>OZ026515.1:15696427-21181427 GCA_964019695.1 Loripinus fragilis | reverse complement strand
ATATAACTAATAAATTCAATTTTTGGAAGGTCCATGGAATCATGTATACATACAATACCGGTCTCTTGCAAAGCTAACTTGAAGCCCTTTACACTTAGCAAAATTTCTAATTGGTCAACTTACATTTTTACCCTAGTTTTGAAAGTAAGATTCGGTTTTACATAATTCATGCTTCTATAAATTGACCAAGGCTTTAGCGAGACTCTGCAGGTCATTTTATCTAAAAATGACTGGTACTTCTTGCACAGACGATGCTAGAGTAAAGGTACCCTCATTTTGAAAAGTCACATTTTTTTCTACAATAGAAATATTCCACAGAGACGTCATCCAATTGTATTTGTGCTTGTTTGAAAATGTTTCTGTTTACCGTGATTTAAGACGAACATGCGTCAAATGATTTGCTTTAATCAGACTCCTCGTTTCTGTTACGTAACAGCATGAAGACAAACACTACCAGCAGCTAAATCCTAGAAATTCAGCTTTATGCTTGCAATTTACATAGAGTATTCTCACTGTTCTCAACGCCTTATTATCTGCGACACGGCATTGACATTTTCAGCGATTATTCTTTACTACTAGACGTCATTGTTCTAGTTTGGAAATTTATAAAAAAAGCAAAGTACCGTCAAAACGATTTTTTAAGTTTTACATTCAAACTGGAAGTGCACAGCAGCAGTTAAATGTTTGTCACCACAAAATGGTCAAATCAAGTTCTATTCTGTTTGGGCTATCTTGTTCAGATAAAATGAAATGTATACACAAATTTTAGCATGAGCTACTTATGGATTTCAACATTAAAAAAGGGTTAAAAATCTACTTTAGTCAAAATTTCAAGTGTTTGGTGTGTTTTTTGAAGTCGACTGGACCAGTTTATTACCAACTGCACTTAAATTTGATATGAAACTTTACAATTTTTCTTCAAAAAAGCATTTTTTGCATTTTTAACAAAAAAACTTGGATTAAAAACAACTTTCTTGAAAAAACGCTAAACTTTTGCCCGTTACACTGCACATATTTAGGCAAAAATTCATTTCAATGTTATTAGAGCTTGGTCAGAAATAATGAGTTTAAAAAGCGACCAATTAGAAATTTTGTTAAGTGTATGGATGAATGGAATGCATCGTTCACAAAAGTTGTTCTCTAAATCGAACTGATCACTGACGTTCCGTTTTACAAATTACGTCCTAAAAACTGATGACCTCAAACTTAATACCAAACCATGTCTTTTTTTACTGGAGAGACTGTACAAGATGCAGTTTTGTTGCAAAAAAGAAACTATCGCCTAATCCGCTCAATTTTTGTCTCAATGTGTTCCGCTCATCCTAACTAAGAAAATGAGTAACCACACTTTATGTTTCTGATCATAAACAACGATGTTATTTGGAGTTGAATGTCGCCAAATCATGCCTCATGTCCAACATTGCTGTTGAAAGTCTCCTGACGTGAACTAACCGTATGGGCATTGACATTGCGCATCATGTGACCATACTGATATTTTATACTATCACTCGCTGCTATGGCAAACGAGTGACAGTTTTTGTCGTCGCTATAGCAACGGGTGATAGTCTAAAATATCAGCTGTTCTTCTATGGAAGTTTTGTATGAGAAATTCACGTGAGGTTTAATAATGTCAAATATTCTTACCTGTCTTAGGGATCCTAACATGAACTTATCTTTAATGTTTGTCTGGGTTTGTTCATATCTGTCACAACAATGATCTTTGGTCTGTAGATGACAACGAATGTTTCAAAAATCAAGGTCAAATATAATTATCTGTCTTAGGGATCCTAACATGTACTTAAATTTTCATGTTTGTCTGTGTTATTTATATTTGTCACAATAATTGTTTATGGTCTGTAGATGACAACGAATGTTTAAGATTACCTCTATGACCTATGTACCGAAGTATATAAACTCTAAACTACTGGAATAGTCTCACTTAAAGACAGCAGACGACTATTAATGTCTCAAAAGACAAGACAGACATCCTCATTCGATAATACCAGTCTATGTGCACAACGGGAGATCAAGACAGTCTCGTTCCAGAACCAGATGGTGAACCTTACCCCTAGATGGAAGAGTTCACAGTCAATGAATAAGGGATGATATAGAAACTGCTGTGCTCCAGTAGTCCACAGAAGGCTTCAGGTCCTGAAAAGGTCCCAGCCCGACTGTTGAAGGAATGCTCCAAAGAAATTGTACCGATCCTTGCGACCATCTTCATCAAGTCCCTACAGACAGGTACAGTACCAAACGATTGGAAGCAACCATACGTATCAGCGGTTTTCAAGAAAGGGCAATGTTATGACCTGGCAAACGATATCTTAACCGACTCCCAGCACGGTTTCCTGCGAGACTCAGCTAGTCATACCCGCACACAATCTAGCCTCAGCTATTGAGACGGGAATCCAGACAGATACGGTTATGTTTGATTTTCCATGGCCTTTGACGGGGTTCCCCATCAAGGCCTTCTATGTTAGCTTGACCATTACGGAATGAGAGGACACCTCCACGAGTGGGTATCATCATTCCTTGCAGGCCGTAGGAAGAGCCTAGTTGTTAATGAGTGCCCTAGTGGTTAAGCGGTCCCTCAAGGCTCGGTTTTAGGCCCTTTACTTTTCCTTCTCTCCATATATGAGCTTCCAGACAATCTCACACTAGACTCTTTGCCAAAGAGTGTATTATCTATAGTTTATAGGACCATAGAAAGTCCAGAAGGAAAGGATATCTATAAGCTCTAAACTTTCACTCCAATCCTATAGATTGCTATTGTATGTATATATGTCTTGCATGTCAATTTGTAACAGAGAAATAAAAATGTTTAAACTAAGAAGTTCAACAGGATCTCCATGCACATGTAGATTAGGAGCGCAAGTGGGGTATGGAGTTTCATCACAGACATGCAGCGTGTTCACCGTCACCAGCTCGATCACCAATCAGCTCAATGATCATCAGGACACAGCAGAGTCCCTTGGAGTCGACGTGCAGTCCTTCTTATCATGGAAGAGCCACTTTGATCAGATCTGCATAAAAGTGAACAGTACACCTAGATTTCGGAGAAGGTTTTGTTTGTTTGTTTGTTTGTTTGTTTGTTTGTTTGTTTGTTTGTTTGTTTGTTTGTTTGTTTGTTTGTTTGTTATTTGATTCTTTACGTCCCATCAACAATTTTTCAGTAAAACAGGGACGGGTCTTCCTGGGTTGAGTCAGTACTAAGCTAGGATAGATTTGTCTTGCTCAAGGACCACAACAGAGTGACGCCGGTGAGGCTCGAACCTGCGACCTCTACCACTGAGCCACTGCCCTCCCTAGGATTTCTGAGAAGTAACTTGAAGGCCAGCACTTAGGTCACAAAAGCAATTGCCTACTTTTGTATGGTCAGATCAAACTTGGACTATTGCTATTCTGTATGGAGCCCACACCACACAGGTTGAGATCAGGAAGGTTGAGATGGTACATCAAAGAGTTGCCCGTTATACCACCGACAGAAATACAAGCAGCCTATCATCCATGCTCAATCATCTGCAGTGGTATTCCTTGGAAACCAGACAGTCTAAGATACAGTTCACCTTACTGTATATTGTGGTTCGGGACCTAGGTTGACATACCTGCCACTGACTACTTGACACGAGCTACAGTAAAGATCAGATATACACACTCCAGAAAGTTAGACAGTTCTCAACATCCTCAGACTCTTTTAAATTCAGCTTTTTTCCTTGGACTGTTCATCTGTGGAATTCTGTACCAGCTTCTGTAGCTGTGGCTCCTACACTGACATCTTCCATGAAGGAGCTTTCCACCCTCACATTCTAATCAAGTTTAGGGGCACAGTCATTTAGTAACTTATCAGGTGGAGCACTATGATGTAGGGGAGGTATGGGCCCTGGTACTGCTACGGAACACAGATTAGTCTTTGCTTGTTGAGCCAAAAGTGCCTGGGAAAACTTTCTTCCTTCCCATATGTTTATCTGTATCTATTTTATTTATAAATTCATAGCCTTCATGACCTTCTTTCTTATTCCTTCTATATTGAATTATGTCCATATTCTTACTTCTTGCTGACTGTATTCTCGTTGTTTTTTATCTCCCTTGTGCTACCATATAAAGTCAAAACCGCTGAGTAATAGTCGTGATTGACGGATCAACGTATAGATATAGATAGAGAAATAGACCGTGGAATAAAAAATAAACAAATCAAGATTCCCATTATGACCTTGGAGTCAAAGGTCAATGTCAAACATACTTAAAATCTGTGTTATGCCTTAAAACGTGACAGTTCAACCCCTCTTTCAGCGTTTGACTGAGGAATTTCATATTTGGGACAACGATTGATTATGGTGTGTAGGTTACAAGGAGTAATACTCTGCCAAGCGACTAGGATCAGCATTTAGTATAAAACCTGACCAAACGTCGTGCAATTTAAGACCTCACCATGCTTGAAATTTAAGATTGGGTATTACGGCGTGCAGAACGTCATGTGATCTATGCTTTGCTACTATTTGTAACATTTAAGGATCTATTTACGTTGGTCAGTATGGAGGCTTCCTCACTAATTTTATCAACCAAATCAACATATATCACACATATCTGCAAATTACAATCACAGGTCTTTAGCCATTTTCAATCTGATGGATTTTGCCATGCATGTTGATATAATATGTATAGATGAGTCCATTTTGTATTTCAAGAGGTCAGAGGTAGACATTTTAACTATGATATGACGCATTTCTGTCATGCATATTTGTTATTTTTGCAAGCAGTGCAAACCCGGATGTAATGCCGTATGATGGGGCATTTCATCCGGGAAATCACTGTTTGCCAAAGTACTAGTTAGCAGTTATCAAGAAAGAAAATGTTTTGACTGGTCAAATAACTTTTATCTGTTGCAGTGACTACAACGTTACCAGGTTACCTAAAATAAAACGAGAAGTCAACCTAGATGTAGTTGCACCCAATACTGATATAGTTTTAACGGAAGTTCCTATGGGACGTCTTATTCAACTGAGACTCACCTACGATAACACCTACTCAAATAGTAAGAACTGACTACTGTTGAAGATTGGTGCTTCAATATATGGTCCTCTTCGCGAGAAACCCTGATTTGTTGCATGCAAGAAAAGAAAACGCTGAACAGTCTAACATTCGCGCGGTCTGGCCAACACATTATGTATATAGAAGACATGATCGCTTAACTCGCATTTGGGCGGTGACATGAGATTTCCAACAATGTGGTATATGCGACTAGCAAAGGCTAAGACCAGCCTGCACATACGCGCAGTCCGATCAGAGCCTTTGCTAGTCCCTTGAATATTCTATGACAGTTAAGCTACTGACTGAAAATCATTTAGAATTTTTAAGCTAAAAAGAAGGCTGCACAGGCTGGTCTGAGTCTACACACGTCAAAAGGCCACATTGTTGGAAATCACATGCCATGGCTCATTTGCAAAATTGCAACAATAAAGCTACCTCGGTAGCTGATAAGGCTTGTTTGAACCTTACCAGGTTTTAAAGAAAGTAAGTTAGTATGGTCAGGAAATACCACAATCACACACTGCATACCAACCCACGGCACCAGGAGGAAGAGCCACAGAATATCTACAGTAATAAGACATTCGAAATACAATAGAAGCAAAGCAGGCATGCATCTCTCCCTCGTCCAGATGATTTCATAACCAGAAAGGACACAAAGTAATGCATACCAGACTTGGGGTCAATTACTTTGAAAAAGTAATTAATTACTTACAATTACATTGGAAATTGTTCAATTGAATTACAATTACAATTACATGACTTTTGAGCAAAGTAATTAATTACATACAATTACTTTTCCAAATGTAATTAATTACATTACAATTACATTTCACTGCCACATAGATAGCTTCATCAGATTTTAATTTCAAAGATATATGAAATGAGTTAAAACTCCTTAAAAAGTCTGAGTAACCTTGGCATTCTGAATTCAATATATGTCTATTAGGTTGATTTTATTTTTAGGACATCTTGTATTATTGTCAAGTGATGCAGCTTAAAAGAAATGAATACACATTGGTCTGAGAAAAGTCTTTCAATTGTGGAAGATAAACCAAGGAAATGATTTTGTAAGACTAGCTTAAATGCCAGAAAATAACTGTTCTCAAAAAGAGTTGATAAGAAATCTGTGTGGTCCTATGAAACATGAATGTTGCCCAAAAAAGTACAAAAAGGAATATCAGATAGTGATGAACTAAAATATTGTGTGTGAAATGCTGGCTTTGCAAGCAAGAGGTTGCTATTTAGGCCCCCACTGGAATATCTATTTTATTTAGTTTTTCTTTTTTGTTACTATATCAACAATGATACGTCCCAGGTTCACTGAATGAGTGAAATCCAATTTAATTTTCTGAATCACATTTTAATATTATTATTATTATTATTATTATTATTATTATTATTATTATTATTATTATTATTATTATTATTATCAGACCTCCAGATAAGAGTGTGTATTGAAACTATTTTTTTTATTTCTCATCCAAAACATATAACGTGGGTGCTCAAAAGAACTGTCTCAATGAGACGGTTCTTTTGAGCACCCAAAACACATGTTTAAATTGATGAGTAAGAAAATAATCACACTTTACGCTCATAAAATTTCTTTATCTGGATCTATGAATTACTATATTATCATTAAATTGAAGATAGCAAAAAAGCAGTTTAAGAATAATGTAGTGGATTGATTGTCATGCACCTTAGCATATTAGTGTGTTGATCCCAGGTGTGAAAATTTAACAAATTGCCTTCAAGGAGTCAAGTCACTAACCAATACTATTATCTGAGTAAATACTATTGTTGAGATTTTCACACCTTTCTTTGTTTTTGTATTGTTTTTGTAACTTAACTAATAAAGGTTGGTTGTCAAAAACCCTTATCTTTTATAAGTAGATGAACAAAGACTATACACTTGCTTAAAAAAGGGTGCTTTCAAAAGAGTAGAGGAAACATACAGTGTGTGTCTGTTGGTAAAATGTTATATGCTATCTTATGTCAACACTAGCATGACTAGTTCAAATTCTCATTTGTTCCATGTTGCATTCGACTTTTCATATATTTAATACAGCAAATGATATATGCATTTACAAAGACCAAGAACCATTCAGCAGCATTTTAAATATCTATGATATTCTTAGATAACTGAATTTCATAACTGATCTGAAAAGTAATTAAAAAGTAATTGAAAGTAATTGTTAATTACTGGCATTTTTGACCATGTAATTAATTACATTCAATTACTGTAATTAAAGAAATGTCTTAATTACAATTACATGCAATTACTTTAGAAAATGTAATTAAATTACAATTAATTACAATTACTATTTTAATTACCCCAACTCTGATGCATACCAAAACAAAGACAAACACAGAACCCCCACAAACAAAGGGAGCTACACATAACAATAGTACAACAACGATAGAACCACTGCCTTAGAACGGACAGCAGCCTAAGCTACCTGGTGGGGTGGGGGACTTAAGTGCATTTTACTGGTGCCAAATCTTTGCCCTAGATTCTGCTGTTGCTAAAACAAAAAAAAGTGTTTAGCTGGCATGAAGGCTTCCTAACTAATGCAATGCATCATCACAGAGAAACAATCAAATCAAATTAACACACTATGATGAAACACAGAAAAGGACTCATGACTCACAGATAGTCAGAGCTAAAGAAAACCATATGTAAACCCCAAAGTCAGGTTTTATTGTGCCCAGGCACCTAGGTTATAAAACTTTTTCGTGTTCAACAGAAAATGTTAGAATGCCATCCGAAAACCACGCCTAATTGAACAGGTAAGCATCCTTCTACTCACTATAAGGTTAAAGTCAGATTAATTGTTGGGGATTGAGCATGTACCATTTTGTTTGTGGGACTATGTCACATTGAATGCTGGATTGGTATTCTTGTGGTTTTTCATGGGATTTATGTTTTTTTAGGGAGGACCCCCCCCCCTCTGGATTCGCCCATGAGGCCCTTGAAACACCCAATTCTACCAGTCCACTGAAAGGCCCTGAAGCACACGTCATTTGAAACATCCCATACCAACCATTCTACTGATGCACATCATAGCACAAAGTCCATTGATATAACCTAAACCACACAGTCCACATAATGCCTTCCTACAATGCATGATCTTGTTACGTTAAATGAGATGATGGGTATATGCACTAAACCCTTTTCATGTCAGTCAAGACTTTCGACGTCTGCTGTCTTGTCGACTTATGTTCTTATGTAGCATATATTGCAAACAATATGGACCCACCTCAGACTGCTCCAAGTCTAATCAGGGTTTGTATTGTTTGCCTAGTATGAAGTAGGCTTGATCATATGCTGCAGACAGTATTAATATTAAGGTAGGTTAAGGCTAAAGCGTGTTTTCAGATCCTGTTGATCTTTTCTTACACGACATTTTTTTTGTTTACACTTAATAAAAAAGAATAATATTGTTTACACTAAACAATCAAATGTAAAATATTTTTGGCTCATCCGCCATATATTCTTCCTCCCATCTTTCCATCCACCCATAATAAGTACCTTTCAGTTGAATATCTCTTGGATTTAAAGAGCTACATCTTTGAGACACCCATTACCATTAGTCCAGTCACCAGATTTACGCCATAATCCAGTCCGTTGAACTTACCTTGTCCACTTGTAGACCTTAATCCACTGAAATAAACAAACCAGCCAGTTTAATGAAACACACAAGCTGCCTCATCAAATTGAACACCGAAACCACCAAGTCCATTAAAACATCTTAACGCACCCAGTCCTATAAAACACACAAACCCCCTTGTCAATAGATTGGTTCCCCTCGTCTGTAAAGCTCTACTTCCGTTATGTTTAAATATACTGACAAGCTATTAAAGGGAGACCAGTCTACCTAGTCAACCGAAACACCCAAACCGCCCAACCCTTTGGAACACCTAGACAAATCAGTCCATTGAAACATCCCTAACAATAAATTACTATTGAATCCTTTGAATTACAATTCCCGTCAAGTTCACTGAAACTTCCCAAGCCGTCAAGTCTATTGAATCACTCCGACGCACTCATTCCATTTAAAACACCCCAAACAACCAGCTCATTGAAAGACCCATAAACACTCACTCCACTAAAACAACAAAGCTACCCAGTCCATTGTATCGTCCCAAATCATCAAGTCCATTATTTCAGAAGCTTGGCTCAATGTGGGGCTCGGTTCTCTGATTGGTTATGTATGTTTGTGATTTTGATCAGTTTATGTTTGTTAGGTTAGTTCTAGGGTTTATTTGAGATGGTTGTGAATCACTTTAGTATATGCTTCGTGTTTGGTTTGAGTTGAGAACGGTTTTCAGATTTTGAGTGATACATGTGGGTTACAAATGCGTTGGTACTGTACATGATGTCTACACTATACCTTCATTGTGTTACCAGTTGGCAACATTTATGAGCAAGATAATTTTACGCTCAGTTGAAAAACTGTATTAATCTGGCAGTCAGGATTTGTAATATTTGAATATATCTAAACAATGGTACGTGACGTATTATAGAAAGATCATTTATTTGACTTTTTCAGTAAATCCATATGGTGTGTACGTTATAGAGTGCAAAGTCTCTGCGGGAGAAGCTTTTAATGAGACGGTCATCGAACTTCTAAAAGATGGGTAAGCTCTTGATCAAACTTATAGAATGGTTTTGGTGTCCAAAACATATAACTGCCTTATGAGGCGGTGAGCTAGATATTGATTACCTCAAACCGCCACCGATCCCACCCCTACAGATTTTTGTAGACGTGTCTTATCTGAAAGAAAATATATGTTAGTTTCATCTGGGTCCTCGCTATTTGCCAAACATACCTGTTAGCAGGTACCCAGAATGAAAATGATAAGATTCTGTCATTGTTAAAGTCAAATAGTTTTGCTCTTGTTTTGTTATGCAGTACAAGTGACCTTTCTATTTTTACAATCAACTTGATGAGCAAAAGAGAGCTAATTGATTTACTTTAATTGTCTTTTTGGTGTCTTATGACTGTTAGTGTTCTGTGGCTCTTCCTGGTGATGCCGTGGGTTGGACTGCAGTGTGTAATTGTGGCTTTTTTCGCACACCAGATCAGGATTTCCGTTGTCTTTATCCATTTGAAATATTTCTATCTCACATACCCATATGAAAGATAAAAAACGAACAGCATCAGGCCTGCCGTACATCGATCCGTGACGTCATAACAATGTTAAAATGACGTCACTTTGTCACATCTCAGCGTATTAATGATTTTCTGTTAGCCGTTTTCATGTTTTCTAAAATAAAATGAGGTATTTAATGGTAAGCAAGAAAAATATTTCATTATTAGTGTGATGATGGGATAGAAAGTTTGTCCCTCACGATCACCGTTTGTCATCACTCAACAAGCCTCGTGATACCAATCAATGATCCTTGGGACGGATTTTCCATCCTACCTTCACACTCATGATGGATTCTTATATTCTTAGTTTTCCATTTATGTTAATACAAGAATTTATTAACTGATAGTACATTATAGTCAACCTTGACAAATTTCGAGTTATTATAAATGGGCATAGTAACTTTAGAGCTATAAGCAAATTGCCAGTTATTGTGACTGACCCACCAGGCTGCGCAGCACAATTGGTAACGTGTCTGACTGTTGATACGTTTGACTGCAGATCCAGGGCTTGCTCGTTCGATCCTGGCCCAGTCCCATTCTTTTGTGGAGATTGGTCATGAAATAATTTCCAAGGCCATTCTCCTCCCTTCTACTGATACAAGAAGGGTTAATGTCAGTTACAAGCGAAAGTATGTGCACGAATTACTGGTAAACCACTTTGTCAAGCTTGCCCAGGTAAAAAGTGTGTTTGGTTAGGTGAACTGACCATCCCCATATGGCCATAGCTGTTGACTGGGACGTAAAGAATAAAAATAAGTTATTGTGACTAAATAAATATTTTATCAAATTTCTTTTATTCTACTTTTCACTATTCTTATCATTATAAATATACTTAGAAAAACAATTGAAGGATATCAAATTTTAGCGGAATACTTCTCAGAACTGCTTAAATTTACCATTTCCTTATTATATTATTTAGAAATAAATTGGGGGTTTTTACAAAGCCAAGTCATAAAATAGTAGCTATGCAATATTGTCGCTCAAGGTCACTCAGTATTATTTGGTTGAGGGGTATCGATATTTAGTAAGTTACTGTATAAAAATCCATGTCGTTACACTTGCAAGTATTTGAGTGACAATTTGATATCAATATCTGAACAAATGCCATTATTTTTCTTCAAACATAACGTGTCTGCAATTCATACAAAAGTAATGAAGTTCAATATCCTTAAATTCAACTTGGTTTTCTTAGCTTGTTAGATAAACGAAAGGTTTGTTTAATTGAAGTTTGTAAATGCTGTAAATAAATGGTTTAGAAAATCATAATTCTATAACTACTATGATTCCATTATCATCTTTACACTTCTTTGTTTCATCATAGTGTGTTAATTCGATAAGATTTTTTTTTGTGATGATGCATTGCATAGGTAGTGAAATCACCATGCAAGCTAAACATTGTTTCTGTTTTAAGAACAACAGAATCTCGGACGAGGGTTTGGTGCAGTGGAATGCATTTGGGTTCCCTGGTGGCTTGGGATGCTGTCCGTTCTAAAGTGGTGGTTATTTTGTCGTTAATTCATTGTTTATTGTTGCTCCCATTGTTTGAGGTGGTTCTGTATTTGATCCTTGTTTGTTATGCATTACTTGGTGTCCTTTCTAGTGTTGCAATCATCTTGACGAGGAAGAGAGAACTGGTCGCTTTGCTTTATTGTTATTACTACTTCATGTTATGTGGCTTTTTTCACGGTACCCTGGGTTAGTCTTTGGTATGTGGTTGTAGTTGCCTAGACCCACTAGATAGCTGACAATGCGTGCATTAAGAGTGACTTAAAGCATTACATGAGCGATTATGTACCAACATTTAGTGTGCTAGCTTTAATTATTGTTTTATATTTTCTATAGATGCGTTGTAGAGGATGATCCAAAGCAGCCCTTACACATGTCTAGAGGTTTTCAGCAGTCTTCTCTTTCCTCTGCGGGACTATTCGTCGCTCATTCTGGGACCATGCAGGCTGTTAACTTCGTGAATGAAAACCAGCTTTACTTTGAATGTTATTATAACTTCTGCTTCTTTGTTGCCACAGCTCCCAACCTTTGTACAAACGTAAGTTTCTCTAATCATGGATCTATGGGTTCCCATGATTTTCACAGGGCTCAATGTAGTTTGTGTTTATGGTTAGCGTCTTTTTAACAAAACATTATTTGAATGGGTCTTGATATATGTCTATTCAAAGATGTGATGACTACGTTTAGAAATTGTTTGAAAACTGCTAACAGATATATGAAAAGTAATGGGTGATGTCTGGCAAAACTGCAAACTACAATCCTCTGTGCATTACTAAATATTTTATTGCTTGCAAGTTGGGCTGGCAATATTTCAGATTGAAATTGACGGATATCTTGTTTTCACTGTGCATGTTTGTGATGATTTAGAATTGTATCACAGACTATAGTATAGTCTGGTTCACGAAAGGTGGCAGTCTTTTATCGTTAGCAAAGACAGGTCCTATTATTCAAAACAGGAGCTGAAAAGTAATTGCAGGTAGTTGGATAAGTTTATACCTTTGAAAAAGATTAAAAGGTATACAATCCACGATAGCGCCGTCAGAAACCGGATGGATTAGCACAGGTCGCTTACTTTACTTTTAGTATGGTTGTAACGAAGGTGTCTATGTATTCTGGATTTTGTTGTAAATATCAAAATTACAACTCCCTGGTACAATGATGTTTCCAAACAGAGCGAGTCAGTAACAATAGATAGATAGATAAATATAAAAGCATGCGCTATACTTTTAACCTTAACAAGTTTTAGGGGTCTTTCATGCAAACCAAATATTTATGTGTCTTGATCCACATCTGAATTAAGGGTGAGGTTGGCGCCGTTAAACCGGTTTAAGCCCTCCAGTAAAATATTTTACTGACCGGTCCAAGGCGGTACTTCTTTTGTGGATCTTTTATGTTTTTGTTCTGTCTTGTGTTTGCTATGTTTTGTGCGCGTCTGTTTATATGTGCTTCGTGGTCACCTGCTGGGAAAGGGCTGACCTCTTGGCTCTCGTTTGTGGTGTCTTCTGCGAGTTTGTCACTTTCCCGTTGGTATCCTGGGTCAGGTGTGGTACTTGATTGTATCGATTCCTGATCTTTGCAACCTTACTTACTTTTTAAACTTAGTCCAATTCCATTAGGGTCACTGGAATAACCACATATTTCAGCATTCGTACCAAAAACTTCATATAGTATTTAGTAAGTAGCGAGTCCGTCTAGTAATTTGACTTTTTTGACTTATAAAATGGGAAAGTTAGTTCGATCTCTGGTCGGACCACATCCTTTTGTTGAGATTGCATATCGCTACCGCCAGTTACTGGTGAAATGTATATCGCTACCGCCAGTTACTGGTGAAAATATAAATACACTAAGTATAAGAAGCCTTTCATAATAAGCCTGTCCAGAAACAATGTGACAGAATAACTGACTGGCAATCTGATAAAAGCGACCTTGCGACCCAACTACATGCTACAACAAGCGCACATTGCATATTAGAGTTACCCAAATAATGACTTGTCAGTTTCTTCATTCACTATATATCATTTATGTTAAATGTTTTGGGTATTTAGCAATTGTAAAAACTTTCAAGTCAGAAATAGGAACAAAAGGACAAATATGATATGAAACGAAATGGAAAAAGATCCAGAAAAAAATGGTGGCTTGTTAGGATTCAAACCTCGGACCCTGAATACTATAACTGCCCGCTCAAGACAATATAAATACCAAGGCGCATAACTCAGTACTCTGTGGTAAAAAAAAGTATAACTCACTTTCTTTTTTAATAAATTATCTGTCAGTGGAGACGCAGGCCAGGCTTGCTTTTTCGGTCACAATTTATCATAATATGAAAATGAATGATCAATGATTAACCAAATAAACAAGAGTTCGCGCAACCAATTGCGTTGCCAGAAATACTCATTTGGCGTTAATAATTGGCCACTGTTTTCCTCTAAAACAATGTAATTTTCATTGAAATGCCACCATGTGTTAATCACACCTTCTCTTCCTTCTAATCGCCAGTTAACATCATTAATACTTACAGGTAATTACGTCATGTATAGTGCCTTCAATGTTTACCGTCGTGAGTTGGCTCCCGGTACCGTTAGTTTAACAGGTGACAGGGCCCAGGGCGACGACAGTAAACAATGGGCTTACAGTAATCCATTCTATTTTGTGTAAACAAGCAAACGGCACTTCGATTTCATGATAGTTCACTGTTAAATGGACCCAATATATTATCGAATAAATTTCATAGAGTTGTAAAGATATTTCTGTCCGTACAAAATTAGCCCTCTGATGTTACTGACAAAAGGAACCACATGTTTTTTTCTCAGTTGGTCATCCAGGAAATCCAAGGCAAAGAAGGGAAATTTTATTTAAACATATACTAAAACCAAGTTCTAATCGTTCACCTTTTGTACGTTAGTTAAGAAAGTGAAACATAGGGTATACAAAATTCATGCTTTTTTAAATGAAGCAATACTTTGGCGAGTTCTTGCACAGATGAAGTTAGAGAAAAGGTACCATCATTTCAAAAAGTCATACTTTTTCTACGATATAAACCATAACACAGAGCCATTATCAATTAACTTTTTTGTTTGTTTGGAGATGTTACTGGCTATCGTGATATAAGATGAATAAACCTCAATAGTTTTGTTTCCAACGGACTCGTCGTTTTTGCTACTCAACAACATAAGACTAACACATTTAGCAGGTTAATTATTGAAATTCGGCTTTACGCTTGCAATTTACATAAAGAATTTGCACTGCGCTGTATGCTTTATTATCGGCAACATGGTATTTATATTTTCAGCGATTATTCATTATTACCAGACGTCACCGTTCTCTTTTGAGAATTTGAAGAAAAAAAAAACGTAATGCTACCAAATCGAATTTTTAAACTCTCACATTGAAACTGGTAGTGTACAATAGTCGTAAAATTTTAATCTCCACAAATGAACTAATCAAGTTCTACTGTGTTTGGCCCACTGTGTTCAAATAAAATTAAGTGCATTTAACAATTTTACAAGGAGCTACTGGTGAATTTCAAAAATCTTGAAAAAAATAGAAAAATGCAACATTTTTAAAAATGCGTCAAAAATCTACCATCAGTAAAATTTCAATTGTTTGGTGTTTTTTAGTCGGACAGACCAGTTAGTAACCACCTAAACGTCCATTTTATAAAAACTACTCTCAAAACCATTTTATCTTTAATAAAAAGTCGATTTTTGCATTTTTAACCCCAAAAACTTTGAAGTAAAAGAAACTGTTTCAAAACATTGCTAAACGTTTGTTCATTAAAATTCCTATATAAAGGCAAAAATTCATTTCAATTTTAATAGCGTTTGGTCAGAAATAGTGAGTTTGAAAATTAGACCGATTAGAAATTGGTTTAAAGACATTTGCTACTAAATACTTTCCATGTTGAAATAAGTTCAATACTTTGCATACAGTTTGTTTTATGCATGGGCTATCCATTTATGAAATAAAAAGGATATGTCACCGTGCTTATTTTTTTCATAATCTCATATGGAAATTTTCAGCATTTGACAAATTTTTCTAAAAATATGAAAGAATTAGGCTAGTTTATCGAGCTACATCTGTTGTAATCTTCAGCCAGCTTCTTTCTTTAAGCTTAAATTATTGCCCATGACATCAAACTTATTTAGAAAATGTGCAAGATTAGTTGTTATTCTACGCTGTGACAAGATACTTTATGATATATTTTGGAAATTCGTCGAAAATTGGAATTGGTTTTTAGAATGAATCATATATCAAAAAACCTGATGTTGAAAAATCTTAAGAATTTATTTTCATTTCATGAACTATTATAATATCGTTCAGAAAAAAAATAATAATCTGGGGTCACCGAACTAATTCAATATAAAAAGTTCAGGAATGACCATTTCAGACGTTTTTATGATGCCATTTTTCTAGTATATGAAGCAATTTAGCATTTAAATGTTAAAAAAGAAAGAAAAAACACACTGAAAATAGGTGCGCACCTGGGAATCGATCCAGGTTCTCTGGCTTTGTAGCCAGACACGCTTACCACTAGGCCACACGGTCAGGACGAGCGCAGCTCTAAATAACCGTACAAATGGTAGAGACTCGGCCACTTTTGTAATTGTAACCAGGGTAATTGTGTACCTTCTTTGATTTCGTCTGAGCTCCATATATCTGTCTTTGGTACTAAGACGATCTGTTCTACTAAAAGGTCAATAGATATTTCGGACACACTTAATATGACATAAGAATATCTGAAAGCTGTGTTGATCCAAAACCATATATGGTCAATAGACAGGACCCAGTCAACTTTACCTGTTTCCAGACGCAGGAAAGGTGCGCAAGGGAAATAGCCGCACAAGTCTTTAAGTATAGATAAAAGTGGCTGTCATAGTTAAATTATAAATCTTTAACAACATCTGATCCAATGAAATTACACACAAATGAGCCATGACATGAGATTTCTAACAATGTGGTATGTGCGACCAGCCTGCGTATACTTGCAGTCTGATCAGAGCCTTTGCTAGTCGCTTGAATATTCTATGACTGTTAAGCTACTGACCGAACAGCATTTGGAGTTTCTAAGCTTAAAGGAAGTTGCACAGACTTGTCTGAGTTCCAACTTGTCAAAATACCACATTGTTTGAAATCACATGTCCTGGCTCAAATGTTTTTCATAGTTCAAATCTATGATCCTCTATGTTCCTTATATTGCATTCTACCAGGACCTGAGGTTATAAAACTTTTTTACAGGCTCAACTCAACTGAGCAAGAAATTTCAACTGCTCATAAAAACTAAAATACCGACAAATAAAGAAGTTTCTTGCATTAAGTCTCTCAGATGGATGTTGTATTCATCATGCTGACAAATGTTAAAAAGTCCATTTCTTTTTTGGGCAACGATCGAATAACACTTGGAATCCTACAATGCTGAGCTTTCAAATAGTCTTAAAAGGGATATCTATGTTGATAATCTTATAAATGGAACTTGAACAACAGATGATACATTATGGTGTCAAAAGAATCTTTTAAGAAGCGTCCGCGAACATACGTGAATGGATTTCAAACAATGAAGAATTAAGTCAAGAGTTCAAACCAGAAGATTGTGTTGAGGACGAAACATGAATGTGCAAGGTAACACCTGGAACATAAAGAGTGATAGTATTCTTCTGAAACAAAGTTCAACACTGCTTGGATCAAAATCATTGACTAAACGCGCAATACTAAATGAGTTAGCACCAGTATTTGACCCTTGCAGATTATTATCTCCTGTCGTGTTGAGAGGTAAAATTCTACTTCAAGTGTTATGGAGCAAACATCTAGATTGGGATGACAATATAGAAAGTGAAGATTAAAAATTGTGGAAATTAATTAAGCATGACCTTGAACAAATTTCAAAATTGCAGAATACAACGTTGTTTGAAAATAAAAAGAAACTTGACAGAAACACACACAAATTAGTATGTTTTTGTGATGCTTCAAGAAAGCGTATGCAGTAGGCATTTACCTGCTGCAAACTAATTCAGAAGGAAAAAACCAGAGCTGATTTATTATTTTCGAAATCAAGACTTGCTCCTGTAAAAAGTATGACAATACCCAGGCTGGAGTTAATAGGTGTATTGATTGGGGTAAGATGCTTGGACTCTGTTAAGTCTCAACTTACTTGCTCTTTGTAAACTATTGCTTTAATGACAGACTCTCAGGATGTCTTAAATTGGTTAAAGTCAGACAAAGATCAACAGACATTTGTTAAACACAGACTACAGGAAATCCGTGGTCATGAGAACTTCATGTTTAGATATGTGAAATCAAAGGAAAATCCTGGTGACATCGCTTCAAGAGGAATGCCATCAAAGGAGCTGAAGAATAACCATTTATGGTGGTTTGGACCAGAATGGCTAACGAAGCATGAATGGCATTGGTCAAATATTGAAGCAGAACTTGTTTAAAATGGTCCAGATATTGATTCAGAAGTAGCTAGCCCATGAAAGGTTGAAGAAGCTGTATTGCTTTAACCTTCCTCAAATTTTATTGAAAGAAATGTGTGTGAAGAGAGTGTATCTCCATTTGAAATACAATGTGAAATATACTTGTCAATTATGAAATTAATCAGAGTAACAGCATATGTTTTCCAGTTTATACAAAGAATCAAGCTGTGTGTTTCAAAATGGAGATTAGAGAAAACAGAGTCTAAAATGGGATATCTTACAAGTGACAAGCTCAACGAAGCTGAAAGAATGTGGCTATTACACATACAGAGAAAAAAAAAATGATGTCTATAAATCCATTAAAATGCAAAAGAATAACAATCTTCAGAGACAGCTAGGACTCTTTATTGACGTCGATAATCTTCTCCGGTGCAAAGGCAGTTTAGGAAACCCTGAACTGACTGAAGGTGCAAGACACCCTATTTTATTGCCAAGAAACGACATAATTACCTATTTGATCATAGACAACTCTCATAATTAAACACTACATAGTGGTACATCTCAAACGTTGAGCCAGGTACAACAAAAGTATTGGATACTACAAGGCTGGGCAACAGTCAAATCTATTCTGAGAAACTGCATAACTTGCCGTAAACATGAAGGAGCACCATATCAAACGCCAGTAATGCCTGCATTACCAAAGACATGGGTTATTGAAGCTAGTCCATTCTCAAGGGCAGGGCTTGATTAAATGGGACCTATATACATCAAAACCAATGAAAGGACCATAAAAACATGGGTGTGCTTATTTACATTTCTTGTTATAAGGGCCATGCATTTGGAAATGAAGAGTTTCTGTATGGGTTTAGAAGACTCATTGCTGTGCCGGTAACTCCAATAGAAATTTGGAGTGATGATGCATCACAGTTTAAAACAGCCAGTGATGTTTTACATTCATTATGGAAACAAACCATAAAGTGTGATCAGATACAAAGCTATATTTCTAATTCAGGCATAAAATGGTCATTTATTGTTGAATTGGCACCTTGGATGGGTGGTTTCTACGAACGGTTAGTTGGATAAGTAAAACGATCATTACGAAAATCTGTATGTAGGAATTTACTGAACTATACACAGCTACAGACATTGCTCAAAGAAATTGAAGCAGTTGTAAACAGTAGACCTCTTGTTCATGTTTGTGATGACATCGATTCATCCATTACTTTACCTCCAGGACATCTGTTGACACTAAATCCTAAAACAGGTGTCCAAGAAGTAGAATTTGAACAACACGATCCATATTTTGACCCATACGAGTCTTCAGCAGACAGATTAATAAGAATTTGGAAAAAAGTCAAAGGTTTCTAAATGGATTATTGAAGTTATGGCTTAAGAGAACGAACACAAAATACATTAAAAACAGACAGAGTCATCTCACATAGCTATCCACGAGTTGGAGACACTGTAATTGTAAAAGATGACCTTCCAAGGGGATCTTGGAATGTGGGAAAGATAGTGAAATTAGTCTTAAGTGGGGATAGTTGTGTTCGTTTAAGTAAAGTAAAACTACATACAGGACGAATTATAGGACTTCCACTTAAATTACTGTTCCCACTGGAAGTTTCAGTAAGTGGTGAACAAACAAGATATTAGGAACATGATACTTCTGTAGAGAATACAAAACAGGACAGGCGCTTCATACGCAAAGCAGCCATCCAAGCAAAAGCAAAACTCAAAGAGCTTATGTAGCATTATTATTATTTCAATGCATTGGGAATAATCTGTTTGACTTTTTGATACTGATTTACCTAACGTTCAACATTTACATTTGTATGTCAGCACTGAAAAACATAATGAGTTTCTGTTAACACGCTCTTACTGTAAATCAAAATGTTATGCATGTGAACTTTAACCAACGTAGCAAGGTTATAATACGTAACTCCGCTTATAATCATGTGAGTGTGCGCATACCAGCAGAGTAATAGTGTCAAAGTTATCGGTGGGAATACAGATAGGTTACATGTACTTACTTATGTACTTACTTGGCGGAGTAGAGTGATATTTAATAGTTGCACGTGCATAGATTTACTTTATACATAGCTGCGACTAAATACCTGTGGGCATTGTTAGTACCATATCTAATTAGTAGGACTGCTCTGTAAAATAGTAGAAATATGGGATACCTATGCCAGCAATGCGGAAAAGAGTACAAATACTGAAGAAATTTGTCAAGACACGTGCGTGAGCATCACTCTGGCGGAAAGTATTGGAGCTGTACTTTTAGAGAATGTGACTCTACCTTTGTAAGGCGAAGTTATTTGTCAAAGCATTTGACAATGTGCCATGAACGGGACCCTGTGACATCAAGAGAATGTGCCAATGAGGGGAAATTACCAAGATACAGAGTACTATAAAGAAGAAAGTGAAGATGACAGCATATTTCATTTGATTGCAGACGCTAGTGGTACAGCATACAGTCCAGATGAAAACCATTTTGTAGGAATTTAATACAGATAAGTTTGGAAGTGCACAATGTGTTGCAGGTGCTAGTAATGCTGGCTATAGTTCGTATACTGATACTAATAGTGATAATGGAAACAACTTTTGCAACAGTGATATCGACAGCTATGATGATTCTGTGAAAGTTAGCATTCATGTTTACAGTGATGCTGAAAATGAGGAAGGAGATAGAGATGTAAAGAATGACATCACCTTTGATAATGAAGAAGATATTATCAACGCTGATAGTTTGGGTGATAGTGCTAATGATGTTTTATTGGAATCTAAAGTGTTGATTCTACTAGTAATTATATAATGTCTACAATGAAGTCAAAGTTTCTAGTTTGAGTTTTCAGAGTGAGCACTAGGGATATATCTACGGTAATGATTATGATGAAATGAGTGATTGTGTCAACAACAAGTACAGTGAAGATAGTGATTGTATCTGTATTGATCTAGAAAATAATGCAAGATTGTTATGGTGAAGAACCAAACCAAAATAATGACAATAATAACCTCTATGAAGAGCTTATCTATGTTAGTAGTGATGATGAGATGGTATCGAATGATGTGGCTATCCTTGATGAAAGAATGGTATTATCAAGAGGACAAGAATTATAAACAGTGGAGCTATCGATACTGACATGAAGATTGAAACTGAGTATTATAGATTCCAGATCTATACCAATGGGCGGGGAGTGTAGTGAATACACAAGTGTAACATTATATGATGGGTATTAAGGAATACCTTATGTATCTTCGATGGAGTCTCTGCGTGCAGCAGGCTTTTTTCACTTACAGTGAATTATCATGCGATTGGTTAGGCAACTATTGCACGTGAATTCACATATTCTAATTCATCTCTGTCCGAGTTGTTTTGCTCATTGTTTTTCATTCTTGGCATGCTTTTCATGTTTTGTTTGAGGATATATAGAGACCCCTATTGAGTATATATACAGCTGAAATTTATTTGTGAGGTTAATTGGTAAAAATAAAATTGAGAAAGGGAGTTTGTTTTCTCTGTGTCAATAAATCCAGTGTAGTTGTGAAAATAATTGATTTCAAACACAGAAAGATTGCTGCTACAGCGTCTCCTGTTTTATCGTAGGGTTCTACCTGTCTAATTATAACCTTAAATCGTTCCTAATACATTAAGCGTCTGATTCAAAAGGATACCAGTAATATCTTATGCACAGGGAAGTTTTGATAAGCATCTGAAAAACATGTCTGGGGTTCCTTTTAAAAGCATAAGGGCAATTTGAATATTTGGTGTTTGTTATCATGTAAATTAGGGAAAATATACGCCATATCAGTACCTTTTAAATGTTCATAGCTTTCTTATGGGCGAGCGAAACATTAAGTGTGGGTATTCATTTTTCAAATAAAACCATAAGGAACGTTTTGGTACCAAACTTGTTTGCCTTTTCTAAAATATTTCTCCAGCTCATCTCCAGTTTTGTGAGACAGACTCGTTATAAACGTCAGGACGCATAAATCTAGAGCCCACCATGAGTGATGTTAAAAGTTCAAACGTTTATGACGTTTTTAAAGTGTATTAAATAAAAAAATGATATTCATGTTTATGTCATCAATTTTATATGACAAATAGTTCATCTTGAGTGTGAAAATGTAAACTTCATTTTTCATTTGTGGCTTTGCCACTCATGCAATATCTGCTTCACTCGATGAAATAAAAGTCATATTTGTTCCAAAACCTTGAATATCCTCTATGTATTTTGTACATACTTAAAAGACTTGCCAGGTAGCGAAAAAAAAGTCGTTCTCAGAAAGTATCTTAAAACGAGCCCGTATCAGCCCACCAGCGAAACTCCATTCAAATGGGTGGTGGGCCAATACTGGCCTGAGACTGTCTACTTGGTTTTAATGACTTGTCGCTGGTGGGCCGATAATGGCTGGATGATGTATGCTGGCTGAGAAAAGGCAACTGCATTTATAACCGACAGGGGTTAGAGAGGATAGCGTGATTGTAATTACATATATTTACATGATGAATTTTTAGATTTATGCAACCGTTCATGGCCCCGTGAATAACACAAATTTGATTGACAGCTGCCAAGCTCAATTGCCCGTCCAACACGCTTAGAACATTGAACACATTCACCAGAAGTGACACTGGTGTTGGTAAAAAACAATATTTTATTCAGATAATTTGCATTTAGACAAATATACAATGTCAATATATTCAGGATCTGACAGTAAGCTTATATGTAAGCCATTTCCTGACACTAGTGTTGTGATCGACAGCGAGCCTCGCCCGAGTTACACGTGCAAAACAAGCCTCTTGTTTGCTCCATTGATTGTCCCTGCTCATGCCAGCTGTTCCGCTTTGTAGTTTTACACTCCGACAAAACCGTTAATACAATCACATATAAAATACAACTCTGTTTTGATTCCTAAATTATAAATGATTTATATATTTTAGATATTTATAATAAAATGGTAATAAATGCAATACATTCATTTTTGGACTGTTCATGGTATCAAGAATACTTTGGGTCTCTTGCAAAGTTAACGTGAAGCCCTTGGGGCGTCACTTACTTTGCAAGAGAACCGAAGTGTTCATGATTCCATAAACATTATAAAATTTAATTAATTTCTTAAGTATCTTGTTTCAGTCCTGTCCATCAACGAGCCGCAGGAAGAGAAGCATGTCTAGCTTGCGTAAAACTGACGGAAAACGTGTTGTCTCTACATCTCTCAGAATAATCAACCAAGAAGGTATTACTTGACTTTACGCTTACTGTAAAGGCTGCGCCTCATGAATGCGTAATTAGGACTAGTCAACCTTAGACATAGGTAACGGCTGAAAAGGAGGCGTGGTTTTATTCAAAAGTAACTGTATCATCTTGTGTCACAACCTCAGTCATTATTTAGTCCTTAGAACGCAAGCAAAATAACTGCATCTGAAATGTCTATTTAACAAAAGCAGGGAGGCAAACATTGTAGACCCAGATCAGACTGCTCCTACAGGAGCAGTCTGATCTGGGTCCACACTGTTTATCTATTAGGCTTCAAATAGTTTAGTGGACGACAAAAACATACATTTTGTGATTATGCGCTTTCAGGGTTAAGAATGTGTATACGGTTAGGATTTTCATGAAATGCACGCACGTTTGCGCGGCTCAAAAAGCTTATTAACTCTTTACCAAATTATAAATAAAACCTGATTTTCCTTCTTTAGCAGATGAAATAGCCGAACCACGCCCAGATATGAATATTAAAGTTGCCGCCTTTACAGTAAGCGAAAAGTCTACTTATAAATGTTAATCAATACAGGGATCATGCATTAACGATCGCCTGATTGGAGATTTTAAAACTTGATGGTGTAGCTCCTGGGTTTTTATATCTTTCTGAGGTCATGGCGAACGTTAGTACGTTGTAAAATAAAGTTTGGTGGCTATTATTGCATAAAGTTAAGGAAATGTTTACCAAAATTGGTAAATAAAATTGTACTTTTTTTGTTACGGTTTCAAAGTCAACACATGGTTGGATATTTTTATCAATATACGTCATCTAATGCAAAGCCATATATAACAGATCAGCTGCTGTAAAATAAACAGCCTGGAACAAACGTTTTAATGTGTTTAGCCTTAACATTTATAAGAAAGTGTTTAGATTCTAAACACCATGATATAAATGCTTTGACAATTTTAAATCTAAAGCATATATTCAAAGTAAGTACTGTATATAACTGAAACGAACAATGATTTCTATGTAAAGAGAAAGGCAAAGATCAGGAATCGATACAATCAAGTACCACTCTGATATTGGGCACCAGGCTTATTTAAACTCACCTCTCCTCAACAAAAGGATATGAGGATTGACAGACTGCACCATGCTGAAATATGCTATTAACATGGCCATATATACATGCATGTGTGTTATGAGACATTTATATTAGTACTATTTTGTTTTTGAATAAATGACAATTAAGCGTTTCAACAAATGACGTTTTAGAATCATAAGGTATTTAGAACTACGTGATAAGTATATAAATATATGTTCAAAAAACGTGTTATACAAAACCTAATTCAGACAACTCTTTTAACAATTATCTATAGTTTATCCAGTAGATAAAGTAGTTTGGTTTGCTTTGGATGAACAGTTATTACATCCCTTATCTCAGACAATAACGTAGATACACATTGATTCCAAACAAAATAATTATATAGCAAAAGCTGAATGATTTGACCTATTCCATTAACTAAACTTTGCTAACACCAATAGAGGTTATTTTAAAGGAAAACATACGATTATGGCCTAGACAGTGTAGTTCAAAACTAAAAAAAACAACTTTGCTTCAAATCCCTGAATAATTCTTTCCAGTGAGTTGTTCCCAAAAACTCACGCATGATCCATTTGTGACGCCATCTACATGAAACAAATTTTAAAGTTAAACACATCATATGACGTCGCGTCTGGGAGTGAAATAATGCCATGCAATAAAATCGATTAACCACTAGTGGTTTACAGATTTTCTGGAAACGTTATGACGTCCATAACAACGTTGCGTACATAATGACAAAACTATGACGTTTTTACGTCAGAAATGAAATTTCTAAGTAATCTTAATGTAATATGATAAATAGAATCTAACATTCGTGCCACTGTATTGTTGAATTTATTAAACTTGTTGCGAAAAAGAGATAAAATGCTCCGCAAGCCTCGCATTTTATCTCTTTTCCTTAACTCGTTTAATAAATTCAATAAAACATGAGATCCTCATGTAAGATCCTCTATTAAAAGTTAAACACATCATACTCCTCCAGTCAGAGAAGTGGTAGATGTACTTTTGTGCACATCTTAATGGGTACACGTGCCATTGGTCCAGTTAAGGAAAACACTTTGAGTGTAAAATATAGGGATCACACATGTGTATTTTCATGCATTAACATTTGCAGGTCCCGAGGATGCTGTTGAACACGAGGCGGATAGGTCGAGTGTTCACCATCATCCGAGGGACCCGGCAAGTGGTAATGCAATGAAGCAAACATGTGTGATCGTTATTCTTGCATATTTTACCTTATTTTCAGCCCAATTCGCACTGAAAACGCTGCTAAAACATTAAATTGTCCATTTTCTTACACTGGATTTCTCTAAACAAAATGGCGTCGACTGTGTGCTTTCGAACGTCATAACTGTGCGCAACATTTTCGCGAACAAAAACATTGGCGAAATCATCAGTCTGGTCCGCAGCGCTTTCCGTATATAACGTCATGCAAATAATGCAGTGCTCATTAAAGTATATTCAAAATCAGACCCATGTTCAAACAGCACGTGAATCTCCTGATTTGAACATGGATTTTCGTTCATTTGACAATGGGTGTAAACAGCTATACGAATAGACATCTATGCAAGAGTTGTTTTTATTTCTCTTACCCAGCAATCTAAACATACGATTTGGATACTCAAAAGAACCATTTCATTGAGACGGCTCTATCGAGTAGCCACAACATATGTTTGGGTTGAGAAATAAGAAAGTTAATTTTCAGTTACGCACTCTTATCTGGAGGCCTGAACTGTGCGCTATTTTTAGAATATGAATTTCTATAAGAAAACGTGGATTTTAACTGGTTAATGCACAGGCATTAATAGCATGTGGCAATGTATTGTGTGCAATTATTAGGTAAGTTATTGTATGGTTTGTGCGTATGTACGGGAAGGTAATCCACGAGCTTGAATGAACATACGCACAACCTTACAATAACTGCCTTATTGCACAGGTATGCATGTGCACTTTGTGCATTGTGAGATATTTGATGGTAAACATTGGAATATCACTCAAAGGTGCAATAATATCCTCAACTGCTCTGTTTAATTTTCAATCCCAGAGCCATACACAAATAAAATAATCTGCTTTGTCATCTGCTAATGTTAACTTAACCTTTGTGATGATGTTTTACGTTTCAGTCAACAATTTTTCAGTCATGTTGGACGATTTCCTGTCTCCCTCAGTTGAACCAGTACTAATCAGTGGATAAATCTTGCTCAAGGACACAATACAGTTACTCTGCCAGGGCAATCTGATTAAAACCCGATCTACGTTTACTATGTCCGCCGGCTGTGGCTAGATCGGGTTTTAATCAGATTGTCTACCAGGGGTGAGTCTCGAACTAGCAACCCTTTGATCCCCAGTCTAACACTCTACCAACTGTAGAGTTGTTGGAGGTAATTATAGCACAAGACCTGGAGGCATAATGATAATACTATTTTGGTATTCAATAAAATTAAAATATTTGTTGCGTGTAATCTGTATCTAATGTATAGGCACAAAAAAGAAGGTAGTATCCAGAGTGCTAAATTGATCATGCATTATGTGGGCCTCGACGCGAGAAAACCTGTCTTCAGAGGTTTGCAAACAACACAGGCGCAGACCAGCCTGCGCATCCGCGCAGTCTGGTCAACGCCTTTGTTATCCGCGTTTGGAAAGTATCATATGTAAACTTGCTACAGGTGAAATTACAATTCTCTAGATTTCTGATTACCTCTGTAGCTGAGGAGACTGGTTTGAAACTCGCTTTGGCAGAGACCCCGAAGACAGGTTTTCTCACGACGAGGCCCATATGATCCCCAGCCAAGTATGATCAAAGGGGTAATGACTAGGTGTATTCCATTTATATTTCAGGAACAAAGTCAAACCAAGAATATAAGAAATCTTGTACAAGCAGAAGTATTGTGTACCCTACAACTGCTGCACTGATATGTCTAAACATTGTTGTCACAATTATCTCATGTGTTCTCTTCTGGAGAATTTTACACATTAAAAAAGCAAGGAAATAAAATTTTAAGGCAAGCCACAGTATTTTGGTCCTTATCGCAAATGCGTTCAATCTATACTGACCCACACTTCCAACGCAAAAGTTTCAGGAATGTAACCTTAATTAATATACGAGGTCTTAACGAAATCATTTTACCGTTCCGGGGTACGGCAGACATTCACCCAAACAGGTTATTATTAAAAGGGAATGATTGACTGATGAAGTTCTACTTTCATTTTCATAAATAAGTGTTTTATATATTGATAAAATTGCGTTACAATGGATGAAACAATATATGCAATATTTAAGGTTCAGTTTGATTTTGCGTTAGAAGTGTGGTTCAGTATATATTTAAACATATTTACACATCTATTGAGTTGGGCTAGGGGTATAATACTTGACCTGGGCCCAGGTTCGTCTGTTGTTGTTTCTTGGAGCAGTCAGGGTAGCTCGCCGATGCAATAAGTACTAAAATACTGTGGATCTTGAATCAATGTTTACCAAACATTTATAATACTGATTGTGTAAACAATTGTCTTCCAACTCTCACGGATTCATTTCCGAAGAATCAACATCGTGTTTATCCCCATCTCCCAATAGGTTACGACGCAAGATGGACATTAAGGGATCACAATATAGCTCACTTTGAGCACGTGCACATGTGAGCTAAAATGCTACCGTAGCATTTTAGCTCACATGTGCACGTGCTCAAAGTGAGCTATATTGTGATCACTCAAAGTCCATCTTGCGTCGTTAATCTGTGTTGTATTTGTCATTTTGCTTTAAATGACAATAATTCCTATTCCACTGAGCCAATTGTATCCATACTTTACAGGAATACTTTCTTGATGACCCTCTATAACAAATGGCGTAAACAAAGTTCCATCAAAATGCGTAGCCGTCATGTGAGTGTGGCTTAACGTGGTTATAAAAACCTTTAAAAAACTTCCCTTCTGAAATGCCAATCAGAATTCAAACTAATTTGGTATAAATAGGCACTGGATGACCTTCTATAAAAATAGCTAAAATAAATGTGTAAAACTTGGAATATTAGTAAATGCAATTTTGTGACCGCTCTATAAGTTGAAAACCATTAAAGCTATTTGGATGAAACTTCATACACTTGTAAAGCACGATACGATTATGTGTTATGCATAAAAACATAACTTTGGCTTGTATATTTTAGAATTATTTTCCTTTGTTTATTATTTAAAATGCAATTCTATGTTTATGTCATTACTTAAAACCCATAAAAGTATTTTAATGAAACTTCATACATGTACAAAGAATGATTTAAAGATATGCCATGCATAAGAATCCTAACTCTGACTTGTATATTTTGGGGTGTCATTTACCTTTGTTCATTTGAAATGCAATTTCATATCAGCTCTGTAACTTAATTCATCAAAGATATTATATTGATGAAGATCCATACATTTTACAGACAGATGAGACTGAGACGACTTGTAATGCACAAGATCGATAACTCTGTCTTGTATACTTCTGGTTATGTCCCTTTGATCATTTTAATGTAACCTTATGTCCTCTCTGAATGTTGAAAGCTGTTGCAGATATTTTGATCAACTTCATCCATATGTTTTGTATTATGTGATGATGTACCATGTACAAGAACTGTAACTCTGGCTAAATTGCATTAGTGACATTCTTCTGACACTAAAAAGGGTGGAGACATCTGTTGTTGTTGTTGTTGTTGTTGTTGTTGTTGTTGTTGTTGTTGTTGTTGTTTGTTTGTTTGTTTGTTTGTTTGTCTGTTTTTTGCTGGATAAAAACAAGTTCTAATTCAAACATCTATCGATCGATGTCATCATTTGTCAATGGAAAGCTTCTTTGATCTGACCGTGTGTCGGATTTTCAAAATGTTATACAATTATTGACTTCAATTTCGGTAGACATGAGGATTTATCTACCCAAAAACGTAACATTCGCCGCGTCCGCAAGTCTGAGGTGAATATCACTTTTAAGGGTAGTTAAAGCCTCATCATACCAAAGTTGAAGTCAATAAGTGTTTTGATATATGACTTTTCTACTGTGAATGAAAATTTTCTATTCTCACTTGTGTAACTAGATTTGTATTTTGAAGTCATATTCAACCTAATGGGCTTTCTCACAAGTTTTAGCAACTGTTTTTAAAATCTTTTAATGTAGTATTTTGTATTTTGTATATAAATTCTCTGAATGCGGAATGTAAATCATAAACCACTTTTTTTACATTGTGTTTATTCAATCAAAGAAAAGGGGAAAAACAAAATAATACTGTTGTTAAGATTCATTAAAAGTCTTTAATTTACCTGTTGCGAGGTGAAACAGCAAATCATGTCAATTTCATGCAGCCCATGCTAATTTCATACTCATCCTGCTATTTAAGCTCTTTAGAGGGTGATATAAGAAAAGTGTCAAAAATATTGACCTCTGGAAACTAGTTTGCGCTTGTTTTCATCCTATATCAACTAGACCAGTTTTCAGGTAGACATAGAGATTTTTAAGACAGATTGGGCCAATCAGGAGACAAGATTCTCTCCAGCCATATAACAAGTTTAAATAAAGAATATATAATCAATCTATCACCAAATACTGTAGTACACTATATTTTATAAAGTAGCTTTTCAATTCTGAAAGTATGTATTCCTATGTTTGGCTTTGGTAATTCTTTTTCTTGCTTGCTACTTTGGTAGATATTTTAGAATGCACACTGTGTAATAATATTTATACCACCCTTACCAACTTTAGCACGACATATCTCGTGATGTGCAAGGTCTACACTGACGTAGGTGGTATAAAATAGTTATACCATGTTTGTCCACCTGTACGTAAGATAATCCACTCGCTAAAGCTCGTGGATTATCTCCGCGTACAGGTGGACAACTCATGGTATTTAACCATTACTTATTCTGTACAGAATATTGGTGCGTCATAGCAGACCGGTCAATCTTCAAAGAATAAGTAATGGTTATACCATGAGTTGTCCGCCTGTACACGAAGATAATCCACGAGCTTTAGCGAGAGGATTATCTTACGTACATGTGGACAAACATGGTATAACTAGTTTATACCACCTACACCAGTGTACACCTTGCACATCATGAGATACTTCATGCTAAAGTTAGTAAAGGTGGTATTAGACATGTGTAGACAATGCCACGTTTATTATAAAGGAATAAGATAATGTGACCAATGAGTACGTGTTTTGAACGGCCTCTATAAAGTGTTTACCCATGTTATGGAAAGGCTATATGTTTGGTCAGCACATGAGATAAGTAATAGTTATACCATGGGTTGTCCGCCTGTACGTGGAGATAATCCACGAGCTTTAGCGAGTGGATTATCTTACGTACAGGTGGACAAACATGGTATTACTATTTTATACCACCGTCATTAGTGTAGACCTTGCACATCATGATATATTTGGTGCTAAAGTTGGTAAGGGTAGTATAAATGTTTTGAATGGCCTCTTTAAAGTGTTTACCCATAATGTTATGGAAAGGCTATATGTTTGGTCAGCACATGAGATAATGATACTAACCACATAAACAGAGAGGATCTAATATGACTGCGCGTGTATTATTGAATTTATTAAACGAGAACGGTAAAATATAAAAAAAATGCGAGGCTTGTCAAGCTTGTTGTGGCTTTGTCACAACGAGTTTAATAAATTCAATAAACCACCCAGGTAAAGCGCATGTCTAAATCTCGGAGGGTGTTGGCTATCGGAGGTAAACAAAGGAGTTTTGGGCTGCACATAGTCTGCTTTGAGATGGTTTTATATCATAATGAACCACATTAAGGAATAAAATCAACATATAAGCCAATAGTATATAGGATGACAAGAATTCTGAAAGCAGTGCATGTTTTTAAACTGAATTTTTTTGAGTGTAAATCGCATTTGAATTCGGAAATGCGGTGATTTGAACGAATATTTCGAACTCATCAGTTAATATTTAGATGTATTATTTTATTTTTTCTTGATTCATAACTACCGCTGCAATGTTTAACCTCTCTTTAAAATGTATCAGTCCAATATAATTCAAACAGACGTGTACAACACTAATTTATTTGCAATTTTATGACGATGGTGTCATGTTTATGGATAGCGTTCTATTCGGAGGTAAGTCCTCTGAACATTTTGCTAACCATCAACATGATAGCAACGTAAGCGATTTTCAAAATTTGAAGTTTTAATAGCAGTTTTGGACATGCCACTTACAAGCCATGCAGGAGGATGATATAGAATGGTAGCGGCACAAGCAATTAGTGTCAAAGGTTGATATAAGTCCAGCTATGATCAAACCACTAGCCTTTTTTCATTGAAAAATTCACATTTGCCATTTGAAAAGTCGCCCTGAATCCTACGGACATGGATCAAAAGTATTTAACAGATTCAGAGTCCTTATCACTCAATATAGAAGCAACATGTTTGCTGCATTCGTCCCCAAGAAACTTTCCATATGAAATAAAAATGGATAAATACAGACCCTATCCATCCATGATCTCAATGTTTACCTCCGATAGCCAACACCCTCCGAGATCTAGACATGCGGTTCACCTGGGTGAAAACATGAGCACGAAAGTTAGATTCTATTAATCATATGACACTAACCAAAGGCTCAAGGTGAGCTATTATGATCAGTGGATGTCCGTCGTGCGTCGTCCGTTTTGCGTCATCCGTCATCAACAATTACTTTAAATGACATCTCCTAAACTACTGGCTGGATTTTTACAAAACCTGGCAGGAATGATCCTTATATTGCCCTCTTTAATACTTGTTCAAATGGTTTCTGACCGTTGCATATCTACGTCACACAGCCTAAAAATAGATTTTCGAGATGAAAAATTTAAAAATCTTGTCTGAAACAACAAGGACTAGAGCCTTGATATTTGGTATGTAGCATTATCTAGTGGACATCTACCAAGTTTAATCAAATTATGTCCCTGTGGCCAAAAATGGGCCGGCCCTGGGGGGCACATGTTTAACATATAAGCTTATATAGGAAAAACAGGGAAAAAAATCGTCTTGTCTGAAACCACAAGGTATAGAAACTTGATATTTGATATGTAGCATCACCTAGTGGGCCGATAATGGCACCGCCCCACATTGGCTTATATAGGGAAAACATGAAAAAAAATCTTCTTGTCTGAAACCACAAGACCTAGAGCCTTTATTTTTGGCATATAGTATAACCTAGTGGACCTCTACCAAGTTTGTTCAAGTTATGCCCCTGGGACCAAAAATGGCTCCGTCGAAGGGGTCACATGGCTTATATAAAATCAACTTTTTCAGAATATGGTCATGTTGCATATCAAATTAAAAGGAATGAAGCATACAATAACATGCTAGCAAATATTTTGCCCTTCTACACACCCTTGACCCCTGGGGTGGGGTCAAAAGGTCATGAGTAGTCATGTTGCATATCAAATTAACAGGATTGAAGCATAGAACACTATGCAAAGCAAATATTCTGCCCTTTTACACACGCTCGACCCCTGGATGGGGTCAAAAGGCCAAAACATTTTTTTTCTGAAAAAGGTCATGTTGTATTAAAAAGAAAGAAGTGTAGAACACTATGCAAGTAAAATGTTTGACCTTATGCACATCCTGATCTTTAGGTCAGACATTGAATTTGTGCAGATAAGTATATTGTGACTTGATAGGCTTTGGTTATGAACCGATTGATACCCAAGATGGACTTCGGTGTTGGAGAAATGTGATTTAGCATCCTCTCCTCGTGACAAAGATTCATGTGACGATCCAGAGCCCTCTTTATTTTGTTGTCTTTGTTTTTGCGTGGATACGTCTATACGCGACTTTGTTGTGGACGTTATTACATAACCAGTGTGGGGAATCCACGTGACCTTTTGATCCAGAACGCGAAATTTGTTTACGAAAAACCTTCGAGAAAATGAGATTTTCGTTCGAATTCGTGGATATGATCTCGGAAGCCAAACTGCCGAGAAAAAATTGTTTTTGAATGATCTGAAGAACCAGATCAGATCTAAGATTCTCGCCTGCACCGCGTAAAAAGCCCGATTGTGGTTCTTCTCTGCACTTTATTTGAATCAAATCCGTTAGGTTTGGAAAAGCTTACCTTGATCGAGGGTTTTTTGTAAGCAAATTTCGCGTTAACGTTCTGGATCAAATGGTCACGTGGATTCCCCACACTGATAACGTTATACCAATAGTGGTCTATCAATTTAAAACATGGTTTTATATCACTCCCAGTCCCGTCGTCATGTGATATATTAAGTTACCCTTTTAGCAAACATGTACCACTCTCTAGTAGAGCTAGAGAACGTCCATATTTATTGGTTGCGAGTAACAAAGATTCTGGTGAGACTGAACAGGATCGTCTTAGCCTTGACTGCTCGTCTTAGTACTAACATCGCATGTTCTGACCTAACTCATGTATATATCGGTCTTCACTTCGAACTTAACTAATCCAGAGAACCTGTATTTATGCTGCAGAGTCATTTCTATTTTTAAAACCACATCCTGTTTCTCGCTCCGGTAGTCGATACTTTACTTCCATTCAATAGTTTTTCATTCATGTCGGAATGTTTTCTGGGCTGAACCAGCATTAAGCTAAGTATAAAGTATCTTGGTCATATAGTGCCTCCGGTGAGACTCGAACCAGCGACCCGTCGAGCATATGTCGAGCGCTCTACCACTGAGCTCCTCAATCTACTTTAGTAAGTTAGTCATGGTATAGTTATACATACATATACTGACCCGCACTTCCAATGCAAAATATAATTTGTGTATAATTTCAATTCTGGACACACCCGATACTGACTATGGCACAACTGTTTCAATTTTGAAGGTGGCTCGTCTTATCGATGTTTTACTAAAAAAAAGTAGTGCTTCCATACTCCCAAATTTGTTTTGTAGAGACCTATTGTTCAAGTGTTGTTATAATTGAAGAAATAATAAATGAAATACACAAAATTCAATCCGATTTGGGTCAGTATATTTAACATTTGAGCCTTGTCGCTTAAATTACTGTTTGTGCTTTTTTTTCTTACAATTAATATTATATAATCTTCATGAATGCTACCTTATTCTTCTTAGTATCTAATGGCTAATAAACCTGATTCCTTAAAAGTATTGTTCTGTTTATTTTCATTATAGGTTGCTTTTCAAACTGGTTTATCCAGGAAAAACAGCCTGTCCCTCATGCGCAGATCCAGAAAATTCCGTCAGGGGTGGGGAGGGGTCCTTCAACTTTTTCTAGTCATCAACGTATTTCACAGAGGGCCGTATGGACCTCCCTCGAGAAGCAATTAGACCCAAGGCTTCTCGAGAGGGGTCTGTACCGGTATTTCTAAAGAAACCTATAGCCACTTCTGATTTTCCAGGGGGGTTCAGACCCCCTGCCCCCCCCCCCCTCTGGGTCCGTGCATGTCCCTTTGAGAATCACACAATTTCCATGTAGATGTGTCCATTTAGATTAATAAAACAATAAACAACCCTTTATGTACTAATGGATTCTTCCTTCTGGTTGGTTCGATGGGATTATCTATTGTATATATATCGAGGGAATATCTGAAGATCGTTTTTGTCTTAGCAATCAGTATAGAGCACGGATGAAATGTCGCGTTATGTGTCATTTAATCTAGGTCTTCACTGTTTGTCAAAGTAATCATTTGAAAGTCACCAGTGATACACTGAGGTGTGTTTGTGTTTTGTTTTGTTTTTTAACTTTACCTGGCGTTGCCAGGCCAACATGTTGTACTCCTGTCATGCGCGGATCCAGAAAGTTATGCCAGAGGGGGGTCAAAGTTTGACAACGTTTTTTTTTGTTGATGAGGGGAGAGCGGATCCAAAAACCACCATAAGCGGGCCAACATCGACCCGCCAGCGAAACGCCATTTAAATGGCGTTTCGCTGGCATGCCGATGATGGTCCAACATTGAATGCTGGCTTGGTAGCCTTGTGATTTATCAGGGGATCCGGACCAGTATTGCTAGGAAACCCTATAATTTTGTCATTTTCAGGGGGGTCCTGCCCCCCCCCCCCCCGCCCCCTCTTGATCCGCCCATGCCTGTGCCGTTATCCTGATATGTTGTCTTAGTAGAAGTGACCATCAAGGGCTGTCAAAACATAGAAATGGAAATGCATGTGATGGTTGGTCTAGGTACATAACAGAAAGCCAGCTTGATGTTGATGAATGATATTTGGGTACAAAACAGTCAGCAGTCAGAAAACGAGCTTGGGTCACTATCGGTCCACAAGCGAATGGCGATTCACTGGTGGGCAGATAGTCGCCCGCGTTTAATGCTTACTCGTATCTAGTAGGGCTGAGCATTTTCTACAGCCTTCAAATGTGTGTGCAAACAGCTAATGGCTCTGGCGAGACTGTGCATTTGTCCAGGCTCGTCTGAGCCTCACTGCCCGCATTTGCGATAAGTACATTAGCTGATCCACACGAGCCGGTGTCATGAGCATACAGCGAAGATACAAATAAGTCTGCACATCCGCGCAGTCTGTCAGACCCAGAGGGGGTACTCTAATATTTTCTTACATACGTGGGCTCTGGTCATTTTTTGGGTTCAAAGTTTTGAATTTCAATATTTTTGGGGTTTCAGAAAAATAAATATTTTTTGGGGTATGAAGACTTTATGGATATTTTGGGGGTCATCACAAAATTGGACTATATATAACGGTCATTTCTATGCATTTTAGGGTCTTTTCTGAAGGTCAAGGTACAGAATGGGGTATATTTTGGGTTGCTAAAATTTCAAATATTTTGGGGGGTGTTTGAAATTCCTGATATTTTTGGGGGGTGAAGGGTAGATGCTGGGCCCATACCTACGTATGGAGACAAATTGAGAGTACACCCCCCCCCCCCTGGGCAGTCAGAGTCTCGGTTTTCCTGGTATGTTAATTCTCATTGTCTGGTTTAGTGTACAGACTCTAAAAAGCTTGCGATCTTAAAGTGTGTGACATCACTCGAATATACACGACACTCTTTTAATATATGAAAGTTGGGCATAAAAGGCAGAATAGACTAGGTTTGAAGAACGTTAGTATAGAGCTACATGCCTATTGGTTGGGTCGAATTTATTTTGACCTTGGCGTTGCTGCATGATGGAGTCACGTGTTCCAAATTTTCACGCTGCCTTCAGAGCATCACTGTAAGTCTGGTATCTTTATTCACCATATCCACATTAATTGCTGGTTCCCGCTTTGCAGGTGGTCAGTAATGGAAAAACATGTAACCAGTACCCCCCCCAATACCTGGAAATGGGGGGGTTCTTGTTACCTGTGTTTACATTACTGACCACCTGTAGACAGGGAACCAGCAATTAATGTAGATATGGTGAATGTAATGGCCGGTGAGTCTTGGTCAAGTACTTGTCTTTACTTATCATACTCACTTACTGTTTTATCATAGTCCCACAATATATCGCGTGGAAGAGAAGTATAGAGGACTGATCCCTCCGTGCCTCAAAAGTTGGCCATTGCAGCTCATCGAGCATCTCGCGTCGCGCCACCTCCTGTACGGGCCCAGCGGGCCGTTGTCCACTGTACTTTCTCCGCTTGTTGAATCCGAATTTCAGAATATATGGGTTCCAAATAGGTGCTGCAAAGTTTGGTATGCAACCTCTTTAGATCTCCTAGGTGTGAAAGCCAAATTCCTGCAAAGGAAACCTAAAGTCTTATATAGTTGCTTTGGACAGAATATCAGAAATACGTTGACCCCAATCCATGTACGGCCAAGATATTTTACGGACTGAATGTTTTCCAGGGTTTGCTGGTGTAGTGTGTAGTAATGGAGGATTTGTTAGGACTAAATTAAAATTTTATTTGTTTCCCCTTACCCGACCGACCCTGAAAAAAAGCCCCTACTCAAAAATTTTTATTTCAATTTTCAATCAAGAATTATTTTTTTTTAATTTCATTGCAAACTTTCAGAATTGTCCAATGTAAACAGTGTTATCTTAGCAGATTGTTTGTGTATTTAATTTTATTGCCTATAGTAGGACTATGAAGTAAAACTTTCCTAAAACGGCCACTCAAAGATAAACACAACAAAGGTTGTTAAGACAAATGAGCGCTAAATGCAGGTCGAAAGTATTGCAGAATGCTCCCTGGGAGCATTCTGCAATACTTTTGACCTGCATTATGTGATAATCGGTCTTGATTAAATAAACAATTTTTTGCTTTTTTGTTGAGTGGCCTCTTAAGACAGGTTTAAAGGTATACAATTGAGTTTAATATGCATCCAATTTGAGAAGTTAAAAAAAAATAATTTTCCGACCGACCGACCCATACCGGTAAAACAGGGTCGGGTAAGGGGAAACACAAATATTTTTAAGGTTGGCCTTAGTGTGATTAATGCCGATTCACTCTCATAGAGTGACGGCTGGCACCAATCGGCTTTCCAAAGCGCAAGAATGTTTCAAAAGATCTTCCTGCATAACAAGACAGTCTTGGAAAATAATCAATGTTCCTATACAGGACACAATCGTCTGCGAACAGACGAACCGACGACTTGATATTATCCGGTAAGTCGTTTATGAAGGTTAGCAATCTGGCATTGAATCCATCGGGGCCAGGTGCTTTGTGCACATTGGGTCCATCCGACAGTTAAAGCGACTCCTTTAACAGCGTCCAAAGAACACGGCATCTGATCAGGGTCTCCAATGTTTGCTTACAGAATGTTCTATTAAAATTTGAATAAAAATGAAAAATACCACCAAACAAGTGTGATGTGACCCAACTTATACTTGATCCCAGCTTGCTTTTCACCTCTGAGATTATCATTGACAAAATTGAACTGCATAGTAGAGAACTTATCTCAATCCTACATAAACTAAGAACTAAAATCCTACTTGAAAAAGACAGACAACAAAGCCTCGCGAGTTCAGTATTTAATCACTTTCGAGGCAGTTCCAGCAAGCAGCGGAGGTTACGCATTCAAAATAGTAAAAAAAACAACGAAAACATTTTACGTCTAATCGACGGTTCGCCGATAAGTAGCCGACGGGACACTACGAACAACCAACCAACCAACCATCCCTTAAAATAGAAATGGACTGGTCTGATTGATAGGGGCTTAAATGGGTTATGGTCGACTGCTACCAAAAAAGGATGATACTTTAAGTGGGTCCGAGTGATGTTGAAAACAATGTTTGTGGTTGCGCAAGGTCGGTGGGATTCAACGTGATTGTGAGTTTTGACTTGGGGACGTTTTGACTTTTAAAAAAGTGCTAGCAAGGGAGGAAATTTCAGTTGGTTAACTCATTAAATTTATACTAGTAGCCTCCCTTATCTAGTAACCAAATCATTTCCCACAATTCACCCTAAAGCTTCAAAATGGCTGCGCCCGTAGGAATTTATTTGTGAGTGATTTTTCACGATATCATTGCGTTTATTTCTCTTGATAAACATGCATTTTGTTTAGCGAAAACGCTTACATATGCAAGGATGTGTCACAGTTCATAAATTCGATGAGTGATTTGTTTGTCCTACAGAATTCCAAAATGACAAGAGCTGACAAGAAAATTAATCTTTCGTTTCCCGCCGTGATTACAAATCGTTGATAAATTACTTTTCAACAGCACACAAATTGGCGCATTTTCATATTCATTTGGTTTACACTGACTTCTAAGAGATATGTGGAAGGCATGTTTTTTGTTTAAATTCAACATCCTTTATTTTAAAAATAAGATAGGCCCTACACAAGTCCGTGTTGACATTCTGAAAATTTGACTCAATTTTGAATCCCCTTTTTATTTTCGTTTTGATTGCATTATTTTAGTATGCAAGTCTAAATTACAAAACAGCATATAAAAATCATTATCATAATTACAAATTTACTGAATTTTCCAGTAATCATTTTGCAAGTAAGAACATTTTGTGATTGGACACTTGTGACATGTCTGAACATGTTTTCTAAGAATGTATCTTGGAACTACCAGAGACACTTACAAACACTTTGTCATAAATAAATATCATCAGGAACCCTCTGTCTTCATCTGAAAATAGCTCATATGTTTGGATGGCAGAAAACAGTTGTTTGCCTTTGTTAGACACGGAAGGGGGTCAAGTCGTCCCCCATTGGCCCCAATCAACTTCTCAGTCATCACCCAGGTTAACTCATCCTCGGGTCAACTCGCCCGGGTCATCTTGTCACATAGGGAACAAGTTGACTCGGGGAAAACTTGACCCTGTTTCTTAGACACAGAAACAGCATACACATGTATGGATGTGAATCTACAGTTTTTGGCAAATTTCAGCTTTTTCCATCACATTTATCACATTTCATTTTAAAGTTTCAGTCTGATCTGTTCAGATCTGGTGTTTTTGCAAGGGGCATAGATGGGTTTCAGCATTTTTCATAGACTGTCATTCTCATTACTCCATACAGTAGTGGTTTAATGATTTGTCCAGCTGAACTGACACAGAGACGACCATTGAAAGAATGAGATATAGAGAATGACAGCTTATCGCTTCAATGGTGGTTCCAATAATAGTCACCATGACACAACATACATTTTATTGCAATGTTATCATTATGTAGCTAATATAGCTGCTTTTAACAGGCACGTCCACTTATCACAGTTGGCAACCCCACCAGCCCCTGAGGGACGAACCACACCACTGTGACTGGCCCCCGGGGCCAATCGTGTGTATGCATGCATGCCCATTAGCGCATGAGCAGCTACAAGCTCACAACAAAAGTGCCAGTGAGCAGGCTCTCATGGACAAAGAATTCCCAATCTGACTAAGCCTACTTGGTCCCAGAAAACTGCAGATGTACCAGTTGGAAAAATCTGTTAAAACAGTTAGGAAACATATTAAAGTGTGTGGATAATTAAGTGTTTAGTCCTTGAAAAATAACATCCAACTGATCTTTTGTGTGCGCACTTTGCAATGTTTAGTATAATCATTTTTTGAAACACACAAGTTACTTCCCTTCCCGCTCTTCTGAGCGAGGTGAATCGAGGAACGATGCAAGTTTGTTCTGCCGGTTTGTGTGGCTAATATTGGTGCTGTAAACTGCATATCAATTCATTTTTGCTTTAACATAAATAAAAATAATCATTGCTGGCATCTGAGGAGGAGTTTTTCAGAAATATTGACTTCGTTTTCTTTTTGCCCGCATAGAATTCTGGGCCAGTGGTTAACAAAATGACATTTCAAGATATTTCTGTTTTTAACTCTGGTGGCCATTTTGTTTCAAGAGCTGAGCAAAACAGTTTGTGCAATTTGTTAGAGGGCATAATGAGGAACATTTCTGTGAAATTATATTGACTTTCAGAGCTCTCGGAAACGCAGAATTACGCGTATTGGTACGCACGTTTTTTTTCCTGGGACGCATGTTTTTCGCTAGGCGGGAGTTCCGCGTACGCATTTTTTTTAGTCGGCACGCGCTAAAAATCCAGTAGCTGACAGATAAATAAACACGGGAGATCAAAAGCCCTTTGATATAATCGATCGCGACACGCTTTTCGAGCACGGGAGACGTGATAAGTGTCCTGTCTCTGTTGACCAATCGTATGACTCGGACTGCAGGATAGTCATTCTGACAGGTGATTGACAGGATTACCCATGTGGGACAGTGTGATTATTACGAGGTGATTATTAAAGTAATTAAGCAAGGATTATCAGATAATTGCTTGAAACAGATGCGCTACCGAATTACCGTTAATTAAAGGGAGAAAAACTAATAAATCCGTGTTGTAAACAACATCGGACTACCGACTTCCGAATTCGACTGATTAGGGATGAAAGAGAAAACATATTTAATTGCACTCGTTTGCGATTTGAGCAACATGATAAACATGGAGAAAAAAATAAGTTTACGGATTTGCATTTCGTCATTCGTTCATTGCTACGGCAAACAAAAGAGTCTGAGAATTTTTGAAAAAATAACCAAAAAAACCGGTACAGCGGTAAGCTGTATACGGTAACGTCCGACTGACAAAAGTTCCAAATGAAGCTACACTACGAGTCGCGCGATGAAATATATCATCGGTTCAAGCCGATTGTCTAGACAAATCATTTTCAGCAAGTAAAATCGTTCATTCTAAAATGTTAAATGGCTAAGTAAGGTCAGTCGATCCATTGCAATCGCCGTACAGACAATAGCGAGATGCGTTTTTATTAGAAAAAAAAGACTTCCATCTGCATAAGATTATACAAAACAGAGGACTGCTGTCTGTCTGTCTGTCTGTCTGTCTGTCTGTCTGTCTGTCTGTCTGTCTGCCTGCCTGCCTGCCTGCCTGTCTGTCTGTCTGTCTGTCTGTCTTGTTAATGAATAAAACAATTACCAACAGTTTAATCTTTTATTTTGATAAGGCCAAACAAAAAATTGTGTGTTGAGGTTACATGAAAAAATATAGCAAAATATTTTGTTTTGATAAGTAAGAACAATCCATTAATGCATAAAGGGTTAAAATCAGTTAATCTAAAAATTATTCAAATGTATCACTTCCGGCTAAAATGGAAAAGATATACGGCTAAAATGGAAAAGATATACGGTATGCACAAATTGGTGGGACTCCAACTTTTTTTTGAGTGGGACTCCTACTTTTTCCAGTGGGACTCCTACTTTTTGCCAGATGGGAGTCCTGAACTCCTGTTTTCAAAATCCTAGTGAGAGCTCTGACTTTGGATCAGTGGTTAAGGAGATGCCATTTTAAAATATTTCTATTTTAAGCTCTGGTGGCCATTTCGTTGAGCAGAGCACATAGCGTGTTCACTTTCTTATCCTAAAATTTAGCACCAATTATCTCAGCTCGATCTCCTCTGATAAGAAAAATACAGGTATTACAGTAAGTTGGGACTACTTTTTCAGTCATATATATAATTTCACAGAATTGTTCCTCATGATGCCCTCTACCAAAATTGCATAAATGGTTCTGCTCTGCCCAACAAATGGGCCAACAGAGCTCTAGATCAAAAATGTCTTTAAACGACATCTCCTCCTTAACCACTGGTCCCAAATCAAAATAATTTCACAGAAATGTTCTTCATGATGCCCTCTACTAAAGTTGATCAGACAATTCAGTTTGTCTAAACAAAATGGCCACCAGAGCTAAAAATAGAAATATCTTTAAGTGATGTCTCTTTAGCCACAGGCCAATACATCATCTCCTCATGTGCCAAGATTCAGGTGAGCCATCCTGGGCCCTAGGGCCCTCTTGTTTATGTTTGCCCTGTCTATACACAGGAAAAACTGATTCCACCACCTGGCCGCCATGTTTTTGAATGGATCATAGGACTTTAGTTAAGAGTGGGTATCCAAAAACTAATTTTCTTATTTCTCAACCAAAACATATGTTGTGGGTACTCAAAAGAACCGTCGCTATGAGACGGTTCTTTTGAGCACCCAAAACATATGTTAAAACTGATGGGCAAGAAAATATATACAATTTTATACTCAAAAATTTTGTTTATCTAAACCTGTGGGATCTAAATATGTTATGCATTCTTGGTAGAGGGTCACCCAAGGACCAATTTGTCAAATTATGAAATCTGCCCAGTTGTTTTTGACAAGTAGTTTTTTTTATTTAAAGTTTTCCATTTATCTATACGTGTAGGAAAAACTGGCCCCGCCCCCTGGCGGATATGCTTTTCAATGGATCAAAATAATTTTTAGCAACCTTAGTAGAGGGCTACCCTAGCAACATTTGTGCCAAATTATTTCCAAATCAGCCTAGTACATCGTAGTTTTTGATTAGTAGTTTTTTGAAGTGTTTCCTTTTGGTTTCCATGCCAACCAGAATTCTGCATGTATCTATCTAAATTGGAACCATCACATTCTAGGGGTGGGTATCGCCTCTGAAAACCGTATCTCAATATATCACGATTTTTGGGTTTGTATCGAGATATGCATCACAATATACCGCAAAACTTAATAACAAATTTACTCGTGGGTTCAAAGCCGTCTATATTCAACATCATGTGGCAATTGAACGTCATGCTAGTATAGAATGATCACAACAACAGCATGAACATTTGCAACTATTGTTAATTAATCTAAATCAAACCCCTCAAATTCGCTATCTTACGAGAAATTGTTAAATAAAGAGCGTCTTCCATCTCGATCTCAATCGGGTCCGCCATTTTTGTTTTAGTCAGGGAAATCCTCCTCTTAGCCAATGGTTATAAAGTTTTGCACAGGGCACGCTTTGTTTATCTTAGTTACAGGCTATTCACTGGCTGTTGAACATCTTTTTATGCCCCCAAAGGAACTTTGGGAGGCATATAGTAACCACACTGTCCATCTGTCCCTCTGTCCGTCCCGCTTCATGTCCTGTGCATATCTCCTATATTCTTTGAGGTAGGAATTCCAAATTTGGTGTGTGGATGCATCTTGGGATGGTGGAGTGTCGCCTACCATTTTCGGGTCACTGTGACCTTGACCTTGACCTCTGACTTAGTTTTTATAGTAATAAAATGTCCGTCCGTCTGTCCGTCCGTCCCGCTTCATGTCCGGTGCAAACCATAATTGGGTCACTGTGACCTTGGACTATACCTATGACCTAGTTTTAGAATAATCGTATTCCGAGCATATCTCTTATGTTATTTGAGGTAGGAATCTCAAATTTGGTGTGTGGATGCATCTTGGGATGATGATGTGTCCCGTACCATAATTGGCTTCACTGTGACCTTGAACTTGTTCTCTGAACTAGTTTCTAGAAACTGCATTGTGTCTGGTGCATATTTCCTATATTCTTTGAGATAGGAATTCCAAATTTTGTGTGTAAATGCATCCTGGAATGGCGGAGTGTCACAAACCTTTTTGGGTCACTGTGACCTTGACCTCTGACCTAGTTTTTAGAATAATCATGTCGGGAGCATATCTCTTATATTATTTGAGCTAGGAGTCTCAAATTTGATGTGATGATGCATCTTGGGATGAGGAAGTGTAGCAAACCATAATTGGCTCACTGTGACCTTGAACTATACCTAGTTTTTAGAATAATCATGTCCAGAGCACATCTCTTATGTTATTTGAGGTAGGAATCTCAAATTTGGTGTGTGAATGCATCTTGGGATGACAGAGTGTCGCATACCAGAATTGGATCACTATGACCTTGAACTTGACCTCTGACCTAGTTTCTAGAAACTGCATTGAGTCTGGTGCATATCTCCTAATTTCGTTGAGATAGGAATTCCAAATTTGGTGTTTAAATGTATCTTGAGATGACGGAGTGTCACATACCATTTTGAGTCACTGTGACCTTGACCTCTGACCTAGTTTTAAGAATTATTGTGTTCGGAGCATATCTCATATATTCTTTGAGGTAGGAATTCCAAATTTGGTGTGTATATGCATCTTGGGATGGGGAAGTGTCACTTACCATTTTAGGGTCACTGTGACCTTGACCTCTGACCTAGTTTTAATGATAATTGTGTCAGGAGCATATCTCATATTTTTTGAGATAGGAATCCCAATTTTGGTGTACGAATGCATCTTGGGATGATGGAGTGTCTAGTACCATTTTATGGGTCACTGTGACCTTGACCTCTGACCTAGTTTTTAGAAAAATTGTGTCCGGGGAATATCTTATATTATTAAAGGTGAGAATCCCAAATTTGGTGTGTGGATGCAACTTTTGATGGCGGAGTGTCACATACCATTTTGGGGTCACTTTGACCTCTGACCTTGTTTATAGAATAATTGTGTCCAGAACATATCTTTTATATTATTTGAGATGGGAATCCCAAATTTTCTGTATGGATACATCTTTGGATGCTGATGTGTCACAAACCATTTTTAGATCACTGTGATCTTGACCAATGACCTAGTTTCTAGAATAATCATGTCTGGAGCATATCTCCTATATTATTTGATGTAGGAATCCCAAATTTGGTGTGTTGATTCCTCTTGGGATGGCGGAATGGTGCATACCATTTTGGGTCACTTTTACCTTGACATTGACTTCTGGCCTCATTTCTAGGTTTTTCGTGTCTGGAGCATACCTCCTATATTACAGCTAACTTTCCTCGAATGTGTCTTATGCTAGACCAATTCCTTTGGGGGCATTCGTCACGTGACTGTGACATTTCTTGTTCTATTAATAATAAAGCGAGATTAAAATAAAAAATGATATCTGAATAAAAATACAACTCAAAACGAAAGCAGCTAAACCATGTTCTGAAAACTGACGGAGTTTGCCGAGTGTATCGGTACAGTCAAAAGCATATCGCGATACGAATCTTGGGACTCCTAAATCGCGATATACCGGTATACCCGTAATATCGCGCACCCCTACTATAATGTCTGGAACCTTTGTATCTACAATATTGGACACGATGTGATGAGAGAGGGAGCACAGTGGCTCAGTGGTAGAGTGCTTGACTGGAGACGGAGGGGCCGCGGGTTCGAGCCTCACCAGCGTCACTGCGTTGTGGTCCTCGAGCAAGACACATTTATCCTAGCTTAGTACTGGTTCAGCCCAGGAAGACCCGTCCCTGTTTAACTGAAAGATTGTTGATGGGATGTAAAGAATCAAATCAAACAAAATCAAACGATGTGATGACTTGGTAACTTTGAAGTTGTGAGCAGTGGCGAAGAACTTGTGTTGTTCAATAGACACAGCACCACAATGAATCTTGTGGAAGACAAGCAAGAGATTGCCACTTTGTCTTGGAGTAAGACTTACTGGAATATTGTATGGGAATGAACTTTAATGTGGAATGCCAGACTTTTCCTCAGCATTATTTGAAACTGCAGCTTTCATAGATGCTCATAACAGATTTGATTCCTTACTGACATTGTCTGACCTAGACCCAGGCCTTTAATTTAACCCAGTACTCCATTTTCTATTTTCAGACAACATTGAAAAAAATTCAAGAAAAAATTAAGCTAAGTTTTGAATGCTTTTGAAAATGCAATGGAAAATGGAGCATTTGCTCCAAAAGAGCAAATGCTCCATTTTCCATAATATTTTCAAATACATGATATTTCAAAGGTGTCAAAAGGTGTTATTATGGAGTAAAGGGTTAAGGCAAAAAAAGTATGTGTTTTTCAGGTTCAGGTTTGATATTTTAAAATAGGGATGGTAGGTAGGAAAATATTTTTATTTTGTTTAAAGTTTTTTACGTGGGGAAGATGAAGAAACAAGATGGCCTACCTGGGAAATCCCTTGGAAATCCCCTAAGTATGCTTAAAAACTTTAGGGTCGGGGGCAAAAAATTAGGCACGGTCAGGTAACCTGAAACACACAATTTTTTTATTTTAGGCATTTATAAGAGTGTGTAACAGGAAAAGAATTTTCTTATTTCTCAACCAAAATATAGGTTGAGGCGGTTCTTTTGAGCACCCATTGTCGCAAACATGAAGCACGCTAGCATGTACTCACCTGTCGCCTTTCGCTCGGTGCACACTGGGATTGAGCTGCCATTTTTATTAAAAACATATTATGCAATCACTGCTTGCATGGCTCAAGGCTTTTCATCCAGAAAATATTAACTAAATGAGAAATGATGAACTGTCAAAAATTTAACATTTTGCTATTTTTAACAATAAAATCTGTCACTACAGCTGTGCGAGAATTGAACGGGACTAGCGAAATATCGCTAGTTACCTATGATGCAAAGGGTGAAATGCTAGAGATCTAGATGAGGTATCCTCAGGTCTCGCGAGAATGTTTGAGCACCCAAAACATATGCTAAAAATTATTGGTAAGAAAATATTTACAATTTCACGCTGAAAATGTTTGTTTATCTTAACCTGTGTAGACCTATGTCTTAGCAAAATAACATACAGGATCTTACACAAGTTATCATTTCATATGAAATTTAGTAAATGAGCCTTTGTCGAGTTCAATGAATTTAACATGAAATGATAACAAGTGTAAGATTCTGTTTTTTCATATGGCCTTTTAAATGTGATTTTATCGCCTTCAAAGTTTGGTTATTTCAATGAAAATCTGCATTGTGTCACAAACGCTGTCATGACGTTACTTGTTCCCGTCGAAAGTGTTATTTAGCGTGTGGTCATAACGTTATTTGTGACATGACGTTATCCACTGAATAACAGTAAGGTCATATGACACTGTCATATGACCTTACTGTTATTCAGTGGATAACAGACACAAAAATATTCTTTAATTGATTAGGTAAAGCTGTGAGAAGAATGAAGCAGATTCCACACTGTGCTTAGGATATGATGCGGGGCAGGAAAGTGACAGATCCTGTTGTCCATGGAGCCACTGGTGGGAAGGAGCCTGTTTCAGGTAACATATCTTTAAAGAAGTCGTCTTCATGAAAATTATGAGGAGCACATTTGCTCTCTGCACTTGGTAGAGTGCTTGACTTGAGATAGAGAGGTCACTTGTTTGAGTCTCACCTGAGGCACTGTGTTATGTCCTACATGTATCTAGCAAGACACTTTATCCCCTGCTTTCCTTTGTACTCATTCAACCCAGTTTCATAATTTATATGGGTGCATCTTGTCTGTTTCTTGATATACATTGTTTTTAAACTGTCAAAAATTAAGTACAGGGGCTCGATGAGCATTTGTAAATCAATAAGGACCATGGAGGATATTTCCCTTTATAGAAATACCCTATAAGGTTCCAAATAAACACTAGTTCTGGTAAAACAGCCTAGACCTATAGATCACCGGTCAGAATCCACACTGATATACATACAGCCTGTAAATCCGTTTTCATGCATGGGCAGATTCAGAAAATTCGGTCAGGGTGAGTCCTGACGTTTTGTTTTAAATCATCAACGTATTTCACAGAGGGCCGTACAGTGTACAGACCTCCTTTGGGAAGCAATTGGATCTGTGGGGTCAAATTGCTTCTCGAGGGGGTCTGTACCAGAATTTCTAAGGAAACCTTTAGCCACTTGTGATTTTGCAGGGGGTCCGGACTCCTTTTCTTTCTCCCCCCCCCCTCCCGATCCGCTTAATAGGTGAAGCGGAGTGCCAGACTCAGGGACCAAGAGGCAAGAGGTCATAGGTTTGAGTCACACCCATGGCTCAGTGTTGTGTCATTTAGCAAGACACTTAGAACTGGTTCAACCAAGGAAAATGTCCTGGCATGAATGAAAAATGTTGACTAGGAAGTAAAGTATCAACTCAAACAAAAACAAACTTTAAAAAGTGTGCAAAATTATCCAGCATGCAAAGAGTTAGGCTAAGTTAACCCATAAAGCCTGGCGTCTTTTTGTGGGCCATCAGCAAACAGTGCTTAACCAGATGAGACGCCGCATAACGTGGCATCTGATCGGGTTCTCCACTGTTTCCATACAGAATTGTCTTTTAAAATTTAAATAAAAATGAAAAATACCGGCCAACAACCTTAAATTGGAAAGGGACTCCTCCAATTGATTTGGATGTGAAAATACATTCGGCATAAAGGGTTAATGTGTAGGAATATCTAGGGTGACTATGGTAGCTCATTTGCATGCCTAGTCCGATATATTTCATTCTTGAATCTTAATATTGAACACTCAAAAACTATTCTGTTCAATATTGAGAAACCACTGTGGCTTAAAATACCAAGGCGTGACTTTGTGGCATTTCAAATCAATTCTTGCATAATTTGCATCAGAATTCAGCATTTACCTTTCCTTATTGAAATTTTGTTTACCCATTAAAATCCTATTTCCCTTTAACCACTGTCACGCTGAATATTTATATGCACAACACTCCTCCCCAATTTTTATCATGTTAACCTGCAGCATTTAAATTGTTAAGCATGTATTTTCAATCAGAGTGTAAAACATTGTGGATCCTGATCAGATGGCTTCTACAGAAGCCATCTGATCAGGATCTACAGTGTTTTCAAAAAAGGATAAATTCGTATTCAGCAGGACAAGGATTAAATTCAGTTCATTGATTGATATATAATGCAGCTCTGGTAAAATCCTAAGAAGTTCTGGGGTTTACTTTTGCCATTTAACTTCCAGAATCAATAATCCATTCAGTAACATAATTTGATTTAATCTTTAAAATACTCTATCCACAACATTTGTATGGAATAAATTTCGTTTACTTTTCCATAATTGAGTCGTCATGTATTCTCTTGGTTTTGATAATTGAGGTACATGCTTGACTTTTCCCCTGCTACTGTTATGGTGACTTATGGGTGAAAGTTTTCAGGATTGTTCCTGAATTCAGGATTTTGAGGCTGACTTTCCATCCATAGAAAGTCAGCCTCGAAATACTGAATTAGGTAAAATATAATAACTTTTCTGATATAAGCTCACCTGAGCCTAAAGCTGAGGATTGCAGTGACTCAGTGTTAGAGTGCTTGATTCAAGATTGAGGGGTTGCAGAGTCGAGCCTTACCGGAGGCACTGTTCTGTGTCCTTGAGCAAGACACTTTATCCTCTGCTTAGTACATGTTCAACCCAGGATGACCTGTCCCGACATGACTGAAAAATTGTTGACTGGGACCCTGGTACCCTCTACATCATGTGACCTATTCAGGTACAATGTTTGAAGTTGCTACCTCTAACGGTTTAGGAGGAGATGGATTTACAAGAAAATACATTATTTGACACAAAATGTTGACTAGTACCCTCTGCTCCATGTGACCTGTTCAGGTATTAAGTTTAAGTTGCTACGTCTAATGGTTAAAGAGGAGATGCATTTACAAGAAAATACATTATTTGACCTTTAACACAAAATGTTGCCCAGTACCCTCGACTTCATGGGACCTATTCAGGTATTAAGTTTAAGTTGCTACGTCTTAACATGTTAGGAGATGCATTTACAAGAAAATACATTATTTGACCTTGACTTTGGGGTCAAGGTCAAATAAAATGTTACCCAGTACCCTCTTCATAATGTGACCTATCCCTGTACAAAGTTTGAAGTTGCTAGGTCTAACAGTTTAGGAGGAGATATTTCGGAAATTTGTAGTAGCCAAAGACAGACGACGAGAAAATTAAAAAAAAAACAGTATAACGAGCCTAAGGCTCATGGGTGAGTTAATAGTATACCAATGACACCTCTGTCTGTCAGTTAACATTTTCAAACATCTTCTATTCTGAAACCATTAGGTCAATTGAACTCAAGTTTCATATGTAGACTCCTTAGAATATGGGAACTAAAGTTTGTTCAAAGTGGTCTTGGTCACATGACCATAGCAACCATGCCCGTTTATGGTAAAAATCGTTTAAAAATGTTCTTCAGAACCAGATGGCCAATGACCTCGGAACTTGGTACATGTATGTAGCATTGGGGTGTAGGGCCTACCAAGGATCCTTGATTGACCTTGACCTACTTAACATCAAGGTCAAATTTGCTTCCTAATGCATTTAATTTGGATACTTTTTGAAAAGGTTATTTTTTGAACATTTTTGAAGTCAAAATCATTATAATTTCTAGATATGGTTACATATGTATATTACTATAAGTACCTAAGGTCAAGGTTGACCTGGGAGCCATTTGGGAAACATGGAGTTTCAGTTTTGCTAAAGTCGTTCCTTTCAGATACTCTAATCCAAGATGGCCGTCATTGCAGCCGTTTGATCATATATCTTGACATTTTTCAAAGACATCTGAACCATATGTTGACTGTGGCAACATGAAGATTCAGAACTGCTATAATATGGGCCTCGGTGCAAGAAAACCTGTCTTCGGTGGTTGGCGAACAACAAAGGCGCAGACCAGCCTGCGCATCCGCGCAGTCTGATCAGCACCTTTGTTGTTCGCTCATGGAAAGTATAATATCTAAACTTGCTACAAGCGAAATTTCAATTTTCTAGCTAGTCTCTGAAGCTGAGGAGACTGGTTTGAAACTGGCTTTGTCGGACACCCTGAAGACAGGTTTTCTCGCGACGAGGCCCATGATCAGTCTCATCCAGGTGAGCGATTCTGGCCGCCCACTTGGGCCTCTATACATGTAGTTGTGGTTTGAAGAGGTGAGCAGGGATTTTTTTTTGTTCTCAGTGGCCAAAATCGGCCCCATTCCCAATGGAATTTAGGTGCCTTTTTTACCAATTTTGAAAAAAAATCCCAATCTTCAAAAAAAATTTTTTTTTTGAAGATTGGGATTTCCATTCAGTCAACACACACACAAACTACATGGTTGCATTTTCCTTCAATTTAATGGCAAAAGTATGTGTAATAGCTAATTGTTTTTTATTGACCAAAAATGACATTATTATGCACAAAAACTAATTTCCCAAGCTACTTTTCCCAATCTGAAAAATCCCAATCCTTCCCAAAATTGAAAAAAAAAATCCCTGGTAGACGTATGTCCTTTTACCCCAATTTAATGAGAATGCCTGATGTCAGAACATTGTCAGTATGAGTTATTTTATCTCCACCTAAAAAGTGGTAGGGTGTTTATATAAGAATGAATATTCTATAATGAAGATTAAGATTTGTCCGAGGTCCCTATCATTTATATATATCTTCGGCTTAAGCTGGAATGTTTGGTACATGCTAATCTATTTTCAAGTTATGGAGTAAAGCCAAGGCATTTCAAAAATAAAAAGGATTCTCTCATTTATAACTTTGCTGAATTAGAGTTTGGTCCATCAGGCCAAGGGTTCTCTTTCAAGCTTCTAATCCTTACTATTATTATCATGTGAAAATATATCTCGCCCTTCAGAAGGAATGCCCTTCTGGGCAACATTTATTGGGCCTCGAAGCAAGAAAACCTGTCTTCGTGGGTTTGCTAACAACAACAAAGGCACAGACCAGTCTGCACATCCCTGCAGACTGATCAGCGCCTTTGTTATTCGTTTTTTGGAAAGTATCATATATCCACTTGCCACAAGCGAAATTTTAATTGTCTAGCTAGTCTCTTAGTCTGTAGCTGAGGAGACTGGTTTAGGTCTCACTTTTTCAGAAACCCCGAAGACAGGTTTTGTCGCGTCGAGGCCAAATACTGTACTCATTGACACATCATTTTGATCCCCTGCTAAAGACAGATCTACTACATCTTTTTCAAAGGTTCAGATAAACCAAAAATTTGAGTGTAAAATTGTGAATATTTCACTTGATCATCAGTTTAAGCATTTGTTTTGGGTGCTAAAAAGAACCGTCTCTATGAGACGGTTCTTTGAGTACCCACATCATATAAGAAAAATATTTTTTAGTTATGGTACACACTCTTATCTAAAGGCTTAATTGCTTTCTGATCACAAATTACATCCACCCAAATTAAAGATGGCTGGGTGGATGGTTCAATGTCCAATTAATCCGTACAGCCAGCCATCCATGTATTCCTGTTTTCAGGGTTTCATATGAATCAGTTTTGTAAGAATCTGTTTGCCATATATGTGTTAGCCATTATAGCGTGTATGACCAGGAAATGCTACTGTATGCCAATACAAGGAAGAGGCATTATTGCATATAAAGCCCTGTCACACGCTATTAACAGCCATGTTTTAACTGGCAAAACCCCATGTATTAATCAGGCAATTCACATGCTGTTGATGCACAGATTTTGTACTTTACATATACACATTCTAGGCCGTCACAAAAATTGACATCATCAACAGTAACGTGTATAGAAATGAACGTAATTTAGTGATGTTAGAATGATGTAAGTCTTTGCTTTGGAACAGGCGTTTTCAAAACCTACGAATCCCTCATGCTTTTGCGCGGCATTATAGTAATACAAAAATGTACTTTTCAAAGTTTTTTTACCAAAGTTTTCAAGTGACATAATGACTTTATGCAATAATAATGATTAAATATGTTTTTCTGATACACTAACATCTGCTAGACCCCTCGGGTCATTAAAACCTCGGGGTCCAGCAGCTGTTAATGCATAGAAAAACATGTTTGATCCCTATATTGGAGTGTAGACAAACACACACATATAAAAGTAAGAATTCAATTAACCCATATAAGCCTTGAGTCCTTTTTATGGGACTTCCGCAAACAGTGTAGAACCTGATCAGAAGCCGTCACCACATAGTGCAGCGTCTGATCAGATTCTGCACTGTTTGCTTACAGAATGTACTTTTAAGATTTGAATGAAATCGTAAATTACTACTTCATAACCCTTAAATTCAAAATGGATTAGTCCAATTGATAATTTAAGGTTGAAAATTCCATTAGGCATAAATAGGTTAAAGTAAAGCAACAAAATGGGAGCCACAACACAATGAAATGAACCAACAATGACAGAATAATCCCCCTTTGACCAGATAGCAGCCGTAGCCACCAGGAGCTTGAATGTATTAATTATCACAGGTTTAGATAAACAACAATTTTCAGCGTAAAATTGAAAATAGTTTCTTCAGACATGTTAAGTTTCTGGAAAAAAAAAAATGCGGGACAAAGTGCGGAAAATCCGTGATTTTTTAAAAAAAATCTGTTGAACAGTTCTAAATGCTTTTTGCCTTCCCCATGCCTAAGGACGTCGTCAATCCCGCCTTGAGAGACGCTGAAATGCTTACTGCAAACCTTGCAGTATGCTTGCTGCTTGCCCCGGTCGCTGGCCATAACCCAGTCAAACATTCTTGTATATTCTGCATTAAAATTTGACCCACTTCTATACCGTATTCGTTTTTTTGCTGGGCTAATCCCTGGCGATGATTTGCGTTTCGCCATCTTTGTTGGGTTTATCAAGTTATACAGCCCCTTGGATTATTTGTACCTGTACTATTCGGTTTACATTCACCCCTTAATTGATATTGATTTTTCAGTGACTTTGAGATGCTTTACCTGACAGCTATTCGAAACTACCAAGCTTCCTTACGATATCAATATTGATTTTTCTCAGTGACTTCCGCCAAATTATCACAAGAAATGGCTTTTAACAAAAAAAACAGAACGACTATGAGCGGATTTTTGAAAATCCGTGATTTTTTTTTAAAATCCGTTTTGCGGAAAACGGTAGAGTTTTCCGTTAGTGACACAGGAGATCCGTTAATCTTAATATGTCTGGTTTTTTACCTATAATTTTTATTAGCATATGTTTTCAGTGCTCAAAAGAACCGTCTCATTGAGAGGGTTCGTTTGAGTACCCACAACATAAGTTTTGGTTGAGAAATAAGAAAACTATTTTTCTTTTATGCACTCTTTACTAAATGCCTGAATTATACCGGCAAATTGTTAGAATCCTGTTGTTGTTAAAGCACACATATTGCTTACCAGGTAATATGGGCCTCGAGGCGAGAAAACCTGTCTTCTGGGGTTTGTGAACAACAAAGGCGCAGACCAGCCTACGCATCCGCGCAGACTGATCAGCGCCTTTGTTATTCTCTGTTTGGAAAGTACCATATTTAAACTTGCTTCAAGCGAAATTTCAATTAACTAGCTAGTCACTGTAGCTGAGGAGACTGGTTTGAGTCTCTCTTTGTCAGAAACCCCAAAGACAGGTTTTCTCACAATGAGGCCCATGTTAATGATAGGTTTTTATTTGAATCTTTATTCCATTTCAGGTCTGGCAAAAGCATGGGACACAGTTGGAAAAGCTAAGTCTGATGTAAGTTGTTTGGTGTATCAGTCGTGACTTAAAACAGTTGGTGGTGCATTTTTTCTTCACTTGTTTGTATCTTTAAAATAGAGCTTTTTCGAAAAAAGTGATTTTGTAAATCATTACCATGTAAACCATTGTCAGAGTTCCTCGTCTTATAAATCATTAACATATAAACCATTACCAGAGCTTATCATCTTATAAATCATTACCATATAAACCATTAAAATTACCAGAGCTTCTCATCTTATAAATCATTACCATTTAAACCATTACCAGAGCTTCTCATCTTATAAATCATTACCATGTAATCCATCACCAGAGATTCTCATCTTGTAAATCATTACCATGAAAACCATTACCAGGGATTCTCATCTTGTAAATCATCACCATGTAAACCATTACCAGGGATTCTCATCTTATAAATCATCACCATGTAAACCATTACCAGGGATTCTCATCTTGTAAATCATTACCATGAAAACCATTACCAGGGATTCTCATCTTGTAAATCATTACCATGAAAACCATTACCAGGGATTCTCCTCTTGTAAATCATCACCATGTAAACCATTACCAGGGATTCTCCTCTTGTAAATCATTACCATGAAAACCATTACCAGGGATTCTCATCTTGTAAATCATTACCATGAAAACCATTACCAGGGATTCTCCTCTTATAAATCATCACCATGTAAACCATTACCAGGGATTCTCATCTTGTAAATCATTACCATGAAAACCATTACCAGGGATTCTCATCTTATAAATCATCACCATGTAAACCATTACCAGGGATTCTCCTCTTGTAAATCATTACCATGAAAACCATTACCAGGGATTCTCATCTTGTAAATCATCACCATGTAAACCATTACCAGGGATTCTCATCTTGTAAATCATTACCATGAAAACCATTACCAGGGATTCTCATCTTGTAAATCATCACCATGTAAACCATTACCAGGGATTCTCATCTTGTAAATCATCACCATGTAAACCATTACCAGGGATTCTCATCTTGTAAATCATTACCATGAAAACCATTACCAGGGATTCTCATCTTGTAAATCATTACCATGCAAACCATTACAAGAGATTCTCATCTTATAAATCATTAACATGTAAACATTTACCAGAGATTCTCATCTTATAAATCATCACCATGTAAACCATTACCAGGGATTCTCCTCTTGTAAATCATTACCATGAAAACCATTACCAGGGATTCTCATCTTGTAAATCATCACCATGTAAACCATTACCAGGGATTCTCATCTTGTAAATCATCACCATGTAAACCATTACCAGGGATTCTCATCTTGTAAATCATTACCATGAAAACCATTACCAGGGATTCTCATCTTGTAAATCATCACCATGTAAACCATTACCAGGGATTCTCATCTTGTAAATCATTACCATGAAAACCATTACCAGGGATTCTCATCTTGTAAATCATCACCATGTAAACCATTACAAGAGATTCTCATCTTGTAAATCATCACCATGTAAACCATTACCAGGGATTCTCATCTTGTAAATCATTACCATGTAAACCATTACCAGGGATTCTCATCTTGTAAATCATCACCATGTAAACCATTACCAGGGATTCTCATCTTGTAAATCATTACCATGAAAACCATTACCAGGGATTCTCATCTTGTAAATCATTACCATGCAAACCATTACAAGAGATTCTCATCTTATAAATCATTAACATGTAAACATTTACCAGAGATTCTCATCTTATAAATCATCACCATGTAAACCATTACCAGAGCTTCTCATCTTATAAATCATTACCATGTAAACCATTACCAGGGATTCTCATCTTGTAAATCATCACCATGTAAACCATTACCAGGGATTCTCATCTTGTAAATCATTACCATGAAAACCATTACCAGGGATTCTCATCTTGTAAATCATTACCATGCAAACCATTACAAGAGATTCTCATCTTATAAATCATTAACATGTAAACATTTACCAGAGATTCTCATCTTATAAATCATCACCATGTAAACCATTACCAGGGATTCTCCTCTTGTAAATCATTACCATGAAAACCATTACCAGGGATTCTCATCTTGTAAATCATCACCATGTAAACCATTACCAGGGATTCTCATCTTGTAAATCATCACCATGTAAACCATTACCAGGGATTCTCATCTTGTAAATCATTACCATGAAAACCATTACCAGGGATTCTCATCTTGTAAATCATCACCATGTAAACCATTACCAGGGATTCTCATCTTGTAAATCATTACCATGAAAACCATTACCAGGGATTCTCATCTTGTAAATCATCACCATGTAAACCATTACAAGAGATTCTCATCTTGTAAATCATCACCATGTAAACCATTACCAGGGATTCTCATCTTGTAAATCATTACCATGTAAACCATTACCAGGGATTCTCATCTTGTAAATCATCACCATGTAAACCATTACCAGGGATTCTCATCTTGTAAATCATTACCATGAAAACCATTACCAGGGATTCTCATCTTGTAAATCATTACCATGCAAACCATTACAAGAGATTCTCATCTTATAAATCATTAACATGTAAACATTTACCAGAGATTCTCATCTTATAAATCATCACCATGTAAACCATTACCAGAGCTTCTCATCTTATAAATCATTACCATGTAAACCATTACCAGAGCTCCCCATGTAAACCATCACCAGTACACCTCATCTTGTAAGTCATTAATGGTGCTCTGAATCTTGTAAACCATTATGGGAGCTTCTATATATTGTAAATTATAATAAGTCTCATTGTATGCATATCCTTTGCATTGCGGTACTATACATGTACTTAAGGAATAAAGATACACATCAGATAAAAATGTATTTTTTTTGCATAGTTAAGTTTATTAAGTTATATGATGTTTTGACTAAATTTCTTTTAGAATTAGCTTACTGACTATTAATGGCATGTGTTGAAATGCGAAATCGTCACTTTAACGAAAAATTAACACCAAAATGAAAACACTTAAAAACGTAAGAATGTGACGTAGACGTCAGAACAAATCATGTAACCTAATTTTCTTCATGATTTGTTACATGGCATCGACTCTACAATTGCAAACAAAGAAAGCATCGAATCATGCTGAAATGTCAGTCAAATATATTGCTTCAAAGCCAGCTACTGAATGCAAGGAAACACAATGACAAAGAATAAGCATTTAACGACCCTTGAAGCCGTCAAGTTCAGGTCGTTAGTGCATTACGGGATTTATCAAACCTTAAGATAACAGGACATGCTTTGCCCTCAAAAGTTGCATTACGGATCCCGTAGAATATGTCAGTGGGACGTTTACATTGACGTTAGTCAAGCTGATCACAGCACAAATCAAATGTTATATGCGGGAAGTAAGCATTAAACTTGCTAACTTAACAGAAACTTTGCCGCTTGGCCATTCTCTTATCAGAAAAATGCGTAATTATTATGGTGTCTTTAAAGTGCAGAATAATTAATTTTGACGTCATAATACACATTTTATTGACATCTAACACTCTAAAGTCATAATTCTTGCAGTAAATGTGCTTTTATTGAATAAAACACAAGACTAGATTTTTACCGCATTTAACACAATATTTGGTCTTGACGTTAATGACGTTAAGCATTTGAAATTATAACGTTCTTAGGTTGCAAGCTGATCATTTCCTGGATCCCCAAATTTATTCCAAAGGTTTTGTTAACTTCAAACCGTTTTTTGATAGAAAATGAACTTTCATTGACCATGGTTCACAGTTTTCTACTGGGGGTCAGGATGATTACGCCTATGCTAGCCAGCATACGTAATCAACGTAGTGGCTAATCCTACTGTAATGTGACGTATACATGCTGCTTTTATGAATGATATCATCTACACCACCGACTTGCATTACATTTTATGTTTACAATGAATTGAAGTGATTGTTGCATTTCTTTATTCCTCAAGTATATTATTAAATGCATCGCAGCTATGAATAAATTTTACTTCATATTTTATTACGGTAAATCTTGTATTAGTTCGTACACTCGAATAGTTCGTACACCAGAAACTATTCCACGGTGGTCGGACCAAAATGTCATGTATTAGTTTGTACAGTGGTCATTTTTTCGATTTGTAATTTTCAATAGTTCGTACACAACGTTTTCCCCTCATTTTGGTATCTGCATAGCTTTTAATCAGTATGTCTGTCTACGATACTTTCGTTTTTCTTCCGTCAAGCACGCCAGTTTACGAACATATTAGCGGAACAAGAGCGTTTCGTCTGTCAGTATGACCGTCAGTGTAGCTAACTTGCATCCAGCATTGATGCATAACCAAACTTTTATTCCCTGATAAACCCTAGGTTCAATGAAAATCGGACTAATGCAAATTTGCATGCCTTTGTCGCTATCATTGGAGATATTTTGTCCAGTAATGACAAAAATCAAATACATGTACACAACCACGGGCGCGTGCACTGATTGTGAACGTTTCTGTGATCATTGAGCCCTTCCGATCAATATTCTCGAAATGTTAATCCTTATACCAAAACCACTAAAAACCCACAACTTAATATTTAAGCGTTATTTCCTCCTGGTGACTATTAAATGAAGAGAACGCACACACGTATGTGCGACATGGAGAACTTCTACTCAATGCCCATGCATCTTTTCTCTTCTTTTTTTTGAATCACTGGATCCGAGCATGATGAAACCATGTGGGCTGGTGCTTATTACAAATGTCATCAGCGAAGGCTGAGGGGAGCCTGCGCTTTTGTGCAATCTTGTCTGGGTCTCACTGCCCACTAACTCAAAGTTTTGAAGTGTATAAAGACTAAGGCCAAAAAGAACTAGACTGTGCTTTTTAAGTATGCGAACATGAATTTTATACCAGTTTTATAGTTTTCTAAGTTCACCAAAATGTGCACTGACTAAAAGATTAAACACAAGGGATCAGCATGATCCTTTTAAAGATCAAAGAAACCGCTCACGTCAATTCCACGTGTTGTTTTAAAGTTTGGGGTCGCACGTGATAGCCTTGACGCAAGAAAATGAAAATGTACTTAACACATTAAACTGGGCCATGTAAACAGTGGCCCAGGCATATGAACAAGTCAAACATAGTCCATGCGCAGATCCTGTTGGTTTTTTTTCGTGTGTGTTGGGGGTCGAGGCCTGACGGCCAGAAAACAGTCTGGACAACGTTTTTTTGGTCCTCAACTTATTTTACAGTTTACAGAGGGGATCCAATGGTTTCATTACAGAGGGGGTCCAACATTTTCCAGGAGGGGCAGAGTTCTCACTAACTCCAAATTAGGATTATTTTACTCCAACTTTCTGATTCTGACTCCAACTTTTTCAAAAGTGCCAATAGAAAAGTATGGTAAAACTCCAAGTTTTTCTGGCAAACAGCATTTTTACTCCTATTTTCAAAATCCTAGTGAGAACTCTGAGGGGGGTCTAACATTTTCCAGGAGGTGGTCCAACTTCTTCCAAGGGGTGGGGGGGGGTCCAGATGCTAATTTCTATAGAAACCCATAAAACTTGTGATTTTCCAGGGGGTTCCCGACCCCCTATCCCCCATCTGGATCTGCGCATCAAAATTTAAATAAAAATGAAAAATACTACCCAACAACGTCTAAATGGAAATAAGCTGACTCCTGCTGTTTATGGCCAGCTGCACGAGATAGCGTGGCGTGGTCACGAAAGAGATTTTCTCATGTAATGGCTTTTCCATGGTCAAGGGACCGTAGATGACAAAGTACGGGAATCTGGGTCTACATTGATTGCCATTATTGTAATCTTTGAATGCTAACACCTCTGACCCTGTACATTGGGTCCAAGCTATATTGGGTCCGAGCTAGCACGTAAGGGGGTGTGCGAACAAGCTGAGCATGTTATGTCGCCACAAGAATATATGTGAGTAGAATATGACGTCACTATGAAGACTCAAAACCAACCAACCTATGCAGAAATATAGGTGTTGTTCATGCAAAGCCTTTAAATGGAGTAAGCATTTGCAAAAACGTAAGTTGTGGGTCTTTTTACAGTATGAAAGCAGAGAAATGTACTACTCTGATTCATGAGAGTTCTGCATTCCAGTTGTTCATATTTCATATTTAGAAGTCTCCATTTTCATTTTCAGTTTTCATTCCAAATCAATGAGTGTATGTGTACGTCTAACCTGTAGGACTGAATGTACGTATTGTCTTGTCTACTTCTGTGCTGCATTTTAACTAAGAATCTACATCATGACCAAAAACGAAAGCTGCAATATACATCAGCTTTTACGTTGTAGAGCTAGCCGTCGGTAGTGAACAGAAGTTGTATTTTTGTTATGAATCATCATAGAACAAGTCTGACATGACATCCCTTCCGTAAAGTAGGCATGATGTAAAGTAGGCCTGTAACCGGGTGATATCACCTGGTATATCGCACGTTGCATGTGAGTCGTCGAAACGGCAACCCCGACTTTTATGTTTTGGTTTTTTATTTTCAATCTTTCACCATGCTATTAAGAATGATAGTTTGTTAGTTTTATTGAAAAAACTGATCAGACATTCAACCTGTGATAAGGCTAAAACTAAGGATAAACAGAAATTCCTCCCTCTTTGGCAATTTTCGCATGTTTTTGCCCCGTTTTATCGATCTTCAGAATGTCATTTTATTAGTTCATACAGTGCCGTTTTTCATAAAAATAATTTCGATTAGTTTGTACACCAAGAAAAATAACTATTTTTTACTGTACGAACTAATACAAGATTGACCATACGTTTTACATAAGAACAACAAAATACATGTATAGGGTATCAGCATTATTTATGTTGTAGATGTTCCTTCAATTTTGGTTATATATATGGCTTTGCTCAGAGCTACCAGGGAAGGGGTCATGGGAGAATCAGTTGAATTATGTGACCTATAATATTTCCTTTGATATATCACATAGTAAATATAATAGAATTGTTGACATCAGATTTTATATGTTGATTGCTTGGCATTTATAAGATGTTTAAACCCTTATCCTGCCAATAAAGTTTTGCCCTGAAAATGTTGTCTGCTTTTTAGGTCTGTTTCCTATAATCAAATACACTACACACTACTTTTGATGATGGTAACAAGGACTATAAACCCAGAGCAGTTTGATCTGGGTTCATGTGGCTTGCAATATATGCATCTAAAGGTAATATTAGATATTTGTGAGCAGAAGTCAATTGTCTTGAATGGCGGGAAAAGGGTTAATTAGGCCTAACTTTTTGAGAAATAGTGATCCATCATTTTATGAGGGGTGTTGTGTTGTGCATATGGGGGTGGGATCGAGATATGCAGTCTGATCAAATTTCACAATTTGTGAGCAGAATCAGTGTGGGTTATCAAACTGAGTAGAACCTAAACATTTTATGAGAATGTGCAGATTGTGGTAATTAAACATGTACATTTATTCTCTGTTCAGTGTAAGAACTTTTTTATTAGATTTTGTTTAACTTAAATTGAATACAATTCGTATGTTCTAAAGACCTCATTTAAAATGTTTCCAGCCACTTTTATTTAGTTCAGGATGCAGTACTTGTGTCTTTAAACACAATGTCTAGTAGTTTTTCTGTTCTGTTTGGTGGGTTTTACTTTCATTTATGCCCTTCTTTAGAAGCAACACCTTGTTTCAATCGATCTTTGAAATGTGTAGCATAACCTAGGTGATCAAAATGTCATGCTGAGAAAATGATGCATTTTTATTAAAGCTACTACTTGTGCTTTTTTTAGTTTCCTTAGTCAAATGTGTACTTTAAGACTATATCCAGGCCACTTGAAGAACTCCATAGTAAATATTGATATGTTTACCATTTGACATATACATCTTACTGTATATCTATAATAAAAGTAGACAACTAGTCCTCTGATAATTTTGTTTGTTTGATTTGATTCTTTGCGTCCCAGTCAACAATTTTTCAGTTGTGTTGGGACGGGTCTTCCTGGGTTGAACCCATACTTAGCAAAGATAAATGTGTCTTGCTCAAGGACACAACACAGTGACGCAGGTGAGGCTCGAACCCGCGGCCCCTCTGTCTCAAGTCAAGCACTCTACCACTGAGCCACTGTGCTCCCTCCCTCTGATAACTGAACCCAGATCAGACCCAACACAAATTAAGACAATTTTACAAAGGAATTAGAGACATGACCATATAGCTGTTGCCTGTGACTTCAAACAAAGGAATTATCAGAAAATTGTCATTTTCCTTACAATAATTTTGTTTATAAACTTCCATGGTAAAAATATTGAGAGCCACAACACAACCATGTCATATCAAAATCTGTGTTAAAATGTGTATTATAAAGGGAAAGTACTGTACACTTAACAACACTTATAAGTGTGCACATATAAATGGACCCATATCTTCATATCATTTTGAAATTTTCAACAGATGTAGATGACATTCATGACATGATATTCCATAAATTTTAATTTTCATAAAACTTTAACTTTTTAAAATGCGAAACAAAATTCATATATATTGTAAAATCAAAGTTCACATTTTTCTTTGTATTAGAATTTATCTTTCTAAGACATTTCATTTATGCATATCATTTTAGAGTTAAGCATTTTTGAATAAGATTAGGTGGGGTAAGTTTTGGCCTAGTTCCAAGGAATATCCCATGGGAATTCTTACAAAAAAAACGTGCTCATGGTTTTGGGATGAACTAAACCGCCGTTTAAGGAGAACAGGGACTATTCCGACCACACTGAATCAACTGAGAGCAAAAATTCTCTACGACAGAATTCAGACGTTCAGCGTTATGTGACGTCAATGAGACGCCATTGTCTTGCCCTAGTGAACAGTGTGGTGAAACATACCTGCTACTAAGTTTACATGGACATGGACGCCGCTGCAGGCCTTGACTTAAGAATATTGCGATATTTACTTTGTTTTGTGATATATTCGATCAAGTTTGGTCTTTTCTAAAGTATCGGGAAAATGTGAACTTTGATTTTAACATAAATTTGAAATTTGCGTTCGCATTTTTTAACTTTTATTTTTATTCGAAATGAATTAAATGCAATTTTATTACACACATGTCGTTTATATTTGTTGAAAATTTGAAAATGATCTGACCAGCATTAACGGAGATATGAGCCCATTTATATGTGCACACTTATAAGTGTTGTTAAGTGTATTATAAGTCGGAAAAAGTTCTGAAATAAATTAACCTCCTTACGAGTGCCACAGTCTTAATTGCCTTTCATTGGCTCTTCAATTGTTTCAAAGCGCTTTTAACCCATAAAGTGTCTCCAACCATAGAAGTAGTCTTCAATCTAATGTTACTTCTTCCAAAAGAATAGCAGATAAAAAACAAGGAAGCTAGCTGTCGTAAAATTTGCCGCTGGTGCATTCGTCATTGGTCCATTGAGGGTTACTAAATGTTTTCTGCAGATAACTTTTGCGAACGGTTTGGACAAGCGTTCTCAAACCCTTGCCTGGTAAACTTCATCTCAAAAGACACTCACCTAGTATTCTCTATATCTCGGCAAGCCTCGCGATATCAACAAGCGTTCTCAAAGCCTTGCCTGGTAAACTTGATATCAAGAGACATTCACCTAGTATTCTCTATATCTCAGCAAGCCTCACAATGTCAACAAGCGTTCTCAAAACCTTGCCTGGTAAACTTGATATCAAAAGACACTCACGTAGTATTCTCTATATCTCAGCAAGCCTTGCAATGTCAGCACGCATTCTCAAAGCCATGCCTGGTAAACTTAATATCAAAAGACACTCACCTATTCTCTATATGGTAACTGTGGCAAGTATTTACTTACAAAGCTCATCATATATTCCATACTTACTAAGGTTGTTAAACAATAATTATGTAAATGAAATTTAAATATTATACATAATCCGCGGAATGTCAACAACATGGATAAGACTGTGATAGACACAGATTAAGTGTTTGTTGACTGAGAAAAAAACACCCTGACTTGTCCTTGAAAATTTGTGTTACTTGACTTGTAAAAGAAAAATAAAATAAAAATTGAAGATGGTTTATCAGGCCTGTAAGTTAAAATAGCGCAATTAAAAATCAATTTTCTTATTTCACAACCAAAACATTTTTTTACCTGCGTCACTTTAGCGAAATGCAAGTCTAGTAGTGGGTCCTGTCCATCAGTCTGCCCGTCCACAGCAGTTTTGGGGTGCCTTTTTTGTTTGTGTAATCTGTTACTCCAAAAGTTTTCATTCCTTTATATTTAAACTTTGCATAAAGATTGTTCACGCTTGGAGATGTGCACCTCCTATTTTGTGCACATTCATGAATATTTTCTCACTTTTGATGGGTGTTGAACTTAGATATTTTTTCTGTATGTCCGAGCAGCCACACGGTACATAATGGGGTTATGCAATCTGTATGGCCGTGTTCAGTGAGGTTAAGGTAAGGTTAGGGTAGCTTGGTGTTATGGAGTAAAAAAAAATAGCTGGTGGGGTTAACCTTCTGTTACTCCACCAGTTTCCATTCCTTTATTTTCAAACTTTGCATAATGATTGTTCACACATTGAAAATGTGCACTGGTGACGCAGGTCCAGAGCAGAGTTTGGTCTTGTTTTTCTTTTGAGCACCCAACTGATGGGTAAGTAAATATTGACAATTATATGCTCAACAATTCTGTTTAAGGTTTACGTTAAAATAATGACATATTTATGCAACTAGCAAAGGCCCATATAAGCTAGCTCACAGCTTCTATAATCACACCGGGTAGGCCGCAATCGAAAACGCCAATACTATCGAGGAACGCCGATAAAAAAAATCAATAGAAACAGTGTATTTGATTGCCATTTGTCGCCCAACTGGTGACAAATGGCAATCAAAAACACTGTTTCTATCGATTTCTGATCCGCATTTGTCGATTGTTGATTACATTTGCGATGCCGCCTACTGGGTGTGTTAATGTTCATCTATTTTCTATTCAGCCCCATTAGACTTTGTTCTATTGAGTTAAACATTTTGCAGTTACGAAAGATAGAGCAACGTCTTGGAGATGCAGACAGACAAATCTTACCTCCTCAACTGAATCAGACAGGGGAGACAAGTATCACAGACTATGGTGGACTGGGTCACAATGTAGACAACAACACATATGACGTTGCTGATGCTTTTGCTTCGGGGGTAAGTGAACATGGTTGAGGGTAGAGTATGACTTAGTGGTTACTAATACATGTAATAGTCCTAGTTTACACTAAACTAGTTTTCAAAATGTCCTATATATCCGGTCTTTACAAAATAGCAAAATAGTGTGTGGTTGGGCTATCCTCAATCCCCCTGCCTAGAATAGAAACACTGCAAGAGCACCTCATTTTGTAAATACATTAGCCACATGGTACTGATGTGCTATGTGCAGTATACAACACCAGGTAAAAAGTTGAGATTTCTTTCTAATAGATTGAGAATGCTCATATACGCGTTTGTGTCCTAGCTATTTACCATGATGCAGGTCAGGCTAGGCTGTTAGGGGTCAAGCTAGGCTGTTAGGGGTCAGGCTAGGCTGTTAGGGATTATTCTTATGCCCATGTTGACATTAAATAGACTTGGCATGTGCTATATAGTGTGTCCGAGTTTGATGTCAGCTCCGCAAGGCCTTTATTTCTATGTGATTCAGGTGAAAACGAGCATTATCAAAAACGCCAACAACAAAGGCCCTGAGCAGACTGCACAGATGTGCAGTCTGCTCAGGGTCCTTGTTGTGTGCGATAAGGAATATTAGGTCTTGTAGAATTAAATGATAAAAGTTGAAACCGCACCATTTTTCTCATTGAACATGCTGGTCTGGGCCTTGTCATAAAGACACAGTTTCACTTGAGCCCAATTTTGAACGTTGACTTAGTAATTAAAACCAACACTTATATTTAGACAGCCTATTCAACTTTATAAGGAGGTTTTAAACAGAATGGCATTGAATGGGAAAATATTTTCGGGGACCAAATATTTTCGTTACCTATTAGTTTGCAGAATGTATGTCAAGTGTAGTTCTTAACTTCTGGCACTACCTAGATGAATTTCAGTACTGGTCATTTATGAGTGAGATCATGTGAAATTATTTCCAGTACTTTACTCAATACGTAAGTCATTGAATAAACATGCATTTACAGCATCAGACCATGAAATAACTTACAACGAATGCTTCGCCCTTCGGGATTCAAGTTAACTTTGCAAGAGATCCGAAGTATTCATGATTCCATGAACATTCCAAAAATTGAATTCATTTCTTAAATCACCAACCCAATGAAGATGTCTGAATATTTTAAGTAAATACAGTTTGCAAGTTATTAAAATTTCCATACATTTGAAGAAACAGCAATGCTTCTTCAATAAATAATAACTCTTTGCCTGAAGTCGTCTGCTGATAAATTTCGCAAACTGGATGGACACAGATCAGGCCCGACTTAAAGTCGTCCTGATCTGGATCTAAACTGATTGACAACACTCTGATCGTGTCCCTGAAGGAATTTTTTTGAAAGATTTAATTTTGAAAAAAGTCCGCAGATGACATCAAAAGCATGAAAAATTACTCAGCATGCAAAGAAATAAATGAGCCATGACATGAGATTTCCAACAATGAGGTATGTGCGACCAGCAAAGCCTCAGATCAGCCTTGGCATAAACGCAGTCTGATTAGAGCCTTTGCTAGTCACTTGAATATTCTATGAGTATTAAGCTAGTGACCAAACATCATTTGCAGTTTCAAAGCTTAATTGGTGATTCTGAATCTATTCGTGTCAAAGTGCCACATTGTTGGAAATCACATGTCACGGCTCAAATAATAAGAGGAGCATACAAAGCCAAGGTAAGCATTGTGCTAGAAAGAATATGATGTTACTTTATCAAATTGATTTATCTGCGACCAATGTTAGACCTATGTTGAAATTCAATAGTCAGTGCATATTGGAAAATTGCCGAGCACACGGTAGATCAGGAATCATATAGTGCTCCTATTCAAAAGACTTACTGGACTGAACTGATAATAATTCTACCTGTATATTGGAGTTTACATGAATACAGTTATTTACCATTTTTGGAATATAAATTATTCAGATCAAAGTAAGTGTTGAATTAAATATTTTCACAAACATTTTTGTTCATGTTATTCCCTTTCATTCTACACTCTCATCCCCAATTTTTGTCCTGTTAACCTATAAGCATGCCTTTTCAAGCAGAGTGGAAAACATTGTAGATCCTAATCTGATGGCTTTGTCAGATCTGGATATAAACAGTATACTGTTTGAAAGGCTGATGATTCCTGAAAGAATTTTTTAAATAATTTAATTCTGAAAAAAATCAGCAGGAAGCCTGAAAAATTTCCCAGCGCCCAAAGCGTTAAAGTGTAGGGTACATCTTGTTTCTCCTATTGCCTTATAGTATTTTGTAGTTGACCCTACATGGATTTTTTTTTTCAATTTTGGGAAGGGGGCTAGGGCCTTTCAGATTGGGAAATAAGTGTGGTAAACCCCTAAATCGGGAAATTTGTTATAGTGCACAATTATATCATTTTTGGGTCAATGAAAAAACAAATTAGCTATTAGACATATATTTGCCATCAAAAAATTGAAGGGAGAAATAAGATTCAATGGTAGTAGATTGTCACCATGTACCTTGTGTGTGTGGTGACTGAATGAAAATCCCAATCTTCGAAAACAAAGCAAAAAAAAACCCTCTTTTTTTTGGAAGATTGGGATTTTTATGTCACTGGGAAAACAGTCGCCTAAATTCCATTGGGAATGGGGCCGAATTGCGGCCCCCGAGAACACAAAAAAAAAACCCTGCCCTACCATGCATGCTGCCCGGATAAAAGATGCCTCTTCTTTCATTGAACAGCAAGTTAGAATCAAGAGTTACACATCCTGCTATTCTCAGTTTCCTCAGATATTTAGACAACTTGTGAAGGATTGGTAATGGTGATAATTATTCTCCCATCATTTTTTTTTACATAAAGTACAGCAATGTTCTAGACAATGTTGGAGTCTATACTCTTAAATAATTACATGTTCAGACAGGGTTGATACTATTTGTGCTCCCTTAGGAGCAGTCTGATCTGGGTCCATATTTTTGCAATGTAGGCCACCAAAGTAGCGGCAGGTCCAACAGGCATAGTGGTGGAGGTGGTGATGGCAGGTCAGCAGGCAATACAGGTGCCACCATGATCTGCATCCTTGCTTAGTAACCACAATTATTCTCTGTGAAGACTGTGATGGCAAGGTCCCAACTGTCTGGGAGCAAAGTTTCATTGTCTGCCTCTACAAGGCACTATCCTCGCACTATCGAGGCCTCAAGCTGACTGAACAGGCTATGAAGATCCTAAAACTAAGAGAGAATTGTAAATAGTCTCATAGGCAGGTAGTGTCTGTTGATGACTTCCAATTTGGCAAGTATACAAGACGAAGCAGAAGACAATTGTCGTGAATGGCGGGAAAGAGTTACAATGCTCAAGTCACACATACATGTAATTTGAGCTGAACATATGCTGCTCTCTCATATTCGTAAGCAATCGTAAGCCATTCTTATTGATGGCATGGCATTTGTAGTGATCGTAAGACATTTGCTGGCATTGGCCTTGACTTTTCTTTAAGAATGCCGTACGAATGCAAACGAATTGTTGCAAATATTCGAAAATCCAGTGTGAATAAAGCGAATGGGTTACGATTGGTTTTACATTTTCTTGACAATGCATTGGGAATGGATGCGAAATGCTTTCCAACAGTTGTGAGAACTTGCAAATGCTTGATAATGGCATACAAACATTACGATAATGTCTTATAAATGCCTTGCTAACTCCTAGCAATTTTTATACGAATATTGCATTTTCGGCAGTGGGGTGTCACTTTATCAATACAACATTTTCCTTGTCATGATGCATTTCTAGTGCAGCGATGGCCTAGGCAGTGAAACAAGTGGCGACACTGGCCAAGCTTGTTTCTCAACATTCTGTCTTTACACACCATGCTGTTGTTCGTCTGTAGCAAGAACAGCAGCAGTTCCAATGCAGAAGATGCTAAAAAGACGCCGACAAAGAAGGCAAAGATCATGTTGGGCGAGGGACTGGCTGTAACACGGAGAGAGGATGTAGCACTCGCACTACTACAATCTGATGGAGAGTCTTCAGTTGTGTAGTCGTGTCATTCATAAAATCCTTCACAAGCATACATAAGCCGTTCCCAAGCATTCGCAAGATTTGCAGCGGCATTCGTAAAATTCACAAATGATTCACAAGAATTTCGGCTGATTGTTAAGAAATCGCAAGGTTCGTAAGAAATTTGTATGGATTTGCAGGATTCTTAAGAATTTCGCAATCATTCATAAGGCCTCACTTTTTTGCTGACCAATCACATCATTTTCGGCGATTGCCGTGAATTTCAAATTTTAATATTTGCATGGATATTTGCTTGGGTGTGAGAGTAACATTAAATATCATATGATTAAGCTGTTTATGGGCCAATACAAAACAACAATAATGCTTTGAAATGAAACATAATGACCCAACATTCAGATTTGTAATGAATATCCCATATATTCTAGTTTGCATTGAGCCGTGTAGCGCAGTCGGTACCGTGTCTGACTGCAGTTCCAGGGGTTGCGAGTTCGATTCCCACCAAGTCCCATACGTTGGTGGAGACTGATCATGAAATAATTTCTACGGCCATTCTCCTCCCTTCTGCTGTTTGTTGTAAGTTAAAAGCGAAAAATATGAGAGGCATTCAATATGTAATGAAAACAGCCCAGTATATATATCCCAAAGTTTTATATTTACACACTTCATAATTACTTTTATTAAAAGGTATGTTTCTTGGCTAAATAAATGTAAAGTTGCAGTTGTCCAGCTCCTTAACTAATTTACACAAGCCACTTCCAGATAGGGTACTGAAGTACACTGCGATATGAAATAAAAAGATGTTTTCAAAAGCAGATAACTAAATGAACGAGGGATGTTATCAGTCTGCTTCTTCATGTGGTAAATATCCATATATTGGTGATTTATACCTGCAAAATATTTTGATATTGCTTTATATTCTAAGAAATACTGAGGCTGCCATTTTGGTAAAATTCCTCCTTGATGCTACATTTTCTGGCATTCCATTGACAGAGTTGTTTTTGCATGAACAATAACATAAGGAAAATGAATACGAAAATCATTTGTAACATTTCTTCTGGTCGCTTTGATGTTGGTTTGCAAGTAATACAGCCGTTTTTGAAGTTTCCACATAATACGTCATTTGAAATAAGAAAAACACTTAAAAGAATGCCATCTCTGGCTTACACTGAAATGGATAAGACGTAATACCACGTTTCATCGATGTTTGCCTTAGTATGCATTATTTGGACATTGTTACACGTATTTACATGTAAATAATCTGGCTGGCTTATTTTAGACAATAAATTTAAAGGAAATGAAAATGGTATACCACTCATTTGAGATACCCCTAGATATTGGTCTCAGTTTAACTGGTCTGCTGCCAATGCACTGTGTGTATTGAAACTTTGATACAATCAAAATTCTTTTTTTCCTGGTGCAAAGCAAAAATACAGATTTTCAAGAACTGTGCGTAATTTAGTGCTAAGTCCATTGCTTTAAACGATGTTTGACGTATGAGGGGGTAACGTAATAAAACCGTTTACATGAGAAATCAGTACAGGTCAAAAGTTTGTATCGTTACAGCAGATAAAAGGAAAATAAGTCCAAAAACTATGGATATGTGATTTATGCATATTCAATGTTTGTTTTAGAAAATACAGCATGCATTTCTGTCTTTGTAAAAATGATTCTTTACAATTCAGAGGAAAATATATGCAGTGCATATTACTGTGCTTTTTAAAAAGTCTGTAACCTATTAAATTTGGAAAGATAAAATAATGTTTCATGCCATATTATAATGGCCACGCTTTGATCTTTCATTTGGCATATGGCATATTGGATGGAGTTATGAATGGGTTTTCATTACATATTGAACCCCCCTCGTATGTGCATGAAGTATTGGTTAACTGCTTAGTCAAGCTTGCCCAGGAAAAATGTGTGGTTAGACCTTCCTGACATGACCATAGCTGTTGACTGGGATGTAAAGAATCAAACCAACCAAAACTAGTTTGCATGTGAATCCTCATGTTTATTAAAGAGACCAGGTTAAGGATTTACTTATACCCCCACTAAAGGGCAATAAACCCTTTCTATATACTTGATGTGGGAAGAAAACTGTTGAACTCCATCAAGTGTTTACTTTTATTAATGTGTTTGTGGTTATGGGACTTTTTAAACTTCCAGTGGATTTTTCGTGATTTTATAGTTGTGATAAAGTTAATATAAGCAGTTTTGAAATGAAAGTTAAAGTGTTTATACACCTGGAAGAGTGGGTGTATTGCTGCATGCATATAGCAGACAATTTTGATTTTCCATTATTTGGGTGTGCATTACATGGGGGGAAAAAATGGCATTGTTTTTATGATTATATAGAGGATCTTACATGAATGCTCATATAATATTGAATTTACTAAACAAGTTGAGGAAAAGTGAGTGTGAAGCTTGCTGAGCATTTTATCGCTTTTTCATAACATGTTTAATAAATTTTGAATTCACATTTTTGGCGTGGAAAAGTCTAGATTTTGCCATATATGTGACTGTGTTATGGGTGCAATTGCATAACAATATTGTAAATATGTAAACCACTAGTGATTTATTGATTTTATAGCTTTGTGTTAATATCACTCCCAGACATGATATGATAAAATTATTATGATTCACATTTATTATCAAGCATTAATTTTTCATGAGAATAACGAAAGATGTTTTGCTGCAGTTGTACGAATTCGAACTGGTCTCATAATTGACACTGACAAGGACTGGTTAAAAAATGTAAATAGTCGGTCAATACAAGTAGGGGGTGAAAGTATACATCATACTACATAATTATACTTATTTACGCTCAATGGAGTTTTGAAAGTGTTAAATTTAACATTATTTTATTGTTTGTGCCCAAACCTTCTCTACTGGAACTAAAACTTCATTCTATTCTTTCGATGGCAGGTATTCCTGAAAGAATTTTTTTTAAAAAAGTTGATTTTGAAAAAATCAGCAAACAAAAAAGCATGCACAATTTTCTAGTAGGCAAACTGTTAACAAAAATAAACTGTCAGGTGAAAATGTATTATTATTTATTATCTCACTTGAGCCGAAGGCTCTCGGTGAGCTTGCAGGATGGGACTCGAGCTGGCGTCTGTCCATTCACACATTAAAACAATAATATCTCTGAGACCAGCAGGCTAATCGAAATCAAATTTCATCTGGAGCATCATTGGGTAGTGGAAAGGCTGCATTAGGGTTTTGGCCAAATCGGATGAGAACTCTGGTTTCCATGGAAACAGATAGCTTCCATGGGTAAAATCTTGTGACCACTCTAGCACCTTCAGTTTTGAATGGATGTTCTTCATTCTTGCAGGTAATGCGAACAACCTTAAAATTTTGAATTTTTTTTTAAATTCTGCCAGATCTGACCAGGAACTGGGGATTTAGCTGCTCTTGAGCGTCTGGAAAATCCCTATAGACTTAAATATTATGGGGAAAATGTTGTTACCTCTCTAGTGATTTCATTTTAGATGGATCTTCTTCATTTTTGCAGGTAGCAAGGGAAATAACGCTTTGATGAGTTTAGAATTTCGGCATGATTCCATCACTGACTATGGAGTTAGCTGTCCTTGTGTGTCCGAAAAATTAATGTATAATGTTGTTACTCTAGCACCTTCATTTTTGATTGGATCTTCTTCATTCTTGCAGGTAACAAGGACATCTTGGATGGGTTCAAAATTCAGCAAGATTGGACGAGGGACTGCATAGTTAGCTGCCCTTGAGTGTCTGGAAAAAATGGGTTCATCCTTCATGTAAGAGATCACGAAAATTCAGAGTAGGGTGGGTGGATGGGAGTATCTTTTTATATCAAAAGAATGCATTATTTCCCCAAAATTTCTTCAAAAGGCTTTGGTCTGGCTAAGTAATTTCGACGGTGAATTGTGGTGAATTTCTGCAACACACTCTTAGTAATTTTGACGGTAGATTGTGGTGAATTTCATCAAGGGATTAGGTCTGAGAAAATTGGACGGTGAATTGCGGTGAATTTCTACAACACACTCTTAGTAATTGTGACGGTGAATTGCGGTGAATTTCTACACACACTAGGGGTGGGTATCGCCTCTGAAAACCGTATCGCGATATATCGCGATTTTAGGGTTTGTATCGAGATATGAATCACGATATACCCCAAACCTAAATAACATGTGCGCTTGTGGGAGGGAAATTTTCTCAGAGCCAACTTTATTCAACATCAAGGGGCAATTGAATGTCATGCTCGCATAGATCGATCGCAAACACAGCATGAACATTTGCAACTTTTGTTGATTCATCTAAATCCGATCCATCAAATTCGCTATCTTACGAGAAATCATTAAATAAAGAGAGAATATAAGTGTCTTCCTCATCGATCTCGATCCAGTCCGCCATTTTGGTTTTGGCAAGGGAAATCCTCCTCTTAGCCAATGATATTAACGTTTTGCACACGGCACGTTTTGTTTATCATAGTTACCGGCTTTTCATTGGCTGTCGGACATCTCACTTCTATTAATTATCAAGCGAAGCAAATAAAATACAGCTCAAAACGAAAGCAGATAAACTATGCTCCGAAAATTGACGGAGTTTGTCGAGTGTACCGGTACGTCAAAAGTGTATCGCGATACGTATCACAGGACTCCTAAATCGGGATATACCGGTATACCGGTAATATCGCGCACCCCTAACACACACTCTTAATAATTGTGACGGTGAATTGCGGTGAATTTCTTAAACACATACTCTTAGTAATTGTGACGGTGAATTGCGGTGAATTTCTACACATACTCTTAGTAATTGTGACGGTGAATTGCGGTGAAGTTCTTAAACACACTCTTAGTAATTGTGACGGTAGATTGCTGTGAATTTAATCAAGGGATTAGGTCTGAGAAATTGTGACGGTGAATTGCGGTGAATTTCTAAAACACACTCTTAGTAATTGTGACCGTGAATTGCGGTGAATTTCTACAACACACTCTAAGTAATTCGACGGTAGATTGCGGTGAATTTAATCAAGGGCTTAGGTCGGATTGGCTGATTGCAGCAGATTTTATCAAGTCATTAGGTCCAGATAAAGACAGTAGATTGTGATAGATTTCATCAAAGCTTTATATAGGCCACTTGGTCCCTTTCTGTGGCCTATTGGTGTAGCCACCTTTGTGCTGGCACAATGGAGGTGTGTTTTTTCCAGCTTTAATCCAATATTGATAAAGCTGGTACTGTAGTGACAAACTGCTCAGGCTAAAACAGGTAACTTGAAAATGCACTTGTGATAATCCTACACTAGTGCAGAGCCATAGGGGGCCCAAAATGCCCCTGATAGATCAGGGCTGCAAACCCCTATGACAAAGCTATCTAGGTGGTGGCCAGTTGGTGCAGCCATCTTTGCAGTGGCACAATGGAGGATTTTTTTTTTTGCTTTAATCCGTCAATGACAAAGCTGGTGTTGTAGTGGCAAACTGCTCAGGCTTAAGACAGGTAACTTGAAAAAGTATTGATGTTAATCCTACACTAGTGCAGAGCCAGAGGGGGCCGAAAGGGCCCCTGATAGATCAGGGCTGCAGGCCCCTGTGACAAAGCTATCTAGGTGGTGGCCCTTTGGTGTAGCCATTTTGCAGTGGCACAATGAAGGGATTTTTTATTTTCAATCTGCCATTGGCAGAGCTGGTGTTGTAGTGGCAAACTGCTCAGGCTAAGACAGCTAACTTGAAAAAGTACTGATGATAACCCTATACTAGTGCGGAGCCAATTCTACATTCGTCGATAGTCGACGTATTTGCTTGCCGCCTATCCGGTGTGGACATGTCACATTGCCATCAAACTTGCAGAATTCTATTCCTTTCTAAAATATTGCTGCCAATAAGTTACCACTGTGTTCTTTGATGTTTTACTACATCAGCCTTATTGTGTCATTACTGTATGATGCTCTGTGGCCATTAATTTCAACGAATGGTTATTAGAAATTCATTTTACATTAATATTAATTAACAATAATCTTGTTGGCTAGCCTTTCGCATGCTACGAAAAAATGCATCTGAAAATGCCATCTGCTGAAGTCATCTGCTGCATGTAAATGCTTACATCAAGGACTTATTTCGGCATACAGACAAACAGTGTGGACCCTCATCAGGCTGTTCCTATGTTGTCTGCTAAATGTGTAAATAGAATGCACTCCTGAAAATATTTATTATCAAGGAAGCATTTATAAACACTATAAACCCTGAGCAGACTGCTCCTAAAAGAGCAGTCTGATCTGGGTCCATATTGTTTGATTTATAGGCTGTTAAATTACGGCTACAGATGAGACAGCAGATGACAATTGCTGTGAAAGGGGAGAAAATGGTTATGGATGAAAATTTCATCATTTCAATATACTGCCGCTCATTGTCAACTCATTTGCCATCCAGCAGCTGTGATACCGTTATCTAAGAGAGTGCAGCGGCTCAGTGGTAGAGTGCTTGACCCGAGACCGATGGGCTTTGGGTTCGAGCCTCACTGGCGTCACTGCGTTGTGGTCCTTGAGCAAGACATATTCATCCTAGCTTAGTACTGGTTCAACCCAGGAAGACCCGTCCCTGTTTAACTGAAAGATTGTTGATGGGATGTAAAGAGTCAAATCAAACAAACAAACAAACAAACAAAACCGTTTTCTAATTGCGCATTGTCTGTAGAAATCCTGATTTTGTTGTAAGCGAACAACAAAGGCACAGACCAGCCTGCTCAAAGTAAAGAATACAACAGACTAAATTTAGGTATACTATAATCAATGGCTGTAGCTGAGCAGGCTGGTTTGGACCATACTATGTCGGAAATCCCGAAGACAGCTTTTCTCACGCCGAGGCCCAATTATTGATGACTACGAGTCAAAGCTCAATCAGATAATAACACACTGCTGTTATAACGATTTCATTGGGAAAAAAATAACATAAAATGTACAATAATTGACTAGCTACAAAAATTAACTCATCAGCTATTGAAAATCTTTGCTAGATTAGATCAGAATAGAATCCATCTTAATTGTAGTCCACTGAAGGAATGGCAATTCTTAAAAGTGCACTGCACTCAATATCATAGCTTACTTCTTCCTGGGAGCGCAGTGGCTCAATGGTAGAGTGCTTGACTCGAGACTGAGGGGTCGCGGGTTCGAGCCTCACCGGCATCACTGCGTTGTGGTCCTTGAGCAAGACACATTTATCCTAGCTTTAAGTACTGGTTCAACCCAGGAAGACCTGTCCCTGTTTAACTGAAAGATTGTTGATGGGGTGTAAAGAATCAAATCAAACAAAACAAAACTAACTTGTTCCTTGATAACCTTTGTAAACAGTTTGGACCCAGATAAGGACTGACGTTCTGTCGGTTTTGATCTGGATCCAAACCGTTTGACTTTCTGAAATTTAAAAAAAAAAAATGTTAATTGACAACAAGACAGGACATCGAAGCTTGAAAAAATTACCTAGCATGCAAATAGTTAAGCTATGTGAAACTTGTGGTTTTCTTACTTCATTCATCCGTTTTATGGTTTTAATCCATCTCTTTATATTGCTAATGAACTTGATAGTAAGATGAATAAAATCTTGGCTGTAGAAGGAATATAATATTCCTTAACCTTGAGAAATGATTTGAAACTGAAAATAAATCAAGGTCATACTAGTGCATTTCAGAACATGTGATAATATTAAGGGGTACTCATATTGGAATTCTCTCTGTGGATTCTCATTGGTCTTCCATGGAGTCGTTATCTACAACTGTCCTCTGATTCATCTCAAACACTAAACTGAAAGCTGATCATTTATATACCATACTTAGCTACTGACGTGCCAACCAAGAGTGACAGTGACGTAATATTATGTTTTCAATTGTTAAGTAAAACATTAACTTGTACACTCCACTTGAGCTAACGCGAATCGATAGATCATTTGTGTATTAATCCTATCCTGTGGATAGGATTAATACATATGTGATTTATCGATTATAAGTCCCTGATAACTGTAAGCAAAACATGACGTCACTGTCACTCTTGGCTGGCAGGACAGTAGCACACAAAATCTACATAAAAACTAATAGTAAATCAACCCACACTTAGCTAAAGAAACAGTATTACGGAAACTGTTGCCAAAGGGAAATCAGTTATGACCTGTCCCAAACAAATATCCTGGTAGTTGCAAAATATGCACTAAAATTGCACCATCTAACATTCATTGTGGTTTAGTCGAATTCCATTGACTAGCAGTCAAATATTATGAATTCAACTAAACCACAAATTGTGGTTTAGTTGAATTCATAATATTTGACTGCTAGCTATACTTCTACCACGACCTCTAAGTAATGACCCTCAATTCATTCGATTCATTTACTGTTACAGTTACGCCTCAATGCTCTTTGTGGAAGCATTAGCTATACACTGCATGTTAATGTCAAAGTAAGCCTCAGTTACACGTTCACGATTCTGACTACGATTCACCATGATTCGTCCCGATGTGACCTATACTGTAAAATCGGGATGCATAGGGATAGATAAAACAAAAAAATTCAGAAATCACTACGGTGTCTCACGATGTTCCTACAGTGTCTCTACGAATCCACTATGATTCATGACGGTGCTACTAAGGTAGCTCCACAACATAACCGTAGTAAGGGCAGTCGTACTATATTTGTTATGGGGGGGGGGGGGGTGAATCATGGTGTCAGTTGATACCCGAACGCCCACGAATGATCACCAATACACCTACGGTACCACTAGGAATTATCCTGATTCCGCTACGGTAGAGCTACGATTTAGGCCACGCCCACAATCCAATACGATTCACCTCAACAAGTTTTAAACGGTTTAAACTTGTAGCCTTGTTGTGGGGGGTCCCGAATCACCAGGATTCTTCACTGTCACTACGGTACTACTACAATTTAAGACAATGTCTCTATGGTGCTACTACGAATCATGCCAATGCATCACAATTTGATAAATCGGGGCAAATCGTAGCTTTACCATGGCTAAAATCGTGAACATGTGACTGGGGCTGTACTTGTTGACAGACTTAAAGAAACTAAAGCTCAGTCGCGTAGCTAAACTTTAGGGTCATTTGTAGCACAATAGATAGTAACTAATCTGACTAAGTTTAGAAGTGGGGTTGTGAGTTTGAACTAATCAGACTGCACTGATGGATAGGCTGATTGTCTCTTAAGGTTGATCTACTCCTTTTTTTCTTACATACATGTGACTGGAGCTTCAACTGTGAGGAAGCAGGGTTCGCACAGGCTTGAAAAGTACTTGAATATACAGGACTGTCTTGAAAAGTCCTTGAAAATTAAATTTGTCTTGAAAAGTACTTGGAAAACACTCAAAGGCCTTGAAAAGTAAAGGCACCACAATTTTATGATTGTTTTCTTAAACAGATATCTTTTAGTAACGGACTTTAACATTTCCGGAGCAGAATTTTAATGTTTAAATCAGTATTTTTCTTACCTTTTCAGTCCTTGAAAACAGTAGGAAAGTCTTTTAGAAGTCCTTGAAAAGTCTTTGAATATTTTACAAAATCGTGCCTGTATATGAATCCTGGGAAAGTAAGATTGCTTTAGACTTGAGATTGAGGGGTTTCTTGTTGGAGACTCACTTGACTTGCGCCACACTGTGTTGCGTCCTTGTCAGATCGACACTTTATCCTTTGCAGACTTAAAGAAACTAAAGCTCAGTCATGTAGCTATTACTCAAGGTCATGTCTTATAGTATTTGTCAACCAAGGAAATGTCTCAACATGACTGAAAATTTTTGGAAAGTGGCATAAACGATCAACTGAAACTTCATCTCATGAAGTGGCTCACTTAATGATACTGTCACTTTGAAATTAAGATTTTTGCTGGTGGCTGCTGAGTATCTTCAGAAATTGAGCAGACCGATAAGGAGATTGTATAGCAAAGACAGGGGCTAAAACCAGAGCCAAACTCGGAAGTATTTCCCATACAAAATGATTTGGAGAAGATTGCTTATCCTTTGATTTTGATTTCTGGCTTGATTTGTGCGTGGGTAGTCTTCAAATTAAATTCTTCCTTGTCCAGTTGATTTTCGATAACTTGATAGCAAAAGTCCCCAAGTGTTGTCTGGCAATGTCTGCTGATTTTTAAACTTTGCAAACACTGATTGGACCCAGATGAAGCCTGACAATTGTTGGCCCTGACCTGGATTAAAACACTAATAGACAGACGATATTCCTGAAATAATTTTTTGTAAAAGTTAAATGTGAAAATTATCAGCTGACAACAGTAAAGTGACCTTTTTTACTGACACAAGTTTACTTTTGCTTATAGAATAGAGCCCAGTTGGTGATGCTATGTGGGGGAGATTATGAGTTTGCATATCTGGCATCTTGACAAAACTTGGTGTGCAGCTCTGAATCTGTAATGAGTGTTTTCGTTTTCCTCAATGGTCATATGGAATAGATACCTGTGTAGTAATCTCTGATTGCTAAACAAAAATTTTAAAGTTAACTTAACTCTGCATGCAGGGTAATTTTTTGTGCCTTTGATGTTGTCTGCTGACTTTTTTCAAAAATAGCTTTTCAAAAAATTCTCTCAGGAACACTATCATTTGGATCCATGTCGGGACGGACTTTCTATCGGTCCTGATTTGAATCCAAATTGTTTGCAAAGGTTATCAGCAGACCACAAATTTTAAGTCACAGCTAGCACTTAGGAAAGAGATAAGTAGATTTTTAAGTAAGTTGTTTTGAATAGTCTGGGGAAAACCCCTTCACTCTTATCCTGCCAAAGAATTCCAGAAAATGTTGTCTGCTCTTTATGTCTGCTGCATATATTCAAAACACTACTTTAAATCATGGAAGCAAACACTATGAACTCTGATCAGACTGCTAATCTGATGCATTGACCAACAGTGCAGCCTCATTATAACAAGCTAAAGTGTCAGCTGCCGTAGGCAGCTGCGCCGCCAGCTAAGCTGGTGGCGAGCGTAGCTCGTACTATACATATCGCGAGGCACTTAGTAGTCTATCAAAAAAAGTTGCAGGGTCATTTCAACTGGTTTTCATTGTCAACTGCGGTCCTCTTTAACTCTTTAGAAAAACCTGGTACCATGTAAATACTAGCTTTAGTTTCGTAAGGACTGATCATTGCTTTTACTTAGATTACCTTGCGAAAAAGAAAGTTTGTAAGGAATATGTGACCGACCCGTCTGAAATGATCTACCGTGTCATCGGCACATGCATCGCTTCTATTAAAAGCAAACGACTTTCATAACGCCGTTGGCAATTGACAAATAAGCATCCTTCGCGGCTCTAGATGCCGTGACACTTTCCTAATTCGTAGCATCAAATGCACGCTTGCAAAGCAACTTGAGTTCATTCAGTTTGAATTGCCGTAGCCACTGTATTTATTTCAAATCGCAGTTGCAGCTATAGATTTTTTGTCTTGCGTGAGTTCTCTCCTTTAATTCCGATTGTAAACTTTAAAGATGGCCGAACTCGCTAAGAGCAACAGTCTTTAAGCTCTTCTGAGTCCTCTCCCAAGTTTATTACCCGTGATGCTATGAATTGAGATTCTTGACTTCGCTCCAAGATTCACAAGATCTAGCTGAGGTACTTTCTGCTGAGATTTAACGTAAATTCTGATGCAGCCTTCATAGAGTTTTGTGTTTGAGAAAAATCATTGTACCATGAGCAAAATGTACCTACATTTACGTGCGTACGTAATCCTGTGTTAGATGAAATACTTGAAGAATTACCCGGAGATTTACACAGCACATGAATTCTGTTGGTCAGCAACATATTGCCATATGTCAACAACACCATCAAAATCAACATTGGATTCACTTTCTTGGTGAGTTATCTTTCTTCAGTTTATTACAAAATCTGTAGTCTGCGCAGATTGACCTTAGACTGATTAATTTTCACCAAAATCTTCATGATAATCGAGCGTTTCATGAAGGACTCCGACCTCTGTCATGCTTTTACCAAAATTATAAAAATAGTGACAATTTATTAATGCAAATGGACTGATAGCCTAGTGGTTACATGTAGTTATCACATATTTAAGACACATTTTGCCGTGATAACGCAAAGTCTGCATATGCGATAAGCTCTTCCCCGCCAACTGGTTATCAGCCTACCGTGATGATAACCAGAAGTCATGTATTTTGAACGGAGAGAGGTTATCATGTCCGGCACGTAACGTTGAGCATTTGATGACGTCAGATGTAAACAAGTGGCGTGACGTAAAGCAAACATTACGCCATTCCTCTGTTTAACTTATATTTTTTAACGCCAAACGCGTTGAAATAGTGAAATCCAATGTGTGATAAACAGATTATAACATGGGGTTTTGGTTGCCGCCCGCAGTATCAAAGTAAGTAAGGGTGCAAAGATCAGGAATCGATACAATCAAGTACCACACCTGACCCAGGATACCAATGGGAAAGTGACAAACTCACAGAAGACACCACAAACGAGAGCCAAGAGGTCAGCCCTTTCCCAGCAGGTGACCACAAAGCACATATAAACAGACGCGCACAAAGACATAGCAAACACAAGACAGAACAAAAACATAAAAGATCTCTGCCATTATCAGCCCTCGAGCCAAAGCTCTCGGGCTGATAATGGTGTCTCGGGTTGATACTTTGGGCGATAACCAAAATGCCATGAGATAATCTCTAATTAGCAACTTGATAACGATAGCACATACCTGGATCGGTATCGATTGAGCCAGTAACTAAAGAAAGAAAGATTGAATCTTGGAACAACCTTTTTTTAAAATACAATTGTCAAATGTTGTCAAGATTGCTCTTTAATATTTTAAGTAATCTTGCGATTAACTTTTTATAAAAGATCATTCATTATTCCTTATTCTAGGTTTGATAAACTCTTACCTTGCCAGCAGCGACTTCTGTTGTCTACTGATAACCTTTGCAAACAGCTTGGACTCAGGTCAGTGTCGACAAAACATCGGTCCTAATCTGGATACTGACTGTTTGCCACTCTGACAGTGATCCTTAATTGTTTTTTTTTTGGAAAAAGCTGATTTTTTGAGAAAAAAATTCAACAGGTGACAAATACAATTGAAATTACTCAGCATGCAGAGTTTATTACGCATGGGCTTATTGAAATCATTCACGGTCCTACATGCGCATTAGGTGCATTAAGGATCATTTACATATATATGCCAGTTTTATATTAAAATATCCATATTTGAAATATATGAAAAAAGACAAATGAACACTGGAATTAGAAGAAAGATATCTAAAAAAATTGTAATTGTACGGGATTGTAGATAATCTCATTCAGATAATTGTAAATAATATAAAGCGCATTTTTTACGAAGAGTCACGAAGATGGGTGAAAGGTCATTGAATATTCATATGTCTCAGGTCAATTTTGACTAATAATAGCAAAGTCAGTGTTTTTTGGTTTTTCCTTGTACCCAAATAATAACCCTATATTTGACCCTTACAAAAAAGTTATTTTTCAAATCTATTTTTAACACGGCTGACAATCAGTTGAATGCTTAACTGGTGATTAAACAAGGAAATCTGTTCGCTGATGCCGCGCTGTTTGTGTATAAAATGTGAGAGGTCTGTTCTCAATATTTTGCATAGCTATAGCTAGGATATTGCATTTGCAGATTTGTAGGCTAATTCAGTCTCAAAATTCAGATTCTGCATGTAATCAATTATCATCAAAAAGATAACAAAATATTCCACACAAAATTCAGTTTTTAATTTGAGTTTTCCATTAAATGTGAACTTGGCCTGTTCTTTATGCTGAACTTGTGTGCAATTTTTCTGTTTGAAATTTAATCATTCAGCAGAAGCCTTGTGAAAGAGAAAACAAGGTTCTATTTCTTTTTGTCCATTTAAATATGTTTTTCACAACAAAGGTTGAAATAATTCCTTCATAATTTAGGGCCAAGAAAACAAATATGTGTGGTTCAGGTTACCCAACCTTCCCTTAATTTTTACCCCAATAGGCCCCAAACGAAATAACAAAATAATCTGCTATTCTCTTCCAACTTCAGAATTTGGAAAAAAATACATATCAAAATGGTCATCTGAAATGGCAATCAAAATTTCAATGCATTCAGTTCAATGCATTCAGTCTTTGGCTTTGGAAGTAAAAGGATTAAAACAAAGTCATATCTTTAAAAATACACCCTTTTATTAGCTCGCCTGAGCTGAAGGTTCAAGGTGAGGTATTGTTATCGGTCTTTGTCCGGCGTGCATCCCTAGTCCGGAAACTTTTTCTTTAAACAACATCTCCTCCTGAACCACTGGTCCAAGGACCTCGGACAGTCTTAATGAAGGATTGCCCATAAAAATGACCAGAGAAAAGTTTCAAAGAAAATGATATTTTTTCTATGAGAAAGATAGTAGGTTCAATCCTCGACTTATCCACAAAAGCTGTTTTCTCATTGGACAAGTACCTATTGAAAAATATGGGCTGAAAACTCTGTTTTTGCTATCCAACATATAGAAAATAGAAAAAGTTTTACTGAAGTGCTTTCCCCCCCGTGACCAAACTAATCCTTTTGCATACAGTTGTAGTTTTACATTTCACACATCATATAAAAACGGCATGATTGGTCACGGGGGGGGAACGATGTCAAAATGCTCAAAAACGCTTTATTATAAAACCTTATTAGAAACTTATTTTGTAAAGACCTGTAGGTAAATGGCATGTATCAGAGCTTTAGTTATGAGTGCTTACAAAGTAATTAATTGTCTCATTTCTCAACCAAAACATATGTTGTGGGTACTCAAAAGAACCGTCGCAATGAGACAATTCTTTTAAGCACCAAATTGTAGATAAAATCTGATGTGTAAGAAAAATATTAACGATTTTACGCTCAACATCTGTGTTTATCTAGACTATGATTTATACAGTATGCAGATATGATACACCTCAGTGCACAAGTCAACTGGATGAACTTGAAACATTACAGGTAATAGTCAAAAGTCATTGACAGCACACTTCTTTAGATGAAACAATGTAATCTTCTCAACCCGAATTTTATGCAAACCCATCACTTTTGCCTCAATTTTTATGCCGCAAACATAATATTTACATGTATTTAGGTGAATACTCGTTGAATCTTTGACTTTCTGTGAAATGAAATTTGGTCACAAAGATTACCCCCACCCCCTAAACCCTAACTTCCTGGCATAGTTATGCAATATTTTCAAAATATTTTTATATTGCTAGGTTTACTAAATGTAAGGGTTTGGTTTAAGCACAAAACTATAGTTGTCAGCTATGCATTATCCTAGCCACAGGCTGTCAAAATTTGGGCAGATTGAATAGGAAACTGTCTGAGGTCCTTTCATATAACTTCACATGAATATTCCCCATGATGCCCTCTTTCAAAATTGCATGAATGGTTCCGCTCCACTGAACAGGGGGCCGCCAGAACTCAAAAAAAGAAATCTTTTAAACAACATCTCCTGAACCACTGGTCCAAATTTCATATAACTTCACATGAATGTTCCCCATGATACCCTCTTTCAAAATTGCTTAAATTGTTCTGCTCCACTGAACAGGAGGGCCACAAGAGCTCCAGATAAGAAATCTTTCAAAAGACATCTCCTCCTGAACCACTGGTCCAACTTCAAAATAATTTCACAGAATTGTTCCTCTTGATACCCTCTACCAAAATATGGCAAACATCGGGGCAAACATGTTTTGGCTCCGCTGAACGAAATGATCGCCAAAGCTCCAGATAGGTAATATCTTCAAAAGGCAACTCCTCCTGAACCACTGGTCCCAATTCAAAATAATTTCACAGAATTGTTCCTCATAATACCCTCTATACCAACATAATATAAATAAAATGCACAAATGGTTCTGCTCCACTGAACAAAAGGCTGTGTGAGCTCCAGATAAGAAATATCTTAAAACAAAATCTCCTCCTGTACCACTGGTTCAATTTCAAAATTGTTTTACAGAATAGTCCTCTTGATACCCTTTAGCTAAATCGAGATATGGTTCCGCTCAATTGAACAAAAGGGCGGCCAGAGCTCCAGATTAGAAATATCTTTAAAAGGCATCTCCTCCTAAACCTATGGTCCAAATTCAAAATAATCTCACAGAATTGTTCCTCATAATACCCTCTACCAAAATTTCACAAATGGTTCTGCTCTGCTGAACAAAAGATCTGCCAAAGCTCCAGATAAGAAATATATTTAAGTGACATCTCCTCCTGAACCACTGGTCCAAATTCAAAATTATTTCACAGAATTTTTACTCATGATGCCTTCTACCAAAATTCCACAAATGGTTCTGCTCCATCGAACAAGGGGGCTGCCAGACCTCTAGATAAGAAATGTCTTTTAATGACATTTCCTCCTGAACCACTGGTCCAAATTCAAAATTATATAACAGAATTGTTCCATATAATGCCCTTTACCAAAATTGCACAAAAAGGTTCTGCTCCACTGAACAAAAGGGCCACCAGAGATCCAGATATGAAATATCTTTGAACAACATTAAAGGCGAATGATGTATGTCGAGACGGTTCTTTTGAGTACCCACAGCATATGTTTAGCTTACAGGAGCATGAAATGCTCAAAGTGAGCTATTGGGATCAGTCAATGTCCAGGCCATCATATCTTCCAAAAAATGCTTTAAAAGTCAACTCCAATATCGCTCCACCAATTTTAACCAAAATTCACAGGGATTATGATTATAAAAGAAATTTTTTCCATCAAGATCAAAACCATTTTTATGGCAATACATTATCCTTTGTAAAGGAACAGAGGGTATAATTAAGAAATTACATGCATGATCATGTGATCCATATGTAAGAAAAAGTGGAATTAGAACGGTTGCGTTTTTATTGGGTTGAAGTTTATATTGTTTTATTGTGCACAATGAAGAGTGAGTGATTAGATTTAGATGACCTTGACCTAATTTTCAAACTCACCTTCTTATAAATACTGTCAAATCTTCTTCTGAAGCAGTGGGTTATTAACCAAAATTAGTACAAACTTCTATAGTTACATCAGGAGGGGTGGGGGGAGGGGAAGTGTTGATTTTATTTTAGATGTGGTACTTGATTGTATCGATTCCTGATATTTGCCACCTTTCTTGCTTTGGTTACCTTGACCTCATTTTCATGGTCAATTTGTATTCTATACGAGACTAAAACATGAACATTACTCAAATCACCGCTATCATATAAAATGGTCTTGGAACCCTTAGCTCGTTTTATAGGTTACACCTATTTATTTCATATTAAATTCTTAGGGATAGAAAATAAACTTTATATGGAGACTCAAAGCTGTGATCTCTCGAAAAATGTATAATGGATCATTTATTAGACTCAGAATAGAAAAGTTTATTACTGGTTGGGATGATAGTTAGTCCTTGTCCTGCTGAACCAGGATGTATCATTTTTTAAAAACTGTAGATCCTGATCAGGTGGCTTCTGATGAAGCCACCTGATCAGGATTTCCCACTCTGATTGGAAAAAGATGCTTACAACTATAATTCTGCAGGTTTAAAACAGGCTGAAAAAAATGGGGACAAGTGTAGTACATAAAAATATTTAGCATGACAAGTGTTAGTTTGATATATTCCATTGTTTGTTAAATTTTTAACAAGACTGTCATGTATGATTGGCCTTAGTTTTCTATTTGATGACATTTTCTATTGATTTGTGCAATCATACAGTGCCTACATTAATAATGGCTTATTACTACCATTGATGACAAAATTAGAAAATGAATATTTTAGCAAGTTGTTAAAACTGCTCAGATCTGAGACCTGTTTTGCAGTAAACCACATCTCTGTAGAGTATGCTTTCGCAAAGTCTATGAAGTATCATTTTATCATACTGGATAAGTGGCAATTAATAGAAACAGACGGACCAGTGGATCTCAGAAATAACTTTTCTTATGCATTCTCAGAAACAGCTTTTTCAATTGCAGTCAAAGGAACATTTCTTTACAATTGCAGTCTCATAAAATGCTTTTTCATTTGCAGTCTAAGGAACATATTACTTTTTCTGTTGCAGTCTAAGGAGCATTACTTTTTTTATAGCACTGTCTCATAAACTGCTTTTTCAATTGCAGTCTAAGGGAACATTACTTTTTCTTTTGCAGTCTAAGTAACATTACTTTTTACTATTGCAATCTCATAAAATGCTTTTTCAATTGCAGTCTAAGGAACATTACTTTTTCTATTACTGTTTCATTAACCGCCTTTTAATTTGCAGTCTCAGAAGCAGTTTTTTCAATTGCAGTCTAAGGAACAGCTTTTTCTATCTCAGCATCATTAACAGCTTTTTCTATTGCAGTCTCAGAAAGAGCTTTTTCAGATGCAGTCTGAGAAATAGCCTTTCCTGTTACAGTCTGAAAAACACCCTTTTCAATTGCAGTCTAAGGAACATTACTTTTTCTAATGCAGTCTGTGAAACTTCTTTTTCAATTGCAGTCTAAGGAGCATTACTTTTTCTAATGCAGTCTTGTGAGCTACTTTTTCATTTGCAGTCTCAGAAGCAGCTTTTTCAATTGAAGTCTAAGGAACATTACTTTTTCTAATGCAGTCTCCTAAACTTTTTTTTCATTTGCAGTCTGATAAGCAGCTTTTTCAATTGCAGTCTAAAGACTATTACTTTAAGTTTTTCTATTGCAGTCTCAGATGCAGCTTTTTCAATTGAAGTCTAAGGAATATTTCTTTTTCATTGCAGTCTTATTAACTGCTTCTTCAGTTGCAGTCTAAGGAACATTTCTTTTTCGTTGCAGTCTTATTAACTGCTTCTTCAGTTGCAGTATAAGGAGTATTACTTTTTCTATTGCAGTCTTATGAACATTATTACTATTTCTATTACTGTCTCATTAACTGCTATTTCATTTGCTGTCTCCAAAGCAGCTTTTTCAATTGCAGTCCAAGGAACATTACTTTATTTTTTTTTCGGAAAATTACTTTTTCATTTGCAGTCTTAGAAAAGCTTTTTCTATTGCAGTCTCAGAAACAGCTGTTGATTTGTAAATTGCAGTCTCAGAAACAGCTTTACTATTGTATTGTCAGAAAAAGCCTTTTCTATTGCTGTCTCGGAAATAGCCTTTTCATTTGCAGTCTCAGAAGCAGCGTTTTCAATTGCAGTCCAAAGAACATTATTTTTTCAATTTGATTTTTATGGAACATTACTTTTTCATTTGCAGTCTCAGTACAGCTTTTTCAATTGCAGTCTCAGAAACAGCTGTAGATTTGTCAATTGCAGTCTCAGAAACAGATGTAGATTTGTCAATTGCAGTCTCAGAAACAGATGTAGATTTGTCAATTGCAGTCTCGGAAACAGATGTAGATTTGTCAATTGCAGTCTCGGAAACAGATGTAGATTTGTCAATTGCAGTCTCGGAAACAGATGTAGATTTGTCAATTGCAGTCTCAGAAACAGATGTAGATTTGTCAATTGCAGTCTCAGAAACAGATGTAGATTTGTCAATTGCAGTCTCAGAAACAGATGTAGATTTGTCAATTGTACTCTCGGAAACAGATGTAGATTTGTCAATTGCAGTCTCAGAAACAGATGTAGATTTGTCAATTGCAGTCTCAGAAACAGATGTAGATTTGTCAATTGCAGTCTCAGAAACAGCTGTAGATTTGTCAATTGCAGTCTCGGAAACAGATGTAGATTAGTCAATTGCAGTCTCGGAAACAGATGTAGATTTGTCAATTGCAGTCTCAGAAACAGATGTAGATTTTTTCAATTGCAGTCTCGGAAACAGATGTAGATTTGTCAATTGCAGTCTCAGAAACAGATGTAGATTTGTCAATTGCAGTCTCAGAAACAGATGTAGATTTTTTCAATTGCAGTCTCGGAAACAGATGTAGATTTGTCAATTGCAGTCTCAGAAACAGAATGTAGATTTGTCAATTGCAGTCTCAGAAACAGATGTAGATTTGTCAATTGCAGTCTCGGAAACAGATGTAGATTTGTCAATTGAAGTCTCAGAAACAGATGTAGATTTGTCAATTGCAGTCTCGGAAACAGATGTAGATTTGTCAATTGCAGTCTCGGAAACAGATGTAGATTTGTCAATTGCAGTCTCAGAAACAGATGTAGATTTGTCAATTGCAGTCTCAGAAACAGATGTAGATTTGTCAATTGCAGTCTCGGAAACAGATGTAGATTTGTCAATTGCAGTCTCGGAAACAGATGTAGATTTGTCAATTGCAGTCTCAGAAACAGATGTAGATTTGTCAATTGCAGTCTCGGAAACAGATGTAGATTTGTCAATTGCAGTCTCGGAAACAGATGTAGATTTGTCAATTGCAGTCTCGGAAACCGATTCTTTTGTATTGTCAGAAACAGCCTTTTCTATTGCAGTCTCGGAAGTAGCTTTTTCATTTGCAGTCTCAGAATCAGCTTTTTCATATGTGGTGTCTGACAAACAGATATAGATTTTTCTATTGCAGTCTCGGCACAGCTTTTTTCTATTGCAGTCTCAGAGACAACATTTTTCTATTGCAGTCTCAGAAACAGCTTTTTTCTTTTGCAGTCTCAGAAACAGCTTTTTCTATTGCGGTCTCATAAACTGCTTTTTCATTTGCAGTTACAGAAATAGCTTTCTTCTTTTGCAGTCATTTTGTCACCTATGAAGCATTGCAGACTCTTAAGGGATCATGTCTCTGTCTGTCAGATGAATAACTTTTAAGGAATGCATCAATTTATTACAAGAATGAATAGTTGGAACTTGACAAACTCAGTAGTAAATATCTGCATATTGGAGCATTACACTACCCCCTAGATTTTGTCAATTATAGTGAATCAGTCATTTCTGGGAGACTTTTTCTCTCACACAATAGCCCCAGGTGGGGGTGGGGGCATCTGTGTCACACTTACACATTTCTAGTTAAAAAAAAAAAGATTTCTAACTTAAACAGGTAAGGAGTAGAAAATGCCCAAGTTTTCTTTTTACTTGTATACAGTAAAACTGGTCTTAAGCGGCCACTCAAAAAGAACACCAAAAATTTGTTTTCAATACCAATTATGCTTAATGCAGGTCAAAAGTAATGCAGAATGCTCCAAGAGAGCATTCTGCAATACTTTCGACCGTTCATTAATCTACCATTTGTTGATAAGACCTTTGTTGTCCCCCGCCTTTTCGAAGAAAAGCGGAGGGACATAGTTTTCGGCATTCCGTCCTTCCGTCCGTCCGTCCTTCCGTCCTTCCGTCCTTCCGTCCCCCTAATATAGTAGGTACCTTGTGTGCGCAACTCCTCCTACAGTTTTATGCCGATTCTTTCGAAACTTTACAGATGTTTTAGTCATGGTCTGAAGATATGCATGTGGTTTGGATATTATCCTGAGATTATTTTTTGTCACTTTTTTCGCAATTTGAACTTAGTCATTTTTAGGCGTTTTTACTATCAAAGTGAAAAGATAGTGGGTACCTTGTGTGCGCAACTCCTCCTACAGTTTTATATCGATTCTTTTGAAACTTCACAGGTGTTTTGTACATGGTCTGAAGATATGCATGTGGTTTGGATATATTCCTCAGATTATTTTTTAACACTTTTTCCGCCAGTTGAACTTAGCCATTTTTCTGACATTTTTACTATCAAAGTGAATGGATAGTGGGTACCTTGTGTGCGCATCTCCTCCTACAGTTTTATATTGATTCTTTTGAAACTTCACAGGTGTTTTGGACATGGTCTGAAGATATGCATGTGGTTTGGATATAATCCTCAAATTATTTTTTATCACTTTTTCTGCTATTTTAACTTAGGCATTTTTCTGGCGTTTTTACTGTTAAAGTTAATGGATACTGGGTACCTTGTGTGCGCAACTCCTCCTACAGTTTTATGCCGATTCTTTTGAAACTTTACAGATGTTTTTGTCATGATCTGAAGATATGCATGTGGTTTGGATATTATCCTGAGATTATTTTTTGTCACTTTTTTTGCAATTTGAACTTAGTCATTTTTAAGTGTTTTTACTATCAAAGTGAAAAGATAGTGGGTACCTTGTGTGCGCAACTTCACAGTTGTTTTGGACATGGTCTGAAGATATGCATGTGGTTTGGATATAATCCTCAGATAATAAACAATAATGGCGGGGGACATAAATTCTCTGAATTTGCTTGTTTTATCTATTTTTTAGTTGCCGTATTAGACAGGTTTTACTGTATGGTTCAAATGAATTCAGTAGAAACCATATCTATGGATATTACATTCAAAATTTCTTGTATTTTCAGGCTGTTGTGGACAACTATGGGAGGTCAGCCTACCTTCGCTCAAAGACACAAGTGGTTAGGAAAGTCAGTAGATTAGGTGAGTCTCACCTTGTTTCAACAAAAACACCTGATTTGCAGAGTGACAACCACCCTCACTAATTTGTGAAACAAACCTTTGGTTATAGTTGAAGATGGAAGTAAAAACCTTTGAAAACAAGTATACATCCATCCCCACCTATATTCAATAATTTGGGTACATAAGCCAGGTATATTCATCTTTCTTTCATGCCAGTACAATTTGATAAAGATAGTAAATCAACAAAAACAGCCAGACCATTTGCAAAGTTACTTGTAATCACAATCTACATGAATATATCATCCAAAAAAGTTTGCAAACCAAACATGTATAACCCCTATATGTAATAAATAAAGGATACTTTTCTGAGGCTTTTTTTGTTTAAACCGTGAAACCGAGCAGTTTAAACAGAAAGCCGAGGAAATATTCTTTATTTTGCTTGTAGTATCGCGCAGGCACTAATAAACACCTGTAACTCACTGTGGTCATACCACTACGGCAATTTGGGTCTCGTCACTTATTTCGGTGTTAAGGTAACTTTCTCATCATGTTCAATTTCTTCATTTAATTACAGATAAACGCCCGAAAAGGCTTGGGTTCCGATTGATTTTTTGTTCATCAAATTCACATTGTATCTTTAAGCTTTAAAATTATAGGAAAACTTTAACGTTTGATGTCTAGGCATGAAATAACTAATTACGGTTTCGTCATCGTGGATAATAAATCAATGACTAAACCGTAAAATTATGACTAAACCGTAATTGACTATTTTTTGATATAACTGTAAAAAAACATGTTTAAAATCTGATTTTATTTCCGTTTCGGCAAGACAACACAGAGGTTGTTAACTAGAGGATGCAATCTCGAAGCAAACATATTCGAAAGTTCTCATTTTTTGCCAACCTTCATTTTAAGGTAATTTTACTATAACACCGGAGAGGGTGACGAAACCCAAATTGCCGTAGTGGTATGACTACAGTGTAACTATCACCTGACAAAATTTACATTCGCTCCTCCCTGCATCCCCCCGAAGCTGTCAATTATTTTACATTTACAGGTTAATTTGTCGCTACAATGTTAGGAAGTGCCCACCTTCATCGCTGTTTAAATAAATTGGAAGTAAGAGTATGGTTTTTAAGCACCACTTTCTTCATTATTCTAGGGTGCCTGATTAAAACATCAGCAGATCAAAGAAAAAAGCATGGGCCATACTGCAACAGAATATACCAACAATTTTTATTACACTTATAGGCACTAAGAATATAAATATGAATTTATACTAATTAGTTAAGAGTGCATATAAAAAAAATAATTGTCTTATTTCTCAACCAAAACATATGTTGTGGGTACTCAAAAGAACCATCTCAATGGGACAGTTCTTTTGTGCACCCAAAACATATGTTGAAACAGATGGGTAAGAAAATATTTACAATTTTATGCTCAAAATTTGTGTTTATCTAAACCTATGTAACTGCTTATAAACCAACACTTTTGAAAAAAGACCTATATCATCGGTGAGGAATTATGCAATGCTTTGTCAATATTCACCAAGAATAAGAGCCTTTCACTTGGTCCTGATTAAATCAAATTGAAAATATTGACAGATATTTTTTTTCACCATTTTCTTAACATATCAATTTATGTACTTTTATGACAAATATAAGGGTGTTTATTTCAAAGCCGTATCTCATCACAAATAAATCTCAATTAACTTTGGGTAACTGTCAGGTTTGTGAATTAATAGTGTCAGACATCTTATTAAATGCAGCTTTCAAATTTTCTTTTGTCGAGATGAAATTTTGCAAAGTTGTAAATTATACCCCCACTGGTGTATCTGAAGATGTTCATTAAGTTTTGAATTCATTGATGCTTTTTATTTATTTATATAAATTCTTATTATATGGATAGTAGTAGACCTTTTTTTTTTAAACTTTATTGACAAACCCTGTAGACCAAGATATCATAAGATACTGCAAAATGCTAGACTATCTTTTATATAAAATTGTATAATTTTTATGCTGCTAAGTTTATGGCGGACCATTTGTAATCATACTGTTCTTTGTAGCATATGTGTTTCAAAAACTTTTCTGGAAATAGGGCTGGCTAAATGAAGCCAAAATGCTAATTGATAATCGGTCCTTACATTTCAGTATATAACCGATTAGTAATCGCTCAAAGTTGACAGAGGGTCTCGGAACGTTTTGACAACTCTTGCATGGTCAATGGCATTGATTTCCCCATCATTTCGCAAAACAACACTAGGTATCACGTGTTATATATTCAAAAGATAATAAATTTTAAATAAAAAGTGGCACCTTTGCTCAAAACAAGTCGTCATCCACCCTGTTGGAAGAAAATTGACTTGCTAATTGGCGAAGTCGGTAATTAAACTCACAGTCGGCCATTGTTGTTGTCAATTTCATGTTCCGTGACGTCATTCAAAAGGAAGTCAAGTATGCATGGCACGAACACCTTTGTGTAAGATAAGACCCGCTGTAAACATCGGTAAAATTGAAAGATTCTAAAGTCAAATTTAACCGCGGTAAAAACAACTTTCATGCTAGATTATGCATTTGATGAATATTTCGTGATTTTGTACTACTTTAAACTGGCAGGGAACAACCTTTTACTACTTCGTTACAGCAATTTATACACATGATATCCAATGTTATGACAAAGCACTTCCGGTCTAAACAACGAGGCAATTACGCTTGGATTTTAATTGAATAAATTAACAGAACTTCCATTAAAAGTAACTGATTCTTGAATTTTCATATCGATAATTGTTTTTCTTTTGTATATCGACAGATTAAACGATGTTTCGATTAATCGTGCCAGCCCTATCTGGAAAAAAAAATTGAAGCTACTCACTTACTATGAGTATGTGCACTTAAGCATTTAAACCTCCCTTGGATATATTAAGAAAGAAACAAACTTGAAAAATTGTAGTTGCCAAATCAAGTAATCATTATACTTTATTTACACAGAGTTCAAAATGAAAAAAATATTTTCCCAACCTCTAGCAACTTTGATTTAAAGTGCACAACCCCCCTGTTTAAGGATAACAAAAATAGTCCCTTAACATTGCACACTTTTCTGCAAAATTTTCAATAACTTCTCTTTAATGAATTACTTTTACAAAATGTACTGGGTAAACACCAGGTTGTTTTCAACAATTTACTTCATCAATAACTTGATTCAAAAGTAAATAATTTGAAGACTGGGTCATTTGAAATTAAGGTCAGAAATTTGTACAAACATTCGCCAATTTGTGCCGAAATCCACCCCTCCCCAGCAGCAAAATGATAAAGTGAAAACCTTTTGCTCTTTTTTTTTCCAAAAGCAACCGGATATTAAATATAAAAAAAAGATTTTATCTGATTAAATGCAGTATAGCCAATTGGGGCTAGTGCGTGATGTTAGGTGTTGCGCAATGCTAGGGGACTCAGTAAAGGACAATGTAACTTGGCCTTTGTGCATTTATTCAACACCTTAAGCTGAAGGGGTTATATCTCAAGGAGGACATGGTAGGACCTTTTAACAGGACGTCCAATCCTACAGCATGGTGAACAAATATGCTGCTGAAGTTAAACATGGTAGGTACATTCTTGAAGATGACCCCAATTGTGGCAGGCCACCAACTATCGTCGTACAGGATACAATAGATATATTCCATGATGGTATGAGTATGGGATGTCAATGAGTTATACAGATGTTCATCGGCACATAGCATGGCATCTGACAGAAACAGGTTCATGCAATTATTTATAATAAACTGCAAATGACTTAAGTTCCCCCCCCCCCCACCAATACTTACACACACACTCTTTGTGAGATAAAAATCAAGGCGACAAGGCCTGGAAAGCTTACAGCAGGTGTTCTTCTCCATTAAGGTTCCAGGCCCCAAGGTTATAAAACTTGAGTTGACATTCTCAAACTCAAAATAAAGCGCAATGATTGGCTGCTTGCGGACATGTGTCCGCAAGCAGCCAATTATAATAATAATTGTGCTTTATTTTTAGTTTGAGACTGTACTCAAGTTTTATAACCCCGGGGCCAGGTCACAAATTTGCTATAAATTGACAATGTTGAAAGGTAAGGTAATGACATTGTTGGCAAATAAAAGAAATAGAATGGGTCAAAATGATTCTCTCTGCCTAATAGGTCATGGACTTATCAGATCAATCTCCCCTTGTTGCATGGTATGTTGTTTAGGTTATTTCTGTTATTGACCAATAATCAGTCTACTATAATCAGAACTTAAGGTCATAAGATTCTTAACCTTTCAGATACTGCTATATTGGAAGTAATGTTTTTTTATGGCTTTATCATAGATTTTCAAACAGATAACAAAGCACAATCTGTACTAATTAACAGTGTAATTGAGGATACAGAGTACTGAATTGAAAGCTTGTAGAAGTAGTTTGCTCGCAGTTCACCCCAAAGATTTACATCATCAGGGTTCGCACAGGCTTTAAAAGTACTTGAATATACAGGTTTGTCTTGAAAAGTCCTTGAAAATTAAATTTGCCTTGAAAAGTACTTGAAAAACACTCAAAAGCCTTGAAAAGTCCTTGAATTTTACCATTTACAGGAGGATTCAACACTGTCTTTGGTGACCTAAATCAGTATAAAAATGTGGTGCCTTTATTTGGTGCAGCATATGCTGCACCAAATAGAGGCACCACAATTTTATACTCATTTTCTAAAATTTATATCTTTAGTAATGCAGTCTAGCATTTCAAAAATAGAATTTTAACGTGTAAATCAGTATTTTTCATAAGTTTACAGTCCTTGAAAACAGTAGAAAAGTCTTTTAAAAGTCCTTTAATTTTGCACAAACTTGCCTGTATGAACCCTGATCATAGGTTATTACCATATTCTTGCACTTTCAATTTATGTCCTTTTATGAACTTGTTTTTGAAGATGCATTCATTTTCTCATGAACGTTCTAAATATAAATGATAAAGTTACATTCATTTTCTCCCCTGAACATTGTAAATACAAGAGATAAAAGTTGCATTCATTTCCTCACGAACATTGTTAAGACTAGAGATAAAAGTTGCATTCATTTTCTCACGAAATTGTAAATACAAGAGATAAAAGTCATGAACATTGCAACTACAAGAGATGAAAGTTGCATTCAATTCCTCACAAACACTGTAAATACAAAAGATAAAAGTTGCATTCATTTTTTCACGAACATTGTAAATACAAAAGATAAAAGTTGCATTAATTTTCTCATCAACAGTGTAAATTTTGTTTGGTTTGTGGTTATACATCACAGTCAACAGCTATGGTCATGTCGAGACGGTCAGTTAACCTAACCACACTTTTTCCTGGACAAGCTTGACTAGGCGATTAACCAGTACTTTGTGCACACACTTTTTCTTGTAATTGATACCTCTCTTCTTGAATCAGCGAAAGGAGGAGAATGATGGTAGAAAATATTTCATGATTAATCATGACCAGGATGGAACCCAAGACCCCTGGATCTGCAGTTGGACTCACTACCGACTGCACTACGAGGCCCGGCGAATGGTGTAAATACAAGAGATGAAAGTTGCATTCATTTTTTCATGAATGGTGTAAAATAAAAGATAAAAGTTGCACACATTTTCTCATGAACGGTGTAAATACAAGAGATAAAAGTTGCATATATTTTCTCATGAACATTGTAAATATCGAAGAGAAGAATTTCGTTTTTTTTAAGTTCATGAAAGTCTGGAGGCCATGTGTTAATTTCAAGGTTAATTTGACACCCTGCGGATCTCACTTATTTTCATGAACATCCACAAAATAAAATTCATTTCTTAACTTAAGATATTCAAACATTCACCCACCTTGAACAATGTAGGGTGAGCTTAGAAATGCCCTATTTAACAGGGAGTTTATGATGAATTATGTCTGCTGTAAATCATACCAATCTTCTTTGCATTTTGTGACTGAATAGATCAGATAAAAAAATTATGTGATCAGAACTGTGGAGAGATACAAGGCCCTCATTATTCTGTGTTCGAAATTGTAGAACATTTCGGGTTCCATTCACTCTTGCATGCTGAGAATTTTGTGTGCTTTTTGTTGTCTGCAAATTTTTTCAAAATTAACTTTAAACTTTTAACTGTTTGACACTCTGATGATATTCCTGAAAGAATTTTTTGAAAAAGTATTTTGAAAAATATCAGCAGACAACAAAAAAGCAAGCAAAATTACCCAGTAGGTATACTGGCTCCAGTCCTTAAAACAATTTTTCATCAATGTGTCATATCATATACTTGTAGCCAGTCTAACTCTAATGGCTCTGTTTTAAAACAGAGCCATTAGAGTTAGACTGGCTACAAGTAAATGATATGACACATTGATAAAAAAAATTGTTTTAAGGACTGGAGCCAGTCTACCCAGTAGGCAAAGAGTTAAAGGGTTTTATTTCCTTCTTCAGATGACAAATATGTTGAAAATGACGACAAGGGAGAGTTTAGAAAACAGGGTATCAAGAAACCAACTAAAGGAACACAATCGGACAAACAGGTGAAACAGACAAACCTTAAACTGAGGGAGAAAAATTACAATACAGATAGACTTGTACCTGGTTCAAGAAACTTGAAGGAAAAACGTGTAGAATTTTCCGACAGACTTGAACGTCAAGAGAATCATATGGACCGGAATTTCGGTATCCCAGAGCGGCCATATTCTCCCTCCGCTCATTCCACCTTAACAGATTCTAGAGATATTAGGGAAACTGAGATTAATTTCTTAAACAATAATTTGACTCAGTCTCATAGAGAGGCAGATGTGAGATGGTCGGAGCAGCCTAGATCAAAATTAACCCATGTCAGTGTTACCGTACCCGGGTCTACTAACGGTATGTCTTCCACAAAATATCCGGCAGCAGACCTGGGTCTTAATACTGCTGGGACTGGTTCAAAGCAGCACTTTTTGGATTTAATTTCGGATAATCAGCATATAGACCATGATAGAAGAGAGAACCTGTCTGACCAGTCGTATTCAGATAGTGAATCTGGTAGAGGAAGGAGGTTTAGAGCAAGTCTCAGGAATATTGACCCAGGTATGTACATAATTTCTTTACAACTGCAGATTCTTTGATAAGTGTGCTTAGAACTCACATGACCATTCATAAAAAATCATCTGATTTGTTGTTGTATTTTGGAATTCTCTATGGCAAACGGTGTATATATTTTTGCTACTGGTATAATGCATTTCTAGGTTCCAGCCAGATAGACATGATTCAATTTTTTACCGTGGGTTCCCAGGCTTTTGTCCATCTGGATTTTCACTGTTTTCAGAAGCGGGTATTCCAGTATCAGCAGGACAAGGACAATGATATAACAGCAACAGGTCTCCCTTTGTAATATTCATTTTGGTTAACCGCTATCATTCAAATTACCACAATCATGCATTTAGTGTAAAGTATTGACAGTAATACTTCCAAAGAAACAGGTTACTTAGATGCAGTTTCTTATGTGCAATTTTTAAATCATCATCTTTAATCAAGAAGCTGAAATTTGCTTTTCTAAAAGGAAACCTTCTGTTTTTGTGTTTGAATTGTTACAGTATAAAATCTGTGTAACTCTTAAGTACAAGTCTATCTATAACTGCAACTGCAAATTGAAAGCACCCTTGAAAAAATGAGTTAAAAATGAATGTTTAACCATTTATTTAGTTGTGGATTCTTCCTTCTGGTTTGGTACAATAAACTTGGGATGGTCCATTGTGTATAACAAGGGGTCACAGGTCAAGTGCCGATCCAGAGGGGGGGACAGGGGGTCCGGACCCCCCCTGGAAAATCACAAGTTATATGGGTTTCTATAGGTAATAAGCATTTGGACCCCCCCCCTGGAAAATGTTGGACCACCTCTGGAACCTTGAAAAATGATAGATTTCTTTGAAATTGACCATTTGATTTCTGTAAAATAAGCTGAGGACTAAAAGCTTTTTTTTGTCAGACTGACCTGGACCCCCCTGACGAAAATTCCTGGATCCGCGCATGCAGGTTATTATTTTCAAACAAAATTGTATTTCTTTCTCTGAAGATTGATTTTGTCTTAGCAAACAGTACAGACCCTGATGGAATTCAGCAGTATGCAGCATTTCTGTTTGCTAAAGTACTCATTCAAGAGTCACTTGTATATACAGTGTTCATGGAGATATAAGTAATGAAAACTGTTTGTATAATGCGCAGTATGCAACTGTGCTAATGTTATCAAAGAAAATCAACATTGAATTCTGAAATGAATAGAGATCAATAGACACAAAGTTATTGGTTATAGTTGATGTAAATATTGAAACGCTTGTGATCTGACTGTAGATATGCAAGCTAGCATAAGACGTTTGTTTGTATATACTCTAAGGCCAGAATTTTTTTTATTAGTTAATTTACGGGATTTTTTTTTCAGATTTAGGGTCGTGGGGACGAAAAAAAATAAATAAAAAAGCTCTGAAAATGACCAGTTAACTGGTCATTTTACAGAGCTTTTTTTTTTTTAAATTTCCAGAGCTTTTTTTTTTTTTTTTTTTTTTAATATCTCCAGATAATAGGTAAACCAACAGTCTGTGTTAAATCTTTAAATAAAATGGACAGGGCAATCACTTTTAACAGTGTCACTCTCAAAAATACACTGACAGAACCTCAAAAATATTTTTTTTTTTCAACGAAACAAATAATATTTAGAGTAGGCCGATAGAATTTAAAAAAAAAAAATAGAAATTAAATTTTATTTTTTTCTACTTTCCGGAAAATTACAATAGGAGGGTTTGTAAATCAATTAATAAAAAAATTCTGGCCTAAGACTGACATTTATAGTTGGCTTGACACCGGTTGTATTATACAAGGTATATTCAAATTGACTCCCATTAATTTTGCTTTTATCATGTTAATAAACAGATTAAAGATTGGGGCACTGTTTGTTTAACCTAGAACTTATTTACATACATGCATATCTATTCATGGTTAAGACAGGCCAGTATGTATTGAGAAAAGATTACTGAAAAAGTGATAAAAACAATTCAGATGTTCCTTTATGAGGAAATGGTCAGAAGTTGCCTATATTGAAAATCGCTAGCCTTTCATTATACAGGCATTTAAGCTATAAACATTTGCTAAAACATTTTGTATTGCAATACTTTTTCTGCATATATGGGTATTGTATTGTTAGGTTATTTCACGATATGATTATCATAGGACACTTAGTGTAATTTATTAGAAATGGATAGTTAAATATATGTTTTTTTTACATAAGATAAAGAAATTTGTGCATTTTCTCTTTTGATGTTAATTTTCCTGCTTTAAATAGGTAACCCTTTCCATGCTAAACTCTGATACCTAGACTATGAATCTGGTCCCAGTTGTGCCCATTCAAACAAATCCACTAACCAAATCCACTAACCACTTTTTGACAAAATTTCTTGGGATTCCTCCTTTAGATCCACTCATGACAGGCAATTCAGTGATGTTATATAAAGTCTTTGCATATTAGCATGATTAGAAGGACATACCGTAAAAATTCTATTAGAGGCCGGGAGGTTCATTAGAATCATCACCATTCACAGAGATGGAGGTGGGCCTTTATTAGAGGCAACAAGTGTGGGAAAAGTCATTAAAACATCCTGTAGCTCCAATTTATCGGTAAGGGTTGCCATCTTGAGATGCTAGTGTCAAGAATCTGTAGGTAGAAGACTATTGACACAGTAAACGGCTTTAACATGGTAAGGGGTTCACAACTTGCTAGCGACGGTCAGTATTTCCAGACAAAATGACATATTAAGTTGAGTTAAAACAATGTACCATAGAGGGACTTTGGTTGAAGGCGGAGGACTAAAATTTGTTGCATAAGGTAGGACAGATTTTATTTCAATAGTTGTGGGTGGGTCTCTATTAGAGGCTCGGGTTTTGGGAAAATTTGCTTGAAAAATCAGCATTTTTTTGGCGTTCAAACTATGGGATGAGCCTCTATTAGAGCATGGGCCTCTACTAGAATCTTTACAGTATTTAAATCAAACTTGGTTTAGGTATAATGACCACACTTTCTTGCTTTAATCAAAATGGCTCAGTGAGCCTCAGTCAGTACTTTAGTTTAGAGTGTGTAACGAAAATTTTATTTTATTTTTTCTCAACCAAAACATACATGTATGTTGTGCGGTTCTTTTGAGCACCCAAAACATATGTTAAAACTGATGGGTAAGAAAATATTTACAACTTTACGCTGAAAATTTTTGATTATCTAAACCTGTGCTCAGTGGTAGAGTGCTCGACTTGAGATCAAGACTGAAGAGGTCCCTGGTTCGAGACCCACAGGAGACATTGTGTTATATCCTTGAGCAAGACTGTTCAGGACTGGTTCAACCCAAGAACATGTCCCAACATGACTAAAAATTGTTGACTGGGACATAAAGCATCTACTCAAACAAACTTAATCTAAGTGCTGATCATTAAGATTGATCATCTTTGCCATCTCTTTAGCAGGACCAGTATGCCACTGGGTTTTATTGCACTTAATTTTGCCACCCATGCTGTCACCGCCCCCTTGGTATTTCGGTATTTACAATAGTTCATATTAATGTTTGAACAATTTTAACAAGCCAAGAGTGTTGTCAAAAATTAAGTGGATCATAATCATTCGAACAACAATACCTATTACCGAACAAGTTTGCGTTTATATATTTTCCTGAACAGATATTACGTGTAGGTGAACCTAGTCACCAGATAACGTATCTTAGGTGTTTCAACCAGGCAAGAGGTGAGCTAGAATTTTGGAAGAAGCAAATATGGCCAAATATCTGACCCACAAACAAGAATGACACTGATCAGAATGTCCGGACGTTTCGGAAGATCTGCACATTTTCTATATGGATTAGGGCATTAACAGTATTCTCCTGGAGTGGTTCAGATATTGATCTATGATTAAGACAACAGGGGGTGTGCCTGCATAATAATTGTATTCTTATTAATAACCTTAACCGTTGATAAACATAAGTTACAATGTCAGTCTGAATGTTTCATGCAGCTTGTGAAGTTACATACAAAGCAGTTGTTAAACTCAATTATGAACAGAATTGATCCTGATCAGCCAGGTTCTCAATACAGCTGATCTAGATTGAAACCGTTCGCAAATATTATGAGGTTATCTTGGTTCATCAAAACAGGCTGTGATGTTTGAGATGTCATTGAAAACATGCCACCATATATGGGTCCTGTTGTGAGAAAATATAGCTTTGTTGCATGCTTACAACAAAGGCGCTAATCAGACTGTGCAGATGCACAGTCTGATTAGCACCTTGGTTGTTTGCTCTTTGCAAGCTACAGCTGCTGTTGCTGGCAAAGTTTGATATTCTAACTAGTCTCTGTAGCTGAGCAGGCTGGATTGAGTCGGACCCTGAAGACAGATTTTCTCTCAGCACTGCCCATATGATATGCCTCTTGTTATAGTGTCTTTGAATTCATAATGAAACTATTGTGTTAGAATTTATAATAGTTGTATTGTATATGGGAGATTTTTTTTAGCTATAATCATGCACAAGGTAAAATTAACGAAGTACTTATTGAAAGAATTTTTTCTCTATTAACCTATTTATGCCATCGTCCATCTTTACTGATTTTATTGCATTGGAATGGTCTGTTGTTCGTTATCATTATTAAGGGTTGCTGGTTGTTATTTCCAAACAATTCATTTGCCAAATGTGTTTATGAAACCTAATAGTGTAGACCCTGATGAGATGTTTCATTCTATGGGATCTCATCTGGATTGTTAGCTCACACTAAGCAACAAAATTGCCAAAGGACTTCACAGAATGATACATCATAAAGGGACAATGCGTCTCAAACAAGAAATGTCACTCTGTCTGACACAGATTTTGAATGATCTCACTTGGTCTGAAATCCTAATTTTCATATCTATGTCCGCACCATATCTTGTGTACTGTTTGGTATTATATCATGAAGCTTAAGGTCACTTTTTTTGGCTAAATTATTTTTTAGTCTGAATTCCTTGTCTTGACCATATCTCATGTACCATATCCATGGATGAAATTGTGTTATGAAACTTCACAGTTGGATGCATCATGTGTGGCAAACAAATAAGGTCACTTACCCAAGGTCAAATTTTAATTATCTCCCTAAATGGTCTTGAAATCCTTGTCACGGTCATATCTTGTATACTATTTTGAATTATTTCATGAAATATTGCAGATTGAAGAAGAAGGAGACAATGTGTCGCAAATGAACAAGAAAGGTCGTTCTGGCTGACTCAAATTTTGAATGATCTCCCCTGACCTGAAATTCTTGTAGGTCATATCTGTTGCATCTTTTGGAACTGTTGTGAAACTTCGCAGGTATATATGATGCAACTTGCAAACAAGAAAGGGCAGTTTTGCTGCCTCGATTTATAATTAGTTCCCTTGGTCCAATATTCATGTCTGAGACATATTTCTTACGTATCATAAAACTTTACTGGTGAACGCATCATTCAGAGACCACCTATTGCAAACAAGAATCATGATTTCACATTATATCCTATGAATATGTAATATCAATCTGTGTGCATCAAATAGAGAGCTCTGGCTCTATAAAATAATCGTGTCATGTCGAAGACATTTTGAGGTCAATAAAAGAATTAATACAAGACTCATTATCTCACATTCACCTGTCATTCTCGGCTGATACCCTTTCAACAGAAAGTAGCTGGTAAATCTTTCCTCACATTGAGACATTGATGTGGTGAAAGAAACTGATAACCAAGAGCAATTTCTCCCTGATCATAAATAGATAAATCAATGTAAGGACAGAAAGCAATGGATATCTTTGACACAATGATGACACAATTAAATAGTTTAACCTTTCTCATTACAAATAAATCATAGAAGCCACCTGGCATAGTGGCTAAAAAACCAAGGGTCTAAAGTTTGATCATGGATCTTTAGACCCTTGGTTTTGGAAGATTAAACTTTAGACCCTTGGTTTTGGATGATTAAACTTTAGACCCTTGGTTTTGGACCATTAAACTTTAGACTCTTGGTTTTGGATGATTAAACTTTAGACCCTTGGTTTTGGATGAATAAACATTAGACGATTAAACTTTAGACCCTTGGTTTTGGATGATAAACTTTGCAACCTTGGTTTTGGATTATCAGACTTTAGACCCTTGGTTTTGGATGATTAAACTTTAGACTCTTGGTTTTAGATGATCAAACTTTAGATCCTTAGTTTTGGATGATTAAACTTTAGACTCTTGGTTTTGGATGATAAACTTTGCAACCTTGGTTTTGGATTATCAGACTTTAGACCCTTGGTTTTGGATGATTAAACTTTAGACTATTGGTTTTAGACGATCAAACTTTAAGTCCTTAGTTTTGGATGATTAAACTTTAGACTCTTGGTTTTGGATGACCAAACTTTAGACCCTTGGTTTTGGATGATCAGACTTTATACCCTTGGTTTTGGATGATTAAACTTTAGACCCTTGGTTTTGGATGATCAAACTTTAGACCCTTGGTTTTGGATGATCAAACTTTAGACCCTTGGTTTTGGATGATCAAACTTAGACCCTTGGTTTTGGATGATCAAACTTTAGACCCTTGGTTTTGGATGACCAAACTTTAGACCCTTGGTTTTGGATGATCAAACTTTAGACCCTTGGTTTTGGATGATCAAACTTTAGACCCTTGGTTTTGGATGATCAAACTTTAGACCCTTGGTTTTGGATGATCAAACTTAGACCCTTGGTTTTGGATGATCAAACTTAGACCCTTGGTTTTGGTTGATCAAACTTTTCTTTTTACCTTGGTTTTCAGCCATTATGTATAACAAATTTTAAATATTTTAGTAGAAATGGTCTATTAAGGTGACCCTCTACAAAAGTTACGCTAAAACCAATTTGATCTGTCAAAAACATGGCTGCAAACACTTCTGCATACATCACCACTAAAGATCAATTAAAAATGCAAAAATATCTATACTGTTTCCTTGCTAGTGAAGACTTTTGTCTTCTGCTGAATGAATATTTGAAAAATTTCATTTAGAAAGAAGTCAGCAAACAACAACAAAAGCATGAACAATTTACTCTTTGCATGCTTGGTAAATTTGCAGGTGTTTTTGTCATCTTCTGATTTTTCTCAAAAATCATCTTTTCAAAAAAAAACTTTCAGGAATTCTATCAGTGTGTTGAAAAGTTTGGAACCAGATTAAGATTGACATTTTGTTGGGCTTTTACATCATCTGTGACCTCTCAATGTGCACAATTTACCATCTTGATTTTATTGTGTCAAATTTTATAGAAATTTCCTATTAAGATTGTTAAACAAGCCAGTACTTTGTACACTTTAGTTTTGATGTTAAGTATACTTTGTAAGCTCAGTAATGTAGTTATCAAGAAAAGCTAGTATTTGTATTATTTAATACAAGTTTGATATCATGGTCCTTGCAATCTTTAACCATATGTAATTACAATCTGTAGCATTCTGTCTTTGATAGAACAAACAAGGCTATCTGCTATTATGTTTGTAGTCGCGAGAAAGTTAAATAGAGAGAAAGAAAAATGATTCAACTAAACTATGGTCTGCCCAATATTAAACAAAGCTTTGGCATGATTTTTGGAAAATACAGTAGATTAGAATAAGACAAATGATGTTTAATTCCTCAACATACGTTAACACTTTACTTTCCAGCTGAAAATTAATCTGCTGATGTGAGACTGGTACATTTTTAGCTCACCTGACCCATAGGCTTAACTTGAGCTATTGTAATCATTGGATGTCTGGCGTCCAGCCTTCTTCGTGTGTTGTCAACAATTGCTTCAAAGGGCATCTCCTCCAAAACTGCTTTCTGGATTTTGAATATATATCATGGGTGGGCATCAGCGGAACTACCGCGAAATCGTGTTAACATAATTTTGTTCCTTCGTCACATCCGGGACCTTCGCGGTAGTGGCATCGTCATGGAAAAGCCAAACTAAGGTAGGTACCCTCACTTGTTTTGATTTTTTGTAAAAGAATGAGCTAGCTATGTCAAAATCCGGCAAAGCTATTCCATGTAGATATGATTTACCTTGCTAAACAGGCCAAACTCAATGTTGAAAAAAGCTTTGCTTTGAAATGAGAACCGTAACCAAATCGAACCCAGTTCAGGATTTCATCAGTTTTATGTCTTAACGGAGAAAGTATGCAGATGTTTGGCCAATTTGAGCTCAGAACAAGAGCATTTCACACATAGCATGTACATAACAGCCCCTATTCGTACCTCAGACGTAAATAAATTGAACTGATCATGTTCTATGAAGGAATAAATGCCAAAGTTTTCAGGCGCAGTATCGCCTTTGCCATCATAGTAGTTGTAACGTCATGCTCTAGTTCCTGCGAGTAATACCATGTCAGTACATGCAGAGCATGCAGGCACAGAGAGAAATGTGTGTAATATTGTAGTATCTACTGAAACACCCAAACCACCACCACTTTTATCTCAAACGCTGCTCCCCATGTACCAACTAGAACACTTACCCCTGCCCCACTCAATGTCCTCACCTCCAAGACCCCACAACCTTTAGCTCAGCCTTTATACGCAGATGCGCTACAGATCCGGTCTCGTCCACTGTCCCAAATATACTTGAAGTGTATATCATTATCTACATGACTTTTTGTATATATGTGTCAGTACATGAGATTTCAGTTATCGCATGTGCCACGACTCAGATAAGCTTGCGCATTTTTAAAGTTTCACCAGAACATTCCTGCACTGACACATATATTCATGTAGATAAATGATAAACACTTCAAATATATTGGGGCTGGTAGACGAGACCTGATACTTACATCTGTAGTGCATCTGCTCGAAAGGCTGAGCTAAAGGTTGTTGGGGTCTTGGAGGTGAGGACTTGGGGTGGAGCAGGGGTAAGTGTGCTAGTTTGTACACGGAGAGCAGCATTTAAGATGGATTGGTGGGAGTTTGGGAGTGTTTCAGTAGATACTACAATATTACAAACATTTCTCTCCGCGCCTGCATGTACTGACATGATATACTCCAAGGAACTAGAGTGTAACGTTACAACTAGCCCAGTGGCGAAGGTGATACTGTGCCTGAAAACTTTGGCATTTATTCGGTCATTGAACATGATCGGTTCGATTTTTATATGTCCAAAGGACCATTAAGGACTGTCATGTGCACGTCTTGTGTAAAATGCTCTTTTCTGAGCTAAAACTTGCAAAACATCTGTATACTTTCTTCGTTTTGACATAAAACTGAAGAAATCCTTTCTTGGTTGGATTTAGTTATGGTTCTCATCTCAAAGCAAAGCTTTTTTTCAACATCGAGTTTGGCCTGTTTAGCAAGGTAAATCATATCTACATGGAATAGCATTGCCGGATTTTGACATAGTTAGCTTATTCTTTTACAAAAAATCAAAACAAGCGAGAGTACCTACCTTAGTTTGGCTTTTCTGTGACGATGCCACTACCGCGAAAGGTCCCGGATGTGACGAAGGAACAAATTTACATTAACGCTACTTCGTGGTAGTTCCGCTGATGCCCACCCGTGATATATAGCAGACATAAAACCAGATATCATGCAGGAGTGCAGTGGCTCAGTGGTAGAGTGCTTGACCCGAGACTGAGGGGTTGTGGGTTTGAGCCTCACCGAAGTCACTGTGGTATGTCCTTGAGCAAGACACATTAATCCTTGCTTAGTACTGGTTCAACTCAAGAAGACCCATCCCAACATATCTGAAAAATTGTTGTCTGGGACGTAAAGAATCAAATCAAACAGAAAATCATTTTTACGATGTAAAACTAATGACTGATGACTTCTATAGTCCTTTACAAGATTTGGGAATTCGCTTTTATCAAGTTCTCTAGTATACAGTCTAGAATGCAAACTTGGTACCAGCACCTCATTTTGATGCAGAGTGCCTATAAAATTATCTGTGAATGAGTTTCTCCCTAGGACTGTATAATATTTATGTACAGTCCCATATCTGCTGAAGGTGGCTCAGTGGTAGAGTGCTTGACTCGAGACCGAGGGGCCGCGGGTTCGAGCCTCACCGGCGTCCCTGCGTTGTGGTCCTTGAGCAAGACACATTTATCCTAGCTTAGTATTGGTTCAACCCAGGAAGACCTGTCCCTGTTTAACTGAAAGATTGTTGATGGGATGTAAGGAATCAAATTAAATCAAAATATCTGCTGAATAACCATAGCTAGGCGGCTAAGAGCCAAGATTGTGCTATTCCGGATACAAGCATGAAACTTTCTTTACTTGTTAAGGTTGGTGAGCTGATGATTTTTAGATATAGAACCACTTCCACAAATTTCCACTGCCCATGCACGAGGCAAAATTCACTTCCGTTATAGAAAATTCGTTCTCACTTGACTACACAGACCATTATTTGCGTTTAACATGGTAAAAATTCGACCCACTATATCTCTAGATGTCCTAAAAGACATAAACAAATATATTTTAAAAAAGTTTCCATAATTATGCATGCGCAAACTAACGAATACTTCCGGTTATCTCGTTTTATGATGTCAAAACGGTAGAAACTATTGAATAAATGGAATACTTATAATTATCTTCTGACTGGGAAATAAATGCGTTCCTGCGCAATCATTTATCCAATAATGCTTGCTGGGCATGCATTCACGCTAGAGAGCCACTGTACTAGAACAGTGCAGCCATCGCAGGTCAGTTGCAGTCGATGAGGGCACACACTATATTACTTTGGTTTACTGTGGTTCATTCTATCAGCTATTTCTTTACAGCTATTTAATTTTCATGAAGATGTTTTCAGTTGCAATTATCACTTAGGTATTCTGACTGGGAAATAAATGCGTTCCTGCGCAATCATTTATCCAATAATGCTTGCTGGGCATGCATTCACGCTAGAGAGCCACTGTACTAGAACAGTGCAGCCATCGCAGGTCAGTTGCAGTCGATGAGGGCACACACTATATTACTTTGGTTTACTGTGGTTCATTCTATCAGCTATTTCTTTACAGCTATTTAATTTTCATGAAGATGTTTTCAGTTGCAATTATCACTTAGGTATTGTAGTCCATTCTGGGACAATTGGAGCCTTAAATTTTAAAACTAGCTAAGTACCAGCCAATTTCTGGATAGCCAGTGTGATTTTTTATGTGTACGAAATATGTTCATAGATTAATGAGACACTATTTTAGTCATTAGTTATGATTTAATGGCATCACATAATTAAGAATACAAATAAGTGAATAAATAGAATGTTTTGCATATTTCTGTCTATTTTTGTGAAGCTGCAAACCATTTTGTAGCTGTACGAGAAATTTGAGTAGTCAAGGGCATTGTACTAGTAGTCTCGGGTCTAAATATAATCAATTTGTATGCAATTTATGTTCACTAGAACAGAACAGCCGATATATGTAGTACTATGTGTACAGTATGAAAGTAAGAAAGGCAGCAAAGATCAGGAATCTATACAATCAAGTACCTGACCTGACCCAGGATACCAAATGGGAAAGTAACAACCACACAATTTAACACCACAAATGAGAGCAAGAGGTCAGCCCTTTCCCAGCAGGTGACCACAAGGCAGCAATGAGCAGACGCAAAAGCAAACACAATACAGAAATAACACAAATGATCCACCAAAGAAGTACCGACTTGGAATGGTCAGTTAAAGTATTTTACTGGATGGCTTAAACTAGTTTCACTTGAATAACTTTCAAAATGCTCTGTCCTCAGATTTCGAATACTAATATTTTGCATTTTATCTATACTAACTAAAGTAAGCATATATTCCAGAACATAAACAAAAATGCCTTCCATCCTTTTTTCAGGAAAAAATATTACCTTTTTGGCATAACTCAGGTGCTGTATCGACTAACGCTTAACTCACATAAATCTTTGAGCAGCAGATACACAGCTGAATATATAAGTGACAATAATAAGCACAGAATATGTTCAAAAGTAAATATTGACAAACATATTACCATTTCTTTAACGGCCAGGTACACTTAAACTGTATATTTTGTGCCCTCATCGACAGCAGCCAACCCGCGATGGACATGCTGTTCGAGAACAGTGGTTCTCTAGCGCAGCATTTGACATGAATTGATTTCTCTTGTTATGCTGGGGACATGCTTGGTTTACCCATTATGTTCTTGAATGACTACATACTGTAATGTAACTTCGACTGTAACGCATGTTATGGAGTTTAGTGAAGAGTGTTTGACTGTCTTTTATACTTATGTCCATGCATTGTTATGCGTTTTTTGGGTTACTTGGCACCTGGGCCAAGATGGCAAGATCACGTTGATCTTATATACAAACGTATATTCAAAGTGACATTTAACCAAGAGAGCTGGCAATATGTGCCATAATCTGTATGTAAGCTGATATGACACAGCCTTTTCAAAGGATTTTCAGTTATTTAACACTTCCAATTTTAAATACAATCATCAATTTACAGAAATTTAGTGTTCAAAGTTGCCACAACAGACACAAAGAATCATACACTGGAGAGCTGCATTGTCTACTTCTGCAACCTTGAAGACAGCCATATCTCACAAGTTCAAGAGAAGATTTTGATGCTTGTGGTATGGTGGTCCACAGTGGACTGTACATTCCAGTGTCTAGTCATACCCATCCCAGTTTGCTGGACTTGGTAATCATTTCCCCTGTTCTAGTACTGACCCTAACACATGAGCCTTGATATGCTGCCTTTAAAATGGGCTGGTACAAAGCCATATTTCGAAAGGGCTGTCATTTCATCTAACAAACCTTTGTTGGTAAACAAATGTTATCTAGCCATGTCTATGTTCATATAGGTGCTTGCTTGTTCTACTATACAGTAATGTGATGAATGTTTTAATGGTGCAGAGGTAATCTGTAGTTGGCTTTTCAGGGAGAGAGTTCATTTTTACAAAATGCCCAGTTACAGCTGGAAAGCTTAACCACCGTTTTCCACGACCATAGAGAAAGGATGTTTTATTGTACCCTGTGAGTGAATTAAAAAAAAGCAAGACAAATTGATTTCACGCCAATGATAGCCGGCGATTTTTGCCAACCCTGCAGTTCATCCACTCACAACTGTTGCACCACAGGTATGACCAGAACTACTACATAAGTATCAACAGAGCAACTGCTTATTTTCTTGTTAGGCCTATTAGCTGCTTCTGTAGCACGGGCAGATATTCTTGTAACTGCCTCCTCGTGCAAACAAGGCGCAAATTAAGGCATATCGCAAATTGGACACACTAAGACCAAGCTTCTTCTCACATAAAGTGCAGAGTTCTCTCTAGAGTATTGTCGCACTCTCCCAGTGCTACACCTGATCTCAATCTGTGGTTATTGTTTCTTAGTTGGCATATTTTATGTCCTGGAAACACAGCAGTTGGAAAGATAATGAAATAGTTTATTGTCATCTCACAAGAAATCTTGCCAGTTTTTCAGTATGGCAGTTATTTGATGGACCGACCCGTCAATTGAATGTGTCTTCTCTTTTTCCACTGTTAATGCTTTTAAACTGTCCGCCTAACATGTGCTACACACTAAATCCACTCGACCAACTGCACAAAAAGTGGATATTACGTAACGTTTTAAAACATCGTTTGTATACTGCTCACTGAATAGTGCTAGCCCCTACACCTGTAACAACGTAGGCTCCTTCGAAAATGACAACACTGACTGCAAGTGCCAAATCTTTTACAGGAATACCAAAATTTATGCCTCGAAGCCAGTCAGTAGCTTCACAACCAAAACTATGAGGCATATCAGGCATTCCCCCACACACAAAAAATGTAACGTTATCATACCCACGTAAAATAGATAAGCGTTATCATACCCACATAAAATAATTAGGCGTGTTTGGTATGGTTCGCTTATGGGAAGTGAGACACTTGAAATATACATATACAGTTCATTGACAGGTTGGAGACAGTCCATCGATAGACAGTGATATGAGGTTTGTGAGCTCAAGCACGGCAGAATATACATGTCTGCCTACCTGTTTGTCTGTCTGTCTGTGAGTCTGTCTGTTTGTCTATCAAAAATGTATATTGCCCTTTGTCCTATAGTGACCTATATAAGCTACATCACTGCCTTGACTTAAAACATAACTTTTCAGAGACGTCCCAAGCCAAAACAATTCAAATTGGTGAACACAAAGAAAATATGTGGTGGTGACTTTGGACCACCCTGGTAGCTCTGGTGGTGAGCGCGTCAGTCTAGTGTTCCAAGGGCTTTGAACTTGAGCAAAAAAACAAAACAAAACTGATTGCATGTCTGTCTGTCTGCAACAAGCCTACAATCCTCTTTTCTTAAAACTTGACTTTTAAGTCTAATAGCAATTATATATGTGTTTAGCTTAGACAGGGCTTTTTTGTTAAAGCTTATACTTGTACATAAATTGGGCTTTTCTTAGCGTCTAAACAACATCCAGTTAAAAAAAAACACTGCGCATGCGCATCTAAACAGGTCTGTAGGTCATATATCATGTATATTGAAGAGATGCTTTGGTCATTGATAGGGCACCGGGTTTTGCGCAGTTTACATTAAAAGAGAAACAGAATACCATCTTTGCACAAAATTCAAATTTTATGTGCTTGCGCAGCAATAAAAGAATGAAGAGGACTAAACTACAATCAATAAACATCAGTTCTGCCACATTTTATTATACTACAGCCAACATGACCCCTTCTTTAAAGTCAAACTGTATGAAAGCTCTATGATAACAGCCTAAAATTCAGAAAATGCTTTGCGCATGCGCAGTAGGCATTTCCTAATGTGGTTCTATATCCTTTTTTTTCTAGTCAGTCATGGTCTACAACTGTGCCAAATTTCATGCTTGTATCCGGAGTAGCACAATCAGGCCAAAATTTGGCTCTTAGCCTCCTAGCTACCAGTATTTATTCGGTGTAACACAGCATTTTATTAGCTTACCTGCTTGCATGTCTCGAGTGTCTATACTAATTTTTGAAGGACTTTCCTCAAGATATTTCTGTTCTCGCTGTTCAATATCTCAAACTTATTAAGGGTATTTTTGTATGAATGGCATTATTTGAATAATAGAAAATAACCTAGTTTGTACTATAAAAAGTAAAAGCTTTGGTATGTAGGTGTTATCAGTGTCATTTCTAAACTAATGTAATCCCTCTAAAAGACAGGCCTTATGGCAGGCCTTGCTGGTATTTTAAAGGCACTTAGTAAACAAAATCTTAAGATTATCATGCTGACCAGTAGCACATGGTATTACCATATTTTGCCTAATAAGCATACTGTCTGCATAATGCAAAATTCACTAAGGTTGGAAGGTAGCTTATCTTACTGAGGCTTCTAATGAAGCAAATCTTCCTATGGCTGCTAATAATGCCTACCTTGAACTACCTGCTTTTGAAGCTAAATCTTTTGAAGTTGAAAGGACAGGCTGCTGATGAAGCTACAGTCTGGAAGGTTGAAAGGGCAGGCTGCTAATTAATGAAGCTACAGTTTGGAAGGTTGAATGCTAATGAAGCTACAGTCTGGAAGGTTGAATGCTAATGAAGCTACAGTCTGGAAGGTTGAATGCTAATGAAGCTACAGTCTGGAAGGTTGAATGCTAATGAAGCTACAGTCTGGAAGGTTGAAAGGGCAGGCTGCTAATGAAGCTACAATCTGGAAGGTTGAAAGGGCAGGCTACTAATGAAGCTACAGTCTGGAAGGCTGAAAGGACAGGCTGCTGAAGAATTTAAGCTACAGTCTGGAAGGTTGAACAGGTCTGGGGAATCTCGGAAACACGCGATCAAAATTATCGTTCAAATGCGTGACCACGCCTGAGATTGGCAGACTTGCTAACATGCAGAGGAAGTTATCCTACAACTGTGTCGCGGTTCTGAGCGATAGAAATTTGATTATTGGTTTATCATTTGGGCCCGTTTCCGCTGATTCGATCGATCTTTTTTTCGGATTCATTTGGATTAAGGGGTGAGAAGCTAAACGGTAAACAAATGAAATTTTCAGGAAAAAAACACCAAATTGAACCCTCTGACAGAAACCCGTATTTTTTTTTCTTACCATTTTCACATCAATTTTATCATTGATTTATGGCAGAGGTTCTGATGGTTAAATATTTATTTGTAATCTTTTATTTGTGTGTGTCTCTGAATTTAGGGCACCAACTCGCAAAAGGCGAGACATGTGGTGATGGTAGTCGCGGGAATGCGTGATATAAATGCCAACAAAACGGAAGTTGACAACCAAACTTATTTCCCTTGATGATGTTTAGATTGATTTCCCTTCACATGGGCAGTCCGCTATCGCGCATTTACGCGATAATTTACGATCGCGTGTTTCCGAGATTCCCCAGACCTGTTGAAAGGACAGGCTGCTAATGAAGCTTACAGGACTCTTGGTTGGATTATGAACCAACATGCAGGTCAAATATGCAACAGACCAGTATCCGTTCTATGGTGTGAGTTTCAAAGCAATTGTAAAGATGACATTTGTCAAAACAACTTATAATTTATGCATGTTAGTTAACCAAAGAGTTTGGCTCTTGTTAGCACTGAAAAAAGTCAGGTTGATTTTTTCTGTGACCTGTATGAAATATGTCAGATTTGATAATGTTTGATTTCACCCCTTTCACTGATATCTGTGGTAAAAATCTGCCCAACAGTGGCATGATAGGTATACCTGCATTATAAGCCATACTTTGTGACAAGGGTTACTTTTATTTGTCTTTAAAATGTATAATGCATGCACCACTTTCCTGTGCAATGGTTTTGGTCTTAAACTTCATATATACGCATATTTTACTTCCATGTTTAATTTATGCGAGCAGTGAAGGCTCGGGTGAGCCTGCGCAGATGCGCAGGCTCAATCGAGCCTTCACTATTTGCCACTGTGATAAGTACCACTTCATGTTGGCTGGCTAAGATATTTTATGTCATATCAATATTTAAATCAATGAAAAGTGTCAGAAATGTTTCTATAAAAATTTTGCACTAGAGTGAAATATTGATAAGAACTAATTAGGCCGCCCAGTATTAACCCCTGAACTTCTGCACAATGCATCTTATTTTGTAATTGTTGTATTTTAAGGAAAATAGAAATATGTTCAATTGGTAGCTGCACACACATAATACCCAAACTTTAAGGGGTATTTGCGACATGAGGGATCAAGTAATTGGCTTCTGGAAGCAGCAGTTGTTGGTAGATTCAGCTTCCTCATAATTATATTTATTTCTCATTGAGTACCCCAACCTCAGATTTATGTTTAGTATTATGGATAAGAAAATAATTCCAAATTTTCTCTCACTATATTTTCTTCTCTGACCATGTGCGGATCCAGAGGGGGAACAGGGGGTCCGGACCCCCCTGAAAAATCACAAAAATAAAGGGTTTTCTAGCAATACAGGTCCAGATCCCCTGAAAAATCGCAGCTATCAAGCCAGCATTCAATGTTGGGCCATCATCCGCATGCCAGGGAAACACCATTTAATGGTGTTTTCCTGGCAGGCCGAAGATGGCGCGCTTATAGTGGTACTTGGATCCTCCCTCCCCTCATCAACTTAAAAAAACCACACACACAAAAAAAACTCCTCAAAGTTGGACCCCCTCTGACAAAACTTTCTGGATCCGCGCATGCTGACCATTTTGCACTCGGAGAAGGTATCATGAAGTATAAGCAGGATTAAGTAGTATTATGGACCGACACCGGTTCACCATGCAAAATTTGGAGAATCTATTGGTGATGGCAACTGAAAACATAACTTTACTGTTAGCGCTTGTCCTGCTAAATAATGAATTGTGAGCGATTATTGTCCACTAGGGCCTCTACTAGTTCATTATTAAGGGTAATTATTTTAAACTTTTTCGAATTGTTTTAGTTGCTGAAGATGGCTTTTTGTCATAATGCTTGTAGCAGGGTATGCCATAGGAGTTCAAATTTCTGTCTGTCTGTCAACAATATACATTAAAGTGTAATTCTCTGCAGCTGCAAGTGTCAAACCTTGCAAAGTAATGCACTAGTCATTTGTAACCACACCCCCCCAAACCCCCGGGGACCAACGGGGACTATAATTTTTTTCCCAGCAAATCCCTGCTAGAAGCCCCGATATTCTATGTCAATAACAGACTTGGGGCCAATTACTTTGAAAAAGTAATTAATTACTTACAATTACATTGTAAATTGTTCAATTAAATTACAATTACAATTACATGGCTTTTGAGCAAAGTAATTAATTACATACAATTACTTTGCCAAATGTAATTAATTACATTACAATTACATTTCACTGCCACTTAGATAGCTTCATCAGATTTTAATTTCAGAGATATATGAAATGAGTTAAAACTCCTTAAAAAGTCTGAGTATAACCTTGGCATTCTAAATTCAGTATATGTCTATTGGTTTGATTTTATTTTTAGAACTTCTATTATTGTCAAGTGATGCAACTTAAAAGAAATAAAATGTACAAAATCAGTTGTCGTTTTTTGTGGTTGATGACATGAGAACACAGAAGTTATTTTCTTTTGGGGGGTGGGGGGTGAGGTGGGTGTCATTTGTAAATTGTGGAAATTGTCAAACTAGCTGTTAACCGCAGATTAAAGTTCAGGAATACACATTGGTCTGACAAAAGTCTTACAATTGTTGATAATAAACCATGGAAATGATTTTGTAAAACTAGCTTAAATGCCAGATAATAATTGTTCTCAAAAAGTGTTGATATGAAATCTGTTGGCAAAAAAAAGTACAAAAAGGAATATCAGATAGTGGTGAACTAAAATATTACTAGTTTGTGAAATGCTGGTGTAGCTAGTTCGGTCCCCACTGGAACATCTATTTTATTTTTTTATATTTTGTTATTTTATCAACAATGATAGGCCCCATGTTCACTGAAGGAGTGAAATCCAATTTAATTTTCTGAATCACATTTTATTATTATTATTATATTTATTATTATTATTATTATTATTATTATTATTATTATTATTATTGAAGATGACAAATAATCAGTTTAAGGATTTAAAATAATGTAGTGGATAGATTGGGTCATGCACCTCAGCATATGAGTGTGTTGATCCTAGGTGTGAAAATTTAACAAATTGCCTTCAAGGAGTCAATTCACTAACCAAGTAAATACTATTGTTGAGTTTTCACACCTTCTTTGTTAATGTATTGTTTTGGAAACTTAACTATTAAAGGTTGTTTGTCATAGTGTCATATCTTTTATTCAAGGAGTTACCAGTTTACAAAGAATATATAATTTGCTTAAAAAAAGGGTGCTTTCAAAATAGTTGAGGTAACATACAGTCTGTGTCTGTGGTAAAATTGTTATATGCTATTTTATGTCTATACTAGCATGACTAGTTCCAATTCTAATTTTTTCTATGTTGCATTCAACTTTTCATATATTGAGTACAGCAAATGATATATGCATTTATAAAGACCAAGAATCATTTAGCAGCATTCTAAATATCTATGATAATCTTTCTTCTTAAGGTAACTGAATTTCATAGCTGATCTGAAAAGTAATTAAAAAGTAATTGAAAGTAATTGTTAATTTCTACCATTTTTAACGATGTAATTAATTACATTCAATTACTGTAATTAAAGAAAGTTCTTAGTTACAATTACATGCAATTACTTTAGAAAATGTAATTAAATTACAATTAATAACAATTACAATTTTAATTACCCCAACTCTGGTCAATAAAGCATTGTCATCAGATCTTAAGAAAGTTTATTGCTGTATATGAGAAGGGGCAATGAAAGTAAGAAAGGAGGCAAAGATCAGGAATCGATAAAGCATGTCCAACACCTGACCCATGATACCACATGGGAAAGTGACAAAAACACAATAAACATCACAAACGAGAGCCAAGAGGTCAGGTGACCACAAGGCAGCAATGAACAGATGCAAAAGCATGACAAACAAAAGACGTAAATAACCCAAATATCTACACAAGAAGTACCGCCTTGGAACGGTCAGTAAAAATATTTTACTGAAAGGCTTAAACCAGTTTCACGGTTTCAGGGAGGTACTAAATCCATTTTCTGTAATCATTTTCAATGTCTGAGGGCTCAAACCTTTTAAGCTTTCCTATCATTGGCTGCCTTGGCAGGTACTGCCCTGACATGCATGGACGATTTTATATGAAAAGAGAAACAGACTCCCTCTTCAAGTGCTATTCACAGTTGTAAAATTTGATCACATATTTGCAAGTGCAAATCATCTGCGAGTCTTGCATGTGATTTTGGTCACAAGGTAATCCATGGCTTCAAAATCCAGGACTGGTCAATATTCAATTCTAAACCGTTTTTACGCTGGCTGACACATCCTTTAAAGATGCCATTTTAGTTGTTTTGCTCGCAACCTGAGCGACATCTCTAGATGCCCCATTCTTTTTCAAAAAAATCTGCGAAGAATTCTACAAATAAAAGAATTGGTCTCGGCCAGTCGTATTGCGCTATAAAAAATAGTTTTCTTCTAATCACTGCCGGAACATCACAAAGGTAAAAGCCCAGCAATATTCCTCCGCTATCCCTGACCCTCCCCCAGGGGTGGGGGGGGGCGTTGTTATAAATGACTAGTGCATAATTTTATCTATCCTTGGCATACTCTTAGAGCATGCACTTCGACCCTGTAATCTTGAGGTACCGCGGCCTACTTTTCTTGATCCAGTGACTGGCATAAATCGTCTGTCCATCAACTATTTTCATTTAAGTGTGTTTCTCTGCAGCAATGATACCTGCGAGTGTCAAACTTTGCATAATTATTGGCCTCAGCATTCTCGTTGAGCACACACTGTGACTGTGACATTTCCGGTGACTTTGACATAAATCAGATATGAGGAGCTAGTGCAGTTCTCTGCAGCAATGATAGCTGTGAGTGTCAAACCTTGCATAGATCTTGTCCTCACTGCATACTCTTCTGGCAGGCACTGTGACTTAGTGACCTTTACCTGTTTTTCATGCTCTGGTGACTTTGATATAAATTGGATTTATCCAGGCCTGGGTGTGACATTGCCTTTTTTGGAATTCTTGTATAGTAACAAATAATTCAGGCATATTGTAAATTTAAAAAAATCGGCATCATAGTCTGCTTATGGGACACTATAAAGTATTAATGGGTTAAACTTAAATATTGATGACTTGTCCAACTTCATGCTGATCAGTAAATCTTTTTAGGTAATTAATGACTTTCTCTAAATCCCTCATAACTGTATCTTTCATGCTATCTTTTACTAAATAAACCTCCACTTAAGACAGTTTTTTCAGACAAGGATCATAATTTGCTTATTTTTCCTTGAAAACAGTTGTTGTGACACTCATTGGATGCGTCTCCTTGAGCTGCTTCCAATGTGTATCCATAACATATGTTTTCATGGATGGATAAGAAGAGTCTCCAATCTGGAATGTCTTTTATCTAGGGATATGCAAGCTCAGCAGATGCCATCAGAGTTAGAGATAGACCAATCAGATGACAGTGTATTGATTTGTCATTAGAAAACACCTGTGGATTACCCTACTGAGAAGACTGAGGCGAGTTCAACAATTCGAGCATTTGCAGGTGCTTGTTTTTCTAGTACCTATCTTTATTCGTAATGTGTAAAGCCTGACATCAGTACAATGAGCGCCCGAGAGCGCTCGCATCGTTTAACTCGCCTCTGGTACACTGTTTCACCCACACACAATTTACATTTGGGCCAAGTACAGATATTTGAAAATCCCAGGCCCCATGAGGTGGGCAAAGGTGATATTATGGACCGGCTTTGCTGCTCGCTGCATGATGTAATATAAGTACCAAAACTTCTCAAGCCTTATATTTTCATAAAGATACTAGAGCAGAAGTCGATGGTACACCATCGCAAATACCCGCTTTTTGACCTATAACCTTTACCTTGGGGTCAAGGTCACACAAAATGTTGCTCAGTACCTTCAACATAAAATGACCTATGCACCTGTAAAGTTTGAAGTTGCTATGTCCAATGGTTAAGGAGAAGAAGCATTTACAAAAAATACACCATATGACCTTGACCTATGGGTCAAGGTCACACCAAATGTTGTCTAGTGCCCTCCAAATCATATGACCTTTGCACCTGCAAAGTTTGAAGTTGCTACGTCCAATAGTTTAGGAGAAGATGCATTTACAAGAAAGTACATTATTTGACCTTGACCTTCAGGTCAAGGTCACACTAAATGTTGCCCAGTACCCTCTACATCATGTGACCTATGCACATACAGAGTTTGAAGTTACTACGTCAAAAGCTTTAGGAGGAGAAGCATTTACAAGAAAATTCAATATTTGACCTTTGACCTTGGGGTCAAGGTCACATAAAATGTTGCCCAGTGCCCTTTACATCATGTGACCTATCCAGCTACAAAGTTTGAAGTTGCTAGGTCTAACCGTTTAGGAGGAGATACATTTACAAGAAAATACATTATTTGATCTTTGACCTTGACCTTGGGGTCAAGGTCACACAAAATGTTGCCCAGTAACCTTTACATCATGTGACCTTTTCAGCTACAAAGTTTGAAGTTGCTACGTCAAAAGGTTTAGGAGGAGATGCATTTACAAGAAAATTCAATATTTGACCTTTGACCTTGACCTTTGGGTCAAGGTCACACAAAATGTTGCCCAGTACCCTCTTCATTATGTGACCTATTCAGCTACAGAGTTTGAAGTTGCTACGTCTAACCATTAAGGAGGAGATTCAATTACAAGAAAATACAATATTTGACCTTTGACCTTGACCTTGGGGTCAAGGTCACACAAAATGTCGCCCAGTACCCTCTACATCATGTGACCTATTCATCTACAAAGTTTGAAGTTGCTACCTCTAACGGTTTAGGAGGAGATACATTTACAAGAAACGTGACGGACGGACGTACGCACGGACAGACGGACAGACGGACGGACGGACGGACGACGGACCGACTTTGACACGAAATTAATATACCCTTTTTTTCTAAAGAAAAAAGCGGGTATAATAACAACACTTGTCGTGTGCTGCAGTTGTAATTTTCGCTTTAATGGTTAAATATTTCAATACAAAATGCGATAACCTTTTTTGCTCTGAGTGTATCAGAATTTTGCTGGCTTGCATATCAATAGCTAATTAATAATTCCAATATAGTAACATTAAATGAACCGTTAGATAATACATTTTTATCAAGATTGTTTATGGCTTGATCAGGCTAGAATATTAATAAAGTGATTTGTCACAGTACTGTGTTATCTCCCTTACCTGGATGGTTGCCAGCCCAGTATATTGGTTTGCACAGACGAAGTCTGAGAGGGATTATAATCATGAGTGTTGGTGTTGACTCCGTGCATACTTCTGTACTCATTGGTCAAATTTGATACGTTCTTGTGCTGTTATTGAGTTTGATAGACATTCTCCCCGTACATCAATATAGTGTTGACATTTCTTTCAGGAATAGGGGTTCTAGATTATTAAAAATTGCTTAACCCTTTCCTTCATGAATATTAATGCTAATCTCCACCGACTATGAATAATTATATAAATAAACTTTCATCGTGGTACATAGAACATAGAATTTACTTGTCTGGTCTACTTGTGTAGGATCATATATATCGTAATATCCATACGCGAATAGAGTAGACCCTGATTAGGCAGCTCTTACAAGAGGTGCCTGATTGGGTCTGCTCTTTTTGCAAAAGAGTTAAAAGGCGTCTCTATGAGGTAAGGGTTAAGCTTATTACCATTAACCCTCATGAACTGAATTTATCAATCTCGCAATTATATGAGATGATTATTGTGTCGCCTGCAAAGCATGGCAGACACTTAAGGATCATGTCTCCGTCTGCATCGTCGGAGTTGTTGTCATTGTTGTTGATGTCAGGGGCGGTGGCACGCTTTTGATTTCCGATAATAACTTTTGAAGGGAAGCTTCAATTTCATTCAAAAAATACAGATGGGTAGAGCAATTTGTAAAATACAGGTCAAGTTCATATTTGGAGGTCATCTGCAAAAATTTGTTCTGTTCTGGCTTTTTTTTTACTCTGAGGTTTTGCCAGGCGACACATCCGATTCTGTCCGAAAAATTTTAGTTACTTTACCCACAACATCAGTCGGTAGCAAGTCAGACGGTAGATCCAGGGATCGGGAGTTCGATCCCGGCCCTGTCCCATACTTCCATGGTGATTGATCATGAAAAAATTTCTACGGTTAACCATATTAGCTTGCCCATAGGTGAGCAGACTATCGCGACATGACCATATCTGCATGTTGACTTGGAGGTAAAACCTTAAACAAAACTATACTAGGCCAAAAAAGAAACGCCGCATACAATAATTAAAAATATTGTGTGTTAAATGAGAGTGGCAAAATTTCATCATCTGTCTATGTTTTGCTATTTTTTCTTCCGCACATTTTCCCCATTGATTTATTGAGGTGAGTCAATCAAAACCAGTGTACTAACCGATTTTCCATTTTCCTGTTTTCCACGTGCATACTCAGTCCATTTAGATTTACATGTGTACTAACTACTGAAATCTCTGGTCAAACATCCCAAACATCTAAAAACATTTAAAAACTTTAGAATTTAAGATTACACATTGCTAATTTACGGTGACAAAATTGGCACATGTGGAACGTAAACGTGCCATAGGAATGTTAAAAGCTAACGTGACGCCATTGGTAGTAGCCATACGATTTCGGTGCCATGTTAGGACGATTGGGCGTCTTAAAGATCATTTCCAACAAATTTGGACAACGTCACACTGTCCGCGGCCAGGGCGTCGACATGTGTCGACGCGACGTCAAGATCGAGACAGCCAGACGTCTCATTTGTGCAATCAATTTTATCTGGAGTCAGTCACAGCTAGGACATCCCAAGGAACTCATAATCTAAAAATCAGGGCTCAAGCTGTGAGAAATCGTTTCAAGAGATTTGTTGAAGATCCCCATCTCCCAACGTTTGACGGAACTTTACTGTAGTGCAGCATTTACATCAAATTAAGGAACCCGCAGTAATACCAACGCCTTAATGAATTGAGAAAGTGGAAAAGAGCATTATCTAGCACCATTTTGCTCTATTTTTTTCTAAATACTGCATGGTTTTCAAATGAAATTCATAACTGGTAATGTAAGCACTTTTCATACAAAGCGGCGTTTCTTTTTTGGCCCAGTATATGTTTGTGTTCAGAAATGGGAAAAACAGATAAAAATATACACTCTGTTGTCTGTAGCCCTGTTTATTTGCTTAATGCTTTCCTTGCTTGCGGCAAATTTTGTTGTTTGTTGATACCCTTTGCAAAAATTTTGGACCCAGAGCGTTCCTGATCTGGATCCATTTTTTTTACGGCTAGGATAGTAGTCTGAAATAATTTTTTGATAAAAAAAACCCCCAAAAACAGTAGACAAAAAAAAAATGATAAAAGATTACCCAGCATGCAAAGAGTTAATACGGTATATAGCGCTGTCCATGTCACTAAGTTGGAAATATAAATCAATGAGGCATTCGAAATTCCAAAGCTCAAGCCACTTTAATACACCTGACAGGTAGAGCGTAAGTCACCCAATGTGTATACATGTCTCTGCTCAATAATTTGATTACGATTATAACTTATAACTTGGGTCACGGGTGTTTAAGGTGTACAGTTCTTTCAGTAGATGTGTAGAGCGGTCTTGTTTGGATAGGGCTTATTAAAATGAAATTGTCAAGAGCTGAAGGTCCATGGCTGTTTAGGATTTTGTGTGAATGGGATTATTAATTAAATAGTTTATTTGTAAAGTTGAGAAATGAAATACGCTTCATGTTCACAGATTGGAAATCTTATATGTTATACTTCAAACTCTAATCCTTGTACTAGGAATAAATTATGGATGGCAATTTACTGATATTTATTTTATTGCACAAAAATTGGGATTTAAAATTCTTTAATAGAATAAAACCTTAATTTTTGTTTGTTTGTTAAAAACCCCACTTTTAGATGACGAAAGCAGAATAACTTTCCAAAATTAACAAAAGCCATTAATCTTACTATTAGCAAACAACTTTTTTTAAATTTTGAAATAAAAAAAAAACATGCAAAATAACCCAGCATGATTAATGCATGCAAAAATCCTTAAATATATTTCATTATTTAATTAATTTGCATCTTATAACCCAGTTCTGATCTCAAAATGGCCAAACCTACAGTTTTGACCATTCTGAGTGCAGTAGGGTTTTAACCCATAAAGCACCACCTATAATTTGCAGCAGAAGACAATTTCAAATTTTGCCGCTTTTTCAAAAATAACAAATAAGGTATGATATTTCATGAGAATTGTCTGCTGGCAGACGATTCTCATGAAATAACGTTCCTTATTTTTTCTGAAAATAAAAAAAAAAAATGTGGCAAAATTTGTCGTCTGCTGCAGTTGTGATTGGCCCTTTAAGGGTTAAGTGTTCAAACTTATGTTAAATTCAGTGTCATATGAATTTTATCCCAAAATTGGTATAAGTTCATCACTTGATAAAATCTTAAAAATTTTGTAGATTAATTTGGATTAACTGACTTAAATTTGTACCCTTCTTAAAAGATGTAGTGGATTGTGATCTTATATGAGACATGCATCTGATGCATTTGTCTTAGGATTAACATAATCTTTTTTGGATTTATCTATGGAATAAACTTCTCAAACCAATGTCAGGCATAAAACTTAGCCCTGGTAAGTCAAAATGTTTTCTATTTTTACTGTTTTACCATTAAATGGTATTGAAATTGTGTTAACCATAAATTTACCATTGGTTTGTTACCCTTGCACCTCCTTGAATGGAAAAACTGTTCCAAGAACTTTTATACCACCCTTACCAACTTTAGCACGAAATATCTCATGATGTGCAAGGTCCACACTGATGTAGGTGGTATAAAATAGTTATACCATGTTGTCCACCTGTACGGAAGATAATCCACTCGCCAAAGCTTGTTGATTATCTCCACGTACAGGCGGACAACCCATGGTATAACTATTAGCTATTTTCTGTTCAGCTCCTTTGGGCTTGCATACCAAGACTCTACCACTTCTCTATACCCAATTCTCAACACAAACGACATATTTCACTTGTAAAGTGCCATGCAGTCATCGTCAAATTTTGTGACATATCTTTCTTAATTTTTTGGGGAAAATAAATGATATAGTTATACTTGTATGTGGAGATAATCCACAAGCTTTAGCCAGTGTATTATCTGATGTACAGGCGGACAAACATGGTATAACTATTTTACCACCTGCATTAGTGTATAGACCTTGCACATCATGAGATATTTCGTGCTAAAGTTGGTAAGGGTGGTATAAGGGTAAATAATTCATCATATGATCACATCATATTGAGCCTTATTTGGTTTCTAATATTTGAAAATGTCGTCTACTGCAAATTTTTGGTGGCTCTTTAATGGTTAAAAGAAGAACCAGCTGCTTTTGATTTTTTTTTCAAATTTTATGTAAGTTACCATATCATACTTCATAAGAGCTTTTTTCAAATGATAGAGCTGAAGCAAACACACCCCCACTTCGTCAACATGTATACCAATTTTCCATCTGACAACAATTTGAAATAGTTTTTTCTAATATAACTGGAAATGGGACTTCAGATTCATTCAATTTTGCATGTACGTAATAACTACGAAAATAAAAAAAAATCATTTGTATAGAAAAAATGTTATGACTATAAATGATTTTTGGATAACTGTTAACTTGCAGGTTCCTGTTTTGTTTGTTCTATAGATTACTTTTTCTTAAGTTTACCATGTCCATTTCAATGTTTATATCTGTGCTTCCCACACATAGCTATATAACACATCAGGAGAAGGAATTACTATACCATAAATGACCTAATAAATGCACGCACTCCTATATAAGACCACACTGGAATCATTGTGTGTTGTTTATACAATATGAACTTAAACCCTTTCTATCAACCTGAGAAATCACTATCTGCCTTAAAGCTAATTTTGCCCTCTATCTGCCTGAGAGATAAGTATCACCCTGTCTATCAACATGGGAAGCCAATATCTGCCTGAAAGTGAATTATTATCCTTTATCTGCATGAAGATAAGTATTACCCTCTCTATCAACCCGAGAAGGCACTATCTGTCTTAATGTTAATTATCACTCTCTATCTGCCAGAGAGATAAGTATAACCCTGACTCTATCAACATGAGAAGCCACTATCTGTCTTAATGTTAATTATCACTCTCTATCTGCCAGAGAGATAAGTATTACCCTCTCTATCCAGTTTGCGAAAATCTATTCAACTTAGGTTCAGCATTCCATGTATAAGTATGAAAATTAGGTGTACACATGACCAATACTGTTTTGCGTTGTATAATATATAGGATAGACTAGAAACTAATTGTATAGTTTATGTCTAATAAAATTCTGTTCTGTTCTGTTCTATCAACATGAGAAGCCAATATCTGTCTTAAAGTTAATTATCACTCTCTATCTGCCAGAGAGATAAGTATAACCCTCTCTATCAACATGAGAAACCACTATCTGTCTTCATGTTAATTATCACTCTCTGTCTGCCAGAGAGATAAGTATTACCGTCTCTATCAACATGAGAAGCCACTATCTGTCTTAAATTTAATTAAATGTATCACTCTCTATCTGCCAGAGAGATCAGTATCACCCTTCTATTAAGCAACCTGGGAAGCTTCAAGCCACTATCTGTCTTAAAGTTAATTAAATGTATCACTCTCTATCTGCATGAAGATAAGTATCACCCTCTCTATCAACCCGAGAAGCCACTATCTGTCTTAAAATAATCACTCTCTATCTGCCAGAGAGATAAGTACTCTCTATCAACCTGGGAAGCTTCAAGCCACTATCTGTCTTAAAGTTAATTATCACTCTCTATATGCCTGAGAGATAAGTATCTAATCACCCTATCTAACAACCCGAGAAGCCACTATCTGTCTTAAAATAATCACTCTCTATCTGCCAGAGAGATAAGTACTCTCTATCAACCTGGGAAGCTTCAAGCCACTATCTGTCTTAAAGTTAATTATCACTCTCTATATGCCTGAGAGATAAGTATCTAATCACCCTATCTAACAACCTGAGAAGCCACTATCTGCCTGGAAGCTAAATATCAACCTCTATATGCCTGGGAGATATATAGCACCCTCTCTATCAACCTGAGAAGCCACAATATCTGCCTGAATGCTAATTATCACCCTCTTTATGCCTGAAAGATAAGTATCACCCTTTTTAACAACCTGAGAAGCCACTATCTTTCTGAAAGCTAATTCTCATTCTCCATATGCCTGAGAGATAAATATCACCCTCTCTAACAACCTGAGAAGCCACTATCGGTCTGAAAGCTAAATATCACTCTCTATCTGCCTGAGAGATAAGTATCACCCTATCTACCAATCTGGGAAGCCACTATCTGCCTGAAAGCTAATTATCACTCTCTATCTACCTGGTGAGAGAGATAAGTATCAACCTCTCTATCAACATGAGAAGCCACTATATCTGTCTTAAATCTCTATCTGCCTGAGAGATAAGTTTCACCCTTCTCTATCAACCTGAGAAGCCACTATCTGCCTGAAAGTTGATTATCACTCTCTATCTGCCTGAGAGATAAGTATCACCCTTCTCTATCAACCTGAGAAGCTTCAAGCCACTATCTGTCTTAAAAGTTAATTATCACTCTCTATCTGCCTGAGAGATAAGTATCACCCTCTCTATCAACCTGAGAAGCTTCAAGCCACTATCTGTCTTAAAGTTAATTATCACTATCTGCCTGAAAGCTAAATATACCCTCTATCTGCCAGAGAGATAAGAATCACACTCTCTAACATATGCGCTTGAAAGCTTAGTATCACTCTGTCTGCCGGAGAGATAAGTATCACACTCTATCTGCCAGAGAGATAAGTATCACACTCTCTAATAACCTGAGAAGCCACTATCTGCCTGAAACCTAGTTATCACCCTCTGTGTGCTGAAGAGATAGGTATCACCCTCTCTTCCAACCTGAGAAGCCATTATCTGCCTGAAAGTTATTATTTTCACCCTCTATCTACCAGAGAGATAAGTATTACCCTCTCTAACAGCCTGAGAAGCCATTATCTGCCTGAAAGTTATAATTATCACCCTCTATCTACCAGAGGGATTAGTATCACCTTCTATCAACCTGATAAGCCATCATCTGCCTGAAAGCTAATTACCACCCTCTATCTAGGGTCCAATAATCACTGTAGGGATGCTGAAGGGTTGCAGTGTTCATGCAATAGAATCACCTAACATGATCAGGTGGAAGCTGGAATGCCTTGGACACAAGCAGAATACAAACAACAGGACACTGTTGATACGGATGAGTAAAATTGTCATTTTAAAGAAAAGGCTTTGGCGTTCCTTATGCGGCAATCTGCATTTTCAAAAAAAGTATATACCGGTATATATAATTATTTGAGCCTGTATTTGACACTGTTTTCTGGCCTGTAGACTAATTATCACCCAATGATCTTTTCTCGATGTTTGTGACTTTTCCATTTTAGCTTCAATTAAGGATTTAAGTTTAATGCTGGCACGTAACATTACTGAGTTGAAGAGTTAATTGGTCAAAGAATACAGCTTTTATGTTTATTCAGATAAAATTGGTCAGTATACACTTGTATGCATTGGAATTTTAGCAAACAATACTAGATGTATAAGTTATTATGTCAATTTAACCCCATTTAACCATTGCAAAATGAAATTATTATAAACTTGATCGTAACTTGCGTGTTATCTGTATAATATAACGGTCAAATGTAAAACACAAAATGAAAGTATCGATTTTAAAACACAGATGGAAATTTTCACTCAATGCATTATTGAGTATTTGTAGCTCTTTTACCTACTTGTGCTGATTATCTTAAAAAAACATGCAAACAATTTGGATCCTGAATCCTTAAATTTGACACTAATACTGCTGATATTCCATAAAGAATTTTTTGAAAAAAAGTAATTTTGAAAGAAATCAGTTCAACAAAAAAATATGAACAATTACCCAGCATGCAAAGAGTTATGGTTACATTCACCAAAAACTACTATCGATGCGATTGCGATTTACGGTAGTTTTTTTCCTGGATACCAGCTTGCTTCTGAAAATGAATTCAGCTCTCCATATGAAATCGGATTTTGATCAAGATTCACTTGTTATATAAAGGTGTGACATTGTTTGTACACATCATCAGTATTCTTTGAAGTCAGTATTTGAAAAATGCTACCTAGCTGAAGATAATGGGAGCGCAATGGCTCAGTGGTAGAGTGCTTGACTCGAGACCGAAGGGCCGCGGGTTCGAGCCTCACCGGCGTCACTGCGTTGTGGTCCTTGAGCAAGACACTTTTATCCTAGCTTAGTACTGGTTCAACCCAGGAAGGCCCGTCCCTATATAACTGAAAGATTGTTGATGGGACGTAAAGAATCAAATCAAACAAAATCTACTCTTGGTATCCAATTGACTCTTGTATTTTTGATCAAACAAAAGTACGACGCAGCTACTTTTGCTTATTTTGTTATGTATTAAACTTTTAATGTGCTATGCTATGACGGTTCTATGTTTTTACAAAAGCTTAACCTTGTTTATTTCTACTGTTTCAGATGGGTTGGCGAAGCTGAAGGAGACAATACAGAAACAAATCAAGTCTTCTCATAAAGGTAGGCAGATGCTGGAAGATAAACTACACACGTCTGACTCTCATGTGTTTTGTTTGTGGTCATTTTTAATGGCCCAGTCAACAATATTTAAGTCATTTTGAGCAGTCTTTGAGACCTAATTGGATTGAGTAGGAAAGGGAAAGTTCAGTCCACCTCTAATACATGGTGCTATAGTTCCAACTCTGTAAGCTTACAAGGACCTACCATAGACCAAGCTGGTTTTGCTAAAAAGCTTCCGATGTACATTGAATAAAAAAAGCATGCAAAATTTCCCAGCATGCAGAGAGATAACTTCAAGTGTGACTCTCTTTCTCTTTATATATACATTTAATTTTTATCCCCCGACCCGAAAAGGATCGGGGGATATAGCGATCAGCCTGGCGTCCGTCCGTCTGTCCGTCTGTCCGTCCGTCTGTCCGTCCGTAGACAAAAGCTTGTGCGCTCAATAACTTTTATACCCTTTGAGATATTTTGATAATATTTGGTAGGCATGTATATCGGGTCAAGACGGTGTGTCGCGTGCAAGAATGGTTGCTCTCCCTTGTTGGCCTTTTGAGTTATCTCTCTTGAATGAACTTTATAAGGGGAAGCTTGTGCGCTCAATAACTTTTATACCCTTTGAGATATTTTGATAATATTTGGTAGGCATGTATATCGGGTCAAGACGGTGTGTCGCGTGCAAGAATGGTTGCTCTCCCTTGCTGGCCTTTTGAGTTATCTCTCTTGAATGAACTTTATAAGGGGAAGCTTGTACGCTCAATAACTTTCATACCCTTTGAGATATTTTGATAATATTTGGTAGGCATGTATATCGGGTCAAGACGGTGTGTCGCGTGCAAGAATGGTTACTCTCCTTTAATGGACTTTTGAGCTATCTCCCTTGAGTGAAATTTAAATTTTATAGGGGGAAGCATGTGCACTTTATAACTTTAATACCCTTTGAGATATTTTGATAATATTTGGCATGCATGTATATCAGGTGAAGACGGTGTGTTGCGTGCAAGAATGGTTGCTCTCCTTTAATGTTTTTTGAGTTATCTCCCTTGAATGAACTTTATAGGGGGAAGCTTGTGCGCTCAATAACTTTAATACACTGAAGTCTCTACAGTCAGCCTTCCACTTTTGTTCGCAGTGACACTCAGTATTATCACATCAAATATATATACTAGGTTGGCTGCATGTAACTGCATATCAATTACATTTTGGTCGGGGGATTTGCCATCTCCTCTGATGGCTATTTTTTTAAATCATGTAAAATGCAATATAAAGTGAGGTCTGCTGTTGAAAACCAAATTGAGGGAAAAATTACCCTAATCACGCACATGAAAAGGAGAAAAATGTACACATATTAAACATAAGTATGAAGACAAAAGTCTAGGATCCCAATTCACAAGCAAATATTAAATTATTGACTCTTATTTAAATACCCAATATGTGAAAAGATTTCTTCTATTTATACCCTTGAAATTTTTTGTTATTAATCCGTTCACTAACAAGCAGACCGTGACAGTAATAATACAGGATTTACAAGATTAAATTTGCATGAAGTCAAACCTGGTCAAGTTTCACCTCAAATGGAGGAAATTAAATTCTGACCATATTGTCCTTACGAAGAAAACAGGCTTTCTTGGCTTTCTTCAGTTGAAAAAGTGCAATATCTTTTCATTGTATTACTTCATGAAAACCAGTTTATTGTTGTGATGTTTCAGAGCAGATTAGACAGACATTAGGAATGGTCATGCCACTTTTGGGGAGTTTGTGTTAAAGACATAACTGCTGGGTAGTTTCACAAGAGATAAATTATCCAAAGATTTGGTTGAGAAATAAGAAAAAATTAATTTAATAATTTTTTATTAGAGGCCTGGTAAACTGGTTGATTTGTTTGTTTGTTTGATTTGATTCTTTACGTCCCATCAACAATCTTTCAGTTATAAAGGGACGGGTCTTCCTGGGTTAAACCAGTACTAAGCTAGGATTAATGTTCTTGCTCAAGGACACAACACAGTGACGTCGGTGAGGCTTGAACCGGCGGCCCTTCGGTCTCGAGTCAAACACTCTACCACTGAGCCACTGCCCTTCCAGGTAAACTGGTTGAACCATAATGTTCCTGGAATGAATGTAGGCTTATATAAATCAAGCTACTAAAAGGTTTCCGTCATGTTATTTACTCATGATTTGGGATATTTTGTTTGTTTCTTCACTGATTCTTTACACGCTTAGGGATGTCAGTTACAACGCAATGTGGTTCTGGACGACAATTCGTTACGGGCCCATGACGACTGCTTACCTGTGCTGGACGACAGGTAACGGGTTTAAGATGACAGATTTATGGTTTGGGACGACAGTGGAAAGGGGCAACACACACAGATGTCGCAGAAAAATGATAATATAGTGTGTTTGGCTATTTTAAATAATTCCTGTCATATTAGTGTTTGTAAGTTTGACATTGGAAGGACAAATACCATAGATATTTGTAGATGAATTGTAAAACTCTGGTCTGAAAAAGAAATTTCAGAAATGTGTAATTTGTGATTAATTACTTGCGTTCTCATCATGAAATAAGCATAAATGGTCAGACAATAGATCTCACATTATTTTTCAGTCAATTTTAACATGTCCTTCTTATAAAAAAATGAAAACCTCAAAATTTCATTTTTCTAATGTTACTGGTTAGAGACGACTGTGTAACAGGCAATAGACGACGTCAGTTTTTCTGTAACAGATGAGAGACGACATTTTTCTTTCTTTCATCAACACTTGAGTAGATGTAAATACAGTTCTGAAGCCTATTCAACGCCTGGAGAAGTAGTTCAGCATTGTGAGACCTCCCATCGAATGTGCATACTAAGCCCTAGTTAATCAGAAGAATTTAAAGGTTAATACCATATATGGGATTGGTGGCTTTTATAGTCTTCTGGTTCCAGAGAATTTACCTTATTTGAGCATGGCGGCATCTTTGTCACAAGACCAAGAAGTAAGTGAGTATGATCAGGAAATACAATAATCATAAACTCCAGATCAACCCACTACATCATGAGGAAAAGCCACTGAACATTTACAGTAACAAGATATCCGTAAGACAATAAAAGCAAAGCTACCAGCTCTCTCTTCCTCTTCAAGATGATTGCAAAACTAGGAAGGGCGCAAAGTAATGCATACCAAAACAAAGACAAACACAGAACCCCCATAATGAGAAGTACATTAAACAATAGATCAACAACAAGGGAATCACCACCCCAGAACGGACAGCAGCCTAAGCAACTGGGGTGGGGGCTTAAATGCATTTTAAGATCGTTCGAATAACTTTCGACCCTCCATCCTAAGGAGTCTCCATATGAAATTCGATTGACATCGTGGTTTCAAAGGAGATGTGTGTTTGAAAATGTTGACGAACAGACAGACAGATGGAGGCTGGAGTCATTTGTATACTATTAGCTCACCTGGGAGCCTTCAGCTTTGGTACGCTTAAAACGTTATTTTATTTGACCATGTGTGATATGTGACTTACACTTTGTCAGACCTGGAGCGTATTATGGGCAATTGCGGGTAATACTTCCCACATTAAAATCTTTTTATTGTTTGCATACAGTTTGTTTTATGTATGGACTGTCAATTTATGAAATAAAAAGGATATGTCACCACACTCAATTTTTCATAATCTCACATGGAAGTTTTCAGCATTTTACAAATTTTCTGAAAAAATCCAAGTCCTTAATATTCAGCTAAAATATTTGTAATCGCCATCCAGCTTCTTTATTTTAATTTTAATTATTGCTCATGACCTCAAGCTTTCTAGCAAATGTAAAAATGTATTTGTTCCCAATCCATGTCAAGATACTGCATGATATATTTTGGTTATTCCCCCATAAAAGGATTTCGATTTTTAGAGCAAATTATATATAAAAATCCGACATTGAAAATCTTATTTATTGTTATTATTTCATGGACTATCATTTGACATTTTAGAAAAAAGAAAAAAATGGGGTCACCGGACTAATTATCTTGCAGGAGGGCCAAAGTTGTCCCCACCCCCACAAATTTCGAGGCTAATTCAATTAAAAAATTTAAGGAGTGTAATTTTTGTCATTTATATAATTCCATATTTCTTGCATGAAGTAATTTTACATTACAAGAGGAAAAAAGAAAAAGAAAAAAATAACAATTTGTTATATGTGCCGACCCTGGAATCGACCCTGGTCCTCTGGTTCCAAAGTCTGACATGCTAAGCACAAGGCCACGATGTCAAGTCATGCGCGTCTCAAAATAACAGTACAAAATCCAAGTATTGGCCATATTCATGTTCTCATACAGGGTAAATGACATTTCACCATCGGTCAAAACAGAAGATTCTTTGGTGTAAGATATAGTTAATAAATCCATCACTGTCGTCTCCACCTGCTACGCTGTCGACAATAACCTGTAACAAAATATCTGCGGTCGTTACACATCTGTAACATAGAAAAATGACTGCAGTGCATTCGTTTTGGTTTTAAAAACGCGTTCGTCTAAAGTAAGCAGATTTAGAAGAAAAATCTTTCTTGGTCTATGTGATGGACAATGCAATGTCAAGTCACATCCAGTCATAAAATGTTCAAAGAAAACGAAAGTGAAAGTACTAAATAAGGATATGAGGACATGCGTAGTAGTAAAATACAGTTTCAAGAATAAGAATGTATCATATACGCGTTAACTGGATACAGTTGCCATGCTCTACAGGATTGATTAAGTTTAGATAAGTGTCGTGGACAAATATACAAAGACAAATTAAGATGCTTGCGGTTTATTGTGTCTTAAGTCTCCCGAAAACGATACACATTCAATAGCACAAACCTATATTTAGAAATATTTCGTCTGGGACCCGTAACGCATTGTCGTCCAGAACCACCTTGCGTTGTAACAGACATCCCTAAGCGTGCTTTATTTGTACACGAAAACTGAAAATAGTTTATTTACATTTGTAGATATATAGCTAACTTAGCCAAATACTTTCTATACTGTGATTGAAAATATCACTGATTAAATTGAACGAGTAATCTTTAGTCTGAATATCAATCTAGTTCAGCTAGTGGCAATCAAAAAGGAAATTTTGATGTGGGCTTTTTCTCTTCTTTTGTAACTTTTTTCATGTTGGGTAATTTTTTATGCTTTTGTTGTCGTTTGCTGACTTTTTTTCAACTTTTAGGAACACTATCAGAGTGTCAAAGGGTTTGGATTGAGGTTAGGACCTATGTTCTTTCAGTTCTGATCGGGGTCCACTTTACTGTTTGCAAAGACAGTCGCCACTAGCAAGGAAAAAGTTCATACACTGCAACTTGAGGGGCACAGAAACTGTTGTTGTTCATTGGTAGAGTGCTTGACATGAGTGGTTTTGTGTCTTTGAACAAGCTTTTTTATCCTCTGTTTAGTACTGGTTGAACTGAAAGAAATCTTACGGGTTGTTAAACTAATTTCCACTGGACCAGGTTCAATTTCATTATTCATATGGATTCACCATGCATTTGGATACAAAACAGTATGGATTCTGATAAGAGACAAAAAATGAAGGGGGCTCAATACCTGATGATTTCATCAGAAGCTTTTCATAATACATGTAGTACATTAAGTATATAGTATATATTATCATAAGCCACCTTTACACTATAAGGAATTGAGTGGACGCACTATTATCAATTGATAAAAAATGAAAAATCTTGAATACGCACACAGCATGCGGAAAACCCCGATGAATGTGATCAACAAGACTTGACATAATGAGCTGAAACCGAATTTGACAGCACAGAGAACAAGCTCATGACGTTCTAGAAACGACAAGCTAACGACCAAGAGCGAATGAGAAACGAATATCAACGTTTCCTCATAGAACGCCCAATGTATTGTGCGTACTCTCTGCGTGTGCTCTGGGAATAGTTAGCGTATCCGAACTGATCGATTGGCGTGCAGTTATATAGACGAGAAATCAAACCTCGAGTTCTTTCCTTTATTCTCCCAACTATTTTTTTTTTTTAGTAGTTTAGGCTGTGCTGCCTTTTCAAGGAGCATTTTGTAAGCAATCAAAGAACATAATACAAATGGCTGTAGACATGTAATTTATTAAAGGACACAACCTAATGGGGATCGGAAGTGACCATTAGGCCACTAAGTTTCCAAGAGGCTAACCACTGCGCAAGTATGTCCCAGATTTTACATGTTTAATCTGCTGTTAACTTGTGATTTTATAGCTCAATTGCAAAACATTTCCTACAAAACCAGCTTTGTAAGTCTTTTTGTTGTTTATTATCAGTGGAACTACAATTTGGTTGGATGAGTACTACAGTTGAGCTAACAAACTGTTGTTGTACTGCAAACAAACAAACGGTTCAAATTGTTTTCAGTCAACGAGCTGTTAACATTCTGCGGACGCACAAACTGTTCACTTTGTGTTTTGTGAACGAACCCTTGCATATTGACAGTTTGATGCACTGTGCAAACAACAATTCAAGAACTTTCTTCAACAAACTGAAAACAACCTTAAGCCGTTGATCATGGTTTAGCTAATGACCTTCAATGCACACCAGCGTGTGTCAACGAACGTCAAAATATCTCCACATGCAGAGCAAAAGCTGAGCCAATTTGTACTTGTAAAGGCGGCTTTATATTTAGAGGTGAGCAGCATGTACTCTTTGTCAGAATAGGTTAGGAATTCAAGAGTTATGTCCTCTTGGACTTAGTTGCTGTTGAGGTGTACATGTCCCAATAGATTGGGTGGACTGGGCTGCTTTTACTGACTAAACTCCAGCTGATAAGTTTTTAGACCTAATTTTTCGCAATAACTTTTTTATCTTCAATTTTATCAGAATGTGTTCCCGATGAAAGTTGTAGAGGAAAATATCCGCCAACTTCTCCAAAAGGTCTTTTGCTTGTGGCACAAACAGATCTTTGTGTATATAGATGAAGATTTTGCAATAAATCGAATTCGTCCAAAATTTCTAAGTCTTTTAATGACAGGTATAATTCGTAAAGGCGTGACAGAATGGGGTTGTTTCAAAAAATATTAGGAAGCGGTGCATATCCCGTTCTTCAAAGGCTGTGCAAAACATAAAACTGCCGTTAACATACTAAGAATTTACCTTGCATATGCAGAATCAACTTAAAGCAGGCTCATTTGAAGGAACAAAGGCTGGGTTATCGCATCATGTGCATTTTTTCTTTTATGCACGTGCTATGATATGAACGGTTTTGAGATGACCCTACTATTTTAACGCACGAGTGAATCAGGCGCGATTTCTATTATATTTGAACAAGCCATCCGTCGCTTTAGAAATTGAATTAGGGTGGTGCTATGTAACTTTTTGACTGACATCTTGGACTTAATTTATTTGCGCTTTGCTTAAAATGTTCAAAGAGTGCATCTTAGCACAGAGGATCCTGCAGCATCTAGGATGCTGGAACCATTTGGAGAAGTTGGCGGAGATGTTCCTGAATACTTTTCATCGCGAACACATATTGCTAAAATTGAAGATAAAAAAGTTATTGCGAAAAATTAGGTCTAAAAACTTAACAGCTGGACTTTAATAGTTCTGTACCTATTTTATTTAGATCTGTAAACCCACAACCAAACTTCTGAACAAGATCTTTGATTTCTAATTTGACTTGAATTCAAACAATTTACATGAAATACCAAGCCCTTTTTTGATATGGAAAATTTATTTCCTAACATTAAAGCAATCTTTATAAAGCTGTGTATGAATATAAGAGATGAAAGAAAATTATAAGCAAAATTGGTTCTAAAAAGGCAGATTAACATTTATTATGCATTTAACTCTTTAATCACAGGCTTGTGATAACGATAACCTTTGCAAACAGTTTGGACCCAGATCAGGCCTGACAAATCTTTAAGCCTAATCTGGATCCAAATGATGGTATATTTCCCATTATATTCCTGAGAGATTTTTTTGAAAAATTAATTTTTGAAAAAGAAAAAAATCAGCATGCAAAATTTTCCAGGTTGCACTGGCAGTTTACATCAGGTCCCGAGGTTATAAAACTTTTTTCATGCTCAACTCAGTAGAGCATGAAATTTATCCAGCTCATAAATGTTAGAATGCCAACAACTGTTGGCATTTTAACATTTATTAGCATGATAAATACAATATCTGAGAGACATGTAAAGCAAGAAACATCTTTATTTGTCAGTATTTTAGTTTTTATGAGCAGTTGAAATTTCATGCTCAGTAAGCCTCAGTTGAGCATGAAGAAAGTTTTATAACCTCGGGGCCAGATTCAGGTCAGAGGGCATATTTGAGGAATTGGTTTCCATATTTCCTAAGTGAACTCTCTGGTCCTGTGAACTTTTTCTGCTATTCACAACAATTTTTATCTTCTCTTTCTTCTGCTTACTTGTGGATTGAACTCACAACCCCTGCATCTGCAATTGGACTTGCTACCGAATGTTTGTGCAACAGGGCCTGCAGCATCTTTAGTAAATCAGCATGTCATCTATCTTCTGAGCATGCAGGTAGGGTGTGTAGGACTGTTCTGACTTCCAATAGTTTGGGTTTATTGTTTACAGGTCTTATACTTTTCGGGGATCTGCAGGATTTCAGGCTTTATTTTTGGATGTTAGTACATACTAAATGTTTCACTTTGTTCTTGTTTTGGCATGAAAAACTTGGTTAAAAAAAGAAACTAAAATCAACTAATTTGTCATGTTATGCTTCCCTATAGTAGCTAATACAATTTCAAAATAGTTATGTTCTTTTAATTTGACTTAATTTGATGCTTCCTCATGCCATTTTTCAAAAACAATATAGATGCCAGAAGAGTGAATTTGGCATCTTAAGAAAGAGGAGGGGGCCTGGCCCTCTGCCGGGGCATTGCCCCTGGACCCCAGTGGGGGGATGCGGTTCGCACACCCCCAGCTGCTTAAATAATTTTCAGGCTTTCCAGGTTATTGCTCTACTAAGAGACCTGTGTTTGTTTGATTTTGTTAGACTTCTTCTACATTGTTACATTATGTACCACTGTTATTGAAAGAATAAAAATGTACCATAAGTTTTCACAGTTGTTTTCCAGATTGTTGGTACGTCTTGTTGATTAACCTGTTCCATCTTTTAATTATTGCTAGTCATATGATTATTTGCTGCAACCTTAATGATAGAATGTGTAGATCTCAATCAGCTATCATCAGGGATCTGCAGTTTTATATACATTATTAACTCAGCAGGAATATTGGAAAGGCACTCAAAGATCTTGTAATTATTGCTATTATACACTATAATTGCTTTTTTTTTCATGTGTAATCAAACATTATTTGACCCAGAAACTTATATGTCCACGAACAATATATATATATTTCAGGTTTTTGTGTAAATAATGAAAGGTATTTTATCATGAATTGGTGCGCTTAGGAATTGATAAGTCTAACTATTTTGACATCTTGATTGTTTGCAACTTGACAATACATATTACCATATCACTTAATAGAGTGGCTGCCATGTGAATTTGAAGGTAGGGTTGGGAGACATATTGTTTTACCTGTGCGTCTGTCTGACTGTCTGTTACAAAATGTGTCCGCTCCCTCTACAATTTTAATAGGATCTTGAAACTTTGCAGGTGTTTTTGTCAAGGTCTGAAGATGTGCATAAGGTTTGGCTGTAATCCTCAGATAAATTTTTCTCACTTTTTTCGCAGTTTGGTCTTAGTTGTTTTTTGGCTCGACTTCTACCAAAGCATATAGACATTGGGTACTTGTGAATGCAACTCCTCCTACAATTTTACCCAGATCTTTTTTAAACTTTGCATGTGTTTTTGTCAAGGTCTAAAGATGTGCATGAGGTTTGACTGTAATCCTCAGATTAATTTTTGTCACTTTTTCGCAGTTTGGACGTAATTTTTTGGCTCAACATCTACCAAAGCATATAGACACTGGGTATCTCGTGAACCCCACTCCTACAATTTTACCCAGATCTTTTTTTAAATTTTGCATGTGTTTTTGTCAAGGTCTGAAAGATGTGCATGAGGTCTGGCTGTAATCCTCAGATTAATTTTCACATTTTTTTCACAGGTTGAACTTAGTCAATTTTTACTTATTGCCCATTGTTACTCGAGATCACTGGAATATTGACGAAGGGTCGATCAGCAATGTGCTATACTAGTGAGTGGACAGTCTAACTGACTGTTGTATCGATTTGTATGTAGGCCTTCTTGACAGCTCCAATATTAATTAGTTTTAGTTGTAATACTTTTTTGTGGTTCTTTAAACATAATAGCATTTAAATTGTCACCAGACCTTTGATTCTTTCCACACAATGCCTTAACCACAGGTCCGAATAAGCTAAATTTTAATTTCATAAAAATAATATTTCATTTGTATTTTTTTGCTCTGAACATAGCTTGTGTATACTGAGTGGAATTGCCTCATAGAGGCAATTTCACTCAGTATGCACAAGCTATGTTTAGATTAGAAATAACACAATTAAAGTCCCATTACTCTTCTTCTTCTTATCTGGACCTACGTAAAATTGTAATTTAAACCGCAAGAACCGTTATTATATTTCTCAATACATCTCAAGTTTTCTGGCTGGTGAATACCCAATGCCATCCGACTATGATATTCTATTGTCAAAACACAGGTCTGATCATAAAAGGCCAAAAATAATCATTGACCCTTTATTAAGGTCGGCAATAAATGCATAAACAGATTTGGTATTTTTATAGGCAGGTTGTATCTAGTTACACCCATATTTCAAAATTTACATGCTTCATGTAGGGACTTTACAACCATTGAGTTTAAGACAATATGTTTACGCTAAGACTAAACTAGTTGTTTACTCGCTATTGTACTTAGATTAATTAATTTGTTACTTAAGAAATAGATCAGCTCTAGCAGTGAATTGTTGTATAATAATTCACTGTTTGGAGGTCAGTTGTAAAGAAGATCAAATCACGAGCGCGCAGCGCGAGTGATTTATCTTCATACAACTGACCGACAAACAGTGAATTATTACTCAACAATTCACGCATTAGAGCTGATCTATTTCGATTCTAACACAAAATAAACGACGAAAACACATTTGAAGTATTCAGCTTCTTCCATCTTTCCGCCATTGCACTGAAGAACTCCCGCCAATACTTAGACTACGTCGCATACGTTTACATGCATTTCTAACGTCTTTTAATGGTAAAAACGACGTTACACCGTCTAACGTCATGAATGACGTCATTTTCCAGTAACAAATTACGTCAGCTAGCACGTACTTTCCTCGCGATTTCAAAACTGTGAATTATTGTTTGATATATCACACCTTTTTAGCATTGGCTCTATAGGCGAGGTGTGTTAGAATTATACGTAATTTCTATTTTTGTGCATGAACTTATTAATGAAGTTTTTTGCTGAAATTTGAAGCCAGACAATTGACTGACAGAAAGGCAAGAAAAAAATTAAGGGGGCTCAATACCTGAGGTTCAAATCTTTTCCCTTTTCTAGTTTAGCTCTTTCCGTAATGGCACTATGTCCGTTTAAATGAGCAATTTTCATTGAACACAAATAATCAAATGAACATTTTAAAAATATTTTTGCCATATAATATATTAATTAGAAAATTTGATGGTGTAAAAATTGGAATTTAACAAAATGCAAATAAATGTCTTCCTTTTGACACTTTTTTTTCATTTTATGAACTTCTTACTTTCATTTAATCTGGTGGTGCAATTTCTTTATCAATATGGATTAATTCTGTGGATGAAAATCAGTGTGGATCCTGATTGGCTGGCTTTGATCTGAATCTACTCTGTTTTCTATAATGGATCTAAATTTTTTTTTAACTTGTGCGTCAAGCGCACTTATTAGCTCGAAAATGGTATATATGTTCAAAATTGGATAGAATATACCATCACTGTAGTTGGAAAAGAATTTTTGCAAAGTTTCTAAACATGTCCAACAAAATTTACAATTTGGCATGTTCACCCATCAAAGACTCAGATCTGCATGTGCACAGGCTGATCAGAGTCTTTGATGGGTGCTCTTGATGGGTAGCCAAGGGTCCAACGTTTCATCAGGTGGAAAAATAAGACTGATCAGACTGTGGGGGAGGAGCCGCTGTGGTGTAGTGGATAAACCGCTTGCCTTGTAAACCAGAGGTCGCAGGTTCGATTCCCGGCTTCACCAGTCTTTCAGATGAGACTTTAACCCGTGGCCCCTTCTCCATATGACCTTAGCAACAACAAATCAGACTGTGCGGATGCCTAGACTGATTTGAACCGTCGCTGTACCTTATGCTGGATACCGGCTGACGTCTTGTCCCTTCTATTTTCAGAGAACCATGATGACAGTTTGATGGGTGCCACCGGTGGGGTTACCAATGATGTGGGACCCTCTCATCAGCTTCACGAGGCCCATGAGCCAATAGTTCCCCGCTCACAAGATCTGATCGAAGGTGCCGAGAAACATCCGAAGGTTAGAAAGATAGCTGCTGGTCCAGCTCTTCCACATTATAAAGGTAAGAATTATATGGGCCTCGACGCGAGAAACCCTGTCTTCGGGGGTTTGCGAACAACAATGGCGCAGACCAGCCTGTTCATCCGCGCAGTCTGATCAGCACCTTTGTTATTCGCTTATTGGAAAGTATCATATTTACACTAGCTACGAGTGAGAGTTCATATTTATAGCTAGTCTCTGAAGCTGAGGAGACTGGTTTGAAACTCGCTTTGTAGGAAACCCGGAAGACAGGTTTTGTTTCGAGGAGGCCATATATGGGCCTTGTTGGGAGAAAACCTGTCTTTTGGGGCTCTGAAAAAGTGAGATTCAAACCAGCCCCCTCAGCTATAGAGACTAGCCTGAAATTTGAAATTTTGCTCTTATTTTTAGTTAGTCTTGATATGACACTTTCCAATAAGCAAATAACAAAGGCGCTGATCAGACTGAGCGGAAGCCCAGCAGGGGTGTAAATTTTCCAAATAAGTTACTCGCCCTTCATGTCCCCAATTTTTCTCCTAGATGCTGTATATTATAAAAGTACAACACAAATTGTCAAAACTTGTACGCGCCCTATATAACAGTTTACTCAAAAATGCGAGCGGGCAAGTGGAATTTTACACCCTTGCCCAGGCTGGTCTGTGCCTTTGTTGTTCGCAAACCCGAAGACAGGTTTTCTTGCAACAATGCCCATATATCTTAGGGACATCATTATTATGTTTTAGGGCTATGTTAGGAAGAACCAAGATTTGTTTGAAGAGAATATGCAGCTACCCAATGCGACAGGGTGTCTTGTGTTTATAAGTCTGACCTGTAAATTTGCTTAGATACATTGTGTGTGCAATGAAGGGTCAGGTGAGACTAAGCAGACATTTAACCTAATCAATATCAGGGCTCAAAAATGTACACATCCACTCGTATTTATGAGCAGAAGTTGAATAAGGGTCTTCCTGGGGCCATGTGACCTGGGTTTAACCAGTTATAAGCACCTGAAAACTTATGCAAAACTAGTTTTAAGAGATCATTTGAAAGTTATCCAAAATCTCGCGGTCAAAATTTTATTACTGAATTTTCACAATAATCTCCGAATGGACATAATTTTGCTGTTTGAAAAAAGAGTTCAACTGCCAATTTCTCCCCCTTTCGAGGTGGTTTAGTTAGAACAATTATGTTTCTTTTTAATGGTAGTATAGACACATTAGGTAAAAAAATATGTATGTTTCAGGTTACATGAAATTTAAAATAGGGACTCTAGGTAGGAAAATATTTTTTATTTTGTTAGAAGTTTTTACATGGGGAAGATGGGGAAACAATTATATGGCCAAACCTAGAAATCCCCCAAAAATGCTTAAAAATATAGGAATTCAGGGGCAAAAAATTTGGCACGGTCGGGTAACATAAAACACACAATTTTTTTTTATATTTTAGGCCTTACAATCAAGTTAGCTTATAAATTTCATGGGCTGATTTGCACAAAGGAAACATTTTTATTCAGTTCTCTGTAGCGCTTTGATATCATTATGCAAGTTGTGACTGCATTAAAAATTCATTTTTCTGAAGCTGTCCGTTGCATAACTAGAGAAGTCTCATTCATTATGTGCATAAACAAAAATGCAACTCCGCTACATACAGAAGTTTTTGGTTCATTACGCGTAATATGGAGTTTTTTTTCATAACATACTGTCACATAACCTTTAGCTACACATTAGCACCCAGTAGCACTCACCATATGCAGCTGCCACACCTCAGCACAAGCTTTGGTTTCTTTTGACATTTGAAGAAAATTATATTCTTTTACGTAAACCAGGCTTACTTATAATATACTAGTCATTATGTGCTCTTGAAGCAGTTTGTTTCTGTTTTTTTGGTACCAGAGTAAGGATGAGTACAACTGGGTTAAGTACCAGGCCTCCAGATAAGAGTGTGTAATCAAAAATTAATTTTCTTATTTCTCAACCAAAACATATGTTGTGGGTACTCAAAAGAACCGTCTCATTGAGACTGTTCTTTTGGGAACCCAAAACAAATGTTAAAACTGATAGATAAGAAAATATTTACAAGTTTACGCTGAAATTTTTTGCCTATCTGGACCTATGAAGGACGAGTAACAAATTGCCACCACTTGCCCTGCAGGGTGAGTAGGTCCCAGAAAAAAGATTGAGCCCTGAATACATACAGTAAAACCTGTCTTAAGCGGCCACTCAAAAATAGACAAAACAAAGATCTTACTGACAAATGGTAGCTTAATGAAGGTCGAAAGTATTGCAGAATGCTCGCCTTGGAGCATTCTGCAATACTTTTGACCTGCATTAAGCATTAATCGGTCTTAAAGACATAGAAATTTGAGCATTAATACTGGTACCACTCATTATGACTCTCTCCAGGGGTCCTACTGGGCAGATCAAAAGGACAGTCATTATAATGAGGTGATTATGACTTCATTACAGGGGCAATAAAGTGGTCCCATGAAGGGAATAGGTATTTTATGATAAAATATTGAACTTTATCTTAGTGAAAGAAATTGTGTTGTATACAGATAATTCTCCACTTGAGGCCCCTTTAATTTTGTGAGATATTGAAACTGTCCCTTATCAGTTAATCCTTTAATGATCTCTATTGGACAGTAATCTATGCCTTTAAAAACAATTTTTGGTCTTTTATTTGAGTGGCCGCTTAAGACAGGTTTTACTGTACCAAAATCTCATGAGATGACAGAGTCCATTGATACAAGGACTCCATATGTAGAGTTATGCCTAACATATTCAATATTTCTCCTACAGGTTTCAGTGAAGCAGAGATCAAGTATAAGTTAGTAGATAAAGCTCCAAAGGCTCAAGAAGTGAGAAGAAAAGAGAAGAAAGCAGCTATAAAAGTCCAACATAGACATGCTGAACCCATTGGAAGTAAGTCCACATACATTTCACTTAAGGTAAATTTTCTAAAATTTCGAACACTTTTCTCTTTCTGTTCTCAAATAAAATGTTGGTAATCAGGGCTGGAATTCACAAAATGCTTGTCAGGATAGTAAACTGAGAAATCCCTGATAAGACTGCTTAGTCAGAAGCAGTCTGATCTGGGTTTATGCTGTTTGTTTAAGTCTTTTCGGAAGGCAACAAGTGTTCAAAATTTTAGAACCTTTGCCATAGTGTGTGACTGGATGAAATATGGGCCTCATCGTGAGAAAATCTGTCTTTGGTTTATTTGAACAGCAAAGGTGCAGACCAGCCTGTGCATCCACACAGTCTTGTCAGCGCCTTTGTTATTCACTTATTGCAAAGTTTCATATCTAAACTTGCCATAAGCGAAATTTTAATTTTCTAGCTAGTCTCTGTAGCTGAGCAGGCTTGTTTGAGCATGACCTGGTTGTAAACCCCGAAGAAAGGGTTTCTCACGACGAGGCCCATATTATCATTGAACTTTTTCCTGCCAAAAATACTGATCATAGACAATTTTTGAAGGAAAAGGTAGTGAAGAAAACAAGTATTATATGATGAGAGCAGAATAATCTATCACTTTTGTTCCATGAGTAAGTGTGAAAAGATTTCTACCTACACCTCATACCCATGAAAGATGTTTTATTATTATCCACTTCTTAATGGATGAAAGTATTCTGGAATGAGGATAATTCCTGAATTTAAGATTTTGAGGCTGACTTTTTGAATTCAAGATTTTGAGGCTGAGTTTGACTATGGAAAGTCAGCTCAAAATCTTGAATTTAGGAATTATGCTGAATGAAATTAAAAGACACAACCTTTTTAAGTTAAACTTTGGCATACTGCAAGTTTTTAGTTTTGAATACTCCTGTTCAGGCTTTTTGAAATTTGATCTTACACCCATGTCCTTATAGCTTACCTGTGGTATTTATTGCATCCACCCACTTGTTTTCTGTGTGTAGTTAGTTCTCATTGTAACATTCATAAGTTTAGATAAACAAAATTTTTGAGCATAAGATTTTTAATATTTTCTAGTCCATCAGTTTGAACATATGTTTTTGATGCTCAAAAGAACCACCTCATTGAGATGGCTCTTTTGAGTACCCAAAACATATGTTTTGGTTGAGAAATAAGAAAATTATTTTTTTGGTATGCACTCTTAACTAAAGGCCTGAACATTGTCAACACATGATAATAAATCTATGACATTGTTTTTAACGACGGATAAATGATTTTGTACTTTACTGTCATTACATCTTTGGGTATGAAGAACAGTTATAGGTGTTACCGCTTCGTGAAGATATGTATACAATAAATCTGTGTAAAACAGCCACTCGACAATAGACAAAACAAAGATCTTAATGACAAGTGGTAGCTTAATGAAGGTCAAAAGTATTGCAGAATGCTCCCCATGACCTGCATTAAGCTATACTTGGTCTTGAAAACCAATTTTCTGTCATTTTGAGAGTGGCCATTTTACACAGGTTTTACTGTAGAGCATTGATTGCTCCAAAATACAAGCTATTATGCAGCGAGCCAGCAGCCCATGAGATAATGATGCTAAAGACATTCATACAATATGCTTGCATAGCTATGCAGTGGGGTCTCAAGTTAGTGAGCATTGAAGGCTCTATGCTAGTAAGCCATTTTTGGTTTATGATGCCACAAGTATCAAAATTTCATATGCTGGCATAATTTTTTCCAGATTGGTTATCAATTGATGAAGAACGTACAGGAGATGGTACCCGCAAGAAGATCACAAGAGTTATAGCTCCAAGCAGGAAACCAAGTAAACAACAGCCACAGCTCAAGAACAAAGGTAGGCTATATAATTCAGAGACCTTATGAGCCTCAACGCGAAAAAACCTGTCTTCAGGGGTTGCGAACAACACAGGCGCAGACCAGCCTGCACATCCTGCAGTCTGATCAGCGCCTTTTTTATTCGCTTTTTGGAAAGTACTGTAGGTAAACTTACTACAGGTGAAATTTCAATTTTCTAGCTAGTCTCTGTAGCTGAAGAGACTGGTTTGAAACTCGCTTTGTTGGAAACCCCGAAGACAGGTTTTATCGCGTCGCAGCTCCTATGATTCAGGCCCTCTGTTTCTATTGGGGATGCCGCCACTGTTTGCCTTGATATTAGATTAAGAACAAAAAAAGAACATCTTAAACACGGCTTCGTTGTTTTTTTTCAGTGGATAAAGTAATGCCGTGAAAAGTGAATTACATGTCACATAACTTTTCTGCTAAACCCTTTTGCTTGCCGTTTACAACAATTGTCATCTGCTCACACATCCGCTTATGATAGCCTATATTGCAAATAATATGGACTCATATCAGACTACTGCAGTCACTCACCACAGTCAATCACCACAGTCACTGTATTGTGTCTATTGAGCTATCCACAGTGTCTGTACAATATCACATTTTCTATTGAAATACTGCCTATTTTAAATACATCATAAATAGAATCTTAAACTTGTGCAGTGATTTTGTTACCTGCGCATCCTGCATCTTTGTGCATAATTTTGTCTCTGGGATGCAAAGTTTTTATTTCAGCGAGTCCCAGGATGCAATAGTATTGCGGACTTGTCATTAAAAATAGTGTTCTGGACTCATAAGTTTGCAGTTGGGACTCATTGATATGGGAAACAGTGAGTCCCAGAACCCATAAGCCCAAAATTGTAAATGAATCACTACTTGTGATGACCATTTATGTTTAATTCTCTATTTTTCAAATAAGGTCACTGTTTTCAATGTCATAGCTATGTGTAATATGTATCCCATAAATAGCTGAGCTGCTGCGATTCAAATTGATTATCTGACTTGTATGAGTTGTAGTGTCGTTGTGAGTTTGAGCCCTGTTTTTTGTGTGGCAGTTGTCAGTCACTGGGAAAAGTATGTATAAACTAAGAACAGAAAGACTATGATTAAAAAAACACAATCTAAAATACATGTGTAACCTTTAAACATGTACAAAAACAGTGAAAAAGTATACATGATTATCAATATGATTTTTCCACCCACTAGTCCTGCAGGGCGAGTAAGTAAAAAAATAATTTTAAACCCCTGTGAACTGCCATCTTGTTTCGGAACAGTTCGCTTGACTGTTCTGTCCACACCACCCCGTAAGATGGCGTATGCTGGAGTACTCCAGCACAAATGTTCCAGTGCGCTTGATTTTTTTCCGCCTGTTCGACGAGAACATCTAAATCTAGTCCGCTCTAGGTGTATTATAAAGGGAGTGTACTGTTATCTGTCCAGAGGTCAAAAATAGCCTGGACATTCACCTCTAATATTTGACCTTCTGAAGTAAATTTAAAAAACCTTGTATAATGAAAACATGGTTCAATATGTCAATAGATCATTCTTCTATTTGTTTAAACTGGCCTATACCATTGAAAATAGTACCTAAAGACATAAACAAACAGCATAGACCTATCTCAGCTTGCACAAAGGAGCTGGGGCTATGCTGTGGACGAAAATAAGTTTTGATAGAAACTATATGAATATACAATAAAATTGAAATTGCTTGGAAAATTTGCGGATTTTTTCAGTTTGCAGATTTTTCTTATGTTTTTACTTGACAATGCTGAAAATAACTTTCAGAAATTAGCTATTGAGCCCAGTGATTAGAAGTGTATTTTGGAGCGTTCACCTACTCTCCTAATATTGACATTCTATGCCTTTTCTATATCATAAAAACTTTACTTTCCCACATATTGTTATTGCCCACATCAACTGGGAAGTAAGCCTGTTTTACAATGTACATTACAGTAAAATCTGTCTAAAACGGCCACTCAAAAGATCTTAATGACAAATGGTAGCTTAATGAAGGTAAAAGTATTGCAGAATGCTCCCCTTGGAGCATTCTGCAATACTTTTGACCGGCATTAGCAATAATTGGTCTTGAACTTTTCGAGAGTGGCTGTTTTATATGTTGAAATCACCGACCTTAACCCTATTCATGCTACGGTAACAGTTCTAAAATTTCGAACACTTTTAAGTGTCAGTTATCAAATAAAATGTTGGTTTTCAGAGCTGTATTTTACAAAATGCTTGTCAGAATTGCAAACAGGGAAGACCCTGATCAGACTGCTTCTGAAGAAGCAGTCTGATCTGGGTCTGCACTGTTTAATTTTATCTAGGCAACTAGTGTTTCAAATATTAGTACATTTTCCTTAAATATTTTGTATGCATTACACTCCTGCCGGGTCCTGTAGTGCAATCGATAGAGAGTCTGATGCTGATCCAGGGGTCATGAGTTTGATTCTGGCCCGGCCCCATACTTTCGTGGAGATATAATACCTATACAATATACATGTATTTTCATGATTCTAGCTAGTTAATATAGTTGAGCAGTCTGGTTTGAGTTGTACCTATTGAAAAATGCTGAAGACAGGTTTTCTGAAGACACAACCGAAATGTTATATGATTATTTACTACAAATAAAAAATGTTGAGGAAAATTTGTAGTATCAATCATTATGAAATGTGTGTCATAGGTTCCCAATCACTATTTGTTAGATTAAAGCAATTTGTTATAATTCCTTTTATTAGTTGGTGACGGATATTTATAGAGTGTTCAATTAAAGTATCCAGTTTTCATTTTTCAATGAGATTGATTTTGATTTGGTTTCAAATTGGCAGTAAAAACGTGCTTCCTCAATATAAAATCATTCTCAAGTGACTTAAATCTTTGCTTACTGGGTAATTTTGCATGCTTTTTTGTCATCTGCTAATTTTTTTCAAAATCAACTTTTTTGAAAAGATCTTTCAGGAATACCATCAGAGTGTCAAACAGCTTGGATACAGATCAGGCCCGACATTTAGTCGGGCCTGATCTGGGTCCAAACTGTTTGTAAAGGTTATCAAAAGACACAATAGTAGAGAAAGAGTTTAAAATCAGCAATTTTTCTGACAATCACTGCTGTCCACTTCTATCAATTATTATGTAAAATCAGGAAGATTGAAATGTTTGGGTGGGCAAAGGTGACCTTGTACCTTTTGATACCAGGGTGTTATACTTGATAGGTGCTAAAAGGTATGTTTGTAAAAAGGTATGTGTGTAACCAATTTAAGCCGAATGGAGGTTCCCACTGCTATCGATTGGACCATTCCATTTCCGTTTTAAGGGTTGTTAGGTGATATTTTTCATTTTAATTCAAATTTTAAAAGAAACATCTGTAAGCAAACAGTGGAGAACCTGATCAGACGCCGCATTTTGCGGCGTCTGATCTGGTTTTGCAATGTTTGCCAATGTCCCAAAAAAAGGATGCTAGGCTTATATGGGTTAATCAATTTCCATATCTGTGTTTGCAATCAGTTAAAGTTCTGGTGAGACTCATGATGCGCAGGCTCATCTTAAAGTTCACTGGTCACCTACATGTATGTCGTAAAAAGTACCAAAACTAAACGTCTAAATTGATTAATTAATTAAAATCGGTTTTGAAAATTTGACTGTTACTACCAGTTTAGCTTGGCCTCTTGAAATATATATCATGAAACTATTTTAGATATAAGTAATGGGCAAATTAAATTAGAGAAAGAAAAGAATTTCTTTGTTCCCGTACAAAAGAGTATAGTGGAATTCTTTACTAGAGACCTTGATATTTTGTCTGTTATTGTCAGTTCCCTGTACTGTCAGGATATTTTATTAGCACATTATTAACACTTAACATGCTGGGATATTTCATGATTTTTTGTTTTCTGTTGATTTTTCAGCAATTTTTCCCCCAAAAAAATCTTTCACGAATACTATCTGAATGTCTAACAGTCCGGATCCAGATCAGGACCGACATGCTGGGTCCAAACTGTTTGCAAAGATTATTAGCAGATGACATTAGCAGGCAAAGAGTTAAAGCTATAATCTTAAACTTAGTGGGGACCAAAGGCCCATTTACCAACCAAAGCCATGTTAAGTTTTCATAGTGAAAATGGGGTGAAAGTTAGCATCACATCACTTCTACAATTCAATTCACACAATACAGTTGATTGGCCCTTTGTAACAGCCATCAATTTAGCTCCTTCGAAAACACAATTCATGGGAGCGGAGGGACTTCCTATTATGAATAAGTGAGACTTGATTCATGTAAATAACTTTCGTTATCTCCTTCATGCATTTTAAGAGATATTTAAAAAAAATCTGAGAATGCTATTCAATGGGCCATAAATCTAGCTTCTCTCTTGCCCCATTGAATGTCTGTGGCAAGATGAGTTTGTCCGAAATCCATTTCAAGGTGGATGCAACATCTTGTTTTGAAGATATAAGATATGTTTTGATTTACTCGCTCTTTACAAACTACAATATACTATGAATGAGATGGATCTGAGATGAGGAAGATGGACTAATTATGCATAAGATGGACCAGTTATGAAGGAGATGAGCATGTTAATCACTTGATATGAAGGTGTTTGATATCAATCAACTCTAATTTTTGACATTCATTAATACCATGTCCCTATATCACTGTCCTCGCCCTCAAATTCAATACACTCAGGCCTTTGCCTTCGGCCACAGCTTTTATGTAAGCTGGGAATTTTATGAAATGGAAAAACACCTTTGATCCCTATATCTGCAAGGCCCTCTCAGGGAGTTGGGTTGGGGGCTACCCGTGTGCAGCCTTGGATTCAACTTGGTAAGTGAAAAGGGTTAGGGTTAGTACAAAAGTTTTACTATGACAATTATTTTAACACTGCCATGACTTCTTTTTACTTCAGAAATAATCACAACATCATCATGGAGAGCGGGTCAAGAGTTAATCCTACGAGAGTTGGGTCCAGTCAGGAAGAAAACTGGGAGACTCAAGGAAGCCAGAGATGATGGTAGGTGTACTGTCCTGCCTTAAATTTATAAGTACCACCTTAAATTGGCATTTGCATGCTGGGTAATTTAAAGGGATGCGAGCCATTATTGCAGCAGATGACATAGACTAGCCAGAAACAATTAGGATTCAGCAAGTACATTTGTTAAATCTTTGCATGCTGGGTAATTTTTCATGCTTCTGTTGTCGTCTGCTGATTTTTTTCAAAATGAACTTTTTCTAAAAAATCTTTCAGGAACCAAAAAGAGTGTCTAAACTAAGGTTGAGGTTGGTGCACTGGTAAATCGGTTTAAGCCCTCCAGTAAAATATTTTTACTGACCGTTCCAAGGGGGTGCTTCTTTTGTGGATCATTTATGTTATTTCTGCTTTGCTTTGTTATGCTTTCATGCTCTTCTGTTTGTTGATGCCTTGCGGTCACCTGCTGGGAAAGGGCTGACCTCTTGGCTCTCGTTTGTGATCTCTATTTGTGATGTTATCGCTTTCCCATTGGTACCGTGGGTCGATGTGGTACTTGATTGTATTGATTCCTGATCTTTGCCCTCTTTCTTACTGTCAAACTGTTTGGACTCAGATCGACGAGTTTGAATCCAACTAGCAGTGGGGTATTGTGTCCTCGAGCAAGACACCTTATTTTCATTGCTTAGTACTGGTTTGAGCACAATAAAATGACCCAACATGTCTGTCGAAATGTTGACTGGGACCTAAAGATTGAACTCAAACAATAAAAACATACAGTAAAATTTTGTTGACTTTAAATTTGACCTCTGGTGGAAAATCTATGCAGGCTTTATTTGAAAATGAGGAAAATTTGTATCTAAAATGATTTTGCCGGTTATGCTGTGTAGTGCTTAATATAGAAATTGAACCGGTGTCCAGCAAAAGATACAAGTTGGCATGTGCACCTATCAAAGCCTCAGATCAGCCTGCACATCAGTGCAGTCTGATCAGAGTCTTTGATGGGCACTCTATATGTAGCCAAGGGTCCAAGGTTTCTTCAGGCATAAAACTAAGCCTCTGATCAGACTGTGCAAATGTGCAGACTGATTTGAATCTTCACTGTTCGCACATGCCAACTTGTACCTTATGCTGGATACCGGCTCAAATTTTTCTCTTTCCAATTTCAAGGATCTCCGGCCTATATGGTAAAGAAATGGCAGTTCATTGATCCTTTTTTGATGATTGATCCACATTGATATACACTTAAAAACTTAAATTATAGATCACTCCTGATAGCAATTTTTATGACATCACTTGAATTTATTGGTTGTTAAATTGTTGATAAATTCTCTTGAGGTGTAAAAAAAGGAGATTGACCATGATTTGTTGATATCTTATCTATTGGGAGTAGGACTCTTGCTCAAGTAATATGTATGTCAAGGTATGATAGCTGATGATTTGTGTCCTCTTTTCCTCTGTGTGTGTCTTTGTTACATATATATATATAGTCTATGTTCAAGTGTCTTTTCCTCACAGTGCCATGGGTTTATCTGTGATCTGTGATCACAGGTTTAGATAAACAAAAATTTTGAGCATAAATTGTAAATATTTTGTACCCATCAGTTTTAACATATGTTTTGGGTGCTCAAAAGAACCGTCTCATTGAGACGGTTCTTTTGAGTACCCACAACATATGTTTTGGTTGAGAAATAAGAAAATTAGGTTTTTTTTGTTAACTAAAGGCCTGTCTGTGATATTTGCATTCCCTGATCGTACTCTCTCATTTTTGGGGTTTTGTAAGAAAGTCAGTTTAGGTTATCACGTGCATTGTATAAATAGGCCAGCTCATGTGATTTTTTGTATTTGTATTTATTCCATATGCAACTAGAGATGGCTCTCATGAGTCTGCATGGTTTTGCGGACTCATGAGAGCCCTCCCTGCTCACACACTTATTATGGTAATGGATAATGGTTTAGATAAAAAAAAAACTAGACTCATATCCTCAATAGATACACGCCTACCAAACGCTCAAATGCTCAACATCTGGTTGAATATTAAAAACAATTCCTCAAGGAAGAGAATTAAAAATCGGGGAATGTCATGCAACAGACTATGCATTCCTACGTTTGTGGTATAAATTTGAGATCAGAAAGTTGTCTCGTTTTGTCAGATTTACATTTCGCGTAAAATAGGTGTACCAGAATTCGACAGGAACATGTTTATCATGCGAAAAGTATATATGACCTAATGAGAATACTTTCTGAGCTCGTATTTATACCACAAACGCAGGAATCCGTAGGCTGTTGCATGACATTCCCCGATTTTTTAATTTTTTATAGAGCAGTTGTTTTTAATATTCAACCAGATGTTGAGCATTCGAACGTTTGGTAGGCGTGAGATAGCTGTACATGTATATTTAATGTAGGAGTTTACGAATGAGATAACATTATTATCACATGTGCTATTCCATATATATTCATTATTTATATAAACTCCAAAAATCTAATGATACATGATTTGGAAGCTCTTTGATGGTAGATCCAGGATTTTCAGAGGGATTAATTCAACAATAAATCATGATTTGTGAGTCTACTCAAATGAATCCAGTGAGTGCTTGCATGATTGACTTAATTGCAAAGCTTAGGTAGCTGAAAGTTTTATTGTAAAATAAATGGCACAACTCTTCTAGAGCAAGACATGAATTTACAGAGGTACCAACCTACGTCACAGAAGCATTTGATATTCCACCATTTTGAAGGGGCTGCGTTGTTTTTATCTGGCATCTGAACTCAGAATGGAGTAATGCGGTACCTACAAGTGCATATTGCTACTTTCTCTCAAAAGTATGAATGTTTTATAAACACGAATACCTCTGCTAAATTCGTCCTTCCACTGTAGTGAATTGCTTACAAAATCAGTGGCATTTTGGGACTCAATCATTATATATTCTGTGCAGGTGTGTTGATTAGTATTGGTAGACATTTATTTGTATTAGTATATAAGCATAAAAAACTTACCTTGCGATTCAAAGATAGCTTCCAAGTGAATGGTTCTGCGCTATGATGGAGGTTGTTAAAGGGGACAGCAACCCTGTTGATTACTATGTTTTATATGGAAGATCTTAATAAACCATGCATTTTGATACCAGTTTCATCTAAATCGGTTGAAAAACGTGGAAGTTTTGGGCATTTGAATATTTGCAACTAGACTGTAATGGAAGCGGCCATATTGTAGGCTTAGTGACGTCACACAGCCTAATAAAATATGCATAACCAAAATAATAAAAGACAAACCAATGGATTACTTGCAATTATCTTTAATAAAACATTTTCCTTATGTATAAAGCTGCTTATCTGCTGAAACACAGATGATGTGATAGTATTGATAACTAAAAATAATGCAGTTGGAAAATTCTGAAAACTAATTAAATATTCAAAATGGCGGCCAAATGTTGACCAAATTCAATTCTTTAAAGGCCCCATTTTCAACCGATTTTGATGATACTTGTATCAAAATTCATGGTTCTTAGAGCTATTTCTAAAAAACATACTTATCATTAGGGTTGCTGTACCCTTTAACTCTGAATTAGGTAACCTCAAGAATTATCTAGGCATGGGGGTAGGGTTGATGTGAATTTTCAAATGACTTGTACATTGTTCTTCAATGTCAAGATCACAAGGTTTTAGCCCTCTGATCATAGCAGATATAGTCTCTATTATTTCACTAATATATCATATCAAATTTAGCACCTATGGTAGAAAGGCCGCTTTGAAAGAATTATACCTATTTAATTTACCCCTGTCCTGCTGACCCCAGATTTATCCTTTTTGGAAAACATTGTAGATCCAGATCAGATGGCTTCTGATGAAGCCATCTGATCAGGATCCACAATGTTTTCCACTCAGATTGTAAATACATGCTAACTAACTTGAATGCTGCAGGTTAGCGGGATAGAAATTGGGGATGGGTGTGGTACGTAAAAATACTCAGCACGACGAGGGTTATATCTTCAACATGACTTATTAACATTGAAATTATTCATTTAACATATTTTGTATTGATAAACCAGAAGACTGGCTTGCCAATATTCTTTGAAGTAAAAGATAGATCTTACAGATGAAAACTGGGCCACAGTCCAGCTTTATTAATGCATAAATCAAAAAATCTACCTCTATTTGTCGCCCTGCACTAAGATTTTAAATGCAACCTGCTGCAGATTTATAACTATGAATAAATATAATTAAATATCATAAAAGATTTTTATGAAATTCCTTTCATTGCATCAGTAACAGATCTAGTAAGGCAAGCAACATTTATATCAGGTTACCCTAGATTTGAACAAAGTTTTCTGTGGTTTTATAAACAGTCCAGCAGATGGTAAACCTAAACAAACCACTTAATTTTACCATTTGGTTATCAAAATGTTGTAGCTCCATTGTATATTCAGCCTCATATCATTAAAACACAAGAAGACAGCAGATGTTAAGGAGACTAATACATTGTACCCTATCTGCACGCACATCGACCAATCGTGGAATCAACCTCTGCCGTACATAGAGGGTCTAATTTTCATGGACTTTGATAACGAAACAAACGGTTGCAAAATTAAACAATAAACGTTGTAAAAAATAAGATGCTAAAGCGTTTTTTTATGGAAAAAATTAACTTCATTTATCCCGCTGATAAAACTTTTTGGATAATCAGAATAATCGATTTTAACAGGATTGAGCCCACATGCTACAGAACTAATTTTCACTGCGCCAGTTCCGGCTAACAAAATGGAGCTTTTTGGTACACAGTTCTACGCATAATGCTCCTTACATACACCCGAGCCATGATTCGATTCTGGAATCGTGGGAACTTTCTCGAATGACATTGTACCTACTAGGTATACATATTACATAACCTGAAACCAGTCTCCGTCAAACCAGATTGATGCTCACCTAATAATTCAGATCCTAATATATACTCTACAATAGCTGACCATAATACAACAGAGTTACTGATGAAAACTACAGTAGGTCTGTTGTGACCCCATATTTCAAAATTTACGCTTTTGGATAGGTAACTTGATGTATTGTACTTTACAATTAATGTATAGGCTATGTTCGAATTGATTCTCTTCTTGTTGGCAAATGAAAGAATTCATGCATTCCATAAAACTTACAAAAGTAGGGGCGAATATGGTTTAAACGTAGAAGGGGATTTAGTCTGCTTTCACCTGATGAAGACTGATCAAGATACTTGGTCCCACCTCTTCACGCTTCTGCTTGAGCCATATGCATAATTCATAATTGGAGCAGTGAATTTACAATTCCAATCAACTTGCAGACACCTATTTGAAAGCTGATAGTTCAATTCTATTCATTATTGATTGTTTTTGCCATTTATTGTTTTTACCAGTTCAAAATTTATTACCTGTATCCTGTCGACTCTTTACCTGCTGCTAGTAACTTTTGTGGTCTGCTGATATCCTTTGAAAACAGTTTGGACCCAGATCAGGCCCGACAAACTGTCGGCCTGATCTGGATCCAAACTGTTTTGACTGCGATGATATTCCTGAAAGACTGAAAAAGGTTAATTTTGAAAAAGACAAAAATGCAAAATTACCCTGCATGCGAAGATTTAAATGGCGGTATGCATTTTAACAGGTATTATCATATATTGTTACAATTCTGGCTATGCTTCTTTACTGGGCATTATTGCTGCATATTTGAAAATGGACTATTTGCAGTGCATGTGAACATCAAAATGAAAGAGGTTTACTATCAAATAATTACAACTGTCATAACATTTATTGAGATCCGCTTACCTGATTGGTGGAGAACGGTCATCTGATCGCATTGACCTGTGTTTCATTTTTCATTGAACCCGGTCCGTATTCATGAGGGGCGGGGCCATTTCGAGGGCCATTCACGTCAGAACTACTTTTGTGATACTGTGCAATGAAATACAATGCTTCTATGAAGAGAAATGGACAGCCTGCGACTACTGACAGTTTACCTTACACTAACACCTATATTTTCAGGTAGAAAAGCAAAAATTGACTTACATATGATCATGATGCCTAAATTAACAGTAGTCATGCCGATCAGCTGTCTGCTGCGATCTATTCAGTTTCACAGCCCGCAGAATGATGCGATCACCCCAGGGCGATCACCTCTGCACCTGTGCTGGTTTTGTATGTTTTCATTTAGCCCCGCAATGAAATCGTTTCTTGAACTTACTGACTGTTGCCAGGTTTATCCAACATTTTTTGCAGTTCGTCTTTGCTTTCTTCAATCACTCAATAAAGATGGCACAATTTCTTTTTGCTGGGGTCATTTCGTTTCCTTTCCAAGCCATTTCGACAGAATCTGATGATGCTTTCGTCACCAATGTAAACGAATGACGTCATATCCGATGACGTAACTATCGTACACATTCTAATGAAGACCCATGTCGAGGTAAAAACGAGATGTTAGTTTCTAAAATGTAGTTGTTTATTTTCAATTGGAGAAGGGCCGCGATTTTGATTTTTTGAACGTCGTAACGTCTAAGTATACATACGCACGTCATAGTCTAAATGCGCGAAAGGAACTATTAGCTGGAAACGGTTTTTTTTAGGAAAACATAATTATAAATACTGAATAAAGAAAGAATAAAGAAGAAGTTGTAATTATAAGAATTGAAAGTTATTTTTCTGCGTTTCACTGAGGTATGAAATGTCGTTTAAATTACATCTAATTTTAGCATGAAAACCTTCGGTTTTCATGCAAATTAGATGTAATTTTCCCGACATTTCATACCTCAGTGAAACGCAGAAAAATAACTTTCAATTCTTAAGCACACTCATACATGTCCTATAAGTTCAACAGGCCTCACACTAGCATCATGATCATGAAAAATGAATTAACCCTTTGAACTGCTAAAAATTAACTCTTTCTTTCAAAGTTGTTAATAAGACACTTTTTAACTCAAGACATCATCAAGCACACTCATACACGTCCTATAAGTTCAACAGGCCTCACACTACCATCATGATCATGAAAAATGAATTAACTCTTTGACTGCTATAAATTAACACTTTTCTTTCAAAATTGTTAATAACACACTTTTTAACTAAAGACCTGTGACAACAGCCCTACTTGACACAGGCAAGCAGCAGAGAATCTCTTCAAATGTATGTGGCCCAACTGGGATTTTGAATTCACAATCCACTATATAGCAGTGATTAGTCTGCGTTGCATGGAAAACTTGCAATTTTACGAGTATGTCATCTCAATTCACATCAATTATATCAAGCTCTTCTCTGAATTTTGTTCCATCTTCCTTTATTATAGAACTTGATATTCATTTTGCATCTGGGAGTAATATAACGGCATGTATTAAAATCCATAAACCGCTAGTAATGATGTCACTTATAACTTAAATTATATATAGCAAAATCTTAGCATTTTCATGCTAAAAGCACAATTTGGAAGTACTTTCAGTGTCTATTAGCAATGAACCGCGACATGTGATTTCCAACAATATGGCATTTTACAAGTATAGACTCAGACGAACCTGTGAAGCCTGCTTTTAAGCTTAGAAACTTCAAATGATGTTCAGTTAGTAGCTTAACACTCATAGAATATTCAAGGGACTAGGGAATGCTCTGATCAGACTCTGGGTATGGGCAGGCTGATCTGAGGCTTTGAAGTTGCACATACCACTTTGTTGGAAATCTCATGTAGTATCTTACATTGATGCTCATGTATTATAATAAATTTATTGAATTCATTAAACTCTGCAAAAGAGCCATAAAATGCTCGGCAAGGTTTTCCTCAACTTGTGTGTAATTAATAAATTCAATAAAACATGAGCACCCATGTAAGATACTCTATATAATTTACAATACATATTTTTGAATTATAGAAAATACTTAATTGTTAAATGGACTGCATAAATGATTACAAGTGTGGGACAAAGGACAGTTCTTACTCTTTGATAATCATTTTCTACCCATAAATTTCAACTTAATTGTATTTTTATCAATCAACAACCTGTTCATTGTCCAACAGAGTCAAGTAAGGTCACCTATCTATTTCCACCCTAAATTAATCATTCAAATTTTTTCAGGGCCCTCTCTCCATGTTGTCTAGCAAAAAAAATATCTTTTTCTGCACTCTAGTACTTCATTTAGCCTTTGATGAAAACATTGATTAATTTATTTTCAATTTTATGTTGTATATTTAATCTGCGATATAATAATGATTGAATTGTTTGAGGTGAATGGTACAGACATAGTGTTGCTCAATAATGGTTTTGTTCCAAAATACAGACTGCTGAGACAGACAACAATGCACTGTTTGTTAACACTTGATGAAAATAGAGAAAACAAATTGCTTCTTTAAAACTTTAATTCATTTAACTTAAATATACAGCCTACTTCCTAAATAAAACATAAGCACAACATAAGCACAACAGTGTCAAAGATTTCCGCCCTTCCCCTCCCCCTGACCCCTTGGAAGGTCAGTTATTTAAATTTTGCAATAACAGAGTCAGTTTTCAATATTTTTAATTTACATTTTTGCATGCAGATATGGGACATTAAAGTTGTGAAACATAAAAAAACAACAGGATTTTAGTTTGAAGGTCTGGGTCAGATCTCATAGGTGGACTGAGCTGAGACCAAAATCAACTTTTACGGAATGTGATCATGAAGTTGAAGGGAATGAAGAGTTTAAAAATAAGCAAACAAAAATTTCAACCTTACATACATCTCTTACCTGGGTAATATTATACAATTAGTGACTAATGAGGTACTGGATATGATGTGATATCGACCAAAGAATACCAATATTTACAGAGGCGAAGCCGAGGTCAATATTGGTATTCTCTGGTTGATATCACATCATATTCAATGCCTCATTAGTTAATAACTGTTTTGATATATACCTTTAAGAGAAAGATGTACGGGTATCATTGAACCTGGGAAAAATACTGAACTTATATACAAGTTTTGGGACAGTCTAGCATTTAGCACAAACAGTGCAGACCTAGATAAGACCACCCGTTTACTATTTTATATATGTTGTGCATGAGTGTCATAATTACAAGAATTCTAACATGCCTCACCTGAAGAGCCAATGTTAAAATAGTGTGATATATCAAACAATCATTCACAGCTTTGAAAGCTCAGGGAAAATGTGTGATAGCTGACATCATTTGTTACTGGAAAATGACGTCATTCATGGCTTTAGACGGTGTAACGTCGTTTTAACGCTTGAAAGACGTTACAGATACATGTAAACATATGCGACGTGGCCTAAGTATTGGCGGGAGTTCTTCAGTGCAAAGGTGGAAAATTGAAAGAAGCTGAAGACTTCAAATTTGTTCTCATCGTTTATTGTGCAATAAGATCGAAATAGATCAGCTCCAGTGCGTGATTTGTTGCGTTCTCGGCAACTACGATAGGATTATTAGCGACGCTTTAGAAAAGCAGAACCGGAACGGAAAAAACACAAGGAGTCTAATTTTAGTAACTAATATTCACCGGCAAGCGCGCGCCAGCCAGTGAATATGACAATATATAGACTGGCCATTTGAGCGCTCTAAGCCAAAGAAAATCGGTCTCTTTACTTAGTTATATAATAATACGCTTTTTCGGTGGATACAAATTTGACAAATTGGCCTTGTTACGATTAGATCAGATACGGTATTAAGTTATAATTGGTAGAACTTCAACTTTTTTGTAGACTTTTTTTTATTGTTGTTGGTCAGGTATTTGCAGTAAATGTACCTTAAGATTTTGCCCCAGTTAAAAAAATAAATTGAATTCTCTTCAAACAGTTTTATACTGAAAGAATTGCATTGTATATGCCATATTTGATAAAAGTTTATGTTATAAACATTGTACCCTCTCCAAAAATTTAATAACAATTTGAAATTTGAAATTGATTGACTTGTTAGAAAATAAACCCATTGACCCAAGTTTGGAACTATCATCAAATTTTGCCTTACTTTGGTATTTCATTGTCCTGGAATAAATGGTGTTTGTATAATTATTAAGTTCATTTGGATTTCTTTCTGGATTGAAAATTTAAAAAATATGTCAAGGTTAAAGGAAACACCTCACTTTTACACTGCTTTTAACAATGTCTCTAAACAGTTTCTCAGATATTCTTTACAGAGAAGATATTAGGCCACTTTAATGAGAAATAAATCAAGATATTGAACTACTTCCCTGAGATGTCAATGAAACTGTTACAAATTATTAACTCTCACATTCTAATAAAGCTGGGAAGGTAACAACAAAAAAGTTAGAATTTAAAATATAAGAAAATGATACATAAAATTACTGGAAACAAATTCTTCAAGTGAGACCTACATGTATTCATACAGAAGTTAGGATATTGGATTCTGTAATCTGACATCCATTTGCATCTAAGAGGGGCCATGTACTTTCAGGAATATCTTGGGCCATTCTTTATGTACTAAAGACTCAACTAGGAATGCTCAGTTTCATAGGAGACCTAAGCCTGTTCTGAAAGATTAAGCTAACAGTGTCATACATGACATTACCACAAAACATTATTGACCAGCCCATACCACATCAGGATGAGAAAACCTGTCTTCAGGGATTTGTGACAATGTAACTTAATTTCTTAACTATATCTACTTAGATACGTACAGAGCTTATTTAGAATATTGAGCTACGGTGCAGTCCCTTTATAATGCTATATTTGGGGTTCATAGGAATGGACAGTGTTATAAGTGAATTGTGTTATAAAGGGACAATATTACAAAGGAATAATAAGAAAATGGCCATTTCCTTATAATTCCTTTGTAAAATTCCATGGTATAAAAAATGTGAGCCACAATATGACTGTGTCATATCCAAATCTATGTTATGATGAGGTGTGTTATAAAGGGACTGCAGTGTATTAGACTTTCTAGACAGTGAATATCAAAGGTGTTGATTAGTTTGTCTGGCTGGTCTGCATCTTTGGTTTAAACGTATTGAAATCAGTTTATACAATACAATACTATTTTCAATCATACAAACATAAGCCCTTAAAGCGCCAATCACAACAAAAGTCGTCTGCTGAAATGTTTAAGAAGCCTCTATGGCAAACAGTGTGGACCCAGATCAGACTGCTCCTATAGGAGCAGTCTGTTCTGGGTCCTCTCTGTTTGCTTCCATACTTAATTCTTCAGTAATGCTAGGCAATTATTTGCAGCAGACGACTTCAACAGACGACATTTTCAGGTGCATTTTTTTCTTGGCTCTTTAAGGGGTAAACATATTTATTTCAAATCAGTTTATACAATACAATACAATTTTCAATCATACAAATATTAGGATTGGAACGGAAGTGTTCTTCTTCTTTGTTGTTTGCATGTAATATATTATGGTTGCTGATCATTTTTACAATAAAAAAGTAACACAATTTCATGTTCTTGTCTATAATATAGAAAGTTTCAATTTTCTATTTGCAGATCACTCAGACAGAGCAGACAGCCCTATGGAAGAACGACCAGATGCCCTGGTTGGAGAGGAGTATCCGGGGGTTGGGGTGGGAAGTGCCACGGCTGCCGAGTTAGATCGTCACAAGGCTCTCTCAGAGGAGGCTAAGAAAGTCTACAATGATTTACAGTTTGGTAGGTTAAACATAATATGTGTCTCCCATGTGCCGGTCCGGACCCACCCTGGAAAATTACAAAAATATAGGGTTCCTTAGCAATACTGGTCTGGATCCCCGTAAAATCACAAAGCTACCAATCCAGCATTAAATGCCAGGCCATCATCGGCCCGCCAGCAAAACACCATTTAAATGGCCCGCTAATAATTCCTCCCTCATCAGACAAAAAAAAAACAACGTCAAAGTTGGACCCCTTCTGACAAAGCTTACTAGATCCGCGCATGTCTCCTGACGAGAAGATGCATTTCAGATTACTTTTGATCATGGAAGCTAGAACTATGAGCCTGATCAGGCTGCTACCAAAGTGCTCATTGTTGTGAATAGCGGGAAAGGGTTAATACACACATTCTCCATATCATATGGGCCTCGTCGCGAGAGAACCTGTCTTCTGGGTTTCCGACAAAGCGAGTTTCAAACCAGTCTCCTCAGCTACTGAGACTAGCTAGAAAATTGAAATTTCACCTGTAGCAAGTTTACATATAATACTTACCAAAAAGCGAATAACAAAGGCACTGATCAGTCTGCACGAATGCGCAGGCTGGTCTGCACCTGTGTTGTTCACAAGCCCCCGAAGACAGGTTTTCTCGCGTTGCGGCCCATATTTACCTGACATTGAAGGATGGCTTGTGACCTTGACCTCTCATCCATTGATTTTGTGATTGAAAATAATTGCTCTAAAATTTTTGCATATTATATCAATGATAATGCAGAATGATTAAACTGTCAAGTAAATTCTAGCAACAATTGTAGAAATAAATTGCCTTCAAATCATTTAACTCTTTGCATGCTCAGTGATTTTCAAAAAAAAAATAGACATCTGATGATATTTTAAAAAATTAATATTGTCATAAAATTCTTCTAGGAATACAATTGGAATGTCAAACAGTTTGGATCCAGATCAGGCCCGACAAAAAGTCGGGCCTGATCTGAATCCAAGCTGTTTGCAAATATTATGAGCAGAAGAAACTAGTAGGCAAAGAGTGAATGTTTATTCAACAAAGGAATGGAATGTAGGACCCTCGAAGAGGTAGGCTTTTACATCTGTACCCAGTCTGTTCTGGAAATCAAGTTGGTAGATTTTTGCTTATTAATAGAATACCTATGATAGCCCTTTTCTTACTGTACAGTAGGCATGCTGACCTGGGTTACAGCCTTACACTGTCTATGCATGTCCTCTGGTCCTTCAATGACACTTGTGATTCCAATTAACTCTTTGCCTGCTATTGTCGTCTGCTGCTAATCTTTGCAAACAGTTTGGACCCAGATTCTGTTGGTCCTGAGCTGGATCCAAACTGTTTGACACTCTTGATGATATTCCAGAAAGAATTTTGTGAAAAAGTTGATTTTGAAAAAAAAAGCAGACGGCAAAAAGTATTTACCAGCATGCAAAGATTGAAGTGAGAAGACCACCATCTAAGCCCTCTGTGGATAAACCAGATGAGACGAAAATGTGACTTATCGCTGAAACATAAAATTATTCTTTAAATAGCTATGTAGTGGGGCAAGGGGTTTACTTTTTTGTGTGGGCTCCAACCTGTTTCCAAACATAATGTATTTGTGAGTAGAGAAGGCACTGATGAGATGTGCAGGCTCTTCTGCGTCTTCTCTGCTTGCCTGTTAGATAAGTACTTAAAGCTGGCCCATTTTATTTGATAGATTGCATAAAACACACATTATTATTACTACAATGAAAATCCATATAAAAATAATGACAAACTCTTAACAGTTGTTAGGTGTCATTAACCCTTCCTTGCTAGGGGTGACTTTTGTCGTCTGCTGATAACCGTTGCAAACAGTTTGGACCCAGATCAGGACCGACAAAACAGTTTGCAATGTTTATCAGCAAATGAGAAAAGCCGCCACTAGTAAGGGGAAAAAAGCTGTCTCCAAACTGTGTGAAAATGTAAAATTATCATTATAAGAATTAAATTGTAGTCTTAAGATCGATCATGATATACTAAGTGACTCCTGAGGATATCAACCAAATGATCCATTAAGTGGTATAAATTTCAAGAAAAAATGTATTTTGGAATGTTATTGTGATGTGATCAAGATTAGCCCTGTCTTTAAAGGTTCTGAATAGACTTATGCGCAATATAATTTCTGTGTCGTTTTTCTTAGTAAAATTCTAGAATTTTCTTTGTAGCCGAGACATGTTAATTATGCATTGCAGTAAAGCCTGTGTAAAACGGCCGCTCAAAAATAGACAAAATAAAGAGTTTAATGACAAATGGTAGCTTAATGAAGGTCGTAAGTATTGCAGAATGCTCCCCTTGGAGCATTCTGCAATACTTTTGACCTGCATTAAGCGATAATTGGTCTTTAAAACCAATTTACGGTCTTTTTGAAAGTGGCCGCTTTACACAGGTTTTTCTGTAACATGTGTAATTTCCTCTTCAAATACTTGTAATTATCTCACAGACTCTGATGAGGAAAGGAAAAAGAGTTTAGATGAGAAACGGCGGAAAGCTCCTGTTAAACGGAAGGCCCCAAAATCTGCTGGTAAGTTCAGTGTAGTTCTAACAGGTTCTTTATTTTTAAATAAAGCTCATGTTGTGGGTACTCATTGGAAGAGTGTCTAGAAATGCTTACTGGGAGCATTTCTAGATACACTTTCATTGAGTATCTCAGACAATATAATAATATTTCCATCTCCCCCACACCCTTCTTCACTATTTTCTTTTTCTTATATTTCTCCATTTCTGAAATTTTATGTTAAAATACGTTGCCGCTGACACCTAAATACACTGAGATCAAGCATTAGTTTTGACTGGCATTGCAATGACAACCATGTACAACAGGTATATGATTGTATAGAGACTTCATTGCAATTCCAATACAACCAATGTTTAGACCAATTTAGATAACAAAGTAATAAGAATTTCTATCTCATTGTGCAAGAAATTTATTTTGATTCGCCTTTATTATGAAAGGTACAGTGCACTCCCTTAATAACGCTATGTTTGGGGTCCATCTGAATGGACAATGTTATAAGTGAATCATGTTATAAAACAACAATTTTACAAAGGAAGTAATGGAAAATGACCATTTCATGGTCATTTTCCTATACTTCCTTTTTAAAATTCCATATCATATATCATAGTCGGATTGCAGGTGCAGGGGCATCATCCACATCAGTGGGCCAACCTTCCAGGTAACTGGCTACCTGCACGTATAGTATATCTCACACCTGATCTCCAGGTGATCCTTTCTTGAGGGTCAGCTGTTGTGAGCTTCAATGCACGGCAGTCTTTCTCTGTCAGTTTCTTCCATGTTATCTTGGGCCTCCCTGCCTCTGCCTGCCATCAATCTGTATATCACATGCTGTTCTGACTGCACCAAAAGAACGCTCCACATACCCAAACCAGCGAAGCTTTCTATCTCTCAAAATGAGGTTGAGGTCCTCAAGCTCAAGCTTTGCCAGAAACTCTCTTGATCTTACCATGGCCACATCCTCTGGCTTGATACTGCAGATCTGTCTGGTCATGGCCCTATCATTGCGCTGCCAGAGTAAAATAATTTGGGAGCCACATGACCGTGTTATATCCAAATCTGTGTTGACAAAGTGTGTTATAAAGGGACTTCATTGTACTTATAATTTTCTATTTTAATACAGAGCAAGATAAGCAAGCAAATAATGCTAAACAACGTCACTACGACCAGGACGAGGTGAGAAGGTTCATGCAGAAACAGAAGGCCGAGCGACTGAGGCAACAGAAGGAAGAAGAGAAACGACAGAAAGAGATCGAGGACTCTCGGCGGAAACATCTAGAAGAGTTGTATCATAAGCAGAAGCCGGCAACGACGGGGAAACGAGAGAAATCCCGACAACGAGGCGGTCAAGACATTCCTTCCAAACCTATGAATTCAATCAACGATCTTCCAAAACATCATCCATTCCATAAAGATAGAGCACGCTTCATGGTAAGAATTAAAGATTGTTTTGTTATAAAGTTTAAAACTGGTGATTGACACTTAACAGCTTAAGAGCTAAACAAATACACTTTCAGAAAGTAAAACAAAATTTCTAAAAAATATTTAAAGATTGGAAATAAAATATCCTGGTCCACAATTTCTTTCTGCAAAGTTTATTGAGTCAAGGCATGTGTTTTTGGAGTTACATGTGACACAAAGTGGGATGGATGGTTGGTCAAAAAGCAAGTGAGTTTGACCAAGAAATGTCACAATCACAGACTGCAGACCAACCCACAGCACCTTTAGGAAGAGACACAGAACACAGACAGCCACAACACAAAGTAAAGCAACAAGCTCTCTCTTCCTCAGCAAATTGATTGCTAAACTAGAAAGGACACCAAGAACCACACCACAAAACATGGACCCAACACAAAAAAAACACACCAAATGAGAGCAACAACAAACAATGAATATAGGGATCACACATGTGTTTTCATGCTTTAACATTTGCCGGGTCCCGAGGATGCTGTTTGAACACGGGGCCAATTGGCCGCGTGTTCAACATCATCCAGACCCGGCAAGTGTTAATGCAATGAAACAAACATGTGTGATCGTTATTCTTGCATATTTTACCTTATTCCAGCCCAATTCGCACTGAAACGCTGCTAAAACATTAAATTGTCCATTATCTTACAATGGATTTCTCTAAACAAAATGGCGTCGGCTGTGTACTTTTGAACGTCATAACGTCATCACAACGTCATAACCGTATGCAACGTTTTCGCGAACAAAAACATTGGCTAAATGATCAGTCTGGTCCGCAATGCTTTCCGTATATAACGTCATGCAAATAATGAAAGGCTGATTTTAAGTATTTTCAAGTTCAGACCCATGTTCAAACAGCACGTGAATCTCCTGATTTGAACATGGGTTTTCGTTCATTTGACAATGGGTGTAAACAGCTATATGAATAGACATCTATGCAAGAATAAACAATTTGCCTCTCCCTCAAATTTATTACATAAAGACCTGAAAATTGTTGTGCAGCCTGATCCAAATTTTTACTGAATGCAGACTTGAACTACAATCCTAAAAGAGCTTCTTTTTATATAATGATTTATTAATTCGCTGGCAATTACATTGAAGCTGCATCATAAAGCGAAATCAATCTAAACATGAAATCAATTTACACCAATCTGTGATGCTATAATAATCCAAGGATATTCATAAACGTGTTAGACATGGCAATTACAGCAGTCCGCTCATTAAACTTCAGTAGCAACCCTTTAAAATATGTAATAAAGTTAAATTGGCGGAATTCAAATCAATTAACCTTTTTAAGTCAGACATCAATATCAGCTTATGGCAGCATTTTACAATATAGGCCACGTCGTGAGAAAAACTTGTCTTCGGGGATTCCGACAAAGCGAGTCTCAAATGAGTCTCCTAAGCTACAGAGACTAGCTAGAAAATTGAAATTTCGTTTTTGGCAAGTTTAGATATGATACTTTCCAAAAAGCGAATAACTAAGGCTCTGATCAGTCAGCGCCGAAGCGCAGGCTGGTCTGTGCCTTTGTTATGTGCAAACCCTGAAGATAGGTTTTTGCGTCGAGGCCCATATAATGAAGCGTAGCCCTTAAAGTGCCAATCGAGAAAATAGCATGCATCCTGGTTTGTAGGTACATAGTATGGAAGTAGATAAATGCTTGGGCCAAAATTGAAGAAGTCTTGCCCTCTTGCATATATAGCTGAACATACATATTATGAATTTACTTAAACCATGTCCAGCTTAGCCAGAAACCAACTGATCAGGATATAATGAGCGCAGTGGCTCTGTTGTAGAGTGCTTGGCTCGAGACCGACCGGTTGCGGGTTCGAGCCTCACCAGCATCACTGCGTTGTGTCCTTGAGCAAGACCCATTAATCCTTGCTTAGTACTGGTTCAACCCAGGAAGACCCGTCCCGACATAACTGAAAAATTGTTGACTGGGACATAAAGAATCAAATCAAACAAAAAAAAAAATGATGGATAAGAAAATTCACAATTTTAAGCTCAAAATGTGTGTTTATCTGGACCTATGAATGAGTATGGTGAGGGAATAACCCTTGTCCAGCTGACCCTAGTTTTTTTCCTTTTATGAAAACATTGTAGATTCAGACCAGCTGGCTTCTAGCTGATCAGGATCTTCACTGTCTTCCACTCTTTACAACTGGAATGCTGCAGGTTAATAGAATAAAAACTGGGGAGGAGTGTAGTACATAAAATATTCAGCATGATAAGGGTTAAAATGTCCAAATATTGAGAGTAAACACTGTACCCCTATTATCTGGGCCTCAATATGAGATAATCCTGTCTTCGGGGTTTGCGAACAACAAAGATGCAGACCAGACCACATCCATGCAGACTGATCAGTGCCTTAGTTATTCACTTTTTGTTATTTGTATCACATCTAAACTTGCTACAAGCGAAATTTCAATTTTCTAGCTAGTCTCTGTAGCTGAGGAGACTGGTTCGAGTCTCGCTTTGTCGAAAACCCTGAAGACTGGTTTTGTCCCGTCAATCGTGGTCTAGTGGTTAGCGCGTCAGACTTTCTAACCAGCGGATCAGGGTCGATACCTGGGTGTGCACCTATTATACATTATTTATGGGAGCGCAGTGGCTCAGTGGTAGAGTACTTGACTCGAGACCAAGAAGCTGCGGGTTCAAGCCTCACCGGCGTCACTGCATTGTGGTCCTTGAGCAAGACACATTTATCCTAGCTTAGTACTGGTTCAACCAATCAAGACCCGTCCCTGTTTAACTGAAAGATTGTTGATGGGACGTAAAGAATCAAATCAAAATGTCCTGTCAATGCCCAACTAATCATTTGCTTGTTTATTTCTACAGCTGAGCACTGACTCGGACAACAAAGAAAATGTTCCAGATCCTGACGTCGACATAAGTGATGGCAGCTCAACTATTACTGATGGCGGATCCATGGACGAACTTACACCTGTTGACACCCCGCGTAGAACAGATATTGATATTGACGCGGGAAACCTTAAACCGGGTCATTTAAATCGTGATAATAAAACAGACAAGAAATTAAAATCCAAAGCTGGTGATAGTGCTAATACTGCCAATGTTCGGACAGTCGGTGGATTTACTTTTGAAGTGGATGGTGTCATGTCAAAATTTACTCAAGCTTTGCATGAAAAACTCAACGAAGAGCCAAGGGCATTACAAGGGAATTCTGGATATACAAGTGCAAATTCTCATAATGTGAATTCGGGATTTTCTAACTTTATGTCACAGGATGATATTGGATATTCGCAATCTCGAAGCAAACAGGACAGATTGAAAGCGATTAAAGAAACGGCAGCTACTTTACAAAATCGGCTTCAAGAAGAGAAACGGAAGTTCCAGGGAAAGTCGAGTGCAGGGCTAAATAATGAAAGTAAGTAAAAGTGTGTGGGTATTGCATGGGTGAAAGTTTTCAGGATTAATCCAGAATTCAGGATTTTGAGGCTGACTTTCCATAGAAAGTCAGCCTCAAAATGCTGAGTTAAGGAGATTATAATAGGACTTTGATTAGTTTTCAGATTATCTAAACACAATTAATCAATTTTAACTTTGAATTATCTATTTTTGTAGCCATCCTGCATGTTATAACATTTGAATTTCAAAAGTTCAGGATTTCTGAAATTTTGAATTTTCACCAATGGTATTGTGGGTGCTTTGAAAGCTTATAGCTGCAGAAAGAAGATTTTTTATAAGTTATGTTGCTACAAGTTCAGGAACTCTAGAGTGCAGGGCTAAATGATAAATGAAAGTGACTAATGTTCTATATGTCTTTCAGGGTGGGGAGGGGTCATTTTATTTGGTCTCTGCAGGCCTTAAGTTAAGAATGCGTACCAAAAAAAATTTTTTTCTTATTTCTCAACCAAAACATGTTGCAGGTACTCAAAAGAGCCGCCTCAATGAGAAAGTTCTTCTGAGCACCCAAAACATTTGTCAAAACGGATTGGTAAGAAAATATTTATAATTTTTTCGCTCAAAAACTTTGCTTATCTAAAGCTATGGTCTCTGTGTGTGGGTTTACTACAATTTTTTTAATGTCTGCCATAACTCGAAATACTGGAGGTAGAGCATTGATATTTCACATGTTTTATAAACTTTAACTCTTTATAGACTAATGGATTCTTCCTTCTGGTTAGATACAATAAACTTTGGATGGTCCATTGTATATATCTAGGTGTGTTGAGTTATAACTAAAAATAGAAATATCGCATTTTTACGTCTGAAGATCTTTATTTACCTTATCAAACTGTGTAGACCCTAATGAAATATAGCATTATGCTGCATTTCATCTTGGTCTTCACTGTTGGTAAAAGTACCCATTTAAGGGTTACACGTATACGAAGGGTTAATATTGTACCAAAATAAAAGTAAAGTGCTTGTTTATTATAGTGTCACCCCTATTGAAAGGGCCAGCCATTTATGACTTATGAGACACCTCAACTTGTCACATTTACTTCCCAAATCCCATCCTTTTGCCAGGCACCAGGCAGGCTAGGAATTGGTAACCATCACGTTTAACTAGCTGGCGGCTCACCAACCGGCCATATCAGAACGAAACCAAAATATATAACCTTGACATATTTTAAAAAAGTTCAATATTTCTAAACTTGGCCATATATAGATAAGGGTTAAAAGTATTGGTCAAACTTTTAGCTAGATTAACCTTCAAAGCTCTAACCATGATATAACAGACAGCAAACTCATGCCATCTATTTTCATGGTCAAATTCAATTTTGTGATACGTCTAATGGCCGCCTTCATTTTATTTATTTCTATTTATTGGCTTTAAGACCTGACTCTCTATTATTTACATAAATCATTTAATTTATTTTGGATAGAAAATTTAAAGTCTGTTTTGTAATAATATTTATAGGAGCTGTTAGTTTTTGACTTTTTGACTTTCAAAATTACACACATTATTAAAGAAGGAAGAAAAATATCATAAATCTGAAAGCCCTATCCGTTTAACTCTTTGCATGCAGGGTAATTTTTCATGCTTTAGTTGGCGTCAGCTGACAATTTTCAGAATTCACTTTTTCAAAATATTCTTTCAAAATTCAAACTATTTAGATCCAGATCAGGACCGACATTCTGTCGGTCCTGATCTGGGTCCAAACTGTTTGCAAAGGTTATCAGCAGAGGACAAAAGTCGTCACTAGCAAGGAAAGAGTTGAAATACCTCTCAGAGAATTTCAGTTTATAAGTAGTTTGTTCTTGAGAAGTTTTAAAGTCAAGTTTTTTCAAGGTCCCCATATATTCAGGCGTGGAATTAGCATTTATCCTCTCTAGTTCTCGAGTTTCATACAATTTTTTTATCATAATGTGCTGATGAAATTAGCTCCTTTTTTGCTAGGGGTGACTTCTGTCGTCGGCTGACAACCTTTGTAAGCAGTTTGGTCCCAGATCAGGACCAACAGAACATCAGGACAGATCAGGACCAACAGAACATCGGTCCTGATCTGGAACCAAACCATATGTGTTAATGGTGTTCCTGAAAGAATTTTGTGAAAAAGTTAATTTTGAAAAAAGTCAGCAGATGACAACAAAAGCATTAAAAAAGAGTTAAGGTCTTCACTGTTTGATATTTGACAAATATTTTATAAATCAAAAGACCTTATAACAAAAACTTGAAAAGTTATGTTTAGACCAGTGAGAGAAAAAGTCTTGAAAATTTAAAAAACATTTGCTGTACTTCTTAACTGCATAACTGCAAATGTCTCGTTATATTACGATAAATAAGATTGATTAAATGGCAAATGGCTAATAAATGTTTATAAATTCTGCTTTTTGCCCAAGGTGCAGGGCTATTTTACTTGGCAAGATTTCTTATTACCATTATATCAACTTTATTTTTATCTCCAGTGTTTATTCAACGTCAATGATGCAGTCGAATTAAATATTTTAATTTAATTCAAATCATTGATGTCGATATTATCAAACCTATTCATGGATTTGAAATCTATCAGGTTTAACATATCAGTTTGTATACCGTTGGACTCGTTTAGATTTTATTGCGAAGATTTGTAGGGAGTTTTGGCAACTGCTCAGGTTTATTTAAGCGTGATCAGTTGAAGCTCCTGTTTAACATTAACACAGTGCATGCTGGGAAATTTTTTATGAATTTAACCCTTAAAGCGCCAAGAAAAAATGCATGTGAAAATGTTGTCTGCTGAAGTCGTCTGCTGCAAATAATTGCCTAACATTACTGACGAATTAAGTATAGAAGCAAACAGCGTGGACCCAGAACAGACTGCTCCTATAGGAGCAGTCTGACCTGGGTCCACACTGTTTGCCACAGAGGCTTCTTAAACATTTCAGCAGACGAGAAAAGCAGACGACTTTTGTTGTGATTGGCGCATTAAGGGTGTTAAAATTGTATGCTGATTTTTTCAAATTAACTTTTTGGAAAATTTATTACCATTAACTGTAATAGTTTGGATCCAGGTCAGGCCCAACATTCTGTCAGGCCTGATCTGGGTCCAAACTTGTTTACAAAAGTTGTCAGCAGACGGCACACTGGCAGGAAAAAGTCTGATTCTAGTTGCATACCCTTCTGATTTTTTCTGAACTATATGTTGGCACACAAATGCGCTGTGGGTAACGTGTCTGGCAACAGATGCGAGTCTGACTGCATATCCAGGGGACGCGAGTTTGATTCCGGCCCAGTCGAACTGAACGTCCCGCCATGACCGTAACTGTTGACTTGGGACGTAAAGCAACAAAAAACAAACAAACAAACAAATGCTGATTCAGGGATAGATTTTGAAAGAAAAATGAGGAAAATATTTCAGAAATATACCAGCGGTTGAGCATCAGAGCATTTGGAAGTGTGACATTTGTTGTGTGTTACACCATATACCATATTTTATAGATGTTTATCGCTCTGGCATGATTTCAATGAGATTTTTGCCACAGAAATGAGCATATCTCTCAGTTTTTAGCCCCAAAATTATCTCTGCAAATGTAAAATGTACTTAGAAATTCAGCTCAACTAAAATTTTTGATATCTGCTAAGTCCATTGCAATCACTTGCAGAATTGAATTTAAAGTAAGATTTATCACTGATTTACTTAAGCTTTTGTTTGACTTGTTATTTTGTTTGAACAGACTGAAGTTCTACTTATTTTAAAGCATATTTTGTCTTTATAGGCAATTAATGGTTCTATGAGTAGATCCCTTTAAGTGAATTAGCCAGCTGGTAAATTATATCAGTCCTTGAAACTTCAGCAGTACTTGACTTGAAATAAATGTAATCTTCATTTATTCCATTTAAACTTTAACTTATGAATTGTTTAACATAAATTTGCTAGGGTCCTGCATCAAGAGCAAAGACTCACAACAGACATCTAACAGGAAAACTTGTAAAATTATTCTGCAATATACTTGTGTCCGATCTGTCACTTGAAAACTGTTTGAGATATTTTCATGAAACTTTACAGAACTGTTAAGTAGCATGAGACAATGTGCAGAGTGGGAGAACAGTAACTATGGATTTTATGTCCCAGTCAACATCTATAGTCATGTTGAGACAGTCAGTTCACCCAACCACACTTTTTTTCCTGGGCAAGCTTGACTAAGCGGTTAACCAGTACTTCATGTACATAGGTTCACTTATAACTGACAACAGCCCTTCTTGAATTAGTGGAAGGAGGAGAATGACCGTCAAAATTATTTCACGATCAATCTCCACGAAAGAATGGGACTGGGCCCAAATCGACTCATGACCCATGGATCTGCAGTCGGACTCACTATCGACTGCCTTATGGGGCCTGGTTCAGTCATGATTGCCATCTATTTGGCCTGGAATCTCCACATCATATAGGCTTTTTAAAGCTGCATAGTCTGTAACTTTTGATCTTTTAATTTTAGAACTAGTGTTTCTATTTTTCAAGAACAAAGTAAAAAAAAAACTAAAATTCAGGTATACATTTTACCAATTACGTAAATCTTAACAAATTATCAGTATCAAAACAACAGCATTTATGTTAAAATTAACTTCCATAATTATTGGAGGGACGCAAATAATTACCAACAAGAGAAAAACACAACCGTTTTATAAGATAATTCACTTTTCCGTGCAGTTTTCAGCTATAGTGAACAGATTTATTGTGAAAACATAACTTAATTCTACTTTTACAAATGATTTAAAATGAAAATAAAAAAGGATCATTGACACTTGCTATGGGTAAATGCCTATGGTTTTCAGTAAAATTAAAAGTTTGTCAATTGTCCCTTTCTTCACCTTGAACCTACCCTGACCTGACTACTTTATGGCTGTGAAATCCGTTTTCGATATTAAATGCTTCAAAGATGTAAACTTTTGGGTAGAACAATCAGTTTTACATTAAGATATATAGAAATTCGAAAATATTTTTTAAAATATCATTCCCCCCCGTGTGCCAGCAAAAGCTTTTGCATGTATATGTGTTACCATATTTTACACATTATATGAAAGTGACTTGCTGGCACAAGGGGGGGAAAGATGTTCAGCAGCCCAAAAACCCAGGGCCTAAGCCCATAAAATGCCCATTCTACCAAATAAGAAATTAATGACAGTAATGAAACCTTCTAGAACCAACCTCCTAAATTGCTTTGTATTCTGTGCTAGTTTAATATAAAGTACTTAACGATTAAAAGTAGAATTAGCAAGGTTTTATGCATTTTTCATAATAAAAATCTCACTGTTATTAAATGACACATTATTTTGCAAACGTCCTGTACTTATCTATTTGCATGCTAGGGAATTGTTCATGTTTTTATTTTCGTCTGCTGACTTTCTTCAAAATAAAGTTTTTAAAAATAAACCACCCAGGACCACCATCAGAGTGTCAAACAGTTTGGATCCAGATCAAGACGGACATTCTGTTGGTCTTCATCTGGGTTCAAAATGTTTGCAAAAGGCTATTGGCAAACGACAAAATTATCCACTGGCATGCAAAGAGTTATATCAGGTAAATAGTTTAGTGTTCAATATATTGTCTCCTATAGGGATATACATGCATATGTTTACCATAAATATTCGGACACTTAAATACATTCAACATGCTATGCCCTTTAAACAAAGCAAAAGTAATATTCAAAGGATCTAGTTAGAATCAGTTTAACTTTCCAATGCTAAATGGGACACTTTCATTCCTTCAAAAATATTTATTTCTTTTGTTGAGTTTTCATTTTTGTATTATTTACGGTACATGTAGTCAAAAATGTACAGGTAACTTCTAAATTATCTCCCCAAAATCATTTTATTACAAAACATATTTTGTTTTTAAAACAATTTCTTCAATTATCGCGATTTGTTAATACTCTGCATATGGTATAATCAATAGATATCACCATGCCTACCAAATAAATCAAGAAAACGTGCAGAAATCACTTTTTAAAGCACTTTTTATTTTCATGAAATTTCAGACCCCCTCCCCTTTCTACCCGCCATAACTCTCGAGTGTGTAGAAATTTTGAAAATATTTTGCTAGCTGGCACTTGCCATTAGATTCATCTATTGCACTGATACTACATGCACCACACTAGGCGCTCAAAAGCAGCGTTCTGTGAATCAGAAAAATAGGCGTATAAGGCCCAAACCGTCAATGATCCTTTCGAAAAATGTTCATAGTTGCAGACTTAGTCTCTTTAAAGGTCAAAGACAGTAAAACCTGTCTAAAATGGCCACTCTCTAAAATACTAAAAATTCTAGACCAAATATCGCTTAATGCAGGTCAACAGTATTGCAGAATGCTCCAAGTGGAGCATTCTGCAATACGTTTGACCTTTATTAAGCTACCGTTTGTCATTAAGATCTGTGTTTTGTCTATTTTTGAGTGGCCGCTTAAGACCAGTTTTACTGTACCTATGCACGCTCTCATTTTCTTAGAAAACTAAAGACAAAATTAAAAAATGTAGCTTGCTGAATAGCAATTGGTTGCTTAAAAGGGTTATCATGATAATATCAAAATTAGGTAAGCCAAGAATATAATCAAGGTGAAATACCATTGTCAGTAAGGACTTAATTTTTCCCAATTAACTTCCACAGGTGACGAAATTTACGACAAAATACAAGGGCAAAATCGTGGCATAACCAGTCTATCAAACCTGATGAAAACCTTCATTAGTCTTGTCTAGTTCATATCTTCATGTCATAAATTGCTTGTTCCTTGCTCTATGTCACAGGATTGTCAACATAAAAACTCTTGGAAGTCAAGATATGCAAAGACAGAGGTTCCTTGATCACTTATGTTGAAGATGTGTTTTCTGAAGTTACTGTTCTCTATCGTGCATGCTTCAGAGCTGTAGATTAAAGAAGCACACAGAATATACATTGTTTTTCAAATTTCTCGTCAAAAAAATAAGTTGTGGTTAATCATTGGAATTGCCTCAATGAGGCAATTCCAATGATTGACCAAACTTATTAGTTCATGGAAAAAAATAGAAATTTATCAACGCTTTTGGTTGTAAAAAGTGTCATTTCTCAAGCAGTGAATTGCTTACAACTCGAACAATCTACACTGAGTTTATCTCGTAATTTTTTGGCTAACGCAAAAAGAAATAAAATACCGTATGTTGATTACCTGCATTGTCGAACAATAGGTAATTGTCAATCTCTTTGTGCTTTAATAAGGCTGTTTACAAATAGAATTATTATGTACATAGTTTCGCAATTTTATGTTGTTTTTTATGGGTGTATTATTGGACAAAAGAAAATTTTGTTCCTTTTACTTAGTTTTTTGTCTCCACGTGAAATATGTTTATACTTGCAAAGTTGAAATTATTTGTGAACTCTTTTACCATAAATGCACAACAATTTATCACATTTTGACATTTTAGCCCACCTGACCAAAAGTACATGTTGAGCTGTAGCATTTGCCTGGGCCTCAGCTAGTAGTATTCAGACCACCAGATAAGAGTGTGCAATTAAAAATTATTTTTCAAATGTCTCAACCAAAACATATTATATGTTAAGTGGCTGCGAAGACCCAGACAGTTTAAACAAGGCTGTGGACTTGCTCTTTGGTTAAAGAGCAAGTCAACAGCCTTGTTTAAACTGTCTGGGTCTTCGCAGCCACTTAACTTATCTTATTACTTTATCCAGGCGTAGGCAGTTTAAACAGGGCTGCACGGCCTAGTTGTCCACACCAAGGAACCCCAGAAAACGGAATTAGCCTCTCCAGTATAAAAGCATAAGCATCATGTCTCTTACCATGGTGGATCAGCACCATATCACCATGGTTTCCACTGCCAACATGTGCAGAAGGAGACAGGACTAACCCAATGCCAAAATGCGTTTTATGGACCGTACAGAATTCGCTTATCGAGCTGAAATTGGGTCAGAGATGTGTATGGATTAGACTTCCGCCACCCGCAGTCACTTTCCCAAAACATATGATATGTTGTGGGTGCTCAAAAGAACCGTATCAATGAGACGGTTCTTTTGAACACCAACACAAATGTTAAAAATGATAGGTATGAAAATATTCACAATTTTATGCTCAAAAATTAGTTTATCTTAACCAATGGTATCAGGTCATCACTATCTCCTGAACTAGTAGTTGATACTTCCCTATGTCCTCGCAGTACAGTCAGTAGTGAGTCAGACTTCTCTGCAATGAAATAGAGTGGTTGTGAGTTTGAACCCCGGTCCGGCCAGCCGCCGCATACTTTCATAGAGATCATTTTCTCCCTATCGGTAGTAAATTTAACAATTTGCATGCTGGGTCATTTTTCCTGCTATTGTTGTCGTCTGGTGACTTTATCCAAATGATTCTTTGAGGAACACTATAGATCAGAGTGTCAAATGGTTTGACAATGTAATGTCGGTCCTGGTCTGGGTCCAAATTGTTTGCAAAGGTTATCATTAGATAACAGAAGTCACCGCTAAGCAAGGAAAGAGTTAAGTTGTCAGTTACAGAAGACGGTATTCATATACTAAAACATGGAATTATTAATAGTTAATTGCATGACCTGTTTTAATTATATCTGGAAAATGGTTGTGTGATAGACTTAAAGATTATATATTTTCCATTATTAAAGCCAAGTTCATAGGTGTTTTTTCTTTACTATTGTGGTTTAGCATATCTGCACTTGTGACAATAGTTCCAATTTTTACCAGTATTCGATTTCTCGAAATTGAAATGAGCCATGCCATGAGAAAGCCTGTCAACTCTTTGCCGACTAGCGATGACTTGCCGTCTGCCGATACCCTTAATTTTCAAACAGTTTGCACAAATGTCTTTCCTGACCTGGATACTCTGATGGTTTTCCTGAAGAAATTTTTAAAGTTAATTTTTTTAAACAAAAATTGGCAGATGAGTTAAAAATTGTTAAATATTCAAAATTTCCCCAGCATGCAAAAAGTAATGATTCCTATATATTGAGTTACAAACTGACATCATTCGTAACTTGTTGCATGATTGCATCGGTGTCTTTTCTAACGACGTTACATATACCCACATTGTAAACCTGGCGTACCGTAATTCTTTTGTTTTCATGCTGGTTTATTTTGCAAGCTTTTTTTGTCATCTGCAGATTATGTTCATTAATATTTCCACAAAATCTTTCAGGAATACCATCTGAGTGTCAAATAGGTTGGAACCACATCAGGCCTGACAAAGGGTTAAGGCTTATCTGGGTCCAAACTGTTTGCAAAGATTATCTGCAGACCACAAGTCTCCATTAGTGGGGAAAACACTAATACATATGGCATTATAGCTATAAATAATTGAATGGTCTGAGATAATGTTGATTTTTCTGTTGGGATTCTCTTTCCTATTGTCTGGACACCACCTCTGAGTTTATATTGTTAATGATTATAGCGTAATCCATTCGTAATGTGACAGATCTTTTTACAAAACAACACAGAATCAGCGAAGGGTATATGACCAGATTAATCTCTTGAGTGGCTTCTATTGTTTTATTTTACTACTTCTAATTCTTCTGTTTCATTTTGACTTTATACCCTACTTGAAAAATTCGCAAACAGCATTTTCTCCAAAATTTTCTTTTCCTCTGAGAATATGGAATTTATAATTCAAGTGAATCATCTCATTGAGATGATTCACTTAAAATATTTAAATTCCATTTTCTCTGATGATAAGAAAGATTCTACTAAACTTCATGTAATGATAGTAAAATGGACAACTTAGAGTTACAATGTTTGGTGCCAAAGTAATAATTGAGCCGTGAAATGAGATTTCCAACAATTGGACATTTTGACAAGTGTAGACTCAGACGAGCCTCTGCAGCCTCCTTTTAAGCTTAGAAACTCCTAATGGAGTTCAGTCAGTAGCTTAACAACCATAGAATACTCAAGCGACTAGCAAAGCATATGCGCAGGCTGATCTGAGGCTTTGCTGGTCGCACATACCACATTGTTGGAAATCTCATGCACTGGCTCATACATATTCCACTATTACTGGTGACAGACATGTGTATTTGATATGTTTGACTGAAGGCTATCACATTAAGGGTGCCAGTACTTAGCATATTGTATGTCTAGCTCTTTTGTTTCGGGTATGTATGTATTCATAAACGTTAACAAAAAAAGTACCCTAATTTCTGTGACTCACAAAATACATATACATGTTAGTGCCATCATTTTTCCAGGTTATTAACTATGTGAGATGTATGGCCTGCACTGAACATAGATGAACCTTAGTTCAATGTTGTTATAACACTAGGTTACATCATTGTTGATGTGATGTTATTATGATGTCTAAAGATAGTGGGCCTACCTTAAACATAATATAAAGGTCATACCCACATTGTCATTAATTCTTTACCCCTCAGCAGTCTGTTGGCAACAGCTTGGACCAAACCATGAAAATTCAGGCAAACTGATAAGAGGTGGTTGGATTACCTTGCTAGCAGCGTCTTTTTTTTCTGCGGATAACCTTTGCAAACAGTTTGGGCGCAGGTTAGGACCGACAGAATGCCTGTCCTGATCTGGATTCTAACCGTTTGACACTCTCATAGTGTTCCAGAAAGATTTTTTTTAAAAAGTTGATTTTGAAAAAAGTCACCAGAAGACAGCAAAGGCATGAAAAATTACCAAGCATGTAAAAAGCTATCATTCAAAGGAGTTACGAAAAATATAACCAGTCATGTCCCTTATTAAAGAAAAGAGTACCACCCCTATGGGCAACACAACGTATGCAACACAGTGTTTGGCAGACAAAATTCAAAATTCTAGTATTATTCTTTCTCTTTAGTTGGTGCTACAAATAACAGACCTGCAGTTCGATGGAATGATCAGACTGAGCGAGATGATTTCGTTTCACGGTACGAAAGAATAACCGCAGCAACGGATGATTATACCGTCTTCAGGAGTAACCTACCTGGTAAGTGTTATAACTCCCCTTTAACTCTTTACCTACTAGTGTCGTCTGCTGATAACTTCGGCAAACAATTTGGATCCAGATCAGGCCCGACAGAACGTCGGGCCTGATCTGGATCCAAACTGTTTGACACTCTGATGGTACTCCTGAAAGAATTTTTCTAAAATGTTGATTTTGAAAAAATCCAGCAGACGACAAAAAGAGCATGCAAAATTACCCAGAAGGCAAAGAGTTAAATATATTGCATGCTAGATGAACTACTTTCCAGGAGAGATTACCTACTCTGAGTGCAGTAGGGTTTAAATCTCTGCATAAGACAGTCAATTAGATAAATTGGTTCATCATCAACATCAACATCAACATCATCATCATCATCATCATCATCATCATCAGGAGCAGCCATGTAGTTGTTAAACCACTCATCTTGTACCCAGGGGTCCCAAGTTTGATCCCCATATCCACCAGTCTTTTGGATGAGACGCTGAAGCTGTGGCCCTCTCCCAATATGACCATTAGCTGTTGTTGGGACATTAAACACAAACTCACTCATCATCATGCTCATCATTATCATCATCATCATCAACAACAACATCTTCAATATAATCATCTTCCAGGGAAGCCTTCTCTCGTTCAAATTGAGGTCCAGGTCCTTGAGCTCCAGTTTCTCCAGTACATCTCTTGACCTTACAGTAGCCGCATCCTCTGGTTTGGTCCTCTACTGCAGATCTATCTGATCATGGCCCTGTCATTGAATCACGTTAATATGTCATTCTAATCTTTTCAGCCAGGAAACTTAAGCCTGTAAAATATTTATAGCTGTTCAAGATTTGGAAAAAAATGCAATATAGAAAGACAGGGTCTGGAGCCAGACTAATATTTGCACTGTATGTTTTGAGATAGCAAAAGTGACCACTTCAACCTTCATGTTGTAGGCTCCCAGCCAGGACAATTTCGTGTAGATCATAACAGCCAGGGTGACCCTGCTAGGAAACCAAGAATAGCTACAGAGGGAGCAAGATTAGGGTTAACTTCAGGGACCAGAAAACAGGAAGAGGTGAGTGAAAAAAAACAACCTGTAACAGGCCTTTAGATAAAAGTGTGTAATTAGAAAATAATTTTCTTATTTTTCAATCAAAACATATGTTGTGGGTACTCAAAAGAACCGTCTCAATGAGACGTTTCTTTTGAGAGTCCAAAACAAATGATTATACTATGGAAAATATTCACAATTTTGCGCAAAAATGTTTATCTATACCTATTTTTCACTGTATGAGAAAAATGTCTTCACTGTTTGTGACCATGTGATGCTCATGCTGGCAGGCTCATCTGCAGAGACTAGACAGAATCTTGAAATTCAGTGTAACATATCTTGCTTCTATACTTTACATTCAGCAAATAACAAAGCTGCTGGTCAGACTGCACATTGACACAGTCTGATCTGCACCTTTTTTGTGCACAAACAACAAAAACTGGTTTTCTTAGCTCATTCATCCTAAATATTAGGGCTGATAGACATATTGCCAATAAAATTTTGTTCTGAAAACTTTTTATGTCTGCTGCATAATATTCAAATACACTTACTTTTGATCATGGAAGCAAACACTATGAACCCTGATCAGACTGCTCCTTAAGGAGCAGTCTGATCTGAGTCCATATTGTTTGTATATATAAGCTTAACAGTACTAAAACAGATGAGAGAGCAGGCGACAATTGTCAAGTATGACCAATAAAGGGTATATAAAAAATCACTACCGTTCCAGAAGGAAACATTTCTGTGTCACTTAATTTCTCATGTGACCTGATTATTGGCATCAAAAGATAAAATTATAGAAATTGCAGGTCTGTCATTTTCCTTCAAGTCACACAATTTTGATTAACACTCTTTGCATGGTGGGTAATTTTCCTTGCCTTTCATTCAAAGTAATGCAGGGGTTTTTTTTTAATTAACTTTTTTCAAAAATATATTTTAGGACTACAGTAAAACCTGTCATAAGCCGCCACTCAAAAAGAAGACCAAAATTGTTTTACAAGACCAATTATCGCTTAATGCAGGTCAAAAGTATTGCAGAATGCTCCCCTTGGAGCATTCTGCAATACTTTCAACCTTCATTAAGCTACCATTTGCCATTAAGACCTTTGTTTTGTCAATTTTTGAGTGGCCGCTTATGACAGGTTTTACTGTACCATCAGTCATTTTGTGATATGGGTCCTAAAGCTTGCAAAAAGCTATCATGTATGCGCATGATACATTTATGCTCAGTTGAGTTGAGCATGAAAAAAGTTTTATAACCTCAGGACAGGAATGTATTAGATATATATATCATATATTTCAGGATGCTGGTGAAGATGTGACAATAACAGAGACGTCAACTTTTAGTGAGATTACTGAAACTGATGACTCTGACACAGATTTCTCACCGAGAAAGGTAACAAACATCTTGTCATGTTCTCTCACTGAGCTATGCCAAGTCAATTTACATACAGGATCCAGTTTCTAGCACATCTGTACAAAGTTTAAGGAGAGCTATTGAGGCCACCTCAACATTGACATTGGCATGTCTAGGCTTTTAAATGACCGTTACATGCAGTACATTTGCCATTGCCTTTACATGTAGTTAATGGTATTAGGAATCAAAGTTGTATATTTGATGGGGATGAATTTGAAGAGTATGGGGGAATGAAAAATCAGGAAGCCAGAAGTAATGACGGTAGGAAATGTCAGATGCCATCACATTACTTCTATGCATGACTTTTAATGGCTCAATTGTTTTGTCTTTGTCTTGTTAATGCCCATTAGATGCCAATGTAATCGCCATGACTTATACAAATATAATGAGCCGCGATCTGTGAAAACCTGCCTTAATGACATTTAGGACTTTTCGTGTAAAAGTCATTTGAAAAACACAAAAAATTAAGAAATTTGACATGTTCATATATTGCCTTAAAACCTATTCAGGTGGATAGTAGAAAACAACTGGCACTTATTTCTGATTTAACTTCTTCGGTATCATGTCATATGTTTCCATGGCAACAACTTTACCTTAGCAACTGTCAGACTTTTAAAAGTATGGGCAGCCGTTTTCAGATCATGCACTTTTTAGGCAAAACTGAATCGGTGTCCACTTTTCTGCAAATTCCATTGCATACATACTAAGGATAATAAAAAAGTATGTTAGCAAGAAATAACATGTGTTTCATGCACCCGACATACCCGCAAATCAGTAAGTTCACTTTGACATCATTAGTAACGTCATGACGTTTCTAACGTTGCGTGTAAAAGTTAAGACAGTGTATAGTTTCGAAAGACCATATTTCCATGAATATTAGAGATAACTTTATAAAATTTGCAGGATAACTTCTTATCACTTCGTAAATTAAGTGTGTGTAATTAACTAAATTTTGACGACTTTGTCATTAAGGCTTGTTTTCACAGATTGTGGCTCAGTTTTTTATATATATATAATGATATTCAGAATCCAGATTGTATTTTTGATGGCCATGAATTTGAAGGATCATGTTTTCAATGCTCATTATAGTATCAAAATAAGAAACAAGAACTAATGGTCCCATTGCAAAATATTAATACCATGAGTTAAATTTATCATATGACGCTGCCTCTGGGAGTGAAATAACGCCATGCATTAAAATTGAAAAACCACAAGTGGTTTATAGATTTTCGGGAAACGTTATGAAATGAATCTTTTAACGTCACACATATGGCAAAACCCTAATGTTTTTACGCCAAAGATATGAATTCAAAATGATTTTAATGTCATGATAAAAAGAATCTAACTCATTGCAAAAAAGAGATAAAATGCTCGGCAAGCCTCACATTTTATATCTTTTCCCCAACTTGTTTAATAAATTAAATAAAACATGAGCACTCATGTAAGACCCTCTATTTATAAATAATGAATAATGGCCATCTATCTTTGGTTTAATAATCCATTTTAATGAGCCATTCTTGGTAAAATGGCTTGCTTTTGCAGTAGTGTAAATCATATCTGCCTTCATTGGAGCTATATTTATATTCAATTGATATTTGACATCTCCAGAAATAATGCTTGAGATTTCATTTGAATTATCTGCCAGCATCAGCAGATAATTTTCATACAATTTTAAGCATTTACAAAATACAAGTACAAAATGGTGGAACAGAGACTATGTAGTTGATATTGAAGTGCATGTTTTTTTCTTGATTAAGGCCTTTGGCCGAAATATTGAATTAAGAGTAAAATTATCATATGTGTTTAAGCATTTAGTTTCTTGAAAACAACAAAAAAAAAATATAAAAAAAAACTGCTACAAAAGATGATGGTTTGAAGGTTTTAAATACACATTCTTTGGTTTTTACTCAAAAGTTATGTTTTTATTTGCAGCCTGGGACCAAAGAAACAGAATATCATGCCAGTAGAGCGACGGGTGATAAGCCCGGGGATCTGGCCTTCCCACGCCCGGGTCCCTCCCAGCAGGTGAAGGCCAGTTACAGCTGGGATGAAACAAGCCCAGATCCTTACAATGTGTTCAGTATCTACTCCCGCAGACAACAAGAAAAATGTAAGAACTTTAGGCTATGTATGTAATTTTGATCATTAACATTTTAATAACATGCAAAGTGCCACCAAAATAAGCATGGAACTGCCAACATAATGCTAAAATTAGTATATTAAACCGATAACTGGTGAACATAAAACTTGTTTCATGCTCAACTCAACTGGGCGTGAAATTTATACTGCTCATAAATGTTAAAATGCCAATTTTAATTTTTAACATTTATTAGCAGGATAAATACAATCATAAATGTTAAAATGCTAATAATTGTTGGCATTTTAACATTTATTAGCAGGATAAATACAACATCTGAGAGTTTAAAAGCATGAAAAATCTTATTTTTCACAATTTTATCTTTTATGAGCACTTTCAGAAATAATTATGCTACATCTGGAATTTTGCTATAAATGCATCATGTTGGAGGACAGATTGTAGTAAACTATTTTAAAAAATCATGACAGGGTAGCTGGTGTCACATTTGCTTTACAACACCATGCATCAATAGCAATAATTCACAATAAATTAAAATTATTTCAATTTAACCATGATACATTTAGGAAAGTGGTATAATTGCAGTGTTTTTGAATGAACTATTTTACACCTGGAAATGAATAATTTGCATGCATTAACATGAAATGTGCTCTTTAGTTTGTTCGTATTTGACAATGTGAATTATTGTGAATATGAACACAGTGAATGCTTCCTATAGATTTAATTGGTGCATGTTTGAATTATGGTTCACCAGCTTTGATAATCAAACACAAACAGTTGATCATTTCATGAAGTAAAAAAGGAGCCATAATATCTTCCAACATTAAAGACAGCAGATTTAGAAATTTGTATAAAAAGCTGTTAAAAATGCTCAATTCTGCCAGCACACAAGATTTTGGTACATCACATCACATTGGTACATCACATCTGTGAGCAACAAAAGCCCAGTCTTGCCAGAGCCGTAACTTATCATATACAGAAAGTATGGATGTAGAGGAAGGTTCGGATCCAAAATTCTACCTTTAGTCCCTCCTAGTACATCATAATGGGAATTTAAAGGAGTCACATATGCTTTAAGTACCAAAATCATGTGTACTGCTCAATTAACTCTTTCCTTGCTAGCAGCGACTTTTGTTGTCTGTTGATAACCTTTGCAAACAGTTTGGACCCTGATCAGGACCAACAAAATGTCAATCCTGATCTGGATCCAAACCATTTGACACTCTGATAGTGTTCCTGAAAGAATTTTTTGAAAAAGCTAATTTTGAAACAATCAGCAGACAACAAAAAAGCATAAAATATTACCCAGCATACATACAAAGAGTTTAATAATAGTTAACCAGTGTATGAACTTTATGTTTTCAGTAATAAGGCCTGGCAGGGAACCCATGAGTATGGATACAAAGAAGAAAGCTCAACCTGTTGAAGAGCTCATATCACAGTCAGAACACTCCATCCAGGCAACAGCTCCAAGATCTTCAAGTTTAACAGCCCAGGGGGCCAGAAGTAGGAGCCCAGGTCTCAGTAACAGGGCTGAGGGACGAAGTCAGAGCCCTTATGGAGTGTCCAAATCCGAGTCTCTACGCACAAAAAGCCCTGTTGATAAGACAAAGTAAGATATCTTCTGGTACATGTCTGTTAACTCTTTACCCACTAGTGCTGTCTGCTGATAACCTTTGCAAACAGTTTGGACCCAGATCAGGCCCGACATTTGGTCGGGTCTGATCTGGATCCGGATCCATACTGTTTGACACTGTGATGGTATTCCTGAAAGAATTTTTCAAAAAAGTGGATTTTGAAAAAAATTAGCAGACAACAAAAAAGCATGCAAAATTTCTTAGGAGGCATATACCTGAAGCAGCTACTATAAGCTGCAAAAATAAATCCATTCATCTAGCTTGTCTGCTGATGCATTTAGTTTTTGTTTGCTTACACAATAAACTTTCAAATTTCAGGCAAACAGTTGGGAATCAGATTAGACTGCTTCATAGAGAACAGTCTGGTTGCAGTTCGATCTGGATCCAATCTTATAACACAAAACATCACTGCGCAGCTTTTCTCAGTTATGACAGTGAAAGGCTCATTGTTATATAAGATTACAGGTCAAATGTTCACATTTTAACTCTTTGTATTTCAGTATACTAGTGACTCCTAAATGCTCACTTTGGCAATCAGTGAACACCCAGATGAAATGCTGCATGCAGCATTTCATCAGAGTCTACACTTTTTACTAAGACAAAACAGATCTTCGGAGAAAGAAATGCAATTTTTGATCTAAAAATTACATAATAACCTGTGACCCCTCGATATATGCTATGGACCACCCCAAGCTTATTGTATCAAACCAGATAGAAGAATCCATCAGTGTATAAAGGGTTAACTTTAATGGAAATAACTTCCCATTTCATTGAAAGTCAGTTTGTAAGTTTCTTATGTTGAATATGAACAAAATACTAGTTCAGTCCTGCACTGTTCTAATATTATCAGCTCATTTGAAATTCCATATGCTTATTAACACTTTTGACAGTACTTATCCTATTTATTTAAAATTGATGAATCAAACATCTAGTGTGTACTGTGTAACTTCTTATAATAATTCATTTTAAATAATGTCTATTATACTACTCTATCTCTTTATCTCTCTCTCTGCCTATTCCAACAGTCATATGTTCGGCTGTATTTTCAGATCTCGTCAGATGACGGTGAGTTTCCGACCGCCAGAAGAACATGACAGTGATGAAGATACAATCGGGGAAGAATCTTACACAGAATCTTTCGAAACGTAAGTGTCCCATTTTTTAATTTTTACCCAATATTTGGACATCATAGGACGGATACAATTTTTTTAGAGTAAATTGTGAACACAGTAACACCTGTGTAAAACGGCCACTCAAAAATAGACTAAACAAAGTTCTTAATGACAAATGGTAGCTTAATGAAGGTCAAAAGTATTGCAAAATGATCCCCTTGGAGAATTCTGCAATACTTTTGACCTGCATAAAGTGATAATTAGTCTTAAAAAACATTTTGGGGTCTTTTTGAGAGTGACTGTTTTACACAGGTTTTACTGTACTTTCTTACCCATTAGTTGTAATATATGTTTTGGGTGCTCAAAAGAGATGGTTCTTTTGAACACTCACAACATGTTTTGGTTAAGAAATAAAAATAATTTTTGCTTACACTGTCTTATCTAAGGGCATGGGGTATTTTATCATCTTGCCATACTTATCCTAACATATACATTTTACATTGTTTTGTTTGATGCTTAACATCACAGTCAACAGCTATGGTCATGTCAGGACATTCAGTTCACCTAACCACACTTTTTTCCTGGGCAAGCTTGACTAAGCGGTTAACCAGTACCTCATGCACTTACTTTTGCTTGTAACTGACAACAACCCTTCTTGAATCAGCGGAAGGGAGGAGAATGGCCGTAGAAATTATTTCCTGATCAATCTCCACGAAAGTACAGGACCCAGCTGGGATTGAACTCGCGACCCCTGGATCTGCAGTCCGACACGTATCTGCAGTCCGACACGTTACCGACTGTGCTACGTGGACATTTTACATTGTGATGAGGTGTATAAACAGTAGCGCTTGAATTTCAAATTGTATAAACCCTGATATTATTTACTGTTTGCTGCAAACGACATTTTCACTACTTTGTTACTGCTTTAAGAAGCTAAATAAGGCTTGACAATTCATGTGAATCGCCTGTCAGCAGATGATTCACATGAATTGTCAAGCCTTATTCTCCCTGAAGCTCAAGAAAGATGAAATGTTTGTTTGATTTGATTCTTTACGTCCCATCAACAATCTTTGAGTTAAATAGGGACAGGCCTTCCTGGGTTGAACCAGTACTAAGCTAGGATAAATGTGTCTTGCTCAAGGACCACAAAGCAGTGACGCAGGTGAGGCTCGAAGGGGGGGCCCCTCGGTGTCGAGTCAAGCACTCTACCACTGAGCCACTGCGCTCCCTGAAAAGATGAAATGTGGTATGTGCGACCATCAAGGGTTCAGATCTGATCAGAGCCTATGCTAGTCGCTTGAATTTGAGTGATAAGCTACTGACTGAAAATCATTTGGAGATTCGAAGCTTAAAAGGAGGCTGAGCAGGCTTGTCTGAGTCTATGCCAAAATGCCACATTGTTGGAAATCACATGTCACGGCTCAAATGCAGTCTGCTGCAATAGTGTTAAGCATTTCAACCCTTAAAGCGTCTAGAATAAAATACATCTGAAAATGTCGTCTGCTGAAGTCGTCTGCTGCAAATAATTGCCTGGCAATACTGACGAATTAAGTATAGTAGCAAACAGCGTGAAGGTAGAACAGACAGCTCCTATAGGAGCAGTCTGATCTGGGTCCACACTGTTTGCTATAGAGGCTTCTTAAACATTCCAGCAGACGACTTAAGTTGCGGGTGGTGCATTAAGGGTTAAGACCATCATTTCATGGTCCGCTTATTTGTTGTATTTTGCAGGGAAGAGAAGACGATATCTCGAGCTAAAAGTGCCTCAGAAAAGTTACCTCAGAGCCATAGAACCTTGCCAACAGTCTCACAGAAATCTCAACCAGTTGATACAGAGTCCAGTATGGATGATCAGGTAAGATAGCAGTAGTAAAAGTGCCTCAGAAAAGTTACCTCAGAGCCATAGAACCTTGCCAACAGTGTCACAGAAATCTCAACCAGTTGATACAGAGTCCAGTATGGAGGATCAGGTGAGACAGCGGTAGTTAATAGACAGGGTATCTGAGATTTTCCTGGGTTAAATATTCCTAGCTTACCCATGTCGTCTTACCCAGGATGACACATGGGGTCAGTACACTTGCTGAATTGTAAGTTATGTAAATAGTTTATTTGTGAGTTATTTACAATACCAATTCTGGAACTTGTGGAAGCCAGTTTTTGAAGAAAAAAAAATGCCGAATCTAATGGTGAGCAAGAAAAAGAATCCAGTATGCTGTGAGAATGTGGTATAAAAATCTGTTCCTTGTGATCACCATTTTGTGGTCATTCTGCAACATTGTTAGTCATCACTTGGCAAGCCTCCTTGATGCCAAACGTTGATCCCTGGGACAGACTTTTCTTTCTCATGCCCATGATAAGATTCTTGTAGTATTTTTACATTTTCTTGGAAAAAGACTGATCCTTGATGTGAATCATCTGCTGGCAGGTTGGAATTTCCAAATCTTGATGTATTAAATCATATCCCTGAAGATTGTTTTTACCTTATTTAACTGCAGAACCTGATGAAATGTCACATTTGATGCATTTCATCTTGATCATCATTTGCCAACATACACCATTAGTAGTCTTCAGTATACAAACAGTTAAAGAACAGCTTGCCCAGGAATAGTGTGTCATGATAATGGACTTCCGCAATATAGCTGAAAAAGTGATGAAAATGACATTAAACAACACGAAGTTTCTATCTTACAGGAGAGTGAAATGCAAGAACCCAGTCCAAGGGAAGACTCTGAGGGAGCAAAGGAAATCCCCCGGTTGTCGCCGAACTCCCTGGAGAGACGGTTCCTGGCTGAACTGAACCAGTTAGACAGTATGGAGATGTCTATGAAACAGCTGACAGGAGTTGAGAGAACCAGGGCGATATCTATGGCACAGCAGGAGTCTGTCTCACTAGCTCAGATGCTCAAGGTAGGAGGGATGCTTGAAATTTTCATCCAGTATATCCTCTTTTGAAAACAGTGTAGATCCAGATCAGCTCTGAGTAATGAGCTATACCAATTTCTACCCATTGTGTGTCTGATAAGGAATTTGAATCTGAGGATCATCTTCTATTCAAGACTCAGCTAGAGAATATCAAATGTGGGTTTTCTCCTTCCAAATTCTCTGCTGTAAATGAAATGACCTGTGGCCAGCATAGACTTAGACGGATCAAAATCTATGCTGTCTGCATGAAACAATATACCTTTTAAGCACAGAGTGAAGACTGATCAAACAGGACAGATACCCAGGCTGATTGGAGTCAATGAAGAAAGCTTTGTGCATGATCTAGCTTTCAAGCACAGAGTGAAGACTGAGCAGATTGCCAGGATGACTTGAGTCTTTGCTTGGGATGCTTGACCATTTGTTGTTTTTGTTACTGACAATATTAACTTTTTGCATGCTAGTGTCATCTGCTCATACATAACCTTTGCAAACAGTTGAACCCAGACCAGGCCGACAAAATGATCTGGATCCAAAGTGTTTAACACTCTGATGCTATTCCTAAAATAATTTTTAGATTTTTTTTAAAGAAATCATCAGACTATCAAAAAGTGTGCAAAATTACCAAGTCAGCAAAGAGTAAATAACATTTAATGTTCCTATATTATTACAGGCACGTCAGCAAGCTCATGATCTGCAGATGAAGGAACTTCAGGCCAAGGCTAAAATAGAAGCTTCAGAAGCTACCAAACAACTTGAAGATGCCATAAAGAGAGCGTCCGACCCCGTCAGCGGCATGGCTGAAGCTATTGGTAGATCTCGCGGACAGGACAGCTCAGGAATACAAGAATCAACGAGGAAATTCTTCGAATCTCAAACTGAGGCTGTAAGGGCAACGGCTGAAGCGGCAAAGTTACTGTCGGAGAGAATACCTCAGAGTTTTCAAGACACAAAGCGTCTAGTGGCCGAAACAGCCGCTGCGTCTGCTGCTGCCGTGACAACAGCCTTGGAGAGAAAATACCAGTCTGGTAGACAGGTAAATTTAGTGAAAATGTGCAGTTATATATGAGCCAGCTCATAGGAAAACACTATTGTTCTTGTATACATAAAGTTAGCAGGGTTCCCACAGACTTGAAAAGTATTTGAATTCAGAGGGCTTTCTTGAAAAGTCCTTGAAAATTAAATCTGCCTTGGAAACTACTGGAAAATCACACAAAAGCCTTGAAAGGTCCTTGAATTTTCTACTCTCTGTAGGACTTAGCACAGTTCATAGAGACCTTAGTATAAAAAATTGTTGTACCTTTATTTGGTGCAGCATATGCTGCACCAAATAAAGGTACAACAATTTTATGCCAATTTTCTAGTGCTAATTTCTCCATTATCTCAGTCAAGCATTTCTAGAGTAGAATTTTAAAGCTAAAATCTGTGTTTTTCAAAAACTTTTAGTCCTTGAAATCTGTAGGAAAGACTTTTAGAAGTCGTTGAAAAGTCCTTGAATTTTACTCAAACTTGCCTATATGAACCCTGGTTTGTCTTTAACTCTTTTACCATCACAGTTTGAGTAAAATCTTCCTGCAGTATCAGCTGATGTTATACTTTGGAAGCGATGATTTCAAAAAGAGTGGGCCCAGATCAGACTACTCTACAGGAAGCAGCCTGAGCAGGGTCCAATATTTTTGAAAGAAGTTATTCTGTTGTGCATGCAAAAATATGGAGCAGACAAACCTTTAGGATTGTGCTTTTCTGACATTGAAAGCATTAACATGCATGCACAGTTATCGAGTGAGGCTTGATAGGCATGAACCTTTATTATATACCTATAAGTAATACAGCTCTTGAACTGGCTGTATTCCGGATAGCAAACACTGGAGGAAAACATGGGTGAAAGTTATCAGGATTATTCCTGAATTCAGGATTTTGAGACTGACTTTTCATAGAAAGTCAGCCTCAAAATCCTGAATTAAAGCTGCATAGTCTGTAACTTTTGATCTTTTAATTTTTGAAATAATGTTTCTATTTTTCAAGAACACAGTAAAAAACTAAAATTCAGGAATACATTTTACCAATTTCGTTAATCTTTACAAATTATCAGTATCAAAACAACAGCATTTATGTGAAACTTGACTGTCTATAATTATTGGAGGGACGCAAATAATTACCAACAAGAGAAAAAAACACCTGTTTTTATAAGATAATTCACTTTTCCATGCAGTTTCAGCTATAGTGAACAGATTTATTGTGAAAACTTAACTTAATTCTGCTTTTAAAAATGATTTAAAAAGAAAATAAAAATTTTCGAAAAATGTTCATAGTTGCAGACTTAGCCTCTTTAAGCAGATTCTAATAGCTTCTTTGATTTATTTTCAGTTTATCTAAAGACAATGGACTATTTAAACTTGAAATTGTTGATAGTTGTAGGCATACTGCAAGTTTTAAGATTTGATTTAAAAAAGTTCAGGATTTGGGAAATTTTGAACTTTCACCCATGGATTCCATGTGACTGAAATCCGCATCATATGAGTGGTGATGCAGATTCTAAAATAAGGTTGACTGGTTTCCTGTTTTTGCAGTGACATTATTAAATGTGTTTTGGTAAAAGAGAACCAAGTACTTTATAATAAGTATAGGAAATTTCATGTTAAATTATAGCATATTTTCAGCAATTTTATACAATTCTCATAAAAAAAATAAATGTATATAAACAACATGTTTTGGAATAAACATAATTTTCAGGAATATACACACAGACAGATAATTCATATGCCTAGGCTGTGGTATATATTTGAGGCACATCTTGAGGAAGCCTGTTTGTTCCTTATGCCTATAAATAGGGGTGCAGATTTTCTTGTACACTTACGCAAAATGTTCTAAAATTTCCAGCACTTGTTGCCTACCAAAAAAGCCAAAGCAAACAGTGCAGACCCAAGCAAACAGTGCAGACCCAGATCAGACTGCTTCTGAAGAAGCAGTCTAATTAGGTCTTCCCTGACACCATTCTGACAAGGACTGAAAAAGAAAAGAGTTCTAAATGCTAGAACATTTACTGTATCAGTGTATTAATGGAAGCACAGTGGCTCAGTGGTAGAGTGCTTGACTCCAGACAGAGAGGCCGTGGGTTTGAGCCTCACCGGCATCACTGTGTTGTGTCCTTGAGCAAGACACATAAATCCTAGCTTAGTACTGGTTCAAACCAGGAAGACCCGTCCCAACATAGCTGAAAAATTAATGACTGGGACGTAAAGAATCAAAACAAACAAACAAACAAAAGGTATCAATGTATTTACAGGGTGGTGGTGTACCTGAACGAGCAGCTCCAGAATCAGCCCGCAGCCAGAGTGCCAGAACAACTTCAAACACATACTCAAAGCCCAGCAAGGGTAGCTCAAAATCCACATCATCGAAACATCGCTCTGAAGAAACAGGCAGCATTAGATCTGTGCCAGGCGCAGAGGGCCATGATGACTCCGAAAGTATAGGTAATATATATGTTTTTACTTGAAGATTTCATTTCCCATGGGAATGTGTTGTACCCAAATTGGAGGCAAAACAATGCGAAACAACCTAGATTTTATTTATCCGAGACATCTATGTTACTGTGAGGCTTAATGCTCCTTACAATTTCTGATACCGAGCGTCTACCGAGTAAACTAACAATGCTCTTTTTGTGAGAAAATATATTTGAGCAAATTACATGGATAAACTGATTAATAACCACTGTCGATCTGCAAATATTTTCTTGGTAGTTCTAATTTGCAAAGGGGCCAAAGATTTATGATTTTTTTCCTTTTAACAATGTAATTTCATGATCAATTCAATTTATCCTCTAACTCTGGACTGTACTTTGAAGCATGCTGAGAAATATAAAAAAAACACAATTCGGATGAGAATCTACAAGATTAACTTGGTATTGCATTAGGTTAACCTTTTGTAGACCCGAAACCCCTAAACAGGTACTTTGACAAACAGTGAATACCCAGATGAAATGCCGCTTCATGCGGCATTTCATCAGCGTCTGCACTCTTTGCTAAGACAAAATTAATCTTCAGAGAAAGAAATACAATATTTTTTTTATTTATAACCTTTGACCCCTCAATATATACCAGGACTTTAGTTAAGAGTGCATATTGAAAAACTGATTTACTTATATCTCAACCAAAACATATGTTGTGGGTGCTCAAAAGAACCGTCTCAATGAGACGGTTCTTTTGAGCACCCAAAACATATGTTAAAACTGATGGGTAAGAAGATATTTACAATTTTAGGCTCAAAAATTTTGTTTATCTAAACCTGTGATATACAATGGACCACTCTGACTTTATTTTATGTAGCTTTATGGAAAATTCTATTGGTCTGAAAGGGGTTAAACTTACATGGTTATTTGTGTGTTTTCAGGTTCAGCAGAAGACTATTCTATTCAGTTTGATGAGTCTATGACGGAGGATGAGAGGGAGGAGAAATCATTCCGTCTCATTCTACCGTCTGAGAGCCATAGGAAGAAGGGCAGACATATTCACTCTGACAACGAATCTGTCACCTCAGAAGGTAGGGCTCAGTCTTACAGTACAGTGTTGTGTATTAAAGGTTGTTAAACTACTACAGGGAGCTATTTCCTCTGTTGAGTCATAACCTGCTATTGTTGTTTGGTAACAGATCAAACCCAACATAGGGTCTGGCCTGATCTGGATCCAAACTGTTGGACACTCATTATGGTTTTTAGAGTTAATTTGAATACAAAAAATAACAGATACCAAAAAGCACATAAAATTATCCAGCATGCAAAGAATTAACCATCTCCTATCATTTGAATAAGACATTAACAAATTTTGGGGAGGGGATATGCCTACTTTGAAACTTGTTAAACACATTAACCTTTCTCCTGTCAATAAATATTTGTCTTGAAAATGGTGTCTGCTGCATATGTTGAAATGCGCTACTACTTTTTATCAACAATGCAAACACTATGAACCCTAATCAGACTGTTCCCATGGCTATATTATTATCTCCTGGACATGTCTTTTGATAAAAACAATGCTAATGATACAGAAATGCTCCCTCTGATCGGAGTCCAATGTATCTATCATCTGTAGGTTGAGCTATCAAGATACATTTACTTTATTATACCTAATACGTTCATTTGTAGGATCTCGAGGTCATTTAGAAGAGCTGCATTCTCTGTTTCATGGTGAGGAAAGTTTCGACAAGTTTACAGATGATATTGTTAAACAGTTCATGAAGGAGGAAGAACTCAGAGCTCAACATCAGGTAATATTGACAGACTAAGTACAGTGACGTCCCTTTATAATGCTATATTTGGGTTCCACAGGAATGACCATGTTATAAGGGAGCCGTGTTATAAAGGGAAAATTTAACAAATGAATAACATGAAAATGACCAGTCTTTTGTGAGGGGAGCGCAGTAGTAGAGTGCTTGACTCGAGACCGAAGGGCTGCGGGTTTGAGCATCACCGGGGTCACTGCTTTGTGTTCTTGAGCAAGACACATTAATCCTAGCTTAATACTGGTTCAACCCAGGAAGCCGAAGACCCGTCCCGACGTAACTGAAAGATTGTTGACTGGGACATAAAGAATCAAATCAAACAAACAAAAAACATTCATTTGTAAAATTCCTAGGTAAGAATAACTTGGGAGCCACAACATGACTGTCATATCCAAATCCACATTATAATGAGGTGTCATAAAGTGACTGCATTGTTTGTTCCTTTCACTTGATGATAGTCTATTTATCATATGACGTAGGGTCTGGGAGTGAAATAACGCCATGCAAAAAAATCGATAAACCACTAGTGGTCAATAGATTTAAGGGAAACGTTATGACGTCCATAACAACGTTGCATACATAATGACAAAATTACAACGTTTTTACGCCAGAAATGAGATTTCAAAGTATTCTTAATGCCATATGATAAATAGAATCTAACATTCGTGCTCTTGTATTATTGAATTTATTAAACTCGTTGCGAAAAAGAGATAAAATGCTCGGCTAGCCTCGCATTTTATCTCTTTTACCCAACTTGTTTAATAAATATAATAAAACATGAGCACTCATGTAAGATGCTCTATATAAAAAATCAGTCACCAGTCATCATAATGATAAAGCTTCAATTTTGTTAATATTGAGCATGAAAATACTTTTAAAAAAGCAAGCACTTGAATGAATTGTAATCTATATAAACCCTATATTTTTCAGGCTTCCATGTTGCGTCTGAGAGAGAATGCTCTTGTAGAGAAGACCAAAGCTGAACTGGCTTGGTTGGAGCAACAAAAACAACGAATCAGAAACAAAGGTGCTGACGATAACTATCCAAATATAGTGAAACGACAACGAGGTCTTAAGATGAAGTTACAAGAACAACAGGTATTGCTGCAAACATACTTACTCGGACAATTTATTTGAGGTGAATGGAAAGGATAATGTTAAATAAATCAGTTAAATAATATGTGGTATATTTATGACGTTGACTAAAACAAGAAATTTATTTCCTAAATCATAGTGATTTTGATTTTGGATTAGATAAATCGGTTTGATCACATGGAGTATATTTATGACTTTGACTTTTATTTCCTCAAGGGTAGTGATTTAGACTTCATGATCTTTTTATGTGGATATTTGTAAGCAGAACCCTTTTTGATGTTGCACTTGACATACTTTTTTTCAGGCTGAGATCCGACGGTTACGAGAAGCCAATAAAGCGGCCGCCAGGGAGAGACAGAAACACTTATATGAAGAAATTGCCAAGAAAAGACAACAATCTACTGTGGAGGTATGTAAAGATACAGTAAATGTTCTAAAATTTTGAGCACTTTTCTTGTTCTGTTCTCAAATAAAATATTGGATTTCAGATCTGGAATTCACAAAATGCTTGTCAGAATAGCAAACAGGGAAGACCCTGATCAGACTGGTCTGGATCTGCACTGTTTGTCTAGGCATTTCTGCCAGGGAATTAGTGTTCAAAATTTTAGAACATTTACTCAAGATGTTCTAAAATTTTAAACACTAAATGCATATCAATAAAAGCATAAACAGTGCTGACCAGATGAGACTGCTTCATTCTCTTGACCTTGAATGCATAGAATTTTATGAAAATAAATAAATTTTGCCTGTTTTCATTACTTCAAAGAGGAATATCTCCTAGACAAGCTGACCAATATTGGATCAAATTTTATTTACAACTTGGTTGTGGCTAGGGGATTGACTACATAAAGTTTTTGGGTTTGGGGTCAGATTTACTTAAAACTTAACAAACAAACAAAATCTAAATATCTGCAAATTGCCTACTGGGTAATTTTGCATGCAGCGTTTTTTGTTTTCTGCTGATTTTTTTGAAAAATTGATTCATGAATAAAATCAGAGTGTCAAACAGTTTAGATCCAGATCAGGCCCAACATTTTGTCAGGCCTGATTTGCGTTCAAACCGTTTGCAAAGGTTATCAGCAGATGACATTAGTAGGCAAGTGTTAATGGTTTAACAATAAGGCTTGTTTTTTTGTGTGAGACATAGGATGAGGTGGCCATTTTCCCTTATGTACCTATATAAGAAACTTTAAATATTTTCTCCTCTGAACCCATATGACAGAATTGAAAATGATTAGGCAGAAATAGTCAATAGATAACCCTCTACAAAAACAGCTAAAATGTATTTGATATATTTGCTTATAGCTTCTGTGATCTGAAACACAGTTTACTTCATGTTTGAAGATGTTGACCATGGTCAGGCTACTCATGAAAGGGAAATTGTTTTACGTTTAAGTTAAGAATAAACAAATTTGATCCTTCAAAAAACATGGCTGCCAGGTGGCGTGGCTTATCATAGTAAGGAAAAGTTTAAAAATCTTCTCAGTGAAACCACTTTCCAGAATTTAAAATAATTTGACAGAAATGGTCACTGGGTGACCCTCTACAAAAATAGTTTCAGACAAAATAAAGTTAAAATATTGCATGTTGATAAAAACTTTCTACATGGATGTTGGGTGGGGAGTGCTTTAATAGGATTTTTTCAAGAAATTTCAATAAATTGTTTTGCTTGTTTTACAGACTGAGCCGAAGAAGTTGACTGGTAGACTAGGGCGACCAAGTGAAGTCCACACCGAGGCTGAAGTTAGCTCTGTAAGTCTCATATTGTGAGCTGAAACACAGTCATGAAAGGGAAATTGTTTTACTTTTAAGTTAAGAATAAACACAACTAATAGCTTTGCTAAGTATAATACAGTAAGAATTACTATTTACATGCTTTGTGGGAAAAACAAGGGAGTATGACCAGGAAATGCTGCAATCTCAGATTACAGACCAACCTATGATACCTGGAGGAAGAGAGACTACATCACAATGACACAGGTATAAAAGCAAGAAGACCAGCTCTCTTTTCCTCTGGGAGATTTCTGTTCACTGGGATGGTTACAATGTTTTCCACAGTTAAAATCTGGTCCTGGGATCTCCTTGATGCTTAATAACATAATTTTACTTTTTATGGGTGTAAAAAGCAGGAGTAGGATACCTGTGGGTTGTACAATAGTTGTACAGGAAGCCTCATATATGGTGTTAAATGTCCTCATTGAAATATCATTGTCTTTTCAACGGTCAAGACAGGCTTTAGATAAACAAAATTATTGAGCTTAAATTTGTAAATATTTTCTTACGCATCGGTTTTAATATATGTTTTGGGTGCTCAAAAGAACCATCTCATTGAGACGGTTCTTTTGAGTACCACAACATATATTTTGGTTGAGAAATAAGAGAATTAATTTTTTGGTACACACTTATAATTGAAGGCCTGGGTCAACATAATGTCAGATAACATACAGTAAAACTTAATCTAGTGTTTGAAATTTAGAACAATTACAATCATAGTTTTGTTCTTTTCTCCAGATTGACGAAGCCTCTGATGCAGAGAAACGGCAAAGAAAAGGTTAGTAGCAACTTTTTTTTTACCCACAATTTTTTTTACATCCTGCTTAATTTGTATAGTGTCTTCATGCAATTATGTCAGCAGATTTTTTTCTGTTAACTTGTTTCTTTCTCGATACCAGTCAATAGGTACTTTGGCAAACAGTGAAGACCCAGATGCCACATAAGTCTGCAGAAATACACCATTTTATAGAATTTTTGACTGGCAATCCCTTAAAATACAAAATGGACAATTCCATACTTATCATATCAATATGTATTTTAGGATAATCCATCAGAATGAAAAGGGTTAAGTGCCAATCACCACAGCAGAATTTATAATTTCTTGCTTCATTTTTGCATAAAATAACATTGTTTTTCTTGGGTTGTGAAACAGCAGTGCAATTATCATTTATTTCAATCTTGAGAACAGTCAAATTTTGATTCTTGTGTAACTTTGAATTTTGAACTTTCTTGCTGAATCATCTTGCCAAACTAATGGATTTTTTAATGCAGTTGACATAACTTTCAACATGCATTGTAATTAAAGCACCACCAAAATTTTGTAGCTTACATCATTTCAAAGAGCTATGTGCATAAAGGGGCTAATTTGGCCCCCTCTGGAGCCAAAAACTCTAAGTTGCATTTCACCAATTTCTTCTAATTGCATGGGTGAAAGTTTTTTTAAGAATTAGATATCAGCACAGCTAAATACCAAAAAAAACTTTTAATATGTTGTGTGCCGTGATAATTCTAATAATCTGTTAAAATATCTTTTTGGTATTTGCTTGTGCTCGATGTTAATTTCTCTGTCAAATGTGACAGTCTAAATTTTGTTCCAAAATGGTCAATTTCTTATTTTCAGCCTATTTTGGCAGCCATTTTTGTTACCATAGCAACGATAATAGTAAAATTAATACCAGACTTTTACACCTGGGCTATTGTTCTAATAAACTAATAATAAGAATTTAGTGAAAAGCAATTTTCATTTTTTGGCCTCATAGGGGGGCCAAAATAGCCCCTTAATGCACGTAACTTTTTTTTGTCCTTGGCTTAAGAAATCAAACAAGACTTGATATTTTTTCTTGTAAATTGTCTGCTCACATTTCAATACTTATTTTTGCCCAAAATGAAGACATGAGACAAAAATTGTCGTCTGCTGCAGTCATGATTGACACTTTAAGAGTTTAAATAAAATTTTCTATGTTCATGGTCACAATTGTAACACTTTAAGTGTTGAATACATCATTGGGACAAGGCAATAGTTGATAAAGTTTTGTGAACTTTCAATGTCTCAGTGCAGTCCTTTTATAACACGCTTCATTATAACAAGGCTTTGGATATAACACAGTTATGTTATGGCTCCCAATTTTTTACCATGGAATTTAACAAAGGATTCCTTTGTAAAATTGTCCCTTTATAAGACAATTCACTTATAACATTGTCCAATCCTATGGACCCCAAAGATAGTGTTATAAAGGAAATCAGGGTTCGCACAGGCTTGAAAAGTACTTTAATTTAGAGGGCTTTCTTGAAAAGTCCTTGAAAATTAAATCTGCTTTGAAAAATCACTCAAAAGCCTTGAAAAGGCCTTGAATTCTACTATTTTCTGTATGACTTATCACTGTTGATAGAGAACTAAATCAGTATTAAATTGTTGTGCCTTTATTTGGAGCAGCATATGCTGCACCAGATATAGGCACAACAATTTTATGCTAATTTTCCCATAGTAACTATTTTATACTAATTTTCCAGTACTAATGTCTCCATTATCTCAGTCCAGCATTTCTAAAGTAGAATTTTAACACTTTGATCAGTATTATTCATTAATTAACTTTAAAACTGTTGGAGAGCCTTTTAGATATGCTTTAGAAGTCCATGAATTTTAATCATACTTGCCTGTATGACCCCTGGGACTGCACTGTACTACAAAAGTTAGCTGATAATGAGATTTGTTAAAATTTAAGGAACATTTCTAGCACTTTATTGTTTAGAACATTAAATCACTGAATGTGTTTGTTTTTTTCAGATTATAAGTCCGACTCTGAAATCTACACAGAATCCAAAGGTGCCACTAAGAAGTCGAGAACAGACTCTAAGACCAAGGGAGACAAATACAGGAAAATAAATCTTGATGAAAGGTAAGTAGAGCAAGTAGTTATCAGATAGTTTTCAGGCTATACAAGATTTGGGTTGTCTGTCATTCCATCTGTCCGTCCTTCATAATTTCATTTCCGCTCAATATCTTGAGAACAAATTATAGAATTTTACCAAAGTTTGTATATGCATTGATATTGACTAGATTGGGATTGTTACACATCATTTTCCTCACATTTGCAACAGAGCTATGGCTCTTGACTGATGTCAGAATTTTGATCAGAATTTCATTTTCGCTGAGTATCCTGAGAACTAATTGATAGAGTTAGACCAAATGTTGTATGTGTATTGATATTGACAATATCTATGTTGGGATTGTTACCTGTCGTTTTTTTTGCAAATTTTTAAGAGTAATGTCCCTTGATTGATGTCAGATTTTTGTTTCCGCTCAATATCTTGGAAACATATTGATAGAATTTCACCAAATTTTATATATGCATAGATCTACGTTAGGATTGTAATGGATTTTGCTGGAACCGGGTTTTTTTTCCTAAAGGAAACCAATTTGCACTTTTTTGGAAGTGTGAAGTTTTATTCTAGATTATTTCCTGAAAAATCAAGAAAGATATCACAAAATCTGCCGTCTGCTGCAGTAGTGATTGCCACATCATGGGTTAAAAAATGGAGATAATATCAGAGCTGTGACATGAGATTTCCAACAATGTGGTATGTGGGACCAGCAAAGCCTCAGATCACCTTGGGCATATGTGCAGTCTGATCAGAGCCATTGCTTGTGGCTTGAATATTCTATGAGTGTTAAGCTACTGACTGAACATTATTTGGAGCTTCTAAGCTTAAAAGGAGGCTGCACAGGCTCGTCTGAGTCTACACATGTCAAAATGTCCCATTGCTGGAAATCACATGTCGCGGCTCATCAAATATTATATGCATGGGTGAAAGTTTTCAGGATTATTCCTGAATTCAGGATTTTGAGGCTGACTTTCCACTGAAAGTCAGCCTCAAAATCCTGAATTATGCAGATTCTTATGGCTTCTTTGATTTAATTTCAGTTTATCTAGAGACAATTGAGCATTTAAACTTGAAATTGTTGATATTTGTAGGCATACAGCATGTTTTAACATTTGATTTTCAAAAGTTCAGGATTTTCGAAATTTTGAACTTTCACCCATGTATATGTTTCTCAGGTTTCTCACACAACGTCAGCACAAACTGATGGACAGACGGAAAAATGCAGAGGAGCTGTTAAAGTGGAAGAAACTGTTGGATGCCGAGGAGAACAATGTGCTGAACTTGGAGAAGAAGGCCCTGAAGGTATGGGACAAGAAGGAGAAGGATCAGACCACAGCGAAACAGATCCCTTCAAAGAAGGAGGAAACTGAACCTAAAATGTCCAGTAAAAATGGAACAACTAGAGGTACGAAAAAGGACTCATCGCAAGAAAAACAGACCTTGAGGTTACAAAAAAATTTTCATGCTTAACTCAACTGAGCATGAAATTTAAACTGCTTGTAAAAACTAAAATGCTGAAAAACATAGATTTATCTTGCTTTTCAATTCTCAGATGATGTATTTATCCTGCTGATAAATATTAAAATGCCAACAAAATTGTTGGCATTTAAATATTTATGAGCAAGATCAATTTTATACTCAATTGAGTTGAGCATAAAAAAAGTTTATAACCTCAATGCCTGATTTTGTTGCATATGAACTACAAAGGCTCTGAACAGCATGTGCATCCAATCAGGCTGCACAGAGTATTCACTCTCGGGAAAGTATAACTGCTTTTGTTGCTACTTGGGGAGATAGTCTCTGTAGCTGAGTAGGCTGGTTTCAATCTTACCTTGTCACAAACCTCGAAGACAGGTTTTCCATTCAAAGCCCAAATAATTTAGTCTTTATTAATCCATTCTTAACTGGAAACCAATAAACGTGAGCTTTGACAAATAATGCAGTATCTCAGATGAAAATAATTTTCAAAGGCAAAAATTCAAGATAATTATATCCACACTTTCTGAAGAAAAGTCGTAAATACTGTATTCATGTTGATCAGTCGGGGTTTTGCTTGTAACGAAAAAATTTATGTAGGATTTATTGGCACAATGGTGTGTAGATGACAACGAAGATTTCAGATTTCGTTGAAGTCAAAGTTCAAGGTCAAAACAATTAAATACTTCAAAAATGCAGATATTTTTGAAAATTAGGAAAAGAAAACTCTGAAGATATACTGACCTTCTACCCAAAAAATGGGACTGAATATGAAAACAAGACTTTTTTCAGGCCCTTTCATTTGCTTAACCCCCACTCCCAGAGTCTATTTATATCTCACAATACGGCTTATTTATTATTTCAGACTCTACCATCAAAACAGCAGCATCAGCCTCCATTGCTCAAGATAGTACCGTTATCTCAGAGAACATTTCTACCGCTAGAGACGACTCATACGCTCGTAGCATTAAAGAAAGTCCCAGACTTCAAACAGCCAGCATCGAGAGCTCTCCAGATGAGATTCACAAACGAATGATGAATGACAAGTCAAACTTGAAGAATCATAATCGTAGCGGAAGTGAAAGCTCAGTGATAGAGGATATACAGTCACAGTCCAGTGAATCTAAAAAGTAAGTTTTCAGTTTAATGCATTTCTCACAATTCATGACAAATATGATGGGAGCGCAGTGGCTCAGTGGTAGAGTGCTTGACTCGAGACCGAAGGGCCGCGGGTTCGAGCCTCACCGGCGTCACTGCGTTGTTGTTCTTGAGCAAGACACATTTATCCTAGCTTAGTACTGGTTCAACCCAGGAAGACCCGTCCCGCATAACTGAAAGATTGTTGAATGGACGTAAAGAATCAAATCAAACAAACAAAAATGACAAATATTAGCCGCGACATGAGATTTCCAACAATGTGGTATGTGCGTCCAGCAAAGGCTCAGACCAGCCTGCGCATATGCGCAGTCTGATCAGAGCCTTTGCTAGCCGCCTAGATAACTTATGAATAATAAGCTACTGAGTTAGCACCATCTGGAGTTTCTAGGCTTAGAGGAGGCTACACAGACTTGTCTGAGTCTACACATGTCAAAATGCCACATTGTTTGAAATCACATGTCGCGGCTCAAATATGGTCTGTTTGTAATCTGTTGATGTTCTTTGATAGCCTGTATTGCAAACATTGTGGAGTTCAGTGGCTCAGTTGATAGAGCCTTAGACTGGTGATAGAAGGGTTGCTAGTGTGACACCCTACTCCTGCGGGTCACTGTGTTGTGTCCTTGAGCAAGACACTTCATACGTTGCTTAGTACTGTTTCAACCCAGGAAGACAGGAAATCGTCCCGATATGACTGAAAAATTGTTGACTTGGACCTAAAGCATCAAAACAAACAACAAAAAAAACTCATAAGCAAGTAAACAGTATGTGTTGCTTTTTAAAAAAGAAATCCTTCAGGAATACCAACAAAGTGTCAAACAGATTGGATCCAGATTATGCCTGACATTTTGTCTGGCACTACCTGGGTACAAAACTGTTAGCAAAAGCTATCAGCAAACAAATCTAGCAGGCAAAGAATTTAAGGTGACATTTAACCCTTAATGCGCCAATAGCAACAAAAAGTCATCTGCTTTTCTCGCCTGCTGAAATGTTTAAGAAGCCTTGATGGCAAACAGTGTGGACCCAGATCAGACTGCTCCTATTGGAGCAGTCTGTTCTGGGTCCATGCTGTTTGCTTCTATACTTAATTCGTCAGTAGTGTTAGGCAATTATTTGCAGCAGACAACTTCAGCAGACAACATTTTCAGGTGCATTTTTTTTCTTATCCCTTTAAGGGTTAAAATAATGTTCTTTCCTATTTCAACAGGAATGATTCAAGTGATGACACAATGACGCACAGCTACGAGAACGAAACTTTTGATGAACCCACATCAACAACGAAGAAGACTAGCAAGAGTATGTCCACGCCGAAATCTCCGCTAGAGAAACTCAAGAAATACAAGAACTTCTCGTCACCCAGATCACCGTTCAGTGCTCGTAGTCTGGCCAGGAACTCTGAGAGTGAATCAGAGGATTCTATATCATATACAGGTGGGTGGGGACTTCTTTATTGTATAAACAAACTGAAAACTGTAATGGGGAGGAGTGTACAGTTTGGTTCCTTTACAAAGCTATTTTTGGGTTCCATAGGAATGAACTTTGTTATGAGTGAATGGTGTTATACAGACAATTTTACAAAGAGATTATAGGAAAATGACCATTATATGGTCATTTTCCTATAATTCTATTGTAAAATTCCATCATAAAACAAGTTGGGTCTCACAATATGACTGTGTTATATCCAAATCAGCATTATATTTAGGTATGTTATGAAGAGCACTCATTGGATTGCATAAAACACCCATCATGATAAATGTTAAAAGGTGGAAAATGTTAGATTTTTTTTTCTTTTTTGTTGTATATCTTAACAGAACAGTTCATTTAAGCTCAAACTACTGATTACTTATAGCAAAAGCAGGCCCAGAGATTATAAAACTTCTTCATGCTCAACTTAACCGAGCATGAAATATCAGCTGCTCATGAAAGTTAAAATACTGAAAATTAAGACTTCTTGTTTTCAAACTGTTTCAAATGTTGAATTTATCCATCTAATAAATACTCAAATGCCAGCAATTGACATTTTAACATTGATGACCATGATAAATTTTATGTTCAGTTGAGTTGAGTTGAACATGAAAATGTTTTATTGCGGTAAACTTGTGGATTTTGAGATAATAGAAGACTGTATGTAAATGATTTTACATGAGTTGAATTTATTAATCAAGTTGGGGAAAATAGATAAAATGTGAGGCTGTGCCAAGCATTTTATCACTTTTGAAATGAGTTAAATAAATTCAATAATATAGGAGCATGAATGCTAGATTCTATTTATCATATGACACTATAACTACTTTGAAAGCACATTTTTGGCATGAAAATGCTAAGATGTTGCCATATATACACAAGGTTGTGATGGCCGTCATTTCATAGTGTTACTAAATCTGTAAACTACGCATGGTTTATAGATTTTAATTCTTGCGTTATATCACTCTCAGACGTGATATCATGTGATAAATGGCACATATTAACCTTATTGCAGAGACTCAGTCTGATCTAAGTGACTTTGAGGGCAGAATAAGAGCATTAAATGAAGAGCTGAGAAGACGAAAGACTGAGGCTGATAAACTGAAGAGAGAAAGAAAGAAGAAAAGAAAAGAGCAAATGAAGAACAAAGAGGAATCGCTCAAGAAACAGATTGAGGTAATGACTGGAATATTTTACATCAGGGAAAGAAATTTAACCCTTAAACCAAACAAAAGTTGTCTGCTTTTCTCGTCTGCTGAAATGTTTAAGAAGCCTCTATGGCAAACAGTGTGGACCCAGATCAGACTGCTCCTATAGGACAGTCTGATCTGGGTCCACCCTGCTTGCTTCTATACTTAGATTTGTCAGTAATGTTAGGCAATTATTTGCAGGAGACGACTTCAGCAGACGTCATTTTTCAGATGCATTTTTTTCTTGGGGCTTTAAGGGTTAATGTGCTTTAAATGTATGGGGAAACATGAAAAAAAAACAGGTTAATTTAGACAAGAGTGTACTCAGGACAGGAACACATTGTCACATTTACTTTTTTATTGGAGACTTGCCCTCCATCTGTTGGTCTCAAATATACCATTTTTGCTATCACCCTGCAAATCTCAATGAGACAGTTCTTTTGACCACCCAAAACAAATGTTAAAACTGATGGATACAAAAATATTCACAATTTTACGCTTAAATTTTTTTATTTATAGGAACTTACCTAATTCAGGGTTCACTGAGGCTTGAAAAGTACTTGAATATACAGGACTGTCTTGTAAAGTTCTTGAAAATTAAATTTGTCTAGAATAGTACTTGAAAAACACTCAAAGGCCTTGAAAATTCCTTGATTTTTACCATTTACAGGAGGATTCAACAGTGTTTTGGAGACCTAAATCAGTATAAAATTGCTGCACCAAATAAAGGCACCACAATTTTATACTTATTATCTTAAACTAATATATTTAGTAATGGACTCTAGCATTTCAAAAGTAGAATTTTAAGGTGTAAATCAGTATTTTTCTTAAGTTTTCAGTCCTTGAAAACAGTATGAAAGTCTTTTGGAAGTCATTGAAAAGTCCTTGAAATTTACACAATCTTGCCTGCATGAACCCTGTAATTATTGTATTGTAGGCATATGACAACCAGATCTCACAGCTCAAGGTGGAGCTACAGAAGGAGATGGAACATGAGCCACAGAAGACCTCGGTGAAACCCCAGATCAAGAAACCTAAAGTGAGTCCTCCTAAAGTGTTGAAGAAGACCGAGGTAACACCACCTAAACAGAGGCCAGATTCAGAGAGCAGTGGACCAGACTCAACACAAGTCTCACCCTCCATACAGGAAGATAAAGGTATGTAATAGATACCAAGCATATTTGATAAAGACAGTTAAAGTGGTAGCTTATGACCCCTAAAACATATAGTGAATCATCCAAACATTTTGCTGTCAAAAAAATCTGTCAAAAAGATCTGTCTGAAAGTATTATTCCTGATATTTTTTATTTTAAGACTAATTTTCCATAGAAAGTCTGCCTCAAAATGCTGATTTATGCTGATTGTGATAAGCTATTATAATCAGCCTATCTAAAGACAGTTGACTTTTTAAACTTGAAATAGTTATCATTTTGGAAGAATAATGCAAGTTTGAAGTTTTGAAGTTCAGGATTTTGAAAATTTAGAACTTTTACCCATGGGTATTGCACTTAATATATGGGACATAATTCTTTATAGTATATTTGAAGAAAAGGAAAGGAAAATATAAATAGGTGATAGCACTTTTTAGACAAGGCTTTGAAATGAAATTTGTATGTCAGTGGGCATAAATCAGGGCAGAAATGTACTAAGTTTTTAACAAATTTGTTAACATCAATTATCCCATGTTTCGCCACATTGATGTCACACCTTCACAAGGCTCAATATCTCTAATACTGTCACACATGTCGATTTTTTTAGAAAATAATTTTGACTAACATATTAACTCTTTCGCTGCCAATGTCGCCGTTATGCGACCAATGGCAGAGTGCAAATGTCGCCATAATGCGACTTGGACATGTGGTTTGTTTCAGTGATGTGTATTACCCTGTTTTGCGACATATCGTTGCAAACTAGGGAGATAACCTAAACAGAAGACCTGTTTTTGGCAAACAAACCAAGTAATGGTAAAAAAAATTGTAAAAAATGTTATTTTCTCAATTTTAAAGCGAGTTAAATAAATTTTACGGAAAATTGTGACTGAATGGCTGCTGCCAGCTTCACCTTAGATGAGGTATGATAATGGAAAATAATCATTCCAGTGATATAAGTAATATGAAATATGCTGTTTGGAGGATTTAAATGCATAAGGAAAACAACTACTTACAAAAAAGTGTTTTGGGGTGTTTTCTACAATACGTTGATCAAAATATGGCAAATTTATTAAAAGTAGGTCATATAAGGTCATTGTCATTCAAGCTCAAGGTCACCTGATCCGTCTGCCCATCGAAAATTATGCTATCATGCTAAACAGTATATGTACAATATTTGGTCAAAGTTTCACCATGATATTCAACCAAATAATGATTTTATACTATTTAAACAGCTTGACCCTCTGTTGTGACATTAACCAAAATATATTTGGCACTGAGAAGTACGTTTCCCCAGAAATTTGGCAGCGAAAGAGTTAACCTAACTCATCATGCTATTATGCTTAACACAGATAAGAGTATGTCCTATTTTGAAAACAGTGTAGATCTGGATCAGCTGGCTTCTCAGAAGCCAGCTGATCAGAATCCACACAAATTTCCATTCTGCTTGTAAATAAATGCTTATAATTGGAATATTGCAAGTTAATTTGTCAATGTATCCTAAAATTTGAACTAATCAATTTCAATACCTGATGTGGTTTCTGAATTGTTGCGATATATGAGCAAAGCGAGTAGACCCTAATAAGACTGTTTGGCAAGCAAAAAGAAAAACTTCAACAGCTTTTTAATTGTTTAATTGTTTCCTCTCTTCAGACCTAAAATTGCCATCACCTCAGAAAACTCCGGTTACAACTACAGTCAGTTCCAAAACCAGCCTGGATAAAATATCTGAAGGCAGCGAGTCACAGACGTCAAGGTCAGAGAAATCCGAGGTCACCTTAAGAGAGAAATTCCTTAATATCAGAGGTAGGTGCTTACTGGTTTCCCATGGAGGAAAGTTTTCAGGACTATTAAATCCTGAATTCAGGATTTTGAGGCAGAAAGTCAGCCTGAAAATACTGAATTATGCAGATTATAATGGCTTCTCTGATTTCTTTTCAGTTTATCTAAAGGCAATTTACCATTTAAACTTGAAATTGTTAGTATTTTTTGGCATAGTGCAAGTTTTAAAATTTAAATTTCTAATGTTCAGGATTTTGGAAATTTTGAAATTTCACCCATGAGATAGTCATAGTGACTCCCAAGTTATTGAGGCTTAAGAAAACTTTAAAACTATTCTGATCAGAATTGAAAACAACTTGGCAGCAATGTTCATAATCACTAGGAAACCTAGAAATATGACTGGTGAAAATTGATCCATCAAAAAATATAAAGCCTGAATGATTTGGGGGTTGGGTGGTAACATTTTCAATGCTATTAAAAAAAAAACTATTGTAAAATGTTGTTCTCCGAAGCTTAGTGTCAGAATTAAAAGCAATTTAGTAGAAATTATCATCAAATAACCTACTGCAAAAATTAAATTGAATTGTACTTGCAAAAATATTGGTGAGAGTTTTTAGTCTATGTTTTAAAAAAATGAGACATTCTAGAAGAGAAATCCAGGTTCATTTTGGCCCTCATATAATGGAGACCAAGGTCTGTGTGAAATTGATTTGGTGCAGCACATGCAAAACAATTTTTATACTCCTTTATAAACATTCAACACAGTCTTGAAGTTGATTAATAAAGTCTAAATCAGTATTTTTTATAATTTTAGTCCTTGAAATTTGTAGGAAAGTCCTTGAAAAGTCCTTGAATTTTACATAGTCTTGCCTGTTGGTGTATGACCTGGATGCAAACCCCAAGAAATGTGGGCCTAGAAAAACCTGTCCAGGGGTTTGCAAACAACAAAGGCGCAGACTAGCCTGCACATCCATGCAGTCTGATCAGCGCCTTTGTTATTTGCTTTTTGGAAAGTATCATGTCAAAACTTGCTACATGCAATATCTAAATTTCTAGCTGCTCTCTGTAGCTGAGGAGACTGGTTTGAGTCAAGTTTTGTCTAAAACCCCGTAGACAGGTTTTGTTGCGTCGAGGCCCATGTTTTCTCACAACAAGCTCCCCCCGTTATGAGATTTTTGAACATTGCAGGCTCTCTGGCAGAGGAAATTTCAGCGCAAGATGTCAGTGAAGAAATTGCAGAGGAAATAATAGCAGATATTTCCGAAGTTTCTGAAGACAAGTCTGTTGGAATTGAGATCAATCTCAAACAGAAAGAGAAAGAAGACATGTATGATGTAACAATGTCGTACACAGAAGACTTCACTGCTGATGATGTTGTTACAGGTGGTACAACACTACATGAGAAATTACCCATAAGTCCGCGTAGTGAAGTGACGGAAGCAGAACCTAGAACTGTGCCATTGTCTGCTCGCTCTGTTACAGAAATCTCCGAACATATCAGTGAGGCAGCAGGCTCAATGTCAGAAGGCTTTATTAAACCTTTAGATTTAGAAAAGAATGAGGATATTGAAAAGTTAATTCAGGATGATAAGTCTGAGGATCAGGAGAGTGATATAGATCAATCTCCTTCTTCAATCACTAGAACAGACTCTCGTCCATCTAGTGAGAGAAGTGAAAGATCTTTGAGATCTCTTGATCTTGAACATGAGTCTTCTGAATCTGAAAAATATCCTGTTGTTGGGAAAACAGAAACTGTTGAAAAAGAGCAGGTTGAAGATGAAATTAGTGAGCCTTCTTCCAGAAAGTCAGGTGGTCGTATTGGTAAAGTCATGAATATTGATGATCTTTTAGGCATTACTGATGAAATGCTTGGAGATGAATTAACACCTGTTGCATCTCCCAGACATACACCTATAGACCTTCAGGAAGAATCCCTGAGAGATTCAGAAACTCCTAGAGTAGATGACACCCCCAGGGAAGACGAAACCCCCAGGGAAGATGAAACCCCCAGGGAAGATGAAACTCCTCGTGATATTGAAACACCAATAGCTGAAGAGACACCAAGAAGTGATGGTACTCCTAGAGAGGAATATGAATATCATCACATGAATTTTGTTAATGCTTTGGCTGATTTTGAAATTGGTGACAGAGTGTCTGTAACAGGACCAAATGGAACTAGAGATGTTGGGACTCTTTTGTTTAAAGGCAATGTGCAGTTTGCTCCCGGTGTTTGGGCTGGAGTGGAGCTTGATAGGCCAGTAGGTAGGCATGATGGAAGAGAAAATGACATTAGATATTTTAGGTGTAGACCTAACCATGGTGTTTTGGTGCCAGGTCATGACCTGATTCCAGCTTCTGAAGAGGAAGAATTACGTCCCTTTGCTGATGTTAGAAGTAGCATTGAAAGCATGACAAGTGTAACAAGTTCCCAGGATGGTGAAGAGCTGCTCAAACTGATCAGTGAAGCTGACCAGAATGTTCAATTATTTGATAATGATTCACCTGTGATATCACCCAGAACTCCACAAAATAATAAACATAAAAACGAAACATTAGCTGATAAGATCACAGACCATATTTTAGAGTCAGTTGTTAAAGATAACTTTTCGAAAATCAGTGAGATAGCAGACAGAAGGGCGGGAAAGAAGCCTCCTCCTGTTGCTCCTAAACCAAAGTCTAGACAAACTGAAGCTGAGGCTCCTTTAGTGAATGGTAGTATAGATGATTTAGAGGAGTTCTTGCAATCTCCACGACATGAAACTAAAGAATTCCAAGCAACAGCTAATTCAGAAGTGAATAATTTAATGAATGATGCCATAGACCATATGCTTGCAATAAGGAATAATCGTTTTGGACAGGATAGGGACCAGTCAAGGGACAGTGGTAACTTTACTGAAGGGGGTGATGATAATGAACAGGGACCTACTTCCCCTACAGAGGAGTTGGAAGAGGTCCTTAATAAACAGGAGGATATTCATGCAGAAAGCCCTCTCAGGCCGGGATCACCCATTCCTGGCTTACAAATACAGGCGGTAAGTGCTTTTAAGCTTTGTCATTACCAGGCCTCCTGATATTTGAAAACATTTTTCCTATTTCTCAACCAAAACATATGTTGTGGATACTCATAAGAACCGTCTCAATGAGACGGTTCTTTTGAGCGCCCGAAACACATGTTTAAATTAACGGGTAAGAAAATGATTACAATTTTATTCTCAAAAAAGTTCCTGTCAGAGTGTTAAACAGTTGGATCCAGATCAGGCCTGACATATTGCTGGGCCTGATCTAGGATCCATCTGTTTGCAAAGATAATTTTTTATGTCTTTTTTGTCACACCTACTTATGTGTGTGACATAGGTATTCAAATTTTCATCTATCCGTTTGTAGGTTAGTCCATCAACAATTTACAATAAATTACCTTTCTCTGCAGCAGGGGTAGCTGTGCAAGTGAAACTTTGCATAGTAATTGCCCTTGGTATACTCTTCAAGCATGAACTGTGACCTTGACCTACATTTCATGCTCAGTGACCTTGACATAATTCGTACCTATAAAGTGTGTTTCTCTGCAGCAGTGATAGCTGTACTGTAGTTATTAGTTCATAGTGTATATTGAATCTCATGCAATACTTAGTATCAGGGCTGGAGAAATTTTTGAATCCCATTCTGTCCGAACGTGGGCTGAAAATGTCTATATTAAAACCAATATAACAAGCCCTCTCCCCGCATTTATCTTTGCATTTTGAAATTGAAAATACATTATGTGTTTACATCCGCTACATGTTGAACCCATGAAATATATCCGTTCAAAATAATCTCAGCTAATAGAAATCATGTCAAGGACCGCTAAAATTTGGCTATCTCAACCCCTGCTTAGTATGTGTGAACAGTATTGGCAAGACTGCAAAGAAGTGCATGCTCTTCCCAGCCAAAGCAAACTAGAAAGTAAAATTAGTACTAGCAACAATCTACATACAGTAAAACTTGTGTGAATCAGCCACTCAAAAATAGACAAAACAAGATCTAAGATCTTAATGACAAATGGTAACTTAATGAAGGTCGAAAGTATTGCAGAATGCTCCCCTTGGAGCATTCTGCAATACGTTTGACCTGCATTAAGCGATAATTGGTCTTGAAAACCGATATGTGGTCTTTTTGAGTGTGGCCGTTTTACACAGATTTTACTGTACTTACATTCTCTTAAATTACATTATTAGGCTGTGATTGAGGAGATAAGCTGCCGTGTATATTATTATTTTTCATTAAAATGATAGCTTCATTTATAAAAATCTTAATGACAAATGGTAACTTAATGAAGGTCAAAAGTATTGCAGAATGCTACCCTTGGAGCATTCTGCAATACTTTTGACCTGCATTAAGCAATAATTGGTCTTGAAAACCAATTTTTGGTCTTTTTGAGAGTGACCATTTAACACAGATTTTACTGTACTCACATTCTCTTAAATTACACTATTAGGCTGTGATTTAGGAGATAAGCTGCCTTGTATATTATTATTTTTCATCAAAATGATAGCGTCATTTATAATAACTGAAATTGTCCCGTGTTTGAGACAGATAATGTTTATTGCCGTTAATTATTTGAAGTCAAAAGCTGACACAGAGAACTGCATACATGTTGTATCTCCCACAGTCCATATTTGGACCAGCACATGAGATTTTGGCTCTCAGGGGAGGATCCAGGAGTTCTTGATAGGGGGTTCAAGTTCACAAAGGGAGTTTGATTTGCTGATTTTTCTGAAGAATCTCCATGAAAATGAAATAATTTCGTCTCAAAGTGGGGTTCAAGCAAACCCCCTCTGGACCCGCCACTGGTACTTAAGGCATAGTGCAAAAGCCTCCTATAGACACCCATGCTGGCATATCCATCTGGGCAAACAGGTCTAATTTTGGGTTGAGTCTTCACCTACATCCATGTTTTGCAAGCAGTGACAGCTTTGGTGAGTCTGCACATTTGCACAGGCTTACCTGACCCTTCATTGTTCCACAATGTGCTGAGCACCAAAATCACATATGCTGGCTGATGTAAAGGTAAATATGTAATATACAGTAAAACCTGTCTCAAGCAGTCACTCAAAAAAGACAAAAAACAAACTAGGTTTTCAAGCCCGATAATCGCCTAATGCAGGTCAAAGGTACTGCAGAATGCTGCAGGTCATTGATCATTCTGCAGCAGGGTTCTCACAGACTTGAAAAGTACTTGAATATACAGGACTGTCTTGAAAAGTCCTTGAAAATTAGATTTGCCTTGAAAAGTACTGGAAAACACTCAAAGGCCTTGAAAAGTCCTTATATTTTACCATTTACAGGAGTATCCAACACTGTCTTTGGAGACCTAAATCAGTATAAAATTTTGGTGTCTTTATTTGGTGCAGCATATGCTGCACCAAATAAAGGCATCACAATTTTATGAATACTTTCTTTTATGTAAAGCAGTCCAACTTTTCCGAAGTAGTATTTTAATGTGTAAATCAGTATTTTATATAAGTTTTCAGACCTTGAAAACAGTAGGAAAGTTTTTAAAGTCCTTGAAAAGTCCTTGAAATTTACACAAACTTGCCTGTATGAACCTTGTGCAGTACTTTTGACCGGCATGGGTTTAAGACCTTTGTTATAACTTTTTTTGAGTAGCCGTTTAAGACCAGTTTCACGGTACTTAAAAATTATTGTTTTTCACATCTATAGATTTCGTTTGTTTACAGGATAGCCATAAACCCTTGGTGGATAGTGGAACATTTGAGGGAGAATTTGATGATGAATTCCTAGTGCCCACAAAAGCACCCCCTCCCTATCCTGGCAGTGAGTCTCCAGGTAAGACATGCGCAGATCCAGATGGGGTCCGTACTCCCCCCCCCCCCCCCCCCCCCCCCCTCCTGAGTAGTCTATTGCAAACAACATGTACCCAGATCAGATCAGGGCTCATAGTGTTTGCTCCAATGATCAAAGCAGTCTTGATTGCATTTGAATACTTACAGCAGGGGTTATACGCAGACAACATTCTCAGTACCAAACATTATTGGCAGGATAAGGATTAAATTATTGTCAAAGTTTGTCAAAAGGTTAGTAATCTTCCATTTTGTACACCTTGGTTGGCCTGTCATTCAATGTTAATCCTTGCATTCAGAAGTCAAGGTTATTACATGGAAACCCAATTGCTATAGTGTTAGTATTTCACGAACAGATTTGTTACATTATGTGCCCTAATGCTGGAGGCATATTAGCCAGCTTTTACCCAGTAAGTGTAATACCATCTCACCCCAAAATGTTGACTGTAACACTGAAAACCTCACTAAACTATAGCAGTGCAGTAGATATTTTCAAATTTCAGAATACTCATGAGACCAAATAATTAGAGATTATCTCATGGCGTTTTGGTTATCGCCGAAGTATCAACCCAAGACCCCATTATCAGACCCAGAGCTTTAGCTCTCAGGCTGATGATGGTCGATGTTGATACTGAGTGCAATAATCAAAACCTGTGAGATAATCTATTTAACACAAATTCTAATTCACTGTTTTAACGAGTTTGACATACAAAAATGTAAGTAAAACATAGGATTGACGTAAACTTTGCCTTACATCACTTGTTTACGTCTGACCTCATCTAATGAGCAATGTCTCGTATCAGGCATGATAACCTAGCTCTCTCTGTTCAAAATACATAACTTCCGGTTATCATTATGGCAGGTAGATAACTAGTTTACTGGAAAGAGCTTATTGCATATGCAGACATTGGGTTATCACCACAAGTAGTGTCCTGATTATATGATAAGACTTGATATGTAGTGTTGATATTTATACGCCCCGCAAACTTTGTTTGTGGTGGGTATACTGTTTTCACGCTGTCCGTCCGTGTGTCCGTCCGTCCGTGCGTCCGTCCGTAACATTTTGTTTTCTTAATATCTTGAAGAGTCATTGCTAGATTTTCATCAAACCTTGCAAACATGTTCATTTATACAAGACAAATACTTTAGACAAAAAAGTAAGGGCTAGGGGCCAGTTCTATTAGAGTTATTTCCCTTTGTAGTTCTAAATGGCTTTTAATATAGGGTTTTATGCTTATGCTATTATAGGCCATACATGGGCCGATCAACTCCTACCACAGCTTTTGATGGAACAATTTGATACTATTACTATACAATGTAGACACATTGAACATATGCATGAAGGAGTTTGGTTCAGAAAAAATATTTTTTGACAAAATGACAGCTGTGAGAACTTAGACAATTTTTCCCTAATAGGGCTTTTGTATATGCATAGACGGTGCCTTCATGGGCCGATCAACTCCTACCACAGCTTTTGATGGAACAATTTTATAATTTGCCTATACAATGTAGACACATTGAACATATGCATGAAGGAGTTTGGTCTAGAAAAAATAATTTTTGATAAAATGACAGCAGTGAGAACTTAGATAATTTTTCCCTAATAAGGTGTTTGTATATGCATAGATGGTGCCTTCATGGGCCGATCAACTCCTACCACAGCTTTTGTTCGAGCAATTTGATACTTTGCCTATACAATGTTGACACATTGAACATATGCATGAAGGAGTTTGATTCAGAAAAAATATTTTTTGTCAAAATGACAGCTGTGAGAACTTAGACAGTTTTTCCCTAATAAGGCTTTTGTATATGCATAGATGGTGCCTTCATGGGCCGATCAACTCCTACTACAGCTTTTGATGGAACAATTTGATACTTTGCCTATACAATTAAGACACATTGAACATATGCATGAAGGAGTTTGGTTCACAAAAATTAATTTTTGACAAAATGACAGTTATGAGAACTTAGACAATTATTCCCTTATATGGCTTTTGTATATGCATGGATAGTGCCTTTATGGGCCGATCAACTCCTACCACAGCTTTTGATGGAGCAATTTGATACTTTGCCCTTTGCCAATACAATGTAGACACATTGAACATATGCATGAAGGAGTTTATAATTTTTGTTTGCACAGATTCTACTGAAATTCTTTTCAAAACTAAGGTCTGCTGGTTTGAACTATAACTTGCCAAGTTTTTTCACCGACTCTTACTGTGCGGGGGGTATCTAATAAGCATTGCTTATTGACTTTTTTCATTTTTCATATTCTGGTCCTTCAGAAAACAGAATACCGCTTAAGCCGGTGCTAGGGGGTGTCAGAATTGTTGCACTTTTCATTAGTTCTCATGAACAGACTCAATAAAACTGAGTCTGCTGTTTTCTAATATTGAAGGTTAACTCTATTTCTGAAGGATCCGTCTTTCCAGCTTATTTGGATATTAAATGAGATTTCCAACAATGTGGTATGTGCGACCAGCAAGGCTCAGACCAGCCTGCGCATACGCACAGTCTGATCAGAGCCTTTGCTAGTCGCTTGAATATTCTATGACTGTTAAGCTACTGACTGAACATTATTTGGAGTTTCTAAGCTTAAAAGGAGGCTGCCCAGTCTCGTATGAGTCTACACTTGTCAAAATGCCACATTGTTCGTAATCACATGTCACAGCTCAAATGTAAAACATCTGTCAGCAGATGATTCACATGTTAGGATGTAATATGAAGCTTTATTCTCCATGAAAATGAGAAAGATGCCAGATAATTTGTCGTCTGCTGTGGTAATATTTGGCATTTAATGTTAACGAAACTTACTCTTGTTCTCTCATTACAGATATATCAAGGTCAGAATTACAAAAACTTACCGAGGAACTTTATTATGCTGTGCCACATCAAAGAGAGGAAGTCTCAAACATTGTCTCCAGTGCCGTTGATACATTCTGGAATCAGCGACGATATGGGGAACCCCTCGATGGCGTAGAGCCTCCCTCTTCCTACTTTAATAAGGAAGAATCTGGAGAAGACTTGGTTAGTGATAGTAAACGAGTGTTCAAAAGATTGTTGTTTGATTTAACGGGAGAAGTTATTAGGGATGTATATAAAGAAGAGGAATATGACTCCCCGCTTGCATGGCATAAGCCAAAGCGGAAACAAAACAAATATTACAGAGGTTCATCACCGCCGACAACGGTTGACGTGTTGAAACCTGTTGTACAAGAAGCTGTGATAGATATTTTAGGTTTGAACGGGTCCAAGAAAACTGATCGTGGTAAGTGGGGGATTCGGAAAAAGAAGGATTTGGTTGATAGTATTTTGGTGCAAGAGTTACGCGAGGAAGAACCGCAGTGGGTGAATTACGATGATGACGAGTTAGCAGTGAAAATGCAGTTAACTGAAACTATCTTTGAATCATTGTTGACTGATACAGTGCACACTATGAATAAAATATTTCGTAAAAGGCAAAATATGGCTAGCCAGTCACATACGTAAGAATTCATAGGTGCCAAAGTAATTAACGCCAAATCGCTTAGAAGAGGGGAGTTCCTGAAAAGAAAGATAGTGCTTCATGGGGTACAGAATTCATATCAGTGCTTACACATGTCCCAAGAATGAGGTCTTTAGATGGAAGAAATTCTGTCCTAGAAATGCGAAGAATAGTGGATCTATCCGCTCCAGAGGAGAAGGCATGATGGTCTTTGCTGCATTACTTACCCTAAATATTCAGATTAGTTCTTTACCACCTAAAATTGAAAACGTCCATTTAACTGACTCATATTATAAAGGAATGGCAAACAGTGTACACACTCATCAGTCTGATCTGGGTTTACACTGATTGACCTGATTAGACTGCTCCATTAGGAGCTGTCTGGTCTGTGTTGTTCTATCTGAATATTCAGTGGTTAACATGATAAATTAGTTATTTGATTTCGATTTTGGTATAATTTTATTTCTATTTACAATCTTCTATTGAATGGTATGTTCATTGAAATGATAGTCAGGCAAAAAAAAATGTCTTCTTTCTGGAAATATCGCATATCTTTAAGGGTTGGTAGGTAGACAATTTTTTTTTAATTTAGAATTTTTTTTATAGGAAAAGCAGGAAAATCAGTCATAGAAATATCCTAAAAAGTGAGAAAAAAAATTGAGATGTCCTAAAAAAATTTAGAGTAAGCCCCAAAAAGTAGGGTTGGTAGGGTTTCCGGAAACTAGACATTTTTTTTGTCTTAATGGAAGATGTTAATGAAGAAAATTTACCAAAATCAACAGATGCTGATTTTTACGACTGACTTATTGGGAGGAAGCATGAACCCTGAAAACAAGTTTTGTTAAATTAATATTTCACAGTAAATGTTCTAAAATTTTAAACACTAGTTTTCTGTCAAAATTGCCTTGGCAAGCAGTGAAGATCTAGATCAGACTGCTCCTGAGCAGTCTGATCAAGGTCTGCACTACTTGCCTCTATAGGCTAACATCAGACAGTAGTGTGATCAATGTCTTCACTGGCTTTTTGTAAATCAAAAATTTGATTAACAAAATATTAGTAAAACCAGGAATGTTTTTAAAATTTTCCATCATTTACTGACTATACATACCTATATACATGTATATATAAGAAAGATTAGTGTAGCCATAAACTGCACGAGCTGTTTAAGTTATTGTTGACAAAGATGCCAAGTTGTATATAGATATTATTTATTAACATTGCTAGTGTTAGAAGAGTTTAGATACTGGTGGGAATGGAAGATATATTTTGTACCTTGGTCTGTCTTTTGTGCTTACAGGAAGTAACTAGTATAACACGCATTTGGAAATGATCAGGCCCCAAGGTTATAAAACTTTTTTCATGCTCAACTCACTGAGTGTGAAGTTTAAATTGGTAATAAAAGGTAAAATGCTTAGAAATAAAGATTTTCTCGGATATTGTATTCAACCTGCAAATAAATGTTAATATGCCATTAACTGTAAATATTCGGGCTCAGATGAGTTGAGCAAGAAAAAGGTTTTATAACCTCGAGGCAAGATCTGAAATTTGTAAGTTTTCCAAGAAATGAGATAAAGTGATCTGTTATTTCTTCCTTAATGGAATGCCTGGCAGAAGATAGGTTTTGGTGCAAAATATATTCTGAGTTATTCCCCTTTCCTTGAGGTCTGATGAGCAACATTACATACAAAAGTACCTCAATGTAAAAACAAAACAGCAAAGGTTGTTGTCAGCTTGTCCAAGCCAGACCCTTTGATCAACATATGGGCCAGCACACCAGAGATATTGTTGCTTGTCGTATATGCGCAAAAGACTCCTTTAAACGCCAACAAGGAGTCTCCATGGGGTAGTGGATAAACCACTCGTCTTGTACACAGGGGTCCCGACTTCCATCCCCAGCTCCTCCAGTCTGTCTGATGAGGCTCTTAAGCCGTGACCCCATCTCCATTTCACTTTAGCTGTTGGTGAGGCATTAAACACAAACTCAATCATTTAAATGCCCATGTTGACGTAACCAGCTGGGCTAAAAGTCTTAATTAGAAAATTATTCTTCCGATAGCACTGACTAATGCAGGGGACAAAAATATTTCAATATTGCACTTGTCCTGCAGGATAAGTGACTTACAATTTTCACTCATCCTGCAAACACATGCACTTGTCCTTTAAAAGAGTATGCAATAAAAAACATAAGGGAGTAATATGAAATATGACTTCCTCGTTGAGTAATTCTTCCCAAAGCACTCGTCGTACAGAAGAATTACTAGTCCTTTCTAGATTTCACTCGTAATTACGAGCTGACGAGTGGAATTTTTGTCCCCTGAATGGTGGTTGTCAGTTACTCAGTGTGGTTAACCTTTGTCATGCTGGATATATTTATGTACTACAGACCTCTCCAATTTTTATCCAACACATTTTCAGGCTTCAACCTATTAGCCTGCATTTAAGAGCAGAGTGGAAAACTGTGTGGATCCTGATCAGCTGGCTTCTTAGAAACCAGCTGATCTGGATCTACACTGTTATCAAAACAGGATATAACCAGGTTTAGCATGGTAAGTGTAAAGTTAAATGACCGTTTCAACATGATAGTAACTGTTGATTGGAATATTTAACATTAAAAAGCATGGTCCTTAACTCAGATATAATAGGACATAAAATATTGGGAGCATTTTCCAAAATTTTGGATCAATTCACTCTAAACCAGTGGCTTTAGTAATGCACTGACTACTAATCATTGTGTACTTTGGCAAGCTTACTGGGATCTATGCTGTCTGTCTATAGATTGAGGTACCTGTTTGTAATGATGCTAAAATAGAATAGATCTGTTTTTGGTAAGTTATATAGTTAATGATTAGTTTCCTGCAGAATGATATTTTTGTTTGATGGATGCCATGGTTTGCCTGAACTCTGAATGATTGACAGCTTATAGGAGGGTCTAGATGTGGGGTTCTCAAAATCACTAATCATTAAAATATGTGTATTTGTTCCTTAATCCCTACTAGATTTATAAAGAGTTTTCACAAAAATCAGCCTATTTTGGAATTTTTTAGCTTAATTAATAAACTTTTAGGTCAGAAATCACTAATATCGCTATTATTTGAAAAATAAGAGAACTAAGCTCTTAATCACTATAAAATAGACAACTGCTAATTGAGATGCCTCATCCAGACCCTCAAATAGTTGTATGATGGTGGGTGGATACATGTACCATAAGGACAGGGGATAGGGCCATATGAAGTGATAGAGGTTTTGTACTTGTATGCAGACATACTTGGTGCTACAGCGAAAATTTCCGTCATTTTTGTCTGTCAAAAAGTGCCTGAATCATCTCTCATCAAGTGCCTATACAGTTAATTTTCTAAAATTTTGAACATTTTTCTCGTTCTTTTCTAAAATAAAATAAAAAGTTGGTTATCAAGGCTGGAATTTGCAAAATAATATCAGAATAGCAAACAGGGAAGACCCTGATCAGACTGCTTCTGAAGAAGCAGTCTGATCTGGGTCTGCACTGTTTGTCTAGTCCTTTTCAGCAGACAAGTAGTGTTCAAAATTTTAGAACATTAACTGTAGTCATTGTAATGATATCAGCAACCAGGGCCCAGCTGTTGAAAGCATCGTTATCTTAATAAAGTCATTAATGATAAATATCTTAAATGTTTAAATAGCCACACATAACTAGCAGCGACCATTTTAAAAATTGTTTTGTTTTTGGAGCAAATCATGTGAATCATCTATTAAAAGGGAAATGCTCATCAAAAAGTAAATGTGCCTGAAAAGATAGGCATTTTCACACAAATAATTGTAGTGCAAAATCGGTTCAGAAATAATAAAAAAAAGTTATGAATAAATTAAGTTTTCATAACAACCTACCCATTTTTTATATATCTTCAGATGCTAATGAGATGTATGAAATCTTATTGAGATGCATAAAATTTCTTGATAAATTATCCTTAATGCAATATAAGACATATACATCAAAATAGAGTGAAAATTATTTTTCAAATCATTTTTGCATATCTAATTAGGAAGTTATGACATCATTGACAAGTTGCAGCAAACTGATTTGATAGACAAACTGTCTTTTAAAGCTCATATATTATTTGTTGAGTGTTGCTCTTTAATATTCTACCTTGTCCCTGTATTAATTAAAAGAAAATCCAATTTACAGCTCATTTTCTCCATGACAGTTGTTTATAGTTTATATCTTAGCAAGCTGTGCAGACCCTGATGAGATGTTCCATTATATGTGAGCACAGTGGCTCAGTTGGTAGAGTGTTAGACTGGTGACCAAAGGGTTGCTAGATCCAGACTCGCATAAGTCACTGTGTTGTGTCCTTGAGCAAGACACACTATCCACTGCTTAGTACTGGTTCAACCCAGGAAGACAGGAAATCGTCCCAACATGACTGAAAAATTGTTGACTAGGATGTAAAGCATCAACGCAAACAAACAAACATCAGAGTCAACACTTTTCTGAAGAAACTATAAACTAGTTTCCAGGCAAAAAGGTATTATTGTATGAATTATGCAGCATCTCTTCGGAGTCTAGCCTCAGTGGTTGTCCGAAATCCTTTTATATATGTTCAAGGATCAAGTAAGGATCAATGTACCTTTCCACCTTACAGCATTAAGTGACAAACTGTGTACATGTGCAGGAGTTATTTTGTTTTAGAAAATATACTGACTTAAAAAAGAAACTATACATATATTTCATTATATATGTCTTTGGAAAACAGTGTAGATGCAGATCAGCTGGCTTCATCAGAAGCCAGCTGATCAGGATCCACATTTTTTTTCATCCACAAGATAAATCCATATTTGTAATTAGCAAACATCTTGCACTGAACATTAGTGGAATGATCTATATGTATAGTTTCTTTTTTAGTCAGTATATAAGGGTACCTTAATGATAAACTGAAATTCTCTAAAAGATTTCCTTCAATTTTGGTTTACCCTATTCATTTTCTATATATTTTTTTTCAATAAGGAGACAGCATCTTCCGTGGTGTTGAAATATAATAGGTAGTAGCACCAATTCATAATAAGATATAATAGATGAATATCACACTTTTTTCCATTTTTATAACATTAAAATAGAAACATGCATTTAACCATATTTTCTTCTCATTAAATATTTTTTATTCTTCATTATTATTTTATATTCATTAATATTTTTTATATTTCATTGTGACATTCAAAACTCACTTTTTTCTAACATTAAGGTATTGATTTAAGGTGCCAGATTTTTTTTTTCAGATTTTAACCCTTAAAGTGCCAATCACAACTGCAGCAGATGATAAATTTTGCAATATCTTTCTTAATTTTCAACAAAAATAAGGTATGATATTTCATGAGAATTGTCTGCCAGCAGATGATTCTCGTGAAATATCATGCCTTATTTGTTATTTTTGAAAAAGCAGCAAAATTTGAAATTGCCTTCTGCTGCAATTATAGGTGGTGCTTTAACGGTTAAGACATGCAGTGCAGTCCCTTTATAACACCATGTTGTGGCTCCTCAATTTTTTTCCATGGAATTTACAAATAACTTACAGGAAAATGAACATTAAATGGTCATTCCTAAAATTTCTTTATGAAATAGCCGCTCTATAATGTGATTCACTTACAACATGGGCCATTCCTATGGACCCCAATCATAGGGCAATAAAGAGTCTGCACTGTAGTTTCAACATCCTGTATTTTTCTTACAAGACAGAATTTCTTACTAAAGTATCTTGAAATTATTTTTTTATGGATAACAAAGGTCATACACCCATATACTATATATACTATATATGAAATGGGAAATAATATATTAACCCTTTGAAGACTAGAAACCTCTAAACGGGTACTTTTTCAAACAGTGAAGACCCAGATGAAAATTTCATGCAATCTACACTGTTTGCTAAGCAGAAATTGCTTTCAGAGAAAGAAATTTGATAAAATAAATTATAAATCTATTACCTGTAACCCCTCAATATATACAATGGACCATGGTGACTTAACTGTATCATATTTTTTGGAAAATTCCATTGGTCTTAAAAGGGTTAACCCTTTCTTGACTGGAAACCCAAATTGGTGTTTTAGCAAACTGTATAGACTCAGATGAGATGTTGCAGAATGCAGCCTCTCTTCAGGGTATGAACTGTTTGCTGAGATAAAAAAAAAAAGCGGCGTGGGTGCATAAATACAATGTTATTTCAAAATTCAGACCTATAACCCCTCAGATTATACATTTTGGTGTCAAACTGTATGACAGATTCTACCAGTCAAGAAAGGAGCCAATACATGAGATTTGTGTACTTAATAATTGTCGAGGGACAAAGACTCAGGTGGACCTGTGCACAAAGTTGCAAATGCACAGACTCTCCAGAGTCTTTGCTGCTCTAAAACACAAAGTATGGTTGAAGACTTGAACCCAAATTTAGACCTCTAGCCCTGCTGGATATGTCAAGGAGGCATCTACAGCTATGCAATAAGTACCAAATCTCATATGCTGGCCCAAAGGGCTTGCATGAAATAGAATCTAGTGGGGACAATAATGCGAGAGAACAGCGATAATATTTGCAACAGCGTCAAAACATTTTTCAGAATCTCATACTTGTCATTACATCATTATTCCGTCCAAATTATTTATTGCCACATTGTTTTCGTGGCTGTTTTTGTACTTTTGCTTTTGGCGCCTAATTGGCAGCTTTCTTTTGCTAATGGTTTGATATGTTGTTTGAATTTTGACATGTTTCATGCTTATACCAAATGATCATTGTTTAGATGAACAAAAACTTGGTGTAAAATTTTGATTATTTGGACCAGAACAGAGAGCTTATATTTCTCAATTTGCAATGAAAGTAAGGCTTGATATTTCACATAAAATGGGCCTCGTCGCAAGAAAACCTGTCTACGGGATTTCCAGCAAAGCGAGTTTCAAACCAGTCTCCTCAGCTACAGAGACTAGCTAGAAAATTGAAATTTTACCTGCAGCAAGGTTAAATATGGTACTTTCCAAAAAGCAAATAACAAAGGCCCTGATCAGACTGCACGGATGCGCAGGCTAGTCTGGGCCTGTGTTGTTTGAAAACCCTAGAAGACAGGGTTTCTCTCGTCGAGGTCCAAATGTCAAGCTTTATTTGGTTTCTTAAAACAGCTGCAAACTTTGAAAAACTACTATGCACATTTTGTTTGCACCCTCAAAATAGGGGTTAAGATGAAGGCTCAGGCAAAAACTTGGGTCTCTAAACCCTCTAGATAGCTGCATTTGCCTATATAAAGTGTGACATCATGAATATACAAGTAGTATCAAAATCTCATGATCTGGCTCAAATATCAAAATATTTTTATACAAACACATTAGGACAGTCTGATCACAGCTTTCAGTGCTACTATGTACAATCTATGGAACAACTGCACTTTATGGGTCTCTGTTTAAAAATTAGTTCCAACAATTTGTATAAAATGGGGGGGGGGGGGGGCTGCTGCCCCCAACACCCCTGCAGCATTGTAAATAAATATGCCCTAAGCATATAGAACTACAATATAAACATATTTAGATGCAAGCCCACCCATAAAGCTTTGATAAAGTCAGTAGAGACCGGTAAAGTGCAGTCTAGCCTATTCTATAGCTAATTTGTACAAACCTTGGTCAGATTGCACTAGTAGAGACTGTGAACACCTTCCAGAAGATAGCCCCAATCAACCTGACTGCACCACTCATTTGATTAATTAACCCTTTTTGACTGAGGGAATCTTCAGTTTACTTTGATACAATAGAATTTGGATGTTTGAATATATATTTTGAGGGGTCTAAGGTTATAAGTCTCAAATACATTGTGCTTCAGTCCTCGAAGATTGTTTTATTTGATTAAACAATGTAGACACTGATGGGATGCCACACTATGAGGCATATCATCGAAGTCTACTCTGTTGTAAATGTACTGTATTTATGTTTCCAGTCAAAAACGGGTTTCAAATCTGAAAATGTGATAACCCTCTCCATCCCCACCCAAACCACCATCCCGATTGTTAGATATTCATTCTTGTACTATATGTTGATATTGAGCCCATCATAGGCAAGGACCAAACTCATATAGCATTATTCCACAGGGTCCAGTTGATTAATGCATTGTTAGCTGAACGGTCATTGAATTTATATTATTAGCAGTAAGCACTATTGCACTCTGAATGACTAAACTATATTTTCTGCCATTCTTAGTGCAATAAGCTCAAATACAGAGACATTAAAGTGTATCTAGAGTTCTACAAGACAAAGGATATCCATATGATGACAGCTTGATTTACCCTTTGTATACTTAGGGGATAACTGTATTCAGAATGTTTATTTGGGGAGGTATATCGTGGCATATACTGTGGCAAATTTAGTTTCAAGACGACGCACGAGCGGAAAACGTGATTTCCGACTGTATATCGACGATGTACCTCCCCAAATAAAAATTTTGAATATGGTTATCCTCATTTTAATACATGTCATCAGTTTCCTCTCAAATTGAAGCATTGCATATACACGTCATCCAAGGAAATATGATGTATTTAATGACGTCAAACTATTTCTGACAGTATATTGTAGGATATACTGGCGGAAATTTTGATTTTATCCAATCAGACCTCCCGTTACAAAAGCAAGAGCATTAGAATAATGAATTCTTTCATCTGGTTTGATACAATGAGCCTTGGAGTCACAAGATGTACTTCAGTTCCAGAAGATTGTTATTATAGGCCTTGAGCTGGCTATAGACCCCCCTCCCCCCCCAGGGGGAATTTTGTACACTATGATTTTCTGAAACTACATTATATAAGACACAAAATAAAAGATGTTAGCCCTCTGAGAGTGGCAGCGTTAACGTGTAACAGCACGTTATATACGTTACCCCCCAAAATAGCATTAAACATCCCTGATAATTTCTCAACCATGACATGTTAGTACATATTTGCATGCTGACACAGGTTTATGAACTTCTTATAACACAGTTACATATTTAAGTATTCATTTTATAAAAGTCTTGAGTAATTACCGTTGTATACGTTACTTAGTGTTTCCTGCGTTATTTCCGAGTATCAGTATGGTATTTATTGACTATACGTGAATTACATCTGTCACAGAATATAGTAAATCGATAAGGCTGCTACTTAAATGATTTAAAGTTGTCTATCATGGTCTCTTACACTATTTTTCAGGTCCATGTTATGTATGTTACCTTCAAAATAGCATTAAACATTTAAGTTAATGTCTCTAACAAGCCCTGTTTATACTTAATATTTGCATGCTTGCACAGGTTTATGTACTTTTAGCAAGATTTACCTATTTTAAGTATTCATTTAATAAATGCCTTGAGCTTTAACTGTAATGTGTGTTACCAAATGATACATAAGTTATTCTGAGTATCTGTATAGAAGTTGTTGACTATACGTGTATAAAGTCTGTCAGAAAATTTAGAAAACTTATAAGGCTGAAATAAATTGAAGTTCCTTATTAATTTATGGTGACTAAAACTGATAGTATAATGTGATCTATCAACTTTCGCTGTTTGCTCACACAAACAGTATAGATACCATGCATTCAAATCGGAAGTTCTGAAAGACAGTCGCGGTGAAACAGCTCAGTTCTGGGCAAGGTATATGGATATGATGCAGATGGTGTTGACACTGATTAGGGCTACAAGGAAAACAACTTTGAATTGCATGTCATCTCTATCTGCATGCCTTCTTCCCAATGTTCATTGCAAACAATCACAACAACTACGCACAATATGTACCTGTGTAACTGATTACACTCATAAATTTGATACACATAGCAGATACAAAGAGCTTCTCAAACAAAATGGGTTTAGTGTGTCACAACCATTGGTTTTTTGCTTGAGAAATGCTTTTGACATGACTATCAGGCAAACAATAAAGAGGTATTATAGGCTTCAGCAACTAGAACTACGCTTCGTACTACAGATGGAATGGTGTATTACTCATCAAATCAGATCTCAATATATTGAAACAACTCTTCAATGCACTGAAATGAAATATTCAATCTGCTCAGATGCAAAGTAGAATGAGTACTAGAGGCAGTTTCAGGCTTCACCAATCCTTTTAGTTCTAGTTTTGAAGACAATGAACTGTACTTTTTGTCTTTCGGTGTGCCCGCTAATAAGCGTGGCATAGCTAAGGATCTTATTGAGGCTGATGACATTGGCAGGAAGGCTGTTGCAGACTTTATTGACTCACTTTTAATTTTAAAAAATCTGCCTTTCGCATCCCCCATAAAATGCTGCAAGCTACATGTAATGAAGTTTTGATGCTTGCGAGGTCAAGCAAGAAGAAATTGCCCAATTTACAAAACATAAACAGCCAGATGAGAGCTTAAAAGAGCGTCTTTGGTAAGCATGACCTTCTTTTTCTATTGGACATAATGTTGACCTTGAGTTGACACTGCCGTTCCTTCAGGGACCTGTACCATGGTCAATGTCAACTCCTCATAGAATTTCCACCAAAACTGTCAAGTCCAAACTTCAGCCTGGCTTGCAATCACACATTGAACCAACATTAAGGTGGCCATGTAGTGCTGTACATAACGTTGAAGTTAATGCCGTTACTACAGAGCATAATAGCTTTTCCTGTCACCTTCATGGATCTGATGGCACCAGTATTCAACCAGGCACTAAATTACTAGTGTGACTAAAGGCAGGGCATGTTGGTTTTGTCACTGATACATATATACAATGTAAAAGCAGCAGTCTATAAAGTCTTACAAACATTCTCGCAGAGGATAACCTGGGTGTTTTGTCCAACAATGGTGTATGCAACAAAAGGTGCACCTTCTGAATGTCAACAGCATTAGCCAGAATATGGGGGAAGAGATCTACAGTAATACACTGTTTTACAGATAGTGACACTACCAATGTGTTAGTACCACGGAAAGAATATTCCTATCAAACTGATAGAGAACCCCTCCCCTACTAGTTCATCAACATTCTAGAAAACAAATAAAGAATTGCTCTGATATGAAGCCCTAACATGTGCTGTTTATGTAATTGTGAATAAGCTGCAGTATGACATGTTTCTGAAAAAAGTACCAAAGCCATACTCATATACTGACTATTTCAAATGGCATGAACATGAGCTTACCTCCACCCTGATTTTCTGTCCTTAAGATGTACATACAAAGATTGAACTATCAAGTCTTTCCCATGAAAACAAGTGAGGCTTTCCAGATATGGACAAAATGTGTGGAAAATAAATGGGAAGGAAATCGAGTACCTCTGGGTGAAAGAAATCTTGATTGTACCCTAACAAAAGAGCCACAGAATTATATTTCACATTTTGTGTGATATGGGGTTACTATGATGTTCCAAACTCAACAACTCAAACCTTATAAAAGATAGAAACATAATAGTTGCAGTTTCCAAAAGGTACATAAACATTCTTGAATACAAAATGAGTTAGTAAGCACATTCACATTAAAAAAATATCAAACTATATTTGTTTCATAAATCATTTATATAGGAATAATGAAAAAAAAAGTAACATACATAACACTTTGGGGTGCATATTTGCTTTCAAAGGTCCATATCTGTGATGCAAAAATAGCTTACTTGGATGATATAGCCAATTTGGAAATCTTACCTTATGGTTTGCACTTTTCAGAAGTCATGTCATTTACAAAAATTATCAAAGATGTTGTTGGGTAATATATATAATTGGCTGTTGGTACAGGGTAATGGTGCCATTACCAGAGTGCTAGCATATTGTAAAATCCTTGCAAGATAAATCTGATAGAGGAGTAATAAGTACTAAGGAAAATTCTTTAAAACCCTTCGATAATATATTAAGATTTGCTCTAGAACTTCTACCCGATGGGTTTTCATTGATCTTTTAAGTTGTTACTCGCACATTGCACTGAAGGTTACAAACTTTCTATGAGTATTATGTTAACTATATTTGATGTCTCTATAAAAGAAAAGAGGGTTTATGTAGTTTATGTTTTCAGTTACTTCCTCAGCAAATGAGCCAGAGTAAAAAGAAGTACATTGACCTGTGCCAGCAAGCAAATAAGTACAAGCAGGTCGTGTTGGAGACCATATCTTGAATGTTTAATGGTATTTAGAGAGTAACGTATGTTACCTGGGCTGTAAAATAGTGTAAGGCACCATAATAAGGAACTTCAATTCATTTGAATAGCAGCCATATAGATTTACTATATTCACTGACGGATGTTATACATGTATAGTCAATAACTGCCATACTGATACTTGGAAATAACATATGAAACCCTTTAAGTAACATATACAACGGCAAAAACTCAAGACATTTATAAAATAAAAGCTAAAATTATGTAACTGTGCTATAAGAAGTTCTTAAACCCGTGCCAGACTTAAAAAAAAGTGTGAATATGTCATGTTGGAGACATTATCAGGAAAATTTAATGTTATTTTGCGGGTAACGTATGTAACATGATGTTACCCGCTAACGCTGCCACTCTCAGAGAGCTAACATATTTCATTTTGTGGCTTACATAATGTAGTATCTGGAAATCATAGTGTACGAAATTCCCCCTGGGGGGAAGTGGGGTCTATAGCCAGCGCGACGCCTGGAGAGTTACATTTTACATTTTTCTGTGATATGGGGGTACCATGCTCATCATCTAATAACTCAAAAAGTATATAAGATAGAAACGTAATGTTTGCAGTTTTGAAAAGGTAAATAAAATATCTTTAATGTTATACCAAATTAACGAACATTAACTGGTTTCAATAAAATTTTAAGACAAACTATATTAGATGCATTTATCATTTAAAAGAGGGTTCAATGAAAAAATGTAACATACACTACATCGGGGGTGACTATATTTGTTTTCAAATGTCATAATCTGTGGTCCAGTAATAGCTTATTTAGAAAATATAACCAATTTGGAAATCTTACCTTATCTTTTGCACTTTTCTGAAGTCTTAAAAAGAATTTTAATTATCAAATATTTTGTAGGGTAACGTATGTAACAGGCTGTTACAGCTTAACGCTGCCATTGTCAGAGGGCTAACATGTTGCAAAATCCGTGCAAGACATTGGGCTTCAAGACAAATATGGTCTACAAAATTCCCCCTGGGGGGGGAGGTAAACCATATCCAGCCAGTGGCCTATTATCTTAGCAAACAGTGCAGACCCTGATGAAATGCCACATTAAAATGTGGCATTTCATCTGGGTCTTCACTGTTTGCCAAAGTACCCATGTAGATGTTTCAAGCTTACAAAGGGTGTTAAAGAAAACCAGCCTCTGAGAGAATTTTTGCTGATATTTGATAGAAATCAATACCTTTAGTCTTGTGTATTATCTGAGCAAGCATTGTGACAGCATCATTATATAGTAAAAAAAAAATGTCACAAAAAATTATACCCCAATATTTCTTTTACTGGAAAATGAGTGTCAGTAAGTTTGGGTACTCTCGTTTTTCATGAAAAAATATTAGAGTATTTAAATTTAACATGTAAATATTATACATTTTTGGGCCATTATAGAATGATTTTAAAGCTTTTACCCTTAGAATGACAAAACAACTCATTCTGTGTGTAATAGTGTTAAGCTAAGATGTTTTCAACAGCTGGACCCATCTTATTATATAGTTATGTTTTATTTTGCTACTAGTGAATACTAGCTGGATGATCTGTGTTTTTTTAAGAGAGAGAAATATTTATAAACTATGCAAATGTATGTGAAGTAATAAGCTTCTATTTATCATGTAGAGGCAAAATATTAAAACTCTAACATCATAATTGTGTTTGTTTTAAAATATTAAACTTAAATCTCTGAAACTCTTTCCTCGCCAGCGGCCACTTTTGTCGTCTGCTGATAACCTTTGCAAACAGTTTGGACCCAGATCCTCATCTGGATCCAAACCGTTTGACTCCTGAAAGAAATTTTTGAAAATTTTTAAAAGTCAATTTTGAAAAGAAGTCAGCAGGCAACAACAAAAGCATGAACAAATTTCCAGCATGAAAGATACCAAAAATGCTGAAAATCAGTCACTTTTAATATTAACTCCAATCAAATGTGACATGATCTGCAATTTTTCTGCTTGTGGAGGTACAACGTCATCAGCAGAAAATGTGACGTTAATGACAACACATGTTAACTCCCTTCATTCTCGAAAGCAAACATTTCTATTAGTCAGGGAACCAAGGTAGGAAAAATGATAACCCTTGCACCGAAAGGTATACAGCTGGATTTTGTATGGTTGCCAAGGTGCTTTAAGATTTTAAGTTTTTTATAACAAAAACTTTTTTACAATATGCCAAATCCATCATCTGCGCGTATATTTTGACATTGTCCCCTTTACTGATATGATAAAAATACATAACTAGAGCTTCGCACCTAAGTGCACATGATTTCAGACTTTTCAGGCTCAGTCAAGAAATGTCACTTGCGAATGTACAGTTCAATTGAATGGTTTAATAGATTGTTTTGACTCTTTACGTCCAGGTCAACAATTTTAGCTCACGTGAGCCAAAGGCTCAAGGTGAGCTATTGTGATCCGTCTTCTTTGTGCAGCGTCTGTCCGTCCATAAACTTTTGCTGTAAATGACAACTCCTCGTGGACCACTGGTCCAAATTAAAAAAATATTTCGCATGAGTGTTGTCCATAATTCCCTCTACTGAAATTGCACAAATGGTTCCGCTCCGCCGAACAAGAGGGCTGCCAGAGCTGTCGATATGAAATCTTTTATACATCAATCTCCTGAAAAATTGGTCCAAATTCAAAATAATTTCACATAAATGTTCCACATGTTGCCCTCTACTAAAATTGCACAAATGGTATGCTCCGCCAAAAAAAAAGACTGAAAGAGCTTGAGATTAAGAAATACTTCAAAGCGACATCTTCTGAACCACTGATATAAATTCAAAATAATTTCACATAAATGCTCCTATTGATGCCCTCTACCAGAATTGCTATGACCACTCACATTGGCGGACAGAGCCATTAAAAAAAGAGAAATATCTTTGAATGATATCTCTTTGGTCAATGACCCAAACATCACCTTATGTGCCAGGATTCAGGTGAACGATCTAGGGCCCTCTTGTTCAGCCATGTCAGGATGTGTCTTCTTGAGTTGAACCAGTACTAAGCAGTGGATGATTTTTGCCTTTACAAGATCCTGAGCCTCTGTTCGCTCTTGGATACGCACACGTCTCATATTAGGCCTACCAGCACCTTAGAGAGTTCCTAATCTGGAGGTTCCAATGGATATGGATATTTCATATGTACCGATTCACTATGCATATTTAGCCTTGTATGCAAAATATAACTAGAACGCGCAGTCGATGTGGCGCCATCGCAAATCCCCACGCTCAAGTTTTTGACCCCCAGCACCCCAAGTCCCACCCCTGGGGCATGACCCAGGCGACACAATGAAAATTCCGTTTGATATGTTTTATAACTTTCATTTGTGAGATCACACACAGAGTTTGGTATAAAATTCTTTGAAATCGACGTTGTAATTGAATTTAAGGATATTTGACCTTTTGATCTCACCCAAGGTCACCAGTTTGACGCTAGGGTGAAAATTTTACTTGCATTCTGCTCGACTCATCAATTAATATGCCAGATGACCATGTTCGAAAAAAATAATTTAGGACACCCCCTCCCCGGCTCTGCACCCCCTAGTCCCACCCCTGGGGCGTGACCCAAGCATCAGAAGAAGAAAAAAATCCAGTTGGATATTTTATCTTTTATTTGTAAGAACATACACAAATTTTGGTATAAAAATCTTTGAAATTTACTTTCTTACTGTAATTTAATTATATTTGACCTTTTGACCCCTCCACTGGGCCCCCAAACGATTTTGTTGCTGTTGCACTCCCCATTCATGTGAGTAACTCACACAACAAATTTGGTTGGGTTTCGTCCCAGTAGTTTAGGAGGATATAGCATAACGGACGGGCGGAGGTGATTACAATATGCCCACGGCTTTTTTTTCCAAAAAATGCATAGTAATTGAAGGGCAATATGTAGATTCAGATCAGATTGTACAAATGCGCAGATTGATATGCATTTCAGCAATCATTAATGGGACAGGTTGAATTAAAATCATTCCTGCTGCATGTGCGTGCGCGTGTATGTTTTGTAAAACAATGACTACTAACAACTAGATTTTTAACCCATCAGGCAGTTAACGGAGGTTCAAGCCAGGGCTGCACAGATGTACAAACTGAAATGAATTTGCTGTTTTCTAATTTAAATTTAAAACTAATCAAGCAAACGGCTGCGACGAAGACTCAGACCGGACTGCACATGTACACAGTTTGATTGATATGAGCATTCGGATCAGCTGCCATGTCCGTCAGTGTATTTTGCTTAAATAGAAATACATGTAATCGTTAATAAAGTTAGTGCAAACGGTTGTTCAAATTTGATTGCGCAGATGCACAGACTGAATAATTTATCGCTGTTTTCATAGTCGACTTTAACTATCTGGACTAGTCCATATCGCATATGCGTACACTTAGGGGATAACTGTATTCAATATTTTCATTTGGGGAGGTATATCGTCGGATATACGGTCGGAAATTTAGTTTTACGGCGACGCGCGAGCGGAGCCGTAAAACGTGATTTCCGACCGTATATCCGACGATATACCTCCCCAAATGAAAATTTTGAATATGGTTATCCCCATTCTAATGCACTTCTGCACTTTCGACTCGAATCGGAGCGTTGAAAGCCGCATAAAGCCGCACGTCATCCAAAAAATGTGACGTAATTAATGACGTCAAACTATTTCCTGCAGTATATCGCAGGATATACTGTCGCAAATTTTTGACGTTATCCAATCAGATGTCGCGTTACATAAGCAAGTGCATTAGAATCATAATTTTAACTATGCAGGTTCAGCCAAATGTATCTAATTAGGCTAGAGGTCTGATTTTGGACGTAACTTTGACTCTCTTGTGTGTGGCGTTTTGTTGTGTCTTGTCACTTTCCCATGTGGTGTCCTGGGTCGGGTGTGGTACTTGATTTTATCGATTCCTGACCTTTGCCTCCGTACTTACTTCACCTACGTTAATACTTTGTGTATGCGGGCAGTGGAGGCTCTGACGAGACTTGCATATGCGGAGGCTTGACTAAGCCCTCGCTGCCCGTCGATGCGATACGTACCAAAATCTCGTGTACTCGCCCATTTCAGGGACTGATCCAGGTTTTCTGGAAAGGGGGTTCGTATATACTGTATAATGGTGTGGGGGTTTCACTTTGCTGATTTTCTCTCATTTATCTTAAATATCCCATGAAAATGAAATAATTTGGTCTCACGACCAAATTATTGAATTTTCATAGGATATTTAAAAACGGGGGGCGGGGAGGGGGTTCGAGCGAGCCCCACGAACCCCCTCTGGATCCGCCACCGCATTTAACCATGATAAAACTGTCAAACAACGGAAGCTCAGATCATACAGTGCATAAATAAAGCAGTAAACTTTCTTTTCATTTCTGTTTCTTTTGTGACATATTTGAGCATAAAAGATAATGACAGTCGTGCGCATAGACGCATGTCTTAGTGTTGTGATGTCCATTATATTTGCAGACCAAAAGAAATTATTTGAATGTCTCCAGAAAGCCAGACAAAGCTCCTGGTCAGAATTTAAAAGGAGCGCATCCTCTGATCGGAGTTGCTTTGAGATGTTGCTTTATTTTCTAAAGTGCATCATTTTTATTATAATTATATGTTTCATTCTTTCACTGAATTATCTGTGCACAGTGATATTAAATGCACTGCTTGTGAAGTGTGAGTACCCACACTGTGTTCAAAGACATATTTTGTTCAAGTACTAATTCTGTCAGAAATAAATGTGCACGGCTTTTGAAATTATGTTTTTTAAGCTTTTGAAGTTCTTTTATTTAAGAAATAAAAATATTGTACTTGACATTACTTTTAAAGATCACAAATAAAATGACTACTGACTTCATAAAATGAAACGGCCTCAATAAAACCGAGTCTGCTGTTTTCTTATATTGCAGGGTCTCTCTATTTCTGAAGGATCCGTTTTCGTTTGTTATATAAGTACACTGTATGCTCATGAGCATTTACGCCTTTGTGGCTGATATGCCAAAAAAAGGTTACATCATTAAATTGCTCATAACTAATTTTGACCCAACAGGTCTAATATTTTCCTATGTACTTCAAACATATCAGACTTTTAAAAATGTAAGACCCCAAATTTCGACCAGGACAAAATGCCAGATCCTGTCATATATGATGGATGGTCTGTTTGCTCTCCTAGTTTCAACTGATTTCTGATAAGACTTCTATCATAATAACAAGGATTTTTCTTGAAAATTTATTTAATAATAGATACAGCATATGGTTATTTGGAGCATATGAGATATAATCGAAATAAGATTGAGATTTATAATTAGCGCTGGCGCATAAAAAATCCAATAAACTCCCAATAATTAAATCACAAAAAAACTTTTCTTCAGTTACTTATCAACTTACTGGCAATCTTTCACCAGGATCTATAATTTGGATAATAAGTCCTTATATCTCATCAGTTTTCAGTGGAGCATCTCAACCATCTCCATCATGTAAGTCTTAATATCATGGAATCATTAATATTTACACCTGTAAGTCTGAATATCATAGAACCATTCATATTTACAGCTTTAAGCCATTTATATTATTGCTCCTTATGATAAGATGCATTCATTGACATTGGCACCAGGTACCCTGGGGCATACCTAACTTCCTACCTAAGTCTTTGGTCAGCATAATACCGTCAATCGATGCTGAGTGTGTATCAAGCAGACCACGTTCATTTCAACACTGAATCGAGCTGACTTTCCGACATGCCAATTGTAAAGAAGCGACCGAAGTCGGGTAAAAATGGAAAAAAAACGCCACCCAACAACCCAAAAATTGGAAATGGGCACATCCAATTGATAATGATGGGAAAGTCAATTTGGCGTGTAGGCCCTATTATTAGTTTGAACGCACTTTAACCTCAGTATGAAAGTTTGCTCACAAACTAAGATTCCAGTTTGGTTATGCTTGTTATCAGGTTCACATGTACATTCAAAGCTTTGGTGAACATCATGTGAATGGGAAAAGCGAGTATTTGTGGCTTAGCAGAACCTTTTTCTCACTCTCTTTTCTATTGTTCAAAATATCGTCTGCTGAAAGTGGTTCAATTTTTTTATGGAAACTGGTAATCAATGAAGTGTAAAGGATGTGTGAGAGCTATTTCTGAAGCTTGAAGATAGCGACTTCCCATTCGTGGATTCAGTTTCCACATGTCGTACATCACTTGTACAAGCTTATATATGTGCTCATCTGCTTCAGTCGCCATAGTCCTTTTAATGACGTCATCCCATTGTTCAGGCTCAACTTTTCCTGGCTCTTTAAGAGTTACGCTCAGTTCTGGACAGTCTTGTGTAACATAGACAGCCATCAATACAATTAAGAAAACCTCTATTAATTCAAGGGCTTGCGTATTGTTCAGCAAGGGGAGGACCTGCAACATACTCCAACTGCCTGTCACTCCATGTAAAAGAAAGAAATCATTTGCAGGATTAGCCATAATATACACAGTGATAGCTGCGTCAACAACCAGTTTTCCAAGCTCCTTTATATCAATTTCTCCACTGTCTGTCTTTGGTACATCTAGTTTCAGATCGTGAAGTAGACTCACCAACCAGTCTCCACGACGAGTTATCAGATATGTCACCCTACGCTGGAAGTAGCCTTGTGTCTGGGAGCACCATGGTTCTTTCTTGACATCTGCGATCATTGTATCACGGAATTCTTTATTCTTATGAAGACTATTAAAAAGATCCAACAATCCTTGGCTACCTCCTCCAAACTCATGGGCAGGTGGCAATGGTTTCTTATGAGCCAGTGGTGAAAAGGAGTGGTGGAGATATGCGAGCGCTTCACATACTGTCCTTTCATTTCTTATGGAATATCCATAGCCAAGGTGTATGAGACAGTGTAGGGCTGAACACCCTATACCTAAGGTATACTTGGGAAACTCAGTCTTAATAAGCTCATCGATATCCTTGTATTTATCATTCAGCAGGTTGGTAAAGTGTTGCAGCAGTCTATAGTAAGAAACTCTCTTTCCCTTCAAGTTTTCTATATCGTCGTTAGATGGTTCATCGTGCACTGGTGCCTCCATTCGATCCTTATACCAGTCTACGAAACCACGCAGCCTTGAGTCTGTTGCCCCAAGCCGATGTAGTGCGATCAAGCCATGTGCCACATGATTTGACCTGAATCGCATATACTCTATAAAATAGTTGTCTGTATTTGTTTCATTCAATAACTGCTGAAGCGACATCTTGACAGCGTCAGCTGAAATAATAAGGTGTATAGCTGAAAATTTCGGAACTGATTGCCAAGAGTTGCTCGTCGAAATTTCAAATGATTATTTCGGTTTAAATAATACGGACCCACATGAAATGCCCTTCAATTTCTACCCAACAAGCAGATAAAAGCAAGCCAACATCGACAGATTATGGCCCGAGACGTGGTACACTGTTTATCTTCTTTTTGTAAGACTATATGTACATGTTTCCTTATCATTAAGGGGAAATTGCTTTCAAAAGCTCTTACTTGTATGAAATTTTTCCTGTACATGTATAAAGAAAAATTGCCCTTTTTTATCAAGGAGACGGATACCTTTGGCCATAATGTTGTATGAACAATTTATACATCTCACATAGATCACTCTACGTACCAACATACAGCTTTTGAGCAATCGGCAGCATGGTTATCAGTCGTCTTTGAGTTATACTTCCTGGTTTTATTGTGACACGCTGGGTGAACTTTGCATGAACATAAACTACAGTATATAGAAGTATTTTCGCCCAATTGTACAAATTTCTGGTAGAAAAATATACTTTTACAATTTTTGCATATGAATTTTTCATGGTGAAAATAATACCATAATACAAACATTTGGGTCAAAATACTTTTATACATTGTAGTTCGATAACTGTAGTTCTTGTTCATGTTAACATTTTTTTTCAATTCACCCAGTATGCCACAATATTGTAAACGGATTAGAACGAGGAAGTGACTCAAAAACGACTGATAAGCATATGCTACCGATTTCTCAAAGCTGTGTGTTGGGGCGTAAAGTGATCTGTGTGAGATTTATAAATTGTTCATACAACAACATAGCCAAAGGTATCCGTCTCCTTGATAAAATAGCCATTTTGTTTATACAGGAAAAATTTCATACAAGTAAGAGCTATTGAAAGCAGCGTCTCCTTAACATTAGTCCAGCAAAGGAACAGACTTCTAGTCAACTAGAAGTTCACTAAAATTAACTCCGTAGTTGACATTTTAACCAGGTGAACAAATGTAGTTGACTAGTAGTTCACCAGGGTGTGAAGAATAGTTTGAATGGTATTGTATAAATGGGCTGACGTAGAAATGAGCCGTGACATGTGATTTTCAACAATGTGCCATTTTGACAAGTGTAAACTCAGAAGAGCCTGCGCTACCTCCTTTTAAGTTTAGAACAAATGATGTTTACTCAGTAGCCTAAGAGTCATAGAATATTCAAGCGACAAGCAAAGGCTCTGATCAGACTGCGCATATGCGTATGCTGATCTGAGGCTTTGCTGGTCGCACATACCACATTGTTGGGAATCTCCTGTCGCGGCTCAAATGTAGTATCAGATTGAATCAGCTAATGACCACTGACCAATATTTCCCCATTTTAATGAACACATGTCATTCGTTTGACTAAATTGTGGCTTGTTCGGGGAGATGCTTAATGTCCCAATCAACAATTTTGAGTCATAACGGGACTTTTTCCTGGACTGAATCATATATATATATATATATAGGCTCAAACGAGCCTGCGCTTCTGTGCAGTCGCTGGTCGAACATTCAAACCTCACTAGACAGCGGTGCATGTATGATAGCGTTTACGCCTATGCGATGAAGAGCAAAATCTCAGTACGGTTAGAGCTATAAAAACAGCAGGCACATAACCTTAAAACAACGTCGTATCAGCGTCGATGAGACGTCATGACGTTTCATCGACGTCGATACGACGTTGTTTTGACGCCATGTGCCTGCTGGTACATAGTCTATTAATCAGTCATATGAGTTGGCTCATACATCGTGGGCCAGCAAAATGACACTTATCACAACTCGTTTAACAGATGTACACAGCTACTAAGTGGGGCTAGACTGAGCTAAATGTTGGCCTGAGCCTTCACCTGCCTTTTGTCATGCGAGTAACGAAGATTTTGTTGAGATTATGCGTTTGTGCAGGCTTGTCTGAGCCTTAGACACTCGCATAAATATGCATTTTAGTTCCCAAATAGTGCGTGCTGGTTCATATTAATGTTGTTTCTTATCTGCCCTAGTCACCGAAATATGTGAGCAGGGAGACAACTTCATTCACCCGAATATCCTTTAATCTATTCAACAATTAAATCGGTACATGCATCATCATTCACCTGTAAAACATGCGATGCTGCATGTATATAGACACATGATGAATTGGATTGAAAATGATAAGATGAAAATAATATGTGTAGAAAATTAACTCACTGTTTATAATATGAGTCCGCTATCGTACGTATATACTGAAAAACAAAAGAAATCGAACCCCAGAGCTTCCAAATACTGTACGGGTATATCCTTGAATATTTGTCATACGAAATACCACATATCTGAGGGTCTGGGTTGGGGGGGGGGGGGGGGGTCTGGTATTCACTATTCATTAAAAATTTAGCCCATTATTCATCTCATTAAAATTTTGGGTTATTCATTAAAATAAGACCAATTATTAATTTAAAGTAAGAAAGGTGGCAAAGAAATCTGATTATTCACTATTCATTATTTTTTCTTCAACTCATTAAAAAAATGGGATTATTCATTATTTTTTAGGCCCTCATTATTCACTTTTCATTTTTTTTTGGCTCATTATTCACTATTTATTATAAAAAAGGGCCATTATTTACTAATCATTATACCCCATCCAGACCCTCATATCTGCGAATGTCTGAAAATTTCGCACCGCGAAGCAGTGACCTAATTTACGTCACTGTACGAAGTAATCTGGTATGCTCTAAATATTGCGAACTTCTCTTTAGAAAAACAATGGAAATATAACACTACTCAGAGAATTATATCACTTTTCAGAAAATAGCAAATAAATTTGTAAATGAGAATGGGCTGGTCGTACCAATATAGAGACGGTTCCTCGATAAAGCTGAAAATAATGGTTCAAAGTTTCAAATCGCGGACTGTTTTCCCCACAAAAAGAGATTTTGATAATAAAAACGGTAAATGTTCAAACTTACCTAATCGCTGTTATCCATTACATAGGTATACAAATGAGCCGTGACATGAACTTTCCAATTAACAATGTGGTATGTGCGACCAGCAAAGCCCCAGATCAGTCTGTGCATACGCGCAGTCTGATCAGAGTCTGATCAGAGCATTTGCTAGTAGCTTGAATATTCTATGAGTGTTTAATGCAAACCATATTTTCCTGTATTTCACTATTACTTTGCATAAAATAAACTGTTTTAAAGGGCGACGTCACAGAGTGACGTATACTTTTGTTCATCATCTGTAGCTGTGAGTGGCTGGTTCATGCGTGCAAAACAAACCTCTTGTAAGTTAGTTGGCTGTTCTGTTAGTTCGTTTTGCACTCCAACAACACCGTTAATATAATGAAGTATTCTAAAAATAAAATTGTTTTTATTTATAAGAGATGAATTTGCATGATGTATGAATGCCATGTGTTCAGTTGAGCTTCCCATCGATTTCTTAATTCAACCAAAAGTCAATATACTCTACTATCTAAGCTCCAGCTACAGGCTACAGACTTAAAACCGGAATCGAAAACTGTTTATTCGCGTTGTGTGTTTAAACCATATTGATTAAAATCAAGCCAAAGTCATTTCTATCATTTAATAAAACATAATCACGACAACCCAATCAGGGTGAGCGCCAGAGCTCAAACCTGACAACAGAACTACTGCATTCTGAGTCTACATGCATCACACAACAGCACGAAGCAAGGACGAACTGAAGACTCTAAGACTGACTGACTTCGACTAACTACTTACTTTCTGAAGTGTATGGCCAACTCTCCAGTATTTATATGAGCCGTGACATGTGATTTCCAACAATTTGACATTTTGATAAGTGTAGACTCAGACAAGCCTTTGCAGCCTCCTGTTAAGCTTAGAAACTCCAAATGCTGTTTGGTCAGTAGCTTAATATTGACAGAATATTAAAGCGACTAACAAAGGCTCTGATCAGACTGCGCGTATGCGCAGGCTGATCTGAGCCTTTGCTGGTCGCGCATACCACATTGTTGGAAATCTCATGCCACGGCTCATTTTATAATTTTCCCCTAGCCTTTTGATAGCATCGTGGGTTGAAAGGCACGCCAGTTTTGCTTTCACAAATGACAAAGTTTTGATGGTTAAACTTAAAACATGAATTCGCCTATGGCTGTCCTGCTATTTAGTTTTGAGTCCATATCCCAACAATAACTTGTTATTGTGGGGACTGAGCCTCAACTTGAAACATCATCCATAGACTTGTGAAGCTAGTGGATCGAACCTATGACCCCACACTCCCAAGGCCCACATATTATCACTTATACCACTTATTGAATTGCACATGCATGATAAAGGTCCAAGAACATGTCGCATAAGCTAATTGTTTTAAAAGTCACAGGCTAATGATCTCATCATATATGAATTTTCCACACCCAAAACAATGACTTGAATATATGACAACTATTAAGATTAAAGGCCATGCATGTGACTCTAACTTATAGTATATTTTGTCGAATCTTTGAAATACAGAACATCCTTTACAGCCCAGTAAGAATACTTTGATCATTTTGTTCCTTCGCCTTTCAACATTATTCAGTCATACTGAGCGTGCGTTAACGTCACTGTGTTACAATAGGGCACACGATGAGTGGGGTCATAAATGACTGAGCCAGGACATATGCTTGCCCAATTATTTTGAGGGAAAACTATTTGGTTAACTCTTTGCATCCTGGGTATTTTTTTTATTTATTTTTGTCTGCTGTTTTTTCACCAGAGAAAAAATAGGAATACAATCATAATGTAAACCAATTTGGATCTACAGTAGGTCAGGATTTGTCGAGCCTGATCTGGGTCCAAACTGTATGCGAAGGTATTCAGCAGAATACACTAGCAGGCATAGAGCTAAAACCTGCATACGTACCCACGTACCTAGCTTGTCTTTGGATCATCTTTATTTTTCGTAATTGGTTTGGGTAAATGGTGTCTAGCGAGACTGCATGGATGTACACGCTCATCAGAGCCTTTGCAGCTCGCTCCTATGATAATTTCCAAAACACAAAGGCCTTGTTCAAGTACGTTTTCTGGTCTGATTGGATGTATGCAGAAAGAAAAGAAAGCAAATAAGCTCGAAAGCGTACATTTTTATTTTCAGTATACACTAAAGTAAAAATTGACCATTCTCGGGTTGATAAGCTAATTCTCGTCTTTAATGACTCTATCGAGTATTTAGCTATTTGTGTATATGATACCAAGAACAACTTTAAAAGGGCTGATAAGCTCAGAAAAGGGATTTTCTATGTTGGATTTAACTCTTTACCTATACTTACCTAGCTGATAACTTTTGCAAACAGTTTGGACCCAGTTCAGGCTCGACAAAACGTCAGGTCTGGTCTGGAGCCAAACTGTTTGACAATCTGATGGTATTACTGAAAGCGTTTTTCAAAAAGTTGATTTTGAATAAAAAATAAGCAGACGACAAAAAGTACGTAGCATTTCTCAGGAGGCAATGAGTTCACAATCGGTACACATTGTTAATCTGGGCTCAGCAACCAAAGGGTTTAATAATGAATTACAGAACTTGTTTGCAGTCCAGATTTTTTCAGAAGCAAGATAAAACTAGAATTGGGTCGATCTATGGGCGGGGCCGTCTCTAATATGATATCAAATATCCCCACTTACATAAAATACTGCATAGTATTGTTTTACCTTCGACCTTTGTCTTCAATGCAGACAAATTAATTTCCCAAATATGAATCACCTACATCAAAAAATGTAAAAGGGGTTAACATTACAAGTGATAATACAGATTTTTAAGTTTATTTGACATTGACATTTTCTTCTAAACACCATAAGCAATCATTGTGCCAAATATGAAGACCCCAATCAAAAATGTAAGGAGTTCGTGTCACGAGCCTAAAATAGATGTAGCGTATGGTTGACTCTGTCCTTTGACTCCAAGCTATCAGTGTGCCAAATATGTACACCCCAAGCATAATATAAGAGAGCAACAGGACATATTATAAGTATATTTGACCTTGGCCTTTTACTCCAAGATCATATTGGCGATAACAAACATTTGTCGTCATCTACACAACATAGTCACCCATGTTCTCGCTAATACTAATAAGACAGATTTAAATATGTTTCACCTTGACCTTTGACCCCAAGGTCATATTGGCAATCCAAAACATCTATTGTCATCTCCACATCATAAGCAATCGCTATGCCAAATATGACCACCCCCATCGAAAACTGTAAGAGAAAAGTGTTACAAGCCATAAAACAGATCTAAGTATATTTGACCTTGACCTTTGGATCCAAAGTCATATTGGACACCATAGGTAACCATATTGTGCCAAATATGAAAATATAAGAGGAGACTCGCCTGAGCCTTCGCTGTTCGCCGTTGCAATTTGGAATAATTTATATAAAAAAAAAACTTGTTCGCCATAAGCGCAGCGGAATCGCAGACCAGTGCACGTGATATGAGGGTGTTAGTGAAAATGCTCATAACTCTTGAACCACGTGGATCAAATTTTGCAAACTTGTTTATTTTAGCATTGTCCAGCCACTGGCTTCGCAGGGCATCTTTTCGGCCGGTCCGGAAATCTAACTCTTGAACCGCACGGTGAATTTTGATCAAGTTTTGCATACTTATACATTTTAACATTATCTACGTAGACACTATTATAGTATTTTCTGATCTTTACAGATTAGCATTTGAATGCACATATTAGCTCACGCTTTGCAGAACTTTATCAGTGTCCATGCTGCATGCAGGTTTTCAAGCTCAGGTTTCTTTAGAGTAATTCAACCATCTTAGGCCTATACGTAAATAAGATAAGCAAACCAAATCACTCTATTGGACATTTGAAAAGCCAACTCATCTTGTAAACGGAAACATGTGTCACGGATTCCGTCCACCCGTGATCAGTAAGTGAAAATGCTCATATATATTCTTTTAACAGCATGGTATATTTTGATCCAATTGTGCACCATTCTGCAGGAAATTACCAATTGGCTTTCCATACATTCCTTCTGACACCGGATACTGATTAATCAACGTTCACCACGGGTCGTGCACATTACGGCCAGTTGATTTTTGCTGTTGTAATTCTGAATGACGCAGCAGTAGAATTGAAACTAGGGCTGGGGTTGCATTTAATTCGCCATAACATGTACTTAAGTCGACTATGATTTTTTTCTAACAGGTGTTCGTAGGAATAAATGTTACATAAAGCGCCTCAGTTCTTTAAGAAATGATAAAGACATGAATTGGTCTGTTTATGAGATATTAGAACTATTCGCATGTTCGAGCAAAACACGATTCGGACGACTCGCCAGAACCTTCGCTGCTCGCATACAAAAAGCATGGGTGAAGACTGAAGATGAAGATTCGGGACAAAATCTATACCCCTAGCCCCTATGGATACGTTTACATATACGTTTTAAGGAGGTTTTTGTTCATATTCGGTATGTACCAAAAGCTTATGTGCTGGTCCAAATATGGTGTATAATATCATGATGACCGAGACCCTGCGTAATACAGACGATCATCTGATTCTCTGACAAGCTAGGATCAGATATAGGATACGTAACAGTTATACCATAGTTTGTCTGCCTGTACGTGAATATAATCTACGAGCTTTGGTGGTATAACTATTTCATACCACCTGGGTATTATACCACGTTGCAAAATTCATGGGGGGATTATGTCCACTTATACAAAAATAGCCATCAGAGGAGATGGCAAATCCCCCGACCAAAAAGTAATTGATATGCAGTTACAAGCAGCCAACCTAGTATATATATTTGATGTGATAATACTGAGTGTCACTGCGAACAAAAGTGGAAGGCTGACTGTAGAGACTTCATTTTTACCTTTAAATTCATCCAAGGGAGGTACGTTAAAATGTAAGCCCTAAAGAGCAATCATTCTTAAACCGAACAACACACTGTGACTCAAAGATATATTTATACTTAACACCATTAAACTCTTAAAAGATATAAAAGTTATTAAGAGCACAAAGTTTCACGAATAAAATTTGTTCGTGGGAGATAACCCAAACACAAAACTAGAGGAGATATAACTGAGTAAGCACAGGTGAATTGTTATAGATAAGCAAATATGGAATAAATACTAAGGTGTTTTGTGTCTGGAAAGGGTCCATGTGTGACATGTACAAATGACAGTTTTGTTTTGCTTAATACCTATAACAGAAAAAATATGCATATGAAAAATCATGCATATATTGTGACACTATGATTTCAAGTAATAGCAATGACTAAAAGAAATATACTCACACAAAATTACAATTGTTTAACTGCAATCCAAAATATGTTGTGGTCAGACCAGTAAGCCTCAATGGTACCTGTGGTAAACAAGTCTGCACTCAGATTTGTGTAGATGTGATCAATCTGACTGGAATACTGTGTAGTAGGCTGATTCAAGTATTGACAGAAACCTGTTGGCAACTGCACTTCTTTGTCTTTCTTCAGGTCAATATTGAAATCTCCTAGAACTATAACACTATCTTTGGTTGTAGTGATGATTTTTCTAAGAGTAGTCTCAAGTACTTTTCTGGGAGTTCCTGGGAATTTATACACTGCTGCTATGAGCAATTGAGGACTAAGAACTGTTTTAATCAAGGTTATTTCTATTCCTGGCACATTTACACTTTTTGGAAACCCATGAATAAAACTGTCTTTGGAGTAAACTATGGTTCCATGTGGTGGTCTGTTATGAGGAAGTTGTGCTTGATCATCATTTCTGTAGATGTTGTATCCATGAATTTTGTAATCGATATCACTGTCTGTTTTCAAGAGACGAGATTCTGAGAATACTAAAATATCAGCAGCAATCAGGTTTGGATCTTGACAACAATCACCAAAGTGCTTATGGTATGAGCGAGCATTATTGCATGCAATTATTGGATGATCTTTAAGTGTATAAAGGGGAGAGAAGTCAATATGATAAGCAGCTGTTGTTCTTAGTCTTTTCATTTCTGATATAACCTCAGAATTAACAGAGATCTTGGAGGCATTTAGGTCAAGAATATGGAGACCATCTAATGATGTCACTCTACTGAGCCCAACATAATGTGTGTGTAAGAAGAAAGGCTTTGTAATTTTTGGACTAAGGACTGAGAAGTCCACAACACTACTGTCAAGCGTTTCTCCCTGAGCGCGATGTATTGTTTTCGCTGCACATGCTCTAAGTGGAAACTGTGTCCTTATAATTTCACCAGATTTATTTTTACCAACTCTGAACTGTCGGCTGATAGGAAGTATTGGAGTCCACGTTTTATCAATGTTTCTTCTGTATAGCTGTTTGTTCTGTTCTCTTGTTTCAGTACCTATTTGTGCATCATGAAATTTAATCCAAACTATCCCTGCTGGTTGTTTAGAAGAGCGTGGTATTTGCAGTAGTTTAATTACTCCGTTGGCTCCATTTGTTAATCCTTCTGCTGTATTAATATTTAAGCATATTTCATAATGTAGATCTACCGCAAGGTGCAGGTCTTTTTGTAGCTGCATAGTTTTTCTGAGATTTTATGCGTTCTGCAAGATCATTTGAAACATTACCAACGACAATATCATGGGCTTTTGAGACATACTTGTCTGTAGAGGCTCTTTCATACAATATATTATTCCATGCATTTACTTTTGCATTTTCCAGAAACAAATGAGGAGCAGAGGATGGATAAGTTGCATCAGCTGGAGTACAGGTTTTGGACAACAGCAATTCTATATCAGCACTTGTCTGCTGGTTTTCTCGAAGTCTGTTGAGAAGCTGAGCTAAGAGTAAACTATCCCGCTGTCTCATTATCTCAGTTAGTTCAAACATTTTGAAATGTTTTTCCCAAAGGTTTGTTGCAAGAGAAGAAGTACCTGATTTGCAATTTGAAAATAAGTATGCATCATAGACTGGTTTAAGCTGAAACAGGTCACCAAAACAAATCACCGAAACACCACCAAAGTCTTTTGAACAACCCTTAATATCCTGCAAACGCTTATGGATCAAGTTGAACATTCTAAAGCCTACCATCGAGACCTCATCAATAATGACAAGCTTTAATTGTCCAAGCTGTGTCCGAAGTGTATTTAGCTTGTCTGATGATGGTGTATCTAATACAATACCTTGACTGACTGGTACACGGAAGGCTGACTGCACAGTATTTCCAGAAACATTGTAAGCAGCTTTCCCTGTTGGCGCTACTACCAAAACATGACGTGTATTATAGTCTGATCCAGGCAATGAATTGAAATATTTCATGGAAGCCTGATATATGGCAGTTAAAACTCTACTTTTTCCGACTCCAGCGCCACCACTGAGAAAAGCATATATTGGAGCATCTGATGTTTTTAACTTTATTAAAATGTCATTGAAGAACTCCCTTTGTTTTATATTAAGAGACAATAGTAGGCTCCTATATTGTTCACTATTCATTTCATGGAATGGTATTTGAGTATCTTTAGCCAATGAGGGTATACCAAGATCAGATCCTAAGTCAGATTCAGGCATGTTGTCTTGTGGAAATAAAGTAGGATCATGAATGAGATGATCTATTGTTTTATCTACTTGGTTTGCATGTTCTGTATTTGGAGCTAGGTTATCTAATTCTTCATTGGCTATTTCATCTTGTACAAGCGCTTCTGCTGAATCAACAGCTGCAGCATTTGGTTCATATGCTTGAAGTTGTTCTTGAATGGTCGCTTCTATCTTCTTGTAACGGCCTTGGTATGTCTGAGAATTTCCCTTCAGCTTCTGTTCATCTCTCCAGTGTGTATATAACATTATCTTTTCCAGGCAATAATTCTCAGGGTCATGCTCTTGATTGTATCTGACAGATCTTAAAATTCTAGCAGTACGCCGTTTTTTAATATTGTGACGTGTACAAGTTATATCTACTACAAGATTATCAGGATCACTTTCATTCTCATTATTTTGTAGACTATCTCCAATTTTACCTGGTTTATCATATCAAGCAGCCCAGTCTGCTAACGTTACATTTTCTAATGCATGCGGCCTGTCTGTGTAGCGTGTAAGGAGATTGCCAGAGGTAACTTGGTCATCATCATCTTCCATTGAATGAATCTCTTCAAATGATTTGAGCAGGAAGGTTCTGTTTGTAGATTTGGAAGTGGGGACAAATATGACTTGTCTTGAACATTTTCTTAAAGGTACTTGTAAGCATATATCAACTGCTTCTTGAGCTGACATTTCAACATTATTGGTGAATTTATTTCCTATCAGACGAACTTTTTCTTTTATGTTGCTTCCTTTCTCTTTGGCTTCCTTACTAGCAGCATCAAGCAAAAGACTCATCCCACGCTGGCTTTTAGATACATATGCAACCACATACATGGCACACTGGTAAATGTCCAATATATACTGAGAATCCATGTTGGCTCTCCAAGCCGATAGACAGGTAGGTATATATGCATTAATACGAATTTCATTCGACAACCGTTTCAGAAATATTGTTGGTAATGAAATTGACGATCTAATTGCCATCATATATTGATCTTCTGTCAACTGAAGCTGTTTTAGTAGCTCATCTAATGACAAAGAATTGCCTAAAGCCATGTCTTCTAAGGACCTCTTTATTTTCTTGAAGTTGTTACTGTGTATCTCCTTCTCTTCAATTTCATCTAATGGCTTAAGTATTACTGTGTTCTTCATTGGTGGTTTGGGGAAATTAAATCTGCACTCCCTTTTTCTTAGTTTTTTACATGTTCTTGAGTGACGATGCATCTGGTACTTTGCGAACGCATGGTCAATTGAACATGAAACCAAGGAATCAATGAAAGCAATAACATCTTCATCAGCATCTTCTTGGTACTTTGGCACATCCTGTAACCAAACCAACATGTGTATATGAGGCGATCCTCTGTGTTGGTATTCAACACGATAGAAATAATCAACCATTTTCGCACGCAGTGGCATTAGGCCACTTTGGAAAAATTTCAACAGTTCCTGAACAGAATAGTGGAAATGCCTGGAACATGTCACAGGGTCACTCTGAATCAAACGTGTTTTTTCTTCCCAGCTTAAATTGTCTACATCACTATCAGTGAGATCAATGCTATCAACTATCTTGGAAAGAATTTTCAAGAGATGGGTCCACTGGGTCTCAGCAGCTGAGAAACTCAAAAATAACGTAGCTGGACCTAGCTGCCGTATTAATGCAAAAAGATCCTTTTTAGCTTGCTCAAAATATGGTGGAGATCCTCTTACAGTGCGTAGTACTCTGTACCCCTCATCAAGCTGTAGCAGGTTATTTATTGCACCATCTTTCTTTAAAGCACCCGCAGTCAGATTTTCATTTTTACCGCTTACTTTCCTTAAAGCAATCTGTGATTTACCATATATTTGTTGCATTTGAAGCTTTTTCACTTTAAAGAACAGATTATCAACAGATCTAGCCACTCTCCTGTCTCTTCTTTGGATTTCAGATTTAACAATATCACTATACAGTACTCTGACTGACCTATCATTATTTGTAGGCCGTGCATTACCAGCGAAAATTCCAGGAAAAGCAAGTTCTTCACAATTAGTGTCTTTAAATATGGAAGTAGGTAGATTACCCTGACCTGGGGCAAATGACCATATGTTATCTTTGTCTTCTTCCTCTATAAAGTCTGGAGATGTAAATAGTGTGTCAGTCATGCCGCCATGAATTTCAGTGTCATCAATTTCATTCCAGCCATCATTTTCACTAATTTCATTATTATGATTGTCCTTTTTAGAAGTAGGATCATGTTGAATGTGTGTTTTACGATGAATATGTTCATGAATTTCTTCAGTGTGAATATTTTTTTCTCTAGGTTCATCATTGTAAACACTAGCATCCTTCACATTATGAAAGGAAGTCTCACTATCCATTACATCCTCAGTATTGTTTAAGAAAGGCACTTCTAATTCAGGTATCACATTACGGTTCTCACTGTATACATTATGTTGGCTTTTTGAGTCTTTGCCTGAATGGGTACTGGTTGAAGTTAGATCTGTTTGATCTATATTGGTAGCATTTGATACTGAAGATGAGGGCAAATAAGGTTTATCAACTTCAACATCTTGTCTAACTGTCTGATCACCAATATCGTTTTCAGATGCAGTTGTGCTATATGTCCATGTGGAATCAAACACAACATTCTCTTTTTTGTATAAGTTGAAATTTTCAACAAGGTACTGAGCAGCATTCCTAACTTTATTTGGGCGTATATTCTGACTTTGAACACTGCAGACATGTGATAATTTCCTTTTTAAATTCACTTTAATTGTGCCATCTTGATCAGGCAACCTTGGTAAAGAAGTGACAGTCTGGACCATATTAGAAGGTACATTCACTACATTTCCGGCAATTCTTAGCTGCTTGCCTCTTGGAGCTTGGTAGATTTTCATGAAGGGTATCCTTATAGCTACTAGTCGCAGTTCTAGTGTATGCAATTCTTTAAGTATTGGGGGAAGATATGGAAAAGCCATATTATTAGCAATTGAACATGGTGGTATGAGCTTTTTCTTCATATAGTTTTTGCAGGTGTTACAAAGCCATTCCTTCTGGCCCTCTGATAAAATGGCTTGTAAACATTTATTTGCCACTGCTAACTCCCTTAATGCTTTAGTGACAGTCTGAACTGACTGTTTATAAAACAACTGTTCACAAGATGTACAAACATATGTTGGTCCTTGTTCTACTGCGCTGTGGAAATTTATTACAAGTTGTCCAAGAGAGTCTGGTTTATTTTGTTGCTTTCGCATGTGCTTCCCTGTAAGTTCATTCTGTCTGTATTCTGCAATGTTAGTACGTTTAACACGCCTTACTTCAGTTTCTCGCACTGTTTCCTTATGTTTATACATTGGTGCCTTTCTTTTTTCTTTTCTAGATATAGTCTCTCTCTGAATTTCAGTTTCTTTGATATGAGGATTTGTTCGTTTAGCATGTCTAGAAATAGCGTCTTTTTCCTTTTCAATTTGTCTGAAGGAAGAGTCTTTTCTTCGCTCCTGTCTGGTTTTAGTTTCTCTTAAAGTTTCTGTTAGTTTAAAGCAATGATCTGTTCGTTTCAAATGTCTAGCTTTAGCGTCTCTTTCCCTTTCAGATTGTCTGAAGGAAGAGTCTTTTCTTCGCTCCTGTCTGGTTTTAGTTTCTCTTAATGTTTCTGCTAGTTTAAAGCAATGATCTGTTCGTTTCAAATATCTAGCTTTAGCGTCTCTTTCCCTTTCAGATTGTCTGAAGGAAGAGTCTTTTCTTCGCTCCTGTCTGGTTTTAGATTCTCTTAATGTTTCTGCTGGTTTAAAGCAATGATCTGTTCGTTTCAAATGTCTAGCTTTAGCGTCTCTTTCCCTTTCAGTCTGTCTGTAGGAAGAGTCTTTTCTTTGATCCTGTCTGGTTTTAGTTTCCCTTAAAGTTTCTGCTAGTTTAACACAAGAATTTGTTCGTTTTGCGTGTCTTGCAAAAGCCTCTCTTTCCCTTTCAGTTTGTCTGAAACTAGTGTCTTTTCGTCTCTCTTGTTTAGCTTTAGAATCTCTTGGAATTTCAATCTGCCTATATTCTTGTTGTTTTCGTTTCAATGATCTATTTTTTGTCTCTCGCTCTCTTTCCATAGTTCTATAAATTTCATTGTCCTTTTTATGCTGTTTTTTCAGAGTCTGATATTTTTGTTCACTAGACCGGAATGTTGGATCTTTACGTTTGCTTTGAATATATTTATTTTTTTGTTGGTTTCTCAACATCTTTTTCTGTTCTGATTTTTCGGCTTGATCCCTAAAATAGTTTTGAAGTAAGTTTGAGGTAGGTCCATGTGTACAATGAGACATCTGTGAAGGGGTTGGAGACACTTCACTTGCAGAATCTTGGAATGTCTGAAGGAAATAAGAGAAAAATATTAGAGAAAGGAATGTGTATACTTACTGTAGTTCAGACTTTCAACTGAGACACCAGTTTTAGCAACTTCTCATTTTAGATACTTGCTCTCAAAAATATATGAGAACATAAACTGAGAATATAAAAGCCAACCAAGTTCTTATTTTTGGATTTTGGGATGTATTTCACAAACTCTGCAAAAGCTATACACTTTCTGAAGTTTTGTTTTAGTGGGCATTGATTTTATCTGTAAGAAATGACAAAATTGTCTGAAAATGTAGATTGTCTATGTTTATATACGTGTAGATATGGCGATTATGTAACAGTAATATCAAATTGGTTAAAAGATATTATTGTAACATAATTATTCATTTTGCATCAACTAGAATCGTCAGAGATATGAATATAGCCCTGCTGCAGGGTTTTTGATAGTTTGAAAAAGGCCAGGTTCTAAAGGTAATAAACAGAGACCAAATTCTTCCATCAATCAAGAACGTAAATATAGTTTTAGATAAGGATATCGTAAAAAGGTTGAGGGGCAAAATTGTGACAATCAGGATATCAACAAAAATAATGACTCTTAATATATTTAAAGTTTTTTTTGGTAGCAAACTACAAAAAATGTATATTTCAGTAATAACCTGACCTAAAGTTAAACAAGCTTTTCTAAATAATCAGCAAAATCTAAGGCATTTATTTGATGACTATGTAGCTTTTGACTGACAAGTATTCACATGTATTTGCTTCATAAACAGGGAGCACAGTGGCTCAGTGGTAGAGTGCTTGATTCAAGACCGAGGGGCTGCAGGTTCGAGCCTCACCGGTGTCACTGGGTTGTGTCGTTGAGCAAGAACATTAATCCTAGCTTAAGACTGGTTCAACCCAGGAAGACCCGTCCCTGCATAACGGAAAGATTGTTGATGGGGTGTAAAGAAACAAAACAGATAAAACAGCTGCTTCATAAAGGTTTGCCCATAGATAGGTAGTGGTTCTGTTGATTCACAAACATTTGCTTCAAAAACCTGTGCCCATATATAGTGCTAAGGCAGTGGTTCGGTTGGTTCATATGTATTTACTTCACAAAAGTTTGCCCATATATAGTTCTAAGGCAGTGGTTCTGTTGATTCACATGTGTTTCCTTCATAAAATTTCTGTTGATTCTTATGTATTTGCTTCACAAAAGTTTACCCATAGATAGTTCTAAGGTAGTGGTTCTGTAGTTTTTGATTCATTGATAGTTGTTGCTCCCAATTTTTGTGGAAAGGTTGTGTTTGGTGCAGTAATAAGTGTAATTTTTAGTTTCCAAATTATCTCGCTGGGGAAAATGGGCTAGTTGCTTTACTTTGTCTTCTTGATATCATGTGGATATGACCAGAAAATGTCTCAATCATACACTGCAAACCAACCAATGAAACAAAGAAGATTTGCAACAAGAAAGTAAAATAGTGCCCTTGTAGTATTATACCATTTAAATGTTTACTAGTAATTTGAGCTGTTATATGGCTATTGTTGTGTGCTTATCCCTTTTCCATGTTTTGCATAGGATCCTTTTTTCAAGATAATATTTATAGAATCTGTCATTATCTGTACCTTTTCCATATTTTTTGCATTATTACCCTGTTTCATAGAATAGTAACAGGCTTATATGCTTGCAACATATTTCTAAAGATTTGATAAGATGGCATATCACAATGCCCGCAACTATATGTTGATATAACATACTAACATCATATGTCTGGGTTCTTGTTGCTTGTGGTCTAGCTGGGGATTGAGCTGTAGTCGAAGAATCTGTTAATTTCACTCTTTTAGATGGAGAAAGGCTTGGTTCTAATGGTATCTCACAAGAAGTAACCTGCAAAATTGTGCCATGGATTAGAACCTGTATCATCAAATGATACTACGTACCGTAATCACTTACATAAGTCTTGGCCCTTCACTAATATTATGTTTAAGATATGTACATAATTAAAACCACAATAAACAACAATAACACAAAACGGTTTGTATTAGTATTATAGCAGCCTAGTACAGACCACATAAAAATTCTTTTGTTCTGTTCGAGAAATTATCTCCTAAATGTAAAAGCGGATATTACAAGTCTTTGTCTTCAATTAATGGTACTTTTAATTACAATGTTTGCATATGCAAGTTGGACCCCAGGCTAGAAACAATTTTTCATCCTCAAAGTTATGAAGAAGGCAAAGATCAGGAATCGACACAATCAAGTACCACACCTGACCCAAGACATCGAATGGGAAAGTGACAAAATCACAAGGAAACGCCACATACAGGAGAGCCCAGAGGTCAGCCCCTTCCCAGCAGGTGACCACAAGGCTACAAGAAACAGACAAAACAAAACACCAAGGACAAAAGCAACAAAAAAGATCCACAAAAGAAGACCTGCCTTGGAACGGTCAGTAAGAAAGTTACTGGCGGGCTTAAACCAGTTTTATGGCGCCAACCTCACCCGTAATTCTGATGTGGACAAGGACACAGTTGGTACAGTGACACCTGAGAAAGAAATGTCTATTGCTCATAAAAGGTAAAACAGTGATAAATAAATGTTAAAATGCCAACGAAAGGTAGTGTTTCTGAGAGAAATGTTTAATAAAACGAATCTTGAAAAGTCAGTAAATGACAAAAACCCCTAGCATGTAGAGCTCAATCAAAATTCATAAGAGCACTGTAGCATCAATTCCTTATGGTTCATATTTATAAAATGTTGTACTTGTGTATATATCAAATTATCCCGTGTCCTGCTGCTTTTTGGAAAAGTGTGTAATCTATTGGCTGATCAGTCACTGTTTTCCATTTAGTTTGTGAATCTGTAATCTGTGTTATGGCGCATACACTTTCTCAGCAGTACAAGGGTTAACAATTTAATCTTAATAAATTGTGTAAAATGGTTAAAAGTAAGTAGGTATGACCAGGAAATACCACAATCACACACTGCAGACCAACCCATGGCACTGAGCGGAAGAGCCACAGAACATGTACAGCAACAAGACATAAGAAATACAATTAAGGCAAAGCAACCAGCTCTCTCTTCCTAGTCAAGTTTGTATGTGTTCATATTAAATTCTGTATGACTTTACAGAAAAATAAATTGTACTGCAAATTGTTGTGACTCTCTTTTAAAAGACTTACAGCATGATTATTGTTGCTGTCTGAATCCATGTTTTCTTTGTAGGCTAGGAAAGAGCTGGCTCATTATTTTTCAAGTTTTGTGGCTTGATGTGGTCGTAATGTCATTTTCATGAAAGGTATCTTGGGTAATATGTCCAGCTTAATTGCATTGATTCCCAAAATCTCTTATATGACATCTGTTATGTGTGGAATTTGATCATTTCAGTTTCTGACTGTCTTTAATATTATTTTCTAGAATTAATGAAAAAGTTAATAGTATGAAATGAGTTACCTGTGTACTGGAAGTGTCAGGCTCAGTTCTCTTGTCTCTCATTCTCTGACGATTTCTTTCTCTGTTACGTCTATTCATTTTTATATCACTTTTGTTAGTGTCAATAATTATGTATAACATTTTATTGTAAAACATCCATTTAACCTAAAAGAAAAAGAAAAAAAGCTTTATTAAACCAACAAAGAACTCTTACAAGAATGAGCCACAACATATAATTTCCAACAAAATATGAAGTGCTCAAGCATAATTTTATTGCACTCAAAACTGTCCCAAAAAATTGCAGTTTTGGGCCATTTGAGTGCAAAAGGACTGAGTTTGTCAGAGACTCCCGATTACATCTATGGATAGCAAATCTTCCACAGACAGCTTATTTGATTAACAGTCTTAACCCTTAAAACGCTGACAAAAAATGCACCTGAAAATGTTGTCTGCAGAAGTCGTCTACTGCAAAACCGTACTGACCAACTTAAGTATAGAAGCAAACAGTGTGGACCCAGATCAGACTGCTCCTATAGGAGCAGTCTGATCTAGGTCCACAATGTTTGTCAAAGACTTATAAAACATTTTAGCAGACAACTTTTGTTGTGAAGGTGCTTTAAGGGTTAAAAAATCAGAATGCACTTTTGTGCAGTTTGAACTGGTACTTAAATGACTGCCATCATTGCACTATTGGAAATCTTATAGTGTGGCTCAAAAATAGGTTGTATCAAGGGCAAGTGATACACATCCAAAGGGATTCTAAAATAATGCAGCTTAACCATAGATTGGATGTTTGTTTATCCTGATTCTTACAAGGTTTAACTGAAAATGGAAGGATTTATCTCTTTTGAGGGTAAATCCTTTCATTCAGAAAAAGCCATACCATCAAAAAACGAATCTGGAATAATGGAGCTAAGCCATTGAATGCATGTTTGTATCCCAATTCCTGCATGGGCTTATTAAAATATTTAACTTCTCTAAAGGGTAAAAAAGCCTTTCATTTAGAAACAGCCCTTCTAGACAAAAAGAGAAACAGCTTAACTACAGATAGAGTTGATGTTTCTGATCCTGATTCCTACAGGGTTCAACTGAAAAAAGTAAGTATCTCTCTAAATTGAGGGTAAACCCTAAAAAAGTAAACTTGAATGTGTATCAACTGGCCTTCCATATATACATGTATGTACAAAGAAAACTAGAACATATGGATTGGAGAACTGTTTTCATGAAAAAAGAAGCTCATATCTCAAACGGAACAAAGTATGTTCATATTGGTTATATGAATCTCAAATGATACATTTTCTTGAGAGAAAAAACCTTTTCAAGCATGCAGGCAATTTTACAATATATGCGTTTTATAGTTTATCAACCCATGCATTTTACATAGAACTGCAGATATGGCTCTTCATTTACAATATATGTTTTTATAATAAGGCCTATATGATGACTGCAGGCATGAAAGTATTGTAACACCTCTTCATTTGTGTATACAAAGAAAAACTAGAATAAATGGATTGGAGAACTGTTTTCATGAAAAAAGTAGCTCGTATCTCAAACTGAACAAAGTATGTTCATATACACAATAGAAATTGGTTATAACAACCACTAGCAAGGACAGATGATACATTTCCTAGAGAGAAACCCCTTTGCAAGCATGTAGGTAATTTTACAATATATGTGTTTTATAATAAAGTCTAGTGAAGTCTATATAAAAACTACAGGTATGTAGACAATGCAACGTCTCTTTATTTACTACGTATTATGTGTTTTTTTTATAATAAGGTCTATATAACCATTTGTTATAATAATAATTTCTTATGTGTATCAATTCATACATTGCACATGAACTGCATGTATGGAGGAAAAGCAATGTCTCAACATATACAATATAGGTGTTTTATGATAAATAGTAAATGAGTATGATCAGGAAATACCACAATCACAAACTGCAGACAACCCAGTGGCACCGTGAGGAAGAGCCGCTCAACCATCACGAGACACCAGGAAGACAAATTAAGCAAAGCAATCAGCTCTCTCTTCCCCATCAAGATGATTGCAATACTAAAATGGACATAAAGTAACGTACAACAAAACATAGAACAATTACAAACTCCCACAATGGGAGCAACAATAAACAGAAAGTCAACAACAACAGAACCACCGCCTTAGAACGGACAGCAGCCTAAGCCACCGGGGGGCTTAAATGCATTTTACTGGTACCAAATCTTCGCCCTAGATTCTGCTGTTGTTGAAGTACAAAAAATGTTCAGCTCGCATGGAGGCCATCTAACTAATGCAATGTATCATCATGGAAAAACACTCTAATCAAATTACTACACCATGATGAAACAAAGAAAAGGGCTCATGACTCACAGATAGTCAGAGCTAAAGAAAACCTCAAGTTGAGCCACGGTGGGTCCAGCTACAGATAAGCATCAGGCCCCAACCCACCGATTAAAGCTTTACGTCAGAGCCGTCATAGAGTCTGAGGCCCGACCCACCATCGTGCAATTAAAGAGGAAACCATAGCTATAAACCGTGATTGGGTTTACAACTAGGCATGCAGATTGTCGCATGATATCCAAGTTATATCCAACCCTTATATAACGTTTAACTATCTTTTTGAATTGATCACTAAAATTAGGTTTTCCAACAATTCGTTTGAATTTATAGACTAAATCACCATAAAATATAGGTTCTGATATGCCTTGTTGCAGAAGGGTTTTTAACCCAATGTTGTATTTAACAATTAACTCTGAGTGTCTGTGGTAGAATTTAGAAAATGCTTTTCGAATTTTATGATATCTATAACCTTGTTTTAATAATTTAGCAGTTAAAAATAAGTTTCTGTTGTTGAAGTCATCAACATTAGAACATACTCTAGCAAAACGAATAAGCTGAGAAATATATACACCATAGGAAGGAGAGCGAGGAACATCTCCATCAAGAAATGGAAAATTTACTATTTCAAAATTAAAATCATCCCGTTTATCATAAATTTTAGAAGAAACTATGCCATTTGTTATTGACAAGTTCAAGTCCAAAAATGGAGCTTCAGTATCAGAAGAATTCGCCTTATTTAACTGAAGTTCAGTGGGATATATCTGACCTACCATTTGTTCAAAATAAGGATTATCAATATTAAGTAAGTCATCTAAATATCTGGAGGTAGAGTTAAAAGCTTCAATAACATCAGATTGATTATTGTCTGACAGAGATAACATAAAGTCTCTCTCATAACAAAACAAAAACAAATCTGCAACAAGAGGAGCACAATTAGTACCCATTGGAATACCGACAATTTGTCTATATAATTTTGAGCCAAATCTTATAAATATATTGTCCAAAAGATAATGGAGCGCATCACACATTTTCTGACATGACCACAATTTATATCGTTTGGGTTGTTCAGAAGTAAAAAAGGCATTTTTATCATTACAGGCCAAATAAAGTGAGCCCTCTCTGTTAAATGTTTGTTCAATTAATTCTGTTAGTTTTTCTTTTATTAGATTATGAGGCAATGTAGTATAGAGAGTAGAGAAATCATATGTAGACAAACCAGATGCTAGAAAACCTCTAGACTTCAATTTATTAAGAATTTCACCTGAATTTTTAATAGACCAAAATAAATTTTTACCATTTCTTTCATAAACTGTTGTGCAATATTTAATGACATGGTTTTTAATTGCAGTGAGACAAGAAGTCAAAAGAATAGACAACTCAGCAGTTGTACATGCACTAGAATTAGCAATAAAACGTGACTTATAGGGCCGTTTATGAAGTTTAGGTAACCAGTATAACGTAGGAAGCTTGCTATGGTCCTCATCAACAAACAACCCAAACTTAGCTGCCATATGGCATCGATGCCTCTCAACGATAGACGTCTCATCAAGCCTGTTATGCTCATATGTTTTTGCAGTGCTAAGTTCTTGCTTTAGGGTGTTAATATAGTATCTTTTTCAAACGACCACAACATTGTTAGCAGCCTTATCTGCGGGGGCCAAAACAAACTTCCTATGGAATTCCTGGATCCCTTTCTTCAAGTGTCTAAAAGTGAATTTTGGTTTAGGTGGTAGAAGATCTAAATTGTTGCAATAAAATGAAATTCTACCATCAATAATTTTAAAAATATTCAGTTTCCAACTATTTAAGGCATTAGACTCAACATGCTCTCGTTTACACCAGCGATTACAAAATTCTTGTAAGTCTATATGTGTAGCAGTTATATGTCTATCAACCCATACATTTTACACAGAACTCCAAGTATGTATAAAATGTAATGTTTCTTCATTTGCTTCTTCATGTGCAATATATATGCTTTTATAAAACAGTTTATGACCAGCTGTTTGGCCATATCTTATGCAATATAAACATAGATACCAGATAGTTTGCATGTGATGATTTTTTTGCAAAACATGTTTTGGATACTCAAAACAACCATTTCATTGCAATTGCCTCAATGAGATGGTAAATGAGATGGTACCTTTGAGCATCCAATAGACATGACTGTGTAATAATGGTGGATAAGAAAATATTTGTGATTTCACACTCAATAATTGTGCTTATCTAGACTTAATGGTATTGTGTTTTATATATGAACAAGTTTAAGATTCATAAAAATAACCAAAACAAAACATTTCAAAGAAAAGAAAGTTTTCAAACTTTCAAACAGTCTCAATTATTCTGCTAGTTTTTGGATCTAGTTAGATTCATAAAAATAACCAACACAAAACATTTCAAAGTAAAGAAAGTTTTCAAACTTTCAAACAGTCTCAATTATTCTGTTAGTTTTGGATCTAGCTTGAATCTCTTAGTGGCCGCTTCACTGTCACAATCTTTTTTATTTTCTTTTTCTTTTTCCTTTGGACCTTCAACTTTCTCATTCTCATCACTCTTTTTTATTTCCTGTGATGCAGGCCCTGGCAACTCTTTCTCATCCTCTGAGAATAAGTCACTGTACTGGCTAACTTCCAGTCTGAGACTTTGAAGCTCCTTCTGAGCTTTTTCATTTTTCTTCTGCATTTTAACAAGTTCTTGGGAGAGTTTATAGTTCTCCTGTGCAAATGTCGCTGTTTGCTTTCTCAGTTTAGTTGCGGTTTGCTCTAAAGTGTCAGCATAACCATCAATTTCAATACTGATGGACAACGCATCATGAACAGCTTTATCACTGCTATAAGTCCCAGCTTGTAATCGTGCAAACACACCATTCAATTTCAATGTGCATGATTTTATGTCACTTGCACTCATTTTTGTTGTTGATTTGTCCTTTTTTGTGTTACCTATAGAAAATACTATTTTATTTGTGCCCTGATGTTCATATGGTCCCTGACCATACAAAATCATTGAATGACCAGCCTATATACTTTACTTCACATTCATATTGTTTCTGATACTATTACATGTACTAAAATTGGCACATAGCAAAATATATAGCTGGGTATAACGACTTTGTAAGTTTAGAACAAAAAGGCACTAATATATTCATGAGAAGCACAATGTAGCGAAAGTGGCCAAATAGTAGTAAATATGGGTTCCATTTAACACTTGAAGTTTAAGTGGTAATTTCACTTATTTACCAACAAGACGCGCCCTTATCAGCTCTGCATGAACATATGCAAATAATGATTTGGGTCTTAGTTGGCAAACAATGATTTGGGTCTCAGTTGTCTGTACTAAGTTACGTGTCCTTTTTCTGTACTGTGCTTCAGGACTCACCTGTGAAAACTAAAACTAATTGCAAAAAAGAAGCAAGCTTAATACAGGCCCTATTTTTCAAGTTAAAGCGTTCATTTAATCGGACATGTTGTTTTGGAAAGCCGAAATTGAGATCACTCTGGTGATTTTTTTTTCATTTGAGCACACTGCCAAAACAACTGACTATGCATATTCTAAATCAAAGATATCAGAGGGATTTATTGAGGTTCATTACAGCAAACAAAAACTTCTTTTCACCCTACAATGAGGGAGTTAGTCTAGACAAAACCAGCAGAACTGTACAATTTGGTTGTGTTAAATATTGTGAGCACTTTATGTCTGTATAAGCCTTATAATAGTTTAAAGCAAAGAAATAATGTGACTAGATAAACAGTGGGACCTCACAACTGAAATTACATACTGCCAATTAAAATAAGAAGTATTACGTTTTCTGTCTACAGATGTATATATAGCAGTGTGGATAGCTTTCATATTCTTACCGTTCAGGAGCAGGAACAGGGTTTTAAAAGAAAGAAGAATACTGCCTAAATCAATGGTATGGAGTTGATAGTTATTGCACTTTCCATTAATTCTCATGAACAAACCCAGGCCATATTCAGACTCTGTAGGCTCTCTTAATTTCTGAAGGATCTATTTTGCAGATTTCCAACAGAATTTCAGCAATTTTTAAATAAAAAAAACCCCTTAATTTATAAAAAAAAAATCAAGAATATAATCATCTGTTTATAGTGTAACAAAGATGACCAGTCCTTCATGAAGGTTTCTGGCAATAATTGTTTGTTTTTTAATGGTTCACAGCTTAGTGTGAGGAGAATAAATGGACATAAATCTTACCCTCATTATAAGTTGTGAGTTGACACTGCAACAACAAACTACTTCTAGCTGTAACACCAGCCTCTGCGGCCATAGCTAAATACCAGCATCTCCTGCCAACACCAGCTTCTGCAGCCTGTAAAAACACCAGCCTCTGCGGCCAAAAGCAGAACACCAGCCTCTGCGGCCAACACCAGCCTCTGCGGCCAAAACAAAACATCTAATTCTACGAGTAACACCATGCACACTAAATGACCATTTAGCCATGATGCACTCACACTGATAAAGATACTGTAATTGAATAAATGTTTCAAAAACATATTTATATCTCCATGAACCGCTGAAAAGAAATGGTTTTAAAATTCATATTGTCCACATAAAACAAGATATAATGTATATTTCATGATGCCTATCTACTGAAAACAATTACAGTATAACTAAATCATGTATACACTATTTTATATGAAACATAATACAAGAGTAGCAAATGGGAAATGAATATAACGTTATGGTGAAATGGAAAAACAAATATAGGTTTATGATGAGTGAATCATGTTTCTAGCACCGCGGCGGAGACGCAGGTCATTTTCAAACCATCCACAACTTGGCCAGCATATTATTTGCTGATTCATATGAAATGTTTCATTTTGAAACACCTGGAATGTTTGGTGTTCAGAGCAGAAGGTGTGAACAAGTGTGTATGACCAACATATAATAATGTTGTATTGTGGATGCTTTGAAGGTGCCAGTAAAAATTAACGAGAATAATGAAATGATAAAGAGAATACCTAAAACTGAAAGCAAGGAATAATTTCTAAGTAACTACATACATAATAGCTAAGTAGAATAGTTAAGTTGTCATCGGTATATGTAATACATCTTGAGTCACTCTGTATCTATATCAAATTTTATCAAACCAGAATATCTCAAAGCTATATGACTGGGACAACCATAATTGCATGTAACACACCTTCCTGACCAGACATAACCAATTTTATTTAAATTGTAATTTAAAAGCAATCATGCCTGCAGGTGATACACCAAGGGGGAAAATTCAAAAGGACAGTTAGGGGAGCAACCATTATTGCACAAGATACACTGTCTTCACCTGATATTTATGTATACCAAATATCATTAAAATATCTCTAAGTGTATAAGAGATATTGAGTGCACAAGCTTTCCCTATAAAGTTCATTCAAGAGAAGTAACTCTAAAGGATAACAAGCGGGAGCTGTCTTGACCTGATATATATGTATACTAAATATCATCAAAATATCTCAAATGATATGAGTCATTGAGCACAAAAGTTCATTCAAGGGAGATAACTCAAAGGGCTGTAAGGGAGAACAACCATTCTTGCATGTGACACACCGTTTTCACCTTATATATATGTCTACCAAAGATCATAAAAATATCTCAAAGGGTATTAAAGTTATTGAGTGCACAAGCTTCCTCCTATAAAGTTCATTCAAGGGAGATAACTTATAAGTCCAGCAAGGGAGAACAACAATTCTTGAATGCAAGACACCCCCTTGACCTATTATACATATATACCATATATTATCAAAATATCTCAAAGGATATTAAAGTTATTGAGCGCACAAGCTTCCCCCTATAAAGTTCATTCAAGGGAGATAACTCAAAAAAACATTAAAGGAGAGCAACCATTCTTGCACGCAACACACCGTCTTCACCTGATATACATGCATGCCAAATATTATCAAAATATCTCAAAGAGTATTAAAGTTATAAAGTGCACATGCTTCCCCCTATAAAATTTAAATTTCACTCAAGGGAGATAGCTCAAAAGTCCATTAAAGGAGAGTAACCATTCTTGCACGCGACACACCGTCTTGACCCGATATACATGCCTACCAAATATTATCAAAATATCTCAAAGGGTATGAAAGTTATTGAGCGCACAAGCTTCCCCTTATAAAGTTCATTCAAGAGAGATAACTCAAAAGGCCAGCAAGGGAGAGCAACCATTCTTGCACGCGACACACCGTCTTGACCCGATATACATGCCTACCAAATATTATCAAAATATCTCAAAGGGTATAAAAGTTATTGAGCGCACAAGCTTCCCCTTATAAAGTTCATTCAAGAGAGATAACTCAAAAGGCCAGCAAGGGAGAGCAACCATTCTTGCACGCGACACACCGTCTTGACCCGATATACATGCCTACCAAATATTATCAAAATATCTCAAAGGGTATAAAAGTTATTGAGTGCACAAGCTTTTGTCTACGGACGGACAGACGGACGAACAGACGGACAGACGGACGGACGCCAGGCTGATCGCTATATCTCCCGATCCTTTTCGGGTCGGGGGATAAAAATGAGCAGGGGGTGGGGGTTTGTCCGGGAGATATTGTCCTACACTCCTTTATAAATGCAGCTTCTTTTCACTTCATACTAGGAATATTAAGGGGGTAAGAACGCCCTACCCGGAATCTGAAATTTGTTCTGATGAAATTGCAGGTGATTATGTTGCTATCAAAGTTTACTCAGGACTCTATTTTAGGTGAAAAATTATCTTGATCAATGTCCCTGGCGGTGAATTCGCTGGGGAGTTTGATATGGATCGCACCAGAGCTGGGGAGTTTATTAAGCTCTTCCGGTAAGAAAATAAACAAATCTTAGTGGATCAATTTTTAGACAAATTGATGCTAAAATGAAAAATGTAAGCACCCAAACACATGTAGCAACAATGCTATGTCATAACAGAATCCATTTTTATACAATGAAGGAAGAAGACTGGATGAAACAGATTATATGAGCAGATAATACATGGTTTAATACCCCGTGGTATCCACTGTAACAAGTTGACTTTCTCTAAAAAGAATATTGCACAACTCATTTGTGTCCAAAGCCCTCAACCCCCTGAGAATAGTGGGGACTTCGATTTCATTCGTCATATTCTTAAAAAGTCCCTAGTTTGAGGAGATAAACAGGTGCTAAAAACAGCGAAGTGAGCCTGTATTGGGAACAGCTGGAAACACCCAACTGTCGAGTCCAGGATTTTGACGGTGGTAATGACAAAACACCGACCGTCACGGACTTGTTAATAATTTCCATAAAACCACAGACCGAATTACAAAACTTGGATTAACAGACCAATATTCATGGATTAGTCTGACAAAACTAGGACATATACTGCCTGATGGGGTTTTCGTGTTAAATGTGTTCTCGCGTTAGTCTCGTTTCTCTGTTATTGTCTATTGCAGCGCCACCTACTTTCTATCAAATTTTCATGAAGAATGGCCTATTTCAGAAAACGAAAGTTGAGTTTCATGACTGACCTAATTTCTTGAAAAAATCATGACATGCATTAACTGTGCAAAAATCCTTAACAATCTCATACCCCACCCATTAAAATCAAATTTTCTGAAAGAAGGAAGATCAATCATGAATTCAAGTGTCATCAATAGGCCAACAATAGATTATTCCAAAATGGCGGACATTTGTTTTGCTACTGTATGGTCACGTGACAAGTTTCCGGCCAAAATTAACAAGCTAACGCGAGATCACATCGACCTCTGAACCAAAATGGCGACGGTGGGGTCAACATGTTTACAACAAAATACAATAGATCCGAGTGATCAGAATCATATTCACCATATCTACATTAATTGCTGGTTCCCTGTCTACAGGTGGTCAGTAATGTAAATACAGGTAACCAGAACCCCCCCATTTCCAGGTATTGGGGGGGTACTGGTTACCTGTTTTTCCATTACTGACCACCTGTCAAGCGGGAACCAGCATATTAATGTAGATATGGTGAATAATTTTTGCTCATAAGGGTCATTCAGATATTGATGAAGGAAAATAATGAATTTAAAAATATTTTTCAAACATGACCAATCTTGTCTCAAGCCAAATAGCTTAGTTAATGCGAGATTAGCTCAGACCGTCATACGTTTCAACCTAGACCTAAGATTAGGCCTAAGAATGGATTTTCTGTTTGTCCCATTCTTAGGCCTAATATTTTGGGTTACATTTTGTTCAAGTAGCAACACTCTAACATTTGACTCAAAAGTTTACATATGGAAAAATATGTCTGGTGAAAAATATATTGTAATAGTAGGTCCCTTACCTCTAGTTGGTGCTCACACAAAAATGTGTCCAAAATATTGAAAATCCACTTTTGTAACAGCAAATAATGATTTGTTTACAAAAAAATAGTTCAAAAACACATATGCTGACACAGTGACATCACAGTTTTATGAATGACTGCAGCATTGTGGGTGAATATACATGAAGAAAAACCTGTAAGCCCATTGGCTGATGGTTAATTGACCATAACTGATAGTCACATGACATATCTGCTGATGTGGCTCACTGATTCCTGTCTCCAAATTTATAGCACTAACAGACAGGGAACCAGGTTGACCCAAAATGTTTCCCACAGCCTGAAAAAAGGGCAGGGTGCTGGCCAGAAAAAGGGCAATTTTGATGCGTGAAATTCACCCAAAAGGGCACTTTTTTTAGAACAGACTTTTCAAATGTGAGTTAGATAAAGGATTTTATGTCTGTTAAAAGGTAAGAATAGTCTCTAGTAGAGCATAGGATTCATTGGGATAACAAAAAAAGTTATTTTATGCAGTAAAAATTAAAATATGACTATTTTTTATATTAAAATGAAAATAAGGGCAGGAGGGGGGAGCTTTAGGGCAGGAGGGGGGAGATTTAGGGCAGCAGGGTGCTCCCCTCTGCTATTCCTCTTTATGGGAAACGTTAGGAGATACATGTGTTCTGAAACTTTGTTGATCTTTCTGGTTTGTACATTTTTATTTTTGATTATTCTCATGCATTTTATTTCATTTATATGTGCAGTATTTGCCCTAAGCTTATAGAATATGTAGAAATGAAGGAACTATGAATAAATACTTACAACTTATATTTGTAAACAAGCTGTAGTGTAAACAATTACTAATTTTGCGTCTATTGTACATAAAATCCATAACCTAGTTTGACCATGATGAAACTTACAAACTAGGTTATGGTCCCAGAACTAGTTTCAACCATGAAAGTTCATAGAAATCCTTTGCGCATCCCTTGCGCATGCGCTAACCCGCTAACAACTCTTCACTACCAGCTATCGAAATTAATTTATAAAACAGTGGTATATGCTTATTTAACCACCAATTTATTATTGGTGTGTGCAAAAATCATTCTCCTACAGATTGTGTAAAACAAAACTTGTGAAAACAACCCCAGATCTTTGCAATTTCACTTTCTTCACCGCCCAAATAAAGGTTTTTCCAACTTCCGGTTATGACTGGACGGTGCGGTTCCTTACCCAGCTGATGGGAATTTCCGGCATTTCATCATCATGTAATAAACAACCATGCTGTTTTACACATTTTTGATCATCCTACTATTGTATTTGTGTTTTTCACATGTTCCTGTGAGCCAACACTCGCCACAAAGTGGACACATAACTTGGAGTTACACAAGGACAGGTATAAACATGGCCAGTATTGCAGAATTCCCCTGTGGTTCCTGCAAGGAAGAAGCTTCTGACAGTGATTCAGTTGTTCAGCGTGATTCATGCATGCAGTGGTTTCATGCCCATTGTCAGAACATTTCCTCCCCAAGGTACGCTGTATATGCCAGTCTCGAAAGTTTCTCCTGGGTATGTCTGAGCTGTGGTTCTCCAAATTATAACAGTGGGCACACCGAGTCACTCTCCTCTCTGCCAGTCTCAACCCCATTCAGTGTACTGGAATCTTCAGACCTATCTGATGACTGTATACATCTCAAAACTACAATTAAAGATAACTCATCCTCCACCATACCCGAAAGCTTTGTCTTCAATCCAGCAGCAAATGATAGTTGTGTATCTCCCACCCAACCCCTCACGTCCACACCCAAAAAGGTAACTGAGCGGGGTACAAATCCAAGCATAAATCAGTTTGGTAAACTGAAAGTAATTTGTATAAACTGTCAGTCCATCCAGAGTGTAGAGAGGCGAGCTAGGTTTTATGCTTTCGTAGACTTCCATAAACCTGATATTGTGATAGGCATTGAGTCCTGGCTGCACAAGGACATACCTGACTGTGAAATATTCCCGGCATCCCTCGGATATAATCCATCAATTAGGAAAGACAGGCCTGGCGACACCAAGGGAGGAGGAGTCTTCATCCTGGTAAGTCAGAGGCTTGTGGTATCAGAACAACCACAGCTTTCTGCAAATTGTGAGATTGTATGGGCTAAGGTGCAAGTAGTTGGTGCCAAGCCACTTCTTATTGCTGCATACTATCGCCCATCAGAGCATGACCAGGTAAGTACCAAAGAAGTAAAAAACTCCCTAACACGTGTCGACCCATCCAAGCAGTATGTATTGGTCCTAGGAGACTTCAACTATCCTAAGCTGGACTGGGAGGAAAATCAGACAATAATCAAACAAAATTGTCCAAATCAGGAAGCATACCTAGATTTTGTATCTATCATAGATGAAAGCTGCCTAACCCAAATGGTAAGTGAATGAACAAGGGAATATAATATTTTAGACCTCTTCCTGACAAATAGCCCTACACTTGTGGACTCTGTCAGCGTTGTACCTGGTATTGCTGATCATTTGGCAGTGATTGGAGTTGTAAGACTTAAGCCTACAATACAAAAGGTAAAACCTAGAACTGTACACCTGTACTCTAAAGCAAATTGGGAAGGTATGAGGCAGGGCATGCAGGAGTTTCAGGCTACATTTCTTGCAACCTGCAAAGGAAAGTCCACCGAACAGCTTTGGCAAGAGTTTATGGGAGAGACTGAAACCCTCATTGGTAGGTATGCACCAACCAAAACACTAAGGGGCAGAAAGAACTTGCCTTGGATTACACAGGAAATAAGGAGAGAAATGAACAGGCGTGACAACCTCTATCGGATACAGAAAAATACAGGTAAGGACAGCCACCGCCAACTTTTCAAAAAGGTGAAGTATAAAGTAGATTGCATGACCAAAACATCATACAACGCATACCGCCACAGCCTTGTTGGCATCACTGACAAAACACTTGACACAGATAGCTCCCGCCCAAATACTAAAAAGCTCTTCTCCTTCCTCAAAAACTGCAGGCAAGATTCCCAAGGCAGTTCACCCCTCAAAAAGGATGAACAACTGTGCACCGATAATGTCCAGAAGGCAAATCTCCTTAACTGCCAATTTCAATCGGTGTTCACCCCTAAGTTCCCCCTTACACTTAAACAGCTCTGCCAGCAGAAAGTTCAGGACCTCCAAGAATCAGGTCACTATAACCCAGATAATGTCCCCCCTGAAGCTAGGAATAAGTACACATGCATGACAGACATTACCATATCAGTAAATGGCATCACGAAATTGTTGCAAGGTCTCAAACCAGACAAAGCACCGGGTCCTGACCGCATCAACCCCTATTTCTACAAAAGCTCCACTCTGAGGTCGCTCCCAACCTACATGTGACCTTCTCTAAGTCTCTCCAGGAGGGTTCACCCCTCAAAAAGGATGAACAACTGTGCACCGATAATGTCCAGAAGGCAAATCTCCTTAACTGCCAATTTCAATCGGTGTTCACCCCTAAGTTCCCCCTTACACTTAAACAGCTCTGCCAGCAGAAAGTTCAGGACCTCCAAGAATCAGGTCACTATAACCCAGATAATGTCCCCCCTGAAGCTAGGAATAAGTACACATGCATGACAGACATTACCATATCAGTAAATGGCATCACGAAATTGTTGCAAGGTCTCAAACCAGACAAAGCACCGGGTCCTGACCGCATCAACCCCTATTTCTACAAAAGCTCCACTCTGAGGTCGCTCCCAACCTACATGTGACCTTCTCTAAGTCTCTCCAGGAGGGTACCTTGCCCTCTGACTGGTTAAAGGCCAATGTTTCGCCCATCTACAAGAAAGGAGATAAAACATGTCCAGCCAACTACAGGCCTATCTCCCTCACATGCATCCTATGCAAGCTACTAGAACACATAGTGACCTCAAATGTAGTGAAACACTTGGACAAACACAAGATCCTCTATGACCTCCAACATGGCATCTGTGCCAAGAGGTCATGTGAAACACAGCTAACTATGCTCATTGAGGAAATACAACAAAACCTGTCAGACGGCAAAAAGGCAGATGTCATCTTGCTGGACTTCAGCAAAGCATTTTGACAAGGTGAGTCATGAGAAGCTAATCCACAAACTTCATGGTTACGTGATCCGAGGCGAAACCTTGTCTTGGATTCAGGCTCTCCTTAATGGTAGGTTACAGACTGTGGTCCTTGAGGGGGATTGTTCTTAGGAGGTACCAGTTACATCAGGTGTTCCGCAAGGATCTGTCCTTGGACCAATCCTCTTCCTGGTTTATATTAATGACCTGCCTGAAAAGGTTAAGTCCTAAGTAAGACTATTGGCTGACGATACAGCTGCCTACCTAGCCATCACAAAGCCTGCTGAGTCAAAGCAACTCCAAGATGACCTTGATACCCTCCAGGAATGGGAATTAGACTGGAATATGGAGTTTAATCCAGGTAAGTGCCAGGTCATTCGTATTTCAAGATCGAGATCACCAATCCCGACCCAGTATTCTTTACACGGCCAGACCCTTGAGGTTGTTGTCTCTGCCAGGTACCTGGGTGTGGACATTGTGAATGACCTGTCCTGGAAGCCCCATATCACCAGAATTACTAATAACGCGAACAAGTCCCTTGGTTTCCTGAGAAGAAACCTGAAGGCTAAAAACCCTGAACTTAGAGAGTTAACCTACAAAGCTATAGTCCGTCCCCAGCTGGAATACGCTGCTCCAGTCTGGGACCCATACATACAAGAAGACATCCAAAGGATTGAGATCGTCCAGAGGCGGGCGGCTCAATGGGTCATGAGTGATTACTCTCCTTACTCCAGTGTCTCAGATATGCTGGGAAGACTAGGCTGGCGCACCCTGGAACAGCGGCGTGCTGACTCATGACTGGTCCTGTTCTACAAGATAGTGCATGGCCTAGTTGCCATTCCACTCCCAACATATGTCATACCCCTCAATCGGTATTCTGGGAAACCTCATCCACTGGCTTTTAGACAACTCTATGCTAGGACTGACTATTATACTCATTTTTCCCTTGGCAGTGGTACAGTGGAACAATCTTTCGGCCTGTACCGCAACCCTGACAAACCTTGATAGCTTCAAACTTGCTATCTGTCAGGAGTGCCACTTCAGACCATAAATGTATACACCACTGTTTTTATCCACACTTTTTCTTGTTTCTACTGTTTAATACACTAACACTACGCACTTTTATTCCGTTCTCCCTATCAGCTTTATTTTTAACTCTTACTTTTATCGCATGTTGGGGGGGAACCCGGCACATAATACTCATATGAGGGTGTATGCTGTATGAAGAGATAGATAGATAGAAATTAGCTATGCAACTTGAAATGCCAACTTTTGAGCCTGTTATGGTCGGCCGCCAGGAGAAACACAAAAATATAACTTGAAATTAATAATTCTTTTTTACAAAAGCTGAACTTGTCCCTATAATATGCATGGACCAAGCTCTCTCCAATACAAATGGGATAGTTCTTTGTTGTATTTTCAGTTTTTTTCTCCACCAATCCATTCACGGATCAAGGTCAAACTATCCCCACAGACCATTCCATTCACGGACTATTCCATTCATGGACCAACGTCAAACTATATCCACAGACCATTCCATTCACTGACCATCCTATTCACAGACCATTTACATGTCACGAACCTATAACCTACAGACTAACGTCACATACAGCTAACATGCCGATCAAATGCTAACAATCATGGGGTGACAATCACAGACTAACTCTGATCTTGGTTTCATTACCGACCATTAGGGTTGATAAAACAATCAACAAATCTCAATAAAACTTTAATCTTTACCACTTTCTCTCAGGTCCGTGTTTTGTCAATGGGGGGTTTTGAGTTAAGACGCACTTAAGTAATATTTTTATTGCTTATGAAGTTCACATGTAACGATGGGTTAAGTTGCATTGTGTATGTTACTAATGTCAGCTGATGCTATTCATTTGTTTCTGTATTGACCATACTCCTGAAACAGACCCCTGTGGTGCACATTATTTTTGTTCGCTGTCATATGTGAAATGACGCATCTATGTTTATTCCATTTTTCTTACAACTTATTAATAAAATCTTGAAAATTAAGCTCTGTATAAGGTAAAAAGGTACCTATAAATGTAGAAGACAACAAAATAGAAGAATTACTGTTGTATGATCATACTTTAAAAATCAGACCTCACCTGTTATTCTGAAAATGGTCGCCATTTTATTTTTATTGCACCTGATTATTATAGCAGGGTGTGAAATAGGAGTTCTAATTTTTGTCTGTCATTCCGTCCGTCCGTCAACTTCTGTCACAATTAATTTCTCAGTACCTATGAAAGCTAGGATTATGAAACCTTGCATAGTAGTTGTTCTTGACATGCTCTACAAGCACGCATCTTGACCTTGTACACTTGACCTACATTTCATGCTCCTTTGACTTTGTCAGATTTTACGTCGCAAAGTTGAGTAAAATACTAAAGTGTGTTTCTCTGTCCTTATGGTAGCTAGGATGATGAAACTGTACATAGTAATTGTCCTTGACTTACTCAGCAAGCATGCACCTTGACCCGGTACCCTTGACCTACATGTCACACTCCATTGATTTTGTCAGAATTTTACGTTGTAACGTTGAGTAAAATACTTAAGTGTGTTTCTCTGTACTTATGGAAGCTAGGATGACGAAACCTTGCATAGTAATTGTCCTTGACTTACTCAGCAAGCACACACCTTGACCCAGTACCTTTGACCTACATGTCACACTCTATTGACTTTGTCAGAATTTTACCTCATGTAAAATACTAAAGTGTGTCTCTCTGTACTTATGGTAGCCTGGAGTAATTGTCCATGACATATTCAGGAATGATAACCTTGACCTACATTTCACACTCCATTGACTTTGTCAGAATTTTACGTAGAATAGAATACTAAAGTGTGTTTTTCTGTACTAATGATGGCTAGGATTATGATACATTGCATAGTAATTGTCCAATGTTAAAGTTTACTTGTGAGCGCAGTTGATGTTTTAACAAGGGTCAATTATTTCCAGTTTCCTTATTTGTCCCTACCCCCATATCAATGTTACTCAATTATTTATAATATTCTTCTGAAGAAGTCTGCTGATCAGGACCCACACTGTTTTCTGTACAACATTTGAGTTCATTATAATAAATCAAAACATGTAATACAGAATTTTGTCAGCTTTTTACTCTTCCCAAGGTAAGTAAATAGAGATTTCCATAGGGCCAGTTAAGCAAAAAAAAAAATGCGTAAAATTGCGATTATTTTCATATCCATCAGTTTAAACATGTGTTTTGGGTGCTCAAAAGAACCGTCTCATCGAGACGGTTCTTTTGAGTACCCACAACATATGTTTTGGTTTGAGAAATAAAAAAATAATTTTCAGTTACACACTCTTATCTGGGGTCCTGGCCCCGAGGTTATAAAACTTTTTTCATACTCAACTCAACTGAGCACAAAATTTATCCTGCTCATAAATGTTAAAATGCCAACAACTGTTTGCATTTTAACATTTATTAGCATGATAAATACAACATCTGAGAGACTTAAAGCAAGAAACTTCTTTATTTGTCGGTATTTTAGTTTTTATGAGCAGTTGAAGTTTCAGGCTCAGTTGAGTTGAGCATGAAAATAGTTTTATAACCTTGGGGCCTGATTTCTAACTTATTCTTTTCATTTCAGGTGTGACAAGATGGATGTGTGGCCTCCAAATATTCCAGAAACACTTGAAAATCTGTGTCTGGACTACTTTGTGGAAAATATTTTCAAATTTCTTGATGAAGAGGAAGATATATATTTCCAGTATCGGTTTAAGCCAGGGATTTCCTTCCCACAAGGCATAAGTGATAAGCTTCTGAATAAATTGATAACTCACACCAAACATCTATATGATCCAGATTTAAATCTATACAGTATTTTTCAAGACCGAAATTGTACAGCACTGACTGAATTAAACTTGCGTTATACGTCAGTTACTAGTGAACAATTGGCTTTCCTTTGCACCCATCCTGTTAGAAATTTAGATATCTCTTATTGCAAGGCTATCACCTCTGATACCTATATAGAAGCAATTAACAAGACCTCCAGTTCTTTAAGGACACTAAGAATTGGCGGTAATGTGCAATTTCAAAGATTGCTGTTAATTCTTGCTGAAAATGCCAATGCAGAAAAGGAAGAACAAAGAAATCTGGATAGGGGTGACTATGTTTGTGTCAATTCTCAGAAGGAAGTCCTGAAATTACCTAATCTTTGTTCACTCGTTCTTCGTGATATAAAATTCCGTACTTCAGAAGAAATGTACCTCGCTCAGCAAGTTCCCTCGTTCTTACAGCATGTGATACAACCACTGCGGAAACTTACTCATCTGGACTTGTGTGAATGTCAGTTTGTGCATGAAACTTTGGAAGAAATTGGTAACTTGGAGTTGCCGTGTTTAGTCTTTCTATCATTATGTGATGTGTTGAATGGCCATGTAGCTGCTCTTGATAATCTATGCAGTGGTAAACTCAGAAATCTTAGGTAAGTGAAATCAATGATGTAGCCAGGACGCTGAAAATGTTATGCACATCAAAGGGAGACTACTGTTACACAGTATCAAGCAATGATTCTTTAAAATGACGTCCCTTTTCAAAATGGGAACTTCTCTTAAAGGAAAGAATTTGCTCCAAGAGGGAGCAAATTCTTTACTTTATGAGCTGTTCCTTATAGTATGGAAAATGACTTTTATCACATTAAGTGACCTCCCTTGAATGTTACTATACTATGCACAATAAATTTAGCAATTGTTTTGTATGGATGAGCTTATCCATATCAGATCTCGAGTTTGATTTGCTGTCATGAAGATGCAAGCGCCGATCATCTGACAAGATTTTCCATTTAAAAAAATACAGAATTACCAAACGCAGCGGCCGTGCTAAAGTGACGTTTAATTTTAAGACTATCGGGTAACGTGCGTATTTCTGATCATTGGGGGAAGCCCTAACCATTTTCAAACCATTGATTGGTCACTGAAATCCAAAAAAGCATAGCAAATATTGCAATTTTCTGAACTTTCTCAGAGAAATAAAGGACCACGTTTTCACAATTTGACGTTTTTACTAATGCTTTTACGTTATCGCCTTTAAACGGTGTTTCTAGTCGGATTTTCTTGAACCACATCAACAAGTAAAACTGCTTGATGCCTTCCAACACATTCAGACAAATAATGTTGAATGAAACATCTTCACTACTACAGTGCGCGAGTCGAAAGATAAAATCTAACATCACCGTTATCTTGCAAATGCGTCGCACCATTTTTCAGTAATTTAAGGTTTTAATCAACCATAAGATGAGTTACATTGTAAGCTATGATATCTTTGTAAGCTGGTACTCTGTTGAATTGAAATGCCAATTAACCTTAGAAGTTTAATCAAATGATGACTACGTTTTGACGTCATTGATGACAGCTGATTGTTTTTAGCATGAAATCTCTATCACATCTGTCACATAACCAATAGTTTTATAGACGTATGATGCATGAGGAAGATGTTAGACCACCAAACGAAAAATCACATGCTTATCATTTTAGCATTACTTACAACGGGTGTGATTTCTGCTTCCTGACCCCTTCTGCAATTCTTGCTCTCCCCAAATGCCTATTTAAAGGATGGCGTCTGCAATTTTGTGGTTTCATTTGTTTAAGATCCTGTTCTCGTCATTGCAATTGAAATTGATCGGCACTGCACAAAGATGAGCACAAAAAAGATGCGAAACATAAGAAATTGCTAAACTTATTGTGCATAGTATATTTTTATTACGCACATGCATAACCTGCGCAGTGGGAAATGAGTGTGATTACTTGGAAAACCTGTTTTTGGGGATTCTGACCAGGTAGGTTCAGCCCAGCCTGCAGAGCACTACAGAGACCAGCTAGAGTTTTGAAATTTTGCAATGGCAAGTTCAGTTATTGAACTCTACTGAGGGTGAATAACAAAGGCACTGATCGGGCTGCACGGATGTTCACATGCAACAAAGTCAGGTTTTCTTGCACCAAGGCCCCCCATTTGAAACTGTCTTTATTTTTTTAATCAAGGTAAGAATCAGCTACAAAGGCTATAAATTTACTGTTATCTTGCCTATTATCAGGACTTTAGTTGAGTGTGTAACGGAAAAATATTTTTCTTATTTTGCAACCAAAACATATGTTGTGGGTACCCAAAAGAACAGTCTCTAACTTCCTTCATGAATATTCATGCTAGGCTCCACCCACTACGAATAATTATATAAACTTTCATTTAATGGTATGTAGAACAAAGGAATCACTTGACATGTAGGATCAGTTATGTGATATTTCCATACGCAAACAGAGTAGACCCTGATCAGGCAGCTCTTACAAGAGCTGCCTGATCTGGGTCTGCTCTGTTTGCAAAAGCTTTAATAGGCATCTCTATGAGGTAAAAGGTTACCGGTAAACATGTTTTGGGAGCTCAACGGGATCGTTTAATTTAGATAGCTGCACATATATGCATATAATGACTATACAGGCCTTTAGTTAATAATGCGTACCAAAAAACATTTTTCTTATTTCTCAACCAAAAACATGTTTTGTTGGTACTCACAAGAACCATCTCAATGTGACGGTTCTTTTGATTGAGACTGTTCTTTTGAGCACCCAAAACATATGTTAAAACTGATGGGTAAGAAAATATTTACAATTTTTACGCTCAAAATATTTGTTTATCTAAACCTATGCTAATATATACTTATATGTGATAAGTACCAAGCTATCTGGCTCATTATACCCCCCGCAAACTTTGTTTGTAGGGGGTATACTGTTTTCACGTTGTCCGTCCGTGCGTCCGTCCGTCCGTCCGTTGTTTGTAGGGGGTATACTGTTTTCACGTTGTCCGTCCGTCCGTCTGTGCGTCCGTCCGTGCGTCCGTCCGTCCGTCCGTCCGTAACGCTTTGTTTCCTTAATATCTTGAAGAGTCATTGCTGGATTTTCATTAAACCTTGCAAACATGTTCATATATGCAAGACAAACTTTTTAGACAAAAAAGTAAGGGCTAGGGGCCAATTCTATCAGAGTTATTTCCCTTTGTAGTTCTAAATGGCTTTTAATATAGGGTTTTATGCTTGTGCTATTATAGGCCATACATGGGCCCATCAACTCCTACCACAGCTTTTGATGGAACAATTTGATACTTTTCCTATACAATGTAAGCACATTGAACATATGCATGAAGGAGTTTGGTTCAGAAAAAATAATTTTTGACAAAATGACAGCTGTGAGAACTTAGACAATATTTTCCCTAATAGGGCTTTTGTATATGCATAGATGGTGCCTTTATGGGCCGATCAACTCCTACCACAGCTTTTGATGGAGCTATTTGATACTTTGCTGATACAGTGTAAGCACATTGAACATATGCATGAAGGAGTTTGGTTCAGAAAAAATAATTTTTGACAAAATGACAGCTGTGAGAACTTAGACAATTTTTCCCTAATATGGCTTTTGTATATGCATAGATGGTGCCTTAATAGGCCAATCAACTTCTACCACAGCTTTTAATGGAGCAATTTGATACTTTGCCGATACAATGTAGACACAATGAACATATGCATGAAGGAGTGTTATAATTTTTTTTGCACATATTATACTGAAATCTTCTTTTCAAAACTAAAGTCTGCTGGTTTGAACTATAACTTGACAAGTTTTTTCTCTGACTCTTACTGTGCGGGGGGTATCTAATAAGCATTGCTTATTGACTTTTTTCATTTATTTTTGTTCTTGATATTTCAGGCATCTTGATATATCTCAGGGTGATGAATCCCATGTATTTCTACCAGTGCAATATCCAACACCAAGTGAAAGACTTCGCAACCTTGTCCTGAGTCTGCCAAACCTGACCTCACTAGACATATCGGGCACAAATCTTGCAGGGTTTGCACTCATACAGCCTATCTCACATAAAATATTGATGAGGAATGGGGATGATGGATCACAGTAAGAGCAAATTGTTTAGGATATGACAGTTGAACAAAGTAGGGCATAGATGAAACAGGGCATAGGTGTATTTTTAATCCATGTTTTCAGATTATGTTATGAGTATTTTACTCCCTCAATAACTAATTAATAACTCTTATCTCTTTCATTCTGGATGCTGGTATTTCTTGTACACAGGATAGGTATATCTTAGATTTTACCCTGGGATAGAAAATCTAATCTTACCCATGTTATTTTACCCAGGCTGTCACATGAAGGCAGTACATGTATTGTTTACGCACATGGTCGTCAAGTGAAGTCATTGTTGTGTTAAAGTGGCGTCATCATAACATGTCGCATCTCAGCATATTCAGGAACTTCTGGGAGCCTTTTTAAACATAAAATGCAGTATTATAGGTGAGCAAGAAAAATAATCCATTATTTGTGTGAAGATGGGATCGAAAAATCTGTCCCTCATTATCTCTGTTTGTCATCACTCGGCAAGCCTCGTGATGCCAAATGGTGATCCTCGGGACGGATTTTTCCAACCTACCCTCATACTCATGATAGATTCTTATAATAAACAGGTACATGTACTTTGGCAAACAGTGAAGACCCAGATGAAATGCTTCATAAGGCGGCATTTCATCAGGGTCTGCACTGTTTGCTAAGATACATGTAAAAATAATCTTAAGGGACTGAAATGCATCATTTTATAGAAAATATTGACTGGTAACTCCCTGAAATACACACTGGACAATTCCATACATGTACTTATTGTATCAATATGTATTGGATAATCCATCAGATTGAAAATGCTTAAAGGGGAACGCAACATTGAAATTAAGAGTCTCTGACATACATGTCATAGTCCGGCAGTATTTGGGCAAATTTTAGGAGAACCTGGAACTTGATTTTAAACTTTTTTCTTTGTTGATTCTGGTAGGGCATATATTGTCCTTGAAAAATCCGAGTGATGCCACTCTGGCATCATTGAGCATTTCGATATATCCAAGATGGCGTCCAAGATGGAAGCCAATTATAAGTGAAAATATTGTGTGATTCGGAAAATATGTCTCAAACCCATTTTCTTTCTTAAATTGTATGCTATGAAGTTGGAATCGAATTGTAGACACTTAGCTTGTAACCAAATAAAAACTAGGAAAAGAATGCGGACAAGATGGCAGCCAAGATGGCAGTTTATAACATAAAATATAAGAAAATCTTCCCTGAGACTAGTAAGCTTCAAGAATTTGCATGAGAAATTTTATTTTACTGATTTTTGAACTACAAACATTATCCTTGTAACATCCGAGTGCTGCTGATGCTATTAATACAATATTCAGAATATGATATATTCAAGATGGCGTCCAGGATGGTATAGTGCGACCAACTAACAGAGACTGGGCGTGTCAATCAGAGCGCTGTCATACACTGTCAAATAAGACTAGTCTACAGTAAATCGATGTAATAGCCTATGTACGCTTTACTCGTGTAACCAACTGAAGCGCAGGCGACAAGGGTGACCAACTTTATACGTTAGCATGCCTAGTAAATGCTTAATCTTAAGTATGCTGCTGGGGACCTGCTGCATTTCATTTTCCGGGCTGGATAATTTGTGAAAATTTTGGGGGAGGGGAGATTTGCACTTTCTTCAAATTCTGTCTGTATGACAAAACTGGTTTGATTTTTAAGCTGGTACAATAATAATAAATCGCCAAATAGAAATCAGTGGGACAATGGTTAAGTATCTGGATCATAAGAAAAGGGCATAAAAACATTAGATTTGGTCTTATCGCATTACTAAAAAGGCCTCTAATAATCGCTCATTCTGGCGTGTCCAGAGAGACTAGATGTCTAACAGTTGTTTGGAGTCTTCTTCAACTTGCATACTTTGTTTATGCCCGGACAAGGTCATGCGTACATGCAGGCTCGTCGGAGCCTTCGCCACATGCCAGTCTAATAAGAACCATCATCTCGTGTGCTGACCAATTTATAGTATTAATTTTTCGTTGCGGACCATTATTTTATTTTCTTATTCAGTATTAAAATTTGAATGGTTAAAATTCCGAAACATTAACAGAGCGCATATATCTAGACTAGTCAGTCTCCTTGTTATCCAAATTAATTGGAGATGCTTTTTTCTCACAATGGGCTCAAAACTACTACAGGTATATACAGGTATACAGCTGTAAAGCGTTTCACAAGTGAATAAATACACTCTGTCTTACCGGTTTTTATATGGAAATGTCCATGGGTTAGTCTTTGCTAAGAACCGCCCAGTCTCTCTTAACTGGTCGGACTATACCCGACAAGTTTTACAACCATTTGGGAGTGGCATCATACCTGTAGGCATGTCTGATGAATTTGTAACAGACCAGATACCTTGTTTGATATAGCAGCACTTTACAAACATGCGTAGATGTATTCATGAACCCAGCATGCATGTTTGATAATAGTTGCATTGTACAAGAAGGCATATCTGAGAGTGGCACCAGATCAGCAGACATGTCTGATGTAATGGTACCTCTGTACAGGTAGCACCAGACTTATAACCGCCCTTCTTCCATCTGCACTCGACTAGTAAAATGTTGATTGCAGTGGCCTATAGTGAGGTACCACGGCAACAAACATGGTCTACTGTGAGGAACCACACTAACAGGCATGGTTGATGATGAGGCACCACACCAGAAGGCATGACCTATAGTGAGGCAACACACCAATAGGCATGGTTGATAATGAGGCACCACGCCAGAAGGCATGACCTATAGTGAGGCAACACACCAGCAGGCATGGCTGATAGTGAGGCACCACACCAGAAGGAATTGCCTGTAGTGAGGCACCACACCAGAAGGTATGCCTACACTGAGGCACCACACCAGCTCAGCAGGGCTAATATTGAGGCACCACATCAGAAGGTATGGTCTATAGTAAGGTATCACACCAGCAGGCACGGCTGATAGTGAGACACCATACCAACATGTATGGCAGATAGAGAAGCACAACACCAGCTAACATGCAAGATTGAGTTGTAAAGACCCAGCAAGCATCCATCTTGCAGCAGCACTCAACCAGTAGGCATATTTGAACAGCAGCGGTGTTTGTGGCAGTAAATACACTTGGCCAGCAGGCATATATATGTTGCAGCTGTAACAGCGTAGCAACTCTCTGAAATGGCACTCGACCAGACAATAATCGTGCCTAATACAGTTTCACACTGTTAGTTGGCATGTCTGATGGACGGGCATCAGTCTAGTAAGTTTTCTCTTTGATTTGCAATGGACTTGGGTGTATGTCTGATTGAATGGTACCAAGGCATATCTGTTGAAGCTTTACCAAACAGCAGCCATGTATTGCCACCAGGTCATCACATCAGACATCCTTACCATCACACGTGCTTAATTATGTGATAATAAACCAGCACACTTGCCTGTTATTTAGACACAGGGACAGCAGTCATCCGTGTAGGTTACATCCCACCAGCAATAATGTTTGTTGTAATTGCACCCCACTAACAGGAATGCTGGGCACTGTTGCACCGGATCAGCAGGCATGACTGTTCAAGTTGCAACCAGCCAGTGTGCATGTATGTTCTACTTGCCCAGTCTTCATTGCCACAAGGTCAGCAGACATATTTAATATTACGCATGTTTGATTATGTGGCACAGGACCAACACACATGTCTGAAACCAAGCGGATTTTTCTGTAACAGCTTCACGCGACTAGCTGGCCTGCTGCAGCGCATAGGTCTCTTTAAACAGCAGGCATGTTGGTTACAATTGCACTCTACCAGCATGCATCTCACCTGCATATATATTTGAATCAGTTGCAACTGACTTGCAAGCACATCTGTAGTTGTGGCTGAACCAGCAGGTATATCTGTAACACTTGTCTCAGACCTGCAGTTATGTCCCTATGCTCATACCCAGCCGCAACTGTTTTAGTTGTATCGTCTGTTCATTATACCCTGGCATTTATCTCTTCATCTTTTGGACAAAGTGTTTTCCCAAAGTAGGAACTATGATATTATGGTATTATCAGACCTAGCCAAAGGTGGTTTGGAAAGTGGTGTATGGATTGATGAATACAATTACCAAAACAAAGACAAAAATAGCATTACGAAAAGTATGAGTCTGTTGTTTTTTCCGTGCAGTGTATTATAGCAAAAACCATGTGATTTCCCACTCTGTTATTGCTGCCATCTTGGACGTCATCTTGAGTATTTCAAAACGCAGAAAGCAACAACAATATGCCAGTCAAATTCTCCAAATACAACCACTGTTAAAAATTATCAGAAAAATACTTAACTGCGATCAGGTAAATTTTGCTTTTAAATGGCGGCCATCTTGGACACAATCTTAAATATTTGAACCTTCTGAACCAAAACAATTTTCCATTTTAATTATTTGAATCATTATTAGACTCTAAACAGCCATGAAAAGTCAAAATTGAATGCTTTTTATCGTGTTTATTTGTCAGATAGGCCTTTAGAGCGTTACTGGCGGCCATCTTGGACGCAATATTGGACGCCATCTTTAAAATTTCAACTCTGGGAATCAAACCAATTTTCCATTTTAATCGTTTGCATCATTTAATAACCTCTAACATCCATAAAAAATCAAAATTAAGATGATTTTATTGCGTATGTTGGTCAAATAGGTCTTCTGAGCCTAATTAACGGCCATTTTGGACGTCATCTTTAATATTTCAACCTTCTGAATCAAAACAATGTTCCAATTTAATTGTTTGTATCATTGAGCTTCTAAACATCCATAAAAAGTCAAAATCAAAATGCTCTTTACTGAGTATGTTGGTTATTTACGTCTTAGGAGCCTAACTGACAGCCATCTTGGACGCCATCTTTAATATTTCAAAACGCTAAATGATGCCAGAGTGGCATCAGTTGGATTCATCATCTACAATGTCTGAACAACAAGAATCAGCAAAGAAAAAAACTTTAAAATCAAGTTCCAGGTTATTCTGGTTTTCTACCGGACTATCATTATTAAACCATGCAATCTGCCATAATGCCGATCAAATTTGAATGAAAAATAAGAAAATTATAGATAGTTATATGTACTGAACAAAAAAAGAAAGTTAACAGTTTTCTGATCATAATTCTGGACTATGTATTTTATTAACTGAGTCAAATTAGCATTTATATGAATTGGGAGACATCCGACTGCAAAATGCAAGATCATTTAATACCCTCTGTTGCAATAAAACGTTTTTAAGCAAAATCACTACAAGTTAGCTCTGCGCATGCACAGAAGTAAACTTTCTTCATCATGTTATTCTTTGCTGCTTAGAAACTAAGAAAATCAACGCAAATTGGTAATTTAAACAGATTATGGTTAAAAATTCGAGTTTGAAATTGGTCTTGTAGCAAAGTATCTCCCTTTCGATTAAAAGTATTTGTGATTTTCAGTGCATCATTTCTCCTTTACCCTTGCATAAATGTTGCCGTTTCTGTAATATTGTGTGGGTTGTCCCTACACTCTGTTGATAGGGTGGCAGTATTTTGAAGATATTCTGTCTTCCATGCGCTTTAAAGAACTGAATTTCCTATACCATTCCAACTTTAAACTGAATTCCCGTGAGTAATAGCTCTGGAAAACACTTTTCCTACAACTTGAGTTCGCACATTTGACGTGGTTGTTGTATGGAAAATCTGGAAATACTGCCCTTTAAGTGCCCGAATGAACAAATGACAGCGACATTTTGGTGATTCAGTCAACTTTCAATTTAACTTTGTTGGTGCGAACAGCATTGAATTTTTACATTCAATCTGTGATTCTAGAATTCGACCCCTCCAGCGTTTGAAGCATCATGGACATCACCATAGGCACAAAAAATTCAAACTTGAATCACCAGTTCTACAGCAAAATGACCAAACTTTCAAGCAGTGCAATGCATGATAAAGGCTCATACATATGTGCTTTCTCATTTTGGCAGAAAAACTTTCTTTTTTGTTCAGTATAGTAGTATAGGGCAGACATTTTAGGCTGTGTGATGTCACACAGCCATAATTAAATATGCATTTATCAACAAAATAACTAATAACATGTATCTGCTATGCATTTCAACTTTGTTTCCATTTTTATTGATTCTTCTGTTCCAAATAGATGATTTCTTCACTGATTGCTATTTTGACAGTTATTTTGTAAATCACAAATATTTGAATAATTACTGTAATCTAACATCTCATTATCAGGGATGATGGTATTAAAGGGCTGGAGGGGAAGCAGCTTGAGTTTCTGGGTCTCTTAGAATGTTCCGATGATCCCTCTCATAGGAGAAATATACCTGCCAAAAGGGTAAGTACTGCATGCGGACACATCAGGTGACTTACTTGGGGTAGCAAGGATTACGGAAATTTCAAGATGGCTGCCAAATTCATATGTTAAACAGGAGCATTCTGCAATACTTTTGACCTGCATTAAGCGATAATTGGTATTGAAAACCAATTTTTGGTCTTTTTGAGAGTGGCCATTTTACACAGGTTTTACTGTAGTTTGCAAACAGTGTAGTACTACAATCAGGTGAGACAGCTAATCATGTGAGCCAGTTCATGAGATTTCCAACAATGTGGCATTTTGACATGTGTAGACTCGACAAGCCTCTGCAGCCTCCTTTTAAGCTTAGAAACTCCCAATTGTGTTCAGTCAGTAGCTTAACAATCAATACTCAAGCAACTAGCAAAGGCTCTGATCAGACTGTGCGTATGCGCAGGCTGATCTGAGGCTTTGCTGGTCACACACACCACATTGTTTGAAATCTCATGCACTGGCTCAATTGTACTACCATATCCCGTGTTTCATTGTTTGCCAATTGACATTAAATTAACAACAGTAAACTGACAAAAAGTATTGACATATAAAAAGAACTCAAAAATTGGAATTTTGTTGCATGTGAACAACAAAAGTGCAGACCAGCCTGTGCATTCAAGCAGTCTGGACAGCACCTAGGCCTTACTTATTCCCTCACTGCAAAGGATAAGATCTGAAATTGCTACATGCATTTTTTAACCTTTGGATACTGGAAACCTGTATAAGAGTACTTTGGCAAGCATTGAAGACCCAGATCAAATGTTGCAGTGGTCTGCATTTTATTAGGATCTACACTATCTGCTAAGGTAACAATAATCTTCAGGGACTGAAATACATGTACATTATAATTAAGAAATTACAACCGGTGACCCCTCAAAATATATAACAGACAATACCATCCAAGTTGTATTTATCTGTTTGGTAAAATATCCATCTGAATATTAAACGATAAGCAGATACCTTTAGTATATCAGAATCCAATTTATTGAGAGTCATCTGTACTTATATAACAGAGGTGAAATTTCTCGAAATTATTCCTGAATTTAGGATTTTGAAGCTGACTTTCTATCGAAAGTCAAGTAACGGAATAAGCCAGATTATAATAGATTCAGTTTATCTTAAGACAATTAACTATCTAAACTTGAAATTGTTGATGTTTTATATGTATACTGCAAGTTTTAACAGCTCAGGATTTTGGAATTCTGAACTTTCACCCATGTGTATATGTAATGTAATACAGTCCCTTTATAATGATATATTTAGGGTCCTAAGAGATGGAGAATGTGATGGTTGAAACATGTTATAAAGGGACAATTTTACAAAGAAATTATAGGAAAATCATTTTCCTATATGAAATGGTCATTTTCCTATAATTCCTTTTGTAAAATTCCATGGTAAAACATTCAGAAGCCACAGCGTGGCCATGCTATATCCAGTGCTGAGTTACAGTAAAACCTGTCGGTCACTCGAAAAATACAAAAAAATTGGCTTTCAAGACGGATTATCTCTTAATGCAGGTCAAAAGTATTGCAGAATGCTCCAAGAGAACATTCTGCAATACTTTCGACCTTCATTAAGCATTAAGACCTTTGTTTTGTCTATTTTTGAGTGGCCGTTTTAGACAGGTTTTACTGTATAAAGGGACTGTACTGTACCTGCCAAATGATTTTTTTCTGCAGATAACTGTCAGAGTTATGAATGCCAAATGATTAATTTTTTGCAGGTAACGGGTGATGCAGATGAAGAGCAAGTTTTGACCTCTGTGCAGGCGTACCAAGATAAACCAAACCTACTCACTAAGGCTTTCAACAACCTCTTTAATTTATTTAGACACTCCACAGTCAAAGCACAGTGCATGGCGCTTGAGGTAATGTTTTTTTCTCACTTTCAGGGTGTATGGTAAATATTCTAGTATTTTGAACACTTTTTTCTTACTGTTCTCTACTAAATTGTTGGCTTTAATTCACCAAATCTTGTCAGAATAGCAATCATTGAAGACCTTGATTAGACTGCTCCTGATATGGGTCTGCACTGTTTGTCTATGCCTTTTTGTCAGGCAACTACAGGCCTTCAGATAAGTCTCAGAGTGTGTGATTGAAAATTATTATACCCGTTTTTTTTCTTTAGAAAAAAAGGATATAGTAATTATACCCGCTTTTTTCTTTAGAAAAAAAGGGTATATTAATTTCGTGTCAAAGTCGGTCCGTCGTCCGTCTGTCCGTCCGTCCGTGCGTACGTCCGTCACGTTTCTTGTAAATGTATCTCCTCCTAAACCATTAGAGGTAGCAACTTCAAACTTTGTAGGTGAATAGGTCACATGATGTAGAGGGTACTGGGCCACATTTCGTGTGACCTTGACCCCAAGGTCAAGATCAAAGGTCAAATATTGTATTTTCCTGTAATTGTTTCTCCTCCTAAACGGTTAGACCTAGCAACTTCAAACTTTGTAGCTGAATAGGTCACATGATGTAGAGGGTATTGGGCAACATTTTGCGTGACCTTGACCCCAAGCTCTAGTTTCGTAGTAAAGTCGGTCCGTCGTCCGTCCTTGCGTCTGTCCGTCACGTTTCTTGTAAATGTATCTCCTCCTAAACCATTAGAGGTAGCAACTTCAAACTTTGTAGCTGAATAGGTCACATGATGTAGAGGGTACTGGGCAACATTTTGTGTGACCTTGACCCCCCAAGGTCGAGGTGAAAGGTCAAATAATGTATTTTCTTGTAAATGTATCTCCTCCTAAGTGGTTAGACGTAGCAACTTCAAATTTTAGGGCTGAATAGATCACATGATGTAGAGGGTACTGGGCAACATTTTGTGTGACCTTGACCCCAAGGTCAAGGTAAAAGGTCAAATAATGTATTTTCTCTTCCTAAACAGTTAGACATAGCAACTTCAAACTTTGTAGCTGAATAGGTCACATGATATAGAAGGTACTGGGCAATATTTTGTGTGACCTTGATCCCAAGGTCAAAGGTCAAATAATGTATTGTCTTGTAAATGTATCTCCTCCTAAACGGTTAGACGTAGCAACTTCAAACTTTGTAGCTGAATAGGTCACATGATGTAGAGGGTACTAGGTAACATTTCGTGACCTTGACCCCAAGGTCAAGGTCAAATATTGAATTTCCTTGTAAATGCATCTCCTGCAAAACATTTTGATGTAGTAACTTTAAACTCTGTAGGTGCATAGGTCACATGATGTAGAGGGCACTGGGCAACATTTTGTGTGACCTTGACCCCAAGGTCAAGGTCAAATAATGTATTTTCTTGTAAATGCATCTTCTTAACCATGGGATGTAGCAACATACAACTTTGCTGGTGCATATGGCACATGATGAGGAGGGTACTGGGCAACACTTTGTGTGACCACGACCCCCTTGACCTTGGGGTCAGGTTCAAATAATGCATTTTCTTTGTAATGCATCTCCTTAACCATTGGTCGTAGCAAGTTTAAAGTTTGCAGGTACATAGGTCACATGATGTAGAGGGCAATGCTTTATGTGACCTTGACCTTGTGTCAAGGTCAAATCAAATATTTTTTGTCAATGCATTACCTCCTAAATCGTTGGACATAGAAGCTTCAAACATTGCAGGTGCATAGGTCATATGTTGTAGAGGATACTGGGCAATGTTTTGTGTTTGTTCTTGACCTAAGGTCAAGGTCAAAAGTGAAATAATGTACTTTCTTGTAAATGCATCTCCTCCTAAACCATTGGATGTAACAACTTAAAACTTTGCAGATGCTTTGAATAGATCAAAAGCGGGTATTTGCGATGGTGTACCATCGACTGAAGTCTTGTTGTTTTTATTTTCTTAACCAAAATGTATGTTGTGGATAATCAAAAGAACTGTCTTAGTGAGATGGTTCAATGAACGGAAGCATTTCGTGTTACTACAATAAACGTTTACAAAAATGGCCTACCGTTTAAACGAACTTTAGCATGTGACGACCTTCATGGTTTATTAATAGCATCTTCTAATGAAAAATAGTGTTGTTTTTTCAGATTGGGATGTATTTGATAAAGTTTATTACAATAATTAATTAATAAAATTAGAACTATGGTGGACATGCTCAGCGGACAAAGTGACCGATGTCCCTTGTGATTAAAATGTCCTGAATTTTATCTCACTGTGCTAGGCATTATCATCAGATATGTAAATGCACATCTTAATGTCTTGAATATTCGGTGGACACGCAAGTGAAAGCACATGGCTTCAAACTGTGTTGTCGTTTCTCACTTCCCGTCGGTGTGTGTATTGATGTCAATTTCATTCTGGCCTACGTGACGATTGGCAGTCACATCATGCGCGTGTCAACCAATTACACATTTGCTACTGTTTACAAGAGAAGACACACTAAAGTAATGTCGGTTATAGATGAGCCTGTGCTTGTTGCAGTCGGGTTGCAATTACTAGAAATTATTTCTATGAAAATACCAAACAAAACAATTTTGAATGTTTGCACTAGGTACACTTTTCAAAGAGCTCTTTTTAGGAAAAATATTGGTGATTTTACCAATCTGCGAAAATGAAAAAAATTCAGTACGGTAATTGCGTGTAAACGGAATCGTTCTGGAATTCCTGTTAACGTTTACAAAATTTCATAAACGTGGAAGCCCTAGTCACTGAGACGGTTGTTTCTGTCTCAGTGAGACGGTTCTTTTGTGCACCCAAAACACACATGTATGTTTTAACTGATAGGTAAGAAAATACAGACATGTAATAGCAATTTTACCCTCAAAATACCTGCTTAAGTGAACATATGAACTAGTTCCTAGATATTCAGGCTCGTCTGAGCCTTTACTATTTGCATTTGCAGTAAGTACCAAGACCTCATGTTCAGGCTGATATATAATTTACAGGGGACAAAAATATTACAATATTGCACTTGTCCTGCAGGACGAGTGACTTACAATTTTCACTCGTCCTGCAAACATGTGCACTTGTCCTTTAAAAGCATATGCAATAAAGAACATAAGGAAATAATATGTTATATGACTCCCTCGAGTAATTCTTCCCAAAGCGCTTGTCCTATAGGACGTGTGTTTTGGAAGAATTACTTGTCCTTTCTAGATTTCACTCGTAATTATGAGTGGCGGAGTGAAATTTTTGTCCCCTGTTTTATGTATTTTTCTAAAAACATACATTTTATGACTAATTTTTTTCAGGGTATCTTAAATGGAATGCAGAAAAATCAGCACAGCAGACATGTACAGATATCAGGCAGTGCTTCCCTATTTTATCTCGTCAAAGGGCCCCAGAAACATAGGATCACACAAAAACAGAGACGGTATGACCTTTACATTGGTTTGCTGATGAAATAATCTAAATGAGGATGATAATATTCTTTAAGCTGCATGGGAGCGTTGTGGCTCAGTGGTAGAGTGCTTAACTCGAGACGGAGGTGCAGCCGGTTCAAGCCTCACTGGCGTCACTGTGTTGTGGTCCTTGAGCAAGACACATTTAGCCTAGCTTAGTACTGGTTCAACCCAAGAAGACCCGTCCCTGTTTAACTGAAAGATTGTTGATGGGACGTAAAGAATCAAATCAAACAAAAAAACTTTAAGCTGCATGGGTTAAAGTTTTAAGGATTATTCTTGACTTCAGGATTTAAAGGCTGACTTTCCATAGAAAGTCAGCCTCAAAATGCTGAATTTTGCAGGATATATTAGCTTTTCTGATTTAGTTTCAGTTTAACTAAAGGTATTTGGCCATTAAACTTGGATTTTTTTTATATTTTGGAGGCATACAGCAAATTTTAAATTCTGATTTTCTAAAGTTCAGGATTTTGGAAATTTTGAACTTTCACCCGTGAAGATGCTAGACACCTTAGCTCCTTCATTATAGGCCAAGATAAGGGCTATTGAGGCCCCGGGGTTATAATTTTTTTTAATTCCCAGTTCATAAGAGCTAAAATATTGATAAATTAAGATTTATTTCCTGCTTTAAACACTTAGATGTTATATTGTATTTATCCTGCTGATAAATGTTAAAATACCAACAATTGTTGGCATTTTAACATTTATGAGCAAGATGAATTTCATGCTCATTTGAGTTTAACATGAAAAAAAGTGTAATAGCCTGATACAGGCCATTAATTAAGAGTGTGTACCAGAAAATAAATTTTCCTATTTCTTAACCAAAACATATGTTGTGGATACTCAAAAAACTGTCTCAATGAGATGATTCTTTTGAGCACCCAAAACATAAGTTTAAACTGATGGATTAGAAAATATTTAAAATTTTACACTCAAAAATTTTGTTTATCTAACCTATGTGATAGCTAGTGTTCTTATCTCTCCAGAAAAAAATGTGTTCACTACTAATTCCAATGTGCACCAAAAAGATTGTTTTCCACTGTTTGTGTGTGCATGGTCTCAATGGGCTGCAGGTGCTCCCTCCCATGGTGACTACACAGTTGGCTGTGAGCCCATCTTAGTTTGTCAGCATGTGACCACACGAAAGATTCCATGGGAGGCAAATATATTACTCAAAATTAGCAGAGTTTAACACAACCTGCTTGCAATTGCCTGGGGTATTCAGAACTGTGCTTCTGCACTGGGGCCACCATGCAATAAAAATATACGGTAATACCTGTAACTTTTACTTGAAAGCTTTTAGAGAGTTTCAGGGAACCCACCCCCTCTCACAAGAACCTATCCCATACACCTATGAAAATTGTGCTGAAATTTGACAGGTATGGTAGAGAAATATGTCTAAGTTTATAAAGTCACCAGTAAACTTGGGCAAGGCATCCGATAGGTAAATTCAAGATTCACGGAGCACTGCTACAATCATTTTCAAGGAGAGTTGGAGAAAACATTACAATATTTGGTTGTAAAAAAAGTCATAAGAGTTAACAAACCCTAGAATATCTGGTCAGACCTAGGTTTTGTAAGTTTGTTTTGATGCTTTACGTCCCAGTCAACAATTTTCCAGTCATTTTGGGATGGTTTCCTGTCTTTGATAGTGGATAAAGTGTCTTTCTCAAGGACACAACACAGTGACTCCACCAGCGTTGAGACTTAAACTAGCAACCCTTTGATCCCCAGTCTAACGCCCTACCAGCTGAATCAATGTGCTCCACTTCAGACCTAGGTAAATCTTGACAATAGCCAAGTGAGATATCGCCTTACGAAACTGGACTCTGATTATATTTCTATTGCAGGAGAATAATCAATGGTCTTCTTGACTCCATGGAACTCTATATCACAGAACACACTGTAAGTTCATCGTAAAGTGCACTCCCTTTATTATATACCTCGTTATAACATAAGTCTGGTCTTCTAGACTCCATGGAACTCTATATCACAGAACACACTGTAAGTTCATCATAAAACACAGTCCCTTTATTATATATATACCTCATTATAGCCCCGCTTTGAAAGAGGGGGGGGGGGCTATGTAGGATTTGGGTTGTTTGTCATACTGTCTGTTGGTTCATTCGTCCGTCCATTTGTTCGTTTGTCATAATTTTTTTGTTTCCGCTCAATATCTTCAGAACTCTTTTATAGAATTTATCCAAATTTTGTATGTGCATTGATATTGACATGATCTAGCTTGGGATTGTTACACATCATTTTACCCAAACTTGTACCAGAGTTAAGGCCCTTTATTTACGCCAAAATTTCGTTCAGCTCAATATCTTGAGAGCTACAAGACATATTTTCACCAAATTTTATATATGCATTGATATTCACAAGATCTAGCTTGGCATTGTTACACTTCATTGTTTGGAAATTGGTACCAGAGTTATGGCCCTTTATTTTCACCGAAATTTTGTTTCCGCTCAGGGCTATTCCAGAAAAAAATACCTGGAGGGGGAAGAAGGCACATTTTCTTGGACCCAACCACCCATGGAATTAAATTTCCACAGACACCGACCACCCATGTAATCAGAAAGGTTCATAAACCAACTACCCATAGAATATAATAAGATATGTATATGGAAACAAAATGTTCAATAATCAATATAGAGTAAGCAAGTCTAGCGTCTACTCATGTGATTTATTTTAATAAGCTTCCGTAAAAAAGAGGAAAGTGCAAGTCCTGCTCATTTTCTTATACTGTGTTGTCTATATCCATCAACATATGACATTTTTCAATAACCGCTTCTACAGTAAACAGCCACTGTCAATGTCAGAATGAAAAGCTTCATATTTTTTAGTTTTGAAGTGAATGGTTTTAGATCTACTTGCTAAACTTTATTTGTTTGTATTTTTGTCTGACATCATCATCATTGGTCCCACTCAGCTGTTAGTACATGTACAAAGATGATAAGTGGAACAGCCAATGTTTTATCTAATCCACCGCTCTAGTTATAGATGTTGCATTTGGTAACTTTCGTAGGTTATCGTGTTGCTTTACCGATTGCATACTGCATTCGTGTTTGACATGCAATAACGGCTTTATAAACATGGAAAACAACTTTGTTTTGTTTTATTTTCAAACAAAATAAATTAATTTAACATAATATGCATAAATTGGATGATTTCACACAACAGAAAAACAGGCAGATTGGGATTCGCTATTTTGATTGATACAGGAAAATTCCATTTGATATACCTATCAATTGTCTTTAACCGATTTTCGATAAAACCCAACAACCCATGTAATCAGATTTTTTCAAACACCAATGACCCATATAATTTGAAAAATGTCAGCACCAACCACACATAGAAAAATATATCCTTTGCCTTCTTCCCCCCCTAGGTATTTTTTTCTGGAATAGCCCTCAATATCTTGAGATCCAATTGGTAGAATTTCACCAAATTTTATATATGCATTCATCTTGGCAAGATCTAGCTTGGGATTGTTACACATCATTGTTTTCTTATTTGTACCAAAGTTATGGCCCTTGATTTACGCCAAAATTTCATTTTCCGCTCAATATCTTGAGAACTAACTGACATATTTTCACTAAATGTTATATATGCATTCATATTGACAAGATCTAGCTTTGGATTGTTACATGTCATTTATACGAAATATGTACCAGAGATATGGCCCTTTAATTACGCCCAAAATTTGTTTCCGCTCAATATCTTGAGAACTAATTGGTAGAATTTCACAAAATTTTATATATGCATTCATCTTGGCAAGATCTAGCTTCGGATTGTTATATGTCATTTGTTGCGCATTTATACCAGAGTTATAGCCCTTGATTTACGCCAAAATTTGGTTTTGGCTCAATATCTTGAGGACTAACAGCATTTATATTAACAAGATCTAGCTTGGGATAGTTACATGCCATTTTTTCGCTCATTTGTACTAGAGTTATGGTCCTTGATTTGCGCCAAAATTTTGTTTCCGCTTAATATCTTGAGAACCAATTGGTAGAATTTCACCAAATTTCATATCTGCGATCAACTTGGCAAGATCTAGCTTGGGATTGTTACATGTTATTTTTCTCAAATTTGTACCAGAGTTATGGCCCTTTATATAGCCAAAATTTCATTTCTGCTCAATATCCTGAGAGCAAATTGACAGAAATTCACCAAATTTTATATTTGCATTCATATTGACGAGATCTAGGTTGGAATTATTACCTGTTTTTTTTTTGCATATTTGTAACAATGTCATGATTGATGTTAGATTTTTGTTCCTGCTCAATGTCTTTATATATTCCTGCTTAATATCTTAGAACTTGACCTTTCTTTACTGCATGAAAAGCGCTACGGCGGGGCTATAGTCAGATTCTCTGACAATTCTAGTTATCAGTTACCATTCATATTAACTGCAGCGTTACACGATGCCTGATAAAAGTTGTCATGGCATGTGCCTTCATCAGGTCATGATGATGTTGTACTTTTTTTAATGACGTCTTAAATGACGTTGAATTGACACAAAAAATTGGTTTTAACCTCATATTCCCTAGTGTGAAGAGTAAATCAACTTGGTAAGCTGATAAATAGAATACCAGGTTCGAGTCTTTTGATATCAAGTTAACCAGGCTCGGCTTAAAGAATGTATCTTGAATCACTTGGCAAGCCTCGTGATGTCAACAAGCATTTTCCAAACCTTGCCTGATGAACTTGATATCTAAAGACACTCACCTAGTATTCTCTATTTATAACATGGATTTTGTGGCTCCCAAATTTTTACCATGGAATTTTACAAAGCAACTGTAGGAAAACACCATGAAATGTTCATTTTTCTATAACATGGGTGAAAGTTTTCAGGATTAATCCTGAATTCAGGATTTTGAGGCTGACTTTCCTATGGATCCCAAACATTGCGTTATAAAGGCACTGCACTGTATGAAATCATGATATTTTTTGTCCATGTCTGACACCAAAGGGGAGACAATGGTGTGTGTGGTGGGGGGGGTGCAGGATTTCTCAAAAAATGCATTTGCAAATAGGGGATTATTAGAATTGTTAAAATGGGCAACAGTTAGCTTGGGTTCTGTCCATAAGTGTTTGGTTGGTTGGACTCCTAACCCCTTATGAGAAGATAGCTGGATTGGCACATGTTGTCTTCTCTTTACCGATTCTTTAATTATTTTTATACTCAAGAAAGATAAGCAGGCACTGCAGCAGTATAGACCCAGATGAGGTGACACATTGGGGCTTTTCATTAGATTCTGCACTATTTGCTTATGCCCCACAAGTTAAGAAATCCAAGATTTGACCTGGGTTTCGAAATTGTTATCTTACCACAAATGTCATTTGTATTATGAACACTTATTGTATTGGAAGTCACTTACTAGGTCATCAAGTGAGGTCTTTGCAATCTAAGATTTTTTTTCCTTCTGATTATGCACTCTCAGGCCCCCAGATAAGAGTGCGTAACAGAAAATTGTTTTTCTTGTTTCTCAACCAAAACATATGTTGTGGGTACTCAAAAGAACCGTCTTGATGAGACGGTTCTTTTGAGCACCCAAAACACATGTTTAAACTGATGGATAAGAAAATAATGGCAATTTTATGCTATAATATTTTGCTTAACTGGTCCTATGACTCTTATCTTGAGGACTGACTCTCCTGTGTAGAAGTGCAAGTTTGTCTAACTGGTCACTGAGCGCTTTATGATATGATATTTTAACACCCTTTCTTATACTGAAAATGACTTATCAATTTAATTGCAACCAGTAGTAAGTTGAGATTTTACAATTTTATGATGTCTTAGCACTTCAGTATAAACAGTGGGAGAAACAAACCCATCAAGTCCATGAATGGTAGAAGAATCTTGCCCAATGAGTCAAGATTCGAATAAGGGACGACCTGCCCTGTCTCTGGTTATGGTTAAAATTTTGAGGCTGGTGGTGAGATTTCCCTATTTTATACTGTCTTAAGGTGTTTTCACATTAAATGTGTTCTCGCGTTAGTCTCGTTTCACTGTTATTGTATAATGCAGCGCGGCCTACTTTCTATCCATTTTTCACGAATAATGGCCTATTTCAGAAAATGAAAGTTGTCTTTCATACTGACCTAATTTCATGAAAAAAAAATCATGATATGCATTTACTTGGCAAAAATCCTTAACAATCACATACCCCACCCATATAAATCCAATTTTCGGAAAGAAGGAAGATTAATCATGTGTCTAAGTGTCATCATTAGGCCAACAATGGATTATTCCAAAATGGCGGACATTTGCTTTGCTAGTGTATGGTCATATGACAATTTCCCGCCAAAATTAACAAGCTAATGCGAGATTACATTGACCTCTTGCCCACAATGGCAACAGTGGGGTCAACATGTTTGCATTAAGATATAATCAATTAGAGTGAACTGAATCATATTAATTTTGCTCAAAAGGGTCAGTCAGATATTGATGAAAGAAAATAATGAAATCACAAATATTTTCAAACATGGACAATCTTGTCTACAGCCAAATAGCTTAGTTACTGCGAGATAGCCTCAGACCGTCATACGGTGACACTCATAATGGTTTCTTATTCTAGTTGATGATGTTGGAATTCTGTTTTCAGATGATGAGAAATGGCTGTCTGACTCTCTGCCACTTCAGTATTCCCTTTGAAGTTGTAAGTAACTAATGTTGATCATTATTGACAGAACTTTGGTTTCTATGGTAACTTTATTTTGCCATGGACTTAAATGGTCAAACTTGAAAACAGAATTTATTGTTATTTTTTGGCAGGTTCTTTGACAAACCTGTACAGAAATGATCTTCGAGCAGTCCCCTGTCCAACATGAATTTTTCAACTTTGGTTGCATAGTCATAAGTTTTGTCTAGACATAACTGATAACTGCAGGTTTCCAAACTATTAGGATTGAAAATAGAATGGTTACTTCTTTGAGACAGATAAATATGTTGGCGTCTAAATCTGCCACAGGAAGTTTTTTGTGCATGGTTGGAACCAGAATCTGTTGAGAATTTTCCACTTTGGAAAAACCTCACCAATACCTTTGGCTAAATCAAATAATGTTTGTGTATGGTTTCACCCCCTTAAAATTAGGGTAGGTAGGTCAGGCATGTCTTGTTTATGAAATTATTGGAATAAAGAAATGAAGTATTTGTTATTGCTGTTGACACAGTTGCTGTGCAGTTGACACATTTGCCTTGCAAGAAATTTTGGAATTTTGGTTGCTGGAAAAGTGAATATTTTTTTTCAGGATATGCAATTAAATCTTCAAGGTTGGGAGAAAATTGAGGTTAGGTCTGTACACCTGAAATACACATACTATTTGTACTGGCCTAATTACAACCATGTTGCGTTTGTCAATTCTTAAACAACAATGAGGTTGCATTGCATTCACAATGTCTAATTAGGATAAAAATAAAAACAGCCATTTGAGACAGAAATACACTACTCATTGATTTGGAAATTTTAATCTGTCACTCATCAAAATGTATGTGTTAAATATTAACCTGTCACCCATCATAATATCTGTTTAAATATTAACCTGTCACACATAAAAATGTATGTGTAAGTAATAGCCTGCCACCTCTAAAAATGTATGTAAAAATAATATGGAACCTGTCATGGCATCACCCATAAAATGCATGTGTAAGTATAAACCTGTCACCCATCAAAATGTATTTTTAAATATTAACCTGTCACCCATCAAAATGTATTTTTAAATATTAACCTGTCACCCATCAAAATGTATTTTTAAATATTAACCTGTCACTCATAAAAATGTATGTATAAATAATAACCCGTCACCCATAGAAATGTATGTGTAAATATTAGCCCATCACCCATAAAAATGTAAAATGGACTATCCAAACTAACTTCCTTCAACTAAATGGAATATTCAAATATAATAGAAAGAGTTAAACCTTATCCTGCCAATAACTTTTGTCCAGAAAGTGTTGTCTTGCTATGTCTACGGCATACACTCCAGATTATTTTTATCATGGAAGCAAACACTATGAACCCTGAGCAGACTGATCCTAAGAGAGCAGTCTGCTCAGGGTGCATAGTGTTTGCAATATAGGCTACCAAAATACATCATCAGATGAGAAAGCAGACAACAATTGTCATGAATGACAGGGATATGGTAGAGTATAGTAAAACCTGTCTTAAGCGGCCACTCAAAAATAGAAAAACAAAGGACTTGAAGTAAATGGAAACTAGTCTTGATATAAATTAAGTTTATAAGACAACTGCTTAATACCATGCTTTCATGTCATGAATATACTTTACTGTGATATTTTTGTGTGTAGCTCATGGGCCAGTAGGCCTTTTGCGAATAAAAATTATCTTATTTTGAAGACAAATGGTAGCTTAATGAAGGTCAAAAGTATTGCAGAATCCTCTCTTTGAGCATTTTGCAGTACTTTTGACCTGCATTAAGCGATAATCGGTCTCGAAAACCAATTTTGATCTTCTTCTTGAGTGGCCGCTTAAGACAGGTTTTACTGTATGCCTGTTTGTACATGTATTCAGATGTACTGCTATAATCGACTGGTGAAGATTCTTCTGTCTATGTTACAAGAAGAGTTTGAGGATGAGTTCCTGCAGCGGATCGGAATCTTCCTACTGAACAGTCTGGCATGCCAGGTGGAAGGCTACCAGAAACAGGCGCTAGGGGATCTTGGAACCATAAGGGTAGGTTGATAGAAAAGACAGGCCTGTAGTTAAGAATGCGTACCAGAAAAATAATTTTCTTATTTCTAAACCGAAACATGTTATGGGTACTCAAAAGAACCATCTTGATGAGACGGTTCTTTTGAGCACCCAAAACATATGCTAAAAATTATAGGTCTGAAATATTTACAATTTTATGCTGAAAAATTTTGTTTATCTAAACATATGAAAAGATTTTCTACTGAAAACCTTAAAGCACCAAACAGGACAGTAGCAGATGACAAATTTTGCAATATCTTCATTGTTAGCTCACCTCAGCCAAAAGCTTATAGTATACCAATGACTCAAGTGTCTGTCTGGATGTTGTCCATCCATCTGTCAACATTTTCAAACATCTTCTCCTCTGAAACCTTTGGGCCAATTGAACTCAAATTTCATATGGAGGGTACTTAGGGCGCTGGAACATGGTCTTGGTCACATAACAAAGATGGCCAACATGCCTATAATGGTAAAAATCCTTAAAAAATCTCCCCGAGAACCAGAAGGCTGATGACCTTGGGACTTGGTATGATGAATTGGGGATTGTTTCCTAATGTATTTAAATAGGAAACATTTTGAAAAGTCGACTTTTGAAAACTGTTGAAGCCAAAGTCAATATACTCACTAGATATGTTTAATCTAATGATACAATGACTATAAATAAGTTCTATAGGTGAAGGTTGACATTTCAGCTAGGACCCAACAATATATTAAAAATATTTTTTCAGAAACCATTAGGCCAATTTAACTCAAATTTTATATAAAGAATCCTTAGCGTGGGGGAAAAAATTATACAAATGGTTTTATAGCATGACCAAGATAGCCGTCACGCCCTTATATGGTAAAAACCTTTAAAAGCCTTCTTCCCCAGAACCAGAAAACCGATGACTCTATGACTTGGTATGTAGCATTATGGATGTGGGTCCTACCAAGCTTGTTCAAATGATGATCCTAGGTTGACCATGACCTACTTTATGGCAAGGTTAACTTTGTTCCCTATTGCATTTTAAAAGGAATAAACTTGAAAAGATGATTTTTCAATTACTGTTGAAGCCAAAGTCATTATACAGTAAAACCTGTCTTAAGCGGTCAATCAAAAATAGACAAAACAAAGATAGCAATAACAAATGGTAGCTTAATGAAGGTCGAAAGCATTGCAGAATGCTCCAATTGGAGCATTCTGCAATACTTTTGACCTGCATTAAGCGATAATCGGTCTGAAAATCCAATTTTGGTCTTCTTTTTTAGTGGCCGCTTAAGACAGGTTTTACTGTACTTACTAGATATGGTTAACCTCTCAGCAAAGATCAGACATATTTTTGTTTGATTTGATTCTTTACGTCCCATCAACAATCTTTCAGTTATATAGGGACAAGTCTTCCTGGGTTGAACCAGTACTAAGCTAGGATAAATGTGTCTTGCTCAAGGACCACAACGCAGTGACGCCGGTGAGGCTCGAACAGATCAGACATATGCTTTTCTCACAGGTAGCCACAAGGCCAATTGAACTTGAGTTTCATATGGAGCATCCATTAGATGAGAAACTATTAATTGCCTATATGGTCTAGGTCATTTGACAAATGGCTCCCGTGCCAATATAAGGAAAAAATCTTCAAAAATCGTCTACTTCAGAAACAAAGGGTTAACCGCCCTGGGCTTTGGTAATCCTAGGTTGATGGCAATCTACATAATAAGGTCAAATGTGTTTCTGAATGAATTTATACACTGAACCCAAGTTCTAAGTAGCCACTTTTCAATTTCTTTTTTTCTGACTAAGCCCTAGTTATATTGAAATGTATTTTCGTCCAAGTATGTCCATGAAAAGGACTCAAGCTTAGCGGTGTTTGGGAAGAGTTTTTTTATCACTTCACGATTTTTCGGTTCAAAAATGCTAAAATCAATTTTTGAAGAAAATATGCGTTTTAAGTGCAGTTTTTATTGAATTCAAGTACAGATGATTGCAAACCTGCCTAGTTGACTTGAAAAAACACCTAGCACTTGACATTTTGCTTTTTTATGAATTTTAAAAATTGATAATATTCCAAATTTTCCAAATTTTTCGGAAATCATCAGCTGCAATTATTAAAATAATTGTATGTGTTTTATTTTATCTTAATATGTTTGACAAAACACCATGCAACTTGATGGGCCCATTTCTAATGGTATTTTTTACTTATTTGGTTTCCACTTCTGATTTTAACGTGAAACTTTAAAGGTCATTTAAATGGCATTTGTTAAAGATTTCTTATATTTTTTAAGCAGAACAGTGACGCCAGTTCATAATAAAGAACCCCTGAAAATTGCACTGCTGCGCCACAGATAATAATGCGTACAGAGCAATGCAAAGTGAGTATGCAAACTGCATGTTTAAGCTAAAATATTTTGATAAAGTTGTTGACCGTGGCTGTCTTTAAGTTATCGTAGAAGAGAAATGAAGTGTTATTTGTCAAAAAAACTTTTGATTACTTTCATCTTATATCACAGCTGTTATAAACATCTTCAAACTAATTAAAATATAAATGGATAACGTATCTGATGAATAGTTTATATCACACTTAAAAGTGTGACTTTTTGAAATGATGGTACCTTTACTCGGACCTCGTCTGTGCAAGGTCTACCAGTCATTTGAAATGAGAAAATTTGCACAGTCTCGACAAAGCCTTGGACCTTTTCATAGAATTTAAATTTTGTGAGAGCGATTTTTACTTTCTGAACAAGAGCAAAAATTGTATGGTGGCTACTTATAACTTCGGTTCAGTGCATGGGAAAAACCTTGAAAAGACGATTTTTTGATTACTGTTGTAGCCATATTTGAAACATTGCATTCTATTTTCACTTTCAGGTGATGTGTGATATTATCAAAAGAAAGTTTGACCTTGGTAACTGCGATGAAATACTGGAGGTAGCCTGGAGCACTCTCTGGAATGTAACAGGTAGGTTCTCTATTCTTCTAATTTAATGAAAAAGTTTGACCTTGGTCTCTGCGATAAAATACTGGAGGTAGACTGGAGCACACTCTGGAATGTAACAGGTAGGTTCTCTATTCTTCTAATTTACTGAGAAGTTTGACCTTGGTAACTGTGATGAAATACTGGAGGTAGCCTGGAGCACACTCTAGAATGTAACAGGTAGGTTCTCTATTTTTCTAATTTACTGAGAAAGTTTGGCCTTGGTAACTGTGATGAAATACTGGAGGTAGCCAGGAGCACACTCTGGAATGTAACATGTAGGTTTTCTTTTCTTCTAATTTACTGAGAAAGTTTGACCTTGGAAACTGTGATGAAATACTGGAAGTAGCCTGGAGCACACTCTGGAATGTAACAGGTAGGTTTTCTATGCTTCAAATTTACTGAGAAAGTTTGGCCTTGGTAACTGCGATGAAATACTGGAGGTAGCCTGGAGCACACTCTGGAATGTAACAGGTTGGTTTTTTATGCTTCTAATTACTGAGAAAATTTGACCTTGCTAACTGTGATGAAATACTGGAGGTAGCCTGGAGCACACTCTGGAATGTAACATGTAGGTTTCTATTCTTCAAATTTACTGATAAAGTTTGACCTTGGTAACTGTAATGAAATATTGGAGGTAGCAAGGAGCTTTCTCTGGAATGTAACAGGTAGGTTTTCTATGCTTCTACTTTACAGAGAAAGTTGACCTTGGTAACTGTGATTTAATACTGGAGGGAGCCTGGAGCACTCTCTAGAATGTAACAGGTAGGTTCTCTATGCTTCAAATTTACTGGGAAAGTTTGACCTTGTAAACTGGGATGAATTACTGGAGGTAGCTGGGAGCAACGGGTAGGTTTTCTATTCTTCTAATTTTCTGAGAAAGTTTGACCTTGGTAACTGAGATGAAATACTGGAAGTTGCCTGGAGCAAGGGGTAGATTTTCTATGCTACAAATTTTCTGAGACAGTTTGACCTTGGTAAATGCAATGATATACTGAAGGTTGCATTGAGCACTCTCTTGATTTCTATGTTGCTAATTTTCTGAGAAAGTTTGACCTTGGTAACTGAGATGAAATACTGGAGGTTGCCTAGAGCAAGGGGTAGGTTTTCTATGCTTCTAATTTTCTGAGACAGTTTGACCTTGGTAAATGCAATGATATACTGTAAGTTGCATTGAGCACTCTCTTGATTTCTATGTTGCTAATTTTCTGAGAAAGTTTGACCTTGGTAACTGCGATGAAATACTGGAGGTTGCCTGGAGCAAGGGGTAGGTTTTCTATGCTTCTAATTTTCTGAGACAGTTTGACCTTGGTAACTGCGATGAAGTACTGGAGGTAGCCTAGAGCACACTCTGGAATGTTACAGGTTGGTTTTCTATGATTCTAATTTACAGCCTCAAAGTACTGAATCAGAGAGATTATTACAGCTTCTCCGATTATTTTTCAGATTATCTAAAGACAGTTGACCTTTTAAACTTGAAAGTACTAAATTTTCTAGGCATACTGCCAAGTTTTAACCCTTGTCCTGCTGAACCCTGAATTAACTTTTTTTTAATAAAACACGAGCTGACCTGATGAAACGGTCTGATCAGGATCCACGTTGTTTTCCACTTGGATTGAAAGTACATGCTTACAACTGGAATGGTGTATGTTAGCATGATAGAAAGTGGGGAGGAGTGTAGTAAATAAAAATGTTCAGCATAATAAGGGTTAAGGTATTAATTTTACAGTTCAGGGTTTTTGAATATAGTTTTCACCAGGACTTTAGATAAGAGTGCGTACCAAAAAATTAATTTTCTTATTTCTCATCCAAAACATATGTTGTGGGTACTCAAAAGAACCGTCTCAATGAGACGATTCTTTTGAGCACCCAAAACATATGATAAAACTGATGAGTAAGAAAATATTTACAAGGTTACGCTTAAAAATTGTGTTTTTCTAAACCTATGGTTTTCACCCATATTAAAGGTGATTGTACATGGTTTCACTATTTCAGATGAGACAGCATCTAACTGTAGCAGTTTCTTGGATGAAGATGGAATGAATCTCTTTCTTGGTTGTTTTTCTGTAAGTGTTTATATATTATCTTTTATCATTTATGCATGCATCTAGTAACTGAGCTGCCCACAAGAAAACACATACAGCCCTTTAGTTAAGAGTGTTACAGAAAAATTATTTTCTTATTTTGCAACAAAAACATTTGTTGCGGGTACTCAAAAGAACTGTCTCAATGAGACGGGTACTCAAAAGAACGGTCTCAATGAAACGGTTCTTTTGAGCACCCAAAACAATATGCTAAAAATTATGGGTAAGAAAATATTTATAATTTTACCCTGAAAAAATTATCTAAACCTGTGCAAACTTTTGTGATATCCAAACAATATAGGGACAGATCAGATACTTTATCCAATATGGGCATAAGCCCCCTTGAAACACCCATGCTGATATATCCAGCTGGCCAGAGGACTAGATTTTTTGGTTTGAGTCTTCATTACATCCGTACTTTGTGTATGTGAGCAGAAAGGCTCTGGTGAGTCTTCTCATTTGCACTGCTTGCCTGAGCCTTTGTTATGGGACAGTGCAATAAGTACCAAAATCTCGTGTGCTGGCTGTTTTATTCATGTTACATCCAAATTTGCTCCTAAAATTTCTACACAAAGAATTGTGCAAATACTACACAAATCTTCTGTTTTCAATGGCTGCTTAAAGGAGATTTTCTCATAGTTTTGGATAAGCTTAGTGACCATGTTGAACAGGTGCTTGCTCAATACAAAAGTATGTGGATTAGAGTGATCTTGGATTAAATGAGAGTGGCCACTAAAGAGAGGCATAAACTTAACTCTTTAGCTGCTAATCACGACTAAATGCGGTATGCTGTGTGTCGACTGCTGGTCCTTTTAAAACCTCTCTGTAGCAAACGGTGTGGACCCAGATCAGGGTCCACAATGTTTGTCATTATGCTGAAATTAGTTCTTGACTTAAGAATTCACATACAGCTGACGACTTATGCAGACAAAATTTTCAGCAGATGCATTTTTTCGTAGCAGGCGAAGGGTTAACAAAGGTGGAATTTCTACTAGTTTGACTAAACTTGTAATTTTTAAGGTAATATTTGTAGGACATTATGCAGTGTTTGCAAGGATTTTTCTTGTTCATCTATTCCAAATCGTTAACCTATATACACCAATCAAACTGTTTTATTATGTTAAACCATATAAGCCTAGCATCCTTTTTGTAGGACATAGGTAAACAGTGCAGACCCAGATCAGACGCCACAGAAAGCGGCGTCTGATCAGGGTCTCCACTGTTTGCTAACAGAATATTCTAATAAAATTTTGATAAAAATTGAAAATACCATCCAACAAGCCTTAAGACGTAAATTGACTCACCCAATTGATAAGAGTTGGACATTCTAGTTGGCTTAAATGGGTTAATGTCTTGAATTTTTATTTGTTTTCAGAAGTTCCCAGAGAAAGAAGAATTGCTGAGAAACATGATGGGTCTGATGGTAGGTGTATCTAATGTTAGATAATATAAGTAAAACCTGTGTAAAACGGCCACTCAAAAATAGACCAAACGAAGATCTTAATTACAAATGGAAGCTTAATGAAGGTCGAAAGTATTGCAGAATGCTCCAAGGGGAGCATTCTGCAATACTTTTGACCTGCATTAAGAGCTAATTGGTCTTGAAAAGCAATGTTAGGTCTTTTTGAGAGTGGCTGTTTTACACAGGTTTTACTGTACTAATAAGGCCAGACATCTATAAGGTAAATGCAAGATTGATCTTAGCATGCCAGGTTAATCACAAACCCAAACCTGTTCTTTTTTCTCTAACTATTTAGGTCAGTGTGGGATATGAACTGCCAAATTTAAAGCTTATATAACAAATAGTCAAGAAAGCCTTATTGTGGACCTTGACTTTAATAATTGCTAGGCATTTACCTAATACATTTATTACAAAAATGCTTGTATCCACAAAATCAGTTGGCAGATTTGTATGTACATAACTTAAGCATGAAAAAAGCGGACTAGCTTTTGGTGACCTTACTGGATTGTATTCCTTTGTAAATTGAACAAGATCAATAGCTTATGAGACCTAATTTACAAAATCGGTAAACTAGTACTTTGGCAAATAGTGAAGACCCTGATGAAATGCCATATAAGACAGGATTTCATCAGGGTCTGCACTGTTTGCAAAGATAAAACAATCTTCAGGGACAGAAATGCATCAGTTTATAAAAAATTGACTGGCAACCCCTTAAAATACAAAATGGATAATTCCATACTTACTGTATCAATATGTATGGGATAATCTATCAGAGTGGAAAGGGTTAAAAGTCACAGATTCATAATTGAAATTGCCAGCATAGGCCTATTAGGGAAGTGTGAGGAAACCTGTTTTCTCTGAAGAAAATGCTACATTTTAGATTATTATTTCAGGGAAATATAGCAGAGGTTCAAGAACTACGATCCTCTTTGATGATACCTGAATATGTCACAGTTTTCAGGTTAGTATTTATAAGCGTCCAGATAAGAAAGCATAATTAAAAATGATTTTTCTTTTTCTCAACAAAAACATATTTTGGGTGGTCAAAAGAGCAGTCTCATCATGGGTGAAAGTTTTCAGGATTATTCCTAAATTCAGCATTTTAAGGCTGACTTTCCATAGAATATCAGCCTTAAAATACTGAGTGAGTCAGATTATAATAGCTTTTCTGATTTACTTTTAGTCTCTAAAGACAATTAACCATTTAAACATGGAACTGTTTTAAGTATACTGCAGGTTTTATGTTTTGAATTTCTAAGTTTCAATATTTTGGAAATTTTAAACTTTCACACATGTCTCAATGGGATGGTTCTTTTGAGCACAAAAACATGTGTTTAGACTGATGTATAAGAAAATAATCACAATTTTAAGTAAAAAAATGTTTTGATCTGGATCTATGTGTAGTATAAAAAATAATCTAGAAAAACTGTTTCTTTTGAAAAAGAAGGGAACCTACAATATTTGAAAATGACAGACTCCCTTTCATTGAGTCTGTCCATGAGAATGATTGGAAAGAGCAACACCTCTCAATTCCATATATTAGGCATTCTGCTTCTGCAAGTTGGCAATATTATCACATTAAAATATCAAAGGCTGTGAAAAAAGCTTTTAATGATGCTTTTTCAAAACTTTTTGGGCACAATAAATTTATTTTTTTGGAAATACAGTCAAGCCTTGATTATTCAAAGTGCCAGGGACCGCAGGAATCCTTTCGAATAATCGGTAGATCGAATGATCGAAATCGGTAGTTTTAGGATATTTTCGGAAAAGCTCAGATGCTTTTATAGAACGTCATTATTTTGCCAGATTTTGCAACTTCAACTGTTTAATTTCCCTGAAGTAATGGGAACATCTGTGAAAGCATAAAAAGAAAATGAGCTGCTTGGAAGTTGTGGCCTCATCGTCTCTTATGCTTTGCAGGTCTAAGAACCCAGAAGAGAAAAGAAAATCAGAGGTTTATTGACATCCACTATATGCATGTAACAACATTGATGACAACAATGAAAATAAAGGTTAAATGTAAATTGAGGAACCATATTTACTGACGAAATATTGTCTCTTTTTTATCATCCTACTGTCATAATGACTCTGTCCAGCTAGCACACAACATCACGCCACCAACAGCCAACCGGCCATATGCCATTGAAATGGCTAATCGCTAGTGGGCCGTTGGTGGCCCGATGTTGTATGCCGGGTGGTCTGGTAAGGGTACGTAATAATTGTCTTTTATTACAGCCAAAACATACAACTTCGATGTTAAAAGGAATTGTCTCGATGAGAGGTCCTTTTAAGCAGCCCAAACCTAGATTTTAGTTGTTTTCTCTCAACCGAAAAAGTTTGTTTTAGGCATTCAAAAGAATTGTTTCGATGAGACAGTTCTTTTGAGCACCGAAAACACAGGTCCTTGAAATTCATCCTTTAACAAAATTGTTATTTTTGTTGTAACCTTGATGCCCTTGGTGTGTTTGCTGTCAAAAATAAATCAAAGGATGAGAGACAATCAAATTAAAATCTAAGCTCATTTATGCCTGATAATTAGCCATTTAAAAACATCAAACAAGACCATCATTGCGGACGACCTTAATTAAAGACACCATTTACTCATCACGTAATAGTGTGAATGTTAATCTGGTGTCAATTACTTGTTGGAAATCTGTCTGCTAAACCACTCGGGTGTGTAAATCAAACTCACCCTAACAAAGGAAAATCATGATCACCATGCGTGAGATTATTATGAGCAATTCGGACTCGAATCTTGAAGGGTAATTTAATAGCAATTTCTTTAATCGGGACAGACAAATCTCTTTGAAAAATTTAAATTTTTCAGAAAATGGAAATGAAAAAAACCCGGTAGTTTTATTGCAATAAATAATAGAGAAAAAAGTTGGGACTGCCCGTCGTCTTCAAAAACCCAGTGGTTTCGGATAAACAACGTTTGGATAACCAAGATTTGACTGTATCAACTGTTTTTGATTCAGAAAATTGAATTTTCATATTTTTTTTTACAGTAGTTAAAGCAATTAAAATATGGTCAAGCTTCTTTGCAGAATAAAATCACTTTAAAGAATTTTCAGCTGTAGGACCAAAGTCATTCATGAATAGTGGAGTAAAAAGGGATTTGGTAAGCATCAGTTCTTGATGACTGTATATTTTCTAATAGACTCACACTTTATTCACTTGCTTAAGGTGGCCTCTATTGACTTAGTAAGGCTTCAACATGTGACTTATAGTTTTAAAAATTTCAGTAATTTCCTAGAATCGACTAAAGATGGTATAGAAGTGAGCTACAATGCCTCTGGTGTCTTGGCACACATGTTGTCTGATGGTGAAACAGCTTGGACAGTTCCACAGCCCTGTAGAGAGGAAGTCATACAAAGAATGACCTTTGCTATTAAACGCTGGCCGTTAGATAGTAAGAGGAACATTAACTATAGGTATGAAATGGACATTTTCTTAACCCTTAAAGGGGCCACTGTTGAGTAGCTATGGCCTATTGAATATGCCACTTGTTCTGTAAACCATTAGTCACATGGGTGAAAGTTTTCAGGATTATACCTGAATTCATGATTTTGAGGCTAACTCATAGAAAGTCAGCACCATTAAAATGCTGAATTAGACAGATTATCATAGCTTTGATATATTATCTGTTTATCTAAAGACCATTGCCCATTTAAACTTGAAATTGTGAATATATTGTAGGCATAAATAAATGCAAGTTTATGATCTGAATTTCTCAAGTTCATGATTTTTTGAACTTTTTCCCATGTGGTCAACAGGCTCTACCCTCTTTTCCTGATGGGACTTAAGATATGTGGCACCATACTTGTATCTCTGTTAAACACAAACACAATGCTTAGTCAGCTGTCAGTCATATTTTTTTTTGTTCATAGGGTTCTAAATGGTCACAAAAATCTAAAGATTCATTAAGGGTTTGCTTTGAAAATGCAAGTCACTTATATCTTCAATGAATAAAAAGAAAAGTTTTGCTAATAGATTGTTTTTTTGCATTTTTCAAATTGCCCCAGGAGGGGAAACCAAAGTACATGACACATGTCAAGATAAGGAAACTACTTATACGTAAAATTGATAGTTCTCACTCAACCGATAGTTACTTTGCTTTGGAATATAGGTCAGCCATCTTGATGGTCAAAAATCAAAAAGACAAATAGAAAAAAAAATAGATATACCTTTTTTCTAAAAACCTCTGCATCTTTGTGTTGTGACAGTTGCAATGATTTATGCATAAATGGAATTAAAAAATAAACATGTTTGGTTTAACATGAAAAAAAGTCTTGGTAAGTAAAAATATATTTTTTCTATTTTTCCACTATGTGGTCTATTGATTTGGCTGACCATTTTATCAAAGGGAAGTAACTATTGGTTGAGTGGGAACTATGAAGTGTAATTATTTCCTTACCCATCAATTTAAACATGTGTTTTGGGTGCTCAAAAAAACCATCTCAATAAGATGGTACTTTTGGGTACCCAAAACATATGTTTTGGTTTAGAAATAATAATAATAATGATTTTCATTAATTCATTCCTTTCTTGAGACCTGACCTGTATCTTTAAGATGGGCCAAATAAACAGCTGTATTTTTAGCTCACCTGAGCCGAAGGCTCCGGGGTGAGCTATTAGTATACCAATGACTCCGGCGTCCGTCGTCCGTCCGTCCGTCCGTCCGTCGTCCGTCAACATTTTCAAACATCTTCTTCTCTGAAACCACTGGGCCAATTGAACTCAAATTTCATATGGAGACTCCTTAGGATGGTGGAACGAAAGTTTGTTCAAATGGTCCTGGTCACATGGCCAAGATGGCCGCCATGCCCATATATGGTAAAAACCCTTTAAAAATCTTCTTCTCCAGAACCAGAAGACCAGTGACTTTGGGACTTGGTATGTAGCATCGGGGATGTGGGGCCTACCAAGTTTGTTCAAATGATGATCCTGGGTTGACCGTGACCTACTTAACGTCAAGGTCAAATTTGCTTCCTAATGCATTTTAATGGGTAAATTTTTGAAAAGTTGATTTTTTGAAAACTATTGAAGCCAAAGTCATTATTCTAACTTGATATGTTTAATCTAATGTGACAATGGCTATAATTAAGTTACAAAGGTCAAGGTTGACCTTTGAACTTTCAGCCAAGGCCGCTCATATTGGAGTCCCATCAATAAATTGATACAGAGTTTTCTCAGAAACCAGTGAGCCAATTGAACTCAAATTTCATATGAAGACTGCTTACAATAAGTTAGCCAAGATTTATGCAAATTGTTTTGGTCACATGACCAAAATGGCCGACATGCCCATATATGGCAAAAACCCTTTAAAAATCATCTTCTCCAGAACCAGAAGGCTGATGGCCTTGGGACTTGGTATGTAACATTTGGGATGTGAGGCCTACCAAGTATGTTCAAATGATGATCCTAGGTTTACCTTGACCTACTTAACATGAAGGTCAAATTTGCTTCCTAATGCATTTAAATTGGATTTTTTTGAAAAGTTGATTTTTTTTAATACTGTTGAAGCCAAATTCGTTGTTCTCACTTGATATGTTAAGGGCAATTCCAAAGGTCAAGGTTGACCTTGACCTTTCATCCAAGGTCACTCATATTGGAGGCCCACCAATGTATTAAAACACAGTTTTCTCAGAAACCACTTGGCCAATTGAACTCCAATTTCATATGGAGACTCCTTAAGTTGAGTGGAGTAAATTTTAACCAAATGTTAATGGTCACATCACCAAGATGGCGGCCATGCCCATAATGGTAAAAACCCTTTAAATATCTTCTACTCTTGAACAAAAAGGCCAATGGCCTTGGGACTTGGTATATAGCATTGGGGATGTGGGCCCTACCAGGTTTGCACAAATGATGAATCTGGGTTGACCTTGATCTTTTTTATGGCAAGGCCAAATTTGATTCCTAATGCATTTGTATTGGAAAAATCTTGAAATGTTCATTTTTAACTGTTTAGGCGGAAATCATAATACTTGCGAAAAAATGTTAAACCTATTGAGACAATGGTTTTATATTAGGGTCATATAAGCACCAAAGGTCAAAATATGATATTATTTAGGTCACTTGATCAAAATGGCCACTGCCTATATCTGGTAAAACAAAATATGTTTGAATGATAAGCCTAAGTTGACCTTGACCTATTTTAACATTATTAAGGAGATCAGGTGAGCGCTTCAGGACCTTCAGGTCCTCTAGTTAACACATATGATATCTTCTTGTAGATCTTTCCAGCCAATACTTCGACTGGTAGGCTGCTATCAGTGTCATGCTTCTCAATATTGGGCTACCTGGGCTCTCTGTAACCTCACTCAAGTTTACCGTAAGTTATTATAGTTGAACTTCTTCACAAGCTTGGTAATTATCACATATGTGAGCAGCAAGGCTCAGACTAGCCTGCACAATTGCCAGTCTCGTCAGATCAATCACTGCTCACACACACAAGGAATGGACCTAGATAAAGATTCTGGTCAAATATTGGCTGTCTAGCCCCACTAGTTATTGGTCTATGCATGTCTGAAAACTACTCTTTGCATACCAAGGACAGTAAATAGCCATAATGTACTCATCCAAAGAAAATTGTATATGTCTTAACAGATAATGCACAAAGAACTTGGCCTTTACTGTGCTGAAAACATATACCTGTACATAAACCTTTTAAAAGCAGTAAGAAATCAGATATATATACTCTATTAGAAACAGTGTAGATAAGGATCCACACTGTTTTTTGTGCAGTTTGTTTTCATAATGATTTTTAAAACCATGGAACTTGATTGCCTGTAAATCAGACTATAGCATAACAATTTATTCAGCTTGTTAAAGGATAAACCAATTTGAACAATATGAATGTAATTACAACTTTTCTATGGCTGAACAGTTTTGTAAGAACAGAATAATATTAACTTTTTACTTAAATAAAAAATTCTAACTTGTCCTGAATCAAATGCGACCAGTTCAAACATGTCAGGCATGGTTTTTCCTCACCCCTAACAAATGGTTTACATTGTAGTCCCTATATAACTAGCCTCAATGTAAAAACAGATTTGGATATACTACAGTTATGTTGTGGCTCCCAAATTGGAATTTTACAAATGAATTATAGGAAAATGACCATAAAATGCTCTTTTTCCTATAATGCCTTTGTAAAATTGTCCCTTTATAACACAGTTCACGTCTTATAATGTGGTCCATTCCTATGGACTCCAAACATAGCATTATGAAGAGCAAAGTGGCTCAGTTGGTAGATGGTTAGATTGGGGATTGAAGCGGTGCTAGTTCAAGTCTCACCAACGAGGGAGTCACTGCATTGTGTCGTTGAGTGGGACACTTGATCCACTGTTTAGTAGTGGTTTAACCTAGACAGGCATGTCCCGACACAACTGAAAATTGTTGCTTTGGACATAATCAAAGCAAACAAAAATAAAAAGAGTGCACTTTTTTTTTCAGCTGAGAAATATTGTGATCTACTGGAAGAGGAAGGTGGTCTAGCATTGCTAGAACAAGTCAGCCAAGATCCTAGGCCTATAGAAGAAGTGACTCTTCTCGCAACACAAATCCTCAATTTTATCAAACATAGAAAACTGTTAGGTCCCAGTGATAACCAGATAAATGGCAATGTTAATGGACTTAATGATGAAGCAATGGATGGCTGAATTAGAGGGAAAATTTGTTAGCCCTTTCCTTGCTAGCAGCGACTTTTGTCATCTGCTGTTAGCCATTGTAAACAGCTTGGACCCAGATCAGGACCGACTGAGCGTCGTTCCTGATCTGGATCCAAATCGTTTGACACTTGGATAGTGTTTCTGAAAGAATTTTTCGAAAAAGTTAATTTTGAAAAAGTCAGCAATCGACGACAGAAGCATGAAAATTTACCCAGGATGCAAAGAGTTAACCTTTGTGATGCTGAATAAATTAACCCTATAAATGCCAATCATGTCAATTTTTTTTTTCTTGATTAAAGGGTCTGATTTGTTTTCATGAAGGAGTGACAAAATTTGAGAATCTTCTCTGCTACAAAGTTTAGGTGGCGTCATAAGGGTGAATGTGCCTCATATACATCTATTTAATTGTCCAGTAAATTCAGTCACTTGTTTCTAGTATTCCAATGACAGCTGAGCTGGATCTACACTGTAAGTGAATCATTTGGTAGAGCATTAGACTGGGGATTGAAGGGTTGCTAGTTCTAGACTCACCAGATTCACTGTGTTGTGTCCTTGGGCAAGACACTTTATTCGCTGCTTAGTACTGATTCAACCAGGAAGACAGGAAATCATCCCAACATGACTGAAAAATTGTTGACTCTGACGTACAGTGACAACACAAACAAACAAACAAACACAAAGGTATATAGCCGAGATGAGCAGTAGAAGGGTTAACATGCACATTTATAAGATTTCATTTCCTGAACCCTTCTTGAACTTAATGTAACGTTCCATAAAATTTGAATGGTTTTACATTTTTAGGGATCATGAGTTTGAACATTTAAGTCACACTGTCACAGTTGGATGCTTGGCAGACACATTTCTGAATAAGTTGTATTTTGTCTCAGAGGCTTGCCCAGGAACAGGGAAAATGATGCCTTGCATAGGCTGAAAAGTGTTCACTAGCCATAGGTCTAGATAAAGATTAAGAAAAATATGATGCTAAAAAGAAATCAAAAAATCTCGTCCACAAATTTTAACATATGTTTTGGGTGCTCAATAGAACCGTCTCATTGAGACGGTTCTTTTCAGTACCCAAAGCATGTTTTGATTGAGAAATAAGAAAAAAATTTCTATCTTATCTAGAGGCTTGACTGATCACATCAGATATGACAATAAAGTTTCTCATCCAGAAATTATGCTATGGCTATCTTAAAAGAACATAGTGATATGAAGAAAAACATTTTTGGTAAATATTTTGGCTTGGCAGGTCGTGTGGGTGACGGATCTGTGTACCTCTTGGTGCTGGGATGTCTTACTGGCTGGACTTATGGTGTCTGCTCTGATGCTTGGGAGGGACTTAGCTTTACCGTTCTCTTTTCTATCGTATAAATGAGCCGTGACATGTGATTTCCAACAATGTGGCATTTTGACATGAATAGACTTAGGCCAGCCTGTACAGACTCCTTTTAAGCTTAGAAACTTCAAATGCTCTTCGGTCAGTAGCTTAACAGTCATTGAATGTTCAAGCGACTAGCAAAGGCTTACATGAATAGACTCAGATGAGCCTGTACAGCCTCCTTTTAAGCTTAGTAGCTCCAAATGACTTAACAGTCATGGAATGTTCAAGCGACTAGGAAAGGCTCTGATCAGACTGGGCGTATGGGCAGGCTGGTCTGAGCCTTTGCTGGTCGCACATACCACATTGTTGGAAATCTCATGTCGCAGCTCATTTCTCTACCTCTCTGTTGGAGACAGCGTGACTTGACTGAAGTGTTGTTGAATGAACTGTTGAAGTTTGATTACAGTAAAACCTGTGTAAAACGGCCAAGTTTCAAAAGACCAAAATTGTTTTTCAAGACCAATTATCGCTTAATGCAGGTCAAAAGTATTGCAGAATGCTCCAAGTGGAGCATTCTGCAATACTTTCGACCTGCATTTAGCTACCATTTGTCATTAAGATGTTTGTTTTGTCTATTTTTGAGTGGCCGTTTTACACAGGTTTTACTGTACTCATTTATGCTGAGTGAAATGGCATTTTACAGTATGTGTATGTGTTTGATGATTTTGTTAACTGCGGATGATTTAAATCATGTTTCAAACGTCAAAGTAAACAAAAGTTTAAAATGTTAATTTTGATTATTTTCGTATCTATCAGTCTAAACATATGTTTTGGGCACTCAAATGAACCATCTCACTGAGACGGCTCATTTGGGTACCCACAACATATGTTTTGGTTGAGATTAAGTACGATTCCCTTTTATTTGAATCCTGTAATGTTTTGGTTAAAGTAAAACACTGTATGTGAATGTTGGTAGTTTATTATATGTTTGTTGTTGGGTCTTTTTAATGTATACGAAAATTATATGTCTATTTTAATCTATAATGAGTGCTTCCCAGAATTTGATTTAATAAATGAATGAGCCTATAAAATACTGTATTTAACTCTTTCCTTGATAGCAGCAACTTTTGTTGTCTGCTGATAACCTTTGCAAACAGTTTGGACCCAGATCAGGATCAACATTCTGAAAGTGTTTCGGAAAGAATTTTTTGAAATAGTTAATTTTGAAAAAAAGTCGACAGACGACCGCAAAAGCATGAAAAATTACCCAGCATGCAATGGGTTAATAAGATAATAAATTAGAATATTAATGGTACAAAAAATAAATTCATTTAGTACTGAAAGAAAACACAACAACAATTAGTCTTATTTTGTTTCATCATATGACGTCGTGTCATGTATTAAAATCGATAATCCACTAGCAGTTTACAGATTTTGATAATGTTATGAGGTGACGCCCATAACAGTGTTGCGTATACTTGGCAAAATCTTTACAATTTCACCAAAAATATGATTACAAAATAATCTTAATGTCATAAGATAAATAGAATCTAAAACTCATGCCTGTGTATAATTAAATTTATTAAAGTTGTTTGGCAAGCCTCGCATTTTATCACTTTTCCCCAAATCGTTTAATAAATTCAATAAAATATGAGCATTCATTTAAGATCCTCTATATAAAACTGTAAGGTTTTTAATGAAATGCAACTATATGTCTTTGCTTTCTGGCTAAAAGTGGATTTTTTGTACCATCAATATATATTAACCCATTTAAGCTGAATGGAATTTCCTGCTGTTATCAATAATGGGACCAATCTATTTTTTCTTTAGGGGATGTTGGGTGTTATTTTTTAGTTTTGTTTAAATTTTAATAGAACATTATGTAAGCAAACAGAGGAAACCTTGAAAAAGCTGTGTCTGATCTGGTTATGCACTGTATACCTATGTTCCACAAAAATGATGCAAGGATAATATGGGTTAATGAACTTATTAATGGTATGAAATGATTGCTTGATTATTTATGTCTGATGAAAAATGCTGATTATAAATGGATATCATAAGAGCTTGAAATTTGGTCCGTGTATCACTTCTGTAGCCTCAAAACCAAAAGCTCACAATGTCACCACGTAATGACATTGTAAGTTTTCGGTTTTGAGACTATAAAAGTGATATAAGCACCAAATCTAAAGCTCCTATCAGTGTGGTGGATATAGCGGCTTTAATGATTGGTGTTATTATTTTAATACCTTTTAGAATGTACAATCAAAATTCTATGGAATATTCAATATAGATTTGAAGGGTTCCCCTGGTCAAACATGTTTTGTTTTGTTGTTAGCTTACTTGAGCCTGCAGGCTCATAGGTGAGCTAGTATAGCTGCACATTTGGGATACACATATGAGCCGCGACATGTGATTTCCAACGATGTGGTATTTTGACAAGTGTAGACTCAGACAAGCCTGTTAGCTAGGCGGCTAAGAGCCAAAATTGTGCTATTCCGGATACAAGCATGAAACTTTCCACACTTGTTAAGCTTGGTAAGCTGATGATTTTTAGATATAGAACCACTCCGAAAAATTTCCTCTGCGCATGCGCAAGGCAAAATATACTTCCGTTATAGAAAATTTGGTCTCATTTGACTACACAGACCAATATTTGCGTTTGACATGGTAAAAAATTGACACACCATATCTCTAGATGTCCTAACATAACAAAACATAATTAAAAATAGTTTCCATAATTACGCATGCGCAAACTAACTAATACATCCGGCTATCTCGTTTAATGATGTCAAAACGGTAAATGGAATACTTATATTTTTTCGACTGGGAAATAAATGTTTCTGCACAATCATTTATCCATTAACTTTTGCTGTGCATGCATTCACGCTAGAGAGCCACTGTACTAGAACAGTACAGTCATCGCGGGTCAGTTGCAGTCGATGCGGACACACACTAAATTTCTTTGGTTTACTGTTATCCATTCTATGAGCTAGTTCTTTACCGCTATTAATTTTCATGATAATGTTTTCAGTTGCAATTATCACTTAGGTATTGTAATCCATTCTGGGACAATTGGAGCCTTTAAATTCTAAAACTAGCTAAGTATCAGCCAATTTCTGGATAGCCAGTGGGATTATTTATGCGTACGAAATGTGTTTACAGATTAATAAGACACTATTTTAGTCATTAGTTATGATTTAATGGCATCACATAATTAAAAATACAAATAAGTGAATGAATAGAGTGTTTTGCATATTTCTGTTAATTTTTTGTGAAGCTGCAAACCATTTTGTAGCTGTATGCAAAATTTTAGTAGTTAAGGGCATTGTACTAGTAGTCAAGGGTCTAAATAAAAATCAATTTGTATGCAATCTAAGACCCGTAAACTGGACCAGAAAAGCCGATAATGTAGTACTATGCATACAGCATGGAATTAAGAAAGGGGGCAAAGATCAGAATCAATACAATCAAGTTCCACACCTGACCCAGGATACCAAAAGGGAAAGTAACAAACATACAAATTAACACCACAAACGAGAGCCAAGAGGTCAGCCCTTTCCCGGCAGGTGACCACAAGGCAGCAATGAGAAGACGCGAAAGCATGAAAAACACAATACAGAAATAGTACAAATGATCCACCAAAGAAGTACCTCCTTTAAATGGTCAGTTAAAGTATTTTACTGGTGGGCTTAAACCAGTTTCACTCGAATAACTTTCAAAATGCCCTGCCCTCAGATTTCGAACTTTTGCGCATTAAAGTACTAATATTTTGCATTTTATCTAAAATAACTAAATTAAGCATTTATTCCTTGACATTAAAAATGCCTTCCATCCTTTTTTTTCAGGAAAAAATATCACATTTTTGGCAAAACTCAGGTGCTGTATCGACTAACGCATAACTCATAATCTTTGTTAAGCAGATACACAGCTGGATATATAAGTGACAATAATAAGCACAGACTATGTTCAAAAGTAAAAAATGACAAAATTATTATCCTTTTTAATTGCCAGGTACTCTTAAATGGTATATTTTGTGCCCTTGTAGACAGCAGCCACCCCGCGATGACCATGCTGTTCGAGTACAGTGGTTCTCTAGCGCAGCATTTGACATGAATGAATTTCTCTTGTTATGCTGGGGACATGTAAGGTTTACCCATCATGGTCTTGATTGACTACATACCGTAATGTAACTTCGAATGTGACTCATGTTATGGAGTTTACTGAAGAGTGTTTGACTGTGTTTGGACATGCATTGTTATGCGTTTATTTTTGGTTACTTGGCACCTGGGCAGAGATGATAAGATCACGTTCATCTTATAGACAAACGTATGCATTTCCAAAGTGACATTTAACCAAGAGAGCCGGCAATATGTGCCATAATCTGTATGTAAGCTGATATGACAGCCTTCTCAAAGGATTTCAGTTATTTAACATTGCCGATTTTAAAAACAATCATCAATTTACAAAAATGTAGTGTTCAAAGTTGCCACCTCAGACACAAAGGGTCGTACACTGGAGAGCTGCATTGTTTACTTCTGCAACTCTGAAGACAGCCATATCTCACAAGATCAAGAGAAGACATTGATGCTTGTGCTATGGTGGTCCACAGTGGACTGTACATTCCAGTGTCTAGTTCTTTGCATCACAGTTTGCTTGACTAGGTATTTATTTGCCCGTTTTATGCACTGACTGACACACATGAACCTTAATATGCTGCCTTTAAAATGTGCTGGTACAAAGGCACTTTCGTAAGGGCTGTCATTTCATCGAACAAACCTTTTTGGTAAACAAATGTTATCTAACCATGTCTATGTGCATGTAGGTGCTTGCTTGTTCTACCATACAGTACTTCGATGAATCGTTTAATGGTGCAGAGGTAATCTGTAGGTGGCTTTCCAGGGAGAGAGTTCATTTTTACAAAATACCTAGTTACAGCTGAAAAGCTTACCCACCGTTTTCCACGACCAAGGAGAAAGGATGTCTTATTGCACCTTGTGAGTAAATGAAAAAGCAAGACAATTTGATTTCACACCAACGATAGCCGGCCATTTTTGCCAACCCTGCAGTTCATCCACTCACAACATTTACACCACAGGTATAACCAGGACTACTACATCAGTATCAACAGTACAACTGCTTATTTTCTTAACTGCTTCCGTAGCATGAGCAAATATTCTTGTATCTGCCTCCTCATGCAAGCAAGGGGCAAATGAAGGCATATCGCAAGCTGAACACACTAAGACCTAGCTCCTTCTCCCGTAAAGTGCAGGGTTCATGCTAGAGTAATGTCGCACTCTCCCCGTGCAACACCTGATCTCAATCTGTGGTTATTTTTTCTTAGTTGTCATATCTAATGTCCAGGAAACAAAGCAGTTGGCAAGATAATGAAATAGTGTATTGTCATCTTCTCACAAGAAATCTTGTCAGTTTTTTTGGTAGACAGTTATTTGATGGACCGACCCTCCAGTGGATGTCGTCTCCTTGTTTTTCCCTTGTTGATGCTTTTAAACTGTCTGCCTAACATGTACCGCACACTAAATCCACCCAAGAAACTGCACAAAAAGTGGATATTACGTATCGTTTTAAAAACATCGTTTGTATACTGCTCACTGAACAGTGCTAGCCCCTACACCTTTAAACATCTGAACAACGGAGGCTCCATCCAAAATGACAACACTGACTCTAAGTGCAAAATCTTTTACATGAGTACCAAATGCCTCGAAGCGAGTCAGTAGCTTCACAAACTAAACTATGAGGCATATCAGGCATTTCCCCACAAAAATTATAACGTTATCATACCAACATAAAATAGACTGGTGTAGACTAACTAATGCTTGGTATGGTTCGTTTACGCGAAGTGAGACACTTGAAATATACATATACAGTTCACTGACAGTTTGGAGACTGTCCATCGACAGACAGTGATATGAGGTCTGCGAGCTCAAGCACGGCAGAATATATATGTCTGCCTACCTGTTTGTCTGTCTGTCTGTGAGTCTGTCTGTTTGTCGGTCTAAAAGGTATATTGCCCTTGGCCAGTGACCTATATAAGGTATGTCACTGCCTTGGCTTAAAACATAACTTTTTCAGAGACGTCCCCAAGTGAAAACAATCCAAATTGATCAACACAAAGAAATTATGTGGTGGTGACTTTGGACCACCCCGGTAGCTGAGGTGGTGAGCGTTCTGTCCAGTGTTCCAAGGGATTTGAGCTTGAGCAAAAAAAGCTGATTGCATGTCTGTCTATCTGCCACACACCTACTATCCTCTTTTCGTAAAACTTGACTTAAAAGTCTGATACCAATTTTGTATATGTTTAGCGTAGACAGAGCTTTTTTGTGAAAGCTTATACTTGTAAATAAATGGGGCTTTGTTTATCGTCTAAACAACATCCGGTTAAAAGAAACCCACTGCGCATCCAAACAGGTCTGTAGGTCCCTATATCATGTATATTGAAGACATGCTTTGGTCCTTTGATTAGGGGCATTGGGTTTTGCGCAGTTTGCAATAAAAGAGAAACAGAATACCATCTTTGTACAAAATTCAAATAATATGCGCATGCGCAGCAAATAAAGAATGAAGAGGGCTAAACTACAGACAATTAGCATCAGTTCAGCCACATTTTATTATTCTATAGCCAACATGATCCCATATTTAAAGGCAAACTGTATGAAAGCTCTATGATAAAAGCCTAAAATCAGAAAAATGCTTTGCGCATGCGCAGTAGGCATTTCCCAATGTGGTTCTATATCCTATTCTGCTTAGTCAGTCATGGTCTACAACTGTGCCAAATTTCATGCTTGTATCCGGAATAGCACAATAAGGCCAAAATTTGGGTCTTAGCCGCCTAGCTATGTGCAGCCTCCTTTTAACCTTAAAAACTCCAAATGCTGTTCAGTCAGTAGCTTAACAGTCATAGAATATTCAAGCTACTAGCAAAGGCTCTGATCAGTATGCGCATATGCGCTACTCGCAGACTGATCAGAGTCTTTGCTGGTCGCATATACCACATTGTTGGAAATCTCATGTCACGGCTCATATTGGCTTCGTTGCTAGAAAAGCTGATTTCGTTGTTTTAGAACAAAAGTACAAATGCAGCCTGTGCATCTGAGGAGCCTGATCAGCACCTTTGTTGTTTGCAGGTGGAAAGTACAATGGTTAACCCTTTCCTTCATGAATATGCATGCTAGGCTATACCCACTATGAATAATTATATAAATAACTTTTCATGTTTGTACATATTACTTGTCAAATCTACTAGTCTAGGATCATATTTCCATAAGCAAACGGAGTAAAACCAGATCAGGCAGCTCTCAGCTCTTACAAGAGCTGCTTGAAGAGCTGAGAGCTGCCTGATCTGGGTCTACTCTGTTTGCAAAAGCGTTAAAAGGCTTCTCCATGAGGTAAAGGGTTAAACTTGCTACATGCACAATTTCAATGTTCTGGCTAGTGACTGTAGCTGAGCAGGCTGGTTTGAGCCTTATTTGGTCAAAAACTTCAAAGAAAGGTTTTCTAAGATTGAGGCTGGTTAGATGTCAGATTTTGTGTGGAGCATTAGTATGTTGTGGGAGAGAAAGTTATTTTCAAATATCATGCTCACATGACCAAGAGAGAAATGATCTTAAACAATTACCCAGATAACACTATTCCTGAGCGGATCCAGAGAGTTAACTTTTACGTTTTTTGTTATTGTTTTTTGTTGATTATGAGGGTGAGAGAACATCCAAATACCACTATAAACAGGTCATCATTGGTCATTTAAATGACGTTTCACTGGTGGGTAGATGGTGGCCCTATACTGAATGCTGGCTTGGTAGCTTTGTGATTTTTCAGGTGATCCGGACCAGTATTGCTAAGAAACTCTGATTTTTGTGATTTTGCAGGAAGTGTGGTGGGGTGGGGGTCAGGACCCCTGCCCCCCCCCTTCTGGATCCACCCATGCTATTTAGGCCAGGTGATTAGAAAATGTAACTTATCTTATATGCATAAATTACTTCTTAAACTTGCGTTCAGTATTACAAATGTTCAGATCATGACTGTAAGGTGATCTGCTGAATGGCAATGTCAAATTCTATTCCTTAGTGCTTTTGTATAGAAAATCTTAACCTGCGTATTTTTCAGAATCTATTTCAATGTAAGTCTGTATAATTTTTCTGTATGGTTAACCTAATGAGATAATATTTACATTTTCCAAGTAATCCTTTAATGAGTCTTAAGATTTTTGCAATTATTCAAAACCTAATGTACAGTAAAACCTGTCATAAACAGCCACTCAAAAAGAAGACCAAAATTGATTTAAAGACCGATAATTGCTTAATGCAGATCAAAAGTATTGCAAAATGCTCCAAGAGAGCATTCTGCAATACTTTCGACCTTCATTAAGCTACCATTTGTCCTATAAGACCTATGTTCTGTCTATTTTTGAGTCACTGTTTTACACAGGTTTTACTGTACAATAGAAAAGTGATTGACAGCTAATTAAGTTCACTTGCATGTTTCCTAGTGGTAGTGGTTACAATGTAGCTGTGATTAACCGTGAGATTAATTGGGAAATACAATTTCTGGGTATAAGAAGCAAGGGTATGTTTTTAGACGAATCATCCAGATAAAACCCTCACAAGGAGTTCTTGGTCATTTTAAGCTGGTAGAAAACAACTCTATGTGCAGATATTAGCCTTGTTATATTAAATTATTATTCTTTTCACTGTTAGTTTGTCTTACTACCAAACCAACTGCAGCAAATGCAGAAGTACCCTTATAACAAATGTACTGCATAGGCCCACATTTGTGTTTACTTTGCATATGATCCGAAAAGAGTAGAGAAACTGTTGGCCCTGGCCTTCAAGTTAAAAACTTTTTTCATGCTCAACTCAACTGAGCATGGAATTTCAAATGCTCATAAGAAACTAAACCGCCTAAAAATAATAAATTTGGAGCACATAGTCTCAGTGGAATAGTGCTTGACTCAAGACCGAGGGGCCGCCGGTACGAGCCTCACCAGCGTCACTGAATTGTGTCCTTAAGCAAGACATATTAATCCTAGCTTAGTACTGGTTCAACCATGGAAGACCTGTCCCTATATAACTGGAAGATTGTGGATGGGATGTAAATAACAAAATCAAGTACTGGTTCAACCTTGAAAGACCTGTCCCTATATAACTGAAAGATTGTATTAAATTATTATTCTTTTCACTGTTAGTTTGTCTTACTACCAAACCAACTGAAGCAAATGCAGAAGTACCCTTATAACAAATGTACTGCATAGGCCCACATTTGTGTGTTTACTTTGCATATGATCCGAAAAGAGTAGAGAAACTATTGGCCCTGGCCTTCAAGTTATAAACTTTTTTCATGCTCAACTCAACAGAGCATGGAATTTCAAATACTCATAAGAAACTAAACCGCCTAAAAATAATAAATTTGGAGCACATAGTCTCAGTGGAATAGTGCTTGACTCAAGACTGAGGGGCGGCCGGTTCGAGCCTCACCAGCATCACTGAGTTGTGTCCTTGAGCAAGACACATTAATCCTAGCTTAGTACTAGTTCAACCATGGAAGACCTGTCCCTATATAACTGGAAGATTGTGGATGGGACGTAAATAACAAAATCAAGTACTGGTTCAACCTTGAAAGACCTGTCCCTATATAACTGAAAGATTGTATTAAATTATTCTTCTTTTCACTGTTAGTTTGTCTTACTACCAAACCAACTGCAGCAAATGCAGAAGTACCCTTATAACAAATGTACTGCATAGTCATATTTGTGTGTTTACTTTGCATATGATCCGAAAAGAGTAGAGAAACTGTTGGCCCTGGCCTTCAAGTTATAAAACTTTTTTCATGCTCAACTCAACAGAGCATTGAATTTCAAATGCTCATAAGAAACTAAACCGCCTAAAAATAATAAATTTGGAGCACATAGTCTCAGTGGAATTGTGCTTGACTCAAGACTGAGGGGCCGCCGGTTCGAGCCTCACCAGCATCACTGAGTTGTGTCCTTGAGCAAGACACATTAATCCTAGCTTAGTACTGGTTCAACCATGGAAGACCTGTCCCTATATAACTGGAAGATTGTGGATGGGACGTAAATAACAAAATCAAGTACTGGTTCAACCTTGAAAGACCCGTCCCTATATAACTGAAAGATTGTTGATGGGACGTAAAGAATCAAATCAAGCAAACAAACAAAAAGTCTCATATGTTGTATTTATCCTGCATATAAATGTTAAAATGCCAACACTTGTTGGCATTTTACATTTATGAGCAGAATAAAATTCATGCTAATTTGGGTTGTGCTGAGAAAAGTTTATGACATTGATGCCTGATAATTTTAACATGCAATCATAATTAGACAATGGATCCAGAGATGCAAGGGGTTGGTACCATAAATATTTTAACTCTAAGACTTTCAATTCTGATAGACTTTTTCACACATTTAATTATATAATCTGGAAAAATAGATACTCCCAAATTTGGTTTCATTGTGTCAGTTTGATACAATGGAAATTGAAAGGTATATAATAGATTCCATGGAGTCGTAGAACGATTGGAGTTTCCAATTAAAAGTCATCCGCTTATTTGGTCTGCTGCATATATTCAAATGCATACCAGACAAATTTTATCAGGGAAGCAGACACTATGAATCCTGATCGGACTGCTCCTAAGGGAGCAGTCTGATAAGGATTCATATTGTTTACAATGCCTACCTCCAAAGTATGTTATTAAGCTGAAGAGAAAGCAGACAACAGTTGTCACAAATTGCGAATAAAGGGTTAACGTTGATTCTATAAATAAATAGACTATGGTTCTTTCAAAGATAAAAACTCCTTCTTCTTGTGAAAGTATGCATCAAACATCCCTTTAGAAAACCTGAAACAAAAGACCAAAACTGACAAATGAGTTATCTGACGATGGGTAGTTGTCATTGGAGTTTGTGGCTTAGTTCTATATATCCTATAAACCAGCTAGATGGATAAAGGTTCAGTCCTCAAGCCAACCAGGGCATCTAAGAGTGTTTTATTACATATTTGATAAGTGCCATTTTAATAAAAGATGGCACTTGTGCTGAGCTTTAAGTTTGCAATAAGCTATTTGAAACCACTATGGCATTCATCATCTATGCAGCAGATGAGTTGAAACTTGATGGGAGACATCAGGGCACATGTAGATGGATACAGAATTTTCTGATATCCAAGATGGCCACCCAGGAAATATTAAAACCATGGACAATAATTTGGATTGTGCTAAAACATTGCGAAATGCAGTTAGAACATTAAGAATCAAAAAGTCTAATTCATTGCCTTTGGATATCTTAGATGGACACTTTAAAGTGTGCTTGGCTAGAAACTTGATTGGAGACATCAAAGTAACATGCAGATTTAGAACTGCAAATGGCAATTTGATTCTGATAGCCAAAATGGTCACCATAGCAGAATGCTATATATCTTGACCTTCCTCATAAGCGATTTCACTCCTATTTACTCCTCTAGTTTATTATATAATCGTTTGATATTTTTGCTATAATAATGAAATCCATGTGTCAGCCTATGGTTCTCTACATGTGATCAGCTTAGGTTTTGTCTAACAGAAAATATACATAGAGGATCCTACAGGAGTGCTCAGGTGCTATTTAATTTATTTAACAAGTTGGGTAAAAGTGATAAAATGTGAGGCTTGCCAATCATTTTATCGCATTTTCCAAACAATTTTAGTCAATCCAATAATACAGAATCACTGATGTAAGATTATATTTAAATTATTTTGAAAACACGTTTTTCTGCCTGGATGTCATTACATAATGCTACAACATATGTAAACCACTAGTGTTTTTTTAATTTTAAAACATGGCGTTATACACTCCCTGACGGGACATCATGTATAAATGCTTATCCTGCTTTCTTACTATTTTCATATTCGTTCAAGGACTTTTTTTTGCGTGAAACAAAAATCAAATAAATGCATAGTGATATGTCTAAGGACCATGGGCAGTCTTAATGAACGATTACCCATAAAATGGAAAAGAAAGTAAGTTAAGCCCTCAAATTATCTGCAAAAGGGTTTTTCTCATTGGGCAAGTACCGGTTAAAAAACTCTGTTTTTGCTATTCAACATATAGGAAATAGAAAAAAGTTTTTTTGAAGTACTCCCCCTTCCCCCCTCCCGTGACCAAGTTAATCCTTTTGCATACAGTCGTAGTTTTAAATTACACTTCATACAAAAATGGCATGCTTGGTTACAGGGGGGGGGGGGGGGGAGGCTGTCAAAATGTTCAAAAACGATTTATTATAATAGCTCATTAGTCGCTAATTTTGTACAAACCCGTAGCTGGATATCAATTTACAATGACATGTATACAGTATGTAGTTAAAGCTGCATACTCTGTAACTATGAACATTTTCGAAATTTTTTATTTTCTTTTTAAATCATTTGTAAAAGTAGAATTAAGCTATGTTTTCACAATAAAAATGTTCAGTTCAGCTGAAAACTGCATGGAAAAGTGAATTATCTTATCAAATAGGTGTATTTTTCTCTTGTTGGTAATTATTTGCGTCCCTCCAATAATTATAGACCGTTGAATTTTAACATAAATGCAGTTGTTTTGATAGTGATAACTTGTTAAGATTTACGAAAATGGTAAAATGTTTACCTGAATTTGAGTGTTTTTACTGTGTTCTTGAAAAATAAAAACATTATTTTTAAAAGTAGAAGATCAAAAGTTACAGACTATGCAGCTTTAAGTTATACCTCAGTGAACAGGTCAGATTAATTGAACTTGAAACAGAACAGGTATAATCTGTGTGTAAATCATTTACAGGTAATAGTCAAGTCATGGAAGCATACTTATTTACAAAAAAATTCAATGGAATCTTCTAGACCCGAATTCTATGCTAACACATCACTTTCCTATCAAGTTTCATGCTGCAAACATTATATTTCCATGTATTTAGATGAATACCTGACGAAACTTTGGCTTTCTGGTCACAAAAATACCCCATCCCCTAAACCCTAAGGCCCTCCTTGTATTAATATGCATTTTTTTCAAAAAAATATTTTGCTAGGTGCAATAAATGTCAGGTTTTGATTTAAGCACACATATACAGTTGTCAGTTATACAATATCCTAGCCACAAGTTCTCAAAATTTGGGTAGATTGATTAGGAGACTGTCCGAGGTCCTTAAAAAAATCAACACCAGTACCTTTTTTGATGAAGAACATACCTAATATAATCAAAGGAGTCGTCAGTAATGAATCTAGCTTCTACTAAACCACCAATACCAAGAATCAACATAAATTCCTGAAACCATAAAAAAACAATTATTTATATATGTGGTGCAATAATTTGCAATGTAAAATAATGAAATGATTGTCACCATTAATGCCATACCCACACCCACAGCAGACAAGATAGCTGCAGCCAAGATGCTGCAGCTATCTCTGTGCATAGATGCACTCTTTAAGCATTTGTATGAAAGCGTAAATAAAATAAGATAGAAATGCCAGTCAAAAAGTTGCAGTTCATCGCCCTTAATCACCAAATAAGGCATTGGGTGGCTTGTTTAAATATATGAAAAATCCGCCTGATTCAGTTGTGCGTTAAGATATTGGGGTCGACTCTAATCTGTCGGATCACATACACAGTGTAAAAAGGCCACTTCATGAGCAATCTCAGCTGCTGATGTCACCATTTTGTGACATCTTCACTGTGCCACAGCAAATTGTATTTTTATATTCCAGATTTTAGTATGTGCTTATGAGTGAAATGTAAAAGAAGTTTAATGAACCAAATATTTGATCTTTTGGTTTTATTTGATTATACTTTATGGTGCGAGTTTATCCAATTTTGTATAAAATGATGCTGAAATTCCAAGTTCTGGGGGTCGGGTCATGTTCCGGAAATGCTGAGAAAAACCTTGGTATTATGTTGCATTCAACCATTGAATAATGGTATATTTGTCGCTTGAGAAATTTGAGACCATCACTTTCTGTCACACACCTTCGAATTTGACCTGCCAATATAAAACTTTGAAAGTTTGGAAGAATTTAATTTTTTGTAAAACTTTCTATGTACACCAATATCGGTCTCACTAGATTGAGCCCGAGCAAAGCAAAAACAAATGAATAACAATAAAGATATGTTGAATCTACACAAAATGGTCTCCTTGATCAAAAGAGACAATAATAAACAAGTATTACATTTTATCATATGACGTCGCGTCTGGGAGTGAAATAACGCCATGCAATAAAATCGATAAACCACTAGTGGTTTATAGATTTACGGGAAACATTATGACGTCCATAACAACGTTGCGTACATAATGGCAAAATGATAACGCTTTTACGCCAGAAATGAGATTTCAAATTATTTGTCATGTGATAAATAGAATGTAATATTCATGCTCTTGTATTATTGAATTTATTAAACAAGTTGCGAAAAAGAGATAAAATGCTCGGCAAGCCTCGCATTTTATCACTTTTCCCCAACTCGTTTAATAAATTCAATAAAACATGAGCACTCATGTAACATCCTCTATATAATATATAAACATTAAATTGCAGATTATTCTGACAGTAAAATTGAATTTTCAGTTATTCACCTAAATAATAAAGGCTTACACTCCACAGACAGTCAGAGCTAAAGACAACCACTAGTTGGGCTACAGTGGGCATATCAACTGTGAATTTGCTCGGATCATATCAAACATTTAATTTCAGGAATTGATGAGTATAAACGAACCAAAGCAAATTTATTAGCCTTCACATAATAAGTTTCCACATCATCATCTGTCACTTCTATAGTTGTTATGTCATTGGATTTGGCCTTGCAATTTAAATAATCTCTGATCCAGCCAAGCTGAAACTGTTTGTCTGGATAATTCGAAAAGTCTATACCATCTTGACCTATACCTGAAATTATAGTTCAAGAGAAACGTCTGAGTATCTCTTTTGGTATCTCCAATGATCTACCAAAACACTCATTTGTCTAGTACAGTCCATTTATAATACTCTTTGTTATAACAAGGATTTAGATGTAACACTGTCATGCCATGGCTCCCAAATGTTTTTTCATAAATGTTTTCAAATGAGTTATATGAAAATGAAGATGGTAATTTTTCTATAATTCCTTTGTACAACGATTTCTATATAACAAGATTCGCCATTCACGGTCCATGCTCGAATCCAGAAAGGTTGTCAGAGGGGGTCCAACTTTCACGTTTTTTTAGTTGATGAGAGGAGATAGGATCCAAATACCACTACATTTAAACTTGTGTGGAGTATGCAATTACAATTTCTGAACGTTGTATCAAGGTGCTAGGCGCACTAAAGTGGTTGGAAATGTAGTTTAAGAACATATTTCACCAAGACGATCTTTACAACGTCTGTGTCACCCAACGTAAGTATTATTGCTGTTTATTCAGTGTTGATTGTTGCTCCCATTGTTTGTGGGAGTTTGTGCTAGGTCGTTGTATTGTTATTCAATACTTTATGTCCTTTTTAGCTTTGCAATAATCTCTGGTTGCTTTACTTCAATTGTCTTCTTGGTGTCATACGGCTGTTATTGGTCTATGCCTCTCCTTCACGGTGCCGTCGGTTGGTCTGTGGTATGTGACTGTGGCATTTCCCTTGGTTGTACTTACTTACATTTGAATAAACAACAATTATAAAAGTTTTATATCCTAATCTGAAAAAAATGATCCTTCAGAAATAGTGAGAAACCATGCAATTTGAAAACGGCAGAATTAGTTTCATTGAGTCTGTTCCTGGAAGTAAATGGAAAGTGCAACTACTCTTACAACCTTTGAACAATCGGAACTGCCGTGGCCAATTCCATGGAATCAGACCTCAGATGTACATTGAGAGTCTACTTTGACAGCGTGACGCTGACGTCAAAGAAACCATGCCAAAACAATAACAAGAGTGATTGCAGTGATACAAACGGTGCCAACATTCCACAAGATGCTATAAACGAACTTTAAATACCGCCATAGCGTTGTTTTATTAAAAAAACAATAACTTCATTTATTCTAAACGTTTCGAGTAATCAGAAATAAAAATAATAATAATATAAAAGGATCCCACATGCTACCGAACTAATTTTCCATAAGTCAGTGCCGGGTAACAAATTGCAGCTTTTTCATACACAATTACGCCTTACATATATCTGTGTTGCTTGATTCTCGAATTGGGCGGCGATTTTCCAATTGAACCTTTGGCACTGCTTTTTTGGCAGGACTTAATATTCCTGAAGGACCAGACCCCGAGGTCATAAAACTTTTTTCATGCTCAACTCAATCGAGGATAAAATTGATTATGGTCATTAATGTTAAAATGCCAACAATTGTTGTCATTTTAACATTTATTAGCATGATAAATACAACATATGAGGGTTTGAAAGCAATAAAAGTTGCCATTTCTCAGCATGTTACTTTTTATGAGCAGTTGAAATTTCATACTCAGCTGAGTTTAGCACAAAAAAGTATTATAGCCTCGGGCCAAAACATACCTGCCATATAACAGAAATGATGAGCGGTCTCATAATGTTCACAGTTAAACATGGCATATTCGTAATCAATAAAATATACACGATCTGAAAAGAAACAACATTCTAACACACCTCGCCTATAGAGCCAACGGTAACACACTGTGATATATTGGACAATAATTCACCGCAAAAGTGTGTGATAGCTGACGTCACTGGAAAATGACGTCATTCATAGCGTTAGACGGTGTAACGTCGTTTTTACGCTTAAAAGACGTTACAATTACATGTAAACGTATGCGATGTAGTCTAAGTATTGGCGGGAGTTCTTCAGTGCAATGGCGGAAAGTTGGAAGAAGCTGAAGACTTCAAATGTGTTTTAGTCGTTTATTGTGTGTTAGAATCGAAATAGATCAGCTCCATTGCGTGAATTGTTGAGTAATAATTCACTGTTTGTCGGTCAGTTGTACGACGATAAATCACTCGCGCTGCGCGCTCGTGATTTGATCTTCTTTACAACTGACCTCCAAACAGTGAATTATTACTCAACAATTCACGCAATGGAGCTGATCTATTTCTTAAACAAACAGCAAATTGAATAAGAAATGGTTTATTGTTATCTTAGAATAATTTACACCATATTCGATTTCTGTCTGGTTAGTTGGCTCTGAAGACGATTGTGACAAAAAGATGTCTGAATTTTATCCGTTATATAAGTGAGTGTATTTTCGACCAACATTTCAGTTTTTATCTTTTTAGGTAGGGATGTGGTGAAAACGGTTTATGAGAATTAAGGTGGTGCTTATTTACCGTTTTTGCTCAGGTACATCTGTGTGCCGAAAATGATAAATATCATAAAGACTAGAAAGGATAGTTGAATATTTTTTTTTATTATTATAAGGTTTAGAAGCATGTGCAAATAATAGGCGGATATATTCAACAGAGTCACTCAGAATCGAAAACAGCCCGTTGGTACCAAGAAGAAGAACATATTTTAACGAACAAATACATGCACTAAGGAGAACGTTAACCAAACAACTCTCTCTCTGTTTTAGACGATTTCTCAACTAGTAATAACAACAATGAAAAAGAAGACAGAACCTAGCTATAAACACCATTCTTACAACCTACGTTCTAGGAAGTGATATGGGCTGCTTAATTTGATAATTGTTTATTAAAAAAGAACCTAGCTATAAACATCTCCCCTTTCAAAATACGTTCCAGAAAGTGATATGGGTTGTATATTATGATAAATGTTTATTTGTCCGCCATGTTGAAAATCCAGTTTGATTTCGTGATAAAATAAGCATGATTTGCCAGATACAACAACTTGAACTTGCATTAATTGTATGTGAACCAAAGGCTTTAGGTAAATATAAAACTACAAATATGTCCATGTTACTGGACATAAGAACAATTTTACACACTAAACTGTGCTTGAACATTGTTTTTGGTGATCAAGACCATTTATTACGTATTTACTGTGAAAAAGTCAATTGAAATTAATGCAACAATCTTAGCAATCACTCATATGTGTATAGTGTAATGTTTTTAAAAGTACTACCAAACATCACTTCCTGTGATGTAGCTCTCGCATAGGCTGTAGGCCTTGTGTATACTAGACTTTCAACACTTCGATTTTGTTATATGTTCTCCAATAAAAAAACAACAACAAAAAACAAGTATGACCATGACATGCCATGATTACAGATCATAGACCAACCCCGACACCATGAGGAAGAATCACTAAACATTGATAGCCACACGACAGCAAGAACATAAGAAAAGCAAAACAACCTCACTTCCTCAGTGAGACGACTGAAAAACCAGACAGGGTGCACAAAACCGCACAATAGAAAAACACCATTAGACTCAGATCTGCTTCCTTAATGATACACAATGTTTCCAATGACAACATTGCATTCACTGTTATTAACCCTTATAAACCTAGCGTCCTTTTTATGGAACATATAAAAACAGTGTACCTCCAGATTAGACGCTGCAGAATGCAGCGTCTGATTAGGGTCTACAATGTTTGCTCACAGAGTATTCTATTACAATTTGAATAAAAAATGAAAAGAATACCACCCGGCAACCCTAAAATTGGAAATGAACTCGTCCAATTAAATCTGTTCCGCATAAATGGGTAATGGATTTGTAGAAGAGAACTGGTTGAAAACAGATGGAAATATAGCATGCTCATGTACTCAGCTGGACAGGGGTAAAACTGGCAAAACACAAAGCTAGTACTATACCTTTATCTTTGTTGTATATTATGTTTGAATGCGACTTGTCATTGTGGCAGAATACAACTGGTGAATGCAGTGCATCAGTATGTTTCCAGAGTTCATCAAGTTCTTGACGGATAATGTTCTTTGGTGGAATTTCTTCAGTTAATCTGTAGAAGAATCACAAATGCAGAATCTCAGGTTTTGCAAATGAAGATGTAATCTTTATAGGTAGGGGAATACATTCTTTAGTTAAAGTTTAAAAAGAAGTCATCTCTTAACGGGCAGCGTTGACTTAAAGATAAATGCATGACAGCACCTTAGAGTAATTTTTGGGAATGAGAATTAAAAAATACATATTTGATAGTATTATCTCAATTTTTTATCCCTCAGCACACTTAACCAATCCCCATTTGTATATAAAATAAGAGGGCATAGACGAGATGGCATACATTGTTAAACCAATAACCTCAGGGTGGGTAGTCACGTGGTTTTTGCTTGGATATACTGTACGGATGTTCGAATACACTGTACGGACATTCTGATCGAATGAAGGAAGATTTCTCTGTTTTCTCATCTATACACAGAAAGTTATACACCATTTTCCAGCCCACATTTTCCCCTATCAAACGCTACCAGGATAGCATCTTTAAGCTTCTTACTTTGAGTACTAACTCTGTCACAAATGTTGTCCGTACAGCTTATTTCCAAATTCAGGCCCGATCTTCGCCGCTAAAATTTTTGTGACAGAGTCTGTACTCAAAGTAGGAAGCTTTATGAGGATATCCTGGCATCGTTCGATAGGGAAAAATGGGGGCTGGAAAATGGTGTATAACTTTCTGTGTAAAGATGAAAAAACACGCAGAAATATCTATTTACTTTTGCTTAAAACATCGGTGTGGAAAGAAGTCCGCCATTTTTCCGTACAGTGTATCCTAACAGAAACCACGTGACTACCCACCCTGAACCTGTGTATACTAGTGACAGGTAAATGCGTACTTTGGCAAACAGAGAAGACCGGGATGAAATATTTTATCAGGATCTACACTGTTTACAAAGACAAAAACGACCTTCAGAGAATGGAATACAATTTATTTGGAAATTATAACCTTCGAATCCTCATTGGGCCTCAACTTACACAATGGTCTATCACTGGTTTGTGTCAAACCAGAAAGAAAAAATTCATTAGTGCATAAAGGTTTAAAGTGTTACCTAAAACTTCCAACAGCTTCTCTATGAAAACAAATAATGCTTGGTTTGCATGTAAATTTTCTGCAATCATGTGACTCACGTTAAATATCTTTTGCATTTTCAAATTAATGAAAACATACATTTTGCTGTCTGTTGAAGTCTTTATTAACGTTTTATACCTTTTCTGTTTCTCTGGGTCGTTTGGAAAGCCATCAGGAGCAAGATCAAACATATGGAGACCTAACTGTTTCCACTGACTTCTATCAGATGGATCTTCAACGGCAATTGCATTGTGTAGACGACACATCTCTTGGATAATCAACCTGCAGAACAAAATCAAAAGAGGCTTTCTCGACAAACACTTATATTTGACCGTTATTTTAATTTGGCGTTATCTGCGATGTCACAGTGAAAGTTTTTTAATCGCCAAATTAAAAAACGCAGTTTTAGTTTAAACATATTTTATTTCAACTTGGTAAGAAGCACATACAAAAATATATACAAGTTACAGAATGTAAAAAGGATAAGAACGAAAGCTGGAAGCTTATGTTATTCTTCTCCTGAACACAGTTTTGAATTTAGTAACATAATTTGCATCAGATAAACTCCCATCCTTGAATTTTTGCTTTCTGTATCATTAAAACAACTTAAGAACAGAAGTGTTGTTTTGCACTTCGAATGAAGCCCTCAGTATAAAGGAGGGTATTCATGATTGAAAGAATTTACTCCCGATCAGAAGCAAATTATTTCCTTTAAGATTAGCTCCTATGAGAATTGAAACCTACTTCATAGGTCCTTAAATTAAATTTAACTATATTTTAGTCTTTAATTTTACACCCAAATATTACGTGTTAACCAATAGTACAGATATAGTTGAGCCTAGGTATGAGATAATGGTACTTTTATCTTCCAATATACCATTGTTTATATCAAACATGCCTGCATCTCTCCAATGAAGCTTGTTTGCTATCATTTATTGTTAAAACCATCATCTACTCCAAACGGTTGCTTGTGAACACTAAAGGCGCTAAAATGGGGATGCACAGGCTCCGCATGTTTAGCATGAAACCTCATTAGGTTTTGATTTTAACTGAGAAACTTTTCGACCAACCTACAGTCAATTCCCCTATACCTAATGGGTATGGGTAGGGTTTTGTTCAAACATAGGTTGTCGATAATTATTAGAACAATCTCACTTACAATGCAAATTTAAAGCAGAAATAAGAATTATAAGTATGGTATGATAATTCATTATTGCCTAGGGTCCCATAATAATAAATTGACAAACAATGTAGGCCCATATCATATGACACATGATGCGACATCTCATCAATGTCTACACTGTTTATTTAAAAGATACTACATTTTCTGTTAAAATAATGACGATTAAAGAAACCAGGCCCTTCAAAAATAAAAACTGGATTTTTCCAATATAAATGTATAAAGATAGAAGGGTCTAGCATGTTTAAATAGGTTAACTTCTTTATCACAGGACTAGCACTACAATTGCAAAATTGAGCCGTGACATGTGATTTCCAACAATGTGGCATTTTGACATGTGTAGACTCAGAGGAGCCTGTGTAGTCTCCTTTTAAGCTTAGAAACAACTCCAAACGATGGTCAGTCAGTAGGTTAGCACTCATAGAATAATTAAGCGACTAGCAAAGGCTCTGATCAGACTGCGCAAATGCGCAGACTGGTCTGAGCCTTTGCTAGTCGCACATATCATATTGTTCGTAATCTCATGTTGCAGCTCATATGATCTCTTACTTCCGAATTTTCTCCTCCTTTAGTGCACATAAATCCAACATTTCACCGTGTATATACCCATGCACCATTCCGTTATAGAAAATTGCATACAGTGGGGCTCCAAACCCTACTGAACTCAGCATCTAAAATGGATGGTTCAAATGAGAGTTTGAGATAATTAAGAATATAAAGTTAGTTTATAAGTAAGTTTGAGATACCTACAGGCAACATCGAAAGAGCACACTTTTAAGGTGCAAACCTGTCCCTGTCAAAAAGCTTTTTAGAAATACCAACCATTTGACGCGCATTTAGTTTCTCACACCTTAAAACCTAAACAACATGAATGTGTAAGATATGGTTAGGTTCTACCTTTGTAAGACTCCGATGTCATGACATTTCTTTTTAGTTTTAGATTTGCTGCTTTTTGCTATCTTTTATTTATAATTTGACTTTTTTTAAAAACTCCGACGCCCCTTTTTTGATACTTTGAAAACATTCTTATACTAGCTTTATGTATCATTATGAAGTAACAGTGCAAGGATCAGTACCAAGAAAGGGGCTTGGTTTATCAAACAACCATTATATTGAGTTTGAGCTCATATTCTTGGACATTTCGAGAATACGATCTTTAAATTTTAAATAATATATGTATTTATTTAGAATTAAGCTATTTTTATTTCAAAATACAAAATAGTTTGTCCGAAATCACAATTTACTTATTTGCTTTTACATGGGAAAATTACATACATGTGAACCCAGCTCTTTACTAGTCCACTCATTATGAGATGGTCTAGCATTTAAAGATACAAGTTCGCACGTCAGTTTGAAATAATAGAGCATAAACACTTACACTTAAGTTAGGAAGGCAGTGGCTCAGTGGTAGAGTGCTTGACTCTAGACCGGAGGGCCGCGAGTTCGAGCCCTACCAGCGTCACTGCGTTACACACATTTATCTTAGCTTAGTACTTGTTCAACCCAGAAAGACCCGTCCCTGCATAGCTGAAAGATTGTTGATGGGACATAAAGAATCAAATCAAACAGACAAACACTTTAATTAATATGAGAAGCCGTTTTACTTTAAATTCCCTATTTTGTGATATCACAATTTCTATTTTTTGATTTCACAAAATAATTTTTGATGTCACAGAATATTTATTGATATCAGAAAACAGAATTTGTGATATCAGAAATAGAATATATGCATCAGTAATTCAGCATCTAAATTTACAGTAAGATATTTTACCGTAATTTGAAAGATCCCTGCATCTGCAATTGCTAGTTCTGCAATCAGTTCAAGATAATTGATACTTGAGAACTGTTAGATTACATTAGTGCCACTTTTAAAGTTTTCCACAAAATCTATTTGATATTTCAGATATCAAGTTGTTCTCTTAGATTATGAATACTGGGGCCAGCATTTAAGTCGCATAGTCACTTACATGTAGTCTTAAAGGCGACATGACATAATATAATTCTAAAGGACATTGGAAGGGGTTCTTGCTGACCTCTTTAAAAGTTGCATTCGCAGATCCGGAAAGGATCCAACTCAACTTTGGCGTATTTTTTGTTGATGAGGGGAGAGAGGTCCAAATCAACTTAAAGCACGCTATCATTGGCCCAACAGCGAAACACGATTTAAATGGCGTTTCGCTGGCGGGCAGGTGATGGCACAACATTGAATGCTGGCTTGGTAGCTTATTGGTCTTTCAGGGGATCAAGACTAGTATTGCTAAGAAACCTTATAGCTTTGTGATTTTTCAGGGGGTGGGGGCTCTGGATCCGCGCATGAGTTGGACATGCGATAGATAAAATACCCCTCACTTTCATATATTTTCTTTCTTGTGTTCTGTCTACCAGTCGCTTCGCCGCTTCTTTGTGTATCCGGAATAAAACCACGTCTTCTGAGAACTTTCCCTCTTCATAAAACCCAAATAGAAAGTTTGAAAATCCCGCAGTTAAATCCTAGAATAATAAAAAAATATATAACAGAGAATCATAGATAGACAGACAGACATACATACACAAATATAGCTTTTATTTGCATATTCAAATTCTAAGTATGACGTGGTAACTTCGGTTTGGTGACCCAAGTAAAAAATACCTTTAAAATTTGTCCTGTTTATGGGTGCTTTCTTACTTGTGATTGACCATTGGTGCATATGTGTGGACTATTTACCACCTAAGACGATGGATAATACCACTGCATAATATGATGCTGGGTAGATTGGACTTGAATTTGGAAACTGTCCTCCAAAGAACACACACACACACACACACGCACACACATAAAATTATTAAGGTAGGTTATTATTTGACTGTCCTGGAAGTAAAATAACAAATATCAGAAAAAAAATCAACCAATATTCTGGAAAAAGTCGCAAAGGCTTACAATTTTATCAACATCGTACGTAAGTCACCATCGCTGAATATTGAAAGATGAACGTTTAGATAATCATAAATAAATCCTCCTCCTTGCATTTAAAGAGCAGGTTGATTAACCCTTTTTGAGCAGGTACTTTATTAAACAGTGAAAACCCAGATGAAAAACAGCAAAATACGACATTTTTCAGGGTCTGCAGTGTTTGCTAATGTCGCTTATATACAAACTTTAGAGTCGTATATCACATTTTGACCTGCAAAATGGACAATTTCACACCTATTGTATCAATTTGTATGGGATAATCCATCAGAATAAAAAGTGTTAACTATATATATGTACTGTCGGTACTGTTATCAAGCATATATGAAGGGTCATTAAATAGAACAGCATATTAATAAAATAGATTTTAGCGAATTACACTACTGGAATTTAATGCTAAAATTATTGTGCTGTAGCTTTTTGTGCATTTTATATAAAACATGGTACGCGGTACCAATCGGAATAGACGAGTGTCATAGCAAGGTCTAGAAAAAAAAACTATCAAACTATATGCATGTTGAAGATAGTATGCGATACGAGGGCTGTTCAAATATGAATGCAAGTAGCTTCATAACTTTCTTCACGTATATGCTACGACAAAATGTCATACCTTTCTGGAAAGAACTGTTTCTCGCCTTTCAAATGGCACCAAACATAAAGAAACACACACTATTTTTCTCGAGTTACAGACCCTTATATAAAGGCCGCTCTAGTATACTGAAGTTTTTCTGAATCAAATTGCAACACACGTTTTGCTACTTGTGCGGATATAGTGTCATATCTTTGTTAATTTGAGACAAAATGACACCAAATTTTAGCTGCAAGTCTAAGTAACAATCCCAAAGTTGCTCGTAGGAAAAACTTTATATAATCCTGTTTCTATCTCGAGTAAACAGGTACGTTTGTGGCGTCATTAATTTTATGATCAACGTCATTTTGAGTTATCTGCTGTTGATGTAATAATGAACATCGCTGTGTCTTTTTCTTTGCATTTTGCTTAAAACATGTTAAATATGTCATAATGGTGTTTTCAAAACGCACCGTCCTCTATTTACAGAGTTATCATATCTTATATCATTTTTCAAGCATTTTTCTGTTTCTTAATGACGTGTTTACATTAATTGAAATAGGGTCAATCTGTCTACATCTCAAGACCAGGTGAGTAATTTTATTCTAAATAACGTCTATAGAGGTCAAACTCAAAGTTTACGTCCAAATTTAGAATAAAGTCGCAATATTATGAAAACAAAATTAAGAATAAATTATATAACCCCTTCACTTTAGGCATTTTTGACTTAATAAAAATGCTTTTCAGCGTTTAAAAAATACCCATTATCCATCAATAATTTGTAGCAACAACTCAGTATAAGCGATCAACATATTGTCTTTGAGTTCAAACAAGTTAAAATGTTGTTTCGTGCATTTTATTAGTGATAAGTTTAACTGAAAACTACAAGGTGATGCTTTGTTAACCATTTATTTGCAAACATAATGAGACTTAAGTGAAAACGATTCATTGTAATTTAACAAAGGCAAGTCGGATTTTCGCAACCTTCACAGAATCATTATATAAGAACATGGTGATACTTCCTTCAAAATTTCAAGAAATTTCACCTGTTTATCGAAGAATTATACGCTCGTCTATCACTGGTATATGTTCAAAGCATTAAGTTTGTTAGTATACTAACGTGACCCTTATTCCAAGGGCTATAACTCGATAAGTATACTGTGTTTGTCTTTAGGTTTGGTACCAGTTTAAAGGTGACATACAGTCCTTTATAGAAACGCTTACCATTTTGACGTAGCATATATGTGAAGAAAGTTATGAAGCCACTTGCATTCATATTTGAAAAGCCCTCGTACCAGGTAACAATTTAAAGGGCTAATGCTGTTCTACATCGTGATCAGAGACGTACCTTTTTAGTTTTATACCCCCCCCCCCCATCCCCAATCATTTGCCAAATGCCAAAGTAAAAAGAATGCAAACCCAGAGTGGTCACTCGATGCTAACAAAGAAAACCGCCTGAGGATAAAAAGGATATGGGCCAGTACGTAAGATGAAACTTATCGCATATGCGTAAGAACCTAATTTTAACACCCTGGCTGACGCATCCAGAGGGACAAGAGGCCTAAATTTTGGTCTGAGACTTCATGTATATCCATACTTTGTGTAGATAAGCAGCGAAGGCTCTGACGAGTCTGTGCAAATGCGCATGCTCGCATGAGCCTTCGCTGCTTTAAAATGCGATGAGTATAAAAATCGGATGTGCTTACCTTCGCGCGTATATTTTCTTGCTTCCAATCGGGTCGAATTATCTTCAGAATCTGCAGAACTTCGGGTGAAGCAGCCGGATCGTCTTTCACTTTCCATGGGTCCAACACCATATCCAGTGCGTGAGGTATATTACTTCTACATTCGTCCATATTGGTGTCAACAAAATGTTAGATTAGATAACTCTTAAAAAGGTTAGCTTCTTTATATACTCAACTGCTTTCAAGAGAGAGAGAGAGAGAGAGAGAGAGAGAGAGAGAGAGAGAGAGAGAGAGAGAGAGTATGCTCTTATCCATCAATTTAAACATGTGTTTTGGTTGCTCAAAAGAACCGTCTCATTCCTACATTTTTTGAGTACGCACAAAAAATGTTTTTATTGAGATATAAGAAAATATATTTTTGACTAGAGACCGGCTCAAGTTTTTAGTCTTTCCCCAGATAGAACGACAGGGGGTATATGAAATGGATACAAACCGCATAGGTCTCAAACGAACCTCAGACGACGGTGACACATATCAGGCTGCTTCTTGGGGAGCATATGTTTAATACAGAAACTCCCAAAACAACAGCGCACGACACACCAGAGGACTCAAATCACGAATGGCCGTGAGTGTTAAACTGTGTTGGTGGTCTTACAGACCATCGTTGAGGAGTGGCTCAGTTCAAGAGTGTTGGACTTGAAATCGAGGGGTCTGTTGTGTCATTGAGAAAGACACCTTATCGTCTGCTTAGTACTGAAAAAATGTTGACTGGGACGTCAGGCACCAGCACAAACAAACGAACATACAGGTTGTCACAGATAAAGCGCGTATGCTAACTTAGTAAGACGGTGTTTAGTACCCACAGCATATAATTTAGCAATGCTGTTATTTCAAGTACATAGTACACAGCATAATATGAAAATAGCCATGTTTATGTTGCTTACTTATCTCCTTTAATGCAAACTATTGGTATCTCATAGTGAATTTTAAAAGTTTTTCCAGCCATATGGACGACTTCTTTCTGGTCCACACTTCTGGCAACTGTTATGCCCTCCCCGCCACGTTTCAAATACAGACCAAAATCTGATTTACGTGTAATGGTTGATTGGAATTGCTATTACAAGAATTGGCTGTATCCTTTGTATCTGCTTTTAGAGATCCATTTTCTGTGAGTAAGGTCTTTCTTGATTTAAAGCACCACCTATAATTTGCAGCAGACGACAATTTCAAATTTTGCTGCTTTTTCAAAAGTAACAAATAAGGCATGATATTTCATGAGAATCGTCTGCTGGCAGACGATTCTCATGAAATATCATACTTTATTTTTGTTGAAACTAGGAAAGATGTTGCAAAATTTGTCATTTGCTGCAGTCGTGATTGGCAATTTAAGGGTTAATCTTTATATGCTTTTGGGAACGTTGAAACATGATTTCTATATGGAAATTTAAATAGTCATATAATCTGAAACCGAGAGTAGGTACCCTATATCAATAAAGTAAAAACATATTGACCGATTGAAACATGGCCAGTGCGGCTAGTGAGCTGACTCCGCTCATTTTCGAAGTTATGATAAATTTTGATGTCAAAAAAGCTGTGTGACCATCTTCCAAACTAGATACAATAAAACTATATTAAATCATGGCCATCCGTTGACCGGGCTGTTTATCATAATATATTTATATAAAGAAAAAGAAGTATGATAAAACTAGTGAACGCAACACAATAAAAGACCAGCCTATGGCAGTAAGAGAAAGAGACATATGAACACAAGTAAACTAACGAGGTACGTGAACAAACTAACATAAAAAACAGTCAGCAAACACCCTCTTCCTCAGTGAGATGACTGCCACACTAGAATCCCCATCTTTGGCAAATTTCGCATGTTTTATCAATCCGAGATTTCATTTTATTAGTTCGTACAGACAGTAAAAAAATAAATTGAGTGCATTTTTTAAAATAATAATAATAATAATAATAATAATAATTGATATTTTACTTTCTACATTCACACAAATCTGTACGAAATAGTACAAGATTTATCGTAAGCATGGTTATAACATGGTACAAATTGAAAGAAGTATAAACTTCATTTTGAGGTGACCCATAAAAGGCTGAATGCCAGACCTCGAGATTATAAATCATTTTTCAGGCTCAACTCAGCCGAGCATTAAAATTTATTCTGCTAATAAATGATAGAATGCTTACAATTGTTGGCATTTTAACATTTATTAGCAGAATAGGTACAGCATCTGAGTGTTTTAAGCAGGAAACAATCTTTATATTTCACTATTTTAGTTTTAATGAGCATTTTATATTGCATACTCAGTTGGGTAAGGCATAATGAATATTTATAACCTTAAGGCCAGAGGTACTGTTAAAAAAGAAAGTGAGGTGACATATTATGTCTGCTTTTAGCTAAATTTGTTGCGTCAATAGCCCCATTTACCACTGCACTTCATGTCTAATATTCGTATGTTTGTATAAAAGGCGTTAAAGAAAAACTGTTAACTAAAAAAATACTACTGTATTCTTCCTTCTGGTTTAATACAATAAACTTGGGATGGTTCATTGTACATATGAGCCGCAACACATGATTTCCAACAATGTGGCATTCTGACAAGTGTAGACTCAGACAAGCCTGTGTAGCCTCCTTTTAAGCTTGGAAACTCCAAATGTTGTTGGGTCAGTAGCTTAGCACTCATAGATATTCAAGCGACTAGCAAAGGCTCTGATCAGCCTGCGCATATGCGCAGGCTGGTCTGAGCCTTTGCTGATTGCACATACCACATTGTTCGAAATCTCATGTCCCGGCTCAATAATGAAGGTAGCAAAGATTAGACTTTTCAAATTATGATGTATTTCTGATTCTTGAAGTTTGTTTTTACTTTAGTAAATATTGTAGACACTGATGAAACGTCACATTTTGTGACAGTTCATCTGGACATTCGCTGTTTGCAAAAACAACCGTTTAGGGTCTCCAATATAAAAAGGGTGAACAATGTAAAACAGATATCTCTATTATATGATGTGAATCAAATGTCATGTAAGTCGATCAGTAGTTATGTTTCTTTTGACTTTACAAATGGTAGAGCAAAAAACTGGCAAAAAGTCGCTTAGTTAAGGAGGAACCCCTCCCCACCCGTAAAATAGGATTGTGATATATCAATTTAAAGCTTATAAACTGTACAGTATTGAATCGCTGGAATTACTTGCGCAAAGAGGGGCAGTGGTGTTAAAATTGGGCAAAAACATCACTTTTAGAAGTAAAAATACGAATTTCTGAAATCCATTTCCAGCACCAGATACATGAAACCAGGAATGAAGGATTAAAAAATGATTATTGAGTTGTATATAACCCACCTCAGGCTTTATTATGAAGTCAAAACCAAAATGGTAAGGCCATGGTTTTTTGGTGAAAATCAGTGTTTTTTATACATAAAATCACAAATTTTTGTGTTTTGACTGGTAAAGTTTTTAAATTTAGAGTTTTCATTTAACTTGTTTCAAAATTGACGCTGCAATATTCAACTTACATCATTTTTGTATGGTATAATTCCAAAATTCGCCATTTTTGTTCGTTTTCTGTCCCAAAATCCTACCTTTTAATACCCATGTGCATTTTGGAAAATGGGGATATTCGTTTTACTTGTATATATGTGAATAAACATATTTAGAAAACTGGAGTACATATAGTTAAAATTTCAAATGAAAACAACATACATTAGCTCACGGGTGCAAAATGCTAATGGCTGAGCTAATAGTATAACGATGACGTCAGCATCTAACGTCTTGCATGTGTCCGTCTGTCTGTCATAAATTTTAAACATCTTAATCCCTGAAGATTTTGATACACTTACCTATGGAGAAACCTTAGGATGTGTGAACTAATATTATATTTTGGATATAGAGCCTGTCGTATTTGTTCAAGTTATAATTTAAGTTTAGCTTGACGTACTTAACGTCAAGGTCACATATTCTTACTAATGCAGTTAAACGAGAAAAGTATTCACAAGTAAATTTTGATAAAATAATGAATCCATAGCCATATTATTTATTCTATGGTTTTAACCTAATAAATTATCATAATGATTCTTTTATAAGTCTCAAGGGTCAAGGTTGGCGCTTGACCTTGAAACTGACGTTACTTTTATTGGATTCGCATCTATATATTTAAAAGTTTATTCTGCAGAAACCAAAAGGCCAAATGAACGTAAATTTCATATTTCTTTAGGACAAGAGAACGAAATTGTGCACAAAATGTTTTGGTCACATGGTAAAAAACTCTTGAAAAATATCCTTTGCCAGAACCTCACGTCAAATGACCTAAGTACTTGGTATGTAGTATTGGGATGTAGGACCTACCAGGTCTTTCGAATGATACCTTTAAATTTAATCTACTTTAAGCCTATACCAGTGTATCTGAATTCATTTATATGGGACTAGACATTAAACAGATGAAGTTTCTATAACTGTTGAAGCCAAAGTCACGATACTTATTGATATATTTGCCCTAATAAGACATACTTTTGTTGCCACAAAATGTCATATTTGACCATTGACCATCAGCCAAGTTAGTTCTCGTTGGGTTGCGAGCATTTTTACCAAGATCAGAGGGTTACATAATAACGTACTACATCGGGAGCATGCTTTGCGTTAAAAAGAAACTTAAATAAATATATAGAACAATATTGATCTTGCACACGGCGAAAATGTATTCCATGCTAAGTTAAGTAACCTGAAGAGCAAATCACTAAAATAATGTACTATACCAGGCTATGAACACTGTTAATTATAAATTAATTGTAGGTGACTTTTACAAAAACTATTTCGACTCCTCCATGAGTCATCATCAGGTGGTGATTGCAGATTTCATGAATAGAAATTAGAAATAAAGGTACACCAATTAGAAAGCATAACTTATAGGATAAGATGTACGTTGCAACCATGAAACATGCAATAGATATCCCCACGATAGTTTTTTTTTATTTTTTTATTTTATTTTTTTTTTACTTTTTTGTTACTTTTTTTTATTTATTTTTTATTTTTTTTAATCTTTTTATACATTTTAATTGATTTCCATTCTTTAATATATCCAGTTGGTCACTGATATGAACATGTAACAAAGTATATCTATACTCTAAAGCCATTGTGCCAAGTTACATGTGTTTGCATACTTTGTTAATGGCCATTTGATTCTGATATTTTTAAAATACCTGTACCCACATAATTAGGAAATAAATCCAGATGTTAAATATGCTTTGTGTTATATCAAATTTGACATACTGCGAACCAGTGTACCAATAAATGACTCAGTTTGTGCATCCATTTGATTCATTATGCTAAATACTTATTATTCCTGTTCACTATATTGCTGATTGCCGCATTTATCAGTACTACTGCAGCCACAAATACCTATGCATGCCAAGTTAGTCGCCTTGCATATACACGCTTTGGATGAACATGGCTTCTTTGATGAACAACTACAGTACACTTTAGAAAGGATATCGACAGCCATTTGTCCTTCAAAGTATATGGGAGCAAGCCCGCTGTCATCCTCTTCCCATCCATGTTCAAGTGGTGACTCATCCACAGGATTTCGTTTATTAGCATTCATCCATATTTTGCACTGATATGCTGCTCGTTTGACATGGAACTTAAATGCATCCTCGCAAGGTGGTAATTTAGCTAAGCTTATGTCTTTTGTAGTTGACATCGCTGTTCTCAGTTTATTCAGACTCGAGTGTTTGGAGGTATGATATTGTTTCGGGTTGTACCGCGCGCCACAAAAGGTCTTGCAATGTTGACCATTGTTTCTTCATTTGAGTCAGTTGCTATCTCGGAGAGGTTCTGATAAGTAACGCTACCACTATCTTGTAGAATCTTCATAACTGACTTCTTGCCTATTCCATAAAGTGAAGATACTGAATCACATCCAGTCAGTGCATGGACAGCTGGAAGTATGTTTAACAAAGTTGGGTTAGAATTTGCAACAATTCTGTGCACAGGAATTAAACGTCGCTTATCCACAGTTTTTGTAACATGACCAGCAGCAACCCAAACTTCAGAAATATTACTGATTTGTGGGAAGAAGTATGTTGCCAGTACTAATACATCAGTGTCTGTAGCTTTAATGATGATTCGTTTAGGGTCTTTATAAGAACTTGGTATTTTGTCTATTTCCATCATGTGGTATATGATCCTTGAATCAGCTTCTTCGTGCGTGTTTTGAAGTTCAGGCCAACAAGAGATTTCATTATTTGTAACAGACATTACTTGTGTTGGATCTTTCATACACCCTGACAAGTACAACATTTTTTTATCTCTGAAGTATGTCTTTGCTACGTTGGGAACTGCCTCTGACATAAACTGTAATAAAGCAGTTTTATTTGCACTGACGCTCATAAAGTCTTTCCAAGTTGGAATAGGCCTAGATCCATTTACACTGTATGTCTTAGACTTCAGTGTTCTTGACCGTCGTTTTCGTTCTGTTTCCTTGATTGAATGTTGCACATCATACCTATCAAAAACATCTATGACTATATCTGCTATGTTCATATCAGAAATTACGCCACGTACGTATTTGAACACCAAGTCATCAAACGTTGTACATGTCTCTGCTGATAAAGAGTGAAGTACTGCCATACCATCACGAATGTATATAACATTAGATGGGGTCGTTTCATCCATGTCTGAGATGTCAGCGAGAGACTCTAGATATAATGCCAGATCTGATTTATTTGTTTTTCGCAGAGAGCCGTCCTCATTGAAAAGTGAAAGAGGAACAGATCCAATAGGATGGCTCATGAGAGCCTCGACTGTTACATCCTCCCTAAACTCAGCTAGTGCTAGGCCTCTTCGAAAGATTGTTTCTGGGCTAACATTAGCCCGCTTAATACCCTCTGATCTAGTACTTAGCTTAGTTGGAATAGTCATGCTCTGAAATGTCTTCAATTTCAATCTTGATATTGGTGAATAGAAATTTCCATTTGAACCAAGTTCAAGGTTAGAGCGTACAAAAGACTCCAGTTTTGCTTTGCCTGTTTCTACAGCCTCCAATAAGGAATCTTTTACTTCGTCTGTAGCTTGAAGTCCTGTTGATATATTGATGAGAACCCCTTCGTTGTCAGTGTCCAATGCAAAGGGATTACTCATGCTTGAATGTATATGGTTCATAAGGGTTTTGACGTCATCTTCATCTTTCTGTAGAGATAAGTCAGAAACCTTTATTACTGGATCTTCTTCAGAATGAATGAGACCTGCACGGTGCTTTACAACCTCACTATAATTTCCCATTATGTGTCTTGATAAGTACCAGCGTAATAACGCCCCTTTACGTCTGGTAACACCTACTATCCCACTATCACTTTTAGAGTCACGTATGACTGTTTTTTCTACAGCCATATCTGTCCAAATTCCATTAAATGACGCATTGGGACAAATCCTGAACGTAAATTCTCCAGCTTCAAATTTTGCCTCCAATTCTTCTGGAAGGTCAACAAGCATTTCTAACAGATAAACAGGCAACCATCTGGAATAATTCTGTTTATTCGTACAGAAGAAATAAGGCAGCATGTTAGCTTGTGAAGCCAAGTGTCCTTTCCAGTCACCGCTTCTTTCAGCACGTATATTTTCAAGCATTATCTGTATTGCTTCCAATAGCATACACCAGTAGTTGAAGGTTGGATATTTCGAACACCCATACGCCAAGAAGGCTAAGAAATCTTCAGATATCAGATTTGGTTGCAGACTGTTGATGCTTTGAAATACATCTGATGCACCCTTTGGGAGTCCTCCAGATTCTGTCAACGAAGAGTACATGGTGTTAATTGTCTCCTGGCCTTCTGATGTTAAAACTTCCCTTCCATCAGAGATTTCTAAAAAGGTTTGTAGAAGTGTAGACATTAGTGCTTCATACACTAAAGTCAGTGCCCGGACGCTTCTGTGATATTGCCTACCATCAAGCATACTGTCCACTGTACATGATGCATAGACGTTTGAATCTTTCAACAGATCCGTTAGTCCTCCATCACCCCATAGCTTTCCAATACAGCCTACAAAGCAACATATTGTATGGAAACCACCAAGTCGATTGTGATGGGAAAGAAAACTTTCTGGGCATGCCCATTTAACCTGCTGTGCTATGGCATAAAGCTGCTGATCCATGGTTTGGACGGAGTAATCTTGCCCCAGTACCTTGGCTGTTGCTTTGCAGTTGACCATGGATGTGTAAATCGTGTCCATTTCTGTCGGATTCGAATCTATGATTGGGCTGTACGATGCTAGAGTATTAAACCCGTGCACTGGAGATGTAGACTTATTAAAGTCGCTCCAGAAAGGTATGATCTGGGTAACGTCTGTAGTTATGTCAACGTTTAGTTGCAAAGGCTCTCTAGCAAACGATCTCAGAACAACCCAGATGAAATCCTTGACATTGAAGCTGTCCTTCATAATGCTTTTGATTCGTTCTGTGGCTATATTATATCTGGGAGGCACTGGTCTCACTTTTGGTTTTGAAAAAGGCATAGGTTTCATTGTCTTTTCCACTTCAGGTGTTAGTTTAAGTGCATATTCTTTACGCTTGGGTATACTAAGATCTTCTGAGGCATACACACTATCCCCAGTTTGTTGAAAGCAGACCCTAGCAAGAGAATGAAATGTATCTTTCCCATCTATTGTGTTTGTGTTTATGTCAATATTATCAACACCTTCTTGAATCAGATTTCCACCTTCAGATAACTTTCTTATACCAGCTGGGTAGTAAACACCATCTTTTATTTTATCTAGCTCATTTGCAGCAAGGCTGGTCACGAACTGACGAACTTCTGGGTAGCTTGCACTAAAGCCAAATGCATTTAGAAGATCGATAAGCTTTCTGGATCCATAATCTTGATGTAATGTTATGCCAATTCCTAAATGTAATGGTGGTAACACCCCTTTACTACCATATATAATGCATTCTGATATTGCTATGGCCCTTGTGGATGTACTATCTTGCTTCTCATCTGAGCAGTTGATCAGCTCCTTTACAAACTCTAACAGTATGGCTGGTATAAATCTCACTGAAGAAGATTTAGATATACCTTTAGGACCAGGATATTGATCTGAAGCCATGATATCAGACATTGAGTCTTTTAAAATTCTCACCGCTTTGTTCAATATCACTTGATCATTATCAAACATGGGTTTGGTATCAAATATGACATTTTGATGTACAGCGTCTTCTTTCAGCTTGGTGGCTAACCTAATTGCATCAGCTATGGTAACCTCACTACTGAATATGATAGCCTCCTCACCTTTCAAGTAATGAACTTGTATATCCTTACCAAACCATGCTTCCAACTTAGGTTTAAGCTTCCAGGTTGTGTATGAGTCACGTTGTTCAATTGGCAGGTAAGATTTATATGAAGTGAGCAGTTCTGCTGCACTAAATATCCTATGTCTGTTGATAAGATCTTCTGTTATTTCTTCAACTAGGAGTTGAAATGCCTTGTCATGATTAGTGTCAACACATGCAGTTTTCTTATTCTCCTTATTCTCAGATCTATGGATGATAGACTGCATGCAAGCTGCATGATACACTGGCTTTTTGTTGACAAGATCATCAGCCGTGAAACGCTGAAACGTGTTCTGGTCACCAGCTCTCCGTGCAGCATCTAGCAATTTTTGACATTTGGAATGCTTAACAAGCTTATGTGTTTTTCTTAATGATTTGTTCTTCTGTTTCTGACATATAATACATATTTTCCAATCTATCTCATTCTTCACACCATTTTTATTTTCCGTTTTTCCAACTTTCTCAGCCACCTGTTCCCCTAACTTATGTGAAAGATTTGTTTGGCTTCTATATGGAGCAATGCAATTTTTGTGATAAAATATTTCACGTTTTGCTTCTAGAAAGGTGGTATTAAATTCACTTACAATTCTTTGATATACAACATCCTTTCTAATACATGCAGCATTCCATAAACTCTCTTTGCCTTCAGCTGTAGCACACATCAATTCAATATTTTTGGGCGTTTGGCAAATGATACAAAGTGATAAGTCACTGCTAGGCCTCTTCCTTTTTTTTGATGGAGTTATTTTCAATGGCGAACCTGCTTTATCCATATTGCATTAATAAGATGCGATTTCAGTGTATTAAAATCAAATGGCCATTTTTGGAACATGTAACAAAATACAGAGTAGCTGTCGTTCATCAATATTTGTTTCCTTTGCAGCCTAATTAATATAAGCCCAGTTTAGCATTCTTTTAACCAATGAATTTGTGTAAAATAAGAAAATAGAAAATAAAAAGGGATGGTAAAGAAACTTTGTCTAATTCATGTGGATTGATGAACTTTTAATTTCAAGTATGCTGAAGTTTTAATTGCAGGGAAGCTATTATAAACATTTATCAGGCAGAGATGTTACATTATCAGGCGTTTGTTTGGTGGTTTTGGTGCTTCAAATATCAGGCAACGATTATATTTATGCTGGTAAGATTTACTGTCTCCCTTTGTTGATCGAATTCTAAGCAGCTGATAAAATTATCAGACGTAGAGATTGTATTTCAAAGCAAGGAATAAAACCATATTTCTTTAGTTACTACTTGGCTATGTATTGACAAGCGCGTTCTGTTAAAACAGCAAAAGCAGAGAACGTTAAAAGGCTGTTTACTCTGATGCCTGCCAGTGTCCAAAATGAGAAGAAAGGTAAGAGATGCGGTTGGTTGAACTTCTCTTTCCAAGTTATGTGCGGTGTATTTTTTCTTGAAAATTAAACTGTTGGTTTGAGTTCATGACATATGTGAAAGAAGTCGCCCAGTTTAAACATTAAGAATATTAGGAACAGGTTTTCTACCTATAAAACAAAAATAGCAATAAAAGTCGTGAAATCGAATTTACTGAACTTTCGAATTTCTAAATTCTACTTAAGCAGTTTCCCATCAGGTGATGATATTATCTATTCTAGATTTGTTGTTGTCGATAAAATCTTAAGCACAATAAAAGTAGATTATGAATGATAAAATCCTCTTGCCTGAACTTTTTATAACCGGCAAAGCAGTGTACTCAGTTTCATTTCAAACCCTCTAGCAGTTCGTTTTAACTACTCGTAAAGCAGGAGTACAACAGGGCGATATTATTTGTTCACTTGTGTTCTCAATGTAGAAAATAATTCTTACGAAATGGTTAAAATAATACTATTTGCTTAAGACACGCAATACAATAATATGATTCCAAATGAAACTTCGAAAAAGTAAATTGTGTAATTCTTCTTAACATATGCGTTTACAATCTACATCTCATATTTGTAAATCTTTATATCTCGTAAAAGACAAAAAATCACAGTTGCACACAATCGGTTGCCCCCATAGATCGGAACTACGATATTGCCTTACCAACCATACTTTACAGGTGGGAAGGGCGTTTGCTTTTATCTTACTGACCTTTTGTCAGATGTTTACTCTACCATTACAATATATGGTCGTGACGACCATCTTGGTCATGTGACCAGGATTATTTCAGCAAACTTTTGTTTCACTGTCCTAAAAATTCTCCAAATTACTTTAAAAGATAAACTGACACTGTCGTTTCATGGGAGAAGCTGCTTCAAATGTGACAGACAGACGGACGGACGCACAGACGACAGGCGCTGGTTCCATTGGTATATTATTAGCCCTTCCAATTGCCCCCGGCTCATACGATCTCATTAATGTTATTGCATTTGAAATGCTTTTTATATGCACTGCAAATTCTTAATATTGTACTGTCCAGATATACGAGTGTTAGCAAACACGCATTTCCTAAATTATACCTTGATATAAAAATGTCTGATTTTGTGACAAAAACAACGAAAAATATGACGGGTTTTATATGCAAATAAGACAAAATATGTAGAAGTTTAATATTTCAGCATCAAAGGAGAAAAAATTAAATAATAACTTTACTATTAAAAACTGTACATGTCGGATTACAAAAATTCACGCCTTTGTTAATAAAAAACAACGATTTTCACCCAAAAAACAAGGCATTACAATTCTGGTTTTGACTTGATGACAAACCTAGAGTGAGATTATATCAGAATTGTCAACCATTTTTCATGTTTTTTTCCCAATTTCGTGTATCTGCTGCTTAAAATGGATTCCAGAAATTCGCAATTTCATTTCTAAAACTGAAGTTTTTGCCAATTTTTAACATCACTGCCCCTCTTTTGAAAAGTAATTCCGGCGATCCATAAAACTTCAACATCTTGCCATATCATTCATACAATCAGATTCCATTTTACAGATGGGGAGGGGTTATCGGTCAATTTTCGCTGTTTTTTGCTCTACCAAAATGATACCACTTCCACTTTACATGTGAAATGACTAAATCATGCTTTTTTTGGTACTTACAAAGGATACCAGTGGAATCTCAGACAATTTATGGCATAATTTAAGGTCCTCCGAGGCGGAAGCCTGTTTCCTTGTTCCTTTGACATAACTGACCCTTTCCCTGATCCCCAACAATACAAATGTTTCTTAGGTTCCTTGTTACCTAATACTTCTTTGTTGTCCTGTTCTCTCAAAATTAAGAATGTGTTCTCTTGTTCCTCTAAATGAACGTCTTTTCCTTCTTTGTTCTCCAAAACATGGGAAGGTCAAATTTGAGTTTAAAAGCATATGTCAGTTTAGATCAAAGTCAAGACATCTAGTCTGACCAAACAATTAAAACTATACGTAACCATTTAGTACCGTTATCATAATTTGGCCTCAATGCGAGAAAACCCGTCTTCGCAGTGTCCAACCAAATAAGACTCAAACCAGTCTTTTATCTAGAATATTGAAAATTGCATAGAGCAAGGATGACTACCATACTTTTTTGATCGCAAAGAACATAGGTGCCATGCGCGGATCCAGCGGGGGGACAGGGGGTCGGGACTCCCCCTGAAAAATCACAAAAATAAAGGGTTTCCTAGCAATATTGGTCCGGATCCCCTGTTAAACCATAAAGCTTACAAGTCAGCATTCAGTGTTAGGCCACCATCGGCACGCCAAGGAACCGCCATTTAAATGGCGTTTCGCTGGCGGGCAGATGATGGCCCGCTTAGAGTGGTAGTTGGATCCTCTCTCCCCTAATCAACTAAAAAATGAAAAAAGAAACGTGAAAAAAGTTGGACACCCTCTGAAAAACTTTCTGGATCCGCCCATGGGTGCTGATCAGACTGTGCATTTTTGTTAGCATAGTATGGTCAGGTTTTCTTGTGTCAAGGCCCTTATGGGTTCACAAACAGTATCAATCCAGACCTCATTTTGCACATTCTGGCATTATTAATCGCCGCTCCCACAGGTAGCTATACCAAGGATGTTGTCCATTGTAAAAGTCGCTGATCCAGCTGAATTCAGTGAACAAGTGACCATTTCTATCTTGCTACCAAGCATATACCAGAAATCAAACGTCTCATTGGCTGCTCCGTGAAGAGGGGCTGTGACGGTGTCATTCGTCCAGGCTATATCTAAAACTCTTTTAGGGGACACTGGAACCCATTTGCCCATTTCACCAAAGATCACAGTCATAAACCTGTTTAAAAGAAACTCATCATATGTAACTGACAATGTTCTGTCGCAAATATAGAATAGTAATGCTTAAGATTAGTCTCTGCTATCAGTGTGTGAAGGCTGATAACCATAAAACATTTTTCTATTTCTTTATAAAAGCATTTGAGAAGATACTTAATAAAATTGTTTCAATGAGACTATTCCAATGAGTGCATACATACTATTTTTTGTGGAGAATAATACAAATAATACCACAGAAAAAATCTTATTTAGGGAAAGGAAAGTGTTTATAATTGATAGTAAAAATAATCTCGCCAAATCTCCCCTTTATCGGCCAATGAGAATTTAAAAATGGGCCTCTATCAGCTCACCATTGAAGCGCCATTCGAATGGCGTGTCACTGGTGGCCAAATAAAGGTTCGAGACTTATGATGACAGGGAGTCCAAGTCCAATTAAACATTAAGTTTGAACCATAGGTACAGCACTACTTACCAGTCAGGTATTGCGGTTGCCAGGTGGTACAGACAAAAGTTGTCCCAAGGGCATTCACTGGTAAAAGTTAACTCTCCAAATGTTGTAAGCGTTCCCCAACCAAGTGGATTATTGTAAGGTGCGTAGTATAGGTCATCATCCCCAGCCTAAAGATATAGATGAGCTATGACATAACAAAAGCAACAAAATGAGTGTGTGTCAAGCAAAGACTCAGATCAGCCTGTACATCCGGTTTGATCAGAGTTTTTACTGTGCGCTCAATGTGTAACTTAGTGTCTTCTCTTGATGCATATCCACATGGTTGGTTTTCGCACGTTGTGCCTTGGATGTAGGTGCGCCTACTGATGATATTATAGTGCTTACCGAATAGGTTTGTAGTAACGGCTCAGATAAAACTGCCACCCATATAGTTGTGCCAATGCCCACAATGCTCACAGAGACAAAGTGTGTTAGTAGATGATAGCTCATATAAACATACATAGACATTAAGCTAACTGAATAGCTGTATATACGAGTATACTTACTTATTAAGAGGAAGTCTAAATACATAGGTAACATTTTCTCAGGGACTGACTCTGATTGTTAATATTATAAGCACTATCCCGGAGAAGGTGACATAGAAAGTTTTTTATCATCTGTTCATTGCAAAATAGTTCATACTATTTACTTTCAACTATCTCTGGCTTTTTTCAATAAATGCCCTTTTACAACAACCTTGTGTTCCGTTTCATTTCGACAAACAAGCCAGCTTCGCAACAAGCACTCATCTAAGTTTTTGTCTCCAAAACCATTAATGTTTTTTACGCCAGGTAAAAGATTTTATGGTTTGAAACTATCACGCAGTCCACGGCTGATAGGCAACCTTGACCATAGGGCTTATCAGCAGTGAAGGAATTCCAGTATCCAATCAGCGTTCTCCAAAATCAATTAAGCTATTTGCATATCGGTATCACGCACTCAGTTTTTGGAATTGTCAGAGGTAAGACCTCGTTTCTATTTATTTTGCTCAAAAACCTACCTCCTTCCCTCACCGTCACCTTATTTCTGTTAACACTGCATTTCAATTATTAGGCTCAGAGTGATCGTATCATCTACACTACCATGTATATAATGTATAATTAGCTTATTGTATTGCTTTCTTGTACACCCTAACGTGATGTTAACATGTTATTCAGTTCATTAATTTTGTTATCTTACTGCATACCATTGAGTGTATATATAGAACTACTCAGGGGTACATCCTCAGACAGATCCCCTATTCTCCAGGGGTACAACCTAAGACAGATCCCTTATGCTCACAGGGTACAACCTAAGACAGATCCCTCATCATTTTGCGGTACAACCTAAGACAGATCCCCTCAGGTGTAATATGTTAATCTGCAATCCAGGTCATTATTTTGTTATCATAACTCAGAACTGTGAATTTATATACAACAACTCCCAACAGGGGTATATCCTAAGACAGATCCCCTATTTCCTCCAGGTACAACCAGAGACAGATCCCCTATCCCTTTGGGGTACAACCTAAGACAGATCCCCTTTGGTCTGCGCTTTCTATTTGACCACATTTGCCGAAATTCACTTTTTATCATCTGTTCATTGCAAACTAGTTCATACTGTTTACTTTCAACTATCTCTGGCATTTTTACAATAAATTCCCTTTTACAACAACCTTGTGTGTCCGCTTCATTTTGACAAACAAGCCAGCTTCCCAACAAGCACTCCTACAAATTTTAGTCCCCAACACCATAAAAAGTATATACAAAGATCTACATTACTCTACTTGGATCAATCAATTCTTGAATAGTTTACCACCTCGTTCTTAGCATTGTGTGAGAATCGGTATACTTTAAACTTACATGATCAAAAAGTCCTGTATCCTTTTGGTTTACTGAGAACTGCGTACCATTCTCTATGCCAAATACAAGCAAATTAGCAAACCTTAAACCTGAAATATCGGAATAGGATATACAGGCTTCACCACTGGGCCCATCCGTTTCTGGAAATGCCATCTGAAATAAAATCTATATATGAGCCAGTGCATGAGATTGTGGTAACTATCGCATATGCGAAAACCTCTCTTTTATCCCTTTACATAAAAGAGACGCCTTTTAACACTTTAACACTTTAGGATTTACTATGATTGGATTTACTATGGTTGCTTATCGAAATATGATTAGATATGATCCTACACTAATGACTGAAAATTAATTTCTTTGTTCTATGTACAAATGTGAAAACACATTTATATACTTATTCATAGTGGCTGGAGCTTAGTATGAATATTCACAAAGGAAATGGTCCAAACACCCATCCCGAAGTTTCCAGTGGGACTAGAGGTCTGAATTTTGGTCTAAGCCTTTATCTACATTTATACTTTGTGAATGCGAAAATGTTCAGACTCGCCAGAGCATTCACTGCTCGCCGATGGGCTAAGACGGAAATCTCATACACTGGCCCATATTCCAAATAAGTTATATTTTGTGCTTAAACATCTAGTTATTTTCTTAAGCTACCCAACCATACGCTGTGTGTCACTCCAATAACTGCATCATGGTACTGACTTTCGAGTACTCTGACACATGTTTAGACAACATTTTAGACAACACAGGAACACATATGATTATGTGGAATCATGTTTTATTTTTTTATAGACAGAACAATCCATTTAAGCAAATACTTGTATTAAAATAATGGTGAATGAATGCGAGCAGCGAAGACTACAACAAAATAGTAAGTGAGTATGATCAGGAAATACCACAATTACAAACTGCAGACAACCCCGTGGCACCCCGAGGAAGAGCCGCTCAACCATCACAAGACACCAGGAAGACAAATTAAGCAAAGCAATCAGCTCTCTCTTCCCCATCAAGATGATTGCAATACTAGAATGGACATAAAGTAACGTACAACAAAACATAGAACAATTACAGACTCCCACAATGGGAGTAACAATAAACAAAAAGTCAACAACAACAGAACCACCGCCTTAGAACGGACAGCAGCCTAAGCCACCGGGGGGCTTTAATGCATTTTACTGGTACCAAATCTTCGCCCTAGATTCTGCTGTTGTTGACGTACAAGAAATGTTCAGCTCGCATGGAGGCCATCTAACTAATGCAATGTATCATCATGGAAAACACTCTAATCAAATTAACACTCCATGATGAAACAAAGAAAAGTCTGTGCAAATGCACAGTGTGGACGCTCTCTTCACCATACAATAAAAGTAGGGAGGTTGGTATTGTATGCACAATCCAAACTTTAGTTCTCTTTTTTTATAACGGCACATACATGCTTATAGGATTTTTTTACATACGAGGGCTGTTCAAATATGAATGCAAGTAGCTTCATAACTTTCTTCACATATACGCTACGACAAAATGGTAAACGTTTCTACAAAAGACTGCATGTCATCTTTAAACGGGTACCAGAACTGATGAAAAATACAGTATACTTATCGAGTTACAGCCCTTTGAATAAGGGTCACGTTAGTATACTAACAAACTCAATACTTTAACATATACCAGTGATATAGTCGAGCGTATAATTCTTCGATAAACAGGTGAAATTTCTTGAAATTTTTAAGGAAGTATCCCCATATTCTTATATAATGATTCTGTGAAGGTTACGAAAATCCGACATGCTTTTGTTAAATTACAACGAATCGTCTTCACTAAAGTCTCTTTATGTTTGCAAATAAATGGTAAACAAAACACCACCTTGCAGTTTTCAGTTAAACTTATCTGTAATAAAATGCATGAAGCAATATTTAAACTAGTTTTAACTTAAAGACAATATGTTGATCGCTCATACTGAGTTTTTGCTACAAATTATTGCTGGATGGTGAGTAATTTTTAAACGCTGAAAAGCATTTTTATTAAGTCAAAAATGCCTAAAGTGGAGGGGTTATAGAATTTATACTTAATTTTATTTTCAGAACAGTGCGACTTTATTCTAAATTTGAACGTAAACTTTAAGTTTGACCACTATAGGCGTCATTTACAATAACATTACTCACCTGGTCTTGAGGACGAGAGAGATTGAACATGAATTAATGTAAACACGTCATTAAAAAACAGAAAAATGCTTGAAAAATGATATGAAATACGATTACTCTGTAAATAGAATATGGCGCATTTTGAAAATTCCCTTATGACATATTTAGAATGTTTTTAGCAAAATGCAAAGAAAAAGACACAGCGATGTTCATTATTGCATCACCAGTATATAACTCAAAATGACGTTTATCATAAAATTAATGACGTCACAAACGTGCCTGATAACTCAAGATAGAAACAAGATTATATAAAGTTTTTCCTACAAGCGACTTTGGGATTGTTACTTAAATATGCATCTAAAGTTTGGTGTCATTTTGTCTCAAACCTACAAAGATATGGCACTTTATCCGCACATGTACCAAAACGTGTGTTGCAATTTGCTTCAGAAAGACTTCAGTATACTGGAGCGGCTTTTATATAAGGGTCTGTAACTCGAGAAAAATAGTAAGTGTTTCTTTATGTTTGGTGCCATTTTAAAGGCGACAAATAGTTCTTTCAAAAAAGGTATGACATATTGTCCCAGCATTTACGTGACGAAAGTTATGAAGCTACTTGCATTCATATTTGAACAGCCCTCGTAAGTGATAAATACTTAAATCTAATGTGCTGACCAAAAGTATTGGTCTAGTCACCATTACAACCACTATGTTAAATGCTAAAAGCATAATTATGTCAAAATAAAATACCAGCCTAGTATAATTGGCATATTTTCACATTACAGACAAGATTATAAAAATATAAGGTAGTTTTGGAGAGTGTCTGCTTATCCCATATTATAAAAGGTTTGCAACAGGTATAGCTGTAAACCATCATCCCATAGACATTATGAGAGAGAGAGAGAGAGAGAGAGAGAGAGAGAGAGAGAGAGAGAGAGAGAGCGAGAGAGAGAGATCACTGTTTGATTTACAGAAATTGTGATTTAGAAATCGTGTAAGTGTCTGTGTGATGTGCCACTTACTTGCGGTGCCATGGCTTGGTATCTGGTCCGTGATTATAGTATTTCCTGATCATCTTAACCTGGTATTTTATGTGAGGTATTTGTGCTAAAGGATCCAGTTTTATCTGATAATCTAACCTAAAAAGGAAAAAAAGTTTGAGATTAACTAGCGATTTAACTGACAAACCAAAGCACACAACACCCAGTCTGTTGTTCAGGCATTGCAGTTTCTCTACTTTCCTTAAGCTGGATTCTATATTATTACGCACCATGCTAAACTAGTGTCTCTTAAAGGTACACAAAAAGCTCAAAAGTCGCGTTCCTTCTTAGTATTTGCATTTCTGCAGACTGTTTCAAGAATTTCTTGTGTGATTTATATCAAGGATCATTGACAGTTTGGGCCTTATACGCCTATTTTTATAATTCACAGAATGCTCTTTTGAGCTTCTGGTGTGTTGTATGTAGTATCAGATCAAATAGGTGAACCTAATGGCAAGAACCAGTCGACAAAACATTTTCAAAATTTCTATGCACTCAAGAGTTATGGCGGGTAGAAAGGGGAGTGGGTCTGAAATTTCATGACAATGAAAAGTGCTTTAAAAATTATTTCTGCACGTTTTCTTGATTTATTTGGTAGGCATGGGGACATATATTGAACATATCATATGCAGAGTATTAACGAATCACGAAAATTGATGAAATTCTTTTAAAAATAAAATATGTGTTGTAATAAAATGATTTTTGGGAGATAGTTTAGAAGTTACCCGTACATTTTTGACTACATGTACCGTAAATAATACAAAACTGAAAGCTCAACAAAAGAAATTAATACTTTTGAAGGGATGAAAGTGTCTCATTTCGCATTGGAAAGTAAAACTGTTGCTAACTAGATCCTTTGAATATTACTTTTGCTTTGTTTAAAGGGCATAGCATGTCAAAATGTATTTAAAGTGCCCAAATATTTATGGTATCAAATAAAAATAGCCATGTTGAAAGCTACTTATTGAACACTAAATTATTTACCTGTTGTAACTATTTGCATGCCAGCCGAGAATTTTGTCGTCTGCCAACAGCCTTTTGTAAACAGTTTGAACCCAGATAAAGACCAACAGAATGTCGGTTTTGATCTGGATCCAAACTGTTTGACACTCCAAAGGTGGTCCTGGGTGGTTTATTTGTAAAAACTTTATTTTGAAGAAAGTCAGCAGACAAAAATAAAAAACATGAACGATTCCCTAGCATGCAAATATACTCCTCAAAATAATTAAAGGTCCAGTACGATCGATTATTACATTAACGCATTTTGTGTTCAACGTATTTTGAGAACAAATTAAACAATCAAGTCTAAATTTTTTCCAACATCTTTGATGCCCTGTTGCCAAGTTAAACAGCAAAAAGAAAAAGGTAGAAAATGTTACAAACATTAATTTTGTGTCATTTTAAAACTTGACCTAAATGTTTTGGAATGTCATTTTTTATCTGTGATCCATGGACCACAGAAATGCATGAAACGATTGAATAATGATTTTAGATAACTGAGATCTCTGTTTCCGCATGATTTTTTGGTGTTTTAATCCAGTCGATACCACCCACCTCTTCCTGTGAGAGAAAATTGCCCCTTTTGGCTGTGTCGTAATGACCTGACTATGGTTTCAGACAACTGATTTTGGTGTTAATCTGTGACAATCTTTGTACAATTTGTCGTGATATCTTTCTAACACTCAAAGGCATAGAATGGCGATTGACAAGCTGATTCTTAATGGTCAAGTGCACACATTGCTTTATGAAAACAAAACAATGTCAAAACTCTATTGTCAGAGATGAAACTGTTTGCTTCCCAGTTTTATGAAACTGTTTGAAGAAAGTTTTTGCATGTAAGCTGAACTGTTTAAAACAAAGTTTAATTTGGTGTCACTTTCATTCTACTCGAATGACCACAGAAGAATTTCTTTACCCCACCCACTGTCTTTTGAAAGTCTGTTTTTGGGGGTATGTGCATATGAGACACAGTGACGGCAAAATTAGGAATGGAAATCAGTAACAATCATTCTTTATTTATTGGCATAAAGAGAAGACAGATTTAGGCCAGGTTTTACATGATTTAAATGTTTGTGCTTAATATACTCGCGAGTATAGATAAGTACAGGACATTTGCAAAATAATGTGTCATTAAATAACACTGAGTTTTTTCTTATGAAAACTGCATAAACCTTGCTAATTCTACTTTTAATCTTTACGTACTTTATATTAAACTAGCACAGAATACAAAGCAATTTAGGAGGTTGGTTCTAAAGAACTTCATTACTGTCATGCATTTCTTATTCGGTAGAAAAGGCATTTTATGTGCTTAGACCCTGGGTATTTGGGCTGCTGAACATCTCTCCCCCCTTGTGCCAGCAAGCCACTTCCATACAATGTGTAAATTGTGATAACACATATACAGGCAAAAGCTTTCAAGGCACACGGGGGGGGGGACGATATTTTAAAAACTGTTTGCTGATTTCTATATATTCTAATGTAAAACTGATTGTTCTACCCAAAATTTTACATCTTTGAAGCATTTTATATCGGAAATGGATTTCACTGCCATAAAGTACTCAGGTCAGGGTAGCTTCACGGTGAAGAAAGGGACGATTGTCAAACTTTTATTTTTACTGAAAACCAATGGCATTTACCTATAGCAAGTGTCAATGATCCTTAATATACTAAACGTATGTGAATTTGACAATTATTATACCTTAAGGATTTGCTTATCTATTGCTCTTGCGGGGAACTCTGGGTTCAAGATCAAGCCATCACTATTGCAACACCTGAAAAAGCAAAGCTTTTCTTTACTAGTAAATATATAGATCTCAATATAAGTAATCTGGAAAAATCTGATTGCTTCTTGATTTGGTAGTCAAGTCTCCCAGCTTGTTGAACCAAGATTATTAGTTATGTAACACTATAATGGCTTTGTTCTTCTTTAATTTTTCAGCATTGAATCAGGCTTTAATAAAAATGATGGCGTTAACTAATCATTGATTGGTGACTAATTCTGGCCTTGAGATGGATTTTTTGATGCTCAGGTAGTGTTTTTCGGTCATGCTCTGGCGGCTGTTTAGGTGTTATTTTTTTATTTGTTTCTTCAAAGTTGTTTTGTTTTGATTTGACTTTTTATCTATAAACATCTATTTTAACATCTTTTAACCTTACCTCTTCTTCACAAACACTATATCTTTTTATCATGTTTCACTACCGTACCTTTTACTTCCTATAAGTTTTCTTGTAACCCTTGCGCTGACAGCGCAACTGTGTTTTTCAGTTCAAAATTAACACTCACCTCTGATTATGATCAAACACAACCGCCAGAGTATAGATAGATAGATAGACAGATAGATAAATACCCAAATGACAAATTTAAGTATGCAATCACATGCGCTGATCTAGAAAATTCCATCAGCGGGGTCCTGACAACGTTTTTTTTTGTCATCAACGTATATCACAGAGGGCTGTACGGACCACCCTCAAGAAGCAATTGGACAAAATGGGTCTGATTGCTTCTTGAGGGTGGTCTGTACAAGAATTTGTAAGATAACCTATAACAACTTGTGATTTTTCAGGGTGGGGGGTCAGGAGGCCCTGTTCCCCCCACTCGGAATTTGCCCATGAATCAGCCCTCTCATTTTCAGTGAGATGATTGCCAACTATAAAGGGCGCCAATAACTACATCACAGAACAATTACCAAGCACAACATTCCAAAAAATTGGGCAACAACAAATAAGCCTGCATAGCTCTTCCTACATGCATATCATTGTTGGTGAAGACTTCCAAGTTTAAACTATATTGTATTACAATTAGAGGTGTACCAAAGGACAATATTCAAAATTAGGAAAAAGGTTAAGATGGATTATCTTTGCAAATGAATACCATTGCCATAATAAATTAACGAATGAGTGTGCATTAAACATAAAATTTGACCTAGCCATGCAGAACAATTGAGTATTAGGACCTAGACCTCATAAAAGAAAATTGATAAAAAATAAGAAACGTTGAAAAAAGGTGTCCTAAAGATTTAACTCCAGAATGTAACATTCTCTGTTTGCTTGTTTGAGGACCACTCTCTGAGATAAAGTATAAATAGTAAAACGTATTTAAATGATACAAATGCATATTATTACCTCATTAAAGTGGTTTTATTTATATCAGCAACCCTATCTCCCACACCAACTCGACCTGTACTCAGTGTTACTATGGCACTGTTTAATTCTGGATGATCATCTGTAAAATAAAACATTATTGGTGTATCTTATTGAGATATCTAATGATATATGGGCCTCGTCACGACAAAATCTTTGGGGTTTTATATCAGGTCGTACCAAAACCAGCCTGCTCAGCTACAAAAACTAGCTATGAAATTGAAATTTCCCCTGAAGCAAGTTTAGATATGATTCTTTACAGAACCGAATTACAAAGGTGCTGCTCAGACTGCGCGGAAGCGCAGGCTGGTCTGTGCCTTTGTTATTCGCAAACATCCTAAGACATCCGAAGACAGGGTTTTTAGCGACGAGGTCCAGATAAGCCATGACATGTGATTTCCAACAATGTGACATTTTGACAATTGATGACTCAGACAAGCTTGTACAACCTCCTTTTAAGCTTAGAAACTTTAAATGCTGTTCAGTCAGTAGCTTAATAGTCATGAAATATTCAAGCAACTAGCAAAGGCTCTGATCAGACTGCGCCTATGCATAGGCTGGTCTGAGGCTTTGCTGATCGCACATACCACATTGTTGGAAATCTCATGTCACAGTTCAAATGGCAGACAAATACGCAGCTAGTAGATGATAAACAATAGCATACTTAATCTTTGTCCTTCTGAAAATTGTTTGTTCTACACTCCTTATCATTTCCCTGTTAAAGCATTTCAGTTGAAAGCATGTACTTTTGATCAGAGAGGAAAACAGTGCAGATTCTCAACAGATGACTTTGTCAGAAGCCAGCTGTTTAGGATCCACAGTGTTCAAAAAAAGATCAATCTTGGTTCAGCAGGACAATTTTTAAATAATACAGATTATGTTAAGTACCCATAAATGGCCTTAATACAGAATAAAATATAAAATGCTCAGCTAAAACATGAATATGTAAAGGACACAATACGATCAGGTAGTTTGATAAATAATATGCCAGGTTAACAGCTATTGAAATAACGTCTTACAGTACGAAGTCCCATTCGCATGTGTCAAAAATGGTCCAATAGATGGAGCAACTCCAAGTGCACCAGCCAATAGTGATGCTAGTCCTATCTCTTGGGTAGTGTTGGAAATGATATCTGCTACAACAACCTGAAGAAATTAAGAAAAAAGCATTTCAATGATCGCACTATACTTTTAGAATGGTAAACAACGGAAACCTGTATCTGATTGGATCTGGTTTGACATTGCTTGTTCAACCTTTTTGTGTTGTTATTCCAATTGTAGAATATATTAAATAGAAGAAATTAACGTCTTCTTTTAAATCACAGCAAGTATAATTTTCTTTCAAAGAAAGTACTTGTATGTAACAAAAATATGGTAGAGGTGCATTATTCACAATTTTACAATGTTTTAACATCCATTTTCAAGTTACTCTAAAATAATCATATATAGATTATGCACATTTTATGATAATTATACAGAATAAAACAGTGTAAATTCTCCACAACATGAATTTCTATAATTTAGATACCTGCATAAGTCAAAGGTTAGATGGGCCCTGTCTTCTGGGTGTGCAATAATGTAAAGCTCAAATCAACATTCCCACCTTCAAAGACTAGCCAGGAATAAAAAAATGCATATGACAAGCATACATATTATAATTCATATTGTGTGAATTATAACCAATATCATTTTCTCACGCCAGGGATATTTGAAATTAGAATAAAAGTTATATTTTCTGATTTGTTATCAGAGGTTATGGATTCGTCCTTTTCAGAATCCCATCATTATATGATAGGAAATAATGACGATACGTATCTCTGTTGTACGAGGGTTGTCCCAGTAAATCGTGGACTTTTGTTATACGTAACACAAGACTGTGTACAAGTAACTCTATGATATTTAAAGGATGTCTTTATATACATATGGGAAACATTTTGCATAAATATGGGTGGAATCGCAGTTTTGATAACAAATTTATGAACCTTTACTTGACGGTATGTCCGCGTGAGTGGCGCACGTCAAAATATTTTCAATGAAACTCATCTACTCCAAAAGGTAGTGTACATTTAATCGAATTTCGCTGTTGTATATCAAACAATGTATTGCTACATCAACTTGTAACTATGCAAGGTAAAGTGTTGAAAATTTGAAACGCTTGTGGCCGTTTGCATTGATTTTATAAAATATTTTACACACCTACTACCTTCCTATTTTTCAGAAAAAGCTAACGTTATGAGAATGGTATGGCGCAAAAATTAGACTTTCAATATTTTTTGGCTAATTAAACACATAAAACTACGTTCTTTTAATGTTAAATTATTGGTAGAACATTCACTAGTATCGTAAAATGGATTTCGTGTAAACTTATTTGAGTAATATCACAAAGACAAGCTCCTTTTTGTGAATATAACAGAACACCTGTTTTTTTCTGTTAGTTATTTTAATGGTAAATTATGTTATCTCGTATTAAATTCAAAATATCTCGCTTGTTTGTGTGCTTAACATATCTATACTAACTATATAGTCATTACTTAAACAAGGGACAGTTACTCAACAAATAGATGACAATATTTGTGACCATTTAAGCTTATATAAAAATAGTAGAGTTAAAACATTTGACCACCCCTCTTTGAAAATACAGCAAAATAATTTGCGACGTCCTCAGCATACGCTGAGACACCCTCAAGTAAAAGGTCATAACTTTGTCATCTAAACTATGATTTCATCCATATTTGTTGAAAATGTGTCTTTGATGTATATAAACATATCATACAAATTTCATAGACTTCCTGATACACAGTCTCATTTTATAACAAAGTCCATTTACTGGGACAACCCTCGTATACTTGTACAAAAATTACCTGTGTCATAGCATGGGTCTTCAGTGTTTGAAGTACATGTCTTTAGTAGCCCATACTATACTGTACAGTATAGAAATATTTTCTGTTTATTATACATGTATAACAAATACCTGTGTCACAGCCTGAGTCTCCAGTATTTGAAGTATATGTCTAGGATAGGCCTTACTATACTGTATAGACATATTGTATTTTCTATATTTACTCGTATAGCATTTACCTGTGTCACAGCCTGAGTCTCTAGTGTTTGAAGTAATTGTTTTGAGCAGTCCATTCCATACTGTATAGACATATTATTGTATTTTCTATATACATGTATAACAACATTATCTGTGTCACAGCCTTAGTCTCCAGTATTTATAGTACATGTCTTAGGTGGGCCATAGCATACTGTATAGACATATTGATTTTTCTATATATTATACTTGTATAACAATTGCCTGTGTCACAGTATGCGTCACAAGTGTTTTACGTACATGTCTATTGTAGGCTATACCATACTGTGTAGACATGTTATATTTTCTATATATCGTTTAATTGTATAACAATTACCTGTGTCACAGACTGAGTCTCCAGTGTTTGAAGTACATGTCTTGGGTAGGCCATACCATACTGTATAGACATATTGTATTTTCTAGCGGAATCATCCATTTGTTTAAGCCAGTTTCCTCCAAAATATATTTCTTCAAGAATTTGATTGATACTGATTGTCTGATCTGCTAGAGAGATCTAGATAAAATACAGAAAAAACGCACGTTTAAAGCAAACAAGTCTCTTTGTGTGCCAAACAAGAAAGGCACAAACAATTTATGCAAAGTAAACCAGAGCTAAACATAAAGCACCACGCAATTGAAAAATAAAACAAATGCACAACAATAACAGAATAACTTGGTTGAAGTGGTTTATTATACCCCCTGTACGAAGTATATAGGGGGTATATAGTTTTTGCCTTTTCTGTAATTATGTTTGTCTGTCTGTCTGTCTGTCTGTTTGTTTGTTTGTCTGTAAACTTTTTTTTTTCGTCAAAGATTTCTCAGCAACTACTTGGGTTAGGATTCTGAAATTTGGTACAAAGCTTGATAGTGATGAGTTGTATTGTGTAACAAAAGAACAGCCACATATTGCTTATCAGTCCCTTTATTTGTTCATTTTTCTTTCTCTCCAATGGAAATTTCTGTCACAGATTTCTCATCTCCTTTTTGAGCCAGTGTTTTCAAATTTTGTGTACATCTTCAGGATGGCAAAGTGTACTGTGTAAATGGAAATTAAGATGCTAATCCTCATTTTGCCTTCCTTTTTCAAATTCTCATTTTTTCCTTCTTTCTCTCTTATATAGTACATATGGACATTTTTTCTGTCAAAGATTTCTCAGCAACCACTTGAGTTAGGACTCTGAAATTTGGTACAAAGCTTGATAGTGATTAGTTGTATTATGTAAGAAATGAACAGCCACATATTGCTTATCAGTCCTTTTTTTGTTCATTTTTCTTTCTCTTCATTGGAAATTTCTGTCACAGATTTCTCAGCTCCTATTGGAGCCATTGTTTTCAAATTTTGTGTACACCTTCAGGAAGGCAAAGTGTACTGTGTAAATGGAAATTAAGATGCTAATCTTAATTTTGCTTCTTTTTTCAAATTTTCATTTTTTCCTTCTTATATAATACATATAGACAATTTTTCTGTCAAAGATTTCTCAGCAACTACTTGAGTTAGGATTCTGCAATTTGGTACAAAGCTTGATAGTGATTAGTTGTATTGTGTAACAAAAGAACAGCCACATATTGCTTATCAGTCCCTTTATTTATTCATTTTTCTTTCTCTCCAATGAAAATTTCTGTAGCAGATCTCTCGGCTCCTATTGGAGCCAGTGTTTTCAAATTTAGTGTACACCTTCAAGTAGGCTAAGTGTATTGTGTAAATGAAAACAAAGATGCTAAAGCTCATTTTGGCTTCTTTTTCAATTTTTCCTTCTGTCACTCCTATATAACACATATGGACGTTTTTTGTCAGAATTTTCTCAGCAACTACTTGATTTAGGATTATGAAATTTTTTGTGTACTTTCAGGTAGGAGAAGTGTATTATGTAAATGAAAACTAAGGTGCTAATCCTCATTTTGCCTTCTTTTTTCAAATTTTCAACTTTTCCTTCTGTCACTCTTATATAACACATATGGACATTTTTCATCAAAATTTTCTCAGAAACTACTTGATTTAGGATTATGAAATCTTTGACAATTTTGTCTTTTCTCTGAAAGTGTTACAACCTCTGATGGCTACCGCCGGGGGTATGTGAGCTTTGCTCACTTCTTGCTATATTATTTTTATCTTTTCCTCAACCCATTCTACTATTTAGATATTATTTTCTTCATTGACGAACTCATTGCCGTGTGAAGTTGGTAAAACTTCCCCCTGTACATTGTTATAGTGTTGATATTTTTTCCTATTCTTGTCCTTCAGGAATATTGGGTTCTGACTGAAAGTAGAATACCACTTGAGCTGGTGCTAGGGGCGTAAAAATTGTTGCACTTTCCACTAGTTCTCATGAACAGACTCAATATAACCGAGTCTGCTGTTTTCGTATACTGTAGGTTCTCTCTATTTCTAAAGGGTACGTTTTTTTCAGATTATTTAGAGGTCAAAACAACTGTTGTTATGCCATGTGGAGTTGGTAAAACATCTCCCCCTATATCGATAAAGTGTTGATATTTTTTCATATTTTGGTCCTTCAGGAATATTGGGTTCTGGCTGAAAGCAGAATACCGCTTAACCCGGTGCTAGAGGGCGTGAGAATTGTTGCACTTTCCATTAGTTCTCATGAACAGACTCAATACAGCTGAGTCTGCTGTTTTCTTATATTGTTGGTTCTCTTTATTTCTGAAGGATCCGTTTTTTTCCAGATTATTATGAATGGGATACGTAAACTTAAGATTTACTAACTACAGCATTTTCACTGCATTTTAACAGGAAACCATTAGATATAGTGTGGACTGAGATAAGGTGATGCTCATGGTCAAAAGGATTAGTCTACATTTAAACCATTTTGTGGGCAAAATATGAAATAGAAAACGTTAGCAGAATGTTTTTTTAACTTTATAAGTTCATCAATTTTGATATGACAGGCTATGTTGTATCAACTTATCACATGATATTAAGTCTGGGAATGATCGAACACCATTTATTAAAATCGATAAACCACTAATGGTTTAGATATTAAGTAACGTTATGTAACGACGCCCATATCAACGTCGTGTATACATGGCACAATCTTAGTATTTTTACGCCAAAAACATGATTTAAAAGTAGTTTTAATGTCATATGAAAAAGTATAATCTTACATCTATATATATGCTCCTGGTTTATTTAATTTATTAAACTGGTTGAGAAAAAATAATACAATGCTCGACACATCTCGCACTTGATATCCTTTTCCTAACTCGTTTAAAAATTCAATAAAACATGAGCACTCATGTAAAATAATCAATAAAATAGCGACTTTGATAAAATTACATTCACAGTTCACTAGCTTTGTTTGGCTAAATGTACTGCTTTAATGTGAGACATGCTAAAAGACAGATATATTATATTAAATCAATATCATGTGAATAACAACCATACAGCCAATACAATCCAACAAAAGCATCTTGAAGCACTTTCAAGCAAATGGAATTTGACATTAATGTTTTTTTTCTATAATAAACACTCTACCTTCTGATATGTTTTCAATCCCCATCTACTGGAATTGTGAAACAAGTCTGTCCAGAACTTCTGTAAGAAATAATTATAATAATGATAATAATATGGATGTCAGAATAAGCATCATAGACATATCTAAATAACCTAAGATGTGCACATTAAATATAGTAGATATTGTGGAAAATTGAAGTCGGTACTGACAGTACATCAACTAACTTATCTGTACAGTTTTAATTTCTCCAAATACATTTAAAGGTTGAATCTCACCATAGATTCTGCTATTGTTAAAGCTGTTTTAGACACTTCTGTAATATAATTTAGCTTCCTTTTAGAACACCTTTTATCGTCTTTTCATTTACATTGTTGATTTGCTGGAAATTGTCCCCAACTGCTGTAATTCACAAAATGGTTTGCTTTTTTAAACATAATGTATATATTTATGTCTTAATCGTCATGCATAAACATATTTATAATTCTGTGCAATGAATTCCCTTGAAAGAAAGGTAAGCTACCATGGAGTAAACTATAAGTCTACCTACCTCATTTAATGGTTGGCAATGGCTTCAAATTAAATCTATTTTCTGTATGTGAGTCTTATCAACCTTATCTCATGGAACGTCTTAAGATTCTTGCTGGTCTCTGTATGTAAATCTTCCAAATCTTATCTTATATCATAACAATGTCTTAATATTATAGCCAGTAGTAATTACCTAAACTTATTGTTGTGCAATATCAGCTGATTCTAGCTAGTCTTACATGCCTACTATGAGCCTTGGTGGTACTTGATTGTATTGATCACTTATCTTTGGCTTCGTACTTACTATACTTAGGTCCCTTTTGTTGCCTAGTCATATCCCAACATTCTGACTACTGTCCGTATTTGAGACTTAACTGCCTGGCCTAAATGGTAGAACACATCCTCATATTTCTAGCTAGTGTAAGTATCTGAAACCTACCTGTCTGATATAATGGTCTGGTCATATCATCATATTACAGCTAATGTTGGGATCTAAGACTAACACGTACCTGTCTGATCTAATGGTAGGGTCATAACCTCACATTCTAGCTGGTATCAGTATCTTAGACTCACTTGCCAGCTTTTAATGGTAGGTCAAGTCCTCACATTCTAGCTAGTTTATGTATGTTAGCTTTACCTGCCTGACCAAATGAAAGAGTCATATATGCCTTTTTAATTGGTCTCTGTAGTTATGTGTGCATATTTTAGCCCTGCTTACCTGATCTAATGGTAAGGCAACATCTCCTTGAATTATAAAGTCATATTTTCCACCATTCTGCTTAGCGTAGCTTGTTGCGTTTGACCTAAATATATGTATGGTCATATCGAATAACTGATAAACCTGTTTAATTTGTACATGACATGGCAAAAATTAAAGACTCCAGTGAGATGACGCATAAAGAGCTTTCTAACCAGAGTATCATAAACTTCGCGAAACCTTTTCAAAATTTTATAGAGGATACTATGATTTGATATCTAAATTCCAAATTGGACTTAAATCTCTCTTGCGCCAAGGACCTCAGAACCTGAATTTTATGGTGACTTGGTGTATAAATTGAAGAAGACTGTTGGCTCTGATAATTTTTCAGCGCAGTTCATTAAAAAAGATTGGCTATAACATTAATGTATTGCAGCAGACTTCATGCTTGGTGGTCAGCCCAATCACTGTTGGCAACTTTGCTTTCCTCTTTAATTGCACGCTGGTGGTTCAGACTTCAGACTCTATAACAGTTCTACCGATGAGATGGTAGGGGCCTGATGCTTTGGCTGTTGTCAGGCCCACCGGGGTTTACTTGTTGGATTTCTTTTGCTCTGGTATTCAGTTTTATTTATTGTTGAGTCCTTATCTTTGCTTTATCTCCTTTTTGCATCTTGATTTATATGTTTTAGGAGATGATGCATTCATAAGGTAGAGGTCTTTCGTGCAAACCAATCATCTATGTGTCTTGATCCACATCTGAACTAAGGGTGAGGTTTGTGCATCGTTAAACAGGTTTAAGTCCTCCAGTAAAATTTTTTTACTGACCGTTACAAGGCGGTGCTTCTTTTGTAGATCATTTATGTTATTTCTGTCTTGTTTTGTTATGCTTTCTTGCACATCTGTTTGTTGATGCCTTGTGGTCACCTGCTATGAAAGGGCTGACCTCTTGGCTCTCATTTGTAATGTCTAATTGTGACGTTGTTATCCTGGGTCAGGTGTGGTGCTTATTGTTTCGATTCCTGATCTTTGCCTTTTTCTTACTTTTCACTGTTTGCAGTTTATTTACTCCAAATAATATTGCTGTCCAAATTTACTTGCTGCCCAGATTTTGGTGACTTGATCTTATCCCACATTTACATTAGGTTCTGGGCAACCACAACAGTCACTGCAGACACAAACGTAGCATGTCGTGGGGTTTTGGCCATTTTTGTGTTCCTATTCAAGTTCTGTTAGGTCTTGTTACGTTTGCTTGTGGTCTATCAAGGTATCCATGACATCATGACAGACAGTGTGTACTGCATCCTGGAGCCTTGAAGGTGCACTACGTTTAGGCCCATGGTCAGTCACGTTTTCTCCTAACAGGCCATGCTCTGGTGGGACCTCTCACATTTTGTCCCTTTCTGATCAAAGACTGCCTCGTATATCAAGTTCTGTCAAAGTTTCTACAGTGCAGCGTGCATGACAGAGAGTGTTTGAGCCTGTTTGTGCCCAGGGTATAAAAGGGAGGCCCCAAAGCTACAGAAATCATTGTATCCAAGTTTTGTTATGATCTGCTTTATATTCTCAAGATTTGTTGCATTCCCCTTATTTTACTAGGGCCCATTAGGTAGGTCATCCACACCATGGCAATTTTTTACAGTTAAAAAAAATATCCCGCATCCACCGCAATCAGGGCTAGCTATGTTTGTTAACCCCATTTCCCTACGTTGTCTCATGGTCACGCCATTTCGTCCATGTTGACCTGAAACGTTATTTGCGTATCCCTATGGCACATAGTGAAAATTCAGCATTGTCCTTTTGGATCATAAATGCCACCATGGAACTTTGAATTCATTAAAAGGTCACTGATAATGCCTTACTGGCCAAAACTAGCCAGTCTGGCCCAAAAAAAACTAGCACAATCTACAATTTCAGTTTGTTGGTGTATTCTTTGCACACAAAAGACGACCTTTTTAAGAACATATTACATGCATAAGATTAAATAAATTGATAACACGAAACCTGTAGACACTTACAATACTTTTTATGATGTGTATTTTGTGAGGTTTGACCAAGAGTGGTTTTCAAATAATTTTCATATTATCAATACAAAATAAAAACACATGGACAACAAATAAGGCGTAGGTTCTGCTTTGCTGTTTATTCATTGTTGTATTTTTTGTTGCTCCCACCGTGTGTGTTTTTTGTGTTTGATCCTTGTTTTTTTTGTTTTGTAGTTCTTAGTGTCGTTTCAAGTTTTGCAATCGTGTAGCTGAGGAAAAAAGAACTTGATTTTTTTTCTTTAATCCAGCGCTTGTTGTTGTATGGCTGGCAGTGTTTAGGGCCTATTTCTCGTCGTGATGTTGGTCGGTCTGTGATCTGCAATTGTGGCATTCCTGATTATACTCTCACTTGTGCTGCCAGGCAGATGTCATAATCACATATTACATACAAACCCATGACACCAAGAGAAGAAGATATCAGAACAATGTCAAACTAAGACAAAGACATGACATTAAGGATACAACGCGCAAAACACCAAACGCTCTCTTTCTCAGCGAGATGATTGTCAAATTAGAAAATACACGAAATTATAAAAGACACAGCACGACACAATTAAAACTAAAATAATAAAACAAAAGGAGCAACAACACAATGGCTCACAGTAGATTGATCGACTTTACCCATTTAAGATGAAAATACATGCCTATCTCTATCAGTAGGATGAGCCCATTTCCAATTTTAGTGTTGTTGGATTTTTTTTATTCAAATCTTAAAAGAAACATCTGTTTGCAAACAGTGGAGAACCTGATCGGACGCCTTGTTTTGCAGTGTCTGATCTGGTTTTGCCGCACTGTTTGCAGATGTCCCACAAAAAGGACGCTATGCTAATATGGGTAAAGATCAAGAGATCAGAGGTTTGATCCTCACTAGATGCAGTGTCTTGTGTCCATGACCAAAACATTTTATCATAATTGTTAAGTACTGGTAACCACCCAGGAAACTCTCCTTCTGACTTATTTGACAAAAATCCTGCGATTGATTGAAATATTCTTTTGTATATTTAATTTTCTAATTATTTCTGCGGATTTTAAATATATTTATATTTACATTTATAATATGAAAATAGTCAATAATGATTTAAATATAAAGTAAAATCTATAAAGGTTTAAGCGACGCTGACGTCATGACATCATAACGTTGAGTAACGTTGCCTTCAAATTTGTATACAACGTATAAATAGTTATTTTTTTAATTATAGTATTTGAATATACAAATATTGATAAAAGATGTATTTAACAAATAATATTTTACTTTTTCATGTGACAATATATTAAATGCCATCACATGTATATGTGTTCATCCATGCTTTGCTACATTAAATTGGTACCAAAACCCGGGAACCTTAAGAGACACAGAACATAATTCAAATTGGATGAAGGACAATACATAAATATATGAAAGATGTCTACTTCATTCCTAAATGATTGATTGAGGAAAATGCTGAACAGAATAAAAGTAAGGTGTTTTCAAGAAATTTGAAAAAATGCGTCATCTTGTTGAGGAGGCTGTGTAAGATACTCTTAATCATATGGCCATACATGTAATAACAAATAGCTACTGTCGTGAATTCTATCGTGACATCTGTAAACTTAAGCATTTTCTAATGTGGTGTATGAAACACTCCATTATCATTAAGTAATATTGAAACTTCTAGAAAGGTTTACTCACACAGGATATACATTAATATACATATATAACTTCATGCACAATCATAATACATACCAAAACGTTGTACTTGCAACTGAAGGCCATCCAAGTTGATGAAAAGTGTCACTGAAAGATAAAAAATGCTATTTAAACAAACACCCTTGCTAATCCACTAAACGCATACTATCAGATTGAATGAAATCAAAACTTTTAAAGCATAACAACTCTGCTTCAGCAAGGCATGTCACAGTATTTTATGGTATTTTAGAAATGGTTGTTCCAGTTATTTAAAAAAAGAGATCTGTTTCTAGATTATATGTTTTTCAAATAATTCAGAGGTTTTAACAACTGTCTTTGCGCTGCGCATAAATGGGCAAATTTCTTCTCGTGCATCGATATGTGTTGCTTTTATCCTTCTGAAATATTGGATTCTGATAGAAAGCAGGATACTGCTTAAGCCTGTGTTAGGGGACGAAAGAGTAGTTGTACTTTCCATTCATCTCAATAAACAAACTCAATGAAACCCCAATCTACTTTCTCAAGTAATATAGGTGCCCTTTATTTCTGAAGGATTTATTTTTCTAAATCATCATAAGGTCACAATAGCTGTCGTTATGCTGCATTGAGTCCGTAGAACATCTCCATTACACCAATATAGCATTTTTTCATATTCTTTCTCTTCATGATATTGGACGTTGGTATAAAGAAAAACGTCGCGGGGACATGCAAGTTGTTGCAAATTCCATTAATTCGCAAGCACTGACTCACTGAAAACGAGCCTTCTGTTATCAAATTGTATAGGTTCCGTCTTTTTCTGAAGGATCCACTAATCCAGATTATTTTTGGATTTATTTCATTCTGTTACCCTGAAAAAATACCACTCAAGTCGGCTCTTTGGGACACACAAAATAGACTCTATGACAGGCCGTATGCCTTGTTATAAAAGTAAAGAAGAAGGCAAAGACCAGGAATAGATACAATCAAGTACCACACCTGGGCCAAGGCACCATATGGGAAAGTGACAAACACACAATAAAACATCACACACAGAGAGCCAAGAGGTCAGTCCGTTCCCACCAGGTGACCACAAGACAACATATCTAAGACAAACATGAAACATAAATGATAAAAAGGATCCACAAAAGAACCACTGCCTTGAAATGGTCAGAAGACCCTACCAACCTCACCCTTAATTCTAATGTGGATCAAGACTATAAACTCAATTACTGTTCATAGCTATGGCGTTTCTTTATTGGTGGACCAGGCCTCACAATCAGTGGCGAGTCTGAACTAAAACATTTAATAGTGAGTTGGGTGCATGATGTTTGGTCTTGCTGCGCCAAGCATGGCTCAACTAATATTTCTTTTAGCTCTGACTGGACTTTTTGTTTTCGGCTTTTCATAGTTAGTTAGATTTGATTGATTTCGCTTTGTGATTTAATGAATAAGTAAGGAAGCCTCCTTGCGAGCTTAACAACTTAAGTGTACAATCTGGTGGGAAGATATGACCAGTAAAATAGATTTTAGCCATCAGTGGCTCTGGCTAATGCCATGATGCCATTGTAAGGCAGATATTCTTTTGTCAGTTAGTTCATTATTTGTGTTGCTCCTATTGTGTTATATGATATAGTTCTTTGTGGTCTTTCTAGTTTAGCAATCATCAAAAAATAGACCTGGCCTCGAGGTTATAAAACTTGAGTACAAGCTCAGACTCAAAATAAAGCGCAATGATTGGCTGCTTGCGGACACGTGTACGCAAACAGCCAATCATTGCGCTTTATTTTGAGTCTGAGAATGAACTCAAGCTTTATAACCTCGAGTCCAGGTTGCTTTACTTAAATCGAATACTTAAACTTTAATGTGTACATCTTATAACAGTTCTTGTCAATGACGCCATGGGTAAGTCTTTGATTGTTACGTTTCCTAGTTATACTCACGTGTTTTATATAACAAGGATTTTCCTGCAAGTGTTGCACTGAGTTCAGTTCTTTTCAGGGTCAATATATTTTGGAACAATGTGGGGTGGGCGGGTTGTTCCCAAATGCAGCACCTTATAATTAATTTCATAAAGCTGTTCCTTTGAAATGCCATTCTGTGTAGCAATCATTATGTATCAATCTCCCATGATAAATGAGCATATGAGATTGTGAATTTTGTAAATGGTGTTCTTTACCACATTTAAATTCAGTAGACATTTCCACCATGCTGTAGGATGGGTTATTATCCCTAAATGTTCTAATGAAATTCTGTGGGAGATAATCCCAGTTAGCCAAGATATATAAGAACTGCACAATTGCGAACCTCTTACATTTGAGCCAAGATCTGACAAAACGGACCTTCTGGCAATAAAAGTCTAAAGTAAGATATTTACAGCGAAAGAAAGTTCTAGCTGTTGTGAACAATTACAGTAAATTTGAAGAGATTATCTTTACAAATAACAAAGATATGAGCGTTTAAACTTGTATATATGATGCGTTTTAAACTTGACGTCCCTTAACGTTGTTAATGACGCTCTGACGTCAACGCCATTGTGTTAACATATGACACTAATACAAAGACGCTAGGAGCAATATTTCAAGAATGCTTCATGTTTCTGTAAATTTGATGTGTATGCAATTGCATAGACTGCACAAATAGCCCACATACGCACATCCCTTGTTTACAAAAGCATTTGAAATGAGGCATCCTGTTTTCAAACAAGTGTGTAGTCCTTATGCACAGCTGTTGCCATGGTAACATACATTATATGTATCCCTTAATTTTATCAGAAATGTTTGCGCCTTTGATTGTATTACATGTTAGAAGCAAATTGAGTCTATTGTAAGAACATGCAAAATCTTGAAAATTTAGACGTTTTTGAAATTTTAATTACGCAAAAACTGCTAAAATGCCTAAAGGACCCTTTTGTCAGATCCGCACTCATTTTAATTTATAGTTTTTAACCAAGTATAGCATTCTGGCAAGCAACAAAGAGGTGCGATATGTTGTTTCTTTGAGTAGTTATTGGGACACATATTTTACAGGGACATGTACATCAGTGTGTTTACAAGCTGCATGTTTCTACCTCAGGTCACAGACTAACTAATCACCCCTCGTATTTGATTACCTGAATCCATCAGGAAAAATCTCAGGACGGGCATTCCATGTCTTTACTCCATGAGTATCTCCTCGATAATACCACCATGGTCCGTACTGCATATATCTATAAAACAATCGACCAATAAATAAGGCACAAGTACGTAGGCTTACTATTGTTCAGCAAAAAGAAGTTTCAACATAACCATGAATTACATTATATTATTTTGTACAGATATTTGCTTACTTATTTAGTTTTGTAATTGATACAAGGGCTAAAACTTAAAGTATATACATGTACATGTGAAACTACTCCATGTGGCACATGCAAATTTAGAAAATGACCATAGAATAGCGTAGACAATTCTAGAAAGTCTTAAACAACGATACAAATACTAGTTTTGTGTATTTAATTGTGTCCTTGCAATCATGTATAGGTCTGTGGTCTTTGATTTTAGCCTTTTTTTTTATCACATAAACGTGTTTTTTGAGAAACCTCTCTAGAAAATATATTTTCCGAAATTAAAGTGTCTACATACATGTATGACAATATAGAAAATATAAGGAATAAAAATAGTCGACGCTGTTTAATGAATCACTGGGAGCTCATTTTGATATCAGTACTCCGAAAATATAGTCTCAAAAAATGTCGACTCAAGCATGTCTTTAGCATGAACCAATGAAACAAACAAAACTCGCTTGCTGTGATTGCGTAATACAGGCCAATTTGTATTGAAACAGCTACTTTGGTAAATATTTTGACATCTTAAGACAGGTGATTGCTTAACATTGGTGTTCTTTAAGACAGGCTTGACTATATAACGTTCAAAAATTCAATTATTGCTTTTATCCGCTGTATTTGTGGATTTATCCTTCTAAACAATAGTGCATTGGAACTCCAGACCCAATTTATCAATCTTTTCACGAATTTACTGATTATTATGTTTAAAAGAATAACTTGTTTAAATTGCATTCTAGTGTGCTGCTTCAATTGCACTAAACGTACAATGTATTAAACACGCGCTTGTTCTCCTTTAAGAATATAATTACCTAATTGGAATATGTATCAGATCAGCTTCCGTTTTGACATTGATGAGAGTTTGCTCGTATGTTTTGTTCTTCTCAGTATGAAAGTAATAGTACATACCTACAAATAGATTATAATATTTTTTATAAGAAATGCATTGCAGCAAACATTCATAAAATTGATTTCAGCTGAATCGCAGTGTACATATATGTGGAATCAAAACCTAATTCAAAATCTTGGTCATAAATGAAATTGCCTTGAAACGTGATTAATATCATAAACAGTCAATGGTAATTGTCAATATCTCATCTGGGCTTACACTGTTGGGCTTTATACCGTTTCAGTAAAGGGTTAGTATATATACCTGTACCTTTATCTGTCCAGTACCCAAGATAGTTTAATGCTACGTCATTTTCTTTCAACTTGGTGTCTTTACCATAATGTGAACGTAGAATACTCCCCCAACTAGAGAATGCCTGCAATGGAAACAATAAACACCAGTTTTCGTCAGCTCAAGAACGTGTATGATTTTACCGCCTGGGTCAATATTTTTCGGTGCATATCACATAGTAAACACCAGCTGAAAGTCCATAATTGTATAATAATACACAAGCGTATTACCGAATTAGTAACGTAGAACAAGATCTGTGACGACAACACAGTTTTATGATACCGGCAATAAGAATATATGGAATAGCTGATAAGTTAATGATTTACCGGCTAAGAAATATTGATAGTTGTCTTTGCGGTGAGTATTATAATACTGAATAGATCTTCTGGTATGGTATTAATCTCTCACAACCTACCAATCCCCTTCCAATTAGATGCAAAAGTAGTAAGAAGGTAATGCGGCGGTCAGAGAAATGTTAAGTTGAAAATATAGTAGACTGGCTCCTGTCCTTAAAACAATTTTTCACCAATGTGTGATATCATAAACTTGTAGCTAGTCTAACTCTGATGGCTCTGTTTTAAACAGAGCCATCAGAGTAAGACTAGCTACAAGTATATACTATCACACATTGGTGAAAACCTGTTTTAAGGACAGAAGCCAGTCTAAAAATATAGCTAAACCCACAAACATCTTAACTATGATATTTACCTTATTAATTGAACTTCCGAATACTATCATAAATGTCTGTTTGTATAGCAGAGGAACATGGCGAACACCGCCCATGATTCCAGCGTACAGATGTCCACCAGAAATTGAGTCCTGCCAAAATGAGGCTGCCATAAAGTTGTTAAATGGAGAAATTATTATTGTCTGCCCTTCTCTATCAAACAACACAAGTGGACCGCCTGCAATGCCATCATTTATAGTACTGGTATCGTCAAATCTATAAAATAATGGATACGAAACATACTAAAATGGTAACTACACCTAAATATACATTATAAAACCTGAAAAAATGTATTTCATAAAACAGTAATACAGAGGTATTGCTGTACAACAAAATTAAGGAACTAGATGAAAGCATTTGGGCGCAGTTTTAGACATTACTATCATATGATGCAAAATTAACCTCGATTTACCAAATTAATACAGTGTTAAAATCAGCTCTATATTATCGAACAGACTGAGTGTTGTTTAAAAATGTAGACACGTATTTACACCATATCAAAATGTATGTGCTATATTGTTGCAATTACGACAACTATCCAACTTTCATACATAACATTTCAGACGTAAAAAATAATTTGGCAGAAAAGGATTTGGTGGTCGATAGTTTCAAAGTAATCAGAACTAAGGGTGAGGTTGGTACCGTTAAATATGTTAAGCCCTCCAGTATTTTTGCTGACCGTTCGTTCAAAGGCGGTGCTTTTTCAGCGGGAGCTGTCTATAATCGACTTTACTCTAAATTATCCACCAATCAGAAACAATCTTACATCTGCAAGTCTGCTATCTATGCTCATTGAAACGGACTATCTAAATTATCCACCAATCAGAATAAATCTTACATCTGCAACACACCGTACAACCGGCTGCTTTGATGACAGGCTACTAACAATGATGACAGATAAGGGATTTTATGTCCCATGAAGGGTAGATTATAATTTTCGGTTGGCAAAATTGTTAGAGAAGCCCTCTGGTACTCTGTGGTGGATGAGTACATTGGTTAGTAATGCGAGATCTTACAGAAACAAGCTGACGTTATATCTCTCACAAATAAAGCCACACTTGATCATCATTTCAGAGGTTTCCCGAGAAAAGTCACAAAAACGGTTATCAGTTCAAGTTGTGCGTCTCCCCATCAAAGACTGCTCTCTGCACTTATATACAATAAAACTTCTATCATTTAGCTACATTTCTGCCAAATTTGAAGCCACCGTAAGATTTCATAAAGTTATTGGATCCCATCAAAGATGACAGGTAGAGCAAAAACGGCTGCCTTTGTCAACAAATCAATTTTAAAGTGGCTGCCTTTAATGACAGGTCATGTATTTTAGTGGCTAACATTGATGACAGGTCATAATTCTAGAAAGTTACTTTAAACCAACATATTTCTTCAGCCTTTGGTCTAAACTAAGAGCATAAATCATCTTCCATATGGCATTCAGGTCAAAATAATCTTATCTGTGATTTGGTTAACTGATATTGAGCATAGGTCTACAGTCAAGATCCAGACCATACACTTTAGAAACAGGGTCCATACTGTTTCTTAGAGGATTTTGATGCAAAAAATAAGCTCAAAATGTATGTCAAGATCAATTATCAGTTAGATGACTAATGGGCATATACACTTTTCAGTGAAATCTTGAGTTTTGTCTGTGGATTGTGGGACCCTTTTTTTGTTTCGTCATAGTGTGTTAATTTGATTGGAGTGTTTCATAATGATGATACATTGCAATAAATAGAAAACTTCCATGAGGGCTTGGCATTACTTATGCTTCAACAGTGGCAGAATTTGGTGTGAAGAATTGGTGCCAGTAGAATGCATTTAAGCCCCCCGGTGGCTTGTGCTGCTGTCCTTTCTGGAGCGGTGGTTCTGTTGTTTTTGAATTGTTGTTTATTGTTACTCTCATTGTAGGAGTCTGTTATTGTTATATGTTTTGTTGTACGTTACTTTATGTTCATTTTAGTTTTGCAATCATCTTGATGGGGTAGAGAGAGGTGGCTGCTTTGCTTAGTGTGTCCTTCTGGTGTCTCGTGATTGTTGTGTGGCTCTTCCTCATGGTGTCTTGGGTTTGTCTGCAGTTTGTGATTGTGGTATTTCCTGATCATACTCACTTTTTATTTGTTATTGTAATATCAGTTATTGCACGTTTGGGTTTTAAGGACAGGGTTTGGTTTGGGCTGTGCAACTTCCTGGTCACTGTTCATGTTATTTTTGTTCAAAGCAGAACCAGTATGGTATGCAAGTTGACATCATGTGATGTTGACAGCTAACCAGGCATTGTGTCTTCTTGCGTCTTGGCTGGTATCTATTGTGTTGTGCCTTCGTGATCAAAGTATTTGTTTTTCAGATTTTGACAATAGGAATCCATCAACAGGGGTCAATCTAAGGGGTCCCAAAGCTCTCAATATTCCAAATTGTAATCCACAGCCAAAAAATGTTTAACAAGTACTTTGGTTACAAAAGCACAACACAATAGATAACAGTCAAAACGCCAGTAGACACGAAGCCTGTTTAGCTTTCAACATCACATGATGTCAACTTATACCATATCAAGGCTGAAAATATATTGCTGTGTGGAAAGATCATGATATTATCTGTTTACAGTGATTCACTACTTTCTGCTGATTCGTATAGGGGAGGTGTAATTTTTTTTAAATATTGTCCCCAGGTACTGGTACTGCATGGAAAAAAAATAACTTTAGCAATGACCAGGAAGTGGCACAACCCAAACCAAACCCTGTCCTTAAAGCAGAAATTATGAAATAACTGATATTACAAAACTCAAGATTTCACTGAAAAGTGTATATACCCATTTGTCATCTAACTGATATCTGATCCTGACGTACATTTTGAGCTTATTTTTTTTGTATCTAAATCCTCTAAGAAACAGTATGGGCCCTGTTTCTAAAGTGTATGGTCTGGATCTAGACTGTTTACCTATGCTCAATATCAGTTAACTAAATAACAGATAAATTTATTTTGACCTGAATGCAATATGGAAGATGCTTTATGCTCTCAGCTGAGACCAAAGGCTGAAGAAATATGTTGATTTAAAGTAACTTTCTAGATTTAAGACCTGTCATCCATGTTTGCCACTGAAATTCATGACCTGTCACCGTAGACAGCCACTTCAAAATTGATCTGTTGACAAAGGCAGCCGTTTTTGCTCTACCTGTCATCTTTGATGGGATCCAAAAATTTTATTAAATCAAACTGTGGCTTCAAATTTGGCAGAAATGTAGCTGAATGATAGAAGTGTTATTGTATAAGTCTGCTATCTATGCTTATTGAAACGGACTATAATTTCAAGAAAAATCACAGCAGTTTTCTTCGGGTCCTGTTTAAAAGATTTTTATTCTGTCTGGAATTGCCTGTTTATAAAACAAAACGCAAAACTTTTTCAACATAATCACCTTTTGCTTGAAAGATGTTGGGGCTATTTGTTTTGTAGTATCCGGCTGTTTTGTAGTATCCGGCTCAGCCCGAGTTGCCCATTTCACCCGGTTGCGTCTAAAAGCTGTAACCGAAGCGAATTCGGCCGAACTTACCGAATAGTCACTGTTTTAACCTATTGATTATAGGTATGTGATTTTCTTTATATCCCTTTAATGTTTTGGCCAATATCTCTGTATCCTTAAAACCCTTCAAGTGCCTCACTAAGAATAAAGGTGTCGTCGAGTTGTCTCATAAAGTGTCGCCGAATTGTCTCAAAATCTGTCGACGAGTTGTCTCCAAAAACGTGTCGCCGTCGGCGACATTCCGGTATATTTCGGTATGTTCTGCCACCAAGTTTCTTTGTAGTAAATATAAATAGCCTACATCTACATCTAATAATTAAGTATCGTCTGTCACCATTGACCATTATGATACTGTAGGCGGTAGAGAAAGAGAAACTATAGGAAAGATAGAAATCAGTAATAAGGAAAGAAAGAAAATTTAAAGAAAGATTTCCAAGTGTGTTTTCGACCCTTCAAACTAGACCAATCTGGCTACGGTGACCGCTAAGGGGTATGGTAGCCCCACCAGCACAGCTCTAGCCATCACTAGGTTCTACTTGCAGTTGGCCCATAACTGTAACCTCTACCTACGCATGTAGATGAATGCCAGATTAATATCATTATTAATGAGGCTAAAACTATTTAATTTCTAGTGTATACAATTTACTTATTTAGACAATGATCTCAAGTAATGTTGTATTTGTTAAACATATCAGGTGCTTTCATAGTTAGTGATTTCCAGTTACCATTTGTATTAAAAGTTTTTTCCCACTACACATTCTCTTATACTTTTAATCCCTATATTTCATATCAAACATGAAACATACAAAATATACCATAACTCCAAACATTCTTAGTTATGAACTTCTTCTGCAATAGTGTAACAGGGGCTTTGAAACCTTCGCAGCCAGATCAATGCTTTAACTTGCACTTCTCTTTTACAATACAACTCCTCCACCAACTGTCTTTCCAGACTAATTACAAATTTTCACCGTGTCCCTACAGCAGGCTTACAATACGCTTTATCCCTATGATCTGCAAAAGACATCGTTCACATACTCTGAGTCAAACTTTCACGTTGGCAACCTTCAATTTTCACCTCATCCAATCAATCAACATCTAAAACCAATCTATTGTGCCAAAAAACATCTTCTCATTACAACAGGACTTTAAATGTATGTTCTTCTTTGAAAGCCGCTGAATATCTTTTTTAAAGATATTTCTTGTTTATGGATCCTTTTAATTATCTATGTTTCATGTTTGTCTATGTTATGCTGTTTTGTCTGTTCCTTGCAGCTTTGTGGTCACCTGCTGGGAAAGGGCTGATCTCTTGGCTATCTTGTGTGTTGTGTTTTCTTATGCGTTCGTCACATTCCCATATGGTGTCTCGGGTCAGGTGTGATACTTGATTGTATAGATTCCTGATCTTTGCCTTCCTCTACTTTAACTGAATACAGTTTTAATAAAAACACACACACACCAGACACCGAAGAAATGCAGTATTTGCAAATATTTACATTCCGACAAATCTATGCTGTATGCCAAGCTTCACACCACCATAAGAAAGATATCCCAACTCTGTCTCACTCGAATTGATTTGAAATCCTGGAAATCCCGAACATACACCGTCGATGTTGTCAGCCTGTGTCCAGTTTGCTCCACCACTGAAAAACTATAGAATGCACGCTATTGCAGCTTTTACATTATGCAACCACCTTCAAATTACGGAAGCTATGGTAATTTTCTTAAAAGCAAGACATGTCCGTATAAAAGTGATCACAAGTTAACAGCTTTAATAAAGTAAACATATGCAAATATATGCAAACATCGTATAGATATTGATAAAACATACAGTAAAACTCGAACATTTGGAAATACTTGCTCAATCGAAATAGATTTGGGACACACTGAATTTTTAGAGACCTTTTCATGATTTATTTTAATAACTGCCTATAACAACATATGTTTTGGGTGCGTTGAGACGTTTCTTTTGCGCGCCCAAACTTATGTTTCATAGAAAAAAAACTGATAATAATTATTTTTGGGGTTAAACATTTTTATGTCTACCTCCCTATAATTCGAATTAATGATAATTCGAAATAAAGTCTCTAGTCCTGAGGACTTTGAATTTACGAGATTCGACTGTAGTAGTATTTTGCCTATCTACAGTAGACTATTTATCGAAAACAATCCATCTTCATTTCACATACAAAAAACAACAAAACTCTGGTACCTGTGTAAAAAGGATGAGTGGAACATCTTGGTAGGCCGTAATACTGACTTCAAATTCTACAAGAAGTCTCTTTGCAACATAAGACATCGTTGTTTGTGAATAACGTCCAATTGCATCTTTACCATTTCTAAGGTTAAGACTCCTCAGTTGCAATGTTCCATTACTTGTCGAAAACGTGTCGTTGTCAAAACGAAAAAATGTCGGGGCACTATGTAACCACGTGTCATTCTGTACAAGCAGTCTGTAGGACCCATCTCTTTCAATATCAATTGTAAAGTCTCCGTCGAAAGGATAACCTGCACATATTATAAAGCATGTAATTAACCGATTGTATACTAGTGACTCGTTAATGCGTATTTTGGCAAATAGTGAAGACCCAGATAAAATGCTGCATTATCAGGGTCAACTACCAAGCACATGCTTATAAACATGCAACGTCCTGACACCATTTACAACGGTATAATGACTTGCTGGTTAATATGAAAGCATCAAATGCAGAATCTGGTGACCTTCTGATTCAGTGGCATCCGATATAAGTCTTCACGCTTGCTGATATGCCATAAGTTTATAATGAGTACAAGATCCGCGAACCGCTCATGGCGTCCTTATACGAGAAGAATGCAAGAAGCATCAAAAGAAGCTCTAGCGTTAAGGCGTATATTTTCCCTAGTTGACATGATTACAAAAGCTAAATTTTCAAATAGCCATAATAATTTTAGAACGCGTCTGTTTGGGTAGTATAATATGTATAGTTAGCATCAAAATACGTTTCAAAGCTATTCATCATTTACAAAGCCTTAAAAACTTGTGCTTTCTACTCCCACCCCTTATTTTACGTCTTTATACTGGGTGTCGTTTAGTCCAGAATTTTAGTAAATCCATTATAGATTTTCAAAAAGTAAAAGTAATAAATTATTAAGTATACAAATGCCCTTAGATTCCAACACTTTGCAGTATTCCCTCTGCGCATGCGTACGAAATATACTTTAAATTGTGATGTTTGTCATTGAAAAGATGAAAATGGTGTCTTTCCGTTTGTTTTTAGATGCTTTCACCCCTAGACCCAAGATGCCCTTTGGACAATTGAACGTCATTATATAAATATACAACATGTGTAAAGGGCGTTTTGCGTCTAGAGGGGAAAGGTGTTGTATAAGCGAAAGAAGACATGAATCATCTGACAAAAATAGACCACTTTGCAAGATGGTCGTTTTTATTGTACATCAACTGTACAAATATATATAATATACTCTATCGTGATAAATGAAGGACGAGTGTTTACCTTTGTTTAACGGTCTATTTCCCACTCATGTTGCTGAATAGCGAGCACAGTTGATAATCAAAATAAATTCTCACTCAAAACGAAGTAGATATATTACATGCGTTTAGGAAAACCTTTTAAATATACGAACTAGCGGGCAAGGGTACATAGACGGCTCGTCTATATGTATTTGTTTAGTGTGCCCAGTGTCTCCAGTCGTTATTTCAACAAATTAAAACGAACGTCTTATTTAGGGAAATAGCCCGCCTTATCGCTAGAAATTCTTGAAGGCAATGATTACGAATGGCTATTTTTGTGTGGAAATAATATATATGCGGAACACGCATTTTGCCTAATAAGGCTAGCTTCCTTTTTGTGGGACATTAGCAGAGAGAGAGAGCTGCCCCAGAACGCGGCGTCTCATCAGGGTCTTTACTATGTGCTCCACTATGTGCTAACAGAATGTTCTATTAAAATTGAATAAAACTTGTCTCGACAGAAAACCTATTTTCGGGGTATCCGACAAGGTAGGGCATAAAAGATAGAGACTGTTCAGCTACATAGACATGGAAGAATATTAACCCTTAATGCGCCAATCGCAACAAAAGTCGTCTTCTTTTCTCGTCTGCTGAAATATTTAAGTAGCCTCTATGGCAAACAGTGTGGACCCAGGTCACACTGCTCCTATAGGAGCAGTCTGTTCTGGGTCCACGCCGTTTGCTTCTATACTTAATTCGTCAGTTATGTTGGGCAATTACACTTAACGACACTTATAAGTGTGCACCTATAAATGGGCCCATATCTTCATAAATAAATAGCAGATCATTTTGAAATTTTCAACATATATAGATGACATTCGTGACATGACCTTCCATTAATTTCAATTTTCATAAAACTTTTACTTTTAAAATGCGAAATCAAAATTCAAATATAGCGTAAAATCAAAGTTCACAGTTTTCTGCCGCACAAGGATATACAGAGAACGAGGGGAACGTTTTCAGGACAACTGCATAATTGAACGTGCCAGTCGTGGTGGTGGTTCTGTTATGGTGTGGGCAGGTGTGTCCTTACATCATAAAACTAACATTGTCTTCATAAAGGGGAACTTAACTGCAGCTCGCTATCAACACGAAGTGCTGGATACGGATTTATTCCAATGTTGACAAACCACAGAGGAATGCAGTTGCTCAGTGCACGATGGTGCTTCAGCCCATCTGGCCAGGGCCACCACTGCATATCTGAATGCATACAATGTAAATGTCGTCGACTCCCCCCCCCCTCCAAATAACCAGAATTAAACATAATTGAAAACATTTGGGATAAACTAAACCGCCGTGTAAGGAGAACAGGGTCTATTCCGATCACACTGAACCAAATGAGAGCAAAAAGGTATACGATGGGAATAACCTCCCTCAGAATTACGTTCATCGTTTTGTTACGTCAATGTGACGTCGTTGTCTTGCCATAGTGCGAGGGACATTCTCGCTACTTAGTTTACATGGACATAGCCGCCGCTGCAGGATCTGACTTACGAATATCGTGATATTTACTTTGTTTCGTGATACATTCGATCAAGTTTAGTCTCTTATAAAGTATTGGAAAAATGTGAACTTTGATTTTACCATAAATTTGAATTTTGCGTTTGCTTTTTTTTATTTTATTCAAAATAAAATAAATGCAATTTAATTACACACATTTCGATTATATTTGTTGAAAATTTGAAAATGATCTGACCAATATTAACGGAGATATAAGCAAATTTATATGTGCACACTTAGAAGTATTTTAAGTGTATTTGCAGCAAACGACTTCAGCAGACGTCATTTTTCAGATGCATTTTATTGGCGCTTTAAGGTTAAAATTTGATTAAAAAATGTCTCGACAGAAAATCTATTTTCGGGGTTTCCGACAAGATAGGGCATAAAAGATAGGGACTGCTCAGCTACATAGACTAGGAAGAATATTAAAATTTTGCATGTAGCAAATTTATCATTGTCTTTATCCAGAAAGTGAATAACCGCAACATGCGTCGAGACCCGCGACAAAACCTGTCTTCGGGGTTTCCGACAAAGCGAGTTTCAAACCAGTCTTCTCAGCTACAGAGACTAGCTATAAAATTGAAATTTCACCTGTAGCAAGTTTACATATGGTTCTTTCAAAAAAGCGAATAACAAAAACACTGATCAGACTGCGCGGATGGGCAGGCTGGTCTGCGCCTGTGTTATTCGCAAAACCCCGAAGACAGGGTTTCTCGCGTCGAGGCCCATATCATAATAGCCAAGATGTTTCGATGAGATAAACACACGAATGAAAAGGGGAAAATAATATGTCCGCTGATATCCGTGTTGTACATGTACATTAAATAGCCTGAACCAGGGATTGCTGGTTCGTTTCACGATTTCTCCAGTCTGTTGGTGGGACATTAAACACAAGCAAACAACAAACAAACAGCCTGAACTATATTAAAGTATAAAAGTATTAAAGTATCTGAAATGAACAAGAGCACACTGGTAAATGTATACGTCGATTGGGTGGTATTTACGTGTATTGCCGGTACTTCATAGACCGGAAGTGAAAGATATTTGTGTTAATACTGTGTAGAAAAACATGTCATATGCCTAAAGGACTATAGACTTCAATCATTTTTAAGTATTCAGTATGTGCATGGCGATTTATATAAGCATTAAGGAATAGATTCGAGTACCGATCATCCAGATCGGTACTCGAATCTATTCCTAAATGCTTACATAAATCGCCATGTGCATGACGAATACTTAAAAATGATCCAATTTTATAGTCCTTTAGGCATATGGCATGTTTTTCTATTTAGTATTAACACCAATATCTACCACTTCCGGTCTATGAAGTACCGGCAATACGCGTAAATACCACCAAATCGACGTATACATTTACCAGTGTGAAGAGATGAACAATACGTGTACGATGAACCTTGAGGTACCTGAACATATATCATGGATGATAACACTTTACTTAGCTTACAATAGATATACCGTTATTGTGAAATACATGTACCCACAACATTTGTTTTAATCGAGAAATAAGAGTGTAAATTGAACTATAGTCCGTACAGAAATTCAGTGAACATCGTTTTTCTTTTTTAAAATGTCTTTAATGATAACATTTTGGACTAAACTTTTGCACATACGTATAATAAAACACCGCCTAATATACAATTGCATATTTGAATATTTATGATAAGAAAATAAGTCTGGAATCTCTTGTAAAATAAAATAACTTAGTCGTTTTCGATTTAGAAAATTCCTTATTTTCCCTCAGTGTATTTCATATGGGTAACACGTGGTTTATACAGTTCAATGATTACCATGTTTACTTTCGTATATGTCAGGTGTATGATAAAAAAACGGTTACCAGCAGGATAACTCTTGGTATGTCTACATACACACTGCAAATGCTTTGAAGAGACTGCACAAATTACAATTCTGAGTTATCATATTTCACGATAATCTTTCGCATCTTATTTTCTAAGCGTTCATGGTGAAATGACACATATAGCAAATGGACTGCGACTGAGAAGACCTGTCTTTGGTGATTTGTAACAATAAAGGCGCAGATCAGCCTGTGCATGAGCGCAGTCTCTTCAGCAACTTTGTTTTCTGCTTTTTGAGAAGAATCATATCTAAAATCAATTTTCTAGCTAGCCTGTTTAGCCGAAGAGACTGGTTTGAGACTCGCTTTGTCGGACTCCCAGAAGACAGGTTTTCTCGCGTCATGGCCTGTGTTGCTTGCTTGACAGCTCTAGGACAAATATAACAAGTGCAGCAGACAATAATATTAAAAACAAATATAATGAGCAGGCTGTTCATCAGATGTATTAACGGGAGTCACATTGTTTGATGGCGCTCTACATCGTCTAATACATAAGTCATTTGTAACTACGGCCCACAGAGCTGGGGAACGGCAGGGACTTTGATTTTCTGGCTACAGGTCCCTGGTATGACCCTGTACTAACAGAGCATTTGCACGGCTACAAATGACTGGTGCGCATAATTTCTTTCGTCTTTATGCACTAGTCATTTGTGACCAAACTCAAGTCCAGAGGAATGTCGAGGACTTTGACAGTTCCCCATAGTAATCACCACACTGTGGGGACAGCTAGCTGGCAAAACCATGACAGTTCTCCCCCGCAGTCTGTTATTATACTGCACTGCCATGTTTGTCTATGCCTATCAAACCCCAACATTTCCTCCGCATTGTGGAGACAATGTAAAAGTAAAAACACAGCACATTTACAATGTACCAGGCTATGGATATCCCCGTGCTGCCAAGGGGCTGGGGTGAAGCAGCGGTTAAAAATGACTTGCGCATTATATATAGCCTATGCGCGGATCCAGAAAATTTTGCCAGAGGGGGTCGACTTTTGCAACGTTTTTTATGGGAGGATCCAAATACCACTATATAAGCGGACCATCATCGGTCCGCCAGTGAAACGCCATTTAAATGGTGTTTCGCTAGCATGCCGATGATGACTCGACATTGAATGCTTGCTTGGTAGCTTTGTCATTTTTGGGGATCCGGACCCATATTGCTAAGATATCCTATATTTTTGTGATTTTTCAGGGGGGGGTGGGTGTCCGGACCCCCTGTCCCCCTCTGGATCCGCCCATATATAGCCCACGATGCACTTCGCGTGAACATTTAGTTCTCAGCCACCCCAAACACAAAATATGACATCCGCTGATATATTTGTTCATCGGACAACCTTTTTCCAAGCACATTCCCACCCTTCTCCTAACACGTTACTTCGTCTTATAAAACCGTATGATTATTCATCGATAGTAAACTAAAAGCAGTGATCCGTACAAAGGTGCATTTAGGGTAAATTAAAAAATGCAGATGCTCAGATGAGGACAAATTCCATCATATCACAGCCCATTTGACAATACATTGTGTAACGAAAAAAATATCACCAATTAGGCGGTGTATAGATATATTAAATTCTGATGGTCGTTGTGCGATCGGTCCGCACATAACAAAAAAGCGATGTTCACTGAATTTCTGTACGCACAGTAGTTCATGAGATTTTAGTACTTATCGTACAGGCGAGCAGCGAAGGCTAAGACGAGAAATGAGATTACCTCCCCAAATCTGGCGGCCTACAATTTCGACTGATTTCTTAGTGTGCTGCTGACTCAAGCACTTATTAAACGAAAGCATCTGAAATGTCTTACCAGCACATGCGTGCATCAAGCCATTTGTAACCAATAATCCCAAACATGTAGCACAATTTAAATATTTGTTAGCCATTGTTTTAGTTATCATTATCATACAACATATGTTAAGATAATCAAACCCTTGGTGTGCTAACAGTTAAACTGCGATTATTTTCTTACCTGTTGGATTAAACATTTGTGTTGGGCGCTCAAAAGAACCGTCTCATTGAGACGGTTCTTTTGAGTATCCACAACATATGTTTTGGCTGAGAAATAAGAAAATAATTTTCAATTACGCACTCTTATCTCAAGGCCTAGTTCAAACTAGTCAGAAAACATGCATTTCTGTTATTTGACAAGGTATAGGCCAATATTGAACTCAGACGGATCAAAGATCAGACGATTCGAATTGACAGCACGTGAAAGGGGAAACAGGTAGAAACCGTTATAAAGCGGTATATACGTGTTTACATAATACATTTTATAGGTAACTTTCGACCACTTACACAACGTTCCCTGTGGCTCATTAGGTAAGCAAGGATACATTAAATTTAGTCTTATAAGGTGAAAGGAAATAAAATGCGTTCGAGTCTCGGTCAGGATTTTTTTACTTTTAGTGTGTGTGTGTGTGTGTGTGTGTGTGTGTGTTCATTTTAGCTCTTTATATATTTTTTACATGGTATATATTCTATTTTATAATTTATTAAATTTCAGATATATGTACAATGAATTTCACATGCCCTCTGTCTCGCTGGCAGTTTCAGTATCGGAGCTGCAGTCGGAGTCCGACGCAAGAGCTATCACCACTGGCTCATTCTTCCTCTACCGCAATCTCCTTTCTCCAGTATACCTGCTCTATCGACAAAACATGCTCGACGCACTTTGCCCATTCACCAGGCGTGTTGCCTCTTATGCCCTCTTCAATTAGTTCCTTGATAGCAGTAAGGTTGAAGGCGAAATTCTTCCTCGCAATGAAACCTGAAAAAATAATAGAAAAACATTAGGTGATACAATTTGCCGCAGAGTAGTCAAAATAAAATTGATTGTGTTTTGAAGATAGCAGGAAAATAAAATTGTAAAGTTCCGAACTGCGGGCACCCATTACCATATACACTTTTATAATACTTTCAAGAATGAGCTGACAACTTCTTTTTAAAACTTCTTGAAGTGCATTTGATAGTTATATTTCGTTGTTACTGTCAGACAAATTTTCATCATACAAAATATGTACAAAAAGCACGGATTTCATATTTTCGCATTTTCAGCGGTTGTAGGCCTATGCTTTTACACAATTTTCTAATCATGAACGAAAAAAATATCAAGGAGCGCATGTAACTTGCCTTTGAGGTTTCCCCAAATCAGTTCAATTGGATTGAACTCAGCATGGTAGGGTGGTAGTCTCAGACATTGGTGCCCATGTCTCCTTTAAATGTCATCCGCCACATAGACAGGCTTTGCATTTGCTTGCACAGCTGCAGAAGCTCAACCTTCACCATCGCTGTTCTGTAGGTGATGTTATGGCGGTCCAGCAAGGCCTGCATGTCTGTCTTTCGTGTCGCCATGGTCGGGCATCTGTCCATATGAACTTTGTGGTCTCTGGAATATTTGGGATAAGTTTCTCAGTGAGCCATCTTTGGAAGTTCTGGTGGTTCATTTCGGAATGGTAGTCTCCATCAGAGCTTCCTGCCTTAAATACCAGCTTTCCACCTGGGACTGCCAGCATGGAGCACAATCATCCTTTCACCTGAAAATATACAAACAGAAACTCATCTTAATAGACTTTTACATGCTGTTTTGGTTCAGATGCATGTTTTTAGATTGAAAGTATAATGTACAAAACATAATGGTTGTTTAGTTTTCTATTTAAACTGCCAATCCATAATGAGCGTTCTTAAGATATTCTTCTGGAATGGATAGTTTGCTGCTCTTGCAAAAAAGACGACATATTCTGGTGCATCTGCACTGTAAAATATAACTTCACACAAATTTTGGTGGCAGCTTAACTGCCACTGCATTTGTTTAAACCACAGTTTCAACTCCTTTAACGATGTTCTGTTCGATTGAAATTATCCAGAGAACAGCAACAACAATAGCAAGTGGGAATATTTGATTTGTATCACTGGTGTAATGATGGTCTTAAATTGTTAAGTAGAAAAATAGATGTAAGTTTACACCAAACAGGATGGCAGTTCAGCTGCCGCCTCTCTTGTTTTTTTTTTGTTTTTTTTAAAAACACACACGAGAGGCGGCATTTTTACCTTTAGAGAAGGGAACATTGGCTCCAACGTCACCATCTTGCCAGGTCTTTGAGACTGTGTGGTTACTGTGGACATAGGTTTCGTCTGTGTAGACTATGTTGCATCCCGCTTCCCGCAGCTGACGGATCTTCCGCAGATACCGAATTCTGCTGAGGACGACATCACCTCTCTCCATCAACAGCTTACTGTTGGTTTGGCTTTTCCTGTAGGTAAATCCCAGCTGCCGCATGTACTTTCTCAGTATACTCTTGCTGCCGGTGTAGCCAATGTCTTCCTGCATTGCTGTTTGAATGTTACTGAGTGTTGGTAAGATTCTCCTTTCCGAATACATGGCGTTGACAGTCCTCCGCAGAACCCCCAAGTCAAATTCGTCAAGTTGGACCCTCTTTGTTCTCGGCAGTTCGGGTTTCTCTTCTTTTGTCTTGTCTTGTTTCATCAACCGCTCGATGGTACTCTTGCTGACCCCAGTCATTGTGGAAGTCCTTTCCTTTGCCTGATTCAGAGATATTTTCAGTCCATCTTCTTTCTCCTGTTTGCAAAAATTATGGACACTACGAATGATTTCTTTCGCATCTGCACTGTATCGGTATGGTGTTTGCTTTGCCATGGCGTCGAATGAAATAGATTCGTTTGCAAATGAATTAAGCACGCGCCAAATTATGCACGTGCCTTCACGTATAACACGAGAAGTTCAATTTTCTCGAAGAAAAAAGGATACATTAAAGGGAAAAAAATCTTTTGGACTCGAACTCTGGGATTCGACCTCTGGGACTCCAACTCAGAAACCTTCCAAAGAATATTAAACCGCGACGTTGACCGCTCGACTAAGCCTGCAGTTGCTGTATTGGTCATGCCGTTACCTATTAATTGAAAGGTTTGTTACGTCGATAGCACTAAAGTAGTAAGTATTTGGCGAGTAATTACCGTTACAATCTTATTTACCTTTCTCGTGCTCCTAAGTAGACTCGTCTGACCTTTGATCCGTCTGAGGTCAAAATTGGCCTATACTGTCAATTTTGACTGGTCAACAGCAAATTAGGTATCACAGCATAGTCACGCTTTAATCGTGCAAAACAACTAAGCCGCAGACGACAAAGGTGGCCAGCTTTATACGGTTAGCATGCCTGGTAAACACTCGCAAGCACATCTAAACAGAAAACTTCAGTCTTACTCGTTTACAGACACATTGGTATACTGACGTCAAGAAAAAACGCCTCATCTAAAAATAAACGTGAATATCTCTTAGACTGATCAGACTAAAGTTATGAATTTTAGTGCATTATAACATCTCATCAGTCAAGCGTATCTCATGAAAACAAAATTGCTGAAAGAATATTTGAGGCTGAGAAAACGACCTCGGTTTGAGACAGGGGTCACCATTTCGTGCGACACAAGATTTTAGCCACATTTGCTTTGTTTCAAGACACAACCCGTTGACGGGAAAAACGTGTTTTACCATTGTAAAACAGTCTCTATTTTACCAAAAATGCGTTTATAATGTTCAGACAATGTTTGTATGCTTCTGCAGAATGAAACAAGCTACCCCACCCACCTTTTCGCCATGCATTTCAGTAAAACTTGAATGTCATGACTCTGCAAAGTGGGTGAAAAGATTGTTACGAATTCTTTGCAAAAGTCTTAAGTCTTTAACAAGCGATGATTACTGAGAAACACAATCTGGCACGTGTTCCAGACGGCCGTTTTGGGTGGCGTTAACGTAGACCAACGACTGGCCATTGGGCGTTACAGCTCATCTTAAATAACGTAATTTTATGTAGGCATATTCTGTGTACATTACCTTATGTACCCCTTTTTTATTTTTTCCACTTCTTAAAGCAAAACAAGAATGTTGGCAAGTTTCTTAAACGGACCTTACATTTTGTCTTTAATATTACGTCATAATTTCATAAAGTGTTTACTCGCAAGCACAGTTGTTTGATAAAATGATCCATATTTGTTCTTTGATTAGCAAAACATTAGCGGCACAAACTGGGTGCAGATTCAAATTGAAATCATAAGCGATCGATGCATAATGCCGTCATGTGTACGTTGAGTCTGTATGACGTCATCGGAATAACGCGTCACCTGCATATCAAATGAAAGTCATTTTCCAACATCGCCCAACCTCTACATAAAGAAGCAGTACGTGGCTGTTCATTTTAATATATCATCGCTAAGAAATCATTGATAATGAGTGAGGCGTTTTTAGTTGACGTCAGTATATATATTATTGCTCACTATTCCACAGTATCGATTCACTGTGCGCCTGAAATGAGTGAAATCGACTGTATCGGTAGAATCGAGAGTTTTTGGCCTAAATTTGTGAGGGGGTGGTAAGTATTTTGGCATGTTTTCTTATAGTTAGATTTGTTCTTCCGCCGTGGATCTCATTATATTTCTTTGATATATGCATACATGTCATAATATCGTGCAAAAACAACGACAGTGTATCGTGGGAGCGCAAGAAACGCATTCTTTTAGAGGGATAGTTGTCAAAAAAGCGAAAATCCACAGCTTTTCATCTTCCTGTTTCGAATTTAAACAATTTAGCTAAAAATGATTTTCACCAGAAGTTCGAGAGGCTTATGATCCTACAATACCAAAAATCTCAGACTGATCCGTTTTTTCGATTTTGAGATATTCAGCTATATATGACTTAACCCCCAAATAGCGGTGAATTAGAAACTGTATCGGTAGAATCGACGCACTGAACGAAGTAATATCGATACTCATAAGAGGTACTGTGCCCAGTGAAAGGGAACAATGAAGACAGTTTCGTCTATTCTGGGCCAATTTCAAGCGCAAGTAGGACTAAAATGTACGTAAACTTTGCGCACCAAACCCACAACCTTTGTGCGATAAAAATAAAATAAAAGCTTGTCAAAATCTTCAGTTTGTAAACAAATACAGGCTTGGCACATTCTTAAAATTTTTTGGATGAAAATACTTGTTTGTTTGCTTGCATTGATTCTTTACGTGGCAGTCGACACGTTTTCAGTTATGTTGGGATGGTTTTTCATGGGTTGAACCAGTAGTAAGCAAGTATTAATGTGTCTTGGTCAAACACATTATGCAGTGACGCAGATGGGGGTATACCAGGGAGCTCCTTGGTATCGAGTCAAGCATTGTACGACAAAGCCACTGTACACCCTCCATGGAATGCTTTTGGGCGTTCTTCTCCTTCAGTTGATTTAAAAAGGTTGGCTGTCAGTAACTGGCAAAATATTAACAATTATGTACGTCATGTAGCATGAAAGTGCCTTTGATCAGATTGAATAGTAACAGTTTGGTAAGGATAACGAGCGGGCTCAAAATGTGCTGCGTCTCATTTCTTCAGGGTTTGCAACCAGATCTTGCTAAAATCAGCCTTGTTATTAACAGAGACTAGATAGAAGCTTAAAGATTTTAGTGAGCCAAGTTCAGCTGCTTAGCTATATACTTTCCAGGGAGCAAGTTACAAAGGCACGAATTAGACTGGCCGGATGCGCAAACTGATCTGCACCTTTGTTGTTCACATGCGACAGAGTCAGGTTCTTTCACGAAAGAGGCCCAAATTGATGTGAGATATACGGAAGGGCTTTAAAACCCTAACACGGTATAATGACAATAGATAATTCTTTATAGTGGCAAAGACCCCATGCATATATATTCGTTGCATTGTTGCCCCTTCCTCAAATAAACGTACTCGCTTTTTGAGTCGCATAATCAACACATAAGAATCATGTGTATTCAGGGCCTCCAAGAACGTATGTGAATTTTAGTTAGATCAGCAAGGCAGACTGGTCCATGTTAGAATGGTTGTTGTTGCTCAGATTGCACAGCGTAATGAATATTTGATTGCATGTACTGTTCTTTTTACTGTTCATTCACGATATCTTGGCTCAAAGAAACCCTTAGGAGGATTTTACCATTACATCGATACAGGGGTGCTACTTTTTAGATGAATATAGTATAAATAGATATACGTGAAGTTTTTTCGACAAACCCGAGTGGTGTAGAGGATAGAGTCGAGAGCACTCATGCAGAATTTCATGAAGGCGGGTACAGTGTTCAAGTCCCCACCGCGTATAATCCTTTTTTCTGATTATTTTTGTCGTTATGTCCTTATATAACAGGGTCTGGATGTGTTTTAATAATTATAGAACGGTGGCCTTATTTTATAATATTTAAAGAATAAAGAGCATACAAAGGACTAGAGAACTTCGAGGCCCAAAAATAAAGAATAATTCTCTGTTTTAAAGAATAGCAGAAAAGGAATGCTGAACAATAAGTTTTAAGAGGATAGAGAATAAACCATATTCGACTAAAACTTGGAGAGCATTGAGAACAGAACGAACCCTGGTGGCCTATGATGGAAAACATTGCTAGGGAAAACCCTGAGATCTAAAATTTAATCAGTTATTAATCTGTTTCCAGAACTTAAGTGACCCCCGTTTTTTGCTAATTATTCTTTAATGGTGATTTTAATTGAAAAATAAATTAGAGAAATGAATTTAGATATAGACCGCGTAATTGAATTAATTTTTTCCACATAGATGTGAGTTTTTGTATAGGCTTGGATAAGATGGAATTTTGGTGTGCTTTTGCCGCTCCTCTTTGAATTAGTCCCCAAGTGAACCTAACGATATGAATAAAACATGGCTTATACGGGTCGGTGGAGGTTATTCGTCAGTCCTACAGATAAGAGTGCGTTACAGAAAATTATTTTCCCTATTTCTCAACCAAAAAAAATTTGCAAAAAACAATTGGTGTGTACTCAAAACAACCGTCTCGATGATACGGTTCCTTGAAGCACCCAAAACACGTGTTTAAACTGATGATGATAGTCGCAGCTTCACGCTTAAATTGCTTAACTGGACCAATCTTCGCGCATTAGGCTATGATTTACTGCTTCTACTGACTGATAAACTTCACTGTACATCTAAAACCGATGCATTGAAATGGCCTGTGTTAAAAGGCGATTCAAGCTAAACGGTTTAACCTTAAATGCTGGGTTGTTGTTGTCCTCTGCTGAATTTTCTTTCGAGATAATTATTTTCTAAAAATATGTCTTTCAGAACAACAAGTAGGATTTCAAACAGTAAGGATCCAGATAATGCCCAACATTTTAGCCTGAACTTGGCTTCGGCTGTTGACAAAGTTTATCAGCGAAATATCTTAAGCAGGCAAATATTTGATGCTCTTGAAGTTTAATGTATATCCCCAATTCGCCATTTCTCGTCAACTCTCTAATTTGCTTGAACTGTCGTCATAAACTCTTTACTTACTAGTGTCGTCTGCTGATAACCTTTGCAAACAATTTAGACCCAGATCAGATAATTATTTTCTAAAAATATGTCTTTCAGAACAACAAGTAGGATTTCAAACAGTAAGGATCCAGATAATGCCCAACATTTTAGCCTGAACTTGGCTTCGGCTGTTGACAAAGTTTATCAGCGAAATATCTTAAGCAGGCAAATATTTGATGCTCTTGAAGTTTAATGTATATCCCCAATTCGCTATTTCTCGTCAACTCTCTAATTTGCTTGAACTGTCGTCATAAACTCTTTACTTACTAGTGTCGTCTGCTGATAACCTTTGCAAACAATTTAGACCCAGATCAGACCCAACGGGCATGATGTGGATCCAAACTGCTTGACACTCTACTGATATTACCGATTTTTTTTTAGCAAAAACAACAGCAACAAAAAACTGATTTTGAAAAAAAATATATCAGCAGAAGACAAAACCATGGCAAATTACCTCATATGCAAAAAGAGTCGATGAATTGAAATGGAAGGTGCTACATGTACATGCAGGTTTTATGCTTAAGCCTTATATTTGCCTGCTTTCAATACGGCACCGTCTAGGACCCATATAGACTTTTACAATTACGTGTGTGCGTGCGTGTGTGTGTCAAAGTGATGACGAGTGAGGTTTGTGGAATAGATTTGCGTTGAATCAGCGGATATAGATATTCCTGTAGGCTAGTATATATCATCATAGCAATGCAAATATACCACGTGTATCTATAGGGGTACACATGGGTATATTCATAGGGAAAAACAACTAAGTTATTCTTTTGTACAGGGGATTTGGGCTTCATTTACAAATAAGGGCGTCTCCCAAAAATAAGCTTTTGTTACGCGGTGTGCATTTAAATCCACATGCTAAGTGCCGTTCTTCTACGTTCAATTTAAAGGTGTTTAAAAAAAGAAAAATGGGGGTCAAGTAAACTCTGGAAACACTATAGACGTAGTTATATAAGTTCATTTTTTTTAAAATAATAATTAAATAAGTGAAACATTTTCATTAGACAGAATAAAGGGTTAGATTTTTATTAATTAGTGTATACTAGACCCCCTCCCCCACGCCCCCACTTGTCCAGATCTTCATGTATCTCAAATTACTAGTGATTTTCATGCTTAAATATGCTTTCACTCTCACATTTTTTCACTGCCCAAACTTCTCTGAACTGCTGAACATGTCTGATAGTAATTGCAAAGGCTATTCGATCGCAAGCCGCACAAGTTGCTGCACTAAACGTATACGAAGAAGACACTGTTGTCTAACGCCACCGTTGGTGCTCTGATTCGAAACGTAGGCCCCAGTGAGAGCATGATTAGACTGAGTTTCAATATGGCGGCAGCGTCGCACACATGGTTGAGAAACGAGGAGTTTTGACATATTTACGTAAGTTTACATTTTTATGTCATACTTGTATTTCTTTGAACAACTTATCAAGTTGAGTCTTTTGTTGATTTCAGCATACCGATGCCCTAAAACGAGATATTGACCACTAAAGTTGTGCTCACGGAAAACAATGAATTTGAGCCCAACAACATCCTTCAAAATGTAACTGATATTTACTCCTATTTTGTACCTGTACTCTGTTTCTATGTGAAATTCACCAATAAGTGATAGACCTTGCTATTTATGCCATTAACTTTGTTTGCTTTTGGTATTTTGTGGTCAAACAAAGGAGTTTAAAAGTTGTGAGCCTGGCTGTGTTAGGCCTGGATTAGCAACTGGTGGACTAAGGATTGGTTTTCTATAGAAATCGGATTGGAATGAGTTTTCCCTGTAAAGAGTGCAGATTGGTCGTCCTTAATTGCTGTAAAACCATTTTTATGTAGAGAATAAACATGCAACTTTCAAGTCCAATATATTTCCTCTGCTCCAGTGATACTTTAAGTGAAGTTTGCTAACTCATTTGAACATTTAATAAATAGTAAGTGAGTATGATCAAGAAATACCACAATCACAAACTGCAGACAACCCCGTGGCACCGCAATGAAGAGCCGCTCAACCATCACGAGACACCAGGAAGACAAATTAAGCAAAGCAATCAATTCTCTCTTCCCCATCAAGATGATTGCAATACTAGAATGGACATAAAGTAACGTACAACAAAACATACAACAATCACAGACTCCCATAATGGGAGTAACAATAAACAAAAATCCAACAACAACAGAATCACCGCCTTAGAACGGACAGCAGCCTAAGCCACCGGGGGGCTTAAATGCATTTTACTGGTACCAAATCTTCTGCTGTAGTTGAAGTACAAGAAATGTTCAGCTCGCATGGAGGCTATCTAACTTATGCAATGTATCATCATGGAAAACACTCTGATCAAATTAACACTCCATGATGAAACAAAGAAAAAGGCTCATGATTCACAGATAGTCAGAGCTAAAGAAAACCTCAAGTTGAGCCACGGTGGGTCCAGCTACAGATAAGCATCAGGCACCAACCCACCGATTAAAGCTTTACGTCAGAGCCGTCATAGAGACTGAGACCTGACCCACCGTCGTGCAATTAAAGAGGAAACCATAGCTATAAACCGTGATTGGGTTTAAAACTAGGCATGCAGACTGTCTCATGATATCCAAATTATATCCAACCATTATATAACGTTTTACTATCTTTTTTAATTGATCACTAAAATTAGGTTTTCCAACAATTCGTTTGAATTTATAGACTAAATCACCATAAAATATAGGTTCTGATAAGACCACGCAGCGTATGCATTATGGCAAAGCAAATATCAGAACCAACGTTGCTCTTCAAAAGATGTCCTTTGATTAAATTTCTCTTTGAAAAGGTAAGTGAGCATAATCAGGAAATACCACAATCACACACTGCAGCCCAACCCAGAGCACTGTGAGGCATAGAAGCTGGTTGCATAACAAAACAAGAACCAAGACACAGAACTCCCACAAAAAATCAGCAGAACATTAAACAATGAATCAACAACAACAGAACCACTTCCTTAGAAGGGACAGCAGCCTAAGCCATCAGGATGCGGGGGGGGGGGCACAACTACATTTACATTTACTTTCACAAAAGTGCTCTTGTTGAAAGCAAAAACTGCTAACTAGAACGAGCAGTCGATTGGGCATCATCGCAAATCTCCACGCCCAAGTTTTTGACCCCCAGCATCCCCAGGTCACACCACTTGTGCATGACGCAGGCCACAGAATGAATAGTCCGGTCGATATGTTTTATATCTTTTTTGTGAGGACACACACAAAATTTGGTATAAAAATCTTTATGATTAAAATTTAATAATATTTGACCTTTTGACCTCACCCCAAGGACACCAGTTTGACCATATAGTGTGAAAATTTTACTTGTATTCTGTTCTACTTATTATCCCTGTCAATATGATATGTCACATGACCATGTTGGAAAAAATAATTTTTGACCCCCAGGGTACCCTGGAGCCCCAAGCCCCACCCCTAGCATCAGAAAGGGAGCACAGTGGTAGAGTGCTTGACTCAAGACCGAGGGGCCGCGGGTTTGAGCCTCACTGGCGTCACTTTGTTGTGGTCCCTGAAAATCACAAAAAATATAGGGTTTTCTAGTATTTCTGGTCTGGATCTCTTGAAAATCACAAAGCTACAAAGCCAGCATTCGATGTGGGCCATTATCGGCCTGCCAGCGAAACGCCATTTCAATGGCATTTCGCGTATCGCTGGTAGGCTGATAACTACCTGCTCATGGTGGTTTTTGGAGCCTCGCTCCTCTCGAAAAAACAAAACAAAAAAAAACTTATCAGAGTTGGACCCCCTCTGACAAAACTTTCTGGATCCGCGCATGATGTTTCATATCTTGTATTTGGAAGAATTCATACAAAGTTTGATATAAAAATCTTTGAAATTGACTTTGTTATTGAAATTTATTTATATTTGACCTTTTGACCCCGACCTAGGGGGGGGGGGGGTGCATTTTTTTAGCTGTTGCAAACCCTATTTATGGGGCCCCCAGGGGTTTTGGGGATCTGGGGAGAATGGCTATTTATTTTCGGGGAGCTGGGGAGCACTGGTAATTATTTCAGGGGATCTAGGGAGCAAGCTAATATTTTGGGGGATCTAGGGAGCCCTGCCAAAAAGCAAAAAAATAAAGGAAAAGCCTCCATTTTGTTTGATTTTTTAAAAATTTCTTCTGCTTCTGGGGGGCTAGCCACCCAGACCCCTCTTCTAAATCCTGTTATTATTCCATTTCGTACTAACATGCTCATAGAGATTTATCTAAGAGAAAATTGTGCCAAATAGGTTGGTTGTACATTTATAATCTTTAGAATCGTTGATTTTTAGGTCGGTAATAACATTTTTTGGGAAAGCCCAGATAGCACCATTTTGCCAATTTTTTTTTCTGGGGGAGCATACACCCGACCCCCTAGCAACAGTGAAGCTACACATTAATACAGGGCTACCTACCCACATGCTATGTAATTATCTCTTGAGGCAATTAGCCCTTTTTTATAGAATTTTTTGAAGATTGCTTATAGGATATATACTAAATTAATGTTCAAGCATATAGTCACTATTAGCAAGTGTAAAAATGACCTTTTATGATTAAGAAATAAATGCTTTCACTAAAGTCTCTACAAATATTTAGTTAAAGCTGTTGGAAAAAATCAGCCCCTGCCCCTAAAAAGAAAACCAAATGGTCTGTCTCTAATTTTAAAAGAATCTAATCGAATGAGCATTCCTCCAAGTCTACTCTACCAGGTACAGCAACAACATTTCAACGATGACCTCATACTTTGAGCCATATATCATGCATTTCATTGAAATAATTATATGTAATGTATTCAATCGCTATTATATGTCATGTATTCCATGGTTAAGCCCTGTCTGTACATGTATCTATAAGGCAAAAAATTAAGTGATCATTAAGTCATGCGCTATTATAAAGCTTCAAAGTTTTTAAGTTTGTGATTTAATCCTACGGAAAGAAAAAACATTTTCGGGAGAATTGGCTTATACTTTTGGGGATTTGGGGAGAATCTGAACTATTTTTAGGGATTTGGGGAGCAAAGGCAAATAATTTTAGGGAGAAGAGGAAATTATTTTCAGGGAGTTGGGGAGATCAAATTATTATTTTCAGGGATCTAGGGAGCACATACCCCCCTGGGGGCCTCATCTATGTGAGTAACTCAAACACCGAATTTGGTAAAATTTCATTCAATGGCAAAGGAGAAGATAGCATAACGGACTGTGATGATGCAAGAAAATACTTGGAGATTTTTTTTTCAAAAAGTCTTACTTGCTTATCGCTCGCTTCAGAATGTGTTTTCCAGCTTAATTTAGGTGTCTTATTTGTATATTCAAAGGAGAACAGCATAATTTGGCACTTACTTGCAAGTATTTTGGCTTTACTTGAGTTTGTTTAATCAAGTGAACCGGCAGTACTGGAATGCCGTCTTTTTTCAAACAAGTACACGTACAGACTTACCCATTATTGGTTGAAGGGAGATAGCATTGAATTCATAGTTTTTATGCCCCCAACTATGGAAAAATTGAATGGGCATATTGCTTTTGGCTTGCCGGTAAATGTGTGCGTCCGTGCGCCCGTTACAAAATTTATTAAGATACAGTTTTGAAATTTCATATATGGATTCCTCATCAAAAATAATTGACACTTATTATTTTTTAAGTCTGGATTATCCCTCTTTGTGGAGTTATGACCCTTTTAAAGGTTATAATGAAATTTTGTATTCAAGATATCTCAAAAACTATAACAGCTATGAGTTTCAAACTTATAAAGCATAATGAGTAGATAACCTGGTGAAAATATTTAAAACAAGTTTGCAAATTTGGACATAGAAAATTTAATATCTCAACAACTGTAACAGCTATGAGCTTCAAACTTGGTCAGGTAATAGTGGATAATGAGAAGATTATCTGGTGAAGATTTAAATTTTTTTTTTACTTTCTTCGAGTTATTGCCCTTTGCAAATTTTGGCATTGAAAACTAGGTAAGCTTGTAGTCAAGATATCTCAAAAACTATTACAGCAAGTAGCTTCAAACTTAGTCAGCTGATAGAAGATAATGAGTAGATAATCTGGTGAAAAATTTAAAAAAAATGTTTATTTTTTCGAGTTATTGCCCCTTGCAAATTTTGGCATCGAAAACTTGTCATCAAGATATATCGAAAATTATAGTAGATAGGAGCTTCAAACATGGTCAGTCGGTAGAAGATGATGAGTAGATTACCTGGTGAAAATTAAAAAAAAAGTTATTTAATTTTTTTTAAGTAATTGCCCTTTGTAAATTTGGGCATTGAAAACTTTTGAAACCTTCTCGACAAGCAAAGGGTTAGGGGCATAATGTTTCATAAACATCATTTCTAGTTATAACATTGAAATGGTCCAATTTTGCAGGTAGCAGTTCTAGCCACAATATAACTTTACAAATTAATCAAGGTGCATTGATTTGATTATTTAGCAGGAGATTTAGTACATGTCTAACTTATTACCCATTTTTAAGTGAAATTTGAGATGTGCCACGTGTATAAAAATAGTTGAGCTACCGTATGAGCAACGTCATTATCTCGTTCTTCATGACAGAGGATTGATCTGGCAGATCGTTGACTGTGATAAGTTGATTTGGAAGCAGGTAATCATTTAGTATTGCACTTTGGGTAACCTGCTTCTTGAGTCGTCTGTTTTGTTTGTTTGTTTGATTTGTTTCTTTACGTCACATAAACAATCTTTCAGTTATGTAGGGACGGGTCTTCTTGTGTTGAAGCAGAAGTCTAGCATTCAACGAACTACTTGTGGAAACACAAAGGCTAGAGTTCTGACCAGTTTTTTTATAAAAAAAAGCATGGGATAAAAAGAGTTTTGAACATTAAAATTATTCCTATGAAGAATGTATTTTGTCAAATCTACGTCACTGAGAGCAATGACTACGTGAACGATGTAAGAACAAAGATATGACGTCACGAATATCGAAATCGTGACGTCATGATAAGCAGTCATTGATCATGTGACTACTAATAGGCATAATGACCCTTAAGTTGAGATTGGTAGCACCTGGTGCGAATTCAGTGATCTCTCAAAAATTATTAACGGGCCAAATTTTTTATGCAAAGTTACATTAATGCTGGACAATTGCTCTTTTTAACTTAAACCACTCCGTTTCCTTCACCTTCGAATCCGTACTCCTAGTTCAGCCAATCCGTGGTTTAACCTAAACAACACAAAACCAATCCGAGTTCTGACGATTTCGCCTATGCTTTTAATTCATCTGAAAAGTCCATATGTGTGGTCTCATACTTTGGTGATTGTTAAGATAATCATATCAAAGTGATTTAAAGCGCTTTATCGCACTGTATAACGTTTCAGAGATGCAAAAATGCAGTTTTCAATCATCGTGACTCGATTTAACAAATTTATGTCCAAACGAGCACGCAAATTATGAAGGGTTGTGAATCATACAATGAGCAGATCTGACGGAGAAATCCCATATTTACGTATTAGAAACATTTAAGTTTAATGTTGATAACTGCAATTACTGTTGAGGGTAAAAATACGTTGTTAAAAAGCTCAATATTACCTGCTGGCATCAAGCGTTGGTGTTGCATCCGCCATTTTGAAACTCAGTCTAATCATACTTCCTTTTGGGGCGTGCAGTACCACTCAGAGCACATTCGGAGGCGTTAGACAACAGTGGAAGAGGCGCTTATGAATGCTGTATACTATTTCAGCACTATTACCACAGTAGAGAGAGAGAGAGAGAGAGAGAGAGAGAGAGAGAGAGAGAGAGAGAGAGAGAACATTATTGCACTGCATTATTTCACATAACATGCATGTACCAGACGCCACTATGATATTGGGATCATGCCTAGGGGAGACTACGGAAACTGCAAGCGCAAGCGAAGGGGTTCCAATACTTGCTTAATGTCAGACAATACTTCTATAAATTCTGTGTTTTTAGATAAAACATATTTAGATAAAATCTGGGTTAATTGTAATCCTAAACACATGCGACAGACAAAACAACTTATAGTAAAATGTATCTACTTTGGGTTTCGAACCCACTATCTACTCGTTATTCTTCATAATGATTTAACCAACGTATATGTGCGCTATACTGACTGAGCCACGTAGACATATGAATTTATAATGTGATATAAACCATGTAATCTGTTTAGCTATACGGTAAATGTTCATAAAATCCCATGTTCCCTTATTTTTAATAGTTCAGTCCGCTGCTAACGGTATCATTAGGCCAATATATCGTGAATGAACAGTACCTGTGATTTCCTTTTAGTATTGTATTTACTGTACGGCCATGTCACAAGAAACCACCTTAACCCATTTAAGCAGAGTGAAATTTCCCACTGTTATTTATTGGACTCGTCCATTTCCGTTTCAAGGGTTGTTGAATGGTATTTTTCATTGTTATTCCAATCTTGATAGGGCAATCTATAAGCAAACAGTGGAGACCCTGATCAGACGCCTCGCTTTTGGGCATCTGATCTGGGTCTGCACTTTTTGCCTATTTACCACAAAAAGGATGCTAACCATAATATCGGTTAAACGCAAAAAATCCATACATTTGTAGGAATAGCGAACTGTTTTACACATGATATATGGATTAACGGCGTACATGTAATATAGGTTTAGTGATTACACATTAATCAACTGGCCCAACAAACAGGCTGATATGAATGATGCCTTCAAAAATCTGTAGTAATCCGGTAGAGTCAACCAGTGGTAGAGTGCTCGACTTGAGGGGTCGCTGGTTTGAGTGTCTCTGGAGAAACCATGTTATATCCTTGTGCAAGACACGTAATACTCTATTTAGTACTGGTACAACCCAGGATATGTCCCGACATGACCGAATTTTTTGACTTGGATGTAAATTATCAACTTCAATAGTCGAGGTCAACAGTTGTTCAGTGCTAGTGTGTTAGACGTGTGTTTAAAGGATTGCTATTTGGATTGCTATTTGGAGAAGGCTCAATGATGGAACTTAGTAATGTCCTATTCTCTGCTAAGTACTGGTTCAACCTAGATGGTCTGGGAAACGTCGCGACATGACTGAAAAAATGTTGACAGCGACGCAAAATATCCATACAAATGAAAAATATCAACGCAAAATAACACAAGAGACCATCTCGAAACTATGCTGCAGCTGTGTGCGTCTACTGGTACACAGGTTTATCTTTAGTGTGCTACTTGAAAAAATTCGTGATAGATATGTTGTCGATGAAAATATTTTTCCAAATTCTGTTTGCTTGGCAAGAAAATGATTTGGGGATTTTAGCTGGACTTCGAAAAAATAGTATTATGAAAACAACAACATCATCAAAACAGCTCACCTTCACACAAACCAACACCAATTACATTTTGACATGATAAGGGTTCTATGTCTTGATCCACATCTGAATTAAGGATGAGGTTGGCGCCGTTAAACCGGTTTAAGCCCTCCAGTAAAATATTTTACTGATCTTTTATGTTTTTGTTCTGTCTTGTGTTTGTTATGTCTTTGTGCGGGTCTGTTTATATGTGCCTTGTGGTCACCTGCTGGAGAAAGGGCTGACCTCTTGGCTCTCGTTTGTGGTGTCTACTGTAAGTTTGTTACTTTCCCATTGGTATCCTGGGTCAGGTGTGGTACTTGATTGTATCGATTCCTGATCTTTGCATCCTTATCTACTTCAATATCTGGGCCACGGGAAAGGGTACACAGATCTTTTATGAAATAATAAAAGTTGTGTGATTGTAGATTTCATTGTCGAAGGTTGCTTTTTTGCTTGAATAGTTTATAATACATGTACGTGTTTAAGATACATGGGCGTGCATATTTCAATCAACAGCTTAGCGTAGGTATCTACACTGATCAGATTCATCTGCAATAATTCGGAACGCTTATTTTTCACGATACGGAAACTATAAAACTACAGGTATATAATATTGGTGTGGAGAGTTTCACAGATGGATGAATACGCAAACAATGTGACCTGACTAACCGATTTCCAAATGTATTTGTCCAGGGGTTGAACTTAGCTGAGAACCACCCAACGTCTCTTATCTGGACGGAGTATATACTTATATATGCTGGTGGACTGATATATTTGACAAGCAAATCAAATGCATATATCCAATGCGTGGGAACGTACAACGGGTATTGCCCCAAAATGAGCCAGTATTTTCAAATTGCCAAGAAAATAACCCAATGTGGGTAAGCAAATCTGAAATTTCTTCTCTTTAATTATTTTTTCGGTACTTGGCAGGGGGTATTTTTGAGTCACTTTACCCATATAATGCACATTTAACACATGGATTGGTATCAAACACTGTTAATGATGGTGAAAATAAAAATGAGGGCCGTGCTCACTCGAAAATGAATGCTCCTCTCCCGAAAAACGAACATTATTGAAACAGGTAAGAAAGCTATATGAAATTTCTGAATCGGCCAATCTTTTTAATGTCTCTTGAATATCACTACCACGTAGGTTGTAATTTGCCCAAAATATGGCTACAAACCAATGGCCAGTTAGTCACAAGGGTACTTGGGATTAAAAACAAGTGTACTGAATAATGCATATTTTCTAAATTCGGTGTACTGAGGATTGACAAATGATTTATATTATAGTCTTTTATGCTTCCCAATCGGTCAAAGACTGGTTTGGGGACTATAGGTTTGCTCTCTTCCGTCTGTCAGTCCGCTAGTTTATCTGTCCTGACAGACTCCGGTACATATAATATGTGCTGGCGTGTTTAGTGAGCTTAGGGTTAAAATGCGTTGAAAGGGTTAACCTTTAGTAATCTGATATTGTAATAACCAGAGACCATTAGGAACATCAGAACGTTCAGTTGGTCCTTTGAGTGCGCCCGTCCATTCGTCCGTCTGTAACACTTTCGAGTTTGGTCATATTTCCTTCAAGTGTAGGCCAATTTCATTATTCATACACCTACATTATAACCAATAGCATGAAGCTATGTCACCACAAGGCCAAGGTGACACCTTTGATTAAAACTTGAGCAGAAGCTGCAATACTCAGAATCTCGGTTCCTGGCCCTATCTCCTACAAGGGTTGGGCAAATTTATTTTAACTTTACACGATTATTACCCTAAGAATGAATCCTAAGTAGTGGTTTGGGAAGAGACAACCGCTAACACCCATAAAGTCCTTTGTTGAAATCTCAGCATGACCAATTTTTAAAGAATTTTATTTTTTTATTCGCTCTTTTTATTATTGTCATTTTTTGCATCAAAGTTGGTCCATCTGCAATCCATCCATCCGTTTGTGTATGTATATGCCCGTCCATCACGTTTCTTGAAAATAAACCACCTCCTTAACCGTTGGACGTAGCAGGTTAAAATTTTGCAGATGCATAGGTCACATGATGTAAAGGGTAATGTACAATATTTCGTGTGACCTTGTCAAGATCAAAGGTCAAAAATGTATTTTTTGTAATGTATATCAAAAATAAACTGTACATGCATTAATATTTTCATTTATTTATTTGACAAATCAAATCCTTTCTCAACCAAGGCTGACTCAAAGCAACTGTCTAGATATCAGCAAATTCCAAATCATTGAAAAACTTTGTATCCCAGATTATGCTCGCTTTACCAATTTAAGCCGAAAGGAAATTTCCCACTCTTTTCCATTGGACCAGTCCATTTCCGTTTTTAGAGTTTTTGGGTGGTATTTTTCATTTTTATTCAAATTTTAAAAGAAACTTCTGTAAGCAAACAGGAGAACCTGATCAGACGCCTTTCTTTGTGGTGTCTGATCTGATTCTGCACTGTTTGCCAATGTACAACACAAAGGACTCTAGGCTTATATGGATAAAAGCTGAAGGCCTATGATATCAGAGATAAAATTATATTTGAAAGAAATATTAATTGTCTGCAAAAACATTAATATTTTTACAGAAACTTTGAAGATTTTATTTCTGCGACTGATCTGTATACATTTTTGTACATGTACAGTATAAACAATATTTATTCATATTCCATACGGAACAATATTAACAACTTATGATAATTTTACTCTAAATTCAATATTTCAGCCAAAGGCCTTTATCAAGAAAAAACATGCACTTATAGTGTCTGTTCCACCATTTTGTATTTGTTTCTATTTATGTGTGGCATCACGTAAACATGGACGTAACGCCACGACGTCGCATCGCTTTTCCCGTAAAAGTGGCAAAAATACCTGTTTCATGCTCACCCATACCAGGCATGAAATCCATCATGCTCACAAGTACCCAAATACCAACAATTATTTGTATTCTCATACTTATTTGCATGACAACACAGCACTCGGAGCCTGGAACCAAATCCCCTCATCTTTTAAGGATATATAGTTTGCATGCGCAGTGAAACAAGGGTGAGCATGAAAAAAATAAGTACGGTCTTAGTTATATGGGTCCATACTGGTTATAACTAAGACCGTACTAATTTTTTTCATGGGTTTCGTCTGGGTCTTCATAGTTTGCTAAAGTACATACTTACCGGTATCCAGAATGAAAAAAAAATATGTAAAGATTGAGTGCGATCGGTGCTTTCAGAAGTCACAACAAAAGTTCTCTGCTTTTCTCATCTGCTAAAACGTTTAAAAAGGCTCCGAGTATGACACGAAACAGTGTGGACCAGATCAAACTGCTTGTGCAGTCTGATCTTGGCCTTATCTTTTTGCATCTATACTTACTTCGTCAGTATAATTATAGGCAATTATTGTAGCAGACGCATTTAGCAGACGACATGTTAAAATGCATATTTCTTGGCATTGCGAAAAGACAGTAATACTCTGGAAAGTAGCATATAATAAAATAACTACACGAGTTATGTCCCCGGTTGCATGAAAATGGTGCACGTACCATTAGCTCTCATGAATAGACTCAATTAGACAGAGTCTGCTGTTTTCTCAAATTGTAGGTCCTCTCTATATCTGAAGAATCCGTTTTTCCACATTATTTATTCATCACTCGTGTGTGGTCCGTCGTACGCCCTGTGTAAACTTTTTTCTTTAGCGACATCTAGACTGTTGAAGCGCTGTGGACATGTCACACTTTGAAAAGTAAGAACGATGGCAAAAATCAGGAATCGATACAATCAAACACCACACCTGACCCAGGATACCAATAGGACAGTGACAACGTCACAATTAGACGTCACAAACGAGAGCCAAGAGGTCAGCCCTTTCCCAGCAGGTGACCACAAGGCATCAACAAACAGACGTGCATGAAAGCATACCAAAACAAGGCAGAAATAACATAAATGATCCACAAAAGAAGCACCGCCTTGGAACGGTCAGTAAAAATATTTTACTGGAGGGCTTAAACCGGTTTAACGGTGCACCAACCTCACCCTTCGTTCAGATGTGGATCAAGACACATATATGTCAGCATTCGTGTCTTTCCTGTGGTCGCTCAAATGTACCGATCTGTCGGTTTGTCTGTATTTTTCAAATGTACTTTGCAAATGTACTTTGCATTTGTAAAAATACCATATAAAAATATGTAAATAGTCATTGTAGAAGGGTAAGTAGTCGTCGGATGTAATTTTGCACCTGATATATATCATGGATTTTCACGTTAAATTGGCTTAAACATTTGTTGTGTACAGTAAGTCATGGCATGAATATTTATGTTTATTAAACAGCTTATTTTGCGCTGTTAATTAGTTGTAGTCAATGTTTTATTTTGTTAGAAGTTTTGGTAAAATGTATTAATAGTATGACACGAAATAAGTTAGTTTTATTGTATAATTTACGAGCGTATATACAACCATTCCCTCTTGTAGGCAGGACGAGTCGAAGACGAATTTTCCCCCACGAGGGAATAATTGTATATTCACTATTATTTGTACAATAAAATTCTTGTATCATGACCAGTAAAACAACCACATTTTAATTTATTAATCAGATATTCAAGTCAATTATAAGCTCCGCCCTTGACAGGGTCTTGTGGAAATTATTGTACAGCATAGATCAAAGGAAAGGCGGCAAAGTCATGATACAATGTTCTCAAATCATGCTTGTGTGATTTTATATGTTATATCAATGAAATAGTGATACTGTCTTAAGAATCCAGCTCTGGTGAGACTGTCATTTGCACATACTGGTCTAAGCCTCCGTGCTTGACTTTGTGGTAAGTCGGCTAGTTAAGGGAAAAATGCACAAAATTGTAATTATTTTCTTATCCATCAATTCTTTTGAGTACACACAACATATGTTTTGGTTGAGAAATAAAAACGTACTCTTATCTGGGAGCCTGACATTGTCACTGTAGCAAACTCACATGAGCTGGCTAAAACTATTAAATCATTTTTATTTGTCCCATTTAATGCGAGTGAAATTTTTAAATCCTTATTAATTGAACGAGTCCATCACTTAGAGTTGTTGGGTGTTTTTTTTTTAATTTCAAAAGAACAGTCCATAATCATACTGTCGAGACCTTGATTATACACCGCGTTATGTGGCCGTATTGTTTACCTATGTTCCAAAATGAGATGCCAGTCTTATATTTGTTAAGATAAGGAAAAAAATATATACTAGATGTTTGAACTTGTCGCACATTTGTAAATACCTTGGTCGTATCATGTGGGGATAGAGGCTAAATTTTGGCTTTCTTCTATTTCAGGGTTAGGGAACATGTGATAATGTGACATATTTGTTGCGGTAAGGACATGCCTATCTTTGAAATTGCCATCATATGTGGTTAGTGTTTTGTTCTTTTTCTCCATAACAGCAAGCAACCATTGCATGAGCTAGCCCATATATAGTTAATGTTATTGAAATATTTTCACCTTGTGACCACACGCTGCTCGTTTTGATTTCGGCACAACTTTTTAACCGGGTCATTGAGTTAACTGGCATAATGGTATGTTTTGTGTTGAAGTATTTCCATTTACCAGATTATAAAGCTTACAGTGCATTTTTTACTAGCACAAACGCAAAACGTACGAGTCATTTACTAATCATGTCTTGCAGACCTCTTAAAAGTAGACGCATAGCTAATAAGAATTGTATCATCGAGGTGGAGACAAACTTTCAATATGGCTGTGGCCACAACGTTGATACGATGGCGTCACAAACAATATGTTTTGCCCCCATATATGTGCGAGAAGCAAAAGGTTTGATGAAGATCTTGCGTGTCTTAACCGTCGCTCCTCCCATATGAAATAAAAGTATCAAAATCCAATGAGCTGGCGAAACACCACATAGTGGACTATATTTTAAACTATTTGCATGCTGTCATCTGCTGACTTTTTTCAAAATTAACTTTTTTCTAAAAGAAAATTCAGCAACATCATCAGAGTGGCAAACAGTTTAGATCCAGATCAAGACCGAGGTTTGGTCGGTCATGCTATGGATCCAAACAGTAAGCAATTATAGGCCGACAACAAAAGTTGAACCATGAAAGGAAACAGTTGATACAAGTCTCTGTGCATTTAAGGTTTAATGTCCAATAATAAGTATTCCGTATATATCTAGGCGATCGGAATAACAAGACACAATTAATATGTTCAAAGATTTAAGGTTGAATGTCCAGTAATATACATTATTGAACAGAACATATCTACATAGGTGATATAAAAAGACACAATGGATATGAAGATTGAAATTCGAGAGGCTACAGCTGCCGACAAAGATGCAGTTATGAATATCCGAGGGCTTGTTTTTGACGGCGAGGACTATCTACCTACTTATTATGATTTTTTTCTCTCCTCTGCACCCGACTGCTTCCCATATGTGCTATTATACGAAGGGCAAATAGTAAGTACATTCCATATGACCACAAACTTGTTAATGTAAGAAATAGCAGTGATTGACTGAAAAAGGTGGACGGAAGAGTAATTATATAAACATATAAAAAGTGTTCCATGATTGGTCAATAATAAACTAACGGAAAACAAATACTATATTTGCTGCATTGCTAATCTTCATTTTGCTTTCTTTTTAAATATTCAATGTTTCCTTCTGTCACTCTTATATAACACTTATGGACATTTTCATCAAAGTTTTCTCAGAAACTACTTGATTTAGGATTATGAAATCTTTAACAATTTGTCTTTTCTCTGAAAGTGTTACAATCTCTGATTGCTACCGCCGGGTGTATGTGAGCTTTGCTCACTTCTTGCTATATTTTGCTTTGTTGTTGGTATGAGTGACTTAGTGCAAGATATGGGGTCTATACACTGCCTACGCCTAATCCTTACAACATCTAGAAACATCTTCTGAAATATAAGTGATGGTAGTGAACGTGCAATTTGTAGTTTCTCATCCATAACTCATATTTCAGAGGAGATTTTCAGATGCTATTGTTAGTTTATGAAGGTGAAATACAGCACCCACATCATGCACTCGGTCAATTTATAGCAACAGTAAAGCAAGATAAATTATGCTATTTTCTAAGTAATATATCGCACACATTACCCGCATTTAATTTATATAAAGAAGACTTTTTTCACCTTATCATTTCATTAGAAGCTTACACGCCGCATTCGTGGGTTCAACCCTCACAGACGACAAAATACGCTAAAATTGACCACTAAAACCATTTAATTTGTACCCTTTGACATTGCTAATTATAGATGGAACACAGTCAAAGGTTAAGAACCACCAAATACATGTGCATATTGTGGTTGGAGGGGTCGATGTACATTTCGTGCATATCGTTTTTCACTTAAGCTTTTTTTCATTGAAGGATGTGCAAATATATTGGTTACTGTTTAAACTGCTTCGAACTAGCCAAACACGAATTTTAAAAAGGAAACTTTATAACGTAATGATTTTGTTTTGTAGATCTTTTATGTAGTATATCAAATCATAGACGATGGTGAAACTTTGATAACAAGGGCAGGAAGGGTGAATCCAAAATATGAGAGACTGGGTTTTGCAAAGTACTTTGGAGTATATATGGCTGACTGGAGGAAAGAGAAAGACATAAGAGTACATGCCTTCACTGCTTCTGATGCCAACCCTGCTTTATCGCGAGATTCCTTCAATCAAATTAATGCACGTATTTTAACGAGAGTAAGTATGAAAGTGATCTGCGGTATGATAAAATATTTGAGTGAAGAAGAGTCAACAATTTGCCTGGTAACTCTTAATTTGTATAAAATGTTATTAGATGACCTTAGGCTTACAACTATTATGGGACGTTGCATATGAAAATCATTAGGCTTTATGCTGGCATACAAATGTAGATGTACTAAGAAAGAAATTTATTTTACTTAGTAATATATCTCACTCAAATCTCCCACATTTAATTTATATATATAAAGAAGACTATTAAAGATGTTATAAATTCTTTTGGCCATTTTAGCATTGAAAAGGCGCTTTTCTCTGGGGTATACAATCGCGTGGCATGTACACACTATAAAAATGTGCGGATTCAGTGGGTGACTGGGGTTCTTGACCCCGGTTCTGGACTCACCTGAAAAATCCATAAAATGTAGGTATCACTAGGGATATTGATATATATGGATACCCTGGAAAATCAGAAAGCTACCCAGCCAGCATTCAGTCTCGGGCCATCATCTGCCGGACAGCGAAAAGTCCTTTAAATGTTTATTGGGTATAAGTTTATAGATTTTCTTAGGATTATTGTACGAACCCCTCTCCCCTCTGTAAAATAATTTGATGATTAAAAAATATATAAAAAATGTCAAAACTTTGCACCTGTACCCCCAATCCCCCTGATGAAACTTTCTGGATCCACGCATGATTTTTTTTTACATTATAATCGAAAATTTCAGTTTGATCTCTATAGCTTCCACCTGAAAAGAGAAAGAAGATATCTAAACATGATAAAATAAACATGTACTTTGAACTTAACTATCTAAACCGTTCCTATATATGTGCTAAATTTTACGGGAAGCGATCTATTAACGTTGCATATCTTTTTAGGTAACTATTCAGGCCTTTCACTTTGTTCCGAAATTCATTTATCTGACAAGGGTGACTTTCTTTATCTCACATGTGCTTTGTTGCTCTTTTTTCACTTTCGACTTGACCATCTGTTACGGTATATTCAACATTCCTGGATAAAATAGAGATATAATAAAGAAGCTTTATTTAACGTCGCTTATTTGAAACAGACAACGCTAGCTCTGAAAGCTATTATTGCGCGACATAACAATATATTTCAACAGATACGTACCTGCCTAACTCTATCTTCCTAGCACAACCTCTTTTATGAGAGCGTCAGCAAGGGGGCTGTTAGTACCATTTTTACACCTTTGTAAGGTGTGGCCCAGATATATTTAGTATAGGTTGTGTTTACTTTTACAGCAAATGCCGCTTTACTGTGTAGTTGTTCAGGATGTTTATATCTCAGAATCACAGTTAGGTAAGGCGATGACATTAGAGTGTGTGACAGAGCTGGTGATTGCAACTTACTTCAATTCTAGATTGGTGCAAGATTATTTGTGGCCAGAGAGGCGGATGATTGTTGATATGGTCCCACTAAAGACCATCAATTCTAATCTATGTTATATCAAAGGACCAAATGGCTTCCCAGCTGTTTTCTCTGATATAAGAACTGAGAAAGGCAAATGTTGTGGGTTGTTATCATTTGGAACTGTCTATGAGGCACAGAAACACCCATATCATGTTAATATTGACATATTTGGAGATGATACAAGATCTCTAATGGAACATATAGTGCGACATTTTCTAGTGTTGAAGTTAAAAGTCAAAGGAGAGGCTGCGATATTAGTAACAGTGCAGGTGGATTTTGATATGGAAAAGCTGGATTTTGTTTTTGGAAGCTTTGGTATTCAAAGAAAAATCTGGTATGACTCTACAAAACCTAGCTATAGGTACTCCCAGCTATTTGTCTATGAAAGAGATGCACTCACTTGTGAGTTCTAACCATATTCCAGGCATGCAAAATTGTATATTATATGTGTAATTTTGGATACATGGAAACAGGGACTTTGACAAACAGTAAAGACCTAGTTGAAATGCCAATTAAAAAAAATGCCAGAATTTTACGCGTGGGCTATTCTTCTAACAAACCAATTAAATCAAATTGGTGAAAAGCAACTTTCAGTTTTTGGCTCTAGAGGGGGCCAAAATAGCCCCTTAATGCACGTACTCCTTTTGGGGTTTACAGTTTCCAACGCAACACTAAATAGTAAGCAAAATACATGAATGCAATATTTGATGATCAGTTTTATCGGCGATATATTCTTGAACTATTTAAGAACTTGTGTCGGATGTGAGTTTTGAGAAATTGTTTTTCACAATTCTTCCAGGACACATGTTATACATTGAGGGCCCATTTGGACACTCGTATGGTAGAACTTATAAAGCCCAGTTGTCAAGCAAAAGCAGGCGCACAGAAGCGTTTTTTTTTCATATGAACAGACTGATTGCTCCTCTAAGCTTAAAAGAAATTTGAACCCTTTTATATGCATTTTCATTAGAAATTCACCCGTTTATGCTTCTTAAAATCAGTAAGAAGGGGGTGGGCGTGTATTCTGGGACGCCATGTTATGGTTATGCTTTAAATTGCCTGTTTGTCTATTTGGTCATACAAGGGACACGTCTTTTATTTAAGAGAAAACAAAAGTTATTTATTTTATTTACATGCAGCCTCGAAAAATGAAATTCAAATTTGTTCAAATAAACATGAAACAGGTCTCGTATTAAAGGCAAACATTGCTTCCCCAGATAAACACATCTTTGTTCCATAATTGAAACAGTGGCTACTAATTAATTTTAATTTTTGGCTGCCCACTGTCTTGCCTCCAACTGTTCACTGTGAAGACATATTACACGTGTTCTATGTAATCTAATCTTTCAGTGAAAAATAACACCAAAATGATTGATATTCATGAATAATAGATTGGAGACTCTGATCAGCCATCTGGTCATCTATTCGGTGTGCCTGGTTCACTGTCCATTTAGGGAAACCAATGATTTAAGCTACCATCTAAGCATGCAGCAAAGACATGAAACTGCTTATTTTTATCATTCTATGGACAGGCTGATTTTGGTAAGCTGCAGAGGTTATTTTGTTGATTTTGTCATTGTAATGCATGTGTTTTATTTTGGATGGTGATGTTGCGCTTATGTTATATACGGTCAAAAGTAAGCAATTCAATGTATTGTCCAGTAGTTAAACATTTGGTTTCAATCAAAATATTGAAATAGAAAGTCAATATTTAGAGTTTAGAAATTGAAATACAAGGGGCAAGAACAGAGACGAAAAACGAAATTCATGTGTTTAGATGCTGATACTTTGTAATCAGAGTTTGAAATACAAGATAAAAATCATCGGACTTTCAAGTTCAGAAGCCATGCGATTAGAAATTATGAGACAGCGATTGATCTTGCACATGACAAATCCTGAACTTGACATTTCAACTTCTGGTTTCATCTCTTTTACTTAGAATTCAGAGACTTGAAATCGATGTTACTCTTTATAATAAATTTCATTTTATGGAACATTTTTGCGTTAGGAAAAGCTAACTATGTTTTTGTGGCCTCACATTTCATATATAAATGAGCCAGATATTTATATATTATCACCTATATATGCAAACAGCAAAGGCTAAGACAAGTCTGCCATCTATGAAGTTTTACAATGTCTTTGCTGCCCATTGAGGATAAAATATAGGCGGCCTCTGATCCCACTAGACTGGTGTGCATGTATTCTATGCATGTGTAATCCAAACAATCACAAACTGTTCATATGAATGCAGGCAATACATAAACTATTTAACTTTTTTTTTACCAACGGGGATGTTTTGCATGTGTTGATAGCATTTCCGAACCGTTTGGGCCAGTATCAAGCCCGATTTTGGGTTGGAGCTGATCTGGATCCAAAATGGTAGACACTTAGTTAGACTGGACCGCATAGCGCAGTCGATAACGCGCATGTCTGACTGCAGATGCGTGTCTGACAGCAGTTCCAGGGGTCGCCAGTTCGATCCCTGCCCGGTCCCATACTTTCGTGGAGGTTGATCATGAAATAGTTTCTACGATCATTCTCCTCCCTTCCGCTGAATCATCCAAGAAGGGTTGCTGTCAGTTACAAGCGAAAATGTGTGCACGAAGTATTGGACAACCGCTTGTTCAAGCTTGCCCAGGAAAAAGTGTGGTCATGTGAACTGACTCTCCCACCATGACCATAGATGTTGATTTGGGACATTAAGCAACAAAACAAACAAACAAAAAGACACTAAGGCACATGTAGCGTTCCTGAAGTTTTTACTTCCTTTTTGAAGTTAATTTTGAAAAAGTCAGCAAACGAAAACAAAAGTATGATAAATTACCCATTATGCAACAAGTTACACTGTAACCCCTTTTCAGCCAAATTGTTTTGTCCTAAATGCTTTTAGCTTCTCCTGCAGATATTCATTATGTAATTCAGACTAGCGTTTTATCATGACCATGGAAGCAATAACTATGAACCTGGATCAGATCCTAAGGGAGCAATCTGATCTGGGTCGTTTGCAATATTTGAAACCTAAGAACATAATCAGACAAAAAGGACGAAGCAAAAGTGTCTGACTGGTGGGAAAAGGGGTAAATTTGTGTATCTCGCATGTCCAACAAATCCATTAAAAGGTCCTGAGCGGAGGACTATAAACTTTGTGAGAACACTTGTCTTTGGAGTGTCTCGGCCAGGTATGGCTCAATTCATTCTCAATATTCTTATCAATTGCATGTACAGAACCAACGGTGCGCACCGGATGCATAGAATGATGTGCTTCTTCCTTATTAGTAGATTTCTAACAACTTTTTCTCATGAGATTACTGTTGTTTCTGAAATTTATTGTCAAAATTTGAAAGATAAAACAAGCATTTTAATTAAGTCTTGGGTAAATTATTAAAGTATGTTACTGTCGCATACATGCACACGTACATGCATGAACGGTACCAAAATACTTTTTCAGCACTAACGGTGAACTTAGTTATAAATCAAACAAAAATCCTTGAGCGTATGTGAGACTCGAATTGAGTCAGTCCAACAGACTGGTCAACCGGGCCACGTAGCGCAGTCGGTAACGTGTCTGGCAACAGATGCGAGTCTGATTGCAGATCCAGGAGTCGCGAGTTCGATCCCGGCTCGGTCCCATACTTTCGTGGAGATTGACCATGAAATAATTTCTACGGTCATTCTTCTCCCTTCCGCTGAATCATTCAAGAAGGGTTTTTGTCATTGACAGGCGAAAATATGTTCACAAAGTCATGGTTATACCTCTACTATATTAACCTGATCCTGACCTTTATGCATGAATACATTATTGCGTTATTTACACTGAATATATACATATTCGCGAGGATTCGTGTGAAATCGGTCTGTTACGTGCAATTACGGAAATAAGTGTCTCCTTACTATTGTTGTGAAATTAGCTAATAACTTAATGAAGTTTCACTATCCCCCATAGTTGTGTGGCTTGTAAACATAACTTGAGAGATGGAAGTCGTGGGTTCGATTCCTGGCTGTTCCCATATTTTTTTTAATTTCCTATTTTCTTTGTTTTCGTGTTAAAGAAAAGCACACAATCACGAGAATTCGTAAGTTCATGCTTTCCTTGAAAAAGTAATGACTAGCAACTTCTTGACGTTGTCAGTTAGAAAATGTCTAAAGAACAGAACAACCGCGCACTTGGGTCCAAAGCTAAAGAAATTATTTATAAAACATCAGAGCATTTCTCTAAAGAGCAGCAAGGAGGCTCATATATCGTGAAAACTGCGGAGGTGACAGGCGTTAGCAGAAGTACTGTCTTAAGGGTTAGGCGAGAGAAGAAAGAGACTGGGGTGCTGTTGTCGCCGACGAGATCAAAGAGAGGACCATATAAGCAGGTAGATGACCGACCAGTCAGTCATCAGAAATGAGATTAATAAATTCTACACATTCAGAAAACAACTACCGACCCTTAAAGCTCTGCATCAGGTGATGACAGATGAAGTCAAGTTTCCTGGAAGTATCGAGACCCTACGGAAGATGATACGACAAATGGGATACAGGTGGCAAAAGAACCGTGACAACAGGAAGGTTTTGCTGGAGAGGCCAAACATTGTTGCGCTGAGACAGACTTTTTATCAGAAGAAAAAAGAGTTTGAAGACAGAGGACTCCAGTTTGTTTATATTGACGAAACGTGGATAGATACTGCATACACTTTGAAGAATTGTTGGCAAGGCGACAATACACCGGGTGTTCTTCCCCCTTGCAATAGAGGACAGCGGATCATCGTAGTCCACGCTGGCAGCAGTAACGGTTTCGTCCCTGGAGCATTACTGACCTACAAATCCAGATCCACTACAGGCGACTACCACAGTGAGATGGACGGGAAAAACTTCACAAAGTGGCTGGAAGAGATGTTACTACCGAACCTGGAGGAGCCCAGCGCTATTGTAATGGACAACGCCTCGTACCACTCAATGAAGACAGACAAATGTCCAAACTCAAGCACGAGGAAGGCAGACATTCAGGTACAGTATAACCTCGAAAACTCGAACTTCGATTTTTTCGAAATACTCGATTTTTCGAAATACTCGATTTTTCGAAATACTCGAATTTTCGAAATAAATTTTGGATGACACTGAATTCAGAGAATAGAACTTAGTCATGATCTAATTTAATATCTTTCTATAATAACATATGTTTTGGGTTCGTAAAAGAAACGTCTCATTCAGAAGTTTCCTAACCTTCATTGAGACGTTTCTATAATGTGCCAAAAAACTTATGTTTTATAGAAAAATATTATCCAGCAACTTTCCAAAATATAAATTATACACATATGCAAAAAGCAGAACTGCGCCCTGTATTTTTATCCAATAAAACAATGAGAAGAGAGCTTACACCAAATTATTTTCAATCTATCTTGCATTTTTGGCATTTCCCCCTTTTGTTGTTACCAGGATTCTGCATATATATAATGAAATTCTTTGAACAGCTTTAAACAGTGGTTAAGAATGAGGCGGTGTTTAAATTAAATTATTGACTGGCGACCGGCGATGGACAACTGCATACGTGGCAAAAGCTTAACCTGAACCGATGACTCAGGTGAGCTTATAGCTCAACTTGAACAGATGGCTCAGGTGGGCTAAAGGCTCAACTTGAGCCTATGGCTTAGTTGACATAATTGCTCAGGTGACCTAATAGGTTTACTGCAGCCCAAGGCTCAGGTGAGCTTATAGCTCAACTTGAACAGATGGCTCAGGTGGGCTAAAGGCTCAACATTGGTTTCATACTTTAATTTTTCAGGAGTGGTTGCGGAAACATAAGATCAACTTCACAGCAGCCATGCTTCGACCACAACTGTTGGAGTTAGTACGGATGAACAAGCCCCCTCCAGAATATGCCGTGGACCAGTTGATCCGCTACCACGGCCATGAGGTTTTACGACTACCACCATATCATCCAGACTTCAACCCCATTGAGCTTATCTGGAGCCAGGTGAAGGGCATTGTAGGGAGGAGGAACGTCACATTTCGGTTAGTAAATAGTCCATTTTAGATTAATTATTCAATTTTAAAAATCTTCTGCAACTTTTTAGTTTGTCCAAGACATTAACATTATATTTAATCAGCTTTTTTCTCGTTTCAGGTATGATGACGTCCTTCAAGTGACGAACGACGCTTTTCAACAAATTGATGCGGACAGATGGCGTGGAGTATGCGATCACGTCAACAGGCACATTGACCAGTGCAAAAAGGACGACCACGCCATTGATGAAGTTATGGATCCAATTGTAATAGAACTCAGGGACGATTCTGATGACAGCTCCCTAGAGACCTACAACAGCAGCAGTGAAGAACTTTGAAATACATGTTAAATCTCGCGGTGTATTTGCATTGTACATTTTTACTTATAAAATAAATGTATTGCTACGATAAAATACATAAAATAAAGAAAAGATATTGCAAACAAAATTAGAAAATATAACAACAACAAAAAAAAGTAATAAAAAAAACTTTCAGTAAGTGAAGTATTGAATGATGCGTATGGGATTCGAACTATCAACGCAGGGAGTTTTAATAAAATAAAGTGTTCTATATTCAAGTGTTCTATCCACTGGGCCACTCAGGTAAGCGATAACCAGTTGAAATATTTAGCGATATATACATAGTACCACGTGCATTTCCGTATTAGTATGTACGATAACAGCCGAAAGATATAATTACATGCTCAATCAGCTGTGAAATTATGGTAATGATAAAGGCCAGGATCAGGTTAATATAGTAGAGGTATAACTGCTTGTTCAAGCTTGCTCAGGAAAAAGTGTAGTTAGGTGAACTGACCGTCCCGCCATGACCATAACTGTTGACTTTGGACGTAAAGCAACAAAACAAACAAACAAACAAACAACATTCTGGTCATGTTTAACTCTGCTACTCACAGCCTCTGAATGAGTCTAGTCTAATCAGTTTCCGTTGTCTACTCAACGGTATCTTAAACGTTTTAAAACCCATGGTTCGTTGATTCAGGCAGCAAACACTCTGATTGCACACGATGGGTGTTCAGGCTTACCGAATGTTTCTTTTTTTGGTGCTCATTACAAATTAATGTGCTTATAATCATTTTCAACTGTATTAAAATCAGGTGGTTACAGCTCGAAGCCGCTGGTAATATTTTTTCAATCTTGTACATTTTTTTTTCAAAACTGAAATAGGGCAGTTGTCAGTCATTGGTCTGTCAAATGAAAAGCAAAGCATAGAATCCACCAACAACTGCTTCATATGAATTTCTCTGGGTAGCTTATCAGTCATTTATTTGGTCCTTCCACAAACAGCTCTTTGTACATGTTGGTCTAATCTTATCATCATCAGATGGTATCGGTTTAATAATTATATCTGATAGGTGCTAAAAGCTGTCATGGTGGGCCTGTATGTTGGCCTTTAACATGTATGAGAAAATACATCAGCATTGTGATCTGTAAAGATCCTAAAAATGCAGTATTTTGGGTAAGAATATTTTTGCCTAATAGATGTAGGTGTAGTATGTAGTACACCAAGGAAACGCGTCATGTATGAGTAATACAATTAATGTCATGTCTTTGGTCAGTTCCACTGGGATTTAACTGTTTAATTTCTTTTGCTCCGCTATTCAGTTGTATGTATTGTTGAGTCCTTATCTCTGTTTTTTCTCCTTTCTATATTTTGATTTGTATGTATAAGATATATTGCATCGATAAGTTAGGATTCTTTCATGCAAACCAAAGATCTATGTGCCTAGATTCACATCAGAATTAAGGGTGAAGTTGGCGCCGTTCAACATGTTTACGCCCTCCAGTGATTGTTTTACTGACCGTTCTAAGGTGATGCTTCTTTGTGGATCCTGTTTGTTATTTTTGTTTTATGTTTGTCTTTATTATACCGTCTTGTCTGTTCCTTGAAGCCTTGTGATCACCTGCTTGGAAAGGGCTGACCTCTTGGCGCACTTGCGTGTGATGTTTCCTTGTGTTTTGTCACTTCCTCATATGATATCTCGGGTTGGGTGTGGTACTTGATTGTATCGATTCCTGACCTTTGCCTTCTTCTTTATTTTCATTTTGTTGATGAAACGTTAATTAACTGATAATCTCTTTGTATTTTTTTTCCTTAATTTGATGTTGTGGCATAAATTTTGATGATTTTAATATGGTGGCCACTTTTTGCCGCTTTGATGCGTCTCGATTGTCATGAATTGAGCGAGTATTAATTTGTAGAAAAGGGGGCTTTATTTAGCAATTCAATCCACAGGTTTGGTATATGCAACAGCATGTCATCATTTGTGAATGTTAGTGGAAGGATATTACCAAAATGCTACTATTTTCGGTTATATTGACGGCATGCCGTGGTCCCGGCGCACTAAGCATATATAGCACACACGGCACACCCACACACCATTACCAAAATGACAGTAATACCCCTTTTTATACGTCTATGCCCTGAAGGGAATTAAGATCGCACTTTGCAAATCAAAATTAGTTTAAAAAAAACCCCTCCGCATCTGGTCTGTATACTGTATATTGACCAAACTAATACCCAGTTTCAATCTACCCGAACAGATATGCAGAGGGAAATTCAAAGAAACAACCCAGTGATGAAGATACAATATATCTTTTATAAAGAAATATAAGGACACATTTTAGATGACCCCTTTAATCTCATACACTGTTAAACTAATTTTTTTAAATTCAACAGATGCTTATATTTACACGTATCAGGGTGACAGTTATCAAAAACAGCTGTTCTTTTATAGAATTAAGGTGATATATATATTGTCGTCACACGTTGCTGTACTTTCATTATTAAAGCGCCACCTTAATGATACAGCAAACGACATTGTCGACAGACGATTCACATGGCACAGCAAACCTAAATTCGTCTGAAATCCTTGCAAATATATATATGCTGCTTCATTCCTGAATGTGATAACATTAAATAAACAACAGGGTATTTGATAATTTATTTCAGATAGATAAAGTGCATAGAACAACATGGATATGACAAAAGAAAAATCACAACGCTCATACTATCACTTTAACAGCTTTCACTCTAACCCATCAATGCCAAAGTATTAATTTCAACCATATTGTTTTAGAGATGGTATCAATGGTGGCGTTCTATACTTATTAAATCTGTTGAAGCAGTCTATTATTTAAATTATTATTATTATTTTTTTTTTTTTGGAAAACACCAGGCCCCGAGGTTATAAAACTTTTTAGCACGAAATTTATCCTTCTGATAAATGTTAAAATGCCAACAAAGGCAATAATTGTCGGCATTTTAACATTTATCAGCATGATAAATATAACATCTGAGAGACTTAAAGCAAGATACTTCTTTATTTGTCGGTATTTTAGTTTTTATGAGCAGTTCAAATTTCGTGCTCAGTTGAGCATGAAAAAGTTTTATAAACTCGGGGCCTGGTTTTACTGACTGATAAAACAAATCAACCTTTGGATGCGAGTTAGATCATACGATTCAACAAAATCTATTTTCGGCATACGTTTGCTGGCCACTCAATAGGGTTCAGCATAATATATTCCCGGTATACGATTTGGTTACAATGACAATGCTAGCACTCAGTAGGGTTCAACATAATCTATTCCTGGCATACGGTTAGGTTAAAATGACAATGCTGGCACTCAGTAGGGTTCAGCATAAACAATTCCTGGCATACATTTTGTTCACAATGACAATGCTAGCCTCTCAGTAGGGTTAAACATAAACTATTCCTGACATATGTTTTGTAAAAACAAAGCCATGTTTCTGACTGTGCCACTGTCAATATATCAACGTAAAGCAATCACCACGAACACATTATTATTAAATCACATTCAAAGAATGATTTGGTATGTCAATCAGAAACAAAATGAATTCACATTATAGGCTTGTTTGAAGAAAATTGTTATCATAATAATTATATAAAATATATACCCTGATCAAATATATATTATCTGGATCTACACTGTTTGAGAGTTTATGCTTAAATGGCGTGAATGGGTTAACTGATCACTTAATACATCATATAAACAATTTCAATAAACATACAAGCGTACAAGTCAATGATTCCAGATTATGTTGTTGACTTTTTGTTTATTGTTACTCCCATTGTGGGAGTCTGTAATTGTTCTATGTTTTGTTGCACGTGATTTTATGTCCATTTTAGTATTGTAATCATCTTGATGGGGAAGAGAGAGCTGGTTGCTCTGCTTAATTTGTCTTCCTAGTGTCTCGTGATGGTTGAGCGGCTCTTCCTTGCGGTGCCACGGGGTTGTCTGCAGTTTGTGATTGTGGTATTTCCTGATCATACTCACTTATTATTTTTTATGAGATTGTGGTACTTGTGGCGTATGCGTAAAATTCGCCCGCTGTAACGTAGCAAGCCTAAAGGTATAATGTTGGTTTGAGTCATCATATACAGCTATTCGTTTATCATTCTCACTTACTCTTTGTGTATATGAGAAGTATCCATGCGCGGAATCAAGAAGAAGGAGGGGGCAGGGGGTCCAGATGTCCCTGGAAAATAGCAAGCTGTATATTTTCTTGGGAATACTGGCATTGACCAGCCCCCTTGAAAAATTGCAAAACTACCCAGCCAGCATTCCGTGTATCAGAGAAGGTTGTACCAGACGCTTACAGAAAAACATATTAAGAATATCATTTTCATGATTTTCCACTCAAAGCGTATTTGTTATAATATTCACCATATGTCAATTTGACAACCACATATTTTAAGTTGATCACTGACATAAAATGGATCTGTGCAATGCAAGGACATCGTTTGTTACTGTAAAATTACATCTTAAAAGCGTAAATGTATCTAGACGCATCTGACGGCAACGATACAAGGTCACTGGAAACTTGCATCTGAATAAATAGAGCAATTTTACCTTTATTTGCCGACTTTCTACTTTCGTTTTCGTCACTGAGCAAGCCGGACACAAGCGATAGCAGTCGCACGTTTTAATATTTTAAATACCATTTTGGGTAGATGGCTAAAACTGATAATCTTATCTGCTACCTCTGTTTTCCCCAAGGAAACAAGTGACAGGAAATGCCCAAGTTGCCCACAGGTAGTATTTATTTTACATTGACCACCACCGTTGATCAATTTGAAAGTTTACAGGGCGTGAGAACGACACTGAGAGTGTCAAAAAAATCACCGTGCAGTTCTGTACTTTTCACATAGAGTCGCTAGTAGATATCAATGTTCGTCAACACATGTATTTTATAATGTACAAACAAGAGGGATCGTTACAAATTTTGGCCCTCTACTTTTTTCGTTTGATTTCTATGCGTTTTGAAATTTCGGATGCAAACAGGGCACTCCTAGACAAGACGTTTTGTTTCATCTGACGTCGTCAATACCCTGTTAAGGGACACAACACACATGAGTTAAAATTACAGATAGGTTACTATGACAACGAAATCATGTACAAACAAAACAGTCCCAGCTCAATTTACTTAGAACAACAGGTTATTCAGTGATTTTGTTGTGCCTTTTTTTCAACAGAACTTGAATCGTATTTATAACTATGATGGAGTAGTCAATTCACCGAGGTTATAAAACTTTTTGGCAGGCTCAACTCAGCTGAGCACGAAATTTATCCTGCTTATAAATGTTAAAAATGCCAAAAATTGTTGGCATTTCAACATTTATTAGCATGATAATACAACATCTGAGAGACTTAACGCAAGAAGCTTCTACATTTGTCGGTATTTTAGTTTTATGAGCAGTTGAAATTTCGTGTTCTGTTAAGTTGAGCAAGTGTAATAACCTCGGGGTCAGATTTTGCCTAGAAAGACAGCATTTAACGATCAAAGTCTTACATGCAGCCACTTATACCCAGAAAACATAGCCACTCAGAATATCGATAACATACAGTTGCAGTGAAAAATATATACAAATGGACCAACTCATATGAGTGTTTGATACTTATCGTATATGTGAGCAGCAAAGTCTCAGACGAGCCTACGTATCAATGTAGTATCACCAGAGTATTCGCTGCTCGTATAAACAAAGTAAGAACGTTGATGAAGGTTCAGGCCAAAATTAGAGCCTCTAGTCTGATACTAGATAGCTGATTATAGGATAAGTACCAAATTCTCACAAGCGGGCCTATTAATGAAAACATGCATCATTAACCAGTGTGATATAAACATCAGTGTTCTGATAATGTATAATGTTACATATAACACGCCTATGTAGTCGTTATGCCTTATTCCCTCGTAAGCACATGGCATCAAGTAGATTCGTTTGCAACAGAAGAGACCCCGAGGTTATAGAATCTTTTTTCATGCTCAGCTCAATCGAGCATGAATATTCAAGTGCTTACAAAAATGCTGACAAATAAAGAAGTTTATTGCTTTCTAAGGTGTTGTATTAATCATGCTTATAAATGTTAAAATGCCAACAATCGTTGGCATTTTAACATTTATAAGCTGGATAAATTTCGTATTCAGCTGAGTTGAGCATGAAAAAAGATTTATGACCTCGGGGCCTGATATAAATTGTTACTGTGTCCTCTCGATAGAGTGTTTTATTTAACTTATTCAAGCTGAGCGGTCTAAAATATAAATTTCCGACGAATCCAGACCCTTGAGAGATGTATTCGTACCGTCGAGATCGGAACTACAATCCTCAATGCAAAAATATTTAAAAATTAACTGATAAAAGTGATTTGAAACCCCTTAAGATAAAAGAAGACTGGTCCCAAAGAATGGATTCATATTGAATAAAATTTCATATTTGGCATAACTTGATTTAGCAATCAGAGTCTAATTAAGAGTACAAATAAGAAAATTTCATCAAATCGTGAGAAATTTAAGCAACCTTGGTGAATATAAGTTGGCACTCATTTATGCCAAACTAAAACCAGCAAACGTATATAACAAGATATTCGCTGTACTGTAGTGTTATTGCTTTATTCCATTTTTTGATTTTGTCACCCAGTGTTAAACGAAGAGAGTTATTTACCAAAATAAGGGATTGCAACTGCAGAAAGAGTTGATCATACTCAGAAAATATAGGTAATGAAGTTGTCAAGTAAATGCTGCCACAAATGTGGAAATTTCAAATAAGAAAGTGGCTTAACAAAAAAGATCATCAAAGGATAAAATACTGTGATTTATGCTTATACATATTGCATAGACGAGTGACGAGGGTCCAGACGAGGCAATGAAAATACACATGTCTGTCTAGTTCATAGATCACATCTGATTCACCTCATAAAACGGTGTGCTCCTTATCCACCAATAAGCTGATAAACATTCTTTTCCGTGCATTAACATTTGCCAATGTCCGAGTGTGATAATGGTTTGCAGCCCGAATCGCGAAGCGTTGACGTCTGCAGCACATTATTACACCAGGTTTTAGCAAACGTAAATATGGAAAAGAATGTTATATTGTCATTGTTACTTTACCTCCCTTTCCAGCACACTGGACTTAAATGGTAATGAAGCCCTCTGCTGCTGTGTATTAATGGGAATGAATCCCGCGGCCAGTGATTGATCAACGATCAGCCGCATTGCGACAAGTTCAATTTAGATGAAATGTACAACTGTCAGCTATGGAAACTCGCCAAGTTTCTATAGTAAACACTTATTAGGTATATAGCAATGGTAAAATTAAAGTAGATAATAGTGATGAAACAAAGAAAGTGGACCATAACCAGCAGAAAACAAATCGAAAGAAAACCATCAGTTGGGCTACATACCCTGGGGCATTCATTGTTTAATGATACTAGTTTTTGATAGAATATCACCTCCTCCCTCCGTGCAGGGCAACCTGAATACATAGGCATGTTAATGTAATATATGACAATTAAATATACAATGACAGCTTAAAAATAAATAAATAAAACTGAAAATATTGAATAACAATAAATCAAACTACTTTTTGGCGCCATTTTGTCTTTTAGCCATGCAAGGTAATACATACGCATAGCCCAAAACGTTGAAAAATACATTTTCTCAGAAAACGTGTACTTTGAATGTTCATGTTGCTGTTATGATTGTTCGTAAAATGCAAAAGCCACTATGTAGTACCAAATGACCAGGGATTTTCGCTTTTAATTTCACATTTGTCATGTTCACCTTACGTCAGCATATTTATAGTCTTAATGGAGATCGAAATGCAAGCAAATGAGGCAATGTACTTGCTCAAAAAAGCCAACAATGTAACTCATTTTGAATATTTAAAATGGTAACAGTTTAAAAACATGACATGAACAGAGATCATGCTCATATGAGTTGAGCTTGAATAATGGTTTATTACCTCAGGTCAGATAAACGTTTGATCTCAAATTAGTATACAGTAAAGCCTGTCTTAAGCGACCAATAAAAAAATTGACAAAAACAAAGGTCTTAAGGACAAATGGTGGCTTAATGAATGTCGAAAGTATTGCAGAATGCTCTCTTTGAGCATTCTGCAATACTTTTGACCTGCATTAAGCGATAATCGGTATTGGAAACCAAGTTTTGGTATTTTTCTTTAGTGGCCGCTTAAGATAGCGTTTACTGTCCATGTATTTATGTTACAAAAATCATAAATAAGTTTTAAGTTGTTAGAGCATCAATAAAGCGCCAAAAAGTAAAACGATGTATTTGTTTTATTTGTTCCATAAAACAAATACATACTTTTAGGCACTAAACGGATGCTCTGGTTTTCTACCATCACGTCTCTAATTAACCTGCAATCAGTCGTAAGTGCTACCGTTACCTCTATGTATCCATACCAACCTCTGCAATTTCACATTTTATTTAATGCTATCATTCATGACCAGCTTTTTAACGTATACTGGGCCAAACATACGTAGCTGAAGACAATTATAGTATTTGAGAGGAAATGTTAATTCATTAAGAAGATATCAATATAACTCTCGCCAGAATTTATAAGTCCAGTCTCCAGTCACTCATTGTTTTTATGCTGTCATTGGTGTTGCGGATGGACGAAAATCCGTGATGTTTTGTATAAACATTGTGACTTCACGCTAAGAACCAGAGTTTGTCATTCAGAAGTATTTGATATATTTCATTCACAACCAGTATGTGGTACTTTTGACAAACGTACATTTTATGTAAGTATAAATGGTATGGAAAATAATTCAACATGAAAAAAATATTGTATCCGATTCGTCTTCTTAGACAAGAAGGAAGGAAACAGAAATCATTATCTAAGGATTAACAAATATTCATACTAAAAGGCAAGTGAGTATGAACAGGAATAACACACTGTAGATCAACCCATGGCACAATGAGGAAGAGCCCACAGAGTGCCGCAAGACATCTCAAATACAGTTACAATAAAGCAACCAGCTCTCTCTTCCCCATCAAAACCATTGCAATCATCTTGACGAGGAAGAGACAGATAGTTGACTTGCTCTGATTGTCTGCCTGATGTATTGCGACTGTTAGCGTTCTGTGGCTGCACTGTATGATGGTGGTATTTCCTGATCATACTCACTTACTTTTTGATAATACATGATGGTAGGGTATTTTTCTTTTGATCAGTGTGTTTCTGATGACAACTCGTGTGTGTATACAAATCCAGGTATTAAACGTTATGGTGCACAATAATCAAGAATATGTAGTAAATAGAGTCGTTCTCACGTAAAAACGAAGGGTCATAAGCTTTATACCCTATCAAGAACTATAAGAATCTACCATGAGTGTGAGGGTAAGAAAGAAAATCCGTCCCGAGAATCCCTGCTTGGCATCACGAGGTACGGATTTTTCTATCCTATCATCACACGAATACGGGATTTTTTTTCTTGCTCACCACTATTTTTATTTATTTATTTTAGATAAGCTTCCAGAAGTCCTTGAATACGCTAAGGTGCAATTTCGCATAATTACGCTGCTTGAGGTCCTGCGTAAGATAGCATGGGTAAGATAAGATTTTCTATTCCAGGGTGCAACTGAATGATTATCATGAATTTCCAAATAATTTGCCAAAAAGTGAACGTCACACCTTAACATATGTAAATACATTTTGAGCTGTTGGTTTTATTTTCCTAGACAATTATTCTCGTCGTTGGTTTACCAAATACAGTAAAACCTGTGTATATCGGTTACTCTCAAAAAAGTCCAAAAATTGGTTTTCAAGACCAATTATCGCTTAATGTAGGTCGAAAGTATGGCAGAATGCTCCAAGGGGACCTTCATTCTACCATTTGTCATTAAGACCTTAGTTTTTATATTATTGAGTGGTCGCTTTACACAGGTTTTACTGTACACACACCAGACATAAACCCATACGTGTATGATACCATTTGTTATAGACTTATCCGTAAAGACGATTTTCTTGGCTACAATATTTCGTAATGATTACACTTAAAAGCAATAAAATATTATAATTGAGAAAAAGAGCTTTAAAAAAAAAAAGAAAAGAAATTACACTGTTGGAATGAAATTATAAAATGACTAAAACGAAATAGTAAAGACAAATCAAACTATTAGGCAACTTTGCTCAATGAGTTATTATGTGGGCATTCGTAATGTTTTATGGAATCAATTTGGTTGAGGAATCTGGGCATGGGAGCCATCGTATAATGTCAACGCCTGCACTATAGTAGGATCTTTCTTTGAGCCTTCCAGGAATTCTTCGAATGTTAACTTATCATCATGATTCTGTAATATAAAAAATACCAGTATCAGTTGATTATCTATGTGATTTGTTTTCTCTAAAAACGGAATTTAACCTATAATTAAGTACACCCTCTCCTGATTGACTAGGAATTAAATGTTCATTTAAGAAATGACTTCGATTTTTGGAAGATTCACGGAATCATGAATACTCAGGTCTCATGCAAAGTAAGTGAAGCCCAAAGGGTTGTTTATCCTATATGTATCTCAAAGTACTTAGTGTGAGATTATATTATAAGCACACATTGAGTACTTTGAAGGTAGTAAGCACACGCTGTGGACTTTGAAGGTCGTAAGCACACACTCAGATCTTTGAAAGTCGTAAGCACACACTGAGTATTTTGAAGTTTGTCTACTCCCTTGGAAATTAATGTATACTGTTCTATTCGGCAGACGAGTGCACGCTGGACAATATTGCATTTTTGTGGTGACAAAAAAGCATGCAAAATTGCCCAGCATGCAAAGAACTGGGAAAATATAATTCTGAAACGTTGTGATAAAAGCATGCCAAGTCTAATGAGTATTATATAATATCGCCACAAAATAACTTACATTACTAAACGTTTCTTGTGTTTAGAGTGACTTTTTGCCCATGTGGCCGGGTGGTTAGTTAAACAATTATTGATTTGCACTTTTGTTCATACTTGTTACACAAGTCACTATAATAAAAGATTACTTACTATTAACATCTCATTCCATGTGCACACACTTAGTAATTTACAAGCCGTTAATCTTATAATTTTATTAACATCTGATTCCCAGTGCACACATGAGTACTTTATAGGTTATTTACCCTATATTAACATCTGATTTCCAGAGCACACACTGAGTACTACGTATGTAGTATTTTACCCTATATGAACATCTTAATCCAAGTGCAGACACTGAGAACCTTAAAGGTTTTAACGCTATATGAACGTCTGAGAAATTAGCTAATGAGCATATACTATTTCTAATGACAATTTCAGTTGGAAAGCATTCTTAGTCTACCACCTTATTAACTAATGATACCAACCTTATCCATCACATCAAATATTTTGTTGACTCTTTTGTCTGGTGTATTTTCTTCTTCTGGAAGTTTAACCATGTTACCCTATAAAATGAATAAAATGAATCTTGAGGGACAAGGGCCCTAGAATTAATTATTAATATTTGATCCTTTAAACACGCTTTCGCATCTACGCAAAACATATGGTTTATGTCTAAATCTTATAAAAGTTCCCTGTTTCATAAATTGAATAAGTAAATAATTTCGTCTGAGAATAATAGGCATGATGGCAGAGAATGATGTATTGACAATGGCAGAATAAAGTTAAAACATATTGTCTAATTACAATAAGGATTTGCATTGTCAGCAATCAACCTTAGTTTAGCGTTCATGATATCCAATGTATATGGTTCCTGATAGAACTTTGTGGTATTTTTAAGAGGCATATATATGAACGTCATAATTGTGTGTGCGTAAACAACAAAAATCGTGGGTAAATATTATCCCCAGAGATGACGATTGTTGTTGGTTTTAAGGTGGTTTTAAGGTGTTGATATTATTGGTGTTCATTCCTCATTATCCCTCTTGAAGTGGTAGTGTTTTGTCCTGACTACATGCTATGATACTTGGTTTACAGTATATAGAAATTGCAATAGCCGTTGCTTTGCCATATGGAGTTGGAAACAGTTTTCCCTATACACCCAACATAGTGTTGATATTTTCATCATATTCTTAGTAATCTAATACTTTGGCAGCACTACGAGGGGTGCACTTAACCTCGTAGCTTATCCAGTGACATTGTTGAAGGGCATACTATGCATCATTCGAAAAATTATTATTTACCTTGAAAAGGATGCTAATATTTCTACCCTGTATTGTTTCATTCATTAGTTAAAGAATATCATATATCGTCTGCTCCATACCACTGACCTGTTTTCATGTTATAGAATTACGATAACTTTTAAAGATGAATATAATATTTCAAGCCATGTATTTTTATATAATCACAAAGTAACACTGCATTGTAATGTTATTTTTGCTTTCCTATAATATCCATGCAAATATTAGAATGGTGACAAGTTGTGTCGATTCCATATTTAGAGCACAATGAACAATTCTTATGACGTCATTGTAATTGTAATTGACTACTACGTATTTTTCAATACATTGCAGAATTTACATATCTGTATTTTTATTTTTATTTTTTAAGTCCATTTTTACTCAAAACATGCCCAAACTAATATCAGCAAAATATTTAGGACAACTATTAATTTTAATCACAAATATCTTAATCACAATTGGAATTTTGTAAAAAAGTTTTTCCCATATAAATGTTTTTTTTAAATAAGAATTTTCAAAATTGTTATTGATTTCAGAGGGCTACTGTGTGCTTACTTGAAACCCATATTGTCTACAATTTTGGATATAGTGCACATTTAGAAATTGATCAGGTTTTATTTGAAATTATTAACATTGACACTTGGCGTACCTCAGAATTTTGACCTACTTTGTTTTTACATGTTGGTACTATCTAGTCTCCAAAATTACAGACTGATCATAAATATGCCAGGCAAAAGTCTACCCATCTAGCATTTATAGCTGTTTTAAGGTTGATTTCTAGTCGCTACTTCAAGTAACATGAAAATTAAAAAAATGTTAGAGCTGTATATAGACAAATATTATTTGTTAATTATCAGGCATTTGATTTAACGTTGTTTGTTACAGAGATAATACACCATTCCTAGGCTATTACATGTGGAACAGGGAGAATAGTTGCTCAGTGGTAGAGTGCATGACTTGAGACCGAGGGGCCACGAGTTTGAGCCTCATCGGTGTCACTGCGTTGTGTCCTTGAGCAAGACACATTGATCCTAGCTTAATACTGGTTCAACCCAGGAACACCCGTCCCTATTTAACTGAAAGATTGTTGATGAGATGTAAAGAATCAAATCAAACAAACAAAAACATGTGGAAGTAGATTACTACTTAAACGATAATGGAAATGTAGACGCTAAACTTTTCATTTATATTTACAGATGACCTTATATTTCAGAGACATCCACATGTAAGCTAATGATAGTAATATTTCCTGGTCATATTTAAATTTTCAGTAAAGTATTTTGTGACAAATATGCTTGACATGTCATTTGTCTGGTTATACACATAGAAACATGCTTAGAAACGCCTCGGATCTGATTGCATTGCGTGTTTTGTGTATGTGAATTGTGAAGTAACATGAATCAAAGTATCTTCTGTTCTTATTGACATAGTCATTTATACGTCTTTTGCGATTGCCCGATATGCTGATACAAGTCAGCAGTGTAACTTACCACCATTTTGTAGATAGAGTCTACAATATTGTGCAACTCATCTTTGGTGATGTAGCCATCACTGTCCAGATCATAGAGCTTGAATGCCCCTTAAAAAGAGGGAAACAATTCATACAGTAATATGCAAAACTTTCAAAGAGTAGTTGCCTGCCATTAAAGCCTAGACATACAAAACATACTCTAATCAATCTGATCAGGGTTTTACCTTTTTGCTTTTATGACAAACATCTTATGAATTCCAGTCCTGAAAACCAAGCTTTTACTTGTGAACAGAAAGTGAAAAGGGTTCGAAAATTTAGAACATTTACCATATATTATCTAAATGTATCTTATATTGTCATTATCTGCAGTTTTACAGTTGTAGGCGCCCTAAATCGTTTTATTTTTCTTGTCTTATAAATTACGTAGTGTTCCTGTAATATGTGCATATGTGAGTCAGCTCTAAAACTCTGAGGCTTATAAAGGCACAACAGCATTGGCTAGAAGCATGTTTAAACATCATGTTATTAAACAACAATGCCAAGTTCTGTGGTACCTTACTTTTAAGATTAACAGAGAAGTTATCTGACACTATCTTTTATAATTACTTCCTATTCCTACTGCAATGCCTGGACCCACTTCCATGTTTTCAAACCATCGGTATTTTTGTTAACTTTAGGATAGTTATTAGTTAGTTTAAAGATAAGTTACCCATCATTACTTAATCAGGCTAACAATATCAGAGCCTGTATCATAAAGGACATTCATTGGGTACCTACAAAAACATAAATCTAGAAAAGTATATGTATATATAAGCATGAGTAGGGTATCAATATCTTTTAATTTTAGGTAAGTATGTTTTTGCCATGTATGTCAAACATGTTTAAGACCTCCAGTATTTTACTGACCTCTCCAAGGCGGTTCCTTTTTGTTATTGGGTTCCTTGTTTGTCTGTCATTGTTTCTTGTCTGTTCCTTGCAGCCGCTTGTTGTGAAAGGGCTGACGTCTTTGCTCTCATGTTTTTGATATTGTCTTGTGTTTTGCGCCTTTCCCATAAGGTGTTATTGTATGGATTCCAGATCTTTGCTTTCTTCCTTACCTTTATTACATTTTGTAAAATGTGTCTTTTTAGCCAAGAATGGTTAGAAGAGTTAGGAAAGTAAATTTTCTACAGTAGATATAGCCTGTACTACTAAACTAAACGAAACAAAACGGAATAAGACTCTCAGGGACAATAATGCAATTACAAAATTCAATCTCTCAACCCTTAGAATGCGAAGAAGTTATAATGCCAATCCAGATGGAATCCATCTGTTGCATAACACTAATATTGACAACAGAGCTGAATCTGAAGGTTGACAGATTTGGCACTATCATCAAACAATTGATGTTAGACAATAAAGAGACTCTCGACCCCAATTACGACCATTACTCTTAAAAGTATCAGTAATATGTTTTTAAAGAGGCTACGTGCATTAGAGGGCTATTTTGGTCGCCTCTAAAGAAAAAAGGAATTTAAAGCTGCTTTGCACCATTTTTTCCAATTGGCCTATGAGGGTTTGCACTGTTCTCTAAGATGAGAACAGTCTTCAGCGACTGAAGTACATCTAAATTGAGAAAGTCTAAACAGTGACCCGTTGTTAATAAATCCAAAGATACGTACAGTGTAGTTTTTCTTCTACATTTCCGCGTGACGTCACCGACAAGGCCTGTAGAAATTCATGGAATTCAATAAACCCATCCTGAAATTAATCATTGTTATCTTACTTATGCCAGACTACTATATGTCACTCGCCCAAATGCTCTCTGCTTATACTGTTATAGAAGTCGCTAAAATTTCCTGCATTGATTGACTGCTAGACGTCATGGACATAAAAGTGATTTTGTCTGAACGTTTCGTTTCGTTCATTGGTTCCAACAAGGTGAGTTCTCTTTTAGAAGCAAATCGAGTAGCGTTTTCCGTTGGACAAAAATGCTGGTTTTTAATATCAGAATGTGTAAATATTCAAATCTATTCAAAAGCTTTTGCCATTCTGTTGATGATTTTCTTTGTTTTTATTACTTCTTCTTTATACTGGGATATTCGTGTTTGTTTCTAGTTTTACCATGTACATTTTTGCTATGGATAAGAGAGGGTTCATGGTAGCAAACAAATGTGAATATGGCTAAAGCAACGACAGTTGCACAGAACATACAGCCACATGTATCTTGGCCTCTGAGAGAGCTACAGTGCGTTCTTCTTATTTCGATAAAGTGCATAACCAAGTAATAGGCATCCTCGCACATTAGAAAGAAAATCACCAGGATTCAGGTCCAACACAGCGTCTTACGATTTGCGTCTGTTTATTGCTGCCTAATGGTCACCTGCTAGGAAAAGGCTGACATCTTGGCTCTCGTTTGTGATGTTTAATTGTGTTTTGTCACTTTCACATGTGGTATCCTGGGTCAGGTGTGGTGCTTGATTGTATCGATTCCAGATCTTTGCCATCTTTCTTACTTAAATGAAAGAAAAAACAAAAAGCACCAACTGTAAAATATTAAATAGCCTGCTGGCAAACTGTTCAACCCATGTTCAGTTTTTATTAGCATACAATGTTAACCTAGCGAATATACATCACAGATTAACATGTGAATCAGATTAAAGATATGTATTGTGAAACCACATGTCACAGAATATAAAAATCCATCATGAGTGTGAGATTGGGATCGAAAAATCTGCCCAGAGGATCACCGTTTGACATCATGAGGGACGGGTTTTTCTTGCTCACAATTAGATACCGCATTTTATGTTGAAAAAGGCTCCCAGAAGTTCCTAAATACGCTGAGATACGACATGATATGATGACGTCACTTGACCATATCAATGACGTCAATTGGCCACCATATGCGTGAGTTCCAATACAACCAATGCACGGCCCTCACCTTATAGCCTGAGTAAGATAACATGGGTACATGGTAAGAAAAGATTTTCTATCCCAGGATCAAATATCAGATATTCTTATCCTGTGTGCAAGAATAGCAAATAAATAAGTTATCAAAATGGGGTAGCCCAATTAAGACTTGGTGGCAAGCTAACGACGTGTCATTTTTGGTATAGCTAAAAAACTGGCAAAAAGATTTAGACCACGGACCGTGTTTCCCGACAACACTTGCAATTTTCTCCTCAATATTCATTCACTGGTCGAATTTGCCTATTCGCGTATATCTTTAATTTGGACTGATATGTCATTCTAGACCATTATGTAGTGGCCATCCAGGTACACTTAAGTAATACTTTCAAGAATAAGATGATGGCATATGAAAATAAGCTGCTTAAATTGTAAGTGATATTTTTATTTTGCTGTTTCGATCACAGGTAATATATGATTGCACCAGGGTTTCATATTCTGTTTATTTTCAGTAGTTGTTGTAGGCTATGAATTAATTGGGAAAAGACCCCAAAGAAAACAACAATGAATGTTGATACTTGTAAAGCCTCTGCGAGCTAAACCATTTATGTGTTTTAACATTAAAACCTCAGGAGAATAACTTTTAGGTGAGATATATCTAAATGTCTCCTTTTATCCAGATGTGTCCAATCTAGAGCGGTGTTCTTTTTATATTAATATTATTTCTCTGTTTTTTTTTGTGTTTCTCTCATTGTCGCAATGAACAGACGCAACTTCAAAAACTGAATTCTATCCTGTTCGCAGCAGTCATTTTGAATAAAGTTATTGTGAATATGATGCTTGTTGAACCTAGAAATGGTGTTGTAAGATCGATGAATACTGTCGCAAACTCCGCTTTCAAGCACCTAGTTTTAATGTTTACAGAAATGTCATTCTGACGTATATTAAGTGAAAAAATGCCAAAACTTACCAGTAGAATTAGAGACTTTCGACATGTTGAGATATCAAAGTCATTTTATGCGTGTTTTACATGTAACAGCTTAATCGGGCTCATATACATGCATATTGCAAAATGATGAGAAACAAATCTTTATTATCAGCTTTCAGCGGTTATTTTTCATTTCTTTGCTTGTATAAATTTATTATTTGTATTTAATTTCTATCTAATGATATACTGTGGGTGCATGTAACTAAAGGAACGCTTTTATTATTTAATGGGAAACCAGACGGTTCTTTTAAGTACTAACGATAAATGTGTTGATAGGGAATAGGACAAAATAGTTCAGATGCACATGTACGTCCTTTGCATGGCCTGTATCCTAAATCTTCAAACTTCATGTAAACCGTAAGTCTCAAACCGATCACCACCTATATTGTTCATCGTAAAAAAGGTATAATTGCTAAATTTCTACATGAAAAATACCAATACAGTAAAACCTGTGTAAAACGGCCACTTTTAAATAGACAAAACAAAGAGTTTAATGATAAATGGTAGCTTTATGAAGGTCGAAAGTATTGCAGAATGCTCCACTTGGAGCATTCTGCAATAATTTCGATCTGCATTAAGCGATAATTGGTCTTGGTTTTTGAGAGTGACCGTTTTACACAGATTATGCTGTATTCTAGCTTGTCTCTGTATATGAGCAGGCTAGTTTTACTATGTTGTAAATTTCATAGAAAGGACTTTCTCGCGATGAGGCCCATTTAGTTTTATGCAGATACTGGGAGATATCAGAATTCGAGTTAACCAGAATCAATATTGAAAAAAACAATTTACCTTGTTCTCATCAAATACATTGAACACAAATGTGGCAAATCTACTCGGATCTCCAAAAGGAAAGAATTGTTTGTAGATCTTTGTAAAACCCTGAAAAATGAAAACAGAGAGCAATGTTATCTTTTCCAACGCACTCTACGTAAATTACGAATTTACAGTAAAACTTTAAAATTCAAACTCCGTTTTTTCGAAATACTCGCTAATTCAAAATAAAGTTGGTGCATACTGGATTCAGATAAGAGGACATATATATGAACAATTTTTAATAACTCTCTATAAAAAGTAAGATGTAAGGCATACGAGGTCAACTGCACATTCAGTACACTGTTGCGAAGATTTGATCATGAGATTAATTCTACTTCAATGTTTTATCGCACCTCCACACCGATGGAGAAGGTCCCATAGTCACCTGTCTCGAGTTATTAAACCAATACAGCAACCGGCCCAGTAAATACCTTCTTAACCATCTATGGCTAACCAGACTCCAGTTACAGCAATTAGACCAATTAAAATGATACTACGTCTTATGTCACACTTTCATATGAGCCAGTGCATGAGATTTCCAACAAAGTGGCATGTGCGACCAGCAAAGCCTCAGATCAGCCTGCGCGTATGCGTAGTCTGATCAGAGCCATTGCTAGTCGCTTGAGTATTCTATGAGTGTTAAACTACTGACTGAACACCATTTGGAGTTTCTAAGCTTAATATGAGGCTGCACAGGCTCGTCTGAGTCTACACTTGTCAAAATGCCACATTGTTAGAAATCACATGTCGCGGCTCAATTATTATTTGTACACACAAAAGCATAAAAAGCAAATGAGTTGAATCAGAAAATACCACAATCACACACTGCAGGACAACCCACGGCACAGTGAGACAGAGCCACAGAACAACAACAATCACAAGACACTAAAGAGACAAACAAAATAAAGCAACCAGCTCCCTCTTCTCTACTATTTATCTCAAGATGATGATAAGATAGGTTTGCTATAATGGTAGGATAAGTTAAACTACGGTTCGCGCGCTTGTACAGTGCTCTATATTATCGCTATGTACACGCATACAATACAACGACTTTTATCCAGTTGCAAGAATAAATCATGTCGTCAACATGCACGAGTCTGTTACATTTGTCAAATATCTGTTGGGCTGAAAGTGTGTCCGACAACTATGTCGTTACATCTATGCTGCCATAAGTGTGACCGGTATCTATGCCAAAATAAATGTTTACGAGATCAAAATTAGCACTTTGAATGCTCCTTTCATTTTCCATAAGCAAATAATGGTTATGAATGATAGTTAAAGACAACTGCTAACTACAACAAGCAAATTCAGAGAATTTATGTCCCCCGCCACAAGGTACCCACTATCCATTCACTTTGACAGTAAAAATGCCAGAAAAATGGCTAAGTTCGACTAGCGGAAAAAGTGATAAAAAGTAATCTGAGGATTATATCCAAACCACATGCATATCTTCAGACCATGTCCAAAACAACTGTGAAGTTGCGCACACAAGGTACCCACTATCTTTTCACTTTGATAGTAAAAACACTTAAAAATGACTAAGTTCAAATTGCAAAAAAAGTGACAAAAAATAATCTCAGGATAATATCCAAACCACATGCATATCTTCAGATCATGACAAAAACATCTGTAAAGTTTCAAAAGAATCGGCATAAAACTGTAGGAGGAGTTGCGCACACAAGGTACCCAGTATCCATTAACTTTGACAGTAAAAACGCCAGAAAAATGCCTAAGTTAAAATAGCAGAAAAAGTGATAAAAAATAATTTGAGGATTATATCCAAACCACATGCATATCTTCAGACCATGTCCAAAACACCTGTGAAGTTTCAAAAGAATCAATATAAAACTGTAGGAGGAGATGCGCACACAAGGTACCCACTATCCATTCACTTTGATAGTAAAAATGTCAGAAAAATGGCTAAGTTCAACTGGCGGAAAAAGTGTTAAAAAATAATCTGAGGAATATATCCAAACCACATGCATATCTTCAGACCATGTACAAAACACCTGTGAAGTTTCAAAAGAATCGATATAAAACTGTAGGAGGAGTTGCGCACACAAGGTACCCACTATCTTTTCACTTTGATAGTAAAAACGCCTAAAAATGACTAAGTTCAAATTGCGAAAAAAGTGACAAAAAATAATCTCAGGATAATATCCAAACCACATGCATATCTTCAGACCATGACTAAAACATCTGTAAAGTTTCGAAAGAATCGGCATAAAACTGTAGGAGGAGTTGCGCACACAAGGTACCTACTATATTAGGGGGACGGAAGGACGGAAGGACGGAAGGACGGAAGGACGGAAGGACGGAAGGACGGAAGGACGGAAGGACGGAATGCCGAAAACTATGTCCCTCCGCTTTTCTTCGAAAAGGCGGGGGACAATTAAACAAGTACAGGTAAGATTGGTGATAGGAGCTGTAAGATATGTTATCTTTATAAATGTGTACACTACATCTCTGCTAAAATCACCCTTGTGTCTTCCACTTCGATGTTTGTGGGTAAATATTGCAAAGGCAACAGCATTTCTGGGCGTGACCATTATATTTTGGCACCACTCGCACTGGTTAGTTTGACAGACACATCTTTGTAAAATTATAGGAAGGGAAGAACTTACCTTGTAAATAAAAAATGCACCAATCTACGTGTTTGCAACATACATGATATGGCGTAGGTTATTACCCCTGAAATATTTCTTGCAAATTCAATCAACAAACATTGAGACTCTGATCAGACGTCGCGTTTATGGCATTTGACCTGAATCTGCACTGTTGCCTTTATTCATTGGAAGGGGGGGGGGGGGGGGTAAATAGAATATCTTTTACAACTTATATCTCTATCTGATTTGATTGACTGGGTAGTGAAATGCCGTATTCGATCTGATAAGCTTACTTTGTACACAACAATTTCAAAATTAAAAACATAAAACAGTGTAGATCCTGATCGGCTACCTTTAACTTCTTTTAAAGCCAGCTAATCAGTACCATAAATAGTTTATAAACCACATGATGTGATGCGTTGTGTCATTTCAATGTGAAAACAGAGAGAGAGAGAGAGAGAGAGAGAGAGAGAGAGAGAGAGAGAGAGCGAGAGTGAGAGAGAGAGGTGGTTGCTTGGATTACTGTTCTTACACATGGGTCAATGTTTTTTTTAAAGGATTCAAAAATCCTCACGTACATTTGACTTGATATTTGAACTCGTTTTCTCGTACTTTTTTCATTTGATGCCATTATTTTGATTTTTACTAAGATTGTGATATTTTTCGGTGAGGTTCACTGGTAAGAATTTTAGGGTTAAGTCGGGTAAATTCGGACAGTCGTCTAAATTCGGACAGCTACCTTGTTTCTTTTATTTTGAATGATTGTAATGAAAATTAAATAAACTAAGCAAACAGTGAAAATCCTGATCAGGAGCCGTCTCATCTGGATTTACACTGTTTGCAAATGTGTGTCCGTATTAACCTTATGTCCGAATTTACCCGACTTTACCCTATATGCTCTTAAATGGTCTAACTCAGTTGTACTCCAATATTCTTACCTCCAATGTCAATTTACCGTCCGGACAATCTTTCATAAAACCTTTATACCTGTAAAAAGAAAAAAAATCCATACTTTCTCTTTTACATGGAATTGGGTCTTCCCTGAAACCTGAAACATTACAATACAGGCACCGATATTATAAAAACCCTTTTCTGAACTGTCAATAATGGTTGCCATTTTTACATTTATGAGCATGATAAATGTCATGCTTAGTTTAGTTGACCGTGAAAAAAGTTGTATATCTATCACTGGCGAAATGTTGTTCTCAAGTTGTTTTGGTTGGAACGAAAATATATTTACGCCAGAAGTTGTGGCATCTAAGTTCATTGGGCTCTCAACCAGACGGGCCATTTAACTTAGTTGGATTACTTACAGCCTACAAATAAATAAATTAAGCCAAGACGATTAACCTTTGAAAAACAATAATATATTAGTTCAGTTTTGTAATCAATATACTCAGATATTTCCAAAATGACAGTATTCGCTGTATTATAATACATATAAATGTTATACCAAAAGAGTTGGCAACTGATCTGCCACTCCTCTTGATGTGAACTTACACTAAGTTTCATACTAAACAGTTTGGTGATGACATTTATCCAGTGATATTTATTACATGAGCCGCCACGACATGAGATTTCCAACAATGTGGTATGTGCGACCAGCAAAGGCTCAGACCAGCCTGCGCATACGCGCAGTCTGATCAGAGCATTTGCTAGTCGCTTGAATATTCCATGACTGTTAAGCTACTGACTGAACATCATTTGGAGTTTCTAAGCTTAAAAGTAGGCGGCACAGAATCGTCTGTGTCTACACTTGTCAAAATGCCACATTGTTGGAAATTTCATGTCACGGCTCACAAACAATCGAACATAACACAGTTTTAAGCAGTTAAAAGGTTACACTAAGATCAGAGGCAGTTCAGCTGCATCTAAAGTTGGTGTAAAGTTACACTTTATTTTGACAATAAGCCAACATATGAAAAGTACAATAAAAACAAATACAATCACCTATTAAGCAGATCCACTTGTGTGTGTGTGTGTGTGTGTGTGTGTGTGTGTGTGTGTGTGTGTGTGTGTGTGTGTGTGTGTGTGTGACACAGGATCAACCGACTTCACTTGAACGTATTACCGTTAAATTCAAGCGGGTCCTTTTTATATTCTATTCAGCTGACTTAAGAACGTGGATTGTCTAATCTTGATATAAACTGTTCTGGATGTAGCAATACATTGGTGTGATTACTTTAATTTAAATAAAGATTGTCTGGATATAAATTAAGCTAACACTTACAGCGATGCTACAATAAAGTTTCTATCATTCCTTAGACACCCACATGATATGCTCAGTCACATTGACTTGACACAGTGCTTTCTATACTCAACTATCAGCACTTACAATTTCCCCAGCTGCCACCTATTTTGGTGTTAACTTACACGTATTTTTACAGTGGATACTGTCACGTATTTGGGAATAGCTTCGTATCTTGATTTATACAAAACTGATCTACCACATTTTATCATCTGGGCTTAATTAATTTTTGTATGCTTTAGTCGCTGAAACAGTGACTGTCCCTAAGTGTTACAGTGTGTATCAAGCAGCACTTTTTCTCCAATAGAGTAAAAGCTGTGTAAAACGGTCACTAAAAAATAAACAAAACAAAGATCTAAATGACAAATGAAGGTCGAAAGTATTGCAGAATGCTCTCCTTGGAGCAGTCTGTAATTCTTTTAACCTGCGTGAAGCAATAATTGGTATTGAAAACTAGTTTTGGTCTTTTTAAGAGTGGCCGTTTTACACAGGTTTTACTGTAGTAAAACTATACAAGATATCCAGTTTGATGTATCTTCACATCTTATACATAACTGTTATAAAATTGTATCAGACGCGAGTTATTGCCCTTCACTTTGCGTTTTTGTGTGAAAAAAAACAAAATAGGCATTATAAATCAAGGGCCTCAAATATTAAATACATACCGTAATTTCAACAATTTTGATATAGTTCTATAACTTCTGAAATTGTATTTATTTAACTTTTTTTTTTGCAAATGTTGGGGTAACAAAATATATTTATTTATTAAGGTTAACTTTCACTGATTTATTAAGACTAGTTTCTACACATGCAGGCAACATCAAAGTCTCGTAGAGCGGAAATAGTTTTCTTGTCACAGCCAGGAATCTGGATTTACAGTCGCAAACTCTCTACCATGTCGCTGTAAAAGCCGGCCTCTACCGCAAGGCAGTAGAAATGTGTTATATACCTACCCCGCGACATTTTCTCCACTAAATTGAACTTCGCCCCTGAATTTCTTGGTACAGGAATCACGTGAAATGAGACCAAGGGAGATATTTAAGCACAGAACGGTCATAGTATGGGTCATATTATTACAGAAATTGTATTTGCTGAAGGTAAATTAATTCCATACTTACCACTGTTGAATTTCTTCTTCTGTGACTGAAACAAATAAGAGCAAGAATAAATTACCACGTCATATATAAGATCTTCTTTAGAAAGGTAACAGCTCAAGCAGAGCGTTGGCTATGTTTAACCATTTACTCCATAATAACACCTTTTAACGCCTTTGAAATATAAAAGTATTTGAAAATATTATGGAAAATGGAGCATTTGCTCTTTTGGAGCAAATGCTCCTTTTTCTATAATATTTTCCAAAGTATTCAAAACTTAACTTAAATTTTTCTTAAGTTTTTCAATGTTGTCTAAAAATAGAAATTGATGTCATGATCTAAAATAGCCTATGGAGTAGTTTAAGCATATTTTATTGGCAAATATGATACAGCAATGGGGTTTGGTCACAAGTTCTCACAACATTAGTTACGACCCTTCCCCTATATTATATACATACAGAATATAGCTTATAAACATGGCTTAATATATACAATCTGATTAAGAATACAAGTTCTGATCAAAACAGGATGATAGCAATATAAACTAGAAAATAGTAAGTAATTAATAAAAAAAAATACATAAACATAAGAGTAAATAACAAATAAATAAATAAATAAATAAATAAATAAAAAAAAAAAATAAAATAAATAAATAAATTCAAAATTATATAAATAAATAGAAATGAATAGATAAATAAACAAATAAAGTACAAATAAATAAAGAAGCAAAAATATGACTGCCAATATGAACCCCTGAAACTTGGAATAAGTTTTTGATTCAGGTCACTAAGTACTCGTATTTACATATACATGTTTTACGAATTTGTTTTAAAATTAGTTACAACGAAAGAGTCAAAGAACTTATCAAAAACGATTCGAGGCATGGATATATCTGTGGATAGCCATAAACAAGACCATATTTGTTTTGATATGCCAGTTTTCGCTTCCAAAATGAATCAAATTGATGGTTAAGGGTTGAAACTCCCTAACTGTATCATTGAAAACCTGTCTTTCACCTATATATTTAATATAATGAAAGAAGAAATGGGTGGCATCCTCCATCACACCACACCATTCACATAAAGGGTTATGACGAACATGGTTTCTAAAGCCTATGGAGTAAAGGGTTAATACCAATGTTTTCTCAACCCCTTTAGCGTCAGCTAAAAAACAGCATCAAAAATGCCATCTGTTAAAGTCGTCTGCTGCATTTATTTGCTCACAATATTTGATAATGTAAGTATAGAGGCGAACAGTGTGGACCAAGCTTAAAATGCTCCTACTATCTAGACTGTTAAGTGTTTGACCAAAATGCTTCGAAAACATTTCAGTAGACGATAAAGCATGCAACTTTAGTTGTGATTAGCGCTGTAAGGATCAATAAACATTAGTTTCATTTGGGTTCGACAACTCGTGCACATTTGCTTTCACAGATTTGAGAAAAAAAAGAAGTGTGTTTAGCATTTATACTGTGCTTAAAGACAGGCTAAAATAGTATCGCCGCGACAGCTCTGTCCAAATTATTTTAAACGCCGATTTCTATGGAAACTGTTATAGTATCATATATGTATGGAATGTAGAATATTTATGCTTTGTTGAAAGGCAAGGAAACTTCTGATATTGTGCTTTCAAAGATGCATAGTAATGAGGCTATTCTATTTTTCTTATAAACAGGTAAAGCATGATTTTTCACTGCTACGCGCATATGCAATAATCTGTGGTAGGTTCAATATAACTGTAAACTGAGACTACCTGCACGCCCAAAATCAAGGTAAACTTGCCAATGTTTGTTTACATCGATTCTCATCTATCTTTGAAAGTATAATATAACATACGTTTTTGTTGTTTACTATGAGTTCTTGGATATATGGCAGGCAATATTATTAACAAAGGTAGAAAACAAGATGTATAAAACGAGCCAGCTCTTGTCATTTTGGGGCCTGTCGCATTTGCAGAGAGCGACGCACATGCGATAGGTATCATCTTCACCTGAGCTGAACACCCCCTCCCTATCTATCTTAGGGCAATGAAAAACCTAGATATGTTCATATAGATATAACTTCCATTATTAGAAAAGGCTTTAATGTATGTGAAAAAAATCATGGGCTAGCAGATTTTTATTCAATAGGGGAAGAGTCATATAATATGTATAATACCAAACGGTCTAGGATTTTTGTTCATTCAGATTGGCCTATAAATTGCATCCCTGCTTTTTCTTATACATACAGGCTTACAAATCGGAGTGAAGAGACATTTCCCCTGCTGGAATAATGTATAATAAGGAAGATTAATGTTTTGGCTCCGGGTTGAACTGACAATAGACATAATTTGTTATGGAAGAAATTCGAGAAAACAAAAGGGAACACTGCATGTTTCTTTTACATATCAAGAGAATTCTTGTTTCATAAGAGAATGAAACACGAATGAAACGAAGCTGCAACTTTTGATGAAATACCCTGAAGTATCTTAATATTATGTTATTAATCAAGTAAATTAGTTTTAGTTACAGGTCTGAGCTCATTTTTACTAGCTAGATATTTAGGGTTAGACAGGGTTTAAGCCCTCCAGTAAAATATTCTACTGACCGTTCCAAGGCGGTACTTCTTTTGTGTATCGTTTATGTTTTTTCTGTCTTGTGTTTGCTATATCTTTGTGTGCGTCTGTTTGTATATGCTTTGTGGTCACCTGCTGGGAAAGGGCTGGCCTCTTGGCCTAGTGTTTGTGGTGTCTACTGTGAGTTTGTCACTCTCCCATTGGTATCCTGGGTCAGGTGTGGTACTTGATTGTAGCGATTCCTGATCTTTGCACCCTTTCTTACTTTTATAGCGTTATTCTTTCATCTGTTAAGAAAATTGGCCAAATGCTATACACTTCCATATGATATTATGAAAAAACTTGAACACGGTGACATATCCTTAGCTTTTCATTTCATAAATGGATGGTCAGTGCATAAAATAAACTGTATGCAAAACATTGAACAGATCTGAGAAGATTCACATTTTTTAATTCATCTGTGGGCTTTACAAAATTTGTGAATATAGATGCAGGTGTTCATTGCAGGATGCTGTTGACACTTGTGATTGACATGTTTAGGTTTTGTTATGGAATTTTGACATCAGTTTGTTATAATTTCTTAAAGGTCATGTTGATAAGCCTGTCAATTATGATGGGATGTGTCAAACAGTATGTCAAGTTTGACATTGGCATGATTTCGCAATACATCTAGTCATATGACCTTTGAGGAATTGCACAAATGGTATGACTATGAGTCACTTTTGTATCGTTCTATTGGTTGATAGAAACGAATGCTTACATATGTAGAGGGCGCTTTATTGACGACTTGAAATATGATTGGTTGATGATGATGCAATTAGGCGGCACTGTTGGCAGCTTCTATCACGTGACTTTAAAGTATATAAGGTGAAGCCTAGTGTGAGGACGTTAAATCTTGGAACGTTGGGTGTATGATTAGTTTCTAGAAGTTATAAAGAATATTAAATATATTGAAAAAAACTTGTTGTTTAAAGTACAAATTAGAAATACTAAAAAGAAATAAAAAAAAACACAATGCTAATTTAGAAGAAGATTACAAATTGGTGGAATGTTGGTCTCAAGTTGGTTTACTGTCGTGCCAACCAAGAGTGACAGTGACGTAATATTTTGTTTACAATTGTTTAGTAAAATTTAACTTATACACTCCACTTGAGCTAACGCTAATCGATATATCACTTGTGTATTAATCCTATCCTGTGGATAGGATTAATACACAAGTGATCTATCGATAATAACTCCATGATAACTTTGTAAGCAAAACATGACACCACTGTCACTCTTGGCTGGCAGGACAGTAGTAGGACAGTAAGTATAAAATTACACCAAAAAGGGTGGCAGCTTAGTTGCCGCCTCTTTTGGCGTTAACTATCACTTACTTTATTCCGTATACTGGCCATCGTCACTAGAAACATTATAACGATCTATGATAGAGTTGTATGGTCGATTTATATTAATATTTTTACAGACAAAAACTGATATTGCAGTCAGACGGTGATTATAATAACCATGCGCGTAGGGGCAAATTACATTTCACAAATATGGTTAGCGATGTTCAGACTAGCCTGCACGTACCTAAAGTTTGTCATGCTATGCCTTTCGCCATCACAAGAAGGATAAAAAGCGTTATTTTATAAGAAAAAATGAATTCATCGCTTACCATCTGAGCCGCGACATGAGATTTCCAACAATGCGGTATGTGCGACCAGCAAAGGCTCAGACCAGCCTGCGCATACGCGCAGTCTGATCAGAGCCTTTGCTAGTTGCTTGAATATTCTATGATTGTTAAGCTACTGACCGAACAGCATTTGGAATTTCTAAGCTTAAAAGGAGGCTGCGCGGGCTCGTCTGAGTGTACACTTGTCAAAATGCCACATTGTTGGAAATCACATGTCACGGCTCATTTTAAGTTGCTGCGTATGCTCATTCTTAGGACCAAAATATGCAATATGGTAAGGTCTATTTTGCTCATGGTAGAGCTCCAAATATATCAATGACCGGATGCAAATTTGACAAATCAGCTGTATATTTTTGCCATCTTATTGCTACGGCGCCTTTTCTGTCTGTCAAATCAGCAATAAAAGCTTTGAAATGTCACGCAACTTTACCAAACAAGGGTAAAACCTTATGCGCTTCAGACAACTGTAAATGCCAGAGTAGAATTCTGATGCACACATGAATGTACTACACAAAGTCAAATGACAGTCTGTCCCCAAAAACTTTTATTTTGAATAGAATATAATTACTACAGTCGCACTGACACGTATTGACTAGGTTGTACAACGTTTTTTAAACGTAGCAGAACTACGTAGTGAGGCGTATCATAACGAAGGGAAGCGTAAATACATATGGCGATATAAAAACTTATTACAGACGCAAAGCTACGTAAGAACACACACACACACACACACACACACACACACACACACACACACACACACACACACACACACGCACGCACGCACGCACGCACGCACGCACGCACGCACAGTAGTGTATAACTGTTAGAATGTCTTGATAAGGAAAACTACCGCTCTGTTAGTATTTTAACTGTTATTTCTAAGATTTATGAAAAGGCAATACTCCTGAGGATAATTGAGGATTGGAAGCAGGTTTTGGATGAAAATGAGTATGTAGCAGCTATTTTAATGGATCTTTCAAAAGCTTTTGATTGTTTGCCACATGACCTGCTCCTTCTTTAACTTAAAGCATATGGTGTGTTAGAAAATGCAATTTAACTTTTAAAAATATATCTAACTAATAGAAAGCAGTGTTTGAAACTCGGAACTTTCATCAGTGATTTTCAACATATCCTAAAGGGTGTGCCTCAGGGATTCATTCTTGGTCCTTTTCTTTTCAACATATTTATTAATGATATATTTCATGTTATTAAAAACAGTCAGTTAAACAACTACGCAGATGACAATACAGTGTCTGCTGCGGACCGAGTACTTTAAAAACTAATTGCAAATCTTGCTGAAGATAGCTTGATGCTGATTAAATGGTTTGCTGACAATCACATGAAAGCTAATCCAGACAAGTTCCAGGCCATAGCTGTTGGTAAGCGTACAAAAGATGAAAAAATAACTTTAAATCTTGATGATAATATCATACATTGTGAGGATCATGTTAAACTTTTGGGTGTTACCGTTGATTTTAAGTTGAGTTTCGATCTTCAGCTATCAAATTAGTGTAAAAAGAATCAAGACAACTGAATGTGTTGAAGAGAGTACGAAGAAACTTATGCATATTGGGAAAATTCAATATATTTTATTCATTTAGCATGTCAAATTAAATTATTGCCCTCTCGTCTAGCATTTTTGTAGGGAAGTTAATACAAAGAAAGGGGAGAAAATTCAGGCAAGGGCCCTCAGATTTATATATCAAGACTATAATTCTAGCTATGATACTTTGCTTGGTAAATCTCAACTACCTTCACTAAAAGTCAGACGACTGAGAGCAATAGCACTAGAGGCTTTTAAGATTTAAAATAATCAAAACCTGTATATATGAGTGATCTTTTAACATATAAATCCCATTCTTATTCTTTTAGGTACACAAATACAGTTGAAATATCTCAGATGAGGACCAGTACATATGGTGTCAGATCCTTCCGCTCTACTGCTGCTAAAAAATGGAATTTCCTGCCACAAAAGTTCCGAAAAATTACAACTGTGGAACAATTTAGGACACAAAATGGTACATGGAGCGGAGGGTCTGCATCTGCTCGTTCTGCTCAAACTGTTAATGCTTATGTTTTATTTTTTGGTGCTTTTAATGTTAAATCTTCAGTTTAATAGCTCTTTTTGAGTCTTTGTCAATTATGTATCTAAATTTAACATTGTGATATAATGGAAACAGCTAAGTTTATTCTATGGTAATTTTGTGTTGATTTCTTAATAATATTGATAATTTATATCAAATTTAATAAATTTACAGACTCAATTATGGCTATATGAGGAAGATAATTTTCTTTCTTTTCAGTTATGTTTGCTACAAATATGTGCATGCAAAAAGTTAAACGCTTTTAAATTTTATCATAATATATATGCCTGATGATGCAAATGCTTCTATGTGCAAGTTAAAACTAATTTATCCTTTTTATAATCCTGTATGTTGTACTATGTAACATGTCTTAATATTTATATGTGTCGGTTAATAGCTATACATAGCTAATGTTAATTGGTTAAATATATTTACGACTATAAATGCAATTTGTATTCTGTATTCTGTAGAATGAAGTAAAATAAGAGTTGAAAAGAGTAGAACAAAGTAAACATTACCGTCGACGTAATACATTTGTATAATAAATATTTATGAATATATAATACAAGTACTACATCTGTTAGAACATTTTTCAATAGTTCTGATTGATTTAATGAAATGGTTGCGTTTACAAAGTTTCTGAATCGAACATGTAAAACTGCAGTTATTTGTCACCGCTCCGTTACGTTACAGGCATCCATAAGAACAGTCATCCTTAATTGTTCGTATGATAGAAAACCATTGATTTCCAGCATCTAATTTCTACTTATAAATAATAAATAAAATGTTTCTTGCAGAATAAGAAGAGACAAAAGTCTTTATCAAAAGCGGGTAGTTAAATGCCATTCAGCGAATTAGTTTCCCGTTTAATCGATTGAAAATTACATTTTCTAGAATGAAAATGCGGGAATTGCTTCTGAAACAAGGACAGATTAACCCTTAGTGCGCCATTTGCAACAAAAGTCGTATTTTTGTCTCGTCTGCTGAAATGTTTAAGAAGCCTCTATCGCAAATAGAGTGGACCCAGATCAGACTGTTCCTATAGGAGCAGTCTGTTCTGGGTCCACGCTGTTGGCTTCTATACTTAATTCGTCAGTAATGTTAGGCAATAATTTGCAGCAGACGACTTCAGCAGACGACATTTTCAGATGCATTTTTTTCTTGGCGCTTTAAGGGTTAAGACTAGTTTTACTTCATGATTCTCGCTTACTTCATACATATACATGTATCAGCATCATTTACTCCTTATTCTGGTTACTTAACACTTTCACTGCCAAACGCGCGACTGTAGTCGAATTTACCGTTCACTGCCAATAGTCGAAATTTAAAGGCACAGTTTTTAACTGTTACAAGGGATTCAAATCTTTGTTCTTTATTTCAAAATGTTCAGGGGACATAGTAATATCATATATGGAAGAAAACGCAATTTTCTGTACAAGAATTGACTTTACAAAAATATTTGTAATGTCATTAGATTTCGCGGACGGAAAAGAACAACTTTAACATGCCCAAGGGAATGACATACAGGACGCATTAAGCCCTTCAATTGCTATATTTTGATTGATTTCTGATGAAACAATATATTATCAGAATAAATCCTTATGTTTGATACTTGGTGTAGATGGATGTTTTATCTTTTTTGTATAAAATAGTTGTTTATAGGCATTTTTCATATTTCAATATGGCTTCCAAAATGGCCGCCACCGGTCACGTGACTATTTTCATTATCATTGGTTCAAACAAAAGCTTTATATATTGGCAACATCCTGTGAAAGTTTCACAGCAATAGGTTGAATGTACATACTCTGTGTTGAACCCATACACCCTCAATATTCAGGAGTCCTTGAAACATGCTTGGCATTAAGGTATTGGTTTTTTGAGGTGCTTGGCAGCGAAAGTGTTAATACTAGTCCATTATTTGGGTTACTTAATATTAGTCCTTGGATTATTCTGGCTAGTGTTGTCAGTAGAAAAACCGACGAATGCGCAGATGCGCAGTCTGGTCTGCCCCTTTGTAGTTCGCATGCAACAAAGTCAGGTTTTCTCGCGCCGGGGCCCATTCTTTTGAATAGACAATGTTTGTTCAAACATACACGGTTAGTGGCCGAGGCTCTTCTACTGAGTATCCACGTCTATGTGGCTTGAGCAGAAATAAAGAAAATAGTACAAGCCCTTTGAATCCCCAGTTTAGTATGTAAAGTGGGGTCTGATGTATCTAAATCAGGGGGACTTAACATATAATGCTTTCTAAAAGTGTCAACTTGCAGCATAATCGTGATGGAGATACATGATTTTCTGTTCTCAATAAAGCTTATTCCGTATAAAAGCAATTCTACTTGACATTTAGAGGGAAAGCTTAATACCCACAAGTGTCCAACGCTTTGGCAGTTTGAGAGGCTTTGAAATATTGCATAATCACTAGCATTCAAAAACCACTTACGCTGATGTGAGGTGCGTCAACTTGACAGATAGTCTACAGAAGCTGCGTCATATGGGACATCTCCGTACTAAAGTGACATTGTCTTTGTACCTTAGATGTAGTGCAAAGAGGGGAAAGCTGGGTCCACAATTACAATTGCACTTTTTTGCTCAAGTATTGATATTTAACCCTTAAAGCGCCAAGAAAAAAAGTATCTGATAATGTCGTCTGCTGAAGTCGTCTGCAGTAAATAATTGCCTAACATTATTGACGAATTAAGTATAGAAGCAAACAGCATGTACCCAGAACAGACTGCTCCTATAGGAGCAGTCTGATCTGGGTCCACACTGTTTGCCATAGAGGCTTCTTAAACATTTCAGCAGACGAGAAAAGCAGACGAATTTGCTGCGATTGGCGAATTAAGGGTTAACTGTGATGTGCTGTGGTTCCCGTTTCTCATGACTATGCGTTCTTTATGTTCAGTTGTTTCATGCATTGCTCTGCCTTATTGGTTTTCATTACCATTTCTAACATTGCTTTGACTTTCTTGAATCACGGAAACGCTTGTAACACTACATCATGCTCTGCCGATTGCACATATTAATCATCAGAGCTGGTCCCAAAGAAAACAAGCCCCATCTGTATCCCGTTTTTGTCTGTATGATTTGATTCTTTACGTCCCTCCAGCAATCTTTCAGTTAAGCAGGGACGGGTCTCCCTGGGTTGAACCAGTACTAAGCTAGGATAAATGTGTATTGCTCAAGGACCATAACGCAGTGACGCCGGTGAGGCTCGAAACCGCGGCCTCTCGGTCTCGAGTCAAGCCGTTGGAAATATAGATTGACAAAAGTTATAATATGCTTGCCATCGACTTACAGGGCTTTGACTTAAGGACCTTACATGTGGGCCTGTGTCGAGCAGCGAGTCTCAAGCGAAAATAAACTGATAATGAATTAGGCTTAACTGTGACTATGGGTGATTAAATTGCCTTTTCTCGTGATGCGCCCAATTGTGACTTTGCAGTCATTACGAAACAAGCTTTCGTTTCTCAATGTTTTACTATTGATCATTGGGTTCAACCGTCATTTTGCTGTAAATATTTTCGTCCTTAAATTTGAATGTATGCACAATTCCAGAAACATTGTGCAAACGTTTCCGTGTCGATAACGAAAGGCTGTGGGCAGGAAATGCCACATTCACAGATCACCCCATGTCACCATGAGGAAGAGGAACTAGGACACAGATAAAAAAGACTCATACACATTAAACCCTTTGTATATTGGAAACGGCTTAACGGGTACTCTGGCAAACACCCAGATGAAATGCAGCATGATGCTGCATTTCATAAGGGTCTGCACTGTTTGCTGGTATCTAAACAATCTTCAGGGACAGAAATACATTATAATTTTGAAACTTCTACCTGTGTACCCTTAATCCATATAAGCCTAGCGTCCTTTTTTTCGGGACATAGGCTAACAGTGCAAAATCAGATCATGATCAAACGACGCTAAACGCGGCGTCTGATCAGGTTCTCCACTGTTTGCTTACAGAAGTTTCTTTTAAAATATAGATAAAAATGAAACATACAACCCAACAACCCTAAAATTTGAAATGGACTCCTCCAATTATAAAAAAAGTGGGGAATTCCATTCGGCTTAAATGGGTTAAAGTATTAAATGGGAAGTTTGCTGCATTTTACCAGGGTCTGCACTGTTCGCTAAGATTAAAACAACCTTCAGGGACAGAAATACATTATTTAGAAAATTTTACCCGTGACCCCTTAAAGTAAAAAATGGGCAATTCCACACTTATTGTATCAATATGAATGAGACAATCCATCAGAATACACACGGTTAAAGAACGAACACGATAATAACGCAATCAATATCTTATGTCTTAGGTTTTCAGAAATTCACCTTTAGTAAAGCAATGTCGAAACATTGAACGAACATCATCAAAAGCAATCATTGATAGAGGGAGCGCAGTAGCTCAGTGGTAGAGTGCTTGACTCGAGACCGAAGGGCCGCGGGTTCGAGCCTCACCGGCGTCACTGCGTTGTGGTCCTTGGGCAAGACACATTTATCCTAGCTTAGTACTGGTTCAACCCAGGAAGAACCGTCCCGCATAACTGAAAGATTGTTGAGTGGACGTAAAGAATCAAATCAAACAAAAACAATCATTGATAGAGGGCAAGGGAGCAATGTATTGTGTGTAGGAAGGGTTTACATTATGTCATATACTAAATATCACAATCTAAAGAATTTTCTGGAAAGTAGAACATGACAAACATGTTAAGTGTGTTTATTCATTGGTTTAAAGTTACATGTACATGTATCTATTGCGAGCATGAACCCTGAATACATTTCTTTTTGCCTGCAATTACCAGCATATCTAAAAAACGAAACATCAACCAGTTCTTTTGATATTTTTTTTCTGGAACTACTCATATATGAAACTGTAGATTGTGGTAGAAAGAATATTAATAAAATAGTCACACAAAATTCTGTTGGGCTTTGTAAATACAAATTGTGCCGCTCTCAAAAGTAATTTTAGGTACTCCATACCCCAAGTACGACTTTACAACATGTATGAGAGACTGTATGAGGGGAATTTGAGCAAGCCAAATATTAGGTAAAATGGCTTGTAGCTGGCTCAAAGATAATTATATATAGGACTATAGCATTTACTAACCATTTAGCATATTCTTATGGGGTAACACACGAGATTATGGTGTTTGTCGCGTCAACGCACAGCATAGGCTCAGGGATACTCTACATTTCGCATGGAAGCATAACCACACCGCATAGGCGGCAATCGAAAACGTTTTTAACAATCGATGAACGCGGATCAAAATTGCTAAAACAGTGTTTTCGATTGCCATTTGTCGCCAGTTGGGCGACAAATTGCAATCTAAAACTCTGTTTCTAACGAGTTTTGATCTTCGTTCGTCGATTGTATCAATGTTTTCGATTGCCGCCTACCCGGTGTGATAACACAACTAAGGCATCCAGCTCTACTAAGTACAGTCAGTGGTCATAAGTAAGTAGCCATAATGGCAAACGTTGTTTCGTTTGCAAAAAATTAAGTACATTTAAAATCTGTATAATTTGAAAACGAGAAATGCATATTATCTGAAATTTTGAACATATCACTATTTGCTATTTTTAAACTTAATAATGCTTGATTATTATAGAAATAATATCACCTAGAGTTTGTGGTCGTTATTCATTTCAACCACCCATGATTTCTGAAACAGTTTGAAAAATTCTATGTGGATTCTAAACTTCTTCCTTTTTTTTTGCATGGCTATAGATATTGCTTATTTTCTATATATTTTTGGTGATAATGGTGCTAATATGTTATAATCATGAGCTGTGACATTTTCCTAATTTATTCACTGTCATATTAGGGCTGGCCTGACCCAAAAATCTTAATTATTGAATGAACCCACATGGTAACTTAGCAACAAGTATCAGTCTTTCTAGGGTCTATATACGAGTGTTTGAAGCAATTAGTCTTTAAGTGTTTCGTTCTTTCAAATTCAAATGACAGCACCCAGCGATACCTAACCCCTTAGTCAAATTTTGCTTTACGAGGGGGGTACCCAAACTTTCATGCAAAATGATAGGATAGTTCTTCTTAAAAAATAAATGTTCTGTAAAAATGTAACCCCAAATGGTACTTTAACCTGAAAATAATTATTACACAAATATTATATCACCGGTTATGCTGCTTGTGGCACCAATATCAGGACTGACAGTGAAAATTAGCAGTTTTTCTTTGGACCCAACCATAGCTTACATCCATCAACATTTATTCAAAATATATTATTTTCAATTTGAACACTGTAATGATACCTCACAAAACATACATACTCCATATTCCAGCATTTGTTTATTTAGTTTGTTTTTTACAGCTAAAGCATACTGCAGTCGGGTCATTTTCGTGGCATTATTTTCTGCCCAGTTCTCTGCTCTACAGTATTTTATTTTCAGTGTCTATACTAATTTGAACCTTAACAGAATGTTTTTCAGTACATTGCAAATATTTCTGCAAATTTTCAGTAAAGAATATTACAATCTGGCATTTTTACAGCATTTTTTCAACACCTGCTATCTTTTTTGAAGAAATGGAGCCAATGTTTGTAATACACAATATCTCCATAGCAACAGATGATGACATCATACAATTTGGTAATGACGTAAACATATACACTGTATATTTATCAAGGGCAATTATCATTTGGAGAAATTGTCTTAATTGGCTAGAAAAGACCATTGTTTCAGACAATACTTTTTGTCAAATTCTTGTAAGCTGATTTGGCTACTTACTTATGACCACTGAGTGTAGCTGCGTAGTTTACTATCTGAGCTGCATTAATTCACCATTTTGATTTTCGCCAACACACATGTGATAAGCCGAAAAATCTCCTTTAAACGCCAATGCATTTCTATCGGCTCGCCCGAACCTTCATAGCTCGACAATGCGATAAGAACCAAAATAGCATGTGCTGGCTTATTTTACATTCATAATTTCATAATATGAGGCATAATTTCAGCACAATTTCACTCCATGTATTAATATCCCATGTGATACAATTTAATGAATAATAAATTGACAACATTTACTAATAAGTTTCTCATAAGATTCGTCGTTTCAGCCAAATCCCAGACTGCATATCCTCTAATTTATCTAATTGCGCTATAATTGTAAGTGATATCGTCATTTAACCAATGAAGATTATCTCCTAGATGGTTTGAGGCCTATCAAAATGTTGCGTGTTCCACTGGCACTGATCGAGAATACTAGTTTCATCACGAAAACATCTCCATACAAGGTAACACTGTAAAACTACATGTAAGTTAACATCAAAAGGGGTGGCAGCTTAGCTGCCACCCCTTTTGGTGTTTTCTTACTTTTTTCCGACTAAAACAACTTGAGGTAAACAGTTCTCAAGTGATATGTTAAACATCTCTACCTTTTACCTGTTATAGTTGTAGTAATTCCCCAGATTAATACAATCGAACAGAAAATACCTTTTTAAGCAGTTGAAAAGTTATAACAAGATTAGTGGCAGTTTAGCTGCCACCAAAGTTGGTGTAAGTTACATTTATTTTTACAGTGTAATACCAAGTTAAGTTTGTGCCTTAAAGGTGAAAATACCTGTGTAATTTTGCGCAGGTTTCAAATGTTCTACAATCCCTGTGATCGCAACAGCAAATTAGAACTATATATGCATTCGAAGCAGTTTAACTCTTAAACTTTATACTATAGACGAACGTAGATCAAAAATAGTTAGAAACAGAGTTTTCGATTGCCATTTGTCGCCCGACTGGCGACAAAATGGCAATCGTAAACACGGTTTCTAGCGACTTTTCATCCGGGTTCGTCGATTGTTTAGAGCGTTTTGATTGCCGCCAATCCGTTGTGAAGCCACAGTGGTGACGATTTAGTTGATTTTGAAGGTGAACTAATACACTATCTGCAGTGAGTAACACGAATAGACCAAAGTTACAGTGGTGACAATTTAGTTGATTTTGAAGGTGAACTAATACACTATCTGCAGTGAGCAACACGAATAGACCAAAGTTACAGTGGTGACAATTTAGTTGATTTTGAAGGTGAACTAATACAATATTAGCAGTGGGTAACACGAATAGACCAAAGTTACAGTGGTGACAATTTAGTTGATTTTGAAGGTGAACTAATATACTATCTGCAGTGAGCAACACGAATAGACCAACTTGGTATGTTCGTATTGCCCAATGCGGATAGCTCTGGGCAAAGGTTATAAAAGGCAAGGCATATTTGTGTTGATCCAAACATAGGTGGCCTGTTTTGATGTTTTGATAAATGTCTAGAAGAAACCTTATTAGACATTTCACGGCTTCCTTGCAAATGACAACTTTCTTCTATCAGTTCCTAAATCATTCTGTCTGGCTAGATATCTGATAAATAGAATTTCTTTCTGGTTTAATATATAGAATGAAACTGGCAATAAGATGCTTGTATGAAATAGTATTATAAAAGAGCCCACATATGATCGCATTGTTGAGCACCGAATGCTCAAGCGATCCTGCACAAATGCACAGACTCGCCAGAAGCTTACCTGCCCGCATATACAAACTATGTATATAGATGAAGACCAAGACTAATATTATAGATCTGTTACCCTACTGGATGTAGCAGCATGGGCGTTTTAATGCGATTTTAGTGCATATGAGCCTCGACATGTGATTTCCAACAATGTGCCATTTTGACAAGTGTAGACTCAACACAGCCTGTGCATTTTCCTTTTAAGCTTAGAAACTGCAATTGATGTTCGGTCAGTACCTTAACAGTAATAGAATATTCAAGCGACTAGCAAAGGCTCTGATCAGACTGCGCGTATGCGCAGACTCATCTGAGACTTTACTGGTCGCACATACCACATTGTTGGAAATCTCATGTCGCGGCTCATATGCGATAAGTACATTATATCATGTGCAGGCCCAATCATTATATTTTTGTGGTGACATTTTTATTCATTTATGAATTACATTTGTCAGACTTAAACTGTCTGGTTATGTCTTCGTAAACAATCTGTTTGAGAATCATGACAAGGTTCCTACGTTATACGTGTTACCTAAACTCCACAAAGCACCGTATAAATCACGGTTTGTTGTAAAGAGCTATGTGCAATAAGGATATCGTTTGGCCCCATCACTGCTGATTGGGCTGTTAGAAGAATAACACAAGTGGTAACGTATGACGAATGGTATTTATTTAAAATTAATATTTTAGCAACAGGAAATGGACGCCAAAATTGGCTTAAATAATAATAAAAAACGCCACGTTGGACTAAATTGGAGGCTTTGGGAGGCCGATTATTTAAGAATAAGATATTAGCACAGCTAAATACCAAATAAACCTTTTAATATGATGTGTGTTCTGGTAATTTAATTCTTATCATCAATAAAATATATTCTGGTGTTTGATTGTGCTCTATTATTATTATTATTATTATTATTATTATTATTATTATTCTGTTAATTTCTCTGTCAAAAGTCTCAAAATTGTTCCAAAATGACAAATTCCCCATTTTCAGCCTATTTCAGCGGTGATTTTTGTTACCATAGCAACGGTAAAAGTCAAATTAATACAGAACTTTTACACCTGGGATATTGTTCGAATAAAGCAATAAGAAGAACTTGGTGAAAAGCCAACTTTTAATTTTTGGCCTCATTGGGGGCCAAAACACCCCCAAATGCATGTAGCTCTTTAAACACTTGTACTGCTACTGAGTTGCCAATACTTTTCACATCTTGCTTCACTGAGGTTAAAACTAGTAAACTCTTTGGCTGCTAATAGTGATGTAATGTCATCTGCTGTGCAGGGCGTAGCTACGTATACGCAAAAACGCATTTGCGTACACATTTGGACAAAAATATGGGAAGATTCTATCACAATTCAGATTTATTCTTGATGTTTGTGTCAAAATGTGTGCGAAGAACCAATATTAATCTTTGGCACAATTTGAGATGATGTTGGTATCACCCTTTATTGATTTGTCACCAATAAGTGATTCAGTGAATGAGGGCCTGATCGTATACATGTTTTATAATCTACCATTACCGAGAGTGTGTTTATCTTGGCAAACAGCGCATACTCTGATGAGACGCCGCGTTTTGTGGCATCTCATCAGGGTCTACGCTGTTTTTATATGTTCCACAAGTGCGTACTTTGAATTTTAGACTAGCTAAGCCCCTGCTGCATGTCGTCTGTTTATCCTTTTACACCGTCTGTGTAGCAAGCGGCATGGATCCAGATCAGACTGTTGCATGAACGCTGAAATTAGTCTGGGATGTTAACAGCTAGATGCAGAAGACGACATTGCCAGACTACATTTTTATGTATGAGTTATTTCGTAGCAGGCAAAGTGTTAATTATTTATTAGTAAAAAAGTTTTCCACTTAAGAATACACTAACACCCAACTTGACAATGAGCATCATAGACAAAGGTATAAAACAAGTTCTACACAAGACGGTTCTTGGCATTATAGTAGACGAAACTCTTGATTTTAAGCAAAAATTCAGGAGAGAAAAAAACAAAGGATAACCTTTTAAATGTATTGAACATTTCATCAACAGTTATAACGGATGCTTCCAAAGAATCTTTGTTAGCCTCTACACGTCGTTAGTTTTACCAAATATGGATTATAGTATTGCAACCTTATCAACAGAAACAGACAGCTGATGTAATGAGGTGACGTTAGTACAAAGTGCATATTTATTAAAGGAGCAGGATGCTTAGCTAACTCCAGCACAGAAGCAATAGAAATTATATGATATTGCAACCCATAACATCTTCACCTGAAACTCAGACAGACAGAAGAATAACTCAGAATTCACAGTGTACATGGCACAGAACCAATCAAGAAACACTTTAAAACTAGAACTAATAATCCAGATTTAAAAGGAAACAAACGACAATTGATGTGCTTATTGCTGCTTTTACTGAAATCAAAGGCAAATTCAACCTAGGGAATGTGGCATAATAGTAGCAGTACACCAAAATTTATGGGGTTGTGCAGACACTCAAATTTACAATGTAACTGGGATAAATTATGAAATTTACAAGACAATGCAAGTGTCTTCTTACCTACAGAATAATGATCGCAGCTTGTCAGTCCATTTGATCCATGGTCACAAAGATTTTACAGGCAATTAATTGACAGACTGCTTAGCCAAAACTGAGGCAAAAGAAATGATAGCAGAAAAAAGAAGACTTTTTGAAGTGTTAGCAGACATATCTCTTAACGTTGATGAAACGAGAGGTTATAGAAAAATGGTAGAAGATTTCTCTCAAAATCTGACACATTACAAGTAGTTATCACAGAGGTAGGAAAACCATAACTTAGCCATGGAGATGGAAAGGTTGAAGCTATTATAAATCAGTTCATTATTGGTCAAGATTGTTTAAACATTTTACTGCATAAACTAACAGAAATAAGTCCGTGAAAAAGGAACACATGACTATTGCATTTTTAACTGTCAAAAGTTTCAACTACAACGACAAGTTCTTGAAAGAAAAAGTGAGGAAATCCTAGCCAGAAACACAATTACACAGATAAGCATCATTCTTAAAGTCATGACAGAAAATATATTGAATTGATGTTAGGTGCAATTGACTTAATTCTTTTTTATCAAAAACCAAAAATCTAGCTTGCTCGAAGACCTATCACTTAGAGGTTTGCACCTAAAGAAAGCATAATTTAAAGAAGTGCCAAGAGGAAATAGCCAGTGTAATATTGGCAAAAACTAATTTATAACACTACAACAACAACAACAATTAATATAGTGCTGTGAGAAGGTTTATTATTTGTTTCTTTCAATTGAACTACTCGTATAGAAATAGTTCTTGTTAAGTGATGTGCTTCCAACCATATACTTTATACATGTTAAATAATTTGATTCTAGGCGGTTGCTTTAACAAAGGGTTGCTAAATTTAAACTATAGAAACAGCTATGTGCATTAGAAGCTTCCTCTTATGAGCCGACCAAATAATAAAAGCTGAATAAATCTGCTTTGCTTAGTAAAACAATATAACAATAGAAATAGATAAATAGTAATTTTCGACCAAATATAGGATGAAAATGGTACCACTCACATATGTGTTAATGAATCTCCCTAGGCACTATGCCAACCAGATCAAAGGCCTGTCATTATGTTATTGAGATGATTATGATTTCCTTGCATTGAGTATAAAGAGGCTCCTTGAAGGGTTTATGTATATTCGGATAAAATTTTGATTTTGATCTTGGTGAAATCCATCCCTTATCAGTTAATCCGCTAATTACTCATCATAAGCTAAAATATAGGCCTTTTACAGACATAGAGCACAGGACATTTAACAGATTATTACTCTGATACACACCATAATAAAAAGCGCTTTGCTTTGTATTTAGCTGTGCTGATATCAAATCATTCCAAAACGGCCATCAGTCTGTGAGGATGCGCGGGTTGATCTGTGCCTTTGTTCTTCATATACGACAAAGTCAGGTTTTCTCGCGTCGAGGCCCATTTTATATGAATACTTTTACAAGTGTACCAGAAATTACTCAAAGACGGTTGCCTTGGTTTAATGATTTATCTTAAATTTCTGTTTTTGCCTTGAAAGACATGGTTAAATGTTTCCGGCAACATGATTAATCAAGGCATAATTTGGTGTGATTCAGCCTTTCTCTGGAGTGATATTGAAAACAGGTTTCCGTTTCATTGTGTCTATTCTATTTCAATCTCTTCATTAGCTTTCAGTCTTTTCAGGTATTAATTATTCTTATAAGAGATGGAGCCAGCTCTGTTGAAAGTACAAATATGTTCTTAAAAAGGTTATCCTTTGGAAGCAAAGAAGTGTAACTAGAGTGTGCATATTTTCTGGGCCAGACCAGCTAGTTTCGGCCATTTAGGCCTCATCAGTGACCCTGTTCCACAATGAAACCCATGATCCGAAAGGACAAGAAATTAAAATCTACACTATAGTTAAGGGCAGGGAGACGTTCTACCGCCGCCACACAGTCCCAATCACCAGCTGAAGTGAAGTCAAATATGTTCTTAAAAAGGTTAGCCTTTGGAAGCAAAGAATGCACCGAAGAACTGCAACTAGCGTGTGCATATTTTCTGGGTCAGACTAGCTAGTTTCGGCCATTAAGGCATCATCAGTGACCCTCTAATAGTTTCAAAGTTCCACAATGAAACCCATGATCCCAAAGGACGAGAAAATAAAATATACACTATAGTGAAGGGCAGGGAGACGTTCTGCCGCCGCCACACAGTCCCAATTACCAGCTGTAGTGAAGTCAAATATGCTCTTAAAAAGATTGTGCATGTATTCATAAGTGATTCGATCTACAGTCAACTCCCATTTATTCAAATACTACTATTGATTCAAAGATAGAGGAGAATCGTTGTAAACAAAAATATAAAATAATCCAGGTAATAGATGTTTTATACAGGAATATGTCCTAAACTACCTCTAACTGATATTTCACTCGGCGTCATATGATAAATGTACTTGTAGCATGATTTACATTTCATCAAACTTTGTTTAAGAAAATAGTGCGTGTAAACTACCAGTACATATACTTTTACATTTAAGATCGTGCAACTCTAAGCAGGTGCTTTAGAGAAGAAACAACAACAATAACAACAACAACAACAACAACAACGACAACAACAGCAAAACGCGATCTTATGGGCAAAAGCAACAATGAAAACAATTGAATCAGAAATGCAAGCCCTTGTTAGACCAAGCAACCTACTACGAACCCGGTCGAAATCGGGGTGTCAAATAAAAACTTATATCAATTCACAAATTAATATAGTGGCCACCATTTTGAACTTTTTAATTAATTTCCTGTAAATTTTGAAAAGCCAATAATTCTTTGTTTCATTGCAATCTGTACAGATGTTTTATTTCAAAAATCAACTATTTTCAACAAAAGAATAAATAAAAACAAACACAATTAAAAAAGAATCGCAGGCCCAGCCTCCATAGCTTTCAATTCTCTACTTCCCATACATTGCTTTTCATTCGATTGTGATCGAATGGGCGAATTACGTTTGAGCGGAAATCATACCGTGACAGGGTATGAAATGAGCGGCAAACCATACAGTCAAAAGAGCGGATTGAAAAATCATGCAAATGAGCGCATTTTCCAGGTAATGACCAGGTTATGTCCAGGTAATGAAAATTTATACAAATGAGCGAATTTTCCAGGTAATGACCAGTTTATGACCCAGTTTATGGCCATTCTCTTCCCTTCCGCTGAATCATTCAAGAAGGGTTGTAGTCAGTTACAAGCAAAAGTATGTGCACGAAGTACTGGTTAACTGCTTGTTCAAGCTTGCCGAGGAAAAAGTGTGGTTTGGTGAACCGACTGTCCTGCCATGACCATAGCTATTGACTTGGGACGTAAAGCAACAAAACAAACAAACAAAACAAGATGTGGAACTCAGCCATTTGCGTATTTCAATACTGTTGTCCTTGTACTGTAGTCTTGACTGAAGCCAAAAGTCTGTATTTTTCTCCACCAAGCCTGTCCCAGATGGAATAATTGTACCCATTGCACTGTCTGTTATAAGTCTTAATCTGCAAGATCTGTTAGTACACCGCTAGGAAATAGCACTTGACTTCAAAATGTAGTCAATACGAAAGACAGAACTTTGCGTTTCATATACTAAACTCATGTATGGGATAATCGTGCAATAGCTCTTAGGTGATTGAGGGCTACTAGGCTGACCACCATCGTATCAGCGTGGGGGGTCATCAATTTGCAGTAATAAGGACTTGGATGTCAGATTCACTTGCGTTTATTTTAGGTAAAAGTAGCTCAACTATGAAGATAGATGAGACGGTTGGTTTACTGAAGAAACAAAAAACACACCAAAAATATGACTTCTATATGAGTCATGTCGTGATAAAACATGTTTTTGTTTGTTTGTTTGATTTGATTCTTTCGTCCCATCTACAATCTTTCAGTTAAACAGGCACGGGTCTTAATGGGTTGAACCAGTACTAAGCTAGGATAAATGAGTCCTGCACAACGCAGTGACGCCGGTGAGGGTCGATCCTGCGGCCTCTCGATCTCGAGTCAAGCACTCTACCACTGAGCCACTGCGCTCCCTTAAAAACATTGTTTTTGAAATATGCAAACAAAAAAGGCGAATACCAATCTGCACATCCGCTGAGGCTATTAAGCACATTTCTGTTTCGAGGAATGATAGACATACTCGCTTCATCCAAATCTTTGTAGCTAGGCAGATAAAGATTGTAATCAGGTCACAAGCTCCGAAAACTGGTTTTTCGGTGACGTGTCTTATACAGTGTGTAATGTGATACTAGGCCAAATATACTTGTCCGGAACTAATGCAGTATCCCATAATTCAACTGTCCGCAACGCTATCTCGCGCCACTTATAACTATATATACCATTTCTAGGAGACTAATTGATTTACTAGGCACTGAGGAATATCTAAATCGGATATAGTTTACCAAAATAAGCAAATTATAAGAAGAAAAAAAAACCTTCAAACAAACCAGCAATCGACAAAATGAAGAGCGTCTGGGAGAAATTATTCTCTTATAGCAAGATGCATTGTTGGGAAAATTGCGCATGCAGATATAAAGGCCAGTCTGTGGTTACATGTAATGCATTTATGGGTCCAATAACAGTAAAACATGTGTAAAATGGCCACTCTCAAAAAAAACGAAAATCTTTTTCAAGACCGATTATCGCTTAATGCAGCTCCATTCTGCAATATTTTCGACCTTCATTAAACTACCATTTTTCATCAAGACCTTTGTTTTGTGTATTTTTCAGTGGCCGTTTTACACAGGCTTTACTGTACGCGTGTTACAATATAGGTTAATATGTGGCCAAAGGCTTCCGATGTGTTGTAAGTACAACTGTGCGAAAGTCTTTGACCAAAGCGTTCTGATGCTTTGTATGTACATGCAAACTTGCGCGTTTTATACATGTTATCTAGGTCAGTCTTTGGACAAGGGTCTATGTAGCCTGGATTCCAGTCTTATCATTTTTCTTTCGTTTTATTTCTCCGTGTCTTGGTCAAAAACGACGTCAATTGTATTCCAAATTAATAACGGACAACTGATACCTTTGATGTGGTATCTTTTTATTCTCTTAATTTTTAGAATAATAGCATAAGAAAGAAAATATTGCCACAATATTGACGACTGGACCCAGGCTAGGGTATGTGGTACATTGTAGGTAACCATGCTCGTATTGCAATCTAAGATGTATCTGGAGTTGGTAAATCAACCGTTTTTAGATATTAACAAACAGGCTCCTAAGCCGTATTTATAACTAGGTTAACATGGTTAAGTAGCGAGGAATGACGCACTTCTGCCAAGCTTATTAGACAAATTAAATTAATCCTCATAATTAGAATTAGGACAGGCCAACTGACTTTGCGAATAATCCACAGGAAATCGTTCAGGACAACTATTAGAGCATCAAGCCGACGTTTCTGATCTAGGTCTTAGATGTTTGTAAAGGTTAACAGCACACGAAAACGTCACCGCTAGCAAGGAAAGAGCTCAGTTGTATGCTTCTAACCGATCAGGAGGCTGGGCTTACTCTTTGTATAGTGACTGAGACTGGGCGTGTCAGACAGCGCTGTCATACACTGTCAAATAAGACTAGTCTACAGTGAATCGGGTGTAATAGCCTATGTACGCTTTACTCGTGCAACCAACTGAAGCGCAGACGACAAGGGTGACCAACTTTATACCAGTTAGCATGCCTGGTAAACGTTTATCTTTAGTATGCTGCTGGGGACCTGCTGCATTTCATTTACCGGGATAGATATGTTGTAAAATATTTTGGGGAGGGTAGGTTTGCACTTTCTTTAAATTCTGTCTGTATGGCATAACTGGCTTGATTTTTAAGCCCGATACAATAGTAATAAATCACCAATTAGAATTCAGCGGGACAAGGGTTAAGTATCTGAACCATGAGAAAAGGGCATACAAACATGGGATTTGGTCTTATCGTAAATCCGCAGAAGCCTCTAACAATCGCTTATTCTGGCGTGTCCAGAGGGACTAGATGTCTAAAAGTTGTTCGGAGTCTTCTTCAACGTGCATACATTGTTTACGCGAGAAGCGAAAGCCATGGCGAGGTGATGCATACATACAGGCTCGTCGAAGCCTTCGCCACACGCCGATGTAAAACGAACCATCATCTCGTGTACTGACTAATTTATAGTAAAACGTGTGGCTTACCTTAATTTATTTTCTTATTCAATATGATAATTTGAATAGTTAAAATTTCTAACATTGTCTGAGCACATTCTGTATGTCTAGACTAGTCAGTCTCCTTCTAGTCAGTCAGTATCTAAATTAATTCGAAATGCCTTTTTCTTATATTGGGGATCAAAACTACTACATGTACACAGGTGTAAAGCGTTTCACAAGTGAATAAATACGCTCTGTCTTACCGATTTTTATATGGAAATGTCCACGGGTGGATCTTAGCTAAGAAACACCCAGTCTTTCTTATCTGGTCGAACTATAAAGGGTATTTAGAAAGCTGGTTTAACTTCACTGTCTCCGCTGCCTTGACGGTAATACGCCTTATGAGAAAACTCTCGGGTTCATCTTTTCCATATTTGGATGCCTTATGCACCTTTGGGCTAGAACTTCCTATATTGTTGATTATCTGAGGCTGTTAACCTTTTAAAGACCAATGGGGTGTCCATGAAGCAACAGACAAAAACAAGCAGGATGGTCCATTGTACGAGGGTTGTCCCAGTAAATCGTGGACTGGGCTTACTGTATAAAAAGTAACCATTGCACAAGCTTCCAATTTTCAAGTATGCTATATACACATGTTTTGGGTGTACATACGAACTTTCAGGAAAATATACTGAAGGATAACATCTCTGTACACAATACAAAACTATAAGGTATGCAGACCCCGCGCACGCTGACAATGTCGCCTACTCTTAACAATCAACGTCATTTACATAATGTTTACACTTTTTCAAAGTATTCTCCGTTTTGTGTGATACACTTGCAATTTCGTTTTACCCACTTTAGGAACATGCCACCGATCCGTCCACTATCTAATGACCGTTACATATGTCCTGAAAACGTTTACCCCCAAATGCGATTTCAACTGCGGAAAGTAAATACGGTCTTGTGGGGCAAATTCCGGTGAGTATGGCGGGTGCATCAGCACATCTATCTACAGTTGTGTCCTGGCAGCGCTATGGCTGTGCGCATTTTGCTAATGAAGAATAACACTCTTGGTATTGCCGTACAGGGCTGGTTACTTCTTGTGCATTGCGTTCATTAGGTCCCAGTTTATTGTCCGAAAGAAAAACAACACAGACTTTTAAGTACCGTGAAGAACCTCTTGTTATTTTATTTAACTTTTGTATATTTTCGAGAGGTAAGGGTGCTACTTTATTAAATTCATTTTAAACTGAGAATAGTAGATTTACTAATCCTGGCACACTCCGCCACTTCTCTCTCTGTTTTATGCCTTTCGCCGTCAGTGACGTCCTTCGTTGCCTTATAGTTACCAACAGTCATGTTTGGTTTCCGCCCACGCTGTGCACTATGAGTCCAACCATCACTAAATCGACTATACCATTACAAAACAAAGGCTACTCGAAACACCACTGTATCTGTCAATGCATCTCAGTTGCTTGTATGTGTCTATTGGGTCATAACAGTCTGCACACAGAACTGGTTCGCCGTTCGGCGTGTTTTCTCATCCTCTAATGTCGCTATCTTCACTAGGTTGTTGCTTCAATGGCCAAAGGCCAAAGGTGTGCCATTTTTAAATAAATAACATTTGACGTTCGAAATTTTCTATGATGGCGCCATATTTAACGTTGCTATAAGCAGACAGTTCGTTTTTGCGCTAACCGCTAACATGGCTGAAAAATATTATCTTAATGAACATGCAGCTGATGACTTCAATGTCTTTATTGGTACGTATACATTGACCTGATCGATGACGCACAATTTTCAAATTGTTCAAACAATTTTACCATTTATGCATCAATTTTACTAAAATTTAATGGAGGAAGGTATTTGTAGAATATATTGACGATCGGATATCAAATGAACTAAATATGAGCAAAGTCCACGATTTAGTGGGACAGCCCTCGTATATATTGATGGGTGACATGTTATAATTTCAAAAACATAATAATATATATTTCGGTTTTGTCTTAGCAAACAATGCAGACCCTGATGAAATACCACATTATGCAGTCTCTATAATTTGATATACAGATGAAATATAGCATAATGGAGCCAGAGGCGTATTGCTTGGTGCCAACCTTTATCTTTTTCCACCCCATGTGTATGTGAGTAGCGAATACTATGATGAGACTTGTGATGGTTTGTGTAAAAAAGACTCGCCGGTGCTGGTATTTTTTAGGTTTAACCCCAGGTTGGCTCTGTCACCATTTGATCCAATAGACATAAGACATCAAGACATACTCTGTTAAAGGACATGTAACTGTTTTCTGGTGTGAGTACCATCAAGTCAATAATAATTGCCAGTAGTTTTAGATATAGAAGGTGGCTCGCCAATATTCTGACGCGGAATATACAGCGATCGGTGCAATAATAGCCCTAGAGTACCGAATTCTGCCACGTCGCCAGAAAATTCGTCTTCGGGATTTCCGACTGAGTAAGCCTAAAACCAATGTGCTCAGCTACAGAGACTAGTTAGAATATTGACATAGACATTTTGCATGAAGTAAGATTCGGTATGTTATTTTCCACTAAGCTTTATTACAGTTAGGGAGTTTTCGTCATTTGACACCATTTCTCTATGGAAATGCCAATGAGGTGTGTATTCTTCTTTGACGGACAAACATTTTAATTTAATATTAGTATTTCCTGATCATACTCACTTACTATTTTTGAGACAATAAACGAACCAAAACTTTTTGCCATTTTGCTGTTTTGCTAACTTGATCAAAATTTTTGCCATTTTGCTGTTTTGCTAACTTGACCGACTTACAATAAACTTACGACTTTTTATAATGCATCGTACATAAACACCAAAGCACATTTTTTGTTTCAAGCTTCCTACATTAAGGAATACATGCACAGTCTCGCCCTGGTCCAAAAAATTTTAGTTGCCAATCTAGGCGTTCTTTCACTGTCATCTATTTCAATCATAGCTGTATAATTATCCCAGCAAGACACATTATTGAGAAACATAATTACTACCGATGCTACCATATGACAGGATGAAAAATGTTATAGACAGAGAAGTTGAAAATCGGAATCATTAATATCAGCAAGAAACTGACCAAAATGAGCATCCATGCAGACTATTCAGTGTTCTTTCCAACCAACCACTGCATTACTTACGGTTAATTCAGAAAAAAATCTGCTCAGATTATGGATATAGATGATTATAAGTGTTTGATAGGTAGATGGCATTTTGTTGAACTAAATGTACCCATATTCATATATATTATTTTTTTCGTTATAGACAGTAAAACCTGTCCATTCAAAAAGAACACCAAAACTGGTTTTCAATACCGATTATCGCTTAATGCGGGTCAAAAGTATTGCAGAATACATAATAATAATGAGCCCCGAGTTGTTTGCATGGCGTTACACGGGAAAGCGTTGCAACTCAGACCGATCATTTTGCCTTTGCATTTGTTCGCGAAGAAAAACGATTTCTTTAGTGAATTACATTTTTTGGTAACTTAATGAAATGATGCCCATACAAAAGTGATGTATACATGTAAATGACAATATCGACGTTTTCACGCCCAAAACGCATAAGTAGTTTAGTGTCCTATGATAAACAGAATAAATGTATACATGTACGTTGCAATTGTGCTTTTGTATTATTAACCCATATAAGCATAGCGTCCTTTTGTGGGACGTAGACAAACAGTGCAGATCCAGACCGTGGCGTCTGATCAGTGTCTCCACTGTTTGGTTGCAGAATATTCTTTTTAAGTTTGAACAAAAATGAAAATACCACCCAACATCCCTTAAATAAGAAATGGATCGTTCAAATTTATAAGGTGGGAAATTCTATTCGGCTTAAATGGGTTAAATTATTTTAAAGAAAAGAGGTACACATGCTCGGCACAGCTCGCATTTTATCTCTATCCTCAACGTGTACAATAAAAATCAATAATGCTTAAGCACTCAAGATCCTCTGTATATTCTTGAAGAAACCAGACAGGTTATGTTGTATCATGATATTTCGAAGTTCGGCGAGTTTTAACGATATTGTTGCCGTAATGGGTTAAAGTAAAGAGGAAGGCAAGTGTACATGTACCACATCTGACCCGTGACACCAAATGGGAAAGTGGCAAAAACAGAAGAAAATACAACACACGATAGAGCCAAGACGCCAACCTTTCTCAGCAGGTGATCACAAGGTTGAAAGGAGCAGACAAGACAGCATAACAAAGACAAACATGAAACATAAATAACAAAAAGGATCCACAAAAGAAGGACCGCCTTGGAACGGTTAGTAATTATTACTGGAGGGCTTAAGCATGTTTAATGGTACCAATTTCACCCTACCTACTTTCAGTAAGTTCCAGGAATTAAGTTCAGAGTGCCTAACAGAAAAATAATTTTCTTATTTCTCAACCAAAACATATGTTGTGGGTACTCAAAAGAACCGCCTTAATGAGGCGGTTCTTTTGAGCACCCAAAACATATGCTTAAAAGTATGGGTAAGAAAATATTTACAATTTTACGCTGAATTTTTTTGTTTATCTAAACCTGTGAGTAACATAACACAAGTATAATGTAGGCATTTAATTTGCTTTCGATCTAAATGGCATTTTCATAAAAGCACTTCACTATGTTTACATTGTTCTTTAATCACAGAGATAATGTTTATCTCTAAACGTTTTAATCATCATTTGAAATAGTTAACTTTGCTTCGAGCTATTTCATACAAACAGCTTACAGAGACAGAGAACTGCGCATAAACCCTTTGTCATCTGATGGATTTTCCTATACAGAAAAATACAGTACGGATAGGGATTGTCCATTATATATATTTTAATGGGTTACATCTAGAATTTTCCAAATAGTTAGTATGTACTTCGGTGAGGGATTGTATAGCGCGTGGCCTGGGAACTATATTTCAAAATAAAGTTATTTCTGTTCTGTTCTGTTCTATTAGCTTAATAAACAGTGCAAGTCCTGGTGAAATGTCGAGTTTGTGGCATTTTATCTGGGCCTTCACTGTTTGCCAAAATGCCCCTTTAGGGGTTGTGAGTATACAAAGTGTAACATGTAAGCCATCATTTGAATTGGGTAATTACCTCCTTTCATACTAGTTTCAAACCGGAATTTCCGTGAACCTGGTGTCAGCAGCAATTACCTAGGGCAATTACATTATTTCATAATAGTATCGGACTAGAATTTCCGTGAACCCGGTGTCAGCAGCAATTACCCTGGGCAGCTACATCCTTTCTTACTAGTATCAAATCGGAATTTCCGTGAACCTGGTGTCAGCAGCAACTACCTAGGGCAATTACATTATTTCATACTACTAGTATCAGGCTAGAATTTCCGTGAACCTGGCCTGGGTAACTACCTCCTTTCATACTAGTATTAAACCAGAATTTCCATGAACCTGGTGTCAGCAGCAATCACCTAGGGCAATTACATTATTTCATACTAGTATCGGACTAGAATTTCCGTGAACCCGGTGTCAGCAGCAATTACCCTGGGCAACTACCTCCTTTCATACTAGTATCAAACCGGAATTTCAGTTAACCTGGTGTCAGCATCAAATACCTAGGGCAATTACATTATTTCATACTAGTATCGGACTAGAATTTCCGTGAACCCGGTGTCAGCACAAATTACCCTAGGCAATTACACTCTTTCATACTAGTATCAGAGCACAATTTCCATGAGCCAAAAAGTAAAAACACATTAATATTTCATAGTCTGTGATGCCTCTCAGAAGTGCTTCTCCTTGATAAACATTTATAATTTCTCAAGAGCTATTGTTTAGGTAAATTTGCATTAATAGAAGTTGTTTAAGCCATTTATGCTCCAATCCATTTCAACTGGATTTAGGCTTGAATTTTATAATACCACACACAGAGAAAATTATGCCAATATACACGGATGGCATGTGCTAACATGTAATTGTGGCTGCCTGTTAGCAAGGGAAACCTTAAATCGGAAGAAAAAGCGCATAAGAAGACATTCAGAAATCTAGAGTAACTTCAACATTTGAAAACATCAGACTCAATTTAGATGAGTCTTTCACAAGAATTAATGGAAAGTCGAACAACTCTCACACCACGAGCACCGGTTTAAGCAGTACTCTATATTTTATTCGGGAAGTACCTGAGTATAAAAGATGTATCAACATCATGTCGATGTGCGGGGATAAGTTTAACCAACTAAACAATGCACAACGACAGCTGTTGCTACCTCTAACTGATCTAAAAAAAAATAGATCCTTCAAAAATGCAGACTTACAAAATATGTGAACATTAGATTCGGTTTCATACGATCGGTTCCTACTAATGACGATTTGTGACTTCTGCTGATAATCTTTGCAAGCAATATGGACCAAATTCAGGTGCGACAAAATATCTGGACTCAAACTGTTTAACACGCTGGTGATATTCCTTATTAAAGAAAAATGAATCCCCCGACCACAAAAACACGGAAAATTGCCCAGCATGCAGAAAGGTAAGCAAATTAATGAAAATTAAGACGTGTAAATGTTAAGCGCATGTTTAAAGCCAAAATAACGACGCTAGGTTTTACGCAAATAAGTTACGTTGAACCTGTCTTAACTTTATTGACTTGAGTCCACAAACTTCTCTTATATCGCAGCCGCATTTGACAGAAAGTAGTAGAGATCTATAAAGAATACTTAGGTGAGTGTCTTTTGATATCAAGTTTACCAGGCAAGGCTTGACATCGCAAGGCTTGCCAAGCGATTCAACATGCGTTCATAAAGCCGAGCCTGTTTAACTTGCTATCAAAAGACACGAACCTGGTATTCTATATATCAGTTTACCTATTGTTTACTCCTCAAACTAGCGATAATTACGTATTTTTCATTTTATTTTTGTGTTGATTCAGCGTCATTAACGACGACAATTAAAAAGTGCGTCGGCATCATGGCCTGTAAAAGGCACATGCCGTGAGATAGACAACGTTCATCAGGCAACGTGTAACAATGCAGTAAATATGCATAGTAACTGATAAATGATGACCACGAGACCTCACCGATAGCAACTGAAATACTTTAATACACAAGTGCGTGTATCTGATTAAGAAACTGGTATCATCCGTAGAAAGCACTATTGTCCCTCCATATTTCCCTAGCATTGATAGTATTACGCTGTTGTAGGTATGTTTTCTAGAAACTCCAGATCCAGTTGGGCAGTGCTCCAAGGAATAATCACAATTGTGAAACCAAGGCAAATGCGGTCGGGAATTATGTGGTTAATATACAGCACATGTCTATATATTGGGGGAATGGCGTGTTTGATTGAAATGCTATCATGAGTTTTGGCTTACCTCTAAACGGTATTTCAAGAATAAGAAAAAAAATAGTTTTGATGTTTATAAACATCAAAACTTGAAATGTGATACCAATCACGATTTATAGCTATGGTTTCCTCTTTAGTTGCATGACGGTGGTCCAGGCTTTAGATTGAATGCCGACCCTTACACAAAAGTTTCCATGGGAGCTTAGCATTTTTGTGCTTCAATAGCAGCATAATCTAGGGCAAAGATTTGGTGCCAGTAAAAAGCATTTAAGACCCCCCCCCCCCCGCTGAATTTAGCTGCTGTCCGTTTGTTGTTGATTCATTGTTGGTTGTTGCTCCCATTTTGGGGTTCTGTAATTGTTCTATGTTTTGTAGTGCGTTATTGTGTCCATTCTAATTTTGCAATCATCTTGATGGGGAAGAGAGAGTTGGTTGCCTTGCTTTGTTTGTCTTCCTGGTGTCTCGTGATTGTTGTGTGTTTTTTCCTCACGACGCCACGGGTTTGTCTGCAGTTTGTGATAGTGTTATTTCCTGCTCATACCCACTTACTATTTTTCATTGGTGAGTTGGTGCCTGGGTCCTGTCTTAAGCTGAGGTCACCATGGCTCAACTGGGTGTTATGTTTACTCTGTTTGAGTTATGGGCCCTATACTTTCATCACATTTAGTTAATTTGATTTGATTGTTCCCTGAAATGATGCATTGCATAAGTAGGATGCCTTCATGCGAACTAAACTGTTTCGTGTTTGTACAACAACAGAATCTGGGCAGTGATTTAGCCGGAGAAATGTTGAACCTCCCTGCTATCCGTCTTAAGGTAGTGATTCTGGTGTTTTTGTTCATTATCTGTTGTTGCTTTCATTGTGTGCGAGGGTTTGGTTTTGATCATTGTTTTTGTTATGCAATTCTTACAATCGGAACTGCCTCGGCAAATTCCGTGGAATCAGACCTTGGATGTACATCGAGGATCTACCTTGATAACGTGACACTGACGTTACATAACGTGATGCTGACGTAACAGAAACCATACCAACACAATAAAAAGTGTGATTGCAGCAAAACAAACGGTTATACATGAAGTTCATGTTGTTTTTAGCTATAGCGATATTTTATTGAAAAATACATTTAATATCATTTCATGTGCTGGCTAATCAGAAATATGGATGTTAATAGGGCTACACACATGCTATGTAACTAACTTTCCTTATGCCAGTAATGCACCTTACGTAAACCCGAGGCTTGATTCGATTCTCGAATTGTGTCGGGCTTTCCCGATTGGCAATTCTTAGTGTCCTTTTCTAGTTGGCAATCATCTCTACCTGGGCATACTCACTATTTCTTTTACAAATTGGAGTCCAATTGAACCCAAATACTTGTTTGATATAACCACATTACACCATATACAAAAGAAACCTCCAAACAATCTAAAAAACATCAGTAGCAAAAAACGCACCAAATATTCCTTACACTGTGTTTTCGGAAAGTTGTAATCGCGTCGAGTATGCTTTAGTTAATTGGTCTAAAATTTTGACGCACTGGAGTCACATTGATGATGTATCGGCTTAGACAATCTGTGAGACGTGATGTCACTGTTAATCTCTGTCTTTACACTCGCTTCGTTTAATAATCTCTCATAGTCTGTTCCAAGGCTAGCCACTACATTAATTATGTAACCGCAGCTTGAATTAATGCTCTTTTCGTGTAAGCGCTGCCTTATCTACAATAAATCTCTTTCATGACCAAAACGCTGCTAAACCATAACATATTTATGCATAATGTCATAAAATGGATCCGCTCAAAACAATGTAGATCCGCTGAATGTGGCATTTCAGGATCTACTCTAATATTTCCTTGCCAGGATCCTCCGCACCCCTCCCTTGACACAACTGCAAAAACAATTGACTGGGACGTTAAGCATAAACTCAAACAAAAACAAACTTCCAAAGAAGGAATAAGTACATCTACTGAAGATGTAATGGGAACTGGTTGTGACGGTGGTGTTGGTAGTAGGTTTGGGGTTAAACTTTCAAGATGTAATGGGAACTGGTGGGGGTGGTGTTGGTAGTAGGTTCCGGGCTAAACTTTCAAGATGTAATGGGAACTGGTTGTGACAGTGGTGTTTATAGTAGGTTGGGGGTTAAACTTTCAAGATGTAATGGGAACTGATGATGGTGTTGTTGGTAGTAGGTTGGGGGCTAAACTTTCAAGATGTAATGGGAACTGGTGGTTGCGGTGGTGTTGGTAGTAGGTTGGGGGTTAAACTTTCAAGATGTAATGGGAACTGGTGGTTGCGGTGGTGTTGGTAGTAGGTTGGGGGTTAAACTTTCAAGATGTAATGGGAACTGGTGGTGGCGGTGGTGTTGGTAGTAGGTTGGGGGCTAAACTTTCAAGATGTAATGGGAACTGGTGGGGGTGGTGTTGGTAGTAGGTTGGGGGCTAAACTTTCAAGATGTAATGGGAACTGGTGGTTGCGGTGGTGTTGGTAGTAGGTTGGGGGTTAAACTTTCAAGATGTAATGGGAACTGATGATGGTGTTGTTGGTAGTAGGTTGGGGGCTAAACTTTCAAGATGTAATGGGAACTGGTGGTTGCGGTGGTGTTGGTAGTAGGTTGGGGGCTAAACTTTCAAGATGTAATGGGAACTGATGATGGTGTTGTTGGTAGTAGGTTGGGGGCTAAACTTTCAAGATGTAATGGGAACTGGTGGTGGCGGTGGTGTTGGTAGTAGGTTGGGGGTTAAACTTTCAAGATGTAATCGGAACTGGTGGTGGCGGTGATGTTGGTAGTAGGTTCCGGGCTAAACTTTCAAGATGTAATGGGAACTGGTGATGGTGTTGTTGGTAGTAGTTTGGGGGCTAAACTTTCAAGGTGTTATGGGAACTGGTGGTGGCGGTGGTGTTGGTAGTAGGTTGGGGGTTAAACTTTCAAGATGTAATGGGAACTGGTAGTGGCGGTGGTGTTGGTAGTAGTTTGGGGGCTAAACTTTCAAGATGTAATGAGGACTGGTGGTGGCGGTGGTGTTGGTGTTGGTGGTAGGTTTGGGGCTAAACTTTCAAGATGTAATAAGAAATGGTGGCGGTGGTGTTGTTGTCAGGCTGGGGGCTAATCTTTCAAGATGTAATGGGAACTGGTGGTGGTGGTGGTGGTGGTGGTAGGCTGGGGGTTAAGCGTAAATGAATCAGAGAAGTACTCTTCCTTCTTCGATTCTTGTAGTCGCCGGTTTTAAGTCGACTGCTAGGATGTCTATGAGATCGTCATTCACCCTATATAAAAGGGTAGGCTGTATCTTGGATCTTCTATACATTGGGAAAGAGATTTCCATTGAAAGACCTCAAGCATTAATGATACGCTGCAGGTATTCCTTTTAATATTTATAATGTTAAGGGAAGGTCTTCTTAAGTTGGATTAGTTTCTTGGATTAGGATTCCAGACTAACGAGCACTTATCCAGGTTAGATCTAACCATACCGATTAAGGAATTGACTTTTTTTTTCACTATAGGACCAGAAATACTTTTGTAAAACATTTATATTTGGTTGGTACTTTTAGTTGGTGTGATTGGCGAAAAAAAAACATCGCTAAACTTTGAGACCGCGACACACAGATTCAAATTCTATTACATTCAAACAATAATTAATAAATGAACTCACACCCTTAGTATGTGGGTATCCCTAACGTCTAAAACGAACTTTTGAATGATAGATTATTTTTCGAGGAAACGTTTACTTTATTCATTTGTTTGCTTATCAATTGTGTCAAGAAACGTTTCGAAATGAGAACACCTGACTGCAGTAAAATATTATCGATTTTGTTATACATATTTTGCAGGTGCCCTTTATGCACTAATGCATTCATGCTTTCATTTAAAAAAACAATGATAAAATGGTTGTTGCGTTTTTTGTTTCCCTGAATATAATATGCAGTGGGTAAAACACAAAACTCGAAACTAGTTAATTGACTATTTTTCTTAATTCTATAGACATGTCTGTAAGTCTTACTGCTTGCAAGATTCTTTAACCCTTTATACGCTAATTGGGGTTTCGTCTGGTTTAATACCATAAACATGAGGCTCTCCATTGTATATATACTCAACAAAAAATTAAAGGGTCAAGTATGTAGGGTAAATACAAAAGTATAAACGTAAATTTATTCACAATTATTTTTACAATATAATGTGAAAATACCTGTTTATTTTATTGTAATGTAGTCCTCTCCTTGAAAAAAATGGAAACAGTATCACAGTTATCCATCAAACAGGACCACCCTTGAAAAGCATTGTGTCAGACTGGGTGGGTGGGGTAACCTCAAAGCAAAGGAACCGCCCCACATAACTGATTCTTCTCTTAAATCACAGTTAGTAACGTGTGTGTCCACCACGTGCATTGATAACTTCCCGGCATCTGCGGGGACAGCTGAGAATCAACCTCAAGATGTCTGCGACAAGAATCCTTAGCCATTCATCAATGAGCATGTTTGTAAGCTCCCTGACAGTCCTAGGTTGGTGATCACGAGCGAATATCCTGCGTTGAAGCATGTCCCAAACGTGTTCTATGGGATTGAGGTCAGGTGATCTTGCTGGCCAGTCCATTCGCTCTATGCCTTCCTGTTCTAGGTACTGGTCCACCACACGTGCACGATGTGGGCGTACATTGTTATCCATCATAATGAAGCCTGGACCACAAGCTCCAGCGTAAGGGCGCACAATAGGGTGTAAAATCTCGTCTCTGTATCTTACACCGGTAAGGGCCCCATTTCTAATGACGTAGAGGTCCGTGCGCCCATCGTATGATATGCCCGCCCATACAAGCACTGACCCACCTCCAAATCGGTCGTGCTCTACAACACAACAGTCCCGGAAACGTTCATTTCTCTGTCTCTACACTCTTCTGCGCCCGTCATTAAAATCCAAATTGAATTTGGACTCGTCAGTCCACAAAACATTATGTAAACGTTGACGTCCAAACGGTGTATGATCTCTTGCAAACACAAGACGACATCTTCGGTGGCGTGGGGTCAAGGGCGGACGCACAATAGGTCTTCTAGCCCGCAGGTTCGCTGCATGAAGTCTGTTCCAGACGGTTTGAGCAGAGATCCTGTAACCATACGTCTGTTCAAAGTCCCTACCAAGCGTAACTGCGGAGTCGAACCGTCGACGCCGTGCCATCAGTGACAAACGTCGGTCCTGTGCGTCAGTTGTAACCCGCAAACGACCTTGACCTGGTCTCCGTTGCACATCTCCAGTGTCCAGGTACAACTGCCACAATCTGCCGATGACGCTCTGGTTAACGTTAAACTCTGTCGCAACTTGACGTTGGGTCTGACCAGCCAGCAGGTAGCCAAGAGCACGCTGTCGTTCATTTTGAGTCAAATGGCGTCTTTGAGGCATTATTTTTGAATGTAAGTCTTTTTTTGCTCTCCTTTTACGTTAAAACACAATTCTGCACTAATTGAAGCATTGGCACGAAGCATGGTGCGAAATTCACGTGCATATTGAAAACAGTGTTCTTTGTTAAAAATCATGTTTTTGATACCAGTCTAGTTCAATTTAATCAACCATGAGGTGTTTGCATCTTGTGACTTGTTTTTTCTACATTTTGTATTCTAAAGGGTTTAAACATTCATTTGCTATTTTTATTTAAAACAATTTGCATTTATAAAAAAAGATATATAGGGCTATACTTTTGACCCTTTAATTTTTATGTGGAGCGCCAATGAAAACTCCTCACCCAAATTTACTGTTTTATTAGCGCAATGGTATACAATATTGGTCAGGGTGGGTTCAGAAACTGATTTTAATTTGACATTACAGTGTCGTGGTAATCTAATTACGTCATATAGGTCCCACCGTCCCATAACAGCATTATTCATCATAATTTGATTTTGCAAGATGCAGCATTTAAGGTATTTACTGTTTGCAAAGTCGCTTTTAGGGGCGACTTTTGTGGATCCTATTTGTTATTTATGTTTCATGTCTATCATGCTGTCTTGTCTGTTCACTGCAGTCTTGTGGTCATCTGCTGGGAAAGGGACTGGCCCCTAGACTCTCTTGTGTGTGGTGTTTTCTTGTGTTTTGTTATTTTCCCATGTGGTGTCCTGGATCAGGTGTGGTACCTGATTGTATCGATTCCTGATCTTTGGCTTCTTCCTTAATCTGTACACAAAGGGTTCAAAAATAAAGTGGTTAGCTTTGGTGGAAAAAAGTAAGTGAGTATGATCAGGAAATACCACAATCACAAACTGCAGACAACCCCGTGGCACCGCGAGGAAGAGCCGCTCAATCATCACGAGACACCAGGAAGACAAATTAAAATAGGAAAGCCTAAAGATCTAATCACTTATAAAAAAGCTTGATTTTTAATAATGACACAACTTTATTCACTCATACAATGCACGTTCTCTTGCAAATGGAAAAAAAATGATGAAAAAAAAAGCTAATATGCAAAATCGAGCTTCAGTGGAATGTCTGTCCCAAAAACTGAATACAGTCAAAATTCCATGGATCTTCAGACAGGGATAATTTAGTGAAACTAACTGTAAAATTCCTTTCAACATGCAACAAGACATAAAATATATATCCACACAGCAGGTGAATAAAAGCTATTTGGGTCTGCATAACGCGGCATGTCAACAGGATCTGCACTGTGCAATAAGATAAAAACAATCATCGCGGACTGGAGTATATCTTAGGTTCATTGTATCAAAAGATACGGAAAAAATGATTGTGTATACAAAGGGTTAAAGGAGTTCATAGTTGTAAAACAGTGAGCGATTTCCGACATCCCATTAAGTTATTTTTCGCACCCCATTCCCGAAATCTACTTAAAATAGGCATGGATTGGTTTGTTGTTTTGTAAGAAAAATAGACCTACTTTGCAATATGCATCCATCATGTTTGTTTGGCTTAAACTTAAGAACTCATTAGCAAACATGCCAAGTTGTCATCATTTAACCGCTTAATTTCAGTCTTTAAGACAAAAGATGGTATTATAATGTTGTTTCAGCACCTACAGTGAGTAGCATCAGGGGATTTCGCTGAAAAAATGTGAACCACCTTTGATATTAAAATAAAATTAAAAGAGGGTAGTGTTTTGTGTGTCGGGGGGGGGGGATACAAAAGAAATAGCGAAATGACTACTGTTAAAACGTTGCAGGTTACACTTCATAGTTCACGCTTCAAAATTTACTTTTCACAATTCATACGTCAAAATTCACACTTCAGAGTTTAAACTTCACATGATTCACAGTTCATATTTTACACTTTAAATTCCACAAGTTCAAAGCCAGAGTTTACAGTTCACATTTCATACCTCATAGTTTGCAATTTACTTTTTGTAGTTCACACTTTAAACGTCATGCTTCACGGTCTAGCGGCGTAAAGCCTTTAATACTGGGGGTGATAAAACTATGCGAAATAAGGCCATTAAATTATTAGTATTTGACCGATTACAACCAAAAATGATAAAAAAAAAAACCAAAAAAAAACGTGATTTTGATTGAAAGTAAAATATTAAAAGAAATGTCGCACAAACCAACAAAGCTGTACCCTTACCGATAGAAACTTCAGTAATGCCCACTTCGCCCATGAATTGATCGGTAACTCGTTCCTCTAAACTACGGTCATTCAATTAAAGTAAAGAGGAAGATTAAGATCAGGAATTGATACAATATCTAGTACTACACCTGACACTTCTACGAGAGCTAACATGTCTCAATCTGTGGCTTAGATTTAGAGAATACTAGGTGAGTGTCTTTTGATATCAAGTTTACCAGGCAACGCTTGTTGGCATCGCGAGGCTTGCCGAGCGATTCAACAAGCGTTCTCAAAGCCTCGCCTGGTAAACTTGATATCAAAAGACACTCATCTAGTATACTATTTATCAGCTTACAAAGTAGATTTTCTCTTCAAACTAGCGAATATGACGTAATTATCGTTTTTTGAGTCGATTCAGCGTCAAAAGTGCAACGTCGTCATGACCTGATAAAGGCGCATGTCGCGACATAGATAAATCGTTTAGCAGGCAACGCGTAACACTGCAGTTAATATGAGCGGTAACTGATAAATTGTAGTATCAAGAAACTATGTGGTTACAATTCCCAGAGGGGAGGGAAGGGGGTACACAGCCCTACCAAGGTCTTTTAGTCGGTACACGAAACATATTTACAGATTTACCGTTAGAGACATGAACGAAAATGCCCGTATTTGTCCAATCGAGTGGATATAGAAACACAACGTGTCAAGCTACGTAACTGCAAAGATGCATGCTTTTCTTTCAATCAATGTTGTGCAGTTTCGATTTTGCTCTTGACGTCATTGTTTCTTGATCAATCTTTGTTAATGCAGACATATGAGATATATATTATTCCTAACAAAGATGGATTAGATCAAAGCAAATTGATACCAGTTTAAAAGAAAAAGGAATAAAATGGCTATCACATGAGGATAAGGTACTTATCGCATATGCGCAAAAAGCTTACTTTAAATGCGCAAGCTGACGTATTCAGCGGGACTACAGATCTAAACTTAAGTCTGAGAGAACATCTACATCCATACTTTGTGTATGTGAGCAGCAATGGCTCTTGCGAGTCTGCGCATAAGCGTAAGAGCGCCTGAGCCTTCGTTGAACGACAATGCGATAAGTATAAAAATCTCATATTACACGCCGCTAACTAAATGTTACATGCCACTACCTTATTATCTCACGCCGCTATCTTATTGTCACACGCTGCTACCTAAATGTCACTTGGCGTTATCTAAATGTCACACGCCGCTACCTAAATGTCACAGGTCGCTACCTTAATGTCACACGCCGCTACCTAAATGTCAAATGCGCTATCTAAAACTTACACATTGCTTTCTAAATATCGCAACGCCGCTATCTAAATGCCACACGCCGCTACCTAAATGTCACACACCGGTACCTAATGACATACGCCGCTACCTAAATGTCACATGCCTGGTCAGCAATTCCTTGGTTTCACTCTAGAGAAGATACGTTCATGGCAAAGTTTTTATGGTCAAACTCAAATTTAACTTTAGTTGTATTTTTGTTTTTATGTATGTGCTAATTTGTTTCTGTGTTCATAAAATGACTAAATTCACTCGTTGTGTTTGGTCATGTCGATTGCTGATTTTTTTTAAATGCAGCATCTATAGCATTATTAATAGTAAAATTAAGATACTTCTTTGGGGCATATAATTATTTACTGAATTCAAACGATGTATTTGGTGCAATAAGATCATGTCTGAATTCTGATGTTGTATTTAGTACAACCAATCAATGACTGAATTCAAATATTGCATGTGTCGCAATCAGTTAAGAGTGAATTCTGATATCGTATTTGGTGCATTTATTATCAGTTAATGACTGAAATCAGATGTTGTATTTGCTGCAATTAATTAACGACTGAATCAAGATGATGTATTTGATGCAATCAAAGTTAATTACTGAATTCAGGTAGTATATTCGGTGCAATCAGGTAATGACTGAATATCAGGTACTGTTTTCTAAGTATCAATTAATAATATTTTAGCCCACTTATGGCTTATGCTGCCTGTGGTTCTGTTGTTGATTCATTGTTTATTGCTGCTCTAATTATTTGTGGTGGTTCTGTATTTAGTCCTTGTTTTGTTAATCACTACTTTGTGTCCTTCTAGCTTTGTAATCATCTTGATGGGGAAGCCATGTGACAGTAAGTATTTTGTGGCTCTTATCACAATGCTGATGGTTAGTCTGCAGTTGTGATTGTGGTATTTTCAGATCATACCCACTTGCTTTTTCGGATATTGGTTCAAATAGTAAAAAGACTGAATTCTGATACTGCATATGATACAATCAGTAAATAACTAAATTCGGATATTATAATTGGTGCTATAACCAATTGTAGTATGGCCGATGCTTTTTTCTTTGATCTTTGCTGATGTTTAAATCGGACACCGTAGAATAACGACGAAGGAGGAGCTTAAAACCGTACTCTAACTTCCAATTTTAGTTAAACAGCGATGTAGGCGGGAACTTCCTAAATAGCGACAAATTTACCGTAGGTAAATGGAATATAATTGACAGCTTAGACCGGATGCTGGGAGGAGCGAATGTAAGTTTCGCCAGGTGTCAGTACATGTAACACGTGTTTATTTGCGCCAGCGCCATACTACAAGCTAAATAAAGGTTTTTTCCTCGGCTTTCTGTTTAAACCGCTCGGCGGGCTACGCCCACCTCGCGGTTTAAATAAGAAAGCCTCAGAAAAGTATCCTTTATCTATTACTTAAAGGCTGAATTCAGATGTTGTATTTGCTTCATGATCTGGTGATTAGCTAATGGATAAATTCAGGCCTCGAGGTTATAAAACTTGAGTACAGTCTCAGACTCAAAATTAAGCGCAATGAACACGTGTCCGTAAGCAGCCAATCATGGCTCTTTATTTTTAGTCTGAGAATGAACCCAAGCTTTATAACATCGAGGCCAGAATATGTACTTGGTGAAATCAGGTAATGATTGAATTCGGACGTGTGTTTGGTGCAATTAGTTAATAATTGTATTATCTGATAACAAACTTATATCGTATGCAGTTAAGTCCTTTTCTATAGACAATGCGAATTGCGAGTATTATACCTGATCTTCTAGTACTATATTATTTTGGCTTTCCCGGAACATATTAGCGAGGATTCCAAGTTTTCATATTTTTTTCGTGTAACTTGGCACAGGTTATTTAAAATGCAACATTGATCAGTTATGAAATCTTTGAAGAATGTCATATGGTGTAAGATAGTGGGAATAGGATTTACACATCCTCCCACAATATACAGGTGCAGGAGGTTACGAAATAATTGAGCCAGTTGCAGAGATTATCTCATTAAGCATGTAAAAGAGGGTCACTCATGATCGGCCCTCCAGCTAAACGCCATATAAAAGGCGTTTCGGTGGTGGGCTGATAGTGGTCTAAATATGCATGCTGGCTGGTAAAGGACTTATCCTATAGGAGACCACAAATCGTTTGGAAGTGTCTGCGCACTGAAAAGCTACAAATGCATGTTTTTAAGTGTAAACCGCGAGAAATATACAAAATGATAGGTTCATAGTAGAAGGACATAGAGTAAAAAATGAGCCAGTTTATAATATCAGCCTGTAAATGAGAATTGGGCATTTATCGAATATGAGCAATAAAATAGCCTCCATTGAACGCCCTTTTGACGTTTCCTGTGAGACTAGAGGTCTCCAGTTTGGTCTAAGCCTTTGTCTTCTTCTATACATTGAATCTAAGTTATAAATGGCCACTTTTCAAACTCATTTTTTGACTAAACGCTAATTATTATTGATATGCTTTTTTTGCCAAATATGTGCATTTCAATGGACTGAAATAAGCGACCCACCTGCTTTGGAATGGGTTTCTTTCACTTCATGATTTTTGGGTTCAAAAATGCAAAAATCAACTTTTTGAAAAATAAGGGTTTTGAGTGCAGTTTTTTTTTTTATTAAATTAACGTACAGGTGGTTACAAACCCGTCTAGCCGACTAGAAAAAAAACACACCAAACACTTGATTTTTTTTTGCTTAGGACATATTTTTTTATTAACTTTTATATAAAAAATATCATTTTCTGAGATTTTTGAAAATCCTCAGCTGCACATACTTAAATTATTGCATGTGTTTAATTTCATCTTAACATGTTAAACTGAACTTAACACAGCTTGATCAGCCAATTTTGTAATAATAATCTTTTCAAGACAGGTGTCCACTCCAGGTTTCAACGTGAAATGTTAAAGGACTTTTTAATGGCACATTTCAAAGATTCTTTTTTTAAATTTCAAAGTAGAACAGTGACGCATATTTATAATTAATAATCGCTGATAATTCCAATGCAGTGCCCAAGATAGTTAAGCGCGTGGAGCAATGTAAAGTTTGTATGCAAATTTCATGTTTAAAGCCAAGTTTCTTTGATTAAGCTGCTGATAGTGGCTGTCTCCATGTTAATGTAGAAGAGAAACGGAGAGTCCAATTGTCACAAAACTTTTGATTATTTTTCATCTTAAATCACAGATTTCATTAACAGCTTCAAACGAATTAAAGTTTAAATGGATAACGTATCTGAGGAATCTCTTATATTACATTAAAAAAGATGACTTTTTGAAATGAGGGTACTTTACTCGGAATTTGTCTGTGTAAGAAGTATCAGTCATTTTGAAATGACATAATTTGCAGAGTCTCGACAGAGCCTTGCATTTTTTTTTATAAAAATAAAATTTTGTAAGAGCGATTTATTTATTTTCTGAATTGTAAGGTGGCCAATTATAACTTTGGTTTATTGTACTTTGTATATGTGAGGAGCAAATAGCCAACGATAAATACCAACATCTTGCGCGCCGTCCAATATCAAGATATACAATTCGTAGCCATTTTCAAATGACTAGATAAAATACAGTAGGGTCTGGGTTGTGTCCATCTCATCACACGAGAGGTGAGACTGAGCCTTTGTCTACTTTCAAACTGTGATGTTTGTGAGCAATGAACCCTCTGATGAGACTGTGCGTTAGGGTAGGATCGCCTGATTTTTGTTGTTGCCTTTGCGATAACCAAAAACTCGTATGCTAAACCAAATACTCGTATACGTTACTGGCCATTGTTAAGCATTATTTGGCGTCATATACTCTAGACTAAACATATTACACATTTAAGTGACTGTATCCATGATTCATACTTTCAATTTCTATTTCTCGCCAAATAAACTTAAGCTGATTAAGTGTTCCTGCCAGGTTTTGACCTTGTTTTTGCAGTTTTGTGTGGGATTCTTGAAAAAAAAATGATTATTCGATAAAGCAGATATGAACTTTTTTAAGAGATATTTTGTCGCTGTTTGTCAGATCGTTCGCGAACACAGATTGGTCATGGCCACATGTTGAGTGTTGTAATCCTGATGCAAAAACTTACCGCAAACAATTACCTAAATGGATCAGATGTTGTTTTTGTAATTTTGAGGGAACCATTTACATTATATTGCAGAAATCCAAACTGATATTGCAGAAAAAACTTCTCCAAGCTGATACAGAAAAGGCAAAGCCATATAGCAGATTTAAACACAATGTTTTCAAAGGAAACCTATGGTGACAGAATAAGATTACCAAGCGTATATGTTTTAACAACATCAGAAAATATGAGCCGCGATATGAGATTTCTAACAATGTGGTATGTGCGACCAGATTGTTTTTTTTTGTTCAGGGTTAAAGGGTTACCAACATTTAGATACATTGGTGGGGTATGGTAAATAGAGATGCATGTTCATCTCTTATAACCGTTGAGAAAAGAGATAAAATGCTCCACAAGCCTCGCATTTTATCTCTTATTCCCAACTCGTTTAATAAATTCAATAAAACATGAACACTCATGTAAGATCCTCTATTTATCTACATAAAGGGTTGAAATAATTGGCAACACTATTTTTTAAAATGATCGGCGGCCTAGCCGATACAACCTAAAAGTCATAGGGTTTCGCTTTTACCATTTTCTTCAAAAACGAATGGTTATAAGTGCAGCATATGCAGAATGAATACATCTTCTGGTTACAAAGAACATATAATGTAAAGAAGAATTTTTATTGATGTTCCTCGGTCTCCTTTTGGGAAAGGGCTGACCTCTTGGCTCTCATTTGTGATGTCTAATTGTGAAGTTGTCACTTTCCCATTGGTGTCCTGGGTCAAGTGTGGTGCTTGATTGTATCGATTCCTGATCTTTGCCCTTTTCTTTCGTTGTATTTACAAACTGGAGGCCAAATTACATCCAACAATGGGTCAGGTATCTGCCGCACTGGATGGTTGAAAGAATTTATGTTTTCTTGTTAAATAAAGCGTTGACAGTTTTGACAAATCCCAACTATTCTTGAAATGATGACAGCCCTTTAATATTGAACAGTTTAAAAATACATCATGGAGGTTTCAACAACATAACGACACAGCCCTTCTTTTTGGCTATTCAAAACATAGAGAACAGCGCTCTTCGGGTAGACGTGGCGTAAAAAACATTATTTTTAAACCCTATTAGCAATCAAGTTATCATGCTGACCCTTATCCAGCCACTATTGTTGTCCTGAAATAGTCGACATGTCTGCTCTTTACGTCTGCTGCATATATTTAAGTGCAGTTTTCATGGAGGTAATTTGGCGGGTAAACAATGTGAGCCCTGATCAGTGAGCAGTTTGATCAGGGTGCATATATACTGTTCGCAATATAGGCTACCAAGGAACATAAGCAGACGAGATGAGCAGACAAAAAGACAAGTCCTACCCATTGGCGTAGTACCCATTTCGCAGATTACGCACGTGCGTAATGCAAATAGTAACATTTGGGGGAGGTCACTCAATGTGATGAAAGTGATTTTTTCCATACTATAAGGAACTGCTTATAAACGAAAAAATTCGCTCCCTCTGGTAGCAAATTCTCTCCTTTAAAAGAAGTTCCTATTTTGAAAAGGGACGCAATAGAAGAGAATCATTGCTTAATCAAGTAGCCACCCTTTGATGTAAACGGCTACCTGGTGGGAACAGAGTTAAGTCTGCCTACTCAAGATAATACGGTATTGTACTTTCTCGACAATTTGATAATCTGGCAGTAACCGATACCCAAGAGTATTGTAGGCTTATAAATTTGTCTGCATATTGAAGCCATTTAGTGTACTGGAATTAAGAACTAAAAATTCAATAAAATTGACTGTTATCCTTGGATGTCGTTGAATTCTGTCATAGAGGAAAGAAATATATCCCGCACTCTTCTTTAAACCGATACGTAATGAATATGAAGTAAAATCAAGAAAATATTGCAAACATGCGATTGATATATTTTGAAATTGTGCCGTGCCTCTTAAATGGGTATTTCGGCATACAGTGAAGACAAAGATGAAATACCACATAATGCGGCATTAGATCAGGATCCTCATTGTTTGCTAAGATACACTACGATTTTCAGAGAAAGATATATAAATATTCGACTATCACCCTCTCAGGAAATGTAATATATAATATAATATATATTCTTGTAACCAAATGGGACCATGTTTGCTATCAAACAGTTATTAAAATGTCTTGGTCTCAAGTAGCTATGAGGGTCTGGATGGGGGGTAGGGGGTCTGGTATTTACTATTCATTAAAAATTGAGCCCATTATTCATCTCATTAATATTTTGGGTTATTCATTAAAATAAGACCAATTATTCATTAAAAGTAAGAAAGGTGGCAAAGAAATTCTGATTATTCACTATTCATTAATTTTTCCTTCAATTCATTAAAAAATAGGATTATTCATTAATTTTAGGCCCTCATTATTCACCATTCATTATTTTTTGGCTCATTATTCACTATTCATTATAAAAAATGGTCATTATTCACTAATCATTATACCCCATCCAGACCCTCAGCTATAGCCCAAGGAGGTTCATGAGGACATGGTAGGAACGTTTTGAGAGGATTCACAAGCCTACTGCATTGTGAAATATTGGCTGCTGAATCTAACCCTTTTCATTCTAAATGATTTTTCATTGAGTATTGACAGAATAAGTATGTAATTTTGTATCTTAAGGGGTCACAGGTAGAAATTTTTTATTTATGAAATATCTTGAGTATGTGTTTTTTAACTTTGCAAACAGTACAGGCCCTGATGAAATGCCACATCACCATGGTCGTCATTGTTTACCAAAGTATCTTTTTGCAGGTATCAAAAATGAAAAGAGTCTTGACGATGACCTCCGTCATGACTGCCACATAGGACACCATACTATATATGTACTGTAGATAAAACATATGCGCCCGAGGTACCTCAGGGCTTAAATCGAGCTAGTTGCAACATGTGTTGGGATAACTTTGCCGTTTTCAGTGGGGCCTGGCAGTTTGTAACTGCCAATGAAACATGGGTTTAACACTTCGAGCCTGAGACAAAACACCTATCAAAGCAGTGGAAACATCCAGGATCCACATCTTCAAAATAGGCTAGGCCTGTGCTATCTGCTGTAAAGATGATGGCCAACTTTTTCTTGGATGCAAAAGATCGTCATTGAAAGAGGTCGTGATACAATCTCTGAGAAAACTTCTAGGCTAAATTACTGAATAAACGCGTGGAAAACTGACAGCAGTTGTGCTTCTCCATCAGAACAACGCATAGGCTCACTAGTCGACTGTTGCTATGGCCCCCATATAACTATGGGCTCAAGTTGGTCGCAAATCCACCATATAAACCTAACTTGGCACCCTTCCACTATAACCTGTTCCCCAGGAAGAAGAAAAAACAACTCAGCAGCTACAATTTAAAACATTTATGATGACGTTATAAAGGCTGTTGACGCAGTCTTTAAGGTCAAGAGCCCAGTTTCGAAGGGAAGGTATCAACTACATCTGTGCAGTTTGCCATAATGTCAGAGATTGGACGGTGACTATATCGAAATACAAATGAAAATATTTGTGCATCAGACCAAGAACTCATCAATCACCCCTTATATATGTAAAGTTGCTTCAGTGTGCAAACTTCCGATGAGTACATTTTGGTCATGTCAATAGCGTTTTACACATTAGGTTCCATGGGAATTGAATTGCCCCCAAGTTTCAATCAGTGGCACAAGAATAATTCAAACAGTTTTTATGTAACTCATAAAAGTTGTCACATTGTCAATATCTTTTGTAAGCTTGCATAAATAGAAAGAGCAATAAATAACTTTTAAAATGTGTGGATACATAATAAGCAATGATTGCTCTTGCACTGGTGTTTGTTGGCTGCAATAAATAATTGTAGTAATGGGCTATTAGTATGCATTATTTCTTCGAAACGTCTGATCAATGAAAATTTTATTCATGCGTTTTATGATATAAGAGTGAAATCAAAGCCTGTCTTTTTTATGTTCATTTCGACCAAAACCTTTCTAGTATAATCAAAGAGCGAGGTTACAGTTCCCATTTAATTGGCATAAGTCTTTATTGGTTTAATATTAGTTAAACGTTTATCAAAATCTGTCAAGAAATAAAAATTATATGAATCATATGAATCTGAGATTGCATATTTAGTTCTCAAATAATGACCGCCATATTTTTTATATCCCCACACAATACAGGCAAAATCAAACAAATAGAGGGTCTTACATGAGTGCTCATATAATATTGAATTTATTAAACCAGTTGTGGGGGAAAAATAAAATACTAGACTTGTCGAGCATTTTTGGTGACGAGATTAATAAATTCAGTAATACAGAAGCACGACTGTTAGATTCTATTTATCATATGGCATTAAAGTAAGTAAGGAGACAAAGATCAGGAATCGATACAATCAAGAATCACACCTGACACAAGGGAAAGTGAGAAAGTCACAATAAAACATAACATATAAGAGAACCAATCAGCAGGTGACGACAAGGTTGCAATGAACAGACAAGAAAGCATGACAAACACGAAACATAAATAACAAAACTGATTCACAGAAGTAGTTTAAAATAGTTTCACGGTACCAACCTGCCCTTAGTTCTGATGTAGATAAAGACACATAGATGTTTGATTTGCATAAAAGATCCTTACTAATCTATGAATTATTTCCTAAAACACGAATGTTTGCTTTGTCATTCTCATCAGTCTGTATCATATTGTTGACTTCTAGGGGGGGTGATAGATGACTTAGTTTCTAGAAGAACAAAATGTTTGAGAGTAAACAACTAGTCTTTTGTTGAAAGTGTACTGGAAGAGAGTTTGTTGGCTTTTTTATTTTTATTTTGAACAAGTGGCAACTATTTTGGTGAGCAAACATGCAACAACTATTAAAAGAAGGTACATGTACACGTACTCTTGAAAAGATCCATTGAACTTTTTGATTTATCAATGTCTAGTATAAATGATTAGTTTAACGCTCCATTAAACATTTAAAACATATCAAAACTTAATGGAAAAAAGGCAAGTTCCTTTTATTACATGACGTCGCGTCTTAGATTGGAATAACGCCGGGTATTGTCTATAGAATAAGCCAATAGTGGTGAATGACATTGCGTACATAATAGTTTAATCTCAACGCCAAAAGTGCGATTCCAAAGATGGTTGTGGCCTGATGATTTGGCTGTTGTTTGGACCTCTGGTGGATTTCTTTTACTCCAGTATTCAGTTTTATGTACTGTTTAGTCCTTATCTCTCCTTCTTATATCTTGATTTAAGTCAGACAATATTCGACGACACTAATGCAATATTCCTGATCTGCCTCAGCCTCCTTTAGATTCTAAGTTAAGTCAAATTATTCTTAAAACTCAAGAAATTAAATCCGTTTTACAAATTTTACCTTTCGGAAAGGCTAGTGGATCAAATGGGCTAAGTACTAGATTTATGTCCCCTATTGTTTTTCTGCAATCAGTCATTTCAAAGTGGTATGGTGCCTGCTTCATATAGATAATCAAATGTATGCCCCTTACATAAAAAGGGCGACCCTTCTATCAATTATAATTATCGACCTATTTCTCTCCTGAACTCAGAGGACAAGCTTTTTAAAAGATTAATATCTAAACATCCGTACAACCACTTCAGGACAGCCACCTTCAATCTGTGCTTCAATCAGGATTCATTCATGTGGTTTCTTGTATCAACCAGTTAACATTCTTATACAATACTTTTGCAAAGCAATTGATGCAGGCAAGGAAGTAAGAGCTGTGTTCTGTGACATCAGCAAATTTTAATCGAGTCTGGCACGCTTGTCTAATCCACATATTAAAAGCTGTTGGTGTTACAGGAGAGGTTCTTACCTGGTTTAATAGTTATCTCTCAAACTGATGTCAAAGAGTTATGCTACCTGGAACAACATCTGACTGGGTTAGAACGGGGCTATATACTAGTTGGTATCGATTTTGGGACCTTGATTATACATTAATGGTATTGTTAATGCAATAGGCTCAAATATTTGCCTTTTTGCTAATGATACTAGTCTCTTCAACGTTGTTGGTAATCCCCTTGCAGCAGCAATTTGTTTGAATACTAGCCTTTTCTGGTTAACCAGATGGGCTGCCACTTGGCTTGTAACTTTTAAACCAACAAAAAACGAATCCCTTCTGATCTCACACAAAGCTATTAAACCGTATCATCCACCCCTGTATATGCAACACTGTCAGATAACTTAAGTTGATTCGCACAAGCACCTTGATAAATACACATTATCATAATAGTTACTTGATCTGGCGTACTGTATCACGTCGAGTGGATGAGGTCATACCATCGGATCACTCGAGACGCGTAGCGTCGAGGGTGATCCAATGGTATGGCCTCATCCACGGGACGTGATACTGTACGCCAGGTCAAGTTACTATTATGATAATATGTTTATTATATGCCTTTTTTCTGACATTCTTTCTGATTTTAAAACCTGTATTGGTATTTTATCCCGAAAAATTGCGGGAACGTTTAACATAACGTTACGTTTCTTGACGTCACGTCAACATGTTTTCCGACGGTCTCTGGTTCCATGCTTGCAATTCTCTTTACGTAATGTCGCCACAAAAGCAGGTAACCGACGTTAGCCTCGTTTTAAAGGATAGTGATATGGATTCAGAAAACCTCGTTCGTTGATCCGGCTTTCTGTATCAGATGGCAAGAAAACAGACAGTTCTAAAGTCGTATCAGTTATAGGTATATAATAACTATTTTTCTAGTGATTGTTCGTGGCACCAACATATAAGTTACACAAAAGAACAAGGTCAGTGTTATGAAAATCTTAAATTCAAATAAGACAGAAAATCTCTTGAAACCATTTATTTCACATTGGTTAGACATATACTCGCTGCTGTATGGAACAACTGTTCATAACGTGAAAAAGATAAACTGAAGAAAATGCAAATTCAGGCAGCAAGAATAGTCATAGGGGCAACCAAATTAATATCAGTTAATACACTCTATGATGAAACTCAATGGGAAACTCTACATTAAATAAGGTGAAATCGCCAACTTTCACTTTTTTTTTATAAAATGTCCAATAATCTTACTCCTTATTATCTCGCATCTCTGTTTCCTCAGCCTGTCAGTAATATCTCACGTTATAACCTACATAACTCTAATGATCTTCAGACACTCAAAGCAAGAACGAGTTTGTATTATCATTCATTCCTGCCCACTGCAATAAGAGGGTGGAATAACTTGTCAAAGGAAGTGAAATCCTGTGATTCTATAAACTCTTTCAAGAAGCAATTGAAAAAACCCGAAAACAGTCCTAAATACTATTACATGTACATTGGTAGACGAAAAGCACAAATTTTACACACACGCCTACGAACCAACTGCAATGCACTGAACATTGATCTTTTTACCAGAAAAATAGCAGACTCACCGCTTTGTCGGTGTGGAATCTTTTTCCATTGTGGATACTCTATGGCTCAACAAAATGTCCTCACCAATGCTACTTCAGCTCTCACAGTACCATCCTTAAGGTGTTATATGTTTGGGAACACGTCACTTTCCCTCGTACGAGTGCAATTCATCTATTTTAGAACACGTTCAAACTTTTATTATAAATTAAAAATGTTTGCCTAATTAATAACACATTGGCAACTAAGGGTCACCTTTCTAGATTAGCCAGACCCCCTTCTCTTATAAGTATTATTAGATTATCCTATGCCTTTAGGGAAACTTATTTTCTTTTGTTGAATTTAAAAATACGTAAACAGATCCAAACCGCCAGGTATTGTGAATATGGTATTGTTTAAACTTATAAGGAAATATCATAACATAACTTTTATCCTCTCAGATTGCATAATACAATATATGAGGAAGTAACTTCTAATCAGCTAATAACATATCTATAAACCATACGATAATGTGCGTGCTCAGTTATCAGGGACTAAAATAGAAATAAACCTACTAAGTAATAACTCTATAAACTAGTAGCTTCCGTTCTAATCCTAGATGTGTTATACATGTTTGCCTATAATGAACTTGTTATTGTTAAGTGAAATAAAATATGTTTAAACAAATGTTTAAACTCGTTGCGAAAAAGTGATAAAAAGCTCGGCAAGCCGCGCATTTTATTACTTTACCTCGACTCGTTTAATTATTCAATAAAACATGATCACTAATGTAAGATCCTCTATCTACATGATTTCTTTCACCAGTATCTCAATCAATTTCTTCAGTTGGCACCTTTATTCTCCTTTCCACTGAAGGACATTTTGCGGGGCACTTTGTCTGATTTCGGCATTTTTGAAAGGCCCAGAGAAGACTGGAAACAGTTGGGATTCAGACCAGGCCGGGTCCAAACTGTCTGCAAAGTTTATCAGCGGGCGCTATCGGATGTGTTAAAACGTGCTTTTCAAGCAAATCAAATATCTATGTGTCTTGATCCACATCTGAATTAAGGGTGAGGTTGGCGCCGTGAAACCGGTTTAAGCCCTCGAGTAAAATATTTTACTGACCGTTCAATGGCGGTACTTCTTTTGTGGATCTTTCATGTTTCTTTTCTGTCTTGTGTTTGTTATGCCTTTGTGCGCGTCTGTTTATTTGTGTCTTGTGGTCACCTGCTGGAAAAGGGCTTACCTTTTGGCTCTCGTTTGTGGTGTATGACTGTGAGTTTGTCACTTTCCCATTGGTATCTTGGGTCAGGTGTGGTACTTGATTATACCGATTCCTGCTTTTTGCACCCTTACTTACTTTTATATTACAATAAAGCATACACATGTATTCTATGGGGATGCGTAACAAATTCTCAAAAACATTAGATTTCACTGCAGATCAAAACATGTCGGCTGCTAGTGATCTGGGACCGCACGTTATGTCATCCTGGCTTCCAAAACATACGAACAGGCGACCGGGTGTGCGATTTTATGTGCCAAAAGGTTTGACTTTACGTACAACTGCTGAATGCAAGAGAAAATGTTAAAGATTATCTGAGACTGCTACAAGTACTAGCTTGTTAAATACAGACATTGTTGCTTTAGCAGAGACTATTTGTTAACAGCGGAAACAAACATAAAATGTTAATTTTGTCTGAACAAAATTTCGCTCAAAGGAGCCATATATTGCAGAACAATTAGCTAGATCAGCTTGCGAAATCATGCAGTCTGATCAGATCCGGAAAGAAAGTAGACTCCAAACGACTGGTGTCCTAAAATAAAGTGCATTATGAACTAAAAGTTACCCCAATTGTGTCTGTCGTTCCAAAGTGATACTATGAAAATCAGTGCAGATCCATAGTCGATGTCATAGAGTGTGTGGAACAGAGAACAGTTTCATAGGGTCAGAATTGTGTAGGATAAAACTGAAAGTGTTGGTCAATGCACATTTTTTCCTTTTTTTATTCAAAATTAAATAGAATATTCTTTAAAGCAAACAGTGAAGACCTTGATCAGAAGTCACCTACGTCTATTCGGAATCTACACTGTTTGTCCTTGTCCCATAAAAAGAACGCTATGCTTATCAAAGCTATTGACCGGGACATTGACCATCAATGAAAAACACAAAAAACCGCTTTCTGCTTCATATAGATACAAGTACGTCTTAATGCAATGACGTTATCAATTTGCACTGGCCAGAACAGTCAGATACGGTACCCAACATGCGGATGCGCATAATCATCAATAAAAGTTAATCAGCCGGCTCAAATTGTCTACAAACCTGATATGGTATTACAGAAAACTCCAGTTCAATTTCTTATATGACCGTTTTACCGTCTGGTTGTCTGTGCAGGCAGTAAATTGGCGAACACATCATTGAGTCATACGTTAAATGACATACTGTCAATTAATAGACAAACACTGTTTTTACATTGCTTCACTTATTTTAATTAGAATTCAATCAATCATTTTATCTCAGGAGAAAAAGTCTATATCATCAAAACTGGACTCAGTTTTATGCCATAAAAACGTAAGCGAGCAAGACCGGAAAACGCCACAACCAAGTGACACTGCAGACCAATCCGCGGCACCGCGAGGAAGGGACATATCATGGCGGCTTCAAAAGTATATACAGTAAAACCTGAGTAAAACGACCACTCTAAAAAAGACCGAAAATTGGTTTTCAATAAAAAATCATTGCTTAATGTAGGCCAAAAGTATTGCAGAATGTTCCATTCTGCAATACTTTTGACCTTCATTAAGCTATCATTTGTTACTAAGATATTTGTTTTATCTAGTATTTTTGAGTAGCCGTTTTACACAGGTTTACTGTACATGTGTATCGTATCTTTGATTCTAACACTTATACTGTCAATATATTTTGTTATGAAATGGCGTCTGCTAATAACCACTGCTACTGTCGTGCCAACCAATAGTGACAGTGACGTAATGTTTTGTTTACAATTGTTAAGTTAAACATTAACTTGTACACTACACTTAAGCTAAAGTGAATCGATAGATCACTTGTGTATTGATTCTATCCTGTGGATAGGATTAATACACAGTGATCTATCGATTCTAAGTCCCTGATAACTTTGTAAACAAAACATGGCGTCAATTTCACTCTTGGTTGGAAGGACAGTACATAATCATATGCAACGCAGAGTATTTACCCTGGAAGTATTTACCATGGAAGTAAACACGAAGGCTCTGACCTAGGTACATATAGTTTGTACTATATGGGCCTCTGTCTTTGGGGTGTGCGAATAACAAAGGCGCAGACCAGTCTGCGCATCCAGGCAGTCTGATTAGCGCCGTTGTTATACGCTTTTTAGAAAGTAACATATCTAAGCTTGCTACAGACGAAGTTTCAATTTTATAACTAGTCTCTGTAGCTGAGGGGACTGGTTTGAGTCTCGCTTTGTCGGAAACCCCGAAGACAGGTTTTGTCGCGCCGTGGCCCAATTATTTAGCATACCAAAGTACAGAAGAAGGTGAGAGAGAAGACGACAAATGGGCCTCGACGTGAGAAAACCTGTCTACGGGGGTTTGCGAACAACAATGGCGCAGACCAGCCTGCGCATCCGCGCAGTCTGATCAGCGCCTTTGTTATTCGTTTATTGAAAAGTATCATATCTAGACTTGCTACAAGCGAACTTTCACTATTCTAGCTAGTGTCCGTAGGTGAGCAGACTTGTTTGAGTCTAGCTTTGTCGGAAACCCCAAAGACAGGTTTTCTCACGTCGATGAAAGGCGGGAAAAGGGTTATTACAACATCAACTGATTCACCGAGCAGACAACAGAATATGTGTGACCCGATACGGTAGCAGGTAATCGCCTGCTTTATCAATATGTGTTATGTTATCACAGAAGCGACGATTGTGTTTAAGCAACCATTCCGCTTTTAGCTTTTAGCGTCAACATTAATTGACAAGAATTCCATGGGTATTAGGAAAATCGATGTACTTTTGGTCTCATTGCTTTAAAAAGTCATCGTTTATTTAAGAATTTATCTGATTTTAAAAGTCCGTATGTTCTAACGCCAGGAAATGAGTTTTTCACTCGCAGATATTATTGAATTAATACTAAATACGATACGAACTAATTTGCATTTTTTCGCAAGGAACACTCGCAAGAATAAACGAGATGTCATATATAACCATGTACTCTTCAACCGTGTACTCTTCTCTCAAGACAGAGGCTAAGTCTTTATCTGCAAGTTACGACTTATGTAGACTGTTGATAACCTTTGCAAACAGTTTGGACGAATATCAAGTCCGACATGATATCTTTTCAAAAAGGCAATTAAAAAGACACCAGGAAAAATAGGGGGCATAAAACATACAAAATAACCTATTGATAAGCAATATGCCTCATTTATTCCAGTGGTAAAATATGCTACCAGGCCCCGAGGCTATTAAACTTGAGTTCATTCTCAGACTCAAAATAAAGCGCAGTGATTGGCTGCTTGTGGACACGTGTCCGCAAGCAGTCAATCATTGCGTTTTATTTTGAGTTTGAGACTGTACTCAAGTTTTATAACCTCGAGGCCTGTACCTCAAGTACTTTATTTTAGATGCTGGTAGCTACCTAGCTTCTGCTGGCTAATTGTAGTTCCCAGCTTCATATGAGCCTTAACAAAATTATTGGGAGAATAAGCAACCAGTCAGTTCTGCCTCTTTTTGGAATGCTGAGCAAATTGACACAATGAATCTGATAAGTATTTTAAAATAATTTTCATAGGTTAAAGTACAAACTTGCTAATTTTGTGTGGTTTTAGTAGTAACCTTAATTATGCCACCAAAGGAGTGAGCCAGGTAGCAATTGGATCAGAATGGAGGACCAAAGACAATGTCGAATTGGAGTTCTAACACAACGCCTCTCAGTAGGCTGTAGAGGTGATCTTGTAGCAAATGCCTGCATTAAATTTTGAATATATCAAGCTTGCCAGTGATTGCCATGGGCAAGCAGGTAATGATAATCTTACCGGGGGGGGGGGGGCATATCTGTGTCAAAAGTTTTGTTCACGTGGACTAATGCATTCGGTGTTCAATGGATGTTAAATGAAATGTAAAGAAACATCAAACAACAGTGAGAATTCCAATCGACAGATATATGTTGTGCTGATGATGAATAGACCATGCACTGATGATCTGAACACACAAGTATCCAAAGATATTTGCATAACGTTTTTATAAATTTAGCTACATTACCTATATACTGATAGTGGAGCTAGTTTTGAAAAGGGTTTGCACATTCTTGTCAAAAAGCATATGAGCATTTGCATTTGGCCGCAGGAATGGTTTAGGCTGGGTATAACAAAAAGGCAATAGAGCTTGAACTCATTCCCATTTTTGTAGCAATTGAAATCTGGCGTCACACTTTATGTAATCAAAAGTTCTTACTCGCTTCACTGTGACAATCAATATGTCTGTTATATTCTGAATTCACATACTTTGAACATTATGGTCTTGGTAAGGGCTATAACATAGCAATGTTTGCTAAACAATAAATATATAAACAAAGCAGAGCATATCCAAGGAATAAGAACGATGTAACTGACAGATTGCCTCGTTTGCAGATGGCTCCCTTTTGGGAATTGGTCACAGAGGCCAGCATATTTAGATCCAGAACCTGTTCCAGACTGATTCTGGGACATCTGTTTGCAGATTTGGACAACTTGTAGCAACTAGTTTGTCAGTGAACACTGAACAGGTATATGCATCTACTATGGTCAATTTCACGGCATTCATGAGCTCTTATTCCATTTTGGTGCAATGTTCTGTACCAGAAACCCCCTACATTTATATATCACTTATCTTTTCACAATGGCTATGCACCTTTCACTGCAGCATTGCAAATTTCCGCTCTAAGTTTTGAACATAAAGTTTGCAGGGTAACTAACACTACATCAATATACAGATATTCTTCCCCAGAACTATCATCAACTGGAGACATACGGACGATAATATTGTGCGCGCAGATATAGTTGACGGCTTCGGGAAAGCTGTCCATCGCTGGAACTAACTATTCATGATGTTTTGAGGGTTCTAAGAATATTGTCAGCTGTGTTTGCTTTCTTTGTAAACTTCTAAAGGTTAAGAATTAGGGAAATGACAGTATAATGGGTAGTTCCTGAACACATTTATATCGAGAGTCCAGCCTACCAAACAACCACTTTAACTGCTTCCCTGCTGGTGGCGAGTTTTGTCGTCTGTTCATAACCTTTGCAAACAGACAGAACTTCGGTCCTGATCTGGATCCAAACCATTCGACACTCTGATAGAGTTCCTGAGAGAATATTTTGAGAAAAGAAAGTAAAATGTTGAGAAAAGTCGGCTGACCACAAAAACATAAACATTACCCAACATGTAAATTTCTCAGAAAATGATATAGTCTTATGTTGAAATATTGGCGTCAATTATGGCTTTGTTAGCTTATTGGTAACAGAAGTTTTTTGCATGTAACCTTACGAAAATGAACATTATCACGCAATACCGAATAGAGATCTTTCTCAGATAAGATAGTTACTATACTGTATTATACAATTATTGACTAATGAGGCATTGGATATGATGTGATATCGACCAGATAATATCAATATTGACCGAGGCGGAGCCGAGGTCAATATTGGTATTCTCTGGTCGATAACACATCATATCCAATGCCTCATTAGTCAATAACTGTTTTATTATATAACGTTTAGAGAAAGATGTACAGGTATCATTGCACCTGGAAAAATACTGAACTTATATACAAGTTTTGGGACAGTCAAGTATTTAGCAGAAACAGTGCAAACCTAGATAAGACCACCCTTTTACTAGTTTATATATGTTGTGCATGAGTGTCATTATTTTAGCATTTACTAACAAGAATTCTAACACGCCTCGCTTGTAGAGCCAATGTTAAATCAGAGTGATATATCAAACATTAATTCACAGCGTTGAAAGCGCAGGGAAAATGTGTGATAGCTGACGTCATTCGTTACTTGTAAATGACGTCATTCATGGCGTTAGACGGTGTAACGTCGTTTTTACGCTTGAAAGACGTTATAAATACATGTAAACGTATGCGACGTGGTCTAAGTATTGGTGGGAGTTCTTCAGTGCACAGGCGGAAAGTTGGAAGAAGCTGAAGACTTCAAATTTGTTTTCGTCGTTTATTGTGCAATATAATCAAAATAGATCAGCTCCAGTGCTTGATTTGTCGCGTTCTTGGCAACTACGATAGGATTACAAGCGGCGCTTTAGAAAAGCAGAACTGGAACGGAAAAAACCCCACAAGCAATCTAATTTTAGTAACTAATATTCACCAGCAAGCGCACGCCAGCCAGTGAATATGACAATATATTGACTGGCCACGTGAGCGCTCTAAACCAATGAAAATCATTCTTTTAACTTAGTTATATAAAAAATGTTAATGTTTTATAAGGCAAGGGCTCATATCTGTACCTAAGAAAGTTCAAGAACAGCCTGTAAAATTATAAATAAAATTGAGTAACCATTCACGGAGGCGTGAAACAACCCAGCAAGCAAACAGTCTTGAGCCACTATTGGCCCATCAGTGAAACGCCATTCTAATGGTGTTTCGCTGATGGGCCGATAGTGGCCCGCTTTAATATTTTTACAGTACTGGGCACAGGGTATACTGAATCCATTGTCCTTCATTTCGGCCCTTTAGTCTTAACCCTATTTATTGTGTTGGATTATCCCATGCAGATTAATGCAATTAGTATGGTGAAGTTCGTTTGTAATTTAAGGGGTTAGATAGCGATGTATTTCTTTTCCCGAAGAGTGTCTTAATCTTAGTAAACAGTGCTGACTCTGGTAGCTAATGCCGCATTTCATCTTTTTTGCAAAATCATCTTATTTACTGATATCCAGAATAAAAAGGGTTACAACCTCTTTATAAGGTCTTTTTTCGCAATATGTGTTGCTCATTTTATCATTTTTTAAAGAAATAAAAAATATCGGACATTTGTTTTGTCTGCGAGTTCATGATACACGCCATACTATCATCCGTTTCCATATGGTTTAACACATTAGGTCGTTTCTGCCCAGACAATAAGAATAAATATATAAAAGAAAGTGTTGCTGTGTACGAGAATAGGTTATACGTTGCCACATTTTAGTTGATTAGGAATAAGAAAAAGCCTTTCCTATCACCATTGTACTTAGGTCAACTTCGCTCTTGATGAATCAATTGGGCCTACACATGAGATTTTGGTACATATCGCATTTGTGGAAAACAAACATCTTTTAAACGCCCATCCTGACATATCCAGTGGAGCTAGAGGTCTGACTTTTTTTCTCGCACACCAGATCGGGATTTCCGTTGTTTTACCCATGTGATATACGACCCAGTATGGGAAAGTCGATTTGTAATTTAAGGGGTTAGTCAAAGTTTCTATAATTCGTAATTCTCTCATATACCCGTACAAGTCCATGGGAAAGATAAAAAAGAACAGCCGCATGTCGGCGCACGCTTGCCGCACGTCGATCCGTGACGCCATTTTCACGTTAAAACTACGTCACAATATGGCAACGCAGCGTATTCAGGATTTTCTGGAAGTCTTTTTCATGTTTTCCAATAAAAAATGAGGAACAGAGTGGTGAGCAAGAATAATCAATCATTCGTCTGAGGTTGGGATAAAAAAATCCGTCCCTCGCGATCACCGTTTGTCATCACTCGGCAAGCCTCGTGATGCCAATCGGTGATCCTCGGGACGGATTTATCAATCTCTTCCTCTCACTCACGATTGATTCTTATAGTCTAATGCTTCAACTACATGTTTAGTTTGCTTATGCAAGCAGCGAAGGCTTAGGTGAGTCTTCGTTGATCCAGAATGCATTAAGTACCAAAATCTCATATGCTGGCACATGTATCTTTGAAGGTTTACATGGCCTTGACTCTGACTGACCCTAGTTGTGAGTTATGAGCCGTTTTCTTCGTTTTCACATAGTTAATTTGATTTGACCGTTTCTCTGTTACTTCTTTTATAAAAAAAGAAAAAGAGAATATATTCTTGTTTTTGCGTATGCGTGCCTTTGCTTTTCTGTGTTCATCAATCGGTACCATGGGTTGGTTTATGATATACATGTATGTGAATGTGAAATTACCTGTGCATACGCGCTTGATTTTGTAAAATAAAATTTCTGTGTTGCCAATGGCTGGTCTGTGATTTATGATTGAGTGGTTGAAGTTTCGGCATGAGTGTATCTCTGGGAATTACTTGGTCTATGGCCAGTGGTTCAATACAAATACAGAGACCTCGCTAAATTGAACTGTTGCAACATACGCTGATTTGCACAGAAAGACCTGGACGGGCATGTGTACAAAGTTGTGAGTTCAGGCATATTCGAAACATAATGCATGCGTTGAAGAGAAAAAAAAAGATGCCCCTTTTCGGGGTCCGAATGCTGTCGATGACAAAATTTCAAAGTCTCCTTGTATCCCTCCATTTTGATATATAATGGCTGATGGATATACCCTAAAATATTGCAACGCTATATTAAAATGAAATACAAGCAAATATAAAAGAATAACCCATAAAAGCCTAGCGTCCTTTTTGTGGGACGAAGGTAAACAGAGCTGACACGTGTCGGACGGTTCAGAACGCGGTCTCTGATCCAGGTCACCACATTTTTGTTACAAAATTTGAAGAAAAAATTAAAACTACCACCCAACAAACCCTAAAGTAAAAACGGACCGGCCCAAATGACAAGAAAGGGAAATTCCACTCAGCATAAATGGGTTACAGGCATATTATTTGCAATATTCCAATTCCGATTATATCAAACTCTCTTGACATTTTTATCTAGAAATAATTAAGTTCCACTGCAAAAGCAAGATAATATAACTGCGTAGCCATATATCCGTACACTGCAAAAGAACAGGTATCGTCAAAATCAAAATACCCACAACCTGCTGTTTTAATTTTAAGCTAGTCTGTACCAAATCGACATCATACACAAGGACATCCCGGTCACTGTCTACTTGGATTTCTATGACAGTATTGAGAGATCTGCAGTACTTCAGCAGAATAGTGATTTAAGTTTCCTACATTCTGTTGCTGGTTTTGATTGTTTTCCAGTATTTTCATCTCCAAATACTTATATCTATTGGAACATGGTGGTCATTGCTGAATATAGATAACTATTTTCAGCCAGTGGCTAGCATGTTTCAATATATAGGGTATACACAGTGTATCTACCTCACTTGTTTAGCTTACGCTGGTGTGGGGACTTTGTCAGTTCTGCTATTATAATTCATTTCCTATTAGTTAATGGTATCAGGTTTGCTTTTACAAATGGTGAGTGTGAATGAAAAAAAAAAAAAGAACAAAAATAATTGTAGATATAAAAGTTAACAATTTAATTAGCAAACAGGTTTGTGTCAGGTTAACTACCGTGTTTCAATAGTTCTCGTCCTTGCTTCTCCATTTTCCAGGATTTTCATCTCCAAATACTTATATCTATTGGAACATGGTGGTCATTGCTGAAAATAGATAACTATTCCTAACCATGCTCATTCGCCTTTTTATATCCTCTAGTATACGCGAAATGTCCAGACTTAAATGTCAGTTCTGTTGCAACATTTTCATATTAACCCATGTATGCCTAATTGATTTTCTATCCTTATCGATTGGACAAATCCATTTAGAATTCAAGGGCTTTTTGATAGAAAGTTTACATTTCATTCAATTTTTAAAAGTTCATTCCGTAAACAAAAAGTGAAGAACTTGATCAAACGCCAGGTTCTGCGGCGTCGGATCTAGTTCTGCACCGTTTGCCGAGGTCCTATAAAAAGGACGCTAGGCTTAAATGGGTTAAAAGAAAATCTGCATGACTTGCTATGAAACACAATTCCAAATGCTGGATATGATTTCCCCTGTAATTACACGAAGGTAGGCCAAGCTTCACGTGCAATGACCACATGGGAAAGTAACAAAAATACAATAAACATCACCAACAAGAGCCAAGAGGTCAGCTCTTTCACAGCAGGTGACCACAAGGCAGCAATGAACAGACGCGAAAGCATGAGAAACACAAGACATAAAAACACAAATGATCCACAAAAGAAGTACCGCCATGAAGGCCAGGCAATTTATATGTTTTAACAAAAGTAACATTATATGTTTTAACAGCAGCAACATCTAGGGCCAATGTTTATTCAGTAAAATATATCTACGCTGCAGCTGTCGTCCTTTCTACTGTGGTGGCTCTGTTGTTGTTACTTCATTGCTGATTGCTGTTGCTCCCGCAGCATGTTTGGGGTTTGCTTATGCTATAGTATTTGTGTCCTTTCTAGTCTTGGGACCATCACACACACACACACACACACACACACGCACACACACACACACGCGCACGCACGCACGCACGCACGCACGCACAGAGATAGCTGGTTTATTTAATTGCATCATTGATTAAGGTGTGTTTCTTAGTTTGTCTGCATGCAATCATCTGTTCATAAGGTTCATCAATGGTCATTCTCAATACGGCGCTCATGGGAAAATACTATGTTAAAACAGATTGATGAATTAGATTTACAATGTATGTTAGCACCAGTGCCTAATAAAATTTTATGTTTCTAACAAGCCAGAGAAAAATTAAACCAAATAGATCGACAGCACTGGGAAGATAGTCTATTGTGTAATGGCAGAGATGAATCCAATGGGAATAAATTACGCACATATAGAACATACGAAACTACCCTTAGTACAGAGTGTTATGTTAAATTAAATATGAGACGGGATCACCGACGCATTCTTGCCCGATTTAGGAGCTGTAATCTTCCCTTAGCCATTGAAACGGGGAGATTCACTAAGCCAAAAACACCTTTAAATGAACGCCTGTGTGGCTTCTGTGAAGCATCCGTCATAGAAGATGAAACACACTTGCTGATCTCTTGTAGTTTCTATAGCGACTTAAGACACGAACTTTTTCAAAATGCATCAGATGTAAATACAAATTTCGACTCTGAAAAACTAATATTTTAATGAAAACTGACATTTTACAGACTAAAATAGCCTCAACGTTATTGCAAATGAACAGGAGGCGTAGATCAACTGTGATACATTAGTCGTTTTAAAATGTAAAAAAGAGTCCTTTTAAGGTACATTATTAGCATTGTATCTACTTACCTTTACTGTTTTTAACAATTTTATGCATGTACATGTATTATCTTAGATTTTTATAAGTTGTAAATGTTAAATGCATACAAATAGTGTCTCGTAAGCCATATACTGGCTGGGTATCAATTTTAAACTGTATTATATGTTTATAGATGTATAATTGATATGTGACACTTTAATAAGCTATTACTTACTTACTTACTTACTTACTTACTTACTTACTTACTTACTTACTTACTTACTTACTTACTTACTTACTTTGTTCATCTGGTAGTCTATAATGGTTTGTGATTGAGACATTTCCTGTTAACTATTCGGTCTATGTGTAAAAATGCTCACACAAATGTACTAAAACCAAGTTCTAATCGGTCACCATACATTTTACGCTAGTTCAGAAATTGAAACATAGCGTATACAAAATTCATGCTTTTTTAAATGAGGCAATGCTTTGCAGTTATTTCATTTAAAATGACGTGTACTTCTTGCACGGACGAAATTAGTGAAAAGGTGCCCTCATTTCAAAAAGTCACACTTTTTCTACGATACAAACCATACCACAGAGCCCTTATCAATTAACGTTTTGTTTGTTTGAAGATGTAACTGGCTACTGTGATAAAAGAAGAATAAACCTCACCGGTTTTGTTTCCATCGGACTCGTCGTTTTTGCTACTCAACAACATAAGACAAACAATTTTAGCAGTTTAAAATCAGCTTTAAGCTTGCAATTTTCATAGAGAAATTGCACTGCTCTGTACGTTTTATTATCAACGACGCGACATTGAAATTTTCAGCGATTGTTCATTATCACCAGACGTCACCGTTCTTCTTTGAGAATTGAAAAAAAAACCCCCAAAAATTAATGCTACCAAATCGATTTTTAAATTCTCACATTGAAACCGGAAGTGTATAGTAGTCGTAAAACTTTAATCGCCAAAAACGGACTATTCAAGTTCTGCTGTGTTTGACATACAGTGTTCAAATACAATTAAGTGCATTTAACAATGCTGGTGAATTTAAAAAACCTCGAAACATTTTGAAAAATGCAACATGTTTAAAAATGCTAAAAAATCTACCATAAGCAAAATTTCCATTGTTTGGTGTTTTCAAGTCGGACAGACCAGTTTGTAACCAACTTAACGTCAATTTTATAAAAACTACTCTCAAAACCATTTTTATCTTTAAAAAAAGTCGATTTTTGCATTTTTAACCTCAAAAACTTGAAATAAAAGAAAACTGTTCAAAAACACCGCTAAACGTTTGCCCATTAAAATGCACATATATAGGCAAAAAATTATTTCAATTTTATTAGCGTTTGGTCAGAAATAATGAGTTTGAAAACTGACCAATTGTAAATTGGTTTTAGTATATACATATAAAACTGGTTTCCATATTCTAACTTAAACGATAGTCACTGTCTATGTCACATACGGATAACAAAAGCATAAATCAGCCTGGACTCAATCACGACAGACTAACCCACGCCTTTTTGATCGCTGTCTAGAATTTATAATACATGTGCATATTCATACATAATCCACATTGGTAAAATTCTAGCTAGCTTGTGCACCGGTGCAGGCTGATTGCTATTCATGTAGACATGTTTGCTAGTTGCAAGATTAATATTCACCATGGTACTTGAGGTATAGTAAGGCCAGGAACACATTATCTAATTATGTCCTCACGTTATCAATATAATGTTAGGTTACAAAATGCCCAAGCAAACATTGGATACCGTTATAAGATTGCTAATATGTTTGCTATCCTGATAAATGTACTGCGATTCAAAGATCCGGCCCTAAGGTCATACAACCTTTTTCATGCTCAACTGAACTGAGCATGAATTTTTCATGCTCATAAATGTTAAGATGCCGCCAACAATTGTTGACATTTTAACATGTATTAGAGAATTTGAAGTCAAGCAACGTCTTTTTTTTCAGCGTTCTAATTTTTATGAGAAGTTGAAATGTCATGCTCAGGTGAGTTGAGCATGACAAAAGTTTTTTTGATCTCGGGGCCGGATAAACTACATCTGACTGGAAACAGCTGGTGAAAAAATATGTGTAATGCCCATAATTTTACGCACAATGTAAATTGTTAAGAACCTTACATGACCACTTTATGTGCAGACACCGTTTTCCCAACACGTTAAGTGGGGTGGGGGAATACTCATTAAAGAAAGGCAACTATCAGGAATCAATACAATTCAATACCACACCGGACCCAGAACACCATATGGGAAAGTGACAAAAACATAAGAAAACGTAAAATTTAAAAGAGCCAAGAGGTCAGCCCTTTCCCAAAAGGGGACCGCAAGGCTGCAAGGAACAGACAAGACAGCATGACAGACACGAACGCAAATAACGAAAATGATTCACAAAAGAAGTACCGCCTTGGAAGGTTCATTTAAATATTTGCTGGAGGGTTCAAACATGTTTGACGGCGCCAACCTCAATCTAATTTAGTATAACACATTTTATTTGAAAGAACACATACATACATACATACATACATACATACATACATACATACATACATACATACATACATACATACATACATACATACATACATACATACATACATACATACATACATACATACATACATGTGTAAACAATATAAAGGATTAGACCGAAAGCAAAGCTTATATAGTTCTTCTCCCTATCATAATAAATGTGTTATGCTTTAACGGAAGCTGAATATAAGTTTAACATGTCGAGCGGTGGATATTCATTTGTTAATATACAGAAAAGGAAAAAAGCACCAAACATACAGCATGTGTGAAAACATAATGAATGTATGCAATAATAAAATAAAAAAAGATAACCTCATCGTAGAGGCTAGGAATATTATTTGGGTTAGGCAAAGAGTAGGGGTGGGTGATAATCTTATTTCTGATGTGGATCAAGACAAATAGATGTTTGCTCACATGTAAGATCCCTAACTTATCGATGTATCATCTCCTAGTAAATACAAACTAAGATATAAAAAAGGAGATGAAATAAAGATAAGGACTAAGCAGTAAATACAACTGAATACTGGAGAAAAGAAATCCAACAGTTAAACACTGGTGGGCCCGACAACAGACAAAATATCAGACCAAAACCCTCTCAGCTATAGGTAAGTCTTTGAGTAGGAACCGTCAAAGAATCTGAGGTACTACCCGCCAGCGTGCAATTAAAGAGGAAAGCAAAGTTGCCAACCGTGATTGGGTTGACCTCCAAGCATGCAGTCTGTCGCAATACATTAATGTTATAACCCATTTTCTTATAATGAGAAATTATTTAATGGACTCTGTTGAAAAATTATTAGAGCCAACAATTTTCTTTAATTTATACACTTAATCGCCATAAAATTCTTGTTTTTAAACTCCCTGGCTCAAGAGAAATTTAAGTCCAATATTGAATTTGGATATCAAATCATAGTAATAGCAGTAAAATTTAGAAAAAGGTTTGCGAAGTATATGATACCGTTAACATTGTTCAAGAAATTTCTGAGTTAACAGTAAATTGCGAGTGTTGAAATCAGCAACATGGCTAGATGCTCTAGCAAATCAGATGAGTTGAGAAATATAAACTCCATAGGATGTAAAGCGAGGAATATCACCATCAAAAAATGGGAAATTGACAATTTCAAAATCAAAAAAGTTAGGTTTATCGTAAGTTCTGGTAGAAACAGTATCATTAGAAATGGTCAAATGCAAGTCGAAAAACGAGGCTTCAGTATCAGAGGTATTAACTTTATTTGGTTGAAGATCTGCAGGGTATTTGACTCACCATATCGTCAAAATAAGTATTATTTATGTTAAAAATGTCATCCAAATATCTGGATGTATAAAAGTGTTAAAAGGGTCAATAATATCAGCCTGCGTACCATTAGAAAGAGACATCATAAAGTCCCTTTCATAACAAAACAAGAATAAATCCGCAACCAGGGGAGCACAACTAGTGCCCATACGAATCCCTACCACTTGTCTATACAACTTAGTGCCAAATCGTATAAAAATGTTGCCCAACAAAAAGTCAGCGCTTCACATACATTTTGACATGAGCATGCGTGATATTGTTTAGGCTGTTCTGAAGTGAAAATTGCACTTCTGTCGTTACATGCAAGGTACAGAGAGCCTTCTCTTCGGAAGATTCTTTCAATACGATCAATAATTTGTCTTTAATTAATTTATGAGGTAAAGTAGTGTTTAGGGTAGACAAATCTGGTCGCGTTGAAATTCCTAACTGTGGTATCTGATACTTGTCTGTAGCTGGGCCCACCGTGTCTCAACTTGAGGTTTTCTTTAGCTCTGGCTATTAATGAGGTGTGAGCCATTTGCCTTGTTTTATCATAGTGTGTTAATTTGACTATATTGTTTTTTATGATGATGCATTGCAATAATTTGGAAGCCTCCATGCCAGCTAATCATTTTGGGCTTCAACAACAGCAGAATCTAGGGCGACGATTTGATACCAGTATAATGAATTTAAGCCCCCCCCCCCCCCAAAATGGCTTACGCTGCTGTCCGTTCTAATGCGGTAATTCTGTTGTTGTTGATTCGTTGATAATTGTTTTACCTATTGTGGAATTCTGTGATTGTTCTATGCTTTGTTGTGCGTTACTTTGTGTTCATTCTAGTTTTGCAATCATCTTGATGGGGAAGGGAGAGCTTGTTGCATTGCTTAATTTGTCTTCCTGGTGTATCGTGATTGTTGTGTGCCTCTTCCTTACGATGCCACGGGTTTGTCTTCAGTGATTGTGGTATTTCCTGATCATACTCACTGACTATTTTTTAAGTTTATCTAATACTTCACCTGGTTTTTTATAGACCAAACCAGGCTCCTACCATCTCTTTCATATACTTATTCGCAGTACTTAATTATATGAATTTTGATTGCAGAAAGACATCAGGTTTACAATGTAGAAAGTTATGTTGTTGTACAAGAACAAAAATTGAAATAAATCTTGCTTTATATGGTTTTTATTATGAGGTTTAGGTAACCAGTACAACGTAGGAACCTTGTATTGGTTTTGTTTAGCTTTGACGCCAAAATTTAGGGCTGTATATGACAACCACGCCCATCGACAACAACCTTCTTACTCAAAAAATCGTGCAGTTTGTAGGCATTAGTGCCAATAAGCTCACGTTTAAGAGTATCAACATAAGACAATCGCCAAACAACTACAACATTGTTTGTGGCTTTATCTGCTGGACCCAATACGTACTTCATATGAAAATCTTGGATACCTCGCTTAAGATGACGAAAAGAAAATTAAGTTTTTGGGGGCAAAAGATAAGTATTACGAGAATAAAATGAAATACAAGTACATGCATCAATAATTTTAAAACTGTTAATCTTCCAGTCCTTCAATGCATCTGGCTCAACATTTTCTCAACCCTTTTTATCTTGATGGATTTTCCCAAACATAATGATGCAATGGGTGTTCATCTGAGCCACCATTGTTTGCAATAGAACCCGTTTACCGATATAGGCTGTAGCCCAGACCAGCGTATCTCGTCAAAAAGTCATCGATGCTTACCCCGAAAGTAGCAAAGCTGATTTTTTGCACAAAGAATATTTGAACATTCGGTAATACAAAACCACTGTATAGCAATTCGCTGCGAATTGCGAATTGCCGTAAAAGCGACATTTGTATGGGAAGCCGTTTTCCTTCAAAAATCGTAATAATGATTTAAACGCGTTGTTAACCATGTTATCATAGCAAATGGGAGTGTGAATGGTATCTATTCTGCCCCATATATACTTTTGTATGTTATGAGGAAGGGGGAACATATTTTGATTTGCCTTATGTTTAAAATCTAGCTAGAAAACACAGACTGTCTATGCTATTTAAATTTTGTGTTTGTTCGTTTCGATTTGTTAAGTAATCTTCATTACAAAAGGAATATGACAATTATTTTGTTATTAGTCGAGAGGCAAATATGCTTGCAACACTAAGAAATAAAAATTGAAATAATATACTCATTAGTTAACCCATGTGGCAAAAACAAACATAGGTACCCCATCAGCAAAAAATAAAAAATAAACAGAGGAGTCCAACAGCGTGACAATCATCCCACACAAGGCTACACGAGGATAAGAATCTATATCCAAATGACTTGTATAATAAACATGGTTAAGAAACAATATAACTAACATTTTCTAACGAGATGATTATGCTGCAAATAAGCACTGAACAGACGTAAACAATGCACACAGCACAAATAAAGAAACTTACACCACAATTCACTGAAAAGAATGTGTGTGTTTTCAGGTTATAAACACAGCTAACTTGATTGAAGTCAATTTTTACAAAAAAAAGCATTTCTTTCCAGTCCTCCATGAGTCATCACCGGGCGGTGATAGAAGATTCCATGAACAGAAATTAAAGGTATAATAGGTATACGTAATTTTTGGACTACTGATGTCGTAAGCTGCAACAATGAAAGTAAGAAAGGCGACAAATGTCAGGAATCAAGTACTACACCTGACCTAGGATACCACATGGGAAAGTGACAAAAACACAATTAATCGCCACAAACAAGAGCCAAGAGGTCAGTCCTTTCCCAGCAGGTGACCACAAGGCAGCAATGAATAGACGCGAAAGCATGACAAATACTAGATATAAATAACACAAATGATCCGCAAAAGAAGAACCGCCTTCCAACGGTCAGTAAAATATCTTACTGGAGGGCTTAAACCAGTTTCATGGCGCCAGTTTCAGCTGCATTATATATCCCAACCATAGTTTTTAATTGTGTTTTTATCTATTTTAATTCCAACGCTTTAAAAAAGCGAAGGGGATATTGTAATCGCCCCCGTCTGTCTGTCTGTCCATTATGCTATCTCCCCTAAACCATTGCACGAAATTCACCAAATTTGGTGTGTGAGTTACTCACATGAATGGGGCTCGCAACGTCAAACCTTTTTTGGCCCCGCCCCCTGGGGCCCTATGGAGGGGGTCAAAAGGTCAAATATCATTTAATTTCAATTACAATGTCCATTTCAAAGATGTATGTACCAAACTTTGTGTGTGTTCTAACAAATGAAAGATACAAAACATATCAGACGGTATTTTCATTCTGTTGCCTGGGTCATGCCCAAGGGGTGAACTTTGGGGCGCTGGGGTGCCCAGGGGGTCAAAATGTTTTTATTTCAAACATAGTCATGTGGCATATCAAATCGACGGGGATGACGAGCAGAACAGAATGCAAGTAAAATTTTCATCCTATAATCAAACAGGTGACCTTGCGGTGAGTCCAAGGGTCAAATATCGTTAAATTTTGACTACCGTTTCAATACTAAGATTTTTATCCCAATCTTTGTGTGCGTTCTTACAGATAAAAGATAGAACACATATTGAACAAAAGTTTCATTCTGTTGCTGGGGTCATGTCCCAGGGATGGGACTTGGGGTGCAGGGTGGGTCAATAACTTAAGCGTGGGGATTTACGATGGCGCCCCATCGACTGCGCATCCAGTTTGTCTTTTTTTCCGATTTTCTTTCTTTTTTCTCTTTCTTTTTTACAACTTTTCTTTCATTTTCAGTCATGATGTCCCTTTTGACTAATTTATTCATTTTTAGCTTTGTATTTGATTTTAATGATCTTGTTTCTATGTTTTGACATCTTTAACAATTTTGCTGCTTTGCCAAATGTTTGATAATACATGTAAAACATAAAAGTATGCCAAATTGAAGACCTCAAGCTTACAAAACTGCATACTTCATAAAAAGAAAAACTTATAGAATCTGTTTGAGAGTCAGATATGACTTTTAAGATGTGAACAAGTAATATATGTACGTCAAACTATACTATAGACATTCAGGTATGCATACTATTTAAGTAAAATATGTAAAATTGTGCACCCAAATGCTGCTCTGGAAGTTCTGAAACTTACTTAACTGTTTATCCGTTGTTTTGATTTTTTTAAATATAAAATGATGATTTTAATACACTTTGGTATTGGAAGAAATTTCAATAAATCCATATATAGATACATCAGTATGTCGTTCAGGTATAGCCATAACAGTATGCATGTATGGAAAGTCTAGTTGCCATGGTGATTGTTTTATTATACCAGGTATGGCAAATTAGTCCATGTTGTCTTGTTGCTAGGCAATCGTCTATAATTACGAATAAAGATTTCTGACCAGTTTTTAGTAAGGATATTATAATGTTGTATCTAACAATCATTTATATATTTCAGATTTATAATATAAGTGTTGAAGATAAGCATTCATTATTTTTGTCTTTAGATTCGCTTTAAGGACTTTAATGTGTCACTTGACCGAAACGAAGCATACTACCATACACTTTTTTTACATTTCACACAACTGACATCACAAAATACATCCTTAACCACACTTAATGCTAATTTCAATAGAAAGGAAATAACAAAATTCATAAATAAATTGACCACAAACCTCTATATTTATAGAAATGTGATAATGTACATAATAACATTGGGTCAGTTGAACAATTTATTGTGATTGTTAAACATTATAATACACTAAATACATTGGCATTTTGCATTATAACATATAATATATCCTTAAAAATAAATTAAAGACTACATGTATATAAAATTCAATTGATGTATAGTGTGACAAGACAGACAGAAGACAAACAGGTAAGCCACCAACTCTGCCCTCCACGTGTGGTGATTTTTGAAATAGGTCAACCGATTATAAATGTCAAAAGATTCTCACGCTTTTCGCCAAATAACTATGTAATGAAACACATTAGTGCCATTCTATATGATCTTTATTTACATGTAGGCTATTATAGCAAACCTAAAAAAGGTAAGTAACCGTTCAGGATGTACTTAACATCGCGGTGTTTTTTTTCATATCTACCCTTCTGGTTCGCCAAAACAATGCATTGAATAAAGCGAATCGATTTTACAGCCTATGTGCTTATATTCAAGGCCATCTTAAAGTGTCCATTCTTTTGTGACAGTACATTTTGTGGTATGAAATAGGCACACGGACGTCCCACTACATACACAAGCATTTTAAACGTGACCTGTTAGTAGGACAAGGAAGGATCTCCAAAAATACGTTTTCAAACCTTAGTGCGACGGCAGCCATATTGGATATTGAATCTTACCCAAACAGGCAGCAATGTAATCTTTGAACAGTTATGATGTATTTGTGTGAAAATAATCAAATTGAGTCGAGGCAGATACAGATGGGAGAAAACGAAACATTACGTTTTGTCTGTTTACATATGGTACACACAATTGCACGTGTAATGCTAAAGCAGCAGTTCTTTGAAATTGAAACTAATACTCAAAACTTTTAAAACAAACACATTGTCATTCCTGAAAGGTAGTTTGATTTTAATTTGATAACGCGTTGCTAAGATAACAGCGTTTGTATTAAACGCATGCACACATATGACGCACATGGGCTACCATACTTTATTAGCTCTAGTGGCGTTATGCAATTCCGAGAAGCTTGCTATACAGTGGTTTCGTATGCACCATATATACTTCTTCAAATTTTTACTATAACAATCCTTGCTACTTTCGGGGTAACCAGTTTTGATTTTTTTCATCCTGGGCCCCAGCCTAATATCCAGAATAAAAAGGGGAAAGGATAAAAAAAAATCGCTCCCTCCTCTATCCTTTAACAGTAGTCCTATTTTGAAAAGGAATTGCATTGGCACAAATCACAGCTCGTTTCACCGGGCTCCCTACGTCCTAGCGTAATGAGCCGTGACATGTGATTTCCAAAAACAAATGTAGACTCAGACGAGCATGTACAGCCAGCTTAGAAACTCTTAAAGCTGTTCGTTGACAAGCTTAACCGTCATAGAATATTCTAGCGACTAGCAAAGGCTCTGACCAGACTGCGCGTATGCGCAGGCTGGTCTGAGCCATTGCTGGTCGCATATACCACATCGTTGGAAATCTCATGTCGTGGCTCAAATGTTTGGAGCAAATATCTTATCTCTGACAAAGTATAATGTTGATCTACCATTGACTCTCATTGATAATTATGTATTTCTAAATGAACCCTTTTATCAGCTTCCGTTCATGTAATTTCCTGATCTGCTTATAACTTGTTAACTCAATATTAGCTCTGTCTACCATTTTTCAATTTTCTGCCACCATAGACTCTAGCAATATCCGGTTTCTAATTATGATTCCTTTGGTAGTTAAATCTCAAGAGTTTATTACCACCACTTCAGTGCTTTGTTTCTCTGAATGGCATGGGAAATGCGAGTAATACCCTTGAATCATGTGCGACATCAACAGTACTATTGCAACTATAAGCTCAACAAAAGTTTGCGTATGATCGTTTGCTTATTTAACTGCCCCATGTTTGACATGATATCGCACTACATGGAACTAACATCCTCGGCTTAGTACTGGTTTAACCCAGGAAGACCCGACTCGATATGACTGAAAATTGTTGACCGGGACGTAAAGAATCAAATCAAACAAAAAAGCACAAGATAAGTCGCACAATATAATGTACAAGTTGGTGTGCGTACAGCGAAGATTTAGATCAGTCTGGGCATACGTACCGTCTGACCAGAATCTTAGTTTTCCGCCTAAAGAATCGTTAGAGCCTTTGCTAGCCATCGAAGACTCTGATCAGACTGCGCAGATGCGCAGGCTTATTTGAGTATTCGTTGGTGGCACATCCCAACTTGTGAGTCGTGAGACCTTTTCTTTGTTTCATTATAGTGTGTTAATTTGATAAGAGTTTTTTTATGATGCATTGCAATAGTTAGAAGGCTTCCATGCGAGCTGAACATTTCTTGTACTTCAACAACAGAAGAATCTAGGGCGAAGATTTGGTGCCAGTAAAATGCATTTAAGCCCCCCCCCCCGGTGGCTTAGACTGCTGTCCGTTCTAAGGCGGTGGTTCTTTTGCTGTTGACTTGTTGTTTATTAATACTCATATTGTGGGATTCTGTAATTGTTCTATGTTTTGTTGTACGTTACTTTATGTCCCTTCTGGTGTTGCAATCATCTTGATGGGGAAGAGAGAGCTGGTTGCTTAATTTGCTTGATTTGTCATCCTCGTGTCTCTTGATTGCTGTGTGGCTCTTCTTCGCGGTGCCATGGGTTTGTCTGCAGTTTGTGATTAAGGTACTTCTTGATCATATTCACTTACTATTTTGTACCTATCGTACACATAAAGCCTTTGAAACCATGATTTTATAGTCTATTACATTGTGGCTTCTCTCGTTTTTTGCTATTGAAATTCTGTACCCTTGCATGTGGGTTTTCATGTACCGTTCAGTTCTGGTTTAAGATATTGTGCATTATGCCCTTTCTAATTTTACAATCTTTTCGCGGAGGTAGAGTTATCGTAGGATGCTAAGAGAGGAAAAAACAGAACAGATTAGGGAGCGTAGTGGCTCAGAAGTAGGGTGCTTGACTTGAGACCGAGGGGTCACGGGTTCGAGCCTCAGCGGCGTCACTGCGCTGTGTCCTTGAGCAAGACACATTAATCCTAGCTTAGTACTGGTTCAACCCAGGAAGACCCCTCCCTACATAACTGAAAAATTGTTGATGGGACGTAAAGAATCAATTTAAATCAAACAAATATGGCTTAATTAACGTTTTGCCTACTGGGTAATTTTGCATGCTTTTTTGTCGTCTTTTATTTTTTTTTTCAAAGTAAGCTTTTTCGAAAAATTATTTCGTGAATACCATCAGACTGCAAAGTAGTTTCAATCCAGATCTTTTGACTGGCCTGCTGTGGGCTCAAACTGTTTGCAAAGGTTATCAGCAGACGACACTAGTAGGCAAAGAGTTAATTATCTGATTGAGTTAAGTTTACTGCAAGCAAATTGTATCGATTTCTCTAATACCGAAGGAATTGTCTTCAATTAGTGCTGACATTGAGAACCAACATTCTATTCTACAGACCACAGTGATTGCTTCGCGATCAGTTTACATTCAGCTGAGATGGCTTTCAATGTCTTCCATGCTCACATCGGGTAGGTGGCAATCGAAAACGCTATCAACAATCGACGAACGCGGATCAAAAATCGATAGAAACAGTGTTTTCGATTGCCATTTATCGTCAGTGTGGCGATAAATGGCAATCGAGAACTCTGTTTCTAACCAGATTTTTGATCAACGTTCCTCGATAGTATTATGTTTTTGATTGCCGCAATCAAAAACATTGTTTCTATCGATTTTTGATCCGCGTTCGTCGATTGTTGCTAGCGTTTTCGATTGTCGCCTACCCCGTGTGATGCTTTTCACATTGACAATTTTGTGTTTTGCATCTGCAATGTCCCCTTCCTATGGTGACAATATTTCGCAGTTTATCCGTTTTGTGAGAGTATGTTCTAATGTTAGAAGTGACTTCAACGATAGAAACCAATTAATGACTGCTAAGCTATTTAATAAGGCCATCGATACCATAATCTTCGAATTTTATGCTTTGAAACTGATGCTATGTTGATTTATCATTGCGAGTCTACAGGGGACGCTGCTACTTGAGAATGTTCTCTTGTGTGTGGCAATGGAGAAAAGAATATGTCTTATCAGAGACAACGATGATAAAAGAGTACAAATTGATTGATTGATCTTCAATTAAAGACAGCTCGATAAGGATAAGTCCTAATGTCCATGACAAATAGCAATAAGAGGTATAGAATTCAGCTTTAACCCATAAAGCGCCGCCTATATTTCGCAGCAGACGACAATTTCAAATCAAAGCACTGAGAGTACTGATGGGGACGGCTGCATTAAAGCGTTCAAATAGGGAGGTTGTTAGTTAGATACCTTTTCTAAAACATGCAAATGGAAACTGGAAGTCTCTGATGTAGGGTCAAACATATTGCCACAAAGTGAAATGGGAAAGCAATCTTTCTGGCGACATTGTCATTTGTTCATTGGACAAAACCAGCCTTTAATAAATGTAATCAATATATGAACAGTGCAAGAAATCAGTTGATTAATAACTAACTTAAGAAGTAAATAATCAAACTTTATGTCAAATGCTTTTATTATAGAGCTTACAGTGTTAAAAATAATCCCTCAATAAATGTTGGTGAAGCTCTTCAGGCAGGTAAGCGGTAACAATTTTCTCTTAACTTTCTTTGGCACAACCCCAACTAATTATGTGTAATTTGATCCCAAATACCGTGGCACGTTTTTTTTTCCCTTCAGATTTTCTTTTGGTTTCTGTTGGTTAAAGATCTTACGAGGATTAGGGAAAGTGTTTCCTAGTATCTTACCTAAGACAAATCCACCCACATATTCAAAGAAATTAATGATGATCAAAAACTGATTTGATAAAGTTCTGTCCTTTTTTGTATATGTTTTTCTTACTTTTACTTAATCGCAATCAGAGACATTATGTGCAAGCTTGAATAAAGTCTCTTAATGGCAGAGCCAAAGCAATTGTATAATTTTGGTAGAGTGCATCGTTAGGGACAATTCTGTGAAATTATTGTAAATTTTGGACCATTGGTTCAGGGGGAGAAGTCATTGTAAGACATTTCTTATCTGGAGCTTAGGCAGATCCATTGTTCAGTGGAGTGGAACCTTTTGTGCAAAATTGGTAGAAGACACCATTGGGTACAAATCTGTGACATTAAGTTGCTTTTGGGTCAGTGGTTCAGGAGGAAATTCTGTTAAAAGAAGTTTCTTAGCTAGAGCTCAGGCAGTCTTTTGCTCAAAGGTCCTGAACAGAAGACCTGAAGTCACAGAAAGTCAGAAAATGAAATAGTATATGTTCTTCAAATACAAATGGTTCTTTAAAAGAAAAAAAAGATGTCCTAGATTTTTACCTCTAGCCCCACCCTGAGGTATGGACGCAAGGCTCTGAAGCTGATGACTGGAAGCCTTCCATGAATATGATACCAAATGCCTAAATATGAATGTTTTCTTATAAATGTTTGGAAAGATATCTGCATAGGTTGGAAAAACAGAATAGCTCTTTTGAAAGGTTTCCTATATTATGACCTCTAGCCCCACCTTGGGGGAATGAACCCTCAGGTTAAAAGTGACAGAGACATGGTGAGTTCAACAATGTGAGCGCTCTCGTTGTACTTATGCCAGACTTTACACATTACTAATAAAGATCATGAAAGTGTGCCCGCAAACGCTCACCTTGTTGAAATCGCCACTGTTGTTCAAATACAAATGATTCTAAAAAAAAAAAAACAAGATGTCCTAGATTTTGACCTCTAGCCCAAGAAACGTGAATATTTTGGGGGATATGATGCATTTTAGGGTCTTTTCTTTAGGTCAAGGATATTTTTTTTTTGTTGCTAAAAGGGGTACGTGCATTAATGGGCTATTTTGGCCCCCTCTATAGCCCAAAAAATGAAAGTTGCTTTTCACCAATTTCATCTTATTGATTTTTTTAGAAGAATAGCCCAAGTGTAAAATTCTGGCATTTTTTTTTTTACTTTTACCAGTTGCTATGGTAACCAAAATGGCTGACAAAATAGGCTTAAAATAGAGAAATTGCTATTTTAGGCCAAATTTGAGGCTTTTTGAGACCGATTTTTTTTAAGAATTAGTTATCAGCACAAGCAAATACAATAAAAAACCTTTTAGTATATTGTGTGCCATGATAATTCGCATCATATGTTAAAATATTTGTTTTGATATTTGCTTGTGCTCTATATTAATTTCTCTGTTACATGTCTCAAATTTGCTCCAAAACGGTCATTTTCCTATTTTCAGCCTATTTTGGCGGCCTTTTTTGTTACCATAGCAACGGTAAAAGTCGAATCAAATATCAAATTATGTTATTTAGATGATTCCTTTAGGGAAGCAGATTCAAACAAGTCTTAGACTTATTTCTGTATCCCTTTCAAATGTATTGTATTGTATATATGATGTATCTGTTGTATCTCGATGTACTTTATATTTGAATAAAATATTGTTTACACTAAAAGTCGAATCAATACCAGACCTTTACACTTTGGCTATTGTTCTAATGAACTAATAAGAAAAAACTTGTGAAGAGCAACTTTTATTGTTTGAACTCATATGGGGGGGGGACAAAATAGCCTCTTAATGCACCTACCCCTTTCAAATATTTTTGGGGTCCTTAAATTTCCGGATATGGGTGAACAGTAGATGCTGGGCCAGACCCTACGTATGAAGAAAAAATAGGACATGCAAATAATTTTATGTAACAAGAATACGCTTTTACAAAGAGGCTCTGTCTACACTAAGAAATCGAAGCAGTTGGTCGGGCTGGCTGGCTGACTGGTTGATTGACTGAGAAACAAGCAGACAGACAGCTATATTTTGCTGCATACTGCTCTGAAACACTGGCCAGCTTTCTTGGGCGAGGGGAGGGGTGGTACTTTGATATTATCATATATAAGTAGGTTCGGTCCATTTTTGAAGGTTAAAAATTTTGAATTGCATTTTTTGGAGTGGGGAGGGGTCGGGAAGGTCAGATAAATAAATATGTTTGGGAGTATGATGAAAATTTTGATTTTTTTTATGTTTTGTGGAGTCATTTCTATCAATTTGGCGCTTTTTTATGGTCAAGGTACAGATTTGAAAAATATTTTTGGGGTTGCTAAATTTTAAATATTTTTGGGGTGTGCCTGATATTCTTGATATTTTTGGGGATAAAGAGTAGATGCTGGGTCCAAGCCTACGTATTTAGAAAAATTAAAAGTAACCTCAATGGGGTCAGGCACCTTAAACACTTGAACTACTAGATATTAATCTAGCAAAACAGGCCTACAAAAAATCAAAAGAGCAAAGAACAGATACAGGGAGACAGACAGCCAGTGGCAAGTAGACAGACAAGTATGCAGGCAGGCAGAAGGCTAGATTATGCTGCTCACAGCCTTCAGAACAATGGACAGGCGTTCAAACCACCTGAGCTACTAGACACATGTAAGCTGGTTTAACGAGCATATAAGTAAAAGAACGAAGAACCAATGCAGACAGACAGACGGATGGACAGATTAACGGGCAGACAGACAAACAGCTAGATTTTGCTGCTCACAACCTTGGCACTTTGGTCAGGCGATCTTACTACCGTAAAACTAGATAATTTGGCTAAATCAGCATACAGAGAAATAAAAATAGTGAAAACCCAATGGCTACATTCTGATCTAACCGTAATTGACCCAGTGGTTTCAGCATACCACCTACCTATCTTTTGTCATAGATGTTTCTGATGTTTTGAGTTTTAGGATTTCCATGGACAGGAAAGCATATTGCAGAACCCCGCGGCCATGAACAACGACGACAATGGTCACATTAGCGCTAAGATTAGGAGCATGCTCTCACCCTGTGGTACAGATTCGCGTCAAACTCGCAATAGAACCAGTATCGGCTGTCCCTGCTGGTAGAAACTAACAGGCTATCAAAATGTTAGTGCCTTTGAGCCCATAGTTAGTTCCTGCCGCTTTAATTAATATGTGAAAAAAAACGGTTCTAAAAAGCCCTGCCCCGCGGCCAGATAACAAAACCCCGCGGATGCTGAAGTATTTTGTCACACACCTCCGCGGTTAAGACTTGCAACCGTTGAAGGGGTATTTCTCATAAACAATCAACGCTTATTTAAACCAAATCATTAACATACAGGTAAAACAAGTAAATGTCGTTTCACCAAAAACGAAAAAAATATAGAAACCATTTCTGAAAAATGTGTAATTGTCAATCAATCCCAAAGTATCCCGATTTCAAGTACTCGTTCATTTTTCTCGCATATTTTAAGTACTGTAATGCTGAATTGAGAATGCACCATTGCGCAGGCTAGTCTGAGTCTTTGTCGCACGTTGTAAGTACCAAAATATCATGAAATTATGTCCGTCGACAGTTTAATTTCAATCGAGCCGGTTCAAACGCACTGTATTCATGCGCGGATCCAGAGCATTTTGTCAGAGAGGACCGAAATGCCACTTAAAATTGACCACCATCGGCCCATCAGCGAAACGCCCTTGAAATGGCGTTTAGCCGGCGTGTCAATGGCCCACCATTGAATGCTGGCTTGGTAGCTTTGTAATTTTTTGGGGATCCGGATCAATATTGCTAGAAAACCCTATATTTTATGATTTTTCAGGGGTCCGGACCCCCTGTCCCCCTCTGGATTCGCCCGTGGCATGCATCTGAAAGAAGGTACTTGTCTGAAATGTTCCGTGATCATCGGACGCAAAGTCGGACTAGATTATAACTCTTGGTATGCTTGTTTGTCCCTGATCAGGCACATCGGACGATCTTCTGGATCCAAACTATTTGCGAACTTTGATAGCAGGTCGTAAAAGTAGAGAGAGAGAGAGAGAGAGAGAGAGAGAGAGAGAGAGAGAGAGAGAGGAGACTGCACGGTGTTTGCACACGAATCTTTTGTTTTGGCTTGTTTTCTTAGAATATCGAAACACAATGTTTGGGTCAGTCAATCAGCTTCCGATGAGGACCCAAAATCCAAATCGGCTTTTGTACGGCAAAGTCGGACATTCCACAGTATTAACGCTTTGCGTACTTCTATCGCATGCACACATTTTTAAATTGACGAAACATTCTATCCTGAATACCATTCGGGTCTGATCTGGATCCAAACCGTGTTTGCAAATGTTAGGAGAGAGAGAGAGAGAGAGAGAGAGAGACTGGTGCAGGCACGTCAAAGTAAACATTGCATCGGCGGATCGACAAGTAGAGGTGTGTGTGTGTGTGTGTGTGTGTGTGTGTGTGTGTGTGTTGATTTTCGTCAGTTTGTTGATTTTTTACTCTGGGAACTCGTCTACGTATTTCAAAGTTTTGTGTATATCTTTGCAAAAAATCTGATCGCACGAAATGTCTAGCGGTTTCATTTCTTGAATACAATATAAACTGGAATTCGAAGTCGGCAGAGCGAGCGAAAGCGTTTTGGTTTTCTGAAGGAAGAACGAAAAAGTGTAGTGATTCATCGGTAGTCCGAGACGAGTGAACAGAGGAGACCCGGCTTATCGAATAGTTTAAATCAGTGGGCTTTTCGGACTTGTAAGTAAATTGAGTGACATAATATGCACGTGCCTGGCTTACCGCATGCGCTGGACATTTTACTGACTCAGTCCGCATGAATTTAGCGACTGTTTTAATAAGATTAAAGAAAAGAAAAAGAGGAGATAGCACAGAATCATATCGCCGTGTTTTCAAAAAGTTTCTACCACATTTTGACACGCATATATCCTTTATTATAGTGATCACACATGTGTTTCTATCCATCAACATCTGCTGGGCGCAGAAGGCATATAAGCCAATTTTTAGATTCATAATCCCTATATACTGTACTCTGCTAGACCATTAAACGTCCTTGTTGCAAACATTGCGGGCCCAGATCAGACTGCTCTGATCCGAGGACTCCAGTAGACGTCATTCTCAAAACGGAACCGAAAGATATGGTGGGCTACAGTTTAGCAGGGCGCCGCCGATGTGGCACCTTTGAATTTAGATGCAAGAAAAAACCCAGACTATTTAAAATTGAAAACAATCAGCAACAAAAAACAATAGTGGTGCTAAAATCATATTAAAAACTTTGATTTGGCGATTTTAGGGGGGGGGGCGCCCGCCCCCTGCCACTTGAATCCGTCAATGAAACCGTCATCCGCGGATTGTGGTTCGTGCGAGGCTTCGTCGGCAGGCCTCATGGTAGTGGCTCATGACGGGCCCGGTAGCAAATGCCCTTTTATTTAATACCGCGGATGGACTCAAAATTCCAATACTGCGCCAGAGTGTATGCTATAAATAGACGCAATACTATTAAAGGGAGACCAGTCTAACAGATAGCGTCCTTTCGCAAATGTATATATCACGTGATCGTTTTGGCGGGATAGGCATAAAGTAAAACTTCAAATGAACTCATGCAAGTAAGATTATTAATCCACAATATCCAAGCGACCTTCTGGGGTCAACTGAGATAATTCTTGATTCATATGAATGTTATATTATTTACATACATAGCCGCGTAAAAAAACACGCCGACTTGTTTGTTTGTTGTCAATGAAAGCAGACTACAATGGCAAGTCCACCATGTCTTTTACGATATGCCTATCATTATTATATTACTGCGCAAGGTATTATTTTTTAAATATATTTGTATTTGAATTAGCAATTGACAATAAATCATTGCTTCGATACCCAAATTGAAGTTTCTAAACTGCAAAGCATAAAAAACAATAATAAAACAACAAAAAATGAACTACTTTTTACGCGTAATATTTTCCAGAAAGTTGTTCGGTTTGTATTAAGCCTTTATCCTGCGGTATCCGGATATACCACGTTCTGGAAAACATTGTAGATCCGGATCAGTTGGCTTCTCAGGAACAAACTAATCAGGATCTATACGACTGTTTATCATGCATCTAATTAAATTGTTAATATTGAAACCATGCAACTTATATGTCTAAAAATTTGCAAGGAGTATAGCATATATTTAATGTATGGCCTGGCAAGGGTGAAAAATTGACGTGACTGAAAAACTGTAAGTGTTAAAATTGAGTCCGGATGCCAGCATCCGTCCCCAAAAATAACAAATTAGGTATGATATTTCATGAGAATCGTCTGCCAGTAGGTATGATATTTCATGAGAATCGTCTGTATACCTTATATTTTTTCGAAAATTAGAGAATATGTCGCAAAATTTGTCGTCTGCTGCAGTCATGATTGGCGCTTGAAGGGTTAACCCTTTGCCAACTGGGTATTTTTATTGCATTCTTTTTGCCGGCTGCTGATGTTTTTCAAAATTTACTTTTTCGAAAAAAATGCATATAGTTATCTCTCGAGAGCTCAAAGCCTGATCACTCAAATATCTGCTTTAGTCGAAGCTGGTACTTGATAGTTTTGATTCAGATATGTACCGATCGAGCCAGTATCTAAAGAAAGAAAGGTGTACGTGCACATTTCTTAACTATTTTCTCTCATATTCTATCTTAAAGTATCTGTTCTTTGAAGAATAGAATGTACAGACCAAAACATTTTAACTTGGAATACTGATAAATTGAAGTGAGTCCTTTGGTCACATGGACTGACAGAGCGACTATAAGGAAAACTGTTGTTAGAGAGTAATGAGCACGGTATCATTTATTTAGATTCAAATACCAGTACCTTAGTCTTTTAATGCATACAATGTAAATTAATTATTTATCAATGAGGAGCAAATCGTTTATTTATAGAAAGGGGATAGAAAAAGAAGATCTGCTGCATTTATGAAAACATAGTCTTTTCTGTTACGCTGAAAAACATATTGAAAAGAGTCCAACCACGGACCGCATTTCCCGCCAAAGTTGCGTTTTAGGTTTAATTTCATTGTCTAGTTTATTTTCCAAATCGCCGGTATACGAGTGTATGTCTAATAGAATATGCCATTCGACGCCATTGCTTTGTTTACAAAGTTGACAGGGACTTATAATCGATAGATCACCTGTGTATTAATCCTATTCGCAAGATAGGATATTAATCCTATCCGCAGGATAGGATTAATACACAAGTGATCTATCGATTCACTTTAGTTAAAGTGTAATTTACAAGTTAATGTTTTACTTAACAATTGTAAACAAAATATTACGCCACCGTCACTCTTGGTTGACACGACAGTACTTTCAGGAATAAGCTGACAACATGTTTACAAAGAAAACTTAAAATACAATGTGGTAGCTCTATTATGCTGTTATGATAGTAGACACATATACAAACTATATCTAACAGAAAAAAACTGATTCTTTAGAGGTGTACAGCCGCAGGAAATTCACAAAATTTGAAACCTGCGCAATTTAAAACGCAGAAAATTGACAACATTTGAAACCTATGCAAATTTTCAACAGCAGAAAATTCACAAACCTGTTCAATTTACAACATCATAAAATTCGCAAACCTGTTCAATTGCAACAGTATACAATTCGCAAAAAGTTAAGCCTTTTCAATTACAAAGCATAAAATTTGAAACCTATGCAATTTACAACAGTAGAAAATTCGCAAACATGTTCAATTTACAATAGCACAAGATTCGAAAAAAAAATAAACCTGTTCAATTTACAAAAGCATAAAATTCGCAAATTTTGAAACCTGTGGGATTTACAACAACATGAAATTCACAGGATTTGAAATCGGTGCCATTTAGTATCGCAGAAAATTCACAATATTTGAAACCTGTGCAATTTACAACCCCAGGAAATTCACAACATTTGAAACATGTGCAATTTACAACCCCAGGAAATTCACAACATTTGAAAGCTGTGCAATTAGCAACCCCAGGAAATTCATAACAATTGAAACCTGTGCAATTTACAACCCCAGGCAATTCACAACATTTGAAACATGTGCAATTGACAACCCGAGTAAATTCACATCATTTGAAACATGTGCAATTTACAACCCAAGGAAAGTCTCAACATTTGAAACATGTGCAATTTACAACCCAAGGAAAGTCTCAACACTTGAAACATGTGCAATTTACAACCCAAGGAAAGTCTCAACATTTGAAACATGTGCAATTGTCAACCCGAGTAAATTCACATCATTTGAAACATGTGCAATTTACAACCGAAGGAAAGTCTCAACATTTGAAACATGTGCAATTTACAACCCAAGGAAAGTCTCAACACTTGAAACATGTGCAATTTACAACCCAAGGAAAGTCTCAACATTTGAAACATGTGCAATTGACAACCCGAGTAAATTCACATCATTTGAAACATGTGCAATTTACAACCCAAGGAATCTCTCAACATTTCAAACATGTGCAATTTACAACCCAAGGAAAGTCTCAACACTTGAAACATGTGCAATTTACAACCCAAGGAAAGTCTCAACACTAGAAACATGTGCAATTTACAACCCAATGAAAGTCTCAACACTTGAAACATGTGCAATTTACAACCCAAGGAAAGTCTCAACATTTGAAACATGTGCAATTGACAACCCGAGTAAATTCACATCATTTGAAACATGTGCAATTTACAACCGAAGGAAAGTCTCAACATTTGAAACATGTGCAATTTACAACCCAAGGAAAGTCTCAACATTTGAAACATGTGCAATTGACAACCCGAGTAAATTCACATCATTTGAAATATGTGCAATTTACAACCGAAGGAAAGTCTCAACATTTGAAACATGTGCAATTTACAACCCAAGGAATCTCTCTACATTTGAAACATGTGCAATTTACAAACCAAGGAAAGTCTCAACACTTGAAACATGTGCAATTGACAACCCAAGGAAAGTCTCAACATTTGAAACATGTGCAATTTACAACCCAAGGAAAGTCTCAACACTTGAAACATGTGCAATTTACAACCCAAGGAAAGTCTCAACACTTGAAACATGTGCAAATGACAACCAAAGGAAAGTCTCAACACTTGAAACATTTGCAATTTACAACCCAAGGAAAGTCTCAACATTTGAAACATGTGCAATTGACAACCCAAGGAAAGTCACAACACTTGAAACATGTGCAATTTACAACCCAAGGAAAGTCTCAACATTTGAAACATGTGCAATTGACAACCCGAGTAAATTCACATCATTTGAAACATGTGCAATTTACAACCCAAAGAAAGTCTCAACATTTGAAACATGTGCAATTTACAACCCAAGGAAAGTCTCAACAGTTGAAACATGTGCCATTTACAACCCAAGGAAAGTCTCAACACTTGAAACATGTGCAATTTACAACCCAAGGAAAGTCTCAACACTTGAAACATGTGCAATTTACAACCCAAGGAAAGTCTCAACACTTGAAACATGTGCAATTTACAACCAAAGGAAAGTCATAACACTTGAAACATGTGCAATTGAGAACCCAAGGAAAGTCTCAACATTTGAAACTTGTGCAATTTACAATCCAAGGAAAGTCTCAACACTTGAAACATGTGCAATTTACAACCCCAGAAAACTCACTTCATTTGAAAGCTGTGCAAATATCAGCCGAACCTGAAGCCTGTGCAATTTTCCACAAGCTCCAAATTTTGTGATTTTGCATAGACTTTAACTCAAAGTTAACAAACCTAATAGGTCTACAATATAAACCTTTAATAAAGTCGTTACCGATGTTAATATAGATTCCAATAGTCCCCGACTCCTGAGATCGTCAAAATTATATTTTTTTTCATAACCACCTGCAAGGCATGTTATTATCGGTAATCTTAATGTCATATCTGACTCTAGAGTTCGCAATATTAGTTTAAACATACTTGTATTTTATTTCACTAAACAATAACAGGTACAAAAAAGGAAAACATGTTTAACATATCTAGGTAAGTAAGTAAGTAAGTAAGTAAGTAAGTAAGTAAGTAAGTAAGTAAGTAAGTAAGTAAGTAAGTAAGTAAGTAAGTAAACTTTATTATAGTGACATATAATCATACTATATGGTAAGTCAAATACACCCTTCATAGCTACAAATTGATAAAGCTTATACCTCTGATACCGACGCCTCGTTTTTGGATTGTCCATTTCAAATGATGTTGCTTCTTCCAAAATTTACAAAAAACGTGATGATTTTTTTTATTTTAAATTGTCAAATTTCCATTCTTAGATGTGATTTTCCTCGCTCTACATTAAATGATATTTATATTTCACAACTCATCCGATTTGCTAGAGCAATCAACCGTTAATTCAGAAACTTCTTAAACAATGCTATCATTTTCATAAACTTAGCCAAACTTTTTCTAATTCTATCACATTTACTATGATTTGATATCTAAATTCAATGTTAGACTTAAATCTCTCTTGCGCCAGGGACTTTTGGAACGAGAGTTTTATGGCGACTTAGTGTATCAATTAAAATAAATTGCTAGCAATAATAATTTTCCAGCGCAGTTTATTAAAATGATTTCTAATTATACCCAGCAAAAAAAAAGAAACGCACCACTTAGAACTGTTCATCTCTCAGGAAGATCACAAGTTAAAGGCCAATTTAGTTTATATTAGTGCAAAGGTATGTCAGGTACTGCTGCGTCACACGTCTTTTGCAATCAGGCGTCGAAATTGTGTTAAAGAAAATTGGTCATGAACCATGAGGGGTCAAATTGTAAAGTCACAGGAAATAAGCGTTTTTATAATGCTTTCTTGCTGGATGAGTTCAAGCAATTGGGTTAATCTCAGTTGACCAAAGGACCTCGGACAGTTTCCTATTCAATCTGCCCAAATTTTGACAACCTCTGGCTAGGAGGATGCATAACTGACAACTATAGTTTTGGTCTTAAATCAAATCTTTACATTTAGTGCACCTAGCACAATAAAAATATTTTGAAAATATTGCATCATTATGCCAGGACTCTAGGGTTTAGGGGGTAGGGGTATTTTTTGTGACCAAATTTTATTTAACAGAAAGTCAAAGTTTCGTCGAGTATTCACCTAAATACATGTTAATATAATGTTTGCGGCATAAACTTGAGACGAAAGTAATGCGTTTGCATAAAATTCGGGTTGAGAAGATTCCATTATTTTATCTAAAGAAGTGTGCTGTCAATTACTTTTGACTATTACCTGTAACGTTTTAAGGTCAATCAGTCGGACTTGTGCACTGAGGTGTATTATAACTGCATACTGTACATATAACAGTCTAGATAAACACAGTTTTGAGCATAAAATCGTTACTATTTTCTTACACATTAGATTTAACCTATAATTTGGTGCTTAAAAGAACCGTCTCATTGAGACGTTTCTTTTGAGTACCCATAACATATGTTTTGGTTGAGAAATGAGACAATTAATTACTTTGTAAGCACTCATAACTAAAGCCCTGATACATGCCATTGCATATTGATATTTACCTACAGGCTTTTACAAAATAAGTTTCTAATACGTTTTTATACTAAAGCGTTTTTGAGCATTTTGATATGATGTGTGAAATGTAAAACTACAACTGTATGCAAAAGGATTAGTTTGGTCATGGGGGGGAAAGCACTTCAGTAAAACTTTTTCTATTTTCTATATGTTGAATAGCAAAAACTGAGTTTTCAACCCATATTTTTCAATTGGTACTTGTCCAATGAGAATACGGCTTTTGTGGATAGGTCGAGGGTTGGACCTACTATCTTTTTCATAGAAAAAATATCATTTTCTTCGAAACTTTTCTCTGGTCATTTTTATGGGCAATCCTTCATTAAGACTGTCCGAGGTCCTTGTATACAGACACTTATTCTTTGCAAATTCTATCTTTAAATTCATCATTTGCGATAATTGAACTCTAGGTAGCCCATGTTTTGTGACTACTCTTTAGATAACGTTTCCACACTGGAGATAAACCTTACATACATTTAAGATTTCAACATTGTTTTAATCAATTTAAATAATCCTAACTGATGAAAATGGATTTTGGAATAATAAAAAGCATCAATAAACACATTGGTTGTCTCACATAACGACAACATATCGTTTTCATACTTTGTTAATGTAAAACATACTCGGAATTTCATGTAGACAGTAGCGTTGAATTAACGCTTCCAAAACCTCTTTACCCTTCCCCTTGATGTGTTTTGTGCCTACACAGGGAAAGTAGAGATACTCATCTACGCTACATTCAAATTTTAGTAAAATTTGATCAAAGATGAATACTTCATAACAATTAACATTTGCCTATTAAAAGGAAATCTTAATGGGAAAATCGTAGTGGTGCGTTTCTTTTTTTTTTTGTTGGGTATATAAAGAATATTGGTTATTACATTACTGTACTGATATAGACAGCATACTTGGTGGTCAACCCTATCACGTTTGGCAACTTTGCTTTCCTCTTTAATTGCACGAAAGGCAGGTCGGACCTCAGAGTCTATAATGGATCTGACTTAATGACTTATCTATATATGATATTGTGTCTGTTTTCGGGCCCACAGGGGTTAATCCGTTGGATTTCTTTTGCTCCGGTATTCAGTAGTATGTACTGTTGAGTACTTATCTTTGTTTTATACGCTTTATATATCTCGATTGATATGTACTAGGAAATGATACATCGATATGTTAGGGATCTTTCATGCGAACCAAACATTTCTGTGTCTTGATCCACATTAGAAATAAGGGTGAGGTTGGTACCGTCAAACATAATTAAGCCCTCCAGTAGTTTTCTCACCGACCGTTCCAAGGCAGTGCTTCTTTGGTGGATCCTTTTTGTTATTTGTGCTTCATGTTTGTCATTGTCATTGTCATACTGTCTCGTCTGATCCTTGCAGCCTTGTGGTCACCTGCTGGGAAAGGGCAGACCTCTTGCCTCTCTTGTGTATGATGTTTTCCTGTCTTCTTGTCACTTTCTCGTGTGGTGTCCTGGGTTGGGTGTTGTACTTGATTGTATGATACCTGATCTTTGCCTCCTACCTTACTTTGTGAATCTTCTGGTTCTCATCTAGGACACGCGCAAGTTTATAAATAATCTACTCATATGAGATAAATACCCTTATTCTACGGACTTGCTCATATTCCAGACCACCTAAACAGTATTTTATCAGACCTATGATCACGTGACACTTTCTGTGTCTGGAAACGTATGCCTCGGTCTGAGACATCACAGGATGTCAATACTCTGGGCAGATAACAGCGATAGTTTTGTCAATGTTAATGAATAACTCCTCGAAAGACGTACGGAAGAGAGAAATTGACTTCAGACACGTCAATATATCAATACAGCGGATAGAAAAAGACACATAATTCCAATATTGAATTATATAAGAAAGAAAAACAGAAAGCAAGAAAGTAGTCAATACAAACATATGATGTATTAAAAACAAGAGCTTTTTTGAATTTGGCAAGTACAAATTAAATCAACTTATACGACCCGTGTTAGACGTTTACTAATTGGGAACTGGTGCCAGAAAGTAATTTGTAGAACTGAGGAATTTGCCACCATCAGCAGGAGAATTGTGCTATTAGTGTTAAACCTAATTACTGTACTAATAAAGTTGCAATGAGACACATTTTCTTCGATTTTAAAATGTTGCACAGCACATACTTCACAGTGCAATTTTGTAAAGGCATATAAAATAGCAAAGAAAGAGCTAACCAGAATATAGCCTCTTGCATGACAATAGATATATCTCAGGTATACTCTAATTGTATGACAATTAATAATTTATCAGTATCTCTCTAACTACGTGACAATTGATATTTGTTTAAGGTACACTCTTTTAGACTGACAATTTTTTCAGGTTATGACTATTATGTTTTTAAGGAACAATCGTTCATATAACTATTATGTTTTAAGGAACACTCTTATCGCATGACTATTATGTTTTACGGAACACTCTTATCGTATGACTTTTTTATGTTTTTAAGGTACACTCTTGTCGTTTGACAATTAATATTGATTTCATGTATAGTCTTATCATAGGTAATATTGTTTTAAGAACACTCAAATTTTCTGACAATTATTTTTGCAGGTAAACACTAATTGTCTGACAATCTCTATTTTCTCAGGTACACATTAATTGCCTGACATTTATTTTCAAGTACACTCTAATTGTCTGACATTTATGTTTCTGGAGCCCTCTAATTGTCTGTCATTTTCTAGGCACACTCTATTTGTCAGGTGAACGTTTTTTCAGCCACACGCTAATTGTTTGACATTTGACGTTTCTCAGGTACACTTTAACTGTCTGATAATTAATATAGTTTCTCTCTGGAAATATATGTTTTATCAGATATAATCAAATTATCTGGCAAACTATTATTTTTAGGTACACTCTAATTGTTCGACAATTAATCGTTTTTCAGGTACTCCCTTATTTTCATTTTTTTTATCTAATCCCATGTACACTCTAGTTGCCTTGACATTTGTTATTTTCTGGTGATTACTAATAAACTATGATCATGATCACTCTAGTTGTCAGCCTTTTTGATAATGTTCAGGCTCGCTCTCATAGTCTAGATTGTTATTATTTTGCCATGTGCATACTAATAGTGTGACAATTAATTTATTTTCAAATTGTTTGGAATTATATAACAATTAGGTGTATTTTAATTGACTGACATATTATTGTTTATGGGTACACTCTAACTATCTAATTGTCTGTGAATTTATTGCTCTTCATGCAAGTCTAAGCACCTTACAATCTATTATTTTCACATGTGCTCTTAAACTGTCTGGCAATGTAGGTAAACTCTAATTGTTTTGATTTTTTGTCAAGTAAATTAATTGCCGATAAATTGTCTTTTTCAGGTCAGTCTAAATGTTTGGAAATTTAGTATCTTTCAGATAGACTCTAATTGTTTGGATTTTTTTTCAGCTTCACTCTAATTATTTGGAAATTTATCATTTTTCAGCTACGCATTAATTGTTTGAAAATTTATTATCTTTCATGTACACTCTAATTGTTTAGAGCTTAATTGATTTTCATATATACTCTTATTAAGTTAAAATTTATTTGCAGGTACACTCTTATTGTCAGAATTTTAGGTACGCTCTTATCATCTGGAATATTTATGGTTTTATTACTTTTCAGATGCAGTGTAATAGTATCTACACTTTAATTTCTAAACATTAATTATGATTAGGTCTTAACGTTTGTAAACACACGCTCACAATTCCTGTGATTGTATACGTATACTTTGTTGGCCATAAGCATGGCAGAATGTTTAGTTGCCAATAAATTTTTGTATTGTATTGTATTGTATACGCGGTTGCTTATTTGAAAGGCGTATTTGACCACTTTGATTTAAAGGCGTACAAAGCATGGCGACAATAGTGCACAACACTGCCATGCATTGTTTAAAGCTACTGACATTTAATACAGAGTAAATTATGGACAAATTATCCACAAGTTAAAGAATGTAGCCATATTTGTCATTTGTACCACATGGCGGTAAAATGCACAATCCAACAATGAATGCCCAAATTAACTTTTCCAATATTGTTGTATTATAGACAAATGGATTGTGTATGAATAATCTGTCACGAAGATGGCTGGGAAAAAACATAAAAAACCCGAATCCGCTAATGAAATATGTCGCTGATCAAGCTATTTGGGCAAAATCATTATCTCACAAGTGAACTATTTCACTTCTCGAGGTACTAAAACTATATCACTGCATTTCTGCTTGATATATGGTATAGCAAGATTGTACTGCTATCTTAGAAAATTGCCCTGCTTGATATCCTTACCAGATTTCTTTTTTACTGACAGCAGTGTCAACTGTTTTAATTGATTCTGTCATAGTCATTTGTTAAGAATCTAAAAAGGAGATTTATTTTGTACGAGATGGATTCAACACTCACGTACGAGTTTTACCGCGAGGTCATTTGGCATATGCCTTCATTCATGCGAAGACATCTGGAGAAAGCGAGCCGATATCGAAAAGTGTGATATCGAATGATATCGACAGGCTCATTTTTCTAGCACATCTTTTTCCATTTGATAGTTATAGTTACATTTTAGAACATTGAATTTGGATAACCAAGAAAGGACACGACAAATCATTGTACTGCTTTAATGCGTAAACCCTCACTGGTTTATTTAGCATATTCGAAAGTATTTAATACCGGTGCATAAAATATGCGCCGCGTCATGTAATTTCCAACAATATGGCATTTTGAAAAGTGTAGACTCAGACGAGCCTGTGCAGTCTCCTTTTATGCTTAGAAACTCCAAATGTGTTCATGCTGATCTGAGACAATGCTGGTCGCACATACCACATTGTTGGAAATCAGATGTTGCGGCTTACATATTAAAGTATCAACAACGAGAAATAAAAAGTAGGATTTTATGGCAACATATAAGCAAAGCCATATTGCATATTTCAAACTTTGGGAATATTGCTTTAAACTGAAAAATCTGCGTGGGGCGACGATTGACAGATTTCAAAAGATTTTCCTATCTCTAACATGACATAACAATGCTGTTACGGAATAGATAAGTAACTTAGACTGGCATTGAATGAAAGGTATTTGGCATGAGACAGATGTAAATTCAGTGCTAGCCAGTAATGTCAAACGTTTCACATGCAAACCCTATAATACTGAGCAAATGGTTTGGAAGCTACTTCAATTTTCAGACTTTAACTCTTATTAGGTGTGATTTTTTTTATTCATACTGAAGCCTTTCACCTACAATTACCATTCGTCGCCGCGTAGCGCAGTCGGTAACGTGTCTGACTGCAGAGTTCGATCCCAGCCTGGGCCCATACTCTCGCGGATATTGATCATGAAATAATTTCTACGGCCATTCCCCTCCCTTCTTCTTGTCAGTTACAAGCGAAGGTATGTGCACGAAGTACTGGTTAACTGCTTAGTCAAGCTTGCCCAAGAAAAAGGTGTGGTTAGGTGAACTGAGCGTCCCGACATGACCATAGCTGTTGACTGGGACGTAAAGAACCAACCCCCCCACAAAAGAAAGAAAAAAACAGTCATCTAAAATACTTCATTTTCTTCAGTTTTCATAGATGTTTGAGTCAGCATAAGGTAACATCTGGTATGGCGTGGCATGTTTTAACATAATTGGGCCTCGAAGCGAGAAAACATGTCTTTGAGGCTTTGCAAACAACAAAGGCGCAGACCAGCCTGCGCAGTCTGATCAGCGCCTTTGTTAATCACTTATTGGAAAGTATCATATCTAAACTTGCTACAGGCGAAATTACAATTGTCTAGCTGGACTCTGTAGCTGAGGAGACTGGTTTGAGTCTCACATTGTCGGAAACCACGAAGAGAGAGAGAGAGAGAGAGAGAGAGAGAGTGAGAGAGAGAGAGAGAGGGAGCCATCGTTGCTCACATACAAAAGTATGGATGTGGACGTAACTAGGTACAACATTTAGACCTCCATCCCCACTGTATGCGCGTTTAGAAAAGGCTTTTGTGCATGTACTGGAGACGAGTACAATAAGCACATTTTCAAATAAAGCAAACATAATGTGATATAAAATATATATCGTATTTTACGATGATAACACACTACTACAATAAAATAGAAACCTAACTAAAACAAGCTTGGAATTCAGCCCTCTGGCCCCTTAAACGTAGAATCGAACTACCAAAGTTATATTTATTTACTGAGCTGGAAGATTCAATTTATCTTGGTTCTGGGTCGACTTTACGGATATTCTGGCCCAGATGAAATGCATGAAGAGCATTTCATCCGGGTCTGTACTTTTTGCTAAGAGATAAAATCAATCTTAAGAGAAAGAAATACAATATTTCTTTTTGAAATTATAAACTCTGGCCCCTCAATATTAACAATTGACCATATTGACTTTATTATAATATATGTAGCTTTATGAAAATTAAATTTCGTTGGACAAAATATGGGTAAATATTATCACAGTAATCAAACCTGTGCCATCCGCCGACAAGACAGCAAACCTATGCTCCGTTTAAGGTGGCAGTCGTTTCCTAAATAAAATCCTATAAAAGACCAACAATCAATCAGATGAAATTTATCTTTACATCGTTACGGCGATGTTGTCTCTTCCTGGCCAGACAAACTAAGTGAGCCGCGACATGTGATTTCCAACAATGTGGCATTTTGACATGAATATATTCAAGCAACTAGCAAAGACTCTGATCAGACTGCACGTATGCGCAGGCTGGTCTGAGCCTATGCTGGTCGCACATACCACATTGTTGGAAATCATGTTGCTGCTAAATACTAAATCACCTGCTTAATTCCGGTACCCTGGCATCCAATTTAGGTTACCTTGCACCCCCAGGACAATTTTTCATGGATGCCAAATTGTTCATTTGGACCCCCTGAATGGGAAACGAAGGTGTCCTCAAAAAATGGTTTGGGCTATGTGAAATTGCATGGTTCCTATGGCAACCCATAGCGAATTTGAGAAGGGAGGTCTGCCTACAAAATTACTCATATCTCAGCTGTTACTTATCCTAGACTACTAACCTTAATACCAAATTAAAGCTTAGACGTAGGCCTATTATCCCCTTGTTGCATATGCAAATTATTATCTAATTTGCATATTCATAAATATTTATGAAACATTAAAAACTGTGGTTCACGAATTGGGGTATACGTACAAGATCAATAATATCTCAGCTGTTGTTTGTTGTAGATTACTAAAAGTTGTACTAAACTAAAGCTAAGACATAGGCCGTTCATTCCATGGTCAAATATGCAATGTACCATATTTGCATAAATTGCATATTCATGAATATTAATAAAAACGCTAAAAAATAAGGGAAATCATTACAAATATAAATAGACTGATTTCATCCCAATGTTTTCATTGTTGCATGTTTCAATATCAATGTTGCAATTTGACAGGTCCAATCATCCAGTGGTCCTAAATGAATATTATCTCATTTGAATATTCATGAAAATGCATGAAAACTTATAAAAAAAATGAGGGAAAATCACGTAAAAACTATAAGCCTAGGGGAGGGGTTAGGGTACGAACTATCTTGCATTCTTAGGGCCTTTTAAATTCATGCCAAATTGTTCAGTGGGACCCTCAAAATGTGAAACGGCATGAACTTATCAAATTGAATCACTTAGGATATAAAAACTGGCAACAACGGTGGTTTGATGATGTTTTGTGCTGTAATATGTTCATTTATGTTTTTTTATGATTTTATTTCATTTTTGTAGGTTTTCATTAATATTCATAAATATGCAAATTAAATGATTTACCAATCTAACACAGGAAGCAAGACATGTGTCTTAGCTTTAATTTGACACCAATTTTAGTGCTCTAGGATAAGTAGAACCCTATATATGATTGAATTTATAGGCCTACCCCCCAATCTCGAGAATCATATAAGAGGTTGCCATAGAAACCATGCATTTTCACGTAGCCTGTACCAAATTTCTTTTGAGGAGAACTTCGTTTCACATTCTGAGGGTCCCACTGAACAATTTGGCATGAATTTAAAAGGTCCTAGGAGTGCAGGATCGATCGTACCTTAAACCGGTCCCCTAGGCTTATAGTTTTTACGTGATTTTCCCTCATTTTTAAGTTTTCATGTATTTTCATGAATATTTAATAATGAGATAATATTCATATAGGACCACTGGATGATTGGACCTGTCAAATTGTATCATTGATTATATCAAAACATGCAACAATGACAATATTGGGATGAAATCATCCTATTTATATTTGTAATGATTTTCCCTTATTATTTAGCGTTTTTATTAACATTTATGAATATGCAAATTATGCAAATGTGGTACATTGCATATTTGACATTGGGATGAAAGGTCTATGTCTTAGCTTTGGTTAAGTACACATTTTAGTAATCTACGTCAAAATGCAGCTGAGATATTATTGATCTTGTACGTATACCCCCATTCGTGAACCACATTTTTTAATGTTTTCATAAATATTTATGAATATGCAAATTAGATAATTTGCATATGCAACAAGGGGATAATAGGCCTACGTCTAAGCTTTAATTTGGTATTAAGTTTAGTAGTCTAGGATAAGTAACAGCTGAGATATGAGTAATTTTGTAGGCAGACCCCCCTTCTCAAATTCGCTATGGGTTGCCATAGAAACCATGCAATTTCACATAGCCCAAACCATTTTTTTTTAGGACACCTTCGTTTCCCATTCAGGGGGTCCCAACGAATAATTTGGCACCCATGAAAAATTGTCCTGGGGGTGCAAGGTAACCTAAATTGGATGCCGGGGTACGGCTTATGCCTTTAATCGGTCATATTCGTGTGTGCCAAGTAGGCCAACACAAGCGATTTTAGTTCTTATCGTACATGCGAGCAGCATTTAGACCACTAGCACCAGCTAATAACTTTTGTGCTTGCAGGACAAGGTACTGTTCCAACTTCCAATCATGATAGACGCAAATATCATATAGGACAGTGTACATCACTTATCTACATATGAGCCGCAACATGAAATTTCCAACAGTATGATTTGTGCGACCAGCAAATGCTAAGACCAGCCTGTGCATACGCGAAGTCTGATCAGAGCCTTTGCTAGTAGCTTGAATATTCTATGACTGTTAAGCTACTGCCTGAACATCATTTGGAGTTTTTAAGCTTAGAAGGAGGCTGCACAGGCTCTTCTGAGTCTACATTTGTCGACATGCCACATTATTGGAAATCACATGTCGCGGCTCATATACGTGTCACCGATATGCAGAATTTGTAGATTAAACGAGACAGGGTGTCGTTTGGAAATGATTCCTTTAAGAATCAATAAAAAATCTGAATGATTGACAAAGTCTGGAGAATTGTCAGGATAATACATAAAAGACTCTGATTACTCGTACATGGAATCATTTTAACCGAAGTGCACTGAGCATGGCAAACATTAAAATGCAAAATGCGTTATTTCTTCTGGGTCCGCACTGTTTATATATGAAACTCAATTTCAATGGTCCAAAAACAATTTTAGTTTTGAATTCCAACTCATGACCCTTAACATGTTTACTGGAGAATCCAAACTATATCGATCAAACGGGATGAACGCGTTGTTTTTGTTATAAACACATAGATGGTTCCAGAGGGGGGATAGGGGGTCCGCACCCCCAATCACCTGAAAAATCTAAAAGATATAGGGTTTATTAGCAATACTGGTACAGATCCCCTGAAAAATCACAAAGCTACCAAGCCAGCATTCAATATTGGGCCATCATCGGCACGCCATCGAAACGCCAATAAATGGCGTTTCGCTGGTGAGCCGACGATGATCCGCTTAAAGTGGTATTTGGATCCTCCCTCCCCTCATAAACTAAAAAATGTAAAAGTTGGACCCCCTTTGACAAAACGTTTTGGATCCGCGCATGAAACTCAACTAGGATGCACAGCGCACAGCAACCCAACACATAGCGGACAAAGCAAACCGCACACATAATGACCCTTAAAGCTCAGCAAACATTGCAGCAGAGCATATTTTCAAATGTTGTCTCTGCTTTAGAAACAAATACTGTTCGGTGTTTCATGTGAATTGTCTACCAACAGACAATCCACATGGAATACCTTAAAATCATGGAAAATGTCTAAAGAAAGTATAAGTCGTCATCTGCGGTCATAATTAGCGCTTTAAAGGTTAATTGTAGGATTATTCAATTGCATTTATCAGAGAGTTACATATAAGGTTTGTTTAATATTCTAAAAGGAGTGACAGACGAAGCTAATCAATTCAATAATGATATATCCAACAGAATTACTAGTTGGCTATCCTGACTCTCTAATAATACTTACTCATTAACTATTTGCATACTCGGTAATGTTTCACGCTTTTTTCAAAATTTACGTTATCAAAACTTCTTTCAGGAACACTAGTCTATCAGAGTGTAAATGGTTTGGATCCAGATCAAGACCGACGTTGTATCGGTCCTGATCTGGGTCCAAACTGTTTGCAAATGACAAAAGTCGTGGCCAGCAAGGAAAGAGTTACCAAAATAACCAATCGGCCAGCTCAACGATATCCTGACTAGGCAAGTACCGACAAGTGTCGTGATAATAATGACATGATAGAGCTATATGAGCATGTGACATGTGATTTCCAACAATGTGGCATTTTGACAAGTGTAGACTCAGACGAGCCTTTGCAACCTCCTTTTAAGCTTCGAAACTCCAAATGATGTTCGGTCAGTAGCTTTATATTCACAAAATATTCAGACTGCGCATATGCGCAGGCTGATCTGAGGCTTTGCTGGTCGCACAAACCACATTCTTTGAAATCTCATGCCACGGCTCAATTACTGAATGTACGTCATCGTATGAGCAAAAGTTGGCAACGGTCAGCGGTGAAAAGCCAAATGTACAACCATTCTCTTGCAGAACATAGCAGAAAAGATATACAAATAGTTTCTAGTCTATCCTAAGGATTCTTAAAAAACCCAGTAGCGAATCCTCGACTACTAATGCTTAGCGACCGAAATAACCACTCTCTGGATCTAAAATGACTAGTGAAACTAATCGTACTTTAGAAGAGAAAAAAGATAACCCAAATCATGAAAGTATATTGTCCAAGATATAATTAGGTGGGTCACAAACTTTCTGTCATAACCATTTTATGTTTTCTTCTTTCCTCCAGAAGTGAGACGTAACTGATAAATGAATGCACATTTTTAAATTTTTGAAGCATGCCTCTAATTGCTCAATCGTTCAACAACTAACGAGCAACTGGACTGACATATAAATGTTGTTTTTATTAATCCAACTGTTCTGTTTGCTCTTTTAACACAATTGCTTATGCAGAGTCTAATTTTCTGGTCTATGTCAAATGTAACACAGAGATATTTTTGTTGGGTTGCAGTTGGTACAGGTTTTCTTTATTGGTTGTCAAATAAGTAAATATAAAAAGTAAGGGAGTACGATCAGGAAATATCACAAACAATCACAAACTGCAGACCAACCAACGGCACGGTGAGGAAGAGCCACAGAATATTTACAGAAACAGAACGTCTGAAAGACAATAAAAGCAAAGCAACCAGCTCTCTCTGCCTCGTCAAGATGATTGCAAAACTAGGACACAAAGTAATGCATTCCAAAACATAGACCAACACAGAACCCCCACAAACAATGTGAGGTACGTAAAACAGTGTATCAAAAATATAAGAACCGCCGCCGTAGAATGGACAGCTGCCTAAGCTACGGGGGGGGGGGGGGGGGGGGGGGGGGGGCGGGGTGCTTAAATGCATTTTACAGGCGTCAAAATCTTCAGCCTAGATTCTGTTGTTGTTAAATCACAAAAATTGTTCAGCTCGCATCGAGGCTTCCTAACTAATGCAATGCATCATCACAGAGAAACAGTCTAATCAAATTAACACACTATGATAAAACAAAGAAATCGGCTCATAATCACAGACAGTCAGAGCTAAAGAAAACCTCAAGTTGTGCTACGGTGGGCCCAGCCAAAGACAAACACCAGGCACCATAAAAGCTGAATAGCGTTTTGGGGATAGTAATTAAAGGAATAAGGCAATTGGGTCATGGTGTTCATCATTTTATAAACATCTGATAAACCAGTCCTTAAACGTCTATCATGATAGTCAGTGCAAGTTTAGGACGACGGTTACATTTGTATGCTTGGTAACAATATTATAATTATTTTAGTTACTGAATATAGGGGTCAGATGTATTGGCGGACAGATTCTAATTTCATAGAGTCGGTGTACCTAGTAAAAGTAGGTCATAGTGTACCTTTCTTTTTCATTTATCTTCATTGCACTGTATTTGTTATTGTTATTTTCTTTTTCTCTTAAAGTAAACGCCAGTTTATTCCCTATGCTGCTTAAGTTTTGACGATGTGTATGCTTGTAATTAATATCGGAACCGAGACAAATTGTTCCATAAATTAAGTCCTTTCAAGACATGAAAGAGCCAACACCCGCATACAAAACTGATCGAGCAATTTCCGGCAACCTTTTTATACATTTAGTATAAACAGTCAAAGAAATTCCCCAAGCACTGTATTTGCACTTGCTAACATAACAAGGAAATTAAAATAAGTCCGCTCCATCACAATATAGAGTCTACAAGGTTTGCTTTGTCTACAACTTTTCAAAATGATCTACCGAAAATACTTCAGTAGTTACAAACGGCAAAACGGTTATTTCGGCGATCCTTTGTGCGGCGTTCCCACTTACGTACGCCACGATTGGCCATTCGTAGCTGATCGTGGGATTACTTGGAAATTTTAGGCTTGGATACGAAGTGATGCGGGTCGATACGTACTGATAGGATTTGCTGCAATTGATTGCGATCTTGTCACGATTGGTCAATTTCTGGTGATACGAGTCTCTCGTTTAGATACGATTACATGAGGGTCTGGATGGGGGGGGGGGGGTCTGGTATTCACTATTCATTAAAAATTTAGCCGATTATTCATCTCATTAAAATTTTGGGTTATTCATTAAAATAAGACCAATTATTCATTAAAAGTAAGAAAGGTGGTAAAGAAATCTGATTATTCACTATTCATTATTTGTTTTCTTCAATTCATTAAAAAAATAGGATTATTCATTAAATAATAGGCTCTCATTATTCACTATTCATTATTTTTTTGGCTCATTATTCACTATTCATTATAAAAAAGGGCCATTATTCACTAATCATTATACCCCATCCAGACCCTCTTACATACATTTGTTCCAACGAGTCCACGATGGGTGCCAATCCAACACGATCATCACGACCGGGGTTCCGGTTTGGGGCGATGTGGCATGGGCATATATGTTCTAATGCGTTCATCTCGAGCCGATACGTTCTGTTGTGACACGATACGATTGTGGTCCAGATGTCTTTCACGATTGCGATAAAGGATAATCACGATTTGAGCTACGATTGGACCCGAAGGGTATATATACAGCCCGACCGACTATCGACTTCATTGTGTCTTTCAAGATATTATATACAAAAAAACGTGCAATATGTAAAAATCCCAATCAAAATTGACCGAAAAATAAGAAGTTCGTATAATAGAGAGTTAAAAGCTATGACTGGTAGCCATTTGTAAGCTGAGTGACCTCACACAGTCCTATAAAAATATACCCAAAGAGATTGTCGAGTTTCGTGCTGATAATTTTACCTTTGTTTGCATTTTTATTAATTCTTCTGTTGAGAAACTTGATTTTGACAAATAATCTGAAAAGCTAGCGATGGAATGTTTTTTTAAAAAATACAGGAAATAAATTAAATGTTCAAAAATGGCGGCCTCCATTGACTTTTAAGAAGTCAGAAGTTTGATTTTCGGATTGCTATAACTTATTTTACATCCAAGTGTTTGTTGTTGCTCCCATTTTGTGTGTTGGGGTGTAGTGTGGTTCTTGGTGCCCTTTCTAGTTTAGCAATCGTCCTGCTGAGAACGATAGAGCTAGTTGCTTTACTTTAATTGTGTTGTGGCTGTCTGTGTTCTGTGTCTAGTTCTCTTCCTCATGGTGCTGTAGGTTGGTCTGCAGTCTTTGATTGTGGCATTTTCTAGTCCTACTCACAACTTTTAGATCCCTGAATGAATCGCATTAAATCTTTCACGGTTTATTTAAATGGGCGCGTGATCCTCATCTCAACCGAGTGTGGGTTTTGCCTTGTCCAAGACCAATCCCGATCACCACGATTTGGAAGCACGATTAGATGCGCTGTGCGGCGATTTGATGAGATGCAATACAATCTAATGCGATGCTTGCGATCGAAAATCAATCGTGCTAAAAGTAGAAAAGTTTTGAACTGTCCACAAATGTTCTACGATCAACACTATAACCACGACTGACATCAAGATTTGATATGAGCTGATCTGGGCGCCGCGATGAGTCCACGATGCAGACCGCGATTCCAATCGTGGCGCTGATCGTGATAGTGGGAACGCAGCATAAGGTTTAGGATGGTATTGTCGTATATGAAGACGTAGCGCTCCATAGGAGATGGGGCGCTACAAAATACCAAGCCCACACAGGGTATACACTGATTCAACTTCAGGGTTAGTACGCCAGTCGTTATTTGTAATCGTATCGATCCAGGGACACTACAAAATACTAAGCCCTATTAGGATTTACACTGTTTTCAAAGGGCCACCTACTTGGAAAGGGCTGATCTCTTGGCTCTCTTGTGTGTGATGTTTTCTTGTGTTTTACCACTTTCCCATATGGTGTCCTGGGTCAGGTGTATTGCTTGATTGTATCGATTCCTGATCTTTGCATTCTTCCTTACTTTGGAACCAGTTATAAAGAGTATCAGTCGTGACGAAACGCCGCTGTTTGCAAATATACCAATACTCAAGGAGCTAATAGTTGTTCTTCCATAGTGAACAAATTAGCATTGCATATCGATATTTTGTTTCCAAGACGTTGAAATAAATTGGCGAACATCAAGGGATGTCGGCAGAAAGCATGTAAATTTCAAACCATGTCATTGCCGCTTCATGCTGTGAAATTAAAGGGTTTATAAAGATACTATTTATGGTAGATCTATCGGTTGATACACTTAATCGGTATACTCATTAGCGTTTACATGCATGTATATATATATGGAAAATTGTTAAGGGTCACTTCGGTTAATGCAAGGGTAAACTTTAAACTAGAATTTTGCTACATTTTAAAAATGTTTGAATTTTTGTCTAATTAATCAGAATTCGTTTTATTATCTAAGGTTGCTTCTACATGAAAATGACGATGATGCGGCCGACAGCGACTATCTTGGATACAGAAAATTCGTTTCTGATTTTAGGACCAAATTGATATCTCATGCGATGTCTTTCCTTCCATGGGGCCTTATTGTATTGTTTTTTTTCACAAGCGTAAAGCACGCAGACTATTTGACAAATTTTGACGACCATTTTTAAAAAAATATTTCTGACCTACTGTTGGCAGTAGAGACACACTTTATCGATGCCAGGTATGCAAGCTTTGACAATACATTTTGCAGGTTGCCAAATTTGGACCAGAAGTTGAACAACTATGTTCTTTTAAGACTTTCATAAGACACATTCGGGTCATAGAGTCACATTAGAATTACCCAGTTAAGGATTAATTTGGAAATTATCAAAGAATATCTGTTTCCATAGAAATCAAAGCAAAACTAGGAAACATTGTCGGGGGAGGAGGGGGTCCAGGCCCTACTGACCGAAAAAAGAATCTTTTTATGTGTTTTTAGGCCTAAACTTATTTTGCAAAGGAGGCCCAATGGCTATTTTAAAGAAACCTATTATTAAACTATAATTTTCCAAGATTACATGGGGGTCCAATTTTTCCAGGAGGAGCGGGGTCCAATTGCTTATTCCTATGGAAACCTATTGAACTTGTGGTTTTCCAGAGAGAGTGGAAGGATGGGGGTTCGGACCCCATGCCCCTCCCTCTTGATCCGAATGCTCGGATCCAGAAAATTTCGTCAGAGGGCGTCAAGCTCTGACAATTTTGTTTTCTGTCGTTTTTTAGTCATTAACTTATTTTATTAGTCTTTAACTGTTTTGGCAGAGGGCTTAGATCTATGGGTGGGGTCTTTCATATACATGGCGTTTCGCTGGAAGACCGATGATGTCTAAACATTGAATGCTGGCTGGGTGATATTGTGATTTTCTAGGGGTTCAGGACCATAATTCCGAAGAAAACCTATGGCTTTGTGGTTTTCTTGTGGGCGGGGGGGGGTCAGGAATCCGGTCCCTCTGACCTCCACTAGGTATTTGCGCATGCTGTATATTGCAACACAACGGTTCATTGAATGTAGCAGTAAGTAAAACGTCCATTATAAAAGTTCACTGAATAAAACAATCTATAAAACGTTCATTATAAAAGTTCCTTGAATGCAGTAATATGTAAGACGACCCAATATGAAAATCCACTGAATGCAGCAATATGTTATACAACTCTTCAAAATATGTCACTGGATGCAGCAATACAACATGTATGTAATACTGAAAGTTAAAAAAAGGTTCATTGAATGCAGCAATTTGTTATACTGTTCATTATAAGAGTTCCCCGAATGCAGTAATATGAAAAGCTGCCGTTATAAAAGTTATCGAAATGCAGCAATATATTATAAAGCTCATAATAAAAGTTCAATGAATACAGTAATATTTAAAACTGCTAGCTTTAAAAGTTCATTGAATGCAGCAATATGTTATACTGCTCATTATAAAGTTAACTGAATGTAGTTATTTGTAGAATTGCTAGTTATAAAGGTTATCAAAATGCAGCAAAAAAAATTATCTAAATGCAGCAGTCAATGTTATCAAAATGCAATAATACGTAATTCCGATCATAAGAAAAGTTCACTGAATGCAGCAATATGCTAGACCGTGCTTTGTAAAAAGTTCACTGAAAGCAGTAATATGTAAAATAAGTAAGGCAGGGATCAGGAATCGATACAATCAAGTACCACGACTGACCCAGGACACCACATGGGAAAGTGACAAAACACAAGAAAACATCATATACAAGAGAGCCAAGGGGTTAGCCCTTTCCCAGCAGGTGGCCGCAAGACTGCAATGAACAGACAAAAAAGCATGACAAATACGAAACATAATAACAAAAATGATCCACAAAAGAAGCACCACCTTGTAACGGTCAGTAAAAAATATTCTTACTGGAGGGCTTAAACTAGTTTAATGGTACCAACCTCACCCTTATTTCAAATGTGGATCAAGATCAATAGATGTTTGGTTTGCATTAATGATCCCTAACTTATCGATGTACCATCTCCAATTAAATACAAATTGAGATATAAAAAGGAGATAAAACAAAGATAACGACACAACAGTATATACAACTGAATACCGGAGTAAAACAACTGAATACCGGAGTAAAAGAAATCCAACAGTTAAACCCCAGTGGGCCTGACTACAGACACAACATAGGGCTCTAACCCTGTCATCTATAGATAAGTCCTAAAGTAGGAACCATCATAGAATCTGATGTCCGACCCGCCAGCTAAATAAACTGCGCTGATAAAAATTATTAGAGACAATAATTTTCTTTAATTTATACACTAAGTCGATAGCTCCTGGCGCAAGAGATTTAAGTCCAATTTTGAGTTTGATATTGAATTTAGATATTAATTCATAGTATCAGTGGTAAAATTTAGAAAATGTTCTGTGAAATTTATGATTCCGATAGCCTTGTTTGTGAAGTTTCTGAGTTAACAATTTATTGTGAGTGTTGAAGTCAGTAACATGGCTTGATGCTCTAGCAAATCAGATGAGTCGAGCAATATAAACTCCATAGGAACATTGCTATCTAAAAAATGGAAATTGACAATCTAAAATCAAAATCGTCACGTTTATCATAACTTTTGGTATAAACAATATCATTAGAAATGAACTAATGCAAGTCCAAAAACGAGGCTTCAGTATCAGAGGTATTTGCTTTATTAAATTGATGCTCTGCAGGGTATATTTTCTTACCATATTTTCAAAATACAAATTGTTTATGTTTAAAATAACGTCCAAATATCTGGATGTAGTATTAAAAGCTTCAATAATATCAGCCTGCTTATCATCAGAAAGAGACTTCATAAAGAATAAATTGGCTACCAGGGGACCACAATTAGTGCACATTGGAATCCCTACAACTTGTCTATACAACTTAGTGCCAAATCGTATAAAATGCTGTCCAACAAAAAGGTCAGCGCATCACATACATTTGACAAGAACAAGCATGATATTTTTAGGCTTTTAAGTGAAAATGCGTTTCTGTCGTTAAGTAGAGTGTTCTATTTGGAAGGTTCTTTCAATAAGATCAATAAGTTAATCTTTAATTAAATTATGAGGTAAAATAGTGACAAGATTAGAAAAATCATATTTAGACAAACTCGTCGCGTTGGAATCTCTAGCTTTATGTTTATCTAATAAATTTTAATGGTCCAAAACAGAGTCTTTCCAGATCTTTATATACCTTTTCACAGTACTGAATGACATGTTCCTTGACAGCAGTAAGACATGAAGTTAACAATTCAGAAAGTTCTGTTGTTGTACGAGAACTAAAAATAGCAATAAATCTTGCTTTAAACCTGGTACATTGAGCCATTGATGTTTTACATGAGCCATATTCAAATAATAATAATAGCGTGATTTCTCGCAGTGGAAAATCTCTGGAACCTCTTTCCGTGCTACATAATAAAGGGTTTCTAGCGATAATGCGGGCTGTTTCCCTTAATGAGACCTTATTTCATTTTGTTGAAATATCGCTTGTAGAGGCTGATATATTCACTGAAGACATGTCTAGAGACTAGTCGTCATCGCACTCTAACCTGGATGTTTAAAACGAAAAGGGGTTTACTTTTTATTACCCTGCTTCAGTTAGAATGAAAATTGTTTTTGACCATCTACTGTCCAAGCTATTATTAGTAATATACATTGGAAAACTTCCAACAACTCAGGTAAATGATTGTCCCACCACACATGAAACCATCGGTTATACTTATTTGTACAGCTGATGCCTAATAAAAACTGTGTTTTGCAAAGCGGCTTATTTTTTAATTGTTAGATGTAATATTTGGCTTGTACAATCCTGTTCTCCCCGAAGATCTAAGATGCCCTCTCCGTATATTGTGTATATACACTCAATGGCCATAAGTGAGTTCCCAAATCAGCTTACAAGAAATTGACAAAAAATATGGTCTGAAACAATGGTCGTTTCTAGCCAATAAAGACAATTTCCACAAATGATAATTGCCCTGGATAAATATACAGGGTATATGTTTACATCATCAACAAATTGTATGATGTCATCATCTGTTGCTATGGAGATATTGTGAATCACAAATATTGGCTCCATTTCTTCCAAAAAGATAGCAGGTGTTGAAAAATTGCTGTAAAGATGTCAGGTTGTAATTCTTTTTATTGAAAATTTGCAGAAATATTTTAAATGTACTGGAAAACATTCTGTTAAAGTACAAATTAGTATAGACACTGAAAATAAAATAATGCAGAGCAGAGAACTGGATGGTAAATAATGCCATGAAAATGATCCGATGGCAGTATACTTTGGCTGTAAAAAACAAACTAAATAAATGAATGCAGGAATAGGGGGTATGTAATTTTGCAAGGTATCATAACAGTGTTCTATTTGAAACTAATATTTTTGAATAAATGTTGATGGATATAAGCTATGGTTGAATCCTTAGAAAATCTGTTGATTTTCATTGTCAGTCCTGATATTGGTGCCACAAGCAGCATAACCAGTGATATAATATTTATGTAATAATTATTTTCAGTTGAAAGTACCATTTGGGGTTACATTTTTACAGAGCATTTATTTTTTTAAGAAGAACTATCCTATGATTTTGTAAGAAAGTTTGGGTACCCCCTCGTAAAGCAAAATTTGACCAAGGGGTTAGGTATCGCTGGGTGCTGTCTTTTTTATTTGAAAGAATGAAACATTTAAAAACTAATTGCTTCAAACACTCATATGTAGACCCTAGAAAGACTGATACTTGTTGCGAAGTTACCAATTGGATTCATTCAATAATTTAGATTTTTGGGTCAGGGGTACAAAGACCCCACCCACACCTAATATGACGGTGAATAAATTAGGAAGATACGAACACATCTTGTTCGCAGCCCACAATTATAACATATGTGCACCATTATCACCAAAAATATATAGAAAATTTGAAATATCTATAGCCATGTAAAAACAGAAGAAGTTTAGAACCCACATCAAATTTTCAAACTGTTTCAGAAATCAGGTGTGGTCGAAAAGAATAACACCCACAAGCTCTAGGTGATATTATTTCTATTATAATTTAGCATTCTTAAGTTGAAAAATAGCAAATAGTGATATGTTCAAAATTTCAGATAATTTGCATTTCTCGTTTTGAAATTATACCAATTTTAAATGTACTCAATTTTTTGCAAATGAAACAACGTTTGCCATTTTGGGAACTCAATTATGGCCACTGAGTGTATGCTGCGAAATATTGTTGTCCAGGCGGCTTCATGTGTCTAAGGGGAAAAGCATCTAAAACATACTGAAATAACACATAATTCACTGTATCGAAAAAGTATAAGAATTGTAAATCTTAAATGAGGGAGAGAAAATATTTTCAAGGGAGGTAATTAAAAGTGACTATCAACCTAATCAAGAGTCATTCATCCGCTATTTGATCTTATATTATCCAAATCGGTTTGTTTGATCTCACTTAAATAAAAAAAATAGACTATGGTAATAATTAGTAGTTTCATATTCTGGAATCATCTTGTTTTTGTACCATAATTAGAGGAAGGCGCAATTCAAGACTAGTAAATACAAGATCCTCTACCAGTATGCATATGAAGTGAGATCTGCGCCAGCGTGAGAAACCCCCACAAAATAATCTTTGATTAGTTGAGATTCGAGCCAACCTGTACAAACACTCCGTATGCACAAGAGGTTCGGGCCAGCCTCAGTTCAGATTCAGATTCAGATTCACTTTTATACAGAAAGCCATAGCGTATTCCTATATAACAACATACAACCATTTAGAAGATTACCATGTGCGGACCGAGAGGGGGGACAGGGGTCCGGACCCCCCCCCCTGAAAAATCACAAAAATATAGGGTTTTCTAGCAATACAGGTCCGGATCCCTTGAAAAATTGCAGCTACCAATCCAGCATTCAATGGTGGGCCATCATCGGCACGCCAGCGAAACGCCATTTTATGGCGTTTCGCTGGCGGGCCGATGATGACCCCCTTATAGTGGTACTCGGATCCTTCCTCCCCTCATCAAAAAAGAAAAAAAAAAAAAAAAAAAAAAAAACGTTGTCAAAGTTGGACCCCCTCTGACAAAACTTTCTGGATCCGCGCATGATTACGACCAGATAAGAATAATAAAACAAAACATGACTAAGCTCGGTAAAACTAATCTAAGGTTCATGACAATTAAATATTATTCTTTCTAATATCAAGAGATTTCTCAATATAATTCGACACGTCTCTTCCTAAAGATATAGTGTCTGGGTTAAGTAGAATGATAGTGGTGGAAAGGTCATTCTGGTTTGGGTGCTTGTTATTAATTGAATTTACATGTTTACTTATATACGACTCTCTAATATTAGCATACTAATTACAGTCTAGCAAAAAGTGTACTTCAGATTCAACAGACCCTGGACAGAAAGAACAAAATCTATCATTTCTTGGAATCTTAGGTCTTTTGTATCTGCCAGTTTCTATCACTAAATTGTATGAACTGAAACGAAACTTTGTAGAGAAAGATCGGTTATACATAGGAATATTGAATGAGGTGTATTTACTTAGACAGAACTTAGTAAATCTCTCACAAAAAAAAAATGAATTTTGCTGGCTTTATTGTCTTTTTGTTTTCTTGTTGAATCAGACAACTTTTCCCTGTAAATACTCTCCACTTTACTTTCAAATTCGAATCAATATCAGGTAATTTTTCATGTTTTTTTAAAAAACTGCTAGGCTTACTTCCACGAATATATAGTGATTGATCTGTAAAAAAAAATGCTTTCAGGAAGCGATTTGCTGGAAGTTTCTACAATCTTTGGTAATAACTAAATACTGGTTTGAGTATAAAAATTTATATGGGAAATCTGCCTAAATCGCACTTACAGAAATTGCTTGTTTTTCTGTTTACACCAAGTAAATATTTGCTATTTGTAAACTCAACTTATCAAAGCCTATGCGGGTGCATACAACTGAGCGTTTTGTGCGCCTTCTACATGCCAGAGGCGGGGGCCGTACTGCGCCGACACCAAAACCGAAACTAGTAGCAAACTCAACTTGAATCTTTGAACGCCGCTTCCGTACGGAACCCACTTTCGTACTGACCTTATTTCAGAACGGCTATCCGTCCACCTAGATAGATATGTTGAAACACTCAGCTCGGCTACCCAAACATTGTTTTAGAGTTTCATTCTAATTAGCAAATATTCAAAGTGGGTCGTGCATATTATTGCCAGTTTATTTAGGGAGCACAGTGATCTTGACTCGAGACCGATTGGTTCGTTGTGTCCTTGAGAAAGACACATTTATCCTTGCTTAGTACTGGCTCAATCCAGGAAAGACCTGTCCCTACACAACTGAAAATTGTTGACTGTGATGTAAAGAATCAAATCAAGCAAACAAGGGAAAATATACGCCTTATAGCTAGAACTCTTTTGGACATCAAGTTTACTGCCAAAACTTAACGCATGCCATCTGCTGATGTCTGGCTATAGAAGTGGTTATCATCAGCAAACAAAGCAGTATGCACTGAAAATTTGTGCCGCGACATGTGATTTCCAACAATATGGCATTTTGACAAGTGTAGGCTCAGACGAACCTGTGCAGCCTCCTTTTAAGCTAAGAAACTTCAAATGGTGTTCAGCCAGTAGCTTAACAGTCATAGAATCAAGCGAAGAGCAAAGGCTCTGATCAGACTGCGCATATGCGCAGGCTGATCTAAGGCTTTGCTCGTCGCACATGCCACATTGTTGGAAATCTCATGTCGCGGCTCATTTGCTAAGGCATTGGCCGATATGCAGTGCATTTCGGAACTTTAAAACTAATTTCATAATCTGATTACAAGAAATGTTTAACAGCACACTATGCGAAACATACATTCCAATTGTAGACACTAATTACATCTGTAAATGTGTGGGAAACAATAAAAGTAGGAAAACGTAGGTATTATTAGTGTCGGAATCTAAACATAAGAAGAATTCAGCAGATAACATTGAAGTGGCTATAAAACTTAATGGAAGCTTAATGCCTGGTTTTATACATGGCCACCCCGCAGCCAGTGTAATGCGTGTTTACAATAGAGGGAATTACTTATTCGTTCCTGGTCCTACTCATAGCTGCATTAGCTAACCGAAAACTCCAAAATAATTAACAAAGTCACCATTGAGGCTTATTTCAACATTTGTGCAGTATGACACAGTAGGACACATGGTTATGTCCCCCAAACCCGAAGGGTGGGAGGACATATTGTTTTATGTGCTGATTATTTATTTTGGATCACTTTTACTTAAAATCCCGATCCGCAAGTATCGCAGTTACTGACCAAACACCGCATCGTGCACTACGTAAATTGTTCATGTATTTTGTGTAACTTTGATAACTGATTATAATATAAATATATATAAAACATTTCTGTATTTTGCAAAGCCAACACATCAGAAACATTAATCCTATAAGACATGTATGGCTATTGTTCTTTACCAGTCTTTACGCCAAGCGCCGCTGGACACCTGGGATTAAAGTTAGAAAGAGGGAAAAGATAAAGAATCGATACAATCAAGCACCACACACGACCCAGGATACCAATGGGAAAGTGACAACGTCACAAATAGACATCACAAACGAGAGCCAAGAGGCAAGCCCTTTCCCAGCAGGTGACCACAATGCATTAACAAACAGACGTGCATGAAAGCACACCAAAACAGGACAGAAGTAACATAAATGATCCACAAAAGAAGTACGTATACCTAGGTAAATCGCCTCTGAAGTATGCGTGCTGACCGAATAAATGCAGTTTGCAGTGTTCCTGGCAGAAGTAGCATTTCATTTAAGATTTCAAGATGATACCTTGAGCAGCAAAACATACAGTAAAACCTGTGTAAAACGGCCACTCTCAAAAAGACCGAAAATTGGTTTTCGCTAAATGCAGGTCAAAAGTATTGAAGAATGCTCCATCTTCAATCTTTTTGACCTTCATTAAGCTACCATTTGTCATTGAGATCTTTGTTTTGTCTATTTTTAGTGGCCGTTTTACACAGGTTTTGAACCAGTAGTCAAATACAGTATTCACGTCATGAACTACACTCAGTGGCCATAAGTGAGTTCCCAAAACAGCTTACAAGAAATTGGCAAAAAATATGGTCTGAAACAATGGTCTTTTCTAGCCATTTAAGACAATTTCCACAAATGATAATTGCCCTGGATAAATATACACTGTCAGGGTATATGTTTACGTCATCACCATATTGTATGATGTCATCATCTGTTGCTATGGAGATATTGTGTATCATAAACATTGGCGTCATTTCTTCCAAAAAGATAGTAGGTGTTGAAAAATTGCTGTAAAAATGTCAGATTGTAATATTTTTTTAATGAAAATTTGCAGAAATATTTAAAATGTACTGGAAAACATTCTGTTTAAGTTCAAATTAGTATAGACACTGAAAATAAAATAATGCAGAGCAGAGAACTGGAAGGAAAATAATGCCATGAAAATGATCCGACGGCAGTATACTTTGGCTGTAAAAAACAAACTAAATAAACAAATGCAGGAATATGAGTATATGTTTTGCGAGGTATCATAACAGTGTTCTATTTGAAACTAATATTTTTTGAATAAATGTTAATGGATATAAGCTATGTTTGGAGCCAAAGAAAATCTGCTAATTTTCACTGTCAGTCCTGATATTGGCGCCACAAGCAGCATAAAAAGTGATATAATATTTGTGTAATAATTATTTTCAGTTGAAAATACCATTCGGGGTTACGTTTTACAGAAAATTTACTTTTTTAAGAAGAACTATCCTTTGATTTCGTATGAAAGTTTAGGTACCCCCTCGTAAAGCAAAATTTGGCCAATGGGTTAGGTACCCCTGGGTGCTGTCTTTTCCATTTGAAAGACTGAAACATTTAAAGACTTATTGCTTCAAACACTCATATATAGACCCTAGAAAGACTGAAACTTGTTGCGAAGTTACCAAGTGGATCCATTCAATAATTAAGATTTTTGGGTCAGGGGTACAAATACCCCACCCACCCCTAATATGACGGTGAATAGATTAGGAAGATAAGATCACATCTTATTCACAGATCACGATTATAACATATTTGCACCATTATCACCAAAAATATATAGAAAATAAGAAATATCTATAGTTATGTAAAAACGGAAGAAGTTTAGAACCCACATCAAATTTTCAAACTGTTTCAAAAATCAGGGGTGGTGAAAAGGAATAACACCCACGAACTCTAGGTGATACTATTTCTATAATAATTAAGCATTCTTAAATTGAAAAATAGCAAATTGTGATATGTTCAGAAGTTCAGATTATTTGCATTTCTCGTTTTGAAATTATACCAATTTTAAATGTACTTATTTTTTTGCAAAGGAAACAACGTTTGCCATTTTGGGAACTCACTTTTGGCCACTGAGTGATATCATAAGTGAAAATGTTTCATTTGGCATAATATTAAAAAACAGTTGACAGAAAAAAACATGTTTCACCAGGTGCATTATGCACATAACTGCAATGTAAGCTAGATCCATGATCCATGATATTCTAAGAGTTGTATATAAACGCTCGATTTCCTATAGAAAATGGGCCGGCATATATGAGCTTTTGCTACATTTTGCATGTGTGCATTAGACTCCTTTAACCCTCAAAGCGCCAAGAAAAAAAATGCATCTGAAAATACCGTCTGCTGAAGTCGTCTGCGGCAAATAATTGCCTAACATCACTGACGAATTAAGTATAGAAGCAAACAGTGTGGACCCAGAGCAGACTGCTCCTATAGGAGCAGTCTGATCTGGGTCCACACTGTTTGCCATAAAGGCTTCTTAAACATTTCAGCAGACGAGAAAAGCAGACGACTTTTGTTGCGATTGGCACATTAAGGGTTAAAAATCGATGCTGACGTATCCAGTGAGTCCACATCTACATCCATACTTCGTGTGTGCGAGCAGTGAAAGCTCTGGTGCGTCTACTCGCCTGAGTCTTCGTGGCTCGATAATGCGATAAGTACCATAATGTCATGTGGTGCCTTCTCAAATACTCGTTTCTGCGGCTGTAGTAATGTAATTGCCAGTGTGAGATGTGTTTTATGTGATTTACCTGGTAACCTATGCATGGAATCTTAATCAAAAGTACCTGACAGGTAGATTAGGCTTGTTACACAGATAAAAGAACACATAAGCTTTTTACATTAATACACAAAAAGCGTATTTTCTTTTGTGCTCACATTAATGGATACCCAGTCCCAATTGCTGGCATCCGTAATGGCAGACCCAGATGCCAACAAACAGTTTGGTCCATGTTATTATATAAATTATGCAGTCTAACAGTCAAGCCGACAGTCAGTCAGGTAAAACAAGCCTCAAATAAAGGACAACTTAACCCAAAAAATGCATCTGACAATGTCGTCTGCTGAAGTCGCCTGCTGCAAATGATTGCCTAACATTACTGACGAATTAAGTATAGAAGCAAACAGCATGGACCCAGAACAGACCTCTCCTATAGGAGCAGTCTGATCTCGGTCCACACTGTTTGCCATAGAGGCTTCTTAACAATTTCAGCAGACGAGAAAAGCAGACGACTTTTGTTGTGGTTGGCGCATTAAGGGTTAACATAGGCTCATTGTCAGGTGTCTTTTTGTGTGGTTATACACTCTTTTGAGATGGTGTGGAGACATTCATCCAAATCCTGGGCCGTCTTCAAAAGCGTGGTTGAACCGTTTGTATACTCATAAGTTCTTTGGCAAACAGTGAAGATCCTAATGAAATGCCGCATAAATCGGCATTTCATCAGGATCTACACTGCTTGCTAAAGAGAATCGAACTTCATGAAATATTATTTATAAATCGCAACTTCTGGCCCCTTGATGTGTAAGATGGACCATCCCAATGCTTATTGTATCTAACCAATAGGAAGAATCCATTAGTACACAAAGGGTATATTAAAGTATATCACTACTCACAGTATGTCTTTTTCTTTAATTCCTCGACTTCCTCGTGCTTAAGTTTGCTGTTTCGTTTTCCCATAATTTATTCCATTCATCTTAGAATTAGTTTAGGTAACAGATATACACAGTGTTTACATCCATTTGCTAGCATTCCTAAGCCAATAGTAATCCTTTCTGTGAGAGCGCTGCCAGTGATCGTAAATCTACGGATGTTTCCGGGAGAACTATTCAATAGACCGCGAGAACAATTCAATATTCCTGGCTGCTATTTCAATATCAACTAATTATTAAAGTATCCACGTAACAAGATCGAAAATTGCATAAATGTTTGGAGTGCTGTCATGCACGATTCCTAGTAAATTTATTGCGCTGTGACGGCGGAAAAGGGCATTATAAAAAAGGGGACCCTGCAGATTTGGAAGACACGACATTTCAGGCAAAGACGAAGAAGAACTTACGTTGATTGAATGTTGATTCAACATCAGTAACGCTGAGCTTAAAGCTGCATAGTTTGTAACTTTTTATCTTTTATTTTTAGAACTAATGTTTCTATTTTTCAAGAACACAGTAAAATACTAAAATTCAGGTATACATTTTACCAATTTCGTAAATCTTAACAAATTATCAGTATCAAAACAACAGCATTTATGTTAAAATCAACTGTCTATAATTATTGGAGGGACGCAAATAATTAACAACACACCCTTTTTTATAAGATAATTCACTTTTCCGTGCAGTTTTCAGCTATAGTGAACAGATTTATTGTGAAAACATAACTTAATTCTACTTTTACAAATGATTTAAAAAGAAAAAAAAATCAAAAAATGTTCATAGTTGCAGACTTAGTCTCTTTAAGTTATAATTGAGTCGTGACATGTGATTTCCAGCTCTGTCGCATTCTGACAAGTGTAGACTCAGACGAGCCTGTTCAGTTTCCTTTTAAGCTTAGAAACTCCAAATGCTGTTTGGTCAATAGCATAAGAGCCATAGAATACTCAATCGACTAGCAATGGCTTTGAACAGACTGCGCATATGCGCAGGTTGATCTGAGCTTTTGTTGGTCGCACATACCTCATTTATGGAAATCTCAATTATCATAATCAACTTTTAATAAGTTTGTGTGTCGGTTGAAAAAGAATTCGGGCGAAAAAAAACATTGAAGGGAACAAAGAATGGAGTCTGGATGAGGGAATCGAGGTCTGGTATTCAATTCATGTAATCATAACAGATTTAAATGTCACATACTACTATAGTGCCGACGAAGAGTGACAGTCACATGATATTTTGTTTACTATTGCTGAGTATATAGTACAATGCTACCCATAAAATATTAACTTGAGTAGTTCACGTTAGAAGATACTGTAGTGTAGCGGTTATGTCTACGGCGTTGGACGCAGGCATACCAGGATCGAACCTATTTAGAGGGGGTTTTTTTGTTGTTGTTTTTTTCATATTTTTACTAGGCCCAAAAGGAACAGGCGGCATTATTTCAGCTTACTGTAAATTCGGAAGTTTTCGCGAGGTTTTATTTTCGCGAAACTTCTCACATGCAAAATTTCGTGAAAATAAAATTATCGCGAAATGGCGAAATCACTCTGTTGTATACTTGCCCTAGTCACAAATTTTGACGTCGCAAATATGTCTTTTAACGCTCACATTCGCGTGTATTTCCGAATTTACATGTTAAAGGGATAAAAAAATAAAATAATAATAAAAAAAAGAAATAAAAAGAAAAATAAGACCTGAACAGAATTATAAAATCGGCTCTCCCCCCTCCCCCCCCCCCCTCAAAAAAAATAAATAAAATGAATAAAAAGAGCAGCCAGTGAGATTCGAACCTAAAAAATGTTCTTTGAGGTTTCGTAATCCTCCTCGCTACCACTTGAGCTATCACGATTTTATAGATCAATTGTGTATTTATCCTGTTATGAAAGGTAAGTCCCATAACTTTGTAAACAAAACATGACGTCACTTCTACTCTTGGCTGGCAGAATAATAAGTTTAATCAAAATATACTTATCTGCGCAATTTCAATGCCTGATTTTTTTACCCAACACAAGAGGTCAGTGGTGCGGCATAAGGTCAAATGGATTGCTTGCATGTTGTTCAACACGTTTTAGACGAAATCTTATAATTTCATTGGTGACTTGATCTCTGTATGGAAGAAAGAACGTGTCATGAAATGGTAATTGATCTATTTAAAATATTAAGTTGTATGAAATGTTTATTTTTTGCACTTTTTCATTAGTTCTAAATGTGATATTCATGTTGACGCTGAAAGAATGATAGCTAAAGCCTGAGAAATGTCAAAAAGTATCTGCGTCGGCGCTAAAGATCTTCTGTAGGAATATTTATAGAACCCGTCCTACCATTGAGGTAGCACAGTACTATTATTTTGTTACGAGTAACGCTTGGTATTTTGGGGGCACAGGGACATAATATTTTTATGGTTCTGCCTTAAATTTCCCCGGGATTCCCGTAGTCCCGCAACCTATAAGCAGCTTTGTCAGATAATGAGTTCTCTTAAATGTTTGGACTACCTCCATTGACTGCTAAGATTCCCTATTAAAATCACACAAGTGTAATCTTTCACAAAAGCATGATCTACGCTTTTTAAAGCATATTTAAAATTGTTAAAATTGTTTTTCGAAACAAGTCATATTTTTAAGCAAAGAGAAAAGGGGTTTGTCGCAGACAAGGGCATGGGATGCCAGGGCTGACAAACAGATAGACAGACGAAAACACTGACCAAGTCTTGGTGATGTTGGCACTCTGATAAGGTTATAAAAAGAAATAGAGTACTCCCCAACCCCCCCCCCCCCCCCCCCCCGGTGACAGAAAGGCAGGCAGGCAGCCAGCCACGCACGCTCTTAGACACACGCACGCACTCGCACATGCATACAGAGAGACAGACAGTCAGAATGACATTGACGTTTGAGTTCACAGCCCTCGGTTGGTCCAAATCACTGCCACCTGTTTTCTTTTTATTGATCAGTTCGGGGCGTTTTGACATTGGGATGTCTCAGTCCCAACTAGTTGTTCAACAACGGCGGATTTTTACAAGTATTAGCTTTTCAAAAAAGCTGGTGGTCGTTTAGCCCTATCATTGTATATATTCTTGCCCTCTGCATGCTTCCATTTTGAACTTCTAGAGCTTGTCCATGTAGATTTATTCAAAGCTCTGATTATTAACATCTGAACTGTGATTTGATACCATTTAACACATGCTTCCACGAGTATGTTGCTTGATATTTTGAAAGCACCCGGCTTATGCATTGTATGTTATGGTAATGTATCTAGCATGCTACACGTTTGTGGAAAATCATTTGACAACACTAGACAGCATATTTTTCTTAAAACTGATGTCAGAAAATCAAGGTCACTGTGGTCGCTTAACTGTATATGTACAGACTCCGTGACTCCAAGATGTGTTCACAAACCAAATTTGGGATTCCTAGGATTTATACTCGTGACACGATTTTTCTAGATCTAATGGCAGTGGTAAAGGTGCGTGACGCTCCATGGCCCTAAATGCATTAAGACATGAATTTTGGCATTCCTACCTAAAATAATATAGGAGATATACTCCGGATATGATATGAACACTCAAACACTTAGGACACTAAGGACAGGCAGTTTGTTTACTATATGCCTCCCTATGGGGGCATAAAATCTGTTTGTCATAACCGTCATAAGACATTGCCTGAATTCATAGTAATTCAATGTGATCAGATGTGGATGACAATCACATAAGTACGTTTACTGATGTGAAGTTCGATCGCACTCTTTGCCAATCAAGGAATTTTTGACTTTGGGACGTTTTACTTTCGCCAGCTTTTTTGAAGAGCTAATACTTATTTCGTTTATATAAGAGGCAGGGCAAATTGACGCCTTCTTTGTGAAAATTAAATTCGCAAACGAGCTTGCCTCGCGCTATAGGTAGCCCTACAGATTTCGAGGACAGTTTACTTCGCACTGTAGGTCAACCCACAATATTTGGTACCCCACTCGTTGTTCGGCAGCGAACAAGAATAGCATGAGCACGGCATAAAGGTTTGGTTAAAACCTGAATTTGATGTGTGTTTTGCATGAAGTTTATATAAGCAGCCGGCCATGGCCGACCGCAACAATACAAATCTATTCCATTTGGGTAAATTATAGCTGTCGGCTAGCAAATATTTTGCCCACAGACACACCCTCGACCCAGGGGGTGGGGTCAAAAGGTCAAACCATATCTCTTTCTGAAGGTAGCTATGTTGCATATCAAATTAAAGGGAAATGAGCACAGAGCACCATGAAAGCAAATATACTGTCATTACACACACCATCGACCCCTAGGTTGAGGTTAATAGGTTATGTTTTTTTCTTTTCTGAAAGTGGTCATGTTGCAAATCAAATAAAAGTAGAAGAAGTGTAGACCTACATGGAAGGTAACACTTTGAATTTACACCTACCCTTGACCTCTGGGGTTGGGTTGAAAGTCAGATATTGAAATTGTGTAGATGTAAGTATATTTTTATTTGTGTCGCTTTGGTGAAAGCAGGTCTAGTAGTGGGTCCACTCCGTCTGTCCATCTGTCCATCCATCTGAGCATCCGTCTGTCTGCTACACTTTAGGGGTGCCAAGTTTGTATAATCTGTAACTCCAAAAGTTTTCATTCCTTTTCATTCAAACTTTGCTAATGATTGTTCACATATTGAAGATGTGCACCTCCTATTTTGTGTACGTTTCATAATTTCTTTCTCCTTTTTGACGGGTGTTGAACTTAGTTATTTTCCATCCCCAATGCTTAGGTGGTGCCTAGTTTGTGGAATCTGTAACTCCAACAGTATTCATTCCTTTATATTCAAATTTTGCACAATGATTGTTCACACATTGAAGATGTGCACCTCCTATTTTGTGCAATTGTTTCATTTTTTCTCATTTTTGATGGGGGTTGAACTTAGACATTTTTTCTGTCCGTCCGTCCGCAACATTTTAGGGGTGCAAAGTTTGTGTAATCTGTAACTCCAAAAGTTGTCGTTCCTTTTTAATCAAACTTTGCCTAATAATTGTTCACATATTGAGGATTTGCACCATCTATTTTGCGCATGTTTAATTTTTTTATCATTTTTGACGGGTGTTGAACTTAGACATTTTTTCCATCCGAAATGCTTAGGGGGTGCCTAGTTTGTGTAATCTGTAACTCCGACAGTATTCATTTCTTTATATTCAAACTTTGCACAATGATTGTTAACACATTGAAGATGTGCACCTTCTATTTTGTGCAATTGTTTCATTTTTGCTCCTTTTTTATGGGGTTGAACTTAAACATTTTCCCCGTCTGTCTCTCCGTCCGTCCGCAACATTTTAAGGGGTACAAAGTTTGTGTAATCTGTAACTCCAAAAGTTTTCATTCCTTTAATTCAACCTTTGCCTAATGACAGTTTACATATTGAAGATGTGCACCTTCTATTTAGTGCATGTTTCATAAATTTTCTCTCATTTTGACGGGTGTTGAACTTAGACGTTTTTCCATCCGATATGCTTAAGGGGTGCCTAGTTTGTGTAATCTGTAACTCCAACAGTATTAATTCCTTTATATTCAAACTTTGCATAATGATTGTTCACACATTGAAAATGTGCACCTCTTATTTTGTGCACGTTTCATAATTTTATTCTTACTTTTGATGGGTGTTTAACTTAGACATGTTTTCCATCTGGAATGCTTAGGGGGTGCCTAGTTTGTGTAATCTGGTACTCCAACAGTAATCATTCCTATATACTTAAACTTTGCATACTGATTGTTCACACATTGAAAATTGCATCTCCCATTTTGTGCACATTCAGTAAATATTTTGTTATTTTTTCACGGGTGTTGAACATAGACTTTTTTCATTCCAAAATGCTTACAGGATGACTAGTTAGTGTAATATGGAAATCCAAGAGTTATCATTCCTTTATATTCATACTTTGCATAATGATTGTTCACACATTGAAAATGTGCACATCCTATTTTGTGCACGTTTCAAAATTTTATTCTCACTTTTGATGGATGTTGAACTTAGATATTTTTTCCATCTGAAATGCTTAGGGGTACCTAGTTTGTGTAATCTGTTACTCCAACAGTATTCATTCCTATATACTCAAACTTTGCATAATGATTGTTAACAGATTGAAGATTTGCACCTCCCATTTTGTGCACATTCAATAAACATTTTTGTTTGATTTTTTGACGGGTGTTGAACATAGACTTGTTTTATTCCGAAATGCTTAGAGGATGACTAGTTAGTGTAATATGGAACTCCAAGGGTTAACATTCCTTTATATTCAAATTTTGCATAATGATTGTTTACCCATTAAAGATGTGTACCTCCTATTTTTGCACATTTCACGAATATTTCTTTTATTTTTGGTGGGTCTTGAACGAAGACATTTTTTCGTTAGAAATGCTTAGATAGGTTCTGGTTTGCGTAATGTGTAGCCCAAGCAGTTTCAATTCCTTTATATTCAAACTTTGCATTACGATTGAACATGCACGCCCTATATTTGTGCACATTTGATAATATATTTTTGAGTGTTCAACTTAGAAATTGTTACGTCACCTACTGTAGATTACATTGTGAAATTTGGGTGAATCTGATTTCATTCCTGTATATTTTCACAATTTTACGCTAAACCTAATCGGTGTTGGAGAGTTTCCTTTTTAAGCTAGGAAGGTTGGTCTTGTTATTTAAGAAATTGTAATTGGGCTTTCATAAAAATGTATGATTTAAAACATGTTGTGGGTGCAGAGGGATCGCCCCGGTGGGGCTGTTGTATTGAGCGCCCACAACGGGTGTTTGAATCCGAGCAAGTTTTCTTGTTATGCCATGGGTGCTCGTGAGAGCCGTCTCCTTTGGAACGGTTCTTTTGATCACCTATGACAAATATTAAATTGGATGGATTTGAGAGTTTTTCTATACTGAGCGAAACTTCCAAACCGCCACTCGATATTTTCTCATATATCTTAGTATATAATACATACATGGCTACAATTTTCCACTCAATATGGAAAAATCAGTTAAACAGAAGCTGTCAAAATCAGGGGTGACAACCTACGTCATAACATTGATCTCGTAAACACGTAGAACGGCGCCATTTTTGTTTTGCAAGGTAAGATTTTCCCTTCGTAAGACTATACAAATCAGTATCTGTGAAAACTAAGCAGTGCATGCGGTGCCTACCATCATTCTTGAACAGAATATATAATGGTCACACCCAGAAATGCCCTTGCCTTTGTAATCATTCGCCCACAAATTTCGAAGCGGAAGACACAAGGATGATTTTAGCATAGATGTAGTATACACATTTATAAAAATGACATATTTTACAGCTTATATCACCATTCTTACCAATATTTGTGTGATTGTAGTTACCAGTTCTCATTGACTATCATTCATAACCATTGTTTGCTGATGGAAAATCAAAGAACATTTAAAGTGCCAATTTTGATCTCGTAAACACTTATTATGGCATAGATATCGTACACACTTATGACGGGATCGATGTGACTGCGTAGATGTCGTATACACTTTTAGCCCTAAAGGACGTGTACGTTGACAGTAAAAAGGACATGCATGTTGACGACAGTGATTTATTTTTGCAAATAGATAAGAAGCTTAGTGAGGTTACATGTTAGTACTGTGAAAAAGTTTAAGCCCTCCAGTAAAAATGGTTTTACTCACCCTTCCAAAGCAGTGCTTCCTTTGTGGATCATTTTTTGCTATTTATATTTTATGTTTTCATTGCAGTCTCACGGTCACCAGCTGGGAAGGACTGGCCTCTTGGCTCGCTTGTATGTGAAGCTCTCTTGTGTTTTTGTCAGTTTCCCATGTGGTGTCCTGGGTCAGGTGTGGTGCTTGATTGTATTGATTTCTGATCTCTGCATTCTCACTTACTTAGTTACATCATGGGTGTATGTGTTAGGACTATTTTCTCATTGTAGGTAGTTTGGCCAGAGTACATACGTATGTCCAAGCCAATGCCATGGCACCATACAATATACACGAAATGGGAGTATATATATAGACCTATAACAGGACATTCCTTAAACTGACAAGGCCATGCAGAGACGGAACAGTAATAATCACAAATCTCAAAACTTTATATCAAAACTTTACACCTTGGCGTCAAACCAATATTGGGTTACTGGAGACAAAATATAAAATGCATCAGAGGAATAGAGGTCCTATTTAATAAGACGCGATACCAAAGCAAAATACAGTGCTCATACTGAGTGGGTAAATAAGTACACTTTTAAGCTTACACAGAAAATGCCCATACAAACCAGATAAAAGATAAGTCAGACATAGCAGAGCTTGGTTTAGAACAAACACAGATATCTTTATGGATTGTATAACTTCATGCTGCGTATAGACTAAATTGGACTCTTTGGGCCAGCAAGCAAAAGTCATATATTAAACAGTGGACCTTTTGATAATCAATGGCTCTTAATTTGACCTCAGTGGCAATATAGTGCCAGTGACATAATAACATCTTCAATGCTATAACCAAGTATAGCTCACCTTTCTGAGAAGCAGGGTTACTACTGGCTATTTAGTCAGGGCCCTTAGAGACAAAAAATAGGTCCTGTGCAAATTGTGTGCCAATTTATGGTGACCTTTATCAAAATCTTCAATGGAGTCTTACCTTTGATTCAAAGGTGGTCACCCGTCTCAAATCCGCATCTCAGGCGTCATCAATATGGCGACCATGAATAGAAACGGTTCGTTGATAAAAGCTATAGTTTGTTTTGGTATAGTCGTTTGAAACCAACACAAAAGCTTTTTATCACACAATATCATTTATTTTAGTCACATGATGGTTAAGTCAAGGTTTATGTGACTTTGATAATATTTTTTTTCTTGGAAATGGTATTTTGCACGTGTTTATTTCCTATAAACATGGTAAATACCCAGCTTATCAGTTGGCCAGAAAAGGTATGTATATTCATGATAACCAAAAAGACATAATTGGTCAGTTCTCTGTAAAACTTAAGCTTATGGTGTTCATTAAAATTGCCTAATTGAGAAATAATATAAAGTATCCTATATTTATCATCAAATATGCAGCTACATTTGTAAACTGTCCTACTATTGGTATCTGCGCTATCAACAGAACGAACAATACGTTGGTTCGTGATCATTTATATCAAGACAATACTAATATGAATCAATTCTTTTCACAGCGAATTTTATTCTGCATTAATGCATGTTTCTTTCCCTGTTTAAATCATATGCGCAGATCTCAAGGTGTTGGGGTCACGACTCAACCTCCATTTTCCAGCGCATAGGTTTTGAAATGTATAACTTTGTAGGGGCCCACCTTTAGACTGATGGCTGATAATGTTTTGCTCCCGCTAGGGAATTTGCAAACTTATTCTATCTTAAAGAAAATTTCAAGCTGCGTCTTTTAAGAATTTTTGCATTCTGTATGCTTGGGCGTTAGTCTCAGACAGCCTATTACATATGCTACCATAGGTCTATTAAATTTTGAAAAAAGAAACTTAAAAGTTTAAGCTACAGAAAGAATATTTTAAAATGTTTAATTATTTAAATTACTCATATAGTCGGCATGCTGGCTACTTTAGCTACATATAAAAGCTTTAAGAGCAAATTTACAGCTTCCTACTGTGTTATGTGCGTTACTTTAATTGGATTACCCCTTAAATTGAAAATTGTGACCAATATCAATTATTTTTATAGCAGACCTGTGCATTTTTCAAAATGTTTTGACTTTTCTGTATTAACATACTCACTTGGCTTAGTTAAAAACCAAAGTTTGCATTTCTACTATAAATATATTGTCTTATATGAGCAATTAAACAACCCATACACCCAGTTTTAAGGAGCCGAATCTGGTAGGTATTATTTAAATAAAGATATATTAAAACATTTTCTGCAGTTGGATATCTTACATATTTGGGAATTTCTTGCTCATATAATAAATCATTCTATAGATTTTGTAGGTCTAACAACACGATTGAAGAAACTTGCTAAAGGCTGTAACATATGTTACACAGCATAATAAATTTGCAAGGACATTGACTGGATATAAGAGATGACATTTCAGGAAAAAAATGAATATATTTTGCATGTTTCCTATAAGTATGCCTAAATCTTAGGCATTAGTTCATTGGTGGTTATTAAGCCCCTGTTCCTTGATTGAAGATGTTATAAATAATCTTTTTTCGATAGTTCCTAAGATGTAAAATGCAAAAATATAGATAGAGCTTAGAGGGACATATAAACTAATAGTTTCACATTTAAACAGGACAACTTAGTAAATGTTCCTAGCTAATGTATTATTCTGAACTAATCCTTAACCAAGTCATGTACAATATCCATGATATCTGTTTTTATGGTAAAATAATTGTCCACCTCACCTCATCAAAACCAGTAGAGGGAGCGCAGTGGTTCAGCGAAAGAGTGATTGACTCGAGACCAAAGGACCGCGGTTTCAACCCTCACTGCGGGCATCACTGCGTTGTGTCCTTGGGCAATACACATTCATCATAGCTAAGTACTGGTTAAACACAGGAAGATCCGTCCCTTCATAATTGAAAGATTGTTGATGGGACGTAAAGAATCAAATTAAACAAGTAAAACCCAGTTGAATCATCAAACAGTGTTTTGACTGCAAGCTGAGTGAGGGATAGCTTCTTCCCAATCCTCTTTGGAAGTCAACAGACATAAAATAAAACTTCTTTCTTGTACTTCAACAACAGCAGAATCTAGGGCAAAGATTTGGTTGCAGTAAAATGCATTTAAGCCCCCACCCTGGTGGCTTAGGCTGCTGTCACTTCTAAGGCAGTGGTTCTGTTATTGTTGACTTGTTGTTTATTGTTTCTCCCAATGTGGGAGTCTGTAATTGTTCAATGTTTTGCTGTGCGTATCTTTATGTCCATTCTAGTTTTGCAATCATCTTAATGGGAAGAGAGAGCTGGTTGCTTTGCTTCGTTTGTCTTCCTGGTGGCTCATGATTGTTATGTGGCTCTTCCTCGCAGTGCCATGGGTTTGTCTGCAGTTTGTGATTGTGGTATTTCCTGATTATACTCAATTTTTTCAATGTGCATCTTATGAAAGGAGTTTGCATACTGTAATCATGTGCGTTAGCCTGTTACAGCTTGTTATATATGTTACTATATCAATTTGAGATTAAGAAAAATGAATGTTTGAGCTAAGAAGGTAGGCATTTAAACTTAAGCTAATCAATTGATATTCTAATAGTCTGTATACTGAATGTCTTTACTACATATGAAAGCATGAAGTAAAGTGAACTTAATTATACTTCAAAAACGGTCAGTCTGGCTATGGTCATATAGTTTAACAGCTGCTCTGTGTTGGTTTCAACTCGTTTTTTATTAGATTTCACAAACATATACTCAAATGATGAATACAAAAAACAATGCACAGCCCTTCCCCCAGTTTTACAGAGGAGCAAATTTGTCTTTGTTGCAGCGAGTGGGTATTTTAAATTTTCTTAAACAATCTTGCTTATTAAGATGGCAATTTATCAGCCGTTCGCGATGTCATTGGAAATGCCACAGCCAGGGTTCTGATTGGATTCCATGCACTTTTGGGTGCTGATATTGACTGGTTCATTGTCAGGAAACGGCAAGATATCATGTTGGAGGGATTGAGCAATGCAAGGATTCAGCAATGCTAGAGAGGCATTCCAAGAAGCATTCAGTTACCTCCGCCCAGTGTACTTGGAAATCAGTGTGATGGATGCATTAGAGGAATACGTTTGTAAATTGTATCAGCCAGACGCCCATGTTGTTCGACTCACTGAGTGTAGGTGGTGGATGTTTTAGAGAGGAAAAAAGCTTTATTGCTAAGCCTACCACCTTCAAGGGCTGCGTTTCTCAAAGATGTCAAACGTGCAAAACATCAATTTAAACATTTGGAAATCCGCATCAGGCATTTATCCTGGCAAACCATGCCGGGCAATTAAAGTTGGAAGCGTGACTGTGATAAATATATTTCCATTATGATGACATGGCCTCCTGCCCCCTGAAGCCCCTCTGCAGCTGATAAAATGTGGTTATGTCTGTATGCGAAAATTTCTCGGTGTAAGTGCAAAGCTAACCATTTATATTGTACTGATTTGTATTGTTGTGGAGCAGAAGAGGACCCATGTAAAAAATTGTCAGTGAGCAATATGCTTATGACTTTTGAGCGACTGTTTTCATGTGGTTTCAGGCATTTCTTTAACCATATCAACAAGCAGGTCTTACAGTCCAATTTGACCTGATGGATCAAATTGGACGACTCTACCTATAGTACATTTAGCATCGGATTGTAACAGTTTTCTAATGCTCGAGCTATCGACATATAGAGTTTTTTTTATCCTTATTTCTATTTCATGTGCTACTAAGTAGACTATCTAACTTTTGATCCTTCAGAGGCCAAAATCAGACTGTAGATTGGTTGATAGTGGGTTATTCCTGCTAATAAGTTAGTTTAGAGTTATTACTCCTGTCATTTCTTTGGGTGTAGGATAAGCAACTACATATAAGCATAAGAGATTATATATTTTACCCCTTAGTTATCACAAACACTGATTGTTTTCGTTCAACCCATGTTATTTTCCGTAAATCGTGATGGCATTTATGTCCCACCCTCGAACTGACTTCGCCCTATCTGAATATATTTTGAATGTTACAATTTGCATTCAGTGTGGAGTGTTTGCATTTAGTCATGATACGCTAAAGGAACGTTTCTATGCATTGGCAATATACAAAATGCATATATATGGTAGGTATACATATAAGACGTCATTTTGGTGACGTCATCATTTTTTGACGCGAAATAAATTTGGGTGATATGTTAATTTAATAATTTACCCCCTTAGATTAAATTTGGTATATTTCGACTGAATTTGGCAAACAAAATGCAAGAAAATGCCAATTGCCATTGACTACCACTGACATAATATACGCTATTTTGATGACGTGAAATCCAGATGGGTGACCAGGTGATTTTCATTAGTTATCCCCTAAAGTTTAATTTGTTATTGGTCATCATAAATCGGCATCAATTTTGCACAGGAGTCCCGATGGTCCCTGACTAAGGAGCTCTAGCGATAAGGCGTATATTTTCCCTAGTTGACATGATTACAAAACCTTAATTTTCAAATTGTCCTAATGTTTATAAAATTGGTCTGTTCCGGTAGTAAAATTTACATAGAAAGCATCAAAATAGGTTTCAAAACGATTCATCATTCACAAAATCGTTAAAAATTGCGCCTTCTACTCCCACCCCTCATTATACGTCTTTAGACTGGGTGCCGTTTAGTCGAGAGTTTTAGTAAATCCTTTGCAGGTTTTCAAACAGTAAAAGTGCTAAAGTATTAAGGACATAAGTGCCCTTCATTTTCGAAACTTTGCAATATTCCTTTTGCGCATGCGTACGAAATATACTTAAAATTGTGACGTTTGTCATTGAAAAGATAAAAACTGGCGTCTTTCAGTTTGTTTTTTGATGCTTTCCCTCCCTAGACCCAAGATGCCCTTTGGACAATTGAATGTCGCTATACAAATATATAACAAATGTAAAGGGCGTCTTGGGTCTAGGGGGGGAAAGGGGTTGTATAAGCGAAAGAAGACATCAGATATCTGACAACAAATAGACCACTTTGCAAGATGGTCGTTTTTATTGTACATCAACTGTATACATAGTTTTACTGTACATAGCGTGATAGGACGATTGGTACCCTTGTTTAACGGTCTAGTTCCCATATATGTTACTGAATAACAAGTACAGTTGCTGATCGAAATGAATTCTCATTCAATAAGAAGTAGATTTATTACATGCATTAAGGAAATCCCGTTTTAAATATACAAATTCGGGGGCAATAGTGCATCGACGGCCCGTCTATATATATTTGTTGAATGTGCCTAGTTTCTCCAGTCGTTATTTCAACAAAATAAAACGAACGTCACGTTTAGGGAGATTGCTCGCCTAATCGCTAGAAATTCTTTCATATATCCCCAGCTCTTCATTCCTCAGAACGAAATTATATTCTGAGGTGACGTGACGAGAGCTATTGGTTTTCATTACAGGTAGGACCTTAAATTATTAATTTTTATGAAGTTTATAGACTCTGTAACATATCTGAACTAACATTGCAGTTTTCTGTTTTATGGGTTTTTCTTCTACATGCATATGAGTTTTCTGCCTGATGAGGTGATTCGAATGAGTAGAGAATGCAACCTAATTTTAAGAGCTAATGCTACTCTTAACAAACTCAGATTTCCAGAACTCAGACAAGGGTATAAATACACATGGTAAGAATTTAACATGTAGACAGCTTGGCTTATCTGTACTGGCTTTCACAATATATACTATACTAAACAAAAGTGAAAACGCTACACCTGAATTGTTTGACATCTATATACAAAAATATGCAAACCAAGAATGCAAATGAAAGTGTATCTTAATGTTCAAATACTGTATCATGCATAACAGTAAAAGTTTAACAGATGTTGTCACGAGGAAACACATGAAAGACAGGGGTCCAATTTTTTGGGTTGCCAATTGTCAAGTTGAATGCCCTCCAAACCAATATTGCAGTTGCCCCAAGTCTTCAGATCTTCAAGGCAATTTTGGCCTTTCATCTTTACCCAGACTCACTACAATTCATTCATCTTTTATTATTTTTCATAACCCTGACGCTCGGTGCCTGCCAAAAAGTCGCGAGGGTGTAGCGGGGGGCATAGGCAGTACCACAAGATAAGATAGATATATAGGCTCTCTAGCGAGTGAGTTAAGATTTGAAAAATGAACTAATATTCATGACTGGGACCAGAATATCATTTCTCCATTTTGTCTTCGACATGCACGTCCTTTTGGGCTAAAAGTGTATACGACATCTACGCAGTCACATCGATCCCGTCATATGTGTGTACGACATCTATGCCAAAATAAGTGTTTACGAGATCAAAATTGGCACTTTGAATGTTCCTTTGATTTTCCATCAGCAAAAAATGGGTATGTGATAGTCAATGAGAACTGGTAACTACAATCACACAAATATTGGTAAGAATTGTGATATAAGCTGTAAAATATGTCATTTTTATAAATGTGTATACTACATCTCTGCTAAAATCATCATTGTGTCCTCCGCTTCGAAATTTGTGGGCGAATGATTACAAAGGCAAGGGCATTTCTGGCAGTGACCATTATATATTCTGTTCAAGAATGATGGTAGGCACCGCATGCACTGCTTAGTTTTCACAGATACTGATCTGTATAGTCTTACGAAGGGAAAATCTTACCTTGCAAAACAAAAATGGCGCCGTTCTACGTGTTTACGAGATCAATGTTATGACGTAGGTTGTCACCCCTGAAAATTTCAGTTCAATAAATTGAAAATAACATGCTCAATTGACAGACTGTATAAAGGCACCATCACATTTCATTTTCACACAAACGCTGGAATTGGATCTCATTGCTTAAAACCGAGTATTCCAGGGACCTAAAGTGAAAAACATGTTATAAATGGACACTATTGAACATTTTTGGGTTTTGCTTTTATTTAGTAGCAATTTTCAAGTAATATCGGAAGCCCATATGACATAAAACAACACAAGAATGCTTTATGGAGATGACATGTCTTTGTCCACAATATTATTGAAACTTTCTGGTGTAAATGGACATTTTTGAACACTATCGTGTTTATTTTGTAAAAAAGTAGCACTTTTTATGGAGGCCCATATGGCCCAAAATAACACAGAAATGCGTTTATGGAGTTGAAATGCGTTTGTCTACAATATCATTGAAACACCCGTCACCCATTGACTGCGTGCTGCACACCAATCTCGAAACTTCAGACGTTCGAATGCAGCATTTATGCATCACCGCATCAAAGTATGGTGGACTATACTGGACATTTTATGACATACGTGATACTCATTATTTTGACGATTTTTCTCGTCATACGAGTGCAAAAATGAAAACTAACCGACAGGTTGTGGTGTGAACTTTCGGCTCTATCAAAGCATGTCAAACTTTATGATAAACTATAAATCAGTCTCAGCGAGGTCTCGTTTTCGATTGATCCCACAGGCCGACCCTTCACTTTATGCTCATACAACCCAAACGTTGGCATTTTTGTGATAAAATAAATTTGTCGGATAGTTGTCGATGAAAATACGAGTATTCATAAGGCGAAAAACATTTAGCATCGTGTACCACGTGCAAAACTGGTATAAGTGCTCTAGTGTTACGCATAAATGAACATCCTTATTGAATCGAACTTTGTTGTGTTCAATCGACGGATACATGTGCCCAAATATACTGTGTCAAATATCATTTCAAACAGTTTAATAATAAATGAGCTATATTGAAAAAAATGTGTTCTGTTAACTGGCGGTGTAGAAGTTTCGTTCAGTATAGTTGGTACATGTAGATTGGAGAATATCTAAGGAGAATGGTCTAACTGTTTGAGTAATTGAAATTTAGCTTTCCTATCAGGGCCGTAGGAATAGGGGGGGGGGCACGGGGGGGGGGGCGTGCCACGCCCCAATAATTTGCACAAATATGCCCCCCCCCCCCAAAAAAAAAAAAAAAAAAAAAAAATTTTTTTAAAAATCAACCTATGAATCACCCCCGTAATTTTCACTTCCATGCCCCTTAAAATTTCCACAATTGTGCCCTACTATGGTTTCCATATCTGTGCCCTTGAACAGTTTAACATCTGTGCCCCCAATGTGCCCCCCTTTCATTTTCACAGTTGTGACCCTTATTGTTTCCACATCTGTGCTCTAGATAATTTCCACAGATGTCACCCCCCTTCTATCATTTTTACATCCGTGCCCCCCCCCTCATAGTTTCCACATGTGTGCGCCAAATAATTTCCATATCCTTGCCCCCATCCTTCTCACATCTGAGCCTCAACAAATTCCGCATCTGTGCCCTAAAATTTCATACCTGTGCCAGGTCTGTCATTTTAAAAAAAATTATGTGTGCCCCTCCAATCTGTAATTGCTTCCTACGGGCCTGCCTATTTATGATTGAAAACAAGGTTTTGGATGCTCAAAGGGATTGCCTGATTGAGACAGTTCTTTTGAGCACCCTGAACAGGTTTTGAAGTGGGTGAATGGGAGAATTTCCCCAATTTTACGCTAAACTAATCGGTGTTAATTTTGGTAGATGGGAGAATGCTAAGAAGGTTGGTCTAGTTATTTGAGTAATTGTAATTGGGCTTTCATATAAATCTATGAGTTAAACTATGTTGTGGTGCGCAAAGGGATCGGCCCCGGCCCCGGCCCCGGTGGGACGGTTCTTTTGAGCTCCCACAACAAGTGTTTAAATTGATGTCCAGGTTGTCTGATTCCAGGTCAGTTTTCTTGTTTGTGAATCAAAACATGTCATGGATGCTCATGAGGGCCATCTCCTTTGAGATGGTTCTTTTGAGCACCCAGGACAAGTATTAAATTGGATGGATTTAAGAACTTTTCTAGTTGATAGATTGGAGAATAGCTAGGGAGAATGGTCTAACTGTTTGAGAAATTGAAATTTAGCTTTCATATTTATGATTGAAAACATGTGGTTGATACTCGGCATAATGTTCTTCACATGCCATTGTGATGTTTGTAAATATGTTGTTTCGTGTTCCATTTAGCTATCATGCCCGAAATGGGCCTGTAGTAAATAAATACTTATTGTTGAAAAAAAAACTTGTCGTTGAGACCATTGTTCAAAGTGATTGACAGTATTTTGTGAAAAAAAAAACTGAATCGCTGATGTTAGGGTCATTCATTGTCATTTCAAGTGAGAAATGGACAATGCTTTCAAATTATTTACTGCTGGAAGCCAACGAGTGTTGTGGAACATGTGACAATATCTTGAATGAGTGCATTTTACATTGTTTAGATGGGCCAAAATTTCAACAGGTTTAACACCTGTTGGGGAGTTTACTAGGGGACGCCACTGGTTGGTTGGTTGGTTGGTTGGTATAAATTCCGCCGAAGTCGACGCACCTCTTGAAGAGTAGAGTTGTCTTGTTATATGTACACATCCAAGGTTAAAATGATGAATAATCCACCACCCTATTTACACTCTAAAATATCTTGTAAAATAACCTGAATCAAGGTGAGCCACGGCTTCCACATTATATATCGTTAAAAAAAATAAAAGTTTATTTTTAAAATCAGATTTTAACAGCCTTTTTTCTTAGTTTTTGCTTTTCTTTTCCTTCTTGGTACAATAGAAAGTCTCTGGTACCTCTCAACGTGCAAAGCATGACACAATCTTCTGACATGGAAAATGACCTCACTAACAGTTTCTGTATCGAGTATGGCTGAACAGTCAGTTAACAGTTGGAGCAATATCTCACTATTATTAAAGTATATACCACTATGTCATAGTATGTATTTAATGTCCTTAAGAATAGGCTCTCTAATGCTTTCTAGGATTGCACAATGTAATAGAAAATGGGTCAAAGTCTCTGCACCGGTCTTGCACAGTAGGCATGTTGAATCAACCTCATTCTGGTTAAAGGAAGCTCTGTTTGATTGTAAGATATACGTCCCTGCAACGATCTTGAGATGCACTGCTATACGTGGTACTTCTCGCAGGTTTCAGACATAATTAAAGGATGCAGGGTTCTATTGGGTTTCTTGGTCCATGTTAACCATTTAAGGCTTGGGTATAATGGAAACACTGACTGTAACCGATCATTGCGGTCGGCCGTGGCCGGCCGCTTCTATAAACATCAGTCGAAACATACATCAAAATCTGGGGTGCGTTGCTTAATGCGAGCGTTTTGTAGCGCTTTGTGGCACTTTGCTATGAAACGGTATGTTACAATAAAACGCTTCGTACCGCTACAAAACTATTCTTGAGCAGTCTCGCGGAAAGCGATATGTGAAACGAACCGTTGCATAAGCAGAGCGCTACGAAGCGGTTTATGTGTATGCATATCTTGAATAGGAATGTTATCGTTGCGCAACGGACTGTTACAAAAAAGCGCTTTTTTGAGGCATAATCGTTGCTTAGAGTTAGGAAAGTGCTACGTAGCGCTACATTAAAGCGCTCGCGTTATGCAACTCTCGCCAGGTTTTGATTGAACCCTTATACTCTGCTTAAGGCATGTTTTAATGTTAACCGAACAATGAGCAGGGAACCAAAAATGTGTAGACTTGTTCTCGAATGTTTCCAACTTTAGGTTAACCTATTGTGCGAAGCAAGCGGGAGCGAACTTAACTTACCCAAGGTAGGCGTTATTAGCCAGCATTGTAAGAGGAGGTTGTCGATGTATTCTGCATCATTGTATGTGCACAAAATATGATGATTTGCCTTCTCTTCATTTTTATAGCATGGAAAACGTAATGAATCACATTATGAGCAGCTTTTAATGACAGTTTTGAGGATAAGAAACGTAATTCGTGGATTTTGACACACCTATTCTCTTTCCGGTATTTAGAAAAAAATTCGCGCCATTATCTGTCACGTGACATTAACATCCATCTTTTACAAGTGCGCGTTCAACGAAACCAACGTAAATATTGTTTTTTTTTTCTGAGAGTATTTGTTCATGGTAAGTTTTTGCGAGGATTCTTTGATAGGGGACTCAAATATACATGTAAAAAAGGGGGTTCCATTTGGTACTTTTGCCTGATTATTTCTGCTCTTTTCGGTATTTAGTAAAAAGTTCGCGCCCTTTTCTGTCAGGCAAACCTCGTATCGGACTTTCGCTTTTAAAGATGGCGGCCACGACAACAACGGTCTCGCTTCGCAAAAATAATGGCAAAATACTCGCCATCAATAGCTGCAACTACTATACTGTTGGTGTTTGCCATATTGTCATGTAGTGAGTAACAGTTTTCACAAGGTTTGAACGCCAACAAATATTTGTGCTGCCAAATATCGAATGAAATAGATTTCACGTTTTCCCTTGCAGTAAGGAGAGTCACAAGAAGACAGCCCGCACATACTATTTTGTTTGTTTACTGTTTGATTTGATTCTTTACGTCCCATTAACAATCTTTCAGTTGAACAGGGACGGGTCTTCCTGGGTTGAACCAGTACTAAGCTCGGATAAATGTCTTCTCAAGGATGACAACGCAACATACGGGAGCGCAGTGGCTCAGTGGTAGAGTGTGATTCAAGGCCGAAGGGCCATGGGTTTGAGCCTAACCGGCGTCACTGCGTTGTGTCCTTGAGCAAGACACATTTATCCTTGCTTAATACTGGTTCAACCCAGGAAGACCCTTCCCTTTATAACTGAAAGATTGTTGATGGGACGTAAAGAATCAAACAAACAAAACAACGCAACATAGTAAGCTAATTTCGCCAAGAATGTAATTTCGCCAATTGAGCATTACTACCGTTTTTTCACTTGTTTGACATCACAGGCTCATTCTGAAAAGGGGATTTCCAAGGGAAAAGAAAAGCTGTCTGTTAAGTTGTTTTAGCAGTAAGAAAATACATATCTGAGTGGTAAATTAATGGTCACATATCTGCATCAATGTTTTCCTGCCATTTTCACTAATTCTTTTTAACCCCAATCTTTAAATTATGATCCTGATATGTTTTTATTCATTGAATACATCGCTTTCTTCATCTTCATTTGCGTTGACACCCTCACGATGGAGGTAAGAAAACTCAGTGATGTATTGGGGTCCCAAGTGGGGAAAATCATTGATTTTATCATAAGGGGGTTCTTATTAATGTTAAGACTCAGAAACAATGGTATGGCTAATAAGCAGCTGTACGGACCATGTATCTAAAATGATTTTTTGTTAAATTATATCAATCTTTCGCCTGCAATGGCTTGATGTATCCCTTAAGTACATAAAAGAAAGTTTTTATGTCTACTTTTTCATTTACTGTCTGTGTGGTAGCACCCCAATCAACCTAGGGGTTCAAATCAATCTGAAATTGGATTGAATATAGAAAAAAAACATGACTGACATATTTTTGATTACAATTAATTAATTGATAGAAGATTGACAATAATTTATATTCATTGAATGAAAAAAATGGTTTGTCTCATAACATCTATTGATTTTTTGTCTATCCAACCCTTTTTGAGGCCTCTTTTTTAAGGTCAACAAGAGTTGTCGAAATTAGATTACTATTTTCAAAATGGCGGAAAAACGGGTGCACAAACAAATCAAGGTTTTCGCAAATTTAATAACATATTTTAAGGTCTAAGATATCACACATTATTATAAAAGGTTGAAATTATATGATAAAATCATTTTCTGGTCAGGTTGTATTTTGTTTTGTTATCCTCAGAGCCATATCTGCTTACGTTGGCGAAAACTGATTATCCCAGTATACCTATCCCCACTCCCGAGCAGTTTCAGTTTAAAAAAGTGAGTGTTTAACATCTCACCAGCAGGCAGCAGAGTTTAAAGGTCATGGAGACACCGTCACAGCTCAGTCTCATCCGTGGATCAAACTCTAGGACCCCTGGATAAGTCACAAGTGTTACAGTTACATTACATGTTTTGTTTTGATTCTTTACGACACATTGAACAATTTTTCAGTTGCCAGACGGGGCTAGACTCAAGATGGAGGGGTTGTGCGTTTGGGCCCCTGGGGCACTGTCCAACTGCCTTGTGTCTACTACTGAGCTCCTAATTTTATCTGTCTGACAGGGTTTGTTCCCATTCATCTCCTCACAGACCCTCCCAGGGGTTGGTTAGGGGGGCTGTTTTCTTATTCCCCTGAATGAAATTACTTATCCCCACTCCTGTACCCCAAACATAAAATTTACCATGTTCCTCCATTTCCCAAACCCCTGGATGGGCCTCAAGAATGTTTAGCTGATTCCATAGCATAAAGTCAAATTTTGAGAAAAATAAATTTTGTTCCTATTCCTAGACATGCGCGGATCCAGGAATTTACGTCAGGGGGGTCCAGGTCAGTCTGACAAAAAAAGCTCTGACGTTTTTTTTTTTTAGTCCTCAGCTTATTTTACAGAAGTCAAATGGTCAATTTAAAAAAAATCTATCATTTTTCAAGGTTCCAGAGGGGGTCCAACTTTTTCCATGGGGGGGGGTCCAATTGCTGATTCCCTATAGAAACCCATATAACTTGTGATTTTCCAGGGGTGTCTCGACCCCCTGTTCCCCCCTCTGGATCCGCACTTGCTAGACCCCTTCTGATGATGGAAATAAAAGAATAAGTGCCATAGGCCCAGTTAAGCAAATATTTTGAGCATAAAATTCCTTATAAATCCATTAATTCTAACATTTAAAGAACCATCTCATTGAGACAGTTCCTTTGGAAATATTTTTAAAATTTTTAATTACTGAGACTCTTATCTGGAGGCCTACATGTTTATAGGTGTCACAATTTGGAAAATTTTACTTTTATTTTTCTGAAAATATGACATTCCCATGGCTGTGGAAATGCCATGCCCGACTTGTCCGACCTGGTCCCATTTCAGTCAGGACAAGTTGAAAATTTCTATTTACTTGTCCTTGGACAAGTACAAATGTATCAAGTTAATAAAATTCTGTATTTCATATTTTGATTAATTATTACGAGCTCACATCTTGCATTGAAAACAGTGTGGATCCTGATTCATACAAGAGAAGCCAGCTGATCAGGATCCATCCTGTTTACAAGTGTTGATCTGGTTTCATACTGTTTTTGAAAGAATAAATAGTTCTCTAAGCACAGATTTTTTCTTTTGGACAAGTAAAATATTCTATGGACAAGTTCATTTTGGCTTTCAGCAGTTTTTATTTGTCCCTGGACAAGAAGAAAATTTTATTATTTCCACACCCCTGAGTCATTTCATTCAAATTTTCTTGAGAAATAGTATTTCGCCATTTGAACCTTTTTTCTCTACATTGAATGAAGTTTTAAATTATTGACAAATCTGGTTTTTTCTTCTTCCACTTTTTAAGAACATTTATGATTATTATGTCCCCGCCATGCAGTGATTTTGTTACCTGCGCATCCTGCATCTTTTGCGCATAAGTTTTTTTGTCAGCGAGTCCAGGCGAGTCCCTGGATGCAATAGTATTGCAGACTTGTCATTAAAAATAGTGTTTGGGACTCATAAATTTGCAGTTGGACTCATTGATATTGGAAACAGCGAGTCCCAGGACCCATAAGCCCAAAATTGTAAATGAATCACTGCCATGATAATGGGCGGGGCATTAAGTGTTACCCCTGTGCGTACTCACGTAAGTACATGCGTCCCGACGACGTCCGCTCTCTAAATCGAATACTTTTGATCCGAATTTTATGAAACTAAGTCACATTGTTACATACCATAATGTCTTCTTCAAGTTCGATAAAGGTCCATATCGCACCAGGCTCTCAGTAGTTATGGCCCTTTGTTTATGAAAATTCACTGTTTTAAATGATGTCCGCTCTCTAAGTCAAAAATTTTTTATCAGAATTTTATGAAACTTTGTCTCATTGTTTAGTACCATGATGTCTTCTTCAAGTATGATAATGGTCTATATGGCACCATGATTTAAGGAGTTATTGCCCTTAGTTTATGAAAAATCATCGGTTGAAACGACTTCTACTCTCTAACATGAATAGTTTTGATTCTTGGTCACATTATTTAGTGCCATAGTGTGTTCAAGTTTTAGAAAGGCCCGATCGCATCATGCCTTCAGGAGTTATTGCCCTTTGTGAATGACAATTCCCTATTTATACAAATTTGGCAATTGCGGGGGCATCCGTGTCCCATTGACACATTTCTAGTTTTCTTTATGCTTTAGATACACTATTTACACAATGTGCTTTAAATCATTTGGCAAGGATTTGAAAATATTCACATTTTATTTTATATTATAGAAAATAATTTTGACACTTAATTCATTCAAATTTTCTGCAGCAAGAGAGAATAAATGGAAATTTAAAATGGCATTTTTTTTCTGTAATTAATGAAATTCAATGCATATTAAATGTTTTTTTCATGATCGAAATCGTAAAACTTTCACATTTTTATTAATAAAACCTATGTTGAATTTTAGAATTAAGAGTTGAACTCATTGTAACAAATTACCTTTTAATTAAGAGCACTGTAATGGAATAAAAGCCTTGCTTTCTTGAAATCTAGCCATATCAACACAATTAGCTTCCATGGTGTAATAGGAAACATACTCACTCTTGGGAGCGCAGTGGCTCAGTGGTAGAGTGCTTGACTCGAGACCGAAGGGCCCCGGGGATCGAGCCTCACCGGCGTCACTGCGTTGTGGTCCTTGAGCAAGACACATTTATCCTAGCTTAGTACTGGTTCAACCCAGGAAGAACCGTCCCTATTTAACTGAAGGATTGTTGATGGGACGTAAAGAATCAAATCAAACAAACAAACAAACTCACTCTTGGAGTGAGGGCTCCAGGTTCAAATCCTGGTAGAAGTACAAAGTTGGGCAGCTGGAAACTGATTTGGATGAATCAATTATAGTGACGAAAATAGAATCTAGCCAGTACAACAAAATTAGCTTCCGTGGTGTAATAGAAAACATACTCACTCTTGGAGTGAGGGTTCCAGGTTCAAATCCTCGTGGAAGTAAAAAAAAGTTGGCAGCTGGAAACTGATTTGGATGCTTCAATTATCAGAGGAACAGATAAGCCGCTTTTTGGGGTATTTAAGCAATTAAATTTGTGAAAAAAGCAATTATTTTTAAATGAAGGGGTAACAAAAAGCAATTTAATTTGGGAAAAGCAAATGTTTTCTAAATGAAGGGGTAACGAAAAGCAATTTAATTTTGGATAAAGAAAAAAACCTAAAATAAACTCTTAAATATGAATACATCCCATGGTAGCACACTAGTCAGTTCAAGCTTCCAGTTCTGCATCATACTTTTGTTTTGATGTACTCCTTTAACACAGTCATTTACTTATTCTACTATGATAAAAGCGAAGTCATTTGTCAGATTCTGGCTAAAGTATTTGCGCAAAGTACTTAAAGTCACTTCGATCTTTGTGTTTCTTCCATTACTAAGATTTGGTACTAATAAATAATCAATTTCAAAAATGTATGAGGGGTAAAAAAATATTTTTAAGCAAATGTTTCTGAAAAAAAGCAATTGATAAAAATCTAGTGGGGTAAATACCCAATTGAACTGAAAGCTTATCTGGACCTCTGAATTATATTAACGAAATTTAATAGAAATCTAGCCAGTACAACAAAATAAGCTTCCATGGTGTAATAGAAAACATACTCACTCTTGGAGTGAGGGTTCAAGGTTCAAATCCTGGTGGAAGTAAAAAAGTTGGCAGCTGGAAACTGATTTGGATGCTTCAATTATATTAACAAAATTTAATAGAAATCTAGCCAGTTCAACAAAACTAGCTTCCATGGTGTAATAGAAAACATACTCACTCTTGGAGTGAGGGTTCCAGGTTCAAATCCTGGTGGAAGTAAAAAAGTTTGCAGCTGGAAACTGATTTGGATGCTTTAATTATATTAACAAAATTTGATAGAAATCTAGCCAGTTCATCAAAATTAGCTTCCGTGGTGTAATAGAAAACATACTCACTCTTGGAGTGAGTGTTCAAGATTCAAATCTTGGTGGAAGTAAAATGTTTTAACACAAATAAGAAAATAGTTACAATTTTACACATAAAAAGTTCCTTAATCTGAACGTATGATAATGAAGGAAGAGAACAGGAGAGGATTAGGATGAGAAATTCGCCCAGATGTGATATCTGGCTAGTGCTTGATCTGGAAGGGATCAATGTTAGCCCTGTTTATGAGATTTTGAGTCTGACTTTCCATAGAAATTCAACCTAAAAATTCTGAATTTCGATACTCAAAAGAACCGTCTTGATAAGATTTTTTTTTCGAGCACCCAAAACATATATTTTAACTTAATATGAACTTAGGCACTTCCTAGATGCAGACATATTTTTATTTCAGGAATTGACTATGGGATTTAAATTGTTAAGAAATTGGCAAGATCACAAATTCAACATACAAGGGAGGACCTTTCTTAAAGGCAAACCGATTGAGAAGGGAGAAAGATACAAGCTGTGACAGTGTCTAATTTCAAATCTTGCAAACTTTTCTTAAAAAGCTCAGATTTTGACAAGTTAGTATAGTTCAATTGGCAGAACAGCCTCAGGTTATGATATGTAAGCACCTGGAGGTATGTCTGGGTTCGAACCCCAGTGCTAGCAGTCTGATCTGAAATTTTATCAACAATCTGATTATTCAAAGTACAAAACATGCAGTATGTAAATATCTATCAGTATTTAAGCTAATCGACCGCCAGCTTTTTGGAAAAGCTAATACTTGTTCCAATAACTATTGATAGCGGCTCAACTGTAGCCTTCCATGAGTGTTTCGACCGTGGTTTTCCAATAATTTCTTTACAGTCTGTAAAGTGCGACCAGGTATAGTCCGTCCAAATAAGAGACGTTGGGCGGTTCTTAGCTAAGTTCAACCCCTGGACAAATACATTTGGAAATCGGCTAGTCGGGTTGCATTGTTCGCGTATTCATCCATCTGTGAAACTCTCCACACCAAAAGTATATACCTGTTGTCTTATAGTTGCCGTATCGTAGAAAATAAGCGTTTCGATGAAGATGAATCTGATCAGCCGAGATACCTTGTTTGAAATATGTACATACATGTATCTTAAACACGTACGTGCATCTTAAACTAAGCAACTACGACATCAATCTTCGACAATGAAATCTACAATCACACAAGTTTTATTGTTTTATAAAAGATATGTGTACCCTTCTCCTGTGATCCATTTATTGAACCCTTAGCATGCTGAATTTTAGCGTGTGGTGGGGGGGGGGGGGGCAGGGGGGCTATTTTTATGTTGTTGTTTTAATGCTATTTTTCGAATTCAGAGCCAATAAGTCATTTTCTTGCCAAACAGACAGAATTTGGAAGAAAATTTTCATCGACAACATTTTTAACGCGAATATTTTCATATAGCATACTAAAGGGAAACCTGCGTACCAGCAGACGCACACAACTGCAGCAAAAATTAGAGATGAGTGCTTCTTTTATTATTTTGAGTTCATTTTGTTTGTTTGTACGCTGCCAACATTTTTGCAGCCATGACGCGACGTTTCCTGTCCACCTAGGTTGAACTAGTACCTAGCAGAGAATAAAGTATCATCCTAAGGACATTTGGGCCTCGCCGCGAGAAAACATGTCTTCGGGGTTTCCGATGAAGTGATATTCAAACCCGCCTGCTCAGCTACAGAGACAAGCTAGACAATCACAATTTCGCTCGTAGCAAGTCTAGATATAATACTTTCCAAAAAGCGAATAACAAAGGCGCTGATCAGACTGCGCGGATGCGCAGGCTGGTCTGCGCCTATGTTGTTCGCAAACCACCGAAGACAGGTTTTCTCGCGCCGCGGCCCATTTCGAAGTGCTTTCGTTGAACCTTCTCAAAATAGCGATTCTTTAATCATAGGTCTAACACACTAGCACTGAGCAACTGTGGACCTCGATTATTTGAGTTGATACTTTATATCCCAGTCATGCGCGGATCCAGAAACTTTTGTCAGAGGGGGACAACTTTTACAACGGGTTTTTTGTTGTTGTTGTTGTTTTTTAGTTGATGAGAGGAGAGATGATCAAAATACCACTAAAAGGCCACTAAATGGCGTTTCGCTGGCGTCCTAATGATTATTGCCTAATGCCTATCATTGAATTCTGGCCTAGTATCTTTGCAACCTTTCAGGGGATCCTGACCAGTATTGCTAAGAAAACCTATTTTTAGTGATCTTTCAGGGGGGATTGGACCCCCTGTCCCCCCCCTCTGAATCCGCCCATGCCAGTCAAGAAATTTTCAGCCATGTCGGGACGTTTCCTAGGTTGAACCAGTACTAAATAGAATATAACGTGTCTTGCACAAGGAAACAATATGGTGCCTCCAGAGAGACTCAAACCAACGGCCCCTTTATCTCAAGTCGAGCACTCTACCACTGGTTGACTCTACAGATATTATACAGCTATTTGGTCACTGTATCGCTACGTGGTATGCGCTGTCCCGGTCTCTTTAAAGCTAACGTAGATTGGAACCAGTTGTGGACGTGGCTAGACAGTGACCCAAAAGCCGATAGTAGTAATGGTAGGCACTCTGGACCCAAAATTTTTAAGCCTGAAAAGAACTTAGAATTTTTCAGGCTAAAATTTTGGGTCCAGAGATGCCTACCCTGGTAAGCTTGAGTGACTAGCTGTGAATAACTTAGTTTATTTTGGGGGAAATTCTGGTTGGTTCTATGATTGTGATAGTTTCCTGGTCTATTGGGAAATAACTTAGTTTATTTTTGAGGTCTATTCTGGCTAGGCCTATGATTGTGATAGTTTCCTGGGCTATTGAGAAATAACTTAGTCTATTTGAGAATTATTCTGGTTGGTTCTATGATTTTGATAGTTTCCTGGGCTATTTGGAAATAACTTAGTTTATTTTTGGTTAGTCTGTAATAGTTTCCTGGGCTATTGGGGAATAACTTAGTTTATGTTTGAGTTCTATTCTAGTCTATGATTATGATAGTTTTCTGGTCAAACCCACTGGTTGGTTTGTGATTGTGATAGTTTCCTGGGGTATTTGGGAATAACTTAGTTTATTTTTGAGTTCTATTCTGACTGGGGCTGTGATTGTCATAGTTTTCTGGTCATATCCACTGGTTGGCTAGTGATTATAATAGTTTCCTGGGCTGTTGGGGAAATAACTTAGTTTTATTTGAGAGGTATTAAAGATTCTGCTGTGGTGATATATACGGTAAATGTTCTAAAATTTCGAACACTCTAAAATTACGAACACCTAAAATTATCACTGAAAATAATTTTTAAAACATCCTAAAAAATCGAACACTGCCCTTTTTCGGATAAGTGAATTTCTAAAATTACGAACACACGTTATTTTCGGCAGAAATCGATGTCCGTTTATCTGTTTGTCCCATCTGTGTTCGGTATACTTCTACCTTACAGCACGTGAGTGGTATCGACATTTGGAAGGTTCCATTCCACTTAGATGGGTAATCTGGCACGTGACGTGCTATTTCGCATGCCAGCGCGCGACGTTATACATTATTCAAGGTCATCAGCATTGACGAACTTGATGCACGGACAAGTTCCTGCAACGATTCTGAAACTGCTTTGACTAACCCTATTGAGTATATGTATCCACCCAAATGGCTGAGATCATTATTTATGACCAGAGGTCGCGATTCAGCTAATTGTTCGTGAAATATGCACGTTGACACACGCATTGTGTGCTGTGACACGTACTCGTTTTTTTTCTAAAGAGAGAGAGTTGCGGAAAATGAGACGATCACTTAGGAGAATGAAATAAGTTGATGTATAGTGGTTGCCGTGGACGTTTGGAACACAAGGGGTCATTCGGTTTCGTGCAAAATGCAGAGAAAATCGTGCAAGTCGCATGTTTTTTTTTTCTCACCGAGACATCCAATGCGGAAAATAAAGCCATCGTACAGTATATTTAATATATACCGACATGCCTGCAAGAACTCGCACGTGGTCATCATCTCATTTTTATTCACGGTACATTACCGTTAACTTAAGGCTTAAATATGTGTGATTCTCAGGTTATCCGACGGACACGCCCTACCCTACCCTCCCTTTTAAGCATTTTAAAAGATTTCCCAGTTCAGCAATATGTCCAAGCAGGGCACTTCTATCATTCTAATTCTATGCGTGTGCTCTTTTCTTGAACACAGCTTGGACCCGAGCATGAAATCAACTTGCGCGGAGCCCCATATGAGCTTGTAAAGACCCTGCTGGTACTTATGACAGATGTGATCAGCGAAGGCTCAGTAGAGCATTTGTGTTTGCACAATCTTGTCAGGGTCTCGCTCACTAACAAAGTTTAAAGTGGATGAAGACTAGCCAAATTAGAATTCAGGACATCTACGTACATTATCTTTAAACTACTTGTCAGCGGTTTTAATCAAATTCCTCAAAATGGAACGTTTTAACAAACTGTTGAGCCGATCGCGGCGTCTGTTTGTCCTCATGAAACTGCACATGGAAGGTCCTACGAGTGCATTACCGGTATAATGTACGCACAGACGCACATACATGTACCAAGAAATAAATTGATTGTAGCATGATTCTGCATCTTGATGAATTTAATATTTACATATTTAATTTCACGAAATAAGCCAGCTATGCCGCGCAGCGAAGGCTCAGACGAGCCTGCGCACCCACGGAAAATCGCCAGCGCCTTAACTGCCCACAAACACATAGAAGAAATGTATGCCGTGGCTGTGAATTTAAAATCAGTAAAGCCCTTGAGATGATGGGGACATCTCGGAATTCGCTTTGTTTACCACACGTCTGTAGATGTATGTACCCCGACTTTGATACATGCGAAGATCAGTCAGCGCACCGCACAGCCTTATCAGCACCTTTGTTTCTAGAACAAAACATTAAACATTTTGTAGGGCCAGATCTAGGCCCAACTGTCTGCTAAATTAGTTTGTCACAGTCACTAATAGTATCAGCCGCAGACAAAGGGACAGGGTAATGGTTCGCGGACATGGTTTGAGATCAAAGAAGCCGACTATCAGACCACGTGTTGTTGTTGTTTTAAGACTCGGGTAGCACGCGGTGGGAATGGCGCACGAAAACGGACTAAGCACACCAAACATAATTGCCTAGCTGTGTCTCCTTTTCATGGGTTTGCATGAAAAAAACAAACAAACTCCAAACGATGTTCAGTCAGTATTATTCTGCCAGCCAAGAGTAGAAGTGACGTCAAGTTTTGTTTACAAAGTTATGGGACTTACCTTTCATGACAGGATAAATACACAATAGATCTATAGAATCGAGATAGCTCAAGTGGTAGCGAGGAGGATTATTAAACCACAAAGAACATTTTTTAGGTTCGAATCTCACTGGCTGCTCTTTTTTATTCATGTATTATTTTTTTTTGGCGGGGGGGGGGGGGGGGGGGAGGGGTGGAGGTCTGATTTTATCATTCTCTTCATGTCTTTTTTTTCTTTTTATTTATTCTTTTGTTATTTTTTTTAATTATTATCATTTTAATATGTATAAGGTATAATGCCTTCAATGTTTACCGTCGTGAGTTGGCTCCCAGTACCGTTAGTTTAACAGGCGACAGGGCCCAGGGCGACGACAGTAAACATTGGGCGTACAATACATATGTAAAAACTTCTGTAACAACACAAGCTACTGTAAATTCGGAAATACGAGTACAAGCGAATGTGAGCGTTAAAATACATATTTGCGACGTCAAAATTTGTGAATAGGGCAAGTAAACAACAGAGTGATTTCGCCATTTCGCAATTTCTCGATAATTTTACTTTCACGAAATTTTGCATGTGAGAAATTTCGCGAAAATAAAAACTCGCGAAAACTTCCGAAGTTACAGTAAGCTGAAATAATACTGCCTGTTCCTTTCGGGCCTAGTAAAAATATGAAGAAAAAAACAACAACTCTAAATAGGTTCGATCCTGGTACGCCTGCGTCCAACGCCGTAGACACAACCACTACACTACAGTATCTTCTAACGTGAAGTACACAAGTTAATATTTTATGGGTAGCATTGTACAATATACTCATCAATTGTAAACAAAATATCACGTGACTGTCACTCTTCGTTGGCACTATAGTAGCTTAACACTCATAGAATATTCAAGCGACTAGCAAAGGCATATGCGCAGGCTGATCTGGGGCTTTGCTGATTGTTGGAAATCTCATGTCACGGCTCAATTATATTCTTTCGAGGCATCGGACGCAAAGTCGGACATTAATTCTTGCTCGGATTGGGTCCGAGATTCTTGCCCCTGATTTGGTTTGGCAAGACCTCGAAGATCTTCTGGATCCAAACTATTTTCAAACTTTGAAAGCAGGTGGGAGAGAGAGAGAGAGAGAGACTAGCGCTTGCATACGAATCTCTTGTAATCTCGAAAAATATCATGAATGGGTGCTGAAAAGCTTCTCGTGCGCATCGGCTTTTGCACGACAAAGTCCGATATTCGACGGTATTGATGCAGGGGAACGGACAAAAGCCCACTGGGACAAAAGCCCACTAGGACAATAGCCCACTGGACAATAGCCCACTGGACAAAAGCCCACTGCTTAATTTGGCATGGTGGACAAAAGCCCACTTCTTTGAAAAGAAATAGGTTTAAGTCTTTTATTAAATTGTTAACCCTGATCAGACTGCTCCTTCAGCGTAAGTCACACCTGCAGTGTGTTTTCACTAACATTATTATTTCTCCTGTATGTTGTGACAAACAACTTAATTTGGGTGTTAAAAGCCATTGATATTTGAAGAATATCAATTTACAGTTTGGGTCAAACAGTCTATTATAATCGGGACACATATGTCTAATTAATATAAATGCCCTTTGATCTGGTAGTAACAATTAGCATGCACTTTTATGAGAGGTGCCAAACCAAAAGAGAAGTTTGAAATTTCAGATTTGAGAAGAAGCTTAGGCCTGTCTGTCTGTTTTCCCCCGAGGGGAGGGGGGTACTCTGATATATTCATACATACGTAGGCTCGGGCTATTTTTTGGTTCAAAATTTTGAATTTCAATATATTTGGGGTTTTCATAAAACTGAATATTTTTGGGAATATGAAGATTTTGTGGATATTGTTTAGGGTCATCACAAAGTTGGACTATATTTAGAGGTCATTTCTATGCATTTAAGGGTCTTTTCTGAAAGTCAGGGTACAGAATGGAGGATATTTTTTGGGCTGCTAAAAGTTCAAATATTTATTTGGGGTTCTTAAAATTCTTGATATTTTTTTGGGGGGTGAATAATAGATGCTGGGCCCGAGCATATGTATGAAGATGAGAGTACCCCCACCCCCTGGGGTTTGTCCATCAGTTCAAACCTATCCCTGTTAAATATATAAAGTGGGCTTTTGTCCTAGTGGGCTTTTGTCCCAGTGGGCTTTTGTCCTAGTGGGCTTTTGTCCAGTGGGCTTTTGTCCTAGTGGGCTTTTGTCCTAGTGGGCTTTTGTCCTACACTCATTGATGCATTGTATGCTTTCTATCGCATTCCCAAATGTTTAAATTGACGAAACATTCTTTCCTGAATTCCATTCGGATCTGATCTGGATCCGAACTCTGACAACGTTTTTTTTTCTTTTTCAAGGGAGAGAGGATCCAAATATCACTAAAAGCGGGCCATCATCGGCCCGCCAGCGAAACGCCTTTTTATGGCGTTTCGCTGGCGTGCCGATGATGGCTAAACGTTGAATGCTGGCTTGGTTGTTCTGAGAATTTCAGGGGATTCGATCTAGTATTGCTAAGGGGTCCGGACCCCCTGTCCCCCCTCTGGATCCGCGCATGGGACCGTACAATGTATACACTTATTGAGATATACTGAAAATCCATTTTATCGTGCGCATCGGCTTTTGTACGACACTTTGCATACTTTCTATCGCATGCAAAATTTTTAAATTGACGAAACATTCTTTCTTTAATTCCATTCGGGTCTGATCTGGATCCAAACCGTTTTTGCAAATGTAAATAGAGAGAGAAAGAGAGAGAGAGACTGGTACATGCACATCATTTCGGGAAAATCAAAGTGCATCGAAAGATCGACAAGTAGAGAGAGAGAGAGAGAGAGAGATAGAGAGAGAGAGTGAGAGAGATGTGTTTTCTTTTTGAATATCGTCATTTTTTAACTCTGAGAACTCGTCTACGTATTTCAAAGCTTCGTGTATATCTTTGCAAAAGATTCTGATCGACGAGATGTCCTTGTGTGACTGTATTACATTATAAACGGCATTTGCGCAGATGGAGAGCAAGCGAAAGCGTTTTTGTTTTCTGAAGGAAGAACGAAAGTGTAGCGATTCATCGGTAGTCCGAGGTTAAATAAGTGGACTTTTACGACTTGTAAGTAAATTGAGTGACTTAACATGCACGTGCCTGGCTCTCGACTCGGCAATTACCGCACGTGCTGGACATTTTACTGACTCAGTCCGTGGTTGAAAAGAAAAATGAGAAGATAGCGCAGAATCATATCGCCGTGTTTTCAACACGTAACCGTCGTTTCTACCACATTTTTACATGCATATATACCGTTTTTGCTCATGCTAAAGACCACATTCTAAAATTACGAACACAGGCACTTTTTCTGAAACGTAATTTCTAAAATTACGAACAGCGGAAAAAATAATTATTTTTTAGTGTTCGAAATTTTAGAACATTTACCGTAAAATAACTTAGTTAATTTCAGCTTTGAAAATAACTTAGTCAATTTATCTAGAGTAGGTGTGTACTTAGATATGATTAGGCTGCTTGAAAGTATTTAAGAATTATACTATTTCAGATTCTTGCACGAAGTCGTATTTGATAGCTAGTATCTATCTTATGATTAGGTTAGAGCTGTTCATATCTTAGATAATCATCATTGGCATGTAATAGTATTGGATTTAATGATCAGATGTTGATGAATGTGTCCATATCGCTTGAGATGTGGATGCAATGTGGATCTTCACACGTAAAATGTGGATGCTATGTGGATCCGCCACATCTCCACAATTTGAATGTGGATGTAATGTGGAGCAATGTGGATGTATTGTGGAGCAATGTGGATTTCCACATTTCAAATGTGAATAAATGCATATATATTGCGTGTCAGAATAATGAAGATTTACGTTCATTCTTGAATAAATACGAATTATATGTGGACCACCACACTTAAAATGTGGATCCACCACATCTCCACATCTTGACAATGTGGATCCACCACATCTCCACATCTCCACAATGTGGAGTTTCCACACCTACACATTTGACGATTTGACTTATACTCTCTCTCCAATCAATCCCTGGTAGGCTTGAGCATTGGGCTGTGAATAACTATGATTGTGAAAGATTTCTGGTGGTATGATATACTGAGCGAAACTTCCAAACCGCCACTCGACATTTTCTCATATATCTTAACATATATGATGCATACATGGCTAAAATTTACACTCAATATGGAAAAATCAATTAAACAGAACCTGTCAAAATTTCATTTTCATAATTTGAAAATAACATGCTCAATTGATAGACTGTATAAAGGCACCATCGCATTTCATTTTCACACAAACGCTAGAATTTGAACTCATCGCTTAAAACCGAGTATTCAAGGGACCTAAAGTGAAAAACCCAACTTTATGGTGTTATAAATGGACATTATTGAACATTTTTGGATTTAGCTTTTATTAACAAGCAATTTTCAGGAAATCCACAATGTTCCTATGGAAGCCCATATGACATAAAACAACACAAGAATGCTTTATGGAGATGACATGTTTTAGTCCACAATATTACTGAAGCTTTCTGGTGCTGTAAATGGACATTATTGAACACTATCGTGTTTATTTTGTAATAAATAGCAATTTTCATGCAATTCAGTGCTCCTATGGAGGCCCATATGGCCTAAAAGAACACAGAAATGTGTTTATGATGATGAAATGTTTTTGTCTTCAAAATTATTGAAACATTCGTCACCCGTTAACCGTTTACTGCACATCAAACTCGACACTTCCGACGTTCCAATGCAGCATTTGTGCATCACCGCGCCAAAGTATGGTGGACTATTCAGGACATTTTATGACATACGTAAAACTCAGTTTTTGTCGATTTTTCTCGTCATACGAGTGCAAAAATGAAAAATGACCGACATGTTGTGGTGTAAACTTTCGGCTCTATCAAAACATGTCATACTTTATGATAAATTATGAATCAGTCTAAGCGAGGCCCCATTTTCGATTGAACACACAGCCCGACCCCTCTACTTTATATTCATACAACCCAAACATTGGCATTTTTGTGATAAAATAAAGTTGTCCGATAGTTGTCAATGAAAATACGAGTATACACATGGCGATAAACATTTAGCATTTGTGTGCCACGTGCAAAACAGGTATAAGTACTCTATCGTTACGCATAAATGAACATCCTTATTGAATCAAACTGCGTTATGTTCAATCGACGCATACATGTGTCCAAATATACTGTGGCAAATATCATTTCAAACAGTTTAATAATAAATGAGTTATATTGAAAAAATGTGCTTTGCTAACTGGCGGTTTAGAAGTTTCGTTCAGTATAGTTTCCTGATCCTGCTGTGGAAATATATAAAATAACTCAGTCAAATTTAGCTTTGAAAATAACTTAGTCATTTTTGTGGAATAAAGGTCCTTCTGTGATGATATATAAATTCATGAGTCCAAATTATATTTTGTATTTCTGTCGGTAGATGATATGCCATAACTGATTTGCTCTCTATGTGATACCTGCAGATTAAATAACTCTATTGTATGTGATATGATAGCAATTGTTCTCAGCTTTTATAGGGTGAAAAAAATTTGAAAATCGGTCGAGGCAAACTCAAGTTATTGCGAAAATATGATTTTTACTTTTTAGAAATCCGGTTCTTGCTTTTTTCATGCCAATAAATTATCTCCCTTGAATAAAAAATTTCACGGTAAAAAATATGTGAAATTTGTAATAGTTCGGGTGTTTTTTATCCGATTGACTTCAAATTTTTACCATAAGATAGCTCTTATATTTAAGTTATCGATTTTACATACTATAAGGTTTGATAACTATTATGGGATAAAACATTGAGACACCATTTCAAACTCATTTTGTTATAGGATTACTTTATATATGAATCGCAAATATTTGCTTATTAAGTCAGTAGAGATATATGTTGAACAAAAATAACTGACCACTGGTACTATATACGTCTTCCAAGACCTGTAGAGAAGCTTTGTGCTTCAGAAACTGTTGAATATGCATTTAAAAAAGGTAGAGCAGCTTCGGCTGTTAAAGGGCGCCAGCCTTTGGGTTGGAGTGGCTCCGCCTCAAATTCTCTGGTCCATAGAGACATGCAGGAATTTGACTTGTATTTGAGACAGTTTCAATCGCCAGGTATTCCGAGGTTAGGATAGTACTGGGGGAGTAATGGTGCTGTTTATACAGTGCCTGATGCTTCTTGCTATTTTTTCAAAAAATGTAGTCTCGCCTGCACTTTAGGCCTAGCAAAAACATGTAGTCTCGCCTGACACTTTGTGAAAAAATTCATATAGATTTGCTTGTCAATTTTTTTTTGCTAGTGATTTCTATTGCCGCATTGTGAAACTTTCAGTAGTTTGGCTTATAGAAAATATTTGATCTGATGAAAAATTCAAAAAGATATGCATATCAAAATAATTTGAGAACTAGTCATCTTGACTGAGGATTTTTTCTGAAATTTTCAGTAGTTTGATCTATGGAAAATATTCGATCGGATGAAAAAATCAAATAGTGATTATGCTTGATGAAAAAGATTTTGAGAATTTTCAACTGTTGATTTCAGAAAATCTGAGTTTTTCCAAATCTGTGTTTTTCCAGTATAAAAAGCTGATTTATTTCGCTATCGGTATAAATAGGGTCGGTCGGACCGCTACACTAAAAATGTGGATCCAGCACATCTCCACATCTTGACAATGTTGATCCACCACATCTCCACATTTCCACAATGTGGAGTTTCCACACCTACACATTTGACAATTTGACTTATACCTTCTCTCCAATCAATACTATTTTCTCGCTGTATCTCAAGTTGATAGTAGCATGGTACATTTGCTATGACAACTTTCAGAGATATGGTTCTATCATATTTGGATTGTTGGCAAGATAATATTTGTTTCATTTGATGCAAATCTGGATTGAGCCCATTTCAGTCTTCTATCCTATTCTTCCTTTCTTTTTTATTGTCTCTGGGAGGATCCTGACTTTACTGAAATATTGTTGACTGGGACTTAACACCATCTAAAAATCTCTAAATAGTTAACTTCAGATAACCTAATCTTTGGTTCTAGTACCACCCATAACCTTTGATGGTCAATAAAAAATGTATAGCCCATGCATTATTAATTATTCAACTCTTTACACTGTGAATTTTCCACATTTACATATTTAACTAGTTAATGAATATGTCTAGGATTAAAACGTGTAATAAACATCTTCACATAGTTGATATTTCAGATCTGCATTACATACAAAGTTTGCATGATATACATTCCATCTTAATATAATTAATATGAGAGTAGCCATTTCATATATATGGCGTTAAGCAAAGTCTAAGTGTCATTATATTTCTATCAAGTGTGGTGGTTGTTTCACATATGCGATCATGGACGAATTTTATCTGAGCTTACTGAGTGATAGTTCTATGGATATTTTCCCTAAAAATAAACAGTTCTCATTTACCACAAAGCTAAATCATCCTATTCAAGTCCAGAAAGAACAATGGGTTGTAGCGTTGGTAGAAATTATGACTCCTTCAGAAGTTTATAACATTTCACATAATAGCAATTATTTTTATATTCACTTCTACGATGAGAATGTTTTGGAAAGACTGGGGAAAAGTAAAATGAATACTGTTTGCATGAAGGATGGAAGTTGTCCTGAAATAAAATTGTTTATCCCAGCAGGAAACTATAACTCGCCTCAGCACTTAGTAGAGCAAATTCAGATTGCAATTGAAGAAAAATGTGGAGCTATTCTACGTCAAATCCACTGTATCATCTCATTAAGTTATAAGAAATCAGGTAATCGTGTAAACTTACAAGTTGAAAATCCAAATAGAGTTCAAATAAGATTTTCAAAGTCTCTTGGCGAAATACTTGGATTGAATCCTGATCTTTCAAACAAACTGATTGGAAATGATAACCAGGCTTTTACATATGCTGTTGATTTGAACATGACCCACCATCAGATGTTTGTTTAATCTGATGATGAAGATTACACTTACGTTGGAAATATAACAGCTCCTATACTTAGAATTGTTTCTTATAAGCAGTCCAAATCTAGCACTCAATCGCATCAAGAATTTGTGAATTTGCATTATGTACCTTTGGCAAAATCTTATATTGATCAAGTTCATATTGATATCAAAGATGAGATTGGCAGATCTGTTCTTTTTGTTGGTGGAAAAACTTTAGTAAAATTACATTTCAAACGTATAAAAAGCTGATCCATTTTGCTATCAGTATAAATATGATGGTTCTGGTTGACATGTCTTACTGTTCTTCGAAACACTAAAAGAAGAAGAATGGATCTCTCAGCAAGACAGAACAATACAAGCTGCAATGATGATATGATAACACCTGCTTCTAAAAGATCAACTAAATATCAAATGAGCTATGGACAAATTCGATATCTGATGAAAAGGCTGAGTACAGCGTTGGATAGTAAACTCAAGCAAGGAAGACCACCAAAGTACTGTAGAATGTGCCATAGAGAACTCCGTAAGCTGATAGGAAGCCAACTAGAAAGAAGGCCATTAGAGAAGAAATATATGAAGGGAAGAAATATAACAGAACAAAGATGTGATAAAAGAAAGAATTTTTCTTCTGCAAAAGAGAACAGCAAAGCAAGAAAATGCAGTCCTCTCTCAAGTGTTGCAGCAAAAGAAGTACATATAAATAATAAGACAGAGTAAAAAATGTCATATTTTTGTGAGAAATATTGACAAAACTGTGGGTTTGTGTGTCACTACAAGTATAAAAGGACACAATCAGAGAGAAGCTATTCATTTACCAAAACGATTTCAATGGGTCAACATCAGTGTCCAAAGTGTGAACGACAGTTTGCAAGATCAGACAGTTTGAGACGACATCTGACAAGTGGTATCTGCAGTGAAGATATGGAGTCAGAAACCATGTCAGAAAATGAAGACTCTACTATGTCTGAAGAATCGGATGCAGGGACTTCTAGAAGTCATCAAAAGGAAGACATCTTTGGGAAATATACAGACAAAGATTATGGCATTTGTGATGGTAGTGATACAGACTATACTGATGAAGATAATGAAGACCAACATTATCCTAGAAAAAAGAGCAAGTTTGATCCTTGGACGTTTTTTTGTTAATGGAGCCCATAGTATCCTACAATGCACATTCAATAAAGGTGTACAACATATAATAGAGAAAAATCCAGACATTGACACAGAAGAGGCAGAGGAGGAGACTTTCGATAAACTAGAACCTAGATACAGAGCAGAAGCCATTGGTCAATACAAGGCCTTCCTTAAATTATCCAAGGCAATGAAGAAAGATCCCTTGCACAAGAAGATAACAGATACAGCAAAACGACTTCGAGATGAAGATGAATTTGATGAGGATGGCGCTTTGAAATATGCTATCAAAAAACGAAGATACCTCTTGGATGGGAAACTTGAAGCATTTGACCCACCAACCTATTGCTTAGGTGAAGATAATGATGCAAATTCATTACAACAGAGTTCAGGATCAAAATATGCACCAAGTCAGCTGCAACAGAACAACTCTGGATCAAGATATACTAAAATTCAACTTCCAAAAAGGCCCTGGATCAATGCTTAAAACATTCTAATTGCAATCTACTTTGTATGATGGCATATATTCTTTAATTTCTCTTATTGTAAACAATGAACAGAGGGACGGCCCTAATCCTCTGTCATTATATTCAGTTATAGTTAGTGGGGCAATAAAGTTATAGAAATGTTCACCAGTCTTTGTTGTTCTTTTCCAAAAATCAGTAGTAGTAAGCTTGAGACAACTATCTATACACTAGTTAACGCTACAGAGTGATGCCTCTAGGAGTTGAGGTCTTGATTGACCGAGAGACTCTAAGACGCATAGAACTTAGTAGCCTTGACTGTTACAAACACCATATACCATCACAGAAGGACCTTTATTCCGCTAAATGACTAAGTTATTTTCAAAGCTAAATTTGACTAAGTTATTTTCAAAGCTGGAAATTATCACAATCATAGTTATTCACAGCCCAATGCTCAAGCCTACCAGGAATTGATTGGAGAGAGGGTATAAGTCAAATCGTCAAATGTGTAGGTGTGGAAACTCCACATTGTGGAGATGTGGAGATGTGGTGGATCCACATTGTCAAGATGTGGAGATGTGGTGGATCCACATTTTAAGTGTGGTGGTCCACATATAAATCGTATTTATCCAAGAATGAACGTAAATCTTCATTATTCTGACACGCAATATATATGCATTTATTCACATTTGAAATGTGGAAATCCACATTGCTCCACAATACATCCACATTGCTCCACATTACATCCACAATCAAATTGTGGAGATGTGGTGGATCCACATAGCATCCACATTTTACGTGTGAAGATCCACATTGCATCCACATCTCAAGCGATATGGACACATTCATCAACATCTGATCATTAAATCCAATACTATTACATGCCAATGATGATTATCTAAGATATGAACAGCTCTAACCTAATCATAAGATAGATACTAGCTATCAAATACGACTTCGTGCAAGAATCTGAAACAGTATAATTCTTAAATACTTTCAAGCAGCCTAATCATATCTAAGTACACACCTACTCTAGATAAATTGACTAAGTTATTTTCAAAGCTGAAATTAACTAAGTTATTTTATATATCACCACAGTAGAGCCTTCATCCCCCTTAAAATGACTAAATTATTTTCAAAGCTTAAATTAACTAAGTTATTTAATACATCACCACAGCAGAATCTTTAATACCTCTCAAATAAAACTAAGTTATTTCCCCAACAGCCCAGGGAACTATTATAATCACTAGCCAACCAGTGGATATGACCAGAAAACTATGACAATAACAGCCCCAGTCAGAATAGAACTCAAAAATAAACTAAGTTATTCCCAAATACCCCAGGAAACTATCACAATCACAAACCAACCAGTGGGTTTGACCAGAAAACTATCATAATCATAGACTAGAATAGAACTCAAAATAAACTAAGTTATTCCCCAATAGCCCAGGAAACTATTACAGACCAACCAAAAATAAACTAAGTTATTCTCAATAGCCCAGAAAACTATCACAATCATAGACCCAACCAGAATAATCCCCCAAAATAAACTAAGTTATTCCCCAATAGCCCAGGAAACTATCACAATCATTTCTTTCTTTCTTTCTATCTTTACTGGTTCGCTAATACATGAGCATTACACCAGGGAGTGCGAATTTGGAAATTTTGATAAAATAAAAAACAAAAAACACAAAAAAACACACAAAAAAACACAAAAACGTTTGGCTGAATTTTTGTTTAAATAAGGAGTGCCCTAAACTCCTCTGTGGACTGTGCATTTGCCACAGAAGGAGGCAGACTATTCCAATGTGGAATAGTTCGGGGGAAAAAAGAATTCTTCAGGGCATCACTGTATGTCTGGTGTCTGCGGTATTGAGCACTATGTGATGACCTGGTAGTTTTCAAACTATGAGCAGGGGTCATATACTTGTCTTTTTCAATAGACACTGCTCCACAATGTATCTTGTGAAAGAGAAGCAAGGAGGACTGGTCCCTACGGGCCTCAAGAGATGGCCATTCAAGCTCATCAAGCATTTCGCTGATGCTACTGGTGTTTCGCCATCTCCTGCAGGTCCAGCGGGCTGCTGTCCTCTGAACTTTCTCAATCTGATTAATCTGAAGTTTCGAGTGAGGGCTCCAAATGGGTGCTGCATACTCTAGTTTAGGCCGAACCAAAGTTTTTTATGCAACTTCCTTTGTACTCCTAGGTGCAAAAGCCAAATTCCTGCGAAGGAAACCAAGCGTCTTAGTTGCTTTGGAAGAGATTTCAGAGACATGTTGACCCCATCCATGTTATCTGTAATGGTGATACCAAGGTATTTTGCCGACTGAACATTTTCCAAAGTTTGATTGTGTAGTGATTGTAATCATAGATCCAACCAGAATAACTCTCAAATAGGCTAAGTTATTTCTCAATAGCCCAGGAAACTATCACAATCATAGGCCCAGCCAGAATAGACCTCAAAAATAAACTAAGTTATTTCCCAATAGCCCAGGAAACTATCACAATCATAGAACCAACCAGAATTTCCCCCAAAATAAACTAAGTTATTCACAGCTAGTCACTCAAGCTTACCAGGGTAGGCATCTCTGGACCCAAAATTTTAGCCTGAAAAATTCTAAGTTCTTTTCAGGCTTAAAAATTTGGGGTCCAGAGTGCCTACCATTACTACTGCCGATTAATAACTACAGTTTATGAAGGCGTAATTTATGCCAGCCTGTTTGTTGGGTTAGTTCAATAATGTGTAATCACTAAACCTATGTTGCATGTATGCCGTTTATACCCGTATATCATGCATAAAACATTCCGACCTCCGTACCAGTGTATGCACCTTTGCGTTTTAGATGGTTTCTTAAGACATGGCTGTATAGCAAATACAATACAAAAGGAAATTACAGATAAAAGCACGCTACATGCAATCAGATCTTCATTACGCTGTGCAGCCTGACTCTATATCTTTATACATGTAGCAGCAACAGCCCATCTGAAAAAGACCAGTCTGCCTTGCTGATCTTGGCTAAAATCCACATAGGTTCTTGGAGGCCCTGACCAGTGAGCAATAGTATATAACCAATGTGTCTGTAAACAAGTAAGATTTAAGTTTTCTGCGAACGTTTATCGGGCATACTAACCGTATAAAGCTGGTCGCCTTTGTCGTTTGCGGTTCAGTTGTTTTGCACGATTAACCCTTAAAGCGCCAATCACAACAAAATTCGACTGCTTTTGTCGTCTGCTGAAATGTTTAGAAGCCTTTCCAACAAACAGTGTAGACTCAGATTAGACTGCTCCTATACGAGAAGTCTGATCTTGGTCTACACTGTTTGTCTTTATACTTAGCATTGTTAAATAATGTTAGCAAATAATTGCAGCAGACGACAAATGCAGACGGAATTTTCGGATGCTTTTTGCTGGCGTTTGAAGGGTTAAAGCGTACCTATGCTGTTTTACCCAATTTACTGTAGACCAGTCTAAATTGACAGTGAATGGCAGTGTTCTGTCGGACACGCCCAACGTCCGTTACCTGGTCGCACTATAGCGGTATTATGGTGATCTTTCCGGTAATTCGGGTCTTTCCGGTAAGTCTAGGGACCCTTCTGGTAGCCCATATCTGATTGGGGAGTTTCTGGTTTCGGACTTTGGTCCCGGCTTTTATGCTTTCCCAACTTTTTGAGCAATGCAGCGATTTCCGGTAAGAGCATGTGCATGCCAGAAAAATAAAATTAAACACAATCGTGCACTTTATGTAGAATAACAGTACTGTCCCCAGGTCAGAAACTTTGAGGACCATATTTGGCCCCCTTCAGCATTTTCTTGAATTTGTGAGGACCAGTCTTTGCTTCTCTTTCACCTGAGATTTCTAGGTTCATTACTAGTTGCAGAACTGCGACTTTAGATTTTTTTTTCGATCTGGCTGAATCTAAAGTCGCAGTGTTTTTGTGCTCTATCTTGACCAGGTGATGGAAACCCCTTTTGTTTTGGGAAAAACTCCTTTCTTTGAAAATCCAACCATTCAGACTTCTTCATGTGTTTTACATACACAACCAAAGTTATAAAAATGTTACCATTGACTTCGTTTTTGTGACACGATCAATGCAATCTGTAATATTATGTTCTTGTTGTTGTTTTTCGGCTCATCGCAGCCATTTTGCATGCTTTTCACGAGCTAGGGGTGATGACGTTTTTGCGATAAATTTCGGATGTTAAATTGATGAGACGAACTTATTAAAACGTTGAGAATATATTATAATAAAACCCGGCACTGGTTATACTCCCCATGACTAGGTAAGGGATGTCAGCGCTTTTTCAAAAACTCAGTACATTATAAGAATAACATTAACACTGGATTTAGGACAATATAAGAAACAAGTAGGTGTTTGAATTTTGAAAATCAGCGCAAAATTGTTAAAGTTATCGATTCTGTTAACTTACTCAATGTTGATACGCTCGCAGCAGTCTCGTTTCTGTATTATTGTGCATTGTAGCGCCCCCTATTTTCTATTATTTTATATCGAGTAATGACCTATTTCAGAAAATGAAAGTCGATTTCCAAGAATGGTTTGATTTCAATTTAATATAGCATGCCAAAGAAATGAGATACTTACTTTACAGAAATCCTTAACAATCACATACCCCACCCATATTACACTATATAAATCCAATTTTCGGAAAGGAAGCTTTGTCATGTCCCAAAATGTCATAATCAGACTGAAAATGGACTTTTCCAACATGGCGGACAATTGTTATTCTGATCATATGCTCACGTGACAAGTTTCCCGCCAAAAGTAGCAAGCTAACGCAAGAGCAAGAGTACATTGACCTCTGAACCGAGAGGGGGTCAGCTTGTTTACGACAAGAAGCGGTGGATTGGAAAGATCAGAATCAAATTACTTTTGAACAGTGATCAGTAAGATATTAGTGAAGGAAAATATTTTTTATATCATGGCTAACCTTGCTGCAAGCTGAATAGCTTTACTAGCACACGCTTATGTTCAATAAGGCTATCAGTCAATACACACAATTGGTGTCCATCGTTTTTAAGGCGCAACGTGAATCTTATATAGAGACATTGGGTGTTTTGACCTTCTTTTTGAACATGTGCGCAATGGTTTAAGATTAAAATTGTAGAATGGTGTCATTATTTGAATATGCAAATCATTTGGCATTTTTTTTCTATGTATTTCCTGTTAGTGGAAGTGGGGTAATTCCTTATCTGAAAATAGTCAATTTTCTATCCAGTGACATCCGTCATAATACAGAACCAGGGTGAAAAATTTGCATACTAGGTTGAAGATTGACCTTTATTCGTTGACATTCATCAGATATTAAAAGAAAACCTATTGCAAATGGTGAGAGAGGGCACCATAAAAATCAACCTGTATGCACAAAAAAGGATCCCATCCATTGCCATTAAGAACTCCTCGGACACAGTTTGTACATATCCAACTGGGTAGTTCTCGATGTCAACAAATTGGTAAAAGGCGGCCCCAGTTAGATTGGTAATTGGTCATCTTTTTTGCAAATATCTATATGTAACAAATGTATGGTGAGATGGTATTGGATTATTTTAATCTCAACAGACCAGGTATGATCAATTTTTGGCCAATTATGATAATATGGAAGGTAAAAGAAAACATTATATAAGTCTGATTTTGGTATTTAATGTTGTTAAAACATCTGTGTATTCAGAAAACGGAAAGTGAACGGGTCATTGCCGGAACATAAAATACCAAAACAAATTCGTGCGTGACTTTAGTTTCCCACAGAAAAAGCATGCTCTTCAGCTCAGAAGACAAAAATGACGCCATGTTTTGAAAACAAATAGTGTAAACATTCTGTGTGTACAGGAGTATTTTATCTTTTTAGAACTAATCAGGTATGCATCAGCGGCAAACCAAATAGCAACATATAGATAAACCTATAAACATACAAAATGGAGTAGTGTTGGAGGAAGACACGGTTTGGAAATGTGTTTTCAACTTGGTTTACGTCCACGCTAACAGTAAGGGAAAAGATAGAGGCTTAAAAAATCAGGGCTATATGATAACATAAAATAAAAATCCATCATATCGCCCTGAATTCAGTGCTAGGTTCATTACCTAGTTGCAGAACTGCGACTTTAGATTTTTTTTCGAACTGGCTGAATCTAAAGTCGCAGTGTTTTTGTGCTCTATCTTGACCAGTGATGGAATCCCCTTTTGTTTTGGGAAAAACTCGTTTCTTTGACAATCCAACTATTCAGACTTCTTCATGTGTTTTACATACACAACCAAAGTTATAAAAATGTTACCATTGGCTTCGTTTTTGTGACACGATCAATGCAATCTGTAATATTATGTTCTTGTTGTTGTTTTTCGGCACATCGCAGCCATTTTGCATGCTTTTCACGAGTTAGGGGTGATGACGTTTTTGCGATAAATTTCGGATGTTAAATTGATGAGACGAACTTATTAAAACGTTGAGAATATATTATAAAAAAACCCGTACTGGTCATACTCCCCATGACTAGGTAAGGGATGCCAGCACTTTTTCAAAAACTCAGTACATTATAAGAATAACATTAACAGTCGGCTAAAACAAGATCAGATAGGGACAAGTTGTGTCACTTTTGGTCAAAAATGAAGTTGCAGGAATCACAAAACAAGCTTTTTCTGTCCGTAGCTTCATATCTTGTGCATTTAGTTCTAGAAGGTTTTTGTTGAAGTTCTTTTCATTAAAAAGTTACAGCATTTGAAGCAATCTTAGGTGGCAGATCTACGGACACTACAGACTAAAGCATAACATAATTGTATCTTTTAAATTATTGGCTTAAAACAATGATTATACCATGCAGAACTTCGCACAAGTATTGGTGCCCTTGGAGAATCCGGGACGTTTCGCCCCCAAACCATTTCCTCCCCTAGTCGTTTCGCCCCCAAGACGTTTCCCCCCTGGTCGTTTCCCCCCTGGTCGTTTCGCCCCCATTAGTCGTTTCGCCCCACTAGTCGTTTCGCCCCCATAGTCGATTCGCCCCTGGTATATATAAGAAGTTCTGTCGTATCTAATCTGGGTCTAAACTGTTTGCTTACGGCCCATTGCCATTGCAGCTAATATACCTAAAGTAGGGACGTAGATGGGGATGATATATAAACCTTTAGTCCAACTAGTTTGCTGTGCATGTACGTTTCAAGAGTAATCTGTACTCAAGTACCAAAACATGAACTTGCACGCCTTTAAAATACTTGGCGAGTTTTTGCCGTATGCAAACAGTTTAGACCCAGATTAGACACGACACAAGGATTCCAATTGGAGCGAGATAAAATCGAGTTTTAATTTCAGTGCGCGATTTTCAATCCTGTAGAATATTTGTGGAGAGAAACTGAATAAAATTATGCAAATTAAACATGTTAAAGATAGAAAGAAAAAATTAGCATATTCTGTTTAATTTTTTTTATAGAAATAGACTCGGTCTTAGCAAAGTTGTTAACTTTAATGAACAATATGAATCTTTTACACAGCGCAGACTCAGTGGTGTTTCAAACCAGCATGCCCAGCTACAGGGGCTAATTGAAATAGTGAAATTTCGCGTCTCGCTCGTTTAGCTAGAGCGAATAACGAAGGCGCTGATCATACTGTGCCGATGTGAGGCTGTTTTGCACCTTAGTTTTCGCACCCAACAACATCCTGTTTTCTCGCATGTCGGCTCATTGTTCTTTACATGCTACCCAGATCTTAGTATATTATGCCTTATGATTATAAATCAAAGAACGCTTAAACCGTTGAATACATGTTAGGCCCAGAGAAGGAAACTTTAGGAGAATAAAACTGTAACGGTATTCTTACCCATCAATTTAAACATGTGTTTTGAGTGCAAAAGAACCGTCTCTATGAGTTGAGTTGGACGAGACCGAAACGTTTATACATTTTTGCACTGACGTTAACTTAATGATTAATCCATTTTTGCATTGGCGTTAATAATTATGTTTTAATGATTAATTAAAATAACTTTTAAATAAAAACCTAAGCATATAACCCCACTAGATAGATGCGTCTGCACGCTTAATAATCTTACTCCTACATATATCTGAACTGTAAAATTTCTATGTCGCAAATGGATAATCCAGCGGCTACGGCTGTTTAGCCGTGTACTGCACCCCGATTGTGGAATGCTTTCAAAATGCTCATAAGAAAACGCAACGTGGCTATATATCTACCGGGTCTAGAAGTGTTAATTTTTGCCTGAATTATCATCTACGTCCTTAATGTATGTATGCGAGCACATGCTCTGGCGAGACTGCGCGGGCGCGCTGGCTCGTCTGAGCGTTCACTATTCACATTTTTTTTTATAAACTGGGACATTTAATTTCACAATACTGACTCCTTAACGCGTACTTTTGCAAAACAGTGAAGACTCAGATTAAATGCCGCATAATGTGACATTTCATCAGGGTCTACACTGTTTGTAAAGACAAAAATGATCTACATAGAGAGAAAATGTTTTTTGTTTGTTTTGTCGGACACGCTCATCGCAGGAATGTCGCAGGCACGCGACATTCAATAAACACTGTATCTAATAATCGATAATTGATAATCGTTCACACGCTTTGATAATCCAATTATCACCGTTAATGAGTTAAGTGAATTATCTTAATGGCTCGTCGACAATTTTGATGTTTACCATTTTGATAATATTGTTTGTATTGGCCAATATTTGGTCTGAGTCTTCATCTGCTACCAAGTTTTGTATACGAACAGCGAAGGCTCTGGCCAGACTTTGCAGATGCACTGGCTCGTCTGAGCATTCGCTGCTCGCTGATGTAAATTTCAAAATCCAAAATTATGATACTGGATTTCTTACAGTGTATTACAATTGAAAGATCTCAAACTTTTTCAATGAAATGTTATCTTCTATATACAAGACGCCGTCGGATCGGGGTCCGTATTCTTTGCATTTCCCCAAATATTATATCTGCATGAAATACCTTTTGCCACCTTGATTCTCACTGTCTGCAAACATTAGTTTATCAATTTTACAAAATAGGCACATCTCTGAACTTTATAGAGTCCGACCAGACGCTGCATGACGCAACGCCTGGTCTGGGTCTGCTGCCGTCTGCAATGTTCGCCAAGTCTGACAAACTGCAAACCTCGGGAAAGACAAAGAAAATGCCTACGTTAGCGAGTTTGTGTTAAACGTCCCACCAACAGCTCAGTAGGTCATATGGAGACGAGGCCACGACTTAGAGCCTCGTACGACAGACTTTAGGGGCCGGGGGTTGAACTCAGGACCGCTGGGTACAAGGCGAGTGGATTACATATCCACTATAACACGGCGACTGTATATGGTTAATCATATCTACCACTAATAGTTGAGTATCACCTGTCAACATTTCTGTCTTTCTTTCTTTATATTCTGCAACACCCCCTCGCGAAGATTACGTCCATTGACCAGTGATTCTATCAATAACCCCCAAACAGTTGAAGATTTGTATTTTTATTATTTCAGAATTAATTTACCATGCAAATTCATGTTAAATTTCTATTAAACATATCTATAAAGGTAACGTGCACATCCTGGGGTAGCATGCGGTATCCTGCGGTAATCAGACCGACCCCGCCCATTCGTCTAGTCTGCCTATCGCTCCGCCCGTCCGTCCGTGCGTGCGTGCGTCCATCCACCCATCCATCCATCCATCCACCTAGCTATATATGACAAATAAATAATTTTTAAAAAATGGGGGCGAAACGACTAGGGAGGAAATGGTATTGGGGGCGAAACGACTAGGGTATGGGGGGCGAAACGACTAGGGTTGAAAATAGAGGCGAAACGACTAGGGGGGAAATGACTAGGGGGGAAACGTCTTGGGGGCGAAACGTCTTGTTACCCCCTTGGATACCACTCAATATTTAATTTACAAAAATGATTTTGTTATATTTTAGCACAGAAGAAACAAGGCTATGAAAATGCTTAAATTTAGTAAACTTTCTAAATTTATTTTTTTAATGAATTGAACTTTCAGGAACAAGTAAACCTCTTAACTTATCACATGATTTCGATTCTTAACAATAAAGAAGTTTAACATAGCCTCTGTCGTCAAGTTGTGTAGAAATCAAGTTCAGTCTAAGTGTGCAATATTTTCTACGGACACTACAAAATTGGTAACAGATGAAAAAGTGCAATTTGAATGTGAAAGATATAATGTTCCCCCTGTTAATTAGTTTAGGATAAATAGCAGGTCCTTCAAAAAGTTGAAAAAATACATTGACTTTAAATTTTACAAATTTGCCAGATAAATATAATGAAAGAAATATCAGTTAGGGAAATGACAAATATGGTAAACTTAGCTTGTGTTATATGCCTAAAACAATTTCCTGGTCAGAGGAAATAAAATATAATTTAAATCACTGTTTAGAACTTGCTCCAAGCTTTCTGAAAATGTATAACATTACTATGTTTAGATTTAATATAGCAAAATTGCAATCCTAAATACACCTAAAAATTAGGCATTTTTCAATGTTATGCTGTTTCAATTTGAATTTGTTAAATTTGGAAAATTTGTATTTGAAATATGTGTGTTGGAAACATAATTTTTAAATAAGAAAACTGAAATTTCACATATGAGCTTACGTAAAATGAACATAAAAAATGTGTAGGGGAAGCACAGTAAGTTTAAGCATTTTTTAAAAAAATGCTTGAAGCGTTATTCATTTTGTTTTTTCTTAAGAATTAACTTTGCTTCACTGAGCCTGTTGCCACTTGGTCAGTCACAAGTATGCATATTTTTTGCAATTTATTGAAGCTATGGGCATGTTTGTCTGTAACAAATTCAACCACCACCAATGAATTGTCTTTGCCAGTATTTTTTTCTTCACTTTAGAACTGCACTGTTTGGTAGTGGTAGTGTCCGTAGATCACACATCATTGCATCTAGCAGATTGCTGTACTTGAAGATTAATTAACATGTTTCTGCTAGTTTCTATTTCAGAGGGTGGCACTGATTAAGAAATGCACTGCTTTTTCAGTTGTCTTTCACCAACACTTTTGATATGAGCGGCCAAAGTCTGTCCGTAGAATGTAGTGTCCGTAGATCACACTTGTTAATGTCATAAAATTACAAAAACATGTTATAATGGCCCATTTTTTATGTTGTATTTATTACTTCCAACCAAATAAATAGTATGTAAATCAGTATTTGGGCAATTTTTACCTTATGTGTGAATGGAAGAGGCTCTAAAGGACATATTGTTTCAGAACCATGTGTACCTCTTTCTTTCACAAATCAGACAAATATAACCGAAATATTGATTTACATGCTCTTTATTTTGGTTGAAATTAATAAATACAATCTAAAAATATAGGCCAATATGACATATTCTGTTATTTTTTTAACATTGAAAAGTGTGATCTACGGACACTACGTTCTACGGACAAACTTTGGCCGCTCATATCACAAGTGCTGCTGAAAGACAACTGAAGAAGCAGACCTTTTCTTAATCAGTGCAACTCAGTGAAATATAAAATAGCAGAAAAATGTTCATTAATCTTCTAATACAGCAATATGCTAGATGCAAAAGATGTGATCTACGGACACTACCTGAAACAGTGTAGTTTTAAACTGATGAAAACATTACTGGAAAAAACAATTAATTGGTAGCGGTTGTATTTTTCACAGAGAAACATGCCCATAGCTTCAACAAATTGCAAAAAATAATGCATACGTGTGACAGAACAAGTGACAACAATACAGCAAAGTTAATTCTTAAGAAAAGACAAAATGTATAACGCTTCAAGCATTTTTTAAAAAAATGCTTAAAATTACTGCGCTCTGCCTTCACATTTTTTATGGTTATCTTACATTAGCTCATACGTTAAATTTAAGATTTCTTTTTAAAAAAATATGTTTCTAACACACATATTTAAAATACAAATTTTCAAAAATTAACAAATTTGAAATGACACGGCATAACGTTGAAAAAAGCCTAATTTTTAGGTGTATTTAGGATTGTAATTTTGCTATATTAAATCAAAACATTGTAATGTTATACATTTTCGGAAAGCTTGGAGCAAGCTCTAAACAGTGGTATATATTGTATTTTATTTCCTCTAAGCAGGAAAATGCTTTAGGGGTATAACATAAGCTCATTTCAAAATCCCTATCTGATCTTGTTTTAGCCGAGTGGATTTTGCACAATATAAGAAACAAGTAGGTGTTTGAATTTTGAAAATCAGCGCAAAATTGTTAGTTATCGATTCTGTTAACTTACTCAATGTTGGTACGCTCGCAGCAGTCTCGTTTCTGTATTATTGTGCATTGTAGCGCCCCCTATTTTCTATTAATTTATAACGAGTAGTGACCTATTTCAGAAAATGAAAGTCGATTTCCAAGAATGGTTTGATTTCAATTTAATATAGCATGCCAAAGAAAATGAGATACTTACTTGACAGAAATCCTTAACAATCACATACCCCACCCATATTACACTATATAAATCCAATTTTCGGAAAGGAAGCTTTGTCATGTCCCAAAATGTCATAATCAGACTGAAAATGGACTTTTCCAACATGGCGGACAATTGTTATTCTGATCATGTGCTCACGTGACAAGTTTCCCGCCAAAAGAAGCAAGCTAACGCAAGAGTACATTGACCTCTGAACCGAGAGGGGTCAGCTTGTTTACGACAAGAAGCGATGGATTGGAAAGATCAGAATCAAATTACTTTTGCACAGTGATCAATAAGATATTAGTGAAGGAAAATATTTTTTATATCATGGCTAACCTTGCTGCAAGCTGAATAGCTTTACTAGCACACGCTTATGTTCAATTAGGCTATCAGTCAATACACACAATTGGTGCCCATCGTTTTTAAGGCGCCACGTGAATCTTATATAGAGACATTGGGTGTTTTGACCTTCGTTTTGAACATGTGCGCAATGGTTTAAGATTAGAATTGTAGAATGATGTCATTATTTGAATATGCAAAATCATTTGGCATTTTTTTTCTATGTATTTCCTGTTAGTGGAAGTGGGGGAATTCCTTATCTGAAAGTAGTCAATTTTCTATCCAGTGACATCCGTCGGAATACAGAACCAGGGTGAAAAATTTGCATACTAGGTTGAAGATTGACCTTTATTCGTTGACATTCATCAGATATTAAAAGAAAACCTATTACAAATGGTGAGAGAGGTCACCATAAAAATCAACCTGTATGCACAAAAAAGGATCCCATCCATTGCCATAAAGAACTCCTCGGACACAGTTTGTACATATCCAACTGGGTAGTTCTCGATGTCAACAAATTGGTAAAAAGCGGCTCCAGTTAGATTGGTAATTGGTCATCTTTTTTGCAAATATCTATATGTACCAAATGTATGGTGAGATGGTATTGGATTATTTTAATCTCAACAGACCAGGTATGATCAATTTTTGGCCAATTATGATAATAAGGAAGGTAAAAGAAAACATTATATAAGTCTGATTTTGGTATTTAATGTTGTTAAAACATCTGTGTATTCAGAAAACGAAAAGTGAACGGGTCATTGTCGGTACATAAAATACCAAAACAAATTCGTGCATGACTTTAGTTTCCCACAGAAAAAGCATGCTCTTCAGCTCAGAAGACAAAAATGACGCCATGTTTTGAAAACAAATATTGTAAATATTCTGTGTGGACAGGAGTATTTTATCTTTTTAGAACTAATCAGGTATGCATCAGCGGCAAACCAAATAGCAACATATAGATAAACCTATAAACATACAAAATGGAGTAGTGTTTGAGGAAGACACTGTTTGGAAATGTGTTTTCAAGTTGGTTTACGTCCACGCAAACAGTAAGGGAAAAGATAGAGGCTTAAAAAATCAGGGCTATATGATAACATAAAATAAAAATCCATCATATGGCCCTGAATTCAGTGCTAGTTCATTACCCTGTTACAACATCACAGGAGCTTGAAATTCGATCCTTAAATCACCCCTTGAACCTTAAATCATACTTGTCAAACATTATTGAGGAAAACCTTCATAAACTTCTTCTGAATACACTAAAGTGGAGAATGAACATCAGTATAGAGAAAACAGAAATTTGCCTATTCACCAGGAGTAATCTTGATGTTGACAGTTCATCACTCAAGGTACAGTTAAATGGTAAGGACATCCCATACAATCCACATCCAAAAATCCTTGGTCTACACTTGGATGAATCATTGACCTTTCAGAACCATATCAAAAAAACAGAACAGAAAGCAAATAGTCATTGGAGTTTTAAGACAAATCAAACATGTTGAAAAGATTAACACATGCAAACTGTTACAGCTCTACAAATCTTTAATATGTCCTATTTTAGAATATGCCTGTGCTGTCTGGCAGATTACTGATGCAAAACCTTTAGATGAGGTACAGAGAAAATCCCTATGTTTATGTCTGGATGCATATGCAACTAGTGGAAGAGAGGCACTTGAGGTTGAACTTGGTATTAAACCTCTACATATTAGAAGGCAAGAATTATCAATTAGGGAGGGCTCCAAGATAATAAGCAAAGGTGACCAGATTCTAATCAAAAAGTCTTGGCTCAATTGGAAAGATGAAATTGAGAATGAAAAATTCTTATCTCCATTTGGTAAGATACAAATTCAGCTAGAAGATATGTCTTCAGAAACAGGCACCACAACCTTCAACATTGAACCAGAATTTTCATTTGAGGATTCACTTCAGCCTTCAAAAAGACGGCCAGAATACTGGGATCGATTAGGCTCATCAAAGTCCAGAACGGAAGAACACCGGGCCGCGTAGCGCAGTCGGTAACGTGTCTGTCTACAGATGCGTGTCTGACTGCAGATCCAGGGGTCGCGAGTTCGATCCCGGCCCGGTACCATACTTTCGTGGAGATTGATCATGAAATAATTTCTACGGTCATTCTCCTCCCTTCCGCTGATTTATTCAAGAAGGGTTGTTGTCAGTTACAAGCGAAAGTATGTGCACAAATTACTGGTTAACCGCTTGCTCAAGCCTGCCCAGGAAAAAGTGTGGTTAAGTGAACTGACCGTCCCGCAATGACCATAGCTGTTGACATGGGACGTAAAGCAACAAAAACAAACAAAAAACAAACAAAGAACGGAAGAACAACAAAATGAATCCCGTTCAATCATCCAAGGCCTGCTTGATAACTGTTCTCCCAGTTCCATCATTGCGTTTACAGACGGCTCCTGTCAACCTAACCCTGGACCTTGTGGGGCCGGCGCCTGCATCTTCATGCCATACCAAGATAATCCCATCTGCTTGAAGAAACCTGTATCTGGACACAGTTCTATCCTCCTTGGAGAGCTTGTTGCTATTCTCATAACCATAGACTATGTAGCCGAGGAAAGCAGCAAGATGGACAAGTCTGAGGTGCATATCTTTTCGGACAGCCAATCTGCAATAGGGATCTTACAGTTAGGGTGGCAGCCAACACAGCATAAACACACAGTAGCTGAAATAAGACAAAAGATTAAACAATTGGAACAGAAAGACATCAAGGTAGATATATCTTGGACCCCTGGCCATGCAAACATTAAAGGCAACGAGGAGGCAGACAGACTGGCAAAAGAGGCATCTTGTGAGGCAGCAGCTATGACCAGTGACACAGATGTAGTGACAATGTCAGATATCAAGCAAGCAGCAGTCAAAATGGGTCTATCCCAGTGGCAGAGACAATGGGAATCTTCTGAAACAGGAAGATCCTTATTCAGATACAAACCTCATGTAAAAGATAGATCTCTGATTGATTTTCCAAATACCATTTCATACAGGAACATTGCTAAGCTTAGATTAGGATATAACCAGCTTAAGGACTATCAGCTTAAATTGGGCATTTCTGACAGCAACTTATGTGAATGTGACAAAATAGAAACAGTTGAACATTATCTTCTACATTGTGAAAAGTACTTCAACGAAAGAGAGGCCTTAAGAACTCATATCTTCAATACCACTGGAATTTCAGACCTTTCGTGTGAGTTCTTACTCAGCTGTACAAAAAGTGACTTCAGAAAAATCCATGAAATGAACATTTTCTCCGCACTGGGTGATTTCATCACCCGGACAGCTAGGTTTTAATGTGCACCTCCAGTTTAACAGTTATACCGAGAGAAAATTTACTTAAGAAGATAATACCTGAGAAAACCAAGAGAATACATACCAGAGATGATGCATATTACAAGAGAGACTAATTCTGTCGTGAAGACATAGATTCAACGATTCAACCCCTTTAGCCTCAAAACCAAAAGCTCACAATGTCATTACGAAGTAATGACCAAAACTAAATTGCAGACACTTTTGAATCGCCGTTACCAGGAGGTTTTGGCGAAAACTGAACATCTAACCATAAAAACTATCTCAACAGGTCATGCAAGGCATGGATAACTTTTACTGACATATCACTGAGTCAAAATAATGAGCGTTTGAAAATAAGGAAAAAATAACGGTAGCCATTCCGGCTCCAGTATCCGGTTTGACGCAGTGAATCCGAGCCTTTGTCACACTTGGAGAAAATACATTTCAAAACTTACAAACTCTTCAACCAAAAAATGAAACGATCAGTTAAATGTGTTCAGAATGTTAAATAAATCAAACCCTTACATTTACTTATCACGAAAAGTTCTCTTTTTCATTAACTTTGCAGAAATTCAAAACTGAAACCGTTATTTTTCAAAGATCGTGTGACGTTGACGTCGCGCACCATTTGGCGTACAAAGCGTAACGTCAAGTTATAGCGTCTTGGGGCTTATTACGTAGATAAAAACGTCATTGTCCCATTGTTTATGCCCTAACAAATAGGTTTCCCGGTACTATATCGACTTAGAGTATATTTGAGACATTGTCCTGTTTTGTCTTAACGTCGCCATCTTGATCATAAGGTAGAAGAAAAGTTATCGAACACTTTGATGTTGCCGTCGCAACATTCACTGCCGATTGACCTGAAGCTGGAGCTGAATGGCTACCGAGAGCTTAGTTTCACTCCTGGTCATTACTATGTAATGACACTGTGAGCTTTTGGTTTTGAGGCTATATAAGGACCGAACTTCAAGCTCCTGTGCCTACATCGAGGTTTTAAAACTCCTTCGAGGTTCTATTAGCGTGCGAAATGCTCAAAAGTGCATGTTCACAGCCAAATCAGCCCAGATCGCAAAATGGTAGGTATCGAAAACTAGTGACTTGTATCTACGGTGAACAATGTTTTTGCTTTTCGCCAATTTTACAGTGGCAATTTTGTGAAAGAAAGTGGCTACAGGTACGGGCCCGTATCCCTAGACTATGATTCTAGAGGTACGGTCCCGTATCTCTAGACTACGAGTCTAGGGATACGGGCCGTACCTGTAGCCAGTCCACTGAGGATAGGCTAGGGATACGGCTCTAAAATTTCAATACATGTATATATCGTAACTTATTTTACCGTTTGAGAAGTATAATCAAACAATAACTTAAGTTGCTAATTCAAATCCATTTAGGGGAAAATGGATGTACTGAGGTAAATAAAACTAATTATTGTAGCAATGCTACAGTCACTAGGTGGCGCTGCGCAGCAATATGCGCAGAACGACAAACAAACCTGACCTCGCAAGATCTAGAAATACACATGTTGGTTTTCCGTTTTTAGCAGAAAGTTAACATTTGATTGGTCTGCAAAAATAACTGAATCTATTTTAAGATACATTCCTGGATGTGTAATCCTGAAAAAATTGTCGTCCAACCCGCAACTATAACAAAATAAATCAATTTGAAATCTTCGATGGAAAAAATACATATGATTACAGTTTATTACAGTCTTTTAAACATAAAATATTACTTAAAGAATATTTCGTCTAGCGATTGCAAAAGTGTTTTTACATGGATGGGTTGGACAAAGTACTTTTTTTCGATCATTTTCAGACCTTGGTAAGTTTAACCGCGATGTTAAAAATCATTCGGATATATTCTATTATTTTCGCTATGCAGACCGGCTACAGCAATAAAAACCGAAGCGTCTCGAGTGTAAAAAGTCTGCGAAACACAGTCGAAAATCAACATGAAGTCACCATTTTGACCATTTTTAAGTGTTTTAACAGGTATATGAATGAAATTTAGACATCATATTGCTAGCACAAATACTATTTGACATTTCTGTAGAAGCCCATTTGCGTGACATGTCGATTTGCGTATAAGAACGTGGTGATGTTAGAAATCAAGTGAGGTCAGTTTTCCACATTGTTCCTTAAATATGCAAAATATACAACAGTGACCCCAGGCTTACAAAAAAATTCACCAAAATTACATTTCTGCATATTTCTTTTTCAAATAAAGTTTTCATGTATAAGTAAACCTTACATCATAACATTGTGATGCAAAATATGTAAAAATAACAATTTTAAAAAAATCTGTAACATTGCTAATTATTGGGGTCGGTAATGAAAGCCATGACCGCGCCGTGCTGCGCTGCCGTGCCGAAATCTGCCGTGCCAGATATAAATTTTTCCTTTCCCGATTCACAAAGAGGTGTAAGTCCATAATTGTTTCGCTCTATCATCTACAAATAGTATTATCAACATTTGCCAATAATAAAATACATAAGTTTTTTTTCCGAAATAATGATTTAAATGGCGATTTGACATGTGCCAGGGGTATGAAAGCCCGCGCCGTGCCATGCCACTTGTGTTAGTGGCAGTTTTACCATAATTTTTTATCAGTTGATTACTGAAACGTTTGTCCTGGTGTATTTTTACTAGAAATGTGGGCAAGGATGATTCTTAGTGGGTGTTTTTGGCATGCAATGGAATAAATTAAAGGGGACAGCAACCCTATAATAATAAGTATGTTTAATCAGAAAAAGCTCTATGAACCATGAATTTTGATACAAGTATCATCAAAATCGATTGAAAAATGGGGAAGATACGGGTATTTAAGAATTCAGTGTGGCCAACATTTTGTCGCCATTGTGAATATTTAATTAGTTTTTAGTTATCAATGCCATCAAATCAGCTGTGTTTCAGCAGATATGCAGCTTTATATATAAGGAAAATGTTTTATTAAAGATAATTGCAAGTAAGCCATTGGTTTGTCTTTTATTTTGATAACGCATATTTAATTAGGCTGTGTGACGTCACTAAGCCTACAATATGGCCGCTTCCATTACAGTCCATTTGCAAATATTCAAAAGCCCACAACTTCCACTTTTTTCAACCAATTTCGATGATACTGGTATCAAAATTCATGGTTTATTAAGATCTTTCATATAAAACATACTAATCACCAGGGTTGCCGTCCTCTTTAATAATGGTAATAATAATAATAACGCACACACTCAATAGGCCCTTTTCATGCGTAGTTACAGCTGGACAATTAACTGGTCAGTTAAAATTGTGTTCATGGTCCGCTTGCATCATAATATAATCAAGGGCCTTCATCAAGAAACCTAAATATTACTGACTCTGTAATAGAACCAAACAAGCTCATTACAGATGTATGTGCATGCCTTTAATCTTATCGATTAACAGATTCTAACACCAATAATCATTTTCTAGAAAGAAGTTTTTGAACTTCAATAAGCGTGACATTAATTTGTGTTACTCAGAATCATATAAAACATATATGCACAGTCTCGTCACAGCCTCTACTGCTGGTTTATTTATACAAGATGATAAATATTAACCATGTAATGAATCTAGCTAGACTATTGTTATATTACAAGATAGATAACGTTCGTACATCATAAATTTGTTCACGGTGAAGGCTCAGACGAGTTTGCGCATCTTGTGCAGATCCAGACGGTTTTGCCAACGGGGTTTTCTTAGTTGATAAGGGGAGAGACGATCCAAATGCCACCATAAGCGGGCCAACATCAGCCCGCAACGAAACGCCTGTCGTACATATGATGGCCCAACATTGAATGCTGGCTTGGTAACCTTGTGATTTTTCTGGGGATCCGGACCAGTATTGCTTGGAAACCCTATAGTGTTGTGATTTTTCAGGGGGGTCTGTACCCCCGTCCCCTCTTGATCCACCCATGCGCATAATCACGGTCTCACCAGAGCCTTTACTGCTTGTTTACTGAAGGTAGTGGATATACAAGTTAGAAAATTAAGCACACCTACCCGAAAGATGTAGATTCAGAGTTCTCGGAAACGCCGAATCAGGCGTTTTTTACGCCAACTTTTGGTCTTGTACGCGTACTTTTCCTGCTGGGGATTCTCTTTTACGCCAATTTTTTTTTCTGCTGACTCAAACTCCTTAAAAACACCTGAAGATAACAGCGGGAGTCCAAATTTGGCTTATGCAAATTTGAGAAGCACATGTTCGATTGGTTTTAACTTTTCTGAGTGCGTGTAAAGACAAATGATAGTCGCGCATTCGTGACTGTCTGTCTCAATCAAATCTTGAAATGTTTCTTACTTTTTTGAACACATGAAATCACATCCACAGCTCGAGTTCCACAGATTGTTGATAAAATAAAAATAAGATTTGCTGAAGACATTGGTAAACCAAATAGGATAACGTCCGACAAGGCAACGTTCCGAACGAAGCGTCATTAGCAACAAATGAGTGATGCAATCAATTATCGGTGTGTTTTTTCCACCGAATAAACTATTCTTAGGGTATTAAATGCAAACAAATGACTTCCAGCAAGAAAACCCGTTCATTTTAAACCATTGAAATGAAATCGTCTCGCACGTAGGTATGAAATAAAAATAATCATCAATCGCCGTAGATTAGGTGCGCAAAAAGCACTTGCATGCTAAATAATTAAATGATTGAACTAGTCTAAGATCTATACATCTGCAAAAGATCTATCCGTCTGTCTGTCCGTTCGTATGTCTGTCTGCTTGTAAATGAATATAACAACTACATGTACATGTATATCAAAAGTATAAGCTTTTCATTTTTAAGGCCAAACATAAAAAGTATGTGTTTCACGATACATGAAATTTTAAAATATGAAAATATTTTTATTTTGATGGAGAAGATGGGAAAACAATATAGCCAAATCCCTTTGAAATCCCAACAATGTTTAGAAAGTATTGTGTAGGGGTTGGCGAAGAGGGGGGTTAAGGGTAACCTGATACAAACTTTTATTTTTGGTCTAAAATCTTTTTTGTTCACAGCTAGTCCTCACAGGGATTTTGAAATTGCCATTTTGCAGGATAAAAGACATTACATCCGTTAAAAAAACTTTTCATATTTCGGCTAAAACTAAAAACTCCAACTTTTCCAGGTCAAACTCCAATTTTTCAATTTTGACTCCAACTTTTTCCAGGGATGGATTCTATGAATCCTGTTTTCAAAATCCTAATGAGAACTCTGAGATTGTATCCTCGCGAGCTATATAGCCTACCGGAGTTCGAATAAAACTCAGTTCTTTCATTGGTCATACATGTACATCATAAGCTTAAGTCAGTTCACAGTGAAGGCTCAGACGAGCTTGCACATATGCGCACTCTAGCCAGAGCCTTTACAGTATATTGTTTGTAATCGTCTTGTTTGCTGGCATTAACGACATCATACTTGGATGGTCTATAAACACAGTAATATTTCCTAAAGCATGTAAAGAATATTTTTCGTTGTTATCCACGTTTCTTTGGATTATAAAAGAAGACAATAGTTGTGTATTCACTGCAGACGAGCAATTAGGGGCGCTAAAAGAAAATATTTAATTGGTATTCGCACTTTTCACATTTGTACACAAGTGTCATCCGACAATGATTGTATTTTGATTTTATTTACCTTTACAATTGATTGCTGGCTCCCTTTCCAATGTCAACGATGGCGACCAAACAGATGTGAATTTGCAACACAATATTTTGTTGGATTAGATTATCTCAAACGGTAAAATAACTTACCAGATATAGCTGAAATTTTAGAGCCATACCTCTAGCCGATCCTCAGTGTACTGACTACAGGTACGGGCCAGTATCCCTAGACTCGTAGTCTAGAGATAGGGTCCCGTACCTCTAGAATCGTAGTCTAGTACCTGTAGCCACTTCCTGAAATTTTGTGTAATATTGTGTTTTTGAAATCTCTAAAATGGAGATTTTGCTAAAAAAATCACGAAACTATGCTTACTTGGACACAATAGGGGCACATTTCACCATCATTGACTTCTTCAATGTTTACATGAAAAAATGGCGGAGTCTGCGTGAAGAGGTCGCTTACAGCCTCAGAGCATTCGGCTGTTTTCGTCCTCCGAGCATTTTCTACGGTGGCTCAGTTAAGCCATCAATATTATTGTTACAATTAGTCGTGATTATCGTTTCTTTTTTATTTGAGTTTTGCATCGGAGTAGACAGGGGGAGATATTTAAGGGGAAATAACAAAAGCCAGGACCAAAGCCCGGAATCCCGAGTCAATTCTCGGGACCAAAATTTGATATTTAACATGCAAATATCAGCATGAAATTCGGAACTTATGTTCATAATACGGTCTTCTTAAAAATGCGTACAAATATTTTTATGACTCTTGATTAGTTATTAATAAGGGCCAAAAATATCGGACCCTATCAACCAGTTTAGACCGTGTGTCAGTTTTTGCGGTAATGACGATGTCAAGTATACTCAAAATTTTCACTAGGGAAACATTTTTTTTATCTCTTTCATCTACAAAGACCCCAAAGAGTATAAAAATCAATTATATAATTTGAATTCACCGAATATTTTAAAAGATAATTAGCCCGGAAATTGCCATTTATTTCTCTAATACAGCATTGACGAGGTGAAGGGAATTTAAAACTTTAGTGGACACGAACCTTTCAGATAACAATATGTCAACATATTTTCATTCATGGTAATACCAAAGGGTATGACTCTGCAAACAATCACGAGCATTACTGATTACAAACTCTAAGAAAAATATTGCCCGGGACATCACATTTTTCGTGTTTTGTCTTTTTTTCAGCTTTTTTGTATAGAAAATAGTAAGTGAGTATGATCAGGAAATACCACAATCACAAATCGCAGACAACCCTGTGGCACCGCGAGGAAGAGCCGCTCAACCATCACGAGACACCAGGAAGACAAATTAAGCAAAGCAACCAGCTCTCTCTTCCCCATCAAGATGATTGCAATACTAGAACGGACACAAAGCAATGTACAACAAAACATAGAACAATTACAGGCTTCTACAATGGGAGTAACAATAAACAAAAAGTCAACAACAACAGAAGCACCGCCTTAGAACACACAGCAACCTAAGCCACCAGGGGGCTTAAATGCATTTTACTGGTACCAAATCTTCGCCCTAGATTCTGCTGTTGTTGAAGTACTAGAAATGTTCAGCTCGCATTGAGGTCATCTAACTAATGCAATATATCGTCATGGAGAAACACTCTAATCAAATTAACACACCATGATGAAACAAAGAAAAGGGCTCATGACTCACAGATCATAGTCAGAGCTAAAGAAAACCTAAAGTTGTGCCACCGTGGGTCTAACTACAGATAAGCATCAGGCACCAACCCACCGTTTAAAGCTTTACGTCAGAGCCGCCATATAGTGTGAGGCCTGACCCACTGTCGTGCAATTAGAGGAAACCAAAGCTATAAAACGTGATTGGGTTTAAAACTAGGCATGCAGACTGTCGCATGATATCCAAGTTATATCAAACCCTTATATAAAGTTTTACTATCCTTTTGAATTGATCACTAAAATTAGGTTTTCCAACAATTTGTTTGAATTTATAATCTAAATCGCCATAAAATATAGGTTCTGATATGCCTTGTTGCAGAAGAGTTTTTAACCCAATAGAAGACTGGATTTTTTTTTTTATTTGAAAAGTAGTTTAACAATACCATTCCTAGAAATAAGTTTCAATTTCTAAGTAAGAATCTGCCCGAGACCAAACGTGACGAATATAACCACAGTCAAACAACGATTGATCAGGCGAGCCTGCGCAAATGTATATCCTCGCAAGAGCTTTCTGGCAGCAGTTAGCAAGTTTGACATTTTTTGCTACATTTACGAAGACTCCTGTAAACTTGTAATAATGTGCAGTCTTGTCAGAGCATTCGCTGCTCGCATTTATGAGAGAAAGAAAACAAAAAAATCTTATCGCATTTTCAAGCAAATGCGGCTCCGTCGAGTTAATGCCAATGCACAGCCTCGCCCGAGCTTAAGCTGCTTGCATTAAACGAGAGAAAAATCTGAAAAGTCGGTATTTTGAAGCAGTGGAGGCTCAGTCGAGTCTATGCCAATGCACAGTCTCGCCAGAGCCTTCGCTGCTCATATAAATAAGACAAACATCGAAAAGCTTGCTACTTATCGCATTGTATAGTAGTCTCAATCCACGTTAAAGAACCATATGATAATTAAGATATGGTTACTTGAAGGCTTTCTCCCTGCAACTCAGAGTGTACAAAGTACACCCTACCGATATTAATGCCTGATAGTGTGTCAGACAGCATTTAGAGATAGTGTCCTTACGCGGAACCGGACACTCTCTCTTTTGAAAAACGCAATGTACAAATAATATAGGCTTCAATAGGAATTTGCAATCAATGTTAGACCTCTGAAACCTTTTGAAAATTATTGTTTTCTGTGAAATAAACCATTTGCCCACTCTGTCAATTGAGATTAGGGACTAAAAATGTCAGAACCTGATGAAAAGTCCTGTATCCGCGCACCGTGCATGCATGTTTCAAGAATTTGGCAACAAACCAGGCCAGAGGTACAGTACGATTATACGGATAATACTGATACCGCGCCAAGTTGATCATTTTCGAAATGATAATCTATATTTCGGAAAACTCAAATAAAAAAGAGACGATATTCGGGACTCATTGTAACAAAAGATATTGATGGCTTAACTGAGACACAGTAGATGATGCTTGGAGGACAAAAACAGGAGAGTGCTGAGGCTGTAAGCAACCTCTTCACCCAGCATCTGCCATTTTTTCATGTTAACATTCAAGAAGATTCAATGATGGTGAAATGTGCCCAGATTGTGTCCAAGTTAAGCATAGATTCTAGATTTTTAGCACAATCTCCATTTTAGAGATTTAAAAAAAAAACGATATTACACAAAATTGCCAAGGTAAAATTGGTGAAAAACAGAACTTTTGTTTTCTTTAGATACAAGTCACAAGTTTTCGATACTTACCATTTTGTGATTTGGGCTCATTTGACTGTGAACATGCAGTTTTGGGCATTTTCCCACACTAATTGAACCTCGAAGGAGGTTTAATAATAGAACCTTGAAGGAGGTTTAAAACCTCGATCCTAGAAATCTCACTTGTGCAGGACCTGAGTGTAGTGACTAGTGCCATCATAGGTCCAGATAAGGAAATTTTATGAGCGTAAAATTGTAATTACTTTCTTACCCATCAATTTAAACATGTATTTGGTAGGGGTGCAATGATATACCTATATACAGGTAAACCGTGATTCACTCTAAATAAATATCGTATCATGATACACTTTTGACTGTACCGGTACAAGAGCTAAAATTTCTAAAATTTGCAAGAAAATATCCATTATTGGCTTTGAAATTGCCCAAAAGTCGGGTCGTTTTCAAAGCCGGAAAAGGTAAAAAAAAGGAAAAAAAGAGGCAGTGGTATAATTCCTGACACGAACTACACAAACGTTGACTGTGTCTAACATCATATCACCGACTTTCAAGCATTGGAAGATGTTTTTTCTGTACGACAGACATCAATGCGAGCTCTAATATATTGTTTATGGATAGTTGACACATTTTCTATCCATCCTTTCAAGCTATTTCAGCATTTCAAGTACCGACGCTTATTGTTAAAACTTGTAAATATGTGTTTGTGTTGCAAATTAGACAGCTACTTTCGGTTTCAAAGCTGAATATGACAAGTGATTGCAATTTCTTGAGCCGGCTGAATGTGACAAGTGATTGCAACTTCTTGAGCCGGGCCGCGTAGCGCAGTCGGTAACCTTTCTGGCCACAGACGCGTGTCTGACTGCAGATCCAGGGGTCGCGAGTTCGATCCCGGTCCGGTCCCATACTTTCATGGAGATTGATCATGAAATGATTTCTAAGGTCATTCTCCTCCCTTCCGCTGATTCATTCAAGAAGGGTTGTTGTCAGTTACAAGCGAAAGTATGTGCACGAATTACTGGTTAATCGCTTGTTCAAGCCCGCCCAGGAAAAAGTGTGGTTAGGTGAACTGACCGTCCCGCAATGACCATAGCTGTTGACTTGGGACGTAAAGCAACAAAACAAACAAACAAAGCAACTTCTTGATTTTGGAAGAAAAATTTAAAGAAATTAGCTAGTGTTAAACTGACTGTATTTTTCTGAGGTTTGATAACTATTTAAGCAAATGCCTAATTCACTGAAATATCTGGAGATCTGATTTAGTCACCAAATTCATCGCAATACCATCCGAGTGCTGTCAACCTAGTCAAATTTGAAGCTTTCTTCAAATTGTTTTGTTATTACTTGTTTCATGTATATATGTTGATTTTTGACTTATACCCCAGTTAGGGGTCAAGGTCGTTAATAAAAACCTTCTAAAAAATGGCGGATAGACAATCACGAATTATTGTAGTGAAATATCTAAAAGGGAAGGCACAAATTTGATCATTTCTCCTTGAAAAACAGCCGAGGGACAGAAGGAATAGCTGAAAATATGACAGTGTGTAATGGATGCCAATTTCATGACCCTTGAAATATATTATAATACTGAACTAAGGGCAGTAATAGACAGAAATAAAGATACCAGGTGTATCGCAATATGTATAGCAATACAGGTTTTCCATATCACAATATATCGCAATACGCTTTTTGGCGTATCATTGCACCCCTAGTGTTTGGGGTGCTCAATAGAACCGTCTCATCGAGACGGTTCTTTTGAGTACACACAACATATGTTTTGGTTGAGAAATAAAGATAATATTTTTCAATTACGCAGTCTTATCTTGAGTCCTGTGCCATTCCTAACAGCCTCGCTGTTGGATTCACTCTTTAAATTAGGCTTAAATGAAATATATGTGTGGTTCCTGTTGCCTACCTACCCTAATTTTTCTAACCCTACCCTAAACATTAAAATGGTCTTTGGAGAAAAAATACCTAAAATGGGCACATTTTCAGATTTTGTCACTATTTTCTTTGTTAAATGTTATAACAAAATTTAATAATTTTCCTACCTACCTACCCTAAATTTTGTTGGTATGCAACAGGAACCACACATATATTTCATTTAGGCCTTAGCAACATGGTTAGAGTGGTTGACTGTCATGCAGGAGTTCTGAGTTCGAATCCTGGCAGACCCAAAGATTTTCCCCTTGGAATTACTTCACTGGTGGCAGCTGCAATTCGGTAGCGCCTGAGTCGGCCTCCTGGAGCAGTAGGGGGGCTATACTTAGTTGTAGTTGATGCCGGCTTTTGGGAAATAAAAGGTGGAAGAGTGTAGTGACAGTTCTTTAGCGACATGGTTAGAGTGGTCGACTGTCACGCAGGAGGTCTGGGTTCGAATCCTGTCGGATCCAAAATATTTTCACCTTGGAATTACAGGAGGTTTGTGTTAGAATCCTGCAGGGTTCATACGCGTCAGGGAAATGTCAGGGAAATTTAAATTTTTTCAAGGTCAGGGAATTGTCAGGGAATTTTATGTTGTGTCAGTGAAAAATAGATATTTGCTAAAATGTCAGGGAAATGTCAGGGAATTTTATAATTTCCAGTTTGTATCAAATGATGAGAAACTGAAAATTGCTAGGGCAGTTTTCTTTACATTTTGGAAACAAGCTAAATCATTTTTATAGCTTTTAAATTGCTTTAAACATAAGAAGATGGAAGGATTTGGTGCTACATGTAGCTGCATCCTCAGCTGCATTTTAGCTCACCTGAGCTGGTACATATATTAGTATGGCAATGGGCTGGCATCACTCTATCATCCATTCACATTTTGAAAGAAGTATATCACTAATGTAAGTTAGCCAAATGTGATGAAATTTCATGTAAATATAGCCTAGGGTCCCATAGACTTATAACTAGGAAAAAACTTGGGAAACCATTAGGCCCAAAGCTTAAATATTTAATATATAGCAATGTCTAGTAGTCCCCTACATAAATTCTGCCAATCAAGCCCCTGGGGTTTAAAATGGATCAATATTGCTACATGTATTATGGAAAAGAAATCTTCTGAAACCATATCCATTTAGTGTGTGCCCACTTCTAGTGCTCCCCAACTTAAACCCTGCCAATAAAGCCCCTTGGGTGCAAACTGGCCCCCCCCTGGTGATCAACAGCTCTCATAGACTTATAATGGAAAAAAATTAAAAAATCTTTTCTATGAGGCACATAGTTTATATTTTAGTATATAGCAATGTCTTGTGGTCCCCTGCATAAATCGTGCCAACCATGCCCTTTGGATCCAACTTGGCCATGTAATGAGGGTCTGTTATTAGTTTCCCTATGATGGGGAAAAACGTTAAAAAATCTTCTGAAACCACAAAGCCAGTAGCTTTTATATTTAGTATGTAGCAATACTTAGTGGTCCATTATGTAAATTCAGCCGATCCTTTGGAGTCTTTAACCCTGGGGTTCAAATTGGCCACGGCCATACCTGTGTGTGATTTGCTCCCATAGACTCACAAAAAAATAATCAAAAAATCTTCTTAAACCATGAAGTCAACATCTCAGGTGAGCAGTTTAGGCTCATTAAGCTTCTTGTTAGCTTAGCTAAGCATGTTGTACTCAAAGTCACTCAATGTTTGTCGTGAGTCATCTGTAGTCAACAATTTGCCATAATCAGGGTTTTAGCAGAGTTTTATCATGACAAAAGTAAGTAAGAAGGCAAAGATCAGGAATCGATACAATCAAGTAGGACACATAATGGGAAAGTGACAAAAACATCACACACAAGAGAGCCAAGATGTTAACCCTTTCGCAGCAGGTGACCACAAGGCTGCAATGAACAGACAAGAAAGCATGACAAAAACAAAACATAAATAACAAAATGATACACAAAAGAAGCACTGCCTTGGAATTATCAGTAAAAATTTTTACTGGACGGTTTAAACTAGTTTTATGGTGCCTACCTCACCTTATTTCAGATGTGGATCAAGACAAATAGATGTTTGATTCACATGAAAGATCCCTAACAACCTTTTTCTGTTGTAGCTTTTACAATGAAATAATCCTCATCAGATTAAAAATGCTCTGCTTTCCTTTATATCTGTATATACTGGTAGCATTATGGGTGGCTGTAGGGGAGGTATAGAGGTCAACATCCAATTTTTTTTAAAGAAGACAGCAGTTTTAAAATAGTAATTTGATAATCTTGTAAGTTTCTGTTTTGAAAACATAGCTATTTACTATTCTATAGACATAGACATGCTTTAATGTTGAATAAATCTTTTTAAAATTAAAAATTATCACTCTAAATTGAAAACAGAGCTATTCACTGTAGCTATACACATAGGTTTGAATAAAATCAAGTTTCTCTGACGAGTACAGTTATGTCAGGGAAATTTGGAGTGGCGTCAGTGAAAAGTCAGGGAAATGTCAGGGAATTTTGTTTTATCCTGTCTGTATGAACCCTGTCCTGGCGGACCCAAAATATATTCCCCTTGGAATTAATTGGAACATATCCAAAGGAGAAAGACTATTCCACTGTGGAATAGTTCGGGGGGAAAAGAGTTCTTCAGGGCATCACTGTACAGGTATGTCTGGTATCTACAATATTGGTCACTGTGTGATGCCCTGGTAGTTTTCAAGCTGTGGGCAGGGGTCAGGTACTTGCTTTTTCTATAGACACAGGACCAGAATGTATCTTGTGAAAGAGAAACCACCCCAGGTTTCGACCGCCCGACCTTACACCCCAGCCATCTCAGATTTGTGCTTAACGTATCATCTATGCTTTTAAATCCAGTTGGACGGTGTATTGTTCATCCAGGGGACATGAGTTTGATCCCAGTCAAGTCCTTTACTTTCATGAAATATTTTCTATTGTCATTCACCTCCTGATTTAAGAAGGACTTTCATTAGCTGCAAGCAAAAGTATGTGCTCTTTGAGCCTGCCCAGGTAAAAATATGTGGAAAGGTTAACTGACCATGTGGACATGTATCTGTTGACTTGGATGTTAAACCACAAACAAAAGAAAACCCATTATTATAAAGGCTTTTTTCTTTAGAAAATAAAGGGTATGTCCATTACAAAGTCAGACCGTCCGTCACGCTTCTTGTAAATGTATCTCTTTCTAAAAAGTTTGACGTAGCAACTTCAAACTTTATAGCTGAATAGGTCACATGATGTAGAGGGTACTGGGCTACATTTCTTGTGACCTTGACCCCAAGGTCAAAGGTCAAATAATGTATTTTCTTGTAAATGTATCTCCTAAACCATTAGACATAGCAACTTCAAACTTTGTACCTAAATAGGTCACATGATGAAGAGGGTACTGGGTCAAGGTCAAATAATGAATTTTCTTGTAAGCACATCTCCTAAACCTTTTGATGTAGTAAGTTCAAACTCTGTAGGTGCATAGGTCACATGATGTAGGGTGCACTGGGCAACATTTCATACAACCGTGGGATGTAGCAACATCAAACTTTGCTGGTGCATAGGTCATATGATATCGGGGGTACTGGGCAACATTTCATGTGACTTTGACCCCCTTGACCTTGGGGTCAAGGTCAAATTATTTTCTTGTAAATGAATTTCCTCCTAAACCGTTAAACATATCAGCTTCAAACTTTGCAGGCGCATATATCATATGATTTAGAAGATACTGGGCAACATTTCCTGTATGTTCTTGACCTACCCTCAAGGTCAATGGTGAAATAATGTACTTTCTTGTAAACGCATCTCCTCCTAAACTATTAGACGTAGCAACTTCAAACTTTGAAGATGCTTTGGTTAGATCAAAAGCGGGCATTTGCGATGGTGTGCCATCAACTGAAGTCTAGTTATCCCCAGACGAAGTCGGAGGGATATAGTTTTGGCGTCGTCGGTCCGTCCACACTTTTTGTCCGTCCGGAACCATATTTTAGTACCTGTTGGTAAGATTTGATTCATTCTTGGTACAAATGATTAGTACCATGGACGTTCGATATCCTATCAGTTTGGTCAAAATCGACTCCTTAACACTTGAGTTATTGCCCTTGTTTTACTATTGGCAATTATAAGGCAAAACCTATATTAGCTTTTTTGTGTGATGATCTTCACATTTCATCAAAGCTATTATACTTCTCACTATAGACCACGATTGCCAAGTGCCTGTAGATAAGCATGGCAGTGTCAAAGTTTTACCCCACCCCCTTTGACCCCACTAAAGGGGTCAAAGGTCAAATATTTGAATTTCGCAATAACTAAGGCAATTGTTAATATTTTGCAGAGCAGCAATAGATACGAAACATATCAACGGGATTACTGTTTGAAGGCCTGGGTCCTAGCCCATTGGGTGGACTCAGGGGGTGGGGCCCAGGCCAAAATTAAACTTTTTCAGAATATGGTCATGTTGCATATCAAATTAAAGCTGACGACGCTGGCAGCAATATGGTAGCAAATATTTTGCCCACTGACACACCCTCCATCTAGGGGGTGGGGTCAAAAGGTCAAACTATCTTTTTTTACTGAAAGTAGTCATGTTGAATATCAAATTTAAGCTGACGAGGCTAGCAGCAACATGCTAGCAGCAAATATTTTGCCCACAGACACCCTCGACCCAGGGGGTGGGGTCAAAAGGTCAAACTATATCTTTTTTCTAAAAGTAATCATGATGCATATCAAATTAAAGGGATATGAGCACAGAGCACCATGAAAGCAAATATGCTGTTATTACACACACCAACGACCCCTGGGGTGGGGTCAAAAGGTCCCTTTTTTATTTTCTAAAAGTGGTCATGTTGCATATCAAATTTAAGTGGAAGAGGTGTAGACCTACATGCAAGGTAATACTTTGAACTTGACCTCTGGGGTTGGGTTTAAAGGTCAGATATTGAAATTGTGCAGATGAAATTATATCTTTTATTAAACTAAGCACTAAAACATACTTGACAGGCGTTTGTTATGATCTGAATGATACTGAAGGCGAGCTAAGGGTTAGATAAATGAGATTCATGTTTTGTGATTTACATGTTTCTCTCAAATAACCCTTCGTCAGGGGATATAAATTCGTCGAATTTGTCTTGTTACCTTTTCATTTCAGGCCTAAGCCATAGTACAACATGCCCAAAACTAAATCATTTGATGTTGAGAGCTACAGAAATCCATATGAAAGCAACACAGAATGGGGAATGAGAAAGAAGTTTCTGTTGGCCCATCACAAGAAGCTGGACATTGATCGTCTTATCTGTCTCTCTAATTGCTATGTCAATGTTGAGATATATGGATGCAGGTACCATATAAAGCATTATTTGTCAGCATACTTTTATGAGCACACAATGGGGGGCTTTATGGGAAATTTGGAATGTTTGAAAAAATAATTTATTAGACAGCCAGGTAACCAAAATCACAATATTTTAGGCCTAAAAACAACATCAATTCAAGAACAACTACAAATTTTAGACCCGAGAGGCAGCCCAGGGATACAGATGGGCCACTTCCAGCGAAGTGACGTTGCACAGGCTTGAAAAGTACTTGAATATACAGGACTGATGAAAAGTCCTTGAAAATTAAATTTGTCTTGAAAGTACTTGAAAGACACTCAAAGGCCTTGAAATTTCCTTGAATTTTACCATTTACAGGAGGATTCAACACTGTCTTTGGAGACCTAAATCACAATAAAATGTTGTGCTTTTATTTGGTGCAATGCTGCACCAAATAAAGGCACCACAATTTTTTACTTCTTTTCTAAAACTAATGTCTTAAGCAATGCACTAAAGCATTTCCAAAGTAGAATTTTAACGTGTAAATCAGTATTTTTCATAAGGTTTCAGTCCTTGAAAACAGTTGGGAAGTCTTTTAGAAGTCCTTGAAAGTCCTTGAATTTTACTCAAACTTGCCTGTATGATCCCTGATACATCTGACATCACAGTTTCTAAATTTTAATTTTAGTCAACTTGCAAAGAATAAAAGTTCATATTTGTGAATTTTCGTTACAATCGATGAAGGTAATACAATTTAAAAGCACTTTTCTGCGAACTTTCTGATCACCCCTAGTATATAGGTATGTCACTTTGTATTGCTAATATAACATTTTAGGTTTCTTTAATATGGTCGCTTAAGCACATTGACCATATTCACCTAGATCTCACTGTTGCATTTTATCATCCTTGGTGTGTCAAAGTCAGGGAACAAAAATTCCACTCGTCCGCTTTTACGTAATTACGGGTGAAATCTAGAAAGGATGAGTATTTCTTCCCAAGCACTCGTCCAGTAGGACAAGTGTTTTGGGAAGAATTACTTGTCCTTTCTAGATGTCCAACTGGGTGAGTGCAAAAATCTGAGAGTGAAACTAGCATTTTCTGAACTGGATGAGTATTGACTGTGAAATCTTTTTGTCGGTGTATGGGATGCAGGTATGATACTGATTGGGTAAATGTATAATTTTAGCAGTGATATAGGGATCTTCATAAGTTTATATTACTCCCTTATGTTCTTTATTGTATACACTTTTACAGGACGAGTGCATGTGTTTGCAGGACAAGTGAAAATTGCAAGTCACTGATCCTGCAGGACAAGTGCAATATTTAGAATATTTTTCTCCCCTGAAAGCTATTATACACAACTAGTCTGGATATGGGAGCATCGTGGCTCAGTGATAGAGTGCTTGACTCGAGACTTAAGGGCCGCGGGTTCAAGCCTCACCGACGGCACTGTGTTGTGTCCTTGAGCAAGACACATTAATACTAGCTTAGTACTGGTTCAACCCAGGTAGGTCCGCCCTATATAACTGAAAGATTGTTGATGGGACGTAAAGAATCAAATCAAACAAAAACTAGACTTCAGTCGATGGTACACCATCACAAATACCCGCTTTTGATCAACCCAAAGCATCTGCAAAGTTTGAAGTTGTTACGTCCAACAGTTTATGAGGAGATGAACTTACTAGAAAGTACATTATTTCAACTTTGACCTTGACCTTAGGTCAAGGACAAACACGAAACATTGCCCAGTATCCTCTACATCATATGACCAATGCACCTGCAAAATTTGAAGTTGCTATGTCCAACGGTTTAGGAGGAAATTCATTTACAAGAAATATTTAATTTGTTCTTGACCCCAAGGTCAAGGGGGTCAATGTCACATGAAATGTTGCCCAGTACTCTAGACATCATGTGACCTATGCACCAGCAAAGTTTGATGTTGCTACATCCCATGGTCAAGGAGAAGATGCATTTACAAGAAAATACATTATTTGACCTTTACCTTGGGGTCAAGGTCACATGAAATGTTGCCCAGTACCCTCGACATCATGTGATCTATGCACTAGCAAAGTTTGATGTTGCTACATCCCACGTTTAAGAAGAAGATACATTTACAAGAAAATACATTATTTGACCTTGACCTTGGGGTCAAGGTCACATGAAATATTGCTCAGTGCCCCTTACATCATGTGACCTATGCACCTACAGAGTTTGAAGTTACTATGTCAAAAGGTTTAGGAGATGCATTTGCAAGAAAATTCATTATGGGGTCAAGGTAACATGAAATGTTGCCCAGTACCCTTTACATCATGTGACCTACAGAGTTTGAAGTTACTATGTCAAAAGGTTTAGGAGATGCATTTACAAGAAAATTCATTATGTGACCTTGACCGTGGGGTCAAGGTAACATGAAATGTTGCCCAGTACCCTGTACATCATGTGACCTATTCAGCTACAAAGTTTGAAGTTGCTATGTCTAATTGTTTAGGAGGAGATACATTTACAAGAAAATACATTATTTGACCTTTGACCTTGACCTTGGGGGGTCAAGGTCACACGAAATGTTGCCCAGAACCCTCTACATCATGTGACCTATTCAGCTACAAAGTTTGAAGTTGCTACGTCTTACAGTTTAGGAGGAGATACATTTACAAGAAAATACATTCTTTGACCTTGAGGTCAAGGTCACACGAAATGTTGCCCAGTACCCTCTACATTATGTGATCTATTTAGCTACAAACTTTGAAGTTGCTACGTCTTACAGTTTAGGAGGAGATACATTTACAAGAAAATACATTCTTTGACCTTGACCGTCAAGGTCACACAAAATATTGCCCAGTACCCTTTACATCATCAGCGCCCTAGATAAGCTTTTGGGTCAATTGGGTACCTACGCAACCTGGTTATCCTCAATTGCTTACTTGCAAAAACAATTGCGTATTTTCATATTTTTTTACGCCACGTTTTTTTTCTGTGATTACACCTTTTCTTATTGCATGAAGCCATCGGAAAATGTGCTTGCATATTTATTCACTCCCATCGTCTGCCTTTCTAAAGTATCAAACTCGCTGATTTAATTGTTCCTGAAGCAAAGTTGACATTCGAGCGTGATTACTTCGCATCACTTTCACTTTGTTTTTCCGCGAAATACTTGACTGGGCACCGATATTTTCATAAAAGTGGAGTATATTGCGCGCTCGTTAGTCAAAATAAAATCAATACCCGACCGGCATTTGTTATTAGCCGAATGGAAAAGAAATGGACCAAATGGTACGCAATGACATCGCATGTAATTGCATACCGATCGTTAGAATTGCTTTTCGGTACGCACACATTTCATTTCAATTGCTTTTTTGATGATTTTTATTGCGTATTTACGCAAATACGCTGCTTATCTAGGGTGCTGCATCATGTGACCTAACCAGCTACAAAGTTTGAAGTTACAAGGCCTAACGGTTTAGAAGGAGATACATTTACAAGAAACGTTACGGACGCCCAGACAGAAGGAAGATGGACCGACTTTTGTACGAAAATAATATACCCTACAACTATTTATACTCGCTTTTTCGTTAGAAAAATAGGGTATATTAATTTCGTACCAAGGTCGGTCCGCCATCCGTCCGTTGGTCACGTTTCTTGTAATTGTATCTTCTCCTAAACCGTTGAAAGTAGCAACTTCAAACTTTGTAGATGCATAGATCACATGATGTATAGGGTACTGGGTGACGTTTTGAGTGACATTGACCCCAAGGTCAAGGTCAAATAAAGTATTTTCTTGTAAATGCATCTCCTCATAAACTCTAAGAAGTAGCAACTTCAAATTTTGCCAGTGCATAGGTCACATGATGTCAGGGGCACTAGGTGATACTTTATGTGACCTTGACCTTGGGGTCAAGGTCAAATAATGTATTTTCTTGTAAATGCATCTTCTCCTAAACTATTGGACATAGCAACTTAAAAGTTCGCAGGTGCATAGGTCACATGATGTGGATTGAACTGGGCAATATTTTATGTGACCTTGACCCTGAGGTCAAGGTCATATAATGTAAATTCTTGTAAATGCATCTCCTCCTTAACCATTGGACATAGCAACTTCAATCTTCACAAGTGCATAGGTCACATTATATAGAAGGTACTGAGCTACATTTTATGTGACCTTGACCCCAAGGTAAAGGTTATAGGTAAAAAAGCGGATATTTGTGATGGTTTACCATCGACTGCTGCTCTAGTCTGATAATTACTTACTGTTATATCAAAAACTCAAATTGTCAATCAATTTAAGATTTGCTCACTTGTGCATAACATTGCTGTTTAAAATCATTTATACGGCACTCACTCACCTATGTTTGGTGCATATGTACCTGTTCTATTGAAGAATGGATACCTGCATTTTTGCAGGCCCCCTAGTGGATTCTTTAAAACCTTTAGAAACCTTTAATTTGGTTGCAATCCTTTAAAACCTTTATTTTGGCTGAAAAACCTTTTATAACCTTTTTTTGATTAATAAACCTTTAAATTTTGCAAGATCAGTTTGAACATAAGAAATAGACCATAAGTATGTTGAAAAGTAATGTGACATCTTGAGCTTTTCAGAAAGCTGTACTCAACCTCTGAGCAACCTCCTACCTCTTGCACCACAGTGACTTATAGTGGTCTTAAGGTCAATTTTTCTGAGGCTTCAGATAAGGCAGCAATAAAAAAAAGAGTGATGTAAGGTAAATATAAATGCTTTTGGGCTGATTTCTTGCTTTACAACCATGCTAAACAGCTGAGGTAATGTCCGAATGACTAGTTGATCCTAACCACCCTTTTCCTAGGCAGGCTGAACCACAAGTGCATGTACTCAGTGCTCATCTTTCACTAGTAACTGACAACTATAGTGAAATAGTGTGCCAAACCTGGGAATAAAACCTGCAAAACTCCCAACATTAGATTGGACATGTTACCAATTGCAATAACCGGGAAGGCAAATATTAATGGAAATCATCAATTGGGTTTATCGACTTTTGAATAATGTGCTGATTTTCAATTTCACTCTCCAAGGTTGTCAAATCTGAACATTGATATCTACTCACAAGACAAATACAGATGTATACATATTGTTCTAAATTTTATATTTAAAAAGGGCATACACAAATATAAATGGGAGCAATATCCTCTGAAATTGTTCATTTACTGAAGGTAAAATTGCCCTAAGAAAATGACCAGAGATGGCTCCTCCTACTTTATTGATTTTCAAAATTTTCGACCCCCCTTCAAGAATAGAATATACATGTAAGTGACGTATTTTTCAATCCAACACTATTCACTTACAAGCCTTAGTTTGAAATTGAGGTTTTGAAAATAGGGAGTAAAAAACATGAGTAATTTTCTATTGATTAGTGATAAATGGGCTAAAATTTTATTGGCTAAAAATTTGCTGCATCACTTTCATATCATCATCTATCATAACATGGATTTAAAGGAATGGGGCCCAATAAAAATACTAGAAAACTTTTGTTTTTAACTTTATGTTAATTTGCTCTTTATTTTTGTCAGAATTTCAATGAAACAACCTTTATTTTGCCTAAAATAGCCTTTATAAAAAACCTTTAATTTCATGAGAGTCTGCTAGGGGGCCTGTTTTTGTCAAAATTAAGGTGAATTGATACATTAAACATTATTTCAGTTTGTTTTCACCGGGCCACGTAGCGCAGTCGGTAACATGTCTGGCTGCAGATATATGCCTGACTACAGCAGTACCTTAAATTAATTTTTTGAGCAATTGGGTATGTTACTCACTCCTTTTTCATTCATTTGGGTATTTCAAATTTAAATTGGGTGTTCAAAATTTCTAAGAAATACTTATTTGCGTATTTTGCTTTTTTCAATTGGGAATTTTCGTAGATCTGTAAAAAGCTTTCCATGATTTTACTGTTTTTACTTAACACAATCACTCCCGAATTGAAGCTACTTTCAGTTTCGATTTCAGGGATGTCTATAGTATAATTTTCTCGTTGAAAATTGAGGATACAATTCTGAATCCTGGTCTGACAATCTTATTAAGCAGCTTAATAATGGTATCAACATTACCTGAATGAAGATCAACTTAAATAATCGTTATTCTGTTGCTTTGTTGCACAAAATAAGCCTTATTGTGCCCTCACTTCGACTTGGCAGCCATTTTGGGCAAACACAATGCTATCATTTGATTTAAACCAGTCAGTTAACTGTGTTCTTTTAGCCACTCTGAACTAAAACCGAACCGCAAACTTAGCAAACTCCCTTATAAGGCCAAACATACTTATAGTTGATCTTGTATTGGAAAATTGGGGAGTGTACGGACTGCAAAGTTATAAAAGACGGTACGCAAGATGACCGCCACGCCCATATATAGTAAAAACCATATTAAAATCATCTTCTCCAGAACCAGAAGGCCTGTGATATTGGGACTTGGTATGTAAGCATTGGGGATGCGGGGCCTACCTTGAGTTTGTTCAAATTATAATCCTTAGTTGACCTTGACCTACTCAACATCAAGGTCAATTTTTCTTCCTAATGCATTTAAATGGGACATTTTATGAAAAGTTGATTTTTTTAATACTGTAGAAGCCAAAGTCATTATTCTCACTTGATATGTTCAACCTAATGAGACAATGGCTATAAATAAGTTTCAAAGGTCAAGGCCACCACACCCATATATTAGGGATGAGAATCTTCCTCTTTTTAGAGGATTTCCACTTTTTTGACAAAAATTTGCTGAAATAAATTGTTTCAGGTTTGACCCAATATTTTCAAATCTGTTGCATTTTGAAGGGGATATAGGGGGTTTCCTCTTTTTTGACAGGACTTCCTCTTTTTAAAAAAAAATCCTGTTCTCATCCCTTAAATTTTATTATATGGTTAAACCCCCTTAAATATCTTATTCTCTGGAACAAAAGGCCAATTACCTTGGGACTTGGTTTGTAGCATTGGGGATGTGGTCTCTACCAGGTTTGTATAAATGATGATTCTAGCTTGACCTTGACCTACTTTATGGCAAGGTCAAATTTGATTCCTAATGCATTTATATGGGAACAATCTTGAAATGTTCATTTTTTTTAATCTGTTTAAGCCGAAATCATAATACTTTCGGGAAATGTTTAACCTTATGTGACAATGGTTTTATATAAGTTCCAAATGTTAAGCTGACCTGTGACCTTTTATCTATTGCCACTCCTTTGGACTGCCACATACCTACCTAAACATTGGCTTCTCAGAAATCACTGGGCTGTTTGATTGAGTATTCATTAGATTGTTAAGGTCACTTGACCTAAATGGCCGCAACCCTCATATATGGTAAAACAAAATATGTTTTATTATAAGTCGTAGTTGACCATGACCTATTTTAGCAATATTAAAGAGATTAGGTGAGCGCCTCAGGACCTTCAGGTCCTCTAGTTTTTGACTAGGATGTAAAGAATCAAATCAAACAAAAACAAATTACTTTCCATTACTTTGAAAATGTAATTAATTACACGTACATTACAATTACCCCAGTACAGGTCTATCCTCAGGACCTGGGGAACATAAATGCATGAAAATCCTTACTTGATCCTATATTTATATGCTGGGTAATTTTTCATACTTTTGTTGAACTTCTCCATAATCAACTTTTTCAAACAATTCTTTTAGGAATACCATCAGAGTATCAAACAGTTTGGATCCAGAACAGGCTGGATGTTTTGCCGGGCCTGATCTGGGTCCAAACTGATTGCAAAGGTTAACAGCAGCCAACAAGTCATCGCTGACAAGGAAAGAGTGCTCATTCGGTGTCCTTTTGCATTGTTATTACAGCTATCCCAAGCAGACAATGGTTCAGCTAGCAGAGTTATCACGTGAATTGACTGAAAATTAATTTTACAAACAGTATGTATATTGAATTATTGTTTTGTCTTTTTGCTCACCTGAGCCATTGGCTCATGGTGAGCTATGGTGATTGTTGGATGTCCTTCGTCCCTCATCCATCATATGTCATCAACAATTGCTTTAAAGGCGATCTCCTACTGGCTTGATTTTGACCAAACTTGGCAGAAATGAACCTTATATGGCCCTCTTTCAAAATTGCTCAAATGGTTCCGGTCTGTTGCATATCAAGGTCACACAGGGGCATGTTCAAAAATAATGAAGCCAAAGCGGGACATTGGGGGTGAAAAATGAAACTGTTGTCATAGGTGAAATTGTTACTCCAAACAAATTGGGGGTACTTAAAATTTTCAAAATTGTGTAAGTTTAGAAAATAGCAGCAAAAATATAAATTTTCTGAACATTTTCTTTCAGGATTTTTTGGCAAAATTTGTTCATTATGGCTATATTCTTAGTAGGTTGTTTTTATAGGAAATCTTGATGAAAATGTCTCGAAATTCCCATTGTTTGATGACAAGCACTTAACAGCATGTGAAAGAGTGATTTTTACCAAATTGAATTGCCTAATTGAACAAAAAATTCTTATTTTACTGTCATTTTGTCTCATTATTTTAGTAGAAGAGCTCTCAAAATGTTCATATTTTTAAAACAGGTGACTGTTTCAAAATTTTCATAATTCTAAAACAGGTGACTGTTTTGAAATCTTCCGTAGCTCATGTCCAGAAGATCATGTATAGATTCCATTTGCATAGCCCTTCGAATGTCCCTTACGACATTACCACCCGTGTTATTCCTGCTTAAATATGCTAGAAATCTCTAAAAATCATACAATTCCACAGTCCCCAAGCATTCGTTGGTAATTTAAAACAAATTTGAATAGCATCAAAGTATTTGTTTTAAAAATATGTTTTGATCAATATTTGCAAATAGCCAAATTTGGAATTGTGCTAAGCTATTTTTGTAGAAGTTTGGTACATATTTATTTAGTGAATCTAAATCTCACATTTCCCAAAAAAATCCTTTTTTTTTCCTTTCAAAAAGATTCCAGAAACGCCTTATAATAGGTTCATAAGGTTTACATTATATATAATCATCAACAATGTATATGTCTCCAAATATGCCTATGCAGCCATAACTATTTTTAATGGGATAATAAAAACATATGTATTGCATTTACAGGTACGTGATACTGCCAAATAAACTTGAAAATGATTAAAAAAATAAACAATATAATAAACAGGTATAGCTTGGTATTTACTATTGCTCGAAAACATTGCAAACAGGGCAATAACCAAAATGTCACATTTAAAAATATATGCTTCCGTAACGCTTATATTTAGAAAACAAGCATCTCTGAATGTAGATAATGGCCATATTTCCTTGTATTGTGGTTTCTTCGAAACAAATAAAAATGAATAACAATCAAAATCAATTGGTTATAGCTTGTAGGAAGTAAAAGGTTCTCATGTCGCTATGCTTCCGTAACGTCTATTTTCCATAACAAGGCTTCAAATGCTCATTGAAAGGACACAAACGAGTACATTTCATGATAATGATACTTTGATGCACTATGTTAATTGTGTGTTTGTAAAAAACGTATGCTAGCAGGATAAAAAGCATGATTAATTAAGAAAGTTTGTTTTGAAATATGTACTTAAATACACCCGTCTACTCAATTTACTCCGAAAGCGGCATCTCTGAATGTAGATAATGGCCATATTTCTTTGTATGGTGGTTTCTTCAAAACAAATAAAAATGAATAACAATCAAAATCAATTGGTTATAGCTTGTGGTAAGTAAAATGTTCTCTTGTCCCTATTCCTCCGTAACGTCTATATTCCATAGCAAGGCTTCAAATGCTCATTGAAAGGACACAAATGAGTACATTTCATGATAATGATACTTTGATGCACCATGTTAATTGTGTGTTTGTAAAAAAAAAACGTCTGCTAGCAGGATAAAAAGCATGATTAATTAAGAAAGTTTGTTTTGAAATATGTACTTAAATACACCGTCTCGTCAATTTACTCCGAAAGCGGCATTGACATCAAATTATTCTCCTAGTTAAATTATCATTAATGAGAAATGCAGCCCAAAAAATTGTCAAGATCACGGGACTAAGGCATAGACAAAGACCTAGCCGATGTCAGGCCAAACACAATGTATAACACTAACTAGTGATATATTGAAGCAAATGTTGACAACGCACAGCACAACATCCACCAAGGGCTCATGAGGGACCTCTTTTATTTCAGGACTTATAAAGCAATGGTTGACGACGTCTCTTATACTTAAATTCAACTGAAGTCCACGGGACTAAAGTATAGACCAGGGCCTAGCTGGAGCCAGCCAATATACACTGATCACACTAACTAGTGATTTATTGAAGCAAATGTTGACAACGCACACCACAACATCCAACTGTGGCTCATAAGGGACCTCCTTTATTCTAGTACTTATAAAGCAACTGTTGACGACATCTCTGATACTTAAATTCAACTGAAGTCCACTAAGGAATTCATTTGTTAGCAATTGTTGACAAGGTATCACAGACCAAATTCTTAAGGGGCAGATAACGCAAAAGGATGTAATTGCCCAAATACGCACAGGCACCATAATTTCTATCTCGGATCCTTAAAAACTCCATAGAACTAGAAAGATGTCCTGCCGAGCACTAAGCGACCTTATTCCTCTTCGCCTAGCTCACCCAAGCAGAAAGGAATAGACACTCCCCTCAACGACAGGATACCTCGTCTAGTCTATGAACAACCATAAAATACAAAAACAAACAAAGAATTTTCTCCAAAATTATTATGCTTATATCTTCAATCCGCAAGGGGCTTTTCAGGCATATAAACTTTTTCAAACAATTTACTCACATAATTTTAAGTATAATGCCTAGGATCTAAATATAAATTGACTTAAAGAATATACTCAAAATGTCCGTAATCATTAATTGAACATTAATATTTAAAATGCCACCGTCACAAGGACACTCTATATACTAAACTTCAATCAATATTAAACAGACTTCTCTCATCTCCACAAATTCTTTAAGCAAAATGACCTAAACTCCATCAAAAACATCTTACAAAAAATATACAAATATATGAATCATATTAACATTTACAAAATATACAATTATCTACACAAAAACAACACAGAAAAGCGGTGGGTGGGTGGGATTTCAAATAATCTAGCAAGCCCCTGCTGTAAATTTCTAACTGTGCGGTCTGCCGCCTAAAATTTCTTTTTGTATGAGGCTTGCGCCAATCAGAAAGCTCCTTACATCGAGAAAATATGTTGTGATAAAACCCAGCACTAATAAAGTGCACAAAATGGAACTAAGAAAACACGTCGCATAATTAAAGATTATAGATTTATAATTCTCCAATTATTCTCCTAGTTAAATTATCATTAATGAGAAATGCAGCCCAAAAAATTGTCAAGATCACGGGACTAAGGCATAGACAAAGACCTAGCCGATGTCAGGCCAAACACAATGTATAACACTAACTAGTGATATATTGAAGCAAATGTTGACAACGCACAGCACAACATCCACCAAGGGCTCATGAGGGACCTCCTTTATTTCAGGACTTATAAAGCAATGGTTGACGACGTCTCTTATACTTAAATTCAACTGAAGTCCACGGGACTAAAGTATAGACCAGGGCCTAGCTGGAGCCAGCCAATATACACTGATCACACTAACTAGTGATTTATTGAAGCAAATGTTGACAACGCACACCACAACATCCAACTGTGGCTCATAAGGGACCTCCTTTATTCTAGTACTTATAAAGCAACTGTTGACGACATCTCTGATACTTAAATTCAACTGAAGTCCACTAAGGAATTCATTTGTTAGCAATTGTTGACAAGGTATCACAGACCAAATTCTTTAGGGGCAGATAACGCAAAAGGATGTAATTGCCCAAATACGCACAGGCACCATAATTTCTATCTCGGATCCTTAAAAACTCCATAGAACTAGAAAGATGTCCTGCCGAGCACTAAGCGACCTTATTCCTCTTCGCCTAGCTCACCCAAGCAGAAAGGAATAGACACTCCCCTCAACGACAGGATACCTCGTCTAGTCTATGAACAACCATAAAATACAAAAACAAACAAAGAATTTTCTCCAAAATTATTATGCTTATATCTTCAATCCGCAAGGGGCTTTTCAGGCATATAGCCTTTTTCAAACAATTTACTCACATAATTTTAAGTATAATGCCTAGGATCTAAATATAAATTGACTTAAAGAATATACTCAAAATGTCCGTAATCATTAATTGAACATTAATATTTAAAATGCCACCAACCCAACGGCCAAAAAGCAAAGCACTGCGAAGCAAAGCGAAAAAAAAAATAAATAAATAAAAATAAATAAAAAAAAATAAAAAAAATACGGTAAAGATCAGTCCCGAGATCCGAATATAAAAATTCGACAAGAAATAGATAAATACAGCCAATCAACCCATTATGAATGGAATGACAAGCATGTTATCCAGACTACCTCGAAGAAAAAGGCACATACTCGGATCCAGAGACTCAGAAGCATGCTCAGCAAAGCGTAACAAAGCAAAGCATAACAAACAAAAACTAAAGCAAGCAAAATTCTTGCAACTTATGAGCCCCTAAATATATATATATATATATGTACATAAATTGCCCTCCATTCTTGTACGCAAACTCAGAATGACAGACAACAAATAACCTTCCATTCAAATTGAAGCTTCCAACTAACAAACCAAATAATTATTTTCTTCTCAAATCTTGCTTCACTAAAATGAGCAGAATATACAAAATAGTTGGAAAGTGGAAACTAAAAATGAAGGAAAGAAAAGGCCAAACTAATCATCTAGGATTAATGGCTCTTCGAATCAACGTAAAAATTTAAAATTAGCAAAAAGCGCAGTAGTATAACAAATTTCTGAGATATTCCTTTTTACTAATCTGAAATAAAAATTCCAGTCAAGCCCTTAAGCCAAAATCATCAAGTAAAACAAAAATCAGCTATACTACTGCAATAGAAAAACAAAAAACAAAAAAAAAAAAAACAAAAAAAAAACAAACTTCAACTTGTTAAACTAACCTTACCATGATCTTCAATGGAAAATACATCGAACAACAAATCTAAAGGATAGAAAATAGTCACATATAATCCTTCATTCCATAATAGTATATTGCTGCAAGACTGCTCAATCAGAAAAAAGGAAAGTCCAAATATCCTATGCGAGACATTTGCAAACATTCCACTATACCATCATAAAGGCTATAGTACATAAACAATTTGAATTTCAAATTGAAAAGTCCTGAACCAGACATATACTTTACATGGAAGCAATAGTTCTCAAAAAATAATATCTGAGCTTCTCGGTACCCGCAATGTTCAAATGCAACCCTCCATCCCGATGTGCAAAAAGTTCCGGTCTCACTTTACCACCGAACATGAACGGTCTGTATGTCTTCATAAACCTAAAATTCAAATGCTTACTCATGAACTTATCCAAGTGTCCATTGACACTACGAATAAAGTCATCAGTATAAGTATGATCTATCGGCCTTGGAAGTATGGCAGAAATCAAAATGTGAATGGATGGGTGAATTTTCCTGCAGGCACCGACTAAATTTCCGAAATTTGAGATAATATTCTCAAAAGATGACTGATTACCAACATCATTAGTACCCACATGAAAAATAACATAGTCAAATGCTCTTAATTTAACTTCTCTGTGTGTGATACCATAAACTATTCTTCCAATCGTAGCACCACTAAAAACTTGAACTACCACCCCATCTATACCAGACACATACTTAGCAATAGAATCAGTCACTATGGTGACTTTTTTGGCCTCTGCAAAAACAAAAACAAAAAAAAAATCAATCTCAATTCTTACCAAAAGTTTCCCAAATTTCAACAGATAAAATAGTTGTCCACCGGCTTGTAATTGAAACCGATGCAGATCAACTTCTACACTTTAACGTCAGTAGATATCTGAAAAAATAAAGAAAACAGTTATACTCAATAGTTAAACAGTACCGACTACCAAGTACTTAGCCCCAGCTTTAACAAACCGGCATCAAATTAATTAAGTACTAAACTGAATCAAATTCTCTTTCATTTTTGCAACTACTAATAATTTATCTTTGAGCGAAAATGACAAATATTTTTGATAGCAATCACTCTTCCAGTCACCATGCAACTTTATTAGATCTGTAGGTACTCTTGATTGAAAAGCAAAAGTGGTGCCTCCCCGCCTAAAACTATGAGAAGAAAATTCTTGTGCATCCAAACCTATTTTACTAATTAAATCCTTCAGCACAACTTGAAAAATTTTGTAAGTTACCACTTTCTTATGAGGTAATACAAATAACGGATCATCAGATTTAGCCCGAATCAACTTACACATCTGCAAATAAGCTGTAACAGGACATAATACTGACCCCGGAATCCTCAACAAGGGAATTTTTAGCACCCTCTGCCCAAACTGATTAGTTTTTGACCATCTCATGATAACCAATAAAATGTCATCTTGAAAATAAACATCCTCCCTTCTCAAAAATTTTCCAGACTTAAACTCTTTTTTGGAATTAGGCACTAAATTAGACTTTCTAGCAAATAAAAAGAAGGCAAATAAAAAAAGACACCAAATAGTAGCATCAAATGGATCTTGTACATCTAGGTAACTAAACAATTTAAGAAGTTTTTCTGGTGTTATGGCTCTAGCCTGTTTCACTAAATGAGGATGACTCCTTGCAATACCCTTCAATCCAAGATTAATCAAGAATTCATTAATATGATCTGTGGAATATCCCAATAAAAGATGCATGGTTTTAACCCCACTTAAATAATTCTTAATGGACTGAGTAGACTTAAAAGATCTACTCAAAAACTGAGCATATAAGCTCAAAGTTTCTGTTTGTACTGGCAAATAACTAAAACCAAAATATATACAAAATAATAAAAAGGTCTCCAACTGGATTCTTAAATTCCTCTGACTTCCTTCTGCATAAGCTTGTCTCCTACTACTCTTCAAATCTCCTTTCAATTTTTTCAACTGGCCTTCTGAAAAATTATTACCAGTCATTCAGAAACTGAAACATATTATCTGTAATGACAAACTCCTGAAGATGAAATTGATTAGTCAACAAGAAAAACTGCTGCTTGTGAAAATCATCTAAGCTCCATCTAGATAAATGATCCGCAATCCTATTACTCTGACTCTCCAAATGAACAGCCCTAATTTCACACTCTGCCATTGCTGTCAAAAAAGTCAATTCCCTTAAACAAGCCTGAAGAATTGTACACTTGGACCTCCCTGTATTTATGACAGAACATACAGCTAAGTTATCACAGAAAACCTGTATTCTTTTGCCTTTGAAAAATTTTGACCACAATCTAGCGGCCAAAACTACGGCAAACATTTCCAGAATTGTAATATGGTAGTTCTGAACTAAAATACTTTGGGGAAACTCAACATGAAAGAACTTTCCTTGCCAAAAACCACCACAACCCTGTAACAAAGAAACGGAAGAAAATATTTCATCCGGCTCGGACCATTCTTCTGTTAGCATCATAGACACCCCATTATATAACGGTAAGAATCTATGCCACCACAAAAGATCTTTTTTGACATAAATTGGAATGAGATGCTGTGTTTGACTGCCTTTATATAGGACTTTCAACCATACTAACAATCTAGACACAAAAATCCTGCTTGGCTTTACACAAGCTGCCACAAAGTTTAACTTTCCTAACAAAGACTGAATTTCTTTCAATGAAGCAAACTTTTTATTTAACCAGAACTGAATAAGAGCCCTTATTTCTTTCAATCTATCTGAAGTAACCTCTATAGTCATTTTTTCTGTGTTGAATAACACACCAACAAAAGTCATAACTGTAGAAGGACTGCATGATTTGTCCAAAGCCTCCTCAAATCCACATTTATCTAAAACGGCTCCTAAAGTAGAGTATGCAAATTCTGCGTGTTCCTTAACCTCTGCTGATGCTAAATCATCCAGATAATTCAAAACTAAAATCCCAATTTTAAACATTATAAAAGAGATGGCAGTAGTGACTCTTTCGCAAATATAAGCGGCATTGCGAAGACCCATGGACAATACTGAGTCAAAAAATATGTGTTTTTTCCAAACAAACCCAACAAGATTATAACTGGACGGACAGATAGGAATTTGTCTATAAGCTCTTCTCAAATCTTTTTTAAACAAAAGGCAGCCTCTTCCTTTTAATTTAATTAACTGAACCAAATCATCTACCTTGGGATAAACAGTTAACATTTTCTCACCCAAGTATTCCTCCTTACTAATAAAGTCATTAACACCATTCCCTTTCGGAAAACTTAAATCTAAAATGACCCTTCTTTCGTCGGTTTCCTTTTTGGGTACCGAATTAAGCGGAGATATTCTTAAACCGGAATTAAAAGGGTTTTTGTTAAACGGCCCAACAACAGCTTGGTTCTTGCATTCTTTTTGCAAGTACTTTTTCATTTCCTCTGGGTAATCTGTAGCACCAGTATGATTTCTGAATTTCCAAAGTTCTCTATGATTTGTACAATTAAACAATTTCTCAGACTCCTTACAGTCTAAAGGGAACCCAAACTCTAACAAACTGCAAAGCGAAGTATCTTTATAATCCCATAACCAGGATCTCAAATAATTAATATCAAGCCTGTTGTTTACCGGTATCCTACAACCCTCAAAATTAAATTTACCTGATTGAACAACTTTTTCATGAGAATCTAGTGAAAATTGTATGTCTTTCAACTTATTGTTTTTTAAAGAAACTTGGCAAATATCACATTTACTGGAATGCTGACATACATGTAACTTTTCTTTCAAATTTTCGGGAAAACTGCCTTCTGTAACTTGAGACCCCGTATAATTCACTTTACAAAACTGCGGTAAAAATATCTCCACTTTTTCAGAGCCCCTCTTGACCGCTCTATGTAAACTGAGCACACTCTGCTTAAGTCACGCTGAAGCATGAGGACAGCTAGACGAGCTTTCGGGATGTCCTAGCTTAGCTTTATCTGTCATCCAACAAGTGGCACAGATATGCTGAGCCTGCCTCATTCTGCCTTTAACAACTACCATATGAGTACCTTTGTGAGAGCATTTATTTCTCTGAAACTGTGAGCAGAACCAAACTTTTTCCTCACTGTCATCCTTATCTTTTTTGTTATTTACAGACTCTTTCTTATGAGCTGAACTACTAGACCTTTGAACACGTAAATGCTTAGTCAGAATGGCCGATTCCAACTGTTGAGGGTCATCGGACCATGCCTTTTTGCCCAACTCGATCTGTCTTAACCATGCAGCGTAAAAGGATTTAAGACCCTTAAACTCATATGTATTACTATAATAAATAATCTTTTTCAATAATGAAGTTCTGCCAAGTCTCTCAGATCTGGGCAAACCCTCCGAAGAAATGATCTCAAGCTCCCCTGCAATAAACATCTTAAAATCCAACTCGTCATAAGTCATTTGCTTGTTTACGTATTCGTATTGCAGGTGAGCATGAGGCCAACTCTGTGGAAACTTTACCCTATCCGAAGCTTTAGCATTGATACCAGACTTTTTACTCTTGGACTTTTTCTTATGTTTTTTAGCACTGGACACATCTGAATCAGAGCTATCTTGAGTACCTGAAGCAGATCCGGAACTGTCGCTGTCAACAGACCCAACAGAACCTAGACCTAACTTCGCTAACTCTTTCTGCACGACCACTCTCAAATTTGGATCCTTTCTAAGATCGTTTATGTCTAAATCACTGTCACCACTTTCAGCATCATGTTTTGATTTTAAACTCGATTTGTCACCAATTAAACTGACATGCGAAGCACCCCCAACTGTTTTTTCCGTCATACCTCTTAGTTTTTTCACTGCCTGTCTCTTCTTCTGTACCTCCTGTCGCATATGAGCTAATTTCATCGATGTTTTCAATCGTTCTTCCTCCTCATGCAAAGCCGCCATTTCATCTTGTAGCTGTTGCCTTTCTACTTCCGGATCTAACGACACTGAAGGCGGCGCATCATCAATTGTTCGAATTTTTTGTATGAGGCTTGCGCCAATCAGAAAGCTCCTTACATCGAGAAAATATGTTGTGATAAAACCCAGCACTAATAAAGTGCACAAAATGGAACTAAGAAAACACGTCGCATAATTAAAGATTATAGATTTATAATTCTCCGATGAATTTCTTGTAATGGATGTTCCATTGCATTATATACAAGTTATTAAATTGCAAATGTATTTGCGGTGAATATCAGTGAAGATACATTGTAATCTGCTGACATTCGGTCCGTTACAGATAATAGAGCTTTTCTAATGCCATGTTATTTGTCAATTTTATTTGATGAAGCACGAAGAACAATTCCCTTAAACCATGTGTTAATGGTATAAATAGTATGAATTTGACATAAGGTGCATCCTGGATACTGATTTAATCAAATAACATTTAAAAATAGTTTGAAAAATTGTTATGGAAGCTAGTGATGGGCCGATGATCGACTATAGACGAAAGTCAGTTGGTTTGGGCTTCCGATTGCGACAATCGATTGTAAAATGAGGCAATCGATTGTAATTGGTTTCCAACCTTAGTCTACAGGCTGTGCTGAAATCTGCCTGTTACGATCTCCATATAAACCATTTCATTTTGCAGTGAGAAAACACAGTTTTTTTTTCTGTGTTTATAAAGCATTTTTCGCAAGTCAAACGTGATCGGTAAAGCAACACGATAACCTACGAAAGTTCCAAATGGAGCGTCTGTGGTTACCGCCGTACGATTGGATAAAATGTCTGCTGTTCCAGTTATTGCAACCAAGTATTTAAAGCCGATTCTGAGGTTACCGCTACGATTGGATAAAACGTCTGCTGTTCCAGTTATTTCACCTGCGTATTAAAAGCCGATTCGTACCGATGTCAAACAGAAAGAATACAAACAAAAAGGTTCCTTTTCTTCCCGTTTCAGTTCATCCCTTGGGTGATAGGGTATTATCAAACTATTTAGCAAGTAAAACCATTCATTTCTGGAGCTTTTAGTTATTTTTTCCGTAATGGTGGTGCATTTATCGGAAATGTTGTACGTCAATGGGCGTAGACAGTATAACTAACGTTCAGCATTCAGCAAGAAACACATCTTTTCTTAAAAGTTTAATTAAGATATATATTGGCAAAAAGTTAGCCCAAAACAGAGCACAGATGATGACTCTAATCCAGCAGGGGAAGGTGTAAAGTGCCTTGACTGCATGTTATCACGGGCTGTGCTTCAAAGTATAGAAAGGAGATGAATTTAAAAATGAGTTGTGTTCTAGACTCTAGTCCAATATGTTTAACTAAGGCCAGGATCAAGATGCTCATGATTATGTATCATAGATGTAGTCTGGCAGCCAACATTTTTGAAACAGTCGGATTCTGTCTAGTCAAAATGTGTTTGAAGTGTTAGTATTTTTTTTATTCCTTTACATGTACCATAAAAGCACAAGCTTAATTTTAATCAACATAAGAAATAACAAATAAAATGCTACAAACAAAAACATATACTGAATGTTGGTTAGCATGTGTGATCACTTATAAAAGGTATAGGGAATCGATTGTACTATCGATAGCTAGTTGGTTTAGTCTTTCCGATTCTAAACCGATAATCGATTGTGATTTCAAACCGATGGCCCATCACTAATGGAAGCATAGATTTTGATGTTTATAGTGATCACACATTTCCATGTAATGTGCACATGTTTATGGCTAAATCAAACGCAGTACCATGAAGTTACTATCTAGACAATTAGGATATATCATTATCAGAAACATATTTACAATGATGGATCTACAAAGAATGCCCCAAGATGTTAGGGAACAGAGATATTTTGTTACGGAACATATATCTATGAAAATCTGTAGGTTATTTCCACTATTTGTTAAAATATAATTTAAAAATGTTCAATCACAAAAAACAGTTTATGCAATTACATAATATTACTATTTGAAAATTATTTTGCAGTGTTTTATGGCTATTTTCATATAGTTTGGAAGAGTTCATAGTAGTAGGCTGAACAATGAGAAGTAACAGACTCGAAGAGAAAGTATAAAATGTTGATTAACCATCATTTTGATATATAGCTTTATAAAAGCCCAGAATATCGCCCCCTTAGTGGTAGAAGGTGCTATCTAACATTTTCAACAAAATTGAGTTATTTTGACGGAGTTTGGTTTGGAAAATTTTTTTTATGATAAAATGACATCTATGAGAACTATCCAAATATAAGCTTTGATATATAGAGCATTCAGGTGTGAATAATTTTGTGTATTTGATCTTAACAAATATTCCAGATTGCAAGCTTTAAGATCATTTGCACAGATTCTACTGAAATCTGTTTTCACAGATTCTACTGAAATCTTTTTTTTCAAAACTAGGGTCTGCTGGTTTGAACCATATCTTGCCAAAACTAAGTTTTTCACTGACCCTTACTGTGCGGGGGGTATCTAATAAGCATTGCTTAATAAATTGACTTTTTTCATTTTTGGATGGAACTTCATTCTTGCAGGTAACAAGACCAACCATAAAAGCTCGGATAAGTTTGAATTTGGGCAAGATTCCATCACTGACTTCGGAGTTAGCTGCCCTTGAGATTCTGAAAAATCAATGAATAATGTTGTGACCACTCTAGCGCCTTCATTTTTGAATGAATCTTCTTCATTCTTGCAGGCGACAAGGAAACCCATAATATCTCGGATGGGTTCGAAATTCGGCAGGATATGAGTTACCTGCCCTTGAGCGCTTGGAAAAATCCCCATAAACTTATAATGGAAGAAATGTTGTGACCACTCTAATGCTTTCAATTTTGAATTGATCTTCTTCATCCTTGCAGATAAGAAGAACAACTATAAAAGCTTGGACGATTTTTGAATTTGTCAAGATCCCATCACTTATTCTAGAGTAAGTCACCTTGAGCATCTTAAAAATTAATGGATAATGTTGTGACCACTCTAGGGTCTACAGTGTTGTGCCTAGAGCGCCACATTGCGGGATTCCCGCCATTTTAGCGTCGTCGTCCCTTAAATACACGACCAGTGCAGGCCTATGGGCGTGCCAGAAAAAAAGTCCGCAGATCGTTTTTCGCTTTTTGAATTCCATTCGATATTTAGCGGTACATAGCGTAAGGGAAATAACTAGCACAATACTGACTGTGCCTGCGTAATTACTACCGATAAAGTCACATCGAATATTGGAAAACATTCTAATACAGTCCAATACTTCAACATGGCTAAACGTCAGATGCGGTTGACCGACTTTATGCCGGAACGCTTCAAAAATAGAAAATTAGCAGACGAAACAAGGTATGAAAAGACAGCAGAAACTCCAGATAAACCTTCCCAGTCAAATGTCGACTTCTGGTTCAAGCACGACTAAAAAGAGAGCAAGAAATTTCCAGAAGGAATGGCTTGGGAAGTTTTCTTGGTCATGCGAGGCCAACGGAAATATGAAATTTCTGGATAACTATTCCATTTAACAGGTAAAAAATTGAAAGATTTGGTGTGTCCCCCAGAATTTGTAAATGTTCCTCTGAAAATCAGGTAGGACACCTGTGTCCCCCAGAAATCTTGACCTAGGCACAACACTGGGTCTACATTTTTGATTTGATCTTATTCATTCTTTCATGTTACAAGGACAACCAGAAAAGCTTGGATGAGTTTGAAATTCAGCAGGATCCTACCAGGGACTTATGAGTTAGCTGCCCTTGAGCATCTTGAAAAATTCCCATAGACTTATAATGGGAGAAATGTTACCACTCCAGTGCCTTCACTTTTGATTGGATCTCTTCATTCTTGCAGGTAACATGGACACCCATAAATTCTCAGATGGGTTCGAAATTTGGCCAGATCGGACCTTGGATTGTTGAGTCAGCTGCCCTAGAGTGTCTGGAAAATCTCCATAGACTGATAATGGGAGAAATGTTGTGACCACTCTTGGAAATGAATAATAAGATGCTTATCCTCAATTTGCCTTTTTTTTAGCTCACGGGTGAGCTAATAGTATACCATTCACTCCGGCATCCGTCGATCGTCTGTTGTCCGTCTGTCCACAATTTCAAACATCTTCTCCTCTGAAAATATTAGATCAATTAAACTCAAATTACATATGGAGTCTCCTTAGGACGCGGGAACGAAAGTTTGTTCAAAAGGTCCTGGTCACATGACCAAGATGGCTGATACGCCCATGGTAAAAACCCTTTAAACATCTTCCCCAGAACCAGAAGGCCAATGAACTTGGGACTTAGTATGTAGCATTGGGGTAGTAGGGCCTACCAAGTTTGTCCAAATGATGGTCCTAGGTTGACCTTGACCTACTTTACGTCAAGGTCAAATTTGCTTCTTAAAGCATTTAAATGGGAAATTTTTTGAAAAGTTGATTTTTTGGAAAATTGTGGAAGCCCTAGTCATTATTCTCACTTGGTATGTTAAACTTAATGAGACATTGGCTATAAATAAGTTCCAAAGGTCAAGTTTGACCTTTGACCTTTCAGCTTAGGTCGGTCATATTGGAGTCCCATCAATATTAAAACATGATTTTCTCACAAACCATTGGTCCAATTGAACTCAAATTTCATGTGAAGACTCCTTATGATAAGTTAGCCAAAATGGCAAGGTCAAATTTGATTCCTAATGCATCTATATGGGAAAATCTTGAAATGTTCATTTTCTATAACTGTTTAAGCCGAAATCAAAATATTTTCAAGAATTGTTTAACCTTATGAGACAATGGTTTTATATAAGTACCAAATGTCAAGCTGACCTGTTACCTTTTATCCAATGCCACTCATTTGGACTGCCACAGACCACTCATTTGGACTGCCACATACCTATCTAAACATTAGTTTCTCAGAAATCACTGGGCTGTTTGATGGAGTATTCAAATTTTTTAGGTCACTTGACCAAAATGGCTGCAACCCCATATATGGTAAAACAAAATATGTTTAATTATAAGCATTAGTTGACCTTGGCCTAGTTTAACATTATTAAAGAGATCAGGTGAGCGCTTCAGGACCTTCAGGTCCTCTAGTTCATATTTTCCATGTTTCCTTCTGTCACTATATAACACATATCGACATTTTTCATCAAAAGTTTTCTCAGAAATTACTTGATTTAGAAATATGAAATCTTTAACAATTTTGTCTTTTCTCTGAAAGTGTTACAACCTCTGATGGCTACCGCCGGGGGTTAGTGAACTTTGCTCACTGCTTGCTATATTTATAATAAACATTTAAATATCTTTGTTTTCCAGATATCCAGATAGAGAACACAGCCAACTTTAAAGACTTTACACGACATGTTTTAAAATAGATGGTCGAGAAAGAATAATTTGGAAGTCAGAAAATTATACTCTTTGTAATTCTCAAACCTCTTTCAACTCCAAAATGTACCCGCCCTATTTTACACAGGGTAGTAGCATAGATGCTGATGAAGCTACAAAGTTTCCTGATTCCTATGCTAAGACTAAAATGATATTTCACAAAGCATCAGAACCTGATAAACCCATCAGACCAGCTCCTGAGAGTTCCACTGCTCATCCACTAAGTGATAAACCTTTCGAATTCAAGAGGGCAGAGCCAGGCTGTAAATCCCCTACTAGGCCTACAGACAACACAAGACCTAGAACAGCAAGAGATAGGACATTTAATGAAAAGCCATATAGTAGACCTGGATTTTATAACAACCCAAATTGGAGACAGGATGAGAGATCAGCTGAAGGAAACTACAAGAACCAGCGTTCTGGTTTTGGCTTCGAATATGGTGGTGTCCGCCCTAGACGTGCTGTTACCGGCCCTAGACGTGGTGGTGTCCGCCCTAGACGTGGTGATTTCTGCCCTGGACATGGTGATTTTGGACCCAGATTTGGTGGTTATCAACATGGAGATTTTGGTCCAAGACATGGTGGATTTAGCTCCAGACATGGTGATTTTGACCCCAGACATGGCAGTTACAAACATGATGGTTTTGGTTTCCAACATGGTGGTTTCCACAAGGATACTACAAACGAGTACCAGCATTCTGGATGTCAAAGCAAAGAACTGCATCCTGCAGGACATCATCAGCAGAAAAGAGGTTGTGGCAAATTTGATGAACCAACAGTAACTGCAGTCACAAAGAAACAAAAATTTGACCATTTGCCTTATGATCTCTCTGATTTTGTTATTATGAACTATTCCAAAGTATCACCAGATTCTGGTCCAAATAATAAATTGAAAACCAGTGCTGCTGTAAATCATGTAGTTCTAAGATATCAGTTAAAGAAAATACGAGACTTTGGTGTGCTATGCAATGTATTTATATCAGACATTAAAGTGGCAAGTGTGTTAGGGACAACAAAAGGTGATGCAAAGACATCTGCATCAGAAGAGGCTATGAAGTCTTTGAAAGAGATTTGTTACACTATAGTAGTAAAGAAAAATGTTGACAATGATGCAGAAGGACTGACAAAAGATGAACTTGTTTCTGAGGTACAGAGAGGAGATAATGTTATTTCAGATAACAACATCGGAAATATGTTACTTCGTAAAATGGGATGGGCTGGCGGAGGAGTTGGAAAATATGGGACTGGAATAGCTGAGCCTATCAAAGAAAGTCGGGTAATTGGTCGCCAAGGCTTGGGATTATTAGCTTCGCAGGGTATTGATGATATCTTTTACGAGAAAGTTCAGGGCATTTTAGAAAAGTATGTGAAGTCAGGTGATCAGAATGACTTGCATTTTTCACCAGAGTTTACGAGGGAAGAAAGGGCAGTTATACACAAAATTGCTCTGAAGTATGGTTTGAAAACTCAAAGTAAGGGAAACAATGATGCAAGGTTTTTAATTATTAGTCAAAAACGCACAGTTGCTCAGTTATTAGATCATGTGATGAGTAGTGGAGGAGCTACAAGTAAATACAAAGTAATTCCTCCCAGTAAACAAAAAGATGACGAAGAGTATTTTGCTAGAGACAGGAAAGCAGTGTGGGATGCTGTGTCAAATGGCCACAGCAAATAATAAATCATATAAGTTTTAAACATTATTCCAGGCAATTCTCTACCATTTTCAATCTGGGGCATAGATTCTTGGACTGAGAGGAGATTTGCAAAAGACTCATTATAGCCCTGCTTTGAAAAAGTGGGGGCTATATTGGATTTCATCATACGTCATAATTTCGTTTCCGCTCAATATCTTGAGAGAGACTTTATAGAATTTAAACCAAATATTGTACGAGCATTGATATTGACATTCTATAGATTTGGATCGATACACAAAATTTTTCAGACATTTAAACCAGAGTTATGGCCCTTGATTTACGCCAGAATTTCATTTCAGCTCAATAACTTTAGAACAAATTGACAGATTTTCGCCAAATTTTATATATGCATTCATATTGACAAGCTTTCGATTGTTACATGTCATTTTTCACACATCTGTACCAGAGTTATGGCCCTTGATTTTTGCCAAAAAGGGGTATGTGCATTATGCACCAGTAATTTGCAACCACGTCCCCCTGAGGGCCAGGGAATAGCGGGGATATTGATTTTTCCATTTGCAAAGCCCAGGTAAAATCCCTGCACTGCAGGGACTTTGTTTTGGTCAAATCTCCTGCTAAAAGTTCTGCCCCCAGGGAATTACTTCCTGATTCATGGGTATTTATCATGAACCCCTGCAATAAACCTACTACAAAGTCCTACTGATAAAAAAAATAAAAAGTCGCAGAATCTTGTGACATTCTTCTGTTCACCTCATGGCAACTGATAAAGTCGATATGACAATCTATTCTAAATGGACATTCATTCTTCTTAATAGAGATTGATTGTCATTCTAAGTAAGTAAGGGTGCAAAGATCAGGAAACGATACAATCAAGTACCACACCTGATCAACCCAGGATACCAATGGGAAAGTGACAAACTCACAGTTAGACACCGCAAACGAGAGACAAGAGGTCAGCCCTTTCCCAGCATGTGACCACAAAGCACATGTAAACAGAAGCACACAAAGACATAGCATCATAAGACAGAACAAAAAGATAAAAGATCCACAAAAGAAGTACCGCCTTAGAAGGGTCAGTAAAATATTTTACTGGAGGGCTTAAACTGGTTTAACGGCACCAATCTCACCCTTAATTCAGATGTGGATCAAGACACATAGATGTTTGGTTTGCATGAAAGACCCTTTTCTTATCAATGCATCATCTCCTAAAACTTATAAATCAAGATATAACAAGGAAATAAGCAAAGATAAGGACTCAACAGTAAATAAAACTGAATAACGGAGCAAAAGAAATCCAACAGGTAAAACGCGTTGGGCCAGACAAACAGCCAAAGCATCAGCCCCCCACCATCTCATCAATAGATAAGTCTTTAAGTCGGAACCATCATAGAGTCTGAAGTCCGACCCACCGGCATACAATTTAAGAGGAAAGCAAAGTTGCCAACCATGATTGGGTTGACCACCAAGCATGCAGTCTGCTGCAATACATTCTAAATGTCATTCAAAATCACGTAAACAGCCAGAATAAAACACTTCTTCAACTTACTCTCGATTTGTTATCTTTCCGCCATATTGAAATTTCACATTTCGCGAACATTCAAATCCCGGCGAATATCCTGTCAAAACACCACACTATATCACAGTAAAACACGGTAAAAACGCACTGATATTTCCCTCGCTGTTTTTGCGGGAATCAAAAGTCCAGCATATCCACCGCACTACCGGGACACCTCAAAGGTAAAATCACCTTACTTTAGCCCCGCTATCCCAGGCTCTCATTGGGAGGTGGTTGCAAATGACTGGTGCATTAAGGGGCTAAGTTGGCCCCTTCTTGGGCCAAAAACTGAAAGTAGCGTTTCACCAATTTCATCCAATTGGTTTATTAGAAGAATACCATACGTGTAAAATTCTGACATTTATTTTACTTTTAACCATTGCTATGGTAACAAAAATGGCTGACAAAAATGACTTATAATAGAGAAATTGTCATTTTGGGCCGCCAAATTAAGGCTTTTGGAGACCGATTTTTAAAGAATTAGATGTCAGCACAAGCAAATACCAATTCTCATCATCTGTTAAAATATATTTTTGGTATTTGCTTGTGCTCTATATTAATTTCTCTGTCAAATGTCACATATATGCTCCAAAATGGCCATTTTTCTACTTTCAGCCTATTTTGGCAGGCATTTTTTGTTCCCAGAGCAACTGTAAAAGACCCATTCTTACGCAGAATTGCCAAATCGACTTTTGATTTCGATTTTTCAACTTCAACATTTGCTAAAATAGTCATCACCATCAATTAATAGTGGATCAGGCTGATTCTATTCCAAAACAAAAATGTTTAACTTCACTGGAAATATGGTATTTATGTATCCCAATGGTTGGTGGATTATGCGAAAAATGGAAGAATTTTAAAGGTGCTTAGCAATAGTCTGTATAAACAAAAACTCGGTGGCCAGTTTTTGCCCTGACATTAAACATTATGAATCAATAAGTTTTGCAAGTATACCTGCAAATTTACTCCGAAAATAGTAATAATAAAAAGCACAACCATTTTTAGAGAAATACTTATTTCAGAACAATTTCTTAACATTAGTATAACTAAACAGATACACTAGAACAAAGCACACACAACACATGCCTTGCGTTTATAGAAAACATAACTAAAACAAATTTTAATTTAAAATATCAAGGAATGTTTCTACTTTGCAAATAAAAAAAAGACTCCTATATTAAAACAGAATGTCCTATAGGTTATACTCTCATTTCAGATTGATTTAAACCTGCACTAAACGTGGTAATAATGTAGAAGGGTTTTACATGCAATCAAACATAGACTGTTTCTAGTTTGCATACAAAAGACGTACCAACGACAATTGAAATGTCTTTTTAGATGACACATTTATAGTGCGTTCAAGTTGCTGCCATTTCATCAAAGATCAACCATAAACTTACAATTGTTCGCCATAGGCGTTGTATTTACATGTACATGGCAAAACACATACATTTAAAATTTCTACTTTCAACGTACTGGGCGGATCTTAGCAAAGACACACCCGTGGACAACCACCCGTGGACAACGAAGTAATTGTTCTCAACCTTAAATTCAAACATTTAAACAAAACACAACTAGACTTCAGTCAATGGTACATCATCACAAATACCTATGTACCTGTAAAGTTTGAAGTTGCTACGGCCAATGGCTAAGGAAACGAATTACCAAGAAAATACATTATTTGACATTGACCCTAAGGTGATGGGGGTCAAGGGGGGTCAAGGACACACAAAATGTTGTCCAGTACCCTCGACTTCATGTGACCAATGCATCAGCAAAGTTTGATTATGCAACATCCCATGGTTCAGGAGAAGATGTATTTATAAGAAAAAACATTATTTGACCTAAATATTGGGGTCAAGATCACACAAAATGTGCCCAGTACCCTCGACATCATGTGACATACGCACCAGCAAAGTTTGATATTGCTACATCCCACGGTTAAGGAGAAGATGCATTTTCAAGAGCATACATTATTTGACCTAGACCTTCAGGTCAAGGTCATGCGAAATGTTGCCCATTGCCCTCTACATCATGTGACCTATGCACCTTACCGGGTTGCGTAGCGCAGTCAGTAACGTGTCTGGCAACAGATGCAAGTCTGACTGCAGATCAAGGGGTCGTGAGTTCGATCCCGGCCTCGTGGAGATTGATCATGTAATAATTTCTACGGTCATTATCCTCCCTTCCGCTGAATCATTTAAGAAGGGGTGTTGTCAGTTACAAGCGAAAGTAAGTGCACGAAGTACTGGTTAACTGCTTGTTCAAGCTTGCCCAGGAAAAAGTGTGGTTATGTGAACTGACTGTCCCGCAATGACCATAGCTGTTGACTTGGGACGTAAAGTAACAAAACAAACAAACAAACAAAACCTATGCACCTACAGATTTTGAAGTTACTACGTCAAAAGCTACCGGGCCGCGTAGCGCAGTCGGTAACGTGTCTGGCTACAGATGCGTGTCTGACTGCAGATCCAGGGATCGCGAGTTCGATCCCGGCCCGGTCCCATACTTTGGTGGAGATTGATCATGAAATGATTTCTAAGGTCATTCTCCTCCCTTCCGCTGATTCATTCAAGAAGGGTTATTGTCAGTTACAAGCGAAAATATGTGCACAAATTACTGGTTAACCGCTTGTTCAAGCCTGCCCAGGAAAAAGTGTGGTTAAGTGAACTGACCGTCCCGCAATGACCATAGCTGTTGACTTGGGACGTAAAGCAACAAAAACAAAACAAAACAAACGTCAAAAGCTTTAGGAGGAGAAGCATTTAAAAGAAAATTGAATATTTTTCCAAATCGGTTCTTCTATTGTGGATCTTTTATGTTTTTGTTCTGTCTTTGTCTTTGTGCGCGTCTGTTTATATGTGCTTTGTGGTCACCTGCTGGGAAAGGGCTGACCTCTTGGCTCTTGTATCGATTCCTGATCTTTGCACCCTTACTTACCTTGACCTTGGGGTCAAGGTCACACGTAATGTTGCCCAGTACCCTCTACATCATGTGACCTATTCAGCAACAAAGTTTGAAGTTGCTATGCCAAAAGGTTTAGGAGGAGATGCATTTACAAGAAAATTCAATCTTTGACCTTGACCGTGGGGTCACACGAAATGTTGCCCAGTACCCTCTACATCATGTGATCTATTCAGCTACAAAGTTTGAAGTTGCTAAGTCTAACCGTTTAGGAGGAGATACATTTACAAGAAAATACATTATTTGACCTTGACCTTGGGTCACACGAAATGTTGCCCAGTACCCTCTACATCATGTGACCTATTCAACTACAAAGTTTGAAGTTGCTACCTTAAACGGTTTAGGAGATACATTTACAAGAAAAGTGACGGACGGACGACCGACAGACTTTGACACGAAATTGATATACCTTTTTTTCTAAAGAAAAAAGCGGGTATAAAAAATCGTTGTGCTTCTTAAACAACACATTCTTGAACACTGATCATAAACTCATTTCTTGTTTCTATAAAATGAAATAGTCACCCAGCTAACCAATAAAACGTTGTGACAACTTTTTAATTTGGTTAGCTTTTTTGAAAGTTTTCTCAATGTTTGCAAAACGTTTTGGTACAACGTAACAAAAAAACGTGAAAACGTTGTGACAACGGTTTGGTACAACGTTACAAAAAAAACGTGACAACGTTTTAATTTGGTTGTGAAAACGTTTCGGTAAAACGTTTATGTGAGCTTTGTTTGGAAAGAATTCTCAATGTTTGCAAAACGTTTTGGAAAAACGTTGCAGAAAACCCATTTTGCGACCTTCCTGCAACCTTTCTTAAACCATTCTCCAACCTTCCTACCGACTTTCAGTTACCTCTTTAAGAGCAATTCTCTGTAAATATGGAGCGAGTTATACAGGAACCATTTCACACTCCGACTCGGATTTTGATGAAACTTGCTGACAGTGTTAGTGGTCATGTAAAAACAAGAAATCAAGTGTTAGTTCATTCAATTCAACCTCCGTTGCCATGGCAACAGCATCCAAAGATTTGGGCAAAAAACAAGCAAAAATGACATGAAAAATGACATTTTTACCATTAAACTACTCTCAAAATGGCTTTTACCAATCACAAACATGGAATTATTTTGAACCAACAGACTTAATCTAACCGATTTAGCTAATGGTAGCAGCCTTGCGAAAAAGCTTAGATATACTTATCTTTCATTGAAAGTGGGTGGGGTAAGTAGGACCGGAAAATTACGCTTTTGGGGCATTTTTGCACAAACACGACAACTTTGCGCGGCTACTTTCACATACATTCATGTAAATATATATTAGGCCATGGTATGAAATTTTATAATATGGAAGAAAATGTTTGGGAAGTTACCGTCTTCTTGTCGTTACCATGGTAACAAATGTTACCCTGTAGAAATACTAAAAAAGATAAATATTGCATAAATAATTCATTTATTGCAATATTACAGTGATATAGTCTATTATAAATAAAATATTTTCATTACTCATACTTCTCTCTTATATATGACATTAAATTTTGCTGCAGATAAGCTATTTTTAGACTTTTAGGGGCATCATAAGGGGTAAAAATTATGATTTTCAAAATCAAAACCAACACATTTTGCTAATTTGCCCTTCCAGTACCCTCAAAATTGCTATTATTTATCACCAATGTGCGATATTTTTGAGAATTTAGACTTTAATTAAATAAATAAGATTAATGCATTCTAATTAAATTATCTAAACATACTTATTTATAAGGAAAAGTGGGTGGGGTAAGTAGGACCTGAAAAACATGCCTTTTAGGCATTTTAAACACAGTCAACAACCTAAATCATGCATTTAAACTTCTATGCATTTAATACATATTAGAGCAGGATATTTATTTTTTGTTTTATGAAAAACATGTTTGAGAAGTAATCGGCCTCTGTTCGTAACCATGGCAACCAAAGCTTTACTGTAGGATAACTGAAAAATGACTTTATTGCACAATGATATTAATTTATTGTTATAGGAAATGAAAGTATCTATTATAAATCTTTTTATATAATTACTCAATCACATTTCATACAGATAACAATAAAATAGCCAATAGGAAAGCTGCCTTTGATTTTTAATGTAATTTTAGTGTTAAAAATTCTAATTCAGACTAGTTAAAACCCCAAACCCAAAAGTTAGGCAAACTTGCCTTCTCACTTGTATTGAAATCGCCCATCGTCATCACAGTTAATATGGTTTATGTCAGAAAAAGCAAATTTTCATTTCAATACATGGAAATAATTTAATACAGTAGCCATATTTAATTGCTACAATATACTTATCTTGCATGAGAAGTGGGTGGGGTAAGTAGGACCCTCGAATTCTCTTTAATCATACAGCAATCTCCCATAGAAGTGTTTCACATATGGTCTCTCGGATTTTGTAAAAAAATAATGACAATTTATGTATTTTTGTAAAATCAACCACATTCATGTTTGCTCAGCTGTTGGTTTTTCGGTTGTCATGGCATCAGCTTTCAAATATTTTGGTATAAGATCAATCTAGATTCCTTTATATTTAGATATACGTTCTACCAGGTCCAGAGCTAAAAATAGAAAACTAACATTTGTTTGTGTATTACAACCCCTCTATTTAAATAACTACCCAATTACCAATAAAATTGATTTCATTGCTTTAAAACAGAAACATATGTATAGTATGTGAGTTTATTGGACAATGTGATATATTTGTTGCCATGGCAACGTTAGTTTTTGTGACATGTGGTTGTTTCTTCATAAATGTGTTTTCCAATATGTCATTAATATATATGAAACCAACAAGCAAATATATATTTTATTACAGTTTCTCAGATTTATGCTATGAAACTGATAGAATACTAAAATATCTGTAAGTAAAACACATACTCTATTTCTGTTGCCATAGCAAACATAAAATGGTTTTCAAACGTGTAGTTGTTGCTGTTGACTTATAATTTATATTCAAAACAGGGCAATTTTGATTATTCGTGAACATAGCTCTTTCATCACATTACTTGCGTACATTTGTACCTGTAATTGTTTTAGCTGATTTGTAATACATATGGAGCTATCAGCTAATCTTAACACTGAGTCTATTGTTAAACAAAAATTAAAAAAAACCTTGTGCCTGTATGACTTATTTACATACATTTATGCATGCAGAACCTTAAAGATTTACTTTTCTCATTATTTTGCATATTATCGAACACGTTGGCATTTAAATGGTAAATGACAGTTGGTTCCGCATGCAGCTAATAAAAGTAAGTAATGGTGCAAAGATCAGGAATCGATACAATCAAGTACCACACCTGACCCAGGATATCAATGGGAAAGTGACAAACTCACAGAAGACACCACAAACGAGAGCCAAGAGGTCAGCCCTTTCCCAGCAGGTGACCACAAAGCACATATAAACAGACGTGCACAAAACATAATACCATAAATACCTTTTCTGCAAACCCTTTTCATTCTAAAACGTATCATCATACTTATAAAAGTACTAGAAAGACTGAAACTTATGGGAAAGTTTTCAGATTCGAGTCTGAAAATGAAATTAAAAAAATATACATAAATTATTGTCAAGCTTGTATCAGTATTGTTTTGTTTACAGAGAAACTGGAACAAGTAACTGAGCAACTGATTTTCATCAGTCGATGCAACCTCAAAATTGGGATTTCATTTCTTAATGCATGCTGTTGTCGATCGGATGAGATTAGTAATTCACCATGGTTGTACACTGTCTTGAATAAATAGGTGGCTATCTGCTCTCTCATATCATGCAATAATTATAACATGAGGAAGGAATAATAACTTTGATTATGACTAGCTAGCAAAACATTAAAAACCCCTATTTAGTATTTAGGACGAGCCATTTTTTAGATTGAAACAGCTTTTTAGTCTCTTATAACCATACAAACACAAATATAATAATGCATAATTATAGTTATTGGTTGAGTTAATCTAACTCGAACTACATTGTATTCAGAATTACACGAAAATTCACCAGTGTTATTGGTTTTATAGCGAAAATACTACTTCTGAGACAACCCTTTTTAGGGGCTCAAAATGAACTGTTGTGATCCTAGGATGTCCGTCGTCAGTCAACATATGATTTAAATCACATCTCCTAAACCTCTGGTTGGAGTGTCGCCAAGCTACACCTGAATAATCTTTTGTGGTCTTCTTTTTAAGGTCACTTCTGACACCCACGCAATTTTTTATTCTGAAAAAATAAATTTTCTTTATTTTCTGTTATTTGCTGTTTCATTTTATTAATATAAAACAAAATAATAAAAATCAATGTCACCGTTTAGTATTTGAGCTATGGCTATTCGAAGACATGCATAATACACCCCTTTTCTCCAAAAATGTTCAGGGCCACAGTAGGAGATCAACAGGTCTATGATATGGTAGCTGATGATTATGGCATATTGTGACTTATTGCTTCATAACAACTTATGTTTACTTGAAATACTAGGATTGTTAATTGATGTGAATCTAGCCATTGTATATTTAATGACCAACTTTTTCTTTAAAGAGAATAGTCAAAATTATTGCAATTTTTACGTTTGACAATTAAATATTCAAATATTTTAGACCATTCCAAAAATAGATTTTTGTAAAACTTGTCAGGTGTGGTACTTGATTGTATCGATTCCTGATCTTTGCACCCTTACTTACTTTGTATATCATAAACGTCATTACGTGAGGTGAATCAGTGTGAAATTTGAGCAATTTTCACCGTCTCAAAAAAGAGATATTTCTTGATTACTACCCCTACCCCCTGTAATGCACAGTTTCAATTTTGTAACTTTTTAACTGTATAACAAGGAATAAACTTATTTTCAACAGACCAAAAAAAATTTAACAATGCTTCGATGCTATCTGTATGTGTAGAAACTAGTTTTGAGAAGATTGACCAATAAAAAAAAGTTAATCTTAAAGAGACTAAGTCTGCAACTATGAACATTTTTCAAAAAATTTATTGTCTTTTAAATCATTTGTAAAAATAGAATTAAGTTACATTTTCACAATAAATCTGTTCACTATAGCTGAAAACTGCACGGAAAAGTGAATTATCTTATAAAACAGGTGTGTTTTTCTCTTGTTGGTAATTATTTGCGTCCCTCCAATAATTATAGACAGTTAATTTTAACATAAATGCTGCTGTTTTGATACTGATAGCTTTTTAAGATTTAAGAAATTGGTAAAATGTATACCTGAATTTTAGTTTATTTACTGTGTTCTTGAAAATAGAAACATAAGTTCTAAAATTAAAAGATCAAAAGTTACGGACTGTGCAGCTTTAAGAAATAAATATATATTATTACCCCACCCACTTTTTCCACGATTATCTACTCTGACACAATGAAAGAGATAAAAAAAAATGGCTCAAATAGTTGCAAACATACAATTCTGTTGTTGATATATAAAGACAATTGCAGTAGTCATCAAAATATATAAAAATATTATGGGTTATTCAATATTTGTTCAATATTTTGGGGTCATTGATGCATTCATAAGGCATATTATAACGAATTTTTCACCTCAAAATGCAAAATTAAGGGCATTAATTCATGTTTATGCAAAATTTTATATTATCTAAGTTAACAAATGTAGAGATCTACCAAACCAAATATATTGTGTATGCTTTTACTGAAATCGATCCCTAGTAAGCAAGTTATATGAGAAAATTTGATTTTCGACCCATTTTCTATGTAAGTTTTAGCATTAAATGGCAATAACTCATATTTGAAAAAAAAAATAAAAATTTGGCAGAAACAACTTTTGACCTACAGTTTGATATAGTAATGGTTCATAACAGCGGTCGCCCAATTTAGCTAGTTATTGAGCTTTTACTCACTATACTGCAGTTTTCCCATAATCTTACATGGTTATGAAAACCTCACTAATACAGTATATGATTACAGATATCGGTTAAGTCAATCTTACTGGTACACGAAATGCATCAAAGGTGCTGATTTCATAGTAAAAAACTACTTTTGAGATAACCTCCTTATATACATACATGTACTATAGGGACTTTTTATTTTATATTTTAACAGAAAATGAGAAGTTTCATAAAAAATCTAACATTCATTCATTTATCTAGGGTTTATAAGTCTAAAATTTCCTGATTTTTGTCAATATTTTCGTCTTTTCCATTGACCTAAATTCTAAAAATATGCTTTTCTTATGGTACATTCGAGACGTCCACTAATTTCCCCTATGGTGGGGTTGTTAACATTTGTTTGGACTTAATTGGTCAAAAGGCTAAGTTCTTCCTTACTTTACTTGATAAATGTAGCAGTAGGAGTCAGGTTTTTACAATGTAATTGAGTCAAGTGTCCTAAAACATGTGTTTTGATAAAATATACCTCATTTACCACCTTTTGAGCCCTTTCCCGAACCCTAGATTGAATCAACCCCACATGTCTATTTTCTAAGCTGATATTTATTAGTACAATGCCCTAAACATATTTTGATAACATTTGTATGCTACACATATAGAAGTTAGGCATTTTCGATTAAAAATGAGCATTTTACCTATATAAACCTCTAAAGGGGCTATTATCAAGTACATTTAGGGCCTCTCACCACTGATTTGTCAACAAAGTAACATGTGAGTATCATTTTAACATTTTACTTTTTATTGTGTCAGATGTCTTTTTGTTTTTAATACAAAAAAGACCTTCATACTGTTGTTGTCCATATTGGCTTTTTGAACTGGATGCATCATAGTTGCCATGGTTATGGTAAGAAGATGGTTACTTCCTAAAATATTTTTTTTCAATGTATTATAAACAATATTTAGCTTGGTCTTACTAAAGTTTGTAAACCTTTCCCAGTTACCCTGAATTGCAACAATATGCTTTCAAAAATGTTGAAAACTGCCGTATTTTAGTACATTGTTACCCCACCCAATTTTTTGCAGCATTGCTATATGACAGAATTACCAAAATTATTAACCATACCATCTTTGCATTCACATTGAGCAATACTGCCTAGTACAAGTTAACCTAAGGTCAAAATTTTTCATTCTAAAAGTTGCATTTGCGCAAAGTATGTCTATTTTTACTGATTTTCTGCCATATTTTAGTATATTATATTTGCAACATTGCTATATTACAGAATTACCAAAATTATTAACCATACCATCCTTCTATTCACATAGACCTATACTGCCTAGTAAAAGTAAACCTAAGGTCAAAATTTTTTGTTCTAAAAGTTGCATTTGCGCAATGTATGTCTATTTTTACTGATTTTCCGGCACTATTTGGTAAAAAAATGACACCTCATTTACTCCCTTTTGAGCCCATTTTCGACCCTTCAATGGAGACAACGCCCTATATTTATTTTTCATAAAAAACTAGCTATTAGATCAATGACTTGAAAATACTTAAATCACCACTTATTTGTCAAAAAGCAAAATGTAAGTATTATTTCAACATTTTATTGTTGATTGTGTCAGATGTCTTCATGTTCTGCAATGCAAACACGCCTTATAAGCTGCATTTGTCCATTTTGGCTTTTTGAGACGGTGGCACCATAGTTGCCATAGTAACGATAAGAAGGTGGTAACTTCCGCAAAATATTTTTTTCAGTTTATTACAGACCATATTTAGCTTGGTCTTACTATAGTGTGCAAACCTTTCCAAGTAACCCCGACTTGCAACCATATGATTTCAAAAATGTTGAAAACTACCATATTTATGTACATTGTTACCCCACCCACACTTTTGCAACCATTGCTATATGACAGAATTACCAAAATTATAAACCATACACTCCATGCATTCACATTGAGCAATACTGCCAAGTACAAGTAATCATAAGGTCAAAAGTTTCTCATTCTAAAAATTGCATAGCACAATGTATGTCTATTTTTTCTGATTTTCGGGCACTATTTGGTCAACAAATTTGACGCCTCATTTACCCCCTTTTGAACCCCTTTTGGACTTCATATATTGAGACAACACCCTATATTTTTTTATAAAATGCTAGCTATAAGATTAAAGACTTAAAAATATTTTAATGTAATTTCTACACTACTTATACATGAGTTTTGCAATTTTTATTTTTTAAAAAAAAAGCTTTTTTCCCTATGTAGACCTCTAAAAGGGCTATTATCAGGTCCCTTTTAGGGCCTTGCACCACTAATTTGTCACATAAGCAAAATATAAGTATTATTTCAACATTTAATTGTTGATTGTGCCAGATGTCTTCATGTTCTGCAATACAAAAACGCCTTATAAGCTGCATTTGTCTATTTTGGCTTTTTGAGACGGTGGCATCATAGTTGCCATGGTTACGATAAGAAGACGGTAACTTCCCAAACATTTTTTTCCAATTCACTACATATCATATCTAGGTTTGTCTTACTAAAGCATGTACATTATTCCGGGTAACCGCGGCTTGCAACAAAATGAGTTCAAAAATGTCGAAAAATGACAAATTTGAGTACCTTGTTACCCCACCCACTTTTCTGATACAATTGCTACAATACAGAAATACCAAATTTATATACCAGACCCTCCTTGTGTTAACATAAAGCAATGCTGTTGAGTACAAGTTGTCACAAGTTCAAGACTTACTTTTTCTAGAAGTTGCAACTGTGCAATTTATGTCTATTTTCAGTGATTTTTGGGCACTTTTGGGTCAAAAACTTTGGATTCGGTTGCCATGGCAACGGTAGTAAAAATTAAAGAATTAAGCATGAATGATTTGGTTTTGGGTGAAAACAAACAAGTACAGAAAGTTTCGTTGAAATCTGAGACTATCCGTGAAAAACTTTGCTCCATATTTACAGAGAATCGCTCTTAACCCTTAAGGCAGATTCATATATACCCAACAAAAAAAGAAACGCACCACTACGATTTTCCCATTAAGATCTCCTTTTAATACGAAAATGTTAATTGTCATGAAATATTCATTTCTGATTAAATTTTACTAAAACTTTAATGTGACATGGATGAGTATCGGTAATTTTACTGTGTAGGCACAAAACACATCATTGCGAAGGGTAAAGTAGTTTTGGAAGCGTTAATTCAATGCAACTGTCTACATGAAATTCCGAGTATATTTTACATTAGCAAATTATGAAAACGATATGTTGTCGTTATGTGAGACAGCCAATGTGTTTATTGATGCTTTTTTGGTATTCCAAAACCCATTTTCATCAGTTAGGATCATTTAAATTGATTAAAACAATGTTGAAATCTTTAAATGTTTGTAAGGTTTATCTCCAGTGTGGAATCGTTATCCAAAGGGTAGTCACAAAACATGGGCTACTAGCGTTCAATTATCGCGAATGATGAATTTAAAGATAGAATTTGCAAAGAATAAGTGTCTGGGTACAATTTGGTCTACTGAGACAAATCCAATTGCTTGAACCTATCCAGCAAGAGAGCATTATAAAAAATGCTTATTTCCTGTGACTTTACAATTTGACCCCCACTTGGTTCGTGACAAATTTTCTTTAACACAATTTCGACGCCTGGTTGCAAAAGACGTGTGACGCAGCAGTAACTGACATACCTTTGCACTGATATAAACTAAATTAGCCTATCACTTGTGATTTTCCTGAGAGTTGAACAGTTCTAAGTGGTGCGTTTCTTTTTTTGTTGGGTATAGGATCTCAATTCTGATCCAGATGCTATACTTTCATTACAGTGAGCAAATCTGAGTTATGCATCGATTTTCTTCCATATTGGACATTTTGTTTTGCTGCTTTGATCACGTCCCATGCATCAACTTTTCAGTCATGTAATGTTAGCATGGGTCCTGCTCAAGGACACAAGACAGTGACTCCTCCAGTAGTGAGGTTTGAACTAGCAATGTAAGGAAAGCAAGGATCAGATATCGATAATGCTGATTCTCGAGTCATTTTACTCATGGAAGTGTATGTGGTAGTCTCACTAGTCACCACTTCGTACAGTACAGCTGCATGATGCCAAGGATTGGTCTGCATGTGGCATTTCCTGGTCATAATTGTTTCTTTTGGGGTCATTTTACATTGGGAATGCCCAAACTACCATTGTGTGGAATGATGCATAGTTGTCTCAATGCTGTTTGGGTCGTTTCTGCCACACTATACAGCCATTTCTCTAATCTATGAAAGCTAAAAAAGGTTCACCATGCAGACTGAATATTTTAGCCAAAAATCTGGGGACAGTACGTACCACCTCTTCAAGTAAGTTTGTCATGAGGATCGTTTATAACTTAAATCCACCTCTCCCAAACAAACCTGCATGAGGATCGGCTGTGTCCGGGTATGCATCCATCTTTACATAACTGAAACAATATTTGATAAAACTGTTGAGTGTGACAGTTGTGACCAAACACTAAAAATAGCTAAATACGACACGGGTTACCATGTTTAAAATAGAAACAGTATCACATCTTGACATGACTGAAACAATTGTCGATAAAACTGTGACCAAACATTTGAAACAGCTACTGGACAACAGCAACCATAATTACTATATGATGCTAAGACAGAAAAACTGACGTCCTTACCAACCTTCAATTATGTAAATTTGTCATGAGGATTGTTCATGAAATAAAGCCACCACTCTAAAAGTTACTTGCATGAAGACTGAATGTGTCTAAGAATGCAAACATCTTTACATTACTGAAACAATTGTTGACAAAACGGAGCAGAGCGACAGATATGCCCAAACTCCTGGAAAGGAATGGGTCCAATTCCTAGCGATAAATATTAGTCTATGCAAGAAAACCCCAAGAGCTGTCTGCATAATAGGGACTTCACCTGTCCCACTCATGGATAGCTTCCAAATTTGTCCAAAATGTTACTATAGCAAATAGTAGAAGTTAAATAAGTGACAGTCAGTGTTCTGTGGCTCTTCCTCACAGTGCCATGGGTTGGTCTGCTGTGTGTGACTGTGGTAGTTCAAGATCATGCTTGATTTCATATATGGGCTTCAGAGGGGGGGGGGGGCATAGTTGCTCTTTAATACCAATGGAGACTCCATCCAAAACTATAAGCAATGGCAGCTACCTACAAATAAACAAAACACATAACACAGAGATCTATTTATTTCAATACATCAAAATGATAATCATCTAAGTCACTGTGTAGTGTGGCTTCATTGTGTGCATCTGTAGCCTTCGGCTTGAGCCTGAAAAAATCAAGATTTTAATGGATAATTGAATTTCTATTATGTCATTCAGCAGAGCCATGAAGCCCAGTTTAGTTCTTCATAGTATAGGCCTCCAGTGAGATTCTAACCCATACTATCCCAGCTTCACCAGTCTGTGGAAAGAGACTTTACTATGACTTAAGCTGTTGATGTGACCTTAAAGCTCAAACCACCCTGCCATATTGTTGTTTCTCATTATCACAGACATCTTAAGTTGGGCATAAAATTCAACCAATACAATGCAAACACCTAAATGATAATTTTGTTTGCTTGGTTTGTGGTTAGTTTGCTTTGATTCTTTACATCCAGAACTCCAGATAAGCATTTGTGTCAATTGGGTATTTACGTAACCTGATTATCCTCAATTGCTTACTTGCAAAATCATTGCATATTTTTATTTTTTTTACCCTATGTTTTTTGTGGTTACAAATAATGTCCACCATGTTTCCTTATTGAATGTAGCCTTCGGGAATTTGCCTGCATATATTTATCCACTCACATTGTTTGCCTTTCTAGAGCATCAAACTAGCGGATTTTGTCATACCTCTGAAACTAATATCCTCCCTTTGTGATGTTTATCACTCGGATACACATTGCTAGTTTCACTTCCATGTTTTTTTTTTCCGCTAAATACTTGTCTAATCCATAAATTTGGAGTTTTACAGTGCGCACGCTAGTAAAAATCCAATACCAGACTGGCATTTATGTATTACCCAAATGAAAAAGAAATTGACCAAATGTTACGCAAAGACATCGCATGTAATTGCATACTGATCGAAATAATTGCTTTTTGGTACACATGCATTTAATTTTAATTGCTTTTTGGATGATTTTAATTGCGTATTTACGCAGATACACTGCTTATCTGTACTGCTGTACATCAACAATTTTTTGGTTTTGTTAGGACAGATCTTTCTGTGTTTAACAGGTGCTTATCAGTAGATAAAGATTTTTTTTGCTCAAGGACACAACTCTGGGACTCGGTCTGCTGTGAGGCCTTTACTAGCAACCCTGCAATCCCCAGTTTAAAGCTCTACCGACTGAGCCACTGCACTAAGCACCAACTTGCATGTAACACCAATACACATAAAAAATCATACCAGCACCTATACATAAAGCTACTTCTGGAGTCATTTCACCCATGGGATGACAGAACTGTCATTTATGAAACAGTGTATGGCATAGTCTCACTGCTGCATCCAGTGCAGCTGCCTGATGCCGTTAACCAGTATTCAGTGAACATACTTTCGCTTGTTTTTCTATCAACAGCCTTTCTTGAATAAGTGGAAGGAGAATGACCATAGAAGACTTTAAACCACAAACTAAACAAAACCCAGAAGTAGAATGCAACACTCTGCAGAAGTATTCACACACCAAATCAGTGATTCCTACCTCAAATACAGTGTTTCTGCAAGACCAGAATTTTTGGGGGTCATTGATGACCCCTTGTTTGAAAATTTGGGGGTCATTGGCAAATTTAGAGGGTCAGAACTTTTTTAATGTATAATTACTTTTTGTCTGAGCATGTAGGAGAGGATCCGTTGATAAGTGAGGGATGAGAATACCTAGAACATATTGATGGGAGGTCCACTCAATATTTCTGTGCCAGTTTGTCAAAATCTGGCCATTACTTCAGACAAGACATTTTCATTGTTATATGTTTGTTGACATTGAGACAAAAATATAATCACTTCTCAAAGTCCTTGCAATGATGTGTCAGTTTGGTTAAAATCTGGCGATTGGCCCAGAAGATAGAGTTCAGACATTTTTAAACTTCAACTAATCATTAAATGAATTACATAAAACAATAAATGCTGGAAAAAAGACTGGAAACCTACTATGTCAGAATGACTAGTGGATAAGTCGTTGGTGAGTTTCTTTTTTTAAATGTAAAGTCTACTCGGCCGATTTTATTTTATCATAAACCTTAGCAAATGTTATTGCAAAATGATAAAATTATATTTTATACGACAAATTCAACTTTTATTCGGTTGAGACAAATTAAAATTCTTACTTGGTCAAATCAGATAGTCTTGATACATGTTTGACCTTTGACATTATGTTTGACCTTTGACATTAACGCATATAAATAATTTACCTTTATGGGTTGCATGACACTGCCTTTCTGAAAAGGAGCTTCCTTTAATGTTGCCCCAATCTGGTTTTCGGTTTGTCTTTCATCTGCTTCAAGATGATCTCTCATATTCCCATCTGAAAATACATATACATTGTACCCATATAATATTAGGGCTGCAACAATACAGTAACCTTACAATACTATCACCGTATTTGTCTCATGATACAATTATGTATCACAATACATTTTAGGCAACATACTAGAACCTTAGAAATAGAATCTATGAAATAAGGAGCATTAAATACTTAAATATGTAACCCAATACATTTTTAGCAGCTCATCTTGATTTGTATGTACTAGGAGATCAAACATTGACACATTTGGGATCTTTAATGGAAACCAAACATCTATGTGTCTTGATCCACATCAGAAATAAGGGTGAGGTTGCTATCATCAAACATGTTAAAGAGCTCGAGTAAGAAAATTAATTAAAAAAATAAATATATACTCATATTAACACTTATTATGTAGTGGCTTGTTTTTATATACTATATATTCTTCGCCAAAATTATAACTGCGTCAGGAAATATATTTACGGGGTGGAAAACTGATCAGCTGGATTCCAATTAGCTAGCTGAACTGGATCAACACTGTTTATCAGAAAGAAGCATGAAATGCAGAAAAATCAATTTAAGGAACAATGGTTAAATTTCTTTATACTACATGTGAAAACATATATATTTCTTTAAAAATTCATGTCTATTGAATAACACTAAGAGCAGTATCCCTATTGTATTTGTATTGTGAAATGACCCCACAATACGACAAACTTATCGAAGGAAATAGTATCGTGATATGATGCACTTTCAGTGAATATCAAAACAGTTCTATTTTGTAGATAGTGTGGATGCCACAATAAGCATATCCACAATTAGCATATGAATTAATGTTTAGTAAGCAGATTTGTTACTATTTACAATTAAATTAGAGAATCCATGCAAGTTTGGTCAAAATCAATGCTCTAGTTCAGAAGATAACGCACATAAACCATATTTTGGACATTTCAAAGTGGCGCTGTGACCTTAATGAAAGCGCTACAGGATTAAAAAGTGTTAAAAGCTGTTTCTTCATTCTATTATTCTTATATCTATACCCACACAAGGATTCTTATATATATATTAACAAACATACCTGTTGCTTCAATATTCATTCTTAATGTCTTCGAGCTCTTTCTTATCTTCTTGATGCCAATTCTGGAGTATTTTAAGAAGATCATCCAGTCTTGATTCGTTGATATTTTCAGTTAAGAGATTATCTATTATATCTCCAATCTTCTGCTTTAGACCTGTGCTTCCATAGTTAGACATTCAACTAATGACAGTTCTTAAATCAGGCCATAAGGTTTAAATTCGGCATTCGTCACTCTGGTGCTGGCTATATGCGCAAATATCTAGTTCCTGAAATCTCTCATTCAGTAGATGTCATCTGCCAGACTGGTGTCGTTAGGACCAGGCGGTGATTGTGGGCTCCAGTTATAACCCGCTGGTACTAAGTTTGGACAGATCGATGGACAGATATTCCTAAATATTTTCACAAGTAGAGTTATGTCAAATTTCTCAGGATCTGGTGGTGTCTCTGTTAAAAGATTGAACTCATTATCAAACAAAAAAATGGGTCTACCATAATGAAGGCTATTTTTTATGTATGTTTGTTTGAAGAATATTATCCAGTGTGTCTGGCGCTTAAACGTTAAGCAACACATCCCGTAGAACACTTGAACCAACGTCATCAATTAATTTAACCAACCGAAAGAAGTTCTGCGATTCTTTCTCCCAGTCAGCCATGATAACACTCGATCAAACTTCCTTCTGCAAAACTACATACGGGGTCCACTTTTTCCATTAACAAGTATGTCATTCCCTTCTACATAATGTCATAAACCTGCAAATATACCAATAAGATTACCTATGGAAATCATATATGCAAGTCGCTATTGGAAAAAAAGTTACAATTTAGTTCATTAAAGAGCAACAAACAAGAAAGAAATTAGGTCATTTCAATATTGTTGGTGGTACAAAACACTTCTAATGATTTGCAGTGAAATCAAAGGGATAAATCTACATTTTAGTAAATTTCACCTATTTCCTTCTATGTCAACCTTTTACCCCATAATAACACCTTTTGACGCTTTTGAAATATCTTGTATTTAAAATTATTATGGAAAAAGAAGCAAATGCTCCATTTTCCATATTTTCAAAATAATTTTAAAAATTAACCCAATTTTTCTTGATTTTTTTCAATGTTGGCTAAAAATAGAAAATGATGTCATGATGTAAAAATAACCTATGGAGTAAAGGGTTAAAGGGCAAAAGCAAACATTTATCTAAAACGTATATTGCAAATGGCCAATATAAAAGTATCTCGTCATATGATAGACACGATACGGTTTCATTGGAAAAAATAATTTTCAATTCAAATTATGATGTAATCCACCTAATGACCTACACAGACGATGTCATTATGAAAATGCCTTCTACAGCAGCTGAAACACATGGTCGTTTTAGACCGGATTAAAAAATACAAATAAATGATAAGTAACCCAATTTATTACCTTTGAACAGAAACAGATGTTTGACTTCAGTTTTATTTGAGGTCTGCTGACAACGGGTTGTCACCAGACTTTTTGGTCTGCTGACAACCGGTTGTCACTAGCAAAATGTCTGGTGACAACCGGTTGTCACCAGCAAAAAGTCTGCTGACAACCAGCTGTATATTTTTCAATAACAATGTGTACCATATTCAACAATATGAGGCATTTATAATATACTCTGTTATAAATTGTTTTTTTATACATATGTATGTATATATAGAGATTTTTATACCAAAAAAATATACATTTGTGCATATGATCAAATGAAATTAAGTTTCAATTATGCAATGCTTGGTAATTATTGGTAAAATGACTAATCATAATTAAAGGTACTATTCATTTAACTCTTATAAAATGGAATCTTCCAGTTGATTATCTGGACTCTTACAGCTTATTTATTATTAAAAGTTAACAAATAACCCCTGGTCAGACTCACTCAGGTCCCCTTACTAAGTTAGGGGACATGCTGATCCATGATTAATTTGTTTGTGGAAACTTTTCCTTGTCGAGTAATTTGATTTTGGTGCTTAAAGAATATGGTAATGATGAATTATCAGTTTTATTTCAAGCTTATTTCAAATTCAATATGTTGTGACTTTAGTTAGATACAACATATGCAGAGCTGTAAATTCTTAACTAGGGATTTTAGCTGAAGTAGCTACATGTATTAGTGCTAGGTGGACAAGTTTGGTAAATGGAAACTTCCAATTGATTTTTTGGACTTTTACTAATCCAATCTGGTTATTAATAATTAATTTGCCAAAGATAAGTTTACAAAATAGTCCCTGATCAGATTGCTCTTTATCTAGTATCAGATTGCTCTTCCAGGTACCTGATTGGTGTGGGCAAACTTTTCCTCTTTAAAAATGAGGATTCAATTTGATTCTGGTGCTTCAAGAGTTTATACAGATAATGCTAAAACGATATTGTCTATCCATTGTGAACAATGCAATTATAATATTTAGGTTTATAATATATTTATTCCCTTTAAGCTGTGCTGGTATCATAAAGTTGATAAGATGAATGAACTTTGATATGCAAACTGTAAGCAATGCATCTTTATCTGGTATTTTTCTGCAATGCAAACTATATAAATCTTTTTTCTGTAATAAAATACCAAACTGTAAATTCATTATTTTCTTATTTATTCAAGTTTTCTATAACTGTATTTAAAATGCCACTAAAATCAGGTAGATTTCCAAGAGAACATGCTTAGTATACAGTAGTATTGGAAAATACAGCTGGTTGTCAGCAGACTTTTCGCTGGTGACAACCGGTTGTCACTAGACTTTTTGCTAGTGACAACCGGTTGTCAGCAGACACTTCCTTTTATTTATTGTTGAGTCCTTATCTTTGCTTAATTTCCTTGTTATATTTTGATTTATATGTTTTATGAGATGATGCATTGAGAAGTTAGGCGTCTTTCATGCAAACCAAATATCTATGTATTTTGATCCACATCTGAATTAAGGGTGAGGTTGGCGCAGTTAAACCGGTTTTAGCTCTCCAGTAAAATAATTTACAGACCGTTCTAAGGTGATACTTCTTTTGTGGATCTTTTACATGTTTTATGTTTTTTGTTCTGTCTTATGTTTGCTATGTCTTTGTGCGCATCTGTTTATACAGGGTATGTGCTTTGTGGTCACCTGCTGGGAAAGGGTTGACCTCTTGACTCTTGTTTGTGGTGTCTAACTGTAAGTTTGTCACTTTCCCATTGGTATCCTGGGTCAGGTGTGGTACTTGATTGTATTGATTCCTGATCTTTGCACCCTTACTTACTTTGTGCATATATAAACCAAATTATTTGGCACTATTATGACATTATCTTTTGTTTGTTTGTTTTAATTGTATCCCTCCCTAAACAATTTTCAGTCATGTCAGGATGATTTTCTGTCTGTGTTTAACCAGCATAAAGTGTCTTGCTCAAGGTAGGACACAGCATAGTCAATAATGTATGTTTAAACTATAATCAAATGGTGGATTTGATAAAGCACAGGTTTAGATAAACAAAAACTTAAATGTAAAATTGTTATTATTTTCTTTCTTACCCATATGACTGTTTTGGGTGCTCAAAAGAATCATCTCATTGAGATGAAGAACCGTCTCATTGAGATGATTCTTTTGAGTACCCACAACATATGTTTTAGATGAGAAATAAGAAAAATGGCTTTTTGCTACACACTGTTAACTAAAGGCCTAAAAACCAGGCAGCGACCACAGGACATGAGTTCGATCCCGGCCCGGTCCCATACTTTTGTGGAGTTTGATCATGAATTTCTATGGTCATTCTCCTCCTGCTGATTCGAGAAGGGTTGTTGTCAGATAATTCATTGTTTGGATCAATATTGGTATTTTAATTAATTGTTCGGATCCATATCAGATCCGGCTAAAGTCGGATCTAATCTGTATCCAAAATGTTTGAAAAGGAAAGCATACTGGCATTTTTTGGCATTTTAATTCATTGTTTGGATACAGATTAGATCCGACTTCAGCTGGATCTAATCTGTATCCAAAATGTTCGAAAAGGAAAGCATACTGGCATTTTAATTAATTGTTTGTATCCATATCAGGTCGGCTGAAGTTGTATCCAAAATGTTCGAGAAGGAAAGCATACTGGCATTTTTTGGCATTTAATTAACTTATGTTATTATAGACAGTAAACAATCGATGTCAGCTCAGTGCATACAGTGCATATCCAAATGAGATGTCACCAATCTTATTTGCTATCCATTATAAGCTTTGGACGCCACCAATCAGGAACTACAACATAAATGACTATCTGGATAATAAACGAACTTTATTTATACTTAAGCACAAAACGGCTTTTCGAGAGTTTTGAGAGTTTTATTCATTGACCAAAACCCCTAACCGGGGTACAAGTCAAATCATATTTACAAATAAACATTTGAGGAAAGTTTAAAATATGATTACGAAAATCAGCATAATCTCCTCAGTGGGTATTCATGTCTACTTGAAGCAAACACAGTGAGACCACCAAGCAATTAAACACCACTTTTGATGGGAATAGCCAGGCCTCCAGATAAGAGTGTGTATTGGAATATTATTTTCTTTGTTTCTCATCCAAAAAATATGGTGTGTGTACTCAAAAGAACCGTCTCGATGAGACGGTCCCCCTGAGCACCCAAAAAACATATTCAAATTAATGGGTAAGAAAATTAAAAGTTTACGCAAATAAAATTTCCTTATCTGGATCTATGAATAGCAATACAAAACATATGGTGTGGGTACTCAAAAGAACCGTCTCAATGAGACGGTCCCCTTCAGCACCCAAAACACATGTTTGAATTAATGGGTAAGAAATTAATTAAAAGTTTAAGCAAATAAAACAGCCAGTCCTCCAGATAAGAGTGCTTATTGGAATATTATCCTCTTTATTTCACATCCAAAACATATGGAGTGGGTACTCAAAAGAACCGTCTCAATGAGACGGTCCCCTCGAGCACCCAAATCACATGTTCAAATTAATGGGTAAGAAAATAATTAAAAGTTTACGCAATAAAATTTCCTTATCTGGATCTATGAATAGCAATACTTCAGTGCAAAACATGAAGAAACCCTGAGAGAGAGTGATAACTCATGCAGAATGTATATGGTTTCAATACTCATCAGAGTATCTTGACTAGTTCCATGATGACTAGATGCACAAAAATTCATAAACATGTATTATAATAGCTGTGAGATCCATAATAATTGTCTGTGAGATCTATACGGAATGGTGTAACAAACACCTATATATTCCTGAAAATTTCTTGAAATGTCTTTAGCACTATTTTACAGTATTTTGCTATCTTGAATAGTTCCTGAGTATCACTTGAACACATAAGTCGCCTAAAAGTATCAGTATTTGGTCTAGCAAGCAAGCTCCTTGGCAGATAAACCCGTCTAGCGCCACAAAAGTAAGAGCACTCAATTAAATAATGATATTCATCACCAATTTTGTTATGAAAACATAATTCACATATCCTGTCATCCCTGGATGTCCCAAGAAATCTACCCCATTCAATAGGCATCCTATGATTTAGAATACGAAAATGGCAAAATGCCTTAGATAAATCATCAGGCAAAATATTGAAGTATTTTTCAAGTGTAAAATCTTCCTTAAAAATTCTATAGTTTAAACATTTTGGGCTATCAAATATTGAATGTTTCCACGAGGTACTTGTTGTTGTTGGTAAATTCCTCCACTGTCTGGAGAACTTCACATAAGTGAATAAGTCCTTAATTGCACCCCACCAATTACGAATGTTTATTTGTTCACACTGATTCAGTTGTTCACATTATTAAGCAGACTGAAGCGCCTACAGTGCAGTGCATAGCACAATCCTCTGGAGACTGATTCAAACTTGTGTAGAAAGTCTTCCCTATGGGTTTCACTGGCTTTCAGATTTATTGTTGTACAATCCAAAATAAGTGCTACTAGTAAGTCAACATCTTTAAAAATTTCTTTTTGTTCTTCTGTCCCTTGGTATTCAATCAAAATCTTACTGATCTTTTCCATGAACTGGTCTCGGGGCTCCGACAAACATTGACACTTCAACAGGAAGTGAATCATATCCTCAGCGTCATCACCACACAGTAGACACGTTGGGTTGACAGAATACTGATTGAATTTGGCACGATTTGACTGCAGAACATATGTGCCTGTCATAAGTTTTGCTTTGAGGCCTGCTTTCTTAATTGCCATAAGGTTAAAGCCTGCATTTTTCCAAAGATAATGTACCTCACCAATTTTGTAATTTTGAGTATACTATGAAGTTCCATCAACTTTAATGGAACGCCATAACTGTCTTATGTTAAGATACGACATTATGTGCTGTTGACAAGTATTATGTACAGTTCATTTTTCATTTCATATTCTTAACTTGGTGTTCTGTTGGCTCCATTTAATCTATTGACATGTTGACTCGACATTCTGCTATGCCAAATTATAATTTCGTTGGGTTTATCCATTTTGTTGTAATTGTAATTCATTATTTTGTTGCTTTGGTTTGTCGTGTGGTCTCGTTACTTTATAATCCCATTGGCTTTATATGTTATCTTGTTTGGTTAATTTATCACTAGAGTGTTTTCACACGGCATAGTGCTCTGTTTACAAGTATTGCATGACGTTCGTTCGTAAGATATCTTGTTCATTTTCATGTCATTTTGTCCAATATTTACTGTATTGCGTCAGTTCGTCATTACGTTATGTCCATTCATCGTGTTGAGGTCCCATCGTGTTGAGATCTAAAAACCAGTACCGCCCTAAGCAACATCCGGACCGATGGAGAATAACGATTTTCGGTATCGGCTTTTATCGCCAAGCTCCCAAACAGAGGAATTTGTTTTTTTGGTGGTCTCTGGTCCCCAAAATGATTAATAATTTTGCATGACTTTTGTACAATGAAGTCTACTTTAAATATATTTAATCATATAGTAAAAGAAAAGTATACTTTTATATCAAAGATTAGGTTTTATAGACAGATTTCATCAAAAAAGTTGAATACGTGAAATCATCTTGTTTCTCTGATAAGCTACACCCTGTTGGACGCATTTTTTCACCCACAGCTTCAAGATGTATTCGATCCTTCGGCTTAAGCGGGAATTGAACATGATAACTTCTCAATCAGTCCTCTCTGCGAGACTCATAAGGCTGTGCCATCATGAATAAATGTCTACGTTAAAGTAAAAAATAAGTTTGGTACAGATATAACCAGCAAAGTTGAAACATACTGCTGAAAATATTAAAACCGCATTTTCTACTATCCAGGTTACAAACATTGTACTTAATTGTCGTGCCATTTATTAATTCATTCTTTACAACTGACATCTATTATGGTGTGCTAAGCATGTACTCTAAAATGGTCCTAAGCTAAATGTAAATATATGCACCTAATACTTTTTCAACTAAAACGGCTTCCACAGCAAAAATAATCATATAGCCAGGACACAAGCCATTTGTGTGCGTGCGTGCGCGCGCGCGTGTGTGTGTTTTGCTGGATTTGGTTAGCCCCGCTCCCTATCTAACGTACATGCTATTTTATTTTAAATATCGAATGCAAAAATGAATTCCAATTTGAGCCAACTCCGTGTGTTCGTGCCTCATGCCCACGGGCTTTCAGCCGCATTGAATTAAAAAATGTCCGATGTTTATTAGATGATGCAGCCCCGCCCCTTGGGTCCGTGGATACCGGTGACATAGCGGGGGCTTAAGTAATGGGATTAAACCTACAACATGCCCCCGCAGTGCCGTGGGTGTGCTGGCGTTTTAAAAAAGGTTTGTCTAAAAGGTCCTCGCAACTAAATGTATGCCAATATTATTATTGATCTCAAGTGACAATGAAAGGGACTCTGAACACTTGTATTGACTTCTAGTGGCAATGACAGTGATTCTGGATCATTCTACTGATCTATAGTGGCAATGTAAGGGACTCTGGATACTTTTACTGACCTCTAGTGGCAATACCAGGGTTTCTGGCTACTTGTACTGACCTTTAATTGCAATGATAGGGACTCTAGATACTACATGTATTACTGACCACTAGTGGCAATGATAGGGACTCTAGATATTAGTACTGGTATCAAATGGCAAGAACTGGAACTCTGGATACTTTTATAGCCAGCAATTGGCAATGACTGGGGCTCTGGATAATTGTGTTGACCTATAGTGGCAATTACAGGAACTCTGGATACTAGTACTGTTTTCTTGTGGCGATGAGAAGGACTTTTGTCTAGTGGCAATGGCTGGGACTTTAGATACGAGTACTGGCCTCCAGTGGCGATTGCGTTGACTCTAGATACTTTAATTGATCTCTAGTGGCAAGGACAGGGCCTCTGGATACTTTGACTGATATTAAGTGGCAATGACGGGGACTTTGGATACTTTTACTGAACTCTAGTTGCAATGTGTAGGACTCTGGATATTAGGACTGACCTCTAGATGCAGAAAATGGACTCTCGATACTTTTACTGATCTCTAGTGGCAATGACTGGGACCCTTGATACTGACCTTTGATTGACACGTCAGTACCCACACTTAAATATTGAGTGCTATCATCCCTCCCCCGGTATATAATAGTTCAAAGACACGCTGCTCGCAAATAATCAATCAATGATCTACAAAAGATATGGTCCGACCATTGAAGCAGGAATGTGTAGTAAATTCAGAATATATTAAGTACACCCCAAAGAATCCCTCTGCCCCCATCCCCCTACCACTCCTACCCCCACCCACACCGGTCCGTCGTATTTTAGTCATTTTTGCCCTATTGTGTAATTTTTGTTTCAATGCTATATTGCCTCTTCCATCTTTTAGGCCCTACATGGAAGGGGGGTCCCTGGTATCACATATCCCGTATCCCTGAAAAGAAATTAAATATCACCAAAATTCACCCAAATTCAGAAAGCTTTGTATCATGGTGACACCATAACCCATATGCATAGGAACAGGCTGCACCCCCCCCCCCCCAATAATTTTTTGGAGGGGAGGGGGGGCAGAATAGCCTTTGGCCCCTCCAATAATCTGTCTTAATTGACTCCACACATTGTTGTTAATTAAAATTTGCCAAAAAATGCCAAAAAATTGTCCTAGCTCACTTAGCTCGCTCGTGCTCAAATGAGATATTAGGTTTCTTATAAACAGATGCCCATTCATGATTGCCTTGATTTTACTGATGCATCCACATGTGTATATATGTGTACATATGTATGCATGCATGTATGCGTGTATGTATGTTTTGCAATACACACGCCCCCCCCCCAAGCATTGATGTTGACCTCGCTGGACTTGCCACCCCCTCCCCTCCCCAATATTGAAAAACTTCCTCGGTCTTTGTACCCCGAAAATACAAATTTCACAAAAAGTATCCTATATCTCTTTAATTATTTGGTCAATATTCCTATATCCCTAAAAACCCTTCAAGGGCCTCATCTTTTTCCGACGACATGTCGGTTCCCGTCGTTGTACTTAGATCGGTAGTCTCTGTATGCTTTGGTCAGGATGGTTAATGCGGACACCTCTGCTTCCACAGTCGGCCTGATTACAAACTCCCCGAGACCTTCAGAAAACATGTCAATTTTGACTGAAATGAAGGTTGCAACTGTTGGGGAGTTTGGTTTGATTACCGCAGGATTTCACAGCTCTAAATTCTGATCAAGGCGGGGACACTAGTTACTGGGGGATCAGCCAATGTAGCAGAGAAAGTTGGGAGTAGCCGTTCACCCCTCTGCACCCAATCCTTCCCTTTGAATATATATCCCAAATCCAAGAGCTTTAAAAGAACTTGTGCTGAAAAGACCCTAGAGTGAAACGACCATATTGTAGGTCGTTTTTGTAGTGTGACGTATCAATGTTTTAGCCTATTGAACAGTTGACCAGAGTACCGTTTTTTTTTTCAAATGTACGGGAGTTCTACTGATAGGGCCTAAAGTCTTTTTAAAATTGGTGTGGTTACTACATGTACGTATCAAAATACATTTCAAAGCTTACTCATCATTCACAAACGGTAGTGAAAACTTGCACTTTGTGCTCCCATCCCTCATTTTTCGTCTTTAAACTGGGTGATCTTTAATTCCAAAAGTTTGATTCTTCTTTCCGCACATGCGTACAAAAATGTTAAAAACGCTTGTCATTGGAAAGTTGAAATTCGTGCCTTTCAGTTTATATTTACATGCTTCCTCCTCCACTCCCTTGACTCAAGATACCATTTGGACAATGAAATGACGCTACATACGTACACAACATATGTAAAGGGCACCCTGGGTCAAGGGGGAACAGGGCTGTATAGGTTATTGAAGGCATCAAACATCTGACAAACGCAAACCGATTTTCAAAATTGTCGGTTTATTAAAATATATAAAACTGATTACGATAGGCCTTGATCTCATGACAGTTACTAAAATAGCATGCACAGATGATGATTGAAATAAATTCTCGTTCAAAACTAAGCAGCGAATTATTATAATGGAAAATTGGAAACTCATTTTGGTTTTAAATATATGGACTGGAATGCAAGGATGGCTGGCTCTATATTCCTGTTTGCTAGTTTAACGTTCCTCCAATCCAAATAAAACGATGTGTTCAGGGCCCACCATATTGGCGACTGTGTCTTGCTTATTTATATATCTCCGATCATTATTGCATACATAAATCAGGCTATTTTATACAAAAATGTAGTTGTACATGTAGCCTTAATATATCTTAATAATAATATATTTTGCTAAAATTACTGCATCACGCCCATATATATACAAAAGCAGGAAATGTTATTTTGTAACATAGATACGGTTGTGATGTGAAAACGTTATTAAACTAAGATGATGCATTGATAAGTTAGGGGTCTTTCATGCAAACCAAATATCTATGTGTCTTGATCCACATCTGAATTAAGGGTGAGGTTGGCGCGACGTAAAACCTGGTTAAGCCCTCCAGTAAAATAACTTACTGACCGTTCCAAGGCGGTGCTTCTTTTGCGGAGCTTTTTTTCTGTCTTGCGTTTGCTATGCCTTTGTGCGCGTCTGTTAATATGTGCCTTGTGATCACCCGCTGTGAACGGGCTGACCTTTTGGCTCTCGTTTGTGGTGTCTAACTGTGAGTTTGTCACTTTCCCATTGGTATCCTGGGTCAGGTGTGGTACTTGATTGTATTGATTCCTGATCTTTGCACACTTACTTACTTAGATATATTAATTGCAACAGGAAATGTTATTTTAGGTGACAAATTGATTAATTGAAACCTTTGTTGTAATCAACACACAACAAGCAATTATTGTGTTAAATATGAACACCCTCTATCAAAAAAATGAAAGAGGAATACGAGTTTGGAGCAATAAGACATATTTGAAAATATTTGACATTGATCTTTAACCCGAAGGTCAATCCATATTTCGAGACCTTTGTAAATAGTGTGCTAATATGAACAGCCTTAATCATGTAAGACGAATTTGCATTATGAAATGTAGATAAGTTTGAAGTATGTGTGACCTTGACTCCAGTGTCATATTAGCAATGTGAAAGCTTTGTTTTATTACACACACCATAAGCAATCATTTTACTGCACATGAACTCCCTTCATCAAAAATGAAAGAGAAACTCGCGTTACGGGATGTAGAATTGAGACATATTTTACGTATATATTACCTTGAACTTTGATTCTTATGTCATATCAATAATCTGAATAGCCTCTCGTCATCAACATCCCATATGCAAATATGAACACCCTCGGTCAAATAATGAACACGGGAGTTCGCATTTCGAGTCGTAAGACAGTGTTTGACAGATGTTAAGTATATGCGACCTTGACCTTTAACTGCAGGGTCACATTGGCGACCTGAACAGCCTTATGTTATCCACGCTGAATGATGACAATACATGTTTATCCAAATTTGTTTGGCCTTGAATCGTTTGGGCCTAAAAGGGACTACAACTATGGGGCAGACATACGGACAAACAGTTAGGCCTTCGGTTAAGTTGGTGGCTATATTTGTGTCTATCTATGTCTGTCCGTCTGCCTGTCTTCATGTATTCATCCCATCCGTCCAAATGCCTGTCTGATGTGTGTGTGTGTTTGTGTGTGTGCCTGCCTGCGTGCGTGCGTGCGTGCGTGCGTGTGTGTGTGTGTGTGTGCATGCCAAGAAATCCCTACCACTTTAAGACTCCACAGAATCCTGCTACTGATCGATTTTTATGTGTAAAGGTGCTCTTGTACACTAGCGTAGCCTGTGTTTACCCTCAGAGGCAGCTATAGGTGTGTTATCTCTGCAAAGCTGCCGAGTTTATCGATAATTCTGTAAAGACAAAATCTTGTTACTTAAGAATAAATCTTTCAGAACAGAAAAAATATAGTTTTTGTTATTGTTGTTGTTTTATTTATTTGAAATGTCGAAGCTACGGAGACAGTGTACCACCATAGTGTATACCGTAGCAACAACAGCAGCTTGTAATCGCAAAAAGAAAATACTTGTCTACTTCAACTTCAAATGAAATACCTTTTGACCATTTAGTTCTTAAATTTAAGTTTGGTTTTAAAAAATTGCATGAAATATTATTTAAATGTCATGTTAAAATACTTCAAAAAGTGTTTCATTTCTGTCCTTGGGTTGAGATTAGAGCAAAATCGAAAGTAGTCGACCTTCAACTTACGCTGCACTTTTAACTCTTTGCATGCTGGGTAATTTTTTATTTTTTTGTCGTCTGCCGATTTGTTTCTTCAAAATTGAAAGTGTTCAAAAACTCTTTCAGGATGAGTTTACCATCCAGATCTGGTTGTCAAACAGTGTGGTATTTTGTTGGGCCTGAGCTGGATCCAAACTGTTTGCAAAGATTATCAACAGACAACAAAAGTCACCCGTGAATATTTTTTTCGGCACGGTCGACAAACAAACCCTTTGCGTATTTGTGCCAGCCTTAGTGGCTTGAAAATGTAATATGTACCAAAATCAGATGTTTGATGGGGAAAGAAAAATGTGGCATATTACAACAGAGAATGTGGTCTGCTGCGTGTTTTCATTTCTTGAACAGAATTTAAAACTGGCGACTTTCGTCGTCATCTGCTAATAACTTTGCAAACAATTTTGGACCCAGATCAGGGCTGACAGAAAGTTGGTCCTGATCTGGATCTCATCCATCTGACACTGTTAGGCCTATATATAGTGTTCATGAAACAATTTTATGAAAAAGTTAATTTTGATAAAAGACAGCAGACGAAAACAAAAGCACGAAACATTAACTAGCATGCTAATTTTAACTTGAGTGCAAACAGAATAGACTTAGATCAGTTGGCCTATAGAGCAGTCTATTCTGGGTCTACATTATGCATTGTTTTCTAATATACAACAGCGGATATTAAAACCGTTCGATGACTGGTTGCAAATGGTATAAACTGTATGGACAGCAAGGGCCTATTAGCAAACAGTGTAACCATGGATAAGACTGCTCCTGAGGCACTCTAATCAGGATAGCATTCCATTGCTGCCATTACATAGTGAAATGGATTTGTATTTAGATTTAAGGAAAATAACAGGAACCTATATTTAATATATGTCCGCCACTGGTAATAATGGAAATTGTCCAAGTGTTTTGTGTGAAGTCTTCAGATGTACAAAATATGTGAAAATCTCATTATCCATCACTTTTAACATTTATTTTAGTTTTCAAAACAACCCTCTCATTGAGATGTTTTTTGAGTACCCACAACATCTGTTTTGCACCAAACTGTTTACTAAGATTATTTGCAGACGAAAAAAGGTACCACTAGCGAGGAAAGAGTTGAAATTATTTCTTCTTAGTCAATGAAAAATGAGATTTCCAACAATGTGGCATTTTGACAAGTGTAGACTCAAACGAGCCTGTGCAGCCTCCTTTTAAGCATAGAAACTCCAAATGATGTTCAGTCAGTAACTTAACAGTCATTGAACATTCTAGCGACTAGCAAAGGCTCTGAACAGACTGCGCATATGCGCAGGCTGATCTGAGTCTTTGCTGGTCAGACATACCACGTTGTTGGAAATCTCATGTCACGGCTCAAATAATTGTTATTTACATCTCGGACCCAGTAATGTTATTTTGGGTCCGAATTAACATGGACGTACTCCTATCTGGACGCTTTTTATTCATGTGTCTATTAAATAGCTCTATGCATGTGCGGCAGTGTTTTTTTTTTCATGAAATATAACCATTGGAGCGACAAACAGTTAAGATCCAGATCAAGCTCCAGGCCCCTTCTCTGCTTTAAGGGATATTTTCCCGCTATCAGCCAAATCTCCCTGATTTCTTAGGTGGTTTAAATCTGCCGCTTAATTCGCTCGCAGAAAGAGTTTATGTGTAAATATAAGCCGTGTTATCACAGTGGAGAGCAGACCTAGTTCGTTACCATAGTAACAACACTGATGTGTGTATTAGCTAGCTGAAATCCTTAAAGTAGCATTTCGCACTGGGATTTCTTGGCATGGTTACAGAAGAAAGGAGTCCCGCGTTTTTAATATTTTCAGCAGTCTTTTTTCAACTTTGCTGAGAAGGATAGGGGATTATATCTGTACTAGACTTATTTCTTGCTATAACGTAGACATTTTACGATGGTGGCCCTGCCTTATGAGTCTCGCAGAGGGGTTGACTAAGCTGATAAAGATCTTCTTGCAATTGAGTCTAACGTTTATTCTTGTTCGTTTATAACTGGCAAAACTTCGTGACCAGAAAAGACTGAAGTCTGGACCCAAACGAGTAAAAAGTACAATAAAATCACACACAGAAGCGCTGGTAAATACTACATTTATTTTCTGGGGGGTGGGGGATGGAGAGGACTTGGACCTCTCATGCCTTCTCCCTTTCTCGTTACTACACTCCGCCAAACCACTTTCAACTTCACCGTGATGGCCCTGAGCTGAGGGACACTTCTGCGGTGATAAAAGCCGGTATCGAAAATCGTTATTCTCCGGAGACGAACTTCGGTTGCAATCGGATGGTTCGGTAAGGGCTTTTACCGATAACCGCACGGTGATGGTTTTTAGATGTCAACAACACGATGATTTGACATAACATAATGACGAACTAACAGAATACAATGAACATTTGACAGAACGAAAGCCTGGACTGTTCAACATCACATGATGGTCTGTCTACATTATATAATAATCTGTTAACATCACATAATGGTCTGTCAACACCACATAATGATATGTTAACATCATATAATGGTCCGTTTACATCACATACTGGTCTGTCAACATCAAATAATGGTCTTACAACATCACCTAATGGTCTTTCAACATCACATAATGGTCCTACAACAGCACATAATGGTCTGTTAACATCACGTAATGGTCTGTCAACATCACATAGTGGTCCTACAACAGCACATTATGGTCTGTTAACATCACGTAATGGTCTGTCAACATCACATAGTGGTCTGTCAGCATCACACCATGGTCTTACAACAGCATATAATGGTCCGTTAACATTACATAATGGTCTGTCAACATCACACCATGGTCTTACAACAGCACATGATGATCCGTTAACATTACATAATGGTCTGTCAACTTCATGTTATGTCTGTTAATATCTCATAATTGCATGTTAACATCACATATTGGTCTTACAACATCACCTAATAGTCTTTCAACATCACATAATGGTCCTACAACAGCACATAATGGTCTGTCAACATCGCAACATGGTCTTACAACAGCACATGATGATCCGGTAACATTACAGGATACCTGCCGACAGCACGTAATGTCATGTCTTAACATAAGACAGTTATGGCGTTCCATAAACTTTAACTTCACACTCATTGATATATTAGTAGGAATTTCGTTCTGATTTAACCAAAAATAATCTTTACCACAATCGTTCAAAATGCTTTTAATTTACAACAACCATTTAGAGTGAAAGAGATCTCTGTTATGCATCTCTAGCAAAATGTGATAAAGTTTGTTTGAAATATTATCCTGCTTACCTTTCACTATACGTTGCCAAAAACCAATCATTCTTGATTTAATAAGTACAGAAATGGGAAACCTACCAAGTTCCCCGTACAATAGAAACATGATCCGAAAACAAGCGAGAGCAATCTAGCCTAACTATTAATCAGTGTATCCGTAACTGTAATCACAGTCGCATAACCAGCAACTCTAGCATGGCGTGACTTCTCTTTTCTTTCCTCTCCCCTTCTATGAAAAAAATGTAAGACGCATTCTTTGCACAAACAACACAATTTTACTGTTGATTGGAAACGTATTCATATACATGTGTAATAGGGTAGACCTGTACTGACTCGCAGTTGACAGAATTATTAATTAAATCTATATCATATTTATTTTATCCCACCCACTCTGTTCAAGTAAACATCGTTAGCCATGTTGTTGTTGTTGTTGTTGTAGATATAAATTCTCCCAATGTTGGGACACCTCGTCTCCGAGTAGAACAAGTTGGGGTTTAAAATGATGCGTCCTCCACCACTCTATTTACAGTTTATGAAAGTCTATTTACAGTTAAAAAGTTTTTTTTTTAAAAGTTCCATAAAACTAATACACGCCACTGAGGTGTAACACTGACTGAAATACTCTTGTAGAAAAATGTTTATCAACCCTGCTGGGATTTGCCATGGAGCTACTTCTTTGACTTAACAGTTCTGCCACGCCGTGGAACCAAAGATAGTCTTTTAAATCGTTCACAATTAAGAGCGAAACACAATCTTCTGGTTTGAAACTCAACGTTTGACAGTTCTTGATTGTGAGTATTAGTGTTTATTAAAGCACTACAGTCTATAATAAGCTCAAGCAGGGTATCAGTATCACTAGCTAGGTTACATAAGCTACTACAAGCTTCTAATACAGAGTTCATAATTGGGTTTCTTATCATGTGGAGCTCGGAACATTCTAACAGGAAATGCTGCATAGTCTCTTCACCCTTTCTACACACAAGGCACGTAGAATCCACCTTATTTTGTTTAAATGCTGCTCTGTTTGTCTGCAGTACATATGTTCCAGTGGCTATCTTGATCTTGGTATGTATCCGATTTATTTCTTTGACATTCTTCGCTGACTTCAGCAGATGATGTATATTACCACAAGAATAGTGCTCCACTACCAGGTATTTCAAACTGGGGTACAGGCTAGCGGGACTCTTGATGATAGCAGTCCAGTGCTCGTTTACATGTTTGTCTACTTTACGCTTCCATGCACACTTTGACAGTGGATCATCTAGCAGTTCAATAGGGTCTGGTAGCCCATATTTGATATGCAACTTCTTGATGGCTATGAATCAACTGTGGCTATTTAGGCTTTTCACTGTCAACTGCCTTGCTGCTAACTGTTGCTCGGTGGAATTTTCATGCTGTCGACAAACGTTTCCAAAGAGCGAGAGAGCCCTCTTGTGGATTATCCCTTCAAGCGGTATGGCCCCTGTTAGAATATAAACTGCACAGTTTGCTGTTGTGGTTGGGAGGCTAAGAATGCGTTTTACAAAATTTCTTGTTTGTTCGTTCCAGCATATCCACTAACCGCTGCTTAGGAAGAATAAGTTCCAATCCATATAAAAGAGTCGGTAGCACGTATACTTGATAAAGTTGAACTGCAGTTTCAGGATCAAGTCCATTATGTCCATGCAGACCTGGGCCCATAAGACTGTACATGGTCTTCCTGGCTTTTTTAATGTTTTCTTCAACTGTTGGCTCATTGGATACTGCTGACCGCTTTATACCCATATGCGTTGCATCCTGGACAACAGGCATTGGCTCACCATTACTGGTCCAAGCGGTCAGTCTGATTACCGCAGGATACCACAGGATACCGCAGGATCCCTAAAATGCTATAATTTATATCATTTTACTCTATAAAAAGCTCAATATATTTGATTTGGTGAGATTTTATTTTGAAATTTAGCAATCAATACTAAAAACTGCCTGAAAATAGTATGTACGAAAAAGTTTTAATGAGTTCAAACCAGCATTATGCAGCACAGGTAGGCTACCGCAGGATCCCTCAAAGTGCTACTATATAGTGAATTTTCTTCGATGAAAAGCTGGATACATCATTCAAGACATTTTTTGAAATATTTTTCCAACAAGAATAACTCTTAACTAAAGATATAATGGGGGAACCTACTTTATATTGTCACACATGTGATATTGCACGACAGTTAGGATACCGCAGGATTCGTCAAAAAATTATTTCAAATATCATCTTAATCTAGGAAAACCTAAAATCATGATTTATAGTTATGAAAATATATCAAATATAAAAATAGGAAAATATCATATAATTTGTCGAACTTTAGTATTTGAAATAATAACACCAAATTGCGTTATCCTTAGGCTAGTGTGACATGGTGTCTTTTTAATCAGTTGGTTTATTGCATGGCTATTTTTTACCAACAAAAGCAAAAAACAAGTGAAGATATTTACTGTTATTTATTATAAGATGCATATTCCATGTGATAATATGTTAAATTCCATTGAAAACGCCCATATCAAGGGATCCTGCGGTATCCTGTGGTATCCTGCGGTATCCTGCGGTAATCAGACTGACCCCTGGTCCAAGTAAAGGTATCTGAATCCATAGTTTTTCTGGTTTTTCCTGGGATGGCATGACCACACTTTTGATAGGCTGCAGCAAAAATCGCTCCATCCCACCATAGTCCTCTCCCTCACTGACGAGAACTTGCAACTCCTCCGGCTGATCGCTGGTGACGGTAACATCATCACAACAGGCGGGATACGAACAACACACCTCATCCACCATACCGCCAATACAGAGGCTAGTCATCCTATCGAGCAATGGGTTGGCATAAACCTTATACAGGTCCGTACTAAGCACTCCTCCCTGACGGACTCCCTGGTATATCACAAATGGTTCTGAGGTCATACCACACCAGCGGACAACAGTCTGAGCTTTCTTGTGTAGACTATGTATGAGATTCCATGTAACTCCCTCAACGCCAATGTGGAATAGTTTTCTCATAAGACTTGAGTGGTTAACAACATCAAATGCAGCCTTTGCATCCAAGAAGGCAACAAAACAGTCTTTCTTAAGGTCCCGGTTTTCTCTGATGTATTCCTCAAGAATTAAGGAGCAGTTCATTGGAGATGAATGTTTTGTGAATCCCCGCTGCATACTATTCTGGGTCCTCTCAACACAAGGCTCTATTCTTTTACGCAGTATGCTCTCTAGTAACTTTGACAGGATTGGTAGGATGGTGATACCTCTATAGTACTTAGAGTCCAGGCTGGAACCTTTCTTTTTGAAAATTGGTGTTAGCAGTCCTAATTTAAGCGATTCTGGTAGGTCTCCAAGACTGAAGATACTGTTCATAAGTGACGTAAGGACTGGCATCAGTGCGTCAGATGCCAACACAAGGTGCTCAGTGGTCATCCCATAGATGTCAGGTGCTTTTCCCTTGTTGAGTGAACCCATAGCCTCGGCTACCTCAGTCTCTGTCACAACATAATAACGGTCACTGTTGGATTGACATATATCAATGATCTCCAATAGTTCTTGCTCAACGAAGTCTCTGTACTTGTCATCGAAGAAGGGATTAGAGGACTCCTTGGCTAACTCACCGAAATGCTTTTTCCAACCTTCCAGTATCTCTTCCTCTGATTTGAATATTGAATCACCAACATGTAACTCGTTAAGATGAACACCAGGCTTACTTCTATGTTTATTAATCAATCTGAAAAACAGGGCTGTATCTTGACCTTTGGCATTGAGAATCTCCTGCTTATCTTGCATATACTGATGGTCATTCTCCCTCCTACAGATTTGACGTAGCGATTTTGTGGTTGCTGTCTTTTGTACTAGAAGCTGGTTACCGTCATCATTTGGTCTGCCGGCTGCTTTCCATTGGTAAAAAGCTGCTTTCTTGCTGGTAATGGCACTACGTATTTGAGGTATCCATGCCTTTAGCTTGGCTTTCCTTGGCCGACGTGGTCTCTTTGGATCGGACTCTTCTGCACACTCAGCCAACACTTGATTTACTGTTTGAACGGCCTTATCCACATCATACACTGCACTAGCTTCTGTAGATATACACGCCAGACGTTCTTGCACCAAGGCGGCATACAGATCTTTGTCGACTTTCTTCCAGTTCACACATGCTGTTTTAGGAATGCTCTTGTCTTCTGACCTGGTTACACGCTCACATGAAAACTGTATTGAGAGTTTTATTGGGTAGTGATCTGAGACATTACTACTCACAGCATCAAGCCGCTCAATTGCTGTAACTTTTTCCTTCAAGTCATGGTCATACAGGAAGTAGTCAATTGTTGAGACTTCCACCCCCTTGGAATTTACAAAAGTGGGTTTGGTTAATTTCATGTACAATTTGTGCTCACTGATGAACTCCTGTAGATACCGCATTCTTGGGCTAGAAACACTAGAGGTCAAATCCTCGTTCATATCCCCTCCAATTATCACTTTGTGAGTTGCACTGTAGCGATGAAGGATGTCCGACAGCTGATCTATAACCTCCATGAATTCGGTAGTGTTATCTGTGATCCCCTTGCATGGCATGTATACGGATAGAAGGAGGAACGCTTCAGCCCCTTTAACTTCAACACACTGAATACGGTTGCCTCCATCGGGTCTTGGCGTTATAAGATGATCAATTTCTTTTTCCATAATATGGCTATTCCTCCGTATCCCCGGGGCATTTGGACCGGTAAGATAGGGTCACCTGTGTCAACCGCCATACCACTGCCAGTACATAGATCAGAAATTTCGCTCAGTCGGTGAAGCTGGCAATCGAACAACCAATGCTCTTGTAAGAATAAGATGTCTGCTCTTTGGTCCACCAATAATTCATTTAAAACATAGTTACAAGTATTTACATTCTTACAGTTAAAAGACACTATATTTAATTTTTCCTTTTGTGTCACCTTAGTTCCCTCCGAGGCTGTGCCTTTGGCAAAAAATGCAATGAAGTTGGGTGAGCTTGCTGTGTATTCTGCATAAACAATGGCGACCCAGTATATAAAGAGTTGACCTGGGGCACGGTCATGAACTCCCCACTCACAGTCCTCGCTTGTGCCTGCCCTGACAGATGCTCAACAGTGGACGGATGAGGAACTGGTATGTGAATAGACGGCTTCCCTTTGTTGACTGGAGCCACATAAGATGCATGCAAGTCGAGTTGATGGTTACCAGTTGTAGGGGTAGTTTTAGGGGCAACATTTGTGGACGTTTTCTGCATCGAAGCTGGGAAAACCTGGGCCGTCCCTTCTGTGGGTAGTCCCCTGTACACATGTCTCTGATAACTGTCCTGAGCGAATACACTTTGCTGCTCATTAGAATAGTCAGTTGCACTAGTATTTCGGGAGCTGATTGGATCATCTGTTTGCACATAAACTTTAGAATTGTCATATCTTGAAGCTTGCTGAGGGCCCATGGTACTTTATATAGGATGGGCCTCTGGGTACTGTTGGACAGTTCTCTCCAGCATTGCAAGTTCATTCTTCACTCTAGTCATGATGAACTGCGTGACTTGTTCATGTACACCAATTATAAGTTGGTCAGAGCTCAGGCTGTTTGGACTAGTCTGTTTGTTGGATGGCAGCGTCCTAGCATAGGATTGGCGATTGGTATATGTATGGCTATCACTAGGTGTCCCAGTAGGATTGACTTCTTTCGGCTCCCTGACTACAGACTCGCCATGGCTATTTTCGTATTCCAGTAGATTTATCTTCCTCTGCATGGTACGCACAGTTTTCTCCAATTCAATATTTCTGGCTTCCCTTTAACGAATATATTCCTCCAACAGAGTGAATTCCTTGGACACATCATTACTTTTTGCTTCTCTTAATTTTAACTCTTCCTCCCATTTGCGTAACTTTGAATCCCATTGCCTCAACTCCCGTTGCTTGTTACTATTGGTGGCAACTTTTTTTTTATTCTGTTTAGCTTGTATCTGCTTGGGGGCTGAATTAACTTGGTTCACTAGTACTCCATCAGACAAGTCCAACTCAGAATTAACTTGGTTCACTAGTACTCCATCAGACGAGTCCAACACGGGTGTAGGCTGTACTGGTAGTAGTCCACTTGTATTACTCGTACTGTGATGCAAATCTGGTTGGTTTGTAATTGTATCTCCGATCTGTTGAACTGTGATATTATTGGACTGAACCTGCATGTCGTTAGCTCCGCATGGTATGCACTTTCCTGGATCTGAGGCCACCATACACTTAACATGGCACGATGATTTACAAGTGTCACAAATGGCTTCATCTGACTCCATAATGTTGTCACACACACAGCATATTTGCATAGTTTCCTCTTTCAGAATAGCACTAGCAGGTGACTGGGGGTTGGGTGATTTACTTATGTTCGGTATCTGCAATGTTAATTTATTTTGAGTAGAGACACAGTATTTACTTTTTGGTTCATTTATCACGGTTTTAGGGCAAGTATTTTGGGATAAACAGTTTTTGCAGTTATAAATCATGTCTGTATCTGTCTCAAGTCTGTTTATTTCAGTTTCAGTAAGTTTATCACACTTATAATGCACCCAGTGTTTCCCCATTTCACAATGTGCGGCCTTAGATTTTATTTTTCTAGAGCATACCGGGCACTGGTCCTCTGTTTTGGGTTTATGCCTAGCGTGAACTACTTCTTACGCGTGTAAGTGTCTTGCCAGCGTTTCCTCCATCAGCACATTTCAGCATAGAGCTGTCATTAGTTTGGGTTGCAGAAGTTGCATCTGGCGCCTTACTATCACACGGTGTCTCATTCACGACTGGTATAGGAGAACAAACTACACCTCTTCTCTGGCTTGCCACAATGCGCATTTGCTCACACAGTATGTTATTCATTGCTTCGACGCCACGAAAGCCAAATTCTCTCATTGCTTTAATCATCATTTCGTGCAGAAGAGGCAAATGTTTGTCCATAAACCTGTCGACATCCTTCCCGTTGATCAGTATCCGATTATTGGTAGGGTAAAGATTTACAGTGTAGCCTAATTGAGTATCACTGATCACTCGAAAGACCCTAAACGTGTGCTGAACAACGGCTTTTCCCTTTTTATCTTCAGTATCCTCAATCCTACAATAACCTTCCTCAGGTGGAAATTCCCGGTATAGTTTGCTACATGCTGAGCGAAAAAGTTCGAAAGTGGCAGTATCCATACGACCGGTAATCCCTCCACCTGTTACTTCATACACTGCCTTGACTTGACGACACGCAGCAATTTTCTTTTTCAAAGCCTTATCAATGTTGAGCGAGTAATCTCTTGCAGATGACCCACATACCACATTACTTGTGACAGGGCTTAAAAGTGTGGGGGAGTTATTAATTAAGCCATTAGGAAGAGGCACAGCGGGTAATTGGGTTAATTCACTACCACAATCAGAGTTATCAAGGGAAAGGTCTTGGTGTAGAGAATCGCTAGATATATTCACAGAGCTGCCATCTTAATTTAGATCGAGAACTGCCGAACTTTTCCGTAAAATGACAAAGATAAATTTAACAAATTCCTTATAAAATAGTAGTCAAACCTTACAACTGCTGTTGTGGTTACGTCTCACATCATTACTTTAGCTTTTTACATTAGCAGAGTACTGCTGGAAGCAGCTCCTTGGCAAATCCTGCAGGGGTTTTTGCGCCAATATTTTTGCGCAGAATCCAACACAGCTTTCAACGTAAAAATATCAATATTTGCTAAAAATTGCTAAAATTCGTCTTCATAAAAAGCTGGTCCACACATTGAACTATTGATTGATACACTTTGTACAGTTAAAAGTTTAAAAACCAGGTTAAAACTATAAAATTTCTAAAATTTCTAAAACGCCATCACAGAGAACGTCCTTCCACCATCAATACTTATTTCTTACCGGCACGTTAGATACAGCTTCTTAACCAAGGCATAGATAGATAAAGTTTTAATATTATCATCTGCACGTATCATATACTTACAGTAACTGTATAGACTCCAAAATATTTGATATTTCACGCTGCGTGACTCGCACCACAGGAGCTTGACGTTGATATGTTTTCTTTACTTGTATACCCTCTACGTAGTAGAGGGAAGGACGGTCACTTCGCTGATGCACAAATTGTTTCTGGGTGAATTACACCGTTATTATTCAGGTTACAATCTCGTGCGTATACCATTTGAATAAACAATTGCATGCTCTATCCTCCGCCCTATATCAGAAGTTTGCCACATTCACGGTTTTATTGTCATTTTGTTTTTTCGGTGAAATCTGATTTTAGCCGTGTGATACGTGCACGGCCATCTTTGTTGTTTTGTTCTCTTCTATTGCGCAAGTATCACAGTAAATGTATAGTGTCATCTGATTGGTCGAGATGATTAGAATTCCTTCTTTCAACTGTGATGTCTGCTGCCCTCAGATTATTTAATAAATTCTGCATACAAAACCTTCCAATTTCAATACGAAATTGGCTTCCTTTGACAATTAATGTTGTTACATTCGGACATCCTCAGGTATAGTGGATAAGCGCTATGCCTTGTAAACCAGGGGTCGCAGGTTCGATTCCCGGCTTCTCCATAAAACAACTTTCGGTTGAGCCTTCGGGAGTTCTTGTCATATAATAAACACACAAATCATAAACCCTCCCGACCCAGTACTGGTTTCTACCCACGGAAAAGCCACAAAAAGTTTTTTGTTGTTTTTTTTTAGGGGGAAGTCTTTGGTTTCTTAATCAGTCGGTACCTACGTACGGAATTGGTAGCTATGTATATAGCTGACTTATTTAATTTATTCTAAATTTTCATATTTAGGGAAGCTCTTCTGCTATTTAAACACAACGCGAAATAAGGGTTACATATTACAATCATTTCTCATTTTTCATCTGAAATAAAGTAACAAAATAAAAAGTAAACTCTGATCATCTTTCTCTCCATTGTACAGATAGGTCCTGTATCCAGTGGTCGAATCTCACTGTATGATCCCGGGGGTACTTGGTTACCCTAGGTGCTGTATGTGGTGTTCATCCGTCTGTCTGTCTCCTATACATTGAATCAGCACTTTTGTCCCTGAACAGTTGTGGGTTGGTCACAAGCTTACCCAAGGGTAGTTTTGGCTAATCCATAGTGGTTCAGTGCATGGTTGAACAATTGATCATCTGTCTGTTTGTGTGTGCAACCTCATTAGACCCAGAGCAGAACAGAAAGCTGCTTAATCCGCAGCCTGATGCAAGTGAGCCCAGCAATCCTGTCGCAATAGGGAGCATTGGACCAAGTTTGCGCCATGGTGCTAACTACACGGGACTGCCTGAGACGTGCAAAGCTAGTCAACAGTGTCATCAACAACCAATGGAAGCGACTGCCGGAATTAATGTTATGCCTGAGGCTGAACAGTACCCGCCTGTCATAGACTTAACAGCACCGTCACCGGACGTCCAGAACAGTACGCGGTCAAAGGGTGAAGAAAGAGCCCCCCATGTCAGCATGAGGTCACATAATACGGTACGGTCGGACAGTTCACAACGCGAACAGCAAGATACATTGGATGTAGCCAGAAAGCCTTGGCCCCTTGCTCATCTTTACACAGGTCAGCCCCTAGTAGTACAGGCTCCAGCTCAACAGCCAGCACAAGGTCAAGCACACTTTTTTTTGCCCCAGGCTCAGCCTCTGTGGATGAGAAGGTAACGCAAAGCAGACTGCTCAAGTTAGTGTCCTTCAACTGTAAGAATATCAGCACATGCCAATATGTAATGGATGACCTATTGATGAAGTATGAGGCAGATATTTTGCTCCTGCAAGAACAATGGTTATTCAACTGCCAGCTGCATCACTTAAATAAAATCTCTGACCTGTGCGTTGGACGGGGTAAATCAGTTGATACAGGAGACCCAATCTTACCAGTTCAGATGCCACATGGTTACGGTGGGACAGCCATACTTTGGAAAAAGCAGATTGATCATGTCATTAAGCCCCTGGACGTTGGTGGAAATCGGATACAGTGTGTTGCGATAAACGTCTGTGAGCCTTTGCTATTGATATCTGTATAATGCCCTGCAAGGGGATTACAGATAACTATACAGAATTTACGGATACCTTAGACCAGCTATCAGTGATACTATCTAAGTATGCCCCAACACATCAAATTATAATTGGTGGTGATTTGAATGAGGACATAACCCTGACAGCTAATGGTGCGAGGGCTCAGTACCTCAGAGAGTTTATAGAAGAACATGAAAGACACAGCCCACTAAGCCAACTGTTATCAACTCAGCTGGAGCAGAAGTATCTACCATTGACTATTTTCTATACAATCATACCTTATCAGATAGTATTATCTCCCTAAGACGTCTAGACGCAGTGATCACAAATGTTTCAGATCATTACCCGATAGAACTTACCTTTGAGGTTCCCTTGACCAACAAGTTGTTGCTGCTGATAAATTAATGTATCCCGACCCAGACTCGTGTCAATTGGAAGAAGGTGGACCAAGACCTGTGTGCGGCACTGGTGAAGCAGAGGTTACCGCAAATAGAGACAAATGCAAATACAGTGTATGACTTGGAAAAGGCTGTCACTTCAGTTAACCATGTTTTGACCAAGTGTGCCGATGATGCAGCTCCTAGGCAACAGCGTAGAGCCAGGAACACAGCGTAGAGCCAGGACACCCGAGATAAAAGCTGCAATCACAAGGAAGAAGGATGCATTCTATCGCTAGAAGACGGCAGGGAGACCCCAAGACGGTGTTAACCAGCTCCTTATTCAGAAGAGGCTAACAACTAAGGTCCTGAGACAGCTGTGTAGAAAAGAGAACGCCCAACAATACATCAAAGACAAGCAGGAGATAATGGATGCAAAGACCCAAGATGCTTCATTATTCTATAAACTGATCAACAAACATCATGGTAAGCTGGGAGTGTTCCTGAATGAGCTGCATGTTGAGGAATCAACATACCGGACCGATGATGAGATTCTTCAAGGGTGGCGACAGCACTTTGGGGATCTGGCCAAACAATCAGATAATCCACGCTTCGATGAGCAATATAAAAGAGTGGTTGAAAGGGAACTTGCTGAGATCATTGACATATGTGAAGCATCAAAGGGTGACTACAGCCCAGTGGCAGAGGACGAGGTTGAGAAGGCACTGAATTCGTTGAGCAAAGGGAAGGCGGCAGACATATTTGTATTAACTACTGAACACCTTGCTTGTGCATCCAACGAGTTGATCCCAGTGTTAACTGCATTGCTGAATTGTATCTTCCATGTGGGTGATCTACCGTACTCGCTAAAGCTCGGACTATTGACACCTATCTTTAAGAAGAAAGGCTCCAATACAGATGCCAAGAACTACAGAAGAATTACTGTTCTTCCAATTTTATCTAAACTGCTAGAAAGTATCCTCCGTGAAAGGATTAAACCAAATATTGATGCCACCCAGAATCCTATGCAGAGGGGATTCACTAAGAACTCTTCCCCAAAGAACTGCGCTCTTATATTGGAGGAGTACATTAGAGAAAACAAGGACCAGAAGAAGGACAGTTTCATTGCCTTCCTAGACGTTAAGGCTGCTTTTGATGTGGTTAATCATGCCAGTTTGATGAGGAAGCTTTTCCATATCGGTGTTGAAGGGGTAACTTGGAGTATTATCCATAGTCTACACAGGGAGGCCCAAACAGTGATACGTTGGTGTGGCCAGATGTCATAGCCATTTTTGATAGAGCAGGGGGTTCGTCAAGGCGGAGTACTCAGTACTGACCTCTATAAGGTCTATGTTGACCCGTGTTTAGACAGAGTGACCAACTTGATGATTGGCGGTATGGTTGGAGAGATACCTTGCCCTATTCCCACGTGTGCAGATGATATGACAGAGCTTAGTGACAGCAAGGAGGAATTACAGACCCTGGTAGATGAAGGAGACGATTACAGCACACTGGAACGCTACCTATTACAACCGGTCAAGAGTTAGGTTATGCCTGTCCCGGGAAGAGGGAAGAAACCGGTGGACACTGGAGACTTTGTGTGGACCATTAACGGAAAGCTTATGCCAATTGTTCAGGAGACAACGCATATGGATATCAAGAGATCAGCTATATCCAATGAGGCGACGGTGGAAGAAAACATCAAGAAAGCTCGGAAAATGTTGTACAGTCTGATGGGTTCAGGTCTCCATGGGTATAATGGCCTCGATCCGGAAACAGCCGTTCATATATTTCAAACTTAGGTGTTACCAACCTTGGACTAGAAGTCATACTCCCAGAGAAGAAGTATATGGATATGTTGGAGAGGTCAAATAAAAAGTTCCTAAAACACATTCTTGGCGTCCCAGATACAACTGCTGATCCAGCTGTTTATATCCTTACTGGAACTATTCCATTAGAATGTGTTATACATAAACATGCCCTGTCCCTGTTTGGTAACATCTGCCGACTAGAAGATACATCGATAGAGGTGCGACTTGCAGAACGACAGTTAACAGTGAAAGATGATCGTAGTCATAGCTGGTACATTGCAGTTATGAATATAATGAGGAAATACGATCTCCCGGAGCCTCTGGGTTCTTCTGCAGTGCCACCGATCAAAGTTTGCATGGAAACATAGAGTCAACAAGCATATAAATAACTAAATAACTACTGGGTCAGATTTGTCAAGGAACGGGCAAGCCTTTACCCAAGCTTTCAGTATTTGGCGGTGGACAACTATGCCAGTGGGAGAAGTCACCATCTCTTGAAGTCATGTAAAACGCCAGAGAGACTACTCGTGTGCATACAAAGCTTAAATTAGCCACTGGTACCTACATACTACAGACCAATAGAGCATCCTTTAACCAGAATATGGTAGACCCAACATGTCTCCTCTGTAAAAGTGCAGAAGAAACTACGCAACACTTTCTGTTGGAGTGTCCTGAGCTTGCAACAACAAGAAATCCTATCATAGACTCACTCCTAGAAGCTTGTAGTGGTGTGTGTAATCCTGCTTATGACAATGTAACCCTGCTAAAATTAGTCATAGACTGTAGTGCGCTTCTAGATATTAACACCCATAGTAATGAACTGTCAAATGTTGAGTTCCAAGCTAGAAGATTGTGTTTTGCCTCGACTGTGAAAGATATAAGAAAATGTCATTAATTTCTCGTGGAAATAGAAATCTTAAGTCGAAGAAGTCGGTCCGTCACAAGTCCAAGCAGGGTTGGTAATCAATCTTTTTATCGAGAAGTTTGCCAGAAACGTTTTTAAAGACTATATGGTTTTAATCTGTGGTGACGGAACTTTAATTAAACGTCGTGTAAAGACTTAATTTTTATAAAAGAATATGTTCTTAACCTGTATATACTGAACTCTTATAGTGTAAATAGGGTGATGGATTTATAATCATTTTAACCTTGTATTCACTAACAACGTTCCACTCTACGGAGGTGTCCCAACACTGGGAGAATTTATGACTACAACAACAACAACAACGATGGTGGAGCACTGCCAGCATGTGTGGAAATATTTGTATCGCTCGATTTATTCCGGCGTACACCCAAAGTGCCCAGTTTTACTTGTTTATGTGGCTGTCGTGGCGTACGCGGAGTACTCTAAAAATTGCTAAATCAAGTCCGCCCCAGATATCTTTGTTCTCGGGAACACGAGATAGAAAAGGCTAGGCATTAAAAAGTTCGTATAAATGGTTTTGATATTTCAGACAAATTTGTTGTAAATGACAACACATTAAATGCGCAATATTCTAAAGAAAGATTATTACATTGATTTGCCAAAAACCCACACTAATCAGAATACGAAACTGCGTAGATAAAGTGACGTTATAAATGTTGTAACAAAACGTTTTTGTAACATGTATGGTGTTTATCTATTTCAAATTTGTTTACTTAGTTTCTGATTGACCCAGATATTGGAGAAATTGATGGTAAATAAGTTGTTGTAAACAAGGTATTTATTTGGTTATAAGATTTTTCTAGAAGGATGACCAATCATCTAGATGGTTCTTGAACCTTGGAGAAAAGACCAGAACTTACTAGAATTTTCTTTTCCATGCAAATAGAAACTTTGAGTAGGTTCTAGAATTCAGTAGAAGTTTGTGGAATTTTCCAGAATAAATAAATATAGCATATGATATAATAGTCTTTCTTGACCGTTCTGGAACTTTCTTAAAGGGTATATATAAGAGTAAATTTTTCATAAGGGCATCTTTGAAATAATTTCACCATTTTAAAGTCTAAACCTTTTGTGCTGGAATTCTATACTGGAATATAGTGTTTAACTTATTCATTCTGGATTACTTTGGATTATTCAGTTTTGGATTCAGACTTCATGTTCATTTGGATTTATCTTCAAAATCTGGGATCAGAAACTGCTGAAAGACTTGTGTTGATAAATATTCTGAGGGACAGTTTGGACATAAAAGGTATTGTAATTTAGACTTTCTTTGATTGTATAACTATTCTCCATTGCTTATTGTAAATGATAATTTTTGTTTTTAATAAATTTTGTTAAATTTCAAAAGTGCTTTTTGCTGACTTTCCAAACATCAAAATTTTGGTTTCCTGAATCTGTTTCTAGTTACGCCTGGCACGTAACAGAAATTGGGGGCTCAGAGTCCGGGATTGAAATTTCTTCTGTACCAAATTAGTTTGAAATTTAAAATTATCTTTACTATTTGCTGTTTAGCTAGTTGAAGCCAGCAGAAAGCAAATATGTCATTCAAACTTAGTGATTTTACTGCGTCACCTTCTCAGGAGCTGTTAGACTTGGCAAAAAAGTCTGATCTTTTGGACATTGCTGACCATTATGGCCTACCCAATGTCAAAAAGACCATGTTAAAACATGAAATTAAGAATATTCTCATTCAGTTCTTTGTGGACGAAGAAATATTTGATTCCTCAGCTACATCTCAGATTCTGGTTACCCAGACTGATTTGCAGTTGAGAGAATTAGAAATTAAAAGGCAAGTTGAGATGGAAAAATTAAGGTTAGATCGTGAACGTGAGAAAGAAGAGCGTGAAGAGAGATTGAGACATGAGAGAGAGGAGAGAGAGGATAGAATTAGGCTGGAAACATTAGAACGAGAAGATAGGCTACGGAGAGAAAAAATAGAACATGAAAAATTAAGGTTGGAAATGGAAGAACGAGAAAAGGAAAAACAAAGAGAAATGGAAGAACGCATTGAAATTGAAAAAGAAAAATTACACTTTGAGTTAAAAATGAAAGAACCTGAGTTGGAAGGAAAATCTAAATCAAAACCTTTGCCTTTAGACTCTGGCAAATCTTTTGATGTGACAAAACACATCCGACTAGTTCCTCCATTTCAAGAAAAAGAAGTTGACAAATATTTTTTACATTTTGAGAAGGTGGCAGAAAACCTGAAATGGCCAAGAGAGCACTGGACCTTACTTTTGCAGAGTGTTGTAATAGGCAAAGCTCGAGAAATTTACACTCAGCTTTCACTAGAACAAAGCTCAGATTATGACAAAGTAAAAGAACTTATTCTTAAGGCTTAAGAGTTGGTCCCTGAAGCTTACAGGCAGAAATTTAGAGATTGTAGGAAGGAACATAACCAGACTCATGTGGAGTTTGCTAGAACAAAAGAACAATTATTTGATAGGTGGTGCTCTTCAAAGAAAGTAGGCTCTGATCATGAAAAACTAAGAGAGCTCATGCTTGTTGAAGAATTCAAATGGTGTATAAATTCTGATGTCAGGGCTTTCTTAAATGAAAAAGAAGTTGAAAATTTGGATGTAGCAGCTAGACTAGCTGATGATTATTCTTTGACTCATAAAACTTCTTTTGTTAACAAGCCATTCCCTAGGAAACCATTCAACCCTCAATTAAAATTTACACCTCAATCAAGACCATTTTCCCCTCAGTCAAAACCATATTCACCTCAGCCAGGTCCAAAATCCAACCCCAGTAATCCATCCGATAATTCCAGTCATTCATTTACTCCCAAACCTAGATTTTCTGGTGAAAAAAAAGGTCAAAGTCCTTTATCCCAGCCAATTTGCAATTATTGTAAACAATCAGGCCATATCATTTCTGAATGTATAGCTTTAAAAAGAAAGAGAGAAAAAGAAAGACAGGAGAATCCTAAACCCACAGGTCTCACCTCTTTAAGGTTAAAACCACAGTCTTCTATTCAGGATGAGAATCCTATTTTGGCCAAAACATCTGAGACTGATGCCGTTATGGAGATTTATGAACCATTCTTATCAGATGGTTCCGTGTCACTAAATAGTGACTTTGCCCAGTCTACCCCTATTAAAATCTTACGAGATACTGGTGCTTCTCAATCCCTTATCTTAGCAGATACCCTGTCTTTTTCTGAGAAGACTTTTTCTGGGACAAGTGTCCTTATCCAGGGTGTAGAGTGTGGATTTATTAATGTACCGCTCCATAACATTATTTGTCCTCAGACTTAGTTACTGGTCTCGTGGCTGTAGGTATTAGACCTTCATTACCGTTTAAAGGTGTTCACTTGCTGTTAGGCAACGATTTGGCTGGAGATAAGGTTGTGGTAGACCCACTTTTGACCAGCACACCTTGTGTTGATCAACTGCCTGATCCTATTGAGCAGGAAATTCCTGACCTTTACCCTTCTTGTGCTGTAACTAGGGCAATGGCAAAGAAAGCCAATCAGAATTATGGGATGCAGGATATTAATTTAGCTGATACTTTGATAGGTCAGTCCTTTAATGATGAGATTTCAAATTCTCTTTCTCCCAGCCAGTCTGACATTCAGACTGACTTTGACATTTCAAGGTCAAACATTGACCTTTCACCTTCAATTTCAAATGACCAGCAGTCAAAGTCACAGCTTTGTAATGAACAACACAGTGATCCTGAGATATCACCTTTATTTGATAGAGCTTTAGATGAAAATGAAATGTCACAAGTCCCTGTTTGTTATTATGTGAAAAATGACATTTTGATGAGAAAATGGCGTCCTCCTGATGTCTCAGCAGATGATGAGTGGACTGTTAACCACCAGATTGTGGTTCCTAGGGCTTATCGTCCTGAAATTTTAAATTTGGCTCATGAAACTCCCATGTCAGGCCATTTAGGTGTAAATAAGACCTATCACAAGATTCTGAATCATTTCTTTTGGCCAGGATTAAAATCAGATGTTTCTCAGCACTGCAAATCCTGCCACACTTGTCAAATGGTAGGAAAACCTAATCAGACCATTCCAAAAGCTTCTTTACAACCCATTCCTGCCTTTGATGAACCTTTTAGCAGAATCATTATTGACTGTGTAGGTCCCCTACCCAAAACAAAGACAGGTTGTCAATATCTTTTGACTATTATGTGTGCTTCAACACGCTTCCCTGAAGCCATTCCACTCAGAAATATCAAGACTAAGACAATTGTTAAGGCACTTGTGAAGTTTTTCACATTTGTGGGACTTCCAAGGTCTGTACAATCTGATCAAGGTTCAAATTTTATGTCGCGAATTTTTCAACAAGTCATGCATGAACTTGGCATTAAACAGTACAAGTCATCGGCTTATCATCCTGAAAGCCAGGGTGCCTTAGAAAGATTTCATCAAACTTTGAAAAACATGATCAGATCTTACTGCTTTGATACAGAAAAAGATTGGGATGAAGGTATACATTTGCTTTTATTTGCTGTAAGAGAATCTGTACAAGAGTCCCTTGGGTTCAGTCCATTTGAACTGGTTTTTGGGCATACTGTGCGCGGACCCTTGAAACTTCTGAAAGAAAAAATTTCTCTTAGATGATGACAGTTCTTTGAATTTACTTCAGTATGTTTCTGATTTCAAAAATAGACTATCAAAAGCCTGTGAAGCTGCTCGGTCCAATCTCAAATCAGCTCAAAGCAAAATGAAAATACATTATGATGAAAATGCTCAGGATAGACATTTTGAACCTGGAGACAAGGTACTTGCTCTTTTGCCCATTCCTGGTAAGCCATTGCAAGCTAGATATTATGGTCCTTATACCGTTGACAAAAAGTTAAGTGGTGTTAATTACATTGTCAACACTCCTGGGAGACGCAAACAAAAACAGTTATGTCATATCAACATGCTTAAAAAGTACATTGATAGGGATAGTTCTGTTATTTCATCAGTGAATTTAGTTAAAACTGTCCCTCTTGAACAAAATGAAATGGACTCTGAAGATATGAACTTTGTGAAATCTGATCCTGCGTCGTCAAAACTCAAGAACTCTGATATCCTAAAGGATCTTGACCAGAAATTATCTCATCTTAGTTCAGACAAGAGACTTGAACTGAAGAAGTTGATTCTTGAATATGAACACTTATTTCCAGATATTCCATCCAAAACTGACAAAATTTATCATGATGTTGAACTTATTGATGGTTCGAAACCTGTGAAACAACATCCATACAGAATGAACCCTGTAAAACAACAAATTCTCAGAGATGAAGTTCAATATTTGCTGAATAATGACTTTATAGAACCTAGTCAAAGTGAATGGAGTTCTCCTTGTATTCTTGTTCCAAAACCTGATGGGACATTTCGCATGTGAACAGACTATCGTAAAGTAAATTCTGTCACCAAAACGGACACATTTCCAATTCCTCAAATTGATGACTGCATAGATAACATTGGACAAGCCAAATACGTTACAAAATTCGATCTGCTTAAAGGATTTTGGCAAATACCTCTGACAAACAGAGCAAAGGAGATCTCAGCATTTGTTACACCAGACGGATTGTATCAGTACAAAGTTATGCCGTTTGGAATGAAGAACTCCCCAGCGACATTTCAACGCTTAGTTAACAGTTTGATATCTAATCTGGCTGGCTGTAAAGCCTATATCGACGATGCTATCATCTTCAGCGAAGAATGGGAACGACACTTACAGACTATCACAAATTTCTTCGACAGACTTAGTGAAGCTAAACTAACAGTTAACTTAACAAAGAGTGAATTTTGCCATGCAAATTTGACATTTTTAGGTCATCTGGTTGGACAAGGTCTGGTAAAACCTGTAGAAGCTAAAGTTGAGGCTATCTCAGATTTTCCCATACCTTCTGGCAAAAGACAACTGATGCGCTTTCTTGGTATGGCTGGATATTACAGGAAATTCTGTAATAACTTCTCTGTCATAGCAGAGCCTTTGACAAACTTACTTGGCAAAAGGGTCAAGTTTATTTGGACTGATAATTGTCAGAAGTCTTTTGATAAGCTTAAAGCCATACTTAAAAGTGCTCCAGTTCTCTTAGCACCAAGCTTTGACAAAGAATTTAAGTTGGCCATAGATGCCAGTGATGTTGGTGCAGGCAGTGTATTGTTACAGGAAGATGACAGTGGTGTTGATCATCCTGTTTGTTACTATTCTAAAAAGTTTAACAAACATCAGAGAAATTACTCTACTGTAGAGAAAGAATGCTTATCTCTCATCCTTGCGCTTCAGCACTTCAAAGTTTACCTAGCCTCTATAGTTGCACCTATTGTCATATTCACTGATCACAATCCACTGACTTTCATTCATAAAATGAAAAACAAGAACCAGCGTTTACTCAGATGGAGTCTCATGTTGCAAGAGCACAATCTAGATATCAGGCATATTAAAGGAAAAGATAATATCATCCCAGATGCACTCTCTAGGGCTTAGATACCTCAGTATTATGGATATTCAGCTTTTTACTATTGCTCTTTATTGATCTGATGTGATTTTACATTATTGTTTGTTATATAATTGTTCATTATTGCAAAAGAAAGCTTTACTTCATAAAACTTTCTTTTCTTTGAGGAGGGGAAGTGTAACATGTATGGTGTTTATCTATTTCAAATTTGTTTACTTAGTTTCTGATTGACCCAGATATTGGAGAAATTGATGGTAAATAAGTTGTTGTAAACAAGGTATTTATTTGGTTATAAGATTTTTCTAGAAGGATGACCAATCATCTAGATGGTTCTTGAACCTTGGAGAAAAGACCAGAACTCACTAGAATTTTCTTTTCCATGCAAATAGAAACTTTGAGTAGGTTCTAGAATTCAGTAGAAGTTTGTGGAATTTTCCAGAATAAATAAATATAGCATATGATATAATAGTCTTTCTTGACCGTTCTGGAACTTTCTTAAAGGGTATATATAAGAGTAAATTTTTCATAAGGGCATCTTTGAAATAATTTCACCATTTTAAAGTCTAAACCTTTTGTGCTGGAATTCTATACTGGAATATAGTGTTTAACTTATTCATTCTGGATTACTTTGGATTATTCAGTTTTGGATTCAGACTTCATGTTCATTTGGATTTATCTTCAAAATCTGGGATCAGAAACTGCTGAAAGACTTGTGTTGATAAATATTCTGAGGGACAGTTTGGACATAAAAGGTATTGTAATTTAGACTTTCTTTGATTGTATAACTATTCTCCATTGCTTATTGTAAATGATAATTTTTGTTTTTAATAAATTTTGTTAAATTTCAAAAGTGCTTTTTGCTGACTTTCCAAACATCAAAATTTTGGTTTCCTGAATCTGTTTCTAGTTACGCCTGGCACGTAACATTTTATAAACGTTGTTAGACGACCTATCGCAAAGAGATAACAATTTAACTTATAAAATGTTGCAATGAATCCAAACACTTTGGTTTCACAGCACGTAATACATGCATGTAAATCAAACGTTCCTACAACGTTTGCCTGTGGTTGTTTCCAACACAACTTTTCCACAACGTATTGAAAACGTTATGAATAGCCTACGTTTACACAACGTTGCGTTGTAACGAATTCTATAGACAACCAAACAAAAACGTTGTGATAACGTTTTCTGATAGCTGGGCATTGTGTACAATAAAGATCATCCAACCTTTCCAAAATACACTGCTGGTCCGGAGGTTATAAACTTTTCATGCTCAGCTCAATGAGCATGTTATTTTTACTGATATCAGAAACCAAAAGGCTGGAATATTAAGATTTTCCCAGCTTTTAAACACTCAGGTGTTGCGTTTATCCCCCTTATATCTGTTATGTAAGGAGAAAATTTGCTTACAGTTAACATATATGAGCAGGACAAGTTTCATGCTCATTTGAGTTGATCTTGTAAAAAAGTTTTATAGTCTCAAGGTCAGCTCATCGGCTGGAATTTTGCCGTTTTGAATTTTAGCACTTAAACGAGTTGAACGATCTTTCCCCCTCTCTTTATTTTGAAGGCGTCGTATTACGTAAAAAAGAGTATATTTTTTAATCACAAATTAATCAGATACCAATATATTGGCCCAAATAAGCGCGCTATTTTAGGGTAAAATATCATTATTTTTAAACCATCAATTTACAGATATGTTTTGGGTGCTCAATAGAACCGTCTCTGAGATAAAAGATGCAAAAAACGTTTGTTGTCATTTGCTCTTATTCGGAGAAAGTTCTTCCAACATCTGATCAGTTTTATTCAATCATGTTCTATAAGCTATATGTTTAGCATAATATTTCTAATTTAGGGGATGAAAATAGTTTAAAATACTAATTAACGAGACCCCTATATGTAAATAGATATTACATAAAAGATTCCATATTTCGTTTTTTATAACGTGAATTTAATGATAAGGGTTTGTGTTGCAGTGTGGATAAAAGTTTCTGGACGTATCAAGCATATACCTAACTGGAAGTGATGCTTGAATTGAACATAGGCAGTCAAATTATCAAAATGCTAATAAGTTTTCATTTAAATGTGTGAATTTCTTACCATCAGGTACTTCAAAATAGAAAAGTGAGCCATATAATATGCGATTAACTGACGTATAAGCTTTTGCACAAGACTTGATTTTACACATTTGCATTTTAAAAGAAATGTTGCCTGATTTGATGAGACACCCTTCATTTCTAATTTTCAGTTGACCAGCAAGTCCCACATCAGGGGCAGTTTTGTGGTCAGTCAAAAGAATTACTTTAGCATTACTTGATAGGGTACAAAATCGATATTGCAGTCAGTCAAGAGGCAACGGGTGCATAACAGTATTGGAGTTAAAAACACTTTTGTTTGGAAGATTTGGCCCAAAAATTCGTGTTTACATCAAGGAGAGTTGATTTTTCTTCACATATTTCTGAAAATAACCCTTTGGTTTTGCATAATTTCGCAAATAAACAACAAACGCTTGATATAGATTGGGATCATTTTACCAAATTACCGATGATAACCTGGTACGATTTGATGTTTCATGAACCATCTACAAGTTTTCTAACATCTCTACTTTGGTACAAACATTGTTCATATCACGTTCTTAAAGAACATTTGTCGTTTTGGAAATTTTATTTCGCATGTATGCAGAAAACACAAAACAATAGCCGTCACTCACCTTGAAAACGTCAAAAATATATATTGATTTCCCATCAAAATCCTCTGCAACATCATGTGCCAGCAACAGTTTTTGCCTGTACATGTATATAGTTTACACATTTAATGGAATTGGCTTGCTGGCACAAGGGGGGGGGGGGTGAGATGTTTAGCAGCCCAAAAACCCAGGGCCAAGCCAATAAAATGTCTTTTCTACCGAATAAGAAATGAATGACAGTAATGAAGTTCTCTAGAACCAACCTCCTAAATTGCTTTGTATTCTGTGCTAGTTTAATATCTAAAGTACATAAAGATTAAACGTAGAATTAGCAAGGTTTATGCATTTTTATAAGAAAAGATCTCACTGTTATTTTATGACACCTTCTTTTGCAATGTCCTGTACTTATTTATTGGCATGCTAGGGAATTGTTCATGTTTTTATTTTCTTCAAAATTAAGTTTTTACAAACAAACTACCAATGACCACCATCGGAGTGTCAAACAGTTTGGACACAGATCGAAACCGACATTCTGTTGGGCTTAATCTGGGTTCAAATTGTTTGCAAAAGGCTATTGGTAGACCACAAAATTCTCCGCTGGCATGCAAAGAGTTATAACAGGTAAATATTTTAGTGTTCAATATATTGTCTTATATAGGTAGCTTTCAACTTGGATATACATGTATGTATACCATAAATATTTGGGCACTTTAAATACATTTCAACATGCCATGCCCTTTAAACAAACAAAAGTAAAATTCAAAGGATCTAGTTAGAATCAGTTTTACTTTCCAGTGCTAAATGGGACACTTTCATTCCTTCAATTGTATTTATTTCTTTTCTTGAGCTTTCAGTTTCGTATTATTTACGGTTCATGTAGTCAAAAATGTACAGGTAACCTCTAAATTATCTCCCCAAAATCATTTTATTACAAAACATATTTTGTTTTTAAAACATTTTCATAAATTATTGTGATTCATTAATACTCAGCATATGATATGCTCAATAGATATCACCATGCCTACCAAATAAATCAAGAAAATGTGCAGAAATCAGTTTTTAAATCTCTTTTTATTGTCATGAAATTTCGGACCCCCCTCCCCTTTCTACCTCCCATAACTCTCGAGTGCAAAGGAATTTTGAAAATATTTTGCTAGCTGGCTCTTGCGATTAGATTCACCTCTTGCACTGATACTACGTGCACCACACCAGAAGCTCAAAAGCAGCGTTCTGTGAATCAGAAAAATAGGCTTATAAGGCCCAAACCGTCAATGATCCTTTTCAAATTGCCCTAATGTTTTTAAATTTTGTGTAGTTCAGCAGTAAAATATGCATAATAAGCAACGAAATACGTTTCAAAGCGATTCACCATTTTATGATTTACAATACAGTGAAAACATGCACTTTCTACACCAACCCCTCATAATACGTCTTTATACTGGGTACCGTTTAGACCAGACTTTGAGTACATGTAATTGCATTGCTAGTTTAAAAATGAAAGTGATAAAATGTTAATGCATTGCTAGTTTAAAAATGAAAGTGATAAAATGTTAAGGGTAGGAGTGCTCTTCATTCCTCAAACCTTACCGTATTCCTCTTGTGCATGCGCACGAAATACACCTAAAATTGTGACGTTTGTCACTGGTGTCTTTCATTTTTTTCAGATGCTTCCCCCCTAGACCCAAGATGCCCTTTGGACAACGACATGTACAATATGTCTAAAGGGCATTTTGGGTCTAGGGGGTGGGGGTAGAAAGTGCACGTTTTCACGGTATTGTAAATGGTGAATCGCTTTGAAACGTATTTTGTTGCTTACTATGTATATTTTTCTGCTGAACTACACCAATTTTAAAAACATTAGGGCAATTTGAAAATTTTGTGTTTGTAATCATGTCAACTAGTGAAAATATACACCATTTCGCTATCTTCTAGAACGTCTTTATAGTACAACGTATGTGTGATTAAAATTTCATTGTGGACCATTATAAGCTCACCTGAACCGAAGGCTCATTGATGAGCTAATAGTTTACCAGTGACTCTGGCGTCCGTCCGTCGTCCGTCAACATTTTCAAACATCTCCTCTGTAACTACTGGGCCAATTGAACACCTATTTCATATGGAGACTCCTTAGGATGGGGGAACGAAAGTTTGTTCGATTGGTCCTGGTCACATGACCAAGATGGCCGCCACGCCCATATATGGTAAAAACCTTTAAAAAATCTTCTTCTCCAGAACCAGAAGGCCGATGGCCTTGGGACTTGGTATGTAGCATTGGGGTTGTGGGGCCTACCACGTTTGTTCAAATGATGATCCTAGGTTGACCTTGACCTACTTAACGTCAAGGTCAAATTTGCTTCTTATGCATTTAAATGGGAAAATTTCTGAAAAGTTGATATTTTTTTTGAAATTGTGGAAGCTTTAGCATTATTCTCACTTGATATGTTTAACCTAATGAGACAATGGCTATTAATAAGTTCCAAAGGTCAAGGTTGACATTTCAGCTTAGGTCGCTCATATTGGAGTCCCATCAATATATTGCAACATAGTTTTCTCACAAACCATTGGCCCTATTGAACTCAAATTTCATGTGAAAACTCCTTATGATAAGTTAGCCAAAATGTATGCAAAATATTTTGGTCACATGACCAAGATAGCCACCACGCCCATATATGGTAAAAAACATTAACAATTAAACAAAAATCTTCCTCTCCAGAGCCAGAAGGCTGGTGACCTTGGGACTTGGTATGTAGCATTGGGGATGTGGGGCCTACCAAGTTTGTTCAAATGAAGAACCTAAGTTGACCTTGACCTACTTAAAGTCAAGGTCAAATTTGCTTTCTCATGCATTTAAATGGGAATTTTTTTGAAAAGTTCAATTTTTGAAAACTGTTGAGGCCAAGTCATTATTCTCACTTGACATGTTAAACCAAATGAAACAATGGCTATAAATAAGTTTTAAAGCTCAATGTTGACCTTTACCTTTTCAGCCAAGGGCGCTCATATTGGAGCCCCATCAACATATTTAAACATAGTTTCCTCAGAAACCACTAGGCCATTTGAACTCAAATTTCATATGAAGACTCATTATGATAGGTTAGCCAAAATTTATACTAATTGTACTGGTCACATGACCAAGATGGCCACTACACCCATATATGGTAAAAACCCTTTAAATATCTTCTTCTCTGGAACCAAAAGGCCAATGGCCTTGGGACTTGGTATGTAGCATTGGGGATGTGGGCCCTACCAGATTTGCACAAATGATGAATCTTGGTTGACCTTGACCTACTTTATGGCAAGGCTAAATTTGATTCCTCATGCATTTATATGGGAAAAATCTTGAAATGTTCATTTTTCTATAACTGTTTAGGCTGATATCATAATACTTGCAAGAAATGTTTAAACAAATGGGACAAGGGTTTTATATAAGTACCAAATGTCAAGCTGACCTGTGACCTTTTTATTCAATGCCACTCATTTGGACTGTCACATACCTATCTAAACATCTTTTCCTCAGAAATTACTGGGCTGTTTGATGGAGTATTCATTAGATTGTTTTAGGTCACTTGACCAAAATGGCCGCAACCCACATAAAACAAAATATGTTTCATTATAAGCTCTAGTTGATCTTGACCTATTTTAACATTATCAATGAGACCAGGTGGGCGCTTCAGGACCGTCAGGTCCTCTAGTTTTATTTTCTTATTCAGTACTTTAATATGGGAGCGTAGTGGCTCAGTGGTTGAGTGCTTTACTCGAGACCGAAGGGTCGCGGGTTCGAGCCTCAATGGCGTCACTGCGTTGAGGTCCTGGAGCAAGACACATTTATCCTAGCTTTGTACTGGTTCAACCCAGGAAGAACCGTCCCTGTTTAACTGAAAGGTTGTTGATGGGACGTAAAGAATCAAATCAAACAAAACAAAAGTACTCTAATATGAATAGTTAAAATTTCGAACATTTTCTGAGCGTATATATCTAGAATAGTCAGAGTGCTTGTTATCCAAATTAATTCGAAATGCCTTTTTTCTCACAAAGGGGCTAAAGACTACTACAGGTATATACAGGTATACAGATGTAAAGCGTTTCACAGGTGAATAAATAAACTGTTTTACCGATTTTTATATGCTATTGTCTGCTAAGATCCGCCCAGTCTCTCTTAACTGGTCAAACTATACTTTTCCCCTTTGGGAGAGCCAAGAGCAGGGCCCCACCTGTTCGCGGTGGGTGGCTTTCTCTGTAACTCGAAGGGGATGGTCTGGAGAATCATTGAGAGCATGCAGAATATGGGCGTATACAATTCTATGTGACTCAACATGTCTCTTCGGCCTCTTTGACGGGGTACACGGAGTGGAGACATTGACACGGTGTCTCTAATCGGCCTTGTCATGCTAAGCCCCAGGAAGCTGAAAATGTAAAAAAAAAAAATACTTCTTAATCTTCGTTCTATAGTATCGTTCTGATGCCAACCACGTGTCCATTATCTTATATATTCTTTCTTTTATAAATTATTCCTGGAAGGCAGTGGCTAAACGGGTCAAATGCGCAGATTTCATTTGTGCGAGTATACCTTCTATCTATCTCTAGCACTGGAGGTCGGAAATCTACTCCATTAGAGTGCTCCCTTGTTGGGCTCCACGGTGGGTGAGGAGCATGGAGGCTGAATCTTTCAAGCAAACTACATGGCTTTTCGATCAGCTAAACAACAATCAAGTTCCTGTTCTCAATCAAAAAAAAACATACGTTCCTAGGTTTCTTTTAATGTATGCAGAAAAAAGAAGATGAGAGTATTTCTTTACTTTCTCCGTTCCTTGTACACAGCTTGACAGGTGAACCTAAAAGCATAAACAATCGACGAGCTGGCGACCTTCTGATACAGTGTGCGAAGGAAAAACATGAAACAACTCTTCTTGAATTAAAGAATTTCTGCGGACTAAAATGCACAGTGACGCCACATTCTTCCTTGAACATATGCAAAGGTATTGTTCACTGTCCTGCCCTGAACAAGCAGAGCTGCCAACATATTCTGGAGTTTATGAAAGACCAGGGTGTCACAGATGTACGTAGAATCCGTTTTTTCCGTGATTGTGTTAAGAAACCAACAAACACATTTGTATTAAACAATACATGTCATACATCAGTTTTACCATCAGTTGTCGAAATAGGTTTTATTTCAGCCAAAGTTGATGTATGCATACCTCATCCACCTCGTTGGTATCAATGTCAAGTGTTTGGCCACAACGAAAACAAGTGTGGCAGACACGACAAGCTATATGTGTTAACTGCAGTATGCCTGAGCATTACCCAGCTTGCCAGTGTCAAAGTCCTCAAGTGTGTAAATTGATCCGGGGACCACCCTGCCAACTCTAAACAGTGTACATCTTGGGAGAAAGAGAAGAAAATTCTCAAGATAAAATGTGAACACAGAAAATCTCGTTCCCAGAAGCTCGAAAACAATATGAGCAATTTATGATACAAGAACATATGCACGTGCTGTTAAACCAGCCACTTGCAACAAATCCACACAAAAAGAAAAAGATGGCATCATTACAAATTATACGAAAAATCACCATCAGAAAAAAATAACCCATGAAAAACCAAAAGGAAAACCAGAAAAAAGTACTTCATCCCCTCGTCCAGGGCCAGCCCAGCCAGCAACCCTGGAAATGATGAAGAAGGGGGAGGAGAGGAAGGAAAAAGAAGAAAAAGACAGAATTAAGCAACAACAGAAAGAAGAAATACGACAGCAATTTGCAAAAGAAAAACAGCAAAACGAATCAAAAGAAAAAGAACAAACAGAAAAAGCTCAACAAAATCCTTATTCTGTGTTTCATAAAGATAATAGGAAGGTTTGCATATAAGAGATGTCTGTGGTATTCACAGGCATTTCTTCCAGTGACCATCTCCCTAAAGGCACACTGCTAAGATTACCAGTAACTTAAATAATGGAGGGTTTCAATCTAAACATTATTCTAGTACCTCTTTTAATGCTATTTTCATTGATTTTACAATGGAATTGTCGAGGTTTAAAACCAAATTATAATGAAGTATCATTATTGATGTCTGAATATAACCCATCTGTATTTTGTCTTCAAGATACATTTCGTAAACCAGATGATAACATCTCGTTAAAAGGCCTTCAGCTGGCTATAGACCCCCCCTTCCCCCCAGGGGGAATTTTTTACACTATGAATTTCTAACACTACATTATATAAGACACAAAATAAAAGATGTTAGCTCTCTAAGAGTGGCAGCGTTAACGTGTAACCTCACGTTATATACGTTACCCCCCGAAATAGCATTAAACGTCCCTGATAATGGATCAACCATGACTTGCCGTACATATTTGCATACTCACACAGGTTTATGAACTTCTTATACCACAGCTACATTTTTTTAGTATTAATTTTATAAATATCTTGAGTTATTACCATTGTATACGTTACTTATAGTGTTTCCAGTGTTATTTCCGGGTATAAGTATGGCATTTAATGAATATACGTATATTACATATGGCACAGAATATAGTAAATCTATAAGGTTGCTACTTAAATGATATAAGGTTCTTTATTATGGTCGCTTACACTATTTTTTAGGCCCATGTTACGTATGTTACCCTCAAAATAGCATTAAACATTCAAGTTAATGTCTCTAACAAGTCCTGTTTAAACTTATTTGCATGCTGGCACAGGTAAATGTACTTCTTTTAACAAGGTTTACCTATTTTAAGTATTCATTTAATAAATGCTTTGAGCTTTAACTGTTATGTATGTAACCAAATGATACATAAATTATTCTGAGTATCTGTATAGCAGTTGTTGACCTTAAATGTATAAAGTCTGTCAGAGAATTTAGAAAATTTATAAGGCTGAAATAAATTGAAGGTCCTTATTATTTTTTTATGGTGATTTAAACTAAAATTACAGTCATTTATCATACTTCGCTGATTGCTCACATAAACAGTAGATACCATGCATTTAAAGCGGAAGGTCTGAAAGACAGTCACTGTGAAACAGCTCAGTTCTGGGCAAGGTATATGTATATAATTCAGATGGTGTCGGCACTGATTAGGGCTACAAGGAAAACAACTTTGAATTGAAAGTCAGATCTATCTTGATGCCTTTTTCCCAATGTTCATTGCACACAATTACAACAACTATGCACAATATGTACATGTGTAACTAATTACACTCATAAATTTGTCTGATACACATCGCAGATGCTAAGAACTTCGGAAACACAATGGGTTTAGTGTGTCACAATCATTGGTTCTTTGATTGAGAAATGCTTTTGACATAACTATAAGGCAAACAATAAACCCTGGCCATGTCAAAGGAGATATACTATGCACAATAAGTTTAGCAATTTCGTATGTTTCGCATCTTTATGTGCTCATCTTTGTGCATTGTCGAACAATTTCAAGTGAAATGACGAGAACAGGATCTTAGGCAAATAAAACCACGAATTTACAGACGCCATCCTTGAAATAGGCACTTGGGGAGAGCAAGAATTGCAGGAGGGGTCAGTAAGCAAAAATGACATCCGTTGTAAGTAATGCTAAATGATAAGCATGTGATTTTTCGTTTGGTGGTCTTACATCTTCCTCATGATTCATACGCCTATGAAAACTAATGGTTGTGTGACAGGCGTGATAGAGATTTCATGCTGAAAAAATCAACTGCCACCAATGACGTCATAACGTAGTCACCCTTTGATTACACTTCTAAAGTTAATTAGCGTGCCAATTCAACAGAGACTCAGTTTACAAATATGGCATAGGCTTACAATGCAATTGATCTTATGGTTGATTAAAACCTTAAGTTGCGGGAAAATGGTGCGACGCATTTGCGAGATAATGGTGACGTTAGATTTTATCTTTCGGCTCGTGCTCTATAGCCATGAAGATGTTTCATTCAACATTATTTTTCTGAATGTGTTGGAAGGCATAAAACAGTGTCACTTGTAAATGTAGTTCAAGAAAAACCGACTAGAAACACCGTTTAAAGACGATAACGTAAAAGCGTTAATAAAAACGTCAAATTGTGAAAACTTGGTCCTTTATTTCTCTTAGACAGTTCAGAAAATTGCAGCATTTGCTATGCTTTTTTTGGTTTTAGTGACAAAACAATCGCTTGAAAATGTTTTTGGCTTCCCCCAATGATATAAAATACCCACGTTACCCGCTAGCCTTAAAATTTAACGTCACTTTAGCACGACCGCTGCGTTTGTTTATTCCATTTTTTTTAAAATGGAAATTCTTGTCAGATGTTCGGCGCTTGTATCTTCATGACAGCAAATGAAACTTGAGATCTGATGTGGATGGGCTCACCCATATAAAACAATTGCTAAACTTATTGTGCATAGTATATTATAGGTTTCAGCAGCTGGAACTACGCCACGTACTACAGATGGAATATATTAAATATATAGAATATACATCAAAGCTCAATATATTGAAACAACTCTTCAATGCACTGAAATCAAATATTCAATCTGCTCAGATGCAAAGTAGAATGAGTACTAGAGGCAGTTTCTGGTTCTTTGGTGTAGTCTTTGCTTCCGAATGATACCCTTTTAAGAACATATTTGACTTCTCTACAGCTGGTGACTGGTACTGTGTGGCGGCGGTAGAACGTCTCCCTGCCCTTCATTATAGTGTAGATTTTATTTTCTTGTTCTTTGTGATCATGGGTTTCATTGTGGAAATTTGAAACTATTAGAGGGTCACTGATGAAGCCTAAATGGCAGGAACTAGCTAGTCTGGCCCAGGAAATATGCACACTCTAGTTTCAGTTCTTTGGTGCAGTCTTTGCTTCCAAAGGATATCCTTCTTTAAGAACATATTTGACTTCTCTACAGCTGGTGACTGGTGACTAGGACTGTGTGGCGGCGGTAGAACGTCTCCCTGCCCTTCACTATAGTGTAGATTTAATTTTTTTGTTCTTTGTGATCATGGGTTTCATTGTGGAAATTTGAAACTATTAGAGGGTCACTGATGAAGCCTAAATGGCAGGAACTAGCTAGTCTGGCCCAGAAAATATGCACACTCTAGTTTCAGTTCTTTGGTGCAGTCTTTGCTTCCAAAGGATATCCATTTAAGAACATATTTGACTTCTCTACAGCTGGTGACTGGGACTGTGTGGCGGCGGTAGAACGTCTCCCTGCCCTTCATTATAATGTAGATTTTTTTCTTGTCCTTTGGGATCATGGGTTTCATTATGGAACTTTGAAACTATAAGAGGGTCACTGATGAAGCCTAAATGGCAGAAACTAGCTAGTCTGGCCCAGGAAATATGCACACTCTAGTTTCAGTTCTTTGGTGCAGTCTTTGCTTCCAAAGGATACCCATTTAAGAACATATTTGACTTCTCTACAACTTGTGCCTGGGACTGTGTGGCGGCGTAGTACGTCTCCATGCCCTTCACTATAACGTAGATTTTATTTTCTTGTTCTTTGTGATCATGGGTTTCATTGTGGAAATTTGAAACTATTAGAGGGTCACTGATGAAGCCTAAATGGCAGGAACTAGCTAGTCTGGCCCAGGAAATATGCACACTCTAGTTTCAGTTCTTTGGTGCAGTCTTTGCTTCCAAAGGATATCCTTCTTTAAGAACATATTTGACTTCTCTACAGCTGGTGACTGGTGACTAGGACTGTGTGGCGGCGGTAGAACGTCTCCCTGCCCTTCCCTATAGTGTAGATTTAATTTTTTTGTTCTTTGTGATCATGGGTTTCATTGTGGAAATTTGAAACTATTAGAGGGTCACTGATGAAGCCTAAATGGCAGGAACTAGCTAGTCTGGCCCAGGAAATATGCACACTCTAGTTTCAGTTCTTTGGTGCAGTCTTTGCTTCCAAAGGATATCCATTTAAGAACATATTTGACTTCTCTACAGCTGGTGACTGGGACTGTGTGGCGGCGGTAGAACGTCTCCCTGCCCTTCATTATAATGTAGATTTTTTTCTTGTCCTTTGGGATCATGGGTTTCATTATGGAACTTTGAAACTATAAGAGGGTCACTGATGAAGCCTAAATGGCAGAAACTAGCTAGTCTGGCCCAGGAAATATGCACACTCTAGTTTCAGTTCTTTGGTGCAGTCTTTGCTTCCAAAGGATACCCATTTAAGAACATATTTGACTTCTCTACAACTTGTGCCTGGGACTGTGTGGCGGCGTAGTACGTCTCCATGCCCTTCACTATAACGTAGATTTTATTTTCTTGTCCTTTGGGATCATGGGTTTCATTGTGGAACTTTGAAACTAGTAGAGGGTCACTGATGAAGCCTAAATGGCAAAAAATAGCTAGTCTGGCCCAGGAAATATGCACACTCTAGTTTCAGTTCTTTGGTGCAGTCTTTGCTTCCAAAGGATACCCTTTTAAAAACATATTTGACTTCTCTACAGCTGGTGACTGGGACTGTGTGGCGGCGGTAGATCGTCTCTCTGCCCTTCACTAAAGTGTACATATTATTTTCTTGTCCTATGGGATCATGGGTTTCATTATGGAACTTTGAAACTATTAGAGGGTCACTGATTAAGCCTAAATGGTTGAAACTAGCTAGTCTGGCCGAGGAAATATGCACACTCTAGTTTCAGTTCTTTGGTGCAGTCTTTGCTTCCAAAGGATATCCTTTTAAGAACATATTTGACTTCTCTACAGCTGGTGACTGGGACTGTGTGACGGCGGTAGAACGTCTCCCTGCCCTTCACTATAGTGTAGATTTTATTTTTTTGTCCTTTGGGATCATGGGTTATTGTGGAACTTTGAAACTATTAGAGGGTCACTGATGAAGCCTTAATGGCAGAAACAGATAGTATGGCCCAGGAAATATGCACACTCTAGTTTCAGTTCTTTGGTGCAGTCTTTGCTTCAAAAGGATACTCTTTTAAGAACATATTCGACTTCTCTACAGCTAGTGACTGGAACTAGCAGAACGTCTCCCTGTCCTTCACTATAGTGTAGATTTTATTTTCTTGTCCTTTGGGATCATGGGTTTCATTGAGGAACTTTGAAACTATCAGAGGGTCACTGATGAAGCCTTAATGGCAGAAACTAGCTAGTCTGGCCCAGGAAATATGCACACTCTTGTTTCAGTTCTTTCGTGCAGTCTTTGCTTCCAAAGGATACCCTTTTAAGAACATATTTGACTTCTCTACAGCTGGTGACTGGGACTGTGTGGCGGTGGTAGAACGTCTCCCTGCCTTTCGATATAGTGTAGATTTTTTTTTTTGTTCTTTGAGATCATGGGTTTCATTGTGGAACTTTGAAACTATTAGAGGGTCACCGATGAAGCCTAAATGGCAGAAACTAGCTAGTCTGGCCCAGGAAATATGTACACTCTAGTTCCAGTTCTTTGGTGTAGTCTTTGCTTCCGAATGATACCCTTTTAAGAACATATTTGACTTCTCTACAGCTGGTGACTGGCACTGTGTGGCGGCGGTAGAACGTCTCCCTGCCCTTCATTATAGTGTAGATTTTATTTTCTTGTTCTTTGTGATCATGGGTTTTATTGTGGAAATTTGAAACTATTAGAGGGTCACTGATGAAGCCTAAATGGCAGGAACTAGCTAGTCTGGCCCAGGAAATATGCACACTCTAGTTTCAGTTCTTTGGTGCAGTCTTTGCTTCCTAAAGATACCTATTTAAGAACATATTTAAGTTTTTCAAATCAAAATCACATTGTGTACATTTCTGTCAGCTGAGCCAGCAACATAAAGATCATGTTATAAATTTATATGGATCATCTATTCCAGTTGTTGAGATATCTAAATTCGTTGGCATTATTTTTGATAGAAAACTCAGTTTTATACCCCATATTAAAGATCTCAAAGCTAAATGCTTAAAAGCATTGAATCTGTTAAAAGTGCATTCCCATACTTCTTGGGGTGCAGACCGAACTACACTTCTCGAGCTTTATCGGTTTCTAGTTTTATGGCTGTATCATATATGGCTGTGCACGAAAATTATATCTTCAAATGCTTGATCATATACATAATCAAGGACTTAGGTTAGCTTTATGAGCTTTTAGAACTTCTCATGTTGCTAGTCTCTATGTGGAAGCAGATGAACCATCGCTATAATCCTGAAGAGAGAAACTCTCTTTGCAATATACTATAAGACTTGCTGCGAACCCACCAAATCCTGCTTATGAAGTTTCATTCCAAAGTTAGTAAGGGTGCAAAGATCAGGAATCGATACAATCAAGTACCACACCTGAACCAGGATACCAATGGGAAAGTGATAAACTCACAGTTAGACACCACAAACGAGAGCCAAGAGGTCAGCCCTTTCCCAGCAGGAGATCACAAAGCACATATAAACAGACACGCACAAAGACATAGCAAACACAAGACAGAACAAAAACATAAAAGATCCACAAAAGAAAGTACCGCCTTGGAATGGTCAATAAAATATTTTACCGGAGGGCTTAAACCATGTAAACGGCGCCAACCTCACCCTTAATTCAAACGTGGATCAAGACACATAGATGTTTGATTTGCATGAAAGACCCCTAACTTATCAATGCATCATCTCCTTAAACATATAAATCAAAATATAACAAGAAGATAAAGCAAAGATAAACCTCTACTGGGGACTTAAGAAGGGTATTCTGTTTTCCAATTGTTGAAGGGGGTTAGCTGGAATAAAAGATAAGCAAAGTGGGTGGACGAGTTTGTACAGTTTGAAAAAGAGGGTTAGTTTACTTGAAAAATAAAAACAGAATTTGGTGATTTAGGGAGACACATGTACCACCTGGCAGACAGTATGACTAAGCTGTGCCACGGTAGGGAGCAGGACAATGCAGATTGGGGGGGGGGGGCATTCCAGTGTATGATAGTTCTTTGGAAATAGCTGTATTTATAGTAGTTTGTAGAGGTGGGGATCTGCTTGTATGCCAGAGGGTGGGTGAGTTGAGACTCCCTGTGGTTAGGTATTAGATACTCAGGTGCTGGAATTGCAACAATGTCATATGTGACCTTGTACATCATTACAAGGCGTTGGTCTAGTGGACGCCAGTGGAGATTTTCGAGCATTTTGGTCACACTTTAGGTTTGCCAGTAGTCACGACAGGCCCACAGGGCAGCCCTGCGTTGGACCGACTCGAGTATGTATGTGTCAGTATCAGTGTGTGGAGTCCTAACAGCAGAGACATATTCCAAATGCGGTCATATGAGGGTTTTGTATGCTGTGGATTTTATTTTCTTGTTTGTGTACTTTGATATTCCTATTAAAGAAGCCTAGTGATTGGTTTGCCTTTTTGTGATGATGGCTTTGTGCGTTCCCCAGCTAAGGTCGTCTGAAATGGTGACCCGAGGGTACTTAGCAGTAGATACACTTTCAAGTTTGCTTCTGACAAGTTGCTGATACATAAGTACATGGCTGTGTCGTCAGTCTGACTCTTGATCTGACCTGTCGTTCAGGGAGGTCATCAATGAGCCACAGAGTTGGGGTCCTCAGGGGGTCGGATTTTATTTTCCTTTTTGTGGAAGGGCTATTCATTTTCAGGGAGCTGGGGAGCACTGGTTATTATTTTAGGAGGGGGGGAGCAAGCTCATAGTTTTGGGGATTTAGAGAGCCCTGCCAAAATAAAAAAGATAAATTTTAAAAAATCTCACCTTAAAGAAAAAGGCTCCGTTTTTTTTTTATTCTTTTTTTAAATTTCTTCTGCTTCTTGGGGGTGCTGCAGAATGGATGGATAGATAGATAGATAGATAGATAGATAGATAGATAGATAGATAGATAGATAGATAGATAGATAGATAGATAGATAGATAGATAGATAGATAGATAGATAGATAGATAGATAGATAGATAGATAGATAGATAGATAGATAGATAGATAGATAGATAGATAGATAGATAGATAGATAGAAAGGTAGGTAGGTAGGTAGGTAGGTAGGTAGGTAGGTAGGTAGGTAGGTAGGTAGGTAGGTAGGTAGGTCGGTCCATCCGTCGGTCAGTCGGTCGGTCAGTCGGTCAGTCGGTCGGTCGGTATGTAGGTAGGTCAGTCGGTATGTAGGTAGGTAGTAAAGTAGGTAGGTAGGTAGGTAGGTCGGTCGGTCGGTCGATCGATAAAGATAGATAGATAGATAGATAGATAGATAGATAGATAGATAGATAGATAGATAGATAGATAGATAGATAGATAGATAGATAGATAGATAGATAGATAGATAGATAGATAGGTAGATTAGATAGATAGGCTAAATTAATGTTTGATATGTTAAAATTGAATGCCGACTTTAAATAAAGTTTCTTGTATCTTGTATAGTTTGTGCTTGTTATGGATTACAGTCAAAACGTCCCCAAGTCAAAACGTCCCCTAGTCAAAACGTCCCCGAATTGGTCAAAACGTCCCCAAAAATTGGTCAAAACATCCCCATGGTAAAAAATGTTGGTCAAAACGTCCCCAAAATGATTTTTTAATCTATATTTTATTAAATTTTAGGCATAATCGGGGGTGTTTGAATGAAATTGTTTTAGATAAAGTGTTTTTATCCAGACTCCATTCTGTTATTTTTGTAAAATGGCATCAAGAATGCAGTTTTTCCGACAGTCCTTCTAAACACGATCCTTCAAATATTACATATATATTCACTAACTTTTAACGATTTATCAGACAATCATTATGATTGTAAGTTTGGAGTAGTTATTTAATTTCGGGCATACATATGCATAAAGTTTAAATCTAAATCTAGGTCTACGCAGTATATAAATCTCCTATCCAACAGGCGCAAAATTTGCCTAGGGGAAATGCTTCTGGATAAATGGCAAAGTTGATAATAGGCGATTAACTCTATTAAAACAGGTGTCTAATACATGTATAATTGAACTGTTTGAGAAAGACGTGTGAAAACCCTGCAGCTCAAAAATGATGACAATGACTCCTCAATTAAGAAACTTGATTAAGAAACTTCCATAAGCGATACATCTTATGCTTCATTTTCGTACCAGGCATTATAAATCGTCCAAAGTTCAGGCTCTTTTCGTGAACGTAATATATGAAGATCAAGTCCTTTACGCAAAACCATATCGCATGCAAGAAAACATTATGTATCTGTTGTATATTGTATTGGTGTGCATTTTGCATCAGTGTTATCTTGCAGTCGTCCGTCCATACGTCGGATGGGTGGAGGCATGCATTTACTTATCGATGGATAAAAGTCTATAAACCGTTATTTTGTACTTACGTAGGATTTGTATTTCTGTTCGCATACACGGGTTTTCGATTAAGTATCTTGTATGAATCTACACAGTACAGTTTATCAGAATACAATTACCTGGCAGACCGTCAATTTAATGAATACATTTGTTTGATAAGGAAAAAGGGAAAACGTTAATTTAGGTTCTTATATGTAGGGGCTAAATTTTACAATGTCATGTTCGATAACGATGTCTTTAAACAAATTTAAAGAGGAAATCGCATACCTTCCCCCGAAGATCACCAAGTGATCCATATGTACAAACTATAATGCTGTAGTGAGTAATATGTAAAGTGCTCGCACGACGCTACTCGTCATTCTTATCATCAAAATTTAAAACGACATTTTCAATGAAACAAGCACCTAAATGCAAAAGATAATTTTCTGTGTGGAACAATTTAATTTGATTCTCTTGTCATAAAGTGATTAATAACCGCATGTATCAGATTGCACGGATGCACAGTTAAAAAATAATTTGGTCTGAGCCTTCCTGTAACTTTTTTATGAAGCCAATTCGGATATTATAAACTTTGTACTGAGCGAATAACAACGGCGAGGATCAGACTGCACGAATGCGCAGCCTGGTCTGCATCTTTGTTGTTCGCATGCAACTAAGTCAGGTTTTCTCGCAACGTGCCCCTCCAGGCTCCTGTTATGAGTAAATATATATATTGTTATAAATGTGTATCTGATAAAAAATGAAATTTAAAAAATAATGTATGTATATACAGGATATACTTGTGTTGTTATGTCAGTTCACATCGTCCTTAGTGACCATGACATACTCTCAGTTACAACATCAATAAAACATATAGTGAATAAAAAAAAAACACGTTCAGTATACAATTTCAAAAAAGCAGATTGGAACAACATTAGAGAAGATATGGCAGCCTTTAGGGATCAGTATATGGAGAATAAACATTCATCAAATTCAATTGAAAGTGATTGGAACAGTTTTTGAATCAATGGACAGGAACATACCGTAAAAAAGACAGTTAAGAGTAAAGCAGATACCCCATGGATGACTTATAAAATAAAACGCATGATCAAGAAAAAGAAACGTCTTTATAAGAAAGCTAAAAAATCTAGTAATAAGTCGGACTCAAAAACTTTTCACGATTATCGAAAATCAGTGCGAAACCTCCTACATACAGAATACTACAAATACATAAATAATCTTCTAGAACCTGAAAATGACTCATCTTCAAAGTCTTTTTGGAAATATATAAAATCACGGAAACAAGACAGTGTCAGTATCGGAACTCTTAAGGACAATGGTAATATTGCTGAAAGTGCAAAAGAGAAAGCTGAAATGTTTAACGGTCAATTTTGTTCTGTTTTTACTATAGAGGATATAGTGTAGGCCGCTGTGTAATTCCGTGTGCTTTTTTTGGTAAAAGTGTCAAACATACATTTTCTTGTAGAAAAATGTATTCTGTTTAAGAAAAAAGATGTTTACAATTTTTCTTTGGCGTTTTAACGTCACAGTGACGTCACAAAGTGACGTACCCATTTTTAGCTTATTTAAGGCTTGAAAGTGGAGTGTTATGAACTCCCAGCAGGCGTAAACATGAACTGTTTGATCAATTGTGTTAATTGTTGATTTTGGAGCATAAACCCTGACTCTGGATTTTAAAGAGGTTACATTAACTTCAAAATGATGTCTGTACATGGAAAAGTGACGTCAGCACCAAAAATGAAAAGTCTGTGATAGTGAAAGCTCAAATAGCTAGACCCTCATATCCACACAGCAGGGACAATATTGTTCACTATAATTTTCAGAAACTTTATTATATAAGATGCAAAATGACATACCGTAGCTCTCTGACCTATATTGAGACAGGCATCTTAACTACGTTACCACATTATATTTTCAAATCTTACTTTGCAAATACAAAGTTATACCGAATTATTATTTATCTACATGCTGTTTGCCTTAAAACATTTTTAAATAAATGGAACAGCCGGTATGCATTTAAACAACACACCACTATGATGTTAGAGTTATATATGTTACTTTAAATGTATAACTACATAATGCATTACTGTCACTAGACATTGGACTACCGAAATACCTCCTAGGGGAGTTTTATACACTATAGTTTTCTAAAACCACATTCTACAAGCCACAAATTAAAGTATTTTAACTTTTTAGCGGTTGGGGCTATACCAAGCAATAGCGAAATTCTCTACGTTACTGTAAAATGATTGGAAAGCTTATCTAATTACTCCTTATCCTAACATGACAATATAACCTTTGAATTGTTAACAAATGACAAGCAATAAGATGTTATCAAATCAGAAGGATCTTCTATTACATGTGATATGCGTTACTTTCTTTTAAATACATTTTTAAATTACAAAGGAAAACTATTTAAGTTTACACTGCTAGTGGGACATTTATTGCCATTAAACTGCAATTTATCATCATTAAAGAAAATGCCAACAACGGATGGATGTATAAAATGATAAAATTTGAACTTTATATAATGTTAACTTATTGTGTATTTTATAAACATTGTTATATGTTTAATGCTGAATAAAATATATTGTATTATATTGTATCGTATTTTAGATAAAACAATATTATTTAGCATGGACTAGCTTAGTAAGATTTATCACATATTGTTTAAGCCAGCTATTTATTACAACTTCTATGCTGATACCATTCAAGAATAAAAACCTTTTCAGAATTTGTCATTGTTGGTCAATTCAAGCATATATCAAAATCGGGAATTGATAATTTAAAACAGTACTTTATCCTTGTCTTTTGAAAAAATAAACTGAAATGATTTAAAAACTTAACGAATTTCGCCCAAAGGTATGACACACACCCTATGGTTAAAACTGCTTCATATCAGAACAATGTCAAGTTTGGCATTTATGATGGTAAAATGCATAACAAGAGACTTTTAAGGACATATTGCATCATCTGTTCTGTCTGGTTCTAAACTATTATGAAGCATTCAAACAGAACAATATTTGTTCTAATGGTTCATTTTAGTCATACATTTGAAATATATATGTTTATCACTTAGTAAAAACACAGGCATTGTTAGTATCATTGTATATTGTAGCCATTGCTAAATAGCTGACTCACAACACATTATTGCTTTAAATAAATTATTTGTTTTGCATTATTCTATCAATTAGACCCATTAGTCTTACAGTGGAATTGTGTTGCAGATAATATCGAATCGATATTTAGCATGTCAAATGTGAACACTGTCGTTGATACAAAATTGTAGCCTAATAATAATCTTTGCATAGTTCAAATCAAACAAAATAGATTTATAGTAACGAAAGAACAGATCAAAGGAATAATCTCATTTGATCTTGGTACTTGTCGTAGTGTTGAGCAATGAAGGCTCAGGTGAACCTGTGCATATGTGTAGGTCGACTTACCAGAGCCTTCAATGCTCGTATACACAAAGAAGTAGGGAGGTTGATGGCCAAATTTTAGAATGCTAGCCCCTCTGCGTCATCATGAGTGATTAAACACTGCATTTGCTAGTCCAAATATTTATTTATGAATTAAAGTAAAAGAGTCTAAAAATATTTTTCATCTAAAAACAACGTGATTTATACTTGCGCTACTGTCATAGAACATATGTGAAATACAGCATCTAACGTTTCGTAAACTATACAATACACACATATTACACAGATGACAATGAGGCACTGCTAAATCAACCTCTGAGATTTATAATGATATCCTGTACATTTAAATGAAATGATTTCCTTAAGAGATAACTGAATAAAAGTATATATGGCAAATTAGATATGCATACGTTCATGCACATTTTTTAACTTTGCATGTGCGACTATCATTGGTGACAATGTTGATACTAAGAAGAGTGTCATCTTAGTGCTGAACAGTTAGCATTGTGTATGCTTTTTTTGAATCTATGTCCTGGCAAGTTATCAACTCATTCTAATCTTAAGTACACACATATACGTAAAACATTGTTATTAATGATTACATTTATCATGTTTGCGAGGTTCCTGTACTACTTTGCCAACGTTCTGCTTAGTGGAAATTAACATCAGGTATATAAACATATATTGCTAAAACTAAATCATATTTAATCTCTTGACTACACTTTTTTTTTAAATATTTTACATTTTTATCTAGCATTCTAAAAAACATGATAAAATCTATACTTTACAATAACTTGAATGTCACCTGTTAAAATTTGGCAGGATACAATTTTAGCTGAAAAGTCTTTATTTAAATTGGTATCTTAGTAACAGCATACATATTTCCTTGTATATGACCACATCTAATGTGGCCTTAAGTAAAACTCACCAATATAACCAACTTTCTCTATTTCCAGGGAAATGCATGTTTCTCATCAATAAAGCATTTCTTTAGATATTATTGGTTGAGCAAGTGATTCAAGGTACTTACTTAATGTGATGGACAGTTTTGTTGATTGCACAAAGAATGCTATACTGTATATAAACTAAACTTAATTTCAAAGCTTCTGTAATGCGTTACCATATGCATACACAGCTAAAAGTCAGGATACAAATTGATTTTGACACAGTCACCAATAACTAGTTACAGACACTTTAAATAACTAAATTAAACTTAGAATTCTTCAGAAAAATATTACAAAACTATACACTTAACATAATATAGAAGCTTTTCTGGCTCAATTATATATCGTCTTTGTTAACATTTTGTATAAACATATGACGTTATAATATATTTTGTACAGTACAATTATACTATTTTCATAAATTTGACAGAAAATTGAAATGCATTCTTCTAAGTGCTGTTACTTGAGTGCTATTATTTCTTTCGTTTATGAAGTTTAGAATCTATAATTTTGGGCAAATCATTTTTTGTAGATGTAAAAAGTTCAAATATATACTATTTTGCAAATGTAAATGTGCATGGATAATTAGTAGGAACATATATGCAAACTGATAAATCCTTTTTTTTCAGACAGACTGGTACCTTGATATCTATTTAACAAGAACAGTCAGTTTTGAGATGAAATAAAGTATCCTATGACGTATAATATACGGAATAAAGCAATGTATATGCAGTCTTGAAAGTTGTTATATACGTTACATGATGCCATACAAACAAAAAAACTAATATTTCACACCGGAAACGAAGTTAAGCATGGCTTTTCACTCTCGCTTATCAAGAGAATATTCATATTTGGTGTTTTAAGATTTTCCAATTGAATTCCATGCTGAATTAAAGAATGAACTTTTTGTTCAGGGTGATCATATTTTACAGTTAATAACGCTTACAGTATTTGTGGTACAAACATACTGTTTGCAGCTATATAATGGTCCATTACTTGTCTTTTGGAAGGTGTATTTAAACCCTGAAAGTTAACTGGGAAGCTTGTCAAAGAAAATTGTTTAACAGAATTTCAGTGATTTTAAATGGAGTAGCTTAAAATGTAACATAAATAACATGACAATGGGCCCATATAGCTTTTATAAACATAAATATATGTAAGGAATAAAATGTTTTTGTATGATACGTGAAAGTTTTTCCAATTTGAATAATTCACGTATTACCTAAACAACCTTGATTACATTTATTTTGTTTAAAATGTAGGGTAACGTAGTTAACACGCTGTAGCAGCTGAACGCCCCAACCATCAGAGAGCTAACTTATTTCAAAAACTTAAGCCAGGAACATACAATTATGCTAAGATTTGATTTTAGTCGCTAGGCACACGCGAATTTGCAGAATTGTTTTTTTGGTACGCAATGTGTTTTTCCAGCACATTGACGTCAAATTGACGTCAATTTCATGTAAAATTGAAGTCCATATTGAGTCAAATGTTCATTTTAGTGTTTCTAAAGGCGTTTTAACCATTTCAACGCAACAAACATAAAAATAAGATTATTTTAGGTGTGTATATGTTCACACCACATATAAGCTCTTTGATGCAAGTGAAAAGACGGTACCCCATTTTGTGACGTCACTGTGACGTTAATACTGCAAGAAAAAATTGTAAACATCTTTTTCCTTACATTACATATATTTCTCTAGGTGAAAATCGATAAGAATCACTTTTACCAAAAAGTGCACACGGGAGCCCAAATTTCGACACAGGGGCCTACACTAATATGGAGAACATGCCAGATAAAGGCCAGTCGCCGCATCGAGTTATGCCCACAATTGATATATCACTCAATGGTGTCATCGGTTGTGTGAAAAGGTTGAATCCAAGGAAAGCATGTGGACCGGACAAAATGCCTATTTTAGTTCTGAAAGAAACTTCAAATGAAATAGCACCAATACTTCAACATATTTTTCAAAAATCGCTTAACAATGGAGAAATACCATCTGACTGGAAAAATGCCAACATTGTACCTATCTTCAAGAAGGGTGACAGAACCAAACCCTCCAATTACCGACCAGTTAGCTTAACCGCTGTTGTTTCTAAAATGTTGGAACACATTGTTGTGGCTCAAATTATGGACCATTTAGATCGTAACAATATTTTACATGAAAATCAACACGGATTTCCTGCTCACCGCTCGTGTGAATTTCAACTTTTGCTCACTACAGATGACATCAATAGAAGTATTAACCAGGAACGCCAGGTCGACATGGGAATTCTAGATTTTGCGAAGGCATTCGACAAAGTGTCACATCGAAGACTTGCCCTTAAGATGTCATACTATGGCATTAGGAATGGAACTCTGAACTGGATCACAGAATTCTTGCGCGGACGTCAACAACAGGTGGTGGTTGATGGTGAGACTTCTGAACCCGGTGAAGTAACTTCTGGGGTTCCCCAGGGCACCGTCCTAGGGCCGACATTGTTTTTAGTATACATCAACAACATTGCTGATAACATTAATTCAACCATTAGGCTATTCGCGGATGATTCGGTAGTGTATCGCCAAATTAATTCACCTGATGATCACCGTATAATACAAGAAGACCTCCAAAAGTTAGTAGAATGGAGTAAAACCTGGCAAATGGAATTTAATGTTGATAAATGTGCAATTATGAACTTTGGAACCTTAAGAAATATCTCTAAATTTGATTACAAAATGAAAAACCAATCACTGCAAGTTGTAAAACACCATCCATATTTGGGAGTGGAGCTATCGGATAACATGAAATATAACCTACATATAGACAGTATCACCTCTAAGGCATCTCGTGTACTTGGATTTGTTAAAAGAAATTTAAGACATTGTCCTAAAGTGGTTAAGGAGAGAGCATATCAGTCTTTAGTGCGTCCAAAGCTTGAATACAGTTCAACAACCTGGAACCCTCAACAAGTCACTCAGATGAGGCAAATTGAACAAGTACAGAGAAATGCTGCTCGTTTTGTATCAAACAAACCATTTAACTACCAAAATCCTACAAGTGTTACCTCTATGATCCAGCAGTTAAATTGGCCAACCCTTGAAGTTCGACGTCGATCATCTGACCTTGTCTTAATGTATAAAGTTGTTCATAACTTGGTTGCTGTACCTATTACGTACCATCCACCTAGATCGCCAAGGTATATGGAATGTGTTAGATTTATTACATACCACTGTCGTGTGAATGTGTACCAACATTCATTTTTCCCACGAACTGTTATATTGTGGAATCAGTTACCAGAATCTACAATAAACCTGGAGAGTTTGGACAGCTTCAAGTTAGCTGTTCAACCACCAACAACTATGTAAACTGGCAGGACATTGTAAAGTGTAAATACACGTTGGTTTTTAATCTTCACCGAGTTGATCTTATTTGGACCGTCTGACACCGCACATGCACAATTTTAAACCCTTGTCGATGATGTCAGCCTAGCGGATTTGGACAAGTATCCTCATTGAAGTTGAAGTTGAAGTCCTAGTGATATTGGGTCTACCGTGACTAATTGCTCTTGTACTTTATTAATTATCGGTCATACGAAACCAAAGTAGGTGTATAGTATTAACTCTTTGTATGCTGATGTCTTATGCTGATAACATTTGCTAGGGACTTATATACCCAGATCAGACCTGACATAACGTGGGATTATCTATACAATATGATGGTATTCCCGAAACAGTCCTTTAAAAACGTTATTTTGAATAAGAAAAGCGGACAACAAAACATGCGAAAAACTATTATGCTTTAACGTTGATCTATAGCAGCATGAACATAAAACACCATATCAAAACATTATTTCAAACTGTCATACATTAGTACAATACACTAAAATAAGCTTTTTCTTTGTAAGAATCCCATATTTCTCCAACAAATCTGCTTTGAAAATGGGGACGTTTTATGGGGACGTTTTGACCAATCTTTTTTCGTGTTTGGGGACGTTTTGACCAATTCGGGGACGTTTTGACTAGGGGGCGTTTTGACTAGGGGACGTTTTGACTTCCACGCCTTGTTATTATACTTTGTTTGTCGAAGTAAGGGCTTATGTTATATATCAATGTTAAATGTAATCGACACAAAATAAATCGGGTATGTCTATAATGTCTTCAGTAAGCTAGACGAATTGAGTCTCACAGGAGCGCCTCTCCCTAGACTTGGGGACGTTTTGACTAGCCCTGTGCGATTGGTGTATTTGCCGGTCTTTTCGGATAATATCTATTTATCCACAATTCATTTATTGTAAGTTTCCGGTAAGAGAAAATGTGAAAATCCTTGCTTGTCATTTGTTTGTTTGTTTGATTTTATCCTTTACGTTCCATCAACAATCTTTCAGTTAAACAGGTACGGATCTTCCTGGGTCTAACCAGTACTAAGCTTGGATAAATATGTCTTGCTCAAGGACCACAACGCAGTGACGCCGGTGAGGCTCGAACCCGCGGCCCCTCGGTCTCGAGTCAAGCACTCTACCAATGAGCCAATGCGCTCCCTATGCTTGTCTTTACTTTGATTTAGGCTAACGGGGGTAGTATAATAGGCATTGCCTCATGTCTACATAAAACTGGGTGTACCATGTGCGCTCTAAGGCCTAAGTACTCGTCACACAACTGATATACCATCATCAGGTCTTGCTCAAGTGAGATTTCTAGGTTCTTTACCTACATTGAGGTATTACACCTCGTTGGACGTTTTATAAGTTGGCAAAAATGCTTTAAACTGCATTTTCACAACCACATCACCACTAATGCACCAGTCATTTGTAACCACGTCCCCCCGAGGGCCGGGAAAAAGTGGGGATAGTAGTAGTAGTGTAATATGAAATAGGCGCGACCTAAGGCCAATTGAAAAATACCTGTGTTTCCAGTTCCCTGACCGACCCTAAAAATTCGGGGCCGACTCTAAACTTTTTTTTTCAAAAAAAAATCCGATATTTCGTATCACAAATTTGCAAAAACTGACAAAAAATGTATCCGGGCACAACCTATTTTCGACCACCGCCTAATTTCGACCACCTAATACTTTGTTTCTTTAAAATCTTAATAGTCTGAATGTTGCAGCTGTGATGGTATCATTGTTTACAGGAGGGATAGGCAAATTAAATAGCAATTTTTTTTTAGCTTTGGTAGTTGAGTTTGAACCATGAATAAACATTGTATTAGAGGACCCTGTTTTCTTTAGTTTTTTCTTATTACCAAATTACCTGCTTGTTTTCATGGCTACAGGTTCTAAATTTTTGATACAAAATTCATATTTTATACATCTGCATGATGAACTGTGTTTCCTGTGACCATTGTTGCCAATTAATATTGAAAAGCTTACAGAAAAAAATTGTTTTGAGGTAAACTTTTGGTATACCGTGCTTATGACAATTTTCTTCATTTTCTTTACTTTTAAAAATTGTTCAGGCCTCAGAAAATGTCAAATAAATCACCACATCATCATCTGCAGCAGTTACTATTTATACTGGTGTGAGGCATAATTTCTCTGGTGTTGAAATATGTGTGCTTTGTCTCTGCTGATCATACAGAAATTGTTAAATACCAAAAAACATAACCCTACCCCAAGTAATTCAACTGTCCATTCAGATTTCCATACATGGTGTATATTTTCCTGGTGTGTTAGATTACATTACCGTTTTCAAAAATAGTTTGCATGTGTTTTGCTTTTGTAAGGTTGTACTGCAAGAACAGAGACATATTCAGGGCTATTTGGTTTTGACAGAAAATATTTACCCCAGGCGGTCGGAAATCGGTTGTTAAATTCCAGAATTTGCTACCACTGACCACTTTCTAAATGAAAGGCTTTGTCAGACTTACAAGAGGAAACTCAAAGCTTTAGAGCTGTATATTTGTTGCTCTTGGTCTGATAGATAATATAAAGCAATAACCAAAACAATAGGACTTGAAAGTAAATAAAACAACACAAAATACTTCTTAGACGGTCGAAAACTGGTTGTGCCAGGATATAAATAAGAGTAAAATATGAAGAAATATTGTAAGCTTAACGTGCCTTTGATCTAAATCAATAGTTCAGAAGCATTTGTAGTCTGAAAATTCCTCTTATTTATTTGCTGAATTTTCAGAAAAACATACCCACGAATAATACTAATGACATTTCATTTTTTAGTACTTTAGAAATGAACAATGTGAAAAAAAGTTTATCAGGCAACCTGTAAACCATATTTGTTCGTATTTTGGTAAGAAAAATGATAAGCTCTGGTCTCAACTTCTCTTATTTTCACCTTTCCAGTGCGCTCTGTAATGGTGTTATTTTCATTGTCTGCGCAGGCGTGAGTATTTTGAAGAATGGTTCCCGGCTTAGACAATGTGTTATTTTGGTCATTGTTGTAATAAATCCTTCCTTTATAGAAACATCTCACAACTTTAATTTCTTCGGTCATTCTCCTCCCTTCTGCTGAATGGATTGTTGTCAGTTACAAGCAAAAGTATGTGCACGAATTACTGGTTAACTGCTTGTTCAAGCTTGCCCATAAAAAAAAGTGCGGTTAAGTTATCTGACCGTCCCGCCATGACCATAGCTGTTGACTTGGGACGAAAAGCAACAAAACAAACAAAAACCTTCATTAGCCAAATTGTGATAATCAGTGATGATATTATATGAAATAATAGTAAAAACTAAAGCTGGAAACATTAATTTAACCTTGATCAAATATTGAATAATAAATAATTGTACAAGCAATGGCTTTTGAGAAAAACACTATGAAAACAAGAACTGGCTTTTATTTCAATATAATAATAATAATAATAATATATAATAAAGTCACTTTACTTAATATAGTCCGGTCTCCTCTGTCCATGGTCGGCAATCGACCGTTTAATATGCATATTGACCAAACCAGGGGTCATTACTGGTTTTAACCGGTCATTACTGGTCGATTGGTGGTTGATTGGTCAATTGAAAAAAACATGAAGAAACTTAGCATTAATTATCTCAATTAACTGGACTCTATAAACAGACTTAAAATAGTTTCAATAGAAGATGATAAGGCTTAATAGAAATGTATTTCATGAGTTGCCATTGCTTTAAAAAAATGTATTGATTATTAAATAGACTGTAAAACAAACAAAAATGAATGACAATAGTAACTTTCAGTTCAGACTTTCAGTTCAGACTTAAGACTTGAACTTATTTTCTATTATTCATTAATAAAAAATGTTTTGCAAATGCAATGTAATGGATTAAATTTTGAAACTAGCTTTTTCATAGTCATATTTTTTAATCAGTGACATATTAAATGAAAAAAAGTACAAAAAATTAATCAATACTTCAAATTGATCATCAAAGGGGTCATCATGTACGAAATAGTCTTTGCTCTATTTAGTAAAATGCAAATTGAATAGACTTCTCACCTGGAAAGACAAAGGTGTGAAAATTGTAATGAAAACACTAAATGTTGAACAATATATCAAGGAGTTAGAAAAAACAAAACTGTCGTCCCTCAGACTAAAGAAGGTGTGTCCAGTTTATTAGACTTATCCAATCACTGAGCTTAAAACGAATTGGCTAATTCACTGGCATATGTCTTAATACAGAGGTGTGAAAGTGTGGTCAATTTGTTATCTGCTGTTATCAGTTAAGTTAATAATTTAACCAGTGTCATAAATTCATAAAAGTTATTGTCTCAAAATGATGAGTAAAGACCCTGTTATGCTGTATGGTTATTCTATTCTGCACTTGATGATTAAAAAAGACTAGTGTTAGGTGCCTGGACTGTAATGCAGAAGTCAGTGCTAAGGTTAAAACTTAAAAGTGGCCTCGGCAGGGACGAAACCGTATTTTTTCCTTTTTCAATAAATAGAATGTAAAAGCTGACCAAATATCTTAATCCACCACCAAAACGGCCATTTAAAAATTTCAATAGACCACTCAGATTCGTATTGACCAGTATTGACCACTTTTTGGCATATTGACCAGGGCTGTTTTAACTGGTTAAAACTGTCGGTTAAAAAGGGGGATGGTTTTAAACGCCCAACCTTACCTCTGTCTTTGAAGCAAAATAAATTTATTGTGATCGTTGTTACCAGACAGAACACGACAGTCCAATGTTTGTAATGCCAGGGTGCACAAATTTAGAACAACAACATCTGCCATAGTACATATCACCAGGATCCACAGCCTGATGACATTGCCTGTACTTTTTTGGGGTAGATGAAGGAAAAATACGCAAAGCAGAGTTCTAGAAAGGAGACAGAAACACACCAGAGACTTGCAGACTAGTGTCTCTTTACTCCATTGCCTTCAAGACGCTGGAGCATATTGTATTCAGTACATGTAGCATACACAAACACCGTAGAGACTCACAGCATACTCATACTTTCAAAAGAGACAGTATTGTGAGACACAGCTGAAAGCCTTTGGCAAAATCCCCCACCACCACCTACTGCATAAACTCCAATTATGATGGGGTTACTTATTATCAGCACCGATGCAGTCTAGTCAAGGGGTGCCCTTAGGAAGCGTTCTGGCTCTAGTTCCTCTGCTCTTCCCACTGTTTATAAACGATCTGCCTTAGTACATATCACCAGGATCCACAGCCTGAGTACATTGCCTGTACTTTTTTGGAGGAGAAGAGGGAAAAGAACTGTTTTGGACTGTTTTGTACTGTTAGCAAAGAAAAAAAAAAAAATAAAGCCTACCTACCAACCCTGTTTTTTTCTGGCATGGAACCTGAAACGCAACTTTTTTTTTTGCGTAACTGCAACCAACCAATGGTTAATTGCATTTGGCCTTTGATTTGTTTAAGTGTAGGACAAAATCCCCCTGGACACCCCTGCTCATTTTTGTATAGGGGGACATAATCCTGGGACCCCCATGTTTATGAAATGCTGTAAGCTCAAGATTTATTGGTGTTATTTATGCATTCTTGTGATAAAATATAGGCCGTTATTTGATTAAAAGGAGGTACACGCAGGAAATCGATGCACGAAAAGTCAGTCTCCAATACGCGGATCCAGGATTTTTTGTGGTGTGGGGGGCAGGCCTGCCTGCCTGAAAAAAAAACTGACGTTTTTTTAATCCTCTACTTTAATATTTTACAGTTATGGAGAGGAGGTCCGGGATCCGTGCATACCCCCATAGTTCCAAGGGGCTAATTCCAGGGAGTGGGGTACTCATATATTTTTATACATATGAGAAGTCCCAGAGCCCTCTTTGCCAAAAAGTAGGAGTGCCACCATACTAAAGAATTTAGTCTCCCTCAAAAATAAGTCCTAGCATAAAAGTAAGGGGTTCATGACTGCCAATCTGCAGCGGTCCGTAGAATATCCGAAAACCACACATTAACCGAAAACACCGAAAACCACTTAAAAATCAAAGTTATAGGGGAATTATAGCCTCTTGGTAATTGTTTATTAGTAGTTTAGGTTTATATATAATTTTTTTATGATATTTTGTTACAGGGAATATGTTGAAGCCACTTGATCATGTATTTGCTGTTATTTTAACGTATAGCGGTTAGCGAAAAGCTTTAGTTCCTCGTCCGAAAACCAATATCTATATAAAATTCAAGCACTTAATTTACGCTTAATTTATAAAGCTTCGATATATTCGTTAGAAAATATGATAACATTAGTATAACATTCAATTATTAAGCCATTTTAATGTGTGTTTTTATGCAAGTTTTTACATCGCGGAACAACTTACCTACCGAAAATCAAATTATATATAACTTTCAAGCAGTATTTTCACGCCTATTTTCTATTGTTTTGTTCACTAATTTTATGTTCACAGACTGATTTATTCTTACATAAACCATTCAGTATTTAATAAAATTTACTGTGAACTTCTCAGGCAGCATTTGACTTGGTGACCATCAGGCATGTAACGTACATGCATAGCTGAGGTCGGAAAACAAATTATTCCCTTCACCGAAAACCAAACAATTTAGATATATCCAAAGATTTTGTTGCATTTAGTTTAGGTTTAACAGAATATATGATAGTTCATATGAAAAATGAATATTTAGGCCATATTTTACTGCTAACGTTTTTGTACGTGCATCGGACACTGAACATTACTGTGCTGGGATATTCAAGTGATCCAATGCATGATGCTTATTATATTGTTGTAAATAATAAAATTTTGTTTGAAATTATTATTATTAATATTATTTATAATCGATGATAATGTTGTCATATTGTGGCTTATATAGGGAAACATGAACAAATCTTCTTGCCTGAAACCACAAGGCCTAGAGTCTTGGTAGGTTGGTATTTGGTATGTAGCATCATCTAGTGGACCTCTACCAAGTTTGTTCAAATTATACCCCGGGGGCCAAAAAAGGGCCGGCCTTTTGGGGTCACATGTATCTATAGGCTTGTATAGAGAAGACATGAGCATTGAACAAATCTTCTTGTCTGAAACCACAAGGCGTAGAGCATTGATAATATGTAGCTAGCACCACCTCGTGGACCTCTGCCACAATTGTTCAAATTATGCCCCTGGGGCCAAAAATGGCCCAACCCCAGGTGTCACATGGTTTCCATAGGCTAAATAGGAAAACATGAACAAATCTTCTTGTCTGAAACCACAGGGCATAGAGCCTTGATATTTAATATGTAGCATAATCTAGTAGACCTTTACTAAGTTTCTTCAAATTATGTGCCTTGAGCCAGAAATGGCCCCGCCCAGTAGGTCACAGCTTAACATAGGCTTATATAGGGAAAACGTGAAAAGATCTTCTTGTCTGAAACTACAAGGCCTAGAGCCTTGATATGGTATGTAGCATCATCTAGTGGATCTCTCTCAAGTTTGTTAAAATTATGCCCTTGGGTCCAAAATAGGCCCGCCCAAGGGTTCACATGTTTAATATAGGCTGATATGGGGAAAAATGAAAAAGGTTTTTGGTCTGAAACCATAATGCCTAGCGCCTTGATATTTGGTATGTAGCATCACCTTGTGGACCTCTACCAATTTTGTTTAAATTATACCCCTGGGGCCAAAAATGAGCCCGCCCAAGGGGTCACATAGGCTAAAATAAAACTAGAGCGTGCAGTCGATGGGGCGCCATTGCAAATCCCCAAGCTTAAGTTTTTGACTCCCCCAGCACCCCCAACTTTTACCTTTACTCCATGATAATGCCTTTTGACGGCTTTGAAATACCACAGGCCTTTGACACTCTATGTATAAGCCATAAAAATCCAATAAATTGCTTGTATTTAACATGATCTACTGTTCTAGTCGACTTCGTCTACTAGAACAGGAGATCAGGTAAATAAGAGCAATTTACAGGGATTTTTTACGGATTATACAGACAGTGTCAAAGGCCTGTGGAAAAATATCATGGAAAATCGAACATATACTCCATTGAAGCAAATGCTCCATTTTCCATAATATTTTCCAAAGGATTAAAAACTTTACTTAAATTTTTCTTGAATTTTTTCAATGTTGTCTAAAAATAGAAAATTATGTCATGATCTAAAAATAGCATGTGAAGTAATGGGTTAACCCTGTAGTTTCCTGTTCTTTTTAGCCCTAGCCGAAGCTCAGCATGCCCAAAACTAAAACATTTGATGTTGAGAGCTACAGAAATCCATATGAAAGCAACACAGAATGGGGAATGAGAAAGAAGTTTCTGTTGGCCCATCACAAGAAGCTGGACATAGATCGCCTTATCTGTCTCTCTAACTGCTATGTCAATGTTGAGATCTATGGATGCAGGTACCATATTAAGCATTATAAGTCAGCATGCTTTTATGAGCACACAATGGGTACTTTATGGGAATGTTGGAAAAATAAATTTATTAGGCACAGTCGGGTAACCTAAAACAATATATTTTAGGCCTTAATGATTTAAAAGTATTCTTCAGAATTACTGACAATGAATGGCATCAGACAATGCCGATTTCACAAGCAAATAACAAAACTTCATCAACAACAGTTTGGTTTAAATATTAGCATTAACAGTTTGTTTTTAATATACTTGGCAAAAAAGAAATGGACCACGTCATTCAGTAATGTGTAAAAACTTTGTTTCCAAATTGATTTTCAAAAAACGCATATCACACTGTTCAACAACCACTTTCCTTTTTTTCCTAAATCTCTTCATGAAAGATTTCGTCTAGTGGCTGTTTAATATGGGAAGGGTCACTCTGAAAAAACGTTCAAATCTTCACAAATAAGGCCGTCAGATACCAGCACATGCTGATGTGAAATGACAAAAATAATTTCAAAGAAATGTTCCTCAAAATGGACGCGAGAGCTGTAGGAAGGACATCTCCTGAGCCATTGTTCCACATTCAAAATAATTTCACAGAAATGTTTCTCGTAGTGCTCTCTAGTCTCTACAAAAATTGCACAAATGGATCAGCTCCTCCGAACTAAATTGCTTGCAGAGCTGTAGATAAGAAATACCTTTAGCAAGGGCAGTAACTTACTTAATTGTCAAGTGACATAAACATTGAAATGGACCATAATATTGGTTTCGCTCTGCAGAACAAAATTGCCACCAGAGCTGTAACTGCATTTACAATTTAACAGCTCATTTAATATTTTTGCATTGTTATTGCAGCTATCCCAAACAGACAATGGTTCAGCTAGCAGAGTTGTCACGTGAATTGACTGAAAACTAATTTTTACAAACAGTATGTATATTGTTGTTTTATCTCTTTTGCAACACATCACATTGTGACATTGAGTCCTTTAACAAGGGTCCACATTACTATTAGCAAAATTCTAGAGGGCGAATTTATGATTATTTTCCTATTCATCTGTCTAAACCGCTTTAGGGTACTCAAAAGAATGGTCTCATTGAGAAAGCTCTTTGAAGTACTCACAACATATATGTTTAATTACCCCCTCTTATTTTGAGGTCTGAACATGCATGTAGTGAACGCTTGATGCCTAGTTTTCACTCTGAACATTAATATGCCAGTTCATGAGATTTTCTATCACTTCGGCGCTGCCACAGCTCAGTGACCCTGGGCATATGTTCATTCTTGCCAGAGACTTCGCATCTCGCATACGCAGAGAACAAGGCTCAGACCAAAAGATAGACCTCTAGCCTCGCTTGATACATCAGCATGGGCGTTTGTTTTCTGATGGATTTTCCAATACAGATAAATGCAATAAGAATGGGATTGTCCATGACATATTTTAAGGGGTCAGAGGTTGGAATTTCCTAATTATGGTGTATTTAAGTCCGCAAAGGTTATTTTGACCGCAAAAAGTGTAGACCCTGATGAAATGCTGCATTTTGCTGCATTTCATCTGGGTCTTTACTCTTTACTGTTTGCAAAAGTACTCGTTTAGGGATGTCCAGAATACAAAGGGTTAATAGAGACTTTGGTGCTATATGATAATGTGATAAGCACCAAAATCTAGTTATCCAATCCAGGGTTTATTCTAGGATTCAAACACCAGGGGGGATTTTTATATAATAGCAAGCATTTTTCTTAATTTTTAATATTTTCTATTATTTTTCTATATAAAAATTTCCCCTTCCTTAACATTAGGGGGATCTTCCAAAAATTGGCCATGGGGGGAATCCCCCTGCCTAGAATAAATCCTGCAATCATGTACTCTCAGGCTTCTTTTATATGAAGTGTATTCTTGTCAGAGCTTTTACTGGTTATCTGCAATACATGTTAGTACTGAAACATTGGTCAAGATCAACAAAAAATTTGAGCATAAAATTGTTAATATTTCCATATAGCCATATGTTTAAACATTTGTTTTGGGTGCTCAAAAGAACCATTTCATTGAGAGGGTTCTCTTGAGTTCCCACAACATATTTTTATCCCCCGAGGAAGTCGGAGGGATATAGTTTTGGCGTTGTCCGTCCGTCCACACTTTTTGTCTGTCCAGAACCATATCTCAGTACCTATTGGTCAGATTTTATTCATTCTTGGTACAAAAGATAAGTATCATGGACTCTCGTTATCCTATAAGTTTGGTCAATATTGACCCCTTAACACTTGAGTTATTGCCCTTGTTTTGGTATAGGCAATTGTAAGGCAAAACCTATATTAGCTTTTTTGTGTGATGATCTTCACATTTCATCAAAGCTATTATATTTAACAACTTCTCACTATTGACCATGATTGCCAAGTCCCTGTAGATAAGCATGGCAGTGTCAAAGTTTTACCCCACCCCCTTTGACCCCACCTAAGGGGTCAAAGGTCAAATATTTTAATTTCGCAATAACTAAGGCAATTGTTAATATTTTTGCTGAAATTTTGCATGCAGGCAGAGCAGCAATAGATATGAAACATATCGAATGGGATTTCAGTTTGAAGGCCTGGGTCCCAGTCCGGGGGTGAGGCATAGGCCAAAATTAAACTTTTTCAGAATATGGTCATGTTGCATATTAAATTAAAGCTGACGACGCTGGCAGCAACATGGTAGTAAATATTTTGCCCACAGACACACCCTTGACCCAGGGGGTGCGGTGAAAAGGTCAAACTACAGTCTACTCCCGATACCTCGAATTTCAAGGGACTGGGCAAAATATGTCGAGTTATCAGTAGTTCGAGGTAACCAAATCATGACGTATACCTATCATTTTGGGGCGAAATAATTCACGTTCAACTCGTCCATTAATAGATAGTTATATGGAGCTATTTCATTGATAAACTACGGGATGAATTGACCCAAGAACCAATTGACATTTGAAATTGAAACATTAAATTTCTCAGGTACCGCTACAGTCCTCACTCCTGACATTATGACTATTTTTTCACTTTCTAAGACAAAATAAAGTAAACATAGCGTTTTCAGTCGGCAACTGGTCCCGCGGTCGCAGGTTTTACCCTTCCGTAAGTCGTCATATTTCAAGCCCATACAGTGTACATGCACGTTTTAATTTTCGTCGGCTTGATGTGCATATGCCTTCCTAATCTATACAGTATATTTTTGTCATGGCATGACCAAAGTCACAAAAGTCCGAAAAAAGCCTTAAACGCAAAAGTCTGTTTTCAAAATCAAAATATTGGCCCGAGAAACGATTTAATTATACTTTGGCCTTATTTAAAACCAGCAGTCATCGGACAGAGATTGCTCAAATATGACACATTAGCTCATGTAGCCGCTTTGAAGTTGTATCACAATAGATCAAAAGAATTCGGCGACCGCGGTCAATTGTATAATTATACATATACAACACACTCATTTACAACTGCATGTGTCACACACGTGGACCAAGTGATCAAACAATTGGTGGTTTTAATGGGGATAATTAACGTTGAAAGCGGTGGATTAATTGGAGACACATTCAGATAAAAAGGTAATTTCTTATGAAATAGAATAGAGTGAGGCGTTGTAAAATACACTAAAATTGATCAGCGGAACCAGTTTTTCGTAACGAGTTATCAGTTTTATTGACTTAGCCGTTGTCGAGATAAACGTTGTGGAATTGCAATAATATATAGGGGAAAAAACCAGGACAGGGCCGTCGGGTCGAGATAAGTGATAGTATTGAGCTATGCATAGTTGAGTTAACGAGAGTCGACTGTATATATTTTTCTGAAAGTAGTCATTTAGCATATCAAATTAAAGCTGACGACGCTGGCAGCAACATGGTAGCAAATATTTTGCCAACAGACACACCCTCGACCCAGGGGATGGGGTCAAAAGGTCAAACTATATATTTTTCTGAAAGTAGTCATGTTGCATGTCAAATTAAAGGGAATTGAGCACAGAGCACCATGAAAGCAAATATGATGTCATTACACACACTAACGACCCCTGGGGTGGGGTCAAAACCTCATTTGTTTCTTTTCTAAAAGTGGTCATGTTGCATATCAAATTAAAGTGGAAAAAGTGTAGACCTATATGCAAGGTAACACTTTGAATATACACACACCCTTGACCTCTGGGTATGGGTTTAAAGGTCAGATATTGAAATTGTGAAGATGTAAGTATACTTTTTGTTAAACTAAGCACTAAAACATACTTGACAGGCATTTGTTATGATCTGAATGATACTGAAGGTGAACTAAGGGTTAGATAAATGGGATTTATGTTTTGTGATTTCCATGTTTCTCTCAAATAAACCTGCGTCGGGGGATATAAATTCGTCGAATTTGTCTTGTTGGTTGAGAAAGCAGATATATTATCAATTGTGCAATTTAATCTTGAGGGTGTGAAATATCAATTGCTGGCTAAATATAGGGATCAAATTGCTGGTCTTCCGCCCGTGCATTGAGGTTCTCAATGTCCCTCAAGTATCCTCATTAGTAGTTTGTCTGATTGTCAGTCTGGTTTGAATGATTATCTCCACTGAGTTTCTTAATTTGAACTTTTCTATGTATGCTTTCCCCTGACCTTATAGACAGTCATTCTCAGATGAGCGACCCAGGGCCTTACAACCCTTTTTATCCGCCGACCCTACAAGGATTGGGGGATATAGCAATCAGCTGGACATCTGTCTGTCCATAGATGCAAGCTTGTTGTCCCCCACCTTTTCGAAGAAATGCGGAGGGACTTAGTTTTTGCCTCTGTCTTCCCGTCCTTCTGTCCCCCTATTGAAGTAGGTACCTTGTAGGCGCAGCTGCTCCTACAGTTTTTACCGATTCTTTTGAAACTTCACTGGTGTTTTGGTGATGGTCCAAAAATATGCATTTGGGTTGGATATAATCCTCAGATTATTTTTTGTCATTTTTTTCACAAGTTGAACATAGCCATTTTTCGGGCATTATCTATAACAATGTGCATGGACAGGGGATACCTTGTGGGGGCAAGTCCTCCTACAGTTTTTTACTGATTCTTTTGAAACTTCACTGGTGTTTTGGTCATGGTCCGTAGATATGCATGTGGTTTGGATATAATCCTCAGATTATTTTTATCATATAAAACCTCAGCTTAACATTTATCACTTTTTCAGCATTTTTCGCCTTCAGTGCTATCAATATCTTATCAATGTCTATATATATGTAGTACCTTTGAGTGCAAATGCTCCTACAGTTTTATACAAATCTTTATGAAACATCTGTATGTGCTTGTGTCATGGCCTGAAGATATGGATATGCTTTGGATAAAATTCTTGAGTTTTGTTTCTGTTTTCTGTTCTGCGAACTTAAGTTGTTCCATGATAGTTCATATATTCAAACTTCAAAGACAAACATAAAGTGGCGAGGGACATAAATTCTCTGAATTTGCTTGTTCACTCCATAACTGTACATTTACTTAGGCAACCAATGAAGACCCATTTGAAATTCTACATAAGGGGGAATTCATCTGGCTCTGCACTGTTTGCAAAGATAGAGACAATCTACATGAACAGAAATACATAATTTTTAGCTCACCTGAGCCGAAGGCTCGGAGGTGAGCTATTAGTATACCAGTGACTCCGGCGTCCGTCGTCCGTCCGTCCGTCGTCCGTCGTCCGTCCGTCCGTCCGTCCGTCAACATTTTCAAACATCTTCTCCTCTGAAACCACTGGGCCAATTGAACTCAAATTTCATATGGAGACTCCTTAGGATGGGGGAACGAAAGTTTGTTCAAATGTTCCTGGTCACATGACCAAGATGGCCGCCATGCCCATATATGGTAAAAACCCTTTAAAAATCTTCTTCTCCAGAACCAGAAGGTCGATGACCTTGGGACTTGGTATGTAGCATTTGGGATGTGGGGCCTACCAAGTTTGTTCAAATAATGATCCTAGCTTGACCTTGACCTACTTAACGTCAAGGTCAAATTTGCTTCCTAATAGATTTAAATGGGAATTTTTTCGAAAAGTTGATTTTTTGAATACTGTTAAAGCACAAGTGATTATTCTTACTTGATATGTTGAAACTAACGAGACTATGGCTATAAATAAGTTTCAAAGGTCAAGGTTGACCTTTGCTCTTTCATCCAAAGTCGCTCATATTGTGGTCCCTTCAATATATTAAAACATAGTTTTCTCACAAACCATTGGCCCAATTGAGCCCAAATTTTATGTGAAGAGTCCTTATGATAAGTCAGCCAAAATTTAAACAAAATATTATGGTCACATGACAAAGATGGCCGCCACTTCCATATATGGTAAAAACCTTTTAAAAATCTTCTTCTCCAGAACCAGAAGGCCGGTGACCTTGAGACTTGATATGTAGTATTAGGGATGTGGGGCCTACCAATTTTGTTCAAATGATGATCCTAGGGTGACCTTGACCTACTTAACATCAAGGTCAAGTTTGCTTCCTAATGCATTTAAATGGGAAATTTTTTGAAAAGTAGATTTTTTGAATACTGTGGAAGCCAAAGTCATTATTCTCACTTGATATGTTCAATCTAGTGTCTATAAATAAGTTTCAGAGGTCAAGGTTGATCTTTGACCTTTCAGCCAAGGTTGCTTATATTGGGGTCCCAACAACATACTAAAACATAGTTTTCTCAGACAATTCTTGGCCAATTGAAACCAAATTTCATATGACAACTCCTTATGATTGTTTAGCCAAAATTATAAAAATTGTTATGGTCACATGAATAACATGACCACCATGCCCATATATGGTAAAAAATCTTTAAATCTCTTCTTCTCTGGAACCAAAAGGCCATTGACTTTGAGACTTGGTATGTAGGATCCTGGATGTGGGCCCTACCAGGTTAGCACAAATGATGAATCTAGGTTGACCTTAACCTACTTTATGGCAAGGTCAAATTTGATTCCTAATGCATTTATATGGAGAAAATCTAAAAATGTTCATTTTCTATAACTGAGCAGAATTCATAATAGTTAAACCTATTGAGACAATGGTTTATTAAGTACCAAATGTCAAGCTGACCTGTGACCTTTTATCCAAGGCCACTCATTTGGACTGCCACATACCTATCTAAACATCTTTTTCTCAGAAATCACTGGGCTGTTTGATGGATTATTCATTAGATTGTTTAGGTCACTTGACCAAAATGTGTATGGTAAAAACTAAATTTGTTCCATTATAAGCTTTAGTTGACCTTGACCTATTTTAACATTATTAAGGAGATCAGGTGAGCGCCTCAGGACCTTCAGGTCCTCTAGTTAAGTATTTTTGACCTGTGACCTCTTAAAATACAAAATGGACAATTCCATACTTATTGTATTAATTTGTATGGGATAATTCATGTATGGACAATTCCATACTTATTGTATTAATTTGTATGGGATAATTCATTAAAATGAAAAAGAGTTAAAATGCCTTGATCATAATTGCACAAATGGTTAAGCTTCACTGAACAAAATTGCAGCTCGAGTTAGAAATAAAAGCAACCATGCCATTATCTCTCCAATAATACCTTCTACTAAAATTGCATTAAAATTCTATTTTGATGAGAAAGTTAAAAACAGATTTTCTCGCAACATCTCATTATGAACTAGAACTCAAATGAGCCATCCTGCGCCTCTTGTTGTTATATCAAAAAGTCTTGTTACTATATCAAAAAGGTTATATAATCATCCAACCTTTTTGATAATGCAACAAGATCTATATCCATGATTATAAAAAAAAAAGTTAAATTTGTTTTGTTTTCCAGATAGAGTACACAGCCAACTTTAAAGACTTTACACTACAGATTTTAAAATAGACTGCCAAGAAAGAGCTAGTTTCTTCAAGAATAAGGGGCCTCAGATAATATATTTTTTTGAAATTCTCAGAAATAAGTTTTGTGAAATCATTCAACTCCAACATACTCCAAAATGTACCAGCCCTATTTTACACAGGGCAGTAGCGTAGATGCTAACTCAGGAACTCCTGTTGGAGCAGGTGCATCAACTGAGGAGCAATACTCGGACTTCATGAGATCCATGAATGATTCAGGAGTGTCAGTATCACATGATTACCAGAATCAGCCCTCACAGCCATACCATTACTACGGGGAATATCAGCAATATGGACAGGATTATGATGCCTCCAAGCAGACTGAGGAGTATCTCAAACAGTGGGCAGAATATTACGAAAATTTACACGGAAATGGTGAACAGATTAGGTATGATTATAAGAATTTTCAGAACCAGTCTGATCCTGACCAGACTTCAGACTCTGGTCATGAAGCTGCACAGTCTGAGCCAGACAGTAAGCCTCAACCAGAAGTGAAAAGAAAAATTGCCATGTTTAGTTCCAGCTTCAATTTTGTTAAAGCATCCTCTGAGTTTAAGAGTACAGATTTATCAGAGGAAAAGAAAGAGAAACAAAAAAATCTAATGATACCAACAGTTCTTGCAGGTAAAAATAGGCTAGGACTTGGAGCGTTGAATGCGAAATCAGCTAAAAGTTCGTTCACTGGATTCATAGCGGCAGGTAAAGGAACAGCACATATGGAAATTAAGTTCAACAATTTTTGTAAGGAAGTTAAAAACAGGAACCAAGCAAACAAACATGCAATTGAAATATTGCACCAGTCTGCAGATAGATGCAAAATGCCAATTAACGTTGTGTTTCATACTAATAACAGAATGCCTGATGGCCGTGTCAAATACACTTGCAACCTTGAAATAGCAGATGTCTTTATCAGTGACGGAGGGGCACCAAGTAAAAAAGTGGCTAAAATGGAAGCTTATTCAAAAGCATTGACTCTGTTGACTAACCCACCAGTTGCTGTGAAAGAAGAAAATGGACAGTATTGTTTGATACAGAAAGTTGAGATAGGTCCCGTTAAACCTGACCCAGAGAATAAAGAAATACAGACAAATAAAAATGTAAAAAATTCAAATCAGATGCAAGCAGGAAAGCAAAATGAAAATGAAGCTACTAAGATTCCTGATTCTTATACTAAGCCTAAAATGGTATTTCACAAAGCATCTGAACCAGTAAAGCCCATCGGACCAGCTCCTGGGAGTTCCACTGCTCATCCACTAAGTGATAAGCCTTTAGAGTTCAAGAGGGCAGAGCCAGGCTCTAAACCCCCTACTAGGCCTACAAGTACCACAGCACAGGGAACAGCAGGAGATAGGACATTTAATGAAGAGCCATATGGTAGACCTGGATTCTATAACAACCCGAATTGGAGAAAGGATGAGAGATCAGCTGAAGGAAACTATGAGACCCAGCATTCTAGTTTTGGCTCCCAATATGGTGGTTTTGGCCCTAGACAGGGTGGCTTTGGCCCTAGACATGGTGGCTATGGCCCTAGACATGGTGGTTTTGGTCCCAGACATGGTGGTTATCAACATGGTGGTTTTGGCCCCAGACATAGGGATTTTGGCCCCAGACATAGTGATTTTGGCCCCAGACATGGTGATTTTGGACCCAGACATGGAGGCTACCTACATGGTGGTTTTGGTTTCGAACATGGTGGCTTCCATGAGGACACCAGAAACCAGCACCAGCATTCTGGATTTCAAAGGAAAGAATTTCAGCGTGAAGGACACATTCAAGAGAAAAGAGGTCCTGACAAATTTGACAAACCAAATGCAGTAAAAAAGAAACAAAAAACTGACCATACGCTTGATGATCTCTCTGATTTTATTATTATGGACTATTCCAAAGTATCAACAAACATTGATGGAACTACTGCCATCAGTGCTTTGCATAACAGTGCTAATTTCAATCATGTAATTCTGAAATATCAGTTTGAGTCAATAACAGACTTTGGTTGGCGATGTAATATTCTTTTATCAGACATGGAAGTGGCAAGTGTGTTAGGGACAACTAAAGATGATGCAAAGAAAAATGCGGCAGAAGAGGCTCTTAAATCTTTGAAAGAGATTTGTTACACTATAGTAGTAAAGAAAAATGTTGACAATGATGCAGAAGGACTGACAAAAGATGAACTTGTTTCTGATGTACAAAGAGGAGGTAATGCTATTTCAGATAACAACATCGGAAATATGTTACTTCGTAAAATGGGTTGGGCTGGCGGAGGAGTTGGAAAACATGGGACTGGAATAGCTGAGCCTGTCAAAGCTGGTCAGGTAATTGGTCGCCAAGGCTTGGGATTAATAGCTTCGCAGGGTATAGATGACGTCTTTTACGAGAAAGTTCAGGGAATTTTAGATAAGTATGTCAAGTCAAGTGATCAGAATGACTTGCATTTTTCACCAGAGTTTACAAAAGAAGAAAGGGCAGTTATACACAAAATGGCTCAGAAGTATGGTTTGAAAACTCAAAGTAAGGGAAAAGATGATGCAAGGTTTTTAATTCTTAGTCGAAAACGCTCAGCTGGTCAGTTATTAGATCATGTAATGAGTAGTGGAGGAGCTACAAGTAAATACGAAGTAATTCCTCCCAGTAAACAAAAAGATGACGAAGAGTACTTTGCTAGAGATAGGAAACCAGTATGGGATGCTGTGTCCTATGGCCACAGCAAACAATAAATTGTATAAGTTTTAAACATTATTTCAGACATTTTTCTACCATCATAGGTCCTTGAACTGAGAGGAAATATTTGCAAAAAAACTGTCATTTTTGTCCTTAAAGCGTCAGCTAAAAACTGAATGAAAAATGACTGATTTTGTCTGCTGCATATATTTGCTAACACTAGTATAGAGGCAAACAGTGTGGACCGTGATCAAGACTGTTCCCATAGGAGCAGTCTGATCGGCGTCTACACTCTTTGACCAAAAGGCTTCTAAAACATTTTAGCAGACAACAAAAGCAGATCTATCTGTGTGGTTGGCATTTTAAAGGTTAAGAATCATGTACACTAATTGGACACTAAACTTGAATTACTGAATGGATAACAGTGTACATCCTGGATCTATACTGTAATAACCCTTAAAGCACCAAGAAAAAAATGCATCTGAAAATGTCGTCTGCTGAATTCGTCTGCTGCAAATAATTGCCTAACATTACTGACAAATTAAGTAAAGAAGCAAACAGCGTGGACTCAGAACAGACTGCTCCTATAGGAGGGGTGATCTGGGTCCACACTGTTTGCCATAGAGGCTTCTTAAACATTTCAGCAGACGAGAAAAGCAGACAACTTTTGTTACGATTGGCGTATTAAGGGTCAAAACAATGATATTACCACATTAAAAGGACCATGAGTTCATTTTGGGATTGTTCCCCACGTTAAGGTTACTAAATCCAAAGCCCAGTCGGAAAATGGCAGAATTATCTCTGTATTATGTACATGTATGCAATTGTGGGAATTAGACAGACTTTCATTCATCAATCATCATTATGTGAAAAGAGACTTCATAATCAGATATTCTCTTATGCCATTTTATCTGATAGACAGTCTAAAAGTATTTAAAAAACACATAAAATTTATTTCAAATTACGCATTTTACATCATTTTTCATTCATTAATATATGCCAATCCTATCTGTATGCATATGAGCCGTGACATTTGATTTCCAACAACGTGGCATTTTAACAAGTGTAGACTCAGGCAAGCATGTGCAGCCTACTTTTAAGCTTAGAAACTCCAAATGCTGTTCAGTCAGTATCTAACAATCATAGAATATTCAAGCGACTTGCAAAGCTTCTGATCAGACTGCGCGTATGGGCAGGCTGATCTGAGCCTTTGCTGGTCGCACATACCACATTGTTGGAAATCTCATGTTGCGGCTCATATATCCTTGATAAGAACTTTTTCAACCAAATAGAACAGTAAAGTTTTTTTTGTCAAAAGCATGTGTACTCACAGGTGACAGCCACCTTTCTTTTTGCCCTTTTCCCACTATTCATGACAAATGTTGTCTGCTTTGTCATATGTCTATTTACTTTGGTAGCCTATATTGCAAACAATATTGATCTAGATCATACTGCTTAGGAGCAGTCTGATCAGGGTTCCAAGTCGGTACTTCTTTTGTTGATCATTTGTGTTATTTATGTCTTGTGTTTGTCATGCTTTCGCGTCTGTTCATTGCTGCCTTAAGGTCACCGAAGGGAAATTGCTGACCTCTTGGCTCTTGTTTGTGATGTTAATTATGATTTTGTTACTTTCCCATTTGGTATCTGGGACAGGTGAGGTACTTGATTGCATCGATTCCTGATCCTTGCTGTCTTTTTTACTTTCATACCGTTTGCTGCAATGGTTAATTTCCTGGAGTACATATTTGAATTCATTATATATACAAAACAGTGAAATATTGAAAGTTGATAATAGAATAACTTGTATCTTTCAAGTTATATTTTCACTTGAGAAATATGTAACCTCTTCTCTCAGGTGCTTTTGATGACCTTCGCATTCTCCATTGACTTATCTGAGCCCACTTCAGAATTTTATATTTTTAAAGTCTTCAACTTCCAACTGTAAACAAAAACAAAGTGTTGGTGATCGTTTTCTTAAAATGATCAGAAGGTACAGGAATAGCTGGCTGTTCTAAAAATAATTAATGAGCCGTGACATGAAATTTCCAACAATGTGGTATGTGCGACCAGCAAAGGCTTGGACCAGACTGCACATACGAGCAGACTGATCAAAGCCTTTGCAAGTTGTTTTAACATTCTTTGACTGTTAAGCTACTTATTGAACATCATTTGGAGTTTCTACGCTTAAAATGGGGATGTTCAGGCTCGTCTGTGTCTACACTTGTCAAAAAGCCACATTGTTGGAAATCACATGTTTAACCCTTTACTCCATAGAAAGGCCTTTTGACGCCTTAGAAATATCATGTATGTAAAAATATTATGGAAAATGCAGCATTTGCTCCAAAAGAGTAAACACTCCATTTTCCACAATAAACTGGTCAAAATAAAATAAGTCCCATGTCACGTTTTTCCATAGCTATAATGTTAAATTCCTAAAGTTTAGATGTTCAATTAAAAAGTATCGAAGGAAGGTACTTGAAAGTTCTAACTCCACCCAAGTTAGATAACAATATCTTAGGTGTAATTACACAAAGTTGCAATTGTAAATACCGATTTTCTTTGGGTATGTGGTAAATTTTCCCAATGTATCCAAAATTTTGCCAATTTTATTATATAGAAATGATAGGGAAGGAAACAGCACATTTACTGGAATGTGTGGAGCTCTATTGAAAATCTATCATTAAAAGTGAAACCTAGCACACATTGAGGGGAAACAGTGCTACTACCTCACTGAAAATTTGATGGAAAAATCTTTATTCAATAAAATATTATGATAAATCGAACATGAATGTATTTACAATTAAGTCTATGGGGAGACTTCCGATGGGGCTTAATTTATTTTGACCAGTTTATTTTCAAAAGTATTCAAAACTTAACTTCATTATTTCTTGAATTTTTTCAATGTTGTCTATAAATAGAATATGATGTCATGATCTAAAAATAGCCTATGGAGTAAAGGCTTAAATTAATTGAGCTCATCTTTCTCCTGTGGTTTCAGTGTTGGAAGGGAGGCACTTATTTTTTGTCATGCAATGTCGTCTTACATGTAAATATGACATCATGTGTCAATGTCATAAGTACAAACGTCTGTTACACTTTTAAATAGAAAATTGAAATAAATGTCATATTCATCTTAAAAATTTGAATGTCCTATTTATATGCAGCAGGCTTCATAAGTAGGTGGCATATCAGAACAAAAAAAATATTGGCAATATAAGGGTTAAAGATTAGAAAGAAAGATTGTCCTCTCTTAAATTAGAAATCCACAGAGCTTTCATATTTTTGAGTTATCTGTTGTGAGTTTAACTCTTCATTATTGATACCGATAAACAGTTATATGGCAAACAGTGAAGAGACAGACGAAGTGCCACCTTTCTCCAGGGCCTGCACTGCAACCCCTTAAACACACAAAAAGGACAATTTCATACCCATTGTATCAACCTTTACGGGATTAATAATTTTTATCAAAGATATTCGTTGTGGGTATGGTTTCCAGTTGAGTCAGGGGCGAGAAACACAGCCTGATATTTACATTCTCATTGTAGTTGCCTTAGATGTAACAATTGGCATACAGTGAAGAGACAGAGGAAGTGCCACCTTTCTCCAGGGCCTGCACTACAACCCCTTAAACACACAAAAAGGACAATTTCATACCCATTGTATCAACCTTTACGGGATTAATAATTTTTATCAAAGATATTCGTTGTGGGTATGGTTTCCAGTTGAGTCAGGGGCGAGAAACACAGCCTGATATTTACATTCTCATTGTTGTTGCCTTAGATGTAACAATAATTTCTAGCTGTTGCATTTTTCGGTGCAAAACATTGAAGCGTCATCAGGGCCTGTCAACAAATGTTGGAGGAGCTCTATTGTTTCTGGCTTGTCCGTTTGTCTGTCTGTGACCAACAAATTGGTAGCTAAGAGACTTGCAATTATGTGGCTGTAAAAATATGGTGACTGTTTTATATGTGTCTCCAACAGCCGAAAGATAAGATCGTCGCCAAAATGGATATCCCCTTTTCACTGCAGAGCGTTAAGGGGGGCCCTTTGTCAGAGTCTGACTGTTGTAGTGTGATCTTGATTGGGCATCTGGCCGGAGTAACGTCAACGTCAGCCAATAACTTCTTATGTTTATTAACGTTTGTGTGACACCACCTTGTTTTCTACACAAGTTTCTCTCCCTGGCTGTTCCAACACCTCAGTTACAAATTGGAAAAAAATATTTTGTAAGGATAACTAGCAGGGTTGGGTAGCAATTAATTTAGTAAATTGATTTATACTATAAAATGTAAATATAAGGATTGAAATTCATATTTCAAGCTTGCACTGGATGATGAAAAACATAGCTATTTAAATGTTTCCAAGAAGCGCTTTGGGCTTCACTGACATTAAGATAGGTAATGATTTCCATCATCCAGTGCAATCTTAAAATATGAATTTCAACCCTTAAATGAATATCAATGCTTGCCTTTAGTTAAAGTGTGCCTACCAAAAAATAATTTTCTTATTTCTCAACCCAAATGTATATTGTGGGTACTCAAAACAACCGTCTTAATGAGACATATGTTAAAACTGATGGGTAAGAAAACATTTACAATTTTATGCTCTACAATTTTGTTTATCTAAAGCTGTGTCTATTTCACTTTCAGCCTGTTTGATAATTGACCTGTCTATGGCCCAGCCTACTGTTAAACACGGCATCTTATCTAGACATCACATGACCATTCATGTCTAACCTTTCAGCTTGTCTTGTGACATCACTTACCCAGACATCAGGTGACCATTTTGGCGTGCTTTTGGGTTTTTGTGTCATTTTTGGAAAGTCATTTGATCAGAATGGACATACTATTTTTATCAATCAGTGCAGACACAGATCAGACACCACTTTCTGTGGCGTCTGATCTGTGTCTGCACTATTAGTTTATTGGACGTAAAGCATATAAAGATATTAGTTACTCATTAATTTCTGTTACCTGCAATTTAAGAAACTGCGGCATCTTCCTCATTTGGGAAGGTAACTTTTTGATTTGAAAGATACTGAACAGTTGTCAACTTCTTGGCTCTGCCTCCTTAGCAGATATTGGGAAAATATATTTGTACTGAAAACATTAACCAAAACCATTGACTGTTTTCATCATTTGCTATCTAGATGTACTGAACGAACAAAGAAACACAATGCTTTTATAGCTCTATATATTTTGAGATTCTATAAATTGACATTGGAATTGAATGTTTGTGAAACCTTTGATGTCGGTGGTTCTGCATTGCTTGCTTGTTCTTTAGAGAGTCACAAACAAATTGTGTCAGGAATTAGAAATACCTTATATTGAACAATAATTCAATATTATTGCTTTGCAGTTTACAGATAAATAATGTTTTACTTCTCTGACGTTGGTTTGCTCTCAAACTATTTAAGCGTTTATTGGACGTGTGCCAGTTTACATGTAAAGCAAGAGGTAAACATGCAAGTTACCATTTGTAACCCCAGTCAAAACAGTTACACAGCATGTGACATTGTGTTAAATGTCTAGTCAGGTGATATACCAGATACAGTGTTGAGGCCCCCTAGGGGGGGGGGAGGTCTGTGCTCCCTTGATCCCTAAAAATAATGCATTGATCTCCTTAGATCCCTGAAAATAATTGCCTCTGCTCCCTAAAAGTATTTTGCCTTTGCTCCCCAAATCCTTAAAAATTGACCAGCTTCTCCCCAGATCCCCAAAAATATAAGTAAATTCTCCATAAAATGTATTTTTCTTTTCGTAGGATTAAAATCACATACTTAAAAACTATGAAGCTATACAAAAGCGCATGACTTAATGATAACTTAATATATTGCCTTATACATGTAAAGACATGGAATACAGTTTTCCTATCGAGTAATTAACGTCTGGAACAGTTTACCTCAACATGTCGTGGATGCAGAAACACTTAACAGCTTCAAAGCAAGGTTGGATCAACACTGGCAGGGAAACATGCTGTATGAGTATTAATTATATGAATTACTACTAATATTTTCTAGTAGTTGTTATTACCACATTAAAGTAAATCAGTCACCACACCACACTACAAGATACGAGGGAACCAAATAAAGTAGTACCAAAATAAGACCATAAGACGGAGGGCTAAAAAAGGACTTTGTCCTTACATCTGAGCCCGAAAACCATCCTACAGAGAATACATGATATATAATTATTACAATGAAATGCATGGTAAATGGCTCAAAGTATGAGGCCATCCCTTAAAATGCTGTTGCTGTACTTGGTAGAGTGGGCATGGCGGAATGCTCTCTAGATTTGATTTTTTTAATTAGAGACAGACCATTTGTTTTTCTGGTATGAGGGGGGGGGGGGGGGGGGCTGATTTTTTCCAACAGCTTAAACTAGATTTTTTTATAGACAAAGAGTATTTTTTGTGTAATGCAATTGTCTACAATTACTATTTGGCCCTATACGCTTGTTAAAGTTCAGTTTCATCAAATAAGTATATATCTGATCAGCATTCTTAAGTTTGCTCATAATAATGAGCTTATTATCTAAAAAGAGGATTACATAGCAGGTGCATAGGTAGACTGTAACAATGCACAGCCCGACTCGTGCTAGGGGGGTCGGGGGCATGCTCCCCCGGGAAAATTTTGAAAAAATGGTGCGATCTGGTGCAATCTGGGCATTCCAAAGTATGCTATTACCAAGCTAATAATCAGCAATTTTAAGGTTAATAAATCAACAAAACAAAAGTTAATTGCCACATTTTTTTCCTGAGGTCAATCTAGATGTACATGTTATACGAAAATAATTAGACTTAGTTACAAGGGGGGTCTGAGGGGCTATCACCCCAGAAGAAGAAGAAATTTTAAAAAATCAAACAAAATGGAGGCTTTTCCTTTATTTTTTTTTTTTGCTTTTTGGCAGGGCTCCCTAGATCCCCAAAACTATGAGCTTGCTCCCCAGCTCCCCTAAAATAATTACCAGTGCTCCTTAGATCCCTGAAAATAAATAGCCATTTTCCCCAGATCCCCAAAACCCCTGGGGGGCCCAGTGTTCTGCATACAAGAATGATTGCTCTTGCTTCAGTCCAGATTGACTTATCTCCCGTGAACACATTTTTAAACTCTTCATAGCTGGCATACCATTTTACATAGTTTGAAAATATAAGGTATGGGTATACATGTATATCATGTTTAAAAACTTTTACGTGCAATAATGATTGTTCCATTATTGCATTAGGAGACACTTAACACATAGATACTTAGTTATTACAGAACGCAATTTTATGCAGTGGACACTCAGTTATATATCATCATATTAACATTCTCAATGTAGCTGCCTTAGATGAAACCATAATTCCTTGCTGCTTGCATTTCTCGATGCAAAACATTGAGCAGTCACGTGGTCTATGCCGCGCCTCTAGGTGGAGTAACGTCAACGTCAACCAATATCTTTCTTCGTTTATCAACATTCGTGTGACGTCATTCACGTATCGCCACGACGTTATGTACAGGACGTTCGTTCGCTGGCTGTTCCAACACCTCCGTTACAGATAAAATATTTCATTTTCAAGGATAACTAACGAATTTGGTTGGAAGATAATTAAGTATATTTGATTGATAATATAAAATGTAAATATAAGGATTGAAATTCAGATTTTTAGCTTGCATTGGATGATGCAAAACATTAGCATTTTAATGTCTCCGAGAAGCCCTTCGGGCTTCACAGACATTAAAAAGCCTAATGTTTTGCATCATCCAATGCAAGCTAAAAATCTGCATTTCAATCCTTAATTAAACTGTCCTATATCATCAGCCTGGGAGTATGTCATCTCTGATGGCTATTTTCCTATTGGGATTGAAACCAACTTTTATTTTATCACAAGCAGTGAATTCAATGCATATCAAATGTGAGTAAAATTGGTATTTTTCTACAGTGAAAAAATATCATTTTTTTTCACTAGTGACTGATACGATTTATATTTTCACTGTAGAATAGAATAGAACTGTAGCAAAACAAGGCTTTCTCGCCCACTTATCGCTCAAGACAAGCTGTTCCATAGGCAAAACGCCGTGCGGAATTTCCTTATCCAATCCACGTGACCTGCTTATCCCATCCACATGACATGCTTATCCCATCCACGTGACTTCAAATCATAACAATTTAGGCTGTTTTCAGAGCAATTCACGGCAAAATATTATGTAGAAATATCAAAACGGCAATATTTAGTGCGTCCGTCATTTTCGCATTGTTGAATGACGTCAAAAACATTTCTGACGTCACTAAAATGCAACAACAATGTGACGCACGTTATTGACACAGTTTGGCGGCACATAGATACTGATACCAACGTTAGTTTCAAACCCCAATAAAAGCAAAACCGACGCTTGAAATGCTATTTTGCTTCCGTTTTTAGGTGCTAAACTATGTTTACACCCATTTCTGCATCTGGAAAATTCATTGGTGAACTTTTAGTTTTAGTTTGGAACAAACGCAAAAAATCTAAAAAAATATGCGGAACTGACAGAATGCATATAAAACCATAAAAAGTCACAGAGTGGGCGAGAAAAAGTATCCATCATGACGTATTGTTGTGGGACAAGAAAATCCCACCCTCGGACCTGAATAATTTCGTCAGAAACTCGGCAGAGCCTCGTTTCTGACGAATTATTCTGGTCCTCGGGTGGGATTTCCTTGTCCCACAACAATACATATGAAGGATACTCTTATTCTTGACAATTTTGTGACTGAGATTTTTTAACATCAGATTTTAAGTGAGGTATATTTGTCAAAAATAACGCTACGCATGTTGTGACGTCAACATCAAACATAATGACGTCACTGTTTGACCTGGCGTAGCGCCAGTTTGCACGTGACGCCTACCCTAAGGCACACTCAATAGACTTTCTTTAAATGCTGATTTCTTGCGTTTCATTCGTTAAAATATGATTCTAAGCCATTTTCTAGGTGCAAACTGCGTTTACACCCAATGTTATACCCAATAAACACGCTGCAAAAGTCAAATCGAACGAGAAACGACCAAGTAAAAAGTAAGGTTGTGATTTCTGTATTTCCGCTGAGTATAAAATAAAGAGAAAATTTACTTTTTTTCGGCAAATACCAAATATATTTCATCTCGTGCGATGAAAATATCAGCATTTTCACTCGTGCTACACACTCGTGAAAAATACTGATTTTTTTCACCGCACTCGATGAAATATATTTGGTATCACCTCAAAAAAGTAAATATCCTCTATATATATGTGAGGAAGAAGCCACGGGAATGTCCCATTTTTATCTTTGGGGAGTAAAATGAAAATTCAATCCGGTACATGCACAATCAGCACTTTTATTGACTACAATTTTATAATAGCAATGTGTATCAACTGATCTGCGATTACCATTGCGTTGCTGCTGATTCTGGTACTTGTGTTCACAATAGCATAGTGCCATTCAGATTTCTTCTAACCATCACAGTCAACTGCAAATTATAAAAAAGATCCACTGATTATCATGCAGATGATCCCATATGTCTAAAACAATCGGAACTGCCTCGGCCAATTCTGCGAAATTTCTTGGAATCAGACCACGGATGTACATCGAGGATCTACTTTGATAACGCGGCTGACGTTATATAATGTGGCGCTGACGTCAGGGAGACCACAATAACAAGTGTGAGTGCAGCAAAACAGAAGGTTAAATGAAGTTTATGTTTGTTTTTTCAATAAATTAACCCTTTAGCGATATTTTATTGAAAAATACATAACCTTCATTTATTCTGCTGATTAAGCGTTTCGAATAATCATTATAATCGATTTTAATAGAGCTACAGAACTTATAAAACATACAAAAGCAAAATGTGACGTCACCTCAATATGATGTACATACTCATTTTCTCCAAGACATACTTCTGCAGTACACGTGTAGTCAAACTGTTCCCACTGAAAACCGGATAGAAAATGAAGACAAAAGAAATTCGTTATAGTTTATTTTATTCCCACTTTAATTACGTTGTGGACCGCCATAACGCCACAGCCTTAGTGAGGGATAAACACTATTGTGGAAAAGATTTTTTTTAATTACTGGTAACGAATAGAGAAATGGTGAAAACAAGCTTTAGGTATTGAAATTTCCGATTGTTTTTTCAAGAGAATAAACAAACATAAAAAAGCAAACCAAGTTGTATAAGTAAAGACTGTCGAGAATATCTCGTCAAAGGACACCAATAAACAACATTAAGATTTGAATGGCATCGCTAATTTTCTGATGCTCAAATCAAGCACACCTTGTCAAGGTCAATCAATGTAATTATTTATACACAAACAGGGCCGGACTTGATTTAGCTGTTCCCTTTACTCTTTTTACTGCGAACAGGCAGAACAGAAATCAAGTGTGCTGGAACATCTGTGCTGGTGTACTCCGGCTACTCCGTCTTCCAATGTGGTGTAGACAGAACAGTCACGTGACATGTTCCAAAATTAGATGGCGGAGCACTGCCTACACTGTACTGAGATATTTTTTCTGTCTTTCCCGATAAGTTCTGATAATTATTCATATTGAAACAAGAAATGTCACAAACACGTGACGAATGCCCCCAAAGGAATTGGTCTAGCACAAGACACATTTGAGGAAAGATAGCTATAGTATAGCAAGAAAAACCTAGAAATGAAGCCAGAAGTCAATGTCAAGGTCAAAATGACTCAAAATTGTATGCACCACTCCGCCATCCCAAGAGGAATCACCACCCCAAATTTGGGATTCCTACATCAAATAATATAGGAGATATGCTCTGGACACAATAATTCTTGAAAACTAGGTCAGAGGTCAAGGTCACAGTGACCCAAAAATGGTTTGTGACACTCAGGCATCCCAAGATGCATTTACATACCAAATTTGGAATTCCTATTTCAAAGAATATAGGAGATATGCACCAGTTTCTAGAAACTAGGTCAGAGGTCAAGTTCAAAGTCACAGTGACTAAATTATGGTAAGTGACACTTCGTCATCCCAAGATGCATCCACACACCAAATTTGAGATTCCTACCTCAAATAATATAAGAGATACGCTCTGGACATGATTATTCTAAAAACTAGGTCAGAGGTCAAGGTCACAGTGACCCGAAAATGGTACATGACAGTCCCCTATTCCAAGATGCATCCATACACCAAAATTGGAATTCCTAACTCAAGGAATATATGAGATATGCCTGGGACACAATAATTCTTAAAACTAGGTCAGAGGTCAAGGTCACAGTGACCCAAAAATGGTATGTGACACCCTGTCATCCCAAGATGTATTTACACACCAAAATTGGAGTTCCTATCTCAAAGAATATAGGAGATATGCACCAGACTCAATGTAGTTTCTAGAAACTAGGTCAGAGGTCAAGTTCAAGGTCACAGTGACCCAATTATGGTACCCGACACTTCGTCATCCCAAGATGCATCCACACACTAAATGTGAGATTCCTACCTCAAATAATATAAGAGATATGCTATGGACAAGATTATTCTAAAAACTAGGTCAGAGGTCAAGGTCAAGGTCACAGTGACCCAAAAATGGTACATGACACTCCGCTATCCCAAGATGCATCCACACACCAAATTTGGAATTCCTAACTCAAAGAATATAAGAGATATGCTCTGGACACAATAATTCTTAAAACTAGGTCAGAGGTCAAGGTCACAGTGACCCAAAAATGGCATGTGACACCCCGTCATCCAAAGATGCATTTACACAAAAAATTTGGAATTCCTATCTCAAAGAATATAGGAGATATACACCAGACTCAATGCAGTTTTCAAGAAACTAGGTCAGAGGTCAAGTTCAAGGTCACAGTGACCCAATTATGGTACGCGACACTTCGTCATCCCAAGATGCATCCACACACCAAATTTGAGATTCCTACCTCAAATAATATAAGAGATATGCTCCGGACACGATTATTCTAAAAACTTGGTCAGAGGTCAAGGTCAAGGTCACAGTGACCCGAAAATGGTACGCGACACTCCGCCATCCCAAGATGTATCCACACACCAAATTTGGAATTCCTACCTCAAAGAATATTGGAGATATGGACCGGACACGAAAGCGGGACGGACGGACTGACGGACGGACGGACTGACGGACGGACGGACGGACAGTGCGATTACTATATGCCTCCCAAAGTTCCTTTGGGGGCATAAAAATATGGAAATAAGTAAAAGGGATCGAAAGCACATGTATTTTGTCATTCTTTTTTCTTGTTCTTAGCAAACGGATTGTTTGGATTTTTACAATTCAAACAACAATCAATTGATTTACTACAATCACTTGATTTACTCTGGAGTACTACAAAGTGCCCAGTTTTGCTTGTTTTAGATGGCTGTTCTGGCGTACTCTGCGTACTCTGAAATTGCTAAATCAAGTCCGCCCCAGCTAATCAATGAACAATGGCCACATCCACGCTACAACTAATTGGCGATTACCCGCAACAATGGATTATACTGGACTGAATTAAAGGCTATTGTTCGATGTCTAAAGGTTGCATGCTTTGTTTGACATTCATATTGTTTAATTTTTTGACCAACACAAACTTTACTTTGAAACAAGTAGTGGTACTAATTTTCGGGAATGAAAAACCACTTCAATAAAGCCAAGATTTCGTGATAAGCAAGTTCGACATAAACAGGTTCGAAATACAAAGCAACATAGCGGAAATGCTCGGGAATAGATGATCACTTCGACATACGCCGTGTATTCAAGATAAGCAAGTTTGACATAGCGAGGTTGACCTTTATACGGACTAGGGTCCATAGACAACTGGTTTATAGCTGATTTCACAGGCCTTCCATACTTTTCCGGAATTCTTTCGGAAATCATGTCACATGGACTTGTATCACAGGACTAAATCAGCCAATCAATATAACTCGCATTACCGCGAGGCCGAGTAGCAATGTGTTTGAGGCTTGCATCAAAATACAAAAGTAAATTCTGTTTTCTGAACAAACAGGCTTGTATAAATTGTTGTAAGGGGCGCTTAGCGCCATTTTGTATTTTTTTTCTTACCTGGAAAACGAATTTTAATGAATTTCCAAACAGCGTTGTGTTTACAATCTGAGGTCAGAATTGAGAACATCACAGGACCAGTGACACATGACTGAGTTGGTGTTCATGTAAACACTTCACCGTTTGAAGAATGGCTCAAAATCTCGCCAAAAACACCATTGGCAGTGTGGCGTCGAGCTATCAAGCCAATCTAGAGATAGAAATTCCTAATATAACCGAAAGTTACATAAACTCGCACGTTTTCACTTGCCAACATCGGGTATCTACAATGCATATTAAAATATAGGTCACATTGTTTGGATGTTCGCTGATTGGCCAGATTGTATTCAATTCGGGAGCTCGGAGCTAATCGGAATGTGTCTGGAAAAATCAGCATGAAATTGGCTATATCTATTTGTTGAATGTCCTAGCGTCTCCATTCCTTTTTTTACAAAATAAAACGAACGTCTCATTTGGGGAAATATTCCGATATTTCGCTAGAAATCCTTTGGGCAGATTCAATAGGAGACTGTCCGAGGTCCTTTGTATCAATTGTATTTTCCTATGATTGGGATTGATTGGCCGACATGCCAATATATGAGATATATTCGCAATGTCACTCTTTATTTATACATGTGCATCTAGCTAGAGACCTTAATTTTGGTGTGATCTGCATCTACATTCCTCAGCTTGTGTACAGGCAGTGAATGTCCTGACGAGGATGTGCTGGCTCGTCTTGCCTTTGAAACTCCATGACTTGTCTGTTTTATTCAGCTGTATCTGAACAATTGCCAAAATATATCATTCATGCTTGCACATGCCAGATTTTAATAATATGGGCCTCGATGCGAGAAAACCTGTCTTCGAAGTTTGGTGAACATCTGCACAGTCTGATTAGCGCCTTTGTTAGTCGCTTATTGGAAATTATCATATCTAAACTAGCAGAAGCTACAAGCAAATTTTCAAGTTTCTAGCTAGTCTCTGTAGCTAAGGAGTCTGGTTTGAGTCTCTCTCTGTTGGAAACACCAAACACTTCTGCAACAGGGCATACCAGAACCTATATTTTATGGTGATTTTGTTTATAAAGTTGGAAAACGTAATTTTAGTGATCAATTAAAAAAGATTATAAAACGTTATAGAAAAGTTGGATATAACTTGGATATCATGCGGCAGTCTGCATGCCTGGTTGTAAACCCAATCAAGGTTTATAGCTGTGGTTTCCTCTTTAATTGCACGACGGTGGGTTAGGCCTCAGACTCAATGACGGCGCTGACGTAAAGCTTAACTGGGTGGGTGGGTGCTGATGATGGGCTGTAGCTGGGCCCACCTTTGCTCATCTTGAGGTTTTCTTTAGCTCTGACTATATGTGAGTCGTGAGCGCGTTTCTGTTTCATCATAGTGCGTTAATTTGCTTAAAAATATTATCTATGATGATACTTTGCAATAGTTAGGAATCCTCTATGCAGGGAGCGCAGTGGCTCAGTGGCTGAGTGAAGACCGAAGGGTAGCGGGTTTGAGCCTCACCGGTGTCACTGCGTTGTGGTCCTTGAGCAAGACACATTTATCCTAGCTTAGTACTGGTTAAACCCAGGAAGAACCGTCCCGCATAACTGAAAGATTGTTGAGTGGACGTAAAGAAACAAATCAAACAAACAAAAAGAATCCTCTATGCGTGATTAACTTTTTTGTGCTTCAACAATGGCAGAATCTAGGGCGAAGGTTTGGTACCAGTAAAATGCATTTAAGCCCCCCGGTGGCTTTGGCTGCTGTCCGTTCTAAAGCGATGGTTCTGCTGTTGATTTGTTGTTGATTGTTACTCCCATTGTGGGATTCTGTAATTGTTTTGTTGTGCGTTACTTTATGTCCATTTGAGTTTTGCAGTCAACTTGATTGGGAAGAGAGGGCTGGTTGCTGTACTGTTTGTCTTCCTGGTGTCTCATGGTTGTTGTGTGGCTCTTCCTCGCGGTGCCACTAGTTTGACTGCAGTTTGTGATTGTGGTATTTCCTGATCATGCTCGTTTTTTTGTCACATCGAGGCCAAATTATATTATTGGTGTGAGTTGGGTTTATGCATTTGCATCACGATTGTCGTTTAACATGAAAAGGCTTTGAGAGTGATAACAGATCCTGGGGGGGGGGGGGGGGGTGGAATCTTTTATCCATATTTCACACCAATCTTGCACATCTTTTAATCACTACAGTCTTGCAATTGTTATCGAATATGCTCGTCAGACATGATGCCACTTTGGCATTTCACAACAATATACGCGAGTCCTTCAACACAACCAAAAACAGACCACGTATATATAATCCTTGGTTTGGATATCGTGGACACATAATGGTTAGGATAAGAAATTTTAATCCAAGAAAGATCTCAGATATCAGTTCGGACCCGTTTCATAAAACTCTTTACTGCTGATTAGCAATTCCATGCCATTTTCTACGCAAAGCAAATTGATAAGCTATACCTATATACTCGTACAACCTATATGCTGGTACATAAAGGGTTCTTCGTAAATTTAAGAACTTCCCAGGAAGTTTAATGAAAAGGGCTCGATCAGCAGGTGAGCAAGAATTCTCAATCGATATAATATATAAATAAATATATATTCTATTTGGGTATTTTTACACACGTGCTTCAAAGTTTTTGCATTATAAACGTTACCGTTCATTTCAAAGACAGTGACTGTGCTTGAATCAGATCCCGCGACTAGAAGAAGGAGCTGGTCACAGTAGCCTCTGCAAATCCGAATGATCCTGTAATGACAAAAATATATTGTCGAATTAATTTGCTTGCTCGACACGTCCGTTGTCAAGAAATTTTTATTTAAATAACAACTATACTATAACACAAATATTAGTCAAATTTCACAGGAATGTTTACAAAAAAAAGGTAAAACGAACTTGATCTGTCAAAAACATGGCCACCATGAGGCGTGGTATATCGTGGTAATAAAATTTTAAAATAGCATTCTTTGAAACCTGTGGCCAAAACATTTGGCAGAAATGATGACAAGGTGACTTGCATAAAAAACTAAAACGATTTGGTCAGTCAGAAACCTGGCAGTCAGGAGACATGAACATTTTCCCTTAAGTACCAAGTAACTTTAAAACAAATTTTCTTCTGAAACAAATGATCATAATTGAAAACAGTTTAGCAAAATACCTCCTAAACAATAGCAAAACTAATTTTGGACGGTCAAAAACATGACCCAAAGCGATCGTTGCTTTATTCGCTAAAAATATATACCTTTGTAGGAAGCTTTTTAACATTTCATTTGAAACCAGTGATCAGAACTGAATACACTTTGGCAGGGATGTTTACCAGGTGACCATCTACAAAAATAGCGAAAACGAAATGATCTGCTACTCTGAAATTGAGGACCATAGTTCAAAATGGTCAAAAAGTGACCTTCTACAAATAGTTTAAATGGCTGCAAGGGGGCGTGGCCAGTTTCCCTTATTACCTTGGTAAGCTGAAATAGGTAAGAATCGAGAACGATCTGGTACGTTCACTAGGTGACCAATAGATATATAATTGAGCCGCGACATGTGATTTCCAACAATGTGGCATTTTGACAAGTGTAGACTTCGAGCCTGTGCAGCCCCCTTTTCAGCTTGGAAACTCCAAATGGTTTTCAGTCAGAAGCATATTCAAGTGACTAGCAAAGGCATCAGACTGCGCGTATGCGCAGGCTGATCTGAGGCTTTCTGTCGCAAATACCACATTGTTGGAAATCTCATGTCGCAGCTCATATCTGAACAAATTTGATCTGTCAAAAAACGTAGATGCCAGAAGCAAAGGCTGGTACCTCTATAGGAAACTTTTAACATTTTAGTGTGACTTATTAAGAATGACAGACTCTAGTTTAAAGTATTTCCTTTTCACCAAAACAAAAAAAAATATACTGACGGACTTTAAAAACGCAACAGTTGGATAACAGTTTTAATTTATGTCTCGAAAAAGAAGGCAGAAGAATAATTTTGATTGTATGTTAAAGAGCATTCATTTGTAAGTAAAACGTGGAAAACTTGTCCAACTAAGATGCACTTAATGCATTAAAATGTAAATGTTTTGAGACAGGGGTCAACTGTTTCATGTGACCAAATGTTATGAATGAAAGATTCCCTATTTCTTTAAATCAAGAAACACAAGAAGCACCAAATTTGTATCATGGACTTTGTTAGTCATCAAGGAATCACTCTCATATTGATTTACAGGTCTGCGATACAGCATATTTGCGTATATGACGTTTATCTGGGTGTACCCTTTCATTCAATAGCTTAAAATCTCCTCTACTTAAGAACTGTTTAAATGGCTAAATTCATGCGGAGCAAATAACGTCGTCCAGTTTAGTTGTACAATCAAAACTTAAGTGTTTGCTGAAGAAGCCAACTCATATTGACATTATCGCAGCAAAGGAAGTTCACAATCAACAGTATTTTGGAAGATATAAGGGGAAGTTAGTGTTGCGTAATTAAAGTCTGTCAGTATATAAAAAAGTTTAAGATGACTTACTTTACGGAGGCTTTGCTAAAATCCAAAGTTGTTAAATCTGTTGCTTTCCCCCCAAAAAGCCTACCTTCCCAAATCTTCTACTAGTTGAATTAAATGGGTTTCGCATGAGCGATATTCGCAAAAGCAATGCTTGAGTTCATAGACGACGTTATGCTCGTTTAAGTGTTTGGATATGTTGGAAGCAATCTTTACATAAAAACATGTTAAAGAAATGAGCCTATACAATGTGAGGGTTCTGGACCTTTTTTGAATAAAGGACAGAATTGTGCCCTTTTCTAGTTTGGGGGCGTTGTCCAGTTTGTAAGGTTTTCTGAAACAAGATGGGGCATATAACAGGAGCAAAACCACTGGTTTGATGGAATCAGGCCCGACATCCTTGTCAGGTTTCAAATTCGATAAGCATTTTAGCACACCATTGAGGTCCTTTTTGATTTCTGGCATAGCAGGACAGAGGGGATTTATTTTTTCCGGAATATTTTCTTGAAAGAAGTTGTGCATTTTCTGTATACACAGCTGCCTTTACCTTAGTGGGGATAAGCGTGAATATACTGATTGAAATTAAGATTTGCAGGTTTTAAGCTTCCACTAGATGCAAGAAACATTCCGAATCCTTTTAGGTAGATATGCCCCGTTTACACGGCCTACTGTCATGGATTCCTACATTTGTGGTATACGGAATCAGACTACAATTATTTCCCTTGATTGGTTGAAACGGATATAATTCCACACAAGATAGTTCTCTTTTCAATGGGGTGTAAATCCACCAGTTTGTATGAGCATCCTTGTTCTTGGGCTTGTCTGGCTGACCAATGATTGAGCTTCCAGAAAATGTTGCTTCTGTCCCTGTAGCTGTTAATTCTGGATAGATTGAGGCCTCTGCACACCCTGGGTAAAATATTGCGGAAATGACCCTAGAGAGCTGCTGAGTAGTGTTAGTTTACATTCCGATTGTAAACAAACGAGCCAGACTTCCCGTATCTAAACAATCATTGGAGTGATTGCCAGGCCATGCAGAATTGGGGACAAGCTATAGCAGAAAGTCGGGTTCGTCATGTTAAAATGTATGTGCTGTAAGGAATGATTAAATTATATAGAAGAAATAATTGCAGTCTCGTGCCATACGAGGTCCAATGCAGAAAATTATTTTGTTCGTTAGATTTACTTTTTACGTAATGCTGGTGTACCAGAATTCGCAACGACCGTGTTAATTGTACAAAAAGTAAATATGACATAATGAGTATAGTTTCTGAGCTTGTATTAATGTCACAGATAGAGGAATCAATAGGCATGGTATACCCTGATTTTGTTAACCTCTTCCTAGGGCAGTTGTATTTTATATTAACCAGTGGTTGAGTCCCAGGGGTTGAGTATCAGAGCGTTTGGTAGGTGTGTTTATATCATGCGCGGATCCAGAAAGTTTTGGCAGAGGGGGTCCAAATTTGATATTTTCTTTTAGTTGATGAGGGGATAGAGGACCCAAATACCACTATAAATGGGCCATCATCGGCCCGCAATCAAAACGCCATTTAAATGGCGTTTCGCTGGCGGGCCGATGATTGCCCAACTTTGAATGCTGGCTTCGTAGCTTTGTGATCTTTCAGGGGATCCGGACTAGTATTGCTAAGAAACCCTATATTTTTGTGATTTTTCAGAGGGGGTCCGGACCCCTGTCCCCCCCTCTGGATCAGCCCATGTTTATATTATTCTAAGTCTATGTAGCCTGGTAGGCTGGTTCCAGCCCTACCTGATCACACAACCTTAAAACAAGAGTTCTCGCAACGAGGCTCATTTATGTCAGTGTTTAATGGATTCTTACTCTAGTCCTTCCGGGCCAAGCATGTATGCCATTTTCATGTCGAACAGCTCCTCATATGTGTAGGATGTAGTCTTATTAGGGATTCCATCGTACATTCCATGGATCTGTAAAATATTTTGAATATTATATAAGAACTTTTTCAGTGTTAGATCTGGAGATAACAGTGGGAGTGGCAAGACGGTTACCACCTCTGACTTTAGAAATTGCTTTACACTTTCAGATGTATGTGTTGGGCATTATTTTGCAATTGACAAACATATTGAAATCTTGTCACTGGACTGCGTCTTTGGTTACATTTTTGAAGTAATTCAGTACGACATCACGTTTATATCGCGCTATTGAAATTTTGTCTTTTTGCACCAGAACTTGTATGACTATACCGTCACATGAGAAGAAAATAGCATGGAGGACCTTCTTTGTGCTCATTAATTCTCCTTTTGGCAACTACGAGACGTCTGCCGTGTTTGGTTAGTTGTATCTTGTTTCCTATTTTCCAAACTGGCTCGAAATAGTGCACCGATTTTTTGTCTCCAATAACAGCCTTTGATTGAAGTTTGGAAAAAAATAGCAATACATTGGCTGTTTTTGTACGTGTACATTTTTGTCATGTGATAAATACAACATAATTATATAATTTTTATGATACCTCCAAAAGAGCACTCCATATGCTGTTCAATGGACCTGCCTAGAGATGCTGCCGTTAAAACAACATAATACATTTCTTGGAACCATAATCAAATAAGCTATTTTTATCATTATTTTGCCAGGTTTTCCACGTATACTAGTATTATGGTGGATACTTTGATTCACTTTTGTATATGGATATTCCTCTTTTGTTTTTGTCTTTAACTCTTTCCTGCCTAATTAGTTTTTGACGTAAATATTCGAATTTAAATTAATCAATGTACATTGTGTTTAAAAAAGAAAAGGTGTGTTTGACAAAGCCTGAAAAGAAAACACTACAAAAATGAGAATGCAAATAAAGGCCAACGGAGTAAGCAAAAAGTGTAGATCCAGACGAACTGGCTCATATGAGACATGCTATCTGGATCTGCAGTTTTTGCCGGGATTTTTCAGGTATGTAGTGTTGAAAGGGTAAAGATTACCTTAAAACCTTTAGCAATATTCGCCCTGTCTACTGTTGCCAAAATAAGTGTCCCTGGTTTTTCATTTCCGATAATAAACAACTCATAACGTCCTTTGCAAATAGTAGTAGACGCAATAGCTTCTGTTTCCAAACCCTTTAATACAAAATGGCAAAGTGCAACAGATTATAGTTATATGTGAAATAACACATGCATGGTCTTATAAATGGCCTATTCACAAGAAACCACAATGATTTTGTTGCATGTGAACAGCATTTAACGCAAACCAGTCTACAGCAGCGAACTTACTTTAATGTGAGCAAGTGCATGAGATTTCCAACAATGTGGTATGTGCGACCAGCAGAGCCTCAGATCAGCCTGCACATACACACAGTCTGATCAGAGCCTTTGCTAGTCGCTTGAGTATTTTATGATTGTTAAGCTACTGACTGAACACCATTTGGAGTTTCTAAGCTTAACAGGAGGCTTCAGAGGCCAGTCCCAGTCTACACTTGGTCTAAATGGCAAATTGTTGGAAATCTCATGCCGCGGCTCATATCTCTATAGAAATATAAAACTAGGTTTACATGCTTCTCCCAAAGAGTCAATACTTCATGTATTTGCTATAGCAGAGCAGGCTGGTATGAGCCTTACCTAGTCGCCCTCAAAGACAGGCGTGGCACAAAACTGCTTACTCAAACACTTTAAATCAGACACTGAGGCAATACAAAACTTAGCAATTCATGAAGATCTGCCCCGTTAAACATATAGAAGCAGGCCACAATGACAGGCCGAAAGTGACCCCAAACTCTATGCTGACTGAGGCCTGACTGGTTATTATATCATTTGAGCCGCGGCATGAGATTTCCAAAAATTTGATATTTTGACAAGTGTAGACTGGGACGAGTCTCGGCAGCCTCCTGTTAAGCGTAGAAACTCCAAATGGTGTTCAATCATTAGCTTACCAATCATTGAATACTCAAGCGACTAGCAAAGGCTCTGATCAGTCTGCGCGATGCGCAGGCTGATCTAAGGCTTTGCTGGTCGCTCATACCACATTGTTGGAAATCTCATGCCCTGGCTCATTTAAGCTCATCTTTGATGTTGTTTATATACATGTATGAATGAAACTTATAAAAAATATCCAATCAGAAAAAACAAGGCCATGTCGTATTATTATGCAATACATGAGTCCCCTACTGGATAAAAAAGCTCCACCACTCCCGCAACCCACTCATGGTATAGATGACCATTGTATGTACATGACAAGCCTTGCTGCTCATTTGATTGCACAGGACTACTTTCAGAAGAAAACAGTGTTTAGACATTTTAACCAGGGGTCAGAGGTGTGTGTATGGGTAAAGTATTTGCTTGCATGTTATCGTACATTTCACTCCCTTTAATTTGATATGCAACATGACTTCTTTCCGATAAAAAAAACTGCTTTGATCTTTAGACAACACCCAACGGATTGAGGGTATGTGTTAGGACAAACATATTGCTTGTATGCTGTTGTACGTGGCAAACTCTTTATTTTGATATACAACAAGACTTTTTTTCAGAAAAAAAATCTGTTTTATCCTTGACACCACTCACGGGTCGAGGGTGCGTGAAAGGGAAAAAGTTTTGCTTGTATGTTGCCGCACATTGCATTCCCTTTAATTTGATATGCAACATGACCATATTTTGATAAAGTTGTTTTTTTACCAGGACAGAGGTCAAGGTCGAGGTGACAGTGACCAAAAGACTGAAATGCGACCCTACACCATCTAAAGATGCATTCAAACACCAAATTTGGGATCCTGCCTAAAATAAAATAGGAGATATGCTTCAGACACGATTATTCCAGAAACGAGGTCAGACGTCAAGGTCAGAGTGACCTGAAAATGGTAAGAGACACTCCTCCATCCCAAGATGCATCCTCACACCAAATTTGTGATTCCCAACTAAATGATATTGGAGATATGCTCCAGGCAGGATTACTCTAGAAACGAGTCAAGGTCTAGGTGATCCTAAAATGGCACTCAAGATTTGGTCATCTGAGGATCCATGCACATACGAAATTTGGGATTCCCATCTCAAATAATGTAGGAGATATGCTCCTGACACAATTATTCTAGAAATGAAGTCAGAGGTCAAGGTCGACAAGGTCACAGTGACCCCAAAATGTATGCGGCACTGTGCCATCCCAAGATTCATGCACATATTAAATTTTGGAAATTCTACCTAAAGTAAAGTAGGAGATATGCTCCAAACATGAGTATTCTATAAAAGGTGTTGATATGCACCTTTGTTATTTGCAAACCACGATGTCAGGTTTTCTCGCGTAAAGTCCCATTTATTGTGTTTTGAACGTTACAATTTTGTTTATGTTTTATTAAACTTTGTGTTGATAAGGTAAAATGGGGAAGTTGTTGCTGAAATATTGTAAGTTCTGACAGTACATTATAAAACGAAGAGAAGCTTTTTTATATATATGCCCAAACTTGACAATGAAGCATAATGTAAAGATTTATTTTAGCTACATCATATACCTTATCATCTGATCTTGAATCAACTGTCTCTGCCAAAGTTTCTGTTTCTTCTAAATTAGCATTAAATATTTCTGGAGCAGTTACAGCTAGTAGGGTTTCAAACTCATCGCCAGTGTCGCTTATCAGCTCTCCATTGCTACCCCAAAGAGTAACACCTCTACTACCAGCAGAATAGAGAGCTTTGTAGTTACCATCACCATCTGGGTCACCAATAGCTGTGTTGACCTTTAATCTTCCTGTAAAGCATAAACTTTACAGATTTGTTTACTAAATCCCTATATCGTCCATGGTACACAGTATTACCTGTGTACAGCTGCTTTCCAAATTTTTATAGATAGCGATTTTTGTCAAAATTATTAACATACCCTATACTTGTTTGAGTGTTTGTAATAAACTTGTGCTTTGTTTGAGATATAATTTATTTCTGCTCCTGTATGCATATCTAGTTATAGTGAGGAAAAATATGGCTTGTTTTTGCAGATGTTTTGCATCAAGTTTTAATTTCTAAAAAGTTGATTATATTTGAGTAAATCAAGGTTGCTTATCAAAACTATATTGAATTATGGGATAATAAGGAGAGCAGCAAGGAAAACTGTGGTGGTAATCTATAAAGTCGTGTATACGAAGCATTGTGAAAATACTTTAAGAATTGAAGTTATTGAGTGTATCAACAATGAATCACTTGATTGACTTTGGTGTATGTGCACTAGCAGGTTGCACGGATTTTATAATTTTATATAATTACTTTAATAAATAATTTTAGTGCATTTTTGGTTGTTCAATCTTCCTGTAATGCATAAACTTTACAGATTTGTTCACTAAATCCCTATATCGTCTATAGTCAACAGTATTACCTGTGTACAGCTGCTTTCCAAACTATAACAGATAGCGATTTTTGTCAAAATTATTTACATACCCTATACTTGTTTGAGTGTTTGTAATAAACTTGTGCTTTCTTTGAGATATAATTTATTTCTGCTCCTGTATGCATATCTAGTTATAGTGAGTAAATATATGGCTTGTTTTTGCAGATGTTTTGTATCAAGTTTTAACTTCTAAAAAGTTGATTACATTTTAGCAAATCAAAGTTGCTTATCAAAACTCTATTTAGAATTATGGAATGATAAGGAGAGCAGCAAAGAAAACTGTGGTGGTAATCTGTAAAGTCATGTATACGTAGCATTGTGAAATTACTTTAAGAATTGAAGCAATCGAGTGTATCAACAATGAATCACTTGATTGTCTTTGGTGTATGTGCACTAGCAGGTTGCACGAATTTTATAATTTTACATAATTGCTTTAAAAAGTTATTTTAAGTGCATTTTTGGTTGTTCAAATTTGATGCTACATAGTAAGAGCCCAATTATTAGGAGAAAACCCAAAAGGAAAGTACAGTTCTGCCAAACAGTTAAATGGGCCAAGAGGGTTTAAACTTATATTAAATTAGAGAAAATGTGATCTTTTCAGATGAATCCACACGCTTAACCTATCTCTTTTGTAAAACTATTCCATCTGGCACCTGAAACACGAACAAATTTATCCACATTAAATTGATGGATAGGTAAAAAAAAAAACACAGGAGTCGTATGAAGGGGAGTATCTCGTAACTTTTAAAGGGGTCTCTCAACTTAAGCTTGTTAATAAAACAATCACCAGTAAGGCAAATCAGGATAATATCAATAGTGAAATAAAATTACAATATCAATGCACTATGCCCCAAGCATTCAACAAGATAATGCACCTTGCAATAGATCTTTAAAATAGTCACGCATTCACCAGAGGACTAGGGTGGTGATATTTTTAAGTTGCCACTTTACAGTGTAGATCTGACCCCCATAGATACTGCCTTTAGCATTGTTTAGCGTCACGTTAGTCGAATGTCAAATATAAAAGACATACATTTTTAGAAATTACTATCCAATTTGGTGCGCCATGAATTCAGATAAAATAGAGGTCATGCATTCGGCTATGCCAAAAAGAATCCAAGCTGCCATTACAACTATGGCGGTGTTACTAAGTGTAAGATGACATGCCAAATTTTTGCTGGAAATGAAACCAGTTTCATGATAAAAAGCTTTGTGGTTACAGTGCTATACATGTGCTTTAATCAAACATAGAACAAATAATGATTTGCACCTTTTGATACATTGCAAAATCAAATCTTAAGTACATAGGGTATTAAATAATTATGATAAAAATCGCTATCTAGAGAAATTTGGAAAGCAGCTGTACATAACCTGCCTTATTGTAACAAAATTAACAAACGTTCAAATTAGTTAATTAGTCTGAAACCTCTGGTATCATCTACACACAATTGGCAATCAGTGTGCCAAATAGGAATGTAAGTATAGGTACACTGACAGATTGTAAGTTATGTTGACATTGACCCTTGAAATCAATGCGATACTTTGAATCTAAAACATTAGACTGCCACAATCAACACCCTTCATCAAAATATCGCATTACAATCATATTGTCATCTATATGCCAATGGCAAAGTTTTTGAAAAAAAGAACCACCTACATAAAAAATGTAAGAGGAGTGCGCATTACAAAATTACAAAAACAAGTAAGGCCACTAACACAGATGGCACACCAATCAATGGTACTGTAAATTCGGAAATTTTCGTGAGGGTTTTATTTTTTTTTTAAACTTCGCAGAATCGAAGTTTTGCGAAAATAAAACCCTCGCGAAATAGCGAAACTCTTTGACCCTTACTGATGTAGGTAAATTATGCCTAAGAAGCCAATTTTAAACGTGGCAAATGTGTCATTTAACGCTATTCGCGAAAAAATATCCTCGAGAAATTTTCAGAATTTACAGTACCACGCAGAAGAGACCTAGATCACATATAGACACACGACAGCAAGAACGCAATTAAATTCAACAACCGGTGGGTTTTCCCTTCTTCTGCAAGGTGACTGCAAAACTAAAACGAACACTTAGAACTACGCCACGAAACAAGGATGACACACAACCCCAACACTCAATGGGAGCAATGACAAACAATGAATAAACGGCAACACATGCCACATTTGGACAGTCAACAGTCGAGACCACATGACACAAGTGGGGGCGGGGATTGGGAGCCTTCAATATATTTTATTGGCAGCCATACAGGCAGATTTTATGATCTTGACCTTTGACTCCAAGTACAAAGCTGGGATTTGAAAATGTCTACATGCTATAGGCAATTATCGTGACATATAATATGCAAATCATCCATCAAAAACTGTAAGAGAGGTTCGTGTTAAAGAGTCATACAGATATATTCTAAGTATATTGACACTGACTTTTGGCTCCAAGATCATATTGATTAAAAAACCTTTCATCTACACACAATTATTAATTAATGCACCTTATCACATGACATCACGTCTGGGAGTAAAATCGCCATGCAATACAATTGATAAAACACTAGTGGTGTACAGATTAAGTGACGTTACGTAATGGCGTCCATTATAATATTGCAAAAGAAGAGAAAGACTTGGCGTTTTTACGCCAAAAATGCGATTTTTAAGTATTTTTAAATTCATGTGATCAATAGAATCTAACATTCGTGCTCCTGCATAATTGAATTTATTAAACTCGTAAATAACAAGAGATAAAATGCTCGGCAAGCCTCGCATTTTATCTCTTTTCCTCAACTCGTTTAATAAACTCAATAAACATGAGCACTCATGTAAGATCCTCTATATTTTTCCCACCAAAACATGATAGAGGTGTTCGCACACTGTAAGCCATGCAAATAGGTTTTAGCATTTTCGATAATGGCATTTTCTCTCCAAGGTCATGTCAGCTTATAACATCTTCGTTTTCATCTAAACACCGTTAGCAATCATCATTGTACCGAGTCACGTCAACAACCTCCGTCAAAAATTTAGAGCAGTTCGCCTCACAAGTCTTCAGATGCATTATAACATATACTGAACCACACTTCTAACGCAAAATCAAACTGAACCTTGAATATTACATATATATTGTGGTTCATCCATTGTAATGCAATGTTATCAAAAATTAAAACATTTATGAAACTGAATGTAGAACGTAATCAGTCAATTACTCCCTTTTAATTGTAACTTGATTGGGTGAAAGTCTGCCATATCCCCTGAACGGTACAATGATTACGGATGGACATCGTATATTAATTTAAAGTTACATTCCTGAAACACTTTGCGTTGAAAGTGTGGGTCAGTGTATTTGACTTTAAGGTCGTATGAGCGATTCAAAACTTTCGTTGTCACTTAAACGCTATAGACAATCGTTGTGGCCAGTTGGCTGTTTTCACAGTTTGTAGTTTGTCCCTTTCCATAGGTCCAGATAAGGAAATTATATATGCGTAACATTATAATTATTTTCTTACCCATTAATTTAAACATGTGTTTTGGGTGCTTCAAAAGATCCATCTCATTGGTTCTTTTGAGTACCCACAACATTTGTTTTGGATGAGAAATAACGAAAATAATTTTCCTATACGCACTCTTATCTGGATACCTGACATTCTTTTATTAAATTTGTGTTCCAGACTGACCATTTGAGCACTCTTAACCTTTCAAAGGGAATGGAATTTGACAAGTCGTCTTACCCACTGGCACTTGAGTCCCAAACCTCAAATACCATCGGCATATCAACGAAGCTCAAAATGCATGAAAACATCAGAAAAAAAGATCAATTTTATAAAGATAGTGTTCGTTTCTATCAGTACTAGAAAAGAGCCCACGCAAGCGCGGAAATATTTCATGATTGTCAATTTACCTTTATTTTGCATTTAAAAAAGCTGAAACTTGTATCCCCCTTTCATGTGTGTTAATTTTTCACAGCTTTATGAAATCTGAAACTTGTATTGGCGATTCTAGTCGCCGAAATGACCATGGGCCCAAATAGGTATGGGCCGAAATGACCCGAAACCGGCGAGTTTTAATTTTTTTTACAAAAGCTGATACTTGTAAACATGATTATGCTTATATCTTCTCATCTTGAAAATCACTAAAAATCTTCAGCGAGGTGACTTTTACTATATTTGTTTTCCTCCAAACAATGCCAAAAATCGCTCAAATCCAGGTTCTTATTTCTGAACAATGCACTTTTTTAAACAGATTTTATTGATAGCGTCATTGCCTACTGCGTCAAGTGGTACGACCAAGCCTATCAATGTAAGCTGTTTAGCGACCTTGAAACTTAGGATTATTGAGCGTGAGTCAGAGAAAGGTGTCTTGAACTTTCATAACTCTAGTTGCCATCAATGGTAGTAATTAACTATTTTATAGAAGTTCTGTTTGTTTTGTTACTGTTTTGTGAGTCCCCCCCCCAAAAGTCTGTACTTGTTTAAAGCTAGTGTCAATTTAAGTTTATACTAAGGTCTGCTGATTATTATAGTTTAGTGTTGTGTTGGTTACTGGTACTGTCCAAAAATAGGGACAATGTCGGAAAAATTAGTCTGCAATTTTTTAAGTGGTAGCTGCCCAAACCAATAAATGAGTGGTTTTCACACTCAAAATGCAAAGAAATACAATATTTAAGGAAATTTTTGTATACCAAATTATCTTCTTCAAAGGCAAACCTGGAAATGTCGTTACTTTTCGTGGTTAAAAAACAAACTTTTTCTCCTTATTTTTCTTCCAACTTCTGATTGGGAATTTTACTGTGCCAATTGGGAAAAAGGAGGTGTTTCGCCTTTGGGAGTGGGGCCGAATTTCGCCCCCCCAAAATGGCCTGAAAAGGAACACTGATGCCGAAATGGTTTGGATTGATTGGTGTTTTACGTCCCGGTAAACAATTTTTCAGTCATGTTGAGACGGAGCCACTTCTTCCTGGGTATTATTAGTACTTTGGGAAGGTGAAAGTGCCTTTCTCAAGGACACTACACAGCGGTGGTGGGGTTCGAACTCGGGGCCTCTAGGTCCCGAGTCTGACGCTCTACCACTGAGCCACCGCGCCTCCATATGCCGAAATACACTTCCCTTTTTACGACCATTATAGGCGAAACGGAGCGGTCTGGGGCGAAGTATTTCGCCGATTTGCCCTCAAACTGGAACCCTGCATGTACCTGAAAGCTAACATATAAAATTTGGGTTTGATTGGCCCATCAATTTCCGAGAAAAGCCAGTTTTAATTTTCATATACGTAAATGACCTTTAGCCAAGGTCAAGAAATGACCTCGGCCTTCAATACTCACAATTCTTCATTATTTCAGTTGGTTTCAGGTCAGAGGCTGAAATATTTGTGAAAAAATCAACAGCTTTCACTTTTTCCTGTAGAAAAGCCTAAGTTAACAAATTTGACCTTGTTGTAAAATTGGTCAAGGTCAACCGTAGGTCATCATTTGAACAAAGTATGATGGGCAGAGTCACCACTGCTACATACCAAGTTTCGTGGAAATTGGTTCACCGGTTCCGGGGAAGAAGATTTTTGAAGGGTTTTTACCATATATGGGCGTGGCGGCCATCTTGGTCATGTGACCCAGATGCAACAAACAAACTTTCGTTCCCCCTACCCAAAGAGGCTCCACATAAAATTTGTCTTTGATTGGTCAAATGGTTTCCGAGAAGAAGATGTTTGAAATTGTTGACGACAACGGACCATGGGCATCCTACCTATAAGCTGACATATGCTGCTAAGGTGAGCTAAAAACAAATTCAACCTCAAGCCCTCACCAGTAGCTTGCACCTGACCGTTCTAAGGTGGTGATTTTGGTGTAGTTCTTACTTCGTTATTTGCATACCTGTCAACTTTTTGAAATCTTAAAGAGTGAGATTGCGTGCGACGCCCTTAAAATGGTTATTTTCTGCTCGCATTTACCGCGCGGACCAATTTTACCAAATTTTTTAGGAGTGAGATTTATTTTTTTCTAAGAACCAAAAAGGGATTATTGGGCCGAAATGACCATGGGCCGAAATGACCCGGAACCGACGATTTTTTTTTTATTTTCTTTTTACAAAAGCTGATACTTGTAAATGCGGTTATGTTTATTTCTTCTCGTCAAGAAAATCACAGAAAAACTTCAGCGAGGCGCCTTTTACTAATAATATTTGATAGCGTCATTGCCTACCGTGATATAAGTGGTACGACCAAGCCAATCGATGTAAACAGTACATTTTGCGCAGCGACCTTGACACTTAGGATTATTAAGCGCGTGTCGAAGAAAGGTGTGATGATTACCGCGACTAATAATCAGTTTTGATAAGGGATTATTTAAAATTACAGCCATATCTTTTTTTCTTTGGCGAGTTTGGCGGCGTTTTCCCCATTGTTGTTTATAATATGGCCGACTTGACACAGCATAATACACATATACATATGACATATACACAAAAATTCGGAACGCTTCGGTCATCTCCATTCAGTTTGTATTGGAAACCCAATCGATCTAAAAATAGTGACGCGTGACCATGAACGTGACATACACTAAATATAGAAACATTCGCCAGAGGGCGCAGTTCTTTTAGAAAACACACTTAATTCCAAAATTCTCTAAATCTATGCTAAATGAAAACTCATCCTAACCGAGATTATCAATGAAAGCAATATCTGAAAGTAACAGTAAAGAAATCAAGCATGAAAATGACCTCGATTTTTCAGTTTATGCGGTAATTCGTTTATTTAGTATTATAGATAAGTAGTCTCTATTTATACTTATAGAAACAAATACTATCTTTATAAAATTGATTTTTTCGATATTTTCATGCATTTTGAGCTTCGTTGATATAACGATGGTGCTTTCAACTTGGGACTCAAGTGCCAGTGGTCTTACCCAAGTTTTCATCTTTCTGGAGTTCATCAGCGTCCGCTACAAAAATAAACATTATCTTAGACAGCGTTTCATTGTATACATACATTATCCACTTTAACCATTTCCTTAATGAATATTTCATAGCTCCACCCACTATGAATGATAATATAAATAAACGTTCACGTTTGTATATAAAACAAATGCATTACTTGCCAGGTCCACTAGTGTAGGATCATATAAAAATATTATACTCATATTTCCATAGGCAAACAGAGTAGAGCCTGATCAGGCTGTCACATCTCTTTATATCAGATGGGGTTTTAGACAGGAGTCGTCCTTTATTGAGGCCTTTTACGTAAATATGTATGTAATATTTTCGTGTCAAGATTGTGAAAGCCTTCAGGCATGCTTGTATATTTTGAGAAAGATATGATACTATCCAATAAGCGAATAACCAAAGCGCTGATCAGACTAGGCCGATGCATAGGCTGGTCTGCACCCTCGTTGTTCGCTACCACCAACTAGGCTATTTCAACATTTTCAATGAAACGTCTTACAAGTAGTATTTACAAATTGTGACAAGAAATATGGAAGCTCATTTGTAATGTACATAAATAAAGAATTTCTAGCGATAAGGCGAGCAATCTCCCTAAACGAGACGTTCGTTTAATTTTGTTGAAATGACGACTGGAGAAACTAGGCACATTAAACTAATATATATAGACGGGCCGTCGATGCACCATTGCCCCCGAATTTGTATATTTAAAACGGGATTTCCTTAGTGCATGTAATAACTCTACTTCTTATTGAATGGGAATTTATTTCGATCATCAACTGTACTTGTTATTTAGTAACATATATGGGAACTAGACCGTTAAACAAGGGAACCAATCGTCCTATCACGCTATGTACAGTAAAACTATTTATACAGTTGATGTACAATAAAAACGACCATCTTGCAAAGTGGTCTATTTTTTGTCAGATATTTGATGTCTTCTTTCGCTTATCCAACCCCTTTGCCCCCCTAGACCCAAGACGCCCTTTACATATGTTATGTATTTGTATAGCGACATTTAATTGTCCAAAGAGCATCTTGGGTCTAGGGGGGCAAAGCATCTAAAAACAAACTGAAAGACGCCAGTTTCATCTTTTCAATGACAAACGTCACAATTTTAAGTATATTTCGTACGCATGCGCAGATGGAATACCGCAAAGCTTCGAAAATGAACGGCACTTATATCCTTAATATTTTAGCACTTTTACTTTTTGAAAACCTGCAAAGGATTTACTAAAACTCTCGTCTAAACGGCACCCAGTCTAAAGACGTAAAATGAGGGGTGGGAGTAGAAGGCGCAAGTTTTAACGGTTTTGTAAATGATGAATCGCTTTGAAACCTATTTTGATGCTTTCTATGTAAATTTTACTACCGGAACAGACCAATTTTAATTACATTAGGGCAATTTCAAAATTTAGGTTTTGCAATCATGTCAACTAGGGAAAATAAACGCCTTATCGCTAGAATCTTTTTATAACATGGGTCTCAAGGCGAGAAATCCGTCTTGGGTGCTTCTGACAAAACCAGACCCAAACCAGTCTCCTCAGCTACAGAGACTAGCTAGAAAATTAAAATGCTGTTGTAACAAGTGTAGACATGATACTTTCCAAAAAGCGTATAATCAAAGCGCTGATCAGACTGCTCCGGTGCACAGGCTGGTCTGCGCCTTTGTTGTTCGCTACCACCTAGGCTTTTTCAACGTCTTACAAGTAGTACTAACAAATTGTGACAAGAAATATGGAAGCTCATTTGTTATATACATAAATAGATTTTCTGACTGATTATGAATGGTATGGGCCTCTAGGCGAGAAATCTGTCTTCGGGGTTTCTGACAAAACCAGACTCAAAACTAGTCTCCTCAGCTACAGAGACTAACTAGAACATTTATAATTCGCTCGTAATAAGTGTAGATATAAAACTTTCCAATAAACGAATGCTTAAGGCGCTGATCATACTGCTCTGATGCACAGGATGGTCTGCGCCTTTGTTGTTCGCTACCCCCTATGCGTTAGGCAAAGGTTGAATTCATTTTGTGTGGATGCTTTAGGTTTGGTCCTGGCCCCGAGGTTATAAAACTCAACTCAGCTGAGCATGAAATTTATCATGTTCAAAAATGTTAAAATGCCAACAATTGTTGGCATTTTAACATTTATTAGCATGATAAATACAATGTCTGAAAGTTTCAAACCAAGAAAAGTTTTATTCTCCAGCATTTTAGTTATAAGAGTACTTGAAAGTTCATGCTTAGCTGAGTTGAGCACGAAAAAGTTCTATAATCTCAGGGCCTGGTTTTGTGGTGTAGTTCTTTGTGTTTGTAGAATTATACCCAACCAAAAAAGAAACGCGCCGCTTAGAACTGTTCAACTCTCAGGAAGATCACACGTGATATGCCTGTTTAGTTTATATCTGTGCAAAGGTATGCCAGGTACTGTTGTGTCACAAGTCTTTTGCAATCTGGCGTCGAAATTGTGTTAAAGAAAATTGGTCATGAACAAAGTGGGGGTCAAATTGTAATGCCACTGGAAATAAGTGTTTTTATAATGCTCTCTTGCTGGATAAGTTCAAGCAATTGGAATCATCTCAGTAGACCAAATTGTACCCAAGTATTTATTCTTTGCAAATTCTATCTTTAAATTCATCATACGCGATAATTGAACTCTAGGTAGCCCATGTATTGTGACTACCCTTTGGATAATGATTCCACACTGGAGATAAACCTTACAAAACATTTAAGATTTCAACATTGTTTTTATCAATATTAAACGGTCCTTACTGATGAAAATGGATTTTGGAATTACAAAAAAAGCATCAATGATAACATTGGTCGTCTCACATTACGACAACATATCGTTTTCATACTTTGCAAATGTAAAACATACTTGGAATTCCATGCAGACAGTAGCGTTGAATTAACGCTTCCAAAACTCGTTTAACATTTGCCTTGATGTGTTTTGTGCCTACACAGAGAAAGTACAGATACTGATCTACGTCACACCCAAGATTTAGTAAGATTGGATGAGAGATGAATACTTCATGACAATACACATTTTTGCATTAAAAGGAGATCTTAATGGGGAAAATCGTAGTGGTGCGTTTCTTTTTTGTGGGGTATTCAATCATCTCACCAAGGAAGAGAAAGATATGACTGGCTATTATTGTACATTTTTATTTAGAGTGCATGTCTTTGTGTTTATGTAGGATTCCTCATGGTGCCATGGGTTGGTATGTGATATGTTAATGTAGCATTATCTTGTAATACTCACGTGACCTTTAAAACAAATGTGAACAATACTTTTTTGCCATATTATATTTTTAAAGTCTTAAATATATGTGTGTATTTTGCAATTTCTTCTTTAAGGAAAACGTGTACTTACAAAATATGCTGGGGTCGAGTGTTAAGTCTTTTACTCTCGCTTCATCACTGTCTCTAAGGTCTCCTTCATTTGCCGTCGCAAAGTAATTCTTCCCTCCACTGTTGAAGCAAGCAATCGCATCAGGCTGGTACGCCCCACTCACAGGCCAGTTTTTAATGTTCATCCCTATAGAAAATCCATACTGAAAACTTTCATTATGACTCTCTGTTATGTAACTATACTCATCATGCTTTAAAATTATACGAATAAGTTTGGTGGTGTTTGGTAGATAGAAAAATCTCTCTAGAGGATCCCCATGTGGCACGACAAGTGACAACTGCTGATTTTGAAGAACATATTTTTCTAGCTTCTCCTCTACATAGATGATAGATTCATCTGACATACATTTAATTTGCGTTTAAGTTCATAATTAATAAGCTACACTTTATCTGGCTTCCAATACAATCTATAGAGCAAACATGACTCTGGGCCTGAACATAGTCTCGGTCTGAGCATGGTCTGGGTCTGAGCATAGTCTGGGTCTGAGCATAGTCTGTGTCTGAGCATAGTCTGGGCCTGAGCATAGTATGGGTCTGAGCATAGTATAGGTCTGAGCATAGTCTGGGTCTGAGCATAGTCTGGGTCTGAGCAGTCTGGGTACTTACCTCATCTGCGCAAAAGTCCTATTTAAACGAACATGTTGACGTATTAAGCGGGGCTAGAGGTTTAAATTTTGGTCTGAGTATAATCAACGTCATGCTTTCTGTGTGCGAGCAGTGAAGGCTATGCCAGTATATGCATTTGTGTTTTGATGTTGTTCTTTGTTTCGGGCGACAAATGGCAATCAAAAGCTCTGTTTCTAACTATTTTGATCTACGTTCGTCGATAGTAATAAAGTTTTCGATTGCAACCTATCCGGTGTGATGTATGGTGTCTTTGTGTGTCTGTTATCGAATAGATCTTCTGAGTTGGTCTGTGATTGTTTCGTTGTCTGGTTAAACTTACTTGCTTCATAATACCTAGGTTGACAATTAATCAAATGTTATGCTTCATAAAATTAATAACCACCTCAAAGTTCCCTATTTGTACTTTTTTTAAGGTGCAAGCTTATGCTCTGTTTTATTGGTGATGTTTCTCTGATCTTCTCTGGAATTACTTTAAATATAAACAAAAAATAAAGCTTTAACTTGCCCGAATCTTTATCGCTTGCATCCAACTTATTCTCAGGAAGGCTATGGTCCTTGAAGCCAAGTCCAAAGATATCAAGTACTTCTTCTTTGCAAACATCTATCAAGGCAACTGCGTTGTTCTCCTAAGGTGAATTTAGTGAGAAACATAATGTTAGGGTAAATTCGGGTATATTCGGACAGACAGCTAAATTCGGACAGCCACCTTGTTTGTTTCATAGTTCAATTATTGGAATAAAAAATAAATTAATTAAGCAAACAGTGAAAATCCTGATGAGACGGCTCATAAGGAGCCGTCATATCTGGATTTCCACTGTTTGCAAACGCGTGTCCGAATTTACCTGAAGTACGAATTTATCCGACTTTACCCTAGTTATTTGAAAACACGATCTCCGTGTAAAAAATTGATATTGAACTCAGTCGCATCCTTTTATGTAGCAGTGCACATTTGGATTAATTAAGATATGCACATGCAAACTTGGCATACCTCCAAATACTGACCTCCTTTGTGGACTCGATATATTAATTGAGACGTGACATGAAATTTCAAACAATGTGGTATGTGTGACCAAAAAACCTCACATCAGCCTGCGCATGCGAGCCTTTGCTAGTCGCTTGAATATTCAATAGCTGTTAAGCTACTGGCCAAACATCATTTGGAGTTTCTAAGCTTAAAAGGAGACTGAACAAGCTCGTATGAGTCTACACTTGTCAAAATGCCACATTGTTGGAAATTACATGTCGTGGCTCAATTATTGTTCTGTATGTTACTACTAATCTCCAACGATAAAGACTGGTAATAACTGCTTCAGGCAAAATTCAGCTCATCTAGCATTAACACTTACTCCAAAAATATTTAACATTTAATACAGTCGTTGTTAGTATGGGCTGGTAAAACTTCAAGTGGCAGGTTTATACATAATTTGCTTATAGGTTGCAGTTGTATAGCAAAACTTTCGAATGCCTATATGAAACCCAGATCTTATATAACTTTCGCCATATCTGCAGGGCATATTTGCTGATGAGTGAACTATGAACAGCCATGAAAACTAATGGTTGAGACTGCTGATCTCGGAATTGTGTGACAGCTAATGTGCACAATCTGTTGTTAAGTCAGTGCTTTATGGGTACACATGTATAGCTGTTTCGAGGTTGATATCCAGTCTCTGTTTCAAGTTGCATAAGACATTTTAGAGCTGTGTATAGACAAATAATATGGTTTTAGTTGGCATGCGCGGTTCCAGAAAGTTTTGCCAGAGGGGGTCCAACTTTTATAAGGGTTTTTTTAGTTGATGAGGGGAGGAAGGATCCAAATACCACTATAAGCGGGCCGACATCGGCCCGCCAGCAAAACGCCATTGTTGGCCCAACATTGAATGCAGGCTTGGTAGCTGTGTGATTTTTCAGGGGATCCAGACCAGTATTGCTAAGAAACTCTATATTTTTGTGATATTTCAGGGGGACGGCCCTGCCCCCCCCCCCTTCTTTATCCGCACACGGTTGGTACATTTTTCAGTCATGTTGCATTGCTGGTTACAGAGATATTACACCAGGATCAGAACTTTTGTAACTTCCTCCGTACCATTTTAAATAAATAAGTTTAACCTTTAAAATGGTGCTAGTATTTCTTCGTTGTAATATTTCGATAAAAATGATTACACCATCCTATGTTATTATACTATTATCAAATGTACATATTATGTTTTCACCATTTTTCTTCTAATTTAGTATAAAAATTGGTCAGGAACAAGATGAAAAAGAGTGCTTCTGATAACATCCTATGCACAATACATGGTTTGAAGAGATATAAGGGAGAATCATAAATTTGTACTTCCAGTTTTGTTATAAGTATAATGTCAAACCGCGTTTACCTGTAGAGTGACATAGGCAAACTTCTCATCCGGGGTCAGACAAATGTACTCAGGTTCAAGGTCAAATCTCAGAGGTTTAGTTTTATCACCGTAGATAAGACCTTGCTGCTGCAGCTCAGCTACTCTGAAAATGTACAGAAAATTAGACAACCACTTAGTGAATCACGTGTATAGCTGTCATACTGAAAAAATAGGCAGGCGCGTAGCCAGGTGGAGGCCAGGAAGAAGTCTGGGCTTCAGTACCATATTGGCCTTGATGCGAGAAACCCTGACCTCGTTGCTTGCCAACAACAAAGGCAATATATAATATATCTCTTTATTATCTTTTTTATGTTTATTTTTGTGACACTAGATGGATTTAAGATCAGTTACATACTGAATCCAGCCACATTGATAGTACTGGTTATCATTAATTTCTGAATGATAGGATAGAACGACCGATGTCAGTTGTCTCTATTTGTTATGATGGAGACGTGATGATGTTTCTCGGCTGCTGTCCGTTTTAAATACCTACATTCCTGTCAAATAGAGAATCAAAGGATAAACTGATAAGGGACAGTTTCAGTATCTCACAGGATTAAAGGAACCTCAAGAGGGGACTTACCTGTATACAACACACTTTCTTTCACTGAGAAATACTCAATATTTTATCAGAAAGTACCTCAACCTTTCGTGCGACCATTTTACTGCCCCCTGTAAGGAAGTCATAATCACCTCATAAAGATTAATCTTTGATTTGTTTGGAATAGCCCCCAGACAGTGGTACCATTTTATTGTCTAAGGATTTAGATCTTTAAGGCATTGACTATTGTTTATTTATCGTTTGTAGCTGCTCCTATTGGGTGTGGGTTGTTATGTGTTGGGACATTTTTTGTGGTATGGCTCGTGGTGTCCTTTCTAGTTTAGCAATTACATGTACCTTGCTAATAAAGATACAAAAAAACTTGGGTTTTAATACCGATTATCGCCTAATGCAGGTCAAAAGTATTGCAGAATGCTCCATTAAGACCTTCATTAAGCTACTATTTCCATTAAGACCTTTGTTTTGTCTATTTTAAGGTGACCGCTTAAGACAGGGTTTTCTGCATAAATTTTGCTTTTCTTTAATTTTGTTGGTGCTGTCTGCGTTCCTCTCTTCCTCTTGGTGCCATGGATTGATCTGCGGGACAGTGATTTTGACATTTTCTGGTCATACTCACTTATATTTTCTATCTGATAATACTCCAGCTAATGTTATTAATACGTTCACCTCTACATCTCGATATTTAGCTGGCTTACCCTTTCATTATTATAAGCAAATGATCCCGATGAACCCCTGTTACAGAAAATGTTCTAAAATTTCGAACGCTAGTTTACTACCAAAAGGTCAAGCAAGACAAACAGGGTAGAAGCGTCTTCCGACAAGCATTTTGTGAAATCAATTCCCGAAAACCAGTGTTTTATATTATATGAGAACAGAAAGAGAAATGTGTTCGAAATTTTAGAACATTAACCGTAAAATATGAAATATGATATTTTCTTGTTTGCCTTTCTTTAGTTTATTTGCCGTTCCACTTTTATAAATAAAGCCTACCCTTTTCACCATTAAGTTTCTGAGGTAAACTCTTCCACTTTAAATTGTAGAAGAGCCCATTGTGTTATAAATTGGTGTTAGACAAATCACGAAAAAAACTGCAAAATTGAGATTGAAAAAGAAAGCAAATTCAGAAAGCAAACAGTTTACATCCAGATGATATGACTCATGTGAGCCATATTATCTGGATGTACACTGTTTTTAGGTAATGCTGTTCTGTTATTTTTGATTTATTGGTTTATGTACATGTACCTCCCATTGTTTTTGGTGACTCTGTGTTGGTCTTTGTTTTGTTATGCATTACTTTATGTACTTTCTAGTTTTGCAATCATTTTGACAAGGAAGAGAGACCTGGTTGCTTTGCGTTTATTGTCTTTTGGATGTCTTGCTATTGTAAATATCCCACGGCTCTTCCTCATGGTGCCGTGGGTGGGTCTGCAGTTTGTGGTTAAGGGTATTTCCTGATCATACTCGCTTACTTTTTTAAAGAGTTAGAAACAAAGCCATAGGAAATGCAATAAATCACCTGCTATCGAAGGCAGCAAAATCTATCTTTTTATATGAATACTGTCGAGAAAGATCGGATGAACGGAACTTGATCAGACCAATGTATCCTTCTGGATTTTGTATAGCACCGCTTGTATCTTCATAGGGTTCTCCTTCTAATGCTACAAGTATTCGTCGACAGTTCTTTGTGGCGCCCACGAAATCTGGTAAATTCCCAACTGAAAACATTAGAAAAAATGTTTTATTTTTGTGAAAATCGTATCTTAACCATTGGCGTAGCTTCCATTACGCAGTGACGCACGTGCGTAATAAAGATAGTCACATTCAAGGCATTTCACCTAATGTGTTTAAAGTGATTTTCAATGCCACAAGGAACTGCTCTTAAAGGAAAGAATTCGCTCCCTCTGAGAGCAAATTCTTTCCTTTAAGAGAAGTTCCCATTATGAAAAGGCACGCAATTGAAGAGAATCGCTGCTTGATCCAGTCGTCTCCCTTCGATGTACGTAACTTTACGAACAGCGTTCTGGCTACGCCATTGCCAACAATCTTAAACTTTACATGAGCCAGCACATGAGGATTTTGTACTTATTGCATATGCATACATGTCTCCAATAAACGCATATGCTGACGTATCAGAGGGGCTTAATGTCTAGAAATTATATCCGTCGAACTTTATGTATACGAGCAGCAACGTCAGTGAGTCCAGAAATAACTAAGTTTTTTCTGCGAAAAAGTAGCAAATTTAATTTGAGGATTACAGCCAAATGTCATGCACGTTTTCAGATTTTGACAAAACACCTGCAAAGTGCCAAAAAGAGGTAGGAGGAGTTTCGTTCAAAAGATGATACCAAGCGTCAATATATGCATTGGTAGAAGTTGAGCCCCAAAATGACTAAGTTCAAACTGCGAAAACAAGTAACACAAATTAATTGGAGTACTTCAGCCAAACGTCATGCACATTTTCAGACGTTGACAGAAATATACTTGTAAATTAAAATTGTCGGAGGAGTTGCGTTCACACTATACCCAGTGTCTGTATGCATTGGTAGAAGTTTAGCCCAAAATGACTAAGCTCAAACAGCGAAAAAAGTAACAAAAATGTATCTGACGATTACAGTCATATATTATGCCTTGACAAAACACCTGCAAAGTTAAAAACATATTCGACTAAAATTGTAGGCGATGTTGCGTTGACAAGATACTCAGTGTCTATATGCGTTGGTAGAATGTGAGCCCAAAATAGCGATGAAAGTGACAAAATTTAACTGAAGATTACAGCCAAACGCCATGCACATCTTCGGACCTTGAAAACAAAACACTTGCAAAGTTCCAAAAAGTAACTAAAACTGTAGAAGTTGAGCTAAAAATAACTTAGTTCAAACTGCGCAAAAATAACAAAAAATAATCTTAGGTTTATAGCCAAACGCCATGCACATCTTCGGACCTTGAAATCAAAGCACCTGAAGTTTCATAAAGATTCGACTAAAACTGTAGGAGGAGTTGCGCACACAAGATGACCAGTGTCTCTTTGCATTGGTAGAGAAATGACTAAGTTAAAACTGCGAATTACAGTCAAATGTTATGCACATCATCAGACATTGACTTTCAAAAAGTTTCGACTAAAATTGTAGCAGGAGTTGCGTTAACAAGAATGGAATTAAATATTATTATAACGAATAGTCAGACGGCCAGACAGGCACACAGGGTTAAACAATATGTCTTTCTACCCGGATGGGGGACATAATATTACATGCGCAGACCCAGAGAGGGCACTGGGGTCCCGGACCCCTCCCCCCTATAAAACACAAAACAATACGTTTCCACTGAGGATTTCCTTAGGAATACTGGTACGGACCCACTCTCCCCTCTATCAAAAAGTTAATGATTAAACAAAAATGACTGGGCCCTTCTGGGTCTGCACATGTATACCTGTAATGGAGTTCAACAGCCTGAGCTCATCTCTATATCTGTTGTATCTCTTGAAAATCCACACCTGGCCGTTATCACTGTCGATCTCATTGTGCGCAGAAACAATTACCTGGCCTTTGCACACTTGAATCTGTTAAAATAATTAGCACACAAAACTGGAATCAATATGCAGATATAGTACGGTTAAGCTTTTGATACGCGTACACGCACGCTCACATAGGTGCGAACGTATGCACGCACACATTGCAGATTTATTCGTATTCAGGGGATAACTGTATTGAAACTTTTCATTTCGGGAGGTATATCGTCGGATATAGGGTCGGAAATTTAGTTTTACAGCGACGCGCGAGCGGAGCCGTAAAACGTGATTTCCGAAAGTATATCCGACGATATACTTCCCCAAATGAAAATTTTGAATATGGTTATCCCCATTCTAATGCACTTCTGCAGTTTCGTCTCAAATTGGAGCGTTGCAGGCCGCAAAATGCCGCACGTCATCCAACGAAATGTGACGTAATTTATGACGTCATATTGTTTGCTACAGTATATCGCAGGATATACTGTCGCAAATTTTTGACGTTTTCCAATCAGAAGTCGCGTACCAAAAGCAAGCGCATAAGAATGCATAGTACAGCTCATTGAATAGTTTTAACGCCAGTTACATTTTTTTGCTGAATTAAACAAGTCCCGACCCCCAAAAAAGAAACTAATTTAAAGTAAAACTTATCAGTTTTACTGAGAGCCGTAAATGGAAAACAAATCTTGCTTGCTTCATTTTGTAAGTATTTTATCGGAAATTTTATTGTAGAAATTTCTTTTCGAAAAATTAAATATTAATCTCAATAAAACCGTCTTCAAACCAGATGGGAGTCGATTGGCAAAAACACAAAAATCATAGTGTCTGCAATACCGGTCTCTTTCAGCATAAAAGGGAAGCAATGAGACAAAGATCAATGGACCAATAGCTAGTCAAATAATGCTTTGATTTTTTTTCTCCTATTGAACCATTCACGCGAATGGACTCTGTTGTGGACTATTCAAAAACAGTTGATTACATACTGGAGAGAAACCTTATGAATTGTAAACATACTAAAACGGCTATATTCATTTTAACCCTTAACGCGCCAAGAAAAAATGCATCTGAAAATGTCGTCTGCTGAAGTCATCTGCTGCAAATAATTGCCTAACATTACTGACGGATTAAGTATAGAAGCAAACAGCGTGGTCCCAGAACAGACTGCTCCCATAGAAACAGTCTGATCTGGGTCCACACAGTTTACCATAGAGACTTCTTAAACATTCCAGAAGACGAGAAAAGTAGACGACTTTTATTGTGATTGGCGCATTAAGGGTTAATTGTCAAAATCGACGTCCAAATGCGATCATACTTACCTATCTAGAATGTCTTAAATAAGCATACATAACTAGATTGTGTGGTTCACAACTGTTATTGGAGACTGAGAAAAACACATTATTCGCAGTAAAGCAGCACAATGAATTTGGATGGTTAAACCATCGATCATCACTGTAATGTCTCAAACTGTTTTAAAGGCATCTTATCTTTACATTACGAGTTTATCTAACAAGGAAATTCACTAAACATAAAATACCATATTCTGATACACGCGCGTCACGAATTGCTTCGGGAAATGTGACATTTAGGACAGGGCTTTGAAAAGGTGAATATAAAATGAAAAGATCAACTTTTAATGGATTATGCATGCTTAATTAATCGTCTACAGATAACAGAAATTACAATCGATTTTATTGGTACATGGACATTTTATTGGCTAGCGTTTTACCAACTGTACTTTATACGTTTCTTTTTGTTGGGTATATATTAATAGTCAACCGAATCGAAATATGGAAACAACGCTACCCCCTTTCAAAATCAACTGTGGTCCTAGCCTGTATTCTTTTTGAGATATTCCAGGATCCAGTTTTCTACTACCAGCTGAACATATTTTACGGACGGGTATGACGGGTTTTCTGCAAAATACTTATATGTCACTTTGTTTTGACCACAATATATAAGGTGAGAATTGGAGCTGGTACATGGAGGAGCATGTGACCAAATGTAACCAATCATGAGACCTCTTTCTAAAATTAAACTGATTTCATTTGTAAATATAGATTTGTCATTTGTAAATATAGACTTCTGGTTTCCCAGTCTATTTTGAAATTCTGATTGCATCATGTTCTTCAAAGACTGACCTAGGCTGACCTGGTATGACATTAAGCCACTATTCTGCTGAAGAGAATAATGCTCAGAGCAAATTAGCAATAATGATGACTTTGCCAAGTGCAACGGCAACCTCTAAAAACAATGACTTCTTCAGTGGAATGCCATTGATTGTAAGGTGATATTCACACTTTCCCTCCCTTTTTATCGACAATTAACATAGTTTTAATACTTAGTTATTGTCACTACTACACACGCACTTCATGTCATTTAAATGGACCCAATATACATAAATAAATCCATTTAAGCAGACCTATCAGAAGGATTATTTTAGGGGTGGTGTTTTTTTGTTTGTTAATAGACCATTTTGTTCAGCAAACAGTGGAGACCCTGATCAGATGCAGCATTGTGCAGCATCTCATCTGGGTCTGTGCTGTTTGCCTATATCTCTCACGAAAGGAATACTCAGTGTGTCAGTCAGAAATCCAAAGTAAAAAGGGAGCTTATTAAAGCACAGATAACATGAAATTATACAAGTTACGCGATGCATGGATTTTAAAGAGGAAAATAGTCAAGTAAATTCTTTATGTGGTGCCTTACTCAGAGATGATTTGCAAATGCATAAATGCATAAAGTCTGACATCTCCTTTGATTTAGAAAAAAGGCCCATTTACTAAGGTCGTGTACAAGATGAAATGTATGGACCCTTTGCATGCTAGTCTTACTGATAACCTTTCAGACCCTAAAGAGACTAGCAAAATGTTGGTTGTCATCCAAATCCAAACTTTTTGACATACGAATGGTATTGGATGGTACTTTAAGTCTAGACTGGCCTCAGTCCTGAAAAAAATGATACACCAGAAACAATAAGAGTACCTTATTTTCAGTTGGAGGTATTAGACTGGCCCCAGTTAAGACAGAAAAATCCCAATTTTCCATTCAAACACTCTTACTAAATGACTGCAACTTTTCGAGTGTGCTAATAGATACAATTATAATGACTAATTTGTGGAATGGAACAATTTGTATAATTTTGGTAACTGGTATTATGAGGATCATAATATATTTCTGTGAACTTATTTTAAACTCTAGGTTAGGACTTCCGTTATGCGTCTGTTCATCATCAGTGTCATCAATATATACTGACTGACAAAAGAAAAGCTACATTAAAATTCAAAGCGATGTCACATCAATATTTATACATTAGGAAATAAATGTAATTTTGGATTATTTTTTACTTTTAAAGGCATGTTAATGCTCTACCTCAAAATGTACCGTCCCAGAAAATTCAATGGGTAAAATCAAAACATGGAAAATTGATGTCTTTTTCTTAGTTTGGTTAAGAATTTAAAAAGACATACATGTGATATGGTATTCCTGAATAGAACAATAATAATTTGGCACTATATATTATACTATATTTTATTTGATGATCCTTGGCCAAGATTCTTCAAATCATATTGGTCCATTGAAAACTTTGCCACCAGAGTATTTCGTCTGGAAATTTTAACAAAATTCTCATCGGAAACTTATGAATGGACCCTTTTGAAAATAAGTTTGATCTGCACTGTGCCAAATTTACATATTTCATTTTGGCTTTATAAAATGTGTCAAATGGTTGCTACATTTTCCTTTGTTAAGTTTACACCCAAACTGCAAGAAACACACATTGAAGCAGAACTGCCCAGTGCAGGTTGGAAACAAGCACGAATCCCATATTATTCCATTTTTGTCTGTGAAATATGAGATAGATTATTAGTCTTTGGCTAATGTGAGAGGCTGATGAATCTTCTCTACCATAGGCATGTCAGTCCGTTGTGTGGTTAATTGAAAAACATCAATATTTTTAGGGAGCATACACAATTTTGGTACTTTATTGTTTGGTAAAACACTATAAAGACCTACCCAGCGGCTTAAAGGTCTAATTTTTGGTCAGACATTTTATCTAGTACTGAAGGTTCATTCCCAAAAGCTTATGCATCGATATAGGTCTAAGATTAGGCCTAAGAATGGATTTTTCTTTTATGTCCCATTATGAAACTTACAAACAAGAACTAGCATCGATAATGCAATCTGTACGAATATCAAATAATCTTTTCAAACACCTATATATATAGATTCTGCTGACTCTAAGTTTTGTTAAACAAGACCTTTTATAATAATAATAATAAAAGTAAAGAAATGCTGTCTTAAGAACAACCTATTTGCCAAACCTAACCTATTGGCGGCTTTTTAAAAGCAGCCAACTTGTTCAAGTATTGACGGAAGAACAACCAAGAGTTAACCTTTAAATGGCCAAAGTGACCTAAGTTTTCTGACCAGAATCAACCAAGAGAGCTTATGTGTTAAAATGTACCTGAGACATTGGTAATTTCCACGTTTGGTAAGGATGCTGTACTGGCCAATATTCGATGTTTTGGTGTTGTTGTTATTAACCCTTAAAGCGCCAATTAAGACTGCAGCAGACGACAAATTTTGCGACATCTTTCCTGATTTTCGAAAAAAAAGGTTTGATATTTCAAGAGAATTGTCTGCTGACAGAAAATTCTCATGAAATACCATGCCTTATTTGTTGTTTTTGAAATAGCAGAAACACTTAAAGTTGTCATCTGCTGCAAATTATAGGTGCCGCTTTATGGTTTAAAAACACTCATTAATGTGTGGTTCAGTTCGCGTTATATGCGTCCAATCTCAATGTTTGAGAACTTACGTGTTTCTAAATAATATAAACGGTTGTACTTACATTTGTTAAGTCGAAATCCTTGAAAAATCTCTTTGCTATAATTTGCAGGGTTAGATCTCTCCCGAGGCATAGCACATGCAAATACTGATATCCTGAAAAGCAAAAGTTCGTAGTTGACAGATTACACCTTACTGGATGCATGTTGTCGAGACATATAATAATTGTGCATATCTGTGCTCCACGATAAAGACTAGTCTACAGTCAATTTGACATCAGTTGAATGTTATGTTTGAAGTAGAGCGTCTCTTTCAAAAAATATGTAGTCATTTCGGGCTGATCAGTTATATCAATTACCTGCACTCAGTTTTGTTAGTCAGTGAGGTATGATGTGCCTTGTGTTACATGATTTACACAGTTGGGCCATTCATTGTAGCAACAATTGGGGATGCAGCGTTTAAACCTGTTGTATTCAGGGAGTTCCTTAAGGGCGAGCATTATCGGTGAAAAATGCAGCTGAGGTTATACAGTTCATCCAAGATTTGTATGAGTTTTCTTTCTTGCTGTGACACCGAGACGCACGATGGTTGAGTAATAAAAACACTTGACAGTCTATAATCTCTTCTCAAATGTGTGTTTTATTCCTATGATGCTTTTTCGTGGGGACATTTAAATTGTTTTCATAGTTTCTTCTAGCTGAGGCTGAATATGTGATGAGTTATCCTTTTTGATTCCTGACTCAACAGATTTGCGTCCTTTGCTTCTTTCACGATTGCACATTCATCATTGAACGCTAAGAAATAAATTGAAAGTTCGGTATGCTCAAAATAACATCCCTTAAAAATACCGACATACACCACCCACCCTGATTACTATAGTCTAGTAATAAAATTCAACGTCTTGGTCCTTTCAAAGTTTCGGATTTTTACGCCCGGTTTTATTGGAAGAGGCTAAGGGCATACACAAATGACAGATTATGCATAAATTAGCGTATATCACGTGTCTATTGTATTGAGCAAGTGACGTTAACGTAATTTAAAAGACGTTCTCGATCACATGACAGCAGATCTCCTGCCATGATTTAAATCAACACGTCTTCCCTAGATGACTACCAGTGTATGTAGTCAATATCAGTAATGAAAGCGTGCATTAAGGTAACTTAAGTCCTCTAGAATACTTAACCCTTTATGCACTGACGGATTTTTCCTTCAGGGTTGAATACAAAAATCTTGGGATGGCCCATTATATATATCGAAGGGTCACAATTTATAATTTTCTAATAAAATTGTATTTCCTTCTCTGAAGATCGTTTCAGTCTTAGCAAACAGTGTAGACCCTGATTAAATGTCGCATTATATGGCATTTCATCTGGTTCTTCACTATTTGCCATAGAACTCGTTTAGGGGTTTCAGGTCCTCAAAGGGTAAAAAAGAGGATGTTTCAACGTACCAACTACGTACAGCAGTCGTGTGCGTTCGTCATATGCCATCTGCTCTGCCACTCCAGCATCTAGTTTATATACTGGGCCTGAGGCGCTATCTTCGGCGGGAATGTAAAAGTTGCTCTTTTCTTCTAACGTCACCGCTACGCTTTCAACGGTTGTACCATAGCACAGCAGGCCAAGAGCGAGTGCCAGAAGTGAAACAGACATCGTGGAATGTAAAGACAGTCTAGTAAATACATGTCATACTTAGCAGTGAAATCAATGCAAACCGTCAAATCAAAATGGTGTTTTCACAGAGTGAAACGATGTGATATCAATCACTAGTGATTAATATCAGCCTATATTTTCACAAGTAATTGATATCATTTTTTGGATTACCTCTGACTTTTCAATTCACTTAATGCAGCCCACTTTAAAAGTTCAAACGCCAATAACTTTCTTATTTGTGAACAAAAACATTAAATGTGGGTAGGCATTTTCTTAGTTAGAACATGGGGAACATTTTGGACCCAAAATAATTCAGATTTGCTGATTTTATTCGATTTGCATTTTCAGTGAGTGAGGCAATGCATGTAACCTATGTTACGTAACGTCATCAATCATTTATGACGTCACTTATGACGTCACTTGTCTCGCATTTTGACGCTGAATAAATTTCTTTTTATCTGTAAGTCCCAATGACTATAGATTTATCCAGGTATTCTGTCACACATACTCCTTTGTCTTCTTTTAGTCAGGAAAAACAAAACAAAACACAAAGACGTTTATATAAGAAGGCACAGGCATTTTGTGAAGAACAGGTTTTTAGATGCCTATTAGAGGTATTTTGGTATGCTGAATCCGAAAACCAATGTTAGCAAGCTGAAAATGGCGTCTTCACTATCTAATTTGCATATTTCCAAGATGCCCGCAAAATTGAAGAAAATCCATAAAAATCTGTAGAGTAACATGTTAAGGATGCCAAACTGGTACAAATCAATCCAAAAGCATCTTCTCGTGATTTGGGATCTTCACTGATATCAATGTATGCATTTAGAATTAAAAATTTGACCAAGAGGTAATCAGGGGAGACAACGTGAGCAAAAAATCTTGCTTCCGACTTAGATAAGGTATTTGCATGATAGTATATGCATATTATCTGGCCCAAATGTGTCAGGAATGATTTCAATAAAATGAGAACTTGCATCACAATCATATTACTATTGTTTACAGGAAAATATAGCGATTTAAGCAAAATTCTGTAAGGTTCAGCTAGGGGAGAGGGTTAATGCGATTTTAAAGAAAATGGGCCTGTACCTACAAAATGACTCGTATCTCATTAGCTTTTCACGCTACACTATTAAACTTGCTAGCAAATTATAGCTTAGATATAGTACTTTCATCTGATGGAATGGTCTGATATGCAGATTAGTTATCTAATTTGCATATTCATCAATACTGATGAAAATTTCAGAAAATAAAAGGAAAATTATAAAAAAGCAAATATAAACTGAATTCTGTCCCCCAAACTGTCCTTGTATTACATGTTATTATATCATCAGTGATACAATTTTACAATTCCTTTCATACAATAGTCATATAATAAAATTATATCATTTGCATATTCATGAGTATTTATGAAAGTAAAATAAAGGTAAAATCATGGAATAACTCCCCCCCCACACACACACATCTCGGGAGGGGGAGGGGGCTTATTCTACTTACCTTGCACCCACAGACAATTATTCATGGATGCGAAATTTTTCAATGGGACCACTAAATACCAAAAATTCTTATTGTTTCCGAAAATAAACCTATTTAGATTACATAAAATTGCATGTTGTCCATTGCAACCCATCGGGCACTGTAGCTGGGTCATTTGCAGGCAGACCCAAGATAGACACTTGCGTTCTGCACATACTTTTATAGATTTTTTTCTCTCTTCCACTGTTTCAATGAAAACAAGCTGTCAGTTACTGGCGAAACAAAATGGTCGATAAATAGCAAAGAAAAAACTGGGTAGAACAATTTACCCTTCCCCTATAATGTGAAAATACACAATATGATTCTAAAGAAAGTGTGATTACCTACAAAATGATTCGTATCCAAGCAGCAACTCATCCTAGACAACCGACCCTGGTACCAAATTGAAGCCCAGACATAGTTTTATATTCAATGTGCTGATATTCAAATTTTCGCTTTTGCATATTCATGAGTATTAATAAAAAATAAAAATAAAAGAAATTTCGTAGAAAAAAAAGTGGGTGTACCCCGGGGGTGTACCTATACACATTACCTATATGTCATTTGCTAGTTATCATAGAATATCAAACTGGATACCAAATCAAAGCCTAGACAAAGTACTTTTATCCAATGGTACGAAATGCAAATAATCTAATTTGAATAGTCATGAATATTTATGAAAACATGAGAAATAAGAGAAAAAATAAGGAGGGTGTGTACAGTATTACCTAAATGTAAGCTGCTAACTTTTCTAGACTTTTAAAATTGTTACCAAATAAAATCTGAGACATTACACTTTAACCCAATAGTATGATATACAAATGATCTAATTTGATATTCATGAATATTAATGAAAACATTAGAAATAAGAGAAAAATGTTAGAAAATTTAAAGGGGTGTACATACAACATAAACCCATATGTCAGCTGCTAACTATTCTAATCTTCCAATGTTGGTACCAAATGAAAGGTGAGTCATAGTACTTTAACACAATAGTCTGATATACAAATCTTATTTACATATTTGTGAATATTAATGAAAACATTAAACAAAGGAAGAAAAATTGCAGAAAAATTAAAATGGGTATATCTACAAAATTACCTATATCTCATCTGCTGATTGTCATAGACTAACAAGCGTGGTAGCAAATAAATGCTAAGACATATCACATTTTATGCCATGATTGGATATGCAAATCATTTTATGATTATGGTATTGAATATTGATTTAAATGTTAGAAAGGAGAGAAAAATGTTATTAAAATTAAGGGGGTGTACCAACAAAATTACTCATATCGTAGCTGCTAGTATTCCTAGACTACCACACTTGGCACCGACTTAAAGCTAATACATTTTACTATACTCAATAGCCACTATGTGAAATTGTCCATTTTTTAAATTTATTAATATCAATTTAAACATTAGAAAAGAGAAAAACGTAGAAAAATTAGTGGGGGTCTACTTCTTAAATTACTCCTATCTCATTTTTAAATTGTTCTAGACAATTAATCTTAGTGTCAAATTAAGGCTGAGACATATTATTTATTCCAATGGTCAGATATACAATCAATTAACAAACTTATTCATGAATATTGATGAAAACTATAGAAAACTAAAGAAAAATTGAAAACGAATCATTAAGGTTGTATCTTCAAAAATGCTTATTAGTAAACAAATTAAATAAATTGCATATCAAACAACTCTATTATAGAACTTTTTCTGGACTTTAATTTGGGAGCAAGTTTAGAAAGTATGTGAATATGAAATCTAGGATATATAGCAGCTGAGATATGAGTAATTTTGCATGTACATTTTATTAATTGTTCTCTAATTTATTCTCATTTCTAATATTTGATTAATATTCATAAATACAATTTTTAGATAATTTGCATATTGGTCCATTAAGTAAACATGATATGTATTAGCATTAAATTTGTACCAAGGCTTGTAGTATAGGATAGTGAGCAGCTGTGATGTGGATAAATTTGCATGTACACGCCCTTAATTTTCACGATTTTTCTCTTATTTCAAATATTTTCATTAATATTCATGAATATGCAAATTTGATAAAGTGCATATCTGAACTTTGGATGAAAGTCCTATGTCTTAACATTCAGCTGGTAACAAGTTTAAAAGTTTCGGATGAGTTGCTGCTGAGATATGAGTACTTTTGTAGGGACATCCCCATTCTTAAGAAGCGCATTATGCGTTGCCATGAAACCATTCGATTTCACATAACTCAAGGGCAATATTTTTCCCCATTTAGGAGGTCTCCAAAAATAATTTGACACACATTAAACGTTTTCCTGATCGTGCAAGGTTTGACTAATTAGACCCCAGGGTACTAAGGAATGAGCATACTGTTACTTTGTATAGATACAAATGTACCATTTATTTGGGCATGGACATTATGACATATTTATTTTAAAACAAAACAACTTGTTGATTATCAAAGTTTCTTTCTAATTTATTACTTGAAAAGCTGGTTAACAGTCCAAAAATCGCGCTATGAATAAATCTAACATTTAAAAAGCAGGATACTGAATAAGGCAATTTTAGATAATGATTTTATAGACTAAATGGACACTTATAACCATGAATACGGTAATATCCTGGAATAAATATGGCAGTTGCCGCCAAAACCATGTACTCTCTTAGGACATAAAACAAATGATTTTGGATACAAAAACATTGTCAAAATGAAATATTTCAGTTATATGTCAAATTCCATGATTATTGGCGTCCATTTTGAAAAAATGCAAATTAGGCCATTATGATGTCATTTCTCAGCTTGCCAACATTGGTTTTCGGATTCAGCATACCAAATTACCCCTAATCAAGGTGTCAAACCCTTCTCTTCACAAAATGCCTGTACTTGTTAACTTTTCTGATTTTTCCCATGACTATTTTATATTTTTGTGATTTGGCTTGAAGCATGGTTAATTGATAAGCCGTAAATCTTCTTAAAAGAAAAAAAAATACTTTTTTTTCAGTAAATACCAAATATATGCCATCTCTTTAGTTGAAAACATCGAAATTTTCACTCGTGCTGCGCACTCATGAAAATTCTGATGTTTTCAACACACTCGATGAAATATATTTGGTATTCACCTCAAAAAAGTAAATATTCTCTAATAATGAAACACCTTGTCATATGACGTCGCGTTTGGGAATGAAACAACGCAATGCATCCAAATCAATAAACTACTAGTGGTTACGGGTTTTGGTAACGCTGTGTAATGACGGCCGTAATAACGTCGCGTATATATGACAAAATCTTAGCATTTACACACAAAAAACGCGATTTCAACGTAGTTTTAGAGTCATATGATAAATCCGATCTAACATTCGTGCTCCTGTATTATTGAATTTATTAAACTTGCTGCGAAAAAAAGATAAAACGCTTGACAAGGTCGCATTTTATCCCTTTTCCCCAACGCGTTTTAATAACTTCAGTAAAATATGAGCACTTAAGTAAGATCCTCTATATAAAATGTGACAACTCTCCAGTAGGCATTTGCAAGTGGGTCGCTATCTAAATGAAACGCCATTCAAATGTGGATATTTGAAATTATACTGAGGGAAAAAGTTTAGCAATTATTTATAATGGGGTTTCCCATAGGTGATCTTTGAATCATTAGATCTTTTTAATTGGCAGGTTCGCAAACATGTCAGTTGTTAGAAAATGACCTAATGGCTACCCGCAAGTGGTCAAAAGAAACCAATTGAGGACAGGCTTTATTTGGGATGTTTTTCGGATTCTCGAAGAGTATGATTTGGGCTATGTATTGTCTGAATATATCACTTCTGGTACTTTTCAGTCAAGAAATTCCTGGAAAAAATTAATAAGAAACAAACTATCTGATGCATGTGTCAGTAATGTTGGGTTAGCTAATGCTGACGAAGCTGTCTGTCGTTTTCAAACTATCCATCCCGAATCAAAACCCTGCTACTTCTGGGAACTCTCTAGAAAACGTCCATTTATGTTGACTGCCTGTAAATCTGTGATGCAAATGATTGCACTGACGTTCAGTAAATACCAACCGATAATCACCCGCTCGGCATGTGGTTCTCTTATAACAAAATATGTTGATCATTGTGTACTCTGGTGTCCTGCAAACGCAGGTGTTAGACATAGAATGTGGCTTGGCTCCTGGCATAAATATGGAGTCGATGCATACCTTCGATTAGCTAGTTACGACCACGAGCGTCTAATTGACGTTTTCTTTGGACGTTATGAATTGATTGCTGACGTAATCGATATTGCAGATAAGGAAGCATTTTATTGTTATATAGCACGCTTTATTCATATGCTTAAAAGAGGTTGCAGCCTTCGTTGGTAATTATCCCATATAAGCCTAATGTCCTTTTTGTGGGACATAATTATGCAAACAGTGAAGACCTAAATCAGACGCCGCAGAACGCGGCGTCTGATCAGGGTCTCCACTATTTGCTTACAAAATGGTATATAAAAATTAGACTAACTTGAAAAAATTATCGTCACAAAAATTGGACTCGGGCTCGTCTTACTGATATGGGTTATGAAACATGCTATTAGAGCATATGGTCCAGGATCTCATTGTACAAGCTACAGAGCGACGTCTGGATGTGTAGCATGGTGCTTTTCCGAGAGAATAACTAATTCATTCGAATATTAGTCCGATTCTGAATTGGACACTTCATGGCAAAGAAGGTGCAGCTCAGCTATGTGGAAGCATATGCTGAACTGTCCCTTTGTTTTGTTACCAGCTATTGCTCACTCTCACCTTTTCCAATCTTGTCATTTCTATATCAATTGTACATATGTTAGCATTATCATATATACTTAAACGCAAAAGTTTCGCAACCGTTTAATGTCTATGTTTTCTTCAGTATGGTCCATGTTAGAATATTCATATAATCATATTTTATGCTCCTGCACAATGTGGAATAATTTGCCATTAATCGGTTTTGATCATACTCTTCATTCTGACGTTATAATGACGTCAGTGTTTTCAACAATTCACGTCTAGCATAAAGATAGTTATCTCGATTTTAAAACAAACGGTGCGATGTGATAGCCAGATGTCGTAATTGACGGAAAACATTTTAAGGCTTAACAATTAACGTTTATCAACGCTTAAATTTGCTGCGTTTCTTTGTTAACGTCAACCAATTTATCAAAATTGTTCATTTTATTCCGTTATGTCGCGCGATTCTTCTGTCTACTATGCAATGTAATGAAGGCTTTACTGGTGACATTTAAAAACTCGATTATTGATATTCAGTTGTGCTTAAACGGTGAATTACGTCAAATATTGAAGGCTTTACGTTGACGCAATGAACGTTAACAAATGCATAAAACAACCTGCTTTGATTTGTCTGCTCTTCTGCTTTTGAAAACAGATAATGGTTAAACACCTTTTCCGAATAAAATGTAAGGTGGTTGAACACTGTGACTCGATAAATTGTTAGGTATTGTAACTCTGTGACTTTTCAAATTTGGGTTGTCCTACATTTCTTGCTGAAGATCGGCAGTCGTGAGTCTCACTGGTCTGATTGTCATGTTGTTTGGACGGCAAATCATCTGACTTGTTAATAACAATATCATGGCGTTAAATATTTGGCTCAAAAAGAAAAAAAGAGCATTTTAGTATGAGTTGCGAAACTTTTGCGTTTAAGTATATTTGTATATGTTTGTTGTAAAATGATCTCCTATATCATGGAGGAAAATAAAGAATCATCATCAACTCTCCAGTAGGTATTTGCAAGTGGGCTGCTATCGACTATCTAAATGAAACGCCATTCAAATGTGGATATTTGAAACTATACTGAGGGGAAAAAAAGTTTAGCAATTATTTATAATGGGGTTTCCCATAGGTGATCTTTGAAGCATTAGATCTTTTTAATTGGCAGGTTCGCAAACATGTCATTTGTTTGAAAATGACCTAATGGCTACCCGCAAGTTGTCAAAAGAAACAAAATCCGACTTCATAGTGAGGATTTGATCTGCTGAGCATTTTAATTTCAAACGTTATTCAATTAAAAGGGAGGTAATTTGGAAAAATACGATTTTCAACTAAAAGCTGTACGAAAATAGTGAGCATCACATTCAGTTTTAAACCGTTTTTCACTTTCTTGGTTTTGGATCTAAACATTGGACAGAAAAATGAAATTTTTAGTCGAAAACTATTCGCACGATTGCCAGATAAGTTGTTTTAGCAAGGGTAATAAAATCTGACTTTACAATACATGAAATGTAAATCTGGTAAAGCCATCGTACTCGTGAACGTTTGTCAACATATATTTTTGAAAATTTGAGATTAAAGTCCTATTGCTTCTAAACTGTTAATCCCCAAAGTATACTGCTAAACTTTTTTCCCTCAGTATATTAGAAGAGCTGTGACATGTGATTTCCAATAATGTGGCATTTTGGCAAGTGTAGACTCAGACTAGCCTATGCAGCCTCCTTTTAAGCTTAGAAACTCCAAATGATGTTTAGTCAGTAGTTTAACACTCATTGAATACTTAAGCGACTAACAAAGGCTCTGATCAGACAGCGCGTATGCACATCTGGTCTGCGGTTTTGCTGGTCGCACATACCACATTGTTGGAAATCTCATGTCGCGGCTCAGATGGTCACTGTCGGATGAGGCCTAAATGGCTGAAATTAGCTAGTCTGGCCCAGACAGCTCTTTGATGTATTCTTTGCTTCCAACGGGTAACCTTTTTAAGAACATATTGGGGTCTACATATACGATCTGATATTTCTTCAAAAGCGGCCAGGGGGTAGGTTTTCAGTAGGCTTTAATACCTACGACCGCAAAGGAAATTGGATACACATCTTTGGTAAGCCATTTACTATAAATAAACAAAAAGCTTTGAGGCGTGACTGTATTTATTATATTAAAAAAAAACCGGATCTAAAAATATGGGTTTCAGGTGTTTACTTACATTTACTATAATATTTTGACCCATATAGATGTTCCAGCCCGACTGGTTCATTTTACGCATTATGCGTCAACCTTTTGAAATAGAATGAGCCAAAGGTCATTACTCGGATGTTGTTGTACATCTATAGAGTATGCAGCACCTATTTGCCATCATTATTGTTATATAAATTGTAAAAGTACAGGCGACAGATGGACCGCTGGACCTGTAGAAGATGACACAATACGTGTTGATGAAATGCTTCAAGAGCTACAGTGACCAACAATGTAGGCCAGGAAGGATAGATCTTTTTGTTCCTCTTTCAAAAGAATCTTTGTAGGACCACGTCTATAGATACGGGTTCGTTTTCGACCCAGCAAATGATTTTAAATCTACCAGCTAACCACATAGCTTCCAATACCGTAGGTACCAGATCCATTGAATTAATCCTCACACCATCTGTGGTTGCACGCCAACGCGCAAAGATGCCTTGGGCCCTGATATTAATGATTCAGATACAAAATCAGCTCTCTGGCGTAACGATTAGCCATTGATCAGGGCCAGTTTTGAAGACAGTTAGGAGTCCCCGGTGTATTAAGTGCTGTCTAAAAGCCATACTTAATGTAAAACTGAATCTTAATAAGTACGTTGTAGGGCATTGCTTCGTTGAAGCAGCGGGGAGAGAGCTATTTATAGCTATACCCAAGTGATGATGGTCAACTGTATCAGCTTGAAAAATGTTATCGACAGAATGATTCCAGTCGATGGTAGTCCTGTGAAATAAATACAGTTTATTATATGGCCGAGGTGTGCCTATAGGTCATTTTGGCACTGGTTTAGCCATCTAATTGCTGGCACCAGCCCCACTACTACCTTGAAGAATGCGCCTACCTTCTAGCCTGGTTCACCTCCGAGAAAACACAGCCTGATCCCTTTAAATGCAATTCCTTGTAATAAATCTGGTAGCCCCGCATTGTGCTTTCTTTATCAATGTCGTTTTGAAAGTAGGGATCCCAAAAAAATGGAACTGTTTTCCAGAGTAGACCTGACGACGAGTGACAGATATGCTGTACCTCTAGAATCCCATGGCTAGTGCCTCAGATTCTAATAAAGTCCTGGAGCAGAATTGACCTTTCTGAAGATCTTACTTATTCGGCAGATCCATTTTATATTGTCAGAGAGTGTGACACCTAGATATGGATTATCAGGAACCTGGCTTCAACGTTATAAAACTTTTTTCATACTCAACTCAGCTGAGCACGAAATTTATCCTGCTCATAAATGTTAAAATGCCAACCATTGTTGGCATTTTGACATTTATAAGCATGATAAATACAAGATCTGAGAGACTTGAAGCAAGATACTTCTTAATTGTCGGTATTTTAGTTTTTATGAGCATGCGAAAAGTTTTATAACCTTGGGACCTGGTGTTTGGTAGAAGTGCATCGATTTCTGGTTAACGATCATTAAGTAGCATCTCTTTTCATTGAAGCGACTTACCCATGTCTTCGTGCATGTCTCTAAATTTTGGAGGTCCCTTTTACAGGGCACGATGGTTCCTGTTTCTGATGCCATCTTATAGGAAGCAGTGACAAAGAGGTGGAAAATTCACTTTACAGCATCTGGTAGATCTTTTAATGTAGCACAAGAACAATAGCGGATCGACCAGAGTCTATAATTCTTCGCCATTAACAACAATTTTCATTTTCCTTATTTTGGGGAGGTCGCACATCCAAGTATTGGTATTGCTATCGACGCTATAGAGCTTCATTTGGTATATGTGCTTACTATTGTGGCCTGTATTAAAGGCCTTTGAGACGTTTAATTTGATCTTGTCGACTTTGATCCGCAATCAAATTTCTCAAGGAGCTCATGGCTGGACGTGACGAGTTAGATTTCATTGGAGTAGCCAGATCTATAGCAATTTTAAATTATCAGTTAAACTAAACACAGCGAAAAAGTTCTCCGAACAGTGTTTGAGTGATTCTGAGAGAAAATATGCGGTTTATAAAATCATTCACTGTAACAGCTCTTACTTTCATTAAATCAGAAACCATCCCGAGGTGATTAATTCACTTACCGTAATTGATATCTTTTCTGTAGGAGGTGAAATGTACAGAACCAACGCTTATAAGTGTGAATATAATAAGCCCGAGGCTTGTAAAGTTATTTTCCTTTCCTTAAAATAAGTGAACTCAAATACATATATATATATACATATATACATGTATGCGCATACCACTATTGAATTCTATTTGAAGGAGATGGTGGGACATTGTCTACATAGAATCCCTGTCGTTTATGATACATGTGTCTTATCATAATATAATATAAGAAACATTAATATGGTTTAGGGGTGTGTATCTGAACGATTTCAAAGATAAGGAATATGGCGAAGATCAGAAATCGATATAATCAAGTACCACGCTTGACTCAGGACACCAAATGGAAAAGTGACAGAACACAAGTAAACATCACACACAAGAGATCCATGAGTGCAGCCCTTTCCAAGCAGGTGACCACAAGACTGCAAGGAACAGACAATTCAGTATGACAAAGACAAACACGAAACACAAACAACAAAAGGGATCAACAAAAGAAGCACGGCATTGGAACTGTCAGTATAATGAATACTGAAGGGCTCATGCGAAAGGGTCACAATGTGAACACACTTGGGAGAGAACCACAAGGTAATGATACATAACAAGTATCCGTTATGAGGAGATGGTTTTGTTGTTGTTGTTGATTGATTGGTTATTTTGCTACCATTGCTTTGGTGGGATTTTTGTTTAGTTTTGTCAATCTGTTGGATGAGAGCCCTTTTCTCTTTTTCATCATAGTAAGTACAGTAAAACCTGTCTTAAGCGGCCACTCAAACATAGACAAAACAAAGGTCTTAACGACAAATGGTAGCTTAATGAAGGTCGAAAGTTTTGCAGAATGCTCCCATTGGAGCGTTCTGCAATACTTTTGACCTGCATTAAGCGATAATTGGTCTTGAAAACCAATTTTTGGTCTTTTTTAGAGTGGCCGTTTTAGACAAATTGTACTGTACATTGATTGGGTTGTTTCCCTGTGGTGATGCATTGCATAAGTTAAGTTAGGAAACATCCACACGAGCTAAAATAACTTTGTGTTTTTACAACAGCAGATTTACGACAAAACTGGCCAGTAAAGTTAGCTTAACCCACATAGTGGCTTCGGCTATTGTCTGCTTTAAAGTGTTGTTTGTTCGTTGTTTATTGTTATTCCCATAGTTGTTATTTTAGGTCTTTGTTTTGTTGTGCAGTACGTTGTGTCCTTTCTAGAGATGCAATCAACTCGCTGGGGAAGAGAGAGTTGGTTGCTTTACTTTTATTGTCGCATTGATGTCATGTGGTTGTAATTGCTCTATGACTTTTGGGTTTGTTTGCAATGAAGTAAGTCTGTGATTGTGACATTGTTCTTGCTTTGAATGCATAACTAGTGTCCTTAGTGTTTGCTTTTATCTTGCCGAGGAAGAGGGAGCTGGCAGTTAACCCATATAAGCCGAATGGAATTTCCCTCCAGCTCATTTCCCTTTAAAGGGTGGTATTTTTTTCATGTTATTAAAATTTTAATAGAACATTCTGTAAGTTAACAGTATTGAACCTGATCAGGCACCGCGTTCCGCGGCGTCTGATCTGGATCTGCACTGTTTGCCTATGTCCCACAAAGAGGGTGCTAGGCTTATATGGGTTAATAATACCGTGACTTATTATGTTCCTGGTGACATGTTGTTGTAAGTATTCATTGTCTCTTCCAAACGGAAGGTTGGTCTTCAGTGTGTGATTATGACATTCATTTCCAGGCCATACTCACTTACTTTTTATGGTATTTTTATACAGTGATCATACTTGATTTGGTAACGTTATAAAAACGCTTGAAGCAACTTCGTGAATATCATAGCGAATATTTATTTTCGCGTTTCCTCAACTAGTTTAAAACAGTCAATAATACATGAACACACATGTGAGATCCTCTATTACTTATTTGTCATTTCAGATATTTTTATTCCTACTGCTGGAACTAATACTATTTGTGGCTCAAATTCTCTTACGCCGAATCTTTAATGGGCTCGTCGCTAGAAAACCCTTTTCGCAAGGTTTCCGACTTAGTAAGACTCAAATTAACCTGTTTAGCTACAGAAACTACTGTAGTATTTCACCTCAAATGGAACACAGTTTTTCGTTTTTAAAATGTTACATGAAGGTTTCTTCACCCTGAAAAATTGCATGCGCATAGATATAGCAAAACCCTAACTATATTTAAATTTTGGCGGAGAATGATATCAATCTTACTGCTCTGATATCTTGTACATATAAATAACTTAGTTTTTGTTGGAATGAAAATGCCCGTTTAGTACCCATTTTTGTACTGTCAGTGGAATACTCCTTGGATAGATATCGTTTTATTTGCTCAGCTATAAAATGTCCATTTGAGATTACATCAGACGACTATTTTGTAACATCAAATGGTGCGGTTTGCGATGTAATCCAAACTGCTTAATATAGTTCTACGGATAATGGGTTATTTACGCGTTTCATGCCTACCAAGTACAATCATTTTGCCTGCTTCCTTCTGTCTCCCTATCTGTATGTTTTGTTCATGTGTCTGTATGTGCGAGCGTACAACTAGAAATACACAGTCCTGAAAATATGAATAAGATCACAGATGTACCGGCACTTACATGCACTACATTTCATTTTATATTTAACTTTTACTGCTTCTTTATATGATGGAAAATATGCCTGTTTTCATATGGGAGTGGTGAGATCAATAAGCAGACCGACCCATTCATGGAATAGCAAGGCAAATGAGCGCTTCCAACTAAGAGGGCATTTTGGGCAGTAGACATCTATAGATGTAGCCTTTCGTTTTGGTCACCGTTAGATAACTGAAATATTGTTGACTGTGCTGATAAGCAGCAACGCAAGCCAACATGCAGCTACATTTAAAACTCACTGATGAATTGTTGTAAATTGTCTTATATTCGTATATATACATGGCTTTATCTTCAACGGATAGTCATTGATCAATATCGCTCAAGGTACAAGAAGAGAATGTTATTTGGCTTAAAACATTAAGAATGTCAATATTCCATCCTATCACGGCATTTGAGCCGCGGCATGAGATTTCCAACAATTTGACATTTTGACAAGTGTAGACTCGGATGAGCCTCTGCAGCCTCCTTTTAAGCTTAGAAACGCCAAATGGTGTTCATTTAGTAGCTGAACAATCATAGAATAATCAAGCCACTAGCAAAGGCTCTGATCAGACTGCGCGTATGCGCAGGCTGATCTGAGGCTTTGCTGGTCGCACATACCACATTCTTGGAAATCTCATACACTGGCTCATTTATGAAAACGTATACAAACTACAAAAATATTTTTGGTTAGGGTTTTTTGGTTTAAGTATTTTTTCGAATTAAATTTTAAATTCCCATTTTAGATTTAATGTTATTGCCAAAAACAGTGTTACATTTGAAGGGATATACTACAGTAGCTAGAATATTAAACAGTATGGATGAAGTAGGTTTAGATATATTTCCATTTGAAGGGATATACTACAGTAGCTAGAATATTAAACAGTATGAATGAAGTAGGTTTAGATATATTTTACACTTCCCCCAGTGAATAACAATTGTACTGATCAGACTGCACGTAAACGCAGGCTGGTCTGTACTTTTGTTGTTCGCATGCAGCGGTCAGGCTTTCTCGCATATATTTCAAGACGCGTTCTCTATTATTCTGTCTGTAGTGCTTGTTATTGAGATATTTCTCTAGCTTTACTTAACAGATATCGCTCTGAAATTGAGCTAGGTGTAACGATACAAATTTGTAATATTGCTGTAGATACATAACTACCCTCCATATAGTCTGGGGCCCAGGGTGAAACAATTCAAAAATGGTTACCCGGAAAGTAGCAAGGATTGTTTTAGTATAAATTTGAAGAAGTAAATATGGTGCATACGAAACCACTGTATAGCAAGCTTCTCGGAATTGCATAACGCAAATAGATAGTCTGCAGCCTATAATTTCTAAGACCCCTAGAAAATGGTTTTGATGGCATTTTTTGTTAATGCTCGGCATCCATGCTAGAAATATTCTTTGGGGTATTTCAAAGTGCCCCAGGGTGGATGCCACGTCTGAAACTTCGAATTAAGGTCACAGCTAGGTCAAAGGTCAAATAGGTGCATTTTAGTATTAGAATCGTCATTAGTTTTTTTTTACATTGCTATAGATGCTATCTAAATCATTCTAATTGTGTTTAATATGCTGAAAACTAAAAGTCAGATATAGAAACGTTGATAAAAATAGTTTGTGGAATGTTATATCTATTATGGGATAGAAAAAATATACTTTCCGCAGAAAAATCAGTGCTTTTGGAGTAGATTTTTCATATTAAATATCTGTTTTTCTCAACCACATATTCAATCATGCCTTAGTTATAGACCACTCAACAGAAATGCTTGTACATTGTATTATTTGATTGATTATAGGATCTTCAATAAATTTGAATGCTGTTTTACTTTGACAATAGTACACAAATGGGGGGGGTTAACTTTTCACAATGCTGGACACATATTGGCTCATGGTCATGTGAATGATATGAGGTATCTGGGAAAAGTACATGCACCAGCAATTCACAGAAGAAGACTCGAATTTAAAATAACACAGGTATACCTATCAAGATGTCAATCATTCATTTATGATGTAAAAATGCATCGTGGTCGCTAATTGTGTGTGCTCTTTTGATATGAATGCCCCGCTATTCATGTACCCAGCATGACATTTTCAAACTTTGACAAAAGCCTCGAAAAGGGGATACTTTAGAAACTTCCTCTGAAGATGGCACGATGACAGATTCTCAAGTGAAGTCTGCTCCAAGAGCTGCTATATGCTATCACAAAATTATGGCTTTATCTGATGAAGACACCTGGTCATGCTGATCTATAACAAGGCATAGACCAAGAACACATTGAAAAAACATTCCTGAGAGATTGTTCCTGTTTCTTAATCTCCTCTTTGAGGGCATGGATATTTCGGTGGGTTTGATGGAGAACCTCTTGGAACTGTGATGCCAAGAGGGCTATATATGATGTGTCAAGCCACAAAAAGTTGACACCAAAGCATATAGATAAACTTAGAAGAGAGAGCTGGTTGATTTACTGATATATTGTGACTATTTGTGTTATGTTATCTCTGTCTTCCTCGCAGTGCCTTGGTTTGGCCTGCAATGTGTGATTGTGGTATTTCCTGATCATACTCACTTTTTTGTTTTTGATCAAGCTCTACACCAGGCAACCAGATTGGAAAACCTGATGCAGCTGTTAAATGCAGAAAGCCACGCTATTGGAATAAAGCCTGTCCATGGCATTGACGATGCGTTTTGTTAAATTTTTCAAAAGAAATGTTTATGTCCCTGATAAAATTGACACAGAATGGCACATACAATTTTCATGCGATAATATTGCTTTGCTAAAAGCAACAGTGGATAGCAAATAATTCACATTACATTGCACAGAGATGATGGCTTGGCAGCGCAGTTCTGACAACAGTGTGACAGAAAGCTTTGTACAACAGAGAAACAGACCTGCAAAGCTTGACCAAATGTTAACCCGTTTTCACAAGCTTGATAGGCCAAACTTCCATCAAATGGAAAACTCAATTGCCATTTTTAAAATAGGACAGAGTATGAAATAGAAAATATAGTTAGGTAAAAAAACATACATGTTTGTTCGCTTATACTAATTTGGCATTGATGTTAGCGTGACAAAAAAGGCCTCCAAACACAATAGATTTTCATAAATGAGACCAGAGGTCAAGGTCACAGTGATCTAAAAAACAGTAATTGACGCTCTGCAACCCTAAGATGTAGCCACACACTAAATTTGGGATTCTTCCTCCAATAATATAGGAGATGTGCCAGTGGTCAAGGTCAAAGTAGCCCCAAAGCAGTACGGCACACTCTGGCACCCCAACATGTATCCACACTCTAAATTTGGGATTCCTTCCTTAAAACAGTACACGATATATGCTCTGCACACTATTTTTCCAAGCCTGTGGACAGATGACAAGGTCAAGGTCACAGTTACCTAGAAACAGTATGCGACACATTGCGACCTCAATGTGTATCCACACACTAAATTTAGGATTCCTCCATAGAATTGTAAAATATATATGCTCGGAACACGATTTAGGTTCAGACTGACGGACGGACAGATTGTCAGCTGTGTGTCAGGCTTGCATGGAGCTCATCGCCACTCGTGGCTACAAAAAGGTGCAGCACTGTCAGCTGTAAATGTTAACGACTAATCAGATCTGCATGATAAAATGTACATACAAGGCAGTGGGATGTGCCTATCTTATAGTACTACAAGTTGCCCTGGAGGCAGTTGAATATGCTGAATCACAATCCCGCCTGTAGAGACTTAGGTCACCTGCGAATAGGTGTCTAAAAATCATAAGCATATAGGCACTTATTCAAAGCTATATATATATGCTAAATGAAGTCATACACCAAATTAATACTGTGTAGATGTGAATTAAAAGTGCCTTGGATACCATAGAATTATATATCAAAACTATAGTGTCATGTTTCATACAATTTACATGTATAGTACTACTTGGGGACAATTGTTCATTGGAGCCAAATTGTTCATTAGAATCCCCAAACAACTCCATTCTTCAGATTTAGCAAAATAAGAATAGCTCTTTTTGATCATGTAAGGAAATCCTGTCCAAGGATTGACACATTAAACGATAAAAATAAGTTTATCTACCTTTTGAATTCCAGTGGTTCGACAATAAAAGAAGTAGCAAAATTTCTGCATTTAGCATATAAAGCCCGTTCTGCATAGGAGAATATATATTTTCTTTTTTCAGATACTTCTCTTGTTTAACATTATGCTAAATGATATATCATTCTTTGTATTTATGTTGAACATGTTTATGAAAGTATTTTGTGAATGTCTCATATGAAATGAGATGAAACAATAAAATAATTGTATTGTATTGTATTGTATCAGATGCCATGGAAAACATGTAATTGCATATATTTCAAATAAGTTGATTTTTTTGACAATATTTTGTCATTAAGGCGACCCCACTAAACAAGTTGACATACATGAAAAAATGTCCTAGGGGTGCAAGGAAGGTCTAATTACCACCTCCCCTTCCCATCTTCCAAGGTTTATAGTTTTCACATGACTTTCCCTCATTTTATAGGATTACACATATACATTTATGGATATGCGATATTTTTAAATAGTACCATTGGATGAATATTGTATCACTGACGACATAACAATATTCATTAATGATAATATGCAATCAGCTTATTTATGTTTTTAATGATTTTTCTTTTTTAACGTTTTATTAATATTCATGAAAATGCAAATAATGTAGATTAGACAATTTGCATTTGCCGCAAATTGATATAAGGTAAATGTCTAAGCTGTAATTTGGTACCAATTTTAGTCGGCTATGATAAGTAGCAACTGAGATATTATTGATTTTGTAGGTAAACCCCCATTCTTGAATCACAATTTTAATATTTTCATAAAAATTTATTCAAATAATTAGATAAATTAGATATTTGCATGAGCAAAAATGGATGAAAGGACACTGACTAAGTCTTAATTCGACACCATGAATAGAAGTCTAGGACAAGTAGCGGCTGATATATGAGTAATTTTGTAGGCACATCCCCATTCTTGAATCGCAGTATGGGTTGCCAAGGGAACCATGCATTTTCAAATAGTTCAGACAGGTTCATTTTTAGAACTTTGTTTTGCATTTAGGGGGTCGTAATAAACAATTTGGCACCCAAGTAAAACTGTCCTGGGGGTGCAAGGTAAGCTTAATTGACCTCGGACTATATTGATCTTTAATTTGTATTAAGTTTGAATGTTTATTATCATAAATACGGTATTTTTTGCAATTGTCAATTTGGAGGCTGTGGCAAGCCTCTGTGCCATTCTAATCTCACTTGCATGTGTTTTTGTTTATATTGGTAGCATTTTGTGATGAAAAAAAAAGAATTTACAATATTTAAATGGCATTTTCTGCATAATTGCACTTACTTGACCTTTGACCTCACCCTGACCTTAAATCGAAAATAATCACGCTTGGCATCCACCCCTATATTGTTTGTAATAGTCCAAGGAATAATTCTAGCCTGGATGCCAAGCATTAACAAAAAAATGCCACAAGGAGTCCTCGTAGAAATTAAAGGCGGCAGACTAAGAGCTAATAAAGTATGATAGCCCATGTGCGTCATATGCTTGCATGCGTTTAATACAAACGCTAGTATCTCAACAACGCGTTATCGAATTGAAATCAAACTACCCTTCAGGAATGACAATGTGTTTGTTTTAAAAGTTTTGAGTAATAGTTTCAATTTCAAAGAACTATTGCTTTAGCATTACGCATTCAATGGTGTGTACCATATGTAACCAGATAAAACGTAATGTTTCGTTTTCTCCCATCTGTATCTGCCACGACTTAATTTAATTGTATTCACACAAACACATCATAACTGTCCAAATATTACACTGCTGCCTGTTTGGGTAAGATTCAATATCCAATATGGCTGCCGTCGCACTAGGGTATGAAAATGTATTTTCGGAGACCATTCCTTATCCTACAACAGGTCACGTTCAAAATGCTTGCGTATATAGTAGGACGTCCGTGTGATTATTTCACAGCACAAAATGTACTGCCACGTAAGAATGGACAGTCTTTAAGATGGCCTTGAATATGGGCACATAGGCTGTAAGATCGATTCGCTTTATTCAATGCATTGTTGTGGCGAATCAGAAAGGTAGATATGCAAAAACACATTGCAATGTTAAATACATCCTGAAAGGTTACTTACTTTTTCTAAGTATGCGATAATAGCCTACATGTAAATAAAGTTTATCTAGGATGGCACCATTGTGTTTCATTACATAGTAATTGGGCGAAAAGCGTGAGAATCTTTTGACATTTACAATCGGTTGACCGATTTCAAAAATCTACACACGTGGGGGGCAGTGTTAGTGGCTTAGCTGTTGGTCTGCTGTCTGTCCTGTCACACTATACATCAATTGAATGTTATATTCATGAAGTCTTTAATTTATTTTTAAGGATATATTTTAAAAAAAATGTTATAATGTAAAAATACAAATGTATTTAGTGTATTATAATGTTTAACAATCACAATAAATTCAACGGACCAAATGTTATTATGTGCAATATCACGTTTCTATAAATATAGATGTTTGTGGTCAATTTAGTTACGGATTTTGTTATTTCCATTCACTTAAAAATAGCATTAAATGTGGTTAAGGATGTATTTTGTGATGTCAATTTTGTGAAATGTTAAAATAATGTATGGTAGTTAGCTTCATTTCAGTCAAGTGACACATTTAAGGTCACTGCCCACACCTGGGCGATTTTTTTTCCAAAAAATAGAATTTTTTCATATTTTGATATTCTGTAGTACAGCATATTATAAGAAAAATAACGCAAAATAAAGAAAATTTACCGTCCAGATCAAAAGTTACAGCTCTTCATTAAATGGCCTATGTTGGCTTTTTTACGCAGCATTTTGGAAACTCATTCAGACAAGTAAAATATTCTGTAACTCAATTTTGTATTTGAAAATCGTTATTTTAAACAAGCATGCGAAGCCATTAATAATTAAGAATTTCTTCTCAAGCCATTCTTTTGCAGCTTTACAAGTATTTTTCTTCATATCACACTTTCAAACCAGCATTCACCGATACATATGCATTCATTTTCAGCAATTACTGACTGATAATTCAATATTTAAACACACTTTAAAAAAATAAATTTTTCTAATTTTTTTTTAGGAAAGTGATCATTATATAAGATGCATTATGGGAGAATTTAAAAAAAATTCACCGTCTAATTAGTGAGATATTACCAAATAATTACCCCTACCCCCTAAACTGCAAAATAATGAAATAAGCAGACTTTTCTTGTTTCTAAGCATGTTAAAACATTACGAACCAAACACTATTGATTGAAATACCTCACTGTGAACTTCCGAAATGAAACTATGTATACTCCAAATACTTGGAACATTTACATGCATATATAAGAAGACTTTTCCATACCCAAATCGCTACCCAAATACCCCACCCACTTTTTAAAAAAAGATTGTCTGCATTCTGTCTGGCCACCCAGTCGTTGGATTTTAACCAATTTTGCATGGATACATCATTTAGGCTGGGGTAAGAATAGGTTATGTTTCCATGACCTTGACATTATTTTCAAGGTCACAAGGTCACTTGAAACTAGATTTTTTTTGTCAAAATTGGTCAAATTTGATAAGTTTCTCAAACTTATCTGTGAAATTAAAAGTCATCCATGAGTTTGAGGAGTTTAACTTTTTTGTTAACGAAAGTCGATATTAAACGTCAATAAAAAGCACAATTAGGGCATTAACACTGGTCTAAATGTTGGTTAAATGTTTGGATACCTTGTATATGGACATTTCATTGCAGCTCAATTTCGTTTAAAACAAAGACAACTTAGGCGCTGTAACCCTAATCTGATGGATTATCTGATCATGATATAACAAATAAGGGTAGAATACAACTGATTATCATATCATTTGGTTGGTAGAGGCCATAATACACTTTTAGGGGTAAAAGGTCAGCATTTCCCAATTTTGATGTTTCGTCCCTGCAGATAGTTTTTACCTAAAAACATTGCAAACCATGATGAACTTCCGCATAATTCGTTTCATCTGGGTTTTCATTGTTTTTCAAAGAACCCGTTTTCAGGTTTTAATCAGTATAAAAATGGTTAATGGAGATAAATGCCAACAACTTAGATTCAATTTTGTGATTTTGAGCACATCGTCAGGGTCCTGACATACAGCAATACCCGATTCGACGTTACACTTGTAAGCAAAAACACTCAGGGGTAACTACCTATATATGACATAGTACGGATGTGCGTGCGGAATAGCCCCCCCTTTTCAGCGCTACTAAGAAACCAAGTTTTTGTTATTGATTTATGAATGGTCGAGTTTTCTGACACCTCTGTTTGAAAATACTCATAATTTTGATCAGATATACAGCTCAGAAACCAAAATGGTAAATTTGTTTAGATATATAAAAATCAAAGAACAGTATTGTTTCTTCTTTAATAGCACCATGTTTTTGTTGCTTTACGACCCTGTATGTCGGGACGGTCAGTTCACCTAATCACACTTTTTCCTGGGCAAGCTTAACTACACTTTTTCCTGGGCATACCTCCGCTTGTAACTGACAAGAACCCTTCTTGAATGTATCAACCGAAGGGAGGAGAATGACCATAGAAAATATTTCATGATCAATCTCCACGAAAGTATGGGACTGGGCCGGGATCGAACTCGCAACCTCGGATCTGCAGTCAGACACGCATCTGTAGTCAGACACGATGCCGACTGCGCTACAAGACCCCAAGTGATAGCACCATGTTTGTTAATACTTGACTTCTGGATGATATGTCAATGTATATAATCACACATTGCCTCTTCCTGAGAGTGCTGTAAGTTGGTCTGTAGTGTGTGATTGTGGTATTTACTGGTCATACTCATTCACTATTTAAAAAAACAACAACAACAACATGTAGATCGCAAACACTGTAATAATACTGGTTCTTCAATGGATTCCAAATTTATACAGAAACAAATTCATATAAATAGGTTTAATGTTCAAACATTTATAGTTCCCAAAATTGAGCACACATGGACTTTGCTCATTTTGGTGCATATAAGGTAATACTGGAAATGTTAAGCCTCAATAGACCATTTCGAATATTTTGTTCTAAAACAATTTTAGAACTATTCTGGAACCATTGTTCTGGAACTTCATATATTCTGCAAAAGTTTAAAAAACAATTATCCAATTTGAAATCCTGTATTTTGTCTTCAGTGACACATTCTAGAACTGTTCCAGACTAATTCTAGCTCAGTTTTGGACCAACTATTATAGAACTTCCAGAGCACTTGCAGTAAGTGAGTCCCAGAACATGTCTAGAACCATTCAAGAATGCCAATTATTGATCCAAAGATATAAATCCCAATATATAGAGTTTAGATATAAAGGTCTAACGAATGCTTTTATGTTCTTATTTTCTATTTGGACATTTGAAAAAAATACTGGTTCCAAACGGGTTCAATGCATGCTCTAGAACAAACTTTAGAGCATTTATTTATAATACTTTTAATTATAATTCTGGAAAAAATGGTATGAACAGAAACATACAAATCTATTACTGCAACTCTTTCCTAACTAAACCATGTTCTTCAAATGTTCATTATCATATGACGTCGCGTCCGGGATTAAAATACCACCATGCAATAAAATCTATAAACAATTGGTTTACAGATTTCCGTAAACGTTATGACGTCCACAACAACGTTGCGTACATGATGACAAAAGTATAACGTTTTTTTTTTCAGCAAACATGATATTTTATGTCATCTTTGTCATATGATAAATAGAATATAACATTTGTGCTCTTGTACTATTGAATTTATTAAAGGCGTTGAGAAAAAGAGATAAAATGCTTGCCAAGCCTGGCATTTATCTCTTTTCCCTAACTCTATTAATGAATTCAATAAAACATGATCACTCATGCAAGATCATCTATGTATTTATTCTAGAAAATATCTTAGGACAGTTAGAAAAGAAGGAAATATATCATTTTAAAAACTGTACTAGAAAAATTCTAAAACTGTTACATTTTACTAGAATATATTTTCAAATGGCTTAAGGTCGTTTACCACCGTGTTTTATCCTAACTTGTTTGTGACAATCATCTCACTGAATGTAAGCCAAATTGTAATCCTGTCTGTGTGCTGCAGTCAGGTAGTCATTGGTATATATATATATATATATATATATATATATATATATATATATATATATATATATATATATATATATATATATATATATATATATATATATATATATATATATATATATATATATATATATATTTCGTCTATGATAGTGACAATTTTTTGTCATATTCTTTTGTATTTCGTCTATGATAGTGACAATTTTTTGTCATATTCTTTTGTATTTCAATCACATTAAAATTCATCTGGCATATAGACACAAACAAAAAATAACTAGACAGTGTCAAGATGCAAAGAATACATTGATGAACATGTTGGTTGACACTTTGCCAATCAACAACAAATTTTTATTTACTCCAGGCACATTAAGGGCATAAGAGCTAAAATAGAACATGAAACAACATATTTACAAACATTTAGAATGGTCTTTGAAGTCATATTAAAGCAAATAGAATTTTAAGTGTCCCATCACATAATCAGAACCGTGCACGATCAAATAATGAGCATAAAATTGGAAGAAATCCCTAGTCCATCTATTTTAACTTTTGTCGTTGGTGTTCAAAACAACCGTTTCCCAGGAGACAACATGCTTTCATTCATAAATAAGAAAAGTAAAACAAGCCTTCTGGAAACAGGGGTAAGCATGGATGTTGCAAACACGTAGTATGACGCCATCTTTGATTTATAAGGTAATTTTTTTCCTTCCTAAAATTATACAAATTAGTGTCTGTCAAAACTAAGCAGTGCAGGCGGTGCCTAACATCACACTTGAACAGAATATATAATAGTCATGCCCAGAAATGCTGTTGCCTTTATAATCATTCGCCCGCAAATATCGAAGTGGGTGACTGCTAAAATTATCCTTGTTTCTCCAGCTTCAACACTGTGTGCGAATGATTACAAAGGCAACGGCATTTCTGGGCGTGACAATTATATATGTTCTGTCCAAGTGGAATGTTAGGCACCGTCTGCACTGCTAAGTTTTGACAGACACTTATTTGTATAATTTTACAAAGGGAAAAACTTACCGTGCAAATCAAAGATGGCACTATACTACGTGTTTGCAACATCCATGCTATGATGTAGGTTGTTACCCCTGGGTAATATATCGCCGCAATATTGCGCCTGGTATTTCAGCAACAGTTTCTGGCAATATTGTAGCAGTGTTGCGGAAATACTAGATTTCGTATGGAAGTTAGTAGTAGTTGCAATATAGCAGCTATCCTGCCAATATTGTCTAAACACAGTGTTAATACTTATGCATATTTATGCATTGATCGAATCAACCTTATCTTTAAAACAAATCTTTTACTACTCTCCTACTCTCGTTCTACTACTACTACTACTACTACTTCTACTACTACTACTTTAGAACCTGTTTTTTTTCTTAGCTTTGATTCATTACTTCCCATCAACAATCTTTAAGTTTTCAAGAGATGGGCCTTCCTATCTTGAACCAGTACTAAGGTAGGATTAATATGTCTTGCTCAAGGACACAACAGAGTGACGCCGGTGAGGCTTGAGCCAGCGGCCTCTCTGTCTCGAGTCAAGCACTCTATCACTGAGCCAATACGCTCCCCAATGAATCTATTTATAAATGATCTTAATCTAGATGGCCAATATTTCATTTCCGAATACCCTTGTGAAAAAAGTTGGTGTGGTGCCTGATATATAACAACTAGTAAATTTATAGTTCTCTAGCTCAGCAGGGGTGTAGCTAGTCTAAAATCCGCACTTGTGGAACAGGCTGAATGCATGTAAAAAAGGAACATATACAATCAGCGTAGACTAAGATGAGACGCTGTAATAAGTGGTGTCTCATCAGGGCCTGCACTGTTTGCCAAGATAAACACACTCTTGGTAATGGTTGATATGATCATTCATTTTGAGTTTATTGGTGGGTGCCTATGAGAAGGTGATGTAAGTACCATCACACATTCTGTCAAAATTGGATTTAGAGAGATTGATCTTGGCACTACGCACACGTTTTGTACACATGACAATAATCCTTCAGAATCGTGATAGAATCCTCCCATATTTTTGGTCCAAATGTGTACGCAAATGTGTTTTCGTGTAGACGTAGCTACGCCCCTGCTCAGATTATATCAGTGACAGATGAACATATAAATACAAATATAGTTTGATCATAAAATGTGCTAGAATCATTTGCGATCAATTAAAGATCAAATCAATACTTTTTACAAGGAATTCCAGAAAACAAACTGACTCCCATCTGCTTTCTATATCCACTTTATGTTACACTTATTGGTCACTTATTTGTTTTAATATTAGCTGCAATATTGTGGCAATATTGCCACTAGCTTTAATTTTGCAGCTTTCAGATTATGCTAGCTCTGGTACTAGCTGCAATTATTACGGAAATGTTGCCGCTAGCGGGAATATTGTGAATTTCAGAATATGTCTCTTTTGGCAACAAATTCATATTGCCGCAATATTTTGATTTTTCACATTCATCAATTTTTACACTTTTTTGGGTGCTCAAAAGAATCATCCACAAAATGTTTCATTCAAAACTAGAAATGCTAAATTTCAATTTCTCAAATAGCTTGACTCCAAATTTCATAGCTTAAAAAAAGGGAAATTCTCCCATCCACCAATTTTATGAGCTTAATAGAATGCTTAAAATAGTATTCCATAATATATAGAAGATCATACATGAGTGATCATTTCATATGATTTAAAAAGCCTTTCAAATTGAACCAGTAGGTCTGTTATAATATCTGGCTTTAGTGGAAAGCAACATGGGGTCATGAGTTTGAATCATTTGGTTAGCCAAGCCTTACTCACATTATCTTTCCAATTTCTAATTTTACGATTAGTTGTAAGGCAGCAGTGAAAAAAGTGATGCCTAACTATGTTTAAATAATCTCGTTTCAATGCACTAGGAACATATGACCTGAGGGTTTAAGCCCTCCAGTGAAATATTTTAATTGACCGTTACAAGGCGGTGCTTCTTTTGTGGATTTCTGTCTTGGTTTTGTAATACTTCCCTGAGCATCTGTTTATTGATGACTTGTGGTCACCTGCTGGGAAAAGGCTGACCTCTTGGCTCTTGTTTGCGCTGTCTAATTGTGAAGTTGACGCTTTCCCATTGGTATCCTGGATCAGGTGTGGTGCATAATTGTATTGATTCCTGATCTTTGCCTTCTTTCTTAGTTTGCTTAAATTTTTAAATATTATCATATGACATTGCTGTAACAGTTATTCAATGGATAAATGTCATGTCACAAATAATGTAATCACCTCACGTTATATAATACTTTCGGAGGAAAAAGTAATGTCATGGCGAAGTCATTTTCATTGAAATAATCAAACTCTTAAGCCGATAAATAGAGGATCTTACACGAGTGATCATTTCATATGAAATTTATTAAACCAGCCTTCGGCGTCAAAGTTTATTTATTTCAACGAAAATTTGCATTGTTGTAATGGACGTCGGCATGACGTTACTTGTTCCCGCCGAAAGTGTTATGTAAGGTGTGGTCATAACATTATTAATTTCATGGCGTTATTCACTGAATAACAGTAACGGCATATGATAAAATCACATTCAAAAGGTCATACGGTAGACAGAATCTTACTCTCGTGATCATTTTATATTAAATTTATTATACTCCCCAAAGGCTTGTTTATTAAATTTCATATGAAAAAAACACTCGTGTAAGATCCTCCATTTTCACAAATGGAATCAGTACTGCACTGTCTTTTCATCGATATATTAGATAAAAGAGAAACAGTGTCATATAACTAAACAATTGGTGCATTCTTTTTCGGTTAACATCAGGAACTTTTGTCAACCATTGAAAGTGATGTTCACTGCTCTTTGGTTGACAAATACTGAATTTAACCTAAAAATATTACATCAATTGTATAGTGACCAAGCAAAGACTTTTTGCTAAGCATCAGTACTACAACAACAACAACAACTATTCTTCCTCTTGCAAAAAATTAACTATATTAGCAATAGTTCTTGTGGCAATTTTGTGCTCTTGTAAAATAGCTCTAGCGCCATTTGGGTCACGACCCTGAGCTAGTTTCAGTTGTGCAGTACTGATTCCATGACGAGATAATTTCAAAGAAATGGAATCACTTATAATTTTCTTCTCAACTAAATTTTTCAACACTGCTCTAATTAAATGATAATGCAAGGAATGCACATCTTCTGGTCCACAATGCTTCAGAAGTTCATTTGAAAAGAGCTCATGCAGTGACATGACATCTTCTGAAGCATTGTGGGCTGAATATTGCTTTCCTAGTATAGTATTGACAAGAGTTTCCTGTTTGTAATTGGCAACTTTATCTTTTGGGAAGACTCTTCTTGCCACTTTTACTGTGTCTATATATCCACTAATACTTTTGCTGCTGTTGATACAAGGCCAAATTCCTTAAGTTTATTCAACAAAATGGGGATATCAAACATTGCAATGTTATGCCCCACCAGTATTGAAGTGTCTTTCTTCTCCAAGAACTCAATGAAATTTAAAAGGGCCTCCCTTTGCGTCACTGCTTGAACTTCCTCACCATTTTGGTACATCTTGTTGGAGGACCTATGGAAAGTAATGCCTGTTATTTTGCTGGCTTCTTTCGAGATATCACATCTGGGCAGTACATAATTATTGAACTTGTTAACACCATTGTACGCCGCAATTTGAGTGATGTCACTGTTTCGACTGAGACCAGTTGTTTCTAAGTCGAATATAATAAATGATTCATTCCCATTGAGCTGAGGAGGTGATGGAATTGTTTCAATATCAATTTCTGATGCCATGTCTAAATTTGGTTTATATGTGTCACCTTCTTTTACTGAAGCTAGGTTTTGAGATTTCCTTTTCAGTTTTTACAGCTGAAGACGTCTTTTTTTAAATGCTGCGGTTTTTTGTTTTTGTTTGGTCCACTGCCTTTTCCTGTTCAATGTTTTGGATATTTTCACAGTATTTTCCCCTGGAGACATTGATGCTGTGACATTTACCTGTAATGACAGTTGATGTAAGATGATAGAGACATAAGAGCTAGACATAAGAGCTATTAACACAATGCCAGCTGCAAGTTCTTTTACTCTTTGCCTGCCAGCCATGACTTTGTTGTCTGCTGATGAGCTCTGCAAACAGTTTGTACCCTGATCAGGCCCAACAGACAGTCAGGCCCGATATGGATCTAAACTGTTTCACACTATAGTATTAATGAAGGAATTTTGTGTAACAATATTATGGTTTTACAGAAATGTTGTGTCAGCTGTATGATATAAGGAGGAAAACATGTAAAAATTACACAGCATGCAAAGAGTTAATCAAAGACCATGAAAAGCTCCATAACATTAATTATGAAATGGTGTTTCCATAAACGCTGAATAGCAATAACATCATAAGAAAAATATTTATAGTACTGTTGAGTCAAAGATAGATGAGAATAGTTGTAAACAAAAAATATGAACTAATCCAGGTAATGGGTGATTTATACAGGTATTTATCCGAAACCATCTCTAACTGCAGTAATACGTTGACCGTTATTTACCTATTTCAATAAGAAATGATATAGTCCTATTATTATGCATCTTTGTAGATAAGTACAGTTGTTTCAAAGATGCACAGTAATTAGGCAATTCTTTATTTTTATAACAGGTATAGCTGATGTATTCACTAACGCGGGCATGCAGTATTATGTGGTACATTAATTATGATTGTAAACTGAGAATACATGCACGCCCAGATCAAGGTCAACATACCAGTATTGGTTTACAACAATTTTCATCTTTGATCCGACTTTATAAATTGATGGTGCGTTTGCGTTGATGCTCTTCATCCCCATCCACATAGTTTAGTCATGTGGAGATATTATCCTGTTTTCCATATTTAATCCATTTTTGACCCCAGGGGCATTATTTGAACAAACTTGGTAGAGGTCCACTAGGTAGTGCTACATACCAAATATCAAGGCTTTAGGCCTTGTGGTTTCAGACATAAGGATTTTTTCTACATTTTCCCTATATAAGCCTATATATGTAAAACATGTGACCCCCGGGTTGGGGCCATTTTTGGCCCCATGGCTATAATTTGAACAAACTTGGCAGAGGTCTACTGGGTGATGCTACATACCAAATATCAAGGTTCCAGGCCTTCTGAATTCAGACAAGAAGATTTTTTTAAATTTTCATCTCGAAAATCCATTTTCAGCCTCTGTGACCTAGATATGCAATGGACCAAAACCATTTGAACAATTTTGGCAAAGGATCATTTGTGTGAAATTATTTCAAAATTGGACCAGGGTTTAGGAGGAGTTGTCATTTAAGTCAATTGTTAACGGATGACGACGGACGAAGACCGATCACAAAAGCTCACCTTGTCACTACGTGACAGGTGAGCTAAAAACTCAGTGCCCTCAGTAATCATGTAGTACCTTTGGGATCCAGTTAAAATCTTCATTCTTCTGTAAAACAGCTACAGCAACTCTGTTCATCAAAGACTGAGATTACCATAGGATCTGTGATAAATTGACAATCAATATCAATGACCAATCCATTGTATTTTTTATCATTATTAATGTAGCAATATATTACATAGAGGATCTTACCTGACTACTCATGTTTTATTGAATTTAATAACGAGTTGGGGAAAAGAGATAAAATGCGAGGCTTGTCGAGGATTTTATCTCTTTTTCGCAACGAGTTTAATAAATTCAATAAAACAAGATTCTATTTATCATATGATGTTAAGCTTACTTTGAAATCTCATTTCTGGCGTAAATAACGTTATAATGTTGTCAATATGTACGCAACGTTGTTATGGACGTCATTACGTTTCCCGAAAATCGATAAACCACTAGTGGTTTATAGATTTTATTGCATGGCGTTATTTCACTCCCGGACCGCGACGTCATATGATAAATGTAGTTCTACATATTTACAAGTTGAATTTAGCTTTAAAAAGATCAGTGTTGATTGCTTAATTAATGTAATACGTAATACACTTAGAACATTTGTGGTTCACATACATACACATTAACAAGTATCTTTTAGTAGTAAACATTCCTTTCCAATACTGCTACGTTTAACAAATTTTGTGAGATTGTCTAGCAGTTCATCTTATCATGCTTAATATGAAGAAAGAGGACAAATATCAGGAATCCATACAATCAAGCACCACAACTGGAACGGTCAGTAAAAATGTTTACTGGCGGGCTGTAAATGAAACTTTATGATATTTTACCAAATGACCTCAACACAAGGCTACCAGTTTGACCCTAGGGTGAAAATTTTACTTCCTTTCTGTTCTACTCATCATTCCCGTCTATTTGATATGCCACATGACGATGTTTCAAAAAATAAAATTTTGACCCCCTGAACACCCCGCCATGCCCCTATGGGGCATGACCTAAGCGTCAGAACAAAAATCCCATTGTATATGTTTCATATATTTTAATTGTAAGAACACAAAAAAAATTGATATAAAAACCTTTGAAATTGACCTTGTAATTGAAATTAAATGATATTTGACCTTTTGACCCCTCCACATGGCCTAAGGGGGCGGGGCCAAATAAATTGGCGTTGCACGCCCCATTCATTTGAGTAACTCACACACCAAATTTAGTTGAACTTCGTCCAATGGTTTAGGAGGAGATAGCATAACAGACAGATGGATGGAAGGACAGACAGACGGAGGCAATTACAAGGCTTGATATTTCATGTGAATCATCTGCTGGAGTAGTAATCAGTGCTAATCATCATATATTCAAACTATTAAACGACGATGCATGCTGTTTTTTTTCTTTTAATTGTCACACAAACAAATGCATTTCTTCAGTGTTATAGTGTTGATAAATAGAGTGACATTATCACTTAGTAATGGTCAGAATATTTCACAATTTTCGAGCTGATTACTTACCCGCTTTTTGGAGCTTTACTAGCAACAATATGATTGAAGTTCTCATTTGCTTGTGTGGAACCTAAATTCACCAGATTATTTGACCTACTTTGGTATCTGATTACCAATTCTTCCAGTTCTTTACAAAGTTCTTTGTTGTTGAATGGTTTACCACCTGGCAGGCTTTTAAATCTGTAAAATAAAATTGTGTTCAAAAAGAATATGTATATTACCTCAATGAGTTGGTGCATTGAAGCTTCTTAAATTTAAACGCTTGTATAATGGATAAGAAAATAATATCGATTTTATGTTGGGGCCAAAATAATGTTTACCTAGACTAATAAGTATGTTTTCAAAAGAGGCCATTGACTTACTTTATATACCAGTGTCCAGTAAAGTGCAATCTTTACAGTGTATAATCAAAACCATTTTCTGTGTGTGTATGTGTGTGAGTGTATGTGGGCAGGAGCAGAGAGAGTACATTTAGTCATATCATGTTTGCTTTATAACATTGCACAAGCTTTGACTTTAGTAACTAACTCAAACAAGCACTTTTGTAGTCTTTATTCTGGATTGATTCAATAATCTTTCGATAGTCTAATATAAATATTGGGGGATTAGAGGTTATAATAACCAATCTTGGCATGAATGAAAAATTGCTGCAGGGCCAATGGTTTGTGAGAAAACTATGTTTTAATATATTGATGGGACTCCAATATGAGCGACCTAAGCTGAAAGGTCAAAGGTCAATGACCTTTGGAACTTATTTATAGCCATTGTCTCATTAGGTTAAACATATCAAGTGAAAATAATGACTAAGGCTTCTACAGTTTTCAAAAAAATCAAGTTTTCACAAAATTTCCCATTTAAATGCATTAGAAAGCAAATTTGACCTTGACGTTAAGTAGGTCAAGGTCAACCTAGGATCATCATTTGAACAAGCTTGGTAGGCCCCACATCCCCAATGCTACATACCTAGTCCTGAGGTCATCGGCCTTCTGGTTCTGGAGAAGAAGATTTTTAAAGGGTTTTTACCATATATAGGCATGGCGGCCATCTTGGTCATGTGACCAGGTCCATTTGAACGGACTTTCGTTCCCGCATCCTAAGGAGTCTCAATATGAAATTTGAGTTTGATTGGCCAAGTGGTTTCAGAGGAGAAGATGTTTGAAATTGTGGACGGACAGACGACGGAAGACGGACGGACACCGGAGTGACTGGTATACAATTAGCTCACCCATTAGCCTTCGGCTCAGGTGAACTAAAAATGAGAGTACCCACACCCTCCTAGGGAGTTTACTACAAATGTGTTCTTGCAAATCAATTAGATAAAACTTTCAATTAATTGATTATGACTTTGAGGTCTAATAAAAAGAAAATTAAAAAGTGAAATTGGTTTATATTACCTGAAAGACTCTGGATTTTCTTTATAGTGACACCACGTAAGATTCATACAAGTCTCATGCTCACCATAAATATGGGGAATAATATGTGACATTGCCTCTTGAATTGCCTCTGCAGATCATTGATTATCACAAATCGCGTACATAAAACAGCGTACTAGGTAGTCAATAACAACACCCTTGAGTTCTTTGTAGGTCTTTGACAGAGTATGTAATGCTTTGGAAATTCCTTTTTTTACATGGTTTTGATCATTCCTCTTATCTAAATTTTGAAAATCCAATTTAAGCCTTGAAGCTGTAGAGGAATCATTGTCAGCATTTATACACGTAACATTCACTCCAGCCTTTTTCAAGTTTCTTGTCATTTCCAATGCCATATCCGGCTCCATAGATTTACTGGACCCATCCCAGTTCTTAACACAGTCATGTTCTTTTTTTTCCTTTCCTTCATTCATTTGGCAAACCCGACAAACGCGACTTCTAACTGTAAAGTCTAGAACCTTCCCAGTTTCTTTTCCAATCATAGTTGCATGCCCTGGAAGGAAATTTGAGATCTTACACCAAAATAGTTTGTGTTCTTGATCTGAACATGAGTGGTTTTAAGAACAATTGTACTTGATCTGCTCAAGAGCATGTATCAAGAATTAACAGTTTAATACTTTTTTTTAAGTTGCTCATGTTCTAATTATACATAAATGAATTTTGAAAATATTATTCTTGAACACTTAAATAAACTGTCTTTAAACTGTTCTTGAACTTTTATCTTATGTTTTACTGATTTTATTAGATTTCAACGATACAGTTACCTCACGATACGATACGTATCACGATGTTTGCCTCACGATACGATACATATCGTGATACATTTTTGACAACTTTAGAACCTTATAAATAACAGATTTATGACACTAGAAGTAAATACTCAAATATTAACCCTTGTCATGCTGGATGTTTATATGTACTACACTCTTCCGCAGTTTTTATCAAATTCTTTTAAAATATTTCAATTATTAGCATGCATTTACAAGCAGAGCCAAAAAACTATGTAGATTAAGATCAGCTGGGTTCTCAAAAGCCAGCTGATCTTGTTTCACACTGTTTCAAAACAGGATACATTAAGAGTTTAGCATGGAAAAGGGTTTACTAATTAAAGCAGAACAATTAAAAGGGAAAATGGTTACATTCCTTTATACAAAAACATATATTTTTAAAATCAATTTCTAATATATAACAATAAGTGCTGTATCGTTAGCGTATCGTAAAATGACCTCACGATACGATATGCATATCGGCAGAAAACGTATCGTGATACAATTTCAGTGAATCCTTGCAGCTCTACTACAAAGAGATAAAATACTCAGCAAGTCTTGTATTTATCTATTTTCCTTAACTCTATAATAGATTCAATAAAACATGAGCACTCGTGTAAGATCCTTTATTTCTAGCACTATTTATAAGCAAAAAAATTCTGGATGGATAAAAAATTTAAAAAATGTCATTTCTAAGCTTGGAATGACTGAATCTGAGGAGGAGTTTTGGAGCTTCTAAATGCTATGAGATTAGAGAACACCATTAAATGACTTAAGGTGATATAGTACGTGTCCACTATTTCAGAGTCAGCTGAATTTTACAGAATCAACTTTATCATAGATCCAGATTAAGGAACTTTTTATGCGTAAAATTGTGACTATTTTCTTATTTGTGTTAAAACATTTTACTTCCACCAAGATTTGAATCTGGAACACTGACTCCAAGAGTGAGTAGTTTTCTATTACACCATGGAAAATAATTTTGTTGTACTGGCTAGATTTCTATTAAATTTTGTTAATAATATATTTAAAGCATCCAAATCAGTTTCCAGCTGCCAACTTTTTTACTTCCACCAGGATTTGAACCTGGAACCCTTACTCCAAGAGTGAGTATGTTTTCTAGTACACCTACTGGCTAGATTTCTATTTTTGTTACTATAATTGATTCATCCAAATCAGTTTCCAGCTGCTCAACTTTGGACTTCAACCAGGATTTGAACCTGGAACACTCACTCCAAGAGTGAGAATGTTTTCTAGTACACCACGGAAGCTAATTTTGTCGTACTGGCTAGATTTCTATTTTTGTTACTATAATTGATTCATCCTAATCAGTTTGCAGCTGCACAACTTTGGACTTCCACCAGGATTTGAACATGGAGCCCTCACTCCAAGAGTGAGTATGTTTTCTATTACACCATGGAAGCTAATGTAGTTATTAGCACTTAAATACTTCAATTTATAAAGAACTAAGATGATTTCTGGCCAAAAATGATTAAATTAATCATTTGTTGTTTTAAGCTATTATGTATTCACCATATCTACATTAATTGCTGGTTCCCTGTCTACAGGTGGTCAGTAATGTAAATACAGGTAACCAGAACCCCCCCATTTCCAGGTATTGGGGGGTTACTGGTTACCTGTTTTTCCATTACTGACCACCTGTAAAGCGGGAACCAGCAATTAATGTAGATATGGTGAATTACTGAATAAAAATAAACCAGCTGATTTGCCTGACAGCAATGGGATTCGAACCCAGATTACCCCCTAAGCGTATTGTTTATTACTTTACCCGAGGATGTTCTACCAATTCAACTATGCTGACTGCTGAAGCAAGATATAGCTGGTTTAATTTCATTTAGTTGATTTGGACTTAATGTACATGTAAAGGACTAAAAGAAGATTTGTGGCCAAAAATGATCAAATCTCTCAAATCTTGCCCATAAATAATACCAGGTGCAGTTTAATATTCACCTGTATCACTGTTGTACTGCCATCCTGTTCCTCTTTTTTGCCAACCTGCATCAAAGCTGACCTGAACCTGGAAGAAAATTGAGAAGTGTACATGTTCTTCAAAGCTATCTATTCCATCAATCCAAAACCATTTATGCAATGTTGGTAGAGTGCATTAATTATCAAGTGCATTTATGGAATTATTTTGAATTTGAATCAGTGGTTGAATAAGGTACAATTTCAAGGTATTTCTTATCTACAGCAGAACCATTTGTGTTGTCGACATTATGAGGAACACGCACTTCTCTGTCAAAAAGTTTGATTACCCTAATTTGTATCAGGGGTTCTGGAATTCCTGCCCTTTAAATAGAGGATCTTACATGAGTGCTCATGTCTTATTGAATTTATTAAAAGAGTTGGGGAAAAGAGATAAAATGCAAGGCTTGCCGAGCATTTTATCTCTTTTTCGCAACGAGCTTAATAAATTCAATAATACAAGAGCACGAATGTTAGATTCTATTTATCATATGACATTAAGATTACTTTGAAATATCATTTCTGGCGTTAAAAACGTTATAATTGCGTCATTATGTATGCAATGTTGTTATGGACGTAATAACGTTTCCCGTAAATCGATAAACCACTAGTGGTTTACAGATTTTATTGCATGGCGTTATTTCACTCCCAGACGCGACGTCATATGATAAAGGTATTTCTTATCTACAACTGTGTTGACCATTCAGTTCAGTGACCATTCAGTTCAGTAGAAGCGAAGCAATTTTGCACTTTTTGAAAAGGTTAATTATTATGACTATGACTCAGGGCTGTGTAAAAATCAAGCCTGATTTGTCCAACCTGGTCACATTTCATTCAGGACTAGTCAAAATTTTCTATTTTCTTGCCCTGGGTTAAATAAGTAGATCTATAAAATTGATACATTTCTGTCATTCATATTTTGATTATTACGAGTTCACTATTGTTGCAATGAAAACAGTGTGGGTACTGATCAGCTGGCTTCTTTGGATGCCTGCTGATCTGGACCTACATTGGTTACATGAGCCTGGTAGTGCTTAAATTTGTATTGTTTACGTAAGAGTAAATAAAAATTGTCTAAACACAATATATGGTACATATATTAAGTAATCTGCTCTTTAAGACAAGTTTAATGTTCTTTGGACAAGTACATTATGGCCGTTTACATAATATCTGCATGATTATGTTATCTATCAAATTTATCCTTAATCACACACCAAATTTGGGTTTCCTACCTCTTATAATAAAAGAGATTGATATGCTCCGACCATACTTATTCTAAAACCTAGGTCAGAGCAGCGCCCTAGATAAGCTTTTGGGTCAGTTGGGTATTTACGCAAACTGGTAATCCTCAATTGCGTACTTGCAAAAACAATTGCGTATTTTCATATTTTTTTACGCCACGTTTTTTTTCTGTGATTACGCATAAAGCCATTGGGAATGTGCTTGCATATTTATTCGCTCCCATGGCCTGCCTTTCTAAAGTATCAAACTAGCAGATAGCAAATCTCATCCCCTTGTTGACATTCGAGCGTGTACACTTTGCAAAGTTTCACTTTCATCATATTGTTTTACTGCGAAATACTGGACTGGGCACTGATATTTTATACACATAAAAAGTGTTATATTGCGTGCTCGCTTGTAAAAAAAAAAAAATCAATACCCGACTGGCATTTGTTTTTTCCCCAAATGGAAACGAAATGGACTAAATGGTAACCATGACATCGCATGTAATTGCATACCGATCATTAGAATTGCTTTTCGGTACGCACACATTTCATTTTAATTGCTTATTTGGGGTTTTTAATTGCGTATTTACGCAAATATGCTGCTTATCTAGGGTGCTGTCAGAGGTTAAGTTTAATGTTACAGTGACCCATAAATAGTACACTACACTCCACCATCCCAAGATGCATCAACACACCAAATTTGGGATTCCCATCTTAAATAAGACAAGAGATATGCTCCAGACACAATTATTCTAAAAACTAGGTCAAGGTCACAGTGACCTTAAAATGGTATGTGATACACGCTATCCCGAGAAGCATTCTCATACCAAAATTTGGAATTCCTACCTAAAAGAATATAGAAGATATGCATCAGACCCAATGCTGATTCTAGAAACTAGGTCAGAGGTAAGTGTCAATTCACAGTGACCCAAGGATGGTTTTTAGACCCTTCGTCATCCCAAGTTGCATGCACTCACCTAATTTGGGATTCCTATCTCAAATAATACAACAGATATGCTCCTGACACAATTATTCTAAAAACTAGGTCACAGGTCAAGGTCACAGCAACCCTAAGTTGGTATGTGAAAAACCGCCATCCCAAGATGCATTCACAGACCAAATTTGGAATTACTCATAACCTAAGAAGGATATAGGACATTGACCTTTGAAACTTCTTTATAGCCATTGTCTCATAAGTTTTAATATACCAAGAAAGAATAATGACTGGCCTTAACAGTATTCAAAAAATTACTTTTCAAAAAAAAATCCCATTTAAATGCATTAGGAAGCAAAATTGACCTTGACGTTAAGTAGGCCAAGGTCAAATTTGGTTCATCATTTGAACAAACTTGGAAGACCTCACATCCCAATGCTACATACCAAGTCCCAAGGTCACTGGCCTTCTGGTTCTGGAGAAGATTTATAAAGGGTGTTTACCATATATGGGCATGGCGGTTGTCTTGGTCACGTGACCAAAATATTTTGTAGAAATTTTGGCTAACTTAGCATAAGGAGTATTCACATGAAATTTGAGTTCAATCGGGCCAATTGTTTGTCAGAAAACTATGTTTTGATAAATTGATGAGACTCCAATATGAGCCACTAAGCTTCGTTATTTATAGCCTTTATTTATTACATGCATCCATTCCACACACCAAATTTGAGTTTCTTTGGAGGCATAAAAAACACCTAAATCATAAAACATCTTGCAATTAAGTAAATTTTAATATAATTACTGAATCCGAATCACTAAGGGCAATTTCCTCCAGTTGAGCTTCCCTACATGAATCCCTGGCAACATCTTGTAGAACTGGGCCTATTTCTTCCTCCTTTTTCTTTAGGGTTTTGGGGTCAACATATGGCAAATTCATTCCCATGAAAAAGTTGTTTACATGAGTAGCACCCATACCAGCTATAAGCATACCTGGAATTGATTGAAAACCTTATTTATCTTATGTACATATCAAATAATAATAAAAATAAAATTGACATTTTCTACAATGAAAAACATTTACTGAGTGATAGACTGTATAGTATATGGAGCTAGGATTTAAGGCCCACCTGAAAGAAAAGACACACATTTAGCCATAAGGCAGTTCTGAGTTTGAAATCAGTGTTCTGAGAGCTTTAGCTTGAGCAGCAAAATGTGTAACATTTAAATCTGTCTGCCTGCTTGTCTGTCTGTCTGTCAATCACAACCTATGTTTCGCTCCTTCAGGAATATTCATGCTAGACTCAATCAACTATGAATAATTATATGATGAAACATACATGTACTTCTAACAAAGAAACTATGGGTACTTGTCAGGTCCACTAGCATTGGTTCACTTATAAATGTCTCATATTTCCATAAGCAAACAGAGTAGCCCCTGATCAGGCAGCTATAATCTGCCTGATCTAGGTCTGCTCTGTAAATACAAAAGCATTAAAAGACCTCTATGATGTATAGATGATCTTACATAAGTGATCATGTTTTATTGAATTTATTAAACGAGTTGGGTAAAGGAGATAAAATGCCAGGCTTGCCGAGCATTTTATCGCTTTTTCGAAACAAGTTTAAAAAATTCAATAATACTAGAGTACGAATGTTAGGTTCTATTTATCATATGACATTAAAATTACTTTGAAATAGGCCTGGGAAGAGAAATTTCTGGAAAACCTCTATTGTCAAATTTAAAACCATTTTCAAACAGCACTAGACTGGCTACAGTCTGAAACATTGATAGTTTGAAGAAACAATATCAATATAAATTTGCATTCATAACATTTTTTTCAATATAAATTTGCATTCATAATATTTTTTTCTTTTATCAACAAATTATTGCCTATAATAGTCAGATGTCTTAAAACAGAGCCATGGGAGCGCAGTGGCTCAGTGGTAGAGTGCTTGACTCGAGACCGAGGGGCCGCGGGTTCGAGCATCACCGGTGTCACTGTGTTGTGGTCATTGAGCAAGACACATTTATCCTAGCTTAGTACTGGTTCAACCCAGGAAGACCCGTCCCTGTTTAACTGAAAGATTGTTGATGGGACGTAAAGAAGCCAATCAAACAAATAAAACAGAGCCATCAGAATTAGACTATATAGCTACCAGTATATGAAATGATATATGATTGATAGAATAAATGTTTTGAGGACTGGAGCCAGCCTAAAACAGCATGTGAATCTTAGGAGTTGAACATGTTGTTTTCTTCATTCATTTGTCAATGGCTAAAATAGCTATGCAACTAGGTTATTGTTTATGCAAGAATACATGTCACCATATTTATGTATGATTAACGAAGAAGAAACTATTTTGTGAAAGCTTATACTTGTATAAATACACTATTATTGACTTGAAGTTCTAATTATGTACATGTATATGCAAAAGTACAGAGATATGCGATTTCTAACCTGGGCCTGTAAACTAAGTTGTTTCCGTACGTATCCCAAAAAAATAAATAGTGACCTGTCAATGTGATATACTGATTGCTTTTGGGGGTTTAAAAATCATTAATTCTTGTATATTCCGACACGCTCTGTGTCCGTTATCGACCTACTTTCTAAATATAACTAGAGGTTTCCCAAAGTAATACACACACCAAGTACAGATTTACATACACGGCTCCAGATAAATTGTCAACATTTCGAACAAAATATTTTAATAACAGAATAAGCAGACTTTTTTTTTTCAGTAACTAGGCGATTATACATGTAGCTAGACTAGTGTTTTGTGTTTCAGAGATGCTAATTAATGTTACAGATATACCTGTTTTATCTTTTTATATAGAAAAAGGAAATATAACCAAAACAAACAAAACTATCTTTCTGGGCTCACCCTGCCATTAGGCATTAGCCATTGTAGCCATTTGCTGCTAAAAATGTAGAGCATGCGGCTACAAATATAAGTCATTGGCTAAAAGTACACTCTAGGTGGTTCAAAAATTAATTATTTTGGATCTTATGTATATGTATGCTTTTGGATCTTTCAATATTGCTTTTATATTTTATTATTGTGCCATATTTAACTCTCTGAATGCTGTTTTTTTTTTCAATGCCATCAGGGTGTCAAACAGTCTGGATCCAGATCAAGCCCGCATTTTGTAGGGTAATCCAGTTACATTGTAGAGAAGAATATAAAAATCACATGATAAAAATAAATTGCGTATAAAAAATAAACAGATAAAACTGACAAACGTATAAAATCTCTTTGTTGTTGAAAGCCGTCAACATAAACAATCGTCTGACACTTCCCGTTGTTGTTGTTGTTGATCTGTTTATGGCACTATGATGTTGCCCATAGACTCTATGTGCTGTCAATTCTCTGGTGCTTCTCTCAATGTACTTTATACTCATGTAACACAGGTACGTATGAAGGGTTCGGGTGTGTTTTTAAAAGATTTGAGGTTAAAACCTCTTTGAGCTCCTAATGAATTCCATTAGGGCTCCAACAAGATTATGCTGTGCTTCCCTACTTATGTCTTCAACCATGCCGGTAAGCACTTTGATATCAATGTTGCCAATACGGTTTGCATCTTCCCTATGCAGTATCTCCTCCACCTTCTCTTGTAGTTGAATCCTTTCCTCGTCAAACTTCTTGCACACAAATAAGTAATGATTCAGATCTTCCGGGATGTTGCATATGTCACAAAGATTTGAAATTTCCTTATTGATCTTTGACTGATGATTGTTCAGTTTGGAATGACCACTAATTAACTGGTTCAGATGTGAGAAAGTCCATCTGTCTTTTTCTCCCCAACAGCTTCTCTTCCCAACCTCTGAAAACACCTCATGAATGAACGACTCATTTTCTGCACATGCGAATCTTTTATTCCATTTTTCCACTGTCTTGTTCTTCATTTCTTGAAATGCTTCTCTTTTATCCCAAACTGGGGGAACATTCACATCTGAACCACTCATTTCAATTGCTGCCTGTTTTGCCTGCTGATCCGCCAACTCATTTCCCTCGATCTCCTTATGGCCCGGAACCCAATGCACCTTAATTTCGTTTTGCCGTTCCCTTATCTTGCTCAAGTTGTTTTTAATGTCCAGGATTATTTCTATTTTATTTCTTGGTAATTCATTTCCAAAAGCTGTTTTATTGCTGGCTGACAATCTGTCAGGATATGTATATTCTTGTGCTTCACTGTATCTGTCTCGGCCAAAAACTCCAAACCAATTTGTATTCCTACCAGCTCTCCTGTGTAATTATTGCTTAATGGGCTAACTCCCTTTTGTAAAAGGATAGGAGAGGTGGAATACCCATCCAAATAGATAACAGCTCCCGCACCGGTTGGTCCAGGATTGGTAAGGGCTGATCCGTCTGTGAAAAGGAGAACATCCCGGTTGCTACACTGATCTAATACTTCTCTGATGTTCACCTCCTGGTCTTCTTTCGTGTTTGAAAATTCTTCAGTATCCAACAAGCCTATGTCCTGAATCAAACCCATATACTCTCTAGTATACTTGAAATCCTTCTCAATTTTGTCAAACTCAACTAGTCCCTTCATCTCCCTGAATCTGGACATAAGTAGATGGAATATTGAAGGTTTTCTCCCAACGATCTTGTCATTTTCTGCCCATGCCTCAAATTCAGCTCTTAACGGATCATCTGGGTGTTTTGCACCAATTCTAACCACCTCCTGTGCCTGCCTGAGTTTCAGCTGCAAGTCAATTGGTTGGTAATTCGTTTATGCTTCCAGTGCTTCAGTGCTGGTACTGTTCAAACATCCTGATGCCTTGATCATAGCAGCCCTGTGAACCTTACCAAATTCTTTGGAACTCTCATCCCCAGAACCTACTGTAACGGCAACTCCATATTCCATGATCGGCAGAACCAAAGATCTGTATAATTTCATAAACACTGACTGACTGCAACCTTTATGTCCTTGTACAAAACTTTCAATACCCTGTAAAGCACTGAAAGCTGACTGTGTTTTTTCTTTCACATGTTGTTTGAAATTCAACTTGTCATCAACAGTTATCCCTAATATCTTTTTGGCCTTAACTATTTTCAGTAACTCCCCCTTTAATCGAACTTGGACAACAGATATATCCACATCATCACTAGCAGTAAAGACTAACACCTCTGTTTTCTCTGGAGCTATACTCATATTCCAGTTCAAACACCAATTTTCCCCTATATGAACATCTCTATTCACTACTGCATTTGCTAACACCAGGGATTTGTCACTTTTCCATACACCGTTATCATCTGCATACTCAGCATGATCACTGACCATTCCTTCTGTGAAATCACTTGTGTACATATTGCAAAGAGTTGGGCTGATTACTGACCCTTGAGGTATCCCTACTGTAGACATGAACAGTTGTGAGGTATAGTCATTGACCTTTAAATAGTACATTCTATCCATGATAAAATTCTTGATGTATAACCACAGTCTTCCGCTAATGCCATATGTTGAAGCTTTTTTGAGTAACCCTGCCCGCCAAATCCTCTCATAACAGGACTCAAAATCCATCACTGTTACAACTGTATTTTCATTCTTATTTCTCGCCTCAGATACTGAGTTACACATCCTCAAAACTGTTTGTACACAGGACTTCTGTTTTCTGAAGGCAAATTGTGTCTTCGCCACTCCCTCCTCTACTTCCAGTTTCCACACTAATCTTTTGTTAATAACTCTTTCCATTACCTTCCCAATAACACTCTCTAACGTTATTGGTCTATAGGACCTCACGGTATTATAGTTAGATTTTCCAGGTTTGGGTAGCATTATTTTAGGATCCAACTTGAATGCTTGTGGTAACACTCCTAACGACCAACTTTTATTAATAAGGTAATGTATGGCCTTCACAATAGCTTCACCTCCTTTTCCCGCGAAAGAAAAAAGTAAACAAGTGCGCGTTCGTTTACAGCGAATTAGCTGTTTGACATACTGAGCCAAGCGTCCGTCTTTTAGTATGATATATTATGGAAAAAATGCTTTGACAATTTACCTGTTAATTTTATAATAATTTTGTAAACGTTATCAATATAAATCAAACGAATTTTATGCGATATAACTAAGATTGAAACGAAACCGAGTTTGCGTAAAATCACGTTTTTTTCAATCGAACGCATCAAGGTTTACCTCCCCTGCAACTTTAGAGTTATGGTTATTGGTGTCCGTAGTGACAAAAATAATGAATGTTTATTTTTAACATCTCCATATTATAAATCTGAAAGAAAAGACTTAAAATATTAACAACGATGATTGTTAGATACAACATTATAATCCCCTTCCTAAAAAGTGGTCAGAAAGTTTTATTCGTAATTATAGATGGTTGCCTAGCACCAAGACAACATGAACTACTTTGCAATACCTGGTATAATAAAACAATCACCATGGCAACTAGACTTCCCATACTTGCATACTGTTATTGCATTTTCTGAAGGACATACTGATGTATCCATATATGGAATTATTAAAATTTCTTCCAATACCAAAGTCATCATTTTATATTTCAAAAAATCAAAACAATGGATAAACAGTTAAGTAAGTTTCAGAACCTCCATAGCAGCATTTGGATGCAAAATATTAACTTTTTACACATATTTTACTTAAATAGTATGTATACATGAATGTCTATAGTATAGTTTGAAGTACATATATTACTTGTTTACATCTAAAAAGTCATATCTGGCTCTCCAACAGATTTAATTAAATTTTCCTTTATGACGTATGCAGTTTTGTAAGCTTGAGGTCTTAAATTTGGCATACTTGTATGTTTTACATGTATTATCAAAACATTTTGCGAGGTAGCAAAATTGATTAAAGATGATAAAATATAGCAAAGAGTCCATTAAATCAAATACAAAGCTTAAAATGAATAAAATAGTCAAAAAGGGACATCACAACTGAAAATGAAAGAAAAAGTAGCGAAAAAGAAAAAGAAAGAAAATATGAAAAGAAAAAGACAAAGACAAACTAGAATGCGCAGTCGATGGGGGGCCATCCCAAATCCCAACGCTTAATTTTTTGACCCACCCAGCACCCCAAGTCCCACACGTGAACAGATTGATAATTCTGTTCAATATGTTTTCCATCTTTTATTAGTATAAATGCACACAAAGTTTGGAATAAAAATCTTAGAATTGACATGGTAGTCAAAATTTTATCATATTTGACCTTTTGAACTCACCCCAAGGTCACCAATTTGACCACAGGGTGAATTCTGTTCTGCTCGTCATCGCCGTCGATTTTGATATGCCAATTGACCATGTTTGAAATAAAATAATTTTTGACCCCCTGGGCGCCCCAGCGCCCCAGAGTCCCAACCCCTGGGGCATGACCCATGCGACAGAATGAAAATCCCATCTGATATGCTTTGTATCTTTCATTTGTGAGAACACACACAAAGTTTGGTACACAAATCTTTGGAATTGACTTTGTAATTGAAATTAAATGATATTTGATTTTAAGACCCCTCCCAAGGGCCCGAGGGGGCGGGACAAAAAGTTTGACGTTGCGCGCCCCATTCATGTGAGTAAATCACACACCAAATTTGGTTGAATTTTGCCCAATGGTTTTGGAGAAGATAGCACAACGGACAGACGGATGGACGGATTGAGGCGAGTACAATATCCCCTTTGCGTTTTTTTAAAAAAGCGTGGGGATAAAAATAGATAAAAACACAATTAAAAACTATGGTGGGGATATATAATGCAGCTGAAACTGGCGCCATGAAACTGGTTTAAGCCCTCCAGTACAGTAAAATATTTTGACTGACCATTCGAAGGCGGTACTTCTTTTGAGGATCATTTGTGTTATTTATGTCTAGTGCCTGTCATGCTTTCGCGTCTGTTCATTGCTGCCTTGTGGTAACCTGCTGGGAAAGGACTGACTTCTTGGCTCTGTTTGTGACGTTTAATTGTGTGTTTGGTCACTTTTTCATGTGATATCCTAGGTCATGTGTAGTACTTGGTTGTATGGATTCCTGATATTTGCCGCCTTTCTTACTTTCATTGATGCAGCTTACGACATCAGTAGTCCAAAAATTACGTATACCTATTATACCTTTAATTTCTGTTTTCTGTTCATGAAATCTTCCATCACCGCCCGGTGACGACTCATGGAGGACTGGAAAGAATTAGTTTTTCTTTGTAAAAATAGACTTCAATCAATTTATACGAGTATAGTTAGCTGTGTTTATAGCCTGAAAACACGTGCATTCTTTTCAGTGATTTGTGGTGTTAGTTTTCTTTATTTGTGCTGTGTGCATTGTTTACGTCTGTTCAGTGCTTACTTGCAGCATAATTACCTCATTAGAAAATGTTAGTTATATTGTTTCTTAAACATTGTTATTATACAAGTCATTTTGAAAAAGTTTCTTATCCTCTTGTAGCCTTGTGTGGGATGATTGTCACACTGTTAGACTCCTCTGTTTCTTTTTTCTTTTTTTGTTGATGGGGTACCTATGTTTGTTTTTGCCTCATGGGTTAACTAATGATTAAATCTATTTCAATTTTTATTTTTTAGTGTTGCAAGCATATTTGTCTCTTGGCTAATAGCAAAATAATTGTCATATTCCTTTTGGTCATGAAGATAACTTAACAAATTGAAACGAACAAACACAGACTTTGAATAGCATAGACAGTCTGTGTTTTCAAGCTAGATTTTAAATACAAGGCAAGTTAAAATATGTTCCCCCCTCATTATAACATACAATAGTATATATGGGGCAGAATAGATACCATTTTCAATTCCATTTGCTATGATAACATGTTTAACACACATTTAAATCATTATTACGAGTTTTAAGGGAAAACGGCTTCCCATACAAATGTCGCTTATACGGCAAATCGCTATTCACAATAAATTGCTATACAGTTGTTTTGTATTACCGAATGTTCAAATATTATTTGTGCGAAAAATCTGCTTTGCTACTTTCGGGTAAGCATCGTTGACTTTTTACGAGATATGCTGGTCTGGGCTACAGCCTAATAATTCTGTTATCGAAGGGTTTGATAATATGAACCGCAACATGAGCTTTTCAACAATGTGGTATGTGTGACCAGCCACGCCTCAAATCAGCCTGCACATACGCGCAGTCTGTTCAGAGCCTTTGCTAGTCGCTTGAATATTTTATGAGTATTAAGCTGCTGTCCGAACAGCATTTTGAGTTTCTAAGCTTAACAGTAGGCTACACAGGCTAGTCTGAGTCCATTAATGTCAAATGCCACATTGTTGGAAAGCACATGTTGCGGCCCAATTCTGTTATGTGAGTTTGATAAGATGTTCATAGGCTTGCTGGAGGCAAAGGTATACTACAGTTTCAAAGAAATGAGCCGCGACATATGATTTCCAACAATGTGGTATTTTGACAAGCGTAGACTCAGACGAGCCTGTGCAGCCTCCTTTTAAGCTTAGTAACTCCAAATTATGTTCGATCAGTAGCCTAAGAGTCATGCAATATTCAATTGACTACATGTAGCAAAGGCTCTGACCAGATTGCGCGTAGCGCAGGCTGGTCCGAGCCTTTGCTGGTCGCCGTACGACATTGTTGAAAATATCATGTCACGGCTCCAATGCTTCGTTATTACCCTTGTCATTATTGTGTTCCCATAAATACTGATTGAACACGTATGACATTGTACCTTTTGTATTATAGGGGTTGCCAGTCAAAAGGGGTACGTTAAGGGGCTATTTTGGCCCCCTCTAGAGCCAAAAACTGAAAGTTGCTTTTCGCCAATTTCATTTTATTGGTTTGTTAGAAGAATAGCCCAAGTGTAAAATTCTAGCATCTATATTACTTTTACACGTTGCTATGGATACCAAAATGGCCGACAAAATAGGCTTAAAATAGAGAAATTGCCATTTTAGGTCAAATTTGAGGCTTTTGGAGACCGATTTTTAAGAATGAGATATCAGCACAAGCAAATACCAAAAAACCCTTTTAATATATTGTGTGCCGTGATAAATCTCATCATCTGTTAAAAAAATTTTGGTTTTGGCTTGTGCTCTATATTAATTCCTCTGTTACATGTCTCAAATTTGCTCCAAAATGGTCATTTTCCTATTTTCAGCCAAATTTGGCGGCCATTTTTGTTACCATAGCAACCGTAAAAGTCGAATCAATACCAGACCTTTACACTTTGGCTGGTGTTCTTATAAACTAATAACAAGAAACTTGTGAAGAGCAACATTTATTTTTTGACATCAGAGGGGGGCAAATAAAGTCTCCCTTTCTATATAATGATGCATTTTTTTCTGTCCTTGAAGTTTGATATTCATCTTACGCATTTTATAATACGCCTAATTAATGCAGCTTTTGAACTGGGTCTCCCTTATTTGTCAAAAGGACCTGTTCACTAGTATCCAAAATAAATAGGGTTTATTTTTTGAGAATAAATAAATAATTTGTGTGATTTTTTTGTAAATTCCTTTTATATTATTCATACAAACTTGACCAGTTACTTTACGCTTGACGGGCTCATTATCAGCAGGAAATTTACTAATTACTACACATGTGTTTCACAGTACTTCATTAATTGAACATAAATTGTAAAAGTGTATCTAGCAACGCTGCATTTTTCACTATGATTGCTATATGTGCCTGTATATTGCACATAAATTGCAAAGTTATTACGCAACACAATGGCCTTATTCAGAGAATCAAAGGTTAATGTTTAAAGTACAGAATATCTTTAGTAAAATTAGTATACATATGAGGTTATAATTTTGCCTAATGAAAGTGGAACATGAAAAAAACTTTATGTTTGTCTGAGTTCCCGGCTCACGATTTCTTTGCAACCTTTCTTACTTTAAATGAATAATTGGTCTTATGTTAATGAATAACCCAAAATTTTAATGAGATGAATAATGGGCTATTTTTTTTAATTAATAGTGAATACCAGACCGCCCCCATCCAGACCCTCATATCGAGGCTTGTTGTTCAGAACAGTAAAAAAGTTCGACCTTTCCAGATTAATTTGTTTATATCAAATGTATATGAGCCATGTCATGTGATTTCCTTGACAAGTGTAGACTCAGACAAGTCCCGTGCAGCCTCCTTTTATGCTTAGAAACTCCAAATGCTGTTTGGATAGTAGGTTTACAGTCATGGAATATTCAAGCGACAAGCAATGGCTCTGATCAGACTGCGAGTATGTACAGGCTGGTCTGAGCCTTTGCTGGTCGCACATACCACGGCATCTATATACATGTATAATTATATCGATTATGATGTTTGTTTTGCTTGATTGTAATCTTACTTTTGTACGTGTGTCTCAAGAGTATGATATGTCTTTATTGGGGTTGTCATGCTAAGTTTCCTCTTTCACTGCCATAGCAAGATAAAATCAACAGCAGTGCTGTCATTGAACGTTGGAAGCCAAAGTTGTGAATATGTATGTACAACATCTGTTGGGTAAGGAAACTGTGCAGTCAGTAAAAGTTTAAGTCTGCTAATTTAGTAGATAGTAAAATTTCATTATGTTCTGATTCGACTCTTCTCATACGAACATAAATCATTTATATTTTATTGCAGTGTGTTTTACATTTCCTCTTTAAAATATAAAGAAGCATCATTCACCTGTCAGTTTCTTCAGACCATTTAGCCTATCTTTACTGCGCATGCTCAGAAGCTTTTTATTTGCAATCAAATAAAACTAACAAGAATATAGTATGTGCCAACAGCCAGCTGATCGACGTGTATTTAGTATATGTCATGACAAAAGATTAGCATATTTTTGTGTTTGTTATTCTGAAGCTCTGCTACAGCCATATTCTAAGTCCATCCGTCATAGTCTTGGCTTGCGATCCCCAAACAATGGAAGAACTTTTACAAGTTAAATCTGAAACGAACTGATATAATATCATCTTCAAGTATTGTCTTCTAATCTTATAATTTTTTACAATTTTGAACAAATTGTTACTACTACAATTGAACCTTTAACATCCTGTGTAACTTTAAGGTTGAAATGCACTGATGCCATTACAATTAATCTCTAAACCTGCGTAAGTTCTGAAAGAAATGCTTAGATGCTGCTTTTGTTGAATAAACTATAAAATGCTTTAAATTATTTATACAATACTACGAAAAAAAAACTACAATAAAACTCATAAACTCAGATGGTTCAATCAGAATATACATGTAAGCTGTTAACACAATAATCTAATTCGATTAAAAGCAGCCTGCGCTAATGCATATATGTAAGATTATGCGTGATAATATTTCTATGGATAGACAAAACACTTTGAAGCGTGACAACGCTTTCAATATGAAACATAGTTCTTAAAATGTATGTCTTAAGTCGTTTCTCTTTTAACATGAAATATTTAACAAGAACATATGTTCATGTCCTAGTGGGTTATTATAAGGGCTCTGCAATAGAAATACCCAAAGTTCATTACTCAAAGGTCATGGCGCATCTGTATGAAATGCTTTGTGAGCATCTGCTTTCCCTAACCATGAGAATAATCATTTGTTTTACGTTTTATTTTATGCTTTTTTACCTTTTAATATAAGATAAAAGCGCAGATATATTAACCTTTAAGTGCGTCTTCCTTAAATATATACTTGCCAATCTGTATTTCTCCAGATATTCGCAAATTTCGCCGTCTGCTTGCCATCTCTACCACTTCTTTCCATTCCTCTATCCTGAAATTCTTCCTGCCTCTAATGCATACCAATTCGACTATGATGTCCAGTCTTTTCAAACATCTAAAAGAACTAAATACTTGTGATAAATAAAGTAAATTCATACTTAACAACAATGGGATAGACAAGACCAGAAATTGGGTAGCATTCGTGCTTTATTAGCCCTTCTAGATTCAAATTCTAATCTATTCAATATACCCCGATATTGTAAAATATCCCTACGATATATTCCTTGATGAACATGGCCATGATAAAACTGAAATAGCGCATTTCATTTGTTCGTCAGTATGTGCTTAAATAAAAGGAATAAATTTCCAAATTATGAAATTTTACATATTCATTTCTTGAAAGATCTTCTTTCATATTCCAATGATATTTTCAAATCATTTTTTTAAAACTTGTAGTGTCATGCGGCATAAAGTAATTGAACATGCGTCATAAAATAATTGACCACTTAATGTATATATTATGCTTCTAATACTGTTGGCCAATGTTTCCAACATCATTCTTGAAACATATGTGCTTAAAAATAGTATATGATGTGTATGCTACATCATAATTGTGGGTGGGTGGGTGGGGTGAAAGCACGTTTGAACGATCTGCGGCTAAGGCTTCGATAATTCAATATTAACCTATCTTCTCTTTATACACCTGTCGTCACGTGCAATTAAAGTTTCACGTGGAAATTCATTTTTCAAATGAATACAACTCACGTGAAACTTAACTATTTAATGCTTTTTCAACTTAGACTTGATGTACCATAAAACCGCTTACAAGCGCCCATTCACACCTTTACCTTAAAACGCCGTGCAAACAAATATAAATTTCATTATGTTCTGATTCGACTCTTCTCATACGAACATAAATCATTTATATTTTATTGCAGCGTTGTTTTTTATTTCCTCTTTAAAATATAAAGAAGCATCATTCACCTGTCAGTGTCTTCAGACCATTTAGCCTATCTTTACTGCGCAGTCTCAGAAGCTTCTTATTTGCAATTAAATAAAACTAACAAGAATATAGTATGTGCCAACAGCCAGCTGATCGACAATAAAGAACGGGCAACCAAAATGCTATTAACAACCATAAATGAAAATACAAAGGTATTCATTTATCATATTTGTTAGCAACATTTCTGAGATAAAGCTCGTGTATGTACCTGTTTTTAGAGTTCTCTGCCTTCCATCTGCCATGTTTTTTCATCAATCTCTCATGAATTACGTTCCCTGCTGCTGTAGCTCTGCCTGATCTGAGGCTATGTAAGCCAAAACAGCCCTTAGGCAAACCAACTTTTTCCAAATTTCCCAGCAAAATCTCTCTGTCTCTAGTGTATGACAGCTTCCTACTTTTATGGAGCTTACAACCAGACTTAGTTTTAACAACTAACTGAAAAATATAATTACTTAAATTATCATTAATATTAGCTAATTTCATATTAAACCAAAAGATGAATTTTGGAACACACTATGATTCCCTTTAGGGGATATGACTATCCATGCCATTCCTTAAACTTATCAGTTTTGCTTTGCTGATAAAAAAAATCTAATCCTAATAAATGATCATATGAAATTAGCCAATTCAGACTATCTCAGGAATCCAAAATATCCTAACAAGCACATTAAGACGAATCTCAAATTAAAAAGATTTTTACCATCTCTACCAAACATTTGTACAATTTTAGCAACATATGAGGAGTATAAGGTTCTATTTTGATAACAGGCTTAGACAATATTCTCCAGCCTCTTAATTCATCCTTACAGTGCTTGACATAGAATAATTAAGCACCTCTGGCATCTTTTTAGCTAGATTGCTCATTCTGCATTGCTGAAAGATTTCGCCATGTCCATAAATTCTGTGACCATTTGAGGTAAATCTGTATTTTTTTTAAACGAAATCGTTTTTTAACCGAACCCCCTTCTCTTAGTCATCTAATTTCATGTAATTTTTTTTATTAGGAATCACACTAATAACAATTTATGGAAATATATCTCCCAACAAAAAGCACCAATCACATTCTTGTTCAATTGATCTCATGAAATTTACTAAATAAGTCCATTTAAAGACAACTAGATGCAACCAAGAACACGTCACGCCCTTTCCTGATTTATCACGATGTAAGTCACAGCAATTACAATCTATAAACATCATCTCAACAATTAATAAGCTCTAAACCCATTCTTGTTTCGTACGAATTTATAAATTTAATTTTATTGATCTCAAAACTGAGAATACTGAAACAACCAAGAAGCGTCACATACATTCTTAGTCTATAACCTTGGAAATCTCACCAAAGACTAACTATAAAGCGCATCTCGCCAAACAAAAAGCGCCAACCCCATTCTTGTCTCTTATTAGTTCTTAAAAGTATATTTTTGTAATCTCAAATCTAAGAATGCTAAAACAACCAAGAAGCGTCACGCCCATTCTCGGTAAATCACTTAGGAATCAGCCCAAAGGCAATCTATAAACCTCATCTCGCCAAACAAGAAGCGCCAAGCCCATTCTTGTTTCCTATGAGTTCTTAAAAGTTCATTTTAATAACCTCAAGTCTGAGAATGCTAAAACAACCAAGAAACGCCACATCCATTCTCGATTAATCATTTTTGGAATCTGACCAAAGACAATCTACATTGTATAAATCACATCTCACCAAAAAAGAAGCGCCAAGCCCATTCTTGTTCCATATAAGTTCTTAATTTCAAATCTTCGAATGCTAAAACAACCAAGAAGCGCTTCTACGTCCGTACTTGATAAATCACTTTTGGAGTCTGACCAAAGACAATCTACATCGTATAAACCACATCTCGCCAAACTAGAAGCGCCGAGCACATTCTTGTTTAGTATTAGTTCTTAAAAGTTTATATCATTTATTTCAAATCTTAGAATGCTAAAACAACCAAGAAGCGTCACACCATTCTTTTTAATCACTTTTTGAGTCTAATCAAATACGTCTCGCCAAACAAGAAACGCCAAGCCCATTATGGTTTCGCACAAGTTCTTAAAAGTTTATTTTAGTAATCTCAAATCTGAAAATCACAAAACAACTAAGAAGCGTCACACCCATTTTTGGTTAATCACTTTGGAGTCTGACCAAAGACAATCTAAAGTCCTCATCTCATCAAACAAGAAGCGCCAAGCCCATTCTTGTTTCGTACGAGTTCTTAACAGTTTATTTTGATAACCACAAGTCTGAGTATGCTTAAACAACCAAGAAGCGTCTCAATCATTCTTGGTCAATTACTTTTTGGAGTCTGACCAAAGGCAATATACATTGTATAAACCACATCTCACCAAACAAGAAGCAACAACTATCCGGTCTTGTTTCGTATTAGTTCTTAAAAGTTTATTTTAGTAATCTCAAAAATTTAGAATGCTAAAACAACCAAGAAGCCTCACACCCATTCGTGGTTAATCCCTTTTGGAGTCTGGCAAAAGACACTCTAAAATGCGTAACAACATCTCGCCGAGCAAGAAGCGCCAAGCCCTTCCATGTTTCGTACGAATTCTTAAAAGTTCATTTTAACAATCTCAAATCGAAGAATGCTAAAACAACCAAGAAGCGTCACACCCATTTTTGGTTAATCACTTATGGGGGTCTGACCAAAGACAATCTACATTGCATAAACCACGTCTCGCCAAACAAGAAGCGCCAAGCCCATCCTTGTTTCGCACGAGTCTTGAAAGTTCATTATAATAATCTCAAATCTAAGAATGCTAATACAACCAAGAAGCGTCGCACCCATTCTTGGTGAATCACTTTTGGAGTCTGACCAAATTCTTATCGCCAAACAAGAAGCGCCAAGCCCATTCTTGTTTCGCACGAATTCTTAAAAGTTCAGTTTAATAATCTCAAATCTAGGAATGCTAAAACAACCAAGGAGCTTCACACTTATCCTTGGTTAATCGCTTTTGGAGCCAGATCAAAGTCTTCACGCCGAACAAGAAGCGCCAGACCCATTCTTGTTTCGCACAAGTTCTTAAAAGTTAATTTTAATAATCTCAAATATGAGAATGCTTAAACAACCAAGAAGCGTCACACCCATTCCTGGTTAATCAGTTTTGGAGTCTGACTAAAGACAATCTTCATTGCATAAACCACATCTCGCCGAACAAGAAGCGCCAAGCCCATCCTTGTTTTGTACGAGTTCTTAAAAGTTCATTTTAATAATTTCAAATCAGAGAATGCTAAAAATAACCAAGAAGCGTCACACCCATCCTTGGTTAATCACTTTGGAGTCTGACCAAAGTCTTCTCGCCAAACAAGAAGCGCCAAGCCCATTGTTGTTTTGCACGAGTTCTTAAAAGTTCAGTTTTATAATCTCAAATCTGAGAATGCTAAAACAACCAAGAAGCGTCACACCCATCCTTGGTTAATCACTTTTGGAGTCTATCCACAGACAATCTACATTGGATAAACCTCATCTCGCCAAACAAGAAGCGCCAAGCCCATCCTTTTTTCGTACGAGTTCTTAAAAATTCATTTGCATAATCTTATATCTAAGAATGCTAAACAACCAATAAGCGTCACATCCATTCTAGGTTAATCACTTATGGGGGTCTGACCAAAGACAATCTACAATGCATAAACCACGTCTCGCCAAACAAGAAGTGCCAAGCCCATCCTTGTTTCGTGCGAGTTCTTAAAAGTTCATTTTAATAATCTCAAATCAGAGAATGCTAACAATAACCAAGAAGCGTCACACCCATCATTGGTTAATCACTTTTGGAGTCTGACCAAAGTCTTCTCGCCAAACAAGAAGCGCCAAGCCCATTCTTGTTTCGCACGAGTTCTTAAAAGTTCAGTTTTATAATCTCAAATCTAAGAATGCTAAAACAACCAAGAAGCGTCACACCCATTCTTGGCTACTCACTTTTGGAGTCTTTCCATAGACAATCTACATTGGATAAACCTCATCTCGCCAAACAAGAAGCGCCAAGCCCATCCTTGTTTCGTGCTAGTTCTTAAAAGTTCATTTTAATAGTCTCAAATCTGAGAATGCTAAAACAACCAAGAAGCGTCACACAAATTTCTTGGTTAATCACTTTTGGAGTCTGACCAAAGACAATCTACATTGTAAGAACCACGTCTCGCCAAACAAGAAGCGCCAAGCCCATTCTTGTTTCATGTGAATTCGTAAATTTTATTTTGATAATCTCAAAATCGAGATTGCTAAAACAAGCAACAAACTTCTTACTCTGTGATTGAATCGCGAAGACAATCTATGAACATCAACTATCCAAACAAGAAGCGCCAAGCCCATTCTTGTTTCTTATTAATTCATAAGTTTATTTTATTAATCTTAAACTGAGAATACTCAAAGTAATAAGAAGCGTTTCACCCTATCTTGGTATATAACGTTGTGAATCTCACAAAAAACTAAATTCAAACATGAGCGCTAAGCTCAATCTTGTTTAGTATAAATTCATTAAGTTCTAAATTAATCGCCATAGTAGATTCAATCAAAAAACATCTCAACCTTTTCTTAGGTTAACTTATAGGGAATCACCCTAAAGATCGACTATATAAATGATGTCTCCCCAGACATAACGCGCCAAGCACATACTGTTTTATTTCAAATAAATAAGAATATTTTTTTTTTTTTAAAACTAGCTTACAACTTTTTAAAACTAGATTACCGAGATGCGGAACACTCATTCTAGATTGACGGCTTACTATACAAACCAGCAAATAATCCATATCCAAGCAATATGTGGACGAATCCATTCTTGTTAGAAGTAAAACTTTACCATTTTGTTTTTTAGAAGCTCATCGCCCTTTCATGGGAAATAGCGGAATTCAACAAGCCGTTGATCCACACAAACCAAGTCTAAGTATATGCCGTTACACATGTCTGTATAATATTAAACCTGCATATATTAGCAAATATTTGAACACCTCTAAGCGACAAAGGTGCAAAATACTCTTATTGCGTCACTTAAGATTTTTTTTTTTTTTTATGATAACTACTCCTGCTTTACACAAAGGTAATCAAACTAAAAACAATGCATATGCTCAGTTCAACAAAGCATTTCACGTCTACTCGCAATAATTATTTGCTTTTAGGAACTAAATTGCCATTTATTCTCGAATAACTTGAGAGCTAAATGCATCCAGGAATCTCACCCTTTTTTTTGGAGAATAATGTTCGTCATAATAGAAGTCAAACCCAAAACATTATATCTCACTGGACAAGAGTCGCCACACCATCTGTGAAGCATGCAAATTCAGAAAAAAAACACAATTTTATCTATTTATTGTAACATTCTCCGAAAGCTTGCTCTAAAGGGATATAACCTTTTTCTTTGTATGCTTAAAATATTAAGAGTAGCCTCCCTTATACCGAAAATAATAATTTCTGACCTAAAATGCTCTAACGGCGCAAGTAAAACTTAACGTGTTATTAAACATAAGTACCATATTGTAAAACCTGTCATACCCTTTATGCATCGGGCAGCAAGTACTTTACTTTTGAAACAGCTTGAACAAAAAACAGCTGCATTGAATAAAAATGTTTTGACAAGGCTGAAACTTTAAAATATCAAGTGAAATACCTAGTTTGACTTACCAGTTCTTCGTCATGTTAAACGAATTCTCTTCGATCTGTATTGTACTGGTTATTCATTAAGAGTCTTCTCTTAGTCCAAGTGGCCCTTTCAGCTTGCGGAAGGACCTCCAATGTCCTGGTCTCCACATTGAAAAACGCCTGTCAGTTGTACGTACCTCTTGTTGTAACAATGCTTGTATCCGATAAATGTCCACTGGTGACCGAAAAAGTCACTCATCTATGAAAGCACGTTTGAACGATCTGCTGGCTAAGGCTTCGATAATTCAATATTAACCTATCTTCTCTTTATACACCTGTCGTCACGTGCAATTAAAGTTTCACGTGGAAATTCATTTTTCAAATGAATACAACTCACGTGAAACTTAACTATTTAATGCTTTTTCAACTTAGACTTGATGTACCATAAAACCGCTTACAAGCGCCCATTCACACCTTTACCTTAAAACGCCGTGCAAACAAATATAAATTTCATTTTATTGCAAAAAGTTGAATCTACTTCGTCTGTCTAAACCAAAACATACTCTTAGTAATTTGAAGAAAGGGATTCAGGAATTCTATTGGAAGCTTGTTTTTGCGCCTGTAGATAAGGTTGCTTAAATGCTGTGATAGTTTTTATCATATGACGTCGCATCTGGGAGTGAAATAACGCCATGCAATAAAATCGATAAACCACTAGTGGTTTATAGATTTACGGGAAACGTTATGACGTCCATAACAACGTTGCGGACATTATGACAAAATTATAACGTTTTTACGCCAGAAAGAGATTTCAAAGTATTTGTCATATGATAAATAGAATCTAACATTTGTGCTCTTGTATTATTGAATTTATTAAACTCGTTGCGAAAAAGAGATAAAATGCTCGGCAAGCCTCGCATTTCATCTCTTTTCCCCAACTCGTTTAATAAATTCAATAAAACATGAGCACTCATGTAAGATCCTCTATGAAAATGTACATCATTATCACCCTAAAGCAATAACTTAGCACTGCAAAAACCTATCAGCACAATTCGCTTGATGAGAGGTCTATCTTTGATAGGCATTGGTGCAATATGGCTTACAAGTTATGTGTGTTTGTTGATGAGGATTACTGGTTACCTTAACTTCATATAAGACCCAAGAAGTCACGTTTTATTGTTAATTCTAGCTCATGTACCATTACTGAGTTGTCTTTACTTTTGACTCTTTGCTATGAATTGGGAACCACTTTATGAGAGGAATGGTTAAATCAATTTGGATCTATCAAAAATTTAGGTGAGCTTCTCGAAAGGGTTCCTAGAAAGGATTCCAAGTAGTATCTACTTTGTCTACATATGATTTCTCTAATCTCTATACTAAATTGTCACATAATCTAATCAAAGAAAAAGTAACTGAATGAATTAAGTAAAAAAATACAGAGAGTGCTCATTTTTGTTCGCCTCAAGTGAGAAATGCGCTTTTTTACTTCTGAAACCTAAAAGATATAGTATGTGGATATGCCAAAATATTTATGATGCTCTTCGTTGTCTTTTGAAAAATATATTTATAAGAATTGGCCTGATATTGTATAGACAAACTGTAGGTATTTCCAAAGGATACTTATTGAGCTCCTCTTGCTGCAGTTGTGTTTTGGTTTTGTTAGGAGATAAACTGCGATAGTTTTGATTTATTAACTAGGCAGCCAAAAATTGGTTTCTTTTGTTGAAATCACTAACATTAGGACATATTCTCACAGTGGCAAAAAATCAGCTCTGAAATGCATTACACTATCCGAATGAAAGTTAGGATTTGGAACATCTCCATCAAGAAATGGGAAATTAACTATTTCAAAAAAATAAATCATAACGTTTATTATAACTGTTCGATAAAACTTTGCCATATGTCAAAAAGAGGGTTTCAGTCTCAGTGTTTTTGACACTTTCTCATGTGGTGTTCCGGGTCAGGTATGGCACTTGATTATATTGATTGCTAAACCCTGCTTCTCTCTTTACTTTACTTATAGTGGGGGAACCAAGGTAGAAAAAATGCTAACCCTTGCACCAGAAAGGTATACAGCTGGATTTTGTTTGGTTGCAAACTTAAGGTAATTCTATAGTGTATCTGAAACCACTGTATAGCAGACTCGATCGACTTGTATAACGCCAGAGCAGTCAATTTTCTACGGAAGCCCAGCAAGAACATGTCAAATTATTATTTTTCAAAATGTCATATATTTTATCAAAAAAGTTTGGGATTGGAAAGTATTGAGTTTATATAATAAGACAATATCGGCGAAGACCCAAGAAGCAGTGGTGGTCATCTTAGAATACTGCATATTGATTTTTAAAGCATGTAGAATAGGGTACCCCGATTTTGAAATAAAATTTATAGATTTCTTTGCTTCACATCTCATTAAAACTGCATTTATTGCCCAGAAATGTATTTGATAAGTATTTATATTTTGCTTGGAAGCATATCTCGTAAGAAATTGCCTGCGTACATATTCAATTTTATCCTCCCGCTGAAGTGGTCTGAATTGTAAATTTATTACATTTTAAATTGATTGCGTTTAAACATTGCAAACTGTTAGACAGACGTTTGGGACATAAGTTAAGACATTTTTTTTTATTTTCTAAGACAAACTACAAACGGTAGATGAAATGTAAAAATATGAAACCACGATAATTTGATACTAAGTAATTTAGTCCATGCTAGCTGGTGCGTTGTAGATACTAAAGACAACTTGAAAGCATTTTAACACATAAATAAAATTTATCAAGGTTTAAAGGTAGTTTATCTTCCATATTTAGAACAGCTTTGAAACAGATCGTCATTGTAGGGACCAAGGGGATTTTTATCTACTGAAAACAATATTTTTATTTAAAAGTGGTAAAATAAAGATGAAAAACTCGTTGAACTAGCATCATATCACCATGAAAACCTGTTTGTCCCTGTCTGAGATGCAGAAATGTAACTGCATAGTGTTTGTAAAGAAAAAAAATGTCCCTAGGAAGATTATTTTGGTGCACAAATGACTGCCTATACTTTTAAATGCATTTGATAGTGTATTCTTGTATTATTGGACAGTCAAACGGCTTCTCATACCCATCCACCAGAGTGCATAATGGAAAATTAGTTTTGTTATTTCTGAACTAAAACATATGTTGTGGGTACTTAAACGAACATATTAAATGAGACGGTTCTTTTGAAAACCAAATACACACTTTTTGACTTATCGATAAGGGAAACATCACACATTTCTATGCTATGAAAGATTGCTTAACTTGACCTATGTGGCTTACAAAAATGCATTTATCCGCGAAATGCAATTCTAGTCGCATTGCTATACAGCGGTTTCATATCAAGTGCTATTTAGACTATCAGTATACAAAATTCCAGCTGTATACCTTTCGGGTGCAAAAAAATGTGTTTTTGCACGATACGCAACTTATTATTATTGTCAGAAAGATACAAAATGGACTGACTCTGGCTGGGACTATAGTAGGTACCTGAGCAACTGAAGTTACAGCCGAACATCTATGGTAGTTACCAAAATGACGTAATTTGACCTTTAACCCCTACCAAATGCCATCAGTTGCTCAAGTATGTCAGTGTAGTGTAGGGTATTTAACTTGACAGAGACAGGCGAGTACCAAGATTTTTAGTTAAAATAGGAATGAAGATAATTGCTAAACCAGCTTAAATGCAATACAATGCTCTGTATATTTGTTGCTGTTAAATAGAATCTACACAAATGCTACACTTGAAAATGTGCCATAATACGCTGAATTAGTGAACAATCAGCTAACGAAGGTTCCTACTTTTTCTGTTCGGCTAGCTGGTTGCTCGGGCATTGGTGCACAGTCCTTAACGATCCACCGATGAAGTTACCAAGGTCCCAGTTGAAGTCATTCATGAAGTCTCTCTCATAACAAAACAAAAACAATTGTCAACAAGTGGAGCACACTAAGTCTCCATAGAGATACCTATAATTTGTCCATACGATTTCGAGCCAAATTCTTAAAAATATATTGTCCAAAATATAATGGAGAACATAATAAACTTTCAGAAATGACCACAAATAATATTTTTAGGTTGTTTAAGAAGTGAAAAAAGGTGTGTTTCTCTTTACAAGCCAAGTAAAGTGAGCCTTCTTTGTTAAAAGTTTTTTTAAAAAAAAAAATGGTTAGTTTTTCTTTGATTAGACCTATTTTTCCGTTTTTGTTGATCAATTTTCCTGATTTCCTCCAGTCAAACAATTCCATTGAACGCCAAGAGATCGCGTTTTCTCTGGTGATAGATAATTATCAGACCTCAACGCCTGATCACCTTTGATTTGCATTTTCAATCTGAAATAATGACACGTCCTTCTTCAATTTTATCTCCTCAGATGGCTACTAAACTCCAGCTGTTAAGTGTTTAGACTTAATTTTTCGCAACAACTTTTTTATCTTCAATTTTAGCAAAAAGTGTTCGCGATGAAAAGTATTCGGGAACATCTCCGCCAACTTCTCCAAATGGTTCCAACATCCTAGATGCTGCAGGTTAATCTGTGCGTAGATGCACTCTTTGAACATTTTAAGCAAAGCGCAAATAAACTAAGTCCAAGATGTCAGTCAAAAAGTTACATAGCACCGCCCTAATTCAATAACTAAAGCGATGGATGGCTTGCTCAAATAGAATAGAAATCGCGCCTTATTCACTCGTGCGTTAAGCTAGTAGGGTCATCTAAAAACCGTTCATTTCATAGCACGTGCACAAGAGAAAAAATGCACGTCATGCGATAACCCAGCCTATTAAGTTGATTCTGCGGTAAATTCTGAGTATGTTAACGGCAGTTTTATGTTCTACACAGCCTTTGAAGAACGGGAATATGAATCACTTTCGAATATTTTTTAAACTACCCCTTTCTGTCACGCCTATACGAATTATACCTGTCACTAAAAGACTTAGAAATTTAGGACGAATTCAATTTATTGCAAAATCTTCATCTATATACACAAAAATCTGTTTGCGCCACAAGCACAAGGCCCTTTGGAGAAGTCGGCGGAAATTCTCCTCTACAACTTTCATCGCTAACACATTTTGCTAAAATTGAAGATAAAAAAAGTTATTGCAAAAAATTAAGTCTAAAAACTTAACAGCTGGAGTTAAGTCCATGTGTATATTTGGGCGAGGAACAAATTAACAACTATATTTCATTGTGATGGATGGGAAGCCGAACATCTTGGAAATGTCCCACTTTTATCAGTTGTGAGTTAAATGGAAATCTACATGTAGGTACAATCAATACTTTTATTAAATACAATGTGAGCTATAGCAATGTACATGTATATCATCTGTGTTGTGCTGCGATTGCCATTTTGTTGCTACAATGTTCATAGAGTTATGGTGTCATTCGATTTTCTTCTAACCATCACAGACAACTGCAAATAATAAAATATCCACTTACAGTAAAACCTGTTTTAAACGGCCACTCTCATAAAGACAGAAAATTGGTTTTCAAAGCCAATTAGCGCTTAATGCAGGTCAAAAGTATTGCAGAATGCTCCAAGGGGAGCATTATGCAATACTTTCGACCTTCTTTAAGCTACCATTTGTCATTAAGACCTTTATTTTGTCTATTTTTGAGTGGCCGTTTAACACAGGTTTTACTGTATTATCAAACTGATGATCACAGACGGCCTGAAATAATACAAGCGGGCAGTTGGCTTAAGTTCTCAAATTTCCTCAGAAAATAACAATTGAAGGATATTAAAATTCTTTTAACATTCGATTTAAAATACACTAATTTCAATATGAATGCATTCAAACATTCCAGGTATCTGTTAGCACCGTGCATGTTTAATTTAAAGTAAGAAAGACAACAAAGATCAGGAAACGATACAATCAAGTAACACACCTGGCCCAGGATACCAAATGGGAAAGAAACAAAAATACAATAAAGATCACCAACAAGAGCCAAAAGGTCAGCCCTTTCCCAGCAGGTGACCACAATGCAGCAATGTACAGACATGATAGCATGAGAAACACAAGACACAAAATACACAAATGATCCGCAAAAGAAGTACCGCCTTGGAACGGTCAGTAAAATATTTTTAAGCCACGTTTCAATGGTTAAAGTACAGCACAATTCCAAATGGTCTAACGCTCTATACTAAAAGATCGCAAGCATTAAAAAATATCAAAATCCATTTTTACGGTTTAATACCTTAATGACTGGTTGCAAAATTGTTGCTGGCTTTCGTTCACAAGTTTGGCACCTAATTGCACAGTTGTTTTCAATGTTTTACTGCCAATCTGGTGTTGAATTGGCGGGGTATGTCCTATGTACTCATAATTATAGTAGAAACTTTAGCATTAGTATGTGTTGTGACTGTTAGAGGGGTCTAAAATTAGCATGATGTAAAATTAAACAGTATGCTATGACCAGATTAAGTTTGTACCGAAAAGTGTTAAATCTAAATGTTTGTTGATAACTTTTGGCAGAGATGGTTGTTTCATTTGCTAAGTAGAGCGGGTGAGGGTATTAGTGAACCATAGGTAGTTAGTGAACCATTTCTGTATCCCAATTTCTGATGCATTAAAGCTTATTGTTTGACATTTAAAATGCTCAACCTAATGCGTTGTTTGGTTTCTAGGGTGTGCTATCTCCGTATGCACTATGTAAGTTTTTAAAAAAGACTTTATTTTTTCTTGTCAAAAAAATTGACGATTCTTAACCATGGTGTTAAAGAAACAGAAATTTTATCCTTATGGTCAACACCTTATGTGTAGTGTTTTGTCATTCTAATTGATAAAAGCGTGTATCTAATTGAATTGTTAACCCAAAACGCTTCTGCGCTGGTACCTGGCGGTGTTCTATTAGTCTATAGAAAGGGTTCACTAATACCCGACGACAATTTCTCACGGAGGGTATTAGTGAACCATGTAACATGAACATTGAATAAAGCGTACCTTATCAGTCTATTTTTGCATATTGCACGTTTTGTATCATGAATGCATAAGCTAGTTTTATGAAAGAAGCCCAAAGAAAAATGGGAATATATTAGCAATAGGCATACCTCCCCTGTATGGCAAATATGCCTAGACAATGTTTTATAATTGTCTGATGGAAACTTGCTCTTGTTTGTGTATGAATAGAATTGGCTGTGTTAGTATGAACTGTTATACTCTACTGAAAAAGACGATTTTTGTAGATTCATTTATGTTCTAAAACGTTTGTGTCACAGAGGAAAAAACATCATTTATATGAAGACGATTTCCAAAATGGCTACAAGAAAAATGATGTCACAAGTCATGTGTTCCCTTACCCTATTATATGTATTTAGCTAAACACATGCATTCATAATCACACTTTTCTGTCAATAGTATAGAGCAATAAGCTTTATAAAATGCATATTAACCACCAGTTATCACTTGGCAAAGTAGTCCAAGGCATTCAAATGAGCTGACAAATTTGAACTGCCTTGGAAATGACATTCAGACCAGACTTTGCTACATGCTGTTGACATGATTGAAGAGCAAAGTCAGGCAATTGTGGAAAGCTTCTTCTGTGTTTCAAATAACAAATCAAGGTTCAGGGTAGTTCTACATTTTCTGGTGAGTGCAGGTCTAATCTAAGCCTTAATTGCATGTCTATATTCATCCCTATGGCGTTTCGAAATAATGCCATCGTCTCCTGTCCACTAATACCCGAATGGTTCACTAACTGCCTCCATTGTGTATAGTTGTACAATGCTACTAATGTAGCTTCTTTAACTGTTTAGAAGCTGTCTGTCCACTGTCTAACGACAAGAAAGAACCAAACTCTCAATTTGAGTAGCAGGATGTTTGAAAAGTTCATCAGATAACATATTATATAAAATATCGCTTAATGGTTCACTAATACCCTCACCCGCTCTAATTGTATCGTAACCAATGACAGGACAATTTCAATTTTACATCTTCTCAAGCTCTAACGGAGTCAAGTTCTATCAGATACAAAATGCTTTTGCTAAAAACTATATCCTAAAATGTAATAAAGCTAAAAGCATTTCAATACACTTCAAATTGTTTTCTGAGTATATTTAGAGGATCGATCATACATGAGTGTTAATGTTATATGGAGTTTATTATATGAGTTGAGCAAAAGCGATAGAATGCTAGGATTGTCGAGCAATTTATAGCTTTGTTGCAACGAGTTTAATAAATAAGATAATACGAGAGCATGAATGTTAGAGTCTTTTTATCATAAGACATTAGGATTACATTGAAAATAGTAAGTGAGTATGATCAGGAACTACCACAATCACAAACCGCAGACAACACCATGGCACCGGGAGGAAGAGCCACTTAACCATCCGGAGACACCAGGAAGACAAATTAAGTAAATCAACCAGCTCTGTCTTCCCCATCAAGATGATTGCAATACTAGAATGGACATAAAATAACGTATAGCAACATAGAACAAATACAGGCTTACACAATGGAAGTAACAATAAACAAAAGTCAACAACAACAGAACCACCGCCTTAGAACGAACAGCAGCCAAAGCCACCGGTAAAATCTCATTTCTGGCGTAAAACGTGAAGATTTTGTCATTTTGTACGCAACGTTGTTATTGACGTCATTTCATATCGTTACCAAATTCTGTAAACCACTAGTGGTTTATAGATTTTGGTAACGATATGAAATGACGCCCATAACAACCTTGCTTACATAATGACAAAATCTCTCAGATGTGACGTCATATGATAATCTATTATAAATATTTGCTAATTTGAACAGAAACTTATCACGTGTACTAATTCTCACAAACTCTATATAAACTAGTTTGATATGCTTTGACAACTTATTACATTTGTAATTACACATGAGCCGCAACATGGGATTTCCAACAATGTGGCATTTTGAGATGCATAGCTTCAGATGAACCTGTGCAGCCTCCTTATAACCTTAGAACCTCCAAATGTTATTTGGACAGTAGCTTAAATATTAAATATTCAAGCGACTAGCAAAGGCTCTGATCAGACTGCGCATATGCGCAGTATGGTCTGAGCCTTTTCTGGTCGCACATAAGACGTTGGAAATCTCATGTCGCGGCTCATATATAGTGTTGTTCGAAAATTAGAGAATTACTATCTCTTTGTCTGCTAGTGGGGAATTCTTCCGTCTGTTGATATATTTTACCAGCAATTCGATCACAGATCAGGCTAGACTAAATGTCGGACCTGATCTGGATACATGCTGTTTACATTTAGGTAGTATACCTGAAAGTTCTGTTCTCGGAAAAAATATTGAACAAAAAACATCAGTTGTGGTCAAAACACTATGAAAAAAGTCCCAGCATGAAAATTGTTAAGGGGTTTGGTGATCAATGCAGATATTCTTATATAATACATGCTATTGGTGATTGTGTAATTAAAATTACCATGTATTTCATGGACAGTCACTGTGCTTGAATAGGATCCTGCTACTAGAAGAAGGAGTTTGTCACTGCAGCCCGGACCAGTCCGTATAATCCTGTAATGACAAAAAAAACATTTACGTATTGACTTTCAAATTAACTCTTAAAGCTGCATAATCTGTAACTTTTGATATTTTCATTTTAAAAATAATGTTTCTATTTTTCAAGAACACAGTAAAAATACTAAAATTCAAGGTATACATTTTACCCTTTTCGTAATAATTAACAAATTATTAGTGCCAAAACAACAGCATTTATGTTAAAAACTAACTGTCTAGAATTATTGGAGGGACGCAAATAATTACAAACAAGAGAAAAAACACCTGTTTTTATAAGATAATTCACTTTTTCATGCAGTTTTCAACTGTAGAAATTAGATTTATTGTGACAACATAACTTTATTCTACTTTAGCAAATGATTTAAAAAGAAAATATTTTTTTTCGAAAAATGTTCATAGTTACAGAGTATGCAGCTTTAAGTAGCATGGGTGGTAATTTTGCATGCTGTTAGTTGTCTGTCTTTTTTCCAATTTTGTTCTTTGGAGATTCTTTTACTGCATACCATTAGAGTGTCAGACTATAAGAGTATATTATGAGCGTAAGAATGGGGTAGAAAGTTTGTCCCGAAACATATTATAATTACATCAAAGTATTTCAAAAAATGTTTTGATCAATATTTGCAAATAGTCAAATTTTAATGTATCCAGGCTATGTTTTGTAGAATTTCGGTCAAATTTACTAAGTGTATCTGAATGATTTCTCTTTTCTGCACAATTCTCTTTTATCCCTTTCAAATGAGTGAAAGAAAAACACTTATAATTGGTTCATAATTTTTACATTAGATACAATCATCACCGACGAATGTGTCTCCAAATATGCCCATGTCGCCATAAATATTTTTAGATGGGAAACTGAGAACATAAATATTTTAATTACAGATAAGCCTAAAAAAATTGGAAATGATGGTAGATAAACAATATAATCAACTGACTTAAATGTGCACGACCCGTGGTGAACGTAGATTAATCAGTATCCGCTGCCAGAAGTAATGTGCGGGAAGCAAATTGGTCACATCCTACAGAATGATGCATAGTTGGATCAAAATATACTATGTTGTTCAAGAGTCCTGAGCATTCTCACTTTAAACGCATGCTATAAAGACATGGTTGAGAGGTTTAGTGAGTATATTCTTGAACAATCAGTATTGGTTAGGGCTGTAAAAAATCATTTTTGCAGTAAAATGGGCCCGTCTTCTTTTTACTTGTAATACAAAAATACTTTGGGAAAAGATAGAGGATTTTATTATTATGCTTTAGATCTATATGTGTTATTTGTAAATTTTCAGATCTAAATAATTGTTGCCCAATGCCATTAAACTGAGCCCAACACTCTATTTTTATTTTATTTACAACAGCAGAAACCAAGGAGAAGATTTGGTCAGTAAAAAAAAATAGCCCCCCCCCCCCCCTCCTCCAATGACTCTGGCTCCTGTCTGTTCTAAGGCGGTGGTTCTGATGTTGTTTATTCATTGCTTATTTTTGCTCCCGTTGTTTACTGGGTTTTGTTCCAAGTCATTGTTTTGTTATGCAGTATTAAGTGTCTTTTCTAGTTTTGCAATCGCCCATCAGGGAACAAGAGCGCTGGTTGCTTTACTCTTATTGTCTTCATAATGACATGTTTCTGTTGTCGTTTTTTTGTCTCTTCCTTACGGTGCTGTGGGTTTGTTGGTTCGTAATGTTGTTTGTGACATTCAATGTTATACTCAATATCTAAATTGATCCAATAAAATGGAAAGCTGTTTCTTAGTCCTCGCATCTAGAGTCCCTATATTCTCAATTATCAGGAGAAGTATTTTAATATCAAGTTCAGTTACTTATTCATCTAAATTAAATAGTGTTCTTTGAATAGGTTAAAGCTGCATAGTCTGTAACTTTTGATCTTTTCATTTTAGAAATAATGTTTCTATTTTTCACGAACACAGTAAAAATACTAAAATTCAGGTATACATTTTACCTTTTTCGTAATAATTAACAAATTATGAGTGCCAAAACGACAGCATTTATGTTAAAATTAACTGTCTAGAATTATTGGAGGGATGCAAATAATTACAAACAAGAGAAAAAACACCTGTTTTTATAAGATAATTCACTTTTCCATGCAGTTTTCAGCTGTAGAAATTAGATTTATTGTGACAACATGACTTTATTTAGCTTTTACAAATGATTTAGACAGAAAATATTTTTTTTCGAAAAATGTTCATAGTTACAGAGTATGCAGCTTTAATTGTTCTTATAACAAATTATAGATGCTACTTTATTTTCAAAAAAGGAGGGATTAAGAAAATAGCAAATTTTTCTTTACACATACTAAATATAGTAGGTATAGTTATGTATTTGATCCCTTTGTTGGCATATTTCTATTGATAAAATATCTGATATATGATAATTTCACAAATCATTTTAAGGCAGAGAACATGTTGGGTATAGCACTTTGTAAGAAGTGCTACATCATAAAGTAAGATTAATTAGGCAAAACTGCAACCATTCTTCAGCTTTAACTTTATTATTCTATCATGTACCAAAGTCCATAAATACCTTCCCAAATTTCATTGTATTCATATAAGATGCCCATATAATTATATTTAAACAAATAACATACCATTAGTGACCCACACAACTAATAACCTGCATCCCTGTTAATGATGATCTGACATGTATGGGCCTCATTGTGAGATAACTTGACTTTATTGCAGATAACCAACAAAGGCACAAGCCAGCCTGTGAGACAACGAAGTGATTAGCGCTTGCTTAGTCAGTCTCTGGAGAGAATAATAGCTTAACATACTACAGTAAAATCTGTGAAAAACGGCCACACAAAAATAGACAAAACAAAGATCTTAATGACAAATGGTAGCTTAATGGAGGTCAAAAGTATTGCAGAATGTTCCCTAGGAGCATTCTGCAATACTTTAGACCTGCATTAAAGCGATAATTGGTATTGAAAACCAATATTTGATCTTTTTGAGAGTGGCCGTTTTACACAGGTTTTACTGTACATGCATAATTTTGATAGTGTAACTTGCCACTGTAGCTTCAAAGGCTGGTTCCAGACATACCTGGTCGTAATCCCTGAGACAGGTTTTCTCACAATGAAACCCGATTATATCAGTGTTTCTTACACTAGTCCTTCTGGGTCAAGCATATATGCCATTTTCATGTCGAAGAGTTCCTGAAACGTGTAGGGTGTAGTTTTATTGTGGATTCCATCGTACAGTCCATGGATCTGTAAAATGTTTGCAGCATGAAACAAACCATGAGCCGTTAAATCAGGTCTTTTATGTGCAGCAGATAAACTACTATGAGATATGGTATCTACGAAAAATGCATATATTGAAAGGGACTATGTGTGTATGTAAAATGTGCCATGAAAGAGATCATTGATATATCAATAAGTAATCAAGTTATAGATCAAATGATAAGTCAAGGTAAGTATTTTTCAGCGAACAATAGTCATTGAGACAGTTCTTTTGAGCATTCCCAATATAGGTTTTAAAATAGTTAAGAAATATCATTTTCAGCGACACACTCTTATCTGGAGACCTATCTTACATCTGTAACAACAAATATATCGGTAGGAACTGGCACAGTCACAAACCACAAACCAAATAACGACACCTTAAGGAAACAACAAGATCACACACACACACGCGCACGCACGCACACATACAGCATCTAGATATCTCCACCAATTGAGATGGTGAAAAATTTAGAACTTTTTCACAAACCGGAATTATATGCACAAAGTATTTATATGACAGGAACAACAGCAAGCAATGAACCAACAAAACAATTACCGCCTTAGATAGTTCAACAGTGGCTAAAGTACATATATTTCATAGCCAGTTATTTTCCCTAAATATTACTATAGTTTTAGCAAACAAATGAATTAGCTCTCGTCGAGGCTTAGTCAAAGTATCAACACAAGGTAACAATTGAATCAAACTAACCAGCTGTGGTGAAACAAAGACAAATTCCCATCGACAGTCAGAGCTAAAATGTTTAGATGAGACACTGCAGCAAAAGACAAGCATCAGGCACAAACCTCCCAATGAAAGTTTCAGATCAAGTCTGTCTTTCAGTCTGAGTGAGGCTTGAGTCACCATCGTGCAACAAAATAAAATATAGGGCAAAGCATTTGCCAGTAAAAATATTTTAGCATCTGGTGGCCTAGATGGCTGTCTGTTCTAAGATGGTGATTCAGTTATTTATCATATACATATAACTGATACGACTTTAGAACTGTCTGTTTTCTGGCCATCTGATACAGAAAGCCGGATCAACGAACTGAGGTTTTCTGAATCCATATCACTATCCTTTAAAACGAGGCTAACGTCGGTTACCTGCTTTTTGCGGCTACGTTACGTAAAGTAAATTGCAAGCATGGAACCAGAGACGGAAAACATATTGACGTGACGTCAAGGAACATAACGTATTGGCAAACGTTCCCGCAATTTTTCGGGATTAAAGACCAAAACAGGTTTTAAAATCAGAAAGAATGTCAGAAAAAGGCATATAATAAACACATTATCATAATAGTAACTTGATCTGGCGTACAGTATCACGTCTCATGGATGAGGCCACACCATTGGATCACCCTCGACGCTATGCGTCTCGGGTGATCCTATGGTATGACCTCATCCACTCGACGTGATACAGTACGCCAGATCAAGTTACTATTATGATAATGTGTACTACTTATCAATTGTTTGTTGTTGCTTACATTGAGTGAAAGGGTTCTGTTGTCTGCCCTTGTTTTGTAATGTAGTTCTTAGTGTCCTGTATAGTTTTTGCACTTTTTGATTTTCCAGGGGGTCTGGACCCCCGTTCCTGCCCCCTTTGTATCCATCCGTGAGACCTGGCCTCGAGGTTATAAAACCTTATTCATGCTCAAGTCAACTGAGCACCAAATTTCAACTGCTCATTAAAGCTAATCTACCAAAATAGAGAAGTTTCTTGCTTTAAGTCATGTAGATGTTGTATTTATCATGCTAATGAATTTTAAAATGCCAACAATTGTTGGCATTTTAATATTTATGAGCAAGATAAATTTCGTGCTCAGTTGAGTTGAGCATGAACAATGTTTTATAACCTCGATGCCTGATTGCCATACGTTACCTATATACGTATTATTGGTGCGTGTGAAGCTCTTTGCACAAAACGTGCTGCTAATGCTCTGAGAAAGGAACCGTATACGTGGGAAAAGTTCTAAGTGATCCCAATCAAATTTGAAAAGGAGAAAATTAAGTTGTATGAATTTAATGTAGTGCAGAATAGAGCCCTGAATGCTCAATGATGTAAGGATATTAGGCCGAGAGCCCGTAAAAGGTTTAATCAAGTGGTTGAGGCCAAAAGGATTTAAGGTGAATTCTTATGTAGAAAAGTGTGCTGAATTCAAAAATAAAACTCTTAAAAAAAATCGGCTGGTACACAAAAGTGCTATGTGCAACTGAATACCCCCGGGGTGTGCACTATCTCAAAAAAGCGCTAAAATTGGGGTACCCTTGCAGGTTTATGCTTTAAATTGTGTTATATCAGTAGTAAAATGCAAATTTTGACAGCAAACAATATGTAATGATCGATGTTCAATATAAAACAGAGTAAAACATGCCAATAAAGATTTTAACACTGAAAAATAGCAAAGTATAAAGCTTACGAAAACTAATGACTTTTGTCTCATGTTATTGGATGATTTTTAATTTGTTTAAGCTAGAACAGATTTATTATTCAATCTTATGCAATACAATGGTGTTGTCATCGACAATTACAATAGTTTCAAAAAATGATAGAGTATGGCCAAGAAATGCCATAATCACAGACTACAGGCCAACCCATGGCACCGTGGGGAAGGGTCACAAAGTAGGCATAATTTAAGCTTTTACAGTACAATATATATGCATATTTCAAGTTCCTATTCCATTCAATGTGAATAAATCATGCTCAAATAAGACTAAGATTTGACTGGATATTAGACCAGCCTATTAGTTTCTAAGCCTAAACCTATTACGGGCTCTCGGACTATATGTTGTTAAGGACATAAGATATGTAAATAAAATTGCAGTTAAAGACACATACGATTCAAGTATGAAACATATGATTAATCATATAGAGGACGATATTATAGTTATCTGTATGATGAATTGCAATGCATGTTAACCACAATATGGGGTCATATTGTGTCTAGTTTTGTGTTGTTAAGATTCTTATAGTTTATATTAATTAATCATTCTGCCTTTGGATTTTTTACACCTTGCTTCAAGCATAATATAGAATCATTAGCATTAGAGTTTGTTAGTAATAGTATATCGGCATAACAAAACATCAGACCATCCGGCGCATACACACAAAACATGCAAATAGATAAGGGCTCTGAATAAAATGAAGACCTATCGTTTAACCAGATAGCTGCACATGCACATTTGTAGATTGATTGTAGATCCCATATCTCATACACGGTAATTTTGCATCCATGTCACGTGACAGTGCATTTACTTCCCAGATCCATTTAGAAAACGTTTCAGTCTGAAGTCTACAGTAGAATCATTGACATAAAAGATCTTACACGAGTATTGATGTACTAATGAATCCATTGAATGAGAGCCGCGGCATCAGATTTCCAACAATTTGACATTTTGACAAGTGTAAACTCGGACGAGGCTCTGCAGCCTCCTTTAAAGCTTAGAAACTCCAAATGGTGTTCAATCAGTAGCTTAACAATAATAGAATACGCAAGCGACTAGCAAAGGCTCTGATCAGACTGCGCGTATGCGCAGGCTGATCTGAGGCTTTGCTGGTCGCACATACCACATTGTTGGAAATCTCATGCACTGGCTCATGACAAGGAAAGGAGACCAAATACAAGGCATTTCACGACCTTGATGAATGTAATATTACAAGAACACAAATGTTAGATTTTATACTGAACAAAAGTGAAAACGCTACACCTGGATTGTTTGCCATTTATATACAAAATGACGCGATTCAGTATAGCTATAGAAAGTGTATCTATACTTTCAAAGACTGGGTTATGCATAACAGTAAACGTTTGACGGATGTTTTCACAAGGAACGACATAAAAGCTTTTAAATGTGACAGGGGTCTAATAATTCAGGCTACAAAAATAAACAAAAAACTTACACAGTTTAGGTCTTCAGAAATCCACTAGCAACCAAGTCCGACTGAATGAAATGGTAGTCTGGAATGTGACAACAAGGACTTATCATAAGTGTGTTTTGGTCGCTTAAAAATCAATTTTGAAGCGGGGGTTTTTCATCAAATTGCCAAGCTTGAAATTTTATCACTGTTATCTCCAAAGGAATATCAATGTGTAGTCGAATCTTAGACTGAGGATATTACTAGTCGAGAAAATGTAGGAACAATTTGCTGATAGGTCTACCTGCATGGCAAATGAAAGTTTTCGAAAATTGTGATAAAAAAAAGATTACCAAACATTTAAAATTATCTATATGTTTTTATCAAAGGGAGACTATTTTCAAAATTGATAAATTCGAAATTGATTTCTGAGCTTTTTTCAAGTGATAAGTCAGTTTTCTTGTGTTTTTATGCAACACGAGTATGACCAATTCTGATAAGCAAGACAATCTTTATTGCGCATGTGCAATTGCAAAATGCAATGAAAAAAGCTTAAAAACAAACAAATACATAACTCAAAAGAGACAAATTGGTGGAGTTTCGACGAATGGTCTGCTGGATGTCTAGGAAACATAATCAAGTTTTAGTAAATACTTTTTGTCCAATACTTTGTAACAACAAAAAAAATATTGAAGTGTTGCGTTTTCACATATATATATATAACAATAAAACAAGGTTAAATCACGTTTATTGCAGTAAAATGTCATATATATACGTGACATTGTTACAGCCATTATTATAAAGTTACCAAATATGTAAACCACTTGTGGCTGATCGATTTTAATGCATAGCGTTACGGCACTCCCAGATGCCACGTGATAAACATAGCATATTATTATTCTGCTTTCTCCAATAATGCACCCCATGTCTTTCATTGAATGTGCTTCATTTTGCTGTTATTGAGAATCAACTCACAATATAATCCTGAGGATCAGGAATAACCAAAATCTTTTTGTTGCCAACAGATATTCCTCAATCAGTTGCATAAAAGACAAAAGTATCGCGACATGCACGGACGTCACCTGTCTGTTATTGATTTTTGAAAATTTATGACTGACGTTAGCAAAGAAACGCTGCGAGTGGGAGTGTAATAAAACGATTATTTCTGAAAACTTTTATGTTTTTCCATTTGTTAAGACATCTGGCTACCACCTAAAAGTGCTTGTTTTCAATTTGAAAAAAATTTACATAAGTCAGACGACAATTATAGAAAAACACTTACGTCGATGTTACGTCAGAATGAACAGCATGAACAAATCGAAATCATGGCAAACCATGGTCCATTTTGCAAGAGGATAAAAATGATAAAGAAAACATCCTCTAATCAATCATGTGGAAGAGACAGAGACTGTAAAATGGTGCGTTTTCAAAGTCCCTCAGTATATTAGAAATATTTGTCTTGTAGTTATGAATATGTTTGCAAATTTGATGAAAGTCCAGCAATGACTCTTCAATATATTAAGGAAAGAGAATGTTAGACACACGCATACATGTACGTGAAATTAGTATACCCCCCACACACAGTTTGGGGGGGGGGGGGGTATAACAAGGACCAAACATTTAACCCCAACCAACAATTAGGGCAACAATGAATCAACAAAACAGTCCTTTTTACATTAACTAATTTAATAATTATACTTTAAACCAAAAGTAACTTTACACTCTTACTATATATACCTTTTCCGGTATTGGTAAGTGATATATTAAATGAGCTGCGGCATGTGATTTCCAACAATTTGACAAGTGTAGACTCGGACAAGCCTCTGCAGCCTCCTGTTAAGCTTAGAAACTCCAAATGGTGTTCAGGCAGTAGCTTAACAATCATTAAAACCTAAGTGACTAGCAAAGGCTCTGATCAGACTGCGCGTATGCGCAGGCTGATCTGAGGCTTAGCTGGTCCTATATACCACATTGTTGGAAATCTCGTGCACTGTCTCAAATGTGTTTGATTCCTATTAAAGCCCAATCTATTATTCATAAGACAATTGAATTTTAGTTTTTTTGTTATCATTAATGCAGGCCCTACTGAAACATGCAAGGGGGCCAAATTAATTTTTCCAAAGCTTATCACTTGATTTGTTACTTGAGCTTTGAGATTGGACAATTTTTAACTTCAACAAGAACAAGAAGTGAGCAGGGCTCACATACCCCCTGCGGTAGCCATCAGAGGTTGTAACACTTTCAGAGAAAAGACAAAATTGTCAAAGATTTCATAATCCTAAATCAAGTAGTTTCTGAGAAAACTTTGATGAAAAATGTCCATATGTGTTAATAAGAGTGACAGAAGGAAAAATTGAAAATTTGAAAAAAGAAATCAAAATGAAGGTTAGCACCTTAATTTTCATTTACACAATACACTTTGCTTATCTGAAAGTGTACACAGTTTCATAATCCTAAATCAAGTAGTTGCTGAGAAAACTCTGACAAAAAACGTCCATATGTGTTATAAAGGAGTGACAGAAAGAAAAATTGAAAAAGAAAGCAAAATGAGCTTTAGCATCTTTATTTTCATTTACACAATACACTAGGCCTACCTGAAGGTGTACACAAAATTTGAAAACACTGGCTCCAATAGGAATCGAGAAATCTGCGACAGAAATTTTCATTGGAGAGAAAGAAAAATGAACAAATAAAGGAATTGATAAGCAATATGTGGCTGTTTTTGTAACACAATACAACTAATCACTATCAAGCTTTGTACCCAATTTCAGAAACCTAACTCAAGTAGTTGCTGAGAAATCTTTGACAGAAAAAAATGTCCATATGTATACTGCTCAACTAAAGTTTAGCACGGATTTTATTATGATGCCCCATTTTGAATGAACATGACAGTTTATTTGATGCCATCAACATGTTTGGGGATCTTAAATTTTATTTTCGTGTCCGCCAGACACAAGGTAATCTGGTTAGGCGTCAGTGGATTGGCGTTAAATTTGATGTCATGGGCATGTAAAGGATACACGTCTACATCGGAAATTAAAACTTTTGATTCTAATGTAAAGCAAAAGGTTCTTGATGAAAAACGTTAAAAAAATCAAGGTTTGTTACCCGTTAATGCAACGTTTTACCGTTCCATTCTGACGTTAAAATGGTATTTTCCATTTCTTGACTTTTCAGCGAACTGAATCAAGCGGTCAAGTAATCTTTTTGATGCTGGAGTGGCACAAGCACCCAGAACATTTCTGTTAGTTGATCCTTTGAAAACGTCTCCTTTAAGATAACGTTACCGCCTACATTTAGTCTCAACTTTAGATTAACGTCACTTCTTATGAATTAAATATCCAGGGACAAAATTTTATAAACTTGCCTTACCCTTAATTGTCTTTTTTTTGGCATCCTCTTAAACACGAAAACCCTTTCAATTAAGCATGCCTGCACAACGAAAACAGTACTGTTTTTTACTTGTAAACGTCATTATAACAACGACGTTAGTTGTTTTCTAGACTTAACTTTTGCTTATTCGACCAAGCTGGAAAACAAAGGATTTTATAAACCGATGCTGTATCAATTTTGTATTGCCAATACTGCAGTTGAAACACGTTTTTGACCCCTCTTGTTTAAAGTAATAAACGACGCAGCAGAAATCCAATTAAAATACAACAATTGCTTTCCTCAACTTTATCAAATATCAAACCAGCATTTCAGCAGCTATTTTACAACTTTAAGTCATTTGCTCAAATAAAAATCATTTTTTATTCATCTGTGCTTAACTTTTGTTGAGCAGTATATTATATACGAGTGAAAGAAGGAAAAAATGAAAAATTGAAAAAAGAAGGTAAAATGAGGATTAGCATCTTAATTTCCATTTACACAGTACACTTTGCCTACCTGAAGGTTTACACAAAATTTAAAAACACTGGCTCCAATAGGAACTGAGAAATCTGTGACAGAAATTTTCATTGGAGAGAAAGAAAAATGAACAAATAAAGGGACTGATAAGCAATATGTGGCTGTTTTTTTTTGTTACACAATAAACTAATCACTAGCAAGCTTTGTACAAAATTTCAGAATCCTAACCCAAGTAGTTGCTGAGAAATCTTTGACGGAAAAAAAGTTTACAGACAGACAGACAAACTACACAAACATAATTACAGAAAAGGCAAAAACTATATACCCCCTATATACTTTGTACCGGGGGTATAAATACCCAGTCTGAAAGACACGCTATCGAATTGTTGATTAAATTTCAAATCAGCTCGGATCACCCTACGAGTAACACAAATTAAAGAGGTAAATTTACGTCCATACCCTTTATTTTGAACTTTACAGCGCTTTCAATGGAATTTACCATAACAAATTGATTGTCATTTTTCTTCCAAAATGATGGGAATTTTTATCAAATTATCTTTGTAACATGTCCAACAAGTCACTGATAAAAAATATTGAATGCCGCCAGGGATAAAGCTTTTAGAAAGGACTAAAATTTACTATTGTTTTAATTGAAAGGGATATAATTTCAATGTAAACCATTTTTAAGATGCTGGCAAAACTAACCATATGCCAAAGAAAATATGTTTGTCAGTACTTTTTATGGGCAATCCATTGCCCTTAAAATTGCGTATTCAAATCCTAGGTTTACCGAGGATTTTGTGAGGAAATGTCGGTTTTGTGATTTTAATGAAAGCACAGATAACTTTGAAGAAGATTAAGACGTTTTTCGTGATTTATTTTAGGGCGAGTGCCAGGTGCTTTCCCTAAAATTTTATTTGGTTCAAATCAAAACAGTAGAGTTATATTAAGTAGGAAAACCTGTAAAGTTACATTTGGTTTTTAATATATTTTCGTAGCTTGTATATACATGTATTGCATTATTAAAAAGTAAAGTTAAATGGACACAGATGTAATTACCACTTTAATGCTCATGTGAGTATAAAACTAGTTTTATAGCCCCTGGTCGTAACCTGAGTGTTGCTTTCTCAATATATCAAAATGCCATTGTGTTGTACCGAGCCGCATAGCGCAGTTGGTAACGTGTCTGGCAACAGATGCGAGTCTGACTGCAGAGGGAGGGGCTCTAGTTCGATCCTGGCCCGGTCCCATACTGGTTAACTGCTTGTTCAAGCTTGCCCTGGAAAAAGTGTGGTAAGGTGAACTGACCGTCCAGGCATGTTTGTTTGTTTGATTTGATTATTTTCATCCCATCAACAATCTTTCAGTTATATAGGGACAGGTCTTCCTGGGTTGAACCAGTACTAAGCTAGGATAAATGTTCTTGCTCAAGGACACAACCCAGTGACGCCGGTGAGGCTCGAACACCGGCCCTTCGGTCTCGAGTCAAGCACTCTACCACTGAGCCACTGCGCTCCCCCGTCCAGGCATGACCATAGCTGTTGACTTGGGGCGTAAAGCAACATAACAAACAAACAAACAAACAAACAAATGCCATTGTGCACACTGTGCAGAAAACATTAAGACAAAGACACTTTTAGGATGGCATTTTATTTAATAGGCATAAAGGAGGAAAGACGTGCTTAAAAAGTTAATAAATAACATTAAGGATTTCATTTCATAGCATCTATATATACAACAATTATCAATAACTTATAAATAATATAAAATCTATTCCATGATGAAAGAACACCTTTTATCATATAACCTCCAATGGAAATTGACTACTACTGCCGTGCCAAACAATAGTGATAGTGATGTAATATTTTATTTGAACTGTAAAGTAAAACATTAATTTTTACACTCAATTTGATGTACGAGAACAGATAAATCACTTGTGTATTAATCCTATCCTGTGGATAGGATTAATACACAAGTGATCTACCGATTCTAAGTACCGGATAACTTTGTAAACAAATCATGACGTCACTGTCACTCTTTACTGGCAGGACAGTAGCAAACGCCCTTATCTGCTTGTTCAGATACAGAAACTAGCTGGAATTTTTGTTATTGTATTAGAATAGTACTGTCCTGCCAGCCAAGAGTGACAGTGGCGTCAGGTTTTGTTTACAAACTTATCGGTGACTTACTTTTCAGGATAGGATTAATACACAAGTGATCTATCGATTTGTGGTAGCACGGAGGATTAGTGTACAAGTTAATGTTTAACGGGTATAGCATTGAACTATACACTTAGCAATTGTAAACAAAATATTAGTCACTGTCTCTCTCGGTTGGCACAACAGTACAATGAAATCTGTCTTAAGCCGCTACTCAAAAATAGACAACACATAGGTCCTATCCACATCTGAACTAAGGGTGAGGTTGGTGCCCCCTAAAACTGGTTTAAGCCCTCCAGTAAAATATTTTACAGACCATTCCAAGGCTGTGCTTCTTTTGTGGATCATTTATGTTATTTCTGTATTGTTTTTGTTATGCTTTCGTGCACCTCTGTTTATTAATGCCTTGTGGTCACCTGCTGGGAAAAGGCTGACCTCTTGACTCTCCTTTGGGATATCTAATGGTGAAGTTGTCACTTTCCAATTGGTATCCTGGGTCAGATCTGGTGCTTGATTGTATCGATTGCTGATCTTTGCCCTCTTTCTTACTTTTGAAGACAAGTGGTAGCTTAGTGCAGGTCAAAAGTATTGCAGAACCCTACACAGTAGCATTCTGTATAACTTTTTACCTGGATTGAGCGACTATCAGTCTTGAAAGGTTAACAATGGATTGAAATAATATAAACAACAGGGTATCGCAGAAGTTAAATACAGGGTTTATACAGGCAGATCTGAGTAAAATTCAAGGACTTTTCAAGGAATTCTAAAAGACTTTCCTACAGTTATTCAAGGACTAAATTTTATGAAAAATACAGATCTAAAAGTTAAAATTCTACTTCAGAAATGCTAGACTGAGATATTGGTGAACTTAGTACTAGAGAATTAGTATAAAATTGTTATGCCTTTATTTGGTGCAGCATATGCTGCACCAAATAAAGGCACAACAATTTTATACTGATTTAGGTCATCATTTTCAACTGTGTAAAGTCCTACAGAAAAAAGTATAATTCAAGGACTTTTCAAGGTATTTGAGTGATTTTCCAGTACTTTTCAAGGCAGATTTAATTTTCAAGGACTTTCAAGAAAACCCTCTAAATTCAAGTACTTTCAAGAAAGCCCTCTAAATTCAAGTACTTTTCAAGCCTGTGCCAACCCTGTAAATAAGTGGCTGAGCCTGCAAATACTCATATGGACCCAAAAATATTGATAAAATTATTATCAAACTTATTGCCAACCACAAAAAAGCATTTCCGGACCAAACATGCATAATAGCCAATGCATGAGATTTCCAACAATGTGTCATTTTGACATGTGTAGACTCGGACAAGCCTCTGCAGCTTCCTTTTAAAGAGACTAGGTCTGCAACTATGAACATTTTTCTATTTTTTTTAAATTTTCTTTTTAAATCATTTGCAAAAGTAGAATTAAGTTATGTTTTCACAATAAATCTGTTCACTATAGCTGAAAACTGCATGGAAAAGTGAATTATCTTATAAAACAGGTGTGTATTTCTCTTGTTGGTAATTATTTGCGTCCCTCCAATAATTATAGACAGCTATTTTTAACATACGAGGGTCAGTCAAAAATAACTGAGCCCTACCTCATAAAATTTTAGTTTGGTATTGTAGACAACAAATGTGATTATTTTCTGTAGGTATCATATGTCATCGATGTTTTGACTCTGAAGAATTATCCTAGTGAAGCTCCTATTATGGTTGCTAGGCAACTGAAGATCGTCAGTCAGATCGATGCGTTCACGATCTCAGCCACCAGGAATATACCGTAGGTCTTTAAAAAGCTTGCATGCTTGATAGTTTTTTTTGAAAGAAATATTTGAGATTTATTTGAATAACATATATCAAATTGTCTTTTCAATACACTTAGTTCGTTAATGTTTAGGTGAACATTGATTGTATGCGTTGCCTAGCAACAAAAACGCCAAAATTCCACAAATTTTCAAATACACGAGAATTGTGTTGCCATGGAAACAAAATTTTGAATATAAATGAAGGAACTTAATATGTCTGAGGGTTGGTTTGTGTATGCAGTACTGTTAAAGCATTATTAGGCCAATAGTTTATGTTTTCTATGAAATTGTGTAAATTTGAATATGGGTGGGGTAAATTATAGGGCGTAAGGAATGATAAAATTTGATAAATTCTGAAATCAAACTACCACAGCATCTATAATTTGGGGTCAGTTGGTTTCTGTTCTTTGACACTGAATAGGTACATGTTAAAGATATCAGATGACAGTGACTAAAGCATTGCTTTAACACACCGGGCCGCGTAGCGCAGTCGGTAACGTGTCTGGCTACAGATGCGTGTCTGACTGCAGATCCAGGGGTCGCGAGTTCGATCCCAGCTCGGTACCATACTTTCGTGGAGATTATTCATGAAATAATTTCTACGGCCATTCTCCTCCTTCCGCTGATTTATTCAAGAAGGGTTGTTGTCAGTTACAAGCAAAAGTATGTGCACAAATTACTGGTTAACCGCTTGCTGAAGCCTGCCCAGGAAAGTGTGGTGAAGTGAACTGACCGTCCCGCAATGACCATAGCTGTTGACATGGGACGTAAAGCAACAAAAACAAACAAACAAACATTGCTTTAACATAACTGTTTCCATAGCAACGCTTAGAATTATATATATCACAGCGTGAACGCACCCTTTTGACAGGTCGTATTCAGTTGCCTAGCAACCGTTACACAAAGCCTACCAACAGAAATAAATTAGGTGATTATTTAGATGAGATATACCTACAATGAAATATCATCTAATTATATGTCCATTTTACTTGATTCAAATGTTATGAGGTAGGGCTGAGTTATTTTTGACTAACCCTTGTAAATACAGTAAATACGTTGTTTTGATACTGATAAGTTGTTAAGATTTATGAAATTGGTAAAATGTATACCTGAATTTTAGTTTTTTACTGTGTTCTTGAAAAATAGAAACATTAGTTCTAAAATTAAAAGATCAAAAGTGACAGACTATGCAGCTTTAAGCTTAGAAACTCCAAATGGTGTTCAGTCAGTAGCTTAACAATCATAGAATACTCATGGGATCAGCAATAGCTCTGATCAGACTGCGAGTATGCGCAGACTGATCTGAGGCTTTGCTGGTCGCAATTACCACATTGTTGGTAATCTCATGCACTGGCTCATATCATATTGATGCATCCCTAAAATCTCATTCCGGCCTTGACACAAGAAAACCTGTCTTTGGGGTTTGCGAACAAAACAGGCGCAGACCAGCCTTATGCATCTGCACAGCCTGATCAGCGCCTTTGTTGTTTGCTTATTGCAAAGTATAAAACCTTAACTTGCTACAAGCCAAATTTCAATTTTCAGGCAAGTCTGAACAGGTTGGTCTTAACATGGCCTGGTCGGAAACCCCAGGTTTTCACGTGATGAGGCAGGCCTATTCAGAACACATTCACACAAACATATACATACCGACAAAAACAAGAACCATTGGCCCTGGATCTCTCACCCCTGAGTTTTATATACAGGTATCTATTGGAAACTGACCACACCCCTGGTGACAACCAAGTGGGACCATTTTTGGCCTCAGGGCTATAATTTGAACTTTAAAAGAGGACCACAAGAGGGTGATACATGCCAAATAGCCATGTGGTTTCAGACAAGTAGAATTTTCTTTTATCTTTTCACTATATAGAACCATACATTAAAACCAGTGTAAAACCGCCACTCTCAAAAAGACCGAAAATTGGTTTTCAAGACTTATTATCGCTTAATGCAGTTCAAAAGCATTGCAGAATGCATTATGCTACCATTTTTCATTAAGATTAAACATTAGACCCCCAGGGATGGGACTTTTCTTTGGCACAAGAACCACAATTTGAACAAAATTGGTAGAGTACCACTAGGTGATGCTATATACAAAATAGCAAAGCTCCAGGCCTTGTGGTTTCAGACAAGAAGATGTTTATATTTTGTTTGATTTGATTCTTTTAGTCCAATCAACAATCTTTCAGTTAAACAGAGACGGGTCTTCCTGGGTTGAACCAATACTAAGCTAGGATAAATGTGTCTTGCTAAAGGACCACAACACAGTGACGCCGGTGAGGCTCGAACTGGCGGCCCCTGGGTCTCAAGTCAAGCACTCTTCCACTGCGCTCCCAAGATGTTTATATGTTATTTCTCTTAATATAGCTTTATAAAGCATGTGCCCCCCTGCATGGGGCCATTAATTTGAACAAACTTGGTAGAAATCCACTAGGTGATAATATATACCAAATATCACAACTCTAGTTTCAGACAAGACACTTTTTATGTTTTGTCTATATAAGCCTTGGTATAGGTCCACTATGTGATGCTACATACCAAATAGCTTGTGGTTGCAGACAAGAAGATTTTTAATGTTTCCATTCCTAAATCCTTTTTAAGCTCATTTGACCTAGTTATGCAACAGACTGGAACCATTTGAATATTTATCAAAGAGGACCATATGAGGGTTATTGTTGCCAAGTTTGGTAAAAAAATCAGGCATTAGTTTTAGGAGAGGATGTCCTTTGAAGTAATTGCTGATGACTCTGGATGGAGCTCAAATGATCACAAAAGCTCACCTTGAATCTATGGCTCAGGTGAGCCAAAGACATTTCAAAAGATGTACACAGGTTTAGACCCACAAAATTATTTAGCGTAAAATTGTAAATATTTTCTTACCCATCAGTTTTAACATATGTTTTGGGTGCTCAAAAGACCGTCTCATTGAGACGGTTCTTTTGAGTACCTACAACATATGTTTTGGTTGAGAAATAAGAAAATTATATTTTCGTTACACACTCTTAACTAAAGGCCTGGATGTAACTACATACAGTTTCACGTATAAATGAACATCACACAGAATATGCACATGATTGGATAATTGTAAAAGGATTCAACTGAGAAATTGTTAGTGATGACAATCACAAATTCAATAACTAGAAGTTGTGTCTATGATACCCTGTGCAAACCATGTGCTTGTCCATAAGGTGGTATCGTTTCTTAAACAAGAGCCATCACTCCAGTAATATTTTCGGAGTTACTTAGTAAATCCACTCATTTCTTAAACAAGGGCCATCACTCAAGTAATATTTTCGGAGTTACTTAGTAAATCCACTCATTTCTTAAACAAGGGTCATCACTCCAGTAATATTTTCGGAGTTACTTAGTAAATCCACTCATTTCTTAAACAAGGGTCATAACTCCAGTAATATTTTTTTGAAATCCTTTCAAATTTATGCTGACATCTCATCTTACCAAGTTTGAAGCCTACAGCTGTTACAGTGAGATATCTTGCTAACTGGATAGACAATCAGAGAAGCAGATGTACAAGCAAAAACCAATATGCCCCCTCAACTTTGCCAGGTTGGGGCATAAAACTCAATTCCATGAACAGACCAAAAGTTGAATTTAATACGTATATTTACATTTTATTATAGATATCTAATATATAGAAAATATTTAGAATTTAGGTAACAAAACAGTTTTGTTTTTAATATGTAATCATATTTTACAGTTTTTTTGTGCAAAATGGAAAAGCCAACTTGAACATGGACAGTCAAAGAAGCAAACAAGAGGCTTGTTTTGCATGTGTGAATCAGGTGTGGCTCACTGTTAATCACAACAAAGTGTCACTTCTGTCGAATGAGTTTGGTGTTCAAAGCATATTGCACCGGCAAGTGAGCTTGGCAGCTGTCAATCATATTTATGTCTTTCATGAGGTTATGGGCGGTTGCAAGAATCTCTTGATTCATTAAAGGCTTACTATGAAAATGTAAATATTATCACATGACAGTGTACCTGGGAGAAATATAACACCATGTATTAAAATCAATAAACCACTAGTGGTTTATGTACATGTAGATAGTAACATTTGTCCATAACAATGCTGGGTACATAATGACTAAAATGTTATTTCAAGGTAAAATTAAATGCCATACAATTGATAGAATTTAACATTCATGCTCCCCTATGATTGAATTTATTAAACTACAGTAAAACCTGTGTAAAACGGGCACTTTAAAAAAGACCAAAAAAAAGGTTTTCAAGACCAATTATCGCTTAATGCAGGTAAAAAGTATTGTAGAATGCTCCAAAGGGAGCATTCTGCAATACATTTGACCTTCATTAAGCTAGGGGAGCATTCTGCAATACTTTTGACCTTCATTAAGCTACCATTTGTCATCAAGATCTTTATATTGTCTATTTTTAGTGGCCGTTTTACACAGGTTTTACTGTACTGTGCTTCCATGTTTAACGTGACCCCCATTCTTCTTTTTTTAAATGCCATTAATACTTACTTAGACAACTGACGTTTAGCATGTGGATGTAAAAGCACATCGGGTAACTAAAACCTATTGTTGTGGGCAGTCCTTATTTTGAATTAAGGCCAAAATCCCCTATAAATCAGAAACATTTAGCCATTTATTTTTTTTTTGAGAAAATACCCATTATCATCTCAGTAATAGTTATTATAAGAGGTGAATTGTAGCTAAATGCATGAGTTAAACCACTGGTCTGTACAAGACATAGTTTATCTATATATCGTGAGGTTCACTTGGGGACTAATTGAAAGAGGAGTAATCAAAACACATTAAAATTCAATGTAATACCAGCCTATATGAAAAACATTTATATGAAAAAAATAAAATAAATTGAATTATGCGGTCTATATCTTAATTCATTTCTGTAATTTCTTTTTTAAATAAAATCACCAATTAAGCATAATCTGGGGTCATATTAAACCAAGAAGCACAGTAGTAGCTAAAATTCGATAAAATGCTTGACAAGCCTCTTTTTCTCAACTTCTTTAATAAAGGAGCTCTAGCGATAAGGCGTGTATTTTCCCTAGTTGACATGATTACAAACACCAAATTTTCAAACTGCACTCTTGTTTTTAAAATTGGTGCAGTTCGGCAGCAAAATATGCTTAGTAAGCATCAAAATACATTTTAAAGCAATTCATCATTAGCAAAGCAGTAAAAATTGGCGTTTTCTTCTCCCACCCCTCATTTGACGCCTTTCTACCGGGTGCCATTTAGACCAGACTTTGAGTAAATGCATTGCTAGTTTTCAAAAAGTAAAAGTGCTAAACTGTAAAGGATAGAAGTGGTTTTCATTTCCTAAACTTTAAGATATCCTTCCTGCGCATGCATACCAAATATACTTAACATTGTGAGGTTTGTCACTGAAATGTCGCTATAAACAAATACAATATATGTAAAGGGCGTCTTGGGTCTAGGGGGGAAAGGGGTTGTAGAAGCCACAGAGGACATCAAACATCTGACAAAAATAGACTGCTTTGCCAAATGGTTGTTTCTATTATACATCAACTGTATAAAAATATATACTTTATCGTGATAGACCATTTGTTAACCTTAGTGTAACGGTCTATTTCACATACATGTTACTGAAATAATAAGCACAGTTGATGATCATAATAAATTCTCATTCAAAACGAAGTAGGATTATCATATGCATTAAGGACAAAAACGATTATAATATACGGACTGGGTTGCAAGGGTGCTTAGACTGCTGGTCAATGTGTATTTGTTGAATGTGCCTAGTGTCTCCAGTCCTTGTTTCAACAAATTTAAACGTCTCATTTAGGGAAACAGCACGCCTTATCGCTAGAAATTCTTCAATAATACACAGGCACTCATGTAGGATTTGCTATATATTTGTCTTAAACAGATCTTCTGTATATGGGCCTATCCTGGTTTGCCACCTAATAAGGCTCAGACCAGCCTGGTTCTGAGGTTTAAAAAAATTTCATGCTCAACTCAGCTGAGCAGGGTATTTTTCCAACTCCTGTTAAAATGTCAACAATTGTTGGCATTTTAACATGTATCAGCAGGATAAATACAATATTTGTTAAATTTAAAGCAATAATTGTTTTAGTATTTTAATTTTTACCAGTAATTTAAATTTCATGCTCAGTTCAGTTTGAACACAACATCTTTTTACAACCTCGAGGTCTGATCTGCTACCGAGAATAGCTTGAATCTTAAAATCGTGCAAGTAGCCAATTTAGCCATCATACTTCTCAGAAAGTGATTGACGAAGGCACTGATCAGACTGCACATATTTTTAGGCTGATATATGCCTTCAATGTTCGCAGGGGCGTAGCTAGTCTGAAACTCAAAGTACGCACCTGTGGAACAGGCTGAATGCATGCAAAAAAGGAACATATACAAATATAGCAAGAAGTGAGCAAAGCTTACATACCCCCGGCGGTAGCCATCAGAGGTTGTAACACTTTCAGAGAAAAGACAAAATTGTCAAAGATTTCATAATCCTAAATCAAGTAGTTTCCCAGAAAACTTTGATGAAAAATGTCCATATGTGTCATATAAGAATGACAGAAGGAAAAATTGAAAATTTGAAAAAAGAAGGCAAAATGAGGATAAGCACCTTCATTTTCGTTTACACAATACACTTTGCCTACCTGAAAGTGTACACAAAATTTCATAATCCCAAATCAAGTAGTTGTTGAGAAAACTCTGACAAAAAGCATCCATATGTGTTATATAGGAGTGACAGAAGGATAAATTAAAAAAAGAAGGCAGAATGAGCTTTAGCATCTTTATTTTCATTTACACAATACACTTAGCCTACCTGAAGGTGTACACTAAATTTGAAAACACTGGCTCCAATAGGAGCCGAGAGATCTGCGACAGAAGGAGCCGAGAGATCTGCGACAGAAATTTCCATTGGAGAGAAAGAAAAATGAACAAATAAAGGGACTGATAAGCAATATGTGGCTGTTCTTTTGTTACACAATACAACTCATCACTATCAAGCTTTGTACCAAATTTCAGAAATCTAACTCAAATAGTTGCTGAGAAATCTTTGACAGAAAAAATGTCTATATGTATTATATAAGAGTGAACGAAAGAAAAATGAAAAAGAAGGCAAAATGAGGATTAGCTTCTTAATTTCCCTTTACACAGTACACTTTGCCTTCCTGAAGGTGTACACAAAATATGAAAACACTGGCTCCAATAGGAGCTGAGAAATCTGTGACAGAAATTTCCATTGGAGAGAAAGAAAAATGAAAAAAATAAAGGGACTGATAAGCAATATGTGGCTGTTCTTTTGTTACACAATACAACTCATCACTATCAAGCTTTGTACCAAATTTCAGAATCCTAACCCAAGTAGTTGCTGAGAAATCTTTGACGGAAAAAAAAGTTTACAGACAAACCAACAGACAAACAAACATAATTACAGAAAAGGCAAAAAGTATATACCCCCTATATACTTCGTACCGGGGGTATAAACAGCATAGACCCAGATGAGACGCCGCAAAATGCGGCGTCTCATCAGGGTCTGTGCCATTTGCCAAGATTAACACTCTCATAAAAATTGTATATGATCAGACCCTCATTCATTTTGCCTTAATTGGTGACAAATCATCAAAGGGTGCCTATGGGGAGGAGCTACCAACATAATCACAAATTCTATCAAAATTGGAATTAGAGTTTGTTTGTTTGATTTGATTCTTTATGTCCCATCAACAATCTTTCAGTTATAAAGGGACCGGTCTTCCTGGGTTGAACAAGTACTAAGCTAGGATTAATGTTCTTGCTCAAGGACACAAAGCAGTGACGCCGGTGAGGCTTCAAACCTCTGCCTCTCCGTCTCAAGTCAAGCACTCTACCACTGAGCCACTGCGCTCCCATGGAATTAGAGAGATTAATATTGGTTCTACGCACACTTTTGTACACATAACAACAAGAATCCATCAGAATTGTGATAGATCCTTCCATATTTTTGGTCAAAATCAGTATGTAAATGTATTTTTGCTTATACATAGCTATGCCCCTGGTTTGTATGCCTCAAAATCAGATTTACTTGCAATGAGGACCAAGTGTAGGAGATGCATTCAGTGCTAATTCTTGGCTGCAGGCTCTGTACTCTGACTAGTTGATTCAGAAGTTTTCTGAGACTCTGAACCAGTCTTGTCGGTTTTTGTAGCAGACACAGTCTGAGCTTGTGCAGCTAGTGTTGGAGGGGGTATCACTTGTTTTATTACAAGTTCAGGTCCTCCACCGTAGACATTGTACAGAAACTGCCACATTTCTCCCGAGAGTTGTCCATGATCAGAATTGTTCCTTACTACATGTTGCCCATTCTTCATGATACTAATTCCCTTGTTTTCTATGGCACCTGGTGGGGCTGCGAAAAGAGAGAACACATGTCAAGTTTAACTTTTGCATACCCATCTGCAAGTGGCTACATGAACACAGCAAAACATTGAAATTGCAACTCAATTTAATCCTTAAAGCAGGGCTGTGGAAATACCATGCCCGACTTGTCGACCTGGTCCCATTTCATTCAAGACAAGATGAAAAATTCTATTTACTTGTCCTTAGACAAGCACAAATGTATTAAGTTAAATACAATTCTGTGTATTTCATTTTTTGATTAATTATTGCAAGCTCACTTCTTGAATTGAAAACAGTGAGGATCCTGATCAGCTGGCTTATTCAGAAGCCAGCTGATCTGGATCTACACTGTTTACAAGAGAAGCCAGCTGATCAGGATCTACACTGTTTACAAGAGTTGATATATATCTGGTTTCATAGTACGGTTTTTGAAAGAATACATTGTTTAAGCACTGTAAGGTATAAGCTAATGTGTTCTTTCGGACAAGTAAAATTTTCTATGGACAAGTACATTTTGGCTTTTTTCTTGTCCCTGGACAAGTAGAAAATTTTACTATTTCCACACCCCTGCTTAAAAGGGCCAATCACAACAAAGGTTGTCTGCTGAATTATATCTGAAAGCCTCTTGGGCAAACAGTGTACTTGGCCCACACTGTTTTCCTACTACACTTACATCAGTCAATTTAATGTTAGCAAATATATGCAGCAGATAACTTAGGCAGACAATATTTGCAGATGCATATTTTGCAGTCGCAACAAACCCAAATTCATTTGATAATGATAAGACTTTGAACAATGAGGGTCAAGGTCACCAAATCTAATCCACTCTTTGTACAGTCTGAATAATGCATAAATACAAGTTTTGGTTAGAATTGGCAAGAGAGATTATCCAATTAATCAAAACTATTAAATTTTAAGTTTCTGTGAAATATGGATTACAATTGGAAATATTGAGTGTGTTTTTACAGTAGAACCTCGAAAATTCTAACTCCGATTTATGGAAATACTCGCTAATTCAAAATAAATTGTGGACAAAATGGATTAAGAGAATAGGATCTATTTATGAACTATTTTAAATATTATTTATACAGTGAGCCACTTTAGTTACGCACCACTTTTTCAGGGCCCACATTTTTTACAAAAATGCTGGAACAGAACATTCTCTATGATAATTTATGTTTTGACATTTTAACTGCTTGATGACATCAAAAAAATATCGGAATCACTCATGCGAATCACTCTGCTACGTCAAAGGCAATTTTGACAAAAATGCATGTGCAGCCCGAATCTCAATATTTTGTGTTTGCCTTTTACGCTAGGCATAATCCATGATGATCGCTTTGTCAGAAAAACACCAAAAATGATTATTTTATTCATGAAAACTACTTTTTTTGACCGTTGAATTTAGTAACAGTGTTACTTTTTGAAAAGAAAATCTCGTTTTGACGTCATTTTGACATCAATTTCAATAATCAAACATGTTTTCCTTCGTAAATTGTTTTGTTATGAGTCACGTTTTGACAGAGAAGTATCTAAACACTAAAACATCTTATCAGTGACATGTTTTATAGCCTTGGTAGTAGTGACGTCACAACCATCAACACCTTGACGCCAATAAATCCATTATTTTTTTACGAAAATAAATGGCGGATACATGGTTGTTTAAAATGAAATTATAAAATAAGTGTTTTGATAACTAGTTTACTCAGAATAAAACAAAATTTTATCTATCAATAAAAAAAAAGGTACTCAAATCCATTTTTTCCAACCTTGGCCAGCTGGGCACCAAAATAGTAAAACGCTTAAAAATGATCAAGTTAAAAAACACATTGCAGTCTTATATATTGCCAAGAATTAATCGGCTCTTATATCTGGTATAGCAGAAATTTGACCCTGAAAAAAGTGCAATGTGATCTTAGTTTCATTCGAAATAATGCAATGTGAAATGGTGTTTTGAGGGTAGTGCCCTTCAAGATGTATTTTCTCATTTGTTTCTGATCTGATCGCCGTAAGATTTTAATGGTTAATGCAAATATAAATGCACTTTACACTGGTAGTCTCAGAATAAAAATATGACATTTCATTTCTGAGAAATTAACATTTGATAAGTGGTGCGTAACTAAAGTGGCTCACTGTATAAACACATGTTTTGTGTGTGTAAAAGAAACGTTTACCTGTGACATTTCTTTTATGCACACAAATCATGTTTGATAGGTAAAAAAAAATAATAATCGTTTTTTATATTCTTATGTCTACCTCCATATATAATTCGAATGTTCGATACTTAGAAATAAAATCTCTAGGCCCTGGGACTTCCAATTTAAGAGGTTTGACGCATGGTTCATACAGGCAAGGCTATGTAGAATTCAAGGACTTTTCAAGGACATCTAAAAACATATACTACAAATTTCAAGGACTACAAGTTTATGAAACATACTGAATTACACATTAAAACCTAACTTCACATGAACGGATAAATAAGTATCAGAAAATTAGCATAAAATTGTTGTCCCTTTATTTGGTGCAGCATTATGCTGCACCAACTAAAGGGACAACATTTTTATACTAATTTTAGTCTACATTAACAGGATTGAGTATAACAGAAAATAGTGAAATTCAAGTACTTTTTAAGGCCTTATAGTGATTCTCCAGTACTTTTCATAGCATATTTCATTTTCAAGGATGTTTCAAGAAAGCCCTTCATATTCAAGTACTTTTCAAGCCTGTGCGACCCTGTGACTGTACTATTATTTTTTAAGGTCCCAAATTCAACTCACCATCAGTTTTTCCTCTGACAAAATTCTCCCACTCTTTAAACCAGGACATACTGATGGCATAGATCACACTAGGGTTGTCTTCTTCCTTGAACTTCTCATTTAACTAGAGAAAAAATAATCTTGATTATTGTGGGGAATTTAAAGAACAGTCATGGGGAAAATGTTTTGTTAAGTACCTAGAATATATCTTTTGATGGGAAATAATGAACAAAGTTCATATAATACACACTATGGTCTGAATCACAAGTACCATATTCCACCTAATAAGTACACAGTGTGCATATTAAAAGAAATCTAGAACAGTTGTGGTAAACAGTGTAGAGCCTGATCAGCTGGCTTCTGATGAAGCCAGCTAATCAGGATCCACACTGTTTTTTTATCCAAACAGTGAATGCATACTGATTATGAAAATGCCCCAGCAAATTGACTGAAGACTTATAGGGGTAAATATAGTATAAACAACACAAAAAGTACCCAGTGTGCAATTATTGAATATATACTTCAAACAATAGCAGGCATAGATGTACCACAACCTCTGAGTAATGCCCTTTGGATAACTCGTAAAATGAGCCAGTTGGGCTGGAACATCTATGCATGTCAAAATATTATAGTAAATGTAAGTAAACGCTTGAAACCCTTATTTCTAGATCAATACAATCACACCTCAAAGCCTTTTGTTTAAGAAATAGATCAGCTCTAGCAGTGAATTGTTGTATAATAATTCACTGTTTGGAGGTCAGTTGTAAAGAAGATCAAATCAAGAGCGCACAGCGTGAGTGATTTATCTTCGTACAACTGACCGACAAGTAGTGAATTATTACTCAACAATTCACACACTAGAGCTGGTCGTTTTCGATTCTAACACACAATAAACGACGAAAACACATTTGAAGCCTTCAGCTTCTTCCAACTTTCTGCCATTGCACTGAAGAAATCCGGCCAATAGTTGGACTGTGTCGCATACGTTTACATTTTTTTGTAATGTCTTTCAAGCGTAAAAATTACCTTACACCGTCTAACGCCACGCTCGACGTCATTTTGCAGTACCATTGACGTCAGTTAGTGCGCGCTTTCCACACGCTTACAAAACTGTGACTATATTGTTGATATAGCACGTTTTTTTAGTATTGGTTCTATAGGCGAGGTGTGTTGGAATTATCTATACTTTATGCCATTAGGATTTAAGCTATTGCGAGTCCATTGTATACATATCTTCATTGTGATGATCAAGAACAGTAACTCTTACCGTAATAAATGATTCTATCTCCTCTTTCTGTCTCTGTTTTAACTGCTCATACTCTCTCTGACATGTTGAACACTTGAACAAATTATTACAAGCTGGTCCACCACCAAACCTAAAACACATTTACAGTATTTGCCCTAAAAATTAAGAACAAACCTAGCTCAAAGCCACTTGGTAACCCATCAAAATATAGGTTCTTTTATCATATGACGTCGCAACTGGGAGTGAAATAACGCCATGCAATAAAATCTGTAAACCACTAGTGGTTTATTGATTGTCAGGAAACATTATGACTTCAATCTTCCGCATTTTATCTCTTTTCCCCAACTTCATCTATACACACTTAAATAACACTTTTAGCAGCTTTCTTCTTGAACTGGAACTTCATTACCATGAATTGCTATATCAGGGTTCATACAGGCAAGATTGTGTAAAATTCAAGGACTTTTCAAGGACTTCTCTAGACTATCCTACAGTTTTCAAGGACTTAAAGTTTATAAAAAAATCCTGATCTACATGTTAAAATTCTATTTTTGAAATGCTAGACTGCTTTACTAAAGATATAAATTTTAGAAAATTAGTATCAAATTGTGGTGCCTTTATTTGGTGCAGCATATGCTGCACCAAATAAAGGCTCCACAATTTAATACTGATTTAGGTATCCAAAGACAGTGTTGAATCCTTCTGTAAATGGTAAAATTCAAGTACTTTTCAAGGCCTTTGAGTGTTTATCAAGTACTTTTCAAGGCATTTTTAATTTCTAAGGACTTTTCAAGACAGTCCTGTATATTCAAGTACTTTTCAAGCCTGTGCGAATCCTGTATATTCTAGCCAAAGTATTTGAACTATAATACTGGAGTCTGTAGCATAGATTTTCTGTGTTTCCTGATTTCCTTCTTGTAATGTATACATGCACATGGATACATTTTGTTACAAGCACAAAACACAACAACACTGCTTTTCTGCTAATAATACAGGTTTTAAAGGGGGAAAAAGGGTTATAGTAGTTTCAAAGATGCATAGTAATGAGGCTATTCTATTTTTCTTATAAACAGGTTGTTGTTGTTGTTTTTGTTGCTTTACGTCCCATGTCAACAGCTATGGTCATTGCGGGACGGTCAGTTCACTTAACCACACTTTTTCCTGGGCAGGCTTGAGCAAGCGGTTAACCAGTAATTTGTGCACATACTTTCGCTTGTAACTGACAACAACCCTTCTTGAATAGATCAGCGGAAGGGAGGAGAATGACCGTAGAAATTATTTCATGATCAATCTCCACGAAAGTATGGTACCGGGCCGGGATCGAACTCGCGACCCCTGGATCTGCAGTCAGACACGCATCTGTAGCTTATAAACAGGTAAAGCATGACTTTTCACTAATACGCGCGTATGCAATAATCTGTGGTAAGTTCACTATAACTGTAAACTGAGGCTACCTGCATGCCCAAAATCAAGGTAAACTCGCCAGTGTTTGTTTACAACAATTCTCATCTATCTTTAAATCTACTATATTTATAGGTTTTTATGAGCAAAATAAGGTGATATATAGGCTTTTATGTATTTGACACAGAATAATAAGTTACTATAGGTTTCACTAGGAGGCCTGTTAACTTATGCTAAAATTGTACAAATAGATTTGGCTACCAGATTATGTGTGTAACATGAAGCTCTGAAACGACAAACAGTGCGGATGATGACCAGATGATCTAGAGGAATCTGATCTTGGTTTACACTGTTTCCTCAGACCTATTTGTTGGGCTAGAGAGGCACCACAAAAGGGTTTCAGTCCCAGCCATCACATCCAGACATTAGCACAATCAGTGATATATTGCTGAATGTGACATTAAGCCAATCGCAACAAAAGTTGTCTGCTTTTCTCGTCTGCTGAAATGTTTAAGAAGCCTATATGGCAAACAGTGTGGACCCAGATCAGACTTCTCCTATAGGAGCAGTCTGTTCTGGGTCCACGCTGTTTGCTTCCAGTAATGTTGGGCAATTATTTGCAGCAGACGACTTCAGCAGACGACATTTTCAGATGCTTTTTTTCTTGGCGCTTTAAGGGTTAATAAAGGAAATCAATTGCTAAAGTCTTATCAATCAAATGGTTTGAGAACTGTATTCCACCTAATAAACAAACTTTTGAAATTCCAACCTGTGACCCCTTTAAATGTATAATGAATGTTCCAAACTGTGTCACTCCGTAATTGAGAATCCATTGATCAATATACGGGTGTAAACACAAGAAAACCTGACTGTTGCAAGCAAACAACAAAGGCCCAGATCAGCCTGCGCATCAGCCCAGCTGGCTCAGTGCCTTTGTTATTTGCTATCTGAATGGTAATCAAACTAGCTCCATGCAAAATTTCAATGTTTGGGCCATACCTGGTCAGAAAACAGGTTTTCATCCGTTGCAGCCCATTCAGTGGATGAAAGTGTTGGCAATAAAATAATGATTACTTGATGCTAGATCAAAGGTAAAGATAAGAACGTACCTGTCATGAAGGAACTCCCACATAGACTGTGTCATTGCCTCAACAATCTGCTCTATATTATCAACCTTATGTGGTGGTACACCTAACAAATGATAAATGAGCCGAGGCATGAGATTTCCAACAATTAGAACATTTTGACAAGTGTATACTCAGACGAGCCTGTGCAGCCTCCTTTTAAGCTTAGAAACTCCAAATGATGTTCAGTAAGAAGCTTAACAATCGGAGAATACTCAAGCGACAGGCAAAGGCTCTGATCAGACTGCGTGTATGCGCAGGCTGATCTGAGGCTTTGCTGGTCGCACATACCACATTGTTGAAAATCTCATGTACTGGCTCAAATGATGGTAAATATTATCACTCCATGTTAACCCTTTACTCCATGTTAACACATTTTGAGGCCTTTGAACTACTATGTATTTGATAATGTTATGGAAAATCAAGCATTTGCTCCTTTGGAGCAAATGCTTCATTTTCCATAATATTTTCAAAAGAATTCAAAACTTAACTTAATTTTTTCTTGATTTTTTTCAATGTTGTCTAAAAATAGAAAATGATGTCATGATCTAAAAATAGCCTATGTAGTAAAGGGTTTATCATGTTAATGAAACAATAACAAAGCAAAACATTTTTTGCTTAAGATTTCTTTTTTTCAACAAAAAAGCATTTTTTTTTGTTATTTCAACTAAAATATTTGCTGAATTACTCTTTGGAAGCATCTCCATCATATAAATTGTGAAAAAAATCATATGTATTGTGAAAAAAGAAATAAAAACAAATTTGTGAAACACTGTACACAACTTAAACCATAGGCTTGTCAATAAACAGGGTAATCATCTTTAACTAAGGGAGATAATTCTATAACCACATTACTCACCTCCATGTCTACAGAGGAAGTCTCTGTTCGTAATTGGTCCAGGTTCAGCAAAGGTATTAAATCTGTTAATCCACTGTTTAGACACAAAGAACTGCATCAAGCTTGGCTGAAAATACATTTAATAACAGATTTATACATTTAACTGAAAACTAGGGTCAAGCTAAAAATATAAAGATGTTCTACTGTTGTTCTGGGCTTTAAATTCTCATACCCTTGGCAAAGTAATTCTACTTTTTCTAAATATAAGCAATAGTGGAGATAATCTATGGCATTATTGGATCCAGGACCTTTTGTCCAAACCAGTTCATCTAAATGCCATTTTGTCTAAAAGCCATTTCATTTGAAAGTCATTTTGTCTAAAGTCCATTGTGTCTAAATGTCATTTTCGTTAAATGGACAATTTGTCTGTATATAAACCAGTTCATCTAAATGCCATTTTGTCTAAAAGCCATTTCATTTGAAAGTCATTTTGTCTAAAGTCCATTGTGTCTAAATGTCATTTTCGTTTAATGGACAATTTGTTCTATAAACAGACAATTCATCCATTTTGACACTTCATCCATATTTCGTCTATAAAGTGTCTAAATTTCGTCTACAACATATTCATAAGGTATATATTTTGGGAACATCTGTTTAAAGGTTTGAAATGTTTAAATGTCTAGTAGTCAAAAAGATGGATCAATTGACATGAAAACAGGGTATATGCCCCCTCCCCAACCCCACCATCTATATTATAAGCTTAAAAGTTTCAAAACTGTGGCTCTTATTACTTCAAATATCTAAAAAATATTTTGTATGAATATGCCGTTAATTTCATAGAGAGAAGCAAAAACATGTATATTTCATTAGTGGCAAAGACACAAATGCAATAATACAATTTTTTGCTTCACAACATCAAATAAATGTCATATTCACGTCATAATCATGACAAAAATTTGAATGATTTTTATATCATATACAATTTTGAAGCACAACAGATTTTTTGGCATTTTTGCACTTTGACGTAATATTTATTAAGACATTGCATAATGTGTCTGTCTTCCGAAACTGAAACCAAAACAGCTGGAGCAAAGCAAATGAAAATTCAAAGCAAATGAAAATTTCAGTAAATCTGGACAATTTTCTCACCAAAATGTCACTACGATTCAATTAAGAAAATGAATGCCCACACTTTTGTGTTTTTTTCCACTGATAAGAAAATTACAGGTGTTTGAAAATCTGAAATGGGCTCAGGGAAATCAATGAAGAAAACAGAGGATATCAAAATATACAGATTAGAAGTTATATTTTCACAAGTGAAGTATAACTTTTTGAATTTCCCTTTTTCAAATATACATTATATTCAATCAAGAGGTGCCTTTTAACGCTTTTGCAAACACAGCAGACCCAGCTCTTGCAAGAGCTGCCTGATCCGAGTCTACTCTGTTTGCTTATGGAAATATGATATATCTGATCTTAGTAGACCTAACAATTAATTTCTTTGTTCTATGTACAACATATTTTAGTGAAGTTTATTTATATAATTATTCATAGTGGGTGGAGCCTAGCATGAATATTCATGAAGATGAGGGTAAATATATTAAATCCTGCTAACAAAGTGTACATGGTAGATGAATAAACAGAAGTGCAAACAAGATGAAGAAGCAAAAGACCCCCTCAACTTTTTCAATGTTGGGGGCATGAACACTGGGATGGAAGATTAAACTTGATACAAGTGGGTTGTCTTACCTCCCTTGCCTCTATAAGCTCCACAGCTTCTTGTCTCATCTGGTTCATGTGGTCATTCTGTTTCCTGAAAACAACAAGAAGTGTTTGTGGAACACTATGCCCCCAAAACTATTCACAGTTTCGTTAGAGTCCAGTCCCTTTAAAACACACCTCATTATAACATGAATTAACTATATGTTGGTCATGTGGCTCCAAAAATTTTTTACCATGGAATTTTACAAAGAAACTATAGGAAAATGACCATTTCATGGTAATTTTAGCTCCTATGTAAAATTGTCTGTTACAACACAATTCACTTATAACATGATCTAATCCTATGGACCCCAAACATAGAGGTATCAGGGATTGCATTGTATATTGAAAGATTTTGACATAGTTTTGATATTTCAACTAGTGTAGTGTAGTGAGAGCTGACCAGTTAGGTGCTTGAGTATCTGTGTCTGTAGTTATTCCCTCCCTCGGTGAAGCTGTGCCAGTGGGTGTATTAAGCCTTAAGGCCAACGACTGTTATTTACTTGGGCCAGCACATAAGGTGATTGATACTTATCACACACTTGTACATTCACTGTTCAAACAAGCGTGTGCAGCTACATAGTAGGAGAACAGTTCTAAATTTTTGTCTGAGTCTTTTTTCAATTTCCGTAGCCTGTGTATGCAAGCAGCAAATGCTCTGGGGAGATTGTGTTGATGCCCAGGCTAGTCTGAGCCTTAGCTGTTTGCTGATGCGATAAATACCAAAATCACATGTGCTGGCCCATTTATTTTCAACAGTAGATCAAAGGTAAAGAACAAAAGGCCATACAATATAGTATTTACAATTTCCTTGTTGACCAGTAAAGATAAAACTATATCTCTAGCCTCTGCAAGAAAAGGTAAGCGATAAAATTAAATATTTTGCGGAGAAACAGCGCAAAAGAGACTGAACAGGTAGAAATTTTTCAGGCATTTCTCTGCTAAAAATTGAAGATAAAGGTAAAATTAAATTTACTTTTTTTCTTCATTTCAAAATTTCCTGACTTTTCAATGACTTTTCCCGCACTTAACATCATTTTCCAGACCCATTTTCAAGGCCAATAGTAGCAACAATGGTACACTCCATCTATTTTGGAAGGATCCGTTTTTCCAAGCCCCGAGGTTATAAAACTGTTTTCATACTCAACTCAACCGAGCATGAAATATCAACTGCTTATAAAAACTACAATGCTGAAAAATAAAGCTTTTCTTGCTTTGAAACTCTCAGATATTGCATTCATCATGCTTATGTTATTCTAACAGACCTCGCCTATTGAGCCAATGCTAATAAAGTGTGATATATCAAACAATAATTCATAGTTTTGAAATCGCGAGGAAAGTACATGCTAGCTGACGTCATTTGTTACTGGAAAATGACGTCATTCATGGCTTTAGACGGTGTAACTTTGTTTTTACGCTTGAAAGACGTTACAAAAACATGTAAACGTATGGGACACAGTCCAACTATTGGCGGGAATTATTCAGTGCAATGGCTAAAAGTTTGAAGAAGCTGAAGACTTCAAATGCGTTTTTGTTGTTTATTGTGTGTTAGAATTGAAATAGATCAGCTCTAGTACGTGAATTGTTGAGTTATAATTCACTGTTTGTCAGTCAGTTGTAAAGAAGATCAAATCACGAGCCCGCAGCACGAGTGATTTGATCTTCTTTACAACTGACCTCCAAACAGTGAATTATTACACAAAATTCACAGCTAGAGCTGATCTATTTCTTAAACATGCCATCATTTACCTGTAGAATAGAACATATGCTTCACAGTTCAACACCTGGCTAACTTCTACTTCTGTAACATATTGGTCATCAAACTCATACCACTGGCCTGATATAGTGTTCTGACAGTATGCTGTGTAATGTCCGCCTGAAATTAATTTTAATAGACACTTGAGGATCTGGAGGCGGGGTTGGTGGGTCACTTATCAATATACCTCATCCAGACCCTCATAGCAATAAGGTGTATATTTTGCCCAAAGTTGGCCACGATTAATAAAAACGAAAATTGAAAGAAATGTATGCTGCAGTTGAAATGCGTTTGCCTTTCTTTAACCATTATCCTGCCAATAATTTTGTCCAGAAAATGTCAACTGCTTATTATGTCTGCTGCATATATTCAAATGCACCTCTGAATACTTTTACCATGGAAACAAACACTGGTCTGCTCCCTTCGGAGAAGTCCGTTCCGGTTCCATATTGTTTGCAATATAGATTACCAAAGTATATATGCAGATGGGAAAGCAAATGGCAGAAAAACAGTTAATTGCCATTATGAACAGCTGTATTTGAGGCATCTCATCTGGGCCTACACTGCTATCTATAGATAGCTCCTATGCAAATGGAGTGAAATCAATGAAGAGAAGATACTGCAACCTTGTAAGCAAGAAACTTACCTCCGGCTGTACCATGGTGACATATGACAGCTATCAAATCATACATTGTTATCCTTGAGGTATTATCTGAAAAATTGAGCAAAAAAGCTATTATTATTCAAGAAAAAACACACCATAATTTGTGGTTTACATTGATTTTTTTTCCAGTCTACATTTTTCATTCATGTCTGTTTCTGTCACTATTGAAAGACTGGGACCACTGGCACAGCCTTGAAAGTCAAGAAAAGCAAAGGTTGGAGCATGAAATTGTAACTACTTTCTTACTCATCAGTTGAAACATATAATATTGTGGTTCATTCAGGCGGTTCGAGTACCCACAACATATGATTTAGTTGAGAAAAAGAATTTACAATTATGCACTCATATCTGGAGGTCTCATCCAGACGGTTATTTTTAGTACCCACAACATATGATTTGGTTGAAAAAAAAATATTATTCACTCACATCTGGAGGCCTGATTGATCATTTTCTTCAACTTCTTTCGCTAAATTTGCACCTATATGATGATGACAACTGAGTCATCATTCTAAACACAGTGTTCCCACAAAAATTCGAAAACACAATTTCATGATTTTTCTATGATCAACAATGTAATTTCCATGACCATTTAATGCATGACTTCTAACTTCCCCTTTTAGTAACATCTTCACCACGCTGAACATAAATGCGGAATGCAGCAACAGTAATGTATTTAAATATGCATGCTTTTGTAATAATTCAAAACTTGAAACTACCAGTAGCCAGAAACTAGCTGTCAGAAACTACCAGTAGCCAGAAAACTAGCTGTCAGACACACAATGTGCTAGTTTTCTGGTTACTGCTGGTTTCATAATTTTTTTCCACAAAATTCCATGATTTTTCCATGATTATTCAGGTTTTTTCAAATTCCATGATTTTTCCATGTATGGAACTATTTGGTGATTTTCCAGGTTTTCCATGATTTCCAGAGCTTGTGGGAACCCTGTAAACATGTCTTGCATATATTTCTGTTGATTTTTTGGTTTGATTTTAATGCTTTACGTCCCAGTCAACAGCTATGGTCATGTCTGGGGGGCAGTCAGTTAACCTAACACTTTTTTCCTGGTCAAGCTTGACTAAGCATATAACCAGTAAATTGTGCACATACTTTTGCTTGTAACTGAAACAACCCTTTTTAAATCAGCTGGAGGAGAATGGCCATGAAAAGTTATTCCACAATTAATATCTACGAAAGTATTGGACAAGGCCACGGTGGAACTCAAGACCCTGGATCTGCAGTCAGGCACAATACCAACTGCGCTACGCGGCCAGGTATGTTTTGGTTGAGACTTACAATATCAAATGCAATTTCCTACTCTTATAATTAGCTGGTGACCTGCACATGTATATATGAGCCAGCACATGAGACTGGCACTTAATGCAATAGAGAGCAATGAAGGCTCAGACGATCCTGCGCAAGTATAACAGACTCGCCAGAGCCTTTGTTGCTTGCATACATAAAGGATGAAGATAAAGACTCAGACCAAAATTTAGACCTCTATCCCTGCTGGATATGTGGGCATTGCCAGCCAAGGCAGCTTTGCACATATGTGATAAGTAACAATTTCTCCTGTACTGGCCCATATGATGTGTGATATAATCATGGGTGAAAGTTCATAATTTTTAATATCCTGAACTTTAGAAATGCTTCTCTAAAAACTTGCAGTATGCCTACAATATATTGACAGTTTCAAGTTTAAATGGTAAATCTTCTATAGATAAACTGAAAATAAATCGGAGAAGCTATTACAATCAGCCTAATTCAGCATTTTGAGGCTGACTTTCTTTGGAAAGTCAGCCTCAAAATCCTGAAATCAGGAATAATTTTGAAAACTTTCACCCATGTATATAGCTAGTTAAAGTGCACTTCTGTGAATTACCTTTATGTAGATATGGATTCATATCCAGGTTCTCCAGTGGAAATGCCACATATGTGCTGATCTTAGATGAGTAAAACTCATGGCGGAATCGCTTCAGGTGAATGCATAATATCTATAAAATAAAAAAAATGATAATTGTTGAAGAAAATTCACTGGTGCCCAACTCCTTCACAAGGATTTTCGGATTTTCGCTGATAGGTCTTCGCGAAACAATTTGGAAAACGGAAAGACAGAGAAAAGACAAGTAATTTATTTAACCGTTTTATGATTTATAAAGGTCAAACATGTGCTTTTATTATTTGAAAACTGCCAGATGTATTTGCCACTTCGAGTTTCTAAGTTGTTTATCGTTTCTAACTGAAAATAGCAACACAATCATAATCACTGTATTTGCACAGAATTGTCACGGTTTGGACAGCAATCAGAGTTTTGGTGTCACGGTCTGTTTAAGACAATGTCACTGCTTGGTTGAGACGGGAAAAATGCCAAGTAAATGCATTTTTTTCACTACATAAGTTTTATATTGCTCGTTAACTCATAGTTTTGAGTTCAATAACTCAATATTATGAGTAGATAATATGATTGCATAAAAAGCTATTTCGCATGAAATAACAAAAGTAACGTCCTAATTAGCATAACTAATGCATCAAACAAGGCATGTCATATGCCGTTGATGATCTTTTTTAGTTATTTTTGGAATTTTTGGAATTTTAATTATCATGTGGTTTCTGGGCCATCACAAAAATGACCTCATCAAAAGAAACGTGCATAGAGGTGAACATAATTAAGTATTAGTCTGAAACTTCATCTACCGCCATGCAACACGTTCACTATACCTATAGCAGTGGCTGTTCAGCATGTGAATCTCATGATTTGAAAATTTGAAAACCCTTTTCTATGAATATACTTGTCATTAATTCATCTTGAATTGTATATTTGGTCAGTATTCAAACACAATAACAATTTCAACTCAAACCTCTCATGGGTGGGTTGGTACCTGAAGGTTGTCTTTAGCTGGACCCATTCTGGCTTAGCTATTGGTTTTCCTTATCTCAAATTGTCAGTGAATTGTGTGTCCTTTTATTCTTATTTTTCATATCAGTATGATTATTTGATTTTTTAAATGATGCATTGCAAAAGTTAGGAAGCCTTCATACCAGATGAACGATTTGTTTGTGAAGATTTGGATAGTACAATAGCTGCCCTCTCCCAATTGTCTTAGCTGCTGTTAGTTTTAAGGTGGTTATTCTGTTATTGTTTATCCATTGTATGATGTTGCTCCCATTTGACGGGTTTGTGTTTGTAACTTGTTTTGTAGTGTAGTTCTTGGTGTTGGTCAATTTTAGCAATTATATAGCAAGTGAAGTTGATTGCTTTAGTTTAATTGTATTGTGACTGTCTGTGTCCTAAGTCTCTTTCTCATGATCCACTGAGTTGGTCTGCCTTCAGTGATTGTGAAGTTTCCTAGATATATTCAGTTGTTTCTGTTTGCCATCTACAAAGTACTAGTCAATCTGTCAGTTTTAGAGGTGGACCAAACAGTGTTCATTTTAATGTTTTTTGATAAGAGTACAAGGAAAACCAATATCAGGCAGTTTTTAAAAATGTCTTAAATAAACTGTGACAGTTCCATTTGAATCGTTTTCAAAACCGTGACATTGTATCAACCAAACTGTGACATTACATTTTTTTGTTTTGTTGTTTTATGCGATTATACAACAGATATGCACAAGATATTAAATATAACTATTTTATGAATCTACAGAATCATGCTTCCAGGTTAAATTATTCTTATTTTACTAATCCTACTTATGAAAACGCCTAGGAAACCTTATTGCAAATAAACACAATGATATTGTAATTGCTGAGTAAATAGCTATGAATATTATTGGTGTGCTGTCCGTTATCACTTTTAAAACGATATCGACAATAAGGGATAAAAAGAAATGACTTACCATAATTATTTCGACCTTACGCATGTCCTGGCATATTTTCGCTTTAAGTCCGTGATGTTGTCTTAAAAGTTTCCTCACAGTTGTAAGTGAAAATTTGTGACGGATCAGCGAAAATCCGAAAATCGTTGTGACGGAATTGGGCACCAGTGAAATTTCCATATAAAGAAATGATTATTGTCACATCAAAAAGAAACATTATCACAAAACATATTGTCCGCTCTTCGAGGACAAAGGTCAAGGTGCTGCATGATGCTGTCTTTAGTTGGTGGTTGCATTGTTCAAGGTCAAGATTTCGCAATGAGGTTACCTCAACGAAATGGCCCTTGTAATGGTATCAAATTTGCTATATACTCATACTCACCATGGAAATGGTGTCCTATTATTGCTGAGTAGTATAAGAAAATCACATACACATGACAAAATCTTATTTTTCACACCAAAAATGTGATTTCAAAGTACTTTTAGTGTGACGATGAATAGAATCTAACATTCGTGCTCAAGTGTTATATTGATTTTATCATCTTGCTGCGAAAAAAATAAATTTCTGAGCAAGCCTCACATTTTTTATCCCATTTTGTCAACCTGTTTAATAAATTAAATTATACACACGTATTTAAGATCCTCTATTTACAAAGCTCCGTAAATCCTTGTCCAGGATTTGTAGCCAAACATTTGCAAGCTAACATTGTGGATGTTTCGATATGTTTGCAATCTAGACCTTACCTCTGGTAGCTGAAGAACCTTGGAATACTTTAAACCATTTCTTAACCTGTAAAACAGAAACAATTTCAGATGTCAAACCTACCCATGATATGATGGCGCTTAAATGGGTGAAAATTAAAAATTACCAAAATCTGAATTTAAGAACTTGCAGTATGCCTACAAAATATTAACATTTTTCAAGTTTATTCTATCATAAAAGAAAAGCCAGAATGCCGTGAATTACTGAATACAAGTGCAGATTTAATATACAGACTTCAAGTCACAAGAATAAATAAGCTGTCATTGGAGTGGTATCATCAGTCTTAACAGTTTTACCAGTTTTTATAAAAGAGACTGTATATAGTGTACATGGATTTTATAACTATGCCCTTTTATATGAACTTTTAAAAATAGTTATGAGCTCAAGAAGATTAAAGTTACAGGAATCCTGACTTCCTGGTGTTCCAGTACTGGAAGTTTATACTAAACAACGAACGTTTAAATGGGCAATCATTTTTAAATACTGAAAACAAATCAGAGAAGCCATTTTTATCCGAATTCAATATTTTGAGGCTGACTCGAAAATCCATTGAAGCAGGCTTAAATTTCTACTTACTTTTTACATTTTTCACAGCTGTACATATTATCTCCCTTTAGCTCATCAGCAGAGAAAAACGCTGAGAGACAATCTTGGAGGGTTATCACAGGTCCAAGGAACCAACTGGAAGTATACAAGTATCATTTCATTGAGTAAGATTCACAACATCATCATAATGAAACAGGAGTTTTTTTAAAAGCACAATAATTTTCATACTTACTCTCAAAACATAAGTTCAGAGTTTAGATTAGCTCTTTGAAGACTGAAACCCTTTAGCGGGTACTTTGACAAACAGTGAAGACCCAGAAGAAATGGCTCATAATTTCATGCAGCATTTCATCAGGGTCTGCACTGTTTGCGAAGACGAAATTTATCTTCACAATTTTTTTTTTTGAAATTATAATCTCAATATATACAATGGACCATCCTGACTTAAGGGCAATTTCGGGTAATTCCCATGTGCACTATTCCTACATTGAGAAACCGGAAAAGTTGTCTGGGTCCCGGCTTTCTAACCATTTACTATTTCAGATCAATACAGTTTTCAGATAATCTTACGTCAGATGGATATTTCCACATTTTCTTGACAGACAAAAGTAACTAAAATGTGTCCTAAATATCTATTGACCCTTCCTCTGAACTGATAGTCTCAGTACCAAATACAGATAAAATACAGTCAAACCTCAATTATTCGAAGTGCAAGGGACCGCAGGAATCCTTTCGAATAATCGGTAGTTCGAATGATCGAAAACGGGAGTTTTCGGATATTTTCGGAAAAGCTCGGATGCTTTCTTTTGCCAGAGTTTGCAACTTCAACTCATGTTTTCCGTGAAGTAATCGGAACATCTGCCAAAGCATTAAAGAAAATGAGCTCCTTGGAGGTTGTGGCCTCATCGTCTCTTATGCTTTGCAGGTCTAAGGGCGCAGAAAATAAAAAGAAAATCAGATCTTTATTGACACCTAACAACATCGAATAAATGTCAAATGTAAATTGACGAACCATATTTACTGACGAAATATTGTCTCCTTTTATCTCCTGTCTACTGTCATAGGGTCTCCATCCCAGCTAGCACACAACGTCGGGCCATAAACGGCCCACCAGCGATAGGCCATTGAGATGGCATATCGCTGGCAGGCCGTTAGTGGCCCGACGTTGTGTGCTTTTTGGCTTGTACTTTTCAGTTATTTCAGCGAAAACATACGATTTGGGTGTTTAAAAGAACCGTCTCGATGAGAGGGTCCTTTTATGCATCCAAACCTAGGTTTTGGTTGTTTTCCCTCAATCGTAAAATTGTGTTTTAGACATTCAAAAGAAGTGTTTCGATGAGACGGTTCTTTTGAGCACCCAAACACATGTCCGTGATATTTGTCTATTTTCGAAATTGTTATTTTTGTTGTAACCTGTGGGCGCCCTTGGTGTGTTCGCTTATTGTAAACAATGGTCAAGAAAGACACAATCAAATTAAAGTCAATTTTAGCTGCCACTTATTAATATTTCGACATTTATAAAAACATCAAACAAAACCATCGCAATGATGACCTTAATAAAGGACACCGTTTACTCACTTAACGGTTCATCACGTAATAGTGTGAGCGTTAATCCGGTGTCAATTGATCCAATTACCTGTCTCAACTTTCTTTTCTAAATTACTCAGGTGTGTAAATCGAACTCGACCAAACAAAGAAATCATGATCACCATGCGTGACATTTGGACTTCGAATCTTGAAGGGTAATTTAATAGCATTTTCTTTAATCGGGACCGACGGATCACTTCGAAAAATTGAATTTTTCGGATAATCGAAATTCGAATAATAGGTAGTTTTATTGCAATAGATAATAGGGAAAAAAGTCGGGACTGTACATCGTCTTTGAATAACCCAGTAGTTTCGGATAATCCACGTTCGGATAACTCAGATTTGACTGTAGAACAGCACCAAATACAGATAAATAGAACAGGCGACATCAACAATGTAAAAAATTTCAAGGTTTTTACCCTGAATGCGAATACGAATATGGCCGATACTTGGATTGTCTGTCCAATATGTACTGTTATTTTGAGCCATGCACAACTTAACATCGCCCTTAGCGTGTCAGATTTTGGAATCAGAGGGCCAGGGTCAATTCCGGGGTGGGCACTTTTTACAAAAAAATTGTTTCTTCTTTTTTTTTCACCTTGTAATGCAAAATTACTTCATAAAGTAAAATGACAAAAATCATTCAGACGGTTCTTTTGAGTACCCACAACATGATTTGGTTGAGTAATAAGAAAATCAACGTTTTTTTACGCACTCTTAACTAATTGGCCAGAGAATCTGACAAGTTTGATGTACAGGTTGATCGAAGTCTTCGTCGGATACATTTAATATTGTTGGTTTGTCTCCCACTGGATCAAAATATATTTTTGGGAACATGACATTCCTCAAAAAAAAAAATTCTTGCACCCTCGATAAGGTTTTCTGGATTCTTCCCCTTATCTCGTTCACATGTTAGAGATAGTGGACAAGTGGAACAGATAAGAACCTAACTGGCAAGTGACTTCATTGCTATGTTAAAGTGATGTCATAATATGTCGTGTTTCAGACTATTTGCCTTTTTTTTGTAAATAAAAATACGGAACATATTTGGTTTGTTTGTTTGGTTTGATGCTTTACGTCCTAGTCAACAGCAATGGTCATGTCGGGACAGTCAAGAAAAGAATCCATTATTTGTGTGGCGATGGGATAGAAAAATGTCCCTCGGAAAGCCCTGTGATGCCAAACAGTGATCCTCAAGACAGATTTATCTATCCAACACTCACACTCTTGATAAATTATATAATCCATTATGCAACTGAAAATGTGGTGGATATTTTGGTCCTACTTTGATTAACCCGTTCCTTCATGAAATTTAAATGAATATTCATGCTAGGCTCCACCCACTATGAATAATTGTACAAATAAACTTTCATGTTGGTACATATATATAACAAAAAAATATTTGTCAGGTCCAGTTGTGTAGGATCAGTTATATCATATTTCTATAAGCAAACATAGTGGACCCTGATCAGGCAGATCTTACAAGAGCTGCCTGATGTGGGTCTGCTCTGCTTGCAAAAGCGTCCAAAGGCGTCTCTACGGGGTAAATGGTGTAGACAAATCTCTGAAGTTAACTAACCTTCTCATCCACACCCACATGTAAGATATCCAGCCTTGATGAACCTCACTACAGGCCCCTCCTTTAGATCCTGTCACATGATGACCAGAATGTAACATATTCAGATGGTCCTTCGATGGAATGGGCAATGACAAATCTTGAAATGTTTCCTTGGTTGTTGAGATCTACAGAAAATAACATCTTTGAGTTAGCATCATAGGTCAGGGATTTTCCTAGGTCAAATATAGGGCCAAATATCGGCCCCTTCCCAATTAAAAAATGAGCTAAACTTCCCAAAATGATGCATTTCATTCCCAATTCTTAGGCTTTATATTTTAGTGAAAATTTCATGAAAATTGGGCCAAAATTAGCAAAGTAACAGATGTTTACATTGATTTAAGAAATAAATTCGGGCAGCGGGCAAATCTGTGGTGAGGGTTTGGCTACTGGGGCATATTTGGCCACCAGTGGCTGGGATTGCTGTCCATACCGAGGATGTGATTCTGTTGTTAATAATTTGTTGCTGCTTCCATTGTGTATGCATGTTTTATATTTGGTCCTGATTTTGCGGTATTGTTCTTTGTGCCCCTTTATGATTGTGCAATCATCTCACTGGTGAAGGGGGAGAAGATCTGGTTGCTTTGCCTTGGCTGCCCTCTTGCTAAATTTGTGAGTGTGTTTGTCTTAGTTAGTCTGTGGTTTGGTATCTCTTCCTTGTGGTGCCATGGGTTGGTCTGTGAGCGTGGTATTTCCTAGCCTTAAAGTGATAATTCCGACTTTTTTCCATATACATTTATTAAAGAGCTAAGAGTATACTGAGAACCATATGACCATTATTGTGTTGAAACTGCTCCAATTAGTCCATAATTTAATTGCACTCACATGCCACAGGCGATCGCCATTAATCACTTGAATACTCCAAGAAGAATTCCTCAGGCAGCACTACACAAGGTGCAGTTATCAGGACAAGCAGGTTAATTACAGTCAGTGTATAATGTTCGGTCTGATCTATTTCTAAACTGTTCGGAAAGATTATCAAAGAGTGTCAAACAGTTTGGATCCAGATCAGGCCCAACAACATGTCATACCTCTTATCAAAATTTTTTGTAATACTTATCAGCAGACAACACAAACAGGTTTAAAGTAAAATGGTATGAGCATCAAGCACCGCATCTGCGTTTGATTATAGTCTGATCAGTGTTTTCACAGCAACATAATGGGTAGCTAAAGTATCCAAGCTTCAAGGACTCTGGCTAGAATTGGCAGATTCATGAACAAACAGGCGAGACTCAGATCAGGCTGGATATAGACACTGTATGGTCAGAGTCTTTGCTGTCTGCATGGATCAATGCACAGGCTGATCTGAGTCTGTTAGGCTTGCAAGCCATTTTGTTGGATTGGACCTAATAAACTGGACTTGGTTTGAATTTTCAAGAACTTGCTCAGATTTATGGAAATGATAATAGGAATGATAAAAAATATGACATTAAACAATGCAAATACATGTACTCTTTGTGATTACAGGATTATTTTGAATGTTTTAATTGTCTGTCTTTTTCTTTAAGAAATCACTTTTCCAAAAAAAAACTTTTTTCAGGAATGCGATCAGAGCACCAAACAGTTTGGATCCTGATCAGGTCCCTTATTTTGGTGGGCCTGATCTGGGTTCAAAATGTTTGCAAAGCAGAAGATATCATGCATAGAGCTAAAGGTTACAATTTCAATTAATGCTATTAACTATTACTTACTTAGGGGCCCTATTTCTGTAGTGCAAACATGAAGGTAGCCCCTGTCTAAAGTTATTCTCATTCTTATCACTTGAAGCCATCATTACTCAATGAAATAATTGAATGGAAGCACAGCCTAATTATAAGCTCTCTCCACGGAGATGTGGTGCCATTAACTCACAGCTGAGGTGACTAGACGCTTGATTTCAAACTATTTGGCAACCATGAGGGAAAACATGTCAGCAGCCAGTTATTGGTTTTATGGGCAATAAACTTGCTTTTAATCACCTTAGCTGATGAAGAAGCAGAGTGGTAAAAATAAATTAGTAATTAATGAGGAATTTATTTTTGATCAAGATAAATATTAATAGGGCCTGAATATTCCCTTTAATCATACTTAAGCTGCGACATGCGATTTCCAACAATGTGGCATTTTGACAAGTGTAGACTTAAGACGAGTCTGTGCAGCCCCCTTTTAAGCTTAGAAACTCCAAATGGTGTTCAGTCAGTAGCTTAATTGTCATAGAATATTCAAGTGACTAGCAAAGGGTCTGATCAGACTGCATGTATGCACAGGCTGATCTGAGGCTTTGCTGGTCGCACATACCAAATTGTTGGAATCTCATGTCACGGCTCATTTTCAGCTTCAAGCTGATAAATTCATCCTTATGTAGCGAAACTGGCCATATACTTACCCTCTCACATGTAAGACACTGAACAGAACTTGACAATTTACCATCGAAGATATCTGATATCACACTACGATGTTGGATATTATTGGTTTTATCTGGAATGACAACAGAAACACTTAACCCTTTCATTCTTGAATATTCATGCTAGGCTCCACCCACTATGAATAATTACGTAAATAAACTTTCATGTTGGTACATAGAACAATGAAATTACTTGTCAGTTCCACTAGTGTGGGATCAGATATATCATTTCAATAAGCAAACAGTAGACCCTAATCAGGCAGCTCTTACAAGAGCAGCCTGATCTGGGTCTGCTCTGTTTTCAAACGCGTTAAAAGGCGTCTCTATGTGGTAAAGGGTTAACATAAAGTCGACTCACGTTAACTCAACAATGCATAACTCAATACTATCACTTATCTCGACTCAATGGCCCGGTCCCAGTATTTTCCCCTATATATTATTGCAATTCCACAACGTTTATCTCGACAACGGCTCAGTCAATAAAACTGATAACTTGTTACGAAAAACTGGCCCCGCTGATCAATTTTAGTGTATTTTACAACGCCTAACTCGATTCATTTCATAAGAAAAAGACAATCATTAACTTACCTATTTATCTGAATGTGTCTCCAATTAAACCACTATTTGAACGTTAATTATCCCCATTTAATTTAAAAACTATCAATTGTTTGATCACTTGGTCCATGTGTGTGACACATGCAGTTGTAAACTAGTGTGTTGTAAAATTACATAATTGACTGCGGTCGGCGAATTCTATTGATCTTTTATGTACAACTTCAAAGCGGAAACATGTCTATCTCATGTAAGTGACGGTTTGAGCTAATGTGTCATATATGAGCAATCTATTTAGTATTAAGCCTGTCCGATGACTGCTCGTTTTGAATAAGGCCAAAGTATTATTTAATTGTTTCTCAGGCCATTTTTTATTTTTGAAAACAAATGCAGCGTTGAACAGTTGTGCGTGTAAGGCTATTTTCGGACATTGGTCATGTCATGATGAAAATTAAAATGTGCATGAACACTGTCTGATGGGGCTTAAACAGATGACGTAGTACGAAAGGGTAAAAACTTCGACCGCGGGACCAGTTGCCGATACTTACTTAGAACTGAAAATGTTGTGTTTATTTTATTTTGCCTTAGAAAGTGAAAAAATGGCCATAATGTCGGGACTGCAGTGGTACCTGAAAAACGATTCTATTTTCCCCCTTTTTATTTTTTTTTATTTTAGTTCCCTATGTCAATTGATTCTTGGATCAATTCATCCCGCAGTTTGTTAATGTTATAGCTACCAATAACGATCTATTAATGGACGAGTTGAATGTGATTTATTTTGCCCCAAAACTGTGGCTATATGTCATGATATGGTTACCTCGAACTACTGATAACTCGACATAATTTGCTCAGTACCTTGAAATTTGAGGTATCGAGAGTAGACTGTAAATAACAACCTGTGTAACAACGCAGATATTGGAACCATTCAATCAGCGGCCATAATTGAATTGCAAGGCAAGTTTTTTTGCCCATAAAACAAAACAAATGTCTGCCAAAACTAAACAGTTTTGTCTGTGCCTAACAATACACCATCATGGCAGCTTATATAATGAATGAGTCTCAAATTGCTACTGTTATTGTAAACACTTCACTACAAATGAACTGCTGGGAGACACAAGGACAAATTCAGCAGAAGTACTTGCTTCAAAAATTGTTCTTTGTTTGTTTGATTAGATTCTTTACTTCCCATCAACAATCTTTCAGTTATGTAGGAGCCGGTCTTCCTGGGTTGAACAAGTACAAAACTAGGATTAATGTGTCTTGCTCAAGGACAGGCTTTCTAGTGCCCTTCAACCAAAAAGTAGGGAAAAAGTAGGGATAAAAATTTGGAAAAAGTAGTGAAAAAGTAGGGATTATCGGTGTAAAAAAGTAGGGATAGTAGGGCTATTCAAGTACAAAATTCATCACACTGAGTTGTTAGAAATAAGAAAATTCACAGTAAATAAGTAGGAGAATAGCTGTGACAATAGTACTAGCTAAACAGAGAGACTTTTTAAGTTAAAAATAAAAAAAATGTGTTTTTTAGTAGCCTCCCTCTTGGAAAAATATAATAGTTAATTTAAAAACCCGAGCGAGCGAAGCGAACGAGGCAAAAATTCTGGATTTTTACACGTAAATGACATTTTAGAGTGAAAAAGTAGGGATAGTAGGGCATTTTCAAGAAAAAGTAGGGAAAAGTAGGAGCAAATCAAAAAAAGTAGGGAAAAGTAGGGCCCGCTTGAAAGCCTGCAAGGACAAAACGCAGTGATGCCAGTGAGGCTCGAACCCGCAGCCTCTCGATCTCAAGTCAAGCAATATACCACTGAATTGAATTTCTTTCCCAATCTTAATTATTGGACCAGTCCAATTCCGTTTTAAGGGTTGTTGGGGTATTTTTCACTTTAATTCAATTTTTCTGAAAGAAAACAGTGGAGACCCTGATCAGATGCCACATTCTGTGGCGTCTCATCTGAGTTTGCACTGTTCACTTATTGCCCACAAAAAGGATGCTAGGTTTATATGGGTTACAGTGTTGTCCACTAACATTGCGCACTAGCCCAAGTGACTATGCCACATTTAATCAGCTTACATATTTTTTTATTTTTAATATCAGGTTGCCTTTTGGAAAGGGGAAAACAGCAAAAAAAATTTCACTTTATGCTTTGATTGCTGAGCTGGAGTGGATTTCAGCAAAATATGAAAATGTTGTTAAAAACTCTCTGACTGTAATTTCAAATGACCAAGGCTTCAAATTATTTACTTTGAATCAAGTTATTGATGAAGTAAATTGTTGAGAACAGCCTGGTGTTACTTTCCCTGTTGTATTTTGTAAAAGTAATTCATCAAAGAGAATTTATTGAAAGCTATTTTGCAGAATATAGGCAATGTTAGGGGACTATTTTTGTTATCCTAAAACAGGGGGGTTGTGCACTTCAAATCAAAGTTGCTATAGATCATGAAAATATTTTTCATTTTGAACTTTGTGTAAATAAAGTATAATGATTACTTTGTTTCGCTGTGAACATTTTTTCAAGTTTGTTTCTTTCTTATAATATCCAACTGAGGTTAAAAGGCTTAAGTGTACAATGTTAGGGGCCTTCACCATAACACAAAGAACTTACTCTGACTAGCTGTTTTGTAATATTTAGATTTAGCCTGCCTGGACACAGGCTCTCTATCAGCTGTCCCAGATTTTTTTCTGCTTCCTTTCCTCGGAGGCTGTAATGGTTCCGTCTCTGATACAGCGTCAGTAAACTCTGTCGTACCTTCAGTCCGAACACTTACATCTTCTGTTGAACACATGACTTTATTTTCTGTTGCTTTCTTGGACATATTTAATTGCTCCTTTTCTTCCTTAGCAGACACAAGCTTTTCACTAGTCTCATCTGCAGTGTCTTCTATTTTACCCAAAGATTTCTTCATTTTTCGTGCATATAATCGTTTTGCTCTTGGAGATGCATTTGGTGAAATATTTAACCAAGAAAGCTCATTAACATCACTATTTTCATCACTAGAAACATTCTGCTCAGCTGATCCTCTTTCACTTCCACCTAAAGAGTCACATGTTTCATAATCAGCATCTGATTGGCTGCTGGTACTACTGGTTTCCATTGACAACTGTCTATCAGCTACTAACTGACCAATCGGATGTGACTCTTCCTCATGATTCTCCTCCTCTTTCTCCTCCAAGTCTTCAATAATAGTCTGCTTTAACTCTTCATGTAACTCGTCCATAAAACAGCGAAGAAATTCTTGTGTATCCTAGAAAAAATAATACATTTTAGCTTGACAAGCAAAATGTCTAAATAATTTACTTATCTCCTTTGTGGTTAAATTGTGTCTTATACTATCACATTTAAATATATCAGCCAATGAAGGCAGTGAATAAAGTCATGTGACAAAAGGACCTTACCTTCCATGTCCTATAGTAGATGCTTAAAGTCTGTGTAAGATGGGCCTCAAAGCGACAAAACCTGTCTTCGCGGTTTCTGACAAAGCGAGACACAAACCAGTCTCCACAGCTACAGAGACTAGCTAGAAAATTGAAATTTTGCTTGTAGCAAGACTAGATATGATACTTTTCAATAAGCAAATAACAAAGGTGCTGATCAGACTGCACAGATGCACAGGCATGTCTGCATTTTTGTTGTTCTGAAACCCCGAAGACAGGTTTTCTCCTGTCGAGGCCCATATAAAACATTTGTATTTACAGTTCAAGTTACATATGGGCTTCATCATAAGAAAACCTGTCTTTAGGATTTTTGACTGAGTAAGACTCAAACCAACATGCTCAGCTACAGAGACTAATAAGAATATTGAAAATTTTCATGAAACCAGTTTGAATATCATAATTTCTTCCAATAAGGGAATAACAAAAGTCACGGGTGGTAAACCTAGGAACTACCACGAAATAGTGTTAACGTAATTTTGTTCCCAAGCCACATCCGGGACACGTCGTGGTAGTTTCCAGGCCGAAAATTGGATAAAGAAAGGTTGGTGTCACTTTTGTTTTTGTTTTATTTTACAACTTAGAACAAACAATGGTGAAATCCGACAATGTGGTTCCGTGTAAATATGTCTCAGCGTCCCCTCTAGCCCAAAATTTTGTTTGAAAAGTTATTTTCTTTCTTTAGATCCGTGTTTCCTCACTGAGCATCGGACCAACTTTCCCCAAAGTTCGAAGGATTTTAGCCCATATCTGTCAAATTGAATGGAATTTGATATCATTTGACGATGGAAATGATAAAAAGACCCTGAATAAACATTCCTACACAGAAAAAAAATCTGAGCATTTACTCGTAAACGATTCATGCCCCGTTCGACCTGTGTGGTAGTTTCCAGCTCATCGTGGTAGTTAAAATGCTATCGTGGTAGTTTCCAAGACTTTGTAGGATACGTTTCTGGAGTGTTACAAATTATTATAGTGGTTGTTTGTTTCGCATGATAACCCTCGAACTCATCAATTAATTACCACGGTAAACAAATAAATCACATTTCAACACCATGAGGAAGCTAAGCTGAGGACTCGAGATTCAGAGTGATGCTTGACAGGTGGAGACCATGCCCTGGAATGCCGAACAACACCTCTGGAAATCTTAAGCAAAAGAAGGTCATCAGTTGAGCCGTGGTGGACCAAGCAACAGACAAAAAAAAATGATATAAAAATTGCGTCACTCGCTACGTTGTTCCAACTTCAGTCAACATTAAGATAAAATGGCAGGCTAAGACTACTGGCCCAAAGTATTGTTAGTACTTAAGCTTCAGAAAAAAGGGAAATATCCTCGGGTTTGGACACATTTTATATACATGCGAGTGTGACGATGAACGGGCATGTTATTTGATAATTAAAAAGCATGTTTATTCAAAAACAAAATATGCGAATATCCCTTCTTTTCATTCTTCTCATCATTACATTAGCCCACTAAAATTAAAATTCAGGCAGTCGACATTTGATATCTGACAAAAGGTTGTTTGAAAAGGTCTTCGTATGAATAAGAGGGGTATTCAAGGCTCCTCCTGCACACCCTGTCTTTATAAAAATGAAGTAGCCCCTGAATAGTGAACATCTGCTGATGCGAACTACTACTAAATTCCTACAAAGTCTTGGAAACTACCATAATAGCATTTTAACTACCACGATGAGCTGGAAACTACCACACAGGACGAACAGGGCATGAATCGTTTACGAGTAAATGCTCAGATTTTTTTTCTGTGTAGGAATGTTTATTCAGGGTCTTTTTATCATTTCCATCGTCAAATGATATCAAATTCCATTCAATTTGACAGATATGGGCTAAAATCCTTCGAGCTTTGGGGAAAGTTGGTCCGATGCTCAGTGGGGAAACACGGATCTAAAGAAAGAAAATAACTTTTCAAACAAAATTTTGGGCTAGAGGGGACGCTGAGACATATTTGCACGGAACCACATTGTCGGATTTCACCATTGTTTGTTCTAAGTTGTAAAATAAAACAAAAATGAAAGTGACACCAACCTTTCTTTATCCAATTTTCCGTCTGGAAACTACCACGACGTGTCCCGGATGTGGCTTGGGAACAAAATTACGTTAACACAATTTCGTGGTAGTTCCTAGGTTCACCACCCGTGAAAGTGTAATCAGGCTGTTCATATGCACAGGCTGGTCTGCTCCTTCAGGGCCTTTTCTACCCATCTCTAGGGGCCGAATTTCGTCCCCATTCCCAATCAAAAATAGCCACCTTTTTTCCCCAATACCATGTCTGATTTTCCCAATTAAGAAACTTCAAAGTAAAAAAAAAATTTTTTTTTTCTTTTTTACTTTACTTTTTTAGAGACCACTACTACTTATGAGAAACACTGACCCATATCAAAACGATACTTAAACACTTGTGCTTAAGTGGTGCAATCTAAAATAACTTGATTTAAAGGATATATTTTGCTACCCTTGTAATATTCTATGTTGTTAATTTCTCCCAATTTAGATGTTAAGTCTATCTTTTTTTCCCATCTTTTGCCAGGGGCTTTTCCCAAAATTGCTGGAAAAGGCCCTGTCCTTTGTAGTTCGCATGCAACAAAGTCAAGTTTTCTTGTGACAAGGTCCATATAGTCATGATAATGTACATGCATAAAAAAAAATTCTGGTATATAAAGAATACTTAGTGAGTGTCTTTTGATATCAATTTTACCAGGCAAGGCTTCGAGAATGCTTCTAGAATCCCGAGGCTTGCCGAGGGATTCCACACATACTCTTGAAGCCGAGCCTAGTAACTTGATATCAAAACGCAAACCTGGTATTCTATTTATCAGTTTACCCATTGTTCCACTCTTCAAACTAGCGATTAAGATAAAATTATCAATTTTTGTGTTGAATCAGCATCATTAGCTGCGTCATTCAAAAAGTGCAACGTCATCATGACTTGATAAAGACACATGCCAGGACATAGCCAACATTTATTAGGTCAGTGTGCAACAATGAAGTTTACATGAGATGTAACTGATAATTAGTAGTTTATTTCAGTGTTTAGTGTGATTATATTACTGTTGGTTCTGCTTGCAATTTCCATCTAGACAGCATGATGTGCCAACACAAAACTTGTTTAAAACAAATGAAGGATCAATAATTTAAATCAAACTGCAAAAAAAGAGAATTGATTTTAGAAGATATTTCTAATATCAAAAGAAAGCTAGTTTGGTATGGAATATTGTCTGCTAAAACTTAAATACATTTATACAGAAAAAAGGCTAGTTTTTGGTTTACCATGCCATTTAATTCTATTTGTATTTGCTGCTTTGCAGTTGCCTCCATGAAATGATGTAAGCAGCAATGACCTACAATTGAATATGAATTGAAGCAGGGGTGTGGTGGCACAACCTACATTATTAAACAACCAGAAAATTAAGCTTCAGTTTATGCCCCAATAAACTGCGCCCTGTATACTTGTGGTGCTTTGTTTGTTTGTTTTGCTGCTTTACGTCCCAAGTCAACAGCTATGGTCATTGCGGGACGGTCAGTTCACCTAACCACACTTTTTCCTGGGCAGGCTTGAACAAGCGGTTAACCAGTAATTCGTGCACATACTTTCGCTTGTAACTGACAACAACCCTTCTTGAATGAATCAGCGGAAGGGAGGAGAATGACCGTAGAAATCATTTCATGATCAATCTCAGGGTTCATACAGACAGGATAAAACAAAATTCCCTGACATTTCCCTGACTTTTCACTGACACCACTCCAAATTTCCCTGACATAACTGTACTCGTCGGAGAAACTTGATTTTATTCAAACCTATGATTATAGCTACAGTGAATAGCTCTGTTTTCAATTTTGAGTGAAAAATTTTATTTGTGGAAAGATTTATTCAACATTAAAAGCATGTCTATAGATTAGTAAATAGCTATGTTTTCAAAATAAAAATTTAAAAGATTGTCAAATTACTATGTTAAAACTGCTGTCTTCTTTCAAAAATTTGGATGTTGACCTCTAAACCTCCACTACAGCCACCCATAATGCAACCAGTATATACAGATATAAAAGAAGGCAAAGCATTTTTAGTCTGATGTGGAATATAACATTGTAAAAGCTACAACAGAAAAGGTTTTAGGGATCTTTCATGTGAACCAAACATCTATTTTTCTTGATCCACATATGAAATTAGGGTGAGGATGGTACCATAAAACAAGTTTAAGCCCTCCAGTAAAAATATTTTTACTGACCGTTCCAAGGCGGTGCTTCTTTTGTGGATCATTTTTGTTATTTGTTTTGTGTTTGTCATGCTTTCTTGTCTGTTCAATGCAGCATTGTGGTCACCTGCTGGGAAAGGGCTAACCTTTTGGCTCTCTTGTGTGTGATATTTGTTGTGTTTTTGTCACTTTCCCATGTGGTGTCCTGGATCAGGTGTGGTACTTGCTTGTATCGATTCCTTATTTTCGCCTTCTTACTTACTTTTGTCATGATAGAATTGTACTAAAACCCTGAATATAGCAATTTGCAAAGTGTTGACAACGGATGACTCATGACAAAACATTGAGTAACTTTCAGTACAACGTGCTTGGGTGAGCTAACAAGAAGCTTAATGAGCCTAAATTGCTCACCGGAGTTGTTGACTTCGTGGTTTCAGAAGATTTTTTATCAAATTTTTATGAGTCTATGGGAGCAAATCACCCACAGGTGTGGCGGCGGCCAATTTGAGCACCAGGATTATAGACTCCAAAGGGTCGGTTGGATTTACATAGTGAACCACTTTGCATTGCTATATACTAAATATAAAAGCTATTGGCTTCATGGTTTCAGAAGATTTTTTAATGTTTTTCCCCCATTATAAGGAAGCTAATGACAGACCCTCATGGCATGGCCAAGTTGGACCCCAAGGGCACGGTTGGCACAATTTATGCAGGGGACCACAAGACATTGCTATATACTAAATGTATAAACTATGGGCCTCATAGAAAAGATTTTTTAAAGTTTTTGTCTTTGAAACTGTTGATAACCAGGGGCTTGGCCAGTTTGCACCCAAGGAGAGCACCCAGACATTAGACATTGCCACATACTATATGGTTTCAGAAGATTTTTTTTTCCATAATACATGTAGCAACATTGATCCCCGGGGTGTGGCCATTTTTGACCCCAGGGGCTTGATTGGCAGGATTTATGTAGGGGACTACTAGACATTGCTATATATTAAATGTATAAGCTATGGGCCTAATGGTTTTAGAAGAAGATTTTCAAAGTTTTTCACAACTATGGGAGCCTACCTGATGAATCTTTACATGAAATTTCATCACATTTGGCTAACTGCCATTAGTGATATACTTCTTTCAAAATGTGAACGGATGATGAGTGATGCCAGACCATTGCCATACTAATATATGTACCTAACTGACTTGAGCCTTTGGCTCAGGTGAGCGAAAAAGGCAGCTGAGGATGCAAGGAGCACCAAATCCTTCCATCTTCTTATGTTCAAAGTAATTTAGAAGCTATCTAAATGATTAAGCTTGAATCAAAAATGTTAAGAAAACTGCCCTAGGAATTTTCTGTTTCTTATCATTTGATACAAACTGGAAATTATAAAATTCCCTGACATTTCCCTGACATTTTAGCAAATATCCAATTTTCACTGACACAAAATAAAATTCCCTGACAATTCCCTGACCTTGAAAAAAAATAAATTTCCCTGACATTTCCCTGACGCGTATGAACCCTGAATCTCCACGAAAGTATGGGACCGGACCGGGATTGAACTCGCGACCCCTGGATCTGCAGTCAGACACGCATCTGTAGCCAGACACGTTACTGACTGCGCTACGCGGCCCGGCGATACTTGTGGTGCGCCCAGCAAAATTACAAGCACTTGAATTAATTGTAACTTAATTTGATACAAATAGAATTCAGAAGAAATAGTCTATCGACTTTTATTTTGTAGATTTGATTGCATTTTCACCAAGAAATTGGACGGAGCACTCCAAAGAAATGTGTGGGGTGTGAAGATTCACACAATATTTTGTGGTATCCTATACTAAACCCAGGCATGCGTAAAAAAAGTTTGCCCTGGCAATGCATAAATAAATTAAAAAGTGCTGCCCACCCCCATCAGGTAATTTCTGAAATAGCCCTAAGGGTTATCAACTTTCCAAACAATTAAATGGACAGGAGGTAAAATTCAAAACTTTATGGAATGGAGAAGTCGTATTTACCTGTTGTGCAAATCCTCTAAACATGGGATGCACCAGTTTTATTCCACTGACAACACCATTAGGTACAAGATAGCTAGGCCTGTAAATAAACAAATAACAAGTGGAGAATTCATCATCATCATCATCATCATCATCATCATCATCATCATCATCATCATCATCATCATCATCATCATCATCATCATCATCATTATCATCATCATCATCGGCCTTTAGATTAACGTGCAGATGCAGGAGCATCATCCACATCAGTGGGCTCTTTCCCAGGTAGAATTACATGCAATAAATAGGTCCCTTACTGGTTAAGCAACCCCTAATAAGTACTTTTGCAAACAGTGAGGACCCAGATGAAATGCAGCATAATGATGCATTTCATCAGGGCCTACACTGTCTGTTAAAGTAAAAAAGATCATCCAACAAAAAAATGCATTTTTTAAAATCTATAACCTGACACCCCTAGGTATTTACAATGGACTATCACAAGTTTATTGTATCAAACCAGAAGGAAGAATCCATTAATATGCAAAGGGTTAAAACCTAGTGTTTCTCCACGCCAGTATTAACATAGCATTTACATGTACGTTTCCCTGCGGTCACACACCTTTAATTATGCATCTATAAAAAGTTTGGTGACTATAAGCTCAAAAATGACTCAAAATATGACTGATTAAGGAGACTTGTTGATAAACGAGGAGAAGGCTTTTTGTGAACGCCGTAACTTGTATGTTTTAGGCTAAAATTTAAGTTAACTCTAACTTTATTAAAAACACTAAGTTCAGATCAGTGCAGCACTAACTTAAATGGAAAAGTGTAGAAACTGCAAAGAAACAAGACTCTGTTCACTGCAGTAACTTCTGCCTGTTACTGCTGATTTTCTTTGAACAAGTCAGCTGAACATCCATGTTCAAACAATTTCTTAAGGACCTAGACTGACTTTTAAAGCAAGAAAACCTACACATAATTAATTTTGCATAGAAATTCATGCATGATTATATATCCTCCTTTCACACAGAAAGTGTTGTCGAAAAAAACTATTTTTTTTATATATATTTCTATACTAATTGCAGGCCTTAAGTTATGAATATGTACCAAAAAAAATTAATTTTCTTATTTCTCAACAAAAACATATTTTGTAGGTACTCAAAAGAACCATCTCAATGAGACTGTTCTTTTGAGCACCCAAAACATATGTTTTAACTAAATGGTAAGAAATTATCATAATCATATGACATTAAAATCACTTAAAAATCACATTTTTGGTGTGAAATGTCATTATGTATCCAGCGTTGTTATGGACGTCATTACATAATGTTACTAAAAATGTAAATCGCTAGAGGTTTATCAATTTTAATGTTTTTAATACATGACATTATATCACTACCAGATGCAATGTCATGTGATAAAATCACTTAATATATATTGGATTATAAGAATCCATGATGAGTGTGAGGATGGGAAAGAAAAATATGTCCCAAGGATCATCGATAAGCATCACAAGGCTAGCCGAGTGATGACAAAAGGTGATCCCGAGGGACGGATTTTTCTATACCATCCTCACACAAATAATGGATTCTTTTTCTTGCTCACCACTAAATACCTCATTTTATATTGGACAAACATGAAAAAGACTTCCAGAAAACCCTGAATATGCTTAGATGCGACATGGTGACGTCATTTTAACATTACAATGACGTCACAGATTGACGTTTGGCAAGTGTGCGGCCGACATGCGGCTGTTCGGGTTTTTTATCTTTCTCATGGGCTGGTATGGGTAGAATTATCTCACATGGGTAAAAACTACAGAAATCCAGATCTGGTGTGCGAGAAAGTTGTATATTGTCAAATTACTAAAATCTCATGATCTGGCTCATATAAGAAGGACAACTGCTGTAAAACACTTAATATTTGCGGCATCAAAATTCGGCGATTTTAAAAGTCTGAATATATTGGCGTAGTTTAATTTTGGCGGTTTCTTAATTTAATGCCCTTTAAATGTATTTTCTATTCTCATAGGGGCTACTCTTAAAGGAAAGAATATGCTGCCTATGAGGAGCATATTCTTTCCTTTCATAGTAGCCCCTTTTAAGATGTCATTTCTCAATGTGGGAACAGACTCCACCGTTCAAAAGACGGTTTATCGATACAGATACAAAAGTACCAACATACTAAGGATGTATTTTCCATTTATTGCTTTAGGGATGTAACAATACATCGGACTATCGACATATCGAAATAGTAACCTAGGCAATGTTACTGCATTGATAGGAAAGTGGCAATGTCAATAGTATCGGCAATAGTCTTTTCACTTTTTCAATGCAATAGTTTCAATAGGTTTTAGACCTAGGGATATTCACTTTAAAATGCCTTGGTTGGCACAAAAAGGAATTTAAATGACAAAAGGATGTATATGCTGTTGCATCCCATGCATTTCAGCAAGGTAGTTGGACTTTGACAATATTCTGAAATTTTTCCGTTGTTTCCATACGAAAATTGGTACCGGTATGTGCAGAAAAGTTCTACCGTATTCCTAATATTCACCTTCAAACAAGCATAAATGTTTCAGACAATAGTATCACAATAGTATTGCAATGGTAGTCCACAATAGTAATAGTATCGCAATAGTACTTCCTGCAATGTCAATACTATTGCAATAGTCAGATTTGGCCACAATAGTCACCCCTATATTGCTTATTGTCTAACTGAATTCAAAACTGTATTTCGCGGTCTCTTATTTTGGTGATTTTTGTTTATATCGCCAAAAGGGCAAAATAAAAGTATCCGCCAAATATAAGTGTTTAACAGTAAATTACCTCTTTCTACCCCAGACATCTTTGATGAGTCTCAGATAACTCCTTGATAACATTGGACTTTTCTCTGGTCGTATATATCCTTGACAGTCCAAGAAGTAGCGAGTCAGTGGCGGGCTGAATTATAAAAAAAAATATTGTGGAAATGATTTCATTAAGCCAAAACAAAACATGCGGTAAATATTCTTATATTTCCAATACTAGTTGCCTTCCAAAAAGGCCTTGACAAACAATGCAGAACCAGATCAGACTGCTTCTGAAGAAGCAGCCTGAATAGGGTCTTCCCTGTTTGCTATTCTGATAAGCATTTTGGGAATTCCAGCCCTACTAGCCAACATTTTATTTGAGAACAGAACAAGAAAAGTGGTCAATGTTTGAACATTTATCGTAGATCTATCTGATTCTCATAACATAGTAAAATATTGCGGTAGGTACATTGTTTATGTTAGTAGAGATAACATTCAATTTTGGGAGAGATGTTTACAAATTTAACTTTTCAATGCCATAGATTAAGTGTCTCTTTGTTTTAGTGATCATGACCATTATGAGCCTTTTAACTCCATTTTAAGAATTGCTAGGGTAGGTGGTGAAATTGGAAGCACACAATACACTTTATGTTGCTTTTTATACGGTATAATCTCTCTATTCTTGTGCCATCAAGTCTGTATTACAACTTTTTTTTGTAATATCTGAACAAAACTCCTTAGCTTTCAAATCAAATTTAGGAGGCCAAAAAATCTGAAGCTTGCCTAAAACCTGAAAAATCTTAACTTTACTATTTGCTGATGTCCAGTTATCACGGCATGCTGCATAAATTGAGAGAGTTTGTGTTTAATGTCCCACCAACAACTAAGGTCATGACTTCATAAATTGATTAAAAAATAATTACGTACTAATTTGTGAAAATACAGGATCTGAATGATACTGGAAACCTGAAAATAAGTAATTAGGCAAACCGTGAAGTTCAAGATGAAATGCTGCAGTATGTAACATTTCATCAGAATCTACAAATTCCAGTGACAGAAATACAGTGCTTGCAAATTCCGACTTGTAACCCCTTAAAATCTCATCCTTATTGTATTTATCTGTATGGAAGAATCCATCAGAATACAAAGGGTTAAAAGTTTGTTACTCACCAGTTAGAGAGAGCCTGTAGAGCAGCATTCAAGTAACAGGTGTTGCCAAGGTTCTGTAGCCCTGTTAAACCTGAAAAAACAAACATGAAATTCTTTGCATTCTGGAGAACGATTCGTAAATATGGATTTTTTTTTCTGATTGTACAATTGATAATCAATCGAGCCAGCTTATGAGATTTTGTTACTGATTGTATTAGCATGGTCATTCTCTAAACAAGTGTGCACAGCTACCTAGTGGGGTAAGAGGTCTAAGTTTTTGCCCAAGCCTTCTCCACTTTGATATGCGATAAGTACCAAAATCTCATAAAACTGACAACCTGATAAGCCTTTCTGATAAACTATACTGAACCTTGAGTCCCATAAACCTCTAACCCTTTTCTCTATAAACAGTAAAACCTGTCTTAAGCAGCCACTACAAAATCGGCAAAACAATGATATTAATGACAAATGGTAGCTTAATGAAGGTCAAAAGTATTGCAGAATACTCCCATTGGAGCATTCTGCAATACTTATGACCTTCATTAAGGGATAATCGGTCTGCAAAAAAACACTTTTGGTCTTCTTTTTGAGTGGCCGCTTAAGACAGGTTTTACTGTATTTTCAGGAAGCAAAGAACTGCAGTAGCTCATATTTAAACACATAAACCCATTTTTGTCTTGTATCTTATCTGCTATTGTCGTGATTGGTACTTGAGTTTTGAAATGGAAAACAATTTCCAAGGTCAAGTTAAACAAAATTGTTGTGTGTAATGCTGGAAATATTTTAGAGCCTATGTTTTTGGTGCTCAAAACAACCGTCTCATTAAGACGGTTCTATTGAGAACCCACAACATATATTTTGGTTGAGAAATAAAAAAAATATTTTTATTGCACTCTTAACTAGAGGTCTGAATTTCCGATTATTGCTTAATGAAGGTCGAAAGTATTGTAGAATGCTCCAAGGGGAGCATTCTGCAATACTTTTGACCTGCATTAAGCGATAATCTGTCGTGAAACTAATTTTTGATCTTCTTTTTGAGTGACCGCTTAAGACAGGTTTTACTGTAAAGAGTACCTCTTGGTTTAATACTTGATTCTTCTTCAAGCTCTGAGTCGGTTTCCTCCTCCGCTGCTGATACACTCCGATGTGGGGAACTGTCTGCCGAGTCATCATCTCTTGGACCACTACCCATTGAGTCCTCTGATTTTGTGGCTTTATCTGGTATTCTGCAAAAACATGTATTGACCTGCTTATGAGATTTTGTTGATTGATGCATATGCCAGCTGCAAAGAATCAGTCAAGCCTGCACAAAGTAAGGGTATAGATGAAGGCTTAGGCCAAAATTGAGGTTGTTTGCCATTCTAACACACCATTTTACTATTAAGCAAGTACTTACATTATTTGAGCTCCTGTTCAAATTTTAGGTGTTATAAAAAGTTTAGCTGTCTAACTGTTAAGGGTTAATGCAGTATTATGCAAACTTGCAGAAAAACTTAATTATTCAGATGACAATCTTCCAAATGAGAATGTAAATAGAAAAAAAATGTTTTTGAAAGACTGACTGCTGCTCTCAACCTATATATTGTTGATGGAATTTCCATCCTTATCAATTGGAAGAGTCTATTTTCAAATTTAGAGGTGCCAAGTACACTTCAATCTATTTCATTTTGAATTGAAATTCATGTAAGCAAACAATATAGAACCTGACCAGCTGTTGCATTATGCAGCATCTGGTCTAGGTTTGCAACGCTTGCCTATGTCGAGGACCCTAGATAGGAGTGATTAAAAATTAATTTTCTTATTTCTCAACCAAAATGTGTGTTATGGATACTCAAAAGAACTCAATGAGCATGCAAAACACATGTTAAATTTAATATAAGAAAAAATATCACAATTTTACAAACAAAATTTTGGTTTATCTAAAACCTATGCCATGTCCCACCAAAAAGGATGTATGGCCAATATGGTTTATTAAGAGAAGGGATAATAAAACGAATCTTGCTATATTGGAACTAATAAAGGCACTGTACTGTTTACCAGTACCCAGAATGAAAAGGGTTAATAAAACGATCTCACTGTCACAGTTCTTATCAGCACCCAAAGCCTATGATTTGGGTGGAGGATGAAAAAATATTAGTCATACCAGATCAAAAGTTTTCCTTTATAGTACCTAAAATATTTTCTTTCCCAATCTGGCATTTCTTTAGCAGGAGAAAATGTCTCTTTTTTAAGCTCATATACAGAATAGAAGAGGAAAGAGTAACTTACATGAATGGAGGATTATTTCTGTCGTGAAATACTTCAAATTCACACATGTAACACCAAATCCTCAACGTAGAGAGATTTATTGTCAAGTGATGTTTATGTTTCTGGAAAAAAGACAGTATATCTTAACCCATAAAGCGCCACCTAAAATTTGCAGCAGACAACAATTTCAAATTTTGCTGCTTTTTCAAAAATAATAAATAAGGCACGATATTTCATGAGAATCGTCTGCTGGCAGACGATTCTCATGAGATATCATACCTTATTTTTTCCAAAATTAGGAAAAATGTCACAAAATTTGTCATCTGCTGCAGTCATGATTGGCGCTATAAAGCGACTAGGTTTGTAACTATGAAAATTTTTCGAAAAAAATATTTTCTTTTTAAATCATTTGAAAAAGTAGAATTATGTTAGGTTTTCACAATAAATATGTTCAGTACAGCTGAAAACTGCAAGGAAAAGCAAATTATCTTATTACAATAGGTATTTTTCTCTTATTGGTAATTATTTACGTCCCTCCAATAATTCTAGACAGGTGATTTTTAACATAAATGCTATTGTTTTGATAGCGATTTTGTTAAGATTTACGAAAATGGTAAAATGTTTACCTGAACTTGAGTATTTGTTGTCTGCTGCAGTTGTGATTGGCGCTTTAAGGGTTAAAGGTACCCCCAAATTCAAGTAGAAAGAAGCAAAACTTCAATGGCTTAAAGACATAGAAATTTTAGCAATAATACTGGTACCACTCATTATGACTCTCTCCAGGGGTCATACTGGGCAGATCAAAAGGAGAGTCATAATGAGGTGATTATGACTTCCCTACAGGGGCAATAAAGTGGTCCCATGAAGGGATTAGGTAATTTATGATAAAATATTGATCATTATCTTAATGAAAGAAATTGTGTTGTATACAGGTAATTCCCCACTTGAGGCCCCTTTAAATTTGTGAGATATTGAAACTGTCCCTTATCAATTAATCCTTTAATGATCTCTATTGACAGTAATATATGCCTTTAAGAAATGTTTATAAGTAAAGGGAATCAGTATCCTGTTCATGCCCCGTGAGCAGTCTGACGCATGCATGACATCTGGGCATTCTAGCTATTATGCTATGGATCATCTCCCTTGGTATCTGTCAAAATTCCTCTTGCAATGCCTGGCCAAGCTGTTGCAGTGTTCTGGTGTCTGTTGCGCACTCTGTAACTTGAGATACCCCAAATGTGCTAAATTGGCCACCTATATATGGCCATGACAGTGCTCTTACATCTTGCTGTCTCAGAAAGTCGACAGCAACACAGGCTGCAACAGTTAAACAGCACAATAGGTATGAGGGTGGCAGTATCATAGTAATGATGTTATGGGTGGATATCATGCACTACCAAAGAACAAAATAAATTATCATAAACAGTAACTTACTCGACTTAGAAAGAGGACATTGTTTATGTGATGTATGTATGAAACATATGTACGTGCATTATGTACAAATTGACAAGGGTATAAATTATAAAACAATGATGGCCACTAGTACTGACAGCAATTTATTTTGACAATCAGTCCACAGTTGCAGGAGGTGAACAATTAGATCATTAGGGGAAACAAACAGACATTCAAGTGTCAGAAAAATCAGCCACACTGTCTCAAGGAGATGCTATTGCTATAACATTTAAAATATTTAAGACAGTCATAATGATGTATGGAATGGATGCCAGGCAACCCATTGAAGAAAAGTAGATTAAAAGTGAATGTATAAATACTCTTATCCTTTCTTATCTAAGGCTCAAACTAAGAGCCCATGCCTCAAAATTAGAACATGTAATTAAAATTTATTCATTGCTCCAGATAATTTTGACTACAATCAGTACGGGTACTGGTCCAAATGAAACTTAAATCCGTACCAGCTATTTTCAGTCTGTACAATGTATTAATTTTGGTTTAGCCAAATATTTTATGAAAGCTTATACTTGTATTTAAAATGTGTCATGTTCAGAGTTCTCACTAGGATTTTGAAAACAGGATTCATAGAATCCATCCCTGGAAAAAGTTGGAGTCAAAATTGAAAAAATTGGAGTTTGACCTGGAAAAGTTGGAGTTTTTAGTTTTAGCCGAAATATGAAAAGTTTTATTTACGGATGTAATGGTTTTTATCCTGCAAAATGGCAATTTCAAAATCCTTGTGAGGACTAGCAGTGAACAAAAAAGATTTTAGACCAAAAATAAAAGTTTGTATCAGGTAACCCTAAACCCCCCCTCTTCGCCAACCCCTACACAATATTTTCTAAACATTGTTGGGGATTTCAGAGGGGTTTGGCTATATTGTTTTCCCATCTTCTCCATCAAAATTAAAATATTTTCATATTTTAAAATTTCATGTATCATGATACACATATTTTTATGTTTTGCCTTAAAAATGAAAGCTTATAGGCCTACTATTGATACATGTAGTTGTTTTATTCATTTACAAGCAGACAGACAGATGAATGGACAGACAGACGGATAGATCTTTCGCAGATGTATAGATCTTAGACTAATTCAATCATTTAATTATTTGCATGCAAACTTGTGCTTTTTGCGCACCTAGTCTACGGCGATTGTTCCAAAATTAAGATGATTATTTTGATTTCCTACCTACGTGCAAGACGATTTCAATGGTTTAAAATGAACAGGTCTTCTTGCTGAAAGTCATTTGTTTGCATTTAATACCCTAAGAATAGTTTATTCGGTGAAAAAAAAAAAACACCGATAATTGATTGCATCACTCATTTCATGCTAATGCTTCATTCGGAATGTTGCCTTATCGGACGTTATCCTATTTGGTTTACTGATGTCTTCAGCAAATCTTATTTTTATTTATCAACCATCTGTGGAACTCGAGCTGTGGAAGCGATTTTATGTGTTCAAAAAAGTAAGAAACGTTTCAAGATTTGATTGAGACAGACAGTCACGAGTGTGTGACTATCATTTGTCTTTACACACACTCGGAAAAGTTAAAACCAATCGACCACGTGCTTCTCAAATTTGCATAGGCCTAATTATTGGCCTGTCAATAAAGACGCAGTCGCTGTGCGATGTGCTGATTTGCCGAGAGCTAAAAGAGATCCCGCCTACTGCTAAGGGACGGCTGAACATTTTATGACAAACCCTGGGGCATCGGATTAGCGGCGATCTTCTGATCTTTAGTGGCGGAAGCCAAATTAGGACTCCCGCTGTCGTCTTCAGGTGATTTTAAAGAGTTTGAGACGCGTCGGCAGAAAAAAAAATTGGCGTAAATTAGAATCCCCAGCAGGAAAAGTATGCGTACAAAACCAAAAGTTGGCGTAAAAATACGCCTGATTCAGCGTTTCCGAGAACTCTGATGTTGTTGCTGTCTTCATGTACAGTTTGATGACCCATTAATCAAAATGGCGATGTCCCTATGCACATAGGCAAGAACATTGGAACAGCTATGATTGTTTGATTGCCATCTGTAAACACGCTGCCCTTCTAAAGGCGAGAAATTCCTACTTTCAGTTTCTACATTGACTGGTTCACTCGAAACTACAAGGACCAAACTGATAGCAAACTCCTCGAGAGAAGTCTCTGCGCACATATTACTCTGAAAACATGTGTTCTTCAAGGAAGACATGGTACGGGTATGCAAATGTTGGGGAGTTTGTATTGTGGCAAAATAAAACATTGATCAGGTTGATTCTGGATTTCTGAAACGCATAATTTTGGCAGATTCATAAATCAGTTCAAATATCAAGCATCCTCTGATTCGAAATGGATGAAAACTACGAGTTACTGGTAAAAACGTTCTGTACAGGCAATAACACACCCGTATTCAGTAAATGCTCATTTGGGGAAAACGGAAACCCAAATTTACGCCTGTACAGACACTATCTGGAGAATTGTATATTGCTCTTATTTCTAAACCAAACCATAAGTTTTTGGTATTCAAGTCACTCAAAAGAACCGATCTCGACGATTGTTTTGAGCACCCATCTAGTAAACTGGAAAAAAAATACACTTTTACACTCTATAAATTTGCTTTCCTGGACCCATAGAGCCTAATTCATTTTGTTTGTGTTGATGCTTATATCCCATTAAATTTAACAGTTTTTAAATAATGTTGGGACAGTTGGGTTAAACCAGTATGAAGCAGAGGATAAAGTGCCTTGCCCCACACATTTTAAAATCGTGATTGCTTTCAGTGTACATGCAAGTTTTTTTTTATGCACTGCCATTCAGTTGAAAGTACCTATTCAATCAGCGTAGACACAGATCCAACTGATACAATACGATCAGTTTGATCCGGGTAAATACTGTTTGTTATATTTGTAAGGACATTTTTTACTAAAACAGTGTGATGTGGCTATTATCGACAGTTTTATAAAACAACTTTTACAGTGGTAAACAGCCTAAACATTATCAACTACACATATGTAATTTTATTGTCAGCCATTCAAGTAGTGCAGAACAATACTAGTTTTTTCACAAAATGGATTAGGCCTATCCCAGGATTATCCCTGTCAAGTGTCAAATTAGTGGAACAAAATGCCCAAATTCTACCATCAAAATTATTAGAACAAAAGTTATCAGTAATAACAGGCAATATATTTTGTCAAAATACTGCCTAAAATGATTCACGATTATTGAATACTCAATGTGATATAAATTGAAAACGAACATCTAAAGTCATTTATTCGCGATCCTAATTTATGCAACAGTGCTTTATATGTACAATACACTTTATGCTATACTGAACAAAAGTGAAAACGCTACACTACAATATTTTATATTTTGTGAGAAAGTATTGGACAAAAGCTATTTACTCAGGATTAATAATGCTTTCCAGACATCCAGCAAGCGATTCGTCGAAACTCCACCAATTTGTCTTTTTTGATGTTTGAGTTATGTTCCTTATTGTGTTTAAAGCCTTATTCACTGAATTTTGCAATTGCGCAAGCGCAAAAAAGATTGTTAAGCTTATCAGAATTCGTCAAACTTGTGTTGCATTATTACACAAGAAAACTGTTTTATCACTTTAAGCAAGCTCAGAAATTGAATTTCGAATCGATCTAATTTGTAAAAAAAGGAAAATGTCTCCCTTTGACAAAAACAAATAGGGAATATAATATAAATATTACGTTCCCTGATTGGGTGATATGGTAAATCTTGTATTAGTTCGTACAGTAAAAAATAATTATTTTTCGCTGTGTACGAATTAATAAAAAATATTTTTCTGAGAAACGGGACTGTAGGAACTAATAAAATGAAATTCTGAAGATCGAAAAACGTGACCAAAAACATGCGAAAATTGCCAAAGAGGGAGAAATTTCTGTTTATCCTTTTAGCCTAATTACCGGCTGAATGTCTGATCAGTATTTTCAATTAAACTAACATTCCTAATAGCATTGTGAAAGATTGGAAATAAACAACCAAACATAAAAGTCTGGATGTCGTTTCAACCGACTCACATGCAATGTGCGATATACCCGGCGATATCACCCGGTTACAGGCCAACTTTACATAGGCCTGCTTTACGGAAGAGATGTCACGTCGGACTTGTTCTATGACGATTGTCTTGATTGGAATCATACACGGACCCACTGGGTCCGAGGAATCATAACAAAAATACAACTTCTGTTCACTACCGATGGCTAGCTCTACAACGTAACAGAGCAATGTATATCACAGCTTTCGTTTTTGGTCATGATGTAGATTCTTATTTTCTTAGTACCCTCGAAAAAACAGCATAGAAGTAGACAAGACAATACATGTACGTACATTCAGTCCTACAGGTTATTAGTACGCGTACACTCATTGATTTGGAATGAAAACTGAAAATGAAAATGGCGACTTCTAAATATGAAATATGAACAACTGGAACGCAGAACTCTCATGAATCAGAGTAGTACATTTCTCTGCCTTCATATTGTAAAAAGACCCACAACTTACGTTTTTTGCGAATGCTTACTCCATTTAAAGGCTTTGTATGAACACCTATATTTCTGCATAGGTTGGTTGGTTCGAGTCTTCATCATACGTCGTATTCCATGTGGCGACATAACATGCTCAGCTTGTTCGCACACCCCCTTACGTGTTAGCTCGGACCCAATATAGCTCGGTTTGTCATCATCGGTCGCTTGACCATGGAAAAGCCATTACATGAGAAAATCTGTCTTTTGTGATTTGAGGCTGACTGACTCTTTTACAGCCAGAAACAGGGTTGGATGCCCATGCTATCCCGTGTACACCTTGCTATCCATGCGCGGATCCAGGATTTTTCGTCAGGGGGGGGGTCCGGGTCAATCTGACAAAAAAGCACTGACAATTTTTTATTAGTCCTCAGCTTATTTTACTGAAGTCAAATGGTTAATTTCGAAGAAAACTATCATTTTCAAGGTTCCAGAGGGGGTCCAACATTTTCCAGGGAGGGGGGGGGGTCCAACTTTTTCCAGGGGGGTCCAATTGCTTATACCCTATAGAAACCCACATAACTTGTAATTTTCCAGGGGGCTCCGGACCCCCTGACCCCCCTCTGGATCCGCACTTGCTATCTCGACCAGCAGGAGATAGCCTTTTTCCATTTAGGCGTCGTTGGGTGGTATTTTTCATTTTTATTTAAAATTTTGATAGACCATGATTCTGTAAGCAAACAGTCGCGTCAGGCGACCCCACGTGCGGATCCAGAGGGGGGTTAGGGGGTCCAGACCCCCCCTCCCTCTGGAAAATCACAAGTTATATAGGTCCCCAAAGTTATATAGGGGTCTCTTTGATCTTAAAAAGGATCATGCTGTCTTTGCCCTTAGCGTCAGCTGATATAATTAGCAGACGTTTTGTGAATTGACCAGGCCCAGCAAAAAAAATTTTATAAAATGTGAATTCAAACTGTTTGAAACTCTGATATGGGCGGAGACAGAGGGTCCGGACATTCCCATGAAAATCATAAGTTGCCATTTGTTTCCAAGAAGAAAAACTGGTACGAACCTCCCTCGAGAAGCAATTCGACCCCCCCCCCCCCGCACGCATGTCTGACAGGAATTTTATTTCTTATTTTTTTTGCATGTAGCAGGTTTAGCTATCATACTTTCTAGAGATAATTTTTAGAACTGCGCAGGTGCGTTGCGCTGGCAGAACTGCGCCTTTGTTGTTTGCATACAAAAAAATTTCACGCGGAATTTGGTAAAAAAGCTATGTTGCAAATTTAAATATACACAGACGGTTAACGAGAGGCTTTTTTGACCATTTTTTTCTTATCTTAAAGCAAGCAATTGTTGCGGTGTTAGTGGGACTATAAGCCTAACTTTAGACATGCACCTTCATCTACATTCCTTGTATGTGAGCATTTATGCCCCTGGTAAGACCCTGCGGATGTTGCATGTGCGAAAGGTACCATAATCTCATGAACTGGCTCGTTTCATAGACAGCCCAATGTAACGCATGATGCAGAAGCATGCATAAATCACTTTTCATCTTGGTTTGTGCGTCTGCGCGTACCTGTGATGATCCACAGGAATCATTTAATGTGTAAGACCCATAATACAATTTCATGAGGACGCCGCCCTAGGCTCATCAGTGTCGTCTTTGTTTGATATAAAGTTCCATCGGATATACAATGTATATAGTTATTTTATTACGCTTATTGCGTGCGCGTTTTGGTGAAACTTAGAAATGAAATTGATGCATGTACATTTAAAGTACAGCTATAATTAGTGGGAGAACGTAGGTGTCTAGATTCTTCATCCACTCCAAAACTTTGAGTTACCCGACGAGATTGCGCAAAAGCACAGGCTCCCCTGAGCCTTCGCTGATAACATTTGTGATAAACACCAGCCGATATGGTTTCATCATGCTCGGATCCAGTGATTCAAAAAAAAAAAGACGCTTGGGCATATTTATGACACAGAAAGACCAGAAAGGCTCAATGATCACAGACACGTAGGACACTGTGTGCACGCGCGTGTGGTTGCGTACATGTATTTGATTTTTGTCATGATTGGACAAAAGATCTCCGCGATTTGCATCAGTCCAACGTTCATTGAACCTAGCGTTTATCATTGAATAAAAGTTTGGCATGCCTCAATGCTGGTGCACGCACATAAGCGACACTGACGATCGCACTGACTGGCGAAACGCTCCTTGTCCGCTGATATGTTTGTAAACTGAAGTGCTCGACGAAAAACGAAAGCATCGTAGACAGACACACTGATTGACAAAATGAACGGAAAAAATGTTGTGTACGAACTATTAAAAATTACAAATAGGAAAAATGACCACTGTACGAACTAATACATGACATTTTGAGCTGACCGGTCATGAATAATTTATGGTGTACGAACTATTCGAGTGTACAAACTAATACAAGATTTACCGTAGTCGAAAATATCATCCCGAGGAATGTGCTTATCACATTTCCAGAGATGATATTTTCGACTATCACCCGATCAGAGAATGTTATATTTATTTTATTATACCGAATATTAGATCCTTTATTTTCTACCGTCTTGGGCCTACCGTGGTGAGGAAAGTTCCAACGGGAAAATGATGCACTGCCTCTTATCTATATGCATGAATGAAAAAACATCTTTCACAAAAATGGTTCTTTTAAGTAGTTTGAATGCTCGAACTGATCATGACGTTCGGTCAAACAAATTGCGTCATAAAAAGTCGACGACGCCAAACCTAATACCAAGCAGCGTCATTTTAATGGGATACTGTACAAGATGTGGATTTGTTGTAAAATAGAAAATTTCGCCAAATCGGCTCAAACTTGGTCTCAACGTGTTCCTCTCGTCCTAACTAAGAAAACGAGTACCGACAATTAATGTTTCTGACCATAAACAATGAAGTTATTGGAAGTGGAAAATGGCCAAATCATGCCTCATGTTGAAACTCTCCTGACGTGAACGAACCGTACGCGCATCAGCGTTGCGCATCAGACAACGACTGATATTTTCGACTATCACCGGCTGCTATGACAAACATTTGACGGTATTCGCCGTCGCTATAGTTGCAGGTGATATGGAAGTTTTGTATGGGAAATTCACGTGAGATATAATAATAAATATTTGGTAATCTTAGATTTATCACGATTTTCAATAACTTTCCTTCTTTTACCAAATCAGGTAGACCTATCAGCACACTGTTCCTACCATTTCTCGGCCAGTAATATGCGCAGACTAAGATGCAACAACATTTATTACCATATGGAGATTTCAGTGATAAAATTTCAAGCTTGGCCAATATGATGAAAACCCCACTTTCTATGGTTGCTTATCTAAACGATCAAAACACTATTCTGGTTGTCAAATGTCTTAGACTACCATTTCGTTCAGTTGGATCTGGTTGGCAGTGGATTTCTGCAGGCCTAAACTGTGTTAGATTTCTGTTCAAATTTGTAACCTGAAAAATTGGACCCCTGTCACATTTAAATGCCGGGCAGCGTAGCGCAGTCGGTAACGTGTCTGGCTACAGATGCGTGTCTGACTGCAGATCCAGGGATCGCGAGTTCGATCCCGGTCCGGTCCCATACTTTCGTGGAGATTGATCATGAAATTATTTCTAGGGTCATTCTCCTCCCTTCCGCTGATTTATTCAAGATGGGTTGTTGTCAGTTACAAGCGAAAGTATGTGCACGAATTACTGGTTAACCGCTTGTTCAAGCCTGCCCAGGAAAAAGTGTGGTTAGGTGAACTGACCGTCCCGCAATGACCATAGCTGTTGACTTGGGACGTAAAGCAACAAAACAAACAAAACAAACAAATGACTTTCATGTATTTCCTTGTGACAATATCCGTAAACTTTTTCTTTATGCATAACCCAGTCTTTGAACAGTCAGATACATTTTCATTTGCTTTACTAGCTTGCATCATTTTGCATATAAATGGCAAACAATTCAGGTGAAGTGTTTTCACTTTTGTTCAGTATATAATCTACACTGCGATCACTGACCTGAAACGCCATCGAATGAGTAAGTCAACAGTTGCATATTATTAATAAAGTGGGTCAGTTTATGTCCATTCTACCAACAGTAATACTCCCCCATTGAAAATAGCTAAAAATATGCCAAAATTCCATCTAATTACAGAAAAACTCAGCAAAAACATCAGGTTGAAAATTTTGTCAAAAGATACTGCAGCTTTTTCTACCCGCATATCGGAAATATCAAGAGAAAATAATGTGAAAAGATGCACTTTAAGTCGATTTTTCGCGTTTCTTATTAATGCGGCAGTACTTAACTTACCTCAGCATGTTGAGAACTGTGATCTTTGATACTCTCCCCACAGCCTGTATAGTGACACTCACTGACCAGACACAACCAGAGATTGGTACCCTTCACATTACACGTCTCACATTCTTGGTCCTACAAATGAGCCGTGACATGTGATTTCCAACAATGTGGCATTTTGACAAGTGTAGAGTCAGACAAGCCTGTGCAGTCTCCTTTTAAGCTTAGAAACGCCAAATGATGTTCAGTCAGTAGCTTAACACTCATAGAATATTCAAGCGACACACAAAGGCTCTGATCAGACTGCGCGTATGCGCAGGCTAATCTGAGGCTTTGCTGGTCGCACATACCACATTGTTGGAAATCTCATGACACGGCTCAAATAATTAATTTGAATTGTATGGGAAATTTCGAAAACTTTTCTCTTTCTTTTTTCAAATAAAATCTTGGTTATTAGCACTGGAATTCACAAAGTGCTTGTGAAAATAGCAAACAGGGAAAACCTTGATCAGACTGCTTCTTCAGAAGCAGTCTGATCTGGGTCTGCACTGTTTGTCTTGGCCTTTTTATAGTGACACTCACTGACCAGACACAACCAGAGATTGGTACCCTTCACATTACACGTCTCACATTCTTGGTCCTACAAACAATTTCAACTAAGGCTTAATAAACGTTTTAAAAACGCTCATTTGTACAGAAAACTTACAAAGTTTGAAGTGACTTATAGACCCATGCGGCCGGGTGTATTATGTATATTTATTCCTATTTGTATTCCGATGATACATACGTCACTATAATAAAAGATTTCTTACTCACTTACTTACTTACTGTATGGTAAATGTTCTAAAATCTCAAACACTTTCCTCTTTCTTTTTTCAAATAAAATCTTGGTTATTAGGACTTGAATTCACAAAGTGCTTGTAAGAATAGCAAACAGTGCAGACCCTGATCAGACTGCTTCTTCAGAAGCAGTCTGATCTGGGTCTGCACTGTTTGTCTTGGCCTTTTTATAGTGACACTCACTGACCAGACACAACCAGAGATTGGTACCCTTCACATTACACGTCTCACATTCTTGATCCTGCAAACGATTTGATTTGTTTGTTTGTTTGATTTGATTTTTTACGTCCCATCAACAATCTTTTAGTTATAAAGGAACAGGTTTCTGGGTTGAACCAGTACTAAGCTAGGATTAATGTGTCTTTCTCAAAGACACAACGCAATGACGCCAGTGAGGCTCGTGCCTGTGGCCCCTCGGTCTCGAGTCAAACACTCTACCATTTAGCCACTGCGCTCCCACAAACAATTTGAATTGTACGGTAAATGTTCTAAAATTTCGAACACTCTAAAATTACGAACACCTAAAATTATCACCGAAAATAATTTTTAAAACATCCTAAAAAATCGAACACTGCCTTTTTTCGGAAAAATGAATTTCTAAAATTACGAACACACGTTATTTTCGGCGGAAAACCGATGTCCGTTTGTCTGTTTGTGTCCCATCTGTGTTCGGTATACTTCTACCGTACAGCGCGTGAGCGGTAGCGACATTTGGGAGGTTCCAATCTACTTAGATGGGTAATCTGGCACGTGACGTTCTATTTCACATGCCAGCGCGCGACGTTATACGTTATACATTATTCAAGGTCACCAGCAATGACGAACTTGATGCACGGACAAGTTCCTGCAACGATTCCGAAACTGCTTTGACTAACCCTATTGAGTATATGTATCCACCCAAATGGCTGAGATCATTATTTATTACTGACCAAACATTGACCTTCAGGCCGCGATTCGGCTAATTGTACGTGAATTATGCACGTTGACACACGCATCTAGCAATAGAGGAGTTTCCCATTATCGGATTTTACCTATATCACGTGACATCGGCTGGCCAGTCCAGCAATTGGACTACTTCCAGTATAAAGCATGTCGATCTCATTTTATAGAACTTCTATAATTTATCGGTTTAGAATTTATCTAAAGAAATAAAAAGATAACAGCAATTATTATAATTGAAGAGTCTGACTAGACTGCGTGTCACTATGGTCATTTATGGTAACATCTGTACACTGTCCACTGAGTGATAAGATACGTTTTATTTTGTGCAGGCCCAATTGCATCCCATTCTTCAATCAGTGCCCGGGGGGCCCTTTGAAAACAATAAAACCTTGCACACGTGTCTTTAGAACTTCGGCACGCGTGACCAGTCGCTTTCTTTGAAGTTAATAAGAAGCCCAGCTAGACGTCTACTTATCACATATATGTAAAAGCTTCTAAAACGCCCACACAAACTTATCCAGCGGGTTTTCACCTACATCCATAATGTTTGTGTGTGGGGGTGGGGGTGGAGGGTAGTTCTACTAGAAATACCCTGTTGTGTGTGAGCAGGGAAGACTCTCGCGAGTCTGTGCGCTCTCTAGAGTCTGCTTTATTCTGTGCCGATTTTTATAATAGTTCGAAATCAAAGTATATTTTACACTTATTACACATGTAACATGTATAGTAAAAAAAACAAAAGCGGAATACTTATAAAATGTATATATGAAAATATAAATTGATCTTTTTTCGAGGATAAGAAAAGTAGCGATTCCGTTCTTAAGTTCCTTATAGCTAGACTACAGAGGAATAGAATTTTGGTGCGTACATTTAGTGGCCCAAAAATAGTAAAATGAATACATATTGCTGTTTCTTTGAAATACTTATATGAAATTAGACATCTATAGAAAATCTACCCGAAAATTCTTCAAGTAACTCTGTAAATGTTCCCAAATGACTTACAACGCGAAGCTAATCGAAAACAGATACTTTAGAAACACTTTTTAAAAATTTCTTTTAACATTCGGCGTTCATAGGTTTACAAATGCAATAACAATTTTATCAAGGAGGGATATGAGTTACCCGACATTCAGTTTTGGGCGCATATGCGGTCCCAAATTTCAAAACCTATGCCTTTACGTAACTGGTTATCTACAAATATGGACCCATTTAAATATTCACTCTTTTCAACTCGAAGTGCGCGCGGGTTTCAGACATTTCACAGCGAGCTTTCAGTAGTTTGAGCTAAAAGGAGTTCGGTTGCAAATAAAATTGAATCAAAACGTTATTATTCTCCTCTAATCTTACACTCGGTCCGAGTCTTACAAAAAATGCGTCTGAATACACGAAAACAAGCGTTTCGTTGAGACGGTTCTTTTGGGTACCCACGAAACATTGCATATTAAGAAACATACCCTATATTCGGAATCCAATGTTTCTTATATTCTATTCGACATATGCGGATGCTTCGATGTACCAGGGTTCGAGCTGTCGAGGTTTTACTCTATTGGTGCAACTTCTAAAAAGTAAGAACAGCGTATTTGCTTCTAGCGCGAACATGTCCAAATTATTACTTTTACTCAGATAATTTTTGGCTAGAATGAGACGTTTGTGAAACAGGCAGACAGTTCCTTATTATTTCCGTTGCTGATGAAGGCCTTGGAGAGATGTGTTTCCCCACGGGTCTACACTATCCGATCATTCTCCCTTTTGGAAAAGTTCGCATATATGGCGATATAAATGCCTCCTTTCTCGGAAAAAATAGCACGTCGATTTCTGTGATATTTTGGACATTCTTGAAATAGTGTAGACCCGCAGGGAAACACATCATCTCATCAGGGCCTTCGTCAGCAGCAGCGGAAATAATTGTGGAAATATATGCCGGTACGCGTACCACTTGAATAAAAGTCAGATAAATTTGAAATAAAATTAACCCTTTGCCATCATATGTAATTGTGGTACATATAATTGCCATTTTCCTTTTGTTTGGTGTTTTAACCGTTATGAATATAAGCGAAATGCATGCAAAATTAGTAGTAAGTTATTACATCTTCATTTACCGGAAGTAGTCCAATTGTTGGACTGGTCAGCCGATATCACGTGATACAGGTAAAATCCGATAATGGGAAAGGGGTCTATTCTCAATAGTACGCTGTACATGTGACACGTGCTCGTTTTTTTTTAAAAAAATACTAGCCCCGAACAGAGAGAGAGTTGCGGAAAATGAGACGATCACTTAGGAGAGAGAGAATAAAATAAGTTGATGTATAGTGATTGCCGTTGACGTTTGCAACACAAGGGGTCATTCGGTTTCGTGCAAAATGCAGAGAAAATCGTTCAAGTCGCATGTTTGTTTGTTTTTTCTCACCAAGACATCCAGCCACCGTATATTTAATATTTTACCGACATGCCTGCAAGAACTCACACGTGGCCATCATCTCATTTTTATTCACGGTACTTTACCGTAAACTTAAGGCTTATATATGTATGAGACTGACACCCCTACTCTCCCCTCCCTTTTAAAGGATTTCCCAGTTCGGCAATATGTCCAAGCCGCGTGCGACACGGAGTCTATGCGTGTGCTCTTTTCTTGAACACAACTCGGACCCGAGCATGAAATCAACTTGCGCGGAGCCCCATATGACCTGGTAAAGACCCTGCTGGAACTTATGACAGATGTGATCAGCGAAGGCTCAGGAGAGCATGTGTGTTTGCACAATCTCGTCAGGGTCTCGCTCACTAACAAAGTTTAAACAGGATGAAGACTCGAGTCAAATAAAAATTCTAGACATCTACAAATACTTGTCGGCGGTTTTCTAGGTACATGTAATAATGGCTATTCCTATCAATCAAATTCCTCAAAATGGAACATTTTAACAAACTGTTGAGCCGATCGCGGCGTGTCTGTTTGCCCTCATGAAACTGCACATGGAAGGTCCTACAAGTGCATTACCGGTATAATGTACGCACAGACGCACATACATGTACCAAGAAATAAATTGATTGAAGCACGATTCTGCATCTTGATGAATTTGATATTTACATATTCAATTTCATGAAATAAGCCAGTTCATAAGATTATGGTACTTATCGCATATGCGAGCAGTGAAGGCTCAGACGAGCCTGCGCATCCGCGGAAAATCGCCAGCGCCTGAACTGCCCACATACACAATGAAGGTGCATGCCGTGGCTGTGAATTTAAAATCAGTAAAGCCCTTGAGATGATCGGGACATCTCAGAATTCGCTTTATTTACCACACGTCTGTAGAAGTATATTCCCCGACTTTGTTACATGCGAAGATCAGCCTGCGCACCGCACAGTCTTATCAGCACCTTTGTTTGTAGAACAAAACATGAAACATTTTGTCCGACAAGTTCTGGGCCCAAACTGTCTGCTAAATTAGTTTGTCACAGCCTCTTTGGGGGGGGGGGGGGCTCCTAGGTCCCACCATGGGTCCGGCACTGCTAATAGTATCAGCAGCAGACAAAGGGACGGGGTAATGGTTCACGGACATGTTTTTTTCGATCAAAGAAGCCGACTATCAGACCACGTGTTGTTGTTGTTTTAAGACTCGGGTATCACGCGGTGGCCCTGGCGTACGAAAGCGGACTTAGCACACAAAACATATCTCCTTTTCATGGGTTTGCATGAAAAAAAAAAAAACAATTTCAATGAACTCGAGCATGAAACGGCGCACTGCATGCATGAAAAACTAGATTTGTGGTACTTGTCTGAATGTTTCCTTTTCTTTGAGATATGAATGCACCCAGCGTATTGTACGCATCGGCTCGAAGCCAATATATCATAAACTGAGCCGCGACACAATGTGGCATTTTGACGAGTGTAGACTCAGACGAGCCTGTGTAGCCTCCTTTTAAGCTTACAAACTCCAAACGATGTTCAGTCAGTAGCTTAACACTCATAGAATATTCAAGCGACTAGCAAAGGCTCTGAGCAGACTGTGCATATGCGCATGCTGATCTGAGGCTTTGCTGGTCCCACATACCACATTGTTGGAAATCTCATGTCACGGCTCAATTATATTCTTTCGAGGCATCGGACGCAAAGTCGGACGTTCGCTTTCATTATTAATTTTTGGTATGCCTGTTTGCCCCTGATTTGGTTTGGCAAGACGTCGGAGATCTTCTGCATCCAAACTATTTGCAAACTTTGAAAGCAGATGGTAAAGAGAGAGAGAGAGAGAGAGACCAGCGCTTGCATACGAATGTCTTCTAAATCTCGAAAAATATCATGTATCAGTAGGGTGGTACTCGGATATTCGACAGTATTGACGCTTTGCATGCTTTCTATCGCATGCCCAAATGTTTAAATTGACGAAACCTTCTTTCCTGAATTCCATGCGGATCTGATCTGGATCCGAACTCGGACAACGTTTTTTTTCTTCTTATTTAAGGGAGAGAGGATCCAAAAATCACAAAAAGCGGGCCATCATCGGCCCGCCAGAGAAACGCCTTTAAATGGCGTTTCGCTGGCGTGCTGATGAAGACCCAACGTTGAATGCTGGCATGGTAGTTTTTGAGAATTTCAGGGGATCCGGTCCAGTATTGCTAAGAAGTTCTATGTTTTTGTGATTTTTCAGGTGGGGGGTCCGGACCCCCTGCCCCCCATCTGGATCCGCGCATGGGACCGGACTAAGTCTAGACTTATTGAGATATACTGAAAACCCATTTCATCGTGCGCATCGGCATTTGTACGACACTTTGCGTACTTTCTATAGATCGACAAGGAGAGAGAGAGAGAGAGAGAGAGAGAGATGCGTGTTCTTTTTGAATTTCGTCATTTTTTTATAACTCCGAGAGCTCGTCTACGTATTTCAAAGATTCGTGTATATCTTTGCGACGAGATGACCTTGAGTGACTGTATTACATTATAAACGGCATTTGCGCAGATGGAGAGCAAGCGAAAAGCGTTTTGGTTTTCTTAACAGAAGGAAGAACGAAAGTGTAGCGATTTATCGGTAGTCTGGGTCTGCGCGTGTCGGGATGCCACATTGTTGGAAGTCACATGCCACGGCTCTAGATACCATTATCCCATCCTTTGTACATTTGAGCCTTAAAAATTTTCGCAGTCAAGACTACCTCATTGAGTAAAGTCTTGCTTTTATTTTTCGCCTTTTTCGTTTTTAGGGCCCCTACATGTCAACAGGATGTGTGCTTACTTTGCAACTTAAACTCTGCCGCACTGACTTTCTTCCCTTGAGTCTTTAAGAGAAGAATTTATCTTACCCTTTGAGTGCTACTTGCTTTTAGAGCTACTTGCTTTTACTCTAGTATACTAGTCTCTTAACCCCCTATTTAACCTTTTTATAGAGATATAACTTTTAAATAATTTTGTTTTGTTTTTTTTTAACACAAGTTTATTTTCAGTCTTACAATGTATATATATGTTCTATAATATTACTTTGCATGCTCTGTGATATATTCTATGTTTGTTCTCTTTAAATTTGTTTGTCGAAGTAAAAGCCCTACAGGGCTTATGTTACTTGTTATATGTATATTCGACGTAAAATAAATCTTCTATGTCTAAATCTTCTATGTCTAGTCCGAGGTTAAATAAGTGGACTTTAAATTGAGTGACATAACATGCACGTGCCTGGCTCTCGACTTGGCAATTACCGCACGCGCTGGACATTTTACTGACTCACTCGGCGGTTGATAAGAAAAATGAGTAGATAGCGCAGAATCATATCGCCGTGTTTTCAACACGTTTCTACCACATTTTTACATGCATATTTACGGTTTTTGCTCATGATAAAGCCCACATTCTAAAATTACGAACACTAGCACTTTTTCTGAAACGTAATTTCTAAAATTACGAACAGCAGAAAAAATAATTATTTTTTAATGTTCGAACTTTTAGAACATTTACCGTACGTAAAATGTTCTAAAATTTCGAAAACTTTTCTCTTTCTTTTTTCAAAAAAAATCATGGTTATTAGGAATGGAATTCACAAAGTACTTGTGAGAATAGCTATAGCAAACAAGGAAAACCCTGATCAGACTGCTTCTTCAGAAGCAGTCTGATCTGGGTCTGCACTGTTTGGCTTGGCATTTTTAACATGCAACTAGAATTGTCAGAGAATCTGACTATAGCCCGCTGCAGCGCTTTTCAGGCAAGAAAAAGGCCAAGTTCTAATTTAAAGGATATTAAGTAGGAAAATCTAAAGATAGTGAGCAGGAACAAATTCTGACATCAAACAAGGGCCATAATGCTGTTACAAACTAGATCTTGTCAATATAATGCATATATAAAATTTGGTGAAATTCTGTAAATTTATTCTCAAGATATTGAGCTGAAAGAAATTTTGAAGTAAATCAAGTGCCATAACTCTGGTACAAATTTGCAAAAAATGACACGTTATAATCTCAGGCTAGATCTTGTTAATATGAATGCATTATGTGAAAACCAGCCTTAATGACGAAGCCGTCAAAATTTAGTTAATTACACACACTTAATCTACGAAGTGTTAAGAAGTTATCCTGCAAATTTTATGAAGTTATCTCCATAATTCATGGAAATATGGTCTTTTAAAACTATACTCTGTCTAAACTTTAACACTCAACATCAGAAACATCATGACGTTACTTATGACTTCAAAGTTAACTTCCTGATTTGCGGGTTTGTAGGGTGCATTAAAAACATGCTTTTTTATTATCCTTAGCATGTGTGCAATGGAATTTGCAGAAAATCTGACACTGATTCATTTTATCCTAGAGTTTGCATGATCTGGAAACGACTGACCATACTTTAAAATTTCTGACAGTTGCTAAGGTAAAATTGTTGCCATGGAAACATATGGCATGATAACGAAGAAGTTGAATCAGAAATAATTGACATTTTTATTCTACTATCCACCTGAACAGATTTTAAGGCAATATATAAACATGTCAAATTTCTTATTTTTTGGTGTTTTTCAAATGATTTTTACATAAAAAGTCCTTAATGTCATTAAGGCAGGTTTTCACAGATCACGGCTCATATATATATAATTTGGTGAAATTCTGTCAATTTGTTCTCAAGATATTGAGCGGAAACAAAATTTTGGCTTAAATCAAGGGCCATATATAATAGCTCTGTTACAAATGTGCGAAAATGACCGATAACAATCCCAAGCTAGATCTAGTCAATAACTCAATATGAACGCAAATATAAAATTTGGTGAAATTCTGTCCATTTGTTCTCAAGAAATTGAGAGGAAACAAAATTTTAGCTAAAATTAAGGGTCATAACTCTGGTACAAATATGTGAAAAATGACGCATAACAATCCCAAGCTAGACCTTGTCAATATGAATGCATATATAAAATTTGGTGAAATTCTGTCAATTTGTTCTCAAGATTTTGAGCGGAAAAGAAATTTTGGCTTAAATCAAGGGCCATAACTTTGGTACAAATGTGTGATGGGGGAGGATCCAAATACCACTTCAGGGATTTTTTTCGGGTGTCTCAGGGGCCGTTATAAGGCCCCTGTCCCAATGGCAAATGCCTACATTTTTTCCCAATTTGAACAAAAAAAATCCCAATCAGAAGGTCATTTTTATGTAAATCAATATAGTTAACAAATTGCCTTTATTTACAATGGACTTTTACTCAAAATAAATCATATAATCAGGAATAAGAGTGATTCAATGCAGTTTTAGGGTCCCTGTTTAAGAAAATAATATAAAAATGAACAAAGAAATTTTCCCAATTTCGGTTAAAATGCCGAAAATTTCCCAAAGCAAAAGGCCCTAGGGCCCCTTCACAAAAAGGTTGAAAAAATCCCTGCACTTATACCACTACAAGCGGGCCATCATCAGCCTGCCAGCCAAACGGGCCATCATTAACCTGCCAGCCAAACGCCAGTTTTGCTGGTATGCCGATGATGACCCAACATTGAATGCTGGCTTGGTACCTTTGTGATTTTAGGGGATCCGGAACAATAATATTGCTAGGAAATTTTATATTTTTGTGATTTTTCAGGGGAGGGTCCAGACCCCTGTCCGCTCCCCTCTGGATCTGCAAATCTACAACAATTTGGCAGCCATTACCTCTTGTTTTTCTCTAATTTCTTCCCAGGATATGTCTCCTATAGTCCTCACATGATTACATCTTGATATCTTGGCTGTCTGCGACATCTTCACTCATTTCCTGAATAATACATGTACGTTGTACAACTAGAAATTGTGTTTGTGAAACACTGGGCTTGTCAATAAGGGTGGTGCCCTTTTTAAGACAATGGTCACCTAAAGTTTGAAGCTTCTTAGCTGTACTACTCATCATCCTCTTTTCGAGATATCTTTATTACAAGTTTTTAATGGCCAAATTTGCAAAGGGCAATAAGACAGCAAAAAAACATCAACTGACCAAGTTTGAAGCTCCTAGCTATAATAGTGTTTGAGATACCTTGATAACAAGTTTTCAATGGCAATGGTGGTGGGCCCTGAAATTTCAAAACAATGAAAAGTGATATTTTTGCTCGTTTTCTTGATATTTTGGTAGACATGACACTATTTATTGCATATAATATATCCAGTGTTGTGCCTAGGTCAATATTTCTGGTGGACACAGGTGTCCCTCTACCTGATTTCAGGGGGACACACCAAATCTCAAATTTTCACTTATTAAATTGAATAGTTTTTCGAAAATCTCTGTTCATTTTTATTTAAATTTGAGCTCGATGTCAATAGTTTTGGCTTGAGAAGGGGTGTAGATGACAGTGAAGTAGTTTCTGCCATTGCCCTAGTTTTGAATTCACCAGCAAATTTACTATTTCTATATTTAAATAGCTTTTTCTGGCCTTCTGCTATGAAATTCGAGTTTTCCACCATTGTTGTTGTGTATTGGACTGGTTGTGAATGTGAAATCAATATCCAATGCCATATGTATCAAAGGTAAATACCATGTGCCAGTCTAAAAATTGCGCTATTTACTTCCTTTTTTTAGGTTATACTAAATACAGAAATGGTAATAAACAGCCAAAAAAACACGCAGATTTTTCGATGTGCGCCCTTAGGCCCGCGCTGGGTGCATTTTAAGGGATATCAGCGGTAAAATCGCGGGAATCACGTAATGCTGCGCTCTAAGCACAACACTGAATATCATATATATGCAGAGTGTCACGATAATTGATAAATATTGTTGTAAACACAAAATATGTTTTGTAATAAAACGATATTGGGGTGATACTTTACATGTTACCTTTATATTTTTGTCCTGTGAAAGACATAGATGGGATATTCCGATTGGTTTTCGGTAGTTGTTATTTTTATTTTCGTCCTGTCGCTGTACGTTTTAAAGCATTTAATTAGGTATAAGATGGTTTCAAATTTGATTCATTTTATCCTTCTTATTCAACATACTGCTATAAACATCTGTTTTATCAAAAAACAAAGACTTCAAGAACATAGTAACTTATTATATCAGCTAGTCGGATTGGTTTTCAGCGATTGCTTTTGGTTTTCGGTAGACGCGATACATTTTATACGATCAAAATCGGTATAGGATGGCCTCATTATTTATTTTTTCTTCCATCCTACTAAATATACTTATATATAAACAGTCTAGAGACAAGCACTTTTGAGGAACTCGGATCCCAGTTCATAAATTTCGCCTGTAATTGTGTTATCAACACTCTGAGATTGATTGTTTATTTAACTGGGTTCAGCATCTGAATTTAGAAATTACTCTGTCATAAGTTAGCTCCATGCATACAGCAAAACATATTATATTTATCATTGCCTTGTTTTTGTTGAATCCATTTTATCTATCAAAACCCAAACTAGACTGTTAACTAACTTAATTTTAATAAGTTCCTACTGTATAAAAACAGCAAAGTATGTGACAAACAGCCACATACATCAAAAGAGGTAAGTTTATTGACCCTTCATGTTGCAATTGAATCTTCCATCTACATGGGATATTACAGCAAATAACTTTAGCAGACAATATTTTCAGATGTGTTTTGCTGGCTCTTCAATGGGTAACAGTGCAGACGCTGATCAAATGTCCCCAGATGTATCTTCACTGTTAAATGAAGTTTACTTGTACCCAAAGCTTATCACTGGCCTCAAGTTTTACATGTGTGGAGATACACAAGCTTACAATTTTATCTAGGCTGTTTATTTTGAAAGCAAAACTGACAGAGTGTTGATATATGTAATTTTACTCAGCAGTGATTGTTTTAAAGTACAGGGGCATCTTGTCCTAGACTGTAAACCTAAACTACTACTAAAACAAATACTAGGAGGGTATAATTCCCCTATAAATATGATTTTTTAAGTGGTTTTCGGTAAATGTGTGGTTTTTCAGTAATTCTACGGACCCCTTTTTGTGTAGGTATAGAAAAGGGGCATGGCGCTGGGAAAAAGGGCATGGTGCCAGAGAAAAGGGGCATGGCGCGGTGCCATGCTAAAACTGGCTAGGGGAACACCGAGCTGAAAACGCAGGCTGGAAACTTCCTTCCCCTCTTACTTTTATATCCACTTTATTTCTATCTTTCCTATTTTTCCCACTTTTTTCTTTTCTTAACCACCACCAGAGACATATTTTTCAAGCTTGAATGAAGTCTCTTAACGAACAAAAACAGAAATCATATACATATATTGACATTTTTAAATCACGAAGTCAGAATATTTACTGTTAGTAATGAATAGAAGAGACATAGAAGACAAGTTACCGAACTCATCCTGATCTACTACAACCAGCACCAGCGAAGAAAGAAAATTAGGATGTACCATCATACCCCACCCACCTATTTCAGAACGAAACTATGCAAATTCATATCTGGAGGAAAACTATACGTTTGATAAAAACTTCCATGTTTGGGATCAAAACCAAATCAGCGCGTCCCTTTGTTTTCAGATCTATATAATTTGTAATTTCAACTCAAACCGAATAAAACAGGAAAAAAAATGCAAACCGACACTCACTGCTACTTCCCGTCGACAAGTTATAGAAAAAAGGATGATTCAAATCAAAACTTACGTCCAAATTATAATAGGCCTAACAAATTATTATTATTATTATTATTATTATTTTTATTATCATTATCATTATTTTTATTATTATTATTATTATTATTATTATTAAGATACTATTGTTGTTGTTGTTGATCTCCTGCAAAATTATAATAATAATAATAATAATATTATTATTATTATTATTATTATTATTATTATTACTATTACTATTGTTATTATTATTATTATTATTATTATTATTATTATTATTAGTAGTAGTAGTATTTTTATTATTATTATTATTATTATTATTATTATTATTATTATTATTATATGAAATAAGGCATACCATTTAATGGGAGCTGCATAAGGGCCTGGAGTTAAATGACAATCATTACGAAATCTTTGACAAAGAACAATATCACGGTATATAGACGCAAAGGAGCCTATCCGTGATAAACTGCTTTTCCTGAGCCCTATCCGCTCCGGAAAAGGAGCCTATCCGCCAAAAACAAGTCATTGGGAGAGGAGATACTTTAAATCTGGGCCAATATTAGGTTATTTACGATGTAAGTAACATAAAATCAAACGCCACGGGACTTTTAAGTCTCTGACTTGATGGATTTTGAAATATATGATAAGGCTGATATCAAGTTACGTCTACAAAGTTAAACAGAAAGTGACTGCTCTGTTTTGGGCGATTTATTTTGCGTTGGAAAATGAAGCAAAACTAAACAATTCAGTCAATTTTGCCGGCCTATACCAGAGCAGAAAAGGTTTTATGTTCCACCCCCTTACTTAAAACGTCTGGTTTGCTTTTAAAAGTGGTTTTCTATAGAAAAGAAGGGTCATGATTGAAAACCAGATGGCTAAGGAGCCTATACGTTGAGAGAAAAATGACCATTTTGTGGCACATGATAATGAGCCGTACCCGTGGCATAGGAGCCTATATGTTTTCAACTATGTAATATTGGAGCCTATAAGTTGTAAAAGTAAGAAATAGCATATAGGATCCGTAGCCAGTAACTATATAGGCTTCTTAGCCAAAGACAAATAGGATCCCTAGCCAGATTATTTTCTTTTCCATGCCATTTATAGAGAGAATAACGTATAATTCGGTCTGTAAAATGCATATAAGTCATTTTCCACATAAAATTATTTACAAAATACCAAAAACCAATTGCGAGAACAGCCAAAACTGTTCGAAAAAGTTGTTTCTTTGTTGTGTAATCGTCCGTGGACGTCGCTGCAATGAAGAGTGTGTCACGCTATAAAAAATCTGCATCATCAACGAACGTGTGGCTGTTTGATTTTTGTCTTATAGCTTCTCTGTTGTTCCGTTGCATTGCCATTTTCTTCATGTAGTAAATGGAACTTATTATTTTACTAACCTTTTGATGTCACTGTCTATCGTTAAGCTTGTTTTTAGCTGATAGGCTCCTTTCCTGGAGCGGATAGGGCTCAGGAAAAGCAGTTTTGAACCAATAGGCTCCTTTGCGTCTATATGCCGTGAATATTCAATATTTAGTAACAATTGGAAATGGAAAAGGGATTAAGATTTCTTCCTGGCCATTAAACATTCACTCAATCGTACAAGCTACAATCCTTCATTTGGGCTAAAATTTACATACTTTACCTTAAAAATGTATACACCTGCTCTTATTACAAAAATAGTAAGTGAGTATGATCAGGAAATACCAACAATCACAAACCGCAGACAAACCCCATGGCACTACGAAGAAGAGCAACACAACCATCACGAGACACCAGGCAGACAAACTAAGCAAAGCAACCAGCTCTCTCTTCCTATCAAGATGATTGCAAAACTAGAATGGAATAGAGTAACGTACAACAAAACATAGAACAATTACAGACTCCCACAATGGGAGTAACATTAAACAAAAAAGTCAGCAACAATAGAACCACTGCCTTAGAACGGAGAGCAGCCTAAGCCACCTGTGGGGGGGGGGGGGGGGGGGGGGGAGGGGCTTAAATGCATTTTACTGGTACCAAATCTTCGCCCTAGGTTATGTTGTTGTTGAAGTACAAGAAATGTTCAGCTCGTATGGAAAATAGTAAGTGAGTATGATCAGGAAATACCACAATCACAAACTGCAGACAACCCCGTGGCACCGCGAGGAAGAGCCGCTCAACCACCGCGAGACACAAGGAAGACAAATTAAACAAAGCCTTCTAACTAATGCAATGTATAATCATGGAGAAACACTCTAACCAAATTGACACACTATGGTGAAACAAAGAAAAGGGCTCACGACTCACAGATAGACAGAGCTCAAGAAAGCCTCATATTGAGCCACGGTGGGTACAGCTACAGATAAGCATCAGGCACCAACCCACCGATTAAAGCTTTATGTCAGAGCCATCATAGAGTCTGAGGCCTTACCCACTCTCGTGCAATTAAAGAAGAAACCATAGCTATAAACTGTGAATCGGTTTAAAACCAGGCATGCAGACTGTCGCATGGCATCCAAGTTATGTCCAGTCTTTATATAACGTAGATAATCTTTTTAAACTGATCACTAAAATTAGGTTTTCCAACAATTCGTTTAAATTTTTAAACCAAATCACCATAAAATATAGGTTCTGGTATGCCATGTTGCAGAAGCGGTTTTAACCCAATACTGTATTGAACAATTAACTCTGAGTGTCTGTGGTAGAATTTAGAAAATGCTTTTAGAATTTTATGATATCGATAACCCTGTTTACAAACCTAAAGAGAATGACGAAGATAGTCTAGAAGGCTTAAGGTCTTCCATCTCCAAAATACCTAGTTCTAGCATAATATGGGCTCTTGGGGATTTCCATCTACCACACCTAGACTGGGATAAGACACAAATTAAAGACAGTTGTTATCACAAACCAATTTATTAACATTTCCTTGATATAGTACATGATTTTGCTTTGGAGCAGATGGTCAAAGAACCCACCAGGGACAACAACACCCTGGATCTCTTCTTAACAAATCACCCAAACCAAGTTCAAAGCACATAAACACTTCCTTTTCTTGGGTAAGGGGATCATGGTATAGTACATCATGAGCTTAAAATAAAACTAGGTAGGAACAAGCAAAAGCAAAGGCCTGTCAATCTTTTCAAGAAAACAGACTGGAATGGTTTCAGAACGGACATGGCTGAATACCAGACAGAATTTCCCAATGTTAAGGTAACATTAATACCAATAGTAAATGGAATCTGTTCAAATCTACACTTAGCAAATTATTTGATCAATTGATCTCCACTAAACTGTGTAACCAAAAGGTGGTCATCCTTGGATTAATAACTCCATTTAACACCTTATGAGAAAGCGTGACAAACTTTAAGCAAGATATAAATCAAAAAGAACAAATTATAATATTAAATCCAAGTCTACATCTCTTAAACATAAAATTTAAAGTGAAATTCGTCAAGCATATAACCAATACATACACTCAATAATTATTATAACTGACCAACCAGAAATCAACCGGCCAGGCCCCAAAACGTTTTTGGACACTTATAATCAAACAACAGAAATCAGATAGTAAAGAGATCACCTCTTTGAAATCAAATGGTGTAACATATACAAAGGCTTCTGATAAGGCAAATAGCTTGAATGGCCAATTCCAGTCTGTCTTTACAAATCTTGTCCCATTAAAACTGAAACACCTTTCTGAACTGATCCTTCCACGCAAGCCGATATCACCAATCATGCCCAACATAAATATTACAGTAAATGGGGCATCAAAACAACTCTCAGAGCTGAATCAAGGTAAAGCTCCTGGTCCAGACAACCTTACTTCCAGAATACTGAAGGTGAAGTAGCACCATGCATGCTCACTGACATTTACAACAGTTCATTACCTGAGGGTAAAGTACCGGATGACTGGTATAATGCCAGTGTCAGTCTAGTTTACAAAAAGGGCGCAAAGACGAAGGCGGAGAACTACCGCCCCATATCCCTCAAGTGTATCTGTTGTAAGGTCATGGAGCATGTCATAACCTCAAACATCATGGCCTACATAGACAAATATCAAGTTCTTCGTTCAAACCAACATGGTTTCCGTAAAAAACTCAGTTGTGAAACCCAGCTTATTCAATTTGTACAGCTAGGACATCTCTGACACACTTAATGAAAGTAGTCAGACTGACATTATTGTAATGGACTTCAACAAGACCTTTGATAAGGTGGATGACAAAAGGCTCTTGCTGAAGCTCCATCGTGTTGGCACAAATAATGATGTTATCACATGGATTGGATCCTTTCTTTCAAACTGAACCCAACGAGTTGTGCTTGAAGGCGATGAGTCTGGCACCTGCTCTGTCATGTCTGGTGTGCCACAGGGTTCTATGATGGTTCCGACTTAAAGATTTATCTATTGATGAGATGGTAGGGGTCTGTAACAGATTGGAATCTGTAATTTTGCTTAAAGTCTGCAAGATATCAGCTGTACAAATAATTGAAGAAATCTTCATCAATTATCAAAGAACTTTAATAAGTAAACAAAAAGATGAAAGTGACAGTAGGAAAGAAATGAGAGAAAGAACATAAAAGAAAAATATATTACATTCAATGCATCAAATATACCAATCAACTTCTAATATTCAAACTTAATTGTTCATCTCATACTATATTCATGTGAATGTTCATTCAATAACTTGTATTGTCAGAATACTCTGAATGTTAGCATGTTTCTTTGCATAAATTATCACTATAAAGAATCTGCAGTGATTAATGTTATAAATCTATCAACATTGTTTATATTTCAGTAACTCAAATATATATGATCTGATCCACTTCTATATACACATTTCAAGTAACTTTATTTCGGCTATCTCTCAAATATTTCACCATCTGTCTACTAATTTCAAATGTATATAGTTTTAGTTGAGTCTACAGAATTAGCACAGTGAGACGGTTCCCTTTTATTTAACCCGATCTTGAGGTACATCATCACAGATGACTGTCATAGTCCATAGTTCACCAACATCATGCAAGTAAACCCCATAGACACCAGTCCCATAGAAAAAGGAGGAGAATGTAGCAACCCCTGCCCACCAGCTATCAATATCCACTTGTCATATTGTATTTCTAGAATTATCAGCACATTTTCTCTGTTTCACAAAGTCTCATAACACCAAACACAATGTTTCTCCATCTATCTAGTATTCACAACTGACCAGCTTAACAGTTAATTTATCCAACAAAATCACTCACTATAAGCCAAACACTGCAGATTAAATATATACTTGCTATTTACAGGTAATACTGTTCTATTAAAGTGTCACTTGCCACACAGGTAGATTAGTTAAATTCCACAGTTAAATGTATACTTGCTGTTCACAGGTAATACACTTACATTAAAGTGCCACTTGCTATACAGGTAACTAACTGAATTTGTCACAGGGTCTGATGCTTTGGTTGCTTGTCAGGACCACCGGGGTTTACCTGTTGGATTTCTGTTGCTCCGGTATTCAGTTTTATTACTGTTGAGTTCCTAACTTTGCTTTATCTCCTTGTTATATCTTGATTTATATGTTTTAGGAGATGATGCATTGATAAGTTAGGATTCTTTCATGCAAACCAAATATCTATGTGTCTTGATTCACATCTGAATTAAGGGTGAGGTTGGCATGGTTAAACCGGTTTAAGCCCTCCAGTAAAATATTTTACTGACCGTTCCAAGGCGGTAATTCTTTTGTGGATCTTTTATGGGTTTTTTTTTCTGTCTTGTGTTTGCTATGTCTTTGTGTGTGTCTGTTTATATGTGCTTTGTGGTCACCTGCTGGGAAAGGGCTGACCTCTTGGCTCTCGTTTGTTGTGTCGAACTATGAGTTTATCACCTTCCCATTGGTATCCTGGGTTAGGTGTGGTACTTGATTGTATTGATTCCTGACCTTTGCACCCTTACATACTTTGGGACCATGTCTGATTCTTTTGTATATAAATGATATGCCTGACATGATAAAGAGTCATATCCGGCGATTTGCCGACGACACCATAATGTATCTTACCCTTTCAAACCAGACAGATTGTCAGGCCCTTCAGTCAGATCTTTCAAAGCTTGAAACCTTTGGAGAGTGAGTGGTTGATGGCGATTAACCAGGACAAGTGCGAGGTGATCAGAATCACAAACAAGAAAAAACACCTGTTCAACTACACCCTCCATGGGGTTGGCCTAAAAGAAACTGATTCTGCTAAATACTTGGGGGTCAATATCTCGCGTGACTTGTCGTGGGCGAAGCACACCAACCAAATCACAATGAAAACCAATAACTCATTAAAATTCATTAGCTGCAAAATTAAGACCAGTAACCCTAAACTAAAAGAGTCAGCATACAAGACATATGTCCGTCCCTTAGTTGAATATGCAGCCTCTGTATGGGACCCTTGGAAGAAAAATACATAAACAAAATCGAAATGATTCAACACAGGGCCATGAGGTACCTATTCAATGATTATAGCTTCACTAGTAGTATAAGTAATATGCTATCGAAGCTTTACCTTCCAACACTTGAGAAACGCAGACAAATTTCATCTCTAACTATGTTTAACAAAATCAAGCATCACTTAGTTAATATTCCATTTCCAGGCAATATTCAGCCATCCATGTGATCCAGATATACATTTCCTCAATCTAGAATAAACATATATAGATACTCATTTTTTCCCAGAACTGCTAAACTTTGGAACAATCTCCCACCTGACCTTCGTAATAGTCCTGGGATCGGATTATTGCGAACAGGGCTCCTCAAAACTCTTTAAATAACTGACATCAACCCATCATCCCCATATTCACTGATTTCAACCCTATTAAACATTCTCATTGTCCATTAATCACCATTCATGATGCCTTCCACTAGGTTTTTCACACATGTTCATTTCACAGCTCAAAAACTAGAAAAATACCAAAATTCTAAAACTTGTTTTACTGCATACGAGTACAAAAATTGTTTTTGATTTTAGTTCTTTTTATTGTATTTTTGAAAACCGTCATTCGCGTGCACCTCATATAATACTCACTAGAGGTGTTTGGAGTACTTGGCAGATTCAAATGGTGTGTTTACTGACCAGAATGGACCTCTTAACAGGAATGTACCTAACAATAATTCCATCTATAATGCATGTGTAAAGCATAGATCTATGCATTGACAAGAAATTTAGCTTAAATGATGTAAAACATAAACTATCTTCAATGACTAGACAGTTTCAATGAGATTTTTTTCCCAAATGATTTCTGTCTTACTCTCCTAATACCATACTTACACCACCTATAATGTATGCAATAAGGTTCACTGCATTCCCTTTTCATAGTATGTGCGTCTTTCTATTGTAGTAAAATCATTTTGGATGCAGTGAATATAAGAGCACTCTCATAACGGAATATTGTATACCTTGCTGCAGTTGACATATGCTTTACGATTTGTAGAGACATATCTACGTGTTTTTCAGGTTTGATCTCATGTTAAGCAATTGTCTGTGTAGACTTATCATATGCACAAGTAGTATGTGCATTGAGTGTACATCTTGGTAAGATTGTTCATATGATCATTGGCATTGGGAATATATGTACACAGTTGCCATGTGATCAGACGTGTTTTTGTAGAATGGCAATCTTCTAAACAGGCACAATTGAAATGGATACATTTATGTCAGCCACGCATGGTGCTCATATGCACTTCAATTAGAAAGTGATATTTCAATTTAAACTAGGGTAAAATTATAAATTCATTCGGATAAAACAAATTATTTTTGATATCCATTCTGGTTTTGAGGCACATTCTGGTGCATTCCAGTTATTTAGCGCATCGCCTGGATAGGGTATTGGTTAGTGAACTTTGGCCATATTTTATATTGATGAGCAAGTTATAGCCCAGAAAAAACGTTCAGCATTTGTTTGGGCTAAAAGTTAACAATTTTCTGCCTAAAATATAATGAAAGTCAAATAAAAAGTAGTGATTTACAATTGAACAGTAAACAAATTTTAAAATAAGGAGGGAGCAGAAAATGGCAGTTACAGGTTTTAGGTGGATTTTATCTAATAGGCAAGCGATTAAGTGGCCAAAATTTAATTGATTAGTGGGTTTCAGAACCCCCAATCCAAGCCCTCCTGTATAGATCCGCCTTCTTATGTGATCTGAGAGACATAGAACACTAACAGCTGCATAACAGAAAGAAGTCAATAATTAAATTAACGACCAAATAACCAGCTATCTGTTCCCCAGCGAACCAAATCTAAACTTGAGAATGGACACTAAGGCCTAAAGTCAAAAAGGTAATTCGATCCTTACTTACCAAGCATTCCCCGACAGCAGCAAAAGTCACTGGGCAAAACATAAGAATCCCTCACACGATGTATTATTTAAGAAAAATCAATCATTGCTCATTGTAAACATTCACCGGGCCGTGTAACGCAGTCGGTAATGTGTCTGGCTACAGATGCGTGTCTGACTGCAGATCCAGGGGTCGCGAGTTGGATCCCGGCACAGTCCCATACTTTCGTGGAGATTGATCATGAAATAATTTCTACGGTCATTCTCCTCCCTTCCGCTGATTCATTCAAGAAGGGTTGTTGTCAGTTACAAGCGAAAGTATGTGCACGAATTACTGGTTAACCGCTTGTTCAAGCCTGCCCAGGAAAAAGTGTGATTAGATGAACTGACCGTCCCGCAATGACCATAGCTGTTGACTTGGGACGTAAAGCAACAAAACAAACAAAACAAAACAACAGAAAGAGCCACTGCCTTGAATAGGACAGCAAGAGTAGCTCAGAGTCTTCCTTTAGTGAAATGGGTCAGTCTGTGGCTGTGGCATTTCCTGGCCATATTCGTTGTTTTAAGTACATGTATATTCTACTGACTAAACATTGGCCCTAGATTCTGCTAGGTTGAGTAATTTTCTTGGAGGCTATCTAACTACTTCACTAAATCATTATGTACAGAGGAACAATTGAATTAAATTACTTAACAGTGATTGTTCATAGCTCACTGAGAGATCTAGATTTAATGTGGCACTGTAAGCCCCAAGGTCTGGGGTTACTCCACTTTTCTCTTGATACATAGGCTTTGACCCGGCATCTACTGTTTACCGCCCCCCACCCCCCCTCCCCCCCCAAAAAAAATATCAGGAATATCAGATATACCCCAAAAATATTTGAAAATAAAGCAACCCCACAAAAATATTCATGTTCTGTACATTGACCTTAAAAGAACCCTGAAATGTACATAAATGACCCCCAAAATGGTTCAGTTTTGTGATGAACAAAACAAAAAATGTCCACAATTTCATCATGACCCAAGAAATAATTATTTTTCTGACCCCCTCATCCCTAAATATATCCACAATTTCATCATACCGCCAAAAATATTCATTTTTCAGAAACCCCCAAAAAGTATTGAAATTCAAAGCTTTGAAAGTTTTTACGATCAAAAACTTTGTTTATAGTCAAGGAGCTAGGTTTTTGAAAATTGACTTGGCACAACTGTCCAGCCAGAAAAGGTTTGACTTCAGAAATAGTTAGGACTACCCTTCTACAACATTTCTAGGCACGTCGTACAGTCAAATTGTGGTAGCATTTTTCCAGGAGGAGTTGTTTTGTACACTTACCCCATTTTACTATAAAAAACAAAATGGCGACATTTGAATATGAAATGGTATCAAAGTTGTATCCAGATGGTGCATACTGTCGTTATTTACTGCCAAAACCTCGATAAGGGCTTAAGCAATTTTGAAAATAAATTGTTTGCATCCAGAAGCACACCTTTTATGTTTTAACTGTCATTTACGTTATATCTTCAATTACGCCTTATAAAATCAAAAAAAATTGGTCAATGTTTAATTTTATAAGTTCTATAATGGGTATATACATTTTACATACCATGTTTGGAAAAGACAATTACCTGAATATTTCAAAAATGCAAACATCTTGTTTCTATCACAATTACTTTAAGAATTATAAGCTGTTGAATACGATTACCCCAAAAAATAGTGAATATGGTTAGAACCATTTTACTTTGCAAGCAAGCATGCAATACCATCTGCTGACTTTTTAAACCATAATTGAGCATTCTATCGATACACGATGGTAAAAAGCTATACTCAACTGCGTTTCTGACGTAAAGTTCCATATTTCAATGCTTGTATGACAATATGTAACGTACATTACAAACTTAAAATATATGTTGCTAAATACCTTACCTTATAAGTCACATGGTATTATTTAATTTCAAACCTGTTTTGTTTTAAATTTATAACAAGACAGCAGTTTGTTCTAAAATATTTATCAGTTTTTATTAAGTTACTATATAAATAAACAGTTGCATTTGCAATAAAGGTTGCTTTTAAGTTTTCATCTCCACGAAATATCATTTTGATTTGTCCCAAATTAAAGATTCTAAAACACATTAACAAAGATATAGACAGCTCTTTAGTAGAAGTAGAATACATTCCATTTCTGTCAAATTTATCAAAGTGACATATATAACCATATTAAATATCATAAGGTCCTATGTTTGTCCAAAATGTTATGAAAGACAGTATACGATTGGGCCCTGTAAAGCTAAAATGTTAAGGATATAGAATTTTGTAATATTAATCGCAGGAGAAAAACAACACAACTAAGTTTTACTGAATGAAGTCTCATCAGTCATTTGAAAATATTTTATGTACCCAGTTTGCTATTGTACACATAATGCAAACAAAGTCAGTAACATAGTTAATTTCCCATCGAAAAAAATACAAATTACTAAATGTTTAGAGAGATGGTAATAAAATTATACCATTTTTATTTGCTTACATTCCAGACAAAATCAATTACCTTAGAGATTGTAGGATAAAATTTATATATATTACAAGAGAGGTTATGCATTATACTTGTCTGTAATCAGTTATTTTTTTTAAAAATAATCTCTAAAAATCAAATTGTATACATACATTTATATGTAGATGATGACACTTTACTTGTTTCAGCTTTTAAATAGATTTTAGTTTATTTTCAGCATACCTTTTATAGTTAACTAATGAAACTGTTAGTACCTTTGATCATTTCCTAAACTAATATCACTTTATAAGGAGAGGTTTTATATTGAAGAAACATTTCCCTGAAAATGGGTAAAATCAGTTATAATGGATGACAACGATCTCATGTGATACATGTATGATCATATCCAAGGAAGATTTGTTAATTGCTGCTTAAGAAACTATTTTTAACATTTTTAACGCGTATGACATTATCAGTCAAGATTTAAGTCAGACTGAATAAGACATTGTGACACTCAGGAAGGGTAATATATACTTCAAAATGTTTTTAAAGATATTGGATGGAAAAATAAAACGTTCTAAAACATACAGTCATAAGATCTTACTCAGTTTTAGCAATCAATGCTTAAATAACTGATGTTAATTCTCACTATACAGAATATGGCATGGCCAAATTATTACAGGAGTCTTGTAAATATAATTCAAGGTAACAAAGTGCTATATGTATATATACATAAGAATGAATAAGTGATTTAAAATTAAAATCAACACAGCTTTTTCGAAATAAATCTGCTTCTTCAGACAGAAAACAAATGCATTGCACATGAATAGGAAATTATATAAAAGCACAAAACGTGTTGAGGGAAGTGATTTATAGAGACATACAAAGAGTCAATTGTTCTTACAAACACTTTGTGCAGTAGTCTATGCCATCAATGAAAGACTTAAATGCAATGCCTAGAAAGGGTGCATGAAAGTATATAATCTTATTATGCATGTCATATTTGCAATTCTTCCTTCCAAAAGAACTCATACTTCTATTACTTTTAAAGGTAAGTATAAGTCTTAGAGGTTGATAAAGCAGCGCCTCTATTGTTGTATTTGTTATGTGATATTTAATGCAAAATTTTGAATATCCTATCTTCAATATGATCTTTGACAGCAGCACAAGTGTGAAATTCGTTGCAATAAAATCAGAAAACAATTGCTGACCTCTCTTATGTAATTTATACATGCTCACCATATATAATTTTGATGCCTACCTCACATGGGCAAATGCACCGTTTAATCCCCCATGCTGATGCAGTGGAGCTAGCGTTTGTCTTCATCTACACATACAAGCAGCAAATGCTCTGATGTGTCTAATGACATATTTTAACAGGCTCGCATGAACCTTCATTGCTGAACTAAAACCAAATGTGCTTACTAATTTGATATTTTATTTACGTTACTATTTATCATCAATTTAGTTTGATTTTGGAACATACAAAGGATTAATGGGATGTCATTCTTGCATCAATAATTATGTCCTCATTTGACATGCTAATATCGTAATGATTTCATATGAACAAATTCCACGTTTAGACTAAGCCTAATTGATAGAAATAACGCAATTTTTTTTGAGTCCATTCATTTTGCAGCAGCTACAATATAATCTCAATGCAAGAGAGCTGTTCTAAGTGATACGCCTTGACCTCTAAAATGAATAACCATAAATAACCTTGGAAAAATATCCTGTTTCAATGCTGTTACATTGCAGAACCAGACAAAGCGTATGATAATTCCACCATCTCCTTAATCCCTTTAAGTCGAATGAAACTTCCCCTTTTTATCAAATGGACCAGTCCATTTTCGTCTTTAGGGTTGTTGGGTGGTTTTTTTTCATTCTTATTCTTATTCTTATTCAAATTTTAAAAGTACATCCTGTAAGCAAACAGTAGAGAGCCTGGTCAGACTTTGCAGTCTGTGGCGTCTGATCTTGGCCTGTACTATTTGTCTATGCCCCACAAATAGAACGCTAGTCTAATATGGGTAAATACTTTTGTTGTATATGTAACTCACACCAGTTGTATTGTTTCTTCATCAAACTGGATAATGATTGGATATAGAGCGGGGTTAACCATATGAACGGGCATGGCGTTTGCCATATGTGGGACAGAAATCGTTATGGTTAAAACAGGTTTTTTTTTTGCTAGGGCAAGGATTAACGTTTGCTTTAATGTTTCATTTCTCGATTTCAACTAAGGTTGTAAATAAAAAAGGTAATTTTAGGAATTTAGTGTAAGTTTTTTCCCCAAATCAAAGCTATCAATATATACTCAGAAAAACAATTGAAGGATATTAAAATTATTTGGACTATATAACATTTGAGAAAATAATTTCCAAACAAAGTATTATCGTATCGGATAGAACTACCAATATGCAATTCAGTAACATGCAAAATAAAATTTACGGGTCATTGGTTACGATACAGTACCACACCAAATGTATCAACCCTCTTTACCCAAAGTTCACATGCAAAAATTTTAGCGTTTATATTTTTTGCTGCAACCTTTACCTGGTCATTGCTTATGTTCTAATTCCGACCACAGAAAAGAGTTCACACCCATTTGTCAGTAATTGCACCTAATAACGTGACAACTTCTTCAACAAAAATGCACTGATATGGCATACCCAACCAATATGACCACTTGTTGGATGTAAAACACTAACAACAACAACAAAATTAGGTGTCATTCGTTTGAATGAGTGCCAGCAATGATTTTGGAGCCAGTAATTATGGAATACAAATGCTAAAAATGGGCTTTAATCATTTTTGAATGTTTGTGACTTTTCAGTATAGAGCGTTGCACCATTTGGACATGTACTGTACTTTAATCATTGAAGCGTGGCTTAATTTAAACATTCAGTTTGATTGCAGATATCTGGAACTATGAAATGCATGCATAATTGGTTTAGTTTTTATTGTATTGAATGTTAGAGATGGAACTGAATCAAAATATCCTTCAATTGTTTTTCTGAGTATAGTTATTGTAGTCAAAAGCTGACAAGCTATAATTGCATGTATTTTGGTGGATTACACAATTGGTGATATAGTGCTGTCATTTAAATAAATATTGTATTTAGCAGAAAGTAACGCATATAACTGTAATAACAGGTGCCAAACTTAGTTTAAAATCATATTGCTAGTAATTTTCTTTCAAATAAAAGTTAATATTGATACGTAAGAATAAGAAATAACTGGATATTAACACTATAGGAATTCCTATTATTTTAGGGTAACGTAGTGAATTTGGCTATTGCAGGGTAACGCCTTATCCTCTGAAAAGCTAACGCACTTCATTATGTGGCTACTATAATTTGGTTTTAGAAATTTACAGTCTACAAACCTAATTTTGTGGAGGTCGTTGGGTAGCCCATAATCTAATGATATCACTGCATTAAATAGTAATACATTTTAAAGTAGTAACGATATTGATACGTAAAAATAAGAAATAACTGGATATTAACACTATAGGAATTCCTATTATTTTAGGGTAACGTAGTGAATTTGGCTATTGCAGGGTAACGCCTTATCCTCTGAAAAGCTAACGCACTTCATTATGTGGCTACTATAATTTGGTTTTAGAAATTTACAGTCTACAAACCTAATTTTGTGGAGGTCGTTGGGTAGCCCATAATCTAATGATATTACTGCATTAAATAGTAATACATTTTAAAGAAGTAACGTATATAACTGTAATATAATGTTGTATAATGGTTAAACGAATACTGGCAGTTTGCTGCATTTCATTTAATGACTTAAGGCTATCGTCATGTCCATATATAAGAATTTAGTATAAGTCACAGATACAATATATTGCAGTGCAGAGAATGTACACTGAAAATTGTGTAATACACGCATTTCAGGTGGTATGTTCTTTCTTTGATTTGTAACATTTATAAATTATGTCACACATACTATACAAATAACGTTTAAATATGCTTATAAATATGCTATTTTACTTGATAAATTAAGAAATGGGAAAGACTTCATTTCTTTTTGAAATTTGGATACATTATATTCAGTGGGTGGGGTAAATCCCCGGTAAATCACCCCTTCCATTGGACATTTTCACGTGGAATATACCATATATACAATTTATTTATATTGCTTAACTGTCGTATGCCTTTGCACACACGTAATGCATAAATTTAAAGGGAAATATGCTGAATAGGAAGCAATCGTTGAACGTGAGGCGTGTTTTCCTCTCAATTTACCTAAGCCTCATACTGTTGTGCCAAGTCAAAAACTAAGGCCTGTACAGAAATCAGCGCCTGGACTATTACATGTATCTGGAATTTTGGACACTTAATTATCAGCCAGATCTGTTTGCCAATAACAGTCTAATATTTACATTTCCACTGCAAGTCTTTAAATGAACCTTTACATTTGAGATGTTGTTCATAGCTTCATGAATGGAACTATTTAAGCCACGCCAACACACGAGCTGTTTGGGTGGACCAACGTCAACGCCATCCAATAACGTTGTTTGTTTTCTGCCTTTTTTTCTGACGTCGAGTGTGTATCGTCATGGCGCTAACACAGGAATTTGGCGTTTTGGCTGTTCCCAACTCTCTGTTAGCATAATTTTGAATATCCCAAAAACCAGCCAAGTTATATGAAAGTTGAAAATTGATACTTGACAGACATATAAATATAAATATAAGTAATAAATTCAATTTTTGGAAGGTTAATGGAATCATGAAAACTTCGGGTCTCATGCAAAGTAAGCGAGAGACCCAAAGTATTCATGATTCCATGAACCTTGCAAAAATCGAATTCATTTCTTCAATGAAACATCATTCCTGACGTTTTCATTCATGGATCGATTGATATACACTATAATATATTTGAGATTGTTAGGCAAAAGTTCGTGGAAAAGTAAATAATGACGAATTTTTCGCTTAGAAATGAAGATGGGTCTAAATTGCACAGCAAAAGTGTATATATGTTCACCGACTGTCACGCCATGACCATGGCTGTCTACTGGGACGATAAACGTAATATAATATGAACAAACAGAGTCACGAACATGTTAAAAAACTTTTTTGGACTTGACACAAACTTTCAAACGTAGTTTTAAACTTGAAACAGATGTGACGCACATCAAAATATTTTCGTGTGTTCCATAACCAAACTCATCGTGGTGTGTCCCGTATGGGTTTTTCTGTCATAGCTCTTTACCGCTGTAAAAGGTATTATTATAACATTTCGTGAGCAAAATAAAAATAGTAAGTGAGTATGATCAGGAAATACCACAATCACAAACTGCAGCCTGGCTGCCTCTTAGGCAAAAATTCAGTCCACTTTCACTGTTTGCAAATGCATCTTTTATTTACTTTCTTCATCTTTTGACTCACTGATGGGCGTGTGTGTGTCCCATATTCTCGAAAAAAGCAAGGTTGACTTGAATGATATCGCAAATGCCTGAATTTCATGATAAGATGAAACATGCAAATAAAACTAGAAACCAATGCGGGGTAGCTGCACTGTACACCGTTTTTAGCTATATAATGTATGCGCGACACACGAATTAGTTTTTACCTGAGTCGAGCGTTATTGACTCAAAATGTGTGTTCAGTATGGTTAAAATCACATGACTGTGAGGTACGTTGGCCACCCTGTCAGAGGAGTAGATCTCTATACGACCTTTCGTTTTCAGAAACAAGCCGGTTTCCAAGGAAGCGTACTAATTTATATCACCATCGCATCAGCGATGGTGAAATAAATCATTACCAATCCAGTGATGAGCGGCCCTTGTGCAAACAGGACATATCTCGCTCGACAGGAGAAGAGTTTCTCAATAGGCTGCTATGCATATAATGCATAAGGTAAATAGATATATATGAAAACTGGGGTTTTTGGACTGTTTCCGTGTTCAAGTTTTTTGATATATCAAAAACCCTGCATATGAAGTCCTCAGGCCCTCTGGCAGGGTTATTTTTGTTTAAGAACCAAAGCGTGGTCCAGAATTCTCAGGCCCTCTGGCAGGGTTTTGGTCCAGGACAAAACTGTTTTCATGAAGGCTTTATGTCCTCTGGCAGGGTTTAATTAATATATTTTGTAAGGAAGAAGAGGGGTTGAGAGAGCTGGTTGGTTTACTTTTGTTGTGTTCTGGATGTCATGTCGCTGTTAACGTTCTTTGACTCTTCCTCGTGGTGCCACAGATTTGTTTGTAGTATATGATTGTGACATTTCCTGGTCATTATATACTTATTTTTTCTTTACCACTTCCTACCATTATTTGTTAATTAATGATCATCGCTTGTTGAAATTAAAGCAGTGTGTTCAGATGAAGAGTATGTCCCCCAACCCTAAATTGAGTCAGCATGAATGCTTTTACAAATTCTAGTAAGGTCATTATTGTGTCACAATGATACAATATATACAGAATAGCTAAAATCCACCAATTTCTTCAAGAGAAAGATTGAGGAAATACAATTTTGAAATCGAAATTTGAAATTGCAAGTACTGATGTGACCTTGAAAATAAGGTCAACGTCACCAAAATATAATTAACTCCTTTCCTTCTCCAAACAATGTATTTATGCAAGTTTGGTGAAATTCCACCCACTGGTTCATGGGATAGATCTCAGAAAAAAATGATTACATGGTCTTTAAAGAATGGTGACCTTACAAATTAAGTCAAGGTCATCAAAATCTTATCGGCTCTTCATTTATGCCACAATCATACAATACATAAAAGTAAGTTTGTATATATTGTTCCATTCAAGAGATAACATAAGAAACCCTATTTTGGTCAAAATTTGATATTTCAAAGTGCCAGTGTGACCTTGAAAAAGTCAATGTCACTAAAATCTAAACATCTCTGTCCACCCTCCCACCAATTCATCTATGCACGTTTGGTCAAAATCCATCCACTGGTTCAGAAGATAGTGTGCAAAAAAGGCTGATTTTTTACTATTTTTATAGAATGGTGACCTTGAAAATTAGGTCAAGATCAATAAAATGTACTACTATGTTAACTGTTTATTGTGCCATAATAAAACAATATATAAAGTTTGGCTAGAAGCCATTGTTCTAGTTATCAAAAGATAATTGCAAAAACCATATTTGAAATAAATTCAAGGTCACCAAATCTAATCAACGGGATCCGCTGCAAAAGAATATTTCCCCATCCCCTTCGGTTGGGGGGGGGGGGGCATAAAAGTTAGTGGGTATATGATCTTCAGAGGTATGATCAGGAAATGCCACAATTGCATTAAGGCTTCCTAATATATGTACACGCAATGCATGATAACGGAGAGACAATCTAATCTTATAAATATACTTTAAGGTTGAGTCCTTTTTTTTATCAAGGTTGAGTCCTTTTTTATCAAGACTAAATAAACTTACAATTTTTCATAATTTTATATTATCTAATTTTAATTACTGCCCGCTTGACTGGCATATTTGTTCTGAAAGTAACTCTAAAAAATGAAAAAAAAAATCAAGAGCGTGCTTTGAGATTTGTCTACGATGATTTTAAATCAACTTATGAAGAGTTACTAAACAAAGCAAACATTCCTTTTTTGCATATTATGAGAATAAGAAGAATGACAGTGGAGACATTTCGCATCTTAAACGATATATATCCCCCTGTATTGTCCGATCTGGTCAGGATAATCTTGAGACTTTATTTTATACTTAGCAGTGAAATCAATGCATATCTAAAACAAATAAAAGTGATATCAATCACTAGTGAAATGATATGATATCAATCACTAGTGATTGATATCAGCCTATATTTTCACTGTAGTGTTATTTGGATCACCTCTGACTTTTCCATTCACTTAATGCAGCTCACTTCGAAAGTTCAAACGCCGATAACTTTCTTATTTGTGAACAAAAACACCAAGTGTGAGTAGTCATTTTCTTAGTTAGAACATGAGGAACATTTTTGTACCAAAATAATTCAGATTTGCTGAAATTTTTCAATTTTGAATGTTCAACACCTCCCGCTTCAGTGAGTGAGGCAATGCATATAACCTATGCTACGCACCGTCATCAAAAAATTATGACGTCGCTTATGACGTCAGTTGTCACGCACTTTGACGCTGAACAAATTCCTTTTTATCTGTAAGTCCTGATGACTATAGATTATGTAGATTGATCAAGGTACATTAGATCTATGTATTCTGTCACAAATACTCCTTTGTCTTCTTTTACATTATTGTGATTCGGCTTGAAACATGGTCAACAACTTGATTAACTGTAAATCTTCTAAAAAAGTATAAAATAAAAAGAAAATTTACTTTTTTTTGTAAATACCAAATATGTTTTATCTCGTGAGTTGAAAACATCGAAATTTTCATTCATGCTGCGCACTCATGAAAATTCTTATGTTTTTAACACACTCGATGAAATATATTTGGTATTCACCTCAAAAAAGTAAATATCCTCCATGTTCTTCTTATAACTTTAGATATTAAAATGTTTTGCAGGTGCCGCAAGTTCGCACAACAAAATACTGTAAGAAAAGTTTCAGATTTGCAGCTGCCGTCCTGTGGAACAGCTTTCCGGATAATTTTAGACAAGTAAGCAGCTTCAATCAATTCAAAGCTCTAATTTCCAATTTGAGTGGCATTGACTGCAAATGTAATTTATGTAGGTAGCTGTTCTGCAGGATGCCCAGCTGCCTGTCTGAGTTCATTCGCATGTTTATTGTTGCGCTTTCTGTGTTGTTTAGCTTTGTTTGTTCCATTTTAAGTTTAATGTTTTAATACATGATGGGGCAGTATTGGTACCAGCATGGATTGCTGGTCTCGATACTGCAATATGGTATATTTTTGTGTTATAGTATATGTGATTTTTATTCATTTTAGCTGGAATGTCCTAGTTTTATTATTATTTGCTCTCACGTGATGAATATACTCTCCTAATTGTAAAGTACTAATTTGCTATTTTAGCAAATGCTTAGTATGTATGAAGTCTTAATGCCTTAAGATAGCTAAAACTTTATATGTTTCTGTTTCAGATGTACATTAATTTATGTTAATCCTTTTTTAGGTTATCCCTTGTAATTATTGTCTAAACATTATCTAATCTTATAATATATGTTAACTTATAGACGGTCAAAAGCTCATTATAGCTTATGTTTCTCTGTTTTACTGTCATGCCGTCTTTAAATAAAATTTCTAATCTTATCTTACCTACCTATTTACCAATGTTTACCTATGTAGATTCTGAACGCAGGCCAGCGGCCTCTATGTTCAGCTCATCATCTGTCATCTGTATTTCTGCAGATCTCTGACTTCCAGGGCCATGTGTCATCATATGTGGGTTTGGGTTGTACTCTATGTCGGGGTTGAATGGGGTTGAATTTCATCGGATGGTTGTACCATAGCTTGTCAAGGCGATTCTCGAAGGCATTAACACTCGGCGCACATACAACTTTTTCCGTTAATGAATTCCATACGTTTACTACTCTTGAAGTGAAGAAATTTTTGCGCATATCTAAGCGGCATCTATGTTAAGTCAATCTTAAGGAATGACCACGCGTTCGTGCTTGATCCTTAATATTGAATAATTCTGATGTGACTCGTTCATCATAAACTCCATGTAAAATCTTATAAACCTCGATCATGTCCCACCTTAATCTGCGATACTTCAATGTTGGTAATTTCAATTTCTGTAAGCGTTCTTTATAAGATAATGTCTTAAAACCAGGGATTAACTTGGTTGATCGGCGTTGTACATTTTCAATCATTTGTTGATGCTTTTTAAATACGGGCTCCACACTGGCTGAGCATACTTAGATGAAACAAAGAAAACGGTTCATGATCACAGATAGTCAGAGCTATAGAAAAAAATCAAGCGGGGCCACAGTGGGACCAGCCAAAGACAAACATCAGTTGTGCGAGGCAGTGTTAGAAAGGTGAAACTTTTTTGTTCGATAATGTAGATCTCACCGATTGACGTTAGTTCTTGTTTTGCGATTTGGTTCTTACCCAGTCGCGAAGAACAAGTGTTTTGATGTCGAATGGCGGTCTGCGTTCTATATCTATCGAAAATGATCATATTTGCCAACAAGAATACATTAAAAAGTTCTTAGATATGCTACCACACTGCTCTTGACACTTCTTGGCGCTTTTTAATGAGACGCCCAACAACGCATTTGTCGTGGCGACACTTTGCTCAATCCGCTCTAAAAGAATGACGTCACCAAAAGTGGGAAGAACTCGTGCAAAGTTGTCAAAGCGGGCTAGCTGTCATCGAAGTATTTGTATTGTGTTCTGAAAGCATTTAATAGTCATTAATAGTCATTTTTATATCCCGCCACTTTAAAAAAGTGCGGTTTATGCCCTCCGTGCGAAACTTACGTTTTAGTGTCCATCCGACCCTGGTTCGTCCGTGCGTCCGTCTGCTTGTATAGGGATACCAAATATCTATCTATCTATCTATCTATCTATCTTATCTATCTATCTTTACTGGTTCGCTCATATATGAGCATTACACCAGGGAGTGCGAATTTGGAAATTTTGATAAAATAAAAAACAAAAAACACAAAAAAAACAAAACAACACAAAAAAACACAAAAACTTTTGGCTGAATTTTTGTTTAAATAAGGAGTGCCCTAAACTCCTCTGTGGACTGGGCATTTGCCACAGAAGGAGGCAGACTATTCCAATGTGGAATAGTACGGGGGAAAAAAGAATTCTTCAGCGCATCACTGTATGTCTGGTGTCTGCGGTATTGTGCACTATGTGATGACCTGGTAGTTTTCAAACTATGAGCAGGGGTCATATACTTGTCTTTTTCAATAGACACTGCTCCACAATGAATCTTGTGAAAGAGAAGCAAGGAGGACTGGTCCCTACGGGCCTCAAGAGCTCATCGAGCATTTCGCCGACGCTACTGGTGTTTCGCCATCTCCTGCAGGTCCAGCGGGCTGCTGTCCTCTGAACTTTCTCAATCTGATTAATCTGAAGTTTCAAGTGAGGGCTCCAAATGGGTGCTGCATACTCTAGTTTAGGCCGAACCAAAGTTTTGTATGCAACTTCCTTTGTACTCCTAGGTGCAAAAGCCAAATTCCTGCGAAGGAAACCATATCCCATATCCCTTGAAGTAAACAGGCAAGTATCCCTTATAAACTGGCAATATACCCATAATAAGTTTTCCTAAATATTCAATATCCCTGAAAGTAACCAAAATATTGATCACAGTATCCTATATCCCTGGAAGTAAAATGGATAGTATCCTATATTCCTGGAAGTAAAATGGCAAATATCCTGTATCCCTAAAACCCCTATACAAGCCTCTTAGATCTAGGCCTACTCCAGTTCAGATAAATTTTCAAGAATTTGTGTATTTCTCTCATCATTATTAAAACAAGCTGAACTTTATGATTTTTAGCTCATCTGAGGCGAAGGCTCTCTGTGAGCTTATAGGATGGGACTCCGAGCCGGCGTACGTGTGTCCGTTCACACTTTCAGACATGAATATCTCTGAGACCAGCCGTCCGATCATAATCAAATTTCATCTAAAGCATCATTGGGGTGGGGGATTGGTTGCAATAGGTTTTGGGCCAGATCGGATCAGAACTCTGGTTTCCATGTTATTCATTCTTGCATGTAACAAGGACAGCTATAAAAGCTTGGATGGGTTTCGAAATTTGGCAAGATCTGACCCTGGTCTACAGAGTTAGCTGCCCTTGAATGTCTGAAAAAATCTCCATAGACTTATAATGGGAGATAAGTTGTGGGCATTCTTGTGCTTTCATTTTTGAATGGATCTTCATCCTTCTTGCAGTTAACAAGGACAACCATAAAAGCTTGAATGAGTTTGAATTTCTGCCAGATCCCATCACCAACTACTGAGTTAGCTGCCCTTGAGCGTTAGAAAAATGAATGTATAGTGTTGTGAGCACTCTAGCACCTTCATTTTTGATTGGATCTTATTTATTCTTGTATGTAACAAGGACAGCTATAAAAGCTTGGATGGGTTGAAATTTGGCAAGATTTGACTAGGGTCCATGGAGTTAGCTGCCCTTGAACGTCTGAAAAAATCTCTATAGACTTATAGTGGGAGAAATATTGTGAGAACTCTAGCGCTTTCATTTTTGAATAGATCTTCATCATTCTTGCAGTTAACAAGGACAACCATCAAAGCTTGAATGAGTTTGAATTTGTGCCAGATCCCATCACCAAATACTGAGTTAGCTGCCCTTGAGCATTAGAAAAATGAATGTATAATGTTGTGAGCACTCTAGCACCTTCATGTTTGATCGGATCTTATTCATTCTTGCATGTTACAAGGACAGCTATAAAAGCTTGGATGGGTTCGAAATTCGCCAAGAGTCTGACCCGGGTCTATCGAGTTAGCTACCCTTGAACGTCTGAAAAAATCTCCATAGACTTATAATGGGAGAAATCATGTGAGCAGTCTAGTGCTTTCAGTTTTGGATGAATCTTTATCATTCTTGCAGGTAACAAGGACAACTATAAGAGCATGAATGAGTTTCACTTTCTGCCAGATCCCATCACCAACTACTGAGTTAGCTGCCCTTGAGCGTTTGAAAAATGAATGTATAGTTTTGTGAGCACTCTAGCACCTTCATTTTTGATTGGATCTTTTTATTCTTGCAGGTAACAAGGACAGCTATAAAAGCTTGGATGGGTATAAAACTCAGCAAGATCAAACATGGGTCTATGGAGTTAGCTGCCCTTGAATGTCTGAAAAATCTCCATAGACCTATTATGGGAGTAATGTTGTGAGCACTCTAATGCTTTCATTTCTGGATGGATCTTTATCATTCTTGCAGGTATCAAGGACATACATAAAAGCCTTAATGATTTTGATTTTCGGCCACACTTGACCAGCAACTATAGTTAGCCGCTCTTGAGTGTCTAAAATATAGCTCTATTATGTTTTCACCATTCCAGTTCATTCATTTTTCATTTGATCTTCTTCATTCTTGTAGGTAACCAGGACATACATAAAAGGGTGGAAGAGTTTGAATTTTGGTCAGATCTCATCACTGACTATGGAGTTATCTGCCCTTGAGCATCTGAAAAATATAGTTTTACCAGGTTTTCTCCGCAAGTTTTATTCAGATCTTTTTAATATTTGTAGATAACCAGAACTGGCATAATACCTTGAGTGTTTGACTATATTCCTGATCACTGTTTCAAGTTCAGAGTTACCTGCCTTTGAGCATCATAAATTATGGTGTCCCCAAACATTATGCTACTCCCAGGTGAGCGATCGTTGCCCATTGGGCTACTTGTGTTAGTAATGTAACTCCCAACAAATTCAAATTGCCCTTTTATGGCAATGAACTCCTCACTCCTCAATAGTGCAATTGGGTGAATATTTTTATTGAAATGTAGCAACATGGTAGCACATATTTTACCAGCAACCCTCCAGGGCTCTCACACCACTTTTTGGGAGTGGGGCTGGGGCCCATGAAATTGGGAAAATTGGCGGCGTTTTGACTAAAATTGAGAAGTTTGACATCGTCCTTATGTATAACGTTTCCATTGCTAGATTCAGTAGATTGATTCCAATTATCAAACTTACCTTAGTGTACTATGAGAAAAAGGAGAGAAAGAAGCAAGTGTTCTTATATTCTATTATTCTGTGAAATGTTAATCAGTTAATATGTAACAATATTCTGTATTTAAAGGGGAGAACCAAAAAGGATAATTGGGAAATTTTTGTCTGGAATTGGGAAAACACATTCTTTTTGGCATTTGGAATGGGGCAGAAATGTAGCAACATGGTAGCACATATTTTGTCAGCAGACCCCCCCAACCCTAGGGGTCAAAATTCAACCTTATCAGAACAATGTCATGTTGCATATCAAATTAAAGGGAATCACAAATGCAGCAACATGGTCGCAAATATTTTGCCTGCAGACCCTTCACCCTTCTGTCCCTGGGGTTGTTTTTTACCTATTTGTTCTCTTTCATGGAAACCAAACATCTTTGTGTCTTGATCCACATCTGAATTAAGGGTGAGGTTGGCCCTGTTAAACCGGTTTAAGCCCTCCAGTAAAATATTTTACTGACCGTTCCAAGGCGGTACTTCTTTTGTGGATCTTTTATGTTTTTGTTCTGTCTTGTGTTTGCTATGTCTTTGTGCGCGTCTGTTTATATATGCTTTGTGGTCACCTGCTGGGAAAAGGCTGACCTCTTGGCTCTCGTTTGTGGTGTCTAACTGTGAGTTTGTCACTTTCCCTTTGATATCCTGGGTCAAGTGTGATACTTGATTGTATTGATTCCTGATCTTTGCACCCTTACTTACTTTGGGGTCAATAGGTCAAAATTCAACCTTTTCAGAACATGGTAATGTTGCATAACAGAGTAAAGGGAATCAAAAAATGTAGTAACATGTTACCACATATTTAGCCTGCAAAGCCCCCATCCCCACCTGATGGTCAAAATTCCACTTTTTCAGAACATGGTCATGTCAGCTGCATGTTGCATATAAAATTGAAGGGAATCACGAATGCAGCACTATGGTCGCAAATATTTTGCCCGCAGACCTCCCTCCCCTAACCCTGGGGATAGGGTCAATAGGTCAAAATTCAACTTTTTTAGCGCATGGTTCATGTAATTTTTGTTGAATATCATATTAAATGCAATCACAAAATGTAGCAACATGGTAGCAAATATTTTGTCTGCAGACCCCCTCCCCTGATCCTAGGGGTCAAAAGGTCAACATTCAATTTTTTCAGAACATGGTCATGTTGCATATATCAAATTATTGGAATCATGAAATGTAGCAACATGGTAGCAAATATTTTGCCTGCAGACCCCCCCCCCCCCCATGACCCTAGGTGTCAAAAGATAAAAATTCAGCTTTTTCAGAATATGGTCATGTTGCATTTTAAAGCTACGTGCAGTAAGGGGCTTTCCCCCCCACCCTATGAGGCTAAAATATAAAATTGTTTTTTACCTATTTGTTCAGAGCAATAACCAAAGTGTAAAAGTCTCTAATTTCTTTGACTTTTACCATTGCTATGGTCTAGGGGTGGAAAATTCTTAAAATTTCTACTCGTCCTACATGTCAATATGTATTGTTAATTCAATAATTTACATTGGAAACTGTCAAAATTAATACTCGTCCTGCAGGATGAGGCACTCGTCATGGCGAGCGGACGAGTGGATTTTTCCAGCCCTAAATTGGTAACAAAAATGACCGCCAAATAAGCTGAAAATAGGAAATTGACCATTTTGGAGCAAAATTGATAGGTTACAGAGAAATTAACACAGAGCACAAGCAAAATACAAAAAGATATTTTAACAAAAGATGAGAATTACCACGACACACAACATATTAAAAGGATTTTTAGCTCAGGGTGAGCTTATAGTATGGGACTCGAGCCGGCCTCCATGCGTCTGTCCGTCCGTCCACACTTTCAAACATGAATATCTCTGAAACCAGCCAGCCAATCATGATAAAATTTCATCATGAGCATCATTGGGGTGGGGGAGTGACTGCATTAGGTTTTGGGTAAGATCGGATCAGAACTCTGGTTTCCATGGCAACAGATAGCTCCCATAGGGTTATAATGGGGAAAATCTTGTGATCACTCTAGCTCTTTCATTTTTAGCTCACCAGAGCCGAAGGCTCAGGGGGAGCTTATAGTATGGGACTCGAGCCGGTGTCTGTCTGTGCGTCCGTCCACACTTTCAAACATTAATATCTCTGAGACCAGCTGGCAAATCATAATCAAATTTCATCAGGAGTATCATTGGGGTGGGGTATTGACTGTATAAGGTTTTGGGCTAGATCGGATTAGAACTCTGGTTTCCATGGCAACAGATAGCTCCCATAGGGTTGTAATGGGGAAAATCTTGTGACCACTCTAGCTCCTTCATTTTTGATTGGTTCTTCTTTTTTATTCTTGCAGGTAACAAGGACAACCATAATATCTCGAATGGGTTCGAAATTCGGCAAGATTGGACCAGGGACTTATGAGTTACTTGCCCTTGAGCATCTGGAAAAATCCCCATAGACTTATAATGGGAGAAATGTTGTGACCACTCTAGTACCTTCATTTTTGGATGGATCTTCTTCATTCTTTCAGATAACAAGACCAATTATAAAAGCTCGTATGAGTTTGAATTTGGGCAAGATTTCATCACTTACTTCGGAGTTAGCTCCCCTTGAGCATCAGAAAAATTCATGAATAATGTTGTGACGACTCTAGCTCCTTCATTTTTGATTGGATCTTCTTCATTCTTTCAGCCAACAAGTTAACCCATAATATCTGGGATGGGTTTGAAATTCAGTAGGATCTGACCATGGACTTATGAGTTACCTGCCCTTGAGTGTTTGGAAAAATCCCCATAGACTTATAATGGGATAAATGTTGTGACCACTCTAGTGCTTTCAATTTTGAATGGATCTTCCTCGTTCTTGCATACAATAAGGACAACTAGCAAAGCTTGGATGAGTTTGAATTTCAGCAAGATTCCATTACTGACTTCGGAGTTAGCTGCCCTTGAGCATCAGAAAAATTAATGAATGATGTTGTGACCACTCTAGCTCCTTCATCTTTGATTGGATCTTCTTCATTCTTACAGGCAACAAGGAAACCCATAATATCTCGGATCGATTCGAAATTCAGTAGGATCTGACAAGGGACTTACGAGTTACCTGCCCTTGAGCGTCTGGAAAAATCCCAATAGACTTATAATGGGAGAAATGTTGTGACCACTCTAGTGCTTTCAATTTTAAATGGATCTTCTTCATTCTTGCATACAATTAGGACAACTATTAAAGCTTGGATGAGTTTGAATTTTGTCAGGATCCCATCACCTATTTTGGAGTTAGCTGCACTTGTGCATCTTAAAAATTAATAAATAATGTTGTGACCACTCTAGCTCCTTCATTTTTGATTGGATCTTCTTCATTCTTGCAGGCAACAAGTAAACCCATAATATCTCGGATGGTTTTGAAATTCAGCAGGATCCGACTTTGGACTGATGAGTTCCCTGCCCTTGAGCGTCTGATAAAATCCCAATAGACTTATAATGGGAGAAATGTTGTGACCTCTCTAGTGCTTTCAATTTTGAATGGATCTTCTTCATTCTTGCATACAATAAGGACAACTATTAAAGCTTGGATGAGTTTGAATGTCGTCAAGATCCCATCACATTTTTTTTTAGTTAGCTCCCCTTGGGCATCTTAAAAATTGATGGATAATGTTGTGACTGCTCTAGCGTCTACATTTTTGATTGGTTCTTCTTCATTCTTTCATCGAACAAGGACAAACATAAAAGCTAGGATGAGCTTGAAGTTCTGCAGGATCCGACCAAGGACTTATGAGTTAGCTGCCCTTGAGGGTTTGGAAAAATCCCCAGACTTATAATGGGAGAAATGTTGTGACTTCTCTAGTGCTTTCAATTTTGAATGGATCTTCTTTATTCTTGCAGATAAGAAGGACAACTATAAAAGCTTGAATGAGTTTGAATTTCGTCAAGATCCCATCACCCTTTTATGGAGTTAGCTCCCCTTGGTCATCTTAATAAATGGTGGATAATGCTATGACATCTATGACCACTCTAGCGCCTTCATTTTTGATTGGATCTTCTTCATTCTTTCATGTTACAAGGACAACCATAAAACTTTGATGAGAACTTTAAGTAGAACTATCCTCAGACTGTTGAGTTAACTGCTCTTGAGCGTTATAAAAATCTGCATGGACTTACAATGGGAGATCTTTTGTGACCAGTCTAGCACCCTCATTTGTGAATGGATCTTCCTCATTCTTGCAGGTAACAATAACACCCATAAAAGCCTCAATGAGTTAGATTATCGGCTACAACCAACCACCAATTACAGAGTCAGCTGCACATGAGCGTCTAAAATATAGCTGTATAATGTTGTGACCACTCTTGCGCCTTCATTTTTCATTTGATTTTTTTCATCCTTGTAGGTTATCAGGACATACATTACAGATTGGATTGGTCAGAACCCATCACTGACAACAGAGTTAGCTGCCCTTGAGCATCTGAAAATACACTTTCACCATTTCAGATCTTTTTAAAACTTGCAGATAACCAGAACTGGCATAATATCTTATGTTTTTAATTAGTTCCTGGTCACTGTTTCAAGTTCAGAGTTACCTGCCTTTGAGCATCATCAATTATGGTATCTCCAAACATTATGCTGGCTCCCAGGTGAGCGATCGTCCATCAAGGTCTTTATGGCAAGTGCCTACAAAATAGGCCATTGCAACGCATACCCTAAAACCTAGTGTTGTCATCCAAGAACATAGATTGTGTAAACTCATTGGAAACGTCTCGTAGAGATGCTTCGAAAGAGTGTACCCAGTCCAGATTCAATATGGTGAAACAGGTAGCAAATAATGTACCAGAGATAGGAATTTAAATAGGAATTTGGCTGCCAAGACAAGTTAACATTCAGCAGGATAATGGGTCGGATTTATGAAATATTCAGAAATCTTGCAGTTTCATTTACAAAATCACATTACATCGATACTTTACAAAATACAATTCACATATTTCCTAATACAAAACTATGGAATACAATATGTACATACCTGAAACAATAATATATATAAAATATATTAAATATGAGCTCCACAGAAAGTATAGAACTTATCTGTTCAAGGTCTTTATGGCAAGTGCAGTGGTGCATATTAGTAAAGCATGCATTTTAGCTCAAAAGATCATGCCATAGGCGACAAAGGCTTTGTTCACAGGTAGCTCACACCCCTTATAACCAGAATACAGGTAAAGTATCTGAGACGGCACACCACCCCTTATAATTTGTATGTGTTGGGTAACTCACGTAAATATAGCGGCTATTACATACTTCCTTGCTTTATGAAATGGCGTCCCGACATTTACTTATTAAAAGAATTGCTCTCTTGTGGGATGTGAAACGCATTGCATATCTTAGATAGTTTTACAACAACAAAAACAACAACAACAACAATAATAATAATAATAACAATAATAATATTAAATTTCAAGCTTCAGAAGAGCATGACTAGAGCCCATGCATAATTGTCGTGGCTGAAACCAATCTACATTTTAGTAATAAAAGACCATACCATCTGACACATATAATGTTAAGATTTATCATCTAGAGAGATAAACATGGACGTCTAAAGCAACCTTACTGCTATCAATTCATACCAAATGGTAAAAATACAGCAATCACACTAATGGAATGTACAGTTTAATAGAAAATATCACTCCTTACCAAAAGCATGATTTTACTCCATGTCAAAGGCACAGGCAGAGAAATTCTGTCAGCTCAATTGCTTATCATAAAGCCTCTTGCCAGTTTGGCAAAGAGAAATTCACACAATAATAAAAGGATATTCGCAAAGGCTGGTTATCAGGGTTCCACATCTGAATTAAGGGTGAGGTTGGCGCCGTTAAACTGGTTTAAGCCCTCCAATAAAATATTTTACTGACCGTTCCAAGGCGGTACTTCTTTTGTGGATCTTTTATGGGTTTTTGTTCTGTCTTGTGTTTGCTTTGTCTTTGTGCGCGTCTGTTTATATGTGCTTTGTGGTCACCTGCTGGGAAAGGGCTGACCTCTTGGCTCTCGTTTGTGGTGTCTACTGTGAGTTTGTCACTTTCCCATTGGTATCCTGGGTCAGGTGTAGTACTTGATTGTATCGATTCCTGATCTTTGCACCCTTACTTACTTTGTATCTATACATGCAAACTTTAGACTGCATAGATTATTAGTTGATATCATCCCCATCACAAGCATGAATCTACTCCACGTCAAACGCGCAGGCAGAGAACCTCTGTCAGCCCAATCGCTTATCAGGAAGCCTTTTGCCAGTTTGGCATAGAGAAATCCGCACAATAATAGAGAATGATATTTCCAGGCTGGATATTGGGGACTTATTGAAACATGCCAAATTCCACTATAATAGTCGATAGACTATTTATAGACTGACATTACCAACCTTTCACAATCCATGCCACCCACACCCTGCTAAGCAAACTGAGGTCCCCACAGTAATGATAAAAAACACTCATATATCAGGACACTCTCGCAGAATCATATATGATAAACAGTTAACAGTGTACATATTAACTGTCTGAATAAACATATGAACAATTCCAACAATATGGCATCCATCTTGAATATACATACAAACCTGAAAGTATAGGAAGTTCACTGTGTCTGGGCAGATGGCTGTAAATCAAAAACATGTACATTATTGACTACACAATTATGGACAAAAATAACTCTCAATGGAGGAAACATCATCTGCAACCACCCAACGAAAATTATTACATCTTATGATCAGCACATAGTACAAACACCATACACACCACATTAACACAAAAGTCTAACACCAAGAGGTTGATATAGCACTGAAAACTCATTGGTATAGCAGACAGATAAGGTCATAAGAGCTACCCCTTGTTGGCTTCCAAGTGATTGGGCTGTATCCCTACCAGACATGTAACCAACAAGTGCAACACCACAACCATACCTGACTTCCATTATGCAATAAATTTAAATGTGTGCAAGGACTCTTGTCGCCCAAAATCTTGGTATCAAACTTCTGGGTAAGAACACATTATAAACACATCGGGTTTCACGCAAAATCAATTGATCAAACATGTACTGGAAATGCCACAATGAATGAGCACACTTATGGGATGAAAACAGTCATTTCTCATCCTTGACAACGCCATTTGATAGCGTCAGTAAAAAAGATTGTCTCCTAAAACGTAAAAAAAACTTGACAAAATATCACAACATAATGAATTAAGAAAGGCCTATGGGATATGGACTGGTCTATAGGATGGGCTATAGGAAACATAAAAAATATACTTCAAATGATTCAAATTAAAACAATACAATGATGACCTAATTAAAACTCTGCAGAAATTTCTGTATCACATATTCAACTGTTCCTCTCACAGATATATGACCTCATTCTGGTTTACCCTGAAGGTGTGAGGTCTCATGCCAATTTGCCACTGTCCAGAGTGCATCCACTGTGGTGCTCTTCTATTTCTCTGGCTCCTTCTTAGCCCGCCCCTTTCAACTGGTGATTGGGATTGTCGTGTTACTGGCCTACTAGATGGGGTAACTGATGATCCACTAGCAGAAGCTTGTTTTCCTGATGGTGTTTTACATGTTGGAGACCTCTTTTGGGGAATGATATATCTGGAGATGGCAGGCTGTTCCTCTATCTGTTCTTCATCTTCATCCCCAGAACTGTCATTTGATGAGTCATTGTAGGTCTCCTCCTGAACAACATGTACAGGCTTCTTTGGATTGCTGGGCTCTTCATCCAATATGCTAGGTAGGGCGTTGAAAGGCAGAAGCATATTACGATGAAGGGGCTTTGGCTTGCTGGTTGAGTTCTCTTTCTTGACCATATACAAGGGTATGTCTGGCATGGGTTGGCTATTGACCACATATGGAGTTGATTCCCAGATGTCTGCCAGCTCATGCTTTCCCTTGATACCTACCTTTTGAACAAGAACTCTATCTCCAGCTTCCGAGACTGAGTGTCTTATCCCTTTATCATAATAATGCTTTTACTTTTCACCCTTATGAGCAGCCTCTTCACTAGCACACTTATATGCATCAGATAGTCGATTCTTAGCTTGTCTGCATAATCCTGATGAGAGTTCTTTCCTTCGAAGATCGAATTCCTAAAAGCATCTATGGCCAACCGAGGATGACGCCCAAACATGAGGAAAAATGGTGAGAAACCTGTGCTTTCATGCGTTGCTGCATTGTAAGCATGTGTCAAAGTTGGCACATGTGACTTCTAATCGGACTTTCGTTTCCCACTCATTGTCCCCAGCATGTTCAGAAGCGTTATATTGAATCGCTCCACGATCCCATTTCCCATTGGATGATAGGGTGTGGTTCAAGATTTCGGTATGCCAGCGATGTCACAAAGTTTTCGGATAACTTTGGATTCAAAGTTAGCCCCTTTGTCACTATGCAACTTCGCTGGAAAGCCATAATGCACAAAGAAATTCTCAAACAGGACCTTTGCTGTTGTTTGAGCTGTTGATTTCTAGTTGGAATAGCCTGTGCATAACGACTAAAGTGATCTGTGATCACCAGAATATTCTCGAAGCCACCCTTCGATCTCTCTAAAGAAAGATCACCTAGCATCACCTAGTAGACCTCTACCAAGTTTGTTCAAATTATAGCCCTGGGGCCGAAAATGGCCCCGCCCCAGGGATCACATGTTTAACATAGGCTTATATAGGGAAAATGTGAAAAAATCTTGTCTAAAACAAGAAAGGCCTAGAGCATTGATATTTGGTATGTAGCATTACCTAGTAGATTTCTACCAAGTTTGTTCAAATTATATCCCTAGGGCCAAAAATGGCCCTGTCCTGGTATCTGAAACCAGAAGGCCTAGACTATTGATATTTGGTATTTAGCATCACCTAGTAGACCTCTACCAAGTTTGTTCAAATTAGTTCCCTGGGGCCAAAAAGGCCCGCCCGGGGGGTCACTTGTTTTACATTGGTTTATATAGGAAAACTGTGAAAAAATCTTCTTGTCTGAAACCACAGGGCCTAAAGCCTTGATATTTGGTATATAGCATCACCATGTGGACCTCTACTAAGTTTGTTCAAATTATATCCATGGGGCCAGAAATGGTACGCCCCAGGGGTCTAATGTTTTACATAGGCTTATATAGGGAAAACATGGAATATTCTTGTCTGAAACCACAAGGCCTAGACTATTGATATTTGGTATTTAGCATCACCTAGTTGACCTACAAAGTTTGTTCAAATTATAGCCCTAGGGCCAAAAATGGCCCCAATTCAGTTGTCACATGTTTTACATAGGCTTATATAGATACCCCCATAGGGTTATAATGGGGAAAACCCTGTGACCATTCTAGCTCCTTCATTTTTGATTGGTTCTTCTTGGTTCTTGCAGGCAACAAGGAAACCCATAACATCTTGGATGGGTTAGAAATTTGGCAAGATCCGACCAGGGACCTATGAGTTAGCTGCCCTTGAGCGTCTGGAAAAATCCCCATAGACTTATTATAGGAGAAATATTGTTACCACTCTAGTGCAGTCATTTTTAGATTGATCTTCTACATTCTTGCAGATAACAAGACCAACCATAAAAGCTTGGATGAGTTTAAATTTTGGCAAGATTCCATCACTGACTTCGGAGTTAGCTGCCCTTGAGCATCTGAAAAATCAATGGATAATGTTATGAACACAATGAGACGATGACAGCTTTCAGAGCATGTTTCATACCTGAGGAATACATTACCATGCTCTGACGATTGTGATGAAGCTATGGCAACTGACAGAGCATGTTTCATACCTGAGGAATACATTACCATGCCCTGACCGTTGTCATGATACGATGGCAACTGACGGAGCATGTTTCTTACCTGCAGAATACATCACCATGCCCTGACCGTTGCTATGGGACTATGACCATTGACAGGGCGTGTTTCATACCTAAGGGATAAATAAACATGCCCTGTCCGTTGTCATGCGACCATGGCAACTGACGGAGCCTGTTTCATACTTGAGGGATATATTACCATACTCTGACCTTTATCATGAGACGATAACAACTAATAGAGCATGTTTTATACCTGAAGAATACATTACATTCTCTGACCGTTGTCAAAAGACGATGACAATTGACGTTGCATGTGTCATACCCGAGAATACATTAACATGCTCTGATCGTTGTCATCAGACGGTGGCAACTGACGGAGCATATTTCATACCTGAGGAATACATTACCATGCTCTGACCGTCGTTATAGGACGATGACAACTGGCAGAGCATGTTTCATACCTTGGGAATACATAACCATCCTCTGAGCGTTATAATGAGACAATGACAACTGGCAGAGCATGTTTCATACCTGAGAAATACATGCTCTTAGCAGATGATGGGAACTGACGGAGCATGTTTATACCTGAGAGGTATCACCATGCTCTGACCGTTGTCACAGGACGATGGCAACTTGCGGAGAATGTTGCATACCTGAGGAATACATAACCGTGCTCTGACCGTCGTTATGAGACGATGACAACTGATGGAGCATGTTTCATACTTAAGGGATATATTAAAATGCTCTGACCGTTGTCATGAGATGATGACAACTGCTGGAGCATGTTTCCTACCTGTAGAATACATTACCATGCTCTGACCGTTGTTATGAAACGATGACAACTGACAGAGCCAGGTATGAATAAATATGCTCTGACTGTTGCATGAGACGATGACAACCGACACAGCATGTTTCATACCTTAGGGATGAATAACCATGCTCTGACCGTTGTCATGAGATGATGACTTTCTGACGGAGCATGTTTTATACTTGAGGGATACATTACCATGCTCTGACCGTTGTCATGAGACGATGACAACTGACAGAGCATGTTTCATACCTGAGTAATACATTACCATGCTCTGACCGTTGTAATCAGACGATGACAACCGACGTTGCATGTTTTATAACTTAGGGGATATCATCATGATCTGACCATTGTCATGGGGTGATGACAACTGACAGACAATTTTTGTTTGTGCTGCAACACTGATTATGATATACTTATATAGTAGAAAGGAAATTGTGTCATTTAATGTTAAAGCTAGAATTTATAGGTTTTTGAAGACCTAGGCATTTGTACAAAATGTTAGACTCCTTAGTATTAGATCAGACATTTCTTTACAAAAAACCAATTTTCTGCAATAAAATTATATTAACACTATGCAAGTGAAGTCATTTCTTTGTATGCAATACTGTATATGTGGCTAAGCCCTGTTAGTTCCAAATTCTGACACATAAACAAATCAAACTAAGGAGTGTAACACATTTTCTTAATTTTTTGCCCATTTTTGTACATAGATAACCATTACATCCATGCTTATATGTCACATATTGATCTGTAGCTTGGGGTTTTTACCATGTGTTATTCAACGCAAATTTTATTAAGATTCAGTCACCTGTTTTCAAAATATGAATATTTTGAGAGCTACTAAAAGTATGAGGCAAAATGACAGTAAAATAAGAATTTTTAGTTTAATTAGGCATTTCAATTTGGTAAAAATCACTCCTTCACATGCTGTTAAGTGCTTGTCATCAAATAATGGTAATTTCAAGACATTTCATCAAGATTTCCTGTGCATTCACCATCACAAGGAGACACTACAGTGACACTTAAGTATTTGCATCATCGCTAAGAGACACTACAGTGACGCTTTAGTACATGTACCATCACTAGGAGGCACTATTATGACACTTGAGTACATGTACCATCGCCAGGAGGCACCATGGTGGCACTTGAGTACATGCAACATCACTAGGAGGCATATCACTGACATTCAAGTACATTCATTATTACTAGGAGGCTCCTCAGTGGCACTTGAGTACATGTACGTCCTTAAGGAGGAACTACAGTGAAACCTGCGTATATATTCCATTACTGTAAGGCACTACAACACTTTACTCAAACGTCTCTACAGCGCATCCTGGTGAATGTTTATATACTAAAGTGTCACTGTAGTGCCTCCTAGTGATGGTTAATGTAGTCATGTGTCCGTGTAGTACCCCCTAATGATGCTATATGTACTCGAATATCACCGTAGAGCCCATAGTGAGATACATGTGCTCAAGTGTCACTGTAGTGTCTCTTAGTGGAGACGCACCTACTCCAATGTCACCGTAGTATAGGGCTGCAACGATACAGTTACCTCACGATACGATACGTATCGCGATATTTGCGTCACGATACGATACGTATCACGATACATTTTTGACAACTTTTGAGCTTTAGATAGAAGATCGATTTATGACATTAGGAGTAGTAAATACTAAGATATTAACCCTTGTCATGTTGGATGTTTTTGTGAACTTCACTCTTCCCCAGTTTTTATCAAATTCTTTTAAAATATTTCAATTATTAGCATGTATTTACATGCAGAGCCAAAAACTGTGTAGACTAAGATCAGCTGGATTCACAAAAGCCAGCTGATCTTGTTCTACACTATTTCAAAACAGGATATATATATTTATCAAGAGTTAAGCCTGAAAAAGGGTTTACTGATTAAAGCAGAACAATTAAAAGGGAAAATGGTAACATTCCTTTTGTACAAAGACATATATTTCTTAAATTCTTTTCTAATATATAACACTAAGTGCTGTATCGTTTGCGTATCGCGAAATGACCTCACGATACGATACGCGTATCGTCAGAATACGTATCGCGATACGATACGATTTCAATGAATCGTTGCAGCTCTACCGTAGTACATCCTATTGTTGATGCATGTTCCGAAACGTATCTTTAGTGCCCTGAGTGAAGAAAGGTGCAATCAAGTGTTACTGTAGCACCTCCTGGTGACAGTACATACACTCTTGAAAGTGTCATTTATGTGCCTACTAGTGGTTGTAAATGTACTCAATTCTAACTGCAGTGCCTCAAAGTGAAGGTTCATGCACTCACGTGTCACTCTGGTGTATATTAATGATTGTAAATGTACCCAAGTGCCACTGTAATGCTTCTTAGTGATGGTACATGTGCGCAGGGTCACTGTAGTCCCTCATAGACATGGTAATTGTACTCAAGTGTCCCTTTAGTGCATTCTAGTGACAATATATGTACTCAAGTTTCCATGTAGTGCCTCCTAGTGGTGAATACTATACCCAAGCGTCACTGTAGCACTTCTAGTGAAGTTACATGCACTCAAGTGTCTGTGTAATGCCTATTAGTGTTTATAAATGTACTCAAGGGTCACTGCAGTGCCCCATATGTAAGGTATATGTTCTCAAGTGTTACTGTAGTGCCCCCTAGTAATGATGCATGTTCTCAAACGTCACTGTAGTGCGCTCAAGTGTTACCATAGAGCCGCCTAATGAAGGAAAATTCACTCAAATGCCACTGTAGTGCCGCCGAATGATGGTAAATACACGTATGTGTGACTGTAATACCTCTTAATGATGATGTATGTACCTAAGTGTCCTTGTCGTGCATCCTTGTGGTGGTTCATGTACTCAAGTTCGTCATTCTTGCAGAAAATGAGGACCACCTTAAAGTCTTGGATGGGCTTGAAACTCCACAAGATAGGATCCGCTGCAATTGAGCGTCTGGAAAATTCTCAAAGACATATAATGGGAGAAATGTTTAACGGCTCTAGTACCTGCATTTTTGAATATACCTTCTTCATTCGTGCAGGTAACAAGCGCAACTATGAAAGCTTGACTGAGTTTGAATTTCGGCTAGATCCCATCACCTACTATGGAGTTAGCTGCCCTTGGACGTCTTAAAATGGAGTGTCTAACATAAAGCTGAATAATGTTGTGACCACTCTAGTGCCTTCATTTTCCATTTCATCTTCTTCATTCTTGTAGCTAACCAGCACATACATCAAAGCATGGATGAGTTTTAATTTCGGTCAGATCCAATCACAGACTACGGAGTTATCTGTCCTTGAGCATCTGAAAAATATGTTCTCACCAGGCTTGCTCTGCAATTTTTTTAGATCTTTTTATGCCCCAAACTTTGAAAAAGTTGAAGGGGTATATTGCTTTGGGCTTGTCCGTCCGTCCTTCCGTCTGTTACAAATTTAAGATAGGGTTTCGAAATTTCATAGATGAATAACTGACCCTTATTTTTTTAATCTGGAGTATCTCCCTTTGTAGAGTTATGCCCCTTTTAAAGGGTCATAATGAAATTTTGTAATCAGGATATTTCAAAAACCATAACAGCTAGGAGATTCAATCTTGGCCAGCTAATAGAGGATAATGAGCAGATTACCTGGTGAAAATTAAAAAAAAAATCAATTTTTTTTAGTTATTGCCCTTTGCAAATTTTGACAGAAAACTTGATATCTCAAAAACCGTTACAGCTAGGAGCTTCAAACTTGGTCAGCTAAAAAAGGGTAATGAGTAAATTACCTGGTAAAAATAAAAAATAGATCATTTTATTTTTTGAGTTATTGCCCTTTGCAAATTTTGACATAGAAAACTTGATATCTCAAAAACCGTAACAGCTAGGAGCTTCAACTTTGGTCAGCTTATAGAGGATAATGAGTAGACTACTTGGTGAAAATTAAAAAAAAAACATTTTTTTGAGTAATTGCCCTTTACAAATTTTGACATAGAAAACTTTATATCTAAAAGCCGTTACAGCTAGGAGCTCCAAAGTTGGACAGCTTATCGAGGGTAATGAGTAGATTACCTGGTGAAAATTAATGAAATATATTTCCTTTTTTTTAATTATCGCCTTTGCAACTTTGGACACCAACAACTTCCAATAAACATATCATATAACTATTACAGCTAGTAGCCTCAGATTTGGTCAGCTGAAGGAGGATGGTGAATAGATTACCTGGTGAACAGGATGGTGGACAAGCTAATGGTTGGGGGCATGGTGTTTCATAAACACAATTTCTAGTTAATACTTACAGATAACCAGAACTGGCGTTGTATCTTAAGTGTTTGAATTTATTACTGATGGCTTTCAGAGTTACCTGCCTTTGAGCATCGTAAAGTTTGCTGTCTCTTAGCTTTCTGCTGGTTCCCAGGTGAGCGATTGTTGCCTATTTGGCTACTTTCAGCCGCGTTCTCGCGTAGCTACGCGCCTGCATCTGATCCTTGGTCCAGATTAAAAACTACACACAATTTTTTCTGACTAATCGAATCTGCTATATTACATGTTCCTTAGTTTGCTTGCCACCCTGCTAAAATTGCACAAATGATTCCACTATGCTTAGCCAAAAGTGCCACAAGGACTCCAAACTCAATTGAGCGTTCTAGGGCCACTATGGTACTCTTGGTTATTCTCTTAAGGTCGTTTTATCTTAGAAATCAGTGCAGACCCTGATGAAATGGTGCTTTCTGTGGCATTTCATTTGGGTCTTCACTGTTGGCCAAAGCAAACACCTACTTACAGTACCTGTATCCTGTAAATAGTTCAGCTCCTACCAACATCATACCTTCATCCTCACTTGATGAGGGAGCGCAGTGGCTCAGTTGTAGAGTGCTTGACTCAAGACCGAGAGGCCGCGGGTACAAGCCTCGGTGGTGTCACTGCATTGTGTCCTTGAGCAAGACACATTTATCCTAGCTTAGTACTGGTTTAACCCAGGAAGACCTGTCCCTTTATAATTGAAAGATTGTCGATGGGACGTAAAGAATCAAATCAAACAAAAATCCCCAATTGATAAGGTGATAGTGATCCATGCGCGGTTAAATAATGACTTTACAAATACATGCAAGAATCTATAACCGTTAATATCTCATTACAGGCTGGGCCAACTGATAAACTATATAACAGATGAAGCCAGAGATATAGATGAAAGATATGCCTGCAGGTGGCAAAGGCACATCAAATAAGACGTACAAAGCTACAGATCTATTTTCATGTGTGTTTTGTAAGTTCAAGACAAAATATAAACATTGCTTAAATGTTCACAATCTTGCCCATGGTTCAAAGGGAACAGTCAGTTGTAAGAAGTGTGATATTGTTTTTCCAAGCCAACAGAGTCTACTTATTTGGCACAGCAAAAATGAACTTCAAAAACATGTTTCATATCTATCTAAAATGAGAAAGATGAAGATAGCTAAAGGTAAAAAACCTTTTCGTTTAAATCAGGAATCAAGCTGCCAAGAAAGTATGTTTGATAATTTCCAGAGCTCTCAAACTACAGAAGGAAACAGTTTAAGTGGGAGTAATGTTGAAGAGGCTTCAAATGAAGAATCTAATTCTGCATTGGAGGTAAAAGTAAGCTTGATGAGCTCAACAAAAAATGTCTCTCAGAAAAAAACTGCAAACTTTGATAATGTAGAAACAGAAACTTATTTACCAGTGGATGGACATCCAAATGAAACAAACTTACGGCAGGGGAATGATGACTTTAATAACAATGAAATCAATACTAACAGCAGAAAGTATGATCTTGATGATGAAACTGTTAGTGAAAATATTTTTAGAAAAAACTCTCGAAATGCTAATGACATTGAGGATTTACAGCCGACTGATTCTCCAAAAAGTGTTGAGCTTCTTACATGTCTTATTTGTCAGACAAGCTTTATTACGAAAGGTTTATTAATGAAACATCTGCTCAAAATTCATTATTTGACAAATATCTGCCAGGTTTGTTATTTTCGTGACACTGTGCTTGTCAAGTTTGCAAATGCTGTATCCCTAAGAAATCATCGCGTGAAATTTCATGAAAAGGAAATGAAAAGATGTATCTGTGGAAGCTTATTTATAGATGATAAAACACTGTATTGTCATCAGAAGAAATTTCGATGTGATGAAACTGATCAACCAAAGCTTCAGAAGTGCGTGTGTGGTAAAAGATTTTCCAGTGAGAAGGAGTTAGATGCTCATAAAGTCTTGAAGTGTCGAAAAAGAAATCTTGCAGGCTCGGATGAAGATTATGTTCCAAAGAAAGATAAAAATAGTAACAGAGTTTCTGGTGTTAAAAAGACAAGATCACAGCAAAAAGACCTACTGATATGTTGTAGCCCTGAGGAAGAAAAATGTTATGATAAACCACCTGTTTCTGACAGCATAGGCTGTCATAAGAAAGGAAGAAAGAAAAGACTGATGACCTCTATAGCAATAGCTGGGACCATTTGTGAACCTACAGTAATAAAGCAAGAAACTCAAGTAGACGAAAATAATAATTTGATGGACAATTTATTTTGTGAAGGAAACCATGAAGGAGAAGATGGTTATTTTCACCAACCTGCCTCGACCGTTGTTCTGCCCAAGACAGTGAAAGAATTGAATCATGTGGATGAAAACAATAACCTTAAAGGTTTAACAACTAATAGTTTATCAAAGCTTAAAACAATTAAATTAGCGAGAAGAAGGCTGGATTTCAAGGCACACAAATTTAATGGGTGTAAATTGTGCATTGTGCGTGTGAGTCCTTGTCAAATCTACAGTCATCAGAAAATAAGACATCAGCGAAAGAACTATACGTTTTCTGCAACAGGTAAGAATCTCTCTTGACTAGATTTGTACAGCTAAGACTATACTTAGTTATTTGCATTTTAATTACCGGGTCCCGTAGCGCAGTTGATAGCTAATCCAACGCCAGATCCATTGTTCACAAATTCAATCCCAGCATGGTCCCATACTTTTGTTGAGATTGATCATGAATTAATTTCTATGAACATTCTCCTCTTCCCCAGATTCAAGAAGGGTTGTTTTACAAGCAGTTACAGTTACGAGCGAAAGTATGTACACAAAGTACTGGCTAACTGCTTAGTTAAGTTTTCTATGGAAAAAAAGTGTGGTTAGGTGAACTGACCGTTTCAACATGACCACAGCTGTTGACTGGTGCGTAAAACCTCAAACATTTAATTCTTTAACATAATTCCCTAAACAAACAAGGATGTGGTGATATAGCTATCACCCGGGAGCTATCAGCTTGGTTAACATCCCTCTATTCTTAAACAAAAGCTTGTATGCCTAATCTCTTTTATACCTTTTGGGATAATTTAATGTATTTAGTGTGCATATAGTTGGGGCTAATAAGGTGTGTCATTTGCAAGAATGGTAGTTCTTTGTTGCTTTTAGTTATCTACCTTGAATGGACTTTAAAGAGAAAAGAAATCTTGTGCGATGCATAACTTATACCCTTTAAGGTATTGTGATGATATTTGGTAGTCGTATATATTGGGCCAAGATGGTCACATGCAAGAATGGTTTCTCTTGTTTTGTTTTTCTCCATTAATTGAACCCAACAAGAGTGAATGGGGTCCTCCATCATTTCTTGCAGTGTTTATCCTAGAGGCAGGGAAATGTAGGATTACCCAAATCTTTATACCCCTCTAATTTTACAAAGAATGGGAAATATTGTACATAGACAAAGAAGATACAATCTTAAAATTTATGTAAAATGCTCACTTTTTACTACCAGGTTTTTGTCCCCCTCCTTTTCGTAGAAAAGCAAAGGGACTTAATTTTTGCCTCTGCATATTTCCGTCTGTCCGTCCTTTGGTCCACCTATAGAAGTAGGTACCCTGTGGGCGCAGCTCCTACAGTTTTACACCGATCCTTTCGAAGCTTCACTGGTGTTTTGGTCATGCTCTGAAGATATGCATGTGGTTTGGATATAATCCTCAGATTATTTTTTTCACTGTTTTGCAAGTTGAACTTAGCCATTTTTGGGCATTATCTACAACAATTTGAATGGACAGGGGATACCTTGTGGGCGCAACTGCTACAGTTTTACACCGATTCTTTCAAAACTTCACTGGTGTTTTGGTCATTGTCTGAAAATATGCATGTGATTTGGATATAAGGTTATTTTTTGTTACTTTTTTTGCAAGTTGAACTTAGTTATATTTCAAGCATTATATACAACAAAGTGAATAGACATGGGATACCTTGTGGACGCATTTCCTCCTTCAGTTTTATCAGGGATCAAATTTTAGATTTTTAACCACTTGCTAAAAATAGCATGTGGCTATTTTTCTCGCTTGCTATTTAAAGATGCTGATTAGCTTGTTTTTTCACTGAAACAACTATTTTTTTAGTAATATTGCAAATTAGAAAATTGAACAAATGTTATTAACAGGTATGCATACACAGCATAATTGATACGCAAATTCAGCTTTCTCAACCCTTGCAAACAGGTTGAATCCAGAGAAGCTGGCTGATTAGGATCTACACTGTTTGCCTTACAACGTATGCTGTGTTGCATTAATTTGTTGATATGAGAGCGACTTGTTTCCTCATGCTAAAAATAGCAAGTAATAGCAATTTCTACTTGCTTCTTGAGAAAACTACTGGCATTTAGCAAGTGATAAATTTGATCCCTGTTTATACCGATTCTTTCAAAACTTCAATGGTCTGAAGATATGCATGTGGTTTGGATATAATCCTCAGATTATTTTTTTTTTCACTTTTTTGCAAGTTGAACTTAGCCATTTTTGGGCATTATCTTCAACAATTTGAATGGACAGGGGATACCTTGTGGGCGCAACTGCTACAGTTTTACACCGATTCTTTCAAATTTCACTGGTGTTTTGGTCATTGTCTGAAAATATGCATGTGATTTGGATATAAGGTTATTTTTTGTTACTTTTTTTGCAAGTTGAACTTAGTCATATTTCAAGCATTATATACAACAAAGTGAATAGACATGGGATACCTTGTGGACGCATTTTCTCCTTCAGTTTTATCAGGGATCAAATTTTAGATTTTTAACTACTTGCTAAAAATAGCATGTGGCTATTTTTCTCGCTTGCTAAAGATGCTGATTAGCTTGTTTTTTCACTGAAACAACTATTTTTTTTAGTAATATTGCAAATTAGAAAATTGAACAAATGTAATTAACAGGTATGCATACACAGCATAATTGATACGCAAATTCAGCTTTCTGAACCCTTGCAAACAGTGTGAATCCAGAGAAGCTGGCTGATTAGGATCTACACTGTTTGCCATACAACGTATGCTGTGTTGCATTAATTTGTTGATATGAGAGCGACTTGTTTCCTCATGCTAAAATAGCAAGTAATGGCAATTTCTACTTGCTTCTTGAGAAAACTACTGGCATTTAGCAAGTAATAAATTTGATCCCTGTTTATACCGATTCTTTCAAAACTTCAATAGTCTGAAGATACGCATGTGGTTTGGATATAATTCTCAGATTATTTTTTTTTCACTTTTTTGCAAGTTGAACTTAGCCATTTTTGGGCATTATCTACAACAATTTGAATGGACAGGGGATACCTTGTGGGCGCAATTGCTACAGTTTTACACCGATTCTTTCAAAACTTCACTGGTGTTTTGGTCATTGTCTGAAAATATGCATGTGATTTGGATATAAGGTTATTTTTTGTTACTTTTTTTGCAAGTTGAACTTAGTCATATTTCAAGCATTATATACAACAAAGTGAATAGACATGGGATACCTTGTGGACGCATTTCCTCCTTCAGTTTTATCAGGGATCAAATTTTAGATTTTTAACCCTTTGCTAAAAATAGCATTTGATTATTTTTCTCGCTTGCTAAAGATGCTGATTAGCTTGTTTTTTCACTGAAACAACTATTTTTTTTAGAAATATTGCAAATTAGAAAATTGAACAAATGTAATTAACAGGTATGCATACACAGCATAATTGATACGCAAATTCAGCTTTCTGAATCCTTGCAAACAGTGTGAATCCAGAGAAGCTGGCTGATTAGGATCTACACTGTTTGCCATACAACGTTTGCTGTGTTGCATTAATTTGTTGATATGAGAGCGACTTGTTTCCTCATGCTAAAAATAGCAAGTAATGGCAATTTCTACTTGCTTCTTGAGAAAACTACTGGCATTTAGCAAGTGATAAATTTGATCCCTGTTTATACCAATTCTTTCAAAACTTCATTGGTGTTTTGTCATGGTCTGAAGATATGCATGTGGTTTGGATATAATCCTCAGATTATTTTTTTTTTCACTTTTTTGCAAGTTGAACTTAGCCATTTTTGGGCATTATCTACAACAATTTGAATGGACAGGGGATACCTTGTGGGCGCAACTGCTACAGTTTTACACCGATTCTTTCAAAACTTCACTGGTGTTTTGGTCATTGTCTGAAAATATGCATGTGATTTGGATATAAGGTTATTTTTTGTTACTTTTTTTGCAAGTTGAACTTAGTCATATTTCAAGCATTATATACAACAAAGTGAATAGACATGGGATACCTTGTGGACGCATTTCCTCCTTCAGTTTTATCAGGGATCAAATTTTAGATTTTTAACCACTTGCTAAAAATAGCATGTGGCTATTTTTCTCGCTTGCTAAAGATGCTGATTAGCTTGTTTTTTTCACTGAAACAACTATTTTTTTTTATTAATATTGCAAATTAGAAAATTGAACAAATGTAATTAACAGGTATGTATACACAGCATAATTGATACGCAAATTCAGCTTTCTGAACCCTTGCAAACAGTGTGAATCCAGAGAAGCTGGCTGATTAGGATCTACATTGTTTGCCATACAACGTATGCTGTGTTGCATTAATTTGTTGATATGAGAGCAACTTGTTTCCTCATGCTAAAAATAGCAAGTAATGGCAATTTCTACTTGCTTCTTGAGAAAACTACTGGCATTTAGCAAGTGATAAATTTGATTCCTGTTTATACCAATTCTTTCAAAACTTCACTGGTGTTTTGGTCATGGTCTGAAGATATGCATGTGGTTTGGATATAATTCTCAGATTTTTTTTTTCACTTTTTTGCAAGTTGAACTTAGCCATTTTTGGGCATTATCTTCAACAATTTGAATGGACAGGGGATACCTTGTGGGCGCAACTGCTACAGTTTTACACCGATTCTTTCAAAACTTCACTGGTGTTTTGGTCATTGTCTGAAAATATGCATGTGATTTGGATATAAGGTTATTTTTTGTTACTTTTTTTGCAAGTTGAACTTAGTCATATTTCAAGCATTATATACAACAAAGTGAATAGACATGGGATACCTTGTGGACGCATTTTCTCCTTCAGTTTTATCAGGGATCAAATTTTAGATTTTTAACTACTTGCTAAAAATAGCATGTGGCTATTTTTCTCGCTTGCTAAAGATGCTGATTAGCTTGTTTTTTCACTGAAACAACTATTTTTTTTAGTAATATTGCAAATTAGAAAATTGAACAAATGTAATTAACAGGTATGCATACACAGCATAATTGATACGCAAATTCAGCTTTCTGAACCCTTGCAAACAGTGTGAATCCAGAGAAGCTGGCTGATAAGAATCTACACTGTTTGCCATACAACGTATGCTGTGTTGCATTAATTTGTTGATATGAGAGCGACTTGTTTCCTCATGCTAAAATAGCAAGTAATGGCAATTTCTACTTGCTTCTTGAGAAAACTACTGGCATTTAGCAAGTAATAAATTTGATCCCTGTTTATACCGATTCTTTCAAAACTTCAATGGTCTGAAGATACGCATGTGGTTTGGATATAATTCTCAGATTATTTTTTTTTCACTTTTTTGCAAGTTGAACTTAGCCATTTTTGGGCATTATCTACAACAATTTGAATGGACAGGGGATACCTTGTGGGCGCAATTGCTACAGTTTTACACCGATTCTTTCAAAACTTCACTGGTGTTTTGGTCATTGTCTGAAAATATGCATGTGATTTGGATATAAGGTTATTTTTTGTTACTTTTTTTGCAAGTTGAACTTAGTCATATTTCAAGCATTATATACAACAAAGTGAATAGACATGGGATACCTTGTGGACGCATTTCCTCCTTCAGTTTTATCAGGGATCAAATTTTAGATTTTTAACCCTTTGCTAAAAATAGCATTTGATTATTTTTCTCGCTTGCTAAAGATGCTGATTAGCTTGTTTTTTCACTGAAACAACTATTTTTTTTAGAAATATTGCAAATTAGAAAATTGAACAAATGTAATTAACAGGTATGCATACACAGCATAATTGATACGCAAATTCAGCTTTCTGAATCCTTGCAAACAGTGTGAATCCAGAGAAGCTGGCTGATTAGGATCTACACTGTTTGCCATACAACGTTTGCTGTGTTGCATTAATTTGTTGATATGAGAGCGACTTGTTTCCTCATGCTAAAAATAGCAAGTAATGGCAATTTCTACTTGCTTCTTGAGAAAACTACTGGCATTTAGCAAGTGATAAATTTGATCCCTGTTTATACCAATTCTTTCAAAACTTCATTGGTGTTTTGTCATGGTCTGAAGATATGCATGTGGTTTGGATATAATCCTCAGATTTTTTTTTTTTTCACTTTTTTGCAAGTTGAACTTAGCCATTTTTGGGCATTATCTACAACAATTTGAATGGACAGGGGATACCTTGTGGGCGCAACTGCTACAGTTTTACACCGATTCTTTCAAAACTTCACTGGTGTTTTGGTCATTGTCTGAAAATATGCATGTGATTTGGATATAAGGTTATTTTTTGTTACTTTTTTTGCAAGTTGAACTTAGTCATATTTCAAGCATTATACACAACAAAGTGAATAGACATGGGATACCTTGTGGACGCATTTCCTCCTTCAGTTTTATCAGGGATCAAATTTTAGATTTTTAACCACTTGCTAAAAATAGCATGTGGCTATTTTTCTCGCTTGCTAAAGATGCTGATTAGCTTGTTTTTTTCACTGAAACAACTATTTTTTTTTATTAATATTGCAAATTAGAAAATTGAACAAATGTAATTAACAGGTATGTATACACAGCATAATTGATACGCAAATTCAGCTTTCTGAACCCTTGCAAACAGTGTGAATCCAGAGAAGCTGGCTGATTAGGATCTACATTGTTTGCCATACAACGTATGCTGTGTTGCATTAATTTGTTGATATGAGAGCGACTTGTTTCCTCATGCTAAAAATAGCAAGTAATGGCAATTTCTACTTGCTTCTTGAGAAAACTACTGGCATTTAGCAAGTGATAAATTTGATTCCTGTTTATACCAATTCTTTCAAAACTTCACTGGTGTTTTGGTCATGGTCTGAAGATATGCATGTGGTTTGGATATAATTCTCAGATTTTTTTTTTCACTTTTTTGCAAGTTGAACTTAGCCATTTTTGGGCATTATCTTCAACAATTTGAATGGACAGGGGATACCTTGTGGGCGCAACTGCTACAGTTTTACACCGATTCTTTCAAAACTTCACTGGTGTTTTGGTCATTGTCTGAAAATATGCATGTGATTTGGATATAAGGTTATTTTTTGTTACTTTTTTTGCAAGTTGAACTTAGTCATATTTCAAGCATTATATACAACAAAGTGAATAGACATGGGATACCTTGTGGACGCATTTCCTCCTTCAGTTTTATCAGGGATCAAATTTTAGATTTTTAACCACTTGCTAAAAATAGCATGTGGCTATTTTTCTCGCTTGCTAAAGATGCTGATTAGCTTGTTTTTTCACTGAAACAACTATTTTTTTAGTAATATTGCAAATTAGAAAATTGAACAAATGTAATTAACAGGTATGCATACACAGCATAATTGATACGCAAATTCAGCTTTCTGAACCCTTGCAAACAGTGTGAATCCAGAGAAGCTGGCTGATTAGGGTCTACACTGTTTGCCAAACAACGTATGCTGTGTTGCATTAATTTGTTGATATGAGAGCGACTTGTTTCCTCATGCTAAAAATAGCAAGTAATGGCAATTTCTACTTGCTTCTTGAGAAAACTGCTGGCATTTAGCAAGTGATAAATTTGATCCCTGTTTATACCGATTCTTCACTGGTGTTTTGGTCATGGTCTGAAGATATGCATGCGGGTTGGATATAATCCTCAGATTATTAGCTCGCCAGAGCCGAAGGCTCAGGGTGAGCTTATAGTATGGGACTCGAGCCAGCGTCCGTGCGTGCGTGCGTCCGTCCGTCCGTGCCTCCGTCCACACTTTCAAACCTGAATATCTCTCAAACCAGCTGGCCAATCATAATCAAATTTCATCAGAAGCATCATTGGGGTGGGGGATTGACTGCATTAGGTTTTGGGTAAGATCGGATCAGAACGCTGGTTTCCATGGCAACAGATAGCTCCCATCGGGTTATAATTGGGAAAATCTTGTGACCACTCTGGCTCCTTCATTTTTGATTTGTTCTTCTTTATTCTTGCAGGTAACAAGGACAAACAAAAAATCTCGAATGGGTTCGAAATTTGGCAGTATCGGACCAGGGACTTATGAGTTAGCTGCCCTTGAGCATCTGGAAAAATCCCCATAGACTTATAGGGGGAGAAATGTTGTGACCACTCTAGTACCTTCATTTTTTGATGGATCTTATTCATTACAGATAACAAGACCAACTATAAAAGCTCGGATGAGTTTGAATTTCGGCATGTTTCTGTCACTGACTTCAGAGTTAGCTGCCCTTGAGTGTCTCAAAAATTAATGAATTACGTTGTGACCACTCTAGCTCCTTCATTTTTGATTGGATCTTCTTCATTCTTGTAGGCAACAAGTAAACCAATAATATCTTGGATGGGTTCGAAATTCAGCAGGATCCGACCAGAGACTTATGAGTTACTTGCCCTTGAGCGTTTGGAAATATCCCCATAGACTTATAATGGGAGAAATGTTATGACCACTCTAGTGCTTTCAATTTTGAATGGATCTTCCTCATTCTTGCGTACAAAAAGGACAACTATTAAAGCTTAAATGAGTTTGAATTTCGGCAAGATTACATTTCTGACTTCGGAGTTAGCTGCCCTTGAGCGTCAGAAAAATTAATGAATAATGTTGTGACCACTCTAGCTCCTTCATTTTTAATTGGATCTTCTTCATTCTAATAGGCAACAAGTTAACCCATAATATCCTGAATGGGTTCGAAATTCAGCAGGATCCGACCATGGACTTATGAGTTACCTGCCCTTGAGCGTTTGGAAAAATCCCCATAGACTTATAATGGGAGAAATGTTGTGACACTCAAGTGCTTTCAATTTCGAATGGATTTTCTTAATTCTTGCAGGCAATAAGGACAACTATTAAAGCTTAAATGAGTTTGAATTTCGTCAAGATCCCATAACCTGTTTTGGAGTTAGCTCCCCATGAGCATCTTACAAATTGATGGATAATGTTGTGACCGCTCTAGCGTCTACATTTTTGATTGGATCTTCTTTATTCTTTCATTTTACAAGGACACTCATTAAAGATTGGATGATTTTGAAATTCTGCAGGATCCGACCAAGGACATGAGTTAGCTGCCCTTGAGCATCTGGAAAAATCCCCATAGACTAATAATGGGAGAAACGTTGTGACCACTCTAGTGCTTTCAATTTTGAATGGATCTTATTTATTCTTGCAGATAAGAAGCACAGCTATAAAAGCTTGAAAGAGTTTGAATTACGTCAAGATCCAATCACCTATTATGGAGTTAGCTCTCCTTGAACATCTTAAAAATTGATGGATAATGTTGTGACCACTCTAGTGCCTTCATTTTTTATTGGATCTTCTTCAGTCGTGCAGGTAACAAGGTCAACTATAAAAGCTTAGATGGGGTCAAAATTGGGCCAGATTAGACCTGCGACTGTGGAGTTAGCTGCCCTTGAGCGTTGTAAAAACACCATACACTTATAATGAGAGAATTGTTTTGACCATTCTAATGCATTCATTTTATAATAGATCATATTCATTCTTGCAGATAAGGACAACCATAAAAGGTTGGATGAGTTTGAATTCAGTCAAGATCCCATCACCTTTTATGGAGTTAGCTGCCCTTGAGCATCTTAAAAATTGATTGATAATGTTTTGGCCACTCTAGCGCCTTCATTTTTTATTGGATCTTCTTCATTCTTTCAGGTAACAAGGACAACCATAAAAGCTTGGATGGGTTTAATTTAAAGTAGAACCAACTTAGACTGTGGAGTTAACTTCCATTGAGCATCATAAAAAATCTGCATAGACTTACAATGGGAGATCTGTTGTGACCACTCTAGCACCTTCATTTTTGAATGGATTTCCTCATTTGTAGGTAACAAGGACTTCCATAAAAGTTTGAATGAATTTGATTTTCCGCCACACCCATCCACCAGCTACAGCGTTAACTGCCTTTGAGCATCTAAAATAAAACTATATAATGTTGTGACCACTCTAGCACCTTCATTTTTCATTTGATTTTATTCATCCCTGTAGGTTACCAGGACATGCATAAAAGTATGGATGAGTTTGAATTTCGGTCAGATCCCATAACTGACTGCAAAGTTAGCTGCCCTTGAGTATCTGAAAACAACAGTTTCACCAGGTTCCCAATGTAATTTTTATTCAGATCTTTTTAAAACTTGCAGATAACTAGAACCGCCATAATATCTTATGTTTTTGAATTAATTCCTGGTCACTGTTTCAAGTTCAGAGTTATCTGCCTTTGAGCATCGTACATTATGGTGTCTCCAAACATTATGCTGGTTCCATGGTGAGCGATCGTTGCCCATTGGGCTATTTGTTTTTATCATATACTCCTCAGCTTAATGTTTATCACTTTTCCTGCATTTTTGCCTTCAGTGCTATCAATATCTTATCAATGTCTGTATATATGTAGTACCTTTAAGTCAAATTAAAGTGCAAGTGCTCTTAAAATTTTATACAATTCTTTGTGAAACATCTGTCATAGCCTCGCCGCCTGAAGATGTGGATATGCTTTGGATAAAAATCTTGAGTTTTCTGTTTCTGCGAACTTAAATTGTTTCATGCTAGTCCATATATTCAGTGGCGGGGGGCATAAATTCTCTGAATGTGCTTGTTAAACCGGAGAATAAACGCCGTTTCTTGCTGCTGCACGTTCTTTATTTGAGATTTCTAAGACAATTTTATCATTTTCCTGCAAGCTTTTCTCCTAGACCTTACTTATAATGTAACAGTTGAAGGAAATTTCTTCTAGAGCTTTAATATTTTCCTCAGCTTATCGTCAGCAGAAATTTGCGCCTTTTCCTGAAGGTTTGTTGGCTTTTGTGATTGATATACCAGCCCGTTACCCCATCCATTTCTAAACATTTTCTTAAATTTCTGAGAAAAAAATCCTATTATTCCCTAATCATAATTAACAGAAAAAAGTTCTAGCGATAAGGCGTATAATTTCTCTAGTTGTCATGATAACAAACACCAAATTTTCAAAATGCCCTAATGTTTTTAAAACTGGTGTAGTTCAGCAGTAAAATATGCATAGTAAGCAATAAAATGCGTTTCAAAGCTATTCACCATTTACACTACCGTGAAAATGTACACTTTCTAATCTCACCCATAATTTTACGACTTTATACTGGGTGCCGTTTTGACCAGACTTTGAGTAAATGCATTGCTAGATGCTTTCCCCCCAAGCTAGACCCAAGATGCCCTTTGGACATGTCGCTATAAACATTTACAACATATGTAAAGGGCATTTTGGGTCTAGGGCGGGAAGCATCTATAAACAAACTGAAAGACACCAGTCTCATCTTTCCAATGACAAACGTCACAATTTTAGGTGTATTTCGTACGCATGCGCAGAAGGAATATGGTAAAGTTTTGGAAATAAAAAGCACTCCTATCTTTAATATTTTAGCTCTTTTACTATTTTAAAACTAGCCATGAATCTACTCAAAGTTTGGCCTAAACGGCACCCAGTAAAAAGACGTAAAATGAGGGGTGGGAGTAGAAAGTGCACGCTTTCATGGTATTGTAATTGGTGGATCGCTTTGAAACGTATTTTGTTGTCTGCTCTGCATAATTTACTGTCAAACTACACCAATTTTAAAAACATTAGGGGTAATTTTTAAATTTGGTGTTTGCAATCATGTCAACTAGGGGAAATATACGCCTTATCGCTAGAACTCTTTGTTATCTCATTTGCACGCATTTTTTTACCAACTGAGCCACGTGCTCAGGTGAGTTGAGCATGAAAATATGTTATACGCTCAGAGCCGGACTCGTTTGGAATTGCAAGTTAAATTCAAACATTTCTATTTCTGCAGTATGACTTTTTCTGCAGTTCACTTATGTATGAGAAAATATTATTGGCCTCGACACGAGAACCCGACGTTGTTGCATGTGCGTAGTCTGATTGGTTTTTCATTCTCTGGAATGTACGTTAGCTAAACATGCTACATATGCAAAATTTCAATATTCTACTGTCGTGCCAGCCGAAAGTGACAATGACGACATGTTATGTTTACAAAGTTAACAGGGACTTGTAATCAATAAATCACTTGTTTATTAACCATATCTGCAGGATAGGATTAATACACGAGTGATATATCGATTCACCCTTACTCAAATGGTGTGTACAAGTTAATGTTCAATAAAGCAAATGTAAACAAAATATTACGTAACTGTCATTCTTGGTTGGCATGACAGTAGCTAGTGTCTGTTCACAGCTGAGTAGACAGGTTTGAGCTTGGCCTCACAAAGACCGGTTTTCTCGCGATAAGGCCCATATTATAGTAATTGTCCTTTTGTTTATTTAAAGGTACATCCCAAAGGTATAGATGTTACTGGTGCAGATTTGTTGCTGTCTATTGGAAGACAATGCTCTATCATCACTATGGCAACCACCAGCGACTTGAACTGAGAGTTATGGTTATAGATACAAAGGGAAGACAACCACAGAACAATATGAAGCCTAGATCTGTTGTTTTACAAAGGATATAAAATAGGACATGTCATGTTGATTGAATTTCAAAACACTGTCTTTGTAGAATAAATAAATAATCCTTAATTGGTTCAGATATGAACAGTCAAGTTTGAGTGGTACAGTAATACATTCAAGATCTAGGTATCAGGTCGGTCTTTCTGTCCCAAAAATGCTTTAGCTTAGCAATCACTGCTGATACCTATAAATTGTCAGTTACTGGCATTTCAAATAGGATCTGGTGTTTAGCTATACCACTAAAAGAGCGCTAAAATGGTACCAGGAGGGCTTGAATTGAACCTGTAATAACCATTTTGATACGCAAACTTATGGAGGGCTTATAGCTGCTATTTTGAGTTGCTGCCATTTAATGTAACTTTACACATAATGTGTTATTTTTGCTAATGGCACAAATTCAGTTGAAATGTTTTGGTAAATTTCAATGAACGGACAGTAATATTTGGAAGAATTCAATTACTAATTACCCGGTAATTAGTAATTGAATACTTCCAAATATTACTGTTGCATGTCATTAGGGATCAGATAAATTGTAAGAAAGGTCATTTATAGCTCCAAGTCACTATGGAATCTGGAAATTTCTACTGAGTACACTTACATTCTTTGTTAGCAACATAGCTGGGACAAGAACCCATAGTTAAAAATGTTTAATGCCTAAATGAAATATATATTGTTTAATATATCTTACAAGAATAGGCAAATCACATGATTGCAACAAGTAAGATGAATTTTTGAAATGATGGATTTAAACAAATATCAGAAAATCTATGTGTGCTCATGTAGAAAACCACTTAATTCAGGATTTTGAGGCTGACTTTTACTGAAACTGCCGAATCAGGCTGATTATAAATGAAACTCGACCAGTTGACTTGAAATAGATTTTAGCAGACTTACAAGTAGTCTTTTTCCTACTTTTTGACTTTTCGTACTTTTTTGCAACTTTTCTATAAACACCCTCCTACTACTTTTTAGTTCCTAAATTTCAAATTAATAATAAGTTTCAAGAAAAGCCAGTATCGCCAGAGACATTGCAGCATTTACCTTAAAGTATCTGGGGGGACTATGCAGAAACCCCCGACATAAATGAGCAGGCGGCATATACTTTCACACATTTAGCAAGTTTCCTATCTCTTTGTCACTGACACAAAAATGGGCCATATAGTACTTTATAGAAAATGAGTTTGTTTGATATAAACCCTTTTTGTATTATCTTTTTCCTACTTTTCTCCGACATTTTTCTTGAAAAGACTCCTACTTTTTCTACAAAAGCTATCTATAGCAAGTGACTATGACCAGGAAACACCACAATCACACAACGCAGACCAACCTATGGCACTGCTTGGAAGATACAGTTATATACTGTCCACAAAAAGTAGGGGATATTGGGACATAAAAAAGTCTAAAAATTAAAATCCTAATTTGTCGCATTAAGAGCAATTCTCTGTAACCACTTAAAAACTTGTGCCACGCATAGTCACCGATTTTGCTGAAACTTACCTATCTTGGTCATGGTGACCCAAAACCAAGCAATCAACACTCCTTTCATCCATATGCATGCCCGTTGCCATGGAAACGGCATATTAATATTTTGGCTAAAATAGTGACAAAAAATCACGTAAAATTGATGGATTTCCAAATGAAATCATCACTTTAGAATGAACCAAATGCCACAAATTATCCATATGTATGAATATATAACACATCTTTGTTAGAAATAAACAATCAAAATTACATTTGGAAAACCTCGGTTTTTATCCATGCTCTGCAAAGTGGGTGGGGTTTCAGAAATTTGACAAATGTGATTTTTGAGCATTTTCAAATGACATTTTCATATTGAGTGCGGTTGGTTACAAATATGCCGGCATATTCCAGAAATATAACAAGGTTTTCCTAATTGATATATGAAAAGACATGTTGGGAAAGTATGGTTCCTGAAGCGTTACCATAGCAACAATCAATGTACCGTCACAAAAAGCAAATTTATTTGTGACTGTATTTCTGATCTCATAAAAATCTGCTGAGGGGACATATCTGATTTTTAAATGGGAAAATATATTTCTTATTAAGATAATGTAACGAAAATAACATATTGTGTTGTAAGTGACCTGCTGAAGGTCAAGGTCAAGGTCACAGAAGCAAGAAATTGACTTAAAATGAGCAATTTTGCCACATATTTAGTTCTATTTCTCTATTATTTGATGTGACTTGGTTTGTAAATTTAGTCTTCTTATACGCAGCTACACTGCCTATTAAAATGAAATAATTTTATCCTCCATATTACCTCAAGTTCAAGGTCAATGAATTTTTAATATTTTTGCTTTTAAATTGGACATATTGACACTATTCGTTAACCAATTTCTTTAATTCAGTAATATTTAGCTTCTTCTTTTAGAAATATGCTGCACAGTATAACATTGTTAAAATAACGTGGCAATATGCCTTAATTATCAGTTTGAAGGTCAAGGTCAAGGTCACAGAAGCCAGAAATTACCATAAAATAAGCGATTTTCGCACATATTTAAGTCTATTTCTCCATTATTTGATGTAGTTTGGTTTTAATAATATTATGTATTCTTTACATTAGCAACTACAATGCCTTTTAAACTGAAATAATTTTATCCTCCATATTTCTTCAAGGTCAAGGTCAAGGTCTCTAAAACTTGAATATTTTTGGCTGTAAATATTGACACTATTTGCAAACCGATTTCTTTATTTCGGGTATGTTGAACTGCTTGCTTTAGAAATATGCTGCACCGTATAACATTGTTAAAATAGCATGACAATATGCCTGAATTATCATTTTAAATGTCAAGGTCAAGAAATTGGCATAAAATGGGGGATTTGTACACATAATAATTTTGGTCATAAATTGGAGAAATTGACAATTATTATTAACCAATTTCTTTATTTCAGTTATGTTTAGCTTCTCCCTTAAGAAATATTCTCTACAGTCTAGCATTTGTTAAGATATCATGACAATAGGCCTTAAATAGGAATTTGAGGGTCAAGGTCAAGGTCACAGAATAAAAAAAAATGACATAAAGTGAGCGATTTTCACTCATATTTTAGGCTATCTCACCATAATTTGGTTTAATTTGATTTGTATCTTTAATTCTTATCTACACAACTAGCCTTTTGTTATGAAAGCGGCTTAAAGGTGTCTCTTTCTGATGATTAGCAGGCTGATATTATTGATGCTTTTAACACTACATCCAGATATTTTGACGACATTTTAAACATTGATTATGTTTATTTTCATTTTTGACACTATGATAAGTCAAATATACCCTTCAGAGCTCCAACTTAATAAAGCTAATACCTCTGATACAGATCCGCCTTTTTAGACTTGCATTCGTCAATTTCTAATGATATTGTTTCTACCAAAATCTATGATAAACGTGACAACTTAGATTTTGAAATGGTCATTTTCCCATTTTTAAATGGTGATGTTCCTCTCTCTCTACGTCCTATGGAGTCTATATCTCTCAACTCATTCGTTTTGCTAGAGCATCTAGCCATGTTGCTGACTTCAACACTCACAATAAATTGTTAACTCAGAAACTTCTTAAACAAGGATATCGGTATCATAGACTTTGCAAAACCTTTTCTAAATTTTATAGACGATACTTTGATTTGATATCTAGATTCAAAATTGGACTTAAATCTCTCTAGCGCCAAGAACTTTTGGAACCTGAATTCTATGGTGACTTGATGTATATATTGAAGAGGTTTGTTGGCCCTAATAATTTTTCAGCCTGGCTTATTATAATAATTTCCCATTATAAAAAAGATTGGCTATAACATTAATGTATTGCAGCAGACTGCAAGCTTGGTGTCAACCCAATCATAATTAGCAACTTTGCTTTCCTCTTTAATTGCACGCCGGTGGGTCGGACTTCAGACTCTATGACGGTTCGACTTAAAGACTTATGTATTGATGAGATGGTAGGGGCCTGATGCTTTGGCTGTTGTCAGGCCCACCAGGGTTTACCTGTTGGATTTCTTTTTCTTCGGTATTCAGTTTCATTTACTGTTGAGTCCTTAACTTTGCTTTATCTCCTTTTTATACCTTGATTTATATGTTCTAGGATCATTTATGTTATTTCTGTCCTGTTTTGTTATGCTTTCATGCACGTCTTGTTTGTTGATGCCTTGTGGTCACCTGCTTGGAAAGAGCTCTTCGCTCTCGTTTGTAATGACTAATTGTGACGTTGTCACTTTCCCATTGGTATCCTGGGTCAGGTGTGGTGCTTGATTGTATCGATTCCTGATCTTTGCCCTCTTTCTTACTTTTTTTAAATGGAAATAATTTTATCCTTCACATAACTTAAAGGTCAAATTCACTGAAATTTTAACATATTTTGTCATACAAACAAAAAATTGACAGCATCCTAATTCCAGTTATGTCTAGCTTTTGCCTTTAGAAATATCAAGCATAGTACAATACTTTTAAAACATGACTATGTGCCTAAAATAGGTTATAAGCTAGAATTTAACATAAATTCAGCCATTTCCCCAATAGTTAAGTTCTTAATTCGTAATGTAGTGTGATATTGTTTTGATATTCACTCTTGGTATACATAGCAAAAATACTACTCAAAACTATTTATTCGAAATTTTTGCAGTCTATCACACACATTCTGTCAGGATTGTTATAACGCTATGCAATAAAATTGATTAACCACTAGTGGTTTACATATTTATAAGCATAATATAATGACGGTTTCACCTCAAAAATGTGATTTTTGGTAATTTCATAGTCATGTGATAAACTGAATCTAACATTGATGATTCTATACTAATGAATTTCTTAATTTTAGTGAAAACCTATTGACTGTTTAACAAATCTCACAGTTGATCCCTTTTCCCTAAATGTTTTAATAAATTGATTTAAAAATGAGCACTCATGTAAGATCCTTTGATGCTGTTCTGGACATCTCTCATATTAAATTGACATTGACCAAATCTTAAACCACTAGTGGTAAATCAATTTTAATACATTTGTATATCACTCCCAGTCTCGACATTATATAATAAAATATTGAAATTTTCCTCAGTATGTTTGTTTCCGGTTTATATTGTTTGTATGTTTATGACTTGTATCCCAGTTAGGGGTTTGGTCAATTAAAAATATGTAAACTTTTTTAAACTCTTCTAGGAGCTTGAAACTTTGTCAATAATTTCATTGGAGAGTTATATCATCAGATACATGGTAAGTGTTCAGCGTAGTCGTAAAAGATGATTTCTGAACGTACTGACAATTGAAAAATGGTTATCTCAATTCCTCTTCTAATGGTTATCAGATTCTTGTTTACCTGTTCTACTTAAACACATCAAGACGAAGGTATAAAGTACAAATTTTAGCTGCTAAGTTGACCAATCACAAGTGATGTGGCTTATGGCGTCATGTTTCCCTTGATATATGAAAACATATACTGTCAGAGGAAGAATTTTAGAAAAAAATCTAAGCATGACTAGAGCAAAGAAATGGGTTAACAAATATTGTCAATATTTCCAATTTAAAACCAAAAATATAAAAATTTCATTGACCTTGACCTTGAAATAATGAGGAGGGTTTAATCATTTCAGGTTAAACGTCATTGTAGTTGAGTATATAAAATTATATATACAAACCAAATCACATCAAATAATGGAGAGATAAACTTAAATATAAGCTAAAACCTATCTTTTTATGGCAATTTCTGGCTTTTGAGACCTTGACCTTGAGATTCAACTAGATAATTAAAGCTTATTGTCATGCTATTTAAGCAATGTTATACTGTGCGACATATTTCTAAAACATTATTCTGAACAGAACTGAAATATAGGTATTGATAAACAAATATTGTCAATATTTCCATATTACAACCATAAATATGACAATTTCAGTGATGACCTTGACCTTGAAATAATTTGGAAGATAAAATTATTTCAGATTTAAAGGCATTACGGTTGCTGTTGTAGAGATTAAATATACAAACCACATTAAATACTCAAAAAATAGATTTAAATATGTGCGAAAATCGCTAATTTTATGGTTATTTCTGGCTTCTGTGACCTTGATCTTCAAACTGATAATTAAGGCAAATTGTCACGTTATCTTAACAATCTTAAATTGTGCAGCATATTTCTAAAGGAGGAAGCTTAACATAACTGAATTAAAGAAATTGGTTAACAGATATTGTCAATATTTCCAATTTTAAACCAAAAATATTAAAATTTCATTGTCCTTAACCTTGAAGTAATATGGAGGATAAAATTATTTCATTTAAAAGGCAGTGTAGCTGCGTATAAGAAGATTAAATATACAAACCATGTCACATCAATTAATGGAGAAATATACATAAATATTCGCAGAAACTGCTCATTTTAAGTCAATTTCTTGCTTCTGTGACCTTGACCTTTAGCTGGTCACTTACAACATAATATGTTATTTTCGGTACATTATCCATATTTCCTCATTAACATCCATAGTATATCCTACTTTTTCTACTATTTTTTAAAGTTTGTAGAGGCTACAGACTGTAACCTGGTAAGATACTTGTCCCATGCAAAGAAGCGGTGACTGTTGTAGTTGTTAGGTTATGATCTATGTTGTCTAAAGCTGCTATTGTGAAAATATGTTTCTTAAAATAGAAAGACAAACCATAAAAAAGAAAAAGAAAGATATTTCTGGAGAAAGAAGCTAAACATAATTGAAAAAAAGAAATTGGTTATCAAATATTGTATTTTTTTCCAATTTATGTACAAAAATATTAAAGTTTCAGTTACCTTGACCTTGAAGATATCTAGAGGATTAAACTATTTTAGTTTAAATGCATTGTAGTTGTGTAGATAAAGATTAAATATACAAACCAAATCACACCAAATTATGAAGAGATAGCCTAAAATATGGGCGAAAATCGCTCATTTAATGTAAATTTATTTATTCTGTGACCTTGACCCTCAAATTCCTATTTAAGGCCTATTGTCATGATATCTTAACAAATTCTTTTCTGCACAGCATATTTCTTAAGGAAGAAGCTTAACATAACTAAAATAAAAAAATCGGTTAACAAATATTGTCAATTTCTCCAATTTATGGCCAAAAATATTATGTGTGAAAATCTCCCTATTTATGCCAATTTCTTGACTCCTTGACCTTGACATTTAAAATAACAAATTTAGGCATAATCTCATGTTGTTTTAACAATGTTAAACCGTGCAACATATTTCTTAAGCAAGAAGTTCAACATACCCGAAATAAAGAAATCGGTTTACAAATAGTGTCAATATATCCAATTTACAGCCAAAAACTTTAAAGTTTTAGTGACCTTGACCTTGAAGTAATTGGAAAGATAGATAAAATTATTTCAATATAAAAGGCATTGTAGTTGCTTATGTAAAGATTAAATATAAAAACCAAACCACATCAATTAATGAAGAAATATACTTAAATAGGTGCGAAAATTGCTCATTTTATGCCAAATATTAAAGTTTTAGTGACCTTGACCTTAAAGTAATTTGGAACCTAAAATTATTTCAATTCAAAAGGCATTGTAGTTGCTTATGTAAAGATTAAATATATAAACCAAACCACATCAAATAATGGAGAAATATACTTAAATATGTGCGAAAATCGCTCATTTATGGTAATTTCTGGCTTCTGTGACCTTGACCTTGACCTTCAAACTGATAATTATGACATATTGCCACGTTATTTTAACAATGTTACACTGTGCAGCATATTTCTAAAAGAAGAAGCTAAATATAACTGAATTAAAGAAATTAGTTAACGAATAGTGTCAATATCTCCAATTTAAAACCAAAATATATAAAATGCATTGACCTTGACCTTGACCTTGAGGTAATATGGAGGATAAAATTATTTCATTTTAAAAGGCAGTGTAGCTGCGTATAAGAAGACTAAATTTACAAACCAAGTCACATCAAATAATAGAGAAATAAAATTAAATATGTGGCAAAATTGCTCATTTTAAGTCAATTTCTTGCTTCTGTGACCTTGACCTTGACCTTCAGCAGGTCACTTACAACATAATATGTTATTTTCGGTTCATTATCTTAATAAGGAACATATTTCCCCATTTAAAAATCAGATATGTCCCTTCAGCAGATTTTTATGAGATCAGAAATACAGTCACAGATAAATTTGCTTTTTGTGACGGTACATTGGGTGTTGCTATGGTAACGCTTCAGGAACCATACTTTCCCAAACATGTCTTTTCATATATCAATCAAGGAAACCTTGTAATATTTCTGGAATATGCCGGCATATTTGTAACAGACCGCACTCAATATGAAAATGTCCTTTGAAAATGCTCAAAAATCACATTTGTCAAATTTCTGAACCCCCACCCACTTTGCAGAGCATGAATAAAAGCCGAGGTTTTCCAAATGTAATTTTGATTGTTTATTTCTAACAAAGATGTGTTATATATTCATACATATGGATATTTTGTGGCATTTGGTTTATTCTAAAGTGATGATTTCATTTGGAAATCCATCAATTTTAAGTGATTTTTGTCACTATTTTAGCCAAAATGTTCATATGCAATTTCCATGGCAACGGGCATGCATATGGATGAAAGGAGTGTTGATTGCTTGGTTTTGGGTCACCATGACCAAGATAGGAAAGTTTCAGCAAAATCGGTGACTATGCGTGCCATGACCCTATGTAAAAAATTAAGTGGTTACAGAGAATTGCTCTTAATAAGCTTGTATTTTCATTGAGCCATGTGCATGCCAGCTTTTCCTGCTTAATTTGAGGGCTGAAAATGGGGTAATGTGACCTTAAGGGCGTACCAAAGAAACTAGGGGTCAAGACCGAAATTTCACAAAAAGTATCAAATCTTTTGGAACGCTTTCGATAATGCATGCTCAATTGCATTATGGATATCTTGGTTTTTTAGGGTGCGCAGTGGCTCAGTGGTAGAGTGCTTGACTCTAGACCGAAGGGCCGCGAGTTCGAGCCTCACCGGCGTCACTGCGATGTGTCCTTGAGTTCAACCCAGGAATACCCGTCTCTTTATAACTGAAAGATTGTTGATGGGACGTAAAGAATCAAATCAAACAAAATCTTGTTTTTTTAAGATTTTTTTTCGCGTACCAAAATTGTTTTTTCTAGCAGATAGGGCGGTGACAAAAATGTTAAAAAATGACAGAATTCACTAAAATTGACAGATTTTAGCCTCACATTCCAGAAATTGAGAACAAAGAGATCAAAACAAATTCTGAACATAAAACATACTGAATAAAGGATATTTTCTTCTTAAAAGCATAGCAATTGCATAATCCGTTAGCGTGATATTCACGTGTGAAAATTGAAAGGCCACCCCTGGTCTTAATATGGCTGTCTCAGAAGCACGTGACCAGATTAATCCTTAAAAATTGCATTCAAATTGGCCGTGAGATGACTTTGCTAATTAATACGAGCTGTTTCAGGTTTATGACATTCGTTTGGTAAATATTATAATTTTTGATATTCGAATATCCCCTACTTTTTGTGAACAGTATATATAAAGTAAAGCAACCAGCACTCTCTCAGCGAGATGATTGTAAGCCTGTTTTAGAGGCTACTACTAGTTTTAAGAGGCTAATTTCTAAAGTTCAGGATTAAGGAAATATTCAGCTTTCATGCATGACTGTGAAAACAACATTTTATAGATACCAAACAATTTTTTTTCAAAGGGTCAATGTATACACTGAATTGGATTTCAAACGGCTGCATAGAGAAATAGAAATAAAGATTTTTAAAAGCTGTTTTTGGCAACACGTAACTGTAATAGAGATTTCCCTATACATTTTTAGCTCACCTCAGGGTGAGCTTATAGTATGGGACTTGAGCCGGCGTCCGTCCGTGCGTCCGTTCACACTTTTAAACATGAATATCTCTGAAACCAGCTGACCAATCATAATCAAATTTTATCAGAAGCATCATTGGGGTAGGGGATTGATTGCATTAGGTTTTGGGTAAGATCGGATCAGAACTCTGGTTTCCATGGCAACAGATAGCTCCCATAGGGGTATAATGGGGAAAATCTTGTGACCACTCTAGCTCCTTTATTTTTGATTTGTTCTTCTTTATTCTTTCATGTAACAAGGATAATCACAAAATCTCGAATGGGTTTGAAATTCGATAGGATCCGACTAGGGACTTATGAGTTAGCTGCCCTTGAGCGTCTGAAAAATCCCCATAGACTTAAAATGGGAGAAATGATGTGACTACTCTAGTGCCTTCAATTTTGGATGGATCTTCTACATTCTTGCAGATAACAAGACAAACCATAAAAGCTAGGATGAGTTTGAATTTCGGCAAGATTCCATCACTGACTTCGGAGTAAGCTACCCTTGAGCTTCCAAAAAATTAATGAATAATGTTGTGACCACTCTAGCACCTTCATTTTTGATTGGATCTTCTTCAGTCTTGCAGGCAACAAGTAAACTCAAAATATCTCGGATGAGTTCGAAATCCAGCAGGATCCGACTAGGGACTTATGAGTTACCTGCCCATGAGCGTTTGGAAAAATCCCCATAGACTTATAATGGGAGAAATGTTGTGACCACTCTAGTGCTTTCAATTATAAATGGATCTTTCTCATTCTTGCACACAATAAGGACAACTATTAAAGCTTCAATGAGTTAGAATTTCGGCAAGATTCCATGACTGATTTTGGAGTTAGCTGCCCTTGAGCCTCAGAAAAGTTAATGAATAATGTTGTGACCACTCTAGCTCCTTCATTTTTGATCGGATCTTCATTCTTACAGGCAACAATTTAACCCAAATTATCTCTGATGGGTTCGAAATTCAGCAGGATTCGACCAGGGACTTATATGAGTTACCTGCCCTTGAGCGTTTGGAAAAATCCCCATAGACTTATAATTGGAGAAATGTTGTGACTACTCTAGTGCTTTCAATTTTGAATGGATCTTCTTCATTCTTGCAGACAATAAGAACAACTATTAAAGCTTGGATGAGTTTGAATTTCATCAAGATCCCATCACCTATGTTGGAGTTAGCTGCGCTTGAGCATCTTAAAATTGATGGATAATGTTGTGATTGCTCTAGGGTCTACATTTTTGATTAGATCTTCTTTATTCTCTCATCTAACAAGGACACTGATAAAAGATTGGATGAGTTTGAAATTCCGCAGGATCCGACCAAGTACTTATAAGTTAGCTGCCCTTGAGCATCTGGAAAAAAACCCATAGACTTATAATGGGAGAAACGTTGTGACCACTCTAGTGCTTTCAATTTTGAATAGATCTTCTTTATTCTTGCAGATAAGAAGGACAACTTTAAAATCTTAAATGAGTTTGCATTTCGTCAAGATCACCTATTATGGAGTAAGTTCTCCTTGATCATCTTAAAAATTGATGGATAATGTTGTGACCACTATAGCACCTTCATTTTTATTTTGATCTTCTTTATTCTTGCAGGTAACAAGGTCACCTATAAATGATTAGATGGGTTCAAAATTGAGCCAGATCAGACCACCGACTGAGGAGTTAGCTGCCCTTGAGCGCCTTAAAAATCCCTATAGACTTATAATGGGAGACTTGTTGTGACCACTCTAGTGCTTTCATTTCATAATAGATCATATTCATTCTTGCAGATAAGAAGGACACCTATAAAAGCTTGGATGAGTTTGAATTCAATCAAGATCCTTTCACCTATTATGGAGTTAGCTGCCCTTGAGCATCTTAAGAATTGATTGATAATGTTGTGACCACTCAAGCGCCTTCATTTTTTATTGGATCTTCTTCATTCTTTCAGGTAACAAGGACAACCATAAAAGCTTGCATGAGTTTAATTTAAAGTAGAACCAACTTTAGACTGTGGATTTAACTTCCCTTGAGTATCATTAAAAATCTGCAAAGACTAACAATGGGAGATCTGTTGTGACCACTCTAGCACCTTCATTTTTGAATGGATCTTCCTCATTTGTAGGTAACAAGGACTTCCATAAAAGTTTGAATGAGTTTGATTTTCCGCCACACCCATCCACCAGCTACAGAGTTAGCTGCCATTGAGCGTCTAAAATATAACTATATAATGTTGTGACCATTCTAGCACCTTCATTTTTCATTTGATTTTCTTCATCCCTGTAGGTTACAAGGACATACATAAAAGTATGGATGAGTTTGAATTTCGGTCAGATCCCATAACTGACTACGGAGTTAGCTGCCCTTGAGTATCTGAAAACTACACTTTCACCAGGTTTCCAATGCCATTTGTATTCAGATCTTTTTAATACTTGCAGATAACTAGAACAGGCATAATATCTTATGTTTTTGAATTAATTTCTGGTTACAATTTCAAGTTCAGAGTTATCTGCCTTTGAGCATCGTAAGTTATCCTAAGTGTCTCCAAACATTATGCTGGCTCCATGGTGAGCGATCGTTGCCCATTGGGCTACTTGTTTTTGAAAAAATATTTCATCTTAGAATTTGCAAAAACAGTGTTTTTCACCCAAAAATTGAGTTTTGTATTTTGATAGTTGAATTGATAATATACGCAATTTACATTTGAAAAAAATGGAATAAATTCGGATATTAGGTTCAAGATTTAAAGCACTTTGAAGCAGCTCACTCATTTTTTTAAAACAAAAACGACATTACATTTCAGTTAAGAGCCGATTTTGAATATTCGACGGTGTTCCTATTCAACAGCGTGTTGTTACATGTAAAACATAGTTTACAATCGAGTTGCATTTGAAAGTTTCTAGTTTGGTATTAAATTAAAGATCAGATTTTTGAAAGAAAAAGGTAGTTTTGAAAGTGTAAGTTTTTGGGTAAAATGTAATATTTGAAAATTGCGTTTTCTGTTCATACTGTTTATCAAAATAGAAAATGGGGGGTAATTGTTGCATTTCATACCAATACTTTTATCGACGTTTACAGATTGTTAAAAAGTACAAAAACGGTTTTAATGCAATGTGTATGGAAACAAAATAAAATATTTGACCCTTTAATTTTTTGTGGGGCTATTTACGGAGATATTTACATGCATAAAATGGTTAAAACTGTCAGTTATTGACCCCGTCTTTTCGAAGAAAAGCGGAGGGACTTAGTTTTTGTCTTTCAGTCCGTCCGTCCAACCCCCTTTAGAAGTAGGTACCTTGTGGCCGCAACTCCTCCTACAGTTTTTTTACCGATTATTTTGAAACTTCACTGGTGCTTTGGTCATGGTCTGAAGATATGCATGTAATTTGGATATAATCCTCAGATTATTTTTTGTCACTTTTTTGAAAGTTGAACTTAGCTATTTTTCTTGCATTATCTTTAACAGTGTAAATGGACAGGGGATAGCTTGTGGGCGCAACTCCTCCTACAGTTTTATACTGATTCTTTTGAAACTTCAGTAGTGTATTGGTCATGGTCTGAAGATATGCATGTGGTTTTGATATAATCCTCAGATTATTTTTTGTTACTTTTTTCACAAGTTGAACTTAGCCATTTTTCCGGCATTATATCTAACAAAGTGAATGGACAGGGGATACCTTGTGGGCGCAACTCCTCCTACAGTTTTATACCAATTCTTTCGAAACTTCACTAGTGTTTTGGTCATGGTCTGAAGATATCATGTGGTTTTAATATAATCCTCAGATTATTTTTTGTTGCTTTTTTGCAAGTTGAACTTAGTCATTTTTTGGGCATTATATTAACAAAGTGAATGGACAGGGGATACTTTGTGGGGGCAACTCCTCATACAGTTTTATATCAATTATTTTGAAACTTCACTGGTGTTTTGGTCATGGTCTGAAAATATGCATGTGGTTTTGATATAATCCTCAGATTATTTTTTGTTGCTTTTTTGCAAGTTGAACTTTGCCATTTTTTGAGCATTATCTATAACAATGTGTATGGACAGGGGATACCGTGTGGGCGCAACTCCTCCTACAGTTTTATACCGATTCTTTGGAAACTTCACTTGTGTTTTGGTCATTGTCTGAAAATATGCATGTGGTTTGGATATTAACCTCAGATTAATTTATTATATAGAACCTCAGCTTAACGTTTATTACTTTTCCAGCATTTTTCCCTTCAGTGCTATCAATATTATCAATGTCTATATGTAGTACCTTTGACTGCAAATGCTCCTACAGTTTTATACAAGACTTTATGAAACATCTGTATGTGCTAATGTCATGGCCTGAAGGTACGGATATGCTTTGTTTCTGTTTTCTGTTCTTCAAACTTTAGTTGTTCCATGATAGTTCATATAGACATAAATTCTATGAATTTGCTTGTTTAATTTTGAAAATTATTTTAGTTCGGAAAATACAAGGGTTACTGATTATCAAACGAAATCTACCTCTGGCCTTCAAACGTCAACATAATTCTTGGCATACGTTTTGTCAGCAAAAACATTTTCCTCGCTCATTTTAACGTTTTACCTGCTAGTGCCATTATCTTTAAAAACAGTTTGGATCCAGATAAGGCCCAACAGAACATTGAGCATGGTTGATGGTATTCATGTAAGAACAATTTTCTAAATAATTAAGTGTAAGTAATAAAGAGGGCAAAGTTGTACCTCTTTGATTAAAATATGATAGTTATATCTCAAAAAGTATTTGAGCTGGCCTTGTTATTTTGTATACTGATTTAGGCTGAGGATTAGATTATAATACTGATTTTACTTTTGGTTAGGATCAACAATAAAGAAGAATGACCCTATTTAGACTGGCTTTTTGAGTAGCCTGCCAAGAATGGTGGACACATAGGAAGCATGACTCCGTTCGCGGCGTCATCCGCCGCGTCAGACTTTTGGCTTCCAATCAATAAGTTGAAGGGGATGCATCGATTTCAACGTTTAAAGAAGGGTAAGCGTCATAAAAAACAAGCCAAGTATGAATTTGGAGATCATCCACAACATTTTAATGACTTATTGCTTTTTTTAGCTCACCTGAGCCGACGGCTCAAGGTGAGCTATTGGGATGGGTCTTCGTGCTTCCGTCCGTAAACTTTCTTTAAAAGACCTCAGCTAGGGAGCTCAGTGGTGAGTGTTTGACTCGAGACCGAGGGGCCTCGAGTTCGAGCCTCACCGGTGTCACTGTTGTGTCATTGAGCAAGAACATTAATCGTAGCTAAGTACTGGTTCAACTTAGGAAGACCCGTCCCTTTATAACTGAAAGACTGTGGTGGTACGTAAAGAATCAAATTAAACGACATCTCCTAAACCACTGGTTCAAATTTCATATTACTTCACATGAATGATGCCTTCTTTCAAAATTGCATAAATAGTTCCTCTCCACCAAGCAGAAGGGGTGCCAGAGCTCCAGATAAGAAATCTTTTAAATGGCATCTGAACCACTGGTCCAAATTCAAAATAATGTCAGAATAGTTACTCATAATACCCTCTACCAAAATTGCACATATGGTTCCGGCCCGCTGAAGAATAGGGCCGCCAGAGCTCCAGATAATAAATATCTTTGAACAACATCTGCTTCTAAACCACTGGTCAAAATTTCATATAACTTCACCACATGAACGTTCCCCATGATGCCCTCTTTGGAAATTGCACAAATCGTTTCGTTCTACTGAACAGGAGGGCTGTCAGAGCTCCAGATGAGCAATCTTTTAAATAGCATCTGAACCACCGGTCCAAATTCATAATAATTTCACAGAATTGGTCCAATTGATACCCTCTACCAAAATTGCACAAATCGTTCCGCTCCGCGGAACAAAAGGGCAACCAGAGCTCCAGATAAGAAATATCTTTAAAAGACATCTGGACCACTGGTCCAAATTCATATTTTCCCAGATTTTTTTTCCACATACTACCCTCTACAAATGGTTCCACTCGGCTGAACAAAATGGCCACATAACTCCAGATAAGAAACATCGTTAAACGGCATCTCTTTAACTACTGGTCCAAATTCAAAATAATATCACAGGATTGTTCCTCACGATGCCTTCTAAAAATAATGCAAACGGTTCTGCGCTGCCAGAGCTCTAAATAAGAAATGTCGTTTTATAACATTGCATCCTGAACCACTGATCCAAAGGACCTCTGACACTTTGATTGGATATCTGCCTATTTTTTCAGATGCTTCCCAAAGTTTCCCTATGCATAAGATATCGCTGGTATTCTTTTGAATAGGACGCTTGATGTATTAGGAACGAATTAAGGTTATAATTAGACAGGCAGATCCCTACGACAAAACAGGAGACGCTACCAATGGGGGTAGGGGATGCAAAATTTGACTTCACCAGAACATTTAGTAATCAATTATTTTCACGTGTAAGGGTATTATATCATCAATCCTCGATTACAAATCACAGTTGAAGTATTTTAAAGTCCAAAATCATGAGCATTTTAATGATTTTTTTTTCTATCCGATTTGTTAAGAAATATTTTGAAGTCCAACTGTAGTCCATATTCAACCTTGAAGACAATGAATTACCTGGTGCAATATTATGCAGCAATGTACTATAGTCCTGCCGCAATAATAAGAAACGCGAAAATCTTGAATATTAATTTTTTACTTGCATTTTTTCGAACATTAAACTCAAATCTGAATTTAAAAATCCTGCAGTGTCAGAAGAAAACTAGTTGAAGAATCTTCTGCCACTGCCCTGACCCCTAATCTCTTGGGAAATTAGTTATTTTTAGGCTTTCTGAAAAGCGGGGGGAATTTAAACAGTTTAACAGCCATGTGACGGCCTATATAATTATCCCTCGACGAAGTCGGAGGGATATAGTTTTGGCGTCGTCTGTCCGTCCGTCCATTCAGTCCGTCCGCACTTTTTGTGTGTCCGGAACCATATCTCAGTACCTATTGGTCAGATTTAATTCATTCTTGGTATAAATGATTAGTACCATAGACTCTCGATACCCTATAAGTTTGGTCAAAATCGACTTCTTAACACTTGAGTTATTGCCCTTGTTTAAGTATAGGCAATTATAAGGCAATTATAAGGCAAAACTGTTGTTAGCTTTTTTGTGTGATGATCTTCACATTTCATCAAAGCTATTATATTTAACAACTTCTCGCTATAGACCATGATTGCCAAGTGCCTGTAGATAAGAATGGCAGTGTCAAAATTTTACCCCACCCCCTTTGACCCCACCTTAGGGGTCACAGGTCAAATATTTAAATTTCGCTATAACTAAGATAATTATTAATATTTTTTTGCTGAAATTTTGCATGCAGGCAGAGCAGCAATAGATATGAAACATATTAAACGGGATTTTAGTTTGAATGCCTGATTCCGAGCCTCTTGGGTGGACTTAGAGGGTGGGGCCGAGGCCAAAATTTAACTTTTTCAGAATATGGTCATGTTGCATATTGAACACACACTCGACCCAGGGGGTGGGGTCAAAAGGTCAAACTATATATTTTTCTGAAAGTAGTCATGTTGCATATCAAATTAAAGCTGACGACGCTGGCAGCAACATAGTAGCAAATATTTTGCCCACAGACACACCCTTGACCAAGTGGGTGGTGTCAAAAGGTCAAACTATATCTTTTACTGAAAGCAGTCATGTTTCATATCAAATTAAAGGGAATTGAGCACAGAGCACCATGAGAGCAAGTATGCTGTCATTACACACACCAACGACCCCTGGGATGGGGTCAAAAGGTCATTTTTTGTTCTTTTCTAAAAGTGGTCATGTTGCATATCAAAGTAAAGTAGAAGAAGTGTAGACCTACATGCAAGGTAACACTTTGAATTTACACACAATCCTGACCTCTGAGGTTGGGTTTAAAGGTCAGATATTGAAATTGTGCAGATGTAAGTGTATTTTTATTGAACTAAGCACTAAAACATGCTTGACAGGCGTTTGTTATGATCTGAATGATACTGTAGGTGAACTAAGGGTTAGATAAATGGGATTTATGTTTTGTGATTTACATGTTTCTCTCAAATAACCCTTCGTCGGGGGATATAAATTCGTCGAATTTGCCCTGTTGTAATTAGTTTTCTACAGGTAAGTGTCAAAAGCATAACACCTTTTTAAAAGCGTGATTGCTTTGTACATGCCAGTTTTATTTTTTTAACCACTGTTATTAGTTGATAGTATCGATTCAATCAGCGTAGACACATATCCAACTGATCCAATACGACCAACTTGATCCGGTAAATACAGTTTGTTATGTTTGTAAGGACATTTTCTACTAAACAGCGTGATGTGGCTATTATGGACAGGTTTATTAAACAACTTTTACAGTGGTAAACGTCCTAAACATTATCAACTACGTTATGTAATTTTATAGTCAGCCATTCATTTTCTGTAATAAGTTGATTTGAGCTGTTTACATACATTCTTTCAATGGTAACACTCGTCAGGGATAATCCTGGACCAAAATGATGATATACCCTTAAAATGGGCCAATGGCCCATATCCCATTCAAATACATGCAAAATACGTAGTTTTAATGGGCCTTTTGAAATTTCTATGGTCCCTTTGTAAATTTGATGGGCCCAAAAATCCTTTATTAGAGCATAGTTGACATGAGAATGGAAAAGCTTATATGGGACCAAGCTAAAAATAAAAACCATTTTAGCAGAACAATAATAGTTTTTTTACAAAGTGGATTCGGCCTATTAACAGTGTCAAATAATGGGAATAAAATGCACAAATTCTACCATCAGAATTATTAGAGCCAACATTAGCTGAAATACCAGGCAATATATTTTGTCAAAATATGCCTGAAATGATTGTTTATTGAATGCTCAATGTGATATAAATTGAAAACGTACATCTAAAGTCATGTACTCGCGGTTCTAATTTATGCAGCAGTACGATACACTTTATGCTATACTGAACAAAAGTGAAAACGTTACACTACAATATTTTATATTTTGTGAGAAAGTATTGGACGAAAAGTATTTATTAAAGCTTAATAATAATTTCCTGACATCCAGCAAGTGATTCGTCGAAACTCCACCAATTTGTCTCTTTTGATCTCTGAGTTATGTTCCTTTTTTGTGCTATAAGCTTTATTTACTGAATTTTGCAATTGCGCATGCGCAAAAAGATTGTTATGCTTATCAGAATTCGTCATAGTTGTGTTGCATTAAAACACAAGAAACCTGTCTTATCACTTGAAACAAGCTCAGAAACCAATTTCGAATTTATCAAATTTGTAAAAAAAGTACAATGTCTCCCTTTGACAAAAACAAATAGGGAATATTAAATATTTGGTAATCTTCGATTTATCACGATTTTCGATAACTTTCTCTCTTTTACCAAATCAGGTAGACCAATCAGCACATTGTTCCTACCATTTCTCGACTAGTAATGTGCTCAGATTAAGATGCAACAACACATTCAATTTGCTTTTCCTATGGAGATTTCAGTGATAAAATTTCAAGCTTGGCAAATTTGATGAAAACCCCGCTTTCTAAGCGATCAAAACACATTTCTGATTGTCACATGTCTAAGATTACCATTTCGTTCAGTCCGATCTGGTTGGCAGTGGATTTCTCACTGAAGGCCTAAGCTGTGTGAGATTTCTGTTCAAATTTGTAACCTGAAAATTGGACCCCTGTCACATTCAAATGACTTCCTTGTGTTTTCTCGTGACAACATCCGTAAACCTTTTATTTTATGCATACCCCAGTCTTTAAACATTCAGATACACTTTCATTGGCTTTACTGGCTCGCACCATTTTGCAATTCAGGTGTAGGGTTTTCACTTTTGATCAGTATATAACCTACACGGCGATCACTGACCTGAAACGTCATCGAATGATTTAGTCAACCGTTGCATATTAATAGACTAGTACAAATAAGGATGAAACTAACGACTATCGACTAATGACTAAAAACCAAACTCACTGTGTATAATAGTGTACACTGTGTAACTAATTGTACTGAAGCGGAAAATGAATCTAAACACAAAAAAGCGACAGCTACGTGCTACAACCTTTATAGTGTAGCGGCTAGCAAACATGACTCGTAGGCTTGTGGTAACGGGTCTGAGCCTCATGACGGACAATATTTGGACCGCTTTAAGCCTTATATACATACTGATAGGGATTTAAACGAACAGCTATTATTAAAGGACAGTGTTCTCTATCCACTTTTACTGTCATGCCAGCCAAGAGTGACAGTGACGTCATGTTTTGTTTACAAAGTTATCAAGGACTAATAACCGATGGATCACTTGTGTATTAATCCTAGCCGCAGGATTAATACACATGTGATCTATCGATTCCCGTTAGCTCAAGTGGAGTGTACAAATTAATGTTGAACTTAACAATTGAAAACAAAATATTACGTCACTGTCACTCTTGGTTGGCATGACAGTAGATCGAGCGACTGCATGATTGACCAACTGTTTTAAAATGACAGATTAATTATATTGATGTTAGTTCGATCGCCATTCAACTAAAAGAGGATGGATAGGCACCCAAAGTTTACCTCCCCAGTCTTAACTTTCATAGGTACTGTCGGGTAATGTAGAACGTGTTACACTGAGTATCTACCTTCTTTCTGGAGGAAAATCTGCCTTTCCAAAACCATTTGTCCGTTCCTGGTAGACCAACTAGTACTCATGGGTGCAACGTTTGTGTGCTAGGAGTCAACTGTTTTCGTTTTATTAAAATTAAATTTGTTTGGATAGGTCTTGTTATATATTTACTAGTGAACGATTTGTAGGGTATTTGGTCTTTGTTACATAGGTAAAAAGAATACAAATGTATCGATGTATGTCTGAACTATTAGACGCCCAGAAAACTGCATATTGAAGTTTTTAGAGCACCACACATATTCAGTCGAGATTTCAAGATACTAGTAATGTAACATAGCAGTCTCCACATCGTGCATTAGGTCAAATATATGACAACATCTACTCATTCAAATTTGATATGAAAAAAGCAAAACGGTGGACCTCTAAATCACAATATGCTGCACCCCGTGATAAGCAGCATGGTCAGTCTATCGGAGCCTTTAATTACAGACAAATATCCAGGTTCATTGGTTTGTTTCTATGAATGGAAAACATCGACTTCCTGAACAACTCGGCTAAATCGAAATAGGATAGAGAGACAAACTTACTCATAAGGCTTCTGGGTTAATTCAAAATTAAGCAACTCAAAAAGACCATGTCTTTTCTGTTAGAATTATTACAGCTCTACCAATAAGGCGGCGATCACGAACACTCTGATTGCCCAAAACAACGGCTTCGATCATTTACCAAAGTAGAAGAATGTTGACAGAAGTACGGCTTTACTGTGTGTGACAAGCCAGCACACAACTCGACTATCACGGTTACTTTTCTCCTAGGGTAGGGCAAAAAGTTCCAATAAATCAAAAAAAGTTTCATATATGAAATACCATATTTAATGATTATTTAGCAATATAATGATTCATAGCAATATAATTATTCAGAATTTATATATATTAGCGGAATGCAATGCAATAAACGATGGCCAATTGTATATATTGAGGGGCCACAAGTTATATTTTCGGAAAAAATGCATTCTTTCACTGACGATCGATTTTGTCTTAGCAAACAGTGTAGACTCTGATCAAATGCGCATCTGGGTCTGCACTGTTTGCCAAAATACGGATTTAGGAGCCAATAGTAGATAAAGGGATATTAATGTCTGCGAATAGTTTGGTCGTTTTATTAACACTTCCTACGCTCAAACCAATTAAGTAAGTGAAGAGCTATCCTACAAAAGGAAACGTAAGAGCATGGTGTGTTCGAAATGTCATGTGTGTGGTCAAAAAAAGTGAGTATGACCAGGAAATGATGCAATCATAGACCACAAGCTAACCCTCGCCACCGTGAATTAAATACAGACCACTGACAGCTACATAACAACCGTGATACTGCATTTTAATGAAATGTTTAGGGTAATCTCTCCAGATGTAAGTGACCTCACACCGGATGGCGTGCGTGCGTGCGTGCGTGCGTGTGTGTGTGTAAATTTCCGTCAACAGCTCAGGTCAAATGGAGCCAGTGTCATGGCTTAAAGCCGCATCTGACACACTGAAGAAGCCAGATAACCGTAGTCGAAAGGAATTAAGTCTATAATCGATAATTCGATAACTATCAGCGACTGCTTAGGTCAGTCTAAGTATGGGTTCTCAATCCCAACCCCCTCCCCTTCCCTTACCAACAAACACACGCACTCACGTGTTTGTTTGCATCTCCATACCCAACATATCAACGAAAAGCATTTACAACTACATCACTTTGCCTGGCATATAAAAAAATAGTATCGGCGTTTGTGTTGGTGCGTGCACTGGGTTTCCTTCGATTAAACTTGACTTGTCCAATGGATACCAGGGCTATTGTATACAAGGCACTGTTTGGACCCAGGTTTCGGGTGTGCAAGGACTGTTTTGACTCCCTGTCTGACAGACGCAGTGATGAAAGGTGTGAAGGTGCGGAGAATACTGCATGTGAGCTTTTGTACAGCCAGAGTCGTGTTGGTGTAGTGGGATTTCAGCTGTTCAGAGCTGCAGGGAATACAGAAACAGGCTTCTCTAACCTTATTTCTATTGCCTTTATAAAAGCCTGGCAATCATTTATCAAAGAGGGTGCATGTCAGGGCTAGTGGAGTTCCCGTTCATATGGGTGTCGCCGCCCGAGTGCTAATTTGGACGGTTTCAGCTTGATTTGGGGTTTTGGCTGAAGATGTTATTGTGGAGACGTTTGTAGGTTAAAGCTCGAGTACACTACCCTCTGGGTTTTGGCCGAGTCAGGTGGTATACACTTAACAACACTTATAAGTGTGCACATATAAATGGACCCATATCTTCATAAATAAAAGTCAGATCATTTTGAAATTTTCAGCAGGTATAGATGACATTCATGACATGATATTCCATAAACATCAATTTTCCTTAAACTTTAACTTTTAAAATGCGAAATCAAAATTCAAATATATCGTAAAAACAAAGTTCACAGATTTCTGCCGCACAAGAATATACAGAAATCGAAAGGAACGTTCTCAGGACAACTGCATAATTGAACGTGCCAGTCATGGCGGTAGTTCTGCTATAGTGTAGGCAGGTGTGTCCTTACATCATAAAACTAACATTGTCTTCATAAAGGGGAACTTAACTGCAACTCGCTATCAACACGAAGTGCTCGATACGGAGGTCATTCCACTGTTGAGAAACCAGAGAGGAATTCAGTTGCTGCACGATCCTGCTCCAGCCCATCTGGCAAGGGCCACCACTGCATATCTGAATGCAAACAATGTAAATGTCGTCGAATTTCCCCCCAATTCACCAGACTTAAACATAATTGAAAACATTTCGGCTGAACTAAACCGCCGTGTAAGAAGAACAGAGGCTATTCCGACAACACTGAATCAACTGAAAGCAAAAGTTCTCTACGAGTGGAACAACCTCCCTCAGAATTACATTCAGCGTTATGTGACGTCAATGAGACGTCGTTGTCTTGCCGTAGTGAACAGTGCGGGGTGACATACCCACTACTAAGTTTACATAGACATGGGCGCCGCTGCAGGATTTGACTTAAGAATATTGTGATATTTACTTTGTTTTGTGATATATTCGATCAAGTTTGGTCTCTTCTAAAGTATTGGAAAAAATGTGAACTTTGATTTTACCATAAATTTGAATTTTGCGTTCGCATTTTTTAACGTTTTATTTTATTCGAAATAAAATAAATGCAATTTTATAACATACATGTCGTTTATATTTGTTGAAAATTTGAAAATGATCTGACAAGTATTAACGAAGATATGAGCCCATTCATATGTGCACACTTATAAGTGTTGTTAAGTGTATATTTCCCTAGGGACTTCTCATTAACTGCAGATCGCCGATATAACCATGAGTAGTATCTGAATGGCCACTTGTTCGAGACTCAACAGGGCCAATGTGTTGTGTCCTTTAGGAAGACACTTTATATGTTCTGCTTAGAACTGGTTTAATCCAAAAAATTATGAAACGTCCCGATATGACTGAAAGATCGTTGACTGATGAGTAAACCATCAGCGCAGACAAAAAAGACATTTCGACATTATTTGAACACAGTCATTTTAAAAGCCCAAGAATGCCTAGCACCAATACATTGTATAAAGGAATTTGACAAACAGTGCAGATCCAACATAGACACAAGGCAGATGGTGAATAAAATAATGTCTGATAAGGTCTACGCTGCTTGCTTAAATGATACAACAATTTCTGTAAAGTGTGAAAGCAAAACTAAAGACCCTATAATTACAGATCGACCAGTCAGTTTAAATGGATTGAAGACTCCAGTAGGCATAAATGGATTAACCGATCTACACTGTTCCATACTTAATCAATATTGAGTGCCCACTATTTCGTTGCTTTAATTGAATAGCGGAGGGGAAAGGATGACCATAGAAACTATTTTTAGAACGAATTTCTACCAAAACGGGGTCTCTGAATTGGCAGCCAAGCACATTGAGGATTGCACCAGCGGTCCCACCAGTGTGTGGTGAAAAACAGGTCTTTTCGACATCCCAAAGTGTTTCTAAAACTATATAATGTTATTATGTGATATCATATAAAACATTATTTTGGGACTACATGTACATTGGCACATTCTACAGTCTCAGTGAAAGAACAAATAAAAAAAAAACACTTCAGCGTTAGACTGGGGATCGAAAGGCTAATGCCAGTTCGAGACTCACCGTCCATTTTACACACGTTATCCACTGCTTACTACTGGTTCAACCTATGAAAAGAGGAAATCGTCTCGACATTACTGAAAATTTGTTGACGCGGACGTAAAGCATCAAAAACAAACAAACAATAACTTGAAAAAAAAATATATGTTAGGTAGGAATCGAACCAGCGACCACACGTATATGAGTCCGCTATTCTAACCACTAGACCACAGAGTCTGCTGTATTGTATGTCTCTTATTTCGTTTTGTTATTTTGAACGTGTTTGTAACTTTCGACGAGTACAACTATCCATAACAGTGAATGCGCATGAATATAATTCTAAGCGAGACGGATCTAGTTTCCATTAACATTTGTTTCAATCAAAATTACAAATAAACATGAAAATTCTTCAAGAAATACACTGGAACTAATGATACTGAAGTTTGGGCTCTTATTTACACGAGCAGAAGCTGGCGATGTAGCAAATGTGTTGTGTTTTAAAATGTTGTTAAGTATAAGTTGAACCCGCCACCATTCCTTGGTCATAAACTTTAGTCTTAGTCGTTATAGTGTAGGCCGCTGTGTCGAAATATGGGCTCCCGTGGGAATTTTTGGGTAAAAGTAAATCATGTCGATTTTCGACTAGAGAAATATATGCGGTTTCAGGAAAACGATGTTTCCAATTTTTTCTTGCATTATTAACGTCACAGTGACGTCACAAAATGACGTACCGTATTTTCACATGAATCAAACAGTTTATATCTGCTAGTGCTGTATGCACCTAAATTAATCGCATTGTAATGTTTTTATTGCGTTGAAGTGGTTGAAAACGTCAATAGGAGGACCAAAATGAAAATCGATTCAACGTGGACTTAAATTTTACGTCAAATTGACTTCGATTTGATGTCAGTATGCAGCAAAAAAAAATATTGTGTACAGAAATATAGTTCTGGAAATATTGTATGTGCCTTGCGATTAAAATCAAATGTTAGCATAAATTTATGTTTCTAGCTAAACTTTTTGAAACATGTCAGCTCTCTGACGGTTGGGGCGTTTGGTTGTTACAGCCTGTTAACTACGTTACCCCTCAAATATTTAAAACACAAATAATATAAATAATGTTGTTAAGGTAGTACCGGTATAATAAAATTGGTCAAACATTCATTTATTGTACAAGAACATTTCATTTCCTACAAATATTTATGTTTAAGTTATTAGGGCCCATTGTAATGTCTTTTATGTTACATTTAAACTACCCCTCCCCTGTAAAACCATTGAAATGTTGTTAAATAGTTTCATTTAATTAGCTTCTCATTTAACATTCATGTTTTAACTATAAGTTCCAAAGACAATTAATGGGCCATTTTATAACTGCAAGCATCTTGTTTTTATCCAAAAAAAACTTTTTAAAAGAGTTCTATGCTGTTTAATATGATACCACCGAAAAACACGTTAAATAAGGTAAGAATATTTTCATTCTAAAATTGTATTTAATGCTATATGAAAACCTTTAAACACCATGTATGGGCATTATATCGAAATTCAATAGTAAAATGTTGTAACCAACATCGTTTCTGGTGTTAATTATCTTTTTTTTTATTTGTGTGGCAATATGTAACGTATATTACAGCTTTCAAGACTGTATATGACTTGCTTAATTCCTTACATTATACCTTATATGGTATTTGATATCATTTAAAAAAGCAAGTAAGTATGAATAGGAAATACCACAATCACACACTGCAGACCAACACATGGTACCGTGAGGAAGAGCGACAGAACACTAACAGCCACAAGACATCAGGAACACAATTAAAGTAAAGCAACTAACTCTCTTTTCCCCATAAAGGTGATTGCAACACTAGAAGGACACAAAGTACTGAATAACAAAACAAGGACCAAACACAAAACCCCCACAAACAATGGGAGCAACAATAAGCAATGGATCAACAACAACAAAACCACCGCCCTAGAACATACAGCTGCCAAAGCCACTGCAGCGGGAAGGGGGGCCTAAATGCATTTTACTGGTACCAAATCTTAGTCTTAGATTATGTTGTTGTTAAAGAACAACAATTGATGGTTAGCATGGAAAAATGAATTGCTTTGTTATAGATATTCAGGTTCCTGCTTGTCTGAAAAAAGTATCAATTCACCCATTCATCATTTGCAAAATATTATATCTTTTAACTTTTTATATCTTCAAAAAATGATTTGCCCAAAATTATAGACTTTAAAACTCATAAGCAAATAAAATGACAGTTTTCAAGACCAGTACTTAGAAGGATACATTCCCATTTTCTGTCGAATTTGTTAAAATAACATATAAAGTTGTATAAAGTATATCATAAGGCCCCATGTTTATCGAAAATGTTGTCAAAGACAAAATATAATTAAGCCTGAAAAGCTAATATATCATGGTGAGTTTAGAGATTTGCTTTGTAGTATTTATCTGGAGAATTCTAAGTTTAATTGAAATAGTTATAATCAGTAAAATCTATCACTCTATGTAACTGTTTGCAGTTGTTCAAATTATGGGTACACGTATTCAGTTACGTTGCATGATACAGGCTAGATTCCATGTATCCATGTTTATTTAGGTTCAATTACCATAAAATAGTAACCCTTCTAATTACTAAATATTTTGAGGGAGGTATGCATTATAACTGCCTGTAATCAGTAATTGTTTAAAGAGGCTGTCACCAAATCAATTTGTATCCTGGCATCTATTTGCGTATGCAGATGGTGAGGCATTACTGAAGTTTTTAAATTAATTCAAGTTTATATTCAACATAGCTTTCGTTGTTTAATTAACGAAACTGTCGATCACATCAACTTAGTACTTCTGGTCACTTGCTCAACCAATAATGGGAAAATAGTGGTGAGTTTTAGTCTAAGGTAATGATCACATTAGATATGACCATATTCAAGGAAACAAGTTAAAGGTCAATTGTTACTTCAATACCAATTTAAATACAAATTTTATCAGCCCAAATTATGTCCGGCTAAATTTGATCAGATGACATTAAAGTTATTGCAAAATAGATTTTACAATGTTCTTTTAGAATGCTGGATAGAAAAGTGAGATATTTTATAAGCAAGTGCAAGTAAAAGCTCTCACTTAGTTTTAGCATTACATGCTTACATACCTGAACTGACTGTGACTTTGACAAAATATTATAGGAACATTGTAAACATGGTAAATCGAGCAATAAAGAGTTATATGTGTATTAAACATATGAATAAATTGTAAACTCACCAGGATATAGATTCAAAAGACGCACGCAAAAATGTTAACTGCTCTAGCTAATATCAGCAATAAGAGGACACACTACTCAGTCACAATTGATAGACTCACTTGCAAAGTACCAAAATCAAATGGGCTAAATCATTTTAATTATTCTTCCCATTACTACTGTTATTTTTTTTTGTTTGATTTAAAATATGCAAAGAAGTAATTGGATGTATTTTTGTATCTATCGTAATGTTCACATTTGATTGGCTAACTATCAAAATGATATTATCTGAAACAAAACTCAACTCAAGACTAAATTTAATTGATAGTTTTATGCAAAACAAATTAACCGATACTTTATTTGGGTCCATTAATATAGCAATGGCTACAGTATATTATGCTATACTAACAATACCTGGGTGATAAACCATTTTCTTTCAAATGTATGACTACCATGAACCATTAGAACAAATGCTGTCTGTTCAATGCTTCACAAAATTTTAGAATCAGACAGAATGAAAAATAAGTGTAATATGATCCTTAAACTTCTCTTGTTATGCATTTTACCAACATAAATGGTATTCTTACTTCATCAAATTAGACATCCTTCTTCAGATATAAAACGATTATAACCATAGGAATAGGCTTGTAAAATATTTTACTGACCGTTCCAAGGCGGTACTTCTTTTGTGGATCTTTTATGTTTTTTTCTGTCTTACGTTTGTTATGCCTTTGTGCGTGTCTGTTTATATGTGCCTTGTGTCACCTGCTGGGAAAGGTCTGACCTCTTGGCTCTCGTTTGTGGTGTCTTACTGTGAGTTTGTCACTTTCACATTGGTATCCTGTGTCAGGTATGGTACTTGATTGTATCGATTCCTGATCTTTGCACCCTTACTTACTTTGGTGTGTGTCATACTCGTATGTAAGGAAATAATCCTTAAGTTTCCAAAACACTTCAGTTTATTGTTTCAAAAGATGAGGATAAAGGTCACGATTTAGACCTTAGTCTGGAATAACTTAATTTTTTTAACGAATTCTGAGTAAGTTTTTGTCTTTATCAATACAGTTGGTGTAATCAATAGTAGGGTTACACAATGCGTGATAGATCTTACTAACTTAAAGCTACTTCATGCTTAATATTATTGTGTCATCTAAAATAAGGTGTAGTTGGTGAAGAAAAGCGTCTTTTTTTTAATATCATTTCATGTGTAAAATGAAGCAAATACACGAGTGTCAGTGAGATAAAAGATATCATTTTTGCATTAAAGAAACATTAATGGATCATAAAATAAGCAGCATCTAAAATGCTGCTTATAAATTTGATAAAATACAAGGATTTGAAATGACGTTTTATGTGATTTATGGTAACATGTCTTCTCTTATTATCAATGCTTTGTTGATATTTCAGTTAATGGCAATTACTGGCAGTTAAATGACAGTAAATAAACCACTAGCAGTGTAAACTCATAAATTGCTGTTTTTGCTTTAAAATAATGCATTTAAAAGAAAGTAAAGTACATAACAGTAATATAACAGGTCTTTTTATTTGATAGAATCATATTGCTAGTCATTTGAATACAATTAAAAGTCTAAGCTTATATTGTCACGTAGGAATAAGGAACAATTTGATAGGAATTCCTATTATTTCAGGTTAACGAAGTAACTCTGTTACCGCTATAGAGTTGATATACATTATTCTGTGGCTTATATATTTTGGTTTTAGAAAGATGTAGTGTACAAAACTCTCCCTCAGGGGTATTTTGGCAGCCTATCGTCTAGTGATAGTACTAAACATTAAATAGTAATACATTTGAAGTAAGTAACATATATAACTGTCATTTCGTAGAGGTGTATTATTTAAACGCATACTTGCTGTTTGCTGCTATTTGATAAATGCTTTTAAGACAATCAGCATGTCGATAAATAAGGATTAGATATAACTTGGTATTTGCACAATAGGATTTGAAATTACAATAGAGTAACGTAGTTAACTTGGCTGTTACAGATCAGGGAGCTAACATGTGTCATTTTGTATCTTATATCATGTAGTTTCAGTAAAGCATAGTGTACAATATTCCAGCAGTGGGAGAGGAGGGTCTATTAACATATTGTGATCTAATGTCATTTGAGCTTTCACTATAACATACTTTTCATTTTGATACTGGCGTCAATTTTTTCCTGTCTTGACATCATTTTGAAGTTAAAGTAACATCTTTAAAATTCTGAGTCAGAGTCTATGCTCCAAATACAATATATCGCCAGTAATATTACTATAGCTGATCAAACAGTACATGTTTGCACCAGCTGTAATTCATAGTGCTCAGTTTTCAAGCCCTAAATAAGCCAAAAATGGGTACACCACTTTGTGACGTCACCATGACGTTAAAACGTCAAGAAAAAATTGGAAACATCTTTTTTCTTAAACAGAATACATTTCTCTACAAGAAAATGTATGTTTGACACTTTTACCCAAAAATTCCCACGGGATTACACAGCAGCATACACTATTAGTCAATCCTTATTTGTACTAGTCCAATACTAAACTGTGTCAGTTTAGGTCCATTCTACCAACAGTAATACTCCCCCGTTGAAAAGAACCAAAAATATGCCAAAATTCCATCTAATTACAGAAAAACACAGCAAAAACATCAGGTTGAAAAGTTTGTCAAAATACTGCAGCTTTTTCTACCCGCATATCGAAAAGTTCAAGAGAAAATAATGTGAAAAGATGCCCTTAAAGTCGACTTTTCGCGTTTCTTATTAAAGCTGCATAGTCTGTAACTTTTGATCTTCTAATTTTAAAAATAATGTTTTTATTTTTCAAGAACGCAGTAAAAATACTCAAATTCAGGTAAACACGTTGCCATTTTCGTAAATCTTAACACGTTATCACTATCAAAACAACTGCATTTATGTTAAAATTCAACGGTCTATAATTATTGGAGGGACGCAAATAATTACCAACAAGAGAAAAATACACCTATTTGATAATATAATTCACTTTTCCATGCAGTTTTCAGCTGTACTGAACATTTTTATTGTGGAAACATAGCTTCATTCTACTTTTACAAATGATCAAAAAAAGAAAATATTTTTTTTCGAAAAATGTTCACAGTTACAGAGTATGCAGCTTTAATACGGCAGTACTTTATAACCATTCATCCATGCATAAAGTACAACTAGTCAATGGCCATGCAGTTTATGTGTATTGGATAGATACAGTATATGTGCAAAGTAGTCTACCAACTGAATTTAGTAAAAGGATAATTTTCATAATCTAAAGAAAAATATGCTAAAACGTTGTAATATTTGATGACAAATGGGTTATGAAAAGGAAGCTTACTTATACTTATTATTTCATTATACTGGAAAAAAAGATTTTCAAAGAGCACACCAAAAATTCAAATGCTAATGATCAGGCTCGCCCAGACGTCACCTTTTGGGCTGTGGGATATCATTCCCCCTGAGTCCCAGCTAGCTTTTCACTTTTATTACGTAAAATATGAGAACGCACTTACGTGCAAAAGGATTAGTTGGGATTCAAGGGGGGAATGATGTTTTCAAAAATATTTCTCTATTTCGCATATGTATAATAGAAAAAGTGACCATTTTAGCCCCAAAATAAAGCCGTACACTTATAGAATTGGAAATCAAATGCAAAATCATAAACTAGAGACCAATAGCGAGCGTATATATGAAGATAAAAGCATTTGATTGACTTTGATTTTTATCAAAATAATAGGCAGCTATACACTGATTCAGTTAACGTTTTTCTGAACCGCCGCCTAAATTCTATGACTTCGCATCAGTGTTCATCATACATTGTATATAATTCCTATTTCACAACGTCCAAATGATTCCAATGGCCAATGAGCTGAAAATAGAAGATATATTCTTCTAACAACATCTTAACCAACGGCTAAAAGTCAAACAATTTCACACAAATATTCACATAATTACCCCTTTTATAATTGCTTAAACGGTTCTGTCCCTCGCAGCAACATTACCTCGATAATTATAGAATAACATTCAAACTATCGCAAGCCAAGTTTTAACGTCTCTAATTTTGCCATGTTAAAACAATTTCGCTCTGGCAAAAAAGGATACTAAAAACTGAACCAGAACCAAGATGAGCGATCTGGACAGTGCATTCATTCCTCTCCTCTTTTTGTTTATTACCGTAAAACATAAAATAATGTACAAGATAAAATACCCTTTTTCAGTAAATCCAAAAATTAAATTGCATTTCTTCAGTTGAAAGCATCCGAATTCGCAAGTAAATTTGGATGTTTTTAAAAGACTCGATGGAATATGTGGTACCGTTGTATTAAACAAATAACACTTTGCTACAAACGGAGTGGCTCAGTGAGAAAAAAACTGCTTTGCATAAAGCTGTTCTATTTTGCTCGCGGTTTTATGCTTATAAATTGCAGTTCCAGTTCATGTTTACAGTTTCACCATTTATTCTTTGCTTAAATGAAGCATAACGAAAGTATTACTTTCATCAAAAATATCAGATATTTGTTGATCGTATGGCCCATTTCAATACAAGTACGCTTTTCACATTCCGATTTTCACTCTGATTGAGCAAAGGCTTAAGTTTCACGTTCTAAACGATATTAGATCTGCATAATATCTTTATTCATATACCCTAATTTTAATCCTAACAAACTAATTTTCACTTTTGTATCCCACCTGAATGGATTGAGATTAGTACTCGATTTCATTCGCTAGTGGCTTTCATAGTAATAACGGCGATTAAACGTGTTCCATGTGATTAAAGTGTGTGGATTTGTTAGTCAATGATAGATTAATGTAAGGCGGTTGATGTTTGACCGATGCCGTGCGTAGCTGTTTCTGGACTTGGTACATTTACAAAAAGTATACATGAAAGCCCCCAGGTATTTTTTTCTCAACTCAACTGAGCATGAATATCAACTGCACATAAAACTACAATGCTGAAAAAATGCCCTCAAACGCTCAGATGATGTATTTATCGTGCTTACGAATGTTAAAATGCCAACAATTGTAAGCATTTTAAAATTGAGGAGCGTGATAAATTCAATTCAATATTAAACATTCTGTCTTTACTATAGGACGTTTAGATATTCGAATCCCAAAAAGCATACCAAAAAAATAAAGCAATGCGTCTATCAAAATCACATTGTATAATAACTTTATAAGAAGCAAGCATGAAATCATTTATATTCAATGGGATCGCTAATGTGTTGCTTGTAACCAGTTTGACTCATTGCGTATCAATGAAAAATGCAGGGACAGAAAATAATTCATTTTTGAAAAGAAGGGAAATTGTTGAAATGGATATCGCTGGGAGCCTCCTTATTGAAGACGATTCAAATGTAAGACATAAAAGGCACGCTGACAAGCCCCTGCACCTCTCTGTTCACGGACAGAGAAGAATAGATACAACAGATGCAAGGCGAAAGCGACGTAATAACGGGAACCATTTTGGCAGCGCCATCTACTTCGATGGCAGTGGGCAGCTTTTGAAACTACGTTTTCTTACCAAACATGGGAGAATAGTTCTACCAGATGAACAGTTCACTGTGCAATTCTGGGCTAAACCAGAAGGCGGACAAGCAAGATATACGCCTATAATTGGTGAGTACTGACAATATTATGTTTTTATGTAAAATTATTGAAAATATCGTGAACATAGAATGCACCACCGTAAACGGCCACAAGTAAATGACGTGAGTTAACATTGCAATGAATAGGTGTGTTCTTTCAGCTCCTATTGTAGAATAAATCTCAAACTTATAGATTATAGTCATATTTATGATAATGAAATAGCTTCAATTCTTCTAACTTAACCATAAATATCTAATTTAACAGAGTAACTTGTGTAGGCTTATGTGACCCTCGAGATGTGACCTGTTACATCTAACAACATATTTGTATTTCATGCACCGGCTATTGCTTTTTTAAAGATAGACTATGTCTGCAAAGGTTAGATAGGGGCGGTAATGCTAATCTGATTTGGAGGTACTTGTTCTTTGGTGGCCATTGTTTAGTTAATTTGCTACTACATTACCATAGAGGGTCATAAAAATCCTAAAACCACAAGTTAAGCATTATACATAGCTTTGATTTTAACTAATTGATACAAAAAATGATAAGATATGGCAAAACAATCTCTTGTCCATTAAGAGAAGATGTATTGTAGAAACATGTGAAAACACGTACAATTGGTGAAAGATAACACATTGTCAATTTCCAACAAAAAATGGCCCTGTCTTCGCATTCCCTGTAGGGAATTTTACAGACAAAATTGATCTGAAAAGTTATCCAATACCAAAAATGAGCAACTAAATTATATCAAGAATTCCTACGCACTCTAAAGATATGGCGGGATGGGGATCTGAAATTTCATTATAATAAAAAAAAAAGTTATGATTCGATCTCTTTCTTGATTTATGACATATAGCATATATAGAGTATTTACGAAAATTGATTAGAATTGCTTTAAACATTTAATACCTTTTTGTAATAAAGCCACTTTGGGGAGATACTTCACAAGTTACCTGGCTGTAGTACACTTCTGTCTTGTGAAAGGTTATTACCGTAAATAAGAGAAAACTGAAAGCTCATCAGAAATAAATACTTTTGAATGAATCAAAGTGCACAATTTAGCTTTAAAAATAGAACCTGTTCTAAATAGATCCTTTAAACCTTATTTTGTTTGTTTGAACGTATATAACATGTCAAAATGCATTTACAGTACCCGAATATTTATGGTATATATTGCATGTATTGACTAGATTGAAAGTGACTTATATGACATTTTTCATTGAACAGTACTTTAAGGTAATCTATGCTACACCTGTATAACAAATATTTGTATGACAATAGTATATTTTCAAAACAATGTATCATAAAATAACAGTAAACTTTTTTTCGATTTATAAAATCCCCAAACAAGGTGCTAAAGCTATTTCTAATCTTTATGTACTTTATATAAAGCTATCACAGAAGTAATGTAGTAGGAACTTCGTATTAGAGAACTTCATTTCTGTCACTAAATCCTTATACGATAGAGAAAAAAAAGTTGCCATGACCTTGAGGGCTGCAGAATATCATTCCTTCCCTTGAGCCAATAATCCACTTTCATATAATGTGCAAAATATGGTAAGGCATATGCAATTGCTGACACACGGGGGAACACTATCGAATAAAATGCTTTCTGCTATCTATACATTTTAATATAAAACTGATTGTTCTACCCAAATTCTTATATCCTTAAAGTAATTAATATGGAAAACGGATTCCACTACCATAAAGTTACCAAGTCAAGGTAGTTTATCTGTGAAGAAAATGGCGGTTGATAAGTTTCATTTCTACTGAAAATCATAGGCATTTAACATCTACAACTGGTGTCAAAGATCCTTTACTGTAGAATCGGAAATTTTTGCGAGAATTTTATTTTCGCGAATAGCATTGAAAGATATATAAGTGATATGAAAAAATTGCGACTAAGGCAAGGTTTACCTATATCAATAAACGACAGAGTGATTTTACCTCGCATATGCGAAGTTTCGCGAAAATAAGTCCTCGCGAAAATTTCCGAATTTACAGTATTTTGCTATTCTGTGAGAAGCACTATTTCACTATTGTATATCTTTATGTTCTGTAGCACACGTTGGTATATCCCTTCAATTGATAGAAAGCTTTTAAATTAGTGAGACTGTTAAAGCTGCATAGTCTGTAACTTTTGATCTTCTAATTTTAAAAATAATGTTTTTATTTTTCAAGAACATAGTAAAAATACTAAAATTCAGGTAAACATTTTACCATTTCCGTAAATCTTAACAAGTTATCACTATCAAAACAACTGCATTTATGTTAAAATTCAACGGTCTAGAATTATTGGAGGGACGCAAATAATTACCAACAAGAGAAAAAACGCTTATTTGATAAGATAATTCACTTTTCCATGCAGTTTTCAGCTGTACTGAACATTTTTATTGTGAAAACATAGCTTAATTCTACTTTTACAAATGGTTTAAAAAGAAAATAAAAATTTTCGAAAAATGTTCATAGTTACAGAGTATGCAGCTTTAAAATACAGTACACCCTACCGTCTTTGCAACAACAGTGTTTGTCTCGAAATAATTTAATGCAAAACTGAATTTCTGTTGTAAAGAACTCAAATTCAAGTTAAATTGGTACATTTGTGCAAATATAAATGACGTTGTAAAGAATTTGGCTGTTATAAAGAGTGTTAGTATAAAGATTTTTCACTGTACATAACTTATTGACAACCCGAAACTCAGTATGTCCGCTCATTTGTTCGACCGTCCGCCTTTTATCCGTTAGCGAAAGACTCTATAACTCAGAAACTAGCTTAAGGAATATTTTGCTAATTTTCCAAAAGATTATGAATACTGATCAGATCTACCCCACCCATTTTTAGCGTATCTCTTAAAGCTTATGAAATATTTGCATGAAACTCCATAGGTGGGTACAGTTTGTAACTGAAACGTTTCAGTGTGCACTATATTCAGTATGTCCGCCCGTATGTCTGTGCGTCAACCTGTTATCAGTTAGAGATAAACTCTATACTCGGACTGTCGAGCACATGATCGTCATAAACTTCGATAGCGCATTCATTCTGCTGGAGACTCGAGGCTGGAGGAGACCAATTCCATGCGCGGATCCAGAAAATTTGTCAGAGGGATCCAAATTTGATGGTTTTGTTTAGTTGAAGGGGGGGATCGAGGATCCGAAATAGTGAGTATGATCAGGAAATACCACAATCACAAACCAAATACGAATTGGGCCATCATCGGCCCGCCAGCGAAGCGCCATTTAAATGGCGTTTCGCTGGCGGGCAGATGATGGCCCAACATTTAATGCTGGCTTGGTAGCTTTGTGATTTTTCAGGGGATCCGGACCAGTATTGCAAAGAAACCCTATATCTTGGTGATTTTTGAGGCCCTCCCAGGGGTTTTGGGGAACAGGGGGAAAAGGATATTTATTCCAGGGGAACAGGGGAACAACGGTCAAATTTTGAGGGGAACAAGGGAACCAAGACAATTTTGGGTAACAGGGAACATAAGAAAACAAATTTTCGATTTTTGGGAAACAGGAGAACACGCAAATTTATTTCAGGGGAACAAGGGAAAATGTACGCCCTTGGGAGGGCCTCATTTTTCAGGGGAGGGGGGTCCAGACCCCCTGTCCCCCTCTGGATCCGCCCATGAATTCTTTGGTTACACAAATACCTTTTTGCACGGACTCATCAACATACGTTGAACACGGGTCGCATTGATTTAAAAGGACAAACAGTATAAGATTTAATTTCTGATCATTTCTTTTAAAAGTTGACAGCAACATTAAGATACGCTGCACCCACTATTGAAAGCAGTCAAAATACTTCTATAAGGGTAAATATTTATTACCATGCCCAGTTTGAATCATTTAATCGTTTATGAATCGCACATTTGCAATACGTTGTTGGCATTTTAAATACTTCAGCTTAATGACGTTATATTTATTGACATTATTAATGGGTCCTGTCGCGAGAAAACCTGACTTCCGGATTTCCTATCAGCATAGGTACATGCATGCTCAGCTACAGACTCTATTGATAATCTTGAAATTTTGGATGTAGCACGTGAGACTATAATTTATTCCGGAGGACAGCGATAAACACAGGTGCTGACCAGACTGCACAGGCTGGTCTGCGTCTTAGTTGTTCGCAAACATAAAAACAGGTGATTCCTTTAGGACATGGTCAATTTGATACGTCAGTATCTGCGCACCTTCAGAACCAAATTTGTATACAACTTAGCAAATGGACAGTTTTAGCATCAACGATATTATCATAGTTGCTTTAAATTCTGGCATAATGATAGAGGTATACGACAGAAACAGTTTGGCACTTATATTCAGCAGATATAAATATATTGCCCCCAATTTGCGTATCCTCAATACGCATCAAAACTGCCGACCTTTTAACATCCAGCTATACCCATGTCAAGCGTGAATTTATACTTCGATCTCATTATAATGCTAAACATGGCTTGACTGATATTGATATCGAATACTAAGTTTTTTTTGTAAGTACAAGTTGCCTAGTCTAAGTGTTTATAAAGTACATATACGGCAATTGCCCCCTGTCCTGCTAAACCAAGATTTATACTGTTTAGCTCATCTTAGCCAAAGGCTCAATCCGATGAGCTATTGTGATCGTTGGATGTCTGTCATCAATCGGGTGTCGTCCATCGTCAACAATTGCTTCAACAGCCAACACGAGTTAAGTTCACCAATTGCAACTAATTTTGTCCCACAATTTTTTGGCTTAGTTTTTCATTTTTATGTTATTATTTTACTTATTGGTATAGGTCAATTAGATAATGATGTCTAAAAAAAAGTGCTCATCCAAAAATTTCAATTCATGCAGCCCCACAAAGAGCACCACTGAATTTGAATGTGAACTAGGTTACTGTGATGAAGTATAATTGTACACACCAAATTTCTTACAAGACTGAAATATTTAAGAGCTTTTATAGCATGCACTTCTACTTGGATCTCTTGTTGATCAAATAAGTCTAGTATGTAGAATTTATATCATGTTTTTGCTTCTCAGCATGCTCTAAGCAGGTTTTTTATGAATTGACAGTGGAATTAAACTGTAATTCTATGAGTACAATAAGTGTTTTAATTGTATCCATCAAATTTGAAGAGTTGACCGCAAAAAAAAAAATATTGGTTTTGAAACAGTAGATGATGAATATTAAAAATTACATTCTTCTTTGGTATTGGAAACAATAAAGTATATTCTTGTATAAAGAACATTGTGCCAATAGGTCGGTAACGTACGGTGCTAAAGGTACCACCGTAGTAACGTAATTCACATACCTTACACTCTGGTCTGGTTTTCTGCGTAGAAACATATATTTTTCTGCAAAATATCAGGTTCCAGTGTATTGCTTAACTCTTTTTACATCATCCTTTGCACATTGGAAGTAAGCTGTTGCATCTAGTTTCACTAATCTTGTTGGAATAACACTTTAAAATATGATTATAGAATAATGATTTTAAATATAACATATAGTTGGAAATTTGTTGTGGCTCACTGCAAACTAAGACAATGCAAAATAAATAATCTAACTTCAATAAATGCCTGTTCATGTACACATATTACAAAAAAGCAAAGTTTGCATCATTCACAAATGTACGCCCTTCTCAGAAAAATGGCAAAATGTTCATGGAACGTAATTCACATAGCCCATTTGCTCACTTCAATTGGATATAAGCAGTTATAAATTCAATTTAACTATTTTATCTATCATATAAACCATAGAAGTTATCAACATAGTAAGTCATGAGAACATTTGAGGTCACTGTGATCAACTTGAATGGACCAGGATGCAAACCCGAGAGTGCCAATGTAAAAGCATACACATAATCTCATCAATAAACCTCTAGTGGTAGCGGCAATGAGATAAAATGGTTTGAAAAAGAGAAATAACAATTGAACAACAAGTAAGAAACTTATAATCACCGTCGATTTGTTGCCTTTTGGCCCTTTGATTGGACTAATCTGTTTTTTTTGTAGAATGTGAATTACGTAACCTGCTTGTGAATTGCATTACCTATGTTTAACCCAGCTCATTTAAAAAAAATATACGAACAATCCCTCAGAGATTTACACTTTTCAATTTTGTTTTTTTAAAACAGATTACTTTGCATATGAAGGGTTGATATAATGGGTATCTTTGTAAGTTACACAAATTGGGGAGTTGATGTACCTGGAGCATATAGGTAAATCCTTGCTAAAATAAAATGACAACTGCAAAATGGTTTAAATTGATCTTTATTGATTGGGACAGATTTGCTTTGATTAAAAACAAACATTTTTTGTCAGCTAATGAATGCATTAAGAGAGGTATTTGGATTTTAGTAAAATTGTAGTAACGTAATTCACAGTAACGTAATTCACAAATTTATGTTTCCACTTATTTTGTTCTATGCAAATAACTTCTTGTAAAGTTCTTGTATGGTTTGTTATATAGTTAGGTTATAGTTCTTACAATTGCAATATTTGTACCTCTTCTTATACAAATAATACACATAGGGTAACGTAATTCACAAAACTGCAGATTTTTTAGACAACCTCAGATATCTTTTCATCTGCGAAAAATAAACAATTATTTCCCCAAATTCGTTTCTTTTTTCCATGCACATATTAATCCTCTTGGCATAGAGATGTTTGATGTGAGCTTATGATTCATGGTGTGTAAGTTGTGTGATGGCTCTATTGGTAACGTAATTCACACTAGATTATGGGACATTAATCATCAATACAACAAAACATTATTTTTCTCTTTTCAATCCAATGAGGGACATTAAATGAAAGGTATATATGTGTGTCAATGAAATAAAGTTGAAAACTGCTTATAAAAACAACCATTTTAGCATAATACATTCTTAAAATTACATACTATGACGGAGGGACAGCATTTTTTGGCAATTTTGGGGGCACTTGCTGTTGATAAACGTCGAAAGGAATAACTATTGACCATTTCCATTGCTTTTCTTTTACTTGATTGTCAAGCCATAAATCTAAATTAAACTTATAAACCTTAAAGCGTTAGAAAAAACACTGTTTACTTTGCTGAAATGGGGATGGGACACAAAAATGACCGAATTGGTGAACTTTACTCGTTTTGTCTGTCAAAGGACATACTGGCTGCGCGATAAGTGCCAAAATATCATGTATTGGTTCATTTTGCTTTTTTAGGTGCAAACTTGCGGTCATTTTCATACAGTGATATTACTGTTATGTATTCTTTTTACAGTAACTTTAATGATTACGTATTTTTTTTTTAATTTATTTTATTTTTCTACTGACAATTTCACTATAATATCACTCTGTCAATAAATATATGTAATACGACATAACATAACGATTCTACGTCGAAGTTATTACATTTACAAAATATGATTCTAATGCACTTGCAAATGCAACGCGGCGTCTGATTGGATAACGTCATAAATTTGCGACAGTATAAATTATTATTCTGATATACTGTCGGAAAGCCGACGTCATAACGTAACGTCGCTTTTCATTGGTTGACAAGTGAATATATGCAGCTGGCAAGCGGTTTTATGCAGCTGGCAGCCGCTGGACGTATAGGCGCAACAAAGTACAATTTCACTGTCTTTTTGAAGCGAAAATGTTAATAGTGCATTAGAATTGGGATAACCATATTCAAAATTTTCATTTGGGGAAATATATCGTCGGATATACGTTCGGAAATCACGTTTTACGGCTCCGCTTACACGTCGCCTTAAAACTAAAATTCCGACCGTATATCCGACGATGTAGCTCCCCAAATGAAAATTTTGAATACAGTTATCCCCTAATTTTAATACAATTCGAGGAGTCCATTCTGGTTTGCTCTTTGCACATCTGTTCTTTTATTATATGACTACTTTTTGTAATATTTCAGACTTATTTGATGACTGCAGAAAGAAATACCCCACCAGTAGATGGACAGTGGGCATACATACAGACAGTCATGAAATGAGAAATGCAAAATTTATGTTTAGTTTACTTACTGAAGGATCCGGTGAAAGCACACTGCTATCGGCTCACAAACGTTATGACGCAAATGTGTGGACTAACGTAGCCGCGTCTTATGATGGTCAAACGATGCGTTTAAACATCAATGGTGCTAAAATATCCAATGGACATAATCAAAAAGGTGCAATCTACAGTCAAGCTAATTTCAAATGCAAAGTCTTGATTTTGGGTGGAAACGGAATTGACGATAATTTCTATAGGGGCCACATTGATGAGGTACGGCTCTGGAACAGAACACTACAAGATGCTGAAATAGTTGAGAGTATGTATAAGAACAATGGAGAGGTGGAACGTGATATGAACACTATAGTCTTAGACGAGTTCAATAATCTTAATCAGTGGAGAGTCTCTGCTGGTGAGGAACCAGCTATAGTTGAATCTGATATCCCCTTGCTTACACACCACATGCGGCTAGAATCACCAGCTTGTGGACAGACCGTTTGCGATGACCCCGAAGCAGTGATGAGCTACCTGAAAAATCCAGATCTACGGAATAAGAAAGTTGTTAGGTATAGAATAGTGAATGTTTTAAACGATGATGGGACTGACCCTCTGCTATCAAGCAGTCAAATACAAACACAGCACGAGGCATTGTCAATGGCATACGAACCTTACAATATTGCATTTATAGTTGATGTGTATAATTTTAAGAACTCCAGTGTTCGTGAGAGTGTCATTATGTTTGATTGTTTCCCACATATGATAGGTGATGGCGAATGTAATCAACAATGTGCCCACTCGTCCACTGGAAATGACGGCGGTGACTGTGATCAAGTTCTAACCGAGTGTTTCCCGGAATTCCTGGGAAATGGACGATGTGATGCCGAATGCAACAAAGGCTATCACGAGTACGACCAAGGTGACTGTTGTTTGCCAGGAACAGCTGCACGCAAGCAATGCATCGACCCAGATAATCCTTTAAGGTAAATATGCGTAAAACCCAATCCCCAGGTGTAACCCATTACATGTAAAGGCACAAATGTACTGGGTCGAGGATGCGAAAAGCCTAACATATCGACAAAGCCATCGGCACGTGACAAGAAGATCATTGGGATAGAAACCAGATGCGAGCGCTTTCGAGCGCTGGTTGTACTGATGTCAGGCTTTACACATTACGAATAAAGATAGGCACCAGACCAACGAGCGCCCGCGAGCACTCGTATTGTTGAACTCGCCTCAGGTGAATATATAGCATGTGACAATGTCATTACCCATTTGCTTGACTATATAGTTCAAAGTTCAGCGCAGCATTGGCATTTACTATTATAGCATTTTATAGACACATCATGTAGTAGTACATGTTAGTGCATCTGATAATGAAATGAAAAAGTTATGCATATTTATGGTATAAAATTAGAATTTGAGTTTAAACACTAGACACCAAACCCCGTTCGGTACTTATGCATGCACGCTTAAAGAACGATTTAAGCCTAGGGACCCATAACCATAAAATGGACGTGCAAATTGCGGCACCACATCATGATCTACACTGATTGTCACACTGAAAAACATTTAAGCAAAACAGTGACCCTAAGTATTTGACTGTATCCTCCATAAGAACCAAAACGGTTAAAAAAGTGATTGCTTTTGAATGCATCTGTTTAAAATAGATTTGTTTTGGACGCTTAAATGAGGTGTCTAGGTGATACTGCTATTTTTAATGTGTTGACTGTGAAATAAGAAAATTAGTTTCTGATTGCGCGTTCTTATCTAAAGACCTGTCAGAGGGAGAATACCATTATTTTACATGATAACTGACTTATTATTTTCTATAGAGGTTACATGAACGTCGAAGAACTGAGGACACTAGTTAATCTCGATGGATCATCTCATATCAACATATTCTTTATCACCTCAAGCTGGCATGAGGAAACATTTAGAGGACTAGCTACTTTCCCCTGGGAAAAAAATGTTTACACATCTCAAGGTACGTATAGTGGGGTTTTGTTATTTAAGGACATATGCTGCAAAATATTTCCCACATTGAAATATGTCAATTATTTGGCAATGCATACATTTTGTTTTACAATGTATGTATGGACTGTCAATTTATGAAATAAAAAGGATATGTCACCGTAGTCACATTTTCATAATCTCAAGGAAGTTTTCAGCATTTGATCAATTTTCTGAACAAATGCAAGAAAAACCTTAGTCTTAAATATTAAGCAAAAACAGTTGTAATGTTAACCCAGCTTCTTTATTTTAACTTAAATTATTGCTCATGACCTCGGGCTTTTTAGAAAAGGTAAAAATTTATTGAGACAAGATACTACATGATACATTTTGATAAATCCCCACAAAGAGGGTTTAAATTTTTAGAGTAAATTATATATTAAAAATTCTGACATTGAAAGTCTTAAATTTTCGAGCATAAATCAATATAAAGCGTTGAGGAGTGATTTTTGCCATCTTAATAAATCCATATAACTAGTTTGAAGTAATAAAACGCTAAAAAAGAGAAAGGAGAAAAAACCCACTGTAAAACAGGGGCCCATCCAGGAATCGACCCTAGTTCTCTGGTTCCACAATCCGACACACTAACCGCAGTATGCAATAATTGCAGCTGTAGAAAAGATAAGTTATCCGACTATGGGAATTAGCCACATATGTCTTTAACCGAATTCTATACTTGCGTTTATACCATCTTTACCCACTTTAGCATGACACATCTCGTGATGTGCCAGGTCTACACTGATGTAGGTGGTATAAAACCGCTATACCATGTTTGTCCACCTGTACGTAAGATAATCCACTTGCTAAAGCTCGCGGAATATCTCCACATACAGGCGGACAATCCATGGTATATCTATTACTCAACACTGGGACATAATTAAGATATGTAAGATTGCAAGTTTTGCTTGATTTGATTCTTTACGTCCCATCAACAATCTTTCAGTCATATAGGGACGGGTCTTCCTGGGTTGAACCAGTACTGAGGTAGGATTAATGCGTTTTGCTCAAGGACACAACACAGTGACACTGGTGAGGCTCGAAGCCGCGGCCCCTGGGTCTCGAGTCAAGCACTCTACTACTGAGCCACTGCGCTCCCATAAGATTTCAAGTAGTTTAACATCCATACCAAACGCAAGTACTTATGACCAGAAAATGCAACAGATCCATGGAAACACGGTGAAGACACATAACACAAACAAACACAGGCAGACGCACACAAAAGTAAGAATTCATTAACGCAAAGCAACCAGTTCTCTCTTCCTCAGTGAGATAATTGCAAAACTAGAAATAGCACAAAGAACCATATCACAAAACCAGAATAAAATACAATACCGCCACAGAGAATGTGAGCATTAACAATGAACCAACCAACAACAGAATTACTGGTGAGGGAGAACTATTGCTGGTGTTAAAGCACTCTTATTTTGTTTTAGCTCGCATGGGGACATGCTTTCTTATCCTATGCATTCGCAGAAGGAAACAATCAAATCAGACTAACTAACTGTGATTTAGCACATAAAAGGGACTTCAACCCAAAGAAAGTTAGATCATCATCATTATTATATCGTTTTAACGTACTGATGCGTAGGCATGACCAACATCAGTGGTCCCCTCCAAGTATATATAGCTGGCTAGGTGCACGCATAGCAGCAGATCTCAAACCTAATATCTATGCGTTTCCTTTTTGGAGGTCAACGGTCAATAGATTCAACACACGGCAGTCGTCCTCTGTAAATGTTGTCTTTTTCACAACAATCAACACTCCTTGAGCCACAAGACAAGCACCAGGTACCAAACCACTGACGAAACATTATTTTAAAACAAAAATAGCAATATGCAATAAATCATTAAAGTGATTACATAATTTATTGAAACGGAAAGCTTTTGAAGCTAACGTACATTTTAAAATATATTGATTTCCATTTCTGTGAATGTTTATTTCATTGAAGAAGGATTTTTTTTTATTTCAATTTATGTTAGAATTGTTGGTACAAGAAAACAATAAACGACTGAAAAATGCTTTTAAGGTCACTACCCATAGCAATAACCGTAACTCTAAATCATCAAGGGAGGTAATACTTGGTAGCGTTCGATTATGACAAAGTGTGATTTTACGCAACTATGATATGTTTTCTACCGACAGTAATGCCCGTTACACTGCACGTTGGTAATCTGAAAGTGATTGATATAACATTAAAAATGCAAACAAAATTTTAAGTATAATGAACAACAAAAGTTGGCATTCTTTACGGATACTAAACGATGGCCGCTCAGCTCTGTGAGAAGAAAAAAAAGTCAGTCAGTGTAATGGAATACGCATTTTACCAGGGAAATGTCAGTCGACTGTTCGCGGTTTTTTGACAGTCCACATCAACAATCATGATATAACTACTTTTATATAGATCTATATATGATTTTCTGGTTTTATTTTACCTGCATTAAAATTTCACCAAGACAGACTATCTCGTCACGTTCTCTAGCGTCCACTTTGAACCTGACGTGCGCTAATGACGTCACTTGCTCTTATGACGTCATTATTCGTAAACGACAAGTATTGAACTTGACGCTGACGTTGAGAGTCCCTCGCTTAAGTTTGCGTCCTAAACAATTTGCCTTATGTCAAATGTGTTCCAATGTTTACCTACAAGGCTATCTTGGGCTAAGGTTGACCTAAGTATATTTTGAGTCTAAATAATAGTAGGCCTACTCTAAATTTACTAAAGGTGCGCGAGGAATTCTGCCATCGGGGTCTGCAAACAACAAAGGCACAAACCAGCTTGCGCATCCGCGCAGTCTGATCAGCGCCTTTGCTAATCACAAATTGAATAGTATCGTATTATAACTTGCTCCAAGCGAGACTTCACTATTTCCATCTAGTCTCTGTGGCTGAGAAGGCTGGTTTTTGGTATGATCTTATCGGAAACCCTGAAGACAGGTTTTGTCGCACCGATGCTCATAATTATATGTATTTATATTCATGTAAATGCGAACCCAATCCACAAACCTGTTTCATGTGATATGCACATAGAAAATGTCTAGCCCCTCTAGACTACTCGCGGCCAATTCCGCCCATGACCAACGCGGACGGGATCCGTACCAAAGATAAAACCGCCTCCCCCTCCGCGCCACTGAATACCCCCTTCAGTAGCGGGAAGGGTGTGGGCATAAAAAGAACCTTTTTCATATAAATGCGGGTCCAACCAAAGCATAGGTAAGTTATAGGTACTCAGTGAGACGGTTCTTTTGAGCACCCAAAGCAGCTATAAAAATAATGAGCAATAAAATATTTACAATTTTACGCTAAAATGTTTGCTAATCTCCAAGTTATCTCTACATTTGACATGTTTCAACCGAAAGATGTCCGTCAAGGGATATATAGATCTAATAGAAATAAACCTCCTCTGGTCAAGTGTTAAGGTCTGGTCTTGCTTCGCGATCGGACATTAGTATGGCGCCCCAGGACGCAACAAAAGATTTAAAACATTTCAAATTTTTGGATGAGTACATGTAGTATATCCGTCGATCAATTGAAGCGATGCATATTAAAACAGCACATTTTTCACCTAAATTTGACATGCAGAGTTACCCCGTGACCTTGAAAAACGGTAAATGTCCCCAAAACATTACATCTCTATCCTAATGGTGTATCTATGCAAATTTGGCCAAAATATATCGACTAGGTGTTCAGACAAAATGCGGATAAGTTTCTTTTTACCGTGGGTGGGGTATTTTGGTATCGTTTTTGGTATTGAAAAGTCTTCACATATATGCATATAAATCTTCCAAGTATTTGGAGTACATATAATTTCATTTGGAAGTTCAGAGTGAGGTATTTCAATCAACAGTGTTTGGTTTGTAAGGTTTTAACATGCTTAGAAATAAGAAAAGCCTGCTAAGATCATTAATTTTTAGTTTAGGGGGTAGGGATAATTATTTGGTAATATCTCACTAATTAGACGGTGAATTTTTTTAAAATGTTGTCATAACGCATCTTATATAATGATCACTTTCCTAAAAAAAATTTAGAAAAAATTATTTTTTTAAAGTATGTTTAAATATTGAATTATCAGTCAGTAATTGCCGAAAATTAATGCATAAATATCGGTGAACGCTGGTTTGAAAGCGTGATATGAAGAAAAATAATTGTATAGCTGCAAAAGAATGGTTTGAGAAAAAGTTCTTAATTATTTATGGCTTCGCATGCTTGTTTGAAATAACGATTTTCAAATATAAAATTGAGTTACAGAATATTTTACTTGTCTTAATGAATTTACAAAAAGCTGCGTAAAAAAGCCAACATAGGCCATATAATGAAGAGCTGTAACTTTTGAACTGGACGGTAAATTTTCTTTATTTTGCGTTATTTTGCTTATAATATGATGTACTACAAAATATCAAAAAATGAAAAAAATCTATTTTTTGGAAAAAAAAATCGCCCAGGTGTGGGCAGTGACCTTAATACGTCTTTTGCAAAAATCAATTTGTTTTATTTGGTATTATATTATTAGATCCCGGTATTTGGTGCCCTTGAAGGCATTGATTAAAACGTCAGTGTCATACATTTTGTAACAGAGCACAGACAAACATATTTACCAGTTAATTTTTTTGCAGTACCAAATTGTAAACTGTGCATATTTATAATTATTTCTTTACAGGTGGCAACGTCATGCATTACAAAAACTTCGGGAAGCCAGGAAAACTAAATGAACTTGTTCATGAAATCGGTCATAACCTGGGTCTGTGGCATGTTCATCACGGGATCTCAGAAGTCAAGTGTGACGATGTATGCGCAGAAACATATCCATCTATGGTGCATGGAGATCTGTGTTCTGACACAAATCCAACTCCTCGAAATCGACTCTGCTCGGACCCATTACCGACTTATGAAGAAGCTTGTGGCAATTATAGCTTCAAAAACACACCATTTGACAATTACATGGGCTATGCAGGTAAACCATGCATTATAAAATTGTTTTATATTATATGGATCAACGCATGCATGATAAAACCAACACAATGTCATTTGGACTAGCAAAGTCTGAGACCAATCTTACCAGTCTACGGAAGCCTATATGTGACATTGTGTTTTGTCTTTTTGATTTCGGCGTTTTAACTATTTAGTTTTCTGTTTTGTGTACAATATTGCACATTTTAAACGGCGCAATTCACGAGGTAGACCCATGATGGAGAACAAACGAGGAAAGAAAGACGAGAGTATAAGTATTTTAATTCATCCGTCGAAATGGTAGTTTTTATATATTTGAAATCGATGCAGCCGGTAACTTTCACAGTCAAAAAGTCTACTGGAGGCTTTCGGTTTGATTATGCTATATACTGGGTTCTCACTGTGAAAGTAGTCACATAGACCCAGTACTATTCAATATAATACAGTTCGACTGACTATAATAGTTCGATCCATGTATATCGACCCATTTAAATTGTTACAGAAATTAATTCTGAGATTTATTCTGTAGGTCTAGATCTGATACAGTGCATTAGAAAATAACATGGCCTTACAGGCAAAACGTATCTATCTATCTATCTATCTATCTATCTATCTATCTATCTATCTATCTATCTATCTATCTATCTATCTATCTATCTATCTATCTTGAGGTTATCTGTCTGTCAGTCTGTCAGTCAGTTTAAATACTGTTTTCAAACGTCACACCCACTGCCATATATTTTTCTTGGGTATATCTACCTTTCTGTTTGCCTAAATGCATTTTTCTACCGTCTACCCCATATCAACCCCCCCCCCCCCTCGCCTGCAAAAATGCTTGAGCTTATTCACCTGTCTGTCCGCCTGTCTGTCTTTCCGCCTGTCAGTCTGTCTGTTTTTTTATGTCTATTTAGAAAACAAGTAAGTATTACAAGGAAATTCCATAATCACTATGATGACGAGACACAGTACACAGACAGTTACACGACAGCAAGAAAGCGTTCAAAGTTAATCAGTCAGTTTTCTGGCTCTTTTCTTCTGCAAAAGGACTGCAAAACTACATGTATAAAATCACTACGAGCTTCACCACAGAATCAGAAGACAATACAATAACCCACACACACTGAGAGCAACAAGGAATAATGAAATAACAACAACATATTCAATGCCTTAGAACGGACAGTGGTGGAGATCACCAGGGAGGGGCTCTTCACCCTAGATTCTGCTATTGTACATAAGGCTGTTTTCCATTGCCCACCCTATAAGTTTCTTGGGGTTATCTACATGTCTGTCTGTCTGTCTGACTTCCTACCTTGCATGTCTGTCTGTCTGTCTGTCTGTTTGTCTGTCTAATGTGGTGTGGTGAACAGACAATCGTTATATTGCAAGACTATATGTGTACTTATATATTTTTTTATTCATTTGACTTTTATCTTTGGCCCTTTTACTTCATCTTTTGTGTTTTGCCTTTTGTGTTTTAAATTTTGTCTTCAGAAAGGTTTCTTTCCTTTATTGTCTTTTTCCTTTTGCGTTTTTCCTTTTGTCTTTTGTGTTTAAACTTTTGTATATTGTATTTTGGCTTTGGGTTTTCGCATGCTAGTTCTATGATAAAAAGACATCCCAGTACCCCTTCAAATTTTGGCAGCAAACAAACATACAGACAGACAGACAGACAATTGATAGCGTATCGGATATGAGAAGGCGGTGGAAATAGATTGATAGATAGATACGTTTTGCATTTAATGCCATCTAATTTTCGATTGCACTTTATTCGACCTACAGAATAAATAAATTGTGACTATAAAAATGAGTCAAACTGTCGTGTACAGAATTGTCATAGATCTATTTGAATACTTTCACAGATAGAATGGTTGAACGGAAAACCTACAGTAGACTTTTTGGGCTGAGATATTTACCAGCTGCATCGATTTCAAATGTAAAAAAAACGTTACACGGGATACATCAAAATACTTGTACTGTTGTCTTTCTTATCTTTTTTATTTCCATCTTGGTTCTACCCCTATGGATTGTGTTGTTTAAAATGATGTACAACATCATACACAAAACATAAATATGTATACAAATTCATATATGAGCCACGTCATAAAAAAACCCTGCATTTTGAAATGTGAGAACAAAAAGGCACTGATTAGATGTGTCCTAACATGCTGGTCAACACAATTTTTAAAGCTTGATATCTAATTTCAAGATTCTATAGAGCCAATGCTAAAATCAACGATATATCTTACAATACTTCACAGCTTTGAAAGCGCGAGGAAGACGCGCACTGGCTGACGTACGTCATTTGTTACTGCAAAATGACGTCAGTCATGGCGTTAGACGGCAAACGTCGTTTGTACGCTGGAAATATATGCGACACAATCCAACTATTGGCGGGATTTCCTCAATGCAATGGCGGAAAGTTGGAAGAAGCTGAAGGCTTCAAATGTATTTTCGTCGTTTATTGTGTGTTAAAATCGAAATAGATTACCTCTATTGCGTGAATTGTTGAGTAAAAATTCACTTTTTTTTTGTCAGTTGTACGAAGATAAATCACTCAAGCTGTGCGCTCATGATTTGATCTTCTTTACAACTTACCTCCAAACAGTGAATTATTACACAACAATTCACTGCTAGAGCTGATCTATTTCTAAATTATAGCAAGTTTTTGAAGCTTAGAAGGTCAATTAGAGCCCAAAAAAGAAAGTTGGAAAATTCGAAATTCGACAACGAGATGTCTAGCGATCAGGCTAATCGTCACTGTTTCAATGCTTTATCAGTTTCCCAGGGGATGCACAGCTGATCTGCGCATTTGTTTTCTCTATGTGTAAAAATGCAATACATTTTGTATTGGACATCTCTTTGATAAGTTCATTTTTCTATATAAACATTTATTTGTCTATAGCGACACAGCCAAGTTTGTGTTGGACCTGTTAGAAATCCGCAAAGCCAGGTTTTCTCATGATGAGGCTCATATGTCAAAGATAATACAATGCAACTACTCATATCTGGCGTGAAAACTACTGGTGCCAATTTAAACAATTTACTTTTATTTTACAAGAATAACAAAATTAATGCAGGTACACTGAACGACTAACGAAACCTGGCACTAACGACTCTTTTTGTTTGTCTCTAACTTGTAAAGAACAAGTCCTAAGGCAAAAAGTAAAAGTTTATTTTAATAAAAGAGCATCAAATGTGATTTTTATTTTAATGCATACCATCATAAAAAAACGTAAAGTATCTGCTTGACATGCTAAACTGGCTAGCACATTAAACCAGTGACCTTGACCTATATTTTACAAGCACCAATGACTAGTATTTTTATATTTGTATATCAACCCTTGTGCTCTCATCAACCATAATGCTTAACACCATCAAACATAAGGCATCCCCTAAACATCTTGAGTCAGCACGCATTTTAATCTGATGCCTTCGACTTAAACTTCAAGCTCCATTGGAATTTTTATTTTTTTGTCCACCTTCAAGATCTCGTTAAATATTGTGTCTACAACCACCAAAGGGTGCATAAGGCATCTCCTCAAAATCCTGTGATGGTTCAGAGACATTGACCTGAACTGAACCCACGTTCTAATTGGTCAACACCTTGACCCATGACGTATATTTTATGCTTTATTAACACAGGCCCAATGACTTTGTCTCTCTTCCCCCAGCGGATGCAGCACCAACTTCCATGGAATTCGTGTTCTTTGTCAAAACACCTCCCGTTTCATGTATGCTAATAACTTTGTTGTGGCTATGTAGCCAAAGTAAATCGCGTCAAAGTCAGAATGCCAAAACATTACTGCTAATTCATCTATGTTTTTCTTAATTTTAATTGAAATCACACATGCATCTCATCAAAACTTCAAGTATGTCGATTTTACCTTGAAGAAATCTGCTTTAACTTAATTCAGAATGAAGATGTCATACATCTAAATAAACCAAATTTGTATTTACTTGGAAATTAAGCAAAACAATGTCAGGAACGGATACAATTAGTTTCTAAACCCTGCCCATAAAACCACAAGGTAAAAGAGTCATAACGAGATTGATGGGAGTAAACAAATGACCTATGATGAACCAAGTAAGCAGCTATTTTCCAAACAGGTGGTGACTCTGAATTCGAACGTAACTGAATAAAAATTAAAGCTTAAACAGGACAATGAAATGATAACACAGAACAGCTCAAATAACCACAACAAAGCATCAACTTCGAACGGTCAGTAATGCGTTACTAGTGGATTTAATTTAACTTTACGAGGGTTCAATCCTAATCCTCACTTTCGATGTGGTTCTAAAACATGCATTTGAATGACCCACGTGGAGGTTTCCAACTCATCAATAAATCAACACAGACAACAAAGGAATCATAGGTAAAACCATGGTGGTTCAAGGATGAAGAGTTAACAGAAACAACGATACTCTGACATTTCACATCGCCACTGGAACACTGGAGGGAATGAAAGCCAAAAGTTGAATCCTGGTGAGCCAATACACAGAGCACGTGTAACGGTTAATTTGTGCGACAACTATTGCTAATTTCATATGTTAAGTAAATACAAGTTTTTAAAAATAAAATTAATTAGGATTACATTTCGTTGCTCTTCTATGGATGATGTAAAAGCTTCAATGCTTCATGTGTCTGACATGTGTATGCAATGCAAAGTAGGGAAGGAGGCAAAGTTCTGGATTCGATATAATCAATTACCACACCTGACCCTGGATACCATATGGGTGAGTGACAGATACAATAAAACATTAAATACAGGAGAGCCAAGAAGTCAGCCCTTCCTAGCAGGTGACCACAAGGCTGCATGACACAGACAATGCAAACAAAAAAAAGATCCACAAAAGAAATACCACCTGGAATGGTCAGTAAGAAAATTAGTGGATGGCTTAAACAAGTTTCAGGGTACCAACTTCACCCTTAATTCTGATGTGGATCAAGACATATGTATGTTTGGTTTGCATGAAAAATCCCTTACTTATTAATGACTTGTCTCCAAGTGCATATAAAACAAGATACAAAAGGAGTTAAACAAAGATAAGGACTCAACAGAACACACAACTGAAGACCGTAGCAAATGAAATCAAACAGTTAAACCCTGGCGGGCCTGACAGCAGACACAGCATCAGGCCCAAACCCTCCCATTTATAGATAAGTCTTTAATTTGGAACCGTCAAAGCAAACCTCTTAATTTCCTACCACCACTGTATCATATTAAGCAAATCTACTGCAGGTGAAATTAGTTAATAAAAGTTGTGTTCACTAGTACATGTATATAAAGAAAAACTTGAGTGTTTAAGAGTTTTTTTCAGTAGGTCTTTAAATCCAATGAACAAATTCACTGACGTTTCAAAATCAGTTCTTGGATTTTATAAGGCTCAGTATCGCCAGAAATTCATTTAAACACGTCTTCCTATTATACATTTCTTAACATGTTGTTACATCAACGTGATCTACCAGTGTTCCAAACTCTATGTGACCATGAGTATATTATATCAGGCTATCCTTCTTGTATATCAACATTTTCTCTGCGCCCTTATTGAATGGAGATTCCAGTTTTACACAAGCTAAAAAGCCACCATGTGCGCTAAACATTATTTGTGTTTAAACAACGGCAGCAACCAAGTCACATATTTGGCTAGTAATATATATATATAAGTTAGATTGACGGCAAGGTCAGGAAACGATACAATGAAGTACCACACCTTACCCAGGATACCACATGGGAAAGTGAGAAAAACACAATTAAACATCACAAACAAGAGCCATGAGGTCAGCCCTTTCCCAGCAAGTGACCACATGGCAGTAATAAACAGACGCGAAAGCATGACAAACACAAGACATAAATAGCACAAATGATCCACAAAAGAAGTACCGCCTTGGAAACGTCAGTAAAATATTTTACTCAAGCGCTTAAACCAGTTGCACAGCGCCAACCTCACCCTTAGTTCAGATGTGGATCAAGACACATTAACTCCAGTGGCCTCCGCTGCTGTCTGCTCTGAGGTGGTGATTCTGTTGTTGATGATTCATTGTTAGTTGTTGCTCCCATTGTGTTGGGTCTTTGTTTTATAGTTTACTTTTTATTGTCCTTTCTATTTTGTTGTCATCTTGCTGAGGTATAGGTAGCTGGTTGCTTTACTTTATGTTGTCGTATGGCTGTCAGTGTTCTTCGTATCTTCCCCTCTGATGTCATGGGTTAGTATGTGGTCTATGCTTGTGGCAGTTCTTGGCCATACTCATCTGTTTTGGGCGCTTCTATCTAGCTCTGCTTAATGAGATCAATAAAACAGAGTCGGACACATGTATTCAACATAAAATGGGGTTAGTGTCTTAAATTATCCTGTATCTCTCAGGTCTATAAAAAGCGTATCAAGCAATGTAATTCCTGGCGCCTCAGCGATTCCCGCCATGGCTCTATTCGTTGATTGGAAACACAGTTTCCGTACATGAAGATGTCAAATCCAACAACTGAGTCTGCAGCTGTGTTTCTAAAAAGAGTTGCAGAAGCACAATTCTTTGTGTCTTGGTCACAACGTTTATCATCTGGTGCTACCTAGAGTAGTTCAAAACATCTAAATATGAGATGGGTTCTGAATGCTGAACTCGCTGTCGTGGTTTTGTTTTTTGTTTGTTTACGATACATATTAATTGTCGCCTACATAATGTCAATCAATGATGCACAAACTTAATAATTTGTCAGAATATACCAGAATTAATTGTACTCTAGATTGGCGGCATTCATTGGAGGGAGGAACGATGGAACAAAATTAACAACTCCACACTGTGTAGCAAGATGACCACATTAATCTTGCAGAGACATGATGTAACCTGAAAATAAAACAAATAAATTATGAATATTATTAATTATTTATAGTAAAACATCTTCGGTGCACAAATATATGTTTTTCTGCGTTGTGTTTTGCTGACTGGTTTCACAGTGAAACTACCAAATTTTAAGGTTCTCATAGGTTCAATTATTGCATTTTTATGGTAAACCCAAAGGTCTCCAGTAGGACACACTGCGCTCACAAACAGTGATTGAGTACAATTTAGTTATTTCCAGAAAGACAGATACACTCATAGATAAACAGATTAAAATATGAATGGATAGATAGATATGTACAGTAAATATACATGTACGTAGATAGATATATAGATAGACAGATACGCGTTGCCACTCATGTCGTGTAATTTTCGAGTGTACTGCATTAGACCTACAAAATAAAATCTTAGAATAAATTTCCGTAATAATAATAAATTGGTCAAACTATTATAAGGGACCAACTCATGTCGTATTGAATTGTCCTGTGTCTATTTCCTTTCACACAGAGAGAGAACACGACCTGTATAATTTTGAATTTGTGATAGTTACTGGCTGCATGGATTTCAAATGTTGAATACCCCACTATCATTACATGTACAATGAATGCATGAAAATACTTACAACTTCGTTTTTCGCCCGTCTTTTCGTCTATATATTGTCTCTACCTCGTGAATCGCGCCGTTTAGAATTCATCGTGCACAGAACACATAAACAAGAAACTCAAAATACAAAAGTAAAAAGTCAAAACACCGAAATAAAAACGACATAACACAAAACACAATGTCACATATAGGCTTCCGTACCAGTCTTTTCCCATGTGCTGAGAGCTAAACAACGGTAGATTGCAAACACTTTGATTTTTTTTTTGTGTTGATGCTTTACGTCCCAGTTTAAGTCATGGTTATCATTGCCCTGTCTTCTAAGGTTAAACCAGTTCTAAACAGAGAATAACGTGTATGCCAAGGTCAATGCTGGGGTTGATCTGCATGTCTGTTGCCTACACAGGTCATTATGATTATTTGTCATGCATTGACTTCAATATTAAAAAAAAGTAATTCTCTCAAAGCGCATAGTCAGTTAACAAGTCGAACTGGATGTAAAACTTTATCTACCACTATAGGGATGAATTTTATTTTTGTGGCAAACTCTGGCAAATCATTTACAAAGTGAGTGAATGTAAAGTTTGTGAGTGATTCACATTGATAAAATCAACAACAATAAAAATTCATGCCTCATAATTCCAAAGGAACAAAACAGCACATTTGTAAAGGGTTGTTGGCAATATTTTAAATTTTAAAGCACGCTGGAGAAAAAAAGTGTGTAATCACTGTCAATGAAAGATGGATTTTTTTTGCTAAATAAAGAGTAAAGATTAAAATGGCATTCTATAGGGAGCGAAAATGTGAGTTTGAGCTCAAAAACAACTCCATGTATTTTGAAAGTGTTTTTCTATTGGAAAATACAGCTTGTTCAGCTGATTGAAGAACATTTAGATTTAGGCCCTTCCACGGATCAACAGGTTTTAAAAAGTACTTACCTTCACAAGTCTTGCCTAGAATTTCCACATCAATAAAGTAGCTTTAAAATGTTTGTTTTGACGCCGTCAACATTGTTTTGGTGACGTTTCTCTTCATTGGTGTGGCTGTGTGTTAAGTGACGTCACATTACCTCTCCTCATTCAGTTTATTTCTTAGAGTTCCCCTGTTGCTTTGTCCAGGCACAACCATATGATGTAAGGGATTTCAAATGAGCTCTCAACATACTTATCTATATTAAAACTGCCGAATGTTTTATCTCGGACGCAACAATACCTGTGTTTGAGGTTTTATGTATACAGTTCCTGATTATACCGTGAAATCAAGGCAGACATCAAATATTCTTATGCGTGGGTTTTAAAAAGCGCAAAAACGGATTCTATTTTGCCATAGACCAATCAAATTTCCAGACAAAACGATAGAACATTGAGTTGGAATTATTGTTTAATAACACAATTATATCATGAAATCTGATTGACATCTTGAAATTTCAAATAAACATCTTGAAATATCAGGTATAAGGTTTTAGAAAAACGTCTGAAATGCAAAAACGAGCCTGAAATAATTTTTACTCAGTCGTTTTGCTCTTATGTACTGGACAAAGCTGAAAAGTTAATTGAAATTCAATTTCTTGATGGCAGTATTGTACACCCAACAAAGAAAGGAGCTCTAGCGATAAGGCGTATATTTTCCCTAGTTGACATGATTACAAAACCTTAATTTTCAAATTGCCCTAATACTTTTAAAATTGGTCTGTTCCGGTAGTAAAATTTACATAGAAAGCATAAAAATAGGTCTCAAAATGATTCATCATTTACAAAACCGTTAAAACTTGCGCCTTCTACTCCCACCCCTCATTTTACGTCTTTAGACTGAGTGCCGTTTAGACGAGAGTTTTAGTACATCCTTTGCAGGTTTTCAAAAAGTAAAAGTGCTAAAATATTAAGGATATAAGCGCCCTTCCTTTTCGAAACTTTGCGGTATTCCTTCTGCGCATGCGTACGAAATAAACTTAAAATTGTTACGTTTGCCATTGAAAAGATGAAACTTGCGTCTTTCAGTTTGTTTTTAGATGCTTGGTAGACGATTGGTACCCTTGTTTAACGGTCTAGTTCCCATATATGTTACTGAATAACAAGTACAGTTGATGATCGAAATAAATTCTCATTCAAAAAGAAGTAGATTTATTACATGCACTAAGGAAATCCCGTTTTAAATATACAAATTCGGGGACAATGGTGCATCGACGGCCCGTCTATATATATTTCTTGAATGTGCCTAGTTTCTCCAGTCGTTATTTCAACATAATAAAACGAACGTCTCGTTTAGGGAGATTGCTCGCCTTATCGCTAGAAATTCTTTAGAACTTTAATGAAGCTTTTATATCGATACTAGCATACGTTTCAGCTGTGTTAAAGTGTGTTAAAATACAATAAAGCATTAAATGAAGAATGCATTATTTTTATCTAAAGTAAAAGTTTCTGAAAAGAGGAGTTACTATCATTTAGATGATAGCCAATTTCATTTTATTACTAACACCCTACTTTTTAACCATAACTGACTGGTCTTTTCAGCTGATGACTGCACCAACAAGTTTACTCCCCAACAAGAAGCCCGAATGCATTGCTATCTTGACCTGGTGTATCAGCCAATGAGACAGATGAAATCCCAAGTTCCTGTACCAGTTACTCCCAGGGTAATCAGTTGTCTTTTACACCTTTACCTAGTTGAGTGATACCTTATTTGCAACCCAACCAGCATACAGTGTCGGACCACTATAGTCAAACCATTCCGGAAAGTCCGCCACAATTCGAGAATCGAATCATGGCTGGGGTGTATGTAAGGAGCATTATAAGTAGTACTATGTACCAAAAGGCTCCATTTGTTAGCTTGAACTGGCGTATGGAAAATTAGTTCTGTAGCATGTGGGATCAGCTCTATTAAAATCGATTGCTCTGATTATCCGAAAAATTTAATGAGCAGAATTTATAAATGAAGTGTTTTTTTTTAAAAAAAATAAAATATTTTATTGAAAAAGCATAAACTTCATTTAAGCCGTTTGTTTTGCTGCAATCACACTTGTCATTGTGTTAACATTGTTTCTGCGATGTCAGCATCACGTGATATAACGTCAGCGTCACGCTTTCACCCGCGTTATCAAAGTAGATCCTCTATGTACATCCTTGGTCTGATTTCGCGAAATGTCGCGGAATTGGCCGAGGCAGTTCCAATTTTCGTTCAACAAGTGAAGCGCCATTTCAATGGCGTTTCACTTGTGGACTGGTAGTGGCCCAAACATATATGCTTACTTGGAAGCATGATTGCCACAAAGCATGTACCACATGTACTAGTATCATTCTGAAGTTAATTATTATGTCGGCACATAAAGCATCACAAGGTCGAACTCTTCTCAATAAGCTGTTGTAATTGTTGTGCGAGTTATTTAACTCTCATTTAATTACATATTGCAGTCTTTTGATAAAACTCGGATTATCATAAGCCAACGCTTGTGTGGTTTGGCTTTATGTAAATGTCAGTTCAATCTGTCTGAGCATGTGTCTGTTCCCCTAACAGTTTGTTTATCAGAACAATTTATTAGACAACACTAGCATAATCAGACCTAGCACATGTAAACCACATTTGGCATCTTGTCTGTACCACTTTAAGGATTATAGACGTTGTATGCTGTGAACACACACATTTGCTTCATTAGTTCTATAATTTTTTAATAATAACGATATACAAGTATATGTCATAGTTCATTTTTAAATGTTAGAACTATTTATACAATGATAAGATAACCGTAACCCTATATGACAGATATGATACTTTACCGTAAACATTTCGTAAAGGTTTCGTTTATTAGAATATAGATTACATCAAGATACTACACATACATCTTATATTCAAGACATGACATTTGAACGGGATACAGAAATAAGTCCAAGACGTTTGTCATTAGTAAACCTCCACATTTGTTAAACCTTTTACATCAGTTTTATCAGTCAACTAAATCCGTGTACAGTGCCGTTTATTATGAAGCTTTAGAAGCCCTAATTATGTAAAGTATGAACCCAAATAAGACTGCTACCAAAAGTATGCTGAAGACATGATTTTAGGACATTTTTTATGATGAAAGGTTTAAAACATCTACAAAAAGATCCCTTTAGAAAGAGAGAGAACATGCAGAAAGCATGAATATTACATATATAAAAATCAAGTGTCATTCCTAGATTAAATGTATGCATTGGTCATAAAAAGCATGCTCAACTGAACTGAGAATGAAATATACCCTGCTTATAAATGTTAAAATGCCAACACTTTTTGGCCTTTTAACGTTCATTAGCAGTACATATACAATATGTGAGAGTTTAAAAGCAAGAATAATCTACTTTTTCAGCATTTTTTGTTTATGAGCAGAAGTTCTTCATGCTCAGTTGAGTTGAGCATGAAAAAGTTGTATAACCTCGGGGCCTGGTCCGCAACCATTGCTGAAACACTTCTATTCAAATACAAAACAGTATCGTTCAGTTGCTAATGTTCACTTATCTTCTGATGATGGGCTATATGTATAGCTTATTAATCGTCGTGAGAAAACCTGACTGTTTGTGCGAACAGCAAATTTGCAGGCCAGTCTGCGCATCAGCACAGTCTCATCAGTGCCTTTGTAATTCGCTTTCCAGAAAGAATTATAGCTCTACTTGATACAGTCAAAATTTCAATATTCTGGCTAGTCAATGTAGCTGAGCAGATTGGTTTGAGTATTAATTGGTCGAAAAACCCCCAAAACATGTTTTCAGTAATTAAGGTCCATTTAATTAGGATTATCTTTTTTTGCATTCCAGGTAATTTCAGCATCTGCAGATTTTGTAACAATAGTTTGGTTGGAACCCCTTGGACTTGATCGCAGTTGTGATTCTCATAATGCATTCCATCAGTTTGCAGATACGGCAACATCTTCCCACAGTGGTGTGCGTTGGTCTCCGCAGCAAGCAACTGGTATGTTATCACCCCTTTCACCACCATAGTCGAGTATTCCGTTTTTCAATATAGCCTGCTGTTATACTTAAAAAGGCATTTGCTTCCATGCCAGACTGCTCCTTATGGATAAGGATGCTATTTGGTTAAACTGCTAACAAATGTAAATTTTTTGTTGTGCACGTGGTAGCCAAAATGCAATAAAGGGTACCTAAATGTCATATTTTTTATGTATGTATATTGTTGTGAAACATTAATAGAATATAACTTACTGATGTCGTCAAAAATCAAAAGAAAGGAGCATTATGCAGGTAAAATATATTTCAACACCCAGTGGCTGAAGCTGATGTCCATTCTAAGACAGTGATTCTGTTGTTATTAGTTCATTTTTTGCTTTTGCTCTCATTATACATGAGGAATTGTGTTTTAACCTTGTTTTGATGATATCGTTCTCTGTGTCCACTTTAGTTTTACAATCATTTCACCGAGGAAGAGAGAGAGCTAGTTGCTTTGCTTGACCTGTATTCTTGCTATTATGTAGATCTCTTTGTTTGTTTATATTATAAGAATCTATCACGAGTGTGAGGGTAGGATATACAAATCCATCCCAAGGATGTCTGTTTGGCATCAAGAGGCTTGCCAAGTGATGACAAGCGGTGATCTCGAGGGACGGATTTATCTATCCTACCCTCACACGAATAATGGATTCTTTTTCTTGCTCACAACTGTTTTTATTAATCAATTAATTCACTTATTGATTTATTTTAAAATGAGCTTTCAGAAGTCCCTGAATACGCTAAGATGCAATTTCACATGATGACGTTACTTCACGTCCTGGGTAAGATAGCATGGGTAAGATAAGATACTTGATTGTATCGATTCCTGATCTTTGTACCCTTACTTACTTTAATCTATCCCAAGGTAAAATCTCAGATATCCTTATCCGGTGTGCAAGAATTCAGTTTCATCCTAATGGTGTTATAGGTGCGTCTGCGATTGAGATATTTCCTGGTCATACTCACATGTTCTATGCCATATTAATTAGTGTTTTGTTTAATAGTCAACACACAGTTTATCATAGCGTTACTAAATGTCATTGTCTCTTCCTCTTAGTGTCAACGGTCGATAAGTGATTTGTCATTGTTTCATTTCTTGATCATGATTACAAAATATCCCTATTGTAGAATTTCTCTTTCTTTTATTTATTTACTGGGCAAATATATTTATATGATCAGCTTGGTGCATTAGGACTCGCTCTACAAGAAAGACAAATGTATCTGGCCAGACATTGCCACACTCACAGATTAACATTTGTCACAAAGAGGGAGAGACACAACAATGCAGGTATATTTGAATGGATGCACTTATACAGGTGTGGTTACACATTAAGCAGCAAGATGATTGCAGAATTAGATATAAAATTTACAGATGCACATTACAAAAACCCACAAATAGCGCAACCAACAGCAAAACCAAACTTAAAACAACCTAAAAAGAAAAAAACAAAACAAACAAGAACTAATCACTTTAGAATGGGTAGCAGCCAAATCCTCTGACCATTTTAACCATTCTGTTAATACTTTAATGCTCTTTGTTTTGTCAGGTTTTCCAGATTCACAAAGATGTACACCAAGTCCTGCAGCTTGGATGCCATACTACACAAATGGACCATCAAGTTGTGGGACTCGAGAATGCTGGTTAGAGTTAGGGTTTAAGACCGCTGTGACACCCCGAAGGTCAGTTTCGTCATCAAACTTTGTAAGAATGCATATGAAGAGTTTTGATATGCTTAAAATAACATAATAAATACTTTACATAATAGATTGCAGATTGGTATCTCATTCTGGAAACATCCATCAAAATTTAAGTTCTTCTTAAGGTTGTATCAGTCAGCAGTTTAGAGTTACTCATGACACTACAATGGTGTTAATGGCATATACTGCCAACATTAATGTCATGATAAGACAATATATTGTTCAGCAATACAGGTTCATGATGGCCCCAGTACAAGAGTAGTTGTTGATTACAATCCTTTGTTTAGTCTCTAGATACGATCTCAAGCGATACTGGATATATCACATATGCATTTAAAGAGTGACTTTACGCATATGTAATCTTTGCCAAAATCTCACGAGCCGGCTTATATAACAATAACAAGCCACAACCACAGGCAGAAAATAAGCCTATTGTATCATAGAAAGAGGCACACACATACTGGTAAATGGACCAGTATACGGGATCATGGTACTTTTCACATACGTGCAAGAGTCTTCTTAAAACTTTCATGATGACGTATCAAGCATGGCTACAGATATTTGATTAGAGACTATATTTACATTCATATTCTATTTTGACGATTGCGTATTACTGCTGACTAGCCCAAGCCTTCTATGCTGGGCAATGTTATGACTACCAAAGTTTGATATGCTGGCTCAAATGCCTTGGTTGCCAAACTATGACAGTGACCCAATATGCTTGTAGACTGAGTATCTGGATTGCTGATGTAGATGAAGTTGTTACTCTTGAAGTTGTGCTGTTTCTTGCTGATGGTTCAGAATTGAATGTGGGTATCGTTCCTGCATTTTGTGATATAGAGACTACACTTATGATAGACACGTTGGTGGAAACAAATAGGGTAAGTCCTATCTATACTGAACGAAACTTCTAAACCGCCGCTCGATATTTTCTCAAATATCTTAGCATATATAATTTGTGCATCTCAGTAAAGACAAATCAATTTGAAATAATATGTCAATTTTTTTATCATTAAATTGATATTAACATGCTCAATTGATAGACTGTATAAAGGCACCATCACATTTCTTTTTCACACAAATGCTGATATTAGAACACATCAATTAATATCGCGTAATGTCTACCCTGTGTAACTTTGTTTGTCACTTGGCGCATGTAATTTTTCAACCACTGTTGACTCATTTTGTGGTTGGAATTTAAACCTTAGACCTGAAATGGGGAGTGTTGTAAATGGACATTATTGAAACGTCCCAAGTTTCTTTTTATGAAGTAGGGATTTCAGATGATGCACAGTGTTCCTATGGAAATCCACATGGCTTAAAATAAGACAAAAATGTTTTATTGACATGCGTTTTTTATCCACAATGCTATTCAAGCGCGCGTCACACATAAGACATGTACTACACACTTGACTTGACATTGTCAACTTTCTAACTAAACAGTTTTGCATTATGTGGTGGACAAAACAGGACATTTTATGACATGTGTTAAGCACAGTATTTTGTCAAATACTCTCGTCCTACGAGTGCAAACATGAAAATAACCAGCATTTTACTCATTTGACTATCAAAACATGTCAAAATTTATGATAAATTACGAATCTGTCTCAATGAGAGCCGGGAAGCCCACAGCTGACCCCTGCCCTCTAATCTCATACGACCCATAGGTTGGCTTTGTATGATTTGTATGATCAAATAAAATTGTTGGATTGTTGTCGGTGAAGATACGAGTATACACAGGGCGAAAATCAATTTGCATCGTGCCCACGTGCAAAACCCTGTATAATGACATAATCTCTATAGATCAGAAGAATGGTTTCAGTTTCCATTCATTCGTATGAACAGACTCAAGCGAGTCTGTCATTACAATAATGTAGTAGTTTCTCTATATTTTTGTATTCTTGGTAGTAGTTTTCCTTATTGACCAGCTCCCAGTGAAGGTCATCTCATAAGCAGTGTAATTGTTCTTGTGTCATGTAATGTAATTGTTCCTCTGTGATTGTACATTGAATGGTTTGTCATCATTGATCTATGAGTAAACAACATATTATTCGATGGCCGTACTAGCTAGTCTGGCCCAGATAATTTGCACACAGATTTTATTTTCTTGTCCTTTGGGATCATGGGTTTCATTGTGGAACTTTGAAGCTATAAGAGGGTCACTGATGAGGCCTAAATGGCGGAAACTAGCTAGACTGGCCGAGAAAATTTGCACACTCTAGTTTCAGTTCATTGGTGCATTCTTTGTTTCCAAAGGATAATCTTTTTAAGAATATATTTGACTTCACTACAGCTGGTGATTGGGACTGGTGGCGGCGGTAGAACGGCTCCCTGCCCTTCACTATAGTGTAGATTTTATTTTCTTGTCCTTTGGGATCATGGGTTTCATTGTGGAACTTTGAAACTATTAGAGGGTCACTGATGACGCCTAAATGGCAAAAACTAGCTTGTCTGGATAAGGAAATATGCACACTCTAGTTTCAGTTCTTTGGTGCATTCTTTGCTTCCAAAGGATAATCTTTTTAAGAACATATTTGACTTCACTACAGCTGGTGACTGGGACTGTGTGGCGGCGGTAGAACGGCTCCCTGCCCTTCACTATAGTGTAGATTTTATTTTCTTGTCCTTTTGGATCATGGGTTTCATTGTGGAACTTTGAAGCTATTAGAGGGTCACTGATGAGGCCTAAATGGCCAAAACTAGCAATACTGGCCCAGAAAATTTGCACACTCTAGTTTCAGTTCATTGGTGCATTCTTTGTTTCTAAAGGATAATCTTTTTAAGAACATATTTGTCTTGAAAGAGTTGTTTAACCCTCTAAATACCAAGCGAATATGATGTACATTATGCACACATCTTATAATGTTGAAAACAATGTATAGCCATTGTTCACTATGTTTTTCTAAATCCATGTTTTCACACTTGGCCAAAGTTGTATTAAGCGCTTGAATTGTGATATATGCAAAATCAATCTTGAAGTATCCTGCATGGTATATAAAAATGATCTCAGTGTCTGTTGTTTCAAATGGGATGTAAAATTATCCAAATGATTCCCTATTGGATAAGAATAAGCTATCGGCATTTCAAAATCAAACATTATATTATATTTCATATGCTGTCGCGTCTGGTAGTATAATTATGTCAGGTATTAAGAGCGATAAAACACTATGTTGCGTCATCTAAACAATATAAACAAATAAAAAAAGCGATCAAAGACCATTTTGTGATCTGTGATGCTGCATGTTTGGTAATATAGACTTTATTTATTTAGATACGCATCTACACTAGTGACAAGAATGTAGCCATTGACGCAGTAGAACTTGTTTCAAAGATCAAAGACCATTTTGTGATCTGTGATGCTGCATGTTTGGTAATATTGGTAATATAGACTTTATTTATTTAGATACGCATCTACACTAGTGACAAGAATGTAGCCATTGACGCAGTAGAACTTGTTTCTCAGCCAAATTTCCAAGCATGTACAAAACAAAAATCACCAAAGTATAGAATTTTAAGAAAACCAGCAGCATCAAATTCCCAGAAGTTCACAACGGAGACACAGTTTACAGACAAGTAAGTAGCTTATTCAATATTCTTTACCCATTTAAGCTGAATGGAATTTCCCTCTCTTATCAACTGGACCAGTCCATTTGCGTTTTACGGGTTGTTGGGTGATATTTCTTTTTATTTTTATTCAATAAAACTTTCTGTAATCAAACAGTGGAGACCCTGATCAGATGCCGCGTTCTGCAGCGTCTGAACTGGCTCTGCACTGTTTGCCTATGTCCCACAAAAAGGACGCCAGGCTTAAATGGGTATATAGCTGTTAGGTATGGTGTGTTTGTTGATGAGATTCATGATTAGATATCAACTGTATTCCTAAACATCATAAAGGACATTATAAATTACATTTTCTGCTAAGTCTAGTTCGTGTTATAATGCAATGCTGCCTGTACTGTTCACCTTTTGCCTCATTACGATTGAAAACCATGTTATAAAGTATTGTGAAAAGTTCACAAAAGGACTAGTAAAATTTGTATTTAATCTATCAAAAATTCAAATGAGGTTTCTAATAAATTAAAATCAAATAATTTCTAGCATATAGTGTGTCTACCTATGTCTTCTCTGCTTTCTATACTAAAATATATTTCTTCTCTACCGCTCTGGCGGCCAATTTGTTTGAGGGAGTGAAACAATTTGTGCAATTTTGGTAGAGGGTGTAATTAGGATATTTTCTGTAATTAATTTTGAATTTGGACCAGTATTTCAGGAGGAGACGTCGGTTAGAAATATTTCTTAGATACAGCTCTTGCCCCAGTCGGGAATAAGACCCAGGTTGCTGGATTGACAAGCAAACACTATATCACGTCGCTGTAAAAGCCAGCTAGTAGTAGCAGTAGAAGTATATTATATACCTTGACCATGTGACATTCACCCTGAATTATTTGGTACAGAAAGCACTTGAAATGAGACCAAGTAAAGGGAGATATTTATGCACAGATCAGTCATAGGATGGGTTATTTGCGTTGGGCGCCATTGTCATAATGCAAACATATTTCAAACTGCTACATCATCCTAAAAGCCATCTTCTACCACAAGGCAGTATGAGTGTATTTTATACCTAGATCCAGTGGCAATTCTGATAGAGGGAATTATGAGGAACATTCCTGTGATATACTTATCAATCCAGACCAAGGGTTCAGGTGGAGATGGTGTTTAAAGATAGTCTTATATATGCCTCTGGTGGTCCTTTTGTTCAGTTTACCGAAATGATTTATGCAATTTCGATAGAGGGCATTATGATGAACTTTTCTCTGAAATTATTTTGAATTTGGATTAGTGGCTCAGGTGATGTCGTTTAAAGATTTATCTTATCTACAGCTCTTGTGGCCCTTATTCAGTGTTGCAAAACCAAAAACCATAACCATTTTGGTAGAGGGTAATATACTCAACAACAACAGTTAAGAAAATCTCAGAAAACCATGTAACAAAAGAACACCAAAGCAAACAATTATTCGTATTTTATTTATGTGTTTAGATAAAGTTCATCAATTGAAAAAGATGCATCCTTCAGTTTGCTATCTCTTATACCCTTGTAGTGGCACTGTATCAAGTAGTCTAGGGGTCAAAGTCTTTTTTTCACAAAAAGTGTCTACAGAGTATTCCCTCTTTTGATGCTAAACACATGCATACGCTGTAAGTTTTCAAAACTGAATGCAATACCTTTGAATGTCACATGAAATTAGTGAGAACCTCCACGTCACATTTAAAAGATTATGAGTAACGAGTGTATCCCCCTTCAGCTGAAAATTAAGACCTGCACTGGTTTAGCATAGTCTGAATAATTCTGGTGATTTAGTACCTAGGAATCAGCCTCGATTCCTCCTGTAAAGGCGCATTGAAGAACCTGGAGGTTTCTTGGTGCCAGTATTATGCGTTGGAATCTCTGTCAAAAATGTCATGCACATGTTCAATTGTAGACATGTCTAATGAGCGCACTGGCCAGTCAATGTACACAACATTGTTCTGATGAAAGACATTTTGCTGATTCTGGCGAGGTGTGTTCTCGCGTTGTCATCCTAGGCCTGATACTTGCACTAGTTCTAGAACAGAAAATGCAGGACAACAGGCCTCAACACCTGATCTATGTACGATTGGCTGATCAAGTTTCCCACTATAACCACCAGATCTGTCGCCTTTGGTTTTTAACATCTCCCGAGGGCCATGGCGAACGTTAATGCATGAAAACCCATGTTTGATCCGAATATTTAAATTTTGCGAAAAAAAACTTGAAGACCAGTCTACTTTGACATTGATTTTCTAAGCCGCTATAGATGCTACAAACCCAAATAAAGCATCCATCTAAAGGACAATGGACACATTATAATACTTTGAAATTCAAATGTCTTTAAATGTTTTAAGAGTTTTGTCATAGCCCCTCAAACACAATTTCCTTTACGTTTTTGTTGAGTATATGAAAACTTTTTTGATGAACATTCTTATTTTGAATTTGGAAAAGTGGCTCAAGAGGAGATGTTATTTATAATGTTTCTTATCTAAAGCTCTGGCCGCCCTGTTGCTCAGCAGAGTGGGAACATTTGCCCTATTCTGGTAGAGCGCACTATGAGAATCGTTTCTGTGAAATCATTTTGATTTTGAACCAGTGGTTAATGGGGGAGATGTCTTTTAAAGATATTTCTTATCATAAGCTCTGGCGGTCCCTTTTTGGTGGAGCATGATCACTTGTGCTATTTTGGTAGAGGGTATTATGAGGAATAATTCTTGAAATTACTTTGAATTTGGACCAGTGGTTCAGAAGAAGATGCCATTTATATATATTACTTATATTACTCTCGTGCCGCCCTTTTGCTTGCCAGAGTATGACCATTTGTGTTATTTTGGATAAAGGGTATTTTCAGAAACATTTCTCGTAAATTATTTTGAATTTGGAAGGAGGAGATGTCATTAAACTTTATTATCTACAGCTCTGGTGGCCCTTACGTTTGGTCGACCAAAAACATTTGTGTAAATTTGGTGGAGGGCATATTGGAGAACATTTCTGTTAAATTATTTTGAATTTGGACCAGTAATTCAGAAGGAGATATTGTTTAAAGAAAACGTTTATGGGCAACACATGACACACAGCACATGGAGGACAAAGATTATTGCACTTTTGGCTCCCACCTAATGGGAGAAACTACAAACAATTAGACAAAACACAAAACATGTAATGTGAGCATCAACATGCAATATCATAAAGATTGATACTCTTTAATGTCTATGCCCAAACTCATATTGTGGGTATCTCGATGAACCTTCGTCTTGAAAAGTGTCTCAATTTAAATAGAAAACAATAATGAACAATCCAGAAAAAAAAATATCCACACCTAAATCTCACTGACCTGAAACCACGGTTAACAAAATGGAAGCAAAAATCTTTGACCTGACTCAATGGTATAAAACATATTTTGACTTATCCTTGTACTTTGAACTTGCTGAATTTGAGCTATTGGGCATGTTTAAATTATAACATTTGTTTCTTTTCTAGCGATGTTGTCAAAGGAGTCACATATACATATAATATACAAATGATGTTAGATACCAGAACCAGTGACCTGTCCCCAAAGCTGGTATATACACATGGTCAACCGTTCTGTGGTGATGGACAAGTAGATGATGGGTATTTATAAACACTTTAATATTAGCTTGTACATGTGCAGATCCAGAGCAGGGACCCCACCTGCAAAATACAAGTGGCTATATTTTCCATAGAAACACTTTGAGAAGCAATTGGACCCTTCTAGTCCAATTGCTTTTTGAGGAAGGTTCGTACAGCCGTTGTAAGGACCCGCCCCATGACAGAATTTTCTGGATCCGCCCATGCAGTACATGAAAATTTAGTTTTTATCATTTCTCCATGATGATACACTGCAATAGTTAGGAAGCCTCCATGTCAGCGTAACATATATTGTGCCTCAACAACAGCAGAATCTAGGGCAAAGTTTTTGTACCAGTAAAATGCATTTTAGCACCAGTGGCTTAAGCTGCTGTCCACTCTAAGGAGGTGGTTCAGTTGTTGTTGATGATGTTGTTGATTGTTACTTCTAATAAGAGATTCTGTACCATGGTTTTGTCTGCAGTCTGTGATTGTGGTATTTCCTGATCATACTCAATTGCTTTTTTTATTGAAAATGCATAAAAACAGTCTCTAAACATGCGTGTCCAGCTATCTAGTATGGCTAGCTTATAGACTTCTATATACTGGCTCATAAAAAATTGAGATAATTATAACAAGTATCTGCAATTGTTAAGATTTTAACTTTGAATTAATGAATGTTACTTTAATCATTGAAAAAGGAAGTCTGTCTATTATCCAAATTAAGGAATAATTTACCAAACATATAAATGAAATAAAAAATCTATGGGGAATATTGAAGGCATGATAGACTAAAATCTAAACAAATGATAATAGAGCAAGCAAAGACATCTTATACTGTATTACCAAATTCATCAAAGCATTAGCATAAGCGTGGCACTGAAAGCATAGTAAAGGGATACATTTGTAACATTCTAAAGGTGCTTACTATTTCTATCTTAAGTTTTGATTTTTAATAGGTATATACTTTTTAAAGAATTAAAACTCATCTGAAGTTAACAGTTAGTTTTATACTTTTTACGATAGGCATTACTACAGATAGCAACTTTGACATAAAAACTGTTACCTTTTCCCACATACTAGATTAAGGTTACTGCTGTTTATATCCATATTAAAAAATTTAATGTCACATACCCATACCAACCCAATGGAAAGAAAAAAAACGAATGTCAACAAGTTAGAACACACGTGAAGTCATTGTTATGTTAAAATGACGTTATGTTGCATCTCAGCGTATTCAGGACGAGCAAGAAAAAGATTATATTATTTATGTGAGTATGTGATAGAAAAATCAATCCCTTGCATTCACTGTTTGTCATCACTCTGCAACCCTCGTGATGCCAAATGGTAATCTTTGGGATCCTTATCCTCATACTTATGATAGAGTCTTATATTCTCCAATAGCAATAATCGAATCAGCCAGAAATTTAATGATTGTAGTTAATATCAATCACAAGTTTCTAATATCAGATAAGAAAAATATGAGTTTCTTACCTGTGTTTACTTCTGCCAGTTCCACTAAGAGAAATAATAGATAGTAGTTATAACACTGCCTTGTTAAGTTGGATGGTATGTGAGAAAAAGAACTGATCATTGGTGTTCCTAAAGATCCCAACCCGTGGGTCAACCATTCCAGTGAGAAACCAGGCTCGCTGAACCTTAGTGTTTCTGTCCCCTCTGAACATCAATTTATCTTATAAACGTGATAGATAGCGCTATAAAAAATATTTTCGTTTGTTATTCACTAGTTTAGAAGAATGTGACGATGCTAATGTGTTAGATGGTGATGGGTGTTCGATACAGTGTAGAATAGAAGAGCTATTTTATTGTAAAGGTAGGTTAAATTCACCTACACAATAAGCAACAAATGGACACACACACCCTTAGTTTGTTAGTATCCGTATCATCCAAAAACTTTTGAGATAGAATATGTCTTAACTTTGAGAAAACCACATCTTAAAAGGGACTATTATTAAAGGAAAAAAAATGCTCCAGAATGTGAGTGGGCGCATATTCTTTCCTTTAAAAAGGTATCCCTATGAGAATAAATAACTTTAAAGGACATTTAATTGAGAAACCGCCAAAATTAAATACACCAATATGCCAGTCTTTTAAACACGCCAAAGTTTGATGCCACTAATATTAAGTGGTTTGCAGTACACAACAAGACCACACTACTCAAATCAACCAATATCCCATTCTTTTCTAGTTTGATGAACAACAACCCTGAAAAAACACAAAACATCACTTCATAAAACCAGCACTAAGAAGAAAAAAATCACACGCAATAGTAGAGTCACTATTTAAGAACATAGAACAACAGAATCACTATCCTCAAAGGAACATCCCAGGCTTATAGTGAATTGGGGGGGGGGGGGGGGGTCATAAACATATATCACTAGCAAACCATAAGCATAGATTAGTTTGTTGTTAAATCAGATACAGTGTGTTACTCGTATAGAGATTTTCTAACTTGCTCATGCCTCATCACAGTAGATACTCAGATAAGGTTAGAAGTACTACAATGAAATAAGAAAAAGGAACCATTTGACAATCAGTGCTTTAGAATGCAAGCGGTTGAGCGAATTCTAATAATATATATTTTATATTAAAAGGCAGCCCAAGCCTCTGCTACATATATAATGGCGATGGAGTTTGTGAAGATTTTGAGCATGTAAGTTCTATAATGGACTGTGGATTTCATACGCCAGAGGGCTATGTTGACCATTGGGCTTTGGAAGCTGTTGAGAACCCAGATTATAAACACAGCCAGTGTCCTACTGATGCTCTTGTTGGCCCAGCTGATAAATATCAGGTAAAGTCAAATGTGACATAAAGCGCCACGTATAATTTGCAGTAGACAACAATACCAAATTTTGCTGTTCTTTCAAAACTAACAAATAAGCCGTCTGCTGGCAGACGATTCATATATTATACCTTATCTTTTTTTCGAAATTTAGGAAAGATCTTACAAAATTTGTAGTCTGCTGCAGTTGTGATTGGCGTTTTAAAGGCTAAGATTATTTCTTGTGGTCCAACAATAAAACAGACAATAAAACAGAGAGTTACAACTTAATCACTTGATGACACATTGTTATATGTACTGACTTTAAAGTCGCAGTGTCTCCATCATGATGCCCATATTTATTTGTCGTCAGTAATACACCTTATGTTGCAAATGCACAAGGCTCTTCTGGGAGCATTTATATCATACTTTGCATTGCGCCCAATATGATGGAATATGAACAGTTGGACTTAAGTCTACTGAAAATGATACTATAAGGTATTTTCTATTTTCTAGGCAAAATGACTAAGCTCCTTTTTTAAACACAACATTGTTTTGAATCAAATCAATTACATAAGAACCTTTTATGTATTCATTTTGGGAAATGAAGTTCTCATAAACCTAATGGTGAATTGTACCCTGTGATTATAAATTACTTATCTTATAAAATTCTTTGCAGACATTGACGTCATTAGTAGCGAATCTTTTTTATTTCAAGCAGATGCATAATCACGTTCAAATTTTCCAAAATCAGTTATTTCTGTAAAAATATTTTCACATCCTTGTACCTTAATTAAAAATAAGCAGCAATGCTTAACATGTTCCCAAGGTAAGACAATATATAGCAGCTTACACGTAGCATAGTGTTAAAAGAGCCAAATTTAGGATGCATTAATCTAAATTTTGGCATACATATTTTTTATATGACGTTGCGTCTGGGAGTGAAATAACGTCATGCATACAAATCCATAAACCACTAGTGGTTTACAGATTTTCGGGAAACGTTATGACGTCCATAACAACGTTGCATACATAATGACAAAAAAATCCCGTTTTGCACAAGAAATGAGACTTCAAAGTAATCTTTGTGTCATATGCTAAACAGAACCTAACAGTCGTGCTCCTGTATTATTGAATTTATTAGACTTCTTGCGAAAAAGTGATAAAATGCTTGCCAAGCCTCGCATTTTATCACTTTCCCCTAACTCATTTAATAAATTCAATTAAAACATTAGCACTTATGCAAGATACTGCGTGACACTTCCAAACCGCCACTCGATATTTTCTCATATATCTTAACATATATGATACATACAGGGCTACGATTTACACTCAATATGGAAAAATCAATTAATCAGAACCTATTAAAATTTCATTTTCATAAATTGAAATTAACATGCTCAATTGATAGACTGTATAAAGGCTCCATCGCATTTCATTTTCACACAAACACTATTTGAACTCGTCGCTTAAAACCGAGTATTCCAGGGACCTAAAGTGAAAAACACCAACTTTACGCCGGTGGGTTGGACTTCAGACTCTATGATGGTTCCGACTTAAAGACTTATCTATTGATGAGATGGTTGGGGCCTGATGCTTTGGCTGTTTGTCGGGCCCACCGGGGTTTACCTGTTGGATTTCTTTTGCTCCGGTATTCAGTTTAATTTACTGTTGAGTCCTTATCCTTGCTTTATCTCCTTGTTATATCTTGATTTATATGTTTTAGGAGATGATGCATTGATAAGTTAGGGGTCTTTCATGCAAACCAAATATCTATGTGTCTTGATCCACATCTGAATTAAGGGTGAGGATGGCGCCGTTAAACCGGTTTAAGCCCTCCAGTAAAATATTTTACTGACCGTTCCAAGGCGGTACTTCTTTTGTGGATCTTTTATGTTTTTGTTCTGTCTTGTGTTTGCTATGTTTTGTGCGCGTCTGTTTATATGTGCTTTGTGGTCACCTGCTGGGAAAGGGCTGACCTCTTGGCTCTCGTTTGTGGTGTCTTCTGTGAGTTTGTCACTTTCCCATTGGTATCCTGGGTCAGGTGTGGTACTTGATTGTATCGATTCCTGATCTTTGCACCATTACTTACTTTTATAAATGGACTTTATTGATCAATTTGGGGTTTCGCTTTTATTAAGTAGGAATTTTCAGGTAATCCACAAAGTTCCTATGGAAGCCCATATGACATAAAACAACACAAGAACGCTTTATTGAGATGACATGTTTTTGTCCACAATATTATTGAAACTTTCTGGTGCTGTAAACGGATATTATTGAATACTATCGTGTTTATTTTGTAATAAAGTAGCAATTTTCATGCAATTCAGTGCTCCTATGGAGACCCATATGGCCTAAAAAACACAAAAATGTGTGTATGGTGATGAAATGTTTTGTCTACAATATTATTGAACCATCCGTCAACAATTAACCGTGTACTGCACATTAATCTGGACCCGTCCAACGTTCCAATGCAGCATATGTGCATCACCGCACCAAAGTATGGTGGACTATACAGGACATTTTATGACATACATAATACTCAGTTTTTGTCGATTTTCTCGTCATACGAGTGCAAAAATTAAAAAAATGACCAACAGGTTGTGGTTGAAACTTTTCGCTCTATCAAAACATGTCAAACTTTTTGATAAGTTATGGTTTAGTCTCAGGAATGCCCCGTTTTTGATTGAACCCATAGCCCGGCCCTCTTTTTTTGCTCAAACAACCCAAACGTTGGCATTTTGTGATAAAATAAAGTTTTTGGATAGTTGTCGATGAAAATACGAGTATACACAAGTGGACAATCATTGAGAATCGTGTGCCACAGCAAAACCAGTGTTAGTACTCTATCGTTACGCATAAATGAACAACCTTATTAATCAAACTTTGTTATGTTCAATCGACGGATACATGTGCCCAAATATACTGTGTCAAATATCATTTCAAACAATTTAATAATAAATGAGCTATATTGAAAAATTGTGTTTTGTTATCTGGCGGTTTAGAAGTTTCATTCAGTACATATTGAACGGTGTATTTCGATTTTTCTAGAAATGTGAATTGTACCCTGATGCAAATGCTTGGAGACCTTGTAAGGAGCCCCATGATGTTTATGGAAACTACTGGTTAGAGGTAAATACTGTAAAACACGAATATTTGGCGGGTATTTTTATTTGACACTAATTGGGGAAAAAGTAAAAAGTGTCAAAATATGAGACCCCAAACACAGTTTCGAATTCAGCTACACATAAGCAATGGATACACACCCTTTGAATGTTGGCATTCACACCGTCAAAAACAACTTTTGAGTATGTTTTTATGTGGAGGAAACCACGTCTTAAAAGAGCTACTATTTAAAGTAAAACTTAACTCCTCATAGGGAGCATTTTATTTCCTTTGAGAGGATAGTAGCCCCTGTGATAATTAAAATTAACTTTAAAGGGCATTAAATTTAGAAATCACCAAAATAAAAATACGTCAATATGTCAGGCATGTACAATTGACAAATTTGATATTAAGTGGTTAACAGTACAAAAGACATCAATAACAAAACCATCAATTGAATTCGACCAAGAAATACCCCAATCAAGTTGGGTAAAATACATCTGAGGGCAGATTATTGCTTAAGCCAGTGCTAGGGGCATGCAAGTTATAGCATTTTAATGAGGCTATCATGAACCAACTCAGTAAATAGTAAATGTTTACTATTTATAGGTTCTTTACATTTTCAAAGTACAGTAAAACCTGTCTTAAGCCGCCACTTGAAATAGACAAAACTAAGGTCTTAATGGAAAATGGTAGCTTAATAAAGGTTGAAAGTATTGCAAAACGCTCCTCTTGGAGCATTCCGCAATACTTTTGACCTGCATAAGGCGGTAATTTGTATTTAGAACCTTTTTTGACGTTCTTATTAAGTAGGCGCTTAAGACATGGTTTACTGTCTTTTAACATACCAATGCCTCCAGCGCCTGTCTGCAATCTGTCTGTATTGCTGCTGCTTGATAGTCAATATTTTAAGCCCCTTTGTCTGACAAGGGTTAATAAAAATAATATTTCATCATGCCATAGGGTGGAAGTTAATTCAAGTGTTCATTTACATGAGCAAGATGGCCACCACTAACGTATATGGTAAAAAGTCTTCTTCGTTGGGAAGAAACGTCTATTGATATTGGTCATAGGAATGTAGCATCAGAGATTGACGTCCTACTTAATTTGTTCAAATCATGAACTTGACATGATTTACAGCAAGATCAGATTTAATTGTTTTCTGGGCAACTTTATGGCAGCACACTACGAACAGCATAGTTTTTTACAACATAAGCTAATTGACTTTATTGATAATTACTACTAATATTACTAACTTCAGGCATATGATTCATGCATTTATACTGAATTCAATGTGTCCCAAAATAAAAAACAACAACATCAAGGATCTAGGTAGATATTAACCAAGACTAAAGGAGTAATATTTGTTTGGAGCCTTCATACACATCAATATATTAAACCAAGACACAGGCGTACTGTGTGTAGTGACATTCTTGTTTGTACTGAATATTAATTGGTAGCTTATGCAATACAAACCATTAGCAGAAAGCTGGTGTTGTTTGCAGCTTGTTCTGCACCAAATCTTATCCTAGTTTAAAAGCACATCTTTCTGTAAATTACACCCACTAGAAACATGTATGTCAGCCTGGATGGAGCCTAAAGTCAGACAGTCATAGACTGATATGTTTAATTTGCTTTACCCTTGTATCCATAATGGTGAGTAAAAGCTAAATAAAGTGAGCTGACAAGATCCAATATTATTGATTAAAATACATCTTGCAATTTATATATGCATAAATGTATTATATGGGCCTCTACGCAAGAAAACCTGTCTTCCGTGCAGTCTGATCAGCGCTTTTGTTATTCGCGTTTTGGAAAGTACCATATCCACCCTGTCCAACCCTGCGGTCGGTGAAACGGTCCTAACACCGGTAAAATGGTGTTGTTACACCGGAGAAGTGCCGATTCGTATAAAAAATCGATGGACGAACAGACATCTGGTAGTAAATTACTATTTTCTTTGATTTTATATAAACGTTTGCAATTAAAGCATTAGTGCATTCGGTGGAGAATTGACGTACCTTTACAACTGTATTTGAATGGTTAGCTATTTCTGGCTGATTTCTTCAAACATTCAATCCCAAGTTGGAAAAAAAGTTTCATCCATAGCCTGTTTGTCAGATTCGTACGCAAAGATCTCGTACTTTTGAAAATATGCAGAAAATATAAGCAAGCGAGCTGTATGCAACGATTTTTGGAAAACACTGTTGGCCGTTTTTATTGTTTATATATAAAAAATATGTAAAAAATGTGTAATAAACGTTTTATGCCAAAAAACAGAAGTAACGTCGGTGAAAACGTTACAATAAATCGCTGCATTTCAACTCTCATCTCCTTTTCAGCTTTTAAAAAGTCTGAAAAGGTATTATATTGCAAAATTTCTCCATTATTCCTACTTTTATGCCTTTTGGGTGCAAATTTTCGAAGCACATTTAATTGACAAAAAAATTTTTTAGCTATATTATTGTGATTCTATTATGTACCAGTCGTTTGTAACCGCGCCCCCTTCCCTAGGACCCGGGGAACAGCGCAAACTCTGATTTTTCGGCCAGCAGCAAATCCTACCTATAACCGCCACATGAAGTTAACTGATAAAGCCACAGATGTTTACACCGCTGTCTGTTGTTTTACATTGCACTGACATGTTTGCCTAGATTTATAAATCCCTGGCATTTCCCTCGCACTGTGGAGACAATGCAAAAGTGTAAATGCGGCAAAATTGCCCAGCTATTCCCCTCCCTGCTCAGTGGCTTGTGCCATGGTTACTAATGACTGGTGTATTACGCAAATATGATTAAAAATAATGGAGCACGAAACATTTGACGTTTTGACGAAATTTCAGTCATTTGAACTTTTTGTAGGACAGTGTGGGGCCAGTCACAAAGGATTAAAGCCAATGTCACATGCTCGGATCCAGAATTTTTGTGTTTGGGAGCGGGGTGGTGGTCCCGTGCCAACTGCTAGAAAACAGCCTTATCCTGTTTGATGAGAAAGGGCTTTTTGGTCTGTTTGGTGTTCTTGTTAACCTTTTTGAAGGGGTAATTATTCTCTTCTTCACTGAAAGCGGAGTATAGAGTCTTTTATGGGTGTATTTTTGGAAAGCTGAATGTTTCTTTTTCTTTTTTAATGTTTTTGAAACATAAAGGGCTAATCCTGACTTTTTTCTCATTTTCTACGCTCCTCTGTTATTCTGTAAGAAATAACACAAAATGTGGCTTCATATAAGTTCAGTATAAAAGGTCATAATGTTAACACGCCCATGCAATACAGACACACCAAAACAAAATATAAACACACCAAAACCAACAGTTTTATTCAATTATATTTTTAAAGGGGATAAACATATTCTTATTGTTTAGCTTAGTTTGCCATATTCAATAGAATCAGCTCAGTGAGCTGGTTCTAATGAACACCCATAAGATAGTCTCTGACAAGCAATGAGGAAAACATATCATTTTATAGCAGTCAGTTCTATGTATATTGCATGGGCGAGTTTATGTTATGACTGTATCTGAGGCGTGCCTAAAATTGAATCTTTGAAAAGACAACACTACTTTTAAAGAATTTCTAGCGATAAGGCGTGCCGTTTCCCTAAATGAGACGTTCGTTTTATTTTGTTGAAATCAGGACTGGATACACTAGGCACGTTCACTAAATACACATTGACCAGCAGTATATGCACCCTTGCAGCCTAGTCTGTATATTATACTAGTTTTTGTCCTTAATGCATATAATAATCCTACTTCGTTTTGAATGAGAATGTATTATGATCATCAAATGTGCTAGTTATTTCAGTAACATGTATGTGAAATAGACCGTTGCACTAAGGTAAACAAATGGTCTGTCACGATAGAGTATTTATTCTATACAGTTGATGTACAATAAAAACGACCATCTGGCAAAGCAGTCTATTTTTGTCAGATGTTTGATGTCTTCTTTGGCTTCTACAACCCCTCCCCCCCCCGACCCAAAACGCCCTTTACATATGCTGTATATGTTTATAGCGACATGCCATTGTCCAAAGGGCATCTTGGGTCTAGGGGGGGAAAGCATCTAAAAACAAACTGAAAGACACCAGCTTCACCTTCCCATTGACAAATGTCACAATTTTAAGTATATTTCGTACGCATGCGCAGGAAGGATATTGTAAAGTTTTGGAAATGAATAGCACTTCTATTCTTTATAGTTTAGCACTTTTACTTTTTGAAAACTAGCAAAGCATTTACTCAAAGTCTGGTCTAAATGGCACTCAGTAGAAAGACGTAAAATGAGGGGTGGGAGTAGAAAGTGCAAATTTTTACTGCTTTGTTAATGATAAATTGCTTTGAAACGTATTTTCATGCTTACTATGCATATTTTGCTGCCGAACGGCACCAATTTTAAAAACAAAAGTGCAGTTTGAAAATTTGGTGTTTGTAATCATGTCAACTAGGGAAAATACACGCCTTATCGCTAGAGCTTTTTCACATGCACGAATATAAAAACAAGAAATGTCACAATAACGTGACGAAGGTCTCCATAGGAATTGATCTAGCATAAGACACATTTGAGGGAAGTTATTTGTTGTTTAGGATATATGCTCCAGATACAAAAAACCTAGAAATGAGGTCAGACGTCAATGTCAAAGTCAAAGTGACCTAAAATGGTATACAGCACTCTGTCATCCCATGAGGAATACACACAACAAATTTGGGATTCTTACTTCAAATAATAAGCGCAATATGCTCCAGCCACCTTTATTCTAGAAACTAGGTAATAGGTCAGCATCAAATTGAACCGAAAATGGTATTGGACACTTTGGCATCACAAGATGCACCCACACACCAAATTTGGAATTCCTATCTCAAATAATACAAGAGATATGCTCTGGACACGATTATTCTAGGAACTAGGTCAGAGTTCTAGGTCACAGTATCCCCAAAATGATATGTGACACTCCATCATCCCAAGATGCATTCACACACCATTTTTTGCAATTCCTACCTCAATGAATATAGGAGATATACACACCCAAATCGATGCCAATTCTAGAAACTAGGTTAGAAATCAAGGTCACAGTAACCCAAGGACACTATGCATTGTATAACAAAAGACCAAACACAGAAACATGGAATTTACACAAACAATGAGAGCAGCAATAAACAATGAATTAACAACAGAACCATCGCCATAGAATGGTCAGCAGCCAAAGCTTATATGCAATTTACTGATACCAATCTTCATCCTAGAATCAATTGGTGTTAACTCACAAAAGGATAATTTGCTTACATGAGACAGACAGCCTTAAATTACATTTTTTTAATTACAGACCCATGGCGTAGCTCCCATTACGGAGTTACGCACGTGCGTAATACAAAAAAGTTACATTCAAGGGATGTCACCTAATGTTGTAAAAGTGATTTTCCATACCATAAGGAACTGCTCTTTAAGGTAAGAATATGCTCCCTTTGGGAGCAAATTCTTTCCTTTTAGAGAAGTTCCCACTTCAAAAAGTGGCGCAATTGAAGAGGATCACTTCATTCAATAGTCTCCCTTTGTTGTGCGTAACCTTTTCAGCATTTTGGTTTAAACTGGTGCCCTGTTGTCATCTCAATTCGACAACAGGTATCCCCTATTCTATCATTGGCTGTGATTAGTTTATTAATTGACCAATAAGGTGGCCTGTTACGTTTCAAGTTAAGCATGGGTTGCAAAGACTGTTCGACTGAACTTAACATTACGATATTTTGTTAAATTTAATCACTAAAGCAACGCAAGTTTTGTGAAAAAACAAATGCACATTAAGCAACTGGATTCCTGCCTCAAATTTGGCTGATTTTATCATATCTTAAACTCTCATGAATCATCCGCTCGATCATCCGCGCCATTTTTTCACAGTTTAGAGTTACTTCCCCTTGATCACACCTATCCCATGATCCTCATAGATGGTCAAGATTCTGACCGTCTGGATTAGCCTATACCTGACCCTAGATAGGTAGATCAAGGGGAGGGAACCAGACTAATTTTGGTTACGCCATTGGACCCCATGGGGTGAGAGCACTCTGACATATACATAGATAGGCTTAACAAATTTTAGGGGTTCAATATTTAAAATTTCAATAAGATTTTGGTGGGTAGGGGATCAAAAATGAATATAACTTGAGGTAAGAAGATTTTTTGGATTATTTTTGGAGGTCATTCTTATGTATTTAATGGTCGTTTCGTAAAGTCAAGGCACAGAATGTTTTTTTGTGGGTTGATGAGATTTGAAATATACTTTGGTATGCCTGATATATATATTTGGGTAAATAGTAGGTGCTGCGGTCAAACCTACGCATCATGAAAACTTTGAGTACCTCCAGCTTGGCACACAGACGACGTGGACGATGGACAGTCTTTTTTAAAAGCTGAAAAGGAAATGAGAGTCGTAATGCAGCGATTTATTGTAACGTTTTCACCGACGTTACTTCTGATTTTTGGCATAAAACGTTTATCACACATTTTTTATATATTTTTTATATATAAACAATAAAAACGGCCAACAGTGTTTTCCATAAACCGTTGCATACAGCTCGCTTGCTTATATTTTCTGCATATTTTCAAAAGTACGAGATCTTTGTGTACGAATCCGCCAAACAGGCTATGGACGAAACTTTTTTTCCAACTTGGGATTGAATGTTTGAAGAAATCAGCCAGAAATAGCTAACTATTCAAATACAGTTGTAAAGGTACGTCAATTCTCCACCGAATGCACTAATGCTTTTATTGCAAACGTTTACATAAAATGAAAGAAAATAGTAATTTCTTACCAGATGTCTGTTTGTCCATCGATTTTTTTTATACGAATCGGCACTTCTCCGGTGTTACAACACCATTTTACCGGTGTTAGGACCGTTTCACCGACCTCAGGGTTGGACAGGGTGATATCTAAGCTTGCTACAAGCGAAATTTTAGTTTTCTAGCTAGTCTCTGTAGCTGATGAGATTGTTTTTAGTCTCGCTTAGTCGGAAACCCCAAAGACAGGTTTTCTTGTGACGAGGCCAATATGTTTTGTATGTTTCTTGCAGATATATATTACAGAACCAGTTGTGGCTGTATCAGTTATCATACATCTCGCTTCGGATGGTTATAGGCCATTGAATAGAGAAACCAAATACATGCATGTAAATCTTATAACCACAGAAAACCAGATGGTGCCAATCGAACCTACAAATATTCCTGTTAACTGCTGGGATAATCCTATGCACATAGCAGTAAAACAAGACCTTAGTAAACAATTCACTCTAACAAAGGGTTAGTTTATTTGGTTTTATATAATAATTTTATTTTTAGTATCGTTCATTTGTATAACAATATTTTTGTTTGTTTTGCCAAAGCACTTCAAGCACTGTGATATATTGATGAAGGCACAAAAAATATGACTATGTGATATACCAATGATATATTTTCAAAGTAAATGTCCACAAACCTATATGTATCTAATATGTTAATTGTATGGAAATGAAAAATGCATAAAAAGTAAATATGTTCTTAAAAGGGTATCCATTGGAAGCAAAGACTGCACCAAAGAACTGAAACTAGAGTGTGCTTATTTCCTGGGCCAGACTAGCTAGTTTTTGCCATTTAGGCTTCATCAGTGACCCTCTAATAGTTTCAAAGTTCCACAAAGAATCCCATGATCCCAAAGGCCAAGAAAATAAAATCTATACTAAAGTTTGTTTTCTTAAAAGTACTAGCATGAGTCCATTCTGTTTAATATACGTGTAGTTTAATATGGTTTAAGCTGGAACATTATTGATGACAAGAAGCAGTGCCTATGACAGATGACCAGTTTTCTACATAATGTTTTTATTTTTAGAATAAAATAAATACACATTATAGGCAAGCACACTAGCTATTATTCAGATTGTTTTCAATATCATTTTCTATTTTACCCAGAAACAGATGTGCATATTAATATCAAGCGCTAATACATTTACCAACTTTCCATTAACTTATCTATTTGCTATACTGTTAGATGAAATAAACTTACGTTTGAGAGCAAGTTTTGTGGTTTAACAACAACAGAAAGTAGGGCTAACATTTGGTACCAGTAAAATACTTTTAAGCACCCTCACCCCAACTGCAGTGGCTTATGCTACTGTCCTTTCTAAGGTGGTGGTTCTGTTGTTGTTGATTCATTGTTTATTGTTCCCTTCTGTGTTTGGTCCTTGTTTTGTTATACAGTACTTTGTGTCCCTCTTGTTTAGCAATCACATTGATGGGAAGAGAGAGCTGGTTGTTTTACTTTAATTGGCCTCCTGATGTCTTTTGACTGTAAGTGTTCCTTGGGTCTTCCTCATAATTCTGTGGGCTGGTGTGCAGTGTGTGATTGTGGTATTTCCTGATAATACTCACAGGAAATGTAACTAGTACAAATCACAGACGAACATAAGGTCACATGAAGAAGACACAATAGACCAAAGACAATTAAGACACACACACACACACACACACACACACACACACACACACACACACAATTAGGCCTCGACGTGTTAAAACCTGCTTTTGGATGTTTGTGAACAACAAAGGTGCAGACCAGCATGCCCATACGCTCAGTCTGACCAGCGCTGTTGTTATTTGCTTTTTGGAAAGTATCATATCTAAACTTGCTACAAGGGAAACTTCAATTTTCTAGCTAGTCTGAGGAGACTGGTTTGAATCTCGCTTAGTCCGAAACCCCAAAGACAGGTTTTCTCATGACGAGGCCCATATATAAGTGTAGCAATGTACTTGAAGTACTCAGCGAGATGACTACAAAACTAGAAAGGACACAAAGAATATTGATAAAACCTGGGTAAAACACCAAACCTAAACTCACAATGAGAACAACACTGCACAATCAGCAAACAAAAGCAGAACAACCACTGTAGAATGGACATAAGCTGCAGCCATGGTGATGCTTTAAACATAGTTTAGAGGCTTATTATTTGCCTCACATTCAGCTGTTGATTAACACATTTTGTTTTGGTCGCCTGGAGGCTTTGTTCAATTTATAATCACAACACAGCGAACGATGAAATCATACCAAATTATAGTAATGAAACTTAGAAAAGGGTTCTTAACTAACATACACTAGAGCTAAGGAAAACGTCATATTGAGACACGATTGTTTACTGGGGTGTAAAGCATCAACACGAACAAAATCACAGGTTAATAATGTTTGATTGACCGCTTGAATTGATCTTGAATAGACTTTTTTGATTTTTTAAATTAAATTACAATACAAAACTTAACTAGAGTTTTTAAATTAATACATTTTATACAGAGCTACAAGACAATCATATAAAGTCCATCGAACTAAGCCTAAACAGAATGCAACATTTCAAAGATTAGACCATAATGTTACTAATTTTGTATCTCTACATAAATACAAATAAGAATACAAAAGATCATAATATTAAATGATACAGCAGAAGCATGGACTTGTCCATTTAATAAGAAAGGGAAATTTCATTTGGATTAAAAAGTTTTCTCTTTACTTTAAACTTACAAAGTGTTTTGTTTGTTTAGTTTGGTTCTTAACGTCCCAGACAACAATTGTTTAGTTATGTCGGGACTGGTCTTCCTGGGTCAAAGGACTCAATGCAGTGACAATGGTGAGGCTCAAACCTGAAACCTCGGTCTCAAGTCAAGCACTTGACCACTGAGCCACTGTGCTCCCTCTTACAGAGTGTAATGTTGAATCTCATTTTTATACTTCAGGTGTTAGAATCAGTTTTGATTATTCCAGCATTGCTATCGCTGCAGTTCGTATTAGGTCATCACCCTTGATTGATCCAATAAAGTTGGCTTCCTGTGGAGAACTCGACTTCTACAACGTTAGAACTGGCCAGTGTACAGAACAAACCTGTAGTAGATCAGTCTGTGAACCTTTCCTTATTAAGCATGGTATTGCGGATTGTACTGGCTTCAAAGAAGGTGACACTTGCTCTGTCATATGTAACAAAGGGTAAATACATTTTGAGATACTTTATTTAAATGCATGACCAACAATGATACAGTCGAGTCTGGGTGTATTTTTCTGTTTGAACATTTAATTCGGCAGCATGATTAAGATTTACAAGATGTGATCAAAAGGCCCTCGGCCTGATATGCTTCTGTGAGATTCATTGAATTTAAGTCTTTATTAGTTGATTATTTACTCTAATTGAAGGACATTGGGATTGTGAAAAGCATGCAGTCATTCTTGGTTGCTTATGTAAAGCACTTTTAAGAGAGTAGGGTGCAACACATTTGCAAAAAGGAGAAACTTATAATCAGAGCGCTTATCAAGTATTTGTGTAAGAAAGAAATGCCTTCCAAAGAAATTCATGAAGACTTCATGGAAACCCTTGGGAAAGAGTCTCCTTCTTATAGCAAAGTGCAAAAAATGGGTAGCAGAGTTTAAGAGGGGGGATGATGATGGATGGTCTGGCTGCCCCAAAGAGGCCACCGCTAATGAAAATGCCAAGGCCCTGCATCCCCTGGTTATGTGTGATAGGAGGCGAGACCTGCGAACCATAGCTAGCAAAGTGGACATAAGTTTTGTGGCAGTACAATCAATCCTAAACAACATCTTATATATAGGTATGTCAAAGGTTTTGCAAGATGGGTGCTGCTGATCAGAAAACGAATCAGCTCAATATTTCTAGGTATCTCCTGTCTCGCTATAAAGATGATCCAGGCGATTTTATTAGGCGAGTTATTACCTTAGATGAGACATGGGTTAACCACTTTGACCCAGAGTCAAAAATGCAGTGCAAACAATGGAAGCACAGTGGTTCACCCCTACTAAAACATTAAAGAGGGTTCATTCAGCAGGAAAGGCGATGACCTCAATCTTTTGGAATAGTCAAGGAGTAATCATGATTGATTATCTTGAGCAAGGTCGCCCGATAAACGATGCATATAATGCAGGCAAAGTGAGGCTTCTACGCCAGAAAATTGCAAATACGGCGAGAAAAATGGACTCCCAGTGTTCTAATTTTGCAAGACAACGCCCCTGCCTATACGTCACAAGTTACCATGATTGCTGCGATTGAATGAGGATTTTAAATCCTTCCTTACCCCCCATATTCTCCTGATATGGCTCTTTCAGACTTCTAACTGTTCCCAAAACTGAAATCTCATCTTCGAGATACACAGTATGGAAGCAAAGGAGGCATCAAAGAGGCAGTAAGCATTAATTGGGAGACCAGGAAAAGCCTTCTGTTTAGGGATAAGAAAGCTTGAACAAAAGAGGCTAAATGCATTGCCTTGAAGGGAGATTATATTGAAAAGTAATGGTCAAATTTTCATTCCCTGGTCGCCCGAAGTACAAGGGCTGAGAACCTTTTGATCATCCCTCATAGATCTGATTTTAGCAAAACATGACTGAAAGATTATGCCATAATATTATATTACTTCAAATATCCCATGGGCTTGCTCTTGTTTTTATATATGGCCACTCTCTGTCTGTCTGTCTCTCTCTCTCTCTCTCTCTCCCTCGCTATCATAGCGTAATTAAGTTTTGCAATTGGTCTGGCATTAAGCAGCACCAAGTTTATTACAATAAATAGTTTAAAAACAGAGTGTTACAGCAAGAAGGTGACACTTAACATTGTACTTATAAAAAACAAAGGATACTGATTAACAAAGTGAAGCATGTACATTGTACATATACCACTTTTATATTTGCCAATACTATAGCGATATATGCATTTTATCCAAAACAGTAATCAATCATGAAATTGGTCTCTACCTTTTTCACCCAATCAAGTAATTTGATCAGGGGAAAAACCGTATATCATTTGGAACGAAACCAAGGTAAAGTTCCAACAAATGATTTGAAAAACTTTCTTTTTTATATATGAAACTCTATCTTTTAGAATTAATAATGCTTCCAAATGATTATTGTTCAAACTATAGCAAAGAAATGTCAGTTTCAAAAGGCAGGGTCACTGTAAAGTAATTGTGTATCAATACTAGAGAATGGTGTATTTGATGTGATACTTTTTTCAACACCTGATTTCATTTAATTTGGGCAAATTTGTTTGTTTATAATAGAGTCAATTTGCAAATAGAATCTGTGCCAAGCAACAATTTTCAGATTGTTTTCAGATTGTTTTAATTCAAAAATATTTCTGTATTGAATTGAATGCTGTGAGTACTTCGAACCTAAATATTTATGCTTATCAAAGGGTGAGCATACGTATTGCTGCCACTTTGTCCATCCATTAGTCTGTTCGTCCATAAAGAGAAGTGCAGTGTACAAAAATAATAAAGTTAAAAAGACGGTCTTCAACATAATGTAGGAGTTATTGCCCTTTGTTATTTTTCATATGTATATTTTGTCTGGAGCATGACACAAACATTATAGGAGGTATTAACACCAAACCTCATTGGTAGATTGATATCTATGAGGAGAAGTGCAGTGTACAAAAACATAACACTCCTTTGCATAATTTCGGAGGTTTATTTTGTGCATTAAAACTATTAGAGATGTCAATTTGCAGCCCTTTTTGAAAAAGCGTTTATTTGGTGAGCATCCGTCTTTTTTACCAATTCCCTTGTTGTAATATTGTAGATATATACTTTATTGCAATTATTGAGACCTTCTTCCGAAGAAAGTAATCCAGGAATTCCATGGGAAGTTTGTGCTAGCGCCAGCAGATACAACTAACATCATTGCTGTAGATATTTGAAGAATGTACTACATCAATATCTTAAACTTTGCAGCACTAAAACCTAAGAATACAAGAGTCCAGTTGTCGATAGGCAATGGTACCATTTGTTGGCTAAATTTGGTTTATTTGTTGGTGAGGCCTTTATTTACATACAAAAACGCGAATTAGATCTATACATTTTGTAAGCCATGGCAAATTTGTTTTGGCTATATCATTTAATTTTTCAATCAGCGCTAAGCACTGTATATGATATAGCAACAACTTAAACTAGTGCGAAGATTTGGTCGTTAAATTATACATTAAGCCTCCACGTATTTGGGGGATGTAGTCCATTCTATGGCGATGATTATGTTGTTGATTTTGTGTTGTTTGTTATTGCAAACATTATGGGGTGGGTTATTCTCTTCTGGTTTTGTAAAATAGTGTATTTTTAATGTTGCTGAGATAGAATGAGCTAGTTGTTAAACTTTAATCGTATTATTACTTTAATACACGTATCCTGTCCTCATGGTGTCATGGTTAGATCTGTGATTGTGGCATTTCTTGGTTAAACTTACTCGTATCTGAATGTGCCAAACTCTAAACACATCCTCTTGTTAACCTGTGTATAGATTGATTTGTTTCTGCTGAATTGAAATTAAATTTTGATAAATCCAGATAAACAAAAATAATTGGCTGTAAAAGTAGGTTGATCATCTTATGCATCAGTTTAAACTTTTGTTAAGGGTGCTCAAAAGAACTTTCTTATTAAAACCGTTTCGTTGATTGTCCCAACATATGTATTTGTTGAGAAATAATACTATTTAGATTTATTATGCATTATTATCTAAAGGTCGTATTTTATATCTAGGTTTGAGTTGAAGGATGATGTAAACGAAGCTATTTGTATTCAAGGGGCATGGATAGCGCGTTCCAATTTGCTTTGTGCACCTGTTGATTGCAAACGTCCCATAATTCCTTATGCTACTACGGCTTGCTCTGATGGCACCACGTTTGGTAGTGAATGCATTTTTAAATGTGATAAACCAGCAAAATTAGCAGGTAAGTTCTTAAAATTTGAAATTTAAATAACCAATTGTTATGTCTATTACACTATCTCAGCCCCTTAGTTTTCTAAATCAAATGAGCCATGACATGAGATTTCCATCAATATGTTATGTGCGATCAGCAGAGGCTCAGAGAAGCCTGTGCATATGCGCAGACTGATCAGGGCCTTTGCTAACCGCTTGAATATTTTATGACTTTTAAGCTACTGGCAGAACACCATTTGGAGTTTCTAAGCTTAAGAGGAGGCTGCACAGGCTCGTCTGAGTCTTCACTTGTCAAAATGACACATTGTGGGAAATCACATGTCACGGGTCAATAGCATATGCTAGTACGATCAAAATAAGAATCCGAACAAATAATTTTTTATGTGTGATTTTTTTTTTATTTTGACTCCTTACTCATACATAACACTACCAGCATAACACACAATGTACAGCTGTGTTTCAATTACACAGATCTACTCATAATTGAACATCCATTGATTTGATATAATTTGCGGAGATTAACGTAATGTATATGAAATATAAATAACATTTGCGGCTTTGCTACTATTGAAATAAACATACAAGACATGACTTGATAAAATTAATATCATACTCACTCAAAAATTTGAATATCCTCTATAGTGTTATTAGAAACAAGAAGGTCATATTAAACAAGCAAACCCACACAACAACAGTGAACCATTCCATGAAAAAAAACATAGCATAAAGGTAAAAATTGTTTATATGTGTGTTCATAAGTCTGCAATCTAGTATATATTGTACATTTGTACGGTTGTTTTTTTGCATTTATTAATGAACACAATTGAAACATACACCCATGCACATTCAATTTTCGATCTTATCAGTTAAGACTGTAGAGATTTGTATATTTGTTATTCATAAACTGTTCGACACATGCATATGCATTTAGTTAATACTGTGTAACAGAAAATATTTTTTCTTTCCTCAGTCAAAACATTGTGTGGGTACTTAAAAGAACATGGTTCTTTTGAGCATCTAAAGCATACGCTTAACAGTACGAGTAAAAACATATTTACAATTATATGCTTAAATTTTGTGTTTATCTAAACCTGTGTCTGCTATAGAACTACCTGATTTAGTCACTTGGATATGAAAAATGATTGACGCCTACTTCTGTGTTTTACTTACTATTTACTAAATTTAGTTGTTGGTACCTAAAAACAGTCTCACATACATTGAAGTACACATAATGAATAGCTTAATTGAAAATAAAAAAGTTATTTGATTATATACTTGTAACAGACCAGGTCGTTTATTTCAAAAGCATGCTAAACAAATTAAAGACGTACATTTCAATGACTTTGAGGTAATGGGAGTCGTTTGTAGGATTCAAAAGAAAATGTTTGATGTAAAGAGCTTGTTGAGGTCAATGTCCACGACATACTTAAATACCATGCCACACTATGGTCGAATGTAGTCAAATAGTTCTACTGAACTAATTAATGCCTTAGTAAACTAATAATTCAGTTGAAGGAAGAGATTTCACAGACGTAATCAAAATGTGCCTCGACGTGAGAAACCATGTTTTCGAGTTTTGCAACCAGGTAAGGTTCAAACCCGCCTGCTCAAATACATGTACAGAGATGAGGGCAACTATTGAAACTTTGTGTGTATCAAATAGAGTCATTATAATTTCTTGAACAAGAATAACAAAGGCGCTGACAAGCATGCGCAGATGTGCAGGCTTGTCTGCGCCTTTGTTTTTGTATGCAACAAAGTGAGGTTTTCTCGCGTCCAGGTCCTAATAAAGCTGGGTGACGATGTTCAATTGTTGTTATTCTTGATTACATTTTGCTTTAAGAAACAGATGCCACACTGCAAACGGCTATTCAATCAACATATTAACTCTATATAAGGAAAATTTAATTATGCTTAGACTTGTTGAAGTAAGAGTGAAATGACGTCATTAGACTGAAAATCTGTAAGCTTATCTACCTAGAAATGCTATTATATTTTTTTAGACGAAACACATGACGAAGCTCATACTGATAACGTCAACTAGGCAAACTAGAACTACTTATAGCTCCGTTTTTTTAATTTTTACAAGCCTATTAGGAAAACGATACAAGCACTTTTCACAAAGGCATGTGGTTGACGTTCAGACAGGAATGAGTAAAGTATTTACATGTACACTAACTGGCCCGAGCCGCCGATGATTGCATACACAAAAATATGCATACAGGGAAAGGCCCATACAAAACTTAAGACCTCAAGCTTTGCTGGATTCGTCAGCATGTTTGCTTATAAGAGGTTTTTGCCCATTATGTAATAAGTACCAACAGTAAGTGCGTTTGACCAGGAACACACTGCAGACCAACCAAAGGCTCAGTGAGAAAGATACACAGAATACTACATCACATGACATCAAAAAAATGCAATTCAAGCGGAGTAACACACTCTCTCTTTCCCAGCAGGATGATTGCAAAACTAGAAACGACACCAAGCACTGCACAACAAAAAAGAACAATACACATACCCCCTTCCGATGCTTCACATGCTTATTTAACATTTCCAGGGTCATTTGTGACGGTCAGGCAAAGTATATGCATCAGTAGCAAATAATGTGTACCCTGATAAGTCCGTCTGTGATGGTCTCGTAAGTATCTCGTTTTTCGTTGCCTTTTGTTGTAACGAATCTCACTTTCTTGGTAAGGGAGCAGACAAAAAGCCAGACCATGTCATTGATATACTAATATATATCATCAAGACATTCACTAAATAGAGGTTCTTACATGAGTGCTAATGTTTAATTGAATTTATTAAATGAGTTGAGGAAAAGCAATAAAATGCGAGTCTTGCAGAACATTTTATCGCTTTGAATAAATTCAATAATACAAGAGCACAGATGTCAGATTTGATTTATCACATGACATTAAAATTGCTTAAAAATCGAATTTTTCGCGTAAAACGTCAAAGGTTTGCCATATTTAAGCCATATCTACGCTTGAAGTTATAATAAACGTCATTACGTTACGTTACTAAATCTGAAAACCACTAGTGGTTTACCGATTTTATTACATGGCGTTACATTACTTCTTGGTCATCGACCTTTAGGTATAGGAACTTCGCTACGTTGTCAAGAGGATGGAAAGTGGAGTTATGATCATGCAACATGTCAGGTCAGATGTGAGCCATTAAGGCCTGATGTTGACTATAATGGGAAACTAAAGACACCTGCGTGTGAGGGCAACGAACAAGAAGTCGGGCAACAATGCAAAATAAGATGCAATGAAGGCTACCACGCAGAAGGAGAAAGAATTAAAAGGTACATTTACTCTTCAGGTCCAGATAAGGAAACATTTTTGTTGTAATAAAATACTTACCCATGAATAAAAAAGAGTGTCTTGGTGCTCAAAAACCCCTCTCTTTGAGTACCCCAAACATATGTTTTGGTATATAATTCAGTAAAATAATATGCCAAATCAGATAAACATTTGCTTGCTATGTTTTTTGATCAGAACAAACATTCTCTGATGTTGTTCTGAGTAGGAAGTGTGCCTCATTTGTAAGACCTGTTTTATAACAATAAAGATTACAATTCCATGCTTATGTAAAATGAGCATGAAACACGTTTTATAACCAATGTGTCTGTTTTGGATATTACCAATGACTAAGTGATCTTTCAATAGGGTTTACCAATCACCACGTAAAAATTAAAAGCCTAGATGATATGTCTCAAAATATTATTAATGCAAAACATGTGGACCTTATCTCAAAACTGAGTTTGTTGTATGTGAATGTCAAAGGTTCAGATTACTCAGTACCTCATCAGCCTGGTCAGCACCTTTGTTATTTGCATATTGGAAGTAACATATCTAAACATGTTACAAGCGAAATTTCCTACTTGTCCCTGGCCCTTAAGACTGTTTTAAATATCGTGACAAAGACTATTTAAATAAGTTCTAACCAGCAATCCATTAAAATTAAAGAATAGTAATAAGTACAACGCAAACAGAAATAACTAATAACGGATTTAGGGGTCCATTGTGCATACCTGTGCTAAGAAGTTTTGCCATTAAATCGGTGGGAAAAGGCTGACCTCTTGGCCCTTGTTTGTGATGTTTAATTTTGTTTTATCACTTTCTCATGTGCTATCCTGGGTCAGGTGTGGTACTTGATTGTATCAATTCCTGATCTTTGCCGCATTTTGTATTTTGACTGTGAGATGTTGGTCTGTTAAGCTTGAATAAAGTATAACTTGGCTTATCTTTTTTAAGGAGATCCCTTACTTTATTCTGTGATGAAGATGGTGAGTGGATTGGACCTGTGTGTGTGCGGAACCAATGCCCTCCTATATCTAATTTATTTGCTGGGGCCTATACATGTACTGACTATCTATACAGTAAAAGTATATGCATAATGAGCTGTCCAAGAAATTTAGACGTAAGTAAAACATTTCATTTTTTAGAGAATTATAGGCTATTGTTTGCCTGATGTCCATTACTTGCTTGAAAATCAATCTAACTTATGTTTAAGTCTTTACCATTAACTACGACCTAGAATAGCTGCTAGAGGACTGCATTGTCTAATGTTTATGAGGGCTGTTTTTTTTATTAAAAACAAAATTAAGATATATTTCATAAATGCTTTATTAAAACCAGGATTGGAACAATCATTAGATTATGACTTAAAGACATTTCTTTCATATATATTGCAGAGTCTAATCGGTACTGGAAGTTATTCAGAAAATGGCTTCATAGTACTCAGAGTATTACAGCTGATTGTTGGTTAAATGATTTTATAATAGGTTACATTTTATAAATTGGCATATTGCCAAGACTAAATCAAGACGAAATCAAGGGCAGTAACTAGTGAGGCTGACGTCCCGAATATCTAAACTGCAGCAATTGGATTTCCTGCATTCAACCTCAATATCTTGGTAAGGGTTTGTTTATTATTAATTCTAACACACCTCGCCTATAGAATCAATCCTAAAGAAACATGATATATCAAACAATAATTCACCGTTTTGGAAGCACGAGGAGAACGTGCGCAGGCTGACGTCATTTGTTACTGCAAAATGACGTCAGTCATGGCATAAGACGGTGTAACGTCGTTTTTACGCTTGAAAGACGTTACAAATACATGTAAACGTATGCCACACAGTCCAACTATTGGCGGGATTTCCTCAGTGCAATAGGGGAAAGTTGGAAGAAACTGAAGACTTCAAATGCGTTTTATTGTGTGTCAGAATCAAAATAGATCAAGTCTAGTGCGTTAAGTTTTGAGTAATAATTCACTAGTTGTAGGTCAGTTGTAGGAAGATAAATCACTCCCACTGCGCGCTGTTGATTTCATGTTCTTTACAACTGACATCCAAACAGTATATTATTATACAACAATTCACTGTTAGAGCTTATCTATTTCTTAAATAACGTTAATTGATTTAAGAATTAAATTATGTGGGGCTATATATATTGACAGTATTTAAAATGGATGCTGTTATTTACTGAGGATTGGTTATATGGGTAAGCAGGATGCAGAAACTGTTTTAAATTTATGAAACTATATTAATATAATAGGACAGTAGGTATAAGGGGCATTCATATGCAAACAATTTATTAGTGGTAACCAACTTATGTCAAAACGTTTCAGCTGATCATAAAGTCAGTAATAATATTTTAAAATATCAATACAATTTCTATGAAAGCCGAAAACACAGCAAAAACAACGCCATTTTCAAAGTAAGTAAGGGTGCAAAGATCAGGAATCGATACAATCAAGTACCACACCTGACCCAGGATACCAATGGGAAAGTGACAAACTCACAGTTAGACAACACAAACGAGAGCCAAGAGGACAGCCCTTTCCCGGCAGGTGACCACAAGGCACATATAAACAGACACACAAAAAGGCATAGCAAACATAAGACAGAAAAAAAGATCCACAAAAGAATTACTGCCTTAGAAAGGTTAGTAAAATATTTTACTGGAGGGCTTAAACCAGGTTTCAAGGCGCCAACCTTACCCTTAATTCAGATGTGGATCAAGATATTTGGTTGGCATGAAATACCCCTAACTTATCAATGCATCATCTCCTAGAACATATAAATCAAGATATAACAAGAAGATAAAGCAAAGATAAGGAATCAGCAGTAAATAAAACTGAATTATGGAGCAAAAGCAATCCAACAGGTAAACCCCGGTGGGCCCGACAAACAGCCAAAGCATCAGGCCCCTACAATCTCATCAATAGTTACATAAAACATATGATAAATATGATATGATTGTTGTGTTTTTGGCAATCAATGTTTGTATGGTGATACTATTAGCATTTATATTTTAGAAGCGCATTTACAGACATATTATGCTTAGTCTTCATCAAGGTTTTAGGTCTGAGGAAATTGGATGGTAAATTGCAATAAAATCTGCAACATACTGTTTATATCTTAAATAAATTGTGGTGAATTTCTGCATCACACTCTTAGTAATTTTGACAGTAGCTTGCAGGGATTTTCATCAAGGGCTTAATTCTGAGAAAAATGGACTGTGAACTGCGGAAAATTTCTACAACACACTCTCAATAATTTCGATGGTGAATTGTAGTGAATTTCTACAACACACTCTCAATAATTTCGATAGTGAACTGCGATGAATTTCTACAACTCACTCTTAGAAATTTTGTTGGTAGTTTGTTGTGAATTTCATCAAGGGCTTAGGTCTGAGAAAATTAGATGGTTAATTGCAGCAAATCCTACAATACACTTTAAGTAATTTCGAAGATAACTTGTGAAGAATTTTTGCAACACATTCTTAGTAATTTCGTTAGTAGATTGGGATGAACTTCATCAAGGAATAAGGTCTGAGAAAATTTAATGGTCAATTGCGGTGAATCTCAACACACTCTTATTAATGTTGATGAATTGTGTTGAATTTCTGCAACACACTCTTAGGAGTTTAGATGGTAGACTGTGGTGAGTTTCGTCAAGGGCTTACATGTATCTCTGAGAAAATTGTACAGTAAATTGGAGTGAATTTCTACAACACACTTTTAGTAATTTCGACGGTGAGTGTGTTTTCCCAGACCTAAGCCCTTTGAACGTTGAATCGTTTTAAGTGAATGCATTTTTATATATATGCATACTCCCATCCATCCACCCTACTCTGAATGTTCGTGATCTCTTACATGGAGGATGAAGCTACGAAAACGTTGTAGCATGTGTACATACATAAATTGATATATACGTAGATACATGTATATGTTGAATTAAAATACACAAAAGTACTAAAAATGGACTAAATCCAGTGCATAATGATTTTATGAGTCTTCTGCAAGTGATAATAGCTGATTTATAAACAGAGCTATCTAGTAAAATTAAAGTTAACAAAAACATTGATTGTTTTGGTTGTTGTGAGTAATTAATGGTTTGTGGACCAGTAAACATGATGTTGACATATTTATTCATGACAATGTAATGTTCCTGCACAGGCTACTACTTCATTTATAGTAAATTAGTGCTCATCACAGACAGTTACTGACACCTTCCAATGGCTTTATGACACTTATTTTTGATATTTTAGTTGTCATGACATGTTGTCCAAAAGATAAGGAGTTAGGAAGAAAGTTAGGATAGGCAGTTAATAAAAACATAAAAGTCTTCCATCTCGCACCTGCTAGAAGCACAACAGGTCAGCCAAAGTAGGAGGACGCCCAGATGGATGTAGTAAAGTATTCACCTCCATTTCATGACCCATACTCTCATTAAAAGCATATTTCATGTTTAGTTTATTGATATATACTTATACAATTAAAATCGTTATTATAATGAGCCTGTCAATTTGTTTTGCAGATAATTCAAAGTATAAGATGCAAGATAAATGGCGAATGGAACGGTCAATTTAGTATATGTCCTTCCTTGAAAACTGAGACGTGTCCACATATTGAGCTAGAAGACAGAGACGTTATCGTTAGCTGTACACAGAATACAGTTGGTTAGTGAATTAATTTTAAACACCAGGATCCGATTGTATCAACACGTCATTAACCTAACGACAAATTAGCGGCTAATACGTTATTAAAACGCTAACGACGTATTAGTTAATGACGGCATTAAAGTGGGTTGTACTAACGGTTCATTAAGCCGACGTTAGTTAATAACGCGCTAATGACGAACCTCGTCATTAAAAACAACGTGAACCAGTCACCTATAGAATTTCCGGTCGGTAAACAAAACAATTAGATCTAACAAATCTAAGTTCGTTTGACCAAAAGAAACAAATGAATGTTGATACGAGTCAGCTGTTACATCGTTTGTCAGCAACAACAAAAATCCACGAAGAATCAGGAATATTCGATCACTAAAACTGTTGATCGAGGAGAGAACTTATGAGAATCTACATGTACCTATCGCTGATTAAGTGGAATTATCCCGTATAAATATTTTTTTTTTCATGATTTAAATCAAAGCAATCCGCTTTCTGATATCATAACAACATACAAATTATTCACGACTACTTATCATCACAATTCCAACATCGTGAGCGAATTTAAAACGCTGAACGTTTTGCTAAACCAGGATTGAGATTAGCTTGTTGAGTGAGGTCGCCTACAAGTATATCATTATAAATTGCATTTGAATTCTCTTTGGTCCAGGAAATTTCCTTCTCAAATTTGCTTCAGCAGAAAAAAATCGATGCGAGATTGCGTGGCATGTACGGACGGTTGCTCAGACAGAGCGAATCTCATTGCCACACGATAGCAGGGTATTTGCTTGCTTACGTTCCCTAAATGGAATTCTGTAATACAGTTTCAGCTTACACCAGGGCACAGTAAGTTGAATTTGAACCACGACATGTGATTTACAACAATGTTGCATTTGACAAGTATAGACTCAGAGGAGCCGGTGCAGCCTCCTTTTAAGCTTAGAAACTCCAAATGATGTGCGGTCAGTAGCTTAACAGTTATAGAATATTCAAGCGACTAGCAAATGCTCTGATCAGACTGCGCATATTCAAATGGAAATCTCACGTCGCAGCTCAAATTTTGTTATCGTAACTAGTAAGTGTTATTTCCTTCTATATTTCATATAGTTTTAATAATGTTCCATGATGTCATTAGACAATTCGATTGTAAGACAGATATACGCAAGTGCGGATCCAGAGGGGGGGCAGGGGGTCCGGACCCCCCCCCCTTGAAAATGACAAGTTATATGGGTTTCTATAGGGAATAAGCAATTGGAACCCCCTGGAAAAAGTTGGACCCCCCTGGAGAATGTTGGACCCCCTCTTGGACCTTGAAAAATGATAGATTTCTTTGAAAAAAAAGCGTTGTCAGACTGTCAGAGCTTTTTTTGTCAGACTGACCTGGACCCCCCCTGACGAAAATTCCTGGATCCGCGCATGATACGGTACGGTTATACCCCTAGAAGAGAGTGTGTGTGGGTGGGGGAGGGTACTCTCATCATAATACCCAGGTGCGGTCCTGATGCATTTTATAGAGTACGCATTCTTGAGGGGATCTGGGGATTATCCCCCCTGTATGGGGTCAGGGGCGAAGCCTGTGGCAAAAAATAGTTTAAGGGCATTCCAAAGAACTAAAATGAGTCCTCAAGACACGCAACTTAACACTATTAGCTACATTTTTCTTCCAAAGTCAAATTAAATACAGCAAAACCAGTCTTAAGGGACCACTCTAAAAGAAGACCAAAACTTGGGATTTAAGACCGATTATCGCTTACTTAATGCAGGTCAAAAGTATTGCAGAATGCTCCTCAGGGAGCATTCTGAAATATTTTTGACCTTCATGAAGGTACCACTTGTCATGAAGATGTTTTATATTATTTTGAGTGGCCGCTGAAGACAGGTTTTATTGTACCTAAAAACCTGTACTTGCTGCGTCAAGTTGTACGGACGTGCGTATTTGCGTACACGTAGTATACGCTCCTTATACCCCATATAATATTCCCATCCTGTACCTTGATCTTAAAATAAATTTTTCTGTGAACCGCTAAAATATGTAGATTTTCAAAAATTTGATTCAAGAAAAAAATGATCAAGGCTACGTACATATAAAAATTGAAGAGACCCCTACCCCCACCATCCTGGGATCATACCCCCATTAATTATGTGTCTGTGCTATTATAGATTTTCAAATTTGGGTGCTATTTTAGATTTTTCATGGTCTTCCAGTGCCAATAGTAGAAAATAGACTTTGTCTGGTCAGAAGTAACGTACTGTAAGTGCTTCGTCAGTACCGTAGCTACAATAGGTAAAAAAAAATAACCTGGCGATACAATCAGTGAATCTACATGCAAATCCTGATAACATGTCGAAAACGTATGCAAAGTTTCAAAAAAAAATGTACACACCCATTACATAAATCAGATACGCTCTTAAAACTAAATTTTGCTTTTTTATTATGAAAGACTATCTATATTTGCAGCTACCAGCTATTGAAAGTCGTTTTGGTTACGATTACGAAGATAGACAGTCGTGTAAATGTGAAACGTCACAAAAAATCACCCGATGTTTATTTGACAGCGTACTGATAATTCAATTTGTTACACTGTTCGGCTGAAATTGACAGACGATTGCGCTGAATTCGTCACCTATGCTGCCCCTGTTTTCTGTCCCTCATGCGCGTATCCAGAGAGGAGGGCAGGGGGTTCGGACCCCCCCCCCCCCCCACACACACACCTAAAAATCACAAAAATATAGGGCTTCTTAGCACTACTGGTCCAGATCCCCTGAAAATCACAAAGCTTCTAAGCCAGTATCCATGCTGGGCCATCATCCGCACACCAGCGAAACGCCATTTAAATGGCGTTTCGCTGGCGGACCGATGATGGCCCGAAAATGGTAGTATTTGTAATCTCTATCCCCTCATCGACAAAGTACAAAAAAAACAACAAGAAAAAACGTTGTTAAAGTTGACCCCCTATGACAAAACTTTCAGGATCCGCGCATGTCATACCAGCAGTGCAGACCGGGATTTCGCCTTTCGACAATAATGTCTATCATTCGCAAAGTTGACAGGCCCACGCCCCCATCAATACAAGTAACTCACACATAATTTGTTATATCACAATCGCAGAACTACATATAGTTTATACTTAACATCGTAAATCACACCGTACATACGATTCGGCGAAAACAGACGGATACGGAAAAAACAGTTGTTTACCAGAGCGCGTGCCTTTTGGCGTATGAGTATTTTTGTCTATTTTTCTCACATTTATATAGCATTTTCGCGAGGGAAACAAAGCAGGCCTTCTTGATTCATTTAACTGCATAGGTATACGATAAAATTTACTTCGTTTCTTTATTGATGGGCGAAAAATTTGATAAGAATGTTTAAAAATACAAGCTCGTTAGGGATCTGTTGCATTTGTGACTACTTTTTACAATGAAGCAAGCATCGTTTCAGATGATAGTTTTTGGCTGATCGTAGCCCAGTCTCTTGTGCAAACATCGATTAAAACACGTTGCTGAACGACAGCTTGAAATTGTCAAAATTGCCATTGTTTTAGACCACGTGTATATTTCACGGATACGTATGATGACAGTCGGCCTATACGGTGTTGAACAGACGTTCGTAATATTAATGATACGGAGCTGAACAGTTACACAAAAGCTATAGCAGAATCGAAGATATTGTAGCAGAATATGTGTTATGTAGAGCATGCGTAAGCGTCTGTTGTACCATATCCCATTAAATATTTTTTTATTCAAAAGTGCAGGTACAAGAAGTATAGGGGCTGCTTTGTTGTCTGTGTAGGTGCCACAAGTACAGAGGCGACTCTGAAATTTGTATTCAGTTTGTCCATGTATGTTGGGGACAGGTACTCAAAGCTATGCCCTCCAAGTCTATGACTTCCAGTACTATATTGACCTCAACCTTAGGACCTGTGCAATAGCAGCAGGCCGTCCTTGATGCATCGGGCACTATTTTAACTATATCCCCGACACCCATGGATTATAAGTATATATTATTCCTCTGTTCCCCAAAACCCCTCAGAGGGCCTCTATAGTGTCTTGCTATGGATTATTCTTGCCAATATTTATACGTACACACTGTTCAATGGACTGGCCATTGTTTACAATCATCATACCATAAAAAATACTAGACTTTTAGTGTACGTTGCAAGGGTACTATTGCCCATGGAAATGGTTTTGTTTGGAAAGTGGTATTAGATTTTGTTTATTTCCCTGGTAATTGAGTAGTGTTAAATGTGTTACATAAGAAGAACATGTATAAGACCATACAAAAATCCACATTAATAGGCTGACTAAATTATTGTCTATACCCATGGGCGTAGACTTTCAAAGGTAGACGTACTTTCAATGGCCATAGTGACTGTATTGGTTCAGTTTTATTGAAAATCAATGTGATATACAGAAGGACAATTGATATTATTCAATTAATATTTATGTACTTGCCCCCCCCCCTCCTATTTAAAATAAAATGCATTGTGGAGTGAGGGGAATGAGGGAATAACCCTTGTGTAAAATAAGTGCTGTGTGTGCAGACACACCTTATTTATACCATAAACAGTCTGATCTGGGGCTACATTTTTTGCAATATTGGCTTTTATAATGCATATAGAAGCGAGGCATTGGGTAAATTACACTACCCATTATTAGGCTATGAGCTATTAAGGGTTTTGCTCCCCCAGGAGGAATTTTGCAGACTATGTTTTTCATAAAGCGTATCATCTAACGAGCTTTTTGAAACATGTCAGCCCTCTGGCGGCTGGGGCGTTTGGGTGTTACAGCGTGATAATTACGTTACTCCTCATTTTTTTTTAAAACAATATGTAATTAAGGCTGTTAAGGTAGTACTTGAACAATTCAAATTGGCTAAATAGTCATGTAATATACAAGAACAGTTTATTCCCTGCAGATATTGATCTTTGTCAAAGTTATTCAGGCCCATTATGGTGTCATTTACGTTACATTTTCAACTACACCCTATAAAATAATCAAAATTTTGTTAAATTGTTTCATGTGATAATTTTTTTCAATAAATATTTTAAATAAAAGTACATGTTTCTAAAAGACAATTTACTGACCATTCCAAAACTGCAATCAGCTTGCTTCTATCACAAAAACTCTAAGAGTTATAAGTTCTTGAATATGACAACCCTGAAGAAAATGTTATCTAAGGTAAGAATCTTTTTATTTTAAAATACAGCATGCGATCCTACCTGTATGCTTTTAAACACCTTATATGAGCATTCTATTGATAATCAAGACTGAAAGGGGATATTTAACATTGTTTCTGGTGTAAAATATCATTTTGATGTTTGAGTGTCAATATGCTATGTATGTTACATTAACTTCAGGGCTTTCTATATATTGATTAATACCCTAAATGATACACCATATGTTTTTTTAATTTATTTCAAAACTTTCTTTTGTGTGTTTAATAGATATAAAGATAATGATTTGTCTGAAATGGAATTTATCAGCTCATATTAAGACTATATCAAATTGTCAAAGCACATTTGCTTTTGTAAAATAATATATTTTTGAACTTTTTTTAAAAAAAATATTTTACCAACTTGGCAAAATTTATAGCTTTTAAACTTCATTAACAAAGAGTATTGGAAATCTCAAGTGATAGCTAAATAAAAATATATTCCCACGGTTTGTCAAAACTGTTAAAGTAACGTATATTACCATATATAATATATCATAAGGTACTATGTGTGTCCTAAATGATGTCAAAGACAGATAAATTGAGTCTGAAATGGTTAAAAAGGTGGATTTAGATTCTGTAATACTTATCTGAAGACTTTTGGTACTAAGTTTAATTCAATTGCTTATTTAACAGCAACCAAATGATTTTAGGCAACCAGTTAACTTTTGTATATATTATACGAACATAGACAGTAACACAATAAAGGTTAGTATTCCATGTGTATGTATACTCATCTACAGTAATGAAAACTGCTTTCAACTAAATGTTGTGTTGGAGGTGGTAACAAACAAAAGTGTGTGCTAACAATCCATATATAAGTTGGTACAATAAAAATGGATATGTGTTACATTAGATACTATGCATTATAAGTGAATGTGATAAGATACTGTTTAAAGAACTTGTCTCCAAATAAAACGTTATACTGACATCTTATTTGCATATGCATATGGTGACACATTTATTTATTTTTAGCTTTTAAATGGAGTTTGTTATCTTCATCATATATTTCACTGTTTGATAAATAAAATTGTTAATGAAATCAACCTAGTGTTTCTGATCATTTTCTCAAGCAATGTAAACTTTATATAAGTAAGTAAATGAGTTAAAAAGAACATATAGGGAGCGCAGTGGCTCAGTGGTAGAGTGCTTGACTCCAGACCAAGGGGTCGCGGGTTTGAGCCTCATGCATCACTGCATTGTGGTCCTTGAGCAAGACAAATTTATCCTAGCTTAGTACTGATTCAACCCAAGAAGTCCCGTCCCTGCTTAACTGAAAGATTGTACATGGGACGTAGACAATCAAATCAAACAAACATACAGCAAAGAACAAATACTTCCAAAAAATTGCAAAATAATAAAAGTTAATGATGGATATTTACGTGTCAAAAATCGCATTTGATAGGATCATATCCACAGAATCAGGCTAGTTGTTACTTACGATACCAATTTAAATTTATAAGACTTTAACAGCCAGAATTAGGGCATACCAAATTTGGCCAGCTGACATTCAAGTTAATGTAAAATAGATTTAACAATGTTCTTTCAGCATGTGGGATGGAAAAGTAAAAACATAAAAAACAGTGCTGCCATGAGATCTTACTTGGGTTTTATAAATTAATGTCAAAACAGCTGATGCCAATTTCCACTATACAGAATGTGGCATAACCAAATTATTGCAGTAATCCACAATAACAAAGCTTTATAGGAATATTGAACTAATAGTATGAGTTGTAAACACACCAGAGATTGGAAACAGGACACATAAAAAGTCAACTGTTCCGACAAAAATAGTTTTGAGAGGCCACACAAGTCACTATCAACAGTGTTACCATGATAAACTTAGATGCAATGTTAACAAAGTATATATGATTTGTTGATAAGTATCTATGTATTTCTGATTTCCATGGGTATTCTTCCTCAATTATCTCCAAAAGAAATCATATTTCTTTCACAATGAAAAAGATTTAATAAATATCAGATATATTGCAGTGCATTTATTGTCATATGTGTTACATGTGTGTGTGTGAAATAGTATATCAAATATTCAAACCATATCTCAGATTTGCTCTTTGACAGTAGCAAAAGTATGAAAACTATTCCATTTAGATGGACACAATACTTGCTGATCTTATTTAATGTAATATATAAAGTGCTCAAATGAAGATTTGACCAGCATGTGAGATTTTGGTACTTATCACATATTGACAAAAGACTGCATTAATTGTCCATGCTGACGCAGTGGAGCCAGCCTTCTTAATTCTGGTCTACATCTATACTTAGTGCATACAGGCAGCAAAGGCTCTGGTGAGTCTACACATTTACACAGGCTAACATAAGCCTTCATTTCTTGAAACTGTGATAAGTACCAAAATCAAATGTGCTGGCTCATTCGATTTATTCTTTGCGTTACTAGTTATAATCTATTTAGCTTGATTTGAATTATGCAAATGATTAGAAGTATGTAATTTTGTAACCATGATCATATTTTCGTTTGGCATGCTAAATACAAATTGAACAGAATTTCACTGTTAGACTAAGTATAATTGACAGAAATGACTCAAAGCAAACTTACCAATGAATTATTTAAGTCCATTCATTTAGTAATATCTACAATAAAATACTATCAATGCAATGGCGCTTTCTATGTATAAGCCCTTTTAAATAATAGTTATATGACTAACACAGAACCTTTAGAACAAAACTTATGCTGTCATGTTTCATTACTTCACAAAATTGTATAACCAGATGAAACAGATGACAAGTGTTATATTCTTCTAAAATATTTGTGTTATGCATGTTACAAAGATAAAGTGTATACTGGACATGCTATAGATATAGTGGGATGCATTACCATAGGGGATATAACCATAGGGGATATAACCATAGGTTTGACATGCTGGATGCCATATATGGGTCAGAAATCACTATGATTGTAAAAAACAAACAAAGCTGTTTTGATTCTTCATTTCTCGATTTCGACCATGCTTAAATTGACTTTCAATTTTAGAAATTTTAAAGTAGCTTTCCTTGATTGTTATCAATATAGTTGATGAAATCAATAGCTGATAAGCTATATATGTATTGTGTTGGCTTACACAATTGTCATTATAGTTTACTAAACTACTACATGCTTAATATCACGTTTCATCTAAATTGAACTGTAGACTGTGAGGAAAATGCCTTGCATATACAGTGTATCATTTCATGTATAAAAATAATTAAACATATATAAGTTTAAGACAGTTAAATCTGCATAGTCTGTAACTTTTGATCTTCTTATTTTAAAAATAATGTTTTTATTTTTCAAGAACACAGTAAAAATACTCAAATTCAGGAAAACATTTTACCATTTTCGTAAATCTTAACAAGGTATCACTATCAAAACAACTGCATTTATGTTAAAATTCAACGGTCTGGAATTATTGGAGGGACGCAAATAATTACCAACAAGAGAAAAGCACACCTATTTGATGAGATAATTCACTTTTCCATGCAGTTTTCAGCTGTACTGAACATTTTTATTAGGAAAACATAGCTTAATTCTACTTTCACAAATGATTTAAAAAGAAAATAAAATTTTTCGAAAAATGTTCATAGTTACAGAGTATGTAGCTTTAAGTGATATTATTTAAGCATTTAAGATACACAATTTGATTATTCGTCGCTTCAGTGCTATAGTGTTCTAAGTGACATTTTGGTCAAAAATGAGTTATGCATACCGTTGGAAAGGGGATCAAAGGTTCTATCTACTGGTGAAGGTTCCATTTGCATATCTCTTCCGAGTAAGCTTAAAATCAAAGTGTTTTCTGTTCTATCTACAAAACGACAATTTCGTTCAGTTCTATAGTGTTCTAAGTGATTTTCATCCAATGACCAATGATGATTATGTCACGTGACATAGTGAGTTCAGTGTCATAATGTTCTATCTACCAAAAATCACTTCCCTTGGAGAAATTGTTAAAAATTGCAGTAAGCTCCCTTACATAAATTTAAATTTCCTAAATTGAAGCGGTCTGTCGGTGTTATGACAAACTAATGGCTATATTGGCTACTTTTAGGCCCAATTAATCTGCTCAGTCAAAACTATTATGCAAATTGATCTATGGCCAGAATAATTAGCTGTAGAAACAGATTACCTCCCTTACACATATTTAAACTGCTTTACTTTAAGTAATTTGTCGATGTAATTTTAAATCAATGATTAAATCTGCTACTTTCAGGTCCAAATAATCAGTTCAGTTTAAAACATTATACAAATTGACCTCATTGACAGAAAAATTAACTGTAGAAACAGATTACCTCCCTTACATAAATTGCAATAGCATAATCTGTGTGGTTTGTTACTGGTATGCCAAGCAAATGACTAAATCTGCTATTTTTAGGTACAATTAATCATTTCTGTTCAGACTAGTACTAGAATTGACTCCATACACAGAATATTAAGCTGTAGGAACATATAGAACACTATAGCACTGAACACAGAAGGCGAATTTTAGGGCATAATGTTCTATCTTCAAACTGTAAAATGCCCGTAAATTCTATATTACTGTAAAATTATCTTCAAAACAAGGTAATTTACACTGTATGTATATATTTTAACCCTCTGGTATGATTCAAAGGTCTGTCATAAATGAGGCATTAAATATCAGGATGCAAAAATTTTCAAACTCATATTTCTCAAAAATTGTGCAATGGTAGATAGAACACAATAGCACTGAAGCGACGCATTGAATAAGCATTTTTCTATAAGTGATGTTTACATATATTCGATAAAACAGTCGTAATTGAAATGGCATTTTATGTGCTTTAAGTTCAAGTTTCCTCCTTTTCATCACCCATACTTTTGTCAGAGTTTAATCCCACTTTAATTTTATGTTAAAAAGGCAAGATTTATTGTTTCTCTCATTTAATTGAGCCCCCAAATGGCAATTATCTACATCCTCTAGAAATTTCATCTCATATAATGCTAATATTGCACTAAATACTGTATTTAAAGAAATGTATCGTATGTAACGATTGCTGCGTTTAAGTTAGTGATTTTAAGTCCATCAGCATGTCGATAAATAAGATTTAGGTATAGGTTTGTATTTGCACAAGAGGATTGGAAGCTGTTATAGGGTAACGTAGTTAACAAGGCTGTAACACAGTAATGCCCCAACTGCCTGAGTGCTTACATGTGTCATTTTGCATCATAGTGTACACAAATCCCCCTGGGGGAGGGGGTCTATAAGCAGTTCAAGGTCTATATTGTCTGACTGACACTGTCCAGGATGTTGGCCTATTCAAATTGTTTGCGTGTGGACAATCTTAAACATAGCTAGTGTCCTAGATGTAACGAATTAACTTTTTAAATTATCACCCTCTTCCTCCCTCTCATCATCATCATCATCATCATCATCATCATCATCATCATCTGACATTATCATCATCATCATCGAGGTGGCTCAGTGATAGAGAGCTTGACTCGAGATCAAGAAGTTGTGGGGAGGCACTGCCTTGTATCCTTTAGTAAGACACTTTAAATTCTGCTTAGTAGTACTGGTTTAACCAAGGAAGAACCGCCTTGATATGCCTAAAAACATCTGCTTCTATTTACATAGTTGATATGGCGAACAATATGGACTCAGATCAGACTGCTCCCAGGGAGCAGTCTGGTCAGAGCAAGTTCATAGCGTCTGTACCAGTACTAATTAAGTAGCCTGATCTTGGGTTGAACCAGTACTAAGTAGCCATGTTCCCGGGATATACAGTACCAGTTTCCTGGGATGTACATGTACCAGTACTAAGATTGATCAATTCTCTATCAAGACTATGAATTTACAGATGCAACGTCTGCCTCAGACCCGTTTCATAAAAGTGTGCCAAAACGACTGATTTCTCCATATCTACCGTCCGATTTTGCCCATATCAAACTGAAATACACCGACTGAAATCTCCCGTATGCCACGTGCCACCAAGCAACCAAATAAAATGTTAAATACAGTACAAAAAACTGTTGGTAGGTGGGTAACTGGAAGGCGACGATCAAAGTATAACTCATCGTTAAAACCTGGCATTCAAATTCAAGGTATTCAATGAATAAAATACAGAAACAACTTACCCGCCAAATGTCGCGTGCGGCAGTAAACAACTGTTTTCCCCGTATCCGACCGTTTTGCTACCGAATTATCAATATCGGATGTACACTGTGAAATATTCCCTGAAGAAAAGAAGAAGAAGAAAAAGAACGACGCCGAATGCAGAATAGTCGTTCAAAGCATGAATCAACGCATTGTGCGATATTATCATAACGCCGTTATTGTCAAAGGGAAACGCAGTCACAAATTATGTTAAAATATTCCTTGTTTGTTTGTGCAGTTGTGTGTGCACGTATCAGCTTTAACTCTCTGCTTCGTTTCCGTATGTTCTTCTTCTGAACCAGTGAATGGACTTTGACCAAAGGGCGGAAAGAGTTTATTAGATTTGGTGACTTAGACCTAATTTTCTTGAACCGAACAATGAAACAATGGATTCTGGTCATTTTATATATATATGTAGTTTTATTACAGCACAATAAAGAGTTGGTGACTTGACCTAATTTTATAGTTCACCATCCCTTTAAGACTGAATATCGGCCTTGTCTGAGTTCTCTATCTTATGAACCCGTAGGTGGATTTTCACCAAGCTTGTATAGATACACTGGAGACAGAATTTAGGTGACATTGACCTTTTCAAACTCACACCAGCAATTTAAAATCAAGTTTTGACCGAAATTGTGTTTAAGCATGCTTTATCCTAAGTGTATTGTTTCTTTGTTTGATTGATTGATCGGTTTGATTCTTAACGTCCCAGTCAACATTTTTCAGTTACATCTATGTCGGGACGGTTCTTCCTCTATGTTAGACCAGTGTTCAGTAAGGATAAATGTGTCTTGCTCAAAGACACAACTATTATTGACGCCGGTGAGACTCGAACCCGCAACTCCTTGGTCTCGAGTCAAGCACTCTACCATTCAGCAGATTTGATGTCGCATCAATATCTGAGCTGGAAATATAAATGTAGACTATTTTTTAATGAAATATATGCTTAAAGAACGAGAAAAAAACAAAGGTGTCCTCGACGTATGCCGAATGGGGATAACCATATTGACAATTGTCATTTCGGGAGGTGTATCGTCTGATACGTTCGCAAATCAACTTTTAGGGCTCCGCTCGCGCGTCGTTGTAAAACTAAATTTCGGACCATTTAGCCGATGATGTGCCCCCTCAAATGAAAATTTTGAACACAGTAATCCCCTTAATGTCACTTTAACTCTACATGTGCGGGTCCAGATTTTATTTTTAGTTGATGATCCAAATGCCAAAAAAAGCGGATCACCATCGTTATTTAAATGGCGTTTCGTCGCTGGCGTGCCTATGATGGCCCAACATTAAATGCTGGCTTCCTAGCTTCATGATATTTCAGGACCAACATTACTAGGAAACCCTATTTCAGGGGGTCCGGACCCCCTGCCCCCCTCTAGATCAGCGAATGTCACAATCACACAGTGTAGACCAACTCATGGCACAATGAGAAAGAAACTCATAACACTGACAGCTACACTATATATATACATGGCATCTAGAAGGCATTTGAAAATAAGCAACCAGCTCTCTCTTCCCCAGCGAGATGATTACAAACCTAGAAAGGAAACTAAGTACTACACAACAAAGTAGGACCAAACAACCCCCCCCCCCCACACACACACACACAAACAAATGATGCAACAATAAACAATGAATGAACAACAACAGAACCACTGCATTGTCTAAGGGCAGAAACCTATGCCACGGGTAGAGGGAGCTTCTGGCAAAATTTTCAGCCCTTCCTGTCTACTTCGCATCTCCGGGGCCCTTTGAGAGATTTACACCAAACTTAGGCAACCTCTAAATACAGTAAATACTGAATCCTTCTGGTTTACAAGTCGATGACACCTACAAAATTTGAAGAAGAAAAACAAACCGTCGGCTTTAACTTTCAGACCCCTAGCACTATTCTGTAGAAGCTGCAGAAAAGAGGCACTTTAACATAAATTATAGAAAGACGGTCACACAGAAGAACAAAATGACGCAAATTTGAACTCCTCTAGAAGCAGGTGTTGCAAAAAAAGTCAACGCTATTTCAATGTACGGAGACACGCGCGTTGCATTGAATACACCATAATAAATCATAACACCCGTGCTGAGAAAAAACATACATGTTTCATAAGCTAACGTATACAAGAATTATCTTTAAAAAGATATACGACGAGGTGACAGAAGACATATTTGAATGAGTAACGTGAGATTTTTTGTAAGAAAATGGGGAATGTTTATACTTTGTTATGTCAGCTGAGCTCAGTAAAGCGTTTGGCTTAAGGAACCTTTGCCAATCAGTGCAAAATATCTGCAGTGATGCTTCTAGGGTACAGGATTGCTTGAATCTCGCGAAATCTCGAATCAGATCCAATAAAATCCCTGCGCTCAAACGCTGCAAATTCAAGTAGCTAGCGTCATACATGCCTGGTGCAAAAACTTTAAAACAGTAGTAGAATAATCAATTTAGTTGGCCGCAACCTACAAATATTAGTTTGTTGACCGTAACCTACAAATATCGACAGTTCTTCCCTACGGAAAAGGTATTGTGCCACACATTATTTAATAGATAAAGGATTGAGTCGGTATTCCGACTGCTCTTTTTGCATTTGTTCTTTTTTTCTTCATCACTCTGTCGGTTGAAAGGACTATTAATCTGGTGGTTGGACCGTTAGTTCAAATGGATTCGTTCATCTGGGTTTACAATCAAGTCATCTGAAAAAAGGCTGACGTGTATCGTCTATAAAAGTAAATATATGCCTAATTTTTATTCTAAGGTTTTGTGACTTTTCCTGTGCTCTACGCGGGCACAGAAAGTTTCGCCAGGGCGTGAGGGGGTTGGAAAGAATGGTGTTCAGGTTCAGAGTGTTTTGTTTACATCGTCTTACTAGTATTTTACAGAGGGGAGAGGAGGTCCCCCGGGGGGGGGGGGGGGGGGGGTACTCTGATATTTTCATACATACGTAGGCTCGGGTCATTTTTTGGGGTTCAAAGTTTTGAATTTCAATCTTTTTTGGGGTTTTCAGAAAAATAAATATTTTTTGGGGTATGAAGATTTTGTGGATATTTTTTGGGGTCATCACAAAATTGAACTACATTTCGGGGTTATTTCCATGCATTTTAGGGTCTTTTCTTAAGGTCATTGTACAGAATGGGGATATTTTTTTGGGGTTGCTAAAATTTCAAATATGTTTTGGGGTGCTTGAAATTCCTGATATTTTTGGGGGTGAAGGGTAGATGATGGGCCCGAGCCTACGCATGTAGCTACATTGAGAGTACCCCCCCCCCTCCCCCTGGGGGAGGTCCCTGCCTAAGAACCTATGTACAGTAAGCGAAGGTGGGCCATCAGTGGCCTGCTTACCAGGGAACACCATATTAATCTCATATTGCTTGGGGATGGGGTGTAATGACAGCCCAACGCTGATAGCTGGCTGAGGAGCTTCGTAATTTTTCAGAGGGTGACCACCTACAGTTTTCTCATTTTCAACGGGGGGGGGGGGGGTCCGGACCCCAGTCCCTTTCCCCACTGAATTCTTAGTTAGATAATCAAATATTTAAATAATAATGAATTCATACGGTTTATTATGCAAATTACTAGTGCGCGGTATTTTATTTTATTTTATCACGTCATGTCGATTTCAATACGTCAACAGTCAAAACAACAGCTGATCTTTCAGAGAAGGACGATGAAATAATCAAATGGACACTGAACGTTTTGCCGATATTGTTTACTCGTTTTAAATTGGTTTCTATTTCATGCAGAATTTGCTCCAGTATGTATCAATGTATTTTCGATCTCTTTGGCCATTTTAACAACTTCTAGATCTTCATTGGGCGTCTTTTTCGAGCATTTCTTTGGTTTCATCGGTCCGAGTCGATGAAAAAACAACATTGGCGGCCATCTTTATTTCCGCTAATGACGGTTTAAAACTACCCCCCGACCTTCGTTAACTTTAATGACAAACTCTCGGATTTAACGACGAACATTCGTCATTAAAAGTTTAGTACAACCGGCTTTAATGACGACTTAATTAATGATGGTTTAATGATGGTTTAATTTGTTATTAAATATTGATACAATCTGATCCTGATAAAGATATCTAAATGTTATTTTCATAACTAAGAAAACAGCATTCATTTAAGATTGCTTGTATAAGAAATAATATCCCCAAGAAGTTAGCATATCAAACAATGACAAGGCTTGCCCAGTCCCTGTGCTAAATTTAGGCACAACTGTTGAAATGGCTATCATTTATCATATACTATTGTCATAAAGTTAAGCATAATCCATTTGATAATACCACTTAGGTTTTAGAAACGGTAAGAATGGAAACTTTTGAGAGATGACAAAAATTTATTGCGGGAGACAACAAAAGCAGAATACCAGCGAGTTGATACAGAAAAGCTGTGGAATCTCTGACTTGTTCATAGGCTGCAAACACCTTACAAAAATTACCCATAAATTTGACAAAATTCATGGAAACAGCATGGAGGCCAAGAGTCGGCAAAACTTTTACAATAAGGCCGCGATAGTTGTAATTTCTTCAAAACTTACTCTTTGGAGCACACACTTTCAGGTTCTGGTGCAAAAAGTCACGAAATGCTCACAATAATCCATCCACTACTTCCGGTTTATGTTGTGTATAGCATTCACACTGTCGAATAACAACTTGGCACATTTTCATCGTTAAAATCACTGGGTGCATGCGTTCAAGACAGGAAATCCTGGCCCATTCATGCAGTAGAGTCTGGCAAAATTCACAATGGTTTTGATACGGCTGATTTTCGGTTTCAAACACGTCAGCCGAGCTTGAACCACACATGTTAGATAGGGTTCAAGTCCGGCAACAAGCTTGACCATGAAAGACTAGCGATGTTCTGTTGATTTTTGTATTCTCGATGATGCGAGTACAGTGAGGTCTTGCAATGTCAACTCGGAGCACCATGTTCTGGCCTTCTAGCGAGTTCAAGGGTGACCTAACACCAGATTCCAGGATTTCGTCCTGGTACTTTTGGGCGTTCAAAGTCCCAGTAACCATCTTTAACTGTATCAGGTGGTCGTCAGATAATGCACCACGTACCATAATGCTTCAGTAACAATTCTTTGCACTCAAGAGTCAATGTAGACCGTTTCCTTTCTGTAATACTGCCACTCTCTCTATGTTCTTTCAAAGGTCTGCTTACAACACTCTGAGACACGTTTATACCATTTCAATGTCATCTTGTTTCATGCCTGCGTTCCTAATGGCAATTTTCACATTCTGTCCTCTTTCTTTTTGTGGATTTATCCAACATACGCGTTTTAAGGCTATTTCATGACTCAACAGCAAAAGAAATTCATTCTTGCATATTAACTTCTGGACAGTACTGTGTCCTAAGCTTTCCGTTCATGGACAATAGTGAATGAAACTAAACGAACTTATCCTAGTTTGGTAGCCAAAATACAAGTGTACATGTCAAATAAAACCCAAAACTCAAATTAGTTTTCATTACTTCGAAAATGGGGATCGTATAATAATATGCTTAACTTCATGGCAATGGTATATATAAGGATGCAATGAATAATACGTTTTTGTGTTAGTTTTTTTCACACCTGCCTCTATCAGGGGGTGACATAGGATTCCATATGTTAGGTCATTATGATGTCCTTCCATTTGTCTGTAAACAATTTACAGTAAAGTGCATTGTTTTGTGCAAACATTGCACACTAATTGCCCTTGATAAAAATCTCGAGTACTTACCTTAGTGATATTGACCTACATTTTGTGCACCAGTGACCTTGAGATAAGAATGCGCGTTAAAGTTTGGGTTTCTCTGTTGAAAGTATACCAAATGACTGTCAAACATTGCATATCATAGGGATCACACATATTTTTTCATGCATTAACATTTGCCGGGAGGGTCCCGAGGAAGCTGTTTTAACACGAAGCAGTTAGGCCGAGCGTTCAAACATCGTCTGAGGGACCCGGCAAGTGTAAATGTAATGAAGCAATTATGTGTGATCGTTGTTCTTGCATATTTTACCTGATTTCAGCATAAACCGCCCTGAAAACGTCGATTAAACAACAAATATCCCTTTTCTTACACTTGATTTCTCAAAATAAAATGGCGTCAGCGTCAAACTTTCGAATTTCTTTACGTCGCCACAACGTCACAAATACGTAAACAACATTTTCGCGAAAAAAAGCATCAGCGAAATGATCAGTCACGGACGCAACACTTTCCAGCGCATCGTCATGCGTGCAAATCTTGGCCCAGTTTAGGCTTTTTAAAGTAAAAACCATGTTTACACAGCACGTGAATCTCATGATTAGAACATGGATTTTGTGACTTCAAACAGCTTCACGTAACGAATTCCCATGCAAGAATAACTGTCTGTGGTATACTCATACTATTTAAGCATGCAATGCGACCCAGTAACCTTGACGTGCAGTTAATGCTCCAGTAGCGTTGATATAAATCAACGCAGTTTACCCTTAAAGCACAAATTATGACTGCAGCAGACGACAAATTTTGGGACATCTTTCCCAATTTTCGACAAAAATAAGGTATGATATATCATGCCTTATTTGTTATTTTGAAAAAGCGTAAAAAATTGAAATCGTCTTCTGCTGCAATTTATATGTGGCGCTTTATGGGTTAAGTGTGTTTCTCTGCAGCAGTTATAGCTGCGAACGTTCAACCTTGCATATAAAAGGACCTTGGTATATTTTTGAGCAGGCACTGACACCTGGTCAAATGGTACATTTCATGTCCTTACTACTTTCAAGTGGGGGTTCTGTGTTTGTCTTTGTTTTGGTGTGCATTACTTGAGTACTTTCTGGTTTTGCAATCATCTTGAAGAGGAAAAGAGAGCCGGTTGCTTTGCTTTTATTGTCTTACAGATGTCTTTTTACTGTTAATGTTCTGTGACTCTTCCTCACAGAGCCATGTATGTCTCTGCGGGGTGTGATTGCGGCATTTCCTGATCATACTCACTTTTTATAGCTATGGTTTCCTCTGATATTGCTAGACAGTGGGTCAGGCCTCAGCCTCAATGAGGGCTCTGACATACAGCTTTACTGCGTTGGTTGGTGCCTGATGTTTGTCTTTGTCTGGGACCACCATGGCTCAATTTAAAGTTTGCTTTAGCTCTGACTACCTGTGAGTCATGAGGCTTTTCTTTGTTTCATCATAGTGTGATAATTTGATTAGATTGTTTATCTGTCATGATACATTGCATTAGTTATGAAGCTTCCGAGCGAGCTATAATATTTCTTTATTTTTAACAATAACAGAAACTCAGGCAAAGATTAGATACCAGTTAAATGCATGAAAGCCACTAGACGGATGGCTGAGAATGGGTTTGCTCCCCCCCCTAGGGAATTTTGCAGACATATCCTATCTTGTAGAGAATTGAAAGCCGAGTCTTTTAAGAGATGTTTGCACTCTCTGCTCCGGGGCGTTAGTCTGTAAGAGCCTGTAACATACGTTACTTAATCAAACTAAGAAAAAGTAAATTGAAAGTTTGGGCTACAAATTAAAGACATTAAAATATGTATTTTTAAAAATCATTCATATAGTCTGCATACTGGATAGATATCTTAACTACGTATGACAGCCATTTGAACAAAATTGCGGCTTCCTAAGGTGTCATATGCGTTACATAAATCAGATAACCCATTAAAATTTGCAAGTGTGGCTAATATCATTTACATTCACAATCTCTCTGTGTGTTTTGCAAAAAGTTTTTAACCATGTCTGACTAGCTTATGCAATTGACTAACAGAAAAATTAAAGTTTGTTTCCCTAGCTTAAATATTTTTTCTGAAATAAGCAATTAAACAACCCTACCCCTACCCAGTTTTAAGGTGAAATGTTTGGTATTAAATCTAAAGTAAAAATAGTTAAAAAATATTTGCAGTTGATGAATGTGTTTCATTGTTTGGGATTTATTTGCTTATATGAAAAGACTCATAAATCTGCAAGTTTGTTGCAAAAATTTTAATATCAGAGGCTGCAACATATGTTACCTGATGTAATAAAAGGGCAAGCTCATTGTCTTTACGTAAGATATGCCTAAAAATGTTTTAATCTCCTCGAGGGAATTTTGCAGACATATTTCTTCTTATAGTACAACTCAAGCTGCATCAAACAAGGGATGTTTGCACTCTCTATGTTGGGGCGTTAGTCTGAAACAGCGTGTTACATGCGTTAATATATCAAATAAAGGAAATGTAGTTTGAAAGTTTGAGCTAAAATTGTGAAAAAACTCGCAGCTGGTGGATATCTTACATTGTTTAGGGATTTTAAACTGGCTCCTATGATAAAGACTTATAGATCTGCTAGTTGTCATCAAGTTTTAAAGATCAGAGAGCGTTACAAATGTTAGCGTGATAAGTAAAATCATCAAACAGTATTTTGACATCAAGCTGAGTAAGGGCCTGCTCCATCCTAATCCCCTTTGGAATTCTGCAGACAAATTACATCTTATGTAACCATTCAAGGTGCATTTAATAAGAAATGTTTGCACTCTGTAAGTCGGGGCGTTAGCCTGTAACAGCTTGTTACATATGTTACTATATCAATTTGAGAATAAGAAATTTCAATGTTTGAGCTACCTAAAGAAGACATTAAAATTATCTAATAAATTGACATTCTTATAGTCTTTATACTGGATGTCTTTACTACATATGGAAGCTGTTTAACTTTAAAATGGCTAACTGTGGTGTTATGTGCGTTACATGAACCTAATAATGATTTAAAAGCTATAATTGTGGCTATCGTCATGTAGTTAAACAACTACTATGACTTGGTTTCAAACTGTTTTATTAGATTTTACAAACATATACTCAATTGATGAAGAGGAAAAACCGAGTTTGCTTTTCTATCTTAAATTGTCTTATAGGAGCTAATACACAGCCCTACTCCCAGTTTTACAGAGAAGCAAATTTTGTTATTACCATTTAAGTAAAACACATGAAAGCGATTACAGCGTGTGGATATTTTTCATTTTCTTAGTTTGTCTTGCTCATATATCTACAAGATGTCATTAAGTTAAATATCAGGACACTTAATGTGTACTTATAAGTCTTTGGTGCCAAAACACTAGAAATTATATTCATTTCTGATTATCAAGCCTATGGACTGGTGTTACAGATGTTATCAATGACCTTTTGGGCACATTTCCAAATACTGTGCATATAATGCTAAATATAGAGCCACAAATAGAAAATTAGTTTTACATTTTTACATGAAAATACAATAAATGAAATGGTCCAAACTGTTTCTCATCGATTTAACACTCATATTAAACGTTTGTCGTTGTCTGCTTCTGTGGTAATCATTATTATCACACGCCTCCTTGCAACTAGTAGAATCATCACACAATATTTCAATCATTTACTGTTATTCAATTTTACCACCAGTCCACTCAAAATTGATGAGCCATTATCAACTTTCCAATTTTGTCATTTTTGGCTTGGAACATTCGGAAACTGATATGAATTCCTAATAGTTGGCTCTTTGAGTATGCGTTTCAAATGATACTCTGCAAGTAGAAGAAAGACTAAAGCAACTATGTCATTAAGAGCAATGAGTACCTGGACTGATGTACCTTGATATTTCTGTGATAAAGAATCATATCTTAGCTGGTTAACTTTTATAAATGTAGCCTTTCCATACATGCAACCCACATACATGTATTTTCAACTAATAATGTATCTGCACTTATTATCTTTCCCCAAGCATTCACAACTTATTTGAAGTCTTAGTACTTCTGAAGTGCTGAAACCGAGGTAACTCTTTCCCTTCAAATAAACGAACTAGATGTATCACAGCAGGTAAAGCAATGAAATGCAGGATGAACAGAGGGCAAATTAGACCCTTTCAATTCAATGATTCACTAAGTTTCTAAGATAAGAGCGCTTATTAAAGGATGTAACATATGTAACTCGTCATAATTAATGAACAAGGGCATTGTCGTGACATCGTTTTTGATTACACAGTCAGAGGCAAGTGTTTTCAATTTCAGTGTTTTCAATGGATCATGAAATGAGGCACCTTATCAACTAGTTTACTCCGTATAAATCTTCCATAGAGCATAATATAGAACTACTGGTTATCCCATTCTACCTATAGTCCACTTTCCTTCTTTTGAATGCAACAGCTAGTGATATGGCTGCAAAAACTGAGAAATCATAGGTTTTACATTAATTTAAGACATGGTTCAATGTACTGACATCAAAAAAACAACCAACTGCAAACATAATTGATGTCAATGTCCTACTTCATATTCTTTCTCTTATACCAGATAACTTTCAAGGTGTAACAGAAATTGTTTCAGATGGTCTTCCAAAACCATCAAGAGTCAACATTGCGACTAAAGAAAACTTATAAAGTTCTTTGGGCGCAGCAAAATACTATTTATCTAAGACCTGAGGACTTAAGCACCAAAATACTGGATAGGTTCCATGGCAAATGATGCAAAAAAGCAGCCTATCAAATTTCTGTTTGACCAATGTCAGAAATCTTAAAGTATTCTTAGAGGTACACGGTAGAGACATAGATTTTGCAAAATCAGAGCAAAGTTATCATTTGACTAGCACAGATGCAGAGGCAGCTGTAGTTAGATTGCTCTTGCCACTTCACAGGAAGAGATATATACCAGAGTCATATTCCATTGTATGCATATATGTGAAATGGCATTAAACCCATATTTAATTAGGTGTTGGATCCCATGACACTGACATGCTGTTTCTACTTTTGGGCAGGTTCAAAAATAATGAAGCTTTTCACTTTATGGCATCCTATGCACACGTTTGCCTAGATTTTTAGGACCAAACACAGCTAAAATATGTGTTATGGTCCCTGTGTTCATCATGCAAAATTTTATTAAAATCAAACAAGTAATACAAAATTTATGCCAGTAAAACTAGCTAAATAACTAAGGAGTGTAACACCTTTTGCGTGACATTTTTTTTCATTACTGCTTTTAACTTGTGCATTTATACAAAACTGTGGATGTTGCCATACTTATTAGCCATCTTTGTGATTACCCATTCTTTTCAACTTAATGAAGATAGGAAAATCATGCCTTTTCATCATTACCTATGTTATTTTTTATGCATTGTCCAACAGCACTAGTCTGAAATTCAGGTGCAGTAAAAATGAAGAGATTTTGCCCAGAGTTGATTTGACATGAATATTTGAAAAGATTATAACCTATAATGTGGTCTGCAGCACTGACCAATCTTACTACATTTTATTTCAAGTTTTACAACTGTTTTATAAGCATTCATAGAAGAATGAGCAGAACTGGTTGTAGAGCACCCTCTAAACTAAGGAGTGTAACACTTGACATATCAAGCCTCATAGCCTTTTCCAAGGTTATGTTTTGTGAGCTAATATGCCTCATATGAAAAGTGTTTGACCCATAAAAGAGATTCATACAGTGTGAGTTTTTATCTGAGTCTTAATTTTCTTCATATCATCCATAAAAGCCACTAAGGAGTGTAACACTTTCTTGCAAAACACTTCTGTGGGTTATTTCTATACCAATAGCAGTATAATTTCAATTTATTTACAATTATTACTATAGAGCCATTTCCCTCTGACAATTTTAATAGCACCATTTTATGTTCAAAGCGTAAATAAAGCTGTACTGCATTGAAATCACTTAAATATTGGTGATTTTGACAATCCATTTTCTTGAAATTTTACCTATCTAGGCATTCAGGACAACATTTATTCTTGAAAATCATGTGTTCTGATAAATATAAAAAGATAAAATTGACCAATATAATCCTATTTTCTAACCAAGCTTATGTTTTGCTATGACATCAGGACACAAAGTGTTACACTCCTTAGTGACTTTTGTTGTAATGCCTTTTAAGAGCTTTTTTCTTTACCAAATAAGCAACATTTCACTTTTAATTGACTCTGACCATTCATTTCCAAGATTTAGAACAGTTCTTTTGATGCATTTCTTTGAATCTTGATTAACATTTGGGGTAAATCATTTAGAAACTTAATATAAAGGGAACATGATGGGACTATCAATATCAGAAACTGGTATGCAACCATACTTTTTTTTATTCCCTTTGGCAGCTACTTAAATTGGAATTTAATGTATGTTACATACAGAAAAGTGTTCAATTGCTAAAATTATAAGAGAAGAAAATATTATTTGCAATCAGTTTAAGCATTTCGAGAAAGAACATTCAACATATCTTAACACACAAATTCAATATCTTGGGGAGACAATTTTTAATTGTGCTGTAACACTGATTATGAGATTCTTATATAGTAGAAAGGAGATTGTGTCATTTAATGTTAAAGCTAGAATTTATAGGTTTTTGAAGACCTAAGCATTGTACAAAATGTTACACTCCTTAGTATTAGATCAGACATTTCTTTACAAAAAGGCCAAAAATCTGCAATAAAATCATGTTAACACTATGCAAGGGAAGTCACTTCTTTGTATACAATACTATATAAATGTCTTAGCCCTGTTAGTTCCAAATTCTGACTCATAAACAAATCAAACTAAGGAGTGTAACACATTTTCTTAGTTTTTTGTCCATTTTTGTACATAGATAACTATTACATCCATGCCTACATATCACATATTGATTTGTAGCTTAGTTTTTTTACCATGTATTATCATTTCAACGCAAATTTCATTGAGATTCAGTCACCTGTTTTAAAAATATGAACATTTTGAGAGCTCGTCTACTCAAATAATGAGGCACAATGACAGTAAAATAAGAATTTTTTGTTCAATTAGGCAATTCAATTTGGTAAAAATCACACATCCACATGCTGTTAAGTGCTTGTCATCAAATAATGGGAATTTCAAGACATTGCATCAAGATTTCCTATAAAAACAACCTACACAGAATATAGCCATAATTAACAATTTTTGCAAAAAAATCCTGAAAGAAAATGTTCAGAAAATTTATTTTTTTGCTGCTATTTTCTAAACTTAAACAATTTTGAAAACTTTAAGTACCCCCAATTTGTTTGGAGTAACAATTTCACCTCTGACAACAGTTTCATTTTTCACCCCCAATGTCACGCTTTGGCTTCATTATTTTTGAACATGCCCTTTTTAAGAATGCTAAGGATTCAAATTTGGCTGAGTCAAGTTGTTTGACACCGGCACTGGCCACACATACAAAAAAAATAAGTCTTTTGATGGCTAAGGTGGAGGATCACACGAAATGCTTATAAGTGATGTTTGTCACAATTACCAATTTTAAAAAGAAATCTTAATTAATTTAACACATATAACACCATAGAAAGCTGTATATTTGTTAAAAAAAACTTTTCTTATGTATCAAAGGTATTCAGCATGCAAACTACATGAATAATTCAAATAAATAGATAGTTTTATGTCTTCTTTCTGTTTCTTAGACTTTCAATTCATTTATTCTTAAATGGATATGGTAACATATGTATCATACCATTACAGGCTAACCCCCTAGTTAATAGAGTGCAAACATCTCTTATTTGATGCAGCTTGAATTGTTCTTTAAGGTAGGATATGTCTGCACAATTCCCAAAGGGTTGGAGAGGAACAGGATTGTACTCAGTTTGCTGTCCTAATACAATGCCATGATTCTACTGGTTGTGATGAAATTGGTGATTATTTTGCAATAGAAGCAGACACAATGATAGACATTGTGAGGGTGACTTGAATAAAGATTGTTTTTGAATAATTTTATTTAATAGGAATATTTATTAAATTGTGTCATTTAAATGAGAACTATTATTTTCTATCTATATGTCTATATATTTTAATATTATAGGCATTAGGAAATATGTGATTAAAAAAGGTTATATATAAAATAGGTAACACAATTCCATGGGCTTGTTATCAGCAATGACTGTAACTACTACGACTAAGGCACCAGAGGCTAGAGATTAATAGGAAAACGTGAAAAACGGTTTTTTTCTGAAATATCATCTCTTACTTCCACGAAATTTCCTAGCTCATTCATTATGCCATGTAACATACGTTACATACTTTAATAAGCGCTCTGATCCTGATGTCAAACTTGCAAATGTATGATTCTTTTTTGCATTAGCAAGACAGTGCAAAAAATGTAAGATATTCACCAGCGTCAAATATTTTCATATATTTTTCTTCAATAATAGATACCAAAATTGGATACTTAAAATTGGGGGTAGGGTTGTTTAATAGCTCATATAAAACAATGTATTTGAGATAGAAAAGCAAACTTTGTTTTTTCTATTAGTCAAATGAGTATTTTAGTAAACTAAGATTAAAAACACTTGTAAAAATGCACAAATCGTCTGTAAAATGAATGATGTTAGTCACGATTTCAACTTTCAAAGGGAAATTTAATCTATGTAACGCATATAACACCACTGAAGGCTGTAATTTTGTTTAAAATGCTGCTTTTATGTAGCTTAGGCATCCAGCTTGCAAACTACATAAGAAATTTGAATTATTGGATGGTTTATTGTCTTCTTTCTGTAGCTCAAACTTTCATTTTGATTTTTTCCTTAGTTTGTTACAGTAACATATGTAACAGGCTGTCAGAGACTAACGCCCCGGAGCACAGAGTGCAAACATCTCTTAAAAGATGCGGCTTGAAATTTTCTTTAAGATAGGATATGTCTGCAAAATTCCCAAGGGGGGGGGAGCAGGACCTTTTTTAGCTCGAAGTCTACACCCATCGTCTTAGGCTGCTGTCTTTTCTAAAGCAGTGGTTCTGTTTTTTGTTGATTTATTGTTTATTGTTGCTCCCATTGCGGGGGTTCTGTGGTGTACCTTTTTTTTCGCTATACGTTGTGTCGTTTCTAGTTTTGCAATCACCTTGATGGGGAAGAGAGAGCTGGCTGCTGTTCTTTAAATGTCTTCCTGACATGTTGTGACTGTTATTGTTTTATGGCTTTCCTCATGGTGCTATTGGTTGGTTTGCAGTGGTATTTGTGGTGATTGTGATCATACTCAATTACCTTCTTTTGTCATAGTTTTCTAAAGTGGTCTTCCTCACGGTGTCATGGGTTGGTCTGCATTGTTTGATTTTGGTATTTCCTGATCATACTCATCTTTTTGTCATAATTATGTAATGTGCACTGCTCTTAAAATGAAATCTGTAAAATATTTGTTTCAAAAAGAAATGGGGCTTCCTGGTTGTTGTTGTAATTACATATCTATATTTATCATATGCCACTAAGTAATTTTAATAAAAGTTTATAATTCAACATTTTATCATATATACACAACTTTGTTATGAGCGAAATATCATGTCGTTACTAATATTTTTAAATGCCCTTATTTGATACATGTTGGTATAACGATCCTAGATGTAACGCCAGATGGTTAAGTAAACAAAAAAAAATAAGTAATTGTGACCAGGAAATATCACAATCACACACTACAGAACAACCAACGCCACTGTAAGGAAGAACCACATTACACTAACAGTAAAAAAAACATCAGGAAGACAATTAAAGTGAACCTACACTAAATTTAACAATCAATTCTGATTGTCTGAAGTAGAACTTAGTAAATGCTTAACAAAGTTTATGCTATTGTTAACCTTGGTTTATAGACTAGTCGGTGCGGCTTCAAAAATAGGCTAACCTTGAACTAAATGCAACATAAATGCCATTAGTTTTATTTGCTATGTTAATAAGCCTTTGATCACATACTAAAAGTTGCAAGTCCTATCTTGTGGGGAAGTGTTCATATTTTCGACTTAAAATGAACACTTTTATGCTTAAAGTGGCCATTGAAGATCATTTTTATTCAATGGGTCACTTCTCCTGAGTTCTTTTAAGTCCTTTATGCTTTGACTATAGAATTTGATTTGATTATATGAGTAATACACATACATATGTTATTAAACACATATGAAACCATATAAAATTAGCCTAAATGTTAAAAATCAGAGGTTGAATTACCCCACCCACCAATATATTAAGATTTGAAACACAATAGTTCTGTTTACATTTATATTACAAAATGTTAATATTATTCTAACAGTCATGACAAACTGATAAACCATAGTGACTCTCACAATAAATATACCAGTTGTTGTTGTAGTAGTTGTTGTTGTTGTTGTTGTGATTGGACAATGTCGCTTTCAACAGGGTTTTTTCTCAATCATACCATGATGGTCAGCTATCATTGCTCGGTTCCACAAGTCATTTACCAGTACTTAGTGAACACCATGTACTGTCATCAGTAGCTGAAAATCAGTGGCAGGGAGAGAATAATCTTTATGAAAGTATGTATCTTTTTTTAAAATTAAAGCTCACATTCTCCCCTATTGCTGTCCATACATTTTAAATTCAGATTATCAATCAGACTCACTACTAGTCAAGGAGCTAAATATTTGAAAATTCGATTTGCACAATTTTCCTGCCAGAAAAGGTTTGACTTTATTAGTTAAGACTAGCCTTCTACAACATTTCTAGACACGTTGTACGGTCAAATTGTGGTATCAGTTTTCAGGAGGATACGTTTTATACACCTACCCCATTTTTATTTTTTTACTTTTAAAACAAAATTGCGACATTTGAATAAGAAATGGTATCCAGGTGGTGTCAAGCTGATGCATACAGTCGTTCGTTCTGCTGACAGCTTGCTTTGAGACATAAACAAATATCAAAATAAATTGTTCGCTACCAGAAACATACTTTTATGTTATTTATGACATGTACGTTACATTTCCAACTACACCTTATGAAATCATTAAAAACGTTCTATAGTTTTATTTGATAAGCTTTATAATGAGTATTTAGGTTTTAGATACAACGTTCCTAAACAATAATTAACCAACTATTTCAAAACTGCAAGCGGCTCTTGTTTCTATCATAAATACTTTAAGAATTATAAGCTGTTGAATATACACTGACCCAAAATGAAAACTTTACATAGTATTCAAAAGTATATATTTTGATGATAAATTAAGTTTCGGGGTTAATTTTTTTCGGTCATCGAAACTTCAATGCTTTATTGATGTCTGTGAAAAAATTATTGGATGAAAATCATAAATTGCATAATTTTTATGAATAATTCAGTTCAGAGGGGTCAAAATGAAAATTTCTAAAAACAATTAAACCAGTCACACAAATTATGGAAACAAGAAATTACTGACTGCGTGATTTATGTAATGTTAAAAAGATCATCAGTAACCAGTGTTACCTGCATTTTAACGAATGCTTAGCAGAATACGTAGCCTCATTGATTTTACGTAAGGTTGTATGAGCATGTTAGGGATACTTATGTAATGCTAACAGAGGTGCATATTGGAGTAATTTGACGCATCCATTTGATGATTGGACCTGACCCTCCGACCCCATCCCTCCTATACGTGTTCTATGGGGTTCATTAACGGGGATGAAGCAGGCCAAGGCAAGAGGTTGACGTTTTTTAAGCATGGAATTGTGTGGTTATTTACATGTTGTGAGAGGCCTTGCATTGTCATGCTGGAAAATGCCAGGTCCAATATTTTGCACGAAATGACTAATTATCTATTGTGCATGAACCCCGTAAAGACGAGCAATAATGGTTGCCGTTTAAAACAGTTACGTGGGTGAGTTAACGTGTTAACGCGATAAGGACGTAACGTCGTCACACGTGCGCGACCAGGTCTTGCACAAACTCTTACATGCCCAGTTCTGTTGTACAGGTTCATAAGATAATGAATAGTCTGTCTAGAGCGGCCAAAATGATGTGCAACATCATATACCGTAGATCCCGCCTTGAGCACGCCAATAACTTGGTTTCTTTTATCTTTTGAAAGACGTGCCGTCACTAAATGGAAGCGTTTTGTAACAATAAATTATTTTTTATAACCAGTACTCAGCTGCAAATGTTTCTTGTCGGTTTTAAAGCTGTTAATGAACCACCTGTTTCCAGGCACGTGCAACGTAAGGAAAACGTTTTTCAGGCGTTGACGCTTGAAAAGACCTAGGATTTGAATGAAAATTACATAATCGTTATTTGCGACGAAGTCTTGATAAGCATGCGTAAATCTTTCAACGACATGTATACTAACAAAACAGTTATTCAAAGAAATAAAGTGTAAAGTTTTCATTTTGGGTCAGTGTATGATGATCCCGAATTAAATGTTGAATATAGTAAGAACCTTTTTACTTTTAAAGTTATCATGTTATGCTATCTATTAACTTTTAAAACCCATATATGAGCATTTGATGGATTAACACGATTGAAAAGCTATACATAACATCGTTTCTGGTGTAAAGTAGCATTTTGTTTCTTGTACGGAAATATGTTACATACATTACAAACTTTGAGACTTGCTACATATATTGCTAAATACCTTATCTTATAGATCATATGGTATCTCATTTCAAAACTGTTTTTGTGTTAAATTTATACTAAAATACCAGTTTGTCCTAAAAATTTATCCGTTTTTTTTCAAGAAACTATATCTATACACTAATGTCCATATATCTAAACTCATTTACTTTTGTGAAATAGTAATTTTTTGATTTTTTTTTTATATACAAAATATTCATTTTGATTTGTCCAAAGTTAAAGATTTTAAAACTCATAACAAATAAAAAGATAGTTCTTTAATAACGATTGGGCCTGAAAAACTTATATATGTGTGGATGTAGATTTTTGTAATATTTTTCTGAAAAAAATAACTTAATTGATAGAAATCTATTCAGCTATCTAAAAAATATTTTTGTGTACCCAGTTTATTGTTGTTCGTATTATACAAACATAGTCAGTTACATGATACAGGCTATTTCCTTGTATATCGAGGTCAGTTTAAGTAAAAAAGCTGCTAATTACTAAATGTTTTTAGGGATGTGGTAGTATACAATTTTCCTTTGCTTACATTCCAGATAGAATCAATCATCTAAGAGTTGGTAGAATAAACTTTGATATGATAATGTTACATTAGATATTATGCATTATATGTGTCTGTAATCAGTTATTTTAAAGAGACTGTCTCAAAAATCAAATTGTATACTGCCATCTTTAAGCGTATGCAGAGGGTGACACATTACTTGTTTTTAGCTTTTAAACTGATTTTAGTTTATTTTCAGCATACCTTTCTTTGTCCAATTAATGAAGCTGCATATCACAGCAACTAAGTACTTCTGATCATTTGCTTAATTAATAACACTTTATATGGAGATGTTTTATTTAGAAGAAAAAAAATCCCTAAAAATGGGGAAAATCAGTATAATGGTTGGTTTTACAAAATGGCAATGGTCCCATTTGATATGATCACATTCAAAGAAACAGGTTAATTGTTATTTACAAAACTAATTTAGATCTTTAAAACTTAATCAGTCAGAATTGTCAGGCTGAATTATACCTGATGGCATTCAAGTTGTTGATGTCAAATAGATTTTACAATGTTCTTTCATAATGTTAGATGGAAAAGTTAAATGTTTAAAAAACGTGCAGTCATGAGATCTTACTTAGATTTAGCAAACAATGCTTATATAGCTAATGCTAATTTCCACTATACAGAATATGGTATGACCAAATTATTACAAGACCTTGTAAGTGGAATCCTTGATAACAAAGCGTTATATGCATATAAAACATTAGAATGAATTGTAAACTCACCAGTGTATTGACTTAATGAATAAGTGGGATAAAATCAAAATCAACATAGCTTTTTTTTTACTGTAATATGTTTCAGAAATGTTTTCCTTCTTCAGTCAGTAAACAAATGCACCTCGTAAATAGGAAATTATGTAAAAGCGCCCAAAATGTTGAGGGTATTGATTAATAGACACACGCAAAAAAATCAACTGTTCTAACAAACATTAACATTAAGAGGGTCCTTAATTCAGTACAGTCATTATCACCAATGATAGACTGCACCTGCTGGGAAAGGACTGACCTCTTGGCTCTCGTTTGTAGTGTCTAACTGTGAGTTTGTCACTTTCCCATTGGTATCCTGGGTCAGGTGTGGTACTTGATTGTATCGATTCCTGATCTTTGCACCCTTAATTATTAACATGTAATGTTTAGAAAATGCACATGAACTTAATGAAAGTATATATACATATCGTATTTGCCATACTTCCTTTTGTTCAATCTTCATAAAAAAAAATCATATTTCTTTTACTTGTACATTGTATTAAGGTTATTATAAATCTCAGAGGTCGATAAAGCAGTGTCTCTATTCTCATTTGTGTCATGTGTGTATGATATAGTATATCAAATATTCAATACTATGTCGATTTGTTCTTTGACAGTAGTAAAAGTATGAATTTCGTTACCTTTAGATGAAAAAAATGTTGAACGCTTTTTATGTAATTTATACATGCTCAAATAAAAATTTGGAGCAGCACAAGAGATTTTGGTTCTTATAGAACATGACAGATGCATCTTTAATCACCCATACTGATGCAGCGAAGAAAGCGTTCTAAATTTGGCCTGTTTTATCATCTACACACTTTGTGTATACGAGCAGCAAAGGTTATGTTGTTTCTAACTACACATTTTCACAGGCTCGCCTGCTCCTTCATTGCTCAACACGGGGTTATGAACCAAAATCAAATGTGCTTGCTCATTTGATTTATTATTTGTTTACTATTTATAATCAATTTAGTTTGCTTTGAAACGTGCAAAGGGTGAATGGGATGTAATTTTTGTATGAATGATTATATTCTCATTTTACATGCTAAATATCAAAATGATTTTTATATGAACAAAATGTCACGCTTAGACTAAGTCTAATTGATAGAAATTATGCAAAACAAAACTACCAATAATTTATTAGAGTCCATTCATTTTGAAATGGCTACAATATAATACTTACAAAGAAAGAGAGTTTTTCTAAACAATAAGCCTAGATCTTTCAAATGTACGACCAAAAAGAAGCTTTAGAACAAAATCTGTCCTGTTGCAATGCTTCACAACATTGCAGAACCAGACAAAGCATATGATTAGTGTGGTCATTTTCGTAACCACTCTTGTTGTATTAGTTACTAAAATAAATTGTGTTCTTTCTTCACCAAGCTGGATATGCTTAGGACATAAAGCGTTTATAACCATATGGATAGGTGTGCCATATGTAGGACAGTAACCTTTACAATAAAATAAAACAACAGGTTTTTTGTTTGAAATGACAATGGTAATTTTAGGTGTTTTGAGTTTGCGTTAGTCCCCGAATGTTATCAATATATTAGTTGTAGTCGATAGCTGATAAGCTATAATTATATGTATTTTGGTGGCTTACAAAGCAACTACACTTGTTTTATATCAATGTTTCATTTAGCGTAAGCTGTAGCCAGTTTAAAATATCTGGTATATATCATTCCATATACAAAAAGAAGATAACAAAAATGTTTCAGAGAGATAAAAAGATATCATGTAAGCATTTAAGAAACTTAATTTGATCATGAATATAAGTAGTTTCTAGAAATGCTGTTTATATATTCGATAAAACACTCTGACTTGAAATGGCGTTTTATGTGATTTAGGTTCAAGTTTCTTCCTTTTTATCAGTAATTCTTTGCTGGGTTTTATTCTTAGTTACTTGTTTTGTCAAATAATACAAAATACATCATTTCTTTCATTACTGGGCACTCCAATGGCAGCAATTTACATACATTAGTAGTGTAAACTCATATAGTGCTGTAACTGCATTAAAATATTGTATTTAATAGAATGTTACGTATATAACTGTAATAACAGGTGTCTAAATTAGGTAAAATCATATTGCTAATCATTTGCCTTTAATTAAAAGATAATATTGATATGTAAGAATAAGGAATAATTTGATATAATTACACTATAGGATTTCCTATTATTTTAGGGTAACTTAGTGAAAATTGCTATTCAGGGTAAAGCCACGGCCGCTAAAGAGCTAATATACTTTATTATGTGACTAGTATAATGTGGTTTTAGAAAATAACAGTCTACAAAAATAGTAAGTGAGTATGATCAGGAAATACCACAATCATAAACTGCAGACAACCCTGTGGCACCGCGAGGAAGAGCCGCTCAACCATCACGAGACACCAGGAAGACAAATTAAGCAAAGCAACCAACTTACTCTTCCCCATCAAGATGATTGCAATACTAGGATGGACATAAAGTAACGTACAACAAAACATACAATTACAGACTCCCACAAGGGGAGTAACAATAAACAAAAAGTCAACAACAACAGAACCACCCACCGCCTTAGAACGGACAGCAGTCTAAGCCACTGGGGGGCTTAAATGCATTTTACTGGTACCAAATCTTCGCCCTAGATTCTGCTGTTGTTGAAGTACAAGAAATGTTCAGCTCGCGTGGAGGCCATCTAACTAATGCAATGTATCATCATGGAAAAACACTCTAATCAAATTACTTCACCATGATGTAACAAAGAAAAGGGCTCATGACTCACAGATAATCAGAGCTAGAGAAAACCTCAAGTTGAGCCACGGTGGGTCCAGCTACAAATAAGCATCAGGCACCGACCCAGCGATTAAAGCTTTACCTCAGAGCCGTCAATGAGTCTGAGGCCTGACCCACCGTCGTGCAATTAAAAAGGAAACCATAGCTATAAACCGTGATTGGGTTTAAAACTAGGCATGCAGACTGTCGCATGATATCCAAGTTATATCCAACCCTTATATAACGTTTTACTATCTTTTTGAATTGATCACTAAAATTAGGTTTTCCAACAATTCCTTTGAATTTATAGACTAAATCACCATAAAGTATAGGTTCTGATATGCCTTGTTGCAGAAGAGTTTTTAACCCAATGTTGTATTTAACAATTAACTCTGAGTGTCTGTGGTAGAATTTAGAAAATGCTTTTCAAATTTTATGATATCTATAGCCTTGTTTTAATAATTTAGCAGTTGAAAAAAAGTTTCTGTTGTTGAAGTCATCAACATTAGAACACACTCTAGCAAAACGAATAAGCTGAGAAATATATACACCATAGGAAGGAGAGCGAGGAACATCCCCATCAAGAAATGGAAAATTTACTATTTCAAAATTAAAATCATCCCGTTTATCATAAATACAAACCTGTACTAAGAGGTCTTTTGGCATCCTATGGTCTAAAGATAGTACTGCATTAAATAGTAATACTTTTGAAAGTAAGTAACGTATATAACAGTTATACCATATGACATGTTGTTAGGTCATTAAGTCCAATCACAGCAACCTCAACACTGTTAAAATTATACTTATATGTTGTAATAGAAACAGAGCATTTATGTTTCTAATCTTAACATAATTGTTAAATAGTGGGTGGGGTAATTCACCCCCTGATTTTTAACATTCCGGCTCATTTGATATGGTTTGATGTGGCTTTTATCATGTGTAATACTCATATAATCAATTTAAATTCTATAATCAAAGCATAAAGGACTTAAAACAACTGTAGAAGAAGTGTCCCAATGAATAAACAATAATCTTCAATGGCCACTTTAAGCATAAAAGTGCTCATTTTTAAGTCGAAAATATATATACTTCCCCACAAGATAGGACTTGCAACTTTTAGTATGTTGCTCAAGATAACCCAAAAAGTTACAGGATTGCTGAAAAAATTCTGTTTCAATTAGTTCAACCTTATCAGTTCTACTGATTAGACTATTAGTAACTTAGCAGTAAATAATTGGTTTCTGTTGTTGAAGTCATTAACATAAGAGCATACTCTTGCAAAACGAATGCGCTTCGAAATATATACACATTATAAGGGGGAACGAGGACTTTCTCTGTCAAATGTTCGAAGAATTTAGTTTATAAACATATTGTGTGGATGCTGCTAAATTTAAATTTTACCTGGGGCTTAATAAAGTTTTTGCAAATTGGCCAAATAAATAATCGATGCACAATCTACAATTCTATCTTCTTGAACTCTTAAGTCCCTGATCAGGGGCTTTAGATATCAATAAAATCATATTTGGCACTAAGTTTTCGCCTGATACTGCATATGGAATTTTAGTCCAATTTTAGCATTATTTATATTTCAGGGTCCAAATGTGATATTTCGTGTGCCAAAAAAGGTCATATAGCGATGATCAGTGGAAACATTGAGGAAGAGTTTCGATTCCAACCGATTCGCTATGTTGACAGTGTAGAGTGTTCGGTTATGCTGAATTGGTCACCAAACCCTGAGAGAATAATCTGTGTTAGGCGTTGTTTACAGGTAAAATTTGAGCATACACGCTCTCTCATGTAGTATCCAAGCAAACATCAGACGAGTCTGCATATCCGCAAGTCTTGACAGAGCCATTTCTGCTATTATATCAAAATGATAAAAGTAGATGAAGGTTCACACAAACTAACGTGACATCTTGCCCCACAAATAATGGTACATGCATAATTTAAGTATAAACTTTACATCTCACTACCACTGATTTTCAGTGTGTAGTTGATGTAGTCGATGTAATTTTCAAAGTAAAATGTATATTTTAGCCTCTTTCTGTTTGTCCATCGATTTGTCCTCTGCTACACTTGAACCTTGTGATGTCTGTAAGGTATAGTCCATTGGAAACGGTATATGTGGAATGCGTATGTTATTTACGTTCTTTGGTATATTCACATGGGCATTATGATTGCAATGACAACGTAGATTAACATTCCATAAGTGCTTTTATTCTACTCTCTCCTTTGATCAGTTTGGTGAGTATTTTTATAGTAGGTTTAAACACTTGACTTAAATCATTATGAGCAGGAAACTCCACAATCACACCATAACACTTAGAGAAAGCAACACCAAAACGCAGAAAAGGCATAGGCAAGATTACAAGTACAACAAGCAACCAGCTCAACCTGTTTCAAGCAAGAGAATAACTAAACAGAATTGACACAAAGAACTATATCACAAAACCATGGTCAAAATGGGCCTCGACGCGACAAAACCTGTCTTCGGGGTTTCCGACGAAGTGGGACTCAAACCAGTCTACTCAGCTACAGAGACTGGCTAGAAAATTGAAAATTTCGCTTGAAGCATTCTTTCCAAACAGCGAATAAAAAGGCGCTGATCAGACTTCGCGGATGCGCAGGCTGGTCTGCGTCTTTGTTGTTCGCAAACCCCCCGAAGAGAGGTTTTCTCGCGTCGAGGCCCAAATATAAACTCACACACATAATAGGAGCCACAACAATATCCTTGCAACAACAAAATAACCGCCTCAAATCAAAAAATAGTCACAGCCAATAGATGAATAAGATATCATTTACTGGGGGAATCTTTGTCCTATATTCTGCTGTTGTTAAATACATATTGTTTAGCTCACGTGGAGATTTGCTAACATAATTCAATATATCATTTCAGAGAAGCAATCAAATCAAATTAATTTAATATGACAACCCCTGAAAAGCTTGTAACTAGGAAAGAGTCAGGGCTAAGAAAAATCACTAGTTGGGTCATGTAGGCCCAAGTGAAGGACAGACATCTGACACTGACCCAATGATAAAAGGTTCAGTTCGTTTTCAACACTGAGGCTGGACCCATCGTTCTGCAATTAAAAAGTAAACCATAGCTAGAAACTGGTGATGCCTTATATACTGAGCCAAACTTCTAACACAATGCGTAAAGGGCCAGGATTTTAAACGACCAATTGCTGTAGGGCAGTTTATATCGGAAAAATTGCTCAGCCTTTATCGCACACAGAATACGTTGTCTGGAGCATGGTTCTGTGAGCTGTTTTCTGATTGGGTCAAAAATGCTTTTTAGGTCTCAGGACCTCATGAGTTAAAAAATCCATATTTACTCGCACTCCAACGCTAGGCCAGTAAGATGAGGGGTATTGCTTGAAAAATTTTCTGTTGAATTGCACAAAATAAAGCGTTGAATTTCAGTTAATTGAGATTTGAGCATTTATTGCCAGGACGTCCATGCAACTCAATGCAAAATAATATCACGTAAATTACCAAAAGCGTGGAAATCACTGAAAGAATGATAAACATGTGTTATTTCTGCTGCTTAGAAATGGCGAGGGGCAAAATGGATAAAAAATTACAGATGCAGCTTCATATTCACCCTGACATATATATTCACCCTGACAATAATTGAAACTTCCTGTAAAAACGTTAGCTCAGTTCTGACTAAATACTTCTTTTTATTGGCAAACTGCGGGATCCAATGCCTATCCGAATTGAGGAAGAATTATTTTTCTCTAAAAACTTAAAGAATTCCGACAGAAATCCTCGAAATCAACTCAGATTTCATGATGCCGAAATGAATGTCACATATCAAATATTGGAACATTACCATGTATTTCATTTGTTTCAACCACCCTTCCTCAACGGAATGCTTTGTTTCTTCATTAATTTGAGGCATATTGTAAAAATAAAGTAAGTTTCGATGCCTAACTGAGTGAACTTTCATTTAGTCGAACCATTCTGTCTAGGGCATTTGTTTGGACAGAGATATTATCAAAATAAAACAAAGTTGCATTAGAACTTTGGCCCAGTATATCTTGAAAATAAACGAATGCATTTTATTATATTTACATTTTCAAAGCAAGCCTTTAATGAATCTTAAGGTTTCTGTAACTGTACATAGCTTCATGAAAGACATATATTTGATTGACAGCTGCAAAGCTCACTTGCCCGTGCAGTACTCCTCGAACATCGAATTCATTCACCAGAAGTGACACTGGTGTTGTGATTGACTGCGAGCCACACCTGAGGTGCACATGCAAAACAAGTCTCTTGTTTGCACCATTGGCTGTGCGTGTTCATACTGGCCATAACAAAACCGTTAATACGATTACATATTAAATAAAAACTGTTTTGTTTCATAAATTATAAATAATTTTTATATATTAAATATGAATAATAAAATGTAAATATAAGAAATAAATTCAAGAATTTTGGTCTGTTCCTGGAATCATGAATACTTTGGGTCTCTTGCAAAGTTAACGTGAACCGTCCTGCTAAGCTACATAAACTAGCTAGGTTAGTGAATTGTCGCGTTATGATACATTCCAACAAATAAAAACAAATGCTCTGATTAGACTGCACGGATGAAAACAGACATTTGAGGCCCAAATGTTATGCATTAGTTTGGGATGTATTTGGATAACCATCTTTAAATTGAACTGTTTTTAACGTATTTATTACATCTTTTTTTTTCAGAAAAATATAGGTGACGGTATATGTGACGCAGATAACAACAGGGAACATTGTGAATGGGATGGAGGCGACTGCTGTCCGTCGACGGTAGAGGGCGGTAAAGTGGATACAATTCCAATCAAATGTCCCATTGACTGCCAGTGTCGTGACCCTGCCGCTATAGAAAACAGACGTCGAAGGAGAAGGCACAAATTGAAATACATAAGATACATTGAAAATACGTGAGATACATTAGAATTCATGAGTACAGTTCACGGTTACCCAAAATCTTCAATCTATATGTCAACTCCTATGAAAGTAAAATTTTCACATAGATACAATAATATTCTGGATTCCGGATTAAATTGAACTGTTTAAGATAGATCCATCCCTGAAAATTAGTGAGTGGATAGAAGACAACTATGACATAATGGACATGGTTTAACTGTATATGTAAGACACAACTATAGTTACCATGGTAACGTAACTTTAAACAAAACCAAGGTGTAACTTGGGTACTGAGATAATTTAAACAGTACAATATGGCTGGGCTCATTAAATATAGAAAGTGAGTATGATCAGGAAATACCACAATCACAAACCGCAGACAACCCCGTGGCACCGCAAGGAAGAGCCGCCCCACCACCACTAGACACCAGGAAGACAAATTAAGCAAAGCAACCAGCTCTCTCTTCCCCATCAAGATGATTGCAATACTAGAATTGGCAAAAAATTACGTACAACAAAACATGGAACAATTACAGACTCCCACAATGGGAGTAACAATAAACAACAAGTCAACAACAACAGAACCACTGCTCTAGAACGGACAGCAACCTAAGCCACCGGGGGGCTTAAATGCATTTTACTGGTACCAAATTCTCGCCCTAGAGTTGTACACATGCTTGTTTTAAAACAGTGATGAAAGATTGTGCATGTTAAATTTTTCTGTTTTGCAAATAATGTATTGTTATGGTAACATACAGCATATAAAAGTATGCAAATGCTTGATCTCAGAATAAATATATATTATGTATATGGTGTAGTACCATGACGATAAGTACCTAGCCAGCTACATTCATGCGCCTCTATTGGCCGCCCAGCTAGATGCTTTTCCAAGGGCTTTGGATAGAGGAAGTTAATAGGCCTGATTCAAGATGTATATTGGGTCATATACATGGTTTGTATGGCAATCAGGCAAGACTCTTAGATACTATGGCTCCCATCTTTTAAATTATGGAGTCGGCAATGGTTACTTCTTAGGCGTTTGATTTGGAGATGACTATTGTATTACCTGCTATTTCCCAGTTACAGTTGACTCTGGTTAATTTTAACCACACGAGATCAGACGTTTTACTATGCATTATCAGTAACGCAAACGAAAGAGTGTTAAGCATTGAATGTTAAGCATTTAATGTTACCAAATAGTTATTCTAAATTAAGATTTGGGTGCTTAAAACTAGATTAGAACCACACAGGAACATAATATTTACTAACGACTATCAGTGGTTTGAATTTAAGAGTATAAAACATTTAATTGATCCAGAGGGGGAACAAGGGGTCCGGACCCCCCCCCCCCCCCCCCGAAAAATCACAAAAATATATGGGTTCTGAATAATACTGGTCTGGATCCCTGAAAAATCACAACGCTACCAAGCCAGCATTCAATACGCCATTTAAAATGCATTTCACTAGCGGGCCAATGATGGCCCGCTTATAGTGGTATTTAGATCATCCCACCCCTTATAAACTAAATCAAAGACGTTGTCAAAGTTAGTCTCCCTATGACAAAACTTTCTGGTTCCGCCCATGATCACTTTAACACTGAACTTTGCACTTCTCAGGCATTTATTGCTTGCAATGCACAAGTTACAGTCGATTCCACTATAAAGAATCCAGATATAGGTTTAGATTACGTATGATGTTACATTCTATTTTGCAAACGTTTGCTTGGCAGCATATACAATACCCAGAAGTCACTCCTGTGTACATTCTGGTCGTAAATATGTTTACAAGGAATGATTTTCATGTGTAATGTTAAGGACAACTTAGCCATGATGATAGAATGTTTGTATTTAATGAGCATACAAAAGTCATTTTAGAGTTGTTGGGACACAAGAAATCTATAAATTAAATACCTGATTTGTTGCGTAAATCATTCTGACTTTTCTCAGAGTAATACGTTAGCCATTTTCATGCATAGTTTGAGGGCTGAAGATAGAGTAATGTGACCTTAAAGGGGTCAAGACCAAAATTTCACAGCAACAAAAAAAACTTGACATGCTTTCGATAATGCATGCCAAATATACTCCTCAAAATAATTGAATGACCAATACTATCAATTATAACATTGATGCATTCTGTGTAGGACGTATTTTGAAAGCCAATTTGACGATCTAATTTTAATTTTTCAGACATCTTTGACGCCCTATTGTCAAGTGAAGCAGCAAATAAAAATGGTAAATTGTTACTAAGATGAATTTTGTGTCGTTTTAAAACTTGGCCTAAATTATTGGAATGTCATTTTTTGTGTGCGACTCATGGACCACAGAACTGCATGAATTGAATGAATAATGCTGAAATCCCTTTTTGGCATGGTTTTAAGGTGTTTTAATTCCATTGATACTGCCTTCTCTTCCTGTGAAAGAAAATTGCCCCTTTGGCTGTGGCATAATGTCAGACAACTGGTTTTGGCGTTCATCAGTGACAATCTTTGTACAATTCGTCGGTACATCTTTCTAAAACTCAAAAGCATAGAACGACGATTGGAAATCTGATTCTTGATGGCCAAGTACACACATGTTTTTTCAGAAAACAAAATAATGTCAAACCTCTATTGTCAGAGATGAAAATGTGTGCTTCCCAGTATAATGAAACTATTTGAAGAATTTTTTGCAAATAAGCTGCTCTGTTTAAAAACAATATTGAATATTTGATGTCACTTTCATTCTACTCGAATGACCACAGAAGAATTGCTTCACCCCACCCACTGCCTTTTGAAAGTGTTATTTGTTTTTTTTTTTGTTTTTTTTTTTTTTTTGGGGGGGGGGGGGATGGGGGGGTATGTGCATTTGAAACACAGTTATGGCAGAATTAGGCAAGGGAAACAGTTAAATTATTCTTGATTAATAGGCATAAAGAGTAGAAAGATATTGGCTAAGTTTTACAAAATTTAAATGTTTGAGCTAATTATACACACGTTCGAAAATCTCGCTCCTTTAATTATTTCGAGGAGTATTATATATTTTGGAAATCTAGCGTTTTAAGATATTTGGCGTACCATAATTGCAATTTTTGGGAGATAGGATGGTGACAGAATCTTTAATAAGTGCTACGATTCACTGAAAATATCAGATTTAGAAATGGCGGACAAAGAGATCAAAACAAAGGCTAAACATAATATATAAAGGATAATGGATATTTTCTTTAAACACACACACACACACACACACACACATATAGACATTGCATAGCCAGATTAATCTAAGAAAATCCATATTGTCTATGTGATGACTTGACTAATTAATACTAGGTGTTTAAGGTACATGACATCAATTGGTTTGGTATATGTAAGTGCTATAATGTTTGATATTCGAATATCCCTTACTTTTTGTGAACATTATATAACTAAATCTCTCATGAATCCAACCCTCTGAAATCGGGCGTGGGAGCCATATATGACTTGTTAGATTTGAATAAACGGTATATGTACTGCAAATGATACTATAGACTTCAGGTAAGTAAAATGTCTCCGAAAAGTCAATATTGTGCATCCAAATGCTGTTGCCACTATAGTAGCATAAAATATGCAGGCTTTCCGAAAATATATCTTGTTTCGAAAAGTTTAAAGTTTGGGGAGTCTGTAATTGTTCTATATTTTGTTGTACGTTACTTTATGTTCATTATAGTATTGCAATCATCTTGATAGGGAAGAGAGTGCTGGTTGCTTTGCTTAGTTTGTCTTCCTGGTGTCTGATGATGGTTGTGTGGCTCTTCCTCGCGGTGCCATGGGTTTGTCTGCGCTTTGTGATTGTGCTATTTCCTGATCATACTCACTTACTATTTTTAATATATATATAAATAATGATTTTCAAATTGCTATTGGAAGACATTTAAAAATCCATATACATGTATGGAGGCATCAATACGTCCTTCAGGTAAAGAAATAAAATTAAGCAGTATGGGAAGTCTGGTTGCCATGGTGATTGCTTTACTGAACTAGGTAGTGCAAATTTAGATTTTTATGTCTTGTTACCAGGCGAAGAAGTACAAGTTTCATACCCTTTTAAACAAATGGAACTATAATACATCACTGTTAATGCTTTAAATCTGTTATTTTGGTTTTATAATATTCAAAGTGTTGAAAATATATATTATTTTCTGCCTTTAGATTAATTTTGGTGACATTAATTTGTCAACCAACAGTATGTGTACGCTGATTTTGTAAATACTGGAATTTGTCAAATTCTGTGCACTTATTTTCTGACTTTTGTATCAGAGAAAGGATGGGATATTGCATCCTTAAAATTTATTTTATCGGATCAGATTTGAATCCGCTGATGAGATTTTAAAACGTACTGCAAATCGTAGGATTCTTCGCTGCATGCACGTACATACACAATGGGTGAAACGAAAATACACACCAAATACACAATTGGCTTGCAGCCACACGGAATGGCCACACATATGTTTTAAAAACTTACTTTAGGTAGATGCAGCCCGCAATTTGTTAAAAATAGAATTTTAGCTTATTTTTTTTGGGCCTCGGCGCGAGAAAACCTGTCTTAGGTGGTTAGCGAACAGCAAAGACGCAGACCAGCCTGTGCATTCGCGCAGTCTAATCAGCATCTTTTTTATTCACTTATTGGAAAGCATTATATCGAGACATGCTACGAGCGAAATCTCAATTTTCTAGCCAGTCTCTTAAGCTGAGCAGATTGGGTTGAATCTCACTTTGTCCGAAGCCCCGAGGACAGTTTCTTTTCTTGATTCAGGGCCCATTTTAACCCTTTTCACAGCTTCAGTCTAATAAGGTAGCCTTCAACGCCTCTGTCTGCTGTTTTTTAAAACGCCATAGTTGTAAAGTGTACGGACCATATAAGACTATAAGAATCTATCATGAGTGTGAGGGTAGGATAGAAAAATCCGTCCCGAGAATCGCCGTTTGGCATCACGAAGCTTGCCGAGCGATGACAAACGGTGATTCCGAGGGACGGATTTTTCTATCCTACCCTCAGACGAATGATGAATTATTATGTTGCTCACCACTGTTTTTATATATTTTACTTACATATGGTATACTAATTTCGTACCAAAGTCGGTCTGTCGTCCATCCGTCCGTGCGTCTGTGCGTCCGTGTTAACAAAATGCCCATTTATTTGGCTTATAACTGGTATTTTTGACACTTTAGTGGCTAAAACCTCTTGAGTGTCTAGTCACCTAAGAAGTTGTTTAAAACTCCATAAATCAACTAAGGGGGGGGGGGGTAACCCCTGTAAGTTTTGAAAAAAAAACACACTAAAATTTGGATATTAAATTATCCATCTGTATGGACCTCCAACACCGTCCATCTACATAATGTGGCCTGGTAAAATATGTCCATGTACCAGGTGTCGTATGTGCCTTGATCTTACATGCCTACTTAAATAGAAAAAAAAATCATTGTCAATTAATACTGTCAAAAAGCTATTCCAAGGGGGTAACCCTGATATAATGAAAATAAAAATCTGTTGCAGTTTGAGCCCCTGGTGGTTGAATTTGTGTTTAGCCACATAAAAATGTAGCCTCATAAAAATTTATCATCCCAAAAATATAGTCACTTTAATCAAATCGACAGAATTTAGCCACTTAAAATTCGAAGACGCGTAATGTTTTAGACACATAGCTCTTAGCCACCTAAATGGCCATGTGATGGTACGTCCGTGCGTTCATCGCGTTTTTGTAAATGCATCTCCTCCTAAGCCGTTAGACCTAGCAACTTCAAACTTTACAGCTGCATAGGTCACATTATGTAGAGGGTACTGGGCAATATTTTGTGTTACCTTGATCCCAAGTTCAAGGTCAAAGATAAAAAGCTGGTATATGCGATGGTGTTCTAGTATATTTTAAAATAAGCTTCCAGAAGTCACTGAATACGCTAAGATACAGTTTCACATGACGACGTTACTTGACGTCCTGGGTAAGATAACATGGGTAAGATAAGATTTTCTATCCCAGGGTAAAATCTCTGATATCCTTATCAGGTGTGCAAGAATACGAGGTCCAAACTCTTTATTTGTTTGTGTTGATGCTTTACGTCCTAGTCAACAAATAATTATTGTTGCTTAAGGACATAACACAGTGCATACAGAGGGTCTCGAAATTAAGACCGTTCATCTCCAAGTCTGACACTCTACCGCGGTGAAAAGTCTTCCGGGATTTTTAACCCTTGCCACGCTGAATATTTTATGTACTACAGTAAAACCTGCCTTAAGCGGCCAATCAAAAATAGACAAAACAGGATCTTAATGACAAATGGTGGCTTAATGGAAGGTCAAAAGTATTGCATAATGCTCCCCTTGGAACATTTAGCAATACTTTTGACCTGCGTTAAGCGACAATCGGTCTTGAAAACCAATTTTGGTCTTCTTTTTGAGTTGTCGTTTAAGACAGGTTTTACTGTACACTCCTTCTTAATTGTTATCCTGTTAACCTAAAGCATTTCAGGTGTAAGCATGTATTTTCAATCAAAGTAACAAATTTGTGTGGCTCCTGATCTTTGTCAGAAGCTATCTGATCTGAATTTACACTGTCTAGGAAAAGGATAAATCCGGGTTCAGCAGAACAAGGGTTATTTCTTGGCCTGCATTTGTTGCTGACATTAAATCATTGTATAACAATTACGAAACAAGTCTATGGGGTTTGGAACCAGGGATGATTTGAATCATACAGAAAAACAAATGAATGATATTTAGCTTTGCTTGACTTTATTATACCGCGGGGTCTATTTTGATCTACCTTGCACCCCACCAGGACAATTTTTCATGGGTACAGAATTGTTCAGTGGGACTCCCTGAATGCGAAAAAAGTGTTCCCCAAAACTTTTGGGTTTGGGCTATGCAAAACTGCATGGTTTCCTTGCCAACCCATAATGCGATTTTTAAGAATGGGGGTGTACATATAATTTTTTTTTATCTCATCTGCTACTTATCATAGACTACTAAACTTGGTAGCTTATTAAAGCTTAGGCAAATGCATTTCACCAAATAGTCCCATATGTAAATTATCTAATTCGCACATTCTTGAATATTAATGAAAATGTAAATAAAATATGAGAAAAACGTTTAAATTGCGTTAAAAGTCAGATTTCTGACATAAGATCTTGTCGCTGCACGTTGTTTGATCAACAGTGTTTGAATCTGGTGTGAAAGTTTGGTTTATTCACTCATACCTGTAGGAATCGTTTGGTATAAGGCCTTCCTAATTTTCCTTTGATTAAGCATACGTCACGTCGGTAGAAGCATAGAGCTTCTATTGCAACTATATAGATTTTAACCAAATTAATTTTCATTGCATTCCCAAGGAAAATGAGTCTAAGCTTTTTGACACCAATTTTAGTGCTCTATGATAAGCAGAATCCTAGATAGGATTGGATTTGTAGGCCTACCCCCATTCCCAAGAATCATATAAAGGGCTGCCATGGAGACGATGCAATTTCACATAGCGCATACCAAAATGTTTTTGGGGACAACTTAATTTGACATTCAGGGCGTCTTTATGAGCTATTTGGCACCCATGATCAATTGTCCTGGAGGGTGCAAGGTATTCTACAACCATTTATTTTCAAATAGACTGTATACGCAATTTAAACGTTGTTCTCATAATTATTTTACGTTTTCATTAATATTCATGAATATGCAAATTGGATAATTTGCATATAGGACAATTAGGTGAAAGACCTTTGCCTAAGCTTTAATTTGATACAACGTTTTGTAGTCTATGATAAGAAGCAGCTGAGATATAAGTAATTTTGTACGTACATCCCCATTCTTGAAAACCGCATTATGGATTGTCATGGAAACCATGCATTTTTGCATAGCCAAAACCAAAAAAATGCCTAATTTAGTGATCAATTCTAAAATAATTTAACGTTATAAAAAGTGGGATATAACTTGCATGTCATACGACAGTCTGCATGACTGGTTGCAAAACCAATCACTGTTTGTACGAGCTATGGTTCCGTGGTTTAATTGCACAACGACTCATTGGCGGCCAGAGAGAGAGAGAGAGAGAGAGTGCGATGACTTGGTCTGTAATTGTGGCATTCCATGGTCATACTTACTCTTTTATTCCATTTGAGTCAGGGGTGTTTTGTCTACAACACTTTTTAGCATTAAAATTAATGATATTGCGAAATGTTTAGGTAATCTTACTGATTGCTCATTATACGTTGACGACTTCTGCATCTGTTATCGCTCAAAAAGCATGGCGACAAATGAACGTTAACTACAACAAAATTTGAATAAGATTGAAAATTGGGCAACAAGCAATGGCTTTAAGTTTTCCAAATCAAAAACACAGTGTGTACATTTCTGTCAGTTGCGCAAGCAACATGAAGATCCGGTTTTACATTTATATGGATCACCTATTCCTATGAGGAATCTAAATTCCTTGGCATTTTATTTGATAGAAAACTCAGTTTTATACCCCATATTAAATATCTCAAAGCTTAATGTTTAAAAGCACTGAATCTTTTAAAAGTGCTCTCCCATATGTCTTGGGGCGCAGACCGAACTTCACTTCTCAAGCTTTATCGGTCTCTAGTTCGGTCAAAATTAGACTATGGCTGTATTATATATGGCTCTGCACGAAAATCATAGCTTCAAATGCTTGATCCTATACACAATCAAGGACTAAGGTTAGCTTTAGGAGCTTTAAGAACTTCTCCTGTTGCTAGTCTCTATGTGGAAGCAGATGAACCATCACTATACAGACGAAGAGAGAAACTCTCTTTACAATACAGTGAGCCACTTTAGTTACGCACCACTTAGAAAATGTAAAGTTACCCAGAAAAGAAATTTGATAATTTTATTCTGAAACTACTATCGTAAAGCGCATCTTTATTTGCATTAGCCATTGAAATTTTATTTTGATCAGATTAGAAACGAATGAGAAAATGGATCTTTAAGTGCACTACCCTCAAAACACCATTTCACATTGCATTATCTCGAATGAAACTCAGATCACATTGCACTTTTTTCAGGGTTGAATTTCTGCTATGCCAGAGATAAGAGCCAATTTATTCTTGGCAATATCTAAGACTGAAATGTGTTTGTTAACTTCATCATTTTTTTTAATGTTTTACTATTTTGGTTCCCAGCTGGTCAAGGTTTGAAAAAAAGTTGGAACAAGTACTTTTATAAAGTTAGTTAAAGTTTTGTGTGATTCTGAGTAAATTAGTTATCAAAACACTTCTTTTTCTAATTTCATTTTAAACGACCATGTATCCGACTTTTATTTTCGTAAAAAAAATAAAGGATTTATTGGCGTCATGGTGTTGACGTTAGTGATGACGTCACTACTACCAAGGCTATAAGATGTGTCAATGATAAGATGGTTTAGTGTTTTGATACTTCTATGTCAACAAGTGACTCATAACAAAACAATTTGCAAAGAAAACCCTGTTTGATTATTGTAACTGACGTTAGTATGACGTCAAAACGAGAATTTCTTCAAAAAGTAACGGTGTTACTTAATTCAACGACCGAAAAAGGGGATTTTACTTGAATAAAATAAATGTTTTGGTGTTTTCCTGCCACAACGATCACCATGGATAATGACTAGCGCAAAACAAAAATAGAAATTATGGACGTTCAGCTTGCACGTGCATTTTTGCATTTTTGTCAAAATTGCCTTTGACGTAGCAGAATGATTCGCATCAGTGATTCCAGTATTTTTTTTCGATGTCATCAAACAGATAAAATGTCAATAAATAAATTATCATAGAGAATGTTCGATTCCAGCATTTTTGTCAAAAAATGTGGGCCCTGAAAAAATGGTGCGTAACTAAAGTGGCTCACTGTATGGTATAAGACTTGCTGCTAACCCGTCAAATCCTGCTCATGAAGTTACATTTACACCAAATTATGTTGATTTATACGAACAAAAACCTAAAGCTATCAAATCATTTAGTTTAAACTTTTATTTCATTTTTGTATAACAACATGTGTACATATAATACAATAACTTCACATACATATCATTTTGAAATACAAAAAAGGGATTCAGAAGAAAGTCTATTGACTTTTGTAAATCTGTTTCCCAGCTATTCAATATTAGAAATACAATATACGTATGACTTGAATTGACATTAGAATGTAAAGACAATACAGCAAAAACTGGATAATTCGAACTGGAATTATCCAGGTTTAGATGTATATATTGTAATGTCAAAACTGCTGTTTAATACAAAGCATGAATTTCGACTTTTGCAAAGGGGAATGAATATTTTACAAATTACAGTTATCTTTGTTGTCTCCACGGGGGTTGGAGATGAGTAATTCTAAGGGGGTAGGGGGGTTATGGTCATTGCCTCTATGTACCCAGCTTGCAGAATAGTCGTCCAACCAACTAATTGTGAATGTACCAGTATTTTGAATAATATGATATTGTTGAGGACATTGTGATATGATTTTTGCAAATGTGGTGTGATATTTGAGCATCGCTATATGTATACATAAACGTATTTTAAATGGTACTATTACTGCAGACATTGAGGTATGTTTCATACAAATGCAATGGTTTATTGGAACATTAATATGTATATTCAAAGCGTTTTGACTTAATTATAAATTCTTGTACTGCTTCAAATATCTGCTTGTTTTGATCAAAAGTTATTGATATATCACCACAGAGTAGAACGTTAAGATTAGGTTGACAGATATCAGACACTGAGTTTATTAAGTCTCGTCTAAGGTCTGTGAACTGATGACATACAAATAAGATATGATGAGTATCTTCTATATCACCACAAGTACAATAGGGACTATCAACTATATTTTTTGAATGCAGGTGTTGACTGAGAGGACTGCATGCAGTTCTTAGTCTAGCATGATAGATTTTACCAAGTCTTTTACCCATGTTATAGTATCGGGGTGGTGTGATCAAGTTAGGATTCAGTCTGTTTTTGAAGATGTTAAGGCTTGGAGAATTGCGAGTTTGCTCTGGAAGTTCATTCCAATCGCGGACAGCAGAGGGCAAGAAAGATGTATAGTAAAGACGAGAATTCGTATGCAATGTTTGTAGATCTGAAGAGTTACGTAAAGGGTATGTTGACACACTGCCAACAGTAGCAGGCACAAGAGACGCAAGATAATCAGGGCAAAGTCCATTTTTCATTTTATAAAACATTGTTAGCTTATGAGTTTTCCTTCTTGATCCCAGTGTTTCCCAACCTGTTTCCGTATGTAGAGAATCGATGGAGGCTAAATTAGTTGCACCAGTAACTATTCTAGCAGCTTCATTTTGGATTTTGTCTAATTCATTTGATTCATATTGTTGGCAATTATTCCACACAACGTCAGCATATTCTAGAAGTGGACGTATAAAGGAGAAGTAGATAGTCTGAAGAGATTTCCTGTCTAGTTGAAATTTTAGTTTACGCATTGTATTGATTCGCTTCCATGCTTTGGATTTGACTAGTTCAAGATGTTCATGCCAAGTGCAATCATTTGAAAAGATGATACCAAGGTGCTTATGAGAGTTAACTTCGGCAATTTGGGTTTGATTCAACAGAACTGGAGGATGATATGGTTTATTACATTTCCTAGAGAGGAGAATACACTCTGATTTTATAGGATTAAATGTCACTAGCCATTTTTCTGCCCAGCGATGGTTTTTTGCCAGATCCAAATTTAACTGTTCAGCAGCCTGTATGGGGTCATCAACAATGATATACAAGCTAGTATCGTCAGCAAAAAGTCTAACAGATGAGTTAATGTCTACAACAATGTCATTAATATATAAGAGAAACAGGAGAGGTCCAAGAATAGAGCCTTGAGGAACTCCAGCTTTAACTGAAGTCCAAGAAGAATTTACACCAGGCAAAACAACCTGTTGTTTCCTGTCAGTTAGATAATCAGAGAACCAAGTCAGCAACGATCCAGAAACACCTGCAGATTTGAGTTTAAAAAAAAGACCTTTGTGCCAAACTCTATCAAAAGCTTTACTTATATCACAGAATATGGCGCGAACTTCCTTACCCTCATCGAGAGCTTTACAGAATGTGTTGTAAATATCTATTAACTGATTTACAGTAGAATCACCTGGGACAAAACCGGATTGAAAGGGTGTAATGTTATTATTGTCTCGAAAGAAGTTGAAAAGGTATTTATGCACAATTTTTTCCAAAACTTTGCTGACTGTACTTAGAAGAGAGATTGGCCTGTAATTGGACACATCAGATGGGTCATTTTTCTTATGGATTGGTGTAACATTAGCCTGTTTCCAAATATGTGGCACACTTCCAGAACTTAGAGAGAAGTTAAAAAGATCAGAGAGAGGAAGAGCAAGTGGTTGAGCAAGTTCTTTGAGAAGTCGATTATTTATAAGATCAGGTCCAGCAGCTTTGCCAGTAGGAAGTGATTTTAATGTGTCTCTGACCTCTTCAGGTGTAATAATGATAGAGTCTAGTTTGTATGTTGTATTAGTCACTGTTTGAGGAAGGGTTGCTTGACTTTCGTCTAACAGAGTTTGCTCAGTCGAAAAAGTGTTCAAGATATTTGCTTTATCCTTATCCTCAGTGAAGATCTGTCCATTCTTGTTCAATGGTGGTATGAAATCAGCCTGCTCAGGTTTAATAAAGTGTTTTAATGTTTTCCACCAGTTATTCTGTTTGGTGTTCTGACTGGCCAAATTTACAGTTAACTTATTTAATACTTCTTTTTTTGATTTACGAATTTCGCTTGTTACTAGATTTTTAAACTGTTTATATGTTTCAAAGTGGTTAATATTATTAGATTTCTTGTATTTATCGTATAGTCTTTTCTTTTTCCTTATGAGTTTCTTGACGTGTGTTGTTAACCAGGCGGGGTCAGTTTTGCGTGTATTTATTAACCTGTTAGGCACATGCTTATTTGCAAGGGTAGTTATTCTTTCAGTGATGTTTTCCGCGTAAGTGTTGATGTTTTCGCTTTTTAAAGTTTGCCAGTCAGTTTGAACTAGATCATGTGAAAATGCTTGGTAGTTACCCCTATCATATATGAATACCCTGCGTTTGTATAAAGGTGCTGACGGTTTACGAAACGTTAAAACACAGAATACAGGACAATGGTACCTGATGTTTTGCTAAAGAAATGGTTCGCCAACACCGCTTAATAATATAGTGTTCCTGTTGGAGGTAAGGATTAAATCAATGAGTGAAGAGGAGTTTTCCGTGAAATGTGTCGGTTCATTAATAATCTGTTCGAAGTTAAACTGCTGACATATATCTCTTACTTTGCGGCTTGAATTATCTTTCAGAATGTCGAGGTTGAAATCACCTGTTATCAAAATATTGGAGATATTGGTATCAAAAGCAAGTCCTATTGAGTCTTCTATTGTTGATAAGATGGCATTTGTCGAGTTAGGGGGTCTGTAGAAGGTACCTATGAGTTGTATTTTGTTTTTGATAGAAATTTCTACCCAGAGGCACTCAATGTTTGGAAGCTCAAGGTCGTGTCTTCTTTTTGAAAAAACGTTATTACGAATATAAACACAAATTCCACCATGATGATCACCTGGCCTGTCCCTTCTAAACAGTTTAAAGTTTCAATTTTTATATCATCATCTGCAGTTCTACCATCTAACCAACTCTCAGTTATACAAATAACGTCAAAATTACACAGTTCCGATTGTATCAAATCTATTTTATTCGCAATACTCTGAATATTATAGTGTACAATGGAAAATTTATCTTCAATGATATGTTCAGTTGCGGATAAAAGTGATATTGAGTCCTCGGAAGATGAAGACAACGGGCCAGGGTTTCTCTCTATACCACCAATAAAAAGAAGTGACAGGACTATAAGTAGTTCAAAAAAATTAAGATGAGCTATGCCTTTGACTTTGGCATGTCGACTATAATGCAAACCGATCCGCATCCTGTAAACTTCAATCGAAATCATGATATCTTATCAATTAATGAATGAAGAAGGTTTGTGGATACGGATTTGTACTGAGGCAGTTGACTGAAATGATGACATGTTCCCCCCTGGATAGACAAAGACAAACAGGAATAAGTAATGATAGTCATAAGATACGAAGAAAACTTATAAATTGTGATATGGAATAAAAAATATCAAATCATTTGGCATCAGAATTTCACCACTCTTAGAATCTGCCAATATCAAACCACAAAATGTTGAAAATTATTTTACACCAAATATTCCAGCTTGGTATATGAAACAAACTGACATACTTTTCGATTTACATTCAGGGAAAAATCTGAATAAAATCCACACATATTAAAAGATGATTTCAGAAAGCTTCAAAGTCGTTATAAGAATTACCAAAACTTTATACTGAAGGGTCAAAAGAAGACTCAAAGGTTGGTTGTGCTGTTATATCAGACAACCATAGTAGTATGCAATGTATACCTGACGATTGATCAATTTTCACTGCTGAAGCCAAAGCAGTCGATCTAGCTTTAGATTTCATTAGCACTTATGATGCTAACAATAAATTTATTATATTTTTATGACTCGCTTTCTGTATTGAAAGCTATGAACCATACCAGTTCAAAGAATCCACAGATTCAGAAACTTTTAGAAAAATGTCATGAGCTTTTACCTCATAAAGAAATTGTTCTCTGTTGGATTCCTAGTCATATAGGTATCCAAGGGAATGAGATGGTAGATCAGCAAGCAAAAGCATCGCTTTCATTAGAACCAACTTCTTTTAAGATCCCATTTTCCAATTTTAAGCCATCTATCAATAAATATATCTTGGAAGAATGGCAAACTTCATGGAATAACAGCATTGGAAATAAACTTCTTGACATCAAACCAACTATTGGTGAATATCAATCAGTTGTTCGAAACATTAGAAAATAAGAAGTTATATTAGCTCGACTCCGTATAGGTCATACAAGAGTCACTCATTCATACTTATTACTAGGTGAAGAGCAACCACAATGTGTTGGTTGCGATGCACCATTCACTGTACGTCACTTCCTTTTGGAGTGTGACGATTTTGCACAAGTAAGAAATAATTGCTTCCATGTTTATAACATGAAAGAATTATTTCAAGATATACATATTGAAAGTATTATGACATTTTTAAGACAAATAAATCTTTTTTTATAAAATCTAATTGCTATTTTTAAAATCATGTTTTGTTTTACATTTGTATCAGACCATAATACAGATTTTTTTAATGTTGTATTCTGTTCAGTTAAAGAACATGTACAGTTATCTGAATAGCTCTTTGAAACTGTCAGATATTGTACGTGGTCTCTCCTGTCAACAATCGTATTGCAACTAATTATCATTATACAAACTCATCATCATCATTCCTTTTATTTGATGTCATAATTGTTTACTTTTTCCATCTTCAGCATGTTTAGTTTAATACCGTCTGACGCTAATGACCCACAAAGGTTGATGCGTCGTTAAGAACCAAACAAACAACCAAACAAACCATTTGAGTCACGCCCCGAGAAGCCCTAGGCTATTTTTACTCATCTTTACTGCGCAGTGTGATCAGCGCACTCCTTTAGTAAAATAGCAACCTGGTAACACATTCTTAATACAGAGTATTGACCAGGGTCATGTCATACATGCATTAAAAGTTGAATAATCTTAATCTTCCTGTGGCCTTGAACTTAACTATTTGCCTGGTAGTAGCTATACTGTTTCGTCCAAGATTAGGCTCAACAAGCGTCGGGCGGGATCTTCATCGAAACTATTTGACACACCGATATGCCTTTCCTGAAATGACTTATACGACTTAAAATATATGCAAAATTATCGCGCATGCAAAGCTTCAAGGTCAAGCTCAGCATCCCTAATCAATGCTGCATTATATTGGTCCCGCTGCGAGAAAACCCGATTTTGTTGCATGCGAACAACAAAGGTGCAGACAAGCCTGCTTATACGCCCAGTCTTAAAAGCACGTTTTGTTATTCGCTTCCTGCAAAGTGTAATAGTGTAATAGCTACACGTGCATTATAAGTTGAGACGAATGTACCTTACAATGAGGAGAATATGTTATTTTCCGAAAAAGACCATCTATTCAAGTGTAACTAAACTAAGAATTGGTAGAGCAGTATATCACAAGACAGGCCGTTGTTTGAATTCTACACGCTAGGAAATCGTTTCATAATACGTTGACCAATTAAAGCGAGGGGGATAAGTACATTAAATAGTACATGTAGTAGTTGGCGGCTGTACGTTGACGTGCCGAGTGTTTGCCTATAGAAACAGTGGTCCTAGGTCAAATGGTGGGCTGATGTTGGCTCGAGGTAGCATGCTGGCTGTAGCGATTCGATAAGTGGACATGCTATGGTTTTAATGGTACTTGTATTGTATTGTATTGCATAAAATGTTGTATCGAGTAATTAGTGTAACGATAATAATGTGTAAATGCAGCAAATATCGCACCTGCCGAACCAGGGGCGAGCCAAAGAAAACGCATGCGCGCAAACATTTAAACTGGACTAATGGACACTTGGTACGCGTTCATAACATCGTGGAGAAGCAATGCCAATCTCTCTCAAAAACAAGTTTGGCAAGGGTTGAGGTAGCATCATCACCTCCTAGAACACTTTTGAAGGATTTTAATCAATTAACACAGTGAATGAGGTCCTGTCTCATATCAATCCACTTTCGTCATCCATCATTACCAAGACTATGGTTTCCATTGACAAACCCTGATGGTATACCTTCTCAGCTTTGTCTACGCTGTTTATGAATATTCTCGTTCTGAGATCATTTGCTGCATTAAATGCGTATTTCAAATTATAGGACATCTATACACTTGCGAACCATTGTTTACGCGCGCAACATGTGCAAGAGACGTGTACAGTACAACATAACTGATACATGGGATCTGCTTTCGTATCTGCTTTCTTGAGATAGGGCGCATTTAAGTGCATCTTCCAATGTCATTCCCGAGGTAGGAAATCGCACCTATGAACTGTCGAGCTATCACCAAACCTTCGGGTACTGAGGTAACACACTTGAAATGAGCCGGGTCGTGAGAAAAACAAACTAGCAAAACAAAATTCAACAAACAAAATATTTTTACTATATGCGTACAACAACGGCGCAAAATAGCCAATGCACCAAACAGACATATCAGTTTCTTTATGTTTTCACTTTCCTGGAATGTACAATACACTGTAACTCAATTGTTAGCGTTAACTAGCTAGTCTCTGTAGTGTACCTTAACGTAAATTCCAAGGACATTGTGACTCGACCAGGCACCAATAATCGTGATTAATAAGGATCAGCAAGTTTAAATAAATAAAGTCTCTCTCCAGATCTAATGAAAATACAACCTTTACCATTGGAGACCGGTATAGATTTAGACAAGACCACGTGTTCTCACAGTTTTTCCAGAGCACGTGCTGTTCGCTCAGTGAAGTTCGGTAGTAAAAACACACAAACTCTAGAAATTCGAGCTATTGCGTGACAATATGACTAGTTTCCATGATTTTATTGTCGTCTGCTGACATTTTTCAAAATTAACCTGGTTAAGAAAAATCATTAACACTATCAGTGTGTCATACGGTTGGGATCCAGATCAGAACCGACGTTATAGAGCCTGATCTGGGTATAATTACTGTTCTCTCGTTCTCTTAACTAAATGCCTTAAAGGAGAATACACACTTCCATTATCTTATGACGCGGCTGACATTGAAATGACCAAGCCACGCATGGGGGTCCTGGTGCAATGACCGCAGTGTTACCAACAACGTCATGAAGAAAATGTAACGATAACGTACAAAAGTAAACTGTTACATAATCACTGAACACGGATATGACCCATCAAGAAAACCCATCCTTCGGTAATGGTTCATGATGATACCGCGCCTTAGATCCATACTTTACTTGAGAGTACCATGGTTCACCTCTGAAAGTTTAATCTAGATGGTAGGACCCATCGCAATTATCCTTGCTTACATTAAATACAACATAGTTGGAAATTTTCTTGTCCTTGGTCTCTGACAGCAATCCAAAATCTTTTATGTCATTTACACACCAAAGACAATCAGTGGCCCCTAAGTGAACCCCTTATGTTGGCATTACAAATCATATTGACATATTTTGAATATTTTTCCATGACCTTTAAACTAAAAGTGTGAAAAATATGAATCACCTAAAATCTAAACATATATGAGATATTTGCGATAGAAGCCATACAACTTGACTTTAAACATTTTGGCCTTGGCCTTTGTCGCAAAGGACATTCATGAAACCCAAAAGCCCCCTTGTCAACTAAACACCACAAGCAACATTGTGTCAAAGAATATCTCCGCGGAATTAACGTACGAAACATATAACAAACATTCTAATTGGCTACTTTCCAAAATCATTTTTTCTGACCAAGCGCTTATAACATTGATATGAATCTTTGCCTAAATATGTGCAGTTTACCAGGCAAGAGTTTAGCGATCTTTCCAAAAAGTTGCCTATCAATCCACAGTTGTTGTTTTTTGGGGTTAAAATGCAAAAATCTGCTATTTTGAAGAAAAATGGTTTGAAGTTTTTTTTATCATATTAAAGTGCAGCTGGTAATAAACTTGTCTAGCCGTCTTCAACAAACACCGAACACATGATATTTTGATTAAAGTAGATTTTTTACGCATTTTTTAAAATATCTCATTTTTGAGATTTTTGAAATTCATCAGTAGCACGTGCTAAAATTGTTGAATGCATTTTATTTTATCTGAACATGATAGGCCAAAAAGAAAGAACTTTATTCGTCCATTTTGTGATGACAAACAAATCACTTCCGGTTTGAATGTGAAACTTACAACATCAATTTGATGGCACATTGCTTTTTTCAATTTCCAAACTAGAACAGTGACATCTAGTAATAATGAATAATCGTTGAAAATTTCTATGCCGTGTCGCAGATAATAGGGCGTACAGAACAGTGTGAATTTCATATGTAAATTGTATGCATAAGGCTGACTTTCTATGATTTAGCTGCAGGTAGTGTTTGTCTTGATGTTATTACGTAAAAGAAATGAGGAGTCAGAGTGAAGCAAAAAATTTGAGGGTACACACCACTAAATATAGACAAAGCTTGGCCACGCTTTAGTGGGGATAGCATTAGGTTTACATTATAAGATGGATGACGTCATCTGTCAATCATGCATAGTAGTATAAAAACAGACCAACCAATGTCAGTTACTAACAGGCATATTTAATTTTGAAATGATTTTATTATTGGAAGATAAGGTTGGCTTCATTAACTGACCCCCAAGGTAGAAAACATGCCAAATTTTCAGGTACGAATTGGTGGTTGTCAGACTCCAACCAATATGGCAGCCCCCCTGACCAGGGAACATATGATTGTTTTTATATGAAATTGATCGGATGGAATGGCTGTTTAAAATAAGACAGGTTTGTTAGCTTTGTATGTACAGTTTTTTAATAAAGTGGCGAAACGTTAACATTGTCGTCTATGGAAATTTAATAGTGAAGTGCAACCTTGAAGCTTGTTCGTCTTAAATCACAGCAGCTAGTAACATCTTCAAACAAACAAATATACAAATGGATAACGTTTCTGTGGAATTTTCCACACTGTAGAAAACATGTAACTGAGGGTACCTTTACTCTAGCATCGACTGTGAAAGACGTGCCAGTCATTTTTAAATGAAATGACCTGTGCACAGTGTCTCGACAAAGCCATGGTTTATTTATAGAAGCATGCATTGTGAATAACCGATTCTTACTTTCAAACTAGCGTAAAAATATAAGGTGACCAATTAGAAATTTTGTTAAGTATATTTGACAGTAGCCTTTGACTCCATTAATGTCATATAGGTGATCTGAAAACTTCGTTGTAATCTATACACCATTGGCAATTATGGTGCTAAATGTGAACACACTCGTCAAAAAGTGAAGGAGGAGCGGCCATACAGACGGTTGGACGAGACATGTTACAATATTAACCGACTTCCTTTTTTTTTTAAAAAAAGCGCGACATTCTCAGTTTATATTACAGCTTACTAAGCATTTAGCGCCGTGTATTTTGAAACTACCCATTTATAATTCAAGATTGTCTGATATGTTACAAAAAGTGTAATATCGTCATATTATAATGAATTAATTACAAATCACTATTGCATACTGATTGTTTAACTCACTGTTACATATGCCATATAAAATGCTCACAGCTCTTGCACCACATGCTATATTTGGATCAAATTTTGCATACTATCTACATTTAAAGTGCCTAGCCACTGGTGTACAACTGGGTGACGGGACTTCGCTGAGCATCATTTGGGCCAGTCCAGGTCTTTCAGTGAAAATGGTCATAACTCTTGAACCACACCGTATATTTTTATAAAGTGTTGCATACTTATACATGACACTGGTTTGCAAAACGATGCCAATTCTTCCTCAAGCATCGGCCATCCCAGTTTTAGTTTTTGAAAAAAACAACAACTTTTAGCTACATTGTACATAGCTACTTACTTGCTTTTGAGGCTAATTCCAATCTTATCGCCATAAACATGCACAGCTCTGAGTATTTTTGTCTAGGTTAGTTGTAAGCAAATCGAAAATGCCCATGTTTAAGGGAGCCGGGTACTAATAAGATAAGAAACGTCCCCAAGTTGAAACGTCCCAACATTTGACAAAAACGCCCTCATCTGTTCGTAATATGCCCACCAAAATGTTCTTGTTTTTGATCCGATGCGAGCACTATACATGCGGCTTGCTGCATCATGATCTGAGTGCTCAAACTTCAAAGCCTAATCAGGTGGACTCATTAAACCATGCATACATTCCCAACATTGTGTCGTTATAGAGATGTATTGCTTACATCTTTAACAGAACCAATTTCTCATTAGTACTCTCAGTGCTTTAATTGATAATATATATATATATATATATATATATATATATATATATATATATATATATATATATATATATATATATATATATAGGGTGAGAAATAGGCTAATGCACCAAACGAGATATCTTTCCTGTGGCACTGGATCCAGTAAAGGATGCTAAATTGATTTGAGAAATAAATATAAAAGGATTTAAATCAAAAAACAGTGCAAAAATATTTTTGAAACTAAGCGCTTTCGGCTTTCGCCTTCATCAGAGTTTCAAGACACATTAAATTAGGTGGTTAGTTAACAAAATGTAACTATATACATGAATTATGTGGTTATTTAAGCCCTGAAAAGGGCCCAGTTGTTATGCCTTGATTTTCACAAATATGACTGTCATATTTGTGAAAATCAAGGCATGCGTAACAGCCTTTTCTGATGGACGAGGCTTTGCTGAGCTTCAGTCCAGCTAGTTGTGATCAGTTAGTAGTAATGCTCATTACTCTTTGAACCGCATGGTATTACTTGACTTTTCGCTTACTGTAAAGGCGGCAACTTTAATATTCATAGCTGGGTGTGGTTCGGCTATTTCCATCTGCTAAGGAAGGGAAAGCAGGTTTTATTTATAATTTGGTAAAGACTTAATAAGCCTTTTGAGCCGCGCAAACGTGCGTGCATTTCGTGAAAATCCTAACCGTATATACACTAAGCTCACGTTTATTAACCCTTAAAGGGCATAATCACAAAATGTATGTTTTTGTCGTCCATATTTGAAGCCTCATAGACAAACCGTGTGGACACAGATCAGCCTGCTCCTACAGGAGCACTCTGATCTGGGTCCACAATGTTTGCCTCTGTGCTTATGTTCAGATGCAGTTATTTTTATGGTGTTTTAAGGACTAAATAATGTGTTTTGCGTCTATACTGAGATAATGGCGCAAGATGATACAGTTACATTTGATTAAAACCACGTCTCCTTTTCAGCTTTTACCTATGCCTAAGGTTGACTAGTCCTAATTACGCATTCATGAGGCGCCGCCTTTACAGTAAGCAAAAAGTCAAGTAATATATTAGGAGCAAATTGAATACTTATTTATTTTAACATTGTTCAGTCACTGGTGTGCAAAACAGTGACGAGGCTGCTGTCAGAATTTTAAACGTAGAAATCTGCAGAAAATCACTAAATCTATTTTTAATTGAAAAAAATGTTAATCGAACTTATCAATAAAAACAATATTTAAAAGACTTCGTTTTGAAATTCTGCAGGAGTACACTATCATCACTGTGTGAGTCTGTCTGTTCGTATATTCTATCTGGCACCGATACTGATTAATCTACGTCGCGTCTGGGAGTGAAATAACGCCATGAAACACTGGTACACTCAGTGGCCATAATTGAGTTCCCAAATCAGCTTACAAGAAATTGACAAAAAATATTGTCTGAAACAATGGTCTTTTCTAGCCAATTAAGACAGTTTCCCCACATGATAATTGCCTTGGATAAATATACAGGGTATAAGTTTACGTCATCACCAAATTGTATGTTGTCATCATCTGTTGCTATGGAGATATTGTGTGTCACAAACATTGGCTCCATTTCTTCAAAAAAGATAGCAGGTGTTGAAAAATTGCTGTAAAAATGTCAGCTTGTAATATTTTTCATTGAAAATTTGCAGAAATATTTGAAATGTACTGGAAAACATTCTGTTAAAGTTAAAATTAGTATAGACACTGAAAATAAAATAATCCAGAGCAGAGAACTGGACGGAAAATAATACCATGAAAATGATCCGACTGCAGTATACTTTGGCTGTAAAAAACAAACTAAATAAACAAATGCAGGATTATGGGGTATGTATGTTTTGTGAAGTATCATAACACTGTTCTATTTGAAAATAATATTTTTTGAATAAATGTTTATGGATATAAGCTATGTCTGGATCCTAAGAAAATCTGCTAATTTTCACTGTCAGTCATGATATTGGTGCCACAAGCAGCATAACCAGTGATATAATATTTGTGTAACAATTATTTTCAGTTGAAAGTACCATTTGGGGTTACGTATTTACAGAACATTTATTTTTTTAAGAAGAACTATCCTATGATTTTGTATGAAAGTTTGGGTACCCCCTCGTAAAGCAAAATTTGACCAAGGGGTCAGGTATCGCTGGGTGCTGTCTTTTCGATTTGAACGAATGAAACATTTAAAGACTAATTGCTTCAAACACTCATAAATAGACCCTAAAAAGACTGATACTCGTTGCTATGTTACCATATGGATTCATTCAATAATTTATATTTTTGGGTCAGGGGTACAAATACCCCACCCACCCCTAATATGGCGGTGAATTAATAAGGAAGATGTGAACACATCTTGTTCACAGCTCACAATTATAACATATTAGCACCATTATCACCAAAAATATATAGAAAATAAGCAATATCTATAGTCATGTAAAAACGGAAGAAGTTTAGAACACACATCAAATTTTCAAAGTGTTTCAGAAATCAGGGGTGGTCGAAATGAATAACACCCATATACCCTCGGCAAGCCTCGCATTTTATCTCTTCTCAGTCCCCAACTCGTTTAATAAATTCAATAAAACACGAGCATTCATGTAAGATCCTCTATGTATTACATGTACTGTATGGATTTTTTTCTGACCAAGTTTGCTGTTTATTAAGTTGTACTTTGGCTTTGTCATGCTGAATAGTAATGTACTACGCTTCTTCTCATTTTGTTATCATGTTGTCCTGCAGCATTCCAGTTGTAAACATGCATACATTTTCATTCATATTGGAAAACAGTATGTATCTTATCAGACGAAGCCTTATCCATCTGAATTGGATCTTCAGTGTTTTCAAAGCAGGATAAATGCGTCTTGAGCAGGACAAGGGTTAAGCATATGATTCTTAAAATAATTCGCACAAGTGATCAGGTTTCGCTAATTAGAAAAAAGAAGAGCGTAAGCAATGTTACATTAGTTGTTTTGGAAGCAAGGGAGTGCTGTAGAATAACAGATTTTGATTGAATATGAATTGGGACATGATTTCTTCTTCCGCCCCCAATACCGTATTTCGAGGTAGTATTTCCCGAGATAATTAAAGAACAGTACCATATCGGTATTATTTTCTAATTACTTGACGGCGCGATAAAGCTTGCCATCTGGGATCATGACCAGTGAAGCCTTATTATTGTGCTCATATTAACTACTGTAACAGTACTTAACAAGACTTTTGATAAACGGTGATGCCATTGCACAACTCTACCAAATACGGTATATCAATTTTAATAAATAAATTCATAATACTCCCGTTTGCTACATCATGATGTCTCCGAGTGCAATAAGGCTATGTATCATTATTGATAATCATGATAATACACTGATTTATTAATTGCTCTACTTGGATTGATCGAAGGTCGTACAATAATGATTTGAGGTCAATGTTACTACTTTTGATCAAAGGTCAGCTGCATCAGTGGCGTATATAGGTCACTGGCTGTATCAAGTTAAGATAAAATCAATATGTTTACCGGTTAAAGCTATAGACTGTAAATTCGGATTTTTACCTTCATTAGTAAATGACAGAGTGATTTCGCTATTTTGCGAGGGTGTTTTTTTTTCATGAAACTTCGCAAGAAGTTTCGCGAAATAAAATCCTCGCGAAAATTTCCGAATTTACAGTACATTATGTAGTTAATTCTTTGTATTAGCCGACTTCCGAGGTCAGCTGTATTGGCCTCGGGCCATTACAGCTTACTTCGGACCTGTAACTTGGACAATCAGAAATCATTTGGTGAATATCGTAACAGTATTATGTACTTTCTAACCGTTTACTTATTTATTTAGATACTATCTCATTTTGCATGCTTGTATAGCCAGAATGTCCTGCATCATACAGATGAAAAGCAGGACCAATACAACTAAACTCGCATTGTCCTTGTTTTTCCTGTACATGTGATGTTCATGTTTTCTTCCTGTATTGGCCCTGTTTGCATTTTGTTGGATAACTGGCGTTCTGCATCAATATTTGTACATGTAATACAAGTGTAATCAGAACACATATGTTTTATTGGACAAATATGAAAAAAAACATGAAGTCCAGCGCAACTTAATGATTCAGTTAAACACTGCACATGACGTTAATATTTCTAATCGAATAGATATCACTCGTTGCGCAAAGCTATACAGTTGGGTTAGAATTCCAATTATTTCGACCATGAAAACCTGTGCATGTGAGCAGTGACTGTATTTTTGCACAGGCTCTTGTGAGCCTCCGCTGCTCTAAAATGATACATCATGAATGAATAACAAAAGAAAAGAACAAGGTTTCTGTCAGGATTTATTCCAAAATTATTTGCGTATAAATATACCAGCTCATGAGATAATGATAGTTGTCACATAATTATGCATCTAAATTTTTAAATGTGTATGTGAAGCTACCGAGGTCTAGGGCTTAAAAGCCCTTCTCTGCACCTTCAGCTATTTCCATACATTTTTTGCACGTGAGCATAGAAGGTTCTGGCAAGACTACGTGGATTTAGGCTCGTCATAGGCTCCACGTGTGGGCTATGCGATAAGTACCAAAATCCCATGTGTTAACTTATTTGTATACTGATGTTTCAAAGATGCATAATAATAGGAATATACTATTTTTCATTGAAACAGGTAAATAACGGTAAATGTATTACTGCAGTTTGATATAACTGTATAAAATACCATTTACCTGGATAAGTTTATTTTTTGGTTACAGCGATTCTCAAGTATCTTTGAATCATCAGTAGAATAGTTTTTACAGACAGTAAACTATTTCTGACTAGTCAATAAAGTTTATGTAGAACAAAAATATAACCTGTAAATAAACGTAAATGTGCATTATTGACTGATAGCACTTACAACATACACACAATTAATTAAATAAGCGTCAGTGTTATATGGTTAACTGTTAAGGTTAACAGGGTATTGTATCTGCCCAGGCCCCGAGGTTATAAAACTTTTCCATGCTCAACTCAGCTGAGCACGAAATTTATCCTGCTCATAAATGTTAAAATGCAAACCATTTCCAACTATGTGGTATTTTGACATGAATGGACTCAGGCGAGCCTGTGCATCCTCTTAATAAGTTTAGAAACTCAAAATGCTGTTCGGGCAGTAGCTTAACAGTCATAGAATATTCTAGCGACTAGCAAAGGCTCTGATCAGACTGCGCGTATGCGCAGGCTGATGCGAGCCAATACTGGTCGCACATACCACATCGTTGGAAATCTTATGTCGCGGCTCAATTGTTGGCATATTATCATTTAATAGCATGATTAATACAACATCTGAGAGACTTAATGCAAGAAACTTCTGCATTTGTCGGCATTTTACTTTTTATGAGAAGTTGAAAGTTTGTGCTCAGTTGAGTTGAGCATGAAAAGAGTTTTATAACCTCGGGGCCAGAGCTCGTGATTCGTGTTAAACTGGAAAAACACTCACCAATGACTAGTGTAAATCCTAAAACTGAATGAGCCACAGACAATTAGAAGAAAGACATTTTCATTGGTGTTGCTTTTTAGGAACAAAAAGGCTGATATTCCATGTGCTTCGTCTGCCAGCAGATGATTCACATGATGTATCATGCCATATTTCCTCAAACACGATGAAAGGCCCTCTACTGCCATATTACGGATCAATTCTACAAACTTGAGTGAATAGTACGATATGCATTCACAAATAGCAGCACATTTTGCCATACAGTTTCACTAGCTTAAAGCCTGTCCCCATATTTAACCATTAGACTTAGCCATTTTGTGAATGAAAGGCAATACCGAATTGGTAACGCCCTGACAACCTTTAATATCTATCTCAGTACAATAGCATATTTTGAGCCGCGGCATGAGATTTCCAACTATGTGGCATTTTGACATGAATAGACTCTGACGAGCCTGTGCAGCCTCCTAAAAAGTTTAGAAACTCTAAATGCTGTTCGGATAGTAGCTTAACAGTAATAGAATATCCAAGCGACTAGCTAAGGCTCTGATCAGAGTGCGAATATGTTCAGGCTTATCTGAGCAATTGCTGGTCGCACATACCACATTGTTGGAAATCTTATGTCGCAGCTCAATTCTATATATTATGTTTCAGAAAGAAACACACTTTTATAACAGTATCCAGATTTACAGTAAATCATGCCAGGATTTTGCATTTTCGTATAATTTTCAAAATACTTTGCATTGTTAGAATCTCAGATCATCATGGACAAATATGTATTCAAAAGTGGCATTAAAGACATACCTTTTTAAACAATCAAAGTGGTACCGCTGTCTTAGGGCTATTCCAGACAGATCAAAGGCTTATCTTTATGGGGTGATTATGACCTCCTTACAGGGGGTAATAAATTGGTCCCATGAAAGGTTTATGTATTTTCTGATAAAAAAAATTAAACCATAGTAAAATACGTGGGTGCGCCTCTTGAGGCGGATTCAATGAGAAATAAACGGTGTATATTTGGAAAAATCAGAAATGATACATATTGTAAACACACGAGATTTTCGGTGCTTATTGCATCTATGAACATCTTCTTCGATACACAAAGTATAGCAGTAGGAGATGGCTTAGGCCGAAATTTGTATCCCAAGCCAATCTTGATTCGTCAGTATATGCTTATATGCGAAAAGAATCAGCATTTCTTGATTTTATTTATTGAGGATTACCGACTTTACAAGGAAACATGTGTGTAACGTGAGCAATGGTATGGCTTTATGGCGAATTTAAAAAAAAAGAAAGAAAAACGTAAACAATAGCTCAGATCTCATGCTCCCCTCATCACCAGAGCCATCTAAACTATTATCATTTAGTTTCCGTATTTACAACCACGCAACTACCAGGCCAAGTTATCAAAAAGGTAGTTCATGAAATTAAATTTGGAGATATAGCTGTTATCCAAATATAAACAATTTGTGGTATAGTGACCGGTATTATATTACTGATTGGAAGTTTGAGATGTTTAAAAGAGGCAAAGACAATGGACATGATACTGGGTTTAAATGTAAATTTTCAATATAGTTTCCTTAATTTCAGTAACATATTTTGTTGGTATATATTGGAATTGCTTCATAGAGGCATTTCCAATGTGTACATACAACATATGTCTTTTCAATATTTAAGTGTTTCACCATAAGCTTTTCTTACCAAAATCACAACTATTTTCATTGTTTCACTGAAATGCGCTAATCTGAATTCAATGTATCCGCAATTTATTTCAACTTAAACAGGTATGGTTTTGCAGTACAGTATAAATGTGTTCAAGAGACGTCAGTTTGACACACTTAATAACACAAACGAATGAACGAGCAGAAACAAACATACACAGTTCCTACAACAAATAATATAAAGGCAAGTTTACAATGTATCACTTCACGCCAAAATGAACCTACTTTGTTATATTAGTGTTATTGTTAATATTTTTTTAAGATATCACAATGTTGGGGTCTGAATTACAAATCTATTGGATAAGTGCATTTCGAATTCTTTGTTTGTTTGGTGTTATCATTTTTAATCAAATTTTGAAAGAACATTCTGTATACGAGGGACGTTTTTTATGTTCGTAGAGAGGTAGATTTAATGAAAACGGCGAAAGTAAATGCATACATCATGCATATATTTGGAAAGATTGAGCTTTTATCTATACATGCAACCTAAAATTATTTCAAAATGCATTTCTTTAACGTCCTCTAAGAGGCAAAGACAAACCTATATATCGCACACTGGAAATATGGCAGAAATGTGACAATTATGGACTTAGTCTCTGACAGAACGTTAGTAACATTTGCATGAAAATTGGTCCATAGCCATACACAGCTTCTGAAAATTTGGCTGCAGATCAAGGACAGCACGTGCTACAATATTAAATAAACATTATAGCAAATACGCAGCAATTATTGGATATGGAAGATTTGTTTGGGACCTCAGCAAATTGAACAGTAGGTATATAAAACTTTATTGTAAAAGTTGACACAAGTGGAAGTTGGATACGGGCTTTTGAATGTGGCTTAATAAGTTAGCTGTAATGTAGTATTATAATTATTCTTGTTTATATGGTAGATGGAAGTGTTATGATAGCTTTCATCCCAAAACAAAGTTAATGCTCTTGTTTTATTAGAAATGGACTGCAAAATAAATAGCCTAGGGTGTGCTAAAATCCCTTATTTTGTACATAAATGACAAAATGGAGCATTACTATATTTAGAAAATACATTAAAACTTTTTTTATGCCTCTAAACAGGTGTTGAAATCACTGCAATAAGAAAATTATGCAGATCCGATTATTACTGTGTTTTCTACACGGGGTTGATTTACCCCACCCACTTTTTATAACATGGGGGTATGCCAGTGCTGGAAGTTGCCAGTTACACATCTAAATCGATATATCAATATAACTGCTGACGAATGATTTAGTATATCATGTGCTATAGAAAACCAGAAGAAATTTCAAAATTTGTTTATAATCGTAATTTTAACAGATATAATAACTAGCACTTGACTGTGATTATTTTGGTATATTGATGCGTGTTTTAAAATTGTTATAGAAGAGCAAATAACATGCTTATAGTTTTGCTGCACTTGTCTACGATTAGCGTTTAAATAATTAATTTTGATGGTGCAAAAGAAAACCCGGCTTGAAAAATGCTTATATCACCATAGCGAATGGAACTTAACGACGTCTAATTCCCTTGTTGCTGCATGGTAAAAAATGGCATATATTTCGACAAGTGTCCTTTTCTATGCCTATTCAAAGCTATATATCTTGACCGAACTAAGCGCTAATGATGTAAAATTTACATCGGTTGATAGACAAAAGCTAGACCTTTTAAAATATATGCACTTATGGCACCATAAATTCTATATTTGTAGAGATACAGCACGATTCTACGAACATAAAAAATGACCCTCGTACAAGCAGTGAAAACACTGATCAGACAACACCTTTTTGATCTGGATATGCACTGTTTATCCGTGCAGACCTCTAGCTAAAGAGCGATTCTTTTAAGCATTAAACTGATGGATACAGTCTAAACGGTGAACATGGTAGCAGTACCTCATTTTGACGGAGGATGCCTGTTAAATCCATAGCAGAATGATGCTTCTCAGCGAACTGGTTTCTCATTAGGACTGGATCGAAAATATTGACAATTTTACCCGGAAAAATGTCTATCCGGACCTATGTCCCTGTTCTATAAATAGAGGATCTAACATGAATGCACATGTTTATTGAATTTATTAACCGAATTGGGGAAAGTGATAAAATGCGATGCTTGCCGAGAATTTTATCACCTTTTCCCAACACGAGTTTGATAAATTCAATAATACAGGAGCATGAATGTTAGATTCTATCTATCACGTGGCATTAAAATTACTTAAAACTCGCACTTTCTGTGTAAAAATGTCCATTTTGCCATATTTTACGCAGTGTTATAAAGAACGTCATTACGTAACGCTACTAAATTGTAAACCACTAGTGGTTTATAGATTTTATTGCATGGCGTTTAATCACTCGCAGAGGCGATGCCATGTGAGGGCGCAAGGCTTATTTAAGTTCTAAATATTTGAAAGTTGGGAGATCCGAAATCAAAGGTGCCGCCATTTTTAAAAATGTGATGAGCATTTTGATTTATTTTCTACGAACCCAGCCGGTATACAATGTATGTGTACAATCTTGGGCCACCAGCGAATCGGCCGTTCTAATGGCGTTTCGTCGGCGGGCTGATAATGGTTCGCTTTTAAATGCATACTGGGAATGCACCTTATCATACACTAGGGAAATTTTGTTAATTGTCTAAATGTCTTTGGAATGACACTAGTGTGAAAGGGCAAATTTGGGCAAATTAAATTAAATTTTAATTTCTGCACATAAACGGTAGTTTCCAGATGATTGACTTTCTAGCAGAGCGCTGATTGGATGGCAGCCAATAATAGCATGGATCCGTGCAATGTGAGCCGCACGCTGATCTGCAACATTTTTGTACCCATGGGCAGTCAAGATCGGTATCACACTCTTCAGTACAGTTTGACGTCATACTTCTTATATGTCTTGGGCATGTGCCTGGTTTTTCTGAAATGGCTGAAATATAAGATAAATGAGCCGTGACATGTGATTTCCAACAATGTGGCATTTTGATAAAGTGTAGACTCAGACTAGGCTGTGAAGCCTCCTTTTAAGCTTAGAAACTCCAAATGATGTTCAGTCAGTAGCTTAATATTCATAGAATATTCAAGCGACTAGCAAAGGCTCTGATCAGACTGCGCGTATGCGCAGGCTGATCTGAGGCTTTGCTGGTCGCACATTCAACATTGTTGGAAATCACATGTCGCGGCTCAAATACTGATGACCATACACCATCTTATAAGCGCACAGTCACATAGCATGTTTTGAACATTTTTATTCTCTTTGAACGACGGTGTACGAGATCCAGATCAGCTGGTTTAATAAGACCATTCTAAATCAGAATTACAATACAACCTGTCTAAAATGGCAACTCTCAAAAAGTCCACACATTGGTTTCCAAGACCAATTATCGCTTAAAGCAGGTTAAAGTAATGCAGAATGCTCCAAGGGGAGTATTCTGCAATACTTTCGACCTTCATTAAGCTACCATTTGTCATTAAGACCTTTGTTTTGTTAATTTTGGGGTGCCGCTTAAGACAGGGTTTACTGTATAAGAGGCTATGTTCATACTTATCTATAACTATAAAAACATAAAACTAATAATCATCATACATGCACTTACTCCCATAATATGAGAGTTTGGTATTCTGACATTTATTTTTCACGCTTTTATACTGACATTTATATTTTTAGTTATTGTACACAGCAATATTAGAAACTAATGATAATAATGAAAAACGTCAGATTAAAAAATGAAAATATGGGATAGTTAATACGAGTCACGCGGCAAACGTTCTATATTATACAACTAACATGCACCCGGAAGTACAGGCAAAGGATTTCTCCCAATAATTAGTTTTAAGGAATATATATGGTGACATATCATTACAAACCCCTTTGAATTTGCAAAGAAAATTCAAGTATGTGTACAACGAAATCTTTATTTTATATATGCCTTACATGTGTTTTTTATTGTCAGCCAGATATTTCCCTGCTCGAATTTGGCCACCGTGATATATACAATTGTACATGTAATGGGTCAAACAAATGCCTGTCGCCCATTTACATACATACATGCACATACGCAAGCGTTTCTTACAAAACGACATAACACAAAGAATTATCAAGGGTTGGCTCAAAGGTCAACGTTTTCATGATAGTTGGTTACAGGTCAACGTTATCATGATAGTTGGTTACATGTACTATGTGCAGTATCGTTTTTACACAGTTGCATTTGGCAAAATCCTGAATGGGTGGTATTTTTGCCGAAAGTGAATGCGACAGAACGTGGAATTTGAACAGGGTATGAATTGTTAATTATCAGGAACATACCGAAGTACATCTTGACTAGGAAAGTATTACATGTGCCTGTGACACCTTGTATGAACAATGGACCCATCTAAAATTAATCGTTTAAAATCAGATGGAATAATTCATTAGAATGCAAAAGGTTGACCAAGAATAACAAAGCATTTACCTTCTGTTGGATTTCTACACGTGTTACCACAACCATTATAACAACACTTGTTATTAGCTGGGCAGTCCCCGTCTGTTCGACAAGCCTCGATACACGGCCCTGTAGTCGTCACAACAGGACATTGTCCGGAACGTGGAACATGAACACTGGATCCTTGTTCTTCGTCAACTACAACACAAGTCAAATAAAACAGTTTCCTGTAAATGCTGATGAAACTTGGGTGGAGAGTACATGTAGTGACAGTGTCAAATGCCCATATATATAAACTAACTGAACGTCATGAGCTGAGGAAGTTTGGAATTAATGCAGTCGAGGTGCCTTGCGCTGACAAGGTCATATTAAATCTTATTACTAGAAACATACACATTTATATTTGTTCCGGGCCGCGTAGCGCAGTCGGTAACATGTCTGGCTACAGATGCGAGTCTGACTGCAAATCCAGGGGTCGCGAGTTCGATCCCGGTCCGGTCCCAAACTTTCGTGGAGATTGATCATGAAATAATTTCTACGGTCATTCTCCTCCCTTCCGCTGAATCATTCAAGAAGGATTGTTGCCAGTTACAAGCGAAAGTATGTGCACGAAGTACTGGTTAACCGCTTGTTCAAGCTTGCCCAGGAAAAAGTGTGGTTAGGTGAACTGACCGTCCCGCAATGACCTTAGCTGTTGACTTGGGACGTAAAGCAACCAAACAAAAAACAAAACAAAAACACATTTATACATTTGTTTTATGCGGTCAATGTAGGCGTATTGAAAGCAGAAACGTCGGCGCATGTCTACTTGCACTAAAAACATCATCTTAAAAATATACCAACTATTGTCTATTAATATTCATTTGAAAAGACAACACTAAAAGCATTGCTATCCAATATAGGACCAGCACACAACATTTTACAGGTAGCATAACAAGCGCTCACAGCTTTAAAGTGGGATAATATGTCTAGATTCGTCATCTTCCATTATGTTTATAATGCGAGCAGCCAAGAGGCTCTGACGAGACTGTGCGAAAGCGCAGGCTCATCTGAGTCCAGGTTGCTTGTCGTTGCGAGGGGTACGAAAATATCATGCATAGTTCATTTACCCTTGATAAGCTATCATGTTATGCTTTTTGCACACTCACACATCAACTAGGACCAGAAGCTCAGTATCATAAAACATGTCTTAAGCAGTTACTCAAAAATAGACAAAACAAAGGACTTAAAATCAAATTGTAGCTTAATGAAGTTCGAAAGTATTGTAGAATGCTCTCTTGGAGCAATCTGCAATACTTTTGAACTGCATTAAAGCTGCATAGTCTGTACATGTAACTTTTGATCTTTTAATTTTAGAAATAAAGTTTCTATTTTTCAAGAACACAGTAAAAATCCTCAAATTCAGGTAAAAAAATTACCATTTTCTTAAATTTAAACAAATGACCACTGTCAAAACAACAACGTTTATGTTAATAATCAACTGTTTAGAATTATTGGAGGGACGTAAATAATTACCAATAAGAGAAAAACACCTATTATCATAAGATAATATACTTTTCCATGCAGTTTTCAGTTGTACTGAATAAATTTATTGTTAAAATATAAATTAATTCTTTTTTTTACACATGATTTAAAAATAAAATATTTTTTTCCAAAAACTGTTCATAGTTACAGACTTAGTCTCTTTAAGCGATAATCGGACCTGAAAACCAATTTTCGTTTTCTTTTTGAGTGGCTGCTTAATACAGGTTTTACTGTATTTTTGTAACGGGTGGGACAACAGAAGACTAAGCGATAATACCGGTACACTTCACGAAAGCATTTGTACATGCATTGTACAATAATAATATACACAACAATATCCACAATACAACATATTGTATATTGATTTTGTAGAAAAGCTGTAAACTCAGTTAACATGCGCGGGTCCAGAGGGGGGACAGGGGGACCAGAGAATCCCCCCTGAAAAGTCACAAAATATAAAGTTTCTTAGCAATACTGGTCAGGATCCCATGAAAAATCACAAAGCTTTTTAGCCAGCAATCAGTGTCGGGCATCATCGGCACGCCAGCAAACCGCCAGTTAAATGGCGTTTCGCTGGCGGGTCGATGATCGCCCGCTTAAAGTGGAATTTGGATCCTCCCTCCCCTCATCAACTAAAAAAATGTCAAAGTTGGAGCCCCTCTGACATTTTTTTTCTGAGTCCGCGCAAGGTTAAAAGACATTTTTGTGACGACAAGGGTATGCTTTATCTACATCAGTAAACGATAGAGGGATTTTGACATTATGCGAGGTTTTATTTTCACGACGTTTCGAGAAAAGAAACCCTCGCGAAAATGTCTGATTGTACAATTTTGCGTCCGTTCTTTGTTGTTTTTGTATATGCGTTACTTTTCAAACTTGCTCATATATTTAATTGATGGTTATGTCACAACTTAAGTGACTTTGGTTTGGCCATTGGCCTACATATTATTAGTTATAAGGGGTTACTGGTCTCAATTTTAAAACCATTGTGGTTGCTGAGACTTAAGCAAGCAACAAGTGTGTACCATGATGCGATGCCACGCAATCTTGACCTTTCAATTTGCTTAATATGTCATGCAACCAGGCAAAATCAAACAAAACCATATAGCAAATTATTTATATTTACATGACAGCTATAACACCAAATTTGATTTCAAGAACTATGCTTTTGCTAAGCTGGTAGTGGCATGGTTGTAAGTAGGAAGCGTTGAATAAAATGTTTACATTCTGAAAATGAGAGAAATGCTTACACGAGTTCCTGTGTATGTGTGGATGATGCCGTCTTGGGTCGGATGTGCGATGATGACCGTGGTGATCTGTATGCTTTCGACGATAGAGCCAGCGTGCTATAAAAAGAGGATCTTACATGAGTGATCATGTTTTATTGAATTTATTAAACGAGTTGGAAAAATGTGATAAAACGCGAGACTTGCCGAGCATTTCATCACTTTTTTGTAACGCGTGAAATAAATTCAATAATACAAGAGCACGAATGTTAGATTCTATTTATCATATGACATTTAGATTTCTTTGACATCTTATTTCTTGAGTAAAAACGTGATTATTTTGTCATTATTTACTCAACGTTGTTCTAGACGTCATACCTTTTCTCGAAAATCTGTAAACCACTAGTGGTTTATCGATTTTAATGCATGGCATTATTTCACTCCCATGATTAACGTAAATTAACTATAGTCTTATCTTGAAGATCGATGAAACGTGTCTCTAAATTTTGATGCAATATAGTTGGATGGTCCATTTTATATATTGAGGAGTCGCAATTTATTATTTTCAAATAATACTTTTTTTTAAAAAAATAAGTTCTTTCTAAGAAGACTGTTTTGTGTTTAAGCAAACAATGCAGGCCCTGATGCAATTTTGCCATTTGCGACATTTCATCTCTGTCTTCACTGATTGCTAAATACCCGTTCATGGATGCTCTGTCTACAGTTAGTTGCTAGATGCCAAATTTTCATCTACCAACATGCTCGATTGAGTCGACAACTATCACTACTAGGAGATGACTATGATATCAAAAGACGACTTTTTACTGCCAGAAAATTGTCCAAAAATGTCTGACGATATCGCCTTTCCACACATAATGCTATGACTGGAAACTCCTTAACGGACTCTTTTGCAAACAGTGATGACCCAGATGAAACGTAACGTGGCATTTCTTCAGGGTCTGCACTGTACATGTATCGATATTCAGGGAAGGAAATACAAAATATTAAATTTTGTAAATTACAACCTCTGATTCCTCAATATAAAGAATGGACCATCCTGACTTTATTGTATGTTGCTTTATGGAAATATCCTTTTGTATGAAAAGGGTTAAACCGCAGATGTTTTTAAATTGCATGAAACCAAGTCACAAAACTCGAAAAACAAACAAAATAAACAAAAACAGAATCGCCGACTACTAGATGGGACAAGAGGGGTACTTAAATAGTTTTACTGTCACCATCAATTTTGGTAGCTACCTACAGGGGCCTATCAGGGATTTCTGGAAACGTGGAAACATGTGAAAGGGAGTCCACATGTATTAATGTGTTGGGTTCGCTTTGCTGATTTTATCTCCGTTTTTTATTGGGCGGGGAGGGGGTTCACTGATCTAACTTACTCATGGCATAATCACAGAGAATTAATAAAATAAAGTTAACGTTACTGTAAAATGACTGATAACCACAGTCAATTTTTTTCAGTCGGACCTTGTCGTGAGGTTATAATTTTTTTTCATGTTCAACCCAGTCGAGCACGAAATTTCAACTACTCATAAAACTCAAATAACGATAAAAAAGAAGTTTCTTGCTTAATTGTTGGCATATTAACATATTTGAGCAGGATAAATTTCGTGCTCAGCTGAGTTTAGCATGATTTTTATAACCTCGGGCCAAAGGGTCAAGGTTGTAATTGATTTCACAGGCCTAAAGGTTATACAACTGTTTTCGTGCGCAACTCAAATGGGCATAATAGTTCAACTGCTCATAAAAACTAAAACACCGAAAAACATAGGTATTTCTTGCTTTTAAACTCTCATATGATGTATTTATCATGCTAATAAATGTTAAAAGTTACAACGATTGTTGGCATTTTAACGTTTATGAACAGGATAAATTTCGTGCTCAGCTGAGCTGCGGAGTATGAAAAAAGTTTTATAACCTCGGGGCCTTGTCTACCATTAAGTTAGTAAAGGAGGAACAATTTGAAAAACTATAAACAACAAAACTATTAATACCAATACAATAAAATAACAACAACAACAACCGAACAACAAAATAAAGTACACCAAAAGAAAACTAGAATTTTCGAATATACGAATAAACCAGCAGATGGGACTTTGGTACAGGTATATACTCATCGCATTGTCATACATCGAACGCCCATTAGTCTGTACAAAAGCGCAGGTTTGACAGAACCTGCGCTGCTCGCAAACAGTCAGGATGGACGTATATACGAGTGAAGTAAGTCTCTACATGGGTGAAAGTTTTCAGGAGTAAATCTGGAAAGTCAGCCTCAAAATGCTGAATTAAGGAGATTATAATAGCTTCTTTGATTAGTTTTCAGATTATCTAAACACAACTAATCAGTTTAACTTTAAATTATCCATTTGTGTAGCCAGCATGCAAGTTTTAAAATTTGAATTTTAAAAGTTCAGGATGTTGGAATTTTTTATACGCCAGAACGGGCGTTGAAAGGAGGCTCCTGTGCACATTCGATACATTTGTAAGTACCAAAATCTGGTGTGCTGACTTACGAGTATATGTCTACTGTCGGGATATTTTAAGATATGCCGGAACGATAAACTATATGAACTAAATATTTTTAGGTTAATTGATACTCGATATATATTCCAAAGGAAATTTGATATACTAGATCTGATATGACATTTGCCCTCAAATGTCGAGAAACGAAAATCAAGCAAAATATAAAAGAAAATACTGAAAACAACATCAACAACAGCAGTATTTGATTTCTTGCTGAGCATGCATTATTATGTAACGATGTAAAAAATGTAATATGCATAGACATGTACATGCACAAGTAAAAACTACAATTTGTGCCTTTTCGGAAGAGAACAATGGCTCTGAAGTTAAAAAACTTTTTATTATGATCAACTGACCTGAGCATGAAATTTGATATGTTCATAGTAACTAAAATGCCGAAAAAATAAACATTGTTTTTGATGTAAAACTCTCAGATATTGATTTATCCTGCTAATAAACGTTAAAAGTGCCAACAATTGTTGGCCTTATTAACCAAATGAGCAGTATAAAGTTCACGCTCAGCTGAGTTGAGTATGAAAAAAAAAATATAACCTCGGTGCCAGATTTCGCTGAATACAATCGACAAATGCACAGAACAATCTGCGCATCGGCGTAGATTGTTCAGCGCCTTTGCTAGTCGCTTTCTGTATTTTATCTTTATATATACATGTGTATCTATGTAATCTTATTATTTTGTATTATTTTGAATTTCTAGGACACACACACACACACACACACACACACACACACACACACACACACACACACACACACACACACACACACACACACACACACACACACACACACACACACACACACACACACACAACAAAGATTTTAATGAGATAATTATTCGTAATGTAGCTGCAGTAATGATGATTTAGGCCATCTCATGAGTATGGGTGGTAATTCTTTTGACATGAAGGAGCAGCTATCTAGTGAGACTTGAAGTATATACTCTGGTCCTAGCCTTCATCTACATCCAGTAAAGTGTATTTTTGTGAGTCAGTGAGTGAAGGGTCTGATAATAATTATAAGCCCGATAGATGTCTTGCTCAGTTGAGTTATGCATGTAGACAGTTTTAAAACCTCGAGGTGAAGCTGTATAAAATTTTGAAAAGTTCCCGTCCCGCCAAATTTTCGGTTTTATTGCAACTAAAATACAACAAGAAATACCTTTAAAAAAAGATATTCGACGAAGTGACAGAAGACATATTTGACATGAATACCGTGGGAAATTTTTAAAGAAATTGAGAAGAAAAAATGGGGGATGTTTATACTTTGTTATGTCTTCGGTCAGCTGAGCTCAGTAAAGACCCATCAACAATCTTTCAGTTAAACAAGGACGGGTCTTCATGGGTTGAACCAGTACTAAGCAAGGATAAATGTGTCTTGCTTGAAGTTTGGTACTTATATTACCTCTATAGCCTCAAAAGCTCACAATGTCATATTATCATGAAAAGACTCATTTAAACCAAGTCTGCCCTACTCAATTATGTTAGTTCCATATGCTATCTTTGCATCTGTTTGTATTGTTATATTTGTTTGTATTGGGGCGAAGACAGGCGGATGAACAGAATACTGTAAAGCCCGGTTCTTGTTCGCAAGAAGCCAGATTTTTATTTAACAGAATAAGAAGTATCAACGTTTTTTTTCTGGTGATATTTAGATCTTTGTATAAGTACACTCCATGAAATCCGTCAATGAGCTGAATAAATGCAGATCGCCCCAGGTCTGGAGTAGCTGACATATGTCTAAATGTTACTAAGCATTAATTGAGAATAAATTGGATTCTTTGATAAATTTGGATAAGTTTACGCAGCATGCATTTCACTAATAGGTAATAAAATAGAACAATTACGCACCTCAAACGAATACGTGATGCGCATCATTCATCTCTGACATTTAAAAAAAATATAATTAAATACCAGGAATATTCTCATTCGGATTTGACAAAGAAATGAAGTAATTCACTGCTATAGAACCAATACACAAAATAATACGAGGGCTTCACTGCAGGAAAATCAGATGTTCTTGTGTGAGGAAAGGCAGCCACACAGTCTGCTCAGCGTATATGTTATTCACTCTCTTGAAGAATTACATATAATATTGTATGAATAATGCATGTAATATTGTACAAGTAATGCATGTAATATTGTACAAGGAATGCATGTAATATTGTACAAGGAATGCATGTAATATTGTACAAGAAATGCATGTGATATTGTACAAGGAATGCATGTAATTTTGTACAAGGAATGCATGTAATATTGTACAAGGAATGCATGTAATATTGTAAAAGGAACGCATGTAATATTGTACAAGGAATGCATGTAATATTGTACAAGGAATGCATGTAATATTGTAAAAAGGAACGCATGTAATATTGTACTAGGAACGCATGTAATATTGTACAAGGAACGCATGTAATATTGTACAAGAAACGCATGTAATATTGTACAAGGAACGCATGTAATATTGTACAAGGAATACATGTAATATTATACCAAGGAATGCATGTAATATTGTACAAGGAATGCATGCAATATTGTACAAGGAATGCATGTAATATTGTTAAAGGAATCCATGCAATATTGTACAAGAAATGCATGTAATATTGTAAAAGGAGTGCATGCAATATTGTACAAGGAATGCATGTAATATTGTACAAAGAACGCATGCAATACTACACAAGGAATGCATGTAATATTGTAAAAGGAGTGCATGCAATATTGTACAAGGAATGCATGTAATATTGTACAAGCAAATGTCTTATTCTAGCTAGTATCTGTAGCTTAACAGCTCGTTTTGACCGAACCAGGTCTCGAGATTGTACATGTAAAACGCTCTTCATGCTAAACTCAACTGAGCATACACGAAGCCCATTTTATATGACATAATTCTTTGGTTATTAGACGCAGCGGACCTTTCCAAAATATCCTAATGTTTCCTTCATGCAAAAGATTTTTTAGCTATGACACAAGGAAAATCTGTAAGCTAATAAGTTATAATGCAAACATTGTACTCATAAGCAGAACTTTTAAAAGAAATAAAACTACACATATAATTAGGAACTGGTAGTGCATACTTACGAACACAAGTCGGAAAGTGTGGACAGGGTGGATATCCGCATTCACTGCGAACAGTCTCGCATCTGTACCCGGGACCACAATTTAGATCCTAGAATAGAAATAAGAAAATCAAAATTTGTTGGAATTATTATGGAATTAGTTTTCTTTGTAGATTGCTTTTCCAAATGATCAAAAAAAATATTCACACTTATGATAAAGTTAAATTTGATATCCACAAGATCAGTAAAGATCATTTTCAGTCATTGGTTGATTTTGAGTATTCTGTACATGAATAATGTACATTGTATTAACTGATTAGTGTATACTGTTTATTTTCTGCGTGTTATGCATGCGTTTATCTCGTACGTCATCTGTGCGTGGCCTGAAATGTACATTGTATCAATAAAGTTATGTTATGACCTGTTCTGTTCTGGTATTCGTGGAGGGCGAAATCACGGGCGGACACGCCAAAGTCATTTAAAACAAGATTTCGAATTATCAAGAGTTCGAATTATAAGCAGGTATACATCAAATAATTAATTACGCTCATACTTGATCGTTTTAGTTTCTCCTATCAAAATATATGATATGGGAAAGTAAAAGAAATGTCTTTCTTTTTGGCACTAACGTGAAAAGCAAATTTTATTCTCCATACGGCGTTTTCTTTTACGCAGCCAAAATATTTATTTTGATGGGAAACTACTGTCCTGCCAGCCAATAGTGACAGTGACGTCGTGTTTTGTTTACATCTGTTAAGTATAACATTGACTTGTACACTCAATTTAAGCTACCGCGAATCGATATAGCACAAGTGATCTATCGATTCCAAGTCCTGATAACTTTGTAAACAAAACATGACGCCACTGTCACTCTTGGCTGGCAGGACAGTACTTAAAAAAAACAATAAATACTGTCTATTCTCTGGTTCCAAATATATCTCAAATGTAATTCAAAATATTGAGTACATGTACTTCGTTCGATCAATCCGATTTATTACTGCATACGGCATCAGCCGGTGGCACAATTATACTTACACATGATTGCACTGTTTCCAGGAAGGCAATTATGGCAACATATATCTGAAATAATACAAAAAGGAGTCCATTGTAAAAAAGAAATGTAACTATACACCAAATGTTGTGGCGGTTGAACTGTTCAGGTCTTGGTGTAACTACAACCATAACAGGTAGTAATGTTCATAGTTCTCACTGGAGAAATCTTGACGACATACTGTTTTAGTAGGAAAGTACATGTAAGTTTACACCAAAAGGGATGGCATCTCATATACCATCTTTTTGGTGTAAATGTATCTGAGCCACGACATATGATTTCCAACAATGTGGTATGTGCGACCAGCAAAGGCTATGACCAGCCTGCGCCTACGCGCAGTCCGATCAGAGCCTTTGCTAGTCGCTTGAATATTCTATGACTGGTAAGCTACTGGCCGAACAGTAATTGGACTCTCTAAGCTGAACAGGAGACTGCGCAGATTTGCCTGATTCTATTTATGTCAAAATGCCACATGGGTGGAAATCCCATGCCGCGGCTCATATGAATTTTACAGTGTAATATGGACTCCGGAAAATATGTATATTTAAACATGTTGATGTAGTACGGTTTCAAAGGGTCTCAGCAAAACAAGAATTTCTAAATAAACAACAATAGAGTGTTCACTTTTATATACCACAAACCCTTACCAAAAAGTGTAAGGTGTTAATTTCCCCTCACCAACAGAGTTTCAGTCGGCTACCGTTTCAAGGGAGACTATATACATTTGATTAGAGGGGACGGCAACATTGAAAACAAAGTGCATTTAAAATGCAAGCCCTTATTTAACCTTGCGATATGCCACAAACCAGTTCAAAATCGGATGTAAAATAAGAAATTTATAGCAATCCGAAAATCAAAATTTTTATGATGGAGGCCGCAATTTTTAATATTTAATTAACGTCCTGTTTAAAAACAAGCAAATAATACGGTTCCCAAATTCATCGCAATATGTACATTTTTTTCAAAGCAACTATTTTCAACAATAGAATCAATAAAAATGGAAGCAAAGTTAAAATGAATAGCAGGAAACTAGTAATTTTTTTATGTTAATGCATAATTAATTAGTGCTTTTTGACGTCACTCAGCCTAAAACTGGCTGTCCCCACAGCTTTTAATTCTCTATTATACAATACAAAACAATACAATACAATATATTTATTCAGTATTAAACATATAACAATGTTTATAGCCTACACATTAACATATATTAATGTAGTGAATACAACAACAATTTTCCTGAGGAGCATCTAGCATTTCTTCTGATATGTTTAGTGAATTAATATACAAGCAGTCCGGATCCAAGTCAGGTCCGACGGAGTGTTGGTCCCGATCTGGATCCACACTGTTTGACACCCCGAGGTTTATACTGCTGTTTTATAGGTCATGACTAATCACCAAAGCTGCCTTTTAAAACATGTTTGTAACTTGTTCGCTATTTTAATTGCTTGAGAAGAAATGCCCAAAAGGGTGCTACATTTATGCAAATACATGATATAAACTGAAGATAGTCCTACAGTAACAAGCGATATCATAAAATGTTAGGTCTGTCATTTATTAAATAGCTGGTACAGATCCAAGACCTTCATCTACAAATGAAGGTCACAGGTATCCGTACCAGATATTGAAACAAAATGACTTGCGAACCACTCACTCCCGCGTAGTCATACAAACATCCGTAACTTTCTTATTTCCCATTCGATTTTGATTGGGTTTCTTGCAGATTGCATTGTTTAATAAGGGCTTTCATTTGCAATTAATGTTGCTGTCCCTTTAAAAACAATGTCGATGGGACTAGATTGTTTCACTTCGAGTTAGATCTAACAGTAGTTTGATTGGAAATGAGCTGGTTGTTAATAATAGTAAGTAAAGGGTTTATTATAGTGACATGTGCATAGTAAAATAGTAAGTGAGTATGATCAGGAAATCAGCAGAACCATTGACTATAGTCTGGTCGTTTGCACAGAGCTCGATTTGACATTCAGCAATTTAGCTTTTAAGTCTGCAACTCGCTTAATATTCAGCAGGTTTTCAGTCCAATCAATTTGTTTCATTTGATCAACTGGTTAAATTTCAGTTTGAATAAACGAAAGACCTTAATCTTCAAAGAGAGTAAGAAATAATAAAGGCCGAAAACTATAGAGAAATTAAGAACAAAAATGAGTTTTTACCATCTTCGCAATAATTAATACATGTATAAACAACAAAATTATAAATCATTAAATAATTATGCATAACAAATCTCAGAACTGGTTGTCTAAAAATCAGCAATTCAGCATTTCAGCATTAATTTTTAGTGTATTTCAGCTGATCAGCAAGTTGCTGAATTCAGCAGAAAATTCAGCGTTTTAGGGTGACCCATAAATAACATGATAAACTATTTTAACTATACAGGCCCAATGAACCTATATGTTGCCTAAATGGGATATCTAAATATATAACAATTTTATATGTGTGACGAAGAACTGGCTGAAATAGATGAACTTATATTTTTCTTATATTCTCTCAAATAACCGCCTCACTCAGGCATGTTTTGAAGTACTATACGGTGAACGTTATAAATTTTCGAACACTAGTTGCCTGACAACATGCATAGACAAACAAAGCAGACTAAGACCAGACTGCTGTGCAGGGTCTTCCCTGTTTGCTATTCAGACAAGTATTTTGTGAATTCCAGCCCTGAGAACAGAAAGAGAAAAGCATTCGAAATGTTAGAACATTACTGTATCCATATCAAACGTATAAAGCAATTCAGATATGTGCCGTTTTAGCTGAATACAATGTACCAAAAAAAAATCGACTTAAGCGAACACTTCGAGCTATCAGGGTTGAATTGTTGTGGCTTTACATGCTGTAAAGACGCTGTCATAACCATCAATATTGATCGCGATGCGAGAAAACCTGTCTTGGGGGTTTCCGACAAGGTCATACCCAAGCCGGCCTGCTCAGCTACAGAGACTAGCTAGAATACTAAATTGTCACTTGTATCAAGTGTAGATAAGAGCGAATTTCAAAGGCGCTGATCAGACTGCGCGGATGCGCATGCTGATCTGTGCCTTTGTCGTTCGCAAACATCGAAGACAGGTTTTCTCGCGTCGAGGCTCAATTATGTTAAGACATCGTCACAAACCAAATATTAAACATATTATGTTAAATGGACTCATTCACCTATTGGCTACCCGTTGTTGATTTTCGTGATTATTCGGACACGCCCGCCAACGAAATAAAAACAATTTATAATAATCAATTAACGCCCTAGTATCCTTTTGCGCGTTCTTCAAATATTATTTTTGTATATAGATTGGTCAAATATGAGGCTAGGTAAATGTCTTTTGAAAATTATTGACCTTAAATCTTAATGACGTCAGAGCGGAATTACGGAAGCCAAAGTTTTCGCTCCATTCATAAAATTGAACCAATCCTCGTGAAAACCTCACTCATGCCTAAGGAGAGTCTACGCTCCGTGTAGTCTTATCAGGATCTTTGTTGTTTGCACAGCAGTGTATGAATCAAAAACCCCATACTATTACCCAAAGTCCAGATTTGCCAGACTTTTGCGTAAAACATGTAAAGCGAGAAAAACAGCCTGCTGAGCTACTATGACTATCTAAAATATTGAATGTTTGCATGTTTCATACATGAATAATACAGTAGACTGTGTCGTACAGGTTTAACATACGTTCGCGAAAGCGAATAACAAGGGCACTGATCAGACTGCGCGGACTAACACCCTTGTAGTTCGGTGGTAACAAAGTCAGGTTTACTCGCCCAAATGCCCACTTCTAATGAATGCAATGAATATGGCAGCCGGGATCTGGTTCCCTGTAAAGTCACAATATACCTGTATAGCTGAAGGAGTGAAAAGGGGTACGTGCATTAAGAGGCTATTTTGGCCCCCATTGAGGTCAAAAAATAAAAGTTGCTCTTCACAAGATTCTTCTAATTAGTTTATTAGAACAATAGCCAAAGTGTAAAAGTCTGGCATTGATTCGACTTTTACGGTTGCTATGGTAACAATAATGGCCGCCAAAATAGGCTGAAAGTAGGAATATGACTATTTTGGAGCAAATTTGAGACATGTAACAGGGGAATTAATATAGAGCACAAGCAAATACCAAAAAAATATTTTAACAGATGATGAGAATTATCACGGCACACAATATATTAAAAGGTTTGTTTGGTATTTGCTTGTGCTGATATCTAATTCTTAAAAAAATCGGTCTCCAAAAGCCTCAAATTCTTCCTAAAATGGTAATTTCACTATTTTAAGCCTATTTTATCGGCCATTTTGGTTACCATAGCAACCGGTAAAAGTAAAATAAATGCCATAATTTTACACTTGGGCTAATGTTCTAATAAAACCAATAAGATGAAATTGGTGAAAAGCAATTTTCAGTTTTTCGCTCTAGAGAGGACCAAAATAGCCCCTTAATGCACGTACCCCAAAGTTTATTCAGCCAATGAGGGGACAGAAAATGGTCAATATGACAACTCGATTGGTGGAGACGTTACCTGTATGAGTCTGTAGTAGTAGTATTTCTGTTTTGGTGACGGCTTGAAGCGAGGCCCATAGCAATAAGCATTTCCAGCGCACACGCTGCGCCCAGTTATATACACCCACTTTGGCTTTCAATAAGAAGTTCCGGTGGTTATCTGTCATTATCAATGCCGGGGCAATTTTTGTAAATAACTGTGAAGTTAATCCAGTCATATCTTTAACATGATTTGCTAACCGATGAAAATGATTTAGTCAATAGCCATCAAAATGGACTTTAGCTGTATTTCATCATAATGTACATATACACATGTATAAGCTATGAATATTTTAAGCGATATCTCTGGGAACGCCATTCTGTCCAAGAAAAATGATGAAAAGGGACCACAGCGCCTATAGACATTTTTGAATTGTAACCAATATGGGTGGAGTGGGGTGGGTCTGTTATTCACTAATCATTAACTTGACTTCAGCCCATTATCCACTCTCATTTTTTTTTGCTTATTCAATAAGAAGAATTTCATCATTCTTTAAGAACTTTGATATCTTATTATTTTATTTTTGGACTCATATTTGGATTATTCTTCATCCTTTTAATTGCTAATATATAGTATTTTTCAGCTATTCTTTAAAAAAAAATCTTGATTTTAGGACATCAATATTTTCATTGTCCTTTATTCTCTAATCATTATAAAATGAATCATGATTATTCACTTATCATTATACCCCCATCCACACCCCCACATCTAACTTGGAAACAAATAAGATCAATTTGGAGAGAGCTGCTAGTAAAGGACACCGGCGTACACATGCAGCGTATGATGCACGTGTATGTCTCTTGTGCCTTACACGTATCTCCTCCAATGCCTTTCACGACAAACTCTGTAGCGTCGAAAATATCGGCAGTTGTTTTTACTGTCATTAAAGCAATTTTAATGACTATTTATGCACATCGAGTGCTGATTAGAAAACATTTGAGCAGCTAAGCTGTTTTTCATTTGCATTATCAATTTCATTGACAATAGAAAATATCAGACCTCACGAGATTCAATCCCTCAAGATCTGAATTCCATTTTCTCTCGCAATGTTCCGAGTGTCATTTTGAAAATGACTGAGCCAAACATGAGATTTCCAACGATGTGGTATGTGCGACCAGCAAAGGCTTAGACCAGCCTGCGAATAGCAGTCTGATAATAGCCTTTGCTAGTCGCTTGAATATCCTATGACTGTTAAACTACTGAATGATAATAATTTGGAGCTTCTGAGGTTAAGATGAGGCTGCACAGGCTTGTCGTAGTCTACACCTCTCAAAATGCCATATTGTTGGAAATCACATGTCGCGGCTCATGTCATGATATCGCTCTTTGGTAATCATCAATTGTTGCGCTTTCCACCCACACATGGATGCAATTAGAAAATTTGTAAATATTTAATTAATTAACCGTATCTCTTTAAATGGCCATTCATATTTTGCTCGCTAGAGTTGATGTTTTACGTCCCGCCCAACAATATTGCTGTCATTACGTACATTTTTATTTTGAGCTGAGGATAAAGTGTTTTGTTCAAGGACACACCACAGTGCCACTGTGGAGTAATATCAGAATCCCGTCTATTCTATAAAATGCTTCAGGGCTACATGTATAGGCGAAACTAGCTTCACTTTTACTTATACCCGTTTCACCAAAATTCGTTTTCACAACGCATCATCAGCTGCATTCGTGATTGGCGTTGCAAAGGGTATGATTTACATTTTTAAGTTAGACATACATCATACATGCACTTCGGCCCAAAGAGACGAAGAAACATTAAATCTTGATCTGTTTTCACGACAGTACCTAAGCTATTCCGGCCCCTGTACATATATGTGCACCGTGTTCTGTGGCTGAGATGTTCACGCATTTTATAACCAGGCTTTGACGTGTATCAGAATGTACCATTTGGTCAAGCATATGCAATAATGGTACGTATCGTATTTACCCAAAGATATTCTTTTAATATTCGTGTCCGGCTATCTAGTGGTGCTATAAGTATAATATTTTGTCTAGATCTTCATCTGCTTTCGCACTTTGCGTATGCGAGAAGCGATGGCTCTGGCGAGACTACGCAGCAGTGCAATCTCGTTTGAGCCATCGCTACTTGTCTATGCGATAAGCACCAACATAATTGGGCCTCGACGCGAGAAAACCTGTCTTCGGGTGTTTGCGAACAACACAGGCGCAGACCAGCCTGCGCAACAGCGCAGTCTGATCGGCGCCTTTGTTATTCGTTTTTCGGAAAGTACCATATATGAACTTGCTACATGTGAAATTTCAATTTTCTAGCTAGTCACTGTAGCTGAGGAAACTGGTTTTAAACTCGCTTTGTCGGAAACCCCGAAGACCGGTGTTGTCGCGTCGAGGCCCAATTATTATTATGGTGCTAGCGCATTTAAAGTGGATGAAAAAATCCACCAGTAGAAAGTGCTTGACTAACATTGAAAGTTAACAGTTTAATAAAACAAAATAAAAATGCACTTACCGCAGTTAGCTTTGATAAGTCGAGCTGCATCGTCCTGAACACACGTGTGAATAAATAAATTAATAAATAAAGTAGTAAGATCTAGATCGGCAGGAACTGGAATAACTTTAGTCAGGAAAAATAGTTTCCCTTGTCTTGTAAGAAATAATGTGTCTCCAAGCTTAGTTTTTGTTTCCACTTTTTATCAGTTTTTTTTTTCAGAGTTCTTACTTAATTTGTAATTTTGTTTTATATATCTGTTATTTCTTTTTTCAACCGGATTTGCTTCTGGGTATTATAAAAGCTTAGCCCAATAGTTTTTTGTCTTTCAGTTACAAAAATGTTAAAACAGAAATTATTTTCTAAATTATCTCTTAAGTTAATAATCCGGCTGAAGACGTTGATTGTGAGATTAACTGCAAACGACACAAATGTCCACTTTATATAGTGATAGCGAAGCAATTGTATGGAGGCACATTTTGCCAGTCGCGCTAACGGGTTTCCTACAATGCATTAACTCCTTCGCTAAACTCCTATTACATATTAAAATGCTTATCATCTCAAAGCTTAAAAAAGGACGACATGGATACTGCGATCGCCTCCGTCCGTCCGACCGTCCGTCCGCTTTTTTGTCCGTTATGCGATCTCCTCTTACACCATGTAAGCCGATGGACAGAATCCAACCAAAACTGTTGAGTGACTTGCTTACGCAAAAGAAACAGAGTTATAGTCCTTGATTAAGCGTAAAATTTCGGGAGATTTACGTTTGAGCGGATCCATAATACGAAAGAGCAGATTTGTTTTACGAAAGAGCGGAGAACCACAAGGCAAAAGAGCGGATATTTAAATCATTCAAATGAGAGAATTTTTCAGGTATACCTCCAGATGCAGGGGCGGATTAAGGGTTCCTGGAAATGCAGTCCATCTGTATAAAGGTGTAGGGGTTCGCTTTGCTGATTTTGCTTCATTTTACTTAAATATCCCATGAAAATGAAATAATTTGGTCTCTCAAATTATTTCATTTGCATAGGATATTTAATAGCGGGGAACCCCCTGAACTCCCTTTGGATCCGCCACTGCAATGTTATCCCAATCACCTATGAAGGACTGGGCAAAATAGGCATTTATATGTAATACAACTGAGTGAATACTTTTTTAAAGGTCATTACCTGGAAAATTCGCTCATTTGAATGATTTATCAATCCGCTCTTATGACTGTACGGTTCTCCGCTCATTTCATACTCCGTCGCGGCATGATTTCCGCTCAAACGTAATTCGTCCAAAATTTCATTTCAACTCTATACTTTGCATATTTTGACAGATCTTTTTTTTTTTTAAAAAAAATGTTTAAGAGCTTCAGATGGGTATTTTGTTATCTCATAACAACAGAGTTATGACCTTTGATTGGTGTTGAAATGTGATTTCTATCTTGAGCATTTCTTTTAGAATATGGCTGCATGGTGAGTTTCAAAATAAATGGAATTAATTAATTGGAATGAACCCGAGAAGAACTTGCAAGCAAATATGAGCCGCGACCTGTGATTTCCAACAATGTGGTATGTTCGAACAGCAGTCTGATCAGAAACTTTGCTAGTCGCTTGAATATTCTATGAGTGTTAAGCTACTGATTGAACATCGTTTAAAATTTCTAAGCTTAAAAGGAGACTACATCAGCTCATCTGAGCCTACCCTTGACAAAACGCCACATTGTGGGAAATTACATGTTACGGCTCATAATTATATGTATCAGTCACTTTATAGGCAACCCTGACTCAAGCACCCCATGGGTAAGTTCAAAAGGTATTTTTCTTATAGTGGTCAGGTTGCATATTAATTTTAAGAGGATATATCTTTCAAAAGCTCTTACTTGCATGAAATTATTCCTGTATAAACAGTCAGGTGCATAACTTCCAAAAGTTAAAAAATATATCACTTAAAGCAGTTAACTTTTTTAGCAACAAAAACAAAAGTACCCTTTTTGAGTGAAACTGTCTTTTTTCATCTGCATATTCCGAAGTTACCGCATTTTTTACGGCCATGTGGGTAATTTTATCTGAAAGACCTATTACATAGCTTTACGATTATGCAATAAAATTGTGTACACATCGTCTAGAAATTTGTACGCGAGGTCATTGAAGATCATAAAAATAAACTACTTTTTAACTTGAATAAGTTATATTTTTGACGGCCTAAAATTTGACCTTGACGTAAATAATTTCAGACGTAACCTAAATAAGTTACTTTCGATAGCCTCACTTTGAACTCATTGTTGAAAAGACACAATTTTAACTTCTATATATATTGTATATTGATATATATTGTAACCCCTGACTGATAAACAAAAATTGATTTTTATCAAGTAGACGGATACATTTGGCCACATTGTTGTTTAAACAATTTATACACCTCACATAGGTCACTTTACGTCCTAACATACAGCTTTTGAGCAATCGACAGCATGATTATCAGTCTTTTTCGAGCTACTTCCTGGTTTGATACCGTTGGCAATATTGTGACACGCTTGGTGAACTTTAGAGAAAAACATTTGGATGATCATGAACTACAATTTACTAACTGCAATATCTAGAAGTATTTTGACCCATATATTATGTATTTCTGGTATTATTTACAATCTTGATACCGTTGGCAATATTGTGACACGCTGGGTGAACTTTGGAGAAAAACATTTGGATGATCATGAACTACTATTATCTGACTGCAATGTTTAGAAGTATTTTGACCCAAATATTTTGTATTTCTGGTATTATTTACAATCTTTCAATCTGACCTTGAACAATTCATAAGAAAAAATTTAAAATATATATTTTTCTACCAGAATTTGTACATTTTGGGCGAAAATATTTCTTAATATTGTAGTCGGATAATTGTAGTTCATGTTCATGCAATTGTTTTTTTCTTAAGTTCATCCAGCGTGTTACAACATTGTAAACGGTATCAAACCATGAAGTAACTCAAAAAAGACTGATAAGCATGCTGCGGATTGCTCAAAAGCTGTATGTAGGGGCGTAAAGTGATCTATGTGAGATGTATAAATTGTTCATACAATACTGTGGCCAAATGTATCCGTAATCGTGACAAAAAGCAATTCTTGTTTATACAGGATTTTTTTCATGCAAGTAAGAGCTTTTGAAAGATATATTCCCTTAAGGGTATGAAGCGTAAAACAATATACAAGCAACAGTTTTAAACCTTTCACTCCCCTGACATTTGTGGTTTGATTTAAAGATCAAATCTTGAGACTGTGCAGTTAATTTTTTTTTTCGAACTTAGCATGGTGACACTTAAAGCTGCATACTCTGTAACTATGAACATTTTTCGAAAAAATTTATTTTCTTTTTCAATCATTTGTAAAAGTAGAATTAGGCTATGTTTTCATAATAAAAATGTTCAGTACAGCTGAAAACTGCATGGAAAAGTGAATTATCTTATCAAATAGGTGTATTTTTCTCTTGTTGGTAATTATTTGCGTCCCTCCAATAATTCTAGACCGTTGAATTTTAACATAAATGCAGTTGTTTGGATAGTGATAACTTGTTAAGATTTACGAAAATGGTAAAATGTTTACCTGAATTTGAGTATTTTTACTGTGTTCTTGAAAAGTGAAAACATTATTTTCAAAATTAGAAGATCAAAAGTTACAGACTATGCAGCTTTAAACAAAGGGTTATAGCCTTCAAGTTTTTACCTCTGATTGAAACCAATTGATGGAAAAATGTGGCTTATCGCACCCATGTACTATATGTAAGTATCAAATGTGTACGGAACGTAGATGTCACTTGTGTGCGACGAGTACGCTGGGCATGGAATGTATGACGAGTATATGCCCAGACTGTATGCATGTACATTGTATGTGAAAAATGTGATGAAGGAATATTGGGCACTAATAATCATGTTGACCGAGGGTATCAGGTAGGAATTTCCGAATCATTACTATTAAAATAACAGCGAATCGATTATTCTAACTTTTTATACTAATATCATTATTGCAAATCATTGAAGGCAGTGGTACAATTATAAAATAATATTTGGTATTACACAACCACCCCAAGAGAAATCCTGCCTTCTGGGCTTGCGAAAAAGCGAGGACCAAAACAGTGACTTTAGGATGTGTGGGTAGAGAACAATGAATCGCCGACAGTGGCGGGTCCGGAGGGGGCTAGCTTGAACCCAACCGCCCCCCGTTTTTAAATATCCTATGAAAATGAAATAATTTGGTTTCAGTAAGACCAAATTATTACATTTTCATGGGATATTTTAGAAAAATAAGACAAAATCAGCAAAGCGAACCCCCCACATATTCATACATATGAACCCCCTTTCTAGAAATTCTGGATCTGTCCCTGGCCGACCAAATTGGGCGGAGCAGCGCCTTTGTTATTATTTGCATGGAAGGAGTAAATAGATTTCTCACGACTCGGCTGATATATTGCATATAGCTATGTTTCCATTGACGTAAATGGAGGTCTAGTGCCCATATGTTAATTTCGACCAATCGTTTTCATTTTAATTTTCCCTTTCTGCACTTGTGAATTTATTTGCTTGTTTAGATTTGTATACTGACAACGACACGTGTACTGTTGCTGTGATACAGGCATCGCAGACCAAGTTCTATCCCTATAAGCCCAGCCTACCGCAATCCTTCGTCCGGATCATCACTGCTTGCTTATGTTAGATGCTCTGTTTGAAGTTTGAATTAAACCAAACAACGATAACATTGGTATAAAACTGACCAGTAGATCAGAATGAAATCTCTTACATTTAACTGTGTTACTACTTGAAGGCATATGCATGTTTTGGATAAATTGTAAACTAAATGAAGCAGGTACATGTAAATTATCTTTAAATTAATGCCCAATTATTGTCGTTTTGCGTCGACAATTGAACGCTAAAAGGCAACGCATTTACCACATACTGAGATTCATAAACTACGCATTGTGATTAAAAACTCGGTGACCTACATGTTTGTAACTAACCAGGCCCCTTGGTTATAATTTTTTCGCATGCTCAACTCAACTGAGCATGAACTTTATCTTGCTCATAGATGTTAAAATGTCAATAAGTGGTATCACTTTAACTCTTATAGCATGGTAAATAAAACATATGAGAGTTTGAAGAAAAACGTCTTTATTTTTCAGCATTTTAGTTTTTATGAGCGGTTGAAATTTCATGCGCAGTTGAGTTAAACATGAAACAGTTTTATAACCTCGGGACCTGTACAGTTCTGCCTCTTTAGTACATGTATAATATCAAATTCATTTTTAAGCAAGTGCAGATTTCGATCACACGCTGCCTAAGTGTGGAATATACATTTACTAGTAAGTACATGTAAAATAAGAAACATTAATTTTTTGTTGTCGAACGGACATTTGCAAATTAAGTAGCAAACATCAAAACTCGTATCTCTGATCGAGCATACACTGTTGTTTTCTTCTTAAACGATCTTTAGTTTTAAGAAGAGTTATTAATGTGGGACGAACAGTACAGAGGGAATAAGGCCGCAATTTGATCTTCACCTTTAATTAATTTCTAATTCAATAACACATGACCAGTCGGTCAATATTCATTTATGATTATTGATTTCGATACGTATCGCAGTGGCGAGCAGCGAATGTACAGGGGAGTATGCGCATGTTTACAGAATTGCCAGAGCCTTCAGTGCTCGCATACAAAAAGTATGGATGTAGATGAAGCATGCGCGGATCCAGAAAGTTTTGTTAGAAAGGGGTCCAACTCTGACAACGTTTTTTTTAAGTTGGTGAAGGGAGAGAGGATCCAAATACCACTACAAGCGGACCATCATCGCAAACGAAACGCCATTTATGCGCAGGCTGATCTAAGGCTTTGCTGGTCGCACGTACCACATTGTTGGAAATCTCATGTCGGGCTCATATATAATGACCAAAGAACAGCATTCTCGTTTATCAGTAGCCCAAATCCATTTCGGCATGCACATTTACTTACCTCCAAAATAGACACCCTCAACTCGCAGAAGAACACATTTTCGACGTATGGTACCATAGAGAGATTGTTGTTTCATGTCATTTGTCTACAGATGATTCACATGAAATTCTAAGATTGTCGCTCCCCACTTCCCCACACACCTCACATGAAAATCAGAATACAAAAACAAACAATCTGTCATCTTAATGGTAATTGGAGTTTTAAGAAGCTCGTTTATTTTGTTTCAATGAAAGGCGCATCTTTATATTCCGGATGCAAAAGGATAATTTTATAAGGATTATCTTACTAATAAATGAGTAGGACTAAATCACAGGAGGGACAATCAGAGGTCAGAATTGTTATTGACTTTCATTGAAGGCTGGACACATACAAGTTCATGAAAATACAATAAGACATCAGCCAGCTAAAAACAAATTGAGCCGCGGCATAAGATTTCCAACAATTTGACATTTTGACAAGTGTAGACTCGGACGAGCCTATGCAGTCTCCTTTTAAGCTTAGAAACTCCAAATGGTGTTCAGTCAGTAGTTTAACAATCATAGAATACTCAAGCGACTAGCAAAGGCTCTGATCAGTCTGCGCGTATGCTCAGGCTGATCTGAGGCTTTGCTGGTCGCACATACCACATTGTTGAACTCGTTATAACGTTTAGATATTATTAAGCTACCGATGCGGTGTATTTTTATAACACATTCGGGTTACAATCAACATTGAATACCCTTATCAGAAGCCGCGTATCGCGGCGTTAGATCTGTGTCAGTGCTGTTCGCCATAAAAAGGATGCTACTATGCGCGGATCAAGAAAGTATTTTCAGAGGGGGGGGGGTCCATTTTTTAGTTGTTGAGGGGATCCAAATACAACTAATAGTTGACCAACATCGGCATGCCAATGATGGCCCAACTTTGAATGCTGGCTTGGTAGCTTTGTGATTTGTCAGGATACGGACCAGTATTGCTAAGAAACCCTATATTTTGTAATTTTCCAGGTGGGGGGAGTACGGACCCTCTGTATCCCATCTGGATCCGCGCATGGCTAGGGCTATATTGGTTAACGGTGTTTAATCAGTGGTCACTTTTAGGCCTCCGTATACATGTACAGTTTGTAACGTCGACGAACGATATTAATAAATATTCGTTTTTCTTTTTGAGTTTCTATGAAATCTATGTCCTTTCTCATGTTCATGCCCTTGACCTTTATTCTGCTGAATCAAGATACCGCTGATTCAGCAAAAGTGCAAGTATGTCATTTCCATCGGATACAAAAATACTGATCTTACCCATATAAGCCTAGCGTCCTTTTTGTGGGACATTGGCAAACAATGCAAACTCAGATCAGACGCCACCTAAGGCGGCGTCTGATTAGGGTCTCCACTGCTTGCTTACAGAAAATTCTATCAAATTTGGATAAAAATGAAAAATAGCATCGAACAACCCTTAAAACAAATGGACAACTCTTTAACCAGAAATGGACAACTCTTAAAACAGAAATGGACCGGTCCAATTGATAAGGGTGAGCAAGTTCATTCGGCTTATGTGGGTTAATTAAAGTGTTACATGTACAGGTAATGGTAGAAATATCCACGTCTTGCTAAAATTAAAGGACATATACTCTAAATTTGAATTTTCGCTTGGCGAATAGTGTTAAAAGATATATTTGTGATGTATAAATCGTGACTTGCAGGGTGATATCGTCATATCGCGAGGTTTCTATTTTCGTAAAACCTTCGCAGCAACCGTGAAGTTTCGCGAAAACAAACCCTCGCGAAAACGAATTTGATTTGTAGTTACAAAGGGATGAATGGTGGTGTAGTCGATAAACCACTCGCTTTGAACCCAGGGGTCCCTAGGTCGACCCCGCTACTCCCCCAATCTGCTGGATGTGACTCTAAGCCCGTCTCCTGTGACGTTTTTAAACACAAAACCACCGTCGGCGAGCCTTTGGTGGCAATGCGTTGACCCAACCCCTGAGGTTTTAAAAAGTTTATTCATGCTCAAAATAATCTGGAAAACCAGATCCTTCAGAAATAGAGAACCTACAATATAAGAAAAAAAGTTGACTCGGTTTTATTGAGTCTGTACAACTCAACTGAGCACAAAATTTCAACTGCTCATAAAAACTAAAATACAGAATAAATTGAAGAAGTTTCTTGCTTTAAGTCTACCAAATGTGGTATTTATCTTGCTAATAAATGTTAAAATGCAAACACTTGTTGGTATTTTGACATTTATGATTAGGATAAATTTTGTGCTCAGCTGAGTTGAGCATGAAAAAGTTTATAACCTCGGGGCCAAGTATCTAAACCCAACAGGGTCGAAGCCAGTCATGAATGGTATGAGATTCTTCTAATACATGAATTAATATTTTAACATATGGTTGGGGGAGCACAGTGACTCAGTGGTAGAGTGCTAGACTCGATACCAAGGGGTCGCCGGTTCGAGCCTCACCGGCGTCACTGTATTGTGTCCTTGAACAAGACACATTTATCATTGCTTATTACTGGTTCAACCCAGGAAGACCCGTCCCAACATAACTGAAAAAATTGTTGACTGGGACGTCAAGAATCAAATCGAACAAACAAACATTTGGTTGGTAACAAAAGCAACATAGAATGACACTTTTTAAAGGTGTCCTAGATTTTGAACTTTAGTCCTACCCTAGGACATTGGACCTGAAGACACAGATAGAAAGTCAGCTCTAAATTTTATCATTCTGTTGTTCAAATACGAATATTAATCTTTAAACGAAACAAAAAATCTTAAGATGTCCTAGAAGTTTACCTCTAGGCCCTACTGGGGCATGGACCCAAGTGTCTGAAGCCGTCGCGGGGGAGGCCAGCTATAAATGGTACTAATTGTTTAAATATAAAAGCGCTCTATATGTCGTTGGTGGGTTGGTGGGGGCGCACTGCCCCCTCATACAACTGAAATCAAGTCAATATATATATATGCATACTAATAAACTAAGTAGAACATATTGTCCAAATTATTTTCGACTCACTAGAGCAGACTAAAAGTACAAGGACCCACGCCATCAGAAATCTGCCTATGTTGTATATTTATTAGTATGCGATTAGCAAAGACGCAGATCAATCCAACATGTAGATAGCGTATTAAATGTACGTATACTTGCTATTTCTAAAGTTTGCTCATCCTAGCTAGTCACTGTGCATTTAGCATCATAATAGAAGGTATGTGATCAGACTGTTACTGAGTCGTAACTTCTTCTCTCGACGTGACCCCAATTAGGAAAAGAGTGCACGAAGGTGCCTACGTACAACGTGAAATTACTGACCTTGACTTATACAGTCCGTCGTTCTGAACTGTACATTAGCGTGGGAGATATCAATTATAAGAATTAATTATTAACAACATTACGAAAATGACCATTATATCCTCTTGACCTGAGGTGAGCGGTGACTTTTGTTGTCTGTTGATAATCTTTGCATACAGTTTGAACCCAGACCAGGGCCGACAGAACGGCGGTCATAATCTGGATTTAAACCGATTGAAACTCTAATAGTATTTCTGAAAGATTTTTTTTGAAAAAGTTAAGTTTGAAAAAAGTCAGCGAAATATATCCAGCATCTAAAAAGTAAAAGACGCGAGCTTTGTCAACGTTCATGCTTTTGTTGTCGTCCGCTGACTTTTTCTAAATGACCATAAACGGACAGACGGACGGACTCACATAGTGATTATAGTGCAGACCCAAGTATAGACCTTGATTAGACCTCTGAGTCCGAAATTAGACGCTGCGTTCTATTTTAGCTGATCTGGATGTACACTGTTTGTCTTTGTCCTAAAAGAAGGGCGATATGCTAGTAAGGGATAGCGTTCCAAATCACCACATACACCAAACCATAGAAAGCACCAACTAGATTTCGCAGCAGTCTGCATTTTGAACAACGAATGTCAAACATTTTTTGCCCTGTAAATCAAAACAAGTAGCATGTTGAATTTGTTGCCAGGAATAGTTGTGTTTGGTCCTTAACCCTTTGCATACCATGTATACTGGACACCCCTAAACGGGGTATTTGGCAAACAGTGAAACAGTCATAATCGTAGTTAAACGAACTATTTTGTTTCACGGATTAACACACAGGAAGTGTGTTAATCTTTGTCTTATCCATGCGCAATTCGCAGGGGAGTCAACAACAGAGGATGAGTGAAGAAAAATCTAGCATTTAAAAAATAAAGCCCCTTAAGCTTCACTAGATTGCAGAGGAATGTTTGTTACTCCCCTATCCACAATTTTACTTTAGTGAAAATACACTGATTCCACCTCAATTTATCTGGAAACCATGAAGTACAATATACCTGTCACATCAGCTCTTTCAATCAGTTTAAATATGTCGATCAACATTGCGCAATATTCAAAATTGATTGTTCCTACAATGTATATTACATGTATAATTTTAATCACTAAATATGACCTTTTTTGACCCTTGTACCAGTATATCATAAATATCGTCCACTCCCAAATCCGAAACAGTCCCCTGATGCCAAAGAAAAAAGGTTATTGTATCCTTGTACACGCTTGTAATACTTGAGACCACAGTGTAAGTTTTGGCTAATACAACATATGGGTTTTTTCATTAGCTCGTTGTATGCAGTGAACCTGTTAGCAGTCTAGTGCCAATTGTGAAACGCGTTAGTGACGAATAAAAAAAGTTGTCAGGACCCTCTAGCCCCTCTGACGAAATGTTCTGGATCCACCACGAGGTGACCCCGACCGAGAATCCCTCAAATAAACAAAAAGCAAAACGGGGATACCCGGGGACTGGAGGGGATGTTCTACACGCTCCCCAGTATATAAAATGCTTTAGATTTCCACAGCTAAATAATATATGTTATATCCAAATATTTTGAAAGTTCGCTGACACACTTGACCGATGTGATATGCTAAATGCACATTGTATATGTTGTATTAGGCCACTGGCTGGATATGGCTTACCTCCCCCGAAGGGGAATTTTGTAGACCATATTGTTTTGAAGCCCAATGTCTTGCAAGGATTTTGCAACATGTTAGCCCTCTGACAATGGCAGCGTTAAGCTACAATAGCCTGTTAAATACGTTACCCTACAAAATATTTGATAATTAACATTCTTTTTAAGACTTCAGAAAAGTGCACAAGAAAAGTTAATATTTCAAAATTGGTTATATATTCTAAGTAAGCTATTACTGGGCCACAGATAAAGACCGTTAAAACAAATATAGTCACACCCGATGTAGCCTATGTTACATTTGCTGACTGAACCCCCTTTCAAATGATAAATGAGTCTAATATAGTTTGTCTTAAATTTTATTTAAACCAGTTTATGTTCATTAATGTGGTATTATATTAAAGAATTTCTATGTACCTTTGCAAAACTGCAAGCATTATGTTTATATCTTATATACTTTTTGAGTTATTAAATGTTGAACATGGTAGCCCCATATCACACAAAAATGTCAAATGAAATTCTCTAGGCCTTGAGCTGGCTATAGACCCCCTCCCCCACAGGGGGCATTTTGAACACTATGATTTCCTGATACTATATTATATAAGCCACAAAATGAAATATGTAAGCCCTCTGAGAGTGGCAGTGTTAGCGTGTAACATCACGCTACGTACGTTACCCGCAAAATAACATTAAAATTTCCTGATAATGTCTCCAACATGACATATTCACGCTTTTTGGAAGTTTGGCACAGGTTTAATAACTTCTTAAAACACAGAGACATATTTTTAGCTTTAATTCTATAAATGCATTGAATTTTCTGCTATTGTGTATGTTACTTAGTGTTTCATATGTTATTTCCAAGTATCAGTATCTCAGTGATTGACTATACATATATTACATCCGTCAGTGAATATAGCAAATCTATAAGGCTGCTATTCAAATAAAGCAAAGACCCTTATTTTGGTGTCTTGCACTATTTTAACAGTCCAGGTTACATACGTTACCCTCCAAGGACCATTAAACGTTAAGGTCTCCAACACGACCCGCTTGTACTTGTTTGCAAGCTGGCACAGGTCTATGTACTTATTTTTACTCTTGCTCATTTGCTTAGGAAGAACCTCAAAACATTAACTACCATAAAACCTCTATTCCTTTATAGAGACATCAAATAACGTTAACATAATACTCATGGAAAGTGTGTATTATACAGTGCAATATGTGACTAACAAGAAACCCCATCAGGTTGAAGTAATAGAGCTGTTTCTTGCCAAGCTAGCAACTCTTGGTGTATTATCCAAAGGTTTGAATAATTTTCTAATACAGCTTATTAGTCCTTTATCAGATTAATCTTGCAAGATTTTGCATACAGCTAGCACTCTGGTAATGACACCCATTACCTTGTAACAGCCAATTGCATATATTACCCATCAACAGCTTTGATAATTTCAGTAAATGACATGACTTCTGAAAAGTGCAAACCAGGAGTTAAGATTTTCAAATTGGCTATATAGTCTACGTAAGCTATTTTTGCATCACTTATATGGACGTTTGAAAAGAAATATGCACCACAAGTATTGTGTATGTTACAATATTTTCATTATTCCTATATGAATGATATTTAAGTCTAAGATAGTGTGATATTTTTTTAAATGTGAATGTGCTTACTAATTCATTTTGTATGAAAGATTGTTTATGTACCTTTTGCAAACTGCAAATATTCTGTTTATATCTTTTATACGGTTTGAGTTGTTAAGTTTTGAACATGGTAACCCCATATCACACAAAATGTGAAAAGTAAGTATGTGGCTTTTTCGTAAGGATACATTCAAGTTTTCCTAAACGTAGAGGTACTCGATTTCCTTCCTATTTATTTTCCACACATTTTGTCCATATCTGGAAAGCCTTACTTGTTTTCATGGGAAACAACTTGATAGTTCAATCTTTGTATGTACATCTCAATGACAGAAATCAGGGTGGAAGTGAGCTCATACTCAGGTTGGATGTAAGCTCATGTTCATGCCATTTGAAATAGTTAGTTTATGTGTATGGCTTTGGTACTTTTTTCAGAAACTTCTTGGTTTAAACAGTATTTTATTTGATCAATCTCTATTACATAAGTACAATATCATAAAAGTAGGATCTGACAGTAAGCCGTGAGGCTTATTTTGGCTATTTCCTAGTACTGCAGCTTATTCACATTTATATAAATAGTACATGTTAGGGATTCATGTCACTGATGAGTGCCTAGAGCAATCCTTTGTTTTCCTACTCTGCTTAGAATGTAGATGAACTAGTTGAGAGGGGTTCTCTATCAGTTGGACAGAAACAACTTTTCCGTGGTACTAACACATTGGCACATTGGTAGTGCCATAATTTGTTAAACATTGTACGACTGTAGATCTCTTCCCCCACATTCTGGCCAATATTGTTTGCATTCAGAAGGAGCATCTTTTGTTGCATACACCAGTTTTGAACAAAACACACAGGTTATCCTCTGCGAGAATGTTTGTAAGACTTTATAGACTGCTGCTTATGCATTGTATATATGTATCAGTGACAAAACCAGCCTACAATGCTTTTAGTGCCTGGTTGAATACTGACTCGTTCTGATCCTTGAAGGTGACAGGAAAAGCTATTATGTTCTGTAGTATGACATTACCATAAAAATTATGTGCATCACTACATAGCAAATCTAATGTTGGTTCAATGTGTTATTGCAAGCCATGCAGAAGTTTGGACTTGTCAGTTTTGGTGAGAATTCTTTCAGGAGTTGACAGTGACCATGGATCATGTCCCAGAAGGAACAGCAGTGTCAACTCAAGGTCAAGATTATGTCCAATAGAAAGAAGGTCATGCTGGCCAAAGACGGTCCTTTAAGCTCTCATCTGGCTGATTACGTTTGTAAATTGGACAACATCTTCTTGACCTCGCAAGCCTCAAATGTTTTTTAGCTTGTAGCATTTTATTGGATTGTGAAAGACAGATTTTCAACTAAAAACAGTCAATGAAGTCTGCAACAGCCTTCCTGCCAATGTCATCAGCCTCAATAAGATCCTTAGCTATGCCAGGCTTAGCAGGTACACCGAAATACAGAAAGCACAGATAATTGTCTTCAATATTAGAACTAAAAGGGTTGGTGAAGCCAGAAACTGCCTCTAGTACTCGTTCTGCTTTGCATCTGAGCAGATTGGATATTCCATTTCAGTGCATTGAAGAGTTGTTAAAACATGTTGAGCTCTGATCTGATGAGTAATACACCATTCCATCTGAAGTACGAAGCGAAGTTCTAGCCGCTGAAGCCTAAAATATCTCCTTTGACTTGGCACGGGGTTAATTGTTTGCCTTATAGTTATGTCAAAAGCATTTCACAAGCAAATGACCAGTGATTGTGACACACTAAACCCATTTTGGTTCAGAAGATCTTTGCATCTGCGATGTGTATAAGACAAATTTATGAGTGTAATCACTTACACAGGTAGGTACATACTGTGCGTAGTTGGTGTGATTGTGCGCAATGAACATTGGAATAGAGCTGACATGAAATTCAAAGTTGTTTTCCTTGTAGCCCTAATCAGTGTCAACACTATCTGAATTATATACATATGCCTTTCCCAGAACTGAGCTGTTTCACAGTGACTTTCTTTCAGAACTTCTGATTTGAATGCATGGTGCATTTGTATCTACTGTTTATGTTAGCAAACAGCAAAGGTTAATAGATCACACTATAATAATACTTTAAATCACCATAAATTTATAAGGAACTTTAATTTATTTCAGCCTTAAACTGACCGTTCCAAGGCGGTACTTCTGTTGTTGATCTTGTATGTGTTTCTGTCTTGTGTTTGCTATGCCTTTGTGTGCGTCTGTCTATATGTTTATACGTGCCTTGTGGTCACCTCCTGGGAAAGGGCTGACCTCTTGGCTCTCGTTTGTGGTGTCTAACTGTGAGTTTGTCACTTTCCCATTGGTATCCAACGTCAGATGTGATAGCTGATTGTATTGATTCCTGATCTTTGCACCCTTACTTACTTTTATATTTTTTCACTGACAGACTTAATACATGTATAGTCAACAACTGCTACACAGATACTCAGAATAACTTATGTATCATTTGGTAACACATATAGCAGTTATAGGTCAAACCATTTATCAAATTAATACTTTAAATAGGTAACCTTGTTAAAAGAAGTACATAAACTTGTGCCAGCATGAAAATAAGTATACATGTAAACAGGGCTTCTAAGAGACATTAGCTTGAATGTTTAATGCTATTATGACGGTAACATACGTAACATCGGCCTGGAAATAGTGTAAGCGACCATAATAAGGAACTTTAATCATTTAAGTAGCGGCCTTACAGATTTGTTATATTCTGTGACAGATGTAATACACGTATCGTCATTAACTACCATACTGATACTCAGAAACAACACAGGAAACACTAAGTAACGTATACAACGGTAATAACTCAAGGCATTTATATAATTAATACTAAAATATGTAACTGTGTTATAAGAAGTTCATAAACCTGTGTCAGCATGCAAATATGTACGAACATATCATGGTTGAGGCATTATCAGGGACGTTTAATAATAATTTTGGGGTAAACGTATATAATGCGATGTTACACGTTAACGCTGCCACTCTCAGAGGGCTAACATCTTTTATACTGTGTCTTATATAATGTCTTATATAATTTCAAACTCCCCAACAGTGGCAACTTCCTTTCGGTAGAAATTGACCACTGCCGCAATGCGTCATTTGACCACGAGGTCACGCATAAATAGTACGAAGGCGGATTGATATCTAGCGATTTCAGCTTCACGTGCGTTCTTGACAACACTAGTTAAACAAAGATGGCGGCCTCGGAGAGCATCTGTGCCGCTTCACTTTTTTGACTGCGAATTATTTGAAGTTTAAAAATTAAACATTAGTCAAGTTTGCATATTTGATTATTTCTGGTACAGAGGAGTTTATTACATGCCTCGTTTAGTCCAAAACACAGTCACAATTCACAAATTAGCACACCCTCAGGCTGTCAACCCAGTAGACAGTATGCATGCCCATGGATCGAGAGCAGTACCGTTATAAATAATGAAGAAAAGCTGTCTTTATTAGATACTCTTCAATTCAACTAATTATGGCCAAACACCATCACATAGATAGATAGATAGATGGATGGATGGAGGGATGGATGGATGGATGGATGGATGGATGGATAGATAGATAGATAGATAGATAGATAGATAGATAGATAGATAGATAGATAGATAGATAGATAGATAGATAGATAGATAGATAGATAGATAGATAGATAGATTACCCTTTTGGAAAGTGTCACTGGTCACTGTATGCATACAAACAGGCTAGTCTAAACTTACATGTATTTGTGAGTCCTCTCCATCTCTATAGAATTTTAGGCAAAGGGAAACAAGAGCAAATTTATTTCAGAAGAACAGATTTTGGGGAACAATGAACATAAGAAAACATTGGAGGGCTGGATCCGGGGGCTGGATATAGGGGAACAGTTAAGACATTTTATATTTAAAGCAACAGAACAGGCAACTCTATCCATATGCTATGGGAGACTTGTTTGTCTAAACCCACACAAAAATGTGAGATTATTTTTACAATAATACATGTGTTTAGGTAAATAATAATATAGTTGCATTTTCAGTTTAGTTTTAGAAATGTTTTGTGGCCTTTTACATCAACAAAAGAATGTTCATGTCCAGATAATGCTAAATACCATTCAAAAGACTACCGCAATTAATTTTATAATACCCATACTGGGTAATTGGCAATTTATTTACTATGTCAGCTTCTGGTTTCCAGTTTAGTACAGTGTTAAAATTTAAGTAGTATTAGTTGACATGACATAAATGTGTTGATGATGAAAATGTAGACCCTGATCATTTGGCTCACTCATCAATATGGAGTTTTAATTTTCATAGTATTCTTATTATAATATTTTCTGATCATATATGACTGCAGGCTTCAATATACATCATGCCCCAGGCACTATGTATATTTCTTTTGATAGCTAAGGGCTCACCCAGTCAGGTGGGGGGGGGGCATAGTGTAGGAATGATTAAAGCCTTCACATCTGATTTCCATATACCATTTTCTCAAAGACAAACTTGTCAAATTTGTCCATTCTTGAATATCAGAGTAAGCAGATAAATGTGACCCCTGTCATATTAAAAATCAAAATTTATTTATTTATTGAGTTAAAAATACCTGTATCTCCAATTAATTGGATAAGACATTCAAACTCTATTATAATTTTCCCCTTTGTTTAAAAGCATAATGTGCTAGTTTGGTAAAATCATGTTGTTTAAAGTCTTAAAGTGGTAAGGGGACATGGCAAGCTTAGATTAATTTAGGTTTCTACTGATGCACTGCCCCCAGGGTACTGCCAGAGTCATAAGTATACTACAAGCTCAACCAGGAGCCTTTGGCTCAGGTATGCAAACAATATACATAAGGTTGATTTTATCCTTAACTCATTGCAAGCCAGGGCCAATTTTGTAATCTATTGTTATCCATGTGGACCCAGATTGGGCCCAACAAAATGTGGGGATGAATCTGTATCAAAACTGTTTCACACTGCAAATAATATCCCGGAAGACTTTTTTTTTAAAAAAAAAAAGAACTCAGCAGATGACAAGAGAGTTATCAAAAGAATAAAAAAAAATGATATGCAGTATGGAAGCATGCAAAGAGTTAAATTAAGTGAAATACAAAATGATACTTAGCATTTCATGCTAACAGCCAGTGTGTCAGAAATCCTGCTTCGGGGTGCTATTCCTGAAAGTTTTTTTTTTTAAAAAAAGAAATCAGCAGATGAAAAAAAATCATGGTAAAATATCCAGCATGCAAAGAGTAAAATAAAAGTGGTGGAATACATTCAAATAATACTTTGCATCCCATGCAAACAGCTAGTGTCAGAAATCCTGTTTAGTTTTTTAATCAAATTCAGGGAATACTGATCATAACCCTTTCTGCATCTTCATGTATAATCGATATCCTCAATCTTAATGAATCAATATGTATGGAAGGATCATCAGTCCCAGGGGGGTTGGGGGTTCTCTCATTTTTTATTCATACGTAGGCTCGCGCCCAGCATCTACCGTTCACCAAAAAAATATTAGGAATTTTAAGCACCCCCAAAAATATAGCAACCCAAAAAAATATCCCCATTCATGATTCTGTACCTTGCCCTTTAGAAAAGACCCTATAATGCATAGAAATGACCCCTAAATATAGTCCAATTTATGTGATGACCCCCAAAAATATCCTCAAATCTTCATACTAAAAAAAATATTGAAATTTAAAATTTTGAACCAGAAAAATGACCTGGGCCTACGTATGTATGAAAATATAAGAGTAAACCCCTGGGTCATCAGTACACAAAGGTTTAAAGTTAAAGTAAAAGTTTATTATCCTTAATTTTATACAGTGGGGCTTATAGACCTATGATGGGGTACTCTTTTATAACATGGGCTATGCCTACTTTTTTAAGGTTAAAAATTTCAATTTTTTCTGGATTTCACAAAATAATATTGCGGAGTAAATTTGTTCTGTACTGATTTTTTTTTAAATTATCTCTGAATACATACCACAACTGTCATTATGAAAAAAAGGTCACCAGGGACTCAATGTATATTTTTTAGGAATGAGCTTGAATTGGTATGTCTGGTAATTGGGGGTGGGGGGGATCTCAGACTATTTATTTGTGGTGGGTCCAGGGGTATAGAGTAGATGCAAGTAGAAAGTTGGGGTCTTACATTTTTCACTGGTTTAGGAAAAATCCTGTAGTAAACATTTTGGTCATGCATTTCATGTCAATATTTTGGCCCTAATCATGGATACAGTCTAGGTGAATGAGTTAACATAGCTCATTTTATAATGCTTCTAATTAATTTATTTTGTCATTGCAATGGCCAGATTGGAACTGAGGTATTTTCATCAAAGATGTACTGTCAATATACTAAATTTATATAAGGACTTTAAAACACTGGTAAAGAAGCACCAGTCTCTGTACAAATTTGATTGTTAATCAACTCAGATGTTTTAAAAAAAACTGGAAAAATATCATATACATGTATTAGAAAACAATAAACTGGCACCAAAGAGTATTTAGAAAAAACAGATAAAGATGGTGGTAGTGTTTGATAAATCCAGGCAGCTCATTGACAAACAGTTGGAAAATCTGACTAAATTCTTTGGCAAATATCACCTTGACTCATGACAGTGGAAAAAAGATCTCACAAAATTAGATCAAATTATTTTATTTTCATGGGTGCACAGATTTAGATAAACAGAACAATTTAGTGTAAAATTGTAAGTATTTTCTTATCCATCAGTTTTAACATATGTTGTGGGTTTTCAAAAGAACCATCTCAATGAGATAGTTCTGTTGATACCCACAACATATGTCAAAGTACCCACAACACATGTTTGACATATGTTGTGGGTACTCAAAAGAACCGTCTCAATGAGACGGTTCTTTTGAGTACCCACAACATATATATTGATTGAAAAAAAAAAGAAATTTATTATTTGTTAACAAAATACAGTGTACACATATTTTTAACTCTAAACCTAATTAAGGTATGTATGATTGAATGAGATTTTTTCCAGAATTATCCCTCATCCTCAATAGTCTTGACCTACCCTACCTGTCATCAGTTTTCACTGATATTAAGGCCATTAGTAGATGAATTAAAATACTAATGATTGATTGATACTTTAGTTTCATGTACCCTCATAAGACTGGGTAATTTTATTCTAAAAAGAAAATAGATCAAGGTTTATAATGATACTATTGCTATTAAGATCTCTATATGGCTTTTTGTGCATATAAGCCCTTGAAAGTATTGAGCTTATCTTGGACAGACATGAACACATGTAAACTGTTGGTACAGCTAAAATAATATAGAAAATACTAGATACCAGGGATGAAAACATGATTAAAAATAAATAAATGACACACATTTTTAAGCTACAGACAGTTGGAAACCATGACTACTATAGTTTCTTTGGAAATTTAGACACCGGGTATCTTGTGAATGCAAATCCTCCTACAGTTTTAACCAGATCTTTTTGAAACTTTGCAGGTGCTTTTGTCAAGGTCTGAAGATGTGCATGATGTTAGGATGTAATCCTCACTCCTCAGATTCATTTTTGTAATTTTTACCATGAACTTAGATATTTTTGGGCTTAAAGCACATATACACTGGACATCTTGTGAATGCAAATCCTCCTACAGTTTTACCTGGATCTTTTTTTAAAAAAAAACAACAAAAAAACTTGCAGCTGTTTTTGTCTAGGTCTAAAGATGTGCATGTGATTGGATATGACATGGATTTGTTTTGAAAATATAATATTAACTTTTTCCCAAATGACGGATTGCTTGTGCAAGAGTTAACTGCATTAGCTAGATATCTTTATTGAATAAGAAATTGATATTTTACCCCAGAAATCACCATTATTTCAGTTTGAAATTGCATTAATTGTCACATTTGCATCTTTCTGACACAAAAGGGGTGTGTTGTTGTTGTTTTTGTAGAAAAAACAACTCCCGTTTAAATTTTCTTTAATAGTTGAAACAAAGAGAATAATTTTTAATGAATAAACCCAAATGTGAGTCCTAAATTGATTCAGAAGTCCTCTCTTACATTATATAATGACGGGCAAAAGAAATGCCACACGCAAAAGTTTCGATAAATTACTCAGAAAGTTTGCTTGATTTGATTCTTTATGTCCCATGCACAATATTTCAGTTATGTAGGGACGTGTCTTCTTGGGTTGAACCAGTGCTAAGCTAGGATCGATTTTTCTTGCTCAAGGTACCAACACATTGACGCCGGTGAGACTCCAACCCGCAGTCCCTCAGTCTCGAGTCAAGGACTCTACCACTGAGCCACTGGGCTTCTTACTCAGAAAGAAATAAAATTAGTGACAGTAGTTAAAATATTCATGTGTATAAGCTAACATGCCTGATAAACAAAAATCCATAAATTTAAATAACCTTAATGCTTTTCCCAAGATTCTGGTCATGGTAAGCTGTGTGAACCACATGTCTAACCTGACAAAGTTCTATTGTAACGCTTATTTTGCCTGTCAGTATAGTTGTTCTTTTTTATAGAAATATGCATACGGGAATCCATGAATTTTTGTCAGGTCCATCTGACAATAAAAAGCCCTGATTTTGGGGGTTTATTTTTTCGACACTTTTTGTGTGGGAGGGGCAATTGCTTCTCCTAAAGGAAACCCATATAACTTGTGTTTTTCCATGGGAGAGGGGTCCTGACCATCTCTTTTTAATGAATAAGCCCTCAGTAAATGGCTGCTTATGTACTAGCTTTGTTTAAACTCCTTCTGCTCAGGCCCACTCAATCTTTGGGTATGCAAGAATGGAGCCATAGGGGGGGGGGGGGGGTGGTGTCCGGACCCCCCCCTGGAAAATCATAATTGATAAAGGGTTTCTATGGGAATGAGCCGTAGCCGTAGGAACCCCATCCCCTGGGAAAAACTGCCCCCTCCCCCTTGAAAATATGAGTCCTGGGTCCGCCCTGGTATGCATTCACGATCAGTAAAAAGTGACCAAAATAGAAATCTAACTTGCTGAAAACAGCCGATTGTTCATATATCTGCAACATCAATTAGATCATTTCTGTTTCGTTTGTTCTTCGCGGTCAGCAAACTTCCATCTTAGAAGTCACATGACAGTCACGTGCCCGTTGCTGGCTTTGCCGTATAACTACCAAATAATCCTGCCAAGATTATAGTTCGTCTACATTTTCGTAAATATTTCTCACATAAATCACAGCATCGTGCAAATGATGGATTGAAAATACAAACTAGCCTTATTGAATTATATTGAATGGAGAAACAACAGGCAGATTGCAGATAGCCCCATGTTGAAATTTTCAACATATTCAGCTGGGTTGCGGCAGTGGTGTTTTCAGAAGGTCTCTGAACCGGAAGTACACCGCTGTGGGGAGTTTGATATAATGTAGTTTTAGAAAATCATATTGTACATTATTCCCCCTGGGGGTAGGGGGTCTATAGCCAGCTCAATGCCTATATAGGTTATACTATATATTCTGCATTGTTTATGTAATTTGTGCGAGGGGTCTTCTAGTATAACCTATTTTGCCCTGTTCCAGCTGTTTCCTGTGTTGCTGACACGCAGGCGTACTAGCGTAATGGACGCTGCATACGTACGCGGCTTTCCAAGCTCAAGTCAACTCAAGATCGGATAATCTACTCAAAGATATGTTTGAAAAGTTGTTTTTCTCTTAAATCAGTGTTGACCATCTTGAAGCTAACCACAAATGTCGTTAGGTGAGCATTAATTTCTATATATCATATCCATTTACGTCATTTTCGCATAGCCATGTAAATATAGACATCAATGCGCAATGAACTCTCAACATCTTTTACACTTTCAGTAAAAAAGAAAAAAAAAAGAAAATAAAAGGAAAACGAAAAAGAAAAGTACGTAGAATCATTACTTATTTGGAATAGTGTGCATGTGTGTGTGTGTGTGTGTGTGTGTGTGTGTGTGTGTGTGTGTGTGTGTGTGTGTGTGTGTGTGTGTGTGTGTGTGTGTGTGTGTGTGTGTGTGTGTGCGTGCGTGCATGTATATGTGTGTGTTTGTTGGGGTGATAGGTACTATCTATATTATATACGTCCATCCCAATAGTAAGGGAACCAACTAAAATCACTACGTAAGTGAATATGACCAGGAAACGCACCGGTCAAAGAGTATGTAATAATTATACCTTGCACTGTCCTCCTGTATGTTGAGATAATAAAAAAAATCTTAAATCGTGGATTATCTACCGTATTAATTTAGATTGACAACTATTGTATATAAATTTAAAACACCTACACCAGTGTATACCTAACACAATGCGACACATTTCGTGTTTAAGTTCGCAAGGGTGATATAAAGACATATATTACACTAAGCTGTAACGTTATTACAACTTTAATTTAACATTGCAAGCAATACCAACGTTCACACAACAGATTCACTTGAAGTTTAAGACTTTTATGAACAGGAGCTGGGTGGATGGCATGACTATGGGGGATCTTCTGTTGGCGTTAATCCATGCTCCTAATCCAAACGAAAACAATATATATGGTTAAGGTGTGTGGATTCGAACAATATCTGAGATAAAGCATTCAATCGACTGGAGGGGTGAGGGAATACATCTGGAGATCCCTGGTTTGCGTCATCGAAAATGTGGGATATCATAAAAACAATAACATGATTTAGCTGTGGAGATCTAATATAAAGCCTTTTATATACTGGAAAGCGTGTAGAACACCCCCTCCCGTCCTCGGGTATACCCATTTTACTTTTTGCTTATTCAGGGGATTCGCGGCCAGCGTCACATCATGGGCGGATTCAGAAAACTCCGTCAAAGGGGGCGGGAGTTCTGCCAACTTTTTTTTATCCGTCACTAACGTGTTTCACAGTGGACCGTACTGACCTCCCTTGAGAAGACCCAATTGAATCTCGAGATCGGTCCATACCAGAATTTCTAAGTAAACTTATAGTCACTTGTGATTTTCAAGGAGTGGTGGTGTCCGGATCCCCTGTCCCAGCTCAGGATCCGCCAATGAACCTTTTGCCTTTTATCACATGGCAGAATAATATATATATAAGTTACGGTTGGGGCTGTGAATGGTTTCTGAGATATAAAGCTTTTCATCGACTGGAGTTGGTTGGCGGTTGGTTAAACCTTTGGGGGATAACTTTTGAGTTTGTCTAATATAAGATAACAATACATTAACTATTAATTGTTTTGGTGTTTTTGTGTAGAGATCTGAACAGTTTCTGCGATATGAAACCTTTTATGAACTAAATAGGGAGGGGTTCTGATCTTATATTGTCTATGTCTAGATCAATAGTTTGTGTACGCGAGCTGCGAAGCTCGTGATGAATCTGCACATTTGCTCAGACTCGCCTGAGCCTTCTTTGCGCTCGACATTGCGCTTAGTATAGGCTTATATGGTTTATTTCAACTGAGTTACCGTGTTGTGATTTATAGAGGTAGAGCAGCACAGTGATTTCGTCTCACCGTATATCATATTGTTTCTATTTTAGATTCATTCATTAGACTTACTTTAGTATGCACGAAGAAAAATATTAAGCAAAAAAACCCATACTTTTCTGCACAACTCGTCATCCTGTCAGGGGCGATATTAGCAGTCTGCTGATAATCTTTGCAAACAGTTCGGACCTAGATCAGGACAGACATAACGTCGGCCCTGATCTGGATCCAATCTGTTTGACACTCTGATATTGTTCCTGAAACAATATTTTGAAAATGGTAATTTTGAAATAAATTCAACAGACGACAAAAATCATGAAAATGTACCCAGCATGCCAACAGTCAAAGACTAGGTGTCATGCTGAATCTCAGAACAGTTTACCTAAAACGCGGTTATTAAAGATGGGTTAAATGACTGCTCTAAAGAAACAGCAAAAATCAACACGCACGCACGCATGCAGCACGCACGCACGCACGCACACACACACACACACACACACACACACACACTAAAACAACAAAAACAACCCACACACAAAAGATGCGCCGATCAAGAAAGGAGGGGGGGCAGGGGGTCCGGACTCCCCTTAAAAATCACAAAAATATAGGGTTCCTTAGCACCACTGGTCCGGATCCGCTGAAAAATCACAAGCTACCAAGCCAGCATTCCATGTTGGGCCATCATCGGCACGCCAGTGAAATGCCATTTAAATGGCGGGTCGATGATTGCCCCCAGTAGTAATGGATGACACTCTGGCCTCAAAATTTTTAAGGCCTGAAAAGAACTTAGAATTTTTCAGGCTAAAATTTTGAGGCCATAGATGTCTATCCTGGTAAGCTTGAGTGACTAGCTGTGAATAACTTAGTTTATTTTTTGGGATTATTCTGGCTGGGCCTGTGATTGTGATAGTTTCTTGGGCTATTGGAGAATAACTTAGTTTATTTTTGAGGTCTCTTCTGGTTGGGTCTATGATTATGATAGTTTCTTGGGCTATTGAGAATAACTTAGTTAATATTTGGTTGGTCTGTAATAGTTTCCTGGGCTATTGGGGAATAACTTAGTTTATTATTGAGGTCTATTCTGGTTGGGCCTATAATTGTAATAGTTTCCTGGGCTATTGAGAAATAATTTAGTCTATTTTTGAGGTCTATTCTGGCTGGGCCTATAATTGTGATAGTTTCCTGGGCTTTTGGGGAATAACTTAGTTTATTTTTGACTGCTTTGTAATAGTTTCCTCGGCTATTGGGAAATAACTTAGTTTATTTTTGAGGACTATTCTGGTTGGGTCTATGATTGTGATAGTTTTCTGTGCTATTGAGAATAACTTAGTTTATTTTTGGGATTATTCTGCTTGGGTCTATGATTATGATAGTTTCCTGGGCTATTGGGAATAACTTAGTTTATTTTTGGGATTATTCTGCTTGGGTCTATGATTATGATAGTTTCCTGGGCTATTGGGAAATGACTTAGTTTATTTTTGAGGATTATTCTGGCTGGGTCTATGATTGTGATAGTTTTCTGGTCATATCCACTGGTTGGCTTGTGATTATGATAGTTTCCTGGGCTGTTGGGGAAATAACTTAGTTTATTGAGAGGTATTAAAAGGTTCTGCTGTGGTGATATATAAAATAACTTGGTTAAATTTCAGCAGAATCTTTATCCCCCTTAAATGACTAAGTTATTTTCAAAGCTGAAATAAACTAAGTTATTTTATATATCACCACAGAAGAGTCTTCATCCCCCTTAAAATGACTAAGTTATTTTTAAAGCTGAATTTAACTAAGTTATTTTATATATCACCACAGCAGAACCTTTTAATACCTCTCAATAAACTAAGTTATTTCCCCAACAGCCCAGGAAACTATCATAATCACAAGCCAACCAGTGGATATGACCAGAAAACTATCACAATCATAAACCCAGCCAGAATAATCCTCAAAAATAAACTAAGTTATTCCCCAATAGCCCAGGAAACTATAACAAAGCAGTCAAAAATAAACTAAGTTATTTTGCAATAGCCCAGGAAACTATCATAATCATTGATCAGCCAGAGTAACTCTCAAATAGACTAAATTATTCCCCCAATAGCCCAGGATACTATTACAAAGCAGTCAAAAATATCCTAAGTTATTTCTCAATAGCCCAGGAAACTATCATAATCACAAACCAACCAGCGGATATGACCAGGAGCTTATCATATCACAATCACATGCCCAGCCAGAATAATCCAAAAAATAAACTAAGTTATTCACAGCTAGTCACTCAAGCTTACCAGGATAGACATCTATGGCCTCAAAATTTTAGCCTGAAAATTTCTAAGTTCTTTTCAGGCTTAAAAATTTTGAGGCCAGAGTGTCATCCATTACTACTGCCCCCTTATAGTGGCGTTTCACTCCTCTCTTCTCAACCAAAATAACTTAACAAAAGACAAACTCTATTATAGGTTATTACATGTATAGGTTATTTTGCTATTAAATCCTTTTCAACGTCTTTTAACCTTCCTATAATGATTTGTTTGTTTGTTCGATTTTTTACGTCCCATCAACAATCTTTCAGATATGCAGGGACGGGTCTTCCTGGGTTGAACCAGTGCTAAGCTAGGATTAATGTGTCTTGCCAAAGGACACAACCCATTGACGCCGGTGAGGCTCAAACCCACGGCCCCTCGGTCTCGAGTCAAGCACTCTACCACTGAGCCACTGCGCTCCCTAACTTCTATAATAAATGACTGTGCTACAATGCACTCCAATGCAGAACTGCGTTGCTACGCAGTGTTGAACGTTGATTGGCGTTGATAAATCTGCTGGATCGTTTGGTAGACAGGTAAATACGTTTCACTGCAGTTCAACGCATTATCGGTATTGAAAGGGGATTGACTATTTGGAATTCGCGTTGAAATACATTGCGTATTACCTGCGTTTTCAATGCGAATTTGACAAGTACAAAAGCGCGGGCGGTAGTGTAACCGCCAGACTAAAGAGTTTGAGATTCCCATTGTTGTCATGCTTGTATATTACATGTTCATGTAGTTGATGCATGTTATAAATAAGTTTACATTTTCAAGCTATCAATTATAAACGGAATCTCGGCTTGAATTTGGGTACGAGTAATACTTGAGAAGAAACCTTAACCGTCTGGTCAGAGGATCAACATGTAGAACTAAGTACATAGACGCTTATTTGACGTTACCCAGACTTAGCTCAAGCCGTGATACTTTTTTCTTTTCAGTGTTTTGTAAAGTACCAAACATTTGACATTCCATTTAACCGTTAGGTTGAGCCAGAATGTAATGTTTTGGTACTTAATACATGTACATATGTGCAAAAGCTACCTTGAAACGACCCTGCTGATGTACTTAGCAGGGCTATCGGTTTTAACTTTGGTTTGAGCCCTTATCTACGACCAGCGATCTGCGAGCAGCAACGGCTGTAGCGATTCTGTACAGGTTCACAAAGCCTTCTTTGCTCAACAATGCGATGAGTGCCTAAATCTCATGTGATTGGGCCAAAAACGATCGCTTTCGGTATGTTACTACTAATTTGATAACTACTTTAACGCCATTTTGAAAACTTGTTCAAAATTAGATTGATCTATTTGCTGCAGATTTCAGTCGAAAGAATCCGATTGTACGTACAGTCAACAGGGGTGTACATGAACCCTTTTCCATTTATGGCGTTAATACAATGTAATGATACACGTATGATGAAGCGTACTTTTTCGGTAGTGCGATCGATTAATAAAGGGTACATGATTATGATAACGCCAGAAGTAATACATAAATACAAATATACTAAACTACTAAAGTAACCTGACTCATACTTTGTGTCAATTTTTTGGTAGTAAATGAATACGATGCACACTTGTCTTTCCCTACGTAAAGTTGAACAAAGGGAGACTAATGATATATCCTCATTCTAAATTTGGGGCTCTATGTTATAGAATATAGGAGATACGCTCTCTTCACAATTTATATCACTTAGATAAAGGTCAAGGTCACATTGAATCAAAATTAGTACGCTGCAATCTCCAATATTAAGATGCATCAACACACGAAATTTGAGATAGCTATCTCAAATAATGTAGAGGATATGTTGTGGATACGCTTCTTCAAGAACTGAGACCAGAGGTCAAGGTCACAGTGACCTTAAACAGTATGCAGAATTCTACGACTCCAATATGTAACCTCAAATCATATTTGGGATTTCTATGTCATAAAGTATAGGAGATATGCTTTGAATAGTACAAAGGGCAAGACCAAGGTCACAGTAACTCAAAAATAGTACGCTTCAATCAACAACACCAAGGTGCATCCACACACGAAATTTGAGACTCCTACGTCAAATAATCTAGGAGATATGCTCAAGTCACGGGTTTTCTAGAAAATGTTATGCGACACTTTGCAACCTAAAGTTGCATCCACACACCGAATTTTGAATTCCTAAATCAATAATATAGGAGGTGTGCACCAGACTCAGGCACTTAGGGTGGAAAGTGTGATTATTCTGTTTGTTTGTTTGATTTGATTCTTTACGTCCCATCAACAATATTTCAGTTAAACAGGGACAGGTCTTCCTGGGTTGAATCAAGCTAGGATAAATGTGTCTTGCTCAAGGACCACAACGCAGTGACGCCGGTGAGGCTCGAACCTGCGGCCCCTTGGTCTCGAGTCAAGCACTCTACCACTGAGCCACTGCGCTCCCTAAAGTGTGATGAAGTACTATATATGCATGCTTCCCTTCGGGCGCATAACAACTTATTTCATGCCTGTCATAAACAGTATGCCAATTCATTTTAATTCCTTTATGGTGTAGATAAAATTACATAATGACGTTGACTAATGTGAGGCTCGTTAATCGAGTGCGATTTGACTTGGGGACGTTAATGTCTACGCACGACGTTATGCTAACAGTATTTCTCGTGGATCAATATTGGTTTTGTTAACGACTCCCTCCCACAAGCCCGCGGTTGGTTTATATAAATAGACCAAGATGGCTGTCTTGGTTCCCATTTCTATGTATAAAGTCTTTGGTCACAACAGAAACCATGGATGAAGAATGCAACCAGCTAGAGGGTATCATTATTCCATTTCAAATGCTTGCAGCCTGCGGGCCGCAAGTGAAACAGCTGAAATTCTGAACTGGTGTGTGAGAAGTATGCTTTATTGTATATGAGTAAACTTGTATTTCTATTTAATGCTGCGAGATTTGGTCTCAGCAATCCTCATTCAACTATGATATAAAGAGTGAAAAGTATTAAACTGAGGCCGAATGTAGCATTTTTATTGCTGCAAAAAATCTTGATGGGAAGGAGCTTAAGCCTATCGTGGCCGATTGGAATAGTGCATATGAAATTAAATCATTGACCTTAGCATATTTATACAAATTGAATTCTCTGGTTTTGTTATACGAGACGTACAGCTGCTATAATCCCGATGGACACAATAGTTTATGCCTTTTAACATAAGCATTGCTTTGAGGTAGACACGTTGGTGATATTATGCATTAAACTAAACTAATCGTCGTATCAATTGCATGTAAAGTACACCTGCGCTGTCATGTTTTGCCCTTACATAGTGTATTTTGGACTTTATTGCTTAGTGCGAGCGAGTATGCGTGTGTGCACGCGTTAATGCTGTTGATGTTGCCAAGTTCTTGCATTACTTTCTTTTGGTGCCTCGGTAAACTATGTTCTAGGGGCCTTGGGTTAATTTTGGAATTGGTTCCTAGGGTTAACTGTGGTCTTAGTGCCTGGGGTTAATTGTGATCTTGGTGCCTTGGTTAAATGGGAGTTTTGGTTCCTTGGGTTAACTGTGGTATTGGTTCCTTGGGCTAACTGTGCTATTAGTTCCTTGGTTGAACTGTGGTACTGGATCATATGGTTAACCGTGGCATTGGTCCCTTTGATTAACTCTGATGTTGGATCCATGGGTTATTTGATATATTTGAGCCTGGGGTTAACTGTGGTTTTGGTGCCTTATGTTTCCTTGTTTCAACCAAAAAATATGATAAGCGGGACGACTGTAATTATATCTAAATAGTTAATTTTCCATTTCTTGATGGATATGATCCTCGCTCCCCTTCCTATGGTGTTTACATTTCACAACGTATTCGTTTAACAAGAGTACGTTCTCATATTGATAACAATAATAATAGAAAGACATTTTTGACTTCTAAGTTACTAAAACAAGGTTATCGATACCATAAACTCCATCCATAAATCTTTTTGTCAAATTTATTACTGACACTCAAAGTGGATTGTTAAATACAATATATTAGCTTAAAGACTCTTCTGCAACAAGGCATATCAGAACCTGCATTTTATGGCGATTCAGTTTATAAATTTAAAAAAAATGTTGGAAACCGTAATTTTAGTGATAATTAAAGAAGATTATTAAACGTTATAAAAGAGTGGAATACAGCATGGATATCATGCGACAGTTAGTTTGCCTAGTTGTGAACCCAATCATTTTGATATTCATGGTTTCCTCTTTTATTACACGACGGTGGGTCAGGCCTCAGACTTAATGACGGCCCTGAGGTTTAGCTTTAATCCGTCAGTTAGTACCTGATGTGTGTCGTTTGTGGGCCCGCCGTAGCTCAACTTGAGGTTTTCTTTAGCACTGACTATCTTGGAGTCGTGAGCCCTGTTCTTTGTATCATCATAATGTGTTTATTTGATTTGATTGTTTCTCTGTGATGATACATTGCATTAGTAAGGAAGCATCCATGCGAGCTAAACAATTTTGTGGTTTTAAATAACATAATCCAGGGCGAAGATTCACCGCTAGTTACATTGTAAATGCATTTAACCCCTCGGTGGCTTAGGCTGCTGTCCTTTCTGAGGCGGTGATTCTGTTGTATTTGATCTATTGTTTAATGTACTTGCCATTGTCTGTTGGAGTTCTTTGTTTGTCTTTGTTTTGTTATGCATTACGTTGTGTCCATTCTAGCTTTGCAATCATCTTGAAGAGGATTAGATATCTGGTTGCTATGTTATTAATGTCTTACAGATGTACTGTTACTATAAATGTTTTGTGGCTCTTTCTCGCGGTGCCTAGGGTTGGTCTGCAGTGTGTGATTGTGGTATTTCCTGATCATATTCGCTTACGTTTTGGTTCCATTGGTAAACTGGGGTCTAAGTGCCTTGGTTTTTCTATGGTCCTATCACATTGGATTAACCGTGGTCTTGGTTCCTTTATTAACTGTGATATTTGTGCCTTGGGTTAACTGTTGCCTTAGTGCCTTGGTTTACATCTAGCCATTGTGCCTTGGGTTAACTATGGCCTTAGTGCCTTTGGTTGCCTGTGATCATTGTGTCATTTGTTAACCGCAGTCTTGGTTCCTTGGATTACCATTTTCTTGGTTTCTTGGGTAAGCTGTGGCCTTGGTTCCATGGGTTAACTGTGGTCTACGTTCCCTGTGATTACATGAGATCTATAATGCCTTGAGTTAACTGTTGACTTGGATCTTTGGGTTTAATGTGGTAGTGGTTCATTTGGTTAACAGTGAATCGGCTCCTTGGGTTAGCCTTGGGTTATCTATGGCTTTGGCTCATTGGGTTAACTATGGTCTAAGTACCTTGGTTTAGCTGCGGTCATTGTTCCTTGGGTTAGCTGTGGTCTTTGTGTCTTGGGTTGACTGTGATCTTTGATGTGATACGTCCATGCCGTATAATGCTTGAATTTAAACAGAATTAACAGTGACCTAGTGTCAATGCAACAAAAGTCGTTATGATTGAGAAGTTTAATACACAAATGAATAGATTCTTTAAAAAAGTTGAGTTTCTGTGTTGGTATATTACAAAATGATGATCACATACTAGTTATCAACTTATTGAACAGACAGCCCTGATCCGTCTGCTAGTAAAATAGTCTGATATGGGAGTTTTGAGTTGTTTGCACTCTGAGTACATTGGACCTGCCAAGCAATGTCATATATCTGCGATAAGCAGGCTAACAGTCGATATTGGTTTTTGCTGTTCAAAATTTTGAAACTTCTTTCTGCTTATAAAAGACCAGTTCTGTTTGTAGATTATTAGAGCCATTTCAGGAGATTTTGGTACACACACATACTTATCGCATATGCGTATATAGATGGTTAAACATGCATGTGCCCGCAATCAAGTGGGCCTAAAGATCGATATTTTGGTCTGAGCGTGAGTAGTGAAAGCTCCGACGAGTCTTCGCTGTTCGCATGTGCGATGAGTACCCAAATCTCGTTAAATTTCATATTTATTTGTAGCTCAACAACTGTCTTTGTGACGTGTATGACCGTACATCTATAGTACATGTATACAATTATTGGCACCAGCTTTCAACCGGTGAACGGAGACTTGATAGTTTTTGCGCGTACTAGTAATTCATATGAATGGACGACCCAAAGTCTACCGTTCCAGAGTATCCCATTTGGAAGATTGGTTGAAAAATAAATATGCCTGCCGGGCTGGCGAGCCAGTTTTACCTATGTACATGTATGCATAGAGAAATTATTAAAATACAAGTAGGGTAAAATCGGGCTAATTCGGACGGTCGGCTAAATACGGACAGCGACCTTGTTTGTTTCATAATTTAATTATTGTAATAAAAATACATTAAATCAGCAAACAGTAAAATCCTGATGAGACGGCTCATTGGGAGCCGTCTCATCTGGATTTCCACTGTTTGCAAATGTATGTCCGAATTTACCTGATGTCCGAAGTTAGCCGACTTTAACTTAGTCCAATTTGAAATTTATTTGATACAAAGGGTCCTAGCGTGATCATCTGCCATGATTGTTAAAATAATTCTGAACCATCTCCAACATGGAGGCCAGGGTGCGATGCAAGTTCGTCAAATGCATGTAAAGGAACAAACTATCAGGCTAATTTGAATCTTATTTTGGCACAAACGGTCCTTGGGTGACCCCCTACAAAGAGTGTTCAAGTTATTCTGATTCATCAAAAAACATGGCCGCCAGGGGGCGTAACCAGTTCTTCCTACATGTATAAGCCTAACATTTTAGTTTTTTAAGAAAAAAAATACATATTCCGTGTGTACATGGATATACTGTTGGCTTTTATGTACCAGTCATTTGTATCCCCCATCCCGGGGCCCGAGCATAGCGGGGCTTTTAACTTTTCAATTTTCAAAGCCCTGCTAAAAACTCTGCACTGCGGGACCAAATTTGTGGTAAAATACCTGCTAAATGCACCTACCCCGGGAGTTGACAATAATGAATATCAACAAATGACCTACATTTAAATCATTTGAATAAGCTTTCCATCTTTACCCCTATCACATGTGTCACTTGAAATTTGACTTCAGTTGGTCCAGTGGTTTCAGAGAATTTACGAATATTCTGTCCATAGCATAACACAGAAACTATAAGAGGTATCAACTTGAAGCGTCAATGGTAGCTTCGTATATTTAGGTTAAAAGAGTAACGCCAAACAAACATATTTTTTTAAAAAAAAGATACAATAATCTGGTTCTACTTATACAATGTAGCACTTAATACAAAAACGTCTCCATGAATAATCGGTATTATTCGTTTAAATTTGAATGCACTATGTTTTACTTTTTTATAGCTACACGTACACGCACCTTTTTGTACTTATTTATCCAATCTTGCTCGAGAGAACCAGCATCAAGATCAAAGAGTGACATTATACATGTACATTTAAACCACCCTTTACAACTTAAGCACGAATATCTCGTGATGAGCAAGATCTACACTGATTTTGGTGATATAAAATAGTTATACCATGTTTAATGTAAACAATATTTTATTAACTTCGATTCAATTACAAGTATACAATAGCATGATAAACAGAGAAAAGATCAACAGATATACCATGTTTGTCCACATGTACGTAAGATAATCCACTCGTTAAAGCTCGTGGATTATCTCCACGTGCAGGCGGGCAGAAAATGGTATAACTTTTCTCAATTGAGCCAGCATAATATAGATTTTAATGGTTACGTGTACAATGTATACCTTATCTAAACGTTGATGTGAAATAGTCACAATTAGATCTAGGGGAGGGAACCATACTAAACGCCTATGTTGACGTGTCCAGTGGTGCTAGACTTCTCATTTTTGTCTGAGTCTAGATCTTTATCCATGGGAGCAGCAATAGCTTTGGTGAGTTTGCACATTAGCCTGGGGACGCCTGGACCTTTGTTGTTATCAGTGTCAATAAGGCTTTTTGGAGGCTTGCTACGACTAAACAACAAATTCATGATTTGTTTGTTTCTAGATTTAAATTTTCGCTGGATCATGAAGTTATTAAAAGTGATAAGGACTCAACAGTATGTTAAACTGAATACCGGAGCAAAAGAATCCAACAGGTAAACCCCAGTAGGCCCAACAAATAGCTAAATCATCAGACCCCTACCATCTCATCAATAGATAAGTCTTTAAGTCGGAACCATCATAGAGTCTGAATTCTGACCAATCGGTGTGCAAAAAAGAGGAAAGCAAAGTTGCCAACCGTGATTGGGTCGACCACCAAGCATGCAGTCTGTTGCAATACATAAGATTTGCTATAGCCAATCTTATTATAATGGGAAATTATTTTAATGAACTGCGCTGAAAAATTATTAGAGCCAACAATCTTTTTCAATTTATACACCAAGTCACCATAGAATTCAGGTTCTGAAAGATCTTGGCGCAAGAGAGAATTAAGTCCAACTTGGAATTTAGATATCAAATCAAAGTATCGTCTTGAAATTTAGGAAAGGTTTTGAGAAGTTTATGATACCGACAGCCGTATTTAAGAAGTTTCTGAGTTAACTGTTTATTGCCAGTGTTGAAGTCAGTAACATAGCTAGATGCTCTAGCAAAACGAGTGAGTTGAGAGATTTAGACTCCTTAGGCTGTAGAGCGAGGAATATCACTATCTAAAATGGGAAATTGACAATTTCAAAATCAAAGTCGTCACGTTTATCATACATTTTGATAGAAACAATATCATCAGGAATTAAAAAATGCAAGCCTGAAAATGCGACTTCAGTATCAGAGTTATTGGCTTAAATTTATTAAGTTAGAGCTCTGAAAGATATGGTATATATGACTTACCATATTGTTAAATTAACATTATTAATGTTTAAAATATCGTCCAAATATATGGAAATAGTGTTAAACGCATTAATAACATCAGCCTGCTTATCATCAGAAAGAGACATCATAAAGTCCCTCTCATTACAAAACAGGAATAAGTCGACAAGCAGGTGAGCACAAATATTGCCCATAGGAATTGCAACTACTTGTCTATACAGCTTGGTACCAAATTGAATAAAAATGTTGTCCAACAAAAAGATCAGCGGATCATATATATTTTGACATGACTAATATATATTTTGTTTAAACTAAGTACTAACAATAAACAAAATAGTCACCAGTGCTAAAATTAGAATACAACCTTAAAATGGCTCCTCCTAATAAACCACTGGTCCAAATGAAAAAATAACATGGATATTGGTTTGTGTTGTTGCTTAACGTCCCAGTCAACAATTTGCCAATGATGTCAGGATGATTTACTGTCTTCCATGGTTAAACCAGTACTAAGCTGAGGATAATGTGCCTTGCTAGAGGACACAGCGCAGTGTCTCCGGTGAGTTACGAGCCAAGAGTATAACACTCTACTACTCCTCCATGTATGGATGTGTAAATATCTGTTGAACACATGCAGTACTAAAATTACCATTAGATACTTTTTTGAAGCTACACAGACAGTGAACATGCACACTCATAAGCAAAATTGGCTGATTTTAAGATTTACCTATTCAAAAAGTATTGGTATGTAGCCCCATCCCACTGGTATTGACTAACAGTTTAGACTCAGGCCCTGAGGTTATAAAACTTTAGCAAGCAGCCAATCATTGCGCTTTATTTTGTGTTTGTTAATGAACTCAAGTTTTATAATCTCGAGACCTGGTCTTACCAGAGATACTGATCTGTAAATCTTGTTTAAGCTTGAGATGACAGGATTTTGTTGGATTTTCCAATGGGATGTGAAGTAGTTTTGGGGTGGATTACATGGTTTGACAAATATCACCCAACAACCATTTAGACGGAAACGGATTGGTCCAATTGTAAAGATAGGGAAATCCCATTCGGCTGAAATGGGTTAAGATGTGTCTTTATGCCTATTTAATAAGAACATGCACTTATATTTTGTGTGCTTGCCCGATGAATATCTCGTTTATTTGGTCTGGTTTGATGCTTAACGTCCCAGTCAACAACTACATGTATAGTCTTTTTGGAATGTGTGAATAAGCCACCACTTGAAAATCTTGCAATTATAGAATCGGCGGGAAGCCAAAGCTCAGGTAGGCCTCTGCATCCGAACGTCAGTATAGACGTTTTTTGTCACGTTTATATACGAAGCGATAAATGTGGTTCTACATTTGTACATGTAAAATGGGATCATACGATAAATCATGTAGTGCCTGTACAAGGCGGACAATCACGTGATACACATGTGGTTGTCTTACGCGATTTGTTTCCCTTTTGCGCTCGATTGAAGTACGTTTAACAATTATTTTCTTGGTTTTCGGTGGATTTCAGAAATGACAAATAGTGCAGAGTACCCGGACTAGGAAATTCTTCTCAATGACGCTGTATTTTTAGACTAGAGTTTTATAGTTATCTTGAAATACGCCGCAAGACAGTGCTGTATGAGTTGGTTGGAATCACACGTTTGTCAAGTAATGCTTTGTTTGGGCATTTTTGTTGTGCCCACTATTGTGCAGCAATTGTATAATAATGGTAAAATTACATTTGGTAAATAAATGATGACAGGCATTTATTCTATGCAGTAAAGCTGAAATTTGCAGGGAACACCAGCAAAGAAAGACAATGATAGGAGTCACACATCATATGATAAGAATCACACTAAGTTTTTAACCAAAATTGATAGGCCTCACACTTAGTTAAAATGGATAGGAATCGCACGTGTATATTGTTAATAGAAAATTGCATAAATTTTATACTACTGCTAATGTGTATAAATAATATTGTAGCGTGAACCATCCAGCCGACAATCTCCATAAGTGGAAAAGCATCCCTCTAAGGCTGGTTTATCACATATGGTAAGTTGTGGAATTGCATAGTACACATAGTACATCTAATACATTACAGAAATGCATTATACACGTGGCACTACATCGTCATATAACTTTCCCCTCTGAGAAGTCTCGACCCCCGACTTGGTCTGGGAAATACACATGTACATGGGTAAGGCAACTCTTGTCTGGCACTGGACATTATCTCAATTCTTCCACCTAATGAAGCAAACGCACTCTGTCAGTGGAAAATCATGATCATCCACCAATGGTTGTGTATTGCTATATAGGCTACCTTTATGCCCAGGTCACACATTCACGGATCACCTCGCCGGTTCTACTACGGATTAAATCTCACGGATTAATTGGAAATACCAATTTCCGTAGTCCGATAAGGATGCACTATATACGTATGATTAAGTACTACTACGTATGATTACGGATGCAATACGAAAAGCTACGGACTATTAAGGATTAGCCACAAATGATGCCTGATTGAATCGGAGTCTAATCCGGCGTCCAGTCTGTGAATGTGTGACCTGGGCATAACTCAATTCACATATAGTAAAGTTTGTAATTTGCATAGTACACCACATCCGCACAATATAATTTGCGTGAAACTAATATGTATTTTGTTTAATCTAAGAACTCACACTAAACAAATAAGCCACCAGAGCTAAAATAAAAATACAGCCTTAAAATGGCTCCTCCTTATGAACCACTGGTCCAAATAAAAAACATGGATGTTTGTTTGTGTCGTTGCTTTATGTCCCAGTCAACAATTTGCCAATGATGTCAGGATGATTTACTGTCTTCTAGGGTTGAACCAGTACTAAGCTGAGGATAAAGTGTCTTGCTATAGGACACAGTGCAATGTCTCCAGTGAGTTTTGAGCCCTTGGGTATGTCACAAATTTGGTGTTCAACCTTATACAGGTAAATAGTGGTATGCGATCTCTACAGGTAAATTTGTGATGTGCCACCTTTTATAGGTATTTTAATTCTGAGTTTTTTACTCACATGTATATTCATTCTGCATTTACATTCAAGAGGCGACAGAGATAGTGTTAGTTATATTTTAAAGAAGAATTCACTCAGATGTAATATTGGTGGACGGAGAGAAAAACTGTGGCTTTTTGTGCCGGCCCTATGGTCCTGTAGATAGCAGTCTTCCCAGACCAGTCACTGTAGCCAATATCCGTTTGTAAAACGGCGACAGCTCAAGCTCAACATTGTAGTGCGATGTAGCCCCCCAGTCAATTACCAGAGATGATGAGAGGGTGTCATGTGGTTGATTTGGATAGCAAATACGCGTTTTCCATCATAGAAATTATACCAGCGTGACTATTTGACGTTAATGTGCTGTGTGTGGCATTAGCGCGGCTCTCTATGTGCTGTGTTTGGCATAGAGCGTATTATCGAACTCTATGTGCTGTGTTTGGCATAGAGCGAAATATGTAACGTTAATGTACTGTGTGTGGCGTTAGCGCGGCTCTCTATGTGCTGTGTTTGGCATAGAGCGTATAATCGAACTCTATGTGCTGTGTTTGGCATAGAGCGAAATATGTAACGTTAATGTACTGTGTTTGGCATTAGCATGCATTATATTCAGCCACTATGTACTGTGTTTGGCATAGGGCGCATTATTCAATACTAACGTACAACGTTTGACAGTAGCGCAATTCTCTATGTGCTGTGTTTGGCATAGAGCATATTATTTGACGTCTGAACGCTGTGGGCGGGGCGTATATGAATATTTCACGTTACATGTGATATCTAACATTGATTGACAAATAAAAACCTAGCGCTGTTGAGCACAGATTGTATCATTAAACGTTAGTGTTCCGTATGTTGCATTAGCGTGTGATTATTCAATCTCGGTGCGTTATGTTGGCATACATTGCATTGTTCCAAGTCTAAATACGGTATTTGACCCTGGTCGTTCAATAGATTCATAACGCTATATTTCGTACAGATTGTATCATTAAGCGTTAGTGTGTCTCGTGTGTTGCATTAGCGTATGGTTATTCAATCTTGGTGTTTTATTTAACGTCGTCGTGGAACATAGCATTTTGTGCTGATATACATAACTAGGAAACATCTTAACTATTAATAGACTTGACGTATAGTGTAGATCAACAATAGACGGTGTATGGCATCTAAATAGATTATGGTTGTGCGTTGATTTATGAACTGCGACGTACAAGACAATTTTGAGTCCAAATTGTTATTTTATATTAGTTGTGTATATTGTGCTATATATATATAATATAATAAAATTATACTGTTGGAAGTTGTCAGTTATAAAGCGTATGATAGCTAGATTCCTTCTATATACAAGGTAAAGAACCTGATTTGTGACATTGGCGAACTCGGCAGGAACTAGCTTTGTAATCATATTGACTTGTTAACTTTCAACTTTCTATCAGTCATGGATTCATTTATAGAGGCGGGTAGAGCATTAGGTCTAGAAGGTGCATTATTAATAGATTTTGTAGAAAAGAAAGAGAAAGAAAAGATGGAGAGAGATGATAAGAAAGAGGCAGAGAAACTAGCACGTGAGGAGAAGAAAGAGGCAGAAAGGCTTGCCAGAGAGGAAAAGTTAGAATCTCAGCGTATTCAGAGAGAAGAGCGCAGTAAAGAAAGAGAGATTAAATTAGCTGAAATGCAAGTTGCAGAAAAGGAAAAGGAGAGGGAGTTTGAGTTAGCAAGGAGAGAAAGCGAAATTAAAGTTCAGTTATTAGAAAAACAAATTGAGTTAGAAAGACTGCAGAAGGCAGAGTTGCATGAAGTACCAAAGTTAACTCATACTAAGCATGAAACTAGGGCCAAAGTCCCCAAATTACCAGCCTTTAATGAGAAATATGATAGCATGGACTCATATTTAAAGCGTTTTGAACGTTTTGCAGAAAATGCGGGATGGGACAAAAGTAATTGGGCCACCAGTCTTAGTGCACTTATTCAGGGTAAAGCATTAGATGTATACTCTAGATTATCCCCTACAGATTCACTCAATTATGACAAATTGAAAGATGCGTTGTTGAAAAGGTTCCAATTAACAGAAGAAGGTTTCAGATCGAAATTCCGTAGTAGTAGACCAGAGGTAGGTGAGACCCCACCCCAATTTGTAGTACGGCTTGATGATTACCTTAACAGGTGGATGGACATGGCAAATGTATCAAAAGATTTTGATGGTTTGAAAGATTTAGTCTTGCGGGAGCAGTTCATGCAATCATCTAATAAGAACTTACAAGTATTTTTGAAAGAAAGAAAGGTAAAATCAGTTATTGAAATGGCAGAGATAGCAGAACAATACAATGAAGCACATGGTATTTCAGATTCTAATCGTCCCAAAATACAATCATTTACTGCAGACTCCAGAAATAATAAACCAGAAAGAAAAGAAAGTAAGCGTAGGTATGTTGAAAGTGAAAAAGACAGGTATTGCTTTTACTGCAAGTCTCCTTATCATTATATAAAAGACTGTCCCAAGAAAGCACCTTATAGTACAGGTAAGAAATTTATTGGAGCATCAGGAGTTGATGAGCAAAACTTTACACAAGTAGGTAGAGGTAGTCAACGAGGTTTCACAAGAGGAAATGGTCGGATTGGTAATAGAGGTAGAGGTGGTCATAACAACAGATTTGGCTCAAGAGATATTGAAACAAAATTTGATGAGGTAAGTGAACATAGGTCCCAGGTAGGTTGTAGCATTAGTGATAGTTGTATAAACAGTGGTTCTGTTAAACTAGAGTGTGGTCATGAGTTACCAGTTGTAACTCTTGCATGTGACGAACAAAAGAGATACACTCATGTTGGAAATCTGCCTATATATGACGGCTTTGTAGGAACTGTGAAAGTGAAAGCTTTAAGAGACTCAGGCTGTTCCAGCGTTGTTGTCAGGAGAGATCTTGTTTCTCAGGAGAGGATGACTGGATCAAGTAAGTATTGTGTATTGCTTGATGGGACTGTGAGGAAGTTCCCAGTGGCAAAAGTAGAAATTAGATCACCATTTTTCAGTGGTATTTGTGAGGCTCTGTGTGCTGAAAATCCAGTCTTTGATCTCATCATAGGTAATGTTGAAGGAGTAAGGGCACCAAGTGACCCAGATATAAGTTGGGAAACCCAAAAGTCTTGTCACAGTGCAGAAGTTATTGGTGCTGTGCAAACTAGAGCACAAAAGGTAAAAGATGGTAAGACCACTGAATTGTGTGTCCCTGACGCTATAAGCTCAATAGATATTAAACAAATTAGACAAGGTCAACAAACAGATGATTCTTTAAAGTTGGTGAGGGATCGTTTGTCTGGAGGTGAGAAAAAAGTTTCTAGTAAAGGTGATGTGGTATGGTATGAGCAGCATAATGGATTAATTTACCGAATTTTTCAGTCGCCAAAAGTCAACAATGGTCAAAGGTGTGAACAGTTAGTTGTACCCTTAAAATTCAGACAGCACGTTCTCCATCTAGCCCATGATTCAATATAAGCTGGTCATCAAGGGGTAAGAAAGACAAAAGTTAAGGTTTTAGATGATTTTTTCTGGCCAGGTGTACAAGGTGACGTTACACGTTATTGTCGTTCTTGTGACGTTTGTCAAAAGACTCTTCCAAAAGGTAAGGTCCCAAAGATACCAATAGGTGAGTTACCATTGATAGATACTCCTTTTTCAAGGATAGCCATTGATTTAATTGGTCCTATTCACCCTCCCTCAGAAAGTGGAAATAGGTTTGTTTTAACTATGGTAGACTATGCCACTCGATATCCAGAGGCGAAAGCTTTGAAGCACATTGATTCTATATCAGTAGCAGAATCCTTGGTCCAGATGTTTTGCCGAGTTGGTGTTCCTAGAGAAATTCTTAGTGATATGGGTAAGCAGTTCACTTCAGACATTATGAGTGAGGTGAGTAGACTTTTATCAGTCAAACAGCTGACTAGTACACCATACAACCCAGCATGTAACGGATTAGTGGAGCGCTTTAATGGTACACTAAAGACCATGTTGAAAAAACTTTGTGTGGAAAAGCCAAAGCAATGGGATAGGTATATAGACCCCCTACTTTTTGCCTATCGTGAAGCCCCACAAGATAGTTTAGGTTTCTCACCCTTTGAATTACTCTATGGTAGGACAGTAAGAGGTCCATTATCAATATTAAAAGAATTATGGACAGAAGAGAATCAGACAGAAGAGGTAAGAACAACTTATGAATATGTTGTAGATTTGAGAAATCGACTAGAAGAAACACTTCATTTAGCACATGAAGAACTGAAAAGAAATCAGAGTAGGTATAAGTTTTACGCAGATCGGAAGAGAAAAGAAAAACACTTGAAAGCAGGTATGAAAGTTTTGGTATTACTGCCAACTGATAATAACAAGCTCTTAATGCAATTGAAAGGCCCCTATGTTATCAAAGAGAAGATAAACAAATTTGACTACAGAATAGATGTTAATGGCAAAGAAAGAGTTTATCATGCCAACCTATTAAGAAGGTATATTGAGAGAGGTAAGGAATCCTGTGATAATGCATTGGACGCAGAAATTACTGCTGGATTAGCTGAGTTTGCAGAACAGGTTTGTGTTTCTGTCATTGAGGAAACTGATTTATATGAAGCAGATCATTCAGAAACAAATGTCAAAGAAGATATGCCCACAAATAGTTTGGATAGCTACATAGAAGGTAAGATTAGCCTGGATATTAGTCTTCCTAGGCTTCAGCCAACTGAGACTGTTGAAGATGTTCAGATCAATCCAGAGCTAAGTCCTGAGAAGAAAGAACAGTTAAGATCTTTGGTAAGAGAGTTTTCAGATGTATTAACAGATTTACCTGGCAGAACTTCTATCACAGAGCATGAGATAAAACTTATGACTGATGAACCTGTAAGATCAAAACCATACCCTGTCCCACATGCGATGAAAGATACCATGAAATCTGAAATTGACAGTATGTTAAAACTAGGAATTATTGTTCCAATTGAGTCTCCCTATGCATCACCTGTAGTTATGGTAAAAAAGCCTGATGGTTCTAATAGGTTCTGTATAGATTACAGAAAACTCAATAGAATTACCCAATTTGATGCAGAACCAGTTGGTAACCCAGATGAAATTTTTGCTAGGTTGTCCAAGGGAAGGTACTTTACCAAGTTGGACTTATCGAAAGGATATTGGCAAATTCCAGTAAAAAAGACTAGCCAGTCTGCAACTGCGTTTATCACTGCAGAAGGTTTGTATGCCTTTAGATATATGCCCTTTGGATTAGTAAATTCTGGGGCCACTTTTTGTCGTATGATGAGAACTATTTTGAGAGGTATGGAGGATGTAGAAAATTTTGTAGATGACATTCTAGAACATTCAGAAACATGGGAAAGACATGTAAATACTCTTAGAGCTTTGCTTTTGAAATTGAGGGAAGCCAACCTTACAGCAAAGCCATCTAAATGTAAGTTGGGTTACTTCCACTTGCCATTTTTAGGACACAGAGTTGGCAGGGGTATGCTATCTCCAGATCCAGGTAAAGTAGCCAGTATAAAGGAGTGTTCTCCACCCACTACGAAAAAACAAGTCCGGTCCTTTTTGGGTCTTGTAGGGTATTACAGGAAGTTTATACCAAATTTCAGTACAATAGCCAGTGTTCTGACAGACATGACCAAAAAAGGTGCACCGTGTAAGGTAGTATGGTCCCCTTCAGCAGATTTAGCATTTAAATCTTTGATCAGTGCTTTATGTAAAAGACCAATTTTACGTCTACCTGATTTTGACAGAGATTTTATCCTTAGAACGGATGCCTCAGAGTTTGGTTTGGGGGCAGTATTGTTGCAAGAACATGAGGGAGTAAAACTTCCAGTATCTTATGCAAGTAGGAAGCTCTTAGCCCGAGAGATGGGTTACTCAGTTATAGAAAAGGAATGTCTTGGAATTGTCTGGGGGATACAAAAGTTTGAAAGTTATCTGTATGGAAGAGAATTTATGTTAGAGACTGACCACCAACCCCTGGTATATCTAAATAGGGCAAAGACAGCAAACGCTCGATTGATGCGTTGGGCATTAGCACTGCAACCATACAGGTATCGCATCATTGCTATAAAAAGCTCAGAAAATATTGGAGCAGATTTTCTCAGTCGCCTATAAGGTAGGTTAGCCCAATCAAGAAGTAGCCACAGTATTTTTCAGATTGTAAATAGTTTTACAGAAAACTGAAGTTTTTATGAGAAAATGGAAAAAGGAAGTTGTTTTTCCATCTTGAGTGGGGAGGTATGTCACAAATTTGGTGTTCAACCTTATACAGGTAAATAGTGGTATGCGATCTCTACAGGTAAATTTGTGATGTGCCACCTTTTATAGGTATTTTGATTCTGAGTTCTTTACTCACATGTATATTCATTCTGCATTTACATTCAAGAGGCGACAGAGATAGTGTTAGTTATATTTTAAAGAAGAATTCACTCAGATGTAATATTGGTGGACGGAGAGAAATACTGTGGCTTTTTGTGCCGGCCCTATGGTCCTGTAGATAGCAGTCTTCCCAGACCAGTCACTGTAGCCAATATCCGTTTGTAAAACGGCGACAGCTCAAGCTCAACATTGTAGTGCGATGTAGCCCCCCAGTCAATTACCAGAGATGATGAGAGGGTGTCATGTGGTTGATTTGGATAGCAAATACGCGTTTTCCATCATAGAAATTATACCAGCGTGACTATTTGACGTTAATGTGCTGTGTGTGGCATTAGCGCGGCTCTCTATGTGCTGTGTTTGGCATAGAGCGTATTATCGAACTCTATGTGCTGTGTTTGGCATAGAGCGAAATATGTAACGTTAATGTACTGTGTGTGGCGTTAGCGCGGCTCTCTATGTGCTGTGTTTGGCATAGAGCGTATAATCGAACTCTATGTGCTGTGTTTGGCATAGAGCGAAATATGTAACGTTAATGTACTGTGTTTGGCATTAGCATGCATTATATTCAGCCACTATGTACTGTGTTTGGCATAGGGCGCATTATTCAATACTAACGTACAACGTTTGACAGTAGCGCAATTCTCTATGTGCTGTGTTTGGCATAGAGCATATTATTTGACGTCTGAACGCTGTGGGCGGGGCGTATATGAATATTTCACGTTACATGTGATATCTAACATTGATTGACAAATAAAAACCTAGCGCTGTTGAGCACAGATTGTATCATTAAACGTTAGTGTTCCGTATGTTGCATTAGCGTGTGATTATTCAATCTCGGTGCGTTATGTTGGCATACATTGCATTGTTCCAAGTCTAAATACGGTATTTGACCCTGGTCGTTCAATAGATTCATAACGCTATATTTCGTACAGATTGTATCATTAAGCGTTAGTGTGTCTCGTGTGCTGCATTAGCGTATGGTTATTCAATCTTGGTGTTTTATTTAACGTCGTCGTGGAACATAGCATTTTGTGCTGATATACATAACTAGGAAACATCTTAACTATTAATAGACTTGACGTATAGTGTAGATCAACAATAGACGGTGTATGGCATCTAAATAGATTATGGTTGTGCGTTGATTTATGAACTGCGACGTACAAGACAATTTTGAGTCCAAATTGTTATTTTATATTAGTTGTGTATATTGTGCTATATATATATTATATAATAAAATTATACTGTTGGAAGTTGTCAGTTATAAAGCGTATGATAGCTAGATTCCTTCTATATACAAGGTAAAGAACCTGATTTGTGACAGGGTATACTTCTTTACAACTCCTCTGTGTATGAATGTGTAAATAGCTGTAAAACACATGTAGTACGAAAAAAGAAATGTCAAAGTAACTTGACAAATTTCCCCCAAATATCTAGTCTAGCTTAAGACACATTAGTGGAAAGTTAGCTGTAATATAGGAGATGTGCTCCAGACACGAAAAACCTAGACATGGGACCAAAAGCCAATGTCAACATCTAAGTGACCCAGAATGGTATGCGCCTTCCCAAGAGGAATTAACGCAACAAATTTGCTATTCTTACATCAAATAATATAGGAGATATGCTCAAGACCCTGATTATTCTAGATTCTAAGTCATAAGTCAAGATCACGAACTAAAAATGGTACGCAGCATATCAGCATCCAAAGATACATCCATACACCAGATTTTGGATTCCTCCTCAAATAATATAGATATGCTCCTGACACGATCATCTAGAAAAAAGGTCAAGGTCACAGTGACTCGAAAATTGATACATGATACTTTGCCATCCCAAGATGCAACAACACACTACCTTTGGGATTCCTAGCTCAAATAATATAGAAGAAATGCTCCTGACATGATTATTCTAAAACTATGTCAGAGGTCAAGGTCACAATGACCCCAAAATGGAATTCGACATAACCCATTCCCACGATGCATCCACATACACAATTTGGAATTCCTTCCTCAAATAATATAGAAGTTATGCACCAGACTCGATGCCATTTCTAGAAACTAGGTCAGATGGCAAGGTAACAGTGACTGAAAGTGAAATGGGACAATCCGCCATGACAAGATGCATTCACCCACCAAATTTGGGATTCCTACCTTAAATTATATAAGAGATATGCTCCAGACACAACTATTCTAAAAACGAGATCAGATGTCAGGTTTAAGGTCACAGTGACCCGTAAATGGTACGTGACACTCCATCATTCCAAGATGCATCTACACACCAAAGGATCATTGACGGTTTGGGTCTTATACTCCTATTTTTCTGATTCCTAGAACGCTGCTTTTGAGCTTCTAGTGTGGTGCATTTAGTATCAGTGCAATAGTTGAATCTAATGGCAAGAGCCAGCTAGCAAAATATTTTCAAACTTCCTACGCACTCGAGAGTTATGGCGGGTAGAAAGGGGAGGGGGCCTGAAATTTCATGAAATAAAAAGTGCAAGTGATTTCTGCACGTTTTCTTAATTTATTTGGTAGGCATGGTGATATCTATTGAACATGCCATATGCAGAGTATTAACGAATCACGATAATGGATGAAATAGTTTTAAAAACAAAATATGTTTTGTAATAAGATGATTTTGGGGAGATAATTTAGAAGTCACCTGTACATTTTTGAACACATGTACCGTAAATAATACAAAACTGAAAGCTCAACAAAAGAAATATATGTTTTTTGAATGAATGAAAGTGTCCCATTTAGCATTGGAAAGTAAAACTGATTCTAACTAGATCCTTTGAATATTACTTTTGCTTTGTTTAAAGGGCATAGCATGTTAAATGTATTTAAAGTGTCCGAATATTTATGGTATACATATGCATGTATATCCCTATATGAGACAAGATTATGAACACTACAGTATTTACCTGTTTTGACTCTTTGCATGCCAGTGGATAATTTTGTCGTCTGCCAATAGCCTTCTGCAAACAGTTTGAACCCAGATAAGACCAACAGAATGCGGTCTTGATCTGGATCCAAACTGTTTGACACTCTGATGGTGGTCCTGGGTGGTTTATTTTTATGACCTTAATTTTGAAGAAAGTCGGCAGACGAAAATAAAAACATGAACAATTCCCTAGCATGCAAATAGATAAGTACAGGACGTTTGCAAAATAATGTGTCATTTAATAACAGTGAGTTTTTTCTTCTGAAAAATGCATAAAACCTTGCTAATTCTACTTTTAATCTTTAAGTACTTTATATTAAAATAACACAGAATACAAAGCAATTTAGGAGGTTGGTTCTAGATAACTTCATTATTGTCATTAATTTCTTATTGGTTAGAAAAGGCATTTTATGGGCTTAGGCCCTGGGTTTTGGGGCTGCTGAACATCTCCCCCCCCCCCCGCTGGTGCCAGCAAGCCATTTCCATACAATGTGTAAAATATGGTAACACATATACATGCAAAAGCTTTTGCTGGCACACGGGGGGGGGGGAATGATATTGTAAAAAATGTTTTCGGATTTCTATATATCTTAATGTAAAACTGATTGTTCTTAGGAGATGACGGAGTGTCAAAAATGGCACGTGACCTTTTGCCATCCCAAGATCCATTTACACATCTAATTTGGAATTCCTATCTCAACAAATATAGAAGATATGCACCAGACTCAACGCAGTCTATAGAAACTAGGTCGGAAATCAAGGTCAATGTCAAGGTCACAGTGGACCAAGGTTGAAACGCAACTTTCTGTCATTCGAAGACGCACCCACACACCAATTTGGGATTCCTACCTTAAATAATATAAAAGATATGCTCCGGACACAATGATTCTAAAAACAGATCAGAGGTCAAGATCAAGGTCATTGTGACTCGTAAATGCTACGCGGCACTGATGCATTCCACACCAAAGGGGCACGTGCATTAAGGGGCTAATTTGGCCCCCTCTAGAGCCAAAACTGAAAAAAGTAAGTGAGTATGATCAGGAAATACCACAATCACAAACTGCAGACGACCCGGTGGCACCGCGAGGAAGAGCCGCTCAACCATCACCAGACACCAGGAAGACAAATTAAGCAAAGCAATCAGCTCTCTCTTCCCCATCAAGATGATTGCAATACTAGAATGGACATAAAGTAACGTACAGCAAAACATAGAACAATTACAGACTCCCACAATGGGAGTAACAATAAACAAAAAGTCAACAACAACGGAACCACCGCCTTAAAAACGGACAGCAGCCTAAGCCACCGGGAAGCTTAAATGCATTTTACTGGTACCAAATCTTCGCCCAAGATTCTGCTGTTGTTGAAGTACAAGAAATGTTCAGCTCGCATGGAGGCCATCTAACTAATGCAATGTATCATCATGGAAATACTCTAATCAAATAAACACTCCATGATGAAACAAAGAAAAGGGCTCATGACTCACAGATAGTCAGAGCTAACGAAAACCTCAAGTTGGCCACGGTGGGTCCAGCTACAGATAAGCATCAGGCACCAATCCACCGATTAAAGCTTTACGTCAGAGCCGTCATAGAGTCTGAGGCCTGACCCACGGTCGTGCAATTAAAGAGGAAACCATAGCTATAAACCGTGATTGGGTTTAAAACTAGGCATGCAGACTGTCGCATGATATCCAAATTATATCCAACCCTTATATAACGTTTTACTATCTTTTTGAATTGATCACTAAAATTAGGTTTTCCAACAATTAATTTGAATTTATAGACTAAATCACCATAAAATATAGGTTCTGATATGCCTTGTTGCAGAAGAGTTTTAACCCAATGTTGTATTTAACAATTAACTCTGGGTGTCTGTAGTAGAATTTAGAAAATACTTTTCGAATTTTATGATATCTATAAAATTGTTTTAATAATTTAGCAGTTAAAAATAAGTTTCTGTTGTTAAAGTCATCAACATTAGAGCACACTCTAGCAAAACGAATAAGCTGAGAACTATATACACCATAGGAAGGAGAGCGAGGAACATCTCCATCAAGAAATGGGAAATTTACTATTTCAAAATTAAAATCATCCCGTTTAAGTTGCTTTTCATCAATTCCATCCTATTGGTTTATTAGAAGAATGGTTCAAGTGTAAAATTCTGGCATTTATTTAAATTTAATAGTTTATATGGTAACCAAAATGGCTGCCAAAATATACCTAAAACAGAGAAATTGTCATTTTGGGTTAAATTCAAGGCTTTTTCAGACCGAATTTTCAAGAATTAGATATCAGCACAAGCGAATACCCAAAAAAACTTTTAATATGTTGTGTGCCATGATAACTCTCATCCTCTTTTAAAATATCTTTTTGGTATTTGCTTGTGCTCTATGTTAATTGCTCTGTTAATTGTCTTAAACGTGCTCCAAAATGGTCACTTTCAGCCTATTTTGGCAGCCATTTTTGTTACAATAGCAACGGTAAAAATAGAATCAATCCCAGACTTTTACACTTGTAATAAACTAATAAGAAGAAACATATCAAAAGCAATTTTCATTTTTTGGCCTCATAGGGGTGCCAAAATAGCCTCTTAAAGCACGTCCCCCTTTGAAATTCCTACCTCAAAGAATATAGGAGATATGCACTGGACACGAAGCGGGACAGACGGACTGATGCATGGAAGGACGGACGGACAGTGCGATTACTATGTCTCAAATTTTCTTTGAAGGCATAAAAAGTACCATTAAATACTTTTTTGAAGCTACATGGACAGTGAACATGCACAATCATAAACAAAATTGACTTATCTTAAGATTTATATATTTAAAAATATTGGCATGTAGCCCCATCCCCGCTGGTATTAGGCTGATCTGTATTCTAATTGTTTGACATCCAGTTTAAGTTGGAGATGACAGGATTTTGTTGGATTTATCAACAGGAAGTTGAGTAGATTTGGGGCGAATTACATGGTTTGACAATGGCTGTTTACCTGACCAATTTGCTTTCAATCTTGCCATTGCCTTTAAAGCCAACTAGAGGTCCTAGAGGACCAGACACACTCGCATAGATGAGACTGATCTGCTATTTAATAATTATGAAACTTGATGTTGCCTAATTAACTCCTATCAAATTTCAGTTCAATCAACATATGTTTCTGGAGGGGAAGTCATTAAAAGATTTTCAATATGGCTGCCATGGTGGCTATTTGGATATTTGAATGTATGAATTTAGCAAATCTTAATATCCGTATTGCTCTGATGCCTCCCACAAAGTTACATTTCAATCCAACACATGGTTTTTGAGATGCAATTTTAAGAATTTAAAAATGGCTGCCGTATTAGATATCCGAACATAGCAATATGTCAGATCTAAGATCCAAGATTTCATGTTGCTCAAATGACTCCCACTATAAAGTTTGGCTCAATGTGACATATGATTTGGGAGTATATGCTGTTTAAAGAATTTCAAAATTGCTGCCATGACCGCCATCTTGACTATTAGAACGGAATTATTTTAACAATTTAAGATTTATATAATACCAGGGTGCGTCTAGCCATGTTTCAGTTCAATATATAATAAGGTTTAGGATGAAATGTCGTTGCTGTCACTCTGGCCATCTTAAATATCGCAATGAAGCGATCATAGCAACTATAAATTTCCATGTTGCATCGATTTGTCGATGCCTCCAGCAGTACAATTTGGCATTTAGTTCAGAAATGGGGATAATTTGAATAGTTTCAAAATGGTCACACTGGTGGTCATTGAGGATATTGGAACTGAACGATTTTAGCATTTCTCAATATCCATTTTGCCCTGATGCCTCCATAGAAGTTGCGGTTCAACTGACATATAATATGGATGTTTGGTTCAAAGAATTTAAGGTTTGCCGCCAGGGCGACCATCTTGGATATCGAAAGCAAACAAATTGATCATCTTTGAATGTTCAAATTACCTTGATGCTAACTACCATGTTTCAGTTCAATCCTTAACACGACACTTAGGAGGAAATATCATTTGAAGAATTTCAAGGTGGTCACCATTGCATTGTATATTGGAAAGAAACTAGCTGATGAATTCTGACTTTATATGTTATTATGGTGTCAAAATCATAATATGCCACTTGATGTCTCCGATCAATTCAAGTTTCAGTTAAATCCCACATATGGTTTGGGAAATGTCTTTTGGTTAATTTTAATATTGCCGCCATGACATCATCATCAAGACGTCATTTTGCATTTAAGAATGCGAGTATTTAGCTGCATGTAGGCATGATGTTTCGCAAATTTTAGCTTACTCCAACTTATGCTTCTGGGGGAGATGTCGAATATATGAAGTTAACGATAGAGTTTGACAGATGTGCGGATCAATAACGGTCAACAGACCATATCATAAACTGACTTGGATCAGCTCAAGATTAGCTAGCAAGTTTTAAATTACACAAACGAGTTTATTTTTTGTCTATTCTTAATGTGATGCCTATCTATTTTACTATAGCAGATTTAAGTGTGACTCCAACCAAACCGTGTGATTTGTATCATCGTCCTCTGTAGCTATTTTCCTCTCCAAAGAATAGCAATGCTTTTAAACTCAATCAGTGGATAACTGATTTCTATTCACTATTTTAAAGCGAATGACCGGAATGCATAAAACAGCCTTAGAATGAATAAATTAGCCAGTTAGCTTTCATCAGGAACATGTACTGACAAAAGTGTGATTCCTGCCAAATCACTCCGGCAGACTTTGCACGACTTTTCACAAAAACTGGATTTTTTCGCAAAAAACGGTTTAGACTATAAAGATCCGGTGTAAATTCCGGGTACTCTGCACTTAGTGGCGTTTTTGAAATCAATAAAAAACACAAAAAGGGTTGGCATACCTGAACTCGTTCAGGAAACTCCCATAAAGTGTAAGATTATCAATTGTGAATCACGATATTAGCCCCACGCATAAACATGGACTTAAGACACGCTTTCCGAATGCCACTCGATGCCACTCTCAGACTGATGATTCAGGAAATATCTCTAATTACAGTAACGTTTCCAAACACCAACAGCATTATTTCTAGCGACTGTCCGCCGTCATGTATATTTCATGAAGCACTCAGTTACATTTTTATAGTTTTCGTGATGTGGCAGACAGTCGCTCGGCCGTCGGACGATAATCACTAAACACCAAACGATAAACAGTCGGCTAAGCGCTACTTAATGAATGATGAAGGATCACGATCAATGTCACGATTTTTATATAATACAACTATATTTATTTGTAAGCAAATACAGTCGTGATAGTATAGGTGCAAAAGTCCTTCGTGATATACTTGTTGCGTAGTTTTCATCTATGGCGAGATAGTCGTGAGTAAAAATCATGTGCAATTCTATCGCTAAGTCATTCTTTAATTTCCATAATTTATTCTGTCAGTCTGTTTTTCCTAAAAATGCAAGTACAAATTAATTGATGGAGATGCAATTTTCATCTGCATTATTTTTGTACACTTGAGCCGCCACATGAGATTTCCAACAATGTGGTATATGCGACCATCAAAGGCTCAGATCATCCTGTGCATACGCGTTCTGATCAGAGACATTGCTAGTCGCTTGAATATTATATGAGTGTAAAACTACTGACCGATAATCATTTGGAGTTTCGAAGCTTAAACGGAGGCTGCACAGGGTCGTCTGAGTCACTCTACAATCGTCAAGATGCCACACTATTGGAAACCACATGTCAGCGGGCTCATTTGTATTTTTTAAAAGTTGCACTCCTCATTCATTAGCTTCTTAAATTACGGCACATCGATGCAATTTATTATTCTATTGATATACTTTTCGCTTACTGTTAAGGCGGCTATTTCATCTGCTAAGGAAGGGAAAACAGGTTTTATTTATAATTTGGTAAAGAGAAAATAAGCTTTTTGTGCCGCGCAAACGTGCGTGCATTTCCGTATACACACTGAACTCATTTTTATTAGCCATTAAAGCGCATAATCACAAAATGTATGTTTTTGTCGTCCACTAAAATATTTGAAGACTCATAGACAAACAATGTGGACCCATATCAGACTGCTCCTAAAGGAGCAGTCTGATCTGGGTCCACAATATTTGCCTATATGCTTATGTTAAATAGACATTTTCAGATGCAGTTATTTTGCTGGTGTTTTAAGGACTAAATAATGTGTTTTGCCTCTATACAGAGATAACGGCTCAAGATGATACAGTTACTTTTGAATAAAACCACACCTCATTTTTAGCCTTTACCTATGTCTAAGGTTGACCAGTCCTAATTACGCAATCATGAGGCGCCGCCTTTACAGTAAGCGGAAAGTCAAAGAATACAGGCAGTCAGAGCTTTTTCGCCTACATGTAGGTCATATATATGACATAAAAAATAAGGACCTCTGACACTTTGATAGAGTATCTGCCTATTTGCAGTTGCTTCCCAAAACTTCCCTATGCATAAGCTATCACTGGTATCCTTTTGATTAAGCCGTTTTATGTATCAGGAACGAATGCAATTTATAACAAGACAGTCAGATCCCCATGACAAAACAGGAAACGTTACCCAAGAGGGTATGTAGTGCAAAATTTGACTTCAACAAAACATTTAGTAATCTATTATTTTCAAGGGTAAGGGTATTATAACATCAATGTTCATTACATATCACATTGAAAGTATTCTAAAGTCCAAAATCATGAGCATTTTAATCACTATTTTTGTGTATTGCTTTTTTTCAACTGATTTGTTAAAAAATATTTTGAAGTGCAACTCTAGTCTATACAACCTTGATGATAATATATACTGGCGGATTTAAAAAAACGCAACACTTGGATATCACCTTTAACTAATGTCTCGAAATTGAATGGAAGATAATCATTTAGCTAGGAGGGACTGTTCAAAAGTCACTTTTGTGGTAAAATGGAGCATACAGCACTTATGTGAAATACAACGGCTAAATTGACCAAACTGCTGGGAAAGGGCTGACTTCTTGGTTCTCCTGTATGTGATGCTTTCTTATGTATTTGTCATTTACCCATACAGTATCCTCGGTCAGGTGTGGTACTTAATTGTATGGATTCCTGATCTTTGACTTCTTCACTACTTTGGAAACAGAGGTGATTATACCATATTTATTTTATATGGTGATAGGTAAAATAATAATCATGCACTCGAACATCTGAATGAGTGTCAATTTAAACATGTTGAAAAAGTACCAAATTCAACAAACAGACATTTTAAGGTACCTTATATAGTCTTATTAAATGCAATGGTGCTAGATTTGACCTATCAATCGCATGCACATGCAATTTTATAAAATATGATGTTCCCTTCTAAAATTATACAGTGTTGATCATGATCACCTGGTTTCTGAGGAAGCCACCTGATCAGGATCAACACTTTTCTCATCCACACAATTAAGCATCATAAAATTTAAATTTTACTACTGCATTGAATGACAAATTACAAGTTTGTATCTTTATAATTAACCCACAAAGTACCCAATGTGCATTTATAAGATGGAATTCAACTTTAGCACTGAGTCAGTTCCTGGATTCTATTGTTTATCTTGTGATACAGATGTTTCCTTTCTGTTATGGTTATTTCTGGTATCTATATGCACTTGTCTAATTACATATACATTTATAGGCTTATAAATCTTAACAACCTCCAAGATCATGTGTCTGACCTTTCCATGCATGCAGCAACATGCAAGAAAGCCAGTGAAGTAGCTTTACAAGGGCAGAGCCCTATTCAGTTGAATAGGAAATCGACAATATGGCTTGGCTTCAGTATTTTGTGCAATATGCAAGGAATGTAACCGACAAATAATCATGAAGACTAGCCCAGTATTGAATATCAGTCAACAGTCTCGTCATTTTGGCGGAAATGTAAGGGCAGTATTGGACTCAATTGCTACTGGGAATAGACAAAGCCGTTTGAATGAGTTACTTGGAACCACAGATTCTCCTGGATTGAACCAAAGAACTTTCTACAAAGAAATTTCTACAAAGAACTTTCTACAAAGAACTTTCTACAAAAAAGGAAATGAAATCAATGGATGGTGGAATGAAGTCCTTCAAAATAACTTAAGACAAGCAGTTGAAGAAGAAAATGAGTTAGCAATTGCTAATGGGTCTTTTCATGAAGGAAGTACCGTAAGAGGTTGAGTAGGGAGCGATGCATTTTTAAATGTGATTTTTACTTTTATATTTATGTGCAAAGAAACTAAAGGACCTCGGACAGTTTCCTATTCAATTAGCCCAAATTTTGACAGCCTGTGGCTAGTATAATGCATAACTGACAACTATTGTTTTGTGCTTAAATCAAACATTTACATTTAGTGCACCTAGCAAAATAAAAATATTTTGAAAGTATTGCAGAATTATAACAGGACTCTAGGATTCAGGGGGTGGGGTATTTTTGCGACCAAATTTTATTTCACAGCAAGTCAAAGTTTCGTCAAGTATTCACCCACCTAAATACATGTAAACATTATGTTTGCGATATAAAACTATAAAACTTGAGACGAAAGTGATGCATTTGCATAAAATTCGGGTTGAGAAGATTTCATTGTTTCATCTAAAGAAGTGTACTGTCACATACTTTTGACTATTACTTGAAATGTTCCAAGTCAATCAGTTTGACTTGTGCACTGAGGTGTATTATATCTGCATGCTGTAGAAATCATAGCCTAGATAAACACAGTTTTTGAGCGTAAAATCGTTAATAATTTCTTACACATCAGATTTAACCTATAATTTGATGCTGAAAAGAACCGTCTCATTAAGACGGTTCTTTTGAGTACCCAAAACATATGTTGTGGTTGAGAAATGAGACAATTAATTACTTTGTAAGCACTCATAACTAAAGCCCTGATACATGCCATTGCAAATTGATATTTACCTACAGGTTTTTACAAAATAAGTTTCCAATAAGTTTTTATTATAAAGTGTTTTTGAGCATTTCGACAACGTCCCCCACCCCGCGTGACCAATTATGCCGTTTTAATATGTTGTGTGAAATGTAAAACTACAACTGTATGCAAAAGCATTAGTTTGGTCACGGTGGGAAAAGCACTTCAGTTAAACGTTTTCTATTTTCTATATCTTGATTAGTTAAAACAGAGTTTTAAACCCATATTTTTCAATTGTTACTTGTCCAATGAGAAAACTGCGTTTGTGGATAAGTCAAGGGTTGAACCTACTATCTTTTTCAGAAAAAAATATCGTTTTCCTTGAAACTTTTTTCTGGTCATTTTTATGGGCAATCCTTCATTAAGACTGTCCGAGGTCCTTGAAGTCCAAATTTTATAGAATGAAGGCAGGTTTGTGCAAGGCTGTTCAGATATAGAATATACTGCAGTTATCAGTGACAATACATATTTTGTTTTAAGCTCACCTTAGCCATTGGCTCATGTTGAGCTATTGTGATCACTGGAAGTCTGTCGTGCAACTTTCAACGTCCATCGTCAACAATTGCTTCAAAGGACATCTACTCCTAAACTACTGGCTGGATTTCAACCACACTTGGCAGGAATGATCCTCATATGACCTTCTTTAATAACTATTCAAATGTTTTTGGTCCGTTGCATATCTAGGTCACACAGGCTAAAATAGATTTTGGAGATGAAAACGTTTACAAATATTCTTGCTGAGACCACAAGGCCGCTACCAAGTTAATTCAAATTATGCCTGTTGGGCCAACATTGGCAGGACGGCAGGAATCACATATGATTGTATCAAATAAAATTTTTCAGAACAAGATCATGTTCCATATCAAATTAAAAGTAATGAAGCATACACTAACATACTAGGAAATGTTTTGCCCTTACACACATCTTTGAGGGGCCAAAAGGTCAGTTTCCTTTCTTTTCTGAAAGAAGTCATATATTGCATATCAAATTCATGGGAATGAAGCATAGAATGCCATGCAAGCAAATACTCTGCCCTTTACCCCCCCTCAATCCCTGGATGGGGTCAAATGGTTAAAAACATTTTTTCAAAGAAGGTCATGCTACATATCAAATTACAAAAAAAGAAGTTTGGAAAATGTTTTACCTTATGGTCACCCTGACTGTTTCGGTTGGGCAAAAAGGACAAACATTGAAATTGTGCAGAGAAGTATATTTTGATTGAAAATGGTAACTTGATAGGTTTTAGTTATGATCTGAGTGATGCCCAAGATAGACTTCTGCTTTAAGGATATGGGATTTATATTGTGTGGTAAACGTCCTCCTTGTGACAAGGACTCAGGTGAGCGACTCAGGGTCCATGAACCCTCTTGTTATTTTATCATCAACCATGTGTACAAAAATTAAATGTTTTAGTCTGTTTATCACGCATTGCAGTCCCATTGTTTATCTTTATGAACTACCATGCTATATGTGACAACTACATTAGGGAAATTTCCTTGTCCCTGTGAAAGTACATGGACTAGACTACATGTATCCATTTGTTTCAATTTCACAAACCTGCTTTTATTTATTTATGAAGAAGCTATTTTTAAACTGGATTCGCCTATGTACGTGGGAACTGTTTTGGCTGTATACTCTAAAACATAATGCACCCTACTCCTCACACAACATTAAAATACAATTCTATAGTCATTTATTAAACAGTTCTAAAACGGCAACATTTGTTGATATAACAGGTGTTCATTAACTTTTTGGCCCTTTCCAAGTGAAAGTTGACCCTTTTTGCTTATAAACTGTATTCAAATTTGGAAAACTTGTCTCCCTTTATTAATGAAATCCCTGATATAATTTTAATGTCAAGACATGACAAGCTGCAAATCTAAGCCATGCATAAGGAATATTTTAAAATTATTTTTGACCAGTATGACACAGTGACTTAGGTCAAATATTAAAGTACGAAAACGACACACTAACTACAGTTGTATAGTACATTGTAACGCAGAACATAACCTTGACCTAATTGTATGGCTGGTGAGGGTCATCTAAATGATTTGAAAAGCACTGTCAGCCCTCTATCTGCAGAACCAACAGCTAGATCTCGAAGAAAACTTTTGTTGAATGAGGAATTGGTTATCTGAACGGTTCTGATTTTACTGCATGTTTTCAGCACGTCCAAAAGCATTTAGATACTAGTACTATTTATGCTCATTATTGGTACAATTGTATTCCGAAGTACCAACTCAGATAGTTCATATGATAGGTTGATGCCTTGAGAATTTCTTGGCCCTTACAGAAAGTTAACTTATAATAATTTTTCAAGACAAATCTGTTGGCCAAACTTGCCCCAAGTGGTGGCCGAACATGTACTGCACTGGTGGAGGTAACAGACGTGTTTTAGAGCTCGTATAAGGACCTCTGACATTTTGATAGGGTATCTGCCTATTTTTCAGATGCTTCCCAAAACGTCCCTATGCATACTATATCACTGGTATTCTTTTAAATAGGGCGCTTGATGTAAAATGAACGAATTAAGGTTTTAATTAAAAAGTCAGATCCCTACGACAAAACAGAGACACTACCAAAGGGGGTAGGGGTTGCAAAACTTGACTTCATCCAAACATTTAGAAATCAATTATTTTCACCTGTAAGGGTATTATATCATCAATAATCGATTATAAATCACAGTGAAAATATTTTAAAGTCCAAAATCATGAGCATTTTAAAGATTATTTTTGTTGTTGTTTTTTTCGATCTGATTTTTTAAGAAATATTTTGAAGCGCAACTGAAGTCCATATTCAACCTTGATGACAATGTATTTATACCTTGAAAATATTAACCTGATCCTGGCCTTTATCATTAACATAATTTCACAGGCGATTGAGCATCTAAATATATCTTCGGCTTTCATCGTATGTTCTAATACGGAAATGCACGTGATACTTTACAGCACAGTAAATGTATATACCGCTATAATGATCATTAGCTCTATTGGTTACCTGAGTGGCTCAGTGGATAGAACACGTGAATATATCACATCTTTAATTTAAGCCATGCGTTGTAAGTTCGAATCCCATACGCGACATTCATTATTATAACTTTTTTTTCATTATTTTTTCTCCTTTTTGCAATATCGTTTAACCATTTTATTCAATTTGATATGTTTGGTGACAACTACATTCTAACGTCGGATCCGTAACACTGTATAGTAGCGCCATCTCTTTAGTTTGCGACATTAGTTTTCCTTCAATGTGGCATTTTGACTTTATAGACACAGGTGAGTCTGTGGTGCCTCCTTTTAAGAATAGAAACTCTAAATGCTGTTCATCAGTAGCTTACTAGACATCGAATATTCAAGCGATTAGCAAAGGCTCTGATCATAGTGTGCGTATGCGCAGGCTGGTCTGAGCATTTGCATGTCGCACATACCACATTCTTGGAAATCTTATGGTTTTGCTCATATATAAACCTCCTTGATGCTCTTTAAAGAAATGCTCAGACGAGCTGTAAATGATTTATTTTGCTTTGGAGCCAAGAGCAGGGGTGTTTGTTTGTTTTTAAGGCGTATTCGCAAATTAAACTCTAACTCCCAGCATTACATTACATTTTCAAAGAAAGCGTGAGCTTACAAAGTCTTGTATTTAAGTGCATTTCTTTAAGTAAGTAAAAATGGAATTAAAAAAAAAATAAAAGTGGGGTCAGGCAGGATTCGAACCCATAATTTACGTATTTGGGGTTACAGTGAAAAGTACAACTTTTTGGAGTTATCGACGGATATTATAGCAATTGGACCAAGACGTTTATTTCCGTAGTTGCTCGGAACATACCGATTACACACGATCCATCACGAAAAAATACATATTCAGTGTTATAACTGTAATAATTTATTCATGCATAAAGGTCAGGATCAGGTTAATTTTGAAGAGGTATACCAGAGGCAAGTTCAATAATGTGAGCGCTCTCGGGCGCTCGTTGTACTGGTGTCAGGCTTTACACATTATGAATGAAGATAGGTACCAATCAACGAGCGCTCGGCGAGCAATCGCATTATTGAACTCGCCTCTGGTGCAATATTATGCAGCAATGTACTATATAACCAATCATCCATGCGTAAAGTACACCCAGGCCCACTTCGAATCGAACCAAAGTTCCTATTATAGTTATTACGTAATAGGTGCGCACGCACGTTTATACCCGAACGGCTACAGTTGGAACTTTAGTTGGTTGCCAAGTAAACAAAGTGAATAGCCTTGCATGCCCCCCTTTAATTCTTCATTGCAGACGAAAATGATGTTTATGTACTGCACAGTCAACTCTAATTAACAATTACGAATAAGTAGGACTGCAAATAGAGCACAGGTAAATTAGTATTCTGTTTCTGAAATTATTACACCGAAACCCTTAAAGCGCCGAGAAAAAAATGCATCTGAAAATGTTGTCTGCTGAAGTCGTCTGCTGCAAATAATTGCCTAACATTACTGACGAATTAAGTATAGAAGCAAACAGCGTGGACCCAGAACAGACTGCTCCTATAAGACAGTCTGATCTGGGTCCACATTGTTTGTCATAGAGGCTTCTTTAACACTTCAGCAGACGAGGAAAGCAGACGACTTTTGTTGCGATTGGCGCATTAAGGGTTAAATAACAAAGAGGTTTTATGTTCTGCTAAAAATATGATAAGGGTCAAGATTTATCCTATATGCAGTTTACATCATGTATGGTTTTGGCTTGTGTTGATTTTTTTTATTATTTATTCACGGGTGGTAAACCTAGGAACTACCACGAAATTGTGTTAACGTAAATTTGTTCCCAAGCCACATCCGGGACACGTCGTGGTAGTTTCCAGGCCGAAAATTGGATAAAGAAAGGCTGGTGTCACTTTCATTTTTGTTTTATTTTAGCATTTTAACTACCACGATGAGCTGGAAACTACCACACAGGACGAACGGGGCATGAATCGTTTACGAGTAAATGCTCAGATTTTTTTTCTGTGTAGGAATGTTTATTCAGGGTCTTTTTATCATTTCCATCGTCAAATGATATCAAATTCCATTTAATTTGACAGATATGGGCTAAAATCCTTCGCACTTTGGGGAAAGTTGGTCGGATGCTCAATGGGGAAACACGAATCTAAAGAAAGACAATAACTTTTCAAACACAATTTTGGGCTAGAGGGGACGCTGAAACATATTTACACGGAACCACATTGTCGGATTTCACCATTGTTCGTTCTTAGTTGTAAAATAAAACAAAAATGAAAGTGACACCAGCCTCTCTTTGTCCAATTTTCGGCCTGGAAACTACCACGACGTGTCCCGGATGTGGCTTGGGAACAAAATTACGTTAACACAATTTCGTGGTAGTTCCTATGTTTACCACCCGTGTTATTTTCACTCTCATAGTAGAGCTAGATGAAAACACATCAAGTTCATGTATGAACTGACTGCAGTAAAAACCGTCAGGATATATGACTTCAATCAATGAAACATTTAAGATTATTTGTTTGACCCTTTTCATATTCTAAGCAGTATATATAACAAAATATAATGGCAATAAAATGTGAAAATTTATGTTGCATTATACTTAAGGACACAAGTTCATGTAGTTAAGCAATTTCGATCGTTTAATAAGCAGCATGTTGGCTTAAAACAGGCAAACAATAACAACATGACCAAGAAAAGTGTACTTATCACCAACACTATGATTGTCTCAAATTCAGGCTGTAAACAGGTACTTTGTGTGTAACCATTTATTTATATAGCTGGTTCTTTTAAGCAATAAGTCATATAGAAGCACAGTATCGCAGTAGTAAAGTACATACTGGAGACCAAGAGGTTGCAGGGTTTGAGCCTCATCGACAAGACACATTCATCATGTCTTAGTATTGGTTCAACCATTGGGCGTAAAGAATCAAATCAAATTCAAACGCAATAGTCACTGCATACTTGGTAAAGCAATAAGTCACTGCTTTCTGGGTATTCTGGTCAATTGCTGATTTCTTCTAAAATACAACTGTTTTCAAACAAATGTTTTCAGAAATACTATCACAGTGTCGAACAGATTGGATCTAGATCAGAACCAATAATTTGTCGGGCCTTATCTGGGTCAAAACTGTTCAGGAATTGAACAATAAAACAAAGACTAATAACAGTAACCTCTACTATTAGATGATCTTCAATCTTGTAAGAATTTTCTCCCTTAGACTATTGGATATGGTTATTACAGACTACCATTGTAGTACCTGCACATGACCTGTAATGACTTTTCTGTACCATTGATTCTTTATTTTAATTTTCAGGAATTTCTGAAATCCTTTAATTTCAGTATGAAATGCTCAGATTCTAACTTTGTCACATTTACCATTGTATTTAGGCATATTTGATCTATATATCAGTAATATTGCTTTACAGCTGGGAGACCAAGGGAAGAAACTAAGATTTTTTCGAAAAATACACAAAAAGGTAGGAAAAAAAAGATATTGAGTTCGAGATTTTTTTCCTCACCTGTGTACTTCCAAGTGATGATTTAGCTGAAACATATTTAGATATGATACTATGAACAGAAAAATGATAATATGCTCTCCAAAAATGATATTTTTACTGTATTGATCCACCCTCATGCAGGTTAAAAGTATTGGAGAATGCTCCGAGAGAGCATTCTGCAATGCTTTTGACCTTCACTAAAGTACCACCTGTCATCAATATTTTTTGTCCAATTATCATTGACCGTTATAGACAGGTTTTACTGTATGTTATATACAAATGTAATCGAAAGTCCTACAAATTCTGTGATCACCCAAGAAAAGGAGTAATATACCATTACAATGCAATAAAAGCAATATAAATGGTGAGGTCTATTCAGCATCAAGGTGTAATGCTGTAATTTGAACATTGTGATAGAGCTAAAATCGTTGCAGTCTGAAATGGTCTACACTAAAATATTTCAGCATACGACAAACGAAATAGAATTTTGCTGTGATTGACGCTTAAAGGGTGGATGGTTTCTCTGCTGTAGAACTCGTGTGGATATTTCGAGTTAACTTTTTATTAGTTATTTCCCATCCATAAGCTGCTTGATAGCAGCGAAAGGTACAAGTTGGCCTGTGCGCCCATCGAAGACTCAGATCAGCCTGCGCATTCACGCAGTTTGCTCAGAGTCTTTGATGGGTAGCAAAGCGTCCAACGTTTTTTCAGGCGGTAAATTACGACTCTGAGCAGACTGTGCGGATGCACAGACGTATTTTTACGCAAATGCCAACTCTCAATTTTTAATAATTGCTGCTGAATACCGAAAAGATATACCGGGCCGCGTAGCGCAGTCGGTAACGTGTCTGGCTACAGATGCGTGTCTGACTGCAGTTCCAGGGGTCGCGAGTTCGATCCCGGCCAGGTCCCATACTTTCGTGGAGTTTGATCATGAAATAATTTCTACGGTCATTCTCCTCCCTTCCACTGATGAAGAAGGGTTGTTGTCAGTTACAAGCGAAAGTATGTGCACAAATTACTGGTTAACCGCTTGTTCAAGCCTGCCCAGGAAAAAGTGTGGTTAGGTGAACTGACCGTCTCGCAATGACCATAGCTGTTGACTTGGGACGTAAAGCAACAAAACCAACCAACCAACCGAAAAGATATAATTAGTCGGGTTTGGTCCAAGAGTTTTGCACCATACCTGCATAAGACTGATACCCGCGTCTATCCAGGTTCTCATAAAGGACACTCTTTGAGACAGGGTACCAGACTTAATGTTAGACTATTTCTGAAATACATAGAGTGTAGAAGGCGACATTGGGTTTTTTCCCAACAAAATTCTCAACTTTTAGTGGTGATAAACGTCTATTAACTCTACAGCCCATTAAAGACTCCTCTTGCCGTCTGCTGATAATATTTGCAAGTAGTTTGGATCCAGATCAGACCCGAAAACACTAAAAAAAGTAGTGCTTTTTTAGGATCGTCCATACCAGTTCAAAGAATCCACAGATTCAGAAACTTTTAGAAAAATGTCATGAACTTTTAGCTTATAAAGAAATTGTTCTCTGTTGGATTCCTTGTCATATAGGTATCCAAGGGAATGAGATGGTAGATCAGCAAGCAAAAACATCGCTTTCATTAGAACCAACTTCTTTTAAGATTCCTTTTTCAATTTTTAAGCCATCTATCAATAAATATATCTTGAATTAATGGCAAACTTCATGGAATAACAGCATTGGAAATAAACTTCTTGAGATAAAAGCAACTATTGGTGAACAACAATCAGTTGTTCGAAACATTAGAAAAGAAGAAGTTGTTTTGGCTCGACTTTGTCAAGGTCATACAAGGGACACGCATTCATACTTACTGCAAGGTGAAGAGCAACCACATTGTGTTGGTTGCGATGCACCATTCACTGTACGTCACATCCTTTTGGAGTGTGGTGATTTTGCACAAGTAAGAAATAATTGCTACCATGTTGAGAACATGAAGCAGTTGTTTCAAGATATACATATTGATAGTATTATGACATTTTTAAGACAATTAAATCTTTTTAACAAAATCTAAATGCTATCTTTAAAATCATGATTTGTTTTAAATTTGTATCAGACCATAATTTAGATTCATTAATGTTGTATTCTGTTCAGTTAAAGAACATGTACAGTTACATGAATAGCTCTTTGAAATTGTAAGATATTCTACGCGGGCTCTCCTGTCAACAATCGTATTGCAACTAATTATCATTATACAAACTCATCATCATCATTCCTTTTATTTTATCTTATAAATGTTTACTTTTTCCATCCACATCATGTTTAGTTTAATACCGTCTGACGCTAATGACTAACAAGGGTTGATGCGTCGTTAAGCACCAAACAAACACACAAAGTTAGTTGTCAGTTATGCTTCATATTGGTGTGTGTTGTGCTATGGTGTCTGTTCATTTTAGCCTTGTTGTCATTTGCTGGGAAGGAGCTGATCTCTTGGCTGCCGTTTTTGCTGTGTTTTATCAATTTCCCAAATGTGTCTTGGTCCACATCAGAATTAAGGGTGAGGTTGCGGCCGTGAAGCCAGTTTAAAGCCTCCAGTAAAATATTTTACTGACCGTTCCTAGGTGGCTCTTATTTTGTGGACATTTGTGTTTTTCTCATGCCTTTGCGTCTGCTCATGGCTGCCTTGTGGTCACCTGCTGGGAAAGGGCTACCCTCATGGCTCTTGTTGGTGATGTTTATTGTATTTTTGTTACTTCCCCATGTGATATCCTGGGTCAGGTGTGGTACTTTAATTGATTGTATTGGTTTCTGATCTTTGCCGTCTTTCTTACTTTTTTCTGCAAATAGTATTGTTGCACTGAAAGTGGTCCAAGTGCTAACCATTGAGGAAGTGAAAAAGTATATACTGAGAAAAATACATTCAAAATTACATTTCTCGACATCTGAAGATGATTTTTTTAAATTGACATTAAATTAATCGGTAATATCGCGACATTACGAGTATCAGAGAAAAGCTATTTGATTGTACTAACATATCGTCTTGAGTCCGTGCATATTCTTACCCTTACATGCACATTAATAACTTAAAGATGTCAAGACTGAATAATCTTCAACGCGGACAGGCCATTGGTATGCTACAGACAGACAGCACGAAAGATTGAGTACATGTAGCTGGTATTTTTTTGTGTAAACATAAGAGCCATTATAAGGCTATGGAGAAGACTTTCTACCACGGGGAGTGTCTCTGATACATCTCGATCTTGTCGTCCTCGGGTAAGGAGCCAAAGAAAGGACCGCTGTATACGACGAACACACAGGCATAATCACCATCAACCTTTTATGTAATGTGATACGGCATCGTCTCTGCCAAATGCATGCCATCCCTTTCGATGACCAAATTTAACAGCAGATCATTGATGGCAACGCCTTGATTGGGCTCGCACGCTTTATCAACAGTGTGTGTGTGTGTTTGTGTACCCAGGAATCGCTCCTCCCTACTGCTGATTCAAGAAAGGTTGTTGTCAGTTACAAGCGAAAGTATGTGCACGAAGTACTGGTTAACCGTTTAATCAAGAGTGAGCAGGAAAAAGTGTAGTTAGGTGAACTGATATTCCCGACATGACCATAGATGTTGACTGGGACGCTTAGCATCAAACCAAACAAACAAACAAACACAATTTCTCTATTGAAAAGTATATCAGTCAACAGTACATTGTATTTAGAGAGTTAGTGTTGTCATAAGACGATCTTGACAAAATTAATATAATTTCCAGTTGCGTGTTATGTGGCAGCTTCCTATATATCATTTGTCATTAAGAAGACATTGAACTAGCAGTAAAAGTCTTAGGATATAATACTGTATCAATCTGTCATTCTTGAATTAATGCGATAACGAATAGGTGTGATTATACTGTCCTTGAATTCATCTTACAGGAAGCAAACACTTCACAGCAGTTTTCAAGAAAATAAGCACAGCGTTTTTGTCTGTTGATCTTACTGGTATAAGTCTTTCTTAATATTTTCTTATGAATATTAAACAGTAATTCAGAACGAGGCTTCCTTAGCATGGAACAGATAGCAGTATTAGTTTCCTTAGCTTTTCGACCGTACCTTAGTAGAAAATTATACCAATCCATTAGAAATATTAATGGAAAAATTAAAATAAATATTTAAATTTTATCTTTCTCTGTCGATTCTTATTTTAATCGCAAATGCTAGCATATTCCCTTTTACACATGCAGTATTATAACTAACAAAATGACATACTTGCAATGTTTACAATATAAATCACGCTGGCAGGGTGGGTTTTCTCAGACTTGTATTTTTGTGCCTTTTTATTTAGACCAAACTAAATATTTAATGCATTATCATACCTTCATGCTGACTTTTAAATAAACAAAAAGCTCAAATACCGTCATTTAAAGGGAAACCAATATTTCATTCCATGGTTCTAAAACAACTACAAATAACATTGAGAAAGTCTGTAAGTTATCACTTTTCTATATTTTAATGAGAACCACTATGTATTCCTATAACAATTTTCTACCATATTTAAAGTAAATTTTGTGACACAAAAAACGAATTTTTGCAATCTCTCATTATATATGTTTTCTCTTCATGACGATTTGGAATTAATATTTAAAGGGGACAGCAACCCTGATGATTACTATGTTATATATGAAAGATCTTAGGTTGTGGGCTTTTGAATATTTTCAAATGGACTGTAATGGAAGCGGCCATATTGTAGGCTTAGTGACGTCACTCAGCCTAATTAAATAAGCGCAATCAAAATAAAAGACAAACCAATGGATTATTTGCATCAATCTTTAATGAAAAACTTTCCTTATGTATAAAGCTTTATATCTGCTGAAACACAGATGATGTGATAGTAGCGATAACTAAAAATTAAGCAGTTGAAAAAAAATCTGAAAACTCATTAAATATTCAAAATGGCGACTAAATGTAGGCCATATTGAATTCTTTAATTGCCCATAACTTGCTCATTTTTCAACTTATTTTGATGATACTTGTATTATAATTCATGGTTTATAGAGCTCTTTCTGTCTCCTTTAAAATTGACCATTGAAGAAGTAAACTCATGTTGTTGTTTTTTCTAAAATAACTTTTGTTCAATGTTTTATACATAGACTTAAATCAAAAATCATTTGTACCAGTATTCCATGAAAGGCCCATAACAGCTGGCTTTCAGGAGATTAAGATGCACCTGAATCAGTTTTTGGGCAACACTTCCTATACCGTTTGATTTGAATAGCACACGCCTGTACAAATGGACATATTCGAAGTCCAGTTTTGCTGTGTGTTTAATTTTCCACAAACAGCTTAGGTCATATGAAAATAGAAACACAGTTACAATTCTTATCCGACAGACTGGTGAAGCCAGTGATCGAACCCGCGACCTCTGGTTTACAAATCGAGTGACATGTTCACTACATCACAGTGAACCCCAGTTTAAGCTACTAAGACATGTGCGATAGCTGTTTTGGTGAGTCAAATATGAAACTTTTATTTTTTCTGTTCTATCAATCAACATACTCAATATGAGTTTCATATTCTTTATTTTTTAATTTTCACTTACTGTGAAAATAGGGTTTGGCCAGTGATCACTAAGTTGTTTCATCGCAATGTTGCTCGACGAAGTGGTACATTTATTTGGTAGGAACCATGCTTCAATGTATAAATGCAAGGACATAAGTGCCATTGTTATTCTTGTGTTTTACATGTACATGTATCCATCCAAATCCACTCTTAAACACTGGTAAATATTATAATTAGTTGCTTCTTCTTTACGAAAATGGTGTCAACTTAATAACTGCTGAGCTTTTCTTGCAAGACGTTTTGGAGAACAAAACAACATAAAAATGGTCATTCAGGGCCGCAATGCATTCCCGTTTTATATACGCAAACACATTTAGGACCATTTAAAACATTCATGGTTCAATCAGCTTCTGAACTAAATGATAAAATTTACAGAATGGATGGACAGATTGATGGACAGGTAGATGATCTCGGTCAGATTATACGAGAATTGTCGGTAAAGAGAGAAACCATACCCATTTAATAGTTGCAATTCTACTGAAAAGAGCCATTAAATATGATGGGGGCCTAATACCACTGCATTAAAGATTTCTATTCGGATATATAGTTATGAAATAATTTATGTAGTATTTTAATATGTGATTTTAAGTGATAGGGCTGTCATCCTGTTTGACTGTTCTTTTTTTCAGAATTGGGAGGCATTTCATGAAAATAAACTTCAGGGTATTATCATGAAGGTATTGAACATATGAATGGAACAGAACAATACTGATATAAAAGGGTTTTTGATTGTTTGTAGAGGATACATTTCATTAATCAGCCATAGTTACAGAGCATGCTTAAGAGACCTCGTCCTGGCATTGGAATGTAAACCATGCACATAATTTGAGAGGAGGCTTTACCTTTATATAAACACTTTAAGGCTTCACTGTCATGCCAACCACTAGTGACAGTGACGTATTACTTTATTTACAATTACTAACACTTCACTTGAGTTATCTAAATCGATTCGATATATCACTTGTGTATCAACCCTATCCTGTGGATAGGATTAATACACAAGTGATCTATTTATTATAAGTCTCTGACAACTTTGTAAAGAAAACATGGAGTTGCTGTCACTCTTGGCTGGAAGTACAGTAGTTATATTTTTTTATTATAGTTACATTGCACCAATTAAACACTTAAAGTGCACTATGTTGTTGTAAGACCAAGTATAGTTTGCGTCTATGATTTATTCTTTGATTGCACAGCCGTTGGTCAGGCCTCGGTGGTGGCCCTGGTCTGTGGCTTTCGTTGGATAGGTTGGCCCTCTGCTGCTTGCCGTTGACCGGCCTGTCATGGCTCAATTAGCTCTTGTGCCATGGTGTTGTCTGTAGTCTGTGACTCTGGCACCTGTTATTCATACATATTTGATGTCTGAATGTATGTGAGTTAAGATCCAATGTTTCTGTTTTGTCATAGTAATTTACTTGTATTTGACTTGTCCTTGTGAGGGTGCGTTGAATGAGTTAATGGGCCTTCATATGGGCTAAACACTTTGCGTTGTAACAGCAGCAGAATCTAGGTTGGAGAAATGGTTTTTAAAATATATTAAAGTCCCAACTCCCCTCCCACACAAACATACACCCCGCGGTGGCTGCATCCTGGTCTAAGGCGGTAATACTGTTGTTTGAGTTCAAAGTTTGTTGTTGACCCCATTGTTTATTGTTTAGGGGATTTTTTGTGCGCTTGCATTCTTGTTTATGTTTTGGTGCCTTGATGTCACAATAGCAGTATCTTCAGTAGGGTGGAGAAATGGGTGGTCAACATATTTCGGTCCTCAGTTACTTAGGACACTTTCCATTCTAAGACGGTGACGTCACCCATCTGTTATTGCTGTTTGAAAATTTTAGACTGACGTTAGCAAAGAAACGCTGCGAGTGGGAGTGTAATAAAACGATTATTTCTAAAACCTTTTGTGTTTTCCATTTGTTAAGACATCTGGCTACCTTCTGGAGTGTTTGGTTTCAAATTGAATCAAATTCTCATTTGTCAGACAACAATTTTTGAAAAACACTTACGTCGATATTACGTCAGCATGAACAGCATTGAGCAAATCGAAATCATGGCAAAACATTGTCCATTTTGCAAGAAGATAAAAAGGATAAAGAAAACATCCTCAAATCAATCATGTGGAAGAGACAGTGAATGTAAAATGGTGCGTTTTTTAAGTCCCTCAGTATATTTTATAAACTACAACATTAGGTAACTATTCCGTACAGCTCCTTGACTTCTCTTGAAAAATGTCAAATTGGGTACGTTTAGCATGAAAAAGCGACAAAAAAACGTAAAAGTTGTGGCTTCAGAAATTGGAATAAGGATCATGAATTGGCTCTTTAATTATCGAAGGTTGGTGGTTTGATCCACATCTGAATTAAGGGTGAGGTTGGCGCCGTTAAACCGGTTTAAGCCCTCCAGTAAAATATTTTACTGACCGTTCCAAGGCGGTACTTCTTTTGTGGATCTTTTATGTTTTTGTTCTGTCTTGTGTTTGCTATGTTTTGTGCGCGTCTGTTTATATGTGCTTCGTGGTCACCTGCTGGGAAAGGGCTGACCTCTTGGCTCTCGTTTGTGGTGTCTTCTGTGAGTTTGTCACTTTCCCATTGGTATCCTGGGTCAGGTGTGGTACTTGATTGTATCGATTCCTGATCTTTGCAACCTTACTTACTTTGGTATAAAAGTTTTGAGCCATCCTTAAATTATTATAAATAGTTATCTATTCTCTATTTCAAAACAGTATGTATTAAAAGCATGTATCAAATGTGTCTCTTGCTGCCTAGCACCAAGAGTATAGACCGTGCAAAAATAGTCCAACTTTCCACAAATACGTGGTTGCTTAGGCAGCCGTAACTAACTTGGACATGTTAATGACTATATTTAATATGTAACATTAAGAACAATTAAACTAGAACACAGTAAATGACAAGTTATGTTCAGATTCATGATAATAGAATTATGTCAGTATAATGTCAGAATATGGTTCTTTAACATGAGGTGTTGTGTGATGAAAATCGGGCCAGGTTAGCTTAGATACCATTATTGTATGCGAAGCAACAATCGAGCTCACTTTACATCACATATTTGGATATGTTGTTGCATGCTCTACTGCACCAAAAAATAATGGTTACATTTGAGATGTTTAAATGATACCAACTCTTACATTTTAGGAAAATCCCGCTATTTATTGTATGGCTCTCGTTTATTGACTTTTAAAGCAACGATATTAGCTTTGTTTGTATATTTTCCTAAATATGGGACACTTGTGTGCATAGAATATGTAGTTTTAATGTGGTTGTAAAAAAATGTCACCTATTTCATTTAAAATCCATTTACTGGGAAAGTCCCAGCTTTTCTTATTTTAGGGGTCATTTTACCCTACCCACTCTTTTGTTATACTTAAGCAATATTGTAACTATTGAGCAGTAAACTAAACAATAAATGAGCTGGTTACTTTTGTGCCATTTTCAACATTTAAAAAAAAAGATATCACACTCATTTGTTAAAACCACGTTTTTAATGAAATTAAGCATGTACTTTTAGATTCTAATTTACATTCATGAGAATGCATACAAGCAAATTATAAAGGTAAGATGCAGGACATGCAAGAAACATATCGAGAAAAGTTTAGCACCTCTTAGAATGATTTATAAGCATTTTAAACAAGGTTTTCTTCAGAATAATAGGATTAATACTAAAAATTAAAAATTTGTTGGTTGCCATGGAATCATATCCAGCATCCAATTTTCATCCAACGACTAGGACTTGTTAACATACACCATACGCTTCAAGAATATGTGGGTGTCACAAAATTCCGTTAGGGGGGAGGGTTTCCATTATTGACCCTTGGACTAATAATGTCATCATTGAGTTTCATAGGGAGCGCTGCGGCTTTGACTCGAGACAGAGGGGCCGCGGGTTCGAGCCTCACCGGCGTCACTGCGTTGTGGTCCTTGAGCAAGACACATTTATCCTAGCTTAGTACTGGTTCAACCCAGGAAGACCCGTCCCTGTTTACTGAGAGATTGTTGATGGGACGTAAAGAAACAAAACAAACAAACAAACATTGAGTGTCAAAATTGACAAAATGTCGCATCTGCAATTAAAACAGGTTTCCATAAAAAAGTACCACGATCCCCAAGAAACACAAAAGTTCTGCCAATATAGTATTTGCATCCGTTAAATTAACTTAAAATATGTCTTCAGTCCAAATTCACAAGTGAAGAAAAAAGAAACAAATTCAGAAATGTTTTTGTTTCTCCTGAAAAATACTCAAGTGCACTTACGAAGTATTGTAAACGAACCAACGAAATTTTGCTGTTTTAAACGCCGGATAAGTTATGTTTTAAAAGCTGGTTGCTTTACTTCAATTGTGTTTGTGCTGTTGTTTAGATGTCTGTAATATGTGTCTCTCTCTCACGGTACCATGGATTGGTCTGTAATATGTTAAATTGGTATTTCTACTCACTTCATATTCACTTATGTTTTAAAATCGACATCAGCTGGATGTCAGTGCTGACCAGGACCCATATTGTTCTCCATTCGCCAGTTCATTGATGCAAATGAATGTTATTAAATAGCAATTTGGGAGTTCAGTACAGTTAAACCTGTGTAAAACGACCTCTCTCAAAAAAGACCATAATTTGGTTTTCAATACCAATTATCGCTAAATGCAGGTCGAAAGTATCGCAGAATGCTGCTCCAATGGGAGCATTCTGCAATACTGTCGACCTTCATTACGCTACCAAATGTCATTAAGATGTTTATTTGTCTATATTTGAGTGGTCGTTTCACACATGTTTTACTGTATATAAAATATGTAGCATTATAATGGTAAAGGAAGTTATTTCCGCATCGAATTTAGTATTATTTTCCGTTTGGTAAAACTTCTATGCGTGATGTTTATGACAGTTGCAGCTTAATTAATACTACATTGAGAAAATCGACAATAAGCTCCTTTAGAACGCACTTTTAAACATGCCTGCTGTCCTTTCAGCCAGGAGTGACAGTGACGCAATGCTTTGTTTACAATTGCTAAGAAAAACACTAACGTGTACACCTCACTTGAGCTAATGCGAATCAATAGATTACTTGGGTATTAATCCTATCCTGCTGATAGGATTAATGCACAAGTAATATATCGATTATAAGTCTCTAATCATTTTGTAAACAGTACATGACGTCACTTTCACTCTTGGCTGTCACAACAGTAGTATTTATGATTCTAATTCTACCAAAGGCCTCCAGCAACTGATTATGCTGCATACAAGTATTTCTCAATATACGTCTGGGCATATCCTTAAATAGCATGTCTTCAGAACTTAAGATTGTGTTTACTCATGCGATGTTTGCAAGTGTTTGCTTTTACACGAAACAAAATCCTAATTTGATTTATGGAAGGAACGTCACTCACAACATGCGTTGATTTGATTGATTAAATTCTGACTGTATGTTATTTTTTTTGTTTCATCACAGTTTGAACTACATTTAACTGTTACTTTGAGATGCTATATATACATTAAGTAAAATCAGAATCTCTTTACAAGAATGAAAGATAAGGCTTGTGATTGCACTTTTTAGAATTAGCGATGGTATCTTTTCTGCACTTTTTGCGATTTCAATTGCACACTTTTTCCACATCCCCAATCAGGAGCAATAAGTGAATACTGGTCGTAAAACCCATAAGCATTGACTATCAGACCCCAAAGAAGAGGGTTGAGATTTTTTTTTGAAAAAAAAATCTTAATGAACCAGTACAGTAAATTTCAAAATGAAGAAATGTTGAGGTTGGACTTTATTAAAATCGTCGGTTACAGATTCAATGCTAAAACTGACATATTGTGTTTTTAAACCTGGCTTCACATGCTAAACTTTTATTTGCGTATGTAAAAAAGCTTATCAATATAACAATTCAATATCCTGCTTATCCTTCCACCTCACCGTGGTGAGCAGGAGGCAACGAGCTTTCATCGGGTGTTAGTACACAAAAACAGTCTTCCGGTTTGGTAGCCCACGAAAATAGTACCTTTAGAAATTTAGATTTTGCCATTTCTGGGCCCTTTATGGCGTAAATGGGTGCTTTGTTCGGCTTTAAATGTGCATGTGATTCAACTCTAATCTATGTTTGTCAGGCTGATGCATAAAAAATGCATCTTTGTGTGGATTATTTTTTCACAGACTCCCCGTCACACTCCCCAGGTAACGTATGACGTCGGTCGGATTTCAGCCTGAATTTTCGACTGTCCCTCAAAGAACGGAGAATGCTGAGAAAACTAGATTATCAAGGTAGGTTGTCTTTTCACTTTTTTGATAGGTGAATGACAGCTCTTGCCACTCAGAGGCAGAAAAAAGTCCAAGCTATGTCCTGAAAAAAATTGCAGATGCTCGAATTCTGCCTTTTAACATGGAGTTGAATGGGGCCGATTAATTGTGCACCGAAACCATCATAAAGTTCGGCTAACGGAAGGCTTAGGCATACTTAATGTACACTGCACGAGTTATAACTAGTTGTAACGAGGTTCAACCATCTAAATTACAACTGATTTCTGTTAATGAGGTGTGAAAAAAGTGCGCAAATGATATGCAGAATCGTACGCAAATAAAGAAATCAAAATGCGCCAAAACACTCTGGTTACTAAATGTAATATCAGCCCCAGTAGATATTACTGCAATCTGCGCTAAGGCGGTGGTTATGTGTTTGTTAATTCAATGCCACAGACGTGTGTAGCTTCAGTTACGTTCGAGGGTTTGTTTTTATGTTTAATATCTTGTCTTGTTGCTAAGCGTTCATCTCGGTCGAACAGAGTGGGCTGGTTGTTCTTATAGGTTTGCTATGTTTGATTTGTTTTTCTTCTTATGACGTAAAGGTTTGTGCTTGGTCTATGATTAAGCGTTTCCTGGTCATGTGTACTAAGGGCCTGGATAGTGGGCGGAGGGTGCTTCTAAAATGTTGGCCACTTATCCCTTACGATAAAATATTTGAATACTCCATACAATTCACCTGTTAATCAGCTTAACCTGTAAACGCCAGTTTTCATTCTGCTCGTTAAATCTTAGAATGGGATTAATTGCAGCCCTTGAATATAATTTTAATCAATTAGAATTAGACAAAAATTAGCATATTAGAGTACCTGCTAAAATATGAAAAATCTCATTGGTTAATAACCAGACTGTCTACACGAACTCATTCTGAGTGACATCATTCACTGAAAATAAAGGCAATACGGACTGAAACAGCCAACTACTTCTGCAATGCTCTTCTCAGAAACGAATCAGAAAGTAGACTTCTATTTATGACACATCTATCCATTGCAATGCCGATCAGAGAGATCACTGTTAAAGAACATAATTTAGTCATGAAAATTCACCATTTTCCACTTAAACGTTCTTACCCCTATTTGTAATCCAATAGCTTCATGTCATCAAATTTCCAAACAATTTTAAAATGTCGACTGCAAACCTTTGACATAGTTTGCATATGGCTTTAGATACGTTTAAAAGGAATTTCATTATGCTAACTAGAACACATTCGATGGTGCGACATCGCAAATCCCCACGCTCCCGAAGAAATCTAATGGTAATAGACCTTTTGACCCCATCCCAAGGTCACCAGTTTGGTCGTAGGTTAAAAATTTCAGTGTATCCTGGTCTACTGCTTATCCCCCTTCAATTTGATATGCAACATGACCATGTTCAGAAAATTAAATTTTTGACCCCTCCCCAAGGCTCCAGGGGGGCAGGGACCAAAACAAACGTGTCGGTGCATGTGCCATTCATGTGAGCAACTCACACACCAAATCTGGTTGTATTTCGGAAAAAACATTTTTTTGACCCCCAACCCCCCACGGTGACCCCAAGTCCCACCTCGGGGCATGACCCAGGCGGACGAAAGAAAAACCTGTCTGATATGTTATAGATATTTCATTTGTGAGAAGTTTGGTTTAAATATCTTTGAAATTGACTTTGTAATTTAGATTTAATGATATTTGACCTTTTGGTCCCTCCCCAAGGCCCAAAATGGCACCGGCGCATATGCCATTCATGTAAGTAACTCACACACCAAATCTGGTTGAATTTCGGAAAAACAATTTTTTGACCCCCAAACTCCCTACGGTATCCCCAAATTCCAACCCTGGGGCATGACCTAGGCGGCCAAATGAAAATCTCATCTGATATGTTTTATATCTTTCATGTGTGAGAAGACAATGTTTGGTTAAAAAATCTTTGAAATTGACTTTGTACCTGAAATTTTATGATATTTAATGATATTTTACCTTTGGCCCCTCCCCAGGGCCCCAGGGGGCGGGGCCAAAAAAAGTGTGCCTTTGCACGCCCCATTCATGTCAGCAACTCACACACAAAATTCGGTTGGATTTCGTCCAATGGTTTATGAGGAGATATCGTGACTGACGGACGGAGGCGATTGCAATATCCCCGACGCTTTTCTGAAAAAGCGTGGGGATAATAAAAGGGGAATTTGCAATTGCACCAAAGTTGTGGTTTTGTATATGTGCCCTGTAGTGCTTTTCATTGGGTTAGAACCCTTGCAATAATAAAATTATGGAGCCGTTTGCATTGAAAGAGTATTAAAATAATATTTTTCAAGTCAGATGACCCTGTGTAACAAACCGCAATACATATTAAAACAAAATGCACAATTGAAATGCTGCCAAATATATTTTATCTATCTATTGCCCTTATTATATTCTAGGCAGAAAATTGTTAGATTTTAGACACAAAAATCGCTAAACGTTATTTTTTGGGGGCTAACCGATATACCTCATCCAGGTCCTCGTTACTGTACCTCTATAATATATGGAGTAGAAGTCGTTCCTAATTGCCAAATCCAACCAGAACAAGGAAAACTATAGCATGGGTTCATGTTAACGGAAACGTTGATATAAGAGAATGGAAGGAATATAATGTGATTGCTTACTTTAACCTCTCATTCAATTCACAAAATAGCATGATGGATCACTTTCACTCCTTATATAACCTTTGTTTTTTGTATTATGCATTTATGAGAGTTTTGGTCAGGGGATGAAGATGAGTAGCTTATAATAAGTGTTTGGAGAGCCTACCATTTTGACTATAAGTACAACAGCGACTAACTGTGCTTTGAGCAGGTACGGGACGAGAGGTGTTTATGCTATCCAAATATGTTTCTTCTAATGTCTTAACTCTTGGGGGCATATTGTCATGACTACTGCAATTGTGGGCGTCTGTCGTAAAGCCTTCTGTACTTGTTTGTAACTATTAGTCTACTACTACTACTACTACTACTACAAGAAACTACAACAGCATTGGCGAAGCTCCCATTACGCAGTTATGCATGTGCGTAATAAAAAAGTATCATTCAGGGGAGATCACCTAATGTGATAAAAATGATTTTCCATATTGTAAGGAACTGCTCATAAAGGAAAGAATTCGCTCACTCTGGGAGCAATTTCTTTCCTTACAGAGTTCTCATTTTGAAAAGGGACGCAATTGTAGAGAATCTTTGCCTGATCCAGTAGTATCCCTTTCATGTGCATAGCCTTTTCAGCGTTCTGGCTACGCCATTGAACAGCACAAAACTTTCAACAACACAATCAACAAAAGCAACAGTACACATAATTTATTACTCGCTCAGGATGCCTAAGCCTGTCCAGGAAATATACAAGTTATTGCTAGTAAAATGAACGGCTCAACATCATAGTGACTAGACCGCAAAGCAGCACTATTTAACCAAAAGAACCAATGACTGTTACCTTTATTTCACTAGGCGTCTGTGCTTAACTCAACTATCAACGCTTACAGAAGACTCAGGTTTTCGTTACGTTTATATTCCGACTTGATGGCGCTCTTGGCGGTAAAACAATAATCGCCAAAGTAGACGGATGGCTGAGAATGGGTTTGCTCCCCCCCCCTAGGGAATTTTGCAGACATATCCTATCTTGTAGAGAATTGAAAGCCGAGTCTTTTAAGAGATGTTTGCACTCTGTGCTCCGGGGCGTTAGTCTGTAAGAGCCTGTAACATACGTTACTTAATCAAACTAAGAAAAAGTAAATTGAAAGTTTGGGCTACAAATTAAAGACATTAAAATATTCATTTTTAAAAATCATTCATATAGTCTGCATACTGGATATCTTAACTACGTATGACAGCCATTTGAACAAAATTGCGGCTTCCTAAGGTGTCATATGCGTTACATAAATCAGATAACCCATTAAAATTTTCAAGTGTGGCTAACATCATTTACATTCACAATCTCTCTGTGTGTTTTGCAAAATGTTTTTAACCATGTCTGACTAGCTTATGCAATTGGCTAACAGAAAAATTAAAGTTTGTTTCCCTAGCTTAAATATTTTTTCTGAAATAAGCAATTAAACAACCCTACCCCTACCCAGTTTTAAGGTGAAATGTTTGGTATTAAAACTAAAGTAAAAATAGTTAAAAAATATTTGCAGTTGATGAATGTGTTTCATTGTTTGGGATTTATTTGCTTATATAAAAAGACTCATAAATCTGCAAGTTTGTTGCAAAATCTTTAATATCAGAGGCTGTAATATATGTTACCTGATGTAATAAATGGGCAAGCTCATTGTCTTTACGTAAGGTATGCCTAAAAATGTTTTAATCTCCTCGAGGGAATTTTGCAGACATATTCCTTCTTATAATACAACTCAAGCTGCATCGAATAAGGGATGTTTGCACTCTCTATGTTGGGGCGTTAGTCTGAAACAGCGTGTTACATGCGTTACTATATCAAATAAAGGAAATGTAGTTTGAAAGTTTGAGCTAAAATTGTGAAAAAACTCGCAGCTGTTGGATATCTTACATTGTTTGGGGATTTTAAGCTGGCTCCTATGATAAAGACTTATAGATCTGCTAGTTGTCATCAAGTTTTAAAGATCAGACAGCGTTACATATGTTAGCGTGATAAGTAAAATCATCAAACAGTATTTTGACATCAAGCTGAGTAAGGGCCTGCTCCATCCTAATCCCCTTTGGAATTCTGCAGACAAATTACATCTTATGTAACTATTCAAGGTGCATTTAATAAGAAATGTTTGCACTCTGTAAGTCGAGGCGTTAGCCTGTAACAGCTTGTCACATATGTTACTATATCAATTTGAGAATAAGAAATTTGAATGTTTGAGCTACCAAAAGAAGACATTAAAATTATCTAATAAATTGACATTCTTATAGTCTTTATACTGGATGTCTTTACTACATATGGAAGCTGTTTAACATTAATACGTCTAACGGTGGTGTTATGTACGTTACATGAACCTAATTATAATTTGAAAGCTATAATTGTGGCTATCGTCATGTAGTTAAACAACTACTTTGACTTGGTTTCAAACTGTTTTATTAGATTTTACAAACATATACTCAATTGATGAATAGGAAAAACCAAGTTTGCTTTTCTATCTTAAATATATTGTCTTATAGGAGCTAATACACAGCCCTACTCCCAGTTTTACAGAGAAGCGAATTTTTTTTATTACCGTTTAAGTAAAACACATGAAAGCGATTACAGCGTGTGGATATTTTTCATTTTCTTAGTCTGTCTTGCTCATATATCTACAAGATGTCATTAAGTTAAAGATCAGGACACTTAATGTGTACTTATAAGTCTTTGGTGCCAAAACACTAGAAATTATATTCATTTCTGATTATCAAGCCCATGGACTGGTGTTACAGATGTTATCAATGACCTTTTGGACACATTTCCTAATACTGTGCATATAATGCTAAATATAGAGCCACAAATAGAAAAGATAGTTTTACATTTTTACAAGAAAATACAATAAATGAAACAGTCCAAACTATTTCTCATCGATTTAACACTCATGTTAAACGTTTGTCGTTGTTGGCTTCTGTGGTAATCATTATTATCACAAGCCTCCTTGCAACTAGTTGAATCATCACACAATATTTCAATCATTTTACTGTTATTCAATTTTACCACCAGTCCACTCAAAATTGATGAGCCATTATCAACTTTCCAATTTTGCCATTTATGGCTTGGAACTGATATGAATTCCTAATAGTTGGCTCTTTGAGTATGTGTTTCAAGTGATACTCTGCAAGTAGGAGAAAGACTAAAGCTTTACAAGGAGGAAAACTATGCCATTAAGAGCAATGAGTACCTGGACTGATGTACCTTGATATTTCTGTGATAAAGAATCATATCATAGCTGGTTAACTTTTATAAATGTAGCCTTTCCATACATGCAACCCACATATTTTCATCTAATAATGTCTCTGCACTTATTATCTTTCCCCAAGCATTCAAAAACTTATTTGAAGTCTTAGTACTTCTGAAGTGCTGAAACCGAGGTAACTCTTTCCCTTCAGATAAACGAACTAGATGTATCACAGCATGTAAAGCAATGAAATGCAGGATGAACAGAGCGCCAATTAGACCCTTTCAATTCAATGATTCACTAAGTTTCTAAGATAATAGCGCTTATTCAAGGATGTAACATATATAACTCGTCATAATAAATGAGCAAGGGCATTGTCGTGACATCCTTTTTGATTACACAGTCAGAGGCAAGTGTTTTCAATTTCAGTGTTTTCAATGGATCATGAAATGAGGCACCTTATCAACTTGTTTACTCTGTATAAATCTTCCATAGAGCATAATATAGACCTACTGGTTATCCCATTCTACCTATAGTCCACTTTCCTTCTTTTGAATGCAACAGCTAATGATATGGCTGCAAAAACTGAGAACTCATAGGTTTTACATTATTTTAAGACATGCTTCAATGTACTGACATCAAAAAACAACCAACTGCAAACATAATTGATGGCAATGTCCAACTTCATATTCTTTCTCTTATACCAGATAACTTTCAAGGTGTAACAGAAATTGTTTCAGACGGTCTGCCAAAAGCATCAAGAGTCAACATTGTAACTAAAGAAAACTTAAAAAGTTCTTTAGGCGCAGCAAAATGCTTTTGATCTAAGACCTGAGGACTTAAGCACCAAAAGACTGGATAGGTTCCATGGCAAATGATGCAAAAAAGCAGCCTATCAAATTTCTGTTTGACCAATGTCAGAAATCTTAAAGTATTCCTATTAGAGGTACACGGTAGAGACATAGATTTTGCAAAATCAGAGCAAAGTTATCATTTGACTAGCACGGATGCAGAGGCAGCTGCATTTAGATTGTTCTTGCCACTTCACAGGAAGAGATATATACCAGAGTCATACTCCATTGTATGCATATATGTGAAATGGCATTAAAAATAGTAAGTGAGTATGATCAGGAAATACCACAATCACAAACTGCAGACAACCCCTTGGCACCGCGAGGAAGAGCCGCTCAACCATCACGAGACACCAGGAAGACAAATTAAGCAAAGCAACCAGCTCTCTGTAACTAAAGAAAACTTATAAAGTTCTTTGGGTGCAGCAAAATGCTATTGATCTAAGACCTGAAAATCTATGTCTCTACTGTGTACCTCTAAGAATACTGGTTAAACCCATATTTAATCAGGTGTTTGATTCCATGACACTGACATGCTGTTTCTGCTTTTGAAGAATGCTAAGGATTCAAGTTTGGCTGAGTCAAGTTGTTTGACTCTGGCACTGGCCACACATACAAAGAAAATTAAGTCTTTTGATGGCTAAAGAGGAGGATCACACGAAATGCTTATAAGTGATGTTTGTCATAATTACCAATTTGAAAAGTAATCTTAATTAATGTAACACATATAACACCATAAAAAGCTGTATATTTGTTAAAAAATCTTTTCTTATGTATCAAAGGTATTCAGCATGCAAACAACATGAATAATTCAAATAAATAGATAGTTTTATGTCTTCTTTCTGTTGCTCAGACTTTCAATTAATTTATTCTTTAATTGATATGGTAACATACATATCATACCATTACAGGCTAACCCCCTAGTTAATAGTGTGCAAACATCTCTTATTTGATGCAGCTTGAATTGTTCTTTAAGGTAGGATATGTCTGCACAATTCCCAAAGGGGCGGAGAGGAACAGGATTGTACTCAGTTTGCAGTCCTAATACGATGCCATGATTCTACTGGTTGTGATGAAATGGGTGATTATTTTGCAATAGAAACAGACACAATGATAGACATTGTGAGGGTGACTTGAATAAAGATTGTTTTTGAATAATTTTATTGAACAGGAATATTTATTTAATTGTGTCAATTAAATGAGAACTATTATTTTCTATCTATATGTCTATATATTTTAATATTATAGGCATTAGGAAATATGTGAGTAAAAAGGTTATATATAACATAGGTAACACAATTCCATGGGCTTGTTATCAGCAATGACTATAATTACTAAGACTAAGGCACCAGAGCTTAGATATTAATAGGAAAACATGTGAAAAACGGTATTTTTCTGAAATATCATCTCTTACTTCCAAGAAAATTTCCTAGCTCATTCATTATGCCATGTAACATACGTTACATACTTTAATAAGTGCTCTGATCCTGATGTCAAACTTGCAAATGTATGATTCTTTATTGCATTAGCAAGACAGTGCCAAAAATGTAAGAAATCCACGAGCGTCAAATATTTTCATATATTTTTCTTCAATAATAGATACCAAAATCGGATACTTAAAATTGGGGGTAGGGTTGTTTAATAGCTCATAAAAAACAATGTATTTGAGATAGAAAAGCAAACTTTGTTTTTTCTATTAGTCAAATGAGTATTTTAGTAAACTAAGATTAAAAACACTTGTAAAAATGCACAAATTGTCTGTAAAATGAATGATGTTAGTCACGATTTTAACTTTCAAAGGGAAATTTAGTCTATGTAACGCATATAACACCATTGAAGGCTGAAATTTTGTTTAAAATGCTGCTTTTATGTAGCTTAGGCATCCAGCTTGCAAACTACATAAGAAATTTGAATAATTAGATGGTTTAATGTCTTCTCTCTGTAGCTCAAACTTTCATTTTGATTTTTTCCTTAGTTTGTTACAGTAACATATGTAACAGGCTGTCAGAGACTAACGCCCCGGAGCACAGAGTGCAAACATCCTTTAAAAGATGCGGCTTGAAATTTTCTTCAAGATAGGATATGTCTGCAAAATTCCCTAGGGGGGGGGGAGCAGGACCTTTTTTAGCTCGAAGTCTAAAGTATGAGACCGCCAAAATACAGTTTCAAATTTAATTACACATTAAGCAATACATGAACACACATTCACAGTATGTTGGTATCTACGAATATATCGTCATAACTTAACGGTATTTATGGCTCAACGTAGAAGAAAGCAGGTCTTAGAAGGGGCTACTATTAAAGGAAAAATATGCTTCTCATTCAGCATAAGCTTTCTTTTAAAATTAGCCACTATGAGAATAGATACTAACATTAAAGGAAATGTGTCACGTGATCATGGCGGAAAGTTGTGTTTTGATTTTGGTGTGGACATTTTAAATAAAATGACTTAGGTTCGTTGATACTTGGAGGCTGGAATTCAGTATACAGTGATATCGGAGTATAGGAATAATGATATGAACAGATAAGCCAACAACTTTCTTTCAATCATTTATAAATCATATCTATAAATTTCATAATTCTTGTATAAGTCTCATCTCGCAATGGGCAATCCTTCAATTTCATTGGTGGTTGGTCTGGTGTAACGCTAACCAGTTAGTGACTTACATTCCAACAGTTACGTTCAATTTTTTACAAGTATACTGCTCAACATAAGAAGCCACTACGAACATATGCTGATGCACTTTTAACATTTTTCAATAACCATATGACCCACTATGAGTGGATGCGATGTGTACAGTTCTACACCAATAGTGTCAATTAAGAGAAGGGAACTTCCATCACCTACATAAAAAGAATAAACTTGCTGATTCCTCTGTAGAATCGGTACACTACCGCCCGCGTATTTGTCCTGCGAATTCGCGTTTCATGTGCGTTTCCAACGCATTGTACGTGCGTTGAGTTTAAATTGCTTATGAAACGCGAATCAACGTATTTCGAAACTCATGAATATTCATTAGCAGCCCTCTAACGCGATTCAACGATAAAATATGCGTTTCTTTTTTTAGCCAATCAAATCTTTTTGTTACAACGCAGTAATGCGTAAACCAATCAAAATTGAGTTGACCTTGCTCAATGTTTACATTGTAAATCACGGTTTAACTTTGCTTTGAATATTTCTGATAAGACTTGTCTTGCAAATCTCAATTCCCATTTCCTTTGAGGTTTTAAGGCCCAGTTTGAATCAAATATCTCACTCCATTCATTGATCAATATTTTTAGCCGACTATCACGACTCTTCAGCGGAGAAATGAATGGAGTTACTCAAGGCCGAAAAATGAATATATAACAGTAAATTCCATCGATATTCATCAGATATAGATCTATAATTAGTCTCTTTTAGTGCCCAATGTAAAATATTTTCTTAAACAACGACATAAAGCAAATGAATTGAAAATATGTCGCACTGCATTCAATTTTGTTTCTTGGGATTCGCATCAAACAATTTCGAACTTTCATTGGGTCAACTGAGATTTGATGCAAACACTCCTTGTTAAGTAAAATAATCGAGCCAAACTCACTTGTTGACATTCTAACTTAATAGATCTCTCTCAAAAGAAAAAAGAAGGCACTCCTGAGTAAAAGCAATTGCATGTGCCCAGGCTTCACCTGATCAGTCCTAAAATAAAAGTAGAGCAGTATATCCAGTTCTGCCCATCTAACCTGCTCAGGAGGTAGAAACTGACACCGCTTAAACAGCCTGCACCCTGCTCGGCAGTACCAAGGAGGTAGGTTCAGACCCCATTTAAACAGCCTGCACAACTGCTCCACAGTGCCGGGGAGGTAGGTTCCAACACAACTTAAACAGCCTGCACCCTTGCAACACAGTGCCCGGCAGGTAGGTTCCAACACTGCTTAAACAGCCTGCACCTCTGCATCACAGTGCCGGCAGGTAGGTTCCGACACCGCTTAACCAGCTGCACCCCTGCAGCACAGTGCCGGCAAATAGGTTGCGACACTGCTTAAACAGCTACACCCCTAAAGCACAGTGTCTGGCAGGTAGGTTCCGACACCGCTTAAACAGCTCAATATTTTGCATGCTGAGTTGTTAGATTTTGACATCTTAGCATTTACAGAAACTTGGTAAAGCCCAGCTGTATCAACCAACGACTTAATGTTACAGTCATACAACATTCCAGAAAGAAAGGATCGAACTGGCGATCCTCATGGAGGAGTCATTGTATATGTCAAAAATGGAATATTTTATAAGCGTAGGGAGGATTTAGAAATAAGGGATTTGGAATATCTTTGGATAGAAGTAATTAACCCACGTAGACGAATTCTCTTCTGACTTTTCTATAGAGCACTTAACTCTGATGCTAGCTATTATAATAATATCAAAGATTCTGTTTTTTCAGCTGTTGATACTGGAATAAAAGATATTGTTATTACTGGTGACTTTATTCTTAATTATCTCAATAACACTTCTAGACGAAAAACTGATTCGCTTTGCATGCAATTTCACTTAACCAATCTATCTCTCAACCAACTCACTTTACTGAACATTCTTCTAGTCTGATAGACATTATCCTGGTAAGCAATAAGGAGAATCTCATACTATCTGGTGTTGCAGATCCGTTTCTTAACCAAGATGTTAGGATTCATTGTCCCGTTTATGGCGTTCTTAAATTCTCCAAGTCCAAGGCATTTGTCAGACATATATGGAGTTATGAAAATGGTAATTATGAGTTACTTAGAGAAAAGGCATCGGCTTTTGTCTGACAATCCCTTAAAAACGATGATTTAGACATATATGCTAATAATATCAATTCTTGCATTTTATCACTGGCAGCAGAATGTATACCAAACAAAAATGTACGCATCAAACTATTAGATCCACCTTGGCTCACTGCTACAATTAAGTGTAATATTCGTAAAAGGAAACGCGCATATAAAAAAGCCAGACATACAAATTTGGATGCACATTGGGCTACATTCAAAAATATCCGAAATGATACCACAACCCTTATTCGTAGCTCTAAGCAACAATTTTATGACACATTAGCTGCAAAACTAAAATCTGAAAATCTATCTCCTAAAGATTGGTGGGCTACCCTCAAATCATTTATAACAATAGATTCAAACTCTGATATTCCACCTATTGAGATTAATGGCCAAACTTACACTGATGACTATGAAAAAGCTAACATCCTCAATGACTATTTCCATAGCCAAACAATACTTGATGATAGTAATGTAAGACTTCCTGACCTACCACCACCAACATACAAAACAACACTCAACAGAATTGTTATTACTGACCTTGGAGAAAAATCTGCTCTTCAAACACTAAAAACTAGTAAGGCATCAGGGCCAAATGGCCTTTCTAATCGCATCTTGCCTGAACTATCTAGTGAATTATCTCATCCTCTGTGTTGTCTTTTCTATTAATCTCTTCAGTTGGGGATAGTGCCAGCATCCTACAAAGAAGCTAATGTTTGTCCTTTACACAAAAAAGGGATCGCTCTAATGTCTGCAATTACAGACCTATATCTCTATTAAACTCTGAAAATAAAGTTTTAGAAAGACTTATCTTTAAAAATCTTTATAATCATCTCCATGATAACAATATGCTGTCTTCTTTTCAAAAATAGTAAGTGAGTATGATCAGGAAATACCACAATCACAATTACAGACAACCCCGTGGCACCGCGAGGAAGAGCCGCTCAACCATCACGAGACACCAGGAAGACAAATTAAGCAAAGCAATCAGCTCTCTCTTCCCCATCAAGATGATTGCAATACTATAATGGATATAAAGTAACGTACAACAAAACATAGAACAATTACAGACTCCCACAATTGGAGTAACAATAAACAAAAAGTCAACAACAACAGAACCACCGCCTTAGAACGGACAGCAGCCTAAGCCACCTGGGGGCTTAAATGCATTTAACTGGTACCAAATCTTCGCCCTAGATTCTGCTGTTGTTGAAGTACAAGAAATGTTCAGCTCGCATGGAGGCCATCTAACTAATGCAATCTGGTTTCATTCCAGCAGATTCAACTGAAAATCAATTAACTTTCCTGTATCATACATTTTGCGAGGCTCTTGATGCTGGTAAAGAGGTGCGGGCTGTCTTTTGCAACATCAGCAAAGCTTATGATCGTGTCTGGCATACTGGCCTTTTATATTAACTTCGTGCTGCTGGTTTTACAGGTAATGTTCTTCAATGGTTCCAAAATTATCTTTCTGATAGGACACAAACAGTTGTACTGCCAGGTATTTCTTCTGCCTTGAACTTTGTTAAGGCAGGTGTTCCTCAAGGCTCAATTTTGGACCCTTTGCTTTTTCTCGTTTACATAAATGACATAGTAACTGATATTGGCTCCAACATACGTCTTTTTGCAGATGACACTAGCCTTTATATAGTTGTAGATAACCCATTGGTGGCTGCTGAAACTCTGAATACTGATTTAGAAAAGATATCACGTAGGGCAGCTACATGTACATGGTTGGTGACCTTAAATCCCAATAAAAGTGTAGCCCTGTTAATTTCTCGCAAAGTCAGACACCCACTTCACCCACCACTTTTTATGGAAAAAACACCCATTTACGAAGTTGAAGCTCACAAGCATCTTGGCTTATTTCTCTCTAATGACAGCAGTTGGCATCAACACATTAATTATATCAAAGATAAGGCTTGGGCTAGACTCAACATAATGAGGAGATTAAAGTATAAACTTGAACGCAAATCACTTGAATCCATATACATATCTATTGTAAGACCTCTATTAGAGTATGGCGACACTATCTGGGATAATTGCACACAATATGAAAAATATGAACTTGATAAAATTCAAAATGAAGCAGCTAGGATAGCTGCAGGAGCTACAAAACTTGTTTCCCTGACCAATCTATACAAAGTAATAGGATGGGAATCACTCTCAAAAAGACGAAGCAACCATAAATTAACTCTTCTTTATAAAATGATTAACCATCTCACACCTATCTATCTGTCTTCCCTTATACCAGCACAAGTTAGTTCTGCTTCTAGATACAATTAACGAAATACACATAACTATCAAACAATACGAGCAAGAACAAATCAATACAGAGATTCCTTCTTACCATCAACTCTACATCTCTGGAACATTTTACCACTAGAAGGAAGACAATCCAATACTCTAAACTCTTTCAAGCTCTTACTAAAAAAAGACATCCGACTCATTCCTAGATAGTAGTATCATGGAAATAGAAAACCTCAAATACTTCACTCACGTTTACGAACAGGCTGCAGTGCACTTAATTTAGACTTATTTACTAAAAACATAACCGATTCACCATTATGTAGCTTTGGTATTATTGAAAACTCTCAACATTACTTCTTCCACTGCAGAAACTATCAAGCAATCAGACATGAACTATTAAACAGTATATCGTTAATTCAAAATCCTTCCTTACATCTTTTACTTTATGGTGACCCAGCTTTTCCTGAAGAGAGTAACAGGAGTATATTTGACCATGTACACAACTATATATTAAAGTCAAGGCAATTCTGATGTGATACTTATATGTTTGATCTCCAAATGCAAAACTCACATGCAAATGATCCCGTCTTCCCTCATTAGTTTTTTTTTGTCTTAGTATTTTCATCAATTTACAAGTTCACATTGTATATTAAGTCATTTTCCATTCAGTATATACGGACATAAAAATCAAACTTGCTTGACAGGTCAATGTGTGATCATATTGACTACAAATTGATATGACACATGATACAGTCTGCCTTCCATATCACAGTGTACTCTATAATAGGAGAAGACCTCTATAAGCTTACGCTTTCGTTCTAATCCTAATTTCCTTATGAATTGTACAGTATATATTAAACTGTATAACTTGTTACCTGTTGGAAATAAAATATGTTCAAACTAACATAAAAGGAAATTAAATTGAGAAACTGCCATAAATAAACTACGGCAATATGTCAGTCTGTTATATTCGCCTTTGAGAACCGGTCAATGCCTTTTGATCATGTATAAACGTGCAGCTACCATGTATTCCGTATAAATGTTGCTGCTGTATTTTAAGAAATGAATTAATTTTTTGGAATGTTCATGGAATCATGAATACTTCAGGTCTCTTGCAAAGTAAGTGAATCCATTAATTTATTACTTATATTTACGATTTATATTATCAGTCAAGTATCAATTTTCAATTTTCACTTAACTTGGCTGGTTTTCAAGATATATTGAATTAAATCAGACATAACGTAGGGTTTGAAATAGCCAAAACGCCAAATATCCGCGCTTAACATCATGGCAATACGTGTTCAACATCACGCAAACGTCAGTAAACAAGCAACGTTATTGGGTGGACTTAACGTTAGCATGCTCAAATGGAGCGTATGTAAGTGTGGCTTAAATCGATTTGTTCATGAAGGTGTGAACCACATCTCAAATGTAAAGGTTCATTTAAAGACTCGCAGTGCAAATATAATATTCAAAAATGCAACGAAGTGTCAAAGTGTGCTAATAGAGGTCACTAACATCAAGTGAATTTGTCTGGACTATAACGTTCTCAAAATATTACTTTACCGCCCGTTGTCTGTGTTTGTGGGATTTCTTGGCCAAATTTACTTGTTTTGTCATTGGACTTGAAGATAACACATATCGTCCACACAACGCTACTTTATTTGTGTTTTGAATAAATAATGTAGTCCTCTGATCAGTCCTATAATATTGCAATGTCTAGTTGAACTGAATTGGAAGGGCTTTTTCTCAAGTTGATATTATTATGCTTCGCAGAATAGTGATATCATTGCCGTCCATATTATCGTCTAGCGACAAGCAATCGTTTTGCATCCAAATCAGATTAGCATACATGTGCATTTATATGATGTCGTGTTTAATTCAAACGCTGCAGGAAAGAATGCTGAAATTTACGCATGTTGCCATTACCGGGGAAATAAAACAAATAGTTAGCTTTTGGTCCAAACAATCGTTCCTTGATTTTTCAATAGTAAGTGTGTATGATCAGGAAATACCACAACCACAATCTGCAGACAAACCCGTGACATCATGAGGAAAGCCACGCAACAATCACGAGACAACAGGAAGACAAACCAAGCAAAGTAACCAGCTCTCTCTTCCCCATCGAGATAAGGACTATAGAACTAGAATGGACACAAAGTAACGCACAACGAAACCTAGAGACCCACAGTCGTGCAATTAAAGAGGAAACCATAGCGATAAACCGTTATTGGGTTTACAACCAGCCATGCAGACTGTCGCATAATATCCAAGTTATATCCAACTTTTTTTTAAACGTTTGATAATCGTTTTGAATTGATCACTAAAATTAGGCTTTCCAACATTTTTTTTTTAAATTTATAAACTCAATCACCCTAAAATATAGGTTCTGATATGCCCTGTTGCAGAATAGTTTTTCAACCAATATTGTATTTACCAATTAACTCCGAGTGTCTGAGGTAGAATTTAGAAAATACTTTTCGAATTTTATAATATCTATGACTTTGTTTTAATAACATAGCAGTCAAACTTAGGTTTCTGTTGTTGTTTGCCTATCTTCAGGCTTTAATCTATAATTGGTTTAGAAAAGAAATTTTTTATAGAAACTTTTTTCGTGTCCCCTAAATGACTTTAGAATGTATCTTTATTGCAATTCGTGGCTTAGTAACAAAGGCTTTATTAAAATAGACTAGCTCTGATCGATATTGTTACTGTTTTTCCTGCTTCTTTAATTCATTCTCACCTGTTAAAACTGGCTAAAACAATACCTTTCAGCCAGGGAACTTAAGTAGGGAAGAAGGCAAATATCATGATCGATACTATCAAGTACCACACCTGACCCAGGACACCACCTGGGGAGATGACAAAAGACAAGACAACATCACATACAAGAGAGCCAAGTTGTTAGCCCTTTCCCAGCAGGTGACCACAAAGCTGCAATGAACAGAAATGACAGCATGACAGACACGAAACATATATAACAAAACGGATCCACAAAAAAGGCACCGCCTTGAAACGGCCAGTAAAATTATTTTTACTGGAGGGCTTAAACTAGTTTTATGGTACCAGCCTCACCCTTATTTCTGATGTGGATCAAGACAAGTAGATCTTTGGTTCGTATTTCAGATTCCAAACTTATCGATGTATCATCTCATAGTAAATACAAATCGAGATATAAAAAGTCTGCAAAATAGTTAGAATTGTTTAAGATGTGCCCCCTTCATACGAATGAATAAATAACATTCAAAAGAGAAAGATAGGGCCTGGCGCCAGACTTATTTAAATGATAATTGATAATCATTTTAAAGGTCTAGATTATATAACATTTTGTCAAGTATATATGAAATGCTTAAAGATGAATAATGCATTTCGTTTTAGACACCCTTTAACGAATCAGTGAATTTAATCATCACCTTTTAGAAGCGTTTTATGGTACTAGCATATCTTGTACATAGTAACTCTATAGTAGAAGTTTAGGTTAAGTTAAAGGCATGAGGTTGCATAATAGTTTTCACTGCGAAATGATTTTAAAAAATGGGTAATGATTTGTGTGACCTATAAAAAGAGCATTCAGGAGCATGTATTTTTCATTTAATAATTTGTCATTCCATAACTATTGTTTTATAACGAATAGTAATTATGGTTTATTTATGACTTTACCTTCACAGACATACACAAACCAATGAGCAAACACGTTATGACGGTCCAAAACCATTTACAATGTACTGTTTGTAATGATAAACGTGATTTTTTCACTGATCAGAAAGTTTGTGACCATCTCCATTATCTTTTGAACAATGTATTTAATAGATTTGGCTCCAGTCGTAGGTATTCCAACATTAATTGTGCTCATCTTATTGCAGATTGCTTTTGTTTTTTAATGAATTATTTTGTGTCCTTTCTAGTTTTGCAATCATCTCGAAGAGGAAGAGAGAGAGCTGGTTGCTTTGCTTTTATTGTCTTATGGATGGCTTGCTCTTGTAAATGATCTGTGACTCTTCCTTAGGGTGCCGTGGGTTGGTCTGCGGTGTGTGATTGTGGTATTGTTTTTGTTTAATTTGTTATGAGAGATACTTTATGTTGTCTCTGTCTGACAATAATCAAGATGATGTTCTTTAAGCGTTTGTGCACAGTACTTAGTACCCTTTTTAGTTGTTCAATCATCTTGACGAGGGAGAGAGAGATCTCAGTTTTACGCAATTTAGAGTTAGAGGCTAATAAACTTTATGATAGAGCAAATAAATTATATAAAGCAGCACTCCTTACAAGGTGTTATGTTCAACATTTCCTTAGTCCTTATATCGATTCTGAGGTCAACCATAAACGACATTTTATCAAAATTCCATTCATTAACAAAGGTATTGAGTTTATTGATTTACATAGTATCTTCAAGGATAATTCAGTGATTTCATCTATTCCAAATTACTTTAATAATTCTGAAACTCCTATCATTTGTTATAAATATAACAAACCAATAAGGTCTACGATATTTAACTTTAATAAAATTGTAAATGATTTAGATATAGATTCCAATACTCCTGCCTCCTGAGATTGTAAAAAATCAAATTATTTATATCCCTCTGCAGGGCATGTTATTACAGGTAATCTAAATGTCATTCCTGACGCTAGAGTTCGCAATATCATTTCTAAAGGTCCTAAATATAGATTTCCCTCTAATATTGATTTCTCTAAATGTCGTAGAGAGATCGCTGCTTCTTTAAATGACTTCAGTAATCGATGGTGCAAATGGGAAAATGTTGAACCTGATGCTTTGAAGGAATGGAAGATTAACATTTTTAAAATTATTGATACTCGTATTTCATTTTACTCTCGTAATACACATCTTTTGCCCCCTAAACCTAAATCTTCTTTTCGTCATCTTAAACGAGGTATCCAGGATTGTCATATGAACTATGTTTTGGTTCCAGCAGATAAAGCTGCTAACAATGTTGTAGTTGTATGACGATTGTATTATATCAATACTCTTAAGCGTGAGCTTGTTGACACTAATGCCTATAAACTGCAGCCTTCTTTAAGTGAAAGGGTGATTGTTGATGGGCATGGGTGTCATACAGCCCTACATTTTGGTGTCAAAGCTAAAGAAAATCAAGACAAAGTTCCTACGTTGTACTGGTTACCTAAACTCCATAAAATACCCTATAAAGCAAGATTTATTGCAAATTCTAGTTCTTGTACGACAACAGAACTTTCTAAATTGTTAACCTCGTGTCTTACAGCTGTTAAAAAACATGTTATCAAATATTGTGAAAAAGTATATGAGAGATCCGGTAAAAAACTATTTTGGTTGATTAAAAATTCAGGTGAAATTTTAGATAAACTTAAAGCTAGAGATTTCAATGCGACCAGTTTGTCTACTTATGATTTTTCTACTCTTTACACTACTTTACCTCATAATTTAATTAAAGATAAACTTATTGATCTTATTGAAAGAACCTTTCAGAGAGAAGGCTCTCCTTACCTTGCATGTAGTGACAGAAATGCATTTTTTACTTCAGAAAAACCTAAAAAATATCATGCATGGTCGTGTCAAAATGTATGTGATGCGCTGACCTTTTTGTTGGACAACATTTTTATTCGATTTGGCACCAAGCTCTATAGACAAGTAGTTGGGATTCCTATGGGCACTAATTGTGCTCCCCTGGTTGCAGATTTATTCCTGTTTTGTTATGAAAGGGACTTTATGATGTCTCTTTCTGATGATAAGCAGGCTGATGTTATTGATGCGTTTAACACTACTTCCAGATATTTGGACGATATTTTAAATATTAATAATGTTTATTTTGAAAATATGGTTAGTCAAATATACCCTTCAGAGCTCCAACTTAATAAAGCCAATGCCTCTGATACCGAAGCCGCATTTTTAGACTTGCATTTGTCAATTTCTAATGGTATTGTTTCTACCAAAATTTATGATAAACGTGACGACTTTGATTTTGAAATTGTCAATTTCCCATTTTTAGATGGTGATGTTCCTCGTTCTACATCCTATGGAGTCTATATCTCTCAACTCATTCGTTTTGCTAGAGCATCTAGCTATGTTACTGACTTCAACACTCGCAATAAATTGTTAACTCAGAAACTTCTTAAACAGGGCTATCGGTATCATAAACTTCGCAAAACATTTTCAAAATTTTATAGACGATACTTTGATTTGATTTCTAAATTCCAAGTTGGACTTAAATCTCTCTTGCGCCAAGGACTTTCGGAACCTGATTTCTATGGTGACTTGGTGTATAAGTTGAAGAAGATTGTTGGCTCTAATAATTTTTCAGCGCAGTTCATTAAAATAATTTCCCATTATAAAAAGATTGGCTATAACATTAATGTATTGCAACAGACTGCATGCTTGGTAGTCAACCCAATCACAGTTGGCAACTTTGCTTTCCTCTTTAATTGCACGCCGGTGGGTCGGACTTCAGACTCTATGATGGTTCCGACTTAAAGACTTATCTATTGATGAGATGGTAGGGGCCTGATGCTTTGGCTGTTTGTCGGGCCCACCGGGGTTTACCTGTTGGATTTCTTTTGCTCCGTTATTCAGTTTAATTTACTGTTGAGTCCTTATCCTTGCTTTATCTCCTTGTTATATCTTGATTTATATGTTTTAGGAGATGATGCATTGATAAGTTAGGGGTCTTTCATGCAAACCAAATATCTATGTGTCTTGATCCACATCTGAATTAAGGGTGAGGTTGGCGCCGTTAAACCGGTTTAAGCCCTCCAGTAAAATATTTAATGACCGTTCCAAGGCGGTACTTCTTTTGTGGATCTTTTATGTTTTTGTTCTGTCTTGTGTTTGCTATGTTTTGTGCGCGTCTGTTTATATGTGCTTCGTGGTCACCTGCTGGGAAAGGGCTGACCTCTTGGCTCTCGTTTGTGGTGTCTTCTGTGAGTTTGTCACTTTCCCATTGGTATCCTGGGTCAGGTGTGGTACTTGATTGTATCGATTCCTGATCTTTGCAACCTTACTTACTATGGTTGATTTCCTTTGTCGTTAGGTGGTTAGTATTCTATGTATCTTACTCACGATGTCGTGGGTGGGACTGTGTTCTCTGATTGTTTGTGTGTCCTGGTCATACTCCATTGCTGTGGGTCATTGGACATAATGAAAGGATATTACACTATTTGTTTTCAATTGTCATTTTAATGTATTTTTCCTTTTAGGACTAATGGGGTATTTCAGAAAGCTACATACAGTACAGTTTAGTCAGGATTGTCCATTGTGTAAAATGTGGGTTCACAGATTAATATCCCCAAATGATATTTCCCTGTAGATCGATTTTGTCTTAACAAACAGTGCATACCCTGATGGAATGCCACATAATGCGGCATTTTTTCTGGTTCTTCACTGTTTGCAATAGTACCCGTTTAGGGTTTCAGGTACGCAAATAGTAATAGATCGAGCGGGATTCACAAATTACACTCGCATTGAATACATGTAATATCAGGAAAATGTAATGTTAGGTAGAAAAAAGAATCCTTCCTACCCACACCGGATAGGCAGCAATCGAAAACGTAAATACTATCGACGAACGTAGGTCAATATCCGTTGGAAACAGAGTTTTCAATTCATTTAGTCGCCCCACTGGTGACAAATGGTAATCGAAAACACTGTTTCCTGCGATTTCTTTATCTGCAATCGTCGATTGTTAACAACGTTTTGGATTGCCGCCTATCCGTTGTGTTGGTGGTGTTCAATTGATAATATTTCCTACAATTGGTGTAGCTTCTCCAACCAAGCTACTATTACATTTACGTCTATCATCTATATTCAATTCTCTGGTGCGAATAAGACATATTGCCTTATAAAACATTCTTTTGAATGCTAGAGGATCATCCCACATCTGATATAATGCCGTGCTTTTTCTTCTACGTTCCACGAATGCAATGTAAACAGGGACAATGACGTATTTTAGCGTACTCTACCATGTCTACAGCTTATGTGATAAATGCATTTTGTGTTATTTGTGTTTCGACAGATGATCTTTTACGCTGCTAACATATTAATTCCATCAGGCTTTTGGCTTTCCATGGTTTGGCGTTAATGTTGGCAAGTCTTGCATTGGGTCTTTTTAATAATGAGCCATTGAATAATAATTGCACTTACATGTATTATGCGTGACGTTGATTCTAAAACTTTGATACATACACGTATCTAACAGTGGGCTCATGTGTCTCGCTTTCGGTCTATTTTTTGTCGGCTTCCTCACGTAGTACCGCGTGTGTGTGTGTGTGGGGGGGGGGGGGGGGGTATAATGTAGGGGCACTCACGATCAAAAAGGGGTAGAGTAGGGTGCAAATACGATTCTGGAAATCCTTCCCAAGCCGAGATCGAGACTCCTTTACCTACAAACATTAAATGAATATATAGCCCCTTTGTAGAAAACTACATGTATATATGCTGGGCATCATAAGGGTTCTAATCTGTTTTTAAGTCCATTGCCATGTCTCTTTATAACATACACAGTGTTATCTTTTAGATTACTTTTTCTCCCTTTGTTTTCAAACTTTACCACCTCTTTATAGATAGGCATGAACATGTGTGACTCCCTTCCCAGATTGTAAGCGGTGGAACACAATCCGGTTCCAGATCGACATGTAAACAGGTGAATGTGTGGATGTTCTTATTAGCAGATTTGATCGATCGAACTTAAAGTCGGTGGAAGACTTGCTCTTAGCAATTAACCGTTAAAGAATAGCTGGCCATTTAAGACGTGCCCTAAGCAATTATCCGTTAAAGAATAGGTGGCCATTTAAAACCATAGTCGGTTTCCAATTGTCGCCCTGCGTTTGTTGTTGTTGTTTGTAGGGATCCAGCCTATTCAGGCTCAACAGCTTATGCTGACTTGGGCCAAAAATACAGTTTGTATTAAAAACACAGTTAAAAGTAACCACAGCTCATAAAATTACAGCACTTTCACATTAAAAGCATATTTTTAAAATAGTCTGTAGTCACAGTTAAAATTCCAGAAATAAAAGGGCCAAACTGGATGTTCATCTAGAAGAATCTTGATCCAGCGACTAATAGTTTGCTGAAATAATTTTAAATAGTTTTTGTAGAAAAATAATTGTTTGTGCGCTTATGAAGAAGTATATTAATGACAAATCCTAAATGAAATTTTAAAAAAATATAACTATAATGATGCTGAAACGTAAAACAGGGAACATATCATAACAAATAGGACAATTGGAGAGAAACACTTTAAAAAATTTCTGTTATGAGACTCGAACCATTTAACGCACTCCTACGAGTCCTGTATGCTACATGTAACCATTATACTATAGAGATTGTAGCATAAAGCTAGTAAATGTATAATGTCTTAAATGGTGTAAAAAGTGAGTTCGGGTTTACAGCCATAGTTGTAAGTCTATGCCCTCTTTGTACTCGTACTTGTCCTATAGGTATTCGATCCGAGTCCATATATTTTCATACTTTGTGTACGTGAGTAGCAAAGGCTCTGGTGAGTATGCGCATTTGCACAGGCTCATCTGCGCCTTCTTTGCTACGAAGTGCGACAGGTACCAAGTTCCAGTTGTATATCTATTGCATAGGTGTCTTCTTACATTGTACATGTATATTACATCATTTTACCTGCAAACTAGGGGTCAGTTTTGCTCGGAAAGATTTTCAGAATGACACACTTAACATGACATTTATACGATCTAAAGCATCCAATTTTTTTTCTAAAAGAGTGTCTGGCCAAATGTTATGGATGTGCAAAGGCGAGTATTTATTAGAATAAACTTCACAGCAGATTTACTAAACAAGTAAATCACTTCCCCATAGTCTAGCTCAGATGATTAATCTGCCGTTGCAAATTAAATTCGCATTCGTATAACACGCTTTTGCTTTATAACCGGATCAACTCCTTAATAATCGCTTTAGATATATTTGGTGGCAAATTCTAATTTGAATATTGATGTGATAGAGGATTTGCCATTGCTTCGTTCACACAGTGCACCAGTCATTTGCAGTCATAGTACTATAGTGCGGTAAAACAGTGAGATTTTATTGTCCATGCATCGCCATTATAATATGGGATTACTTGTATTCAGATAAAGCTCAAACCAGCCTGCTCAGCCACAGGGAATAGTTAGAATATTGAAATTAGGCATGTGGTAAACTTGGCTGTCGCAAATACCAGATAGCGAATAACAAAGGCGGTAGTCATATTTCACGGCTTTTCCTTTGTTATTTGCATGACACAAATCAGGTTTTTTCACAGCTTGGCCGAATAATAATACTGTAAATTCGGAAAATTGGTGAAATGGCGAAATCATTCTGTCGTATACTGATTTAGGTAAATCATCTCCTAGTTGTGAGCTTTAACGTCGCAAATATCTGTTTTAATGCTATTCGCGAAAATAAAATTCTCGCGTAAATTTGCGAATTTACAGTATATCAATCAAATTCAAATATCAATATGATATAGTTGGACATAGATGCCTTTTATACATCTCTCAACTCATTCTTTTTGCTAGAGCTTCTAGCCATGTTGCTTGCTTCAACACTCACAATAATTTATTAACTCAGAATCTTCTTACACAAGGCTATGGGTATCATAAACTTCACAAAACCTTTTCTAAATTTTATAGACGATACTATGAATTGATATCTAAATTCCAAGTTGGACTGCAATCTCTCATGCGCCAAGGACTTTCGGAACCTAGGTTCTAAGGTGACTTGTAAATTGAAGTAGATTGTTGGCTCTAATAATCTTTCTTTCTTTTCTTTCTTTCTATATATACTGCCAGACCCTCTTTCGAGTATTATCGGCAGGTGTACTTTGTACACTCCTGGTTGCGGGAAAAAAGCCTACATGAAAACATATCGAAATTACCGTAGGGTTCTTTAACCTGCACAAGGGGTGACTATCCCTGCACAGGGGACATCCAGTTAACGTCCCGATCCGAAGGACGATGCACTTATCTAGTGTCATCCCTGCAAATGACACTAGGGAAAGCGTGTTTATTAAAATACTTCCCCATCTTAAAAAGATTGGCTATAACATCAATGCATTGCAAAAGACTGAATGCTTGGTGGCCAACCCAATTACGGTTGGTAACTTTGCTTTCTTCATTAACTGAATGCCAGTGGGTTGGACGTCAGACTATATGACGGTTCCGACTTAAAACTTAACTATTGATGAGATGGTAGGGGCTTAATGGTCAGGCCCACCGGGGTTTAAATGTTGGATTTTTTTTGCTCCGGTATTCTGTTTTATGTATGGTTGAGTCCCTTTCTTTGCTTTATCTCATTTTATATCTTGATTTATATGCTCTAGGCGGTGATACATGGATAAATTAGGGGTCTTTTATGCAAACCAAACATACATGCATTTTGATCCACATCTGAACTAAGGGTGAGGTTGGCGCCGTGCAACCGGTTTAAGCCCGACAGTAAAATATTTTTACTGACCTTTATAGGCGGTACTTCTATTGTGGATCATTTGTGTTATTTATGTCTTGTGTTTGAAATGCTTTTGCATCTGTTCATTGCTGCCTTGTGATCATCTGTTGGGAAAAGGCTGGCCTCTTGGCTCTGGTTTGTGATTAGTTATGCCACTTTAATCAAATCAAATTTTCCCTGTTATGTATTGGACTCATCGTAGAGGAGGTCCAAAGCACTTTAAAATCTCTTGTCACTTGCAAAGCATGTTGTCCTGATCAAATCAACAACAAAATACTAAATTAACTAGCTATCGAACTTGCTCCAGTTCTTACTGACTTATTCAACACATCTCTGTTACATTGCACAGTGCCAGATATTTGGAAAAGAGCTAATGTTAGCTCAGTCCACAATAAAATGATCAATTTTCAGTAGATAACTATAGGTGTTATTTTCTGTGATATAAGTAAAGCCTTCGACAGGGTCTGGCATAGGGGTTAATCGCTAAATTGAAACATTATGGTATATGCGATCCGTAACTGAACTGGTTTATTAGTTATCTAACTAATGTATTTCAAAGAGTTGTTATTCCTGGTGGTGTTTCTGGTTGGCTTGGGATACTGACTGGTGTACCTCAAGGCTCTATTATTGGTCCTCCATATTTTTATAATGTTTATTAATAATATAGTCAAAGAAATCCATTCCAACATACGTCCCTTTGCAGATGATACCAGCTTATACATAGTTGCTGATTTCCCTGACTCTGCCGCACATATACTAATCTTGGACTTACTTCTAGAAAGACTCCATAACTGGGCAGTGTAGTGACTTGTTAAAGGTAATTCCATTAAAACTGAATCACTATTGTTCTCTAGAAGGATTAATCTGCAAAAATAGTAAGTGAGTATGATCAGGAAATACCACAATCACAAACTGCAGACAACCTCGTGGCACCGCGAGGAAGACCCGCTCAACTATCACGAGACACCAGGAAGACAATTTAAGCAAAGCAATCAGCTCTCTCTTCGCCATCAGGATGATTGCAATACTAGAATGGACATAAAGTAACGTACAACAAAACATAGAACAATTACAGACTCCCACAATGGGAGTAACAATAAACAAAAAGTCAACAACAACAGAACCACCGCCTTAGAACGGACAGCAGCCTAAGCCACCAGGGGGCTTAAATGCATTTTACTGGTACCAAATCTTCGCCCTAGATTCTGCTGTTGTTGAAGTACAAGAAATGTTCAGCTCGCATGGAGGCCATCTAACTAATGCAATGTATCATCATGGAAAACACTCTAATCAAATTAACACTCCATGATGAAACAAAGAAAAGGGCTAATGACTCACAGATAGTCAGAGCTAAAGAAAACCTCAAGTTGAGCCACGGTGGGTCCAGCTACAGATAAGCATCAGGCACCAACCCACCGATTAAAGCTTTTCGTCAGAGCCGTCATAGAGACTGAGGCCTGACCCACCGCCCAGCAATTAAAGAGGAAACCATACTTATAAACCGTGATTGGGTTTAAAACTAGGCATCCAGACTGTCGCATGATATCCAAATTATATCCAACCCTTATATAACGTTTTACTATCTTTTTGAATTGATCACTAAAATAAGGTTTTCCAACAATTCGTTTGAATTTATAGACTAAATCACCATAAAATATAAGTTCTGACATGCCTTGTTGCAGAAGAGTTTTTAACCCAATGTTGTATTTAACAATTAAATCTGAGTGTCTGTGGTAGAATTTAAGAATTTAGAAAATGCTTTTCGAATTTTATGATATCTATAACCTTGTTTTAATAATTTAGCAGTTAAAAATGATTTTCTGTTGTTGAAGTCATCAACATTAGAGCACACTCTAGCAAAACGAATAAGCTGAGAAATATATACACCATTGGAAGGAGAGCGAGGAAGATCTCCATCAAGAAATGGGAAATTTACTATTTCAAAATTAAAATCATCCCGTTTATCATAAATTTTAGAAGAAACTATGCCATTTGTTATTGACAAAGTAAGTAAGGATGCAAAGATCAGGAATCGATACAATCAAGTACCACACCTGACCCAAGATACCAATGGGAAAGTGACAAACTCACAGTAGACACCACAAACGAGAGCCAAGAGGTCAGCCCTTTCCCAGCAGGTGACCACAAAGCACATATAAACAGACGCGCACAAAGACATAGCAAACACAAGACAGAACAAAAACATAAAAGATCCACAAAAGAAGTACCGCCTTGGAACGGACAGTAAAATATTTTACTGGAGGGCTTAAACCGGTTTAAAGGCGCCAACCTCACCCTTAATTCAGATGTGGATCAAGACACATAGAAAGTCAAAAGTATTGCAGAATGCTACCCTTAAAGCATTCTGCAATACTTAAAACCTTCACTAAGCGATAATTTGTCTGGAAACCAATTTTTGGTCTTCTTGTGTGGCCGCTTAAGACAGGTTTACTGTAAATTTACGCACACAAAGACATAGCAAACACAAGACAGAACAAAAACATAAAAGATCCACAAAAGAAGAACCGCCTTGGAACGGTCAGTAAAATATTCAAGTCCAAAAACGGAGCTTCAGTATCAAAAGAATTCGCCTTATTTAACTGAAGTTCAGTGGGATATATCTGACCTACCATTTGTTCAAAATAAGGATTATCAATATTAAGTAAGTCATCTAAATATCTTGAGGTAGAGTTAAAAGCTTCAATAATATCAGCTTGATTATTGTCTGACAGAGACAACATAAAGTCTCTCTCATAACAAAACAAAAACAAATCTGCAACAAAAGGAGCACAATTAGTACCCATTTGAATACCCACAATTTGTCTATATAATTTTGAGCCAAATCTTATAAATATATTGTCCAAAAGATAATGGAGCGCATCACACATTTTCTGACATGACCACAATTTATATCGTTAAGGTTGTTCAGAAGTAAAAAAGGCATTTTATCATTACTAGCCAAATAAAGTGAGCCCTCTCTGTTAAATGTTTGTTCAATTAATTCTGTTAGTTTTTCTTTTATTAGATTATGAGGCAATGTTGTATAGAGAGTAGAGAAATCATATGTAGACAAACCAGATGCTAGAAAACCTCTAGACTTCAATTTATTAAGAATTTCACCTGAATTTTTAATAGACCAAAATAAATTTTTACCATTTCTTTCATAAACTGTTGTGCAATATTTAATGACATGGTTTTTAATTGCAGTGAGGCAAGAAGTCAAAAGAATAGACAACTCAGTAGTTGTACATGCACTAGAATTAGCAATAAAACGCGACTTATAGGGTCGTTTATGAAGTTTAGGTAACCAGTATAACGTAGGAAGCTTGCTATGGTCCTCATCAACAAACAACCCAAACTTAGCTGCCATATGGCATCGATGCCTATCAACGATAGACGTCTCATCAAGCCTGTTATGTTCATATGTTTTGGCAGTGCTAAGTTCTTGCTTTAGGGTGTTAATATAGTATCTTTTTCAAACGACCACAACATTGTAGCAGCCTTATCTGCGGGGGGCAAAACAAACTTCCTGGATCCCTTTCTTCAAGTGTCTAAAACTGAATTTAGGTTTAGGTGGTAGAAGATCTAAATTGTTGCAATAAAATGAAATTCTACCATCAATAATTTTAAAAATATTTAGTCCATCCAACACTGCAAGTCCATCCAACACTCTTTTTTTAATAATGTTCCAATACATGAATTTGTATCTTATAAACACTCAGGCGTATATCTATCTCAACGTTGTGATTGACAAACCCATATTGATTTTATCAAAGAAAACGCTTGGTCACGATTAAATATTCTCCGAATGAAAAAGTTAATTACCAATTGGAAATCTCTCCAAACTATCTACTTTGCCAATATTCGTTCTTTATAAGAATATGCTGATATCCTTTGGAACAACTGTACACAGCAACAGTGTAATGAAATTGAAAAATATCCAAGTCGAAGCTGGACGTATTTTACTGGTGCCATGTAACTTGTTAAAATCGACAAACTCTATAGAGAGCTTTGATGGCTAAAACTCTCTGAGAACTCTCAACAAACTTTTCTTGTTCTTTAAAATGAATCATGATCAATCACCTCTCTATCTATCAAATCTTCTCACATAATTGTTGGGGATGTATCTTCATATAGGCTACGTAATGCTGAAATCTATATATATATTAAGCATTTATGCTAACACTCGTCCATATGCTGAATCCTTTACCTCGCCAATCTTGCAGGCATGGAATAACATTCCTGAGGAAGTTCGATAAGCAGATGTACTAGCCTTATTTAAACACCTCTTTAAACTTGATACACCAAAAATACCCAGATACTATCACTGTGGCGATAGATTGGAACAAATCTTACATACACGTCTTAGAACAGAATGAAGTTCATTAAAATCAGCGTCTATTTAGACTCAATCTGGTAGAGAACTCATATTGTACATGTGTTGAAATTGAAAATAACAAACACTTACTCTTCACCTGTCCTCGTTATGATCAGATGAGAGGTGAAATATTCTTATCAATACGATAGATAATGACCGTGGAACTAACAACAAATATTTTGCTTTATGACACTGAGGCTGTTACAGATGAGATCAATTCTTTAATATTTAAACTAGTGCAGGAATATATGAACTCTCCAAACGATTCTCACACCAGTTCAATAAAATGATGTTGATATTGTTAGATAGTTCTTTCTGGATGTTGAGACTCATGACAAATATATATTTTGCGGTTTTATTTTGAGTGCTTGCTCTCTGAATTCAATGATAATGCTTCAAGATTTCTTCAATCTTCCTGTTTCTCTTGCTCTCTTTTTTATCTTTCTCGGTTCTTTCATTCTCATTTCTTTTCTCTGCATTCATCAGATAGTTTCAGAGTACTGCTTTATACAATCTGTTATAACTTCACATGTGGTTATATAACCTAATTCAATCTTAAAGCTCGACCTCATTGTCAACATTGTGTTATTGATAACGTTTGAGTGTCCTGTACATAGTACCAGGGCGCTGGTACGTTGCCAAAATGTCAGTGTGACGTTGGTTCCTATAACACTGGTATTGTTTAAATAATACGCAGATGGAAACTTGGCATGCCATTCACAATACTCCTACTATGCAGGAGATAATCCACATAACCATTGTTGCTTGTTTTCAGATTCTGTTATTTGCTTATATATTATTGTTTTGTTAGAACGTGCTGTCCGTTCTAAGGCGGTGGTTCTGTTGTTGTTGACTTTTTGTTTATTGTTACTCCCATTGTGGGAGTCTGTAATTGTTCTATGTTTTGTTGTACGTTACTTTGTGTCCGTTCTAGTATTTCAATCATCTTGGTGGGGTAGAGAGAGCTGGTTGCTTTGCCTAATTTGTCTTCCTGGTGTCGTGTGATGGTTGAGTGGCTCTTCCTGGCGGTGCCATGGGGCTTTCTGCTGTTTGTGATTGTTGTATTTCCTGATCTTACTCACTTACTACTTTTGTAGTTTCGAAATAAATATTGTCTAAACTAAGTAGAGATTTGATACATCAAGTTCAAAATTAAATAAACTATCCAGTATAGTGTATTTTGGGGAATTAAGCGCTTATTGTTTGCCTTCGACTTTGCTATATACGTGCCATATTTGAAAGTAAACAACAATATATTTCACGACGTCGGTTCAGGCCTCAGACTCAATGACAACTCTGATGTAAAGCTTAAATCGGTGGGTTGGTGCCTGATGCTTGTCTGTGTTTGGGCCCACCGTGGCTAAGCTTGGGGGTTTCTTTAGGCCAGACTATCTGTGAGTCGTGAGTACTTTTCATTGTTTCATCATAGTGTGTTAATTTGATTTGATTGTTTCTCTTTCTTCAGTTGGATCTTTTTTAGAAATTTGTACAGTTCAAGAAACCCCCAAAATAATACCTACCAAATCAAAAAATCAGTGAAGATTTTGTTTTTAAAGAAATATAAAGGCTGAGTGTAAGCAAAAGCACAGGTCTAGATGGCTTACCGGCTAGGTTTATTAAAAATTGTGCTGAATTTCTCAAAACACATATCTCTATTGTTATCAATAAGTCCATCAACTCAGAAATTGTTCCAGGGGAGATGAAATTTGCTAGGGTGAGACCCATTTCCAAGAAAAATAGTACACTAGAGGATAGTAATTACAGACTTGTCAGTATATAAGCATAGTTTCCAAAATTTCTAAAAGATCCATTTCTATGCGGCAATGTACTATAACCATTCATCCATGCGTAAAGTACACCTAGTCAATGGCCATGTAGTTTATGTGTATTGGATAGATACATTATTTTGCAAAATAAACTACGAACTTAATTTAGTAAAAGGACAATTGTCATAATCTAAAGAAAAAATATGCTAAAACGTTGCAATATTTCATGACTAATGGGTTATGAAAAGAAGTCTTGCTTGTACTGATTATTTCATTATACTGGAAAAAAAAAAGATTTTGAAGAGAGCACACCAAAAATCCAAATGCAAATGTTCGGGCTTGCCCAGATGTCACATTTCGGGCTGTGGGATATCACCCCCCCCCCCCCCGAGTCCCAACAAGCTTTTTACATATATATTATGTAAAATATGAGAACACACCTACGTGCAAAAGGACTTGGGGGTGATTTTTTTTTTAAAAAAATATGTTTATATTTCCTATATGTATAATACAAAAAGTGACCATTTTAGCCCCAATATAAAGCCGTACATTTATGAAAATAGGAAACCCAGTGCAAAATCCTAAAATATAAACCATCAGCGAGCTTATATACGAAGATGGAAGCATTTGATCGACTTTAATTTTTATCAAAATTATAGGCAGCGATACACTGTGATTCCCATTACCACCATCAGAGGTCCTTTGATCCAATTATCCCATAAGGTTCAATAATTATAAGGATTTTCACTAACTGACCACAATAGGCTAGACTGATGCTCAGTAAACCCTCGTCCATTAAAAAGGTGGATCCGCATGCCAGTGGTTATGGAATGTTAACATGCATATGTTAACAAATTGTGATCCAAATAAACCATGTGGTTCAAGAGTTATGAACATTTTTACTAGACTGACTCACATAGTGATTATTGTGCAGACCAAAGGGTTCTGCGATCATTACCTTATCAATTAATTCACTGATTGCCGTTCAAAAAACAAAATGTATGCATTTATTATAATCGTCATCAGGTGTTTGCTAATTCAGTGTTGTTTTTTTGTGTTTTTTTTAAAAAAATACCGGGCCGCGTAGCGCAGTCGGTAACGTGTCTGGCAACAGATGCGAGTCTGACTGCAGATCCAGGGGTCGCGAGTTCGATCCCGGCCCGGTCCAAAACTTTCGTGGGGACTAATCATGAAATAATTTCTACGGTTTTTCTCCTCCCTTCCGCTGAATCATTCAAGAATGGTTGTTGTTAGTTACAAGCGAAAGTATATACACGAAGTACTGGTTAACTGCTTGTTCAAGCTTGCCCAGGAAAAAGTGTGGTTAGGTGAAATGACCGTTCCGCCATGACCATAGCTGTTGACTTGGGACGTAAAGCAACAACACAAACAAATAATTCAGTGTTAGTTGTGCGAAACAGCATAGACCCTACTGAACGCAGGGTTTTACTTTGGTCTACACTTTTAAAATTTCTTGACGTCAGGTGTAAATACATTGTTGCCAGAACTGTGGTTCAACAAGTGCGTGCCATGAAATCTAGTTAAGACAAACCCTTTTAAATGTTATGTATACTAGTGTCTTAATAAGGTGAATTCAATAAAAGTTATACCATGGTTTGTCCGCATGTACGTGAATAATCTCCCATAGAGTTGGAAAAACCATGGTATAACTATTTTATACCACACACATCAGTGTAGACTGCACATTACGAGATATTCCATACAAACTTTGGTAAGGGTGGTATAATTTTAATGCCTCGCTGTCAATTTCCATGTTTATAAAACCTTTGCCACTGTTTATCTTGAAACACTCTAGATTCATGTTAGCTCTAAGATCAGATCGTCTATCGCTTTGAGCGTTGTCCTACACAATCATTTCAAAAAATAAATCTGATTTCATTCATATCCCTTAGGCGATGGCGGCTGCTAATCATATTAAACACATTTACATGATAAGACACTTCTTTGTTTGATTAACGAAGCACATCTGTACCAATGGCAGCAGCGTATTTACAACGGCCATTAGTGTATCTATCATCAAATTGATTACAACAACAGGCTTGTTTGAAAACGACAAACAAACTGATTCATTATCTTGCTATTCGTATGATATATTTTTGGTTTCAGTTCTGTAGAAAACTTTGTTTTTAAAAGACAGTTAAAGTAAAAACCTTAATGTTTTAGACTTATAAATCAAACAAACTGACAACAGAAGGTGCATTGTATATTTGCTGACTCAGATCTGAAAACTGACCTGAAGACCGACCTCAGTATTGGCTTATTTTGAGCGCAGAAACTTGTTCTGAGATAAGATTGTGTTGATGGATAAAATGACCTTGTATGGATGATAGATTGATTTGATCTCCAAGCCATGAGATTGTTTAGGGTTGGGACCGGTACGAGTGGCCTCATTGTCAAATGACGTCAACAGAAATGCATCACATTGATGTAACATAAATATCTCTTGGACTGAACAGACCAAAGTTATGAAGTATATAGAGGATCTTACATGAGTGCTCATGTTTTATTGAATTTATTAAACGAGTTGGGGAAAAGAGATAAAATGCGAGGCTTGCCGAGCATTTTATCTCTTTTTCGCAACGAGTTTAATAAATTCAATAATATTGGAGCACGAATGTTAGATTCTATTTATCATATGACAAATACTTTGAAATCTCATTTCTGGCGTAAAAACGTTATAATTTTGTCATTATGTACGCAACGTTGTTATGGACGTCATAACGATTCCCGTAAATCTATAAACCACTAGTGGTTTATCGATTTTATTGCATGGCGTTATTTCACTCCCAGACGCGACGTCATATGATAAACTGCATTATAACTTTGCTGTTAGATCAATAATTTCTGGACAAACACCGTTGGCAAGAGCGACTTCCTGTACCATTATACAATCGTCTCTTTACTACACAAAAGGTGTTTATAATGTTCAGACATTGTCCCATAGCGTCTGCTTAACGTCAGGACCTACCCACCTACTTTTCTGTATAGTATGGATCATTGACAATAGTCTTTTTTCTTTAACCAACAGCGATTGCTGCGGAAACACAATCTGGCTCGTGTATCATATGGCTTTTTTGGATGACGTTAATGTAAACCACAAAAAACCCCATCTTATCCGGAAGCAGTGAACGCGTTACCCATCTTGCCGAAACACGGCGAATTCAAAGCTTATTAGTCATAAAGTCCCTGAGTTGTACATGTACCATAAGAAATGCCAAATTATACCGCAACATTTTTAACAGTTACTCTTCTATCTTCAAGAATGTACGATATTTGAATTTCAGCCACTTTCCTGTCATTTGTAGCAGTCACTGGTTGGTCTATATGCTCGTTATCTGCGGTTGTTTCTCTAAAATTTTAAAGCGATTTATCCACTTCAAAATAGCACCATTCGATAAACAAGAGTCAGCATGCGAATTTTCCCGAATTTCGGAGAACGATTGTCCAAGTAACAGTGTATGCAACTTTTATTATCACAATACGCTTCTCGATTACACTTTGCGACGACATTTTACAACAGACTTCAAAATATTGACGTTATTTTATAAATAAGTGGCGTTATCGACGCACGCTTATGACAAAAATACAACTAACACCTGGACTGAGATCCAATATAGTTTAGCATATAGTAGCCGCGGTATACGGGGAACAATCGGGTTATCGATTATAACTAGGCGATCATGAATGACAACTTACCTGTTATGACAATATATTGATCTTTGACCGTACCAAATTTTTTTTCACTGTGTCAAATGGTTATAAAACATTTATACTAGTTCACGAACTTATTGATTGGCCCTCGTGTGGTGCCATTTTGTTTAGAGACATTTGAAATTTATTGTTTAAGCGATTTTGGTTGGGATAAGGTAACGTACGCAAGAATAACGACCACTTTTGTTTATTGCACTAACACTTGTTGGGTTCCCCGGAAGACGTTTTGACTTTTCTGCCTAACGGCCTCGTGTTCAAGTAGCACCCGTTGGTGCGTTATTGCATACAAATGAGGACGTGGGGGCGATATTCAAACAACACGGAAACATCTCCGTACAAAGGTAAAATAAAGTCCATAACTGAATTGATTCAGCACTTGAGATTTGGGTACACATTGTCGAGCAACGACGGCGCGTGAAAATCGACACATAAGCGCATACTCGCGAGAGACTTCGCTGCCCGTATACACAAAGCATAGATGTACATGAGCTCTAAAACCAAAGTTAAGACCACACATTAGATCTATAGCCCCTCTGGATAGCAACATTGGCTTTACAGAAGACGTTTGCGCATTTGCAATCAGTATTAAATCTCCTGTACTGGCTCAAACACATAGTAAATATGAGCCGTGATGCGAGATTTCCAACAATATGGTATGTGCGACTAGCAACGGCTCAGACCAGCATGCGCATACGTGCAATCTCATCAGAGTCTTTGATAGTCGTTTGAATATTTTTGACTTTAAGCTACTGACCGAATATCATACGGAGTTCATAAACTTCAAAGTAGGCTGCACAGGCTCGTATGAGTCTACACTTGTCAAAAAATCACTTGTCGCGGCTCAAATGAACTGTACTCTGTTAGTTTAAATCTCGAACTGTCTTTACTTCACACGTCGTATTTTTCGTACATGTAATAGATATTGGGCATGATCTCAAAAAGATTCCGTAATGACGAAGAGCACATGCTAAATTTCACCTTTTGTCGAGACAGATCTTTCGTCTACAGCCTGCCAGAATTAGCCAATAACAGATATATTCAGCTCAATGGATGAATGACAAGAGTTAGATATTAACGCCTGGTAAACTATTGGAATGCCAATCTCGATTACTCCATGCGTCGGATAGTCAGGGCTAAAGAAAGCCTCGAGTTGAACCACCTTCAATAATCAAAAAGAGAAGTTAGCGTTACAAAATAAGTATATTTGACCTTGACTTTTTGCAGGGATCTGAAACTTTAGTTTTCAATTACATGTACATAATTATAATAAAACACCATTGTGCTATATATGAACCCATTCCATCTAAAATTGAAGAGAAGTAATCGTTACGAGTTGTACTTATCAGAACCTGTATTTTATGGCGGTTTAGTTTACAAAGTTGGAAAAAAAATTTAAACCTAATTTTAGTGTTCATTTTTTTATTAAGCGTTATAAAAGAGTTACTTTTAAAGTCAGTAGGGTAACAATGATTATAGGCCATTTACAGACAACTGACCGAAGAAATCTTGGTACATCATGGATTTAAAAGGCCACAAGACATGTCCTTGACTGAAAATAGTAACCAAGTGTTTCTTCCTGCGGTTAGGGAACATGGTTCATTCTCATATGCAATATATAAAGTCATTATCTGCAATTTCGTATAAAATGTAACATACGTCACGCTGTTGAGCAAAAAATATCTCACAGATGTCTGCAATCGATGTTTATGACCAGATCAAACATTTAAAGTTCAAATAATTTCATTGATACTTTTGTAAAATATTTTATTAGTCTTGTATTTTGTATACTTCCATTTTCTATGTTAGTTGGGTAACGTTGGTTACAGGCCATTTAAAGAAAATTGACCACAGAAAACTTAGTAAAACATGGTTTTCCAAGGCCCTAAGACATGTCCCTGACTGAAAATAGTCACCAAGTTTTTCTTCCTGGGGGGTGCAACAGAACTCAAAATTTGAGATTTGGCCCCTACACTAATCATTCGTTGTAATCTAAACGCCATAAGCAATTATTGTTCTATTTATGAACATCATACTTCAAAACTGAAAGACGTAGTTCGCGTTACAAGCCATAAGACTGGTTATATGTATAAGCAATAATCGTGCTAAATATCAACACACTTCATCAAAACATGAAAGAGAAGTACAGGTTATGAGCCATATTTTTTAAGTAGTTTTGGCCTTGGCCTTGACCTTTACCTTGCATGTAACGACAGTAACAAAATTTTCACTTCGGAAAAAAAATATCATGCATGGTCTTGTCAAAATGTATGTGATGCGCTAACCTTTTTGTTGGACAACATTTTTATTTGATTTGGCAGCAAGTTGTATAGACAAGTAGTTGGGATTCCCATGGGCACTAATTGTACTTCTCTGTTTGCGGATTTATTCCTGTTTGGTTATGAGAGGGACTTTATGATGTCTCTTTCTGATGTTTAGCAATGCTTTTAACACTACATTCAGATATTTGGATGATATTTTAAACATTGATAATGTTTATTCTGACAATATGGTAAGTCAAATATACCCTTCAGAGCTCCAACTTAATAAAGCTAATACCTCTGATGCCAAAGACTCGCATTTGTCAATTTCTAATGATATCGTTTCTACCAAAATGATAAACGTGACGACTTTGATTTTGAAATTTCAATTTCCAATTTTTAGATTGTGATGTTCATCGCTATACATCCTATGGAGTCTATATCTCTCAACTCATGCGTTTTGCTAGAACAGCTAGCCATGTTACTGACTTCAACCCTCGCCTCAAATTGTTAACTCAGAAACTTCTTAAACAAGTATATCGGTATCATAAACTTCGCAAAACCTTTCTAAATTTTATAGACGATACTATGATTTGATATCTAAATTCCAAATTGGAATTAAATCTTTCTTGCACCAAGGACTTTCGGAACATGAATTCTATGGTGACTTGGTGTATAAATTGAAGAAGATTATTGGCTCAAATAATTTTCAGCGCAGTTCATTGAAATGATTTTCAATTATAAAATGATTGGCTATAACATTAAAGTATTGCAACAGACTGCGTGCTAGGTGGTCAACCCAATCACAGTTCGCAACTTTGCTTTCCTCTTTAATTGCACGACGATGGGTCGGACTTGAGACTCTATGACAGTTTCGACTTAGAGACGTATCTATTGATTAGATGGTAGAGGCCAGAAACTTTGGCTGTTGTCAGGCCCGCTGGGGTACACCTGTTGGATTTCTTTTGCTCCGGTATTCAGGGTTTTTTTTTTACTGTTGAGTCCTTATCTTTGTTTGATCTCCTTTTTATATGATTAATATGTTTTAAGAGACGATGCATTGATAAGTTAGGGGTCTTTCATGCAAACCAAACATCTATGTGCCTTGATCCACAACTGAATTAAGGGTGAAACCGGTTTAAGCCCTCCAGTAAAATATTTTATTGAACGTTCCAAGGCGGTGCTTCTTTTGTGGATCATTTATGTTATTTCTGTCTTATTTTCGTTATGCTTGCGTGCATGTCTGTTTATTTATGCATTGTGGTCACCTGCTGGCCTCTTTGCTATCGTTTGTGGTGTCTAATTGTGAAGTTGTCACTTTCTCATTGGTATCCTTGGTCAGGTGTGGTGCTTGATTGTTACAAAATCCCGTTAGGGGAAGGGTTTCCATTATTGGCCCTTGGCTAAAATTAGTTAAAACTTAAATTCAGAGTCGTTGACATTTCAATGCAACGGTGTAAAGATCATCTAATAAAGATAAAAGTATAGTTAGATAGACAACGTTTACCAGGCCAAGGTGGAACAGTGTAGTCAATGTGATAGTTAACTGGTAAGATTCGATATATTTCCTCTGTATTATAAGTAGTATATGTTTTCTTCTCAAACGCCAGCTTTATGGTGTGATTTATGTCTTCTATAATCTACGTTTTTAACAAAATGCAATTATAGCGACATATAAGCATTCCAATCGGCGTTCATGTCAATCATACACGTACAAATGCCTATTATAATAGCTCCGTGCCACATTTCCCCATCTTTTCCTGTCTGCTGGCTCTTATTTCATAGATAATTGATGTCTGTCTGGAAATGCATTACCGAAATGTAATCGTCTTCATTTAACATTTGAACACATTTTACATCATTAGTATGGAGATATTTTAAAGTAGGCTTGCGTGTCAATTTATTACAGATAGTGGTTTTGACTTACATGTAAGTGTAAACAATATTGTATTTATCAAGATATAACACAAACAATTTTAACATTTATAAGCAAACTACATTACATCATCTGAGAGCTTAAAGCAAGAAATTTATTTACTTTTACTATTTTACATTTTATGTGCAACCGAAATTTCATACTCATTTGAGTTGCGGATGAACAAAGTTTTATAACATCTGGGCCTGGTTTGTTTCGTTTAGGATACTCTTACTTTTAATTGTGTGAATGTATTTGCCTAACGTCTAGTGGCGTTTTCCTTTTGGTTACAATTTTATTTCTGAGATATGTGATTGTTGCATTTCCTGATAATTCTCCCTTATCTATAGATGAGAGGGTTAAGGCCTGATGCTGTGTCTGTAGTCGGGCCCACCGTTGTTTAACTGTTGGATTTATTTTACTCTGGTATTCAGTTGTCTATACGGTTGAATCCTTATCTTTGTTTTATCGCCTTTTTATATCTTGATTTGTATTTTATAGGAGATAATACAGCGATAAGTAAGGGATCTTTCATGCGAACTAAAGATCTATTTGTCTTGATCCACATCTGAAATAAGGATGAGGTTGGTACCATAAAACTAGTTAAAGCCTTCAGTAAAAATATTTTTACTGACCGTTCTAAGGCGGTGCTTCTTTTGTGGATTTTTTTTGTTATAAATGTTTCGTGTTTGTCATGTTTTCTTGTCTGTTCATTGCAGCCTTGTGGTCGTCTGCTTGGAATGGTCAGGCCTCTCTGCTCTGTTGTGTGTAATGTTTTCTTGTGTTTTTGTCACTTTCCCATGTGGTGTCTTAGGTCAGGTGTGGTACTTAATTATATCGATTCCTGATCTTTGCCTTCTAACTTACTTTGAATAATGCTATGCATGTTACAAACTAACAGGACATCTTCAAAATAGAGGGTACTATTTCTCTCAAAACAACCATCATGGTAACTTTTGAGCCATTGTATACAAAATGGTATATGCTTTCAAACCATCATTTAACAAGCAAGTGTCTTGGCCATGAAATGCCCCAATCACAGATTGGATTCCAACCCATGGCACCGTTGGGAAGAGACACAGAACTCTAGCAGCTACATGGTTCAAAGAAAACAATTACATATTACTTTTCATAGTAATCAAATAAATTTAGAATAAGTATTGTTTTATTTCAAAGTAAAAGGGATAGCCTCTTGCACCGACCGTATGTTCAAAACCTGCTTCATGTTTATTTGAACAGATTTGAATTTCACTTTTTTACGGATTAAAAAGGTGTGTAACATCAAGCCTGGATGCTTTGTGTTATGTAATCTTGTTTGCATGAGTACTCACTTACAGCAGCCTCAGTCACAAGTTAACTTGTGTCCATGTGTCTTTTTCTCTTGCTATAGTTTGGTTTGTGACATATCCTAGCCACATTAACATAATGTGTTATTTCACAACACATTTTTCCATTGTTTGCTCTGATCTTTTACAACGAAGTTTTTTGTCGACATCCTACTACAATACTTGATCTTAATGGAAACATGGGAATCTAGTCAGAGACTGTTTAGAGTTTTCTTGTAAAAAAGTAATTTCAAATTAGTTTAAGGCTCATATGACGAATCTAATCGAATATTCGTGCTCTTGTAATATTGACTTTATTCATCATGTTGCGAAAAAGCGATGAAATGTTCGGCAAGCCTCAGATTTTATCGCTTTTCATCAATATATTCAATTAAACATAATCACTCGTGTATACCACTGATTTTTGTAACAGCTTTTCTAGCTACACTGTTTGTCAATATGTTTGGGTTGAGTGTTGAAGTTGCATTGAGTTCCTCTCGTACATCCGCATAGTATAAGATGCCATACATCCGCATAGTATAAGATGCCATCATGAGTGTTAGGCTGATATAAGAAATTCCGCCCTGAGGATCAAAGTTTTGCATCGTCAGGCTTGTCGAGTGATAGCAAACGGTGATCGCGAGGGGCAGATTTTTCACCCTGTGATTTCACCGCATCCTGGAAGGTGACAGGCGAACCATTGACCCCGCATGAACTATTTTGACAATACTAATCGATGTGTCGGCTAGCGACGCTAGCGAGAATCGAAGAAGTTCTAGCGATAGCGCGTATATTTTCCCTAGTTAACATGATTACAAACATCAAATTTTCAAATTGAACTAATGTTTTTAAAATTGGTGTAGTTCAGCAGTAAAATATGCATAGTAAGCAACAAAATTCGTCTCAAAGCGATTCACCATTTACACTACTGTGAAAACGTGCACTTTCTAATCCCACCCCTCATTTTACGTCTTTATACTGGGTGCCGTTTAGACCAGACTTTGAGCGAATGCATTACTAGTTTTAAAAAAGTAAAAGTTCTAAAATGTTAAGGGTAGGAATGCTCTTCATTTCCCAAACCTTACCGTATTCGTTCTGCGCATGCGTACGAAATACACCTAACATTGTGACGTTTGTCATTAGAAAGATGAAACTGGTGCCTTTCAGTTCATTTTAGATGCTCCCCCCCTAGACCCAAGATGCCATTTGGACAGCGACACGTCGCTATAAACATTTACAACATATGTAAAGGGCATTTTTAAGATAAGATTTCAATCACAGGGTAAAATCTCAGATATCCTTATCCGGTGTACAAGAATATGTAGTCTGTGATTCTAGAACAGATATTACATGTAGCTTACATTATTATTTATTGGTCAAATCTTTGCCCTAGATTTTGATGTTCTTCTAATATAAGAATCGTTTAATTCCGTGGAGGATTCTTAACTTATTCAGCGATTTCATAAGCAAAAATAGACTTGTGTTGAAAGAAAGAAAATGGATCATTACGTACAATAAGCCAGCGATAGAGAGAATCATAGCATGAGTCACAGTGGGTCTAGCCAAATCCAAGCATCAATCTATCAATGGTGACAGAGATGATTACAAAACTAAAGGGGCCAAAAGTACTGCACAACAAAACAAGAACCAGACACAGAACCCCCACAGACAATTGACGCAACAATAAACAATGAATTAACAAGAGCAGCACTACCACCTTAGACCGAACTACAGCCAAAGCCACTGGAGAGCTTAAAATAATATACTGGCCAACTAATAATAATAGTATTTGTCCTAGCCTCACAAAGTTTAGAAATATCATCATACTACGGATTCTAGAAGTGTAAATGTCACTTTACTTGGCTCATCAATAATGCAATAGGTGTCACTCAATGTGTCAATATTACATATGATCAGACTAAATACATAGATAATACTAGGTGAGTGTATTATGATATCAAGTTTACCAGGCAAGGCTTTGAGAACGCATGTTGACATTGCGAGGCTTGCCGAGCGATTCAACATGCGTTCTCAAAGCCGAGCTAGGTAAACTTGATTCAAAAGACGCAAACCTGGTATTATATTTATTAGTTTACCCATTGTTGAACACTCTCAAACTAGCGATTATGACGGGTTTTTTTTATTTTTGTGTTAATTCAGCGTCATTAGCGACGTCATTCAAAAAGTGCAACGTCATCATGACCTAATAAAGATAACATGTCGTGAGATAGGAAACGTGTATTAGGTTATGTTGAAACAATTCAGTTAATATTAGCGGTGACTGATAAAAACAATTTTCGCAGTTTGGTTATTATTCACATGCAGATACTGTGGAATGAATATGTATCAATACTTGTTGTTAAAACATTTATGGCATGTATGTTAGAATGGAGGAACGCGTCGTTTGTAAGATGAGACCATAAAAGTAATGAAGTAATAAGAGTTAGTATGTCAAAAAGTTCTGGATATTGCTGTTTGAATAACCTGATATTTTTTGTTGTTTTCAAAACAAAACCTGGTTAGAAAAAAAGGTTGTGTTATGTGTGAAACAAATTATTGGCACGCACGATTTTTAGCAATTAATCATAGTTTGCAATCAGTAATCCTTCTTACTTTATAATGTCAATGTTCGGATATTAGATGGAAATGAGTACAGTATTATACAAATGAATTGATTTTACCCATTTAAGCCGGTTGAAATTTCCCAATTTTATCATTTGGACCAGTCCATTTCCATTTTAAGGGTTGTTTGGTGGTATTTTTCGTTTTTATTCAAAATATTAATAAACTAGTATATAAGCAAACAGTGGGTCTTGGTCTATACAGTTTGCATATGTCTCACATAAAGGACGCCAGGGCTATATATGTGTTAAGAGAAGTAAAGTTTGCGTTATACACTGGATTAAACTAATGATTTCAAAGCTATAGCATGTCAGGGTACATGTTGGCAATAATTCACCTAATGTTCTGTCCATGGGTGCATTTGACGTTGTAAAGGATATACTGTATGAACTTTCCTTTTTTCGCCATTTAAATTGCACTTTAGTGATCCATGAATAATATTGATCCTCCAGGAAAAGAAAGAGCCTAAAGAATATAATAATAGCTCACTCGGTTTCACCAACCAACTCCCTGCATCATAATGACCGCTGTTGCAACATCCAAATAATCTAGGAAAGGGGTCCTTCAGAAAGACAGAACTTTTAAAATGTGAAACCAGCAGAATTAGTTCCAATGATTATAACCCTGCAGATTGGAACGTACAGCGACTCTGTAGCCCCCTAGCAGCCTCTGAATCAATATAAACCTAGCGTCGTTATTATGAGGCATCGGCAAACAGTACGGAACCAGATCAGAGGCCGCAAAATTTGGCGTCTGATCAGGTTATCCAATGTTTACTGACAGAGGTTTCTTATCAATATGAATAAAAAACGAAAAGTCTTGCTTATCTTTAAGAAGGCATTGTAATTCTGGGCCCAGGTCCGTTATTTTGTATGAGATGGTTAATTATCTCTTGTGCACAAACCCCCTAAACACCAATCAATAATGGTTGCTGGTTAAAACGATTACGTGGGTGAGTTAACGCGTTAACGTGATAATGACGTAACGTTGTCAAACGTGCGCGACCAGGGGCCAATTTCATCAATAAAGTTCGTACGATATATCTTAAAGTGTGCGTGCGTTGTTTTCTGAGAAGTGCGTACGTCAGTTTCATCAAAACATCTTAAATTGTTCGTAAGAACAAAAATTTGTGTTTCACTAAAAACGTCGTATTTCTAACTTTGCCTAACTCTTGTCTCCAAATATCATGTGATTTGTCACGTGCGGACTTTATATAGCCGTGTAAAGTGGTTTAACACAGAGTGAAACATACGTAGGTATGTGTAGAATATTTTAAAGAAGAAGCATGTGCGGATCCGAATGAGGGCAGGGAGTCCGGACCTTCATCCCCTTGAAAACCACAAGTTATATAGGTTTCCATAGAAATTAGCAAGTGGACCACCTGGAAAATAATGAATCCCCCTCCTTGCAAGCTTGAAGTTTTCCGCACAAAAATTCCTGTACCTGCGAATCAGAAGACGAGCAGGCGACAGCATACCCCATTAAGAAATCAATTCCTTTAACTCGATGCATATACTTGTGTCAAACGTCCGCATGTCTGATTTGGAGCCAAACTCTATGACACTTAGATGACAGGTTTCCCGAAATCATAAGAAACCATGTCCAAATAAGGCACAAATCAGTAAGATTACCTAAAACCACAAAATATACTAAGAGAAACTAGAAACTGGAGTTCTTTTTCTAGCATGTCTTGATGAAAAATAATAATTCAAATTCATTATTTTTTATGATATCTGATTTCCTCCACATCCATTTAACAAATACAATTCACAGAATTAATGATAGCATCAAGAACCAGTCCTATACTGCCGACAAATTTCGTATGCTCTCGAAATTTGGTCCCAAGTCGAGTTGTCTGGCTTTCTTCACACCCCGATGATTGATTGCTGTATTGCTCAATTGCAGATCCCTAAGAGGGACATACTATTATCATTTGAACATAAAAGAGATATATCGTATTGTATTCATAACTAAAATGGTACATGTCATGTTTCATGAACTTGCGTCCCGAAAATTATCCGTTTACACACTTTATGTTAACCCATACATGTACATGTCGAATGGAGTTTCCCATTTTAATCTTTTGGATGAGCTCATTACCTGATCCGACGCCACCGTGGCGTCTGATCTGGGTCTGCACTGTTTGCCAACGTCCCACAAAATGGAGGCAAGGCTTAAATGAGTTAAATATCACAACCCGGGTGCTTGAGATGACAAGTCGAAATTTTCGGAAATGTAAAAATCTAGAATGCAACTTGTATTCGGTCGGAACTAAGATTGTGCTAACCAGGATGTATGTCCCTTCATGGAGAATGTAAAGTTCTATTGAAAGCTCTTGTGAATACATACTCATACAAAGACATGCGTTTTGAAACTTTATCGAATGTTGAACGTATGGTTATTGACGAAAGGCCCTCATCATTGTCGTCTCTGGCAGTCATGCAAATGGACGATGATTTACCAGTACATTTGAATGTGTATATAAGTATGTTTAAGTAATGGTGACATGTGAAAAAGTAAAAAAACTATCCTGTTGGTTTTACTACAGAATCCCTGCCCTTAGACGTTATGGTTACTACTGACGGCATGGTGGTCATTGGCGAATTTCTTAGTGGGTAGGGGAAGGGGTGGGAGAGGTTACATGGACAAATAAACAACTCATAAGCACCAAGGAAAGGGGGTCTTATTTTCTCATTTTGGTAAACCATATAGTATGTAAAGGGTGATCTTGATTGTAGTACTTTCGAGGTATTTTAACCTTTGTCGAGTTTTTGCTCCTCAGCCTCTAGAATGGTGTGAAATGCAGCAGCATTGGTAGCTCAGTAGTAAGTTAGTAATATTTAAGACAAAGATGTCATCTGCGACACCTAAATATTTGTCTTAAATATACGACAAAAAGTAAGAAGTTCGCAAAGTTCAATAGTTTGATGAAACCCGATTTTTAACGTACGAACTTCGTACGATGTTTTTAAGACAAAAACACGTCGTAAACTCGTTGATGAAATTGGCCCCAGGTCTTGCACGAACCCTTACAGACCCATTACTGTTTTACCGGTTCATAAGATTATGAATAGTCTGTCTAGAGCGGCCAAAATGATGCGCGATATCATTTACCGTAGATCCCGCATTGAGCATGCCAAAAACATGGTTTCTTTGATCTTTTGAATGACGTGCCGTCACTATATTCAAGCGATTAACTTTTTGTTATCAGTAAACAGCTGCAAATGTTTTCTTGTCGATATTAAAACTTGTTAGTGAACCACCTGTTCCTTAGCACGTGCAACGTAGGAACGTTTTTCAGGCGTTGACACTTGAATATACCTGGTATTTGAATAAATTGCGTAACCGTTATCTACTATGAAATCTCGATAAGCATGCGTAAATCTTACAACAACATGTATACTAACAAAACACCTATTCAAAAAACAAAAATAAAGTGTAAAGTTTTCATTTTAGGTCAGTGTAGTTTTTATGATCAGTTGAATTTCGTGCAAAGCTGAGTTTAGCATGAAACAAGTTTTATAACATCGGGGCCTCTTTTGTTTTTATATAGTTACCAGAAAACAAGTGAGTACGACTTGAAAATGATACAATCACAGATCCAGAATTATCCCATTCAATGATAACCCTATTTCATTATTCTCCAAAGAAATTTACAGCATATTGCATACTTTTGAAACATGCTTAAACGCATTTTAGTCATATCGAAACAAGACATTATATAGACATCATTTAATCATTGGTATTGTATTGTATTTAGATTGTATGCTAAGTTATTAAGTACGCATGGGCTGGTCTATCGAGACTTCAGGTGAGATTCGTATTATAAATAAAGTCCTAAAGGTTATTTAGCATCTAAAAGTCAGTGAGTACAGCTGCTTTCCAAATTTTTTATAGATAGCGATTTTTGTCATAATTATTTACATACCCTATACTTGTTTGCGTATTTGTTGTAAACATATGCTTTGTTAGATGTATGCTTTTTTCTGCCAATAGACAAACGATATATCTAGTTATAGTGTGTAACAATATTGATTGTTCTTGGAGATTTTTTGTTTCAAGTTTTAACTTCTGAAAAAGTTGTATATATTTTAAGTAAATCAAAATTGGTTATCAAAACTCTATTTTAAATTAAGGGCTAATAAGGAGAGCAGCAAAGAACACTATGTTTGTCATCTATAATGTCATGTGTACCAAGCATTGTGATTATACTTTGAGGATTGAAGCTATCGAGTGTATCAACAATGAATCACTTGATTGACTTGGGTGTATGTGCACTAGTGGGTTGTATAAATTTTATAACTTAACAAAATGACTTTTAAAAGATATTTCAAGCGCATTTATGGATGTTCAAGATTGATGCTACATAGTAAGTGTCCTTTTTTAGTAGAAAGACCAAAAGGAAAGTACTGCTAAACAGTAAAAATGGACCAAGTGGGTTTGAAATTGTATTAAGATTGGGAAATGCCATCTTTTAAGATGAACCCACACTCCAAACCTATTCTCATCGAAAACCCAAAATGTCTGGCATCTTAAACACGAAAATGTTTATCCACATTACATTGATTGGTGTGTAAAAAAACACTGGGAGTCGTAGATAGGGGGCTATGTCAAGACATACTGGTGATTGTTTCATTTACAAGCTTAAGTTGGGGGACCCCATTAAAAGTTATGAGATAGCCCCCTATCTCCGACTTCCAGTGGATTTTACACACCAATCAATGTAATGTGGATACACATTTCGTGGTTCAGATACCAGGCATTCTGGGTTTGCGTTGAGAAATGGTTTGGAGTGTAGATTCATCTTAAAATATGACATTTCCCAATCTTATACAATTTCAAACCCACTTGGTCTATTCTAACAGTTTGGCAGTACTTTCCTTTTGGTCTTTCTCCTAATAAAGGGCACTTACTATGTAGCATCAATTTTGAACATCCACAAATGCGCTTAAAGTATCTTTTAAAAGTCATTTTATAAAGTTAAAAAGTTGTACAACCCGCTAGTGCACATACACCCAAGTCAATCAAGTGATTCATTGTTGATACACTTGATAGCTCCAATTCTCAAAGTATATTCACAATGCTTGGTACACATGACATAATAGATTACAACCACAGTGTTCTTTGCTGCTCTCCTTATTAGCCCTTAATTTGATATAGAGTTTTGATAAGCAACTTTGATTTACTTAAAATATATACAACTTTTTCAGAAGTTAAAACTTGATACAAAAAATCTCCAAGAACAATCAATATTGTTACTAACTATAACTAGATATATCGTTCGTGTAGTGACAGAAAAAAAAATCATACATCAAACAAAGCATATGTTTATAACAAACACGCAAACAAGTATAGGGTATGTAAATAATTATGACAAAAATCGCTATCTATAAAAATTTTGGAAAGCAGCTGTACAGTCAGAAAATGCCATGCACTAAATACTAGCCCACAGCACCACAAGGAAGAGACAAAACACACAGACAGCCACAACATAATGAAATTAAAACAACCAACTCTCTTTTCCTCAGCAAGATAATTGCTAAACTAAAAAAGACATAAAATCCCTTGCCATAAACCAAGGACCAGTGTAAAGGAAGGCAAAGATCAGGTATTGATACAATCAAGTAGCATACCTGATCCGGCACACCATATGGAAAAGTGACAAAATACAAGAAAGCACCATACACAAGAGGGCTATGAGATCAGTCCGTCCTCAGCAGGTGATTACAAGGCTGAAAGAAACGGACACATCAACATGACAAAGACAAGAAATATCTTTAAAAAAGATATACGACGAAGTGACAGAAAGCATGTATATTTTGATATGAGTAACGTGAGAAAATTTAAAGAAATTGAGAAGAAGAAAAAAGGGATGTTTATACTTTGTTATGTCTTCGGTCAGCTGAGCTCAGTAAAGCGTTTGGCTTGAAAAACCTATGCTATTCCAAAATATAAGTAGAGGAAGGCAAAGATCAGGAATTGATACAATCAAGTATCATACTTGACCCGGAACATCATATGGAAAGTGACAAAAATAAAAAAAAAAACAATACACAAGAGAGCCAAGAGGTCAGCCCTTCCAGGAAGGTGATCACAAGGCCGCAAGAAACAGACACACCAACATATCAAAGATAAACATGAAAAATAAATGACAAAAAGATCCACAAAAACAACACAGCATTGGAACGGTCAGTGATAAAATAACAGGCGGGATTGAATATGTTTTACCGTACTAAACTCACCCTTAGTTCTGATGTGGATCAAGACACATAGATTTTTGGTTTGTATGAAAGATCCCTAACTTGTCGATGTATCGTTTCCAAGTACATGCATATTAAGATATAAAAAGGACATACAACACAACAAAAACAACTAAAATGAGAGCAACACAAATTTAACAATACATAAGCATAAAGTTAACATAATCTTAACTTCGGAACAGATGTCACACAGGGGGGATACATTTACTAGTCAAATGTTCGCTCTAGAGTCAAGTGTTGTTAAAACAGCAAAAATGTTTAGCTCACATCCTTACTTATGCAATGCATTATCACAAAAAAAAACATAAAATCAATTTACCAAACTATGATTAAACGAATAATGGTCTTTTAAATTACATACATTCAGAGCTAAAGACCACCTCAACTTGAGCAATGGTGGGCCAAGCCAAAGATAAACATTAAGTACTGACCAACTGATGCAAGTTTGATGTTCAGGTCGTCAATTAGACCGAGGTCCCACCCATCATCTGAAGTTATGTTTGTCAACACATGATTTCTCCACTTTCAATACTTTCAATTGCCTTATGGTCCTGTCCAAGAAAACACTTATGCAAGCAAACATATCGGAACCAATATTTAAGGGGATGTAGTTTAAAAGTTCAATATAATCGTGGGAACTCCTTTTCCTGATCAGTTTATAAAGAACACGAGCAATTATAAAAGAGTGGGATTTAGCATGGACATTATGCGACAATTTACATGACTGGTTATAAATCCATGATACAGCTATGGTTTCCCTTTTATAAGCACGACGATGGATCGTGACAACTCTACCATAACGCTTTAATCAGTGGGTCGGTCTCTGACTGTCTGTGAATCGTTGGTCCTTTTTATTGTTTCATCATAGTATATCAATTGAGTAGATTGTTTCCCCGTGATGATACATTAGATAAGCTAGGAAACCTCTATAAGCGAGCTAAAAGTATTTTGCATTCTGATAATAACAGAATCTAAGGCAAAGATTTGAAAGCCAGTAAAATTAATTTAAGCCTGAACCACCACACCCTCCTCCCCACAATCCGAGTGTCGACAGCTGATGTCCGTAACAAGGCGGTGGTTCCGTTGTTGTCGATTCATTGTTTATTGTTGCTCGCATTGTTTGTGTGTGTGTGTGTGTGTGTGTGTTGGAGGGGGGGGGGTTATGTATTGTCCTCGCTTTGTTGTGCAGTACTTAGTGTTTTTTATAGGTTTGCAATCTTCTTGCTCGTGTTTTATGTTATTGACTTGTGCCATGTGACTGTTAGTAGTCTGTGTTTCTTCCGAACCGTGCCTCGTGTTGGTATGCAGTGTGTGATTGTGGCAATTTTGGGTCATACTCAGTCCTTTTTTTTTATTGAATTGAACATAGAAAAGTATTAGTTTGATTGTTTGTTGGATTTGATTTTTTACGCCTCAGTGAACAATTTTTAGTTATGTCGGGACAGGTCTTCCTCTGTTGAACCAGTACTAAGCAAGGATGAATGTGTCTTGCTCAAGGACACATCGCAGTGACGCCGGTGAGGCTCGAACTTGCAACCTCTCGGTCCAAAGCAAGCTCTCTAACACTGAGCCACTGCGTTCCCGAAAAACATTAATAAAGAAGACTCGATTTTCTTGGCGTGTAATGAGAAGTCGCTCTTTTCAAAACAAATATAATTTGTGTTCATGTAAGAAAAATTGTTACCCTCTTCAAATTTCTTTTGAACATTTTGTTATTAATGATCAGATCTGGCCTTACATTATAACTCGAAGCAAATATACATGAATAATGTTTCGAGAATATAAGTATTTGAATAAAAACAGTTGTGCTTTTCTTGTTGCAGATGTGCATTAGATTTGTTATTCAGGAGACTCCATAATAGGTCCTTTTGGCAATAAAAAATTAGTATTGAAGCTTTCAAATATACATAAACGATAAAGAATAACCATTTCAACTGAAAAGTATCCTGCTTATGATATTATCAATGAAACAATGCAATTTGATATTGGCTATTGGAAAGTCCGTCATTTAAAATAGCTTCAGCATCAACATAGCATAACAGATCAATTGCAGTGATACATGTACGTCATTAAGTGAACAAAGTCTATCAATAGTGTCATTTCTTCGCTGACGACTGATCCTGATATTGAGCAGATTACAAGCATTTTCTATTTATGTATCAATTCATGCTAATAACGTTTCAACATGACACTAGCATGGCATTTAAAGGTGCAAAAGGTATCGACACCTCAAAGGGTAATTAGTTTTCAATTATACAATTAGTTCCTCTTTGGGCCTCGGTGCGAGAAAACCTGTCTACGGAGGTTCTGACCTAGTAAGGCTCAAACAGTTTACTTAGCCATTGGCGTAGCTCCCATTACGCACATACGCACGTGCATATTAAAAAGTAACATTCGAGGGAGGTTACCTAATGTGGTAAAAAGTGATTTTCCAAAGTATAAGGAACTGCTCTTAAAGGAAATAATTCGTTCTCTCTGGGAGCAAATTCTTTCCTTTAAGAAAAGTTCCCATTTTGAAAAGGGACGCAATTGAAGAGAACCATTGTTTGATCCAATAGTCTCCCTTCAATGTGAGTAACCTTTTTAGCGTTCTGGCTACGTCATTGTCAGCTACAGAGACTAGTTAGAATATTGAATATCTGTAAGAATCAAGTTTACCTTTTATATTTTACATATAGGAAATACAAAGGCGCTGATCAGACTGCGCGGATGCTCAGGATGGTCTGCGCCTTTGTTGTTCGAAAACCCGAAGACTTCTGTTTTCTTGCGTTGAAGTCCATATCATGTATATTAAACCTATAAGTTCAACATAATCTGAATGCCTATATTTTATTTAGAAATTAACGTCTTTCGAAATGCTATATGTTATTGGCAAGGGAATATCATCTACCCGGCAGTCAAACGAGTGTGTTTGTATTAGGCCATGAGATGCTAATAGACCCCTCCCCCAGGGGGAATTTTGTACACTATAATTTTCTAAAACTTAGTTATATAAGAAGAAAAATGACACATGTTGGCTATCTAGCAGTGGGGGCGTTACCGTGTAACAGCTATGTTAACTGCGTTACCCTAAAACATCTCCAAATCCTATTGTTCAAATACATGTACAAAGCTATACATAATTTTTATTTATCCACATACTGATTGTCTTAAAAACACTTAATTAAATGCAGCAAATAGCCAGTAGGCGTTAAAACAACATATGCATACTATCTTGCAGTTATAGCAACCAACCACCGAGTGTTGCCCCGCGAAGCGGGGCAACACGAGAGTTGGTTGCTTTACGACTAGAGAGGGTCTGTTCTGTTCTATTCACGCCCATTCATCTTCAAATACGAATAGACAATATTTTTGGTATCGCCGAGTTCCGGTATCTATACGGAGTCGATACGGGGAACCATTCTAGATCGAACTAAGAACCTATTTCTACTGTTAAAAAATATGTCGTGGTCATCGTTGACATTGAAAAAATACAAAAAGTAAAAGTAAATCGCGAAGATGCCAGTTTTGTTGATATTAAAGTCATATTTTAGCCATAAGACTGATGGATTTTTTCTATCACCAGGAGCTTGAACAGTAGTGATAGCTCTTTCAGGCAAGCGGCTGCGTGATCCCCTTGACGTGACGTCACAATTCTTATAACGTTACGTCACGACGTGATAACGTCTTGAGCCAAACGCAAACTGCCACGTGCATCGTCGCGCCTTTGAAATGAGCCGCGACATGAGATTTCCAACAATGTGATATGTGCGACCAGCGAAGACTCAGATCAGCCTGCGCATACACGCAGTCTGATCAGAGCCTTTGCTAGTCGCTTGAATCGCTTGAATTTTCTATGAGTGTTATGATACTGACTGAACATCATTTTGAGTTACCAAGCTTAAAAGGAGACTGCACAGGCTCGTCTGAGTCTACACTTGTCAAAATGCCACATTCATTGTTTGGAAAGCACATGTCGCTGCTCAAATTACAAATCCTCATGGTATCCAATAGGAACCTCCGTTCAAGGGTCCCAGCGTCTTTAAAATAGCTTGCAGGAATATTTTATTTCCTTATACTCAAAGCTTTTAAACTTCTTACTGACCATTCCAAGGCGGAACTTCTTTATTTGTGTTCGCCGTTGACATATTGCCTTGTATGTGTCTTGCAGCCTTGTGTTCATCTGTTGGGAAAGGGGCTAAGGCCGGCGTCGCCGGTCCGGCAGGTGCAGCATTTGCTGGACCCACTTTTTTGGCCGAGTATGCTATCCACCGTGTTCCTTTATCTCGTTTCGTTTTTTTTCTTTGAGCTTACCTCTGATTTTATTTAATCATGCGACAATTTACTGAAACACTCCTAACTTTGCGCATGTCAATTGATGAACTTGTTACAAGCAAAATTTCAGCATTCTAGCTAATCTCAGCAGGTTGGTTTGAGTCTTGCATGGTCGAAAACCCCGAAGACGGGTTTTATTCATGTTTAGACTCATTTATCAAAGTCATGATAATTTCTGTGATCCAGTTTTGTTTCCCTCATATTGACAATTTGCTTTTTTTCTAATGATTCTAAATGAAACAACATATCGGGCGTATGAGCATCGTGAGCCCATGTCTATTCCGTTACGGATATACAAGTCCTGCCTGTTCCAATTTAGCACAAGTGTGTTCGGTTCCTTTAACGTTCATTTGCCTTAAAGAAGCCTGGATTACGTAGACAGAGAAGTGTTTAACCGTCGTGGTTCGCCATAAGGCCCCGGTTTCATTACGATGAAGGATTATGTCCAGCATTCGGTTTTTCACTCCACTCTAGCAAAAAAAAAAAAGCATGGTCCAAAGCGACTGCAATCTAGGCCCAAACATAATAAAACCCATTAAAACGAACATAGAAGCGCTAAAATTTAAAACAAAATCTCGGGGGGGGGGGGGGGGGGGGGCGGAGGGGGCCATAACGATAGGGTGGAATGATACCCCTCTAGTGCTCTCCTTCCTTTCGTGCCTTCGGCATTCCTCCGTCGGACCATTTGGAATACACGGCCACGACCCTGAGTTTGGGCTGACCCTCAAGGCGCTTCTGTATGTGACGTTTTCTTCTTTTATCACTTTCCCATAAGGTGTCCTGGGTCAGGTGTAATACTAATTGTATCGATTCCTGACAATTACGTTCTTTCTCACTTTTTATACTCTCACGAGTACATACCGTATACTGTGCTATCCTCTCAGATCTGAATCTGATCTGAATCTGAATCTGAATATATACGTTGCAGGGCCTTTCAGCGTTGATGCAACGGGAGAGAGCTGGGATGATAGCTAGTCCCAATGATGGACGGCTTTCCTGAAGCCGTCAACTGTATCTGCGCGCACAAAATTGTCGTCCAAATGGTTCCAGTCGATGATAGTCCTGGGGAAGAATGAGTTTTTGTAAGTTTCAGAATTGCACTGGATAATCTTAAAGCATTTACTATTGTTTGTAGATTGTTTGTCAATGATGTTACTAGTGACACAGTCTGTATATTGTTTGGATTTAATTTGGCGTTTTCCCCGGATAGGAGTCAAAAAGTCATGAGATTGCATTGCTGGCACCAGCCCCTCCACCACCTTATAGAAGAATGTTAATCTGTTGGCCTTCCTTCTATCCTGGAGCGGCGGTAGATTTAGCTCTGCTAGCATATGAGAGACACATCCCTGTTTATGTTCCCTTGAAATGTAGTTTCCTGTGATAAATCTGGCAGCCTGACGTTGTACTTTCTCCAGTTTATCAATGTCCTTTTGAAGGTAGGGATCCCAGACAATGGAGCTGTATTCCAGTGTCGACCTGACTAGTGACAGGTAGGCAGTTCTTCTAGATTCTTGTGGGCAATGCTTAAGATTTCTCTTTAAGAATCCCAGGGTAGATTTGACCTTTTTGGAGATCTTACTAATGTGGGTGTTCCATTTCATGTTGTCAGAGAGTGTGACGCCCAGGTGTGGATTGTCAGGAACCTGCTGTAGGATGTGGCCATTAAGTAGGTAGAAGTGCGTTGATTTCTGGTTAATGCTCATTAAGTAGCATTTCTTCGCATTGAATCGCATTCCCCATGTATGGGCCCATGTCTCTAACTGCTGGAGGTCCCTTTCCAGAGCAAGATGGTCTTCCCTGTTTCTGATGCTACGGTATAGAAGGCAGTCATCGGCAAATAGGCGGACAGTTGACTTCACTGCATCTGGAAGGTCATTGATGTGGCACAAGAACAATAGTGGACCGAGGACTGTACCTTGAGGAACACCAGAGTCCACGGTGACTGAGTCCGATTCCTCGCCATCAACAACTACTCTCATCTTCCTATTGGTTAAGAAATCACACAGCCAAGCGTAATATTGCCGTCGACACCATAGAGCTTCATTTTATGTAACAGCTTACGATGGGGAACTGTATCAAAGGCCTTGGAGAAGTCCAATATAATCATGTCGATTTGTGATCCGCTATCAAACTTTCCAAGGAGGTCATGGACGGTCGTGACGAGATGGGTTTCACAGGAGTAGCCTGATCTAAAGCCATGATTTAGTGTGGTTAAAATTTTATTCCGATCTAGGTGATACAGGATGTGTTTGCAGATGATGTGCTCTAAGATCTTACATGAGACACATGTGAGTGACACAGGTCTGTAGTTCTCTGGAAGATGAACATCACCTTTCTTGTACACTGGAGAGATGTTAGCATTCAACCAGTCTTGGGGTAGCTTTCCTGAATCAATGGAGCGTTGGAAGATGTTCCTCAAAGCGGGTGCAAGTTGACTGGCACAAGTCTTAAACATGACGTAAGCGATCTGGTCAGGTCCTTGGGCTTTGGCCGTATTAATACCCCGGAGAAGTTTCTCAACACCATTTGTAGTTATGTGAAGAGGTGATATAGGTCGTCTGGCTCTCTTCTTGGTGTCAGGAAGTTGCTGGTTGTCGTCATATGCAAAAACAGACTGAAATTGCTTGACTAGTAGCTGTGCCTTTTCTTTGCTGTCGTTAACTAGTTGACCCATCTTCTTTAACGGTGAGACGGTGAGATCAAATAGTGGTTGGTTGCCCATTAGGTGTGCCTATTTCATATTATACCTTACTTTATTTCAAATAAACTACCATTTATCCATGTGCTATCACTAGACCATGTGCTACCAAAATTCCTCCGAGGAGGAAGAAGAAGAAGAAGAATTTTATTAACCTCGTAATAGGTCAATAGGGGTCGAGGCCATCCCCCATTAACCTTACAATCAAAACAAATATTATCTGCAATAGGCCATACAGGCCCTTGAGCAGATAATCATATATAAACAAGTTTACTAAGTATCTGCATGGCGGACAGTGTAGAAACTATATGGCTCTGTATTTAGACCGATTTAATTCAGAGGAACTGACAAAATGTCGTGACGCACGACCTCTCGTCTTTTCCCTGAATTTAGTTATGCTTTAGTCTTGTTTTACTTTTATCAATATCTTTCAAGATTACATTTAAACCAGCATTTACTGTTGATCGCCATAAAGATTCAAAAATACAAATTCCTATGTCAAATAACACAATACTGTGTATCTAGATATAATATTATGTTTCTACCTTACTTTCAATGAGAACACACAAAAAAGACGCAAATATATACATATATAGGTATATATACATATCAGATAGATAGATAGATAGATAGATAGATAGATAGATAGATAGATAGATAGATAGATAGATAGATAGATAGATAGATAGATAGATAGATTATTGATACTACCAAACTATTTACAAAATGGTAGCTTTAATAGCGCTGGTGTTTCCAGTGCAGTCAACTTAGCTCAATTGTCACAGAAGACAATAGGTCACCAGAAACATGATCGCCACTAAAGACCGACAGACAAAACGTTTATTCTCTTACGTCATGTACATGCCATACAGGGAATAACATATAAACATACGTGACAACAAGGTTGGTATTACAAAATAATGTTTTTAGGGATAATGTGCAGTCCAAAATTGATAATTGGATCGTTACAGCACATAAAAAATAAAATTGCCAGCATATTTATAGTGTGATAATTCTAAAATGGGAAACGTATTGAAATTTTATTTTGACAATATTGTGATATTTTCCTAGATCCGAAAGATGGGTACAAATATTCATGGTTGGTCTGTCTATTAAAACAGAGAGCGTACATGCTGATCAGTATATCAATACATGCCTACACAGGCACTCTCTGCTTTCGACCTATAATACTCAAGAGGTTGAACTCCTCTGAGCTTGTTGTTCAGACAATTGCTTATTTGGTCAAAGGGAGACAAATGCTGCAGAAATATCTAGCGAACCGGTGTGACAATCCACCTCTAACCACGTGCAAAGTGTTGAGATATTTGACCCAGATATAAAAAGGATGGTGTTTTGTACACTATGATTTTCTAAAGCCACATTATATAAGCCACAAAATAATGCACGTTAACATTTTATTGGTTGGGATATTACCCTGCAATTGCAGAGTTTACTATGTTACCCTAAAATAATAAAAACTTCTTTAGTGTAAATATCAAAATTATTCCTTATTCTTACAAATCAATTTTATCTTGTTATTGAAAAAAATGACTAGCAGTATAATTTTAACTAATCTAGGCACCTTTTATTACTCTGACATAGGTTGCTAACTTTTGAATAGATTAATTCAATGCAAAAAGCATTATATGAGTTTAAACTCCTAATGTGCTTCAATTACTGCCATTGTAGGGTTCAATAATATAAAAAATAATGAAAAGTGTATTTTTAACATAAAATTTTAGTGAAACTCTGACAAAAGCACATATGACGAAAATGGAGAAACTTTAACTCAAATCACATAAAATGCTATTTCAATTAAGAGTTTTTTATCGAATATGTGAACATCACTTATTTAGATAACCAATTCATGTTTCTTAAATGCTTGAATCATATCATTTGTCTCTGACACTTGTATGTGTTAACTTAATTTAATACATGAATTGATATATACAAGACATTTTCCCATACTGTCTACAGTTCAGTTGAAACGAAACAGGATTTTAAACATGTAGTAGCTTAGTAAGATCTATTACCAAAAGTGTGAGCCATTAAAATACATATACAGCTTATCAGCTATTAATAACAACAAATATAATGAAAATGAATAAGGATAAAAGCTAGCTCACAATGTGTAAAATGTTAAGTCTTTCAGGCATGGTTAACATTGAGAAATGAAAAAAAATATATAGGTGTTATCCCTGGTCCTTTCAATGAAAACTGAACTTTTTTTAATCATAACGATTTCTATCCAAAATATGGTACCCAACAGGCCTGTCCCTATGGTTATAATGCCTATGGTACTAATCAGCATATCTAGTTTGGCGAAGAAAGAAAAAAAATAAATAAAGTAGGTAACATGCATAACAAGAATATTTAAGGAGATTATTACACCTATCATCTGATTTACATGTTTCTCTAATTTTGTGAATTATTTAAAAAGCCAGCTAGGGCAGCATTTGTTCAAAATAATCAATTTAGTCATATATCTAAAAGAGCTAAGTTAATGCTTAGAAAAGATCCCACGCACTGTTAGTATTGTCTTATAGACATGACTATATGACAGGGCTTCAACAGTTTATTGGGAGTTTTTCTTTATTTGAATTATCTCTATCAATAAGACTTATAGTTAAAATAGTGTAATTTTGTTTTATATTAAATTCGGTACTAAACATGCCACATGATCATTTTTATAAAGTTGAATCCCATTATTCTTTTGGATATATCAAACCAAGCTAAATAGATTATAACTAGGAAAAGGAGAATAAATCAAATGAGCCAGCACATTTGATTTGGTACTAGCACTCATTGCAGCGTCAAGAATTGAGGGAACAGGCAAGCCTTGTAGATGTGCAGACTCACCAGAGTCTTTCCTGTTTGCATCCACAAAGTATGGATATAAGATGCAGACTCAGACCAGAATTTATATGACTAGCTTGACTGCATCAGCATGAGCAATCAGTGGGTCCGAGATATTAGATAATATGTGATAAGTACCAAAATCTCACATGCTGGTCAAATCTTCATTTGAGCGCTTTATAAACTATAAAAAAATATCCCAACAATTATTTTTTCATCTAAAAACAATACTGTAAAAAACAAAACTGATATAAGGTTTCAATATTTTGGTATACTATATCATACACATATGTAACATAAATGACAATAGAGTCTTTAAAGTCACACTGCTGTCAATATTTGATCTTTATGGTATCCTTTTCAAGGTGAAAAAAATATGATTATTTTGGAGATGATTAAATTAAAACACCAATGGTAATTAGATTTGCATTAATATTTACCACCACCAATATCATGTACATGTGTACTTTGTTAACATTGAATGTAAGTCTATCATCGATAACAATGTTTATACGGAATAGAGTGTTCTCCCAATACTTTTTGTCAGATTATTTGACTTTTTGCATATGTCTTGAATCCATATCCTGGCGTGCTTGCAACTCATTCTTAATGTAAATATCCATATAACGCTTTGCTATAATTTGGTCATGCCATATTCTGTATAGTGGAAATTAGCACCAGCTATTTAGCATTAGTTGCTAAAATTATCATTGCATGTATGTAACTAATATTTAATGACTGCACTTATTACTTTAAATATTTTACTTTTCCATCCAACAGTCTAAAAGAACATAGTGATTTCTGTGAAATCTTTTTAAAATCAACTTGAATGTCCAATTCGGTCTTGTCTTATTCTGGCAAATAAAGTCCTATAAATTTTAAGTTTGGTATAGTAAGTAGCAAAATTGACTTGTTTTCTTGGATATGATCATATCACTTGTGATCTTTGTGATCATTGTCATGTAAACTCTAGCATTAGCACTTATTTTCTCATTTCACAGACATATTTGTTCTAAATTAACCATTTATAAAATTTACATAGCTGCAAATGATCAGTAGAACTATGTTTATTTGATTATCAGTTTCATCCATTAATCAATAAAAGCTATGCTGTTGATAAATTAAAGTCTATTTAAAAGGCAAAAGTAAAGTAGTGCATCAACATATGTATACGCAAATACAACAATGACAGTATAAACTTTGTTTTGGAGACTGTCTCTTCAAACAGTATATGATTACATACACTTTAATGCATAGTATCTATGTAACAATTATCAAATTTTGCTCTACCAAGTTACAAATACTTGAATCTATCTAGGTGGTAATATCACAAATGTTTTGTATGCTACAACCTACCATACAACATTTAGTAAAAGAGTTTTTTTTATTGTAGATGAACCAAAATATACAAGTAATACCAGCGTGTATTGTGTTACTCTTTTGGTATAATTTGAGCAGCAGTTAACTGGGTGCACTAAAATATTTTAGTTGCTGTTTAATATGTGACTAGATTACACTTAGTGTTCTTCAAATAAGTATTAAAAAAATCTTAATCCAACGTACATAAACATTTCAGACTCAATTTTACAGCATTAGACATACATGTACCTTATGATATATTTCATGTGGTAATATATATTACTTTAACACGTTTGACAGAAACCTGGGAACTTATCCTTATTAAAATGGTACATGAGAGTAAAATGTTCTTTGTTAATGAGGTTTAAAACCTATAACTGGCCAAATCGACATTTTTTTTTAAAAAAAGTTCTAAAATAAACTATTTCACAAAAGTAAATATGCTTTGAAGTAAATGTGTTTTGACAATTTGAATTAGTCTTTTAATAAGAACCGATGGGTTCTATTGTGGACAAACTAGTATCTGTATGTCTATTTAACACAAAAATCAGTTCTGAAAATGAAATAAAATACCCTTTGATGTATCATTTAGGGAATTAAGTTATATATAGAGAGCCTTAAAGTTCGTAACATACGTTACATATTGCCAAACAAACTAAAAATTGATACTTTAAATCCGAAACAAAGTTTAATATCCCCTTTCACTCTTGTTATTCAATATAATGCTCATATATGGTTTTTAAAAGCTTACAGATAGGATAGCATGCTTTGATTTTAAATTGAAAGGTACCTACCTTACATTAAGTTTTCTTTGTGATTGTCATTATCAACAGCTTATAACTCCTGAAGTTTTTGTAATAGAAGCAAGCTTTTTGCAGTTTTGAAATGATCAATAAATTGTCTTTTAGAGACATTTTTTTAAACTGAATTATTTATGTAGAAATTTATAAAAATAACCTATATAACATAATATCGATGATTTTATAGGGTGTAGTTGAAAATGTCACATAAATGACACCATAATGGGCTTAAATTACTCTAACAAACATCAGTATCTGCAGGAAAGTCAACTGTTCTTACATATTACATGACTGTTTAGCCAATTTCAATAGTTCAAGTACCACTGTAATAGCCTTAATTTTATATGACCAACATGTTGCAAAAAGCTCGTTAAATGTTATACTTTCAGGAAAATATAGTCTACAAAGTTCCCCCCTGGGGGGAGCAAAACCCTAAGTAGCTCACGGCCTATATCTTCATCTTCAAAAAGAAAAACGAAGCCTACACTTTTCATATGATGAAGTTTATACTTATTGAGACAACATGATACTTTGACACCAATCGCATATGCGCAAACATGTCGTTTAATTGCACATGCTGTCGTATCTAGCAGAGCTAGATGTCCAAACGTTGGCCTAAATATATATTTACACCTAGACTCCCTTTATGCGACTAGCGACGGCTTTGTCGAGTCTGCGCAGGTTCACCCGAGCCTTCGTTGCCCGATAGTGCGATAAGTGCACGAATACCATGTGCTGGCTTCATTATTTTTAACGTTTTATCATGACGTCGCGTCCGGGAGTGATATAATGTCATTAATTAAAATCAGGGTCAAGGAATCTTTAACATATGGTCTAAAACTGTCCTAGGTCATACCTGCATAAATTGCTGGTTCCTCGTTTACAGGTGGTCAGTAATTTTAAACACATGTGACCAGTACCCTCCCAAAACCTGGAAATGAAGGGTACTGGTCAACTGTATTTACATTACTGACCACCTGTAGACTGAGAATCGCCAATAACATTGTACTTGATATGGTCACTTTTATCACGCATAAAGTTTTCATTCAAAAGTTATCATTAATGTCAAATTTTACATAATAACACTTTTGAATTACTATTTCTTCTTTACCATAATTGCCTGAATCACACAGATTAAACATTCAACATCATTGTAAATTGTAATGTGTATCTATTGTATTGTAATATGTACTCATTGTGTATTTTCAGGGTCTTTCTATACAGGGTTAGGAATCTTTACCATATGTTCAAAAACTGCTGTAGGCCAGTGTGTATTGACCATACTTATATACAATAATTGCTGGTTTCTGGTTTACAGGTGGTCAGTTATGGAGAAACAGATAACCAGTACCTATAACTGGTGACCTGTATTTACATTACTGACCGACTATAGACTGGGAACCAGCAATTAATGTAGATGTGCCACTTTACTCACACAAAAATCGCATACAGTTTTAATTTACAATAAATCATTTATGTCAAAACTTAATAACACTTTTGAATTACTATTTCTTCTTTACAATCATATGCTGAATCACACACTCTAAACATTTAACATAATTGTATGTTGGAATGTGTATCTAGTTTATTGTAATATGTACCTAACGTGTACATTTTAGCAGCTCTTGCGGTCGTACCAACTATGGATGTGATTAACATGAATCTTTTTTGTAGAAGCTGAATGGATTCATTATGTTCTGCGTGTTTTTAAATATAATTATGTATATTCCGAGGCCTCGAGGTGATTATAACTTTTAATGGTAGATAAATCCTTATGTCTACCGTATGACTTTTTGACTGTTAATTAACTTTTTCTACTTTCACTTTTGTAACCAGCTTGGTACTGTTGAAGTTATGTTCAACATAAGGACTTTTTTTAAGTTTTGGCAACTGTTTTTGAACTATTAAAGCAGTCTTTCGCATTTTGACATGTATATACATTATCGGAATGCAGAATGCAAATCACAAAAACACCTTTTATATTATGTTTATTCATACAACGAAAAATGAACAAACAAAACAAAACTGCTGTTAAAACTCAATGAAAGGCCTTTACTTTACCTGTTTGGAGATGAACCACAAACCATGTCGATTTCACAGCCAATGCTTATTTCGTACTCAGCATGCTAGTCTTAGCTCTCTAGAGGGTCATATAAGAAAAGTGTAAGCATATCAATCTCTGGAAACTTGTTTGAGCTGTGTTTTTTATCCTATATCTAGACCCTGTACACCAGTTTAGAGCAGTTTCCAGGTACTTTCCTGCCAGCCAAGAGTGGCAGTGACTTCATATTTTGTTTACAAAGTTATCAGGGACTTATAATCGATAGATCATTTGTGTATTAATCCTATCCACAGGATAGGATTAATACACAAATGAGCTATCGATTTGCGTTAGCTCAAGTGAAGTGTACACGTTAGCGTTTAACTGAGCTATTGTAAAGAAAGTATTACGTCATTGTTACTCTTGGTTGGCACGCCAGTAGACATAGAGATTTATGAAGACTAATTTCGCCAATCAGGAGACAGGATTTGCTCCAGTCATGGGGTGAGTCATATATTTATAACCTACGTGTATTAAATATATAAGTATCGTGACAAAGCTAAATTAATAAAGCTCAGGTGGCAGTCGAGTTTATATAATATCCCTTAGTTAGCAATACATCTATGAAAATGCGACACACAAATATAACATATATACTGAAGGACTTAAGAAACGCACCACCTGCTAAAATGCATATTTATTGTCAAAAATATATATTTTCATTATGTGAGAAATAAAATTCACACGTCCCGTCATTAAGCTTGCATTCAATAAGAAAACTCGAAACGCTGTGGCTTATTGTTGCCGTGACGTCGCGATAATTCTAAGGCATCAATACCTTCCATAATGAGCCCAAAATTTTGTCCAACCGATGTTTGTTATCGAAAAAAAATCCAATCATGAAGTTAAAGGCCTCTGGCAACATTCATTTCGTCTACATGACGCCATTACTTTTTGACGTAATTGGCCGTTTATATCATAAGGAACAGGTATAATCAAAATCTTTAAGTACCACCAGATACTCCTCAAACCATTACAAAAAGACAAAGTATCGCGTTATGTGTGAACGCCATCCGCCTGTTATTACAGTTTGAAAAATTAAGACTAACGTTACAAAAAAAAAAAAAAAAAAAAAAAAAAACGCTGCGTCTGTGAGTGTTTTAACGATTGTTCCCCGAAACCTTTCGTGTGTTTTTCCCAATCAGATGAGGACATCTGGCTACTAGCCCAAAGTGTTGGTTTTAAAATTGAACTAAACTCACGTTTGTCAGACGAAAATTATTGAAAAACACTAACGTCGAAGTTACGGTTGAATGAACACCATGAACAAATTGAAATTATGACAAATCATGGTCCATTGTGTAAGAGGATAGAAAATGATAAAGGAATCATCCACAAATCAGAATTGTGATAGAGACAGTGAATGTAAAATGGTGCGTTTCTAAAGTACCTCAATATAGTAACAGCGTTTTTTGTGCTCTTAAGTCAATTTAAACAATACAGTTAAACCGCGAAAATTCGACCACCGATTGTTCGCAATATTTCCTAATTGAGCCGTGACATGTGATTTCAAACAATGTGGCATTTTGACAAGTGTAGACTCAGACGAGCATGTACAGCCTCCTTTTAGGCTTAGAAACACCACATTGTGTTCAGTCAGTAGCTTAACAGTCATAGAATATTCAAGCGACTAGCAAAGGCTCTGATCAGACTGCGTGTATGCGCAGGCTGATATGAGGCTTTGCTAGTCGCACATACCACATTGTTGGAAATCTCATGTCGCGGCTCAATTTTAAATCAATTTCGGACAAAATGAATTCAGAGAATAGTGCCTATTTTTGAACTTTTTTTTAAAAAAACTGTCTATTAAAATGTTTCGGGTGTGTGAAAGAAACGTCTCCCTGAGAATAGTGCCTATGTACGATCTATTTTCATAACTGTATATCAAAAACATTTTTTGGGGTGCGTGAAAGAAACGTCTCCCTGCGAATAGTGCCTATCTGGATCCAAATGTTTGCAAATATTATCAGCAAAGGCCACAAATTGGTAATGAGTTACTTGTGCTTTAATCTGTTAGAGGGGACATTATGATGGAATTCAATGCTACATTATATGCATTTATATTTACTTTTCACTGCATAAAAAACACTTTTTTTATGATTCAAAATTGTAAAGATATTAGACGGATGGCTGAGAATGGGTTTGCTCCCCCCCCTAGGGAATTTTGCAGACATATCCTATCTTGTAGAGAATTAAAAGCCGAGTCTTTTAAGAGATGTTTGCACTCTGTGCTCCGGGGTGTTAGTCTGTAAGAACCTGTAACATACGTTACTTAATCAAAATAAGAAAAAGTAAATTGAAAGTTTGGGCTACAAATTAAAGACATTACAATTTTTTATTTTTAAAAATCATTCATAAAGTCTGCATACTGGATATCTTAACTACCTATGACAGCCATTTGAACAAAATTGCGGCTTCCTAAGGTGTCATATGCGTTACATAAATCAGATAACCCATTAAAATTTGCAAGTGTGGCTAACATCATTTACATTCAAAATCTCTCTGTGTGTTTTGCAAAATGTTTTTAACCATGTCTGATTAGCTTATGCAATTGGCTAACAGAAAAATTAAACTTTGTTTCCCTAGCTTAAATATTTTTTCTGAAATAAGCAATTAAACAACCCTCCCTAGACCCAGTTTTAAGGTGAAATGTTTGGTCTTAAAACTAAAGTAAAATAGTTAAAAAATATTTGCAGTTGGTGAATGTGTTTCATTGTTTGGGATTTATTTGCTTATATGAAAAGACTCATAGATCTGCAAGTTTGTTGCAATTTGTTTAATAGCAGAGGCTGTAACATATGTTACCTGATGTAATAAATGGGCAAGCTCATTGTCTTTACGTAAGATATGCCTAAAATGTTTTAATCTCCTCGAGGGAATTTCGCAGACATATTCCTTCTTAAAGTACAACTCAAGCTGCATCGAATAAGGGATGTTTGCACTCTCTATGTTGGGGCGTTAGTCTGAAACAGTGTGTTACATGCGTTACTATGTCAAATAAAGGAAATGTAGTTTGAAAGTTTGAGCTAAAATTGTGAAAAAAACTCGCAGCTGTTGGGTATCTTACATTGATAAGGGATTTTAAACTGGCTCCTATGATAAAGACTTATAGATTTGCTAGTTGTCATCAAGTTTTAAAGATCAGAGAGCGTTACATATGTTAGCGTGATAAGTAAAATCATCAAACATTATTTTGGCACCAAGCTGAGTAAGGGCCTGCTCCATCCTAATCCCCTTTGGAATTTTGCAGACAAATTACATCTTATGTAACCACTCAAGGTGCATTTAAATGTTTGCACTCTGTAAGTCGGGGCGTTAGCCTGTAACAGCTTGTAACATATGTTACTATATCAATTTGAGAATAAGAAATTTGAATGTTTGAGCTACCAAAAGAAGACATTAAAATTATCTAATAAATTGACATTCTTATAGTCTTTATACTGGATGTAATTACTACATATAGAAGCTGTTTAACATTAATATGGCTAACTGTGGTTTTATGTGCATTACATGAACCTAATTATGATTTAAAAGCTATAATTGTGGCTATCGTCATGTAGTTAAACAACTACTATGACTTGGTTTCAAACTGTTTTATTAGATTTTACAAACATATACTCAATTGATGAACAGGAAAACCAAAGTTTGCTTTTATATCTTAAATATATTGTCTTATAGGAGCTAATACACAGCCCTACTCCCAGTTTTACAGAGAAGCGATTTTTGTTATTACCGTTTAAGTAAAACACATGAAAGCAATTACAGCGGGTGGATATTTTTCATTTTCTTATTCTGTTTTGCTCATATATCTACAAGATGTCATTAAGTTAAAGATCAGAACACTTAATGTGTACTTATAAGTCTTTGGTGCAAAAAAAAACTCCACAATTTATATTCATTTCTGATTATCAAGCCCATGGACTGGTGTTACAGATGTTATCAATGACCTTTTGGACACATTTCCTAATACTGTGCATACAATGCTAAATATAGAGCCACAAATAGAAAAAATAGTTTTACATTTTTACAAAAAATTACAATAAATGAAATGGTCCAAACTATTTCTCATCGATTTAACACTCATGTTAAACGTTTGTCGTTGTCTGCTTCTGTGGTAGTCATTATTATCACACACCTCCTTGCAACTAGTAGAATCATCACACAATATTTCAATCATTTACTGTTATACAGTTTTATCACCAGTCCACTCAAAATTGATGAGCCATTATCAACTTTCCAATTCTGCCATTTATGGCTTGGAACATTCGGAAACTGATATGAATTCCTAATAGTTTGCTCTTTGAGTATATGTTTCAAGTGATACTCTGCAAGTAGGAGAAAGACTAAAGCTTTACAAGGAGGAAAACTATGCCATTAAGAGCGATGAGTACCTGGACTGATGTACCTTGATATTTCTGTGATAAAGATTCTTATCTTAGCTGGTTAACTTTTATAAATGTAGCCTTTCCATACATGCAACCCACATATTTTCATCTTATAATGTCTCTGCACTTATTATCTTTCCCCAAGCATTCAAAAACTTATTTGAAGTCTTAGAAGGCTCTGTTGTTGTTGATTCATTGTTTAATGAATACCAAGAATATATATTTGACCGTGATAGGAATGGAAAATTGTTAAAAGCGGTGTTGATTCCAAACACAACCGAAAATAAAAGTTATTAAACGCTCTAGTCAGCAAACCAGTAGCTTTACGGTAGCTGCCTAATATGACTAAAACATATTCTGAAACCTGACAGGGTCATAAGTTAAAAAGAGGATCTTACATGAGTGCTCATGTTTTATTGAATTTATTAAACGAGTTGGGGAAAAGAGATAAAATGCGAGGCTTGCCGAGCATTTTATCTCTTTTTCGCAACGAGTTTAATAAATTCAATAATACTAGAGCACGAATGTTAGATTCTATTTATCATATGACATTAAGATTACTTTGAAGTCTCATTTCTGGCGTAAAAACGTAATAATTTTGTTATTGTATACACACAGTTGTTATGGACGTCATAACTTTTCCCGAAAATCTATAAACCACTAGTGGTTTATCGATTTTATTGCATGGCGTTATTTCACTCCCAGACGCGACGTCATATGATAAACCAATTTAGCAATACTTCGTTATTTGCAATCAATCGGTAAACAAAACAATTGACCATTAACTTGATACATCTATACTATTACAAGTGATTTCGTATAGGCCCAGTATGATATTTTGGCCAAGGAATCTTGCGCTGCGCTCTAATATTTCATTTAGAAGTAACATTGGCGCAGTGTTTAGCATGCTGATTTGCTTTCACAGATATGCTGCATGGTTCAATCCACAGCTCAGCAACTGTCTATTGGGCCAGTATATAGAATTTTATATAATTTTGATAATCATCGCATAGTGGTTTATGTTAGCATGTGCATCTGCGCAATGTCTGCAGAGCCTCCAGAGGTTCCGCTGTTTATAAATAAATTCTTCCAGTAGCACTGAAATGTTGCTGCTGAAAGGCCTCTGCCACCAGCGATTAACCTTTCGCTATCGACAGACATCAGTCACAAGTGTCTTCCTTACTTTAATTGACTATTTCAAGCCATGTGAGTTTCTGTCTTTGTCACGAATATACGGCGATTGGACCAAATTGCACAAGACAGAAACTTTGAACAGAATAGGATTACAGCTTCTAATATCAAGTTTTGCTAATTCATTTAGAGCCAAAGTATGACCTGATGAAATGAGCCGGTATCTAGCATAGGATTAAAGGCGGCAGTTGTGTATAGCAAAGTTCAGGTCAACGTCTAAGTGTTCCGCCACCCTTGGTTAACCATAGAGCGCCCATCAGATACTCAGATCAGACTGTGCAGACGCGCAGTCTGATCTGAATCTTCGATGGGCGCACATGGTAACGTATACCTTCTGCCTGACACCGAAAGAACGTTTCCTTTTTCATAATGAACATATTTGTTATGCTGTTTAATCAATTGAGAAACCTTGAACATGCAATCCTACCCACGCAGTGTAAATCTGTGTTGTTAAAGAACATGGTAGCATTGATTGTCTTCCTATATGCCTTACGGACAAGTCACGAATTCAATATCCGTTTGCCATTAATCCATCGAAGCTCTTCGCCAGCATTTTCTGCTGGGTTACAGAACGCCTTAATGAATTTATGATTTAATCTAGAACATCTAATGTTAAATGTAAGAAAATACAATCTGTCTAATGTATAAAACTCTTATGCCCAATCCGAAGCACAAGCTAGTATGTTAATTTCCATCAAACAGCATACATATTTTTAAATTAAATGTTTTTATAGAACAATACATGATTAATTCACCTAGTTTTTTATTTATAAGAGTAAAGAATGCATGCAATCGTGTCTGTTTCATCTTTTATTACATGCGCTTGGAAAAACATGGTGAATGGCAGACAGCAGCGTAAACAATATAGCCACAGTTACAATGTAGTTGATTGCCAAATAAATGGTCTCGTATAACAAGAAACCATTATCGTTGAATATTCATACAATTTATATTATACGCACCAGTAAACTTATGTCAAGTTGAGATGCTGCAAATGCGTTATTTCACCAGTTTATTACATGTTTCTAAGGTCATTTTCAGCAGCTTGAATAATATTGACGCTATTGCTGCAACACGATATTCTTGCTGCAATCCGATATACCAGCAGCTAACGTTGCAATTCTATAAAACAATATCAATTCGATTGAGTGTACAGCAAAAATTTTATTTTGCTACAGTTTCAATTTGAAGATCTAAAATAGCATGTTCCATAACTTTGTTTTGCCATCAAACATGTAAAATTGAGAGGATTTTCGAACATTGCATGTTATCCAGGATATACAAGTAGAAATACTATATTCATTCATAACTATATTGAACTACTAAAGAAACCTGACACTTTTCACTTGCTTCAAACTCATAAATAACAAATTATAGAGCTTAGCCAATATGCTTATTTTAATAACAAGACATAAGAAAATTTACTTCGAAAAAATATATCTATCAAATATAGAACATGACGTCAAAAACACCGTTTTTATCACTTTTGCCTCGTGAGTGTATGTCTAGATATTTTTGGAAACTTTTTTCATGTATGCAAGGCCAATACCAGTACAGATAAAAGTGCATTTTGAAAGTTTGCAATTTCCTGCTGTGACGTATGATATGGGGATTTTAAGTTGTGCTTTTTGACGTTGTCTAAACGGCAATGTGTTTTTTCCTTTGTTTAAGCAATTTCAAGGAACTGAAATGACTTGGATCAACCAATCGTAGTAAGAAAATGCATTTGTAAGAAACAGAACTTATGTTTTGCGTCACGTTCAAGGGTAAAAGCGGAATAAACAAAATTTATCATCAATTAAGAAACAACGTAAACTATGGCTAATAACCATTTTTCTTTGTCAACGTATGTCGCGTTTAGTATGTGCTGTCTGCTTTGTTAAAGTGTCAATTGGTTACACTTTACTTTAATCGCGTACGAATTTCAAGCTTTGCAGTATGCACATATCAGCATGTAATTGTAACGCTTGACGTCGCTAAATGGACGTATGCGGCTTCTACGGAGTTCAAAAGGACTAGAACATTGTCAAAATGCATTCCAAAAATCATACAAAGTGTAAAAAGTTGAAAAAGTGGCAGTCCTTTTTAAAAGCTCATAAAACGCTGATAACGTAAAATTGACGTTAAGAAAATGAAAATATGCTTTTGGGGTGAGCAATGGATGCAAGCTTTATTTGAATGCCAAGAAGATTTCAATTAAATAACAAAGAATTACACTGAAGCGGTTTTGTGGTGAATTTCGCGTGATTTCTTTGTTCTTGCTAAAATTGATTTTAGAGGTTACATGACGTTTTGATAGCTGACATCTGAAATAAGTTCAGCTTTTCAAATAATCTCAGTGCATCTTAGTCTACCTTTGTTTAACTTTACGCAAGGGAAAGACAAGTGTGCATTTTATGTATTCACTACCAAAAAATGACACACAGTATGTGTCAGGTTTCTTTAGTAGTTAAGTATAGCTCATTGTGGATATTATGCTATACCCTATATGCTTGGGTATAACCAAAACACGTTTAATAGCAGCCGAAGAGACATATACGACTTTAATCATGTACGGGCATGATCCTTTTGGTGCATTTTTCGCTTCCAAAATAATATCCTGTTAAGAACATATTTGACTTAATTACAGCGAGTGACTGGGACTGTATGGCGGCGGTAGAACGTCTCCCTGCCATTCACTAGCTAGTCTGGCGGAGAAAATATGCACACTCTGGTTTCAGTTCTTTGGTGGAGTCTTTGCTTCCAACGGATACCCTTTTAAGAACATATTTGACTTCACTACAGCTGGTGACTGGGACTGTGTGGCGGCGGTAGAACGTCTCCCTGCCCTTCACTATAGTGTAGATTTTATTTTCTTGTTCTTAGGGATCATGGGTTTCATTATGGAACTTTGCAACAATTAGAGGGTCACTGATGAGGCCTAAATGGCAGAAACTAGCTAGCCTGGCCCAGAAAATGTGCACACTCTAGCTTCAGTTCTTTGGTGCAGTCGTTGCTTCCAAGAACATATTTGACTTCACTACAGCTGGTGACTGGGACTGTGTGGTTGCGGTAGAGCGTCTCCCTGACCTTCACTATTGTGTAGATTATATTTTCTTGTCCTTTGGGATCATGGGTTTCATTGTGGAACTTTGAAACTATTAGAGGGTCACTGATGAAGCCTAAATAGCAGAATCTAGCTAGTCTGGCGGAGAAAATATGCACCCTCCAGTTTCAGTTCTTTGCAGTCTGGTGCAGTCTTTGCTTCAAAAGGATACCCTTTTAAGAACATATTTGACTTCACTAAAGCTGGTGACTGGGACAGTGTGGCGGCAGGAGAACGTCTCCCTGCCCTTCACTATAGTGTAGATTTTATTTTCTTGTCCTTTGGGATCATTGGCTTCTTTGTGGAACTTTGAAACTACATGTATTAGAGGGTCACTGATGAGGCCTAAATGGCAAAAACTAGCTAGTCTGGCCAAGGAAATATGCACACTCTAGTTTCAGTTCTTTGGTGCAGTCTTTGCTTCCAAAGGATACCCTTTTAAGAACATATTTGAATTCACTACAGCTGGTGAGTGTGACTGTGTGGCGGCGGTAGAACGTCTCCCTGCCCTTCACTATAGTGTAGATTTGAATTTATTGTCCTTTGGAATCATGGGTTACATTGTGGAACTATGAAACTATTAGAGGGTCACTGATGAAGCCTTAATGGCAGAAACCAGCTAGTCTGGCCCATGAAATATGCACACTCTAGTTTCAGTTCTTTGGTGCATTCTTTGATGTTGTCTAGACTTCTTAACTTTGGAAACCAGATATGCTTCCTCTAATTATTAATTTTACAGCCTATCTGAAATAAACTGATAACCAATTCGTTTTTTAATTTTTGTAAACAATTTAGGTGTGTAAATATATCTAATATACATGTATATTTAAGAAATGAATTCAATTTTTGGAAGGTTCATGGAATCATGAATACTTCAGGTCTCGTGCAAAGTAAGTGAAGCCCGAAGGGCTTCACGTTAACTTTGCAAGAGACCCGAAGTATCCATGATTCCATGAACCTTCCAAAAATTGAATTTATTACTTATATTTACATTTAATATTATCAGTCAAGTATCAATTTTCAATTTTCACCTAACTTGGCTGGTTTTCCCGATATTTTGATTTAAATCAGACATAACGTAGGGTTTGGAATAGCCAAAACGCCAAATTTCCGCGCTTGACGTCACGTCGATACGTGTTCAACGTCACGCAAACGTCAGTAAACAAGCAACGTTATTGGATGGACTTGACGTTAGCCCGCTCAAATGGCGCGTATGTGGGTGTGGCTTAAATCGATTTGTTCATGAAGGTATGGACGACATCTCAAATGTAAAGGTTCATTTAAAGACTCGCAGTTGAAATGTAAATATATGCATATATTTACACACAATGTAGTTCAGCTCAGAATATAAACTAATAACAAAAAAGCAGACTTTCCATAGTACATTGTAGTTGCAGAAAACATAACACTTTAATTGCATATAGCAATTAGTTGACAAAGAGATCTGATAGTGACATTTTGAACACAGCAAACACTATCAGAGTAAGTAAGGATGCAAAGATCAGGAATCGATACAATCAAGTACTTCACCTGACTCAGAATACCAATGGGAAAGTAACATACTCACAGTAAGACACCACAAACGTGAGCCAAGAGGGCAGCCCTTTTCCAGCAGGTGAGCACAAGGCACAAATAAACAGACGAGTACAAAGGCATAGCAAACACAAGACAGAAATAAAAGATTCTGCACAAGGTACAAGGCGGCATGTGCGTGCAGCGATGTTTCAAATCAGTCTGCACATTTACGCAGTCTGATCAGCCTCAGGTTTCTGCCTGAACAGATATTGGATCCTTGGATATCCATACTATGTCATATCAGACTACAATGATGCGCAGGTTGATCTGAGTTTTCGATGTGTGAACATGGCAACGTGTAACATTTGCATGTTCCAATCAATCGGGAAAGCCTGGCACAATTCGAGATTCGAATCAAGCCTCGGGTGTACATAAGGTGCATTACGTGTAGTAGTACTATGTACGGAACAGCTCCATTTTGTAAGCGGGAACTGGCGTCAGAAAATTTGATTTTGTGACATTGTGGGTTCAGCCATATCAAAATCCATTTTTTCTGATTACCCGAAAAATTTAATCAGCAGAATAAATGAAGTTTATGTGTTGTTTTTTTCTTGATAAAATATCGCTTTAAAACCGTTTGTTTTGCTGCAACCACACTTGTTATTGTGCAGACATGGTTTCTGTGACGTCAGTGTCACGTTATGTAACGTCAGCGTCACGTTATCAAAGTAGATCCTCGATGTACATCCGAGGTTTGATTCCAGCAATTCCACGGAATTGGCCGAGGCAGTCTCGATTGAGGCTCCAATATCATGCAATTACGCTGATCCAACAGAGATTAACCACTTGAACAAGAAATCAGGAAAATTACAGAAATAGCACAATTGCTTTTTTTCCTAATATGGATATTGTTTTGTCGTGGGAAACTGGTGATAAGAGACGTATATATCAACGATGCATTAGCCATCTATAGTATACTTGTATATGCCCTTAGATAAGACCATAACATATGTTAAGGGTACTCAAAACAACCGTTCCAATAAAATGGTTCTTTGAGCATCCAAAACAAAAATAGTAAATGAGTATGATCAGAAAATACACCAATCACAAACTGCAGACAAACCCATGGCACCGCGAGGAAGAGCAACACAGGAAAACGAACAAAGCAAAGCAACCTGCTCTCTCTTCTCCATCGAGATTATTGCAAAACTAGAATGGAGGCAAAGTAACGCACAACAAAACATAGAACAATTACAGAATCTCACAATGGGAGTAACAACCAACAACGAATCAACAACAACACAACTGGTGGATGAAACAATACCAGTTTACGCTCAAGAGATTGTTTATATGGGCCTTAGTATTGTAGCTAGCCAGAGAAGCAAAACTATCGAATTGATAACTTTTATCAGGAATGCAGGCGTTTCATACAAAACACACTTACCCTTTAAGATCAATGGACTTTTCTATAACGTTTGATACAGTTAAATCAGGATGGTTTATTGTGTATACTGAGGGGTCATACAGTGAGCCACTTTAGTTACGCACCACTTATAAAATGTAAAATTTCTCGAAAAAGAAATGTGATATTTTTATTTTGAGACTACCAACGTAAAGCGCATCTATATTTGCATTAGCCATTGAATTTTCATTGCGATCAGATCAGAAACGAAGGAGAAAATGGATTTTAAAGTGCACTACCCTCAAAACACCATTTCACATTGCATTATCTCGAATGAAACTCAGATCGCATTGCCCTTTTTTCAGGGTCGAATTTCTGCTATGCCAGATATAAGAGCCGATTTATTCATGGCAATATCTAAGACTGGTGTGTGATTGTTAACTTCATAGTTTTTTTAATGTTTTACTACTTTGGTTCCCAGCTGACCAAGGTTTGAAAAAAGTTGGTTTTAGTACCTTTTTTTAAGTTAGTTAAAATTTCGTATGATTCTGAGTAAACTAGTTATCAAAACACTTCTTTTATGATTTCATTTAAAACAACCATGTATCCGCCGTTTATATTCGTAAAAAAATGAATGGATTGATTGGCGTCATGGTGTTGACGTTAGTGATGACGTCACTACTACCAAGGCTATACGACGTGTCAATGATAAGATGTTTTAGTGTTTTGATACTTCTATGTCCACAAGTGACTCATTAAACTGCCACCGGAATTTTTTTGCCAAACCAGTTTTTGGCAAAATGACCTAGTACTTTTAGTTGACATAGAAAGCTAAAGTGACTTATTTCCAGTAGAATAGACCCTACTGAGGAAATTCTATAGGTTTTTGGCTTAAAATCTGTAATGACCTAGAAAATATTCCACGACAAAGGTCAAAATCCCCGCGGGGATTTGCAAATCCCCGCGGGGAAAATATTTCCCCACGGGGATTTTTCACCATCCCCGCGGGGATTTTTTCCCCGTGCGGAAAATTTCCCCGCGGGGATTTTCAAAAATTCTAAAACTCATCTTTTTATTCAAATATGACAAGATCTCATGTTAATGGTGTGTAAAAATGAATGTCCACCAGTAATAACAATTTTTCATTTTTCCCCGCGGGGATTTTTCCCCGCAGGGATTTTTGGAGAAAAAATCCCCGCGGGGATTTTTAAAAATCTGTTTAAGGGTCTAAAATCAAGCTTAGGTTCACTCTTGCAATCTGTTTGACACATTTGAGTATGTTTCAAGTATATATTAACATTTTTATTTTCCCCATGGGGAAAAATCCCCGCGGGGATATTTCCCCGCAGGAATTTTTCCCCGCAGGGATTTTTCCCCATGGGGATTTTTTTCTGCACAGTATTCATCCTTAGAGGATTTTATTCAATGGCAAAGTATTTTTTCTGCATTTATTCACATTTATATTGTATATGGTATGGATCCAGCTCAGTTGCTGCATGTTGTAGTGAAGCAAGCAGGTAAACTGTATTTTAGATTTACTTGATCACAAACCCAAAGACAGTTTTTCATATTATGCTGCCCATATACCTGTATTCACAGTAAAGCTGCACCTGTTAGGGCCACCTGCTTTTTCCATCTCTTTATTCACTTTGCAAAGAGTTTAGATCCAGAGCAGGCCCTACATCTCAGGTACAGATTACAGGATCAGGATCCAAGCTGTTTGATATTGTGGTGTTTTTTTCTGAATTTGCTTGGGCATAGTAATAAAACTAATATTGTTAATATCAGCTAATAAAAATAAATCATTTGTCTTCTTTAACAGTTTATGTTAAATAGTTGAGAGGTTATATGATTTTAGCATTAGTGTTGTCTGCTGATTCTTCATGATTTAACTTCTTCAAAACAAATTCAGTCAATATCAATAGAATGACAAACAGTTGGATTCCGACTTTGTCTTAAGGGATAATTAGTAGGTTTGTTTTGACATGCACAGTCAAACAAACCGTGCCTCCTTTAAGCAATAACTGCTTGAATCCAGATCAGGCCCAACAATGTGTTAGACCGGATCTTCGTCCAAACTGTTTGCTTAATATTTGTTTATCAGCAGACAACATTAGCGGATAAAAGGTCGGAGAGGCGATATGCATATGACTTAATTACTGGCAATAGTACAGTGTACTGGGCTGACCGGATTAGTACTCTATGTGCCAGAACAACCACCTAAAACAAGAAAACTGGACACTTTAGAGTACTCCACAATAAATCAAGTTATACAAATATTTACACCCATGTAGGCAGTGCTCCACCATTTTGTTTTGGAACTAAAAAATCACCACCCTCTACCACCTGACCGCCCCCGCCCCCCTTCAGATTTTTATATTATGCTGCCTAATAACTGTATTTACTGTAAAGCTGCACCTGTTAGGACCACCTGCTTGTGCCATCTCTTTATTCACTTTGCAAAGAGTTTAGATCCAGATCAGGCCCTACATCTCAGACCTGATCAGAATCCAAACTGTTTGACATTGTGGTGGTATTCCTGAATTTGCTTCGGCATAGTAATAAAACTAATATTAATATCAGCTAAGTATACATAAAAAATTCCACTTTAACAGTTTTTGTTAAATAGTTGAGAGGTAACATAATTTTAGCATTTGTGTTGTCTGCTGATTCTTTATAAAATTACTTTTCAAAAATTCAGTAATACCAACAGAAAGCGAAACAGTTTTGATCCGGATCAGGCCCAAATGAAATATGTATTCATAATTTTGATGACTTTTTGGCCATATGCTACACTACAAACTTCGCCACGCGTAGAAATCATATAATAATTATATGATTCTTATATAAAAACTTTCATATAATACTTGTTAAAAAAGGCAGCCGCATGCGGATCTTATAAAACAGATTATATTATTCTTATATAAGAATGATATAATTTTACGTAAATTGAAATACACATGATAATTAGATGATACTGATAATCATTTTCACATAATAATTATATAAAAAATTATATGAAAATCATATCATTGCCCTTTTATATAAATATTATATATGTGCCTTTATATAAATTTAGCCGCATGCGGATCTTATAAAACAGATTATATTATTCTTATATAAGAATGATATAATTTTACGTAAATTGAAATACACATGATAATCAGATGATACTGATAATAATTTTCACATAATAATTATATAAAAAATGATATGAAAATCATATCATTGCCCTTTTATATAAATATTATATATGTGCCTTTATATAAATTTACATAAAAAGGCAATCACATGTGAATGATGTGTAATGCACAGTATATGAAGCTTACATAAAAATGTTTACAAAACTTAATTCACCACACATGAATACCACATGTATTAGTTTACTTATAAATCTTATATGACTAATTTTGTGTAATAATCATACAAGAACCCAGGCCTCCTGTATGAACTTCTTTATTGTTCAGCATCTCAACAGCCAAGCCTGAGGTTGTTTCTTTTTTTGGTTATTTTTTCATGCTCAATCAACTAAGATTGAAATTTCAAATGCTAAATGAAATGCTGATAATAAAGTCTTTTCCAAACTCTTAGATGTTGTAATTATAATGCTAATAAATGATAAAATGAATTTGTAACATTTATGAGAATGATTAATTTCATGCTCAATTGAGTTGAGCATGAAAAAAAGCTTGATAACCTTAAAGCCAGGTTTGTAGGTAGAATAAGAGCAGTTTCCACTCTACCAGTTCTTTTGTTTTAGATAGGTATTTAAACAAACCTATTGCAGTGATGCATGGATTACAGACAAAAGTCCTCAAAATTTTGAATGGAGATATGGGGACAACATTGAACCATGCAATAAAATGATGATATCACTGTCAGACTGATAAAGTATAAACATTACAAAAACAGATAACAACATGTATTTCGATCTTCTAATTTTTTTTAATATAACAGCAAAGACATGTTATAATGAAATACATATATATATAGCAGGAGTGAAATTTGAAATTTTCCAAAATCCTGATTTTCAAAATTCATATAATAAAATTTTAAAACATGCTGTATGCTTATGACAAAGTATTAACAAATTAAAGCTTTAAAGGTCAGTTATCTTTAGATTTAGTCTGAAAACAAATCAAAAGCAATAATAATCTAGGAATTCAGCATTTTGAGGCTGACTTTCCATAGAATAGAAAGTCAGCCTCAAAATCCTAAATTCAGGAATTATCCTGAAAACATCAGAAATGGGGCGAATTAATCGTTAATGCTAATGCATTATTAATGCATTACTTTTTTCCAGTAATTCAAGGTAATGATTAATTCACCAGTTTTGAATTACTTTATTGCTAATTCAATGCATTTCTTTAGTCAAAATTCACTGCATTACTTGCATTACTTTGAATTACTGTCTAACATAAGCCTTGCCATATACAGACTGCACAATAGAGAAATGAGATACACAACAAAAGGATGTGTTTCCATAAGTTATTTCCAATCACAGTTTCCTTTTGTTCAACTTGCTTGTAAAGACTTCTATTTGACTAAGGAATATGCAAAATGATCTGTGAAACTTGCAAGTAAAGGTTTTGATTTTATATCAATAATGTGAAACAGCTTACAGTTACTGGCAATCCCACATGAACCTAGAATAGTGAAAATGTAGTTAGGAAGTGTTGAAATGTAAGGTATTTTATCCCATTTTATAAAAGTCAAATGTTTTTAAAATCTATAAATCATTTTAAAACTAATTAAATGAGTTTAAATGGTGTGAATTTGTTACAATCCGATATCAAAGAAACAAATGTGAAATGTTTTGATCACACTTGATTGTTCTGTTCATACATTTTGACACTTGACCACTGACACTAACAGTGTGTCTTTGAGGTCAGTTTTGCGGCAGGGTAAATATATTGGATTCAAAAAAAAATAAGAGATTAGGGATTAAGATACAGCCTGCACTTTGTTGATTGGACTATCCAGTCAAGATACTCAAATTGTTTATTTTCTTCCCATAAAATATACTTCCAAATAAGAAACTATTTTGGAAAGCTTCGCAGTGGTATAATAATAATATACAATGAAATATGATTACATTGGTTGCTACATCTCAGTGATACTCCCTCCAATCAGTGACCTATATTAGAGTGACTGGACACTTCATTTTTCAGCCATATAGGTATGTCCTGGCATGTGTCACGTGACTAACGCCTGGTGCGCCTTTTATCGTACACACTCAAAATGGCTATGCAGCTTGTGAAACCGCTGCATTTATAGGTACATTAAAGAGCGTACTTCGTCGTAAATATCGCTTATTGGTAAATATTGTTAATAACAATCGAAAAAACATATATGAAATATTGCTAAATGCTTGGTTTCTGCAATGTAAAAAACTAATCCGATTGAGTTATGACCGTGTAAATATCAGCCGATTTTAAAAAAGTTGCGGAAATCGGCAAAAGTGGCTTCAAAAATACCTCTTTCACTCTGACGAATAAAGCTTTAAACATGGCTATATCTGTGTCTCGATTTATCAATATTCATAAACTAAGATGTCCAATGATTCATAATTATCGGAATTATATAATTTTGGTGTTTATAAAGGTGTTAAAAAATTAGGTAAACAATAGAGAAATTACGCATCGAGTTTCCCTCCTTTACCTGTGTAAGATACACGACAGTGTTATTTGAGTTGAGTATTGGTATTTTATTGGTGTTTCTAGTCACTCTTATATAGGTCACTGCTCCAATTTTCAAAAAAATTATGAAATTCCAACAAATGTTACTGATAAGATCATGAAATTCACTACAAAAAGTGTACATATTGTAGCCAGTGTGGCTCATTTGAAATATTTATATATATATAAAATATCTATATGCGAAATTTACATGTTAAAGGTATGCACATATTTTGTTCAGTGTGTTAAAAAATGTGCTTGGCCTGGGCTTCAGAGTTAACAGTATTGTAGGATTCTGTTTCATGTAAATGAAAGTAATGCTTAATTCAATGCATTACTTTCTTAAATAATGCTAATTCAATGCATTCCTTTTTCAAAATCAAGTAATGCTAATGCTAATTCAATGCACATTTTTGGCAAGTAATGCTAATTCAATGCGTTACTTTCTAAAGTAATTCGCCCCATGCCTGGAAAACATTCACCAAAGAGGTAGGCATGGTAGGAGAGGCATAACTGACTTTAATATTGTCTATTTGTATTGTATGACACTATCTTCCTTGTCTTTAAGAGTCTACCGTATATCTTCCTACAAAAGTCATTCCAAAAATTAGAGCAGGTCTTCTGTCTAAATAATTTCTTCTGAGCTACCAAAGATTTCTGAAAAAGAATAAAATAATAAACATTATTTAGGAATATTATATTGACTTTATCATCGATGTATAAACTCTCGCCAATCACTTGCAAACTTAAAGCCCTTCTGGCTTCACCATTAATGATTGGTTAATTGATTAAACAGAGAGTTAAAACATCTAACAATTCACAACTAGAGAACCATAGGTTTTGAAATGCTGAATATGACACAAAAACAAAAGAATTTTGATTTTCTTGACCATTTTCTAGCTAACATTTTTGGGGTCTAGAAATTCTAAAGTCATCTGCTTAGTACATCTGCTGCTTATATCAGTGTATCATAGATGCAATTCTATGAATCCAGATCAGACTGCTTCAAAGGGAGCAGTCTGATTAAGGTTATTGTTGCAATACATGTATATTATGCCACAAAGTACTTATAAGCAGAGAAGTAAGAGCAGAATGAGTGTGAAACTGAGGTCATCCAATTCAGAATGAGACTTTCTATAGTGAGGAGAATTTACATGCTAGACTTATGAAATCTCGTGCATACCTAGCATGTCTCTTTGTTCACATGCTAATTTTCCAGGTGATAAATATCTTCAGTTTGTGTTGCTAAGCAACATTTAAAAGAAGACTAGGTAAACATAAATGGATGGCTTAAACTTGGCGGTAATCATGGCAACAGATTTAGATATATGATATATTTTTCAATTGCTCCTGTAATCTGTCTTTAACCCCTACCAGAAAAGAAACATTTCACGGTGTACACAAACACAATTTATAACTATTATCATGGAAATAAAGTGGCATTTAATAAGGTCTACAATGTTTGTTTAGATAAAAACAAAAATACATTATTTAAGTAAAATTGTGACCAGTAACCCCTTGAAAACAATTCCATATTTATTGTATCAATGTACTCTGTACAATTTACATTCAGTTTTTAAGCGAGTTTTTATTTATTTTTTTTGTAAAAAGTAATCATAAAGTAATCACTAAGTAATCATGATTGCATGCTATTTAGCAATGTAATCAATTATATTACTATTAGTAGTTGTATTCATAAAAATCCATGATTACAGATTAATTAATGATTACTGAAAAATTTAATAAATTACAAGTAATCATGATTACAGATTACAATTAACCAAAGTCTGTTGCACTTTGTTGGTGTAGACCACATGCTCTGTGTCCTCTGATCTTATCTACACTATTTGCCTATGTCCCACAAAAAAAGTAAACTTTAAGACTTTTCCTACTATTTTAATTCCAGCTGATGACCTTTGCAAATAGGATGGACCCAGATCACGCCCAACAAAGCCTTGGGCCAGATTTGGACCCAATATGTTTTATAATCTCAAGATCTTTTTGAAAAAGATGACTTTGAAAAAAAAACAACGCAGACAACCAAAAGGCATGCCAAATTACCCAATAGGTGTCCGATCTGGGTCTGCACTGTTTGGCTTTAACCCTCAAAAAGGATATTAGGCTTACTTTGGTTATTTTGTTTGTTTGATTTGATTCTTTACATCCCATAAACAACCTTTCAGTTATAAAGGGACGGGCCTTCCTGGGTTGATTTGTCTGTTTGTTTGATTTGGTTATTTACGTCCCATCAACAATCTTTCAGTTATGTAGGGACCGGTCTTCCTTGGTTGAACCAGTACTAAAGTAAGAATTAATGTGTCATGCTCAAGGACACAACGCAGTGATGCTGGTGAGGCTTAACCCTTGGCCACTCAGTCTCAAGTCATGCACTCTACCACTGAGCCACTGCGCTCCCGATTATGTTGGTTATGGCTGTCTACTAGTGTTTTCTGCTTGTAATCTTTGCAAAAAGGTTGAACCAAGATCAGGCCAAGCAAAATGTCGGGCCAGATCTGGATCCAAACCAGTCAACATTCTAATGGTAGAGACCTTCATCAAACCCCACATTGTGTATTTCTGATCTGGGGCTACACTGTTTGCATATACCAGTTGGAACCAGATCAGGCCTGACCAAACAAACAGATTGGACCTATGATCTTGATCCAAACTTTTTGCGAACTGAAGGTGGAGACAACGCATTCTGTGGTTTCTGATCTGGTCTACGCTCCACAAAAAGGATATCAGGCTCACATTTTGTTAACTCTTTGCCTTCTACACTAATGTCATCTGCTGATGGATTAGATCAGACAAGACAAAACAATTGGTCTGATCTGGATCCAATCTCTTGGACGCTCTAAAGAAATTTTCGCAAAAGATGACTTTGGAAAAAATCAGGAGACGACAAAAAAGCATGCAAAATTACAATAGACAGATAGTTTAAAGGAGTTCTTTGAGAGAAAAAAACCCACATCTTTTATACATTGAGATACTTGTCATCTGCTGACTTTTTCAAAACCATCTCTTTCGAAAAATTTCTTCAGGAACACCCTGAGAGTGTCAAACAGTTTGGATCCAGATCAGGCCCAACACATTAAATGTCATAAAATAGTCAGAAAAGGTGCCTGGTTATTGACACTTGTATACTGTATACTGACTTAGCCAGGTGTTTTACGTAAATCATTCAGGAAAACTATGAGAGTGTCAAACAGTTTGGATCCAGATCAGGCCCAACACATTAAATGTCATTAATTTGTCATAAAATCAAATCTATTTGTGCCTGGTTATTGACCACTTGTAATGAGCTGTATACTGACTTGATCATGTGTATAACATAAATCACATAGCTAATATGTTCAAAGCCCCAACAGAAGTTTTTTTAAACTAGAGTGCAGTGGTCTAGATAAGGATTTGGACCAAAGGGTATTTCACCCCCTACTTTTTAATTTAATGAGTTTTTTACTCCATATTTAAAATATCAAATTGAAGAATATGCAAAGCCTTGTAAAAAGACCCAATTATTTGCTTAACATATTTTGAAGAAAAGTTGCTTGTATCAAATGCATGTTGCATTTTTAGGAAAACTTCCAAGATTTATAAAATTGGTGTATATATATTAGTTTTTTTCTTACTCAGAATTAAAAAAATCACCACATAAATTTAATATCAGCACTGAAACCTCAAAATGCAAAGGGTATTTTCACCCTTCAATTTAATTTTCAATGCTGAATTCCAAAAAATCAATGCTGAAATACCCTTTACCCCCTCTTATCTGGAGCCCTGTAGAGTGGATTAGGTTTGATGACTTCAGAGTAAGGTGCTTGGAGTACACCATGTATTCTCTGCTCAGTCGCCTGCTGGTTTCTTTGAACTACTCCCATTTCATTATTGTCGTATTTTTTTGACCCTGAAGTTCAAAGGTAGTGACCTATGCTAATTTTATATAGGACCTGTTATTGAAAGTTTTCGCCAAATATACTGGAATAAATTAGGTTTTCTAAAATTCAATGTATCATAACAGTAGGAATTTGACAATATTGTCCGCTGTGGTGTAGCGGCCTAAGCCTTGGACTCTTATTATAGAGAAGGCAAGTTCGAATATAGCAAGGAGGGTTTTTTTCCAGTAAATTACTTTCTATGTACCGACATAACGCAAAACTCTAGAAAAGCGTGAACATGCTTAATTTTTGTGCAATCGTGTATATGTACACGTGGTTACACATGTAGTGGCTAGTGAAATCGAGATTGGTTGACCGACATTCTTGATTTACTAGCAACTGAAGTGTTATCCTGTGTACATCAAAAAAAACAAAAACAACATCATTTTCTCGCTTTCCTGTGTTTAGCGCATACCATCATCATTTTCTCGCTTTCCTGTTTTTAGAGCAAACCGTTCCTAACAGGAAAAAATTAAAGAAACGCTCCTTGTGATATTCGTACTTACCTGCTATGTGCTAGGAGTCCTGCTCCTAATCCACTACACCACTGCGGACGATCATATTGAACTGTTACTTATATCAGATCGTCCATTTCAAAAAAACAAATTAGTTGTGTATATTCGGCGAAAACTACCGATAACAGATCGGAGATAAAATTAGCATATGCCACACCCTTTGAACTACAGGGTCAAAAATATATGACAATACTCATAGTTTAACATTTGCAAGGGTTTTTAACACTTTGGCATCTAGTGCCATCTGCTGATAACCTAAAAAATGCAAACAGTGTGCATCCTGATCAGGCTCGACTGATCTGGACCGAAACTGTTTGACACTCTGATGGTATTTCTGAAAGAATGTTTGTAAAAAAAAATCAGCCGATGACAAAAAAGCAAGCAAAATTACCCAGAGTACAAAATGGACACATATTAAATACAAAATCACAACTTTGGTGCAATTCACTTTTATTCTTATTTTTTCTCATAAAACAATTTTCTTTTTCCAGCTGTTAAAACTTTATGATGCTATGCGACCAGATTATATGCATGGATGAAGTGAAAGAAATTTACCTACCCCAGATCAAAATTCTAGCACTTAAAAGTTGGTATTTACAAGAAACAAATAAACCCTGACAGACCCTCTTGATCGGTACTCTAATCTATTCCTAAATGCTTACATAAATCACCATGTACATGCTGAACATTCCACAACAATTGAATTCTATAGTCCCTTTGGCATACAGTGTGTTTTTCTATGTACATGTAGTATTAACACCAACAAAAATGGAAATACCTACCACATCCGCTCTATGTGCGTAAATACGGGTCACAACATGTCTCCCATAATAAGTCTATGGGGATATTTCCAAAGCTCAAGGTCCTAATGGTTGGATCTTGGCGAATTTCAAACCAACAAGAGATTTTATGGTTGTCCTTGTTACCTGCAAGAATAAAAATGAAAGTGTTAATTCTGATATAATTATGCTCCCTTATAGTCTGGGTCTTGTCATCAGTTTTTACTACCAAAATTGAATTACCAAACCATTTAAAATGCTTTTAACTCCACATCATCTGTGATGGATTATCGTACACAAATTGATGTTAAAATTTCTAAAAAATTGTGGACGGACACCGGAGTGACTTGAATACTATTAGCTCACCAGCGGCAAATAGTCGTCTGCTGCTGATCTTTTCATACAGTTTGAACCCAGATCAAGCCAGACAAAACATTGGACCTGATCTAGATCCAAAACATTGTTTTACACTGCATGTCCCTGCTGAAAGATTTTTAGAAAATTTCATTTTAAATAAGTCAACAGATGACAAAAAATCATGAAAAATTACTCAGCAAGCTGATTAGTTTATGCTCTGTTTTAACCACATTGACCTACAAGACTATAAACTGATTCTTTGCATGCAGGGGGTGGAGAAGTGAGGGGTGGAGTAATTTTGTTTTCGCTGTCATATGCTTGTTAATGGTCTGTTTATAAGTTTTCTCGGTATCTTAGATCCTGATTACAATAAACATGGATTTGCACATATTGTATTTGAAGTAGTTGCAGATTGGAATCTCTATAAACTCTTTGCATTCTGGGTACATGTAATTGTTTATTCTTTTTCTTTTGTTGTCATCTGCTGACTTCTTTTTCTTGAGGTTTTAAGTAGCATCTAGTTCCTGAAGATTCTACATTTTGATGATTTCCACACAACCCTCACCCATCCACCCCCACCCAAAGCATACAATTTCAGCCACCTAAAGGGGACTCATAATGCTCCAATTGGCACTATTTTTCCAAAAATTCTTCATCTCTCACACCCTACCCCATCCCCATTGCGGCTTAGTTGTATTCCTGCAAAACCCAAAACCTACTATGCCAAAGAGAAATTAAATACCATACTGTTTACTTTCTTGTTAATGAATAGCCTAGGAAAACAAGCAGTAAGCCCAGGCTCAATTGAAATAATTACTTTGTCTTTCTTGGTGTATGTTTTTAAGACTCATAAAAATTTCTCGTTACACTTTTTTTTTAAAAATGGACAAGTACAGTACTCTTTTGAAAATAAACTTATCTAAAGCCCTGTACATATATGAAAAATAGATAACTCTGGACATTATTATTATTATTATTATTATTATTATTATTATTATTATTTTTATTATTAATCATAGTTAGCTCTAAGGGCACAGTGCACTTTTAGGGTGGAATACAGCCAATACTTGATCAGTATGATAAAATTTGAAAGTGGACATATAATAAGTTACCTGGCCATAATGAGATATAATTCGCGACATCTGTGTATTTACCTATCTGTAATTTTTTGATTGCAGATACTGTAAAAGTATAGATAAGAAGCTACTTATATACTTAGATTAATATAAGACTATATACTCAATATGAAGGACAAGTTTCAAACAACCAATTTTTTTTCCTGTATAAATTTACAACAGGAAAAGGTTGAAAAATATCTTGAAATCAAGTCTGTGTAGTAAGTAGATTTCTCAGCAGGACAAGGGTAAACCATGGCATGACTTTAACAATTTCCTTGCCAGCAGCATCTTTTGTCATCTGCTGATAATATTGGAAAACAGTTTGGATCCAGATCAGGACCAACAGAATTATCTTGATCCAAACAGTTTGACAACTTGATTTTGTTCCCCAAAGATATTTTGAATGAAAGAAGTCAGCAGACGACAACAAAATCGCAAAACAGTATGCAGCATGTAAAGATATACATAAAAAAAATGCTTACTTTTTCTCCTCTTTTGTGTTTTGTCCAGCAATTTTAGTTCCTTGCTGAGCATTAGCATATTATGTTTACCAAGGTCAGAGAAGTCTGGTCAGACTTTACAGGACTTGACATTCGCAAATATATAAAGATGTGGGGGAGGGGGTTCGCTTTGCCGATTTATTTCATTTTTATTAAATATCCTGTGAAAATGAAACAATTTGGTCTCACTGAGACCAAATTATTTCATAGCATATTTTAAAGTGGGTGTAGCGGAGGGGGTTCAAACAATACACTCTGGATCCGCCACTGAATACCACCTTAGTGATCACACATTTCAGTTTTAAATGAAATCCACGACCCTATAATTTACTATTACCACTTTTTCACCTTGTAAGCAGTTTAAATTAGACATTTTAGTGTCCAGGCTAGTCCTGATCCATGCTCAAATCAACTGAGCATGTAATTTATCATGCTCATAATGTTAAAATGCCAACATTGTTGGCATTATATTTATTAGCACAATAATAACAACATCTGAGAGTTTAAAAGTAAAGCATTTTTTTTCCGCTATATTTTATGAAATGTTGTAAAGTTGTTTTTAAATTCTGAAAATGCTGCCTGCTCATTATGTCTGCTGCATTGATTCATATGCATTTAAGACAATTTTTATCATGGAAGCAAACACTATGAACCCTGATCAGAGGAGCCGTCTGAAACGGGTTCATATTGTAATAGAAGCCACCAAAGTACATCAGCAGATAAAAAATCAGCCAATATTTGAGCCGCTACATGATATTTCCAAAAATGTGGTATGTGAAACCAGAGAAGGCTCAGATCAGCCTGCCCATATGCACAGTCTGATCAGAGCCTTTGCTAGTCGCTTGATTATTCTATGAGTGTTAAGCTACTGACCGAACAGCCTTTGGAGTTTCTAAGCTTAAAAGGAGACTGGACAGGCTCGTCTGAGTCTACACTATTCGAAATGCCACATTGTTGGAAATCGTGTCCCGGCTCATTTATCATAAATAGCAGGAAAAGGGTTAGCTCTGTATTATTTCAAACAACTGACCATTGATCTTTTAATTTTATCATGTTCAAATGATTAGAAATTTTCTGTTGTCCGTCCATCATTTCATTGATTATTTTATTATGTAGTATTAGGTAGCCTTGCTCCTTGTATTCCATTTAATGTGTATGCCCGGTATAAGCATATCAAACAAAAAGGGACCCAACTCTTTTAGTGCTGTATTTATGAAATTGAATCTTCCAAATGATGATCTGAAGTAATCTGTCTTGTTATCAATAAATAATTTGCTGAAGAAAGTAAAGACATATAGATAACATGTTTAGATAAACAAAAATTTTCAGCGTAAAATTGTAAATATTTTCTTACCCATATTTTTTTGCGTATGTTTTGGGTGCTCAAAAGAACTGTCTCATTGAGAGGGTTCTTTTGAATATCCAATTTCTTGTTACTCTTTACATAAGGCCTGAGATTCTGAGGAAGAATAAAGTCTACCAAAGTACATAATATCAGTTGAGATAGTTGAGCAAGCAGACGGCATTTGTAGAGAATGGCAGAAAATGGTTAAGGCCATTTTTGTTTAACCTTCTTATTGTGTGTGTGTACTCTTGTATGTCTGTGTTGACTGTATAAAAAGATACAAGTGAAAGATAGGGGTATCCATTAACCTATTGCACATGAAATGAACTCAATGCATGTTGTTTTGGCCTTTCATGGGTAGTATTAACACTTTGCTTGCCAGCGCAGTTCTCACTAACTCCAAATTTGGATTATTTTACTCCAACTTTTTGATTCTGACTCCAACTTTTTCTAAAGTGCCAATAGAAAAGATTGGTAAAACTCTAAACTTTTCTGGCAAACAGCAATTTTACTCCTATTGTCAAAATCCTAGTGAGAGACTGCCAGCGGTGAATTTTGTCATCTGCTGATGATCTTTGCAGTTTGGACCTAAATCAGGCCCGCTAGAACATTGGGCCTGATCTGGATCCAAACTGTTTGACACTGAAATAATTATTTGAAAAAGTGAATTTTGAAAAATGTCAGCAGAACACAAAAAAGCATGAAAAAAAAAGCAGCATGCAAAGAGTTCATTTGAATCAGAATCAAATCTACTGTTTGGCGAAACAGAGTTAACTTTGTGTAGAACATGGGAAAAAGTTTTCAGGATAAATAGAAAGTTAGCCTCAAAATACTGAAGGCTGTAGCAAGACTGCGTACACAGTACTACACACTGTGCAGATAAACTCTCACGCCATGGATGTAAACAAAGGCAGATACATACAGACTCCTATAGGATTATTGATTTTTTGAGGTTATAGGTCATGTCAGTGACCTATATTAGAGTGACTGGACACTTCATTTTTCAGCCATATAGGTATGTCGTGGCATGTGTCACGTGACTAACGCCTGGTGCGCTTTTTATTGTACACACTCAAAATGGCGATGCAGCTTGTGAGAGGTACTTTAAAGAGCGTACTTCGTCTTTAATATCGCTTATTGATAAATATTGTTAATAACAATCGAAAAAACATATATGAAATATTGCTAAATGCTTTGTTTCTGCAATGTAAAAACTAATCCGATTGAGTTATGACCGTGTAAATAACGGCCGATTTTAAGAAAGTTGCGGAAATCTGCAAAAAATGGCTTCAAAAATACCTCTTTCACTCTGATGAATAAAGCTTCAAACATGGCTATATCTGTGTCTCGATTTATCAATATTCATTAAAGGGGACAGCAACCCTAATAATAAGTATGTTTTATCAGAAAGAGCTCTATGAACCATGAATTTTGATACAAGTATCATCAAAATTGGTTGAAAAATGGACAAGTTATTGGCATTTAAAAAATTCACTATGGTTAACATTTAGCCGCCATTTTGAATATCTAATTAGTTTTCAGAATTTTTTCAACTGCTTAATTTTTAGTTATCACTTCTATCACATCATCTGTGTTTCAGCAGATATGTAGCTTTATACACAAGGAAAATGTTTCATTAAAGATTAATGCAAATAATCCATTGGTTTGTCTTTTATTTTGATTACGCATATTTAATTAGGCTGAGTGACGTCACTAAGCCTACAATATGGCCGCTTCCATTACAGTCCATTAGCAAATATTCAAACGCTCATAACTTCCACATTTTTCAACCGATTTAGACAAAACTGGTATCAAAATTCATGGTTTATTAAGATCTTACATATAAAACATAGTAACCATCAGGGTTGCCGTCCCCTTTAACTAAGATGTCCAATGATTCATAATCATCGTTATTATATAATTTCGGTGTTTATAAAGGTGTTAAAAGTTTAGGTAAACATAGAGAAATTACGCTGTGTATTCCAAAACAGCGGTAAAAGCCAATCGTGTAGATAAATGATATCGAGTTTCCCTCATTTACCTGTGTAAGATACACAACAGTGTTATTTGAGTTGAGTATTGGTATTTAATTGGAGTTTCTAGTCACTCTTATATAGGTCACTGGTCATGTTTACAGTGCACAATGTGAAGTACTGTACATGTGCAGGCTTGTCTGAGCCTTCACTGGCAGCATATGTCAGGCCTTTAGTTAAGAGTGTGTACCAAAAAAAAAAAATACTTTTCTTATTTTAAAACCAAAACATATGTTGTGGGTACTCAAAAGAACCGTCTCAATGAGACGGTTCTTTTGACACCCAAATCATATGCTAAGAATTATGGGTAAGGTGATATTTACAATTTTACGCTGCAAATTTGTGTTTATATAAACCTGTGATATGTTATATGTACCAAAACCCCATGTACTGACCCATATTATGAGTTGAATGTTTCAAGGTATGCATGTGTAATAATTATGATAATAAACTTTTCCTGCTATATCTCATTGTTGTTTATTCTTGCATTGTATTAAGGCACTAGGCTGAAGCTATATAAAAAAAATTGACATACCTTAAAAAAATATTTTGTTGAAACAGGCCAATTTTTTTTTTAAATTTATAACTTCCAGGCTTGATCTGGATCCAAACTATTTGCAACAAAGAATTAAACATCGGAGATCAGTAAATAAGCATTTATTAAAAAAATAGTCTCAGATCAGCATACTTCAAGAAGAGCAGTCTGATCAAGGACTATTTTTATTTGGTTCTCTGAACAAAATAATATATTCAAAAGGTAATTCCAGGACACTTTTTTCTTAAAGGACATGACTTGAAGATTTAACTGTTAGTGGCTTCTAATCTGTATCTACCCCATTTAGTTAAAGCTAGTATGTGCATTTCAGTAATAAACCTGAAAATTCTGTGTTTATTAAGTCACTAGGTGATAGCAACTCACCATGTGGTCAAAACATACTATTTGTTGTCATGGTAACAACAAAAACATCCTTCAATTTAGATGAACAATAAATTTCCAGACCAATCTGGTCAAATTAATGTTTTGCGGTCTGCTGACTTTTTAGAAATTGACTTTCTCAAAAATATTTTACAGTAACACTTTTAGAATGACAATCTGTTCTATAGTAGATTATTAAGACAGAAGACAGAAAGATCTTTTTCTATCATTTATTTTCAAGCTTTTTTCATGCTTTTTTATTGTCTGCTGACTTTTAGCATTCAAAATGAACTTTTTAACAAAATTTCTTTCAGGAACACTATCAGAGAGTCAAACGGTTTGGACCCAGATCAGGACCAACAGTCTGCCTCCTATATAATTGTTCACAAAGGTTATCAGCAGATGACAGAGGTGGCTAAGCACTAACAAGAACAGGTAAAATGATACGAGTTGTTATTTTTAGATCCAGAAAGAAACGAACTGTCCATCCTATTCTATTCTTTATATAGTTCTTATTTCAAACTGCCCAAATTGACATGAGACTGATTAATTTTCGCCAAAATCTTGGTGATATTCGTGCTTTTTCTTGAAATACTCCGACCTTGATCATAAACAGTATAGATCCGAATCAGCTGGTTTCTGAAACCAGCTGATCAGGATGCATATTGTTTTCTACCCTGCTTGTTTTGTTTGTATGTTTGTTTGATTTGATTCTTTACGTCCACTCAACAATCTTTCAGTTATGCGGGACGGGCTTCCTGGGTTGAACCAGTACTAAGCTAGGATAAATGTGTCTTGCTCAAGGACCACAACACAGTGACGCTGGTGAGGCTCGAACCTGCGGCCCTTCGGTCTCGAGTCAAGCACTCTACCACTGAGCCACTGCACTCCCTCCAATACCCTGCTTGTAAATGCATACTAATAAGTGGAACCCTGCAAGTTGGTTAGATATACACTGCTGAAGTTTCTCTTTGCCTGAAATTGTTGTCTGCTGATAACCTTTGCTAACAGTTTTAGAACCTGAGATCAGGACCGACAAAATGTCAGACCTGATCTGGATCCAAACTGTATGACTCTCTGATGGTGATCATGAAGGAACTATATAGTAAGTTAATTTAGAAAAGACAGCAGATGACAAAATACCTTAAAATTTTCCTGGTCCTGAAGCCAGCTGATCAGGATGTATATTGTTTTCTACTCTGCTTGTAAATGCATACTTATAAGTGGAACCCTGCAAGTTGGTCAGATATACACTGCTGAAGTTACTCTTTGCCTGAAATTGTTGTCTGCTGATAACCTTTGCAAACAGTTTTAGAACCAGATCAGGACTGACAAAATGTCAGACCTGATCTGGATCCAAACTGTTTGACTCTCTGATGGTGATCATGAAGGAACTATATAGTACATGAATTTAGAAAAGACAGCAGATGACAAAATACCTGGTCCTGAAGCCAGCTGATCAGGATGTATATTGTTTTCTACTCTGCTTGTAAATGCATACTAATAAGTGGAACCCTGCAAGTTGGTTAGATATACACTGCTGAAGTTACTCTTTGCCTGCAATTGTTGTCTGCTGATAACCTTTGCAAACAGTTTTGGAACCAGATCAGGACCGACAAAATATTCGGCCAGATCTTAATCCAATCTGTTTGACTCTCTGAGAACAATATAGTAAATCAATTTAAAAAAAAAGACAGCAGATGACAAAAATATAAAAAAAAATCCAGCAAGCAGAGTAAAATAGAAATGGATGCTTGTCAAGATAAATATGGTTACTATATAATAAAAAATGCACTTGTGTAAATATCAAATTAACCCTTGTCCTGCTGAACCTAGATATATCCCGTTTTTAGAAACACTAACAGTGTGGATACTGATCAGCTGATCAGGATCCACAGTTTTGCATCCAGTTTACGGTCTTGCCAAAATTTAGCTATTTTAAATTCCACACAACCCCCTCCCAAAGCATACAATTTAAGCTACCTAAAGGGGACTCGATCATAATGCTCCAATTGGCCCTATTTTTCCAAAAATTCTTCATCTCCCGCATCCTACCCCCATCCCCATTGCGGCTTAGTTGTATAACCAAAACCTACCAAAGAGAAATTAAATATCTTACTGTTTACTTTTTTGTTAATGAATAGCCTAAGAAAACACGCAGCAAGCCCAGGCTCAATTGAAATAATTACTTTGTATGTTTTTTTAAGACGAACAGTCAGTACTCATAAAAATTTCTCGTTACACCTTTTTTTAAAAAATGGACAAGTACAGTACTTTTTTGAAAATAAAGCTTATCTAAAGCCCTGTATATATATGAAAAATAGATAACTCTGGACATTTCCATTATTTTATTACTATTATTATTATTATTATTATTATTATTATAGTTAGCATTGAAGAGTTAGACTATAGACAAAGTGCACTTATAGGGTGGAATACAGCTAATACTTGATCAGAGACAGTATGATAAAATTTGAAAGTGGACATATAATAAGTCACATGGCCATATTGAGCTATAATTTGCAGACATCTGTATATTTACCTGTTTGTGATTTTTTGATTGTAGATAGTGCTCAGCAGTACAGGGTTAAACAGTTTAATTTGATAGTTTGTGTAGAATTGTTGTTTTTTATGTGTGTACATATTAGTTATTTTGAGGGCCTCATGGAAGATTACTTGTACTACTAAATGTTGTCACCCTCTTTAAATAAAGACTTTACTTACTTACTTAAGACTATTAAGATAATGTCAATTCTTAAATCTATATGGTCTGATAGCCTAATGGTTAGTTCACAATTTGAAAAAGATCACCCAAACCTGGATCAAATCTTTGGGTGGGAGACATTTTTATGACTGTCCAGTGTATGCATTCTTTTTAAGTCAAAGTTGTTCATATATTTTATGCCACCTTCTGATTATCTTTACATCTTTTCATTTGGATATTCAGTATTAATTCCCTCGTTTTATTCACTCTTTCTTTGCCAGAGGCTACTTTTGTTGCCTGCTGATAGTCTTTGCAAACAGTTTGGACCCTGGTCAGTACCGACAAAACATTGGTCCTGAACTGGATACAGACCGTTTGCCATTGTCTGATAGGGTTTCTGTAAAAGTTTATTGAAAAAGTTGACTTTGGAAAAAAGTCTGCTGATGACATAAAAGTATTAAAATGACCCAGCATACAAAGTGTTAATTACATGTGAGCTTATATTGAAATCATGCACTGTGCTAGTTGTAGTTGATAAGATTTTTATAGTTATTATATATTATCCATTTGTGCACAAAATTTAAAAAAAAGACTTAAAGAGACTAAGTCTGCAACTATGAACGTTTTTCGAAAAAAAAATCTTTTCTTTTTAAATCATTTGTAAAAGTAAAATTAATTTATATTTTCACAAACTGGATGATAAAGTGAATTATCTTATTAAAACATCTGTTTTTTCCCTTACTGGTAATTATTTGCGTACCTCCAATAATTATAGGCAGTTAATTTTTAACATAAATGCTGTTGTTTTGATCGATACTGATAATTTGTTAAGATTTACTAAATTGGTTAAATGTATACCTGAATTTTAGTTTTTTTACTGTGTTCTTGAAAATTAGAAACATTATTTCTAAAATTAAAAGATCAAAAGTACAGACTATGCATCTTCAACAAACAAAATAATGAAAAAAGACTAAAAAAAAAAAAAAAAAATGAAATAGAACCAGATTTGAACCCACATCTTTTGAATGCTAAACACATCCTGTTAAATGTACCCATTAAGCTATCGAGAAATTGTAGAATTCTTTCATTCATACGTATTACAAGTAATTGTACCACAATCTAAAGCTCACTTTTTACGATGATTCCCGAAGATTGGATGAAAGGACAATGAAAATTCATATGTCTCGGGTCAATTTTGACAAACAATAACTATAAACATAGAACATTACAAGATATATATAGATATATAATGTACATCACACAAAGGGGGTTCATAATATATTAAGGTGTGGGGGTTCGCTTTGCTGATTTTATCTCATTTTTCCTAAGTATTCTATGAAAAAGAAATAATTTGGTCTCACTGAGACCCAATTATTTCATTTTCATAGGACATTTAAAAATGGGGGGGGGGGGGAGGGGGAGGGGGTGCGAGGGAATCCCTGAAACTCCTCTGGGTCCGCCACTGCTTGATCATTTAAGCCAGAAAGATCTTTTTTAAGTTGTTGAATGCTTTTCATGCTTTATGTAGTATGCTGACTTTTTTTCAAAATTAACTTTTTTCAAACACTAGTTATTAGAATGTCTAACATTTTGGACGCAGACCAGGACTGAATTTCAATAAGTGCTGATCTAGGTCCTAACTGTCTGCAAGGTGATTAACAAATGACATTGTCTGATAAAATGGACTTGACCTAGACCTTCATTGCCTGTGTATTAAACAGGGCAATGGTAAACCTTCAAAAATTGGACTTTTTGTGATTTTTCTTTATGCTTTAACTATGAATGCTTTAACTCTTAGCATGATTGATAATTTTGTTCATGCTTTTGCTGTTGTCTGTAAGCTGCTCACCCTTAATTTAATCTATACCCCTTATGTTCTTTCATACTTTAAAAGACTGTCATGTTTTTATTCTTCTGTGGTGTTACTCACACAAAAAAATGCTGAAAGATCGCAAGCATTTTACAAAAGTTTTAACTGTAATGTATGAATAATAATTTGTTTAAAGGGAAAAAACATCAAAGTTTTACACTAATGATAACATTATGTGTCCAGTCTGATCTGGGTCCAAACTGTATGCCAACCCCTTTTTTGGTGGAGCAAAACTGTTTGTGCAATTCTGGTAGGGGGCATCATGAGGAACATTTCTGTGAAATTATTTAAAATTTGGACCATTGGCTCAGGAGAAGATGTCATTTAAAGACATTTCTCATCATGAGCTCTGGCAACCCCTGTATTAAAGTAAGTATGGGTGCAAAGATCAGGAATCGATACAATCAAGTACCACACCTGACCCAGGATACCAATGGGAAAGTGACAAACTCACAGCCTGACACCACAAACGAGAGCCAAGAGGTCAGCCCTTTCTCAGCAGGTGACCACAAGGCACCGGGCTGCGTAGCGCAGTCGGTAACGTGTCTGGCTACAGATGCGTGTCTGACTGCAGATCCAGGGGTCGCGAGTTCGATCCCGGCCCGGTCCCATACTTTCGTGGAGATTGATCATGAAATAATTTCTACGGTCATTCTCCTCCCTTCCGCTGATTCATTCAAGAAGGGTTGTTGTCAGTTACAAGCGAAAGTATGTGCACAAATTACTGGTTAACCGCTTGTTCAAGCCTGCCCAGGAAAAAGTGTGGTTAAGTGAACTGACCGTCCCGCAATGACCATAGCTGTTGACTTGGGACGTAAAGCAACAAAAACAAACAAAGCACACATAAACAGACGTGCACAAAGGCATAGCAAACGAAAGACAGAAAAAACATAAAAGATCCACAAAAGAAGTACCGCCTTGGGACGGTCAGTAAAATATTTTACTGGAGGCCTTCCAAACTGTTTGCATAGAACATCAGCAGATGACAAAATTATCACTAGCTGATATAGGGGTAATTTACTTACCCTTTTTATTAAGCAAGCAAACAAAACAGACATCTTTGCTCCTAAACCACTGTCACAAATTATGTGGGGTACATACGGCTTTTGTGCTGATCCTGTTGGCATTGTGAGTCCATGTCACCATCTGTGTAGCTTAGAGGGTGTAGCTTCTGTTCCGCACATTTTCTGCAAAACCAATGATAGAAACATTGTTCAAGCCTCCAGATAAGTGAGCATATTTGAAAATCATATTTCATTTTTCTAAAAATAAAACATATGTTGTGCCAACGTGGGTACTCAAAAGAAGCGTCTCAATGAGCCGGCTCTTCTGAAACACAAAACACATAATTATTCTGAAAAGGCTCAAATTTTTGTTTATCAGGGCCTTTGATAGTTAGGAGAGTAGGGGGAGGGGTATTAGGTTTGAGTTCAATTCATTAACCTTAATTTCAAGGTCAGATCAGCACTTTGAAATGTCTAATTTTGACCAAAATAAGAATTCCCCATGTTGTTTCCAAATGAATTGAGCTGGATTCCTGCGCCAATTGTAAATAATTTCACACAAATGATCCCCTTAACTCTTTTTAGACCAATAGAACATCCCATAGATTTTTATAAAATGAAGTTGGGATTGTGCATTGTATATATATTAAAAGGTCACAGGTTAAATTTAAAAAAAATAAATAAATTAATGTATGGCCAAAAAATGGAGGAGCTTTAACAACAAAAGAACAGACTTGAAATTCTATCCCGAGACATTATCGAGGGTCTGGATGGGGGGGGTCTGGTATTCACTATTCATTAAAAATTTAGCCCATTATTCATCTCATTAAAATTTTGGGTTATTCATTAAAAAAAGACCAATTATTCATTAAAAGTAAGAAAGGTGGCAAAGAAATCTGATTATTCACTATTCATTAATTTTTTCTTCAATTCATTAAAAAAATAGGATTATTCATTATTTTTTAGGCTCTCATTATTCACTATTCATTATTTTTTTGGCTCATTATTCACTATTCATTATAAAAAAGGGCCATTATTCACTAATCATTATACCCCATCAAGACCCTCATTATCAAGCTCTAGATAGATAAATGACTATTTTGAATGTGAATTCTGACATTCTCACACCTCCAAGTTTGACACTCAACACCTTTGGTACAATGCAACCTGTCATAAAAGCTATCCTTTTCAAAAAATGTTCTCAGCAATTTTTATATGGATTTCCATATGAAGCAACAATATCAATACATGCAGGGGTCCAAGAATTCTCGTCCAGGAGGGTGGATTCAAGGTGTATCTGCCGATATATTTTATATAAGTTTAATTTTCCATGGTTCCAGAGGGGGTCCATCAATTCTTCCAGTGGTAAGGATGGTGTCCAACTTTTTACAGAGGGGGGGGGGGGGGGGGGGGGGGTATCCAGGTGCTTAATTATTCCCTATCTAAGCCCATATAACTTGTGTTTTTCAAAGGGGTCTGGTCTCCCCTCTGGATCCAAGCATGCAATACTTGGATTATCTGGATGCTGTGACAAAAGTTAGATATTTGAAAAAGTTATCAATTTTGAACCTCCCTGAATACATGGTGTCTGGGAAAACAGCCATAGAGGCCTGATATTGGCCTAAATTAAAATTTTATTTTTTTCCCCTTACCCGACTGACCCTGTAAAAAGTCCATACACAAAAAATTCTATAACAATCTTTTGTTAAGATTTTTTTTTAAATTTCATTGCAAACTTAGAGAATTGTCAATTGTAAACAGTTATCTTTAAAATATATTCTTAGCAAATTGTTTGTTTTGTTTGTTTGATTTGATTCTTTATGTCCCATCAACAATCTTTCAGTTATAAAGGGAAGGGTCTTCCTGGGTTGAACCAGTACTAAGCTAGGATAAATGTGTCTTGCTCAAGGACTACAACGCAGTGACGCAGGTGAGGCTCGAGCCCGCAGCCCTTCGGTCTCGAGTCAAACAAATTATTTGTGTGCAGAAAAACCTGCCTAAAACAACCACTCTCAAGAAGAGTAAAAATTGCTTTCATGACAAACCATCACTTAATGCATGTCAAAAGTATTGCAGAATGCTCCAAGGGGAAACAACAATATTTCTAAGGTTGGCCTAACCCTTATGGTTCTGACAACTTTAGGTCAAACCATTGCAGTTTACCCTTTGCATTAAATCTGTAACGTTTACAACAGTTTCGACCCAGATCAGGTCCGGCATTCTGTCTGGGCCTTATCAGGTTTTAGACTGTTTGACACTTTTGAGCTTATGACAAGTTGAAGTTGAACCTATGTATTTTAACTTAGCAAAAAACATTTACATGACATTGTCATCTGCTTATAACCCTTTCAAATAATTTGGACCCAGATCAGGCCGACATTTTGTCCAGACTTATCGGGGTTCAGAATGTTTGGCACTTGAAAGGATATGACAAGTTGGAGTTAAACCGATGTTTTTTAACTTTGTGTTACATCTGTACATGACATTGTCATCTGCTGATAACCCTTTCAAACAATTTGGACCCAGATCAGGCCCAATTTCTTGTCCAGGCCTTATCGAGGTTCAGAATGTTTGGCACTTTAGAGGTTACGACAACTTGAAGTTGAACCTGTATTTTAACTTTCCGTTAAATTTTCATGTGACATTGTTATCTGCAGATATCCATTTCAAACAATTTGGACTCAGATCAGGCCTGACATTCTGTCCTGTGTATTTCCTCTCTGCATAGAAGCTTTACCTGAAATCGTCATCTGCCTTTAACCTTTGTAAACATGATACATCAGTACATAGAACAGTCTGCTGAGATGTAACATCATAGACCAGCTCACAACAGAAACTCTATCTACAGAGGACATTCTGCTGAGAAGAAACATGATACACAAAGTTTGTAGCTCTTATCAACAGAGAGCAGCCTGCTGAGATGAAACATGATAAACAGGTTTGCAAATCTATCTACAGAGGGCAGTCTGCTGAGTATAGTGTGATCATGGGTTACCAGCCATATCTACAGAGAGTAATCTGCTGAGAATTAATATGAGAAACCGGTTTACAGAGGGCAGTCTGCTGAGACTAAACATAATATAACAGTTTGCAACTCTATCTACAGAGTGCGGTCTGCTGAGCTGAAACATGATACACAGATTGCAATTCTACCAACAGAGAGCAATGTGCCGAGATGAAACCTGCTACACTGATTTGCAACTCTACCAACTGAAAGCAGTCTGCCAAGTTGAAACATGATACACCAGTTTGTGATTTAATATTTATTTTATTTTTGCAACTGTAGTATCCACAGAGGGCAGTCTGTTGAGATGAAACATGATACAACTACAGAGGGCAGTCTACCGGGCAGAATAGCACAGTCGATAATGTGCTTGCAGGGGTCATGAGTTCGATCCTGACCCGGTCCCATACTTTTGTGGAGATTGATCCTGAAACAATTTTTACCATCATTTTCCCTTCCGCTGAATCATTTAAGAAGGGTTGTGGTCAGCTACAAGCGAAAGTATGTGCACGAAGTACTGGTTAACCGCTTGTTCAAGCTTGCCCAGGAAAAAGTGTGCATGGTTAGGTGAACTGACCATCCAACAATGACCATAGCTGTTGACTGGGACATAAAGCAACAATACAAACAAACAAACAGAAGGCAGTCTGCTGAGATGTGACATGATAGATGACTTTGCAGTCATGAATATCTACACTCCTTGTGAAGACCACATTTATGAAATTGAGCTACCCAAAGAAATTGACATAAAAAATCCATAGTGTATAACAACCCATACTGTACTCACTTTTCATTGAAAGTTCAGGATATTTCAGTGACTAATCTATCTATCTATCTATCTATCTATCTATCTATCTATCTATCTATCTATCTATCTATCTATCTATCTATCTATCTATCTATCTATCTATCTATCTATCTAATCTATCTATCTATGTGCACTGGGACAAATATATCTGTACTGAAATGGTCTTTTAAAATTGTTGTTGCTTATCTGTTGACATTTAGTGTATATATACGAATTCACGCAACACCAATGTGACTGCAAAGATCAATATTTCTAAGCGTTTGACATAATAATTTGGAGCTAAATTCAGCTAAAGACCTGTATTTTCTCGTCTTTCATCGTGTTATGATTGTTGCAGCCTACCACAAACTATGATTTTGCCATTTTTTGAAGGTTATCTTGAGGGAAACACAAAAATCAAAATATCAATAAAACATGTGGTTTTCATATTCGGCAGTACTTGACAACCACTGCTAACTGGAAGTGCGGTCCTGAGAATTGTTTAAATGGATACAATGACACATAGGAAAGCTCCTGTTTTAAGGATACAGTAGTTTGCTTTAATAGACTCTTTTCACATTGTTAGTGCGCATGTGCCTAAGTGTCTCGTTCCGCGTTATCTCCACAAGAAAACACTTTAAGGGGCAACCTTTATACAGCTGCCTTACAATACACAATGGAATATGGAAAACAATTTAAAAAAAAATCGAAAATAAAGATTTGACAAATAGCAAAATTAAATGATAAATGTTACAAAAATAAGCGATTGATTCCAATACTTTGAATATTTGAGATCAGAAAGATATCTTTAAGCATATCCACGACTGCATTTTTTCCAAATGAGCGGGTGCATTACTGTGTTGGTCATACATTATAACATACACTGTATCAATTATTTCCTTCCATACTATGCGTTTGCGAGCAGTGAAGAGTCTGGTTAGCTTCATGTTTATTCAATGTATACATGGTCTATGATTACATTCCACACACTTGGCCTCTAAACAGGGTCTTTCTGGTTAAAATAAGTGGTAAGATACATTTTAAAGGCCATCCCGCGAGAAAGCTGTCTTGCTGGTTTCTGACTGAGTAAGTCTCAAACCAGTCTGTTCAGCTACAGAGACAAGCTAAAAATGAAATTTTGCAGTAAGCAAGTTCAGATATTATACTTTGCAACAAGTGAACAATAAAGGCGCTGATCAGACTGCGTGGATACGAAGACAGGCCTGCGCCTTTATTGTTCGCATGCACAAAAATCAGGCTTTCTCGCGTCGCAATCGAGGCCCATTTTAATATCTCCCACTGTGCACCCTATTCTTTAATCCTATGCCTGGGGCCCTTTAAAAGCAATAAAAGCACACGTGCCTGGCACGGGTATGATTGATTTATGAAGTGATTCTCTATTTGTACTTATTATCACATATACGTAAAAGGCGCCACACAGTCTTTACCAGTGGACTGGTGTTTAAAAAACATAGATATGACAGAGTTTACGAAAGTTTCCTAGACTTTACAGGACAGCCGGTCTGGTGGACTGGACAAATCTGCCTGACCAACCAGGATTTCACCAGACCGACACCATATTAGAACAAACAACAAGAAAGAAAAAATATAAGTTTTTGGGTTTGAATGTAATATAATGTATAAATATGACCACAAAATATCCATGACAGCTCAGTAAACCAATTTTGATTGCTGCTAAACACAGTTTTCCATTATGGCTTTTGATTGGTTGATTAAAACAAGAGTATTTTTATATATTCCGCCAAAACAGTAACTTTTGGGCTCAGGTTTCACAGGACAGTCGGTCCTGTGATTAGCTAGCTCTTGTCAGACCGCAGGAAAATCTGCCAGTCATGTCAGACGGTCCTGTGATGTTTCATAATGACTGCATAATATGAGTCTTCATCTACATCCATAATTTGTGTGTGCGAGCAGCGACGGTTCTTGCTAGCCTGCGCATAAGCGGACATTGTGTAGAAATGATGTCATTTAATGGGTATATGATTGGAGGTAATTACTGTTCGATTTCCACACTTATCGCATATGCTTAGTCATTATGGCCATACACGCACGTTAATTTGGTAGTATGCAGTACCCTGCGTGCGCTACTGCCTGCTTATCTAGTGGGGCTGGAACCCTTAGGTCTGTTTTTTGTCTGAGCCTCTGTTTACCACATGCACCATCTTTCTTTATGTGCACTCAGACACAACATTGGATCCGATGTGTGTGCGAGCAGCAAATGCCCTGGTGAGACTGTGCATTAGCCCAGGCTCGTCTGAGTTGTTGATAGTCGCATTTATAACAGACTCGTGTGTCTTATTAGTTGGCATGTGTTTCAAAAAGTTTTTGCGATTTCGTGCCTGAAGTGGAAGCGATTTCGTGCCTGACGAAGCAGATTTTAGCTCGAGATCAAAGTACATTTTGCACTAAATAAAGCTATAAATACTGAAAATTTATAAAATATGTAAATGAAAACACTAATTTATCTAATTCCTAGAAAAAGATATCTTATTCTATCAGTGAAAGGCCAAAACAATCGGCTTATAAAGCATCACTTTGTGTTTTGCCAATGTAACTAATGATCACTAATAAGCAATCTGCCCCTTCATTTTCAAAAACGGCTTTATCGATTTTTCAATTGAAGAGCGATTGCTAAGGGAGATAACAATGTGAAAGGGGTCTATTAAAAATAAAAAGTTATCGATGTGAAATTCCGTATCAGGCCTTGTGGCACTATCTTCTCCAATGTAAACGTCTCACGATGTACTATCCTGCCAGCCAAGAGTGACAGTGATGCCACGTTTTGTTTACAAAGTTATCAGGGACTTAGAATCGATAGATCATTGGAACAGGATAGGATTAATACGTTATCTGTCGATTCGCATTAGCCCAAGTGGAGTGTAAAAGTTAATGTTTTACTTAACAATTGTAAACAAAACACGACGTCACTGTCACTCTTGGCTGGCACGACAGTAGGTTGAGTGACTAAAATGTAAAGTTTCCACAAATGTAATTAACATATAAAACATCAAGCTTACTGATTTTGAATCTTTGAAATCATTTTAGTGTAGATCTATCTGTCAAAAGATGAAAATTAAAGGGGTGGACATTTTAAGTTATTTTTATTAATTAAATGCCTAATCTAATTTAAGCTTTTTGCTAAGCTTCCAAAGTGCCACTATAATCCATAGTTCTTATAATTTTATAAGTGTAAGTTTGGTATGATTTTTCTTGCCAATATCAAGCATGTGTCTTCTTAGGTGCTCAAAAGAACCGTCTCAATGAAATGGTTCTTTTTTGTACCCACAACATATTTTTTTTCTCACCAATATTAAAAATGTGTTTTGGGTGCTCGAAAGGACCGTCTCATTGAGACGGTTCTTTTGAGTACCCACAACATATGTTTTGGATGAGAATTAAATGGAGAAAATGGTTTTCCATCGGGCGCTCTTATCTGGAAGCCTGAATAAATTATAGGTGTATTATATACAGCTGATAAGGTCTGCTCTCCTCTGATGGACCTCATCTTTTGGTCTATCTGCGCCCTATCTAGGTTTCGTCTTTCGCCTAAGAGCCTCGAAACCATGCAGCCTTCATGGTGATCAGGGTCTCTTGAGCCCCTTTTATCCCACTTTTCGAGTTTCATCAATTCCTTCCCCTTGATAGATCGCAAAGAAGGATCTCTTATTTATATGCTCATAATATATATTTTAACAATAGTGAATATACTTGTACAGTCTTTCACTTTGTGTGTCGGTAAAATAGCCTTGCTGGCTAATGTTTGATATGTTAAAATTGAATGCCGACTTAAAATAAAGTTTCTTGTATCTTGGTAGAAACTTTCTTTTCAAATTTTGATCTTGACAGGACAGAGGCCTTGAGTGCCGCCACCCTTTACAGCAGACATTTAGCGGAAACGACAAGCAGAATGAATAAAGCCAATGGACTGAGTACGAACTGCTTTGGGGACGAAACGCAACATTTTTTTTCGCTTCAACAGACGAATTAGGAATGATACAACGCGATCTGTATGATTTCTTACCTCCGAAACATTCTTTCTCTCTTTTTCTGCCTTTGAATACAGATGACTAGTTATTTAAACAAAAGAAAAAAACATTTTCTGTGGCACATTTGTTCGTACACACATTTTGCTAAGTCACGGCCCAACCAAGTATCGGCTTTTACTAAAAGTAACAAAGAAGGGAAAGATCAGGAATCGATACATAATCAAGCACCACACCTGGCCCAGGATACCAATGGGAAAGTGACAAATTCATAATTAGACATCACAAACGAGAGCCAAGAGGTCCCAGCAGTGACCACAAGGCATCAATAAAAAGAGGTGCACAAATGCATAACAAAGACAATACAGAAGTAACATAAATGATCCACAAAAGAAGCACCGCCTTGGAACGAACAGTAAAATATTGTAATTGGAGGGCTTAAATAAAATCTCTTTAGAGAATGTGAGTAAGAGCAAAATAAACATTATATAAAATTGTTCCGTGTCCGGATCCAGAAAGATTAATTAAATTGTTATCATACCAAACTTAGGCATGGATCCAGGATCTCTAGAGTTTAAGTAATTTAAGTCTGGAAGTGTGTGTGTGTGTGTGGGGGGGGGGGGGTATGTAGGACCAATCCTGTTCCTTACTTTTATAAATGACCTGCCGGATAACATAAGGTCTTCGATCTGTGGCCAATCATTGGCAAATGAAGTTCAATGTGGCCAAATGTCACTCTATGAGAGTGACTCGGTCATAGAGTGACTCGGCATCAGCATTACAAACAAATTCTCTTTGATTATTCCCTTCACAAGAAAACTTTGGAAAAGTTCAGTCAGCCAAATACCTTGATATAACCATCTCTGATAATATGGATTGGGGTCAACACATTTCAGAAATTTCTTCCAAAGCAACTAAGGCACTCGGTTTCCTTCGCAGGAATTTGGCTTTTGCAACTACGAGTACTAAGGAAGTTGCATACAAAACTTTGATTAGGCCTAAACTAGAGTATGCAGCACCGTTTTGGAGCCCTTACTCAAAGCTTCAGATTAATCAGGAAGAGAAAGTTCAGAGGACAGCAGCCCGCTGGACATGCCGGAGATGGTGAAACACAGTTGTGTCGGTGAGATGCTCGATGTGCGTGAGTGTCATCTCTCGCGGCTTGTAGGGATCGGTTCTCCCTTCTCCTCTTTCATAAGATACATTGTGGTGCTGTGTCTATAGAAAAAGACAAGTACCTGACCCTGCTCACATTTTGAAATCTACCAGGTCATCAAGCAGTGCCCAATATTGTAGATACCAGACATACAGTTATTCCCTGAAGAATTTTTTTTCCATGGACTATTCCACAGTGGAATAGTTTTTCTCCTTCTGTGGTCAATTCCCAGACCACTGAGGAGATTAGGGCACTCCTAAATTAGTAAAAAGCACAGCCAACAGATTCTTTTTTTCTCAAAATTCTAAAATTTGCGTAATGATCAGTATCGATTGAGCAAGTGTCTAAAGAAAAAAAAGAAAAGGGGGCGGGGGTGGTCAGGTGGTCATTTTTAGTTCCAAAACAAGATGGTGGAGCACTGCCTACATGGGTGTAAATATTTGTATAACTTGATTTATTGTGGAGTACTCCAAAGTGTCCAGTTTTCTTGTTTTAGGTGGTTGTTCTGGCACATAGAGTACTAATCCAGTCGGCCCAGTACACTGTACTATTGCCAGTAAATAAGTCATATGCATATCGCCTCTCCGACCTTTTATCCGCTAATGTTGTCTGCTGATAAACAAAATATTAAGCAAACAGTTTGGACGAAGATCCGGTCTAACACATTGTTGGGCCTGATCTGGATTCAAACAGTTATTGCTTAAAGGAGGCACGGTTTGTTTGACTGTGCATGTCAAAACAAACCTACTAATTATCCCTTAAGACAAAGTCGGAATCCAACTGTTTGTCATTCTGTTGATATTGACTGAATTTGTTTTGAAGAAGTTAAAATAATGAAGAATCAGCAGACAACACAAATGCTAAAATCATATTACCTCTCAACTATTTAACAAAAACTGTTAAAGAAGACAAATGTTTTATTTTTATTAGCTGATATTAACAGTATTAGTTTTATTACTATGCCCAAGCAAATTCAGAAAAAAACACCACAATATCAAACAGCTTGGATCCTGATCCTGTAATCTGTACCTGAGATGTAGGGCCTGCTCTGGACCTAAACTCTTTGCAAAGTGAATAAAGAGATGGAACAAGCAGGTGGCCCTAACAGGTGCAGCTTTACTGTGAATACAGGTATATGGGCAGCATAATGTGAAAAACTGTCTTTGGGTTTGTGATCAAGTAAATCTAAAATACAGTTTACCTGCTTGCTTCACTACAACATGCAGCAACTGAGCTGGATCCATACCATATACAATATAAATGTGAATAAATGCAGAAAAAATACTTTGCCATTGAATAAAATCCTCTAAGGATGAATACTGTGCAGAAAAAAATCCCCATGGGAAAAAAACCCTGCGGGGAAAAATTCCTGCGGGGAAATATCCCCGCGGGGATTTTTCCCCATGGGGAAAATAAAAATGTTAATATATACTTGAAACATACTCAAATGTGTCAAACAGATTGCAAGAGTGAACCTAAGCTTGATTTTAGACCCTTAAACAGATTTTTAAAAATCCCCGCGGGGATTTTTTCTCCAAAAATCCCTGCGGGGAAAAATCCCCGCGGGGAAAAATGAAAAATTGTTATTACTGGTGGACATTCATTTTTACACACCATTAACATGAGATCTTGTCATATTTGAATAAAAAGATGAGTTTTAGAATTTTCGAAAATCCCCGCGGGGAAATTTTTTGCACGGGGAAAAAATCCCCGCGGGGATGGTGAAAAATCCCCGCGGGGAAATATTTTCCCCGCGGGGATTTGCAAATCCCCGCGGGGATTTTGACCTTTGTCGTGGTATTTTTTCTAGGTCATTACAGATTTTAAGCCAAAAACCTATAGAATTTCCTCAGTAGGGTCTATTCTACTGGAAATAAGTCACTTTAGCTTTCTATGTCAACTAAAAGTACTAGGTCATTTTGCCAAAAACTGGTTTGGCAAAAAAAATCCGGTGGCAGTTATTACAAAATAATTTGCGAAGAAAACCCAGTTTGATTATTGTAACTGACGTTAATATGACGTTAAAACGAGCATTTCTTCAAAAAGTAACGGTGTTACTAAATTCAACGACCGAAAAAGTGGGTTTTACTTGAATTAATAAACTGTTTTTGGTGTTTTTCCTTCACAACGATCACCATGAATTATGCCTAGCACAAAACAAAAATAGAAAATATAGACGTTCCCCTTGCACGTGCATTTTTCAAAATTTGTCAAAATTGCCTTTGAGTAGCAGAATGATTCGCATGAGTGATTCCAATATTTTTTTTCGATGTTATCAAACAGATAAAATATCAATAAATAAATTATCATAGAGAATGTTCGATTTCAGCATTTTTGTCAAAAAATGTGGGCCCTGAAAAAGTGGTGCGTAACTTAAGTGGCTCACTGTAGGTAATATAATTTCTAAAAAAAAATTATTTGTTGTCTGAAGATTAATTTTGTTTTGGCAAACAGTACATATACCCTGATGAAATGCCGCATTATGCGGCATTTCATCTGGGTCTTCACTGTTTGCAAAAGTACCCATTTGGGGGTTTCTGGTCTTCAAAGGGTTAATAAATGAGGTTGTTTCATTTCAGTAGTTGATATTTGACGCATTCTCTAAGACGACATGTGCCATCTACTGTATTGGTATCAGGAGAAAAGAGGTTTAAAGAGAATCTAACATATGGACACTTAAAAACTCTTAAGTTTAAACAACAACGTCTGCCTCAACCCACCTCACACAGTCAGTTGCTGTTGTTCGTTCCTAGGCGTGGTTCTTTTGTTATTAGTTAAGAGAAATACCACTTGTAGATTGACAAATTAAGCTCATGTTATATTTCATGAATACATTTCCTGAGCTTTTTCAAATGCTAACCTTTGCACTGTTCCCTAAGGAAATGCAGCTGTTTGTTGAGAAAAACTATTTAGAATACAAGTATGCCAAGACTATACCACACTCATAAATCACAACCTACACATTGCACAAGAGGAAAGTAATTCTAGAATAATGTTTGACTGTCAGATTAAGAATATGCACACAAAAAATCAAACAGACCTTTCTCTCTTACAAAGACTTTTCTAAACTATAAAGGAAACACCAGTTCATATCACATAATGGGGATCAATCATTGAAATCCCGAATTACTCGAAAATGAAAGCAAAACTAAACAGTCATATAGCTTCCGCCTCAGAAAGAACGGTGGCTTCAACGACTTGAGGAAAATAGATAAGATCCGATGCTTTTCATCGCTTCTGCACAAGGTGTTTAATAAATTAAGACGTATCAGGGTCGATTCGCGGACAAAGCCTAATTTGTTAATCATGGTGTGATATAAATCATGATACATTAGGACATTCATATTTCCCACGTCACCTGGTGTATAACTTGACATATTTTCCGTTTCTAGCAACAAATAATAAGTGCGTTGCTTCTAATATTTCTAAGGTTTCCTTGCATTAATTTGCAAGCGGATATTGAGTAGGATCATTGAAAAAATTGTGCTGGTGATGCATATACGTATACAGAACTTAAATGTATATATTTTATACATTAATACACACGGACAAAAAATAGAAACAACATAAATATAAATTGTCCGAGATTAGAATCCTTATCTTTTATATCATAAACGCAGACTGTTATCTATTGGGTTAACAAAAAAATTTGACAGGAAAGTTTAAGTATGAATAGCACAATATAAAGCGTTTATAGATATTGGAGACATTCAGGAATGAGGCACTTGGGTAGAAATTAACGTAAAAAGGGATACCTATATTATGGTTTGGTTTATAGTCCGCGGACAGCAGATGCTATCCTCTTTGATCCTCTCCATAAGAAAATAAAAAGGCTCTAGATACTACTAATGATATAATAATTCTAGGAGATATTAGTGAAGATTTACTTAATCCCAATATGCACATCTTGGAAGATGTTTTGCTTCTAAATTCCCTCCACAATATCAAATCGAACCAACACGCCAACTTGCTTCGTTAGATCCTATTATACTTCATGAAGACATGTCACATCTGAGTCAAGGTACGATCAAAGTTCCATCTGAAATAAGTGACCACTGTGACCACTGTGCTACATATGTACATATATCATTTGAGTATCCATTACATGGAACTTTTACTAGAAATGTCAAAACAAGTATGCATTTTAATAAAATGATCCTTTGATGAGGGAAAATTTCAAGATATTTTGAAGCTTGCGAATGCTATTCCTAGCTTTATAAAGGGAGATACATCTCAACCATCTAACTACGGACCAGTTGCACTATTGAGCTGTATTGGAAAACTTCAAGAAAGGATTATTATAAAAAAAAACATGTAATATACAATTATCAATCAGTTTTCTTACCTCACCCCTCAACAGTGTTTCAGTTAATTGAATTATTTCATAATATATGTCAAGCTTTTGATAATAATATATTCTCTTGCATAGTATTCTGTGATGTCTCAGTTGTTGCCAAACTGGGCTAGACAGTGGCTAGTTACATTTAATCCACTGAAAACTGAGGCTGTTAAATTTATTTACTCTTAAAATATTCCAATTAGTTTTGTAGATACAAGTAACAATAAACATCTTGGTATTAGCTTAAGTAGTACTGGACAGTGGCACTCACATATCAAAAACATCGTCACTTCAGCAAATAAATTGCTGGGAATAATGCGTATACTTAAAAACTCTATTAGTAGAAATGCTCTCAACCAGATGTATATGAATTGTACAATATGCGTCAGTTGTATGGGATGGAACAGGACTCACAAACATCATAAAATATCCAAAATGAAGCAGCCCGTCTTGTTACAGGATTAGCTAGATTTCAATAATCAGAGAACCTGTACAAAGAATCTGGATAGACAACTCTTATCACAAAGAAGGCCGAAAGATAAACTCTTTTTCATGTATACTGTTAATACTGGCATGGTGTCTTTATATATACAAGATTTAATTCCTCATCTAGCAAGTAAAATTTAAGATTACACCCTGAGAAATAGCCGAACTATCTCAGTGCCCTTGAATAAAACTTAACTTTCATTTAATGCTCTTATTTTTCCAATCCTCAGGATTGTGTGTACACTCTCCTTCCATACACTTTCCCATTGGTATCCTGGGTCAGGTGTGGTACTTGATTGTATCGATTCCTGATCTTTGAACCCTTACTTACTTTGTATCTCACAAAATCATGTATTCCACCTTCCATTAGGCTATGAAACTCCCTTTAAGATGACTTAAAGACTAATCAACATTACAAACCTTCAAAAAGATATCATCTCAAAGTTCAATAAATAATGTGTTCATCCTTACTTTACCATAGAAAAGAGATTATATATCTTGTACTTCAACAACAGCAGAATCTAGGGCGAAGATTTGGTACCAGTAAAATGCATTTTAAGCACCCCCCTCACCCGCCCCCGGTGGCTTAGGCTGCTGTCCGTTCTAAGGTGGTGGTTCTGATGTTGTTGACTTTTTGTTTATTGTTACTCCCATTGTGGGAATCTGTAATTGTTCTATGTTTTGTTGTATGTTACTTATGTCCATTCTAGTATTGCAATTATCTTGATGGGGAAGAGAGAGCTGATTGCTTTGCTTAATTAGACTTCCTGGTGTCTCATGATGGTTGAGTGGCTCTTCCTTGCTGTGCCATGGGGTTGTCTGCGGTTTGTGATTGTGGTGTTTTCTTATCATACTCTCTTACTATTTTTTATTACATGCACGACTTAGGAATATGTGCAGTAACCTTAATAATGACATTTTTAGAAACTATATATGATAAAAAGTAAGTGAGTATGATCAGGAAATACCACAGTGGCACACTGCAGACCAACCCATGGCACTGTGAGAAAGAGCCATATAACATGTGTAGTAGTAATAGATCTATAAGAAGAAAACAACATCAATGAAACAGATTTCTCTTTCTCGTCAAGATGGTGCATACTAAAATGGACAAACAGTAATGCACAACAAAACAAAGACAAACACAGAACTCCCTCAAACAAGGGAAAGTACATTAAAAAATAGATCAACAAATCAGAACCACCGCCTTTATGTAATTTGTGTGGCATGGTAGAGGATGCCATCCACTGCTTCTATCATTGTAGAAAATTCACAATCGATAGGCAGGTTTTTCAATGGTACATTAGAGTTTTTTCAGCCCATGAGCATTAATTTGATTATTTTTGGCAATTATATCTGGGATATTGAAAACAATAATGTCATGTTCAGGGCCGTCCACAAACATATATACACGCTACTAAACGGTTTTAGTAACATTTTGACTCTTATTTGTTTGAAGCTCATATTGAAAGATATCTTGATATGAATAAACTAATTCTCGATGACCCAAATCAACATTTTTTTTTCAAACTGAAGGGGTAACTAGTAGTAGACATATACTCTGTTCTTTTATTCATTTCTTTATATGTTTCATTTAAATACTTAGTTAGTTACTTTAGTATTATTTTATACTGTATTTTATATATTCATATACATAATTATATACTTATCTATTTAGCTATTTACGAGGGTTGTCCCAGTAAATTGTGGACTTTACAAATATATCAAAAACCTAATGTCGAAGAATAATAAAACTTTTCACATATGTCAAATACTTAATTACACGCATAAAAAATAAACTTGGAGACAATTGAAGTCTTGGTTTTGATGAAAGCTGCATTTTAATTACCACAGGTAGGGGTGTACGGACCACGTCAAAATTTGCTTAGAAATGTAGTCAAAACATTTTCTTTTAACATCTTTTTTCGACACAGTTACTCTAAAATGTGCAAACACGTCACGCTGAGCGGACGTCATAATTATTCTGACGTCAACATGTCACGTTTCGAACGTCTTACGTCATTTATGTACGAATGCGACAAGTTATACATACACCACTGCCGTTTGAAAATTGAAGAAAATGACGACTTTTGACGACGCAACGGCCCGAAGAACAGTAATTAATTTTTGTGTCGAGGGTGGAATGACACCCATACAAACAGTTAAACAGATGCAAAGCACGGATAGATATAAGCATGTATCTAAACAGCTTGTGTACAAGTGGCATGGCAGATCTAGTAATGGGTTGACAGACAGCTCTCCTCGTGGAAGACCGCCATACAAGGATAAAAAGCAAAGTCTGGCCGTCAAGAACGTCATTGAAAGCGACCGTCGGAAGACAGTGCGTGAAGTAGCTGTTAGTGCCGGTTGCAGCAAGTCTACTGCTCAGCGCGTTTTAACTGCAGACCTGGGTATGTCGCATGTATCAGCTAGATGGGTACCAAGACTACTAACGGAGGAAGAAAAATCTGCTCGTGTCAGCGCATCAAGGCGATTCTTGAATAGAAGTCGATCAGACCCAACCTTTCTGGATCGCATCATCACTACGGATGAAACGTGGGTGCATTATTATGAACCTGAGGATAAAAGAATGTCTATGGTATGGAAGAATCGAGACAGTCCACCACCGAAGAAGGCGAAGGTAGTTAAATCCATGGGAAAAGTGATGTGTGCCGTATTCATGGATAGTTCGGGTGTGATTCTAGTCCACATGGTACCATCTGGCCGCACGGTGAATGCCGAATACTATTCAAAGGTAAATGTTCGAATACATCTACAAGTTTTTAAAATATTTAAAATAATGATTTTATTACATAAATAATAACAGATAACGATTAAAAACATATTCTTGTGAAAAAAATAAATGTGTGTTTTTATTTGATCAATAATGCACTTGATACAAATATCCAGATTGATTCTTAAGAGGTTCTTGTTGTATTGCAGGTGATACGCCAGGATTTGGTGAAATCTCTTCGAAAGAAGCGTCCTGACACGGCTGATAACTTAGAGAATGTTGTGCTGCACCAAGACAATGCTCCCAGTCATACAGCAAAATCTACTCAGCTAGAAATCGATTTACTGGACTTTCAACGTGTGGATCATCCTCCGTATTCGCCAGATTTGGCTCCGTTAGACTTTGCATATTTCCCTAAGCTAAAGAAGCATTTGCGTGGAAAACGATATCAAGATCGCGAGGAGATCAGATACGCTATTCGAAGTTTTAACAAAACCTTAAATACTGTGTGGTTCAAGGAAGTGTATGAAAAATGGGTGAAACGCCACCAAAAGTGCATTAGCCATGCCGGTGAATACTTTGAAAAGGAGTGAAAAGAAATGACGTTACGTTATAAAATTCTGGCGTTGACGTTTGACGTGGTCCGTAGGGCGATATGTGGTGCTACTAAAAGTTTGCTTAAACCCATAATCTTTGAGCTATTGACGAAAAAGTTTCAACATTTATTCTTGAATAATACAGAAAGAATATTTGAACATTTGAAGTAGATAAGTCTTATGGTTTTAATACAGCGCAAAAAGTAAACGAATTAGTGGGACGACCCTCGTATTTAGTACATTGGTTCATTATTTCTATCTATATACAGTTATTTTTTTTTCTATTTTCCATTTATTTATTTAACTATTTTTTATATAGTCTTTTTATATTATTGCTATATGTTTAGCTTTGTTTATAACTTGTTTAGTATACATATGTGTTTGTCGTTGTATGTTAATCGTTGTAGGATTGTTGCCTTGTGATGATACATTGGTTTTGCCCCCCCCCCCCCTCCCATCCCACCCCCGCTCCCGGTGGTACAGGCTGATCTTAGGTGGTGGTTCCTGTTTTGTTGATTTTGTTTCTTCCATTGCTAGTTATTTGTGTTTGGTCTTTGTTTCTGTTTTCTGTTATAATTCTTGGTGCCTCTCGTGTCCATGGAGAAGGGAGATGGTTTCTATGCTTTAACCCATATAAGCCTAGCGTCCTTTTTGTGGGACATCTGAAAACAGTGCAAAAAGCGGCGTCTGATAAGGTTATCCATTGTTTGTTTCTTTTAGAATTTGTTATGAGAGAGACTTTATGTTGTCTCTGTCAGACAATAATCAAGCAGATATTATTGAAGCTTTTAACTCTACCTCCAGATATTTAGATGACTTACTTAATATTGATAATCTTTATTTTGAACAAATGGTAGGTCAGATATATCCCACTGAACTTCAGTTAAATAAGGCGAATTTTTCTGATACTGAAGCTCCGTTTTTGGACTTGAACTTGTCAATAACAAATGGCATAGTTTCTTCTAAAATTTATGATAAACTGAATGATTTTTAATTTTGAAATAGTAAATTTCCCATTTCTTGATGGAGATGTTCCTTGCTCTCCTTCCTATGGTGTATATATTTCTCAGCTTATTCGTTTTGCTAGAGTGTGCTCTAATGTTGATGACTTCAACAACAGAAACTTATTTTTAACTGCTAAATTATTAAAACAAGGTTATAGATATCATAAAATTCGAAAAGCATTTTCTAAATTCTACTACAGACACTCAGAGTTAATTGTTAAATACAACATTGGGTTAAAAACTCTTTTGCAACAAGGCATATCAGAACCTATATTTTATGGTTATTTAGTCTATAAATTCAAACGAACTGTTGGAAAACCTAATTTTAGTGATAAATTCAAAAAGATAGTAAAACGTTATACATGTATAAGGGTTGGATATAATTTGGATATCATGCGACAGTCTGCATGCCTAGTTTTAAAACCAATCACGGTTTTTAGCTATGGTGTCCTCTTTAATTGCACGACGGTGGGTCAGGCCTCAGACTCTATGACGGCTCTGACGTAAAGCTTTAATCGGTGGGTTGGTGCCTGATGCTTATATGTAGCTGGACCCACCTTGAGGTTTTCTTTAGCTCTGGCTATCTGTGAGTCATGAGCCCTTTTCTTTGTTTCATCATGGAGTGTTAATTTGATTAGAGTGTTTTCCATGATGATACATTGCATTAGTCAGATGGCCTCCATGCGAGTTGAACATTTCTTGTACTTCAACAACAGCAGAATCTAGGGCGAAGATTTGGTACCAGTAAAATGCATTTAAGCCCCCCCCCCCCCCCCGGTGGATTAGGCTGCTGTCCGTTCTAAGGCGGTAGTTCTGTTGTTGTTGACTTTTTGTTTATTGTTACTCCCATTGTGGGAGTCAGTAATTGTTCTATGTTTTGTTGTACGTTACTTTATGTCCATTCTAGTATTGCAATCATCTTGATGGGGAAGAGATAGTTGATTGCTTCGCTTAATTTGTCATCCTGGTGTCTCGTGATGGTTGAGCGGCTCTTCCTCGCGGTGCCACGGGGTTGTCTGCAGTTTGTGATTCTAGTATTTCCTGATCATACTCACTCATATTTTTGAATAAAAATGAAAAAATACCACCAAGCAATTCTTAAAACGGAAATGAATTGATCCAATCTCAAAAAAGGGAAATTCCATTACGCTTAAATGGGTAAATCGTGTTCATCTTTTGTGTGGATGTCTGTATTGTACCTCTTCCTTGTGGTGCCCTAGAAATATCATTGATCTTTGATTGTGGCATTACCCTACCATGCTCACTCATTTTCTCTGACTATCCGCTTAAAGCAGTGTAAGCCTGATTCGAAACTCGAGGGAAAATGTCAATTGGTCAGCTTGTCCACAATGCAATGGACACATCTTGTGTCTGATATCATTCCAGACTCTTTATTTTATTGCCTAATTGCTATACGTAAAACTTGTAATTTTATACATTACGTCTTTCCGTCTCACAAAAACATGATACAACACATTGAGAAAAGATGTCAGTGACAAATTGGATATCTACTTTGGTTTGTCATCTGGGAATACATTTGTGAATTGCCGCTTCACTAAATCTATTAGCTTGCATTAGTTGTGATTCTTTGAACAAGCCACTCAAACAAATCGTTCTGCGTAGTCCAATATACAATGTTCATGAAGAAAAATCTAGCCTTGGTTTATGGAGAAAGACCAGTTACTGATATCAAAATGTGTCTACGTTATGTGATCCTATTGCAATCAAAGAGAGCCTTCTAGGTTATACAACAACACTGCCTGAATCCGGCAGAAATCTTATTCTGTTAGTCAAATACTGTTCAAGCATTACTTTCTTGATGCAATATACAGGTTTATATAATTGGGTCTTGTCGCAAAACAGTTTGGTTTTTGTTGCACGCGAAAACCAAAGGCGCAAATCAGTCTGTACATCCACACAGTCCTACCAGTAAATAGTCGCTTATTGAAACGCAAAGCATACGTAGTGACTCGCTTTATTTAAATGGAAGAGAGAGATGATTGTTTACTTTACTTGTGCTCTTGTTTTCATTTGGCAAAATAAGTGAGTAGAATGTATGAGTACAGTAAATTTTTTCACTGAAATAAGCATACAATTGTAAACTACAGCAAAAAACCCTCTTGTGGTTCTTATTGGGCCACCTTAAGAGAAATCTGCTTTAAGCATATACTAATAGTTAAGGCACAGATCAGTTTTCACACTAGTGCTGTCTGACTATCACTTATTTTGTACACTGATGAGCACCTAATTTTCAAGACCCTATATAAGCTCTGTAACTGAGCAGGCCAATTTGAATCATACCTTGTCGGAAACCCCGAAACTAAATTTTCTCTTGACAAGGCTCAGCTATGATCAAGTAAACATATTATATAGATGCTGTTTATATTTCGTTTTCTACAGCTGCATTTTGCATGTTTGTAAACTGATTCTTGGTTAATAGCTTTATTGCATGATGGTGGATCAGGCATCAGACTCATTGCACTCCTGACCCAAAAGTCTCATCGGTAGGTTGATGCCTGATCCTTCTATTTGGTTGGGTACACCATGGCTTAACTTGAAGGTTTTCTTTAGCTCTGACTATCTGTGAATCGTAAGCCCTTTTCTTTGTTCCATAATAGTGTGTAACTTTTATTAGCTTGTTTCCCTGTGATTATGCATTGCATACGGTAGAAAGTCTCCGAATGAGCTAAACATTGGTTGTGTTTTAACAACAGAAGTCAAGAGCAAAGATTCGGCGCCCGTAAAACGCACGTAAGCCACCAGTCACTTCGACTGCTGTCCGTTCCAAGGCTGTGGCTCTGTTGTTGTTGAGTCATAGTTTTATGTTGCTCCCATTGTTTGTGTTAGTTTTGTGCTTGGTCCTTGTTATGCAGTACTTAGTATCGCTTCAATTTCTGCATTCATCTATTATTTCTGAGAAAGAGCGAGTCTGTTGTTTTTTGTTAATTGTCTTCCTGCTGTCCTGTGGCTGTGTACGGTGTTGTGGGTTGCTTTGCAGTGCGTGATTGTGGTACATGTATTTTCTGGTCAGACTCATTTTTCAGTCGTGAATTTAATCTAAATAACATTCTTTTGTGTAATTTGATGGGTGATAATTCACTATTAACTCAGTGAATTATTTCACAGTGATCATTGTTAAAGCGGATCTATTTCTAGTAGCATATGTAGGATTTTCGCCGTCAATGACATAACATCTACAAACTGGTGTGCATTTCAAAAGTGCTGTCGAAAATTTGCATCTCACCGACATGCGTTTCATCTTGCATCCACTGCTAATAAGTTACATGCGTCTGTGATTGCTGGCGAGCGCTTCTAAACAACTTCTAGTTCATCTGTCCCATCTTGCTAGCCACTTGTTTCAGTTGTTATATTTTCTAAATTTATTATTGCATGTCCATCTTGAAGCCATATGTTAACTTCAGAGGTTCAAGGGCCCCCTGATGAATATAAATACAGAACACATCGCTTTAGGAGCAGGCTGTAAAATAATCTGATGAAGTACGTAACTGATGGACGAAACAAGTTAAGTATGTTGCTGTTTATGTATGCTTTTAAAGCTAATAAGTATGCACATCAGGAGTCTGACCTCCTCAGTCACTCACCCTTACTTATCTTAGTTTGATAGGTTGGCCTCTGGAAATGTAACTCTAATGCGTAAAGGGGTAGAGGCAACAACTCTAGGTCACATTTCGCGGTCACAAAAAGACTATGCCTGGCATTATCAGTACCCTTGACACCGTTTTCTTCAATAACATACAACAAACATACAACCTCCTCAGCAGCGTCGACATAATCATCCCTTCCAGCATGTATTCTTGCCTTAATGCAAGTTTAAGATATAAGGTATTGCATCCTGTTATAGCTTCTGTATGCAAACGTTTTGTTAAAATGTCGAACAATACTGACTAGGGTAGCCGTTTAGCAAAACGATGGTCAGGTAACCATTTCATTACGCTAGCTATTCCTGGTAGCATGCCTGTGTCGCTGGTCTTTGTCGCAACATTTAACGAGTATTCTTATATACCCTACTGCTGTTGCATCTTTCGCATGTTACACCACCCTAGTGTCCAGATCGTCATTATTAGATGACAAGTGTGACGCATCATGTCTGTTAGATGGACTTCTGATGATTTGCAATTCTGCATTTGAGGCTTCAGGCAATCGAGAGTTTCAGCTATCAAAGGTTCAGACAAGATATCAGCCAAATCAGACTTATTCTCACCTAGAACTATGAACTGACCCCAAACTTGTGACAAAGGCCCGCACTTCCAACATATGAAGTAACGAATCATAAGGGCAAACTATCAAGCTAAGGTGTAGCTTCAAGCAGACCATGTACAATGAATCAAGCAAATGTCGACCAAAACTGAAACGATAAGGGAAGGAGTAGAAAAAGTGAAAATTTCAGCAAATTCCGACAATTTAATTACCAAAATTTTTCTTGCGATCTAACTAAGAAAATGAGTACCCACACTTTGTGTTTTTGTCCACTAATAAGAAAGTTACAGACGTTTTAAATTCTGAAGTGGGCTCAAGGAAGTCAATGGAGAAAGCAAAGGACATCCATTTTCACCCGTGGAATACAGTGAAATACAACTTATATTTTCACGTCTCAGAAATGCAGCTTTTTTAAAATATGCATTTGAGCCGCGACATGAGATTTCCAACAATGTGGTATGTGCGACCAGCAAAGCCTCAGATCAGCCTGCGCATACGCGCAGTCTGATCAGAGCCTTTGCTAATCGCTTGAATATTCTAGGAGTGTTAAGCTACTGACTGAACATCATTTAGAGTTTCTACGTTTAAAAGGAGGCTGCATAGGCTCGCCTGAGTGTACACATATCAACAAACCACATTGTAGGAAATCACATGTCGCAGCTCATTTTATATTTTATCAATATTTTCCTGTATTTAATTACTTTGTATATAATAAATACCTATGTTTCCTTCCGCTTGCTGCGCGCATATGTCCTTCCCATTTATGATTTGTTTAATTGATGTGTTAGGTATGCTGATTACAAAATTAAGCCTTTTTTTTGTATTTTTTCACAAAATATGCACTTAAGTGACTTTCAATCCTAGCCTGGCTTGTAGTGGCACAATTAAAATAACTATACAAAGCTTCCAAACCATTCACATGCAGTGTTGTTGTAATTATATATTGTTGGATTGGTGTGATGCTGACCAACATGCCGCATTAACAGTTTATACTTCGATTTTGCAAAGTTTGCACTAAAATGACCATTAACCTTGCAGGGGCATATGCTCAGTTCTTGTCTAGGTTATTATTAAATGCAACAGTATATTCTGGATAGTTTCAGTGAAATTAATGGACATCATTTAGTCAGAAGATGCCATATAAAAAAAGTGTTTGTCTATTTTTGTGTTATTTTGCACCAAGTTCAGCTTTGACCTAATTCTGAGACCCAGGGGCATTTCCATACTTGGCATCTACCCCTATTGGTTGTATCACACATATAGAAAAATAATAAGCATGGATGCAAGCTTCTTCCCCATTTTTCCATCAGATTTGTTTTCATGCAATGGACTGCCAACTATAAATATCCCATCTAGTTATGTGAGCGGCTTATTTATGAGCGAGGTATCTGCATTTATATCTTCCCAACAAAAACAGACGCGCACCTGTTAATAGTTTGAAATGTACTAAGAGTATAAAATAAATCATTTATAGAGTTGTAAAGATAGACAATCGGACAGTTCATTTTTAAACGCTCATTACATTATCTCTATTCATTACTTTTTGACGCGTCTCAGAACAAGACAGGGGTCAGTTATCAATGTCACAGTGTTCAATAAGATGTGTGTAATCCGTTGGCTCGTATACATGACGTACATCTCTTACGCATTGAACTGGTGATATCCCCAATCAAATTCTGAGGTATCGCATTCCATTCTTGATAGGAATATAATGAGTTCAATGTTTACAAACAAGCAAATGTAGACGTAGCAACTATATATTGGGCGAGCTATACAAACTATATAATGTATATATTTTATCAACAGGAGGCTGTATGGCGAAATGCTACCAGTAGAATGTATTTAATCATGTCCTTTCAAAGGCGGTGATTCTGTTATTCTTCGTTTATTGTTTGTTCTTGCTCCCAATGTGTGAGTGTGTTTTGTTCGGTTTTGGTTTTGTGATATCATAGGTCTTTGCGTTAATTCCTGTTTGGCCATTATCTCACTGAGGGCGAGAGCTAGTTGCTTTATTTTATAAATATTCAGGGCCCCAGATACGAGTGGAAAATATAATTCTTATTTCTCGGCCAAAACATATGTTGTTGGTACTCAAAAGAACCGTCTCGATGAGACGGTTCTTTTGGGCACCTAAAACATATGTTTAAACTGATTGGTAAGAAAATAATTACAATTTTACGCTAGAAAAATTGCTTAACTGGCCCTATGATATTCTAGTTTTCATGTTTGTGCATTTGTTTGTTTTCTTATGTCTCTTCCTGGCGGTGCCACGAGGCATTTCTTGGTCATATTCATAGAGGATCTTACATGAGTACTCCTCTTGTTGCAGATATAGAGGATTTACATGAGTACTCCTCTTGTTGCAGATATAGATGATCTTACATGGGTGCTCCTCTTATAGCAGATATAGAGGATCTTACATGAGTACTCCTCTTGTTGCAGATATAGAGGATCTTACATGAGTGCTCATGTTTTATTGAATCAATTAAACGAGTTGGGGTTAGAGCTAAAATCCGAGGCTTGCCGAGCATTTTATCTCTTTTTCACAACGAGTTTAATAAATTCAATACTACAGGAGCACAAATGTTAGTTTCTATTTATAACATGGCATTAAATTACTTTAAATCTCATTTTGGTGTGAAAACGTCAAGATTTCCGCTTATTTTACGCAACGTTGTAATGGACGTCATTACGTTTCCCGAAAATCCGTAAACCACTAGTAGTTTATCGATTTTATTGCATGGCGTTATTTCACTCCCAGACGCGACGTCATGTGATAAATGAAAATATAGAACCTATAAGAGAAAACGAAAATAATTGTGTGTTATTTCTGTTTTCCATTTGTTTTTGAGATTCAAGTGGTTAATCTATGTAACATCAGCGTAATGGCAAACTATTATAGCGAATGTCTTGTTCAATGTGTCTCACTATCAGATCAGTTTATCAATTAAATAGTTATTGGCAATTAACGTACTATTTTAGTTGCAACTACAATCTAATGTGGAAACTCAATCAATAATTGTCTGATTTAGTTTTAAAGTGCCTTTAATTCTGAATAGATTTAGTACCAGTAAACTACATTAAGCCCACTGGTGATTTAGGCTGCTGTCCGTTCTAAGGCGGTGGCTCCGTTGTTGTTAATTCATGGTTTAGTGTTGCCCCCATTGTTTGTGGAGTTCTGTGTTTGGTTCTTGTTTTGATGATACATAGATTAACCACTTGAATTTCAAAAAATAAGTAAAACAGAAATAACAAAATAAATTTTGTTTCATACAATGAGTACTGTGTTTTCTTGTAATATTATTGTTAGGAATAAGGAAATGAATATGACCACCGTTGCTCAACTTGAATCTTTCTTTAGCTCAGAATATCTGAGAGTCGTGAATCTTTTTTATTTCGTTTCATTATCTTGGTACCAGTAAAATGCATTTAAGCCCACTGGTGGCTTTACCTGTAGCTGCTGTCCGTTCTAAGGCGGTAGTTCTGTTTTGTTGATTTATTGTTTATTGTTGCTCCCATTATTGTGTGAGTTCTGCGTTTTTCCTTGATTTTGTGTCCTTCCAATATTGTAATCATCGTGATGAGGGAGAGAGAGCTGATTGCTTTACCTTAATTGTCTTCCTGATGTATTGTTATAGTTTGTATTTTGTGGCTCTTCCTTACGGTGCCATTGGTTAGCCTGCAATGTTTGATTGTTATATTTCCTGATCATTCTCACTTGCTTTTTTAAGCGTCATTGCGAACATTTGTGCATTGAGTATAAAGGATGATACAAAGCCGGATCAGACTATACAGCCATGTAGCTCTGATCAGTAGCATTACTTTATGCTAATATACAGTACACACGTATGCATAAATTACATAATAATACAGAGATTAAAGTTTCCATCAGACTTTCGTTTACATTATATACTCTTCCTCTTGGTGCCGTGGGTTGCCCACGGTTTGCAGTTTGTGAATGTGACATTTCCTGGTAATGCTTACTAGTTAATAGTTTTTTCCAGCTCTCAAAAATGTAAGGTACATGTCAGTATTGCAAGCTGACATCTAAAAAGCATGATAGTGTTAGAGATACATTTTAACAGTTTCGTTGTAAGGCAGAATTTTTTTATATTGGAAATTTGACAAAACCGAAAGCTCATAGTGGATTTGAATTACCCAATCAAACGCGGCCTTGAGGTTATAAAACGTTTTCTATTCTCAACTCTTAACTGATAACTGAGCATGAAATTTCAACTGCTCATGCAATATTCCCCTTAATACCTTCCAAAGTAAGAGAGATCAGGACACAATACAATCAAGTACCACACCTGACCCAGGACACTACATGGGAAAGTAACAAAAATACATTAAGCATCACCAAAAAGTGCCAATAGGTCAGCCCTTTCCCAGCAGGTGACCACAAGGCAGCAACACACATACGCGAACGCATGAGAAACACAAGACACAAAGCCACAAATGATCCACAAAAGAAGTACCGCCCTTAGTGGGACAGATATGTAACAATTTTAAGAAGAATCGTGCATTTTATGATAAAAGCATGAAACTTGGTACTTTTTTAGTTGATAGCAATACAAAATAATTAAGGGTCAGTGCCACGCCGAAAATGTCCTCTAATGGCCGCCATCTTTTTTTTTTTTCAAAATGGCCAACTTTTTCAACTTATTCATAATAATGTCATCATTTATTTGCAAACATCGTGTTTTCGCCAGTTAATTTTACTTAAATAGCCGTCAGAATATCTAAATACCTTAAAATCGTCTTTTAATTAAACAAAAGGTCAAGATTGAGGCTGTATTTTTAAGATGGCCGCCACTTTTGTATCTAAAAAGTGCAGTTGTATATTAGAACTTTACAAAGCTATAAATGTTGATGCAAATTACTTCTAGCAATTAGAAATTGTCCCATTAAACAAGTTACTTACTTATCAGCATGGATTTATTGTTGCGTATTGTTCCAATATGGTATCAAAGATGGCTACCAATGTACAAATCATAACATAACATTTGCTTTCGTTTGTAATTGGAAGAACGTGGTTTGAATTTATGCAAACGATTTTCAAGAAAAATCTAATTTAATGGCTTGGGATAAAACAAAGAGCATCCAAGATGCTGTCAAAGTGGAAATGTTATATGGTCAAATTATATAAAGTGGCAGCCATCTTAGTTTTTCCAAAAATTGCAGTCTATTTTGAACTTACTTATTTTAAGCTCATACATTTGAAGGCCAATATGTTGTCTTCATTTATTTTTACTTATTTTGCAGTGAACCATACTAATTTGCCCCAAAAATTGTCATTCGGGCTTAGAAAACACAATATTTAGGACACAGTCTCAAGGTGGCTGTGACATTTTGTATCCACAACAGTGGTGTTAATACTAACTTGACAAATTTAAAAAAATCATGCAAAAGCCATATGCAATTAAGAAGAAAAAGTTCACACAAACCAGGGACGAACTTATCATCAGGTTTTTTTTTTTAATTTTAACGTATTATTAGATGGTATTCGAGATGGCTTTGTACTTAGTTTTAGCGAAAAAAGAAATGTATTTGTATTTTCAATATTTTGAGGTTGTTTGAAGTTATGAAAATGATTTTCAAGAAAAACATTAGGATAGTAAAGGGGACATCCAACGTGACATTCACGATGTATGCCATTTTTTTATCAGACGCTTATACAGATATTAGTATAAAATATGTTCTATATAAATTGGATATGATCAAAATGAGATGCAAAGAATTTTTTGTATCTATAGCAAACTTAAACTGTCCTTTGTAGAATGGCCATTGAATAAAATGCCATTTGTTTACCTCAGCTTTTATCAAAGTTTCGTTATGACCTTTCCCCTTTTCATCAAGTTACCATTAGCTTAAAAGGCTATACATCTCATTAATTTGTATACGATTAAAAAAAATATATTTAGACCAGAATCCTCCGTTTTCACACACAACATCAACTTTTTGACTTGATCTTGACAAATGACGTATTTGCTTCAGTCAACCTTACTAGGTTATGTTGATGATGTAGCTAACACTATCACATCTACTTGAAAGTAATCAAAGTGTTTATATACTTAAACGCAAAAAGTTTCGCAACCGTTTAATATCTGTGTTTTCTTCAGTATGGTCCAAGTTAGAATATTCATATAATAATATTTTATGCTCCTGCACAATGCGGAATGATTTACCATTAATCGGTTTTGATCATACTCTTCGTTCTGACGTTATAATGACGTCAGTGTTTTTCAACAATTTACGTCTAGCATAAAGAAAGGTATCTCGATTTGAAAACAAACGGCGCGATGTAATAGCCAGATGTCGTATCTGACGGAAAACATTTTTAGGTTTAACAATTAACGTTTATCAACGCTCAAAGTCGCTGCGTTTCTTTGTTAACATCAACCAATTTATCAAAACTGTTCATTTTATTCCGTTATGTCGCGCGATACTTCTGTCTTCTATGCACTTTGTTGAAGGCCTTCACTTGTGACATTAAAAACTCGATTATTGATATCCAGTTGTGCTTAAACGGCCAATTACGTCAAATATTGAAGGCTTTACGTTGACGTAATGAACATTACCAAATGCATAAAATAACCTGCTTTGATTTGTTTGTCCTTCTGCTTTTGAAAACAGATAACGGTTAAACACCTTTTTCGAGTAAAATTTAAGGTGGTGTAACGCTGTGACTCGATAAAATGTAAGGTACTGTAACTCTGTGACTTTTCAAATTTGGGTTGCCTTACATTTCTTGTTGAAGATCGGCAATCGTAAATCTCACTGGTCTGATTTTCATGTTGTTTAAGCGGCAAATCATTGGACTTGTTAATCACAATATCATGGAGTGAAATATTTGGCTCATAAAGAAGGAAATAGCATTTTAGTAAGAGTTGCGAAACTTTTGCGTTTAAGTATATTATTCTGTAGTCAAGCCAATATATAATGTTGCAGACATCTTAGTTTCCAGCCAACGGCTTCCCTCACTAATTCCTCGCTAGTGAGTCAGGCATTTGATTCCATGATAGCCAAGTCCAAAAACCTATCCAGTCTAGTTAGTTGAAACCAAAGCTCTTTTGTCTATTTAGGTATGTAGGGGTTTAAATGATGATGTTATTTCGCTCTGTATTTACAGCGATGTTCTTTTACAGCCCAGGGATCTTCTGCTAGGTTCTCATATTATCATTATTGGTGTAAATGTTATAATCATATACTTTAATATACATGTATTTGAATGATTTTACTACCTTCTAGTGAAGAGCTATACAACACCAGTGTATACTATCTATCGGTATATTTAGTTTACCCCATTTTGGTTTTGTAAGAAGAATGTTAGCGCTGATTGTATTAGTTCCTGGTCATTGCTTTGATTTTACCCAGTACATTGCATATAATTGCCAAAATGGGAATAACATGTCCAGAATGACGCAGGCCAACAGTCGCTAGGTGAAGAAGCGTAAAAAGAACCGTGGAAAGAGCATTTTGAAGTTACTCAAATTCGAACTCATTAGAATGCAGAGGGCATGCCAGATGAAATCCAAGTTGAAGCTCCAGCCACCTGATCAGCTGCGCATAGAATTTATCAAAAAAGCAGTTAGCAGGATGTGTTCTGACAAAGCAGACATATCATTAGCAATTCTCATCGAGATGCTTTATTCTACATGTATTCGGGAAACTGGCACAGTCAAGGTGTTTGACCTCAACGGCGACATAATCTGCAGAGTTAATACAACTAACTGGTAGGAGAGCAAACTTGACAGTGTGTTAATAGGCAAAAGGGTGCTCTGAAAAGAGGCTTGAGGTTAATTAAGCAATTAATAAGTGTGTTTGGGTGCATATTGGAGAGACTTATCAGGCAGTGAGTTGAGATTGACGAGATGCAGTGCAGATTTATGTCAAGCCATGGTGGCACTACAGTTATGATCTTCATTTTAAGCCAGCTACAGTTGCTCCTGACTTCTAACAAGCCATTCTACATCGCTTTTATTCACATAGAGAACGATAGCAGTTAGATAGTGTGCATGCTTTTAAATCAACGAGTTGCTGGTGTGACTGACGCATCGCATGATCAAGGACATGAAAAGGAGGGCAATAGTTGGCAATCGTAGTAGTGAGAAGTTTTGGTGTTGATGTTCATCAGGGCTCTGTTCTGATTCCACTGCTCTTAATTGTTATGAAAGAGGCTCTATTCACGGAATTCAGAACAGACTGTCCCTAGTTGCTGTTGTACAAAGATGATCTGGTTATCAAGGCTGAGTACATGGAGGAATCGCTGGTGAAGTTGGATGCATGGAATTATTGAAAAGAGAAGGGTCAATATGTGAACATAAAACATGAAGTCATGTAAAGTGGTCCCTTGAGTTTAAGTGCACCAAATGCAAGTGGCACAAACTACTTAATGATGGAAGATGGAGGAGACATCAACTGATAAAAATTTTAGATAGGATTTCTGTAACCATATGGACATTCTATATGCTAGAGACATCCTTGAGCTGCCTGCAGTCATACATTGCAAGTGTACATGGTAGAAACTCCGTAAACTTCTTAACCTTTTGATCAACTAACATCTGCTGCCTTTGACTCGAGTCAGGTAGTACCTAACATGCATTCATTGTTCTTTGTTTTTGTCGAGTGTATATCTAGTACGCCCTTGATTAAGAACAGTTCACTGGCATGATACATCGTCAGTGATGTCAAAAACGCCTAATAGCAAAAAAGAGATGATTTTTTAGACGGAACTGCAAAATATCACCAACAAATAGGATTTTTCATTTTGGCGGCCATCTTGGATGCCATGCTTGAATTCACAGTTGAGAAAAGAATCATTGACACTTGCTATGGGTAAATGCCTATGGTTTTCAGTAAAAAAAAAGTTTGTCAATTGTCCCTTTCTTCACCTTGAAGCTACCCTGACCTGAGCACTTTATGGCTGTGGAATCCGTTTTCGATATTAAATGCTTCAAAGATGTAAAATTTTGGGTAGAACAATCAGTTTTACATTTAGATATATAGAAATCCGAAAGCATTTTTTTTAAAATATCATTCCCCCCGTGTGCCAGCAAAAGCTTTTGCATGTACAGCTGCTTTCCAAAATTTTTATAGATAGCGATTTTTGTCATAATTATTTACATACCCTATACGTGTTTGCGTGTTTGTTGTAAACATATGCTTTGTTTGATATATGATTTTTTTCTGCCAATACACGAATGATATATCTAGTTATAGTGAGTAACAATATTTATTCCTCTTAGAGATTTTTTGTATCAAGTTTTAACTTCTGAAAAAGTTGTATATATTTTTAGTAAATCAAAGTTGCTTATCAAAACTCTATTTCAAATTAAGGGCTAAGAAGGAGAGCAGCAAAGAACACTGTGGTGGCCATCTATAATGTCATGTGTACCAAGCATTGTGAATATACTTTGAGAATTGAAGCTATCCAGTGTATCGACAATGAATCACTTGAATGACTTAGGTGTATATGCACTAGTGGGTTGTACAAACTTTATAACTTAACAAAATAACTTTTTAAAAGATATTTTAAGCGCCTTTTTGGATGTTCAAAATTGATGCTACATAGTAAGTGTCCTTTATTAGGAGGAAGACCAAAAGGAAAGTACTGCCAAACAGTTAGAATGGACCAAGTGGGTTCGAAATTGTATTAAGATTGGGAAATGTCATCTTTTAAGATGAATCCACACTCCAAACCTGTTCTCATCGCAAACCCAGAATGTCTGGAGTCTGTCTGAAACACGAAAATGTTTATCCTTATTACATTGATTGGTGTGTAAAAATCCACTGGAAGATAGGGGGCTATCTCATGACTTTTAAAGGGGTCCCGAACTTAAGCTTGTAAATGAAACAATAACCAGTATGTCATGAGATAGCCCCCTATCTTCCAGTGGATTTTTACACACCAATCAATGTAATATGGATAAACATTTTCGTGTTTCAGACTCCAGACATTGTGGGTTTGCGATGAGAATATGTTTGGAGTGTGGATTCATCTTAAAAGATGACATTTCCCAATCTTAATACAATTTCAAACCCATTTGGTCCATTCTAACTGTTTGGCAGTACTTTCCGTTTGGTCTTTCTCCTAATAAAGGGCACTTACTATGTAGCATCAATTTTGAACATCCAAAAAGGCGCTTAAAATATCTTTTTAAAGTCATTTTGTTAAGTTATAAAATTTGTACAACCCACTAGAGCACATACACCCAAGTCAATCAAGTGATTCATTGTCGATACACTGGATAGCTTCAGTTCTCAAAGTAAATTCACAATGCTTGGTACACATGACATTATAGATGGCCATAACAGTGTTCTTCGCTGCTCTCCTTATTAGCCCTTAATTTGAAATAGAGTTTTGATAAGCAACTTTGATTTACTAAAAATATATACAACTTTTTCAGAAGTTAAAACTTGATAAAAAAATCTACAAGAGCAATAAATATTGTCACTCACTACAACTAGATATATCGTTCGTGTATTGGCAGAAAAAAATAATACATCAAACAAAGCATATGTTTACAACAAACACGCAAACACGTATAGGGTATGTAAATAATTATGACAAAAATCGCTATCTATAAAAATTTTGGAAAGCAGCTGTATATGTGTTACCATATTTTACACATTGTATGAAAGAAGCTTGCTGGCACAAGGGGGGAAAGATGTTCAGCAGCCCAAAAACCCAGGGCCTAAGCCCATAAAATGCATTTTCTACCAAATAAGAAATCAATGACAGTAATGAAATTCTCTAGAACCAACCTCCTAAATTGCTCTGTATTCTGTGCTTGTTTAATATAAAGTACTTAAAGATTAAAAGTAGAATTAGCAAGGTTTTATGCATTTTTCATAAGAAAAAATCTCACTGTTATTAAATGACACATTATTTTGTAAACGTCCTGTACTTATCTATTTGCATGCTAGGTAATTGTTCATGTTTTTATTTTCGTCTGCTGACTTTCTTCAAAATAAAGTTTTTAAAAATAAACCACCCAGGACCACCATCAGAGTGTCAAACAGTTTGGATCCAGATCAAGACGGACATTCTGTTGGTCCTCATCTGGGTTCAAAATGTTTGCAAAAGGCTATTAGCAAACGACAAAATTATCCACTGGCATGCAAAGAGTTATAACAGGTAAATACTTTAGTGTTCAATATATTGTCTCCTATAGGGATATACATGCATATGTATACCACAAATATTCGGACACTTTAAAGCTGCATACTCTGTAACTATGATCATTCTTCAAAAAAAAAATTCTTTATAAATCATTTGTAAAAGTAGAAAAAAAGTTATGTTGTCACAATTAATCTAATTTCTACAGCTGAAAACTGCATGGAAAAGTGAATTGTCTTATATAAACAGGTGTTTTTTTCTCTTGTTTGTAATTATTTGCGTCCCTCCAATAATTCTAGACAGGTAATTTTTAACATAAATGCTGTTGTTTTGGCACTAATAATTTGTTAATTATTACAAAAAAGGTAAAATGTATACCTGAATTTTAGTACTTTTACTGTGTTCTTAAAAAATAGAAACATTATTCCTAAAATTAAAAGATCAAAAGTTACAGACTATGCAGCTTTAAATACATTCAACATGCTATGCCCTTTAAACAAAGCAAAAGTAATATTCAAAATATTTAGTTAGAATCAGTTTTACTTTCCAATGCTAAATGGGACACTTTCATTCCTTCAAAAATATTGATTTCTTTTATTGAGCTTTCAGTTTTGTATTATTTACGGTACATGTAGTCAAAAATGTACAGGTAACTTCTAAATTATCTCCCCAAAATCATTTTATTACAAAACATATTTTGTTTTTAAAACAATTTCATCAATTATCGTGATTCGTTAATACTCTGCATATGGTATAATCAATAGATATCACCATGCCTACCAAATAAATCAAGAAAACGTGCAGAAAACACTTTTTAAAGCACTTTTTATTTTCATGAAATTTCAGACCCCCTCCCCTTTCTACCCGCCATAACTCTCGAGTGCGTAGGAATTTTGAAAATATTTTGCTAGCTGGCACTCGCCATTAGATTCATTTATTGCACTGATACTACATGCACTACACTAGAAGCTCAAAAGCAGGGTTCTGTGAATCAGCAAAATAGGCATATAAGGCCCAAACCGTCAATGATCCTTTCAAAGTTACATATTATATGCCAGGCCGCGTAGCGCAGTCGGTAACGTGTCTGGCTACAGATGCGTGTCTGACTGCAGATCCAGGGGTCGCGAGTTCGATCCCGGTCCGGTCCCATACTTTCGTGGAGATTGATCATGAAATGATTGCTACGGTCATTCTACTCCCTTCCGCTGATTCATTCAAGAAGGGTTGTTGTCAGTTAGAAGCGAAAGTATGTGCACGAATTACTGGTTAACCGCTTGTTCAGGCCTGCCCAGGAAAAAGTGTGGTTAGGTGAACTAACCGTCCCGCAATGACCATAGCTGTTGACTTGGGACGTAAAGCAACAAAACAAACAAACATATTATATATAAGAAACAACCATTCATTGCAATTAAAACAAATTTCACTCATGAAATTTCAGATATATTTATGCATGAAAAAAACACAATAAAATCTTTCTTCTTCGGCAGCCATCTTGGATACCATATTGTATCAAGGCTCTCTTATAAACTGTTCACAAACAACAAGGTAACATTTTGAGCCTTTCTATACTTGAAAAACTTGACTTTGATGCAATAATATGAACGGAGTTCATTATATGGTGTTTTTTTAAGCACACTTGATTTAATATGTAAAACGGCTGCCATCTTAAAAAATGGCGGCCATCTTGGATACTATGCCCATCTACATGTGATGTCAGATAATAACAAATGTTTTATTGTTAAAATAGACACTTCCACTAGCTTCAAAGAAAAGTTTATTGCAAAATGATACCCAGGTTAACAGGCTTTAAATGAAAACAGGACGCCATTTTGAAATTCAAGATGGCGGCCGTCAATGTGCATTTCTGGCGAGGCACTGACCCTCAAAAATATTGATTATTACTAATCTGGCCATGTACCAAGTTTCTTGCTTTTATCAAAAAATGCACGATTTTTTCACATATCCGCCCCACTACCTGAACGGTCAGTTAAACTATTTTACTTGAGGGCTTAAACCGGTTTTACGGCGCCAACCTCACCCTTAGTTTAGATGTGGACCAAGATACATAGATACTTGGTTTGCATGAAAGACCCCTATTTTATCAATGCACCATCTCCAAAAACATAAAACCAAAGATAAAAAAGTAGATAAAGCAAAGATAAGGACTCAACAGTATATAAAGCTGAATACCGGAGCAAAAGTTTACTTTAAAACGCTGGTACATGCTAACTAGACTGGATACAGTTCACATGCTGAGTCATTGACATGTCTTTTTGGTTTTAAATCTTATTTATATTTTGCTTTGTTTGACAAGATTTACCTTTACAAGCACTTATTCCTGGTATACCATGAGCGTGTCAGACAGTTTGGATTCAGATCCACCGACATTATCTTGAGTCCTAGCTTTGTTCCGAACTGGTTGCAGAGGTAATTAGTAGACACTTGGTAGACAATGATGCAATAGTCTAACAGTTTATAAACCTAAAGGATAGTCTACTACATTTTATAACAAAACAACCAAGAACATTATATGGATCAATTATGCTACGAGGAGAAAATTAATACGTATTATTTCATAATTATTCAACATCACGAAGTGTTTTTCTAAGAATCCGTGATTTCATATTCATGGGGAGAATATAGCAACACGACAATTGCTGGTAAAACTTAATTTTCAAATTTATATGCATCCTTACTCTTTTTCTCTCCTTATTAGATTAATATTTAATTCCAAGAAACGATATTGAAAAAAGAAATTATGATACGGAATACCATTATAAGGATGGCTGTGTGCATGCAATGAATGTAATTAACAATATTTCTGTGTTCAGCACGCTTTGATAAGTACATATGATATGGGCCTCGGCGCGAGAAACCCTGTCTTCAGGGTGTTTGTGAACAACAAAGGCACAGATCAGCATGCGCATCCGTGCAGTCTGATCAGCACCTTCGTTATTTGCTTATTGTAAAGTATCATATCAGAACTTGCGATCAAGATAAGCATCTAGCTATGTTGCTGACTTCAACACTCGCAATAAATTGTTAACTCAGAAACTTCTTAAACAATGCTATCGGTATCATAAACTTCGCATTAACATTTTCAAATTTTGTAGACGATACTATGATTTGATTTCTAAATTCCAAGTTGGACTTAAATCTCTCTTGCGACAAGGACTTTCGGAACCTGATTTCTATGGTGACTTGGTTTATAAATTGAAGATTGTTGGCTCTAATAATTTATCAGCGCAGTTCGTTAAAATAATTTCCCATTATAAAAAGATTGGCTATAACATTGATGTATTGCAACAGACTGCATGCTTGGTGGCCAACCCAATCACGGTTGGCAACTTTGCTTTCCTTTTTGATTGCACGCCGGTGGGTCGGACTTCAGACTCTATGATTGTTCTGACTTAAATACTTATCTATTGATGAGATGGTAGGGGCCTGATGCTTTGGCTGTTTGTCGGGCCCACCGGGGTTTACCTGTTGGATTTCTTTTGCTCCGGTATTCAGTTTTATTTACTGATGAGTACTTATCTTTACTTTATCTCCTTGTTATATCTTGATTGATATGTTTTAGGAGATGATGCATTGATAAGTTAGGGGTATTTCATGCAAACCAAATATCCATGTGTCTTGATCCACATCTGAATTAAGGGTGAGGGTTGGCGCCGTTAAACCGGTTTAAGCCCTCCAGTAAAAGAATCTAATGACCGTTCCAAGGCGGTGCTTCTTTTGTGGATCGTTATGCTAGTTATGCTTCATGTTGGTGAGAAAGGGCTGAACTCTTGGCTGTCGTGTTTGTTGTGTTTTGTCACTTTCCCAATTGTGTCCTGGTCCACATCAGAATTAAGGGCGAGGTTGGCGCCGTGAAATTGGTTTAAGCCCTCTAGTAAAAGTATTTTTAAAGGCGGTGCTTCTTTTGTGGATCTTTAATGTTTTTGTTCTGTCTTGTGTTTGCTATGTCTTTGTGCGCGTCTGTCTATATGTGCTTTGTGGTCACCTGCTGGGAAAGGCTGACCTCTTGGATCTCGTTTGTGGTGTCTATCGGTGAGTTTGTCACTTTCCCATTGGTATCCTGGGTTAGATGTGGTACTTGATTATATCGTTTCCTGATATTTGCGCCCTTACTTACTTTGCTATTAGCAAAATTTCAGCTGAGGAGACTGGTTTGAGTCTCGCTTTGTCGGAAACCCAGTCGACAGGTTTTGTCAAGTCGTGGTCTAATGATTTGTATTTATCGCATATAACAACACAAATATTCAAGGAAGGCGCAGACCCCAATGTAGACCTATAGTCCCACTCGATACGTCAGTATGGGCGTTTAAATGTGGGCCACGTCGCGACAAAACCTGTCTTCGGGATTTCCGAACAGACCATGCTCAAACCAGCCTGATTGGCTACAGAGACTAGCTACATGTAGAAAATTGAAATTGTGCCTCAACAAAAGTTCAGATATGTTGCTTTCCAAAAAGCGAATAAAATGGGCGCCTTTTGTTTTTCGCAAACCCTGAAGGCAGGTTTTCTCACGTCGATGTCCATATGGATTTGGGGCATTTGCACTGAAAGACAAAATCTTATTTCTGGTCAGTTAATACTCTGATAGTCATCGATATAACTAAATGTAGGCCTGTATTGCCAAACAGGAGTAAGCAACGCGGCTCGCGGTTTGAATAATTTCAATATTATTTCACAACATAATATTTAATAATTACTGAATGTTTGAGTATGCACTTTATTCACTCTGTCGTCCGTGTATTATCAGTTAGCAAACAAAGTTTTCAGAAACGGCTTGGATATAATTCCTTAAACAGATGCACATTGATATGGTCTAGATATTGGGCTTATAAAACTCAACTTGAGGCTACGCTGAGGCAAAATATTGAGAAAGATGTCCCATCCATTTTCGGCATATCGCTTATACTTTTCCAAGTGCAAACTTATAAACGAGAACCTGATGTTTTACTTTACACGTGCGTCATTTTCTGCTAATCTGAGCAAGTGTTAACATATTCTCTTCTGAAACCAATGATCAGATTTTCATACAATTTGGCAGGGGTGCTTACTAGGTGACATTTACAAAACTAGCTAAACAGCCATTCCACCAAAATTTACCCATATTTGAAAACACCATGTCTCTATTTCCATTCGTATGCCTGCTTAAACATGCTTAAATTCTCTAAAAAGCATACAATTCCACAGTCCCCTAGCATTGATTGGTAATTTAAAACATACTTGAATAGCATCAAAATATTTGTTTTAAAAATGCATGTATGTTTTGATCAATGTTGGCAAATAGCCAAAATTGCTATGTCGCCAAGCTATTTATGTAGACATTAATGAATCTTAAGAGCGTCTTATATTTACCCAAAAATCCTTTTTGCTCCTTTCAAATGAATTCCAGAAACAGCCTTATAATTGGGTCACAAGGTTTACATTAAAGTGGCAGTAGGTAGATTCGTACAGTTTTGCAAGTAATCTAATTAAAACTTTCTTACATTTTAACTAGCCTTTTCATCTGTCGTAGCCAAGAAAATACACATGTCTCGTTTATTATGCTGACCTAGTTTCGTTTTCAGCTTTTCCAGTTAGCTAGGGAGCTATCATTATTCAACTGGCTGAAAATTGGGAAAAATTGGACATGACAGTATGCAGATTCGTACACCAGAGATGAAATAAAATAAAATATATAAAATTCAACCAATTTTACTCTAAACTGCTGAATTGTAACGTTATTTATTCGCTAGAAACTTGAAAGAAGCTGGCAACTTTTTTAGTGGAATACAATAGAACAGAATAACACTTTAGCTTTTTGGGGACGTTGTAATTATAATTAGATTACTTGCAAAATTAGCTTATCTAGATTTTATTTTTATCTAAAGTGCATTTGAGGTCCGTATCAAGTAGTCAACCAAATTGAAATAATGAGGGCTCCCTCTAAATTGTTATTGTTGTTGTAAAGGGAAATAATCAAGGAATGACAGCTGCGACCAGAGGTCAGCAGATCGATAAAAATTGTACACAAATAAGCTAAGGGGCAGAAATGTAAGTACCTGAAATACAAAATAGGATTATTGTCTTACCATCTGGTGCTTAAATAAGCTTTGTATTGGCTGCTGTCACTCTATTTATAATCATTTACAATGTATGTGCCTCCAAAATGCCTATGCAGCCGTAACTATTATTAAATGGGATACTGAAAACATATATATTTCAATTACAGGTACGTGATGCTGCCGAATAAACTTGTAAATGATAAAAGATAAACGATATAATAAACAGTGATAGCTTGCTATTCACTGTTTCTCAAAAACATTGCAAGCAGTGCAATAACCCAAATGTCACGTTTCAAAATATATGCTTCCGTAACACATATATACAGAAAAAAGCACCTCTGAATGTAGATAAGGACCATAATTCTTTGCATGATGGTTTCTTCGAAATAAATTACAATGAATTTCAATCATAATCAATTGAGAATAGCTTGTGGATAGTAAAATGTTCTCGTGTCGCTATGCCTCCGTAATATCTATTTTCCCTAACAAGGCATCAAATGCTCATTGAAAGGACACAAATGAGTACATTTCATTATAATGATATTTCGATGCACCATTTTAAATGAATTTTTGTAAAAAAAAGTGTCTGCTAGTAGGGTAAAAAGCATGATTAATTTGGATTTTTTTTTAGGTATGTACTCAAAAACACCTGTCTCGTCAATTAACTACAAAAGTGACACTGGCATCAGATAATGTTCTTTTCTATGACTATTTAATTGCATTATATAAAAGTTATTAAAATGCAAATGTATTTGCAGCATATATCAGTGAAGATGCATTGTAATCTGCTGACATTTGGTCTGTTACAGATTATAGAGCTTTCCTAATGCCATGTTGTTTATTATTTCTATTTGATAAAGCATATAGAAGAATTCCTCAAATCATGTTTTAATGGTATAAATAGTATGAATTTGACATTAGTTGCATTCTGGACACTAAATTAATCAACTTACATTTGAAAATCGTTAGAAACTTGTGAAGAAAGCATATATTTTGATGGTTATAGTGATTACACATTTCCATATAATATACAAAAGTCTATGGCTTAATCAAACATTGTTCCATGAAGTTACTATCTAGACAATTACGCTGTATCATTATCAGAAACATATCTACAATGATGGATCTACAAAGAATGCCCAAAGATGGTTAAGAACATAGATGTTGTATCACGGAAAATATGTCTGTGAAAATCTGTTTGATATTTTCATTCTTTTGTTAAAATATGTTCTAAAAAATGTTCAATCACCAATGACCAGTTTATGCATTAACTGAATATTACTATTTGAATTCAATTTGCAGCGTTTTAAGGCTAATATTCATATAGTTCGGAAGAGCTCATAGCAGTAGGCTGAACCATGAGAAGTTACAGGCTCGAAGAGAAAATTAAAATGTTGTTTAACCAAATTTTTGATATATGACTTATTATTACATGACCCATTATATACAGTCATTTAATGTTATTATGAAGCTTAAGTGTTAACTTTGCACGTGCAGATTGTTGCACATGTGTCTATGTTCCATAACAAAGACATATTCTCGCCACTTGATTTCACACAGGTTCCCATTTTGGAACACCAGGTGTAGTGTTTTTAAGTACCATGTTTTACCACTAGCCAATATGATAATCATTTTTTTCTTTTGATAAACACTCGATGAAATATTAAATAGGATATGCCATGGTCTATGCAGTTTCATTTATTCACAGGTCGATGCAACATGAAGAGTGGATGTGTTTACACTTTAATGAAAAGCTACTATCACTGCAAATGGGAAAGCCCGGCACAATTCAAGTATCGAATCAAGCCTCGGGTGTACTTAAGACGCATTACGCGTAGTACTATATACGAAAAAATCTCCTTTCTGTTAGTTTGCCGGCAATGGCGTAAGGAAAATTAGTTCTGTAGCATGCGGGTTAAGCACTATTAAAATCTATTTTTCTGATTAGCCGAAAAGTTGAATCAGCAGAATAAATGGAGTTTATGTATAAAGCGATATTTTATTGAAAAAAAAACATAAACTTCATTTATAACCGTTTGTTTTGCTGCATTTCACCTTTTAGTCTGTTGGCATGGTTTCTTTGACGTCAACGTAACGTTATGTGACGTCAGTGGCACGTTACCAAAGTAGATCATCGATGTACATCCGAGGTCTGATCCCACGGAATTGGCCGAGTCAGATCCGATTTCTATCACTGCTTCAGTTTCTAAACTGTCTCCATTAATTTATTACAATTGCCAGGTTCATATACCATTCTGAAGAATATCAGCAAACTTCACAGGCTAGACGACTTGTCACAAACAATATAAAGTCTCCCTCGTTGCTTCAAATGTAGTTTTGACTTCAATGGTCTAATAGTTGGCGTACAAAATATGTACCAGAGCCATAGCTTGTAACCCGTTTGGAACTCTACAATGAGATATACCATTTAGATACGACATTATGAGACTGTTTTACACGCCCGAGTCTCCCGGACTCGTAGTTTCAATTATACTATTTCATAGTCTGAAATCTTGGTACCGTTTAGAACGTCAGGCGAATCTCCTCAAATTCAAAGTCCTCGGAACTAGATGGTTTATTTTGAATAATCAGTACTTCGAATGACAGCAATGTGTACATAAAATATTTAACCATCAGAAATGATAATTATCAGTTTTTTTCCCTTTGAAACCTAAGTTTTAGCTGCGTAAAAGAAACGTATCAAAGAGGCGTTTCTATTACGCACAAAAACATATGTTACATGTGTTATACAGATCATGAATACGTCCTATTTTCTGAATCCAGTGTGTCCCAAAAATAATCTCAGATCATCTAGTTTTTTGAAAAATCGAAGTTTGAATTTTCCAGGCTTTACCCTTACTTACTTTACTGCATGTCATGAAACTTCACGGGTAGGTTTAGCATTAAAAGACAAAGAAATTTTATTATCGGTGATCCCATTGTAAAACTAGAAAATGTGTTTATGAAAAACTATGCCACAACCAATTAACTGGTCCACCATCTTGTTCATTCTTGTAATCTATTCACCATCCTCCTTTAGCTGACCAAAACTGAGGCGTCTAGCTGAAATAGTTTTCAAGATATCTTTTTTAGAAGTTTTTGATGTCCAAATTTGCAAAGGGCATTAGCTCAAAAATACAAAGGCGATAACTAAAATAATGAAATATTTTTATTAATTTTCACCAGGTAATCTATTAATTACCCTCTATCAGCTGTCCAACTTTGGAGCTCCTAGTTGTAACGGTTTTTGAGATATCAAGATGTCTATGTCAAAATTTGCAAATGGCAATAACTCAAAAATAAAATGATTTTTTTTTAAATTTTCAGCAAGTAGTCTACTCATTATCCTCCTTAAGCTGATCAAGTTTGAAGCTCCTAGCTGTAACGGTTTTTTAGAAATCAAGTTTTCTATGTGCAAATTTGCAAAGAGCACTGACTCAAAACAAAAACAAAAATGATTTTTTTTTTATTTTCACCAAGTAGTCTACTAATTATTTTCTATAAGCTGACCAAGTTTGAAGCGCCTAGCTGTTATAATTTTTGAAATATCTTGATTACAAAATTTCATTATGACCCTTTAAAGGGGGCATAACTCCACAAAGGGAGATAATCAAGATTTAAAAAACACGGTTATTTTTTTATGCTGAGTCCATCTATGAAAGTTCAAAACCATATTTTTAATTTGTAACGGATGGAAGGACGGACGGACGCACAGACGGACGGATAAGCCCAAAGCAATATGCCCCTTCAACTTTTTCAAAGTTGGGGGCATAATAATATTCCTTTTCAGAAATATTGCCAGAACAAGAATTGGGCTGCAAGCAACGATTTCGGTCTACGCCCCTCTCCTCAACATTAAAGTCTTCCTCAAATTTTCTCAAAGCCTTTATTGGTCAAAGTTAAGGTATGCACTGCAAAGAAAATCTGCACCAAAGGTCTGTAGAATATATACTTAGTATTGAAACGAGACACTTAAAGCTCTGGGAGGAGTTTGCGATGTTATTCTTTTATATGGAAATGTCCAATAATTTCTGAGTTACAATGCTGTTTATCATCAAAAATCCACAATAAACTTCAACATGCGCATCTTCAATATATCTGAATCATGCCTGCAATGTATTTATATGATGAACTGAAGGCTGTATGAGGAGTTGATTTCACAACGTATGCACTATTAGCCATTATTCAATATGTGCCGTGGTCAAAAATTGGCTAGATTAAAAAATGCTGTATATTTATCAAAACGTATTTTTTCTTCATTAAACTTCCACATGCGCATCGTCAATACAGCTGTAACATACCTGCAAAAAATTAAAAATGACACATTGAAGGATGCAGGAGGAGTTGATTCCACAATGTATGCACTATCAGCCATTATTCAATATGTGCAGTGGTCAAAAATTGGCTAAGTTAAAAATTGCTGTAAATTTATCGGGGCAATGGACACGTTTTCTAAATAGATCATTAAGATATCATAATATAAAGTGATATAACATAGGCTTGTTTGCTGCATCTTTTGGAATACTACAGAATGATTTATCTCGACTAGACATTGCATTGCTCAAAAATTGGACGCGTTGATTAACTGCAGACATTCAGACAACGTCTCAAGCTTCATATCCTTTTATTTAGCAGAACGTCTATTATTGTCGTCAAAAGAACCAATTATGTTGTAACAAGTTCAACAGTAAGACATCGTGTTTCTTTATTGTTATCTGCTACAATTGCAGGACGAACACAACTGTGTGTGTATATTAATATTACAGACATCTTTCACGAAATGTCTTAGGATTTATAAATAGTTCATGTCTGTCTCAGTTGTCATTTAGAAATATACATGAAAAGAACCAGCGTCAGCGCGGATGTGGAAAATATTTTACCAACAATGAAAAACCAATGAGAATGAAACGACTCGGGGCGGAAACAACCCAAATTAATATGTAGATGTAAAAATGTGCCATAACACACTCCCATAGGGGCCGCAACATGTGCTTTCCAACAATGTGACCTGTGCGACCAGCAAAGGCTCAGACCACCCAAAAACATACACGCAGTCTGATAAGAGCCTTAGCTAGTTGCTTGAATATTCTATGACACTTAGGCCACTGACCGAACATCATCTGGAGTTTCTAAGCTTAAAATGAGGCTGCACAAGCTCGTCTGAATCTACACTGGCTAAAATGCCTGATTGTCGGAAATCACATGTCACGGCTTATAGTTCTAATCAAAGTCACCACTGCAGTACCGTGTCATCTGTTGTCGACATCGTGCAGCGAATTTGGGGGAATTCAAAACATAGAAAATTGCTGAAAATTTCTTAAAATACAAAATCTATATTAAGTGGGAAAATATGCAAAACGAAAGGATCATAACAACATTATTGTAAAGACTCGGTATCGACATATTGCAGTAAATGTTATCCGTTTTCTTGGTTAAGGCGACACTCGATTTATTTAGTAGCTTAGATGTCATGGTATCCTGCAACAGTAGTAATTGTAACAGCAGAAGTTCTGGTTGCTGGGAGCCGTCTGTTCCGGAGACGGCATGTCCTGATCCTGCTGTCTTGGACTTAGGTTGTAACTCTGCATCACTCTGCATGTGATGTATCATCACGACAGGCTGATAACCAGTTGGCGGGAAAGAGCTTATCGCATATGCAGACTTTGGGTTATCACCGCAAAATGTGTTTTAAATATGTGATAACTGGTTAGATAACTTAGCATGTCCAGAGGATATGCCAGTGAAATTAATGGGCCAACTTAGCATAACCTGGCTGTTGACAGATTCGTTAATATTCCAACCTATTTCTCCAGCTGTCTTGGTAGGAATCAAATGCCTGCCGGGACACTTCTGATTTATTATCAAAGTACTTAAGACCTGCTAATCTCCCGCTATCATAGGCCTAGAAGAGATCGTGGTTGCAAACAACTGGTGCATTTATATATGTCACTAATGATGTAAGTATGAATTCACCCCTCTACAATTATAAAACATAACGTTACTTTATTGGAATATGCTTTTAGAGCGCTCCCTGTTTAAGCTGTGCTAGAGTGTTTGGCTGTACTTGGCGGCGGCGAACTCGTTTGTCAAATTAATCCCAAATCTGTTAAATAGGCGATAGATCGGGGGACATTGGTGGCCACTGCATGACATTAATGTTGTTCCCTTGAAAAAAATCTGTTGTAACACGTGCAGTGTGTGGGCGAGCATTGTCTTGCTGTAAGATTACTGGTCCGTTCTGATGTGTGTTATGAAGGGGACAACAACAGAACGCAAAACGTCATTAATGTAGCCCTGTTAGTTCAAGTTACCTGGGGTAACAACCAAATAAGTTTTACCTTGTTGATTTATTCCACCCCAAAACATGACTGACCCGCTACGAAAAACGATCAACTTCCGTAACACAAGCATCTGAATAGCGTTCCCCTACGAGTCGGTAAACGTGCACATGTCCATCAGCCTTTTCAAGGGTGAAACGTGATTAGTCACTAAACAGTACTTGGTTCCACTGGCGGGTTTACCATCTCCCAAGGGCGTTACACCATTGTAAACGGGTCTGACACTGTCTGCGTATCAAGACGGGACCAACATAGGGACGTCTCGCTCTGATACCACGTTTCCGTATTCGTCTGGTTAATATGTGGGCACTTATGGGATGGTTATCTGATTCAATTGTAACAGCCTCAGTTCTGGTTGCTGGGAGCCGTCTGTTCCGGAGATGGCGTGTTCAGATCCTGTTGTTTTGGACTTGGGTTGTTACTCTGTCTCTACTTCGACGTACCATATCAGCCATTTGACCTGAAATTGGCAATACACTGGGTTTGAAACATACCCACGGATGGGGTGGGGTTAGGGGTAAAAAACAATACTGGTAATTTTTAAATCTCGGCATTATCAGGGGAGAAGGTAGCTAATCTTCATCACCATTTCAGTCGGCTATCGTGTCGTAAACTTCGTATACACTCAAGTGTGAAAACAATGCCATGGTTGCACATGCAACGCAATAAAACGGGGTTTGAACGCACAAAACAGTGTTCAGTAAAGCGTGGCAAAATAGTCAGTTGTCTGGTATGCACAGGTAGAACATGTACATTGATAGATTTGACAAGCTAAATTTTGTTTTGAATAAACGGCATTGCAATTATCCTCCAAAAATATTTTGCGTTGGAAGTGTGGTTCAGTACATTGATACCCCTTTGGCACTGAAAACGTTTCAGATAGTACGTCGATTTGGTCATTGATTAATGGTAACAACTAACCTGATACCCCAAGTTCTTGTGTTAGAACAGTAAAATGGTCTCGCGGGACTGTACAGGGTCGTCTTAGGTTATGCGATAATATTACAATCCGTCATGAGTGTGAGGGTTGGATAGAAAAATCCGTGCCGAGGATCACCGATTGGCATTACGATGCTTGCCGAGTGATGTCAATTGTAATCACGAATAACGGATCGCACGATTAATGGATTCTTTTTCATGCTCAACTCTAAACGCCTAATTTGAAAATTGGAAAAACGTGAACAGGCATCTAGAAAGAGAGATGCGACAGGCTGACGCCATTTTAACATTACACTGATATCACGGATTGACGTGCGGCCAGTACGTATTCCATCTTTCCCAGGGGCTGGTACGGGTATGTGAGATAGGACAACGGAATATCCGATCTGGTGTGCGAGAAAACATAAAATCACACGAACTAAACAAATGCTGTAAGCACTCGGCATGTATTTGCTGTATACACGTAATGTAGAGCAAAGTGTTTATGATTCCAGTTGTGTGTGTTGAATTTATAAAATGGCTGTAATTAATCGACAAACGGTTTTATACAAGAGACGCTTTTAAATCTGTGTTGATAATACAATTAATGCCACGCAACTTGTTGGTTTGTCTTGGGATTCATTTATTATTGGCTGCTCTTCGCCATAACACGCAATTTACTTTCCAATGTTGTTGTAGATCGATCTAAATATATATATACTGATTCATGACCTTAAACGTCAAAGTTGGAGCTAGGACAAGTTAGATTTTCTAAGCGTGAAATAGTTTATACTCACTCGTTTATACTAGTTAATCAGATTTGCCTTTTCTGACAAATATTAAGTTGTGCTAGTGAAGCATTTAACTCTACCTCAATATATCTAGATGACTTACTTAAAGATACTAAGTCTGTAAATATGAACATTTTCAGAAAAATCTATTTTCGTTTTAAATCATTTGTAAAGTAGAATTAAGTTATGGTGTCACAATAAATCTGTTCACCATAGCTGAAAACTGCATGGAAAAGTGAATTATCTTATAAAAACAGGTGTTTTTGTGTTGTTGGTAACTATTTGCGTCCCTCCAATGATTAAATACCTTGACCTACTTAACGTCAAGGTCAAATTTGCTTCCTAATGCATTTAAATGGGAATGTTTTTGAAAGGTTGATTTTTTTGAAAACTGTGGAAGCCTTAGTCATTATTCTCACTTGATATGTTTAACCTAATGAGTCAATGGCTATAAATAAGTTCCAAAGGTCAAGATTGACCTTTAACCTTTCAGCTTAGGTAACTCATATTAGAATCCCATCAATATATTAAAACATAGTTTTGTCACAAACCATTGACCAAATTGAACTCAAATTTCATGTGAAGACTCCTTATGATAATTTGGCTAAAATTTATGCAAAATATTTGGGTCACATGACTAAGATGGCTACTATGCCTATATATGATAAAAAACATTTAAAAATCTTCTTCTTCAGAACCAGAAGGCCTGTGATATAAGGACTTGGTATGTAGCATTGAGGAGGTCTAGCCTACCAAGTTTGTTCAAATGATGATCCTAAATTGACCAGGACCTACTTAACGTCAAGGTCAAATTTGCTTCCTAATGCATTTAAATGGGAATCTTTTTGAAAAGTTGATTTTTTGAATACTGTTGGAGCCAAAGTCATTATTTTCACTTGATATGCTAAACCTAATGAGACAATGGCTATAAATTAGTTTCAAAGGTCAAGGTTGACCTTTAAATTTTCAGCCAAGGTGGCTCATATTGGAGTCCCATCAACACATTAAAACATAGTTTCCTCAGAGACCACTAGGCCAATTGAACCCAAATTTCATATGGACACTCCTTATGATAGGTTAGCCAAATTTTGTACCAATTGTACTGGTTTCATGACCAAGATGGCCACTACGCCCATATATGGTAAAAAAACCTTTAAATATCTTTTTCTTTGCACCAAAAGGTCAATGGCCTTGGGACTTCGTATGTAGTATTGGGGACGTGGGTCCTACCAAATTTGCACAAAGATGAATCTAGGGTGACCTTGACCTTCTTTATGGCAAGGCCAAATTTGATTCGTAATGCATTCTTGAAGTGTTCATTTTTCTATAACTGTTTAGACCGAAATCATAATACTTGCAAGAAATGTTTAACCTAATGAGACAACGGTTTTATATAAGTACAAAATGTCAAGCTGACATGTGACCTTTTATCCAAGGCCACTCATTTGGACTGCCACATACCTATCTAAACATATTTTCCTAAAAAATCACTGGGCTGTTTGATGGAGTATTCATTAGATTGTTTTAGGTAACTTGACCAAAATGGCCGCAACCCATAAACAAAATATGTTTCATTATATGCCTTAGTTGATCTTGACCTTTCTTAACATTATTAAGGAGATCAGGTGAGCGCTTCAGAACCGTCAGGTCCTCTAGTATATATCTAGGATATCAAGCGGCAGTCAGCATGTTTTGGTGTAAACCAAATCACGGTTTATAAATATTATGGTTTCCTCTTAAATTGCACGATGGTAGGTCTCAGCCTCAATTTCGGCATTGATGTTAAGCTTTCATCCGTTGGTTTGCGCCTGATGCTTGTCTTCGGCTGGTCCATTATTGCTTAACTTGAGATTTTGTTTAGCTCTATCTGCGAGGCATGTGCCCTTTTCTTTGTTTCGTCATAGTGCGTTACGATTGACAATTAATCGTAATTTGTTTTGATTGTTTCTCTGCTTTAGTAAGGAAGCCTACATGCGAGCTTTTACCTCATTGTACTTTAACAATAGCGGAATCTAGGGCGAAGATTTTGTACCAGTTAAATGCATTTTAGTCCCGATGGTGGTTAAGGCTGCTCTCCGTTCGAAGGCGGTGGGTATGTTGTTGTTGATCCATTGTTCATTGTGCTCCCATTGCGGAGATTATTGTTAGTATTTGTTTTGTTTTATAATATGTGTTCTTTCTAGTCTTGCAATCATCTTGATGAGTTTTTTTAGTTTTAATTGTTTAACTGATGTATTGTAACTGTTATTGTTATGTGCCTCTTCCTCAAGATGCCATGGGTCGGTCTGCAGTGAGTGTGGTATTTCCTGATCATACTCGCTTATTTTATGCCAGTCATGTATGTGTTCTAGGTTTTCATAAAATTGCTGAACAGCACCATAGAATCTAGGGCGAAGGTTTGGTATCAGTAAAATGCATTTAAGACCCCCAGTGGCTTAGGCTGTTGTCCGCTCAAAGGCGCTGATTATTTTGTTGTTGATTCATTATCTATAGTAGCTCTCATTATTTGTGTGGATTCTGAGCGTGACCCTTGTTTTGTTTTTAGTACTTTATCTCTTTCTAGTGTTGCAATTACCTTGATGGGGAAGAGAGAGTTGGTTGCTCCACTTTTATTGTCTTCTTGATGTCTCTTGACTGCTAGTGTGTTGTGGCTCTTCCTCACGGTGACATGGGCCGGTATGCAGTGTGTGATTGCTGTGTGTTTCCTGATCATACTAACATACTTTTTTCTCAGTCATGTAGTTTTAGAGGTTTTAAGATTGCAAAAGAGCATTGAGTTTCCTAGTCCTACTCACTTACTTTTTGGTAGAATTTGTAAACTTAAACGCATGCTTGCTGGTGCCGAAACATGTCTTAAGCTTAACATCACGACGTTTTTCAGTCCATCGCGATTTGGTGTACGCATTGGGTGATTATGTTCGAACAAACCGTACACAGAAGAAATGTTCAAGTATGTTCAAGTATTGGAGTTAACATCAAAACTTATGGTCAGGTAAAGCTTGCAGAACGCAGCGTAGGATTATTTGCATACATAACGTTCTATTAAGTTTGAATAGAAAGGAAAAGTACTAACAAACAACCCTTAAATGGAATGGACTATTACAATTGCTAACCGTTGAAATTTCCATTGTGCTTAATGGGTGAAGGAGAATATATTACAATTGAATCCGAACCATATTGAGATGGTTAGAAATGTTCATGTTTCCAGTTATCGGCTCAAAACGCAGGAGCGTAAATACCACAGACCAAGCAATGGCGTCAGAAGAATGAGACAATCGGAACTTCCTCTGCCAATTGCGTGGAATTACGTGAATTCAGACCTCGGATGTACATCGGCGATCTGCTTTGATAACGTGACGCTGACGTTACATAATGAGACGCTGACGTCACAGAAACCATACCAACACAATAACAAGTGTGATTGCAACAGAACAAACTGTTATAAATGAGCTTAATGTTTTTTTCAATAAATATCGCTATAGCAACAACACGATCACCATCTTGACACTGGAAAGGCGGCAATCTAAAACGTTACTAATATCGACGAACGTAGGTCAAAAGTCGTTAGAAACAGGGTTTTCGATTGGAAATCAAAACACTGCTTCTAGCGATTTTTGATTCATGTTCGTCGATTGTTAAGAGCGTTTTCGGTTGCCGCCTATCCGGTGTAATCCTAGTACATTAAACAACCAAAATATCGATGAATGTTCCGGATCTTAACACTTATGTGTCTCTTGATCCACGTCAGAACCAAGGGTGAGTTCATTGCAGCCTTGTGGTCACCTGCTGGAAAAGGGCTGATCTCTTGGCTCTCTTGTGTGTTGTGTTTTCTTGTGTTTAGTCACTTTCCCATATGATGTTCCAGGTTAGGTGTTATAATTTATTGCACCGATTCCTGATCCTTGCTTTTCCTCTTTGAATGAAACACCATATTTGCATCTGTCCTTATAAGTTTATAATTGTGCTATTTTTGTCGGTTTGTTTTAAGATTTGGCTATTTCCAAAATAATTTGACTTTGTGTTGTTCCGGGTATCGGTATTTTGCCTTCCTCTATACTTTTACAATTACTCTAGATGAGAATTTGAGACGGATTGTCAAAATGTTTTATATGTCATGCAGACACAAATGAAATATTAGCTCTGCCTGAAAAGACGATACATGCCAAAACAGATAGAAGTGGATAGACCTATACATCTCTGGGAAAAAAACATTCATTTAAAAAATACATACACACAATGTATATTACGTCCATCATCGACGGATCAAAAACCTTTCGTCAGGAAGGTCCTGACTTTTTTTGTTAGACGTCAGCGTATTTCATAGAGGGCAGTTAGAACCTCCCTCGAGAAGCTTCTCGAGTGGGTCCGTACCAGTAATTTATTTGAACCCATGGCCACTTAAGATTTTCAGAGGGGGGGGGGGGTCCGGACACCATTTTCCCCCTCTGGATCCGCCCTTGTCCATAGCTTTAGACGATGGTGGCGGAATAGAGATTACTGTTGTATGGAAAAAAAGCTAGGTAAGTAAACTGATTCCTGCAGGTTAAATGAAGAAGCATGAATAAAAGACAGAAGAAATATGCTGCATCTCTGCAGGATAAAAATGACAGCAAATCTCAGTATAAATAATAATGAAAACAATATTATAAGAATGCATCATAAGTGTAAGGATAGGTCACAAAACCCTTCCCGAGGATCACCGTTTGAAATCACGAGGCTTGCCGAGTGATGAAAAACGGTGATCCCGACGGACTGATTTTCTATCCCATCCTCACACGAGTAATGGATTATTTGTCTTGATCCCCATAAAATACCTCATTTTATATTTTAAAAAAGGCTCCAAGAAGTTCCTGAATACTCTAAGATGCAATTTCATATGATGACGTCACATTAACATAACAATGACTTCACTTGACGACCATGTGCGTGATTTCAAATACAACCAATGTAGATGTAGCCCTCTCGTGACAGCCTGGGTAAGATAGCATTGGTAAGATAAGATTTTTTATCCCATGGTCAAATCTCAGATATTCATATCCGAGGTGCAAGAAACAGTCATGTAATATTTAGACGATATAGCAAGAGCTTTAATGTATTATTGAATTTATTAAACGAGTAGGGAAAACGATAAAATACAAGGCTTATCCAGTATTTTATCGCTTTATCGCAACGAGTTTATTAACAACCAGGCAACAATCAAGTCAGCATCTCATTCCAATGAAACATCTAAAGATAAATTGTCAATAATACAAAATTGGCTATCAATTATTGTTATCCGGGGGCAAGCCAAACTACACATTTACATGCTCATTACACTGAAACATTAAAATTAGTTGAGATATTTGTGAAAAAAAATGTTTATGGTGAATGAGGCAATAACAATGTGTACCAACAACCTATGTTACTGAAATTAAAGAAACATATTTTGAAATACTAAACAAATATGTTCTTAAAAAGGGTATCCTTTGGAAGCAAAGACTGCATTAAAGAACTGAAACTAGAGTGTGCATATTTCCTTGGCCAGACTAGCTAGTTTCTGCCATTTAGGCGTCATCAATGACCCTCTAATAGTTTCAAAGTTCCACAATGAAACCCATGATCCCAAAGGACAAGAAAATAAAATCTACACAATAATGAAGGGCAGGGAGACGTTTTACCGCCGCCACACAGTCTCAGCCACCAGCTGTAGTGAAGTCAAATATGTTCTTAAAAGGCTATCATTTCCATTGGCTTTGCCTCTTTTAAACATATCAAACTGCCAATCAGTACTAAAATACATGTCACTATATAGCAAATTGTTTACATTTAAATAACAGCCATATCACCAAATTTGATTTCATGAACGATGCTTTTGCTTAGCTGCTACTTGCGCGGTTGTATCACATGACATGAAAATTACTTTGAAACCGTAGTTTCGAGTGAAAAACGGTAAGTACACAACGTCATTACACAATGTAAACCACTAGTGCTTTAACAGTTTTTTTATACATAGCGTTATATCACTCACAGACGCAACGCCGTGTGCTAAATATCGTTAGATCGTTAATACATGAATATCAAATGAATATCGCTAAATTGTATCTGCTTTTCAGAAACATAATTATTGAAATTATGTAAAGCGCAGCGGAACTTTCACCTAGCTTTTTTTCTTTTTATTACACTCTCGAGGGATACAATTACAGTCTTATCGATAAGGATAACAATTACGATATGTCTCCAATGATCCTGGCAGATTTATGGCATCGCATAAACTAGTCATGTGACTTAGACAACTGAATATACGATACAGCTGAGATTCAGATAGTCAAACGGCAGCGAACGCTAATGTTTCATATTGATTAAAGACGCTTGGACAGTTAATGTGATATTTTACAATTAACAAAGAATTCTTCACTATTTGTAGGGTGAGTAGATATCACAGATATTATAAAATTATTATATGACAACATAGTAGCTTCAAAAGAAATAAATGATTTTTACCAGAGAATGTTCAGAGAAGTCTGCGCATCTGCACGATCCTGTCAAGCTCTCACACTGCAAACAATATGGGTTAGCTATCATCAAAAGTTATGCCAGCTGAGCTGTCACTCCTTTAGGTGTAAAGGGGTACGTACATTAAGGGGCAAATTTGGCCCCCTCTGGAGCCAAAAACTGAAAGTTGCTTTCACCAATTTCACCCAATTGGTTTATTAGAGGGATGGTCCAAGTGTCAAATTCTGGCATTTATTTTACTTTTTCCGTTGCTATGGCAACAAAAATGGCCGACAAAAACGGCTTAAAATAGAGAAGTTGTCATTTCGAGCCAAATTTAAGGCTTTTCAGACCGATTTTTTAAGAAATAGATATCAGCACAAGCGAATACCAAAAAAACCTTTTAATATATTGTGTGTCGTGATAATTCTCACCCTCTGTTAAAATATATATTTGATATTTGCTTGTGCTCTATGTTAATTTTCAGTCAAATCTCTTAAATTTGCTCCAAAATGGTCATTTTCCTACTTTAAGCCTGTTTTGGCAACCATTTTTGTAACCATAGCAACGGTAAAAATAGAATAAATCCCAGACTTTTACACTTGGACTATTGTTCTAATAAAGTAATAAGAAGAAACTTGTGAAAAGCAATTTTCAATTTTTTGCCTCATTGGGGGGCCAAAATAGCCTCTTAATGCACGTACCCCTTTAACTTGTAGTTACTTTCCCACTAAACTAAGTTGCGGCAAACATTTCACTGGACATTTCTACCTGATATCGTAACGGTTGTAATTATTTCCTGGACCTATTTAATGGAACAGAACAAGCTTTCAAAGCAGCTGGATATTTATACAAAGATCAGCCACAATATTTTTAAAGCGCAGGTGTTGACAAGCACTTAGTCGATGGTTGATTGACTCTTGAATAAAGCTGCATAGTCTGTAACTTTTGATATTCTAATTTTCGAAATAAAGTTTCCATTTTTCAAGAATACAGTAAAATTACTCAAATTCAGGTAAACATTTTACCATTTTCATAAATTTTAACAAATTATATCTATTAAAGCAACAACATTTATGTTAAAAATCAACTGTTTAGAATTATTGGTGGGGCGTAAATAATTCCTAGCAAGAGAAAAATTACCTGTTTTATTAGATAATTCACTGTTCCATGCAGCTTTCAGCTGTACTGAACATTATTTAATGTGAAAACATAACTTAATTCTATTTTACAAATGATTTAAAAAGATTTTTTCGAAAAATGTTCATAGCTACAGATCTAGTCTCTTTAAGGTGCACATGTATTTATAACTTAACTAGATTGTCCAACTGGATAGCGACGTCTGCACACTTAGAGAAAGATTGCAGATATAAGTGATGATACAAACTAGTTTTTATCATATCATTTGTGATAATCATTACTGATTCAGTGAAAATGCTTTTTGCATTCTATACCAAGAGGTACGAATCGTGCTCCTCTTGTTGTAGATTATATTTGTTTTGTTAGGAGATCTCATGTTGTCTCTTTTGGACAATGAAGAATATGACGAACTCTACTTCAAGATATCTAGATGACGTCACCAATTCCCTTTTCGATGAAATGGCATGTCAGACACGTGTATATCCCACTCAACTTGCGTATATAAAGCAAATCCCTTTGATACTGGGGCCCTTTTTTGGACTGGAACTTAAACTTGTCCATAAAGAACGTCATAGTTTAATACATTGGCTGATTTTAATTTTGAAAAACAGTTCATCTCCCATTTCTTGATGGTTAGGCTCCTCGCCCCCCCCCCCCCCCCGTTCCTATGGTGCATATATTTCACAGCTTATTCTTTTTGTGAGAGTATGTTCTTATGTTGGTGGCTTCAACAATAGAAATAAATTTTCGACTGATAAGTTATTGACAAGGTAATCAATATTGTAAACTTCATAAAGTAGTTTCTAAATTTGACCACATACACTCAGAGTTGATTGTTAAATATAATATTGGTTTATAACTCTTCTGCAATGAGGCATATTGGAGCATGTATTTTATGGTGATTTAAGTTATATAAGTTCAAATGAATTCTTGGAAAGCCTAATTTTAGAGATCATTTAAAACGATAATTAAATGTTAAAACAAAAAAGTGGGATACAGCACGGACATCATGCGACAGTCTGTATACCTGGTTAAAAATCAAATCACGGTTTATAGCTATGGTTTCTTTTTTAATTACACGTCGATAGGTCAGGCCTGATACTCAATGACGGCTCTGTCGTTAACCTTTTATCCGTCGATTGGTGTCTCGTGCTTGTTTTTGGCTGGGCCCACATTGGCTCAACTTGAGTTTTTTTAGCTCTCATGACTATCTGTGAGTCGTGAGTCCTTTTTGTCATTATAGTGTGTTAATTGGATTAGAATATTTTCAACAAACATTCACCTGACGATGGTGACCTCTATTAGCATAATTACACACCTCGTTGCATTTCTAAGAAAAGCTTCAGGACACTTTGTTATCATTTATACGAGAAAGCACGTGGTAACTACATTGGTATACAAGAAAAAATAGCATTACCCGGCTCTCTAATTATTATTTAGTTCCATTTGTAAGGAAGACAACTATTAATCTTTATTATAGATTTGTCCTTACAGTCAGCGGTTCGAACCCCGTGCAATACCCCCATATTTTTCATGTTCTTATTATTTTGATTTTTCTCTCCTCATATACTGTTTTTTTTATATTCATGCACCAACTGTCGAATACTTTGAAGGCTTCCAGCGAATTAAATGTATTTGGTCTTTGGTGGAGAGTATCTTGGGTAGGAAGCTGAGTCCTTACGGTGTAAAACAGGATAACTTAATGTCGCATGGCAGCCTTGTCAAACCCATCTATAGACTTGTGCGCCGATGTGCCTCAGTCTTCGTTGGTGACTAAACATTCCAGTTTCCTTCTTCTCCTTTCAAACCCGCTCAACTGTGCAATGGCTTACACCTGAGAACTCAGCCTTGGCTCATACCTGAGAACTCAGCCACAGCTCACAGCTGTGATTTTACCCAGCATTGTGCTTCTTTTCCAGTGTCTCAGAAATGTTGAAAACTATTTCTCTTGCTATTGAAGATAAAAAATGATCTTGTCATTTAACTATAGCCTATGTGTGAAAAGCGTAGCTTGCACGTGGTAAAGACAGTGAGGATATTGTGTTATCTGTGTATTTTATCGTGGAACAATTTTAAAGGGGTACTTACATCTGTGCTCACGCATGGATTTTCTATAAATTTTGCATATTATTAAATCGGCATATACAAACTATGGGAATATATTTATTTATTTAGATAGTTAAGTATAAGGCTTAGAAGGTCACATTGACTTACACCAGCTTTGAGGTGGTTCCTGTCTCTAAATTTCTATGTCGTAAATCTATAGTATTATTTATTTCGAAGATGTGTCATCTAGATTGACTCCAAAATACCAAAGGCATTATATTAATACCACAAAACCATTTGGATAAATTATGGTTTACGTTTTCCGAAGAAGTAATTATAAAATTTCAATACTTGTTCTCAACATTTTACAAAAATATCCATATTCAAATTCAAAGAAAGATATGTTTTAGTATTTGTCAAGATGTCATATTAGTACGAAAACATGACATATACTCTGCTGATCTGAGCCAAATTTCTTGAAAATCCAAAACCGTTAACACTGTTATTTTCTACCTCTTATGGGTGTAGGTCAGTTTTAGCAAACTTTATTATTCAGTTGAAATGATTCAATAACTTTACAACAAAATGTTGCTTTTAAGTCTACCTACACGTTTCTTAAAGAAACAACATGTTTCAACAATTTCAAATGATTAGATGGTCAGAAATACCTGAGGTCATGGCCCCATGTAATGGCATTATGGGGCAAAGACATTGTATATCATTATCTCATTTCCTGCATGATATTGTTGAAGAAACATAATATCATAACAAATAACATGTGAAAACAAGAAGACCAAACATTTCCTTTTATATCATAACTGAACTAGAGTAACCACATTTTGGTGCCGAGACCAGCATATAGACAAGTTGTTGGGATTCCTATGGGCACTAATTGTGCTCCCCTGGTTGCAGATGTATTCCTGTTTTGTTATGAAAGGGACTTTATGATGTCTCTTTCTGATGATAAGCAGGCTGATGTTATTGATGCGTTTAACACTACTTCCAGATATTTGGACGATATTTTAAATATTAATAATGTTTATTTTGACAATATGGTTAGTCAAATATACCCTTCAGAGCTCCAACTTAATAAAGCCAATGCTTCTGATACCGAAGCCGCATTTTTAGACTTGCATTTGTCAATTTCTAATGATATTGTTTCTACCAAAATTTATGATAAACGTGACGACTTTGATTTTGAAATTGTCAATTTCCCATTTTTAGATGGTGATGTTCCTCGTTCTACATCCTATGGAGTCTATATCTCTCAACTCATTCGTTTTGCTAGAGCATCTAGCTATGTTGCAGACTTCAACACTCGCAATAAATTGTTAACTCAGAAACTTCTTAAACAAGGCTATCGGTATCATAAACTTCGCAAAACATTTTCAAAATTTTATAGACGATACTATGATTTGATTTCTAAATTCCAAGTTGGACTTAAATCTCTCTTGCGCCAAGGACTTTCGGAACCTGATTTCTATGGTGACTTGGTGTATAAGTTGAAGAGGATTGTTGGCTCTAATAATTTTTCAGCGCAGTTCATTAAAATAATTTCCCATTATAAAAAGATTGGCTATAACATTAATGTATTGCAACAGACTGCATGCTTGGTAGTCAACCCAATCACGGTTGGCAACTTTGCTTTCCTCTTTAATTGCACGCTGGTGGGTCGGACTTCAGACTCTATGATGGTTCCGACTTAAAGACTTATCTATTGATGAGATGGTAGGGGCCTGATGCTTTGGCTGTTTGTCGGGCCCACCGGGGTTTACCTGTTGGATTTCTTTTGCTCCGGTATTCAGTTTAATTTACTGTTGAGTCCTTATCCTTGCTTTATCTCCTTGTTATATCTTGATTTATATGTTTTAGGAGATGATGCATTGATAAGTTAGGGGTCTTTCATGCAAACCAAATATCTATATGTCTTGATCCACATCTGAATTAAGGGTGAGGTTGGCGCCGTTAAACCGGTTTAAGCCCTCCAGTAAAATATTTTACAGACCGTTCCAAGGCGGTACTTCTTTTGTGGATCTTTTATGTTTTTGTTCTGTCTTGTGTTTGCTATGTTTTGTGCATGTCTGTTTATATGTGCTTTGTGGTCACCTGCTGGGAAAGGGCTGACCTCTTGGCTCTCGTTTGTGGTGTCTACTGTGAGTTTGTCACTTTCCCATTGGTATCCTGGGTCAGGTGTGGTACTTGATTGTATCGATTCCTGATCTTTGCACCATTACTTACTTTTGATGAAAATCAGCATCAGTTTTACAGAACAGAATGAACAGAGAAGATCTAAGCATTGAATTAGCAATAACGTTGCAGCCAAGAGTTCTCTGCGTAGAAAATAGTTAATTTTAACCAATAGGTTTGATAGGGGGTTACTTTTCTGAACTTTGTTTTTTAATGAAGCTTACAATTATGAAATAATAGATCTAAGGTTCTTCTCCTTCATTGATTGACTTGCCATAAGGTTTATCTTCTGTATGAATTTACGTTCTTAATAATGGTACATATTAAGTGCAACATTGGTCAGATGTAGTTTTATATGTAATATTAGAAACTAGGTGTGGTAAGTTGAGTTGTTACCATATTGTATCTTTTTTAGGTAATAGTATTGTGTAAGCACTTCATTAAATTAGAATCGTGGAACTTACTAACAAATTTTAGGGGTTTTTATTATTTGCCAATCCGTAATAGGGAAAAACACTGAACCTATCAATTTCTACCAATAAATATACTAGCACGGTGATTCAAACTAAGCCAGTATTCAAGCATGTTTTACACTGCAACATAATAATTGCTTATTTACATTTTGATGAAATAGGACCATGTGTTTACAACAAGTTGAAAAAATATGTTACTGGTCCTTGATCTTCATGAAATTAGGTCAACATATTCTTTATATGTATATGGAGAGTTTTTATGTTGAAATTGTGTCTTGACAAATATCGCAACATGTTAAAATTTGAATTTCAAATTTGACTGAATACAAAATCAGTTGAAAATTGGGATACCATGGCACAAAAATTAACGCCTGCCCAATATCCTAAAACAAACAAAGCCATACAAAGTATCGACCAACTTATCAATGATATCGTTATTTCATAAAACATTTCTGCGCCCGTTCCAGGATATGCCAATTGCTATAGAAATGTTTATAACTGGGTACCCTAAGGTGTGGAAGTGATATCATACATTACGTCATAAATTAACAAGGAATTGCATAACAACTCAAATACACATATATATAAAAGTCATACCCTAGGCAATTAATCAACGTAATAATATCAAAGAAAATAATATAAAATCTGAGTCTACCTATACTTCCATACTTTATGTCAATTAGCGCCAACCTGTAAGTGCTGCCTCATAATAATGATCTTATATCAATGACACTTAAAACAATGGAACAAGTTCATTTATTGCACGACCCTTGGTTATACACTATAATCACTATGTGACTCTTGCACGACCCTTGGATCTGTACTATAATCTTGCACGACCCTTGGGTCTGCACTATTATCACTATGTGAGTCCGTCCGTACTCGATCAGTCAGTGAAAATGCTCAACACGGGCCGTGCACATTACTGTTGTTTGATTCATCGTTAAATAGTCCTCACATTGTTAGTGGAGGTCATGTGTTGGATCCTTATTTTTGTTATGTATTATTCATTGTCATTTCCTGCTTTGCAATCGTCTTGACGAGGAAGATAGAGCTAAATGCTTTACTTTATTTGTCTTCCTGATGTCTTATGAATATTAGTGCTCTATGGCTCTTCCCACGATGCCGTGGGTTAGTCTAAAATGTGTGATCGTGGATTTTTCCTGATCATACTCACTTACTTTTTGAGGCTTGGTTTACATTCAAACTAGCATTTCTATCAACAAACGAGCATATTAGCATGACCATAGAGCATATACATTTGAATAAGTAAGTATGGCTATTATTCATCCAAATGTTTGTGCACATGATCAACACGTCTCTAACAAAATGTATCCCCTTACTAACAGCTAGGGTAATCAGATTTTGGTTTGATCTTTGATTTGCGTTACATGTATAGTTCTTTGTGTATTTTTGTTTGGCAATCGTCCTGTTTAGGTAGATACAGCTACTGTCGTGTCAGCAAAAAGTGGCAGTGACTTCATGTTTTGCTTACAAAGTTATCAAGGATTTATAATCGATAGATCACTTGTGTATTGTTCCTATCCTTAGGATAGGATTAATATTCAGGTGATCTATCGATTTACGTTAGCTTAAGAAAAGTGTACACGTTAGTGTTTTACTAAGCAATTGTGAATAAATTATTACGTCACTGTCACTCTTGGTTGGCACGACGGTAAATGTTTGTTTTATGTGTGTCTGTATTTATCTGTGTTCTAGTAGCCCTTACTCAGGTTTCATTGAGTTGACTTTAAGTTCGGGTCGTGATATGTCCTGGTCCTGTTCAATTGTTTTAGATAGACCATAGGGAGGCTTATATAATGATAATATTTTTAAGGAATAAATGAAATCTCAGCAGGAGATGTTCTAAACAAAGATACATTTAGAAAACAGCCAACCCCACAACCCCAATTATTATAGAAAGGGTCATTCTGGTACTTTTTAAGGTTGTTTTGAGATGTTATGACCAAAGGTTAACTGAGAAAACAGCCAACCCCACACCAAGCATTATAGGCAGGGTAAGTCTGGTACTTTTAAGGAGGTTGTTTTGATATGTTATGACCAAAGGTTAACTGAGAAAACCGCCAACCCCACACCAGGCATTATAGGCAGGGTCATTCTGGTACTTTTTAGGATTGTGTTGAGATGTTATGAACAAAGGTTTACTGAGAACACAGCCTATCCCACACCAATCATTTTAGTTAAGGTTATTTGGGTATATTTCTCGAGATGCTATAAACATTTGTCTGATAATTCTGGATGTAAGGTTGGCTGTTTTCTCAGATAATCATTGACAAAAATAACCTGAGAAAACAGACAACCGTACAACAAGCATCATATGCAGAGTAATCCGGATACTTTTATCTGAGGACTTGTGTTGAGATTCAATAAATAAAGATTAAAGGGAAACGAAACAGCCAGTCCCCTGCCATGCATTATATAGGCACGGTTGTTCCGGTACTGTACTCTAAAGGCTTGTGTTGAGAGACAGTGTTATTATTGTACTTTTCCTTGTGTTGAGCAAGAACAACGGATTGATCACCTTTGTTGTTCACACATCATGGGCGTAGACTAGCTCCCATTAAGGAAATACGCACGTGCCTTTTGAAAAATGTAGCTCGTGCGTTTTGAAAAATGTACAAATTTAAATGAAATCCCCTAATGTGTAAATCAGTAGGGAATGTTCTTACAGAAAAGGAGAGATAAAAGGAGATAATTATTTTCTTTACGAGAATCTCTTCTATTACGAATAAGGTCGAAATTGGTGAGAACCACTATTCGCTTTTACGTGTCCCTTCGATGTGCGTGCTCTGCTTGAGTACCGGCTACGCCCTTGCACATCATTTGACAGTGTTGCTCGTACGTCTGAAACGAAGCTGCATATGTCACTATTCTGTATTTGCAGTAAAAATACTCATTATCTCTGTTTTTTTAACAGACAGCTTGTCGAACGTAGCTGGCAAGATTGTTTAACTCTATGCATACTAGTGTCGTCTGCTGATAACCTTTGCAAACAGTTTGAACCCATATCAGGCCCGACAAAATGTTGGGCCTGGCCTGATCTGGATCCAAACGGTTTGACACTCTCATGGAATTCTTGATAGATTTCTTTTTAAAAGGTTTCTTCTGAAATACATTGTAAATATCAAAAACAAACAAAAAGCATGAACAATACACAGTAGACAAAGAGTTAGACAGTTTAGACCAGTTTAATAGTCTTCAATAAAATAACGGGCATGCCTGTCTTGGATTATTCTCAAACGTGGTTAGATTCCACAATCACTCATTGTTTTCTTAGAATATAATGTTCGTGTATATGTATACTCAGCGTCAAAGAAAAGTTACCAGTATCGAAATTTCATTATTTCAGAAAATATATAATACAGCTCTTTGGCTACTGTTACGTTCATGTTTCTGGCCAACGACAAGCTGGTTGGGAGTAATAAAACAGCTACAAGAGCCCTGGAACGAACTATGGTAGACGTGATGCACGTGCATTTTATATTTTTGCAGCATTTTTAGGAATAGAAATCATCATTTTCAGAAGACAACATGCCAAACATGCTCCAACATTTTCATTGAAAACGCCCCCAAAATGGTTGAGGTTATACCATTAAACGCGAAAAAACGAGAATCAAACTTTAGGGTATCACCAAAACTTTGCATTTTCCTATACAATGCAATAGAAACTACAGGGGTCCGTCAATCAATAATTTTAATGTATTTGGGTGTGATGTATACCGTTTTCCATGGTGGTGATGCATGGGACTCTATGCCATAAAATTGAGTGTTGAAGTATCCGCAGTTCTTGGTTCAGAATGAACTAAATATTGTCCTATGTTATACTCCGTCCAGTTAAGAGACGTTGGGCGGTTCTTAGCTAAGTTCAACCCCTAGACAAATATATTTGGAAATCGGCTAGTCAGGTTGCACTGTTCGCGTATTCACCCATCTGTGAAACTCTTCACACCAAAAGTATATACCTGTAGTCTTATAGTTGCCGTACCGTGGAAAATAAGCGTTTCGAACTATTGAAGATGAATCTGATCAGTCCAGATACCTTGTTTGAAATATGTACATACATGTATCTTAAACACGTACGTGTATCTTAAACTATACAACCAAAACATCAATCTTCGACAATGAAATCTACAATCACACAAGTTTTATTGTTTTATAAAAGATATGTGTACCCTTTCCCTGTGATCCATTTATTGAACCCTTAGCATACTGAATTTTAATGTGTGTGTGTGTGCGTGTGTGTGTGTGTGTGTGTGTGTGTAAGCGTGAGTTTTTTTGTGTGTGTGTGTGAGGGGGGGGGGGGGTGGGGGGGCAGGAGGCTATTTTCATGTTGTTGTTTTTAATGCTATTTTTCGAATTCAGAGCTAAACATCAAATCATTTTCTTGCCAAACAAACAGAATTTGGAAGAATATTTTCATCGACAATATTTGTATACACCTGTGTACCAGTAGACGCACACAACTACAGCTAAAATTAGTGATGAGTGTCTCTTTTGCCATTTTGAGTTGATTTTGATTGTTTGTATTGGTGTTTTGCGTCGCTACCAACATTTTGCAGCCATGACGCGACGTTACCTGGCCACCTAGATTGAACCAGTACTTAGCAGAGAATAAAGTGTCTTGCTTAGGACATTTCGAAGTGCTTTCATTGAACCTTCTCAAAATAGCGATTCTTTAATCGCAGGTCTAACACACTAGCACTGAGCAACTGTGGATCTCGATTTTTTGAGTCGATACTTTACATCCCAGTCATGCGCGGATCCAGAAACTTTTGTCAGAGGGGGTCCAACTTTGACAACGTTTTTTTGTTTGTTTTGTTTTTTGTTAAGTTGATGGGAGGAGAGCTGATCAAAATACCACTAAATGCGGGCCATCATCGGCCTGCCAGCAAAACGCTATTTAAATGGCGTTTCGCTGGCGTACAGATGATGGCCTTACATTGAATTCTTGCCTAGTAGCTTTGTGATTTTTTAGGGGATCTGGACCAGTATTGCTAAGAAAACCTATTTTTTGTGATCTTTCGCAGGGGTGGGTGGGGGTCAGGAACCCCCTGTCGTTCCCCCTCTGGACCCTCCCGTGCCAGTCAAGAAATTTTCAGCCATGTAGGGACGTTTCTTGGGTTGATCCAGTACTAAATAGAGTATAACGTGTCTTGCACAAGGAAACAATATGGTTCCTCCAGAGAGACTCAAACCAACGGCCCCATTATCTCAAGTCGAGCACTCTACCACTGGTTGACACTACAGGTATTATACAGCTATTTGTTCACTGTATCGGCACGTGGTAAGCGATGTCCCGGTCTCATTTAAAGCTAACGGAGATAGGAACCAGTTGTGGGCGTGGCTAGACAGTGACCCAAAAGCCGATTAATAACTACAGTTTTTGAAGGCGTCATTCATGCCAGCCTGTTTGTTGGGTTAGTTCAATAATGTGTAATCACTAAGCCTATATTACATGTATGCGGTTTATATCAGTATATCATGTGTAAAACATTTGGATCTCCGTACCAGTGTATGCAGCTTTGCGTTTTAGATGGTTACTTTAGACATGGCTGAATAGTAAATACAATAGCAAAGGATATTACAGATAAAAGCACGCTTCATGCAATCAGATCTTCATTACGCTGTGCAACCTGACTCTATATCTTTATACATGTAGTAGCAACAGGCGTTCTAACATAGACCCGTCTGCCTTTTTGATCTGACTGAAACCCACAAGGGTTCTAGAAAGCCCTGACAAGTGAGCAATAGTATATAACCAATGTGTCTGTAAACAAGTATGCGAACGTTTACCGGGCATACAAACCGTAAAAAGCTGGTCACCTTTGTCGTCTGCGGTTCAGTTGTTTTGCACGATTAACCCTTAGAGCGCCAACCACAACAAAATTCGACTGCTTTTATGGTCTGCTGAAATGTTTTAGGAGCCTTTCCAACAAACAGTGTAGACTCAGATCAGACTGCTCCTATACTAGCAGTCTGATCTGGATCCACAAAGTTTGTCTCTATACTTAGCTTTGTTAAATAATGTTAGCAAAAAATTGCAGCAGACGACAAATGCAGACGGAATTTTCGAATGATTTTTTGCTAGTGTTTTAAGGGTTAAAGCGTACCTATGCTGTTTTACCCGATTTACTGTAGACCAGTCTAAATTGACAGTGAATGGCAGTGTTCTGTCTGACACGTCCAACGTCCGTTACCTGGTCGCACTATAAGTGTATATTATTTACTGGTATTTTTTCACTGACATTGAGTATATGAGTATATATACTTCATGTTTCATGTTTGCCGATTAACCTTCCCAAACCGCCAATCACCTTTATCACGAAATGGCTATTATTTTTACCAGGAATGCTCGATATATACTAGAGACAAAATAAGGTTTGGAGAGACAGGGGTCCGGACCCCCAACCATTGACAAATCACAAAAATATAGGGTTTCTTGGAAATACTGGTCCGGACCCCCTGAAAAATCACAAAGCTACCCAGCCAGCATTCAATGTTGGGCCTTCATGGGCCCACCAAATGGCATTTCGCTGCAGGGCCAATGATGGCCCTTTTATAATGGTATTTGGTAATTTGTATTTTGGGGATCTGGGAAGAAGGGCTATTCATTTCCAGGGAACTGGGGAACACTGGTAATTATTTTCAGGGATTTGGGGAGTAAGCTCATAATTTGAGGGATTTAGGGAGCCCTGCAAATAAGTAAAAATTAATTTGAAAAATCTCGCCTTAAAGGAAAAGCCTTCATTTGGTTTGTTTTTATTAAAACAAATCTTCGACTTCTGGGCAGAATCCCCCTAAACCCCCCTTGGTCAATCTAAATGCATTTACTTTCGTGCTAACATGCTAAACTGGATTGGCATTGGTGAAAGTTTTACAATTGTGGATTTATTATCTTTAAAATTGTGGATTTTCAGGTTGATAATAAGATATATTTTGGACCACCCAGAATGCGCTAAATTGCACCATTTCAATAAAATATTCCGGGGGAGTATGCCCTCGGACCTTCCTAGCACAAATCTGAATCCACATCATTACAGAGCTATGTACACGCCTGGTACATGTATGTAATATTTGATGTAAACTAGAGGACCTGATGGTCCATGAGACGCTCAACCGATCTCTTTAATAATGTTAAAATATGTCAAGTTAAACTACAGCTTTACCATATATGGGAACTGCAGCCATTTTGGTCCAGTGACCTAAAACAATCTAACAATACTCCATCAAACAACCCATTGATTTCTGAGAAAATGTGTTTAGATATATATATATAGGTATGAGGCAGTCCAAAAGAGTGACCGTGGATAAAATATCACAGGTTAGCTTGACATTTGGTACTTATATATAATCATTTTCTCAAAAGATTTATCGCAAGTATTATGATTTCGGCTTAAACAGTTATAAAAATGAACATTTCAAGTTTTTCCCATATAAATGCATTTGGAATCAAATGTGACTTGACATAAAGTAGGTCAAGGTCAAACCAGAATAATCATTGGTGCAAACCTGGTAGGGACCGCATTTTCAATGCTACATACCAAGTCCCAAGGCCATTGGACTTTTGGTTCCAGAGAAGAAGATATTTAAAAAGGTTTTATCATATATTGGCGTGGTGGTCATCTTGGTCATGTGACCAAAACAATTTATATACATATTGGCTAACCTATCATAAGAAGACTTTATATGAAATTTGAGTTCAATTGGCCTAATTGTTTCTGAACACGTTGAAAGGTCTAGAATATAAGGGACCTTTGGCAGAAAGGTCAAATGTCAACATTGACCTTTAAAACTTATTAATAGCCATTGTATCTTTTAAAATTCCAGAATGGTCCATGTACTCTCTATCTTACGCCTGTCAATTTACTGTCTCATCACACGAGAGCAAAATGTTCATACTCTGAACTATTTGCATTATTAATATAATCAGAATGATAGATGTGGCATTGCCTCCCAAACAATCTGCAAATAGCTGAATGTGTGAGAATCAAAACCCAGCTGAACAAAGTTAAGAAAATGAAATTAGCACTCTAATAGATCGGATGAAATATTGAAGTCAAATTCCATAAAAGACGGATATCTTTCCTTCAGAAATAAAATGCTGACATTGTAAAATAATACATCGAATATAATTTTGTTTAGCAGACAGATTGCTTGCTAAAGATGAATGAAAATATAATAGATATAAAAATTTGCCTAAAATGTGGTTTTTAGACGAATCAAGCGTGCATATAAACAGACAGTATAATACAACTTTTTGCTCACTGTAAAGGCGGTAACCTTAATATTCATATCTGGGCGTGGTTCACCCAGGTGAACCGCATGTCTAGATCTCGAAGGGTGTTGGCTATCGGAGGTAAACATTGAAATAATGGATGGATAGTGTCTGTATTTATCCATTTTTAATCCATATGGAAAGTTTCTAGGGGACGGGAGCAGCAAACATGTTGCTTCTATATTGAGTGATAAGGACTCAGAATCGGTTAAATACTTTTGATCCACGTCTGTATGATTCAGGGCGACTTTTCAAACGGCGAATGTGAATTTTTCAATGAAAAAAGGCTTATGGTTTGATCATTGCTGGACTTATATCAACCTTTGATACTAATTACCTGTGCCGCTACCATTCTATATCATTCTCCTGCATGGCTTGTAAGTGTCATGTCCAAATCTGCTATTAAAACTTCAAATTTTGAAAATCTCTTACGTTGCTATCGTTTTGATGGTTAGCAAAATGTTCAGAGGACTTACCTCCGAATGGAACGCTATCCATAAACATGACACCATCGTCAGCTATTTTGCTGGCGTTTTAAGGACTAAATAATGTGTTTAGCGTCTATACTGACGTAATGGCGCAAGATGTTACAGTTACTATTGAACAAAATCACGCCTCATTTTCAGCTTTTACCTATGTCTAAGGTAGACCAGTCCTGAGCTGCCGCCTTTACAGTCACCAAAAAGTCCTATACTATCTTACATGTAGCAGCTTATTTATTGTCTCTCAACAACACTGAAACATGCACGTCATGAATCAGGAATCGTACTGCATCGACACCTGGGACAGGCTGTTAGATAAGAGTGTGGATTTATTTCTCAACAAGGTATATGTTGTGTGTAATCAAAATAATCGTTTCAACGAGATTGTTCTTTTGAGCAACCAAAAAATGAACGTTCAAACTGATGAATCAGAAAACATAACAATTTTACTCATAAATTGTTTGATTATCTGGACCTATTAATCATAAACCTCAGTATCTGGTTTGGCTTTTATTTTTTCTTGTAGACAATATGGAGCATTTACTTAGCATTTACCGACCCCCGTGGCACTGGTAACTAGAATGTAACACCTGCCTGTGAGACGTTTCCATGAAGCGTTACAGGGAATGCTTGCTTTCGGAACTGCCTCGACCAATTCCGTGGAATTCCGTGGAATCAGACCTCGGATGTACATCGAGAATCTACTTTGATAACGTGACGCTGATGTCACAGAAACCATGCCGACACATAATAAGTGTGATTGCAGCAAAACAAACGGTGTATAAATGAAGTTTATGTTATTCAATAAAATATAGCTATTGTGATATCCTACTGAAAATACACAAACTTCGTGTATTCTGCTGGTTAAACTTTTCGGGTAATCAGAAAAAATGGATTTTAATAGGGCTGAACCCACATGCTACAGAACTATTTTTTCATACACCAGTTCCGGCTAACAAAATGGAGCTTGTTTGTACATAGTACTACGCGTAATGTGCCTTACGTGCACCCGATGCTTGATTCGATTCTTGAATTGTGCCAGGCCGTTCCGATTGCACCTGCCTGTGAGACTTTTACATGAAGCGTTACAGGGAATACTTGATGCAACGCGGACTGAAATTGTAATTTAAACACCAAAAAATGATTATTTCACATTGTGCAAGACTGTGCCATTCTATTCTACCTTTTCCGAATTGAAGTCACGTGACTACATACCAGTATTGCTTTGAATATAAGAAAGTTACATGTAGTTTTAACAAATGCCTTTAATTTGTTGCAAGAGTTGTATTATCCTTGCAGGCATGTTATCCGTATCATAGGTGGAAAGGAAAACGATTCTCGCGGAACTGCCAAACAAAAATCTACTTTCACATTACGATGTGCCACCAATGTGTTCCAAAAGTTTGGTCACCATAAACATAATGTGATTGTGTACCCAACATGATCTTTACCATGATCAGGATGCTACAATGTATTAGCCTCGACGCGAAAAGCCCTGTCTTCGGAGTTTACGAACAACAAAGGCGCAGACCAGCCTGTGCATCTTCGCAGTCGGATCAGCACCTTTGTTATCCACTAATTGCGACGTATCATATCTACATAACACCCCCATTCTACTGGACGGCGATCCCGCTACGCTCATGGCGATCTAGGATTTTCTCTAAAATTATTCGAAATCGCCGCGGAAGCGTAGACAGCCACACGATTTGGGGACTTGACGCTTCCAGTACGCTTCCACTACGCTTCTACTACGCTTCCGTTACGCTGCTGCTACGATCCCACTACGACAATAAAGATCTGGCTACGCTTAGTCTACGGCGCTGATGGTGATGTAGCTGCGATCTTGCTACGACCTTGGCAATGGCGCTACGCTTTCGTTGCGCTTTTATATCCTTTCTTTATAGAATCTGAAATTTCGATACGCTTCTACTACGACCAAGGCGCTTCTACTGCGCTCTTGCCGTTTTTGCTACGCTTCGTGTCATTTTGACCAAAATTTCGAATCGTAGCGGAATCGCCGTCCGGTGGAATTGGGGGGGGGGGGGTAGCTACAAGCGATATCTTATTTTTCTAGCTAGTATCTGTAGCTGAGGAGAATGGTTTAAGTCTCACTTTGTCGGAAACATCAAAGACAAGTTTTTTTCGCGTCACGGCCCAATTATCATTACCGACATTATCCAGCCAAAGAGAGAATTGAAAAGTCTACACCAACTGAAGTACATGTATTTGAGTTGTCATTCTATACCCTTTATCATCGGTGACTGGGATCAATTCTCATCCATGCTATAGGCATCCAGACTATTGAAGGGTTCGGAGAATCTCTCTAGATATTGACGTGGTGTGTCAAGTTTATCTGTTTTACAGGCATCGCAATTGTACATAGGGAAACTGATTCTGAGCATATTGTGTCTTGTGACTGTTTGTGTTCTGTGACTCTTTCTCACGGTGCCGTGGGTTGGTCTGCAGTGTGTGATTGTGTTTTTCCTGATCTTACTCATTTACTTTTGATATCCTTACTATGGAAGGAGTATATGTAGCTGAAATGCGATAAAATGATAAAACGTAACTGAACAGAAATTTCATTAGACGTTAACTGTACAGTGTCTTGTCTATTCAATTATTAAAATACTTAATAAAATAAAATACTGCATTTGCAACTGTCTGGCGTCTGCCTCTTCACATTAGAAAAGGGTACGTGCATTAAGGGGGCTATTTTGGGCCCCTCTAGAGTCAAAAACTGAAAATTGCTTTTCATCTATTTCTTTTAATTGATTTATTAGAAGAATAACTGAAGTGTAAAATTTCGACATTTATTCAAATTTTACTGATGCTATGGTAACAAAAATGGCCGCCAAAATAGGCTTAAACCAGAGTCATTGTTATTTTGTACCAAATGTAAGGCTTTTGGAGATCGAATTGTTAAGAATTAGATATCAGCACAGCTTAACACCAACGAAAAATCCTTTCAATATGTTGTTTGCCATGGTAACTCTCATCTTATGTTAAAATATATGTTTGGTATTTGCTTGTCCTCTATGTTAATATCTCTGTCAAACCTTTCAATTTTGCTCCAAAGTGTTCAACTTCCTATTTCCAGCCTAATTTGGTGGCCATTTTTGTTACCATAACAACGGTAAAAGTCGAAGTAATTTTGAGACTTTTACACTTTGGTTTACGTTTTAATAAACTAATAAGAAAACATCGATGAAAATTATGTTAAACTTTTTCATATTTTAGCCTCACCGAAAATAGATTCAAATCTAACGAATATGATTCACACTATACATAGAAAAAGCAGTTTTTGTGTAATCAAAATTTCAAAAACGTCTAAAAATTTCCAGATTTTACATGTATTCTACAATAGAGTCAAATTTCTACTAACATGTAATACAATCAAAGGCGCAAACAGTTCTGATAAAATTAAGTGATACGTATAATGTATGTTGCCATAGCAACAGCTGTGCATATGGGCTATATACACTTCCTTTAAAACAGGGTACCTCATTTCAAATGCTTTTGTAAACACGGGATGTGCGTATGTGGGCTATATGTGCAGTCTATGCAATCGCATACACACCAAATTTACAGAAACATGGAGCATTCTTGAAATATTTCTCATAGCGTCTCTGAATTAGCGTCATATATTAACACAATGGTCTTGACGTCAGAACGGCATTAACAACATTAAGTGACGTCATGTTTAAAACGTATCATATATACCAGATTAAACGCTCGTATCTTTGATATTTGTAAAGATAATCTCTTCAAATTTTCTGTAATTGTTCACAACAGCTAGGTCTTTCTTTCACTGTAAATATCTCACTTTTGACTTTTATTGCCCAAAGGTCTCTTCTGTCAGATCTTGGCTCATGTACATTTAATACGACCACCTTACTTTGACAGCCTTTCAGTGACATCTGCGTCACCTGAGCAACCCACACATGCAGATCACGGAAGTTACGTGCTAGTTGCTTAACTGTGATCTTAGTTTAGAATTCTTTGACGTGTAAAACAGTTTTGCGGTCTAATATATTAGCACAAACGGTGGAATGACATTCATGGAAGGAGCGTTTCTTTTATTTAATGAATTGTTAAGACTATTAGTAAGTAGTTGTAGAAACCTAAGGCTAGGATCCTTGTGCATCAGTCAACATAGTTTAAACGAATCAAAATATGAAAAAAAATATCAATGAACTAAGAGAGGTTTTACCAACTTCACATGGCAGTTCAAATATATGTAAGAATTGAGTGGGATGTTGCGCGTGCTTTCATAGCTTTTGCAATCATACGGAGTAGGCTGTTTTGCTCTAATACTACAGAGTCTACAGTTGAGCCAATTCATGAGATCAATGCTAAGAAAAGAATACTCAGAGCCTTCGCTGCTTGTAAACAAACAGATTGCATGTAGGTATAGGTTTAGACCAATATTTAGGCTAGATACATCCTCAGGGACGTTTGTTGAGGACTTTTGCGATAAGAATCAACACCTCAAGTACTCGCTCAGTTACAGTTTGTTGAGCCATATATTTAAGCAAAAGCCCCCATGCGAGCTATTTTTGTGTTAATGAAAGTACGAAAGATGGCAAAGATCAGGAATCGATACAATCAAGCACCACACCTGACCCAGGATACGGATGGGAAAGTGACAACGTCACGAGTAGACATCACGAACGAGAGCCAAGAGGTCAGCCCTTTCCACGAAAGCATAACAAAACAAGACAGAAATAACATAAATGATCCTCAAAAGAAGGACCGCCTTGGAACGGCCAGTAAAATATTTTACTGGAGGGCTAAACCGGTTTAAAGGTGTACCAACCTTACCCTTAGTCCAGATGGGGATCAATACACATAGATGTTTGGTTTGCATGAAAGACCCCTAACTTATCAATGCACCATCTCATAACAAACCAAAAACTTTGTAACAAGAGGAGCACAATTAGTAACCATCGGATCTTATGCAATATGCTTATATAATTCGAGCCAAATAAAAAGTGTAACGTACGTCATTGTCATGTGGGTATGTTGCACACGAACATCATGGATAAACAGTGCCGTTTCGAAGCAGAAAAGGAGTAAATATTTCATGTCACATGTAGAATTTTTCCAGACTATGTCTGTGACGCAGCTACCCCAGAAACGGCTCTTATTACAACTGCTTACAAATTCAGCTACCAATAGAAATTTCTTGATTTAAAAGATTTACTCGATCAACCAAAAGTTTCCTGAAGATCGGAACACACCGCTCGCTGAAATCAGAAAGATAAATGACATTTTGCTTACTTCGCTGACTTTTTATAATTATTTTTACAAATATAGTAATATCATTCATTAGTTGATCCCGTGCCATATAACACAGTTCGTCGACAGATAGATTGGCATTGGAACGCCACAACCGAAAATAAGTAAAAATCTTCCATAGGAGCACATCAGATCACATTTTTTGCAGATAAGGAAAACATCTTCCAGATGGGGAACACATCCAAGTTAAGTTCATTGTGGAAGTGGTATGAAACGTTACACTTTTTCATCTCTTAATTGTCATATTAACAATTGAAAAACTTCGCAATATATTTAGGTAGATTTGCATAATGTCATTTTCTCACACAAACAATCTACCGAAATGTCTCACAGCAAGCCTAACAGTTAATATTTTTGCTCAAACTACGTGACTGAAACTACGATATACTTGATTGGCCAATAGCAAGAAATCAACTCATGAAATCTGTGCATCTCTTCACCAAGAACACCATTCTTGCGAGATACAATAATACCGCATTCAGATCTCACGCATTTGACACTTTTTATATATGATTTACCAATTCTATATTTACTGATTGGTCCCGGTCTACAGATTGTTAGTAATGCACAAACAGGTAACCAGTGACACGAAATATTTACCCTGTGTCTGCTTTGAAACAGCACCGTTTATCAATGGTTGTCATGTACTCTGTATCATGTAACCACAAGACTATGATGTACGTTAGTTTGTGTGCCAAATCTTATAAAATTGAGATAATGGAGAGCATCACACATTTTCTGACATGACCACAAATTATATCTTTTAGATTGTTCAGAAGTAGAAAAAATATGTTTCTCATTACAAGCCCCTTTTGTTAAAAGTGTGCTCAAATAATTCAGCTAGTTTATCTTTGATTAGATTATGAGGAAATGTATTACAGAGAGTAGCGAACTCGATGCTAGAAAACCATACCATTTTTATTTGTCAAGAATCTCATCTGAATTTTTAAATAGTCAGACCGATGTAGACTTTAACCAATCCTCTCATAAACTGTCTCATAACATTTAATAAAATGTTTTTTCAGTGAGGCAAGAAGTCAAAAGTATAGACAACTTAAAATAGTAGTACATGAGCTAGTATAAGCAATGCAACGTAATATATAGTGTATTGTTTGTTTGTTTAGTTGTTTTACGTCCCAAGTCAACAGATATGGTCATGGCGGGACGGTATATAGGGTATTGTATGAATAATCTGGAAAACGGATTCTTCAGAAATAGAGAGAAAACAGCAGACTCCGTTATATTGAGTCTGTTCATGGGAACTAATGGAAAGTGCAACAATTCTCACGCCCCTAGCACCGGCATAAGCGGTATTCTGCTTTCTGTCAGAACCCAATATTCCTGAAGGACCAGCATATAAAACTTTCAACACTTTGTCGAAGTTTGTGTAATCCGTATAACGTAGGAAGCTTGCTATGACCCTAATCAACAAACACAACACACTTAGCAGCTCCATGGCACCGATGCCTATCAACGACATACCCCTCATTAAGCAAGCTTGCTTAGGACTAGGATTAAGCAGTGCTAAGTTCTTGCTTTAGGGTGTTAATGCAGTACACTGTGTGGTTGTTTTTGGAATGAAATCAACAGAAAAATTAAATCCTATTCACCTTTACTTGTATCGTACGAAGTATGGTAGATGAAAATTTTAAACAAAATTGAGAACGTATACTCCGTCCAGATAAGAGACGTTGGGCGGTTCTTAGCTTAGTTCAACCCCTGGGCAAATACATTTGGGAATCGGCTAGTCAGGTTGCATTGTTCGCGTATTCAACCATCACACCAAAAGTATATACCTGTAGTCTTATAGTTGCCGTATCGTGGAAAATAAGCGTTTTGAATTATTGAAGATGAATCCGATCAGCCCAGATACCTTGTTTGAAATATGTACATACATGTATCTTAAACATGTACGTGTATCTTAATCTATACAACCAAAACACCAATCTTCGACAATGAAATCTGCAATCACACAAGTTTTATTGTTTTATAAAAGATATGTGTACCCTTTCCCTATGATGATCCATTTATTGAACCCTTAGCATTCTGAATTTTAATTTGTGTGTGCCTGTGTGTGTGGGGGGGGGACAGGGGCTATTTCATGTTGTTGTTTTCAATGCTATTTTTTTAAATTCAGAGCTAAACACCAAATCATTTTCTTGCCAAACAAACAAAATTTTGGAAGAATATTTTCATCGACAACATTTTTGACGCGAATATTTTCATATAGCATACTATAAGTAAACCTGTGTACCAGGAGACGTACACAACTGCAGCAAAAATTAGAGATGAGTGTCTCTTTTCTTATTTTGAGTTGATTTTGTTTGTTTGTATTGATGTTTTGCGTCGCTGCCAACATTTTTGCAGCCATGGCGCGACGTTTCCTGGCCACCTAGGTTGAACCAGTACTTAGCAGAGAATAAAGTGTCTTGCTTAGGACGTTTCGAAGTGCTTTCATTGAACCTTCTCAAAATAGCGATTCTTTAATCACATGTTTTATGTAACACACCAGCACTGAGCAACTGTGGATCTCGATTATTTGAGTTGATACTTTACACCCCAGTCATGCGAGGATCCAGAAACTTGTGTCAGAGGGGGTCTAACTTTGACAATGTTTTTTAGTTGATGAGAGGAGAGATGACCAAAATACCACTAAAAGCGGGCCGTCATCTGCCCGCCAGCGAAACGCCATTTAAATAGCGTTTCGCTGGCGTCCCGATGATGGCCTAACATTGAGTTCTGGCCTAGTAGCTTTGCGATTTTCCAGGGGATCCAGACCAATATTGCCAAGAAAACCTTTTTTGTGATCTTTCAGGGGGGGGGTCCGTACCCCTCTTGATCCGCCCATGCCAGTCAAGAAATTTTCAGCCATGTCGGGACGTTTCCTGGGTTGAACCATTACCAAATAAAGTATAACGTGTCTTGCATAAGGAAACAATATGGTGAGACTCAAACCAACGGCCCCTTTATCTCAAGCCAAGCACTCTACCACTGGCTGACTCTACAGGTATTATACAGCTATTTGGTCACTGTATCGCCACGTGGTATGCGATGGCGATGTCTCATTTAAAGCTTATGGAGATATGAACCAGTTGTGGGCGTGGCTAGACAGTGACCCAAAAGCCAATTAATAACTACAGTTTTTGTAGGTGTCATTCATGCCAGCCTGTTTGTTGGGTTAGTTCAATAATGTGTAATCACTAAACCTATATTACATGCATGCCATTTATATCCGTATATCTTGTGTAAAACATTTCGACCTCCATACCAGTGTATGCAGCTTTGCGTTTTAGATGGTTACTTGAGACTGGCTGTATAGTAAATACAATACCAAAGGAAATTACAGATAAATGCACGCTACATGTAATCAGATTACGCTGTGTAACCTGACACTATATCTTTATACATGTAGCAGCAACAGCCGTTCTAACAGAGACCAGTCTGCCTTGCTGATCTTGACTAAAATCCACCTAGGTTCTAGTTTAAGTTTTCTGCGAACGTTTACCGGGCATACTAACTGTATAAAGCTGGTCGCCTTTGTCGTCTGCGGTTCAGTTGTTTTGCACGATTAACCCTTAAAGCGCCAATCACAACAAAATTCGACTGCTTTTGTCGTCTGCTGAAATGTTTTAGAAGTCTTCCCAACAAACAGTGTAGACTCAGATCAGATTGTTCCCATACGAGCAGTCTGATCTGGTCCACACTGTTTGTCTCTATACTTAGCTTTGTTAAATAATGTTAGCAAAAATTGCAGCAGACGACAAATGTAGACGGAATTTTCGGATTATTTTTTTTGCTGGCATTTTAAAGGGTTAAAGCGCACCTATGCTGTTTTACCCAATTTACTGTAGACCAGTCTGAATTGACAGTGAATGGCAGTGTTCTGTCAGACCCGCCCAACGTCCGTTACCTGGTCGCACTATAGCTTGGATGATTGCTGATAATAATTGCGCATATGTGATAGATATCCCTCATCACATGCATGTATACTAATCAAAAAGTGATTCCTCTCTCTTATTTCCGTTTATCATATGTATATTTTGTGTCTTTTTTTATTTATGAGCAGGATAAATGTAATGCTCAGTTGTGTCAAATCATATGTTCAAATAGAACGACCTGTCGCAATCCTGAATTGCCGCCATGTTTGTTACTTCAAGTTAATTAAAAGCCAAGCATTTGCCAGTTTGAACTAACTTGGATTAGTACACGCATATTATTGTCTGGATGACATAACCTCTTTCACTTTATGGTCAATCATATTATCATGATTATGAAATAAAAGCTTTACACTTTCATATAAAATAGATTAATTAAATTATAAATTAATAAATTGAAGAGTAACATATAAGCTCAACTACGATTTAGAAATAAGAAGATGTGCAAATAACACCTCTGCCACTTTATCCTGCACATAAATGTCAAAATGCCAACAAGTGTTGGTATTTTAACATTTATTAGCATGGTAAATACAATATCTTAGAGATTTAAAGCAAGGAACTCCTTAATTTGTCGATCTTTTAGCTTTTATGAGCAGTTGAAATTTCGTGCTAAGTTGAGTTGAGGAGAAAACAGTTTTATACCCGCTGGGCCAGTAGATGCTCGCAGAATAGTCTACATTTACGAAAGGGATAACTTGAAATTCGGATGAGAATGTGTTGGTTGGCTATAGAAAGTAGACTTATCATCATAGCGATCATGTTGTTTTGATACAGACAACTTCAAGTGCTACACAACAGATTAAGAAAGTAAACCAGCTTTCTTATTACATGCATGTATAGCAAGCATTGTTTTAGATTGACTACCTACAAATCCTTACAACTAGATAGGACCGTATTCAACTTTTATAGTTTCTCGTCCTTTTCTTAGTCTTCTTTGATTTCCTTTCTGTGGTGTGTACATTCAAATGTAAGTGAGTATTACCAGGTAATGCCACAATTACACATAGCAGACCAACCCAATATATTGTAAGAAAAAGATACAAAACACCAACAAGTTACAACCACATTACATAGAGAAGACAATTAAAGCAAAGCGACCAGCTCACTCTTCCTCATCCAGATGGTTGCAAAACTAGAAATGATACCATGCACTGAATAACAACAACAAGGACACCCCAAAAAATAAAACAAAACAAAAACACTCGGAGCAACAATAAACAATGATTCAACAACAGCAGAAACACCGCCTTAAACAACTGTACTGTAGTGCTAACGTCATCGCACTGTATCACCTTTAATGCACTGATGTTGTGTGCAGTTTGTTCAATACTCATAAAAGCTTCTATCAGTTTACTGGAGTGAACTGTACAGTTTTCAAAACCATCCCTGTATGATATATCATGTTTACATAGGTATTCTCACGAAGTTGATCATGTACCCACTGACAGTAAACTTGTTGTGACCAATCACACGGGGTGCGATGAGTGTATTAAGGGCTTCTTATGTACATGTACACCATTCCTATACATATCTATATTATATTTGCATACACGTCAAACGCAGGGTATGGCAAGCCAAGTGCACATTAATTCTTTAAACCTAAGTTTGAACTTCAAACCTAGGTTTGAAAATCTTAAACCTAGGTTTAAAAGAAAAAGTGCACATTAATTCTTTAACCAGGGGTTGAAGTTTCAAACAGGGGTTTTAGCTGGCCAAATGCACATTCATTATTTAAACCTAAGCTTGAACTTTAAACCACGGTTTGAAAATCTTAAACCTAGGTTTAAAAGAAAAAGTGCACTTTAATTCTTTAAACCAGGGTTTGAAGATTCAAACAGTGGTTTTAGCTGGCCAAATGCACATTAATTCTTTAAACCTACGTTTAAACTTTAAAATGAGGTTTGAAAATCTTAAACCTAGGTTTGAAAGAAAAAGTGCACATTAGTTCTTTAAACCAGGGTTACACTAACAAACACATTGCACCAGTCAAAAATAAATTAAAGCATCCAGCTCTCATATTCTAAGCGAGATGGCATAAAGGGCACTAAGTGTTACATAAATAAGCAAGGACCAAACGCAAAGCTCCTCCAAATGGGAGCAACAATTCATAATTAATCAACATTAACATAGCCACCGCCTTAGAACGGACAGCAGCTGGTGCCACTTGAGACTTAAATCAATCTAGCTGGTCAAATATTCGCCCTAGATTCTGCTGAATATTGTAAAACACAAAATGTGTTTTGGTCGCGTGAAGGCTTTCTAACTTATGTAATGTATCATCACAGGGAAAACAATCAAATCAATAAACGAGCTGTGATGAAACACAGAAAAGGGATCTTAATTCAAAGTCAGACAGAGCTAAAGAACCCCCCTAGTTGAGCCATTGTATGCCCAGCTAACGACAAACGTCAGGCACTGACCCAACGATGAAAGGTTTAGGTTAGGATCGTCATTGGGTTTGAGGTCTGACGAACTGTCGCGCAATTAAAGAGGAACTCATATTTATAAAAATGATTTGGTTGATAACCATCCATTTTGACTGTATGCACTTTTACGTGTAACTTGCAGGTAAACCGAAAACCAAAGCAGCGTCATGACGTTGTAAGATACGTTACGTCTTGTATGCAAATACCTTGACCACAAGACGCATTTATATGAGGCTGTTTATCTTGTGCGATGGAATAACTGTGATTCAATGCTAATGGCACCGCACGCTGTAACCTTTAACGTACTGATGTCATGTGCAGTTTGTTCATCGGTACAGTAGTAAACTGTCAAGTTGTTGAAACCAAAAATAGTAAGTGAGTATGATCAGAAAATATTACAATCACAAACTGCAGACAAACACATGGCCAATCCTGTTTGCTTAACATAAGTTTTCTCATGCCGATTGTCAGTAAACTTGTTATGATCAAATCGCATAGTAGGGTGCGTCGAATGTATTGGAGGCTACTTATATATACCATTTCTATACTATTCGCATGCACGTCGAACGCAGGACACATCTCGTTTATTATCAACTCATAAAAGCAAACTATTTTTCTGAGTGAAGCGCAGTATGTGTTTAACGCTCCAGCGGATAGGACTCCTGTCATCTACATTTGAAATGCATTATAAAATCATTATAGGAACATCATTATATTATACAGGTATTCATTAACTTTCTTATATCATTTTGTATCATTCAGATTTATATATATCTGCTAACACGTTATGGACTCTTACTTGTATTTGTGTCCACAACAGCTATTTAATGAATCTATATTTTTCTTCGAAATTAGTCCGCAATGAAATATATTTCGACATAAAACATGTAGAATGTTTTTGTTCGATTTGATTCTTTACGTCCCATTCAACACTTTTTCAGTTAAAGCTGATAGCATTTAAATAAGTACAATATAAATATAGATGCTAGTGCAACTGCTCAAACTAATGCCTTAAAATGTCACAATTGGCTAAAATAGAAATACTAGTATTTTGTACGAGTCAGTGATGTTTTTTTAAAACCAGAAGTGCTAACAAATCACTTAAAAGTTGCAATTCGGTCATTTTAGGAACAGTTACTCTTTCTTTGTGTTTGTTATATAAATTGTTACCATAGAAGTGGCCCCAGGGGATTGGGATATGGGGAGAATAGCATTTTATTTTCAGGGAGCTGGGGAGCACTGGTGATTATTTTCAGGGATTTGGGGAGCAAGCTCATATACCCCGGCATCCAATTTAAGTTACCTTGTATCCCCTCAGGACAATATTTCATGGGTGCCAAATTGTTCATTGGGACCCCCTAAATACGAAACGAGGTTGTCCCAAAAATGGTATGGGCTATGTGAAAATGCATGGTTTCTATGGCAAACCATTGTGAATTTGAGAATGGGGGTTTGCCTACAAAATTACTCATATTTCAGCTGTTACTTATCCTAGAATACTAAACTTAATACTAAATTAAAGCTTCGACATAGGCCTATTACGCCCTTGCTGAATATGCAACTTATCTAATTTGCATATTCAAAAATATTCATGAAAACATTAAAAATGTGGTTCACAAATGGGGGTATACGTACAAGATCAAAAGTGTCTCAGCTGCTTTTAGTCGTGGATTACTAAAGTGTGTTCTAAATTAAAACTATGACATAGGCCTTTTAATTCATGGTAAATATGCAAGTTATCATATTTGCATAATTTGCTTATTCATGAATATTAATAAAAAACGCTAAAAATAAGGGAAATCATTAAACATATAAATAGGCTTATTTCATTCCAATATTGTCATTGATGCATGTTTTAATATACTCAATGTTACAATTTAACACGTTCATTCGTCCAGTGGTGCTATATTAATTATATCTCACTTTAATATTCATGTAAATACATGAAAACTTAAAAAATGAGGGTAAATCACGTAAAACTGTAAGCCTAGTTGAGGGGTTAAGGTACAATCTATCCTGCACTACTAGGACCTTTTAAATTCATGCCAAATTTTTTGCAGTGGGACCCTCAGAATGTGAAACAAAGTTCTCCTCAAAAGAAATTTGGAATGGGCTATGTGAAAATACATGGTTACATGGCAACCCTTATATAATTCTCGAGATTGGGCGGTAGGCCTACTAATTCAATCATACCTAGGGTTCTACTTATTCTAGAGCACTGAAATTGGTATCAAATTAAAGCTTAGACACATGTCGTTCTTCCCGTGGTCAGATTTGTAAATAATATAATTTGCATATTTATGAATATTAATATAAACCTAAAAAATTGAAGTAAAATCATAAAAAAACATAAATGAACTTATTTCAGCACAAAAAACATCATCAAACAGTTTTCCAGTTTCTATATTTTCAGTGATTTAATTTGAAAAGTTCTTTCATCCAGTCGTCCCATATGAAACTATCTCATTTGCATATTAATGAATATTAATGAAAACATCTGTAATGAAAGAAAAAATCTTAGAAAAAATAAGGGAATACAAATTTACAATTAGCACTGTTTCAACTACCATGTGTTCTAGTGTTTCAAATCTAGTGCCAATTCAATGCTTAGACATTGTACTTTAACCATTAGGGTATAATATGAAAAATATTTATTATGAATATTCATGAATTTTAATGAAAACAGAAGAAATGAATGAAAAAATGCGGAAAAATCAAGGGGTGCACTTCCAAAATAATCCATATCTCAGTTGCTAAGTGCCCTATAGTGCACAAATAGTAAGTGAGTATGATCAGGAAATACCACAATCACAAACTGCAGACAACCCCGTGGCACCGCGAGGAAGAGCCGCTCAACCATCACGAGACACCAGGAAGACAAATTAAGCAAAGCAATCAGCTCTCTCTTCCCCATCAAGATGATTGCAATACTAGAATGGACATAAAGTAACGTACAACGTAAAGCCTGATTTTAAATTAATGCATAAACACAGCGTGTTTACCAAAACGATCCAATTGTTAACACATCAAATTTAATTTCTCACGAATATTGATGAAAACATTAGAAATTACAGAAAATATACAGGAAAATTAAAGCGGTATACCATCAAAATGATCATATCTTATCTTTCAATTGCCCTGTAGTACCAACTTGGTACCATATCAAACAGCATAATCCTAAGTTTTAGAGTCAAAGAAAAAAAATACTAGAATTATAGCAGCTTAGATATGAGTAATGTTGTATGTACACTGCTATCAATTTGTATACATTTTTTCATGTATTTCAAAGGTTTTTTTATTAATATTGATCTTATACAAATTAGATAATACTTATATTTTCCCACTAGGTAAACTCTTATGCATAGGCTTACATTAAGTATAATGTTTTCTACTCTAGGGCAATTAGCAGCTAAGATATTGGCAATTTTGTAGGTATACCCCTTTATTTTTCGTCGATTTTTCTCTTTATTCTAATGTTTATATCAATTGTCATGAATATGTAAATGAGACAACTGGCAAATATTACCGTTGTGATAAAGGGCTGTGTCATAACAGTAAGTTGGCATCATGTCTGCTACTTAAGGGCTATAAGCTGCTGAGATATGAGTAATTTTGTAGGTATATCCCCTTAATTTTCAAGTATTTTTCTCAAAATGCTCATGGTTTTATCAATATTCATGAATAATTGTATATGATCATTTTAAAAATTGATCATTTGTTAAACATACTGTTGTATTAGCATTAATTAAAATTCATAATTATTCATGTTAATAATTTTTCATAGCGAACCTTAAGGTAAAAGTAGTGTGTCGAAGCATTGATTTGGCACCGAGTTTGATACACAAGGACGCATAGCAGCTGAGATATTGGTAATTTTATACGTACATCCCTTATTTTTTCTGAGATATTACTGGTACATAATCTTCGCCCTAGATTCAGCTGTTGTTGAAGTACAACAAATGTTCAGCTTGCACGGAGGCCTCTTAACTATTACAATGTATCATCATGGAGAACCCTCTAATCAAATTGACACACCATGATGAAACAAAGAAAAGGGCTCACGACTCACAGATAGTCTGAGCTAAAGAAAACCTCAAGTTGAGCCACGGCGGGCCCAGCTACAGATAAGCACCAGGCACCAATCACTGATTGCAGCTTTACGTCAGAGCCGTCATTGAGTCTGAGGCCTGACCCACCATAACTAGAAACCTTGATTGGGTTTAAAACCAGGCATGCAGATCATCGCATGACTTCCAAGTTATATCCAACATTTATAAAACGTTTGATAATCTTTTTGAAATGTTCACTAAAATTGGGTTTCCAACAATTCTTTTGAATTTATAAACTACATCACCATAAAATATAGGTACTGATATGCCCTGTTGCAGAAGAGTTTTTAACCCAATGCTGTATTTAACAATTATCTCTGAGTGTCCGTGGTAGAATTAAGAAAATGCTTTTCGAACTTTATTATATCTATAACCTTGTTTTAATAACATAGCAGTCAAAAATAGGGTTCTGTTGTTGAATTCGTCAACAATAGAACTCACTCTTGCAAAACGAATAAGCTGAGAAATATACAGTATATACACCATAGGAAAGGGAGCGAAGAACATCTCCATCAAGAAATGGGAAATTTACTTTTCAAAATTAAAATCAGCCCTTTTATCATAAATTTTAGACGAAAATATGCCATTTGTTATGGACAAGTTCAAGTCTAAAAAAGAAGCTTCAGTATCAGAAGAATTCGCCTTATTTAAGTGAAGTTCAGTAGTATATATCTGACCTACCATGTGTTCAAAATTAAGTAAGTCATTTAAATATCTGGAGGTGCAGTTAAAAGCTTCAATAACATCAGTTTGATTATTGTCTGACAGAGAAAACATGAAGTATCTCTCATAACAAAAGAAAAAAACAAATCTGCAACAACAGGAGCACAATTAGTACCCATTTGAATACCTAAAATTTATCTATATAATTTAGAGCCAAATCTTATAAATATATTGTCCAAAAGATAGTGGAGAGCATCACAGATTTCTGACATGACTACAACGTCTTTCGTGTTGGTTGAGGCATGTTATCATTACAAGCCAAATAAAGTGAGCCCTCTCTGTTAAATGTTTGTTCAATTAATTCCGTTAGGTTTTCTTTGATTTAATTATGAAGTCCGACCCAACGACGTGCAATAAAAAGGGAAAGCAAAGTTGCCAACCTAGATTGGGTTGACCACCAAGCATATAGTCTGTTGCACCAAGTATTGAGTCCCATCCTATAAGCTCACCAGGAGCCTTCGGCTCAGTTGAGCTAAATGCTTGTTAGGCAAGCATTTAACTCAACTAAGCCGAAGGCTCCTGGTGAATATGACCAGAATATGTCAGAAACACAGACTACAATCCAGTCTATGTCAGGACATATCACAATCAAATCACAGACTGTAGACCAACCTAAGGCACCCTGAAATGGAGACGCAGAACATAGACAGCCACTAGGGTATCCGTACATGTACCAACCATAGGAAGGCCTCATTTATACAGTCTGGTCAAAGTGCTAGTTCTTATTCTAAGACATAGATCTTAGGTTGATAAGATCTAAGTTGCGAAAGAATTAATCAAATTACGTCGTTGTTGGGGATGATATAACGTGATAAACCATTAGAGGTGTGTGCATTTAGAAATGTAATGTAATGACGTTAATAACAACGCTGTGTACATAATGACAAATTTAATATCAACGTTCTCACGCTGAAAATGCGATTACAAAGCAATTGTATTATTATATGATAAACAGAATCAACATTCCGTAGTGGTGAACGTTGATCTTAGAACAAATTTTATGTAAGTTAAAATCAGTTTGTACAGCTCTGACTGCGCCGAGAAGCATCATTGGTGATAAATTTGTAGCTGAATGTATACAATTTGCCTGGGATTTGTGTAAGTTTACAGTCTATTATATATATTATATCTTCTCAAATATGAGCCGTGACATGAGATTTCCAGCAATGTGACATTTTGACAAGTGTAGACTCGGACGAGCCTATGCAGCCCCATTTTAAGCTTAAAAACTCCAAATCGTGTTCAGTCAGTAGCTTAGCAATCGTAGAATACTCGAGCGACTAGCAAAGGCTCTGATCAGACTGCGCATATGCGCAGGCTGATCTGAGTCTTTGCTGGTTGCACATGCCATATTGCTGGAAATCTCATGCACTGGCTCATATGTGTTTTATTCTTTCGATGCTATTTCGTTGATACCTTTGAATTGATTTCATGGTTTCTTCTAGCTGAGGCTGAATGTGTGATGAGTTATCCATTAATCGTTGAGGTTGATTACAAGTTTTATATTTAAGAATAACAACAACAACAACAACTGAATTGTCTTAATTTTTAGAATGAAATTGTTTTGTCAATTTCTCATATGGTGTACCGGGTCAGGCGTGGTACTTGATTGTATTGATTACTGATTATTTGCCTTCTTGCTTCCTTTAATCCACTATTAAAGGCATCGATGCAGGCCAGCTACTTGCTACAGGTAACATTTCAATTTTCTAGCTAGTCTCTGTAGCTGAAGAGACTGGTTTGCACTTCGCTTTATCAGAAACCCTGAAGACAGGTTATGACACATCGTAGCCCAAATATTATACCTTGAATATGGGGTACAAAATCATCCATCATCCAGCACTGTAAACAGAAAAAGAACGGGCGTGCTTGCCTGTAGACAAGGTAACCTAATGATGAAGAAGGTTTGGCCCCTGATTTGAACTGTTATATGGCAATTATACTTATATTTAACATTTACAGGTTGCGCTATGTTACAGTACCCCTCAACGACATGCATTACAAAAGAAGACGATGTTTTGTAACCATTACCATGATAAACACGTGTATGTTATACTTAAAAGCGGTGTAGATCCAGATCAGTTGGCATCACTGAAGCCAGATGATCAGTGTCCAAATTAGTATCCACTCCGCTTGTTGAAACATGCTAATAAATAAAAAGATAGTGCAAGTACATTTTTTAACAGGTGGTAGGAGTGTAGCGCGTACATATTCAGCATTAAGAGGTTTAGACACTTCTACATGTAACATCAATGACAATGATCGAAAGAGTAGTCTAAGGACCCGTAAGTGTTTTCTTAATCTCGAAACAGTTTTGATTAATTTGCAATTAATTTGATAAACATCTGATGAATTATCGATATACGAGCCTATTATACGATTACGTCTGTATTACGCAAACCAATTAATTTTGCATCCAAGACGTTCACTTGCCTAAATAAAAAGTAAAATAATCATAGACAAAATGACATCTTCAGAATATGCGTCACTAATGGTGTGCATCATCTAACAATAGAGAGCTGAGCGCTAATTGTTTACAACTAAGAAGTCAGTAGCTTTGCTATTTTGATACTCTCAATTAATTCTTATTCGTGTATTGTTGCTTATCAGTTACCTCTCATATCAACTGAATTGTTGCGCGTTGCCTGATAAACGTTGTCTATCTCACGGCATGTTGCCTTTATCAGGTCATGATGACGTTGCACTTTTTGAATGACGTCGCGAATGACACTGAATCAACATACAAATCGAAAATTACGTCATAATCGCTAGTTTGAAGAGTGAAACCATGGGTAAACTGATAAATAGAATACCAGGTTCGCGTCTTTTGATATCAAGTTTACCAGGCTCGGCTTTGAGAACGCTTGTTGAATCGCTCGGCAAGCCTCGCGATGTCAACAAGCGTTTTCAAAGCCTTGCCTGGTAAACTTGATATCAAAAGACACTCACCTAGTATTCTCTATTTATGCCATAGATGAATCATACCTACAAATCGTCATCATTGACTCGTACTTAAACCAATGTTAACGACAGTAGTGACGCAGACTCAACAGAAAAGATTGCTTGACATTTAAATTACTCAACACAAAAATGTTCTGCAAAAATACAATATACTTTACGACAAACGTGTGTGTGTGTGTGTTTGTGTGTGTGTGTGTGTGTGTGTGTGTGTGTGTGTGTGTGTGTGTGTGTGTGTGACCGCCCCGCCTGACAAACTTGCCGTTAGTATTCTATGTCACTTCCTATTCGTGTCGTGGGTTGGTCTGCAGTGTATGATTGTGGCATTTCCTGGTCATTCTCACTTACTTTTAACGCATACTGCCACTCTGTATCAGTTTTACTGACGTCAATGGAAATAATTTGACGTACATGGAGCCATTAGACAGTTTTTCACATTAGTTGATTTATTGATTCGGTAACTTGAGGTACAGCGTAAATATGTAAAATTTACACTTGAAGCATACAGATGCATGTACAAGTATACAGCGCACCAGCCAAAGTCATATTGCAGAAAAAACAATGTATACTCCCTTTTGATACGTTGATATTGTAAGCATCAAAACGAGTATAACTGAAATTATTGATTGCACTATTTAAAAGTAGTTTGGCCTAATAAATGGTCACAACACAATCCTATGCTACAAGAAAGGCTAAGAAAGAGGGTATGATTTTCCTTGTATACAAAATAACATCTATGAAAAATGCGCCTGCTCGGGGCAAATACAGAATATAGCTCGGTCCGGAAAACCTTCAAAATACTTATATAAAAAAAAACATGCGAGAGCAACAACCAAGATCCTTGTTCTTATCGCATATGCGCTGAAACCTCTAATTAACGCCAATGCCAATGTAATCAGCAAATCTAGTGATCTAAACTGTAAATATGCGAGCAGCAAAATCTCTTTCGAGTCCCACTGCTCCCTGGTGTAATAATTACCAAACGGATGTGTAATGGGCATCTGATAGCATCTTCTTGATTTGCAATAAGTGTTACATTGTAGCACAACTAAGCACCAGTTTGTATGGCCAGTAAATGATCTGCGAAAACGGTTCCTTCAGAAATAAAGAGCACCTACAAAATAAAAAAACAGCAGACTTGGTTTTATTGAGTCTGTTCACGAGAACTACTGGAAAGTGCAACAATTCTCACGCCCCTGGCACCGGCTTACGCGTTATTCTGTTTTCCGCCAGAACCCAATATTCCTGAAGGACCAGAATATGAAAATATATAAACACTATATCACATGACCACAAATGACACAGTGGGGAAAATACACCAGAACACAAACATAAAAGAAGAAGAATTAATTAAAGCAAGCAGCTTTCTTTTTCTCAGTGAGATAATTTCAGTGCTAGAAAGGACACTTATAACAATGTCATTGAATCAGTACCAAAAGTACTAACTCACATATAATCTTAAATGCATTGATAAGTTAGGGGTCTTTCATGCAAACCAAATATCTGTGTGTCTTGATCCACATCTGAATAAAGGGTGAGGTTGGCGCCGTTAAACCGGTTTAAGCCCTCCAGTAAAATATTTTACTGACCGTTCCAAGGCGGTACTTCTTTTGTGGATCTTTTATGTTTTTGTTCTGTCTTGTGTTTGCTATGTTTTGTGCGCGTCTGTTTATATGTGCTTTTTGGTCACCTGCTGGGAAAGGGCTGACCTCTTGGCTCTCGTTTGTGGTGTCTTCTGTGAGTTTGTCACTTTCCCATTGGTATCCTGGGTCAGGTGTGGTACTTGATTGTATCGATACCTGATCTTTGCACCATTACTTACTTTTAACCAACCATTGAACAACCGCAACAGAAATACCAAAATAGAACGGACACTATTCGCAGCCACCGGATAGTTTACCAGTTATAGATGTTGCTGTTGTTAAAATTGTAGAATTGCTTAGCTCATATGTGGAGGTATCTTAACCTATTCAGTATATCATCACAGAGAAACAATCAAATCAAATTAACTAACTGTGATGAAAATAAAAAGAAAATGTCTAATAACTCACAGACAGCCAAAGCTAAAGAACGCCTCCTGCTGAGTCACGACTGGTCGTTGTATGGATTGTAAGACAATAACAAAAAGAGGTGCATGTTTGTAAGCGATCTGGCTTTAAGCGGTTTATGTAAAAGGAGTGATTTTAACAACATCGCAGTATATAGCGTGGGGGTAAGATGGCTGGAAGCCAAACCAATTTACTAAGCATTGTATGGCAGGCATTATGTTATTTTTTCTGTTAATTGTTTTATAATTTCAAAAATGGGCGATTTCAAACTTGGTTTAAGCCTTCCAGTAAAATATTTCCCTGACCGTTCCAAGGCGGTACTTCTTTTGTGGATCTTTTTTTTCTGTCTTGTGTTTGCTATGCCTTTGTGCGCGTATGTTTATATGTGCCCTGTGGTCACCTGCTGGAAAGGGCTGACCTCTTGGCTCTCGTTTGTGTTGACTGGCTGTGAGTTCGTCACTTTCCCATTGGTATCTTGGATCAGATGTGGTACTTGATTGTATCGATTCCTGATATTTGCGCCCTTATTTACTTTAACCCTTTTCACCTCTAAGTTCCTGATATAAACTCTTTCAATTTAAATTATAGAAGGGTCTATTGTGTAAAAGGCGTGTCAGATAAATCCTGAAAAACACAAAATTTAGATTGAGACAGAAGTGCAGAATGAGAAAGAGTGTAGACCCAGGGCTCATCTCATCAGGATCTACACTGTTTTCCCAGACCTTTTTCAGGCCGATTAAACCTCGCGTTTCCATGATCACATCCAACGTATGTCACTCGAATATTCAATGAACATGATGTGCAAATCAGATTTATTCAACATGGATAAGAGAAGTGTTATTCCTATGCGGGCCAGGCATATTGTTGACAAGGTTTAAAAGCTTTCAAAGAATGGCTTAATATGAAGTGTTATTCATTAATCTGCTAATGTACAGTTCAACAAGCATGGTTCTAGAATATCATCTTGAATGCTGCCATATTGAATTATAAACAGAGGGAGAGATCACACAAAAAAAATCAACTTTTAAGCTGTCCACTATTTCCCTAACAAATAAACCAGAAGGTGCGCAAGAAATCATGTTACATTGCACAGCTACAATAATAGTCAAACTAGGGGATCGATATAGATACATTTGTAGCCAGTGAGTCCAAAATTTAATTAACTGTATTTCCATTTATTATGACAAGAGCTCTAATATCGAAATGGAAGACTAATGTTAGGACTGCCGCATTTTCGTGATATAAGAGTGTTTTCATGATCTCTTTTGTCTTCATCACATACTTTCGCAACCGTCACTGTTATAAAGGAATGAAGAAAGACAATTATCGTTATGGTTCTTTATGCATATGTTTTAAAGGTAATGAGATACATTTATTATGTTGATCATAATAAGCTGTTTTCAGCGACATTACATGATACACAGCATTTATAGAGCCATTATTTGACACGACGCCTACAATATATTTTATATCTGAAATTATTATACTGACGTCAAGAAAAAAACGCCTTATCTAAAAATAAACGTGAATATCTCTTAGAACGATCAGACCAAAGTTATGAATTTTAGTGCATTATAACATCGTATCAGTCAAGCGTATCTCAAGAAAACAAAACTGCTGAAAGAATATTTAAGGCTGAGAAAACGACATCGGTTTGAGAAAGGGGTCACCATTTCGTGCGACACCAGATTTTAGGCACATTTGGTTTGTTTCCAGACACAATCCGTTGACAGGAAAAACGTGTTTTACCATTGTAAAACAGTCTCTTTTTTACCATAAATGCGTTTATAATGTTCAGACATTGTTTGTATGCGTCTGCTGAAAGAAACAACTACCCTATCCACCTTTTCGCCATGCCTATCAGTAAAACTTAAATGCCATGACTCTGCAAAGTGGGTAAAAAGATTGTTACGAATCCTTTGCAAAAGTCTTTAGTCTTTCACCAGCGACGATTGCGGAGGAAACGCAATCCCGCACGTGTTTCAGACGGCCGTTTTGGATGCCGTTAACGTAGACCAACGACTGGCCTTTGGGCGTTACAGCTAATCTTAAATAAACTAATTTTATGTAGGCATATTCTGTGTACAATACCTAATGTACCCCCTTATACTTTTTTCCATTACTTAAAGCAAAACGAGTATGTTGGCAAGTTTCGTAAACGGACCTTACATTTTGTCTTTAATATGACGTCATAATTTCATAAAGTTATTACCTGCAAGCACAACTGTTTGAAAAAATGATACAAAATTTGGTCAGTAATTAGCAAAACATTAACGGCACAAATTGGGTGCAAATTCAAATTGGAATCATAAGCGATCGATGCACAATGCCGTCATGTAAAAGTTGAGCCTGTATGACGTCATCGGAATAAAGCCTCACCTGCATATCAAATTAAAGTCATTTCCCAACATCCCCAACCTTTATATAAAGAAGCAGTACGTGGCTGTTCATTTTTTATATTTCATCGTTAAGTAATCAGTGATAATGAGTGAGGCGTTTTAGTTGACGTCAGTATATTAATAAGCTGTAATAATAGGCTATCTCTTTTCAAAATGTTCTCACATAGAAGAGGAAGCTATATGTTTATCTTACCGTGTTCTTGCTTATATGTGCTTCTTGTTACTAATTAATTCCCAATCTGTGTTCTTTGAATTTGCTCCTAGTTCTTGACTGAGAGGATAGCATTTCCAAGCCATATTAACACTTTAATATCCAGTTAATTATCTTTGCACAACGAAATATGTCTCATACGAATTTTAATACTACACTAGACATATTGAGCCACTGATCCAAAGGGTCCGAGGGTGAGGTTTAGGTGTCATGTTTAGATTTGTATATATATAGGGGGTGGGTGATCGTAACTTATGTTGCGAGAACTTGTGACCCAGCCCCATTGCAGTTATTTGTGGCAATAAATCCCTAGATATACATGTATACATGTACAATGGACTATCCCAAGTTTATTGCATCAAACTAGAAGGAAGACTCCAAAAGTAAACAAACGGTTAACCATATATATGATATGTCCGTATCGTCCTGGATTTATAGCTTTCGTTTTGATGGGTATGTGAATGCTTGGTCAACTTTAACCTTCGTTCATCTAGTGTTTCCTTTGGCTCTGAATTGCTGTATGTTATGAGCCACTTTTTTTACTTTTCACAATTAGATTCTTTGATAAGATAAATACAATGAATAAGTTAGAAATTTATTTCAGACCCCGGTGGCTGCAACTGTTGTTGTTTTGTTGTTGTAAGGTAGTTTGTTGGTGCTCCCGTTTCTTTAGTTTTGTAATTATATATTATCACACATGAAGGGAGAGCTAGCTGTTTTGCATAGCGTTTGTTTGTTTAATATTTATGCGTATTTGCTTTTCAGTTATCAAATACAGTAAAACCTGTCTTAAGCGACCACTCAAAAAGACCATAAATTGGTTTTCAATATCAATTGTTGCTTAATGCATGGCTACAGCATTACAGAATGATCCAACGGGAGCATTCTGCAATACTTTAGGCGTTCATTAAGCTACCATTTATCATTAAGATCTTTGTTTTGTCTATTTTTGATATATCGTTTAAGACAGGTTTTACTGTATATCTTCTTTTTTTTACTATGACCTGAAATTATTTGTAATAGGTTTAATTTAGCAGACGACAATAAAAGCATCAAATATTACCCAGCATGCAAAATGTTTAGGAATGGAAATAACTTTCTGCTTAGCCCTTGAAGCGCCAATCACGACTGCAGTAGCCGACAAATTGTGTGACACCTTTCTTAATTTTCGAAAAAATAAGGTATCATATTTCATGAGAATTATCTGCCAGCAGACAATTCTCATGAAATATCATGCCTTATTTGTTATTTTTAAAAAGCGGCAACATTTGAAATTGTAGTCTGCTGCAAATTGTTGGTGGCGCTATAAAATTTTGTTTTTCTTTTCAGATTCAGCAGAAAAGGGAGTTATTGCCAAACCAGTGCACTGTGTGAATCATGGATTATAGACACAATGCTATGATATGACAAGAGGACAGAAGGATATGAAAGAGTATGACTTGGGAATACATTTGGCGAAATGCTAGCTGTGTCTGTATAACGGGGATCTAACAAGCGAAATCATGGCAGAGCACAACATCCATTTGTTTAGTGAGTGCAATTTAAACTTTACGGAAATCGAGAGTCAGCTACCGTATCTTCCTGAGGATGATAGGAATACATTACATGAGTACTTGTCCTATTGTAGGTCAATTGACACACTTGCCTGGTATGCCAGTTTATGGGCCAACTACCCACAATACATGTACCCTGATAGAATGTTGCGTGTATATGTATCTCCAGTACTGTTGGTTCTCGGGACCTTTGGAAATATTTTTTCGTTCATCATTCTTGCACGGAATATGTTAAAAGTTTCAACATACAGCTACCTAGCTGTCTTAGCGATTATGGATGTGCTAGTTCTGTACGTTGGTTTGTTGCGAATGTGGATTGCGCAGTTTACAGATGACATTCAAAATATGACAAATTGGTTATGCAAAGGAGTTAATTACCTTGGATACGTCAGCAGTGATTCTAGCGTTTGGCTGATAATTGCGGTGACGATAGAACGGTTCATAGCTGTATGTTTTCCTTTGAAAGCGCCTCAGATGTGCAATGTAAGACGTGCACGAATGGTTATTTTGCTAGTAATTGTGATCATATGCTTAGTGAATGGGCATATCATATGGACAGTGGAGTTAAAGTACTTGCGCAACAACGCCTCATTTATCTCACTTTGTGAACCGAGCGAAGATCACACATTTCTTGTAAAGTCCATTTGGCCTTGGGTTGATGCAGCGATCTACTCATTTGTGCCATTTGTGATAATAACGCTTCTCAATGTTCTGATCATACGACAGGTTCTGGCCGCACGCCAACAGCGCAATCAGCTACAGGAGTTGACAGTAACATCTAAAGTTAATGGAATTGTATACAAAACACAAGCAAAACGTCATTGTGAAGGAAGCAGAAAATTGACGTGCATGTTGCTTGCAGTTTCATTTACATTCCTTCTTACTACATTGCCAATGAATTTACTGCAGATTGTTGCCGCCATTGCTGGTCCTAAACGTGGATCTGAAGATTACGATATCGGGTTCGCAAGATATACATTAGCACGGACGGTTGTAGAGTTGCTTATGTATGTCAATCATACCGTGAATTTCTTCTTATATTGTGCTACTGGGCGCAAGTTTAGGCGCCAGTTTAAGGTCATGGTGTGTTTGTGCTGCCAGGGAAAATGTGCTAATTTCTTTAAAGCCGGAAAGAAGCGATCTGCCAATGTGAGTTTCAGACTCACAAAATTTAACTCCGTCTCAAGCCCAAGAACAATTGTTATTGAATGTGACCGGAAAGTTATTCAAAACGGACACCTACTGTAACAATACAAACTACAGGCTTGCCTTTTCTGTTCGTGCACGGACATTGTTGCTTATTGGCATGCAGTGGCGTAGCGACCATGACTGCGCACAGTAAGCACATGCGTAATGAAAATGTACACATTTAAAAAGATCGCCAAATGTTGAGATATTAAATTTTCATACCATAAGGGACTTCTCTTAAAGGAAAGAATTCGCTCCCTCTGGGAGCAGATTCTTTCCTTTAATTGAAGTCGTCATTTGGGACACAATTGAAGAAACCCACTGCTACTTTTAGTAGTCTCGCTTTGGTGGGCGTAAATTATTTTGCGATCTGGGCATGCCATTTGCACGTGAACGAGGCAACGTCTATAGTACTTTCGCAAAATAATAGCAAAGAAAAATCGACTTGTCGGTCCATTTATCGTACTATACTCAAAAAAACAATTGAAGGATATATTTAGATTTAGTTCCATCTCTAAATTTCAATACAATAGCAATTAAACTAATTTTGAATGCATTTCATAGTTCCTGATATCTGCAATCAAAATGAATGTTTGATTTAAGTCACGCTTCAATGGTTAAATACAGTACATGTCCAAATGGTGCAACCCTCTATATTGAAAAGTCACAAACATTCAAAAAGATTGAAACCCATTTTTATCGTTTGTATTACATATTGGCTGGCACCAAAATCGTTGCTGGGTCTAAGTCATAAGTGTGACACATAATTTTATAGTTGTTATCTGTGTTTTACTACCAGTTTGTTGTCATATTGGCTGGGGTATGCCATTTCTGTGCATTTTTGCTGAAGAAGTTGTCACGTTACAAGGAGCAGTTACTGATAACTGGATGTGAACACTTGTTTGTGGTCAGAATTAGAACATAAGCAATGACCAGGTAAAGGTTGCAGCAAAACATATAAACGCTAAATTGTTGGCTTGTGAACTTTGGGTATAGAGGGTTGGTACATTTGGTGTGGTACTGTATCCTAACAAATGACTCGTAATTTTTTTAGCATTTTGCTAATTTGCATATTGGTAGTTCTATCAGATGCGAAAATACTTTGTTTGGAACAAATGTTAATTAGTCAAAATAATGTTAATATCCTTCAATTTTTTTTTCTGAGTATATCTCATTGATAATTGCAATATGCGTGAAATATTTGTTTACTATTGATTTCCGACCCTAACTTTTGCATATTTGTTTCCGATAATATACTTAAAACCAAATGAAACTTTACACTTTGAACTACCAAATATATCTTTACTGTTTTTGAGTTTATCCAAATTAAATATTGCAATGAGTTGCTGGTACCCGCCCTAACCTAATTCACGAAAAACAACTTAGGCGAATTAAACTTCTTTCGAGTTATCTGTGCTTTCAATAAAACCACAAAATCAGCATTTCCTAACAAAATTTAAAGTAAACCTAGGATTTGAACACACTATTTTAAGGGTCATCAATTGTACAAGACATTTTGTCTCTGGCGTATAGTTTGTGTTTGGCAGCATCTTAAAGTTGGTGCACTTTGAAATTATCTCTCTTTGAATTAAAACAATAGTAAATTTTAGTCCCTGCTTAAAGCTTTATCTCAGATGATCTTTGGATTTTTATCAGCGATTTGTTGGGACTTTTGCCCTGAGTATGTGACGAGATAATCTGATAAATATTCCTATTGGTTTGGAAGAAAAACGGCAAACAATTTCTTATTGGAAAATCCATTGAAAGCATTGTAAAGTTCACAAAAAGGGGTATGTACGTAAAAACACAACTCTAAATTGTGTTACTCGAAGGGCGATCCAGGCTGATTTGAACTTTTAACAACAATTCAATAGCCTGTCTTTCGTACTGGTTCTTTAAAACTAAAAAGTGTCCAATCGCAAAGCTACAGCAACACATCAAAGGTGATGCGTTTTGGAAAAGTTTATTTTGCCCCCTTGCTTCTTTCATTAGGGCATGGTGGTTGCGTTTATGACAGCAAAAACATGAAATTTAAAAGGCCTTATGAATAATTGATTGAACTTTAATATGAATTAAACACATTTAAAATACCACACACCAATACCCAGAAAAGGTATATATACACTCAGACATAAGTTAAGCATCACCCAAACTTAATATCAGAGACGTTTTTCCTGTACAAATTTCTTCAGAAGAACAACCAGTTTGTAACTTTTGTTGCCCTAGTTTTTTCTTAATCTGCTGGACATATCAGTATGCCTTTTGGTCGTTTTGCTAAATTTCTTCGATGTCCTGAATACACCAACCCCTATTTTGGGGGTATACCTTTAAAAAGTGTCACAGCTTAACCCAAAGTGCTTACTTTGAATTCAAATCAACGCAAAAATAGTCTAGACCTATTTTCCAAAATAGTGCCGAACTGATGTTGTCGAACTCTAGGTTACATGTCAGTTATAGAGGATGATAGAGAAAGTTAATTGCGTGTTTTTAAATTTTGCATTATCACTATATAACATGCAATTCTTTACGCATCCATAACTTTTATTCTTTTAGAGATATGAATCTGAAATTTTCAGACAGAACTTGTCTTTGATATTGTAACAATATGACACTAACACTTTACATGTCTAAGCGTTTTGAAAACACCACAATGGGGTTGGGAATAGGGACAGTTTTAGGGGTTAGTGTGCATTTGCCATGCCTGGTTGTTTACCTCAATGATAATCTAATCAAAATTAGCTGTAAATTGTCACCAATTGATATATTCTAATAAATAAAACAAGAAAATATTCATGACTGGAAAGCATCCTTCAATTTTCAATGAAACTATTGGGGCGATGCTTAACTTATGTCTGACTGTATAGAAAAACAGTGTAAAGTTAGCAGTAGTTGTATAATTACAGATAGGTCAATCTGTACATTCACATTTATCTTCCCTCAGTAATATCTCAGGAGTCAATACTGCTGGGTAAAAATCCAAACTGATCACACATTGGAGGGGGTCCAATTCATTTCTGACAACGTTTTTCTTTTTTTAGTTGATGAGGGGATAGAAAATCCAGTTACTACTAAAAACGGGGCTATCGTTGGCCCGCCAGAGAAACACCGTTTAAATGGCGTTTCGCTGGCTGGCCGATGATGGCCAAACATATTATGTTCGTTTGATAGCGTTGTGATTTCCCAGGGGATCCGTACCAGTATTGCTAAAGAACCCTATAGCTTTGCAATTTTTCAGATGAAAAATACAAAGGTAATATGGTGATTTGGCAATCTTTACTGTCATGTCTATAACGTGTGAAGAAGTTGGCACTTTAGTTTAATGCCTTCCATGTACCATACCTACATCTTCAATCTTTGCCTCCACCCCCCCCCTTATTTATGTTGACCCGGGTCAAGGGGTTGAGGACAACTAAATTTCATTATGTATATGGGAACTCCTGGCCATAGTGTTTTGGGGTGTTTACTCAGTCATTTATCAAGCAATGATGATTTGTCCGGCAGCTGCTTCAATAGTGGATACAAGAAAATGGCTATTTTAAAAAATCTATTCGACGAAATGGGATCAATGTCAGTTGAGCCCACTTCTTTCTCCAATTTCTTTTTAACTCAATGTCATCTTGGGATTAAAGATGTAGGAAATTTTTTAACATTTCTTAACGACAAAGGAGAAGTACGCTTTTGTACACCAGGTTTCTTTTTACATTTTATATATTTTGGGAGAAAAATGTTTCCTACCTGCGACCTTACTGTCACTTGAAACACTGGGATTTTTCTGACCTAAAGATAATACATGCAACCTCTTCCATTAGTCAAGCTTATCTTGTTTCATTGCATGTGTATTCATCATAACGTGGCCATGTCTACAATTGTGTGTAGTAAGTCAATTTTGATGCCCCATGGTCACCACTAGAATAGGATTTTATTATATAGAGAATACTAGGTGAGTGTTTTTTGATATTAGGTTTACAAGTCAAGGCTTCGAGGACGCTAGTTGAATCGCGAGGCTTGTCGAGCGATTCAGCATGCGTTTTTGAAGCCAAGCCTGGTATTTAAAAATGATTTAACAGTTTATATGTTGGTTCATTCTTTGCCCTATAGCGATTTTGATATATTTATCGGTGTTCGTGTCGATTCAAATTCATGGACGATGTCATTTAAGAAGTGCAACGTCATTATGACCTGCTAAATACACATGCCGTGTGATAGGCAACGTTTATCAGGTCAACAGGCAACTATGCAGTTAATATGAGAAGAGGCTGATTAAGTATTGATGCATCGCACTGTCTTATTCAAAATTATTAATTCATAGTTGAAACGAAAAGTAAAAATGTACAATGTAAGCCTATTGTCAGGCATGTTCGTCTAAGTTCATCTTCTAACAAACATATAATTTCTCCACCACATATATGAATGCATGATGAATATCTACTGTAGGCAAATCTAGCCTCAATAGAATAGTTCAGTTGTATTGATATGATCTATTACAATACAATATACAATACATATACAAACTGGTCTGCCCGACTTGAAAAACACCAAAAAATTGAACTTTTGCTTATGGTAGATTATTTACGCATTTTTAAAAATGTTAAATTTTTCAATTTTCTTTAAGACTTTTGAAATTCACCAGTAGCTCTTGGTAAAATTGTTAAATTAATTTATTTTTATTTGAACACTGTAAGCAAAACACAGTAGAACTTGATTAGTCCATTTTTGGCGATGAAAGTTTTACGACTACTGTACACTTCCGGTTTCAATGTGAGAGTTTAAAGATCGATTTGGTAGCATAATAATTTTGTGTTTTTTTTTCAACTCTCAAAGACGGACGGCGACGTCTTGTGATAATAAAACATTCGCTGAAAATTTCAATGCCATGTCGCTGATAATAAAGCGTATGGAGCAGTGCAAAGTCTCCATGTAAATTGCAAGCTTAAAGCTGAATTTCAATGATTAACCTGCTAAAAGTGTTTGTCTTATGTTGTTGAGTAGCCAAAAAAGACGAGTTTGATGGAATCAAAATTGTTGAGGTTTATTCTTCTTATGTCACGCTAGCCAGTAACATCTTCAAACAAACAAAAATGTTAATTTGTGTTATGGTTTATATCGTAGAAAAGGTGTGACTTTTTGAAAGGAGGATACCTTTTCTCTAGCTTTGTCTGTGCAAGAAGTAATAAAATGACTTGTACAGGCTCGGATAAGTATTGCTTCTCTTTGAAAACATGAATTTTGTAAACCCTATTTTTCAATTTCTGAACTAGCATAAAAAATGTAAGGTGACCAATTAGCAGTTGGTTTTAGTATATAAACATTGACAATTAAACATACTGCAATATTCCATGTGCCCAAACCAGATTATAGCACATAGGCTAGTTGATCTTTGTGTCACACATTCTTCCGTGTTTTGTCAGTATGGATTAATCAATAATTTGAAAATATTGTTTGCACAGCAAACTAAAACATTGTTTTTGGGGGTGATAGAAACCCAATGTGATCAGGAAACCCCTAATAACTACATCATTTGAATACGTTGCAGAAATTTCATTTCTGAGGAAATTGTATTTGTGTCTATCAAGTTGGACTAAAACATGCCAAACCTAATGTCGGCCACATATTTAAGATCAATATTATTTTGATTACAAATTATCTAAATCTTAATTGGAATATTGTACAAAGTATATTTTTTTACCAAAAAATTGATTGATTTTAAATGACAATTTTTAAATTTTTTTATCGGTTTCAGACGGATGTTTTATGCTCAATGTAATCCCGTATTGCATCATTTTATGATATAGTGCACCTTTGGACTCTTGATCAGGTTTAATTGTTAGGTATACATATGCGAATTTGTGTACCTCCGACTATTGACCTAATTTGTGGGCTCGTTTCATTTGTCTTATGTGGGTTACTATCAGTCTCCAACGATACCGACTGATCATAACTGCTTCAGACAAAAGTCAGTTCATCTAACATTTAACTCAAACACAATTTTCCTTTAATACAGCTGTTGTAATAGCAGTATGAGCAGGTCTAACCTCAATTGGTTCAGAATCTGCTCATAGCTGACAGTTGCATAGCCATACATTCAAGGGTATAGGAAACCTAGATCATATAGAATGTTCGCCATATGCACAGGACATTTAAGCTTACGGATGAGCATCGAGCAGCCATGAAAACGAATTGCTGAAACTGTTCTTGTGAGGTGTCTTATATGCACAGTCTACAAGCTAGGTCAGTGCATTGAGGGTATGGTTGTTTAGGGATATATTCCAAGTCGCTCCTTCAAGTCACATAAAACTGGTTAGAGCTGGGTATAGACAAAGAACATATTATTGTTTGGTACAATTTTCAGGCATGTTGCATTGCTGGTTACAGAGATATTACGCCATCATCATTTTAGGAGCATCTCTCGTAGAAAAGAAACCATTTGGTTTGACTTGGTGGTTTATGAAGGTTTACTACACTGTATTTTACTATGCTTGTATATAAGTATTAAATGAACATGCATGTTGTAAAAATTATGGCAGCCATTGCCTACTGAAATTGTTTAATAAAACATCTGTTATGCTCTGTACTGTTCATCGTTATCTGTTGTTGGCCTGACTACCTACATATGCCATGGTCTATTGATGATCGGTTCTTGAAACCGTGCGTTACTAGTTACGAATGGTATGCAGCAGTGCGTCAAAGTAGAATGGTCAGATTAGGATTGTACTTATTCGTAACCTTGATATGATATAATTATTGACTTCACTGTAGTAGACATGAGGATTTATTAACCCGAAAAGTTATAGTAAATATTATTTTAGGGTAGTTAAATCCTTATGTCTACCGATATTGAAGTCAATAACTGTTTTGTTTCATTACTTTTCAACTGTGAATGAAGACTGTTGTTACTAGATTTGTATAATTGAAGTAAAGTCCAACTAAAGGTCTTTCGCACAAGTTTTAGCAACTGTTGTAAAAATATGTCAATGAAGCATTTGCATTGTGAAAGGTAGATAATATATTCTTTGAATGCAGGATGTACACTGAACCGAAGTTATAAGTAGCCACATTACAATTTTTGCTCCCGTTCAGAAAGTAAAAATCACTCTCAAAAAATTTAAATTCTATTAAAAGGTCCAAGGCTTTGTCGAGACTCTGCAAATCATGTCATTTCAAAATGACTGGTAGACCTTGCACAGACGAGGTCCTAGTAAAGGTACCATCATTTCAAAAAGTCAAACTTTTAAGTGTGATATAAACTATTCATAAAATACGTTATCTATTTATATTTTAATTAGTTTGAAGATGTTTATAACAGCTGTGATATAAGATGAAAAGAATCAAAAGAAATTTTGACAATGGAACACGCCATTTCTCTTCTACGTTAACATGAAGAAAGCCACGGTCGACAACTTAATCAAAGGATTTTTAGCTTAACAATGCAGTTTGCATACCCACTTTGCATTGCTCTGTATGCTTTATTATCTGCGGCACAGCAGTGCAATTTTCAGGGGTTCTGCATTATGAAGTGGCGTCACTGTTCTGCTAAAAAATTTAAAGAAATCTTTAACAAATGCCATTGAAATGACCTTTAAAGTTTCACGTTAAAATCGAAAGTGGATACCAAATAAGTAAAAAATATCATTAGAAAGTGGGCTCATCAAGCTGCATGGTGTTTTGTCAAACATATTAACATAAAATAAAACACATACAATGATTTAAGTATGTGCAGCTGATGATTTCCGAAAATTTTGGAAAATTTGGAAAATTATCAATTTTTAAAAATTCATAAAAAATCTGTCATCAGCAAAATGTCAAGTTTTTGGTGTTTTTTCAAGTCGACTAGGCAGGTTTGCAATCACCTGTACCTGAATTCGATAAAAGCTGCGCTAAAACGCTTATTTTCTTTAAAAGTGGATTTTTGCATTTTTGAACCCAAAAATCGTAAAGTGATAGAAAACACTTACAAAACACCGTTTAATTTATATTCCATTACAATGCACATACTTGGGCAAAAATTCATTTCAATATCACTAGGGCTTAGTCAGAAACAAAGAAATTGAAAAGTGGCTACTTAGAACTTCGTTTCAGTGTATATCAATATCATAAAACACTTTTTCTTTACATTTTGTTGATTCAAACAAAGAAAACAGAACAAACGAAGCAAACTGTAGTTAAAATTCATTAAAAGCCTTTACCTGTTGGGAGACGAAACTGCATATCATGCCAATGTTATGCAGCCCATGCTAATTTCCTGCTCGTGCTATTTTATCTCTCTAGAGGGAGATAACAAACAGTGTCAAAATTATTAACCTCTGGAAACTAGTTTGAGCTAGTTTCATCCTATACATGTATCAACCTGTAAGCCAAGCTTGACTAGTTTTCAGGCATACATAGTGATTTACAATAAAAAGAAGACAAATTGAACCAATCAGAAGACAGGAATAATAAAATATAATGACACATGCGTATATGCATGTATGGTGAGCGACTTTTGAAACGCACCATTTATATTTTATCAAAATTCTATCCTTCTATAATTTATTCAAACCAATACTTTTTGGTAAATTTTGCCTGGTCATTTGGGGTATGTTTTCCAAATATAATAAACACCATACCCTCTATTTGAAAGTCGCAAATAAATACCGCGCATGTTCTCTCATAGCCCAGCCGTTTATGTGAGGTCATAATATGCCAAATGGTGCATTTAAACACAATAATACCAGGCCTCGTATCGCTAGGCTGTGTACCCAGTATCTGCAACGAACACTATTGACATTCTGGATAGCTAGACCTCATTCCAAATAGAGCATCTTTGGGATGAGCTCGATCGTATGTTGTCCCGTCGGCTCCACCACCAACGACAATGTGTTACGTCAAATACTCAACGTATACCTCAGGACTTAGAGAGTCTATGAGAAGTTATACTGAAGTCGTTCAATGCCGATAGGACATACGCGGTATTTAGACTTTTAAAATAGAGGGTATGGTACTTTAAACATTGTGCACGCGCTCATTAGACATTTGATGTTATCGTATCGTCAACATACCCTCGAAATTACCAGGCGACATTTAACTAAAAGGTGTTAGTTTAAATTAATTATAGAAGTATAGAAAATTTAATAAAAAAAAAATAAGCGGTGCGTTTCTAAAGTCTCTCGGTATATAACTCCCCAGCACTGTTTAATAATTTATTATATATGTATTCCTCACTTGCCACGACCAAACCCGGGCATTCTCACATACTTGTGGTCCTTTTTATTCGTGAAAACTTAGTCGCATATTGTAGGGTTTTTATTTTAAGAGTATGGTCATAAATACACCGAAAATAAACAAAAAATGTGTTTCTTTTTTGAATAAGACATATAGTTTTCCAAGTGATAGTTGGACTAGACTCAAAGATAATCATACCTGTAGCATATGCGAAACGTCACACTTTGAACGTGATGCAGGAGTGGGTGGTAAGTCTAAGATTTGTCAAGGACATCGCCTTCTTCCTTATTGATATATCGGACTGCATTGGAACGCATGCTCGTCTAATGACTCACTTCTGACAATGCGTTAAGTATTATATGACTTTTAGGTCGCTGTAAAGGCGGCACCTCATGAATGCAAAATTAGGACTGGTCAACCTTAGACATAGGTACAAGCTGATAATAAGGTGTGGTTTTATTAAAAATTAACTGTACATATCATCTTGCGCCATTACGTCAGCATGGACGCAAAGCACATTATTTAGCCCTTAAAACGCCAGCAAAACAATTGCATCTTAAAATGTTTATTCAACATAAGCATACAATGTACAGGAGCAGTCTGATCTGGATCCACACTGTTTGTCTATGAGACTTCAAATATTTTAGTGGACGACACAAAACATACATTTTGTGATTATGCGCTTTCAGGGTCAATAAATGTGAGTTCAGTGTGTATACGGTTAGGATTTTCATGAAATGCGCACACGTTTGCGCGGCCCAAACAACTTATCTATTCTACACAAAATTATAAATACATGTAGAACCTGAATCTCTTGTTTAACAGATAAAATAGCCGAACCACGCCCAGGTAAGAATACTAAAGTTACCGCCTTTACAGAGAGCAAAAAGTTATATTATACAATTTACATGTATCAATGTCTTAGAAGTTGGTCATTTAAATGTGACGACATAGCTAATTAAAGCATACTGGCAAGGAGGAGATTAGTTAACGCATTGCTTGACTTAAATCTGTATATGGACTAGCATACGAGATTTAGGCACTTATCGCACATGCGCAAATGTCTTTAATAAACGTACATGCTGATGTATTACGCAAAGCTAGAGGTCTAAAATTTGGTCTGAGCTTTCATCTAAGTCTATACTTTCTGTAGGCTAGCAGTGACAGCTCTGGCGGGTCTACACGTATGCGTAGACTCGCCTAAGCATTCGCTGCTCGCTAATACGATAAGTAAATCATGCACTGACCCGACTATGGTTATACAAGAAACGGCGTAATTAGTTAAGCTGTGACGACAATAATTGATCGGTGTGGCAGTCAAAGCCGTAAGTCAGTTATGCCAAACCGCGAGATAACCTGTCACCGGGCTTTGTGATCGTGTAGAACTTGATTCAGCTTACTCAACGAGGGAAAAAAAACTAGAAGATATGTGTACAGTACCTTCTACACAGCGCATTTTGCTGTTCGACCCCAGCGAATGTAGTTTCCCATAGAACTTCTCAAAATATAGGCATATGCCAAGGCCAGCAGTCTCATTCAAGCATTCATCTGTCATATACATGTATGATGAAGGTTCATGCGAAAAGTACATACATATTGCTGGGCCTTTTGAATATATATATCCGTGACTTTCAACATACGGACCACCACAAGAACCATAATAATGAGGTCTAATGTGCCTACAAATGTATCTCGACTTCTGATAGGTTGAAGTTGACAATATGCGACACCTAATCCGGCGATAACCACCGTGCTTAATCGTCACGCTGAAAAAGAGGTCGTAATGTCTTTTCCCGACGGTAGAATCTATCATGTATTAGAATACGACAATCAAACATTAAAAGTAACCTACTGTAAATTCGGAAAAATTTCGCGAGTGTTTAATTTTCGCGAAACTTCGCATATGCGAAGTTTCGTGAAAATCAAACCCTCGCGAGTCGGCGATATCACTCTGTTGTTTACTGATGTAGGTAAATCATGCCCTGTTCGCGATTTTTTACCTCGCAAATGTGTCTTTTAACGATATTCGCAAAAATATTTAATTATCGCGAAAATTTCTGAATTAAATTTTACAGTATCCTGGATCTACTTACATTCTTCAAACTGTCATATCGTCAACTGAAACACTTAAAAAAATCAGATGATGACAAAAAAAGCATGAAAAATGATATAGTAGGCAAAGTGTTAATATACAAGCCAACACATTCGACATCTGGTTAGGAGTTCGATCACTTAAAGGTAGGCAAACTTAACAGATTCTATCATAAGCAATATCAGTTTTGCGAGGAAAGAATTCCAAAATCGAGGAATCTTGTTCCGGATCCCGAAAATGCTGAATTCGTGGCAATACACTGCAGTGTCTAAGGATATATACAAACGTGTTTTGCTTAATCAATTTTTCTGTTTGATTTAGCATGTTTTGAGCGAGTTTTAGATTTTATTTTTATATGGCGAAATGAACAATTCAATGCTTAGATCTTACGATCTTCTTTAACTTCATCCAAATGCGAGAAAATCGAATTTCGACTTTTTCTCTGTCACACTTATTGTCAAAATCACAACATTTTTTCCTCATTAAATCGTAAATTTACGACCAATAGATTACACTTAACGTTATTGTTTTCTGTGAGCAATATATTTGCTACCATGTTGCTGCATTCATGATTCCCTTTTATTTGATATGCAACATTACCACGTTCTTTAAAAGTTGCCTTTTGATCTATTGACCGGTTAAGGGGCATGGGGGAGGGGTCTGTTGGCAAAACATTTGCTAACATGCTGCTGCATTTCGTGATTCCATTTAATTTGATTTGCAACATGACTTTGTTCTGAAAAAAATGAATTTTGAAATATTGACCCCACCCCTAGGGTTGTTGGGGGAGGGGCGGGGGTGGGTCTGCGGGCAAAACATTTGCTACCACGCTGCTGCATTCGTGCATTTAATTTGATATGCACCATGATTATTTTCTGAAAAAGTTTAATTTTGACTTATCGACCCCATCCCCAGGGTCAGGGTTGTCTGCGGACAAAATTGTTGCTACCATGTTGCTGCATTCGTGATTCTCTTAAATTTGATATGTAACATGACTATGTTCTAAAAAAAGTTGAATTTTGACCTAGTGAACCCATCCTCAGGATCAGGGTGGGGGGTCTGCGGACAAAATATTTGCTACCAAGCTGCTGCATTCGTGATTCTCTTTAAATTGATATGCAACATGACCATATTCTGAAAAAGTTGTATTTTGACCTATTGACCATGTTCTGAAAAAGTTGAATTTTGACCTAGTGCACCCATATCCAGGGTCAGGTGTGGGGGCCGGGATAGGAGTCTCTGGGCAAAACATTTGCTACCATGCTGCTGCGTTTCGTGAGTCCATTTAATTTGATATACAACATGACCATGTTCTGAAAAAAAGAATTTGAAATATTGACCCCATCCCTAGGGTTGTGAGGGGAAGGGGGGGCTGCAGGCAAAACATTTGCTACCACGTTGCTGCATTCGTGCATTTTATTCGAAATGCACCATGACCAAATTCTGAAAAAGTTGAATTTTGACCTAACGACCCCATCCCCAGGGTCGGGGGTTGTCTGCGGACAAAATAGTTGCTACCATGTTGCTGCATTCGTGATTCTTTTAAATTTGATATGTAACATGACCATGTTCTGAAAAAGTTGAATTTTGACCTAGTGACCCATCCTCAGGGTCAGGGCGGGGGTCTGCAGACAAAATATTTTCTACCATGCTGCTGCATTCGCGATTCTTTTAAAATTGATATGCAACATGACCATATTCTGAAAAAAAATTGTATTTTGACCTATTGACCATTTTCTGAAAAAGTTGAATTTTGACCTAGTGCCCCCATATCCAGGGTCAGGTGTGTGTGTGGGGGGGGGGGGGGGCGGGGGGTAGGAGTCTCTGGGCAAACATTTGCTACCATGCTGCTGCATATCGTGGTTTCCATTTAATTGATATACAACATGACCATGTTTTAAAAAGTTGGTTTGGGGTGTCTGCAAGCAAAATATTTGCTACTATGCCGCGGCATTTCGTGATTCCCTTTAAATTGATATGCAACATGACCATGTTCTGAAAAAAATGAATTTTGACCTATTGACGCCATACCCATGGTCGGGGGAGGTTGTCTACAGGCAAAATATTTGCAACCATGTTGCTGCATTCGTGATTATCTTTTATTTGATATGCAACATAACCATGTTCTGAAAAAGTTGAATTTTGACCTACTGACCCCATCCCCAGGGTCGGAGGTTGGGGGGGGGGGGGTCTGCGGGCAAAATATTTGCTACCATGTTGCTGCATTCGTGATTCTCATAGATTTCATACGCAACATGAGCATGTTCTGAAAAAAATCATTTTCGACCTATTGACCCTATAGCTATCTCCAGGGTCTGGGATGTCTGCAGGAAAAATATTTGCTTCCATGTTGCTGCATTCGTGATTCTCTTTAATTTGATATTGAACATGACCATGTTCTGAAAAAGTTGAATTTTGATCTACTTACCCCATCCCCAGGGTCTTGGGGATGGGGTAGGGGTCTGCAGGCAAAATATTTGCTACCATACTGCTGCATTTCGTGTTTCCCTTTGAATTGATATGCAACATGACCATGTTCTGAAAAAGTTGAATTTTGACCTATTAGCAACCCCATCCCCAGGGTCGGGGATGTCTGCGAGCCAAATATTTGCTACCAAGCTGCTGCATTCGTGATTCTCTTTAATTTGGTATGCAACATGACCATATTCTGAATTTGAATTTTGACCTACTGACCCTATCCCCAGGGTCGGGATGGGATGAGTAGTTTTATGTGGGCAAATTAGTTGCTACCACGCTCACACTGGTCAACGAGCTGGTGGTTGCATTTTTCAGCATAGGTGGTGGCTTAAAAGGTAAAAAAGTCTATACCTGTTGCCTTTATGATTTATTTATAAACTTGCATTTATTTTATTCGTGATGACACCTGGCGCACAGACCACCGGTAACATTGCAGATTATGGCTCTGACAAGCAATTTGTGATTCAATTTATGGTTTGGACTGCAAATCCAACAAAGTTCTGGAGATCTGGAGTTTTGCCATGACAGGTGCTTTTTTCTAGCGTAACTGCCTAAATTGAGGGGAATATGCATGTCTTAGCACAGCTGTTATAATATTAACATGTAATAACATTCAAAAAATGATTACCACTTTGTATCTTTTGTCTTGGTAAACTAGCTAACGTTTTATTGAGGAATTTTATTACAACGCACTGGAAACATTTTTTGACGCATTGATACAACCCACTGATGGTTGCCTAAACTCGATTTTTTATGTTTTTCACATTGATTTTTGGCGATAACTTTTTTATTATTGATTTTAGTAAACTGTGTTCGCGATGAAAGTTGTAGAGAAAAATTAGCGCCAACTTCTCCAAACGGTTCTAACATCGTAGATGCTGCAATTAACTCTGCGCATAGATGCAGTCTTTGAGAATTTTAAGCAAAGCGCAAATAAATTAAGTCAAATATGTCAGTCAAAAAGTTATATTGCACCGCCCCGATTCAATAAGAAAGGCGATGGATGGCTTGTTCAAATATATTGGTAATCGCGCCTGATTCGCCCGTGCGTTAAGCTAGTTTGGTCATCTCGAAACTGTCCGTTTAGGAGCACGTGCATAAGAGAAAAATGGCGCGTCACGCGGTATCACAGCTTCTGTGTTTACAAATAATCATGCTCATAGTAGATTCTGAATATGCACGGTACATTCTTAGTCTACATACGGCAGGATTATGCTATAAACAACCGTTGTATAACTGTATATACACCGCTTGTGAATATTCTTTTGAGACGAACCCTTTCTGTCACGCCTCTACGAAGTTTACCTGTCAATAAAAGACTTAGAAAATTGGGCTGAATTCAATTTATTGCAAAATCTTCATCTATGTACACAAAAATCTGTTTGTGCCAGAAACTTCGGACCTCTTGGAGAAATCGGCGCTAATTTTTCTCTACAACTTTCATCGCAAACACAGTTGGCTAAAATTAATAGTAAAAAAGTTATCGCCGAAAATCAATGTGAAAAACATAAAAAATCGAGTTTAGATGTGCCATGGTTGCTGGTGCAGCCTCACCACAGCATTCACTGTTCTTATAAACGGTACATAAATCGCTATTTGAGCCAGCACATGATATTTCAGTACCAGGACGAAGACTCAGGTGAGCCAGTGCAAATGTACAGACTCGCCAGAGCCTTATCTGCCAAGAAAAAAATAGAGTAGTTATCGTTTTTGGATGTTATTTCATGGGCCTATAATAGCATAGCTGCAGCTGTGCTTAGACATGCAGAATTTTCCTGAAGTTAGGCAGTCACAATAGAAAAAAGCACCTGTCACTGTCAAACTCCACAACTGTGTCGGATTTGTCGGTCAAACCATGAATTAAAATGCCAATTGCATGACAGAGCCATAAACTGCAATGTAACTGACGGTTTGTGTGCATTGTGTCATCAAAAGTAAAATAAATGCAAGCTTATAAAGCAATCATACAGTCAATAAGCATAGAGTGTTGTGTTTTTTACACTGATGTAGGCTCAAGCGTGACTCTGCAAATGTGTAGCCTCACCAGAGACGCTCCAGAGCTAGCCCTGTTTGCACTTTGAGAGTGTTTCCGCCTATTTTTCAGATTGGCCCAAAAAACCTTTAATTTAATGAGATTGTTTGTCGGTTATGATACATTACAATAGTAAAGAAGCCTCCATACGAGCTTAAATTTTTTGTGCTTCAATAACAGCAGAATCTAGGGCGAAGATTTGGTACCAGTAAAATGCAATTTTAGCACCCCAGAGATATAGACTGCTGTCTGTTCTAAGGCGGTGATTCTGTTGTTGTTGATTCTGTTGTTGTTGATTGTTACTCCTATTACAGGATTCTGTAAGCGTTTTATATTTTGTTACTTTATGTCCATTCTTGTTTTGCGATCATTTTGATGGGGATGAGAGAGAGCTGGCTGCTTTGCTTAGTTTGTCTTCCTGGTGTCTCGTGATTGTTGTGTGGCTATTCCTCTCAGTGTCATGGGTTTGTCTGCAGTTTGTGATTGTGATACTCACTTACTATTTTTGGGTGCCGTTCAGGCGAACAGCGATGGCGTTGGCGAGTCTGCACATTTGCCTGGTCTAGTCTGAGCCTTCGTCACAGTTCAAAATTTTCATGTGGTGACTCAAATGGCGATTGAATGCCATTTTGTGCGAGCAGCGGCGAAGGATCTGGCAAGTCTGCACATTTGCACAGGTTTACCTTAGCCTTCGTCACTGTACAAAATATTTTGTGCTGTCTTAAATTGCGATTTGTGTGCTATTCACGCCAGCAGCGAATACTCTGGCGAGTCTGCACATTTGCGCAGGCAAAGTCACTGGACAATGTATTGAATATCAAGATATCTTGTGCTGGCAGCAAAGGCTCTTGGGAGTCTGCACGTTTGCACAGGCTTGCCTGAGCCTTCTTCACAGTATCAAAATAGCATGTGCCGGTTGAAATGTCGAATTTTGTAACGTTTTTGTGAACAGTGAATGATGTGGTGAGTCTGCACCAGCAACCACAGGACTTCTGTGCAACCATCAGTGCGTTGTATCAATGCTTTAAAAAATGCTCTCAGTGCGTTGTAATAAAATTCCTCAATAAAACATTTGCTAGTTTACCAAGAACAAAAATTACAAAGTAGTAATCGTTTTTGGATGTTATTTCATGGGAATATGACAACAGCTGCGCTTAGACATGCAGATTTCCCTCAATTTAGGCAGTTACACTAGAAAAAAGCACCTGTCGCGGCAAAACTCCAAACCATGAATTAAATCACAAATTGCTTGGTATTTTTGATTCTGTTAAATTGATATGTAACATGACCACGTTCTGAAAAAGTGGAATTTTGACCTTCTGACCCCATCCCCAGGTTCGGGGTGAAGGGGGGGGGGTCTGACGAAAAATATTTGCTACCATGTTGCTGCATTCTTTTCTCTCTGTTACATGATATGAAACATGACTGTGCTCTAAAAAATTGAATTTTGACCTTTTGACCCCACTCCCTATGTCCCCAGGGGATGAGACACAGGGCTTCGATCGAAAATCACGTTCTGTATGTTTCGTATTTATTGTACCTCTGTCTGCATGCAAAGTTTCCGTATAAAGTATAGACAAATTATTGCGAAATTTAAATATTTGACCTTTGACCCCGCCTAAGGGTCAGGGGGTGGGGTAAAATTGTTATCACTGACATACTTATCTACAGGCACAGTAATTATGACATATAGCGAGAAGTTGTCAGATATTATAGTTTTGGAGAAATGTGAAGTTTATTTCACAAAAAAAATCCAATATAGTATTTGCATTAGCCTAAACCTAAGCAAAAAAGGGCCATAACTCAGTCAAAACCTTGCAAATTACCTCCAATTTCGAACTTGGCCTGTATTTTCTGATGCTTTACCCTTCTGTAAAATTTGAAAGATATTGTTGCAATTCTTCAAAAGTTATTGGTCGGAATTGACGAATTAGCCAAAATCTGAGTAAAAAAGGGCCACAACTCAATCAAAACTTGCGGATCACCCCCATCATTAAACTTGACCTGTATTGCATGATACTTGACCCTTCCGTAAAGTTTAAATGTAATTGATGCGTCCCTTTAAGAGTTATCGATCGGAAACCAAAAGGGTGACGCCACGGACGACGACGCACGACGACGGAGTCATGATCCTTGCTTCGCAGGCCACACAATAAAATCAATTTACAAACATGTGAGTAGTATGAGTAGTAAGTGGTTTATTCAAATAACTTAAGCATCTAAACAGCTCATCGTTGTTGTGACAATATACTTACATATACAAATATATATATGGAGATGACAGAAAGCGAATTGTTGTTCAGGTTAACGGTTTTTGTGCAATTGTTTGTTTGTTTGTTTATTATTCTTATCTTTCATGGTTGTATTTCCTTCTTCTCTTTATCTTTTTAACGCATCAAAACGTTTAGTATCACTTGCATTCATAGCATACCAAGAATACAAAATGTACCCAACTTTTGACATGAGTAGGCCGCAACATATTACCTGATAAACTATTTGTTACATATAAAAGCATGCACATACATGTAGTAATGTTTTTCACAAGAAAACGTCAAATATAAATCTAGTTTACTTAAATTGATAGAAAACCATTTTTGTGCGCAAAAAAGCAAGATAGCTCCTCCCTCTCATTCAAAATCCACCATTTGGATGCTCAAAAGATCAGACTCATCTAGACGTTTCCATTGAGCATACACACAAATATTTCTATTCAACATGTCAAGTCTGTTGTTATTTTCAATACACACACCCAATCAGCGTGGGAATTTTTGTATTGCACGTGACACCGTGAATCAAACAACACGGATTTGTGTTCATGAGTTTGGATTAAAGCTTCCGGGAGCTAACTAGAGCAAATTTGTATTCATTAGTACAGTTTAATTTAAGTCGTAGGAACACACAATAGTCATTTAGTACTGGATTATTTCGGGTTTTTTCACACGAGAATGCGTCACGTTTCAAAGGATTTATATACATGCGCTTCTTTAGGCGAAGAATTTCTGTTGTGTTTTATTGGACTACCTGAGGCCCTGTAGCGGTGAAAATAGACTCGCCTTCTCACAATGGAACAAATAAAGAACTTTTAGCTCACAGACAGTCAGGGCTAAAAATCCGGATAGTCATACATATATGTGCACGCTAAATTTTATTTTTATGTGTGTAACTGTATGTCCCCTTCATAATCGGAAAGCTTCAACGTATGAAGCAGACTCGGCCTGATTAGCGCTTACTCGGCATAATATTCATCCATTCAGTCATTTAAAAACCAATGAACAAAACAATCAGATTTCATTCCCAGCCAGCATACAGCCTCGGGTCACAATCGGCCAATTCAAAAGGCGCTTTGCTGACGGCCGATTCCTAGGTTATGATATAGAATATTTCATTGAGTAATGGCCAAATCAGAATCATAATCAGATTTAATATTAATTAAGCGCAAATCCCCATCGATTCTAAAAACAAGTGATTATAACCAGGAAATACCACACACACAGATATAGGCTACAGACTGAGCTGAAATATCCCTCTAAAATGGACGTCGTTTTACTCAAAGGTATAACATGACGAAAATTATATTTTCTTAAAGGACGATATGTGTCCTCTTCAATAATGCCGTTGAAGAGTTAAAAACATTGTGCAAACGACTGGTGGAGGCCCAAGTATACTACTCTACAAAATAAATGCCTCATGAGTAATATTTTCACTCTGACACATAAAACAACCTGTTTAAGGCATAATTGTTTATATAATAATCGTAATAATAAGCGATCATAAATTTTAGCATACTCAAGCATATTTTGTATAACTATACTAAACAAAATAATAAACGCTGCATTTTATAATGTAATGTGTTGTTTGTAAAATACACTGTACTTTGGTATATTTGATCTGGATAACACGCAATAATTTTCAAGTAGGCAACTTTATATGATTTACAAATATTGGAGGAGAAAAGCAATGTTTGAAATTGTATCTGTATCTTGGTTTTGGCAGGATCTTCTCTTAATTTAAAATGGTAAAATAAAATTTCTTATTTCCTTTATTTCCATTTTATTTAAATGTTTGTCAGAATACCAGGTTACTCTGAATGAAAAAGGTATGTCTCTAAACGGATTTTAGGGTATATATTGATTTATACTCATGATCTGTCAGTTGTCCATCCGTCTGTCTGTCTGTTCACCAGGATACACTGTCTGTTCCATACCTACACCTACTCAACCCCTGGACATAGTGTAAAATAATGGCCCACACGTCTGCTTCAATGTGATGAGGCGCATAGTGAAGGGTGCAGTCTCCCAGCTCCAAGATCAGTGTCTCGTTTCCTTAAAACATAATCAAGGGTGTGTGTGTGTGTGTGTGTGTGTGTGTGTGTGTGTGTCTGTGGCTGCTCTTAGTCTGGTCCTTTACCTCTGACCTAAACGGCGTGATTGAATCTACCTGGAATTACTTCCCAGCCGGCACAGCTCAGAGGGTCTCAAGGACACTCAAGCTCCCTTACCATGACAGGGTGGCAGCATTCAAGGGAGTATAAATTATATATTAGTTTTATGTATGTACAATTAAAAATTTTCATTTATTGCACAGCCCGTTGTACTATTTACATGATACAATGCATAAATTATGGATCATTACATCTCAAAATATATCAACCGATATTTCATTCAAATAAGTATTTACAATTAATGCATAAATGCACTTAAACAGAAAAAATGTGTATTTACACCAAAAGAAAACAAAGTATACACAAAATTCACAGAGTTTATTATATCAATACCCATATGATATTACATATAGATATCTTCTAGAATCTCTCATACAATTTTACAAGTTGCAACTTCATTTTAAATAATCTGTAAAATGTTTAGTATGAAATATAAACTGCTAATACTTTCACCATTTCATTAGCTTCTACATTCTATTGATATCAACAACTTTTATGTTTAAAAGCTTTATAGATACAATGTACTCACTTACTATCAATACAAGTATTTCAAATCATTCTGGTATACATTTTGTATGAAAAGGTGATATGATGCATTTCCTTTTGACCAAAGTCACATCTGCTTGTTAATTAATATAGTGACAGCATTTATTGGTCTAGATCAGATTCTTCATCTGAACTGATATCTGGAATGTTGACTTGTTCAAATTTGAACACATTTTTACACCCATCCCCACCTTCACAAGGACAAGCATCAGTACAGGCCAACTCAGCTGCTTTACAGGAGCATCGACGCATGCACTGGGATGCTTTACAGCCACATTTAACAAGCTCTGCTATGGCCATTGGCATTGGTTCTTTTGTCATTAAGACAGGTTGTAGGACACCATCTTCATTTCTTGTCCAACCATTACCATTAGGGTCTGGTATAGATGGGTTTGGATCAAGTGATGATATCCAGATCTTTGTTTGATGTTCAGCTCTTTTTAAATGCTGCTGAAGGGCATCGGTGGTTGGTGGAAGGGAATCATTTTGTAATCCTTTCCTGGCAAAAAGCTTGTACCTTAATTCATTGCACGACAATAAGGTAGGTGACCCATTGTATATGCTGGCAATGTATTGTTGGATGCCATCTGAAATATCTTCTAAAGGCCTTCTGCCAAGATCAGCAAGCTCTGTGTAAAGATTTGTATGGGCCTTTAAAAGTGACCATGGCTTCAACTTGCCTTGCTGTACTAAACAGCTAGTGGTATCGCACCCAGTTGTGGCATGGAAAGGTGGTAGAACCTTGCACAAGGGTATTCCTAAAGCCCTTGCAATTGAATGAGCAGGATAGAGACGTCCTCCTTTAGGAAGGCGTAACCATAGTTCACCACCAATGTCCATTGCAAAGTGAACAAGTAGGATCAGCACATCGGTATCAGGAGAACTTACAACTATCCTCTGAAATCCACCTTTGCTAGCAGCAGCTGCATGAAGTACCAACCGTGTATCTGCTTCCTCGTGATTGCAGAAGAGAGATGAAATCTGTTGACATCGATTTGTTTGAAGCAGAATCACTTTTGAAGCATCAATCAGCCCCCCTGCAATGACTAATTGCTGTCCCTCAGACAAAAGACCTGGCATGTTTTCTTTCCAATACAGTGTAAGGAAATTTTTTAAGGTTGTTTTGTTATCAGGCTCAGCAATAAACTTTTCCCACCTTAGTGTTATTTGTGTCTGGTGGCTTAGTATGTTCTGTCTTACTCCACGTGCAGAACCTCTCCGTTCTCGTTCACATGACTTTATTGAACCTCTGGCGTTAGTATAGTTGTCAAATACGATGTCAACCCTTTTGCACCCAGATATATGAAAGAACCGCATGAAAGCTGTGGTCATGATAGCTGCATAATCACCAAATGTCTTGGCGCCACTGTACTTGTACATCTGGATTACAGCCATTCCATCGACAATGCAACATGTAGGCATAGCTTGGCTTAATGCATTTTGAGAAGGCATTTGAATGGTGCGCTCAAGTTCGTGGAGCATTAAACTTTTATTGCATTTTGCGAGGCTACCATCTGACTTAGCAAGTGACCATGGAACAGCTGACAGTTCAAATTGGAACAGATCAGGAAGGCTGATGCATCTTTTTTGTGAAATGACTACCAGGCGACTGAAAAGGTTTCGCTCTGCAGTCAATGCAACAGTTTTGTCTTTCAGTTTCACACATGATGTTTTGTTAAGTGAAGAGAACGTCTTTGACTGTACTTTTGAAAGTGGGTGGAAGAAATCGACTAAGTTCGTTTTCAGCCTGGACTCAACAAATTGATTTACTAGATTCTTCCCACGACTGGTAGCTGATAACAGAGATGATGTTACATCTGTATTTGCAGCAACGCCTGTAACAATATTCATAATTTGGGGGCCTGTAACAGTAAATGGGTTACAGAATGATAATATATGATTGGCCAGCTTTTGCACATCTTTCTCATCTCTTTGGAGCCTTGATTGGCCTGCTTCTTTGTGAACATATGAGTCAGGTTTTGATAAACCACACATGTGACGGATGTTCTCCAAAACCTTAGCACGGTCACTTGCTGTTATGTGCCATCTGTCAACAGCATTTTGATTACGGGCTATTCCAATGAGGCCTCCTGATGTTTTTGAGTACCTGTTTAATGATTGCTCCAGTTTCAAATCAGACCAAACTTGATTAAATCTGCCTTTGGATCCTTTCACTGGAAAGTTTCCCATGGCAAATTGTTCATAGACAGCCGGTGCTGTTTCAGGGAGTCTATGCATGTCTGCAAGATATACTGGCACCCATCTGGCGTAATTTGTGTGGTCAAATGCATGAAAGAATGGCAGCATTTCAGCTAAAGATGTAAGATGAAGTTGCCATATGCCATCACGTTCAGCACGTATATACCTAAGAAGAATACACACCATGTCTATATACTGATTCCAGAACATGATGGTACCGTTTTCACTGTTGGATTTCATGAACTTCTCAAGCAATTGGGAGACAACTACAGTTTCTTCAGCCAGGTTTTCCACACACTCAGAAATGTTGTCACTGGACTGAAAAGCTTTAACGACAGCTGAAATTGCTGACTCAATTTGATCTGCATCAACATCAACAGAATGCGTTGCATACCACTCTATAACAGCTAGCCATTGTAACCTGCACATGGATTCCAGAGCTAACTTGTGACAACGAATTCCTCTGTTAAAGTGTGAGCCCCTGAAAATTTGCTCCACTGTGTTACAAGCGTAAACACCAGAGTCTGCAAGTGCATCATCCAACCCACTATCTCTGAACATTTTGCCTAACACAGCTAAGAAGACCATGACCACATGAAACCCCCCTAGCCATAGAACAAAATTCTGAAAACGATCAGCCATGCGCCACTGGATTTCCTTAGACTTGCAGTATAATGCTTGGTCAAATGTTAACACGGAACTCTTCTGACCAAGTTTTTCCATCATTCTCTGCAAGTTATCCATGACAGTAAATATAGTGGAATAGTCAGTCGCTGGAGCTGGCAGCATCGGACAAAATCCAACAATGGATAGTTCTGGGCAGTGCGATGATGCACTTGCATTGAAAGCTGACCACCCAGGGATACATTGCGATGGATTATCAATGTTCACAGTGAAAAGCTTAGTAGGACACATGCGACACAATATCCATGCTTGGTCAAGTTGTTCTGCTTCTAGTTTTGAAGCCTTGTGAGGTGTAAAATACCAAGACAAATCTACATTTCCCAAAAAATTGTCTGGATTTGGACGCTTACCGCTTACATTGAACTCCTTGATGGAGTGTACATGAGAAGGCAAAGGGTTTAATGTGCTAGTTTGCTTGCGTTTTGGGCGATGCGTGAGAGGAACTGTATCTACATTACAAAGATTTGCCTGCCTTTGATACAATACCATTGTGGTTGCATGGGTTGTCAGTTTCCCATCTAGGGTTTCTTCCTGAAAGTCATTGTTGTCTGCTGCTGCCTGAATAAACGACCCTGCTGAAATATTACTTGGAATGATGATGTTGTCTTCAGCCTGACTAGATATATTATCATCAGCTAGGTTGGTTTCAAACCTTAAGATGGTTTTGGGGGCACAGCAATGACCATACTTGTTAACTAATGCAACAACTTCCTCAGAGGCTGTTAGGTTTTTTATGGCTAAGGCCAACCCTATGTGTTTTGGTGTGTATTTGCGACCACCAGAAATATACCAACAAAGGTCCTGTCCTAAACTGAGAATTTGACGACGCATACTTACATTAATATTTGGGTCTTTGTCTAGGGACAGATCTTCTGATACTGTGTCAGAACTGTTTAAAAGCCAGCTGAAAAACGTATAGAGGCTGTCAGGCACAAGCTTGTCTGCATTTTCTTCTTTGATATCACTTGGCTTTCGAATGTTGAGGTCAGGGACAGCTTTCATGTCTGTCCTCAAAATACTAGCTGCTGCAAACAAAGTTTTTATTTTGGACCTTTCATAATCAAGTTCATCATCCTCTTTTATATTGTCAACATCTTCTCCTGTGTCCATAGCATCATGTATCGCAGATTCAGCAACATCATTAGCCATTAAGAGCCATGTGTGAGTTGGACTGTTCTGCTTCTTAAAAACTATACGATCACCATAATAGGCGATCAGTTTTTCCTTTAACCTATGGCATGGGTATGTAGATTTCTTAATATCAGCTGCTTCTAAGTATTGCTTATACTTACTGAGAAGCTTTGTTACTTCATATACAGCTCCCCTATTGAAAATATTTGAATCAATTTTGGACACAAGTCTACTAAAAGCAGTTTTGTATGGATCAGATGATGGCTGTGTGTCAGATGCAGCTTTAGATGGTATATTTCTTTCAGACACATATGTTTGAATGCATTTTCTATGGTAGCATGCACCGATTGCCACCAAATCAACTTCTGATATACGTTGGAGGAGCAACCAATCTTCACGTCTCCTTGCACTGTCTATTATCTTATTGATATCAAGATTATCGGTAACCTTACTCATGGGTGCTCTCTTGTTTGCTGTTTTGCATGTTGAACCACTGAATAAACATGTAGTTTTCCATTTGAAATTTTCTGTGGATGATCTAGTAGAAGGGCCTGTTTTATTTGACCTTTTTGGAGATAGCTTTGTCTTCACTGTATCTGCTCTGGCGAGCAATGTCCTCTTTCTATACTTAAACCCATTATAGCACGACAGATGCCAGCGAGGTTTTGATTCTGTTTTCTCTAATTTATCCTTTAATTGACTACAAAATACATCATTCGATTCGAATTCAAGTCTGGTATTGCACAGTTCTATTACTTTTTCCTTACCTAATGCAGAGCCAATAAGCAATTTCTTACGTTGAGTCGAACCCTTCAGTTGACAAAACAAACACTTTATATCAATGCGCCTTTTCTTTCTGACAGGCAACAGATTACACTCAAAGTCAAGACCATCTGAAGAGTCCATTATCAAATGTAAATGGCAAAACTGAACAACGTATAAATGGAGCAGGCCCAGAAATAGTGTTATTGTGACACCTTATACAATGCCCTATTAACAAACTGATTTCCTTCTACACTATGAAAAGAGTTCTGCAAACAATGAATAGTATAGATCTTTGTCGAGTAGTTGCACTTTGATTTAATCTATTATATAAAAGTGTTCTTGCTCGCCGAGGGACTATCCTTTTACCGCTCACAAGAACAAAGCTTTTAAAGAATTTGATTTAATCACTCAATTTGCACTTTGATATATGGGATACAACCAGGTTCGAGACATTTCCCTACACCTAGCCCGATCGTTCATCTAGTGTTATTTGACTCCCGTCCGATCTGTACACCTTTCGGAAGACCATGGCCCCATCTTCCTTGGTTCGGCTCTCCCGCGCTGGCACATCCCGTCAATTCGGGTGCGGTTGCTTAACACAATTGAGGGCTAGCTAAGCAACATTTGGGAGACTACACATATTGTGTAGCTAACACTAGACCCCATGCTGTCTTTCACAGCAGCGGTTCCAACCAGTGTGCCCTGGTAGTGCTATGGAGACCGCTTTTACATGTTTAAAATTGATAGAAATTAACCATAGCTTTCTAGATAGGAAATGTTTCAATTAATCAAGTTTAATTTGGGATATGTAACAAAACTAATAGCAATTGTTATGTTCAAGCTAACCCATCTCGTGTACATTTCAGATTTTCAGAAAAGTGTAAAGTTTACACCCTTGTCGAACCACCAACAAGTAATTTTAAGAAGAAAAAAAAATCCCAGTTTTATGTGACAATAGTAAAGGATTAAAAATTTTGTCCTATCGAGTAGACATACCTGTACATTATGACGTAATAGTGAATACATGAATTTCATGCCTTGCCCGCCTAACGGAAATCGGTGAAGCGTGAAACGGCTAAAATGGCTTTTAATCGGCTTATAGAGGTACACACGTAATATTTATTTGGAAAAATACTAAAAAGGACCCTTATGAACATTAAAAAAAAGCATTTAAATAATTAATTTCTTTTTTTGAGCAGTATACTTCAGCCTCCAGCATATTTACGCACAGCGTATTCGACTCTTCAACGGCAGTTTCCAATAGCGTTCATTTGGTTCTTCAAGAAAATACCATTAACTTTTTGTTATACCTTGGAGTAAAACGACTCACTTTAAAACTCCTTCAGTCCGTAGCCTAATACAGACCAACATAGCAAAACTTTTGTAAGTTGTAAGTGTCATGCTGCGGATAGATTTAAGCAGAAAAAAGCTAAATGCATATGTATACACCTATCAGTCTACTGGTGAGCTATTGTAATCACTCAATGCCGTCGTTTGTTTTTTACTTAAGGGTTGAAATGCAAAGGCGTAGTATTTTTAGAGACAAACGTTCTATCGGCGGAGCGAGGAACGACATCCAAAATTTAACAGCTTGTTACACGAATGTCAAAATTCTTATTATGTTAAAAATTGACCAGTTTTGTTTGTCGATTGTTCAAGCTGTCCCATAGCGTGACAATGCTCTGAAACAACGAGATGGGCAAAACAGAATACTTGCAAGACGGATGTCACCGTCAAAGATTGGTTTATGTTTGATATCAAATTTCTCAATTTTTCGACTTGGTCCCGCTGCGGCATATATGTCATGAAAAAATATAGGATTTCAACAACCAGTGTGCCTATTTGTGTTGAAATTCGTTCTAGAGACAAAATTGCTCCATTATTACCGACAGCATCTATTGTAGACAAGAGGCTAAATTTCCAATATGGCCGCAGAAATAGCGAGAATGCAATCACATTGCAAGAAAGTTCATATCACAAAACACATCTTGCACAATATTGTGTAGTTAGAAGAAATGTATGATAAATAGACATTTTCATTCACACCCCGAATTTTTTAATTCATTGAACTTTTTTTGCGAAAACGCGATAAAATGCTCAGCCTAGCATTGGATTTTATATCTGTTTTCCTCAACCTATTTTTGTAAATGCAATTAGGGGATAACTGTATTCAACTTTTTCATTCGGGGAGGTATATTGTCGGATATACGTTCTGTTTCCGACCGTATATCCGACGATATACCTCCCCAAATGAAAAATTTGAAAACAGTTATCCCCATTCTAATGCACAAGTAACATTTTTACTTAAGAATGACTGTGAAAACGTAGTATGTTGCGCCAACGTCCAGCGGCTGTCAGCTACATAAAACCGCTCGCGAGCTGCATATACATGTATTCACTTTTCAGCCAATGAAAGCGACGTTATGTAATGACGTCGAGTTTGCGACAGTATATTGTAGAATATACTGTCGCAAATTTATGGCGTTATCCAATCAGACGTCGCGTTGCAATTGCAAGTGCATTAAAATGTACAATAGACTAAGTACTCTTATAAAACTAGACCAGTGTAGGACGACCTCAGCGTGACATTTATGTACCTAACTTTTCTAAACAACGTCTTAACAACAATCCTATTACATTGTATGCAATCGGATTAAATATGCCGGTTATCACGGTGCATTCATTGCTTGCCCTTTTCAGACCTATGGCTTTGTCCATGAAGCTATATACAATAAAGTCAGAATGATCCATTGTATGTATTGAGAGCTCACAGGTTATAATTCCCAAAGTTATTGTATATCTTTCTCTGAGGGTTGATTTTGTCTTTGCAAACAGTGTAGACCCTGATTAAATGCCGCATGATGCGGCATTTAATCTGGGCCTTCACTGTTTGCCAAAGTGCCCGCTTAGGGGCTCCAGGTGTCCAAAGGTTTAGCCACCCTACAGTTATGGTCAGAACTGTGCTTTGAGAAATAAACGAGTGAGTATGGCCTAGAAATGCCATAAATACGGATCACAGACTAACCTATGGCACGACGAGAATGATACGTTAGAACACAGTCGAACAAAACCATGTATAGGACTAAAGTAAAGCAGCCACGAAAGATAAATACAAACATTATATACGACAAAGACTATACCACCCACACACATTGGGAGCAACGACAAGTAATGAACCAAGAACAACGGAATCACCTACTTAAAAAGCCACCAGTTAACTTTCACGATTGTTACTGAAAACTTGCACCTGACCACCGGCAAACAAAGGCACACATATGAAAGCAGGTATACATTAAAACACAGGGCTCTCTCTCTCTCTCTCAATCTCTCTCCCTCTCAATGCCAAGCGAGATAATTTCAAGAATGAACGGCACAACAAATCAGAGAGCGTGGCTGGTATCCTTATTTTTCGCCCAATTATCGCTCAAGATAAGCTGTTCCATAGGCAAAATGCAGTGCTGAATTTCCGTATCCAATCCACGTGACCTGCCTATCCCATCCACATGACCTGCTTATCCCATCCACGTGACTTCAAAGTATAACAATTTAGGCTGTTTTAGAGCAATTCAGGCCTAAATATTATTTAGGAATATCAAAACGGCAATATTAAGTGCGTACGCCACTTTCGCATTGTTGAATGACGTCAAAAACATTTCTCACGTCACTAAAATGCAACAACAATGTGACGCACGTTATTTGCACAGTTTGGCGCCACGACGTCTTTGTCAATAGAAACTGATACCAACGTTAGTTTCAAACCCCAATAAAAACAAAACCGACGCTCGAAATGCTATTTCGCCTCTGTTTTTAGGTGCTAAACTATGTTTACACCCTTTTCTGCATCTGGAAATTCGTTAGTGAACTTATTTTTTTTGATTGGAACAGGCGCAAAAAATCTAAAAAAAATATGCGGAACTGACAGAATTCATATAAAACGTTAAAAACTCTAAAGGTGGGCGAGAAAAGTATCCATTATGATGTATTGTTGTGGGACAAGGAAATCCCACCCTCGGGCCTGAATAATTTCGTCAGAAACTCAGCAGAGCCTCGTTTCTGACGAATTAATATTCTGGTCCTCGGGTGGGATTTCCTTGTCCCACAACAATACATATGAAGGATACTCTTAGTCCCTATACATGAAACCTACAACATCATCTGTCCTGACTTAAATGGCCAGAATTAAAATTGAAAAAAAAATCCTAAACGAAGGTCATTAGTTGAACTCCTGCGAAAATAGCCAAAATGAAATTGATGCGTTAATAGCATGTTCACAAGAGGACGTGGCTTGTTGGGTCTATGGAAATTTGAAGACATTTCTGCATCTGAAATGGCTGATCAGAACTAAACATACTTAGGCAAAAATTGTCACCAGCACAAATAGCTAAAGCGATTTGGATTCTGAAAGACATGGCAATCATTGGACGTGGCATGTTTCCTTATGTACCTTTATATGTACCATAAAGCCTGTGTAAAACGGCCACTCTCAAAAAGACCACAAATTGGTTTGCAAGACCAATTATCACTTAATGCAGGTTAAAAGTTTGGCGAATGCTTCAAGGGGAATTCTGCAATACTTTCGACATTCATTAAGCTACCATTTGTCTTTAAGATCTTTGTTTTTTTCTATTTTTGAGTGGGTGTTGTACACAGGTTTTAAATGTATCCTCAAATATCCTCCCCTGAAACTAACAGTCATAAAGGACGTGTAACGGTTTGGCCGTTTTTTGGCCCACGATGGTTTTGGCTGAAATTTGAATATACGGTGGTTTGATCTTTGCCCTTTCACATGAGCATGTTTTTGAATTAACGACGGCATATGCAGTCACATGAATTAAAGTTTCTTGCTAGTGTGTATAAACAGAGGTTTGTTCATGAATGTGGATATTTTTAAAGATGCCACAAGCAAACTGACCTCAAACATAATACCAAACATGCGTATGTTTATACTCGTCATGTCTATGTCGTAATTTGAGCTTACACTACCATCATTAATTCAAAATGATGCTAAAACTTGGCTAAATACTGTGTTTACGATTACCTTGATCATATGTTGTTTTTAGGTGTAATATATATTGAACATTTAGTGTTTTATCGCCTTTTTCAGTTAATCAATTGCTCAAACAAGCCTATTCCGGTTTACTCATATCAATATAATCAGTACGACATATACACAAGCGTGCATGTAACATGTTAAACGCGGCATTACATGCGCAACCTTTTTTGCTGGATTAGTATGAAACATGAATATAAATAGTTATAAAGCAACAGAAATAATAATTGAAGCTTTGAACACTTTTTTCGCTCACAGCCACAATTATTAAATAGATACATGTGAGTGTTGTATATCTGTCTGTTCATCTGTCAGTTCGTCTGTATGTCACACATTGTGTCTGTGACGTATCTTCCAAACACCTGATTCGATTATAAAATTAATTCATAAACTGTGCACCTTTGTGGATGAACATGCAGAATAAATGAATACTTTAAGGCCATGTCAAAGCAGGCGACCATAGGTTACATGTACATAATGCATATCTGCTCCATATTTTACGCATGTCCCAGCTGAGATATCCAACAGTCGTGATAGCGCTGTGGTCTATATTACTTACCTATTATCGTACGTGTTACTAAGGGTTCGCAGTTCACAATCCGGAAGAAACATATATTTTGTGTCATTGTGCAAGACCCTTCATCTTTATTGCGTAATACATGTTCAACCGAGGTAACGTCATGACTGAAATATGGTTCACTGTAACGTAGAGCATTGGCGTAGAGCATTAAAACACTTTGTCATGCTTCAAGCATTTGTGGTGCAGACATCTATTTCAAGGGTGACAACTTCCGTCAATGCAGGGATTTCGCAACCGTTTGAACAAAATACATTGTGTTTTGATAAAGGTGAATAAACATCTAAAATAGAGTATTTCGATCCTTGAATATTAAATGTATGTGTTTGTTGGTACCGGTGACTATTGACCATCTGCAGATTAGTGGTTGTTGTATATATACTGCATTATTTTAGCAAACACTTTACGAGAGCGATATTCGTTGAGGAAACAAACAGTTTAGCACAGATATTGTGCACATGTAAGCATGAAAAGCGCATTACACTCATTATGAATAAAAAGCTTGTGGCGTTTGCATTCAGGCCATTGGCTGTTTTTATACATGCATTCTTGCATAAATAACAATGAATTGAATGAACAAAACTAAATCAAACAATTACATTGGTTTATTTGCGACAAATCTGCGCCACCTATATGCATCATATATGTACATGAGAAGTTACGAACTTCAAAAAATATAGATATATGTTATTTTTAGGGTCAGTTACAATACATGTTGAGAGTGTGCATTTGTATACATCACACAAGCTCATTTTTGTTCCAAAAAAAACCCTCTTTAATGATATTACCATTAAACTGACACAGTTCTATCAAAATTTTGGAAACATATCAAATGATTCCGATATCTGTGCTGTGAAGTAGCCTTTTGCTCTACCTTATGAACCGCTAGATGAATTTCATCGAAACTTGCACAGATACTTATCTGGGACAGCCAAAACGAATAATAAGATTTTGGTGACCTCAACCTTATTTACAAGGTCACCAGGGACATATATAAAAAAGGCTTGTCTGTACTCTATCTTCCTAACTTATGACCAGATTTCTACCAAACTGACACAGATAACTCATTGAGCAGACATTAATGAATGACTATAATTCGGTGAAATTGATCTTAATTCCAAGATCACCAGCGTCACATAACTCCTTTAACTGGGTGGGGGGACAACTCTATCTAATGTTATATACTTTCCATTCCTAACTACTCTAGTATGGCCATATTAAACAGTGTCTGCTCTGTAATTTGAGAATACCAATAATTGATTATTTTTTCCTCATGCTCCAAAGAATGATCACATAATTTGCCATTTTTGACAATCTAAATTCAAAGCAATGGGCCATGCCAAAACAAAAGTGGCGGTGAGCTGTCTTTTTAAAAGCAGATCGTACCAAAGAACTGTTTCCAGAAATCTATGTATCAGTTAAAGAAGGGAGCACATCAAACTCTCTCCTTGCACCTTCTCTCTCCGCTGGTCTCTCTCTCTCTCTCTCTCTCTCTCTCTCTCTCTCTCTCTCTCTCTCTCTCTGTCTCTCTCTCTCTCAAATAAGACTCGCATTTACTGAAATGTTGTTGTATTTGCTTTTCAAACGCAATATATCCGAGGACTGTTTGTAAGAAATAATATTGACAAGAGCTTGCTAATATGTACATTGTATTCCATTTTTTTACGGGAATCTTACGTGATTTTAGTACTCTCAGTGCTTTGATAAGTATGAATTGAACAGTACATTTCAGGATAAAATTTGCAGAAAAAGTCTTTTTACAGCATTTGCCACATGCGGAACCGGCTCAGAGTTACCATTTCATGGTGTAAAATTATATGCACAATAAATTGAGAAATAGTTTTATGCGGTTCCGCATGTGGACATGTATGTAATTTAGTCACGAAGTACACGAGGGTGTTTGGTTTTACCATAGACTTAACATTCTGCTCGTTTCATCGAATAGAGCAGAATATTTGTCTAGTCGGTACTAGCATTAACAAAGGTTGTGCAGTATATTATTACTCAGTCACGCACGGACTGAGAATAAACAGGTAATGCAAAAGCAAACGAAGTGTCGTGTAAAATCAGTTCTAAGGCGGCTTCACAGACGTGAGCAACACACAAAATTTTGTATAGATTCGAGCAAGAGATCTTGCCGTGTTGATTTGCACGTCGTCATTGCTATGGGGTATACTGCACTGTATAAAATCACAGCAAGTTTTCGCCAAACAAAAAATAAAAGTTTGGTGTCATGTGGGCTGGACGGCAGATACTTCGGCAATGAGAAGATCTAAGGGTTAAGTAAACTGTGTTACTGGCACTGGGCTTTTACAAGCATTTCTTAAATAGATCTCATCAAGGTCTACAACGTCCTTCCATGTCACGCTGCTCATTTGCTCACATTAAAGCGCGCCAACATGCAAACTGTGTTTGTTTTCTTTGTTAGAAGTTAAGAATAGACTTAGTGTTAAGTGTGGTTGATAGGGCATGCTTTTAACCCCAAAATTTATCATAAAAATACATTTTAATGAAGAAAATAAATTGTGGACATTAAACTAGAGACTCTTAGGTATCATTTGGTAATATTTTGCAGGGATTTCTTTACAATCGATTTTTTACTGTAAAAGTGGGCCATTTGTAATACAAAACCGTTTCACGTCCTTTAAATAATTGGACGAAGATGGTAACTAGGTGACCGTCTACACAGATAGAATAACGCATTTGATCTGTCGAAAAATACGCCGCCATTGACGAGGCCAGATTTGCATCCATACATTTATCAGCACCTGATAACAAACCGCAGGTGAGCGATACAGGGCCGTTTGACCCTCTTGTTTATTTGTTGTTAAAATGACATATATGTGCCATACTTTACCTCATTATGGTATACTGATATTGATTTACATATTAATAATAATGTTAATACACAATTCATCACGAAATTGACATTGCACTTTAAATAACAATTGCCGACTTTATACATAATGCATTATTTCCTCTCTTCGGCCATTTGTTAAGTTTATGCTTTCCATTATTACCCATATTAAAGAGACAAGATCTTTAACTATGAACATTTTTCGAAAAAAAATATTTTCCTTTTAAACCATTTGTAAAAATAAAATTAAGTTATGTTTTCACAATAAATATGTTCAGTACAGCTGAAAGCTGCATGGAACAGTGAACTATCTAACAAAAACAGGTGATTTTTTCTCTTGTTAGGAATTATACTCAGAAAAACAATTGAAGGATATTAAAATTATTTTGACTATATAACATTTGAGAAAATGTTTTCCAAACAAAGTAGTTTTGGATCTGATAGAACTAACAATATGCAATTCAGTAACGGTCAAAATAAAATTTACGGGTCATTGGTTACGATACAGTACCACACCAAATATACCAACCCTCTTTACCCAAAGTTCACATGCAAAAATTTTAGCGTTTATATTCTTTGCTGCAACCTTTACCTGATCATTGCTTAAGTTTTAATTCTGACCACAGAGAAGTAGTCACACCCATTTGTCAGTAATTGCACCTAATAATGTGACAACTTCTTCAACAAATATGCACTGATATGGCATACCCCAGCCAATATGCCCACTAATTGGAAGTAAAACACTGACAACAACTACAAAATTAGGTGTCATTCTTTTGACTGAGAGCCAGCAATGATTTTGGAGCCAGTAATTATGGAATACAAACGAAAAAAATGGGTTTGAATCATTTTTGAATGTTTGTGACTTTTCAGTATAGAGGGTTGCACCATTTGGACCTGTACTATACTTTAATTATTGAAGCGTATCTTAAATTAAACATTCAATTTGATTGAAGATATCTGGAACTATGAAATGCATGCATAATTGGTTTAGTTTTTATTGTATTGAATGTTAGAGATGGAACTGAATCTAAATATCCTTCAATTGTTTTTCTGAGTATATTTACGTCCCTCTAATAATTCTAGACAGTTGATTTTTAACATAAATGCTGTTGTTTTGATAGATATAATTTGTAAAAATTTATGAAAATGGTAAACTGTATACTTGAAATTGAGTATTTTACTGTATTCTTGAGAAATAGAAAATTTATTACCAAAAATAGAATCTCAAAAGTTACAGACTATGCAGCATTAAGTCAAAAGATTGTCTATCAGCATTAAGCTTTTTACATTGTACCCCACCTCCTTTGGGTTTTTTTTTAGTCGTTTGTTCAGTGTATGCTTTCCATATTCCACATATTAAGTAAAAACTTTGTCTCTCAAAATTTAGCTTTTTGCTACTCCTGTTCCTAGCAGGGTCTGGAATAAGAAAACAGATCTCCGTCCTCACATTCGATCCTTTTGATTTCGTCGGTTGTCTGCCCGCGCGCCCGGTCTTGCGTATGTCTCATTAAAAATGAAGTCAGTTCGAAAGTTTACAGCTGACGCCATTTTGTTGGGAGAGAAATCCATTGTACGATAGTTTATTTCAACGTTTCAGTGGTGTTTCAGTGTAAATTTGGTTGGATTCAGATAAACTATGCAGGAATAACGATCACACGTGTTTTATTATTGTACTATACCATACATATACATGTACATGTACCTACACTTACTGGACATGGTTGAACACGTGGCCTAATGGCATTGTGTTGTTAATGCTTAATAAAACATGACAGTGTGTGATTCATACATTACATGTACACAGTAACATGCGACTAGTGAATACCATTTTGGTAACGTAAGAAATGGGCTGTGACTAAATGTCTGTACTGTACTGTACTGTACCGGGTAAAATACAGTACCGTACCATCCGAAGCACATCGGAAATATACCGATAATTGACGGACCGCCAAAGTGAATAACTTATCGCATGAAAAGAATAATTGCTGATCTTATGTTTTAATGCAGTTGCAACACAAAACTACACCATTATTTAAGGAAAATATTATCGTAGGCTAGCGGACAGATAATTAAAAATATTTTCTTTTCTTTGAATAACCTCGGATCAGTAATAACGCAATTAACGCACATGATCATGAGTTTTTTGGAGTGAAGGTTGCAAAGGCCAGATTGCGATATAATTCATGAACGGGCGTGAATTAATGGTCGCATCTGTCTATAGACATGTCCAACAGCATGCTCCAATCAAAGATAATTCACAGATAAGCAAAAATATTTCGATTCTTTAATTTCTTACTGTGAAAAATCTTACATGGTACGGAAAGGGAAATATGTACGTAGAGCTCAAGTGAGTGTTTTGGATGGATTTAATAGAAATAGAAAAGGTACACATATTGAACAACTTTTTTAAACTTTATTTCATACAAATATAAAGTGTAATAGAAGAATCCTTAGGTTCACAGCACAACAATATCAAACAGCGATATATTTCTCAAAGTATAATAGAAAACATTTTGATTGCAGTGTAGTTGTCTGTTCTCCTATTAAAATAACTATTAAAATGTTAATGACTCAATAATGTTGCTATTCTTTTTGTGACCGCCTTATATATTGAAAGCAGCATTTATTGCTTGCAACAATTTTTTGAAATACTTTAAACCGAACATCGGTCCGTTAATTATATGTACTTTCCGATGTACTACGGTACTGTATTTTACCTAGTACATTACAGTACAGTATAGTACAGACATTTAGTCACAGCCTTAGAAATGACACCATACAATGTAACAACACGAATTTATGGGAACAAATGGTAACGTTTGAATTCAACGTGATTTTAGTATCATATTATAAATAGTATCCATTTTTTTTGTTGAATTTATTAAACTCGCTGGGAAAAAGCGATCAAATGGTCATGAGCATTCCTGTAAGGCCCTCCGAATAATGAACTTAATACCGTGATGTTGTTTACGCAATGCTTTGTACCAATCAGCCAACATTCAGCGTGTAATTCAATCAACTATTTATTATTTCTTGCAAACACAGAGTGACTGGTCTTATTTTCCCAATGGCATAATCTATTCTGTTTGACAGGCTGGAAATGGTATATCGTCAAAGAATAAGATTGGTCATAAGTTGTAAATACGTCCATCTTACCATGAACGAAGGCTTGTGATATCGTATTGATCAGCTCAATGGATTTAGTTAATTAACCCATCTAAGCCGAATGGAATTTGCTATCTTTATCGGTCGGAACAGGTCATTTCTGTTTTAAGGGATGCTGGGTGGTATTTTTTATTTATATTCAAAATTTAATAAAATATTCTGCAAGCAAACAGTGGAGACCCTGATCAGACGCCACGTTCTGCGGGTCTGGTCTGGGTTTGCAGTATTTGCCTACGTCCCACAAAATGGACGCTAGTCTAATATGGGTTAACATATGATTTCCAACAATGTGGCATTTTGACAAGTGTAGACTCAGACGAGAATGTGCAGCCTCCTTTTAAGCTTAGAAACGCCAAATGGTGTTCAGTCAGTAGCTTAACAGTCATTGAATATTCAAGCGACTAGCAAAGGCTCTGATCAGACTGCACGTATGCGCAGGCTGATCTGAGGCTTTGCTGGTCGCACATACCACAGTGTTGGAAATCTCGTGCGGCTGCTCATTTTTATGTGTGCATATGCAGTATTTACTGTTAAAGTAGTAGTTCTGAATTCAGTTAAATTATAGTGCGACCAGGTAACGGACGTTGGGCGTGTCAGACAGAGCACTGTCATTCACTGTCAATTTAGACAGGTCAACAGTAGATTGGGTATCACAGCATAGGCACGCATAAATCGTGCAAAACAACTAGGCCGCAGACGACAAAGGGGACCAGCTTTATACGGTTAGTATGCCTGGTAAACACTCGCAAATGCATCAAATCAGAAAACTTCAGTCTTACTTGTTTACAGACACCTTGGTTTATATTATTTTTAACTGTTCAGGGCCTCCTAGAACGTATGTGGATTTTAGTTAGACCAGCAAGGCAGACTGGTCCATGTTAAAATGGTTGTTGCTCAGGTTACACAGCGTAATGAAGATTTGATTGCATGTAGCGTACTTTTACCTGTGATGTTCTTTACTATACAGCCATATCACAAGAAACCATCTTAACCCATTGAAGCCAAATGGAATTTCCCACTGTTATCAATTGGACCTGTCCATTTTCGTTTTAAGGGTTTTTGGGTGGTATTTTTCATTGTTATTCTATTCTTGATAGAACAATATATAAGCAAACAGTGGAGACCCTGATCAGACATCGCTTTTTGCGGCGTCTGATCTGGGTCTGCACTGTTTGCCTATTTACCACAAAAAGGACGCTAGCCATAATATGGGTTAAACGAAAAACTCCATACTTTTGTAGGAATAGCGAACTGTTTTACACATGATGTACGGATAAATGGTGTACATGTAATATAGGTTTAGTGATTACACATTAATGAACTAGCCCAACAAACAGGCTGACATGAATGACACCTTCAAAAATCTGTAGTTACCTGTAGAGTTAACCAGTGGTAGAGTGCTCGACTTGAGATAGAGGGGCCGTTGAGTTGAGTCTCTCTGGAAGAACCATGTTATTTCCTTGTGCAAGGCACGTTATACTCTATTTAGTACTGGTACAACCCAGTATATGTCCCGACATGACTAATTTGACTGGGATGTAAAGTATAATCGAGGTCTACAGTTGCTTTGTACCAGTGTGTTAGACATGTGTTTAAAGGATTGCTATTTGGAGAAGGCTCAATGATGGAACTTAGTTATGTCATATTCTCTGCTAAGTACTGGTTCAACCTAGATGGACAGGGAAACGTCGAGACATGACTGAAAAAATGTTGACAGCGACGCAAAATATCAATACAAACGAAAAAATATCCACACAAAAGAACAAAAGAGCTCCTTATCTCGAAACTTTGCTGCAGTTGTGTGCGTCTACTGGTACACAGGTTTATCTTTAGTATGCTTCTTGGAAAATATTTGTGTAAGATGTGTTGCCGATGAAAATATTTGTCCAAATGCTGTTTGCTTGGCAAGAAAATGATTTGGGTTTTTAGATCTGCCTTCGAAAAAATGGTATAAAAAAAACGCACAAAAACCCCACCCAAAACAGCCCACCTTCCCTACACACAACCAACACCAATTAAAAATTGACATGATAAGGGTTCAATATCTGGGCCATCGGGAAAGGGTACACAGATCTTTTATGATACAATACAACTTGTGTGATTTTAGATATCATTGTCGACGGTTGATTTTTTGCTTGAATAGTTTAAGATACATGTACGTGTTTAAGATACATGTATATGTACGTGCATATTTTAATCAACAGCTTAGCGTAGGTATCTACACTGATCAGATTCATCTGCAATAATTCGAAACGCTTATTTTTCACGATACGGAAACTATAAAACTACAGGTATATAATATTCGTGTAGAGAGTTTCACAGATGGATGAATACGCAAACAATGCGACCTGCATAACCGATTTCCAAATGTATTTGTCCAGAGGTTGAACTTAGCTAAGGACCGCCCAACGTCTCTTATCTGGACGGACTATAACAGAGGTGGTTTTGTGTATTAGATACTTAAAATGTTCGCTTTTTCATTATTGTAACACGAAGTGTAATGAAATAGCGATCAATTGAGTCTCTACTGTATTGAAATATCGAACATTTTGAGTCTCTAGTGTAATGAAATAGCGAACAGTATGAGAATATCTAATGCACAAAACCAATTTTGTAAATTCACTTACATTTAGATTTATGCTATGAAATAGGGAACATTTTGCGTTTCTAATGTAATGAAATAGCGAACCTTTTGAGTCTCTAATGCACAAAAACAACTCTGTATATCCAGCTGAATTTAGATTTACATGATGAAATAGTGAACATCTTGAGTCTCTAATGCACTGAACTGCAAATTCAGCTGAATTTAGATATGCATTGTAATAGATAGAGTTTACTAATCGTTCCATTTGAAATACGGGATTTATAAACCGAGGGAGGCGGAAAATCCGTTAAAGAAACGAGTGCGCATGCGCACGAGTTTTTTTATCGGATTAACCACCTCCCGCGGTTTATAAATCCCATATTTTAAATGAAACGATTTAATTAACTGTATATTACATGTATTCTGCTTAAACTGCTTGCTCAAATCAAGAAAATACTACGGTATGCGGCGGGATCATGACTTGTCCAATTCTAACACGAGTAGTAATACATCAGCTAGCTTTTCCCTGCAAGTCCGCCATCTTGGAATTCTTCTTCATCGAGTTCACCTCAGAGCTTCAAAGGTCTGTAACCTTTTTATTAGTGAACGAACACATAAAGTGTGGGTAGTCATATTCTTAGTTAGATCGTTAAGAACTTTTTGGTACTAAATTTATTGTGATTTTCTAGAATTTTTCGTTTTTGTTCCTCGATCCTCCAGTTTCAGGGTTGGAAGACAGAAACGTTATGCAACGTCATCGCATGTGCAAATGACGTCATTTGTTAATGTTTGTGACGTCAAAAGTGCAGAGACACGTTATGCTTGTTTAAAAATTGTCAATAATAAAGCGAAAATGAATATGACATGCGTTTCTCATCGATCCCTTGGGTCACCTGTGGTCAAGAAAAAGGAGTTCTGGCTAAAGGGATTTATTTCCCTAGAGGAAATAAATCTTTCTAGGCAAAAACAAAAATTACCGATTTTATTTGTTTGATAAATCATGGTATTTTTCCCGCCAAACATGTAATATAGGTGTTTATTTCCAGAGGCTCGCTGTTTTTCTCTTGGAAGAGGACAACAACCTATTATGTTTATATCTATAAGACGACTGAAACAAACTACTGCACAGTGTCCGGTCTTACACAGCGTTACGCCATCGTTAGTGATGGTTCAATTGCTAAAATCTGGCAAACTTAAGTCTGGGCATTCTCATCCTTGAAATAGTTCCATGGTAGTTGTATTATATCGGCGATTTGAAACAAAACTTATTTTTGAGACGTTTGAATTAGTATTCATAATGTATAAATAGATAGGTCAAACTGGACTACAATTGCGCACATAATCCTTTTTGAACGATCCGTGCCTTTTAATATTATTTGATTCACATAGAAGAGAAAGTATATATAATAAAGATGGGCAGCCGTAGGCAGATGATAAGTCTTGGTTCTAATTAGCTAAATCAGGAACAGCTTGTCATTCTAGAATCCACACGATTAATTGAAATAGCGAACTGTCCCCGCTGTTCTACATTAGAGAATATGTTTCCGCATAAAAGTAAGTATGGGTGCAAAGATCAGGAATCGATGCAATCAAGTACCACACCTGACCCAGGATACCAATGGGGAAGTGACAAACTCACAGCAGACACCACAAACGAGAGCCAAGAGGTCAGCCCTTTCCCAGCAGGTGACCACAAAGCACACATAAACAAACGCGCACAAAGACACAGCAAACACAAGACAGAACAAAAACATAAAAGATCCACAAAAGAAGTACCGCCTTGGAACGGTCAGTAAAATATTTTACTGGAGGGCTTAAACCGGTCTAACGGCACCAACCTCACCCTTAATTCAAATGTGGATCAAGACACATAGATATTTGGTTTGCATGAAAGACCCCTAACTTATCAATGCATCATTTCCTAAAACATATAAATCAAGATATAACAAGGAGATAAAGCAAAGATAATTACTCAACAGTAAATAAAACTGAATACCGGAGCAAAAGAAATCCAACAGGTAAACCCCGATGGGCCCGACAAACAGCCAAAGCATCAGGCCCCTACCTAAAGTCGGTAATACTCGTTAAATCACGATATAACACTGGAACCAGCAACAACCAACACACACTATTTTGGTGATAATCGCAATAGCGCAAAACCATCATTTAAACGCACATTTGACGCACCAAGCGAGGTTAATTGTCTAACGTTTGATCTGAACTATCTATATTTCCTTACCTGGTGAATGCGAGAAGTGATGGCTCTGCACAGGCCAGTCTGATAATTCGCATTTTGCTTATGCTATTAAAAACAAAACCTCGTGTGCTGGCTCATATATTTGTTCTGGTGCTCATTTGAAATGTATCAAAACTGACACCAAAGGTTTTCACTTAAGTATATATAAAACCTGTGTAAAACGGCCACTCAAAAATAGACAAAATAAAGGTCTTAATGACAACTGGTACATTGTAGCTTAATGAAGGTCGAAAGTTAAGCAGAATGCTCCAAATTCTGCAATACTTTTTACCTACATTAAGCGATGCTCGGTCAAGAAAACCATGTTTTTTCGTTCCTTTGAGAGTGGCAGTTTTACACAGGTTTTACTGTATAGCACAATTGCTAATTCACTGCTTAAACACATTTGTTAAGGTGTTCATTCAGTGTCTCGAGGGACCTCTCGATGAGCACAAACAATTAGCATTCTGAAGGAACCGAAAGAGTGCTGTTGAATCATGGTTACAAGGAGGAGTTTTCGCAATGATAAACGAAATCAGACCAACCAGATTCAGACAAAGCGTCCCGCATAATGCCCTGCAGTGATAAGGGGAAAGCCATTGATGGCGTCCATCTTGGTTATCGTTAATCGGACGAAACCGATATTCAAACATGGACGAAATACTGCAGAAAGTAATGCATGCATTAAATTGGGAAGAAATCGGGTGATACGTGACTAAGTTATAGTGTCCACAGGCGGCGGCCATTTTGGTGTTTGTTTGGTGATCATCTTGATTACGGTTCATCGGACAAAGCCAATATTCATACCTGGATAATAACTTGATGAAAGAAGCCCATATAATAAATTTGGAAGAAATCTGGTTATAAATGTCCACAAGTGCAAACTGACAGGCAGCGGCCATGTTGGTGACCATCTTGGTTATCGTTTATCAGACAAAATCCTAAGTCGATCTTGGGATAGAGTTTGATGAGAGTGATCCTTATCTGAAATCTGCAAAACTTCTTATGATAACTGACTAAGTTTTGAGAGTATTTATATAGTGTCCACAAAAGAGGACGGACAGAGGGACAGACGTGTGGGCATGCCAAACACTAAAAACAACATAACTATTAATGGACACCGCGAACATCAACATACTGTTCTCTAGAGAAATCAAGGGATTGCATGGTATGCAAGATCCTAAGGAAGCAATTTTGGCAGACTTTCAAAATATTCAGGTTTTATTTCCGATATAACCAAGCGTTTAATAACAGTTTTCATGTAAATTCCAAGTCATTGCGACGACCGTGAAATGACCATGGCGATCATTTTGTGATTTTATTTTTACATATTTACTTGTTTAAAGATCTAAAATTCCGAATGCCTATTTAGTCGTAAATACCACCGTAATGTCTAACTCTTAATTGCAGATTATATAGAATTATATATTCTAAAAAAGTCACATATTCGCCATAAGTTCTACTGTTGTCAAAAAAAACAGAAATGTTTAGCTCACATCGATGCTTCATGGATACAGAACACACACGGGTCCGACAGGTGCAAGGAAAGCACTTCCAAAGACACCCGGTCAAAATCAGAAGAAGAGGGTGATGAAAGAGGAGGAGACATATTCTAGCACTGATCGTTCAGGCAATTAATGTTTGGCACAGTCTGTTGGCCATTTGAGAGTTAAGAGAGTCAATAAATCAAATGCCTTGAACGAAATCCCACGGAAAGAGATGAGCACATTACATGAGCGAGTTACCGAACTAAATAATAGCTGGAAACAGCCAAAGAATTGATCAACCTATTATGTTCTAAGCAGAAACCCTATAGGTGTCATCGACCTATGAAAAGGGATTATCAGATGAAGAACCTAAAACACGAATAAGATATACGTTTTGGGTAAGGTATGTTCCTGAGTAAAACTGATCACCAAAGCTAACTTTGGTATATCGCAATTTTTTTTAGATAATCCAATCAAGTGAGTATTTATTGAATTACTCTATCTAGTTATCCTGGTAAAACTGCAGTGTTTGAAGGCGCAGACATTAAACACCCGCTTCATATTCTAGTACGACGTCGCCCTTGTCCGCAAGAACACAGTAATATATAAGTGATAAATGTACTGTCTGATTTGCCATTATCTTAGAGCACTTATTACTTGCATACAATGTGGGAAAGAAAATGGAGACAGAAAACCAAGTACATCATCTGATCTTTTGACCACAATCGCACCTGCTTGGTTCTTGTACAGCATAAATAGAACTGGCTTTCATAATTTATGTGTCTATCCAGGAAATGATTATTGATACAATCATTCTACATAAGGCGATGTAACACATACCAGGGTGAGGTCAAACAACCCCCAGTTGATTTTGAACAACATTACTCCCGCATTTTGTTATCAAAATGCGTTACACTGTAGACCCGTGTCTTATACTAGTACAAAAAGCAAGCCACATTTTTAGTTCACAAATCATTGGCAGGATAAAGTTTATTAAGTAGAAGACCGTTCTCTTACACAGTATACACTGTTTTCTTCGATACTGGGTAAATTCTTTGTTTCTGCCAAATTAGGCTATGTACCAAAACACCATTTTGGTCATCGACGCAGCAATAATGTAACTTGTCACAAATCTACAAGAAATTCGTTATCTATTTGCACATTTGATAAGTTCACATGCTTTTTATCATCTGATTGATATGTGCCTTGAAGACAGTTTTCTGTGCACGAAGAAAGAATTGATCAGTGATTTCTGAGCAGGGTAATTGGATTAAAGTACTTTCAGACACGCTGACAATGCAAGCAGAAACGACTTACTTCATGATCTTGTTATTTTGATTTTACCTTAAACAGCATTATCCGCTGGGAAGAAATAACATGGAAATCCGTTCATTTCAATTTCATGTACATCACGGGAAACCTGTGCGCAAAGGCCATTTGCAAGTTGGCTACGACTGACATCAGCATAATCACTTTCATACATGGCACATATTTTTCAGAATGTTGAGCTAATAGATGAGCCAGTGCGTGAGATTTCCAACAATGTGGTAAGTGCGACCAGCAAAGCCTCAGATCAGCCTGCGCATACGCGCAGTCTGATCAGAGCCTATGCTACTCGCTTGAGTATTCTATGATTGTTAAGCTACTGACTGAACATATGTGGAGTTTCTAAGTTTAAAAGGAAGCTGCAGAGGCTCGTCCGAGTCTACACTTGTCAAAATGTCAAATTGGTGGAAATCTCATGCCATGGCTCAGATATGATTTCTGTACTCTGCATGTAGATTTGGCAAGGGCACTGATCACTAGGCTAACCAAACCGTTACACATACACCTTTCTCGTGGCATGGTTAATTTCTATTTCAGCACAGGGCTTGCATTGATTCAAGCAACATGCGTGATGATTTGCTGGCACAATTAATTACTGGTATTTGTTAGGCTGTTCCGCCCAAAAACGTACAACGATATAGCATAAATTTATCAGTGTTCAAATAAAAATTCCAATTGTTGCTTATGGCCATTTTATGTCATTTGCATCTAATTAAATGGCAGTGACAGACTGTCTGCAATAATTTATATTATATACTACATTATGGACCTGGTACTAACCACAATGACGAGCAGCGAAGACTCGAACGAATCAGCGCATACGAGCAGTCCCACCAGACGCTTCGCTTCTCGTATACACAAATTATGGAATTGCCAGAATGATCTTACCAAAAAGACTAGACCCCCAACCACTCTATCCAACTGTGTACCAAATAGATGATATGGCATAGCACTCTAAGTAATTAATCGAAATGCAGCAATATAATTTGCATATTAATGAGTGTTAATGAAGACATTAGCAATAAGACGAAAACATATAGCAAAATGATAAACAGAATTAGCTATATCTCAGCTGTTAAGTGTTTGATACGAGACCTGTTTCATGTTTATTTAACAGATTTGTGTAGTTGCATATAAAAAAAACACATTTTACTTTCTCATTTAAAAAACGGACGTGTCCCTAGTATTGCCAAATAGACAACATGGCAATTTAAAGCATAATCATGACATGTACTTTTCATGAAAATGCGTTTCAAGTGTGCAATTTGCCTTTAGAGGAACATTCAGTCTATTATTCAAATAAAGAGCAGCTTCTGTGTGAATGTTTTTGCTTGGCATACAAGTGCCAAAACGGGTATTCCATGTATAAAATGTGTCCTGGAACAATTGTGAAAACCAAATTATCAAAAGTCACAGCCGAATCAAGTTCTTAGATATTTTAAGTTTATATCGCTGATAAAACTGACTACCAAATATTGCATACAATTTTGTGTTGCCTTGGAAACTGTTAACCCTAAATTTTGCTATTTAAGTTTCTACAAAAAAGTGAATATCCAAATGAAATGCTTTATTTTCTTACAGAATACACTTTGATTATTCATGTACAATTTATAATAGGTTCCAAGAGAAAAAACTTCATATATTTAGGAGAAATCAGAACAAATCGTTTCAGACAGTATTTTAAACGCTTAAAATTTGACTACTCATCTTCAGAGACTGTTTAGAACCAGCGAATAAAGTTAAAAAAATTTATCTTGATTACTGCACGTTCCCGAAGATCACACTAACCTATGCAAATCAATCATTACAAAATATAACACCGGGCCGCGTAGCGCAATCGGTAACGTGTCTGGCAACAGATACGAGTCTGACTGCAGATCCCTGCCTGGTCCCATACTTTCGTGGAGATGACATGAAATAGTTTCTACCGTCATTTTCCCCCCTTCCGCCTAATCATTCAAAAAGGGTTGCTGTCAGTTACAAGCGATAGTATGTGCACAAAGTACTGGTTAACTGCTTATATACCCCTGGTACGAAGTATATAGGGGGTATATAGTTTTTGCCTTTTCTGTATCAATGTGTGTCTGTCTGTAAACTTTTTTTCTGTCAAAGATTTCTCAGCAACTACTTGACTTAGGGTTCTACAATTTGGTACAAAGCTTGATAGTGATGAGTTTTATTGTGTATCAAAATAACAGCCACACATTGCTTTTCAGTCTTTTTATTTGTTCATTCGTCTTTCTCTCCAATGAACATTTCTGTCGCAGATTTCTTTTCAAAAAATTTGTACATCTTCAATTAGGCAAAGTGTTGTGTAAATGAAAAGTAAAATGTTAATATTCATTGTGCTTTCTTTTTTCAATTTTTCATTTTTTCTTTCTGTCACTCTTATATAATACATATGGACATTTTTGTTAAATATTTCTCAGCAACTACTTGAGTTACGATTCTGAAATTTGGTACAGCGCTTGATAGTGATGGGTTGTATTGTGTAACAAAAACAGCCACATATTGCTTATCAGTTCCTTTATTTGTTCATTTCCCTTTCTCTCCAATGAAAATTTCTATCACAGATTTCTTGGCTCTTATTGGAGCTAGTGTTTTCAAAATTTATGTACACCTTTAGGTGGGCAACGTGTATTGTGCCTTCTTTTTCTAAATTTTCAAATTTTACTTCTGTAACTCCTATAAAATACATATGGACAATTATTTCTGTCAAAGATTTCTCAGCAACTACTTGATTTAAGATCCTGAAAATTGGTGCAAAGTTAGATAGTGATGATTTATATTGTGTAACAAATAAAAGCCACATATTTCATATCAGTCCCTTTATTTTTTATTTTTCTCTCCCTCCAATGAAACTTTCTGTCGCAGATTTCTCGGCTCCTATTGGAGCCAGTGTTTTCAAATTTTGTGAACACCTTCAGGTAGGCAAAGTGTATTGTGTAAATGAAAATAAAGATGCTTAAGCTCATTTTGCCATTCTTTTCAATTTTTCCTTCTGTCACTCCTTTAACACTTATGGGCATTTTTCGTCAGAGTTTTCTCAGCAACTACTTGATTTAGGATTATGAAATTTCGTGTACACCTTCAGGTAGGCAAAGTGTAATGTGTAAATGAAAATTAAGGTTACAATTTTCATTTTGCCTTCTTTTTTTAAATTTTCAATTTTTGCTTCTGTCACTCTTATATAACACATATGGACATTTTTCATCAAAGTTTATTTAGCAACTACTTGATTTAGGTTTATGACATCTTTAACCATTTTGTTATTTCTCTGAAAGTGTTACTCCTCTCATGGCTACCGCCTGGGTTATGTGTGCTTTGCTCACTTCTTGCTATATTTGTTACGACCCAACTAACAATATTCCCCATTTTAAAATCGGAAGCCTCCCAACTTGAAATTTCTAAGAAGTATAGGTGCCACTTTAGGGTCAATGACGTCACGACGTCAGATCCAAGATGACGGACCCCACGACGTCAGATCCAAGATGGCGGCCCCAACGACACCAAGATGGCGGCCCCACGACGTCAGATCCAAGATGGCGGCCCCCACGACTTCCGGTCCAAGATGGCGGCCCCACGAAGTCAGATACAGGATGGCAGCCCCTGTGACGCGTTCGGTTACACCTCGGAGGGTGAGTCAACGCCCTAGACCACGAGAAGGTAGCGTCACGTCCTAGAGCGCGGTGTCGTTCTTCTATATACAAGGGTGAGGGGCCTCTCATTTATTTCCGGATGGTATTTTACGAAGTTCAGAACGAGATCCAGTCTTTAATGGTGTAGCGGGTCGCAGCGCTCGGTTTATCCCGTTCCCCGGGTGGACCCTTTTTTCAGCACGGTCCTTTCACGTCTTTTTCCACGTACTGATCGGCTTCGTAATTGGGTCGTAAAGGCTGAGAGGGATATGATTGTCTATCAACGTAGAACGGGCTCCTCGCCATGCATATGGCGTCGGGCTAACTTAGGAGCATATTGCGCAATTATTTGCCGTTCGTCCTTTAGTATCTTAATGAATTCCAGTCCAAAGTTGCTGTCTTACGCCCTCCGTCCGTTATACTATCCTCTCCTTTTCGCTTAAGCTCCGATTTTTCCATTTCTAAAGCTTGGGCTACTGGGGTGACCAGGTTCACTACGGGTTTTTCCTTTTGTCTCATTTCTTTCAACTCTCTGTATTTCCGTCCACTACCCACAATATAATGACCCTGACTGTCGCGTTCCGCGTAGCCATCTCTAACATCCAGCAAGTGCTGATACCATTTGTCGGGATCCGACACATACGAAATCCACTTCTGCTGTTTGTAATCGTAAACGAGTCTAGTGCCCATCTCTTTTGATCGATTTCCTCCTTCGTGATCGAGTTATTCTTACGCTCTATTCATACGAACGGGCAAGAGTCTAGTTCCTTATCCTCAAGCACCTGGATTAATCGCTCAGCAGCCTCTCTGGCTTTGCGCCGTAGTTGTCTACATCTCATCCGAAACAACAGTTCATCAAACAAAGCTATACACATAAAAGTAATGGCGAACATATTTACGCCTACTCAATACTTAATCCCTTTTCTACCAGTTACCAGTTTTGATAGTCATTCGGGTTACACTCCGAACACCGTAATGCGACTAACTGATTCATGTGATCACTTTGCATGTAACAGGGTACGACCCCGTCTAGTTCGGGTAAGGCCCTTCCAATTTCTGTTAAGAGTTCTTTGACGGCAATGTATTCTAGGGGTCTCAGGTATAATCCCTTTTACGTAGGTATCACCTCTTCTTGCGGCTTCCAATACTGCCTTATATCCATACATGCGCTGCCCTCGGTGATGGTACAATAAACGTTCCCTCCAAGATGACTCTTATAGTTTTGTTTCTCTGTCCTCGCTTGATCCGCGTATTCTAAGTAATCCACCCAATTCTTCCATCGCATCAAGGTTAAGCTGATACCTTTCTTGGTCGGTTTGTCATCTTTCCATTCTCTCAGGTCAACACGCAGTTCACCTTTCCATTCTGTGACCTCGATAAAGCGATTGTTTCCGAGACTGAATCTGCATCTAGACATGTTTACTGTTTGACTGTCAGAATAGATATGACTAGATTGCTGCAAAGCGCCTTATATAGTGAGAGGTCTCTTCTGATTGGTCAATTATCCAGCCATCCGATTGGTCAACCTCCTCACTCCTGATCCCTCCTCCTCATTCTCCTTCACGACGTAGTAGAGTCCTCTTGGTCTTCAGAGGCTTTCTCGGTTTCTATATTATGATGCAGCCATACGTCCATAAATAAATCTTTTCTGAGTTTGATGGCTTGTCTGATAGAGTCCGCCTGATTCATATCGTGTTGGTTCTTAAACGTTTTAGCCGATTCCAGTATTCGCTGTTGAACAGGATCCTCTTGTAGCCAGTAATATTCTATTAAAAATTGAGCGTAATCTCGTCTGAGTTTTTTGCGGAGAGAAGGCAAATCATCATTGGCTGCGAGATGAATAGCTTTATCCGAACTAAAACCTCGCTCTTCATAAGCATTCACTTTAGCTTTAAACTGCTCTACGTTCTCCTGCTTGATCGGATTTTGAAATCTCCTGTTCCAGATGTCGAGTTTAGAGCGCTCATCTCTTTGTTTTCTTCGTTTACCTGGAGGGCTTAAATCGCTTACCCTCCTATTCCATATATCCGGTTTATACCTTTCATCTCTTTCTTTATCCGGAGGGGTGATAGAGCGTATATAATCTAGGGACTCCACACTGTCAGCATCTTCATCAGAAGAAATATCTCCGTCATCGGGAGACTGTTGATCCACAAATATGTCAGTTTGTAGTCTGTCCTGTTCGGATGTACTCGATTTAAGATCTAGGACGAGGTAACCATAAGGTCTTGCCGTGGCATCTTCAAATTTCCTCATAAATGTGGCGCAAGTGGACAGATAAATTCTTCTTGCCAAGGTCGCAACTTGTTGTCTGTCGATCGGATTATTTAACAAGACCAAATATTGCGTATTTAAAGCGATATCCCTGCAAGCTCTACCTTGAGGAAATACGTTTTGAGTCAAATACACGATAGATATATTTCTGTGGTGACTGCCTTTCGTAAAAAGGTCGGCAATTCTCTGGTCACACTTTGCTTCGGTCATCAGGTCATTAAAATTGATTAGGTTCCTTTTTGAGGGATCCATAAACTGAGCATTATCTAGATAGTCTGGGATACCCCGTATAAATTCTATACATGGAATTCTCTTCTGAAGGTCTTCGTACAGGGGCTGCCATTGTCCAAAACACCATAAGATTCGTTCCGGTGGCGGTTGTACTAACGAGGAAAGTAACAGTTTCTAGTCCATTCCATTTTCCCCGATCCACTGGGTCCAGTTACCATCATAGAGAATGGGTGTCTAAATGTCATTTCCTTCAATGGTTGTGACTGGTCGGTATATTTCCCACTGCCATGGACATTGCGTTCATGTCTTTGCAATGCATCACGCCTACTATAGGACTGGTTGCAGATCAAACACCTGATCATTTTGTCTCAGTATTATTTCTCTACATTCATACGGGTGTCATCCTTCTTACGATCATTGGATCATTGTAACCACCACCACCCACACCACCACCACCACCACCACCACCACCACCAACCACCACCACCACCACCACCACCACCACCACCACCACATGGTGGACCATTGTTTCCTGACTGTACATTCACTGTATCCTCACTGTATCCTCACTGTGCCCCAATGTACCATCACTGTATACTCACTGTACCCCACTGTACTCTCACTGTAACCCCACTGTATCCTCCCTGTACCCACACTGTATCCCACTTTACCCCAACTGAACCCTCACTGTATCCTCACTGTGCCCCAATGTATCCTCACTGTGCCCCACTGTACTCTCACTGTATCCCCACTGTATCCTCCCTGTACCCTTAATGTATCCTCCTTCCCTCCTCCTCCTCACCCTCTCCTCCTCCCTCCTAATCTCACTGTACCCAAACTGAACCCTCACTGTGCCCCAATGTACCCTCACTGTATCCTCACTGTACCCCACTGTACCCTCACTGTATCCCAACTGAACCCTCACTGTATACTCACTGTGCCCCACTGTACTCTCACTGTAACCCCACTGTATCCTCCCTGTACCCTCAATGTATCCTCCTTTCCTCCTCCTCCTCACCCTCTCCTCCTCCCTCCTAATCCCACTGTACCCCAACTGAACCCTCACTGTGCCCCAATGTACCCTCACTGTATCCTCACTGTACCCCACTGTACTCTCACTGTATCCCCACTGTATCCTCCCTGTACCCTCACTGTATCCTCCTTCCTCCTCCTCCTCACCCTCTCCTCCTCCCTCCTAGCTCCATTATGAATTTGAACTATCATGATCACTGTTTTTTACGGCTATTATACTCGTTGTAGAACGTTCTATCATCGTAGGTTAACCGGTAATTGTGGGTTGACCATGATTATATAATGATTAAGCATAACAGTTTCGCTTTAAACAACCAGTCGTCAGCATTTACGCTATGTATAGTCTTAAGATGATGTACTATATTTAGCACATCCTTTCTATGGCATATTGGACACTGGATCTTGTATATCAAAATGTGTGGCGTTCGAAAACACCAGTTTACAAACGTTTGAGCTAAATAGTATCATTTAAACTGTTCAATTTGCATGTTTATTGTTCGACTGTCATATTAGCTATGACTCGATTGCATGCGATGCGCATTATATAGCGAGAGGTTTTTTTCTGATTGGTCAATAATTAATCATAGTAATATCGTTATAAATGTATATCATAAGCCATACATTTCGCAATTCGTCTCTAGACTATGAACAGACGATACGTAAGTTGAATTTAGGGGTTAATTGTCGCATGTACCTACCTGTACACGAGCAGCAAAGGCTCTGGCGAGTCTGCGCTGATGTACCAGCTTGTGTTAAGTCGTTGATGAATACTTTTAAGAAATCTTTATGAGCGTAGGATGCCTAGTCACTGCGAGAGTTAGGCTAGCTCTGTAATGCGATCATGAGTCGACTATTTAATGTCTACATACGATGATGTCATCCAAAATGGCCGTCGCCCATGCGCAGTGAGAGCATTTAATTAAACAACATCTATATCGTACTTTGTACATTAGTTCTCAGGTAAATATAGACTCTAACAAAGGCGAAGAATGAGAAGAATCGCATTATTGGTGTATTTATATACCCTAGACATTTAGAATGAAAAGGGCGAAATCGCCATCGCCTTTCCTAGTACACGCTATAGATACATCAAACGTCTGGTCCGATGGACAGGCTCGTCTGCTTGAATAACGCACTCTGATCAGTAAATTCGATGTTGAACAGCGAAGACCCAACGCAATGATACAGCAAAGTCGTGCGTATTGAAAAGGTGGGTTTTCTGTGGGCCTGTCTCAATTCCTCCTGAATTGTAAAATCGATAAGCGATTTCATTACATAGATCAAAGTGAAGGCAGCCGGTCAGATCCAGTCAGCAGCTGATTATATTGGTGAATGAATTGAGACAGGCCCACAGAAAACCCACCTTTTCAATACGCACAACTTTGCTGTATCATTGCGTTGGGTCTTCGCTGTTCAACATCGAATTTACTGATCAGAGTGCGTTATTCAAGCAGATGAGCCTGTCCATCGGACCAGACGTTTGATGTATCTATAGCGTGTACTAGGAAAGGCGATGGCGATTTCGCCCTTTTCATTCTAAATGTCTAGGGTATATAAATACACCAATAATGCGATTCTTCTCATTCTTCGCCTTTGTTAGAGTCTATATTTACCTGAGAACTATTGTACAAAGTACGATATAGATGTTGTTTAATTAAATGCTCTCACTGCGCATGGGCGACGGCCATTTTGGATGACATCATCGTATGTAGACATTAAATAGTCGACTCATGATCGCATTACAGAGCTAGCCTAACTCTCGCAGTGACTAGGCATCCTACGCTCATAAAGATTTCTTAAAAGTATTCATCAACGACTTAACACAAGCTGGTACATCAGCGCAGACTCGCCAGAGCCTTTGGTGCTCGTGTACAGGTAGGTACATGCGACAATTAACCCCTAAATTCAACTTACGTATCGTCTGTTCATAGTCTAGAGACGAATTGCGAAATGTATGGCTTATGATATACATTTATAACGATATTACTATGATTAATTATTGATCAATCAGAAAAAAACCTCTCGCTATATAATGCGCATCGCATGCAATCGAGTCATAGCTAATATGACAGTCGAACAATAAACATGCAAATTGAACAGTTTAAATGATACTATTTAGCTCAAACGTTTGTAAACTGGTGTTTTCGAACGCCACACGTTTTTTTTTCATAGCGTGATTCATCTTTGCGTTATAAGAACGCGTGAAAAAGCATTGCCCAGGAAGCTGAAACATAAAAGTGTCGTTTTAAAAGGAAGGCTCGCACTTGTATTACAAGTGTTTAGATTTAAAAGGAAAGACTTGCCAGGTTATACATAAAAGTGTCGTTTTTAAAGGAAGGTTCGCGTTTGTATTATAAAAGTTTCGATTTAAAAGGAAAGGCTTGCCCAGCAAGCTGATATACATAAAGTTTCATTTTAAATGGTGTTTAAAAACAGATCAAAACTATGCCTCATAGATACAAGATCCAGTGTCCAATATGCCATAGAAAGGATGTGCTAAATATAGTACATCATCTTAAGATTATACATAGCGTAAATGCTGACGACTGGTTGTTTAAAGCGAAACTGTTATGCTTAATCATTATATAATCATGGTCAACCCACAATTACCGGTGAACCTACGATGATAGAACGTTCTACAACGAGTATAATAGCCGTAAAAAACAGTGATCATGATAGTTCAAATTCATGATGGAGCTAGGAGGGAGGAGGAGAGGGTGAGGAGGAGGGGGAAGGAGGATACAGTGAGGGTACAGGGAGGATACAGTGGGGATACAGTGAGAGTACAGTGGGGTACAGTGAGGATACAGTGAGGGTACATTGGGGCACAGTGAGGGTTCAGTTGGGGTACAGTGGGATTAGGAGGGAGGAGGAGAGGGTGAGGAGGAGGAGGAAAGGAGGATACATTGAGGGTACAGGGAGGATACAGTGGGGTTACAGTGAGAGTACAGTGGGGTACAGTGAGTATACAGTGAGGGTACATTGGGGCACAGTGAGGATACAGTGAGGGTTCAGTTGGGATACAGTGAGGGTACAGTGGGGTACAGTGAGGATACAGTGAGGGTTTATTGGGGCACAGTGAGGGTTCAGTTTGGGTACAGTCAGATTAGGAGGGAGGAGGAGAGGGTGAGGAGGAGGAGGGAAGGAGGATACATTGAGGGTACAGGGAGGATACAGTGGGGATACAGTGAGAGTACAGTGGGGCACAGTGAGGATACATTGGGGCACAGTGAGGATACAGTGAGGGTTCAGTTGGGGTAAAGTGGGATACAGTGTGGGTACAGGGAGGATACAGTGGGGTTACAGTGAGAGTACAGTGGGGTACAGTGAGTATACAGTGAGGGTACATTGGGGCACAGTGAGGATACAGTGAGGATACAGTGAATGTACAGTCAGGAAACAATGGTCAACCAGGTGGTGGTGGTGGTGGTGGTGGTGGTGGCTGGTGGTGGTGGTGGTGGTGGTGGGTGGTGGTGGTAGTGGTGGTGGTGTCGGTGGTGGTGGTAACAATGATCCAATGATCGTAAGAAGGTTGACACCCGTATGAATGTAGAGAAATAATACTGAGACAAAATGATCAGGTGTTTGATCTGCAACCAGTCCTATAGTAGGCGTGATGCATTGCAAAGACATGAACGCAATGTCCATGGCAGTGGGAAATATACCAACCAGTCACAACCATTGAAGGAAATGACATTTAGACACCCATTCTTTATGATGGTAACTGGACCCAGTGGATCGGGGAAAACCGAATGGACTAGAAACTGTTACTTTCCTCGTTAGTACATCCGCCACCGGAACGAATCTTATGGTGTTTTGGACAATGGCAGCCCCTGTACGAAGACCTTCAGAAGAGAATTCCATGTATAGAATTTATACGGGGTATCCCAGACTATCTAGATAATGCTCAGTTTATGGATCCCTCAAAAAGGAACCTAATCATTTTTGATGACCTGATGACCGAAGCAAAGTGTGACCAGAGAATTGCCGACCTTTTTACGAAAGGCAGTCACCACAGAAATATATCTATCGTGTATTTGACTCAAAACGTATTTCCTCAAGGTAGAGCTTGCAGGGATATCGCTTTAAATACGCAATATTTGGTCTTGTTTAATAATCCGATCGACAGACAACAAGTTGCGACCTTGGCAAGAAGAATTTATCCGTCCACTTGCGCCACATTTATGAGGAAACTTGAAGATGCCACGGCAAGACCTTATGGTTACCTCGTCCTAGATCTTAAATCGAGTACATCCGAACAGGACAGACTACAAACTGACATATTTGTGGATCAACAGTCTCCCGATGACGGAGATATTTCTGATGATGAAGATGCTGACAGTGTGGAGTCCCTAGATTATATACGCTCTATCAGCCCTCCGGATAAAGAAAGAGATGAAAGGTATAAACCGGATATATGGAATAGGAGGGTAAGCGATTTAAGCCCTCCAGGTAAACGAAGAAAACAAGAGATGAGCGCTCTAAACTCGACATCTGGAACAGGAGATTTCAAAATCCGATCAGGCAGGAGAACGTAGAGCAGTTTAAAGCTAAAGTGAATGCTTATGAAGAGCGAGGTTTTAGTTCGGATAAAGCTATTCATCTCGCAGCCAATGATGATTTGCCTTCTCTCTGCAAAAAACTCAGACAAGATTACGCTCAATTTCTAATAGATTATTACGAGCTACAAGAGGATCCTGTTCAACAGCGAATACTGGAATCGGCTAAAACGTTTAAGAACCAACACGATATGAATCAGGCGGACTCTATCAGACAAGCCATCAAACTCAGAAAAGATTTATTTATGGACGTATGGCCGAATCATAATATAGAAACCGAGAAAGCCTCTGAAGACCAAGAGGACTCTACTACGTCGTGAAGGAGAATGAGGAGGAGGGATCAGGAGTGAGGAGGTTGACCAATCGGATGGCTGGATAATTGACCAATCAGAAGAGACCTCTCACTATATAAGGCGCTTTGCAGCAATCTAGTCATATCTATTCTGACAGTCAAACAGTAAACATGTCTAGATGCAGATTCAGTCTCGGAAACGATCGCTTTATCGAGGTCACAGAATGGAAAGGTGAACTGCGTGTTGACCTGAGAGAATGGAAAGATGACAAACCGACCAAGAAAGGTATCAGCTTAACCTTGATGCGATGGAAGAATTGGGTGGATTACTTAGAATACGCGGATCAAGCGAGGACAGAGAAACAAAACTATAAGAGTCATCTTGGAGGGAACGTTTATTGTACCATCACCGAGGGCAGCGCATGTATGGATATAAGGCAGTATTGGAAGCCGCAAGAAGAGGTGATACCTACGTAAAAGGGATTATACCTGAGACCCCTAGAATACATTGCCGTCAAAGAACTCTTAACAGAAATTGGAAGGGCCTTACCCGAACAAGACGGGGTCGTACCCTGTTACATGCAAAGTGATCACATGAATCAGTTAGGCGCATTACGGTGTTCGGAGTGTAACCCGAATGACTATCAAAACTGGTAACTGGTAGAAAAGGGATTAAGTATTGAGTAGGCGTAAATATGTTCGCCATTACTTTTATGTGTATAGCTTTGTTTGACGAACTGTTGTTTCGGATGAGATGTAGACAACTACGACGCGAAGCCTGAGAGGCTGCTGAGCGATTAATCCAGGTGCTTGAGGATAAGGAACTAGACTCTTGCCCGTTCGTATGAATAGAGCGTAAGAATAACTCGATCACGAATGAGGAAATTGATCAAAAGAGATGGGCACAAGACTCGTTTACGATTACCAACAGCAGAAGTGGATTCCGTACGTGTCGGATCCCGACAAATGGTATCAGCACTTGCTGGATGTAAGAGATGGCTACGCGGAACGCGACAGTCAGGGTCATTATATTGTGGGTAGTGGACGGAAATACAGAGAGTTGAAAGAAATGAGACAAAAGGAAAAACCCGTAGTGAACCTGGTCACCCCAGTAGCCCAAGCTTTAGAAATGGCAAAATCGGAGCTTAAGCGAAAAGGAGAGGATAGTATAACGGACGGAGGGCGTAAGACAGCAACTTTGGACTGGAATTCATTAAGATACTAAAGGACGAACAGCAAATAATTGCGCAATATGCTCCTAAGTTAGCCCGACGCCATATGCATGGCAAGGAGCCCGTTCTACGTTGATAGACAATCATATCCCTCTCAGCCTTTACGACCTAATTACGAAGCCGATCAGTACGTGGAAAAAGACGTGAAAGGACCGTGCTGAAAAAAAGGGTCCACCCGGGGAACGGGATAAACCGAGCACTGCGACCCGCTACACCATTAAAGACTGGATCTCGTTCTGAACTTCGTAAAATACCACCCGGAAATAAATGAGAGGCCCCTCACCCTTGTATATAGAAGAACGACACCGCGCTCTAGGACGTGACGCTACCTTCTCGTGGTCTAGGGCGTTGACTCACCCTCCGAGGTGTAACCGAACGCGTCACAGGGGCCGCCATCCTGTATCTGACTTCGTGGGGCCGCCATCTTGGACCGGAAGTCGTGGGGGCCGCCATCTTGGATCTGACGTCGTGGGGTCCGTCATCTTGGATCTGACGTCGTGACGTCATTGACCCTAAAGTGGCACCTATACTACTTTTCTAGTTCGGACGGCCATTTTAAAATGGGAGGTTGGATTCTTCTTCTAAGTTATTATTCTTGGGATATTATTACATCTTCAAACTGCATTAAAGGCGATCGAATAGTAGACTAATTATTTACTAAATATTGAATTATTTTTTGTTGTGTAGATCTATTTATGTTTTACGACCTATCGGAAAAACTATCAATCGAGCCCGTATCCGGTTCAGAAGCCGACAACGGATGTAAACAACAACAAGAATGTAAAACATGCATTTGAGATGAATGTTTCTGAGTGATGCACATTATGATTAGTTGTTGTATTTTGTTGCCTTTCTTTACTGTGCATAACATAGTCTGTTCAACGTTTTGGGGGTTTCCAGTACACATTCTGGCAGTGGTGGGAGGGATGGGAGTGGGTGGAGAATTTTAAGATTTTCATTTCACATTAGGCTGTGCAGTGTGTAGGGTGCGCTCCTGGTATACCAGGTGCAGTTTAAAGCTTTATGCCCGGTTGTTGAATAGTGAGGGCTGCCCACCCCGGTTTCTTTTTCATGCAATCACTTGCAGTTCTAATCATTGTGTACCATTTCCTCCCCTTGTCGTTTCGCCCCAAGACTTTTCGTCCCCACTAGTCGTTTCGTCCCCACTAGACGTTTCACCCCACTAGTTGCTTCACCCCCCTAGTTGTTTCGCCCCCTTAGTCGATTCGCCCCTAGTACAAAATACTGCCTAAACATCATTAAATAAAGGTAACTGACACAACACAGAGTCAGTGGTGTTTTATCAGGTCAAGCTCAAACCAGCATGCCCAGCTCACAGGCATTTTGTTTTTTTGTTTGTTTGATTTGATTCCCATCAACAATCTTTCAGTTAAACAGGGACGGGTCTTCCTGGGTTGAACCAGTACTAAGCTAGGATAAATGTGTCTTGCTCAAGGACCACAACGCAGTGACGCCGGTGAGGCTCGAACCCACGGCCCCTCGGTCTCGAGTCAAGCACTCTACCACTGAGCCACTGCGCTCCCTGTCACACGCATTTGACTGTATAAAACTGCGAAAATCCCATAAACTGCTCGTATTTACCTGATCTCCTGTTCTAGTCGACTCGACTTCCTTGACTAAAAGTATATCTTAGGTAAATAAATTGGCATTTTTACAGCTGTAACATAATGTCAATGGCCTGTGCCCAGCTAGAGGCCAGGGGCTTAGTTAAAATAATGAAATTTCGTGTGTCACTAGTCTAGCTATCAAATTTTGCAGAGAGCGAATAACGAAGGCACTGATCAGACTGTGCTGATGCAAGGCTGCTTTGCGCCTTTGTTTTTTGCATCCAACAGCATCATGTTTTCTTGCATTTAGGCTCATTTATTTACATGCTACCCCAATCTTAGTCTTTGATGCAATATGATTATAAATTAAAGAACACTTACATACATCATAGGTCCAGAGAAGGTCACTTAAGGAGAATAAAACTGTAATGATATTTAATCCATGAATTTAATCATGTGTTTGGGTGCTCAAAAGGACCATTTCAATGAGGTGATTCTTTTTAGTACCCACAACAATGTTTGGGTTAGGCGAGACCAAACCTTTAATACATTTTTGCATTGATGTAAATGATTAATACAATTTTGCATTGACATCAAATTTTAATGATTAAGACATGAAAATAAATAAGTTAAAATAACTAACAGTTACTGTTTAAAGCTAACCCACTAGATAGCTGTGTCTGCACACTTAATAATCTTACACCTTCAAAGATATCTGAACTGTTAAATTCCTATATCGCAAATGCATAAAATCTAACGGTTACGGCTGTTTAGCAAACAGCAATTTTCGTGTACTTCACCGCGATTGTGTGAATGCTACCAAAAATGCATAGATATTTCAGTTGTTTTAAGATTCAAAAGACTTGTGAGAAAATGTAATGTGGCTATCTAGTGAGACTAGAAATGTTATTGTTTGCCTAAATCATCATCTAAGTCTTAACTGTATATGCGAGCAGCAAATGCTCTGACGAAACTGCACAGGCTCATCACCATTCACCCATTAAATAAGTACCAAAGATTTTATACTCTGGCTCATTTAATTTCACAATATTAACCCTCTTTATAATGATGACTCCTTAATACGAACTTTTGCAAACAGTGATGACCCAGATGAAATGTCGCATAATGTGACATTTCATCAGGGTCTACAATATTTGTCAAGACAAAAATGATCTTTAGAGAAGAATGGCCAAAGGGCGAAGGTGGGGTGCTTGTTCTGGCGAAGGTTGATGGGGCTTGCAATTACTGAGACCAATGACAATGTTTCCTCTCTCTACCAGAGTGCCATGCACAATGCCAGTACTACATAGTCATAGAGCTATGTGGGGCTTTGCTATGCAAGGATATGTTACAATATGATGCTTTGCAGCATTAGGTAGACTACCCGGACCTGCCCCTTGTAAGCACTTTTTTGTTACATACTGTGGCCTACTGTAACATATAACAAAGATGGTTGCTAGCTGTATCATTATGTATTGGTTTCAAGCTAAAAAGTGGATTTTTATTCAATTTATGAAGTCATTGAAGATGATAGTAGGCATCTATCTGATGGTTAATTTCATACTAAAGTTTCTAGAGGAGCAAAGTGGCTCATGCAGTTGTTGAGTGATTGACCCTGGTAGAACTTCGTCTGGTAACGTAAAAACTCTATATACACTTAAAAGTATGTCTGTTTTCAAACTCCAATGCTGACAGGCAGGGTCGCCACAGACACTTGGGGTCAGTACATTTTTCTTATTTAAAATATGTTATTTTGTATGCTTGAACTTATACAGATGTTAGATAAATTGCACTAGAACATATGGGAACATTTGGGAAAAATGCTTATTGCTCACAATGATTAGGGGAGCTGATTTATTTTCATTCTGTATTTCAAAAAATATCATTTAAGATTTGGATCAACCTTAAGTGCTAAATGGGTAGCTGAGTATAATTTTCTGTTATTCATCATGTTCATGTGGAAACAAAAATACAACTAATGCTAGGCTTAGATAAAAAAAATCTTAGTCATTAAAACCTATTTTTGGAATGTACATGTAATGCTTAAAGTTTCATTAACTTAATTTACAAATTGAAAATAACCCAACACTAATTCTTGGGAGTCAGTACAGTTCAATAGGTAGAACATCCTCGGGTTATGTTAATACACCTGTAGGTATATCTGGGTTCAAATCCCAGTACTGACAGGCAGGTGAGCTGGTTTATTTTCATTCAGTATTTCAAAAAAAGCTTAAAGACAATCACCTTGTTTAAGCACTAGAATTCTTTGAAAAAACACTGAGAAAATGCTAACAAATTAACAAAAAATACAAATTTTGTATACAATGGAGACAATTTCTTTACATAATTGATTAAAACCAAAATTTAATGCATAGAGTCAAGAGCTAAAAAATAGTGATAAAAGGACTTTAAACCTAATATTCACATTTACTTTGATCTAAATTTTAGGTTATTTTTTGTTGTTGTAAAATTGTAGAAATCAGCATTGTCTGCAATATGGACATTGTGCTAAAAAAATAGCAACCTTGCAGGCAGACATTTTATGAAAGGCACTCACCGTTTAAACAACTGTAGAACATGATTTAACATGAAAACTGCATTCAAGAATATAAAAAAAGGTCATACAATTATATGCTGCTGCACTGTAAAGCAGGACTAAAATACAAATATGACCAGAAACATAGGCTAAAAACTTCACAAATACTACTGTATAAAAGGCTTTAAAGTTTAAGTCTATACGTCTGTTTATAGATAACGCCTATTTATTTCATAAAAAGGTCATATGTCAAGATAAGCAAATCTTTTGGGTATAAAATTGTAATATTTTTATTTCCACCAATTTATTTTATATTTTGGTTGCTCAAAAGAACCGTCTCATTGAGACGGTTCTTTTGAGTACCCACAATGTCTATGTTTAGTATGTTAGGCATCAAAACAAAGCTTAAAAATAACTACATCAATCACAAATTGATAAAGGCTTTCCAGGCACATTTGACCTATGTACACATGTTCCTATAAGGCAGTATAAGCCCACACAGCGTACACTGAGTACTTTACTGGTTGTTAATATGATAACACTATAAGGCTTTCAAGTGGCCCTAAAATTCCTAAAAAACATCCTAAATTTTTAGGCTTCCCTAATTTCCTAAAAAAAGAACTCAAAAATGGCCAAATTCAAAAAAAGTATTTCCTTTTTTTTTAAATGTCCCTAATTTTGGTATTTTCTGAGTGAACTTACTAAAAGAAATTTTTGAACAAAGACTTTTAGTTATGCAATTAATGAACCAATTAACTGACTTAATATTCTGTAAATTTCATTTACAGAAGATGTTGCAAACCTAAAAGTAGGTGAACTGCATGCTTCAGTTGGTTTCCATGAGTTCCTAGGCTACAGCTTTATTAAACATACAGTATGTTCTGGTGATGACAATCCAGGCAGTATTTCATTGTTTGCTAAGATAATTTTGTTTGTTTGATTTGATTCGTTATGTCCCATTAACAATCTTTCAGTTATAAAGGGACGGGTATTCCTGGGTTAAACCAGTACTAAGCTAAGGATTAATGTTCTTGCTCAGGGACACAACGCAGTGACGCTGGTGAGGCTTGAACCCACATCCCCTCGGTCTCGACTCGAGCACTCTACCACTGAGCCGCTGCGATCCCCTTGCTAAGATAAAAAAAAATAAACCAAACAAACAAATCATTAGGGATGTAAAACACCATATTTTAAAAATTTTGACATTTGACCCCTTAAATAAAAAATGGACTATTCCATACTTATTGTATAAATGACTACTCCATACTTATTGTATAAATATGTTTGGGAAAGTGCATCAGAATGACAATGGTAAAGCGAGTATAGTTAAATTCTTAAATTTGATCCCTGTAGAGCTCAATGTAGTTTTGACAAATTCCATGTACAGTCAAGTTGGCACCAAAATGAGATCCAGGACTCCGAGTTGCTTTGATAGGGATTTATGCTATTCTTATCAGTGAATCAAGTTGGGTCTGGGCAGTTGTCAGTTACTGCACTCAAGTGGAAGAAAGGATTTGTACTGAGTACAGGTCCACTCACTACTTTGGTATATATACTCACGCCCTTCTTTATCGTGTCATCTCATTTATTGTGTCATTTGATTTTCATGTGATTTTATTTTACGTGTTATTATTGTGTATTTGCATTTACCTGATAACAAACAAGGGCTTCGATAAAGGAGGAATCCAGTATACAATATACATGGGTGTAAGTTTTTAAGATTATACTAGAATTCAGGATTCTGAGGCTGACTTTCCGTTGAGTTTTTTTTTCATTTTAGTTAAAGACAATTAAGGCCAAATAAAAAAAATGTTTCTCACAACCTCCCTCATCTGTTTTAAATGCCCCTCATTTGTCTTTTTTCAGACTTCAATAAATATAAAGTGGCCTCATTTATTTTATTCATATATCAAAATATCAACATTTTTATGCTTAAAATGAACAAAAAAGGTGCCTCAATTGGTTTGGATGAAATATAAAAAAAAAAAAGTGGCCTCATCTGTTTTTGGAAAATAAAAAATAAAAACTAAACATGCCTGCCTAATCTGTTTTTCAGAAAGTGGTCTGAGATACACTGGTTTATTGATTTTCTTTCCTAACCATTCAAACTGACAATGTTTTGTTGGAATTCTTCAAGTTTTAAGATTTATAAGATCCGGATTTTGGAAATTTCGAACTTACACCCATACATGTAGGTATTGCCTGCCATGGAAATATGTGCACTGACATGCCCACACTTTTGCTCTATAATTGCCCTGGGAATTTTATTAAATAGGAAAACAAGTTTAAAATCTCCAAATATGAATATATACATGTAATGAACTGCATTAGGTTTCTCATGTTTACTTTTGGGTATTTATTAAAGGAAATCAAGTGAATCTGATATGCAGGCACTTGTTAAACCACACAATCTGCATCATAACACAAAAGTTATGAGATATCAACAATAAACTTTGTTTGTAGATAGATCTCCATGCGAAGAAGTGCAGTGTACAATAACCATAATTCTCTTTTGCATAATTTAGGAGTTACTTCCCTTTATTATTTTTTATACTAAAATTTGTCGGGAGCATAGCACAAAAACTATAATAGGTATCATTTTGATAATTCATTGGTACATGTAGATAGATCTGTATGAGGAGAGGTGCAGTGTACAAGAACCATAATTCTCTTTGGCATAATTTTAGGAGTTATTGCCCTTTGTTATACTTAATTTTTGGCCAGAGCATAACATTAACACCATTAGAGAAATCAACTTGCAGCCCTTTTTGAACAATGCCTTTATTTTGGGAGCATCCATCAGTTTAACTGATTCTCTTGTTTTAAATAAAAGTTTATTTCTTAATTCTTTGTTTCTGAGATTTAGAGACATGCCGTTACTGGCACTTTTTCTGAAGACTTAAGATATTGGTTCTGTTGAAGATATCCAGTTGATCTCTGCTATATGTACTTATTTCTGTCTCAGAGCCATCAGGATGCCTTTTGCATGACCATTATACACTTCAATAGATGGATTCATGAGGAACTTTGTTGAAGCCTTGAGCAAGACACTTTTTTCTATGTTTTGTATTTGTCACCCAGGAAGACAGGAAAACAGGCATGCATGACTGGAAAATTGTTGACTGAGTCTGGGATCTCAGTTCTACAAAGAACCAAAACAATAGACAGACACTTTACTTGCTTGAATGGAGCCTATAGTGTTACATTACATTTTCAGAGAGATTGAGCCATATGATAAGTATGGTGGTCTCATCCTTTGGAATGAATAGGTAACCCAAATATTCAGCTCAACATTTCAAAAGAGAGAGGATTATACATGTATTATACAAGAATTGAATCCCAAAAGGAAAGGACATCTGATAAGTTAACTTATATATGCACTGTTAACTTCCTCATGTAAAGCATTAATTAGGTAAATTTTCTATGACAAATGATATTTATGTGGGTATTGAGCATATTTGGACATATCTTATTTGATTTCATGGAAATATTCTAAGATGGGGCATTTCCCAACTTGGTATATCACTTATTTCAAGTGATTTAGTGAGTTACGACATTAATTAGATAAAATACATGTGACAAATGATACTTTTAGTTGGAACAGACATATTTGATTAGGTACTTAGCATATTTGGACACATCTAAATGGATTTCATAGGAATATTCCAAGATGGGGCATTTCCCAACTTGGAATATCACTTATTTCAAGTGATTTGGTGTGTTTCAGCATTAATTAGGTAAAGTTCATGAGACAAATGATACTTTTAGTTGGAACAGACATATTTAATTAGGTACTTAGCATATTTGGACACATCTAATTGGATTTCTTGGAAATATTCCAAGATGGTTTATTTTCCGATTTGTAATATCTCTAGTTTCAAGTATTTATGGTGCGTTTTAACATTAATTAGGTCAAGTTTGGTGACTAATGATATTTACAGTGGAAACTGACATATTAATTTAGGTACTTGGCATATTCTGTCACATCTAATTGGATTTCATGGAAATGTTCCAAGATTGGGCGTTTCCCTACTTGGAATATCACTTATTTCAAGTGATTTGGTGTGTTCCAACATTAATTAGGTATATTAACTGTGCCAAATTACACTTATAGTGGAAATAGACATATGTATGTGGGTATTGAGCATAATTGGACACATCTAATTGGATTTCATGGAAAAATTCCAAGATGGGGCACTTCCCAACTTGGAATATTACTTATTTCAAGTGATTTGGTGTGTTTCAACATTAAATAGGTAAATTTATTGTGCAAATGATTCTTATAGTGGAAACAGACATATTTATGTGGGTATTGAGCATATTTGGACACATCTAATTGGATTTCATGGAAATATTCCAAGTTGGGGGATTCCCAACTTGGAATACCAATTTCTTGAAGTGATCTGGTGTGCTTCAGCATTAATATTTATGTGGGTATTGGGCATATTTGGACACATCTAATTGGATTTCATGGAAATATTCCAAGTTGGGGCACTTCCCAACTTGGAATATCACTTATTTCAAGTGATCTGGTGTGCTTCAGCATTTATTAGTTAAAGTTACTGTGACAAATGATACTTACAGTGGAAAGGAGCATAAAATCTAGGTACTTAAAATATTCTGTCACCACTTATTGGATTTCATGGAAATATTCCAAGATTGGGCATTTCCCAACTTGGAATATCACTTATTTCAAGTGATTTGGTGTGTTTCAACATTAATGAGGTTAATTTATTGTATCAAAAGATACTTATAGTGGAAACAGACATATTTATGTGGGTATTGAGCATATTTGGACACATCTAATTGGATTTCATGGAAATATTCCAAGTTGGGGGATTCCCAACTTGGAATACCAATTTCTTGAAGTGATCTGGTGTGCTTCAGCATTAATAAGTTTAAGCTACTGTGACAAATGATACTTACAGTGGAAAGGGACATATTTATCTAGGTACTTAGCATACTCTGATACCACTTATTGGATTTCATGGAAATATTCCAAGATGGGGCACTTCCCAACTTGGGATATCACTTATTTCAAGTGATTTGGTGAGATTCAACATTAATTAGGTAAATTTATTGTGACAAATGATACTTATAGTGGAAACAGACATATTTATGTGGGTATTGAGCATATTTGGACACATCTTATTGGATTTCATGGAAATATTCCAAGTTGGGGCACTTCCCAACTTGGAATATCACTTATTTCAAGGGATTTGGTGTGTATTTGTATCTGCGAATCTTGCACCGACAGTTTAGGTTGTTTTTCACTCTTGCTATTCTCAAATTAAATATAAAAAAAGCTCTTGGACATTGAAGAGCTGCTTAATGCACTCCACCGGTAAACAGGAAATAAAGATTTCCGATTTTAAAATGGGACGTCCGAACTGGGAACAACCAAATATTTCGAGTTGGGAGGTTATTGCCAGTTGGGCCGTGACATATTTCAAGCTAGCCCAGGAAAAAGTGTGGTTAAGTGAACTGACCGTTTCGCCATGACCATAGCTGTTGACTTGGGACGTAAAACAGCAAAACAAACAAAACAAAAAACAAAATAAAATAAGAAATACATGAGTAACGACAATTTCAAAGTTGTTTAAATAAACATGAAAGACCTCTTGTACTACCAAGCTTGGTACCAGAATTATGCTAAGATATAACAGCTATTATTAGATTCAGATTTAGTGGCATAAGATAATTAGCTATCGAGATAGAAGTTATCTTGTAGGTACACTCCTTTTCATTTGAATTTGATTCTTCTTTTTGACCGAAGTTTTCATTATCATGTTTGAACATTTAAATTAAATGATTTGCATACCAAACCTTAAAATAAAATAACTTTAACTAGGCTTTGAGTAGGCATCAAGGTTTGAACGGTTATGACAACTGGCAGCTGATATATTAGTAGTTTTGTAAGTACACCCCAACTATTTGTCTTCAATTTTCTCTCATCTCTAATGTTTTCATTTATACTTATGAATAAGTCAACCCTTCAAACCAACTCTTTTAAGATCCCTACATAGCAACCTTGGGAATGGCACCTTCCTGGTTGTGTACAACTTCTGATGTCCATAAAAAAACGAATGTCCATAAAAGTACGAATGGTGCATAAAAGGTGCGAGTGTGACAATCAAATATAGCAACAAATATAATACTAGTAGCTTGTAAGGTATGCAGAGGGATGGCCCTCACCGACCCTCTGTATACCAGTTGACAGGGAGACTAAAGTGTTAAAGGTTAAAAAATGAAAATTATATTTAGATGATTTAAATATCTTACCATTACGTATAAGAGTTATATCTCAGCATTATTTGGTAACATTTTTGGTACTCTAGAGCACTGGGCAACTGAAATATAAGAAATTGTGTCGTCACCACCCCCACACTATTTTATACGTTTTTTTTTCTAATTTCTCATGGTTCATTAATATTCATGAATATTCAAATTAGATTATTTGCATTTTATATTGTTGGATAAAAGTACTATTTCTCAGCATTAATTAGGTGCCAGGTGAAGTAATTGAGGGCAATAAGCAGCTGAGATAGTAGTAATTTTGTAGGTACACCCCCCCCCTTGTCTTCGCTGTAATTTTTCTCTCATGTCTAATGTTTTCATAAATCTAAATAAGATAATTTGTCTATCAGAATCCAAGATAAAAGAAAATTATCTAGCATTTGATCAGGTACAAAGTTTTTAAGTTTATGATTAATGCTAGCTGAGATATGAGTTGTTTTGTGGACACACTCCTAATATTGTTTCTATGATTTTCTCTCATTTCTAATGTTTTCATCAATATTCATGAACATAGTAACTAGAATGACTTTAGAATATGCATATTTAACCATTAGGTAAAAGGTTATAATCTAGCACTAATTTTGTGACCATGTGTGGTAGTACTCTAGAGCAATACACAACTGGAATATAAGTTATTTTGTAGAGATAACCCCTAAACATTCTTAAACTACCACTCTAATTTCTTTCGGTTTCATTAATACACATAAATATCAGAATTAGATCATTTGCATATTAGGCCTCTGGGAATGTTTCATTCATGTCATAAATATTCAAATAAGGTAATTTGCATATTGGACCATATAGAAAAAGTGATTGGCTAAGAATTAATTTAGTACTCATTTTGGTAGTCTATGATAGTAAGCAGCAGATATACGTAATTTTAAAGGTACAACCAATATTTTTTTCTGTGATTGTTTCTCTCATTCCTAATGTTTCATTAATATTCATGAATATACAAATTAGAAAATTTGCATATCGGACCATTAGATAAACTTTCTATGTCATACTCTTTATTTGGTATCATATTTTGTATCCTAGAATGAGTTACTGGTGAGATATGAGCATTATTTAGGTATTCCACCATTCTGTAGGATTGCATTCAAATTGAATTCAAATTAATGGGAGTGTGCCAATAGGATACCTTGTATCTCCATGTTACCTTATATTTTTAAATGCAGATAAATAAAAGCTGTTATTTCTTAGCATTAATCTGTCCAATACCAGGTTTGGTAGTATTAAACAATTAGCAGTAGCATTAAGATGTGTTGTGCCGATTGTCGCCAACTATCGAAAACTTGTCGCTGAAGCTAAAAATCGGTGACAATCGATTGAAAATTTTCACTATTGATAGTCAGAACGCTATTGTTCCAGTTTATAAATTGAACACCCTTTGGATCTTACGGGTCAGTGAAGTGTGTATTACACACTCTCCCCTTATTAAATCGTCAATTAGCATCATTTTAAAACAGTAATACTCGAGATCAACTAATAATATATTTCGTAAACACATGCAAAACTTGACACTTCAGTCCGGTGTTATCTGTCAAACCAACTCTTTGACTGCTAGCGGCTAATTTTTTCGTCGCAAACAGATCAGAACGTCAGGACTAATCGGGGTCCATGTCGTTTGACACGCTGATGTTATTTCGAAAGATTATTTTGATAACATATCTGCAGAGATGAAACATTACTCAGCATACAAAGAATCCCTTTGAAGGTTTTGGTCATCGTGACCCAAGTCATCTTTGTCATTTCGTCCTTGGAGGAATTAAAGACAAACAAAAATGGATATTATTGAAACCACATATTACCTGAAGTTATAGGAATTTGGAAAATCATTTTTTATGAATTGTGATAAATGATATGCACAATAGATGCCTTGACCAGTATTATGTAGAAGTACAGTCTCATCTCTTATCATTTAGGTAAATGGCACATATAATTTGCTACTTTTGGTCTGTGAATAGGGCCGATTTACTAAGGTCAATATTTCAGAATTTGTTTTCCTGTATTGAATTTTTGGTCTAGACTCAAATTGATAATGCATGATAAGTTCTATCTATCTATCTATCTATCTATCTATCTATCTATCTATCTATCTATCTATCTATCTATCTATCTATCTATCTATCTATCTATCTATCTATCTATCTATCTTTCTATCTATCTATCTATCTATCTATCTATCTATCTATCTATCTATCTATCTATCTATCTATCTATCTGTCTGTCTGACTGTCTGTCCGTCTATTTAGCCTTCTATTTGTTTGTCTGACCATCCGTCCACCCACCCACCCATCTGATTTTGAAATTATCAAAGGAAATTGTCTTTAAATATTACATTTTATATTTCTGTCTATCTATCTATCTATCTATCTATCTATCTGTCTGTCTGTCTGTCTGTCTGTCTGTCTGTCTGTCTGTCTGTCTGTCTGTCTGTCTGTCTGTCTGTCTGTCTGTCTGTCTGTCTGTCTGTCTGTCTGTCTATTTAGCCTTCTATCTGTTTGTCTGTCCGTCCGTCCACCCACCCACCCATCTGATTTTGAAATTATCAAAGGAAATTGTCTTTAAATATTAAGTTTTATATTTCAGCTGGAACTAAGTTTTCGTGGTCAAACTCCAATTAAGTTTGACTCTAACTTTTTCAGGGATGGAATCTTTTAATGCTGTCTTCAAAAACCTAATGAATGGTTAGAAAAAAAATGGAGTAGCAGGCCATTTTACGCACTCAAAACCAAAAGGGCGTAACAGATGGGCTAAGCACTATATTTAAATTTCATATTCTGATATTTAACTTTAATGGATGCTTTGTAGTTGCATTGCCATTATAATACCCTTACTATATTTTATATAGGACTTTTATGGGACTTTAAGTGTCTTTGGTTTAAGGTGTTTCGTTTAAATGACAGGTCTCCCCTTTAAAAACTGATAAATCACAGTTAATGACTTTAAGCCAAAATACAATGCCCTAAAATCAACATAAATTATTTGTTGCACATTTCGTGGGAATTTGAGGGCTATTAACTTTCTATTTGCAATATCTAGGCGTCAGAAAAGAAATGAAACACTCTTAATGGCTCATAAAAACACAAACCTTGAAGTTAACTCGTTTCTACTCAAGTTAATCACAATTAAGATAAACTTAGACTATTTATACAATAATTCATGGGACAGTCGAGCTCTAACACCTTTCATTTTATATGTTTCGATTACCATTTAATGGCCACATATCGCCAGTGTAGTGGTATTTTAACATGATGTTATCCAATTGAAAAATTGCAACATGATTTAAAGGTATAAATTAACAGGCTTCTAATATTTCATGGCATTTAAAGACTACTTAACAACTTTTAACTGATATTGCATGCAGTCGTGATGCATGTACACTCGTGTTATTCTCTAAGTAAATCTAACAAAAAAACAGACATCATGATGGAAACATCGACTTTCCTTCGATCACAGAAATTAGGATCAGCTCCATTCGTCACCATAGTTAGAAGGTCAACAGTTCTTATCTCTTCAAGAAACATTTCGGTTGGAACACAGCGCTAGACATATAAATATTATCAAATATGTATACATGTTGCAACAAAAACGGTTGAGCGTTTTTTCTTTCTTTGCGAAGCGAAGAACGACACCCCAAATTTAACAGCTTATTGGACCATTGTCCAAACTATCCAATTCCGTAGGTTTGTTTAACGACGACAGCACTCTGAACTTAAGACATGGGCGAAACGAAAACAATTGCGAGGCATATTTGATCATCATATTTACAGCCATGTGTAATTGCATTTTTGCTCGATCCCTATGCGCGAAAAAATGTCATGATGCCTGATAAACTTTTAAGGTTTCAATGTTATGCCATCTTGCCTGCCTGTCTGATTATTGACAACAACGCATGGGTTGATGGCGTAGGCAGTACATTTATTAGTAACGCCAAAACCGTCTTGCCTTTACATAATCTAGTTTCATTGTAACCGTGAATAATATAGGTTATTCAGTGCACGATGTTCAATTATCTATACTCATATGCTTTTATATGATGCGATGCAAATATCAATGAGGCTGAATGATTTGCGTGAAATATTAAGGTTTGTGACATATATTACTTTTTATCTTCAAGATGTTTCTTGGTACATGAACCGAATGAAGCACAAGGCTTCTTAGCTTCATTAATTAGAACAAAAAGAAAAAACAAGAATGCAAAGGTCAGGAATCGATACATTTAAGTACCACACCTGACCCGAGACACCATATGAGAAGGTGACCAAAACACAAGATCACATTACACACAAGAGATCAGCCCTTTCCCAGCAGTTCACCACAAGGCTGTTAGGAATAGACAAGAAGTACTATAAAAACAAACGTGAAACATACCAAAAGAAGCATCTCCTTGGAACGGCCAGTAAAAGAAAAAGATGTAACACTATACATGTATATGTAAAACGACCTCTGAGTACTGACCTTTGGAGCATTCTATGTCAAAAGTTTGATACATAACGTGTACAATGAGCCAGTTGGGCTAGAACATAGAAGTTCTATGTGTATCAAATATTTATAGTAAATGTTAGGAAACGCCTGAAACCCCTACTTCTAGATCCGTATTTAAATACAGTCACGCTTTGTGTTAATCTATATATATATAATCCAATTGTATACAACAGTATTCTTTAAAGCGTATTGTTTGACCCTAAATATGTGTTAATTAGTTGACCGTTCAAAGGCGGTACTTCTTTTGTGGATCATTTGTGTGTTTGTCATGCTAATTTCCCTGACACCGTTTTAGCTTTAATTTGTTATGTTTTCGTATAACAACAACTTTACATATAGAGAGCTAATGTTGGCCATCATCTGTGTTTTATACCCCACCCCTTACTGCAAAATCATCAGAGAATTTCCATTATTCAAGTGTGTTGATGCTGATTATGATTGAAATGCTTGTGATGACGCAAATTCAAATTTGTCAGATTCTATTTATTATCTAAATGTTGGACCTACACTTTTTCTGAGTGCGTGATAGATGTTTTGTGACGCCAGGGTATGCTACAGATTAATGGCTGTGGTCGTAAAAGCAATGCATACAGCTAGCAAGCATACCATCTTACGAGAGAGTTTGCTCAACGATGTTTAAATGTGCTTGAAAGGTTCGGGATTATGACGGACACATAAGCTATTGATGCGACTTTTGATTTAACGGTTGTTCGTGTTCGCTGCATTTACAGCGGCTCTACTGATTATCAAATGAAGTTCGATTTGGTGCATAACGTTTCTAAATGATCACTGTTTGTAATGTGAAAATTTGAATGGAATACGTTTATACATTTGGAACTGGCAGACATAAACGCAAATGGACTCGATTTACTTGTTTGAGTATATATGTGCATGTATTACAGTTTACAATCCTACAAACATCAGGTGAACCCATATAAAGCCTATTGCCCTTTTTGTGGGGCATAGGCAAGCAGTGCAGACCCAGATGCGTTCAGGGTCTCCACTGTTAGATTACAGAATGTTCTATTAAAAGGAGTACTTTCATCTGCGCCCACGCATAGATTTTCTTTAAACTTTGCATTTTAATAACTCATTATATACGAACTATGAAAATGTATTTATCGAATTAGATAGTTAAGAATAAGGCTTAAGAAGCAACCCTGACGGTACTCAACATTTGAGGTGGTACCTGTCTCTAAATTTCCATGTCCTAAATCTATAGTTTTCTTTATTTCTATGATTTGTCATCTAGATTGAATCAAAAATACCATAGGCATTATAATATACCACGAAACCATTTGGATAAATTATGGTTTACGTTTTCAGAAGAAGTGATTACAAAATTTCAATATTTTTTTTTTCAAAAAATTACAAAACATTCAACATTCAATTCAAAAGATAGATATGTTCTAGTCTTTGTCAAGATATCATATTATCACAAAAACATGCCATATATATCTTGCTGATCTGAGCCAAATATCATAAAAATCCAAAACCGGTAACTTTGTCATTTCCTACCTCTTATGGGTATAGGTCAGTTTTAGCCAAATTAATTGTTAGTTGAAATGAATCCCTAACTCGACATAAGAAGGTTGTTTTTAAATCTACTTCCACTTCTCTTAAAGAAAGACATATTCAAACAATTTTAAATAATTCAATGGTCATAAATGCCGTAGGTTGTGGCCCTATGTCATAGCACAATGGGGTCAAGACAATGTGTATCACTTCCTCAAGTCCTGCATGGTATTGTTAAAGAAACATAATATCCTAACAATAAACGTGTGAAAACAAGAAGACCAAATATTTCCTTTACATCCCAACTGAACTAGAGGAACGGCATTTTGGTGCCGTGACCAGGATAAAGTGTAACAGAGTCTTATCAAAGGTATCATAGAAAAGTGTTCTACATGAATAAGTGAGGTCCAGAAACAAAACTGTATGCCTGGTATATACAGCCAGCTAAAGTATAAATGTTGTTATTTGGTGGAAATCAGCATCAGTGTTACAAAACAGAATGAGCAGAAAAGATTTCAGCATTAAATTAGCAATATGTTTGAAGCCAAGGGTTCTCTGAGACCAAAATGGTTAATTATAACCACTAGGTTTGACAGGGGGTTAATTTTGTGAACCATGTTGATAAATGAGGCTTACAATTATAAACTCATAGATATAAGGTTCTTCTCCAATGTGAACTGACTTGTCATCAGGTTTCTCTTCTGTATGAATTAAAATTCTTAATAATGTTACATATAAAGTGTAAAATTGGTTCGATGTAGTTTTGACGTAAGAAAATAGATGTGGTAAGTACAGGTGCCACCATATTGTATCATTTTGGCTAATATTATTGTGTAAGCACTTCATTAAATAAGAATCGTTGCACTTAATATCAAAGAATATTCTTTTTTTTCTTTTTTTTTCCAATATATACTGAACATATCAACTTTTACCAATAAACGTACTAGCATGATGATTCAAACTAAGCAGGTATTCAAGTAAGTTTTACACTGAAACATACTTATTGTATATTTTACATTTCGATGAATTTGGGCCATGTGTTTACATCAAGTTGAAAAAATATGTTACCGGTCCTTGAATTTCATGAAATTTGGTCTACATATTCTTAACATATATGGATAGTTTATATGTTGAAATGGTATCTTGACAAAGACCGCAACGTGTATAAATGTTAATTCCAAATTTGACTTAATACAAAATATACAGTTGAAAAAATGGGTACCATGCCATAAAAATGTATGCCCACCCAATATCCTAATACATACAAAGCCAATTTTAGTAACAACGAACTAATCACCCTTACATGATATGTCAATCACTTGAAAAAGATTATAACTGGGTACCTGAAGGTATTAGAGTGATATCATTCATGACGTCATAAATTATTAATGGAATTGCATAAAAACTCAAATGCACCATAATTATAAAATTCATACCCCTGACAATTAAATAACATAATATTATCAAATTCTAAGCGTGGGCAGACCCCCATGTTAATTTCCCATACCATGCAAGAGCCCCTTTGAATAAAATACCACGCAATAACTCTAAAATTGGAAATTGACTGGTCCAGTTGATAGGAATGGAAAATTCCATTTGGTTTAAATGGGTTATGAACAGAATCTATGCGAGTTCAGCTATTTCTGTTAAAACTTCATAAGGGCCTCGTAGTCACAAAACCTGATCATGTTGCATGCCAACAACAAAGGCGCATATCCGCACGCAGTCCGATCAGCGCCTTTGTTATTCACTCTTTTGAGAGTATAATAGGGTAAAGTCAGGTTACTCCGGACATCAGGTATATTCGGACAGTAATCTTGTTTGTTTCATATTTTAATTATTGGAATAAAATACAAACTTATCTTAACAAACAGTGAATATCATAAAAAGCCGTCTCATCTGGATTTCCACTGCTTGCAAATGCGTGTTCCGAACTTACCTGATGTCCGTCGTTACCTGACTAAACTTGCTACGTGCAACATTCAATATAGCCACTATATCTAAGCAGACTGGTTTGAGCATTACCTATTCTGAAATCCTGAAGACAGATTTTCTCTCGCAATGAGACCCATTGACAAAATACAACATTGCTCCCGTAATCGCACAATAAATTAGCTGCTTCATGTCATACATGTACAGTAGGGTAAAGTCAGGTAAATTCGGACAGTCGTCTAAATTCGGACAGCGACCTAGTTTCTTTTATTTTTGAATGATTGGAATAAAAGTTAAATAAACTAAGCAAACAGTGAATATCCTGATGAGACGGCTCATAAGGAGCCGTCTCATCTGGATTTACACTGTTTGCAAATGTGTGTCCGAATTTACATGATGTCCGAATTTACCCGACTTTACCCTAATCACATCCTCCTTCATTACCATCAGCAGAATATCAATGACTTAGAGACTGGTTTGTGTACAAGCACTCATCAATCGTTGCCAGGCAAGGAAATATAACTTATAAGGTCAAGATAATTCCTTGAGAAATTATTTTAGGGCCAACACACATGTTTGTGTTATGTTGATAACCATAAAAAATCCACAAACATAGCCTTGCCAGTTCGGATTTATCACCATTACGATCGCAACTATCGGATGGGGTACCTGAAAAATGAAAATAATGATTTGTGACAAAATATGCTAATAGTTTTTGTATGTTTAGGTAAATGCTGAATATATCAGGTGTGTTTGGTTTTCTGTTCATAAGTGTGGATACTGAGTGGTCAGCAGAGAACATATTTGTTTCCATGGTAACCCATAATCTCTAAATAATGGGATGTACGGACAAAAATAGAAATATCACTTTTTTACCTTTTATTACTTATTCTGTCCTTCATCCCACAAACAAGGAGTCGGGGAGTGTCATCCCCTGCATACCTTACAAACTACAAATATGGTATTCTGATCGTTACTTGGTACCCTTGCTCACTTCTTTCGTTCATCTATCATGCATTTTGAAAAGCAATAACGAGACAGCTGTACACAACCACGGGGGTGCCTTTTTCATTGCATTTTAGTTTTCTGATGGATTTTATTCTAGTTTGATAGTGGTCCTTGTAATGATTTGGAAAAGCTTTAAAATTACCACACTCAATTTAGCATGATACTTCAGACTTTTGGGTGTATTCGCTTGTTGGGTAAAATGTGTTAATTGGCACCCTCCTGCTTGTGTTCTAGAAGAAACATTATATAAGATACCAATAAAGAAGTATTGCATCTACCCTCTACATCCAGACAGGTGATTTGAGTCGAGCATGCAGACCTAATTGTTCAAAGTTCAATATGGGGTTCAGGGTCTGTACTGCATCCCAATTTGTTGTCACTTTTCAATTGCCCTGTTACCTAATTTTAAAGAGTCGATATTTTCAGAGGTAGCAACTTTTAAGGGTAAATATTTTTAATCATTGTGTCTGAATATTTAGAGTAAATACCACTAGTGTCTTGCATAAGATGACAGGAGTGTAAAATGAAGAAAGATACATTTAAAATAATACAGAAAAAAGTGGATCTCAGACAACCTATTGCTCTCACAGCATGTCATCACTTTGGCTTTTCTTTTATATAATATATTTAGCTTTGTTTCAATGAAGATCTGCTTTAGTCAAGGGTTAAATTAAGAGTGTTTTAATTTTTTTACAGTGCTACTATGGATAGGGGGTGGTTGAGACGTTTTGCAGTAAATATATAATAGTTGACAATAATGAAAAAAATATGTAAGAATGTCGATGAGTTTATACTCCCTATGATAAATATAAATAGTTATTCAAGAAATCTCAGATTAATATTGTTATTATTGAGCCATAGTTTGAACTCTCTAAGTAGATTTTGAGATTCCTGACATTGCCAGAGCATATGATTTATTGTTTCTTCTTCTTGGCAAAAGCTACACCTGGGACTTGGTACATACTTCATATTATACGAGTACTTTTTAGTTGGTAGAATTATGTGATTTATTCTTGTTTGAAATTATTGCATTTTTGTACCTAAAGAAAGTTTAAAAGGAAAAACACAGATTGCATTCCAAGTTTCTTACTCATTATTGTAGACATTATTCCATTGATGCTGGGATGATGCATATCTCAGCAGCAACGCATCCTAGAATACTAAACTTGGTACCAAATTAATTCTTTGTTATCTATTTGTTCTGACTATTCGATATGCAAATGGTCTTATTGTATATTCATGAATATTTATGAGAACATGCGGAATTAGAGAAAACATGCAGAGAAATTAAGGGGTATACCTGCAAAATAACCTAAATCTCTGCTGTTTATTGCACTACAGGTCACAAATTGGTACAAACTTTATTCTGAAACATTGCCCTTTTACTCAGTGGTTTAATATACAAATTATCTCATGTCATACCCATATGAAAACATTAGAAACAAGAGAAAATTCGAAGATAAACCAAGGGGATATACCTACAAAATTAATTATACTCAGCTACTAATTTCCCTAGAGCACCAAATTGATACCAAGATACAATCATCAACATGCAAATAAATAGAGGATCTTACATGAGTGCATATGTATTATTGAATTTATTAAACGAGTTGGGAAAAAGAGATAAAATGCGAGGCTTGCCGAGCATTTTATCTCTTTTTCGCAACGAGTTTAATAAATTCAATAATACAAGAGCACGAATGTTAGATTCTATTTATCATATGACAAATACTTTGAAACCTGATTTCTGGCGTAAAAACGTTATAATTTTGTCATTTAGCACGCAACGTTGTTATGGACGTCGTAACGTTTCCCGTAAATCTATAAACCACTAGTAGTTTACAGATGTTATTGCATGGCGTTATTTCACTCCCAGACGCGACGTCATATGATAATTAGCTTTAAATATCCAAGACTATTAATAAAAATATTGGATATTATAGAAAAAATTGCAGAAAATTTAAGTGGATATACCTACAAACTTGGTTCTTAATTGATGCTGGGACACATTTCTTTTATCCGTTGGTTCAACATGAGAGTAATCTAACTTTTGATACTCATGATTACTAAAGAGAACATAAGAAATAATAGAAAAATAAGTGGCTATACCTACAAAATTACTAATATCTCAGTTGCTAGTTGTCATGGAATAGCATACATTGTACAAAATAATGCTAAGACATAAACCTTTAACTGTATGTGCAATCACTGGCCCAAATTTAAAATAGCTTCACACAAATTTCCTCCTAAGGCCCTCTACCAAATGCATAATGGTTCCGCTCTGCCTAACAAGATGACCACAGAGCTCTAGATAAGAAATATTTTAAATGACATATACTGAAACATTAATCCAAATTGGAAATAATTTCAATGGTCTGCAGTGTGTGAATGTGGTATTTCTTGAACACACTCACTTACTTTTTATATGGTCATTAATATAAGGTAAGGTAACGAGTAAATTGTAGGAAGCCTATTATGATTCTCATCAACAAACACACAGCTAAGCAGTTACAATGTATATGCCATCGATGCCAATCAACGACACACCTCTAAAAAGCAAATATGCGTATAGGATTTAGCGCCGCCAAATGCCTGCTTTAGGTTGTTGATGTAGTAAGGTTTGGTATTGACTTATTTTGGTGTCCTTAATAAACACAATTTGATTGACAGATTCTTTTAAATTACAATACATTCACCAATGAGCCGCACAATAACAAATAAACAATACTTTATGTCAGACCAGCAGTGATTCTGAGCATCCCGGACTGCCATGTACATGTAGTATCTTGGTTACCCACCTAGCACATAGCGTACTATAATAAGCGGACTAGATAGACACATATGCTGCACTAATTATTTGCTTGATGCGACTCAAAAGTTTGGAAAATGTTGTATGCAAAGACACATAAACTGATATCCTGGAGACAATTGAATGCAAAATAATATCGTTTTCTTCTCTCTTATCAAGGCCATGTATTTATACATATTTTCTCAAATTTACAAGAACTCATATATTTGAGATGCATTAGGGAGGCACCTAATACGCTATGCTTGGATGTTTTCCTCTAGCGGAATCACAATTGTCTAGAACAATAACTTAATTGAGCCGCGACATGATATTTCCAACAATGTAGTATTAGCAACCAGCAAAGTCTCAGATCAGCCTGCACATACGAGCAGTCTAATCAGAGCCTTTGCTAGTCGTTTGACTATTCTATGAGTGTTGAGCTACTGATTGACATCATTTAGAGTTTCTAAGCTTTAAAGGAGGCTGCGCATGCTTGTCTGAGTATACACTTGTCATAATGCCACATTGTTGGAAATTACATGTCGCGGCTCATATTATCTGACGTGCTTACCATTTAGTGCAATGAAGTAATCCAATGATGTCAATGCCGGTCAGCAAACTACATTTATTATAGGTATCTAATATAAGAGTATATTAATCTCAGTCTAAGAACTATAATATTTCAGCATACATATTTCATTCATAGTTCAATAGCAAGGGTTCCATACAGGATAAGCTATTAGGGATACGTTCCTGAAAGGAGCTTTACATTTCAAATGAGCCAGTGCATGAGATTTCCAACAATGTGGTATGTGCGATCAGCAAAGCCTCAGATCAGCCTGCGCATACGCGCAGTCTGATCAGAGCCTTTGCTAGTCGCTTGAGTATTAATTGATTGTTAAGCTACTGACTGAACACATTTTAAGCTTCTTCTAAGCTTTAAAGTTGGCTGCACAGGCTCGTCCGAGTCTATACTTGTCAAAATGTCAAATTATAGGAAATCACATGACGATTGTTATCTTTGTGCCTCAGCTGTATGTGAATGAGGAGGTACATTTATATAGCTCCGGTAATGACAGAATTACTTGAAGAGTGATTGGTTGTTTCTTTATGCGTATTTTACGCGAATCAATGTTTTGAAAGTGTAGGCGTAATATGCATTGATACGCTTAAAGGGAAGCACTCACCATATGATTAATGAGCTTTAAAAGAAGGGGTTTGTCTATCAAATCAGTTTGCTGCAAATTTTATAAAACAATCTATTAATAAATAAAAAAGTTATATGCATTTGAAGTTTCCATTATTTCTTTTATGGAAGCCGCCATATTTGTGTGCTAATGACGTCAGAGCCTCCTATTTATATATGCAAAATTTGCAAAATAATTTTTGCTCTATTTTTATTTATATGTCTAACATAACAATAAAATAGCATTCATGCAAGACAATCTGTGAATATATGCTATAATAACGATTTTATGCATCATGCATCTCATTAGCATCTCATTATATATTAAAAATGGCAGCTGTGACAGGATGTTGTGAAAACTTCGTTTATTAATAATATTTTTAATTCTCAACCGATTTTGATCAAGTGTCCACTAAAATTCTTTTCAGACACATTTACTTTTGATTTGCGTTTTCCTTTAAAGACACGGATATACGCGCCAGGCGATCTTAGATACAAAAAAAATGCGAGATTGTGTGTGTCTGCAAGAAATAGATCGTTTCAAATGTTGGTTGTTTTTCTATTGAATTATCTGTTTTAAACATTTTTAAAATTTATCAAATTTAAAAAAAAGTACAGACTACATATGTACAACAGTCCATTATAGGCCTTGAGCTGGCTAAAGACCCCCCTCCCCCCTCAGGGGGAATTTTGTACACTATGATTTCGCTGAAACTACATTAGATAGGACACAAAATAAAAGATGTTAGCTCTCTGAGAGTGGCAGCGTTAAGGCAGCGTTAAGGTATAACATCACGTTATACACGTTACCCCCCCCCCCCCAAAAAAAAAGCATTAAACGTCACTGATAATGTCTCAACCATGACATGTTCGCACATATGTGTATGCTGACACAGGTTTTTGGACTTCTTATAACACAGTTACATATTTATAGTTTTAATTTATAAAATGTCTTCAGTTATTACCGTTGTATACGTTACTGAGTGTTTCCTGCGTTATTTGCGAGTATCAGTATGGTCTTTATTGACTATTGGTGCATTACATCTGTCACAGAATATAGTAAATCTATAAAGCTGCTACTTAAATGATTTAAAATTCTTTAATATGGTCGCACACACTATTTTTAAGGCCCATGTTACGTATGTTACCCTCAAAATAGCACTAAACATTCAAGTGAATGTCTCTAACAAGCGCTGTTTATACATAATTGCATGCTGGCACAGGTGTATGCACTTATTTTGACAAGGTTTACCTATTTTAAGTATTCATTTTAATAATTGACTTGAGCTTTAACTGTTATGTGTGTTACCAAATGATGTATATGTATCTGTATAGCAGTAACTGTTGTTGATATACATCTATAAAGTCTGTCAGAGAATTTAGAAAATTTATAAGGCTGAAATAAATTGAAGTTCCTTAATAATTTATGGTGCCTAAAACTATTATTATAATGTTATCTATCATCTTCGCTGTTTGCTCACATAAACAGTAGATACCATGCATTCAAAACAGAAGTTCTGAAAGACAGCCGTTGTGAAACAGCTCAGATCTGGGCAAGTATATGGATATAATTCAGATGGTGTTGACAATGATACGGGCTACAAGGAAAGCAACTTTGAATGGCATGTCAGCTTTATATGTAAGCCTTGTTCCCAATGTTCATTGCACATGATCACAACAACTATGCACAATATGTACCCGTGTAACTGATTACACTCATAAATTTGTCTGATACACATCGCAGATGCAAAGAACTTCTCGAACAAAATGGGTATAGTGTGTCACAAATATTGGTTCTTTGCTTGAGAAATGATTTTGACATAACTATCAGGCAAACAATAAAGAGGTATTATAGGCTTCAGCAGCTAGAACTACGCTTCGAACTACAGATGGAATGGTTTATTACTCATCACATCAGAGCTCAATATATTTAAACAACTCTTCAATGCACTGAAAAGAAATATTTAATCTGCTAAGATGCAAAGTAGGACGAGTACTAGAGGCAGTTTCTGGCTTCACCAATCCTTTTAGTTCTAGTTTTGAAGACAATGAACTATACTTTTTGTCTTTCCGTGTTCCTGCTAAGCATGGCATAGCTAAGGATCTTATTGAGGCTGATGACATTGGCATGAAGGCTGTTGCAGACTTCATTTACTCACTTTTAGTTGAAAATCTGTCTTTCACAACCCCATAAAATGCAACAAGCTAATACAGTTTTGAGGCTTGTGAGGTCAAGACAAAATTGTCCAATTTACAAAACTTAATCAGCCAGATGAGAGCTTAAAGGAGCGTCTTTGGTCAGCGTGACCTTCTTTATATTGGACATAATGTTGACCTTGAGTTGACACTGCCGTTCCTTCTGGGACCTGTACCAGTGTCACTGTCAACTCATGATATAATTTCCACCTAAACTGACAAGTCCAAACTTCTGCATGTCTAGCAATCACACATTGAACCAACATTAAATTGGCTGTGTAGTGCTGCACATAACATTGATAGGAAATGCCATACTAAAGAGCATAATAGCTTTTCCAGTCACCTTAAAGGATCTGACGGAAACAGTATTCAACCAGGCACTAAGGCAGGGCATGTTGGTTTTGTCACTGATACATATATACAATGTGTAAGCAGCTGTCTATAAAGTCTTACAAGCATTCTTGCAGAGGATAACCTGGGTGTTTTGTTCAACACTGGTGTATGCAATAAAATGTGCTCATTCTGAATGTCAACAATATTGGCCAGACTATGGGGAAAGAGATCTACAGTCATACAATGTTTAACAGATTGTGACACTACCAACGTGCAAATGTGTTAGTGCCACGGAAAGGTTGTTCCTATCAAACTGATAGAGAACCCACCCCACTAGTTCATCAACAGTCTAAGCAGGGTAGGAAAACAAACAAAGAATTGCTCTAGGCACTCATCAGCGACATGAAGCCCTAACATGTGCTACTTGTGTAAATGTGAGTAATCTGCAGTAAGACATGTTTCTGAAAAACGTAACAAAGCCATACACATGTACTTACTATTTCAAATGGCATGAACATGAGCTTACTCCACCCTGCTTTTCTGTCCTTATGATGTACATACAAAGGTTGAAATATCAAGTCTTTCCCATGAAAACAAGTGAGGCTTTCCAGATATGGACAAATGTGTGGAAAATTAATGGGAATGGTGAAAAAAAAACTTTACTGTGCCCTAACAAAGAGCCACATAATTATAATTCATATTGTGTGTGATATTGGGTTGCCATGTTCAATACTCAACAACTCAAACCTTATAATATATAGAAACATAATATACTTTTACAGTTTCCAAAAGGTACATAAATATTTTTTAAATACAAAATATATTAGTAAGCACATTCACATTTAAAAACAATATCAAACTATATAAGCTTCATAAATCATTTATATAGGAATAATGAAACAAATGTAACACTTTAGGGTGCATATTTGCTTTCAAAGGTCCATATCTGTGATGCAAAAACAGCTTACTTGGATGATACAGTCAATTTGGAAATCTTACCTTATGGTATGCAATTTTCAGAAGTCATGTCACTTACTAAAATATCAAAGATGTTGATGGGTTATATATTTAATTGGCTGCTACAAGGTAATGGTGCCATTACCAGAGCGCTAGCATATTGCAAAATCCTTGCAAGATTAACCTGATAGAGTATTAATAAGCTGTATTGGAAAATTCTTTAATATAAAGAGTTGCTAGCTTGGCAAGAAACAGCTCTATAACTTCTATCTGATGGGTTTACTTTGATATTTTAAGTTGTTACTCGCATATTGCACTGAATGTTACAAGCTTTCCATGAATATTTTGTTAACTATATTTGACGTCTCTATAAAAGAAAAGAGGTTTTATGGTAGTTTATATTTTGAGTTACTTCCTCAGCAAATGGACCTGTGCCAGCATACAAATAAGAACAAGCAGGTCGTGTTGGAGACCTTATCTTGAACGTTTATGGTATTTGAAGAGTAACGTATGTAACCAGGGCTGTAAAATAGTGTAAGACACCATTATAATGAACTTCAATTCATTTGAATAGCAGCCTTATAGATTTGCTATATTCACTGACAGATGAAATACATGTATTGTAACTAACTGCCGTGCTGATACTTGGAAATAACATATGAAACACTAAGTAACATATACAAAGGCAAAAACTCAAGACATTTATAAAATAAATGCTTAAATTATGTAACTGTGTTAAAAAGACGTTCTTAAACCTATGCCAGACATCCGAAAAGTGTTTAAATGCCATATTGGAGACATTATCAGGAAAATTTAATGTTATTTTGCGGGTAACATACGTAACATGATGTTACACGCTAACGCTGCCACTTTCAAACGACTTTCATAGTTTATTTGTGGCTTATATAATGTAGTATCTGGAAATCATAGTGTACAAAATTCCCCCCTGAATGGAGGGGGTCTATAGCCAGCGCAAGGCCTAGAGAATTTTATCTTACATTTTTGCTTGATATGTTGCTACAATGTTCAACATCTAATAACTCAAAACTTATATAAGATAGAAACATAATGCTTGCAGTTTTAAAAAGGTAAATTATTATTCTTTAATATTATACCAAATTAATGAACATAAACTGGTTTCAATAAAATTTAAGACAAACTATATTAGATTCATTTATCATTTAAAAGGGGGTTCACTGAAAAAAATGTAACATACACTACATCGGAGGTGACTATATTTGTTTTCAAATGTCAATAGTTGTGGCCCAGAAATAACACTACCTAGAAAATATAACAAATTTGGAAATCTTACCTTATCTTTAGCACTTTTCTGAAGTTATCAATTATTTTGTAGGATAACGTATGGAACAGGCTGTTACAGCTGAACGCTGCCATTGTCAGATTGCTAATATGTTGCAAAATACTCGAAAGACATTGGGCTTCAAGAAAAATGTGGTCTACAAAATACCCCCTGGAGGGGAGGTAAACCATATCCAGCCAGTGGCCTATTAGACTACATAATATGTCGAGAGGAAATGATCGGTTACCACGAGTGGCTATCTTTTTGGTTCCGGATCGGTCGTTCTCTTTGCTTCTTTAAATAATTTGCATTGCGTGCAGTGTGTAGTGGTCGCTTCCCAGTCCATGAGAGAATTGATGGCTTTTATTTAGACATAGGACTTTGTGGTATCCATTCTAGAACGTCCAACTCAACTTCAATACGTTTAAATCTCATTAAAAAGCAAACATTCGAACTTTGGCATCCATGGCATTAATATTGTGATTCAGTGGTAAAGCTAGATAGATCATTTGATTCTCTGGCTGTTTTTCAACAAAAACCAAAGACAGTTACCATGACAACGGACCCAGAAGGATTCATAAAGGATGTAAGTATGGTGCCAAATGACGCAGGCAACTGCCCAGTACTTTATTCTGTCTTTAAGACAACGATATCAAGCAGTGTTTGACGTAAAGTTTTTTTTGCCGATCAAGCAAAAACATAACTTATCAAACACTGTTTTTAGATTTTAATGGATGCCCATTGTTTCCTGAAGATATAATGGCTCGTTTCTGTCCTCTTGTTCCTCGGAAAAAATGCCATTTTAGCATGTTCCTTAATGCCCCTGATACAGTCTAATTATGTTTAAGACGTTAACAATACATCAAACGAGACGTTGCAGCTTAATTATGGATTATTTTATAGTAAAAATGTTCAGTTTCTTCATTATAATGAAAAATGAAACTCTAACCTTATTGCACTGGACAATGAGATAGAAGGAAACCGAGTTTGCAGCTACTGAATTACAGAAAAGCACGAGTTTTGGAATATTTGACACTCATTTTCTAGGGTGAAACCAAAAGTGAGTATGATCAGGAGATGCCAAAATCACATGTTACAGGCCAACGCACTGGCAACATATGATTTTTGCTTTGTATTTCGGAGTGATTTTGGGCATAAAAGCAATAATAAAACAAACTTCAGAATTGTGATGGTTATTGTACATGTACCCAAAACAGCAAGTACGTTTAACCAGGATGTGTAGCACACAATCATATAATGTACAACAGACCAACCCACTGCACACCGGCCTGATTGAGGCAGAAAACACAACCATTTACACGACAGTATAAAACATATTTAAAGTGAATCAACTAACTAAATGAAAAACTAGAAAGGGCACTAGGTACTGGATTACAACCCCTACTAACAACTAGGATAAATAATGGTTCAACAACAACAGAACCACCGCTTTAAAACAGACTGTGTATGGGGTGTAAATTCACTTTACTGGTCAAATCTACTAGTGGAGTTGAAGATCTCAGAAATAGTGATGTGATTGAAGTAAGCAAGGGTGCAAAGATCAGGAATCGATACAATCAAGTACCACACACAAATCTAAACGGAGCCTTTGCTGCTTGCTTAGAAAAGTATGGGAATATATCAAGTTCCATGCCTAGAATTTGGTTTCCAGCCGCACTTGTTAGCTACGTTCTCGTATGCGACAACAACCGAACTGTCAATAAACTGGTCCAAATTTTCTCAGCAATTTTTCCCAGGAAGACAGGTTCGTATACTCACTGTACTGTAGCTCGTGAATGGATAATTTTACATGATTCTGATGACTATAACATGGGATAAATGTCAATATTTCCTGCTGAGAAAGCCTTTTACTTTTCTTCAAACAATAAGCATCTTACAGACAGCATGCAGGGCTACGTGATAAATTACTCCGCTTCCTGTCAAAACTCTCTGCTTACTAGTGTCGTCTGCCAATAACCTTTGCAAACAGTTTAGACCCAGATCAGGCCCGGCAAAACGTCGGGCCTGATCTGGATCCAAGCTGTTTGTCACTTTGATTGTATTCATGAAATATTTTTTTAAAAAAAGTTAATTTGAAAAAAGTCAGCGGACGACATAAAAGCTTGCAAAATTACCCAGAAGGTAAAGAGTTAGCATAGCTCTATACATATTATATGAGATCCACAACAGACCAAACCAGCTTTGCATTTCGGTATGTGCCTGATCAGTGATTTATATGTTCAATTAGAGGGGGCTGCGGATGAAACAAACATATAGGTTTCAACCAATGATTAGAAGATAGAAAAGTTCAGGTAAGCTTTTATTCCTTGAAGCCACTCTCGAACGTTGCGTCCAATTTGTTGTCAAGATAATGGTTTGTGGAGAATCAATAAGACCAGGAACAGAAGATTTCCGGTAACTTCAGAAGTTTTATTTTACTAAGTCTTTTCTTTCAAGCTTCTTACAGACATCATCAAAACAATCCCTGCTTGAACACAGTAGCGGATTAGGTACAGATTATAAAGTACAGTGTCATTTCGTTCTTTTTCTGTAATTATTATCACATTATTATCAAATTGCACAACACGATTGTTTTGTTATTACGCAGATGTGGTTCATGTATAAGCTATCATTAGTTGGGCTCGACGCGAGAAAAACAGACTGTCTGCGGGGTTTCATGCAAGGTAAAACTCAAACCAGTCTGCTCAGCTACAAAGACAAGCCAAAATATTGCATTTTTGCATGCAGCTTCGGGTAGTTGAATTAGTGTCCTTGGCAGATAGCTAATGGCAAAGGCGCTGATCAGACTGCGCGGATGCACAGGCTGGTCTACGCCTTTGTTGTTCATGTTAGACAGTCAAATGACGACACAAGATGCCTTCACTAATAGTACACTCGTTTAATAGTTGAATCTCCGGTTCATTTGTACATGTCTTGTTCTAGCGTAGCAGACTAGTCTAACTAGTCAATGAGTCTCGAACTGAGCTCTTAGTTGGACTTGTAAAGAACTGATTAGCAGAGATTCCACGAGTATTTATACTCAGGGAGACTTTCTGCCCAATCACGACATACAACGTTTAATGTCATGAAATGCAAGTAACATGTAGTGCTACTCTAGCTACACGCGCAAAGCACTACAACAGTAATTATGGTACCACTGTAGCTATACATGCGTAAAACATTACAGCAGTAATTATCATAATTTACCCTGGCGAAATCATTGATATACATGTTGTAGCATGGTCTAGATTTGATGCTGTGATGCAATATTTGAATAAACTACAGCTTTGAGATGACCCTTTTTTTCTAGTGAAGTAGTCGGAGCTTAAACTTCCATTCACATGTAATGTCTCTAGATGTAGGTCATGCTCTAACTGGAGGCAGTATCACTAAGAACACGGTGTCAGATTTAATTTGTGACCCAGACACCATGTTAACCCATATAGCGCCAGCAAAAATGCATCTACGCAAGCCCTCTGCTGCATATATTTGCTGACATTTTTGACATTAATGTGTAGAGCGCATGCAGTGTGGATCAAAGTCCAAAGCAGTCTGATTGGGTCAACACTGTTTATGTTTACCTTTATCAGTCATATATGCAGCAGACGCCATAAACAGATGACATTTCCAGGTGAATATTTTCCAGTGCTGTCAGTCCTCGTTCATTAACTGATAATGTGGAACAATTAAATGAGTGGAAATTTTAAATACTTGTTTCTCATTGGCCATTATAAAAAATAGTCAGAAAATGGCTTGTACTCATAATTGACATAAACCCACTCAGGGGCTCCACCCCTCGTGTATTTACACTTAGCAAAATTTCTAATTGGTCACCTTGCATATTTACCCTAGTTTTGAAAGTATGATTCAGTTATACAAAATTCATGCTTCTATAAATCAATCAATGTTTTGTTGAGCCACTGCAGGTAATTTCATTTACAAATGACCGGTACTTCTTGCACAGACGATGCTAGAGTACAGGTACCCTCATTTCAAAAAGTTACATTTTTTCTACATTATTAACTATTCCACAGAGACGCTATCGATGTGTATTTTTGTTTGTTTGAAGATGATTCTGACTGCCGTGATTTTAGACAAACAAGCTTCAAATGATTCGCCTCACTCGATTATCTCGTTCCTGTTACGTATTAGCATGAAGACAAACACTACCAGTAGCTAAATCGTAGAAATTCAGCTTTATGCATGCCATTTAGGAAGTTCGCACTGTCCTGTATGCCTTATTATCTGCGACAAGGCATTGAACTTTTCAGCGTTTAATCACTTCTGCTTGACGTCACTGTTTTAGTTTGGAAATTGAAAAAAATGCAAAGTGCTGTCAAATTGGTGTTTTAAGTTTTACATTCAAACCGGAAGTGCGCAGCAGCAGTGAAATGTTTGTCATCACAAAATAGACGAATCAAGTTCTATTCTGTTGTTCACTCTTGTTCGGATAAAATAAATTGCATACAAAAATTTTAACACGAGCTTCTGATGAATTTTAAAAATCTCCAATAATGTGATATTTTGAAAAAAATGCTTAAAAATCTACTCAAAATTTCAAGTGTTTGGTGTTTTTTAAAGTCGGCTAGTCTACCAGTTTATTACTAAATGCACTTAAATGATATCAAACTTCACTGAAAACAATTTTTCTACAAAAAACATATTTTTGCATTTTTAACCAAACAATTTGTGGATTGAAATACACTTTTCTGAAAACACGCTAAACTTTTTCGCATTAAACTGCAAATATTTAGGCAAAAGTTCATTTCAATGTTAGCTTGGTCAAAAATAATGAGTTTAAAGAGTGACCAATAAGATATTGTGTTAAGTGTATATCAATTACTCGTACCATATAACTCATCGCATAGCACGCATGTAACGAAAAAGGATGCATGTCACGTTCCTAATGAAAAACAAAGTTTTTGGTGACACATCGGCCATGGTATGCAAAGCTGGCTGTTTGAACTAAACCCTTAATTAGGTACATATGTAAGCATATAAGTTTTACATAAAACTACAATAGTTCATACTGCCATGTTGCACAACTTACATGACAGCAAATACATATATCTGAACCCCCCTACTAGACCATAATTAGGTCATCAAATTATTCACATTTTCTCACATTCGCATGCGGCAAAGTCAGGTTTTCTTGCGTGGAGGACATCTATGGCATACACTATGCAGCAGCACATGAATGAAATTTTGGTACTTATCGCATATGCACAAACGCCTTCTAAAGAGACTAGGTCTGCAGTTATGAACATTTTCCAAAAAAAAAATCTTTTTAAATCAATTGTAAACATTGGATTAAGTTATGCTGTTTACTACAGCTGAAAATGGCATGGAAATAAGAATTATCTTATAAAAAACAGACGTTTTTTTCTTGTTGGTAATTATTTACGTCCATCCAGAAATTCTAAACAGTTAATGTTTAACATAAATGCTGTTGCTTTGATACTGATACTTCGTTAAGGTTTATGAAACACATATCCGAATTTTACTTGAAGATCAGGATATAAGTTTCACTTTAACGTGAATCAGTTGTATTTTTTTACATTGCAAATTTGACCTTGGTCTAAGTAATTTCAGACGTGCATGTAACCTTAATACATTGCACTTTGAAATCATTGTTGAAAAGGCCCACTGTTAACGTCTCATTGAAATATATGTATGAACTACGATTATCTGACTGCAATATTTAAAAGTATTTTAACCCAACTATTATGTATTTCTGGTATTATTTACAATTATTCATTTTGACCATGAAAATCTCATAAGCAAACATTGTAAATTTATATTTTCCTACCAGAAATTTTGTAAATTTGGGCAAAAACACTTCTAAATATTGTAGTCGGATAATTGTAGTCCATTTTAATGCAACTGTTTTTTCTAAAGTTCACTCAGTGTTTCACAATATTGCAAACGGTATCAAACCAGGAAGTTATTCTAAAAAGACTGATTAGCATGCTGCAGATTGCTCAAAAGCTGTATGTTGGGGCGTAAAGTGATCTATGTGAGATGTATAAATTGTTCATTCAACAATGTAGCCAAAGGTATCCGTTTCTTGATAAAAAACCTTTTTTGTTTAAGTAGGAAAAAAATCATGCAAGTAAGAGCTTTTGAAAGATATATCCCTTAAAAACATATGAACCACTCTTCTAAATTCAGGTCTTAGTGTAACGTCATTAGGTAGGAGAACTAGGAGAAGTATTATTTATGTTCTACTACTCCGAAATAACGCGCATTCTGCCATAAGAGCTTTTTTTTTCATTTGAGCATCAAATGTCATCGACTGCGGATGCTTCAATTATTTCACCGATTGCATCGTAACTATTACGACCTCATTAATCTAGGCCTGTTGATCACTTTATTTAAGACTTGTGTAAGCCACGTCACTTAGCAACTTGTAACTTGGGTAAGTAAAGAGGTAAAGAAAAAAAGGAATATCAGCCACAGAGGTAGGCGTGTGCTTGTAAATATCAATACGGAATCTGTAACGAGCAAGCAGACAAGGGGCCAAGGCTCCATAACACACAGGCTGGAAGCCTCTGAGAGCAAGTTCTATGATAAATATATATACCATTATATCAAAGCAGAAGATAATATTACATGCTTAAGGAGCACATCTCGTTTTCAATGAATTTTGAACGTTCTTAACAAAATTGTTTGTCATTCCTAACAAAAACGGAAATTCAAATATATTTGTCAGGTCTACGAAGTGATGCTGGAAAGGGAAACAAAGATATCATCTAAAATTCATTTACCAAACGGGAAACAACATTAACTTATTTCTCAAATATATAGCCCGTTGTTTCATGCTATCGAGGTAGTTAACGTTTAACAGACGCATGCGATTAAACAACAAATATTAACTGATCTTTTAACATCTTTAAAACTTTCTTTGTGTTCCTTCAATACCGCCCAAAAGTTGAATTTCTGAAATGCTTTCTACTTGTCCACCGGTCGATGTTCAAATCCAGCCATGTTGTTGCATCATCGGTCAAGGGAGAGCACCATGCTATCGAGGTATCTAGAAAGAGGCTGAAGTATGAGAAATCAGTGCTGTCAAAAGTCGGATTGTTTTACAGTGTTCAAAGTAAGAGTAATTGGGACTTACTGAAGTCAATTCAAAATACTAAATACCGTTTTTAACTTATTTTCAACAGAATTAAACCATAACAATAACATATTTACAGTTTCATTTTCATTTGGACTGTTTAAAACATTGTGGAGGGGCAGTGTGGACACCTAAACACACTGTCCCTTCTTATCACCCTTACTTCTGTACATGTCTTCAGATGTGTCCAGTGTGGACAGAAATCACACTTTGCCCTGTTAACAAATGAAATGTAAGCTGACCCTCTTATTTCATCAGGTTCCCATTTCTTACAAACACAGCACTTCTCTTCCTCTCCAATATCCTCATCACTTAAACTTCCTTCGCTATCCTCTGACAATATGTCAAGTGCTTTCCCCTTTCTACTGGTCCCTGATGTACTTGATTGTGGCTGTGTACTATCCCTCTGAGGTTTAGGATTACCTTTAGTTTTCTGATTTAGTTTTGAGTCATTAGGACTGAAAGATTTCACCTTTTCTGACAACAGTTTAGCCTTTTTAGCAGAAGACTGAATGACCTCAACATTAGATTTTTTCAGAAGATTCCCTGATAAAAATGGCGGTATGAACTTCCTCTTTGGTTTATTGACAACGGCCTTGGTTATGGTTCTAGACTGGAAAAGTCACTGACAGTGGAACTGGAACTGCTTTCTTTCTCAGCTGTAGTTATTTCTTTTTGTGATTCATTTCCTGGGTCCTTTGTTGTTGTTTTGGCTGTACTAGATGTAATTTCAAGAGTTTCAATTGAATGATGGTCTTCAGCTGGTGGGTCCTGTTCCTCAGCTGGTGGGTCCTGTTCCTCAGCTGGTGGGTCCTGTTCCTCAGCTGGTGGGTCCTGTTTATGATATATAACTGATAGAGCAACCTGAGAATCAGTTATAACTTTATTGTTGAAAGGATGGATGCCTGTTTTACGAAAAGCTGAAATCAGATTCTCTGCAGATAAAGCTCTAAGATATGGTGTTGATGTTAATTGGGCCACCTCATGCTTTGTTACACTTAGACCTGGGTTTCTCTTCATATATGCCTGGCACTTACTGTTTAACATTGACTTAAATGGGCCGAAGACAGCTACAACTAATGGTTGAGTAATGTGGCTGGTGTGTGGCTGTAGAACAAACAACACAACATTGTACTTTTTAGCCCATTCTTTTAATGTCAAGGAAATATGAGACTTGTGCCCATCATACAGTATTAAGGTAGGGGCAGCTGACTTTTCCTTTGACAAATTCACATACTTGGCAAAATGCTTGGTAATATAATTGTGAAAAAACATCTGTGTTCGACCAACCAGTTTTGGACATTTCCCCATCTGAGCCAGGACAGGCATCCTTCAAGAAGTCAACATTCCACCTGGCACATGGAAATACATAATAAGGTGGAATACTATTGCCCAAAGCATTGCCAGCAGCAATAATAGTAACAGTGGATCCTCTTGATGATGTTATACATTGTGGAATAGTGTTCTTATGACAGATAACTTTAGGTGGATTATGCTCAGAACTATCCCCCGTTTCATCAACATTGTATATTCGCCCCGGCTTATCATGTAAATTGTTACTTGTTAGTACTGATGCCATCTCCTTGTTATATTTGTCTAAGACTTCCCTAGATGCTGATTTGGCACGATATATTGAAAGCTTTTGAGGCTTAACACGTTTTAGATTGGGCCGTCTGTCAATAAACCCATTAGACCAATTGCTGCTAAGTTTTTCTTCTGCTTTCACATTTTTACCCAGAGAGTCTGCATAATCCTTTGCCATATGATGAATATCCGCCTTATTGTAACCATAGCCAATGTCGGCCATATAAGTTATGTGGTCAACAAGTTTCTGCTCTTCATCTTTAGAAAAAAAGTTTATCAAACCCTATGGTTGCACCAACTTCAACTCGACCACAGGCTCTGTCTCTCAGAGTAGTCTCTGGTACACAATACTGTCTTGCTGCCCTGTAGATTGACACACCCCTCTGTGTTGCCTCTTGAACTATCTGAAGGTTGACCCTGTTATACTGTAGCCTTCTCTTCTTCACACCAGTATCCTGAGAGACAGAAAAGGACAACTAATAAATTTTCTTTTGAAATAAAAAGCCAGAAAATGAAAAGAAATTGACCTGCAAAACAGCTTGGACAATAGACCTGGCACCAGACTTAATTAGTATTGAAATGCTACAGCTTATTGGTGAAATGAGCTATTATATGCTGTATGAAAAGAAAGGACTAACTTCAAAATCAAAATAAATTTCAAAGTGATAGTAAGGAACCATGAACTCTAAGGAAAATCAAATAGCAATAAATAAGCTAAATAATGGCTAAAAGGCGGCTCATACTTTGTCCCGCCAGAACAAGTTGCCAAATAAGGTAATCACGTGACTTTTAGTTTTCACGCGCTAACACTGAACTGTCAGACGACACTACTCGATTTTTATTCTCCATTTCGGTCAGTTTTTCCAAAGTTAGGGGCATTTCTGTGGGGGAGGGGGTGTGAACCGATACAGAATGTTATCAAATAGTCGAGTTTTATAAAATAAATACTTTACTCACCAAGAATCGTGACACTTGTCCAATGTTTATCAATGATACGGAAGGGGGATATTTCAGGTTGCCGAAGCGATGATGTAAACAACCGATAGGTGGTGCTGTCTTCCAAATCTCGCGACAAACTTGTTTAGCTTGATAGCTTGGGACCATCGATAGCATGAAGCACGAGTATAATAAGTTTGTCTAAACAACACTAGAAAAAAACATAGATAACAAACATTGGCATGTTCTCTCGTGTATTTGTTTTTGTTCAGATCAGTCAATGAGAATCAATGGCCAGAATCTGGGAACAAACCATTACCCTCTGGCATGTGCCTTAGAATTTACCAAATGAGGATCCTAGATTAACCCTGACCCACTTGACGTCAAGGTCAAGTTTGCTTCCTAGTGCATTTTAATGGGAAAAATGAAAAGTTCATTTTTTGAAAACTGTTGCGGCCAAATTCATTATATTCACTTAATGTGTTAACCTAATGAGGCAATGACTATAGATAAATCCCAAAGGTCAAAGTTTTCAGCCATGTGGCGCATTTTGGATTCTCATCAATATACCAAAAGGTATTATTCTCAGAAACCATACGGCCAAATGAACTAAAATTTTCATATTAGGATGAGGAAACATAAATTTATATAAATGGCTTTGGTCACATGACCAAGATGGCCACCATGGTCATATTGGTTAAAAACCTTTCAAATCATATTCTCTAGAATCAAAAGGCTGATGACCTTTGGGCTTGTTATGTTTCATTTGGAATGTTGGTCCTACCAAGTTTGTTCAAATTATGATCCTAGATCGACCTTAACCTACTTTATGACAACTTTCAATTTGTTTCCTTATACATAATGGGACTACTGTTGATTTTTCGTTTACTACTAAAACCAGAGTCAGTATACTTACTAGACATAAGCTAATTAGACAATACTTTTATACAGTATTAGTACCTAAGTTCCCCTCTGTGACCCCTCTGTCAAGGTCGCTCATATGAGACTGCCATTAATACATCTAGACACATTTTTCTCAGTACCCACAAAGTCAAATGAACAAAAAATTCATATGGAGTCTCAATAAGATGAGACAATGTAAATTGCCTATGTGGTCTTGGTCATATTGCAAAATGGCTGTAATGCCCATATAAGTTAAAAACTCTCCAAATATCTTCTAATTAAGAACCATATGGTCAGCGACTCTGAGCTTCGGTATATACCATTGTAGATGTGGGCTCTACAATGTAAATTTGACTTGTGATCCAAGGTTAACTTGATCTAATTACGTCAAGGTAAATGTGATTTTCTGAGTATTTATATGGGAAAGTCCTTGAATTTTTTCAATAACTGTCAAAGTCATTATACTGACTTGATATATTTAACCTAATGAGACAATAAAAAAAATAACCTATCAAAGGCCATTATTGGCCTTTCAGCCAAGGTAGCTTATATTGGAATACAGACACATTTGTCTCAGAAAACGAGTGCTCATAAAGCAGAGGTATATGCCAAATATAGTAAGAAAGGCGACAAAGATCAGAATCGATACAATCAAGTACCACATCTGACACAAGATACCACATGGGAAAGTGACAAAAACACAATTTTACATTTCAAATAAGAGCCAAGATGTCAGCCTTTTCCCAGCAGGTGACCACAAGGCAGCAATGAACTAACGAGAAAGCATGACAAACACAAAAGTCACAAAAACACAAATGATCCACAAAAGAAGTACAGCATAGGAACAGTCAGTAATTTTTTACTGGAGGGCTTAAAACGGTTTCACGGCGCCAACCCTACCCTTAGTTCAGATGCGGATCAAGACACATAGATGTTTGGTTTGCATGAAAGACCCCTCATAGAATATATAAATCTATATATTAAAAGGAGATAAAGCAAAGATAAGGACTCAACAGTACATAAAACTGAATACAGGAACAAAATAAATCCAACTGGCAAATCCCTGTGAGCCTGGCATCATTCAAAGCATGAGGCCCCTACCACCTCATCAAAAGATATGTCTTTAAGTCGATACCGCCATAGAGTCTGATGTCCGACCCACCGGCATGCAATTAAAGAAGAGAGCAAAGTTGCCAACCGTGATTCAGATGATCACCATTTTAAAACAAACAAGATACATTGAATTTTGTTAATTCTTGACATCTGTAAAACTAACAAATACTAACATCTATAGTATTTTCAGAGGAGAGCTATGTCCCCAATCGTAAAAAGTTATTCAAGTTAATTGACAATTCTGTGCTTTAGCACTCAATTCAGAAATGCATATGTCATCACTGCAATGAATCTAACAGTTAAAGGCCAAGGTAATGCCTGAACCCTCCTATCATCTTGGTTATTGTTCTATGATACAGCACATCTTAAGCACGACAAACTCGTCAGCAAACCGGTGATATTGACCGATAGATTACTTGGATAGTTATTGAGGTTGCACAAATTAACAGAAAGCGATTACATAATCTGAATTAAGGTGACCTGAAAGAAACGATTCACGCCATTAGATATAATGGATTGTTTAATATAAAAGAAAATCGAACGAATCAATTTAAAACCGCTACTGGATGTCAGACTATCTCAAACGATACGTTTTCGCTTTTTTAAGTTTAGTTTGATTCTTTATGTACCTTTGAACAATTATTCAGTCATTTTGGTACCTTTCCTGGGTAGAACTAGTACTAAGCATAGGATAGAGTGTCTTGTTCAAGGACACACTAAAGCAGCTCTGGTGAGAATCGAACCAGGGACCCCTCTATCGCAAGTCGTCTAGCACTCCACCACTAAACTACTGAGCTCCTGTTTGTATGTTTTAAACATTTGAAATGCTCAGTTAGAAATTATGTGGGTGTTTTATATTGAACAAAAACATTATTATAATTCTCGATATCCATGTTATATTATCTATTGGTGTAATGATAAAGTATGGCGAACGTCTTTCCCTGTATTGTCTTTCATCCTTATATATCGGTTACAAGATGCTTCAGTTCCGGTTTCTATGAATACATTTATTTTTGCACTTGTTGTTGTACTCCCAATGATCACTTGAGCAGAAGTAATCCGTCCTAAAATGAGCGCATTAACAAAACATTTTTAAAGTAAGTGAGAAAGACCTGGAAATGCCACAACTACATACAACAGACCATCCCAAGGCACACTAAGAATGAGACAAACAACTTTGACATATAATATAGTAGTATAAGTACAGGTATAATGGCAAACAGTGAAGATTCAGGTGAGTTCATGCATAATGTGGCAATTCATCAGGGTTTGTACTGTTTGCGAAGACAAAATCGACATTCAACACTATGTTTTCGGAAATTATAACCTTAGACCCGTCAATACAAGTATATACAATCGACCACCAAGCATTTTCATATGTTGTATGTAGATCTATTGAAAATTCCATTGGTCTGAAAAGGGCTATACTTATGCTCCAGTCAATGGTATTAAAAAAACTCTAGGAAACCGATATCAAGTTAAATGATTACATCACAGAATATCCACTGTCTCATAATATGCCAAGATATTGACAAGAATCGTGGTAAATTTGAAACAAGTCAGCAAGTGATAACAAAATCATAAAAAATACCCAGTTTGCAATGAATTAAACAGTAAGATATCCAGTTTACCTAAAGTAAACCAGATCAAATTTTGTTAATGATGTACAGCCTACGGATTGCTAATTTCGCAAGCTATGTATAGTCAAACAAAACGTTATGTCCGTTTGACGTTTATGGCTTTCGATTCCAAATGTTAGCACATATTCCATTCACATTACAAGCTAAGATCACTTAGCAACGTTATACACTAAAACAAAAAGCATTGAGTAGAACGAACACTAGTATCCTTAAAAAGCAACGTCACATCATCAATAGGTTATGTGTCCGTCATAACCCTGAACCATTGAAGCACATACAAACATCGCTGAGCGAACTATCTTGTGAGACGTTATGCTTATTAGATATGTGAATTAGGTTCAGGGCCACCTACATTATTCTGTCACTATCTGTGACGTCACAAAACATCGATCTCTAGCGTGCGCGAATACACTCAGAAAATGAAAATATATTGTTAGTCCAGCATTTTATAATCAACAGAATCAGATGTATTTTATTCAAAAGATAACCTTTTTAAGAACATAAAACAATTGACAATGGAAACGCTATGATGATTTATCTGTAATGTGTGGGGTAAAACACAGATTTAGTGAACTTTAATGGAATACATCAGCAAAGATTTTGTCTTTCTCTTTCGTGTAATTGTTGTAATACACAAACACATCAAATTAAAATAAAAACGATGTCAAAATGATGTAAGGTCACTGAAAGCTTAAGAGTTTTTTTAGGTTGGTTCCATGAAACTAGTTTAAGCCCTCCAGTAAATATTTTTGTACTGACTGTTCCAAGGCAGTGCTTCTTTTGTGGATCCTTTTTTTGTTATTTATGTTTCGTGTTTGTCAAGCTGTCATGGTTGTCTGTTCATTGCAGCCTTGTGGTCATCTGCTGGGAAATGGCTTACCTCTTGGCTCACTTGTATGTGATGCTTTCTTGTGTTTTGTCACTTTTCTTGTGGTGTCCTGTGTCAGTTGTGGTACTTGATTGTGTCGATTCCTGATCTTTGTCTTCTTCCTTACTTTGAAGTTCTTAAATAGTTATTTGCTTAATTCAAAGTTAGTTAAATTCGTAAAGCAAAGGTTTTGGACTGCAATTTCACTCGTTTAACTTACGTTATTGGGGATTTTGAGGTTGTTATATTTCATCGCAAGCCGTTCCTCACATGCTACTTTTTATAATTTCAGGTACATTTTGTATCAGAAGTAAATTAGGCTGACCAAGAAAAACTCCATAACCTCTGTTCTCATTGAGTTTAACATCGTCAGTTCACCCTCAAAATTTGTAGAAGGGAATGTGTGGTTGGAAAGATAAGAGAGCGTATACGCTTTGGCTTGCTAGGGGATAAGTGCCTATGAAAAAGCACACAGGCGTACGTTAAAGTAGTTTTATCTAACCTTACCTGCTTTCGATGGAAGACTTATAATTCCGTTCATAACTAACGTTTGTGCGTATGACCATGCAGGAGCTGCCTCATACGTCAGGCTATACTTTGGCAACTTGGGGGTTACATTTCATAACATAGACCAATAATGATATACACATAAAAGCAAAAGGACAATATGCAATTCGAACAGATTTCGACAGATAAAAGTAATATTATATTATCAAATTACAGGGAGCTGCTAAAAGTGCATGTGTCGTTTCTTTATACAGACCTCTGAATAAGAATGCGTGGTGTTGATAATTTTCCTTATTTCTCAACAAAACCATATGTTGTGGGTACTCAAAAGAACTACCTCACTAGACTATTCTTTTGAACACCACAACATATATTTAAACTGAGGGATAAGAAAGCATTAACTTAACAAGTGTGGGCACGGAAATGCGGCTTATCTTGACCTATGTTTCTATACATGTGGTGTCCCAAAGAAAACCATATTGGGCTGGTTGATTTTCTTTGGTTATGCTATGACTGTCTGTGTCTGTTTGTTTGTTTTGTTTGATTTGATTCTTTACGTCCACTTAACAATCTTTCAGTTATGCGGGACGGTTCTTCCTGGGTTTAACCAGTACTAAGCTAGGATAAATGTGTCTTGCTCAAGGACCACAACGCAGTGACGCCGGTGAGGCTCGAACCCGCTACCCTTCGGTCTCGAGTCAAGCACTCTACCACTGAGCCACTGCGCTCCCACTGTCTGTGTCCTGTGTTTTGCTGTGCTTTCTTATTTATTTTTTTTTGGGGGGGGGGGGGGCATGATAAAATTGTGGATACTTTTTGGAGATGCGTGTCATCAGAACACTATTTTGGGGGTCATTTATATTAATTTTAGGCATTTTCCTTATGGTCAATGCACATAATTGGAACTATATTTTTGGGGGGTTTGCTAAATTTTTTAGCAATTGGACCCCTTAGCAATTGGGGTTCAATTGCTTCTCGATGAGAGTCGTACGGTCCTCTGTTATATACGTTGATGTGTTGATGACTAAAAAAACAAAGGATCCCCCTGACGAATTTTCTGGATGTGCCGATTATAAGAGATGTCTGGAACATTGAGTAGTGCAAAGGCATATGTTGTATGCATTTAGAATAACGCTGAAATGTAGCTTATGTCACATATTACAATATGCAAACTAACTTACGTTCACCAAATTTCAAGACGTCGATCTAAAAATTGCGGTTTTGAATTTTAGTATGTCAGTGTATGTATGTAAACGAAACTGGTTTATAGTTTTACATTAGACTGCACCTAAATCGGCACGAATGGACCTTGGAAGTCTAGTTCTTGGAGATAGGAGATTGAATTATACCAGTCAAACACATTATGTTGGTCAGGCATGCTTTATTAGCTGACGAAGAAGCAATTATACGAAAATGGTAAAATAGGAGTGTGTAAGCGTATTTAATGTCGTTTTATGCATGTCTAACTGAAATGAAGCACTGATCAGAGACATGATATTTCGTAAATATGAACGCAAATGGACATCAGAATTTCGTTGGGCGCCAATGCGAAACATACCAACCAAGGTCCCATATGCTGATACATTCAATTATTAAAGCATGGGATTTGTATTATACAAGTGAGCACCAGGCCTCGAGGTTATAAAACTTGTTTCATGCTCAACTCAGTAATTAATCCTACTCATAAATGTTAAAATGCCAATAATTGTTGGCATTTTAACATTTTTTAGAATGATAAATACAGCATCTTATAGCAAGATACTTTATTATGTGTCGGTATTTTAGTTTTTTATGAGCAGTTGAAATTTCGTGCTCAGTTGAGTTGAGCATGAAAAAAGTTTATAACCTCAGGGCCAGGTATAAAACAAGTGAGTACCAGGTAATGCAACACTCACCGATCATAAACCACATGTGCGGATCCAGAAAATTTCGTCAGCGAGGTCCTGTATATTGTTTGTTTTTTCTTAAATCATCAACGTATTTCACAGAGTGTCGCACGGACCTCCTTCGAGTAGCAATCGGGTAAACCCAATTGCTTCTCGTGATGGGTCCGTACCAGAATTTCTAAGGAAACCTATAGCCACTTGTGATTTTCAAGGTGTAAACAATGTTACCTAAAACATGATTGTAAACAATATATCCAATTTGCAACCTTTATCGAATGTGGGCAAGGATCGGGTGGCGTGTAGGTTTATTACAATGTACAATGACGTGTTCCTGGAATTTGTCCGCACACCTATACCTTTAAGCTATACCCTAGGCTGATAATTTTTTCGTTTTTGAATTGTTCTGCACACCTATGCCTTTGAAGTTATGTACAAAACTTGAGGAAACACTGAACGCATATATAAATGTCCTCGCCTAATGCCCTTGCCTATTTTCTTTGTATCATTTTTTTTCGTTTTTTTTTTGTTAGATAATGGCTTATCTTTTTTGGAGATTGCATTCTTTTTTATTTTTTTCTTATTTATATGTTTCTTGGCACGAAACAAGCTATATTGGTATACATATGTCATCCACTATCGATTGTATAAAAATACATCGTATCATGGATGCAATTTAAATGGAACATACGAACGTGACTATGCATTTCAGTAGCTAATGACCACATGCTTGAACAATTCATTCGGCACTGGACTGTAAAATCACCAAACCTTTAGGTTAATGCCACTTCATCCTCAAAATAAAAAAATACATACATTTATCATATGACGTCACTGTTATTCAGTGGATAACAACATGCCATAATATACAATTATTGGCTTCAATGAGGTAGACATGATGATCTATCTCCCCCGAAAAAGTGATAGGCCGTGGTGAATATCACTTTTAAGGGTAGATACCGAAATTGAAGTCAATAACTGTTTTTATATGACTTTTCAGTTAAGAAAGAAAATGTTCTACTTTCACTTTTGTAGTTGAAGTCATGTTCAACCTTTCTCCCAAGTTTTATCATCTGTTACTAAAATTTTAATGTAGCATTTTGCACTTTGAAATGTATATTAATTCTCTGAATGTGGAATGTAAAAAATAATCAGAAAACATATTGTTTTACATTTTATTTATCCGGACAAAGATATATGAACAAACCAAACAAAGAAACTGTTGTTAAAATTCCATATAAGTCTTTAATTTACCTGTTGGGAGGTGAAACAGCACATCATGTCAACTTCATGCAACACATGCTAATTTTATACTCGTCACGCTAGTTTAGCTCTCCAGAGGGTGATATTAAGAAAGTGTCAAAGATTAACTTTTTGAAACAAGTTTGAGCTAGTTATCTTGCAATATAATCTTGTAGGCCAGTTTACACCGGTTTTCAGGTAGACATATAGATTTGTGAAGACAAATTGAGCTAATCAGGAGACAGGATCCTCTTGTGTCATATAACAAATAAAGTAATGACCACATGTTACATAACACTTTCAGCGGGAACAAGTAACGTCATGACGACGGCCGTTACATCAATGCAAATTTTAATTGAAATAAACAAATTGTGAAGGCGGTAAAATTGCATTTAAAAATGTCATATGATAAAAAGAAACTTACACTCGTGACTATTTTATATTGAATTCATTAAACTCGCCGAGGTTCACTTAATTCGAAATGATCACTCGTGTAAGATTCTCTATGTACATTCAGATGTGTTCAACCACATAACAGCGCGAACACATTCCGTATAAAAATAGCCCTAAGATTGGATCTTAAATTACTCTTGCTTATTTTTGTGTCGTCTGCTGATTCTTTTTTTTAAGTATTTTTTTTTCATGTTAGGAATTCGGACCTAAGTCAGATCTGACGTTTTATAGTGCCCGCTTTTGATACAAAACTGTAAACGAATGCTTTCAGCAGACACTAGTGTTGAAAATATGCTAAAACATGAGAATCATAGGATAGGCGATTGCTTAACTTACTAATTGTTTCGTCAATCTACATTACTGCAGCAGTTTGCTTTGAGTTACCAAGAGTGAATTCTTTTTTAAGGGAAGTACTCGTTTTGGCAATAGACGCAATTGATAAGAACCATTGCTCGTTTAAGTAACTGTAACTATTTCAGCGTTCTGTTTACTGAATGCCATGTTCTGTTATAGTTCTTTGACTCTTCCTCTCGGTGCCAAGAGTTTGTCTGTAGTATGTGATTGTGGCATTTTCTGGGTATACTCACTTACTTTTTGTTAAGTACCTCTTATAGTCTAGCCAAAGTATTGTTTTAAGATCAAGAATTTACTAGGAAAGTCGACTTTACATGGAACGTTTGGAAGATAAAAAGCTTTTAGACGATATTGTTGTAATAATTAAGTATTTTTCAACGTTAGAATTCTAACTCAGTCGGTGTCCAGCAAAATCTACAAGTTGGTATGTTCGCTCATCGAAGACTCAGATCAGCCTGCGCATCCGCGCAGTCTGATCAGAGTCTTTGATGGGCGCTGTCTGGGTAGCCAAGAGTCCAATGTTTCTTCGGGTGAAAAACTACGCCTCTGATCAGACAGCGCAGATGCGCAGACTGATTTGAATTTACGCTGTACGGACATGCTAACGTGAACATTATGTTGGATACAGGCTAAATTCAAGTGTTTGGCTTCCGTTTATGCTTCAAATGTCAAGCTAGCTATGCAGTCCTGTGTTCCCTTATTTAATTGGCACAGCCAGAAGAAATGTAGCCAGCGTAAATAAAACAGAAAAGACGTTTCCCCAGATGCTGGACGTTCTTTTATTATAGCAAATTAGGAATGAAGACTGGAAGCCAATAGCCATTGTAAAATAAATTGTAGCTCTATATTTAACATTTCGTATCATATATAGTATTTCAAGGTACCAAACATCCATCAAGATCAAAGATAAATGTAATACTGGGCTATTTAAAGGAATCAGATTCATTTGCGATCAAATGAATGCTCCATATGGAATTTGACTTTGTTTTATAAAAAAATGTGTTTTAATATAGATCTACTGATGGCGTTCCGATATAATTGACCTTAATTGAAAATTAAAATGTAACTTTGACCTTAGGTACTTGTCTATAGTAATTGTTTCATTAGATTGAACTTGTATCATGGTTAGGCATATTTCCTTTGATGTTCTGATAGTTTATTTAAATAAACAATGGCTTTCAAGTAACCTAGTTTTCTTAGTGGAATAGGCGTAGCTTAAAAATCCATTCAGTTGTATTGAGTCTGAAATTAGGTTATACTCTAACCAACCAAGGTTTTTGTTAGAGCACGGTGTCATCAAGTGAACAATATTAACCCTTAACACGCTATCAAAAGGCATCTAAAATGCCATATGCCCTTCTGGTGTTTTATATTTGCTAACATTATTGACTAATGCAATTGTTACGGAAGCCTATATGTGACATTGTGTTTTGTGTTATGTCCTTTTGATTTCGGCGTTTTAACTATTGAGTTTTCTGTTTTGTGTACAATGCTGCACATTTTAAACGGCGCACTTCACGTGGTAGGGCAAAGATGGAGAACAAACGAGGAAAGAAAGACGAGAGTATAAGTATTTTAATTCATCCGTCGTAATGTTAGGTTTTATATATTTGAAATCGATACAACCGGTAACTATCACAGTCAAAAAGTCTACCGGAGGCTTTCCGTTTGATTATGCTACATACTGGGTTCTCACTGTGAAAGTAGTCACACAAACCCAGTACTATTCAATATACTACAGTTCGACCCACTATAATAGTTCGATCCATTTATATCGACCCATTTATTTGTTATAGAAAGTAATTCTGAGATTTTATTCTGTAGGTCTAGATCTGATACAGTGCAATAGAAAAAAAGATGGCATTAAAGGCAAAACGTATCTATCTATCTATCTATCTATCTATCTATCTATCTATCTATCTATCTATCTATCTATCTATCTATCTATCTATCTATCTATCTATCTATCTATCTATCTATCCATCCATCCATCCATCCATCCATCCATCCATCCATCCATCTACCTTGAGGTTATCTGTCTACCGTCTACCCCATATCCACAGCCCCCCCCCCCCCCGCCTACAAAAACCAAAAAATGCTTGAGTTTATTCACTCGTCTGTCCGCCTGTCTGTCTGTCTTTCCGCCTGTAAGTCTGTCTGTTTTTCTGTCTGTATAAGAAAACAAGTAAGTGTTACACGGAAATTCCACAATCACTATGATGAAGAGAACAGTACACAGACAGTCACACGACAGCAAAAAAGCATTCAAAGTTAATCAGTCAGTTTTCTGGCTCTTTTTCTCAGCAAAATGACTACAAAACTAATGTACAAAATCACTACGAACTTCACCACAGGATTAGAAGACAATACAATACCCCTACACACAATGGGAGAAACAAGGAATAATGAATAACCAACAACATAATCAATGCATTAGAACGGGCAGCGGTCGAGATCACCAGGGAGGGGCTCTTCACCCTAGATTCCGCTATTGTACATAAAGCTGTTTTCCATTGCCTACCCTATACCCACCCACCACCCTATAAGTTTCTTGGGGTTATCTACATGTCTGTTTGTTTGTCTGTCTGTCTGTCTGTCTTCCTATATGTATGCATGCCTGCGTGTCTGTCTGTCTGTATTATGTGGTGGTGTGAACAGACAATCGTTATATTGCAAGGGTATATGCGTACTTATATACTTTTTTTTTTATCTTTGGCCCTTTTACTTCATCTTTTGTGTTTTGCCTTCTGTGTTTTGCCTTTTGAGTTTTAAATTTTGTCTTCAGAAAGGGTTCTTTCCTTTATTGTCTTTTGCCTTTTGCGTTTTAACTTTCAGCTTTTACTTTTGTCTTTTGTGTTTAAACTTTTGTATATTGTATTTTGGCTTTGGATTTTTGCATGCTAGTTCTATGATAAAAAGACATCTCAGTACCCCTTCAAATTTTGGCAGCAGACAAACATACAGACAGACAGACAGACAGACAGACAATTGATAGCGTATCGGATATGGGAAGGCGGTGGAAATAAATTGATAGATAGATACGTTTAGCATTTTATGCCATCTAATTTTTGATTGCACTGTATTCGCCCTACATAATAAATACTAAGAATAAATAAACTGTTAATATTAAAATGGGTCAAACTGTCATATACAGAACTGTCCTAGATCTATTTGAATACTTACACAGATTGCCTGGTTGAAGGGAAAACCTACAGTAGACTTTTTGGACTGAGATATTTACCAGCTGCATCGATTTCAAATGTAAAACAAACGTTACACATGATGCATTAAAATACTTGTACGTTTGTCTTACTTCCCTTTATTATCTATCCCTATGAATTGTGTTGTTTAAAATGATGCACAGCATCATACACAAACATACATATGTATGCGAATTCATATATGAGCCACGTCATAAGAAAACCTACATTTTGAAATGTGAGAACAAAAAGACACTGATTAGATGTGTCCTAACATCTTGGTCAACACCATTTTTAAAGTTTAATATCTTATTTCAAGACCCTATCACACCTCGCCTAAAACGTGATATATCAAACAATACTTAACAGCTTTGAAAGCGCGAGAAAGACGCGCGCTAGTTGACGTCATTTGTTACTGCAAAATGAGGTCAGTCATGGCGTTAGACGGAGTAACGTCGTTTTTACGCTGGAAAGACGTAACTTATACATGTAAATATATGCGACACAATCCAACTATTAACGGGACTTCCTCAGTGCAATGGCGGAAAGTTGGAAGAAGCTGAAGACTTCAAATGTATTTTTGTCGTTCATTGTGTGTTAAAATCAAAATAGATCAGCTCCGTTGCGTGAATTGTTGAATAAAATTTTACTGTTTGTCGGTCAATTGTATGAAGATAAATCACTCGTGCTATGCGCTCATGATTTGATCTTCTTTAAAACTAACCTCCAAACAGTGAATTATTACTCAACAATTCACTGCTAAAGCTGATCTTTTTCTTCATTATAGCAAGCTTTTGTAGCTTAGAAGGTCAATTCGAGTCCAAAATGGAAAATTCGAAATTCGAAAACGAGATGTCTAGCGATAAGGCTAATTGTCACTTTTTCACTGCTTTATCAGTTTCCCAGGGGACGCACAGCTACTCTGCGCCTTTGCTTTCTGTATATGTAAAAATGCAATTCAGTTTGTATTGGACATCTCTTTGATCAATTCATTTTTCTATATAAACATTTATTTGTCTATAGATACACAGCCAAGTTTGAGTTTGACCTGTAAGAAATCCGCAAATAAAGGCTTTCTCATGATGAGGCTCATATGTCAGAGATTATACAAGGCAACTTCTCATATTTGAGTGAAACGTACTGGTCACAATTTAAAACTAATGCAGGTACACTGAACGACTAACAAAACCTGGAACTAACGACTAACTTGTAAAGAACAAGTCCTAAGGCAAAAGTAAAAGGGTTAATTTTAATAAAAGAGCATCAAATGTGATTTTTATTTTAATGCATAACACCATCAAACTTTTGTAAAGTATCTGCTCGTCATTCTGAACCGGCTAGCACATTAAACCAGTGACCTTGACCTATATTTTACAAGCTCCAAAGAATGGTATTTTTATAATTGTATATCAACCCTTGTGCTGCATCTCCTGGGGGAAGAGAGACAAAGTCATTGGGCCTTTATTAATAAAGCATAAGATATAGGACCAGGGTGTTGACCAATTAGAACTTGGTTTCAGTTTAGGTCAATGTCTCCACACTATCAAACATAAGGCAAAGGGCATCCTCTCAACATCTTGAGTCAGCACGCATCTTAATACGATGACTTCTACTTAAATTTCAAGCTCCATTGACATTGCCATTTTTATGTCCACCTTAAAGATCTCGTTAAATATTGTGTCTACAATCACCAAAGCGTGCATAAGGCATCTCCTCAAAATCCTGTGTTGGTTTGGAGACATTGACCTAAACTGAAACCAAGTTCTAATTGGTCAACACCCTGGTCCTATATCTTATGCTTTATTAATAAAGGCCCAATGACTTTGTCTCTCTTTCCCCAGGAGATGCAGCACCAACTTCCGTGAAATTCTTGTTCTTTGTCATAACACACCCCATTTCATGTATGCTAATTACTTTGTTGTGGCTGTGTAACCAAAGTACATCGCGTCAAAGTCAGAATGCAAAAACATTTCTGCCAATCCATCTATGTTTCTCTTAATTTAAATTGAAATCATACGTTCATCTCATCAAAATTTCAAGTCATGTAGATTGAACCTTGAAGAAATCTCCATTAGCTTTATTCAAAAAGAAGATTTCATACAACTAAATAAACATAATATTTATTTAATTGGGAATTAAGCAAAGCAATGTCAGGAACGAATACAATAAGATTCTAAACCCTGCTCATAAAACCACAAGGTAAGAGAGTCATAACGAGATTGATGGGAGTAAACAAATGACATATAATGAACCGAGTAAGCAGCTTTTTTCCAAACAGGTGGTAACTCTGAATTCGAACGTAACTGAGTAGAAATTGCAGCTTAAATAGGACAATTAAATGGTAACACAGAACAGCAAGTAACCACAACAAAGCATCAACTTGGAATGGTCAGTAATGCGTTACTAGTGGATTTAAGTTAACTTTAAGAGGGTTCAGTCCTAATCCTTACTTTCGATATGATTCTAAAAGATGTATTTGAATGGCCTGCGTGCAGGTTTCCAACTCATCAATAAATCAACACAGGCAACAAAGGAATTATAGGTAAAACCATTGTGGTTCAAGGATATGAAGAGTTAACAGAAACAACGCTTACTCTGACATTTCACATCGCTACTGGAACACTGGAGGAGACGAAAGCCAAAAGTTGAATCCTGGTGAGACAACAAACAGAGTACGTGTAACGTGTAAAATAAAATTATTTAGGAATACATTTCGTTGCTCTTCTATGGATCATGTAAAAGCTTCAAAGTGTTATGTGTCTGACAAGTGTATGCAATGCAAAGTAGGGAAGGAGTTAAAGTTTTGGAATCGATACAACCAAGTACCACACATGACCTAGGATACCATATGGGAAAGTGACAAATACACTAAAACATTAGATACAAGAGAGCCAAGAAGTCAGCCATTTCCTAGCAGGTGACCACAAGGCTGCATGACACAGACAAGACAATATAGCAAAGCCAAACACATAAAAAGATCCACAAAAGAAATACCACCTTGGAATGGTCAAATGGAAAAGTACTGGAGGGCTTAAACTAGTTTCACGGTACCAACCTCACCTCACCCTTAATTCTGATGTGGATCAAGCCATATGTATGTTTGGTTTCGCATGAAAGATCCCTAACTTATCCACGAATCGTCTCCAGGTACATATAAATCAAGATATAAAAAGGTGACAAAACAAAGATAAGGACTCAACAGTACATACAACTGAATACCGTAGCAAAATAAATCAAACAGTTAAACACTGGTGGGCCTGACAGCAGACACAGCATCAGGCCCAAACCCTCTCATTTATAGATAAGTCCTTAAATTGGAACCGTCAAAGCAAACCTCCTAATTTCCTACCACCACTGTCATCATATTAAGCAAATCTACTGCAGGTCAAATTAGTTAATAAAGCTTGTGTACATGTATATAAAGCAAAACATGGGTGTTTCAGAATTTTTTTGCAGTTGGTCTAAGTCCAATGAACACATTTATTGCCGTTTCAAAATCAGTTCTTGGGTTTTATAAGGCTCAGTATCACCAGAAATTCATTTAAACGCGTCTTCTTACTAAATATCTCTTTACATGTTGTTACATCAACTTGATCTACCAGTGTTTCAAGCTCAATGTGACCATTGAGTAAAGTTTATCATGCTATCCTTTATGTATATCAACTTTTTCTCTGCGCTTTAAATTTATTGAATGGAGATTCCAGTTTTACACAAGCTAAGAAGCCACCGTGTGGGCTAAACACTCTTTGTGTTTTAACAACGGCGGCAACTAGGGCCCATATTTGGTCAGTAAAATATATCTAAGTAAGAAAAGCGCCAAAGATCAGGAAACGATACAATCAAGCACCACACCTGACCCAGGATACCACATGGGAAAGTGATAAAACACAATTAAACATCACAAACAAGAACCAAGAGGTCAACCCTTTCCAAGCAGGTGACCACACAGCAGCAATAAACAGACGCGAAAGCATGACAAAGACATTAATAACACAAATGATCCACAAAAGAAATACCGCCTTGGAAAGGTCAGTAGAATATTTTACTCGAGGGCTTAAACCAGTTTCACGGCGCCAACCTTACCCTTAGTTCAGATGTGGATCAAAGTAAGTAAGGGTGCAAAGATCAGGAATCGATACAATCAAGTACCACACCTGACCCAGGATACCAATGGGAAAGTGATAAACTCACAGTTAGACACCACAAACGAGAGCCAAGAGGTCAGTCCTTTCCCAGCAGGTGACCACAAGGTACATTTAAACAGACGCACACAAAGGCATAGCAAACACAATGCAGAAAAAAAATAAAACATCGACAAAAGAAGACAAATAGATGTTTCCACCCCCAGTGGCCTCGGCTGCTGTCCGTTCTGTGGTGGTGATTCTGTTTTGATGATTCATTGTTTGTTGTGGCTCCCATTGTGTTGGTTCTTTGTTTTATAGTTTACTTCTTATTGTCCTTTCTAGATTGTTGTCATCTTGCCAAGGTATAGAGAGCTGGTTGCTTTACTTTAATTATGTTGTCGTGTGACTATCAGTGTTCTTTGTATCTTCCCCTCTGGTGTCATGGGTTAGTTTGTGGGCTATGCTTGTGGCATTTCTTGGTCATACTCATCTGTTTTGGGCGCTTCTATTTAGTTCTGCTTAATGAGATCATTAAAACAGAGTCGGATACATTTTACATAAAATGGAGATGATGCATTGATAAGTTAGGGGTCTTTCATGCAAACCAAATATCTATGTGTCTTGATCCACATCTGAATTAAGGGTGAGGTTGGCGCCGTTAAACCGGTTTAAGCCCTCCAGTAAAATATTTTACTGACCGTTCCAAGGCGGTACTTCTTTTGTGGATCTTTTATGTTTTTGTTCTGTCTTGTGTTTGCTATGTTTTGTGCACGTCTGTTTATATGTGCTTTGTGGTCACCTGCTGGGAAAGGGCTGACCTCTTGGCTCTCGTTTGTGGTGTCTACTGTGAGTTTGTCACTTTCCCATTGGTATCCTGGGTCAGGTGTGGTACTTGATTGTATCGATTCCTGATCTTTGCACCATTACTTACTTTTAGTGTCTTGAAATCAAACTGTATCTCTCAGGTCTTTAAAAATCGTATCAAGCAATGTAATCACTGGCGCCTCAGCGTTTCCCACCATGTCTCTATTGCTGATTGGAAACACAGTTTCTGAACATGAAGATGTAAATCCAACAACTGAGTCTGAAGCTGCGTGTCTAAAAAGGATTGCAGAAGCACAATTCTTTGTGCCTAGGTCACAACGTAGATCATCAGGCGCTATCTAGAATAGTTCAAAACATATAAATATGAGATGGGTTCTGAATGCTGAAATTGTTGTCGTGATTTTGTTTTTTGTCGTTTTTGTGTGTGTTTAGGATACATATTAATTGTCTTCCACATAATGTAAATCAATGATTCACAAACTTTATCATTTGTCAAAATATACCAGAATTAATTGTACTCTAGATTGGCCTTTCTTTTGAGGTAGGTATGATGGAACAAAATTAACAACTCCACACTGTGTAGCAAAATGCCCACATTAATCTTGCAGAGACATGATTTGACCTGAAAATAAAAATGATAAACTATGAATATTATTAATAATTAATGGTAAAACATCTTCGGATGCACAAATATATGTTTTTCTGTGTTGTGTTTTGCTGACTTGTTCCACATAATATACATGCATTTAAACAACTATTATAGTTGATTTTTGAAAAGAACAACTGATTTGATATCAATGAAACTACCAAGTTTTAAGGTCTTATAGGTACAATTATTGCATTTTATGGTAAAACAAATTATCTCCAGTAGGACGCACTGCGCTCACAAACAGCGATTGAGTGCAATTTAGTTATTTCCAGAAACACAGATACACTCATAGATAGATAGATTAATATATGGATGGATAGATAGATATATACAGTAAATATACAGCTGCTTTCAAAAGTTTTTATAGATAGCGATTTTGTCATAATTGTTTACATAACATATACCTTTTTGAGTGTTTGTAATAAACGTGTGCTTTGTTTGAGATATGATTTATTTTTGCTCCACTATGCACGACATATCTAGTTATAGTGAGTAAAAATATGGCTTGTTTTTGCTGATGTTTTGTATCAAGTTTTAACTTCTAAAAAGTTGTTCATATTTTTAGCAAATCAAAGTTGCGTATCAAAACCCTATTTCGAATTATGAGATAATAAGGAGAGCAGCAAAGAAAACTGTGGTTGGAATCTATAAAGTCATGTATACAGTGCATTGTGAAAATACTTTAAGAATTGAGGCTATCGAGGGTATCAACAATGAATCACTTGATTGTCTTTGGTGTATATGCACTAGTAGGTTACACAAATTATATAGTTTTACATAATTACTTTTAAAAGATATTTTAAGTGCATTTTTGGTGTTCAAATTTGATGCTTCATAGTAAGAGCCCAATTATTAGGAGAAAGGCCAAAAGGAAAGTACAGTACTGCCAACAGGTTTCAATTGGCCAAGAGGGATTGAAATTGTATTAAAATTGGGAAAATGAGGCCTCGTATTGAGGCGACTATCTCCTAATACAAATGCACTTTACCCCAAACATTCAACAAGATTACGCACCTTGCAATAGCTCTTTAAACATTCACGCGTGATTCATATTGGAGTTTAATAGCGCTTTTGATATTATCCTGATATGCCTTACTGGTGATTGTTTCATTAACAAGCTTAAATTAAGAGACCCCTTTAAAAGTTAGGAGATAGTCGCCTCAACATGACTCCAGTGGATTTTTATTCATCTATTAATGTAATGGGGGTAAATTTGTTCGTGTTTCTGACGCCAGATGGGGAAAGGTTTGCGAAAGAAATAGGTTTAGAGTGTGGATTCATCTGAAAAGATGACATTTTCCCAATTTTAATACAATTCCAAACCCTCTTGGCCCATTTAACTGTTTTGCAATACTGTAGTTTCCTTTTGGCCTTTCTCCTAATAATTGGGCTCTTACTATGTAGCATCAAATTTGAACACCCAAAATGCACTTAAAATATCTTTTAAAAGTAATTATGTAAAATTATATAATTTGTGCAACCTACTAGTGCATATACACCAAGGTCAATCAAGTGATTCATTGTTGATACACTCGATAGCTTCAATTCTTAAAGTATTTTCACAATGCACTGTATACATGACTTTATAGATTCCCACCACAGTTTTCTTTGTTGCTCTCCTTATTATCTCATAATTCGAAATAGCAACTTTGATTTGCTAAAATATGATCAACTGTTTTAGAAGTTAAAACTTGAAACAAAACATCTGCAAAAACAAGCCATATTTTTACTCACTATAACTAGATATGTCGTGCATACTGGAACAGAAATAAATCATATCTCAAACAAAGCACAAGTTTATTACAAACACTCAAACAGGTAAAGGCTATGTAAATAATTATGACAAAAATCGCTATCTATTAAACTTTTGGAAATCAGCTGTACATGTACGTAGATAGATAGATAGATAGATAGATAGATAGATAGATAGATAGATAGATAGATAGATAGATAGATAGATAGATAGATAGATACGTTTTGTCTTTCATGTCGTCTAATTTCGAGTGCATTGCATCAGACCTACAAGATAAAATCTTAAAACAAATTTCCGTATAAATATAAATTGGTCAAACTATTATAAGGGACCAAATTGTGTTGTATTGAATTGTCCTGTGTCTATTTGAATGCTTTCACACACAGAGAGAGAGAGAGAGAGAGAGAGAGAGAGAGAGAGAGAGAGAGAGGGAGAGAGAGAGAGAGAAAACCCACTTTGTAACATGACCTGTATATTTTTTTTACTTTGTGATAGTAACCGGCTGCATGGATTTCAAATTTTAAATACCCCACTAACATTAAATGTACAATGAATGCATAAAATACTTACAGCTTCGTTTTTCGCCCGTCTTTTCGTCTATATCGTGCCTCTACCTCGTGAATTGCGCCGTTTAAAATGAACAACATTGTACACAGAACACATAACAAGAAACTCAAAATACGAAAGTAAAAAGTTAAAACACCGAAATCAAAACGTCATATCACAAAACACAATGTCACATATAGGCTTCCGTAAATTGTAGATGCAAACAGTGTTCCTCCAGATCAGCAGCTGTCTATTCTGTGTCTTCACTGTTTGACCTAGAGGATTTTAAACATTTCCGCAGATGATAAAATGATAAGCGCTTTAAGGATTAAATAAACTAAGGAAATGTTTCAGGGTCAGACAATAATTAAAACCTTTAGTGCTAAATTATTATCTGACTCAAGCCCTTTATGCTGCAAATATTGTGCTGATATTATTGACTTATGAATGTATGGAGTGCAAACAGAGTGGATCCAGGTCAGGTGCAGTCTGATTGGGTCCACATTGTTCGCTTTTACTTACATCAGTCAAAAAATATGCAGCAGACTACATAAACAGATGACATTTTCAGGTGAATTAATAGCTTTACATTCTTTAAAGGGCTAAATCTTCAGCAGGAAGTTGGCTGTAACAGATCTGCCAGTCTTGATAAGGCGGTCCAGTAAAATGAGTGGGAATTTTAAATGCTTGCTTTTGGTTGGCCATGATACAAAATATTTAGAAAATGGCTTGATCTCATAATTGACATAAACCCACTCGGGGGCTACGCCCCCTCGTGTGTTTATGTCAATTACTCGTACAATCCATTTTCTAAATATAACATATCTTGCTAATATTTTTATAGCTTCAACAGTAACTGAAAACTCAATTATTTCAAGAAAACATTTCTAGCTAAATATTTAGCATTAGAACACCTGACCTTGCCATAAAGTAGGTCAAGGTCAAACTAGGAGCATCATTTGAATACAATTTAAGGACCTACGTCCCAAATAGGACCTATATCCTAGAGCTACATACCAAGGCAGAAGGTCATTGGCTTTTTCGCTCCAGAGAAGACGTTCTTTAAAGAGCTATTTCCATATATGTGCATATTGCGGTCATGTGAACTACACTATTTGTATAAACCTGTGTTCTCCTTAGTAGTCTTCATATGAAATTTGACTTTAACTGGCAAGTGTTTTTTAGAAGAAATATCTTTTATTATTATACCTCACGTGAATTTCCCATACAAAATTTCCATAGACGAACGACTGATATTTTATAATATCACCCGGTGCTACAGCAACGGCGAATACTGCCACGTGTTTGCCATAACAGCGGGTGATATTATAAAATATCAGGGCGGTCACATGATGCGTAACGCCGACGCGCGTACGGTTCGTACACGTCAGGAGACGTTCAACAGCAATGGCGGACATGACACATGATTTGGCGACTTTAAACACCAAATAACTTCGTTGTTTATGGTCAGAAACATAGAGTGTGGGTACTCGTTTTCTTAGTTAGGACGAGAGGAACACGTTGAGACCAAATTCGAGCCGATTTGGCTAAATTTTCTATTTTGCAACAAAGCCGCATCTTGTACAGTATCTCCATTTAAATGACGCTGCTTGGTATTAAGTTTGATGTCATCGACTTCTTATGACGTAATTTGTTGAACCGAACGTCATGATCAGTTCGAGCATTCAAACTGTTCAAAAGAAACATTTTTGTGAAAGCTGTATTTTCATTCATGCAGATCTATAAGAGGCTGTGCATTATTTTCCCTTTGGATCTCCCCTCACCATGGTAGGCCTAAGACAGTGGAAAATAAAGGATCTAATGTTCGGTATAATAAAATAAATATTACCTTCCCTGATATGGTGATAGTCGAATATATCATCCATCGAAATATGATTATCAACCTCGGCTGCGCCTCGGTGATAATCACATTCCTCGAGATGATATTTTCGACTATCACCATATCAGGGAAGGTAATATTTATATAATACTATTGTGGAAATCTGATATATGTGGCCGTGGCGCTTAATGATCATAGATCAATATGTTATTAATTACGTGACATTGTACTAATAGTCTGGCAACTACCAGAAGCATGCAATACCGTCTATAGTAAATGATTTTGCATTTTTGTAAAGCAGGGTAATTGTACATTACAAAACCGATAAATGCAAGATTGACACCTTTGGCCACTCCCTAGAAACAAGATGGCGTCCAAGATGGCCGGCGAAAGTGTTTTCCATTCTAAAGGGTTATACAATGTATATTGCATTTATAGTGTTACAAATTTGCTCTTAAAGACAATTTTGGGTCATTTCCATGCGCACATTTCCTGCATCGGTAAACGGGAAAAGTTGTATGGATCCTGTCTTTCCGACCATTTACGAATTCGGATCAATACAGTTTTCAGATACTTTTATTTCAGATGGATATTTCCACATTCTTTTTGACAAAATAAAGTAACAAAATGTGTTCGAAATATCTTTTGATACTTCATCACAACTTAACGTCTCAGAACCAAATACAGATAAATAGAACTGGCGAATTTTTTACCCTGCATGCGAATACGAATATGGCCGATTCTCGGATTGTCTGTTCAATATGTACGGTTATTTCGAGCCGCGCATGACTTGGCATCGTGGCCTAGTGGTAGCGTGTCAGACTTTGGAACCATAGGACCAGGGTCGATTCCCAGATGGACACTTATTACATTGTGCATTTTTTTTCTTCTTGTTAGCCTTGTAATGCAAAATTACTTCATACAATTAATATGGAATTATATAAATGACAACAAAATATACTCCTTAACGTTTTATATTGAATAAGCCTCGAAATTTATGGGAGTGGGATAAAATTTGGCCCTCCTGAAAGACAATTATAACGGTGACGCCCGATTTTATTTCGTATTTCTAAAATGTAAAATGATAGTCAATGAAATAAAAAAAAATAGTAAGTGAGTATGATCAGGAAATACCACAATCACAAATCGTAGACAACCCCATGGCACCGCGAGGAAGAGCCGCTCAACCATTATGAGACACCATGAAGACAAATTAAGCAAAGCAACCACCTCTCTCTTCCCCATAAAGATGATTGCAATACTGGAATGGACATAAAGTAACGTACAACAAAACATGGAACAATTACAGACTCCCACAAAAACAAAAACAAATCAATGTCAGATGTTTTAATATATAATTTACTCTAAAATCGAAATCTTTTTTGGGGTAATTACCAAAATATATCATGCAATATCTTGACACGGCTTGGAAAAACAAATATTCTTTTTACATTTTCTAGAAAGCCTGAGGTCATGAGTAATAAAATAAAGACCTTAGATGACGATTTTTAACGTAATATTAAGGATATTTTCAGAAAATCGGTCAATGCTGAAAATTTCCATGTGATTTTAAAAAAATTTCAATGTGGGGGGGTAGTTAGTAGCAAGCGTCCTTAAATGGACAAACCTCGTAGGAATGTAATGAATCTTCATCAAAAACATCCTCAACTAACTAAACTAAGAGTGTATTTGGAATACTTCCGAAATGGACGCTAAAGGAAGGTAATTATATTTTTTATAAAAATGAAGACATTTCTTTGATTACCGCTTATCTTACACAATCCTCCTCTAAATAGAAGCCATGTGAAATGTGTCCACGTAAGTTACATCAACAGGGGATAATATAGAATATGTATGACAAAAGAATGTTTTTATCGCTTGTTTTGCTCATTTCAACATATGCTGTCTCCATGACAAGCACTGGACACTGTATACTGCCACTGTGTCCAAACTGGTCATGCCCCGTGGATCAATAGCTCCAATTGACTTATAATGGGGGAACTTAAAATGTCTTCTTTTCTGAAACCACGAGGCACGCAGCTAATTTGTTTAGTATATGTAGCAATGCCAAGAAGTCCCCTAAATAAAGCCTGCAAACCATACTCTTGGGATCAAAATCGGCACCTCTCCGAAAGCTATTGGCTTCCATGAGCTTAAAATGGGAAAAAACTAAAAAAAATCGTCTTCCCTAAAGCCACGACACCCAAGCTTCTTTATTTTGTATATAGCAATGTATACGGGTTTCCTATTTAAATATTGCCAAACCATGCCTCGGGGGTTCAAATTTGCCACACGTTTGGGCTCAATTTCTCCCACAGACTCATATCAAAAACACAAGTCGTCACTGGAACCATGAAGTCAGCAGCTCATTTGAGCGGTTTAGGCTCATTCAGCTACGTGTTCTTCTTCATAGCAAGAAAGGTGGCAAAGATCAGGACTCAATACCACACCTGACCCAGGATACCACATGGGAAAATGACAAACACAATTAAACATCACAAACAAGAGCCAAGAGGTCAGCCATTTCCCAGCAGGTGAACGCAAAGCAGCTATAAGCAGACTCGAAGGCATGACAAACACAAGACATAAATGATAGAAATGATCCGCAAAAGAAGAACCGCCTTAGAATGGTCAGTAAAATATTTTACTGGAGGGCTTAAACCATCATCTACTCCAGCAATGTATTCAGGTGGATCTAGAATTGGGGATTTTGATCGACAGCATGCTTACACACATATGCTTGATAACGTGCTCTCTTTGCGTTATCACAAAAAGAAGCTGTTGTTGGAGAATATGAGGCCAACGTTCATGCTGATACAAGATACATTCTTGTCGTTTTGCCCAAACCCCCACCATTGCCTCTGGCAAATACTGTAACAATATGTAAGTTTTGGAGTTACACTAATGACGACCTCAAAGTCTACTGTAATATGGCAATATAACTGACTGGACATTTCTGTAGTCACTTTACTTATACATTGACAAATAGTTACAGTGTTGCATTCTGATATAGCAAGAACTGCTGTGAGGTCTGATATTATCTTTGCTTGTACTGTAGCATCTATATCAATGAAGCTCCGCTTTGTATTTGAGATTCACTTCTAACTGGCATGTTCACCTGGCCTGCTCTTTTAAATGGTACAGAGCAAGAAAATCACAGACATCTGTATCATCAGCGATTATTGAAACACCATGCAAAGATTCCTTCAAAGTATTGATCAGTTGCTGAACAATGATATTGTCTGCCTCTTCTTCATTGTGTTCTCATGTCATGTCGTGGAATGTTAACGTACACAGTCTCCACCTGTTACCTCGAGGGATGAATCGTCTTCCCCAGTAATTATAAATCTATGATATTTCTGGGAATTTCACACTGGAGGTTATATCGTCACAAATGTGACCAATCAGTTGTTTCTTATTGTCTGGGATGTTCAGTATATATTCTTGTTTTGTGAGTTTCACTGCATTGACAGTCGCTATATTTTGGATTTTTACAAACTTTCCACGGATTGCTCTGGTTTAGAAGCACTCTTTATACTAATGTATTGATATCTGCCGATAACAAGGTACAGGTCAAAGTCTTTCAGATTCCTGTCTGCACATTTGCTGTGCTGCACTAGAAAATATAACTATATATCCCTTTTTGAACCATCTGATTATGTATAATAATGCTGACCAATCACTTACAATGCTTTTTTGTTTGTCCAGATTGGTTATCAGATAGAGATTGATTGTCGGATAGAGCTTCTTTTCTCAAAGATTTGCTTTAATTGTGCTTTGTTCTTAGCAAGTCTTGGTTTTCCTGTGGCTTTGAACATTGATGTTAGTACTTGAGCTGATTAAGATTCAAATGTCAGGACATTGTTTAAACCGATTTCTCTACAACTGTAGCTTGTATTCCTCTTACTCTGCTGTATATTAAATCTATATCAGATATATATTTTGTCTTGTCCTATGGTAACAGCTTTATAAGACTCATGTTGGGTTTTTACCGAACATTTAATAGTAGCATTGACTGAACTAGGAACGTTCTTAGTTTGAAAACAGAATGCATACTTCACAATCGCAAATTAAGATGCATTAAAAAAGCAATATAAAGTGAGTATGATCAGGAAATACCACAGGCCAACTCACGGCACCGTGAGGAAGAGTAACAGGGCATTCACAGTTACAAGACATCCGAATGACAATAAAAGAAACGCAGCCAGCTCTCTCTCTTCCTCGTCGAGATGATTGCAAAAGCGAGAAAGCATACCAAAACACAGACGAACACAGAACTTCAACAAACCATGGGAGGGTTATAAAAACAATAAACCAACAGCAACAGAACCACCGCCTTAGAGCGTACAGCAGCCTTAGCTTAAATTCATTTTACCGGCTCCAAATCTTCGCCCTAGATTCTGTTGTTGTTAAGACACAAACGTTGATTAGCTCGCATGAAACCTCCCTAATTAGTGCAATGCATCATCACAGAGAAACATTATAATCAAATTAACACACTGCGATGAAAAAAAGAAAAGGGCTCATGACCTACATATAGTCAGAGCTAAAGAAAACCTCAAGTCCCAGCCAAGGATGAACATCAAGCACCAACTAATGGATTCAAGCTTTACGTCAGTGCTGTCGTTGAGTCTGAGGCATGACCCACCGTCGTACAATTAGAGAGGAAAGAATAGCTATAAACAGCATTTATTATTCGTATAATTCAAATTTCTATGCAAAACCGATTATTATTTACAGGTTAGAACCAGGTTTGCCACGTTGTGTTTCATGGTTAACTCTTTGTCTCCTAATGTCGTCTGCTCACAACTTTTGCAACAAGATTAGACTGAAACTGAAACGGCATGCCTGATCTGGATCCAATCTGTTTGATTCTCATATGGTATTCCTGAAATATTGTTTCAAAAATGTTGAGTTTGAAAATAAAATCAGCACACGACAAAAAAAGCATGATAAAATTCCCGAGATCGAAGAGTTAAAACTTTCCCGATATGAAAGTGAAGCTGGGGTACTTCTCGGGGTCAATAACTCTACAAACTTCCTGTGACAAAACTCGAATGTTAAAGTATGGGGAACAACCGGAAATCAGTCTACAGCTACAGCTTAATGGGTTATTAATTGGATGTTCTTGGAGACTTCCTGGTTTCATCACTCGAAATACAACTTAAGGACTCTTGTAGCTTTCTTTGTATTTGATTTTCTACTTAAGAATGAAGAATACTGTTTATTTAATACTTGGTCATGAAACAACGCTATTTCTGACCTTGGATCGATTTTATTAATACCGTATGTTGCCCAATCAACATGACTAGGTATTATCACAATACTAGGTCAATAACCTAATGGCACATGTAGCACAAAGGTTAGATGTAAGATCAACGTACCATAAGCAGTCAGGTGCATAACTTCTAAAAGTTAAAAAAAATCACTTAAAGCAGTTAACTTTTTTAGCAACAAAAACAAAAGTAACCTGTTTGAGTGAATCTGTCTTTTTTCATCTTCATATTTCGGAGTTTCTGCTATTTTCACGGCCATTTGGGTAAAATTTTATCTGAAAGACCTATTACATAACTTAATGATTATGCAATAAATTTGTGTACGCATCGTCTAGAAATTTGTACGCAAGGTCATTGAAGATCAGAAAATAAGCTACTTTTTAACTTGAATAAGTTCTATTTTTGACGTCCTAAAATTTGACCTTGGCGTAAATAATTTCAGATATAACCTAAATAAGTTACATTCGATGGCCTCACTTTGAAATCATTGTTGAAAAGACTCAATTTTAACCTCTTCAAGTGATATATATATTAACTAATACAGGTTATGCCCCTGACAGATAAGATTACCGACATCAAGTTACGGTCAAGAAATCAGCCCTTACGGAATATTCTCCTTGTACGTAACATTTGTAATAACCGCAATTTAACATTAGATTATCATGCTTGTCTGCTTTTTGTGATGTATGCAATATTTCACTTGTTTATATGTTCCTGGAAAGTGTCCTGGCGTGAGTATCTTTACAAACCAGTGTTTCTTGAACGCATGTTATGATTATCAGTGTTTCTTGAACGCATTTAATCATGATTATCAGTGTTTCTTGAACGCATTAAATAATCGAAGTGGCTATTTACAGTCAACTGTAAATAGCCAAAAAACGTTAAAATGGCCATTTACAGTCAACTATCAATAGCCAAAAAAACGTTAAAATTGCTATTTACAGTTGACTGTCAATAGCCATTTTAACGTTTTTTGGCTTATGACAGTCAGTGTCGTTATTTATTTGGTATACAGGGGGAAATTATTGGTTATATCCTTTTATCTAGCTGAACTCCTATTTTGGCTTTTGTTGAAGCATTTTTTTTTCATAATGGTGCGGCTTCGAATCGACGAGTTCCCGCTCCGAAAGTGGAAAAAGAACTTAACGATCGCAAAATCAAGAAATTAAACAGACTAATTGCAAAAATTTGGTAAGCACTTAATCTAGAGCTACCTAGCATTATTTTGATATGACTTTAAGTGCAGAGTAGGAATAATTTCTGAGCGACACGAGCAGCCTTGTCTTTGGTGCAAGTTTTAATCTCACAAAGTTTCTTGCTTAAAAATATCGGTCTAGATCTGGATTGAAACTCTTTGGTATCACGGATCCAAAATAGGCTCCGTGTTGGCATTTAATAATACTTTACTTTAATAGACATCTCATCTGGGTCTACCGTGTACTCAATTATTCGTCAAAATCATGATGGCAGATCGTAACCGTTCTTTTGACTAATAATATATTTTGCTCTGCAGACTACTGCTAAAATATCAAACAAGTGATTATAACAGATCATTCCTATGGGAGCTGTCTGATTCTGATCTATACTGCTTGTGAATGTTGTGTACATGTAAGTTGTCATGAGACAGCTAAGGGTTAGGCAATCATTTCCAGTCTGCAAAATTATATATGTTTATGTGTACGAAGGCCACTACAGGGATATCGGTACTTATACTTAACGCATTTTCGAGCATGGAAAGCGAAGGCGTGTCGACTCGTCAGAATTTTCTCTTCTCCCTTCTACAAAGTATGGATGTCTCGAACAGAGGATCCAAGTGGCATATTCAACATGCCCTTCATTGAGACAGCCATCGATTTTGTTTCTTCTTTCATTATTACTTTTCTTTTCGGCCTGTTGAAATTTATTTATATTTTGTAAATTTTACACCAGCGAATTCCGGAAAAGGCCTTTGCTAAATATATTTAGCCTCGAAAAATGTGCAATATAGTCAGGGGCGATCGGGACTCCCGTGCGAATTGGATGCCGATTTATGGTGACCTATACCAAATCAAACTTTAGGGGGTAACTAATGTAAATCACCTGGTCACCCATCTGGGTTTTACGTCTGGACGTCATTATGACGTCATCAAAATAGTGTATGTATATCAGTGCAATTTAAACGGTATGTCCATTGTAGTCTATGGCTTGTTTGCCAATTTCAGTCGAAATGCACCAAATTTAATCTTAGGGGGTAAATAATTAGAATTAACATGTCGCCCATATTGCTTTCGCACCAGAACAAAAAGATGACTTCATTGAAATGAAGCCTAATATGTAGATACCACATATATATGCATTTTGTCCTTTTCCAACGCAAGGAAATATTCCTTTAATGAACTGGTAGCCTTATCATGACTGAATGCAAACTCTTTTAAATCGTTATATACAAAATATGTTCAGATAGGGTGAAGTCAGTTCGAGGGTGGGACGTAAAAGCCGTCACGATTTACGAATAAACAGACAGTGGAGTGAATGAAAAACAAACAGTGTTTTTGATAATAAACGGAGTTAATATAATCTCTTATGCTTATATATATAGATGTACCACGACCTCTGACCAATGACCTTTGGGTATTTCTATTTCAAACGATTGATGCAGAATACGTAAAATGAGCCAGTCCGGCTAGAACATGTGTATGTCAAAGCTTTTATAGTAAATGTAAATAAATGCCTGAAACCCCTTTTTCTAGAACAACATATCAATATTGTAAATAGAGTCACGCTTCAAAGCTTTTGGTTTAGCTGAAGCTGCTTATCCTACACACAAAGAAAAGATAGTAGTAATAATCGTTTGCATACACTATCAACCAAACTCATTATATTCCGATTTGACCCCTGAAGGATCAAAAGTTAGAAGAGTCTACTTAGTAGTTCATGATATGGCCATAAGGATAAAACCCTCTACAAGTTACCCATCGTACTTCGATAGCACGGGCAATAGAAAACTGTTACAATCTGATTTATCTTTCGCATGCTACTACGTAGAATCGGTTTTAAAATCTTTGATCCTTCAGGTCAAAATCGGACAATAAAGCATTCATGTTGATACTGTTAAAGAAATATCTGAATCCACATGAAAATAATTGTTCACAAGTCATAAGCATATTGATTACTGGCAATATTTTACACGAGTCCTCTTCTGCTCCACAGCAACACAAATCAGTACAATATAAATGCTTTGCTTTGTACTTACACCGAGATATTTAGCATACAGACGTGCTGCAACCAGCATGCAGAGGGGTTTCGGGGGCAGGAGGCAACATGCGCGGATCCAGGAATTTTTGTCAGTTTTATTAAGTTTTCAGCTTATTTTACAGTTTACAGAGGGGGTCCAATGGTTTTATTGCTGAGAAAACTATACATATACTTTACCAAGGATCCAGAGGGGTCCATCATTTTCCAGGGGGGGTGTCCAACTTTTTCCAGGGGGGTCCAAATGCTAATTTCTAGAAACTCATATACGTATTTGTTATTTTCCGGGGGGGGGGGTGTCCTGACCCCCTATCCCCCTCTGGATCTGCACATGGGCAATGTCATCATAACGGGACAATATTTATCACAGTCCCGCTTCTAACCATAATTGTCAGGCATTGATTTGTCAGGATCAATGACAGGTGAGGTTTTCCAAATGATTCACTGGTACTGCGCACGTTTGACACCTTCGAGAAACACTGCTCTTGGAAGTAGTAGTTTTTGCATTTCAGCTTTTTTTCTCCAAAACATCCACCACCACAACGCAGTGAGTCGAACGGTATCGGTGACTGGCTAATGCAAAGTAAAAAAGACGACAAAGATCAGGAATCGATACAATCAAGTACCACACCTGACCCAGGATACCAATGGGAAAGTAACAAACTCACAGTTAGACATCACAAACAAGAGCCAAGAGGTCAGGACAATTTACAAATATATTACTCTAGTGCATCCGCCACAGTGCTTTCTAAGGGCACTGAGTCGAGGTGAAAGAATGCTTCGTGGATAGAGTTTCCAGCATAGCTAAATGTCTGCCAATATGATTTCTTGCCCTTTCCTGGCATTGAACTATATAATATCAGCACCTGAAAGTGCATGGAATTCGACCAGAGCCCTTGTTGTGACATCACCAATGGCACATTGACATCTTTAATATGTGTCCTGATCTTAGAAACTTGATGATATGAGCATGACTGTTTAAGAAAATGTAAAATATCAACACTCTGCAATTGTTTTGAGCTTATAAGACAAAATATTTAAGATGGAAAAGCAAACTTTGGCTTTTGTATTCATCAATTAAGTATATGTTTGTTAAACCTAATCTAAAACGGTTTGAACCAACTCAGAGCAGTCGTTAAACTAAATGACGATAGCCAAAATTACCACTTTTAAATTATAATTTAGTTCATGTAACGCACATAATACAACATGTAGCCGTATTAATGTTAAACAGCTGTCATATGTAGTAAAGACATCCAGTAATTTGCAGACTATTAGAACGTTCATTGATGAGCTAGTTTAATGTCTTTTTTCTGTAGCTCAAACTTGCAATTTACTTATTCTCAAATTGATAAAGTAACATATGTAACAAGCTATTGCAGGCTAATACCCATGCTTACGATGTGCAAACATCTCCTATTCGATGCACTTTGAATTGGTACATACGATAGAGTATGTCTGAAAGGGTTTGGGATGGAGCAGGTCATTACTCAGCTTGCAGTCAAAACCTTGTTTGATGATTATTCTGGTTTTTATAAGATGAGGAGGACAATTATTTTACCAGAAAAGCAGAAATAATAATCGATATTGTATATGACTTGGACATTTGGTTTATAATATTTACATTAGAAAGGGACATTTACTAAATTGTACTGTTTAAATGTGAAACCATTATTTTCTATGTTCCTCTAGGATGTATCTTTATTTTAGAATTCTTCATATTAGGAAATATTGAAAAAAATATTCATACCATCTGTAACAGAGGTACAGGGGCTTAATAATCATCAATACCTAAGATTTAGGCACCAGATGCTAGAGACTTTAGCTAGGAAAACATGCGAAATACATTCATTTTTCCTGAAATATCATCTCTTACATCAAGTCATTGTCCTTGCTCATTTTAATGTCATGTAACATATGTTACAGCCTTTAACAAGTGCTTCAATCTTGTTATTAGACCTGCTAAATCTATAATTATTTACAATATGAGCAAGACAATCCCAAATATGCAAGATATATAACAGCAGCAACTGTTTTCATAAATTTTAAAATGACGCGTACCACATTCAGCTCCTTAAAATTTGGTGTAGCCTTTGGGTTGTTTAATTGCTCGTATAAGACACTATACTTAAAGTATAAAACAAACTTTGGATTTTCTCTAACCCAAATGAGTTTGTTAGTACAAAATAATCAAAACATTTTGGAAAATGCACATATCAGCTAAAAAGTAAATGATATTGGTCACAATGTTCATGTTTAAAGGATAATCTGATTAAAGTAACGCATATAACACCACAGTAAGCTGTAATTGTGCTCCAAAAGAACTTATATGTATCTAAAGTAGTCAAGATGCAGACCATACGAGTAGTTTAAATAATTAGCCTTCTTTCTATAGCTCAAACTTTTAATTATCTTTATTTTCTTAATTTAATATGGTAACATATGTAACAGGCTGTCAGAGACTAACGCCGCGGCGAACATAGTGCAAACATCTATTAAAAGACGCAGCTTTAAAATCCTCTTTTAGATAGGATAAGTTTGCGAAATTCGCGAGGGGGGGCAATAACATTCTCAGCCATCAGTCTAAAGGTGGCCCGATAAGCTGGGTATTTATAGGAAATCTACGGTATTTTGCATGCAAAATATAGTTATCAAGAAACAATTCATTGTCAAAGTCAGGTAAGCATTGATATAACCATCATATGACTAAAATAATTGATATTATGTTTAAAAAAGCGTTCGTGTTGGATAAATATGACCATACCAGCACAAACTATAGCTTTTATTAACGAGCAGTTTCTTATTATGGTCGCCATATTTATGACGTCATAACTAGCCTCAGACGCGGATTTGAGAAAGGTGGCCACCTTTAAATTAAAGGTAAGACTCCATGGAAGGTTTTGATATAGGTCACCATAATTCGGCACACAATTTGCACGGGACCTATTTTTTGTCCCTAAGGGCCCTGACTAATATATGAAACCTGTGCAAAAATGTGCAAAATATGAAACCTGTGCAATATGCACAGGTTTCATATGTTGAAACCTGTGCAATATGCACAGGTTTCATATGTTGCACATTTTTCGAGCCTCTTTTTTTAATTCGAGACAAACGAATATTTTCATTTATTTTTTTAGGGGTGGGGGTTGGGGATGGGGGGTGCGGTGGAGCTGATATTAGAAGATTTTATAAGTGAAATAGTATAAACAGAATAGAATCTTTTAATATACATGTATAATCTATTTTTATTTTCACTTAAGTATCACCTAAAAGCTTAGTCTGTCCCAATAAACAGGATTAGTGTACTTCACCGGGAGGCAATAAAACTCCCGTGGTGCTTAACGCGTGCCGGATTATGAGGTGTGACAACCTTTATTCAGGAGGCGAGGCTTTAATAAGGTTTATGAATTACTTTCGGCGGCATCATTGGCTCGAGCAGAATGTGCACTTGCGCGGTCTGTCCGAAAACTCATTGTTTTGTATTTTATGATTTTCGACGACGTATTGTTGATACCATTTTAACAATTGCTATCGGATATTGTTTCCCGATGCTCTTAGAAGATCGCAATGACCATGACCAGATCATGCATATGCTCACACTGATCCTGGCCAAAGATGTCTGATGATCCTGGCCATTGTTTTCCCCCATAATTTCCCCCCCTCCCCAAAAAAAAGTCCTTGTGAACATGATTGTATTGCATGTTACATGTATGTACTACACTAACTTCTGTCATAAAAATATCGAAGTGGCTATTTACAGTCAACTGTAAATAGCCAAAAACGTTAAAATGGCTATTTACAGTCAACTGTCAATAGCCAAAAACGTTAAAATGGCTATTTCTGTGGGCAATGAAAAGCATGTAAATACCCCACCCACCTATTACTACTGCAGATCTCAAGGCTCAAGTGTCTATTCGTTGGTACGGACAAACGGACGGATGAACAGACAAGCCCAAAGCAATATGCTCGCTTTTTTAAAGTTGAGGGCATAAAAAAGATCCACAAAAGAAGCACCGCCTTGGAACAGTCAGCAAAAATCACTGGAAGGCTGGGGTAGAACAGCAAGTAATGTCAATTTCATGCAGCCCATGCTAATTTCATACTCAGCATACTGATTTTAGCTCTAAAGAGGGGGATATAAGAAAAGTGTCAAAAATAGCAACCTCTGGAAACTAGTTTGAGCTGGTTTTCATCCTATATCAACCTGTAGGCCAGTTTAGACCAGTGTTCAGATAGACATAGAGATTTATGTAGACAAATTGTGCCAATCATGAGACATGATTCTCTCCAGTCATATAACAATTATATTTTCTTAGCTCACCTTGGCAGAGGGTGGACAAGGTAAGCTTTTTGTATTGCAGACGTCATTACCATTGGTCCTCATACTTTATCTCAAATTTTATATCTAGCATTTTCGTTGCAAAGGTTGACGGAAAGAATGGGCTTTGAACTGTGGTAACCATTGCTATACTGAAGGACTTTAGAAACGCACCACCTGCTAAAATGCCAATTTATTGTCAAAATGTAATATTTTAATTATGTAAAAAATAAAATTGACACGTCCCTTGGTGGACAAGGTAAGCTTTTTGTATTGCAGACGTCATTACCATTGGTCCTCATACTTTATCTCAAATTTTATATCTAGCATTTTCGTTGCAAAGGTTGACGGAAAGAATGGGCTTTGAACTGTGGTAACCATTGCTATACTGAAGGACTTTAGAAACGCACCACCTGCTAAAATGCCAATTTATTGTCAAAATGTAATATTTTAATTATGTAAAAAATAAAATTGACACGTCCCTTCATTTAGCTTGCAGTCTATAAGAAAATCGATACGCTGTGGCTTATGGTTGCCGTGACGTCGCGATTATTCTGAGACATTCCAAGTCACAGAGTACCAATACCTTCCATTATGAGCGCAAAAAAGTTTTGAAACTGATGTTTGTTCTTGAAAGCACAAGGAAAGACAAAATCAAATCATGAAGTTTTAGGCCTCTCGTAACGTTCATTTCGTCTAGGTGACGTCATTACTAGTGTTTTAGACGCAATTGGCTGTTTATATCCTAAGGATCAGGAATAATCAAAATGTTTTAGTGCAACAAGATTCACCACAACCCGTTGCGTAGAAGACAAAAGTATCGCGACACTCGCGAACGTCATACGCCTGTTATTGCTGTTTGAAAAATTAAGACTGACGTTAGCAAAGAAACGCTGCGACTAGGAGTGTAATTAAACGATTATTTCCGATTATTTCCGAAACTTTTCTTGTTTTTCGGTTGGTTAAGACATCTGGCTACCAGCTCAATGAGTTCACTTTTAAATTGAACTAATCTCACAGCTGTCAGACGACAATTGTTGAAAAACACTAACGTCAGTGTTACGTCAGAATGAACCGCATTAGCAAATCGAAACTATGGCAAATCATGGTCCGTTGCGTAAGCTGATGAAAAATGATAAAGAAAACATCCTCAAATTAACCATGTGGAAGAGACAGTGAATATATTACTGGTGCGTTTCTAAAGTCCTTCAGTATATATAAATGGTTCAAATGAAGGATATAACGTGATCATGCAGATGTTAATGATAAGGACAATCCTTCAAACAAACGCACGTGCACCTGGTCATGCGATACATCGACTCCTGATCCAATCAAAGATAATTTGGGATAGACTACATTCAGATTAGAAGAGATTTTTATATTAAAGAATAAACATATATCTATGGGTAGTTAAAACAACCGTCTTGGTGGACGGCTCCTTTATTGTTTTATATTAAAAACTCTTTAAATTGCAATTGATTCTTTACATATTTACTCCTTATTACTTAAAGTAACACTACTGAAATTTCAATGTAAAATGTAATGTCTAATGTACTTTTAGCCACTAGTGTACTTTGAGTTAATGAAAATAAAACTGGGCATTTTTTACTTTGGCAATTCTATTTTCTTCTCCATAACAAATATCGGGTAGACGGGAAGCGATAGTGTGCATGTAGTTGTGTGTACGAACCTATTCAGCGATATTGTAAGGAACCTAACTGTCACCCTGAATTTGCATGAGTAAATAGGACATGCCCCGACACAATGTGCCAAATCCGCATGTTAGTCGGAGATTTCGCTAACCATATATAATATAAGTGTCAATGTTACATGAGATAACTCGTTGTAAGAACGTCAAAGGCATTTGTCATTTTCTATAAGGAGAAATTTTCTTCTTAGCGCAACGATATCTTTAATAACTACTACATAGAAAACAATCCAAAAAGTAGGACAGCGCATCTACATCTGAGGCAGGTGATCAGACATGATTGTGAGCTTAATAACGACCATTAACGTATTTTCTCTTATACTAACAAGCAACTTTATCCTGGCTGAGACATCACCTGAGGTAATTAATGGGCCAGACCACGGCCTTGGACTGATGGTACTTATCACAGATGCTAAGTCGCTAGTCAAGTCTTTATACAACTTGAAATGTATACTAGTGACTCCTAAATGTGTACCTTTGCAAACAGTGAAGACCCAGACGAAATGCCGCATATGTTTTGTTGACAATGATATGGGCCCCGTCGCGAGAAAACCCGTCTTCAGGTTTTCTAACAACGTACACATGCCAACTTGAAATGCACTACCCCCATTTCTAAAATTCACATTTTGGCACAACTTCTCGAAACAACCCCCTTCTTTCATTTCAAAAGCCAAACTCTTATTGAACAGTCACTAAATATCTGAAATGAACACTCCGTCTGCATGAGACTCGTTGCTATTGGTCAAATCGTCAAAAATTACATGTACCCCACCATCCAATGAAAATTATTGTGAGTTTTAAAATGGAGGGTACGTGTATTCGACAAAGCCTCCCGGATACAATTTGATGAACTTTGCTTAGCCCCATTTATAGTATCGTTTACAGATAGACTGGTCCATTCGGGAATACATATGAAATTGATATACATGTACTGTTAATTCGGAAATTTTCGCGAGGGGTTTATTTTCGCGAAACTTCGCAAATATTTTGCGAAATGGCGAGATCACTATGTCCTTCACTGATATAGGTAAATCATGTCCTTCTTGCGAATTTTTAAGCTCGCATATTTAATGTGTCTTTTAACGATATTCGCGAAAATAACGTTTTTGCGAAAAAAATCCGAATGTACAGTGTTGCTTGCGCTTTTCAGAAAATAGGTAAAACACACGTGGCCGATAAGAGCGTTTGACTAGTATAGATCTTTTATGTCCGTTTCTAGTTTGGCAATCATCTCCTCGAGAAAGAGAGAACTGATTCCTTTATCTCAATTATGTTTCTGCTTTCATGTGTGTGCATATGAGTGTCTATATTTATTTGAATCTAACGTTTCTTTCTCTGGGTGCCATAAGTTGGTCTTGAGCAGTGCTTGTCAACTTTCCTGGTCATAATCACTTTTTATATTCAATATGCATTATCAAACAGTCTAACATTTGGTTATATCCGAAAACACTTTTGAACATAAAATTATACACTGTCAAAGGTTGTTTATGCAGTTCAGACATTTTGAGAAAATGGCATCAAAACAATATGGTTGAATTTAAATTCGAAGACACTTCATCAAAATTGAAATAATTAATATGTAAATGAAAAAGGTTATGGTTATAGAAAAAGAGACTATTTAATCTACAGAGATCATTATCGACCGATCGGTGGCATACATATCAAATGCTGGCCTCTCTAATTTGAGCACTGTGGGTTCATGTGACATACTTGTTTACCTAATGCCACGAATCCATGCGATTCGCCCTATTTGTTGATTTAATCTTGTATTAATCTGCGTCACCACGTGGCACTGGATCTCTTCCTGTTGACCATGTGCAAAACCTTTTTCAAAATGTTTTAATGTAAAAAATATTATCATTCTAACGCTAAATACTGAAATACACAATCAGTGTTAAAGAGGTAAAAATTTGAGCAATAATACTGGTACCACTCATTATGACTCTCTCCAGGGGTCATACTGGGCAGATCAAAAGGGCAGTCATAATGAGGTGATTATGACTTCCTTATGGTCCCATGAAGGGATTTAGGTATTTTATGATAAAATATCGATCTTTATCTTAGTGACTGAACTTGTGCTGCATACAGGTAAGTCTCCTCTTGAGGCCCCATTAATTTTGTGAGATACTAAAACTGTCCCTTATCAGTTAATCCTTTAATGATCTCTATTAGACAGTAATTTATGTATTTAAGGTTTGGCTATCAAAGGTGGCTTAATGTCTCCGCAGGCCTATATTTATTGTCATTTTCCTCTTGCTACTTTTAATGGTAGTCTTTTCAGTAATACATACCCGTACTAAAACAATCCCCGTTTTTGATAGGCGATGTACCATAGCAGACAGGTCGATCTTCAAAGAATATTGGAAAGCTCAGACATGCTATAGAGATGCTACGGTAGATGTCAGTTGTCCAAAAGTGGTTACATTCGATAATATCGTCTTAACATGATGTATAGTATCAGTACCTCCTGAGGCCTTGCGAACACGTAATACTCTATATGACAATTTCTTCTACAAGTTATCTTATAGCTATGGCAGCTGACATTTCGTGGTCAATCGAGACACAGCTAATTTATACCAATGTATTCTTGTTCCGCCTAGTCCCCAGACACTTCCTCCAATCTGGGCTTTGGAAATGTCAAATGCATTATTAGCAACCCTTGTAAATTGTGTCTGTCTCATCAAGAACTTTTAATCGGCCTATTCAAAACACCTGTGACGAAGCACATAAACGTGGCCAGGCCCCGAGGTTATAATTTTTTTGTGCATGCTCAACTCAACTGAGCATGAAATTTCAATAGCTCGTAGAAACTAAAATGCAGAAAAGTAAAGACTTCTTGATATCAAACTCTCATATGCTGTATTTATCATGTTAATAAATGTTAAATTGCCAACAATTGTTGGCATTTTACATTAATGAGCATGATAAATTTCACGCTCAATTGAGTTAAGCATGAAATAAGTTTATAACCTCGGGACCAATAAAGACACAGTCACAGACCACAGACCTAACCATGCCACCAAGAGGAAAAAATACTAGAATACAGGAAAGGGAAAGCAACAGGGTGCAGAAAAAAAACCGATCGCCTGACGTGTGAATCGAACCTGGACCGCTGGAGCTCAAGACAAACATGTTTAACTCTGGGTTCTACCGATATGCAGAGGAATGCTCAAGGACTTTAAAAACGCACCACCTGCTTAAACGCTAATCTATGTCGAAAATTTGATATTTTTATTATGTGAATAAAATAATTGACAAGTTCCGTCATTTAGCTTGCATTCAATAAGAAAATCGAAACGCTGAGGCTTATGATTGCCGTGACGTCGCGATAATTCTGAGGCAACTCAAATTCAAAAAGTCACAGAGTACCCATACCTTCTATAATGAACGAAAAAAAGTTTTCGAACCGATGTTTGTTTTTGAAAGCAAAGGAAAGACAAAATCAAATCATGAAAGTTTAGGCCTCTGACAACGTTCATTACGTCTACATGACGGCATTGATTTTTGACGTAATTGACCGTTTATGTCCTAAGGATCAGGAATAATCATAATCTTTTTGTTGCCAACACATACTCCTCAATCAGTTGCATAAAAGACAAAAGTATCGCGACATACGCGGACGTCACCCGTCTGTTATTGATGTTTGAAAATTTAAGACTGACGTTAGCAAAGAAACGCTGCGAGTGGGAGTGTAATAAAACGATTATTTATGAACTCTTTTGTGTTTTTTCCATTTGTTAAGACATCTGGCTACCACCTAAAAGTGTTTGTCTTCAAATTGAATCAAACTCACTCTTATCAGGCGACAATTGTTGAAAAACACTTACGTCGATATTACGTCAGAATGAATAGCATGAGCAAATCAAAATCATTGCAAATAATGGTCCAATCTGCAAGCGGATAAAAAATGATAAAGAAAACATCCTCAAGTCAATCATGTGGAAGAGACAGAGAATGTATAATGGTGCGTTTTTTAAAGTCCCTCAGTATATTATCTACTACAGAACAACGAACGGTTTGACATCACTCCGACGTTCTTTACTATTTACTTTGTGATGATATCACTGCAGTGGCGCAGAAATGACATCATGGATCTTTGACATCACGACGACGATGACGTCAAATATAAGACAGAGGAAATTCATTGCCAACGAGAATGGAGTTAACTGTGCAAACAATTATAACAATAAAACCCGTCTTAAGCGTCCAAAACATTGGGTTTTTAAGACCAAGTATCGCTTAATGTAGGTCATAAGTATTGTGGAATGCTCCAAGGGGAGCATTCTACAATGCTTTCGACCTTCATTGAGCTACCATCTGCCATTAAGATCTTCTTTTGTCTATTTTGGAGAGGCGGCTTAAGGCAGGTTTACTATGACGGCTCTGACGTAAAGCTTTAATCGGTGGGTTGGTGCCTGATGCTTATCTGTAGCTGGACCCACTGTGGCTCAACTTGAGGTTTTCTTTAGCTCTGACTATCTGTAAGTCATGGACCCTTTTCTTTGTTTCATCATGGTGTGTTAATTTGATTAGAGTGTTTCTCCATGATGATACATTGCATTAGTTAGATGGCCTCCATGCGAGCTGAACATTTCTTGTACTTCAACAACAGCAGAATCTAGGGCTAAGATTTGGTACCAGTAAAATGCATTTAAGCCCCCCGGTGGCTTAGGCTGCTGTCCGTTCTAAGGCGGTGGTTCTGTTGTTGTTGACTTCTTGTTAATTGTTACTCTCATTGTGGGAGTCTGTTATTGTTCTATGTTCTGTTGTACGTTACTCTGTGTCCATTCTAGTATTGCAACCATCTTGATGGGAAAGAGAGAGCTGGTTGCTTTGTTAATTTGTCCTCCTGGTGTCTCGTAATGGTTGAGCGGCTCTTCCTCGCGGTGCCACGGGGTTGTCTGCGGTTTGTTATTGTGGTATTTCCTGATCATACTCACTAACTATTTTAACTGTAACTGTTTTAAGGTAGCTCTGATTCACATAAATCAGCAGTGTGCATTTTAAAGAAATATCGATCCCTGATCTTTGCCTCCCCCTCTACTTTGACTGTCTACGAGTTAAGAAGCCTTAATGTGTTGCATTAAATGGAGAATCTTACATCAATGATTTATTGATTTTATTAAACAAGTGGGAGAAAACAGATAAAATGCGAGGCCTGTTGAGTGTTTTATCTCTAATTCGCAACGAGTTTAATAAATTCAATAATACCAGAGCACGAATGTTAGATTCTATTTATCATATGACATTCAGATTATATTGATCCCTCATTTCAGACGTAAAAACGTCATAATTTTGTCATTATCTACGCAACGTTGTTATGACGTAATAACGTTTCCCGAAAATCTGTAAACCACTAGTGGTTTATCGATTTTATTGCATGGCGTTATATCACTCCCAGACACGAAGTCATGTGATAAAGTCAGATGATTTGATTATTTTTGCTTCCTTGTGCGGCTGCATTGGATACGTTATGTAGCGTCCATGTGAGCTACATAATTTATGTGCTTTAACAACAGAAGAATCTATGGAGAACTTTTGGATTTGAAAATATATTTAAGCGTCTCGGTGGCTGTTACTGCTGTCCATTCTAGGGCGTCGAGTATGTTGTTGTTAGTCCATTGTTGCTTTTCTCACTGTGTTAGGGTGATGCGGTTTGATCTGGTTTTGTAATATAATCCTTTGTATCCGTTGTAGTTGTGCAATCATCCTGCTAGGGCAGAGGGAGCTGGTTGCTTTACTTTTATTGTATTATTTCTTTTATGTGTGCCTCTTTGTTTGTTTGTGGTTCAAATTATCTTTCTCGTGATATCATCTCTTAGTTTGTGATATGTAACTAGCAATCAAAAATTGGTTCGATGTTCGATATTCAACATTCAACATTCAAATTTTGAAAGTCGAATATCGAATATCAAACTAAATCCAACATTCAAATCGAATGTCGAATATCGAATATCAAACTCAATCTCACATTCAAATTTTGAATGTCGAATATCGAATATCAAACTAAATCCAACATTCAAATCGAATGTCGAATATCGAATATCAAACTAAATCCAACATTCAAATCAAATGTCAAATATCGAATATCAAACTCAATCCAACATTCAAATCGAATGTCGAATATTGAATATCAAACTCAATCCTACATTCAAATCGAATGTCGAATATCGAATATCAAACTCAATCCAACATTCAAATCGAATGTCGAATATCGAATATCAAACTAAATCCAACATTCAAATCGAATGTCGAATATCGAATATCAAACTCAATCTCACATTCAAATTTTGAATGTCGAATATCGAATATCAAACTAAATCCAACATTCAAATCGAATGTCAAATATCGAATATCAAACTCAATCCAACATTCAAATCGAATGTCGAATATCGAATATTAAACTAAATCCAACATTCAAATCGAATGTCGAATATCGAATATCAAACTCAATCTCACATTCAAATTTTGAACGTCGAATATCGAATATCAAACTAAATCCAACATTCAAATCGAATGTCGAATATCGAATATCAAACTCAATCTCACATTCAAATTTTGAATGTCGAATATCGAATATCAAACTAAACCCAACATTCAAATCGAATGTCGAATATCGAATATCAAACTCAATCTCACATTCAAATTTTGTATGTCATATATCAAATATCAAACTAAATCCAACATTCAAATCAAATGTCGAATATCGAATATCAAACTCAATCCAACATTCAAATCGAATGTCGAATATATAATATCAAAGTCAATCCAACATTCAAATCAAATGTCGAATATCGAATATCAAACTCAATCCAACATTCAAATCGAATGTCGAATATCGAATATCAAACTAAATCCAACATTCAAATCGAATGTCGAATATCGAATATCAAACTCAATCTCACATTCAAATTTTGAATGTCAAATATCGAATATCAAACTAAATCCAACATTCAAATCGAATGTCGAATATCGAATATCAAACTCAATCTCACATTCAAATTTTGAATGTCGAATATCGAATATCAAACTAAATCCAACATTCAAATCGAATGTCGAATATCGAATATCAAACTCAATCCAACATTCAAATCGAATATCGAATATCAAACTGAATCCAACATTCAAATCGAATGTCGAATATCGAATATCAAACTGAATCCAACATTCAAATCGAATGTCGAATATCGAATATCAAACTCAAACTCACATTCAAATTTGGAATGTCGAATATCGAATATCAAACTTAATCCAACATTCAAATCGAATGTCGAATATCGAATATCAAACTCAATCTCACATTCAAAAATTTGAATGTCGAATATCGAATATCAAACTAAATCCAACATTCAAATCGAATGTCGAATATCGAATATCAAACTCAATCCAACATTCAAATCGAATGTCGAATATCAAACTCAATCCAACATTCAAATCGAATGTCGAATATCGAACGTCAAACTCAATCCAACATTCAAATCGAATGTCGAATATCGAATATCAAACTAAATCCAAAATTCAAATCGAATGTCGAATATCAAATATCAAACTCAATCTCATATTCAAATTTTGAATGTCGAATATCGAATATCAAACTAAATCCAACATTTTAATCGAATGTCGAATATCGAATATCAAACTCAATCTCACATTCAAATTTTGAATGTCGAATATCGAATATCAAACTAAATCCAACATTCAAATCGAATGTCGAATATCGAATATCAAACTCAATCTCACATTCAAATTTTGAATGTCGAATATCGAATATCAAACTAAATCCAACATTCAAACCGAATGTCGAATATCGAACATCAAACTCAATCTCACATTCAAGTTTTGAATGTGGAATATCGAATATCAAACTAAATCCAACATTCAAATCGAATGTCGAATATCGAATATCAAACTCAATCCAACATTCAAATCGAATGTCGAATGTCGAATATCAAACTCAATCCTACATTCAAATCGAATGTCGAATATCGAATATCAAACTAAATTCAACATTCAAATCGAATGTCGAATATCGAATATCAAACTAAATCCAACATTCAAATCGAATGTCGAATATCGAATATCAAACTAAATCTCACATTCAAATTTTGAATGTCGAATATCGAATATCAAAGTCAATCCAACATTCAAATCGAATGTCGAATATCGAATATCAAACTCAATCCAACATTCAAGTCGAATGTCGAATATCGAATATCAAACTAAATCCAACATTCAAATCGAATGTCGAATATCGAATATCAAACTCAATCTCACATTCAAATTTGGAATGTCGAATATCGAATATCAAACTTAATCCAACATTCAAATCGAATGTCGAATATCGAATATCAAACTCAATCTCACATTCAAATTGTGAATATCGAATATCGAATATCAAACTAAATCCAACATTCAAATCGAATGTCGAATATCGAACATCAAACTCAATCTCACATTCAAATTTTGAATGTCGAATATCGAATATCAAACTAAATCCAACATTCAAATCGAATGTCGAATATCGAATATCAAACTCAACCACACATTCAAATTTTGAATGTCGAATATCGAATATCAAACTAAATCCAACATTCAAATCGAATGTCAAATATCGAATATCAAACTCAATCTCACATTCAAATTTTGAATGTCGAATATCGAATATCAAACTAAATCCAACATTCAAATCGAATGTCGAATATCGAATATCAAACTCAATCCAACATTCAAATCGAATGTCGAATATCGAATATCAAAGTCAATCCAACATTCAAATCAAATGTCGAATATCGAATATCAAACTCAATCCAACATTCAAATCGAATGTCGAATATCGAATATCAAACTAAATCCAACATTCAAATCGAATGTCGAATATCGAATATCAAACTCAATCTCACATTCAAAAATTTGAATGTCGAATATCGAATATCAAACTAAATCCAACATTCAAATCGAATGTCGAATATCGAATATCAAACTCAACCTCACATTCAAATTTTGAATGTCGAATATCGAATATCAAACTAAATCCAACATTCAAATCGAATGTCGAATATCGAAAATCAAACTCAATCCAACATTCAAATCGAATGTCGAATATCGAATATCAAACTTAATCCAACATTCAAATCGAATATCGAATATCAAACTGAATCCAACATTCAAATCGAATGTCGAATATCGAATATCAAACTGAATCCAACATTCAAATCGAATGTTGAATATCGAATATCAAACTCAATCTCACATTCAAATTTGTAATTTCGAATATCGAATATCAAACTAAATCCAACATTCAAATCGAATGTCGAATATCGAATATCAAACTCAATCTCACATTCAAATTTTGGATGTCGAATATCGAATATCAAACTAGATCCAACATTCAAATCAAATGTCGAATATCGAATATCAAACTCAATCCAACATTCAAATCGAATGTCGAATATCGAATATCAAACTCAATCCAACATTCAAATCGAATGTCGAATATCGAATATCAAACTCAATCCAACATTCAAATCGAATGTCTAATATCGAATATCAAACTAAATCCAACATTCAAATCGAATGTCGAATATCGAATATCAAACTCAATCTCACATTCAAATTTTGAATGTCGAATATCGAATATCAAACTAAATCCAACATTTTAATCGAATGTCGAATATCGAATATCAAACTCAATCTCACATTCAAATTTTGAATGTCGAATATCGAATATCAAACTAAATCCAACTTTCAAACCGAATGTCGAATATCGAACATCAAACTCAATCTCACATTCAAGTTTTGAATGTCGAATATCGAATATCAAACTAAATCCAACATTCAAATCGAATGTCGAATATCGAATATCAAACTCAATCCAACATTAAAATCGAATGTCGAATGTCGAATATCAAACTCAATCCTACATTCAAATCGAATGTCGAATATCGAATATCAAACTCAATTCAACATTCAAATCGAATGTCGAATATCGAATATCAAACTAAATCCAACATTCAAATCGAATGTCGAATATCGAATATCAAACTCAATCTCACATTCAAATTTTGAATGTCGAATATCGAATATCAAAGTCAATCCAAAATTCAAATCGAATGTCGAATATCGAATATCCAACTCAATCCAACATTCAAATCGAATGTCGAATATCAAATATCAAACTAAATCCAACATTCAAATCGAATGTCGAATATCTAATATCAAACTCAATCTCACACATTCAAATTTGAAAAGTCGAATATAGAATATCAAACTAAATCCAACATTCAAATCGAATGTCGAATATCGAATATCAAACTCAATCTCACATTCAAATTTTGAATGTCGAATATCGAATATCAAACTAAATCCAACATTCAAATCGAATGTCGAATATCGAACATCAATCTCAATCTCACATTCAAATTTTGAATGTCGAATATCGAATATCAAACTAAATCCAACATTCAAATCGAATGTCGAATATCGAATATCAAACTAAATCCAACATTCAAATCGAATGTCGAATATAACATATCAAACTCAATCCTACATTCAAATCGAATGTCGAACATCGGATATCAAACTCAATCCAACATTCAAATCGAATGTCGAATATCGAATATCAAACTAAATCCAACATTCAAATCGAATGTCGAATATCGAATATCAAACTCAATCTCACATTCAAATTTTGAATGTCGAATATCGAATATCAAACTAAATCCAACATTCAAATCGAATGTCGAATATCGAATATCAAACTCAATCTCACATTCAAATTTTGAATGTCAAATATCGAATATCAAACTAAATCCAACATTCAAATCAAATGTCGAATATCGAATATCAATCTCAATCTCACATTCAAATTTTGAATGTCGAATATCGAATATCAAACTAAATCCAACATTCAAATCGAATGTCGAATATCGAAAATCAAACTCAATCCAACATTCAAATCGAATGTCGAATATCGAATATCAAACTCAATCCAACATTCAAATCGAATATCGAATATCAAACTCAATCCAACATTCAAATCGAATGTCGAATATCGAATATCAAACTGAATCCAACATTCAAGTCTAATGTCGAATATCGAATATCAAACTCAATCTCACATTCAAATTTTGAATGTCGAATATCGAATATCAAACTAAATCCAACATTCAAATCGAATGTCGAATATCGAATATCAAACTCAATCCAACATTCAAATCGAATGTCGAATATCGACAGGCTGCACACTCCAAATTTATATCAAACACAAAAGTCAAACCGCCTGTGTGTCCTGTCTACTAGGGTAGGTTGGGCTATTAGGGGCTTAAAATGGCGATGCTGTGGGGCCCGATAACCAGTAATGGAGATACTCTAGAGAGTTATATGCAAAGTTCAGGTGCGTAGTGAAACCTATAGGATGGTAGGCCTTGGTGTTCGGCCTACTAGGTATACCACCGTTGGCTTGGGCTTTAAGGACATAGATGCATAAAATACCTATAGAAATGGCGATGTACTATATAGTTTGGCCCGGTAACCAGTGATGGATATACTGTAACGAGTTGTATGCAAAGTTCAGGGAATTTAGAGCATACATGAGGTAGTGAAGCCCATGGGATGATATGCCTTTGTGTCCGTCCTACTAGGTGTACCTCCTCTGGGTTGGGCATTAAGGGCTTAGAAATGGCGATGTACATGCAGTGAGGCTGCGCGACTGAACCGTGCATATAGCCCTCTTAAGCATGTTAAGTATCCCCGTAGAATGGTATACACAGGCCTAACTCCCTATGGGTTTCACAACCTCCTGTATGCTCGAAATTTCAGACGATTCGCACCTGAACTTTGCATATTACTCTATAGTATATGCATTCAATCAGGTCCCACTACATCGCCATTTCTAAGACCTTTAAGCCAACTCCCAACGGGAGCACCAATAGTAGGCAGTAGGCAGGACACCCAGACTAACCTCCACATGGACTTCACTACGAATTATCCGAGGCTGCGCACCTGGACTTAGCATATAAATCTATAGTATCCCCATAACTGGTTACGAGGTCCCACTACATTACCATTTCTAAGCCCTTAAAGCGCAAATCCGATGGGGTACATCCAGTAGGCAGGACACCCAGACCTACCTTCCCATGGTCTTCACTCGAAAATTCCGAAGCTACGCATCTGAACTTTGCATATAACTCTCTATAATATCCCTATTACTGGCTACTGGATCACTTCACGGTGACTTCGGTGAGTATCGAACTAGCAACCTAACGGTCTACCAACGAGCCATGTCGACTGTAAATCAAAATGTTTTGGGGTTTACAATGTATTGTTTTTGTGGTCAACTTGTTCTGATGTTTTTAGAGATGCCAAGAAAACTAGAAACTGCAATTTGAAAACGCGTTACCTTCATACCAAATCAAAGTCATTTTCCAACATCGCCCAGCTTCTACACAAATAAGCAGAACGTTGCTGTTCATTTTTGTATGTCATCGCTAAATCGTTTATGAGTGAGACGTTTTAGTTGGGAACAAGACAGTTCACCGACAAGACAATTCACCGACACGTTTTTGAAGACAGTTCACTGACAGAATTGAAGACAGTTCATCGACACTTTTTAAGACAGTTCACCGACACATTTGCTTTATATGTAACTGACCTATGGCTGGAAAATAACTGTAAATTTTGACGAATTATGGATCACTTTTGATTTGAAGTAAAAACAAAAGTAAATACATTTGGTAGAGAACAATGGCAATTGCTGCCAGAATAGAAGATAGATAGAACTATTTCTTCTCACTAATGAGAGAGTACATTTATGTTACTGCTGTGCCGCATCAGTGGGATCATGGACTTTGCATTATTGTTGGTTAACAAGGCGAATTTTGTTTGCTTGATTAACAAATAATAGGCAGATCTTTTGATGTTACATGAAGCTAAACTATTGTTGTTTTCTTTTCAACTAGGACCAATCCGGTATATACAGATATTGTAATGATCTATAGATATATGCATTAGGCATAGATATGTCTAATAAAAAGATCGAAGTGCCACAGAAATCATTCAACTTCAATAATTTTACATTAGTCATGTGTTTAATAGTATCCCAAATGATAGTAAAACATGTGACATTCATTATAAAAACAATATAAAAAATTTTGGTTAACTGTCTTCAATTCTGTCGCTGAACTGTCTTCAATTCTGTCGGTGAACTGTCTTCAAATGAGTGTCTGTGAACTGTCTTGTCGGTGAACTGTCTTCAAATGTGTGTCTGTAAACTGTCTTGTCGGTGAACTCAGTCTTGATTCATTTTAGTTGACGTCAGTATCATATCTGGAAACAAATTTATTATGAAAAATCTCAAATAAAGGTCGACCAAAGAAACAAAATATGGTGTATACCACTGTTTGTCAGAAGCTTTTGAATCAGCATTATGGAGAGAACAGTCTCTGCATAACTTTGTGGCCAGATGTGGGCTTGAACTCACAACCTACCCAAAACTTACGTAAGAAACTCCCCTCCGATTGGGCTCAAACCAAACAAACATTTGCGGAAATTTCTCCAGACATTATTACATGTACCTTCTTTACATGTACATGTAGGTTTAATATACCATTTGAGTATTTTTACTTATCACATGACTAATACGCAGTCTTATCACAGCCTTCTATGCTTGTACAAACACAAACAATCCAGTAAACATCTGTAAAGTGACACCTTCGGACCTCTAGCGAAACGCCATACAAATGGCGCTTTTGCTAGCGGGATGATTGTGGCCCGATCCAATGGCGTTTCGCTAGCGGGCCGAGGGTGTCCCGATATTGAATGCTGGCTGCGAAGTAGGTGAAAATTCAGATTCATTGTATTTTCTGGATGTACTTATCTTTCATAAATACGTTTCATTCTCCTAAATAAGGCCACAATTACAGGCAACATATACTACTCTGCAAAGGGAGACACTTTACATGTACCATCTGGCTATCTAGACATTGTTACCTGCGACATCAGTGGAGACTCTCAAATACTGTGACATGTCGGCACGAAAATGTGTGTGTCTGTGTGTGCGTGCATGTATTATCGTATGTACGTACGCAAGCGTGCATAAGTGTACACAGGTACCAGTGTGCCTGTCTGTCTGAATGTATGTATGTTTGTGTGTGCGTGCGGTTGTGTGTGCGACCGTGCGTGTGTGTACGTATGCAAACGTGCATAAATGAGTTAAAGAACCCATTCACCTGTCAATCTGCCTGCCTGTCTGTCGTCTGTCTGTCTGTCTGTCTGTCTGTCTGTCTGTCTGTCTGTCTGTCTGTCTGTCTGTATGTATGTATGTATGTATGTATGTATGTATGTATGTATGTATGTATGTATGTATGTATGTATGTATGTATGTATGTATGTATGTATGTATGTATGTATGTATGTATGTATGTATGCATGCATGCATGCATGCATGCATGCATGCATGCATGCATGCATGTTTGTTTGTTTGTGTATGTACATATGCTTGCGTGCGTTTGAACGTTCGTGACTTTTTATTATTTCTTACATCTAACTTCGATGTTTGTTTGTTTGCGTGCATACGTCTGCGCATGCGTGTGTGCGTTCGCACAGAAATCTGTCTGTCTTTTTGTCTGTCTGTCTTTATGTATGTACGTATGCATGCGTGTCTGGTTTTCTGCATGCTTGTCTGTATCTCTGGTTTTTCTGTCTGTTTGTATGTATGTATGTATGTAAGCGCACGCATGTGTGCGTGAGTGTATGTGTGTGGGGGTTGTGTCTGTGTGTGCGTACATGCGTGCATACACGTGTATGTATTATTATATTAAAGCCCGTGACTACTTCAAGTACTTCTATACTTCTAGCATCTAGCTCAGTTCAAAGCTAGTGTGTCGGCATGCATGCGCCCACCGCACCCGAACGTCAGTCTGCTGTATGTATGTATGTATGTATGTATGTATGTATGTATGTATGTATGTATGTATGTATGTATGTATGTGTGTGTGTGTGTGTGTGTGTGTGTGTGTGCGTGTATGTGTGTGTATGTAAGCATGCATTCATGCGCGCACGCACGCATGAACGCACGCGCATGCATACATACATACATACATACATACATACATACATACATACATACATACATACATACATACATACATACATACATACATACATACGATACATACATACATACATACATACATACATACATACATACATACATACATACATACATACATACATACATACATACATACATACATACATACATACATACATACATACACGCAAACCTACACACACTCGCACGCACGTGCACATGCTCGCACGCATGCGCATATATGCAGACAGACCCATACATGCGGACCATGAGACGGACAGACAGACAGACGCACGGGAGCCTGTGCGTACGGACGCATGCAAGAAATGGCTCCTTCCATTTTTGCATTAATACAATCTTAAGCCGTTCGTTGGCTAGAGAGCTACAGAGAGTAGTAGTCCAGTAGAAAACCAAAATGACCTGGAACTTGATTTTCAAGTTTTTTTCTTTGTTGATTCTTGTAGTCCAGGCATTGTATTTGTTGAATCCAAGTGATGCCACTCTGACATCACTGAGCGTTTAGAAATATTAAAGATGGCGTCCAAGATGGCCGTCAGTTAGGCTCATAAGACCTATTTGACCAACGGACTCGATAGAAAGGATTTTAATTTTGACTTTAAATGGGTGTTTAGAGGCTAAATGGTAAAAACAATTAATTTGGAACATTGTTTTGATTCAGAAGGTTGAAGTATTAAAGATGGCGTCCAAAATGGCCGCCAGTTAGGCTCCTAAGAGCTATTTGACCAACATACTCGCTAAAAAACATTTTAATTTTGATTTTTTATGGATGGTCAGAGGCTTAATGATACAAATGATTAAAGTGGAACTTTGGGTTGATTCCGAAGTTGAAATATTAAAGATGGCGTCCAAGATGGCCACCAGTTAGGCCCCTAAGACCTATCAGACCAACAAACTCGATTAAAAGCATTTTAATTTTAACTTTTTATGGAGGTTTAGAGGCCTAATGATACAAACGATTATAAATGGACCATTGGTTTGGTTCAGAAGGTTGAAATATTTAAGATGGTGTACAAGATGGCCGCCATTTTTAACGTAAATTAAACCTGAAATCAAAATGGCAGTTAATAACTATTTTCTGATAGTTTTCAACAGAGGTTGTATTTGGAGAATTTGACAGACATGTTGTTTTCAGCATTGTTAAATATTTAAGATGACGTCCAAGATGGCAGTAATAACATGGTGTGGAATCACATGGTTTTCGCTATGATACACTGTACGGAAAAATAACGGACTCTTATTTTTCGTATTTGATATTGTTTTTGTCTTTGTTCTGGTATCCATCAATCCATGCACCATCTTCCAGACCACTTTTGGCCGGATCTGATAAAACCATAATGTCATAGTATTCTCGTAAAATTTCCTACTTTGGGTAAACTCTCTGTCAAAGAATGAAGAGATAAATGCCAGAATATACTGAACGGACAATATCACTGAAAACTTTGTGACAGTGTACCTACCTCTTTATAAATCAATATGCGGGAAAAATCAGCTGGAAAGTGGTATTTGGATGGATGGATGGATAAAATTACCAAAAAAAAAAAGCGAAAACAATATTTACTTATGAAGTACAGTCTATCATCACAGTGTATCCGTAGTGCATGTTTGTAGGTGCAAGTTTAACAGATATGACTGGTGGTTAGGTGCAACTGTGAAAGACATGGTTCATGGTATGACGCAAATAAAATATACATGAATGTTTATAAGATGAAACCTTAACAGACATGCATGCTGACAGTAAGCAAATTATAAAGACATGGCTGCTGGCAAGGTGCAGCTGTAAAATACATGTCTGGTGCGATTGTGCTTACCAGCCCGTTGGTTAAGTACAGGCATAGGGTCATAACTATGTGTCTGAGGCAAGTGTAACAGATATACTTGCTGGTTCAGCCCCCACAACTACAGGTGTGTTTGCAAGTCAGTTGCAACTGATTAAAACATATCTGCTTGTGAGATGCAACTCTAATAGACATGCATGCTGGTAGAGTGCAATTGTAACCGGCATGTCAGGTGGTCGGGTGCAACTGTAACAAACATGCCTGCTGTTTAAGAGCAAAGTTTAAAGACATGGGTGCTACAACAGGCCTGCTAGTCTTGTGAAGCTGTTACAGAAAAAAACTGCCAGGTTTCAGAAATGTGTGCTGGTCCTGTGCCACATAATTAAACATGCGTTATGGTAAATATGTTTGCTGACCCTGTGACAATGATTGGTGGTCTAGTGCAAGTTAGGACAGACATGCACACTGGCCGGGCGCAACTTAAACATGCCTGCTGATCAAGTGCAACAGTACCCAGCATTCCTGTAAGTCGGTGTCAATTGAAACATACATTATTGCTAGTGCAATGTAAATAACACACATGACTGCTGGTCCCAAGTCTCATAAACAGGCATGTGTGTCGGTTCAGTACCATATAATTAAACACGTGTGATGGTGGTAAGCATGTCTGATGTGATGACATGTGGCAATACATGGCTGCTGTTTGATGAAGCTTCAATCGATATGCCTGCAGACTTGGTACCATTCAATCAGACATGCATCCTGGTCCATTGAAAATCAAAAAGAAAAGCTACTCGACCGGTGCCCCTCAATCAGACATGCTTACTAACACTGTGAAACTTTATAAGACAGGAATGTTGCTACATTGTCGATGCAAAATACATCCCTGCTGGTCAAGTGTCACTCCGTGTAGCGAGTTGCTAAGCTGTTGCAGCTGCAGCATTTATGCTTGCTTGCCTAGTGTATTTACTGCCACAAATACCGCTGCTGTTTAGTGTTGCTGCAAGATGGATGCATGCTGGACTGTTGCCACTCAATCATGCCTGCCGATCGTTTACCACTCAATCTTGCATGTGGGCTGGTGTTGTGTTTCTCTATCTGCCATACCTTCTGGTGCGGTGTCTCACTATCAGCTGTGCCTGCTGATGTGGTGCCTCTTTAAGGGCCATGCTTTCTGGCGTGGTGCCTCACTATCAGCCACGCTTGTTGGTATGGTGTCGCATTATAGTCCATGCCTTCTGATGTGGTGCCTCACAATAGCCCATGCCTTCTGGTGTGGTGCCTCACTATCAGCCATGTCTTCTGGTGTGTTGCCTCACTATAGGCCATGCCTTCTGGTATGGTGCCTCATTATCAGCCATGCCTTCTATCGTGGTGCCTCACTATAGGCCATGTTTTCTGGTGTGGTGCCTAATTATCAGCCATTTCTGCTGGTGTGGTGATCACTATAGGCGATACCTTCTGGTGTGGAACCTCATTATCAGGAATGCATGTTGGTGTGGTTCCTCACTACAGACCATGCCTGTTGGCATGGTACCTCACTATAGACCATGCCTGCTGGTCAATCGCCACTGCAACCAACATTTTACTAGTCGAAGAAGAAGAATGGTTGCAAGTCTAGTGCTGCTCTTACAGAAGTGCCATTACATCAGACATGTTTGCTGATCCGGTGCCACTCTCAGATATGCCTGCTTGTGCAGTGCAACTCTATCAGACATGCATGCTGGGTTCATTTATTCAGATACGCATGTTTGTAAAGTGCTGCTCTACCTGGCAAGGCATCTGGTCTGTGTCAAATCCATCTGGTAGGGTCCCCTCCCACAGGTTTGTAAATCTTGTTGGCTACCATCCCGGAAGCCATCTTGAATATATTTAATTCTGAATGATGCATGAATAGCATCATTGGGATGTTACAACGATTATGTTTGTAATTCAAGAATCAGTAAAATAAGCATTTTGCATGCAAATCCCTGAAGTTTGCCAGTATCAGAGACGATTTTCTTATATATATTTTTTGTAATAAAACGCCACCTTGGCGGCAATCTTGGCGGCAATCTTGTCAGCATTCTTATTTTATTTTTTTATTTGGTTACAAGCTAAGCGTCTTTAACTAGATTCCAACTTCATAGCTTACAATTTAAGATAAGAAAAACAGGTTTTGGACATGTTTTCCATATCACACAATATTTTAACCTATAATTGGCTTCCATCTTGGACGCCATCTTGGATATATCGAAATGCTCAATGCTGCCAGAGTGGCATCACTTGGAATTTTCAAGGACAATGTATACACTACCAGAATCAACAAAGAAAAAAAGTTTAAAATCAAGTTCCAGGTCCTCCTAAAATTCGCCCGAATACCACCGGACTATAGAAAGAAATAATTGTTCTAGGGTGTCGACCATGTAAGACTCAAACCATTAAGCTCAGCTACAGGGAATAGTAAGAAATCGAAATTCTGGGTTATTGACCTTCTAATCCTCAAACCAGCCACCTCAGCTACAGAGAGTTGCATGCTTGGTGGTCAACCCAATCACGGTTGACAACTATCTTTCCTCGTTAATTGCACGCCGGCAGGTCGGACCTCAGACTCCGACGGTTCCGACTTAAAGACCTATAGATGAGAGGGATGGGGCCTGATGTCGTGTCTTTAGTCAGGCCCACCGGAATTTAACTGTTTGATTTCTTTTACTCCGATATTCAGTTGTTCTGATGTTTCAAAGATGCATAATAATAGGATTTTACTATTTTTCATTGACACAGGTGCATTTTTAAATAACGGTAAATGTATTACAGCAGTTAGAGGTACGTATACCTGTATAAATCACCCATTACCTGGATTAGGTCATATTTTTGTTTACAACGATTCTCATCTATCTTTGAATCAACAGTATGTACTTACTGTTGTTAATCTCCTTTTTATATCTGGATTAGTGTGTACTTGGAGATGATTCATGTATAAGTTAGGGATCTTTCATGCGAACGTAACATTTATGTGTCTTGATCCACATCAAAATTAAGGTTGAGGTTAGTATCGTTAAACATGTTTAAGCCCTCCAGTATTTTTTTTACTGAACGTCCCAAGGCAGTGCTTCTTTTGTGGATCCTTTTTGTTATTTATATTTCAGGTTTGTCTTTGTTATGCCGTCTTGTCTGTTCCTTGCAGCGTTGAGATCACCTGCTGGGAAAGTGCTGACCTTTTGACTCTCTTGTGTGTGATGTTTCTTGATTTTTGTCACTTTCCCATTTGGTGTGGTACTTCATTGTATCGATTCCTGATAATTGCCTTCTTCTTTACTTCGTAAGAAATAAAAAATCTCACCCTGTTAGCCTGTAACCAGCTACATTTGTACAGAGAGTAGTAAGAATTTAAATTTCTGGTGTTTTGACCCGGTAATGCTTAATCCAACCAGCTCAGACACAGAAAGAAGTAAGAATTAAAAACTCTGATGTTTGTTTTGACTACGTAAGACTCAAACCATCCAGCTCATCTTTTTTTTTTTTTTGGTTTGGCTTGTTGCTTTACGTCCCAGTCGACATCTATGGTCATGTCGGGACGGTCAATTCACATAACCGCACTTTTTCCTGGGCAAGCTTTACCCAGCGGTTAACCAGTACTTCGTGCAAATTACATGTACTTTCGCTTGTAACTGACAACAACCCTTCTCGATTCAGCGGAAGGGAGGAGAATGACCGTAGAAATTATTTCATGATCAATCTCCACGAAAGTATGGGACCGGACCGGGATCGACCCCTGGATTTGCTGTTAGACACGCATCTGCACTCAGACACGTTGCCGACTGCGCTACGCGGCCCAGCTCAACTAAAAACAGAAGTAAGAAATGAAAAATTATCTAGAAAGTAGTAAAAATCTGGGACTTTGGCCGATAAGCTCCAATTCAGTCAGCCCAGCTACAGAGAGTATTAAGGAATACCATTTGGGGGTTTGACCCGTTAAGCCACAAACCAACCAGGGCCCGGAAAGACAATGCCTCCTTAAAGTTAAGCAAGACTTAAGTTAAGTATTGATATTTCAACATGCTATATTAAATGCTAAATAAATTGCCTGGATCGATGTGGTATTTGTGGTCAAAGATATCATTGAAATCTTCAGAAAAATCAAAACTATTTTAATTTTAATCAGTTTTAAACGTTACTTTTCGCATCCTGAAAAATCAATACTTAATTTAAGTCTTCCTTAACTCTAAGGAGGCATTGTAATTCCGGGCCCAGATCAGTTATAGAGAGTGGCAAGAAATCAAAATTCTGGAATTTTGACCTGGTAAACCTCAAACCAGCCTGCTCAGCTACAGAGTAGCAAGAAATCAAAATAATATCTTTTCCGTACGAGATAAAAAAAAATCAGAAAAAATATCACATAAAATGACCTTTTCCGGTCCGCCTTGTAATGGGGCGGCACACGTTTTTTGATACTTAATCGCATTGTATTGTTATGTTCCAACAAGCATGCACGGCAACATAGTTGGACTACGGGTTAAAAAAAGTGTCTGACTCTTTATCAGTGTGTGTGTGTGTGTGTGTGTGTGTGTGTGTGTGTGTGTGTGTGTGTGTGTGTGTGTGTGTGTGTGTGTGTGTGTGTGTGTGTGTGTGTGTGTGTGTGTGTGTGTGTGTGTGTGTGTGTGTGTGTGTGTGTGTGTGTGTGTGTGTGTGTGTGTGTGTGTGTGTGTGTGTGTGTGTGTGTGTGTGTGTGTGTGTGTGTGTGTGTGTGTGTGTGTGTGTGTGTGTGTGCAAATAGCGAAGATTCTGGCAAGACTGCGAGGATCTGCAGCCTTGTCTGAAAATGTTGACCGATTGTAAGGCGGCCACATTGTTAAGTTGCGGTCACGATGGGGTGCCGCAGGAATCTGTGTGATTTTACAGATACTGCACAGGCTTCACGCGGCGACCTTTCGGTAGCTGCGCGCGGTCTCTACGATTTCTTTAGAGCCTACAATCAATTTTGGGCCCCGAAATACCATCTAAAATCATACATTATCCGCCCGATCAGCGTGCTGTATCTGTGTGGTACAAATGTACAAATGTACCCGTGTAGCAATCATGCGATGGGTCAAACTACATGTCTTGTCAACGACCTACGGCCTTGCAATTTCTCAAAATTTGTCATAGTCAGGAGTTGATTGTAGATGCTACAGCACCCGTGAATGCGTACATTAACTGACTGAATGTTGGTTTTAGTTTGATATTCGATATTCGACATTCGATTTGAATGTTGGATTTAGTTTGATATTCGATATTCGACATTCGATTTGAATGTTGGATTACGTTTGATATTCGATATTCGACATTCGATTTGAATGTTGGTTTTGTTTGATATTCGATATTTGACATTCGATTTGAATGTTGGATTTAGTTTGATATTCGATATTCGACATTCAAAATTTGAATGTGAGATTGAGTTTGATATTCGATATTCGACATTCGATTTAAATGTTGGATTGAGTTTGATATTCGACATTCGATTTGAATGTTGGATTTAGTTTGATATTCGATATTCGACATTCGATTTGAATGTTCGATTGAGTTTGATATTCGATATTCGACATTCGATTTGAATGTTGGATTGAGTTTGATATTCGTTATTTGACATTCGATTTGAATTTTGGATTTAGTTTGATATTCGATATTCGACATTCAAAATTTGAATGTGAGATTGAGTTTGATATTCGATATTCGACATTCGATTTGAATGTTGGATTTAGTTTGATATTCGATATTCGACATTCAAAATTTTAATGTGAGATTGAGTTTGATATTCGATATTCGACATTCGATTTGAATGTTGGATTACGTTTGATATTCGATATTCGACATTCGATTTGAATGTTGGATTGAGTTTGATATTCGATATTCGACATTCGATTTGAATGTTCGATTGAGTTTGATATTCGATATTCGACAATCGATTTGAATGTTGGATTTAGTTTGATATTCGATATTCGACATCCGATTTGAATGTTGGATTGAGTTTGATATTCGATATTCGACATTCGATTTGAATGTTGGATTGAGTTTGATATTCGATATTCGACATTCGATCTGAATGTTGGATTGAGTTTGATATTCGATATTCGACATACGATTTGAATGTTGGATTTAGATTGATATTCGATATTCGACATTCAAAATTTGAATGTGAGATTAAGTTTGATATTCGATATTCGACATTCGATTTGAATGTTGGATTTAGTTTGATATTCGATATTCGACATTCAAAATTTGAATGTGAGATTGAGTTTGATATTCGATATTCGACACTCGATTTGAATGTTGGATTGAGTTTGATATTCGATATTCGACATTCGATTTGAATGTTGGATTTAGTTTGATATTCGATATTCGACATTCAAAATATGAATGTTGTATTTAGTTTGATATTCGATATTTGACATTCGATTTGAATGTTGGATTTAGTTTGATATTCGATATTCGACATTTGATTTGAATGTTGGATTGAGTTTGATATTCGATATTTGACATTTGATTTGAATGTTGGATTAAGTTTGATATTCGATATTCGACATTCAAAATTTGAATGTGAGATTGAGTTTGATATTCGATATTCGACATTCAAAATTTGTATGTGAGATTGAGTTTGATATTCGATATTCGTCATTCGATTCGAATGTTGGATTGAGTTTGATATTCGGTATTCGACATTCGATTTGAATGTTGGATTTAGTTTGATATTCGATATTCGACATTCAAAATTTGAATGTGAGATTGAGTTTGATATTCGATATTCGACATTTGATTTGAATGTTGGATTAAGTTTGATATTTGATATTCGACATTCGATTTAAATGTTGGATTGAGTTTGATATTCGATATTCGATTTGAATGTTGGATTTAGTTTGATATTCGATATTCGACATTTAAAATTTGAATGTTGAATGTTGAATATCGAACATCGAACCAACTTTTGATTGCTTATGTAACTGTGGTATTTGCTCAGTGACCATACTCACTTGCTATTGCGCGCGAGAAGACTTTAAAGACATATGCGGCTAATTTTTATGCGCATCATTCCCGCGCCAGGAAACAGGTAAAGTTGTCTGGGTCCTGCCTTTCGACCATATACGGATTCGGATCAACACAGCTTTCAGAAACTCTTATGTCATATCGATATTCCGACTTTTTCTAAACAAAATAAAGTAATCAAAGTGTGTCCGAAATATCTATTGTCCTTTTATCAGAACTGATCGTCTCAGTACCAAGGACAGATAAATGTAACTCAGACGAAATCAAACGATGTACGCAATTACCCCTGGTTACGAATACGAAAGAGGCCGAGTCTCTTCTATTTGTACGGTTATTTTAAGCGGCGCAAGACCTGACCTCGTGGCCTAGTGGTTAAGGCGTCAAGCTACAATACCAGAGACCTGGATCGATTCCCGGGTGCGCACCTATTTTCAGTGTGTGTTTTTTTTATTCTTTTTCTAGCATTTTAATGTTAAATTGCTTCATACTAGTAAAATGGCATCATCAAAACGCCCGAAATGGTAATTCTTGAACTTTTTATATTGAATTATGCATGAAACCTATGGGGGTGGGGTTAAATTTGGCACTCCTGAAAGAGAATTAGTTCGGTGACCTTAGATTTTTATTCTTTTTTTTGAAAGGTATTATAATAGTCCATGAAACAATAATAAATTCTTAAGATTTTCAACATCAAATTTTTTAATATATGATTTATTCTAAAAAAAACGAATTTCAATTTTCGACGAATTGCCAAAATAGATCATGCAGTATCTTGTCAAAGTTTGGGCTAACAAATGAACTTGCACATTTTCTAAAAGGTTTTAGGTCATAGGCGATAATTTAAGTTAAAAGAAAGAAAGCTGGCTGAAGATTACAACACTTTTAGCTCGATATTTAGGACTGGTGTTATTCTTTCATTTGTTTAGAAAATTGGTCAAATGCTGAAAACTTCCAGATGAGATACTAAACAAATAAGCACGGTGACATATCCTTTTTATTTCATAAATGGATAGCCCATGCATATAACAAACTGTATGCAAAGTATTAAGCAAATTTCAACATGGGAAGTATTTAGTAGCATATGTCCTTAATGTGGCCTGAAAAAATAGATTAAGTTTGTTGTGCTGTCCTATGTAAATAAAATAAATGCTAGATAGTACATGTATGGTGTTGCCGGAGATGTATATGGCAACTTAAACAGTTGTCGTTTTCATTGTTCGACCTATCGCAGCTAACTGGGCTAACAATATTCTCTTTCATTAATAATAACATTTGACAGATAGTAGATCTCCATGCCAATGAAACTTAGCAATTAACTTCACCTCGCCTTATTTCGAAGCCAACAAAGGAAACCTCGTACATTCTTAATGAAGGATTGGCCAGAGAAAAGTTTCAAAGAAAATGGTATTTTTGCATGCACAATATGGTAGGTTTAACACTCGATTATCTTTTTCTCTTTGGACAAGTACTAATTAAAAAAATATTGGTTGAAAACACTGCTTTTGCTATTCAACATATAGGAATTAGAAAAAGTTTTACTGAAGTGCCCCCCCCCCCCCCCGTGACCAAACTATTCCCTTTGCATACAATTGTAGTTTTACTTTTCACACATCATATAAAATTGGCATGATTGGTCATGGGGGGGAATGCTGTCAAAATGCTCAAAAACAATTTAATATAAAAAAACTTTTTAGGAACTACACTTTGTACAAACCTGTAGGTAAATATCTATGTACAATGGCATGTTTCAGGGCTTTAGTTATCATTGTGTACCAAGTAATAAATTGTCTTATTTCTCAACCAAAACATATGCTCTGGGTACTCATAGGAACCGTCCAAATAAGACGGTTCTTTTGAGAACCAAATTATAGGTTAAAACGATTGAGTAAGAAAACAGTCATTTATAATTTTACGCTCAAAAACTGTGTTTATCTAGAGTATGTTGTATACAGTATGCAGATATGATACACCTCAGTAAATATAGATGTACCACGACTTCTGACCAATGACCTTTGGATCTTTCTATTTCAAACGATTGATGCACAATGCGCAAAATGAGCCAGTCCGGCTGGAATATATGTGTATAGTAAAAGTAAATAAATGCCTGAAACTTTTTTTTCTAGAACAACATATCAAAATTGTAAATAGAGCCACGCTTCAAAGCTTTTGGTTTATCTGTAGGTAAAACTGATTGCACTTGAAACATAACCGGTAATATTCAAAAGTCATGGACTGCTTACTTATGAAATCTTCTCAACCTCAATTATATGCAAAGTGATCATTTTATGCTGCAAACATTATATTTCCATGCATTTAGGTGAATACCTGGCGAAACTTTGACTTTCTGTGAAATATAGTTTTGTCACAAAAAATACCGACACCCACTAAACCCTAAAGTACTGGCAATATTATGCAATATTTTCTAAATATTTTTCCTAGGTGCACTAAATGTACGGGTTTGATTTCAGCACAAAAAATAGTTGTCCATAATACATTATCCTAGCTACAGGCTGTCAAAATTTGGGCAGATTGAAAAGGACAGTGTCCGAGGTCCTTCGGACTTTTAACAAAGCGAGTATGATCGTATGATCAGGTAATACCACAATCACACACTGCAGACCAACCCACGCACTGTGAAGAAGAGTCACAGAACACTAAAATTTACAAGACAATACAAGAAAAGCAACAAGTTCTCTCGTCCCAATCAAGTTGATCGCAACACCAGAAGGACATTAAGTACTGAATAACAAACAAAGTACCAAACACAGAACACCCACAAACAATGGGATCAACAATAACCAATGAATCAACAACAACAGAACCACTGCTTTAGAACGGACAGCAACCTAAGCCGCTAAGGGGTTTAGATGCATTTTACTGGTACCAAACCTTCGCCCTAGATTATATTGTTGTTAAAGCACAAAAATGTTTAGCTTGCATGGAGGCGTCCTAACTATAGCAATGTATCACCACAGAGAAACAATATAATTAAATTAACACACTACAAAGAAAATGGCTCACAATTTATAGATAGTCCGGGCTAACATCAAGTTGAGCCACGGTGGGACCAGTCAAAGACAAGCATAAGGCACCAACGAACTAATTAAAGCTTTAAATCATGGCCATCACTGAGTCTGAAGCCTGTCCCACCATCGTGCAATTAAAGAGGAAACCATAGTTATAAACCGTGATTGGGTTTACAAAAAGACATGCAGCCTGGCGATATCCATGTCAAACTTCAACTTTTTTATAACCTTTTATTATCTTTTTGAAATGATCCGTAAAATTAGGTTTTCCAACGATTCTATTGAGTTTATAAATTAAATCGCCATACAATACTGTCTCATACATGTATATGTTTTGTTGCAGAAGAGTTTTATGACCAATATTGTACATGTATTAATTAATCAACTCTGAGTGTCTATGGTAGAAGTATATGATATCGATAACATTGTTTTAATAACATAGCAGTCAAATTGGTTTCAGTTGTTGAAGTCATCAACACTAGAACATATTCTAGCAAAGCGAATAAGTTGAGAAATATATACATCATAGGAAGAGGAGTGACGAAAATCTCCATCACGAAATGGGAAATTGACTATTTCAAAATTAAAATCATCCCGTTTATCATAAATGTGAGTTCGTTATGGACAAGTCCAAGTATAAAACGCGGGCTTCAGTATCAAAGGCATGTGTCTTTTGAGATTTTAGACAAACAAGTAAGGGTTTGTCTTATATCTCATCAAATAATCCCACCTTATATGTTGATTACTCAGTGAGACGGCCTTTGTAAAATACCACCACAAAAAATCGACAGGAAATAATTAATAAAATGAAAAGCGCCCTCTGATTTGAATCAAAGGCAAACTACTTTGAACTATATAGGTACCTCGAGCTATTTAGAGTTCAATATACATTGCGTGTATCCACGTTACAATGTCTTGACCAAACGATCTGATTGGTAGCAATAACAAGAAATTTGTTGATGAAACTCTCCGAAACCTAAGCCATCAATGGGCGGTACAGTCATCAACAGTTTAACTATTTTCCCTGCCATTCAAAACCATTACCACCTGTTTTCTCGTCTGACTACGTGTTTTTATTGCCTGTGAACCATATACATTAGTTTGTGAGTATGATCAGGAAACACCACAATTACAAACCGCAGTCAACCCCACGGCTCGGCGAGGAAGAGCCACACAACCATCACAAGACATCAGGAAGACAAACTAAGCAAAGCAACCAGCTTTCTCTTCCCCATCAAGATGATTGCAAAACTAGAATGGACATAAAATAACGCACAACAAAACATAGAACAATTACAGACTCCCACAATGGGAGTAACATTAAACAAAAAGAAAGACTGTTTAGGGGAGCAGTCAACTGATCAGGGTTCATAGGGTTTGATTCTATGGTAAAATCATTCTGGATTGCATTTGACTATATGCAGTAGACGTAATAAGCAGATGACATATTTCAGGACAACGCTCAGGATTAGCAGCATATGAGTTTATAGACACATGCGTATGACACAATTTGTAAACATTACGTAAATGCTTCAGGGGTGATCTAGGATTTTTGGAAAGGGGGGTTCATATTATTTATATGTATAAAGGTATGGAGTTCGCGTTTTTATCTCATTTTTCTTAAATATCCGATGAAAATGAAATAATTTGGTCTCACTGAGACCAAATTAATTCATTTTCATCGGATATTTAGAAACGGGGGCGAGGAGGGGGGGGTTCAAACGAACCCTTCGAACTCCCTCTGGATCCGCCACTGTGCTTACATGTATGGGTGGTCGACAGCGCCGACTACTGTGGTACTCTTCCATAGCAACTCATATTCGCTTTTTGAGGATCTTGATGCCCTGGCCTCATGCGTGCATGTTGCACTTACGCCAAAAACATTGGCATAAAGACGCTGTCATCAAGGCGTTTATTATATCCTATCACGTTTACAGCTTTCATTGATCATGGCCCAAACTTGAAAAACGTTGAGGGGATGGGATATATTGCATCATCAATTTATCATTCCGTCATTCCTTCAGTCCGTCACACTTTTTATACCGCTAACATCTTTGGAAACGTGCATGGCAGAGTCTGAAAATGGTATACATGTATGTTGATACATGTACCTTATACAATGATATAAGCTGATCCGTATATTGTCCATGTCTGAGTTATCTCCCATTCTTAAATTATGCGCCTTTCATTCAAATAGGGTACATGTAGTAATATTGTCATAAAGATATTCAAAAAGCATTTCAACTAGAGTATTGTTATTTGGTATACTGATTTCGCTACATCATAACGAATCTAGCTTATATATGCATGTGTTGGAAGCTAAACGTAAGAACATTAACAGAGTACTTTGGCAAATAGTGATGCTGCAAAATGCGAGATTTCATCAGGCTTTGCACTGTTTGCTAAGATACAAGTACGGACCAAAGCACATCATAAATAATTTGGAATTCTAATGCTCATACTTTTGTAATGCGACTTCTGATTGGATAACGTAAAATTATTTGCGACAGTATATCTTGCAATATGCTGTCGGAAACAGTTTGACGTCATTAATTACGTCGCATTTCGATGGATGACGTGCAACAACACTCCAATTCGAACTGCAGAAGTGCATTAAATTGGGTTGGGATAACCATATATTTAAAATTTTCATTTGGGATGGTATATCGTCGGATATACGTTCGCCGTAAAACTAAATTTCCAACCGTATATCTGGCGATATACCTTCCCAAATGAAAATTTTGAATACTGTTATCCCCTAAGTCCCTGGAAATGTATAATGACCAATCCAAGCCTCATTGTATCAAACTAGATGGTAGGATTCATTAGTGTACAAAGGGTTAACTCCAACCATTTACCTTGACCTGACTTATGTGCGCATCATAGCTTCAAAAATATTCAAGTTGACTCAACCCTTAGCCCGCAAATAGTTTTGTCCTGAAAATTTCCACTGCTTTTTAATGTCAGTTCATTTCAGATGGAGGCAAACACTATGCACCCTGATCAGACTGGTCTGGTCTGGTCTGGTCTTTAATGCTTACAATATAGGTTAACTATGTTCATATTTGAGCCACACCACGAGATAGTCAATCGCATTAGGCTAAACAATCCAAACCTTTTCTTTGTCACAGGGCTAATTCAATGCATATTTACTTTGGAAGAATGATAATGCAAGATGCATGTATATTACGCAACATTGATTCAATGAGCATTAATATACAGTCACTTTTTCATGACAATAACGCAGAAGCCCAATGATAATAATAAAAAAAACAATTTCGCAAGCTTTGTAAGATAATGGCTGACAGAAAGATATTTTGCAAAACCTTTCCCCAAGTTGCTTGATAAAAAGGAAATCAACAGCATTGTAATGCAGCAAATGTTTGCTAGAGATGGCTTTATCTTATTATTGTTATGCTGCTGTCTTTTTGGCTGAATTTGTACGGCTGCCAATAATGCAGTTTTTAAAGGCATTTTTGCCAGTCGCTTAATCGAATAGGTAGAATGTATTACCTCGTGAACATCTAAGCCTTACCTGAAGAAAAGGTCCCTATAGCAGATATGTTAATCTTAACCAATATAAGCCTTACGTCCTTTTGGTGGGACATAAGAAAACAATGCATACCCAGATCAGACGCCGCAGAACGCGGCGTCTGATCAGGGTATCCAATGTTTGCTTACATAAAATTGGAATAAGATTTAAAAATACCACCCAACAACCCTTGAAATGGACATGGACTGGTCTAACTGATAAAGTGGGGAATTCCATTTGGCTTATATTGGTTCATATAAATAAGATGCTAAATTGATTGTTATGGAAACTGCAAAGGATTATAACTAGAACCAGTCAAAATGTAAATGGTACTGTCTATTCCTTTGCATGCTGAGTAGTTTTTTATGATTTTTTGTATGTTGATTCTTTTTAAAAACTTAAATTTCAGTAACACTATCAGAATGTCAAACGGTTTGGATCCTGAACAAGACCTGTCGGTCCTGATCTGGGTCCAAACTGTTTGCAAAGGTTAACATCAAACAACAAAAGTCGCTGCTGACAAGAAAAAAATTGGAGTGAATCTTTTACATAGACGAAAATTCAATGACGTTCTATGAACATATCTATTACAGTAAAACTTGCGTAAAACGGTCACTCAAAAATAGACAAAACAAAGATTTTAATGACAAATGATAGCTTAATGAATGTCGAAAGAATTGTAGAATGCACCCCTTGGAGCAGACTGCAATGCTTCTGACCGACGAATGACGTTTCAGCGGATTAATAGGACAGAGCGGACGTTTGAGTGGCAAAAAGTGGACATTTTAGCGAAATGGATAATAACCCTTTTGAGTGGATTACCTATATACATACGCCCCCTCCGTTAGCCAGAACAAAGATTGCTCCATTGCTCTTAAAATCATGAGGCTGTGCCCCTTCTGACATGCATAAGGGGATAACTGGTTTACACAAGTTTAACTGTACATGTAGTTGGTCTTATACACATACTTTCATACTTTATGTGAACAAACAAGAAATCGGCCAGCACATGCAATTTTGGTACTTATCGCCTTTAAAACACAATGCCTCTGCCACGCATCCAGAGGCGCTAGTGATCTAAATTTTAATCTGAGTCTTCGTGTTTGCGAGCAGCGAAGGCTTCGACGAGAATGCGCGGATGCGCCGGCTGGTCTAAACATTCGCTGCTCGCCTATGCGATAAGTACTCAATCACATGTGCTTGCCCAAACACTGTTACAAGGTCGAGTGCTTGACTCGAGCCCGAGGGGTTGCGGCGTCGCTGCGTTGTGTCCTTGATCAAGCCTACAATAGTCCGTGCTTAGTACTGGTTCAACCAAGGAAGACCCGTCCCGACGTTACTGAAAAATTGTTGATTGGGACGTAAAGAATCAACTCAAATCATCAAACAAGGCAACGCTGATGCAAAGGCACGTCTAAAATATCACACCGGGTAGGCGACAATCAAAAACGCTCTTAACAATCGACAAACACGGACCAATATCGCTAGAAACGGTGTTTTCGATTGTTATTTGTCGCCAGTTGAGCGAGAAATAAATGGCAATCGAAAACTCTGTTTCTAACGACTTTTGATCTACGTCCGTCGATAGTATCAACGTTTTCGACTGCCGCTTATCCGGTGTGCATTTGCGATATGTAATAAATAAACTCTGGCTGAAGTTCTTTTTACGACACCATTCACCATTTGTTCGCATATGATGATTACTCTCGTCCAATTAGGATTCACAAATGAGGATAAATAATTAATGGTACAAACAATGTCTTTTCAGGAAACTGAAGCGACTCCAAAAGGGCAAGATGATCGCCCTGCGCCATTGCAAGTTAAATTAAACTAGAACTGGGTCATCAGAGCAACTACACGCACTTACGTAGCCTATATGTTTAAGAAAAAGATCAGGGCCCGGAATTGCAATGCCTCCTTATCGTTGAAGTAGACTTAAGAATTGATATTTCAACATGCTATATTAAATGCTAAATAAATTGCCTGGATCGATGCAGTACTTGTGGTCAAAGATATCGTTGTGATCTACCAGAAAACTGTATTTTTTAGATTAGTCAGTTTGGAAACGTCAATTTTCGCATCCTGAAATATTGATACTTAACTTAAAGTCTTCCTTAACTTTAAGGAGGCATTGCAGTTCCGGGCCCAGCTCTAGCAGTGGATTGTTGTATAATAATTCACTGTTTGGAGGTCAGTTGTAAAAAAGATCAAATCACGAGCGCGCAGCAACTTCAAACTTTGTAGCTGAATAGGTCACATGTTGTAGAGGGTACTGGGCAACTTTTTGTGTGACCTTGACCCCAAGGTCAAAGGTCAAATAATGTCTTTACTTCTAAAAGGATCCACTCCTTGACCTTTTGACGTAGTAACATCAAATTGTGTAGGTGCATAGGTCACATGATGTAGAGGGCACTGGGCAACATAAGGTGTGACTTGACCTAAAGGTCAAGGTCAAATAATGTATTTTCTTGTAAATGCAACTTCTCCTGAACTGTGGGATGTAGCAACATTAAACTTTGCTGGTGCATAGGTCACATGATGTTGAGGGAACTGGGCAACATTTTGTGTGGCCTTGACCCCAAGGTCAAAGAATGTCTTTTCTTGTAAATGTTTCTCCTCCTTTACCTTTTGAAGTAGTAACTTCAAACTCTGTAAGTGCATAGGTCACATAATGTAGAGGCACTAGGCAACATTTCGTGTGACCTTGACCCGACGGTCAATGCAAAATAATGTATTTTCCTTAACTGTGGGATGTAGCAACATCAAACTTTGCTGGTGCATAGGTCACATGATGTCAAGGGTACTGGGCAACATTTCGTGTGACCTTGACCCCAAGGTCAAATAATGTATTTCGTGTTAATGCATCTTCTCCTTAACCATGGGATGTGGCAACATCAAACTTTGCTGGTGCACAGGTCACATGGTGTCGAGGGTACTGGGCAACATTTTGTGTGACCTTGACCCCCTTGAACTTGGGGTCAATATCAAATGATGTATTTTCTTGTAAATGTATCTAATTAACCATTGACCATAGCAACTTCAACTTTCCTGGTGCATAGGTCACATGATGTAGAGGGCAATGCTTATGTACCCTTGACGTTGGGTCAAGGTATAATCAAATATTTCTTGTAAGTGCATTTACTCCTAAACCGTTGGACATAACAGCTTCAAACTTTGCAGGTACATATGTCGTATGATGTAGAGGATACTTGGCAAAGTTTTGTGTTTGTCCTTAAAATAAAGTCAATGTCAAAAGTGAAATAATGTACTTTCTTGTAAATGCATCTCATCCTAAACCGCTGGACGTAGTAACTTCAAACTTTGCAAATGCTTTGGTTAGATCAAAAGTGGATATTTGCAATGGTGTACCATCGACTTAAGTCTGGTATTCAACTTGTTTTGAATTTAAAAATCATATTTAAGACTAACCATCATTTCATGATACATGAAATTGTATATTGTAGATACATATAGCTTTCAGATATCGGGCACTGACGTATTACTCCTGCAGAGGCGGGGGAATATAACAGTGTATCTAGTTGCAATATTCTATTCCGCGATCTATGCGACGAAGGAAAATTAATCATTGTCGCTATTAATAAGAGCCGACGATGTAATGTGAATGCTACTGATTACGGTATTTATATCCTTTGTTCCATATTCAGGCTAGAATATGAAGCTGTTGTAGAACATCTGAGACATGTCATAGCTTTAGAAAAACAAACTTTTTGAGCGTAAGATTTTTAATATTTTCTTACCCATCAGTTTTAACATATTTTGTGGGTGTTTAAAAGAACCGTCTCATTGAGACGGTTATTTCGAGTACCCACAACATATGTTTTAGTTGAGAAATAAGAAAAAATGGTACGCACTCTTACCTAAAGGCCTGAAAGTGTGATTTTAGAATTGGCCATATTCAGTAATATTATAATACCTAGTGTTTATACATGCATTTATAAGTTACAGTAAGACTGAAACCAACATGTTCAGCTTGTTACAAAGCCTATCTATGTGAACGCATAGCTGAATGTCTTATTAATTACTCCATATATGGACACTCTCTTAAATAAAGGCCTGAAAGTGTGATTTTAGAATTGGCCATATTCAATAATATTATAATACCAAGTGTTTATACAGGCAGTTATTCTAAGTTACAGTAAGATTGAAACCAGCATGTTCAGCTGGTTACAAAGCCTTACTAGGTGTGCGCATAGCTGGATGTCTTATTAATTACGCCATATATGGACACTCTCTTAACTAAAGGCCTGTAAGTGTGATTTTAGAATTGGCCATATTCAGTAATATTATTATATTCAGTGTTTATATTAGCAGTTATTCTAAGTTACAGTAAGATTGAAACCAGCATGTTCAGCTGGTTACAAAGCCTTACTAGGTGTGCGCATAGCTGGATGTCTTATTAATTACGCCATATATGGACACTCTCTTAACTAAAGGCCTGTAAGTGTGATTTTAGAATTGGCCATATTCAGTAATATTATTATATTCAGTGTTTATATTAGCAGTTATTCTAAGTTACAGTAAGATTGAAACCAGCATGTTCAGCTGGTTACAAAGCCTTACTAGGTGTGCGCATAGCTGGATGTCTTATTAATTACGCCATATATGGACACTCTCTTAACTAAAGGCCTGTAAGTGTGATTTTAGAATTGGCCATATTCAGTAATATTATAATATCCAGTGTTTATATTAGCAGTTATTCTAAGTTACAGTACGATTGAAACCAGTATGTTCAGCTGGTTACAAAGCCTTACTTGGTGTACGCATAGCTGAATGTCTTATTAATTACTCCATATGGACGCCTGTAAGTGTGCTTTTAGAATTGGCCATATTCAGTAATAATTTAATACAAAGTGTTTATACATGTAGTGATTCTAATAGTAAAAGTAAGAAAGAGGGCAAAGATCAGGACTCGAGGCAATCAAGCACCACACCTGATCTAGGATACCAAAGGGAAAGTGGCAACTTCGCAATCAGACATCACAAACGAGGACCAAGAGGTCAGCATTTTCCCTGCAGGTGACCACAAGACATCAATAAACAGATGCACACGAAATCATAACAGAAACAAAAAAAAGAAATAACATAAATGAGTCACGAAAGAAGCACTGACTTGGAACCGTCAGTAAAATATTTTACGAGGGGGGGGGGCTTTTACCGGTTTCACCAACTCAAACCAGCATGTTCAGCTACAAAGACTAGCCAGGTATGCGCATATCTGGATGACTGGATAATGACTCCATTTGGACAATTTTTAACTCGAACAAGCGGTAGTAACAGAAGTCTCTCACAAAACATCAGTTAAATAAAGTGAATTGTGTAAGTACTGAACCACCACTTTTTAGTTTTGGAAATGTTTATAACAAATGTCGTGGTTTCATCTACATTTTTTGATTAACGAGATGATTAAAACTTTGAAATTATTATTTCCACTTTCTTGATGTACGGAGATGTTTCTCGCTCCCCATCGTATTGATGAGAGTATGTTCTGATGTCTGACTCAAAATTGAAAAAAGAGTTTGACAACAAGGCTATCTACATCATAAACTACGCAAAGCATTTTTCAAATTATATCACAGACACGCAGTTTATCATTATTTATAATAGAGTAGCTATTTACAGTCAACTGCCAATAGTCTGATTCCGTTAAAATGGCAAGTTGACTGTCATTACATGTAGCTAAAAACTTTCAAACGGATATTTACAGTCACTTGTCTGGCTGGCTGGTTTTCTCTAATTACGTTTTTATGTCGTCTGGGTGACTGTTATTTTCTTTGTATTGTGTCTCTTCATCTCGGTGACGTCAGTTGATCTGTAAATGTGGCATTTTGTGGTTATACTCATAAACGAACCTCGATATGAGATTTCTAACAATGTGACATTTTCACAAGTGTAGATTCAGACGAGCCTGTTCAGCCCCCTTTTAAGCTTAGAAACTCCAAATGATGTTCGGACAGTAGCTTAACACTCATAAAATAGTCAGGCGACTAGCAAATGCTCTGATCAGACTGCGCGTATGCGCAGGCTGATCTGAGCCTTTGCTGGTCGCACCTACCACATTGATGGAAATCTTTCGTCGCGCGGCACATTTCATATTATATGTTTGGTCCTTGTTCGTGATGTAGTTTTATATGTCTGCCAGTTTGACAATCATCTAACTGAGGAAGAGAGTGTCGGTTGATTTGCTTAAATATAATTCTTGCCTTTATGCATGCCTTTGGATTTATCTTCCTCATGATGCCAACGGTTGGTCTGTGGTCTGTGGGTGCGGTGTTTTCTGGCCATACTCACTTGCTTTTTTTAGAATTTAATCCTCTAGAAGTCTTTGGATTCCTTCATTTCCTGATCAATTCTAGGTATTCAAAGAATAGCTATAACATGAGTTTATTCTAAGTATTAAACTGAGTTAATCGTGGGTCTACTATTGGTTGTCTGTTTTCGACTTGGTTTAATTGTCTCTGTGTGATGTTACAGTTGATAAATTCAGGATCATGCGTGCTAATTATAGATCTATGCGTTTGGACAGCATCAGAATCTAGGCTGAAGGTTTGGCAAATAAAATACAATGTATATTTACGCCTCTCCACCCCAACCCCATTTATTGCGACTGCTGTTTGTAATAAAGCAGTGATTTTGTTTTTGTTATTGTTATAATTTGTGTTGATGTTGCTTTGTTTGCTATGGTTCTCACTGAATACTAGTGTTCCGTGTTAAGTCCTAGTTTTATAATGTATTTATTTGCGTCCTGTCTTGTTTGGCGATCATCTCACTTAAGAAGAGGGACAGCTTGCTCGCGCGTGCGTGCGTGCGTGTGTGTGTGGTCCTAATAAAAAGCTAAGGTCATACGTTGCCGGGTCAGGGCTTTATGCATAATACGACAGCCTTGAGAACCTACAAGACGAGTGGTTTATTTTCTAGACCACGGTGGCTTCTTTCCCTTGGTGTACCATTATAATCTTATAAAATGATTACCTGTAATTGTTTATCCATAGACCTCAATGATAAGAGTTTGGTGAATTGTGACTCTCACAATTCATCAACAGCTAAATAGCTACCACAGAATTGTAGCTTGGCCTCAGACTGACCACCTGGATGCGTTTATTTACCTTGGTGACCGCCATCTTTTATCACTTTTTGTCCTCAGAAGCTGACCACCCTACCCCGCAGCAAATTTGCATAGAAAAAAATATATAAATGCACAGGGTCTCATTTTCTGATCCCCTGCCTTAAAACAAATACAAAATATCAAATCAAAGTTGCTTGCAAATGTGCAGCAGTTGTTCTTCCCTCAAGTGAATTTTTTTTTCAATGCAGACATTAATGTCCAATCGGTGGACATTTTAATTTTAAAATATACGCCTGATTATCCACCCACCTGTTTGCCCAATCACCGTCGTCCTTATATTTACAGGTATATGACCTGTAGACATACGCCTTATTAGCTACTTGAACATATACAATATAGAGAAAATACACGCCCAAGGTGTAGACTGCTGTTGTAAAAGTAAGAAAGACGGCAAAGATCAGGATACGATACAATCAAGCCAGGATACCACATGGGAAAGTAACAAAAATACAATAAACATCACCAACAAGAGCCAAGAGGTCGGCCCTTTCCCAGCAGGTGACCATAAGACGCGAAAGCATTAGAAACTCAAGACACAAAAACACAAATGATCCACAAAAGAAGTCTACATGGTAAAATGGTCATATAAGTGATTTTAACTGTTTATTTGTGTTTGTGAATGATTCAAAAATATTTATTTGTAACGAATAAAGTGCCTGTGATTACCAAATTGTCATGTAGTACATGTTTTTATTTCAAAGCAATTATTAACAAATGAACAGCGGGATGGGTCTTTTAATCAAAATATGTCGGGAACATGCGAAACAGCAATTATTTGTCGGTTCTGCTGTTGATTGCAGCTGCTCTTTGACCTGTCTCCGCCAATAGTTTCTATTCTGAAAATGACGTCTGCGTTTTATGTCTGCTGCATATAATTTATTATAATGCAAATAAGTTAGTAGGGAGTAATCACTATGAAAGCTGATCAGACTGCTTAGGAGCAGATTGATCTGGTCCATCTTGATTGTAATATAGGCTTGCAAAGAACATAAACAGAAAAAAGAGCAGACGGCAAAAGTCTGGACTAGCGGGAAAGGGTTAAAATTAAGACACATGGAGACGTTTTCAAAGAGGAAGCCTTTAGTTAAGAGTGCGTAGCAATAAGTTAATTTTCTTATTTCTCAACCAAAACATATGCTGTTGGTACTCAAAAGAACCGTCTTTATGAGACGGTTCTTTTGAGCACCCAAAGCATATGTTAAAACTGATGAGTAAGAAAATAGTGAAACAATGAGATAAATCTGTCGCAATATTGTCGGAATTTCAGCTAATTAACTCCGCAGAAAAATATGACTTGTAATCAGTCTCTGTTTACTTCATCCATTGTGTAATGAAACACTTGAACGAAATTCTCAGGCAAACATTCATGCCAGGGCCTTTTTTGTTTTTCACCGTGACACGCAAAATATGGCTGTGCCACAAACTAGACAATAATTAAATACATTGGATTTCTCCGAAATTATGAAAACGCTGCTTGGATGAACTATAAATAGGTTGTCGTCACAAGATGTTTTTTTTCACAAACTACAAAATCTACAAACAAAACATTAATGGTAGCAGTGTAATTGTATAAAGTACTTAATTTTATCACAGGACGTCGCGTCTGGAAGTAAAATAACGCTATGCATTAAAATCAACAGAACGCATATTTTCGTAATATTATTTATAACGTTGTGAACTGACGTCTATAATATATCAACGTCGAGTATATAGGGCAAACACTTGACGTCTTCGCGCCAAAAACGCAATTTGAAAATAATGTTAGTGTCATATAATAAATAGAATCTCGCATTATTTAATTTATTAAACTCGTCGCGAAGAAGCGATAAAATGCTCGACAAAATCTCGTTTTTTACTTTTTTTCATCAACTGTTTTAATAAATGCAATAACACATACAGTAAAACCTGTGTAAAACGACCGCTCAAAAATAGACGAAACGAAGATCTTAATGACAAATGGTCATCAATGAAGGTCGAACGTATTGCAGAATGATCCCCTTGGAGCATTTTGCAATATATTTGACCTGCATTAAGCGATAATTGGTCTTGAAAACCAATTATCGGTATTTTTTAGAGTTGCCGTTTTACACAGGTTTTACTGTACGCACTAATGTTAGATCCCTAGGTACGCTTGCTCCGTTCATTCAACGAAAGTCAACCGAATAAGAAAAGAAACTGGGACATCATTTGAGATTTTGATACTTTTCGCAACACAAACGCCCCTTTTAATAGCGCTTACTGACGTATCCTGCGGGACTGGACGTCCAAATGTTGATCTGGCTCTTCATCTTAAAGACCTATATTCCTGTCCAATAGAGTCATTTAAGGATTAACTGATAAGGGACATGTTCAGTATCTCACGGGATTAAAGGGGCCTCAAGAGGGGACTTATCTGTATACAACACAATTTATTTCACCAAGATAAACATAATCATGGGACCACTTTATTGCCCCTGTAAGTATGACATAATCACCTCATAAAGATTAATATTTGGACTGCCTGGACTATCACTCAGGCATTGGTACCACTTTTACTGTCTTAGAATTTAGGGATTAAACCCATACTTTATGCATGCGAGTAGCGAAGGCTCGCATTAGCTGTCGTTGCTCGGAAATTAAGGTATGCACCAAAATCACATACTGTAACTAAGCAACCAATAAAATAGCTAAACGTCCACTAGTACGCTTATTAAGTGGTAACAATGGTTACAAGTAATTGGTCTCTATTTTTTAATTGCTACTAAAAACATCATATTTTGTATATATTGACAATCAAAAATTTCTTTTCTATTATTTCTTTTATAGCTAGACAATGTAAAATGCATTAATTGTAAATATCTCAAGCAAGCACTACCGGTATTATCACAATGTTGATTAGGCGAACTTTTACAATAATCTTTTTCGCAAACTACAAACACAACATAAATGGTAGCAGTGTAATTGTTTTAAGTACTTAATTTTATCACATGGCGTCGCGTCTGGAAGTGAAATAACGCTGTGTAGTAAAATCAACAAATCGCATATTTTTGTAGTATGATTTATTTAAGAATTGGAAGGGTTTTTTTCTGCGTTCACTGAGGTATGAAATGTCGAGAAAATTACATCTAATTTGCATGAAACCGAAGGTTTTCATGCTAAAATTAGATGTTATTTAAACGACATTTCATACCTCAGTGAAACGCAGAAATATAATTTTCTATTCTTATATTCACAACTTCTTTCGTTATTCTTTCTTATTCAGTATTTATAATAATTATGTTTTCCTAAAAATTATGTTTCGAGCTAATAACGTTTCGCGCATTTAGACTATGACGTGCGTATGTAGACGCTATGACGTTCAAAAAACAAAATGGCGACCGTTCTCCAATAAAAAATAAACAACTACATTTCAGGGACTTTTACATTGTGACAACAGAAAATACTTTACATGGGTGTTCATTAGAATGTGTACGATAGTTACGTTATCGGATATGACGTCTTTCGTTTACATTGGTGACGAAAAGCATCATCTGTCAAAGAAAAGAAATGACCCACAGCAAAAAGAAATCGCTATCTTTATTGAGTGATTGAAGAAAGGAAAGACGATATGCAAAAAAATGTTGGTTAACCAGACAACAGTCAGTAAGTTCAGGAAACGATTTTATTGCGGGACTCGACTGAAAACATACAACGAAGTGGCAGGAAAACAAGCATAAGTGCAAGAGGTGATCATTTTGCGGACTGGGAAACTGAATAGATCGCAGCAGACAGTTGATCGGCATGACTACTGTTAATTTAGGCGTCGTATGTAAGTTAATCTTTGCTTTTCCACCTGAAAATATGTGTAGGTAAAATGTCAGTAGTTGCAGGCTGTCCATTTCTCTTCATAGAAGCATTGCGCAGCATCACAAAAGTAGTTCTGTCGTGAATGGCCCCGCCCCTCATGAATACGGACGGGTTCATTGAAAAATGAAATACAGGTCAATGCGATCAGATGACCGTTCATGACCAATCAGAATAACGGATATCAATAAATGTTATGACAGTTGTAATTATAACGCCAATAACAATTTCGAGTATGTAGGGCAGACTTAACGTCTTCACGCCAAAAACGCGATTTCAAAATAATGTTAGTGTCATAATCGATAAATAGAATCTAGCATTTGTGCTCCCGTATAACTCGTTGCGAAGAAGCGATAAAATGCTCGACAAAGTCTCGTGTTTTATCTTTTTTCTCAATTCGTTTAATAAATGCAAAACACATACAGTAAAACCTTTGTAAAACGCCCACTCGTAAACAGACAAAACAAAGATCTTAATAACAAATGGTACCCTAATGAAGGTCGAAGGTATTCTGAAATTCGTTTGACATGCATTTAGCCATAATTGGTCTTGAAAACCAATTTTCGGTCTATTTGAGAGTGGCAGTTTTACACAGCTTTTCCTGTACGCGCCAATGTTAGATCCCTAAGTTCTATTGCTCCGTTTATTCAACGAATGTCAACCGAATAAGACTGAAAGAAACTAGGCCAGCACATGAGATTTTGTTACTTTTCGCAACACAAACGCCTCTTTTAATAGCCCTTACTGACGTATCAAGCGTGACTAGACGTCCAAATATTGATCTTTTCTTCATCTTAAAGACCTATATTCATGTCCAATAGAGATCAATAAAGGATAAACTGATAAGGGATAGTTTCAGTATCTCACAGGATTAGAGGGGCCTCAAGAGGGGACTAACCTGTATACAACACAATTTCTTACACCAAAATGAATATCAATATTTTATCAGAAAGTACCGTAGCCCTTCATGGGACCACTTTATTGCCCCCTGTAAGGATGACTAATCAATTCATAAAGATTAATCTTTGGACTGTCTGGACTATCACTCAGGCATTGGTACCATTTTTACTGCCTAAACTTTAGAGCTTTAACCCATACTTTATGCATGCAAGAAACGAAGGCTCTAGCAGTTGCGGAGGCTCGCATGACCCGTCGTTGTTCGGAAATACTGTATGTACCAAAATCGCATACTGTTACTAAGTGACTCATAAAATAGCTAAAAGCCACTAGTACGCTCATTTAGTGGCAACAATGGTTAGAAGGAATTGGTTTCTACTTTTGTTTTTGCTACTCACATACATCATATATTTGTATATATTGACAATCAAAAAATCCTTTGCTATTCTCTCTTTTATAGCTAGACAATGTAAAATGCAGAAATGTAAATAGAATCGGTCATGTTTCAAACTTCCTAAAATGGGGATGTGAAAGGCAAATATTAAAAGTTACACATATGATAAAAGTCATATGTACTTCAAAGTATGCACACAGAATATGTCAGTAAAATAACTTTGAAAACTTAGAATTATGCATCCAAATAATTATGTCATGTAAACAAAGATATTTTTGATAATCACCAGAATATTTATCCTTTTCTTGGACAATTTTATAAAGAGATGTTCATTTTTTCACTTTGTTATTGATAACTATTAATAATAACACCACCCATAAAGACACCAATAAGTCGTCCATGTTATAGGATGAACTAAAGTAATGATTGAATTACTTTTATTTTGTGGTTGCCATGGCAATTGATTTATTGTGCTAAATAGGGCAAAATTGGCCGTTTTTGTCTTGTTGCTGTAGTAAACGTTTCTGAACATTTTTAATGATAAGGATGATGTATCCAAACATAATCTTTATTAAGTCGTTTCTTTCAGATTTGTAATATTCAAAGTGTAGAAAGTAAGTAGTATTGTTTGGCCTTTTGTTTCATTTTTGTGAACTTTAATTTGACACCTGATTATACGAGACCTGTTTCATGTTTATTTGAACATATTTGAATTTCACCTTTTGCGGTTCCATATAAATAAAACAAACAAATTTTGCTTTTTCATGCATAGCAGACATGTCCCCGGTACTGCAAAATAGACATGATGTCATTTTAAAGCATAGGCCCTAAATACATACCACCCTCCCCCTATCTGATTTTAAGAGCTAAAACGGGTATATCTCCTAAGAAAATACGTATTTACGTGTGCAATTTTCTTTTAAAGTTAGAGGAGCACTCCGTCTATTATTCAAATGGTACTTGATTGTATCGTTTCCTGATCTTTGCACCCTTACTTACTAGGTGTGCCTGTTTTGCTTGGAAACTAGGCTTAATAAGGTTCTTCCATACAAGTGCCCAAATGGATATGTCATGTATAAAATGTGTCATGGAAGAAATAGATAAAATAAATTAGTAAACTTAAAGTCGACTCAATATCGTAGATATTTTAAGTATCTATCACCTAAAAAACTGATCACCAAATATTGCATTTGAGTATTTTGCTTACAATTTAGTGTTGCTATGGAAACTGTAAACCCTAAAATTTGATGTTCATGTCACTTCCAAAAAGTAAATATCCAACTGTAATGATTTATTTTCTAACAGAACACATTTAGATTATTTATGTACAACATATAAAAGGTTCCAAGAGAAAAAAAACTTCATATCTTTTAGAGAAATTGTTCGAGAAAGATTTAGTAGCTTTCGTTTCGGACAGCATTTTTAAACGCTAAAAATTTTGACAAATCATGAGAGACTGTTTCAAACCAGAAAATAAAAAATAAGAACTGTTATCTTGATACCTGTGTGTTTCTGGAGGTCAGACTAACCCATGAAATCAATTATTACCAAATATGAAGAAAAATACATGAGTAGATGCATTTTCAAATTTGTTCAAATAAACATGAAACAAACTCTTGCAGCTTTATAATATTCCAAATTTGAAGTGATTATATTGCAGACCCAAGGGTCGTGCAACCTCCACATATGCATAACAAGACATTAACTAGAGGACCTGAAGGTCCTGAGGCGCTCACCGGACCACTTTTATAATGTTATAATAGGCCAAGGTCAACTACAGATTATAATAAAACATATTTTGTTTTACAATATATGGGGGTTGCAGCAAATTTGGTCCAGTGACTTAAAACAATCTAATGAATACTCCATCAAACAGCCTAGTGATTTCTGAGAAACCAATGTTTATGTAAGTGTGCGGCAGTCCAAATGAGTGTCATTGGATAATAGGTCACAGGTCAGCTTGACATTGGGACAAAGCCATTGTCTCAAATGGTTAAACATTTCTCGAAAGTATAATGATTTCGGCTTTAAAAGTTATAGAAAAATGAACATTCCAAGATTTATCCCATATAAATGCATTAGTAATCAAATTTGACCTTGCCATAAGTAGGTCAAGCTAGATTCATCATTTGTGCAAACCTGGTAGAGACCATATCCCCAATGCTACATACCAAGTTCCAAGGCCATAAGCCTTTTGTTCCAGAGAATAAGATATTTAATGGGTTTTTACCATATTTGGGTGTGGTGGACTTAACCTTTGAAACTTATTTATAGCCATTGTCTCATTAAGTTTAACATATCAAGTGAGAATAATGACTTTGGCTTCAACAGTATTCAAAAATCAACTTTTCAAAAAAAATCACATTTAAATGCAATAGGAAGCAAATTCGACATTGACCTTTAGTCGGTCAAGGTCAACCTAGGATCATCATTTGAACAAACTTAGTAGGTCCTACATCTCCAATGCTAAATACCAAGTCCCAAGGTAATCGGCCTTCTGGTTTTGGAGAAGAAGATTTTTAAATGGTTTTTACCATATATTGGTGTTGCGGCCATCTTGGTCATGTGACCAAAATATTTTGCATACATTTTGGCTAACTCATCAAAAGGAGTCTTCACATGAAATTTGAGTTCAATTGGGCCAATGGTTTGTGAGAAAACTATGTTTTAATATATTGATGGGACTCCAATATGAGTGACCTAAGCTGAAAGGTCAAAGGTCAACCTTGACCTTTGAAACTTATTAACAGCAATTGTCTCATTAGGTTTAACATATCAAGTCAGATTAATGACTAAGGCTCCCACAGTTTTAACAAAAGTCAACTTTTCAGAAATTTTTCAATTAGGAAGCAAATTTGACCTTGACGTTAAGTAGGTCAAGGTCAACCTAGGATCATTATTTGAACAGACTTAGTAGGCCTAACATCCCCAATGCTACATACCAAGTTCCAAGGTCATCAGCCTTCTGGTTCCGGAGAAGAAGATTTTTAAAGGGTTTTTACCATATATGGGCGTGCCATCTTGGTCAAGTGACCAAAATATTTTGAACATATTTTGGCTAACTTATCATGAGAAGTCTTCACATGAAATATGAGTTCAATTGGGCCAATGGTTTGTGAGAAAACTATGTTTTAATATATTGATGGGACTCCAATATGAGCGACCTAAGCTGAAAGGTCAAAGGTAAACCTTGACCTTTGAAACTTATTAAAAGCAATTGTCTCATTAGGTTTAACATATCAAGTGAGAATAATGACTTTGGCTTCAACAGTATTAAAAAAATCATCTTTTCAAAAAAATTCCCATTTAAATGCATTAGGAAGCAAACTTGACCTTGACGTTAAGTAGGTCAAGGTCAAACTAGGATCATGAGTTGAACAAACTGGGTAGGCCCCACTTCTCAAATGCTACATATCAAGTCCCAAGGTCATCGGCCTTCTGGTTCTGGAAAAGAAGATTTTTAATTGGTTTTTACCATATATGGGCACAGCGACCATTTTGGTCATGTGACCAGGACCATTTGAACAAACTTTTGTTCCTGCGTCCTAAGGAGTCTCCATATGAAATTTGAGTTTAATTGGCTTAGTGGTTTCAGAGAAGAAGATGTTTGAAAATGTTGACGGACGGACGGACGGAGGGACGACGGACGGACGACGGAGTGACTGGTATACTATTAGCTCACCCATGAGCCTTCGGCTCAGGTGAGCTAATAACAGCATTGCGCCATTCCTTAAGATTCCCCGACGAGCTCTAGAAAAATTAGAAGGCTAAACAAAAACATAAAAAGTTGTAACACACAGTTGTACATGTAATCAAGCTACTTTTAAATTTACAGTGAACCTCATGTGAATATTGGAATCTATACATGTAATATGAAAGATTAAATGGATACTTACTAAACCCAGACTATAGTAACACATCTAAGATAACCTGCAAACAGAAGTATAATAGAATCATTAACCAATATGAAGTTTGAATAAAATTAAGGCCCACCACATAAGGTTTTTGAACGTTTGTACATCTTAGTTATTATCTTTATTTTGTATATCGAATACTTCTTATGTCTGTTCCAATTGATGGGTGCGCCAGGTCGTGGGAGGGGCTGGAAACCAGACTCGCTGCTGATACGCCAACTCGATATTACAACACGGGTATTCATCCTAAATGGGTAATGGGGTAGATCAATGGCGTGTCAGTATCGGTCTGTTTGACAGCAGGGTTTGCGTCTGCAGACAGAGGGTGAAGGTTACTTTTTCATGGTACTTTACTTTTCAGTACTTTGTTTTTATTCTAAGCGGATTTAATCATGCTGTGAGATTGATGTCTACATCTTTGAAGGACCTCGTAAACAACTTGGATTTTAAGCTTTTACTGCTCTTTCTTATTTTAGAGGCCGGGGACGTAGAGAAGAATCCGGGTCCAAACACAACCGAACATTCACTCTCAATTATTCATAGTAACATCAGAAGCATACGAAACAAATTTGACTTCATAACTGAATATTTTTTAGACTTTGATATTTTATGTTTCACAGAAACTCACCTCGATGTAAATATTTTATCAGACTCTCTAATCCTAACTGATAAATTTGATGCTCCGTACCGAAAGGATAGATCAAATCATGGAGGGGGGTTATTGGTTTATTTGTCTCATGAGCTGGTCCACAAACGCAGACTTGATCTAGAGGGCTATTGGAATGAATCCATATGGGCAGAAATTAAGGTAAATAGGCAAATCTACTTAATAGGAACGTTTTACAGTCCTCGTACATCTGATGCGAATTTCTTTGATTCTTTAAATAAAAATATTGAAAAGGCTTTAGATATTACAAATAATTTAATTATTGTGGGGGACATGAATGAAGACCTCTTAAACCCTAACGTACACAACTTGAAAGATATACTGATCCTAAACTCTCTTAATAATGTTATCTCTGAACCCACAAGACAACATGCTCTGCTAGATCCCATCATAATTCACAACGACATGTCTTTTCTACATCAAGGCATCCTAGAAATTCCACCTGAAATTAGTGATCATAGTGCTACATATCTTCATCTTCCTTTTCAATACCCTCTGCATAGATCATTCACTCGTAATGTCTGGTTATATAAAAATGCCAACTTTGAATTGCTCAATAACAAAATACTCCAATTTGACTGGACATGTTTGAATCAGGGCTCTGTAAATGACGCAAGTATTCTTTTTAATGATATTTTTATTGAATTTGTAAAAGTGTGCATACCTTGTAAATCTATTCTTGTTCGAGAAGATGACAAACCATGGTATGACTCTGAGATTCGACGAAATACACGGAAAAGAGATAGGCAAAAAAAGAAAGCAGTTAAAACAGGCAATATAACAGACTGGATTAAATATAATCGTCTTCGTAACAAAGTTAACAATCAAAGAAAACATGCCAAAGAATCTTTTTATAACAACTTTGAATTAATTATTACGGATTTCGAAAATAATGACAAAAGGAAATTTTGGAAAGTTATTAGGCATTTTGTTAAAAACAATAGTTCATCTTCAGCTATCCCTCCTCTCTCTTCTACCCTTCCTTCGGGCGAAACACAATGGGCATTCACTGATGAAGCAAAAGCAGACTGTCTAAACGATTACTTTGTCTCTATTTCTACTGTTAATGATGAAAACACTGTACTACCTCCTTTTGAAAAACTTACAAACAATTCACTATCAACAGTAAACTGCACTGAAAATGAGATTGAAAATTTAATAAATGTTTTGAATATAAACAAGGCAAGTGGCGATGACGGAATTAGTCATAGGATGCTTAAAGGAGTCTCTAAATCTATCTCGAAACCCCTTTCTATTCCTATGAACAGATCATTTAATGCAGGTATCTTCCCTGAGGCATGGAAAGTAGCCAATGTTATACCGATTTTTAAAAAAGGTGATAAATCTCTACCTTCAAATTATCGACCTGTAGCACTCTTAAGCTGTCTTGGTAAACTACAAGAAAGAATTGTTTTCAAGAATTTGTACAATTTTTTAATTGATAACAACTTGTTATATAAATACCAGTCAGGATTTCTTCCTCATCATTCTACAGTTTTCCAACTGATTGATATATACCATAATATTTGCCAAGCTTTTGACAATAACCTGTTTTCCTGTATAGTTTTCTGTGTTGTGTCTAAAGCTTTTGATAGAGTCTGGCATAGAGGTCTGCTTTTTAAGTTAAGGCAAAAAGGTATTGATGGTAAGTTGCTCCAGTGGTTAAATAGCTATCTAACTAATAGAAAACAAAAAGTTACCCTCAAGTCCTGTGCTTCGACTATAAAGTCCATCCTTGCAGGAGTTCCCCAGGGATCAGTGCTTGGACCCCTGTTATTTCTAGTATATATCAATGATATTGCAAAGCAGTTACTAAGTTTAACACGATTATTCGCTGATGACAGTTCTTTATTCTATGCTGCAACACGTCTCTCAGACATAGCAGGTATTATAAACCATGATCTCATTATGCTTTCTAATTGGGCCATACAATGGTTAGTCAAATTTAATCCTCTTAAAACTGAAGCAGTTCTTTTTACTCTTAAATATTTTGAATCTTTTCCTCAATTAATATTTGATAACACTCCAATAAAATTTGTCGAAGATCACAAACATCTGGGCATAACTTTCAGCCAAAACGGCCAGTGGCACACACATATTGAACAGATTGCAAATACAGCGTCGAAAATATTAGGCATAATGCGCAAACTCAAATACACTCTGAGCAGAAATGCATTAAATCAAATTTATCTATACCACTTATTACCCATCATAGAGTATGCATCAATAGTTTGGGATGGCTGCACACAACAAGACTCTAACACTCTACAAAAAATACAAAATGAAGCAGCTCGTATTGTTACTGGACTAACCAGATCGGTATCGTTAGTCAAATTATATAATGAATGCGGATGGACTAATCTATCGGTAAGGAGACACCAACAAAAACTGCATTTTATGTATAAAGTAAATAATGGACTGGTTCCATCATATATTACTGATTTATTTCCCCCATTAGTAAGTGAAATTTCGGGGTACCCCCTCAGAAACAACAACAACTTCTCTATACCATTTACACGAACTAATATATCACTAAGATCATGTATTCCATCAGCCATCAGAATGTGGAACACTCTTGACGAAGGCCTCAAAAATCAGCCAACAATATCTTCATTTAAGAACAACCTGCAAATTACTACTTTTCCTAAACTACAAGTACCTAACTACTTCACATCAGGAAACCGATATCTATCAGTAATACATGCTCGAATAAGAAACAATTGTAGCAATCTGAATAATGATCTATTTATAAATCATCTTCGTGAAAATCCTCTCTGTAGTTGGTGCAATGAAATAGAGGATAGCAAACACTACTTCTTTCATTGCAACAACTACAGAAACGAGCATCATCTTTTTTTCGAAGCTGCAAGAGAATTTCAGCCCCTAACTACACAATTATTGTTATACGGAAATGAAATAGTTGAAAATACACTTAATTCAACACTATTTAGAGCAGAACATGATTATATAAAGAGCACCAAACGTTTTGACAATACATAAACATATTTTTCTTTTTGACTTGGAAATTTAAGTATATTTATCTCACTTTCTGCTATACTCAATCTTCCCTATGTCGGAGGAGCAGGCCTGCTCCTTAGAACTGGTGGTCCCAACAACTGGGTGAACTTTGACATGGAGTATGCGATCACTGTAAGAAATGTTTCACGAGTGTAGACGCATATCAGATATTTAAAGACAAGCGGTTTGGATGTCGATCCACTAGGATTGGCAGACAGATTTTTTGCCTTTAAGGATATGAATGATGCTAATCTGCACTCTAAAACGCACTCATAGACAGTTATTTATCTATTTATTTATTTATTTATTTATTTATTTATTTATTTATTTATTTATTCTTTATGATTTTGTATAGTTGAAGATATGTTTTGTAGCCATGTTTACATGCTTTGATTGATCTGCATATGTAGGGGGAGGGTCGTAACTAATGTTGCGAGAACTTGTGACCCAACCCCATTGCTATTATTTGTGGCAATAAAATATGTATAAATAAAAAAAAGTTGGTATATGCGCAAAATTCCCCTTTAAACGCCCAATGCTGACGTATCCAGCAAGGCTAAAACGTTACAATGTATCTACATCCATATTCTGTGTATGTGTGCAACTCAAGTGTTGGCTTATATAACCATTGAGTCATGTTGGGTCCGATCACTTTCACAAATAGCATGAATAAAAAGCCAATGACGGCTGCTGACACTTGCATGTGAAAAGCATACACTATTCATGCCCAGAACAGCTGTACATAGGAACAGGTCAAACATTGGGTTATGTTTAGTCACATCACTTTCATAAGCGAATGACGGCTGATGACACTTGCATGTAAAATGCGTACTCTATTCATGCCAAGTACAGCTGTATATAAGAAAATGTTAACCCGTCCAGGAAATGTCACCGCCACAGATTAATGACGAATGAGTAAGTGAGTATGACAAGGAAATGCCATAATCAAAGAATACATTCCAACCCACGTCACCGCGAGGAAGAACAATAAGCCACACGACAGGAAGAACGCAATTAAAGTATAGCATCCATCTCTCTTGCTCAGCGAGATGATTGTTAAACTAAAAAAACACTAATAGTAAGGAAAAAAAATACAAAAAAAAATACGCTTATTTAAAGGGTACAGGCATTTTGTGAAGAAAAGGTTTAGTGATTACTATTAGGGGTATTTTGGTATGCTGATTCCAACAACAAATGTTGGCAAGCTGAAAAATGGCGTCTTCGCTATCTAATTTGCATATTTCCAAGATGCCGCCAAATTGAAGAAAAGTCCATTATAATCTTTAGAGTAACGTGTTAAGGATGCCAAACTGGTACAAATCAATCCATTTTTTTCTCATGATTGGGGGTCTTCACTGACATCAATTTATGCAATTAGAATTTAAAATATGACCAAAAGGTACTCAGGGGGGGACAACTTGAGCAAAAAATCTTGCTTCCGACCTAGTTAAGGGTTTTTCAGATAGTCCATGCATATTATCTGGCCCAAATATGTCAAGAATGATTTCAATAAAATGAGAACTTTAAAAAAGGTATCGCAATGATATCACTATTGTTTGCAGGAAAAGTTGACGATTAAAACTTAATTCTGAAAGTTTCAGCTAGGGGAGGGGGTTAATGCGATTTTTAAGAAAGTGGGCCTGTACCTACAAAATGGCTCGTATCTCATCAGTAACTCACCCTACACTATTAAACCTGCTAGCAAATTAAAGCATAGATATAGTACTTTCATCCGATGGAATGGTCTGAGATGCAGATTATCTAATTTGCATATTCATTAATACTGATGAAAACTTCAGAAAATAAGGGAAATTATAAAAAATATATATATATATAAACTGAATTCTGCCCAAAACTGTCCTTGTTGCATGTTATTATATCATCAATGATACAATATGACAGGTCCTTTCATCCAATAGTCATATATAAAATAATCTCATTTGCATATTCATGAATATTTATGAAACTAAAAATAGAGGTACATTCATGGAATAACTACCCCCCCCCCCCCACACACACACACACCTCGGGAGGGGGAGGGGGCTTACTAGACTTACCTTGCACCCAAGGACAATTACTCATGGATGCAAAATCCTTCAGTGAGACCACTAAATACCAAAAATGCTTATTGTCACTGAAAATAATTCAGTTTGGATTACATAAAATTAATTTCATGGTGTCAATGGCAGCCCACCGGGCATTGTAGCTTGGCCATTTGCAAGCAGACCAAAGATCGACACTTGCGTGCCGCAATTCTTTCATGGATTTTTACTTCTTCCACTAATACAAGAAAAGCAAGCTGTCAATTACTGGCGAAACAAAATTGTCGCTAAATAGCATAGAAAAAAACTGGCTCAGGGAGTCTTGCCTAGAACAATTTACCCCCCACACCCCCAAATGTGAAAATCCACAATATGATTCTAAAGAGCGTGGAGTTACCTACAAAATGATTCATATCTAAGCAGCTACCGATCCTGGTACCAAATTAAAAGGCAGACATAGTTTTTTATTCAATGTGCTGATATGCAAATTTTCGTTTTTGCGTATTCATGAGTATTAATAAAAAATGGAAATAAAAGAAAATTCGTAGAAAAAATAAGGGGATGTACCTGTCACGGAGTTTCCGTGATTTAAATCACTTACTACAATGTAGCAGACCATAAAGTGTCAGTAGAGGATGTTACGTCGCGACGTTAGTAACGTTAGTAACTAAGGACATAATGAAAAATGGACTTAACAGAACTGCAGGGCAAAACAGAGAGGCAAGAAATATTGCAGCCGTCAAGACAGCGGCGGAATATGGATAATTTGGAATATACAAGAGACAAAATGGACATCAGAAATTCACAGGGACAATAATTATAAATATTATTGCTAAATATAGCATACAAAAAGGGAAGTCGATTTGTTAATTTATCTTATTAGCCAACTAAATGTATTTCTACAACGATTGTGTTTGTATTTCTTTCTGTGGCGAAAATGTGGAAAGTTTTATTTTTGCTCTCTCTTCGCCACTGTGCCTTTACATATTACCCATATGTCAGTTGCTATTTATCATAGACTATCAAACTGGATACCAAAGCAAAGCTTAGAAACAGTACTTGCATCCAATGGTACGGTATGCAAATAATCTAATGTGAATATTCATGAATAATTATGAAAACATGAGAAATAAGAGAAAAATGGTAGTAAAAATAAGGAGGGTACATACAACATTAAGTAAATGTCAGCTGCTAACTATTTTAGACTGCCGAACTTGTTCCCAAATAAAAGTTGAGACATTACACTTTAACCCAATATTATAATAGACAAATTATCTAATTTGTATATATTTGAATATTAATGAAAACATTAGAAATAAGAGCAAAATTTTAAAAAAATTAAAACGGGTGTACGTACTACATAACCCATAATTTATGTCAGAGCTAACAATTCTAGAATTTCAGAATTGGTACCAAACGAAAGGTGAGTCATAGTACTTTAACACAATAGTCTGATATACAAATCTAATTTACATATTTGTGAATATTAATACAAACATTAAACAAAAGAAGAAAAATTGCAATAAAATCAAAATGGGTATATCTACAAAATTACCTATATTTCATCTGCTAATTGTCCTAGACTAACAAATTTGGTACCAAATAAATTCTAATACATAGCCCATTGTATGCCATGATCAGATATGCAAATCATTTTATCTTATGTTCTTAAATATTAATTTAAATGTTAGAAATGAGAGAAAATGGGTAATAAAAATAATGGGGTGTATCTACAAAATTACTCATATCGTAGCTGCTAATATTCCTAGACTACCACACTTGGTACCGACTTAGAGTTAAGACATTTTGCGTCACTCAATAGTCATTATGTGCAATTATCCATTTTTAAACGTATTAATATTAATGTAAACATTGGAAATGAGAGAAAAACGTAGAAAAAATAGTGGGGGCCTACTTCTAACATTACTCCTATCTCATCTTTTAATTCTACTAGACAATTAATCTTGGCATCAAATTAAGGCTGTCACATAGTATTTTATTCTATGTTGGGTCATCAAATGGCGTTTGGCTGGCGGGCCAATGATATCCCGCTTTTAGTGCTATTTTGATCCTCTCTCCCCTCACAAAATAAGCCGTCAGAGTTAGACCCCCTCTGGCAAAACTTTCTGGATCCGCGCATGCAATGCAACAATGCAATAAGTGCCAAAGTTTTATGTGCTGGCCCATATGAAGAAACCACATTCGGCTTTAAACCTAAATTGTATTTCGAATCAGTTCACGCGACATTCAATGAATTTATGGTGCACAAACATAAAATTGATTTAATGATGTTTAATATCGGCACGCATTTTGCTGATGACGTTAATACTCCACATGACTAAACTGTCAGAGAAAGTCATATTTCAGCTATATTAGTTTTTGCAACAGAGTCGCGCTCCCTGTGCGACTTATAAGATTTCCAAAAATGAGATTTCAAACAATGTGGCATTTTGACAAGTGTAGACTCATACGAGCCTATGCAGCCTCGCTTTAAGCTTAGAAACTCCTAATGGTGTTCAGTCAGTAGCTTAACAATCATAGAATACTCAAGCGACCAGCAAAGGCTCTGATCAGACTGCGCGTATGCGCAGGCTGATCTGAGGCTTTGCTGGTCGCACATACCACATTGTTGGAAATCTTGGGCACTGGCTCATTAAATTTTCAGCTATATCAGTTTTTGCAACAGAGTCGCGCTCCCTGTGCCTGGCACTTATAAACTGCACGTGGCGCCTGCTTGTGCTTGATATAAAACATGTACCAAATATACACAACATTAATGTCGTAATGGTATGTCATGCAAACTTTTGGGGTAGTATGTGCCACTTGCAGGAACTCTTTTAGATTATATCCCTGCATGCCGCAAGAAAAGTGTCAAATACTAAAAATATATATCCGAGAGGCCTGTTTTTGAAACGCTGCCAATACCAAAAATGTAACATCAGATATTGTGTGGTTGCTAACAGAGCAGTTCTGAAAAAAGTCAGGATTCAAGATAAGTGGAGGCAGAGGGCATTTCAACATTGGCCCCTTTTTATACTGATGGATTCATCCACCTGATACGATACAATAAACTTGGGATGGTTCATTATATATTGAAGGGTTATGGGTTATAATTTCCAACTAAAATTGAATTTCTTTTACTGTAGATCGTTTTGGTCTTAGCAAACAGTGTAGACCCTGATGAAATACCACGTTATGCTTCACTGTTTGCCTAAGTACCCGTTTAATGGTTCCAGTATATAAAGGGTGGATGTTTCGGATATTCCATTAAATTATTTGCACCGGTATCCAAGTTAATGTACAAGTTGGCAAAATTAGCAAAGCTTCAAGTCTGTTTGGGCATCCACATAATCTGATCAGAATCTTAAATTTCCGCCTGGAGAAACTTCAGCTATGGGTAGTTCCAGAAAACATGTTAAAGAACTTGTTTATTTCAAATACTTCTTATTGCAGATAAGATATTTTAATCATCTAGTCTCACAATGATTGTATGTATATTCTGCTTCACATCTGTTAAGTCTTTCACCGGTAAACCAGCAGCGCCACCTCTTTAGCATTTTCAGGCTGGTTTAAACCATTATGTTGTGATCTTTCTTTCAGATGTATGTTAGTTTTCAGCCTCAGTAGCATCTTGCAACTTTCAACTAATAAATACACGTTCTTGACAGGGGGCACATTTATTAACCCATTTATGCAGAATGGAAGTTCCCTCTCTTATCAAGTGGACCAGTCCATTTCCGTTTTAAGGATTGTTGGCGGGGGGGGATGGTAAATTGTCATTTTCATTCAATTTGAATAGAACATTCTGTAAGCAAACAGTGGGTAGCTTGATCAGATCTGATCTGGGTCTGCACTGTTTGTCTATGTCCCACAAAAAGGACGCTAGGCTTATATGGGTTAAGAAATATTTGTTCTATAAACTGTGTACTATATAAAGAACTTATCATAACCGATAAGTGGGTGAGAACAGTCTTTTGAGCAAGCTGTCTTATCTGCTAACAAATTGCTACTTTTTAAGTTGCGCACGAGCCATCACTTCTGTTGTTACAAAATGTATATATTTCACAATGCAGGAAATCCGAAAAAGATAATACTTTACATCTTGTGCTGAATGAACTCATTTGCTGATAAAACAAAAATGTTTACATTTTGATTAGCAAGGCAAGCCAAACAAAAAAGATGCAATAAACTTTAAAATAAAACAAAAAAAATAACGGCCACTACTGGGTTTTAACCATAAATAAGGGTTAGACAAGCAAAGTACCGTAGCACCATACATGTACACATGGCACCAAGCGATAGTGACACAATAACATACTTAAACTACATATATATAATTTAAGTATGGAGTAAAAACATTTAACTCATCCCATATAGCAATCGATTAGTATTAAGTTATTTCATGCCTGTTTGTATTTTAGTCAAAACTATTATCCCGAGGTACCGCGGACAACCTGATGCACTATTGCACGAGGCCGAAGGAAACGAGTACCCACACTTTATGTTTCTCACCGTAAACAACGAAGTTATGGGTGTTGCAAGGTGCCAAACCATGCCTCAAATCCGCCATTACTACGCGCAAGTCGTTGAACGCCTTCGTGTTAGAAGCAGCGAAGCAGGAAACGAGGCCATGGTATAGTCCCAGTCAATATACAAAACTATTGCCTTGGCAACAGTTCAATAACTCGTGCCATAGCAAAAACACACAATTCCTCTGTATATAGGCGGTTGGATAATAATGTGATTTAGGCAACGACCATCTTCATCTTCATCTTCCGGATACAGGTCAGAAATCCAAAACTGGAATGTAACTTTGACCACGGTAAGGTCAGGACAAGTAGATCACCTCTCAAGAGTATGTACAGTAAAAGGGTACCAATTTTTACAGTTAAAACTATATACAACCGTGGTTTGTTACGCTGTGGACGGTATGGGTCTGCATAGCGACCAAAGGTACAAAGTAAAAAATATAAAAAACAGGTGAAGCCCATTTTTAAGCATATCTTTTAAACTGTATGGAATATTTTCATGAAACTCCATAGGAGAGTACATTTAGTCAATATAAATAAGACAACTCTCACTACTTTGGATCTTGGAATGATCTGCCCTTTGTTAAATTATATGACAGGGGCCCTACTTTTTGCACTAAACGGAAGTTAGCCTCGGATTAATGATGTATACATGTATTACAGTATCCTAATAAATGTGTGCATTTGGTAATTAATATGAAATTTAGACATGCTCTTTTTACAGTAAACACATACAGTAAAATTTGCCTAAAACGGCCACTCTCAAAAAGACCAAAAATGTTTTTCAAGACCAATTATTGCTTAATGCAGGTCTAAAGTATTCTGCAATACGTTCGACCTTCATTAAGCTACCATTTGTCATTAAGATGTTTGTTTTGTTTATTTTGAGTGCCCGTTTTCGACAGGTTTTACTGTACATATATCAATCTGTTCGGACAACTGCAGGCCTATACTTCTTAACTAAATATATCAGTTAGTCAATAATTTAGGTTTACTCTTAACATGGGAATTACTTCAGCAGCGTACATGTAGTAATGGTCACTTATTATGGTTAACCCAAATAAGTTAATTATCCTACTGAAGATGACGAATTATTTGGTTCCACACATTTCTTTTTAGTACCAGATACGTTTTAGAATGCATTCATCATGGGTCGTGCATATTACTGTGAAATGATTTTGTATAAGAATCGAGCCAGTTCATGAAAGTTTAAAGTAGGTTTCATTATCCACGACCTCCTGGCACCAGCTTAAACATCACATGTATTCTGCTTTTTGTCAGAAACCGTTAGTCTCAAGGGATCAACATTTAAAAATGCTAAACAATGTATTAAAACTTTAACCGATCTAAGTCAAATGGAATTTCCCATTCTCATCAATATTTCCATTTTAAGGGTGGTTGGGTCGTATTTTTCATATTCTTGTATACAAAGGGTGCATTAAGAGGCTATTTTGCCTTCCCCCCCCCCCCCCCCCCTATGAGGTCACAAAATAAAAGTTGTTCTTCACAATTTTCTTCTCATCAGTTTATTAAAACAAAAGCCAAAGTTTAATTTTTTAGTATTGATTCGATATTTGCGGTTGCTATGGTAACAATAATGGCCGCCAAAAATAGGCTGAAAATAGGAAAATGATCATTTTTGAGCATATTCGATACATGTAACAGAGGAATTCATATAGAGCACAAGCAAATACCAACAAGATATTTTACAAATGATGAGAATTATCGCGGCACACAATATATTAAAAGGGTTTTGTTTGTATTCGCTTGTGCTGATATCTAATTCTTAAAAAGTCGGTATTCAAAAGCCTTAAATTTGGCCAAAAATGACAATTTCTCTATTTTAAGCCTTTTTCGTCCGCCATTTCTGTTACCATAGCAACGGCAAAAGTAAAATAAAAGCCCGGATATTACACTTGGGTTATTATTCTTATAAACCAGTTGGGTGAAATTGATGAAACACTACTTCAGTTTTTGGCTCCAGAGGGGGGCCAAACTTGCCCCTTATTACACTTAGCTCTTTTAATGGAACATTATGTTAGCAAACAATGGAGATCCAGATCAGGCGTCTGATCTGGATATCCACTGTTTGTCCATGTCACACAAAATGGACGATAGAATATATGGGTTAAATGAAAATAGTTTTTAATTGCTATTGAGTTTCAGGTTCAATTTTCTTTTTAATTGGTCTTTTGTTTTAATTGTATCGTGATTCGTGTTGTATTCATTTCCGTTCTAATTTTCGTGTTCTAATATTTTTTGATGAAGTAAGGAAAGAAAACGTCCCTTCCTTTACTCCGTATCATAATCAATTCGTAATCATTATATTGTACTTATTGTACATTTAAGCACTTAACCCTCAGCCCGCCAGTCAAGACTTTTGTCGTCGTTTCCTCTCATCTTAAATAGTCAATATTGCAAACAATATGGACAATGATCAGATCTGACGAAGGCTCATACTGTCTGCTTCCATGAAAAAATCTAGGATGAATAACACCTGAACTTATGCAGCAGACGTAAAAAGCAGACGGTATTTTGAGGACAAAAATAGTGACTAGATAAGGCTTACGCAAGTTGTCGTATATCTGCAACAATGAACAGTTCATGCTCGGATCCAGAGGGCGGGGGCAGGGGGGTCTAGAAAATCGCAAAAATATAGGGTTTTAACATTACTGGTCCGGATCCCCTGTAAAATTACAAAGCTTCCACGCCAGCATTCAATGTTGGGTCATCATCGGCCCGTCAGTGAAACGCCATTAACATGGTGCTACGTTGGTGGGCCGATAGCGGCCCGCTTTTAGTGTTAGTTGGATCCTCTGTCCACCCATAAATAAAAAAAAACCATTTTCAAAGTTGGACCCCACTGACAAAATTGTCTGGAACCGCGCATGCAGGTTGCAGGATAGTCTTGTTACATGTAACTGAAAAATGCATTGCATCACAGAAAACTAACGGTCGCAAGACACCAGGAAGACAATTAAAGTCAAGCAACCAGCTCTCTCTTCCCCATCAAGAGTATTTCTTAACTGGAAAGGTACTGAATAAGAAAACAAGAACCACCGCCAATGATTCAAAAACAACAGAGCCACCGCCGTAGACCAGAAGGCAGCCTAAGCCACTGGGGGCTTAAATGTATTTATTGGTTAATGTACCAAATCTTTGCCCTATATTCTGTTGTTGTTAAAACACAAAAATATCTGGAAAAACGGATCCTTCAGAAATAGAGAGAAGCTACAATATAAAAAAACAGCAGGCTCGGTTTTATTGCGTTTTTTTCATGAGAACGTATGGAAAGTGCAACAATTCTCACACCCCCAGCACCAGCTTAAGTGGTATTTAGCTTTCCGTCAGAACCTAATATTCCTCAAGGACCAGAATATGAAAAAATATCAACACTACACTGAACGGCAGTTTTAAGTGGCCACCTTACATTTTTTGCGCCTGTTCAGAGAGTAAAAATCGCTCTTACACAATTTAATTCTATAAAAAAATTCCAAGGCTTTGTCGAGACTCTGCAAATTATGTCATTTCAAAATAACTGGTAGACGAAGGCCGAGTAAATTTACCTCATTTCTAAAAGTCGCACTAAAATATTTCTCAGATACGTTATCCATTTTTATTTTAATTAGTTTGTAGCTGTGATATAAGATGAAAAAGAACCAAAACGGTTGTGACAATTGAACTCTCCATTTCTATTCTAAATTAACATGAAAACATCCACTAGCCAACCATGCAATTTGCATACAAACTTTGCATTGCTCTGAACACTTTTTTATCAGCGGCACGACATTGAAATTTTCAGCGATTATTCATTATGAATAGGCGACACAGTTCCATTTATAAATTTATAAAATATTTAACATATGCCATATAAATAACCTTTAAAGTATCACGTTAAAACCGGAAGTGGACACCAGTTTTGTAAACATTTTCGTCAGAAAATGGGCTGATAAAGCTGAATATGTTTTGTCAAGCATGTTCACCATTCGAGAAAGTCCACCACAATTCGAGAATAGAATCATGGCTCGGTGTATGTAAGGAGAATTACGCGTAGTACTATATATGTACCGAAAAGTTCCATTTTCTTAGCTGGAACTAGCATTTGAAAATTAGCTCTGTAGCATGTGGGTTCAGCTCTATTGGAATCGATTATTCTGATTATCCAAAAAGTTTAATCAGCAGAATAAATGAGCGTCACGTTATACAACGTCAGCGTCACCTTATCACCCGCGTTGTCAAAGTAGATTTTCGATGTACATGCGAGGTCTGATTCCACGGAATTTCGCGGAATTGGCCGAGGCAGTTCCGATTGGCTGAATATGTTTTGTCAAGCATGTTTACATGAATGAAAATACATACAATGATTTTAGTATTTGGTGTTTTTTTTTTCAAGTCGGCTAGGCGAGTTTGTAATCACCTGTGTTTCAATTCGCTAATAATTGTTTGATATATCACGGGTTTTTTACCTTTGACTCTATAGGCGAGGAGCGTTAGAACAAACAATAATCACAGTTTTTTAAATTAAAATGCACGAGGAAAATGCGCGCCATCTGACGTCATTTGTTACTGCAAAATGACGTCAGTCGTTGCGTTAGACGGCGTGATGTCGTTTATAGGCTTGAAGGACGTTACAAATACGTGTTAACGTATGCGATAAAGTCCAACTATTGGCGGGATTTCCTCAGTGCAATGGGGGAAAGTTGGAAGAAGCTGAAGACTATTTCTTAATTGTAATGCGTTGTATTAACGTCTCATGACGTCCACTTAAAGCACGCTACTAATTGGCGACGTTGCATTTTTACGAAACACAAAGTCGTAGAGGCTGTGTAACAACTGTTGATTAAGTGTTTCAAGAATCAAAAAGAATGCAAACAGTGCCGATACAAGAAAAACAGACACTCAGAGTTGATTGTTAAATACAATACTGGTTTAAAAACTCTTCTGCTACAGGGCATATCAGAGCCAGTATTTTATGGTGATTTAATTTATAAATTCAAAAGAATTGTTAGAAAACCTAATTTTAGTGATCAATTCAAAAGGATAATCAAACGAAAATAAGTTGGATCTTACACGGATTTAAGGCGATAGATTACAAACCCAATCTGTGTCTATAGCTTTGGTTACCTCTTTAATTGCACAACGGTGGGCCAGGCCTCAGACGTTAAGCTTTTATCGGTTGGTTTGTGTCTGATGCTTGTCGTTGGCTGGGCCTAACGTGACTCAAATTGAAGTTTGCTTTAGCTCTGACTATCTGTGAGTCACGAGCCATCTTTTTATTCATCATACTGTGTTAATTTGATTGGTTTGTTGCTCTGTGATGATACGCTGTAATAGCTAGGAAGCTTCGATGCGAGCTAAATAGGTTTTATGTTTCAACAACCACGGAATCTAAGGCGAAAATTTGGTACCAGTTAAGGACATATGCTACTAAATACTTCCCACATTGAAATATTTTTAATACTTTGCATACAGTTTGTTTTATGCATGGGCTATCCATTTATGAAATAAAAAGGATATGTCACCGTGCTTATTTTTTCAGAATCTCATATTGAAGTTTACAGCATTTGACCAATTTTCTAGAAATATAAAATAATAATACTAGTCCTAATTATCGAGCTAAAACGGTTGTAATCTTCACCCAGCTTCTTTCTTTTAACTTAAATTACTGTCCATGACCTCAAACTTTTAAGAAAATGTGCATGTTTACTTGTTACCCCATGCTGTGACAAGATACTGCATGATATATTTTGGCAATTCGTCGAAAAATGGAATTTGTTTTTAGAATAAATCATGTATTAAAAAATCTGACATTGAAAATCTTGAAAATTTATTTTTAATTCATGGACTATTATAATACCTTTCAGAAAAAAGAATAAAAATCTGGGGTCACCGAACTAATTCTCTTTCTAGAGGGCCAAATTTAACCCCACCCCCATAGGTTTCATGCGTAATTCAATATAAAAAGTTCGGGGATGACCATTTCGGTCGTTTTGATGATGCCATTTTACTAGTATATGAAGTAATTTAGCATTAAAATGTTAAAAAAGAAAGAAAAAACACACTGAAAATATGTGCGCATCTGGGAATCGATCCTGGTTCTCTGGCTTTGTAGCCAAGCGCGCTAACCACTAGGCCACGAGGTCAGGTCGTGCGCCGCTCTAAATATCCATACAAATAGTATAGACTCGGCCACTATCGTATTCGTAACCAGGGTTATTGTGTACGTCGTTTGATTTCGACTGAGCTACATTTATCTGTCTTTAGTGCTGAGACGATCAGTTCTGAAAAGATGTCAATAGATATTTCGAACACACTTTAATTAGTTATTTTGTGAAGAAAAAGTCGGAACACCGATATGACATAAGATTATCGGAAGCTGTACTGATCCGAATCCGTTAAGGGTCGAAAGACAGGACCCAGACAACTTTCCCCGTTTGCAGACGCGGAAAAGGTGCGCATTGGAAATAGCCGTATATGTCTTTAAATGCATTTAAGCCCCCAGTGGCTGATGCTGCTGTCCGTTCCTAGGCGGTGGTTCTGTTGTTGTTGAATCATTGTTTATTGTTGCTCCCATTGTTTGTGGGGGTTCTGTGTTTGTTATGTTATTCAGTTAATATTGGCTCCTGTATTGGTCATGTTTGTCTTTATAATTACGACGTTAGTCGTCAGATGAGCTAGGCCGTTCTTACTATATCAATGTTACATGTATACTGTCGCAGTTAATAATTTAGTACATTGCTGTTTTGTTTTATTAGCCCATAATGCTCGTCCATCCCTTATTATGTTTTATGCTATGGCTTGTTGTTGCTGTTATTTTCTTTGTTTTCATTTTTTATACAAAAAGCGTTACCATATGTATTAGTATGCATAGTTTTAGCTTGTAAGGAACACATCGTTGATGTTAATCTTTTAACTCGTTGCTTCCTAGTGTCGTCTGCTGATAACATTTTCAAATAGTTTGGACCCAGATCAGGCCCGACAAAATGTCGGGCCTGATCTGAATGCAAACTGTTTGATACTCTGATGATATTCCTGAAAGGATTTTTCGAAAAAGTGGATTTTGAAAAAAATCAGCAGACTACAAAAAAGCATGAAAAATTATCCAGGGGGCATAGAGTTAAAGCCATGTGACAAGCCTACGATGTTGAAATCGCCTGTTATTCAAGGTCATCAGTTGTCATATCATATAGTCATATGATCGTACATCTTTTGCTTTTGGAATTTCCAAATCTACCAAAGCACTTGACATGAGGCTATGGTTAAAATATATTATACTGATAATCTATGAATCATGATACTGTATGTCAACAAATACGCTTAGCCAATGATGACAACCTATTATTTACATTTGACTGAATCATTAGATTTTTGCAGCCAGTTAAAACCCAATGTAACCACAATTTTCATGCGACGGCGACAGAAAATGACGTACACAACCTGTTCATATATAACGTTTTTACATGCGAGCTTGAATATGTTTTGAGTTGTGCCGGTGTCCATATGTTTTGCAACACTTTGATTTTTTCCGTAACCATAGCAACCACAATGCTCTTGCGGCGAAGAAAAAAATGACTTGCATAGCCTGCACATTGCAACCTATTCACATACCAAGTTTCATCAAGGTAGATAGAATAGTGTTTGTGTTATCTCGGGACCCATATGTTTTTGCGACAGTTAAATAACGGACACATTTACCACAGCAACCACAATTCTCACGATACGGCTAAATCAAATGACGTGCATAATCAACACATTACCGTCTATTTACATAGAGGATTCAACCAATGCTACAAATATTATTTATGTCAGTACAGCTACATGTAGCAGGACTGTGGCCTTCCACCTCCATTACTCTAAACAATTTAGAGCCAGTTATCAGAGAAAATGGCATTTTATTATCACATGTGTAGAGCATGAAGATATACATGTGTATAAGGTAGATATGTAGTCCATTTACTAGTTTAATATGTGCGACATTTTATTTGGTGCATAAGCATAATTAAAGATCGACATATATCAAAGTTAAAGGTGTCATGGGGAATGGCATAATTTCGTTATGTCGTGTTCCTGTCAACTCCTTCAAAATCTGCAAGTGGCTTGGCCGTACTTTCTCCTGGAATGTTTTTCTGATATTGAAGAACTAGATATCTGAACAAGATATATCAACAACTGCGAAACCTTTATATGATAGAAAGTTTTTCCCAGACAGAGCGCCCCTAGATTGCTCTGCCGACTGCATTTATTTGACGTTCTTTGAAAAGCTGTCATTTAAAATTGTTTATCTTTAATTTTTGACCAATTGTATATTTTGATAAGGTTTTGTGTATATATAAACAGATTAAAACAAAACATGATTATACTGCAAATCAACTTTCGAAAAACAGTGCAAAATGATGAAGATACTGTTAGTTCTTGCTGTAATTGGTTTGGTATATGGACAAGGCGACTACCCTTGCTGTAGTGTATCTAAATGGGAAGCACTAGAAGGTTTTATGATTGGCACGGCAAAGAACAATACACACACTATAACAAAGGTACAGTTTAATTGCACGTGTAAGTTAAGACCGTAAGAGGTGGCATCTCATCTCAGCTGTCACCCCTATGGGTGCAGACTTACAAGTTCTTTTCCTGCTAAAACAACTTGAAGCCTGAACTTCTCCAGTGATAAATGCTCAATATTTCTAGCAGTTCATTGGCGTAGCTACCATTACGCAGTATACGCACGTGTGCAATAAAATAGTTACACTCAAAAGAGCTCACCTAATGTGGCAACATTGATCTTCCATATCTTAAAGAACTGCTCTTAAAGGAAAGATTTTATTTATCATATGACGTCGCGTCTGGGAGTGAAGTAACGCCATGCAATAAAATCGATAAACCACTAGTGGTTTATAGATTTACGGGAAACGTTATGACGTCCATAACAACGTTGCGTACATAATGACAAAATTATAACGTTTTAACGCCAGAAATTAGGTTTCAATGCATTTTCCATATGATAAATAGAATCTAACATTCGTGCTCTTGTATTATTAAATTTATTAAACTCGTTGCGAAAAAGAGATAAAATGCTCGGCAAGCCTCGCATTTTATCTCTTTTCCCCAACTCGTTTAATAAATTCAATAAAACGTGAGCACTCATGTAAGATCCTCTATTTATTTTATTTATCTATTTATTTATACAATGTTTAATGAGGGTGGCACAATTAGTTATAAATAACTATTCTACCTTGTGGCCCTCGGAAATACAAAACAGATATGTACATATTTACATACGATAAACGAATGATAAAAAAAATCAGCTTAGGAATCACTTAGGTTTGAATGATCATATTCCATATTAAGGTTTAACTACTCAAGATAAGAACAAATGTGGCACATGATGTGATAGGTGAAATAAATTTATCATTCAAGAATACCTTACTGGTAAAGTTAAAAAAAATTCGAGCGCATAAAACATAGCTAGAATATTTTTTTTTTAATCAATGCATTAAAACCAACAGTTAATAAGCTTTGGTGTAAAACAATGAAATTTGCATGCATATATCCATGCAATATACTGCAGAACATGAATGAGTGTCGGTCTTGTACCGTGGACGCAACAGCATAGTTTGATACCCTGATGGACAGGAGGTATGTGGCGGATACTAATGTCCAGACAGCATTCTCATGCCAAATCAGCTGTATCCAGAGATGGATACACGGCAAAGCGCCAATCGCTCCAATGAAATCTGCAGCAGAATATTATTAAGAATGTTTGTTAAAGACCTGTACACTTTAAAAGCATACTTTAAGTGATTGTTTAAAAGTTGGTTGGGAGCCAGCATTTCTGACTGTTTTAGGAAGAGAACTCCATAGACGGGTGCAGAATATGAAAATTATCCGTCATATAGCGATGTCCGTGACCTCGGAACATATAATGTACCATTTTCGGTTGACCGTAGATTCCGGGTGTGTACTTCAGACATTGGTTTTAAAAGATTTGTGATGTAATCAGGTGTTTTGTTATCAAGTGCCTTATATAGAAGTGTGGCTTTATTATGTTTAAGCCTATCAGTTACTGAGCCCTAACCCAGCTCTTTAAACATTAGCGCAGACGGGGTAGTGAAGTCTGCATGCAGTATTATCCTTGCGGCACGTTTTTGCAGTTTAGATAGACGCTCTATATTCCCATTGGAGGTTGCTCCTCAAGTAACGGAGCTGTAGTCGATTAGGGGGAGTATGTATCCTTGATAATTCAGTTATTGAGCATGCGTCGGTATATATGTTGCCATTTGTCTCAAGAGAGAAATTTTAGATGAAATATTTGAACATAAATAGTATATTTGGGGGTTCCATGTTAAAGTTTCATCAATGTAAACGCCAAGTAGCTTTTGTTTAGAGACAGTTTGTATGTTTACGTCTTCTGCTTTAATTGATAGTGGACGAGACTCGTGTATTTGATGTCTTGTCCCGACTAGCATGCATGTGGTTTTCGTGAGGTGTACTTGCATTTTATTTTCTTTGCCCCATTTTAATGTATTTTCAAATTCACTTTGGAGATTGTCTTCAATTGCATCTACACTTTTCCCATGAGTATGTGTGGTTACGTCATCGGCAAATAAAACACAAGAGCAGCGTTCTAAATAGAGGGGAAGATCGTTTATGAATATTAGAAATAGTGTCAGGCCCAATATGGACCCTTGTGGGACGCCAGAGCGCACAGATGCAAAATAAGCAAATCCTGTTTCACTCTCAATTGTTTGTTGACGGTTACTCAGGTATGATTTGAACCAGTTTAAAACAGAGGGGGTACATTTATACAAAGAAAGCCTTCTTAATAAGATGTTATGATCGACAAGATCAAACGCCTTGCGAAAATCAATTAAGAGTGCACCAACCTTCTTAATAAGATGTTATGATCGACAAGATCAAACGCCTTGCGAAAATCAATTAAGAGTGCACCAACCAGCTCCCCGTTATCAATACATTTCGCCCAGTCGTCAACTAGCTTGATTAAGGCAGTTTGGCAGCTGTGTTTTTGTCTGAAGCCTGACTGGCTTTTATGCAAGAGCTTATATTTATTAAGATAAGCCATTAAATGCTTATTTACATGCTTTTCGAAAATTTAAGATATAGTGGGGAGAATTGATATTGGCCTATAATTGGATGGATCAGACTTTTCGCCACCTTTGAAAACAGGGAAAAACTTCGCAATTTTCAATTGAGATGGAAATTTTCCACTCTCAATGCTTTTATTTATAAGCCTTGCAATAGATGGAGATAATGAATCGACGGCAAGCTTTATTATTCTTGTACCTAGATCATCGAATCCTGTGGCCTTGGTCAGGTCCAACTCATTGAAATATGATTTTACCTGGTCAGTGTTATAAAAGGAATATTTAACTTTATATGTCCAGGGACTTTACTATACTCCCTCCGGGGGCAAAGTCTTTCCTCTAAGAGAAGTTCCCCGGATTTCCAAAAGGGACGTAAGTGTAGAGAATCATTGCTTGATACAGTAGTCTCCCTTTGATTTTCGTGTAGACAATCATTGCTTGATACAGTAGTCTCCCTTTGATCTTTCAGCGTTCTGGCTACGCCATTGTCTGATCAGTACAATCGAACAAAACAGTTTTTAAAGTTCAGTTGTCACCATGTTTCGTGTAAAGTTACACTCATCTTTACAGTGGTATTATGTTTTTACAATTTTAGTCAAGGCAAAACCATGAAATAGGGAGCGCAGAGTGCTTGACTCGAGACCGAGGTGCCGCGGGTTCGAGCCTCACCGGCATCACTGCGTTGTGTTCCTTGACCAAGACACATTTATCCTAGCTAAGTACTGGTTCAACCCAGGAAGACCCGTCCCTGTTTAACTGAAAGATTGTTGGTGAGACGTAAAGAATCAAATCAAACAAAACAAAAAAAAACATGAAATATTCTGGGACTTTTTAGTTTGAGTTTATGTTTTACGTTCTGATTAGCAATTTTTGAGTCGTGTCAAGAAGTTTCCTGGTTTAAGCCAGTAATAAGCATATCATGAAGTGTCTGGCTCAAGGACACACCACTTCATTCTATACCCATAACCCTGGCTGATGTTCGTACTCCGCGTTGCAGGTGACCAATGCAATTGTTGATATTCCATTAAAAGTTCAATTACATGTATCTGTCAAAAACTGCCACAGGTTTTTGTATTTATTACACCGTTATTGCGATATAATTTCCGCTCAAGACTAAACAACACGTCGTAGTGTAATATATCAGGAATAATTATAATCGTTTTTCCTCCTTTTTGCACTCTCACATCATCTTATGACTATTAACAACATAGGCCCACTTCGAAATTAACTTTGGTTCCTATTAAAGTTCTGACGTAATTTATGCGCGCACACGTTTATACCCGAGCGGCTACAGTTGCAACTTGGCTAGTTGGGAAATAAACAAAGTGATAAGCCCTGTACATGTATGTCCCCTTTCAATTCGTCATTGTAGACAAAAAGGGTGTGTGTATACTGCACAGCCTACTCTAATTAACAGTTGCGAATGAGTGGTACCGTAAATAGAGCACAGCGAGGATTTATTTGGTAAAACACATCATTTTGAGGCTACTGGCATATATTGGATAGGTCTAAAGGGGGTAACCAGACAAGCTACCTGAGTAACGGTGCTCTGGCCTACCCTATAGTAGCGACTATCGATATTCGTATCGAACTATAGTTACTATAGTAGTCATACAGCGAGCCACTTTAGTTACGCACCACTTATAAAATGTACACTTGCCCGTAAAAGAAATAGGATATTTTAATCTGAGACTACCAGCGTCAAGCGCATCTATATTTGCATTAGCCATTGAAATTATATTGTGATCAGATCAGAATCGAATGAGAAAATGGATCTTGAAGAGCACTACCCTCAAAACACCATTTCACATTGCATTATTTCGAATGAAACTAGGACCACATTGCACTTTTTTCAGGGTAGAATATCTGCTATGCCAGACATAAGAACCGATTTATTCTTGGCAATATCCAAGACTGGAATATGTTTGTTAACTTTATCATTTATTAAACGTTTTGCTATTTTGGCTTCCAGCTGGGCAAGGTTTGAAAAAAAGTTAATTTTAGTACTTTTTTTAAATTAGATAAAATTTCGTATGATTTTGAGTAAACTAGTTATCAAAACACTTCTTTTAAAATGTCATTTTAAACAACCATGTATCCGCCATTTATTTTTGTAAAAATATTAATGGATTTCTGGGCGTCACGATGTTGACGTTTGTGATTACGTCACTAATGCCAAGGCTTTAAGACATGTCAATGATAAGATGTTTTAGTGTTTTATACTCCTATGTCAACAAGTGACTCATAACGAGACAATTTACAACGAAAACCTGTTTTGTTTATTGTAACTGACGTTAATATGACGTCAAAACGAGCATTTCTTCAAAAAGTAACAGTTTTACAGAAATCAACGACCCAAAAGATGCGGATACTTGAATGAAATAATTGTTTTGGGCTGCTTTTCTGTCACAACTATCACCATGGATAATGCCTAGCAGAAAATGCTAATAGAAAATATAGACGTTTAGGTTGCACGTGCATTTTTGTCAAAGTAGCCTTTGACGTAGCAGAATGATTTGCATAAGTATTTCCAATATGTTTCGATGTCATCAAACAAATAAAATGTCAATAAGTAAATTATCATAGAGAATGTTCGATTCCAGCATTTTTGCCAAAAGTGTGGGCCCTGCAAAAGTGGTGCGTAACTAAAGTGGCTCACTGTCTAGTTCAATTCGAAGCTGGCCATAAACGTCCTCATGAGATTTGGGTACTTATCGTACATGCGATCAGCGTAGGCTTAGGCGAGACTGCTCATCGGCGCAGTCTCGACAGACCATTGGCTGCTCCTATGTAAATAGATCAAATATTTGATTTTTAGATAACTGCACATAAGTTGTTTAAGCGTGGTTTACGCATATGCAATAAGTACCAAAATCAAATGAGCTGGCTCGAATTTGAAATACGTTCGTGTCATTTGATACATGTACCATGTATTCCAAACGAGAGTTGTATGGCCACTTTACACTTATTATACAATTTACCTCCTACACATTTGTCTACTATGAATGCTAAAGTGGTTTGTAAACATCATTAGAATCCTTTATTACTTTTATATTTTAAAGCTGGTAGTACACAAATACCCATACGACGGCATATTTTAGATCTATCTCATAAGCATATTTTCCTTTTTTCCCCTTCAGATGGGCTCGTTAGCATATATCAAATTTTAAGACTTACCACCCGCGATTGTCTTTTGAAGTAGACTGATTTATGTACGTCTCAATGATTAGTGTGTAAACGAATTGCAGGAACCTAATTAGCATTTTTGAATTGCAGAACTTAATTAGCATATTGCATAATTTTATTGAATGTTTTTCAGTAGATGATAATTTGATTTATTGTCAGTAGATGATTACATAATTTGACAAGAAGATGATAATTTGATTGATTGCATGTCAGAAGATAGTTACACAACTTGATTGATTGCTTGTCGGTAGATGATAATTTGATTGTCTTTTGAAGTATACTGAATTAAGTGCATCTCAATGATAAGGGTGCGAACGAATTGCGGAACCTAATTTCCATAACAAAGCATTTGAATAGCAGAACCTAATTAGAATATTGCATTTTTTTACTGTCAGTAGATGATTGTATGAATGATTGCTTATCAGTAGATGATTACCAGAACCTAATTTGCGTATTACATTATTTGATTGATTGCTGTCAGTAGAGAGGATGATAATTTGATTGACGTTTGTAAGTAGATGGTTACATAATTTGATTGATTGTTTGTCGGTAAATGATAATTTGATTGTCTTTTGAAGTAGACTGAATTAAGTGCAACTCAATGATTGGTGTGCGAACGAATTGCAAAACCTTATTAGCATATTGCATTTTTTGACTGTCGGTAGATGATTATATGAAAGATTGCTTGTCAGTAGATTATACCAGAACCTAATTTGCGTATTACATAATTTGATTGATTGCTTGTCAGGAGATGATAAATTGATTGATAGCTTGTCAGTAGAGGATTACATAATTTGATTGATTGCATGTCAGGAGATGATAAATTGATTGATTGCTTGTCAGTAGAGGATTACATAATTTGAATGATTGCATGTCAGGAGATGATAAATTGATTGATTGCTTGTCAGTAGATGATTACATATTTTTTTGATTGCATGTCAGGAGATGATAAATTGATTGATTGTTTGTCAGTAAATGATTACATAATTTGATTGATTGCGTGTTGGTAGATAATAAATCGATTGATTGCTTGTCAGTAGATGATTATATAATTTGATTGATTAATTGTCACTTGTAGATAGGTAGGTTTGAGTAATTGCATGTAACTAAATTTGTGTTATTTCATTTCAAAATGTAATATTTTTGAATAGACTGAATTAAGTACATCTAAGTGATTGAGTTTGCGCTAATAATGCTTACATAAATTGATTGATTGCTTGCCAGAAGCAGTAGCCCACAATCTTTACATTCTTATATTTCTTTAGAGGGGTAGGTGCTGGTATAATTTATGGTCATATATTTATTTACATTCCATACTGAATTATGGACTGTAACAGTCCATAATGCGGTATGAAATGGTATGCGCTGTCAACATTCTTGTATGGATGCATTGGTAATTATTACGTAATTTGATCGATTGCTTGTCAGAGATATTAGGTTTGACTGCTTGTATTCTTTACATTCTATAGTGGTATTTATATAAAAATCATAATAGAGGTAAGAAAGGGTGCAAAGATCAGGAATCGATACAATCAAGTCCCACACCTGACCCAAGATACCAATGGGAAAGTGACAAACTCACAGTTAGACACCACCAGAAATTAGACTTCTAGTTTTAGACAAATCTATTCATTGCAGAGGTCACTCATGATTACAACAATATTAAGTCATTAAAATCAACATTTTTTACTAAACATTTCTTACTCTATTTTTATTAACCAGTATTTTAATATTTAATGTTAAAATGTCATTTGCAAACTTTTGACAGTTCATATTGATCAAGCTGACAACTACATTCAGAAGGAATGTCCATGTCGTGTGGAGGTCCTTATGATAATTAAAGGTCAACTGTTTGTTGTTTTTTTTTGTTTACAAAATTGCCACCAAGTTGGGTCACTTGGTAAGTTCTAAGCAGTTGATTTCGACATTTAAATCCCCATTGATATTAAACAGTGATCTATTTTCATTTTTTTTATTTTGATACTCTTTAAAGATATTATGTAGACACAAGTTGCCAACGCTGTCGAACTTGGGTTGAACCAGTACTTATAACAAACCCTCCACGAAGGACCACAGATCCTCTCGACAGGTTATCAAGTTTACCGGGTTACAAACAGCTATACTTATAAAAATAATTTCCACAGTTGAAATGCAGTCGAATATCTGACATTACTTGTCTAAATTTGCACAATGGGTGTCTGAATGGTAGCTTCTGACCAGACTATCAACATACATTTAACTGCGGTCCCTGCTTTAAATATTTGGACGCTGGATAATTTGGTTCATGCTTTCGCCGTTGTCTGCTGGCTGCTTAACCACTAAGTCATTATATGCCCCTCATATTCAACTTTCATATCTTAAAATACTGTCATGTTTTTATTAGACAGTGGTCTCACACAAAGAAAATAACGCGTAAATATTACAAGCTGTTTAGAAATGCTTAAACATGTTTAGCGTATGGTTCAGCTTGTCTTGAGCGGTAAATGGGCGATAATATTTGGTTCCAGTGATTTTGGGGTGTGCAGGTTTTTGCACTCTCCATTAGATATCACTAACGCATTTAACTCATTTATGCCTAATGTAATTACCCACCCTTATCAATTGGACGAACCCATGTCTGATTATTCACAAACCAAAATGTATTTCACAAAGCAAATGCGCAACAGGAAATCAGTCGAACTGTTTTGTAGTTGTGTTTTGTTATTTGCCTTTTCCCGTTGTTAATCATTTTGTTATTCGCTTGCTTGTTACTTTTTGCTGTTGTTGTATATAGTTGCAAATGTTAGTATTTGGTACATGTAGGCGTTATTTAGGGGTTACGTAAATTATATGCTTTAATTACGTAAATTATATGCTTTAATTTCAGGGAGGCGCGTTGGTTTCATTTGACGGAGACAAAAAGATGATTCATCAATATCTCGAAATCGATACAGCTACCGCTAAAACGCAATTACGAATACTACAGGACTTTACTAAGGTACGTGTCATGCACGGAGCCAGAAAGTTTTGCCAGGGGAGATCTAACTCCGACATTTTTTTTCTTTTATTTCCCTTTTTAGTTAATAAAGTGGAGAGGATTTAAATACCACTAAAAGTGTGCCATCATCTGCCCGCCGGCGAAACGCCATTTGAATGGTGTTTCGCTGGCGTGTCGATGATGGCCCAATATTTAATGCTAGCTTGGTGGCTTTGTGAATTTTCAGGGAATCCGAACCTGAGCGTTGCTACGAAACCCTATATTTTGTGATTTTCAGAGGGATCTGGACCCCCCCCCCCCTGCACGCCCTCTCCCACTGGATCCGCGCATGTGTATGAATGCAACATCAAAGGATATCCTAAATTGAAAGTAACTCTCTGATACCTCAGAGTTTTCTCTTATATCGGAGTAAATTTCACGTCTTCCAAACGATCCGATGCTCAACATCTGGTTGAATATTAAAAAAAATACCTCCAAGAAGAGAATAAAAAAATCGGGGAATGTCATGCAACAGCCTATGCATTCTTACGTTTGTGGTATAAGTTTGAGTTCAGGAAGTTCACTCGTTTTGTCAGATTTACTCTTCGCGTAAAATAGGCGTACCAGAATTCGTCAGAAACGTGTTTATCGCGCAAAAATAAATATGACCTAATGAGAATACTTTCTGAGCTCGTTTTTATAACACAAACGCAGGAATCCATAGTCTGTTGCATGACATTCTCCGATTTTTTTATTTTCTTCATAGAGCAGGGTTTTTTTTTTTTTCATTTTCAACCAGATGTTGAGCATTGGAGCGTTTGGTAGGCGTGAATTTAGGATACATTGGATTACAATCAGAGGACATATGTTTTAATTATTTTCCTACTACTCATCAAAAGTTGTGTTTTTGGATAGTTATAAGAATCCCATCAGTGACACAGCAGTCTTTTAAGTCGCAACAAAATCAGCCTTTAAAACTGGTTCGAGCCCTTCAGTAAAATATTTTTTCTGACCGTTCCAAGGCGTTACTTCTTTTGTTGATCATTTGTGTTATTTATGTCTTGTGTTTGTCATGTTTTTGTGTTTGTTCATTGCTGCCTTGTGGTCACCTACTGGGAAAGGGCTGACCTTTTGAATTATGCTTGTGCTGTTTAATTGTACTTTCGTCACTTTCCCATTTGGTATCCCGGGTCAGGTGTAGTTCTTGATTGTATTGATTCTTGATCTTTGCCCCCTTTTTACTTTTATATGGACTAGCACATGAAATTTTGGTAAAATTGTCTTTTCTGAAATTTCAAGGCCTAGAACCTTGATATGAAGTAATTATTATCTGCTAGTAGTCTTCTACCATGTTTGTTCAAATAATAAGTCTGGGTCCATATTGCTATGTTACAGGGTCTTGGAATCTTGGAATATGTTTGAAATCATTTAGATCACACTAAACCATATATATTATTTCCTTATGATTAGACACATGTATTGACAATGGCAATTGGTGCCATGGTGACTATGTCACACCCCTCCCTTTCATATAAGGCTTAATATCATGGAAACTATTCAGATCCCTTCGCCTGTAAATCATATGTAGTATTACATCTTAACCCTTAAAGCGCCAATCACGACTGCAGCAGACGACAAATTTTGAGACATCTTTCTCAATTTTCGACAAAAATAAGGTATGTTATTACATGAGAATCGTCTGCCAGCAGACGATTCTCATGAAATATCATGCCTTATTTGTTAGTTTTGAAAAAGCGGCAAAAGTTTTAATTGTCGTCTGCTGCAAATTATATGTGGCGATTTAAGGGTTAAGACAAGATGCATTCCTTGACATTGGCAGCAGGGGTCATTGGGGAATGACCCGATTCCTCTCATTATGTCGTCTTTTACTTGTTGCGTAATATCTTGGAAATTATTCGCTTTCAATGCGCATTTCAGTTACTGTCTTCCAGCTTCATTTCTACAACATACAACTTGAAAAATTATATCCTTATAAAGTTATATCATAAACTTTTTAAAAAAAACGCAGGTGATCGATCAAGGGCCACTTGGCCCTTGTGTATTCTTATCTTGTCACAATGCCTTAACCCTTTGTATACTGGAAACCACTTAAAAGTTCTTTGGTAAATAGGGAAAATCCAGATGTCAGGGTCTACACTTTTTTTACTTAGGTCAAACTTCATGACTAGAAAAGCATCATAATTTGGAATTTCTGACCTGTGACCCCTTGAAATATATAATAGACAATCCCATCCTTATTGCATTTATCCTTATGGGATAATTCATCAAAATACAAATTAATAAACAGGATTTCTCTTGTTTTGCCCAAGAACAGTGTGCTCTGATAAATAACTATGTGTTTATACTCAATGTGGCAATTGGACAATAAAAAATTCCTAAATAACTTTTTGTTTTGTTTTACAGAAAGTTCAATATACAGTTGATGAACAGAAGCAATGTTTTGAAGCAACCATTACCCAGGAATGGCAACCATCCTGTGTACCGAGTAAGATATTTGTTTGGTTTTTGAATTTCATATTAGACGGTGATATTTCTTAAGATATTTGTAAAGCCACGTTCGTCGTAGATCATACTCCTCACACGGATGACTTATGTGATCACATTTCTTCACACGTATCATTTCTCACACGGGGGTGGGGGTGTAGTGTTGCACTAAAAAGCAGGATTAAAGTACATACATAACCATAAATACCTTTAAGCGTAAGTTCATGATTTTGAACATTTTACTTAAATAAAAAACAAATATGTCATTATGAGGGGATTAAGTTTTCACAGATTATTTATTAATCTGATAAGTTAATGACAGCACTATCCATTGCCTTTCTGTAAACATCTGGGAGGAACCATCGTACAGCAATTGTCATTAAACAGATACACATAAACCTGTATATTCAGGTCAGCTAAATGATTCAAGCAGCACCTTTCAGTGGGTTCTATAAATTTCTTAATTTCAATATTGGATAATGATAATTGATATTCCATTTCAACAGCCAAACAAATGAAAATTAGAATGTTACCATTATCAAAAGATAAGTACTTTGTTTTTCAATAAGTTTTGCTTGATTTTGTTCTGTCCTTTTTACCCGAAATGAAGAAAGTTGTTACAAAATATATTATCTGCTATAGTAATATTATTTCTTTAAGGATGAGATTTTAGAAATAAATATTAAACATCGACCAGGTATCAAAATATTCATTTCAATGTAAACACTGCTTAAAATATTACTCCGAAGCATTGTTAATTTTTGCCATTATCATGGATTTATAAATCTACCCTGATAGTGTATAAGCAGGTAATAGTGCCTCCAGTTTTCTTGTGTAGGGCTAGTTGACCTCAAAATGGCCTGACTCCATGGGGAAGTTAAATATAATGAATTACAGGCTAATTGAAGAGCATTCACAAACATTTAATGAGAGATTATTCTACCATATTGTACAGTAAGCTCTGTAATAAATGCGTTCGAAAAAGGTGCAAATTTTCACTTTAAGAATTTGGCATGACGCTTCAAACGCTTAGCTCGTTTTATAGGCAGCACTTATTTATTTCATTTAAGTGCACACTGTTTAGACTTGAAACACATGCTATACATGCACGGTTGAGAGGTTTGGCGAGTATATACTTGAACAATCTGTATCAGTTAGGGTTGTTCCAGAATTAGTTATGAGGGAGGCGGGGTGGCGGTAGAATTTGTTTGGAAAACTTCGTCCCATTTGGGCATATCAGTGTCCAGACAATGTTACAATGTATAAGTAAGCAAAATTTGATCAAACTATATCATGTTGTTCAATAATGATGAGCATTTTACTAACTGACCACAACTGGAGGGATGTTAAAATGTATAAGTATGCAACATTTGATCAAAATATACCATACAGTTCAAGAGTTATTAGCATTTTCATTAAAAGAATCAACCAGCTAAAATAATGCTCAGCGAAGCCTCAGCAGTTTTTTGCATACCAGTGGCTGGACAACATTACAGTTAATGAGTATGCAAAATTGTATATAGATATACCATGTGGTTCAAGAGTTATGAGCATTTTTAACGACTGCCCAGACTGATACTCAGCAAAGCCTCGTGCATTTAAAAATGTTGTTACGGATGCCAGAGACATGCATTTCTATGCAAAATTTGATAAAAATATAACATGTGTTTCAAGAGCTATGAGCAGTTTTACAAAATAAACACGACCGGCCGGACGGATGCTCTGCAAAGCCTCGTGCATTACAAAATGCTGTTACGCATGCCAGTAACATGCATTACTATGCAAAATTTGAATAAAATATAACATGTGGTTCAAGAGTAATGAGAATTTTCACTAACTGCTAACGGACGGACGGACTCATGCAAACCTGCGGACCGTGCAATGATACCTGTCTTACATATACTTCCAACGAATTTGCTAATAACTAATACGACGTAAGACGTTCGAGATTTGTATGTCTACCACAATATTGGCCAATCACATTCCCCACACGCGATCACTTTCCTAACACGTTGTAGGTGTGAAGAATGTGATCGCATGCGTACTACTTGACGTTTCGCTTACTGTAAAGGCGGCGCCTCATTAATGCGTAATTAGGACTAGTCAACCTTAGACATAGGTTAAAGCTGAATTATTCAAAAGTTACTGTATCATCTTGCGCCATTACCTCAGTATAGACACAAAACGTCATTTAGTCCTTAAAACACCAGCAAAATATCTGCATTTGAAATGTGAATTTATCATAAGCATAGAGGCAAACATTGTGGACCAAGATCAGGAGCAGTCTTGTCTGGGTACACACAGTTTGTCTGTGAGGCTTCAAATATTTAAGTGGACGATAAAAACATACATTTTGTGATCATGCGCTGTAAGGGTTAAGAAATGTGAGTTCAGTGTGTATACGGTAAGGATTTTCACGAAATGCACGCACGTTTGCGCGGCCCAAAATGCTGATTAACTCTTCACCAAATTATAAATAAAACCTGATTTCCCTTCCTTAGCAGATGAAATAGCCGAACCACGCCCAGATATGAATATTAAAGTTGCCGCCTTTACAGTAAGCGAAAAGTCAAGTAATATCAATTTTGTAAAATAGGCGTAAGGAATGTGATCTATGACGTATGTGGCCTTACAGAGCTTCATGCATTCAGCTAAGTTAAAGTCGGATCCCTCTTCGATGAGATTCCTTTCACCAAATTACTTAAGCAACTTTTCTATTTTTCTTTATTTCCCAAAGATCTGGATGGGGGATACAATTATTTTAATGAAAGGCACTTGCGATCAATTTTCTTTTTCAAATAGTATGGAATATGCTCTCTCTGTCTGTCTGTCTGTCTGTCTGTCTCTCTCTCTCTCTCTCTCTCTCTCTCTCTCTCTCTGCCGATATCATTTAAGCTTCCAAACCAACATACGTGTATTAAGATGACTCATTCGCTAGTAATGAGCATTATAATGTAAAAAGCATAAAAGTATGGGTAATTTTGCATGCTTTTAGTCGTATGTTGATTTTTTATTTCAAAATAAACTATTTTCGAAAATTTCTTTTATTTTCATACATCAGAGTGTCAAACTGCTTGGATCCCGATCAGAGGTCCAAACTGTTTGCAAAGGTTAATAGCAGCTGACACTAGTATGCAAAGATTTAAAAGCACGTTTTGTCTAGTCTTAGTAGAGTTTTTTGATATATATATATATATATATATATATATATATATATGTTAATCTACTATAGTGTGTATACAATGTAACTATGGTATGAAATCGCGAAAAAAATCACGTCTTTGATAGTCTGTTCATCCAACCCAGATCTGCACATGAAAGTTTTACCTTTAAATCACTTAAGCCAAGTGTCTTTTTTATTGATCAGTGGCAAATGGAATGCGAAGACAAGCCTGCACAAATGTGCAGACTAGCCAGAGACTTCGTTGCTCGCATACACAAAGTATGGATGTAAATAAAGAATCAGGCCAAAATGAAACACTGTCCGTATGTGGGTCTCAAACTTACCAATGTAGCCAATGGATCGAGAAATTTTGGCCTGAAAAAAAACAGAGTTATTTTCAGGCCTAATCTCTATATTTCTGAGGGATCCGTTCTTCCAGATTATTGAATAGTCCTGATCCCTTAGTGGCGCCCATTTCTACTTCTAACCTTTTTATTTACACAGAGGGATCAGTTTTAGTCGCAACCAATCGCCGAGGATCTGAAGACAAACCCTTGATTACACAGGATTATGAGCTTCCAGGATTTATGGGGTTCAATGGCTATCTTGAAGTCACACAAGATGGGTGTATACCAATGTCAGAGGCTATCTATAAGGACGCTGCGGGCGGTAAGTGTTTCCTTATTATACAACTACTGAAATTCAGAAATTTTCATGAGGGTTTTATATTCGATGCGAAGTTTCGCGAAAATAAAACCCAATCACACTACCGTTTACTGACGTAGGTATTTCATGCTACAGTCGCGAATTTATAACATCACAAATATATCTTTAAGCTATTCGCGAAAATAAAATTCTCGCCATAATCTGAATTGACAGAGTATCGGTTAATAGTCCAATTAAACGTTTGCAAACGAAATTGTGAGTCTTTTGGACGAGCCCATTTCAAATTCAAGCGTTGTTGTGCTGTATTTTTCATTTTTTCTCACTTGTGGCGAAGGCTCACAAGGTGAGCGATTACATTTGTTCCATAGGATTAATACTTCGTCTGTCCGTATTGTCCGTCCATTTTCGTTCTTGAACGTCAATACTTCTTTGATCAGTCTGCCTATTTCGATCACATTTTATCCGAAACATCACTGGTATGGGGGGAAATAAGTCAATATGATTTCAGGCAGATTGAATTAATTCTTCTTCATTCTTGAAGGTAACGAGGACAACCAATAAATCTTGGATGGGTTCGATTTTGGGCCACGTTTACCCTACATCTGGAAGCCAACGTTATAAATGAATGCCATTATGGTCTACTTAGATAATGCAAAAGAGTTAACCAACCTTTGACCTGTATGACATATACTTCCTCATCACCGGATAACAATGACACTGTAAACTCAGAAATTTTCGCGAATAGCGTTATAAACATATTTGCGAGGTACAAATTCGCGACTTAGGCATGAAATAAATTGTTAACTCAGAAACTTCTTAAACAAGGCTATCGGTATCATAAACTTCGCAAAACTTTAAAATGTTGTAGACGATACTATGATTTGATGTCTAAATTCCAAGTTGGACTTAAATCTCTCTTGCGCTGAAGACTTTCGGAACCTGAATTCTATTGTTGGCTCTAATAATTTTTCAGTGCGGTTCATTAAAATAATTTCCCATTATAAAAAGATTGGATATAACATTTATGTATTGCAACGGACTGTATGTTTTGTGGTCAACCCAATCACGGTTGGCAACTTTGCTTTCCTCTTAAATTGCACGCTGGTGGGTCGGACTTCAGACTCTATGATGGTACAGGCTTAAAGACTTATCTATTGGTGAGATGGCAGGGGCCTGATGCTTTAACTGTTTGTCAGGCCCACTGGGGTATACCTGTTGGATTTCTTTTGCTCCAGTATTCAGTTTTATTTACTGTTGAGTCCTAATCTTTGCTTTATCTCCTTTTTATATCTTGATTTATATTTTCTGGTAGATGGTGCATTGATAAGGTAGGGGTCTTTCATGCAAACCAAATATATATGTGTCTTGATCCACATCTGAATTAAGGGTGACGTTGGCGCCATGAAACCGGTTTAAGCCCTCCAGTAAAATAACTTGCAGACCGTTCCAAGGCGGTACTTCTTTTGTGGATTTTTTTTATGTTTTTTTCTGTCTTGTGCTTGTTATGCTTTTGTGCGCGTCTGTATATTTGTGCCTTGTGGTCACCTGCCGGGAAAGGACTGACCTCTTGGCTCTCGTTTGTGGTGTATATCTGTAAGTTTGTCACTTTCTTATTGGTATCCTGGGTCAGGTGTGGTACTTGATTGTATCGATTCCTGATCTTTGCAACCTTACTTACTTTACCTAAAATCAGTTAATGGCAGTGTGATTTCATCATTTCGTAAGACTTTTATTTTCGCGAAAATAAAATCCTCGCGGCACTTTCCGAATTTACAGTAGTGAACGCTCACCAAGATTACAACCAGAATTGCCACCGCCTGTCTGTTTGCACATGTGGACGGTATAACTAGGTCATTTGTCACTCAATGTTGTCACACAACATATATTTCATATATGTTTTACTTTTATCAATCTCTCGCCGAAGTGACCACCGTCTGTATGATTACACTTTTGGACAATAGAGCTTCGTCATTTTCACCTGATTACCTTCAAATACATGCATGCATTATTTTTATCAATTTCTCTGCAAAGTTTGATAATGTCTTTTATCCGAACAATCCCGACTACAGTGTAAGATGTCCACCAGATTGGCTGCCGCCTGTCCGTTTGCACTTGTGGACACTATACTAAGTTATTTGGCATCTAATCACTTCTAAATCTTTACCAATCTCAAAGTTATGATATGGTTTATGTCATGTTCACTTACCAAGATTGCCGCCTGTCCGCAACAGTGTTGCTGACAAGAAGATTAAATATCTTTAATTTGGTGTATTCTTCCAAATACTGCGGCCAATATGGCCACTAAAATGAAGCAATGTTACTATTTTCCCTTGTTAGTATACATCCCCTTTTCTGAACAGATTGCTTCTTATTTACATAGTATTACATGATTAACGTGTTGTGTCTGTACTATATGTTGTTTTGTAATGTATGGCTCCCTTCTTAAAATACATGACAAGTCTGTCTCATCTACTGAGCACGGGTCACATTAATTATTAACCACTCAATATTTCCACGGATCCTATGTTACCAGGGTCCGTGATATTTCCCTCAAACAAAATCATTTGAAATGGTCATATCAAATTTAATTTCAGTATAACATTACGAAGTTCAATCACAATTGCTATATTTTTTCAGTGGGCGAAATGTTGGACATTGGCTTTTCAAATTTCACTGAAGGTATAAAAGATCCATCTGTCTTTAATGTACCACCTGAATGCAAACCACCAAGTCACGTGATAAAAGTGGTAAGTATATCATAGGTCCAGTCTCCAGATATGAAAAATATGTCAACGTAAAAATGAGAATATTTTCTTATCCATCAGTTTAAACATGTGTTTTGGTGTTCAAAAGAACCGTCTCGTTGAAACGGTTCTCTTGAGTACCCACAACATGTGTTTTGGTTTAGCGATATGAAAATTAGTTTTATTTACGCACTTTCATCTATAGGCCTGGTATATGCTTTATATGTAACACACATAGATATATTCTCTATCATATGTAATAGTTATACCATGGTTTGTCCGCCTGTACGAGAGATAATCAACTTGCTAAAGCGTTTGGATATTCTCTCGTACAGGCGGACAAACCATGCCTGTAACTTATAACTTGGATTTAGTAGAAGCTTTAAGTCCTTGTGACTTGTCTTCTATGTCTCTTCTTTCATGTGCGGATCCAGAGAGGATGGGGTTCGGACCCATCCCCCTGAAAGATCACAACAATATAGGGTATAAGCAATACTGGTCTGGATCCCTTGGAAAATCAGAAAGCTACCAATCCAGCATTAAATGTTGGGTAACCATCGGCCCGCCAGTGAAATGCCATTGAAATGACGTTTCACTGGCGGGCCGATGATGACCGCTTTAATGGTATGTGGATCCTCTCTCCTCTCATCAAAATAAATAAAACGTTGTCAAAGTTGGACCCCCACTGGCAAATCTTTCTGGATCCGCAAATGATAATCACCTTGCTAAAGCGAGTGGATTATCCCCAGTACAGGCGGACAAACCTGCTTGTAAATTGTAACTTGGTTTTAGTAAAAGCTTTAAGTCCTGATGAGTTATCTTCTACGTCTCTTCTTAATTAACAATTTAAACTCACTATAACTTTTTGCATCACCTACATGTACACCAGTGTAGACCTTTCATATTACGAGATAGTTTATGCTTAGGTTGGCAAGGATGGCATAAAGACATTTCCACGACTACAAATGATTCTCTAAAATGTTAGTTTTCATATTTTGGTATATTTACAATAAATGTGTGCTTATTTTCAATTCATACTGTAGCCAACATTGTAATAGGTCTTGATTCATTATCAATGTATGCGATTTAAACTCGACATATGCTGATGTAAAGTTCAACTTCCTTCTTCAGTAAGATAACTATGAGCCACGACATGTGATTTCCAACAATGTGGCATTTTGACAAATGTAGACTCAGATTAGTCTGTACAGCCTCCTTTTAAGCTTAGAAACTCCATCTAATGTTCAGTCAGTAGCTTAACACTCAAAGAATAATCAAGCGACTAACAGGGGCTCTGATCTGACTGCGCGTATGCGCAGGCTGGTCTGAGCCTTTGCTGGTCTCACATACCACATTGTTGGAAATCTCATGTCGCGGCTCCTATCTATTCTTACGAGAGGGTATTCGACCAAATAAGATTAAAACCAGTCTGCTCAGCTACAAAGTCCAGCTAGAATTTTAAAATGTGTCTGTTGCCAGTTAACCTATTATACTTTCCACAGAGTGAATGCATACTTGCGCTGATCCAACTGTGTGACTGTGGCTAGCCTGTGACTTAGCTGTTCGAATGCATTTTAAAGAATGATCTTAAGCATGTATGCAGTTTATCTTCTAATTCATCAGTTTTAACATTTGTTTGGATGCTCAACAGAACTGTATCAGTGAGACGGTTCTTTTGATCACCCACAATAAAATGTCTTGGTTGAGAAATAGCAAAACTATTTTTAATTGTACAATCTAATCATTTTCCTATTGTATCTTCTCAAATGTAGTTGAGTCGCGACTTTGTGATTTCCAACATTGTGGCATTTTGACAAGTGTAGATTAATTCTAGGCTTTGAAACTCCAAATGATGTTCAATCAGTAGCTTAACACTCATTGAATATTCAAGCGACTATCAAAGGCTCTGATCAGACTCCACGTATGTGCAGGCTGGCCTGAGGTTTTGCTGGTTGCACATACAACATTGTTAGAAATCTCATGTCGCGGCTCAATTATGAACATTAATTAATTAATGTATTTTTCTCTATTTTCAGGCGCATGGTTTCATTGATAGATCCGCTTTCTACTGAACTACATTCTTACACCTGACGTCACATCTAAATACATTTGTATTGAAAAATGAATAAACTAGCATATTTGCATTCTTGAATGGTGTTTCTATATTTTTCCTTTAAAATTAAAGAGTGTATATTCAGTTAAAACGCTATGTCTTTTCAATGCCCGTAAGTTGGGCACTTATGACTCATCAATGCACATTCAGGCCTCCATGCTAGCTGAACATTTCTTGTACTTCAACAATAGCAGAATCTAGGGCAAAGATTTGGTACCAGTAAAATGCATTTAAGCCCCCCCCCCCCAGATGGCTTAGGCTGCTGTCCATTCTAAGGCGGTGGCTCTGATGTTGACTTTTTGTTTATTGTTACTCCCATTGTGGGAGTCTGTAATTGTTCTTGGTTTTGTTGTACGTTACTTTATGTCCATTCTAGTATTGCAATCATCTTGATGGGGAAGAGAGAGCTGGTTGCTTTGCTTAATTTGTCTTCCTGGTGTCTCGTGATGGTTAAGCGGCTCATCCTCGCAGTGCCACGGGGTTGTCTGCGGTTTGTGATTGTGGTATTTCCTGATCATACTCTCTTACTATTTGTAGCTATTAATACACACACTGCTTTATTTTGAGACTACAGCTGTTGCTTTTTTAGTTGTCATTTATTTACAAATGGTGAATGTTTTAAATTGATGTAATGGCTATGTTTCCAACATTTATGCTTATCACATTTCTACTGCTGCCACAAGAAGATATGATAGTTATACCTTGACATCAAGCTTAAACAATGTTAGCTGAATTAAATGCATTAAACATGTATTTACCTTGCGATTGCAAATTAATACATCATTTTCCCTTGTTTCCATTTGGCTGAAAATGGAAAGGTGTTGCTTATTAGCATTATTTGTACAATACCAATGAAAAAAAAACATTTCCCTGCATTGACCCTTGTAGAAAATATGCAAAACAAATAAAATCCATGAAATGTAATCGCAAAAAATCATGGGTGACCTTGGTGTGATCTTTTTTTTTGGCCAATTATGATTCCTCCAACTGGTTCTGGGAGGGTACATGTACACAATGACCTATTTATGGTCTCAGCTCACTTTTTGCAAACTTTCTCACAATTATTCATGAAACAAAGAATTAATGAGAGGGTTCTCCAATGGGGTGCGCATGTACAAAACTTAAGGTATTGGTATACAAAATCAATGTTTCCATTTGGTTTAAAATACATTTCATTAAAATTTAATTAGAAATAAATGCATATTACACTTACAAATATTATGCAATATAAATTATTACATCATTAATTCACATTTGAAAGAAATATGGAATGATAAAGTATTGCTTTTTTTCATTCATCTGTTAAGATATACCCTTTATCAAAACGACAGTTATCTAAACCAATATAATACTCAGCTTAGCTTTGTATTTATCTTAGTGTTTTGAAAATTACCAGATGTGATATAGAATGCACTCCTTTAACACCATTGAGTGGTAGCAGACAAGAATTATAAACTAACTTTTGTTATTTTTCAAAAACGTAAGGCTTGATTTCCATGTGAATCATCTAATAAGTGACTATGGAAGAAGTATATTTTCTCTACTTTAAGAAATAATGGAAAAAAGTATGTCGTCTGCGCAAGAATTTTTTCCTTTGAACTTAATAGGTTAATGAATAGTTCATCTACTTCAAGTACAGCTGAGAGGTGGAGTTGATTCATGAATTTTGCAGGAAAAAGAGATTATATTATACTTTAGCTAGATAGCTTGCAGACTGCATTTAAAACGCTATGTTTTATCTATGCCTGTAAGTAGGGCACATATGAGTCATCAATACACAGCCAGGCTAAGCTATTGCTACACACACTGCTTCATTGTGACTCTACATCTGTTGCTATTTTGGTTGTCATTTATTTTCAAACAGTAAGAGTTTAATATGATGTTATGGTTGTATTTCTAACATTTATGCACATCACATTTCTACTGTTGCCACAAGAAGATACGATAGTTATACCTGGACAACAATATTTGGCAATGTTAGCTGAATTAAATGCATTAAACTTGAATTGACCTTACGATTGCAAAACAATATATCATTTTCTCCTGTTGCTATCAGGTTCGAAAGGTTTTGATGGGAAAGGTTTTGCTGCATTATTAGTAAATATACAATACCAGTGGAAAATATTACTTCCCTGCATTGACCCTTGTAGCAAATATACTAAACAAAAACAATTTGTGAACTGTAAACACACAATTTGCATGGATGCCCTTGGTGTGATTGTACTTCGACCAATGATGGTTCCTCCAACTGCTTCTGCGTGGGCACAGAATGACCTATTTATGGTCTCAGATTCACTTTTTTTTAAACTTTCTCATAATTATTCATGAAACAAAAATTAAATGGTTGGTTCTCAAATGGAGTGCACTTGTACAACACTTAAGTTTTCTTTATTTTCATTTGGTTTAAAAATCATTTCATAAACATTTTATTAGAAATAAATGCATATAAATATTATAAAAAGGCAATAAATGATATCATCATTATTTCACATTTGAAAAAAAATGGAATGATAAAATATTATGTGTTTTCCATTCATCTGTTAATAGATACCCTTAATCATAACGATGCTATCTAAACCAATGTAATACTCAGTTTAGCTTTGTATTTATCTTAGTGCCTGGAAATTACCAGATGAAATATAGAATGTACTCCTTTAACAACATCGTGTGGTAGCAGACAACATTTATAAACTAACTTTTGTTATTTAATAAGGCTTGATTTTCATGCGAATCATCTGAAAAGTGACAAGTGAAGACATAGATTGTCTTTGCTTTAGGAAATAATAGAAAAAAGTATGCAGTCTGCTCAAGAATTTTCTGTTGAACTTAATAGGTTAATGTATAGTTCACCTACTTCAAGTACAACCGAGAGATGTTGATTCATAAATTTTGCAGGAAAAGGAGTTATAACACACTTTAGTTAGATAGTTTACAGACTTCATTAAAAACGCTATGTCTTATCTATGCGTGTAAGTAGGACACTAAATGAGCCATCAAATGCCCAATTATGCTAAGATATTAATACACACACTGCTTTATTGTGAGACTACAGCTGTTGCTCATTTTAGTTGTCACTTATTCACAAATGGTTAGAGTTTTGATTTGAGGTTATGGCTGTATTTCCAACATTTATTCAAATCACATTTCTACTGCTGTCACAAAAAGATACAATAGTTATACCTTGACATCAAGCTTGGCAATGCTAGCTGAGTCAACCTGCATATACCTTACGATTGCAAAACAATATAAGGTTTCTCCTGTTTCTATCTGTATTGAAAGTTTCCGAAGGGTAAGGTGTTGCTTATTAGCATATTAGTAAGCATACAATACCAGTTGAAAAATAAACATTTCCCTGCATTTACCCTTGTAGAAAATATGCCAAACATAATAAAATCTATGAACTGTAAACACAAAAATTGCATAGATGAACTTAGTGTGATCTTACTTCGACCAAAAGTGGTTCCTCCAACTGGTTCTGGGAGGGCACAGAATGACATATTTATGGTCTCAGATTCACTTTTTGCAAACTTTCTCATAATTATTCATGAAACAAAGAATTAAAAGAGGGGGTTCTCCATTGGAGTGCACATATACAAAACTTAAGGTATCGGTATAAAAAATTAATGTTTCCATTTGGTTTAAAATACATTTCATTAACAAATCATTAGAGATGAATGCATACAGCTATAGTACAAGATAATTGTTAACATCATTAATTCACATTTGAAAGAAATATGGAACGATATTTTTGTTTCATTCATCTGTTAAGAGATACCCTTTATCATGACGTCAGCCATCTGAACCAATATAATACTCTGTTTAGCTTTGTATTTATCTTAGTGACTTGAAAATTACAAGTTGTTATATAGACATTAACTCCTTCAACATCATCGTGTGGCAGGCATTATTTATAAACTAATATTTGTTATTTCTCAGAAACGTAAGGCTTGATTTTCATAGGAATTATCTAAAAAGGGACAATTGAAGACATATATTTTCTGTACTTCAAGAAATAATAGAAAAGAAGTATGTAGTCTGCTCAAGAATTTTCTGTTAAACTTAATAGGTAAATTGAATATTTCACATACTTTAAATACAGCTGAAAGGTGGGGTTGATTCATAAATTTTGCAGGGAAAGAGATAATATTACTCTTAATAGATAGCTTGTAGGCCGATTGTCTGAACGATGCTAGGAAACGTATTGACTAAAATGCAGAATAAAATTTTAATGAGCATGGATATGAGTGACGTTTTATACTTATTGCATTTACGAGCAACGAAGACTCACCAGAGTCTTTGCTTCTCGTTTTTTACAAAGTATTGTTATAGAAGAGGACTCGAAAAAATGAGACCTCTAGCTCTGCTGGTTACGTCAGCATGGGCGATTGATGGAGGCTTTCGTTCATATTCTGGCCCAAATATAGACTCGGGTATTCTCTGTCAGCAAATCGCCAACCATGACAATCCTTTCTCTAGAAATACATAGCCGTTATTTCAACTCTCTCCTACTAGTGCTGTCTACTGATAACCTTTGCAATCACAGTCCGATCTGGATCCAAACTGTTTGACACTCTGATTGTATTCTTGAAAGATTTTTTCGAAATAGTTGATTTTGAAAAAAACTAGCAGACAACAAAAAAGCATGCAAAATTACCCAGAAGCCAACGAGTTAAGTATTGGCTACAATATGGGCGTAGACGCATGCGCACAACAAAGGCACAGACCAGCCTGCGCATTTGCACAGTCCGATCAGCGCCTTTTTTATTCGTCATGATTACACTTGCTTCCAATTTCAATACTCCAGCTAGTTTGTTTAGCTAAGCAGACAGGTTTGAGCCTTACCTCTTCGCAAACCCCGAAAACTGGTTTCTCGCATCGTGGCCACCTGAAAGTAGATATAGAGAGTACTAGGTGAGTGTCTTTTGATATCAAGTTTACCAGGCAAGGCTTTGAGAACGCATGTTGACATCGCGAGGCTCGCCGAGCGATTCAACATGCGTTCTCAAAGCCGAGCCTGGTAAACTTGATATCAAAAGACGCGAGCCTGGTATTCTATTTGTCTGTTTACCCATTGTTAAACACTCTTCAAACTAGCAATTATGACGTAATTTTTGATTTCTGTGTTGATTCAGTGCCATTGGCGACGTCATTCAAAAAATGCAACGTCATCATGACCTGCTACACGGGTGGTAAACCTAGGAGCTACCACGAAATTGTGTTAACGTAATTTTGTTCCCAAGCCACATCCGGGACACGTCGTGGTAGTTTCCAGGTCGAAAATTGGATTAAAAAAGGTTGGTGTCACTTTCATTTTTGTTTTATTTTACAACTAAGAACGAACAATGGTGAAATCCGACAATGAGGTTCCGTGTAAATATGTTTCAGCGTCCCCTCTAGCCCAAAATTTTGTTTAAAAAATTATTTTCTTCTTTAGATTCGTATTTCCCCACTGAGCTTCGGACCAACTTTCCACAAAGTTCGAAGGATTTTAGCCCATATCTGTCAAATTAAATGGAATTTGATATTAATTGACGATGGAAATGATAAAAAGACCTGAATAAACATTCCTACTCAGAAAAAAATCTGAGCATTTACTCGTAAACGATTCATGCCCCGTTCATCCTGAGTGGTAGTTTCCAGCTCATTGTGGTAGTTAAAATGCTATCGTGGTAGTTTCCAAGACTTTGTAGGATACGCTTCTGAAGTGGTACAACACATTATAGTGGTTGTTTGTTTCGCATGATAACCCTCGAACTCGTCAATTAATTACCACGGTAAATAAATAAATCACATTTCAACATCATGAAGAAGCTAAGCTAAGGACTCAATAGATTCAATGTGATGCTTGACAGGTGGAGATCATGCCCTGGACTGCCAAACAACAACTGGAAATCTAGAGCAAAAGAAGGTCGTCAGTTGAGCCGTGGTGGACCAAGCAACAGACAAAAAATGATATAAAAAATTGCGTCACTTGCCACTGTTCAGTCAACTTTAAGATAAAATGGCAGGCTAAGACTACTGGCCCAAAGTATTGTTAGTACTTGCGCTTCAGAAAAAAGGGTAATATCCTCGGGTTATGACACGTTTTATATGCATGTGAGTGCGACGATGAACGAGCATGTTATTTGATAATTAAAAAGCATGTTTATTCAAAAACAAAATATGTATTTATCCCTTATTTTCATTCTTCTCATCATTTCAAAAGCGCACTAAAATTAAAATTCAAGCAGTCGACTTTTGTTATCTGATAAAAGGTTGTTTGAAAAGGTCTTTGTATGAAGAAGAGGGGTATTCAAGGTTCGGCCCGCACACCCTGTCTTTATAAAAATGAAGTAGCCCCTGAATAGTGAACATCTGCTGATGCGAACTACTACTAAATTCCTACAAGCTCTTAGAAACTACCACGATAGCATTTTAACTACCACGATGAGCTGGAAACTACCACTCAGGATGAATGGGGCATGAATCGTTTACGAGTAAATGCTCAGATTTTTTTTCTGTGTAGGAATGTTTATTCAGGGTCTTTTTATCATTTCCATCGTCAAATGATATCAAATTCCATTTAATTTGACAGATATGGGCTAAAGATGGTCCGATGCTCAGTGGGGAAACACGAATCTAAAGAAAGAAAATAACTTTTCAAACAAAATTTTGGGCTAGAGGGGATGCTGAACCATATTTACACGGAACCACATTGTAGGATTTCACCATTGTTCGTTTTTAGTTGTAAAATTAAACAAAAATGAGAGTGACACCAACCTTTCTTTATCCAATTGTCGACCTGGAAACTACCACGACGTGTCCCGGATGTGGCTTGGGAACAAAATTACATTAACACAATTTCGTGGTAGTTCCTAAATTTACCACCCGTGTGATAAAGGTAACATGCCGTGAGATAGGAAACGTTTATTAGGTTATGTTGAAACAATTAGTTAATATAAGGGGTGACTGATAAACACCATTACAGACCGTTTCCCGTGTCAAGTATGTCATTATCGTATTACCAATCGTCATACGCATAGCAGATATGTTTTCTCCAAGGTTACATTCGTTTTTGATACATATTACGCAGCTAGATAATCTGGAAGCCAGATCCACCCAAACAAATATTGAAAATGACTCGCTCGGTTTCATTGAGTTTGTTATTAGAATTGCTGGAAGAAGCAACAACAACGCCCCTTGTACTGCATATGTGAAAATAAACGGTTGTGCGTAGAATTGTGAATATGTTCCTACCCATTAGTTTTAACATATGGTTTGGGTACACAAAAAGTTGTCTCATTGAGACGGTTCTTTTGAGTATCCACAAAATATGTTTTGGTTGAGAAATAAGAATTATCTTTTGGTACGCACTCTTAACTAAATGCATGGACTACTGGCGTGAGTAAATACACGCATGTTGCTAACTACTTCCCACGTTAAATATGTTCTATAGTAAAAATACTTAGCATATTGTTTGTTTAATGCATGGACCATCCAGATGGATATGCCACCGTGTTCAGTTTTTCACAAGATCATATGGGTCTACGATAGAGCAAACACATTATATAAAGCAGCACTTCTTACAAGGTGTTATGTTCAACGTTTCCTTAGTCCTTATATCGATTCTGAGGTCGACCATAAACGACATTTTATCAAAATTCCATTCATTAAAAAAGGTATAGATTTTATTGGCTTGCATAGTATCTTTAAGGATAATTTAGTGATTTCATCTAATCCAAATTACTTTAATAATTCTGAAACTCCTATCATTTGCTATAAATATAACAAACCAATTAGGTCTACTATATTCAACATTAATAAAATTGTAACTGATATAGATTCTAATACTCCTGACTCCTGAGATTGTCAAAATACTAATTATTTATATCCCTCTGCAGGGCATGTGAATACGGATAATCTAAATGTCAGTCCTGACGCTAGAGTTCGCAATATTATTTCTAAAGGACCTAAATATAGATTTCTCTCTAAAATTGATTTCCCTAAAGCTCTTAGAGAGATCGCTGCTTCTTTAAATGACTTTAGAAATGGTTGGTGCAAATGGGAAAATGTTGAACTTGATGCTTTGAAGGAATGGAAGATTTTTAAAATTACTGATACCGTATTTCATTTTACTCTCGTAATACACATATTTTACCCCCTAAACCTTAATCTTCTTTTCGTCATTTTAAACGAGGTATCAAGGATTTTCATATGTACATCTGTTTTGGTTCCAGCAGATAAAGCTGCTAACACAGTTGTAGTTGTTTGACGATTGTATTATATTAATACTCTTAAGCGTGAGCTTGTTGACACTAACGCCTATAAACTGCAGCCTTCTTTGAGTAAGAGGGTGATTGTTGATGGGCATGGCTGTGTTACAGCCCTACATTTTGGTGTCAAAGCTTAAGAAAATCAAGACAAAGTTCCTACGTTGTACTATTTACCTAAACTCCATAAAACACCTATAAAGCAAGATTTATTGCTAATTCTAGTTCTTGTACGAAAACAGAACTTTCTAAATTGTTAACCACGTGTCTTACAGCTGTTAAAAGCACGGTATCAAGTACAGTGAAAAGGTATATGATAGATCCGGTAAAAAACTATTTTGATCTATTAAAAATTCAGGTGAAATTTTAGATAAACTTAAACCTAGAGCTTTCAATGTGACCAGTTTGTCTACTTATGCTTTTTCTACTCTCTACACTACTTTACCTCATAATTTAATTTAAGATAAACTAATTGATCTTATTGAAAGAACCTTCCAGAGAGAAGGCTCTCCTTACCTTGCATGTAATGACAGAAATGCATTTTTTACTTCGGAAAAAAAACTAAAAAAATATCATGCATGGTCATGTCAAAATGTATGTGATGCGCTGACCTTTTTGTTGGACAACATTTGTATTCGATTTGGCACAAAGTTATTTAGACAAGTAGTTGGAATTCCTATGGGCACTAGTAGTGCTCTCCTGGTCGAAAATTTATTCCTGTTTTGTTATAAGAGGGACTTTATGAAGTCTCTTTCTGATGATAAACAGGCTGGTGTTATTGATGCGTTTAACACTACATCCAGATATTTGGACGATATTTTAAACATTAATAATGTTTATTTTGACAATATGGTAAATCAAATATACCCTTCAGAGCTCCAACTTAATAAAGCCAATACCTTTGATACCGAAGCTCCATTTTTAGACCTGCATTTGCCTATTTCTAATGATATAGTTTCTACCAAAATTTATGATAAACGTGACAACTTTGATTTTGAAATTGTCAATTTCCTATTTTTAGATGGTGATGTTCCTGGCTTTACATCCTATGCAGTCTATATCTCTCGACTCAATCGTTTTGCAAGAGTATCTAGCTATATTACTGACTTCAACACTCAGAATAAATTGTTAACGAAGAAACTTCTTAAACAAGGCTTTTGGTATCATAAACTTTGCAAAACCTTTTATAAATGTTATAGACGATACTATGATTTGATATCTAAATTCCAAGTTTGACTTAAATAAATCTCTCTTGCGCCATGGACTTTCAGAACCTGAATTCTATGATGACTTGGTGTATAAATTGAAGAAGATTGTTAATCTAATTATTTTTCAGCGCAGTTCATTAGAATAATTTCCAATTACAAAAAAGATTGGCTCAAACTTTAATGTATTGCAACAAACTGCATGCTTGGTTGTCAACCGAATCACAGTTGGCCACTTTGCTTTCCTCTTTAATTGCACGCCGATGGGTTGGACTTCAGACTCTATGACGGTTCCAACTTAAAGACTTATCTATTGATGAGATGGAATGGACCTGATGCTTTGGCTGTTTGTCGGGCCCACCGGGTTTACCTGTTGGATTTCTTTGCTCCGGTATTGAGTTTTATTTAGTGTTGAATCCTTATCTTTGCTTTATCTCCTTTTTATATCTTGATTTATATGTTGTAGGAGATGACCCATTGATAAGTTAGGGTTTTTTCTTGCAAACCAAACACCTATGTGTCTTGATCCACGTCTGAACTAAGGGTGAGGTTGGTGCACCGTTAAACCGGTTTAAGCCCTCCAGTAAAATATTTTACTGACCGTTCCAAGGCGGTACTTCTTTTGTGGATCTTTAATGTTTTTTTCTCTTGTGTTTGCTATGCCCTTGTACGCATCTGTTTATATGTGCCTTGTGGTCACCTACTTGGAAAGGGCTGACCTTTTGGCTCTCGTTTGTGGTGTCTAACTGTGAGTTTGTTACTTTCCCATTGGTATCCTGGGTCAGGTGTGGTACTTAATTATATCGATTCCTGATCTTTGCACCCTTACTTACTTTTATTTACAATATTTGACAGATATTTACTATATATGAAACAAAACAAACGTGACCTTCAGCCAGCTTCTTTTTTCACTTTTAATCATTGTGCATGACTTAAAATCTAAACAATGCGCAAGGAGCTACGTGCATTAAGGGGCTATTTAGGTCCCTCTAATGAGGTCAAAAAGTAACAGTTGTTTTTCACCAATTTTTTTTTCTCATTTTTAATTAGAAAAATAAATCAAGTGAAACATGGTTCCAAAAATGACTTTTAAGACGTGACAAGATTATACATAATGTTTTGGGCAATTCCTCGAAAATATACTTTTGTCAAACGAATTTCCCAATACATATAAATTTGGTTTTGAAAATGATTTATTTTATTTCATGAACTATCATATTGTCTTTTTGAAAAAGGGGTCACCACACTTATTATTTTTCAGGTGGGGCAAATTTAACCCCACCCATATAGTTCATGTATAATTATATGTAAAAGGTTCAGGAGTGACCATTTCGGTCATTTTTAAAAAAAAGAAATAAGTGAGTATGATCAGGAAATGCCTCAAACACAAAATGCAGACCAACTCACGGCACCGTGAGGAAGAGGCAAATAATATATAGTAACACTGATCATGAAAAGAAGGCCACTCAACGATTCTTTTGAATTAATAAAGTAAATCGCTATAAAATACTGGCCCTGAAAGCTTGATGCAGTATAATGCTCAAGCCAACATTGTATTTAACGATCAACACTGAGTGTTTTCGGTATGCTGTAAAATTTAGAAAATGCTTTACAATTTTTTTTTTGTTTATTTGGTTTGATTCTTTACTACCCAGTTAACAATTTTTAGTTATTCCGGGACGGATATTCCTGCGTTAAACCATTACTAAGCAGGAATTAATGATTCTAAAATGCGTACGAAGTTTATGATATTGATAGCCATGTTTCAGCAAATTTGCAGTCAAAAATTGGTTCTTGCTGTTGAAGGTGCTTACATTTGAACATACTCAGCTGTGAAATACACCATAAGAAGGAGAGCGAGGAACATCTCTACATTGAAATGGAAAATAATTTAATTCAAAGTTAAAAAATAAATGAGTATGATCAGGAAATACCACAATTACAAACTGCAGACCAACGCACGGCACCGTGAGGATGAGCTACTATATTTGATCGCGTGACAATGGTTGACTGAGGTGGCGGTTTATATTGTGGGAGATAAAAAAAAAATAGAATAATTATTTGTGGAGATATGGTTATAAAATTTTTGGTTGGAAAAGATGGAACATTGAAGTGATGAACAAATGCCATGCTTATTTTTCGTTCTCGCGGTCTTGATGGGGAAGAGAGAGCTGGTTGCTTTGCTTAATTTGTCTTCCTGGTGTCTCGTGATGGTTGAGCCGCTCTTCCTCGCGGTGCCACAGGGTTGTCTGCGGTTTGTGATTGTGGTATTTCCTGATCATACTCACTTACTATTTTTGCTTGTGAGATAATATGCTTTGAAATGTTGCCACGCTTTTTGCCACGTTGTCTATAACCAGAATTCACGTTTACGGTGGAGAAAATTCGGTTAATGTGAGTTTTGCTCGGACACATAGTTTATATTTATGTATATTGTATTTCCTTACTACTGCACATGGACTGTACATGGACAGCATTAATTAAAAAACAATGGAACCTGTTAGTAAAGAGTGTCTTCAAGAATTATCCCTCAAAATATTACATAATATTTTACGTTAATACCTAACAGACAAACACTAGGGTTACATAAAAGTAAGTAAGGGTGCAAAGATCAGGAATCGATACAATTAAGTACCACATCTGACCCAGGATACCAATGGGAAAGTGACAAACTCACAGTAGACACCACAAACGAGAGCCAAGAGGTCAGCCCTTTCCCAGCAGGTGACCACAAAGCACATATAAACAGACGCGCACAAAACATAGCAAACACAAGACAGAATAAAAACATAAAAGATCCACAAAAGAAGTACCGCCTTGGAACGGTCAGTAAAATATTTTACTGGAGGGCTTAAACCGGTGTAACGGCGCCAACCTCACCCTTAATTCAGATGTAGATCAAGACACATAGAAAGTCAAAAGTACATAAGTCTTCATATCCATATACATATACAGTGACATATATTCATAAGCTAGTGATGCATGTCTACTACAGATGTTAAAGACGGTAAAAAGGGTCTTGACCAAAAGCGTAAGGCTGATGAATCACCTGAGCCCGATAAACCCTATCCTAGACTGCGTCGTAGGGTATCATTACCTGATTTACATGAATCATCAGACCCTAAAACATCATATTCGTTGCCTGAACTTATGAAAAAGTGGTTCATGGACAAAGTTATTATGAAGACCATAGTCCCCTCAAGCATGGCACAGCTACAATCCCAATCGAAAACGCTATATGCAATACAACTGTCCTGGCGTCCACAATAGCTACTGCAATTGAAGAGTCTATGGCAAAATATAAAAATGAAGTTATCCAGCCAATACTAGATGGAAAAGATGCTGAAATGAATGACTTGAAAAAGGAGGTCAAACTAAATTCAAAGAAGGTCAAGGGCCTAGAAACCAAAATAAACAAACTAACCCAAAGTTTAAATGATCTCGAGCAATATGGAAGACGACACAACCTGAGACTGAATAATGTTCCTTTACCTGATCCTTCGAAGTGTGAAGAAACTGTGCTTGATATACTAAATAAGGCACTTCCAGTACTAAATGAGCCATTTACACCTAATGATATCAACAGGTACCATCCAATAGGGAAGCTGAACAAGAAAAACAATCGTCAAGTTATTATCAGATTCTCTAATTACAAAGCCAAGGCTAAAGCATACGATGTCAGGGTTCAACTTGTCAAAGGTCAACATGAATGAGGATTTCACAATTTCAAACCAAGAATTCGTAAATCAGTAAATCCATCTGAGAAAGGCAAGGCAGATCAAAAAGTTCTGGTCCATTGACGGCAAAATCTTTGCTAAGGTTGTCGACGAACAGGGTAAATTTCGCATCAAATCCAAGGATGATATTTCTGACACATTCCTAAATGCTCTGGAAGAGGGTTACATAGATTACGACGAAGCCATAACTATTACCAAGCCACCAGGGGCTACAGACGATACTGAAGTCGCAAACAACAGTATCGTACGGCCATGGTATTTTGACTTTAGAAACCAACAAGGAGCTCCATAAGACAATTTTGCAATTTATAAAGGACAAGGGTAGATTTAAGTAAGGTACTTCAAGAAATACAAAACAAATATACAAATAAATAGACAGTTTTGCCATTGCCACACCTATCAAACAATTTGGTTTACTCTCTGAACCTAAAAAAGTAGACCGTCTCAGTCAATTCGTTGTACTATTATACTATTTTTGTATTTGTATTGGAGAGAGGATTTTCTAATGCTGTCATAATTTGTATCCAATCCCTTTGTTTATACACAATAAAATATGTTTAATCTAATATGACATTAACAGTAACAAAACATCATAAGGGCAATACAAGCAAAGCAACCAGCTCTCTCTTCCTCGTCAAGACGATTGCAATACTAGCAAGGCCATAAAGTAATGCACACCAAAACAAAGACCTACACAGAACCCCCACAAATAATGGAAGGTACATAAACAATACATAAAAAACAACAGAACCACCGCCTTAAAACGGACAGCAGCCTAATCTACCGGGGGGGGGGGGGGGGGGGCTTTAATGCATTTACTGGCGCCAACTCTTCATCCTAGATTCTGTTGTTGTTAACACACAAAACTTGTTTAGCTCGCTCAGGGGTCTCCTAACTAATACAATGCGTCATCACAGAGAAACAATTTAATCAAATTAACACGCTATGATGAAACAAAGTAAAGGTCTCATTACTCACAGATCGTCAGAGCTAAAGAAAACCTCAAGTTGAGCTATGGTGGACCCAGCCAATGACAAGCATCGGGCACCAACCAACGGATTAAAGCTTTACGTCAAGGCCGTTATTGAGTCTGAGTTTATAAAAACGTCTCGTTTATCTTAATTAATGACAGTGACGTAAGGTATCTCCCAAAATCGATCACTTTTAAATGTACGATCTGCTGATTTCTTAATTTTTAGATGACCTCACACGCGGAAACTTCTTGTGTTGTAGTAGTAGTATGAAGTCATTCCGCTTCAAAAATATGCGCAGGGTACAGCAGTTATAAATATTATTACAAGAATTGATAAATCAAGGAGATAATCCAAACAAGCAGTTCATTATTTCGATCAAATCCTTTACATATGTTGTATTGGACTTTATATATGCTGTAATAATGCTGGAATAAGTAGTGTTTAACTAACTCAAATCAAGAGAAGAATGGCGAGCCAAAATCAGAAGTCACAATTGAATATGGCGAGGCCTAGATGAGACCCTCCCAGGGGTTTTGGAGAACAGGGGAACAAGGCCATTTATTTCAAGGGAACAGGGGAGCAAATGCCATTTTTTCAGGGGAACAGGGGAACAAGCAGTGAAATTTTGGGAACTGGGGAACACAAAATTCTGTGTGCAAATGATATAAAATACTGTTATAAAGAACCATTTTTAGAAGAGACACAAAATGGGATGGTATTAGTGACATTAGTGCTTGTTTGGTGTGTTTCAACGGACCCAATTCAGTTGGTACCTAGACTTACCGAAACGAAACCGAAATACCGGAGCGACACCGAAATATCGGAACGAAATATTGAAATAATAGGGAAACATATACAGGTATACAGGTGCGATGTTGATTTACCAAAACGGCCTCTTAAGGACATAAGCTACTAAATACTTCCCATGTTGAAATGTTCAATACTTTGCATACAGTTTTTTAATGCATGGGCTATCCATTTATGAAATAAAAAGGATATGTCGCTGTGCTTATTTTTTTTATTTTTTTTCAGAATCTCAAGTGGAAGTTTTCAGCATTTGACCAACTTTCTAAAAATATGAAATAATAACACTAGTCCTAAATATCGAGCTAAAACGGTGTTATTCTTCAGCCAGCTTCTTTCTTTTTTACTTAAATTATTGTCCATGACCTCAATCCTTTTAGAAAATGTGCAAGTTTATCTTATCTGTTATTCCATGCTGTGCCAAGATTCTGCATGATATGTTTTGGCAATTCGTCGAAAATTGGAATTTGTTTTAGAATAAATCATGTATTAAAAAATCTGATGGTGAAAGTCTTAAAAAAAATTAATTCATGGCCTATTATAATACTTTTCAGAAAAAAGAATAAAAATGTGGGGTCACCGAACTAATTCTCTTTCAAGAGAGCCATATTTTACCCCACCCCCATAGGTTTCATGCGTAAATCAATATAAACGTTCAGGAATTACCATTTCGGTCGTTTTGATGATGTCATTTTACTAAAATAGGAAGTACTTTAGCATTTAAATGTTAAAAAAGAAAGAAAAAACACGCTGAAAATATGTGCACAACCGGAGATCGATTCTGGTCCTCTGGCTTCGTAGCCAGACACGCTAACCATAAGGCCATGAGGTCAGGTCGTGCGCCGCTCTAAATAACCGTACAAAAAGTAGAGACTCGACCACTATCATATTCCTAACCAGGGTAATTGTGGTCGTCGTTTGATTTCGACTGAGCTACATTTATCTGTCTTACGTGCTGAGACGATCAGTTCCGATAAGATGTCAATAGATATTTCAGAAAGACCTTCATTACTTTATTTTGTCAAGAAAATGTCTGAGCACCGATACGACATAAGAATATCGAAAAGCTGTGTTGATCCGAATCCGTTAAAGGTCGAAAGACATGATGCAAACAGCTTTACCCGTTTCCAGACGCGGGAAAGGTGTACATTGGAAATAGCCGCATATGTCTTTAATAATAATAATAACCTTTTGGAATAATAAATGATTGGCGATTGGGATAGGATGTACTGAAAAAGTACTTGATAAAGATCCATTTAAGCTTATATGAACCCTTATGTATAGAAATATATGAAAATAGATAAATATTCCCCTTGACACTAGGCCTATATGATAACAGTTATGATGTCTTTGTAAATTTAGGGATTAGATATAGGTTAATATAGCAAACGACAAATAAAATAGGCCAAGTCTTATTACATTCATTGCTTGTTGAATTACCAAGACGAATGATTGAAAACGTAAGTTAGAGTACTAGGCATGAATTACCGAAATGGCCTTCGTGGATATAAATTATGCATCAAGAATGGCAATACAGATTCTTGATCAAACTTAAGAAAATAAGAACCTTAAAGTGTTATGTTAACTTATTTGCTGAGAGAAATAATTAAATCGCTTTGGACAAAATATATAATCATTCATCGTCCAGCAAAATACCGAAACGAACGCTTAAAACTGTAGGATAAAATAGGGAGTCTTTGAATCTTGCATAAAGGATTACTTCATGCTCAGTTGAGTATGAAAAAGTTAATGTTAGGTGCATAGTTTCCATAAATATTTAATGAGCTGTATTCCAAAACAGATAAAATATTTTAATGATATGAATTTCACGACAGAAAAAGCAATGTTTAATGAAATATTTTATCCAACATGTTTCATATTATAAGGCTTTGAAATTTAAAGATTACTGTTATGCTCCTAAAGCTTTTGACAGATCGGTCTTGGCAAACAGTGCAAATCCAGTTAGGAGCCATCAGGACTGGATCACAGTTAACAAGCAGATCCAATTTAGACAGCTCCTAGAGGAACCATCTGAACGGGATCTACAAAGTTGAGGAGCTGTCTGAAATGGATCTGAATTTGTAGGATTAAAACAGTATTGTATGAGAGATAACCAAATGTATTATTTAGATTTGTGTTATTAAATTAAGGTCAGGAAACATAGCTCAAACTTCTATATAGATTTATTCAGAGGGAAGAATCTGAGAATAGAATTTTTGAAATATTTTGTATAGGAGTAAATTGAAAAATTTTACATTGATGCTTTGCTCCAATTTTGTAATGATATGTGAATGAACAGTTTTGCAAATTGGTTTAATAAAGAAGTTATACCCACAATAGTTTTGAAAACGGAAATGTCTAGTGTAAAATAACACACAAGGGGAGTGTTTACCGCAAAAGATTGAAACTTATCAAAGTTATCCACAACTACTTAGAATGCACCAAATGTCATAAACAGCTTATCTGAGTTCAAAATCAATCCAAATTTATCATTTAAATCAACTGTAATGCCTAAATAGAAAGTTAATGGTCATGGATTATCTCCCTTGTAAACAAAAAACCTCTAATTGAAATCAGTTTTGTGCATAAAGTAGTTTCCTAACTGTTTGCTGCACATTTAATAACAAATTTATAAGCAAAAGAATTGAAATGATGGTGAAGAATAAATTCTCTTCTAATTAGACATAGATTATCTCAGCAAATTCATTCTCAAGTGTCAACACCAACACAATGATTGTCTTAGGTAGTTTTGCACAACTCATATAATCTCAACTGGATTCAGTTACTGGCAAAAGAATGTGCACTGAGTACTGGTTAGTTGCATTGGTGTAAGCTTACTAGGCATAATGTGGTTAGGTAACTGACATGACCATAGCTGTTTACCTTTAGTTGCTTTGGTCTTAGCCTACTCAGGATAAGACTAAAGACTAACTAAGATGACCAATATATTTATTGCCCCTTCAAACTATGTTTGTGAGGTTATATTGTTTTCACGTTATCTGTCTATCCATCTATGGTCATCTATCCAGCTGTTTGATACAGCAAAATAAAACTAATTTGGAGAAAAACACAATCCAAGTAGTACTATCAATACAGGTACAGTTTCTTTTTGGGGAACAGGGGAACAAACACATCATTTTTAGGGAACAGGGGAACAAAAGGGAAAATAATTTTGAGGAACAAGGTAATTTATTTCAGGGGAACAGGGGAACATTGGCAGATTTTTCAGGGGAACAGGTACCACCCCTGGGAGGGCCTCCTAGATAATAATTCAAAACTGATTTGGTCAGAAAAACCCGTCGATACTCACGCCCATCCTTAAAACTCTAACCAGGAAGGGAATAAAGCTCCGGAAAATAAAGTGTTCAAAATAAATAAAGCCCCATGCCTGTTTTATTTCGAAGACATTTAAATTGAAACATGAAACTAAATTAAAATTTAGATTTGACAACTGCATTTTAGGGGTAAGTACACAGAGTTTCAGTGAATACCGATTGTCGTTTGACGTCCGCTGAATTTTGCTAGAGTATCTATATGTTTACCAATTTTACTATAGGAACTATAGGGAGTAAATCAGGACATTTACTCAAATGCATTGAGCTCCAAGTTGAAAAGTTATCTTTAAGAGCAAATTCTAGTTTATTTTGAGAAGAAACATTGCTGCTGCTTCGCTAGAATTTTAATTCAAAGTTCTTAATTCCAAAAAAAGTTATGATTATCAAATACGGACGTGTTTGTATTAGGCTTATAGGAAGATTACAGCTGGGGCTTAACTTCTTTCGACAAGTTTGCCCATCCGGGAATCGGTAGCTTTAATGAGGCACGCTATCGTTTCTTCTGCTCTCGCAAAACGTAACCATACACATTGAAGAAATAATCGTCCACTTTCGTATTTGCAACATGAAATTTAAACAAATTAGCCGCATATGTATTTAAACAGCATATAACTCATTTTGGCCGAATGGATTTGCCTAGTACGCTTATCATAGGACCAGTTCATTTGCGTATCAAGGTCGTTTGTAAAGAGAGGGAGAAAGAAAAGAAGAATTAGATAACTAAAAGATCCAAACCCCATCCAAATTTGCCTTGAGTGAAGTAAATTTCATCCTGCCAACAGGCTAGATATGTCAATGTCATCCCTCTGGAAGCTGCTGAACATTCCTGTTTCAAACCATTGTTGGATGTCCAGCAACGAAGGATCTTTAAAATTCAACTCAAATTCGATTATAGATCAATTCTGCTATTTCCCATATTTTGGTAAAAAAATGATGTTGTGCTATTTGGTACCAGTTTAAACCAAAAGCATTACGAGGGTTGTCCCAGTAAATCGTAGACTTTAACTATAACACGCGACTGTGTACCAGTAATTGTATGATATTTTCAAAATGTGTTTATACACTTATAAGAACCATTTTGTATGAATATGGGTGAAATCGCATTCTAGATAACAAATTTATGAACCTTTACTTGACGATATGTCGGCGTGAGCGGCGCACGTCAAACATTTTGTAATGAAACTATTCTAGTCCAGAAGATAGTGTACATTCAATCGAATTTCGCTTTTGTTTTATTTAAACAATGCATTAACACATCAACAAGTAACCATGCGAGGTAAAGTGTTGAAAATTTTAAACGTTCATGACCATTCGCATTGATTTTATAAAAAAATTTACATACCTACTTATTTTTCAGAAAATGCTAACTAAAGGTTAGAAAAACGGTACGGCGCAAAAATTAGACTTTCAACAATTTTTAGATAATAAATCACATAAAACTACGTTCTTTTAATGTTAAATGATTAGCCAAAAATCACTAGTGTCATAAAATGGATTTTGTGCAAAAATGGTTTTAGTAATATCAAAAAGACAAGCTCATTTTCGTCAATATAGCAGAACGCATGCTATTTTTCTGTAAGTAAATAATGGTAAATATGTTTTCTCTTATTAAATCTAAAAGATCGCGCTTGATTGATTGCTAAACATATCTAAACTAACTATTTAGTCTTTACTGGAACCAGGGAGACTTACTCAACAAATATATGGCAATATTTGTCACCATTTAAGCTTATTTAAAAAGAGTAGTGTCAAAACATTTGACCAACCCTCTCTGAAAATACATCAAAATAATTTGTGACATGCTCCACATATGCAGAGATACCCTCAAGTAAAGGTTCATAAAATTGTTATCTAAACTGTGATTTCACCCATATTCGTAGAAAATATGGAACTCCCGATAGACAATCTTGTTTTATACCAAAATCCCACGATTTACTGGGACAACCCTCGTATTTTGTTTAATGCCCTTTCCCAAATATTACTTTTGGTTCATTTGATGTCACCTGAGGGGGTTTCAACAATAAAGGCGCTTTGAAGCGCTCATTGTTCTGATGTCAGGCTTTACACGTTACGAATCAAGATAGGTACCAGAAGAATGAGCGCCCGCGAGCTCTTGCATTGTTGAACTCGCCTCTGTTAGATTGAACGATAGCATCAAGTCACATGCTATTCTAAACTGGTGGATTCAACCTTTTTAGTCTACAATACAATACAATACGCACAGGTATGCATACAATAAAACATGACAAACCTTTACCTGTTGTAGAGAGTTACTGTCTTTTAAACAGATGTCCAAGGACTTAAGAAATATTTGTGTAAAGAGAGTAAGATATGCCACTATGAACAACTTAACCATTTTCATACTATTTCCATGTTACATAAACACAGTTAATATTTCTAGTCAGGTATTTCATGCTATTTTAAATCTATAAGGGAATGTGTGATTCAGTAAGGCTCTTGCTTGAATGTTACTTGTAATTGTTGAACGTTTAACTCTTGTAAATAAAAGCAAGTTGCACTATATCCTATAGTAGAGTGACTTCTTAGGCAAGTATCATGCCATTTCAACTTTAACACCTCAAAAAATATTTGTTATAAAAGCTTGTATGGCCATCACGAAGTCACAGTCTTCAAAGAGTTGTTTTTTTTAATTTTATGCAAGACTAGACAATGGTAAATATTTCTCTTTTTGTCATGTGAGGACTAGGAAACATTTACATCAAAAAATATCTATCTAGATCTAATTATGTCTTCATGTGATTTTACTTCTTTGACAATTTTGTGAAAAACTATAGGGAGCCTCTTTGTTACCATGAGCTCAATCTCAGGCATTCTCAGATATTTAGATTAGACAGTCCCATTATATTCTGTGTAAGTTTCCGGGTTTCGGAAACATTGAAATGTTGATGCAATCTGCCACAATGTCATGGCACAAAATTTGGGTTGTTGTTGATTTATTATCCAAAAAATGTTGATTTTTTAGGTTGATGATAACATACTTTGGAATAATCAGAATGCACTAAATCGCACAGTTTTTATCAATTTTTTCGGGGGAGCATGCCCCCGGAACCCCCCTAGTACAAGTATGAATCCACATCATAAAAGTGCTAGCTACGAGCATGGTATATAAATCTCTATCTAGGCAATCGGATGATTTTATTAAACTTTGATGAATGATGATCAGATATATTCTTACTTGTTGAAGCTGAAGTTAACCATACATATAGAGTCTAATAGCAATTATAAAAGCACTTTCTATGGTTACAAAAATTAAGCTTTCACTTTGTCTAAGAAAATCTGGTTAAATCTATTGGAAAAACAGCCCCTCATCCACCAGAATATCAAATGGTCTAGCTGCCCCTAAAAAAAGAAAACTAGGGAGCATTCCTCCATACCTACTCTACCAGGTACAGCAACAAAATTTTAAGGATAGCCTCATACTTTGAGCTATATATCATGCATTTCATTGAAATAATCATATATCATGTATTCCGTGGCTAAGCTTTATCTTAATATGTATAACGTAAAATATTTAGTGAAAATTAAGTCATCCGCTGGTGCATAGCTTCATAGTTTTTAAGTATGTGAATTTAATCCTATGGAAATAAAAATACATTTAGGGAGAATTGGCTTTTATTTTGGGGGATTTTGGGAGAAGCTGAATTAAGTTTGAGGAGTTTTCTTTTAGGGATTTGGGGATATCAATGCATTATTTTCAGGGATCAAGGGAGCACAGACCACCCCCCCCCCCCCCCCGCACCTGGCAGCCTCAAAATTACCCAACATATAACGTTCTGCATATACATGAATACAGGCCACTTCAATGCATTGGTTTTAGATTACAGTGAATTTTATAAATTGGAATAAGCGGTGACTCATAGCTTAATGCACGAATTACCACCACTGACTGTAAAAGTCATAGTTTATTTATAACGTTATAGGGTAACTTTGGGACTTATTTAAAGAGGAGCAGCAAAACACGCCTAAAATCCATCTAATCCCAGCCTATAAAAAGTAATGATTAAGTGAAAAAATAAATTCAATTGCGCGGTCTATATCTAAATTCATTTCTCTAATTTTTTTTTCAATTAAATTCATCATTAAAGAATAATCGGCAAAAACGGGGGTCACTTAAAACCTGGAAGCACAGTAGTGAATAAGAATTGGGGTTAACCATATTCAAAATTTCCATTTGGGATATACCTCCCCAAATGAAAATTTTGAATACAATTATCCCCTAAGTGAGTATGATCAGGAAATACCACTATCACACACTGCACACAAACCCACGTCGCCGTGAGGAAGAGCCACAGAACAATAACAATCACAAGACAACAAGAAGACAAACAACGTAAAGCCACAAGCCCTCTCTTCCCCACCAAGATGGTTGTAAAACTAGAAATGACACAAAGCAATGAACAACACAACAAGTTACAAATACAGAACCCACAATGGGAGCTACAATTAACAACGAATCAACAACAGAACCAAACAGCAGTCTAAGCAACCCGGTATAAAGGTTAACGTGTGGGGAGGCGAACAAATAGACATAACATTGAAAATTCTAATTCTAGTTCTGAGCATGATTTGCCTTCAAACAGTATCACATGCGTCCCGATAAACAACCGTTTAAGTGATGCTTTTTTTATTTACATGTACCCGAAAGGGATTCAATTTGTTCTCCTACCCATCTGAGTATTCGGTATTCATCCAGTTAAACTGGAATTCCATGGATATTAAGACCGTGAAATGTTGCAGGGCCAACATACGAGATAATAGTCCTGCAGGCCACGAGGTTATAAAACTTTTTTCATTCTCAACTTAACTGAGCACGAAATTTCAACTGCACATAAAAACTAAAATACCGACAAATAAAGGAGTTTATTTGTTTAAGTCTCTCAGATGTATTTATCATGCTAATAAATTGTTGGCATTTTAACATTTATGAGCAAGATAAAATTCGTGCTCAGCTGAGTTGAGCATGGAAAAAGTTTTATAACCTCGGGGCCTGATCACATAGGCGTACAGTGATATCTCAAAAAAGCCTTATCGAATGTTTAGTCTGTTCACGGAATCATGAATACATTGGATATCTTGCACAGTTAACGCGGCGAAGAGATAAACTTTGCAAGAGAATCGATGTGCTTATGACTCCAAGAACAGACCAAACATTTGATTTATTTATGTTGGTGTTCAGCCTCAGTAGCTTCCTGTAATTCAACTTATAAATAAACGTTCTTGACAGGGTGCACATTTATTAACCTATTTAAACCAAATGGAAGATCCCTCTCTTATCAATTAGACCTGTCCGTTTCCGTTTTAAGGATTGTTGGAGGGTAAATTTTCATCTTAATTCAATTTGTTAGATGATTGATTCTGTAAGCAAACAGTGGAGTTTTGTGGCTTCTGATCTGGGTCTGCACTGTTTATCCATGTCCAAAAAAAGGATGCTATGCTTATATGGGTTAAGAAATATTTGTTCTTTAAACTGTGTACTATTAGAACAGCTTAAGTGTGTACTATTAGAACATCTTATCATGACCGATAAGTGGGTGCCAACCGTCTTTTGAGAAAGTTGTCTTATTTGTTACTGTAGTATAGCCCTTCAAATGGAACACTGTTTTTCGGCAATAACATTAAATCTAAAATGGAAACTTTAAATGTGATTAGAAAAACATTTTTAAACCAAAAACCCTAATCAAAAATATTTTTTTGAAGTTTGTATACGTTTTCATAAATGCTGTGATAGGATGGAATTTTAACATCTTAAATGTTTTATGCCAAATAACTTTCCCTTCTAGTAGCTTGAGCGATATGAATCAATGACTATCAACTGAACATTAAGCCATGAATTATTATGTTATTAATAAAGGCCCAGGACCAATACAGCTGACCAAGGACCTGTAACTCAGCCAATACGAAATCACTTGATTAATGACATTTTTATTAATTAACTTTCAAATGACAGTCAATACAGTTTTATTTATTATGTTTTTTTAATCAATTTATTAAATTCGGCTGACAGTCAATATGAGGAAAGTTAATTTCTGATTTAGGCAATTCTTATTAGTTCTGATTGAAACTACTGAAAAGGCATAACAAAATTCTTCAGAAAATATTTAATATTTGGGCGGGATGGGTTTATGGTTTGTGTGGCTTTATGACCAAGAGCTGCCGACGGCTCAACCTGCAAGAGTTCTGGTTCTAAAAACATCTAAGAAGACCGGACCACAGCTTAAAGACTCATCCAACAGACTGAGAGAGCTGAGGATCAAACTCCTGACCCCTTGGTACAAGGTGAGTGACTTATCAAATACACCACGGCAGCTCACTTTTTGTTGCTGTTCCTTGGAAGTTGGTTGGGTTAATGTTTTTTGTGGCTTAATGTCGGGAGCACCTGAAAGCTCAACCGGCAGTGGTTCTGGTTTGAAATGTCTCAAAAAATTGGGCCACGGCTGAATGTCTCATCCGACAGACTGGAAGACGTGGCGCATTGAATAGTTTAGATGTTCTAAATCAGGCTCAATCTCAATCTCTGACTCCTTGTTTATGGCCTTTCCATGGCTGTAACCAGTTCTGGGCCAGTGGGTTTATGAGTTTTGTGGGTTTTTATGTCCGGGAGACCGGAAGGCTCAACCGGCAGTGGTTCTGGTTCCATATCAAATTTAAAGCTAAATGTATAGTAGAAATGTTTAAGTCGCTAGACTATCATTAACAACATCCTGGGTAATTTATTACTTGATTGAAACAAATACATCTCTACTGCAGACGAAAATGTCGACATTAGAATAAGACCATACTAGGCTCTGTGAATTCCAAAATATTCTGCAACAAGAGAGTTAATAATCTGATAATTTCCCTTGATTTACCCCCAACTCGAAAGACAAACATCTCAAATCAAGATCCCATGAAGAGCGATCTAACTTGACTGAGCTGACTGAGCTTCTGACCAATCAGATGCATGGATTTCTGTATAGTCCAAGGTGAACTCCACATAGTCCACGGTGAAGTCCAAATAGTCCAAGGTATAAGCCGTATAGATCTGAGGTAAAATCAAATGTAGACTATAAGAAAGTAGAAACTTCACAAGTATGACACCGACGCATTTCGCTGTATAATTGCTATATATTGAGTAGTTAATTAATAAATACTGATATAATACAATTTACAACAATGCATCAGTGGTTATTGGCTTGCGTTACTGTTTATCAGCCTAGTCAACAATGTTTCAGTTATTTCTAACCGTGTCACATAGACGGTGACCCAAAAGAAAGAATTGGTCTACTTATTGATCTCAACACTCCCATATGCCTGATGTAATGACAACAGGCATACTTTTCTATCAAATAAAACTACGGTAAAAGTTTAAATATAAAATAAAATGCAGTACAAGTAAGTGCCCGTACATCTGTCATTTTATTCGTATTTCCAGGACTGTGTATTTCTAGTTGTTCGCTTGAACATACAAACGCAAGAACAATACATACAGATAGGTAGCAGACAAAATGATAGTACTTGATAGACATGTAATACAAAAACAACCCATTATCCGTAGACCTATATAAGCAGCCTGGATTGCATCGTAAACAGCGCGTTTGATGCATTCAACAAGATAATCGTCTGCTGTCATCTCTAATGGACATTTTATAATTGAGCAAATACTGCGATATCTATCCAAGGTGTATTGCACTGACAGGACAAAAAAATGGGTATTATTGGGTATTTTCATACAAATAAAGACTATGTTATTTATTTTACAAGATATCAGAGCAGTAAAATTGTTATCATTCTCCGACAAAATTTAAACCTAGTTAGGGTTTTGCTATTTCTATGTGCATGCAAATTTTCAGCGTGAAGTAACTTTATATGTAAAGTTTTAAAAACGAAACACCGTGTTCCATTTGAGGTGCAATACTACAGTAACAAATTGTTACTTTTTAGGTTGCTCACGAGCCATCGCTTGTGTTGTTACAAAAGGCATGTATTTCACAATGCAGGAAATCCGAGAAAGATAATACTTTACATCTTGTGGTGAATAACCTTATTGCTGATAAAATCAAATTATTTACATGTACATATATATTTGCAAGGTTAGCCATGATAAAAGTGCAATAAACTTTTAAAAAAAAACAATAATGGTCAATGCTTAAAGTAACTACTTGAATTTTGGCCATAAACAAGAGTTAGACAAGGAAGTGTACCGGCACACCATACATGTACACATGACACAAGGTAGTGACACAAGAACATTTGAGCGCACCATGAGATTTCCAACAATTTGGTGTGTGCGACCAGCAATGCCTCAGGTCAGCCTACGCATACGCGCAGGCTGATCAGAGCCTTTGCTTATCGCTTGATTATTATACGAGTGTTTAGCTACTTGGAGTTTCTAAGCTTTAAAGGGGGCTCCGAAGCCTCCTCTTAGTCTACACTTGTAAAACTACCACATTGTTGGCACATGTCGCGGCTCATCTATTAGATACACCAAAAAGATAAATTAAGTATGCAGTAAGAGTATAATGTTTATACCATTTAGCAATCTACCGCATCGAAGGGTGTGATTTCATTTACGACCAAATTAAGGCACAGAGTACTCGTAATTACTCAATTTAATTTTACCTGAAATGGCAAAAATACCAGGAAATGCCAGAAATACCAGGAAATGCCAAAAATACCAGGAAATGCCAGATATACCAGGAAATGCCAGATATACCAGGAAATGCCAGAAATACCAGGAAATACCAGAATCACAAGTTTAGACATTGGGCTATCTTTTTCTAAGTATTGGCAAACATATGAAAACATGTATCCAGCCCAATTTCAACATGTAATATTAACAACATTCATTCACTTAAATATAAATACACATATACAACCAAGACAACTCTCGCTCTGTTAGAATTTGGAATCCTCTGACATTGGTTAAAGTTTATGCCATGGGTCATCATTTTTAATTTGAAAGAAATTTAGTCATAATACAACATCTTACAGTAGCCAAATAAAGGTACATGTACCAGGCATTTGATAATTTGGGCAATCCGAAAAATTGGGGTGTTCTCTTTGTTCAGTATAATACTATCTTATCCATTCTGACAACTGCAGGCATACCCAGCAAGCACATGACGTCGAGACAACGTAGTATCAACGGAACATGTATTCTGCTTTCTTCCAGAACCCGTTAGTCACAAAGAATTAGAATTTAAAAATGATGAACAATGTATTAAGCCTTTAGCACGTTTAAGTAAAATGGATTTTCCCATTGGAATTTCCGATTCTTATCAATAGGACCAAATCATTTCCATTTTAAGGGTGCTTGGGATGTATGTTTCATTTTTACGTATTCAAATTTTAATAGAACATTCTGTAAACAAACAGTGAAGATCCAGATTAGACACCACGTACCCACTATTTGTCTATGTCACACAAAATGGACGATAGACTTACATAATGCTCGCGTCTTTAGAACCAGTCAAATTCGCGTTGGAAACGTGTTGAAAACGCAGGTAATACAATGTAAGCACTGCTTTTTCAGAGCGAACTCCTAATACGATAAAGCGTTGAACTGCAGTGTACCACATTTACCAGTCTACCAATTGAATCAGCTGATTAATCAACTCGAATCAACGCGTATCTCAAAATGAACGCAGTTCCGCATTTAAATGCATTGCTGCATAGTCAATCAATATATGAATGATAAAATACCTTGAAACGGAATTAAAAGCAAAATAAAACATTGAGGTAAGAAATAATTATTATGTTACGCTCGATGATATAGCATTTTTGGCAAACTTTAGACTATCTTTAGCTTCGACAGGGTCAACACATTTCAATATTGGAAACAAAAACATAATTCGATTGGTTAACGCACCAATGCGTCCGAACGTTTGTGAGTATTCATGTATCTTACATTGCGTTGATATGCGTTGATTCACGTTTGCAACGCAATTTAAATCGTACGCGCGTACAACGCAGTGGACAAATGCGTAGTACAAATACGCGAGTGGTAGTGTATGTGGGCTAAAAATGAAAAAAAAAATTGTTTTGTTTTTGTTTGTTTTTTTCAAATTGCTATTCCGCTGTTTTAAGTTTCAGATTCAATTTTCCTGTTTAATTGGTCTTTTGTTTTAATTATATCGTGATTCGTTTAAACGGTAGATTGTTGAATAAATTTCCGTTTTAATTTTTAGTCTTTTTTTGACGAAATAGGAAAGAAAACGTCCCTGCCTTTACTTCGTATCATAATCTATTCGTAATCATATGATTGTACTTTTTGTACATGTTTGTACAGTTATGCCCTTAATTCTTACTTCTCTCATCTGCTTATGCATTTAGAAAGCCAATAATATAATACAATATCGACCCAGATCAGACGACAGAATTACATGTAGCAGTCTGACGATGTTTCATACTGTTTGCTTCATACTGTTTGCTTCCATGAAAAAATCAAGGATGATTAGCACCTGAATATATGCAGCAGACGTTAAAAGCAAACGGTATTTTGAGGACAAAAATAGTGGCTGGATAAGGGTTGCGCAAGTGTTTGTATATCTGCATCAATAAACAGATCATCCAAAGGGGTGCCACAAGTTAGAAAGTATCCTGTTTTGGAATCCAGAGCAAAGATTTGGTACCAGTAAAATGCATTTAAGCCCCCAGTGGCTTACACGTCTGTCCGTTCTACAGCGGTAGTCATGTTGTTGCTGAATCAGTGTTTATTGTTGCTCCCATTGTTTGTGGTGGTTCTGTGTTTGGTCCTCGTAATATTTACTATTGCTCTGTTACATGTAGCCATCAGATGATGCAGGCCGTTCTTACTATATAAATGTTTCATATATACTGTCGTAGTTAATAAATAGAGAATACTAGGTGAGTGTCTTTTGATATCAAGTTTACCAGGCAAGGCTTTGAGAACGCATGTTGCCATCGCGAGGCTTGCCGAGCGATTCAACATGCGTTCTCAAAGCCGAGCCTGGTAAACTTGATATCAAAAGACGCGAACCTGGTATTTTATTTATCTGTTTACCCATTGTTGAACACTCTTTAAATTAGCGATTATGACGTGTGTTTTTTTTATTTTTTGTGTTGATTCAGCATCCTTAGCGACGTCAGCCAAAAAGTGCAAATTCATCATGACCTGATAAAGGTAACATGCCGTGAGATAGGAAACGTTTATTAGGTTATGTTGTAACAATTCAGTTAATATTAGCGGTGACTGATAATTTAGTATAGTGTTGTTTTGCTTCATTAGTCTATAATGCTCCACCTTCCCTTTTATGTGTTATATTGTGTATTGTTGTTGCCGTTATTGTCTTTGTTTTCATCTTTATACAAAAAAGCGTTATCATGTGTATTACAATATTATGCATAATTTTAGTTTGTGTATTCGTTGATGTTCCTAGTGTTATTTGCTGATAACTTTTGCAAACATTTTGGACCCAGGCCAGGCCTCGACAATATGTCGGGCCAGATCTCAATGCCACCTGTTTGACACTCCAGTATTATTCCTGAAATATTTTTTCGAAAAAATGGATTTTGAAAAAAAATCAACTTTCGACAAAAAAGCATGCAAAATTACACAGAGAGCAAAGAGCCTTGTAATAAGCCTACAATGTTGAAATCACCTGTTATTCAAGGTCACCAGCTGTCATATCATCTTTGGCGCTTGGAATTTCCAAATATACCCAAACACTTGACAATTAGGCCATAGTTAAAATTCATTATACTGCTAATCTATGAATCATGATACTGTATGTCAACAAATACGCTTAGCCAATGATTAAAACTAATGTTTGTATTTGACTGAAAAACCCAATGCAACCACAATTTTCATACGACGGCGACAGAAAATGACGTGCACAACCTGTTCATATTTCAACAAGCTAGCTTGAAGTTTTCTTTAGCTTTGACTACCTCTGAGTCATGAGCCCTTTTCTTTGTTTCATCATGGTGTGTTAATTTTATTAGAGTGTTTCTCCATGATGATACTTTGCATTAGTTAGATTGCCTCCATGCGAGCTGAACATTTCTTGTACTTCTACAACAGCAGAATCTAGGGCGATGATTTGGTACCAGTAAAATGCATTTAAGCCCCCCGGTGGCTTAGGCTGCTGTCCGTTCTAAGGCGGTGGTTCTGTTGTTGTTGACTTTTTGTTAATGTTACTCCCATTGTGGGAGTCTGCAATTGTTCTATGTTTTGTTGTACGTTACTTTATGTCCATTCTAGTATTTCAATCATCTTGATGGGGAGGAAAGAGCTGGTTGCTTTGCTTAATTTGTCTTCCTGGTGTCTCGTGATGGTTGAGCGGCTCTTCCTCGCGGTGCCGCGGGGTTGTCTGCGGTTTGTGATTGTGGTATTTCCTGATCATACTCACTATTTTTGAAAAGTTTTTGAGTCGTGTCGGTATGTTTTGAAACATGTTGACTATTTACATACCAAGTTTCACCAAGGTAGCTAGATTAGTGTTTGCATTATCTCAGGACCCATATGTTTTTGCGACATTTTAAACTATTTCCGTTGCAATTGCAACGAAAATTGTCATGCGATGACAAAAACGACTTAGCACGTTGTCACCTTGTAACATACCATATTTCACCAAGCTAGCGTGAATAGTTCTTGAGTTACCTCGTGATCCAGATTTCAGCGGACAGACGGACACATTTACCACAGCAACTAGATTTTTCATGATACGGCTAAATCAAATGACGTGCATAATCAACACATTGCTACCTGGCCTCGAGGTTATAAAGCTTGAGTACAGCTTCAGACTCAAAATAAAGCGCAATGAATGAATGACGTGTGCGCAAGCAGCCGATCATTGTGCTGTATTTTGAGTCTGAGAATGGACTCAGGTTTGATAACCTCGAGGCCTGTTCACATAGAGCGAGATCAAGCTGTAAACCAAGAGATCATTGGAGATTAGTATCTGTGAAATTCCAATGCTTCAACTGTTAATCATGCCAGTAAAGCTACATGTAGTAAGATTATGACCTTCCACTTCCATTACTCTAAACAATTTAGAGCCAGTTCTCAGAGAAAATGGCTGTTCACTATCACATGTGAAGACGTTGTAGATAAACATGTATATACGGTAGATATGTAGTCCATAATTAAAGATCGACAGATTCCAAAGTTAAAGCCCAGAATCATGCATATTTTAAATTTATTAGGTACTTTCCTTTTAAACTGCTTATCAGTCAAAAACTTTGGTAACACAAGAAAACCTTTAAAATGGCCAGACACATTCAAATTGATAATGTGGAATGCACTTAAACGCAACTAGTTATGATACCTCAGTTTCGTTGTAAGAATTGAGGGTCACACAGACACCAGTCATATGTACCTAAATGCAATGGCCGGTATGGGGTCATGGGGAATGGTATAATTTTCGTTATGTCGTGTTCCTGCCAACTCCTTCAAAATCTGCTAGTGACTTGGCATTAGTTTCCCCTGGAATGTTAATCTGGGCCTGGAATTACAATGCCTCCTAGAGTTAAGGAAGACTTAAGTTAAGTATTGATTTTTCAGGATGTGAAAAATAGCGATTTTTTCTGAAGATCACAATGCTATCTTTGACCACATGTACCACATCGATCAAGGCAATTTATTTAGTATTTAATATAGCATGTTGAAATATCAATACTTAACTTAAGTCTTTCTTAACTTTAAGGAGGTATTGTAATTCCGGACCCTGATATTGAGGCATTAGCTATTTTAACAAGAAATATCAACCAATCAGAAACCTCGGTATGGTAAAAATTTTCTCCCAGCCAGAGCGCCCCTAAATTGCTCTGCCGCCTGCATTTATTTGATGTTCTTTGAAAAGCTTTTATTTAAAATTGTTAATCTTTAACTTTTGGCCAATGGTATAGTATGATAAGGTTTTGTGATAAGGTTTGGTGTTTATATATATGTATAAACAGATTAAAACAAAACATAATCATACTGCAAACCAACGTTTGTAAATCAGTGCAAAATGATGAAGATTCTGTCAGTTCTTGCTGTAATTGGTTTGGTATATGGACAAGGCGACTACCCTTGCTGTATTAGTGTATCTAAATGGGAAGCAATAGAGGGCTTCATTATTGCTACCGCAAAGAACAACACACACATTATAACAAAGGTATAGTTTATATACTTTAAAAAGCACGTGTTAGTTAACGCCATAAGAGGTGGCATCTCTTCTCAGCTGCCACCCCTATTGGTGCAAACTTACATTTTTATCTTGTTAAAACAACTTGAGGCCTGAATTTCTCCAATGATATATGTTCAACAATTCTAGTAAATCATTGGTATAGCTCCCATTACGCAGTATACGCACGTGCGTAATAAAAAATAGTCGCACTCATGGGAGCTCACGTAATGTGGTAAACTGTATTTTCCTTACCTTACATAAAGGAACTGCTCTTAAGGGAAAGAATTCGCTCCCTATGTGAGCAAATTCTTTACTTTTAGAGAAGTTCCCATTTTTAAAAGGGACGTTATTGTAGAGAATCATTTCTTAATTTGAGGTTTTAGTGCCAATAGTTAATGATGTCTGAAGTTTTAACTTTCGCCCATAACATTACGATACTTTGAGCCATGGGTAAAGAAGTGCGCCTACCATGAGCGAACATCAAAGGCGCAGATCTCAGAATACGTAATGCCTAGTCTAGGTATGCAGCTTTGATGTTCAATAGTGTCGACATTCAGTGTATGTGTTGATTTGAAGACACCGTTCTCAAAAAGTGGCCGAACAACGGTACATGCATGAGGTTTGAGTGATGCTCATTGGTGGGATGCACAGTGTCTTCAAACAGGTTATATTGTCCTACATATATATGTACATGCTCGCCAAATGTTCTCGTATTTGCACGTGTTTGCTTTCATGTCAACGTACTCAAATATTCTCTGTTTGTGTATTGTATGTAGCTCATAGGCCAGTAGGCCTTTTGCGAATAAAATTATCTATCCATCTTAATACAGTAGTCTCCCTTTAATGTGCGTACATTGTTCAGCGTTCTGGCTGAGCTATTGTCTACCGGGTTTTTTTTCCGGATCAGAACAATCGAACAGAACAGTTTTCAAAGTATTTGAAAGGTTACACCAAGGCTAACTAGCAGTTCAGTTGTCACCAAATTTGGTGTACAAATACTCTCATCTTTACAGTGGTATTATGTTTTGAACAATTTTAGCAAAACCATGAACGATATTCTGAGACGTTTTTGTTTGAGTTGATGTTTTACGTTCCAGTTAACATTTTTGAGTAATGTCAAGACGTTTCCTGGTTTAAACCAGTACTAAGCAGATCATGAAGTGTCTGGCTTAAGGACACGCCATTGCATTCTATACCCATAACCTTGGCTCAATTTTAACCATCAGATATAAAGTAGGCCTCGTCGCGACAAAACTTGTCTTCGGGGTGTCCGACAAAGCGAGACTCAAACCAGTCTGCTCAGCTACAGAGACAAGCCAGAATAGTGAAATTTCGCTCGAATCAAGTTTAGATATCATACTTTTTGAAAAGCGAATAACAAAGGCGCTGATCAGTCTGCACGGATGCGCAGGCTGGTCTGCGCTTTTGTTGTTCGCAAAACCCCGAAGACAGATTTTCTCACGTCGATGCCCAAGTATAATGTTCGTACTCCGCGTTGCAGGTGACCAATGAGATTGTTGATATGTCATTTGCTTAACGATAGAAAGTTCAATTACATGTATTTGTCAAAAACTGCCACAGGTTTTTGTATTTATTACACCGTTATTGCGATATAATTTCCGCTCAAGAGACTAAACAGCATGTCGTATTGTAATAATCAAGAATAATTACAATCGGTGTTTCTCCTTTTCGCACTCTCACATCATCTCTATGACTATCAACAACATAGGGCTACTTCAAATTTAACTATAGTTTCTACTAAAGTTCTGACGTAGGCTAATATATGCGCGCACAAGTTTACACCCAAACGGCTACAGTTGCAACTTTGGCTTGTTTGCAAGTAAACAAAGTGAATAGCCCTGTATGTCTACTTTCAATTCTTCATTGTAGACGAAAAGGGTGTGTATATACTGCACAGCCTTCTCTAATTAACAATTTCGAATAAGTGTGACCGCAAATAGAGCACAGCGAGGATTTATTTTGTAAAAACACATCATTTTGAGCAAACTGGCAGATCTTGGATAGGTCTAGAGTAACGGTGCTCTGACCCACCGTTGATCTCTAGTAGGCTTGTGACGTCACTATAGTAGCGACTATCGATGTTCGTATCGAACTATAGTTACTATAGAAGGAATTATAGTTCGATTCGAAATGGGCCATAAACGTCCTTGAGCAGCCAGATCAATGAGATTTGAGTACTTATCGCACATGCGAGCAGCGAAGGCTCAGGTGAGACTGCGTCGCATCGGCGCTGTCTCACCAGAGCATTTGCTGCTCGCACACATCAGGTATAGAAATAGTTGAAAGTACAGAATAACTGCGCATAAATGATTCAAGCGCAGTCTAGTACCAAATTCTAATGAGCTGGCTCGAATTTGAAGTATGTTGGTGTCACTTTGTTTCGTTTGTTTGATTTGATTCTTAACGTTCCATCAACAATTTTTCAGTTATATAGGGACGGGTCTTCCTGGGTTGGTCACTTATACATGTACATGTACTTCAAACGAGATAGATTTTGCCACTTTACACTAATTATACAAGTAAACTCCTACACATTAGTTCCAAAGTGGTTTGAAAACATCATAAGAATGAATCCCTTATTTACTTATGTATTTTAAATCTGGCTGACAATGCCTGCGTGGCGTCAATTAAGTGATGATGCTGAAACGGTTAATGATACGAAAATGCCGGATGCACTCTATATATTGCCATAATAATTTTGGGGTGTGAATTGCCTAGCAAAAAGGGTAATTGGTTAACATTGTTCGAACAGCCGCACGTCGAAAGACAGGAACTTAGATATGAAACTGCGATATTTAATGGTGAGCAAGAAAATAAATTCATTACTTGTGTGAGGATAGGACAGAAAAAAAACATTTCCTAGCCATCACGTTCTGCCAAACGATGATACCTGGGACAGATTTTTCTATCGCCACAGATTCTTACATTCACGAACTCATTTAACCCATTTACGCCTAGAATGAAATTCCCCACCCTTATCAATTCAGGGCCGTAGGAAGCAATTACAGATTGGGGGGGCACACATATTTTTTTTTTTTTTTTTTTTTTTTGGGGGGGGGGCATATTTGTGCAAATTATTGGGGGGGCACGGCCCCCCCCGTGCCCCCCCCTATTCCTACGGCCCTGCAATTGGTCGAACCCAGTCGAGGTGTAGTACGTTTGAATTTCATTCAAATTTTAAAAGTACACTATGTTAGCAAACAGTGCAGAGCCTGATCAGGCGCCGTGTTCTGTGGCGTCTGATTAGCTACGGTTCTGCACTGTTTGAAAAGGATGCTAGACTTAAAGGGTTAAATAAAGTCTGCTGTATTTTCAAATTATCTGAGTTTTTTTCGATGATTCGTAAAGCAAATGCGCAACCGGAAATCACTTGAATTGTTTTTGTTGATGTGTTTTGGCGTTTGCTTTCTATTATTGGTAATCAGTTTAGTAGTAATGGATGTAGTACTAAGAAGTGAAATCCATTACTACTCATTGTGCTGTTTGGCTGGGTTTTTGTGTTTGTTTTTTGTTGCTTATTTTATTTTATTTTGTTAGTTTATTCTTCTGCTTATTTGTTAGGTTTTTTTCTTGTTGTTGTTGTAAATGTTAGTGTTTGGTAGGCTTTGTTTAGGGGTTATGTACATCATAAGCTTTATTTTCAGGGTAGATCATTGGTTTCAGTTGATGGAGACAAAAAGATGATTTATCAAAATCTCGAAGACGAAACAGCTACCACCAAAACACAATTACGAGTACTACAGGACTTTATTAAGGTACATGTATAAATGCAACATCATTGAACGAACATTCAACTCTGATATCTCCAAGTTTTTGCTTAACTCATATAAGTTAGCCTCGCGTCCTCTGTGTGGGGCATAGGCAAACGGTGCAGACCCAGATCAGACGCCACAGACTGCGGCGTCTGATCAGGGTCTTCACTATTTGCTTACAAGAATATTTCATTAAAGTTTGAATAAAAATGAAAAATAACACCCAATACCCCTTAAAACGGAAATGGATTGGTCCAATTGATAAGGATGGGAAATCCAATTCGGCTTAAATGGGTTTAGTCGAAGTTAATTTAGGATATATTGGATTACAATCAGAGGACACATCTTTGATCATTTTCCTACTACTCATCGAAAGGTGTGCTTGGGATACCTAAAGTCGCATTAGTGAGACAGCAGTCTTTAAAGATAGTCACAACACATGTCTGTTATTGAATTTGGAATAAAAAAAAAAAGGCTTTTGATTGTCTTTGGAACAGACATGAAAATTTGGTAATTTGTCTTGTCTAAAATTTCAAGGCCTAGAACCTTGATATTGGTTAAATATTATCTGCCAGTAGTATTCTATCATGTTTTTCAAATAATAAGTCTGGGGCCAATATTGCCCTGTTACAGGGTCTTGGAATCTTGGAAATCAATTTTATTATATACCTATAACTGATACGACTTTAGAACTGTCTGTTTTCTGGCCATCTGATACAGAAAGCCGGATCAACGAACTGAGGTTTTCTGAATCCATATCACTATCCATTAAAACGAGGCTAACGTCGGTTACCTGCTTTTGCGGCGACGTCACGTAAAGCAAATTGCAAGCATGAAACCAGAGACGGAAAACATATGGACGTGACGTCAAGAAACGTAACGTTATGGCAAACGTTCCCGCAATTTTTCGGGATTAAAGACCAAAACAGGTTTTTAAATCAGAAAGAATGTCAGATAAAAGGCATATAATAAATATATTATCATAATAGTAACTTGATCTGGCGTACAGTATCACGTCTCGTGGATGAGGCCATACCATTGGATCACCCTCGACGCTACGCGTCTCGGGTGATCCGATGGTATTACCTCATCCACTCGACGTGATACTGTACGCCATATCAAGTTACTATTATGATAATGTGTATAGATCACAATTCTTAAACCATATATATTATTTTACTTATGATTAGACGCATACATTGACAATGGCAGTTGGTGCCATGGTGGCTAAGTGACACACAGTGTCTATAAATGCTTTGGAAGAAGTTGATTTAAAAATTGACTAAATCCAAACTGCCAAAAAAAGGAAATTATTTCATTTGAGGATTACAGCCGAATCCAAATTTCATGCACATTTTCAGACCTTGACAAAAACATCTGCAAAGTTTTAAAAAAAACGGGTTAAAAGTAGAAGGAATTGCTTTAACAAGGTACCCAGTGTCTATCTGCTATAGTAGAGGTTAAGCCAAACAGTTACTACGTTAAAACTGTAAAACATGACAACAATTAATCTGAGGATTACGGCAATACCACATGCACATCTTCAGACCTTGACAAAAACACCTGTAAAGTTTCAGGAGGAATTGCGTTAACAAGATTGGACACAATTCGTGACGGACAGGCAGACGTGCGTCGAAAAAACAACAACATGTCTCCCATCCCTGCCGGGCGGGAAAATGATAAAAAAGCAAATATGTGCAAATTTAAGATTTCCTGAGTTCATAAACATACAATATGACACAAAAATCGGTCAATTCCGTAAAGTTTTAGGCAGTAAACTGTAACTGCGCCATTTTGTCCGCATTTTGATTGTTTTGCTTGGACAACGAGCTCTATATAAGAGTAGGCTAATGTGAACATACATGCCCAGTTTCATGCTTGTTTCACTGAGTGCATGATTTTTTCACTAATCTGCCACATGGGCGGATCCAGTGGGGGGAGGGGGTCCGGACCCCCCTGAAAAATCACAAAAATAGAGGTTTTCTTAGCAATACTGGTCCGGATCCCTAAAAATCACAAAGCTACAAAGCCAGTATTCAATGTTGGGCCATCGTCGGCCCGCCAGCGAAATGCGTGCGAAACGCATTTCGCTGGCGGGCCGATGATGGCTCATTTAAAGAGAAAAAACGTTATCAAATTTGTACCCCCTCTGACAAAACTTTCTGGATCTGCGCATGTGCCCAGCTATCGCTCCTTAAGATAAGATGCATTTTTTGCCACTGGCAGCCTGATTCCTTTGGAAATGACCAAATCCCTCTCATTCATATGTGTTACTTTATATGAAACGCTTCTCGTTCAAGGCAACTGTCAGTTACTATCTTCTAGCTTTATTTCTACAATAAACAATTTTTAAAAAGTATATCCTTATATAACATATATAATAAACCTTTAAAATAACCTCAGGTGAACGATCCATGACCACTTGGCCCTTTTGTATTCTTATCTTGTCACAAAGCCTTAACCCTTCCTATACTGGCAACCCCTAAACTAGTACTTTGGCAAACAATGAAGTCCCAGATGAAATGCCGCGAAATGCGGCATTTCATCAAAGTCTACACGTTTTGCTGAGATCAAAACAAACTTCATGGCTTGAAAAAAAATCATAATTTGTAATTGCTACCTGTGACCCCTTTATTTTTATAATGGACAATCACTTCCTTATTCCCCTCTATCTGTTTGTGAAAATTTAGCAGATTACAAAGGCTTTTCTTGTCCAAGAACAGTGTGATTGGATAAATAACCGTCATTTTTATACATGTACATCATTGTAACTTTTGGAAAAGAAATTTCCTAAATTTATTTTGTTTCGTTTTGTTTTTCAGAATGTTCAATATACAGTTGATGCCCAGAAGCAATGTTTTGAAACAACCATTACCCAACCATGGCAACCATCATGTGTCCCGAGTAAGATATTTGTTTGGTTATGAAATTTATATGATATGGTGATTTTTCATAAGAGCTTCGTGCATTCAACCAAGTTAAAGTCAGATATTTATAATATACATGGCATCAAAAAGTAAGCACCGTTTACTAGTTTCTAGAAAAAAAAACTGTGAATCATCCCCCAACATGAATTTATTTTTGTGACGTTCATGGAAATAGATACATGTATAACGGCGACAATTTACGACTTATTTTGATTCAACTTACAATAAGGCTAAAGACCAGACATTGTAAAAAAGTCTATAACAGCCAGGGATCTGGTCTTTGCAGCTTTGGATAGGTCAGTAGATTGTCTTTGTGGCAACATCAAAAGCTAGACCCAATAGTCAGTAATAAACATGTCAGAAGAAACGACAGGCATAATAATTTCCCAGGAATTGGGTAGTAATGCAAAATGTCACGTAAGCAACATAGTGGCTAGCATAATTTTGTTTTAAATAATAAGATTTTGTTGCAAAATAATAGGGCTATATAGAAACGTTAAACTTAAATTCACTTGAATGTCTCGTATAACATTTTTGACTTTTTAACATTCCATGAAATTTTAACGAATTTTGGAGGGTAACGTACGTAAAATATTACATGGCTTACGACACACTTGTCACGGGGCTAACATGTTTCAAAAAACTTGTAAGACAAAAGGCTTCAAAGCCTGCAAAATTACCCCTGGGAGAGCAGCAAAACCATATCTATCCTATGGCCTATTGCAAAATGCATATTTACATGTACCCCTAAAATAGGCCAGATTCTCTTTGCCATAGTGAAAATTTAAACCACTTAGAGATGTGACATGTCATTCTATTACAATTCCAAAAACATGTTCTCTCTGAAAATTCCTAATGAATATCTCTTGTGCAACGTTAAAGAATGGCATGTTATATAGTGAAAATTACATTTTTATAAACGTGCGATTAACTTGGTTTGAACAGAATAAATAGGCAGTAGTCTGAAAAAAGGTCTAGTTTATTAATGTGTTATGTGTAAGTGCGAATTCAAATCAACAATTTGGGGGGTCAGTTATGATATTTAAGGGTATACTCCCAAAATAGGGGTTGGTGTGTATGGGACACCGTAGAACTTAAGCAATATGGCCAAAAGACCTCCTGATAGTATATAAAGGTTCAAAAGAACATGGGAAGAGTTGGGTAACGGAAAATTACAACTTGTATGTTCTTTTGAAGAAATATTCATATGAATAACATTTCTGAAATGTTGGTATGGTGCTTAACTTTTGCCGCTGGTAACAGTTCTTTTCATTGATTTACCTAAGCAACATTATACAAATGATGCATTCTTTTTAGGTTAACATCACGAATCGTCAACCTGAGAATAGTGATGCTCACATGACTTTCGAGGATTGACTAATCTTGATGTTAATCGAAAAATGAATGTACCAAATGTTTTGTTATATGACACTGTCTTTCTTTTCCTAATTTTATTTATCACATGACGTCGCGCCTGGGAGGGAAATAATGCCATGCAATAAAATTGATAAGCCATTAGTGGTTTACAGATTTTCGGAAAACGTTATGACGTCCTTAATAACCTTGCGTACATAATAAAAAAAATATTATCTGTTTACGCAAGAAACGAGATTTCAAAGTAATCTTAATGTGATATGATAAATAAAATCTAATACTCGTGCTCCTGTATAATTGAATTCATTAAACTCGAAGCGAACACTTGTTTAATAAATTCAATAAAACATGAGCATTCATGTAAGATCCTCCACATATTATTTCTATTTTTATATGCTGATGATGTAACAATTTTGGCAGAAACTGGAATGATTATAATTGAGCAGCGACATGTGATTTCCAACAATGTGGCGTTTTGACAAATGTAGACTCAGACGAGCCTTTACAGCCTCCTTTTAAGCTTAGACACTCCAAATTATGTTCAGTCAGTAGCTTAACACTCATAAAATAGCCAAGCGACCAGCAAAGGCTCTGATCAATCTGCGCATATGTGCAGGCTGATCCGAGGCTTTGCTGGTCGCACATACCACATTGTTGGAAATCTCATGACGCGGCTCATATGTATTTTGAAAGATTATCGCACTAAATGGAAACTTGTGATCAATACAGCAAAATTCAAAATCATGGTGTTTAGAAAAGATGGTCAACTACCCAGAAAATTTAAAATTCTATTATAACAATTTAGAGTTATCAGTTGCAGATTACTTTTCTTACCTGGTGGTTGATTTTAAGCCTGGTGGATCATTTAGCTTAGCACAAGCCAGCCCAAAATTAATATCAGATGAAATGGTTATTTATGTTAATTTAGAGACGTTTCACCCTATCCTAGACTAAGATTGTTGCTCGGATTATGAATTAATCAGCAAAGTTTGGGGGGGGGGTGCAAAGCAGATGAAATCGAATCTGTGCATTTACAATTCTGTAAACGTCTACTGGGAGTAAAACAATGTTCACAGAATGATTTCATTTATGGGGAATTTGGACGGACTTTTTTGCAAATAAAAAGATATTTGACGATTGTAAAGTATTGGCTAAAATTGTTTTGTGCCCAGAAAACAGACTTATAAAAGTTATTTACAATATGATGCTGAAAGATATAGAATTGATGCCACATAAAAAGTGGGCAAAACTAGTAAAACAATTGTTAGGATGTCTTTGCTTTAACGTAGTATGGGTTGCACAAACAGTTGGGTATGTAAATATTTTTCTTAGTCTAGTTGAGCAAAGACTGTATGATTTTTATACAGAATTGGAATTTGTGGTTCAGAGAGTCTAGCAGAGCAAATTTTTATTCAGGCATATGTAGTTTTCATTATCAACATTAATTAAACTTTGTGTAGGGTAAACAAGGTATAGACAGGCAATAGCTAGATTGTGGTGCTCTTCACTTAGACTAGAAATTGAAGCCGGCAGATGGCATAAGCCTATTAGAACTCATGTCAGTAACAGAAAATATAAAAGATGTGATGTGATTGAAAATGAATTTCACTTTCTGTTCAGGTGTCCTTTCTATAGTGAATTGCGAATACAGTACTTAGATGGTTATTTTTATGAACATCCAAATAATTTCAAGCTACAGCAGCTGTTTAATAGTATTAGAGAAAAGCAAGTAACAGACCTACCAATTTTCATTCATAAAGCTATTACTTTAAGAAACGTTACTCTGTATTAGTTTTCATTTTAATACTATAGTTAGAATGTTTATGCATACTGCTACATATTATATGAACATGTATGGATACATGTATATAACTTTTGGTTGGTTAATGATTATAAATGTACAAAGTGATTTTTATTGAAACTGAATCACAATACCTTAAGTATTTTAAACATGCATCTACATACAAAGTGAAGGCTATATGTATGTAATGATAGGCAGTAGTAACAATATGATAATAGATGCTTTTGATGTTAATGTGAATGTTTTCTTTTATTATTGCATAAAAAGTCATGTCGTACGCTAGTAGCAGCCATGTTTTAACTGGCAAAAAAAAACATGTATTAATCAGGCAATTTATGTGCTGTTGATGCATGGCTTTTGTACTTTACATATGCGCATTCTAGGCAATCACAAATAATGACGTCATCAACAGTAACGTGCATAGAAATGAACGTAATTTAGTGACGTTAGGATGACGTAAACCTTTGCTCTGGAACAAGCTTTTTCAAACCCACAATTCCTTCATGCTTTTGCGCGCCATTATAGTAATGCAAAAATGAACTTTTCGAAGTTCCAAAGTTTCAAGTGACAAAATGACTTTATGCAGTAATAACGATCAAACATGGTTTTTCTGATACACTTACATCTGCTAGACCCCATGTTATATGTGCAAGGGTCAATGACCCTTTGCATTTAGATAAAGTTTATCTTATCTTGTCTATCAAGTATTTACATATAAATTAACTGGAGTTAGATGTTCATAGTGCACTGAAAACAAGCTTATTTCAACATTTGCTTTTCAAGTTTCTGAAACGTTTTAATATGAGGGGCGCAAAAGAAGTGCATGTTTTTAATTCCTGTTCTCATAAAACAATCAAATTCTTAATTCAAAACATTTGACCAATGCAATATGCATAAGAAATCATGCTAGTCTATTTTCATCCCTTTTTGGGGTGAAAATCTGATGTCTATTTTAGCTGTCAGGCAGCAGTGGCAAAAGTGATGTCTACTAGTCTTGTGCTAAACTAAGTTCATCACTGGTACACATCATGATCTGTCACAACCAGTGAAAGCTAGTTTTAACCAATCAGAGGAGGTCTTTTATAGGCGTCATACAACAATTCTAATGTTTACATTCACTCAAAAGAAAACCTGACTGGGGGATGAAATTATTTTATGGAATGAACACTTGTAATCAATTTTGATTTTAAAAGTAAGATTCCACTTGTATTTTGTTGTTGTTGAAAGATCCCCCCTCTCTCTCTCTCTCTCTCTCTCTCTCTCTCTCTCTCTCTCTCTCTCTCTCTCTCTCTCTCTCTCTTTCTCTCTTGATGTCATTTAAGATTTCATTCAACATATGTGTATTAGGATGACTTATTCACTATTGATGAACCCAATATTATCTACAGACGGTTAGACATATTAACTCTTTGCCTACTGGATAATGTTGCATTCTTTTTTGTCGTCTGCTTATTTTTTCAAATTCAACTTTATCTAAAATTTCTGACAGGAATACCATCAGAGTGTCGAACCGTTTGAATCGAGATCAGGCCCGACATTTTTTCGGGCCTGATCTGGGTCTAACCTGCACATATGTGATAAGTACCAAAATGTCATATGGTGCACAGCGGCTCAGTTGGTAGAGCGTTTGCCTTGAAATCCAAGGCTTTCTGGTTCTAGCCTCACCTCCAGTGGAGCCATTGTGCTGTGTCCTTGAGCAAGACAGTTTATCCATTGCTTAGTACTGGTTCAATACAGGATGACGCATCCTGACATGACTGAAAAAACTGTTCGCTGGGACGTAAATCATCAAAACAAACAAACAAACCACAATTTAATGAACTGGCAGTAGAAATGGGGTTCCATTATGGGGACCATGACTTTTAAGCCTTTTCAGGCTTAAAAGTCATGGTCCCCATAGGGCGCCCATTATGATCTACACGTCCACAGATAAAACACTGTCCATATGTGGGTCTCAAGCTTACAAAGGTAGCCATCTATGGGGCCGAGAAATTGGTGGCGCACATTAGTACTACTAACCCGTTTATTTACACAGAGGGATCAGTTTACGTTGGAACTAATCGCCGAGGATCTGAAGACAAACCCTTGATTACACAGAGTTATGAGGTTCCAGAGTTTCTGGGGTTCAATGGCTACCTTGAAGTCACACAGGACGGATGTATACCATTATCAGAGGCCATCTATAAGGACGCTGCGGGCGGTAAGTGTTTCCTTATTATACAACTACTTTAAATTCAGAAAGGGTGCATTAAGGGGCTATTTTGGTCCCCTCTTGAGACAAAAGCTGAAAATGGCTTTTCACCAATTTCTTTTGATTAGTTTTTTAGTAGAATAACTGAAGTGTAAAATTTTGACATTTATTTAATTTTTACCGTTGCTATGGTAACAAAAATGGCCGACAAAATAGGCGCGAAAATAAAACCCAATCACATTGGAACTTACTGGTGTATGTAGATTATGCTCCAGTCGCGAATTTTTAACGTCGCAAATATATCATTCAAGATGGCGGACAGGCAAAGTCGCGCGTAATGACAGCTCTCTATTTTTATTTAATTTATCAATTTCGGATGTGTTTTATTGCATTATTTTGAGACAATGAGTCAAACAATTGATCAGTGTGAGGTTGGAGGTGTAATGGATCAGGATATGGATCAAACTTTAGAATATTCAGTGGAAACTAGTAATCAGTTTGCCGCGCTCAATGAGCGCGGGCAGGTGGGGTATAGAGACATAGTGAATGATGAGAATAATCCAAATAAAAGGAAGCGATGCAACACAGGTAGTACAAACATTGATTTTGACAATTTTCAATCGATGTCGCAGGATGATAAGCTGAGTGCTATGTTTGCAAAACTTTCAAATATTGAGATAGCTCAAGCTGAAATGAGATCTACTCAACAGCAGGTGGACAGAACAACCGACCGTTTAGAGCGCACAATTCTGCATGTAGATATTAACACATACAGAAATCAGTTGTTGGCATATAAATATTTAGATCTTGAAACACGATTTCGCGAGAAAAACATTATCATGTACGGACTTGAAGAGAAAGAGCGTGATGGAACCAGGCTTGCTGTTGTGGTGCGTGACTTTTTCTCAGAATTTCTTGGCTTGGAGGATGACGATCTTTATATTGTTTATGCTCATAGACTAGGCTGTGTTGATAATAATAGGAGACGGGCACCACGACGGCCAATATTGTGTTCTTTTAGCCACTACTCGGAAGTTGATCTAGTTATGAGTTTAACAAGACGGCTCAGAAACACTGGGTGCGCTATAGATAGGGACTATCCACCTGAAATAGCTACAGTGAGAAAAAAGCTTTGGCCCGATGTGAAGCAAATGCGCAGAGACGCGAATACAGGTGATAGTATTCAGTTGATATATTCAGCAAAGATTGTCCACAATGGACGGACAGTGAAGGATGCATTTCCACACTGGGAGGAAATCAAGTCAAATATTGGAGCAGATTTCCAATATATAGGCAGTGCAGTTCGACCTCAAATTCGGTTGAATCAGCCAAACGAACCACCGATTCCGTGTTATGACTTTAATGTCAATATTGCAACTAATAGTGCGTTATCAACTTCTGTTCCCGACCAACAAGGCAGATCCACAAACTGTCGAAATATAAGTTTACAGCGATTGGTTGACAACATGAATATGGAAACAACCCAGTTCAGAGTTCCCCAAGTACCATCACAACCGGTCATACACAGTGTTTTTAACACTCCATGTGTATCAGCCGCTGTCAATGGGAACCAGCTGTCACGCCCACAAATTCCTTATATGGCAAATCAACAAAATAATAAAAATGACTTACCAACTGAAAATTCCAATCAAAACAATGAATCCCAACATTCACTATCCTTATTAGCACCTGTCAGTAACAATGTCAGAAGTTCAGAACCTATTAATTCCAGTGTCACAAACAGAATGCAAAATGATATGCCACAAGCTAATTCTAATTCAGAATCTAAAGAAAGAAAGAAATTCACACATTTCACGCCCAATCGGTCAAATCAATGTTGATACACGTGACCGATCTCAGTCTGTAGAAAAGCATGAAGAGCAGGGGCGGCCACGTAATATATCCAAAAATAGCCTGGCAAAGGCTAAAAGTAGGTCGCGAAGTGTAAAATCTCGTGGTAGCAGTATGACCCGTGTTGGGGGAAAACCGAATGTGCCGAAAAGTGTGAATCCGCAAAATATCTAGGACAGCCAAGACAGTGCAGATAATGATTGTCTAAGGTCTGACCAATATACTGATCAAACAAAACACACGAACATTAGATTTGCTTTGCTGAACATTCAGGGATTAATCACCAAAAAATTTAATAAGTTACAATCAGATTATCTTCGCCAAGTCTTTAAAGAAAATGACGTTATCTGTTTCACAGAAGTATGGGGAGATCCGTCCCAAGTTTTTGATTACGATGGTTTTACATTTTGTGAACTCCATAGGGTTGAAAAGAAAGCAACAACCACACGTAATTCTGGGGGTGTTATCATATACGTAGGAAACAGTTTCGTTTCTAGCGACACGCTGTTATTAAAATGCAGTGAATATCACGTGTGGTTAAAACTAAATAAAACAATGCTTGGTTTTGAAAACGATGTTTACCTATGTCTTTGTTATATACCCCCATCAAATTCTAGCAGGCAGGGTTTGCTTGATACCTGCGTATACGATGAAATTCTACAAAATATAGTTCATATTAAACATATTACAGCTGATGCTTGTAACTTTATTATATTGGGGGATATGAATAGCAGGATAGGTCAACATTATGATAATGTGACTGAGGACTATGCTACCCATATGGATGTATTACCAGATGATTATGTACCTGATCTAGAAATACCCTGTACATCGCAGGACAATACTGTAAACTCAAATGGTCAGCTTTTATCCGCAACCCTTACTGTCAGATTTTCTCAAACAGTAAGGGTTGCGGATTGCAAATGGGCGTGTTTGTGAAGATCGTGATGTTGGTGCATATACATTTGTGGGTAGCAGGGGTAGCAGTCTGGTAGACTACTGAATCGCAAATGTGGATTTTTTTGAATTGTTTGTGTCATTTTATGTCCATGACCCTAATCCCTGATGCCTCATGCGAGAATGATATAAATTCCTCTATTTCATCATTTTCTGCCTTGCTAGATACAGTCTGCACACCACTTTTTGGTAAGACATCGCATTCAACTTCAACCAAGACCGTGATCAGAAGAAGACTGATTTTGAATTTGATCATTTATGTGCTGACAAAAGAAAACACTTTTATCACAGTTTAAACATATTTCGAAAAAATAAGAGTAGTGAGAATAGATAACAAATGGTTATGGCTTGCACAGAATATAAAAATTCTGTACGGAATTTTAATTACAATAAACAACAACAAAAAAGCATAAAGTTATTAAATGCTAGGTACAAAAATGCAAAGGAATATTGGAAACTCCTCAAAGAATCGGTCACACGACAGACAAATAAGCACCCTTCTGCAAATGATTTTGACGAATATTTTAGAGCAATCAATTATCCTGATAGTCAATTTTTTCAACCAGATGATGATATTTTATAATTCAATGAACGTTTCGTAAACTCAGAAATTCAAATTATGTTTGGTGAATTTAATTGCACAATCACAGTACAAGAAATGAATAAAGTAATAAAAAATTTGAAAAACAGACGAAGTGCCGGCCCAGATAGGTTTTTGAATGAATTTTTTATCCATGGAAATACAGAAATGGTACCATACTTACATGTGCTGTTCAATAAAATATTTGATCTTGAATATTTTCCAGAATCATGGAGTGAGGGTTTTATCGTTCCACTGCATAAAAAGGGTTCTCAAGATGATGTCAATAATTACAGGGGCATAACACTTTTAAGCACTTTAGGTAGATTGTTTACAAGTATACTAAACAATAGGTTAAAAACATGGGCAGAGGAATATCACGTATATGTTGAGGCTCAGGCAGGCTTTCCGGCATCAATGGGCACAAATGATAATATTTTTTTATGCATGGAGTAATTAATCATTTTTTAAACAAAGGGGAGAAACTTTTTTGTGCTTTGTGGATTTTACTAAGGCGTTTGACTATGTTGTTCGAGAAGTAATTTGGTATAAATTGATTAAAATTGGGGTAAGGGGCAACATACTAAATATAATTATGTCAATGTATAAACATGTCAAATCAAAAGTGAAGATCAATAATAGTATAAGCATTGGGTTTGAGTGTAATCTGGGCGTTAGGCAGGGGGGAATGTCTGTCGCCATTTCTTTTTGCTATGTACATCAATGACCTTGAAGAAGAATTTCGTCTAAAGGGAATTGAGGGTATAGACTTGGGAATGTTAAAGATTTTTCTATTACTTTATGCAGACGATATCATCATATTTGGCTCATCAGCAGTAGATCTTCAAAATAATTTGAATATTTTATCAGAATACTGTGAAAGATATAAACTGGTAGTTAATACAAATAAAACAAAAATTATGGTATTTAGGCGAGGGGGCTTTTTATCACAAAATTTAAAATTCTTTTATAATAAAACAGAAATTGACATAGTGAATACATTTTCTTATCTTGGTATTGTTTTTTCTACGGGTGGATCATTTTCAGCATGTCAAAAAACATTATCAGGACAAGCCTTGAAAGCTATTTATAAGCTTAATAGCTACCTTTACAATTTCTCTAACATTAGTATAAGACATAGACTCGAACTTTTTGACAAACTTGTGACACCAATTATGAACTATGGAAGCGAGGTATGGGGGTTTTGTCATGGAAAACAAATAGAAAGAGTTCGTATGTTATTTTGTAAACAACTTCATGGTGTAAAAACCTCGACCCAAAATGATTTCATATATGGCGAATTAGGTAGAACAAATTATTATACACGTAGAATTTATATTATAATTAGATATTGGTTGAAGGTAATACACGCTCAGGAACATAAATACATCTAAAAAATATACAATGTGATGCTAACCGATATCAACGACAGACCTAATATCCAAAATTGGGCATCATTTGTCAGAAATACATTAAATAATCTTGGTTTCTTTAATGTTTGGATTGCGCAGGGAGTGGGAGATGTAAATATTTTTCTAAGTGTTATTAAACAAAGATTAAGCGATACCTTTGTGCAAAATTGGCATGAGAGATTGAACGAATCAAGTAGAGCTTCATTGTATAGACATATTTGCAATTTTCGATTTCAGCCATACCTCCTCGACACATTAACATTAAAACAATTTAGAGTAGCAATGTCAAAATTAAGAGTATCATCACATAGACTGCTGATTGAATCTGGAAGGTGGAATAAACCGCATCCAATACCTAGGAATGAACGATTGTGTCAAATTTGCAACTAATTGGAAGATGAACATCATTTTCTATTGGAGTGTACCCTTTTTACTGATGAAAGAAAGAAATATATTAAACCTTATTATGTAAAAAGAACGAGCATGTATAAAACAGTTCAACTATTGGGGTCCGATAACAAAATGAAATTAAAAAAATTTGCAGTATATATTTTTAAATGTTTTGAAAAACGCAATGAAGCTCTGCTGCTTAATTGATTTATTTATTGGTTAGCATTGCATACTTGATTATATAATTGATTTATTTTATTGGTTGTCATTGCTTGTCTTATTTCTTCCTTATAAGCCTTTATACTGTAAACAGTATGTTTGAATCTCTTATACTCATGAGGCAATACAGGTTTCTTTCAGGGACTCTCAAAAGCAAAAAAAAAAAAAAATATTGAGTAATTACTTACTACTAAGTTTAGAATATATTTTGAGCACTCAGCAGAGTGGTCTCTTTGAGGCGATTCCTTTTGAGTGCCCATACTATATGATTGGATTATAACTATACAACATTAATATACATGTCAATTTCAAATCTGCATATCTTGAAAATATCTAGAGGTTTACATAATGGTTGCCTGGAATGGTTGTTGAGGTATCTGCCGTCTGTTCACTATGTAGACTGCATTTTACATTCATTCGGACCAGCAAACAGTGCAAACCATGATCAGACTGCATAAAAGCAGTCTGATCTGGTTTATCTTCATTGCAAGATTTGTCTAGAAGTAGTATCAGCGGACAAGAAAGCAGACACTACTTTAATTGAGTCTGATTAGCCTATTATTATTATGGTATAGCTATATAGTGTCCTGAAGTCAGTCTTTTACTTTCGCTTTCGGAAAGGCCGTCGATTGGAATCAGGGTATACATGCTTATTACTCTATTTTGAGCGGTTTCTATGTTCTTTGTTATAAATAAAGAAGTGGAAACTGTACAAAACATACAATCATGCTTATTTTCCTTCAAACAGCTTAATTGCGATCTTATTTACTACAGGGACACGTCAGGTACGCACACCTGTGTAAGCTTGCGTGTATCTGTCTTTGATATAAGATATCATTTAATGCAATATAGCAGAGGTAATGGGTATCTTTAATGGCGATCATGTTTTCGGCGACCCACCGCCTTCTCTGGTAATTGAGCTAAGTTGGCGGCACTGGAACCATGAGCGGTGTTCAAGCAACCATTATGTTTCGTGCTCCATAGTATTGAGATAATATTTCGAAAGTTATGTTGGTTTAATGAAATACTCAAAATCCATCTATCTATCTATTTATCTATCTATCTATCTATCTAATCCTATGCCAAACACACACACACATACACACACACACACACACACACACACACACACACATCCTATTAGTGGTAGACGAAAATCCCGATTGGCGAATAACCTAAGAGAGCGCCAAGAATAGCTAATTACAGCGTCTGTTGTCTTTTTGCTGTTTTCTTTTTTGCCGTTTTGTATATACATGTTTTGTTGGTGGACAGCAAAATAAATTGTTTCAGTAGTAACGTTAAACATTTACGCCAGCTCAGGATAGCTTGCTGATCAATGTTAATACATACTAACCCGGTAGTGAGAGTATTGTAACCATGTGTGAGAGGCATGGATGCAGATCGGCCTGCACCTCCAATGCAGACCGGTCTGCACCCATGTCGGTCACCGAATCTAGAATGCCAGTTTGTTTTGCTCCTCCTGGCATAACTCATTTCTCATGTTAGCCTTTACACAGTGATACAGGTGAACTGAAACAAAAAAATGCAACCATTTGCATTCTAAGTAATAATAAAATACTTACTTTTAGACACCAAAACCAACATCTAAACGAAAGCATGGCTACCTCTGAGTGACATCCTTTTTTATATCTGGGTCAAATATCCAAACACTTTGCACGTGGCTAGAGGTGGATTGTCACACCGGTTCGCTAGATATTCCTGAAGCATTTGTCTTCCTTTGACCAAATAAGCAATTGTCTGAACAACAAGCTCGGAGGAGTTCAACCTCTTGAGTGTGTAGGCATGTATTGATATACAGATCAGCATGTGCACTCTCTGTTTTAATAGACATACCAAACATAATTATTTGTACCCATCTTTCGGATCTAGGAAAATATCACAATGTTGTCAAACATGCAGTTTTATAATAAAATTTCATTACGTTTCCCGCTTTAGAATTATCACACTATAAATATGCTGGCTATTAAGGCTACCATTTGTAAACAGTTTGGTAGTATCAAAAATATATATAGTCAATAATCAAGTATATTGGTTTAACAAAATACTAAACAACAAAACTAACAACAAAACTATCTATCTATCTATCTATCTATCTATCTATCTATCTATCTATCTATCTATCTATCTATCTATCTATCTTTCTATCTATCTGATTGTATATATACCTATATATGTAAATATTTACGCCGTTTTGTGTGTTTTCATTGTAAGTAAGGTAGAAACACATTATCATATCTAGATACACAGTATTATACGGAAGCCCTGGAGGGACATTTTAACTTATTAATTAGCACTTATTACTTACTACTTATTACTTATCACTTATTACTTATTACTTATTACTTACTACTTATCACTTATTACTTACTACTTATAACTTATCATATCACCGGGCCGCGTAGCGCAGTCAGTAACGTGTCTGGCAACAGATGTGAGTCTGATTGCAGATCCAGGGGTCGCAAGTTCGATTCCGGCCCGGTTCCATACTTTCGTGGAGATTGATCATGGAATAATTTCTACGGTCATCCTCCTCCCTTCCGCTGAATCATTCAAGAAGGGTTGTTGTCAGTTACAAGTGAAATTATGTGCACGAAGTACTGGTTAACTGCTTGTTCGAGCTTGCCCAGGAAAATATGTGGTTAGGTGAACTGACCATCCCGCAATGACAATAGCTGTTGACTTGGGACGTAAAGCAACAAAACAAACAAACAAGCAAACAAAACTTATCATATCATTATATCACCCGTATAATGGCGGGAAACTCCATTGTACATTCCATGTAATAGCGGTAAGCTGTAGTAGTAGCAGTAGCAGCAGCAGCAGCAGTAGTAGTAGTAGAAGTAGTAGTAGTAGTAGTAGTAGTAGTAGTAGTAGTAGCAGCAGTAAAAGTAGTAGTAGTAGTTAAATATTAGTGGTGGTAATGATTGTAGTAGTAGTAGTAGTAGTAGTGGTAGTAGTAGAAGTAGTAGCAGTAGCAGTAGTAGTAGTAGTAATAGTAGCAGTAGTTGTTGCAGTAGTAGTAAAAGTAGTAGTAGTAGTACTTAGCAGTAGTAGAAGTTGTTGTTGTTGCAGTAGTAGTAGTATTAATATTAGTGGTGGTAATGATTGTAGTAGTAGTAGAAGTAGTTTGTTTGTTTGTTTGATTTGATTCTTTATGTCCCATCAACAATCTTTCAGTTAAAATGGGACGGGTCTTCCTGGGTTGAACCAGTACTAAGCTAGGATAAATGTGTCTTGCTCATGGAAAGCAACGCAGTGACGCTGGTGAGGCTCTAACCCGTGGCCCCTCGGTAACGAGTCAAGCACTCTACAAATGAGCCACTGCGCTCCCTAGTAGTAGTAGTAGTAGTAGTAGTAGTAGTAGTAGTAGTAGTAGTAGTAGAAGTAGTAGTAGAAGTGGTGGTACTACTACTACTACTACTACTACTACTACTACTACCAAAAAAGTAGTAAGTAGTAACAAATAAGTAGTAAGTAATAACTAATAAGTAGTAAGTAATAACTAATAAGTAGTAAGTAATAACAAATAAGTAGTAAGTAATAACTAATAAGTAGTAAGTAATAACTAATAAGTAGTAAGTAATAACAAATAAGTAGTAAGTAATAACTAATAAGTAGTAAGTAATAACTAATAAGTAGTAAGTAATAACAAATAAGTAGTAAGTAATAACAAATAAGTAGTAATAGTAGCTGTAGTACTTCGTCTACTACTACTACTACTACTACTACTACTACTACTACTACAACTACTACAATCATTACCACCACTTATATTACTACCCTGGAGCGCAATGGCTCAGTGGTAGAGTGCTCGCCTCGAGACCGAGAAGCCACGGGTTTGAGCCTCACAGGCGTCACTACGTTGTGGTCCTTGAGCAAGACCCAGGTATCCTAGCTTAGTACATGTTCAACCAAGGAATACCCGTCCCAATATAAATGAAAGATTGTTGATGGAACATTAAGAATCAAATTAAACAAATATATTACTACTTCTACTACTACTACAACAACAACAATAATCACTACCACCACTTATACTACTGCTGCTACTACTATAACTACTATAACTACTACACTACTACTGCTGCTGCTACTATTACTACTACTGCTACTACTACTCCTACTACTCCTACTACTACTAATACTACTACTACTACTACTGCTACTACTTCTACTACGACTACTACTTCTACAGCAAAACCAGCAACACCAACTACACATATACTACTACTACAACTACTTCTACTACTACTACTACTACTACTACTACTACTACTATGACAGCGAAAACAGCAACATCCACTACAAATATACTGCTACTACAACTACTACTACTACTACTAAAGCTACGGCTGTTACAGGGAATGTATATTTGGAGTTTCCCGCCGTTATAGGGGTGATAAATGATATGATAAGTAATAAGTAGTAAGTAATAAGTGATAAGTAGTAAGTAATAAGTAATAAGTTATAAGTAATAAGTGATAAGTAATACGTAGTAAGTAATAAGTAATAAGTAAAATGTCCCTCCAGGGCTTCCGTAGTATTATGTTATTTGACATAGAAATTTGTATTTTTGCATCTCAATGGCGATCAACAGTAAATGCTGGTTTAAATGTAATCTTGAAAGATTTGATTAAAGTAATACTGTAGAACAAATTCAGGGAAAGACGAGAGGTCGTGCGTCACGACATTTGGTCAGTTCCTCTGAATTAAATCGGTCTAATTATACAGAGTAATATAGTTTCTACACTGTCCGCCATGCAGATACTTAGTAAACTTGTTTATATATGATTATCTGCTCAAGGGTCTGTATGGCCTACTGCAGATAATAGTTGTTTTGATTGTAAGGTTAATGGGGGATGGCCTCGACCCCTATTGACCTATTACAAGGTTAATAAAATTCTTCTTCTGTATCTTTTTATAACTACAGTAAAACCTGTCTTAAGCGGCCACTCAAAAATAGACAAACCAAAGGTCTTAATGACAAATGGTAGCTTAATGAAGGCCGAAAGTATTGCTGAATGCTCTCTTGGAGGAATACTTTTGACCTGCATTAAGCGATAATTGGTCTTGAAAACCAATTTTTTGTCTTTTTAGAGTGGCCGTTTTAGACAGGTTTTACTGTACTCGCGAAAATAAAATTCTCGCAAATTCTCCCAAAAAAATCTGAACAGAGTATCGGTAAATATATAAGTCCAATTGCATTGTAAACGTTTGCAATCGAAATTGTGAATGAAGCTCATATGAACAGAATAGAAATTACCATCAATGTAATTTGGAAGAGCCCATTTCAAATTTAAGCATTGTAACAGTTGGGTTGTATTTTTCATTTTAGCTCAAAAGGTGAACTTATACCATAGGGTTGATCCGTCGTCTGTTCGTAATGTCCGTCCGTTTTTGTTCTTGTACTTCATTCAGTACTTCTGAGACCAGTCGGTCAATTTCGACCACATTTTATCTGAAATATCACTGAAATGGGGGAAATACGACAATATGTTTTCATGCGGATTGGATTGATTCTTCTTCATTCTTGTGGGAAAAGAGGAAAATCAATAATTATTGGATGGGTTCGATTTGGGGCCACGTTTACCCTACATCTGAAAGTCCACCTAATAAATCAATGCCATTATGGCAGATAATGCAACAGTGTAAACCAACCTTTGACCTGTATGATATATACTCCTCATCACCGGGTATACTGTAAATTCGGAAATTTTTCGCGAGAATTTTATTTTCGCGAATAACGTTAAAAGCATATTTTCGATGTTAAATATTCGCGACTAGGGCATGACTTACCTAAAATCAGTAAATAACAGAGTGCTATCGCCATTTCGCGAGGTTTTTATTTTCACGAAACTAAAACCCTCGCGAAAATTTCCAAATTTACAGTTCAGAAAGCTCACCAAGATTACAGCCAGAATTGCCACCGCCTGTCTTTTTGTACATGTGGACGGTATAACTAAGTCATTTGTCACTCGATTTCTTCCATATTTCATACATGTATTACTTTTATCAATCTCTCGATCAAGTTCAAAATGGGTTATGTCTGGTCAATGCACACGAAGATGACTGCCAAAGTGGCCACCGTCTGTGCGTTTACACTTCCCGAAAATAGAGCTTCATTTGTCATATTTCACCTGATTACTCTCAAATACATGTATGCATTACTTTTATTGATTTTTCTGCCAAATTTGATAATGTCTTTTATCCGAACAATGCTGTCCACCAAAATGGCTGCCGCCTGTCCACTTGCATTGTTGGATGCTATACGAAACTATTTGGCTTCGAATTATTTCAATTTCATAACTAATCACTTTTACCAATCTCAAAGATAGGATATGTTTTGTCTGATGTACACTTATCAAGATTGCCGCCAAAATGGCCACCGCCTGTCAGCAACATGAGTGTTTCTGACAAGTTTAAATATCGTTTATTTTTGGTGTATTCTTCTTAACATTGCGGCCAAATTGGCCACTAAAATGAAGATATGTCACGGTTTCCCTTGTTAGTATACATCCCCTTTTCTGAACATATTTTTTCTACGGCGTTACTTATTAATGCATAAGTAACTAATATTAGTTCATTTATGAAACAGTGGTTACTTAGCCTATAAATGTAATTGGTTTTGAAATGGACTCTTCCGAAGAGGTGTATGATCAAAGTTATTGTTCAATGAATAACGTTTTGATTAGATTTTTCGTTTTTTTCAAAGGGTAAGGTAAAACAAATGTAGACTTCTCTTATTCAAAGAGTATTTAAAACGTCTAAAATGGGGTGTTTTTTCAGTGTAAATGTCGGATGTTCAACACCTGCTTTACCAAAGGACTGTGCCTATTTTCACTCTCCAGCTTGTCTTATGCTATTAAACAAAGAATAACTTAGGAAAAAATAGTTCCAAAATTGTGTGTTTTGTGTGTTATCAGCGGTTTTTGGTGTTGTCAATTGTTTTGTTTTTTTCATCATTTATAACATAATTTTTCATTAATTTTAAATTAATAAGCATTTTGAGAAATTATGAAAATAAGCATTTCGAGATATAGAAGTAGTATCATTGATTTATTATGAAAGATGTGGACCGAGGGGCGATCAAAAATTATGCGCACCAGTAATGCCAGTATGATATTCTCATAATGGATTTAGTCAATTATTCTATTTATTACAATTCTGGCTGATGGTACAATGGGTATCTACATGTACTTGTTAGCTTGGTTCGAACACTATATATGCATATTAGCAATAAATAAGTACAACAATGAAAATAAAGTACTATATACATGTAATAAGTTTTGGTGAAGCTTATATTTTCACAAACTTCCTGGACTTGTAATGTTTGAAAATGGATGCTGCCCTTCGATAGATAAAGCTTTGCAATGTTAATTTGATTAACTGCTTTTGAAATAACAGGTGGTTTTAAAATGTTTTCCCAACATTAAATGATAGTTTAAATTATTTTTTTTTAAAAATAGCCTAACTGACCTCAAAGACAATGGTTACTCCTTATACTTGTTACAATAAAATGGTTATATTTTAAGAGAACACGTCAAAATGGATAATTTATACAAATGTGGAGTACTTTATTAAGGGTGTAAGTTTTTGTAGTATCATTGTTCACGCATCAGAACACTACCCCTCCCCACCATCATCCCTAGTGAAGGGTTGTAATTTTGATGTTTCACCTGCAATTTTTACGCTCTTGGTGATGATATTTTATTTAAATAATGTTGGACAAATTATATGTCGTAATGGGAATTCCTAGCTAGATTGATAGCTTAGATCTGCTGTGCTAACGGAGATATACCCATCGTATTGGGAAGTCTTCTAAGTTTTTGATCGACCCACAAAATGACTATTTATATACCTGTATTCATACGCCATTCGCAAACGGTAAAGTGGTCAGTTATCTGGGGCGAATCTGTTTTATTGCGGTTTTATTGCAGTTTTATCAATCTACGCCATGCAGCTAGATTCAAATGTTGTTTATGTGCATGGTCAGAATCGGTTTTGTTTCAAGTTCTTAATATATTTAGTAGTTTTAATACTATCGGATGTAATATATGAGGAGAAATGTTGACCCACTTTTAAGCCAAAATTTCAGTCGTGTTACTAAAAATAGGGAAAGGGCAAAAGTCTGGTACCAAATTTTCGGAACCAAAGTTTACAATCATCAAAACGGTATTATAATGCAAATAAAAGCATGGAAATTGGATCATGAGTTCATTATAGGGTCTTCCATAAAATGCATGTAAAGTTTTATATGACTCTTGGTTAATTTTAATAAATAGCGAAAGTACCGGATCCAGTTTATACTGAGTCCGAGATACTGATTCCGAGGTATTGGCGATGTCAATTATATCAGGGACTATCTAAATAGAGTGTCATTGATTATATATTCCAAATTTTTACTACAGAAACCTTTTTGTTCCCATTTTTTCATTTCGTCATCTATAAAGGTCGCAAATAAATAATATATATGTATATGATTTGGTTCTACGAGATAATCAGCCCTAGATCTACCCGGGATCAAAATAACTATTAATTTTTCTATTGCGGTATTGACGATATCAAGGGAATTTCAAATTTTAGCCTACAGAAACGTTTTAGATATCAATCTTTCAACATATTTTCATTTATAGTGATACCAAAGTTTATGAATACTCAAATAATCACGAGTCTTACCATTTACAAATTCTATGAGAAATTCTGCCCGGGACAAACCGGGTGAACCAAAATGGCAAAATCGTCACGTTTTTTCTTACTGTTTACATGTAGACGATTGGATTTTTAAATCTGAAAAGAAGTCACATTAGTTTCTAGAAATTAGTTTCAATTTCTATTTGAAAATCTGATCCGGACCAAACGAAACGAACTAAACAATAGTCAAGTAACGATGGATCAAACGAGCCTGCGCAAATGTATATACAGCCTCGCCAGAGCCTTTGCTTCTTGCTGAAAATACTGAAAATCTGCCAGATAGCAACTTCGACATTTTTGAGCTTCGAAGGCTTAGGCTGTGATACAATCTTGCCAGGTTATTCACTGCTCGCAAGAGAGAAAAAAAATCGGGAAAATATGTACTTATACGGTATTTCAAAGCAACGCAGGCTCCGTCGAGTTTTGAAAATGCACAGACTCGTCTCAGCTTTCACTGCTCACATTTAGGGCTATAAATAAGACAAAAATCGGAAGCCTTTGTATTTATAGGATTATCAACCAAAGCAGGCCCCTGCGAGCCTGTGCCAATGCACAGACTCACCAGAGCCATCGCTGCTTAAAATGAGATTCTAGTTATACGCGAAAAACTGTTCCGATTTTAAAATAGCCTTGCCAAGGTCTTCTCTGTTCGCATAAATTAGAAATACATGTGAAAGAACCCTTTTCAGAAACACCAATTTAAATGCATATATATCGTTAAATGCATTTCAATATCAATAACTTTTGGCCAGAAAAATAAGTATGAAAAGTGTTTTCCATTAGTGGATACCTTAAAAAAAAACGAAACTTAACCACATTTCATTATAAAATGTAAGATAATCTAATGGCATTGCCAATCATGTAAACGTCTCCTAACACAAACTCAAACCATTGACCATCCTCAGATCTTCTGTTTTTATGATATAACCTTCTATAAATCCTAAATTTCTACGAACCGCGCCCTATAACATGTTATATATCATAAAATGTTATACTTTTCTTGATGCCCTATATGCATTTATTGCTGAATTTATGCTGGGCTAGCCTACTGATTGCTGACAAAATATGCAGTGCTAGGAGTTTGAGGCTTCAAACAATTATTCACATATCTGCAGCTGGGGATGATGAGTAGAATATCTGGTTGTCTAAAATGTACATCTCATAAGTAAAACACTTCATTTTATCCTTCCTCAAGTACATATATTACTCACAATAACCTATCAAAAATTGAACAACGCCGTTTATAACATGTAACACATGTTATAATTTTTCTTGTTCTTATTTACATAGTATTACATAATTAACTTGTGTCTGTACTATATGTCGTTTTGTATTGTTTTGTAGAGCACCCTTCTTTAAATATATGACAAAATAAAGTGTACATACCTTCCTACAAGTCCGTCGAGTACTTCCTACAAGTACATCTACTGAGCATCGGTCACATTAATCATTAATTACTCCATATTTCCACTGATCCTATGTTACCAGGGTCAGTTATATTTCCTACGAAGCAAAATCATTTGAAATGGTCAAATCAAAGTCAAGTCAAATCAGTATAACATTACGAAATTTATACACAATTGTTATATTTTTTCAGTGGGCGAAATGATAGACATTGGTTTTACAAATTTCACTGAAGGTATAAAAGATCCATCTGTCTTTGATGTACCACCTGAATGCAAACCACCAAGTCACGTGATAAAAGTGGTAAGTATATCATAGGTCCAGTCTCCAGATATGAAAAATATGTCAGTGTAAAAATGAGAATATTTTCTTATCCGTCAGTTCAAATGTATGTGTTTTGGATGCTCAAAAGAACAGTCTCATTGAAACGGTTCTTTTCAGTACCCACAACATATGTTTTGGTTGAGAGGTTAGAAAATTAGTTTTTATTTACGCACTTTTACCTGGAGGTCTGGTATATGCTTTAAATGTAACACACATATGTGATAGTTATACCAGGGTTTTCCGCCTGTACGAGAGATAATCATGGATGGATCCAGGGGTGGGGGCAAGCGGTACGGACCTCCTCCCCTGAAAAATCACAACAATATAGGGTTTCTTAGCAATAATGGTCCAGCGCCCCTGAAAAATCACAAAGCTTCCAAGCCAATCTTCAGCGTAGGGCCATCATTAGCCCGCCAGCGAAACACCATTTCAATGGGGTTTTGCTGGCGGGCCGATGATGGCCCGCTTTAAATGGCATTCCCTCTTCTCATTAAAAATGTTGTCATAAATGGGTCCTCTCTGGCAAATCTTTCTGGATCCATGCATGATAATCAACTTGCTAAGGAGAGTAGATTTCCCCTCGTACAGGCGGACAAACCTGTTTGTGACGTGTAACTGGATTATAGTAAAAGCTTTAAGTCCTGGCGACTTGTCGTCTACATCTCCTCTTTAGTAACAATTTAAACTAACTATAACAATTTTATACCACCTACATGTACATCAGTGACATTGATATTTTATGCTAAAGTTGGTAAGGGTAGCATAAAGACATTTCCACAACTACAAATGATTCTCTAAAAATTTAGTTTTCATATGTTGGTATATTTACAGTTAATTTGTGCTGCCATCAGTGTTATATGTCTTGATTCATTGCCAAAGTATACGATCTAAACTCGACATATGCTGATGTAAACTTTTTTTATTTGTGAAATCTAATCATTTTCTTTTTGTACCTTCTCAAATATATGAACATTAATTAATAATTCTAATGCACTTGCAAATGCAACTCGACGTCTTATTGGACAACGTCATAAATTTGCGATGTTATATCCTGCGATATACTGTCGCAAGCCCGACGTCATAACGTAACGTCGCTTTTCCGTTGGTTGATAAGTGAATACGAGGGTCATCCAATAAAGAATGAGACTTTTTCTTTAGCGCAGTGATTTCACATGCATGGCTTTTAAAATCAGGCTCACAGCTAGCAATACTTTTTGGCATTTCACATGTACCATATTCGACGTGTTTCATAATTCCAACATTGTTGCTAAGCATCAATAGAAGACTTGGTAAACATGCATAGACGGTTTAGTATAGGTGGTCACCATGGCAACAGATTAAGATGTATAGTTTATTTTTCTACTACTACTTATATATATTCATGCAATCTGTCTACAGCCAACAGGTGAAAGTAATTTTCCAGAGTCTTGGGCTGTTACCATGGAAACAAAGGTCAAAAATCAAGTTTTCAAGAAATATATGATATTTTTCGCGGACCTCTTGGCTTTCAAAGACAAAATTAAATAGTTATATGCAATTAAATTGAACAGGATTCTGTTCATGTATACTTCATTATAATCAGCTGCACATAACCATATATTTTGTAGGATATCCGTCACTAACGTAATTGCCATAGCAACGCAAAGTGTTGTGTTTAGAAAAAAATGAGTAAATTGGTTGCTAGGCAACCAAAATAAACGAAATGGCTATTTGCCTTTTCTTTAATAGAATTATTATGTAACACTAAGATTGTTCAGTAGAAGAAACGATATAAAGAGGTTAAAGGACCTCGGACAGTTTCCTATTCAATCTGCCCAAATTTTGACAGCCTGTGGCTAGGATAATGCATAACTGACAACTATAGTTTTGTGCTTAAATCAAACTCTTACATATAGTGCACCAACCAAAATAAAAATATTTTTTTGAAAATATTGCATAATTATGCCCGGACTCTAGGGTTTAGGCGGTGGGGGTATTTTTTGAGACCAAATTTTATTTCGCAGAAAGTCAAAGTTTCGTGGAGTATTCACCTAAATACATGTAAATATTATGTTTGCAGCATAAAACTTGAGACGAAAGCGATGTGTTTGCATAAAATTTGGGTTGATTTGTTTTGTTTGATTTGATTCTATACGTCCCATCAACACTCTTTCAGTTATAAAGAGACGGGTCTTCCTGGGTTGAACCAGTACTAAGCTAGGATTAATGTTCTTGCTCAAGGACACAACGCAGTGACTCCGGTGAGGCTCGAACCCGCGGCCCTTCGGTCTCGAGTCAAGCACTCTACCACTGAGCCACTGCGCTCCCTAAAATTTGGGTTGAGAAGATTTCATTGTTTCATCTAAAGAAGTGTGCTGTCAATTACTTTTGACTATAACCTGTAATGTTCCATGTCAACCAATTTGACTTGTGCACTGAGGTGTATCATATCTGCATACTGTATAAATCAAAGTCTAGATAAACACAGTTTTCGAGCGTGAAATCGTTAATATGTTTTTACACATCAGATTTAACCTATAATTTGGTGTTTAAAAGAACCGTCTCATTGAGACGGTTCTTTTGAGTACCCAAAACATATGTTTTGGTTGAGAAATGAGGCAATTAATTACTTTGTAAGCCCTCATAGCTAAAGCCCTGATACATGCCATTGCAAATTGATATTTACCTACAGGTTTTTACAAAATTAGGTTCTGATAAGTTTTTAGAATAAAGTGTTTTTGAGCATTTCGACAGTGTTCCCCCCCCCCCATGACCAATCATGCCGTTTTTATATGATGTGTGAAATGTAAAACTACAACTGTATGCAAAAGGATTAGTTTGGTCACGGGGGGGGGGGGGGGGGAGCACCTCAATTAAACGTTTTCTATTTTCTATATGTTGAGTAGCAAAAACAGAGTTTTCAACCCATATTTTTCAATTGGTACTTGTCCAATGAGAAAACTGCTTTTGTGGATAAGTCGAGGGTTGAACCTACTATCTTTTTCATAGAAAAATATCATTTTTCTTTGAAACTTTTCTCTGGCCATTTTATGGGCAATTCTTTATTAAGACTGTCCGAGGTCCTTATTAATTATCGAAAATAAAAGGCTTTGAATGATTATGGGTATGCAAAAATTAATATTAACACGGCCACGCATCTTCAAGTCCTTCCGCGAAACATTCGGTTACTATGGCAACTGATAAATCACAAACATATTTTTTATATTTTTGAATTGCAAAGATGTCATACTATTAATGTGGTGTTGATTTTAATTAAATGCATACACTGGTTTTCAGACTATGAAGAAAGTCTCATTCTTTATTGGATGACCCTCGTATATGCAGCTGGCAAGCGGTTTTATGCAGCTGGCTGCCGCTGGACGTATAGGCGCAACACAGTACATTTTCACTGTCTTTTTAAACGGAAAAAGTTAATAGTGCATTAGAATGGGGATAAACATATTCAAAATTTTCATTTGGGGAGGTATATCGTGGGATATACCGTCGGAAATCACGTTTTACTAAACTAAATTTCCGACCGTATATCCAATGATATACCTCCCCAAATAAAAATTTTGAATACAGTTATACCCTAAACGTATTTCACTCTATTTTCAGGCACATGGTTTCATTGATAGATCCGCATTCTACTGAGTAACATTCTATTCCCTGACGTCACATCTTAATATATTTGTATTAAAAAATAAATAAACTAGCATGTTTTCATTCTTGAATGGTGTTTTTATATTTTTCATTTAAACCTTATGGTTGTATATTCAGTTAAAGCGCAAAGTCCTATCAATATCTTTAAGTAGGGCACTTATGAGTCACCAACGCACAGCCAGGCTACGCTATTGGTACACACAATGCTTTATTGTGAGACTACAGCTGTTGCTATTTTTAGATGTTACTTTTTTACAAATGGTGAATGTTTTAATTTGATGTTATGGCTGTATTTCCAACATTTATGCATATCACATTTCTACTGCAGCCACAAGAAGATACACTAGTTATACCTTGACAACAAGCTTTGGCAATGTTAGCTGAATTAAATGCATTAAACCTGCATTAGCCTTACGATTGCAAAACAATATATCCTTTTCACCTATTTCCACCTGGTTTAAAAGGGAAAGGTGTTGCTTATTAGCATTATTTGTAAGCATACAATACCAGTGAAAAAAAAACATTTCCCTGCATTGACCCTTGTAGTAAATATGCAAAACAAATACAATTCATAAAATATAATCACAAAAATTGCATGGACGGCCTTGGTGTGATCTTACTACAACCAATGATGGTTCCTCCAACTGGTTCTGGCAGGTTACAAAATGATATATTGATGGTCTCAGATTCTTTTTTGCAAACTTTCTCATAATTTTTCATGAAACAAAACATTAATGAGGGGTTTCTCGAATGGGGCGTGCATGCACAAAACCTAAGGTATTGGTATATAAAATGAATGTTTCCATTTCGTTTAAAATACATTTCATTAAAATTTAATTAGAAATGTATGCATAATATACTTACAAATATTATACAATGTAAATGATTACATCATTAATTCACATTTGAAAGAAATATGGAATGATAAAATATTGGTTTTTTTTTCATTCATCTGTTAAGAGATACCCTTTATTATGACGTCAGCCATCTAAACAATAGAATACTCAGTTTAGCTTTGTATTTATCTTAGTGTCTTGAAAATCACCAGATGTAATATAGACACCATCGTGTGGTAGCAGACAACATTTATAAACTAATATTTGTTATTTCGCCAAAATATAAGGATTGATTTTCATGCGAACCATCTAAAAAGTGACAATTGAGACATATATTTTCTTTACTTTAAGAAAAAATAGATAAAAGGTGGGTCGTCTGCTCAAGATTTTTCTGTTGAACTTAATAGGTTAATGACTAGTCCACATACTTCAAGTACAGCTGAGAGATGGGGTTGATTCATGAATTTTGCGGGAAAAAGGGAATATATTACATTTAAAGACTTATCTATTGATGAGATGGTAAGATCACACCATGGTCATCTAGATGCGAATTATGTGTTTACAGGTCAAAGATTGCCCTTTTTGCTTGGCATATTAAAACAAGGTTCAATGCAGGGAAATGATTTTTTTGTCAGGTTTTGTATGTTATTTATATGTTCTTTTATGGGTATCCTTTGGAAGCAAAAACTGCACAAAAGAACTGAAACTAGAGTATGCATATTTCCTGGGCAAGACTAGCTAGTTTCTGCCATTTAGGCTTCATCAGTGACCCTCTAATAGTTTCAAAGTTCCACAATGACACCCATGATCCCAAAGGACAAGAAAATAAAATCTACACTATAGTGAAGGGCAGGGAGACGTTCTACCACCGCCACACAGTCCCAGTCACCAGCTCTAGTGAAGTCAAATATGTTCTTAAAAGGGTATTCTTTGGTTGCAAAGACTGCACCAAAGAACATTAAAAACGCAACACTAACTTCCCTTTTTATCTTTCAAAATGCGGTTGCATGTAAACTTTCTCGGCTTCGATGATGTCAAAATGAGTTGGCTTCTTCAGCCAAACATTTTAGTTTAAATTGTACAGCTTAACTCGACGTCGTTACTGCTTCGTATAAAGTTAAGTCACTGACACATATCTTAAATAGAGGCGATTTTAAGCCATTGAATGAAAGGGTACATACAGATAAACGTCAAATAAGCAAACACGCTGTATCGCAGACCTGCCAATCAAAATGAGTGTGATCCCAAGATGACTAACACAGTCCATGACACACATTTTGATGCCAATCGGGTTTCCTGATTTAAGCAATATGAATCTTTCTTTGATAACATTTATTCACATGAAACAGTTGATCCCCATCTCATAAAATCAAAAAAGTTAATGCCTTAAGTTCATTTAAATTGGTCGTGGGTTTCATGAGTTACTCATTAATGAACACTTTAAAATACAATCAAAATAATTATCTTGCTTTCATTTTCGGGACAAAAATTGAAGGTGCTATCCAAGTATTACCTTTTTAGATAACGCTTTATGATTCTTTTGTTTGTTTGATTTGATTCTTTATGTCCAATTCAACAATATTCAATTATGTTGGGATGGGTATTCCTTTGTTAAACCAGTACTAAGCAGGAATTAATGAGTCTAAAATGCTTTACAAAGGTTATGATATCGATAGCCATGTTTCAGCAAATTTGCAGTCAAAATTGGTTCTTCTTGTTGAAGGTGTTTACATTTGAACACACTCAGCTGCGAAATACATATAACATAAGAAGGCGAGCGAGATCCAACTCAATCTAGAAATGGAAAATTTAACTCATTCATGGAGGCTTCCTAACTAATGCAATGCATCACCACAGAGAAACAACCTAATCAAATTAACACGCTATGTTGAAACAAAGAAATGGGCTCATAAATCATAGATAAACAGAGCTAAAGAAAACCTCAAGTTGAGCTTCGGTGGGCCCAGCCGAGGACAAGCATCAGGCACCAACCAACGGATTAAAGCTTTATGTCACGGCCTTCATCGAGTCTTAGGGTATAAAATCGTCTCATTAATCTTAATTAATGACAGTGACGTAAGGTATATCCAAAAAATCGATAACACTTTCTATAACTGTACGACCTCCTGATTTCTTAATTTTTGATGACATCACACCCGGAAACTCCTTGTGTTGAAGTAGTAGTAGTAGTATGAAGTAATTCCGCTTTAAGAAATATGCGTGGGGTACAGCAATATATATTATTACAAGTATTGATACATTGAGGAGATGATCAAAACAAGCATTTCATGATTTCTATCAAATCCTTTCCATATGTTGTATTGCACTTTATATATGTTGTAATAATGCTGGAATAAGTAGTGTTTAACTAACTCCAATCAACAGAAGAATGACGAGCCAAAAAAGAGAAGTCACAATTGAATATAGCCAGGGCTAGATAATTGTTTAAAACTGAATTGGTCAGAAAAACGGTCGATACACGCGCTCACCCTTCCCCATTCCTACATTAATCATTAAAACGCTAAACAGGAAGGTAAAAAAAACACTGGAAAATAAACTGTTAAAATAAGTAAAGTCCAATGCCAGCTTTACTTTCAAAGAAATAATGTTATTTATTAAAGTAAGGTCGTTTATTTAAAAATATGTGAAAAATGAAACATGAAGCTTAATTATCCCCCGACGAAGTCAGAGGGATATAGTTTTGGCGTCGTCCGTGCGTCCGTCCGTCCATTCCGTCCGTCCGTCCACACTATATGTCTGTCGGGAACCATATCTCAGTACCTATTCGTCAGATTTGATTCATTATTTGATCAAATGATTAGTACCATAGACTCTCGATATTCTATAATTTTGGTAAAAATCGGCTCCTTAACACTTGAGTTATAGCCCTTGTTTTAGAATAGGCAATTATAAGGCAAACCCTATATTAGCTTTTTTGTGTGATGATCTTCACATTTCATCAAATCCATTATATTTAACGACTTCTCACTATAGACCATGATTGCCAAGTGCCTGTAGATAAGCATGACAGTGCCAAAGTATTGCCCCCCCCCCCTTTGACCCCACCTAAGGGGTCAAAGGTCAAATATTTAAATTTCGAAATAACTAAGGCAATTGTGAATATTTTTGCTGAAATTTTGCATGCAGACAGAGCAGCATTAGATATGAAACATATCCAATGGGATTCTAGTTTGAAGGCCTGTATCCGAGCCCGTTGGGTGGACTAAGGGGGTGGGGCCGAGGTCAAAATTAAACTTTTTCAGAATATGGTCATGTTGCATATCAAATTAAAGCTGACGACGCTGGCACCAACATGGTAGCAAATATTTTGCCCACAGACACACCCTCGACCCAGGGGGTGGGGTCAAAAGGTCAAACGATATATTTTTTCTGAAAGTAGTCATGTTGCATATCAAATTAAAGCTGACGACGCTTGCAGCAACATGGTAGCAAATATTTTGCCCACAGACACACCCTCAACCCAGGGGGTGGGGTCAAAAGGTCAAACTATATCTTTTTCTGAAAGTAGAAATTAAAGGGAATTGAGCACAGATCACCATGAAAGCAAATATGCTGTCATTACACACACCAGCGACCCCTGGGGTGGGGTCAAAAGGTCATTTTTTTCTTTTCTAAAAGTGGTCATGTTGCATATCAAATTAAAGTGGAAGAAGTGTAGACCTACATGCAAGGTAACACTTTGAATTTACATACAACCTTGACCTCTGGGGATGGGTTTAAAGGTCAAGATATAGAAATTGTGCAGATGTAAGTGTATTTTTTTTTTATTAAACTAAGCACTAAGACATACTTGACAGGCGTTTGTTATGATCTGAATGATACTGAAGGTAAACTAAGGGTTAGATAAATGGGATTTATATTTTGTGATTTACATGTTTCTCTCAAATAACCCTTCGTTGGGGGATATAAATTCGTCGAATTTGTCTTGTTTAAATTTAGATTTGACAACAGTATTTTAGGGGGAATTACACCGAGTTTGAGTAAATACCAGTTGCCGTTTGACGTCCGCTGATGTTTTCTAGAGTACCCATATTTTTGCCAATATTACTAAAGGAATGATAGGGAATAAATCAGGACATTCACTCAAATGCATTGAGCTCCAAGATGAAAAGTTATCATTACGAGCAAAGTCTAGAATATTTTGAGAAGAAATATTGCATCTGCTTCGCTAGAGCTTTAATTCCAAGGTCTTAATTCCGAAAAAAATTATGATTTAACAAATACGGACGTGTTTATATTAGGTTTTTGGGAAAATTACAGCTAGGGCTTAACTTCTTTTGACAAGTTTTGCCCACCCGGGAATCGATCGCTTTAATGAGACACGCTATCTGAACTGTTTGATTTCGTCTGCACTCGCACAACGTAACCATAGACATTGAAGAAATAATCGGCCACTTTCGTATTTGCAACATGAAATTTAAACAAATAAGCTGCAGATGTCTGTCCTTAAACGGCAGTTTACTCATTTGAGCAGAATGGATTTGTCTAGATTGCTTATCGTTGGATCAGTCTATTTGCGTATCAAGGTCGTTTGTAGAGAGAGGGAGAAAGAAAAGTGGAATTGGATAACTAAAGATATCCCATCCCCATCCAAATTTGCCTTGAGCAAAGTATATTTCATCCTGCAAACAGGCTAGATATGACAATGTCATCTCTCTGAAAGCTGCTGAACGTTTCTGTTTCAAACCATTGATTGGTGTCCCGCTACGAATATAGATTGGCCATTTCTCCTATTTTGGCTAAAAAATGTTTGTGTTATTTGGTACCAGTTTAACCCAAAATCATAGTTTGAGTAAATGCTTGTTTATTTTTTTCAAATATTATTTCCTCGCGGTGCCATGGGGTTGTCTGCAGTTTGTGAGTGTGGTATTTCTGATCATACTCACTTACTATTTTTGGTTCATTCGATGTCATCAGGTATCATTAAATCGCATGATTGCATCAAGTCACATAATATTCTAAACTGGTGGATTTAACTAAACCTTTTTAGTCAACGCGCAGGTACGTATACAATAAAATATGACAAACCTTTACCTGTTGTAGAGAGTTACTGTCTTTTAAGCAGATGTCCAAAGACTTAATAAATATTTGTGTAATGAGATTAAGATATGCCACTATGAACAATTTAACCATTTTTACGAGGTACACACTATTTCCATGTTACATGAACACAATGAATATCTGTAGTCAGGCTATCCATGCTATTTTTAAATCTATAAGGGATAGGACCTCGCTTGAACTTTACTTAAAATTGTTGAACGTTTAACTCTTGTAAAAACAGGCAAGTTGCACTATATGATACATAGGCAAGTATCATGCCATTTCAACTTGAACACTTCAAGACATACTTGTTTTAAAATTTTGCATGGCCATCACAAAGTCACAGTCTTCTAAAAGTTTTTTTTTATCTAATGCAAGAAAAGACAATGATAAGTATTTCTTCTTATGTCCTGTTAGGACTAGGAAACATTTACATCGAAATAGATCTATCTAGGTCTAAATAGCCCTTCATGTGAGGTGCATATGCGATTTTACTTCTTTGACAATTTTGCATAGAATTATAAGGAGCCTCTTTGTTACCATGTGCTCAATCTCAGGCATTCTCGGGTATTTAGATAAGACAATCCCGTAATATTCTGCATTAGGTTTCAATTTTGAAGAAACATTAAAATGTTGATACAATCAGCCAGCAATGCATGCTCCTGGTTTGGTTTCCCAGCGTACAGCGTTACGGTTCAAGTTTGGCTCTCTCGATGCACAGTTTTGGGTATACTTCCCAACGTATAGTACATTTTTCAAATAATATATGCTCTCTTCCTGACGTACATTAGCGAAAATTATGCTATCAAATTTTTATCCTGAAAAATGCAAGTTTGACCAAAGTTGATGTTACGAGGACTGATCGATTATGAATGCAAGTAGCTTCATAACTTTCTTCACACATATGCTACGACAAAATGGCATACCTTTCTGAAAAGAACTACTTGTCGCCTTTAAAATGACATGAAATATAAAGAAACACTTGCTTTATTTTTCGAGTTACAGACGCTTATACAAATGCCATTCCTGTATACTGAAGTTTTTCTGAAGCAGATTGCATTACACGGTTTGGCACATGTGCGGATATAGTGTCATATCTTTGTAAGTTTGAGACAAAATGGCACTAATTTTTAGATGCATGTTTTAGGTATTTTGACAAAGGTGCTTGCAGGAAAGCGTTTATATAGTCCTGTTTCAATCTCGAGTAAACTGGCATGTTTGTGACGTTATTATTTTATGATAAACGTCGTTTTGAGTTACCCACTGGTGATGCACTAATGAATATCGTTGTGTCTCTCTCTTTGCGTTTTGCTTAAAACAAGCTTAATATGTCATATGGGAGTTTTCAAAACGCTGTGTCCTCTATTTACAGAGTTATTACATTTTATATCATTTTTCAAGCATTTTTCTGCTTCTTAATGACGTGTTTACATTAATTAAAATATATTCAATCTGTCTAGTCCACAAGACCAGGCGAGTGATTTTATTGTAAATAATGCCTATTTGGTAAAACTTGAAGTTAACGTTCAAATTTCGATTAAAGCCGAAATATTATGACAACAAAATTAAGTATAAGTTCTATAACCCATTCACTTATGGCATTGTTGACTTAGTAAAAATGCTTTTCAGCGTTTAAAAATTACCCACTATCCTCCAATGTTCTGTAGCGACAACTCAGTATGAGCGATCAACATATTGCCTTTGAGTTAAAACTAGTTTAAATTTTGCTTCGTGCAGTTTGTTAGAGATAAGTTTGACTAAAAACTGAAAGGTGGCGTTTTGTTTACCATTTATTTGCAAACAGAAGGAGACTTTACTGAAAACGATTCGATGTAATTTAACAAAAACATGTCGGATTTTTGCAACTTTCACTGAATCATTATATAAGTATGCGGGGATACTTCCTTAAAAATTTCAAGAAATTTCACCGATTGTTCGAACGTCTATATCACTGGTATATGTTTGAAGCTTGAGTTTGTTAGTATACAAAAGTGACCTTCATTCATAGGGCTATAACTCGAACAATATAATGTATCTTTCTTAAAGGCTGGTGCCAGTTTAAAGGTGGCATATAGTCCGTTATAGAAACGTATACCATTTTGTCGTAGCATATATGTGTAGAAAGTTATAAGGCGACTTGCATTCATATTTGAACAGCACTCGTACCCTGTGATCTAGTATGTTCGCTTTCTTAAAATATGCTACAATTTTGTTCAAAACAGTGAAATAATGGGCCCAAATCTACAAATTTGTTCATGCCTCTCGCTTCAAATTTGTTCTCGCCCAGATGAGGTGAGTCGCAGCGGCCTTAATCAAGGAATCCTGCCAATATTTCGATGGACTTGTATGTGGCGGGTGAAAGTTAAATACATTTGCGATCTGTACGTCATTTCGAAGTCTGGCATACAACTATAATACAGTTATCGTAATGTAGATTGTTCACCAATCATTCATCAGATTTTATCTCCGCCATTTTGTATTTTTCCTGACGTACAGTTAATGGAGCGAACTGCGTTCTTACCACACAGTCGAGATACTTGATGCTATAAATAGCAAGTGAGTATGATCATGAAATACAAAGTACCACAATCATGTGTTATAAAGTCCAGCATATCAGTCTTTATAAGGCTCGGATTTGGAAAAGAAGGAAGCATAACAGGAAGTGTATTAGGCAAATGTGAATAAATAAGGCCAAATAAAAAATATACTTGTATTTAGGGTAACCCGACCCTACCTAAGTTTACTGGTGAAACCTAGAATTTTGTTCAAGTTTTCTGGAAAAAAATGCAATTTTATGCATTTTGAAAAGCGAAATGCCTACATATTTCTACATATTTCAAAATGCCACATTGTTGGAAATCTCATGCACTGGCGCATTTGATGCCTTTTTTACAAAATAAATAACAGATATAACCTGACCTTATGTGCCAATTAAAACCTGTGTAAAACGGCCACTCTCAAAAAGACGGAAAATTGGTTTCCAATACCAAATATCGTATAATGTAGGTTTTAAGTATTGCAAAATGCTCCAATGGGGGCAATCTGCGATACTTTCGACCTTCATTAGGCTACCATTTGTCATTTAGATCTTTGTTTTGTCATTCTTTCAGTGGCCGTTTTACATAGGTTTTACTGTTTTATTATTTTTCCTCATTTGTATGTGGATGTTGAAATTATTTGTTTGTTTGAAGCCTGACGAAGTGTCATTAGCGCCAGACCTTGTGATGTTTAGCTTTAACACACATTAGAGTGTGGCTTTGGGATTTATGTTTTTTGAGTCTCTTCCTGCTCTTCCCCTGCTGCGGTTAGGATTGGCTGTGAGTTTTTGCAAGGTGGCGTTTCCTGGCCCCGAGGTTATAAACTTGTTTCATGCTTAGCTGAGTTCAGCATGATTTCAAATGCTGGAAAAACCAAAATGCTGAAAGATGAAGGTATATTTCTGGCTTTGAAACTCTAAGCTGTTGCATTTTTCTTGCCAATAAATGTTAAATTGCCAGCAAGTTTTGGCTTTTTAACATTATGAGCAGGATAAATTCAATGCTCGATTGACTGGAACATATATTTTTTTTAAGATGGAGACCTTTTTTATATTCACATACACAAAGTATAGATGTAGATAAAGACTCAGATCAAAGAATTACGCCGCTAAAATAGTAAGTGAGTATGATAATAAAATACCACAATCAAACCCTTAGAAACAGAAACAGACAATGTACATAAATAAGAAGTAAGCAAGCCATCATTACTTAAAGTCATTTATTTAGAAATATCAAAGCTACAGTTTTTTGTAGTTAAATGTATTTGTTGATATTGTTCAGTTTCTGAATTCTGATGCAAGAGACGTCAGTTTATTGAGATTGCTCACGTGTCTTTACATCATAAAACGTAGTTTATCTTGTATAATGAAGACACTTTAATGTAAATGGTAAAAAGACATTTTATGGATAGTAGTCTTCATTAGAGAAGACATAATGATGTTGACTGTGATAAAGTTGCGTGCAAAACTGTATGGAGATTCGCATTGCTTAAATAAGAAGCTGGCATAACATGTCAATGACGATACAGCAGGATGAGATGTGCATTAAAATGCGAACTTGGGCATTTGAAGTTGAGGAAGGATACCTGGCCCTGGGGTTATAAAACTTGAGTTCATTCTCAAACGTGTCCGCAAGCAGCCAGTCATTGCGCTTTATTTTGAGTTTTAGACTGTCTACAGTAAAGTTAGGTTTATGTGGAAGAAGATCTGTATTATTGCAATTAAAATGAATAACTACTATCAATAATATTGATGATATTTAATTTCCAAGTATCTAAAGCATTAGATTCAACAATGTCTCGTTGAACCAGCGATTACAAATTCTTTGTAAGACATCACCAATTTCTTCAAAATGTTCTTGAAGAGAAGTCTATTGGCGAAGGAAACCTGTAATTAGGTCCTTTACAATAATAGACCTAATTCTTAAATTGGTTATAATTTTAAATCCCTAGTGAATATATGACCTGCAGGTTGATAGCAATATCAAGAGCCCTTACAATCTCGAGAGTCAGGAATAGTAGTTTCAATATCAAGTTCAGTTACTAATTTGTTATAGTTTAATACAGAGCTACGAATAGGTTTGTTGTACTTCTAATAAATAATAGTTGATTCCTTAATTTCATAATAAGTATGAATAGAAGAAATATCTTTAAATATACCCTCGTGCCAACCAAGAGTGACAGTGACGAAATGTTTTGTTTTCAATTGTTACGTAAAACATTAACTTGTACACTCCACTTGAGCTAACGCGAATCGATATATGACTTGTGTATTAATCCTAATCTGTGGATAGGATTAATACACAAGGGATATATCGATTCTAATCTCTGATAACGTTGCAAACAAAACATGGCGCCACTGTCACTCTTGGTTGGCACGACAGTACTATTATTCTACTAGCCAAGAGTATAAGTGACGTCATGTTTTGTTTACAAAGTGATGGGACTTACCTTTTATGAGGGGATTAATACACATTTGATCTATCGATTCGAGTTAGCTCAAGTGGTAGCGAAGAGAATTACTAAACCGCAAAGGAAATTTTTAGGTTCGAATCTCACTGGCTGCTCTTTTTTTTTTTTCATTTTGATTTTTCGGTGGGGGGGGGTCTGATTTTATTATTCTCTTTATGTCTTTTTTTCTTTTTATTTATTTTTTATTACTTTTTTTATCCCTTTAACATGTATAAGGCACACATATATAAAAACATCTGTAACAACACAAACTACTGTAAATTCGGAAATATACGCGAATAGCTTCTGTTCCCTTTGGGCCTAGTGACCAAAGTCTGAATCTGTGTCAGAGTAGTCGTCAGTCACTGATGCAGTATCGGTGTCCTCGTCACTTGAGGTCACTGTTATGATTAGCCTCTCCATTTCCTCCTCTATAGCTACACCATTCGCCCAATACTTCTCCTCGACAGAACAGACCCCCTCCCAAAAAATAGAAAATAAAAAAAAACTGAATAAAAAGAGCAGCCAGTGAGATTCGCACCTAAAAAAAAATCTTTGCGGTTAAGTAATCCTCCTCGCTACCACTCGAGCTAACTCGAATCGATAGATCAAAAGTGTATTAATCCTCTCATAAAAGGTAAGTCCCATAACTTTGTAAACAAAACATGACGTCACTTCTACTAATGAATACCATCCCTTTGTTGACAAATTTAATTTTGATAAATGTCTGATATAATTAATTTCAGAGTCAATATAAAGCCGAAGAGCATGTTGATTAGAATACAAATAATTACTGCCAATATCCAAAAACGTATTCAATATTGTATGTAATAACGTTTTCCTCAAAAAATAGTTTCTTTGGTAAAGCATTCACAAAATGCACATCACTTGAAACATTCTTTGTAATGTTTGAAATTACAATTAAATCCCAATTGTTCAATTTGTTGATACTTAAGTGCATGTAACTGCGGAATCATTTTAGATACTGTTTAACGCAAGTCATATTCGACCGCAGGACCATAATGATATAGTGGTATCGTTATAGATATCATACACCAGTTTAAAGGGTTTATATCCTCCTGGACATACGTAATTCGAGATAAAGCTACGTTAAACAAATCTAAGTCTCAAGCAAACTTAATAATGAGAGAAGAATATTTGGTGAGAAACATGGTTGATGGACTCTTTGTGCTTATGTAGAGTTAAATACTGCATGACCCTTGGGTCTGCACCATTATCTCCATGTGAGTCCTTCCTTCCGTTAGCAGTTAGTAAAACTGATCATAACTCTTGAACCACATGGTATATTTTGATCACATTTTGCATAAATATTCATGCCAGCATTCCCTAACTTTTATAATGCGAAACTACCTTTTTGATGTACAAGGGTTTGCTGCGCATCAGTCAAGCCCGTTGTGGTCAGTGAGTGAAAATCCTCATAACTATGGAACACTATAGGATATTTTGATCAAATTTTGTATTATTATTTATTTTAATATTGTCCAGCCAAAATGCAAAATTGTGACGAGGGTTTGCCGAGTATCGTTTTGGCTGGTCGAGGTCTCTTATTAAAATGCTCATATCTCTTGAACCGCGCGTTGTATTCTAATCAAATTTTGCAGACTGTCATACAAATTTCTTACCCATGCCACGCATCTACACTTAACACTGGATATAAAACAGAGATACAGACTGGTAAAGTCTACTTCGCAAATGTTGACCGATGTAAAACTACCTATAGTTTTTATTTCTAAATTTGAGTCTCCATTGCATCTTATAGCCTGTTCCTTTTAATTGGCAGTGTTTTGGTGATAGAGGTCAATTCAAAGTTCTATATCTCATACTGACCCATGCTTTTGTTTGTTTTACAGTATAGTGTCCAGCTTTAAATACCGAGAATCTCCAGACATTGAATTTTAGTTGGGGGAGATATAAATACAAGTATAAATTTTAAAAAATCAATATTTGAGGGGCGCTGAATATCTTTTTTAAAGATATTTCTTATTTACTCAATCATTAATGGAGGTTGTTCTCTGTGCTTACATGTGTGTCCTGTATTATACACCAATCTCATTAACTGATAGCTATTCATACTTTTCACAAAGTTACATGTACTATTAGTTCTTATCATTTTTAGTTTCATTGCATTATTTGCTGGGGTAACCCTAAAGGATTGACTCAATACGGTCACTTTGATCCTTTTTCGTGCCAACAGCAGGCTACATGGTTGTATAATCTGTGAATTTGGCATTTCCTAGTCATTTTCAGAAAGTTGTCATGCTCCGAGTACATGCTTGAGGACGAGAACGCCGCGTTTAATGAACTACCAGGATACGCGTATAATGTACTCTTTGTGACAATTCAGATCCCATTAAAACCCAGACGAAATGACAATTAATGACTAGAAAGCTTTACAAAAAAATCTGCATTATCGGGACGTAAATAAAATGATTTTACTTATTATATTGGGGATTTGATGACATAACAAGCGCAGTTTAGATCCAGGCGTAAAGTACATTATGTCTGGTGTGAAATAAGGCAATTAATTTAGTCAAGGCGAAACTCTACAATAATCAAATAAGTCTACAAATCTTCTAAGCATATTTTGCAAACAATATGATTTTCTATGAAAGAGCAACGTGCATTAAGAGGCTATTTTGGCCCCCCTATGAGACCAAAAAATTAAATTCGCTTTTCACCGAATTCTTCTTATTTGTTTATTAGAACAATGGCCCAAGTGTATAAATGGGATAATAGTTTGACTTTTACCGTTGCTATGGTAACAAAAATGGCCGCCAAAATAGGCCGAATATAGGAAATTGGCCATTTTGGAGCAAATTTTAGACGTTTGACAGAGCAATTAAATAGAGCACAAGCAAATACCAAAAAGATATTTTAACAGATTATGAAAATTATCATGGCACACAACATATTAAAAGGATTTTTTTTGGTATTTAGCTGTGCTGATATCTAATTCTCAACAACTCCGTCTTTAAAAGCCTTAAATTTGGTCAAAAATGGCAATGTCGCTATTTTATACCTAAAATGTAAAATTTAGGTAAATGCCGAAATTTTACACTTCAGTCATTCTTCTAGTAAACCAATCAAAATAATTTTTGTGAAAAGCAATTTTCAGTTTTTAGCTCCAAATGAGGCCAAATTAGCCCCTTAATGCACGTATCCCTTTAACGAACCAGCACACAAGATGTTGGTACTTATCGTATTGTCGAGCAACTGAGGTTCATGCCAGCCTGTGTAAATGCGCAGACTCTTCCCCAGAGCCTTCGCTATTTGCATATTCAAAATAGGAATGAAGATGAAGATTCAAGCCTTTAGACTTTTTCCGCCTCTGGTTACGTCAGCATGGGAGCTAAAAGGAGGCTTTCTCCAAAAGCGATAAATGCCAAAATCGTACAAACCAGGCTAAATTATAGATAGATAGATTATTCAAAATTAAGCATTACATGCTCGTGTGTTTCATACATATTATTACAATGCAAAGACATATTGGTCAGATGACAATCCCATTCATTTGCAAGTGCTTTAAAGATTCAAAAATCCAAACTGTAAAGAAATACTCAAACGGAGTCCAGCAAAAAATAAAACTCAAATCTCAAAAATGTTGAAGCTTAACGTATTTAGTTTATACTTGATTATTTCAGCTCAGAAGTTGAGTTCGGGCCACTTGAGGCCCTAACCCAAACAGTTCAAATAACAATGATGGGGGATGTTGATGGTGAATCATGACCTCTATTTGGCGTTTTCTCAATATACGAGGGCCATCCAATAAAGAATGATACTTTTTCTGTAGCGCAGTGAACTAACATGCTAGACTTATTTGACTTCTTTCAAAGCTAACATGTTCTTTTGACTGTTCACAAGTACCATATTCGAATTGCTGCATGTATAGTTTCAACATGTGTTGCTAGGCAATATTAGAGGACTAGGCAAACATCCGTGGACGGCTCAGTATAGGTGGTCACATGGCAATATATTAAGATGTATAGTTTATTTTTCAACTTATACTCATATGTGCTCATACAATCTGTCTATAACCAATAGGGGAAAGTAATGTTCCAGAGTCTTGAGCTGTTACCATTGAAACAAAGCTTAAAAATCAAGAGTTCAAGAAATATCTGGTATTTTTGCTGACCTCTTGACTTTAAAAGTTAATATTAAATAGTTGTAGGCAATTAAAGGGAACATGTTTCTGTTCCTGTATACTTCATTACAATCAGCTGCACATAGCCAAACATTTTGTAGGATATCCTTCACTAACATAGCTACCATAGCAACGCAAAGTAATTTGTTTATAAAAAATCGAGTAAATTGGTTGCTGGGCAGCCATAGTAAAGGATATGCTTATTTGGTTCTTCTTTTATAGTGTTTTATGTAACACTAAGATTATTCAGTAGAAGAAATGATATCAAAAGGTTAAATAATATCTATGGTCGAAATTAAAAGACTTTGAATGACCGTGGGTTTGCAAAAAAATAATATAAACGTGGCCATGCGTCTTCTAAGTCTTCCACAAAACATCCCCTAACTATGGCAACTTATCAATCACAAACATATTTTCTATTCCCAAATTGCTATGAAGTCATACTATTATTGTGGGGAATTTTAACTAAATGCACACACAGATTTTCTGACTATGAATAACGTCTCATCCTTTTTGGATGACCCGCGTATCTCTCTCTCTCTCTCTCTCTCTCTCTCTCTCTCTCTCTCTCTCTCTCTCTCTCTCTCATACAAGATTCATAAAGCAGAGAGAGAGAGAGAGAGAGAGAGAGAGTTGTTGTTCCAACTTTGTTTAGGGTCTTGATCCTGTATCTTTGCTTTCTTGGGTATTTCTTCTCGCGTACACAAACCATGGAAATAGAGAAAGACTCAGACCAAATAATAGACTAGATACATGTACGTCACAATTGGCGTTTAAAAGGAGGTTGTTGCGCATGTGCGATAAAGACAAAAACTGCCGTGTGCTGTCCCAATTATGCTTGCTGATGTGCGTTTTTTAAGATGACCACTGTAGTGTTACAAGTTTACTTCATGTAGAGCCCTTTGCCGGATCCAATTGCCCTTACTTTTGTTATACATGTACAGTAAAACTTGTCTCAAGCGGCCACTCAAAAAGACAAAACAAAGATGATAATGACAAATGGTAGCTTAATGAAGGTCGAAAGTATTGCAGAATGCCCCTGCAATACTTTTGACCTGCATTAAGCGATAATCGGTCTTGAAAGCCAATGTTTGGTCTTCTTTTTGAGTAAACGACAGAGCCATTTCGCCATTTTGCGAGGGTTTTACTTCGTTGTGAAGTTTCGTGAGAAAAAAAACTCGCACAAATTTCCGAATTTATAGTAATCAAAATGGCGACAAGATGACGACTAGAGTTCAATGCAATTTTAATTGAGATATAAGCCATCTTTTGTTTTACATACTGAAATACTGGCCATCGTGTCTGAAATAACGCATCTTATGTTGTTGTTTTGTTGCTTGTTTTACTTTAATTATTATTTTTGCCAGTTTTGTCACATTCATTGACTGTGTCATAGGTAAGAGAGCTTTGACAGCTATTTGTAATACTCCTATAACCACATAAACACCTCATAACAATGTGGTATGTGCGACCAGCAAAGCCTCAAATCAGCCTGCGAATACGCGCAGTCTGATTAGAGCCTTTGCTAGTCGCTTGAATATTCTTTGAGTGTTAAGTTACTGACTGAACATCATTTGGAGTTTCTAAGCTTAATAGGAAACTGTACAGGCTCATCTGAGTCTACACTTGCCAAAATGCCACATTGTTGGAACTCACATGTCACGGCTCATTATAACCAGAATGTTTGTATATATGTCATACAGCATCGGGGTATACATGTAAGCGAGGCAATCCAAGTACTTCATGTCCTGGATGAAACTATGCATTTACGTCCTTTGTTTGTCACCGACTTCATCAATTTACTTGCATTCTTTTGCCATCTGCTGATTTTCCAAGAATACCACCAGTGGGTCAAGTTAGGTCTCGCGTTCAGTCGGACATGATCTAAGCGGGGATCTAAGTTCAAAGTGTCGATAGATTATGATTTATTAGTTGAATAAAGATATATCGAGTGTGTCGCTGGTCCGAGACACCGGAGGCATGGTGTTGTGTCCTTGAGCATGCCACTTTAACCTCTGCTCAGTACTAGTTCAACCCAGAAAGATTGAAAATGGTACAAACATGACTGAAAAATGTTGAATGGGATATATATATAAAACATGAACACAAACATACGAAAAGCTCTGATAGTTTGTATACACAATGAAGTGACAAGGATTATGAAGATATTTAGGGCACAATGAGGTCAAAGGTCAAGTAAGCACAATGATGCAGAAAAACAGCATATTAATACAGCAACTTTATTTCTTCGTCACAAAAGGCTAACAATATGAACAAAAGCAAATGCAGTCGAATATAGAATGGCAACGAGGCTTGTCACAGCAACAAAATTGACCTTTGCCAAATAAATACAATCTTTATGCTAATAAAAGCTCAGGCTCAATATAAATTAAAGAACAATATAGTCCAGGGGCCAATTTAGCTTACCTTCATCCCAGGGCAATTTTGCCATGGGTTCAACATTGTTTATTAGGACCCCCTAAATGGGAAACAAACTTCTCCACTAAACTTAATCTGTCTGGGCTATGTAAAAATGTCAATTTGGAATATATGACATTTCATGGTTTCCATGGCAACCAATCATGCGATTCTGGAGAATGGGGTTGTTTATGGTCCTATTGAACAATTTGGCACCTATGTAAGCATGTCCTGGGTAGTAAGTTAAGCTAAATTGGCACCCGGACTAAGTAAAGTAAGTAAGGGTGCAAAGATCAGGAATCGATACAATCAAGTACCACACCTGACCCAGGATACCAATGGGAAAGTGACAAACTCACAGCAGACACCACAAACGAGAGCCAAGAGGTCAGCCCTTTCCCAGCAGGTGACCACAAAGCGCACATAAACAGACGCGCACAAAGATATAACAAACACAAGACAGAACAAAAACATAAAAGATCCACAAAAGAAGTACCGCCTTGGAACGGCCAGTAAAATATTTTACTGGAGGGCTTAAACCGGTTTTACGGCGCGCTAACATCACCCTTAATTCAGATGTGGATCAAGACACATAGATATTTGGTTTGCATTAAAGACCCCTAACTTATCAATGCAACATCTCCTAAAACATATAAATCAAGATATAACAAGGAGATTAAGCAACGATAAGGACTCAACAGTAAATAAAACTGAATACCGGAGCAAAAGAAATCCAACAGGTAAACCCCGGTGGGCCCGACAAACAGCCAAAGCATTCAACCCATCTCTTGTTACATTTTTATTTCAAATTTCTTAAAATACATAACATAAATGGTGGCCACTACATGGGATTTAGATACTTCTCGCATAAGACTTCGAAAAATAATCTCGTGACTCAAATCAGAGCAATCACTGCTCACAAAATCGAAAAGGCCCCGATTTTAAAAACGCAACTTGGACATCAGCTTTTATTTATGTCTCGAAATAGAAGGGAGAACAGTCATTTTGATTGTTATTAAAAAGGATTCATTTGTAATTGCCACATGAAAAACTTGTCCAATTAAAATGAATTTAACGCATTAAAATGCAAACGTTTTGAGATAGGGGTCAACTGTTTCACGTGACAAAATGCTATCAGTGAAAGATTCCCTACCTCTTTAAATGAAGAAACACGAGTAGTATCAAATTTGTGTCATAGACTTTGTTAGTCATCCAAGAATCACTTCGATATTGATTGGCAGGTCTTTGACGTTTATCTGTTTGTACCCCATTCATTCGATGACTTAAAATCTCCCCTACTTAAGAATCTTTTCAGTGATTAAATTCCTACGGAGCCAATAACGTCGTCGAGTTTAGTTGTACAATTAAACTAAAGTGTTTGCTGAAGAAGCCAACTAATTATGAAATCATCGGAAGCAAAGAAATTTTACATATACAGTGAGCCACTTTAGTTACGCACCACTTTTTCAGGGCCCATATTTTTGACAAAATGCTGGAATCAAACATTCTCTATGACAACTTACTTATTGACATTTTATCTGTTTGTTAACATCAAAATATTTTCAGAATCACTCAAGCGAAAAATTCAGCTGCGTCAAAGGCAATTTTACTTACTTTGACAAAAATGCACGTGCAACCTAGACGTCTATATTTTTTATTTGCGTTTTGTGCTAGGCATTATCCGTGGTGATTGTTGTGACAGAAAAACACCAAATATAATTATTTTATTCAAGTAAAACCCCTTTCTTTGGTCATTGAATTTAGTAACACCGTTACTTTTTGTAGAAATGCTCGTTTTAACGTCATATTAACGTCAGTTACAATAATCAAACAGGGTTTCCTTCGCAAATTGTTTTGTTATGAGTTACTTGTTGACATAGAAGTATCAAAACACTAAAACGTCTTATCATTGATACGTCTTAAGCATTGGTAGTTTTGACGTCAACACTAACGTCAACACCATGACGCCAATAAATTCGTTATTTTTTTAAGAAAATAAACGGCGGATACATGGATGTTTAAATGAAATTATAAAAGAAAAGTTTTGATATCTAGTTTACTCAGAATCATACAAAATTTAACTAACTTAAAAATTGTATTTAAACCAACTTTTTTCAAACCTTTGCCAGCTGGGAATCCAAATAGCAAAACGTTTTAAAAAATGATGAAGTTAACAAACACATTTCAGTCTTAGATATTGCCAAGAATAAATCGGCTCTTATCTGACATAGCAGAAATACGACCCTGAAAAAAGTGCAATGTGAACTGAGTTTCATTCGAATATTGTAATGTGAAATGGTGTTTTGAGGGTAGTGCCCTTCAAGATCCATTTTCTCATTCGTTTCTGATCTGATCACAATGACATTGCAATTGGTATTGCAAATATAGATGCGCTTTACGCTGAAAGTCTCAGAATAAAAATAGCATGTTTCTTTTCTGAGTAATTTTACATTTTATAAGTGGTGCGTAACTTAAGTGGCTCACTGTAACTGTCTTTTGAAAGATATTAAGGGAAGTTAGTGTTGCGTTTATAGCCTGTCAGAAAATATTGTGAGATTAATAGGCATTTGCGAAAAGTGTCATTTCTCGTGAGCTGGCCTTTATAGCATCACGCGCATCCGGCACACAGTTTCGGACCACCATCGGCTCGCCTACGAAAACGCCATTTAAATGGCGTTTTCGTAGGCGAGCCGATAGTGGTCTGCTTGGCAACTTTCAGTAGGAATTGAGCAGACTTTCATTCTTCATGAAGTGATTGGGTTTGAATAATTGCTTTGCTAGGAACTTTCTTTTAATAAAGTGTATTAATAGACTTTTCGCTCACTGTAAAGGCGGCAACGTTAATATTCATATCTGGACGTGGTTCGGCTATATCATCTGCTAAGAAAGGGAAATAAAGTTCGATTTATAATTTGGTAAGGATTTAATAAGATTTTTGGCCGCGCAAACCTGCGTGCATTTCATGAAAATCCTTACCGTATACACACTGAACTCACATTTATTAACCATTAAAGCGCATAATCACAAAATGTATGTTTTTATCGTCCACTAAAATATTTGATGTCTCATAGACAAACAGTGTGGACCTAGATCCTGTAGGAGTAGTCTGATCTGGGTCCACAATGTTTGCCTCTATGCATATGCTAAGTAGACATTTTCAGATGCAGTTATTTTGCTGGCGTCTAAGGGCTAAACCTATACTGAGGTAATGGCGCAAGATGATACAGTCACTTTTGAATAAAGCCACGCCTCATTTTCAGCTTTTACCTACCAGTCCTAATTACGCATTCATGAGGCGCCGCCTTTACAGTAAGCGAAAAGTCAAATAATAACAACGTGGTATTGGTTATCTTTTTATGCCAAAGTCAGGAGATGGCGTTACTGCCGTTACTGCCAAATAATCAAATAAGTGTAAACTAAAGAATTTCTGACATAAATCCCCAAGTTCTGTTGAAAGTATAAACCTTCTAAACTATGGGTCGGATTCTTTGTATGTCAGGGCCCGCTAGCACCACTTCCACTATATTGTGTGTCTGAAAAAGGAAAAATATGCATTTAAGAAATGAATTCGATTTTTGGAAGGTTCATTGAATCATGAATATTTCGGGTCTCTTGCAAAGTATTTTGAAGCCCTTCTTCGGGCTTCACAACTTTGCAAGAGACCCGAAGTATTCATGATTCCATGAACCCTCAAAAATTGAATTCATTGCTTATATTTACATTTTATCATAAATAACTAATATAAAGAAATTATTTTTAATTTAGGAGATAAAACAATTTTGTATTTAAAATTTACGTAATCGTATTAACGGTTTTGTTGGAGTGCAAAACGGAATAGCTGAACAGCCAGTGTGAACACGGGCAGCCAATGGAGCAAACAAGAATCTTGTTTTGCACGCGCAAATGGGTGCGGCTCGCTGTCAATCACAACACCAGTGTCTCATCTGGCAAATGAATTCGATGTTCGAAGCGAATTGCACGGGTAAGTGAGCTTGGCAGCTGTCAATCAAATTTTGTGTCGTTCATGAGGCTATGAACGGTTGCAAAATTCTAGCTTGCCTTGAAAATGTAAATATAGCGTTAACAAATCCATAGCCAGAACGCATAATCATTAACGTAAATCAAATGGAGACAACTGATATAAGTAGTGATTTTCTTCGATTGCGTCCCTTTTCAAAATGGTGACTTCACTTAAAGGCAAGAATTTGCTCCCACTGGTAGCAAATTCTTTCCTTTATGTGAAGTCCCTTATGGTATGGAAAAATAAAATTTACTCATTCGGTGATCTCTCTTGAATGTATACATTATTATTACGCATATGCGCACTGTGCGTAATACCAGCTACGACAATGATTAATTAACATACCAACTGACGTATTACGCATATGCGCACTGTGCGTAATACCAGCTACTACAATGTTAAATTAACATACCAACTGACGTATCACGCATATGCGCACTGTGCGTAATACCAGCTACTACAATGTTAAATTAACATACCAACTGACGTATAACGCATATGCGCACTGTGCGTAATACCAGCTACGACAATGATTAATTAACATACCAACTGACGTATTACGCATATGCGCACTGTGCGTAATACCAGCTACTACAATGTTAAATTAACATACCAACTGACGTATCACGCATATGCGCACTGTGCGTAATACCAGCTACTACAATGATTAATTAACATACCAACTGACGTATTACGCATATGCGCACTGTGCGTAATACCAGCTACTACAATGTTAAATTAACATACCAACTGACGTATTACGCATATGCGCACTGTGCGTAATACCAGCTACTACAATGATTAATTAACATACCAACTGACGTATAACGCATATGCGCACTGTGCGTAATACCAGCTACTACAATGTTAAATTAACATATCAACTGACGTATAACGCATATGCGCACTGTGCGTAATACCAGCTACGACAATGATTAATTAACATACCAACTGACGTATTACGCATATGCGCACTGTGCGTAATACCAGCTACTACAATGATTAATTAACATACCAACTGACGTATTACGCATATGCGCACTGTGCGTAATACCAGCTACGACAATGATTAATTAACATACCAACTGACGTATTACGCATATGCGCACTGTGCGTAATACCAGCTACTACAATGATTAGTTAACATATCAACTGACGTATTACGCATATGCGCACTGTGCGTAATACCAGCTACTACAATGTTAAATTAACATACCAACTGACGTATTACGCATATGCGCACTGTGCGTAATACCAGCTACGACAATGATTAATTAACATACCAACTGACGTATTACGCATATGCGCACTGTGCGTAATACAAGCTACGACAATGATTAATTAACATACCAACTGACGTATTACGCATATGCGCACTGTGCGTAATACCAGCTACGACAATGATTAATTAACATACCAACTGACGTATTACGCATATGCGCACTGTGCGTAATACCAGCTACGACAATGATTAATTAACATACCAACTGACGCATGTGCCCTTCGAAGATTCGGATCAACGTGGGAGAGGTTGTTCACAGGGTGTAACAGGTTGTGTTTTAGTGGTCGACAGTTTTCGATTTTTTATAAAAAATTTATTTGAATGTGTGTTGTCAAATATGACCTACTGTCCTGCCAGCCAAGAGTGACAGTGACGTCATGTTTTGTTTACAAAGTTATCAGGGACTTATAATATATATATATATATATATATATCACTTGTGTATTAATCCTATCCACAGGATAGGATTAATACACAATTGATATATCGATTCGCGTTAGCTTAAGTGGAGTGCACAATTTAAAATATTACTTAACAATTGTAAACACAATATTACGTCACTGTCACTCTTGGTTGACACGACAGTAGTGCAGGATGTGGAGACTGTATTTGGCCTTTGTAAACACCTAACGGCATATTAAAATAATGGTTGAACTATGAGAGATGCCTGAAAAACTGCAATTGGGCATCACTCATATTTCAGTCGAGGTTTCATGTTGATGATAAAAGCAGACGACAAAAGTTATCTGCCTGTGATCTTTGATTGTAGCATTTTTGGTCATACTCATTAATTTTGTTCTTCTCTGATTCCTTCATATTCCTTCATATTTCACAAGGAGCGGTTTATATCTTAATAGGCTGCAAATATCAAGTTTAGCATAAATGGTGTAGCTAAAAAGCAAAACTATTCAAGCATATAAAAGGAAAACTACTAAAACGAGGAGAGATATTGATATGCGCCGGTGTCCGGAGTAATGTTACACACAGATCTCCTACCACTCATATGTTTACATCCTTTGTCAAGTTATTTTAACTCTTAGGCTATACGATGAACTGACATGCATGTTTTCATTAATCATTACACATACTTGAAGTTTGCGCATGGGTGTCAGGTCTGAACGAGTATGCAAAGGACTGATTTCTTTCTTGTTTTATAAAGCATCATCGCACACTTGTCAGTGTCCGCCATATTGATTGGGATGTGTATTTATGTTAAATTGCATTATGGGAGTGTGGTCAAGGTGTTGATGTAAACACGTCGTCTGGTTTTTCGACTGTAAAATCGAAAAGTTCACCTTCAAGAGCATATTTACATTAATTCTATTCATCAAGTTTTAAATCATCGTAAGGGTCATCTTATACATTCATTTGCCAATGTTTACATGTATTTATTATGCATCAGTCATTCATCATTTAGCAGTTATCAGTGTTTGAAGCCGATCACCCATTCATTTTATCGGTCATTTTCAGTGTCGGCATTGTTTTCGAACGTTTGTGTGCACCCGCAAAGTAAAGTGTTTGCATCGCGTGCGTCAACGTCAACTATCGGTGCGTGATTGCAGACAGTTTACGTTGTGTGCATGGTTAGTATATAAGTCGGCGCGTATTTGGCGCGAGGTCCTCGCATTTTTTGGCTTTGAACTGTGCAGTCAAACAAAAGCACGACAGTCTTCGCAGCGCAATATCTGCTGATTATACGCATATACATCTATTCTTATAACCTGAAATATTCTGATTTGATAAAATTGTGTACGTATATCCCAAATATAGCAAGAATTATCTTTTAAAGTGAATTTTAATCATTTTACATAGCGGAAAAGACTGAAAACTCAGCCTGCTCAGACTATTTTATTTCCAAAGTTTCTTCATCGCAGTTTCAAGTGATCAGCCTTTACACATACATTTTCGGCTTCGTATTTGTAAACAAATATTCATTTGTTTAACCATTGTAACTGCTTATAGGTCCATTCAACTATTGAGAAATTCTATTTATGCCCATTCATCATTGATCGAGTCATATTTTCTCATTGCCGCTCAACTCTTCAAGATACCATCTCTTGCATTAATGTATTGTATTTAAATTTGGTTCATAAAACGTTTGCATCTAAAATAAATAAGCAAACGGTACTTAAGTGTTATTTTTATTAAAATTACCACATATAGCCAGGTCTGAAAGAACAACAAAATCTAAGTCGAGGTCCAATTTATTTTATTCCCCATTGTTTCTCAATAAGAAACAGTGTGACCAAGAGAACCACAATCACATACAGAGGTCAACGTACGAGGATCATCAATACATATACTGGCTAAAGAGCAGCTCATTTGAGACACAGGTAGCGCGTAACAATATTCTTCCATTCCGTCCCGTTTCAAAATACATGCGTGGATCCAGAGGGGGGCAGGGATAATGATCCTTGCCCGTAAAATCACAAGTTATATGGGTTTCTATAGAGAATAAGCACTTGGTACCCCCTGTAAAAAGTTTAACCCCTGCCGGAAATTGTTGGACCCAAGTCATTCTACAAAAATGAAGGAATTTGAGCTAATTATTTTTACAAATATTAACACAACTAATTTTGATTTTTTTTGTATCTTTTTTTAACTCTGAACAATAAAGAGCAATAAACCAGTCATCTAGACAAGCGAATTTGCATAATAAAACATGTATTGGCTTACTTTGATGGCTATCCTGGTTTATCATGTCATCCCTGTTACCACGGCAAGATACCCTATTTCGTAAAAAGAATTATTGTCGAAGCTATTGTCTTTTTACATACTTAAAGCTTCTTTATAGATCTTCAAGTTTACAAGCGTGTTGCGATTAAAATGTATTTGTTACTTATAATATAAGTAATTATTAATCATTTTACTTAAACAACATGTTTTAAGACAAATACCAATCAAACCCATTTTCAGAAAAAGTAGGATGAGTATATTCATTTTATGCAATAAATAGCTGCGGGCACAAACGTACAAACTGGCAAATTAATTGCAACAGAAGAACATTGGATAAGCTAATATATTGAGGCAAAGTTGACTGGTAACAGGAATGACATTAAGTAACAGGGATGACAATGCATTTTTTTTTCTTCAGAAACATTTTAAACAATTTGAATCATATTAACGGTAAACTGAAGGACATCAAGATACATGTACGAACAGCAACGTGTAAGCTGACTATTTGTGAAGCGCAAATCTGGGGTATAAGCTTTGGATAGATTTAGCTCTCAAATGCTCAAAGTGACTTTTCAATTCTACATAAACTCAACATTGATCACTCACCGGAGTTTTATTATGTACCAGAAACAGAAAATGCCCCCAAGTGACCCTGGGACTGGATTATTTTGGGTCCATGGCCATTATTTGATCAAATATAGAAAACTTAAGGCTACCTACCAAATATTAAGACTCAATAGCAATAATTCGAAATGCTGTAATGAGGTGCATGTTGACTTGTTTCATTCTCACTCACCCATTGGTAAAGACCAGCACATGCCTTCGATACTTTCATCACTTTCTCCATGGACACGTCTTGTAGAACATTTTGAACCTTTAGGGCAACTTCTGGTGTGACAGATTCTACATTGAAATTTACCAGTGCTTCAAATACTCCGCCGCTTATGTAGCGCTTGAAATATTCCCAGCTCTACAAAACAAATAGAACATTGCGTTCAAGACGTACAATTAACGCGCGGATCCAGAAAGTTTGTCAGAGGGGTCAGCCTTGACAAGGTTTTCTTTTTCCAGTTGATGAGGGGAGGGAGGATCTAAATACCACTATAATCGGGCCATCATCGGCCCGCCAGCGAAACGCCATTTAAGCGAAACGTCATTTAAATGGCGTTTCGCTGGCGTGCCGAAGATGGCCCAACATTGAATGCTGGCTTGAAAGCTTCGTGATTTTCAGGGGATCCGGACCAGTATTGTTAAGAAACCCAACATTGTTGTAAGTTTTCAAGGGGGGGGGGGGTCTGGACCCCCTCTCCCTCCCTCTGGATCCGCGCATAAAATTTAAATAGCGTAAAATTTACCTGTCAAATTATCTCGTATGATCATTAATTCTGTCCTTTGGCCATGTCCCCGTTACCTATCGTGTTGCTATACTGTTGCAGTTCTTGTTGCCGTCGATTTTGGGACAGTAAGGTGAGGCGCTCTGGTGTAGCCAGATATGACCGCCAATTTAGCACATTTGAGAAGTTTTCAGTCGCCCAGCGCGCAACAGACACCAGCAATGCAACAATTTGCAGCAGCTTCGCCAGGGATTACAAGAGGGATGGCGAGTCTTAGATGTACCAAACATCAGCTCTGTTCGACCATACCAAACTGGGATCGACTTCTCTCTGCGTTGATGTGGCGTTGAGTGCAACACAATCGCTATACATGTACAAACGGTCGTAAAAACCAGCTGCGTTCGCGATAGTCACCATTGATCACAGAGTTGCGATATTTGTTACAACATGCTCAACATAGGGGGTCATAATTGGGGCCTATGGGATAAAAAATTAGTTCATGGTGTCCAATACTATTTCTTCAAGTGGATGAATTTTGTTGATTTTGAGGTAAAATGACTATTTTTCCAGGAATGCTTGGAGCATATTGTTGATAAATTGAGGCCTCAACATGGAAAATATACTTAACGCCAGTAAAACGCAACTTTTACAATAAAACCTACCCTAGATTTAAAGCTCTGTTGAACCGCAAATTTCACATTATAAATGGACACTTTTCCATGTAAAGCTTTATAATGAAACTGCTGATAAATCAAACATCATAGCTGTGGTTTGTAATGAGAAGAGCTATTAGTCTTCGAGCTAAAAAAGGTCCTGCTCTCCCCCCCTAGGGAATTTTGCAGACATATCCCATCTTGAAGAAAATTTCAAGCCGCATCTTTTAAGAGATGTTTGCACTCTGTGCTCCGGGGCGTTAGTCTCTGACAGCCTGTTACATATGTTACTGTAACAAACTAAGGAAAAAATCGAAATGAAAGTTTGAGCATCAGAAAGAAGACATTAAACCATCTAATTATTCAAATTATTTATGTAGTTTGCAAGCTGGATGCCTAAGCTACATAAAAACAGCATTTAAAACAAAATTACAGCCTTCAATGGTGTTATATGCGTTACATAGATTCAATTTCCCTTTGAAAGTTGAAATCGTGACTAACATCATTTATTTTACATACGATTTGTGCATTTTTACAAGTGTTTTTAATCTAAGTTTACTAAAGTACTTATTTGACTAATAGAAAAAACAAAGTTTGCTTTTCTATCTCAAATACATTGTTTTATATGAGCTATTAAACAACCCTACCCCCAATTTTAAGTATCCAATTTTGGTATCTATTATTGAAGAAAACTATATGAAAATATTTGACGCTCGTGGATATCTTACATTTTTGGCACTGTCTTACTAATGCAATAAAGAATCATACATTTGCAAGTTTGACATCAGGATCAGAGCACTTATTAAAGTATGTAACGTATGTTACATGGCATAATGAATGAGCTAGGAAATTTTTTGGAAGTAAGAGATGATATTTCAGAAAAATACCGTTTTCACATGTTTTCCTATTAATCTCTAGCCTCTGGTGCCTTAGTCTTAGTAATTACAGTCATTGCTGATAACAAGCCCTTGGAATTGTGTTACCTATGTTATATATAACCTTTGTAATCACATATTTCATCATGCCTATAATATTAAAATATATAGACATAAAGATAGAAAATAATAGTTCTCATTTAAATGACACAATTTAATAAATATTCCTATTAAATAAAATTATTCAAAAACAATCTTTATTCAAGTCACCCCCACAATGTCTATCACTGTGTCTGCTTCTATTGCAAAATAATCACCCATTTCATCACAACCAGTAGAATCATGGCATTGTATTAGGACTGCAAACTGAGTACAACCCTGTTCCTCTCCACCCCTTTGGGAATTGTGCAGACATATCCTTCCTTAAAGAACAATTCAAGCTGCATTAAATAAGAGATGTTTGCACTCTATTAACTAGGGGGTTAGCCTGTAATGGTATGATACGTATGTTACCATATCAATTTAAGAATAAATGAATTGAAAGTCTGAGAAACAGAAAGAAGACATAAAACTATCTATTTATTTGAATTATTCATGTAGTTTGCATGCTGAATACCTTTGATACATAAGAAAAGATTTTTTAACAAATATTCAGCTTCCTATGGTGTTATATGTGTTGCATTAATTAAGATTACTTTTTAAAATTGGTAATTGTGACAAACATCACTTATAAGCATTTCGTGTGATCCTCCTCTTTAGCCATCAAAAGACTTAATTTTCTTTGTATGTGTGGCCAGTGCAAGGGTCAAACAAATTGACTCAGCAATAAATTGAATCCTTGGCATTCTTCGTAAGGAGAAACAGCATGTCAGTGTCATGGGATCAAACACCTGGTTAAATATGGGTTTAATGCCATTTCACATATATGCATACAATGGAGTATGACTCTGGTATATATCTCTTCCTGTGAAGTGGCAAGAGCAATCTAGCTGCAGCTGCCTCTGCATCCGTGCTAGTCAAATGATAACTTTGCTCTGATTTTGCAAAATCTATGTCTCTACCGTGTACCTCTAAGAATACTTTAAGATTTCTGACATTGGTCAAACAGAAATTTGATAGGCTGCTTTTTTGCATCATTTGCCATGGAACCTATCCAGTCTTTTGGTGCTTAAGTCCTCAGGTCTTAGATCAATAGTATTTTGCTGCGCACAAAGAACTTTATAAGTTTTCTTTAGTTACAATGTTGACTCTTGATGGTTTTGGCAGACCGTCTGAAACAATTTCTGTTACACCTTGAAAGTTATCTGGTATAAGAGAAAGAATATGAAGCTGGACAGTGCCATCAATTATGTTTGCAGTTGGTTGTTTTTTGATGTCAGTACATTGAAGCATGTCTTAAAATAAAGTTAAACCTATGATTTCTCAGTTTTTGCAGCCATATCATTAGCTGTTGCATTCAAAAGAAGGAAAGTGGACTATAGGTAGAATGGGATAACCAGTAGTTCTATATTATGCTCTATGGAAGATTTATACAGAATAAACAAGTTGATAAGGTGCCTCATTTCATGATCCATTGAAAATACTGAAATTGAAAACACTTGCGTCTGACTGTGTAATCAAAAAGGATGTCACGACAATGCCCTTGCTTATTTATTAGATGAGTTATATATGTTACATCCTTTAATAAGCGCTCTTATCTTAGAAACTTAGTGAATCATTGAATTGAAAGGGTCTAATTTGCGCTCTTTTCATCCTGCATTTCATTGCTTTACCTGCTGTGATACATCTGGTTCGTTTATCTGAAGTGAAAGAGTGACCTCGGTTTCAGCACTTCAGAAGTACTAAGACTTCAAATAAGTTTTTGAATGCTTGGGGAAAGATAATAAGTGCAGAGACATTATTAGATGAAAATATGTCGGTTGCATGTATGGAAAGGCTACATTTATAAAAGTTAACCAGCTAAGATATGATTCTTTATCACAGAAATATCAAGGTACATCAGTCCAGGTTCTCATTGCTCTTAATGGCATAGTTTTCCTCCTTGTAAAGCTTTAGTCTTTCTCCTACTTGCAGAGTATCACTTGAAACACATACTCAAAGAGCCAACTATTAGGAATTCATATCAGTTTCCAAATGTTCTGAGCCATAAATGGCAAAATTGGAAAGTTGATAATGGCTCATCAATTTTGAGTGGTCTGGTGGTAAAACGTTATATTAGTAAATGATTGAAATATTGTGTGATGATTCTACTAGTTGCAAGGAGGCGTGTGATACCGGGTAATAATGATTACCACAGAAGCAGACAACGACAAACGTTTAACATGAGTGTTAAATCGATGAGAAATAGTTGGGACCATTTCATTTATTGTATTTTCTTGTAAAAATGTAAAACTATCTTTTCTATTTGTGGCTCTATATTTAGCATTATATGCACAGTATTAGGAAATGTGTCCTAAAGGTCATTGATAACATCTGTAACACCAGTCCATGGGCTTCATAATCAGAAATGAATATAATTCCTAGTGTTTTGACACCAAAGACTTATAAGTAAACATTAAGTGTCCGATCTTTTACTTAATGACATCTTGTAGATATATGAGCAAGACAGACTAAATAAATGAAAAATATCCACACGCTGTAATCCTTTTCATGTGTTTTACTTAAACGGTAATAACAAAATTTGCTTCTCTGTAAAACTGGGAGTAGGGCTGTGTATTAGCTCCTATAAGACAATATATTTTAGATAGAAAAGCTAACTTGGTTTTTCCTATTCATCAATTGAGTATATGTTTGTAAAATCTAATAAAACAGTTTGAAACTAAGTCATAGTAGTTGTTTAACTACATGACTATAGCCACAATTATAGCTTTCAAATTATAATTAGGTTCGTGTTACGCACATAACACCACAGTTAGCCGTATAAATGTTAAACAGCTTCCATATGTAGTAAAGACATCCAGTATAAAGAGTATAAGAATGTCAATTTATTAGATAATTTTAATGTCTTCTTTTCGTAGCTCAAACATTCAAATTTCTTATTCTCAAATTGATATAGTAACATATGTAACAAACTGTTACAGGCTAACGCCCCGACTTACAAAATGCAAACATTTCTTATTAAATGCACCTTGAATGGTTACATAAGATGTAATTTGTCTGCAAAATTCCAAAGGGGATTAGGATGGAGCAGGCCCTTACTCAGCTTGATGTCAAAATACTGTTTGATGATTTTACTTATCACGCTAACATATGTAACGCTCTCCTATCTTTAAAACTTGATGACAACTAGCAGATCTATAAGTATTTATCATAGGAGCCAGTTTAAAATCCCTAAACAATGTAAGATATCCAACAGCTGCGGGTTTTTTTCACAATTTTAGCTCAAACTTTCAAACTACATTTCCTTTATTTGATATAGTAACGCATGTAACACGCTGTTTAAGACTAACGCCCCAACATAGAGAGTGCAAACATCCCTTATTCGATGCAGCTTGAGTTGTACTATAAGAAGGAATATGTCTGCAAAATTCCCTCGAGGAGATTAAAACATTTTAGGCATATCTTACGTAAAGACAATGAGCTTGCCCATTTATTACATCAGGTAACATATGTTACAGCCTCTGATATTAAAAATTTTGCAACAAACTTGCAGATTTATGAGTCTTTTTATATAAGCAAATAAATCCCAAACAATGAAACACATTCATCAACTGCAAATATTTTTTAACTATTTTTACTTTAGCTTTAATACCAAACATTTCACCTTAAAACTGGGTAGGGGTAGGGGTAGGGTTGTTTAATTGCTTATTTCAGAAAAAATGTTTAAGCTAGGGAAGCAAACTTTAATTTTTCTGTTAGCAAATAGCATAAGCTAGACAGACATGGTTAAAAACATTTTGCAAAACACACAGAGAGATTGTGAAAGTAAATGATGTTAGCCACACTTGCAAATTTTAATGGGTTATCTGATTTATGTTACGCATATGACACATTAGGAAGCCGCAATTTTGTTCAAATGGCTGTCATACGTAGTTAAGATATCCAGTATGCAGACTATATGAATGATTTTTAAAAATAAATATTTTAATGTCTTCAATTTGTAGCCTAAACTTTCAATTTACTTTTTCTTAGTTTGATTAAGTAACATATGTTACAGGCTCTTACAGACTAACGCCCCGGAGCACATAGTGCAAACATCTCTTAAAAGACTCGGCTTTCAATTCTCTACAAGATAGGATATGTCTGCAAAATTCCCTAGGGGGGGGAGCAAACCCATTCTCAGCCATCCGTCTATATGCTTTGCTATATCCTTATATAAAGTCATTCTCAATGAGCGACCCGTGGCCCGAAGACCCTCTTGTTTCCATATAATGAATCCTGTTGCTGAGAGACATATTGGTTTGGCCAGTGGCACCTGTAACAAAGTAATGTCCGCTCCGTCATTCAAAATCATGAAGGGACACACTCAAAATTTATGTAGAATATTTCAAGAACTAGTTTTGTGGTGCTTAGGGACCTATTGAATTTCGGCATCCAGTTATTCTTAAAAAACATATTAATATTGTTTTGAAAAAAGTTCTCACGTTTTAATTTCTAATGCGTGTTTAGAGCAACTTTGCCAAAATCCTTAAATCATCAGATTGTGTGGCTTTGACGCAATTATTTCGCTTTACTGTTTATGAAATCACTCAAATTAATTACTTCAAGCCTCTGAGCAAATTACAACTTATTTGAGATGGCATGCAGACAGCAAAAGCTCAAGGTATATACAAGAAAATTCATACAATTATCAAAACTTTCAGAACGCAACAGACATAACTCCATAGCATAAACCTATTATTTACACTTTTGAGTTGTGTCCCTTTGATCTTCGTAATACGAATTTACATCCCTTAAAATTGTTTCAGAAATTCCAGATTTGTTCATAAAAGTTCATACAAATATTGAGCACTGAACCATAGCCATTGAGTATGTATTATTTGAGTGATTGTTAGTTTCCTGGACAAAATCATGCTTCAAACATATGCGACGAGTTGAGTGGATGATTCGATATCCCTTGTATGGATGTTTTGAGCTATGCCCCTTCGAACTTTGTAAGCATCAGTTTCTGTCAAAAATCATGTCAGCTCTTCAACTTATTCCATATAATGCTATATTCTCTGTTCAATTCAATAAATGTCACAAAAAGTAAAATAATAGCAGTAACCAGCTGTGAAGAACTGGTACCGATTCTTCACATTTGTGAAAATTGAATTCAAATTCTTCACATCTGAGAAAAATCGAACCAGTCCTTCACAGATGACCCGATTACGTACCAATTGTTCACAGTTAAAAATGAGAAAGATGTGGAATTTGAGCACAGATGTTAGACCCAAAAATTATCGAAATTGACCATACGCAAATTTCATATTTTCCAAAAGTGACGTTTTGGTACCAATTCTTCACACGATGTCAAATTTGCGAAATGTGAAATTTGCGGTTCAACAAAGCTCTTTTAGCATTCGTATTAATGGAAAAGCACGAAACTATAGTCGCGATATGAAGACAATATCCTTTTGGTACTGATAAAGCAGCCCAGAACAGCCAGACTGCATATTGTGATAAAAGTCACAACCCCAATACTTAATAAATAAAACAAGAAAGAAAAATCACCTTATATATCAGGACATCAGATTTTAATATTGCCCGGCTGTTTTGGTTTTAAACTTTCTGAAAATTTCAATAATGATCTACGTTTCAACCACGCACAACTGAAAAAATATGTATTGAAGCTTGACCTTTAAAATGGCCCCAAACGAAAATGCGAGATTTTCGATGGTTGATATAGTGATAAATCATAACCATTGGTAATGACTAAACAACTTATGTATGTCAATTACGAAATGAGTCAATTGTGTTGAAGTTTTAGTCATTTCTCAAATTTAGCGAAAAATATGCGAAAACTGAACTTTAAAACATTATTTTTAGACCCCTTAGGTAAACGGAATTTTGCCATGTATTCCGTATATTTGTTGTTTGAGTGAAACAACTGGATCAAGACGAAAGAAGGTTAAGAATTTTTTGATGAATTTGGCATTTTTCGCCAAAATCTTTAGCAGATGCGCGTAATCAAGCTCAAGTTTTGCTAAAACGTTCTTGTACGTTAGGGAAGCTTGTAAATACACAGACAAAGGGAATTACGTTGCTATGTATAGTAAAAAAATATTATTTGTATCAGTTGCAATTTTAATGGCTTTAAGTATAACCATACCATAGAGTAAAAACACAGTGCATTTTGTAAATCTTCTTCTCTGTAAAACACTAGCTAAAACACTATTACTTTAACTGTTTGAAACACTTGCCATGCTCCTAATTGTCTAACAAGTACGAATAACTCATATGTCACAATATTGACCTGAGTATTGAAATAAAGTTTATGTTATGTTATGTTATGTTATGTAAACACGGATAAGAATTGATGTTTAAGAATTTGACTATTTTGTTTTTCGACCCTAGTCGCCGCAAAAGAAACAACATAATCACAACAATCTCCAGCACAATTAACCCATTTAAGCCAAACGGAATTTCCCACTGATATCAATTGGACCAGTCCATGTCCAATTTTAGGGTTGTTTAGGGTTGTAAGGATGGTATTTTTCATTTTTATTCAAAATATAAATGAAACTTTTGTTTTCAAACAGTGGAGAACCTGATCAGACGCCGCATCATGCGGCGTCTGATCTGGTTTTGCACTGTTTGCCGATGTCCCACAAAAGGGACGTTAGGCTTATATGTGTTAATCAGATACTTTACCAAGCAACAAATAGAGGGAGGTCAATACTCGCGAAAGCAGGACCACCTTTATCGAGTCGTCTGTTGGTCCTTTTAAAAATGTCTATGTAGTAACAAATATGGACACAGATCACCAGACTGCTCCTCTTTGCCTGCGTGCCGCAATAAATAAGTTTGTAGTGTTAGCAACTAGATGCAATGGCGTACCCAGAACGCTGAAAAAGATACGACCATCAAAGGGAGACTACTGGATCAAGCAGTGGGTTTCATCAAATGCGTCCCTTTTCAAAATAAGGAAAGAATTCCTTTACGAGTAGCCCTTTATACTACAAAAATACTTTTACCACGGTGACATTAGGTGAATTCCCTGCCACAAAACATACGTACAATTAATACCTTAGCTAGTTTTAAAACTGACTTGAGAAATTATATTTGAACATACTGTCGTGCCGGCCGGGAGTGACAGTGGCGTAATGCTTTGTTTTACTTGCTAAGTGGAACACTAACGTGTGCACTTCGCTTGGGCGTGTGCGAATCGATATAGATCGCTTGTGTATTGATCCTATCCTGTGGATAGGATTAACAGGATAGGATTAGTACACGGGCGATATATCGATTCTAAGTCCCTGATAATTTTGTGAGCAAGGCATGGCGTCACTTTCACTCTTGGCTGGCCGGACATTACATCAACTGATTTTTAAAAATGTATGTTTAGATAATAATTCGCTATATATCGACTTTGTCCTCTGGTGGATCGAGATCAGGATGAAAAACCAGTTGCACAGCCCGGTAGTACGGGCAGTAGACCCGTGGTTTGAAGAAGGTAGCAATATAGCCTGCTCGGCTGAATAGAATCACTCGGTTTTTAATCCGACTAGGGTCGAAATCAGGCTATAGTTTAGTTCCATAAGCACTACCTCAAAGTCCAGTTCGGTCTAAGACACACAGTCATAGAGAAAGTTCTTTTTTCGAATGTATAGTGTCAAATGCTACCTGCGCTTGCTCAAAAGATTAAACACGACTGTCACATCTTTTGTTAAAAATTGAATAGGTGCACTTACCTCGAGCTCGTGCAAGTAGTATGTCGCACGGGTTTATTAAGCGGCTAGCAATAGGCTAGACGGCCTAACCGTAAATTAAGCCATGCAGGTCAAGATAATTTGGATTTACCAAATTATATACATGTACTCTCAGTACAACAATAGACATTTTAGGCAAGAAAAGCAGGCAATGTGATAAACTAATTTTTTAACGGGGTCGATGTGCAATTGTTTTAATATCCAAGTTAATTCAAATATACATTCTAAAGATTTTAGGCATAGCATCTTCAGTCTTTATGTCTTATGATCTTACTGAACACGTTAGTTACATGTTTTATTGCATCCTTTACCATTTTAAATCACAAATGCTCATGTACATAATGTATTTTGTTTTTATATGTATAACTGTTTATATGTTTTGTTTTATAGAGGGCCACTTGGTAGACTGGCTAATTTAGCTAAAAGTGAAACCCTCTTGAAATATTGTATAAATAAAATAAAAATAAACCTCCATTGAATATTACTTTTTATTATGCACGTGCGTAAAATTACTTTTACCACATTAGGTGACCTCCCTTGAATGTTACTTTTTATTATGCACGTGCGTAACTGCGTAATGGGAGCTACGCCAATGTAGATGCAATCGACAACATTGTCATTCGGCACTAGTATATGTATTGCGTCGTAGCAGGCGAATGACAAATACATTTGTAGATCTAGGAGAACAAATAATCTTAGAGGACTAAGTTATACATGTTGCCTAGAAATGTCATCGAATTCTCGAGGATAAATAATGATAAAATACTAACTGCTTGTTTCTCTTTTACTCCTATGAGCATCATTGTCGCTGTGACACACTGCACTACCATCTGTGGTGGGTTACACAAGCTACGTAGTTCCGTGATATCAGACTTGTGTAGGGAACTCGTCAAATCATCTAGCACTAGTTTGCGTTGTGAATTAAGTCTTTGTAAAAGAAGCCCCGCTGACGACACCTCGGCTTCGAGCTGCTGACTGCATCCAACCTTTGATATTGTATTCAGTAGTTTGTCTATGGCCGAGACGTCGTTATGTAGCATTGAACGTGTTAACTCTGTAAAAGATATTTGAGAGAGCAAATTTATGCGGTAAATAATCCTTTGAAAATAGTAAGTGAGTGTGATCAGTAAATACCACAATCACAAAATGCAGACAAACCCATGGCACCGCGAGGAAGAGCCACACAACAGACCGGAACCCTTAACTGGTACAATGGCAAACGCTGAAGTCCAAGATGAAATGCTGCACCGTGCAGTATTTCATCAGAGTCTGCACTGTTTGCTATGAAAAAGTCAATCTCCATAGAAGAAAATACATTATTGTTTCTGTGTCTATTAAATATCCTGCCAGTATTAAATGTAGCTACTGTCCTGTCAGCCAAGAGTGACAGTTACGTCATGTTTTGTTTACCAAGTTATCAGGGATTTATATTCGATAGATCACTTGTATATTAATCCCATCCGCAGGATAGCATTAAAACACAAGCGATCGGTCGATTCGCGTTAGCTCAAGTAGAGTGTACAAGTTGAAATTTTACTTAACCATTGAAAACATAATATTTCGTCACTGTCACTCTTAGTTGGCACGACAGTAGCTTTAAGCTTAACGCTTACCGTCAAATCCTAGAAATATTGTATAAAAAAAAAAAAAAAAAAAAAAAAAGCTCTTAATTGGTTTGAAATTGGATAATTGGACAACATCAGGAGAAAATCTGTATTCGGGGGTTGCGCCCACCCTATGTTCAAACCAGCCAGCTCAGCTACAATGACTAGCTAGATTTGTGGAAATTTGGATAGATCATTATGTCATGTTTCCTTATTATTATTTTTTCAGAAAGCAAAAAACAAAACAGATGGCTAGACTGCTCATATGCGGATAGGATTAATACACAAGTGATCTATCGATTATAATTCCCTGATAACTTTGTAACTAGAACGTGACGTCACTGTCACTCTTGGCTGGCAGAACAGTAGGATCAAAATCTCAAATCTGAGGCACTACCCTTGTGCTACGACGTTTCACTAGGATAAGCTTACACGAGATATGGCGTCAGGTTCTAAGAACTTATCACTCGTGTGACGTGGCTAACAGAGTGGTGAAAGGGATTGATTCTTTATCTTACTTAAAATACATGAAGTGTTTGTGCTACTTTGTGATTACAATTACGGCACATAACTAATATTTAAAAAAGTTTATATGAATTAACTTAGTATTTCTATCCCAGGATAAAATCTCAGTGTTACAATCGTACATGTATCCGGTGTACAAAAAAAATACAATAATATACAGTCAGCCATAAGTTAAGCATCACCTGACTGAAGTGTAACATAACTTTTCTAATTCATAATTTATTTTTTCCTCAGTTGGTCTCAAGACAAACTGATGCCTCTACACTAAACATCTATCAATAAATTTATTTTTACATGTATCATGTTGTCTTACGAACCCGTTTTATCACACTACCATGCACGATTTTGAAACACCAGTTTGCTTCATAGCTTTATCTCGTTATGCAAGGACCCAATACTGATGTTTTGATGCATGGTTGTTCATTAATGAAGTGGTGGCTAGAAGAAAACTTTCTGAAGCCCAAATGTAGCAAATTCTGGGCATGAAAAATGCCGGTCTTAGCACACGGAATATTGATGGTCAATTCAGGATGAACCAGTCAATAATCGTATGACTTCTTTAACGTTATCGGACTGACGGAACTGCATCTGAACGTCAACGCTCAGGACGACCGCGTAAAACGGACGAGCGTGAGAATAGATATCTTAGGCGACTGGCACGTGCAAACCCTACATTGACGGCACGTAGACTTCGAGACCAGTGGCCGGTGCATTGACCAATATCAATTCGAACGGTTACAAGGTCACTAAATAATGGTGATGTAAAAGCGAGAAGACCCATAAAGCGACCACTGTTGATGCCAAGACATAAAAAGGGTTCTGTCTGAAAATTTCAGATTCATATCTCTAAACGAATAAAAGTTATGGATATGTAAAGAATGGCATGTTATATAGTGATAATGCAAAAATTATAAACACACGATTAACTATCTCTTTGATCCTCTATAACTGACATGAAACCTTGAGTTCGACATAATCAGTTTGACCATAATTTGAAAAAAATATGTCTAGATTATTTCTGCGTTTATTTGAATTCAAAGTAAGCACTTTGGGTTAAGCTGTGACACTTTTTAAGAGTACACCCAAAAATAGGGGTTGGTGTATACAGGACACCGTAGAAATTCAGCAAAATGACCAAATGGCATTCTGATATGTTCAGCAGACTAAAGGAAGACTAGGGTAACAACATATTACAAATTGATTGTTCTTCTGAAGATATTTGTACACGAAAAACGTCTCTGAAAAAATGTTTGTGTGATGCTTAACTTATGTCTGACTGTATATTATTATCCCTTCTGGTTTGATGCAATTAACTTGGGATAGTCCATTGTACATACCTAGGGGTGTCAGGTTACTTTCTTGTGTCTGAAGATCCTTTTTACATTTACCTTTCCAAACATTGTAGACCCCGATAATATACAGCATTATTCTGTATTTCATCTGGGTCATCTGGGCCATCACTGTTTCATACATGTATGTTTTGGGGTTTCCCAAATGCAATGGGTTAACGATAATTTGCAAATTCTCAGAAGAAAAGGCAATAGCCTTATACAAAGAAGAAATAAAAAAAAACTTACCTAATCTAAGATATTCACATTCAGTGTTTGTGTTGTTCTGATTTGGCTCGTCTTTAGTTGTCATGTTTGCCTCTCTAGTTATCACTGTCTATAAAATGGTTTCAATGCGTCAGAAATCTAATAATTTCAACAACACTCAACTACATATATGGCGAATAAACCATTTTATCGTGTTTTGGTTTTCGTGGTGCAGAATGAACTTTCTTATAGTATAAGTTATTGTAACAATTTGGACCTCCAAAGTTATAGTACACTGTTTAAAACATAATTGAATTAAATCCTATAGTACTTCTATGCTCTGGAAAAGTCCGTTAATACATGAATGTCAATATATTTTACTTTGCTAAGGATGGAAACCCCGGTGAATCCCCGCGATTTAGTCAATACTGTTAGCAAGCATCCAAATTGGTGGACTCTACAAGTAAAGATATGACACAGTAGTTGCTCGAATTTGGAACTAGCTTAAATTGTGCCTAAATAGCTATTAACCTATATATTAACCTGTGAAGCACTTAAGGTAAACACTTTTTCAATGATATATAGGTCAATAACAGATTATTTAGGCAATGAAAATCAATAGGCGCATTAGTAAAATAGTTATATACTATACGGCAAAAGAAACGACTCCCATTTTCAACACATCGCTTTCATATCTATTTTAACCCTTCGTCTACTATAAAAAAAATACATCCGACGATGTCTTCTGCTGAAGTCGTCTACTGGATGTAAATGATCACGTCAATGACTAATTTAGGCATACATTCACACAGTGTGGACCCAGATATGTGGGCCAGTTCATGAGATTTTGCTGCTTATCGCATCCCAGCAGGCACATAACCTTTAAACAACGACATATCAACGTCGAGGCGACGTCATAACATTGCATCGAGGTGGATACGATGTTGTTTTGACGTCATGTGCCCACTGGAATTATATGTGCGTGAAAGCATTCTATAAAAACGGCCACAATGACTCTATACTTTGTGTATCACGGGGGTAATACCAATTTCGCTATTTTTGCTAGCGACCGGGACGGTACTGCGTAAAGCTGCTATCGACCGAGGAGTACGGCTTGCGACCGGTCGGTACGGCTGTCGGTATAGGGGGGTCACAAGTTGAACGCTTGTGGAGGGGTCATAGCGTATGTTATATCGTCTACACACGCTATAGAGTTTTTTTCAAGAGGACATGTGCTATTTGTCTGATTAGTTATTTAGAGTTTGTGACTTAGAAAAACACTATAAATTACAGGTTCTCTCGAAAAATCCAGTTTTCATAGATTATTATTAATCTAACGTATTAAGAATGATACAAAAACAAAGAAACGCCCTATATATGTTATTTGTCATTTGAGCTTCTTCAATCAAGCGCGAATGGCATATTTTTTGCACTATGGGAGATTTTATGGACCCTAGAAAAATGCCATGATACGGCTGTCAACTACCAGTGATACGGCTGTCATGGATTTCATATTCTGAATGATACGGCGGTCGACGAGATATGAAAATATTTATCATGCACTGGGCTTAAAATACACAATTTATCCTATGGCTATAACTGAAATTTGTTTTTTCAGGCAGTTTCCACTAGCAGCAATGAACAAAATTGTAGGTTTTATGCGGATTGATATCTAAAAGGCGCAACATTCACAAATAATAACTACATTCCATCTCTCCCATATATTTAAATCCACAAAGCAGGTCAGTGAAGCAAACTCATAGGTTAAGATAGACTTTGAGCGTAAAATTGTAAACATTTTCTAATCCATCAGTTTTAACATACGTTTTGGTGCTCAAAAGAAGCGTCTCAATGAGACGGTTATTTTGAGTACCAACAGCATATGAGCCGTGACATGTGATTTCCAACAATGTGGCATTTTGACAAGTGTAGACTCAGACAATCCTGTGCAGCCTCATTTTAAGCTTAGAAATTCCAAATGATGTTCGGTCTGTAGCTTAACAGTATTAGAATACTCAAGCGACTAGCAAAGGCTCTGATCAGTCTGCGCATATGCACAGGCGGGACTGAGCCTTTGCTGGTCGCACAAACCGCATTGTTTGAAATCACATGCCGCGGCTCAATTATGTTTTGGTTGAGAAATTAGAAAAAATATTTTGGTTACCCTCTATAAACTTAAAACCTGGCCCAAAATTACAATCCCTCCTTTTGTTAAGGAAGACTTAAGTTAAATATTGATATTTCAAAATGCTATATATTAAATGCTAAATAAATTGACAGGATCGGTGCATTACTTGTGGTCAAAGATATCTTTGTGAGCTACAGAAAAAATGAAACTATTTTGTTTTTACTCAGTTTGAAACGTTATTTTTGTCATCCTAAACAATCAATTCTTGATAAAACTGCAAAATCTATGTTAAAGGAATAGGATTGCAAATTAGTGTAGAAACTATTGAAAAATGATGTTGGAAAAACATGGCACTTCAAGTTTCAATCCAAAAACGAAAGAAAAAATATTAAGGCTAGGTGAGTCATTTCGAAAAATTAACGTTGGCATAAAGCATTTTTGAGGGGTTGGGATGAGCACAGAACTTCAAGCCTTTGTGGAGTGAGCACATTTCTCAACAAATTATCTCCTGCACAACACGCTTATTTTAAAAAAAGCAAGCATCTATTTACAAACTGTAAGGTTAAAATAATTGCATACGCGGATCCAGATTGTTGCTTAAAGGGGAGGGGACCAGGTGTTTCGCTGGCGGACGGAAGAATGCTGGTTGGACAGCTTTTTGAATTGTCGGGGGGGGGGGGGTCAATACCTGTATTCCTAAGCAAACCTACATCCCTGTGATCTGCCAAGACGCGCGCGCGCATGTGTGTGTGTGTTTGTCTGTGTATGTAGGCTGTCCGGAACCCCATTCCCCTCCTCTTGATCCGTATATATTGGACACATGTGATTTGTTTGTGCTGCTATGGGTTGCTGTACATTCATGCGCGCTTCCAGAGGGGGAGGGGTGTGGACCCATGGGAAATCACAATACTATAGGGCTCCTTAGCAATACTGGTTCGGAGCCCACTAAAACTCGCAAAGCAACGAAGTCAGCATTTAATGTTGGGCCACAATCGGCCAGCCAGCGAAACGCCATTTCAATGGCAAAACCGCTGTAGGGCCGATAATAGCCCGCTCTCCAGACAAACGTTTCTGGATCCGCGCATGACATTTTGAGAGAAATTTCTTTTGCAGTACAACGGAACTTTTGATATACCCACCTACAAGTATCAGCTTAAAAAATGGCCTACGCAAAGCTTATACAAATTGTTATTGTCTTGAGCAAGGGCAACATTTGTTTATGCCAGACAGACATACATTCATCAATGCAGACAGGCTAGCCAGGACCTCTTAGAACCTAAACTACACCGATGGTCCAAAATCCCAACCACTTTCTTTCTTTGTATTCAACCATTCGGAACGTTTTGACATTGGAACGAGTCGGGCAAAATGGTTTGTAATAGACAGAAACACAGACAGACAGGCAGGGGCATGGTTGAGTGATTTAACCAGCTAAGCTGCTCTCCTAGCTACCCCAGTGGTCTCAATTGTAAGACTCCTTCCGCTGTTTACTCTGGTAGGGACTATAGGTATACCCGCTCACTGTCCGTCCGTTCATCTGTCTGTCCGCTGTAATCTAGAACCTGATATAACTAAAAAAAACTATTCAAACTTGCTTCATGAAACTTGGTATGTGATTAAGTGGCAATATGCTAATTATGAACGTTATTTTTTCGCCGTTGTAAGAACATTGCGTTTACTATGGTAACGGAAATAGTCAAATTGTTGCAAAAAAAAACTTATCCCAGATAAAAACTAGCTTGATAAAACATGGTATGTGAACAGGTGCTGGTTATGCACGTCATTTTTGACGTCACATAAAATTGATTGTGGTGTGGTTGCTATGGTAACAAAAATTGCCAAAATGGTGTATCGGTAGGTGGTGACTCACGCGTTGGTGACAACGCCTGCGCTTGTTTTTTTTTTGTTGTTGTTTTTTTTAAAACCAAATCGGGCCATTAAAGTAAATCAGAGGTCTAGGCTAATTTCAAAAGAAAAGTAGATGTCAAAAATCAAGATTAGCCTTTATTCACATTCATATTCATAGTGTTTTGACTAGAGGCGTCCCTATAAGCAGTCACAAATGTGGCAATACCACACGCGTCACACTTCCAGTTACATGCAAACGAGCAAAACTTCGATAGTATCCCAGCCACTGGGCGTAGACAACTATATCCTTGTAAATTAGGACCGATTAGTTGCGTTAAAAGATTCTCATTCCAAGACCATTGTTCATGTACATGTTTGTTATCCTTCTTCTTATAAAGCTTGACTGATTTGACATCTTCCCGTAAAATGTGTCTATTGCTAAAATAATAGGCTAGGCTTGAAACTGTATAAATTACGTCTAATTATATTTCTGTTCTGTTCTGTTCTGTGTCTCTTCAGGTTAAAGCACTAGTTGTGCACATCCCTGGACTTTCGGTGACTTACTTGGCTACTATGTTGGTCAACCAAATGTAGGAATACTGGCCAAAATGAAACAAATCAAGGGTGCAAAATTACATTGAGAAAGAGCTAAAAATGTAATAGAAACATATAAAACTTATCAAAATAGATCTACTTCAATGGTGTTCGAAGCTGTGTTAGTGAAGAAACTCTGTTCTGACGTCACTGTGATGAAAATATTCCAATAGCGAATAAAGAATATCTCCATGGCACGAGAAAATGTTAGTTTCACAAGGTATTATTATAAAGTACTTATGGGGGGAGGGGCGCGAATTGACGTGTACACCAAAAAGCATGGGCGTACAACTCGGGCAGCGTGGGACAGGATGCTCTACCAGGACCCTTGCATCTGCTGGTTCAAATTGTAGTGATACCACCAAAAATCCTAAAATGACCCGAAAAGAAGAAGACCAATTTTTACTCCCCCCCCCCCCCCACACACACACACATAACTGCGTAGGCGCAATACACAAAGGATCGGTATTTGAAAAATGCTTCCTATCAGAGGTAATCACCCCCATCACCCTAAACACAAAATTTGCCCCCTTATCCCCGACAAAAATATATCAGATCCCCTACGCCCTACCCCCCCCCCCCCCCTCTGCGTGCTTTACCATAACATAGACTCGTCTGATCAATGGCGGGTCCAGGGGGATTCAGGGGGTTCGCTTTGAACTAAAATTATTTCATTTTCATGAAGAATTTTCAGAAAAACAATCAGGTAAAGTTAACAAATCCCCCCCCCCCCTATGAAAAGTTGAACCCCTTTCAAGAAATCCAGGATCCGCATTTGCTGATCTGCCTAGCAGGCACACATCGCTGACTCAGCATAGAATCAACATTGATTCAACCCCATACATTGAATCAATGTTGAATCAAGGTTATGTGCCTGCTTGGTGATCACCGGTATATACTCAGAAAGTCAACAGGAAATGGGATAACCGTGAGAATATTACGGTTTATAGAGGCTTTGCAGCATACATCAGGCACAAACCAAGAAAAGGGTCATTCAGCGTCTCTATTGTCGCATGTTCAGCCCGAACAGGCAGGTTGAGATAAACAATTTTTGGAGAGTAAAATATTATCTACCTGCTTAAACATACGTTGGTGCTCCAAATAACTGTCTCATTGAGACGGTTCTTTTGAGTACCCACAACAAATATTTCGATCGAGAAATAAGAAAATTAATTTTATGCTACGCAGTCTTAACAAAATGTCTGAACACTGATCACATTGGCAGAAGTTTCTGTTTATTTGTTTGATTTGATTCAACACTTTTTCAGTTATGTCCGGACAGGTCTTCTTTGGTTGAATCACTACTAATCAAGGATTAATGTGACTTGCTCAAGGACACAACGCCAGTGAGGCTCGAACCCGCAGCCCTTCAGTCTCTAGACATGCACATTACCACTGAGCCATTGCGCTACCAGCAATTTCGGATGAGAATGTGCAAATGCACACACGTCTAAACATTTGCTGTACTTATATGCAAAAACTGCCGTTTTCCGCTTTACATTTAACATGCAGAAGTAAGTGACCATAATCACACAATGCAGACTAACCCACAGCTACTCGAGGAAGAGCCGCAGAACACAGTCACATGACATAGGGAAGACAATTAAACCAAAGCAACCATCTCTCTCTTCCTCGTCAATATAATTGCAAAACTAGAAAACACATGACTGATTATGCATATTAATAGTTCCTTACAAGCTGTAGTCCAATATGTTAATCCAAACGGCTCATACCAATCACAGTGGCGGCTCAGATTGGTACAGCGTTGGACTGGGGATCGAAAGGTAGATAGTTCGAGAGTCGTCAGAGACAGTGAGCTGTTTCCTTGAGCCAGACACTATAACCGCTGTTTAGTGCTAGTTTAACCCAGGAAGACTGGAAATGGTCCAAGTGTGACTAAAAACTGTTGACAGGGCCCTAAAACATGACCACAAACTAAATGACATAGAAAGTTAGATTTTTCAGGGTTAAACTGTTAATTTTTCAGCAACGAAATCTGTTTACATTCTCGTTGAATCGTCGACATCCGTATCCAGTAAACGGCGACAACCGTACCCAGCAAATTTACTGTTGGTCGACAGCAGTATAACAAAAAATATAAAAATACCACAGAGGCATATAACAACATGCACATGCACAGATTAAAGGTAATCATGTAAGTTTATGATATATCTGCATCATATCGGCTCGATTTGCAAATTTTCTTGGGAATACTGATTTTATTTAGTTTTTGGTGAATATCCGTTGAAGTACGCCCAACGTTAAAACAGGCTAATAGCCAGGCTTGCAAATCATTTAAAACAATAGCAAGCTATCCAAGAAACGGTTTAAACACCAAAATGTAGGAACACACACTAAATTAGCACACTTACCGTCGAATTTGATGGTTTGTTTATCTGTCGACAGCCGTACCGACCGGTCGCAAGCCGTACTCCTCGGTCGATAGCAGCTTTACGCAGTACCGTCCCGGTCGCCAGCAAAAATAGCGAAATTGGTATTACCCCCATGTGTATGCGAGCAACAAAGGTTCTGGCGAGTTCAGGCAATTACGCAGGCTCGCCTCTCGACAATGTGATAAATGTGCTTTAAATCTATATTTGGGTATTAGTTTGGAGAATACAGTAAAACCTGTATAAAACGGCCACTCTCAAAATGACCAAAAATTAGTTAATCGCTTAATGCAGGTCCAAAGTATTCCAGAATGCATTCTGGAATACTTTCGACCTTCATTAAGCTACCATTTGTCATAAAGATCTTAGTTTTTTTCTATTTTTGAGTGACCGTTTTTTTCACAGGTTTTACTGTACTTTTTTATTGTTCCAGCATTTTGAAAATTTCTTGTGAACTGTCCAAAAAAATGACTAGAATTGAGTAAGTACTTGTATTTACCATAATTGCGAAACAGATAATTGGTAAATAAATCGGGCATATCTATAAAATCCCCGCTATACTTTATTAACATATGTATACAATAGCGTCTTTGAGTCGGAATGTGTAAAAGCCGTCTATGATCTATAAGTTTCCAATAGGGCATAGTTTAAATTTCACCGTCACCCACTAAAGGTAATGTGTCACCAAAAGTTCGAACCAAAACAAACAGGGACTATAAAATCTACAAGTAGTACATGATTTTCGCATTTACCAGCTGACAGATAAAGCAGAAACATGTCCAAAACGCAGGCACAGGGGAAAGGTAAGAAGTTAGATATATTTATTAGGGTAAAGTCTGACAGCTAAATTCGGACAGCCACTTTGTTTGTTTCCTAGTTCAATTATTGGATTGAAAATACCTTAACTAAGCAAACGGTGAAAATCCTGATGAGTCGGCTCATAAGGAGCCGTCTCATCTGGATTTCCACTGTTTGCAAACATGTGTCTGAATTTACCTGATTTCCGAATTTACCCGACTTTACCCTAATTCTTTTTTAATAAACTTTGATCAATACGGTTGGGTTAAGTCAGCGTGTTAATGTGCGGATCCAGAAAGTTTTTTCAGAGGGGGTACAATTTTTTTACTTTTTTTTTTTTTTTTTTTTTTTTCATTCAGGGAGAGAGAATCCAAATACCACTATAAGCGGGCCACCATCGGCCCGCTAGCGAAACGCGTTTCGCTAAATGGCGTTTTGCTGGCAGGCCGATGATGGCCCAACACTGAATGCTTGCTTGTAAGCTTTGTGGTTTTACTGGGGATTCGGACCAATATTGCTAAGGAACCCTATATTTTTGTGATTTTTCAGGGGGTCCCCCTCTGGATCCGCGCATGGATATTAGGGAGCCATATGTTTTGTTTTTCATAAATATTGTCTTACTCTGAAGATTGGTTTGTCTTAGCGAACAGAGCTGTCGTATACATGTGTACTGCGGCATTTTATCTGGTTTTACACTGTTTGTCAAAGTAGCCGTTTGGGGGTTCTGGTCTTCAAAGGGCTTATATATTTGAAAATATAAAACAGTGTCGCCTTCCGGTCGGCTGTTTAAAATCGTTTAAAAGTATTTGTAGGTTACGTATGTACTACATGATCGTCATTTTGTTCTGCTGGTTGTCTCGTATGAAATAAATTCTATATTTCACAAATTGTGGGGTTCGCATTTAACCCATAAAGAATACAGCATAAGTAGTTTTTAGGTTCGTTATTTGGAAATATATTGGGACTGCCTGTCTAAAGACGAATTTTTGTCATAGATTTTATTTTTTAAACATCCATAATCACGGCGTTCTATAAAAACGTCGCCACACATTGAATTTGACTAAACCCTTTTTATGAGAAGTTTTTAAGGCGAACATTGTGTCAATAAATTATAAGCCCCCATCCCCAGCCCTATCCCTAAAATCCCCAACTACATCATAAGAGCTGCTGTGGCTGTAACAAAATCAGCTTTACGCCGTATATAGCGTGCTAGGCGTTAACAGCTTACATATCATGCAAAAGTAGAGACAGCCAATTTTCTTTTATATTGAGTGTTTTCTGATCTAAAGCCTAAATATCAAACATATTAAAGACATTTAAGTATACAAAGGTGCAGTACGACATAGACCAGTATACGCCGCAGCGCAGACCAGACGTCTAAGCGCGTTGTGGCTGAGCCAAATCTAGCTTATGGACATGATGCGATGCGACGGGTTTACCTCTCAAGAAGTGACTGATTTAGGCTTTGCGAGCGGGTGATAAATAGACACAGAGAGTCATGATCCTGCCCTCTGGTGTCCCTTTGCAAAACTTGTTTCGGACAGTTTTGTCCTTCTATCGTAATTACAAACAGGAAAACATGTATGAAGCTTTTAAGGCCATTGTCCAGGTTTCGTACATTTAGTAGAGGGCACAGGGTTCAAAAATGTCAAAAATAAGCATTTAGGTATGCCCCCTTTTTAGCAGAGTTGTCACTTGTTTTATCCTTTAGTATAAAGTATAGGCAGTATGAAATCGGATATTGCACTCAATTTCAGGCTTGCGAACATACCCGTAACAGTGTGTTTAATACGTTACCCCTCATTTTCTTAAAAACAAAAATATGTAATTCAGTCTATATAGGTGGAAGTTGAAATGTTTAAATGAACTCAACATTTGTGCAATCTGTAAGAACATGCTATTTGTTACCCATATTGATGTTTTAAAAGTTGTTTGGGTCCATTATAATGTCATTTACGTTATTCTTTCACCTACACCCTTAAAATTAATGAAATTTTGTTAAAAAGTTTTACTTGACAAAATTTTCAAAAGGTGTTTAAATTCATGATACATGCATTTAAAAGAACACATACTGACCAATTCAAAACTGCAAACAGGTATGTTCTAACATAAAACTTTATCAGTTATAAGCTGTTTGATAAGATGACCATGGATAGAACTTTTTATAAGTTTAGAACCTCTAAAATTGAAAATAAGCATGCAATTCTTTCTCAGTGGTAGCTTTTTTAACACCTTATGATCATTGTTTTGATATCACCGACATAAGATTAATACTTAACACAATTTCTGGTGTAAAATATCATTTTGTTGTTCGATTTTCAATATGTCACGTATATAACAAAGTTGAAGACGAACAAATATTGCTTAATATTTTGAATTATACATCCATGGAAAGTTTATTTCATTTAAAAAAGGGGACTGTGTTCGATAGGCATAAAGTAACATAAAGAAAATGGTATCACTACTAATTAAGAGACTATGTGTATTTGGGTGTAATTGTTTTCTTTTAAGAAATGGAATTATTTCTTGACTTGAAAACAAAAAAAAAATTGTTTGATAATTTCTTCGGTTACGTTATATATTTATAAAATTACAAAATGATAAGTCTAATGCAACATTCCAACTAGGACACATTCCCTTAAGTTTGTTCAGTCAATATATATATATATATATATATATATATATATATATATATATATATATATATATATATATATATATATATATATATATATATATATATATATATATATATAGTATTAAAAAAGTCCAATAGAATGCACAAATTTTTATTTTATATGGCTAACCGGTTTCATGTTAAAAAACAATTTTCAAAGCCTTTAAACGTTGCGTTTCTTTGTTGAAAGTAAAATGGCGCTACGTTGTCAAGAGCGACGACGTAACGTAACGTCATTTACTTCCTTCCGCTTTGTACTAAAGAGCGTGATGAATAATAGCTTTGAAAACGTCATAAATACAATGTACGCACTTGGCAGCATACAGAATTAATTAATATAAAGAGTTAAGTTTAGGCAAAAATGTTCGAATGAAATACTTCTCCTTTTCTTTTCGTTTCATTATGCTTTCTGTTTTCATTAGATAGAAAGGGAAAACAAAGTATTTTGGGTCCTGATCAGAGCAGTCTGCAATGTGTCCACTTACTGGTATTTTTCGTAATTCCGCATGCCTTATATGTTGATTATGGAGTGTTATGCGATTTCTCAAATTTACTGTTTCGCCAATGTATTGTTCATCGCAGCCTCTGCACTGTATCATATAGATTACATATTTTGACTTACATGACATATCATCTTTTACTTTAAATAATTTTCCCTTAAAATTCGCTAAGGACCCTTCTGTTATGTATTTGCATAGGCCACATCGGGGCTCATTACATTTTGAAACTTTGTAATCCTCCTTTGGTTTATTGGTAAACCTGGCTTTGGTTAACAAGCGTTTTAAGTTCGGAGGCTGTCTTTTACTTTTGAGGAAAACCTTTCCTCTAAAGATTTCATGCAGTTCATGATTTCTCTGCAAAATTGATTTAAATTGTTTAATGTTGGGATAAATTTCTGGATTATTAGGGTTAAACGTGGTTACATATGGTATCATATCTGACTCCTCTGATTTTTTATGGTTGCTTAACAATGTACGCCTATCTAGAAAATGTACTTTTGCAATAGCATCTTCGATAAGTTTTAACGGGTATTTACGTTTTGTTAAATATATTTTCAATTCGTTTAAACGGCTATTTAATGTTGTTTCCTCAGATACAATCATTTTGAGCCTTCTGGCTAAATTATAGGGGATACTGTTTCGAGTGTGTTTTGGGTGGCAGGATGTATATAAGAGGTATTGTTTTGAGTCTGTGGGTTTGTAGAAGATATCTGTTTGTATTTTTCCCCTATTATTTATAATCAATGTATCTAAAAACGGAAGTTGTGACTTATTTTGTTCCATAGTATATTTTATGCTCGGATGTAGTTCATTCAAGCACTTATGTAGCTTTTTCAGATCATCATCTGAGTGTGTAAAAAGAATGAAACAATCGTCCAGAAATCTCTTAAAATTGTCTATAATATATTGCTTAAACTGGCAGCCAAATTCTTTCTCAAGATTAGCATATAGTTTTTCTTCAAGATAGCCCAGTACAAGTGTCGAAAAAATAGGCGCAAATTTGGTTCCCATTGCTGTGCCCTTCTTCTGTAAAAAATGCTTTTCATTAAAGCAGAAATAGTTATTTTCAAGAATAAATTTAATTCCTTCTAGAATAAAGTTTTTATCTATTCTTGCAGGTAGTTCTTGTGGGTATTTTTCTAACCAAAACTGTATAGCTTCTATTCCTAATTTGTGTGGAATATTTGTATATAAATTTTCTACGTCAAAAGATACCAAAATTGCATTAGAATCTGTCGATTGTGGTAGTTTTGACAAAAAGTCTGTTGTATCTTTGATATAACTTTTCACGTGTTTCGAATATGGTTGTAGTAGTATGTCAATAAAATTACTCAATCTGTGAGTTTCACATATAGGGCCTGCGACAATGGGTCTGAAGTTAAGGTTTTCTGGCGCGTCTATTTCGACATAATTGTCCTGCGAAATAGTGCATGCCTCATTTATTTCCTTAGATTTATGAATTTTGGGTAAGCCATAAAAATTACTCGGTTGAGTCTCAAATACTGTCAAATATTCAAATTCCTTTTTGGTAATATTATTCTCATATTTATGAACAAGTTTTTTGTAAGTTGCCATTATAGGTTTATGCGGATCGTTATTTAGTTGCTCATAATATTCCTGGTTCGAAAGCATATCTTCTATTTTGCTCTGGTAAAATGATTTGTTCATAATGACTGTTGCACCCCCTTTATCAGCTTCTTTTATAATGATATTATCGTCAAGTGCAAGGGATTTAATTGAATTGTGCTGTGATTTTGATAAATTATGTTTTATTTTTGACTTATCGTTTGGGGTAAGTGGAATGTCTGTGACATTGGTCACAAAGGCTTCTAAGTCGCTGTCCCTACCTTTAGGCGTTATCCAGTGAGATTTATTTCTTACTAAAGATTCATCGTTATCATCTTTATTTCCTTCAAAATATTCTACTAATCTAACTTTTCGTGTAAATTCCATTCTGTCTTCATTTAATTCCTGAATGTTTGGTTTTGTGGGAGTAGGGGTAAATTTAAGGCCTCTTTCTAAAAGTTTGGTTTCAGTTTTACTGAGTTTTCTTGAGGATAAATTTACTATTTGTATATCTGTTTTACATGCTATCTTTTGTTGTGTTGCCAGTTGCCGCGGTACAAAAAATTATTTGAACGTAAATCTGGATCCTGAGTTGTATTTCTACCAGCATTCTGGGGGTATTTATTTGGTCGCCTGTTTGATAGACCTGGTCTTGGACCGTTAGAACTGTATCCCTGTTGACCTGGCCTTCTAGTATTAATATAGGGATAATTTGGTTTGGGTCTGTTTAAATTAGCGGCTTGGTTTTGACTGCCCTGACCAGGAAAAAATTGGGTTTGTGGTTTGGGGTTTGATCGTTTGTTTCTGGTATTGTTATTATTAGAAAATCGAACATTTTTACCTATAAACGTTGTATTGGTATTGTCCCGTGCATCTACAGTGTTCTTCCTGGTGGCATCTGCATAAGAGGTACCCTATATATATATCATGATTATATATTTGTCTTAACTGTTTTCTGTGTTCTGATCTGTGTACTATGTTCCTTCCTTAAGGTACAGTGAGTCAGTCACGCGTCTGTGATTGTGACATTTCCAAGTCATATTCACTTATAGAAACAAGACGTTTGCTGGCAATCTAGTTAGATTCACTCCTTTATAAATATAAAAAATAAAATGTCGTTTACGTTACATTACATTTAAGGAAACATAAGGTTTTGTAATCATTTAATCTTTAAGAGCGTAGCTTCGTTATGCAAATTCTTTAAGCCACAACTTTTTATCCATATATCAAAACTCAGAAAGTGACTTTTGAATTTATTCTAGCTATGCAATTTAATTTCAGCACATTTTAAAGTAAAAAAGAGGGCAAAGATCAGGAATCAATACAACCACGCACCACACCTGACTCAGGATACCAACTGAAAGTAAGAACTTCACAATTAGACATCACAAACGAAGGCCAAGAGGTCAGCTCTTTCTCGGCAGGTGACCACAAGGCATCAACAAACAGACATGCATGAAAGCATAACAAAACAAGACAGAAATAACATAAATGATCCACAAAAGAAGCACCGCCTTGGAACGGTAAGAAACATATTTTACTGAAGGGTTTAAACCGGTTTCACGGCGCGCCAACCCTAGTTCAGATGTAGATTTAGACACATAGATGTTCGGTTTGCATGAAAGACCCCTAACTTATCATTGCATCATCTCTAAACATGGCTTTCATTGTTTGATTAATAAAACGGATAATCCTATTAACTTAATACTACTTATCAGTTGCTAAAGCAATGCAACCTTTAACACTGAATGGGTTATTCGAAATGAATTATTTCTGTTGAAATTGGGAAAATAATTCGTAATGATGGGTTTTACATGGTAAGGCAGTGATCAAATCCAAGGAATCTAGATTTCTTCAGTTAAAATTTACGATAACAATTTTTACTTTATAAAATTTCAACAGACAGAAAATGTTTTGTCCAAATTTGACTAGGGCGCATTCAAATTACCGTTAAAAAGATTTTACAAGTTTAAATATAATGTTGATCGGAATAGCAATATCTTCGAGTAAAAAGTGCAGTCATAAGATTACACTTAGTTTTAGCAATAAGTGCTAATGTAGCTGATGTAACTTTCTACCATAACACCATAGCAGTAATTGGACACCATTTAAATACATTGTTGCAGGAATCCTGTCAGTTTATTCCTTTCATGTGCATTAAATAATAGATGAGTTGTACACACTTCAGGGTATAGGGACAAAAGGCATACATTGCGATATCAACTGTTCCAATAAAAGATTATAATTGAAGCACATTAGAGAAGGCCCACTATTTAGTATCATTACTAACACAAATGATAGCATTGCAATTTATGCTTAGAAAGTATTATAAACTTAACGAATAGCATGTATGCATGTTTAATTTGTCTGTCGCTCTTTTTATCAATCGTCTGCATAATAAATCATATTTCTTTCGATTTGTAAAATTATCATGATTCATCTCAGAGAGTGAAAACATTGTCTCTATTGCCAATTGCACTATATGTAAGTATGAGACAGCATAGCATTTGTTGAATATACTATCTGAAAGTATTCTTTGAATATAGCATCATTTAACAAGTTGGTACATGTTTTATGGGTATTGGTTGGTTTTAAGGACTGAATGGCAGATGCCATGATTACTTATTGTTAGTGTAAAATTTAATAGTGTCCTGCTGAATAAAACAACATTAAAGCAGATTCTTTCACGTATGCTGAAAAGCTCTATAGCTAAAAAAGCAAACGTCTGCAGACACTCTCAGTACATTCTGGCATATATGATCAACCAAGTCCTATTCTAGAAAGTTGTTTGCTCAAGGTCCTGATTATTGAAGTATAATCATTTAGAAATATCTCCAATACTAACAATACAGGGGAGCTTTTCCAACTAATTTACAGAGATGTATCTGCTTCTAATATATTAAAATGGAATTTTAGAATAAATGCTGTTCTGTTTCATTTCTTCACAAAATTGTAGAGCCAGGCAACACATTGATAAAAGTAGTGTTCTTTGTATTTTGTTACAAACGTTACCAACATAAATAATATTCTTTTTCTACCAAAGCGGACACAGCGTGGATACTAAAATACATGTATTATCACCAGAAGGATAGGTATGGTAAGTGCTAAATCTGAGGTAGAAATCATTACGATTTCCACAGACTTCTATTTTCTTTTATATGACAAGGATGAAGGCATTTGTAATGTTACGCTTCTTGATTTGGACTTCTGCTTGGAATATACTACAGTTTTTTAAAGTTTTAAGCTAGATTGTGTGCTTTAATTTTTTTTAAATAGCTGTTGCAATCAATAACTGTTTATTGATGCATATATTTGATGGCTGATACAAAGCGTTTTGTTTGTTTGTTTGATTTGATTCTTTACGTCACATCAGCAATCTTTCAGTTAAACAGGGACGGGTCTTCCTGGGTTGAACCAGTACTAAGCTAGGATAAATGTGTCTTGCTCAAGGACCACCACGCAGTGACGTCGGTGAGGCTCGAACCCGCGACCCTTCGGTCTCGAGTCAAGCACTCTACCACAGAGCCACTGCGCTCCCTTAATGATACAAAGCGTGATAAAATGACCATGTTACCGCATGCTTTTTATTTATTTATTTATTTATTGAGTCGTTGACGGTGTAAGAAAATATCTTGTAGATGTCATTTAACGTTATTTAATGCATAAAAAAGCAAATACATGGTAGTAGCACAGAGATTAATGTATTATTGAAGCTTTTTGAAACAAAAGTTAATTATGAATAATTAATAAGTATCAAATATCCTATTTACATGATTCCTAAAACATATATTTAGTAGCATTTTATGTGCTTTTTTCAGGTTTTTCCCTTTAAAGCAAACAAAATTTTGTTGATGTTGTATCTCATTCATATTTCGAAAATGTTTAAAAAGACAATATTTCCAATCTACTTTGAGTACTTAGATGGTAGTCAATTTTGTTTTCACCCATTAGCTGTTTGAACGCATATACATATAACATTGCACAAACATATTGTTTTAAAAGAAAGAAACGTATATAACAGAACTACGGGGTGCATAACCTAATTATAATTATCATGCTAGTAAGCTGCATTTAATTAAAAGATCAATCATAATAATATGTAAGAAAACTATACAAATCATAATAACACTATACTAGGAGTCTTCCTATTATCTTATGGTAAGTATTAGACTTGGCTGTTGCATGGTAAATGCAAATGTTTGTAAAGAGCTTACAGACCTTTAATTTTATAATATATTATAAGCTAAGATAATCTTTATGTACAAAACTCTGTCTTTTGACAGCCCATGGTCAAGTGAACAATAGTAATAAATACTCAGAGAAAAAATTAAAGGATATTGAAATTCTTTTGACTTTATAACTATTGAGAAATAACTTTCAATCATTGTAATTTCATATCTGATAGTACTGCCACTATGCAATTCACCAAAATGCAAAATCAAATTTACGGATCATTGGTTACGATACAGTACCAGGCCAAATGTACTGACCCTCTCTACCCAAAGTTCACAAGCAATAAATTTAGCGCTTATGTTTTTTGCTGCAACCTTAACCTGGTAATTGCTTATGTTCTAATACAGATCACAAACGAGTTTTTACTCCCATTTATAAGCCATTGACCTTAATAATAGGACAGCTTCTTCAGCAAAAATACACAGATATGGCTTTCCCGAGCCAATATGGCAACACATCGGCAGTAAAATACTTATAACTAGAGCAGAAGTCGATGGTACACCATCGCAAATACCCGCTTTTTGACCTATAACCTTTACCTTGGGGTCAAGGTCACACAAAATGCTGCTCAGTACCTTCAACATAATATGACCTATGCACCTGTAAAAGTTTGAAGTTGCTATGTACAATGGTTAAGGAGAAGAAGCATTTACAAAAAATACACTATATGACCTTGACCGATGGGTCAAGGTCACACCAAATGTTGTCTAGTGCCCTCCAAATCATATGACCTTTGCACCTGTAAAGTTTGAAGTTGCTACGTCCAACAGTTTAGGAGAAGATGCATTTACAAGAAAGTACATTATTTGACCTTGACCTTCAGGTCAAGGTCACACTAAATGTTGCCCAGTGCCCTCTACATCATGTGACCTATGCACCTACAGAGTTTAAAGTTACTACGTCAAAAGCTTTAGGAGGAGAAGCATTTACAAGAAAATTCAATATTTGACCTTTGACCTTGACCTGAGGGTCAAGGTCACACAAAATGTTGCCCAGTACCCTCTACATCATGTGACCTATCCAGCTACAAAGTTTGAAGTTGCTTGGTCTAACCGTTTAGGAGGAGATACATTTACAAGAAAATATATTATTTGATCTTTGACCTTAACCTTGGGGTCAAGGTCACACAAAATGTTGTCCAGTAACCTTAACATCATGTGACCTTTTCAGCTACAAAGTTTGAAGTTTCTACGTCAAAAGGTTTAGGAGGAGATGCATTTACAAGAAAATTCAATATTTGACCTTTGACCTTGACCTTGGGGTCAAGGTCACACAGAATGTTGCCCAGTACCCTCTACATCATGTGACCTATTCAGCTACAAAGTTTGAAGTTGCTACGTCTAACCGTTAAGGAGGAGATTCAATTACAAGAAAATACAATATTTGACCTTTGACCTTGACCTTGGGGTCAAGGTCACACGAAATGTCGCCCAGTTCCCTCTAAATCATGTGACCTATTCACCTACAAAGTTTGAAGTTGCTATCTCCAATGGTTTAGGAGGAGATACATTTACAAGAAACGTGACGGACGGACGTACGCACGGACGGACAGACGGACAGACGGACGGACGGACGGACGACGGACCGACTTTGACACGAAATTAATATACCCTTTTTTTCTAAAGAAAAAAGCGGGTATAACAACTACAAAATTAGTTGTCATACTTTTCTTTTCAGTAATGCAGCAAATATCCTACTATGAAACTTGGATGTGGATAGCTGTGGTTACCCCATAAATAAACATATTTTGTAAAACTTAAAATTTGTGCAATATCTGTTTTCACACTTCTGAAACATCATACTAATTTATGATATAGTCTAAAATTCTGATACTTTCTGACCACTTTTCCAATTTTTGAATCTCTGGGTCCTCTACTAACCAGTTGTTTACTGGAGGAATCCCCGCTCACAATGGACCCTTACCCCTTACTGTGTTATACCCCTATTCCACACAGGCCCCGAATCCCACGAATTGACACGAATTGACAAATATTTGGATTCGTGGCTGAATCGTACCCAGTTCGTGAAGGTCTTGACTGATTCGCACAGTCCGTAGTGAGTTCTTGCAATTCGTAGGTCTATCGGGAATTCGGCTCAAAAGTTTTGAACTGTTCAAAACTTTGGCCACGAATTCCCCGATTCGAAAAATCGTGCGTGATTCGTACCAAATTCCTAAGGCATTCTTGGATATCGTAACTGAATCGTAATCGATTCGGGGGCGTTTTTGCATTGTTTATGACATTCGTAGCTACTCTTAGCTCATTCGTGGGGAATCGGGAGATAAAGCCGAACAATAAAACCAAGGAAGAGATAGTAGAAGGATTTTCCCTAAGGTTAATTACCCCGTCTCGCGCATGTAAGCAGTCCTAGAAGTTGAAACAGATTTTGCAGATTCTGGACCACAATCAGGATCAGTCAGTAGCTCCTGGCTGGTGATTTAGCCAATGGCGAACTGCCATATTTTTCCAAGTCAAGAGTCTGGGGAGGGGCCTCTCGACTTTAACGTAATTGTTTTCTTCTAGCTATATAAGAAGCCGTTTTCAACACTCAAGTTGCAGGATCAATTCTACTGCTGCTTTACGAGGAACATTCATTTTGGAACTGATGCCCCCGAAGCATAGATGGGCCTTTTTTATAACTATTGTGAGAGAAAATCTCGCGAATCGTGGCGATTCGTCGCGGATTTCTGTTGATTCGTGCCCAATTCGTGCTGCATTCGACATATTCTTATCTGATTCGTAATTGATTCCTTAACTTTCGTGCAGCATGCTCTAATGTTATTTTGCTATTCGTAATGAATTCTTGTGCGATTCCAGCCGAATTGAGCCGATTCTCCCGAATATTCGTGACGAAATCCTATCTGAATCGGGACTGACTCGTACACCATCACGATTTGAGAATTTTTTTTAATGAAACCTCACGAATCCCCCCGAATCAATAAAAAATCAATTCGTGGCAATTCGGGCGATTCGTGGCCTGTGTGGAATAGGGGTATTACATGGCTACTATCTGCTCTAAGGCAACCAATCTGGCATTATTTCGCTTATGTGGGTTTGACAGGTTTTGTCTTTCTCTTTGTTTGATTAATCAACAAAAAATGAAAACCTACATCGGGTGGCTTCGGCTGCGGGGCGTTCTAAGGCGGTGATTATGTTATGTGTTTATTGACTGGTATATCCTCAGCGTGCGTGTGTGTGTGTGTGTTCCAGGTTTTGCGATAAAAGTTTGTTGACCACTAAGAGTATTTCATATGATGCATACTGTATTTTTATGTATCTTGTACATTATGCCTGAATGTAATGTTCTTATGTTTATTTTTGTTTGCTGGCTATAAACATTGTTGTTAATGGTTTATGATGAATAAGTTTATTGTAATTTATTTGTTTGCGAGATGGCTGCTAAAACTTAATTGTGTTTTTCCTTTCGATTGTGCGGCTTTATTTAATAATATTAAATGTCTTCCTAAAGGTGGCATGGGTTGGTCTTCGGTCTATGATAAAGGCATTTCCTGTCCATACCCATCAGGTTTGTTTCCATGGGTATTTGGCTCCCGATGTGGGCCAGTACACGAGATTGTGATGCTTTGAGCAACGAGCAGGGAACGCATTTTTCCTCAAAAATACGATTTTATTCTAATACTTATACATGAATAAACAATATATGTAGGCTTAAAATATATATTTTGGTATGCTCGTGATAGCGCTACTTAGCTTTTGCAATATAAGGAAATGTACAACTTATAAAACCTGTGCAAAAATGTACATGTTTCACATTTGTGCCTTGCACGCTGTGTATTGACTTTTCGCTTACTGTAAAGGCGGCAACTTTAATACTCATATCTGGGCATGGTTCGGCTATTTCATCTGCTAAGAAAGGAAAATCCGGTTTTATTTATACTTTGGTAAAGAGTTAATAAGCTTTTTGAGCAGCGTAAACGTGCGTGTATTTCATGAAAATCGTAACCGTATACCTACTTAACTCACATTTATTAACCCTTAAAGCGCATAATCACAAACTGTATGCTTTTTGTCGTCCACTAAACTATTTGAAGCCTCATAGATAAACAGTGTGGACCCAGATCAGACTGCTCCTGTAGGAGCAGTCTGATCTGGGTCCACAATGTTTGCCTCTGGGCTTATGTTAAATAGACATTTTCAGATGCAGTTATTTTGCTGGCATTTTAAGGACTAAATAATGACTGAGCTAATGGCGCAAGATGATACAGTTACTTTTGAATAAAACCACGCCTCATTTTCAGCTTTTACCTATGTCTAAGGTTGACCAGTCCTAATTACGCATTCATGAGGCGCCGCATTAACAGTCAGCGAAAAGTCAAAGAATACACCTTTGTATTGTCTATGCGATCTTGATATATTCATAATGGCTTTCACAGCAAATGTAATAGTATCATTTATCCTCTTTACTGAAATTATTCTCTCTTTAATTTTAAGGTCTTGGCAGCTTGACGAAGGGTGCTCTTGTAGAAATAAAAGCCATGAATAACCCACCAGTCGTTGTGAAAGATATTTTACATATTACGCTACTACTCCTAGGCTATCCCAATGACCGTGCGAAGGTTTGTAATAAAAGAGTGCCATTTTATATAACTTTACATATTTGGTCAAAACAAATCATATCTTAAGCGTAAAATAGACCCATTTCACATTCTTACCTTCCTACATGTAAGCAAGCGCTCATTTAAAGTCATTTGTTTTAGTCGTTTTATGTTTAACAAAACTGGCAAGTTCTTTCAACAAAATACAACAAAATTTATTTCTTTGGGTTTCTATTTTTTACCATCAATTTCCTAATTAATTATATTAATAATATGAATGGTATTTTTTGTTTATGCTACATCAGAAATTTCCGTTTTAACAAATACGGTGTCTTAAACAAATGATGATGATAATGGACTTTGACAATTTTCGTGAATTTTCTTAAAGCCCCAGTTACACTGTCACGATTTTGGCCACGACGGAGCTACGACTCACCCCGATTTATCAAGTCGTGATGCATCGGCATGAGTCGTAGTAGCACCGTAGAGACATCGGCGCAAGTCCTAGTAGTACCGTGGTGATTCGTGAAGAATCCTGGTGATTCGGGAACCTCCACGACAAGGCTACGACGAGTTTAAACCGTTTAAACTCGTCGGGGTGAATCGTGTTGGATTGTGGGCGTGGCCTAAGTCGTAGCTCTACCGTAGCGGGATCGGGATCATTCCTAGTGGTATCGTGGTAGTATTCGTGGTCATTCGTGGTCGTTCGTGGGCGTTCGTATCGAATCCGGTTATCACTGACACATAATTCTGGTATAAAAACAGAGGTATTAGTGCTGAAAATCATTTGTAAAAGTGGATTTTAGTGAAGCGCATCATGGATTATGTCCAGAGATTGAACTAGACGTCATCTGATACAACTGGACATGACACTGGACTTGGGACAGGACTGAGCCTAGCCCGTGGGTCCGGTGACTGTAAGTTGTGATTTTACCGCAGCTTTTCTTTTTAATGGCATGACTGACTTCGTAAAAGATTGAAGAGATAATGATAATATTTTTGCAAACTGTCGCCCGGGGAGTGGTGCTCTGATATTTTCATACATACGTAGGCGCGGGTAATTTTTTGGGGGGTCAAAATTTTGAAGTTCATTTTTTTTCAGGTTTTCAGTAAAATGAATATTTTTTGGGTATGAAGATTTTGTGGATATTTTTGGGGGGTCATCACAAAATTAGACTATATTTAGGGGTCATTTCTATGCATTTTTTGGTCTTTTTTAAAGGTCAAGGTACAGAATGGGGGTATTTTGGGGGGGTTGCTAAAATTTCAAATATATTTTGGGGTTCTTGAAATTCCTGTTTTTTTGTTGTGTTTTTTTTTTTGGGGGGGGGGGGGATGTGAACGATAGATGCTTGGCCCGAGCCTACGTATGAAGAAAAAATGAGAGTACCCCCCCTCCCCCTGGGACTGTCGCATGACAACCACTAAACCGTGCAGATTGGTGGGAGGTCGTGACGCTACCCTAGCGCTACCGGCTTGAATCGTACTAGCACCGTATCGAATCGTGGAGGCATCGTGAGCATTCGTGAACACTCGTAGCTCCACCGTGGTGAATCGTAGCGCTGCCGTCATGAGTCGTAGTGGGTCCGTAGATGAATCGTGCAGACACCGTGGGAGCATCGTGAGACATCGTATTGATGCTGGAATTTCTTTTTTTCCATCCCGACGCATCCCGATGCAACCCGATTTTACCATCTGTCTTAAATCGGGATAAGTCGTGGTGAATCGGGGCTCGAATCGTGACAGTGTAACTGGGGCTTAATGTATTTTCTCTTTATATGACTGGGAATTTTCTCAATGTATTTTTCTATTTACTTGACTGGGAATTTTCTTAATGTATTTTCTATTTACAGGACTGGAAAGTTTGTAAACAGGCTATGAGCAAGATTACTTTCTTAGATGATCTTGCCCGTCTTGATGCTAGCACTATACCAGCGGACAATGTTTCGAAGGCAAATGAAATGGCGAAGGGTCTGAGCGTTGCTTCTGCAAAGAAAGTCAGTTGTGCGGCTTCTGAACTTTTAACATGGGTAAGAAACGGCTCTTTGATATTTTATATGAATCATCTAGGCACAATTAACTCTTACGATATATACCCTATATATGTATCTATACTTATAATTTATTCGATTCGATTAGAGGACATATTGCCATCCCAAAGCATTCCAAAAGCAGAAAGCCGATGGCAACCACGCAACTACCAGGTTAGCAAAAATTTAGGCGGGAGATGTAGCTATTGTGCAAATATAAAAGCCGCTACATGTGATTTCCAGCAATGTGGCATTTTATTTAATAGACTCAGACGAGCCTGTGCAGTCCCCTTAGAGGCTTAGAAACTCCAAATGCGGTTCAGTGAGTAGCTTAACAGTCATAGAATATTCAAACAACCAGCAATGACTCTGATCAGACTGCGCGTATGCGCAGGCCAGACTGATCTGGGCCTTTGCTGGTCGCATATATCATATTGTTGGAAATCTCATGTCGTGGATCAAGGAGCTCTAGCGATAAGGCGTATATTTTCCCTAGTTGACATGATTACAAAACCTAAATTTTCAAATTGCCATTATGTTTTTAAAATCGGACTGTTTCGGTAGTAAAATATGCATAGAAAGCATCAAAATAGGTTTCAAAGCGCTTCATCATTTACAAAGCCGTGAAAATTTGCGCCGTCTACTCCCACCCCTTATTTTACGTCTTTAGATTGGGTGCCGCTTAGACGAGAGTTTTAGTAAATCCTTTGCAGGTTTTCAAAAAGTAAAAGTGCTAAAATATCAAGGATATAAGTGCACTTCAATTCCAAAACTTTGCAGTATTCCTTCTGCGCATGCGTACGAAATATACTTAAAATTGTGACGTTTGTCATTGAAAAGATGAAACTGGCGTCTTTCAGTTTGTTTTTAGATGCTCCCCCCCCCCCTGGACCCAAGATGTCCTTTGGACAATTAAATGTCACTATACAAATATATAACATATGTAAAAGGCGTCTTGGGTCTAGGGGGGAAAGGGGTTGTATAAGCGAAAGAAGACGTCAAATATCTGTCAAATATAGACCACTTTGCAAGATGGTCGTTTTTATTGTGCATCAACTGTATAAATAGTTTTACTGTCTATAGCGTGGTTCCTTGTTTAACGGTCTAGTTCCCATATATATGGTACTGAATAACAGGCACAGTTGATGATCAAAATAAATTCTCATTCAATAAGAAGTAGAGTTATTACATGCATGAAGGAAACCTCTTTTTAAACATTCAAATTCGGGGGCAATGGTGCATCGAGGGCTCGTCTATATATTTTTGTTGAATGTGCCTAGTTTCTCCAGGCGTCATTTCAACAAAATAAAACGGACGTCTCGTTTGGGGAGATTGCTCGCCTTATCGCTAGAAATTCTTTACAACTTGCGGTATAATAGTGACATGTAATACTGATTTGCAGTTTGAAATGTTGAAACGAGGCAAAGGACATGCAGATGATTCTTGCTTCGCAAGCTTAAATCTGATAGTGTTCATTATTTGCAGTATTATGCTGCTACACATTGAATTGCCTCTTAGAGGCAATTCCAAAGTGAATCTACAACATATGTCATTTCACGGAATGAGTTTTTTGCCGTAAACTTTTTAGTTTAAACTTTATTTTATCTCTATAAATAATACAAGCGGTACAATAATTGCATAGAACAATGTAAAGGATCTGAACGGAAGCTTTAAAGCTTAATGAGTTCATTTCCTACATATTTTATACAACATGGCATAATATGTCACTTTATCAATATTTGTATATGTCTAGGAATAAGTTTAAACTATAAATTTGTCTATACTTAGAGAGAGAGAGAGAGAGAGAGAGAGAGAGAGAGAGAGAGAGAGAGAGAGAGAGAGAGAGATTGGGTCGCTAGCACTTGTCAAACTTGTAGCAATTATTTTAGGGTGGCGTCAACTAAGCGGAGAGCTACATGTGTACTCGTGAGCATGGTTTATCAGTGTATTACAGGAAACGTTTTGTAGCTAGTATATTTAGACTTTTCACTTACTGTAAAGGCGGCAACTTTAATATTCATATCTGGGCGTGGTTCGGCTATTTTATCTGCTAAAGAAGGGAAATCAGGTTTTATTTAAATTCGGTAAAGAGTTAATAAGCTATTTGAGCCGCGCAAACGTGCGTGCATTTCATGAAAATCCTAACCGTATACACACTGAACTCACATTTATTAACCCTTAAAGCGCATAATCACAAAATGTATGTTTTTTGTCGTTCACTAAACTATTTGCCTCATAGCCTCATAAGCCTCATAGATAAACAGTGTAGACCCAGATCAGACTGCTCCTATAGGAGCAGTCTGATCTGGGTCCACAATGTTTGCCTCCCTGCTTATGTTAAATAGACATTTTCAGATGCAGTTATTTTGCTGGCATTTTAAGGACAAAATAATGACTGAGGTTGTGGCACAAGATGATACAGTTACTTTTGAATAAAACCACGCTTCATTTTCAGCTTTTACCTATGCCTAAGGTTGACCAGTCCTAATTACGCATGCATGAGGTGCCGCCTTTACAGTAAGCGAAAAGTCAAGTAATATATATAGTTGTGCATCTTTCAAGATGATATTATTAACCCTGCATGGCTGATTGGGATCTCCTCTGAGATGTAAGGATACTGATAACTCGTGTGGGAGATTTAATAAGTATTGTTGCCTATGTGCTGTGTATCTATGACATGAGAAAAAGAAGTGTGAAGTTGTTTCGATCCTGCCACATGAACAGAGCTGATTGACAATTAGATTCTTTTTAAACAGATGAGATATTAACGAGCTACATTCTAGCCTAATGCGGTTTTGTAGTATTTGCGCAATTCGTGATACATGCAAAGTATCAAAGTATTTAGGAACAAGAATTTGGTTGTTTCTTATTGTGTGTTTGAAGCTGTTGAGGGTGGGAGCTTTCCGAGTATCTGGACTTAGCACATTCCAGTCTCTTAAAGCTTTTGGTAAGAATTGGTTGTAGTAAGTAGCAGTACGAGTGACTAGAATGGCAAAATCTTCTGAGTTGCGTAGAGGATATCTTGAGAACTGCTGCACCCTTGGTGGTAAGAGTTGCATAAGGTAGTTTGGTGCTAAGTTGTTTATTATTTTGTATAGAAGGAAGAGTTTATGCTTGTGTCTGCGCTTTTCTAGGGTTTCACATCTTAAATAGTCATATAGCTTTTAGAGGCTGCATACTTTTGTGCCACGTGTTGTAATTCTAAAAGCTTCAACTAAGATTTTTTTCAATGAAACGTTTATTTTAGTTTGAACAGCTATTCCACACTACACCCCCATATTCTAAAAGAGGTCGAATAAAAGTTGTGCACATTTTGAACAATGAACCTCTATCTAAAAGAAATTTATAGCTTTTGTAGATATTTCTGAAATATGATTTGTCCCAGTTAATGTTCTACAAAATGTAATGCCTAGGTGTTTATGTTTGTTAACTTCTTCTATTTGGCTTTGAGACATTATGAGAGGGGGGTGTTGTATACTTCGATTCTTTTTGGTTATTAGTAGTAATTTGCTTTTAAGTGGGTTAAAGTCAACTTTCCATATCTTGGCCCAGAGCTTAATGCTTTCGAGATCGATGTTTAATTCTGCTGCAGCCAGATCGATATTGTGCAAATTTACTTACGGTGTCATGTGAACGCATTTACTTACATGAGTATTAATACACCTGGAGTAAACTGGGGTAAGTAAAAGTATATTTGCATCACCTCTGTAGATCATGCAAAAGTAAATTTATGTATAAGTAATTATACTCCATGAGCATAGTATCATGTCATATAAACAGACTTCAGATTTACATATAATGTAAGCAAATTGATGTTTCTTGAATACTTCTGCCACCCTGAAAAATGGTCTAGAACTATTCTAGAATAGTTCTTCAATTTTATAGAACTTTGTTCTAGAATTACTCTAAAACTTTTCTAGAAATGTTCTAGAATGTTTATGGGACAGTTGTAGAACGTTATATGCTATAATTGTTCTATCGAAGTTCATAAGATTTGCTGTAGAAAATTTCTGGAACTAGACAAGTTTTTAAAGATACCTTTAGAACCATTCCTAAGCAGTTCCAAAAATTATCTAAAGAATTGTTCTAGGATAATTCTAGAGCAAACCTTAAGAATTTTTATGGCACTATTATAGAATATCTCTTACAAAAATGTCCCATAGAACGTTCTATAAATGTTTCTGACTTATTGTAAAATATTTTAGAATGGTTTTAAAACAGTTCCAGAACTGTTTTAAAGGTTTGTTAGAGCTGTTCCAGAACACACATTCTATTTTTCTAGAACAACTGTAGAACATCTCTCTAAAATTTGTCCCATATAACATTCTATAAATATCCTTGAATTATATAGAACATTTTGAAATAGCTTGAGAACGCTTCCAGAAATGTTCTAGTGGCTTGTTCTACAGCATTTCTAAAAAACATAGACTGTCCTGGAAAAATTGTAGAACACTTCCCATACACCCCCACCCACCAACAAAAAAGAATTATCCCAAATAACATTATATTAATATGCCAGAATGTTTCTAGTAGATATTTAGAATGGGGTTAGAATAATTTCATGAATATTCTAATAATTTGTTCAGGAACTTTTCTAGAGCAAGCATCAAGAACTGTTCCATAAAAAAGTTTGTTTAATAACAGTTATAGAACAATCCATTTCAACATTTCTGATATTGTTCTGAAACCATTCAAAAATATTCCAACCCGGTGCCCAAGGATTGATTTCCATTGCTATGGTAATGGACATGGTCAGGAAGGCAATTAAGCAAGGCACATTTTCCCTAGCCCTAGCAGATCACATGGTTAGTACAATTCCATGTTATGTCACCTTTATACATTTGAAATACTGATGACATAGCATTAAACCCAAAGTGTTTTCGATGTTCATGCTGATGACACTATAAATAACAGACCTTAACTGGAGAAGAATTATCATTGAAGAAACCGAACAGAGACCCTTGTTGGCCTGAATGCTGTCAGTTATTGTCACCCTGTTACCCCATTTAAAAACACTGTCTTACATTTGCTCGAAAAATCAGCAATCGAAACTGTGCCTCAAGACTACTCACTGTTTCAGGCAATAATACTATCATATTTGCCATCTAGTAATTGCCACATAAACGTTTTAAATAGCCTTTATAATCCCTCCAGTTTTGGTAGCCATGTTTTCCCCATCATCCATCTGGTTATGACATGCTTGTTCTTGGAATGTTTTAAAAATCTTCCAGAATAATTTTTGAACATTTGTAGAACTTGCTACAGTACTATATAAGTTCTGGAGCATAATTTGAATTGTAAATGTAAATTAATTATTTTGCCCTTGAAAAATTCAAAAAATGTTCTAGAAAATTATAAGCAGAATGTAGAATTAGCTAGTTCTAACATAGTAAGAAAATGTTCTGGAACTTATTTTGAACAATGTTCTAGAATATTTCAAGAACACTTTCAGAGTAATAACAAATTATAAAATGTTTTGGACAAAAGTTCTAGAACAAACATATGTAACTGATTCAGGACAGTTGTTGAATTTTAGCTCTTTATTCCAATCACCATTGATCGTAAGTAAATGCTACTTAAATAACATCAATCCAGCACTCTTTCGTCCCAATAGTTCCATGTCCAAGACCAGTTCACAAATAATATGGCAGCTGTACTCAACAGCCTGTACATGTACAACAAGTGTGTGCACCTTTTAAAATACTTATGCGGACACTATTAGCATGTGAACGCAGAGAAAATATACTTTTACTTACGTGTGTATTTTGCTCCATATAGCAAAATACTTACAGGTGTAAACTTTGTGCATCTGAAAGGGGCCTAAGAAAATAACTCTTACCTTGATTGAAACAGTCTCTGATGATGAGTAGTCAAAATTTAAGTATTTAAAAATGCTGTCTGAAACGAAATCTTCTGAATCTTTCCTGAAAGTTTTCTCCTAAACAGATGAAGGTTTTCTCATGGAACCTATTATCAATTGTAAATAAATAATTGAAGCGTTCTCTGTTAGAGAATTAATTACTTCAGTTGGATATTTACTTTTTGGAAGCAATTTGAACACCGAATTTTAGCATTTACAGTATCCAAAACAATATTTAATTGTATGCAAAATACATAAATACAATGTTATGAGATCAGTTTGATTGGCAATATATACTTAAATTATCTAAAAACTTGAGTCGACTGTTAGTTTTAAAAAATGATTTAGTTTAAATTTCTACATTCTCACCATATTGTTTTTTGAGCTGTTGAAAGTCATGCTTAGTTCAGTTGAGCATGAAAATAGTTTTATAATCACAGGACCTAATCCTTAGAGAGTGCTTATATCTGGAGTTGCTAATGGATATCGATAAATTTATGCATGACTGGTACATGCACATTTCAAAATAAAATACCTGTAAATGTATTTAAGCTAGCAGTTACTTTAACAGGTATTTCAGTTATGTCAGGGATTTTATGCCTAACATCAACCTTAGTAAAATTGTCATCGTATATGCAATTCATGGCATGGCATGGCAGACTTGGGGTCAAATACTTGGAAAAGTAATTAATCATTTACACTTACACTGGAATTTGTTCCATTAAATTTCAATTACATTGTTTTTGAGCAAAGTAATTAATATGTTCAATTGCTCTGCCAAATGTAATTAATTACATTACAATCAAATTTTACTGTTACTTGAAAGGCTTCAACATATTTTTATCTCTGAGATATTTGAAATGAGTTTAAAGTTCCAAAATATCTGAGTAACCTTGGCATTCTAAATTTAACATGTTCTTTATGTTGATTTTATTTTGAGGTCATCTTGTATCATTATATTTATTGGTGCAACTTAAAGGGTGGCTATTACTCATGTGTTAAATGTTGGCTTTGCAAGCAAGAGGTCTTAAGTTCAGTCCCCATTGGAAAATCTGATAACATCTAATTTATTTTGTTTTTGTTATTATATCAACAATATTAGGCCCAATGTTTACTAGATCCAATTTAATTTCTGTAACCTATATTGTTATCTTTTTATTATCATTACTATTAAAATATAATTATTATTATTATTATTATTATTATTATTATTATTATTATATAGAATTTGCAAATGAGCCGATTAAGGGTTTTACCTAATGTAATGGATAGATTGGGCCATGCACCGTAGCATGCTTTGAATCATTGATCATAGGTGTGAACATTTCACTGCATCGAACAGTTAATCGCTTTTCCTGCGTTATCATGTTTAAATGATATAATACAAGGTGTGTGCAAGGTTCCAAGACAATCATGTGAAATGAGTTGAAAGACCGCGATAATTTGTGCAAACACTGTTTCATTGTGTTCACCAAATTTTGTGCTTACATATTCAAAAATGCAATTGTGTAGTTCTCCAAATGGTCACATTAGAAATAAAACTGTGACAAAACTTTGGGTTTGTGTTACCATTAGATAGAGCTTGATTTTTATGCCCATTCAGTATGAATAAAGCCTTTACCTAAAAAGATAGGGATATCTTATACATATAGCATGAACATATGTTTCTTAAAATCTTGATACTATATACTAATTGTATGAAGTATTATCATGAACTTAACATAGTTACAATAAATGGTCACATTCCAACATAAAGCCAATTTAGGTAAAAAAAGAAATGTATCTATATTTGTCTATAGCCTAGATTACTTTCTCCTCTGGCATTACAACCAGGCAACCACCAATTTAGCATTTCATTCCAATGAAACATCTAAACATTAGCTGTCAATAATATAAAATTGGCTATCTATTATTGACATCCAGGTGCACGCCAAACTACACAAAACTTGTTCATTTCTACATGCTCATTACACTGAAACAGTAAAAGTGGTTGAGAACGTTGTGAAAAATCGTATATGGTTAAAAAAAATCATTTATTGTTGAATGGACATATGCTGTAGGTGCACATTGGAATTGCCTAAGGCAATTCCAATGTGTAACAACAACATATGTTACTGAAATTAATGAAACTTATTTTGAAATATACATTTATCAAGAATCATGTCCAATAGCTTTGCCTCTTTAAAACATCTCAAACTGCCAATCAGTATTAAAATACCTGTCACTAAATCGGCAAATTGTTTATATGTACATGACAGCTATATCACCAAATTTGATTTCATGAACCATGCTTTTGCTAAGCTGGTACTTGCGTGGTTGTAATGCCTCATTATCATGTTACTCTGTAAATCCAAACGCCATTTGAGAACCTCTGTACTGCACCAAGCATTTGTAACCACTAAGGAAGGTTTGTGGATATCCAATCTAAGACGCTGCACTGGAAAAAGAAATGTTGACGGCCCCAGCATTCCACATAGCTGGTGGGTTAGTGGACTGGTGCATAAGTTGTGTGCATATAATAAAAACAATGAATGTAGTTCATGACAGTTTACCTTGATTTGCAAGATAATTTCCTAAACAGTTTAACGTTATATGTTTGATGCCTTGCATAATGCTTCAAAACTGAAACCACAGGAGCTGGGGTTAAGATCAAAGCCCGGCAATTTCATCGTCAAAATATTCCTTGCAATCCAATTAAGAAAATGGATACCCACACTTAATTTTTGTCCACATATAAGAAAATAGTAGACGTTTGAAAATCTAAAGTAGATTCAGGGAAGTCGAAGGAGAAAGCACAGGACCTCCAATTTTACCAATGAGAATAAACTATATTTTATATTTCACTAGTAAAAATATAACTTTAATTTTTTTATAAGTGAAATATAGCTTTCTTCAATTATACATATACTACTTAATCAATATATTCTGTATATCAGTACTTGTTTATAAAATTAATGTCGTTAATATACGAATCACCTCCAGAAGTTAAATCATATGTCGATAAAATATGCTTTCTGCAGTTTTCTTTATTTTTGCTTCTAGTATTTTTCTATTGTAAATTTTGTATTTTGCAGTGTGAGGAGGTGCTGAAAATTGCTCCCAGCCAGTCCTGATGTTTCTTAGATACCGTGATAAAAATATATTTACTCTAGCAAGCATGTCCAATACAGTGATAAAATAGATTTACTCAAGCTAGCCAGTTACAGTGAGAAGACAAAGAATTTCTAATGATAAGGCGGGCGATTTCCCTAAATGAGACTTTCGTTTTATTTTGTTGAAATAAGGACTGGGAGACGCTAGGAACATTCAAGAAATATATATAGACCAGCCGGCTATGCACACTTGCACTAAAGTCGGCGTATTTAAATGTTTTATCCTTAATGCGTGTAATAATCCATCTTCAATTTGAATGAGAATTTATTTTGATAACCAACTGTACTTGCTATTTAGTGACATGTATATGAAATAGATCGTTACACTGAGGTAAGCTATAGATATACAAAGTTAAACTGCCACTCATGAATATGCCGTATAAACTCGTATAACTCCGTAAAACTTATTTTAGATTTACAAACATTTTGAAAAGTATTGATTTCAGAGTGAAGTATTTTCTAATCCTGTATCCATCACTGTCCCGCTTACCCATTTGGAAAGAGCGTATAGCTGTCAAGGTTGAGATAGTGGGTTCGAGTCTCACGACATACAATATATTTTTTTTAAATATTTACATTTTTATCATAAATCATGACTTGCACGATTTTTACAAAACTTACGTGTAAAAGTTAAATGTAATAGAATTCATTTTAAAGCAATATATTAGTTAGGAACTATGATATCTACTGAGAAATCTTTAATAAAACATTTAAAATCTAAAGACGAATTTCTCGTAGCTAATTTTTCAAACTACTTCGAGAAACACTCAGGGCGGGACAGCTCATCATATATTCAACATACTTTTCAGGCGGGTCAGCAGAAGAACTGTTTTCCAAGTAGGAAAAGAACTTCGAGAAACCGGTACACTTTCGTCACCGCAACGTTCGAAACGGGGACAATACAAACCTGTGAAAGGGCTGACCTCTTGGCTCTCGTTTGTGGTGTCTAACTGTGAGTTTGTAACTTTCCCATTGGTATCCTGGGTCGGGTGTGGTACTTGATTGTATCGACTCCTGATCTTTGCACCCTCACTTACTGTGGACGACCTTGATGAGGTTGTTATCAAAAACAATGTGCAGGAGTTTTACATCCACCGCCATCAGCTTCCGACCATAAATAATCTCTTATCAGTCTTGAAAACAGACATCATGTCAACTATCCATCAGAATTAAAATAAACAAGAAACAATATGATCATAACTCAAAAAGTATATTAATTTAAAAAATGATGCCTAAAATAACTATACCCAGTGGGAATCGGACCCTCGCAATCCGGAACATGAGTTATTCGTCTTACCACTACACCACTGCCTCAGCATTGTCAGATCACCTTGCTAAAAGATACTTGTTCCATACATTAATCAATTAAAATAGCTAATACACACCGAACGTGACCGAATGATGTACCGAACGTGACCGAATGATGTCGAAGATTAATGAGTGCCAGTTTAACTTTGTATATCTATAACGTCCTAGATCACGCTAGAGTATATTTATTTATACAGTTGATGTACAATAAAAACGACCACCTTGCAAAGCGATATATTTTTATCAGATGTTTGATTCTTCTTTGGCTTGTACAACCCTCCCCCCCCCCAGACCCAAGACGCCCTTTACATATATTGTACATGTTTATAGCGACCTATCATTGTCAAAGGGCATCTTGGGTCTAGGGGGGAAAGCATCTAAAAACAAACTAAAAGACACCAATTTCGCCTTTCCAATGGAAAACGTCATAATTTTTAGTATATTTCGTACACATGCGCAGAAGAATAACCGTAAAGTTTTGGAAATGAAGGCCACTTCTGTCATTAACATTTTAGCACTTTCACCTTTTGAAAACTAGCATTTGCATTTGCTCAAATTCTGATTTAAACGGTACACAGTATAAAGACCTAAAAAGAGGGGTGGGAGTAGAAAGCGCAAGTTTCCACGGCTTTGTAAATGATGAATCGCTATGAAACATATGTTGATGATTGCTTTGAATATTTTACTATCGAACCATACCCATTTCAAAAATATAAGTGCATTTTTAAAATTTGGTGTTTGTAATCATGTCAACTAGGGAAAATATATGCCTTATCGCTAGAGCTCCTCATTGTTTGAACAGAGTGATATTGATGAGCGAATATGATGTTATAAATATTGATCCAGTTACTGCCCGAAATCTTTGGTATTGACGCGAGGCTTTGGACAAATACAGCTGACCTCAGACTGTACCTGGCCAATACGATGTCACTTCATTCATAACTTAATAACAATATAGACAGCTCGTGTAGTTTTGCACTTGTCGCTAAGGTGACTAGCGAATGCTCAGATTGGCCTGCTTAGGTACACAATCTCTGTAGAGTATGCTTGCACGAGCAGAGTATGGAAATAAATACAGGAACTTACATACTGGATGGTTGTTGCATATGAGCCAGTGCATGAAATTTCCAACAATGTGGCATGTGCGACCAGACAAAGATAATAACAGCAGAAATACTGTCAACTAAAAAGCATCTTAGTAGATATTTTGCACATGAAACAAACACATCTGAATAGCGTTGTTAATTTGATGATATCCCATTAAAACGGTAGTGACACTAAAGCCTTATAGAAAAGCAATCCACATTGTTTTAATCACATACATTCATTAAAAGTTAAGGCTGGAAGAACTAGGATTAATTGATGAAATTTTGTTAAGCATGATGGACGCTGATTACACTCGATTCTCATGCAATGTATGTGTATTATAAAAAAAACGTGTTTATTGTTACCGTTCATTTGTATTAAACAGCAACGCAATATTTGGGACGACTCGTCGCAAGATAAATTGATTTTGGTGCATGTGAACAAAAAATGTGCAGACCAGCCTCCACATTTGCGATGTCTAAGCTGCACCTTAAGAAAGTATGATAGCTAAATTTCAATATTCTGACTAGTCTCCGCAGCTGATCAGGCTAATTTGAACCTAAGCTGGTCAAAAAGACAGGTTTAGCATCGTAGCCTATATTATAAGTTCCTTTTTATGAGTATTTTATTGATTTTATACATGAATTAGATATGCAAATTATTAATTGCAATCTTAATGCAATCTACATTGTAAATGTATACCTCAGCTGTAATCAAACTGTATTGGTATTAATGAGCCCATGCATGAGATTTCCAACAATGTGGTATGTTTGACCAGCAAAGCCTCAGATCAGCCTGCGCATATGCGAAGTCTGATCAGAGCCTTTGCTAGTCGCTTGAGTATTATATGACTGTTAAGCTACTGACTGAACACCATTTGGAGTTTTAAAGCTTAAATGGAGTCTGCAGAGGCTCGTCCGAGTCTACACATGTCAAAATGCTACATTGTTGGAAATCTCATGCACTGGCTAAATTATTTCACTGCAATCTTTTGCCTGAGGTGACTGATGTGCAATCCTTATTTTCATCTTATATCATTATTAATTTTTTTTAGTTTTTCTATTGTTTTCATACATGTTAGTTTCTCAATTCATTAGCATTGTAATTATGGATACAAGGAAGTTAATAAATATACGAAACACTTGTCTTGGTTATACAGAATTAATGCATTGTCCAATGACACTGGATGCTGGACAATAGACAAAATGATTTGATGCTAGGTTAACATTATTAGCCCTGTTTGCTGAATACGTAGCATGACAAAATATTTTGTCTATTTGGTTTACAGTATGCAAGTCTTGGCACGTTTTCTCAAGATATTTCAAGGTATCCCTGCTGGGCCATTTGGAATCCTGGAGGCTGCAAGGTGCACTAGGATTCCATCCTGATTTGTCATAGATGCCACCCTGATATTCAAAGGTCAGTCACTATCTGACGGGGGCCCTTACAAATCGCATATCCTGGTGAGTGTCTGAAACCGTTTTCACGTTCTGTAATGGATTTCTACAGATGAAACGATGTCATCCGACAGCTTTTGAATATGTGTGTGCTACGCCAAGGCATCACAAACGAAAACTATGACTTTACAAGCTGTATCAGACTGAAGTAGAACAACAGACTGGGACACTCCAAAGCTGAACGTTAATGGCTACCATACCTAAATCTTACCATGAGAATCAAGACAAAATATGGGAATACAAAACAAAACGCAAAGAAATCATAAACCAAAAATGAAAGAAGAACCCTTCGATACGACAGGAGTGACAAAACTTTAAAGAATCATTAAATTATAAGGAAATACACAATACACGAGATTATCTCTTTCCATTATGGACCACTAACAAGTTTTGTTACTACCTTTAATGTAATGACAGGTTGTTGCGTTTATTCCATTTTTACATATACCATCTGGGTTTCTCATCCATATTTTTATTATCCGTGGTCATTTTTGTGTCGCTTCTCAGACTTAAAAGGGTATGTGCATTAAAAGGCTATTTTGGCCCCCTATGAGGCCAAAAAATAAAAAATGCTTTTCACAAGTTTCTTCTAATTGGTTTATAAAAACAATAGCCAAAATGTACAAGTCTGGTATTGATTTGATTTTTATTTTTGCTATGGTAACAAAAACGGCTGCCAAAATAGGCTGAAAATAGGAAAGTGACCATTTTGGAGCAGTTTTTAGACATTTGACAGAGAAATTAACATGGAAGCCAACCAAATACCAAAAAGATATTTTAACAGATGATGTGAACTATCACAGCACACAATAGATTAAAAGTGGGTTCTTTTTGTATTCGCTTGTGCTGATATCTTATCCTTAAAAATCGGTCTTAAAAAGCCTAAAATTTGACCCAAAATGGCAATTTCTCTATTTTGAGCCTATTTTGTAGGCCATTTTTGTTACCATAGCAACGTTAAAAGTAAAATAAAAGCCAGAAGTTTACGCTTGGACCATTCTTCTAATTAGATGAAATTGGTAAAACGCAACTTTCAGTTTTTTGCTCCATATGAGGCCAAATTTGCCCCTAAATGCACGTAGCTCTTTAGATATGACATTTTCACAAATCGGAGCATGCCCCGTATCAGCTCACCTGTATTTTATCACGTCAATATTGTTTTGTCTGTGGTGACATGAAACGTGATTGTCATGGGAGCATAGAACACAAGCTTAATCTGGTATACTACGAAGCCCAAAAGGAGTACGTGCATTAAGGGGCTATTTTGGCCCTCTCTAGAGCCACAAACTGAATGTTGCTTTTCAACTATTTTATCTTATTGGTTTATTAGAAGAATAACCCAAGTGTAGAATTCTGGTATCTATTTTACTTTTACCGGTTGCTATGGTAACCAAAATGGCCGACAAAATAGGCTTAAAATAGAGAAATTGCCATTTTAGGCCAATTTGAGGCTTCTGGAGACCGATTTTTTAAGAATTAGATATCAGCACAAGCAAATACCAAATAAACCTTTTAGTATATTGTGTGCCGTGATAATTCTCATCATCTGTTAAAATATCTTTTTTGTATTTGCTTGTGCTTTATATTAATTCCTCTGTTACATGTCTCAAATTTGATCCAAAATGATCATTTTTCTATTTTCAGCCTATTTTGGCAGCCATTTTTGTTACCATAGCAACCGTAAAAGTCGAATCAATGCCATACTTTTACACTTGGCTGTTGTTCTAATAAACTAATAAGAAGAAACTTGTAAAGAGCAACTTTTATTTTTTGACCTCAAATGCACGTACCCCTTTAACATTAAAGGTATTATTCTCTTGAAAATCTTTTTTGCAACAAATCGTCTTCTTTGATTTGGTTTATATTATGCCAATAAATAGAGAATACTAGGTGAGTGTCTTTTGATATCAAGTTTACCAGGCAAGGCTTTGAGAACGCATGTTGACATCGCGAGGCTTGCCGAGCGATTCAACATGCGTTCTCAAAGCCGAGCCTGGTAATCTTGATATCAAAAGACACGAACCTGATATTCTATTTATCAGTTTACCCATTGCTGAACACTCTTCAAACTAATGATTATGACGTAATTTTTGATTTTTGTGTTGATTCAGCGTCATTAGCGACGTCATTCAAAAATTGCACCGCCATCATGACCTGATAAAGGTAACATGCCGTGAGATAGGAAACGTTTATTAGGCTATGTTGAAACAATTCAGTTAATATTAGGGATGACTGATAAAATCAGAGAATTTCATTATGACCTGTCACAGTACAACGGTGTGCACGCATGGGAAAATAACAAAAATACACATAAAACTTAAAAAACCACCCATAATCACCAAGAACATAGTAAGCTCTCTCAGGCATAAGATCACATGTCTGTCAAATAATTGCATCGAAAACATATGCCATAAATTTGGTATAAACAGTACTTTATTCATTATATTCATACAAGTAGAGATCGCCTGTATAGGCAATGGTTGAATTCAGTGATTAATTGGTTGATAAATCACTACATGGACTAGGGTTACATCATTTGGTCGCCAGTTTGATTTTTATGACATTACGGGAGATTTACGATTGAACAGATCCATAATATGAAAGAGCAGATTTTTTACGAAAGAGCAGAGAAACATAAGGCAAGGGAGTGGATGATCTCGTCATTAAAAAAGCGTTTTTCCCAGGTAATGACCAGGCATCTAATGACCAGGTACCAAATGGGTACAATAATTCTATCTGGGACAGGCTTGGTGGAGAATATACAGACTTTGGGCTTAAGTCAAGACTACAAGGACAGCAGTAAACAAATAAGTAAATGGCTTAAGTCAAGACTACAAGGACAGCAGTAATGAAATAAGCAAACGGCTGAAGCATTCTTTTGGGCTCCCCTTCTTGTGTCCTTCTGGTATAGAAAGTAAGTAAGGTTGCAAAGATCAGGAATCGATACAATCAAGTACCACACCTGACCCAGGATACCAATGGGAAAGTGACAAACTCACAGAAGACACCACAAACGAGAGCCATAGACTCTGAAGGAATCATTCGTATTTTCAATTTTTGTGTGTGTGTTTGGTATAGAAGACAGTTTCTGTGAAGATGCAATGTCTGCCATGCCGGAAGATCACCACTGTTCTAAATATGCAGACTATTTATCTGAAAACTATGTAACTGATCACTCAAAATTCCCTTCAGAAATGAGGGCTGAAATCCCATCAAACAATAAAAGTACAAAAAATGGGACAAAATCGTTCAATGCGCAATTCTACACCGCCCATCCATCAATTTTCGTATTGCTTGAAGTTTTGGTAATAGTACTATATGGCGGATTATGGTCATTACCTGAAAAATTATCATTTATATGAATTTTAAATACCTGGTCATTACCTGGAATTTTTGTTCAATTGCATGATTTTTCAATCCGCTCTTTTGGTTGTATGGTTTGCTGCTCATTTCATACTCTGTCACGGTATGATTTCCGCTCAAACGTAACTCACACGGCATTACCTATCGCGAACAGCCTTGTAATATTGACGTCGTTTTAAAAACTAATGATCATACAAAGTGTACGTAAAAACGTGTTTCCGTCCACAAACATTTACGAGAAATTCTAATTCTCTGTTTAAAATGACAGGGTCTTTATAGACTCTGAAGGAATCATTCGTATTTTCAATTTTTGTGTGTGTGTTTGGAGTTCGATTCATGTTGTCAATGATGTGTTGCTTAATATATCACTGTCTGTCGGTCATTTGTTAGTGGGTAAATCACTCGCTCTTTGAGCTCATGATTTATCCACTTCAAGGACTGACCAATAGCCAGTGATATATTAAGCAGCAAATTACTGAGAGTGTGAAATTCAATCTTTTTCTAAAACACTCAACATTTACAGATAAATAGACCAGGATCTTACAGTAAGCTAGAAGCTTATACAAACCATTTCCTGTAAGTAAGCAATTATTATACAGGTTTCATTCAAACAACTAGATAAAACACGTGAATATTAATTCTTTTAATAAATGGTTACATGTAACTATTGAATGGTATTTGAGCCGTGACATGAGATTTCCAACAATGTGGCATTTTGACATGTGTAGACTGGGACGAGTCTCTGCAGTCTCCTTTTAAGCGTAGAAACTCCATATGGTGTTCAGTCAGTAGCTTAACAATCATAGAATACTCGAGCGACTAGCAAAGGCTCTGATCAGACTGCGCGTATGCGCAAGCTGATCCGAGACTTTGCTGGTCGCACATACCACATTGTTGGAAATCTCATGCACTGGCTCAAAATTTTGATACTTGAACCTTTACTGAACACATATTTGTCCAATCCTCTTATTGTTTTTTGAGAGTTTGTTATAATTTTCTTTCAGTCTACAGAATTATTGCCAAATATATGCCATGCTTGAGTAGTCTTGCTCCTTAGAATATCTAACAAGTCATTTTGAACATCCCCAAGTCAAAGATATTATGTTCTGGCAGTTGCAATGTTGTCAATAAACCACTCCGTTGTCCTCTTGACAGCTATAAAGAATCGAAAAGATGTGATTAAACAACACAACAATGGCTTTGAAAATATGATCAGTTTTACATTGCAATATTTCTTTCTTCTCCAGATGGATTGGTTGATATTCATAACTATCACTGAACTTGACATTCAATAACATCTTCGAAGGTTTAGTATTAAGTTGGTGACACCCAAAGTGTTAACTGTTGAATAATTTCTCAAGGACACAACGCTGCACTCTTTAACTGAGCCACTGCGCTCCTCAACAATTTCGTGAGGTCTATCTTTTTTTTTTTTGGAGGGGGGGGGGGGTAAAATAAGGTAACGCAAGTCACGTTAATGGTCCACTGACAGATGATTCATGACAAATATTGGCCTTGTGCGAATCCAGAGTTTCAAGAAAAAACTTTAGCTTACTAATTGGATTTTAGAAGGATGCAGAAAGAGAGAGACAGACAGAGAAATAAGTGTATCAACCTGGCAAAATGCCTCGTTCTGAAAGTAACAAGTTACCATAAAGTCTAAGAGGTATGCATTCATAATGTCTTGATAAGATTCCTTCACTAGTTTCGAAGATGAAGCAATAAAAACGAAACTCAAAGATGACTGTTGGCAGCTATATTTTGAGCCGTAGCACGTGATTTCCAACAATGTGACATTTTGACAAGTGTAGACTCAGACGAGCCTGTGCGGCAAGCTTTTAAGCTGAGAAACTACAAATGATGTTCAGTCACTAGCTTAACAATCATAGAATACTCAAGCGACTAGCAAGGGCTCTGATCAGACTGTGCGTATGCACAGGCTGATCTGAAGCTTTGCTGGTCGCACATCCAACATTGTTGGAAATCTAATGCTCTGGCTCATCCAATAAAAACGAAACTCAAAGATGACTGTAGGCGGCTATATTTTGTCGAAGCACAAGAATCAAAATCGCAGGTGCATAGATAAACCATTAGGTAAACATCCTAGACAAGTATCAGAACAATTTTGCATTGATTTATACAGAGTACAGTAAAGGGCAACCAAAATTTGTCAAGATGGCTGCTATATGACCATATTATATGACAGATCTGAGCCAAAATATATGTGTACATAGATAAATAGAAGAACATAAGCTGCAAGTAGACATATTTGTTGGTCATTTGCAAACTAAATCGCAGGTGCACAACACGACCATAAGATCATCTCAGACAAGTTCTGTATAAAAATACGACTGTTGTATCTAGGCAGATGAGAAAACAAACAAAATATATGAACGGACAGGTGGATGTACTAATGGCTGCCACCAGAGACTCAACTTGAGTAAAGTTAACAGCTAGCATCAGTAAAATTGCAAACCTTCTGCAATTCTTTAAACGTTGCTTTGAAGATTAAATGTTTTCAAAATAATCTCTTTATTTTGCCATAAAATAATCTGACTTCAAGCAAGACTTAACTTACTTGAGTATTTGAATTTACTTTCGGCGAACGCAAATACCAGATAAGCAGTCAGCGTTTGCATTATTCTTTTTCTCAGTTGTACAAATGCTTCAATAACCACATTACAATCTTTGGAATTATAGTTGCTATAGTTGACAAAGTTGGTTTGAGTCGCACATGGTCAAAAGGTGTGCTCAACTCACATTATAAAATTGATTAATAATGGGACCTGGTCACAACCCCAATAGACGATCGGATCAGGACCTTGGTTAAACGCTCACTGGAAAATACTGTGAATAGGTCAACTTGACACGTGCAAAATTACTGTTTATCAGTTACCTCTCATATTAACTGCATTGTAGCACGTTGCCTGATAAACGTTGTCAATCTCAGGCATGTATGTTTATCAGGTCATGATGAATTTTGCATTTTTTGAATGACGTCGCTAATGACGCTGAATCAACATAAAAAGTCAACAATTACGTCGTAATCGCTAGTTTGAAGAGTGTAACAATGGGTAAACTGATAAATAGAATACCAGGTTTGCCTCTTTTGATTTCAAGTTTACCAGGCTCGACTTCGAAAACGTATGTTTAATCGCTTGGCAAGCCTGGCGATGTCAACAAGCCTTGCCTGGTAAACTTGACATCAAAAGACGCTCACCTAGTATTCTCCATATTCTAGCTAGTGTTTTTGCTGAAAAGACTGTTTTCAGTCTTTCCTTGTCGCAAACCCCAAAAAAGATTTTCTCACGCGCGACGAGTGCTCAAAAGTATAACAATCTCAATGCAAAAATATTACATACAACAAATGTAAAATGAGACATAGTGTTCAACTCTTACTATTACCTTCGGGAAAAGGTGTAAATTTGAAATCAGGTAGGTATTTCCTTAGTTTGCCATTGTTCATAGTCCATTTTAGTTTTCCGTCTGATTTTGTTGTGTCAAATTGTATATCACCTTCGAAATTCATTGCTCCAGTAACTATGGATACCATTTCTCGGATTGTCATTTCTGTGTCTTCGTTTGCTGAGAAAAAAGAAGCAAACAACAAAGCAATTAACTCTATAGTTCTATGGATACGAAATAAGTGTCTATAACCATGTAAGTTCACTTTATAATTATATCAATAAGAAATAAGTTACTATAACCATGAAAGTTAACTCTATAATTCTATTTATAAGAAATAAGTGACTATAACCATGTAAGTTAACTCTATAAATCTATTAATTGTAAGTTAACTCTATAATTCTATTAATAAGAAATAATTGACTATAATCATGTAAGTTCACTCTATTGTTCTATTAATAAGATATATTACATGTTTTGCAGAAAAAATATCATGATTTTTCAAACAAATAAAATTGGTAATTTTGTTTTTGCCTAGAAAGATTCATTTCCTCTCACAAAATAAATCCTTTTAGTCGTAACTCCTTTTTTCCTGACCACAAGTGTTCCAAGGCATCAATGAGATGAATCGCAAGTCATATTCATTTTCGTTTTATAATTTACAATTTTAAACAAGAATAACCTTCTCTACACTTTTGACGTCACAAACATTAACAAATCACGTCATTAACACATGCGATTACGTTGCATAACATTTCTGTCTTCCAACACTAAACTGGGGGATCAACGAACAAAAAAGAAAAATTCTAGAAAAACACAATAGATTCATTACCAAAATGTTCGTTATGATCTAACTAAGAAAATGTCTACACAAGCTTTGTTTTCGTTCACTAATAAAAGAAGTTTTGAAATTCTGAAGTGGGCTCGATGTATAAGATTTCCAAAAAAAGGGGAACTTCAATTCAGCAGGGAACATTACAACTTGTGTTAGAATTGGACATGTCAACTTCCAGCTAGTTTTGCCACATTGGATACCGTGGTATTTTCTTGATTTGAGCTAGCAGTTCTTGATACTTGATACTTTATTAACTGAGTTAGGCACATATGTGCCTCTACTCTAACATATATACAATGAGAAGAGCAATATAAACAGTATTACATTTACAAAACATAGTGCAAAATTATGGTTTAGTAGATGCAAGATGCCTAACATTAGCCTGATAGAATATATATGCGTTTACTATGAGAAGTGTTAACACTTTCATTACAAATTATAAACTATCTATCACGTTTAAACAGTAGGAGAGGCTATTGTATAAACATTGTGATAAATTATACAAGATATGCTGGAAATGCAAAACAATATGGCAAACAGAATGGATTCAATTGAGGCGCCTCATGTGATAGGTCTCAGCGAATCTACTTAGTTTGCTGAAGCTTGATTCAAATATAATTTGCAAGTTATCCTTGAGCTAATATCCTAAAAGTGATTTACGTTTTACATTGGCCTCGTATATATAAGCTGCAAGATGTTTCAAAAACTTTACTTGTTGGTTAGTCATTAGTGTTATAAATTTTTGCATAGTGGGCCACCTGCAAAAGTATGGGGGGAAATGTTGTCTTAGTATTTCTGAAAAGACAGGACATATAAGGAGGAAGTGATACTCATCTTCTGTCATGTTCATGTTGCAGCATTTACATATACGGTCGGCTCTGTCTATATGATTTCGATTATAACGAGCAGTTTCAATTTCCAAACTATGAGACGAGCAACGAAAACGTGTGAGCTGTTTTCTGTGTTTTTCATTCGCTACACAATCAAAGTAATACTCAATGCGGAACTGACTCTTAAAGCATTTATACGTTGATAATTTTGATATATTGTTAAGATCACCAAACCATCCTTGCAAGAAATGATCATATAAACGTTCTATAATCTGGTTTACTTGTAACAGTGTTATATCATCACTATCCCACAAAAATGTAAATCCTAGGTAATCAAGAAGCTGCTTTACCTTTATTGTCCAAAATGACATTGATGTAGGATAGTGACATTGTTCAGCTACATGTATCTCATTTAAATAAGTTTCTTGCAATAATGTGTTGGTAGAACATTTCACTTTGAACCAGTACTTAAGTATACGCTCTTTTCTCATAACATGTAAAGGGACACCTCCTAACTCGCCGTATACAGCTGCAGATGGTGTCTGGGATTTCACTTTTAATATTTGTTTCAAGAATTTAAGATGAACCATTTTAATATCTGGTGCAGGATGAAAACCCCAAATTTCACTAGCATAGTTAAGTATAGGTAGGATCATAGAATCAAATAGCTTTATCTTTTCTGATATAGAAAGGTCAATTTTATCAAATAAATTGTTTAACGAAAATAATGCTTTTGTTGCCTGTTCTGCTAGTGCTTTTGAGCTTGGTAAAATTTTCCATTTGAGCTGAGTGTCATGCCAAGATATGTAAATGTGTTAACAGTTTCAAGTACTGAAGATTGAGGTTCTCACGCCTATTGCCAGATTTAAAAACCATTGATTTTGTTTTTGTAATGTTTATGCTAATATTCCATTTGCAGCAATATTCGTGCAGATTATCCCTAAGTATTTGCAGTTCTTCCAAAGTGTCGACAAATAGTACAAAGAGCAGCATGAACATTTGAAAGTGACTTATATTAAAAGTAGAATTTCCATTACTTAACAAATCATTTGCCATATCATTAATAAAAATTCAGGCAGGCAGAACACATGTATATATAGTTTATTGAATCATTCTATTTAAAATATGGGAGTAATAAAACTCGGTAGGTGAAAATCATATAAAGAAACTCGTGCTTGTGCACTTGTTTCTTTATTGGATTTTTCACCTCCCTCGGTTTATAAATCCCATATTAAAAAAAGAACGATTAATAATCTCTTTATTATCATGTAATGCCACAATCACAGATCACAGAATATCCTATGAAACAAATTAAGTTGAAGTGACAATAGAACACATACAAAGAAACGCGCATAAAGGCTAGAATTCAACTGGCGAAACTGACAGAATTTTATTGTTTGAATGGTCACGTGCTTAAATACATTCAGGAAAGTCTGGCAAAATTTGAGAATCGAATTAAGCCTTGGGTGTACATAAGGCGCATTACACGTAGTACTATGGTCGAAAAAGCTCCATTTTTTAGCTGGAAAACGCGTCAGGAAATTAGTTTTGAAGCATGTGAGTTCAGCCCTATTAAAATCGATTTTTCTGATTATCCAGAAAGTTTAATCAGCAGAATAAATGTCAATTTCAATAAAATATTGCTGTAGCTATATTTCATTGAAAAAACATAAACTTCGTTTATAACCGTTTGTTTTGCTGCAATCACACGTGTTATTGTGTTAACATGGTTTATGTGACGTCAGCGTCACGTTATATAATGTCAGCATCACGTTATCAGTTGCGTTATCAAAGTAGATCCTCAATGTACATCCGAGGTCTGATTCCAAAGAATTTTGCGGTATTGGCTGAGGCAGTTCCAATTGGCTAAAATAGCGTTGGATGACATGTGAGATAAAGATTTGATCATTACTTTCAGTTGGCACCCATGGTTGATTCTTTGTCTCATCCAACTGTGCACAAGCTATGGAAAAATGAGTACTCTTATATCCCATAGACGATTAGCATGTTTGCCTATATACTCTATCATATTGGAAAAAGAGTTGGTCTGTACTGTTATATTTAAATGCTTATGATTTAACTTACGAGCAAATATAATTGGCTCTGCATCTTCGTACTCTCGAATAGCCCATATCATTAGCTTAGCAAAGTCGATGGAGTACATAAACTGGCGACTGGCTGAACCAGTTCCCAAAACGGTAAGTGGCGTAGAAGTTGCTGAAAAGGGGATACAAAATAAGTAATATTTATATCAGGATTTGTCCGCCTGTACATGAAGATAACCCACAAGCTTTAGTTCGTGAATTATCTCCACGTATAGGCAGGCATAATGCTTGTAGAACATCTCCACATACAGGCGGGCAAGCCATGGCATAACTATTTTATTGATGTAGACCTCGCACATACCGTGCTATTTTGGTTTAAAAGTTGGTAAGGGTGGTACAGATACACATATGAAAGCAAGGCTGATATAGTCAGGTTAGTGCAAGACTCGTACTTCTCTAGACTGGTATTGATCAATTCAATAGGTGGAACTGTTGCTCTACATTCTTTGGGTCCTGGATTTAGGATAAACTGAATTATGTCAGTTTAAGTCAAATTAAATTATGGTTAGCTTACTACTTGTTTTCATGCTTTTAGGCAAAAAATGTTGTACTAGTTTTGTGTTGACGTATTTTTACTGTGAACCAAGCGTAAATACTATATGTTATGCATTATATTTCCACGTATTGCAAGCCAACGAGATTTTTGCACTCACCGCATATGGTTTGAATTACATTTTGAACATACATGCGCGGCTACATGTATCTAGTGGGGCCAGCGGTGTGAAGTTAGCCGGTTCATTATCTAGATTCCTACATTGTTTGTGCGAGAAGCCCAGACCCTGGCTTTCCTGTTCAGTAGCGCCGACTCGTCTGACTTGATTGCTCACTGACGAGATATCCACTGAAATTTCCTGTACACCCTCATATATTGTGTACGTGTAACATGTTTCAAAGAACTGTCTAAGTGATAAAGGCCAGAGCTACGTTTAAAGCAGTAGTCACTACAACCTTGTTTAAATTTGGTTTCAGTACCTCGAGTACTGTTTGTAAATTCAAAAATGTCATGGCAAGTGACAGTGTTACAATTATCTATATTAAAACGTAGACCTTTAAAAATGACAAATAAATTGAGTGTTACATTTTGCTATATGAGTCTTGTGAATTATATTTCCCACCACGTGGCCATCTTGTAGGTTGAAGTTATCATGTGGTCCAAACATATTTGATGGAATGACTGACGTAAAAAGACGATCCCCAAGGTCATTGTAGAATCTGAAAAATAAAACGCCTGTATGAATAAGCATTGTTTAAAATTTGCATTTTCGGCATGAAAATGTTTTCTCATATATACAAACTGGTGTTTTGGATAACATTACATAACGTTTCTGATTAATATGTGAACTACGTTTAGTTTATCGATTTCCATTGCTTCCAAACGCGCGACTTTATATGATAAGCAACAGTGCCCTCGTTGGTCAAGGTGAGCAAATATAAAATAGTTTGAGCATATAAATGATACTACGAGGGGCATTTGGAAAGTTCTTAGCATGGCATCATAACTCCACAATGGGGTGATAAAATGCTATCAAGTAATACATTTTTGGAAACAAGAATTCATCGGCAACTTGATGGTTTAATTGTTGTTGAAAAAGGACTCTCCGTGCACGTGCAGTGCATGCTCAAATGAGAAGGGTTTATACACTGGCTGAAATTTAAGCAAAATAGTTCTTAAAAAAACGAAGGAAAATGGGGACCTTATTTACGATCATGGTTTGACTAATTTTCGATTTGGTGCCAACTTAACTTTTATTAAAATATATTATGCTATCACTGCTTGCACGACTTACACCTTTACATTTGAAAAATGTTGACTAATAGAGAACTGGTTAACTCTAAAAAAATGGGACTTTTCTTTTACTTTTCTTTATACTTTTAATATAAATTGTGTCACTACAGGAGCACGAAAAATGCCTATAGAGAATATGTTTTGCTTTATTTGTAGCGAACAATGCATAAAAATCATTTCGTCGTGCAAAAAGTATGGTTTGTTCAGTTCTGTATTCAAGAATCTTGTTCCTAATAACACTACCTCTACTTTTCAAGAAGTGGGTGGGGTAACTTAACCCCTCACATTTTGTCAATGGCAAAAGAACTTATCATGGTATCGCGTTAGACATCACAAAATTGACTGATTTCTAATCTCAAGGTAGTCTTACTTTTTTGTTTGCCACCGTTTTCAATTGAAATGAACCAGAACGCCAACTCATAGCTAAACTTACTCTGTCCCAGGGGAATATTATAAGAGTTATCTTCTCTTTGTTCTGGTTTACAAAATTTATTTTAGTTTCAATACAAAGAGCATAAAGTGTGCTAGACAAAAGTACCAACGCACTGCATTTTTAAACTACTGTCGGTTATATATTTTCAAAATATGTGCATTGTGACATGTGATTTTTAGGCAAAAACATAAGCGCATTGCTTTGCTTTCTAGACGGTTTTGGTATTGCTGTCCACGTATTTAGTTATTAGAAACATCCAACTCGGTCATCAATTGTATAATAACTGTACCAGATTGTGGCCTATCAAATGGTAAAAAATTATCTAATTTCATGAACTATTGTTAATGTTCTGCACACTTTTCAAAAGGTAAAATGCTATATTTTCCACTGAAAGTTTTGCATTTTCCAGTATACAAACAGTACATGTATTCACAATAAAAATTTTCGTGTCTGCATTATAAAATCCTCATGAAATTTGTGCCAGAACATAGAGGAAAGATAGCTCTTTAAAATGATACCAAACATGATAGGGTTTGTAAATCGGTTACTGAGATAAAAGACCATGCTAAGAACTTTCCAAATGCCCCTCGTACATTACTATCTATGAGCCAGAACATGTTTTGGGAAAATTAAATAACTATCTCATCGATAATGCACAAAAGTATGATATCATAAAGGAAATGCCTAGAATTCCAATGGAGGATTGGTGTCTGATGCTTGCCCTTGACTGGAACCACATGATCCCACATTTGCACCGCAGATATTTGTCAGGTTAACAAGTTATGCATTCAAGAACACATAACGTATGGTAAAGAGTTGCTACATGTAATATATATCTCTCTCCCTCTTTCTTACATATCTGGATCTTTTTCTGATCCTATATATGAGCCGTGACCCATGATTTCCAACAATGTGGCATTTTAACAAGTGTAGACTCAGTGGATCCTGTGCAGCCTCCTTTGTAGCTTAGAAACTCCAAACGATGATCAGTCAGTAGCTTACCACTCATAAAATATTCAGGTGACTAGCAAAGGCTCTGATCAGACTGCGCGTATGCGCAGGCTGATCTGAGGCTTTACTGGTCGCACATAACACATTGTTGGAAATCTCATGTCCCGGCTCATATCTCGAAAGTACTCCTTCTTGTGAATTTCTATTTCCATAACTTCTGATGATAGTATATGGGCACAAGATATGTTGGTGCCTATGCATTGGCGAACAGTACAGTCGTTTCTCGCAGACACATGCCCAGAGGGGCGGCGGTAGGGCGTTTCGCTGGCGGGCCGATTATGGCCCGCTTATAGTGTTATTTGGATCCTCCCTCCCCTAATTAACTAAAAAAGGATAGAAAAGACGTAGTCGAATTTGGACCCCCTTTGAAAAAACATTCTGGATCCTCGCATGAGACACTAAGTGTGGAAGAAGTAGAAGGTTCAGACCACACATAGGACCTCTATAGCCACGCTGGATACTTACGAATGGACATTCAAAGGGACGCTTTTGTGCATATAAGATAAGTACCAAAATTTACCGTGCTAGCGTGCCCATATAGAAAGCACAACCACATACCCTATTGTATAAGATAGACACAATAAGTAAATTAAAATGCAAAATTTCAGATACAAAAAATCCTCAACTATCAAGCCCGGGCTAGAGTTTTATAGTCTTACCTGTTAATGATATCAACCATTCTCTTTGACATCCCATAGCCAAGCATACAGGCAGGTGGTAGGCCTAGATGTAACTGCAAAATATCATACGGGATTAAACCTTAAAGCGCCTGTAAAAACTGCATCTGAAAAATGTCTACTGCATATAAACTGACGTCAACAAAGAAGTGGGCATGAATATCTCTTATGCTGAACAGACTTAAGTGACGAAATTTAGTGCATTATAGCATCTTATCATTCAAGCGTATCTCGTGAAAAACAATAGTCGTAAGAATATTTGAGGTTGAGAAAACGACCTCGATTTGAGATAGGGGTCACAAGTTTCGTTTGACACAGGAGTTTAGCCACTTTTGCTTTGTTTCCAGAAACTATCCGTTGTCATGAACGACTTCTTTTACCATTTTAGAATTGTCTCTTTTTTACCAAAAGGTCTTAATAATGTTTAGACAATGTTTGTATGCTTCTACTGAAGGAAACACTTTACCCCACCCACTTTATCGCTATGCATTTGAGTAAAGATAAAATAAATGGCTGTGCAAAGTAGTTGCAAATATTGTTACGAATCATTAGCAAAAGTCTGTAGTCCTTAACTAATGACGATTGCTGAGGAAACGCAAATTGGCTCGTATTCCAGATGGCCGTTTTTTGATGTCGTTAACGTAGACCAAAGATTGGTCATTGAGCGTGAGAGCTCGTCTGAAATGGCGTTATGACGGACCTTATATTTTATCTTTAATATGACGTCATTACTTTATGAAGCTATTGCTCGCAAGCATGAATGTTTGAAAAAATGATCCAAAATTTGATCATTGGTTAGCAAAACATTAACGGCACAAACTGAGTGCAAATCGATTTGAAATCATAAGCGATTGATGAATAATGCCGATTGATGAATAATGCCGTCATGTGTACGTTGAACCTTTATAACGTAATCAGATTAACAGGTCACCTGCATATCAAAATAAAGTCATTTCCAAACGCACCCAACATTAAAATAAATAAGCAGTACGTATCTGTTTATGTTTGTATACCATCGCTAATAAAACAGTGATAATGAGTGAGGCGTTTTATTGACGTCAGTATATTTGCTTATATGTAATGTAAGTATAGATGCAAACAGTCTGAACACATATCAGATCTGATCTTAGTCTACACGGTTAGTCAATTCTAAACATTTTAGCAGATGACAATTTAAAATTCTTAGGAAGTGGTACCTGAGCTAAACAAACATATTTTTGAAAACCTTTATTTTGAATACATCTGAAGGCGACAAAAAAGTAACATTTCCCAATAAAAAAGTGCAATAGCCAGGCCCCAGATAAGAGTGAGTAACTGAAAATTTGTTTTATTCCTCAACCATAACATATGTTGTGGGTACTCAAAAGAACCGTCTCGATGAGACGGTTCTTTTGAGCACCCAAAACACATGTTTTAACTGATGTATAAGAAAATAATTGCAATTTTACGTTAATTTTATTTGCATAATATTTTCGATAGCAATGTGGTTCTTACGGATGTTTCATTCATGGGATTAGGTGCATCTGATGGTAAAGCGGCACAGGTCATCGTTGATATCACCTTTTTGGCACCAACCATGTAACTCGCATATAGAACGTTGTCATTAATAAACATGTTGTTTCTCTGAAATATATAATATAATAAGCTTAACCAATTAACCAATTTAAGCCGAATGGAATTTCCCACTCTTATTACTTGGACAAATCCTTTTCCATTTAAAGGGCTGTTGCGTGGTGTTTTTCGTTTGCATTCAAATCTTAATAGGAAATTCACTAAGCAAACAGTGGAGACCCTGATCTGACGCTGCGTTCTGGTGTGTCTGATCTATGTCTGCTCTGTTTGCCTATGTCCCATAAAAAGGACGCTAGTCTCATATGGGTTAACCAGGTGGGGTATTCTATTGAATAAAACAGACATTTTTAGAACAGTCCAAACAAGTAGCGCAGAACCTAATTGGACGCTTCCATTCATGGCGCCTCATAAGAGTATAACGACGTCGCGTCAGATGTTGTAGACTTCGAGCTAAAAAAGGTCCTGCTCCCCCCCCCCCCCTAGGGAATTTTGCAGACATATCCTATCTTGAAGAAAATTTCAAGCCGCATCTTTTAAGAGATGTTTGCACTCTGTGCTCCGGGGCGTTAGTCTCTGACAGCCTGTTACATATGTAACTGTAACAAACTAAGGAAAAAATCAAAATGAAAGTTTGAGCTACAGATAGAAGACATTGAACCATCTAATTATTCAAATTTTTTTTATGTAGTTTGCAAGCTGGATGCCTAAGCTACATAAAAGCAGCATTTCAAACAAAATTTCAGCCTTCAATGGTGTTATATGCGTTACATAGATTAAATTTCCCTTTGAAATGTGAAATCGTGACTAACATCATTCATTTTACAGACAATTTGTGCATTTTTACAAGTGTTTTTAATCTTAGTTTACTAAAATACTCATTTGACTCATAGAAAAAGCAAAGTTTGCTTTTCTATCTCAAATACATTGTTTTATATGAGCTATTAAACAACCCTACCCCCGATTTTAAGTATCCAATTTTGGTATCTATTATTGAAGAAAAATATATGAAAATATTTGACGCTCGTGGATATCTTACATTTTTGGCACTGTCTTGCTAATGCAATAAAGAATCATACATTTGCAAGTTTGACATCAGGATAAGAGCACTTATTAAAGTATGTAACGTATGTTACATGGCATAATGAATGAGCTAGGAAATTTTTTTGGAAGTAAGAGATGATATTTCAGAAAAGTACCGTTTTTCACATGTTTTCCTATTAATGTCTAGCCTCTGGTGCCTTAGTCTTAGTAATTACAGTCATTGCTGATAACAAGACTATGGAATTGTGTTACCTATGTTATATATAACCTTTTTAATCACATATTTCCTTATGCCTATAATATTAAAATATATAGACATATAGTTAGAAAATAATAGTTCTCATTTAAATGACACAATTTAATAAATATTCCTATTAAATAAAATTATTCAAAAACAATCTTTATTCAAGTCACCCTCACAATGTCAATCATTGTGTCTGCTTCTATGGCAAAATAATCACCCATTTCATCACAACCAGTAGAATCATAGCATTGTATTAGGACTGCAAACTGAGTACAATCCTGTTCCTCTCCACCCCTTTGGGAAGTGTGCAGACATATCCTTCCTTAAAGAACAATTCAAGCTGCATCAAATAAGAGATGTTTGCACTCCATTAACTAGGGGTTTAGCCTGTAATGGTATGATACGTATGTTACCATATCAATTTAAGAATAAATGAATAGAAAGTCTGAGAAACAGAAAGAAGACATAAAACTATCTATTTGTTTGAATTGTTCGTGTAGTTTGCATGCTGAATACCTTTGATACATAAGAAAAGATTTTTTAACAAATATACAGCTTCCTATGGTGTTATATGTGTTACATTAATTAAGATTACTTTTTAAAATTGGTAGTTGTGACAAACATCACTTATAAGCATTTCGTGTGATCCTCCTCTTTTGCCATCAAAAGACTTAATTTTTCTTTGTATGTGTGGCCAGTGCCAGCGTCAAACAACTTGACTCAGCCAAACTTGAATCCTTAGCATTCTTCAAAAGCAGAAACAGCATGTCAGTGTCATGGGATCAAACACCTGATTAAATATGGGGTTAATGCCATTTCACATATATGCATACAATGGAGTATGACTCTGGTATATATCTCTTCCTGTGAAGTGGCAAGAGCAATCTAACTGCAGCTGCATCTGCATCCTTGCTAGTCAAATGATAACTTTGCTCTGATTTTGCAAAATCTATGTCTCTACCGTGTACCTCTAAGAATACTTTAAGATTTCTGACATTGGTCAAACAGAAATGTGATGCTTTTTTGCATCATTTGCCATGGAACCTATCCATTCTTTTGGTGCTTAAGTCCTCAGGGCTTAGATCAATAGTATTTTGCTGTGCCCAAATAACTTTATAAGTTTTCTTTAGTTACAATGTTGACTCTTGATGGCTTTGGCAGACCGTCTGAAACAATTTCTGTTACACCTTGAAAGTTATCTGGTATAAGAAAAAGAATATGAAGTTGGACATTGCCATCAATTATGTTTGCAGTAGGTTGTTTTTTGGTGTCAGTACATTGAAGCATGTCTTAAAAAAATGTAAAACCTATGATTTCTCAGTTTTTTACAGCCATATCATTAGCTGTTGCATTCAAAAGAAAGAAAGTGGACTATAGGTAGAATGGGATAACCAATAGTTCTATATTATGCTCTGTGGAAGATTTATACAGAGTAAACAAGTTGATAAGGTGCCTCATTTCATGATCCATTGAAAACACTGAAATTGAAAACACTTGCCTCTGACTGTGTAATCAAAAAGGATGTCACGACAATGCCCTTGATCATTTATTATGACGAGTTATATATGTTACATCCTTTAATAAGCGCTCTTATCTTAGAAGCTTAGTGAATCATTGAATTGAAAGGGTCTATTTGCGCTCTGTTCATCCTGCATTTCATTGCTTTACCTGCTGTGATACATCTAGTTTGTTTATCTGAAGGGAAAGAGTTACCTCGGTTTCAGCACTTCAGAAGTACTAAGACTTCAAATAAGTTTTTGAATGCTTGGGGAAAGATAATAAGTGCAGAGACATTATTAGATGAAAATATGTGGGTTGCATGTATGGAAAGGCTACATTTATAAAAGTTAACCAGCTAAGATATGATTCTTTATCACAGAAATATCAAGGTACATCAGTCCAGGTACTCATTGCTCTTAATGGCATAGGTTTCCTCCTTGTAAAGCTTTAGTCTTTCTCCTACTTGCAGAGTATCGCTTGAAACACATACTCAAAGAGCCAACTATTAGGAATTCATATCAGTTTCCGAATGTTCCTAGCCATAAATGGCAAAATTGGAAAGTTGATAATGGCTCATCAATTTTGAGTGGACTGGTGGTAAAATTGAGTAACAGTAAATGATAGAAATATTGTGTGATGATTTCACTAGTTGCAAGGAGGCGTGTGATAATAATGATTACCACAGAAGCAGACAACGACAAAAGTTTAACATGAGTGTTAAATCGATGAGAAATAGTTTGGACCATTTCATTTATTGTATTTTCTTGTAAAAATGAAAAACTATCTTTTCTATTTGTGGCTGTATATTTAGCATTATATGCACCATATTAGGAAATGTGTCCAAAAGGTCATTGATAACATCTGTAAAAACATCTGTAAAAACAGTCCATGAACTTGATAATCAGAAATGAATATAATTTCTAGTGTTTTGGCACCAAAGACTTATAAGTGCACATTAAGTGTCCTGATCTTAAACTTAATGACATCTTGCAGATATATTAGCAAGACAGACTAAGAAAATGAAAAATATCCACATGCTGTAATCACTTTCATGCGTTTTACTTAAACGGTAATAACAAAATTTGCTTCTCTGTAAAACTGGGAGTAGGGCTGTGTATAAGCTCCTATAAGACAATAAATTTAAAATAGAAAAGCAAACTTGGTTTTTCCTATTCATCAATTGAGTATATGTTTGTAAAATCTAATAAAACAGTTTGAAACCAAGTCATAGAAGTTGTTTAACTAAATGACGATCGCCACAATTATGGCTTTTAAATTATAATTAGGTTCATGTAACGCACATAACACCACAGTTAGCCGTATTAATGTTAAACAGCTTCCATATGTAGTAAAGACATCCAGTATAAAGACTATAAGAATGTCAATTTATTAGATAATTTTTAATGTCTTCTTTTAGTAGCTCAAACATTCAAATTTCTTATTCGCAAATTGATATAGTAACATATGTAACAAGCTGTTACAGGCTAATGCCCCGACTTACAGAGTGCAAACATTTCTTATTAAATGCACCTTGAATGGTTACATAAGACGTAATTTGTCTGCAGAATTCCAAAGGGGATTATGATGGAGCAAGCCCTTACTCAGCTTGATGTCAAAATACTGTTTGATGATTTTAATTATCACGCTAACATATGTAACGCTCTCTGATCTTTAAAACTTGATGACAACTAGCAGATATATAAGTCTTTATCATAGGAGCCAGTTTAAAATCCCTAAACAATGTAAGATATCCAACAGCTGCAAGTTTTTTTCACAATTTTAGCTCAAACTTTCAAACTACATTTCCTTTATTTGATATAGTAACGCATGTAACACGCTGTCTCAGACTAACGCCCCAAGATAGAGAGTGCAAACATCCCTTATTCGATGCAGCTTGAGTTGTACTATAAGAAGAAATATGTCTGCAAAATTCCCTCGAGGAGATTAAAACATTTTTAGGCATATCTTACGTAAAGACAATGAGCTTGCCCATTTTTTTCATCAGGTAACATATGTTACAGCCTCTGATATTAAAAATTTTGCAGCAAACTTGCAGATTTATGAGTCTTTTCATATAAGCAAATAAATCCCAAACAATGAAACACATTCATCAACTGCAAATATTTTTTAACTATTTTTACTTTAGTTTTAATACCAAACATTTCACCTTAAAACTGGGTAGGGGTAGGGTTGTTTAATTGCTTATTCCAGAAAAAATATTCAAGCTAGGGAAACAAACTTTAATTTTTCTGTTAGCCAATTGCATAAGCTAGTCAGACATGGTTATAAACATTTTGCAAAACACAAAGACAGATTGTGAATGTAAATGATGTTAGCCACACTTGCAAATTTTAATGGGTTATCTGATTTATGTAACGCATATGACCCCTTAGGAAGCGGCAATTTTGTTCAAATGGCTGGCATATGTAGTAAAGATATCCAGTATGCAGACTATATGAATGATTTATAAAAATAAATATTTTAATGTCTTTAATTTGTAGCCCATACTTTCAATTTACTTTTTCTTAGTTTGATTAAGTAACGTATGTTACAGGCTCTTACAGACTAACGCCCCGGAGCACAGAGTGCAAACATCTCTTAAAAGACTCGGCTTTCAATTCTCTACAAGATAGGATATGTCTGCAAAATTCCCTAGGGGGGGAGCAAACCCATTCTCAGCCATCCGTCTATTGGTGTTAATTTGTGTAACGTCAAAAGTTGTTAAAACACGTCAAACAATGAGATTTTCACAGATAACAGAGGCGATCTTCCTTGCGTTAATATTTCTAAAGACACATGCCCAGTTGTAAAATGATCAGATGAAAAGTTTGTTTTGGTTTATACATATTTAAGTCAAGTTTTAAAGGTTTTATTAATACATGTTCCCGAGTAAAATTACGAAAAATAGGGTATACCCAGGTAAGCACAATTATTTTACGTAGTAAATGCGATTGGTCGGTCGGTGCTTATTAACTACATAAATCTATTATCATTGCAGTAGACTTCAATGGACAGACGGACGGACAGATATGGTGATTATAGGTCTAAAGGATATGTTCGCTGCACACACCTTTGCATGTTTTAGATTAAAATTAGCCAATACGTAAGCGTTTGGTACTTATCGCATTGTCCGGCAACTAGGACTCGCGACTCGGGAAAGTCAGTGTAATGGTACAGGATCGTCAGAGTAAAGTATGAATGTAGATGATAAATAACTGTAGAATTGAGACCTCTATCACCGCTTGATACATGTATGTCAGCATCCACATTTTCACGAGGCTTTTGCGTTTACGCGATAATGACCAAAATATCGCCAAGAGTTAGTGTTGGCCCAAACAAACATGTAGACACAAATGAATGAAAACAACAAAGAAATTAATTTATTTGAGATTCGAGCACGTCACGTTTGAGTTTCAGACACACCCTTTTCATCATATGGCTTCCAATGAGTTGAATATTACTAATACCTAGCAATATGATGTACAGTCTCGGGACATGTAGTTGTTTGCCACGTTGCGACGTCGCCGCTTGAAACAAGACCTTTCTAGAATTTTGTAAAAAATACCATGACAAACTTAATGGGTTAAATTTTATAAAACTTACAGGGATGAAGAGCAAATAGAGAGCAGCAATATACAATAAATGATTAAAAAAAATTACACTTTTGGTTCTCAAGTAGAACGCATTTAAAAGTGTATGTAAATTTAAAAACATCACTATTCCCGTAGACGCTAACGTTTACGTCACCGAAAACTGTCATTTTAATTTGTGTTTGCGTTTAAATTACTACCATACGAAAACAACAGAAACCGAGAAGCTACAATAAAAATGTTTATTGCGTAAATCAATTTGTTTTTATTTGGTAATTTTTTTCAAAATTGTAGCTTCTATAGTTTTTGGACAATAATTTTTTGCAAAACATCTGGAAATACATCGATTTAAGGGGCAACGTCACTGGTTGGAGAGTAGGTATGTTCTGTGGCTGTATATATACACAGGAGCTTGAAGTTTGGTCCTTACGTTACATGTATATGCCTCATAACCAAAAGCTTAAATGTCATCATTACGTTATGACATTATGAGCTTTCGGTTTAGGGGCTATAGGAGTGAATAAGGATCGAATTTCAAGCTCCTGTGATATATTTCCTGAATATTCCTGAAAACAGGGGTAAAGGTCACTGAATATTCAGATTTCTCGAATTAATTCTGGCCAGTGACCTTTTTTATATTACTTTATATAGGACAGTGTCTTACAAGACTATGCTAATGCATCAGTATATAAGTATATACGTTTTAAGAAAATGCGCGATTAAGTTTTTGGCATTTACGCATAATATAGCGCTAAAATGTTAACGTATTTACGACCCGATTAGCAAAGTAAAAAACGGCGTCTGTGACATTTTTGCTAGACAAAGCATTTTAGCGATATTTTATTCAATATTTAACACTTTCTCTTAACTTAGGAACAGCATAAAATATATGAAAAACGCATTTACATATCTTATTTAGAGAGAAATAAGTTTGAAGAAACATCTTTTCATTTAGTATTGAATTAATGTCTCATATTTCCGAAGATGCCATTTGTGTGAGTGTGACATTTTTGCTAGACATAGCAAAATAACAAATGTTTGCTCTAAATATGGAAAAAATCAAGAATAAATCCAAATTTTAATTCTATTTTGAAAACGCATTTTTGTGATATACTTCGATTTTCAAAAACACGAGGCACTAAAAAGTAATACATCAACATAAATGCACAGACCCCATGTTTTCAACGTTTTCTTTAAATCTCTACACTGGCCTTCCGTTTCTTTGCTTGGTTGGCTATTTCTGGTTAGTTTGCCGATTAACGCCAATTTCGCGCATGCCGTCGTGAGGATAAGCACAAAAAGTAGCTATGCGGGGAAAATTACAAGATTTCATGCATTATTAGTTAAAACTTTTGGATTTAGAAACACTCCGCCAAACGATTTCTGTTACAACCCTACATGCAAAAAATCGGCAATTTATACGGAACATGTTAGCGATAACTTTTTCTTTGTATCTTAATTTGTCTTTCGTTTTTCATCAATGTAAAATATAATCAATAACCTTTTCTTTGATGTTTAGTTTGTAAAAAAGTATAATGGAATAAGTGAAATAGAGAACTTTCAATAGAGAGGACCCCTACATTTTTAAAATTAACACCAACATCTGACGCGACGTCAATTTACTGTTTGCAATGTCCATTTTACAGATTATATGCTTAGAAGAAAACGTTTAGTCAGTACAGACACTTTGTGCAATTATTTTGTAGGACAGTCTTAATATTGACAAAAACCTTACCTAACATGAAATTCATTTAATTGCTTTCAAATGTGAACATTTTCAACAAAAAATTTGAAAAGATACCTCTTTTCTTCATCAAAATTACACAAAGGGGTCACTGTCAAAATTCAAATTTAAAAACTCAAAAATCAGTCTAGCGCTTCTCAGACGATTTCTGGTAGTAAAGACGGAAATTCTCGTACCTGTTGCATGTCTAAGGTGTTTAAGAAGTTTCCAAGCGGTCATGAAGAGATTACGTCAAGTTGACGTCACTACGACCCTAACTTCAACTGGCGTCGTTATTCGCGGTCTCCCTGACAGATGCTTGTCAATTTTACTGCCAGACTGTCGAAAACATGTTTGCAGACGATAAATTGTTTGTTCATTACAACCAAAACTGCGAGCACGTCAGCAACACGTGTACCTGCTTCAAGACGTCAAAAACGCGGTATTTCTGTAATTTGTTGATAGCCTGGACGGCGACTTAAGCTTGCTAGCACTGAATTTTCTCCAGATTATTGCAATAGGAACAACTATATTTCAGTATCAAACAGCATATGAGAAAATAACCATGCCAGTTTACCGCAGCACGTGCACATCGTGCATTTTGAAATTTGGTTGGTACAGTCTAATAGAGGCATTATTTGTCACACAATAAACAGATACATGTAAAGCTACGATAATACAACTCATATATACAATTTGACAATGATATATCCAGTATTGTTGATTTTATGAGAAAACATAAATACTGACTAAACTTTTTCTTCTGAGTATACTAGCCTTGCCAACTTTGAAGTTGTAAAGGAGAACTATAACCTACAACTTGTGGGGGAAAATCATTTGAGCGCTTGCATATTACGTCTTCGCTCGTTGCCTGTACAACACGGACTCAACTGTGTTTTACAGGCCTTAAGTGTGTCATTGAAAATAACTTTCTTATTTCTCAAAAAAACATATGTTGTTGGTACTCAAAAAAGAACCGTCTCAATACGACGGTTCTTTTGAGCACACAAAACAAAGATAAGACAAATATTCACATTGTTTAAAGCTCGGGACCTATAGTTGTATATAAGCATCTGCGCCAAACTGATTGACTGATATGAACGATGCTAATAGACTCCCTTTCACATTGTTAGTGCGCATGCGCCAAACTGTCTCGTTCCGCGTTATCTCCGCGAGATTACACTCGAAGGGGCAACCTTTATACGGCTGCCTATACGCTTCACAATGGAATATGGAAAAGATGAAAAGAAAAATAAATTTGCAAATAAAGATTAGACTTATAGTAAAAATAAAATGAGAAATATAACAAATAACTGATTAATTCCAATATTCTTAAAATAAAACGGAATATTTGAGATCAGAATAACTGATTTCTAAGCATCCAAGACTAACTTTTTTCGAATGAGCTGGTGTAGGCCTATTTATTTCGTAATATATCGTTTCATGTTTAATAATCATTTTATTTCTATTGCTTAAAAAATATAATAATCTGTCAAAGTTGTGCTCGTGTGTTTAGAAAATTATTATGCGCATATGAAATTAGTGCACAAATCTCATGAACTAGTTCAAATAATGTTTTAGAATGCGCCTACAAGTCAAAGCCCACAGGTTCATTTTCACTATTTCTCTCCGATACTGGGTCCGAGCTATTTCTACACATTCTTGAGCAAAAATCTGCATGCATTTAAAATAAGATTACGTATACATTTTATCATATCAATAATTTCCATCCATATTTATAATTCCATATTTTGAGTATGCGAGCAGTGAAGTTCATGTTTATCCAAGACTTATGGTTGCATTTCGTACACTTGATGTTTAAACATGGTCTTTCTTTGGCTAAAGCTCGGGTCCAGTAAAAACACATTTTGGCCATCCCACGAGAAAATCTGTCTTCATGGTTTCTTACTGAGAAAGACTCAAACTAGTCTGCTCAACTACAGAGACTGGCTAGAAAAATGAAATTTTGCTTGAAGCAAGTGTAGAAATACTTTCCAACAAGCGGCTAGTAAAGTCGCTGATCAGACTACGTGGTTAGGTGGTTAAGAAGACAGACATGTGCCTTTGTTGTTCACATGCACCAAAGTCGGATTTTCTCGCGTCATGTCCACTCTAGGTACTATGCATCCGGTTCTTCAATGTGTGAATTTTAGTAATGCCCAGGGCATGAAAGCAATAAAATCTAAAACACGTCCGCCGGTCGGCACCCGTTCAAAGCCTGGATGATTTATGAGGTGATAAGTAGCTTTCTTTAAAGTTGGTCGTGAGATCTGATTCTTCGTCTGCATCCAAAATGTGTGTGTGTGTGTGTGTGTGTGTGTGTGTGTGTGTGTGTGTGTGTGTGTGTGTGTGTGTGTGTGTGCACAGCGAAGGCTCTCGCGAGCCTGCGCGTGAGTGGACGTTGTGTATTATACCACGTACGAAAAATGATTGAATAAAGGGTCTATGAATGGAGATACCTACTCAGTACTGAAATTTCTGTTTTATGAGATCGCTTTTATCGCATATGCTTATAGTGATTGTGCAGAGGCGGATTCAGAGGGGGTTCGCTTCCCTCCCGTTTTTAAATATCCTATAAAATGAAATCATTTGGCCTCAGTGAAACCAAATTATTTTATTTTCATTGGATATTTAAGTAACAAAGAGATAAAATCAGCACACCCACACGCACCTTTATACATATGAACCCTTTTTCCAGAAATCTTGGATCCGTCAATGTTGTGCTTGCAGCATGCTCGCACGTCTATCTGTTAGCATGCATGCAGCAGTGTGCATGCTTATCTGGTGGGGGTAGATCTATTTTTGTCTGGGCTTCCGTCTACCGCTTTTCTTTGTGCGCGCTCGGACAAAACAATGGGTCCGAGGTGTGTGCGAGCAGCGAATGCCCTGATTACTGCGTATTTGAACATGCTCATCTGAGTTGTCGATGTTCGCATATTAGTTGGCAGGCATGTATTACAAATAGTTCAGGTGAATTCGTGATTCCATTTGAGCATTTATAGTTGTGCGCCGACTTTAGCTTGATATCAAAGTATATTTTACACTAATTATTGCGAGAATAATACGCAAGACTTAGAAAATTATATATATGAAAACAAAGATTTTATCTTATTTCATCAATATAGCAATCCCATTCCAGCTTTTAAAGACCAAAAATCGACTTTTTAAGGAACTATATGTGTTTTGGCAATGTAACTAATAGGCAATCTGCCCCTTCATTTGCAAAAACGACTTTATCGATTTTTCAATTGAAGAGCGATTGCTAAGGGAGGTAACAATGTGAAAGGAGTCTATTTCTCCCCTTGTCACCTCCCATCAATACGACAGCTTTTCTCTCAACTTTGGTAAAGTCCTGTAAATTCGGACAGCAAGCTAAATTCGGACAGTGACCTTGTTTGTTGCTTATTTTAATTATTGTTATAAAATTTGATTAAATTAGCAAACAGTGAAAATCCTGATGAGACAGCTCATTAGTAGCCAGCCGTCTCGTCAGGATTTTCACTGTTTGCAAATGCATGTCCCAATTTACCTGATGTCCGAAGTTACACGACTTTACCCTATAAACTACCAGTACATCATAACTCGATGTAAAATGCGACATAAAAATGAACTACTCGGACAAACTATGAAAATTGTAAAGAATGTTTTGATGCACGGTTCAAAAGATTCCAAAGAGAGTCTAGATCTACCTTTGGGTCGTTATAGCCAAAGATTTCAAAGTGAAGCTCCTATTGTGGCCCAGCTAAAATAGCAGGTTGTCGTATAAAAACACAATTAATGTAATTGCCCAAAAACAATTTTACGCTGAAGAGAACTTGCGGTATAAATGATATCATGATATACGCCTTGGTGCAAGTACACTGAATATGTAAAACCGGTTTTCTGGTTCACTCAAAGGCAATGCTCTGCAATAAAAATTAGCAAGAAAACTAAAGTATTGGATAACTCTTGACAACTACAGTACTTTTAGATAGTAAAATCAAACTGCGCTAATGCTCTCATGCGATATAGATAATTATAGAGTTCATTGCTTTTCTGGACAGGCAGTCAGACAGACGTACATACAGACAAAGAGAGAGACAGACAGACACATGCAAATACCATCAGTGATCGTTAGGCACGCACGCACACACACATGGTGGCAGGCGGACAGGCTGGGGAGCAGATAGGCAATCGGAGGGACAGAGAGACAAACAGACAAACATATAGGTACATACAAACATCTCTAATGGTCGTCTAAGATAAAAGAAGAGCCCTCCAACTGCAGCAGCTAGATGAATGACGTGTGATGGCTTTATTCTTTCAAATAACTTCATAGTCGCTTTACTGTCACTGAAAAAGATAAATTGTTCTTAGAACCTGTTGATCATTTTCGTCTAGGAAATGCCATCTACTTATTACGTCTGCTGCACATATTCAAATGCACTCCAGACAAATGTTGTCATTGAGGCAAACACTATGAACCCTATCAGACTGCTCCCTTGGCTTCTATGTGCATTTTAATGCTTTTTGAGTTGCGTTTGTGACCAGATTTCACAAATAAAAAAAGAATACACGTTAGAAGTGCACGTGTCATGTCAAGAAGTGTATGTATCATAAAAAGATACCTGTCAAAGGTTTACTGAATCTATCTACTTCGGGATGCCGTAGTTACAATTATCAAGGTGTTACTATATATTAGTTGTTTGGGCCTTCGAAGTTCGAAGTGTTGAGTTGTAACTATATTTTTGTTCTTTAGGCCATCGAAGTTAGAATTATCGAGGTTTTATCTCCTTGTTATATCTTGATCTATATGTTTTAGGAGATGATGCATTGATAAGTTAGGGGTCTTTCATGCAAACCAAATATCTATGCGTCTTGATCCACATCTGAATTATGGGTGAGGTTGGCGCCGTTAAACCTTTTTAAGCCCTCCAGTAAAATATTTTACTGACCGTTCCAAGGCGGTACTTCTTTTGTGGATCTTTTATGTTTTTGTTCTGTCTTGTGTTTGCCATGTCTTTGTGCGTGTCTGTTTATATGTGCTTTGTGGTCACCTGCTGGGAAAGGGCTGACCTCTTGGCCCTCGTTTGTGGTGTCTGCTGTGAGCTTGTCACTTTGCCATTGGTATCCTGGGTCAGGTGTGGTACTTGATTGTATCGATTCTTGATCTTTGCACCCTTACTAACTTTTACTATACTTTTGTTCTTAGCACCATCGAAGTTCGGATAATCGAGGTTTTGCTATATTTTTGCTCTTTGGGTCATCGAAGTTCGATTATAGAATTTTTGCTATATTTTTTATATTTGGGTCATCGAAGTTCGAATTATCGAAGATTGACTATATCTTTGTTGTCTGGATCGTCGAAGTTCGAATTATTGAAGCTTTACTAAATAGTATAGCTTTGTTATTAGGCCCATCTAAGTTCGAATTATCCAGGTTTTACTTATATCTGTTATTTTGGCCATCAAATGTCAAATTATTGAGGTTTTACTATACATTGTTATTTTGACCATCAACCTTCGAATTTTTGAGGTTATACTATATATTTGTACTGCGAGCTATTACAGTTCGTGTTACCAAGGTTATTCTGTATGTGAGCCGCGACATGTGATTTCTAACAATGTGGTATTTTGACCAGTGTAGACTCAGATGAGCCTGTGCAGTCTCCTTCTAAGCTTAGAAACTCCAAATGACGTTCAGTCAGTAGCTTAACACTCATAGAATATTCAAGTGACTAGCAAAGGCTCTGATCAGACTGCGCATATGCTGGAAATCTCATGTCACGGCTCATGTGTGTACTTACAGCAGGTCAGCATCTTCAATGTCGACAAAATGCCATTCTTCATCCTCTCTTTGTTCTCCATCCTTCAACACAGCTTGGATTGCATGACCGGCTAAACCATTAGATCCTGTCACCAGAATAACCTTCTTAGCAGACATCCTATCTACAGTTGTTTCTCGTTCACTCAAGTCCACAAATGTGAGTTATCAGTAGCTCGACGAAATTGGAATAGATCTGTAAATAAAAATGAGCCACTTAATAGGCGTTTTATATTAATCGCAAACGAACCCATGTGCGGAGCCAGAGGGGGACACAGGGGTCCTGACCCCCCCCCCTCCTGAAAATCACAAAAATATAGGCTTATTTAGCAATACTTATCCGGATCCCTTAAAATTCACGAAGCTATCAACCAGCATCCAATGTTGGGCCACCATTGACACGCCAGCAAAACGCCATTTAACTAGCGTTTAGCTGACTGGCCGATGATGGCCCGCTTATAGTGGTATTTGTATCCTCTCTCCCCACATCAAATAAAAAAAACAAAGGTTGTCAAAACTTTCTGGATTCGCGCGTGGAAACCGGCGACTTCTAAACAAACCGTAAAACAAGCTCTGCAATTAACCCTTAAAGCGCCAAGAAAAAATGCATCTGAAAATGTAGTCTGCTGAAGTCGTCTGCTGCAAAGAATTGCCTAACATAACTGACGAATTAAGAATAGAAGCAAACAGCGTAGACCCAGAACAGACTGCTCCTATGGGAGCAGTCTGATCTGGGTCCACACTGTTTGCCTCAGAGGCTTCTTAAAAATTTCAGCAGACGAGAAAAGCAGACGACTTTTGTTGCGGTTGGCGCATTAAGGGTTAACAACGAACAAACGTTTATTTTCCAAAATATGTTGCAGACACAGGAAAGGCTTGTTAACTTAGAATCCCCAACAGCAATGCTCTTTTGTAGATCTTCACAATTGCTTTTTATATACGAACCGTGACCTATGAAAAGACAGTTGAACACAATTATATGCTATGGAGGCATGACAAAGTCACATTGCATTTATAGATGATAGTTTAACGCATAATGTGCCACTTTAATGGTACGATACACAGAAAGATAATATTATAAGCATCAAATAGTTGATATGCATAGTAACTTCACCCTAGTACCGTCATCTAGGATAGGATCGTATTGTTGCAATTACAAGCACCATATTATTGCCATGAAAGTATTGTTTTGCTGTCATTGCAAGCATTTGGCTTTTGCCTGGACAGTATCGTATTGTTGTCATTGAAAGCTCCTATCTACATGTATGTCATTGCCATGATAGTTCTATTTGCTGCCATTGCAAGCATCTGGCTTTTGCTGGGACAGTATCGTATTGTTGTTGCAAGCACCATGTTATTGCAATAATAGTACTGTTTTGCTGTCATTGCAAGCATCTGGCTTTTGCCTGGACAGTATCGTATTGTTGTCATTGCAAAACCATATAATTGTCAGGATAGTATTGTTTTGCTGTCATTGCAAGCATCTGGCCTTTGCCTGGACAGTATCGTATTGTTGACATTGCAACCACTGTGTTATTGCAATGTTAGTATTGTTTTGCTGTCATAGGAAGCATATGGCTTTTGCCTGGACAGTATCGTATTGTTGTCATTGCAAGAACCATGAGCACACATTATTGCCATGATAGTACTGTTTTGATACCATTGCAAGCATCAAGCCTTTGCCTGGCAGTATCGTATTATTGTCATTGAAAGCTCCTATCTATGCTATTGCTATGATGGTATTGTTTCCGTAAATGATTCCAACTCAATGTTTTTATCGAATTTTTCCAGCGATTTTGTTTGGTCCTTGACAAAATCGAATTCGTTTTCACACTTTTATAAAAACCCTGGCAGGAATTACTGGGCTACCTTTTTACTTTCTGTATCATCTCTTCAAGATCACCATAGCTTGAAGATGAACAGGCATCTTACCCTTTTGTCTCCGCTATGCTTGAATCTATCGCAGTGGACAAGAGTATACATTTCCGAAAAGCAAGTACTCGCAATTGAGTCCACGTGTTTGGAAACTGTCTCCGAAAGTGGTATCCTGCCCAACCCACTCCCAAGTACTGTTCAACATGTAGAAATGCCGATTGAAGGTTTCATAACGCAAAGCCATCGACTAGGTATAGCTTTTTATTTGCAAAGTATGATTTGAAGCTGTTATATGGTAACTTAGTTAACGTGAATGTTACACGGTAGCATCCCAAATGCTAGAGGGCAAACATGTGCCATTTAGCATCTTATATAATGCAGTTTTTGAAAATCACAGTATTCAAAATTGGAGAGTCTATAGACAGCTTACGGTTTTCCTTAGTTCCAATGAAAAGGAGAAAAAACATAACAAAACAATAATCTAGGCATTTTACTCAACATTAAAAAATCTCAACTTTTTGGTTTTGTGGTCTATATGTTTCCCTAGACAAAAAAAAACCCCAAGTTAACATACAACAGGACAAATTATCCAACGATTTGTTTGTACAGGTCTGAAAGGGTGTGGCAGTTTGTGTTTTGCGGTGTTTCAATGGATCCGATATACAGTAATACACACATTTCTCTCCCCGTCTCCACGTATTGATATGGAAGACTCGATGGAACTAGCGCGTGGCAATACAACTACCGTGATGGCGAGGGATCTACCGCGCCTTAAAATTTTGGCATCCGATGATTCCTTAATAGTACATACATGTTTGTTTGTTTGTTTGTTTGTTTGATTCTTTACGTCCCATCAACAATCTTTCAGTTATATAGAGACGGTCTTCCTGGGTTGAACCAGTACTAAGCTAGGATAAATGTGTCTTGCTCAAGGACCACAACGCAGTGACGCCGGTGAGGCTCGAACCCGCGGCCCTTCGGTCTCGAGTCAAGCGCTCTACCACTGAGCCACTGCGCTCCCTGGTACATACATGTAGACGGTAGAACGAGAGCCTTTTTACACATGTTCTGAGCATATCGGTCCAATATAAAAAAAAGTACATACATGTAGACGGGTTGATTTTTTATATTGGACCGATATGCTCAGAACATGTGTAAAAAGGCTCTCGTTCTGAGTGTTAACCTGCAAAACATCGCATACTTCCGACGTCACACTGGTAAATGTGTACGTCGATTTGGTGGTATTTAAGCGTATTGCCGGTACTTAATAGACCGGAAGTGGTAGATATTGGTGTTAATACTGTATAGAAAAACATGCCATATGCCTAAAGGACTATAGACTTCAATCATTTTTAAGTATTCAGTATGTGCATGGTGATTTATGTAAGCATTTAGGAATAGATTCGAGTACCGATCTGGATGATCGGTACTCGAATCTATTCCTAAATGCTTGCACAAATCGCCATGCACATACTGAATACTTAAAAATGATCTAATTCTATAGGCCTTTAGGCATATGGCATGTTTTTTCTATATTGTATTAACACCAATATCTACCACTTCCGGTCTATGACGCGTAAATACCAGCAAACCGACGCATACATTTACCAGTGTGGACGTGTTGACATAAAACCACAGGAGCTTGAAATTCGGTCGAGCTTGAAGTTCGGTCCTTATATCACCTCTATCATGGGCCTCAAAACCAAAATTTACAATGTCACTACTACTACGTAGTGACAATGTGAGCGTTTGGTTATGACATAATGACATTGTGAGCTTTTGGTTTTGAGGCTATAAGGACCGAACTTCAAGCTCCTGTGATAAAACTGAAGAAAGGCCGTTCTTTGTTCGATTTGGCTACATTTGTCATCTCAAAGCAAAGCTTTTTTTTCAATATTGTGTTGTCCTATTTAAAAAGGTATATCATATCAACATGGAATAGCATTGCCGAAATACAACATAGTTTGTTCATTCTTTTACAAACAATCAAAACACGCAAGTCCTCTACAGTTAGAGATCCCAGTGTCCCAGTTTATCTTGCACCCTAGACAGCTTAGATTTTTTATAGCATTTCATAAGTAAAAACTCGATCATGAAGAAAAATCATGACATCAGTTATTTTTGTTACTTAAATATTGCCTAATTTATTTTAACCCATTATTTATGGTTCAGTTGAACAACTTATCGGATTTAAACATATTTATTGGTCTATTGTACTAATTTAACGCAAATGTACATGACCTGTAAATTAAGAATTTTTCTCCGAGAATTTTATTTTGCGAATAACGTCAAAAGACATATTTGAGATGTTAAAAATCGGGCCTGGAGAACGATTTACCGACATCAATAAACAGCAGAGTTATTTTGCCATTCGCTACGGTTTTTTTTATCGCGAACACCGCGAAGTTTCGCGAAATTAAAACACTCGCGAAAACTTCTGAATTTACAGTTGTACGCAATTTTTGCAAATAGTACGGAGCAGGATAAAACTATCAAACAGCATTCGTAAAGAAAGTAACATTTTATTCTTGTGATGAAATTCTCGAATGTAGAATATACGGACATATGCCCTTAAACCTTGATAGATGACAGTACACCTGTACTTAATACATCGTAGTGAGTGAATCACAATACGATGTCGAAAGACAGACATTGCAAGCACCGTGTTATTGCAATGTTAGTATTGTTTTGCTGTCATAGGAAGCATATCGCTTTTGCCTGGACAGTATCGTATTGTTGTTATCGTAGTCGAAGGATCTATACCGTATCGTAGTGTACAACTAAGTCCAATGGGATACAACTCGGTCAATTTTCGTTACAGATATGACTAAATTCGAAGCAGCTAGGGGAACATCCAAGACAATAATCTGAAAATATCACCCTGTGGTCTCGGTAGAGAGAGAGAGAGAGAGAGAGAGAGAGAGAGAGAGAATCCAACTTGTTATCCATCGACAGTTTTAAGTTTCTGGTCCATACTAGGCTAATGTGCAATGGCCACTTTTGTGTTAGCATATTGACCTACTCTTCATTCCCTTCAAATCGATATGCAACCTGGCCACTTGCTGAAGAAAGTCTTATTTTGGCCCTATTCCCATCCAATGAGTGAGTGTAAGGGTTTTCTGATTGCTCGCATGTTTATCTACTCGCCATTCCCTTCAATTTGATATGCAACATGACCCCTTTCTGAATTGATATGCAACATAAAAACTTTCTACAAAATATGAATCTTAGCCCTAGCCCCTTACCCCCTCCCACTTGCAAAGGGGTCAGGGGTTTGTAAAAGGGTTTATATTTTGGTTTTGTGTTGTAATGATCAACTCCCTTCATCCCCCGTCACTTTGTTATTATAAATAACAACAACTTTCTAGCAAAAGTGATGTTGCACCAGAAAGCATATGTTACGTATACTCATTAGGAATGTCTCAACAAATGCTTCATTGTAATGTCTCATCGTGAGTCTCCCAATGAAACCGCAACAATTGTATTTATTAAGAAAACAACAAAAAAACTTCCACGCAGTTTTCGCTTGAAAAAAAGCTTGACTAGTAAGTCAAGTCAAATGCATTAGCAAGGTGTCAATTAAACACCTCTGCTTGTTATGCAGGAGATGGGATAACAACGAAAATTAAAGTATTTGTTGATGAACGTTTTTTTCAAGAAGCACATCTAGACATCAAAAAGAATGTATGACATACATTGTGTTGTTGTTCTTCTTCTTGTTTTTGTTTTGTGTTGATTTTTTTATGTCCCAGTCAACAATTTTTCAGTCATGTTGGGGCGAGTTTTAATTTTCCTGGGTTGAACCACTACTTAGCATAGGATAAAGTTTCACTTGCTCAAGGACACAACACTGTGACCCAGGTGTGTTGAGAAAATCAACATTTTGCTTTTTTATACCCCATAAATTATTATCATGTACTTTGAAAATAATTTAATGATAATAGTTGTTTGTTTGTTTTGGTTCTTTGCGTTCCAGTCAACAATTTTTCAGCCATGTCGGGACGGGTCTTCCTGTGTTATACCAGTACTAAGCGGCGGATAAAGTGTCTTGCTCAAGGACACAGCACAGTGACTCCAAAGGCAGCGAGACTCGAACTAGCAACCCTGCGATTCCCAGTCTAATGCTCTACCAACTGTGCCCCTGCTCTCCGCACGATGATAACCATCATCATCATAAAACATTAATATTAATCTTGATCACTTAGTCATCTCAACCCTTGGAGCGAAACCAAGTTTATTGGTCATACCATCTAACAAGACATTACATACGAGGGTCATTTGGAAAGTTCTCAGCATGGCATCATAACTCCTCAATGCGTTGATAAAATGCTATTAACTAATAGATTTTGGAAACTAGAACTCAAATTTTTGTCGAAAAGGGACTTGGTGTGCACGTGCAGCTCATGCTTAAAATGAGTAGGGGTTTATATATAGGCGGAAATTTTAAGCAAAATACTAGGAAAAGCCACGGAAAATTGGGGACCTTATTTGCGATCATGATTTGACAAGCCAACTTATATTTTATTAAAATGTATTGTGTGGTGACTGCTTGCACGACACGCACCTTTACATTCGGAAAATGTTGACTAATAGAGAAATGGTAAACTTTCAAAAATGGGACTTTTTTCGATGTTTCTTTATACTTTTACTATAAATTGTGTCACTACAGGAGCACGAAAAAATCCTATTGAGTATACGTTTTTTTATTTATAGCCAACAATGCATAAAAATCATTTCGTCGCGCAAAATGTGTGGCTTTATTAGTTCTGTATTCAAGAAAATGATTCCTAATAACACTACCACTACTTTTCAAGAAGTGGATGGGGTAACTCAACCCCACATATTTTGTCGCTGGCATAAGAACTTCTCATGGTATCGCGTTAACCATCACAGAATTGATCGATTTCTACTCTCAAGGTAGTTTTACTTTTTTGTTTGCCATGTTTTCAATTGAACTGAACCAGGACGTTTACTCATAGCTAAACTCATTTTGCCCATATAAAACTTTTTAGAGTTGTCTTCCCTTTGTTCTAGTTTACAAAATTTCTTTTGATTTCAATACAAAGAGCATAAAGTGTGCTTGCCAAAGATACCAACATACAGCATTGTTAAGCTACTGTCGGTTATATATTTTCAAAATATGTGCAATCTGACATGCGATTTGTAGACGTAAAAATAGGCGCAATGCTTTGCTTTCTAAACGGTTTTGGTATTGCTGTTCCGGTATTTATGTATTAGAAACATCCAACTCGGTCATCAATCGTACAATCACTGTACCAGATTGTTGCCTACCAAATCGTACAAAATTATCTAATTTAATGTTCTATTCTCAATGTTCTGCACACTTTTCCAAAGGTAAAAAAGTTATATTTTCCACTAAAATTTTGCGTTTTCCAGTATGCAAACAGTACATGTATTCACAGTAATATTTTTTTGTGTTTGCATCATAAAATCCTCATAAATATTGTGCTATAACAAAGAAGAAATATAGCTCTTTAAAATGATACCAAACACGATAGGGTTTGTAAATTGGTTACTGAGATAAAAGACCATGCTAAGAACTTTCCAAATGCCCCTCGTATAATAAAAATCTAGATTTTAAAAGTGCTGAAATACGCATTGATATATCCCATATATTATTTTCATGTACTTGAAAAAATATTTTGATGATAGTACAGTAAAACCTGTCTTAAGCGGCTACTCAAAAAGAAAACCAAAAACTGGTTTTCAAGATCATTTATCGCTTAATGTAGGTCCTGAAGCGCTCACCTGATCTCCTTGATAATGTTAAAACAGGTCACAGTCATTTAAGGCTTATTATTCAAACATAGTTTGTTTTACCCTACATTGGCATTGTGGTCATTTTGGTCAAATATCATATTTATATCTACTGAATACTCCTTATGAAATTTGATTTCATACAGCCCAGTGATTTTGGGGAGGGAAATGATGTTAAGATATGTGTGTGGCAGTCCAAAATGAGTGGCCTTGGATGAAAGGTCGTAGGTCAGCTTGACCTTTGGCGCTTATATAAAACCAGTGTCTAATTAGGTTTAACATTTCTCTCAAGTATTATGATTTCCGCTTAAAACTGCATAGTCTGTAACTTTTGATCTTCTAATTTTAATAATAATGTTTTTATTTTTCAAGAACACCGTAAAAATACTCAAATTCAGGTAAACATTTTACCATTTTCGTAAATCTTAACAAGTTATCACTATCAAAACAACTGCATTTATGTTAAAATTCAACGGTCTAGAATTATTGGAGGGACGCAAATAATTACCAACAAGAGAAAAAAAATCACCTATTTGATAGGATAATTCACTTTTTCATGCAGTTTTCAGCTGTACTGAACATTTTTATTGTGAAAGCATAGCTTAATTCTACTTTTACAAATGATTTAAAAAGAAAATAAAATTTTTCGAAAAATGTCCATAGTTACAGAGTATGCAGCTTTAAAGAGTTACAGAAAAATGAACTATGCATTACGAATCAAACTTGGCCTTGCCATAAAAATGGTCAAGGTCAACCCAGATTCATCATTTGTGCAAACCTGGTGGGGCCCAAATCCCCAATGCAACATACCAAGTCTCCAAAGCCACTGGCCTTTGGTTCCAGAGAAGAAGATATTTAAATAGGCTTGACCTTATATGGGCATGGCGGCCATCTTGGTCATGTGACCACAAACATTTGTTATAAATTTACTCCCCTTAATTTAAGGAGTCGCCATATAATATTTGAGTTAAATTGGTCTTGTGGTTTCTTAGAAAACTACGTTTTAATATATTGATAGGACTACAATATGAGCGAACTTGGCTGAAAGGTCAACCTTGACCTTTGGAACTTATTTATAGCCATTGTCTCATTGAGTTTAGTGTTTCAAGTGAGAATAATGACGTTGGCTTCAACAGTAATCAAAAATTCAACTTTTCAAAAAATTACAAATCTAAATGCATTAGGAAGCAAATTTGACCTTAATGTTAAGTAGGTGAAGGTCAACCTAGGAACATCACTTGAACAAACTTGGTAGGCCCCACATCCCAAATGTTACATACCAAATCCTAATGTCATCAACTATCTGGTTCTAGAGAAGATGATTTTAATGGGTTTTTACCATATATATGGGCATGTCGGCCATCTTGGGCATGTGATCAAAACAATTTGTATATATTTTGGCCACATTATCTAAAGGAGTCTTTGTATTAACTTTGAGTTTGATTGGCCCAATGGTTTCTGAGAAAACTGTGTTTTAATATATTGATGGGAATCCAATAAGAGTGACCTCAAGTGAAAGGTCAAAGATCAACCTTGACCTTTGGGACTTATTTATAGCCATTGTCCCATCAGGTTTAACATATCTAGCGATTATAATGACTTTGGCTTGTTCAAAAAAATCAACTTTTCAAAAAAAAATTCTCATTTTAATGCAAATTTTACCTTGACGTTAAATAGGTCAAGGTCAACCTAGAATCAACATTTGAACAAACTTGGTGGGCCCTACATCCCCAATGCTACATACCAAGTCCTAAGGTCATCGGCCTTCTGGTTCTGGAGAAGAAGATTTTGAAAGGGTTTTTACCATATATGGGCGTGGCGGCCATCTTGGTCATGTGACCAGAGCCATTTGAATAAACTTTCATTTCCTTATCCTAAGGAGTCTCCATATGAAATTTGAGTTCAATTGGCCCAGTAGTTTCAGAGGAGAAGATGTTTGAAAATGTTGACGGACGGACGACGGAGTCACTGGTATATCCGAGAGAGCATTCTGCAATACTTTCGACCTTCATTAAAGCTATCATCTGTCTTTAAGGTAGTACCGGGCTCACCAGCATATGTCCAAAAAGTTACCATCTTTCGATATGTTAAAAAATAGCTCAAAACTCATCTATTTTGACAAAAATGACAGGAACTTACCGTGCTTTTTAAAAGTTATTAAACATTAAAAATCGTAAAATATGAGTTTTTCAAAATATCAACTTCTTATATTTTAAAAAGATTGCAAGTGAGAAATGCCATATATTCTTCCTGGGAATACGCTACATGCTTTTGGCTAATAAGAGAACACAAAAAAACGCGAAAAGGGACGTAGCTTATTTTTTAAGCTAAAATCTATTTTGTAAAAAAACATTAAGGCAAAAAAATCATTTAAATCTTGAATAAAAGATATCACACAATGTAACTACAGAAACAAAAAAACTTATCATTTTGAAGGAAATTTTGCATAGAAACGTATAATTAGTTAAAAAGCATATGTCACCGTGCTCGTTTTTCTTTTTTGTGTTTTTTTCTGTTTTTTACCTCCGAAATAAAAACAGGCAAGGAGTGCCATACCTGCTTCGTTGTTTAATTTGGTGTGTGTAGACAGTGTATTGTTTGAGTCGATGTTGTTTGATTTAGGTCTGTGTGCGAGAAGCCTATTATTTGTCTGCTCCTCATTTTGCACGTTCTAGGACCCCTTAAGACCTTTATAAGCGCGTTCGTGCGCGCGCGCTTGTGTGTGTGCCTATATGAGAGAGAGAGAGAGAGAGAGAGAGAGAGAGAGAGAGAGAGAGAGAGAGAGAGAGAGAGAAGGGCAATTCACGTGTTGTTGATAAATAGCATTATTGTTGTTGCTTTAATTCTTTTCTTCTTTTCTTTTCTTTTCGTACAGTATACGTATTCTGCATTCGTTACAAAATTGACATCATCAGCAGTAACGCGTATAGAAGTGTCGTCAGGATGATGCAAGTCTTTGATCTGGTAAAATGTTCTATTTCAAAAACGTTGTTGCAAGTTTTCAAGCGAGAAAATGACCTCATATTATGCAATGATGGTTTTCTCATATACTTATAACTGCTAGACCCCTCAGGGGTAGTCATAACCCTCTCCTTTCTGGTTTGGGTTTCAACCCCACCCTAGTGTTCTAGCAGGTGGTAATGCATAGAAAATCACGTTTGATCCCAATATTGAAGTTATTAAACGAGCTGTAAAAAGAGATGGAATGCGAGGCTTGCCAAGAATTTTGTCCCTTATTCGTGACAAGCTTAATAAATTTAATAATACAGGAGCACGACTGTTAGGTTCTATTTATTGTACGACTCTAAAACTACTTTTAAATCGCGTTTAGAAATTGCGTGGAGCTATGCTTTGATGTTGCCATATAATTATATGAGAAACCATTATGGACGTCATTACATAGCGTTACAAAAATTTGTAAACCACTAATGGTACATGTCGTTATGTCACTCCCATGATAAACATAAACGAACAAAAAGTAAGTAAACAAACAAACAAACAAACAATAGGGCTCAAACCAGGGACTACTTGGTCTCAAGTTGAACATTCTACCACTGCGGCAATCACGCTTAGGGATGTCAGTTACAACGCAATGTGGTTCTGGACGACAATTCGTTACGGGCCTATGTCGACTGCTTACCTGTGCTGGACGACAGGTAACGGGTTTTAGATGACAGATTTAGGGTTTTGGACGACAGTGGAGAGGGGCAACACACACAGACGTCGTAGAAAATGATAATATAGTGTGTTTGGCTATTTTAAATAATTCCTGTCAGATTAGTGTTTGTAAGTTTGACATTAGAAGTACAAACACCATAGATATTTGTAGGAAAAATGTATAGTGTCATCTGATTAGTCAATACATGATGACAGACTGTTCTCATCATCTCGACCAATCAGATGACACTATACATTTGCTGCGACACTTGCACAATAGAAGAGAACAAAACAACAAAGATGGCTGTGCACCCATCTATCCATCACACGCATACAATCAGACTTCACAGAAAAAACAAAATGACAATAAAACAGTGACTGTGGCAAACATCTGATATAGGGCGGAGGATAGAGCAAGCAATTGTTTATTCAAATGGTATACGCACGAGATTGTAACCTGAATAATAACGGTGTTATTCACCCAGAAACAATTTATGCAGCAGCGGAGTGACCGTCCTTCCCTCTACTACGTAGAGGGTATACAAGTATAGAAAAAAGATCAACGTCAAGCTCCTGTAAATTGTAACATGTCCTTCTTAAAAGAAAACTGAAAACCTCAAAAATTTCATTTTTCTAATGTTACTGGTTAGAGACGACTAGGTAACAGGCAATAGACGACGTCAGTTTTTCTGTAACAGATGAGAGACGACATTTTCCTTTCTTTCATGAACACTTGAGTAGATGTAAATACTGCTCTGAAGCCTATTTAACGCCTGAAGAAGTAGTTCAGCATTGTGCGACCTCCCATTGAATGTGCATACCAAGCCCCAGGTAATCAGAAGAATTTAAAGGTTAATACCATATATGGGATTGGTGGCTTTTATAGTTTTCTGGTTTCAGAGAATATTTAAAAGATGTTTTACCTTATTTGGGCATGGCGGCATCTTGGTCACAAGACCAAGAAGTTGGTGAGTATGATCAGAAAATACAACTATCATAAACTCCAGACCAACCCACTACATCATGAGGAAAAGCCACTGAACCTTTACAGTAACAAGATATCCGTGAGACAATAAAAGCAAAGCTACCAGCTCTCTCTTTCTCTTCAAGATGATTGCAAAACTAGGAAGGGCACAAAATAATGCATACCAAAACAAAGACAAACACAGAACCCCATAATGAGAAGTACATTAAACAATAGATCAACAACAAGAGATTGACCGCCTCAGAATGGACAGCAGCCTAAGCAACGGGGATGGGGGCTTAAATGCATTTTAAGATCATTCGAATAACTATCTTCCCTCCATCCTAAGGAGTCTCCATATGAAATTCGATTGACATTGTGGTTTCAAAGGAGATGTTTGACAATGTTGACGAACAGACAGACGAATGGAGGCTGGAGTCATTTGTATACTATTAGCTTACCTCGGAACCTTCAGCTTTGGTACGCTTAAAACGTTCTTTTATTCAACCATGTATGATATGTGACTTGCACTTTGTCAGACCTGGAGCTTATTTAGGGCAATTGCGGGTAATACTTCCCACATTAACATCTATTTAATTGTTTGCATACATTTTGCTTTATGTATTGCTTGTCAATTTATGAAATAAAAAGGATATGTCACTCCACTCAATTTTTCATAATCTCACATGGAAGTTTTCAGCATTTTACAAATTTTCTGAAAAAATCCAAGTCCTTAATATTAAGCTAATAAACTAGGCCAAAAAAGAAACGCCGCATATAAAGATTAAAAATATTGCACATTAAATGAGATTTACAAAATTTCATCTGCTATCTATGTTTCGCTACTATTCCTACCACACATTATTCCCATTGTTGTATTGAGCTCAGTCAACCCAAACCAGTGTACTGGCTGTCTTTTTATTTTCAAGTTTTTCACGTGCACATTCATTTTATTTAGATTTACGCATGTAATAACTACTAGAATCACAAGTCTAATATCCAATTTGTTTGAAAACATTCTAAAAATTTAAAATTAAAATTTACACTTTGCTAATTTACGCTGCCAAACCGGACAAATGTTGAACGTAAAAAGGTGATAAGAATGTTACAAGCTAACGTGACGCCATCGGAGATTTCCCAACAATTTCGATGCCATGCAAGGATGGTTGAACGTCCTAGGAAACGTTTCTGACAAACTCGAACAATGTCAGACCGTGCACATTCATGACGTCATCGCCTAATGACGCGACGTCAAGATCGATAAAAACGTAGGTTTAAACTGGTGAATCAATTTCGTCCGGTTACAATATTAGCTAGGACACCCGCAGGAACTCATAATCCAAGAACCAGCGCTCAAACTCTGACAACTCGATTGTGATAGATTGGTGAAACTTCACCCTTATACAATGTATGCTTTATATGCGGCGTTTCTTTTTTGGCCTAGTATATATTTGTAATCGCCATCCAGCTTCCTTATTTTAATTTTAATTATTGCTCATGGCCTCAAGCTTTCTAGAAAATGTGAAAATGTATTTGTTTTCCCAAGCCATGTCAAGATACTGCATGATATATTTTGGTTATTCCCCCATAAAAGGATTTTGATTTTTGTAGTGGATTATATATAAAAAATCTGATATAAAAATCTTATTTTTTGTTAATATTACATGGACTATCATTTTACATTTAAGAAAAAAGAAAAAAATGGGGTCACCAGACTAATTATATTGTGGGGGGGGGGGGGGGGGCGAAAGTTATCCCCCCCCCCCCAAAAAAAAATGTTATAAGTGCCCACCCTGGAATCGACCCTGGTCCTCTGATTCCAAAGTCTGACACGCTAAGCACAAGGCCACGATGTCAAGTCATGTGCGTCTCGAAATAACAGTACATAATCCGAGTATTGGCCATATTCGTATTCTCATACAGGGTTAATGCAATTTCACCCTCGGTCAAAACAGAAGATTCTTTGGTGTAAGATATATTTAATAAATCCATCACTGTCGTCTCCACCTGCTACGCTGTCGACAATAACCTGTAACAAAATATTTGCAGTCGTTACACATCTGTAACATGGAAAAATGACTGCAGTACATTCGTTTTGGTTTTAAAACGCGTTCGTCTAAAGTAAGAGTTCTTTCTTGTCTATGTGATGGACAATGCAATGTTTAATCACGTCAAGTCATAAAATGTTCAAAGAAAACGAAAGTGAAAGTACTAAATAAGGATATGAGGACATGTGTAGTAGTAAAATACAGTTTCAAGAATAATAATGTATCATATACGCGTTAACTGGATACAGTTGCCATGCTCTACATGCTTGATTAAGTTTAGATAAGTGTCGCGGACAAATATATAAAGACAAAATAAGATGCTTGCGGTTTATTGTGTCTTAAGTCTCCCGAAAACGATACACATTCAATAGCACAAACCTATATTTAGAAATATTTCGTCTGGAACCCGTCACGTACTGTCGTCCAGAACCACCTTGCGTTGTAACAGACATCCCTAGGCAATGGGTTAAGAAGGGATAAAAATCGAGTTAAGTTCTTTTCATAAATGCAATTAGTAAATGGTAAGACAAGCATGCACATGTGAACGGCCATTATAAATTATTCACAGCTCGCATATATATATACAAAATAAGTCTCAGTCCAAAAACTCCCCACTGGCTAGCGAAAAATAGGGCAAAGGCACGCCCCAGCATTTAGCGAGCGCTCTTACAGTGTCCAATATGTTGCTCTTGGGTTTCATTCAAGCTATAAAAAAAAAGGAGCCCTCCCACCTACGACGCCATGTTTATAAGATAATGGACTTAAGAAGCACATTGGCTCAGTTCGTAGAGTGTTAAACTAGGGATCAAAGGATTACTAATTTGTGAATCACCAGAGTCATAGTGTTGTATCATGGGACAAGACCCTCTACAGCGAATAGTATATACATTGAATACTTTTCTGACCAGAATTGCCTGACCAGGTATTAATAGACTTTTCGCTTACTGTAAAGGCGGTAAATTTAATATTCATATCTGGGCATTGTTCGGCTAGTTCACCTGCTAAACAAGAGAAATCAGGTTCTATTTATAATTTGGTGAAGAATTAGTAAGTTGCTTGGGCCGCGCAAACGTGCGTGCATTTCATGAAAATCCTGACCGTATACACACTGATCTCACATTTATTAATCACATAATCACAAAATGTATGTTTTTGTCGTCCACTAAAATATGCGAAGCCTCAAAGACAAACAGTGCGGGCCCAGATCAGACTGCTCCTATAGGAGCAGTCTGATCTGGGTCCACAATGTTTGCCTCTATGCTTATGCTAAATAGACATTTTCAGATGCAGTTATTTTGCTGGCGTTTTAAGGACTAAATAATGTGTTTTGCGTCCATACTGCGATAATGGCGCAAGATGATACAGTTATTTTTGAATAAAACCACGCCTCATTTTCAACTTTTACCTAAGCCTTATAACGCATTCATGAGGCACCGTCTTTACAATAAGCGAAAAGTCAAAGAATATAACTCGGAACGCATTGAGGGGTGAAACTGGACCAGGCGGTCAAAATATATTTGGTCATACAGATGTGTTGATAAATGATATTTTTGTGAACGCCAATACTTGTACGTTTTAAGACAATAAATAAAGATAGCTCTTACTTTTTAAAAAAACACTCGGTTATCTTTTGATATGGGTCCCGTACCACCTTAAGTCCTTTATTTTAAGTATTTTAGAGTGGCCGTTTAAGAAAGGTTTTACTGTAGTTGTTTACTTGTTTTGGTTCTTTACGTTCCAGTTAATATTTTTTCAGTCATGTCGGGGCGAGTCTTACTGGGTTGAACTAAGCAGCAGATAAAGTGTCTTGTTTATTTTATTTGGTTCTCTACGTCCCATCAACAATCTTTCAGTTATAAATGGACGGGTCTTCCTTGGTTGAACCAGTTCTAAGCTAGGATTAATGTTCTAGCTCAATGACACAACACAGTGACGTCGGTGAGGCTCGAACCCGCGGCCCCTCGGTCTCGAGTCAAGCACTGAGCCACTGCGCTCTCATTCAGGGACTAAACATAGAGATTCCGCCGGCGGTGAGACTCGAACTAGCAACCCTTCGAACCCCAGTCTAACGCCACTCTGCTCCATACAGCAGGTAGACAGGTCAGTCAGTTAAGTCACTATCTCACTGGGATGCGATTGTTCGGCGACAGCTGGCGACAGCTGGCGACATGCATTCGCGATTGTGTCGCAAAGCGATCTTGAAACAGTTGCTGTGGTTCGTAAATTCCCCCGCATGTGTCGCAAACCGGCGCAAATGGCTTGCGAAAATTTTGATCATGTTCATAAAATTTAGGCGACACAGTTCCTCACAAAATAGTCGCAGAGTCGCGCCGGGTGTCTCGAACCCGTCGCGAACTTGTCGTGGACCATTCGCAGTTTAGTCTCTGGCAGTTTGAAACACGACAGATTTGCTAATTAATTAAGACTAAATTGCGAACCAATTGCGACATAAATAGGACACTTCGTGACTAAATTGCGAGTAAATAAAACTAAACGACGTTCGAGCAAACGTCGTGAGACAATCGCACGAACGTCTTACATGTACGATTATCGTGCGAATGTCTTAGATTACACGTAATTTTGTCGTAAATGGTTCGTATTTTTTCCCACGTAACCCAGTATATATAATAGTATGTCTTAACCCATTTATGCCGAATGGAATTTCCCAATCTTATAAATTGCACCAATCCATTTCCGTTTTAAGGGTTGTTGGGTGGTAGTTATTAATTTTATTCAAATTTTGATAGAACATTATGTAAGAAAACAGTGGAGACCCTGATCAGACGCCACGGCGTCTGGTCTAGGTCTCCCCTGTTTGCCTATATCCCATACAAAAGGAAGCTAGGCTTAAATTGGTTAAACAGTTTTCTCGCATTGTCAGTTTCACCATGCAAGCAAAACAAAAGAAAGGGAGGGATAGGGGTATGGTTGCCGCTAAACCTGACCCCAACCAACAGAACCCTTATCATGTCGGCCTGATCTTCGTCCATGTTCATCCTTCTTGAAAAAAAATAGTATTATTAGAAAATACAATATCACATGCACATTGTAGACCAACCCACGGCACCGCGAGGAAGAGGCACTGACCACTAACAGTGACAAGACATCAGGAAGGCAATCAAAGTGAAGCAACAAACTCTCTCTTCCCCATCAAGATGATTGCAAAACTGAAAAGGACACAAAGCACTGAATAACAAAACAAGGACAAACCCCTCACAAATAATGGGAACAACAATAAACAATGAATCAACAACAACAGAATCACCTCCATAGAACGGACAGCAGCCCAAGCTACTACGGATGGGCTAAAATGCATTTTACTGGTACCAACTCTTCGCTCTAGATTCTGTTGTTGTTAAAGTCTGAAGTTTTGATTACTAATAAAGTGCTGTTGTTGTTTCTTGCTACTCATTTTCTCGCACAACCATCGTGCGACTATTGCACGACCTTCCATCGACAGTCGCACGACGATCACAAGAACATCGTGAGACAATCGTCGGTGGTAAATGTGCGCAATTTCATTGTGCGAACATCGTGCGAGCATCTCGCGAATTTCGCACGACTGTCGCATGAATGTCGTGCAACATGTGTGCGATCTCGAGCTCGATTTCGCAAATAATTCGTGCGATAATCGTGCAACATTCGTGCGACTGTCGCAAATATAGTTTATCACCCATTCGGTGTGACCGTAATGTAAAAATGGTCGCAATGTCGCGTTTGTCGCAAATATGTGTCTCGAATTAGTCGCCAGTTGCTCGCTTCCCATTATTACATGTTCCAGGACCAGTGAGATACTATCTTTATACATTGCGTAGATGTCTTCAGTAAGCAATAAAAGTTGCCCTGTAATCAGTTTGCGTCAAACTCGAAATTTACTCTGGTGCAAACCCCATGTGGGTTACTAGTATTCTGATATTTTGTATACATGTAAGGTTTAAATTAATGAATTTCGTTATCTATTTATCTTTTTTTTTTTTGGGGGGGGGGGGGGGGGGTAAAAGATTTTTGTGGCTAATTTTCGGAGGGCACCACTACACTGGACTATTTTGGGGGAAGTTTTAGTGTTTATTATTAAGGTAAAACTTAGTACAGAATGGGAAGTTATTTTGGGAATGCTAAAATTCAAAAATATTTTGGGGGGTATGCCTGATATCTTTTGGGGGCAATCAGTAGATGCTGGGGCCGAGTCTACGTAGCAAGGAAAATTGAGAGTCCCCCTCGAGCTCCCTGGGCGTAAACGTGCTCGCTCTGCTACCGGATCCCTGTTTCGATCCCCCACTGAACCCCTATCTTTTCCTTTTCTATATTGCTTCAGTAACAAAATGTCCTGGGCTCACTAAAATCCTTTTTTATGACCCATACTTTGAAAAAATTGAAGGGGCATATTGCTTTGGGCTTGTCCGTCCTTCCGTCCGTTTGTGTGACCGTTACAAAAATTAAGTTGCAGTTTTGAAATTTCATAAATAGATTTGCTAGAAGCTTCAAACTTGGACAGCTAATAGAGGATAATGTGTATATTACCTGGTAAAAACTTTTAAGAAAAAAAAATCATTTTATTTCTTTCGAGTTATTACCCTTTGCATTTTAAGAGCTATTGCCCTTTGCAAATTTGGAAATAGAAAACTTGTAATAAAGATATCGCGAAAAACTTTACAGCTAGTAGCCTCAGATATGGTCAGCTGATAGAGGATAGTGATAAGATTACCTGGTGAGATCATCCTTATGGACAAGCTAATGGTTGGTGGCACAGTGTTTCATAAACACAATTTCTAGTTATCTTTATTTTTTTTCTTGCAAATGTCGAATGAGCAGTTCATTTTAAATTAATTTCATGGGCTGTACACCCCTGCAGTCATTGATTTTATTGTTTTGTCATCAAGGGGTGCAAAGTATTGTGTTTTAGTTGTTGTTTTTTGTACAATATATAATAGAATGGCTCTTCATATATTTTATGAACTATTTTGGGTACAGTATTTGGCCAAAACATACATAAATGATGGCTGAAACATAAGTGATGCCTGAAAACTGCAAACTGCACTTTTCCGGGCCCGGGCATCGGGCATCATTGATATTTCAGTCGAGATTTCAAGATGACATCATCAGCATAACATAGCAAACATATTCTCCACATAGTGCATGTTGGCATATGACAACATCTCTATGCGCGGATCCAGAAAGCTCTGTCAGAGGGGTCCAATTTTGATATTTTTTTTATTTTTTTTAGTTGATGAGGGGAGGGAGGATCCAAGTACCACTATAAACGGGTCATCATCGGCACGCCAGCGAAACGCCATTTATGGCCCGCCAGCGAAACTCCATTAAATGGCGTTTCGCTGGCGTGCCGATGATGGCCCAACATTGAATGTTGGCTTTGTAGCTGCGATTTTTCAGGGGATCCGGATCTGTATTGCTAGAAAACCCTATATTTTTGTGATTTTTCAGGGTGGGTCCGGACCTCTGTCCTCCCCCCCCCTCTGGATCCACACATGAACTCAGAAAACAACTTTTTAAAACAAAAGCTAAAAAAGGCGATCATTAAATCATATTATGTTGCACCCCGTCGTCATGGGCGGTCGACACGCTCTTTTGCAAAATAAATGATAAGTCAATCTGGTGCCTGCCTAATGCACTTTTTTATCTACGCTTTTAATCCATTTAACGCTACCTACAATTATCAAAGCGGTACATTAAAAAAAGAATAATCGACCAACATGGTTGACGTTGTATGTGAATTATCTGTTGATCACGATTCACGGGAGCGCAGTGGCTCAGTGGTAGAGTGCTTGACTCGAGACCGAAAGGCCGCGGGTTCGAGCCTAACCGGCGTCACTGCGTTGTATCCTTGAGCAAGAACATTAATCCTAGCTTAGTACTGGTTCAACCCAGGAAGACCCGTCCCTTTATAACTGAAAGATTGTTGATGGGACGTAAAGAATCAAATCAATCAATCAAACGATTCACGGGAAATCGATGCTAATATCAAAGAAATACGCTACAGTGGTTTTCGCTGCAGTCGTGATTTTAGTTAATTTAGTCATTTCATATGCCTAACTATTTAACTATTTCAAAGAAGTACAAACCTTTTACGATTTTTAATGGCTAAAATTTCGAAAACGAATTTGTCAACGGTTTTATCGGAGATCTATTACAATAAACCTAGTTTTGCCTAATATAGGCTAAAGTTCACAACAAGCATGTCAAGCAAAATCATTTCCCAGCCAAACTGTAGCCTTTGTTGATGCAATCTTGATGGTGTTAAAGTTTTGATTTTTCATCGAGGAAATTTTTGCAGAAAACCTTTTTTTTTATAAATTTGTCGGCTGATTTTGTTAAAAGTCAATTGAACAAATGAATTTTCAGTAAATGTTATTCCTTACAGATTTCTTGAGACCAACATGCGCACATTCATTTCTTGACAGAAAGGTGATAATAAGGTCACCTGTTCTGCTGCAAATCTATTCCCCCTTAACAGCATCCAAAAGTATGAAGGCAAATAAATGACATGCATATACAGAGATAATTTTGTGTGTGTTTTTTTTTAGAAAACAATCTTTAGTGAGTGCGAGTTCAGGGTTTTCCTTCAGGTTTGTATTACAGGAGTCAATAGGACTCTCTTTCTATGGGTTTTGAATGTCCCAGTGCAAATTTTAAGTCTGTCTGACACAGAACACGGTTGGACACACGGTTCCAATACGGTATACTCGGTTATACACGAGTTGACTGGTACGAGTATTGAGCTCCAACCGTGCCTGGGGAATAGTTGGTACGATTTAGACTCGAATGTAGCACGAGTATGTACGAACAAAGCACGGATATACTCGATCAACCAAGGTTTGTCACGGTTTGAACACGATTTGCAAAACGATTTTTATACGATCCAAGTACGGTCTGTTACGGCCTTGTACGATTAAACACGACTTTTACTCGATTAAAGCTGCATACTCTGTAACTATGAACATTTTTCGAAAAATTTTCTTTTCTTTTTAAATCATTTGTAAAAGTAGAATTAAGCTATGTTTTCCTAATAAAAATGTTCAGTACAGCTGAAAACTGCATAGAAAAGTGAATTATCTCATCAAATAGGTGTGTTTTACTCTTGTTGGTAATTATTTGCGTCCCTCCAATAATTCTAGACCTTTGAATTTTAACATAAATGCAGTTGTTTTGATAGTGATACCTTGTTAAGATTTACGAAAATGGTAAAATGTTTACCTGAATTTGAGTATTTTTACTGTGTTCTTGAAAATTAAAAACATTATTTTTAAAATTAGAAGATCAAAAGTTACAGACTATGCAGCTTTAACTGGACATTTATAGGGTTTACATACGGTCCAACCGACTATTCCATACGATTTATATACGATATTGACACGGTTGAGCTCACTCGTGGAGTGGACTTCATCTGCGGTTGTATTTACGGTCTCACACGGTCTGTCGCCGTCTGGTACGGTCTCAAACAGTCTCTCACGGTCTTGTACGATCGCTAATACGATTATGCACGGACATGGCACCCGTGTCAGTTTTTTAAAAGTTTTGAAAAATCATACACGGCTTACACGGATACACTCGAATGGCCCGAGTGTAACTCGGATAAGGCCACGGTTGGTTCGGTTGTGTGTACGGTTTACACGGATGGCCAACCGTATAAGCCGTGTGGTCTGTGTCAGACAGGCTTTAAGGGTTGCATAAAACATGTTTTTACTCGTATTGTTTTAAAAAGCCAATAATTGTAAGCATGTCAAGGGAGGAAACTACAAATTATCGTAATAATTTTTTGTCTGAGAAAAAGTTGAAATTTCTTATATATTTTGACACAGAAACAAAATATTATATAAATTATGTAAGGAGAATAAAATTTATGAGTTTTAGAAGAAATATATAAACATAAATGAAAACAAACTTAAACTTAGGCAATTGTATTGTGTATAATTGTGCACTATATATTACCTGTAAACCCCTTTCTCTATATACATTGCATTAAAGACACTTATTGGCCACCATACATTTGTATGCTGTTATGGGAATTTTGATTTGCAGCAGCCCAATCGACTAATTATCATGACTGGGTCAAAGAAAGGCTCCAGAAATGACAGTGTACATGTAAGTCTCAAGAAGTCTGGAAGCTTCAACAGCATTTATTGAAAGTTCATCTGTTAAATTGAATTTTAAACAAAATCAGCAGACAAATTTCTTAAAAAGGGTTTTCTGCAAAAAATTCCTCAATGACAAATCAAAACTTTTACACCATCAAGATTGCATCAACAAAGGCTACAGTTTGGCTGTAGAATGATTTTGCAATTTTTGGCAACACCTGCGCAGAGCATTTAAAGCATTATTCCAATGCTTTTAGAAGACAAAACGGTCTATTTTTGATCAAGATCAAAAAAGAAGTGTCCCAACCTGTACATCTTTGAGTTATAATAATATAAATGTATGGACATACCATTCACGAGGTATCCGTTCTCTCTCTGTGACAGCTAGAGTGAAATCATGCGCTAATGTAATACAAACACGTGCTAAGCGTGCATACTGCCAGTCAAATTATGTATTACTTGACTTTTTGGTTACTGTAAAGGCGGCACCTCATGAATGCGTAATTAGGACTGGTCAACCTTAGACATAGGTAGAAGCTAAAAATGAGGCGTGGTTTCATTCAAAAGTAACTGTACCATCTTGTATAGATTTGGTCCTTTAAACGCCAGTATATCTGTATCTGAAAATGTCTATTTAACATAAGCATAGAGGCAAACATTGTGGATCAAGACCAGACTGCTCCTCAAGGAGCAGTCTGATCTGTGTTCACACTGTTTGTCTATGAGGCTTCAACTATTTTAGTGGACGATAAAAACATACGTTTTGTGATTATGCGCTTTAAGGGCTAATAAATGTGAGTTCAGTGTGTATACGGTTAGGATTTTCATGAAATGCATGCACGTTTGCGAGGCTCAAAAAGCTTATTATTATAAACAGAACCTGAGTTCCCTTCCTTAGCAGATGAAATAGCCGAATCCAGCCCAGATATGAATATTAAAGTTGCCGCCTTTACAGTCAGCGAAAAGTCCAGTAATAGTACGATATCCCGAAAGGGACACTTTACATGTATAGTCTGCCAAAATTGACCTTAGACTGATTAGTTTTCGCCAAAATCTTCGTGATTTACGTGCGTTTTCGTGGGGTCTTACCGACCTTGGTCACGCTTTTACAGAGAATACTAAGATAATGTCAATTCGTTAATGCAATTGGTCTGATAGCCTAGTGGTTAGATGGCTTCTTACAAACCAAGCATACCTGGATCCAAACTTGGAAGGAACCTTTTTTTATATAATTGTCAAATTGCTTTCTTTTTTCAGTTAATATTGTTCGTATATTTTACATCATCTTGTGATGAGCTTTACATTAGCCGCTTTTGTATTCATTATTACCTAAGTTCCCCACTCTTTCCTTGTCAGTTGATAACATTTGCAAATAGTTTGGACCCAGTTCAGTACCAACAGAACGTCTGTTTTGATCTGGATACAGACCATTTGACACTCTGATAGTGCTCCTGTAAGAATTTTTGAAAAGTTAATTTTGATTAAAAGTCAGCAGATGATAACAAAAGTCTAAAAAAATATTCAACGTGCAAAGAGTTAATCACATGTAGGCTTATTGAAATTATTCACGATCACGATTTGTTACATAAACATATGGCAAATTCAAATACATGTACATGTATCCAGTTGTGCACAAAATCAAGAATAAAGACAAAGAAACTAGCAAATCGAAAAAAAAGCGAATAAAAATACTTAAATGCTACTGGACTCTAAACCCACATCTTTTGAGCGCTAAAACACTCGACTATCCACTAGCTATCGGGGAATTGAGAATAATTTCATTCAGATTAGTAATTGTACAACAATCTAAAGCGCACTTTTTACGAAGATTCACGAAGACTGAGTAAAAGGTCATTGAATATTCATATGTCTCGGGTCAATTTTGACAAACAATATCACAGTATATAAACTGAAATAAACATAATGTTCCTCCTAAGGTTTGAGGTTAAGTCCTTTAATAAATGGTTTGTACAGTATATAATGCACAATATTTTTGATAGAAAACATACTTCTATTTAAGCAATATTGAATTTTGGTGTTGGCACTATCAAGGTTTATGGACTGGTCAAAGGAATGAGGCCTGCACAAGCAGTTTGATAGCCCTTGACTGTGGCTCATGCCATCCAAGCCTGCATCAACATAAGAATGACCTATGTGTGATTCGTTTCGGGTCAGTGTAAAACCTTGTTACACAGATCTATGTGATATGCGCTAATATAGGGATCAAACATGTCTTTTCATGCATAAACATTTGTCAGGACTGCATTGGAACACAATGTTTGATCATTATTATTGCATAAATTTGATACGATATTCAACCAAATTTACGAAAAGTATGGCACGATAATTTGTCTCAGTTTCACAGCCAACGGATTTTGGATGGACGTTTACATCAGTAGTCATGTTCCATAACCAAACACATATGACGTCGCGCACAGTATTGGCGTACAAAACGGGTTTTTGCATTTTTTTCTGTTTACAGGAATCGATTTTTGATGTTTTGGTCACTTTTTTTCTTTTGAAACTAGAGGTGTACATTTGCATTGTTAAGAGTTTTTTGATTCTTAGTTTTTATTTATCAAAACAGTTAAAGGAGATCCCAAGAACTCAAAATTTGGGAGTAAAACCTCTGTAACTCTGTAACAATAGCGTTGTGATAGACATACGCAAACGCATATTACAACGCCATTTTGACGTCAATTATTAGTGGATTTAGTCTACGCCAAAGCTGAAACGTCACCGATCAACCTCATATCAAGTTTGTTGTTTATTTCTCCACAACAACGTCTCAGAAAGCTAAGTTTTGTAAAATAAAATCTGTAAATCGTGACAAAAAACGCGCGAAACATACAGGCATGGTCCCTTCGGTAAGTAATTTTGTATTCTTGATGGCGTTTTATGACAAAATATTTGTTTGATAAAAATGTACTTTTTCTGTTGTGAAAGTTAATCGAAAAATATTTGCATTGCCGCTTTCCATTTAAAAATCTGCAACAAAACCCCAAGTCTTAAAATTTGTTACCAAAACACATTTTTCATTGAAATAAATACACATACTCTTGAAATTTAAGCATAGCTTTAACGTTGACAATGAAACTCACTAGAAAATTATATCTCTACAATGTACTTTACCTGCTTACTTATAAATGCGGTATATGAAGTTTATCCGCCGAAAAATAAAGAAAATGTGAACGTTTACCCCAGTCTTAAATTTTGTTACCGGCGGTAAAAATGACGTTAAACAAAGAAACGTCAAACGAGGGATTTGAGAATGAGCTGCCGTTTTCAGTTCTGTTGTGTATGCGTGAATACTAGTTTAGAAACACTGATTCTGACCTGTATTGATGTTTGAAAGCTAGAAACGGGTTTCTTATATTTTACAAACGAATGAAAGTCTCTCCAGAAGCAAGTCGTCTAGCTAAATATAAGGAGAAGAAGAAAGAAATTAGCGTCGCGAAAAGAAATTAGCGTCGTGCCCTTACAATTCGACGTTACGTTTTGTACGCCAATACTGTGCGCGCCGTCATAAGCGAGTATGACCAAATTGTATGACAATCACACACACTGCAGACCATCCCAAGTATTGTGCATAGAATAATGGAACTACACATTCAAAGTGGTTGTCTGAATTGTCGTTGTAAACTACGCACCATAGTTAATCATTGTGCCAAATATATACACCCTCAGACAGAACATGAAAGATACATGTAATAGATTTAAAGTATTTGAGATATTGACATTTTATTCCAAGGTCACTAGTGATATGAACGCTTTGTTGTAATCTAAACACCACAGAGAATATGAACACCTGCGACCTATAAATGAGAAAAATGTGTTGAGAGTGGTAATACAGGTTTAAGTATATTTGACATTGACCTTTGACGCCTTTGCGATCTGCAACCTTAACGTTATCTACACATCATGTGTAATCACTGTGCTGAATATGTGCACCCTCTGTCACAAAAAAGAAAGAAAACATTTCTAATGAGCCCTAAGTCAGACTCTATGCATATTATAACTTGACTTTGCACTCTAATGTCATATTGGTGATTTGATACCTTTGTCATTATTTACAACAAAAGTGTGATGGACAGATGGATGGATGAGAAACTAATTCGATAGGTAGATGATGCCCATTTTCATAGTCCCCTGCCTACTTTGCAGTTGAGATTAAAAAGACACTCTGAAGCTCTCTAAACTATATCATAAAACAGTATCATCATAGAGTTGTTCACTTGTCTAATCATAGAGTTCACCAATGGGTATCATCATAGAGCAGACCAGCTCATGAGATTTGACATCACATATATGACATTCTCTGGGGTTTTAGGTCTTATGGAGGTACATGGTTATTTTTAGTTTTGTTTTTTCTAATACCGTGGTACCTGCCAAAATGTTTGGTTTAATGAGTACCAAATGAACCCAAATTATAGAGCTATCCCCATCTAGGCTAACTTCATTACGTTGATTGACGGTATGTAACTCCTTTGAAACATTTAGCTTTTATGTTTACTCGTTAGTTTCACTGCATTCTGTATTGCCTTTTGGTCTAAGGTACTCTAAGGGACGCTAGTTGTATTGGAACTACCTCTGAACAGTACCAGCTTACACTGGCTGACTGTAAAAGGATAAAAAAGATGGGCGATGGACGCTGATGAACAAACACTAGAGGATGTGCGTACTAAGAATCCATCAAATAGTCAGGAAATATTCATCAGACTGCATGTAGACTGATGGCTGGAAACAGGTTTGCTCTGCTCTATGGAATTATGCAGTTATATCCTATCTTAAAGAACAACCATATTTACTGGTGATCTGCAGTATAAATAAAGCCTCTTGTTCACTGCTAGGTATTTCTCCTGCATCTGCCGGACCACAAAGATTGCATCTGTAGTGCCTCTTCCTAAGACAAAGCCATACTGCAAGTCGTCAATAGACACCACTTGTCTTATGAGACCATCGACAATCCTCTCTTGGATCTTCACGGCCTGCTCGGTCTGCTTGAGGCCTGAATAATTGCCTCTGTCAAGAGCATCACCCTTGCCCTTGTTAAGGCAACAATTAAACTTTCCTCCCAGTCAGTTGGGACCTTGCCATCATAAGGATAATTGCAGTAGCAAGATCCCGGGTCATGCTGGCACCTGTATCACCTGCTGCCTTGATCATCTCCACCACTATGCCTGATGGACCTGCAGCTTTGCCCGACTTCATCTTTGAGATGGCCTTCGTCACCATGTCAATAGTGATTGGGATAGGCAGGCCTCTGGACAGGTGATCAGGGTCCCAGTCAAATTCAACGTTGTGAAGCCTTTCATAATGTTCAGCCACGCAGTCTGCGTTGCCTCCTCGCTCATTGACATTTTCCCAGCATCATTCTTCACTGGCTTGTCGCCAACAACATCAACATTATCTTTCCTAATCTGAATGACGAGTCGGAAGATATCAGATGACTTGTGGTCAATGCCCTCAGAGACCACCTTGTCTGCTTCGTGGCGTGCATGGTGCACCACACGTCTGGATATGCGCTTGGCAGTGTTATATGATGCTCATGTGCATATGCCAGCCTTCCATGCTTTGAAAGTTTGGCGCTTGGCTGTGATGGCATCATCTACTTCCTTATTCCACCACCAAGTTTCCCATGGCCATGGGTGGAGCTTTGTTGTGCCACACACCTAATCTGTTGCCTTCAGCAAACTGTCTTGAGTTTCGCCCAGATTCCCTCAGTAGTAGTAGCTGCTTCGGTTTCCACAATGGGCACATGTGCCTTGAAGACTTCCTGGAATCTGCTACACGTTTGAGTAATCTGTGAGCTTCCACACTTTTGGATGTGAGGTGAAATTGCGCTTGATTTGAGGGGGCATATCAATCATTATGTCACACACAAGGAGCTGATGCTGCATAGAAACCTCCTCTGTAGCAACTACCTTCACATCCATAACAAGTTTGTGCAGGCTCTTTTGAAATAACACAAAGTCTATCTGAGTTGCTGTATTATCTGACCTGTATGTGATGAGGTGACTGTCACGTTTCTTAAAATATGTGTTACCAAGGAACAGGTCATATGCTAGTGCATATTCCAGGATCCTCTCAGCCTCACTACCAGGAACTGGCTTGTCATACCCATAGCCTCCATGAACTTCTGTACTGCCTATGTGGCCATTCCAAAACTACAAGGGATGAGAAATTCTGATGCTGGGATCATTGCAGTCACATCCTAATAACTGAGAGCACACTGTGGGGCATAGACAGACAGAAGACTAAGCACTTGCTGACCGACTATGATCTTCACTAGGATGATCTGGTCGGAGACTCACTTGACCTCAAATACCTTCTCTATCCACTTCTCCGCCACAAACATTCCAACACCAGCTGTACCTTTGCTGTTTCCAGACCAGAACAGTTTGTACCTCGAGTCTTTGCCCTTAATTATACAACAATGACCACTTCGATATCTGGTCTCTTGGACACAACAAAGGTCTACTTTTCTATGAGATAGTGTTTCCACCATCTCCCAGACCCTCCCCTTCAGAATGTTCACATTAAGAGTGCCAACCCTGAAATTTCTCAGATATTTGCTGGATTTGCCGCAATGGCTCGACCCTGCCCCCCACCTCTGAGAGGGGACCAAGCCAGAGAGGCTTCTGACAGAAATCTGGTTTCTGCCAGCATCGCCTTACGTGAATTCATTTGTTGATACTGCCATGTTAGTTGTGGAACTAAGGTTTATCTGGGGTTGCCTGTCCTAGCTGACATCCAAACTCAGATCTATTATGGCCTCTGAGATTCTGCCGTTCCTGCACTCGGGCAGTGTGCCTTACCCTTGTTCTTATAGAGAAAGAGTCGTCCGCCAAGCCACAATAGCTAGGATGCCAAACCATCGGTGTGGAGATGGCTGCCATCTAGCTCTGCCACCCACGCTGTGGCAGCCTCTTAACCCAGTGGGGGATGCAGTTAAACTAGACCTTTATCTACTATCTCAGTACTAACATGAATACTTTTCATCAGTGTCTTTATGCTATAATTTGTAAACCTAAAATCGTTGCCCCTATGGCCAGTGCAAATGAACAAACAATCAAACGTATATGGGGACAAACGGAACAGGGGAAAACTATAAGTGGGGTGTTCAATATGTAATGGAAATCTAAAAATTTATATTTGCATGCACCACATTATTTTCATAAAAAGGTCTGCTTCTTGGCTATGCAAACATAAAAACATAACTGCCCAGCTCCTTTCCTAATTGACACAATCTGTGTTTATCATTACCGATATAACGGATTTAACATTATAAAAAGGTTGGAAAACTAGGCTAGGTATTACCTAGCCTAGTTTTTCAACCTTTTTATAATGTTTAACCCTTTGTATACTGGATTCCTCTAAAAGTAAGCTTTGGCAAACTGAAGACCCAGAATAAAGGTCAGATACAGGATTTCATCAGTGACTGCACTGTATGTTTAGATGAAAAAAATCTTCAGGGACAGAAGTACATCTAACTTTAAAAAGTTTAACCTGTGATCCCTTGATATGTACAATGAGCCACCCCAGATTCATTGTATCAAACCAGATGGAAGAATTCATTGTTAAACAAAGGCTTTGGTTGCAAACTTATGGTCACTTGGGTATTGTGATTACACATAAATATCAGAAGGTCAGGAATGAAAGAATAAAACAAATGCAGATTATTTGCTTGTCTTTTTTTTACTTTAAAAACATGATTAGATGAAAACCATGATGAGTTTTTTTCTATTTCCAAGTAAAATAAACAAGGTAATTCCTTTTTTCTCTGAGCCCAGGTTTTCCTAAGAGAATGAACAACTGACCTGTTTTTCTAACATATCAAAAGCATAATATGTGACAGCAAGAAAATGATTGGTCTCTTTTTTGCCTTGCATTTAATAAAATAAAAAGGAACAACTGAGATGTAACACATGTATGCGTGGATCCAGAGGGGGAACAGGGGTCTGGACCCCCCTGAAAAATCACAAAATATAGGGTTTCTTAGCAATACTGGTGCAGATCCACAGAAAATCACAAAGCTACCAAGCCAGCATTCAATTTTTGGCCATCATTGGCATGCCAACGAAATGCCATTTAAACGGCGTTAGGCTGGCAGGCCAATGATGACCAACTTTTAGAGGTATTTGTTGCACCTGTGCATGACATGCTAGTCATGGCTTTTTATTGCTGGTCAAGACATGGCTGCAACACAACTAACCAGATTGGTGCATCTAGTACATTCTCATTTGGCTTACTTCCACGCCACGATGCTTTTACTGCATATTTGAATTCAATTCCTACCAGCTCAGTGTTCTTTATGTTTCATATTTTATTGCCTTTAGGAATAATCAATTTTCATCAAGTTGCACCTTTAACTTGATTATCTACCCTAGTCTGACTGTTAGAATTCATAGAATTATCCAGAAGTTCATTTGTCTCTCTTTCTGAGTCACTTTTTGAAACAGATATATTATCATTTGTCTGATTGGTCCCTTTATCTTTGTCATCAATAATTTGATTGCCTGTTGAGTCAGTTCTAAACGGCTGTAGATCTGTTGCTATGGTTTTGTCAGAATCCTTAAGTTCACTCTGATCCCCAGGTACATCAGAATCTTTACCAGAATCTGGAGCCTGAAAAAGTCACAAATATACAATATTTGAGCCGCGACATGTGATTTTCAACAATGTGGCATTTTGATAAGGTTAGACTCAGAAGAGCCTGTGCAGCCTTCTTTTTATATTAGAAACTCCAAAAGATGTTCTGTCAGTAGCCTAAGAGTCATAGAATATTCAAGCGACTAGCAAAGGCTCTGATCGTACTGTATGAATGCACAGGCTGATCTGAGCCTTTGCTGGTCACACATACCACTTTGATGGAAATCTCATGCACTGGCTCATTTACTCATTATACAAGATAAAGGAAATATATCACATTTGAATCAGAGTCTTTCTGGGGTCTTTTACTGCGCAATTTCAACAATTGACTTTTAAACACCACCCCAAAGATCTTTTGTTTTACTCTTGATTTTGAAAAAAATTATATTAATACCTGGCACCACCCCAGGAATCTGGATTGTGTAAAAGAAATTTTCGCGTTTGTATTTGGTTCTATATCTCATTTCCTTTAATGCAACATGACCCAATTCAGAAAAAAATGAAAAAAGTCAATAAGCAATGCTTATTAGATACCCCCCGCACAGTAAGGGTCAGTGAAAAAACTTGGCAATTTATAGTTCGAACAAGGAGACCTTAGTTTTGATAAGAATATTTCAGTAGAATCTGTGCAAACAAAAATTATAAACTCCTTCATGCATATGTTCAATGTGTCTACATTGTATAGGCAAAGTATCAAATTGCTCCATAAAAAGCTGTGGTAGGAGTTGATCGGCCCATAAAGGCACTGTCTATGCAAATACAAACACCTTATTAGGGAAAAATTGTCTAAGTTCTCACAGCTGTCATTTTGTCAAAAATTATTTTTTCTGAACTAAACTCCTTCATGCATATGTTCAATGTGTCTACATTGTATAGTAAAAGTATCAAATTGTTCCATCAAAAGCTGTGGTAGGAGTTGATTGGCCTGTGTATGGCCTATAATAGCATAAGCATAAAGCACTATATTAAAAGCCATTTAGAACTACAAAGGGAAATAACTCTAATAGAATTGGCCCCTAGCCCTTACTTTTTTGTCTAAAGTATTTGTCTTGCATATATGAACATGTTTGCAAGGTTTGATGAAAATCCAGCAATGACTCTTTGAGTTATTAAGGAAACAAAGCGTTACGGACGGACGGACGGACGGACGGACGGACAGATGCACGGACGGACGGACGCACGGACGGACGGACGCACGGACAACGTGAAAACAGTATACCCCCTACAAACAAAGTTTGCGGGGGGTATAATAAAGTTTTGACTACTAGCCCCAACCTGAGGGCCAAGGGTGTGTGATAACAAATTTGTTGTACGCCTGTTTTGTTTTCTATGTGTTGATGTTTTATGCTCCAGTCAATAATTTTTAAGCCATGTTAGGATGTTTGTTACTGGCATGTTGTTATATGCTACATTCCCATGAATTATTTTTTTTGATACATTTGCAACATGACCACATTCTGCAAAAAATATTCGACCGTGATCCAACCCCCTAAGTCAACCCAGGGAACAGAGCCAGGCCTTCAAACCCGAACCCCATTTTATATGTTGCATATCTTATGTTCCGCTGTCTGCAAGCAAAATATTGATTGAAAATTATCAACTGACTAAGTTGTTGCAAATTTCAAATAATTAACTTTTGACCCTGCCCAAGGGATAAGGGGTGTTTGGATAAAATTTTTGACACTGTTGTGCTAATCTTCAGGCAAATGGCAATAAGAGCCCTTAGTGAAGATGCTAAGATATAGTAGCTTAAAGGATATATAGAGTTAAATATGAAAAAAAAAAGCAATAAGCAAGCTTAAGCATGATATAATTGCCTTATAGTTACATTCTCAATGTAGTTGTCTTAGATAAAACCAACATTTCTGGCTGCTTGCAGTTCCCATTGCAAAACATTGAAATATCATGTGATCTGAACCCCACCTCATGCCGGAGTAAGGTCAACATCAGTCTATAACATTCTTTGTTTATCGACATTTGCATGACATCATTCACGTATCACCACGACGCTATGTTCACGGGTTTGACTCCCTGGCTGTTCCAACACCTCCCTTACAAATGAAATATTTCATTTTATAAGGATAACTGACGGGGCTCCAACTTGGTGGGGCCAGTGCCTCTGATGCCAAAGCTGCATTTTTAGACTTGCATTCTAATGATATTGTTTCTACCAAAATTTATGATAAACGTGACGACTTTGATTTTGAAATTGTCAGTTTCCCATTTTTAGATGGTGATGTTCCTCGTTCTACATCCTATGGAGTCTATATCTATCAACTCGTTCGTTTTGCTGGAGGGTCTAGCTGTGTTGCTGGCTTCAACACTCGCAATGGGTTGTTAACTCAGAAACTTCTTAAACAAGGCTATCGGTATCATAAACTTCGCAAAGCATTTTCGGAGTTTTATAGACGATGCTATGGTTTGGTTTCTGGGTTCCAGGTTGGGCTTGGGTCTCTCTTGCTCCAAGGTTTTTCGGAACCTGATTTCTATGGTGACTTGGTGTGTGGGTTGAAGAGGATTGTTGGCTCTAATAATTTTTCAGCGCAGTTCATTAGGATGGTTTCCCATTGTGAAACGATTGGCTGTAACATTAATGTATTGCAACAGACTGCATGCTTGGTAGTCAACCCAATCACGGTTGGCAAATTTGCTTTCCTCTTTAATTGCACGCGGGCGGGTCGGACTTTGGACTCTGTGGTGGTTCCGACTTGGAGACTTATCTATTGATGAGATGGTGGGGGCCTGGTGCTTTGGCTGTTTGTCGGGCCCACCGGGGTTTGCCTGTTGGGTTTCTTTTGCTCCGGTATTCAGTTTAATTTACTGTTGAGTCCTTATCCTTGCCTTATCTCCTTGTTATATCTTGATTTATATGTTTTAGGAGATGATGCATTGATAAGTTAGGGGTTTTTCATGCAAACCAAATATCTATGCGTCTTGATCCACATCTGAATTAAGGGTGAGGTTGGCGCCGTTAAACCGGTTTAAGCCCTCCAGTTAAATATTTTACTGACCGTTCCAAGGCGGTACTTCTTTTGTGGATCTTTTATGTTTTTGTTCTGTCTTGTGTTTGCTATGTTTTGTGCACGTCTGTTTATATGTGCTTTGTGGTCACCTGCTGGGAAAGGGCTGACCTCTTGGCTCTCGTTTGTGGTGTCTACTGTGAGTTTGTCACTTTCCCATTGGTATCCTGGGTCAGGTGTGGTACTTTATTGTATCGATTCCTGATCTTTGCTTCCTTACTTACTTTGGGTGGATGATAATTAAGCAAATTTGATTGATAATATAGAATGTAAATATAAGGATTGAAATTCATAGTTTAAGCTTGCACTGGATGATGAAAAACATGAGCTATTTTAATGTTTCCCAGAAGCCCTTACAGCTTCACAGATATTAAAATAGCTAATGTTTTCATCATCCAGTGCAAGCTTAATAGTGCCGTGTCCAATTCACAATTGCCACATAGAAAATGAGTTCGTAGTACTCAGCGTATAACAGCAGATTTTTGTTGAAAATGGTTAGATAAAAGGTTACATTTCATACATTTGCATGTTGCCAACGCTAAATCAAGGGCAGTTACCCTAGAGACTGCCCAAAAGTATGACGTCACAAATATCAATATCGCAGTAATTTATTTTGAAAACATCTTTTCAACCTTAATTTCTCAGAGATTTTTATATATTATCAAACAATATCAATGCATTTAAGAAATGCTTTATTTAGGGTTATATTTAACAGCATTTTAAAAATGGAAATACTTATCTATGGTGGATTGTTAAGGTCATGAATGTTATGGGTATATTTGTTTCTTATAAATTTCAAGAGCGGGGGTTGTATCAAATATAACATTTTCCTTATTAGTAAAGGAAACAAAATAAATTTTACACACATTATAGTAGACTATATGGGCAAGCAGCATGTAGACAGTTAGATAAGAAACACAGCTCCATTATTGCATAAATGGGCAAAACGTATACCACACATTTTCCACGAAAATGGCTGAGTTAAGTTTCATTGACAGAGAAACACGTTCTATAAAATGTTTCTGGTGATCACAAAGTCAGTAATAATGTTTTATAATATCAATACTAATATTATGAAAGCACAAAACTGCCGTATTCATTATTAATTGTTGAAACTTATAATCAGAAGGTCGTAAAACATAAATTCATTTTGTTTCAAAATACTATGCTTGTATTATTCTTAAGATAATTCTTTGCAGGATGATTCGGTTATAATATTACATTGTCACGGTACAATTAATACAAACAATTAATTAAGAGAATGATCAATTTAAGGTCACTTTCGGCATCAACAACCAATAATAATTTGCAAGGTCCAAAATATGGAAGAATATGGTTTCGCAGTACTCATGTTTTTTACATAGTATTAAGGCATGTGCCTGCTTGATAATTTGCTATGTTGCCAATCCTGAAAATGCGGTATAAGAAATCATGGGAGATAATAAGACAAGGCCCTTATTATGATCCTAATATGTTACAGTAGCTCTCATTTGTTCGTGGAAATTCGCATAGCCAATAGGTAAAAACTGCTTTTATGATGTATATGTTATTTGATAGTGCCTTGTGACTACTATCAATATATGTCATATGCAAAGATGATAGCCAACCACTTTCATTAACGACTTATGACTATGCATGAACATTTGTATAATATCGTCGTCGGACCTTAAAGTGAGACCGATCTTCATTCGCGGCCATTTTTGTTTACATAACGTTCGGCGCGAGATTTACCGCTGCGCCTGCGCGACCGTGGGAAAATATTTACTACGTCTCAGTGTTACGTAATCCAGCTGTCAAAGTGAAGAAAATGAGGTTCAAGCAAGTAAGTACTGCTATATTATTTCAAACAAACAAATTTTTACCTTTTCTACTATTCCCAAATATTCCCTCTTTAAAAGGGCCATTTTTTACCCCTAAACAATTTACTTGAAATTTTTTTTCTATCCGTCTGCTTTGTTGACATTTTGTCAATGAAGGTCACGTGACATCAGTAGCCGATTATGGCCAAGCACAACTTTATTACTAGTTTCCTGTTCGATGTGAATTAATGAATTTTGACTTAAAACTTTCATTTTCTCTCTAATTTCAGGCTTGCCCACAGCCTATTAGACAGAAATACAGGCTATATTCACCAACAGCCCTCACTAATGCCTACAAGTCAGTCAAAGAAGATGGAATGAGTGTGTTGGGTGCTTCAAAAATGTATATGGTGCCAGAAAATACATTGAGAGATCGTGTTCTTGGCAAAATCGACCCTGATAATGTTGTTATGGGAAAATTACCATTATTCACCCAGTATGAAGAGGCCAAAATAGTTGAACATATTAAAACTATGGCAAGTTTTGGCTATGATTACACTGTTCAAGAGTGTGTTGACCTGGCTTCTGACTTCGCCATCCAGTTAGGTAAAAGATCAAAAGACAAACCACTCACAACAAAATGGATGAAAGGTCACAGGGTTAGGTGGCCTGAAATAAAAAAAAGTTCACCCCAAGAGCTTTGGAGCATGTTTGTGCAAAAAATGGCAAAAGAAAGTGTTGTTGCGGAGTACTTTGAAAACTTGCAGGCCTGCATTGAAAAGTATGCCTTGACTGATAAGCCCCACCTTATTTTCAACGTAGATGAGAAGGGAATTTCCATCAATCACAAACCTCCTAATGTTATAGCTAGTGTTGGTATTTGCCCACAGTCTGTTACATCTGGTAAAGGTAAAACAGTTACTATACTTGGTTGTGGTAGTGCTAGTGGTGTTGCAATACCATCATTTTTTGTGTTCCCGGGAAAGAGGATGAATTCAGATCTTCTCCATGGATCTACCCCTGGTGCTGCAGCAACATTAAGTGAGACTGGATGGTCAAATTCTGAGGTGTTCCGCACATAATTGGAGACTCACTTTCTTAAATTTATTCCTAGTCGCAGTGGTGAAAAGGTTCTATTAATTTTGGATGGCCATCGCTCTCATGTATCCGTTGGGCTTGTAGATTGGGCTAAGGCTCATGACATTATTCTGTTTATCCTCCCAGCCCACACAAGTCATATTCTACAGCCATTAGATGTAGCATGCTACGGTCCATTCCAGAGAATGTATGATTTTCAGTGCCATAGGCTTATCCGTCAAACCTCTGCTGCAATCACAAGATACAATGTTTCTGAGATAGCCAGCAAAGTTTATTCAAGGGCTCTTAGTGCAGAAAATTTGCAAGCAGGGTTTAGGAAGACTGCTATTTATCCTTTGAATATGTCTGCAATACCTTCAGAATATATGGTACCATCAGAAGTGTTTATCACACATTCAGATGTCAATGTCGTGGAAAGTGATAGTGATGCAACTGTGGAGGGCCGGGTGTTGATAGCTGATGATGAATATGTATCTGATGTTGATATGTTTGAAGCTAGGGAACAAAATTTGAGAAAAATCAAAAGTGAAGCTGTGTCAAAGCCAAGAAAATGTGTAAGTGCCATTGTGTCTGGGAAAAAAATTACAAATGATTTAGTCTATAATCAGTTATCACAACATGAAAAACGCTAAAGGTAAGGCCAAGCAACTGTCTAAATCACAGAAGAGTAAAAAATCCCAAAGTGCAAAAATATCTAAACCACAGAAAGGAAAAAAATCACACAGTGTAAAAATTCAAGCACCCCAACCAGGTCCTTCCCATATCAATTTATTACAGAGTTCAGAAGATTTTTCAGATGATGATGTCAATGAAGATGATAAGTGTTGTGTATGTGGTTTGTGGACACCAGTAGAGTTGTCTAGAAGTGTATCAGTCACCTTCGCAAAGTGGGCCAAGTGTGATGGGATGGTCGATGGGTTTCCATGTAAGCACTGGACACATTTGATTTATTGCTGTGATACAAGAGTAATTAGGAAAGATGACAAATTCCTGTGTCCACACTGTGATAAAATTGAAGAATAGATTAGTATAAGAGACAATTAGTACTGTTAAACTGTTAAAAATGTTCACTTGAGTGTTTAAAAAGTGCATAAATTTTCCTTGGTTTGTGTTGGAAAAATTTTTTTTTTTGTTAAACTCTGAACTTAATTTGCTTGGCCTAGAAGTGTTTTTAAGCTAATGACGTCACATCCGCGAAGTCAAGGTCAGACATTCAAAATGGCGGCACTGTCGATAGCTCTTCATTTTGGCGTTTTATTCACATCTTCCAATGGATGAAATTGTTGAATGGTAATGAAAATCACAGAAGAATAAATTGTTTTATCAAGTAAGTAACTGTTGTTGTTCAGTTTCAGTTATTAGTACATTGTTTTTTAGTTTGATTATTAAGGTCGCGAATCATGGGCCGACGAGGATACTGATCCTTTGAATGCGGTTTTAAAGCAAAATCTTATGAAAACATGTCTATCTAAATCGTTTTTTGTGAAGTTTTTAAAAGATATTTGGTATATTTTCATTAGCAACAACATAACCATTCATTTAAATAACTGTCTTTAAGCCCACTTAATTCAACTGGTTATCTGCTAAATGTCTTCTTATTAAACATTTTATCATACAATATGGGTAAGAGACCGCCTCCTTGTAGCAAACGTGAATGTTATAAGAACTAAGAAATTTGCACGTCTATTTCTATGTCTTTTGATAAAAAACCTATTACATTTTTAATTCAGCTTTTTACGAGAGTTTGGGTTCATAGATCGTACTAAGTCGCATAAAGCATCCGGGCGTCTCACTTGTTTTGCTGCAAATAATGAAGGTGTTGGCAGAAACCGAAGAAGAAACAGAGTTGTATAAATAAATTAGTAATTACAAAAGAATTTACATTTGATCAAGATAATTATTAATAGGACTTGAAATTCCCTTTGAATAAAAACATTGTCATTGTGACATACATCGCATGGATGTCATATGACTGTCTGTGTGCTTGGTTGCACATGTTGCACCTGGTTAGGATAGGTTTTCTATGGTTTCCTCTCTCAATGCATGTCAGTGGGTCAGGCCTCAGACTCAATGAAGAAACTGACCTAAAACTTTCATCAAGGGGTTTGTGTTTATCAACTGCATAATCTAGTGCGAAGATTAGGCGCCTGTAAAGTACAAAATATGTAGTGGGTTTGGCTTCTGTTGATATTGATTTACTGGTTATTTGTGCTCTTATGTTTGGGTGGGTTGTGATTGGTCCTTGCTATGCATTACTTAGTGGCCTTTCACTTTTGCAATCATCTTGCCGAGGAAGAATAGCTGGTTAATTGTCTTCTGGCTAGCGCTAATTCTTGTCATTGGTGCTCAGTGTCTCATCCTCACGGTGTTGTGGGTTGGGCTGTGTAATGTGGCATTCCCTGGTCATGCTTATTTATTCCGAGGTACATTACACATGATTGTTTTTTTTCTTTCTTACCTTATTTACCTAATTATCGTAAACATTACTCTTTCACACTAGTCATGATTTATTTTTAATTGCCACTTCTTAGTTACACGTACTGAAACACTTTGTTCATATTTGATAATCACTCAAGCAACATTGTAAAGTGGTTTTCATGCAATACCAAGTACACTGGTGCCTGCAATACCAAGTACACTGGTGAACACCACTGCTGTTAAATTCAGCATGGGAACTAGTGTCAGCCGTAATGCAATAAGTTTATCAGTCTCCCAAATGAGCCTTGGTGAGTTAATTTGATTAGAGTGTTTCTCCATGATGATACATTGCATTAGTTAGATGGCCTCCATGCGGGCTGAGCATTTCTTGTACTTCAACAACAGCAGAATCTAGGGCGAAGATTTGGTACCAGTAAAATGCATTTAAGCCCCCCGGTAGCTTAGGCTGCTGTCCGTTCTAAGGCGGTGGTTCTGTTGTTGTTGACTTTTTGTTTATTGTTACTCCCACTGTGGGAGTCTGTAATTGTTCTATGTTTTGTTGTACGTTACTTTATGTCCATTCTAGTATTGCAATCATCTTGATGGGGAAGAGAGAGCTGGTTGCTTTGCTTAATTTGTCTTCCTGGTGTCTCGTGATGGTTGAGCGGCTCTTCCTTGCGGTGCCACGGGGTTGTCTGCGGTTTGTGATTGTGGTATTTCCTGATCATACTCACTTACTATTTTTGAGTAACCCAAATATATTTAGTAAGAAAGGCGACAAAGATTAGGAATTGATACAATCAAGTAATAACTCCTATGTGCCGCATCTGAATTGACAGTGTACCTGCGCCGGAAAGCCGAGCCAAGAAGACAGGGGTCTAGTGCCTCCTGAAGGTGTACAGATTGCATGGGAGTTAAATGACACTAGATGAACGATCAGACTAGGTGTAGGATTAGCTGAACCTATCATAGAATAATTTGCAATAGAATTGATTTAAGCAGACTCGTGGTAAAAGGATAGTCCCTCGACTAGTCTGCTTTTTGATCATTTCTATTGGAATAAACTCTATATTTAGAATTAATTTCTTGTCCTACTACGTCTAATTGGAATATAAAAATGTTAGATAAACGTTTGTAGGACATACTGGTTATTATAATTCTCTTTTTAAAAGAGGAAAGTACCTCTTTTCTATAAGAATTGTTGGGACTTAGCTTTGACATTGCATTCCTGCATAATTTGAAAATTTTGAAAACGACTTTAAGGTATAAAGATTGAATTGAAGTGTAAGGCAACGTTACTTAAGAATAAACAGGTTTTTCAAATTCACTGTCACTTTAGTTATTTAGCATTGGCAAGTTGCTATGATATCATCACATGGTGTAGAATCAGAGATAGATTTTTCTTCTGTCAAGAAGAGGAGGTATGAACAATATAGTTCTGAACTTTGTGTGTTCTCTCACAAAAGTGAATGTGTAGATAACCTTGGGAGGGGAACTTTCAAAGGTTTATGTCGTGTAAAATAGTCTGTAAGCTGAGGTTAGAAAATGATCTACGTGACGATGGTTCTAATGATATAGAGCAGATATTGCAATCATTAGTCAAAAGGAAACCTAAATGGCATAGGCAGTGTTATCAACACTTTCCAAATCAGAACAAACTTGATAGATTGTTATCAAACCAACTGATAGAATGTGTATCAGAAACAGACTCAGAAGTTAAGGGAGCTTTCAAATTGCAGGATAAATGCTTATTCAGTGGAAAACACCCTACAAACCATTTCTTTTAAGTATAACACAATCATTTTATTCGAAACAAATTATTTCATGATCTTCTTATTATTAATTACAACATATAATTATGAATATGCCGTGAATATTGCATGCTGGTGCTTCCATAGCATTAGTTATGTTTTCATGAAACGTTATTACTGACACTGTGATCACCGGAAACATTTAACAGATTTTTGTGTCTTATTGTAACTTAACTGAGCATTTTACGTGAAATATACCTATTATATTCTTTGCCATATTATGTAATCATAACAAATTATTTTAAAAAGATTCTCTGCATACTAAGTGCACATATAATAGACTACAATATGTGTAAAAATTATTGTGTTCCCATCACTAATAAGGAAAATAATACATTCAATACACCCCCTTTTACAAAATGTATAAGAAACTTATATACCCATACTTATTCATGGCCATATTAATCCACCGTAGATAAGTGTATCAATTTTTTAAATATGGTCAAAATAACTCTACATAAGTTTATTCTAAAAGTGCATTCACTTTGTTTGAAAATATACAAAAGTTTCTGAGAAACTTTAGTTGAAATGAGGCTTTCAAAATGAATGAGTGAAATTTTGATATTTATGACGTCATACTTTGAAGCAGCGTAGCGAGTTACTGCCCTTGATTTAATCTTGGCAACATGCAAATTTATTAAATATAACCTATTATATAATCGTTTTTACCAACAACTGCTGTTATACGCTGAGTACTACAAGACCATATTTTGGCATGCTTGGACCCCACACTATAAATATGAATTTCAATCCTTTGCCCTAAGTCAAGGGCAGAAACTCAAGTGTTACAAGCTGACTCCAATATGACTTATAGGATATTAAGTATTATGGACCCTTTAGTCCATAGCATGGACCCTTTAGTCCATAGCACTTATCATTTAAGGCCAACAATTAATCAAATCTGACCAATCAGCTCTGAGATATGATAATGGACAGAAGGACAGATAGAAAGATGCCCAGATGGATGCGCAGACAATGCAAACCCTATGAGCCACGCCATGAGATTTCCAACAATGTGGTATGTGCTACCAGCAAAGCCTCAGATCAGCCTGCGCATATGCTCAGTCTGATCAGAGCCTTTGCTTGTCGCATAAATATTCTATGACTCCTAGGCTACTGACCGAACAGCATTTGGAGTTTCTAAGCTTTACAGGAGGCTACACAGGCACGTGTGCATCTACACTTGTCAAAATGCCACACTGTTGGAAATCACATGTTGTGGCTCCAGTATCCCTCTGATTTCAACAGGGGATTAATCATGGCTATTTACAGCCATGCTATAATTACCTTTAGTTTATCTAATGCTTTTCTTTTATGCCAGAAGTTGGTTTCAGTATCATAGCTGTGCTTCATTAATGTTGATAACCAGTTCATCATGCTGAAAATAAAGATTTCAGTATCATAGCTGTGCCTCATTAATATTGATAACCAGTTCATCATGCTGAAAATAAAGATTTCAGTATCATAGCTGTGCCTCATTAATGTTGATAACCAGTTCATCATGTTGAAAATAAAGATTTCAGTATCATAGCTGTGCCTCATTGATGTTGATAACCAGTTCATCATGCTGAAAATAAAGATTTCAGCATCATAGCTGTGCTTCATTAATGTTGATAACCAGTTCATCATGCTGAAAATAAAGATTTCAGAAACCTTTGACTCAGTTTGGCTAAGGCATCTCTTTTATACAATAAAATGGTTTCAGTATCATAGCTGTGCCTCATGAATGTTGATAACCAGTTCATCATGCTGAAAATAAAGATTTCAGTATCATAGCTGTGCCTCATTAATGTTGATAACCAGTTCATCATGCTGAAAATAAAGATTTCAGAAACCTTTGACTCGGTTTGGCTAAGGCATCTCTTTTATACAATAAAATGGTTTCAGTATCATAGCTGTGCCTCATGAATGTTGATAACCAGTTCATCATGCTGAAAATAAAGATTTCAGTATCATAGCTGTGCCTCATTAATGTTGATAAATAGTTCATCATGCTGAAAATAAAGATTTCAGAAACCTTTGACTCAGTTTGGCTAAGGCATCTCTTTTATACAATAAAATGGTTTCAGTATCATAGCTGTGCCTCATGAATGTTGATAACCAGTTCATCATGCTGAAAATAAAGATTTCGGTATCATAGCTGTGCCTAATTAATGTTGATAACCAGTTCATCATGCTGAAAATAAAGATTTCAGTATCATAGCTGTGCTTCATTAATGTTGATAACCAGTTCATCATGTTGAAAATAAAGATTTCAGTATCATAGCTGTGCCTCATTAATGTTGATAACCAGTTCATCATGTTGAAAATAAAGATCTCAGTATCATAGCTGTGCTTCATTAATGTTGATAACCAGTTCATCATGCTGAAAATAAAGACTTCAGTATCATAGCTGTGCCTCATTAATGTTGATAACCAGTTCATCATGTTGAAAATAAAGATTTCAGTATCATAGCTGTGCTTCATTAATGTTGATAACCAGTTCATCATGTTGAAAATAAAGATTTCAGTATCATAGCTGTGCCTCATTAATGTTGATAACCAGTTCATCATGCTCAAAATAAAGATTTCAGTATCATAGCTGTGCTTCATTAATGTTGATAACCAGTTCATCATGTTGAAAATAAAGATTTCAGTATCATAGCTGTGCCTCATTAATGTTGATAACCAGTTCATCATGTTGAAAATAAAGATTTCAGTATCATAGCTGTGCTTCATTAATGTTGATAACCAGTTCATCATGCTGAAAATAAAGACTTCAGTATCATAGCTGTGCCTCATTAATGTTGATAACCAGTTCATCATGTTGAAAATAAAGATTTCAATATCATAGCTGTGCTTCATTAATGTTGATAACCAGTTCATCATGTTGAAAATAAAGATTTCAGTATCATAGCTGTGCCTCATTAATGTTGATAACCAGTTCATCATGCTGAAAATAAAGATTGGTTTCAGTATCATAGCTGTGCTTCATTAATGTTGATAACCAGTTCATCATGCTGAAAATAAAGAATGGTTTCAGTATCATAGCTGTGCTTTATTAATGTTGATAACCAGTTCATCATGCTGAAAATAAAGATTTCAGAAACCTTTGACTCAGTTTGAACACTTACAGCATGTACTGTCCTGCCAGCCAAGAGTGACAGTGATGTTATGTTTTGTTTACAAAGTTATTAGGATTTAGAATCAATAGATCACTTGTTTATTTATCCTATCCACAGGATAGGATTAATACACAAGTGACCTATCGATTCACGTTAGCTCAAGTGGTGTGTTCAAGTTAATGTTTTACTTAACAATTGTAAACAAAATATTACGTCACTGTCACTCTTGGTTAGCACGACAATTAGTTATAACTTTCCTAAGTTCATAGTTTCAAGCCCATGAGATATGTTACTGATCATGTGTAAAACCACTCTTTAGAGGAACATGTATTTCAAAAGTATTGGCCACTATAATAAGCGTATCACTATTTTTATCTATTTTCAAAAGTAGGTCAAAGTTCATGGTCAATATCATATACTTTTGTATGTTTGAAAAATATCCCACAATTTATGCACATGTGTCTTATCATGGCCAAGCAGTTTTAAAAGTTATGGCAATTCATAAAGTTTGTTTCAATTATTCATTTATTTTAAGAAGATAAAAGGTCAAGGTCATATATTTATTAGAACTTAAAAGGTATTCCCTAAAGGTATTCACAAGTGAAATGAAAAAAGTCAATAAGCAATGCTTATTAGATACCCCCCGCACAGTAAGAGTCAGTGAAAAAACTTGGCAAGTTATAGTTTCGAACAAGAAGACCTTAGTTTTGATAAGAAGATTTCAGTAGAATCTGTGCAAACAAAAATTATAAACTCCTTCATGCATATGTTCAATGTGTCTACATTGTATCCGCAAAGTATCAAATTGCTCCATCAAAAGCTGTAGTAGGAGTTGATCGGCCCATAAAGGCACCATCCATGCATATACAAAAGCCATATAAGGGAATAATTGTCTAAGTTCTCACAGTTGTCATTTTGTCAAAATTATTTTTTGTGAACCAAACTCCTTCATGCATATGTTCAATATGTCTGCATTGTATCGGCAAAGTATCAAATTGTTCCATCAAAAGCTGTAGTAGGAGTTGATCAGCCCATGAAGGCACCATCTATACATATACAAAAGCCTAATAAGGGAAAAATTGTCTAAGTTCTCACAGCTGTCATTTTGTCAAAAATTATCTTTTCTGAACTAAACTCCTTCATGCATATGTTCAATGTGTCTACATTGTATAGGAAAAGTATCAAATTGTTCCATTGAAAGCTGTGGTAGGAGGTGATTGGCCCGTATATGGCCTATAATAGCATAAGCACAAAGCACTATATTAAAAGCCATTTAGAACTACAAAGGGAAATAACTCTAATAGAATTGGCCCCTTGCCCTTACTTTTTTGTCTCAAGTATTTGTCTTGCATATATGAACATGTTTGCAAGGTTTGATGAAAATCCAGCAATGACTCTTCGAGTTATTAAGGAAAAAGCACTATATTAAAAGCCATTTAGAACTACAAAGGGAAATAACTCTAATAGAATTGGCCCCTAGCCCTTACTTTTTCGTCTAAAGTATTTGTCTTGCATATATGAACATGTTTGCAAGGCTTGATGAAAATCCAGCAATGACTCTTCGAGTTATTAAGGAAACAAAGCGTTACGGACGGACGGACGGACACACGGACGCACGGACGCACGGACGGACGGACGCACGGACAACGTGAAAACAGTATACCCCCTACAAACAAAGTTTGCGGGGGGTATAATATAAGTCTCTAGGTTGACTATAGTCATGATCAATGTTAAAGTGTGTAACATTATTTAATTTCAAAATTCCTTCAAAGTCATATGGGCCTAGACGCCAGAAAACCTGTCTTTGGGGGTTTGTAAACAACAATGCACATCTGCGCAGACTGATCAGCGCCTTTGTTATAGATATTATTATATCTAGACTTGTTACAACATAGCCCCAGATAAGGAATGGAGGCAATTGGGTATTTACCCACCTCTTTTTGGCATAATTGGGTATTTCAAATTTTGAATTGGGTATTTCAATTTTTTGTATTGGGTATTTATCTGAAAGCAAATAAGCAATGAAACCGGGCCTTGTTTCTCCTGACTTTTTTGTTTACTTTCGGTTTCACTTTCAGAAAGCACTTGCAATATTATATTGCATATCTGAGATCGCTATTTCCAACTTATTTCGAAAATCCAACAAATCTATCAATTCATCTTTGATCCTTCGAACCACCAACGCGGTATTAGAGTTGGTTACGATATGATATTATTCAATTGCTCTAAGGCTTTTTCGCCCACGTTACGCCATTGATATTGTAAAGCGAGATGAATGTCGTAATCGTGTAAATATTGGGTATAGCTAAACAGCGATAAGAATGTTCCTGGACTGGTTTACAATTTAATTAACTAAATTCGGCGCCACGCTGTGTATAAATTTGTTCCCAACAACAGATTGTGGTGCGAAAACGACAATCGCAAATTGAAAACTAATGCGTCATACGCTTCGAAAAAGTTCAAAATTGAGTATCAAGGATTTTTATTGCGTTTTTGTACGCACAGAAACGAATTTAATTGCGTTCTCAGGTCCACGAAATTGCGTAAATACGCAATACGCAGCCTTATCTGGAGCTATGTTACAAGCAAAATTTCAATTTTCTAGCTAGTCTCTGTAGCTGAGCAGACTGGTTTGAATACCACTTTCGGAAACCCAGAAGATAGGTTTTCTCGCGGCAAGGTCCATATGTTTTTGTATATTTGAAAAGTTCTTCCCAAAATTGCCAACTCCAAAGTTTGTTGCACACAAACAAAGACATGCATGAAAAGCATATTGGCTCAGTGGTAGATTGTTAGACTTTGGATTGAAGGGTTACTAGTTCGAGACTCACCACAGGCACTGTGTCATGTCATTAGGCAAGACACTTTATCCTCTGCCTAATACTGGTTCAACCCAGAAAGTCAGGAAAATGTCCCAACATGACTGAAATATTATTGACTTGAATGTAAATCATCAACATAAAATGGCATGCAGACCAACTAGAAAAAGTGCCAAGTTTAACCCATTTCAGCTGAATGGAATTTCCCACCATTATCAATTAGCACAGTTCATTTCTGTTTTAAGGATGCTGGGTGGTATTTTTCATTTTTATTCAAGTTTTCATAGAACAATGTTCAAGCAAACAGTAGAGACCCTGATCAGACGCCACGTTTTGCCGCGTCTGGTCTGAGTCTCCACTATTTGCCTACGTCCCACAAAAAGGACACTAGGTGTATATGGGTTAATTTGCAAGTTTAATCTTTGCAAACATTTAAATTATAAGTGCATAAAATATATAATCACAATTTTTTTTTCGTCTCTTTGGTATAATATCTAACTAGACTCACCTGTTTTCTTCTAATTCTGTTTTAATAATCTCTGAGAATATCTGTTCTTCTTTGAACTTGTCAATTTTTTCCTACAAAACAACATGTGAGAATATAAGAATCCATCATGAGTGTTAGGGTAGGATAGAAAAATTCCGTCCCGAGGATCGCCGTTTGGCATCACGAGGCTTGCCGAGTGATGACAAACGGTGATCCAGAGGGAGGAATTATTCTATCCTACCCTCACACGAATAATAGATTCTTTTTCTTGCTCACCACTTTTTTTATTTTTTAATAAGCTTCCAGAAGTCCCTGAATATGCTAAGATGCAATTTGACATGATGATGACACTTTAACATAACAATGACGTCACTTGACGACCATGTGCGTGAGTTCCAGTACAACCAATATATGTACTATGTAGCCCTCATGTGAAAGGCTGGGTAGGATAAGATTTTCTATTCAAGGGTAAAATCTCAGATATCCTAATCCGGTGTGCAAGAATAAGTGTTCTCCAATTTCAAACATTTATCTGACTATGGTATAAACATTGTCAGGCCTGATCTGGTACCATCCTGTTTGCAATTTAAGCTATCAGCAGGCCCAAAAAGTGAACCCTAGCAGGGTTTAGCATTCTCAGGTGTCGGTGATATACTACATGCTCTCAGGACAAATATTAACCCCTCATTCTCTCTACCTAATCTCTTAATGTTCCTAGTCATATATGTTTATTTATGGTAAATGTTCTAAAATTTCACACATTTCTCATTCTGTTCAGACAGACAGACACCTAGACAGACAGTCTAGCCCTATATCTCACCTGTATATGTGACCAGTCTAACCATTCATGAACACCTAGATACTGTCCAGCCCATATCTCACCTGTATATGTGAGCAGTCTGGCTTTTCATGAACACCTAGACAGACTGTCCAGTCTTGTATCTCACCTGTATATGTGACCTATCTAACCGTTCATGAACACCTAGACAGACTGTCCAGCCCTGTATCTCACCTGTATATGTGACCAGTCTAACAATTCAAGAACACCTAGACAGACTGTGCAGCCCTGTATCTCACCTGTATATGTGACCAGTCTAACCATTCATGAACACTTAAGCAGACTGTGCAGCCCCATATCTCACCTGTATATGTGACCAGTCTAACCATTCATGAACACTTAAGCAGACTGTGCAGCCCCATATCTCACCTGTATATGTGACCAATCTAACCGTTCATGAACACCTAGACAGACTGTGCAGCCCTGTATCTCACCTGTATATGTGACCAGTCTAACCATTCAAGAACACCTAGACAGACTGTCCAGCCCTGTATCTCACCTGTATATGGGACCAGTCTAACCATTCATGAACACCTAGACAGACTGTCCAACCCTGTATCTCACCTGTATATGGGACCAATCTAACTATTCATGAACACCTAGACAGACTGTGCAGCCCTGTATCTCACCTGTATATGTGACCAATCTAACCATTCATGATCTCCTAGACAGACTGTGGAGCCCTGTATCTCACCTGTATATGGGACCAGTCTAACTATTCATGAACACCTACACAGACTGCCCAGCCCTGTATCTCACATGTATATGTGACCAATCTAACAATTCATGAACTCCTAGACATACAGTGCAGCCCTATATCTCACTTGTATATGGGACCAGTCTAACTATTCATGAACTCCTAGACAGACTGTGGAGCCCTGTATCTCACCTGTATATGTGACCAGTCTAACCATTCATGAACTCCTAAACAGGCTGTCCAGCCCTGTATCTCACCTGTATATGTGACCAATCTAACCATTCATGAACACCTAGACAGACTGCCCAGCCCTGTATCTCACCTGTATATGTGACCAGTCCTTCTATTCATGAACTCCTAGACAGACTGTGCAGCCCTGTATCTCATCGTATATGTGACCAGTCTAACCGTTCATGAACACCTAGACAGACTGTGCAGCTCGTATCTCACCTGTATATGTGACCAATCTAACCATTCATGATCTCCTAGACAGACTGTGCAGCCCTGTATCTCACCTGTATATGTGACCAGTCTAACCATTTATGAACACCTAGACAGACTGTGCAGCCCTGTATCTCACCTGTATATGGGACCAATCTAACCATTCATGAACACCTAGACAGACTGTCCAGCCCTGTATCTCACCTGTATATGGGACCAGTCTAACCGTTCATGAACACCTAGACAGACTGTGCAGCCCTGTATCTCACCTGTATATGGGACCAGTCTAACCATTCATGAGTACCTAGACAGACTGTCCAGCCCTGTATCTCACCTGTATATGTGACCAGTCTAACCGTTCATGAACTCCATCTCCACCGTATCTCTTGTTATAGCCATCATAATGAAGCTGAAAATAAATCAAACAATTTTAATCTCTTTGCATGCTAGGAATTTTGTATTCTGTTCTTTTTCCAAATTAAACTTTTAAAAAAAATGTTCATGAATACCATTAGAGTGTAGAACAGTGTGGATTTAGATCAGGCCTGGCATAATGTTTGGCCAGATTTCCTCATCTCCTATCCAATTTGGGGCCAAATATGGACCCATCAAAACAGTTGAAATTTTCCCAATTTTGAAAGTATGAGTAAAATTTCAGAGAAAAACTCTAAAATGGAATAGAATAGAATGATTACAATTGTCATATGCTCTCCCTATGGCCTATATTGCAAACAATATGGACACAGGTCAGACTGCAGTCTAATCAGGGTTCATAGTTTTTGCTTCCATATTAATGGTATGAATGTATTGAATGGTTTGTACCATATTTAACAATCGCAACCTAGATATTGTCAATATAAATGCATATATAAAATTGGATGAAAATCTGTCAATTTGTTCTCAAGATATTGAGCGGAAACAAAATTATCAAAAACTGAGGGACAGAATGACAGACAACCAAATCCAATATAGCCCCACTTTTTCAAAGCAGGGCTATAAATAGGAACAATTAGTTCTGTATATTAAACCCATAAAAGTTACCTTTTCTAAAACCAAGCCCAGACCAGGTGCTTTTGGAACATCAAGCTGAAAAAGAAAATATAAATATAAGTTAGATAAGTGTCCATTGGACATGGATGTATCTGCCAATTGAACTTTCTATAATATGAAGTTTGCACATTACTGTAATATGCAAACATTTTCATATGAATTTACTGCAAGTGTGTATGGTGTATATTGTCTTCTTATGAGTCATGTACATATATAGATTCTTACATGAGTGCTCATGTTTTATTGAATTTAATAAACAAGTTGGGGAAAAGAGATAAAATGCGAGGCTTGCCGAGCATTTTATCTCTTTTTAGTTTAATTGGCAGATGGATCCAATTTACTGCAAGTGTGTATGGTGTATATTGTCTTCTTATGAGTCATGTACATATAGAGGATCTTACATGAGTGCTCATGTTTTATTGAATTTAATAAACGATTTGGGGGAAAAGAGATAAAATGCGAGGCTTGCCGAGCATTTTATCTCTTTTTCGAAACAAGTTTAATAAATTCAATAATACAAGAGCACAATTGTTAGATTCTATTTTTCATATGACAAATACTTTGAAATCTGATTTCTGGCGTAAAAACCTTATAATTTTGTCATTATGTACGCAACCTTGGAATGGACGTCATTTAACTTTTCCCATAAATCTATAAACCACTAGTGGTTTATCGATTTTATTGCATGGCTTTATTTCACTCCCAGACGCAACATCATATGATAAGTGAAGTTTCATGATATAATAACACTCAATATACAGGTTAATATTTCAGACCAAGGGAAATCATTTAAAATCTGTGCTAGCAAGCTTAAGAGCGATTTTTCTTGTTTGAGACAAATCTCCTTATATTATGAAGTATCAGCGGTGCAGCTTCAAGACACAATTTGAAATGGTACACAAGATATGGTTCAGACAAGGCGTTCAGACCAAGACAGGATTTCAGACCAAGGGAGTTAATTCAATTGTCAGCGAGAGCAATCATTCTAATTGGTGACACATCATCCCATGTGTGAAGTTTCATGACATAATCACAAATGGTTCAGACAAGGATTTCATACCAAGGGAGATCATTCAAAAGCCTTTGTCTTACTGTTATTGTTAAATCCATGCAGTTTCGGATCAATCCCAACCAAAATCTCAAGAGATTCTAAGCATACCGGGACATGAGATTTCCAACAATGTGGTAAGTGGGACCAGCAAAGGCTCAGATCAGCCTGCGCATACGCGCAGTCTGATCAGAGCCTTTGCTAGTCACTTGAATATTCTAGGACTCTAAGGCTACTGACCGAACATCATTTGGAGTTTCTAAGCTTAAAAGGAGGCTGCTCATGTCAAAATGCCACATTGTTGGAAACCACTTGTCACAGCTCAATTTGGCTTAAATCAGGCAGAATTTAAGCCTAACAATGACCTTAAAAATTGGGTCAAGTCACCATATTGTAATTAGCTCTCCAACATAGTTTTGTGTTGTATTTCATGTTGTATCCATGTAAACATTTTCGAATCCATCCAGAAAAAAAAGACACCCCCACCAACTAAATAAGTGGATATAGGCCATTGGCCTAGCAGTTCAGGAGAAATGGTGCACACAAGCAGGTTTAGCTAAATACTGTAAATGCATGTTCAACATAAACCCTAAAAATTGGGTCAAGGTCACCAAAAACTAATCACCTTTTCATCATGGTCAATGTTATACCCAAGAAAATACAGTTTATTCCGCAAAATGGTTCTTACCCTTTCTGGATTCCAAGCTACTTCGATAGCATCATCATTACAGTATCCTTTCACAATTGCTATACACAAGCCTGAAAATATCAACACATCATCATTACAGTATCCTTTTACTATTGCTATACTCAAGCCTGAAAATATCAACACATCATCAATACAGTATCCTTTCACTATTGCTATACTCAAGCCTGAAAATATCAACACATTATCTTACAGTATCCTTTCACTATTGCTATACTCAAGCCTGAAAATATCAACCCATCATCATTACAGTATCCTTTCACTATTGCTATACACAAGCCTGAAAATATCAACACATCATCATTACAGTATCCTTCCACTATTGCTATACACAAGCCTGAAAATATCAACACATCATCATTACAGTATCCTTTCACTATTGCTATACTCAAGCCTGAAAATATCAACACATCATCATTACAGTACCCTTTCACTATTGCTATACACAAGCCTGAATTATCAACACATCATCATTACATAATCCTTTCACTATTGCTATACTCAAGCCTGAAAATATCAACACATCATCATTACAGTATCCTTTCACTATTGCTATACTCAAGCCTGAAAATATCATCACATCATCATTACAGTACCCTTTCACTATTGCTATACTCAAGCCTGAAAATATCAACACATCATTATTACAGTATCCTTTCACTATTGCTATACTCAAACCTGAAAATATCAACACATCATCGTTAAAGTATCCTTTCAATATTGCTATACTCAAGCCTGAAAATATCAACACATCATCGTTAAAGTATCCTTTCAATATTGCTATACTCAAACCTGAAAATATCAACACATCATCATTACAGTATCCTTTCATAATTGCTATACTCAAGCCTGAAAATATCAACACATCATCATTATATATCATTCCACTAAAGCTAGCTTGAACAGTCAGATTCCGAGAAATGGCCCCACATAATGCCCAGCAGTGAAAAGGGGATAACCATTTAGGCAGCCATCTTGGTTATCAAATATTGGCCATAACCTTTATTCAAACAGGGGTGACAGATTGAAGAAAGTAATCCATATATGAAATTTGGAAGAAATAATGTGATAAATGATGAAGTAAGATTGTCCACAAGTGCAAATTGACAGGCAGTGGCCATTTTTGCAGCCATATTTGATATCATTCATGGAAATTACGACATTAGTTTGGTGAAAGATGTCCATTTATGAAATTTGAAATAAATCTGGTGGTAAATACGTAAGTTAGAATGGCTATAAAAGAGGACAGATGCACAGATGGACAAGCCAAAAATAATTGAGCTCTGCCAACATGGTTAAAGTTTGTCAAGTAGCTGAATAGGTATTATGCATTCAAACACTTTTTGCCTTAATTGACAGTTTATGTATGTAAATTGCCATGAAAATAAGGTCAAGGTCATCAAACACTTTCCAATCATTTTCCATAAACAAATGCTACACCTTGCAAAATTGTTTAAATTCTGCTAGCAAGTTTAAAGATATTGTGTAAACAAACACTTTTGCAAATTCTAAGTCCTCTTTAGATTACCAAAACTCTTGGCCGTTAACCGAATTTTGAAATAGCAGACTGAATTAATTCGCTTAATTTCATGAAAATTCAGTCAGAATTTGTATATGCTCCATCTCTTACTCGCACATTTTGTGGCTAAATCCATTACACATCTGTTAAAATGACGTGGAATTTTACATGCAAATGTATTATACTTTCCAGAGAGAAAACAAGAAAGACACTGATCATACTTTGCAGGCTGGTCTGCACCATGACCTTTGTTGTTTGTATGCAAATAAATCAAGTTGTGGTCCATATAGTAAACATACAGGCCTCAAGGTTATAAAAAATCATGCTTAACTGAACATGAAATTTATCATACTAATAAATGTTAAAATGCCAACAAATGTTGGCATTTTAACATTGAGTAGTACGACGAATACAATGTCTTAAGTGTTTTAAAGCCTTTCAGTTTTTAGAGCAGTTGAAATTCCATGCTCAGTTGAGTGGAGCATGAAATAAGTTTTATAACCTTAGGGCCATATGTGCCTTTCAATTATGATCATATAACCTAACAACAAAACAATTCCTACTCACCAATCATCTTGCGTATCTGATGTAGCATAAAGCTTTGTCCATGAACTGAAATGATTGCAAACTCAACACCATTTCTAACAAAGGGCTGGCCACACTGTAATAATAGGAAATCTATATAAAACAGGTTATATAGAAATTTGAAATAGATGTGTTGGTTGGAAAATATTATTATAAGATTTTGGAGGGGATAAAGTACGGAACAAACGACCAGGAATGGTATTTCTGAACTTTATTTTTAGATCTCCACGTTTCGGGTTTACAAACCCTTCATCAGGATACAGGTGCAAATAAAATCACCACTGAAATATACATTTTGCGGACCTAACGGTTTTGTTTGTTTGTTTTGTTGCTTTACGTCCCAGGTCAACAGCTATGGCGGGACGGTCAGTTCACCTAACCACACTTTTTCCTGTGTAAGCTTGAACAAACAGTTAACCAGTACTTCATGCACATACTTTCGCTTGTTACTGACAACAACCCTTCTTGAATGATTCAGCGGAAGAGAGGAGAATGACCGTAGAATTTTTTCATGATCGATCTCCACTAAAGCATGGGACCGGGTCTGGATCAAACTCGCGACCCCTGGATCTGCAGTCAGACTCGCACCTGTTGCCAGACACGTTACGGATTGCGCTATGCAGCCCGGTTGGACCTAACGGGTCACACAAAGTTATTGTTATACATTATTATAAGATTTATAATAGGGATAATAGGGAAGAATTCTGGCTGAAGAGGGAAATCCCCTTAAGTAATTTAGGTACAGAAAATGTGCAGGGTCTTGGGTCTAGTTCATTCAAGGCTCATATTGGATATAAACAGCTACAATAACACTTTAATTTCAAAATAGATCAGTTAACCCTTCTTAAATAACTACTCATTTATCTGTTCACTGGTATACAGTCTGCATTGTTTGGATGGATAATAAAAGGCCCCTATGGGACGTAGTAAATATCAAATCCTTTAACTTGCCTTCAACATTGACAATATACAAGAGAATAATATTGAGCTTAAAAAAATATTCCATTTGAAATTTTCTCTGGCAAGCTCAGTTGGTGAGAGTTTGCAAGTTCTTAAATAGACTCTCATAAACTTGTCCTGTTGGCCAATAGTTGTGAGGGTCAGTTGGTTGTCCGTGAAAGTTTGCTGCCTGTCAATTGTCGAGTCAGCCAATGTCTGTCAGTTACAGTAAAACTTGTCTTAAGCCGCCACTCAAAAATAGACAAAACAAAGGTCTTAATGGCAAATTGCAGCTTAATGAAGGTCGAAAGTATTGCAGAATGCTCCAAGGGGAGCATTCTCCAATACTTCGACCTGCATTTAGCAATATTCAGTCTTTAAAACCAATTTTTGGTCTTCTTTTTGAGTGGCTGCTTAAGACAGGTTTTACTGTACATTTATTATATACTATGAGACTTAAGTTTAGCAATTTTTTTCAATCCAATTTGTTTTCATAGTCAAATATGGGAATGTTTTTAAAATGCATTTTATAGGTTGAATTTTACACAATTTGACTTTTTATGACCATTTTGGGTGCTTTTCTTACCTCCAAAGTTTGCCATGTGACGTTAAGCAAATCATGCCAATCACATGTCCAACATTCTACGAGCAGCCCATGTCATTTAAATTTGCATTGATTGATTTGTACATGTACCAAAACAAATACACCAGAGTAAAATTTGAAAAATTCCACGACAGGACGCCACCCTGCCAGCAAAACATTATGATAAGAATGCTAGCTGCAGGGCATGATGAATAAGTGAGTCGCTTGACATTTTCAGTCTTGTGAGTTTATGATATCTAGTCTTAAAACCAAGTTCCAGTAATGGAATCGTATGGCCTTGGCTTAGAGGCTCATTTCAAGCATGATGAGAAACCTAGTGGCTGCTTTAAGAGTTAATGGGCATACGTTATACCAGATACCGATTAACAATCTTACTTTTGATGTGAGATCCATGTGCAGTTTAATGCGGTGTACTGCGTTATGAAGAATTATAATCCAAAGAAAATGAGGAATTGTGATTGCTAAAGGATTAGATATTGATGGGTTAAATAGTTGGTTTCAATTCACCTTCATACCAATCGGCATTTTACAAAAAAAAGAAAATTGCTTAATGTAATAGTATATCTATATTTCATCCTTAAAATCATATCTTCTATTCTCACCTCTATATACTTAATATATCTTTTGCAACTCCCATCTTCAGAGGACCTGAAAAAAATAACATGACTTATCAGAGATCCACTTACTCAAGTAACCTCTCTATAACTATAATCCTGATAGCTCAAAGTACTAACCGACATCCAATTTAGGTTACCTTGCATCCCCAGGACAATATTTCATGGGTGCCAAATTGTTCATGGGACCCCGTTTTTATGGGTGCCAAATTGTTCATTGGGATCCCTATTTAGGGGGTCCCAATGAACAATTTGGCACCCATGAAAAATTGACCTGAGGGGGGTGCAAGGTAGCATAAATTGGATGCCGGGGTATACCTACTCAAGTTGGAATTAACCCTTATCCTGCCACTATTTTTTAAGTCCTGGAAATGTTGTTAGCTTTTACATCTGCAGCATATATTCAAGGGCACTTCAGACAAGATATTTTTATGACAGGAAACAATATGAACCCTGATCCGACTGCTCCCCTGGGAGCAGTCTGATCTGGGTCCAAATTGTTTGCAATATAGGTTACCTAAGAATGTAAGCAGATGAGAGAGCAGAGGACAAAAGTTGTGACTGGCGTCTAAAGGGTTAAGTAAGATACATTCAATTTAGATCATAAAATACATTTCTGAATTACTTTCTTAGTTCCAATAAAAAAATGATGATTTTTTTAAGAATTCACAATACAATTCACAAAAAGGGTGTCTTATTTCAGTGACTGTTTCACCTTCATTAATAACATTGCACAGTGTCCATAATAAACAGCCTGAATTTTGGTTATTTAAAAGCAAGGTTGTACATGGACAAATTCAGAAAGAAATTGTGAAAAAAGAAAATATTCACAATCAGAAAAGCACACTGAAATCAAAACTTACTGGTATTTGTTATTGTTTAAGATGGAAGCTAAATTTTAAATAAAAAGAGCTTTATAAAATCATTAAGTCGTTTGGTAAGGTATTACAAGAACTTGAATAGTCCTTAACCCTTTGAGGACTGGAAACCCCTAAATGGGCACTATGACAAACAGTGAAGACCCAAATGAAATGCTGCACAAGGCAGCATTTCATCAGGGTCTGCACTGTTTGCTGAAAGCAGTCCTCAGGGAAAATAAATATAATATTGTTTTTGTAATTATAACATGCAACTCCTCAATATATACAATGGACCATCGTGACTTAACAGTTTCAACTTTTATGGAAAATACCATTGGTCTTAAAAGGGTTAAAAAATGCGGACTACTTACAGTCCTGATGTGAAATTATGGAACCTGTGGGTCCCTAGGTACAACTTTAAAACACGGTTCACTCTGTCCATTATTTCTTCTGAAATAAAAAGCAAAAGCATTTTGTGATTCTTTACCTATATATAAGCCTAAAAGTTACATGCTCAATTGTTATACCTTATTCCAAATTAAAGGTGTCAATAAAGGGACTAAATGTTTCTAGAAAATAAATCCTCGACACTGAAGCTAATAGGTTATAATTATGCCAAATTCATGGGTTTAATATATGCTGTTGAAAACCTGGATCAAAACAGTTACTGTGAATTCAGGTACTCACTTACTTTATGATCTGTAAAATGCTCACCCATATCAAATTTAAGTAAATACATAATTTTCAGATTAATTTAAATAAAACTTATTATGAGTATTTTCAGGGCTAGAGATTACCGAAAATTCCATTTATTACCATAGAGTCAAAGTCTGACAAAGCCATTTGGAATGGATCTACACTATTATCAAGTTTATTTATACATTTTTACAGGGCAAGAGTTAAAGAACATGTTTGAAAAAGAAAAAACAATTATCTGACAGACAAGTTTAATCTTTTCAGTAGCTATTTGCACTCAGAATGGCCAAACAATATCATTATGCAGTTTCCTTTGCAATTGTATTGAAGCTCTGCCTTTTGATTTAAAACTGAGGTTGTGAATATCCCAGTGTTATGTTTATAGCTGTATCCCAGGACTGGTGTTTTCCAAATTATTTGCCGAATTCAGGGAGACTTACGATTGGTCCTGTAGCTGTGTGTAACATTCTGAAAAAGACAAGTAATGTCAAGTAACTGGCATGAAACACATTTAACCCTTAGCCTCAAAGAGACGCCTTTTAACACTTTTGCAAACACAGTAGTCCCTGATCAGACAGCTCTATCTTTCTATACTGGTCTCGCTCATACTTGAGCATTACGTCTTGTAAGAGCTGTCTGATCAGGGTCTACTCTGTTTGCTTATGGAAATATGATATATCTGATCCTACCCTGATCAACCTAACAAGTAATTTCTGTTCTATGTACCAACATGAAAGTTTATATAATTATTCCTAGTGAGTGGAGCCTAACATGAATATTCTTGAATGAAAGGGTTAATAGAACTGCAGTATTAACCCATTTGCGTCTAGTGTCCTTTTTGTGGGACATAGGCAAACAGTGCAGACCCAGATCAGAAGCCGCAGAATGCTGCATCTGATCAGGAGTTCCACTGTTTGCTTACAGAATGGTCTATTAAAATTTAAATAAAAAAGTAAAATACCACCCAACAACCCTGAAAACAGAAATGGACTGGTCCAATTGATAATAGTGGGAAATTCCATTCGGCTTATATGGGTTAACCATGGGTACACCATAACAGTTCATAATACTTATCCTAAAACATGAACAAGTCAACTTGGGCTAGCACACAAGATTTTGATATTTATTGAATTTGCCATACTCTGACATATCCAGCTATAGATCTAATTTTTGCAGAGATTTCCTTTGCTTCCATACTTTGTGTAGTTGAGAAGTGGATGCTCTGGTTAACTTAGACTGTGTATATACACAGTCTTTTCTGAGCCTCCCTTGCTTGCCGATGTGATAAGTACAAAAATCTTGTGTGCTGGCCCATTTCATAACCTAATTGGTTTGTTTGGGGTCTTTTGGTTTGGTTGGATTCTTTGGGTCCCAGTCCACAGCTATGGTCATGTCTGGATGGTCAGTTCACCTAACCACACATTTTTCCTGGGCAAGCTTTACTAAGCGGTTAACCAGTACTTCGTGCACATACTTTCGCTTGTAACTGACAACAACCCTTTCTTGAATGATTCAGCGGAAAGGAGGAGAATGACCACAGAAATTATTTCATTATCTATCTCCACAAAAGTATAAAGACCTGTGTTATATAGAAATGACAGCAGGGTGAATAGTGGCACCCAAATATATATGTTATAATAGCATTCAAATGTACTATGTGGGAGCGCAGTGGCTCTGTGTTAGAGTGCTTGACATAGAGACCGAGGGTTTGCGGGTTCGAGCCTCACCGACGCCACTACGTTGTGTCCTTTAGCAAGACACATTAATCCTTGCTTAGTACTGGTTCAACACAGGAAGACTCGTCCGACATAACTGAGATGTTGACTTGGACATACAGAATCAAATCAAACAGTTTAAAAAAAGTACTATGTTGGAGCTGAGACTATATTATCCTGCACTGTATGCTTACAGAATGTACTTTTAAAATTTGACTGAAATTGAAACGTACTACCCAACAACACTTCAAAATAGATTCATCCAGTTGATAAGGGTGGGAAATTCCATTAGGCATAAATGAGTTAAGTAAACTTACTTCTTCTACTGGAGCGAAGGCAAAGGTTGGTAACAGGTAAATGTAGGTACGAGAATCACAGAAGTTTTTGCTATTGAATGAATTTGTCGTTCTTTTACAATCTGAAAGATAATGTTTATATAAGACAAGTAGTATGCAAGACATCAACTCCCAAGGTTATAAAGCTATTTCTTTCATGCTCAACTCAACTGAGCATGAAATTTATCATGCTCATAAATGTTAAAATGCCAACAATTGTTGGCATTTTAACATTTATTAGCAGGATAAATACAGAATCTGAGTGTTTTAAAGCAATAACAAACTTTATATTTTTCACTATACTAGTTTTTGTAAGCAAATGAATGTTCATACTCAGCTTAGTTTAGCGTGAAAAAAAATTAAGCTAGGTCCAGTTCAAGGTTGGCAAAATGCCGGCAAATAAGCATATTTGCCTTACCGGGAAATAATGGCAAATAATGGAAAATACTGGCAAATATGATTTACAACCTTCCACATTTAGATTGGTAATTTCAATAATAGAGGTTATATGTCTAAATATTTCATTTCTACTAGATTATCAGGCTATCAGCTAAATTATCTTAGTTTAAGGTATAAGTCTCATTCTTTAAACATTTAAATTTAAAAAGTGAATTTAAGAAGAAGAAATAAACCTGTTTAGTACATGCCAAAGTACTCATCAGTTGGCTTGTGCATAGTTACAGATAGGTTGAGTGAGTTAATCTGTACTATAAATCAATTTAAGACACTCCTGTTTGTGGTCACCTGGACTTTAATTGTCTTAAGTTAAAATATGAAGTATTAAAGTTGGGTGTTTGGATGAGTGACCCTTATCTGTACTATAAGTAGTCTATAACTCAATTAAAAGACACCCCTGTTTGTGGTCACCTGGACTTTAATTGTCTTAAGTTAAAATATGAAGTCATTCATGGCATCCTATTGTTCATCTTTGCCCCTGGCTATACAGTATCCCATTTGGATGTGTTGTTTTAACAGTTTATGACAGGCACAGGTGTCAAACAATTGTCAGATACACAGGTAAATTTTCTCCCCATTTAAAGGTCAAATTAGAATTTATCCTTGATCTGCTGAACCCATAATTAACCCTTGTCCTATTGATTCCATTTTTGAAAACACTAGATCCTGATCAGCATGTTTCATTCAGAGGCCATCTTATCAGGATATACACTGTTTTCCACACTAATTGAAAATACAGATTTAAGCTGAACAGGATAGAATTTGGGAGAAGTGTTACCGTGTAGTACATAAAATATTCAGCATGATAAGGGCTAAAGATACTATTTTTTTATTATTTATTGTTAAAATTTATTTCAAAATTTCAGTCTAAGATTCATTTTTGGCTGTATGTATTCAATACTGTAGTCTCATATTCAATATCTACATTTTCACTCTTTTAGTTAAATCATACTATTGTAAGATATCTGCTGAATATCTGCTGATATCTGCTGAATTTTACAGCTAAAAATCATATTTGCCAGTATTTCGCAGCAAAAAAGTCATATTTGCCACTTGAGCCTTATTTTCCATGCCTAGAAATACCGGTAAATTCCACCGGTAAATACCGGGGTGGAATTTTCCGCCCAACCTTGGTCCAGTTATTTCCACAGCAATTCATCTGAATGGTCAGTTCTTGTCTAAGCATATTTATTTCTTGGCAAAATATCATACTGCATGGTCAGTTTCTGGCTCGGAATGATCAGCCACATGCTAAAATAAGACATAGCTTTCCTTGACTAGATATGGTCAGTACCGGGCTAGGCAGGTCTGATCTGGCTAGGTAGGGTCAGTACCTGGCTAGGAATGGTCCCCTCTGGTCTAGAAAAGTTCATTCAGTAATAAAGCAGTGTAAAAAGTGTCTTGTTCAAAGACACAACACAGTGATTCCGCGGGCGCTGAGACTCTAATTAGCATCCCATCGATCCTCAGTCTAGCACTCTACCAACTGAGTAATGACATCATTATGAAGTTTTCTACAATTTGAAACACAAATCTCTAACTGATCTCACCTAATATTGTTATCATCAAATCTTTGATTCACCAAGTACTTGTTATAATGGTAAACAGATTAGTCTGGAAGTTTTATCTTATTATCTTAGAATGCAGAGTGTTTCGCAGTTCCAACTGCAGCTTACCCCAGAAACTGGGAAACTATCTGCAGTCTAAATATCAAACCAGGATTAAGTAAGTAAGTAAGATCGTACCCATCACTCTGATCTCCGGTGGTAACTGTTCATTCACTTTATCAATGAAGTTGTCCAAATTCAACAACATGTAAAAGAAAAAGGAAATTATGAAAACAATAACAAATTATTCAGCTTTAGATTTTTTAATATATTGCTCTTGACTGAAAACCCACAAACAGGCACACTGACAAACAATGTAGACCAAAATAAGATCCCCACCCTCCCAAAAAATGACATCTCATTCTGGCCAATTCTATTTGATATCAGATAAAGCCCCAGTCCCACAGAGCTTGCAACCACCCTGTGACCTCTCTGCTACTGAAAAAATGACAAATGCAGGGAGGTTGCAGAGGTCACGGCAAGGCTTTACAAAGTTCGCAGCGAAGTCCCAGATCGTCACGGATCAAAATCAGTCACCCCAGTCTTTAGAGCATGCACAAAAGACTAGCCCCGACAGATTTTGATCGCCAACTAGTTGCAAAGGGTTTTTAGAAGTCGTTGCTCAGTCGCCAAACCTTCACCGATCAGTCACCAACCGATTTCATAAATGCTTTGGCTCTAAAATCTTCAGCAACTGGTCTGCAAATAATTGACGGCTGATCACCGACAGGTTGCACTGCCAGCTTCAACAAAAAGCTTTCTTATCATCCTGACATCATTTCACCACAAACGTTGAAAGTGTTTGCATCATGGGGCATAGACTTGGTCAAAAATAGACAGCAGCACCAAAGCTGGCGGTAAAAATTACTACTGAAATTCAGACTCAGATTTTTTTCCAGAATTTATTTAATTAAACATTATTAGAATACACACTTTGTAGCTCTAGGTAGCTCGTTTCGCCTAGTATGAAATGCCGCTGTGAGAACAACAATCTTCACACAAGTTCACAATGGTATTAATAATTTTGTTCCTTTCCACTTCTTCAATGTAGTTGATTGTTTACCACACGCTCATACATGGACCACAACTACAGTTGAACTTCGATGGCTTGATCTTGTCGGAACCATAGGCGCAAGTTCAACCCATCCATGGGTTCGAGCAATTCCTTGACTGACAAGTCTCGAGGTAGTTCATGTGTATTTTATGTTTCCACTGGCGAGCACGTTTTTATCACTTAAAGTACACAGTACATGTGTCATCTGTCGCATATCAATTTAACCATTAAATTTTGCCAACTAGAATTAAAATTATACCCAACTTGTATTTCCATTATGCATGTCCGGAAGGTAAATACCTTGATCAGCATGCACATATGCACAGACTGATAAATGCATTTGCTAACTCATCTCCTTTCACGATTAAGTTGTCCGGTTTGTCATCTTGTGAGGGAATGTTTCTGTTTAGGAGTTATATCATCTAGTGAGGGAAGGCTACAGTTGATCAGTTTCCACTTGTTGTGGTCAATTAAAGAAAGAAAACAATAAACAAGGTTGTTTCTTATTAACAAGCTTTGATAAATGAATAATAATGGATAAAAATTGTAAATATATGGCAAGCAACATATTTATATACAAACTCCCCAGGATTCTAACAAAGAAGATGTCACAGTGAAATTTGGCACATAGAAGACTCTGATCAGATTACTCTGCAGAACATGCTTTAATTGTCTTTCTTCTTTTCGGCCGCCCTACTTAGTTTGTTAATTACACTATTCAACTCCAAACTTTGATCTAATAAAATGCCGCTAATTGCATAATTTCACACATTCCACTCAATGAATGAACTTGTTAATTAGGTAACCAAAGCATAAAATCATCACTGTTGAGGGGCGCTTATGAAAAATAATTATAATCACGCATCTGATGGTGTGTCATGAGAAAAAAATCCCCAAGTGGCCCCTGTTTTGAGTTTGAGCCATGGTTGTTTGAGACTGGGTCGCATTTTTATATTAAATATACAGGGAAATTGACGGAACCGACAAACAAGTTACAGCGATCCATGATGTTCGAGACAGACGAATTAGAGCTACCAAAGTTTGACTAGATATAAGAAATTGTTGTTCTTTCCATGTTACAGTTTGCCAGGTCTGATCTTGGACCCAAATGTTTGCAAAGCAGACTACACAATCAGTCAAAGAGTTAAGAATATTAAGAGTATACATCTACGGATTTAGGAACATTGAAAAACATGCTATGGCTCACAGTGACATTGGCTACTGCCTTTCATGAGAGTAATGGATGTAAAAAGATTGCTTTAACAAAAGAAAGTAACTTATCTTCAGTGAAATCACATTGGAAGCAGCAGACACACCTTTGTCTGTCCTGGCTGCTCGCTGGAATGACATCTGTAAGGTAACATAATCTTTGTTAACCTTTTACTCCATAACGCTTTTTGACACCTTTGAGATATCACGTATTTGAAAATATTATGGAAAATGGAGCATTTGCTCTTTTGGAGCAAATGCTCCATTTTCCATAATATTTTTGAAAGTATTCAAAACTTAACTTAAATTTTTCTTGAATTTTTTCAATGTTATCTAAAAATAGAAAATGATGTCATGATCTAAATATAGCATAAGGAGTAAAGGGTTAAGTCAAAAACAATTGAGTATGACCCAGAAATGCCACAATGACAAATCACAGACTGACCGATGCCAGCCTGGCCCCATACATTCGTGCAGATTGATCATGAAATATTTTCTACGGTCATTCTACTACTTCCCCTGATTCAAGAAGGGCTGTTGTCAAGTACTAGCAAAAGTATGTGCACTGCGTACTAGTAAACCACTTAGTCTAAGCTTGCCCAGGAATAAAGTGTGGTTAGGTTAACTGATCATCTCAACATGACTATAGCTGTTGACTGGGACAGTAAACCACAACCAAACAAACAACCCATGACACCTTCGAGGAAGAAAGCCTCCAGATAAAAGGGAGTGATTATAAATAAACTTTCTTATTTCTCAACCAAAACATACCTTATGGGTACTGGGTACTCAAAATAACCATCTCACAGTGATAGTTCTTTAGAGCACCCAAACTTACTATCATACTGTTGAAAACACATTTTTAGATTTAGTCAGGAAACTAATGTGCTGCACCGTGGCAAAATAAATTGTCCGTTTGTGAGTATGGCATCGAGAGGTACAGGCTGATCGAGATCATTATGTGGGCACTTGATAGCCATTTAAAGGACCTTAAGCTTTCCCTATGCAGACAGTGTAGTGTAACAAGACCCTTGGGCACAGGCTGATCCAAGTCCTCCATTAGCACACATATCATAGTTTAGTTTAGGGCGGTTAATTTCAATATCTAGATTCTTTGTGACAAATTTTTGGCGTTGAACACTAATTTTCAGTCTTCCTTCGAATGTGACATGTTTACAAACTAGTTCTGAAATTATAACAAGCATGCTCTCAAAAAGCTAACAGAAAATGTGAAAATGTGACTAGCTTCTCTTATGGTGGAAAGACCACGAGCGCGTGCCAAATATGGGAATTGTCACATGACAGGTTTTGTCCTATCACATGTTTGGCTTCCACGTTTACACGTGTGAACGGAAGCGTTTCGTGTTTATGCAATAAACGTGTACAAAAATGACCTACCGTTTAAACGAACTTTAGCATGTGACGACCTTCATGGTTTATTAATAGCATCTTCTAATGAAAAATAGAGTTGTTTTTTTCAGATTTGGGTGTATTTGATAAAGTTTCTGACAATAATTAATTACTAAAATTAGAACTACGGTGGACATGCTTAGCGGACACAGTGACCTATGTCCGTTGTGATGAAAATGTCCTGAATTTTATCTCACTGTGCTAGGCATTTTCATCAGATATGTAAAAGCACACCTTATGTCCTTAATAATAGGTGGACACGCACGTGAATGAATATGGCTTCAAACTGTGTTGTCGTTTTTCACTTCCCATCGGTGTGTGTATTGTCTTTGATTTGATGTCAATTTCAGCTGCCTACGTGACATTTGGCAGTTACATCTCGCGCGTGTCAACGAATTACACATTTGCTACTGTTTACAAGGGAAGACACACTAAAGAAATGTCGGTTATCGATGAGCCTGCGCATGTTGCAGTCAGGTTGCAATTACTTGAAATGAGTTTTATCACAACAGCTAACCAAACAATTTCGAATGTTAGCACAAGGTTCAATATTTTAAGAGCTCTTTTTTAGGAAAAATATTGGCGATTTTTACCGATCTGCGACAATGAAAAAATGCAGTACGGTAATTGCGTGTAAACGGAATCGTTTCGATTTCTGGAATTCGTGTAAACGTTTACAAAATTTCGTAAACGTGGAAGCCCTAATCACATGAGATAAAAAGGGCATTGATCCACCTAAGTGCAAGACACGACTGTCAATCATCTCTGAAACAGGCTCAGGAGCACCTGATTGGCAGTTCAACAAGAAATCTAACTGTCTTTGACACTGAAAAACTTACCCTTTGTGACGTAAATAGTTGGTAGGCGAGTCTTTGTCTTTTGACAGTTACCATTATATGAACCGATCACAGAAGTTGTTTTGCTAACTTGCTACTTGCGTGGTTGTAACAACTGACTCACCTTCTGCATATCATCACTGTGGTCTTGTGGTATGAGTCCTACGTCTACAAGGGCCTTACACAACACTCCTTCAATTGTTTGAAAACCTCTATTTCTGTAAACAAGTATTGGCATAAATACAAATCTAAAGAGTTCAATACAATATATCATTTCATACAAAGTAAATTGTTGAAAGACACAAAAACAACTACAAGAATTCTGTGGCAGGCAGTGTCTCACCTAGCGGGTGTAAAGTCAGATTTATATCAGTCACTGGAGTGTGAAAAGTAGGTCAAGGTCACCAGGTCAGTGTGCTTTCTCAAAGAGTATGCTAATGGACAATTTCTAGCCAAGGTTTGAAAATCACACCTATCATTGCTGCAGAGAAATGCTCTATTCCCAGTAGTTTTATGTCAAGTCGCTGGATCGTGAAAAGTATGTCAAGGTAACTAGGTCACTGTGCATGCTCAAAAACTATGTAGAGGACAATAACAATGCAAGTTTTGACACTCACGGCTAACACTGCTGCAAATTAATTCACTTTAATCACTGGAACCTGGCCAACTACATGTTTACATGTAAAATATCATTTAAAAAGAATATAGGCATGCCCCCTTATATATTATAGAATGTGCATGGTCCTACTATATACAAATGCTATTCTTAGATGTAAATAAGTAGTTGGCCAGGTTCCAGTGACTTTAATGTAAATTGTTAATGGACAGACATACTGACAGAAATTTTAACTTCCCTCACAACTTGCTACAAGCAGGTGTGACAAATATGATCAAAACTACAATATAATTTAAAAAAATGAACAAATTATAAACCTAATTTATTCTGATTTATTATAATGTTACAGGAGAACTTGAGAGGTGGCATATTTGTAGTATGTCATTATTATTTCAATTCTTAGTTTTGTTTGTTTGATTTGATTCTTTATGTCCCATCAACAATCTTTCAGTTATAAAGGGACGGGTCTTCCTGGGTTGAACCAGTACTAAGCTAGGATTAATGTTCTTGCTCAAGGCACAACGCAGTGAAGCCGCCAATTCTTAGTATTTTCACTCACTTCAGAACTTTTGATTGGTTAATAGCGTTTGATGGAGTTTTATACTTTAGTACAATTCTCAGACTTCTTTTTTACATTCTAAAAAATCATATTCATGACATCCATCCATCTACCAGCTCACCTTTTTTTGAATCAATAGCTAGACAGTAGATCAGTTACAAAAAAAACCAATGTTCCCTGTTTAGTGAAAGAACATATTATGCTATCCTGAAAGTGAAAATCAATCAAACTAAAGAGTAGTATGATCTGGGACCATATTGTTTGCAATATAGGCAACCTAAGAACATAAGCAGACAAGAGAGCTGATGGCAAAAGTTGTAACTGGCGGGCTGTGGGTTAAAATTGATGCAAAAGGGGCGGGGGGCATGATTTACATTTTTATCTCTTTTCCCAAATTCTTTCAAAATAATTCAATAATACACTCATGTAAGATCCTCTTCGTTTTTATACACCATATAATTCCAACTCAATGTTTTTATCTTTTTTTGGCAATTTTGATTGGCCCTTAGGTAAAATTAAATGGTTTTTACACTTCAATAAAATCCTGTGCGTATGAATATTTGAAATCTGCCTTGATTTCTCAGTGCTGATAACGAACTGTACACAAGTGACAAGTAGGGTACCTTATTGTTGTGTCTGAGATAAAACATTCACCAGTTTGAATAAAGTTAAACATGTTGAAAGCTTATTTGAAAACCCTTACACCGTATGAGGGTGCATCTTCAAAGCAACAGAAGGAACTCTAAGAAATGAACCTGATGACGTGGTTATATGACGTCACTTAACACAGTCACGACATCGAAGAGAATCGGCATCAAAACAATGGCTACATCAACAACGAAATGTTTCAATACAGTTTGACAGCGTCAAAACGAACATTTTAGGTTAACGCTTAGGGCCTACTAATGTGGGGATTTTATGCAGGGACTTGTGAAGGTAAACTTGTGCTTTTGAAAACCTGTCATTCCGTGGAAGGGCCTTAATCTAAATGCTCTTCAATGAGCCCAGCAAGCTAAAGAAAACAATTCCAAATTAACTGGAGTTGTTTTTGAGCTCATACTCATATACCCGCTCCAAATAGAGTGCAATTTTAATCATTATTTAGCATAACAAAGTCTGAGCTGACATAATTTTCAAGATGGCTGCCCCATCTTTCATACTGAGCGGTTACGATTTTCCTTCAGTGGGCTTTTAAATTTGAAATGTTGTCAACAACCCTTTACAAATGTGCTGTTTTATTCCAAAGTTGGAATTATAAGGAATCAAATTTAATTTTTTGGTTTTTATCGATGTGTAAACTCCGGCGAATCACTCACAAATTTAACATAAGCCCTTTGGGCTTTATTCAATTTGTGAGTGATTTGCCGGAGTTTACACATCGATAAAAACCAAAAAATAAAATTTCATTCCTATAATAAAAGTTGCCAATCAGCGACAGTAACCATTTAACAAAAGTTGCTGAAAGGGAAAGTTGGCCAGGAAAGAGTAATCAAGGGTCAATAATTACATCTGTAGTCCATAATAGCCTTTCCCATTGTAGGAAATCAGTAACGCTACTTTTCTCTTTCTATCAAGTCTTGCCTCTGTCTGGGATTGGCCTGTCTGTAAAGAAGCAACATAAGGCATCAAGATTTACCCAAACACAACACAGATTATTGAGATTAACAGGGCTTCCGTTAGGCGGACAAACGCCGTATATTACGTCCAAAAATTGGCTGCGTACGCCGAAATTACACATCAAAGACGTACCGCGGACTTCTGAAAATTCCTTAGTACGTCCGAAAATGGATATCGAGACGTCCTGCCGGCAGAAAAAACCCGCCCACATTTACCAGATTACGTAATTTGTGTCCCGCCTTCGTATTGGAAACTCATTTATTTTGTTTATTGACCACGCTAGGACGTCCCACTTGACTGATTTCGAGAGTTTTATTGACAGCCAGTGTCACGTGTAGGCTTCAGTCGGAAGGGTAATTATAAAAGCGTGTCATCCAACAGGTGTGAAATTTTACATTTGACACATCTTGACAACGGCCTTAGAAACCATTCCTGCGAGACGGACGTCCAGTCCCTGAGCAATAAAACGAAACGGCCAACAGCCCAATCACTATCCGTTTTGTTTGAAGTGCCGACATGACACTTTGCACGCTTGTGAAATAACTTTTATAAACTCTACACGTCTGCGTCGTAATTAATTGTGAAGATCCTGCGCAAGCGATAATTTAGTACTTGAACGCTCCTTCTACACAGGCACTACACCAACGAACATACAACAAATGTTGTTTTGTTGCAATTTTTAAGCTGTACAAGTACAAGCTTATAAAAAATAATTGTTACACAAAATAAGTACAAGCTTTTAAAATAAAAATTGCTACACAAGCACTCTCCCAAACAAATCTATCTATCTACCCTTCCCTACCCTACCCTACCTAACCCTACCCTACCTTACCTTACCTCATCTTACCTTTCTCTACCCTACCTAACCCTACCCTACCATACCCTACCTATCTATGCATTGTAAGGAACAAAGAATGATCTCATTCTGTATAAGTACAAGCTTATAAAAATAATTGTTACACAAATAAGACCAAGCTTTTAAAATAAAAATTGCTACACAAACACCCTCCCAAACAAATCTATCTACCCTACCCTACCCTACCCATCTTGCAAGGAACAAAGAATGATCTCTGAAATATATATCTTATTTTTCAAAGCCAGTTTGACAATCCGCCACACCGCGACGGTATCACAGAAAAAAAGTGGGACTTCCAAAAAAATTCAATGGGACTTCCAAATTTCAAGGGTAGGAAGTCTGGACTTCCTGGATTTGAAAGTTAATGGAAGCCCTGGATTAACCCATTTTATACTAATGGATTTTCCAAGGTATGTATGGAAGTACATGTACTCAGTTTGTACTGTCATTAGCCACAAGTTCAATATATAAATTATGCTGTATTTTTGTCCCTGAAGAACTTTTTATCTTAGCAAACAGTGAAGACCCTGATGAAATGCCGCATAATGCGGCATTTCATCAGGGTCCTCACTGTTTGCTAAGGTACCTGCTTGCAGGTATCCAGAATCAAAAGCGTTAACAATACCAGATTGAAAAAAATTACAACGAACATTTTGTCCGAGCAGCCCCAATCTTATTCGGACAAGCTGAAATTTTCTGTGAATCTAGGACAAATATCTAAATACCCTGCCAAAATAATATAGGATTAATATATACCCTCAAATGACATTTAGTTCTTAACACTTACCATGATGAATCTGGATATATTTGTTTTGAAAAACAGTGTAGATCAAGATCAGTTGGTTAAGGAAAAAAGGTCACAATCTGCAATACCAGCCTTACCTTCTGCGGAGTTCAGAGTTCCCATGTGCTGTAAGTTGTACAGGAGTACAACTGCAATCATGAATGGCTTCAAACACTAAACTCCAATGCCTTGCACCTTATCCATGGGTGAAAGTTTAAAATTTCTTTAATCCTGAACTTAAGAAATTCATATCCTAAACTTGAAGAATGTCCACCAAATTATAACTGTTACAAATTTAAAATGCCAATTGTCTTTAACATAATAAAAATGATGTCAAAACTGATGGATAAGAAAATATTCACAATTTTACGCTCAAAAATTTAGATTTTTTAAACCAATGAATAGATTTTTGTTACCTTTTGTTTCTTCTTCTCTGGTTCCTCATTAGGCTGACCGGTTCTTTTCTCTGCCTATAACAGAGTGAGGAATAATAAAAGAGACATGACATGTGATTTTCAACAATGTGGCATTTTGACAAGTGTAGACTCAGACAATCCTGTACAGCGTCCTTTTAAACTTAGAAACTCCAAATGCCGTTCAGTCAGTAGCTAAACACTCATTAAATAATCAAGCGACTAGCAAAGGCCCTGATCAGCCTGCGCATATGCGCAGGCTGATCTGAGGCTTTGCTGGTCGCACATACCACATTGTTGGAAATCTCATGCCACGGCTCAAATACTGATGTAAAATGATTTTATAAACATATGGGCCGGGACACGACAAAACCTGTCTTCGGGGTTTCCGACAAAATAAGACTCAAACAAGTCTCTTCAGCTACAGAGACTAGCTAGAAAATTGAATGTTTGCTTGTAGCAAGTCTAGATATGATACTTTCTTATAAGCAAATAAGAAAGGCGCTGATCAGACTGCACAGATGGACAGGCTCGTCTGCACCTTTGCTGTTTGCAAACCCCAGAAGACAGGTTTTCTAGTGCTGAGGCCCATATATATACAGCATAGCCTTGAAAACAGGTATTTCCTAGAGTTTAGGTTTTTTATTTCAACTTTAATGTTTAATGTTATGGTATGTAGGAAAAGTGTTGCCAAAAGAATGTACATGGTTGCACCTGACAGAGTTGTAAAACTTTTCACAAATCAATGCGTAAACAGATACAAGATTCAATATGTATTGTATTTACAAGGTAGCTGTGGTATGTAAGTTTGTGAAATTACACATGAAGACTTCTAACTATAATTTCTATGTTTCTCTTGTGCAATCACTAAGCTTCTAACTATCAGACTAGAATTCCAAGAATCGGATGTGTCACCTGGCAAAACAGAAGCCAACAAGGCAAGTTGTCTGATTTATATCCCTGGCGAAGGGTTATTTTAGAAACTTATAAATCACAGAACGTAAATCCCATTTCCCAAACCCCTTAGTTCACCTTTGGTATCATACAGATCAAAGTTAAAAGCATATGGACTAGTTTTCAGTGCTGAGTTCAATATATAATGAAAAAAGTCAATAAGCAATGCTTATTAGATCCCCCCCCCCCCTCCGCACAGTAAGGGTCAATGAAAAAACTTAGTTTTGGTAAGTGATAGTTCAAACCAGCAGACCCTAGTTTTATAAAAAAAAAATTCAGTGGAATCTGTGAAAACAAGATTTCAGTAGAATCTGTGCAAATGATCTTAAAGCTTGCAATCTGGAACATTTGTTAAGATCAAATACACAAAAATATTCACACCTGAAAGCTCTATATATCAAAGCTTATATCGGAAACAAAGTCTAAGTTCTCATAGATGTCATTTTATCAAAAATTTTTTTTTACAAACTAAACTCCTTCATGCATGTGTTCAATGTGTCTATATTGTATAGGCAACATATCAAATTGCTCCATCAAAAGCTGTGGTAGGAGTTGATCGGCCAATGAAGGCACTATCTATGCATATACAAAAGCCTTGTTAGGGGAAAATTCTCTAAGTTCTAACAGCTGTCATTTTGTCAAAAAATATTTTTTCTGAATCAAGCTCCTTCATGTATATGTTCAATGTGTCTAAATTGTATAGGCAAAGTATCAAATTGTTCCATCAGAAGCTGTGGTAAGAGTTGATCGGCCCATGAAGGCACCATCTATGTATATACAAAAGCCTTATTAGGGAAAAATTGTCTAAGTTCTCACAGCTGTCATTTTGTCAAAAATTATTTTTCTGAAAACTCCTTCATGCATATGTTAAATGTGTCTACATTGTATAGGCAAAGTATCAAATTGTTCCATCAAAAGCTGTGGTAGTAGTTGATCTGCCCATGAAGGCACTATCTATGCATATACAAAAGCCTCATTAGGGAAAAATTGTCTAAGTTCTCACAGCTGTCATTTTGTCAAAAAAAAAAATCTGAATCAACCTCCTTCATGCATATGTTCAATGTGTCTAGATTGTATAGGCAAAGTATCAAATTGTTCCATCAAAAGCTGTGATAGGAGTTGATCAGCCTGAGTATGGACTATATTAGCATAAGCATACGAGGGCTGTTCAAATATGAATGCAAGTAGCTTCATAACTTTCATCACATATAAGCTACCACAAAATGGTATATGTTTCTACAAAAGGATTACATGTCACCTTTAAATTGGCACCAGACCTAAAGAAAAATACAGTTCAGTTATCGAGTTATATCCCTTTGAATGAGTGTCACTTTTGTATACTAGCAAACTCAATGCTTCGAGCATACCAGTGAAATAGACGAGCGTATAATACTTCGATAAATTGGTGAAATTTCTTGAAATTTTTAAGGAAGTATACCCATATACTTATATAATGATTCTGTGAAAGTTGCGAAAATTCCACATGTTTTTGTTAAATTACATCAAATCGTTTTCACTGAAGTCTCCTTATGTTTGCAAATAAATGGTAAACAAAACACCATCTTTCAGTTTTCAGTCAAACTTTTCACTAACAAAATGCACAAAGCAACATTTAAACTAGTTTTAACTCAAAGACAATAAGTTGATCGCTTATTCTGAGTTGTTGCTACAAATCATTGAAGGATATTGGGTAATTTTTAAACGTTGAAAAGCATTTTTATTAAGTCAAAACTGCCTTAAGTGAAGGGTTATAGAATTTATACTTAATTTTGTTGCCATAACATTGCGGTTTTAATCTAAATTTGAACGTTAACTTTAAGTTTTACCAAAATAGGCATTATTTACAATAAAATTATTCACCTGGTCTTGAGGACTAGACAGATTGAACATATTTAAACCAATGCAAACACGTCATTAAGAAGCAGAAAAATGCTTGTAAAATGATATAAAATGTGATACTCTGTAAATAGAGGAAGGAGCGTTTTGAAAACGTCCTTATTACATATTAAGCATGTTTTAAGCAAAACGCAAATAAAAAGACACAGCGATGTTCATTATTGCTTCACTAGTAGATAACTCAAAATGATGTTTATCATAAAATTAATTACGTCACCAACGTGCCTGTTTACTCGAGATTGAAACAGGATTATATAAACTTTTTCCTGCAAGCACCTTTGTCAATGTACCTTAAACTTGCATCTAAAATTTGGTGCTATTTTGACTCAAACTTACAAAGATATGGCACTATATCTTCACATGTACCAAAATGTGTATTGCAATTTGCTTCAGAAAAACATCAGTATACTGGAATGGCCTTTATATAAGCGTCTGTAACTCGAGAAATATAGTGAATGTTTCTTTATGTTTGGTGCCATTTTAAAGGCGACAGATAGTTCTTTGTTAATAGTAACAAAGTTTGCGGGGGGTATAATAAGTTATCTATATTTAAATATCTGACACCAATCTGATCCATAGGTCAGAGGTGTGTGTAAGGTCAAAGTTTTTGCTTCAGTGTTAGTCTTTACTTCTTTTCCCTAATTTGATATGCAACATGACCAATTAACATGGGTGAAAGTTCAAAATTTCCAAAATCCTGAACTTCAGAAATTTGAATTTTAAAACTTGCAGGATGAGTACAAAAATGAATAATTTCAAGTTTAAATGAATTATTGTGTTAAGATAATCAAAAATCTAATCCGAGAAGCTATAATAATATAGAAATGTAGCATTTTGAGGCCCACTTTCTAAATGGAAATTTAATGCACAAGGATCTTAGTGAAGCCAATATACATGTTTTAACTCTTTTAAAAACAGTATGAAACCGGACATAAACTATTGAAAACAGCGTCGATCTAGATCAGCTCCAGTTGATCAGGATCCTCACTGTTTTCTACACAACATGTGAGTTCATAATAATTACCAAAGATGAAACAAAGAATTGGAAATTTATTAAATTAACTTGTCCCAGGACAAAAAAAATAGAAATTTCTAACTTGTCTTGAATGAATTGGGAACAGGCCAGATAAGTCGATCATGGTATTTCCACACGCGTGCTTTACTTACCGGCTCAGCCATAGCAAAGGGTAATCTGAACTCCTTCAATCTTGTGAATATTCTTTTCAGCATTCCATCAAAATTGTGCTACAAAACCTGCAATGAATTCGTGAATGTCTGACTTTTGTATTCATCAAATGAGCCAGCTGTTATATATTTGGATTAAGAGTGAGCAAATGACTTCAGAGGTTTTAGTCTTAAGGTTGTGCTACTTTTCATAAGAGTGCTTTAGTGGAGGTCATCTTCAAGTACCAGTTGCAGTAGCGGTTCCACTTTTTAGCATTTCGCTGATGTGTCTTCTTTTCGGGATATAGTTAGACCTCACTAGAGCTCTCCTACGGAAAAGAGCAGGTTCAGTCTCTCGCTTTCCGCCTGATTGGCGACGCAGTTTATATCCAAAAATAAAAGAACTTAATTAATTGAAAAAGACTTATTAATGTGTAAGAGATTCAGTTCTAACCCAATCTACAATACAGCAAATGAGATTTTGGTACGTAAATTGTCAAACAGCAAAGGCTCACTTGAGTCTGGTCAGCGCTTTCACTTCTGGCATACACATCTTTAGCATGGGCAGATCCAGATGCGGGGAACAGGGGGGGTTTCCCCCCCCCCCCCCCACACGGTAAAGCACAAGTGACTCAAAAAATTTCCAGATCCACCCATGCAAAGTATGAATGTAGATGACTTGAACCAAACTTTAGACCTCAAGCCCTGTTGGATAGTACACCAGCATGGGCTTTTTGGCATATCAGGCCCCCAGATAAATGTGTGTACCTGAAAATTATTTTTTTGTTTCTCAACCAAAACATATGTTGTGTGTACTCAAAAGAACCGTCTCAGTGAGACGGTTCTTTTGATCACCCAAAACATATGTTTAGATTGCTTGGTAAGAAAATAATTGAAATTTTACGCTCAAAAATTTTGCTTAACTGGTATATATATGCAGTAGTAGAGCAGAGATTTGGGGATCTGCCATTATCAATTTTGGCCTGCAAGTGTCAACAAACTTTTAGGTACAACTTGTTAATTTGAAAGAGGGGTTTTTGGCTTATCAGACATCAGAAGACAGCGTGACTTTTCCCAAAGGCTTTGCTCAAGAATAAGATATTTTTGTACATATATAATACTAGTATAAAACTGATCTCATCTCTCATGATATAAGAAATAACAATATTTCTCTGGAAAATGAAGAACAAACAAAAAATAACAAAACCACACTTTAGCATGCTCGATTGGATGATTGTGGAACTACCCAGGGGAACAGAAAGTTCACCGACAAATTTAAACTAGAGGACCTGAAGGTCCTGAGGCGCTCACCTGATCTCCTTAATAATGTTAAAATAGGTCAAGGTCAACCAAAGCTTATAATGGAACAAATTTTGTTTTATAATATATGGGGGCTGCAGCCATATTGGTCAAGTGCCCTAAACAATCTAATGAATAATCCATCAAACAGCCCAGTGATTTCTGAGAAAAAGATGTTTAGATAGGTGTGTGGCAGTCCAAATGAGTGACCTTGGATAAAAGGTCACAGGTCAGCTTGACATTTGGTACTTAATATAAAACCATTGTCTCAATAGGCTTAACTATTATGAATTCGGCTTTAACAGTTATAGAAAAATAAACCTTTTAAAATTTCTCCATATAAATGCATTAGGAATCAAATTTGACCTTGTCATAAAGTAGGTCAAGGCCAACCTAGACTCATCATTCGCAGAAAACCTGGTAGGGCCCACACCCCAATGCTACATACCAAGTCCCAAAGCAAATGGCCTTTTGGTTCCAGAGAAGAAGAGATTTAAAGAGTTTTTACCATATATGGGAGTGGTGGCCATGTTAGTCATGTGACCATTACCATTTGGTTCAAATTTACTCCACTCAACTTAAGGAGTCTCCATATAAAATTTGAGTTCAATTGGCCAAGTGGTTTCTGAGAAAATGGTGTTTTAATATATTGGTGGACCTCAAATATGAGTGACCTTGGCTGAAAGGTCAAAGGTCAACCTTGACCTTTGGAATTGCCTCTTCACATATCAAGTGAGAACAATGACTTTGGCTTCAACAGTATTAAAAGAATCAACTTTTCCAAAAAAATCCTACTTAAATGCATTAGGAAGCAAAATTTGACCTTGACGTTAAGTAGGTCAAGGTCAACCCAGGATCATCATTTGAACAAACTTGGTAGGCCCACATCCCCAATGCTACATACCAAGTCCCAAGGTCATCGGCCTTCTGGTTCTGGAGAAGAAGATTTTTAAAGGGTTTTTACCATATATGGGCATGTCAGCCATCTTGGTCAGGTGACCAATACAATTTGCATAAAATCTAGGCTATCTTATTGTAAGGAGTCTTCATATGAAATTTGAGTTCAATTGGCCCAATGGTTTCTGAGAAAACTATGTTTTAATATATTGAAGGGACTCCAATATGAGTGGCCTTGTCTGAAAGGTCAAAGGTCAACCTTGACCTTTGGAACTTATTTATAGCCATTGTCACATTAGATAAAACATATCAAGTGAGAATAATGACTTTGGCTTCAATAGTTTTCAAAAACTCAACTTTTCAAAAATTTCCCCATTTAAATGCATTAGGAAGCAAATTCGACCTTGACGTTAAGTAGGTCAAGGTCAACCCAGGATCATCATTTGAACAAACTTTGTAGGCCCCACATCCCCAATGCTACATACCAAGTCCCAAGGTCATCGGCCTTCTGGTTCTGGAGAAGAAGTTTTTTAAAGGGTTTTTACCATATATGGGCATGGCGGCCATCTTGGTCATGTGACCAGGACCATTTGAACAAACTTTCTTTCCCCCATCCTAAGGAGTCCCCATATGAAATTTGAGTTCATTTGGTCCAGTGGTTTCAGAGAAGAAGATGTTTGAAAATGTTGACGGACGGACGGACGGACGACGGACGACGGACGCCGGAGTCATTGGTATACTAATAGCTCACCTCGGAGCCTTCGGCTCAGGTGAGCTAAAAAGAGGGCAAAGATCAAAAATAGATACAATCAAGCACCACACCTGACCTAGGATACCATGCATCAAAGACCTGGCTTCAGGCCAGAGGGTTTAGATGACAGGCTGTTGTCGGATAGTTGCACAGTCTCCCATGCTTCAAGCAAGTCTACTTTCTGACAATTGTACAATCTCTCATGCATCAAAGACCTGACTTCTAGCGAGGGTTTTGATGTCAGGCTACTGTCCAACAGCTGAACGGTCTTCCATGCATCAAAGTCCTAGGGTTTTGATGTCAGGCTAGTGTCAGGTGGTTGTACAGTCTCCCATACATCAAAGACCTGGCTTTAGGCCAGGGTTTTGATGTCTGACTAAAGTCTAGAAGTTGTACAGTCTTTTATAAATGCATCAATGAATCGTAGTTTTTTTTAGTTAATTCAAATATTTTTGACTTTCATGAACTCTTAAAATGAAAAAAAGGATCTGAAATTTCTTTGTTCGCAACGTTTGTAAAATACTTGACAGTCAATACCGGCAAAACTTGGTCACGGGTCTAAAATGATTGACATTGTTCTATATTTGCTCTAGTTATTAAAAATCAAGAGTTATAATAGACATTTACATGCATTTATTATTAATGAACATGTGATCAGTTTCTCATACGTTAAATAGCATTTTGATGCTTATAAACTTTGGCTCCCGGCGTTGTTCCCGCCTTTTATACTTTCCCATTTGCACTGAATGTTTCTGTATAAATACGTAATGCACCAAAGACCTCGCATAAATACCATCCCGGCTACAGATATTGCCATTGCCGAAGCCAGGTTACATCCGAATCTATCTTCTATCACTATGTAGATCGGACATTTACTTTTTTGACTTAACATTTACTTTTCGCAATGAATCATCTTCTCAAGTAGAATAAAACAATTTATTAATCTTAAATAAGAAGCTATGATATAAGAAATAACAATATTTCTCTGGAAAATGAAGAACAAACAAAAAATAACAAAACCACACTTTAGCATGCTCGATTGGATGATTGTGGAACTACCCAGGGGAACAGAAAGTTCACCGACAAATTTAAAAAAGAGGGCAAAGATCAAAAATAGATACAATCAAGCACCACACCTGACCCAGGATACCAATGGGAAAATGACATCGTCACAATTAGACATCACAAACGAGAGCAAAGAGGTCAGCCCTTTCCCACCAGGTGACCACAAGGTATCAACAAACAGACGTGCATGGAAGCATAACAAAACAAGACAGAAATAGCATAAATGATCCATAAGACATGACAAATTCACCTGGCTACTCATTCGCTACAAATTCACCTGGCAACTGTGTCGGTTAATAGCTATACATAGCTAATGTTAATTTGTTAGATTTCGGACTATAAATTTGAATGTATGTATGTATGTATGTATGTATGTATGTATGTATGTATGTATGTATGTATGTATGTATGTATGTATGTATGTATGCATGCATGCATGCATGCATGCATGCATGCATGCATGCATGTTTGTATGTATGTATGTATGTATGTATGTATGTATGTATGTATGTATGTATGTATGTATGTATGTATGTATGTATGTATGTATGTATGTATGTATGTATGTATGTATGTATGTATGTATGTATGTATGTATGTATGTATGTATGGATTCGGGAAAGTCCGCCACAGTTCGAGAATCTAATCATGGCTTAGGTGTATATAAGGAGCATTACACGTAGTACTATACCAAAAAGCTCCATTTTGTTAGCCGGAACTGGCGTACCAAAAATTAGTTAGAGTTTGTAGCATGTGGGTTCAGGTCTATTAAAATCGATCGAGCGATTATTCTGATTATCCCAAAAGTTTTATCAGCAGAATGAAATAAGTTTAGTTTTTTTCAATAAAATATAGCTATGGCACCTTCCTTTTCCTGACGTTTATTGTGGAATGTTGTAACCGTTTGTTTTGCGGAAATCAAACTTGTTATTTTGTTGGCATGGTTTCTGTGACGTCAGCATCACACGATCAAAATCCATGAAAAGTAGACCTTCTATGTATGGCAGAGGTTGATTCTATTGAATTGGTCATTGTGCGTGCAGATTGCGGGCTTCTCTGGCGATTATCATTTCTTGCACACCAGATAAGGATATCAGATATTTTATCCTCAAATACAGGGAACCAGTCAGCAAAGGGGTCACGTTTTCATAAGAAGAGCGATTTCGCACCATAAAAAATGTTTTGTGTTTTTAGAGTTTGCTGGGTCGATGTTTTTGTTTAGATTAGCTGCTTAATAGCTCAATTCCTTGAAGATTCTTTAATTTGATCGGAAAAACTGTCAATGTGGAGAAAAAAGTGTTCAAAAATTTCTTGTAATGATTTTGGCAATTCAATATTGCCAACAATAAGGAGGGTGTCTTTTGCGTAATTTACCGGGGCCAAATACTGATTCGTTGATGAAGATTTATTGATGAAAATAGCTGCAGTATTCTTTAAAACTAATTGTTAACCTGCCTCAATTACAATTATTCAACAATGGTATTTAATTAGGTCAAGCCAGAATGTCTTGTTTTCGGAAATTTTCACCTGCCGAAAGAGGAGGGTCATCTCAAAGATATCTTACAAACCTTAATCAGCTGATAAATAATGATAAATAGTGAACAGTAACAAATTGCGTGACTATTTATCCAAAACATAAGATTTGTGCAACAAATTAGACCGACAAAAGGCTACCCCAATAATAATTTTTGACAGCAAAGGTAATTACTTAGAAAGACAATCAAAAAGGTCTGATGCTAATGAAATTGAAAAAAGTGTAGTGTGGTTCACGAAAAAGGCATAAGAACTGAGGATGCAGTAGAATGGGTTATATATAATTATGAGTACATAAGTGATAAATACCGGAACTTTACCCTATATGGACAGGTACATGTGATCTAACCAAAAAAACAAGCACTAAAAATTCAGACCCTACGCCTAATTAATGAATAATAAACAAGACATTTGAATGCTATATGTACATGGTTCTAGAATGATGTGACCCTGTAGTGACAAACTAAAGTTTATTGTCAGCATCATTGTCACAGGGTCTAGGTATAATATAACACACTTCTACTGCCTTAAGACAAGACAATAAGACAGTATAAGACAAAAATAGTAAGTGAGTATGATCAGGAAATACCACAATCACAAACTGCAGACAACCCCGTGGCACCGTGAGGAAGAGCCACTCAACCATCACGAGACACCAGGAAGACAAATTAAACAAAGCAATCAGCTCTCTCTTCCCCATCAAGATGATTGCAATACTAGAATGGACATAAAGTAACGTACAACAATACATAGAACAATTACAGACTCCCACAATGGGAGTAACAATAGGAGTATTATTTAAAGTGAGAGAGTATAAACAGAGATAACATTAGCTATGTATAGCTATTTACCAACTAGTACAAGTTAATTGGTGACGAGAAACATATAGGACAAATATCACAGTATAAAGCATTAGCACGTTTAAATATGACACATCACAAAATTATTATTTACAATCACCTAAAAATGAAAAATGCTGCCTGCAACCTTAGTACACTGAAAAGAACATATATGTGTAAAATACAATGGTGTTAAAATTTAGATACTATTGCATCATAAAATGCATATGAAAATTAAATATATATGGATCTAAGGTGATTCTAAATAGATAAAAGGATACTTTATTAATAAGTTATATTACATGTGTTATGGTTGCTCAAAAGAACCATCTCATTCAGATGGTTCTTTTGAATACCCACAACATATGTCTTCGCTGGAAAATAAGAAAATTTAGCATACAAATTTTGCAACTAAACAAACTAACTAACAGGTAAAACATTTCAACCAACAGAACAGAATGAACATGAACAGGACACCCGCTCCATGCATTTATTTGTTTTTTGAAGACACCAAAACTGCTGAGATCTCGGAGATGTTGTGGAAGAGAATTCCAGATTTTGGCTGCTACGGAGCGAAATGACCTAGAACCGTGTTTAACTGTTCTCACCTGTGGAACTTAAACTGTTTTCTGGTACCTAAAATTATAAGAATGATTTTTAAAAGTTAGCAAATCATTTAAATAAGCAGCTGCAGGAGACATGTTATCAAAAATTTTAAAAGACTCCAAAGCTATTGCCCTCATACGTCTGACCTTCAGTGATTGGAGCTGAGATAAAATCAGCAGTGGAGCTATAGTCACTGTAGATAAATCTCAAGGCCCTTTCTTGAATTTTCTCCATTTTCTTGGTGTTTACTTCACCACAGAAGTGCCAGGTAAGAGGACAATATTTAAAGTTGGACATAAATGTTAAATTTTCCAAGTCTGCACAAGTGTTTGCCAATCCGTTTTAAGACGTTTAACTGTTTTGATGCCCTTTTGCATATATTTGAAACATGAACATTGAAATTTAGCTGAAAATCTATTGTCAATCCCTAAAGTTTAACATTTTCTTCGTATTTAATGACATTAAATTGCGGTAGAAGCCGACTTTTACAGTGATGTGGTAGAGTGTTTGCCAGTATATCTAGTAACCTGGGTTCGATTCCCGGCTGGAACAGGTAAAATATTTTTGCTCTACGACAATGGCGCCCACCGGGGAACCCATCCTAGACCGGGCACTAATGCCCTGAGTTTAATTAGAAATGATTCTCTATGGCCTGAAACTTCGGGGACGAAGTTAAACTTGGTGGAGGAGAATGTCACAGTGCTAGGTATATAATACACTTCTACTGCCTTGTGTTTTACAGCGACATGGTAGAGTGTTTGCCTGTAGATCCAGCGACCTGGGTTCGATTCCTTGCTGGGGCAGGCTGGACTATTTTCGCTTTACGTCAATGGCGCCCACTGCAAATAACATATCCTGTTACCTTTCTGTGCATAAATATATCCCTTGGTCTCATTTCACGTGATTCCTGTACCATGAAATCAAATTGGAGGGGGTGAATGTCACAGGGTCTAGGTATAATATAACACACACATTTACTGTCCTGCGGTAGAAGCCGGCTTTTACAGTGACATGGTAGAGTGTTTGCCTGTAGATCCTTCAACATGGGTTTGATTCCCGGCTGGGACAGGTAAAATATTTTCCCTCTACAACAATCATTTTCAGTAATTGCGTCCCTCAGAACTGAGTATTCTTGCAATGTGTAGAGTTTGTTCATGTGCCACGGTTAAAAACAGGCAATGTATGTAAAAGTAAAATATGGCTGTTAAAATCAGTAGGTTAAAAATATCTGTGGCTCGTTAAAGTGTGGGGACGGCCAACTCTATCTGGAAGGCCTCCAGTGTTAAACTGGCTCACTGCTTCTTGCGGGAGTTGGTTCCACAGTGCAGTCATTCTGGGGAAGAAACTATTTTGGTAGCCGGTGACTTAAGTTGGAATCTTCCTGAATAGAGCATTATGACCTCTGGTTCTGTTGGTACCTATCGGCGGAGATGAAGTTTACCAACAATACAAAGCATTCCGCTGGAATATTTAAGCAGATTGGTTGAAGGCCTACTCTTTTGGCATATCTTTTGTTCAATTTATTCTTCTCTCGGTTATGTTTTTCGTTTGATTATACAAAACGTATTTTTGCATATAAATACCATATATAAAATTTTCAGTGAACTGCCTTCAATTCTGTCGGTGAGCTGTCTTCACATATTTTACACCATAAGCCTAAATCTTCTTTTCGTCATCTTAAACGAGGTATCCAGGATTTTCATACGAACTATGTTTTGGTCCCAGCAGATAAAGCTGCTAACAATGTTGAAGTTATTTGGCGATTGTATTATATTAATACTCTTAAGCGTGAGCTTGTTGACTGTCTTGTCGATGAACTGTCTCTCGATTTCTTGAAGGGACTTGATTTAGCTATTCTATCTACTGGAACATGTATGAATCAAGTGCACTAGAAGAGTGACGTGAAAAATAACGTCATTTTTTCTTCATACGTAGGCTCGGGCCCAGCATCTAACGTTCACCCAAAAAAAAATATCAGGAATTTCAAGCACCCCCAAAAAATATTTGAAATTTTAGCAACCCCCAAAAATATCCCCATTATGCACATTGACCTTAAGAAAAAACATAAAATGCATAGAAATGAACCCTAATTAACACACTGGTCAATGTAAACGCACCGGTGGTTGCTACAACGAGCTGGTGGTTGCATTTTTCAGCACAGGTGGTGGCGTAAAAGGTAAAAAAATCTATACCTGTTGACTGTATTATTTATTTATAAACTTGCATTTATTTTATTTGTGATGACTCCTGGCGCACAGACCACTGGTAACATTGCAGTTTATGGCTCTGCCAAGCAATTGGTGATTTAGTTCATGGTTTGGACTGCAAATCCAACAAAGTTCTGGAGTTTTGCCGTGACAGGTGCTTTTTTCTAGTGTAACTGCCTAAATTGAGTGAAATCTGCATGTCTAAGCGCAGCTATTGTCATATTCCCATGAAATAACATCCAAACAACGATTACTACTTTGAGTTTTTTTTCTTGGTAAACTAGCAAATGTTTTATTGAGGAATGTTTATTACAACGCACTGGGAGCATTTTTGACGCATTGATACAACGCACTGATGGTTGCACAGAATTCCTGTGGTTGCTGGTGCAGACTCACCACATCATTCGCTGTTCACATAAACGTTGCAAACAATCAATCGCCATTTCAACCAGCACATGATATTTCGATACTGTATAGAAGGCTCAGGCGAGCCTGTGCAAACGTGCATACTCCCAAGAGCCTTAGCTGCCAGGACAAGAGATCTTGATGTTTATTACATTGTCCAGTGACTGCCTGTGCAAATGTGCAGACTCACCAGAGTATTCGCTGCTGGCGTGAATAGCACACAAATCGCCATTTAAGGCAGCACAAGAGATTTTGTACAGTGACGAAGGCTAATGTAAGCCTGTGCAAATGTGCAGACTCGGAAGATCCTTCGCTGCTCGCACAAAATGGCATTCAATCGCCATTTGAGTCACCACATGAGAATTTTAAACTGTGACGAAGGCTCAGACTAGACCAAGCAACTGTGGCCAAAGCCATCGCTGTTCGCATGAATGACACCCAAAAATAGTAAGTATCACAATCACAAACTGCAGACAAACCCATGGCACTGCGAGGAATAGCCACACAACAATCACGAGACACCAGGAAGACAAACTAAGCAAAGCAGCCAGCTCTCTCTCTTTCCCATCAAGATGATTGCAAAACAAGAATGGACATAAAGTAACAAAATATAGAACAATTACAGAATCCTGTAATGGGAGTAACAATCAACAACGAATCAACAACAACAGAGTCACCGCCTTAGAACAGACAGCAGCCTATATCTCTGGGATGCTAAAATTGCATTTTACTGGTACCAAATCTTCGCCCTAGAATCTGCTGTTGTTGAAGCACAAAAATTTTAAGCTTGCATGGAGGCTTCTTAACTATTGTAATGTATCATAACGGACAAACAATCTCATTAAATTAAAAGTTTTGGTGCCAATCTGAAAAATAGGCGGAAACACTCTCAAAGTGCAAACAGGGCTAGCTCTGGAGCATCTCTGGTAAGGCTACACATTTGCAGAGTCACGCTTGAGCCTTCATCAGTGTACTAAAACCACAAAATCTATGCCTATTGACTGTATGATTTCTTTATAAGCTTGCATTTATTTTACTTTTGATGACCCAATGCGCACAAACCGTCAGAAACATCGCAGTTTATGGCTCTGCCATGCAATTGGCGTTTTAATTCATGGTTTGGCCGACAAATCCGACACAGATGTGGAGTTTGACAGTGACAGGTGCTTTTTTCTATTGTAACTGCCTAACTTCAGGAAATTCTGCATGTCTTAGCACAGCTGCAGCTATGTTATCATAGTACCATGAAATAACATCCAAAAACGATTACAACTCTCTATTTTTCTATGCAGAGAAGGATCTGGCGAGTCTGTACATTTGCACAGGCTCACCTGAGTCTTCGTCCTGGTACTGAAATATCATGTGCTGGCTCAAATAACGATTTATGTACCGTTTATAAGAACAGTGAATGCCGTGGTGAGGCTGCACCAGCAACCACAGGAATTCTGTGCAACCATCAGTGCGTTGTATCAATGCGTCAAAAAATGCTCCCAGTGCGTTGTAATAAAAATTCCTCAATAAAACATTTGCTAGTTTACCAAGAAAAAAAAACAAGGAAGTAATCGTTTTTTGGATGTTATTTCATGGGAATATGACAATAGCTGCGCTTAGACGTGCGGCTTTCACTCACTTTTAGCAGCTACACTAGAAAAAAGCACCTGTCACGGCAAAACTCCAGAACTTTGTTGGATTTGCAGTCCAAACCATGAACTAAATCACCAATTGCTTGGCAGAGCCATAAACTGCAATGTTACCGGTGGTCTGTGCGCCAGGTGTCATCACAAATAAAATAAATGCAAGTTTATAGATAAATAATAAAGTCAACAGGTATAGATTTTTTTACCTTTTACGCCACCACCTGTGCTGAAAAATGCAACCACCAGCTCGTTGTAGCAACCACCGGTGCGTTTACATTGACCAGTGTGATTAATGTCCAATTTTGTGATGATCCCAAAAAATATCCACAAAATCTTCAAACCCCCCCAAAATACTCATTTTTTTCTGAAAACCTCAACAAATATTGAAATTCAAACTTTTGAACCCAAAAAAGTGACGTGAGCCTATGTATGTATGAAAATATCAGAGCCCCCCCCCCCCCCCCCAACACCCCCCCCCCCCGGATTACGTCACTTTTTGGAACATCTACGGCATAATACATCTACATCATACGGTACATGTACATCGACGCAGTCACTCCTCGAGAGTCACTCTTAAATTTTATTCGAGATGATGGGGTCCGAACTGTATTTAATTTTGTCTGGAGCTAAAACGGGTAATGATTAGGCAGGCAAAAATAATTAAAATGTTCTTCATTATAATTCGTACTGGGTTCATTAGAAATATATTGAATGCATTTATTTCTAGCATCCTTCGATTTTTTACATTGACAGAATATATTGCAACCCATGGCCATTCTCAACTTTTCAATCGCAGGTCAAGAAGTTTTTGCGCAAATAGCTTTAGCATCAGAGTCGTTGATGCTTGAGTCAGTTGTACATGCACCCTCCCTAAACTGTTTTAAAAGTAGGTTGAATAGCTGGTGAAGAAAGAAAGAATATCCTGTCATATATAACATATTCCAACATGGAAAAAGTTGTGGGGTTGGGAGTTACAAATCAGTATGCATGGATTCAACTGTATTTTGGTCATTTTTATAACACCAGCGTTCGAAATAACATTGAAATGAGAACAAAGGACATTCAATAATTCATAAAAAAAGCATTCCAAATTATACATAGATAGTGATGATGGGGGCTGAGGTTATATTCTGTAAAACGGGTTTACATACATTGTGCCACAACGTGAGAAACCCTGTCTCCGGGGGTTTGCGAACAACACAGGCGCAGACCAGCCTGCGCAACCGCGCAGTCTGATCAGCACGTTTGTTATTCGCTTTTTGGAAAGTATCATAATTATGTAAACTTGCTATAGGTGAAATTTCAATTTTCTAGCTAGTCTCTGTAGCTGAGGAGACTGGTTTGAAACTCGCTTCGTCGGCAACCCCGATGACAGGTTTTCTATTGCAACAAGGGCCAATTGTGATCATTTCTATAAGACCAACACAAACAGTTTGTGGGGGTGTTTGGTCCTTGTATTTTGTTATGCAGTGTTTAGTATCCTTTCTAGTTTTGCAATTATCTTGATGGGGAAGAAACAGCTGATTGCTTTACTTTAATTGCTTTCCTGATGTCTAGTGACTATTAGCATACTATGGCTCTTCCTCACGGTGGCGTGGGTTGGTCTGTAGTGGTGATTGTGTTATTTCCTGATAAAACTCACTTGTTTTATTGAATATCATGACCAACAACCCTTTTTAATGAACATTCCGACTTGACTAAACCAGTCTGGAAGGAAGAGTCTTTCAGTTTAAATGAGGTGAATGAATTTTGTTCACATTATACATAACACCAACGAAATAATTAGAACATTCCTACTAATGAGAAATGGATCATTCTAACTTGACAACCACAATGAGAATGGAATTCGAAGGATCAATTTGGTCTGAAACTCTTTCTGAAATTTGCCAATATCACCAACGAAATAATTTTCTCAATTTCAAAAAAGTTATCTCTTATAAAGAGTATTAAATGGGGTTTTATTAAATGGTATTATTTTGACAATATGGTAAATCAGATATACCCTTCAGAGCTCCAACTTAATAAAAGTAAGTAAGGGTGCAAAGATCAGGAATCGATACAATCAAGTACCACACCTGACCCAGGATACCAATGGGAAAGTGACAAACTCGCAGTAGACACCACAAACGAGAGCCAAGAGGTCAGCCCTTTCCCAGCAGGTGACCACAAAGCACATATAAACAGACGCGCACAAAGACATAGCAAATACAAGACAGAACAAAAACATAAAAGATCCACAAAAGAAGTACCGCCTTGGAACGGTCAGTAAAATATTTTACTGGAGGGCTTAAACCGGTTTAACGGCGCCAACCTCATTCTTAATTCAGATGTGGATCAAGACACATAGATATTTGGTTTGCATGAAAGACCCCTAGCTTATACCTCTAATACTGACGCCGCATTTTTAGACTTACATTTGTCCATTTCTAATGATAAATGTTTCTACTAAAGCAAGTAAGGGTGCAAAATTCAGGAATCGATACAATCAAGTACCACACCTGACCCAGGATACCAATGGGATAGCGACAAACTCATAGTTAGACACCACAAACGAGAGCCAAGAGGTCAGTCCTTACCTAGCAGGTGACCACAAGGCACAAATAAACAAACGCGCTCAAAGGCATAACAAACACAAGACAGAAAAAACATATCAGATCCACAAAAAGAAGTACCGCCTTGGAACGGTCAGTAAAATATTTTACTGGAGGGCTTAAACTGGTTTCACAGCGCCAACCTCACCCTTAATTCATATGAGGATCAAGACACGGCATGAAAGACCCCTAACATATCAATGCATCATCTCCAAGAACATATAAATCAAGATATACAAATGAGATAAAGCAAGATAAGGACTCAATAGTAAATAAAACTGAATACCAGAGCCAAAATTTATGATAAATGTGATACTTTTAATTTTGTCAATTTCCCAATTTTTGATGGTGATGTTCGTCGCTCTATATGTCCCAACTTATTCGTTTTGCTAGAGCATCCAGCCATGTTGCTGACTTCAACACTCACAATAAAATGTTAACTCAGAAACTTCTTAAACAAGGCTAAAGGTATCATAAACTTCGCAAAACCTTTTCTAATTTTTATCGACATGTTTATGATTTGATGTCTAAATTCCAAGTTGGACTTAAATCTCTCTTGCGCTGAGGACTTTCTGAACCTGAGTTCTATGCTGACTTGGTGTATAAATTGAAGGAGATTGTTGGCTCCAATAATTTTTCAGCCCCTTTTATTAAAATAATTTCCCATTATAAAAAGATTGGCTATAGCATTAATGTATTGCAAAAGACTGCATACTTGGTGGTCAACCCGATCACGGTTGGCAACTTTGCTTTCCTCTTTAATTGCACGCCAGTAGGTCGGACTTCAGACTCTATGATGGTTCTGACTATAAAAATTATTTATTGATGAGATGGTAGGGGCCTGATGCTTAGGCTGTTGTCAGGCCCACGAAGGTTCAATGTTATATGTTTGTGTATGTTACTTTATGTCCATTCTAGTTTTGCAATTATCTTGATGGGAAAGAGAGAGCTGGTTGCTTTGCTTAGTTTATATTCCTGGTGTCTCGTGATTGTTGTGTGGCTCTTCCTCGCGGTGCAATGGGTTTGTCTGCAGTTTGTGATTGTGGTATTACCTGATCAGACTATTTTTTACCTGTTGGATTTCTTTTCCTCCTGTATTCAGTTTTATGTACTGTTGAGTCCTTATATTTGCTTTATCTCCTTTTTATATCATGATTCGTATGTTCTGGGAGATGATGCATGGATAAGTTAGGGGTCTTTCATGCAAACCAAACATCTATGTGTCTTGATCCACATCTGAACTAAGAGTGATTTTGGTGCCGTGAAATCGGTTTAAGCCCTCCAGTAAAATATTTTACTGACCGTTCCAAGGCAGTACTTCTTTTGTGAATCATTTGTGTTATTTATGTCTTGTGTTTGTCATGCTTTCGCGTCTGTTCATTGCTGCCTTGTTCTCATGTGCAAGGTGCGTTTGGCATTAATAATCAAGTCAAGAAGATATAAAAACTAATGCACTGAACGTTAATAATAAATACACTACTTGTACCAAATTAAACAGCTTACTTTTTGTTGATTTTTACATTGTAAGATATTTGTTTAATTCTTTACCTGAATTTGTCGTCTTCTGATTGTCATTGTTTATGGTAATAGGTTAATTCTTACTTTAAATGAGAATACTCATATTAATTTACAAGCTTAAGCGAGCTGCAACACGTATGTTTAAAATACAACTACTACAAAGTTCTTTTTAAATCTCTCAGCTGTATGGTGTGTGGTAGTTTCTTTCTAACAAAATTGATTAGATTAAGATAATGCAGGCATGCATTATCATAGCACGTTTGCAATTTAATATCACAGGGAAACAATGTTTCCCTGTGATAATAAATTCCAAACGTGCTATGATAACACTAGTAAATAAATTAACTTACTGTGATGGAACAAAGAAAATGACTCTTACCCCATAGACAGTCAGAGCTAAAAAAAAAGGAATTCCCCAAATGAACCAGGGTAGACCCAGCCAAAGACAAGGACCAACCCACTGAGTACATGTTTGGTCAGGGTCGTCATTTAATCTAAGGCCTGGTCATCCATCATGTAATTAATGTGGAGCACATAGCTATAAGCTATGACTGGGTTCACAAAATATGTTTTAGCCATCAGTGACCTAGGCTGCTGTCTGTTGTTGTTTGGTCCTTGTTTGATGACGTGGTTCTTGGTTCAAATATTGCAGCTACATGTATATGTAACTTAATGCATAATTATTTTCAGATAGGTTAAAAGGAAATGCCAGTTGTCAAGAACACATTAAACATGGTAATACTTCGTTCGTCCTCTAATCAAGAGTTGCAAACGTTCAGCAAGCTAAATTAACTCTATAGCTAAATTAACTCATAGGAACTGGACTTCATGGTGAAAATGGTCTTGATCCAGAAACTTCCATAGCACTTATACAAACATATGTCTTGCCAGTGTTCTTGTAAGGCCTTGAAAAAGTCATATTAACAGGAAAATCGTTAAATGTGCTTGAATCCCAATACAAAAAAAACTGTTGAAGCAAATATTGTCACTACCAACTACATGTACTACGGCTGATCCAGCAGTATATATCCTTTTTGGAACTCTTCCTGCCAAAGCCATTACGCATAAAAGAATATTGTCCCTGTAAGGTAACATCACAAGACTAGCACATGACTCAGTTGAATATATCAATTAGATAAGAGCCAACTGGAAGTTAAATCATTCACAAGTCATAGTTGGTTCACTGCTGTGAAGAAAATACCCATTAAGTATAGTTTACCTAATTCAGAAACATTACTTGATAACCCAGTAGAAAAGTTAGTTTGGTAAAAGGCCTTCAACGACGCTATTAACGACCATTGGATCAACCAGATAGTATCACAACCAAGAATGTAACTCTTCGTTGAAATATTTGTTTAAAACCTACATTATTGGTAAATGTCATCTTGCAGTGAAATCCTCCTTGAGTAACGACAGAGACAGTCATTCTGAGAATTCCAGTGAAGAATGAAGTTTTAACTGGGACATACAGTCTGCAAACAAACAGAGCAACGTTTAATCTAAATGAAGAAAATCCAGTGTGTCAGCAATGTGAAGAAGATGGCGAAACATTAGCTTTATGAATCGATAGACACATATTGTATGAATCGATAGACACATGCTTCCAGGTGGTTAGACTATTCTTATTTTATTAATCCAACTTATGAAAAAGCCTAGGAACAGTTATTGCCAATAAAACACAATGCTATTGTAATTGCTGAGTAAATAGCTTTGAATATTATTGGTGTTCTGTCCGCTATTACTTTCAAAACGGTATCGACGATAGGGGTCAAAAAAGCTTTACCATAACTATTTCGACCTTATGCGTTTCCTGACACATACCGTTATGGTGTCTTAAAAGTTTTGCCACAGTTGTGAGTGGAAATTCGTGACGGGTCAGTTAAGTCCGAAAATCGTTGTGACGGAGTTGGGCAGATTTAATTTCCATTCATATGTCAGAGCTAATGCAACATTTACTATATGTCAGATAATTTGAGAATATATGGACGAATTGCGTTCAAATTGGGCATAAGAATGATTCACAGGTGATACGTAACTGGCAGAAATTTCTTTTCAATATATTCAAAATCATAGCGAATAAGAATAGCACACCCAAAATCACGTAATGACAAATATCACAGCAGAAGAAAAATAAAATCACATGACGGCGACATTTTATCATATGTAACCTTAGAATACATTGGTCCATCTACAGGACATCCAACTAATACCTGGTGTGACCACTTCTAGCTCCAATGACTTGCTGACACCTAGATCTCATTGCCAAAACGTAGTTGTGCATAAATGCTTTCGGAACCAGGGACCGCTGCAGCTCTTGAAGGTCATGCGGAGCTGCTGGCTGCCTTCTCAAACATCATTTGCACATCCCATAACATTGCAATGACATCAAGGTCCGGGGACTTTGAAGCCCATGGTACATGTAGCTGGCGGATAGTCTGCTGCTGTAGCAGTACCTGGGTTGCTCTGCTGTGATATTATTTGACAATTGGCGCCATTACGTGATTTTGTGACTTTTACTTATGATGTGATATTTTTATTTGCTATCATTTTGAATTTATTAGTCAATAGATTGGAAAGAAATTTCTACCAGGTATGTATCATGTATTGAATTATGCATATGCCCAATCTGAATGCAATCCGTCCACAGGGAGCGCAGTGGCTCAGTGGTAGAGTGCTTGACTCGAGACTAAGAGGCCGCGGGTTCGAGCCTCACCGGCGTCACTGCATTGTGGTCACTAGCTTAGTACTTGTTCAACACAGGAAGACCCGTCCCTGTTTAACTGAAAAATTGTTGATGGGACGTAGAGAATCAAATCAAACAATCCGTCCACACATTATCTAACTTGTAGTAAGTGTTGCGTTAGCTGTGGCCCAGATGGAGAAATTTTTGTGAGCGTGGGATTGTCATGAGTTACGTGTGCTCAAAGGAACCTGCTCATTGAGACGGTTCTTTTGAGCGCCCACAACATAGGTTCTGGATGAGAGATGGGGGAATAGATTTCCAATGCGCGCTATTGTCTGGATGCCTGTATATTAAGAAAATATTGAAACAGCTTAATATAATTATCTAGGTATTTTTATAGGGTACATATGTATTAATATTCAACATTATTGCAGGGCCATAGTGTGTTTTCCTCCGTCGTTTGCATAGATTTCTTGTAATCTCGATATTGCAAAGGGGCTCTGGCTACGACTATCTTATGCGGAATCTTTAATATACAGTAATACTCTATAGTTGAGAAGTGAAGGTTGCACGCGGGTTGTAAGTTGATCCGAGGTTCCTACTGGTTGTAACGTGTGCTATGTGGTGATTCATTGGTTGTAATAGAGACTTAGTCTTTAAAGAAGTTTGATTATACGTATAATGATATAGCTAGCCAACCGGATAGAGTATGAGAGTTAACTTTTTGCATAGCCCTAGCGCCTTTCTGTCATGATGTATAATCGTCTAATAGTTACGCAGTTACTCATAAAGATAGATACCTACACCGAAAGATAGTCGGTTAATAGCTATACACAGCTAATGTTATCTCTGTTTATACTCTCCGACTTTAAATAAAATGTGTCTTATAAATGTCTTATGGTGATCCCAATGTGGATGGAATTATACTGAACTACTAAAGAAACCTGACACTTTTTGCTTTCTTCAAACTCGTAAATAACAAATTATAGAGCTACGCTGATATGCTTATTTTAATAGCTAGACTTTAAAAAGTATTTTTCGAAATAGTATATTTATCAAATATAGAACATGACGTCACGACGTCAAAATATCGTTTTTCTCACTTTTACCTCGGGAGTGTTTGTCTCGATATTTTTTTTAACTTTTTTTCATGTATGCAAGGCCAATGTAGAAAAAAGTGCATTTTTAACATTTGCAATTTCTTGCTATACCGTATGATATTGGGGTTTAAAATTGTGATTTTGACGTTGTCTAAACGGCAGTGGTTTTTTTTTTTTTTTTTTTTTTTTTTTTTTTTTTTTTTGCTTTGTTTAAGCAATTTCTAGAAATTGAAATGACTTGGGGGTCAACCAATCATTGTAAGAGAATGCATTTTCAAGAATAAGAACTTATGTTTTGCGTCACGTTAAAGGGTAAAGGCGGAATAAACCAAATTTAACGTCAATTTAAAAACAACGTAATCTATGGATTTTAACAGTTTATTCTTTGTCAACGTATGTCGCCGTTTAGTGTGTGCTGTCTACTTTGTCATAGTGCCGATTGGCTACACTTCACTTTAATCGTGTGTGAATTTCAAGCTTTGCAGTATACACATATGATATCAGCATGTAATTGTTACGCTTGGCGTCACTAAATGGACGTAGGCGGCAGCTACGGCGTTCAAAAAGGACTGAGACACTGTCAAAATGCATTCCAAACATCATACAAAGTGAAAAAGTTTATAAAGTGGCTGCGCTTTTTAAACGCTCATAAAACGCTGATAACGTAAAATTGACGTTAAGAAAATGAAAATAGGCTTCGGGGTTGAACAATGCATGCATACTTCATTTGAATGCCCAGAAGATGTCAATGAAATAACAAAGAATCACATTAAAGCGGTTTCTGTTGATTTTTGCGTGATTTCTTTGTTCTTGTAAAAATTGATTTTAGGGGTTACTTGACGTTTTGATAGCTGACGTCTGATATTAGTTCATCTTTTCAAATAGTCTAAGTGCATCTTAGTCTACCTTTGTTCAACTTTACGCAATAGAAAGACAAGTGTGCATCGCATTCATTTACTACAAAAAATGACACACAGCATGTGTCAAGTTTCTTTAGTAGTTAAGTATACTTGCAACAGAACAGAAAGCGTGTTTGGACACAGAAACCTTTCCTTTCCGTGCCAAGCGGCGATCGAACCTCGAGCCTCTAGCATCAGGGGCAAGTGCCGCTATCCACTGAGCTACCACGCTTCCAGCAAGAAGACAAGTAACGCAATCACTAGATGCGACCAAAAAGCCGATACTTGTTTTTACGGAAACATACGAATGAATGCGGAAATGCTAATCACGTGACTTTCTAGAGAAAATGGTCGTTGGGTTACGCAGATGAATTAGACTTAGAATTATCAATGAACATCGACTAATAATCTCAAATATTTAAGCATCTGCAGCTAAATCAACAAAACTTGATAATCGACAAGAAGATGTGGAAGATAAAAGAGCTCACGGATAAAGTGTACGGCTCAATTTTATTCTATAAACACACAGACACCGGTTTGTTTACATATTTTGACAGGACACGTAGACGGTTTCAGCTGTCAGTTTGATAAATCTTTTCAGAAGGCTACTTATATCGGTTCAAATACTGGTAGGACAAGTAGAAGCAAGTTATAGAAGGCAATTCTATTATTGTTTCAGCTTCTTTTGACGGCAAAAAGGAGTTTTATTAGATGTTCTGTCAGTGGGTGGGGCTATGAGACTTCTGAGCAGTGTTCTTATTTCTATCTCTTTATACGGCATACACCCTCATTTGAGTATAACATGCTGGGTATTGCACTTTTCTACAATCTATGTTGTACACGCTGTCCATCATACTTGACGATTAAAGAAAAGGGTTGCTTCTACCAGGTTCAGTTGATCATGATTTCTAAGTATATACTTCGATCGAAGTATATACTTAGATCGAAGTATTGAGATTGAATGGGATTGAATAAGGTTGATGATTATTTTCGTAAGGATACAGAATTGCAAAATTATACTAAGACAGGGGTGAAGAGGATCATAAACCCTTTTATATTTCAAAATAATTTCTAAATTTCACCCCTGCATTTTTGCATTTTAGGAAAAAACATGCATTCAGGATATTTTTGGGGCTGTCCCCCATGTCACTGTGAGGAGAAAAATCATCAAGCGTGACATGAGTGTGTATTTCTGTTTTATCTGAGGGGGCATCTCAAAAGAAACCCTTAAAACATTTTTTTTCAAAATAAAGAAAATGCACAGGTAAAAATTGAAAATTATTTTGAAATATAAAAGAGTTTATGATCCTCTTCACCCCTGTCTTAGTATAATTTTGCAATTCTGTATCCTTACATAAATATAATCATCAACCTTATTCAATCCCATTCAATCTCAATACTTCGATCTAAGTATATACTTCGATCGAAGTATATACTTAGAAATCATGATCAACTGAACCTGTCTACAGGTCTGGGGAATCTCGGAGACACGCGATTAGGGCTGCTGCGAGTATCCCAGTACTCGGATATACGCGGATCTGAATATAAAATCGAGTATGGATATTCGTCACTGCCGAAATCGTTGGATCGCGATCTTTTTTTTTTTTTTTACCTTTTTTAACTGAAACAAGAAGTTTTTCACAAAATAATCCATTGAAATTTTTCACTTTGACTACGGTTCTAATTGATAATATCTCTTATTTAAATACCTTTGTTTCTTGCAGGTTAGTGACATCCTTTGTCGGTAATTAAAATCCTCAAAGTATTCCAAAATCTGGTGATAATATATTCCAATCTGTTTTGTTTAAACACACTTCATCGGTATGTACTAATAAACTGAGCCAAAAATATCATCAGATGTCAATTATCAAATAAATTTCAAAGGATTCTTCTTTTCTTTGAACTTTTTTTCTTGCCGACAAGGCGACAGCTGATTAGGCCTACGTGACCCAGGTCATGTTGTCTATGTGTGAACTTCAGGACAAAGGAAAAGGGCCTTATATTGAAATCAGCACACTTCTGTCAGAATATCTTGTTATCCCAGTTCAGGAAGGCATAGAATCAAATGTTCAAATTGTGTTGCATGCCTTGGCAGTAGTGAGCGGAATTGTAGTCTTATCTTCTTTGATAACAAACTATATACATGTGGTACTTCTGGTTTAACATAAAAGGGCTGATTTACTAAGTAAATAGACCCAACAATAGGAGTCTTACTTTTTTTATCAACCAGTGACTCGCAGTTCGATCTGTGAATCGTCACTCAAGAATCGTGGATCAGATCGGATCGCCACTTACCTAACGATCCACAGCCCTACACGCGATCGTAAATTATCGCGTAAATGCGCGATAGCGGACTGCCAATGTAAAGGGAAATCAATCTAAAAGTCATCAGGGGAAATAAGTTGGTGGTCAACTTCTGTTTTGTTGGCATTCATATAAAGCGCATTCCCACAAAGACCATCACCACATGTCTCGCATTTTGCGAGTTGGTGCCCTAGATTCAGAAACATTACAACACACAAATAAAAGATTAAAAATAAATATTTAACCATCAAAACCTAGGCCACAAATCAATGATAAAATTTATGTGAAAATGGTAAGAAAAAAAAATACGGGTTTCTGTCAGAAGAGAGTTCAGTTTTGAGATTTTTTTTCTGAAAATTTTATTTGTTTACCGTTTAGCTTCTCACTTGGTCCGAATGCATCCGAAAAAAGATCGATTGAATCAGCGGAAACGGACCAAAATGATAAACCAATAATCAAATTTCTATTGCTCAGAACCGCGACACAGTTGTAGGATAACTACCTCTGTTAGCAAACCTGCCAATCTGAAGCGTGGTCGCGCATTTGAACGATAATTTTTATTGCGTGTTTCCGAGATTCCCCAGACCTGTTCTTAGAAGAGTGAAAAGGAACCGGTCTGTGGAAACACCACAAACCACCTCCAAACAAGTCTAAACCACAGTCAACACCCAGCCTTTGTTTTTGTGATAGTATCTTTCTTTCTATCTTACTGGCTTCGCTCAAACTTGAGCATTACCCCAGGGAGAGCTAATTTTGAATTTTGATAAAATAAAAAAACCCTCAAAACTTTTGTCTGAATTTTTGTTTAAATAACGAGTGGCATAAACTCCTCTGTGGACTGGATATTGGCCACAGAAGGAAACAGACTATTCCAATGTGGAATAGGTTGGGGAAAAAGAATTCTTCAGTGCATCACTGTTACATCTGGTGTCTGCTGTATTGAGCACTATGTGATGACCTGGTAGTTTCCAACCTGTGAGCAGGGGTCATATACTTGTCTTTTTCAATAGACACTGCTCCACAGTGAATCTTGTGAAAGAGAAGCAAAGAGGACTGGTCCCTCCTGGCCTCAAGAGATGGCCATTCAAGCTCATCAAGCATTTCACCGACACTACTCCTGTTTCGCCATCTCTTGCAGGTCAAGCAGGCAGCTTTCTTCTGAACTTTCTCAATCTGATTTATCTGAAGTGAGGGCTCCAAATGGATGCTGCATACTCTAGTTTAGGCCAAACCAAAATTTTGTATTTTCAACTTCCTTAGTACTCCTAGGTGCAAAAGCCAAGTTCCTGTGAAGGAAACCAAGTGTCTTAGTTACTTTTGGAAGAGATTTCTCAGACATGCTGACCCCTATCCATGTTATCAGCAATGGTGATACCAAGGTACTTTGCCGACTGAACATTTTCCAAAGTTTGGTTGTGTAGTGAATAGTCGAAGAGAATTTGTTTGTGATGCTGATGCGGAGTCACTCTCATTGAGTGACATTTGGCTACGTTAAATTTCATCTGCCAAGCGGCAGCCCACTGTCCTAAGCTTGTGAGGTCTTCTTTTAAGATCAAACAATAAAGGGATTATCCTGAAAGTAATTGTATATTCATATACAGGACACCGTCCTCTGTGAACAGGCTAACAGAAGACCTGATGTTATCCGGCAGATCATTTAAGAAGATGAACAGGACTGGACCTAGGACCGATCCCTGGGGAACACTGGATAGCACAGGGACTGGATCTGAGGCTTGGCAATCTTAAGCAACTTGTTGAGTGTGCCCAGAGAGCCACAAGTTGATGGGTGGATCTTCTTATCCCATAATATTCCAATTTGTGTAATAGCCTCCTGTGTTATTATTGTTTTTGTTGCTTTACGTCCCATGTCAACAGCTATGGTCATTGCGGGACGGTCAGTTCACTTAACCACACTTTTTCCTGGGCAGGCTTGAGCAAGCGGTTAACCAGTAATTTGTGCACATACTTTCGCTTGTAACTGACAACAAACCCTTCTTGAATAAATCAGCGGAAGGGAGGAGAATGACCGTAGAAATAGCCTCCTGTGTGCAACCTTGTCAATGGCCTTAGCAAAATCGCTAAAACCTAGTCGCTTGAATATTCTATGAAGTTTAAGCTACTGACTGAACATCATTTGGAGTTTCTAAGCTTAAAAGGAGGCTGTACAGGCTCGTCTGAATCTACACTTGTCAAAATGCCACAATGTTGGAAATCTCATGCTGCGGCTCATATAATAGTGACAACAGAGCATATGCCAAGCACTTGGGAAGTTTTCTCGGATAGGTTGTTTTCTTGTCAGTTTCCTATAATTCCTTTGTAAAATAGTCCCTTAAGAACACATTTCACTTATAACACAGTCCATTCCCATAGGTTTAGATATACAAAAATTTTTAGCATAAACTTGTAAATGTTTTCTTACCAATAACTTTTGGCATATGTTTTGGATGCTCAAAAGAACCCTCTCATTGAGACAGTTCTATTGAGTACCCACAACATATATGATACATTGCATTAGTTAGATGGCCTTCATGCGAGCTGAACATTTCTTGTACTTCAACAACAGCAGAATCTAGGGCGAAGATTTGGTACCAGTAAAATGCATTTAAGCCCCCGGTGGCTTAGGCTGCTGTCCGTTCTAAGGCGGTGGTTCTGTTGTTGTTGACTTTTTGTTTATTGTTACTCCCATTGTGGGAGTCTGTAATTGTTCTATGTTTTGTTGTACGTAACTTCATGTCCATTCTAGTATTGCAATCATCTTGATGGGGAAGAGAGAGCTGATTGCTTTGCTTAATTTGTCTTCCTCGTGTCTCGTGATGGTTGGGCGGCTCTTCCTGGCGGTGCCACAAGGTTGTCTGCAGTTTGTGATTGTGGTATTTCCTGATCATACTCACTTACTATTTTTGGTTGAGAATGAGAAATAAGAAAATTAATTTTCTGGTAAGCACTCTTAACTAAAGGCCTGATTCCTATATACCCCAAACTAGGGGTGTAACGATACATCGATAGTCTGCTGCATCGTGATAAACTGGTCAAAATAAGTTAAGCCCCATGTAACTTTTTTCCATAGCCATAATGTTAAAATCCTAAAGTTTAGTTGTTTATTTAAAACATATCGAACCCAGTTGAAAATTCTAACTCAACCCAAGTTAGACAACAATATCTTGGGTGTAGTTACACAAGGTTTCAATTGAAAATACCAATTTTCTTTGGGTATGTGCTACATTTTCCAAGAGTATCCAAATTTTGTGCCAATTTTACTATAGGATTGATAGGGAACAAAACGGTACACTTACTGGAAAGTTTGGACCTCCATGGAAAATTTATCAATGAAAATGAAACCTAGCACATGTTGAGAGGAAACATTGCTGCTCCTTCACTGAAAATTTTATGGAAAAATCTTAATTCAGATAAATCAAACATGAATGTATTTACATTAAGTCAATGGGAAAAGTTTAGGTGGGGCTTAATTTATTTTGACCAGTTTAGTTACTGCTCTGATAGTGCTATCGTGATAGTGTTTTCAACTATCGATAACTATCGCCGATAGTGCACCCAACTATCGATAGTTTTGATAGTTTAGATAGCCAGGCAGATAACATAACCTTTGAAATGGTATTTCAGTAGATTCATATTCAGACACAGTGAAGACGTGATAAAACTTAAAGCAGCTGTTTTGTAATTACTTTGGCTGTAACATGGTCAATGCAGGTTCAAACACCTTCTACATGAAGACCAAGAAATTTGTTAAAACCAAGAAATTTGAAAAGAGGAATATCATGGCAGGTTTTAGACAGCTATATTTTCTTCTACATGGGTTCCCAATGCTAGAGATTTTTGACAGTTGATCACTGCCACACCAGGGATTATTAGTCAACAATTTTAACCCCTAAACAGTCACAAGGGAATTAGTCAGGCTATTTCCCGAATTGCCCAATTCCCAGGTATTCTTGCCATGCCCCCCTCTGGACAAAGATATTGTCCTGCATTAGAGTATGGTTCAAAATTAATAATAATCAAAATGTAAAGAACATTCAGACAGATTAAATCAAACACAGTATACAGACAATTACAACCAGCTGCTTTGTTCAAAACTCATTCTTCATATTCTTAGCCATGTTTAAGGATCATTGTTAAGAAAACCTAATAGTATCGTGATAGTATCATGATAGTATGCCATGATAGTGATAGTATCATGATAGTGGTTTCTGTGATAGTGATACTATCGTGATAGTCAAAATGGGCATCGATAGTCACCCCTACCCCAAACATAGCATTATAAAGGGACTTTACTACATGTACATGATATAATTTCAGAACCAATGTGGTTATGAACTATTCTGAAGTGGAGACAAAGGTCAGAGAAGCTACTAACGATGAGGCTTGGGGACCACATGGCTCGATAATGGGAGAAATTGCCCAGTACACGTTCACATATGAACACTTTCCAGAAGTAATGGGAATGCTGTGGAAGAGAATGTTCCATGAGAACAAGAAAAGTTGGAGAAGAGTTTACAAGGTATTTATGGCATCAGCTTATTAACTCTTTATCTCCTAGTGTCATAGTTTGATAACTTTTGCAAACATTTTTGACCCAGATCAGGCCCGACAAAATGTTGGGTCTAATCCAGAGTTGACACCTCGATAAAATCCACAAAAATAAAATTCATTCCTATATTAAATTGTTAATTTAATTTGTTTTGAACAGTACATATATCCTAAAGTATAAATACATTCCATTCTATATACGAAAATAATATTTATTATATAAATGTAATTATTTGTTCAGTTCAAAGCTAATAACGGATTCAATGTCATCAGGGTTCGCGCTACCGATCGCCATTGTCGCAAAATGCGAAGAAATAATAAATTTGGCGCAAAAAATATTAATTTGGCGACAACTATTGGCGAAAGAAAAATCGCAAGTAAATTTTTTTGTCTGGCGTCGGAATCGTCACCTCCGGCTACAAGTCATTGCCTCGTGCCGCTTAATGGTCATCAATGTGTATCTTAATTGTCAATTAACACCCCAATTATCGACCACACAATTCAGTAGCTGATCGAGTCAAACCTGGACACGCGCTGATAATCTCGGACCCAGTATACATGTCTATTGGGTCCGAGTGATATCCTACGGCGATCGGCACACACTTTTAACAGCTGCTACCGGTAACGGTCATAATTACAGACTATAATATACATGGTGCCATACTGTGCATGAAATAAACTGCACCATCATCGTGACATCTTTGCTTTTTGTGGTCAATAATAATAGTCATTACATAGCTTTCTGAATTCGTAACTTTAAACATGTTGAAAAGACCGCTACATTGACGTCCACGAAGAAGAAAAAATCAAGTGTCACTTGCAAACTCACTTTCCACTCGTAAGAAGATAGATATACATGTATTGCTTCGAGCTTTCCATCAAGCGTTGTGAGAAAGGAGAAAGATTTGCATGGTGTTCACTGTGCCATTCTTTCATCTGACGGCATCACTCACTGGACATTACCAGGCAAGCGAAAGGATCCGCGCATCTCGCAAAGGCCGACAGTAGCATTGCTTCTCTTTTCAAGACAGCAACTGCACACGCTGTTCAAAGTGCTTTTCTTGACAGTTTCAGATATCTGAACCTATCATTTCTAAACAGAAACCTTTTATTTAAAAGGTAGATGATGTTATGGCTCACTTGATTTAAATTTGTTTTGTCAGAAAAATTCGGGCCTGAATTCCGAGGTAAAAATTATGCAATTGTGCTCTCCCCTAATATTTTTGAATTAGCTCCCTTGTTACAATATTTAGCAAACTACTTTGGCAATGCAGTTATTCGTTCTATTTAACATATAATTTCTCAATTTAAACATTTTAATCAAAGTATTATATGATCTTTTATAATTTTATATTCAAGCGAGAATAACATTGATTGCAAACTTTTAATCACTAAAATAAAATACCAAAAAAAAAATGGAAAGAAAAAAGTCATATTATTTTAAAATTGGCGTCATACATATATTATCAATTATATTTGGTCTAATGTTGGTTGTGCCGTGTGCTATATGTCGGATGAGACTTTAAGCCGTTGCCCCGTCTTCTGAGACGCTTTAAAACCAGAACCACTGCCGGTTGAGCCTTCGGGAGTTCCTGGTCATAGAACCACAAAAAGCATAAACCCACCCGGCCAGTACTGGTACAGCCAAGGAACACGGCCACAAAAAACTATATGCCTAGTGGGCAGGGACCGTCACAATAACTGAAAAATCATCATGGTCTAATGTTGTATTGAAAAATAACCTGTCTCACGCTCAGGTGTTCAAACCTGAATGGAGGTTTTCCATATAATTTCTATGGAAAGATTGACAATTGCTTAGAAAGTCTGATCACTGTATTACTTTTGCTTGACACTTTCAAGGTACAATGATGGTTAATCCTATTTATTCTGAATACTTGCAAACAGGTACTTTGGCAAGCAGTGATTACCCAAACAGCAGTTTGCTCTGTTTGTTAAGAAAAATCAACAATCTCCAGGTACAAATCTACATAAATTTAAAGACTGTCAACCGCTTTAAATACAAAATGGACTATTCCTTAGTTATTTTATCAATGTGTGTACAATAATCCACCAGAATTAAGGGGGTTAAAGACAGAGGACATTTTTTGCGAAAAATGCCCTCAAACCTGGCTCTTTTTGGGCGAAAAATGGCCAAAATCTGGCTCTAAGTTCGAGAAAATGGCACAAAAAAAATCTGATTGGCGAAAATGGTGGCGAAAGAAAAATAAATCCTAGCGCAAACCCTGGTCATTCATCCAATTTTCATCCAAAAATAATATTTGTTTATTAAATAATTTTAAGGAGTATGAGGATTTTCCTAGGCAAGGTTTTGTTCTGAAACGGACCTCTTTGCAATTAAAAAAAATCCCAAAATTGTTAATAATTAAAATTTCCCAATTCCTGCAATAATATGTGTCCAAACTGGAATGTTTTCGGATTTGTCAAAATATTCATACCAATTTCCACCAAATTCAGCAAAAAAGATCCTGAACAAAATGCAGCTACAGTAAAACCTGTATTAAGCGGCCATTCAAAGAGAAGACTAAAATTGGGTTTCAAGACTGATTATCGCTAATAATGCAGGTCAAAAAATTGCAGGATGCTCCAAGGGGACATTCTGCAATACTTTCGACCTTCATTAAAGCTGCATAGTCTGTAACTTTTGATTTTCTAATTTTAAAAATAATGTTTTTATTTTTCAAGAGCGCAGTAAAAATACTCAAATTCAGGTAAACATTTTGCCATTTTCGTAAATCTTAACAAGTTATCACTATCAAAACAACTGCATTTATGTTAAAATTCAACGGTCTATAATTATTGGAGGGACGCAAATAATTACCAACAAGAGAAAAATACACGTATTTGATAAGACAATTCACTTTTCCATGCAGTTTTCAGCTGTACTGAACATTTTTATTGTGAAAACAGCTTAATTCTACTTTTACAAATGATTTAAAAAGAAAATAATTTTTTTCGAAAAATGTTCACAGTTACAGAGTATGCAGCTTTAAGCTACCATTAAATTGTCATTAAGATCTTTGTCTATTTTTGAGAAGCCACATAAGACATGTTTTACTGTATTAGAATAAACTCTGGTATGGTTTGATTTCAGTCTCTGTTGTTGTTGAATTACCTTGTGAGAAATGGTTCAGAGAGAGTAGTTACTGGGGCACGAGAACATCTTTATGACCTCAGAGCTCTTGAAAACTATACCTTTACTGATGAAAATGGAAAGGATCAAGGATTGAACGGTAGGAACCAATAGCTACATCATGGGCCTTGTCACAAGAAAACCTGACTTAAGCTGATGCTAGGGGCCTGAGAATTGTTGCTTTTTCCATTAGTTCTCATGAACAGACTAAATAAAACTGAGTCTGCTGTTTTCTTACATTTATATTGTAGGTTCTCTCTATTTCTGAAGGATCCGCTTTTTCTAGATTATTCTGTAGCATGCGAACAGCAAAAGGGCAGATCATCCTGCGTATCCAAGCAGTCTGATCAGCATCTTTGTTATTTGCTTTATGGAAAGTATACATGTAATCTAAATCTAATTCATGCAAAAGTTCAATTTTCGAGCTAGTCTCTGTAGCTGAGCATACTGGTGTGACAGGTTTCTCACAATGAGGCCCATATAGTACATATATAACCAGCATGCCCACTCCATTTTGAAATTGGGGGTACATGTACCTCTTGCTTTTCAAATTGGGGGTACAAGCCAATTTTTGGGGGTACACACCTAGTTCAATGACTACACGTGTGCAAACGGAAACCAGTTGAGACGAATTTTTATTATGTTGCTCATTTATTGCCTGATTTAGGTTGTTTGGCCTCCGATGCGTTTTCCTGTACGATATGCTTTGGTGCAGTTGCATTTTTTTCAATTTGATCCTCTCTGCAATTCCCGGATTCGTGCGCTTTTCCCTTTAGAAAGTATGTTTTAATGCTTTTTTGCGCAATGCCCGCCCGAATACTTGATACTGATGCGGCTTTTACCAGGCGGTCGACTATGATTGGACAAGAAAAGCATGTGGCCTTGTGTGATTGGTCGGAATCGATCATGTTATTGTTTTCAGCTTAAGATTTTTGCCGATTCTAAATTTAAAACAAAATTTGGAATTTTTTGGGTTATATTTGGAACTCGTTACCCTACGATTACCATCGTGAATTTCCCCAAGTTACGGACGATGCCGATCTGAATTTAGTAACAAAAGCTGGAAATTTGTAAGCTATTTTAGGAAATCATCAATGAAGCAGCACGTTCAGGAAACAGAAGTTATGCGTGCATCAAATTTACTGTACGTTTATGCGCGTACGTATCAGATGATCCATGCGTGCAGACCAGTTTCTGTACGTGTTTTACGTACTGCAGTACGTGAATGGGCATGCTGTATGAGTCAGCCTATATGAAACATATAGTTCAAAATATACATTGTGTATATAATAGTAATTAGTTAAACCATGGCTTGACCACCTGTATGTGAAATAGCGAGTGGATTATCTTCCGTACAGGTGGACAATCATGGTATTACTATTTTATACCAGCTACATCAGTGTAGACTTTGCACATCACCAGAAAGTTGGTGCTAAAGTTGGCAAGGGTGCTATATATATCAACTCTCAGTCTCACAGTACAATTTGGTTTTTTAACTCTTGTCGTGCTGAATAATTTTATGTACTTCACTCCTCTATTAAACTGCACCATGAAAAGGTATTTTCAATCAAAGTGGAAAACAGGTTAATTTGTAGACATGTGAATGGTATCAGCTAGCAAGGATATTATGCAGTAACTTTCAGCTTATTGAACAGGTGGTATTGAGTGGTAAATCAACCAGAGTATTGATTCCTTGACACAGTCTTGTATTCTTTTCAGACATTTAGATAACAGTGGATAATTAAAAATACAATAAAACCTGCCCTAAGCGGACACTTAAAAATAGACAAAACAATGATCTTAATGGTAAATGGTAGCTTAATGAAGGTTGAAAGTATTGCAGAATGCTCCCCTTGGAGCATTCTGCAATACTTTTTACCTGCATTAAGTGATAATCAGGTCTTAAAAAAAATTTTTGGTCTTCTTTCTGAGTGGTCGCTTAAGAGACGGTCCTTTTGAGCTTTCAAAGTAAGTAAGGGTGCAAAGATCAGGAATCAATACAATCAAGTACCACACCTGACCCAGAATACCGATGGGAAAGTGACAAACTCACAGTTAGACATCACAAACGAGAGCCAAGAGTTTAGCCCTTTCACAGCAGATGACCACAAGGCACATATAAACAGACGCGCACAAAGGCATAGCAAACACAAGACAGAAAAAACATAAAGGTCCACAAAAAAAGTACCGCCTTGGAACGGTCAGTAAAATATTTTACTGGGGGCTTAAACTGGTTTCATGGCGCAAAACAACTGTTTGAACTGATGGTTAAAATAGTCCAAATTGTACACCCAAAAGTTTTGTTTGTCTAGACCTATGCTTTTAATTCACAGTACGACACAAAACAAAAGAACTTGTAGAACTGATAGGGAATGATGAAAAGCTCAGAGAGGAAAGGAAGAAGGCAAAGAAAAATAAAGACAAATATGTGGGTATACCGGGAGAAGGATCATCAAATTTTTCAAGATTTGGCACATACAGTAAGTAGATTTCAACATTCTTCTCGCACACCAGATCAGGTTTTTTTGTTGCTTTTACCCATGTGAGATAATTCTATCTCACACACCTGTAACAGCCCTAGGAAAAGATAAAAAATGAACAGTCGCACACTGGCCGCACCTCGGGCTATGACATCATTTTAGTGTTAAAATTACGTCACCATGTCGCATTTCAGCATATTCAGGATTTTCTGGAAGTCTTTTTCAAGTTTATCCAAACTGATTGTCATCACTCGGCCAGCCTCGTGATGCCAATGGGTGATCCTCTGAAAGGATTCTTCTATCCCATCCTCACACTCATGATAGATTCTTATAATCCCCAACATTCACGGCAATTGTTGTTTGCCCTCTCATCTGCTTAGGCCAAATAAAAAAATATGTGTGGTTCAGGTTACATCTTGAAAAAAATTGGGGTAGGTAGGTAGGCAACTTTTTTTTTTTTAGAAAACTTTTTTTTTCTTGGAGTGTATAGATCTGTTTTGAAATGTATTTTATATAAGTCAAAGCTGCTTTAAAAGAGTCCCTCTATTTCCAATACTAAAGAATGAATGCATAGAAATTAAGTTTTTTATTCAGATGAGCATTTTGATACATTTTTTTCTGATATTTTTTTCAACTTCAAAATTTTAAGAAAAAAAGTTTAGGGTAGGGGGTAAAAAATAAGGGACGGTCGGATAACCTGAACCACACCTATTTTTTTATTTGGCCTTATGCACTTTTATAGAGCTGTAAACAATATTTAATTTAATGCTTTATTTCCAAACAGCACAGGGGCTACTAGGTGGTCTCCTTCAAACAATATAGACCCAATCAGACTGCTCCCTATGCAGCACTCTGATCAGGGTGTATAGTGTATTTGCATCCCTGATAAAAGTAGTCTAGAGTGTATTAGGATATTTTCAGCAGACTTAAAATTAATAAGTAGACAACAGTTTCAGGACCAAAAAATATTTTGCAGAATAAGGGTTATCTGAATTAACTCATTTTATACTGATGGAATCTTAATCTGAGATGGTGTTCAGCTTAAATTTTTCAGTGGTCAAAGATAAGATTTTTCAAATTATTATGGTAAATGTTCTAAAATTTCGAACACTTTTCTATTTCTGTTCTCAACTAAATATTGGTTATCAGGGCTGGAAATCAAAAAATGCTTGACAGAATAACAATCAGGGAAGACCCTGATCAGACTGCTTCTTCATAAGCAGTCTGATCTGGGTCTGCCTTGTTTGTCTGGGCTTTTGGGGCAGGCAACTTACTGTCCCAAATTTTAGAACATTTACCATAGTCAGTAGTGTAACTTTGTTCCTAAATAATGTTCTTATAGTTGCAAGCAGTGCAGAAGTGCACATCTCATGATTATCTGGGTTTACTCTGTCAATTTACCCATCAGCAATGTTGTCAGTGAGCCCTCTTCTGACTTTGGTTGGACATAAGGTTTGGAAGAAACCAAAAATTAACAACTCTTGGCTTATAAACCTAGTCTCCTTCAAAAGAGACCTAGACAAACAATGCAGCCCCAGATTAGATGTCACATAATGTGGCATCTGAGCAGGGTCTTCATGAATTGCTTGCAGGATTTTCTATTAAAATTTAAATAAAAATGTAAAAAATACCACCCAACAACTCTCAAAATGGAAATGGATTGTACAATTAACAAGGATGGGAAATCAACTTTAAACAGGTTAAATGACCTACTCTTATATTGGGGGACAAAAATTCCACTCGTCCGCTCGTAATTACGAGGGAAATCTAGAAAGGACGAGTAATTCTTCCCAAAGCACTCATCCTACAGGAATTACTCCAGGGAGTCATATAACATATTACTCCCTTATATTATTCTTTATTGCATACACTTTTAAAGGGCACGTGCATGTATTTGTAGGGCGAGTGAACCTTGTAAGTCACTCATCCTGCAGGTCAAGTGCACTTTTGAAATATTTTTGTACCTTGTATATAGAGGCCTGGATGTTGCCAATGCCACCAATTGCTCATTAAAGGTTAAATGGTGAAAAATAAAGACTTTTCTTACTCTCAAATGTTGGACTTATTCTGCTCATAAATATTAAAATGCCAACATATGTTGGCATTTTGATATTTACTAGCAGGATAAATGTCATGCTCTTAAGTTGAGTATGAACAAAGTTTTAATAACCTCGAGGCCAGAATGTTGCCATTGTCACCAGTAAGAAAGAGAGTGGCAGAGGCAGTATCAATGAACTGGTCATCATATCACGGCTCAAGCTATTGTTGTGATGTAGGTGACAGATATGATGACAAACCTACAAGTAGTGCAGTAGATGGTCGACAATTAGATGAGATAGAGGAATGGAATGACGGGAAGAAATCTGTTGTTAATGAGGCTGTTGATAAAGTGAAAGATCTCTGGAACAGAGCTCATGGCAGGAGAGGTCTCGATGATGATGCTTACAGGTGAGATTGGCAAATACAGTAAAACCTGTCTTAAGCAGCCACTTAAAAGAAGACTAAAATCTGGGTTTTAAGACCAATTATCGCTTAATGCAGGTCAAAAGTATTGCAGAATGCTCCAAGGGGAGCATTCTGCAAAACTTTTGACCTTCATTAAGCTAACATTTGTCATTAAGATCTTTGTTTGTCTATTTTTAAGTGGCCGCTTAAGATGGGTTTTACTGTATATGAATAAACTCTGATTTGGTTTGATTTCAGTCTCTGTTGTTTTTGAAATACCTTGTGAGAAATGGTTCAGAGAGAGTTGTTACCAGGGCACGGGAACATCTTTAGACCTTCATTAAGCAACCATTTGTCATTAAGATCTATGTTTTGTCTATTTTTGATTGGCCCATTAAGACAGGTTTTCCTGTATCAGCTTTGGCCAGAGGGTGTCTTGAGTTTTTTTCACTCTAAATAAAGAGGAATATTGGTTCCACCCTTATTTATAGATTTGTTTTTATGGAAGCATTTATCTTCAGCAAGTATATTTGAAAAGCAAAATCTACTTGTTTAAGGCAAAAGGTTCTTGCTTTATATTCAAAATTTCAAGAGCTTTTAAAGTTCAATTTATACATGTATACTAGCTGTTTTTCAACATGGCCATAGAAGTAAGATGGCTTTTCAGTGGTACTTGAGTTTTTTTTATTTTACAAATTATAAAAAGAAGAGAAAACAAGTTCTCGACAAACAACAAGAGAAGATATACCTTCAGGCATGAGCTTCTGAGCTTCATGTCTATGTCAAAATTAAATTTCATGTCAAAATTAAATTTCATTTCACAATTAAGTTTCACTTAACCTCTCAAGCACCACAGAAAATGAGCTGCATGCAACATTTCCAAATTGTGTCCAAACACTAAGAAATAAATTTAATTATATACTTGATAGTTCATTAAAAAAGTTAAGCATAGAATATCACTAAATTTGTTGTCTGGTGCCAATGTCATTGGCCAGACTAAATAATTTGGAAAGGAATCAAAAAATATAATCAAACCTTTGTGTTAGCAAGCCTGTTTTTAACTCTTTAAAACTGGCAATTTAAAAGTTTTTAGCTCACCTGAGCTAGAATAGAAAACTCTTTTAAACAACATCTCCTGAACCACTGGTCCAAATTTAAAATAATTTTACATGAATGCTCCCAAATATGCCCTCTACCAAAATTGCACAAATGGTTCTGCTTGGCTGAATTAAATGGCTGTAAGTGCTAAAATAGAAATATCTTAAATTCTTTAAATGGAATCTCCTTCTTAACCACCTGCCCAAATTCAAAATTGTTTCATAGAAGTATTACTCAAAATATTGCTGCTAGTAGAGCTAACAATAGATTTGTTTTTAAACATCATCTGTCATGAGTCTGGACTCAGATGGGCGTTCCAGGACCCCAGGGTCCTCTTATTTTAAGTTTTTGCCTGATAGCTGCAACTGTTAACCTTTGAACAGTTTAGACCTAGACCAAGCCATACAAAACATTGGGCCTGATTTGGATCCAATCTGTTTGACGCTGTGATGGTATTGAAAGAATTTTATGAAAACTTTAATTTTGAAAAATAAATCAGCAGATGACAAAAAAGCATGCAAAATTACCCAGCCTACAAAGAGTTTTAGCACCTATCATAAGCAATCTGATGGATTACCACATAGATGTTTGATTAGAACATGCCGGATTGCACTGTTGGACTACTTTTAACCAATATCCTTTTTTGTGATACATAGGCTAACAGTGCAGGTCCAGATCAGATGCCGCAAAATGTGATGTTTGATCAGTCTCCACTGTTTGCTTACAGAATGTTCTATTAAAATTTGAATAGAAATAAAAAATGATACCAAGCAGCCCTTCAATCGCAAATCGCCTGGTCCTGTTGATAAGAGTGGAAAATTCTATTCGGCTTTAAATGGTTTTACTACTGTCGTGTCAGCCAAGAGTGACAGTGACGTCATGTTTTGTTTATAAAGTTATCATGGACTTAGAATCGATCGATCACTTGTGTATTAATCCTATCTGCAGGATAGGATTAATACACAAGTGATCTTTCGATTCGCATGATCTCAAGTGGCAGTGCCCTAGATAAGCTTTTGGGTCAATTGGGTATTTATGCAACCTGGTTATCCTCATTTGCATATTTGCAAAAACAATTGCGTATTTTTTATATTTTTTACGCCACGTTTTTGGCAGTGATTACATACGTTTTCTTATTGAATGAAGCCATCGCGAATGTGCATACATATTTACTCTCATCGTCTGCCTTTCTGAGTATCAAACTAGCGGGTTTAATTTGACGTAAAGCAAATCTCATCGCCTTGTTGACATTAGTTGCTCGCCTTGCATCCATTTTGCAAAGTTTTTCCGCTAAAATACTTGACTGGCGGCGATATTTTATTCATAAAATTGGAATTATACTGTGCGCTCACTAGTAAAAAAAAATAATACCCGACTGGCATTTGTATATTACACAAATGGAAACAAAATGGACCAAATGGTACGCAATATCATCGCATGTAATTGCATACCGACCGACGGAATAGCTTTTCGGTACGCACACTTTTAATTTTAATTGCTTTTTTGATGATTTTAATTGTGTATTTACGCAAATACGCTGCTTATCTAGGCTGCTGAGTGGAGTGTACAAGTTAATGTTTTACTTAACAATTTTAAACAAAACACGACTTCACTGTCACTCTTGGCTGGCAGGACAGTAACATGTATTATTTTGACAATAATCACAGGCAAACAATGGATGACACTGATGAGCCGTACTACAGGTATCAGGATATTTTTATTAGGCTCTCCCTAGAGCATTGTTGATATGGGAATAATAGCAGTACCTTGTTTTACCCTCCTGCTTAATGCCATTTGGGGAAAATGTATGATACACAATATGGTAAAAACAACTTTAGATTGGATTTTTAAGTGTACAAAATCAATGAATCTTTCCTTGCTAGAGGTGCTGATAGTTTGGACCCAAAACGTCTGGTCTGATCTGGGTCAAAACTGTTTGACACTCTGATAGTATTCTTGAAAGAATTTTTCAAAGAAAAGTTGATTTGAAAAAATGAAACAGACCACAAAAAAGCATGAAAAATGACCCAGGAGGCAAAGAGTTAAACAAATTGCAAATGTTCATACTATTTTGATAGAATAGTTTCAGACTATTACAGGTCTTTAGTTAAGAGTGTGTAGCAGAAAAATATTTTTTTATTTCTCAAGCGAACCATATGTTGTGGGTACTCAAAAGAACCGTCTCAATGAGACGGTTCTTTTGAGCACCCAAAACATAGGTTCAAACTCATGGATTAGAAAATATTTATAATTTTACGCTGAAAAAGTTTGTTTATCTAAACCTATGCTTTTATTAACAGAACATAAAGATGAGAGGATCTGCAGCTTCAATCCTCTCAAAGATTTGTTTTACCATATTGTGCATCAAATATGTACATGTATACTATACAGATAACATTACTACAGGCAATAAAATAGGCAAGAGATTTGAAACTTTTCACAAAAGGCTTAGTGGGCAGACTCAGAAGAGGCTATGCAATGTTGCAGTTCTGCAGTCTCACTAAATCCTTGGCTGCTCCCATATACAAACTACGAAAATAGATGAAGATTCATGAAATTTGAGTAATCTAGGCTCTAGCTTCACTAGATGGCTAGACAGGCCTGTTCAGTGGGTGATTTTAGTTTGTTATATTTGTCATTATCTCATGGGCTGGCCTAAATATGTTATAAGATTAATGTATTATTAAAATTGTTAGTTATACTAGGTATGATTGATAATGAAATCTGAAGTAATGGTGATTTGGTATCGTGAACAGGGACCTAAAGCACAACCAGGTTTTCTGTTGTCTCTATGTTAGTGCTGCTGGAAATTTACTGATGTGAATGTCTCTTGTCTTTAAGACATTATTGGGGGTTTTGGTTGTTTTATAGCCGAGTATTGTTGAATGAACTGTCCTAGGTTCATTCTATCAAGCCAGATGGAAGAATGCACTAATAGCATACAAATTGTTAGAATAAAATGAATCATTATATAATAGTGTGCTTCAACTTCTTCCTGGCTGTCACTTTCCCCTATTTCAATTGTAGGGAGAAGTGACTGCCTCATTTTAAGTCTCGCTTGACCCATGAACTGTTTAATAGCTATTTTTTTCTTTTGATGAACATTAATTTAAACAGTTAACAATGATAAAGATATACATGTAGCAATTTCAGGACTAACAATGCATGGGTATGAACATATTACTATTGGTACCTTTAAAATAAGGGCCAGTGCGCAAGATTTCGGTACTTATCACATCAGCTAGAGGCAAAGGCTCAGGCAAGTCTGCGCATATGGGCAGACTTGTTTGAGCCTTGGCTGCTAGCATACACAAAGTATGGATGTAGAGGAAGGCTCAGACCAAAATTTAGACCTCTAGCTTCACTGGATATGTCAGTATTGGCATTTATTAGAGGCATTTGCACATATGCCATAAATACAGAAACCTCGTGCCTGGCCTGTATACTGGTATTGTTGAATTTGATGGGCATGTTATCATGAGTTCTTCCCAAAATCCTGGGTTTTACATCATGATATATAAACTAAAAATTACACAAAAAATTAACACACATCAGAGGGTGTTTGGAAATTGGATGAAATTGCATGTTCATATTGAATTTGTTAGAAAGAATGCATTATTAGATTGAAAGGGATTTTAAATTTAAAATACAGGATCATATACAATGTAGGTTTAACATTTGCTAGATCCCCACTGTAGGGTAGTGATAATTGAATTGTTACTGTGCCAACCCTTTATAATGGTATGTTTGGGGTCCATAGGAATGGACTGAGTTATAAGTGAATCATGTTATAAAGGGACAATTTAGGAAAATGCCCATTTTATGGTCATTTTCCTATATATAATATTGCTTTGTAAAACTCAATGCTAAAACATTTGGGAGCCACAACATTTCAGATCTGTTATGAGGTGTATTATAAAGGCACTGTATTTATATTTCTTGAAAATAGAAAACCTATGTATGCCATATGCTAACAACAAGGTTTTCCTAGTGATCAAAGGAAGATAATAGCAAGAGGAAACTTCTGTAAAAAATCATAATGAACAGAGGATAATATCAAATCAAATTGTGTAATATTGAAAATGCCTAGCATAATTTAGTCACAATCAGACATCATCCCTTTAGCCCAAATAACCACAGCAGCACTGTGCACATAGCTTTTTCATTTCAAAATTCAATGCGCTCCTTTGAAAACAGTGAAGATCGACGAGATCAACTGGTTTGATGAAGCCAGCTCACTATTTTCTGTTTACAACATATGAAGTCCAGATGGCATCGCTGGATTGACTGGAAATCTGAAGTTAAAATGCTGCAAATAGCTGAAAAAGTGTGTGTGCTTGTAGGATGATGTGCGGTTATAAGGTTTAAAATGGTTGTTGCCAGTAAGATGAGTACATAGCTCAAGATAAGTAAAATTGTGAAAAATTTCTTGCCCATAAGTTTGCTCAAAAGAAATGTCTCATTGGGATGGTTCTTTTGAGAAACCACAACATATGTTTTGGTTGAGAAATAAGAACATTGATTTTTAATCATGCACTCACATGCATTTATCATGCACTTTTGATCATGCACTCATGGGATTCTGCTGAATGTGAGACTTGATTAGGCATTTGAGATTAGAAGCCTTTTAATCAGAGCTGACCAACCCATTCATTCAGGGATGCTTGTTGTACTGTGTGTGCTTTGGGTTTCATGAAGCTTCCAAACCATCCAGAGCATCCTTAACCACTTTCCTCCTTGTTCTGTCTGATCAGATCGATACAACAACAGGGGAGACAACTTATTACTGAATAAAGCGCTAATCATTCCTGCAACAAATGATAAATCTTTATTCATCTTTTTGGAAATGAACCTTATTTGGTTATTAAGGAAGCTTTAGAATTTGGAAATGATGTTAGCAGTAAATTTTTAAAGGAGCTTTAATAGTTAAAGTTTGTAATTTCAGTCAGTAGATCCACTCTTGCTGGAAAGTATTTGCTTATTGTTGCAGCAAATTCATTGCTTGAAGAGGTGAGCATTAATATGGAAACAAACCAGAACATTAGAATGGCAGAAGTTGTCTCCCTTGCATGAATCAAAGGCATTAAAACCTTGTCCTTAAATGTGTTGATATGTATGTACATATAGCTGATTCCTAAGATAGCCAGACAACCATCCTTGTTTGCTAAAAACTTGTCATTATGTATCCTATATGGTGGGTATTTGGAACAATGTATACATATTGCCTTGATTTGTCAGTAATTGAGTGACTTATCACAGCATCTATACATAAGCCAGTTCATGTGGTTTTAGGACTTACAATGTATCAAATATACATAAAGCTTTATACACTCATGCATAGCTGTTTAGTGGGCATAGAATTATAATTTTTGACCCGGGCCTCAATCGTCATCCCAACTTTGTGTGCAATCGTCAAGTGTTCCGAGATGCCCAGGCCCGTTGTTCCGGGATGCCCAGATATCGTCTGAGCCTTCCCTGCTCATATGAGGTAAATACCAAACTCTCATGAGCTGGCTCATAGGGTGTAATACAGTAAAACCTGTCTCAAGCAGCCACTCAAAAAGAAGACAAAACATTAGTTTTCAAGAACCGATTATCAACCTGGCCGCGTAGTGCAGTCGGTAACGTGTCTGGCTACAGATGCGAGTCTGACTGCGGATCCAGAGGTCGTGAGATTGATCCCGGCTTGGTCCCATACTTTGGAGGAGATTGATCATGAAATAATTTCTACCGGCATTCTCCTCCTTTCTGCTGTTTCAAGAAGGGTTGTTGTCAGTTACAAGCGAAAGTATGTGCACAAAGTACTGGTTAACGGCTTCTTCAAGCTCGCCCAGGAAAGAGGTGTGGTTAGGTGAACTGATAGTCCTGACATGACCATAGCTGTTTACTGGTATATAAAGCATCAAACCAAACCCAAAAAAAATGATTATCCCTTAATGCAGGTCAAAAGTATTGCAGAACGCTCCAAGCATTCTGCAATACTTTTGACCTTCATTAAGGTACTACTTGTCATTAAGACCTTTGTTTTGTCTATTTTGGAGTGGCCGCTTAAAGCAGGGTTTACTGTACCTGCAATTTGTTGAGAGCAATCAGTGACTAAACTCAGAAAAAAAGGTTGTTACAGAATTACTTGCTTTATCCTGCTTAGCAGCAGCTTATTCCCACCTCCCTGCTAATGTCTATTTGCTTGCTTTACAGTGGGTCTCGAGGAGCACAAGACCATGGTACAATAGGATTCAGGTAAGACAAACTTATTTCTCAGCTCTTGATTTCAACAATACATTGTTAACTCTCCGATTTTGGAGTTCTAGTTTTTCAAATTTATGTTTTCAAAAAAAATCAGGAATACAAATACAGTGTCACCCAGTTTGGATCCAGATCTGGGCTGATCTGGATGGGAACTGTTTGACAAGCTCATCAGCAGACAACACTAGCAGGTATAGAGGTTAAACCTTTTTGTTTTGTAACTTGTTTGAAATTTTAGAAAATTTAGCATTTAACAATATAAATTTTTGTTGTCTTTTATATGAAAGGTCCTTTTATCATGGCCACTAAGTACTGGGCTGCGTAGCCCAGTCAGTTACGTGTGTGATTGCAGGTGAGTGTCTGACTGCAGATCCATGGGTCACGAGTTCTATATTGGCCCGTTCCCATACTCTGTGATCATGAAATAATTACTATGGTCATTCTCCTCCCTTCCACTGATTCAAGAAGGGTTGTCAGTTGTCACAAAGTACTGGTTAAACGCTTTTTCAAGCTTACCCAGGGGAAAAAATGTGGTTAGGTGAACTGACCGTCCCGGCATGTACATAGCTGTTGACTGAGATGTTAAGCATGAAAACAAACAAAATCATGGCCACTAATATATATTAGTACTCCTATTTCAGTGACGAATCAGACAGATATAATGACAAAGATGATGATTTTGATTTCAAAGATAATCGAGAAGAGTTTACCACATACCATGAGAAAACAAAAACAACACATACAGAAAAGATCACAACTAAACGACGGACAGAGAAAAAGAAGATAGATTTGGGAGCAGCTGCTAGCCAGTTAGGGAAAGATCAGGCAGATTCACAGGTAAAATGTTGCCCTGTATAGGAGAAATCTATGATTAAGGGAATTTTAATTGGGAACTGTTGATAAATGTGATTATAATTTTTGAGTTTTCTTCACCAATATATTTTTTTTCTGGACTCGAACCCTCAAGTTATTCTGAGATTGTTGTACTAGCCACATAAGCAACCAACAAAAGCTCAGATGAGCCTGAGCATCCATGCAGTCTCGCCAGAGCCATTGCTGCCAGGGACACAGGAGATGGCTCAGGCCAAAATTTAGCCTATAGCCGCACTAGATAGATGTGCATATGTGTTAAATACTGTACAGTTCCTTTATAACACATCTCATTACAACATGGATATAATTTGGTCATGTTGTGACTCCAAAATGTTTTCACCATGGAATTTTGCAAAATTGTCCCTTATTTTCACACTTCGTTAAAGAACGGATCTGGCTATAACTTGGTCATGTTTTTTACCATGGAATTTTACAAAGGAATTACAGGCAAATGACCATAAAATGGTCATTTTCCTATAAATATTTTGCAAAATTGTCCCTTATTTATACACTATGTTAAAGAGTGTATTTTGCTATAACTCAGTCATGTTTCAAGACCTGCCTCATATAACTGCTTTCTTATCCTGATTTTTTCATAATTTACTTTCAGTCAGTAACAAGTGTATCCAGTAAAACAGAGGCAGGTCCCAGTCTCATAGACATGGGAAACCGTGCGTCAGCAGGAGGGGAGGGGTTCGCAGATTTTGCTGACTTTCAATCAGCAACTGCTAATGGTGATTTTAATCCTCGATCACAATCAGTACATTCACAAGGTAAGCATGTTTTATGTCTCACCCTTCCAGTCCTTAGTTTTGTAATGCGGTCATCCAAGAACTTAACCCTTAAAGGGCCACCTATAATTTGCAGCAGAAGACAATTTCAAATTTTGCTGCCTTTTCGAAAATAACAAATAAGGCATGATATTTCATGAGAATCGTCTGCTGGCAGACGATTCTCATGAAATATCAGACCTTATTTTTGTCAAAAACTAGGAAAGATGTTCCAAAATTTGTCGTCTGCTGCAGTCGTGATTGGCACTTTAATTGTTATATTTGGAAGATTTTATTATCTAAAAACGTCTGCGAGTTTAAAATTTAATGCTTAATGTACTTGATTGTGTTTGTTTGCCTATGTTGCTTCTTTATGTCCCAGTCAACAATTTTTCAGTCATGTTTGGGATGTTTCCTTGGTTGAACCAGTACTTAGCAGAGGACCAGTAACCCCTTGATCAAGGACTCTAACACTGAGCCACTGTGCTCCAATACTTGTACTCGAAAAACTTGAAGTGAAGGAAATGTGGAAACAAAATGAGGAGTTTTTTGTTTATTTTTTGGAGAAAATAAGCCTTGAGCTTTCATGTGAGTTATCTATAAGTGGACAATACACATTTCATATGAAGTCTTATATGGGACAAAATTTTAAAAATGTCCTCTTTAAATTATGGCGAAAATCTGACTGAGATGGTTCTTTTAAGTGATCACAACATATACTAGAGGACTTTGAAAACGCATCACCATATTTTTGCAATTTTCTTGCAAACCGTATATGCGATTGAAAAGTTACTCGCAGGTTTAATATGCAACCCAGAATTGGTATGAATCAGTTGTTAATTTGGCTGCACTATCACGCAACGCTGTTGATGACGTCACATGGGTACATAGAGCATCCAGCACCTTTCTGCACTTTTTAATTTTTTTATGTTTAAACTGTGGGGTGTATGATACCATATCACCAAAAGAGTTTATAGGCTTTTTCTAATTAAAAACAATTGATAACTCCAATATTTCGAGAATAAATGTCAAAGTTGATTATCAATTTACAGCTCCTTGATTATCAGTTTACAGCTCCTTTTTAGAAACATCTCCATAAGTTACCTTTATGCACGCTTTCAATACTGATATTGACTACATACACTGGCAGTCATGTGGGGAAGACGTTTTGGTGTAAATCATGGCAGGAGATATGCTGTCATGTGATCGAGAACGTCTTAAAAATTAACGTTAACGTCACTTGCACAATACAAAAGACACATGCTACAAGCGTACCTTATGCATAATCTGTCATTTATGTATGCCCTAAGCCTCTCCCAATAAAACTGGACATAAAAAATTAAAACTTTGAGAGGCCCAAGACGTTGAATTTTGTTACTAGACTATAGTAATTGGGGTGGGTGGGGTATGTCCGTATTTTAAAAGGGGTGTAATTTTGAGCCATACTGAATTGTCAATTCATTTCTAAGCTTTCAATGATGAATGTGCAATAGTTAAAGAAGCAAAGGACGCAAATCTGTTGAGTCAGGAATCAAAAATAACGCGTATTAACTTGCATCCAAATTTGTGTCCTTCAAAATCGACGACCCCTGTCTTAAAACGAATACTTTTTCAATACCTTTAAGTAAATTTACAACCATGAATTTTATAGGACACACTACAAGGTGGTCAGACTATGATATGCAATAACAATTATCTCGCTGACAATCCCAGGTTTGTGAAATAAAGTATTCAATCTGGGTGATGCGTTTTCAAAGTCCTTAAGTATATATTTTGGTAGACAGGCCTTTAGATAAGATGTTAAATTTTATTTTCTTAATTCTCAACCAAAACGTATGTTATTAGTACTCTAAAGAACTGTCTCAATGAGATGATTCTTTTGAGCACCCAAAACAAATGTTTAAACTGATGGTTGAGAAAATATTCACAATTTTTGCCCGCAATCTTGTTTATCTGGGCCTATGGTAGAGAATTAAGAGAAATCATTCAGAAATCAGACCTTTTACAGGCCTTCAGTTAAGAGTGCCGAAGCCATAACAGAAAAATAAATTTCTTATTTCTCATCCAAAACATGTGCAGGGTTGCCACGGTCAGGGAAAAAGTTCTGGAAAAAGAAAATAATTCCAGGTCAGGGAAAAGTCAGGGAATTTCATTTTCAGCCAGGGAAATTTAGAAAAATGAAAAAAAGTCATGGAAAAGTCAGGGAATTTCAAAATTTTCCAAAAAGTTCCTAGTTTACAGGCTTCTGGAAATTTTATTATCCATAAATTGCAAGCAATATTAGAGAAGGAATGCTTCTGAACATAAATTGCAAGCAATTTATGTTCATAAACATTTCTTTTCCAATATTTATGGTTTGAGATTTTTCTTTTAAGATTAAATCAGAAAGCATAAATATTTGTACAAAATTTTCGAATTGTGGACGAATGAAAATGGCTAAAATTGTCCTTCCAAAATGGTCTGGAAAATGGTCGAAAGTCAGGGAAAAGTCATTGAAAAGTCAGGGAATTTTGAAAAGGATATTGAGTGGCAACCCTGATGTGGGTACTCAAAAGAACTTTTTCAATGAAACGGTTCTTTCGAGCACCCAAAACATATGCTAAAAATTATAGGTAAGAAAATATTTATTATGCTGAAAATTTTTGTTTATCTAAACCTGCTCTCTTCTCTACAGTCTTGCTTTTTCTCCTGCAGGTTCAGCAGCAGGGCTTAATGATTTTGCAGATTTCAATTCAGCGCCAAAATCTCCAGGGTAAGTTGGTATTAGTCAGGCATTAGGAGTAAAAGGTGAAACCACCATCATGGTATTTACTGTTTGAAGCCTCATATGAGTGTCTTCCTTGTTTATGTTTGCAACAGTTGTAGAATACTAGTCATAGATGGGTTAGGACATCATATTTTTATGTTTATATAAGGAGCTTTGAAGCAAATTTATTGCATAAAAAGCTGTGTGATTAATCAGGCAATTCACGTGATGTTGATTCACAACTTTTGTACTTTACATATACGCATTTTAGGCTGTAACAAAAGTTGACGGCATCAACAGTAACGTGCATAGAAATGAACGTAATTTAGTGACATTGGAATGATCTAAGTCATTGCTCTGGAACAGGCTTTTCAAAACCAACAAATCTTTCATGCTTTTGCGCGCCATAATATAAATTAAGAAATAACTTTTAAAGCGTTTTTCTAAATTTTTCAAGTGACATGATGACTATTCAATAATAACGATCAAACATGGTTTTCTGATACACTAACATCTGCTAGACCCCACAGCATATTTTCATTTAGAAAAAGATATGATTAACACCTACCATGCTAAACCCAGATATATTTAGATTTGAAAGCAGTGTGTATCCAAATCAACTGGCTTCTGAGAAGCCAACTGATCAGGATTCCCACTGTTTCCTACACTATTTGTAAATACATGCTAATATAGTCAATGCTCGATAAGAGTAAGGTGACGAAACAGATTTACAGTTAGAAATATGAATGAAAACCCTATATTTGTTCAATCAGGTGAATAAAGTGCCATAACGTGACCGACTACGTAACTCTACTCTTATCGAGCACGGACTCTAGTTAGAAACCTGCAAGTTTATCGGATAAAAATTGAGAGTGTAGTAAACAAAAATATCCAACATGAAAAGGGTTAAAAAGTGGTCATACATAAGTAAATTTCAATGTTATCCACCAATAGATACCTAACCTGGAGGCTATAAAATGTTCATGCTCAACTGAGCATGAAATTCACTTCATCATGCTCATAAATGTTAAAATGCCAACAATTGTTGGCATTAGTGGCATTTTAACATTTATTTGCATGATAAACACAACATCTGAGAGTTCGAAAACAAGAACAATCTTTTATTTTTCACAATTTTGCCTTTTTTTCGGGAGCTCAGTGGTAGAGTGCTTGACTCGAGATCGAGGGGGCGTGGGTTCAAGCCTCACCGGTGTCACTGCATTGTGGTCCTTGAGCAAGAACATTTATCGTAGCTTAGTACTAATTCAACCCAGGAAGACCCATCCCGACATAACTGAAAGATTGTTTACTGGGATGTAAAGAATCAAATCAAACAAACAAAAAACAATTTTGCCTTTTATAATGAAATTGAAACTACATACTCAATTGAGGTGCATGAAAAAGTTTTATAACCTTGGAGCCTTGTCTGATCCTATGAGTTTGATTTCTTCTTTCAGTCAAGATGGTTTTGCAGATTTTACATCGCACAATTCTAGTCAGGCTCCGGCCAGTTCCTCATCTTCTTCAGACTTATTTGATGTGTTTAGTTCTAATACAAACAATATGCAATCAAGTGTGCCTATACAGCCTATGAATCAGGGACTTATGGGTAATCAACCTATGAATATGACAGCACCTGGACTTAATATTACAACTGGGGCTGCCCCAGCTAATATGGCTAGTACTAATGTAATGGGTCAACCTTTAATGTCACAACAACAACCAGGAATGATGTCACCGCCAGTAATGTCATCACAATCGGGAATGATGACATCACAACCGGGAATGATGACATCACAGCCAGGAATGATGGGAATGCAGCAGCCAGTAAGTTTCATGGTCTTAGTGAGTTTTCCCTCTTACGGTAAATGTTCTAAATTTTGAACACTAGTTGTCTTCCAAAATGCCTAGACAAACAGCGCAGACCCAGAACAAAAGCAGTCTGATCAGGGTCTTCCCTGTTTGCTATTCTGACGATTATTTTGTCATTTCCAGCCCTGATAACCAACATTTTATTTGAGAAGTGTTCGAAATTTTATAACATTTACCGTATGTAAACTCTGTTGTTTTGGACTTGGATGGAAATTGAACCCTTAAAGTGTCATACACAATTTAAACAGATGGCATTTTTTTTTATATCTCTCTTGATTTTCAGAGAGAACATGACTTGAAATTCCATATGAATTGTCAACAGGCAGATGCTTCATATCAAGGGTTATTTGGTTTCTTAAACAGAGAAAAAAATATCTTCTGCGAATTGTTGCTGGCTCTTTAAACTTTAAGAATGGCATAGGTTATAAATACTTGCTAAATGCAGATGCTGTCTAAATATAGATTACAGATATCTCTCAAAATTAGGAAAACGTATATATCTAACAACATTGTTCAGGCCTCCAGGTAAAAGTGCATATTTTAATATTTTTCTTATTTCTCAATCAAAACATATGTTGTTGGTACTCAAAAGACCGGTCTCAATAATACGTTTTTTCAGCATCCAAAACACATGTTTAACCTGATGTGTAAGGAAAAAAATACAATTTTTTCACGCAAAAATTTTTGTTTTTCTGGATCTATGATTGTGTATTTGGCCCATATAATATGGCATATTCGGCCCATTATTTTGAGACAGGAAAACCCCTAAAATAAGATGGCTTGGTTGTGAGATTCTGTGAACCATCAACACACTGAATAGGAGGCAGTCCAAAACTTTAATACTATCGACGAAAGTAGATAAAAAAAAATTAGAAATAGAGTTTTTGATTGTCATTTGTTGCCCAACTGGCGACAAATGGCAATCGAAAACACTGTTTCTAGCGATTTTTGATCTGCGTTTGTTTATTGTTAAGAGAGTTTTCCGATATGATTGATTGATCCTTTTTAAATTGTTTTGGCTTTAGTGGTAGAGTCCATGCAGGGTGCCCACCCATCAGGGAAAAGTCAGGGAAATTTAGTTTTTTTTTAAGGTCAGGGAAAAGTCAGGGAATTCTGTAAAATGGTCAGGGAAATTATAAAATCTTCAGAAGTCTTTTGGCTAGGAACTGATATTATAATCTAAAACCTAATTTTTGGTCTAATTGTTTTAACTCACCTGAGTTAAAGGCTCAAATTAGATATGATAATGAGTAAATGGATGGTCTATTGTCGTTGTGTGCTTCCATTTCCAAAGGAGTATATATCAGTTCTGATCTAATTTAATATAAAGCACATATTATGGTAGCAAGGGGAAAGGCTGCCATGGGTAACATAAAGCTCCCATAGACTTATAGTGAGAAAAACTTTAAAAATCTTCTCTGAAGTGGCTGAAGCCATAAGCCCCACAGCTTGTTGATTTAATTAAAAGCAATACCTAGTGGTCTCCTGCCAATCAAACTCCTGGGGTCAAAACTGGCCACACCCTGGGGGGCCATTATCTTATTTTGACTATAAATAAAAAAAAAAATAAAAAAACCTCTAAAACCATGAGGCCCACAGCTTATATATTAAGCAAATGTAGCAATGTTTAGTGATCCCCTGCACAAATCTTTCCAATCATGTCCCTGGGGTCCAAATTTGCCATGTCCTGGGGGTCGTTTGCTCCCATTTACGCCTGGCAAAATTCCTAAAACAGCTCAAGTAAGCTGTATAACATATTAACAAAATTTGAATATCTTACACAACACAAAGTTATGTAATGTTCTTTTCTTACACACTTGCTTCTTTTTTTGTGTCTTTTTTATTTAAACACAAAATTCTGATGTAAAACTCACACATTTTAAGGATTTAGTTTGATTTATGTCAGTATTTATAAAATGAGGGTGTATCAGACGGCTGGAAGGGGAGGAGGCGTGCGCAAAAGCGCTGTAAAATGGTCAGGGAAAAGTCAGTGAAAAGTCAGGGAATTTCATTTCAGACTAAGAGTGGGCACCCTGCCATGAGTTGATGACATAGTCTCATTTTCTAGGTCGCAGTAGGCGTTAAATTTTGTGGAAGGTATTGAAAATGTCTGTCAATACTTTTCCAGTTTCCTATAAAAGAAGACATATATGTAGATTTGAATAAAGTGACTGTCTTGCCAAAAAAGAACCAAAAACATATGTTGAAATTGATTGGTATGAAAATTATTGCGATTTTACGCTCAAGTTTTTTGCTTAATCTTGATCCATTTTGTAATACATAGATTGTTGGACTTGCCTTGGTTTCATAAGCCAATAGATATATCTTCTTTCTGTCTATGCAGGCCTTTAGTTAAGAGTGTGTACCAAAAAAAATAGTTTTCTTGTTTCTCAACCAAAACATATGTTGTGGGTACTCAAAAGAACCGTCTCAATGAGACGATTCTTTTGAGCACCCAAAAGATATGTTAAAACTGATGGGTAGGAAAATATTTACACACAAAAATTATGTTTATCTAAATATATGCTATGTATTTTCAGATGGGCATGAACCAGCCTGGTATGATGCCTCAACAAAATATGGCCATGATGGGTAACCCAGGTATGGTTGGTAATCCTGGCATGATGGGTAATCCAGGCATGATGGGTAATCAAGGCATGATGGGTAATCCAGGCATGATGGGAGCACAACAGCAACAGGTGAATATATTATAACTGAATTTTAACGCTTAAAGCACAACTTAACATTGACAGTTGACAACATTTTCAATAGAGAAATCAAATAAGGCATGATATTCTATGCTGGCAGATGAATGTTATGGAATATCAAGCCTTTTTTGTACCAAAAATGTCAAGCCTTATTGGTACCAAAAATGTCAAGCCTTATTGGTACCAAAATGTCAAGCCTTTTTTTGTGCCTAAAATGTAAAAACTTATTTGTACCAAAATGTCATGCCTTATTTGTACCGAAAATGTTAAGTCTTATTTGTACCAAAAATGTTAAGCCTTACTAGTACCGAAAATGTAAAAAAAAATTGTCTGCTGAAGTTGTGTTTGTAGCTATATGGCTTAAAAGAAAAGAAACAAGGAATAAATTCAGCTGGCCTATATAGAGCCTAGTCATAGAGCAACTGTATTAGGATTGAAAATGTTTGTGCTACGCAGCCAGATCATACCACAGACTTAACATTACTACTACAGTAAAACCTGCCTTAAGCGGTCACTCAAAAATATACAAAACAAAGATCTTAATGACAAATGGTAGCTTAATGTAGTTTGGTATTATTGCAGAATGCTCCCAATTGATCATTCTGCAATACTTTGACCTGCATTAAGCAATAATCAGTCTTGAAACCTATTTTTTTGTCCTTCTTTTTGAGTGGCCACTTAAGACAGGTTTTACTGTATTTACTATGAAGGAGACACTTTATCAGCTGCTTAGTACTGGTTCAACCCAGGAAGACATGAAATCGTCCTGATAAAACTGAAAAAATGACTGGGACATAAAGCATCAACACAAACAAACAAAACTACATGTACTAGTTATTACTCTTTGTGTTAATGCTCAGAATTTGTGACAATGGTTTAAGACCTGCTGCACCTGACCATGAGAGCTTTGAATGAAGAGCTATCTAATTAGTGTACCAAAATTTATTACCTTGACCTTTTACCTGTACATTGAAATGCAGGTTTCATTTGCAGGGGCGTAGCCAGAGGCTTTATCCTGTTGAAGCCCATCAAATAAAATGAAGAGTTAAGAGATATCAGTTCTAGTTACTTTACTTTAAATATAGAGAATATCAAAGGCGCTGATCAGACTGCGTGGATGTGCAGGCTGGTCTGCGCCTTTGTTGTTTGCAAGCAACAAATTCAGGAATTCTTGCATCAAGGCTCATAATGATGTTGAAGCACAGGCTTCCTGGCCTCCACCTGGCTAGGTGCCTGATTTGTTTGTTTGTTTGATTTTATTCTTTACATCCCATTCAACAATTTTTCATTTATGTTGGGACGGGTCTTCCGGGGTTGAACCAGTACTAAGCAAGGATAAATGTGTCTTGCTCAATGACACAACACAGTGCTGCCAGTGAGGCTGGAAACCGCCGCCCCCTATGTCTTGAGTCAAACACTCTACCACTGCTTGGCATGTTTCACAAACACGTCTTACAGATAAAAAAAGTCTGCAATTTCGTTCAGTGAAAAATGCAGTTGACCCCAATTTAATAGGGTCAGTCCAGAAACCTGTAACAAGACTGTTTCTCACAAATTAAGCACTATAGCAAGAGACACTGCTCCAAATTTAAGTTCTGTTATATGAAATAAATGCTGCTTTATCTTTTTGCATGTTAATTGCATTTTTTTTTTCATTTTTGCTTATGATAGGTAGGCAAGTATGAAATGTTGTTTTGCTTTGTTAGTCACCCAAAATGGAAACACTTCTTTATCCATTAATAGCCCTAGATAAAACAGGGATTTACTGTTGTTTTGACCCTTTTCTCCGCTATTCTCAACAATTGTCGTCTGCTCTCTCTTCTGCTTATATACTTTGGTGGCCGATATTGCAAAACACATGGACCCAGATCAGACTGCTTATTAAAAAGAAGCACTTATTAAGAAGCAGTCTGATCATGGTTCATAGTGTTTGCCTCCATGTTAAGATTAGTCTGGAGTGCATATGAATATATTCAGCAGACGTAATAAGCAGACGAAATTTTCTGTATAGGTTAATTGGGTGATATTTTTCCTATTTCTCAATGGAAACATTTGAGCATGCCCACTTGATACCATGCTAAAGACAATTCTTGTTTTTGCAAACAGTTTGGTTTGGCCCAAGATCAGGACCGACAGAAAGTCAGTCCTGATCTGGATCCTAATTGTTTGACTCTCTGACAGTGTTCCTGAAATTTTTTTTTGAAAAAGTTAATTTTGAAAAAAATCAGCAGACAACAATAAAAGCATGAAATTACCCAGCATGCAAAACGCTAAACATATGGGATATGTGGCATTATCTCATGGGCTAGTCCATTTGTGCCTTAATGTGAGAAAACCTGTCTTTGGGATTTGCGACCAAGTAAGGCTCAAAACAGCCTGCTAGCTACAGAGATTAGCTAGAATATTGAAAATTTGCAGATAGCAAGTTTAGAGATACTTTCCAATAAGAGAATAGCAAAGGAGCTGATCAGCCTGCACAGATGTGCAAGCTGGTCTTCAATTTTATTGTTTGCAAGTAACAAAGTAGGATTGTCTCGCAACAAGGACCGTTGTCGTACTTCTTAGAGGAATAAGAAAAGTAACCATTTGATAGGATACCCTTTTATCTAGGGATAAACCCATTTATGCCGACGCTCTAAAATGAAATGATATCAAACAATAATTATTCAGATGAAAATGCATAGATACAGTGTAGTCCCATAATAACACATCTCATTATAACACAGATAAGGATATAATCTGGTCATGAATTGGCTTCAATTTTTTTCCATGGAATTGTACAAAGGAGTTATAGGAAAAAGACCATTTCATGGTAATTTTCCTATAACTTCTTCTGTAAACTTGTCCCATTATAATATGGTTCACTTGTAACACAGTCCAATCCTATGGACCCCTAACATAGCATTATAAAGTTAAATACAGTAAAACCACTTAAAAATAGACAAAACAAAGGTCTTTATGGAAACTGGTAGCTTAATTCTGCAATAGTTTTGACCTGCATTAAGCGATAATCATTCTTGAAAACCAATTTTTGGTTTTCTTTTTGAGTGGTGGCTTAAGACAGGTTTTACTGTAGTTGTTTTTTTCATATATGAGCCTCTACATGTGATTTCCGACAATGTGGCATTTTGACAAGTGTAGACTCAGACGAGCCTGTTCAGCATTGTTTTAAGCTTAGAAACTCCAAATACTGTTCAGTCAGTAGCCAAACACTCCTAGAACATTCAAGTGACTAGCAAAGGCTCCGATCAGACTGTGCGTATTGGCAGGCTGGTCTGAGCCTTTGCTGGCTGCCTGTACCACATTGTTGGAAATCTCATGTCATGGCTCATATGTTGATCAGTGTCCAGGATAAGGATTGGATATTTTACTCCATGCTTCATGATTAAATCAGCATTTTACTTCCTATTACTCCCTAGGCTGTAATGACTATAATTGTCATATGCTTATTATACCCCCTGCAAACTTTGTTTGTGGTGGGTATACTGTTTTCACTTCCGTGCATCCGTCTGTCCCTCCGTAACGTTTTGTTTCCTTAATATCTTGAAGAGTCATGGCTGAATTTTCATCAAACCTTGCAAACATGTTCAAATATGCAAGACAAATACTTTAGACAAAAAAGTAAGGGCGAGGGGCCAATTCTATTAGAGCTATTTCCCTTTGTAGTTCTAAATGGCTTTTAATATAGGGTTTTATGCTTATGTTATTATAGGCCATACACGGGCCAATCAACTCCTACCACAGCCTTTGATGGAACAATTTGATACTTTTCCTATACAATGTAGACACATTGAGCATATGCATGAAGGAGTTTGGTTCAGAAAAAATATTTTTTGTCAAAATGACAGCTGTGAGAACTTAGACAATTTTTCCCTAATAAGGCTTTTGTATATGCATAGATGGTGCCTTCACGGGCCGATCAACTCCTACCACAGCTTTTGATGGAGCAATTTGATACTTTGCCTTATCAATGTAGACACATTGAACATATGCATGAAGGAGTTTGGTTCAGAAAAAAATAATTTTTGACAAACTGACAGCAGTGAGAACTTAGACAATTTTTCCCGAATAAGACGTTTGTATATGCATAGATGGTGCCTTTATTGGCCGATCAACTCCTACCACAGCTTTTGATGGAGCAATTTGATACTTTGCCTATACATTGTAGACACATTGAACATATGCATGAAGGAGTTTGGTTTGGAAAAAATAATTTTTGACAAAATGACTGCTGTGAGAACTTAGACAATTTCTCCCTTATAAGGCTTTTGTATATGCATAGATGGTGCCTTCATGGGCCGATCAACTCCTACCACAGCTTTTAATGGAGCAATTTGAATCTTTGCATATACAATATAGACACATTGAACATATGCATGAAGGAGTTTATAATTTTTTTATTTGCACAGATTCTACTGAAATCTTCTTTTCAAAACTAAGATCTGCTGATTTGAACTATAACTTGCCAAGTTTATTCACTGACTCTTACTGTGCGGGGGGTATCTGATAAGCATTGCTTATTGACTTTTTTCATTCTATTAGGTAATATAGGGGATAACCTATGTCTTGTAAACCAGGGGTCGCAGGTTTGATTCCCGGCTTCTCCCAGTCTGCCGGATGAGACTTGAAGCTGTTGCCCCGTCTTCTGAGACGCTTTAAAACCAGAACAACTGCCGATTGAGCCTTCGGGAGTTCCTGGACATAGAACCACAAAAACTGTAAATCCACCCGGCCAGTACTGGTACAGCCAAGGAACACAGCCACAAACAATATATTGCAAGCAATATGGACCTAGATCAGGCATTGGAACACTCTGATCAGGGTTCATATTGTTTTCTTCCATGAGAAAAATCTAGTCTGAAGTGCACTTGAATATATGCAGCAAATGTAAAATGCAGACAAGATTTTCAGAACAAAAAGAATAGAGGCGGGATAAGAGTTACCATTAAGCTACCATTTGTCATTAAGATCTTTGTTTTGTCTATTTTTGAGTGGCAGCTACTGTAAAGAAAATCTGAAATACCCTTTGGTTGCTCTTACTTTTTGCTATTGGAACATAGTGTGTCATGAGAAGAGTTCTAGAACAACCAGCTGTTCCCACCTAAATCACAGCTGTTTCCTCTCCTTATAAGCTGTTCCTGAACTTTAGCAAGAATCATTTGTGCGGCGACATGTGATTTCCAACATTGTGGCATTTTGACAAGTGTAGACTCAGACAAGCCTGTGCAGCTTCCTTTTAAGCTTAGAAACTTCAAATTATGTTCGGTCAGTAGCTAAACACTCATAGAATATTCAAGCGACTAGCAAAGGCTCTGATCAGACTGCGCGTATGCGTAGGCTGATCTGAGGCTTTGCTGGTCGCTTATACACGTACCATATTGTTGGAAATCCCATGCCACGGCTCATTTATAATTAGCACCAGTAAATTTTAAAAAGGTTGGCATAAATGGGTTTATGATGCTTGTAGTTTAGATGTTTTGTTGGTGATCATCCATGCCTTTTGTTTTGTTGTCCCACAGTGCTTTTCATGATTTATTTTTATCAGCCAATGATGATGCAAGGCAGTATGATGACACCCAATCAGATGCAAGGTCAGCCTATGATGGGTAATATGGGCTTTCCCATGCAGCCAACAACACCTAAGGTAGTTACTTTTAAGTACATTTGATTTTTTACTTAGAATTATCAGTTCAAATTAAAGGGACTTAAAGTCCTGCCGCAATAATAAGAAATGCGAAAATCTGGAATATCATTTTATCACTTGCATTTTTCCGAGCGTTAAGCTCAAATCTGGATTTAGAATATCCTTCAGTGTCAGAAGAAAATTGTTTGAAGAATCTACTACCACTGCCCTGACCCCTAATCTCTTGGGAATTTTGACATTTTTAGGCTTTCTGAAAAGCGGGGGGAATTTAAACGGTGTAACAGCCATATGACGGCCTATATATCTGTTCTTAAATTTCTACAGGTGAGTGTCAAAAGCATCACACATTTTAAAATCGTTGTTGCTTTGTACATACCAGTTTTATTTTTAAGCACTGCCATTCAGTTGATAGTATCGATTCAATCAGCGTAGACACATATCCAACTGATCCAATACGATCAGTTTGATCCGGGTACTGTTTGCTGTGTTTGTAAGGACATTTTCTACTAAAACAGCGTGATGTGGCTATTATGGACAGTTTCATAAAAACAAGTTTTACAGTGGTAAACGGCTTAAACATTATCAACTACATATGTAGTATTATAGTCAACCATTCTTTTTCTGTAATTAGTTAATTTGAGCTGTTTACATACATTCTTTCCATGGTAACACTCAAGTCAAGGATAACCCTGGACCAAATGATGATGGGCCCTTAAAATGGGCCAATGGCCTACATCCTATTCAAATACATGTAGATTACATAATTTTAATGGGCCTTTTGAAATTTCTATGGACCCTTTGCAAAATTTGATGGGCCCAAGAATCCTTAATATCTATATTTGAGCATAATTGACATGAGCTTTGAATAGTTTATATATGAGGCCCACCTAAAAATAACGTCCATTTTAGAAGAAATAATAGTTTTCTAACAAAGTGGATTAGGCCTATCCCAGGATTATTCCTGTCAAGTGTCAAATAAGTGGAATAAAATGCCCAAATTCTACCATCAGAATTATTAGAGCGAAAACTAGCCATAATACCAGCTAATATCTTTTGTCAAAATACTGCCTGAAATGATTCACGATTATTGAATGCTCGATGCGATGTAAATTGAAAACGTACATCTAAAGTCATTTATTCGCGATTCTAATTTATGCAGCAGTACTTTACATGTACGATACACTTTATGCTATACTGAACAATAGTGAAAATGCTACACTACAATATTTTATATTTTGTAAAAAGGCATTGGACGAAAAGTATTTACTAAAGCTTAATAATGTTTTCAAGACATCCAACAAGTGATTTGTCGCAGCTCCACCAATTTGTCTCGTTTGATGTCTGAGTTAATTCCTTTTTTGTGTTTAAAGCTGTATTCACTGAATTTTGCAATTGCGCATGCGCAAAAAGGTTATGAGGCCTATCAGAATTCGTCATACTTGTGCTGCATTAATATACAAGAAAATGTATTACCACTTAAAAAAGCTCAGAAATCAATTTCGATTTTATCAATTTTGTAAAAAAATTGAAAAAAGTCTACTTTTAACAAAAACAAATAGGGAATACTAAACATTTGGTAATCTTCGATTTATCAGGATTTTCGATAATTTTCTTCCTTTTGCCAAATCAGGTAGACCTATCAGCACATTGTTCTTACCATTTCTCGGCCAGTCATATGCTCAGACTTAGATGCAACAACACATTGATTTTCCTATGGAGATGTCAGTGTTAAAATTTCAAGCTTGGCTAATTTGATGAAAAACCTGCTTTCTTAGTTTGCTTTTCTAAACGATCAACGCATATTTTTGGTTCTCATTCGTCTAAGACTGCAATTTCGTTCAGTCGGATCTGGTTGGCAGTGGATTTCTGAATGCCTAACTTGTGTGAGATTTCTGTTCAAATTTGTAACCTGAAAAAATGGCCCCTGTCACATTTAAATGACATTTGTAAGTTTTGTTTTTGTTATGCTTTCGTGCGTGTCTGTTTATTGATGCCTTGTGGTCCCCCGCTTGGAAGATGCTGACCTCTTGGCAGTCGTTTGTGATGTCTTATTGTGAAGTTGTCACTTTCCAATTGGTATCCTGGGTCAAGTGTGGGCTTGATTGTATCGATTCCTGATCTTTGCCCTCTTTCTTACTTTCATGTGTTTCCTCGGGACAACATCCGTAAAAGTTTTACTTTATGCATAACGCAGTCTTTGAACAGTCAGATACACTTTCGTTTGCTTAACTGGATTGCATTATTTTGCATATAAATGGCAAACAATTCAAATGAAGCGTTTTCACTTTTGTTCAGTATATAATCTACGCGGGGATCACTGACCTGAAACGACATCGAATTATTTAGTCAACCGTTGCATATTATAAGTAAACTGGGTCAGTTTATGTCCATTCTACCAACATTAATACTCCCCCGTTGAAAAGGACCAAAAATATGCCAAAATTTCATCTAATTACAGAAAAACACAACAAAAACATCAGGTTGAAAATTTTGTCAAAAAATACTGCAGCCTTTTCTGTCCGCATATCGAAAAGTTCTAGAGAAAATAACCTGAAAAGGTGCATTTAAAGTCGATTTTTCGCGTTTCTTATTAATGCGGCAGTACTTTAGTTATAAAGTAATATATAACCACCAAAAATAGTTATTTCTAGTGTTTACCATCAAAACTTATAATTCTGGGTGTTTAAAAATTTCTCGCTGAAATGTTTTAATATGTACCAAAAACAGATGGTTCTGAGATGTTTTTTTTAAATCATGCCATATTTTCTGAATTAAATCACAAGTGTCAGAAATATAATATGAATTAGCAAGCACTTCAAACTATCTGACTTTGATGAATCAAAGTTTTATTTAGTTTATATACATACATGAACAAACTTTGCTATATAAAATCAATTGATTTTGCATACCCTTTCAAATTGAATAATAACTTGATACTAAAAGTTTTTGCTTTGTAAGCATGAAATCCCCATATTATCCCAGCTTGATCCTCGAAATAAATTTGTAAGCATGAAATCTCCCAGTAATGAAGATAAGCATGTTACTTCATTGTTTTTTTCACATCCATATTGTGTTCTGATTTCTATTCTTTGCTGAATTAATATCATTTCTTGATAATATGGTTAACTATTGATCTCTGCATGCCTCTTCCTGTTCCTCCAATAAAGAACATCACCCAAGTAGTAGGCATCTTCGCACTGTTGATAGATCCTCGCAAATGTCTTTGATACATATTACTTGGGCCTCGTCGCGAGAAAACCTGTCTTCGGGGTGTCCGACAAAGCAAGTTTCAAACCAGTCTCCTCAGCTACAGAGACTAGCTAGAAAATTGAAATTTCACCTGCAGCAATTTTACATATGATACTTTCTAAAAAGCGAACAACAAAGGCGCTAATCAGACTGCATGGATGCGCAGGCTGGTCTGCACCTGTGTTGTTCGCAAACCCCCAAAGACAGGTTTTCTCGCGTCGAGGCCCACTTGAGCCAGGGCATGGCAAAACTCAACAATTGGACATTGCACCCAGGAATGACTGAGCAATTTGGACATCTGTCCAACCTGATTAGCAATCTGATCTAGTGCATGAAGAATGCTTCAAATGGTCTTTAGCTACTCATCAAGTGCTCAACAAAAATGTATCAACCCAGCAAATACCCATGCTGATCTGAGTGTTTGCTGGACACAGTCAAATTGCTGGTTTTATCAGGCACAAGCTCATTTATGGCACAACTCCATTTCACTGAAAAATCTTAACACTTTACTCCATGATAGCACCTTTAGACGCCTTTGAAATACTATGTATTTGAAAATATCATGGAAAATAGAGCATTTACTCCATTGGAGCAAATGCTCCATGTTCCATAATATTTTCAAAAGTATTCAAACGTTACTTAATTACTTTACTTAATTTTTTCTTTAATTTTTTCCAATGTTGTCTTAAAATAGAAAATGGTGTCCTGATCTAAAAATAGCCTATGGAGTAAGGGTTAAGCTTACCCAGGAGCAGTAATCTGGACAATTGAAAGCCTGACATTTCCTGAATCACTTTGACTGGGCCGTAAAAGTACACTGATACATACAATATTAAACATACATGTAACTGCATCATAGATGATGTAGCATACCACAAATATATGGAATTTTGCATTATTTCTAAAGCAAAGAAGGCTTGATATTTTATGTTTTAGCTCTTTCCTTGCTAGCAGCGGCTTTGGGTCGTCTGTTGATAAACTTTGCTGCAAACAGTTTGGACCCAGATCAGGACTAACAGATCATCAGTCCTGATCTGGATCCAAATTGCTTGACACTCAGATAGTGCTTCTGAAAGAATTTTTTTAAACTAACTTTGAGAGAAGTTGGCAGAAGACAACAACAAAATCATGAAACATTACCCAGCATGCAAAGAGTGAATGCCACTTGCAAACATTACATTTACTGTTTTTAATGATCATAATTGAGCCATGATATGAAATTTCCAACAATGTGGTATGTGCGACCAGCAAAGGCTCAGACCAGGCCTCGAGGTTCTGAAACTTTTTTCATACTCAACTCAACTGAGCACGAAATTTCAGCTGCTCATAAAAAATAAAATAACGACAAATGAAGAAGTTTCTTGCTTTAAGTCTCTCAGATATTGTATTTATCCTGCTTATAAATGTTTAAATGCTAACAGTTGTTGGCATTTTAACATTTATGAGCAGGATAAATTTCGTGCTCAGCTGAATTGAGCATGAAAAAGGTTTTATAACCTCGGGGCCAGCCTGCGCATATGCGCAGACTGATAAGAGCTTTTGCTAGTCTCTTGCATATTCTTGGAGTGTTCAGCTACTGACTGAACATCATTTGGAGTTTCTAAGCTTAAAAGGAGGCTGCACAGATTCGTCTGAGTCTACACTTGTCAAAATGCCACATTGTTGGAAATCACATGTAGCGGCTTATATGTACATCACAGAAGAAACACATATCGAGCTCAGCAGTTTTGGTCATTCTGAGTGCTGTAGGGTTTGCATAGTCATTTCATGAAATAACTTCTGTCTTGGATCATATTTCTAGTATTTCCATGATGGACAATGGGTTTGTATATTATTTTTCTGTGAGGTCTACTGCACTAGGCAATAAGCTTTGGGAATCTAACAATAATCACTGAAAACATGATGGGTTAATTACCATGCCTCTTTAATTTTGATGCTGCAGTGCTTGGTTGTGATCTGATTAATTTTGTCATGAGTTTACTTACAAAGTTGCTGTAGTGTTAGGCACGGCATTAGTCTTTTTTTGTCTGCACACCCAGGCTCAGCTGTCTAGAGCTTTGTTGACTTATCACAATACCATTTTTATCCTAAATAGTCAGACACTATAACTTTTGGAATAATTATCTCAAAAATTGAACAAACCTGTATGACCACCTTATATGTGTCTAAACATAAATTGAGTGACATCCAGTCCATGTCCTGGCCAGAGGTTATAAAACTTTTTTCATGCTCAACTTTACTGAGCATCAACTTTACTGAGCATGAAATTTATCCTGCTGATAAATGTTAAAATGCCTATGATTTAAGTTTTATATGCATTTGAATTTTCATGCTCAGCTGAGTTGAGCTTGAAAAAATATAACCTTGGGGCCTTATGTGGTTTTATACTGTGATCTATTCTTTCATTCTGTCTGAATATTTTAGGTTAACATGGTTAGTTGTATAATGACTATAAGATCTAATATTGGGCTTTTTTATGCAAACATATCATGATATGACTGATATTTTTAGTGAAAAATTCACCGTTTTTTGTGTGAAAAATTCACTGTTTTGCCAGAATCTAACATCACCTTTTAACTAGTTTGATAACAGCATTACAGTCATAACCCTTGAAATACGGTCAAAATATTGCTGCAGGCGACCTGTTCAGAATTTGTCCCTGCTTTAAGAAACCAAATGAGGCTTTCATATTTCATGTGAATCGTCTGATGGTCATATGAAATGTCAAGCCTTATTTTACATGAAAATCAAGAAAAAAGGTTGTCTGTTGCAGTAGTGATTGACGTTTTAAGGATTAATAGTTGACATGTTGTAGCTCAATGGTAAGATAAGATTACAAGAGTTAAGCTTTTTTTTTTTTTGGTCAGAACCATTTTAATAAAGCTTGTGGTCATTTAATCTCTCACTGTTCAGTCATTGCACATTTTGATATAATTTAGAGTCATAAAATGTCAAAAATTGATGTGCACAGTTTCTAGGTTTGAGTTAACTAAAAGTCTGTAATATCTTCCACTGAATATCAAAAGTAAAACAAACTGCAAAGAATGATGTATGCAATTCCAATTTACAATTAACTGAAGTTAATTTATGGACACACATTTACAACTTTGTTTTGTTCATTAATTCATTGCCCCTGTATCATTTAGTGGAGAAGAAAAACATGGCAAATAGCCTCACAATGAGTGAAAATTGTACTTTTATCATATGATCTTGCGTCTGAGAGGGATATGCCACCATGTTTTGAAATCGATAAACCACAAGTGGTTTACAAACTAGAGATTTACAGATGGAATGAGGCATGTAACAAAGTCACATATATTTGGAAAAATCTTGACATTTTCACACCAAAAACTTTTTAATCCTGAATATGCGATTTAAAAATAATTAAAATGTTATATGATAAAAAGAATCTAACAGTCATTCTCTTGTATTATTGAATTAAACTTGTTGTGAAAAAGCAACAAAATGCTCGTCAAGCCTTGCATTTTATCTCTTCTCCAATTCGTTTAATAGCACTCATGTAAGATCCTCTCTATAGTCATTAAAACTGAACAAAATATAAAATAATATGTTGTGCTCAAGTAACTCTACCATAGGAAGTGACCACAATGTAAACCCTTTTCCCTGGCATTCATGACAAATGTTGTCTGCTTTATCATCTGCTGATGTAACTTAGAAGTCTGTATTGCAAACAATATGGACCCAGATAAGACTGCTCCCGCCTAGGTAACAGGCTGCCATATCAGGGTTTCTAGTGTTTGCTTCCATAATGAAAATAGTCCAGTATGCAGGAGAGCTATTAAACAGACTGCATTTTCTGGACAAAAGATATTGGTAGGATAAGAGTTAATGAGATGAGTGAAGCTTGCTAATATCCTAACAGAGAATATTCACGCTGGCCTTCAGATAAGAGTGTGTAATTGAAAAATAGTTTTCTTATTCATTGACCAAAACATGTGGGTACTCAAAGAACCGTCTCAATGAGACGGTTCTTTGAGCACTTAAACTAAATGTTTAGACTGCTGGGTATGTAAATAATTACAATTTTACACTCTCAAACTATTGCTTATCTAGATCTATGGATATTGCAAAACCTCAGCTTCTCATACACCAGACAGAGACAACCACTAATAATATCAGTTTAATTGTATTTTCCATACCTTTATCACAAAGTATGAATTTTCATGTTGTCCAATCCATTCTTGCATGTACAGGACTATATCTGAAATTTTCTTTGAGTAAAATTGTGAATTCTTTCTTATCATTCAGTCTAAACATATTATATGTTTTGGATGCTCAAAGGAGATGGTTATTTTGAGTACCCACAACATATAGCCTTATATGTTTTACTTGAGATACAAGAACATTGATAAATAATAACCCACTCTTATCTGAAGCCCTGATTATATAAAAATAATATTTTGATATCAATCTTGGAATTATATGATTTTATTGATCTCTAAACTATAGGGAACCACTCACAAAATAGATGATTGTGAATTAATGATTCTCATACCACTACGGCAATCTGGGTCTCGTCACCCACTCCAGTGTTATAGAAAAATTACTTTCAAATAAAGGCTGACAAAAATGAGAACTTTCGAATATGTTTGCTTCGAGATTGCGTCCTCTAGCTAATAAACTCTGTGTTGTCTTGCCGAAATGAAGATAAAATCAGATTATAAATGCGTTTTTTTACATTTATATTAAAAAAATTGTCAATTAAGGTTTAGTCATAATTATACGGTTTTGTCATTGATTGATTATCCACGCCGACAAAACCATAATTAGTTGTTTCATGCCTAGACATCAAAAGTTAAAGTTTTCATATAATTTTAAAGCTAATAGATACAATGTGAAATTGATGAACAAAAATCAATCAGAACCCAAGCATTTTGGGGAGTTTATCTGTGATTAAACGAAGAAATTGAACATGATGGAAAAGTTACCATAACACCGAAATAAGTGACGAGACCCAAATTGCCGTAGAGGTATGACCACAGTGTACCTGTTTCTAGTCTTAAATGAAATGTTTGTTATCAGGGCTGGAATTCACAAGATGCTTGTCGGAATAGCAAACAGGGAAGACCCTGATCAAACGAAGCAGTCTGATAAGGGTCTGCACTGTTTGTCTAGATTTTTGGCAGACAGCTAGTATTCCGAATTTTAAACATTCAACATATTCCCTCCATTTTTCCTTTATTTTGAGTGATGGCAGTTTTTAGTTTTCTGTTTTCCCATACTACAGGCCTCAGTCTCAGAGAGTAGTTTTACCGCTACTGTCGTTAGTGAGACAACTACTGTATCTTCCTCGCAATCTCAAAACAAGGTTTGTGGAGTTTTATACATCCCACCCTTATATATACTGCTTCTTAACATACATAATCCAGAATAGTGGGCAGAAAGAAATTTGACAACAAACTTATTATAATTGAGCCGTGACATGAGATTTCCAACAATGTGGTATGTGCGACCCGCAAAGTATAAGATCAGCCTGCGCATATGCGCAGCCTGATCAGAGCCTTTGCTAGTCGCTTGAATATACTATGACTGTTATGCTACTGACTGATCATCATTTGGAGTTTCTAAGCTTAAAAGGAGGCTGCACAGGCTCGTCTGAGTCTACACTTGTCAAAATGCCACATTGTTGGAAATCACATGTCGCGTCTCATATAGACACCTTATCTCAACACTATACATACTGAATTAGACCTTATCTGTGCACATGCTTCTATAAGCACACACTGAACACTTCATGTGTTGGTTTTGCTTTATGAACTCATGATTGCTGGACAATCAAGTACAGTAAAATCTGTGTAAAACGGCAACTCTCAAAAAGACCAAAATTGGTTTTCATTACCAATTATTGCTTTATGGAGGTTAAAAGTATTGCAGAATGCTCCAAGGGGAGCATTCTGCAATACTTTCGACCTTCATTAAGCTACCAATTGTTACTGTTTTGTATATTTTTGAGTGGTCGTTTTACACAATTTTTACTGTAGTTTAATTTTAATTTCTTGCGATCATATAAAGCATGAGTGATTGCTGTGGAATATTAACCACAGAGTCCAAAACTTAACAGGAAACCACTGAAGAGTCTTATTAAAGTGAAACATAAGTTGGGTTGTGTCTAAGCCATGGACAAAGCCCAGGAGTCACAACTCGTGGCAGCCCTGTCTGGACTATTCAGTCACTTCTTGATGTAGTTTAATTTCATTGTTGAAGTAGATTTATAGTTTGGACGAAAAAGGTGTAGATCCTGATCAGCTGGCTTCATCAGAAGCCAGCTGATCTGGATCTACATTGTTTTCAGAAGGGAGTGTAGACTTTTGTGAAATTTGTGCTCACAGTGCCCTTATTAGGTTGCATATGGTATTCTAAAACTCTTACAAGTCCTGAAGAGGTGTGTATAGGTGGAATGAAAAAGCATGTACTGCCAGGTGTCAATCAATCACAGTCAGTTGGGGTCTCTCTTAGATCTTATGGACTCAACTTTCATATGGTCATAAATATAAAATCTGCTCATTGGGTTGGAATATGTATGGTAATGACTGGGGCGTTACATTACAGGAAAGAATTTGGGTAGCTGGTGGTTATAGATTGTTCTTTATTTAAGCCAGATGGATGCATATGTACATTTATTTATAAGAGAGACAACTTAGGCTTCTGCTTAATTGAAATTTATAAATTCAGGACAATTTGGGTCTCGATGGGAGAAAACCTGACACAGTTGCTTGCCAACAACAAAGGCACAGACCAACCCGAAAGACAGGTTTTATCGCATCAAGGTTCATTTCATCCCTGTAGTCATTTGTTGATACAGGCGTAGATCTCTATGAGATGGCTTATTTGACCTATCTCCTCATTAAGTCTAATACATGTATACTAACTTCTGACTTAAGGAGTGAAGATCTTCCCTGTAGCTAATACCATGGCATGGTGAGTCATGTCCTTAGTTTTATCCTGTAGCCACACACACTGTCTGTGGCACTAACAAGCTATGTTCTTCATATATGAGCCAACTTCTGCCAAGTCTGGAGAAAATCTACATTTTGCTAACAAATAAAACTTGCACAAGTCTGCCTGAGACTAGCCAGACTATTGAAAATCTGGCCCAAAGTTATAAAACGTTTTTTTGTGCTCAACCCAACTGAGCATGACATTTATCTGACCTGCTCATAAATGTTAAAAGGCCAACATTTGTTGGCATTTTATTATTTATTAGCATGATAAATACATCTGAGAGTTTGAAAGCAAGAAAAGTCCTTATTTTTCACCATTAGATTTTATGAGTAGTTGAATTTTCATGCTCAGTTGAGTTGAGCATGAAATAAGTTTTATAACCTTGGGCCCTGGATATAGTTACTTTCCAGACAGTAAATAAAAGAGACGGTGATAAAGCTGCATGGATGCATAGGCTGGTTTGACATACATCAAAATCAGGTTGTCCCCTGACATGGCTCGGCTCATATGTCTTCATATATAACTGCTACTGAAAGTGAATACTCATTTTGGTTCAGAATTTCTGCTTGAGAAAAAAAGAAATTATTATGCTAGCAAAGATAAAGGAGAATTTTTTCGATAAAAAGAAAAAGAAAATTCTTAAAGTTGTTTCCCTTGTAAATAGGAGGGATTTTTTTTCACAGTATCCTTAATAGTTGATAGAAGGCTTGGATGTGGGAGTTTGCAAGTATCTAAATGGACAAGATTAGGCTAAACTGAACAATGCATTTATCTCACCTAAATACAGAAAAGTTAAACAATTTGTAAACAATATTTTATTTGTAAATTGAAAAGCATAGAACTTATACATATACACAAATGCAATGGTGACTGGATGTAACAGATGTACACCAACTCACTGACAGACACCAAGCTCATCAAAAGACAACTCGCTGACAGAAACTCATCCACAAAGAAAAATTCGGAGACAGACCAACGGATTGACAACATCTGACAACTTGCAGACAGAACCATATTGCATATGTCAAATTTCTAAAGCGCATTCATCCACTTTTCGACTTCTGATCAAATCTCAGCGAGGCAAAAACAATAGTTTTTTGATGTGTAAAATATGTACAAAGTGGATCGGATGGAAGTCTTATTGGGTATTCCACTTTCTGTCGGTGAGTTAACGACTTGTCCTGTCTGCAATTAGTGGTGTCAGTGAGTTGGTTGTTGGTGAAAATTTGCTGTCTCCAGTTGTTGTGTTGGGCCAGTTGTCTGTCAGTGAGTTGTCAGAGATGCTATACAACAGTTAGCTAAAGCTTATATAAACCCCTAAAATGCCAATCACAAGTATTGCAAGATATCTTTCTGGAATTTTAGGGGAAAATAAGGTCTGCTAGCAGACAATCCCAGCTCCCTAGGGGCACGTTTAAAACCCTAATTTGGTTGACATCCTTTTAAACTTTTAAATTTGGCTAAAAACCTATAAAAAAATTTAATTTGATAAATAACCTTTTGTTTTCAGTCTAGCACTCACCTTTTTCACAAAGACAATATTTTATCTCTTTCCTAGCTAGCAGTGACTTTTGTCAACTACTGGTAACCTTTGTGAACAGTTTGGACCCAGGTCAGGACAGACAGAATGTTAGTCCTGACATGAATCCAAACCGTTTGACACTCTGATAGTATTACTTATGCAATTTTTTGAAAAAGTTAATTTTGAAAAAAGCACATGAGGAATTACCAAACATGCAAAGAGTTAATAGATTCAAAAATTAACACAGTTGAGTATTTTGCAAAGATTATTGTAGGACCAGCTCCTTAAGTCTCTGGGATGAGACATTCAGCTACAACATTCTTTAATATCAATCAAATGTTTGTTAGACATTTACTCTTTAAATGCTGTATTTCTTAGATGGAATCTTCCTGATGCTGATATGGGCTAATCCATCCTAGTTAACAATAAATAGTTTGATTAGGAAAGCAAACATATAGCCCCTGATCAGTCTGATCTAAGGATATTTTGTTTGCACTTAGTAATTTGTTTCTGATACCAAATGAAGTAAACAGGACTGAGGACTACAAGTATCACAAAGATAATTGTGTAAAAATATTTATCTGATTAACCCATTTAGCCTAGCATCCTTTTTCTGGGACATCGGCGAACAGTGTAGAGCCAGATCAGATGCCTCATTCTGCGGCATCTGATCAGGTTCTTCACTGTTTGCTTACAGAATAAACTTCAAAAATTTGCATGAAATTGAAACTTACTACCCAACAACCCTTAAATTCCAAATGGTTTTGTTCAGCTGATAGGGGTAGGTCATTCCATTTGGCTTAAATGGGTTCATAAATAGGTCAGTGTATAGAATTTGGTTACTTTTCACTCTTTAAACATACATGCACAGCTATCTAGCGGGACTAGAGGTTTGAAACATGGCTTAAGTCTTCATCTAGGCCCCTGGGTTGTTTGCACAAGCAGTCGGGTTCTGGCGAGATTGCGTAGATAAACATGCTCATCTGAACCTTTGCTGCTCACCAATATGATATGTACCAAAATCTAGTGCACTAGCTCAAATAATGAATATTAGAAAATTCTGTCTATACTCAGATTTGTATGATTCTTCTAACTGACAGTATCCCTTACATTACATGTAAAGTGCCGATAACAGTCTACTATTTCATTTCTGTTTTTTTTTTCCCCGGAAAACACCAGGTTTTACTTATTGACAAAACATGCCAGGAATAGGTTATTTTGAACCATTCCATGTGGCCAGTATAGAATATATGAACACAATGTATGCCAGGAATGGGTTTTGTTGACAAAACGTATGCCCTGAATCATATCAAGTGGCCAGCATAGTGATGATGAACAAAGCATATGACAGGAATAGGTTTTGTTGACAAAAGGTATGCCTAAAATAGGCTATGTTTACTAAAGAAAGCCAAAGGTGGATTTTAGGTTTCAGGACGACAACAAAAGCATGAAAAATTTCCCAGCATGCTAATATTTAACAAGTTATAGCTTTAACAGCAAGCTTTATGCGCACACAAGGCATAATGAAGAAAACTTTTCACAGGTATAATCAATCTTTTAAGGACCATAGAATAATACTTTAAAAGTGTGACCGAGATATGGCTTGTGTTAGAAGCTGCAATAGCACATCTAGAAAAAAATCAAATCAATATCTATGTCAAACTTCTTTGACTAGTCTTATTACAACCTGCAGTCAACTCTGGTAAATTCCAAGTCCTAGAGAGTATAGGGTTTATTTCGAATTATCAGAAATTTGAATTATAGGGAGGTAGACTTAAAAATATATAGCTCCCAAAAATAATTATTATCAGTTGTTTTTGCTATCAAACAAGTCTCATGGAGACGATCCTTTTACACAGACAAAACAGATGTTATTATAGACAGTAATTAAAACAGATCATCATAAGGTCCTATTATCTGAATTCATTGTGTCCTAAATTTATTTCAAATCCGCGAGTATTTTTAAAAATTGAAGTTTGAATTTTCATGGTTTTACTGTACATGGTCCTATAGTTAGTGCACACTTCATACTTTTATACACTTGTGTATACTATAATACGAGGGGCATTTGGAAAGTTCTTAGCATGGTCTTATATCTCAGTAACCGATTTACAAACCCTATCATGTTTGGTATCAATTCAAAGAGCTATCTTTTCTCTATGTTATGGCACAAATTTCATGAGGATATTATAATGCAGACACGAAAAATATTATTGTGAATACATGTACTGTTTGTATACTGGAAAATGCAAAATTGCAGGGGAAATTATAACATTTTACCTTTTGAAAAGTGTGCAAAGCATTAACAATAGTTCATTAAATTAGATAATTTTGTACCATTTGGTAGGCCACAATCTGGTACAGTCATTATACAATTGATGACCGAGTTGCATGTTTCTAATAACTTAATACCGGAACAGCAATACATAAACCGTCTAGAAAGCAAAGCAGTGCGCTAATGTTTTCGACTAAAAATCGTATGTCATAATGCACATATTTTGAAAATATATAACCAACAGTAGTTTAAAAATGCCGTGCTTTGGAATTTTTGTTAAGCACACATCATGCTTTTAGTATTGAAACCAAAATAAATTTTGTAAACCAAAACAAGGGGAAGATAACTCGTATAATCTTTCCATGGGTCAGAGTAAGTTTAGCTATAAGTTGACGTTCTGGTTTATTTCAATTGAAAACCATGGCAAACAAAAAAGTAAAAACACCTTGAGAGTAGAAATCAATCGATTTTGTGATCGTTAAGGCGACACCATGAAAAGTTCTTATGCCATCGACAAAATATGAGGGGTTATGTTACCCCACCCACTTCTTGAAAAGTAGGGGTAGTGTTATTAGGAATAATTTTCTTGAATACAGAACTAAACAAGCCACACTTTTTGCGCGACGAAATGCTTTTTATGAATTGTTTGCTACAAATAAAGCAAACCATATACTCAATAGGCATTTTTCGTGCTCCTGAGGTGACACAATTTATAGTAAAAAATATATAAAAAATCGGAAAAAGTCCCATTTTTGAGAGTTTACCATTTCTCTTTTAGTCAACATTTTCTGAACGTAAAGGTAGTTGTCGTGCAAGCAGTGATCGCATAATATATTCTGATAAAAAATAAGTTGACACCAAATCGTAAATATGTCAAATCATGATCGTAAATAAGTTCCCCAATTTTCCTTCCCTTTTTTCCAAGTATTTTGCTTAAAATTTCTGCCAGTATATAAACCCTTACCCATTTTGAGCATGCGCTTCACGTGCACTCCAAGTCCCTTTTCGACAAAAATCAAACCATCAAGTAGCTGTTGAATTCTAGTTTCCAAAAATGTATTATTTGATAGCATTTTATCAACGCATTGTGGAGTTATAAATCCATGCTAAGAACTTTCCAAATGACCTTCGTAAATTATGAATTCTGATTTCCATTCAGTCAAGTGGTGTACAGTAAAGCCTGCCTTAAGCGGCCACTCAAAAAGAAGACCAAAATTGGTTTTCAAGACCGATTATCGCTTAATGCAGGACAAAAGTATTGCAGAATGCTCCAGCATTCTGCAATACTTTCAACCTTCATTAAGCTACCATTTGTCATTAAGATCTTTGTTTTGTCAATTTTTTATTGGCCGCTTAAGACAGGTTTTACTGTAATTACAGTGGTGTAATTACATTATTTATATGGATTCATCTTTTAATAGAATGAAAAGCAGTGTGGGTTCTGAAAGGAGGGTATAGAATTTTGGGGAAAAAAGTTACCCAGACTGCATGCTTGTTAGGTTGAATTTGGTATTCAAGCAAGGAGATTGTAGATCAGTTTATCTTGTAGCTTCTTATCACATCTGTGCAGTCTCAGGAATATTCATGGTGAGCTTCTCCCACTATGAATAATTATATAAGTAAACGTTCATGTTTGTATGTAGAACAAAGAAATTAATTGTCAGATCCTCTAGTGTAGGATCATATCTAATCATATTTATAAGCAAACATAGTAGACCCTGATCAGGCAGCTCTTACAAGAGCTGCGAGATCTGGGTCTGCTCTGTTTATAAAGGTGTAAAAAGGCGTCTCTATAGAGGATAAGTCCCATTATCACATAGCTATGTGTCTGCCCTGACTGATTAGCACTACAGTAAAACCTGCCACTCAAAAAAAGGCAAAACAAAAATCTTAATGACAAATGGTAGCTTTATGAAGGTCAAAAATATTGCAGAATTCTGCTCCCCTTGGAGCATTCTGCAACACTTTTGACCTGCATTAAACAATAATTGGTCTTTTTGAGGGTGGCCGTTTTACACAGGTTTTACTCTATCATTGTTTGCTGTCTGAATAAAAAAAAATCTACAATTTCTACACCCAGGTTTTTCCTCAATATTTTAGCTTTTTCTCTGAAGGTTGAGTCTGGTTGTAAAATCTGAAGATAATTTTTTCACAGCTTCTCTCATCTAAAGTAAATCCCAAATCTAAAGCAGCAAAATTTTTTAGTCATCATGGGCCAAGGCTTGAAGGGCTAGAGGTGTTGTTGTTTTTGTTGTTGCAAAGATGGGACCAATAATATGACTCTGGTGTACTATGAGAATTATCGTTTCAGAAGACATCGAACATGTGGACAAATGAAGCTGATAAAGTGAACATTAGCCTGGATGTTCTCAGTCCAGCAAGTAAATACCAGAAGCAACAACAGCCCAGCATGAACCAGCTACAGCAGACCAAAGGTGAGACAGTCATAGACCCAGTTATTACATAGGGCCAGTTAAGCAATTTTCTTGGCGTAAAATTGTGATAATTACTTAACCATCAGCTTAAACATATTTGTTGGGTGCTCAAAAGAACCCTCTCATTGAGACGATTCTTTTGAGTACCCACAACATACGTTTTGGTTAAGAAATGAAAAAATAATTTTCAGTTACACACTCTTATCTGGGGGCCTGAGTTAAACAAAATTTTGAACGTAAAATGGTGAATAATTTCTTATCCATAAGTTTCAACATTTGTTTTGGGTGCTTCAAAGAAATGTCTTATTGAAACAGTTCTTTAGAGTTCCCACAACATATGTTTTGGTTGAGAAATAAGAAAATTATTTTTTTATTGCACACTCTTTAATATCTGAAGGCCTCTAACAGTAGAAGTACACGACAAGGATGGACAGGTTGCTATGTAGCCTCTTATAGAAAACCTATGGGCCAGCAAACAAGATCTTTTATGGTGGAGCTAAAGGTCTAAGTTTTCGTCTGAGTCTTCATTTTGCCACTGTTTATTGCAAAAGTAAAAGTAAGTTTTGTACATAAAATCAAGCAAAAACATCATTGATTTATAACAAATTAGTTTTTGACATCATTTTTGGTTGACATATAAATGATAAAAATATAAAAATGATTTTGCCACTCAGTTGTCTGATGTCATCATCTGTTGCATCGGTTGCTTGCACAACGAATAATTTTCAAGTTACAGTAAAACCTGTCTTAAGTGGCCACTCAAAAAGAAGACCAAAAATTTGGTTTTTAAGACTGATTATCGCTTAATGTAAGTCAAAAGTATTCTGCCATTCTTTTGACCTTCATAAAGCTACCATTTGTCATTAAGATCTTTGTTTTGTCTTTTTTTGAGTGGCCGCTTAAGACAGGTTTTACTGTAAAGACGAGCAGTTTTGACTCTGTTTAGACTTCCATAGGAAGGTCACACTTTTTACAATTGGCAGTGACTTCACTACTGTGGCACTAAGAGGAATATAGAACCTGGTTTAACTCTTTACCTGCTATTGCAGATAACCCTTAGCAAACAGTTTGGACCCAGATCAGGCCTGACAAAATGTCCAGTCTGATCTGGATCCTGGTATTCCTGAAAGAATTTTTCAAAACTTTGAAAAAAAAATCAGCAGACGACAAATAAGCATATTAAACAATTGCATTGCATTAGACATAGCTGCTCATAAAAATCCAACACTATACAAAACTTTAACTTCAGCATTTGTATGACACATTTGTGATGATCTGAGATTACAGTAAAACCTGACTTTGGCGCAACTCAAAAAGACCGTATGATAAGTTTTCAATACCAATTATCGCTTAATGCAAGTCAAAAGTATTGCAGAATATTGCAGAATGCTCCAAGGGGAGCATTCTGCAATTCTTTCGACCTTCATTTAGCTACCATAATGCATTTAAACCTTTGTTTTGTCTATCTATAAGTGGCCCGTTAAGACAGGTTTTACTGTAGACTTATTGTGTCTCTTCAGGTAGTGGTATGGTGTCTAGTCAAGGAGCAGTGGGTAACCTTACTCAAGGTATGGCAGGAATGAATGTATCTGGACAATCAAATATGATGGGTGAGTTTTCACTAATCCTAACCTGGCCCTTGAGGTTATCAAACTTTTTCCAAGCTCAACTCAACTGAGTACGAAATTTATCCTGCTCATAAATGTTAAAATGCCAACAAATGCTGGCATTTTAACATTTATTAGCATGATAAATACAACATCTGAGAGATTTAAAGCAATCAACTTCTTTATTTGTCAGTATTTTAGTTTTTATAAGCAGTTGAAATTTCATGCTCAGTTGAGTCAAGCATGAAGAAAGTTTTATAACCTCAGAACCTGAATAGCTCTACATGCTCAAGTTGGGCTTTTACAGTCATTGAATATATGGGCCAGTACACAAGATGTCTGCTTATCACATCAGTGAGCAGTGAAGACTCGAGCAAATCTGCACATATGAGCCAGTGCATGAGATTCTGGTGCTATCAGGCCTTGAAATGTCTTAAAATAGGCATTTGCCCTGCATCACAAAACATATTGGCATACATGAGAAAAAATTTCAATTTCAATTGAAATATCAAAATTTTCACTTGCCCTGCAGCCTGAGGCAAAGCAATCAGCTCTCTCTTCCCCATCAAGATGATTGCAATACTAGAATGGACATAAAGTAACGAACAACAAAACATAGAACAATAACAGACTCCCACAATGGGAGTAACAATAAACAAAAAAGTCAACAACAACAGAACCACCGCCTTAGAACGGACAGCAGCCTAAGCCACCGGGGGGGGGGTGGCTTAAATGCATTTTACTGGTACCAAATCTTCGTCCTAGATTCTGCTGTTGTTGAAGTACAAGAAATGTTCAGCTTACATGGAGGCCATCTAACTAATGCAATGTATCATCATGGAAAACACTCTAATCAAATTAACACTCCATGATGAAACAAAGAAAAGGGCTCATGACTCACAGATAGTCAGAGCTAAAGAAAACCTCAAGTTGAGCCAAGGTGGGTCCAGCTACAGATAAGCATCAGGCACCAACCCACCGATTAAAGTTTTACGTCAGAGCTGTCATAGAGTCTGAGGCCTGACCCACCGTCGTGCAATTAAAGAGGAAACCATAGCTATAAACCGTGATTGGTTTTAAAACTAGACATGCAGACTGTCGCATGATATCCAAATTATATCCAACCCTTATATAACGTTTTACTATCTTTTGAATTGATCACTAAAATTAGGTTTTCTAACAATTCGTTTGAATTTATAGACTAAATCACCATAAAATATAGGTTCTGATATGCCTTGTTGCAGAAGAGTTTTTAACCCAATGTTGTATTTAACAATTAACTCTGAGTGTCTGTAGTAGAATTTAGAAAAAGCTTTTCGAATTTTATGATATCTATAACCTTGTTATAATAATTTAGCAGTTAAAAATAAGTTTCTGTTGTTGAAGTCATCAACATTAGAGCACACTCTAGCAAAACGAATAAGCTGAGAAATATATACACCATAGGAAGGAGAGCGAGGAACATCTCCATCAAGAAATGGGAAATTAACTATTTCAAAATTAAAATCATCCCGTTTATCATAAATTTTAGAAGAAACTATGCCATTTGTTATTGACAAGTTCAAGTCCAAAAACGGAGCTTCAGTATCCGAAGAATCTGCCTTATTTAACTGAAGTTCAGTGGGATATATCTGACCTACCATTTGATCAAAATAAAGATTTTCATTATTAAGTAAGTCATCTAAATATCTGGAGGTAGAGTTAAAAGATTCAATAATATCAGCTTGATTATTGTCTGACAGAGACAACATAAAGTCTCTCTCATAATTAAACAAAAACAAATCTGCAACAAGAGGAGCACAATTAGTACCCATTGGAATAACGACAATTTGTCTATATAATTTTGAGCCAAATCTTATAAATATATATTCTCAGACTCACCAGAGCTTATGCTGTTTGCATGCAAGAGGTATGGATCTTGATGAAGGTTCAGATAAAAATTTAGACATCTTACTTCGCTGGATGCGTCAGCATGGGTGTTTATTAGAGGCATTTGCACATATGCGATAAATACAGAAATCTCCCATGCTGGCTCATTTAGAGTATATCATATAAAGTCAGTCCATCTATCAAAAAATTGCCGCAAATTACATCAGGTCATAAATCATTTGGTGGAATGCCACCACTTTTCACAAGAATGGTCCTTTGGTAGTCACAGATTATTTCTTTTCTGTCAACTTGCTTTGACTTGTTAACTCAGTAAATTTGTGGCAACATGACCTTGATCTTTATTTTGCAATTTCAGGTTCTAGCATGGGAATGCACCAGCAGGCTGGGATGACAATGTCAGGATCCATGATGTCCCCGGGGCCTGGACCCGTACGAATGCAAGGCAGTATGGGCATGTCAAACACAATGGTGAACACAGCTGCATTTCAACAACGAACAAATAATGCTTTTGCCTCATTTGGAACAGTTGGGAAATGAAGTGGAATGGATGAGACAAGATGACTTGTTACTGGGGAGTTCAGTGATTATTAACCCTTATCCTACTGATGAAATGAAACAGCTAAATCATGCCTGTTTCCAGCCAGTACAGTTGTATCATTTTATTTATCTGAATGGAATCACAGGCTGAATGGAAACAGTGTAGATCCTGATCAGATGGCTTCCCCAGAAGCCATCTGATCTGGATCCACACTGTTTTCACATAATAAAGAAACAAAAATCATGGATTCAGCAGGACAAGGTTTAAGGGGATTATATGAACCATGTTGCAACCTGGAAGATCGGTTTTTATCAAGATAAGGATTCTATAATTGTTAAGTTGTCACTAAATACTCCTTTTTAACCTTTAAAGGGCCAATCACAACTGCGGTAGAGAAAGTTTGTGATATCGCTCTTGAATTTTGGTGAAAATAAGGCTTGACATTTCATCTTGATTTATCGTTCAGTGGATGATTCACATAAAATATCAAGCCCTTATAGTTTGTTAGAGCAACAACTATATTTAAATAGTTTTCTGTGCAGAATTATGATATTTCTCTCAGTCTCTAGCAGTAACACTAGTTTTCTTAACAGCAAATGGAGACATAATCCATATAAATATATTTAAATAAGTTGAGTGGCGTTTTAAGGGTTGACGGGTCCTCTGTTTATAAGTGCTCATTAACAGATGTCAGCATTGTTTATTATACTGCCACAACAGAAATAACAGCCCACTATGACTGAAATAGTGTTTACAGGGATGTTAAACCTCAGAACAAAGGATGTATGAGCACCTTGTTATGAATAATCAGTCTTGTAAAGACACTTTACCCATTATTTACTAATGAATTCTTCCACCTGGTTTAATACAATGAAACTGGGGTGATTCATTGCTCTTGTCAAGGGGCCACAGGTTAAAATCTCAAAGAGGTGTTCAATGTGTCAACCTGTGTAAAATGGCCACTCTCAAAAAGACCAAAATTTGTTTTTCAAGACCAGTTATGGCTTAATGCAGGTCAAAAGTATTGCAGACTGCTCAAAGGGGAGCATTCTGCAATACTTTTGACCTTCATAAAGCTACCATTTGTCATTAAGATCTTTGTTTTGTCTATTTATGAGTGGTCGTTTTACACAGGTTTTACTGTATGTAGTTATGAAATACTATATATGCTTAAAAATGAGCAAATTGCGTAAACCAGATGTGACCGCTGCTGTCAGATCTGATGGTATTTTTACTATAGATTTGTCATTCCATCAGGTTTGCTTACCTTAATTCCTGCCAGGGTCTGGCATGATCTGGATCCAAACTGTTAGACACCCTGATAGTGTTTCTGAAAGAATTTTTTGAAAAAGTTAATTTTGAAAAAAGTCAGCAGATGACAACAAAAGCATGAAAAATTACCCAGCATGCAAAGAGATTAAGTGTCTGAATATTTCGGGTAAATTTGGTACTATTTCCTCAACCATAAAGTATTCAAATTGCTTGCTTTCTTCATGTGAGCAAAGTGTTCTTGTTGAGCATCAACATTGAATGTACAAACTGTGAGGAAAGGGAGTGTGAGGACAATAGCCAAACAGTATATTCACATACACCTTTACACTGGTTATAATTTGGGCCTTGTCATGAAAAAGCTGTCTTTGGGGTTTATGACCAGGTCATTCTCAAGCAAGCCTGCTCAGCTACAGAGACTTGCTAGAAAATTGTTAGTTCGCTTATAGCAAGTTTGCATATGATACTTTTCAATTAGTAAATAACAAAGACACTGATCAGACTGTGCAGGCTGGTCTGCACCTTTGTTGTTTGCAAACACCAAAGGCAGGATTTCTCGTGTCATGGCCCATTTCTAAATAGAATTTTACTTCTTTCTCTGAAAATTGTTTTTGTCCTAACTTGATGAAATGCAGAATTATATGCGGCATTTCTTCTGGGTCTTCACTGTTTGCCAAAGTACTCATTTAGGAGTCACTAGTATCAAAGGGTTAAGGTTGACATCTTTTAGCTAGCAAGGTTCTTGAGATGGGTTAGTTTGTTTATAGCTATAGATTAAGACTAAAAATGACGACAAATTCTCATTTCTGAGAAAGCATTAGTTTGTATTTCAGCTGCATGGGCGAAATTCCAAGATTGAATGTTGTTATTTCCTTCTCTCATAATGATTGCACCATTAAGTTGTTCATTAAATCTCAAAAATGCAATTTTTCTGTTTATCTTCTTCTCTTTGACATATGGACATAAACTTCATGTTGAAATGTGCGTGTACATCACATTCTTGTTAAGTGATAATCTTTCAGTTGAGTAACCATGCCTTATTTTTGTTAATTTTTGTATGTAATTCTTTAAATAATAAATGCATGAAGTTAAAGCTTAAGTTAACTGCCATAATGTAAACATCTGACCAGCTGGTGTAAACATCTGAGAGGTTGAACAAGAAGTTTATACTTGCAAGGACATATTAAATCACATCTACTGTCCTGCCAGCCAAGAGTGACAGTGAGGTCATGTTTTGTTTACAAAGTTATCAAGGACTTATGATTGATAAATCACTTGGGTATTAATCCTATCCACAGGATAGGATTAATACACAAGTGATCTATCGATTCGCTTTAGAGTAAGTTGGATAAACAAGCTAATATTTGACTTAATAATTGTAAACAAAAGATTACATCACTGTCACTCTTGGTTGGCACGACAGTCGTTCTTTGTAGGTAAATTATGGTTGAAATCTGTTTGAATGTGTAATATATACACATTATTACAATAGTAGCTTGATCTGCCTGACTGTATCACATAGAGTGGATGAGATCGAATCGCAAGATCTCATTAGATGTGGAGCATCAAGTGTGATCCGAAGATATGAGTTCACCCACGAGACTTGGTACATACAGTGAGCCACTTTAGTTACGCACCACTTATAAATTGTAAAATTACCCGGAAAAGAAATGCGATATTTAAAGTCTAAGAATACCAGCTTAAAGCACATCTATATTTGCATTAGCCATTGAAATTTCATTGTGATCAGATAAGAAACAACTGAGAAAATGGATCTTGAAGGGCACTACCCTCAAAACACCATTTCACATTGCATTGTTTCGAGTGAAACTCAGATCACATTGCACTTTTTCTGGGTCGAATTTCTGCTATGCCAGTGATAAGAGCCAATTTATTCTTGGCAATATCTAAGACTGGAATGTGTTTGTTAACTTCATCATTTTTTAAACATTTTACTAGTCTGGTTCCCAGCTGGCCAAGGTTAGAAAAAAGTTGATTTTATTACTTTTTTTAAAGTTAGTTAAAATTTTGTATGATTCTGATTAAACTAGTTATCAAAACACTTCTGTTATAATTTCATTTTAAACAACCATGCATCCGCCGTTTATTTTCGTAAAAAAAGAATAGTCGATTTATTGGCGTCGTGATGTTGACGTTAGTAATGACGTCACTACTACCAAGGCTATAGGACGTGTCAATGAAACGATATTTTAGTGTTTTGATACTTCTATGTCAACAAGTGACTCATACCAAAACAATTTGCGAAGGAAAACCTGTCTGATTATTGTAACTGACGTTAATATGACGCCAAAACGAGCATTTCTTCAAAAAGTAACGGTGTTACTAAATTCAACGACCAAAAGAGGGGGTTTTACCTGAATAAAATCATTGTTTGTGGTGTTTTTCTGTCACAACGATCACCATGGATAATGCGTAGTGCAAAACGCAAATAGAAAATATAGACGTTCAGGTTGCACGTGCATTTTTGTCAAAATTGTCTTTGACGTAGCAGAATGATTCGCATGAGTGATTACGATATTTTCTTTCGATGTCATCAAACAGATAAAATGTCAATAAGTAAATTATCATAGAGAATGTTCAATTCTAGCATTTTTGTCCAATAATGTGGGCCCTGAAAAAATGGTGCGTAACTAAAGTGGCTCACTGTATAACAGAAAGTTACAACTGTAAAGATATTTTTACTATATTATACAATAGAACTTCAATGGCTTGAACAGGCTTGGGACCAGAAAAATAGTTCTAGCCAAGGGTAGTTCCAGTCATCCAGGGTGGATTATGCATAAAATACCTGTAGGGACCATGATAATAGTTCTAGCCAATCCAGGTGAATGAGCCATCAGAGTTTGAGCTATTGAATTTCTACTGTATACCTTTTTGGTCCTAAATTGGATAAATATTGTGTAAAAATGTGAAAATGTGGATCTGCTATTACTACATGTTTGATATGGATATCAGTCACATGTTTGATATGGATTACAGATGTCTAGTTCAGACCATGTAGATGTATAGGCAAGACACATCATTTTATGTAATCATGGGTATTAAATAAATGGATAGAAATGATTAACCCTTGACTCCATAGTGACGCCTTTGAAATATATATTTGAAAATGTTATGGAAAATGGAGCATTTGCTCTTTTAGAGCAAATGCTACATTTTCCATAATATTTTTAAAAGTATTCAAACTGAAGTTAAATTTTTCTTGATTTTTTCAATGTTGTCTAAAAAAAGATAATGATGTCATGATCTAAACATAGCCGATGGAGTAAAGGGTTAAGGTGTTAAGAGAAAAAGATAGTATTCTGTGTATATAGCGAATTAGGGTACTGTATTATTGTGATATCTATTGTAAATGGAAATATTTATTGGGAGAAAAACCCTTGTTTTATACTAATACAGAATCTAAATCATTGCCTGCTAATGATTACTTATCGTCTGCTGAGAACCTTTGTCAACAGTTTGGACTCTCTAATGGTGTTTCTGAAAGAATTTTTTAAAAAGTTGAAAAAAAAACAAACAAATGTTATGCAGAGTTTATGTATTTAGACGAGCAGCTGAAGAAACCATAACACATAACAGTAACGAAATTATGTTACCATTACATCTCTAGGGAGGTTTTGTACTGCCCTCTGTGAAATGTTCTGACGAAATTTTCTGGATCCGCCCATGCATACTCTGTAAACAAACAGGAAAGACACCAACCAGAGCATCAGATCTGGGTTTTCACTTTTTGCCTAAATTTTCTGGACCCCCCCATGCCTAGCCTTTAAAGGATGGATCCCCCTATGCCTAGCCTTTAAAGGATGCTAGGCATGGGTGGATCCAAAACATTTTGTCAAAACATTTCACAGAGGGCTGTGAAAAAAAACTACTAAACAACGCCAAAATTGGAAATGGACTCATCCACTGGATAAGGATGAGAATGTTCATTCGGCTGTAATGTGAAGAACAATATCATTAAAGTGCTATAAATTATAGTCTATTTATATTTGCATATTTGTGCTTCTAAGTAAGGTAAAGACAAGAAATTGGGTGGAATATAAAATGTGTTTGGGCCAGCAGGCCTCGAAATATCTTAAAATAGGCACTTGCCCTGCATCACAAAAATATTGGTATACATGGGAAATAAATTAATTTTCACTAGAAATATCAAAATTTTCACTTGCCCTGCAGCCTGAGGCACTCGTAAATACGAGCGGACGAGTGCTATTTTCGAGCCCTGGCCAGCCCATGAGATTTTGGTACTTGTTGGGTAAAAATATGTATAGTCATTCTTTCAACATATATGTGAAGTTATCTAGTGGGGAGGGGGTTGGGTGGGGCTAGAGATCTAAAATTTGGCCTGAGTATTGGGCTACATTCCAGGTACTGAATTTTTGGCTCATGATATTTCTCACCTACAACATATTGACCAGCACATGTGATACTGGTACTTTTCCCATAGGGCACCAGCAAAGATTCAAACAAGCCCCTTAATCAGAGTGCATAATTAAAAAATCATTTTGTTATTTCTTGACCAAAATATATGTTGTGGGTGCTCAAAAGAACCATCTCACTGACCACAAACACATGTTTAAATTGATCAACACCAGAATAAGCATAATTTTACGCTCTAAAATTTTGCTTATCTGTACATATGCTAAAATGAGTCTGTGACAAGTATTAGTTTCTCCTGTGCGGGCCCATATACTATGGCTACTCAGGCTGAATTGTCACTTTTTCTTATCAAGATGAATCTTCTGATTATCCACAGTATATTTTCTCGATGAAAAAAAAGGAAAATAACTTGGAAACACCCTTATTACCCTGGGAATGAGAACTTTACACATTTCTCAAGCTGGCCCAAGGTTATAAAACTTTTTTCATGCTCAACTCAACTGAGCACGAAATTTCAACTGCTCATAAAAACCAAAATACCGACAAATAAAGAAATTTGTTGTTTTAAATCTCTCAGATATTGTATTTATCATGCTAATAAATGTTAAAATGCCAACAATTGTTGGCATTTTAACATTTATGAGCAGGATTAATTTTGTGCTCAGCTGAGTTGAGCATGAAAATAGTTTTATAACCAGGCCCTGAGCCTGGTCTATCTTGGGAATATAAATGCAGCCCCTAGAGGGTCTATCATGTGAACTTATATGACATTGTGATATTGTTTGCAGAAATGGAGGGATGTTGTATATTTTACTAATACTATTCATATAAACCAAGTGCTGCAGATAAACTTGATCCATATTACATTCATACTGGTCAAAACTTGTGGAGTATAGGATAGATGGTTTGTAGTTTAATACATGTATGGTTATTTCAATTTAACCAGATTTTCCTGTTTGATAATCAATAATACATTGTATTGGTGTCCTCCTGATGCACATCAACTTGGTCCCTATTGTGATTCCAATTTGATGCCCCAGATAAAGGCTGATCAGATATTTTGTGGATACTCATTGAAAGCATCTAATTGAGGTGCTTCCAATGAGTATCCACAACAAACCCTTTAAAGGGTATTAAGAAAATAGTTGATTTCTTTTGAACCAAGTTTAGTGTATTATTGAGGGCTATGATATATGGATAGAACACATCATATGGGTAAACAATTGATGTACACCAGGTTTGTGCTTTGTTTAAAGGCTATCTAAAAATCATATCAGAAAGGTCCAGATACGGAAACTTTTTGAGTGTAAATTGTAATTATTTCCTTACGCACCAATTTAAACATATGTTTTGGGTACTCAAAATAACCATCTTATGGAGACGGTTCTTTTGAGTACCCACAACATATGGTTTGGTTGAGAAATAAGAAAATAATTTTCAATCAAGCCCTCTTATCAGGAGGCCTGATAAGCAGCAAATTAGTTTCTCAATGTCTTAGGTTATTCATGTCATGGTCTTCAAGTTAAAAGCAAAGACATGCTTGTGATTGGTCATATGATTATTGTTAGTTTTGAGTTTCAGCTTTTGGCATATCTTCGTGACTAAAGAGGCATGAAGTAATTTAATTCACGTCCCTTTAGTTAGAGTCTTGGGTTTGTCAGTTAATTTATGGTAACTGGTAATTTAGTAGGTCTGGGGTTTTTTTGCTGGCTTAAGATTACAAAAAGATGAATGTGTCCAGTTTTTAACGTCATATGCAGTGCAGTCCCTTTTCAACACTATATTTAACACTATAGGGGTCAATGAGAATGGACCATGTTATAAGTGAATTATGCTATAAAGGGATGATCTTAAAAAGGAATTCTAGACAAAGGACCATTTCATGAAATGACCATTTCATGGTCATTTTCCTATAATTCCTTTGTAAAATTCCATGGTAAAAATTTATGAGCATGTGACCATGTTATATCTATTTGTGTTATAACAAGGTATGTTATAAAGGGGTGCACTGTATCTCTGTTTAGACCAGTTTTATTGCCTTTTTGATATGTTAGAGCATGAAGCCCTCACAACTTAAGTTATGACTTGTGCCCTTCTATTTTTAAAGTGCTGCATAAAAATTTATTGTTAAGAGGTCTGGTTTACAATAACTATTGCTTAGATAACTCATTTACACAGAACATAGCCCTCTATCTGTAGGAGCCAGCTGACTGAATCTACTGTTTACAAAAGTAGCTTGAGAATTTTGAAAAAAAAAAAACTGACAGTTCCTTTTAAGGTTGAGTACATATTTCAATACCTAAGATAACTGTTAGCTATGTACAATGATAGTAACCTGGTGCCTAGTACAATTGTTAAAGAAATACAGTCAACCCTCTTTATAACGACCATGTTTGTTCCAGGCTATCTTTGACGTTAAAGTGAATTTGCTGTTATAAAGAAATTCCGACCAATACCAGATTTCCACACCATAATCATTTGGTAAAAGAAAAGAGTGTACAAATTAATTTAAATGTTCGTATTCCAAATGCATACATCAGTTAAATTTCATATTGCATCAAAATTCACAAAGCTTCCTTCTTATCAACTGTGACAGATATCTGTTCATGCAAATGACCTTTCCTGATCACCAAACTGACTGACCCATGGTAAAAATTCTGTTATAATGAATTTATTTTCAATAGAAAATGTATATCTGTTCCCAGAACTTACTGTCGGTGTCGTTAAGTGAATATTCTGTTATAAAGAGGGAATTTTAATGGAAACAGATCCGTTCCCTGCAAATTAATGTCTGTTAGTGAATATTCTGTTATAAAGAGTGACGTAATAAAGAGTTTTGACTGTAGTTATACCATGGGTTGTCCGCCTATATGTGGAGGTAATCCACAAGCTTAAGTGAGTGGACTATCTTCAGTACAGGTGGACAAACATGGTATAACTATTTTATATCACCTTCATCAGTGTAGACCTTGCACATCACGAGATATTTTATGCTAAAGTTGGTAAAGGTGGTATAACGTGAGACATGCTTTGAGGCCAGTGCATAGAATACAGTAATGAGCCAGACCATGTGAAAGTGGTACTTACCTAGTGAGCAGGGAAAAGTGGGCACTTTCAGCACACTAGTGTAACACCATCATGGTGTTACACTTGCAGGCAGAAAGTGATCTAGTAATGTACTTTGTGTGTTTGAGTAGTGGAGGCGGGTGAGACTGCCTTTCCAGAATTGTCTGAACCTTCGCTGGTCTGATACGCATTAAGAATCAAAATAAACCTTGGCTGGTCCCATATGCATTAAGAACCTAAATAAGTCTGCTGATCCCATTAAATACCAAAGTAAGCCTTTGAAAGTACCATTTGCATTCAGTACCAAAATAAGCCTTTTATGGTACCATTTGCATTAAATACCAAAATTAGCCTAAGCTTGTCCCATATGCATTAAGTACAAAAAAGCCTTTGATGGTACCATTTGCATTAAGAACCAAAATATGCCTTCGCTGATCCCATATACATAAAGTACCAAGTTACCATTTGCATTTAGTACTAAAATAAGCCATCGCTGGTCCCAAATGCATTAAGTACCAATAGTATCATGGTCTGGCTCAAATAAGTTATTGACTTCTATTAGTTTTGTTGTTGACTTTTATTAGCTGTTTAATGTTTTGTTTTGAGCATTTGTATTTAGATCATTTTTTGTTGCTGTTAATGTATTACCCAATCATGTATCAGTATTCTTGTATCACTCTAAGAAGCAGAAGAGTCCCACCATTATTATTTTTGTCCTGAAAATGTCTGTTTTTAACATTTGGGGAGCAGTTTGATCTGGGTCCATATTGTTTGCAATATAGTATACCTAAGAACATATTAGCAGATGGGAAAGTGGTGGATAGTGGGAAAAAGGTTAAAAATTGGCCAGTTCCTGACAAATGTTAGGTATAACATAGATGTGCATAAAAGCATTTTAACATGTACACAGCTACTTAGTGGGGCTAAAGAACTGAAATATTTCCCTGAGTCTTCATCTATGTCCCTACTTTGTGTGTGTGAGCAGCAATGACTGGTGAGACTGCACATTTGTGTAGGCTGGTCTGAGCCTTAGCTGCTCCCACATGCAGTCAGTTCCAAAATCTCAAGAACTGGTGAGGAGTGCGGTGGCTTAGTGGTAGAGTGCTTGACCCGAGATCGAGGGGTTGTGGGTTCGAGCCTCACCAGAGAGACTGCATTGTGTCCTTAAGCAAGACACTTTATTCTCTGCTTCAACCCAGAAAGAACCATCCAGACATGACTGAAGAAATGTTGACTGGAATGTAAAAAATCAAATCAACCAAAACAAACTCACAAACTGGCTGATAAGTCTCTTCAGTTTGACATTGTAAAACCCATTGAGTTTTCATTTGCCCGAGTTTTCATTTGCCTGCATAAACTTTTTTATTTGACAATGGCACTATTGTGAATTATCAGTTATTTGATCATCATTTCTTCATTGTCACCTTTTGCAAATGGTTTGGACCCAGATTAAGCCCGACAGAATATTCCGTGTGATCTGGATCCAAGCTGTTTGACACTCTGATCATGTATTTTGCCTTCTCAATGCAATTAAAACAATAATCAAGTTAGTTTATATGAGGCACACCATGCGGAAACCTGCTTAATGTCATTTGTGAACAACAAAGGGGCAGATCAGCCTGCGCATCCACGCAGTCTGATCAGCACCTTTGTTGTTCGCTGCCTAGATAGCAGGATACTCACTCTTGTTAAATCCAGAGTTTCAATGCTGTAGCTTAATTCTGTAGCTGAGGAGACTGGTTTGAATCTTACCTGGTCCGATATCCCTAAGACACATTTAGCATGGCGTGGCTCAATTATATCTTAGTTATGACATTTTCAAAAACTAATTATGGCTTAAATCTTTGCATTCGTAGTAATTTCTCACTTGCTTTTTTGTCGCCCACAGATTTTTTAACTTTCCTTGCTTGCATTGAATTTTGTCATCTGTTGATATTCTTATGTAAACAGTTTGGGCACAGATCAGACTCGAACAAACATCAGGCCTGATCTGGATCCAAGCTATTTGACACTCAGTTATGATAGTGTTCTTCAAAGAATTCTTTGAAAAAAATCAGCAGACAAAATCAAAAGCATGAAATATTACCGAAAAAAGTCCCCACTAGCAGGGCAAGAGTCAATATTCCATATTGATCATTTGCCAGTAGATTAGGCTCATGAAAGTCTTGTTTGACTAAAAGTGCAGAAAATTGTCTTAAGTTGTTTACCTCAGCTGAAAGTGGCCCTTTCAGCTGTTTCTTTTTTGGCTGTCAGTGAACATGTTCACTCTTAAGTCATTTTCTTGTTTCTCCAACCCTTTTCATTCTGGATATCAGTAAACAAGTACATTGCCAAACAATGAAGACCCAGATGATTTGCTGCATAAAGCCGTATTTCTTCAGGGTCTGCACTGTTTGCTAAGATTTAAACACATTTTCAGGAAGAGAAACATGGGAGCGCAGTAGCTCAGTGGTAGAGTGCTTGACTCGAGACAGGGGTTGCAGGTTCGAGCCTCACCCGAGGCACTGCATTGTGTCCTTGAGCCAAGACACTTTATCCCCTGCTTAGTACTGGTTTAACACAGGAAGACCCGTCCCGACAAGAAAAAAAAGTTGACTTGGACATAAAGAATCAACACAAACAAAATCAGAATGAAGATGGTTGAGAATCCAGATAAAGCTCGATTCTTGTAGAGGATTCACACAAAAACCTTGTTTGTCAGGATTATGAATAAAGCTCTAAGGATTTATCCTTTGATGTAAGCATGATCGAAAGTTTAGGGTTCGCACATGTTTCAAGGAAAATGTAATTGTAGTTTTTATTTATACTAATGTGATATATTAAACGTATGGTAAGTGTTCTAAAATATCAAACACTTTTCTATTTTTGTTCTAGAATAAAATGTTGGTTTTCAGGACTGGCATTCACAAAATGCTTGTCAGAGCAGCAAAAAAGAAGACCTCAATCAGACAGCTTCTTCACTCTGTTCTTGGTGGTTCTGTCCTGTTTGTCTAGGCCTTATTGGCAGGCAACTTACTAGTGTTCCAAATTTTAGAACATTTACTGTATTTAATGTTTTGTTTTGGTCACAATGTGATAATATTTTGTGCATGTTTATATAGCTGTTGGTTGTACAGAGAAATTAAATCATCGGGCCAATTGTATAATATACACATAAATAAACTATTTAAAATATGTGGTTACCTGGTTGTTGATATCAGACCTTTTAATTGCCCAGAAACTTTTGTTGCCTTATCTTGTTGTACTGCCACACGGGGTAGGCGGCAAATTAAAATGCTCTTAACAATTAACTGATGCGGATCAAAAATAGCTAGAAACAGTGTTTTCCATTGCCATTTGTCGCCAGCGGGGCGACAAATGGCAACCGAAAACTCTGTTTCTAGAGATTTTTTATCTACCTTCGTTGATAGTATTAACATTATCGATTGCCGCCTACCCGGTGTGATTACCCAAAGAAAGTCATGAAATTGGCTATAGTGCATTGTGGAGTTTCAGGAATAAACATATCGGAGACAAACTGAAAAATTACTCTGGTATTGTTAGTTCGGCAGACCTCTTGCATGTGTGTTTTTGTCACCTTATGATCCCGCTCATGATGTTTCTGGTCAGGTGTAGTACTTGATTGTATTGATTCCTAATCTTTGCCTTCCTCTTTATTTTGGTACAATTGATCTTTGTATTAGTTTGAATTTAGCAGAGACAAATTGGTAGTACTACAATGCAGTAGCCAGAATGCTGAAAAAGTTACGCACATCAAAGGGAGATACTGGGACAAGCAATGATTCTCTTCAATCGATCCCTTTAACATGGGAACATCTCTTGAGGGGATATATCTTTCAAAAGCTCTTAATTGCGTGAAAATTTTCTGGTATAAAGAAGAATTGCTTTTTTGTCAAGGAGACGGATACCTTTGGCCACATTGATGTATGAACAACTTATACATCTCACATAGATTGATACCATTCACAATGTTGTGACACGCTGGGTGAACTTTAGAAAAAACCAATTGCATGAACTACAATTATCCGACTACAATATTTAGAAGTATTTTCGCCCAAGATGTACATATTTCTGGTAGAGACATTTTTTTTTCAATTTTTGCTTATGAATTTTTCAAGGTCAAATTGAGAAATTGTAGATAATACCAGAAATACATAATATTTGGGTCAAAATACTTCTAAATATTGCAGTCAGATAATTGTAGGTCATGTTCATGCAAATGGTCTTCTCTAAAGTTCACCCAGCGTGTCACAATATTGCAAACGGTATTAAACCAGGAAGTAACCCTAAAAAGACTGATAAGCATGCTGCCGATTGCTCAAAAGCTGTATGTTGTGGCGTAAAGTGATCTATGTGAGATGTATAAATTGTTCATTAAACAATATGGCCAAAGGTATCCATCTCCTTGATAAATAGCAATTTTTGTTTATACAGGAATACTTTTCATGCAAGTTAGAGCTTTTGAAAGATATATCCCTTTAAAGGAAAGAATTTGCTCCTAGAGGGAGCGAATTATTTCCTTTATGAGCAGTTCATTATTGTAAGGAAAAAACACATTAAGTTACCTCCCTTAAATGTTACTATTTTTTTATTATGCATGTGCGTAACCAGCGTAATGGGTGCTACGACAAAGTACTATAGCCACAGTATAATGGGTTTTGTAATAATTGATCTGCCATTTATTAGTTGTAACTAAACAAAGAGACTATAACGAACTAAAAGAAGTGACACAAAGTACAAGAACCATGACTCTAGATTGCTTATATTCGGAGGCAAGGCCCTTTGAAAACCGAAGTTCCCAAATTTTATATGCTTGCTTGATAGATCTGATATGTAGGCCTAAAGGGTATGAGAGTTATCTAGCGCACAAGTTTTCCCCTGAAAGTTCATTCAATGGAGATAATTTAAAAGTCCATCGAGGGGGAGCAACCATCCTTGCACGCAACAACAAAATATCGAGCTAATAAACTTTATTCAAGGGGGACACCATTCTTGCATGCGACATACTGTCTCAGCCTGATATATTTGCCTACCAAATATCATCAAAATAGAATTAAAGTTATTGAGCGCACAAGTTTTCTCCTATTAAGTTCATTCAAGGGAGATAACTCAAGGGGAGTAACCATTCTTGCATGTGACACGCCGTTTTGAACTGATATATATGTAAAGGGTATAAGAGTTGAGCTCACAAGCTTTCCCCTATTATGAGTTCATTCAATGGAGATAACTCAAAAGGCAAGATAGGGGAGCAACCATTCTTGCACGTGGCACACCGACTTGATCGGATAAATATGGGCCTCGACGCGAGAAAACTGTCTTGGGGGGTTTGCGAACAACACAGGCGCAGACCAGCCTGCGCATCCGGACAGTCTGATCAGCGCTTTTGTTATTCGCTTTTTGGAAAGTATGATGTGCTAACTTGCTACAGGTAAAATTGCAATTTTCTAGCTAGTCTCTGTAGCTGAGGAGACTGATTTGAATCTCACTTTTTCGGAAACCCCGAAGACAGGTTTTCTCGCAAGGAGGCCCATATATTATCAAAATATTTCGAAGGTGATTAAAGTTGCCTTGGTGGGGGTTAAAAGTCAAAGATCAGGAATCGATGCAATCAAAAACCACACCTGACCTAGGACTCAATAAGGGAAAGTGACAAAAACACAAGAAAACATCATATATAACAAGAGAGCCAAGAGCCCTTTCTCAGATGACAGTCAAATATGGCTAAACAACAAATAACAAAAAAAAAAGATCCACAAAAGCACTGCGTTGAAACGGTCAGTAAAAAAAATACAGGCGGGCTTAAATATGTTTGACGGCACTCATGACCTCAGTAACCTCACCCTTGTTTCTGATGTAGATCAAGAAAAATAGATGTTTGGTTTGCATGAAAGATCCCCAAGTTAACGGTGTATCATGCAGTACAAGGAGATAAAACAAAGACAGCATATACAACTGATTACCGGAGTAGAAGAAATCCAACACAGTTAAAGAATAGACACAACATCAGGCCCTAACCCTCTCATTTATAGATAAGTCATAAGTCGGAACCGTCCTGGAGTCAGGTCTGACTCGCTGGCCTGCAATTAAAGAGGAAAGCAAAGTTGCCAACCGTGATTGGGTTGACCACCAAGCATGCAGTCTGTTGCAAATCATTAATGTTATAATCAATCTTTTTATAATGAGAAATTATTTTTAATAATCTGGGCTGAAAAATTATTAAAGCCAACAATTTTCTTAAATTTATAACCTACACTAAGTCATCATAAAAATCTGGTTCCGAAATGTTTAAAACATCATCCATATATCTTGTTGTAATGTTAAAAGAGTCAATAATAACTTGCGCATCATCAGAGACATCATAAAGTCCCTCTCATAAAATAAGAATAAATCCGCAACCAGAGAACACAACCAGTTCCTCTTGGAATCGCTACAACTTGTCTATATACGTAACTTAGTGTCAAATCGTATAAAATGTTGTCCAAGAAAAAGATCAGCTCAACACATACATTTTGACAAGACCATGTATGATATTTTTCGGCTGTTCTGAAGTGAAAATGCGTTCCTGTCGTTGCATGCAAGGTAAGGAGAGCTTATCTAATACTTCACCTGAATTTTAATAGACCAAAATAGAGTCTTACCGGATCTTTCATATACTTTTTTTGCAGTACTTAATAACATGTTTTTAATAGCAGTAAACATGTGATTAACAATTTAGAAAGTTAAAATTAAAAACTGCCCTCATATGAGACGCATGTATGGACGTATATCTGGAGGGGGTCAATAAGTCAAAACATTTTTTTTTCTGAAGAAGGTCAGGTTGGGTATCAAATTAAAAGGAAAGACGTGTAAAACATTCTGCCAGGAAAATGTTTACCTTTTAGGTTTGGTGAAAAGACTGTTTGTGACTTGATATGCTTTGGTTAGCCAATATAGACTTAGGCGTTTAAGATATAGGATTTTTATTTTTTGGTAAACATCCTCTCCTCGTGACAAGGAGTTCGGTGAGGGCTATCTTGTTAAAATTTTATTACCAACGATGTGTTGAAGCTTTTGGAAAGTTTGGTGACATATGCCATTATTCTGTAACTATAATAATTATTTAAAAAAAAAAACAGATAATATACTTAAGGAATAAAGAAACGCAACAGCAGCATGTATCCGCCACCTTACAGTAGGTTAAGCCACCACGTCGATTACTGTAAACATTTCCGAGACCGTGGCCAGCAAAAAAAAAGACTTTGAATAGCGTCAGACAATAAAAAATAGACCCCAAATCTAATTCGACAGTGAATTAATGCAGATTTTACAGGCGTTCTGTTAAAATACATGTTTTTGGTTTGCATACTGGACGATAAATTGTGCACAAGGATGCTCTTAACAAAATGCAACCATGCAGTTTTTGTAACATCTCTTGTGGAAAAATAAAATCATGGGTTTTCATTACAATGCATCGAAATACGCAAACAAATTAATATATTTATTCAGCATTATAAGCAATGGCATTGCTTTTAGCTTACAAAACATGTGCATCGTGTAGTGATGCAATAATTATAAAGATAAAGTTAACATTGCATTAGATAAGAACAATGTTTTGCATTAATCTTAATACAGTGTATACTGAGCAAAAGTGAAAACGCTACACCTGAATTGTTTGCCATCCATATACAAGATCATGCAAACCAAGAATGCCAATTAAAATGTATCTTAATGTCCAAATACTGGGAAATGCATAACGGTAAATGTTATACGGATGTTGTCACGAGGAAACACATGAAAGCCATTTAAATGTGACAGGGGTCCAATTTTTCAGGTTGCATTTGAGCAGAAATCTCACACAGTTTAGGCCTTCAGAAATCCACTGCCTACGAAACCCGACTGCACAAAATGGTAGTCTAGACATGTGACAACCAGAAATGTGAAGGATTTATCTCAAGTGTGTTTTGATCGTTTAAAAGCAAATTAAAAAGCGGGTTTTCCATCAAAGTGCCAAGTTTGAAATTTGAACACTAAAATCTCCATAGGAAAATGAATGTGTTGTTGCATCTTAGTATGAGGACATAACCAGTCGAGAGATCAATCCACGACAATTGGTCGAAAGACACTTGGTCCAATGCGACATTTGGTCGAATAAGACAACTGGTCGAATGTAACATTCAGTCGAAATGGAAAGTTGGTCTAAACTCATAATTTGTCGAAATGTGTCTAAAATTTGTCTAAAACTGGTCGAAAATATCAAACATTTATCAAGAAATAAACAGAAGTGAAACAACTTTATTTTGATTATGGGTTCAATTTGAGGTATGTCAGGTCCATTGCGTATTGTGGATGGATTGATTGCTTCAATACACTATCATCCGACGATGTTATATTTCCTATTGTCACACTTCCAGTAACATTTCTCCGTTTTTGGATCCAGCCTGTCTTTACAAATGAATATTTCAGAAAACTAAGCTTTCTAGCCGTGACCACGGCTACTTAAGTAATAGTTATACCATGGGTTGTCCGCCTGTACGTGGAGATAATCCACGAGTTTTAGCGAGTGGATTATCTTACGTACAGGTGGACAAACATGGTATAACTATTTTATACCACCTACATCAGTGTATACCTTGCACATCGTGAGATATTTCGTGCTAAAGTCGGTAAGGGTGGTATAAAAAACGATATAACAAACAACGTTGGAGATGAAAACAATTTATTCGCTTAGAAAATTTAATCACTCAACAATACTTTCCCGCAAGCAAGTTAGTGCAGCCCAATAGAACATTGTTCGGTAGTGTAATTATACATATAAAATTTTCGGCCAAATGTCGTAACTAAAAAAAGGAGTAGTCTAAGTGTCGCATTCGACAAACTGTGGCAGTAGACCAATTGTCTTTTTAGACTAATCGTCGTATTCGACGAAGTACTTTCGACGAATCGTCGTGCACCCTCGAGAAATGGTAGAAACAATGTGCTGATAGGTCTACCTGATTTGGCAAAAGAAAATGATCGAAAATCGTGATAAATCGAAGATTACCAAACATTTAGTTTTCATTTTTTTTACATATTTGATAAATTCGAAATTGATTTCTGAGCTTGTTTCAAGTGATACATCAGTTTTCTTGGGTTTTTATGCAACACAATTATGACCAATTTTGATAAGCATAATAATTTTAATATGCGCATGCGCAATAGCAAAATTCAGTGAATAAAGATTTAAACACTTAAAAGAGCATAACTCAGACATTAAAACGAGACAAATTGGAGGAGTTTCGACGCATCGCTTGCTGGATGTCTGAGAAACATTATTTAGCTTTAGTAAATTCCTTTTTGTCCAATACTTTCTCACAAAATATAGATTATTGTAGTGTAGCGTTTCCACTTTTATTCAGTATAGATTAGTTTCTGACACCTCTGACGAAATTTTCTGAATTGAAAAGTTTGTTTATAATGCGGAATTAATATATACTGAGAGAAAAAAGTTTAGCAATTATTTATAATGGGGTTTCAAATAGGCGATCTTTGAAGCATTAGATCTGTTGAATTGGCAGGTTCGCAAACATGTCAGTTGTTTAAAAATTACCTAATGGCTACCCGCAAGTGGTCAATAGAAACAAAATCCTACTTCTTAGTGAGAATTTGATCTGCTGAGCATTTTAATTTCAAACGTTATTCAATTGAAAGGGAGGTAATTTGGAAAAATACGATTTTCAGCTAAAACTGTACGAAAAAGGTTAACATAACATTCAGTTTTAAACCGTTTTTCACGTTCATGCTTTTGGATCAAAACATTTGACAGAAAAATTAAACTTTTAGTCGAAAACTATTCGGACTATTGCCAGATAAGCTGTTTAAGCAAGGGTGCATAAAATCAGGCTTTACATTATGTGAAATTTTAACCTGTTAATGTCACCGTACTCGTGAACGTTTGTCAACATATATATTTGACACTATGAAATTAAAAGTCATATTTCGTCTAAACTGTGAATCCCCAAAGTATATTGCTAAACTTTTTTCCCTCAGTATATTAATTTGTTTGTTTTTATATTAATTTGTTTATAAAGAAGGGTGTTATTGCTTATTATGCTAAATAAAGATATAAAGTGAGAAATTTTCACAACAAAAAAACTATGTAACTGGTTTAAAGCTGCATAGTCTGTAACTTTTGATCTTTTAATAATAGAAACCATGTTTCTATTTTTCAAGATCACAGTAAAAAGACTAAAGTTCAGGTATACATTTTACCAATTTCGTGAATCTTAACAAATTATCAGTATCAAAACAACAGCATTTATGTTAAAATTTAACGATCAATAATCATTGGTGGGACGCAAATAATTACTAATAAGGGAATAAAACACATGATAATTCACTTTTCTATGCAGTTTTCAGCTATAGTGAACATAACTTAATTATACTTTTACAAATGATTTAAAAAGATTTTTTTTTCGAAAAATGTTCATAGTTACAGACTATGCATCTTCAACTACTGATAATATACGTGTTACAAATCCACTCCAACCACTGATTAATTATTTGGGATATTGACTGAGTTTCTGTAACATTTTGTCAAAGTTTTCAGCAAATTGTCCTTTGGGCAAACGGTAGTTTTGGCAAAGCAGTTTTCAGCGATTGCGAAGTGTCACAGATCCAGAAAGAGATCAAAAAGATGCATTTTACTTTGTATGCTGTTAAGTTTTAGATAAAACCTATAGTGGCTGTCATGAAAAAGTGGCTAATACATAAACCATTGCATTATGCTTATATAACTATTTTTGTAAGATAACAAAGGATGATATGTCCAGAAACTAAGCATGTGTGTTGTAAATTTACAAAGCCACGTGTATTGTAGTAAAATTATGTCTCAACCAATTATCAAAGAACGTCGGAAGCCATTATGATTCATAAGTTTAACTGTATTTGATAATAGATTATTGGCATTGCTTACAGCAACCTTAGGCATTGGTGAAAATGTACTTTAGTTGCTCGGAACGACAATGGTCAGCCTGGGCCCTCTGAGACGCAAACAACATTTGCTTTAAATCTAATATAACCTATTGGTAGGACAAAAAGTAACAATATAAGTCATTTCAGACTGTTTGATTAAAAATAGTTCCAATACATAGTTTTTAAAATAATTTCACAGCCTGTGCGTTGTAAACGAGTTCGTAGTTAGGTGTAATGAAACCACCAGATTTTATTTTTCCACAAGAGATGTGACAAGAACTAAACGATAGCATTTTGTTAAGGGCATCATTGTGCACAGTTTATCGTCCAGTATGAGAGCCAAAAACATGTATTTTAACAGAACGACCGGACAAAATCTGAAAATCTGCATTAATTCACTGTCGAATTGGATTTGGAGTCTATTTTTTGCCTGGCGCTATTCAAAGTCTTTTTTGCTGGCCACGGTATCGGAAATGTTTACAGAGTTCGGTAAGACAGGTGTCTGTATAGCAAATCGCGAAATAACAATAAAACAAAAGTAAAAACGGTCCCATACCTGTTCGATTTGTTTACAATACGCTATTTTTCTTTGACGTCTGGGCGTTCAGAATCTGTAGGCTAAGCGTTTGTTGCACAGTACCTGCGTTTCTACAGACCCGTGTGAACATGTACATGACCCAGGGGGTGGGGGGCTGGGTACTCTATTTTTTTCTTCATACATAGGCTCGGGCCCAGCATCTACCATTCATCAAAAAAAAATGTAGAATTTCAAGCACCCCCAAAAATACTAGAAATTTTAGCAACCCAATAAAATATCCCCCATTCTGTACCTTGACCTTAAGATAAGACCCTAAAATGCATAGAAATGGCCCCTAAATATAGTCCCCAAAAATATTCACAAAATCTTCATACCCAGAAACATATTATTTTTTCTGAAAACCACAAAAAATATTGAAGTTCAAAATTTTGAACCCAGAAAAAACGACCCGAGCCTACGTATATATGGAAATATCAGAGTACACCGCCCCCCCCCCAAACCCCCCCCCCCCCTGTGGTATATGAGTTTTCACATTCGAGTAAAACTTGTGTAGGACGGTACCAACATACCGAAACGAAACGAAACTTACATATTGACATGAATCATTAAATTTATAGACAAAAAGTAACATCTATATATTTTTTTATAATTTGTTTCAGTATAGCACGCATGCGCCTTAAGGAGTGCAGTGGCCCAGTGGTAGAGTGCTTGACTCGAGACTGGGGGGGCCGCGGGTACGAGCCTCAACAGCGTCACTGTGTTGTGTCATTGAGCAAGAGCATTAATCCTAGCTTAGTACTGGTTCAACCAAGGAAGACCCGTCCCTTTATAACTAAAGTTGATGTGACGTAAAAAATTAAAGCAAACAAAACAAATACGCGCGTCATGCTTTTTGTGAAAATCAATACTTGTCAGTTTTCGAAAACCGAAACCGAAAGTAGGAATAATCAATTCTTCCAAACCTTTGTTTGTCTTCTATGTTTATCATTCAATCACCACTAATCCTCGTTTGGATTCTTTGGGAAAATCTATCGGGAAGTCCAACCAAGGACGAATCGGGCGACGAATGGTCGTAAAGAGCCTTTAAGAGGGATCAGGAGATATTAAGCTGTTTGTGGGACTTATTAATATATTTCGAAGGTCAGTCGTATTTGTGATTACAAACAAATCTGTGATAATGGATGTTTACTTAGCTGCTAAGCTACATCTTTGTTTATAAAATAGATTCACGGTGACGAATGAAAGAAAATTCTGTATAAAATTTGTCCAATCGGGTGAATAAAAAACCATAGCCTGACCAACTACGTAACTGTACTCCTATCGAGCAAGGACTTTTCGACTCGATCTTAGGGCTTCGTCAATAAATGAATGGGCTATTTGTATGATCCGGGGTATGTATGACTGGTAATCTGTGTGTGTGTGTGTGGGGGGGGGGGGGGTAACTATGATGTGCGGCGCGAATAGCCCCCTTTTTCAGCGCTACTAGGTATACGATAAGCCCCCTTTTTCTAAGAATAAGTATATGACTGACCCAGTTTTTCACCATTGTTATATGAATGGTCCCATTGTTTGACATCACTGTTTGAAAATACTTATAGTTTTGCTCAGAAATTCAGCTCAGAAACCAAAATTGTAATATTTATTCGTAAACTCTGTTTACGGACAGCAAAGAGGGTATATAAATATCAAAGAACAGTATATGAATATGTAAACATTTTTTCCAATCAAGTATGTGAATAGGTCATTTTCGAAGACCAGGTATATGATTGGGGTAGGTTTAAAAATACTGGGCCACAAATCCGTACCAAAATTACCCATAAGTTACCCCCCCAGGGTAATCTTTATTTATGTATACTTTCCAAGGTGTAGACAGTTTCATATCCCTGCCGATAGATAGATAGATAGATAGATAGATAGATAGATAGATAGATAGATAGATAGATAGATAGATAGATGCACGGATAGATAGATAGATATATGCATGGACAGATAGATAGATAGATAGATAGATAGATAGATAGATAGATAGATAGATAGATAGATAGATAGATAGATAGATAGATAGATAGATGCACGGATAGATAGATAGATAGATAGATAGATAGATGGATGGATAGATAGATAGATAGATAGATAGATAGATAGATAGATAGATAGATAGATAGATAGATAGATAGATAGATAGATAGATAGATAGATAGATAGATAAATAGATAGATAGATGAAAGGATAGATAGATGTTAGTAGATAGATAGATAGATAGATAGATAGATAGATAGATAGATAGATAGATAGATAGATAGATAGATAGATAGATAGATAGATAGATAGATAGATAGATAGATGGAAGGATGGATTGAAGGATAGATAGATGTTTGTAGATAGATAGATACATACATCCTTGAAACAACGTCATATCAACATAGATTCGACGTCATGACGTCAAATCGATGTTGATACGATATTGTTTGGCGTCATCTGCCTGCTGAGACAGAACTATCAACTTTCACAATGATATAAAAGTTTATATTGTCATATTTACTGGATTATTTTGTATAGCGAACATTTTTTTATGGTAGCAGCCAGAAATAAAAAAAATACTCCATCGATCAGATTGATCACCATGCGGCCTTAAATTGTAGTGCAGCGTTAACACATTATAAAAACGTATGGCAGGTTTGCTGCCATATGGTAAGAATATAGTTTTTTGTAGTTTTTTTATAACCCCAATGAAAAAGAGTGGAATTTTTGTGAATTCTAGGGGACTAAAAGGCGCTTTCCACTGGAAAAGGGTAATTCCACTAGAATATACTGGACTTTCCACAGGAATAAAGTGGATTCCAGTAGAATGGTGTTTAAAAGAAGTCTCAATGAGGCAGTTTATTTCGTACCTACACAACTAGCTATCTTGCTATAATGTATCTACAACATATGTTTTGGTTGAAATATAAGAAAACATGCAATTCTGCATGTTATTGGATGGCCTGCCACCGTTTCCAAAGACGTCTAGTATTAACCAGAGCCCGTCCTAAGAAGGCAGGAATTTTTGCTGAGATGTTGGATCTCTAAGCTTATCCTGACCCTCCCCAAGCAACAGCATGTTTGATTGGCACCTGAAATGAATTCCCCTGATCTTAGTCCCTTAAATAAATTCTGACCTCCACCCACACAGACAAGCATTGCTCTTGGTTCCAGTTATGACCTTAAATTTCATATCAAAACTGTTGTGTTAAGAGAGCACATGAGAACCTTGACAGTATACACTTTAATTGAAAATAAAATAGCAACACACGTTTTTGCTTTTATGCTAAAATGTATTGCATGCATACTCGACCCACTTATTATAACAACAGCCATTTCAGTTTCATTTGGTTTTTGGAATTGAGTGATCTTGACTCTCTTGATCTATTGAAACCGTCATATTGTTATTTTTTGTAATAAGGATAAAAATATAACTGTATTGTGGCAATAGTACAAGGGCTAGTCAAACTGGTACATATCACGCACAAAAGTCAAATTTGGCACATGTATGCAATGAATTGTACTGCGTCAGAGTATGCAATATACAAGACCATACAAAGTATGGATTGTTGTTGCTAAGCAACCTAAGAATATGAAATCACGTCATGCATTCACGCTGAAATAAAGCGTTGCCATGGAAACACTATACACATTTGAGGTTATATCAACTTGTGCATTTGTTGCAAATAAAGGGTCTGAATATATCTTGTTAGATGCAACAACTGTGAGGCGTTGAAATTCATTCCACAAATAAAAGGATAATTGAATGAATTTTCGTAAAATTTCACCCAAAAATTTACCCCACCCATCCACGATTCTGGAGTAAAACTTTTAACAAAGTGTCATATCATATAACCATTGCATTGTGTTTAGATATTTCTTCAAGGTTCAATCTGCATTATTTGACATTTTGATGAGATGAACGCGTGATTTCAATTTAAATTAGGAAAAACATAGATGAATTGGCAGAAATGTTTTTGCATTCTGACTTTGATTTGATGTACTTTGGCTGCACAGCCACAACAAAGTAATTAGCAGACATGGAATTGGGGTGTTTTGACAGAACAGAACAGAAAAAAAACTTTTATTTGCAATTTAACTCAGGACAAAGAACAAGAAATTTATGGAAGTTGGTGCTGCATCAGCTGGGTGAAGAGAGACAAAGTCATTGGGCCTTTATTAATAAAGCGTAATTTTGTTTGTTTGATTTGATTCTTTACGTCCCATCAACAATCTTTCAGTTAAACAGGGACGGGTCTTCCTGGGTTGAACCAGTACTAAGCTAGGATATAATAAAGCGTAAGATATAGGTCGTGGGTCAAGGTGTTGACCAATCAGAACTTGGTTTCTTTTTAGGTCAATGTCTCTGAACTAACGCAGGATTTTCAGGAGATGCCTTTTGCACGCTTTGGTGGTTGTAGACACAAAATTTAACGAGATCCTGAAGGTGGACATAAAAAAAGACAATGTCAATGGAGCTTGAAATTTAAGTCTAAGTCATCAGATTATGATGCGTGCTGACTCAAGATGTTGAGGGGATGCCTTATGCCTTATGTTTGATAGTGTTAAGCATTATGGTTAAGTTCCAGACAAACGAAAAGTGCCAGGTTTCCTCGGTCGTTAGTGCCAGGTTTCGTTAGTCGTTCAGTGTACCTGCATTGATTTTGTTATTCTTGTAAAATAAAAGTAAATTGTGTAAATTGGGACCAGTAGTTTCGCGCCAAATATAAGTAGTTGCATTGTATAATCTTTGACATATGAGCCTGGTCATGAGAAAACCTGGCTTTGCTGATTTCTAACAGGTCCAACACAAACTTGGCTGTGTAGTTATAGACAAATAAATGTTTATAGAAAAATGAACTGATCAAAGAGATGTCCAATACAAACTGAATTGCATTTTTACACATACAGAAAACAAATGCGCAGATCAGCTGTGCATCCACTGCGAAACTGATAAAGCATTGAAACAGTGACAATTAGCCTTATCGCTAGACATTCCGTTTTCTAATTTTTCCAACTTTCTATGTTGGGCTCGAATTGACCTTCTAAGCTTCAAAAACTTGCTATAATTAAGAAACAGATCAGCTCTAGCAGTGGATTGTTGAGTAATAATTCACTGTTTGGAGGTCAGTTGTAAAGAAGATCAAATCATGAGCGCTCAGCACAAGTGATTTATCTTTGTACACCTGGCCCACAAACAGTGAATTATTACTCAACAATTAATGCAATAGAGCTGATCTATTTGGATTTTAATACACAATAAACAACGAAAATACATTTGAAGTCTTCAGCTTCTTCCAACTTTCCGCCATTGCACTGAGGAAATCCCGCCAATAGTTGGATTGTGTCGCATATATTTACATGTATAAGTTACGTCTTTCCAGCGTAAAAACGACGTTAAACCGTCTAACGCCATGACTGACGTCATTTTGCAGTAACAAATGACGTCAGCCAGCGCGCTTCTTCCTCGCGCTTTCAAAGCTGTGAATTATTGTTTGATATATCACGGTTTTTTAGCATTGGCTCTATTGGAGAGGTGTATTAGAATCTTGAAATAAGATATTAATCTCTAAAACTTGTGTTGACCAGCATGTTAGGACACATCTAATCAGTGCCTTTTTGTTCATACATTTCAAAATGCAGGTTTTCTTATGACGTGGCTCATATATGAATTTGCATACATATGTATGTTTTGTGTATGATATTGTACATCATTTTAAACAACGCAATTCATAGGGGTAAAACCAAGAGTGCAATACAAATGGTAAGAAAGACAAAAGTACAAGTATTTAATGCATCCTGTGTAACGTTTTTTAAATTTGAAATCGATGCAGCTGGTAATAGATCTATGGCAATTCTGTACACGACAGTTTGACTCATTTTAATAGTCACAATTTATTTATTCTGTAGGTCGAATAAAGTGCAATCGAAAATTAGATGGCATTAAATGCAAAACGTATCTATCTATCAATCTACTTCCACCGCCATCCCATATCCGATACGCTATCTATTGTCTCTCTGCCTGTCTGTATGTATGTTTGTCTGCTGCCAAAATTTGAAGGGGTACTGGGATGCCTTTTTATCATAGAACTAGCATGCGAAAACTCAAAACCAAATTACAATATACAAAAGTTTAAACACAAAAGACAAAAGTAAAGAGCTGAAAGTTGTTACGCAAAAGACAATAAAGGAAAGAAACCTTTCTGAAGACAAAACTTAAAATACAAAAGGCAAAACACAAAAGATTAAGTAAAAGGGCCAAAGATAGAAGTCAAATGAATAAAAAAAAGTATATAAGTACACATATGGCCTTGCAATATAACGATTGTCTGTTCACACCACCACATTAGACGGACAGACAGACAGACAGACAGGTAGGCAGGTAGAAAGACAGACAGACATGTAGATAATCCCAAGAAACTTTAAGGGTGGTGGGTGGGTATAGGGTAGGCAATGGAAAACAGCTTTATGTACAACAGCAGAATCTAGGGTGAAGAGCCCCTCCCTGGTGATCTCGACCACTGTCCGTGTTAAGGCATTGATTAAGTTGTTGTTCATTCATTATTTCTTCTTGCTCTCATTGTGTGTGGGGTTATTGTATTTTCTTCTAATTCGGTGGTGTAGTTCGTAGTGATTTTATACATGTAGTTTTGCAGACATTTTGCTGAGAAAAGAGCCAGAAAACTGATTGCTTAAGTTTGAATGCTTTCTTGCTGTCGTGTGGCTGTTTGTGTACTGTGTCTCGTCATCATAGTGATTATGGAATTTCCTTGTAATACTTACTTGTTTTCTTATACTGAAAGAAAAACAGACGGACTGAAAGGCGGACAGACAGACAGGCAGACAGACAGACCGACAGGTCAATAAACTCAAGCATTTTTTTAGGCTGGGGGGGGGGGGGGGGTGGATATGAGGTTGAAGGTAGAAAAATGCATTTAGGCAAACAGAATGGTAGATAACCCCAGGAAATTTATATGGCAGTGGGACTGTGACGTTCGAAAACAGCATTAAAACTGACTGACAGACAGATAACCGATAGATAGATAGATAGATAGATAGATAGATAGATAGATAGATAGATAGATAGATAGATACGTTTTGCCTTTATTGCCATCTTATTTTCTATTGCACTGTATCAGATCTAGACCTACAGAATAAAATCTCAGAATTAATTTTTGTAACAATTTAAATGGATCGAATTATTATAGTCAGTCGAACTGTATTATATTGAATAGTACTGGGACAATGAGACTACTTTCACAGTGAGAGTAGCATAATCAAACCGAAAGCCTCCGGTAGACTTTTTGACTGTGATAGTTACCGGCTGCATCGATTTCAAATATATAAAAACTAACATTACGATGGATGAATTAAAACACTTATACTCTACCCTTTCTTTCCTCGTTTGTTCTCCATCTTGGCTCTACTCGTGAATTGTGCCGTTTAAAATGTGCAACATTGTACACAAAACACAAAAGTAAATAGTTAAAACGCCGAAATCAAAAGGACATAACACAAAACACTATGTCACATACAGGCTTCCGTATGTAGATGATGTTATTACATAAAAACAACATGTATCCGTCACCTTACAGTAGGTTAAGCCACTACGTCGATTACGTATGCCGGCTAGCATGCACGTAATCATCCTGACCCCCAGTAGAAAGTTGTGAAACACGGTCAATAAAGGTCAATTTTCTATCAAACCCCGCTTTGTTGATTACAAAACCTTTTGAATGAATTTGGGGATCCAGGAAATGATCAGCTTGCAACCTTACGTTTTGATTTCAAACGCTTAACGTCATAAACGTCAATACCAAATATTGCGTTAAATGTGGTAAAATTCTATTCCTCTTGAGTTTTGTCAATAAAAGCATATTTACTGCACGAATTATGACTTTAGAATGTTAGACGTCAATAAAATGTGTACTATGGCGTAAAAATTCATTCACCATTATGTTTACGCATTTTTTCTGATGAGAGGATGGCAAACTGGCAAAGTTTCAGCTTCAGTTAGCAAGTGTAATGCTTACTTTCCGCATATAACAGGTTGTTTCATTTGCAAAGTGTGCTGTGTTCAGTTTGACTAACGTCAATGTAACGCCCCGCTGACACGATTCTACAGGTTCTGTAACGTACATTTGTAACTATGTCCTGTTATCTTTAGGTTCGATAAATCCCGTAATGCACCATAGACCTAAACTCCACGGCTTTTAGTGACGTTAACCCTTAAAGCGCCAATCACAACTGCAGCAGACGACAAATTTTCCAAACATCTTTACTAATTTTCGAAAAAAATAAGGAATATTTCAAGAGAATTGTCTGCCAGCAGACAATTCTCATGAAATATCATGCCTTATTTGTTATTTTTGAAAAGGCAGCACATTTTGAAATTGTCGTCTTCTGCAAATTATAGGTGGCGCTTTAAGGGTTAAAAGCTTATTCTTTGTCATTGTGTATCCTTGCATTCCAGTAGCTGGTTTTGAAGCAATATTTGACTGATATTTCAACATGATACGATGCTTTCTTTGTTTGCACATTGTGGAGTCGACGCCATGTAACAAATCATGAAGAAGATTGGGTTTCATGATCTTCGTTCTGACATCCACGTCACAGTTTTACGTATTTAAGTGTTTTCATCTTGTGGCGTTAAGTTTTTCGTTAAAGTGACGGCTCTCGCATTTCATCGTATGCAATTAATATTTAACCAAAACATCATATAACGTTTTTACTTCTGTTTTATTGTTATTTCGCGATTTACAATACAGACACCTGTCTAACCAAACCGAGACCGTGGCCAGCAAAAAAAAAATACTTTGAATAGCGCCAGACAAAAATAGACCCCAAATCCAATTCGACAGTGAATTAATGCAGATTTTACAGATCGTGTCTGTTAAAATACATGTTTTGGTTTGCATACTGGACGATAACTTGTGCACAAGGATGCTCTTAACAAAATGCAACCATGCACTTTTTGTAACATCTCTTGTGGAAAAATAAAATCATGGGTTTTCATTACAATGCATCGCAATACGCAAACAAATTAATATAAAAACAAACAAATTAATATATTTATTCAGCGCTATAAGCAATGGCATTGCTTCTAGCTTACAAAACATGTGCATCGTGTAGTGATGCAATAATTAAACTGTATCTTAATGTCCAAATACTAGGAAATGCAAAACGGTAAAAGTTATACGGATGTTGTCACGAGGAACACATGAAAGCCATTTAAATGTGACAGGGGTCCAATTTTTCAGGTTACATTTGAGCAGAAATCTTACACAGTTAAGGCCTTCAGAAATCCACTACCTACAAAACCTGACTGCACAAAATAGTAGTCTAGACATGTGACAACCAGAAATGTGAAGGATTTGTCTCAAGTGTGTTTTGATCGTTTAGAAAAGCAATTTAAAAAGCGGGGTTTCCATCAAAGTGCCAAGTTTGAAATTTTAACACTTAAATCTCCATAGGAAAGTGAATGTGTTGTTGCATCTTAGTATGAGGACATTACCAGTCGAGAAATGGATCCACGACAATTGGTCGAAAGACACTTGGTCGAATGCGATATTTGGTCGAATAAGACAACTGGTCGAATGTTACGTTCAGTCAAAATGGAAAGTTGGTCTAAACTCATAATTTGTCGAAATGTGTCTAAAATTTGTCTAAAACTGGTCGAAAATATCAAACATTTATCAAGAAATAAACAGAAGTGAAACAACTTTATTTTGATTATGGGTTCAATTTGAGGTATGTCAGGTCCATTGCATATTGTGGATGGACTGTTTGCTTCAATACACTACCATCCGACGATGTTACATTTCCTATTGTCACACTTCCAGTAACATTTCTCCGTTTTTGGATCAAGTCTGTCTTTACAATATGAATACAGTGAGCCACTTTAGTTACGCACCACTTGTACAATGTTAAATTACTCGGAAAAGAAACATGATATTTTTATTCTGAGTCTACCAACGTAAAGCGCATCTATATTTGCATTAGCCGTTGAAATTTCATTGTGATCAGATCAGAAACAAATGAGAAAATAGATCTTTAAGTGCACTACACTCAAAACACCATTTCACATTGCATTATCTCGAATGAAACTCAGATCACATTGCACTTTTTTCAGAGTCGAATTTCTGTTATGCCAGAGATAAGAGCCGATTTATTCTTGGCAATATCTAAGACTGGAATGTGTTTGTTAACTTCATCACTTTTTTTTAATGTTTTACTATTTTGGTTCCCAGCTGGCCAAGATTTGAAAAAGATTGGTTTTAGTCCTTTTTTAAAGTTAGTTAAAATTTCGTATGATTCTGAGTAAACTAGTTATCAAAACACTTCTTTTATAATTTCATTATAAGAAACCATGCATCCACCGTTTATTTTCTTAAAAAAATTAATGGATTTATTGGCGTCATGGTGTTGACGTTAGTGATGACGTCACTACTACCAAGGCTATAAGACGTGTCAATGATAAGATGATTTAGTGTTTTGATACTTCTATGTCAACAAGTGACTCATAATAAAACAATTTGTGAAGAAAAACCTGTTTGGTTATTGTAACTGACGTTAATATGACGTCAAAACGAGCATTTCTTCCAAAAATAACGGTGTTACTAAATTCAACGACCGACAAAAGAGATTTTCCTTGAATAAAATAATTGTTTTTGGTGTTTTTCTGTCTCAACGATTAACATGGATAATGCCTAGCTCAAAACAAAAATAGAAAATAAAGTCGTTTAGGTTGCACGTGCATTTTTGTCAAAATTGGAAAATTGCCTTTGACGTAGAAAAATGATTCGCATGAGTGATTCTAATATCTTTTTTAAGATATCATCAAACAGATAAAATGTCAATAAATAAATTATTATAGCGAATGTTCAATTCCAGAATTTTTGTCAAAAAATGTGGGCCCTGAAAAAGTGGTGCGTAACTAAAGTGGCTCACTGTATCTCAGAAAACTAAGCTTTTTAGTCGTGACCACGGCTACTTAAAAACGATATAACAAACAACGTTGGAGATTAATTTAATTCACTTAGAAAATTTAATCACTCATTCTAACACACCTTGCCTATAGAGCCAACGGTAGCAAACTGTGATATATTGGACAATAATTCACTGCCAAAGTGTGTGATAGCTGACGTCACTGGAAAATGACGTCATTCATGGCGTTCGACGGTGTAAAGTCGTTTTTACGATTGAAAGACATTACAATTACATGTAAACGTATGCGACGTGGTCTAAGTATTGGCGGGAGTTTATCAGTGCAATGGTGGAAAGATGGAAGAAGCTGAAGTCTTCGAATGTGTTTCCGTCGTTTATTGTGTGTTAGAATCGAAATAGATCAGCTCCAGTGCGTGAATTGTTGAGTAATAATTCACTATTTGTCGGTCAGTTGTACGAAGATAAATCACTCGCGCTGCGCGCTCGTGATTTGATCTTCTTAATAACTGACCTCCAAACAGTGAATTATTACTCAACAATTCACTGCTGGAGATGATCTATTTCTTAAACAATACTTACCTGCAAGCAAGTTAGTGCAGCCCAATAGAACATTGTTCGGCAGTGTAATTATACATATACAATTTTCGACCAAATGTCGAAACTAAAACAAGGAGTAGACTAGGTGTCGCATTCAACAAACTGTCGCAGTAGACCAATTGTCTTTTTAGACTAATCGTCGTATTCGACGAAGTACTTTCGACGAATCGTCATGCACCCTCGATAAATGGTAGAAACAATGTGCTGATAGGTCTAAATGATTGGGCAAAAGAAAATGATCGAAAATCGTGATAAATCGAAGATTACCAAACATTTAATTTTCAATTTTTTATATATTTGATAATAATTTCGAAATTGATTTATGAGCTTGTTTCAAGTGATACATCATTTTTTGTGTTTTAATGCAACACAATTATGACCAATTATGATAAGCATAACAATTTTAATCTGCGCATGCGCAATATCAAAATTCAGTGAATAAAGCTTTAAACACTTTAAGGAGCATAACTCAGACATCAAACGAGACAAATTGGTGGAGTTTCGACGCATCACTTGCTGGATGTCTGAGAAACATTATTAAGCTTTAGTAAATACTTTTTGTCCAATACTTTCTCACAAAATATAGATTATTGTAGTGTAGCGTTTTCACTTTTATTCAGTATAGATTAGTTTCTGACACCTCTGGCGAAATTTTCTGAATTGAATAGTTTGCTTATATCGCCGAATTATATATTAATATATATATTAATTTGTTTGTTTTTATATTAATTTGTTTATAAAGAAGGGTGTTATTGCTTATTATGCTGAAGAAAGATGTAAAGTGAGAAGTCTTCACAACAACAAAAATATGTAACTGGTTTAATTACTGATAATATACGTGTTACAAATCCACTCCAACCACTGATTAATTATTTGGGATATTGACTGAGTTTCTGTAATATTTTGTCAAAGTTTTCAGCAAAATGTCCTTTGGGCAAACGGTAGTTTTGGCAAAGCAGTTTCCAGCGAAGTTTCACAGCTCCAGAAAGAGATCAAAAAGATGCATTTTATTTTGTATGCTGTTAAGCTTTAGATAAAACCTATAGTGGCTTTCATGAAAAAGTGGCTAATACATAAACCATTGCATTATGCTTATATAACTATTTTTGTAAGATAACAAAGGATGATATGTCCAGAAACTAAGCATGTGTGTTTTAAATTTACAAAGCCGCGTGCATTGTATTAAAATTATGTCTCAACCAATTATCAAAGAACGTCGGAAGCCATTATGATTCATAAGTTTAACTGTATTTGATAATAGATTATTGGCATTGCTTACAGCAACCTTAGGCATTGGTGAAAATGTACTTTAGTTGCTCGGAACGACAATGGTCAGCCTGGGCCCTCTGAGACGCAAACAACATTTGCTTTAAATCTAATATAACCTATTGGTAGGACAAAAAGTAACAATATAAGTCATTTCAGACTGTTTGATTAAAAATAGTTCCAATACATAGTTTTTAAAATAATTTCACAGCCTGTGCGTTGTAAACGAGTTCGTAGTTAGGTGTAATGAAACCACCAGATTTTATTTTTCCACAAGAGATGTGACAAGAACTAAACGATAGCATTTTGTTAAGGGCATCATTGTGCACAGTTTATCGTCCAATATGAGAGCCAAAAACATGTATTTTAACAGAACGACTGGACAAAATCTGAAAATCTGCATTAATTCACTGTCGAATTGGATTTGGAGTCTATTTTTTGCCTGGCGCTATTCAAAGTCTTTTTTGCTGGCCACGGTATCGGAAATGTTTACAGAGTTCGGTAAGACAGGTGTCTGTATAGCAAATCGCGAAATAACAATAAAACAAAAGTAAAAACGGTCCCATACCTGTTCGATTTGTTTACAATACGCTATTTTTCTTTGACGTCTGGGCGTTCAGAATCTGTAGGCTAAGCGTTTGTTGCACAGTACCTGCGTTTCTACAGACCCGTGTGAACATGTACATGACCCAGGGGGTGGGGGCAGGGTACTCTATTTTTTTCTTCATACATAGGCTCAGGCCCAGCATCTACCATTCATCAAAAAAAAAAAATGTAGAATTTCAAGCACCCCCAAAAATACTAGAAATTTTAGCAACCCAATAAAATATCCCCCATTCTGTACATTGACCTTAAGATAAGACCCTAAAATGCATAGAAATGACCCCTAAATATAGTCCCCAAAAATATTCACAAAATCTTCATACCAAGAAACATATTATTTTTTCTGAAAACCACAAAAAATATTGAAGTTCAAAATTTTGAACCCAGAAAAAACGACCCGAGCCTACGTATATATGGAAACATCAGAGTACACCCCCCAACCCCCCCCCTGTGGTATATGAGTTTTCACATTCGAGTAAAACTTGTGCAGGACGGTACCAACATACCGAAACGAAACTTACATATCGACATGAATCGTTAAATTTATAGACAAAAAGTAAAATCTATATATTTTTTATAATTTGTTTCAGTATAGCACGCATGCGCCTTAAGGAGTGCAGTGGCCCAGTGGTAGAGTGCTTGACTCGAGACTGGGGGGCCGCGGGTACGAGCCTCAACAGCGTCACTGTGTTGTGTCATTGAGCAAGAACATTAATCCTAGCTTAGTACTGGTTCAACCAAGGAAGACCCGTCCCTTTATAACTAAAGTTGATGTGACGTAAAAAATTAAAGCAAACAAAACAAATACGCGCGTCTTGCTTTTTGTGAAAATCAATACTTGTCAGTTTTCGAAAACCGAAACCGAAAGTAGGAGTAATCAATTCTTCCAAACCTTTGGTTGTCTGCTATGTTTATCATTCAATCACCACTAATCCTCGTTTGGATTCTTTGGGAAAATCTATCGGGAAGTCCAACCAAGGACGAATCGGGCGACGAATGGTCGTAAAGAGCCTTTAAGAGGGATCAGGAGATATAAAGCTGTTTGTGGGACTTATTAATATATTTCGAAGGTCAGTCGTATTTGTGATTACAAACAAATCTGTGATAATGGATGTTTACTTAGCTGCTAAGCTAAATCTTTGTTTATAAAATAGATTCACGGTGACGAATGAAAGAAAATTCTGTATAAAATTTGTCCAATCGGGTGAATAAAATACCATAGCCTGACCAACTATGTAACTGTACTCCTATCGAGCAAGGACTTTTCGACTCGATCTTAGGGCTTCGTCAATAAATGAATGGGCTATTTGTATGATCCGGGGTATGTATGACTGGTAATCTGTGTGTGTGTGTGTGGGGGGGGGGGGTAACTACCTATATATGACATAGTTATGATAGTATGGATGTGCGGCGCGAATAGCCCCCTTTTTCAGCGCTACTAGGTATACGATAAGCCCCCTTTTTCTAAGAATAAAGTATATGACTGACCCAGTTTTTCACCATTGTTATATGAATGGTCCCATTGATTGACATCACTGTTTGAAAATACTTATAGTTTTGCTCAGAAATTCAGCTCAGAAACCAAAATTGTAATATTTATTCGTAAACTCTGTTTACGGACAGCAAAGAGGGTATATAAATATCAAAGAACAGTATATGAATATGTAAACATTTTTTTCAATCAAGTATGTGAATAGGTCATTTTCGAAGACCAGGTATATGATTGGGGTAGGTTTAAAAAACTAGGCCACAAATCCGTACCAAAATTACCCACAAGTTACCCCCCCCCCCCCCCAGGGTAATCTTTATTTATGTATACTTTCCAAGGTGTAGACAGTTTCATATCCCTGCCGATAGATAGATAGATAGATAGATAGATAGATAGATAGATAGATAGATAGATAGATAGATAGATAGATGCACGGATAGATAGATAGATATATGCATGGACAGACAGACAGACAGACAGACAGACAGACAGATAGATAGATAGATAGATAGATAGATAGATAGATAGATAGATAGATAGATAGATAGATAGATAGATAGATAGATAGATGGAAGGATAGATAGATGTTAGTAGATAGATAGATAGATAGATAGATAGATAGATAGATAGATAGATAGATAGATAGATAGATAGATAGATAGATGGAAGGATGGATGGAAGGATAGATAGATGTTTGTAGATAGATAGATAGATAGATAGATAGATAGATAGATAGATAGATAGATAGATAGATAGATAGATAGATAGATAGATAGATAGATAGATCATAATTCACCTCAGTTTTGCATTAAAGAACTATAAAATTGCAGTTGTTCCCATAGTTTGTATAGCTCCCACAAGTATTTGCTTTTATAAAAAAAGATACATACATCCTTGAAACAACGTCATATCAACATAGATTCGACGTCATGACGTCAAATCGATGTTGATACGATATTGTTTGGCGTCATCTGCCTGCTGAGACAGAACTATCAACTTTCACAATGATATAAAAGTTTACTGGATTATTTTGTATAGCGAACTTTTTTTTCTGGTAGCAGCCAGAAATAAAAAAAATACTCCATCGATCAGATTGATCACCATGCGGCCTTAAATTGTAGTGCAGCGTAAACACATAAAAACGTATGGCAGGTTTGCTGCCATATGGTAAGAATATAGTTTTTGTAGTTTTTTTATAACCCCAATGAAAAAGAGTGGATTTTTTGTGAATTCTAGGGGACTGAAAGGCGCTTTCCACTGGAAAAGGGTAATTCCACTAGAATAAACTGGACTTTCCACAGGAATAAAGTGAATTCCAGTGGAATGGTGTTTAAAAGAAGTCTCAATGAGGCAGTTTATTTCGTACCTACACAACTAGCTATCTTGCTATAATGTATCTACAACATATGTTTTGGTTGAAATATAAGAAAACATGCAATTCTGCATGTTATTGGATGGCCTGCCACCGTTTCCAAAGACGTCTAGTATTAACCAGAGCCCGTCCTAAGAAGGCTGGAATTTTGCTGAGATGTTGGATCTCTAAGCTTATCCTGACCCTCCCCAAGCAACAGCATGTTTGATTGGCCCCTGAAATGAATTCCCCTGATCTTAGTCCCTTAAATAAATTCTGACCTCCACCCACACAGACAAGCATTGCTCTTGGTTCCAGTTATGACCTTAAATTTCATATCAAAACTGTTGTGTTAAGAGAGCACATGAGTACCTTGACAGTATACACTTTAATTGAAAACAAAATAGCAACACACGTTTTTGCTTTTATGCTAAAATGTATTGCATGCATACTCGGCCCACTTATTACAACAACAGCCATTTCAGTTTCATTTGGTTTTTGGAATTGAGTGATCTTGACTCTCTTGATCTATTGAAACCGTCATATTGTTATTTTTTTTTGTAATAAGGATAAAAATAGAACTGTATTGTGGCAATAGTACAAGGGCCAGTCAAACTGGTACATATCACGCACAAAAGTCAAATTTGGCACATGTATGCAATGAATTGTACTGCGTCAGAGTATGCAATAAACAAGACCATACAAAGTATGGATTGTTGTTGCTAAGCAACCTAAGAATATGAAATCACGTCATGCATTCACGCTGAAATAAAGCATTGCCATGGAAACACTATACACAATTGAGGTTATATCAACTTGTGCATTTGTTGCAAATAAAGGGTCTGAATATATCTTGTTAGATGCAACAACTGTGAGGCGTTGCAATTCATTCCACAAATAAAGGATAATTGATTGAATTTTCGTAAAATTTCACCCAAAAATTTACCCCACCCATCAACGACTCTGGAGTAAAACTTTTAACAAAGTGTCATATCATATAACCATTGCATTGTGTTTAGAAACTGCTTTGATAGCTGAATGCATATATATCTTGAATATTCTTAAAAAAATAAATTGTTACCATAGCAACAACATCTGGTGTTTTTGTCAAAAATAGAATTTCTATCGATTTTGGTTGCTGAGCAACGAGCATTGCATGTAATGTATTTTCATTCTATTACTGCCAGAAAAAAAGTCCGTTGTATTGTTTAAATGCATGGCTGCTTCGTGAGAAATGTCGTCAGCGCGAACGTACATCGATGATAGAAGGTCTTCGATTGCCTAATAAGAGCACAGTGAACTTCTATATGCAATGATACCCAAAGGTTTCTGCTTCTGCAAGTTAATAGCATCCTTCAACTTTCTGAAGATTATGCTATGTTTAAAGCACATAGAGAAAGGAACAGCTCATCCAGAATGTTGAGCTGATCATGTAGCCAAAATATGTATTCGAAAGTTTGTCTGTCGGAGATAGATTAGAACATCAATATTTACAATTAAACACCTTATACTGGCGCTGTATAGTACGTCAGCTTTGTCACCTGGGCTTTGAACCAGAGACTCTGTTTCCGTGATGTATGGGATGCCTTTTGGGACACCAGAATCCACGCTCATTGGTTCTGACTTTTCTCCTTTGACTACCACTGATTGTTTTCTGTCCTTCGGCCAGTTGTTCTTTATCCATGTATTAACCTCCCCTCTCAAGCTGTAGTGGTGGAGGTTGTGAGTGAGGAGGCTATGATCGACTGGTCTCCGTCTTTGTTGTTTGTAAGGAAACTATAATGCAGACTAGTTTGACCTGTGGGGATAATGTATGTACTCTCTGTAAACACTGCTATATATATTTACAGGCTGAAATCATTTGGTAATCAGATGATTACGTGAGTAGAGGATGGCCGATATAGGATCACGGGTTACACTCTACCGTGAGGAAATCAAGAACTGTATCCTAAGTGACAGCGTGTTGTCGAGGTTACCAGATATTATACCACGTGGTGAGTAGATACATCAAAGGTTAACTTTAACCGTTTGTAGACTGGAAACCTCTAAAGATGTACTTTAGCAAACAGTGAAAACCCAGATGATATGCTCCATGATAATAATAAAAGAGCTGTAGTTTTTGGTTTGGCGTGTTGCTTAACGTGAACAGTCAACAGCTATGGTCATGTCGGGATGGTCAGTTCAATTAACCAAACTTTTTCCTGGGCAAGCTTGACTAAGCGGTTAACCAGTACTTTGTGCCCATACTTTCGCTTGTAACTGACAACAACCCATCGTGAATCAGCGGGAGGGTGATAAATCTCCACGAAAGTATGGGACCGGGTGCGATCGAACTCGCGATCCCTGGATCTGCAGCCAGACACGTATCTGTAATAAGACGTGTAACACGTAACACGGAAATTGTCTGTATCAAACTTAATGGAAAATGCTAACAATGTAAAAAAGGTTACAACTGTGAGATTCATACATTTGTAGTGATTTACTCCCATACAAAATCTTTGAACTTATTTTCGAAAACAAGAGGTGTAAGATACGCATCCCTTTAAATGAATAATTCAATCGATGGCTGGTCGGTTAAGAGGACACACTTTTGATTATCAGATACAGGGTTCCCAATTATAGTCAGGTACTTGCTTCATGTTTTTGTTTTCTTTTACTATAGTCATAAGTGTGTTTTTACCCTATTTCTACCATTTTTTAAGATGAGCATTAGATAACTAAAACCAACCTTCGCATACGACGTTTTAAATGTCAAATCACAAGAGTGTAAGAAATGTTTGATACTGTCTTTTATAGCTGCATTAATAGGCCATGAAAAATGAGTTTGACAACGTTGGAACATAGCGTGAACTGGAGACCTGACAGGGGTATCTGTACAGACTGAAGCCGACTCGTCCTGCTTATAAAGAGCGGCATAGGTGCATCTAAAGTTAATGAAAAATGGGATAATTTATAAATAGTTCATTACGCACTTCTTGATGGACATTGTGAATATAGTGTATATATTTCCTAGATTATTTGTTTTGCATGTGTGTGTTCTAATGTTATAAGTTTCAAAAACAGAAACCAACTTTCTAAGTTCTAACGCAGACACCCTGCGTTGATTGTTAAATATAATATAGGTTTGAAATTCTTCTGCAACATGGTGTATCAGAGCCAGTATTTTATGGTGAATTAAGCCTTTTTCGAATCTGACTATTAACTATAGTTTGATTCGAACACAGATTATCGCTACTATAGTTACATCACGAACCTACAAGAGATCAACGTTGGGCCTTGGCACCGTTACTCTAGTAGCTTGTCTGGTTTCCTTCTCTAGATGGTTTCCAGATCTGTAATAAGCCTCAAAATGATTGTTAATAAATCTTGCTGTTTTCTATTTACAGTCCCATTTATCTGTAAGTGTTAATAAGTGTAGGTTGTGCGGTATATAACATCCTTTTCGTCTACGACGAAGAATTGAAAGGGGGCACACATGGCTATTCACTATGGTCATATTTGTATTTTTGCCAACCAACTGAAGTTGCAACTGGGGCTGTTCGGATGCAAATGTGTGCTCGCATCTCTTATGTCAGAACTTTGCTAGGAGCTATAGTAGGAATCGAAGTGGGTCTTCGTTGAAAATACAAAGATAATCAAACGTTATAAAAAGTGGGATCATATAACATGGCTATCATGTGACAGTCTGCATGCCTGTCTGTAAATACAATCATGGTTTATATCCAATGTTTCCTTTTAGCACACGAGTGTACGTTAGGCTTCAGAACAAATTGATTACCATTACTTAAAGGTTTCATCCTAGCTAGGGTTGCTGCCTCATGATTATCTGTGGCCTACCATGCTTGACTCAACATGAGGTTTTTCTTTAGCTTCGTAAGTCGTGAGAAATTTTCTTTGAATCGTCATTGTGTGTAAGTCTAAATGAGAGATACACATTTGACAGGCAAAGATTTGGGGCCAGTAATGGCTTATACTGCTATCTGCTCTAAGGCAGTGGCTCTGTTCTTGTTTATTCATTGTTTGGTTTAAACAATATTTTATTCAATATTAATACATTTTAAGATAAGTACAACATTTCAGGATAGGATCTGACATTAAGCTGTGAGGCTTATTGCGGTCATCTCCATGCAATTGTAGAGTTTTCAGTATTAACGAATGGTAGGATTAGTAATATTCGTTGTTTATTGTTGCTCTCGTTGTTTGTGGGGACTATGATTTATTTGGCTCTTGACTTATGCAGTTTGTTGTGTCCTTTCTAGTTTTTCAATCATCTTGATGTGGAAGAAAAAACCGGTTGATTTACTTCGTCTTTCTGATGTCTTGTTTCTGGTAGTGTTCTGTGGCTTTTCCTTATGGTGCCATGGGTTGGTCTGCAGTGTGTGATTATGGTATTTCCTGATGTGACATTTCTTATAATGATCATAATGGTATAACGTCATCTTGTCCATCAGAGACCTGATAAGAAAAAAACTAAAAAGACTTGACACAACATCGTGCGTGGTAAAACCCAGGTCAGGCCACCAGATAAGAGTGCGTAAATGCAAATTATTTTTCTTATTTCTCAACCAGAACATAAGTTATGGGTACTCAAAAGAACCGTCTCGATGAGACGGTTCTTTTGAGCTCCCAAAACACATATTTAAATTGATGGATAAGAAAATAATCGCAATTTTATGCTCAAAAAGTTTACTTAACTGGCCCTATGAACTACAAATATATTGTTCTCAAAGATATTTGATAAATATAATCATAAATATAATCATTTAAATCATACGTGCAAATAATAAAAATAACATGCAAAAAATACTACAAAAACATATGAAAACTACGTTAAACAATCTTGCCTAGTTCCAAATTAAGTCATCGTGGATTTTCTGTGAACAAGATGTAATTTGTCAGTCCCAACGCTGATCACGACTTTCAAGCAGCGTAGTTATCTTCCCTAACGATAGAAATAATATTTCTCATACATTTTTGGTCTGGACTCTGTTTTGGTAGGATTGGAAATAGTTCATAAATACGTACCATTGTTTGCGTCCAGTATATCACAAACGAAATGGGTATAATTCAAATTATCATTGTTTTAACAATGGCTATTTTTCAGACCTCCTGATTAGAAAGTTTAATTAAAATCAATATTGCTCTTTTTTTTTCAACCGGAACATATATTATTACAGGCCTTTAGTTAAGAGCGCATACTATAAAAATATTTTTCTTATTTCTCAACCAAACCATATGTTGTGGGTACTCAAAAGAGCCGTCTCAATGAGACAGTTCTTTTGAGCACCCAAAACATATGCTAAAAATTATGGGTTAGAAAATATTTACACTTTTACGCTGCATTTTTTGTTTATCTAAACCTATGTTATTAGTGCCCAAAAGAACCACCTCAATGAGACGATTATCAACTTAATGATAATACACTAATCAAAGGTTCATGCTGAAAAATTAGTTTTTACTATTTATAGATGATGTGATTCATCTGAGACAGCTATACGAGAATGATCGTCCAAGGGCAACTGGAAAAATGTTGACTATTCTAGAACAGTCTACCGAGCCTGGGAAGTGGAAGATGTTCATTGATGCATTAAAAGAAGCTGGTGAGTACTGCTATTTTGCATTTTACCAGTTGATACCAAAACGGGTAAGATTGTCTATCACTGATCACCAGGTTGGTCAGTCATAAATTTTTTGTTTGTGGCCGTGTTCCTTGGCTGAACCAGTACTGGCCAGGTGGGTTTGTGGTATTTATGGTTCTATGTCCAGGAACTCCCAAAGGCTCAACCGGCAGTGGTTCTGGTTTTAAAGCGTCTCAGAAGACGGGTCAACGGCTTAAAGTCTCATCCGACAGACTGGGAGAAGCCGGGAATCGAACCTGCGACCCCTGGTTTACAAGACATAGGCTTATCCCCTACACCACGGCGGCAGTCATAAAATATAATATTGAGGAAGTAAGTTGTAAGGAATGCTGCATGCCCAGTAATGTATTAAACTTTTATTATGACGAATAAAGTTGTGTATAATATGTGCAGGTTTTGTGATATGTTGCTATTAAGCTATTATATAATGCAGTTTGTGCATCAATTATTGTTACCAGGGCAGGATCATAAGTAATGCAACCCGACAACTAAAGGTGATAATGCAGTTTTGTTTATTTCCAGCCTTTAAAATACTCTCCCTTCACAGATACACATGGTTTCAATCTCTTCATCTAACCCCTTAAAGGCTTTCCCTTATTCTCTCTCGGGTATACCTCTAAGGAGGTTAAATATTGTGGCACCTAACTTTTGGCCGGAAGTATATTTTCTGCCAGCAAGTTTTTCATGAGGCGAGGGAAGAGAAAAAAGTCACAGGGGCTTGATCAGGAGAATAGGGTGGATGTTTTAAAATATAGACCCCCTGTTCTTTCAAAAACGAAGTCACTATTCCGGCCTCGTGACTTGAGGTGTTGTCATGTTACAAATAAATGCCACAGATTCCCGTCTTCGACGTTTCTGGTAGAATTTGACAAGTTTTCTAGGAACTTTTTCTTGTAAAACGTTGCATTCATTGACTTGCCATTGGGCACAGAGACTTGTATTGCTAGTCCCTTAGACGTGACAAATATGGCATGCATAACATTGTTCACACTGGTAATTCTTTTGGCAATACAAGGCCTTCTTGCCTTTTTGGCGAGCCAGTCTGTAATACTCTAATTTATTCAAGACTCACCATCTATTACTACATACTTTAATATTTTCTGACCATATCTTGGAAACTATTTTAACAGTTTATAGGCCGTCCTAACATGCGTGCATGTTTGCTTCTCATTGAGCAAATATGGGCTCCACCTAGTGCTTTCCTTCCTCATTTTCAAAATGTTTCGCAAAAAGTGCAGTACAAATGCTTTTGAAATTCCAACCATGTCCCCAATCTGCTGAGAAGTATATCTTGCGTCTTATTGTACTAAATTATTTTTTATTATCTTTGGACTACTTGCAGATTTAGATCAACAAGATTTTGGAGAACTTGTAACTAAACCCACGCCTGCACTGAATATCTTAACCCATCTGCAAACTGTGGAAAATGACATCAAATTACTGCCATAACAGTACATATGTCGGCAAAAATGTCCGTTGAACCTCTGCTGAGTAATGCGAGAGTCTAAATGTCAGCCCTGATTTCGTTTGTATTTTCAACGCTTTGCCCAATCATTTTGCCTTACCGCCTATGGGTTGGGTTTGTGCAAAAGTAAATTTCACGCGAGATATGGTGTCTACATGTGTAGTTGATACATCGACTGAAAGGTGTGAGAATGGAAAACACATACAAGGCGTGAATTCTGTCTTCCCATTGGCAGTTGGGGTGCAAATCAGCCAATGGCATTACTTGGATCCAATCCTCGTATAACTTTATTATACTAATAGCTTTACTTTATTGTATGAAACTTTTATTATATTGATGTGATAATTTAACTTCCCAAAACCTTTTCTAAATTTTATAGACAATACTATGAAATGGTATCTAAATTCCAAGTTGGACTTTAATCTCTCTTGCGCCAAGGACTTTCGGAACCTGAATTCTATGGTGACTTGGTATATAAATTGAAGAAGATTGTTGGCTCTAATAATTTTTCAGCGCAGTTCATTAAAATAATTTCCCACTGTAAAAAGATTGGCTATAACATTAATGTATTGCAACAGACTCCATGCTTGGTGGTCAAACCAATCCCCATTGGCAACTTTGCTTTCCTCTTTAATTGCATGCCTGTGGGTTGGACTTTAGACTCTACGACGGTTCCGACTCAAAAATATATCTATTGATGAGATGGTAGGGGCGTGATGCTTTGGCTGTTTGTTGGGCCCACCGGGGTTTACTTGTTGGATTTCTCTTGCTCCGGTATTCAGTTTTATTCACTGTTGAGTCCTTATCTTTGCTTTATCTCCTTGTTATATCTTGATTTATATGTTCTCGGAGATGATGCATTGATTAGTTAGGGGTCTTTCATGCAAACCAAATATCTATGTGTCTTGATCCACATTTGAATTAAGGGTGGCGTTGGCGCCATTAAACCAGTTTAAGCCCTCCAGTAAAATATTTTACTGACCATTCCAAGGCGGTACTTTTTTTGTGGATCTTTTATGTTTTTTCTTTCTTATCTTTGCTGTGCCTTTGTGCGCGTCTGTTTATATGTAAATTGTGGTCACCTGCTGAGAAAGGGCTGACCTCTTGGCTATCGTTTGTGGTGTCTAACTGTGAGTTTGTCACTTTCCTATTGGTATTTTTGATCAGGTGTGGAACTTGATTGTATCGATTCCTGATCTTTGCACCCTTACTTACTTTTATTATACTGATGTAATAACTTTATTTTATGGATGTGATAATTTTATTATATTATAACTTTATCATGATGTGGTGACTTTATTATAGTTTGATCAAGGTTACTATGGTGTGGTTACTGTGTTATGAGATAATGACTTTATTATGGTGTTGTTAGTTAGGGGATAACTATATTCAAAATTTTCATTTGTGGAGGTCTATTGTCGGATATACGGTCCGAAATTAAGTTTTATGGCGATGTGCGAGAGGAGCCATAAAACGTGATTTCCGAGCATATATCCGACGATATACCCCAAATGAAAATTTTCACTATGGTTATCCCTATTCTAATGGACTTAATGCTGTCTCATCTCAAATTGGAGAATTGCAAGCCGTACAAAGCCTCTCGTCATCCGACGAAGTGTGACGTAATTAATGACGTCAAACTATTTCTGACAGTATACCGTAGCATATACTTACACGAATATTTGATGTTATCCATTGAAACGTCGCATTCCCAAAGCAAGTGCATTAGAATTTATTATAATTATGCTATGATAACTGATTTACGATGTTGTAACTTTAACATGGTGTGATTCACCTGGACCTACCTTGTTATTCTATACACTTGTATCTTGATTTAGATACACTCCAGAGACCTGTAACATGCGTCTTTACTTCATACTTTGAACTGGAGCTGGCAGTATTTACATATGAAACTATGCAGTGCCACCTTTGTATATGCATGTATACAACTGGATTTTTGGAGGGCCCAAAAAGGTCAAAATGGGACTTTTTCTCGTTTGAAACCACAATCCTGGTCTGTGAATCATCAGAATATGCTACACACCAGTGTATTGAATTCAGAAGGCATAAAGAGGTAAAAACTGGTCTTGAATTGAATGGCACTGTAATCTTGGAAGTCTCTGAGAGGCCAGAATGGGTAGCAGTGAAAATAATTAAATTTTAGAGGGTCCCAGGATATAAAAAACTGGTCTTACTTGATTAATACTGGAATTCAGGAAGTTTTGGAGGACTCAGAACATGTCCCAGATCTATGCTTTGGGACAGGGAGGGTCCAAGGAGGTTAAAATGGGGCTTAACTGATTGACACTTGAATCCTGGATGTCTGCGAGATAAGTCAAAATGTATTGTAAACAGATACAATGATCTAGGAAGGGTCCTTAGAGAATGAACTTATCCTTAACATGTTTGGTACAAGGGGTTCCTTAAGAATGACAAGAGTTTCAGATTGAGTTTATTTTGATTAGAGTGTGAAAAGTAGAAAAATATATATACAAAGTTTTATTTTGTGTATGTGTGTTCTTAGTAGACTGATTGTGTCAATCACCAATCACAATGAAAGATGTTGTGGGTTTGAAGCGCACCAGAGGCACAGTGATGTAGCCTTGGACAACACACTTTATAGCCATTACCAGTACTTATTAAGCGCAGAAAACTTCTCAAATTACTGGAAAACCTTTATCAATTCAACTAAACATGCAAAAGTTGCTAACACCCATGGGATATGTTACCCAAAACAAGTATGTGTTGTTTCAAGAATAAGTCAAATCCTAAAAGTGATATTCATACCAAGTCCTATGAAACATACTGTTTTTTTTTCTGTGGAAATCCTAGCGACTTCATACTTACATATTGCATCCTCCATGTCTATCAGCCAATAGATGTATCTGTTCACTTGAAAAAATGACTGAACTGTTCACAACATACATGCAGACCTATCTATTCAGGTTTTGTAGTTCAAGTTTATTCATGACCTATGGCAAAACCAGACAGCCACTGCATCGACACCGTTCACAAAGAATTCGTACATACAGAGAGCCATACGTTTTCAAGTCTCATCTGTTACCATTTCATTATTTTTCAAATTATTTTCTTATTTAGAGTAAATTAAGCAATAGAAAAGAGTAAAAGCAAGGTCAAAATAAGTCCTGAACTTGACACTGGTGAAACCACTGCCATCTGTAAACCTCAACACCTGCGGAAAGATGAAACACAAACGTGTAGATGTAGATATATTATATAGAATATCTTACATGAGTGCTCATGTTTTATTGAATTTATTATAAGAGTTGAGGAAAAGAGATCAAATGCGAGGTTTGCTGAGCATTTTACCTGTTTTTCACAACGAGTTTTATAAATTCAACAATACAGGAGCACAAATGTTAGATTCTATTTATCATATGACATTGAAGTTATTGTGAAATCATATTTTTGGTGTGAAAACGTTAGGGTTTTGCCATATGCGTGAAGTTAAAATCGTCATTTCATAACGTTTCCTGAATTTTTTTAAACCACTAGTGGTTTCGCGATTTTAATGCACGGTGTCATTGCACTCCCAGACGCGACGTCATGTGATAAAGTATGGCAATGAAAGGCAGTTTGCAAATGTGCTAATGGAACGCTTACAATACACTGACCCAGCCTAATACATAATTTTAACAACGTGCTATTTATTAAATAGTCAAACTTTGAATGCATACACATGCATAATTCTTTGACCAGTGTACACATGTTACACATTTTCATTTGTTTCCATACCACTGCAAACATGAAAATGTATTCGTATTTAAAATAACTTGATCAACTGATGTAATTTAAGGAACCTTTGTATCTATGAAAAGTAACAGCATGCCCATTCCTTAGTACCCTAGGATCTAATTAGACCAGAAAAACTTCTAATTTGTGTCAAATTATTTTGCGAGACCACCTAAATGGGGAAAATATTGCCCTAAGGAATAAACCCATTTGAGCTATGTGAAATTGCATGGTTTACATGGCAACGCATAATGCACCTCTAAAGAATGGGGATGTCTCTACAAAAGTACTCATATCTCAGCAGCAACTCATCCGGAACTTTTAAACATGGTACCAACTGAATGTTAAGACATAAGACTTTCATTCGATGTTAAGATATGCAAATTATCAAATTTGCATAATTTTGTTTGTTTGATTTGATTCTTTACGTCCCATCAACAATCTTTCAGTTATATAGGGACGGGTCTTCCTGGGTTGAACCAGTACTAAGCTAGGATAAATGTGTCTTGCTCAAGGACCACAACGCAGTGACGCCGGTGAGGCTCAAACCCGCGGCCCTTCGGTCTCGAGTCAAGCATTCTACCACTGAGCCACTGCGCTCCCATTAATCTGCATATTCATGAATATTAAGGAAAACATTAAAAATAAGAGAAAAATGGTAAAAAAAATTAAGGGGGTGTACATGCAAATTTATCTACATCTCAGCTGCTTACTATCCTGTACTTCCAGCCTTGGTACCAATTTAATGCTAATGCATAGCATGCTTACTTAATGGTCCAATATGAAAATTATCTAAAAATTGTAATCATTTATATTAATTAAATATTAGAAATGAGAAGAAAAAATAGAGGACAATTAATAGAATGTACATACAAAATGACTCATATCTCAGCTGCTATTTATCCTAGATTTCATACTCACTTACTTTCTAAACTTGTTCCAAAATTAAAGTCCAGAAAAAATTCTTTTATAGTGTTGTTTGATGCGCAACTCATTTAATTTGTTTATTAATGAGTAATTTTTGAAGATACAACCTTATTGATTCGTTTTCAACTTTTCTTTAGTTTACTATAGTTATATCAATTTTCATGAATATGTTCGTTACATGATTGTATATCTGACCATTGGAATAAAAAAATATGTATCAGCCTTAATTTGATACTAAGATTAATTGTCTAGAACAATTAAAAGATGAGATAGGAGTTATTTAAGAAGTAGACCCCCCGCTAATTTTTCTACGTTTTTCCCTGTCATTTCTAATGTTTACATTAATAATCAATAAATTTAAAAATAGATAATTTCACATGATGACTATTGAGTAAATGAAAATGTCTTAGCTTTAAGCTGGTACCAAGTGTGGAAGTCAAGGAATATTAGCAGCTATGATATGAGTAATTTTGTAGGTACACACCCTTATTTTATAACAATTTTTCTCTCATTTCTATAATTTAAATTAATATTCAAAAATATAATCATTTAATGATTTGCATATCCGATCATGGCATTATATGTGCTATGTCTTAGTATTATTTGGTAGCAAACATGTTAGTCTAGAACAATTAGCAGATGAGATATATGTTATTTTGTAGATATACCCATTTTATTTTTTTTGCATTTTTTCTTTCTTTGTTAAATGTTTTCATTAATATTTACAAATTTGTGAATTAGATTTGTATATCAGACTATTGCGTTAAAGTACTATGACTAAACTTTCATTTTGGTACCAGTTTTGGAAATCTGGAATAGTTAGCAGCTGACATATGGGTTATGTTGTACGTACTCCCCTTTAAATTTTCTAACAGTTTTCTCTTATTTTAAATGTTTTCATTAATATTCACGAATATGCAAATTAGATAATTTGTATATCTTACTATTTGGTTAAAGTGTTATGTCTTAATTTTCATTTGGTATCAATTTTGGAAGTCTAGAATAGTAAGCAGCTGACATATGGGTTGTGTTGTGCGCACACCCCTTTATATTTTCTAAGATTTTTCTCTTATTTCTAATGTTTTCATTAATATTCATGAATATGCAAAATAGATAATTTGTAAATCATGTTATTGGGTTAAAGTTTTATGTCTACACTTTTATTTGGTAACAAGTTTGGTAGCCTAGAATAGTTAGCAGCTATCATTTAGGTAATGTTGTACGAACCCACACACCCTTTATTTTCTCTACCAGTTTTCTCTTATTTCTCATGTTTTCATAAATAATCATGACTATTCAAATTAGATCATTTGCATATTGTACCATTGGATAAAAGTACTTTGTCTAGGCTTTGATTTGGTACCCAGTTTGACAGTCTATGATAACCAGCAACTGACATATGGGTAATGTGTATAGGTACACCCCCTTATTATTTCAACGAATTTTCTTTTATTTCTTTTTTTATATTGATACTCGTGAAATTGCAAAAACGAAAATTTGCATATCAGCACATTGAATAAAATGTCTGGGCTTTAATTTGGTACGTACCAAGTTTGGTAGTCTAGGATGAGTTGCTGCTTGGATACCAATCATTTTGTAGGTACACCCACTTTCTTTAGAATCATATTGTTGATTTTCACCTTAGGGGGGTGGGGGGTAAATTGTTCTAGGCAGGCCTCCCTGAGCCAGTTTTTTACTTTGCTATTTTGCGACCATTTTGTTTCGACAGTAACTGATAACTTGCTTTTCTCGAATAAGTGGAAGAGAGAAAAACATCCACGAAAGAATGTGCAGCAAGCATGTGTAAATATTGAGTCTGCTTGCAAATGACCCAGCTACAATGCCCGATGGGTTGCCATGGACAATTTTGTTTAATCCAAACAGGTTTTATTTTCAAAGACAATATCTTTTTGGCATTTAGTGGTCCCACTGAATAATTTCGCATCCATGAGTAATTGTCCTTGGGTGCACGGTAAGTCTAATAAACCCCTCCCCCTCCGAGGTGTGTGTGTGTGGGGAGGGGGGGAGAATAGTTATTCCATGATTATACCTCAATTTTTAGTTTCATTCATATGCATGAATATGCAAATGAGATTTTATTTTATATTAAGGAATCGTCAAATTGTATCACTGATGATATAATAACATGCACCAAGGACAGTTTTGGGCAGTTTTCAGTTTATATTTGCTTTTTATAATTTCCCCTTATTTTCTGAAATTTTAATCAGTATTGATGAATATGCAAATAAGATGATAAATCTGCATATCAGACCATTCTATCAGATGAAAGTACTATATCTAAGCTTTAATTTGCTAGCAAGTTTAATAGTGTAGGGTGAGTTGCTGATGAGATACGAGTCATTTTGTAGGCACACGCCCACTTTTTAAAAATCGCATTAACCCCCTCCCCTAACTGAAACTTACAGAATTTAGTTAATATCGCCATATTTTTCTGCAAACAATAGTGATATCATTGTGATGCATTTTTGAAAGTTCTCATTTTAGTGAAATCATTCCTCACGCATTTGGGCCAGACAATATGCACGGACTATCATAAAAAACCTGAACTAAGTCAGAAGCAAGATTTTTTGCTCAAGTTGTCCCCTCTGATTACCTCTTGATCACATTTTTATTTATAATTGCATAAATTGATGTCAGTGAAGACCCCCAATCATAAGAATATGTTTTTGGATTGGGTTGTACAAGTTTGGCATCCTTAACACGTTACATTACAAGATTTTTATTGCGTTTTCTTCAATTTGGCGGCCATCTTGGAAATATGCAAAATAGATAGTGAAGACGCCATTTTTCAGCTTGCCAACATTGGCTTTTGGATTCAGCATACCAAAATACCCCTAATAGGCATCTCTTAACCTTTTCTTCACAAAATGCCTGTACCTTCTTAAATAAGCGTATTTTTCTATTTTTTTCCTGACTAGTGGAACATGAAGATAATTCAAGGTCAGTGAAAATTCAGTGAAATTTGAAATGAGTCAGGGAAATTTGAAACTTAGGAAAAAGTCAGTGAAAAGATAGGGAATTTTATAACAACTTGTCATATTTTTGAATGTTGACAAAAATATTGTCCAATTAAGTAGATATATGTGTCTAAATTCTAGGGAGACAAAAATATAATATAGAACAATGGACTGATATGAGGTATAATGCTTGGGAAATACTGTTTTCACTTTCTGTCTTTCCATTTATCTGTCTATGACATTTTGTTTCTTTGATATCAGATATTTTTAGTATAGAGCTTATTTTAAAATTTCTTCAAACATCACCAAATACGTTCATTATATGCAATTGAAAGTAAGAGACTCATAATACAACTGTAAGGGGTATGGTCCAATTGTTTTAGAGTTATATTTCTGTTTGTAAATCCTAATAGGGTATGCTTATGTCAAGACAGTGCTGATAAACCCAGTCATATCACAGGCGTTGTTATAAACAATCTTAGATGCTTTGCTTTCATCAGATAGACACATTGAACATTTGGTTACATAAATAAGAATTGTCAAAATATAAGCTATGTGAAATTGTCTGTTAAATAAGGGTAATACTGAAGTGGGCTAAACTTGAATTTCCATGTTGATCCAGTTCTTTTTGCAGTTTTTGGTGGAATAATATGGTACATTGTCTTCGCACAATGGTTACAGTTAACATCTGTGTGAAGAAGTTTTGCTGAACAATTATGATTGACAGATTGGTATCTTTGAATACTTAGGAAAGTTTTTTTCCTGCCTGCTTTTATTGGTGTTACGGTTCTTCTTATTACACTGGACGACTGAGATTAGGTACCTTACTTTGCGCTTGATAATCATGATACTCTACACACCCAGCAATATATACTATTGACACAATGAACATTAGCATGAAGAAGTTTAATTGTTGAAAATATTTGTCTTTATGAAATGGCATCTGTGTTAACATTATCAACTTTTTCCTGCTTACTTTTAGATGAAAAAGGTAATTTTCATGCCATAATAATTCATTTATGGATTGTGACAACTCCTGCCACAGTTTAAGTGAAACTGCATGAACTTTGGCCATTACAGTAAAGACATATTGAACATTTGCATGGTGATTTTTCTTATACTTGCTTTTTAGGTTGAATCATTTCATTGTTGCAATCCCTGAACCTTCCTGAATTGGGTACCAAATTATTATTGAAGAATGACAGCCTCATTTTGTTTTCCTTTTGAAGTATGGGGTTAAGCAAAAATTGCTACCATACCTTTTGTTAAACTTGGTTTAAAGATGCTTCCAAAGGTAAAAGGAATATTGGTCAGTGGTAAAATGACAGTTTTATTGACCTACCTAATTTTGCTCTGTTTGGTTTTAAGTTAAGGCTACAGGGAATTATAATAAGAAGTTATATAATGCACTTGTATATTGGCTAATCCTTCTACATCTCATTATTATTTTTAAGTTAACCCATTTGCACAACAGATTGCTTTCTGGTAGTAATGCTAGGCATTTTAGCACTGCTGTTAATCAAAGATCACCAGAAGACAAAAGATCAACTGAAAGAGTTTTAATGAATGGATCATAAATTGTACCTACACTATTATAGGAACAGATGCTTGGAATTGCTGTTAGTTCGCTAACAATGCTCAAAGATTACCCACAAAGATTGACAAATTCCGATATTTTGGGTCAGGGAAATTTGAATTTGGTCAGTGAAAAGTCAGGAAAAGTCAGGGAATTTTACATTAACCCTGTTATATAGCATTTGCGCATATGTGTCAAATTAACGCTCATGCTGACGTATCTAGTGAAACTAGATGTATATACCTCATTCATATTTTGTGAATGCAATAGCATAGCCAGAACTTTAAAAAACAAACGCGCATCAAAGAGAGACTACTGTACCATGCAGTGATTCTCAGCAATTACGTTCCCTTTTTTAATTGGGAACGTCTCTTAAGGAACGCATTTGCTTCTAGATGGAGCGAATTTTTCCTTTAAGAGCAGGTCTTTAAGGTATGGAAAATCTCTTTTACCACATTAGGTTAGCGTCCTTGAGTGTTAATATTTTTATTACGCACGTGTGTATAATGCGCAATGGGAGCTACGCCAATGGTATGTGAGCGGCAAAAATTCTGTCAAGTCTGCTCATATATGCATTTATGCGCAGACTCCCCTGAACATTGGCTACTCGCGGATGATATAAGTACCAAGCCTGATCCCTTGCTGCTGGAGGATAGTATACGTACAAAAATCTCATGCTTTTGTAATATCTTTTCCCTCAGAATATCCACACTTAGTTTACTTGCTGGAGACGTCATCTAGACTTAGTCAAAACTATGACCACGAGCGAAAGTTAGTTCAATTGTTTTGGCCTAAACTTGTCAACAGAATTGATCCTGCAGAGTTTGTGCATCATCTCTACTCAGGAAATGTTATCAATATGGAAGATCTACAAGTGATAAATAGCAAACAGAATAATGTTGGCCAGCAAGCAGGTGCCATCGCTCTGCTTGAACGGATACAGTGTCGCCAGAAACCAGAGTACTGGTACCAAGCTCTCCTTGGCATCATGATGGACATGAGTCTTGATGATCTTGTGCAGGAAATGGAACCAGACTTCTACAATCAACGAATTAAATCCAAGGGTAAGTTACTCATAATCACACACTTTTTCATTTTCTTTAGTTTGACTGAAATACATGTAAATGGAAATTGGAATACTTTTCACCATCTCCCGCTTGTATAAAAAGAACAAAATACAATTTTTTTGACTTCCCAATTATCTCCTAAAATGGACATATATTTACATTTTCAAAGCAAGCCTTTAATGGATCTTTAGATTTTTGCAACCTTTCATGACTTCATGAATGACATATATTGATTGGCAGCTGCCATTGGATGTCTGTGTTCACACTTGCTGTTCTACTTTTCCGTTTTACACTCCAACAAAACCGTTAATACAATTACCTGTAAAATACAAAACTGTTTTGTTTCCTTAATTATAAATAATTTCTTTATTTTATATACTTATAATAAAATGTAAATATAAGCAATACTGTATATTCGATTTTTGGAATGTTCATGGAATCATGAATACTAGGATCTCTTGCAAAGTAACGTTGGGCTTCACGTGACTTTGCAAGAGACCCTAAGTATTCATAGCTTATTACTGGTTCAACCCAGGAAGACCCCTCCCTGTTTAACTGAAAGATTGTTGATGGGACGTAAAGAATCAAAGCAAAAAATCAAGGTAATTGTTTGCTATGTTTAGACCGACCATTTTGCTAAGTTATTATAATTATAAGACTATTATAAATTATAAAGTTATTGTGAATCATATCTTTTAGAGTTCAAACCCTCAACTGTAGGATACGCTGAAGGCGTTTCATGCATGGATACTGACCAATTAGAGGCATGTGGGTCAATCAGAGTAAATGTTATGTCAGGTAAGTTGCAACATTGTTCTTGTTGGTAGTTTTATTTGTGTTATTTTTTTCTGGTCTGGTTTTACAAAACATACACTCACATTCTTGTAAGTCATATTACATAATGCAATAGACACAGTCTTCCACTTTATGGGTATAGTCGTTTTTCTTTAACTTTACTTTTGGCTATTTTTCATCAAAAATCAGAATAACTAACTGGGCCAGTTTAACAAAAAGAAGAATCAAAAGTAATACTAAAATGTTAGATTGATATTATGTTATCAAGATCCATTGCCAATTGAAGGATTGTTTTTTGGTATTGTTAGCTCGCTTGAGCACAAAGTGCTCAAATTGAGCTTTTGGGAGTCAATGTCAGGAACATGTATGTATTCATTGTCATCAATATGCTTAAAATAAAAACCCTTTATCTCAGAGCCAATTTTCAGAAAAATCCACATAAATGTTTTCTAGGTAACCTTCTGCTAAGATATCTTAAACATTTAAATATTTCTGTGTGGAGTTGGTAAAACTTCTCCCCATGCATTGATATAGTGTTGATATTTTTCATATTCTGGGCTTTTGGGAATATTGGGTTCTGACGGAAAGCGGAATTCCACTTAAGCCAGTGCTAGGGGGCCTGAGAATTGTGTCACTTCCCATTAGTTGTCATGAACAGATTTAAGAAAACCAAGTCTGCTGTTTTCTAATATTGTAGGTTCTCTCTATTTCTAAAGGATCCGTTTTTACAGATTATTTAGAGGTCATAACAGATGTCGTTGTTTCTGTGTGTAGTTGGTAAAACGTCTCCCGTTGCATCGATATAGTGCTGATAGTTTTCGTATTCTGGTCCTTAGGGAAACTTTGGCTCTGACGGAAAGCAGAATACCGCTTAAACCAGTGCTAGGGGGCGTAGGAATTGTTTCACTTCCCATTAGTTCTCATGAACAGACTCAATAAAACCGAATCTGGTGTTTTTAGCTCGCCTGAGCAGAAGGCTCCGAGGTGAGCTAATAGTATACCAGTGACCGTCGTTCTTCGTCCGTCATCCGCCAACATTTTCAAACATATTCTCTTCTGAAACTACTGGGCCAATTGAACTCAAATTTCATATTGAGACTCCTTATGATAGGGAAACGAAAGTTTTTTCAAATGGTCCTGGTCACATTACCAAGTAGGCCGCCACGCCCATATATTGTAAAAACCCTTTAAAAATCTTTCTTCTCCAGAACCAGAAGGCCGATGACCTTGGGACCTGGTATGTAGCATTTGGAATGTAGGGCCTACAAAGTTTGTGATCCTAGGTTGACCTTGACCTACTTAACGTCAAAGTTAAAATTGCTTTCTAATGCATTTTTGAAAAGTTGATTTTTTTGAAAACTGTTGAAGCCAAAGTCATTATAATCACTAGATATGTTTAACCTTATGGGACAATGGCTATGAATAAGTCCCAAAGGTTAAGGTTGACCTTTGACCTTTCACTTGAGGTCAGTCATATTGAATTCCCATCAATATATTAAAACACAGTTTTCTCAGAAACCATTAAGCCAATTAAAATCAAATTTCATTTGAAGACTCCTTTTGATAATATAGCCAAAATGTATACAAATTGTTCTGGTCACATGCCAAACATGGCCGACATGCTCATATATGGTAAAAAAACCTTTAAACATCTTCTTCTGCAGAACCAGATGATTGATGACCTTAGGACTTGGTATGTAACATTTTGGATTTGGGCCTACAAAGTTTGTTCCAATGATGTTCCTAGTTTGACCTTGACCAACTTAACATCAAGATCAAATTTGCTTCCTTATGCATTCAAATTGGTAATATTTTGAAAAGTTGATTTTTTTAATACTGTTGAAGCCAAAGTCATTGTTTTCACTTGATACATTAAACCTAATGTGACAATGGCTATAAATAACTTTCAAAGGTCAAGGTTGACCTCTCAGCCAAGGTTGCCAATATTTGAGTCCCATCAATATATTAAAACGTAGTTTTCTCATAAACCACTAGGCCAATTGAACTCAAATTTTATATAGCAACTCCTTAAGTTGAGGGGAGTAAATTTATAACAAATTTTTATGGTCACATGACCAAGATGGCCACCATGCCCATATAAGGTTAATATCTTCTTCTCTGGAACCAAAAGGCCAATGGCCTTGGGACTTGGTATGTAGCATTGGGGATTGGGGCCTTACCAGGCTTGCACAAATGATGAATCTGGGTTGACCTTGACCATATTTATGGCAAGGGCAAGTTTGATTCGTAATGCATAATTCATTTTTCTATAGCTGTTTAAGCGGAAATCATAATACTTGAGAGAAATGTTAAACCAAATGAGACACATGTTTTATATAAGCACCAAAGGTCAAGCTGACCTATGACCTCGCATCCAAGGCCACTCATTTTGGACTGCCACATAATATCTGAACATCATTTTCCCCCGAAAGCACCGGGCTGTTTGAACTCAAATTTCATATGGAGTATTAGGTAGATATAAATATGATACTTGACCGAAATGGCCACCATGCCCATATAGGGTAAAACAACATATGTTTGAATAATAAGCCTTAGTTGACCATGACCTATTTCAACATTATTAAGGAGATCATGTGAGCGAGTCAGGACCTTCATGTCCTCTAGTTTAGATTGTAGATTCTCTATTTCTGAAGGATCCGTTTTTCAGGATTATTTTGACTTGTCAGAACACATGCTCGCCAGTGTCTGTGGCTTATTGCAATAGGGAAAAGTATTAAAAGTATTCTTCTCTAAACGTTGTGTTCAGAAATCAAAATGTTTTTTGCAGAAATAGTCGCTGGATGACATTGTACTAAAATAACTAAAAGGACTTTGATCTAACAAAAGCCATGGCCGTCATGTGTCATTGCCAGTTCCCCTTATGTACCTTAATAAGAAACATAAACATTTTCTCCTCTGAAACCATTAGTCAGAATCAAAACAATTTTGCAGAAGTGTGGCCCACCATAAATGAGCAGACACCGTTTTGATCCTCCAGAATACATGGCCGCCTGATGCACGTGGTCAGTTTCCTTTATGTACCTTTGTAAGAAACTTTAAACCTCTTTCCCTATGAAACCAATGGCCAGAACTGAAATAATTTTGTTCAAAAAATTCACTTGGTCACACCTAAAAATAGTAGATCAGCTTTGTCCACCAAAAACATGATCACCAGGGGCCTTGGCTAGTTTCCTTTGTAACCTTTATAGGAAACTTGTAGCAGCTTAGTACCCGGAACCAATTGTCATAATGTACACAATTTGGCAGTGGTGTTTACTATGTAACCATCCACAAAATAGCTAAAACAAAATTGATCAGTATAAAAGCATGGCAGACAAGGGGAGTGGTGTATTGCAGCTAAGAAAAAAAATCAAAATAATTGATCCCTCGAAAACAAGGCCACCAATGGGCATGGTTGATTTCCCTTATGTACCTAAACAGCTTACCTGTCAGAATTGAGAACAATGTATAGTATTTTTTACTAGGTGACCTCAGGTGTGGTGCTTGATTGTATCGATTCCTGATTTTTGCCTTCTTTCTTTTAGATAAGTAGTTAAATATATTTTACTTAATAGACATAGCCACCAGGATGGTGCTATTTTCCCATATATAACGGTTAAGGTAGTTCCTCAGTCATGTTTAAGATAACCTTGTGTTTAAGTAAGATTATCTTAAATTTCTGGCTTAAAGATACAAGTATTGGCGTTCACAAAAGCCTCCTTCACGTTTATGAACAAATCCCCATGATCAATTATATTTTGAACGTCTGGGCCTCTTCCATCCATCGATGGGTTGGAACGATACATGAACAGATATATTTCAAATTTTAAGTCTTGTTTTCTTAATGTCTAACACTCCGTCTGTAGCTGGTGCACATGAAACTTGTCGCTAGTATTGATTTAATTCTATGGACGTATGCTAAAAATTGAAATGTTGTTTATTATATGAGTGAAATAACGCCATGCATTAAAATCGATAAATCACTAGTGGTTTACAGATTTTCGGGAAACGTTAAGAAATGATGCTTTTAACGCCACGCATATGGCAAAATCCTAACGTTTTCACGCCAATAATATGATTTAAAAATAATTTTAATGCCATATGATAAATAGAATCTAACATTCCTGCTCCTGTATAATTGAATTTATTAAACTTGTTGCATAAAAGAGACAAAGATCTAGGATAGCCTCACATTTTATCTCTTTTCCTAAACTTGTTTAAAAAAATTTAAAAAAACATGAGCACTCATGTAAGATCCTCTTTATAGGGTGTGTTTTACAGTATTTGTCTCTATTTCCTGCTTTTAAAACAAATCAATATGAGGGCAATAAAAGAAAGAAAAACTATTTATTTATATTTTATTTTAAATATTCTAATTACAAATAACAATAAATAAACAAGCAAATAAAATCTAAGGACAAAATCTCCAGAAGACGCCCTAGGTGTGACCTCCAGGATCCAAACATCTACTGAATAACGTTGGTGCAACGCCAGTGCTTACAAGATTCACACTGCCTGGGGTCGTGGCTTATCAAGTACCTCTCATATTATTTGCATTGTCAGAAAATGCCTGATAAACGTTGTCTATATCATGGCATGTGCCTTTATCAGGTTATGATGACGTTGCACTTTTTGGATGATGTCGCTAATAATGCTGGATCAAAACCAAAATCAAAAATTACGTCATAATTGCTACTTTGAAGAGAGAAACAATAGGTAAACTGATAAATAGAATACCAGGTTTGGGTCTTTTGATATCAAGTTTACCCGGCCATGCCTTGAGAACGCATGTTGAATCGCTCAGCAAGCCTCGTGATGTCAACATGCATTCTCAAAGCCTTGCCTGGTAAACTTGATATCAATAGACACTCACCTAATGTTCTCTATTTATTGCAGCCGTGAAAACTTAAGATAATCTTTCCCTCTGAAATAGCTGCTCAGAATTTAAATAGAGGATCTGATATGAGTGCTCATGTTTTGTTGAATTTATTTAAAGGCGTAGGGGAAAAGAGATCTGATCTCTTTGCCGCGCATTTTATCTCTAGTTGGCAATGGGTTTAATAAATTCAAAAATACAAGAGCACGAATGTTTAATTTTATTTGTCCTATGACAGTACGATTACTTTGAAATCTTATTTCTGGTGTAAAAACGTCATAATTTTGTTATTATGTACGCAACGTTGTTATGGACATCATAACGTTTCCGGAAAATCTATAAACCACTAATGGTTTATCGATTTTATTGCATGGCATTATTTCACAGGATGTCATATAGCAGAATTGGTGACCTTAAAAAATAGCTTATAGTCGATTAACATGTCATGGGAGAGTGATAATTGCCTGTTTCCATTTGAAACATGTACCTATATACTAGAAGCAATTCAAACTTTAGTAGAATATTCTATAAGCAAAACATGAAGACCCTGGTTAGATGCTGTCTATTGCAGATTCTGATTTGGATCTGCATTAATGCTTATGTCCCCTTTTAATTAGTTTTTCAAGACAAATTAGTTTATGCAATTAAAGAGAAGCTTACAAATAGTTTGAATGACATTTATCTGAGAAAGTAAGAGAAATTCAAATAAAAGATCAGGAATTGATACAATCAAGTACCACACCTGAACCAGGACACCATATGGGAAAGTGACAAAAGCACAAGAAAATGTTACACACTAGAGAGCCTAGAGGCCACCCCTTTCCCAAAAGGTGACCACAAGGGATCATTAAACAGACATCAAAGAAGGCATAGACAAACACACACACAAAAAAGATTCACAGAAGAAGCACTGCCTAAGAGCGGTCAGTAATAAAATTACTGGAGGTATAACATTAGATGAACTAAGAAGAGACATTGCTTGTTCAATTGTTTGGATTCAAAGAATAGAGACACTGTTTGCTTACAATAACTTGCTGTATAATAACTTGAATTTGTTTGTTAATTTGCCTGAAGATATAAATTTATAGCTTAAATCTTTTGTATACTTTGTCTGCAACCATGTCGATCTATGTTTGATTTGCTTACTATCACATTGGTTCTATGTTTTGGACTGCATACTGATAATGTTTATCTTATCGACCATAAATGCTATGCTGAGCTGATATGGGTTACTAGTCTGGAAAGCAAATCAATCTAGTATAGAGAGAACTACAAAATTCGAAAACAAAAGACACGATTTCATGGACTCTGTTCAAGAGAGATAATGGGAACTACAGTTGAACCTCAAAATTTCAACTCCATTTGTTAGAAATACTCCCTCATTCAAATGCAATTTCATACACAATGTACTAAGCGAATAAGGCCTATTTATGAACTAATTTGATAACTGCATATAAAAAATATGCTTTGGTGTGTTAAGTCTGGTGATCATATTTACATTTCACCATTTGAAGAATGACCAAAAATCTCAGAAGAAAATGTGGCATTGTGCTTTCAAATCATTAAAGCAATTAGTATTCCTGACGTAGCCAAAAATAACACAAACTCGCTCTCATTTGTTTGTGATTATTTGGTATTGTAAATGTATTTTTTTAAATATAGGTCACGTAAAATTGGTTAGACTATTTCTATTTGGAAAGGTGTCAAAGCTAATTGGAACCTATCGGGAAACTTAGTATGAATTAGGCTTTTTCTCTTTGCCCAAAACAATGCTACGCCTTTGTTTTTCACCCAGTTCCCACAACTATGATAGAAAAATGAGAAACCAGTAATGTCCATATTCATATTTACTGGATAGTGGAACATTTTAATGCATTTTAAGCAGGTGCTTTGAGGCGTAAGACTTGTTGCACTTTCCATTATTTCTCATGAACAGCTTCAAAATAAAACGGAGTCTGCTGGTTACTTATATTGTAGGCACTCTCTTTTTCTGAAGGATAGGTTTTCCAGATAATTTACATTCTCTTTTCAAGGTTTTGGAGAAGCCTGTAAAGATGAAAACAATCTTAGTGCACCAGATATACAGCAAGACTCACAGATTTCATCTTCAGCTGGGACGGTAATTATTCAGTAGCTTTCATAGTTTGTTTGTTTGTTTGCTTTAGTGCTTTACGTCCCAAGTCAACAGCTATGGTCATTGCGGGACAGTCATTTCACCTAATCACACTTTTTTCCTGGGCAGGTTTGAACAAGCGGTTAACCAGTAATTCGTGCACATACTTTCGCTTGTAACTGACAACAACCCTTCTTGAATGAATCAGCGGAAGGGAGAAGAATGACCGTAGAAATCATTTTATGATCAATCTCCACGAAAGTATGGGACCGGACCGGGATCAAACTCGTGACCCCTGGATCTGCAGTCAGACACGCATCTGTAGCCAGACACGTTACCGACTGCGCTACGCTGCCCATAGTATTTTCTGTATCATCGTGTAATTATGTATGTTAATTTTACTACATATAACTTTAATTACGTTGCCAATCTATCTAGTTTTTGTTTGATTTGATTCTTCAACAATCTTTCAATTAAACATGGACAGGCCTTCCTGGGCTGAACCAGTGCTAAGCTAGGATAAATGTGTCTTGCTCAGGGACCACAACGCAGTGATGCCCGTGAGGCTCAAACTCTTGGCCTCTTGGCCTCGAGTCTCGCACTCTACCAATGAGCCACTGTGCTCCCTCTCAATCTATCTAGTGATATGATATTAAGTCACATGTATTACCTCAAAAACAATTAAACAGTAAATATAAAATAAAACTGAATAAATTATTAAAACAACAAAAACAAAGTGGATTTATATGGTACATATACGGCTTGATATTTTATACAAAGTACAGAAACAAATGACTATGCATACACGTTACCAAAATTAAACAACAATACAAAGTAAGAAAAAGGGCAAAGATCAGGAATCAATACAATCAAGCACCACACCTGACCCAGGATACCTATGGGAAAGTGACAACTTCACAATTAGACATCACAAACGAGAGCCAATGGGTAAACCCTTTCCCAGCAGGTGACCACAAGACATCAATAAACAGACGCACATGAAATCAAAACAAAAACAAGACAGAAACAACATAAATGATCCAAGTTAGTTAGAATATCACTTTTTATAAGTTTTTAACATATGACGTTAATGACGTCAGTGAATAACGTCATGTCATAAATTATGGTATGACCATAGGTTACATAGCACATTTGGAGGGAACAAGTAACGCCATGACGACCACCCTTACAACAATGTAGATTTTTTATTGAAATAAACATTTAAGGGCGATAAAATCACATTTATTGGGTCATATGTTAAATAGAATCTTACACTCTTGATAATTTATATTAAAATTATTTAGTTTGCCAAAGGCTCGTTTAATAAATTTCATATGAAATGATCACTCGTGTAAGATCTTCTATATATAATCTAAAGAGCATTTAATGGTGTAATGTGTAAAGACATCCAGTGGTATCAAGAGTTAGGCGGTTAAATCAATAGATTGACCACAAAGCCTCAGACATATCATTGTCTGTACATATGCATCTATTTTGTCATCCAGTTCTCAAGATATAACCTAGTCTTCAGTCTCATAAGCTGTGAAATCGGTTTGATAGACTTACATCATCATAATCCATTTGTGGTTAGAAGTTACCAATTAATATCATGTTTTACTAAGCTTGCAAGTGTACTAGTAACAACTCTATCAGTGTGTCCCCTCCAGGTAGCTGAATACATGCACACGTAGCAGGTCTTACATATGATCTACAGGGTTTGTTTTCACTGGGGTTGAAATCGTCAATTTTCCATTATAGATGAGATGTTCCTATCTCTTTATCCTAGGGAGTTGATATTTTACAGCTCGTCTAATTTGCTAGAGTATCTAGCCTGTTGCAGCCATTGCGTTCTGACAGAAAGCTGATTACCGCTTAAGCCAGTGCTAGGTGGTGTGAGAATTGGTGCTCTTTCCATTAGTTCTCATGAACAGACTCAATAAAACCAAGTCTGCTGTTTTCTAATATTGTAGGTTCTTTCTATTTGCGAAGGATCTGTTTTCCAGATTATTTTAACACTTGCAATGATTTTTAACTTCTGTAACAAGGCTATCAGTATCATAAACTTTGCAAAACTTTTCTAAATTTTATCAATGATATCATGATTTCTTATCTAAATTCCACGTGGGAATTTAAAGCTCTCTTGCACCAGGGACATTTGGAGCTAGAGTTTTATGGAAACTCATTGTATAAATTAAAGAAAATTGGTGGCACTAATATTTTATAAATGCAGTTTATTGAAATAATTTCTCATTATTAAAAATATTGATTATAACATTGATGTTTTGCAACAGACTGCGTGATTGGTGGTCAACCCAAACATAATTGACAACTTTGCTTTCCTCTTAAATTGCATGCTAGCTGGTTGGACCTCAGGCTGTATGTCAGTTCTGACTTATATACTTATCTATAGATGAGAGGCTTGGGGCTTGATGTTGTGCCTTTGTTCAGGCCCACCTGGGTTAAACTGTTGAATCTATTTTTATCTGGTAATCAGTTGTATGTACTGTTGATTCATCATCTTTATTTTATCTGCTTTTTGTATCTTGGTTTATATATACTAGGAAATGGTGCATCGATAAGTTAGGGATCTATCATGTGAATCAAACATATATGTACATTGTATCTGAATCCAACTCAGAATTAAGGTTGAGGTTGGTACCATTTAACATGTTTTTTCATGGTCTGCTTGGTCGGCCTGTTGCCTCAATAGTTGCTGCTATCTAGAGTGGCGCCCTTGCTCTTGTAAAGGTAAACAATAAAAATATGTTCCCTATGAGTTTGTTCCCTTGCCGTGGGGAATAATAGTGCCAGCAAGATATCGGATCATAGTGGCACATGTATCACCTGCTGTCCTGAACATCTTTACCAGTACAACTGATGGACTGGCCACTTTACCAAACTCTATCATTCAGATGGCCTTATTGTTTTACCCATAAAGCGCCACCTACAATTTGCAGCAGACAAAACAATTTAAAATGTTGCTACTTTTTAGCTCACATGAGCCGAAGGCTCCGAGGTGAGCTATTAGTATACCAGTGACTCTGGCGTCCGTCCGTCGTCCGTCCGTCCGTCAACATTTTCAAACATCTTCTCCTCTGAAACCACTGGACCAATTGAACTCAAATTTCATATGAAGACTCCTTAGGATGGGGGAACAAAAGTTTGTTCAAATATTCCTGGTCACATGACCAAGATGGCCCCCATGCCCATATATGGTAAAAACCCTTTAAAAATCTTCTTCTCAAGAACCAGAAGGCAGATGACCTTGGGACTTGGTATGTAGCAACGGGGATGTGGGGCCTACCAAGTTTGTTCGAATAATAATCCTAGGTTGACCTTGACCTACTTAACGTCAAGGTCAAATTTGCTTCCTAATAGATTGAAAAGGGAATTTTTTTGAAAAGTTGATTTTTTGGAATACTGTTAAAGCCAAAGTGATTATTCTTACTTGATATGTTGAAACTAATGAGACAATGGCTATCAATTAGTTTCAAAGGTCAAGGTTGACCTTTGCCCTTTCAGCCAAGGTCGCTCATATTGTGGTCCCATCAATATATTAAAACATAGTTTTCTCACAAACCATTGGCCCAATTGAGCTTAAATTTCATGTGAAGACTTCTTATGATAAGTCAACCAAAATTCTTACAAAATATTTTGGTCACATGACAAAGATGACCGCCACGCCCATATATGGTAAAAACCTTTTAAAAATCTTCTTCTCCAGAACCCGAAGGCCAGTGATTTTGAGACTTGGTATGTAGCATTGGGGATGTGGGGCCTATCAAGTTTGTTCAAATGATGATCCTAGGGTGACCTTGACCAACTTAACGTCAAGGTCAAGTTTGCTTCCTAATGCATTTGAATGGGAATTTTTTTGAAAAGTTGATTTTTTGAATACTATGGAAGCCAAAGTCATTATTCTCACTTGATATGTTCAATCTAGTGTCTATAAATAAGTTTCAAAGGTCAAGGTTGATCTTTGACCTTTCAGCCAAGGTCGCTTATATTGGAGTCCCATCAACATATTAAAACATAGTTTTCTCAGACAATTCTTGGCCAATTGAAACCAAATTTCACATGACAACTCCTTATGATTGGTTAGCCAAAACTTATACAAACTGTTATGGTCCCATGACTAACATGGCCACCATGCCCATATATGGTAAAAAACTCTTTAAATCTCTTCTTCTCTGGAACCAAAAGGCCATTGGCTTTGGGACTTGGAATGTAGGATCGGGGATGTGGGCCCTACCAGGTTAACACAGATGATGAATCTAGGTTGACCTTGACCTACTTTATGGCGAGGTCAAATTTGATTCCTAATGCATTTATATGGAGAAAATCTTAAAATGTTCTTTTTTCTATAGCTGAGCCGAATTCATAATAGTTAAACCTATTGAGACAATGGTTTATTAAGTACCAAATGTCAAGCTGGCCTGTGACCTTTTATCCAAGGCCACTCATTTGGACTGCCACACACCTTTCTAAACATCTTTTTCTCAGAAATCACTGGACTGTTTGATGGATTATTCATTAGATTGTTTAGGTCACTTGACCAAAATGTATATGGTAAAAACAAAATTTATACCATTATAAGCTGTAGTTGACCTTGACCTATTTTAACATTATTAAGGAGATCAGGTGAGCGCCCCAGGACCTTCAGGTCCTCTAGTTTTTAATTAACATATAAGGGATGACATTTCAAGAGAATCGTCTGCTGGCAGACGATTCTCATGAAATATAATACCTTATTTTTGTCAAAATTAGGAAAGATGAGGCAAAATTTGTCGCCTGCTGCAGTCGTGATTGGCGTTTTAAGGGTAAACAGTGGTTTGGATTGGCAGTCCTTTAATCAGAGTTTTGTTTTAATTTTACTTTATCTTTAGAATCCCAAGTGAACTCAACGTTAAGGGTTTTTTCATAATGTTCAACAAACGCATTCTGCATTGCCTCCTCACTGATCGACCTTTCAACAGCGTTGTTCTTTAATGGCTTGTTGCCTACTACATCGGGCGTCCTTTTTAATGGCTTCTTGCCAACAACATCAAGCGTCGTTTAAACGGTTTGTTTCCTACAACATTGACATTCTCTTTCCTAATCTAGTTTGCCAGTATAAGACTTTAGACAACCTGTGCTCTTACTCCCATAGACGAATTAGTCAGCCTTGTTTTAGTGCATAATGATAGTGAACCTCATGTCTGCCAATACGACTATGAGTGTCCTATTTTACTTGAGTGCAGTTGCCAGCCTTCCATGCCTTTAAAGCTTTGCTATTGGCTATGACAGCAACCTCATTCCTTCACCATGTTTAACAACTCAATCTGTAGGCAAAGTTGTGCCATACACTTGCTCTATTGTCTTCAGCAAGCCTGTCTTTAGTTTTTGTCAAGATTTCCTTTGTAGTAATAACAACTTAATTTCCACAGGGGGCACCTATGCCTTGAAGACTTTCTTGATGCAGCTGTATGTTTCATGAGCTCTGAGCTTCTATACTTTTATACTTTTGGATAAAGGCTTAACTTAATCTTTATTTTAAGTGGGATATCATTCGTTATGTCTCATACCAGCAAATGATGCTATAGAGCAATCTCCTCTTCAGAAATCTTCACATCGATAACAGACTTCTACATACTCTTCAAAATAACATACGTTGATATGAGATTCTGTATTCACTGGCCTGTGTGCGACGAAGTGTGGTTTTACGTCTCTTGAAGATTATGTTGGCAATGAGCATGTTTTAAAATAGCACTGCATATTCCAATATCCTCTCTTCTTGAACATACGGGTCTGGCTTGCAATATCCACGGCCTTCGTAGAATTTTCTGTAGTCCAAGTCTGTACTGCCTGTATAGCTCTTTCAGTCACCGTATAGGACGAGGAGTTCCAATGCTAGGATCAATGCAATCAAGAGTGTAGTTGATTATGGAATTAATTATGGCAATGCTGAGACGATGTTTACCTAGGCCGTTGTCAGACAATGGATAAAACTCTTGCTAACCAACTATAATCTTCAGCAAGATGATGCCTTGGGAGACTCGCCACCTCAGATACAATAGCTGGATTTTTCAAGCTAAACATCCATTGAACTTTAAAAAAAAATGTATGAGACTTTCAACGCTTATTTGTTTACATCTAAAAGCATTGTTTATAATAAAAGTTTAACCTCTGGATGTGCTCTTTATTAATGCTACAAGGATCGCCACAGTATCTGGTCTTTTAGACACAACAGAAGAAATATATGTTCAGATCTTGCAGGACTTCATATTAATGTAATAACATTGTAAACCCCTAAACCGTTAGTTTAAACAAATTATGTAATCTTAAAAAAAATATAATAGCCAATGGTGTTGCTCTGCCAATGTTGGATCCTGCTTGGACCATGTCAAATATTGGGAACAGGGCTTAGACATTGATGTTAATCCAGCAAGCATTTGAAAAAGTTCAGGGAGGGATCACCTGCAATGGCTAATATCTCAACTTATATCTTGATGGCAGTGTACCTTGCCAGTTTCCTAATTAAATAAGAGTCATCTCCCATGCCACAATAGCTGGAGACACAAAGCAACTGGCCTTAATAAAACTGCTCTGAAAAAAAGTGAAAAGACTTGAACATACCATACTAACTTATCACAGGCTAACTTGTAGGCTAACAGACACGCGTGGAGATGTTTGCCAAACCAGAAAAAAACATACAAAAACATAGCAAAATAGTACCAAGCATAAAAAGCACTAACAATTTGAATGACAACAGACAACAAATCCACAACAACAGAAGCCCTGCACTTAAACAGACAATTACCACTGTGAACACAGAATATATTAAATTAGCCAAACCTTTGCTCAAGAATTTGCCTTTGCTCAAATACACAAACTGCTGAGCTCACATTGATGAATACTAACCTTCAAAATACTTCAACACTAGTACAAAATCAATTCAAACCACCCAACTTGGATGAACCATAAAAAATTTCAATAAATGCCAAAAAGGTAAGTCTAAGAGCTAAATAAAATCACTTGTTGAGTCATTGCAGATCAGGCCAAAGACAAGCATCAGGCACCAGTCCACAGATGTTAGTTTTAGGCCTGGGCCATTGAGGCTAGGGCCTGGCTGGTCATTATGAAATTAAAGAGGAGACCATAGCTGCACATAATCCCTGGGTTTTGTAGTAGGCATGATATGGGCCTCGTCGCAAGAAAATTTGTCTTCGGGGGTGTGCGAAAAACATAGGAGCAGACCAGCCTGCACATCCGCGCAGTCTGATCAGCGACTTTGTTATTCGCTTTTTATATCATATCTAAACTTTTTACAAGCGAATTTTCACTTTGCTAGCTAGTCTCTTTTGCTGAGGAGACCAGGTTTGAGTCCCACTTTGTCGGAAACCCCAAAGACAGGTTTTCTTGCGACGAGACCCATATGTATAATTTTCATGTTATAACCTACTCATCTATAGCATTTGATAATCGTTTTGAATTGATCAGGAACAAGACATAATTGAGCCCTGACAGATGATTTCCAACAATGTGGTATTTTGACAAGCCTGTGCAGCCTCCTTTTAAGCTTAGAAACTCCAAATGATGTTCAGTCAGTAGCTTAACACTCATAGAATACTCAAGCCACTAGCAAAGGCTCTGATCAGACTGAGCGTATGCGCAGGCTGATCTGAGGCATTGCTGGTCGCACATACCACATTGTTGGAAATATCATGCCACAGATCATATTTTAATTTGTAATTTAACTGATTATATATAGGATGAAGAATTCTATTCCATCAACAACAGCATAACCCAAGCTAAGAAGTTATTATATGAGACTAAGATGAATGTGCCGGTTGATGATAATTTAGAGACAAAGCCTCTCAACGTCAATATGACAGGACAAAATGTTGTATCAGAAGAAGAATTTCATGATGCTGGTATGAATATATACATTTTATAGTCCAACCTAAAATTTAGGGGAAGGGAGAGCTGGTTGTCTTACTTTGTTTGCCTTCCTGGTGTCTTGTTATTGTTTTGTGGCTTATCCTCATGGTGCCATGTGTTGGTCAGCACTGTGAGATTGTAGTATTTCCTGATTATATTCACTTGATTTTATTTTTTCAACAGTAAAATGAATGAATATGACCGAGAAATGCCATCTTTACAGATCAGCCCTGGGCATACAGAGCATGTTGCTCACAGACAAGCAGGAATATAATATGCAAAGCAATGAGACACCTCTTTGGCAGCGAGATGATTACCGAAATAAGAAGTACACAAACACCATATTTCAAAATGAGATAAAATTAAGAAACCATCTAGAACCAACAATCCAAATGAACTCCCAATAAAAAATCACTGCTTTGGAACAGACAGCAACTTGAAAGGGTTTAATATACTGACCAATTTATCCTATTTACTACAGTGCCACAACAACAGAACAGATAACAGCATTGGCCAATGGAGGATGAATATATTGTAATGACCAAGGCATCCTATCAATTACTTTGGACTGGAACAATTTGGCCTGCGTTTGGTTTTTGGACCATTTTGTCTGAGACTTCACTGTGTGCATAAGCAACCATTTAAGAGGTTAACATATGAAAAAGTTTAAATTGGACACATGCTAACAGTGAAGACCCAGATTAGTCACTAAAGTAGTCAGCGTCTGATCAGTGTATTTAATGTCTGCTTACAGAATGTTATATCATAATTGAAAAATAAAACCCAACACTCTTATGATTTGGAAATTGGCTTTTCGATTTATAAGGGTAGGCAAGTTAATTTGGCTTAAATTTGTTAATGTAGACACTGGCAACAGGATTTAGACAAACCCAACCATGTAAATATGTTAGATTGTATGAACACGAATTATTATGCTAAAAGTACAGCTCACAGGCAAACCCATGGCCTTGCAAGTAAGAAAAATAGACAGAACACCCAAAATAAAGATCACAATAACAGGAAAGCAAGGTAATTACAAAACTAGAAAAAGAGAACCCTACAAAATACATCACAAGGAAACAACAATAATAACACACACAATGACCAAGGATTTAGATTTATTTTACAGGCCAAGTCTCTCCCACCCCCACCTACCATAGACTCTGCTATTGTTTAAACACATAAAATGTTTTGTCCGCATGGATGCTTCCCGACTTATGCAATGTATTATCACAGAGAAGCAATTCTTTTTCTTGGATAAGAATTTGTTAGGCGAAGCTGTTTGAAGCCGCAAAAATCCATGTTCAGATCTTGAGATTCATGCGCTGTTTGAAAATGGCTTTTACTTTACAAAACCTATCTAGGTCCTGATTTGTAGGTCCTGATTTGTTTTTGCAGCCTTGACTGATCATTTTGCTGATGCTTTTGACGCAAAAACGTTGCGAGCTTCTATGACGTGAGTTTGATGCTGACGCCATTTTGTTTTGAGAAATCCTGTGTAAGAAAAGGGATATTTTAATGATTAAGCAACGTTTTCAGTGTGGTTTAGTTTGAAATCAGGTAAAATATGCAAGAATAACGATTTCACATGTTTGTTTTATTGCATTAACACTTGGGGGGCCTCTCAGATGATGTTTGATCACTCGGCCTTACAGCCTCACGTTCAAACAGCTTCCTCCTGCTAATGCATGAAAACATGTGTGATCCCTATATTCACTGTCAAGAAAGAAGCTCATTTGATTGAGACAAAGGCATTGCATCACACAACAATCTATACAGATAAAAGATAATTGTGTATAATTCACTCACAGCCTCGTGTTCAAACAGCTTCCTCGGGACCCAGCAAATGTTAATGCATGAAAAAACATGTGTGATCCCTATATTCACTGTCAAGAAAGATTCTTATTTGATTTAGACAAAGGCATCGCATCACACAATAATCTAGACAGATTAAAGTAAATGGTGTATAATTCACTCAGATAAAATTATAAATCTGTTCATCATTTCTAAATTAACATGAAAGAATATTTTTTGGCTGACTTTCTGATGATGCACTGTATTTCTAGGGTTTTTGAAATTAGTCACTATGTTGCACAATAACGCATATTTAATATTTTCAGTAACTTTGCATTTTTTAGTTAAGTTAAAAGTATATATCCAAAAACGATCATATATTATTAGCTCACCTGAGCCGAAGGCTCCGAGGTGAGCTATTAGTATACCAGTGACTCCGGCGTCCATCCGTCCGTCCATCCATCAACATTTTCAATCATCTTCTCCTCTGAAACCACTGGGTCAATTGAACTCCTTTTTCATATGGAGACTCCTTAGGATGGAGGAACAAAAGTTTGTTCAAATGTTCCTGGTCACATGACCAAGATGGCCGCCATGCCCATATATGGTAAAAACCCTTTAAAAATCTTCTTCTCCAGAACCAGAAGGCCGATGACATTGGGACTTGGTATGTAGCATTGGGGATGTAAGGCCTACCAAGTTTGTTCAAATAATGATTCTAGGTTGACCTTGACTTACTTAACGTCAAGGTCAAATTTGCTTCCTAATAGATTTATATTGGAATTTTTTTTTTGAAAAGTTGATTTTTGAATACTGTTAAAGCCAAAGTGATAATTCTTACTTGATATGTTGAAACTAATGAGACAATGGCTATAAATAAGTTTCAAAGGTCAAGGTTGACCTTTGTCCTTTCAGCCAAGTCGCTCATATTGTGGTCACATCAATATATTAAAACATAGTTTTCTCACAAACCATTGGCCCAGTTGAGCTCAAATTTCATGTGAAGACTCCTTATGATAAGTCAGCCAAATTTTTTTACAAAATATTTTGGTCACATGACAAAGATGGCCGCCACGCCCATATATGGTAAAAAAAACTTTTAAAAATCTTCTTCTCCAGAACCAGAAGGCCAGTGACCTTGAGACTTGGTATGTAGCATTGGGGGTGTATGACCTACCAAGTTTGTTCAAATGATGATCCTAGGGTGACCCTGACCTACTTAACATCAAGGTCAAGTTTGCTTCCTAATGCATTTGAATGGGAAATCTTTTGAAAAGTTGATTTTTTGAATACTGTGAAAGCCAAAGTCATTATTCTCACTTGTTATGTTCAATCTAGTGTCTAAATAAGTTTCAAAGGTCAAGGTTGATCTTTGACCTTTCAGCCAAGGTCGCTTATATTGAAGTCCCATCAACATATTAAAACATAGTTATCTCAGACAATTCTTGGCCAATTGAAACCAAATTTCATATCACAACTCCTTATGAATGGTTAGCCAAAACTTATACAAATTGTTATGGTCACATGACTAACATGGCCACCATGCCCATATATGGTCAAAACTCTTTAAATCTCCTCTTCTCTGATACCAAAAGGCCATTGGCTTTGGGACTTGGTATGTAGGCCCTACCAGATCAGCAAAAATGATGAATCTAGGTTGACCTTGATCTACTTTATGGCAAGATCAAATTTGATTCCTAATGCATTTATATGGAAAAAATCTTAAAATGTTCATTTTCTATAATTGAGCTGAATTCATAATAGTTAAACCTATTGAGACAATGGTTTATTAAGTAACAAATGTCAAGCTGACCTGTGACCTTTTATCCAAGGCCACTCATTTGGACTGCCACATACCTATCTAAACATCTTTTTCTCAGAAATCACTGGGCTGTTTGATGGATTGTTCATTAAATTGTTTAGGTCACTTGACCAAAATGTATATGGTAAAAACAAAATTTGTTCCATTATAAGCTGTAGTTGACCTTGACCTATTTTAACATTATTAAGGAGATCAGGTGAGCGCCTCAGGACCTTCAGGTCCTCTAGTCTTAAAGACCGATCCTTTATGAAACGAATACACACCTTCAAAATTAGAACAAATCAGAAAAATTGAGTCATTTAATAATACTCACCCAAACCAATTCATCATCCCAAAGTACAATGTACAAGTATAATCCAGATGTAAGGTATCTTAACACAATATATGGTCTCTGGCTACTACTATGATAAACACCTTTTTTGATACGTGTTTGTGTATTTTTCAGTTGAGGATCATGGAATTGAGGAATGGTACCAACCTAAATCTGCTTCAAAGAAGCTAAAAAAGGAGGCCCACAATACTGATGAGCCAAAAGCAATGTTTAAAGAAGCAGATAGCCATGAAAGTGATGACAGTGATGATAATAATTTATCTTCTGATGACGATTTTTGGACGGAAGGTATCCATTTAGCATGTAAAATTGGGTCACTATCAACACGCCAGCGAAGCGCCATCCAAATGGCCTCTCACAGGTGGACTGATTGTGATGCCTTCTAAATTGTGCTTTGCTGGTGGACCATTTGTGGCGCCATCCAAATGGCGTTTCGTTGGTGGACCGATAGTGGCGCCATCCATATGGCATTTTGCTGGCAGACCGATAATGGAGCCATCCAAATGGCAATTCGCTGGCAGGCAGTGGCTTCATCCAAATGGTGTTTCACTGGCCGACTGATAGTTGCTCAAGATCCGATGCTTGTTGTGTATTCTATTACATGAATGACCTTGAAGGTCGAGCCATCCAAATGGTGCTTTGCTGGCAGGCTGATAATGGCATGAGATTGACTGCTGGCTGGGTATGCTATTACACCAATGTCCTTAATGTTTCAGAACACTTAACCTTTGTGACCTTAAATTTTGCAACTTTAACACATGTTACTGTTTTATGGTGACATTGGTAAGTTTTATGGTTTGTTGAACCATATTTAAACATTATTCTGACTTATTAGAATTTGATCCCTTTTCTGTGGTTATAGCCTGCTCTTTTTTGTTGGGAATGAGCCTTACTTGCTATATATCTGGGTTGATAATATATGAGAGGCACAGTGGGTGTGGAAAACTGCACTCAAAGGTCTTCTTAGGATTTATTTAGCTCTGACTATCTGTGAAGCATCAGCCACATTTTTTATTCATCATGGTGTGTTGATTTGATTATATTTTTTCTCTGTGACGATACATTACATTAATTAGACAGCCTCCATTTGAGCCAAAGCTTTTTTGTGTTTAACTACATCAGAATCTATGGGGAAGATTTCAAACAAGTAAAATGTATTAAAGCCCCCTAGTTGTTTAGGCTGTTGCGCATTCAAAGTTGATGATTTTGTCGTTGTTGATTCATTGTTGCTCCTATTGTAAGGTTTCGTCTTTGGTCCTTGTTTTGTTTTGCAGTACTTTGTGTCATTTCTAGTTTTGCAATTATCTTGATGGTCAAGAGATAGCTGGTTCCCTTATTTTAATTGTCTTTCTGGTGTCATGTGAACGTAAGTGTCCTAATGCTCTTTTTTCACTTTGCCTTGGGCAGGTCTGCAGTGTGTTATTTTGTTTTTTATTGATCATACTCACTCACTTTTTTGGTATCAAATTGTAACCACAGCTCTCCTTTATTTCAGCCAAGTTATAAATCAAAAGATTTATACATATTTGTGTGAATAACTTTTATGATTTTTATGCATGCTTCATCAATTTGAAGATAAGAATCATTATAACCTGCCAACTTAATTACCTAAAATAACTTAATATAAGTGATTTATGTTTAATCAACTGTGTTTCAGTATATTTTTTGCAACAAAAATACGTCAGGTTCTATTTTAACCTCCTAAATAGTAAGTGAGAATGATCAGGAAATACCACAATCACAAACTGCAGAAACCCCGTAGCACCTCGAGGAAGAGCCGCTCGACCATCACGAGACACCAGGAAGACAAATTAAGCAAAGCAACCAGCTCTCTCTTCCCCATCAAGATGATTGCAATACTAGAATGGAAATGAAGTAACATACAACAAAACATAGAACAATTACAGACTCCCACAATGGGAGTAACAATAAACAAAAAGTAAACAACAACAGAACCACCGCCTTAGAACGGACAGCCTTAATTTTATTTAATCATCTTCTTTACAAATATTTACAAAATACGCCATTTTAATTAAGAAATAGTTCAGCTCAAGCAGTGAATTGTTGTGTAATAATTCACTGTTTGGAAGTCAGTTGTAAAGAAGATCAAACCACGAGAGCCCAGCATGATTGATTTATCTTCATATAACTGAACGACAAACAGTGAGTTATTACTCAACAATTTACGTACTAGAGCTAATCTATTTTGATTCTTACACAAAATATACTACGAAAAGTAAGTAAGAGTGCAAAGATCAGGAATCGATGCAATCAAGTACCACATCTGACCCAGGATACCAATGGGAAATTGACAAACTTATAATGAGACACCACAAACTAGAGCCAAGAGGCCTGCTCTTTCCCAGTAGTTGACAAAACACATTTGAAAGTAAGAAAGGCAGCAAAGATCAGGAATCTATACAATCAAGTACCACGTCTGAAACAGGATACCACATGGAAAAGTGACAAAAGCACAATAAAACATTACAAAAAGAGCCAAGAGGTCAGCCCTTTCCCAGCAGGTGACCACAAGACAGCAATGAACAGACGTGAATGCATGAAAAACACAAGACATAAATAACAAAAATATTTGGATCAGTCAGTATAAGTATTTTACTGGAGAGCTTAGCCCGGAAAGCATGAAAAACACAAGACATAAGTAATACAAAATTTTGGAGCAAGCAGTAAAAATATTTTACTGGAGGGCTTAAACGGTTAAACACATTTAGAGGTAAGAAAGGCGACAAAGATCAGGAATCTATACAATCAAGTTCCACACCTCATCTAGAATACCACAAAAAAGGTGACAAAAACACAATAAAACATCACAAACAAGAGCCAAGAGGTCAGTCATTTCCCAGCAGCTGACCACAAGGCAGCAATGAACAGACGTGAAAGCATGAAAAACACAAGACGTAAATAACAAAAAAATTTGGATCAGTCAGTAAAAGTATTTTACTGGAGAGCTTAGCCCGGATTCATGGTGCCAACCTCACCCTTAAATCTTCAGCTTCTTCCAACTTTCCGCCATTAGGGGAGGTGTGTTAGAATAAGTCTTTACTTAGGCCAACTAATTAATAAGTGTGTTTGGGGTAACAAGTCTGAAAATATTAGGTAGGAAAGGCATTCAATTTTTTTAATACTTTTTTCTGGGAAAAAATAAAATTTTAAGCATTTGTAAGGCTAGATGCCTTTCAAAATGAATAAAATTATATTCTTTAGAAAACCTGAAAAAATCTAGATTTCACCATTAAATTAAGTTAGGGTCACAAGTATTTGTTTTATATGGCCTTAGCTATTACCACATTTATTAGATATATACCAAGTTCTTATCGGTCACTTTTCAAATTCATTATTTCTGACCAAACGCTTAAAGAATTGAAACAAATTTTTGCCTATATATGTACAGTTTTCTTTTACTCCAAAGTTTTTGGGATTAAAAATGGAAAAAAAAACGATCTTTTAAAGAAAAAATGGGTTTGAGAGTAGTTTTTTTTATAAAATTGACTTTTGGTTGGTTATAAACTGGTCTGTCCGACTTGAAAAACAACAAACAATTGAATTTTTGCGTATGGTAGATTTTTAAAGCATTTTTAAAAATGTTGCATTTTTCAAAATTTTTCAAGATTTTTGAAATTCACCAGTAGCTCCTGGTAAAATTGTTGAATGTACTTAATTTTATTTGAATACTTTAGGCCAAACACAGTATAACTTGATTAGTTCATTTTTGGCAGTTAAAGTTTTACCACCACTGTACACTTCCGGTTTCAATGTGAGAGTTTAAAAATCGATTTGGTAGCATTATATGTTAGTTTTTTTTCAATTTTCAAAGAAGAACGGTGACGTCTGGTGATAATGAATAATGGCTGAAAAATTCAATGCCGTGTCGCTGATAATAAAGCGTACAGAGCAGTGCAAATCTCAATGTAAATTGCAAGCTTAAAGCTAAATTTCAATGATTAATCTGCTAAAAGTGTTTGTCTTATGTTGTTCAGTAGCAAAAACGACAAGTCTGATGGAAACCAAACTTTTGAGGTTTATTCTTCTTATATCACGGTAGCCAGTAACATCTTCAAACAAACAAAAAACGTTAATTGATAGGGGCTCTGTGTTATGGTTTATATCGTAGAAAAGGTGTGACTTTTTGAAATGAGGGTACCTTTTCTCTAACTTCGTCCGTGCAAGAAGTACACATCATTTTTAAATGAAATAACTTGCAGAGTCTTAGCAAAGTATTGCTTTATCTCAAAAAGCATGAATTTTGTATACCCTAAGTTTCACTTTCTGAACTAGCATAAAAATGTAAGGTGACTGATAAGAACTTGGTTTTAGTATACATGTATGACATGATTTGGTGAATCCGTTGTTTTCCTGTATTTGGTTAATATTATGTGTTTCTATGGCTCATGTCAATTGTTACTGCATGTATGATACAATTATAAAGTTCTAAACAAGCTTTGATCCAATAATATATTGACAACATGTACTAGTGACTCCAAAATGCGTAATTTATATGTCAAACTGTGCAAAGTTGGTCGAAATATCTCATAATGTGGCATTTCATTAGGGTCTTTACATTTTGAAAAAAAAAACGATATTTGATAATGAAATGCACTTCAATTGGAATTACTGCCTGTCCCTCTGTGGCTCCTCAATTTATATATATCCAAGCATCAATGAGAGATGACATCAGTGGCCTGAAATCTGAAATAAATGGCCTCAAAGAGTGTACACAAAATATCTTGAAAATTATTTTAGAAATGTCAAAAAAAGTTAAAAATAACTTCGAATCTATACACCACCAAGTTACTGCGCTGTCCAGGCAAATAAATGGCAAAGATCTTATAATCACAGAGTCACTTGAACAGTGCAAAATCACTAATCAAACAGCAGCAATCCTTGAAAAGGTGAAAAGGCAGGGTGAAAATATCAAAGCTATCACCAAAAGCAATTCAAATATTCATAGACCAGATTCAAATAAATCAAGACACAAATCAAAATGTGATAACCGAAGGAAGAAATTCTGCTGAGATCCAAACAAACACTTCTAAAAGAATGAAATTGAAGAAACCAACGTCAAAAGCTAAACATAAGAACAATTCAAATCAAAATAATCAAAACAATCGAAGCGCTGAAAAGATTCCACAAAGTTTGAATGTTGATGTTGATGAAGCCAAAGATTATATAGATCGGACCAAAGGTACAAAGAAAAATATTAAACAAATAAAGCTACAAGTAGGAAGCTCAATCTTGCTCAATAAAAATATCAGACATCTTCTTCAGAAAATTAATGAGCTTCGTATTATCATGGCAAATAGTTCATCACCAGATGTACTAGGTGTCTGTGAAACGTTTTTAGAACCAAACATTCCCGACAATTGGGTGGCTATCGACAGTTATGTGTCTTGATCCACATCTGAATTAAGGGTGAGGTTGGCGCCGTTAAACCGGTTTAAGCCCTCCAGTAAATTATTTTACTGACCGTTCCAAGGCGGTACTTCTTTTGTGGATCTTTTATGTTTTTGTTCTGTCTTGTGTTTGCTATGTTTTGTGCGCGTCTGTTTATATGTGCTTTGTGGTCACCTGCTGGGAAAGGGCTGACCTCTTGGCTCTCGTTTGTGGTGTCTACTGTGAGTTTGTCACTTTCCCATTGGTATCCTGGGTCAGGTGTGGTACTTGATTGTATCGATTCCTGATCTTTGCACACTTACTTACTTTCTTCAGAAAAGATAGGTCTGATACAGCCAATAAAACTGGCGGTGGGCTAGTAATATATATATGGAACACAGTTAAGTATGTTCGAAGAACTGAATAAAAAGTTTCTGAAATTGAAATAATATGGACTGAAATCAAACTACCACATGCCAAAAATAGTGAGTATGATCAGGAAATACCACAATCACAAACCACAGACAACCCCATGGCACCGCGAGGAAGAGCCACTCAACCATCACGAGACACCAGGAAGACAAATTAAGCAAACTAACCAGCTCTCTCTTCCCCATCAAGATGATTGCAATACTAGAATGGACATAAAGTAACGTACATCAAAACATAGAACAAATACAGACTCCCACAATGGGAGTAAAATAAACAAAAAGTCAACAACAACAGAACCACCGCCTTACAACGGACAGCAGCCTAAGCCACTGGGGGCTTAAATGCATTTTTACTGGTACCAAATCTTCACCCTAGATTCTGCTGCTGTTGACAAACCTTTCTTGTTATGTACTGTTTATAGACCACGAAGTGCTCTCAATGATCCATTATCAACTTATTTGAGGAAGAGATTTCTATTGCACAAACCACAGGTCTGGAAGTCATTATAATGGGTGACTTGAACATTGATTTGAAAATACCTAGTAATTGTAAATGGAAAAATCTAATAAATCTGTTTGATCTAACACAACTTGTACAAGAGCCAACCCGAGTCACACAAACATCTGGGACCATAACTGATCATGTGGACACATTCCATCCAGAAAATATAGTTAACTGCATAATTTCTGATCTATCCCTCAGTGATTACTTCCCTATCTGTTTCACGAGAAAAATAAATCACAGAATACTTAAACATTAACATATAGCAACTTCATATCGCTGTTTCAAAAATTTTGATGAAAATTCTTTTCTCCTTGAGCTGACATGAGACCTTAATACATTTGTTGCTGATGAACTGAACATAGATGAAAATTTCAATACTTGGTCATCTTTTATAATGAAACATTTCAATGAATTTGCACCAATAAAAAACAAAAGGGTGAAATTAAAGAGCTTACTTGAGTGGTTTACATCGAAAATAAACTCATGCAAAATTTACAAGATAGAAGCAAACGTCTCAAGCAGTGGGATAATTATAAGCAATATCGTAATAAAATGTGACATTTAATAAAACAATCTAAGCGCAACTTTTTTACTAATTGTATTGATAATTCCAAGGACACCAAATCCATTTGGAAGCACATGAGAAATGCAAATGATGGGTCAAATTTGACATCTAGAAGATTACCCGAAGAGCTTGTAATCAACAACGAATGTATAAATGATGCAAGTGAAATTGCAAGTAAATTAAATGCTTTCTTTGCATCGATTGCTGATGGTCTAGGGGAAAACAGATCAACTGGGAGTACCTTAAACACTCAAAAAATGGGTCAGTTTGTTGATAGTTAAGTCCCTGGACATATAAAGTTTAATATCCCTTTTATAAACACTGAACAGGTAAAATCATATATCAATAAGTTGGACCTGACCAAGGCGACAGGACTCGATGATCTAGGTTCAAGAAAAATAAAGCTTGCGGTTGATTCACTATCTCCATCTATTGCAAGGCTTATAAATAAAAGTATTGAGAGTGGTAAATTTCTATTTTTCCCTTTTTTTAAGGTGGCGAATCCAATTTTAGGCCAATATCAATTCTCCCAACTTTAGGTGAAATTTAATGGCTTATCTCAATAAATATAAGCTTTTGCATAGAAACCAGTCAGGCTTCAGAAAAAAAAAAACACAGCTGCCAAACTGCTGTAGTCAAGCTACTGGGCGAAATGTATTGATATCAGGGAGATGGTTGGTGCACTCTTCATTGATTTTCGCAAGGGCTTTGATCTTGTCAATCATAACATCTTATTAAGAAAACGTTCCTTGTATAAATGTGCCACCTCTGTTTTAAAATGGTTCAAATCATACTTGAGTAACCGTAAACAAACTTTTGAGAGTGAAACAGGATTTGCTGATTTCGCATCTGTCCGCTCTGGTGTCCCACACGGGTCCATATTGGGTCTGACACTATTTCTAATATTCATAAATGATCTTCCCTGCTATTTAGAACGCTGCTCTTTTGCTTTATTTGCCGATGATGTAACCACACACACTCATGGGAAAATTATCAATGCAATATAGGACAATCTCCAAAGTAAATTTGAAAATTCATTGACATGGGGCAAAGTGTTTAAAATGCAAGTTCACCTCACGAAAACCACATGCATGCTAGCCGGGGCAAGACATCAAATACACAAGTCTCATCCACTAACAATTAAAGCAGAAGACGTAAACATACAACTGTCTCTAAACAAAAGCTACTTGGCGTTAACATTGATGAAACTTTAAAATGGAACCCCCAAATAGACTTTTTATGTTGTATACCGACGCATGCTAAAAAACTGTATTATCAAGGATACATACTCCCCTTAATCGACTGTGGCTGCCTTACTTGGGGAGAAACCTTCAATGCGAATATAGAGCGTCTATCTAAACTGCAAAAACTTGCCAGAGGGATAATACTGCATGCAGATTTCACTACTCCGTCTGCGTTCATGTTTATAGAGCTTGGTTGGCTCTCAGTAATTGATAGGCTTAAACATAATAAAGCCATCATAATATATAAGGCACTTAATAACAAAACAGCTGATTACATCACAAATCTTTTAAAACCAATGTCTGAAGTGCATACCCTGAATTTATGGTCATCCGAAAATGGTACATTATATGTTGGGAGGTCAAAGACATCAATATATGATAGATCATTTTCATGTCCTGCACCCTGTGTATGGAATTCTCTTCCTCAAACAGTCAGAAATGCTGGTTCTTTACCAACTTTTAAACATTTTCTTAAATTATGCTTTTAAAGTGTACCGTCTTTCTAAGCCCTCCAGTAAAATATTTTACTGACCGTTCCAAGGCGGTTCTTCTTTTGTGGATCTTTTACGTTTTTGTTATGTCTTGTGTTTGCTATGTCTTTGTAAACCAGTCATAAGCGGCCACACAAGAAGACCAAAAAATTGGTTTTCCAGACAAACTATCGCTTAGTGAAGGTTTTAAGTATTGCAGAATGCTTTAAGGGTAGCATTCTGCAATACTTTTGACTTTCTATGTGTCTTGATCCACATCTGAATTAAGGGTGAGGTTGGTGCCGTTAAACCGGTTTAAGCCCTCCAGTAAAATATTTTACTGACCTTCCAAGGCGGTACTTCTTTTGTGGATCTTTTATGTTTTTGTTCTGTCTTGTGTTTGCTATGTCTTTGTGCCCGTTTGTTTATATGTGCTTTGTGGTCACCTGCTGGGAAAGGGCTGACCTCTTGGCTTTCGTTTGTGGTGTCTTCTGTGAGTTTGTTACTTTCCCATTGGTATCCTGGGTCAGGTGTGGTACTTGATTGTATCGATTCCTGATCTTTGCACCCAGATTTTACTGGAATGTTTTTCGCTTTGCTGAGTATGCATCTCCAGATACAGCTGATTGGGCATGAGAATGTTGTCTGGACATTGGTCTGCGACACATACCTCCTGTCCATCAGGTTATCAAACTATGCTGTTGCGTCCACGGTACAAGAGCAACACTCATTCATGTTCTGTAGTATATTGCACAGATATATGCAACTGTTGATTTTTTAATGCTTTGATTTTTTTTTATTTTCTTGCTATGCTTTATGCGCTGTGGTACTTTTGAATGATAAATTTATTTTACTTATCACATGATGTGCCAAATTTGTTCTAATCTTGAGTTGTTTACCCTGGACATCTTAATATGGAACATGATCATTCAAAACTTTGTGATTCGTAAGCTGATTTTTTATCATTCGTTTATCGTATGTAAAAATGTACATATTCGTTTTGTATTTTCGAGGGCCACAAGGTAGAATAGTTATTTATAACTAATTGTGCCATCCCATTAAACATTGTATAAATAAATAAATAAAAATATATATGTATTATATATTTTGGACCATTCCAGCTTATTAGGTGAAAGTTATCAGGATTGATTTTGAATTCAGGATTTTGAGGCTGACTTTCCATAGAAAGTCAGCCTCAAAATGCTAATTAGGCAGATTATAATAGCTTCTCTGATAAGTTTTCAGATTATCTAAATACAATTAATCATTTAAGCTTGAAATTACTCACTATTGTAGGCGTCCTGCAAGTTTTAAAATTTGAATTTCTAAAATTTTTGAAATTTTGGCGGCTTTATTGTATCAAACCAGAAGGGATAATTCAATGGTTTATAAAGGGTTAAAGTAACATTATATGCAATCAATATTATTGTTTTTCTTTCAGAAAATATTGGGTCTAATCCTATGGAAAATTTGAAATTGCGTAAATACCAACTGGAACTGGCAGAAAATGCACTTAAGGGTGATAATACAATAATCTGTGCTGAGACAGGAACTGGAAAGACGTGGGTAGCTCTTCATATTGTAAAGAAACACTTGGAGAGACTCCAAAATGGTAAGTTATTATGTCTCCCCCCTTCAGGGTCGGGAGACATATTGTTTTTCCCCGGGCGTCTGTCCGTCCGTCTGTCTGTCTGTACGTCCGTCTGTCTGTCACAAATCGTGTCCGCTCTATAACTTGAAAACCGCTTAAGCTCTATTCACGAAACTTTATACAAATATCAATCAGCATGAGATGATGTGCAGAGTGCAAGAATGGTAACTCTGCCTTTTATACTTTTTGAGTTATTGCCCTTTGAACTTTGTGCATCACAAAATCGTGTCCGCTCTATAACTTGAAAACCACTTAAGCTATATTCACGAAACTTTATACAAATATCAATCAGCATGAGATGACGTGCAGAGTGCAAGAATAGTAACTCTGTCTTTTATACTTTGTGAGTTATTTCCCTTGGAACTTTGTGCATCACAAAAATTGTGTCCGCTCTATAACTTGAAAACAGCTTAATCTATATTCACGAAACTTTGTACAAATATCAATCAGCATGAGATGATGTGCAGAGTGCAAGAATGGTAACTCTGCCTTTTATACTTTTTGAGTTATTTTCCTTGGAACTTTGTCCATCACAAAAACGTGTCCGCTCTATAAATTGAAAACCGCTTAAGCTATATTCACGAAACATTATGCAAGTATCAACCAACATAAGTCGACGTGCAGAGTGCATGAAAAGTAACTCTGTCATTTATACTCTTTGAGTTATTTCCCTCAGAACTTTGTCCATCACAAAAACAATTATCTATGACTATTTTATACCAATTTATGATTGTGCAATAGGTAACTACATATGATTGTGCAATAGGTAACTACATTAATAGATATCTTTACTAGATACAAGCTGATTGTCTGCATGAAATGACTAGAATTTCTGTAAGAAATTGTATTTAATGTTTCTGTTTGAAATTGTATTTAATGACTCATGCTTTTGACATCAAAAGGGGGGAGACATCTATTTTTTTTGTAGAAAAACAATTCTAGTTAACTTTTTATGTACATGTATATGCAATAAAGTAAGGTGTCTTTTAACTAGTTAGACACTGTATAAGTAGGTAAACTAATTTTGCTATAAAAATTCAATATCTAGTTTGCAAATTGCGTTGAGAGTGTGTGAGTTTGTGATTAATGTCTCATCATCAGCTCAGGTTAAATTGAGAACTGACCATGACTTAAAGTCTCATCAGGCAGAATGGAGGAGCCAGGGAAATAAACTTAGGATTCCCAGTGGTTCAGCCATTACATCAAGTTGCGGCCACACGCCTTGTTTCTCTTTTCAAACATATTATATCAGTAATTAATAGATATATAGAGGATCTAACATGCGTGCTCATGTTTTAACGAATTGGGGAAAAGAGATAAAATGCGAGGCTTGTCGGGCATTTTATCTCTTTTTCGCAACAAGTTTAATAAATTCATTAATACAAGAGCACAAATGTTAGATTCTATTTATTGTATGACATTAAGAATGCTTTGAAATCTCATTTCTGGCCTAAAAACTTTATAATTTTGGCATTATGTATTTAACATTGTTTTGGACGTCATAACATTTTCCCTAAATCTGTAAACCACTAGTGGTTTATGAACTTTATTGCATGGCATTATTTCACTTCCAGACGCAACGTCAGATGAAATTTAGGTTTTCTCAAATAGAAAACTTTAGTAAAAATAACAATGCTTTTCACTTTTACTGGTATCCATCACCATAAAGCAAAAGCCTGTATAATTTTTTTAGACTGGTACTGGAATATTGGATATGACATACAAGTAAAAAAAAATAAAGTTTAGAGTAGATTTGTGAAACAAACTCTGTATGGCCCGTAAACGCAATAATCCTTACTTTTAGGTCAACTTTTGTTATTCTCTGTCAATTTCTTCAATGATGTCTTGGGCCTCCCTGTTCCCATTTTCCATCAACCTGTATACCACATGCTATTTCACAAGTCTAAATCTATACATAGCGAGTACAATTGAAGATCCAGGGGTCGTGAATTCCATCCTGACCTGGACTGGTCGAGTAATTTCTTGTAATTAATCAGGAAATATGTTCTATAGTTAGTTTCTCTTTCTGTTGATTCAAGAACAGTTGTTTTAGTAACAAGGGAAAGTATGTGCACAAAGTACAGGTGGACAGCTAAATCCAGCTTGCTCAGAAGAAAAGTATGACTTGGTTTACTGACCATCTTCACAAGACCATAGCTGTTGACTAGAATGTAAAACCACAAGCTAAGCAAATATCACATGCTGTTTTGACTGCAACACTAGAAAGCTTAGTATGTCCAAAACCCTTGTTTTTCAAAATGAGTACAAAGTTGTCATGATTTATTATTTATTCTGCCGATCTCTCTGACCATGGCCCAGTCATTGCGCTGTAAGCTCTGAAGGTTTTACTTAGCAATGGCCAAGCTTCGCTGGCGATCAGTACACAAGACATGGCCAAAGATCTTGTAAGAGAGGTGACAGGATGTGAGAACTGGTAGTATCTCCCTGAGCCTCTTCCAAGTGGTTTCATATAGGTAGTGACCACTAGTAGCAGAATGCATGTCACCACGTGACAGAAAGAAGCTACCACCACCAACTTATCAGGTCCAACCTTAACTTGAATATGCTGGTTTGGTGTCACTCATAGTCTCTTGCTTTTTTTGCACTGCACCCAGTTTGCAGCCTGAGCTTTAACTGAACTGTGGCACAAAACAAACAATGCTAGCAATAAAGCCATCAGCCAAGTAAAATTGGGTGGATAGGGTGCTTAAATGGTCTTAATTGTATTTTTCTGGTCAAATCTCTGCCCTAGATTATACCATGCTATAGTAAAAAGTTTGTAGCTACCATGGAGTCCTCCTTACTTATGCAATAAATTACCAAAGGGAAACATTATTTTTTTACTCTCAAAAAAGTAGCTAGTTTAATAAGTACAAGTTTTCAATGACCTTATTTGAATCCATAGATTTGCAGACAGATCGAAGTCTTGCTTCTTGCAGACATTAACACAATTTTCCTCTGACATTACTGAAATAAGTCCTGTAATAAAAACGTTAATTAATCTAAAAAGTTCATCATTGAATTTTATTTGAAATTTGCTAATAGGTATTGTATTTCGCTCACTTGAGCAATTGGCTCATAATGAACTGTTGTGATCCTTGGATGTCTGTCGTCTTTCATTCCTCGTCGTTGTCAACAATTGCTTCAAAGAACATTTCCTCCTTAATTACTGACTATATTGGACCAACCAAACCATGGTTTGGCAGCCTTGCTTTCATCTTAAATTGCACGCCAGCGGGTCAGACTTCAGACTCTATGATGGTTTCTTATATTTACTGACAATTCTTTTCTGGATCAATTTTGTTAGTTATGTTTTGTGTTTGTTGTGCTTTACTGTCTGGTCATTTCATCCTTGTTGTCGCCTGCTGAGAAAGGGCTGACGTCTTTGCTCTCTTGTATGCGATGGTTTATTGTGTTTTTGTCACTTTCCCATGTGGTGTCCTGAGTCTGGTATGGTACTTGATTTTAATTATCCCTGGTCTTTGCCTCCTTACTTTCTTTGGCAGGAATGATCCTTATATGGCCCTCTTTAAAAATTGTTGGAATGGTTCTGGTCCGTTACATATCTAGGTCACACAGGCTAAAAGTAGATTTTCAAGATAAAAACTTTGAAAATCTTTTTGTCTTAAACCAGAAGTCCTAAAGCTTGGTATTTTTAATGTAGCACTACTAGTGTAGGAGCCAAATCTCAAAATTTTGAGTTCTGTTGCAACCCCCAGGAAGAAAAAGTTGGTTACTATTTTCAGTCTGAGACATGTCTGGGGGCCTCAGAAACCCATGTTTTACTAAGTTTTCTGTGGTCATTTTTTTGTAAATGGCCTGTGAATACAAAATTTCAAAATATCAGATTCAAAATATTGGTAGTGTTTATGCAATTAAAAAGCTGTGCCCGTTAGTCGCCTTCAAAAACTTTGGAAGCTCATAACAATTGATGTAGGAGTTACTTTTTCCACTGTTAACAATAACTTTTTTTATATACAGTGTATTTTAGATTCCATGGTAACAACGATGAATGATAACTAACATTTCTACCAAAACTTGTCTTTATTGTCGAGCAGTTATAGTCTACAACTAATCATCATTCATTATTATGACTTAGCTAAATGCCACTTTTAGCCATCATTTATTCAGTTATGGTATATTCACACCTTTATGATTTATAGGAAAAGTGGTGTTTATGGCAAAAACTGGAACCCTCATTAAGCAACAAGCTGACAGATTTAAAAAGCTTCTACCAGAGTTTGAGGTATGTACACACAACAACTTGGTACAGTGAAATCTAGGGATTTTAATTCGAAGTTGTAAAAGTTCGAATTTTAGGAAGGTATAGACATAATATATATATACATAAAAAATAATTATTGCCAGTTTTTTCCTATCAAACAAACAAACAAAATGTTTATTAGTATTGAAGAAACACCTCAACGAGTAGTTTCTAGAGGGTACTTTTGTGTTCACAAAACATGTGTTTTTCAATGTACTATTGCAAATGGTTCAAAAATAGGCCTTAATCTCTACATCCAATAAGTCCAAATTTTATTTAAATGAGCGAATATTTCTAGCAATCAGAGTTAAATTGTTTTGATGTTTACTGTATTATCATTGATATATGTTAGTGTTGGCTATATATAAAACAAGTAATTAAATTTGACCACCGTAGCTTGAAGTTGGATCCTTATATCACTTATAAACCCTTTAAACTGAAAATATCCTAATGACATTACGTAATGACATTGTAAGCTTTTGGTTTTGAGCATACTGAGGTGATATAAGGACCAAACTAGGAAATACAGTGACCAGCCTATCATACTAAGAGGAAGAGAGATCGCATACAAGCACAGACTGACATCAAGACAAGAACCAAATAAAGAAAACAGTTAGCTCTCACTACCTCAGCAAGGTGATTAGCAAACTAGAAACGCCACAAGTGCTATATCACAAAGCCAATACTTACATGAAAACACACACACACACACACACACACACACACACACACACACACACACACACACACACACACACACACACACACACACACACACACACACAGTCCTGTGGTACATTAATTATTTAAGCAATCCGGTAAACTTATATTCTTTCTTAAATTTGTTTCAGACTATTTTGTTGACTGGTGACAGTGAAAATTCTGGCATGTTGTTTCCTTTGATGGAAGGATTCCAGATATTTTGTATGACGCCACAGATATTGTTAAACAATCTGGACAGGAATAGTGACAGTTCAGTGTCATCATTTACTCTGCTACTCTTTGATGAATGTCATCATACCAAGAAAGATGATCCATACAATAAAGTTATGCGAAGATATCTTATGGAAAAATTTGATAGTCCTTCACTGGAGTTACCACAGGTTTATTTTTGTTATACTGATTTTTAGCTCACCGGAGCCATTTGCTCATGGTGAGCTATTGTGATCATTGGATGTTCGTCCTGGGTCATGCATCATCAACAATTTTTTCAATGGACATCTCCTTTTAAACTTCTGGCTGGAATTTAACCAATAATGGCAGGAATTATTCTTATATTCTGGTCTGCTGTATATCTAGGTCACATAGGCTAAAATAGATTTTTGAGATGAACACTTTAAATGTCTTATTGTCTGAAACCCCGAGACATAGAGCCTTGATATTTGGCATGTAGCATAATCTAGTGGACCTCTACAAAGTATATTCAAATTATGTTCCTGTGTCCTTAAATGGACCCTCCCAGTGGTCACAGGTTTTACAAAGGCTTATATAGCGAAAACATGAAAAATTCTTCTTGTCTGAAACCACAAGTCATAGATATTTGGTATGAAGCATCAACTAATAAATTTCTTCCAGGTTCTATGACGGCTCTGACGTAAAGCTTTAATCGGTGGGTTGGTGCCTGAGGCTTATCTGTAGCTGGACCCACCGTGGCTCAACCTGATGTTTTCTTTAGCTCTGGCTATCTGTGAGACATGAGCTCTTTTTTTTGTTTCATCATGGTGTGTTAATTTGATTAGAGTGTTTCCCCATGATGATATATTGCATTAGTTAGAAGGCTTCAATGCGAGCTGAACATTTCTTGTACTTCAACATCAGCAGAATCTAGGGCGAAGATTTGGTACCAGTAAAATGGATTTAAGCCCCCAATGGCTTAGGCTGCTGTCCGTTCTAAGGCAGTGGTTCTGTTGTTGTTGACATTTTTTTTTGTTACTCCCATTGTGGGAGTTTGTTATTGTACTATGTTTTGTTATTCATTACGTTTTGTCATTATGTATTTAAATTGTTTATCTTATTTTAACACATTATTATTGCAATATGCAAATTATGCAAATAAGATTATTTGCATATTTTTCCATTGAATTAAAGGACTTTGTCTTTACTTTAATTTGATACCTATTTAAGTAGTCTATGGTTAAAGCAGCTGAGATATTATTGATTTTGTAGGTAGACCCCCTTCTTGAATCACATTTTTAATGTTTTCATAAATAATTATTATTATCCAAATTAAATCATTTGCATATGGGACAAAGGGTCAAAAGACCTATATCTAAGCTTTAAATTGGTACGGAGTCTAATAGTCTAAGATTTAGAAGTAATTTTGTAGGCAAACCCCCCATCCTGGAAATTGCTATCGGTTGCCATATAAACTGGGCACTCTTACATACCAAAACATGTTAATTTTTTAGGAATGCCTTGTTTCACATCTAGTGTATCCTAATGAACAATTTTGCAACCATGGGAAAATTTCGATGGGTATCCGGTTACCTTAATTGGCTCCTGGGGCTAACAGTGTTTTTGTTTGAAACAAGTCATAGAGAATCTGTCTGGTTATTTATTTTCTTTTATTGCCATCCCTTCTAGAGAAATAGCACTACCTTTGCAGCAAATTTAGTCATTTTTTGTTGACATAGTTAACTAGGATTTACTTTGAACTTTGGCTTTTTTTACTCCACAATTATACTGGACCTATTGCATGTATTTTCTTCAAAATATTGTGTGAATGCTAATAAAGAAAATGCAAATTGCAACTATAGTTAATCTGTGTACTACCCATACATTACCTAAGCATTTAATTCATATTACTTTTAGATGATATGGATTACGTACTTGCGACCTATACTGTTGACACTAAGAAATGTAAGAACTAAGTCCAACTTATAGATGGGCTCCAACGCGACAAAACCCGTTTTCAGGGTTTCAGACAAAGTGAAATTCTAACCAGCCTATTAGGTACAGACACTAACTAGAAAATTGAAATTTCGCTTGTAGCAGGTTTAGATATTATACTTTCCAATAAGCGAATAGCAAAGGCGCTGATCAGACTAAGCAGATGAGCAGGCTGGTTTGCGCCTTTGTTGCTCCCAAACTCACGAGTCAGGTTTTCTCGCGTCAAGGCCGAAATTATGCCATGGGGAAAGGATGAATCATAACAATCAATAGTGGATCGATTGAATAGCATTTCAGTTGCAGAGTAATACATTGTAATAACATTTGATGATAATTGATAAGGTCATTTCACCACTTGTCATAATCACTTTAGAATTAAATTAACTGTTTATCGTAGTTGCTGTAAGTCTATGACGTTCTTGTAAATATTTCTTATTTTAGATAATTGGACTGACAGCGTCCCTTGGTGTAGGAAAGGCTTTTAGTGATGAAGACGCTAAGGAGTACATCTTGGGGATCTGTGCCAATTTAGATGCAAAGAATCTATCCACAGTTGAGCTATATAAAGATGAACTTAAGAAGCATGTGAATCTTCCAAAGGAAAGTAGGAACTTTATAAAACATTTTTGCAAAAATAAAATGCAAGTCTTGTCCAACATTTATTTATTTAAAATGCGAAGAGTTTAATATATTCAATAATACAGGAACACAAATTTTACATTCAAATCAACATATGACCTTAAAATTTCCTTGAAACTGCGTTTTGGCATAAAATTCAAGATTTTACAATATATTTGTTTCTGATTTCCCAATATGCGAACAACAAAGGCGCTGATCAAACTGCGTGAGTACTGATAACCTAATTTTATTAATTTATGTAAACAAAAAGTGGTTTATGTATATATTTAAATACATGGCAATACGTCGTTCCAAGATGAAAGTGATAAATTGTGTTCTTTGCCAAACTCATAAATGTAAGCTTAGTTAGACTGTTATGCAAGCAAACAATGTAGATACTGATAAGATGCCCAAAATCAAGATCAGATTGTTAGTCTTGAAGTATATTTCATCTTGGTCTTACCTGGTTGCTGATATCCCATCAACCCTTTCCTTCAGGATTATTCATGCTAAGCTCCACCCACTTTGAATAATTATATAAATAAACCTTCATTTTTGTACATAGAACAAACAAGGTAACTTGTAAGTTCCACTAGTGCATGATCATTTCTATTCATATTTCCATAAGCAAACAGAGAAGACCCTGATCAGGCAGCTCTTACTGCCTGATCTGGGCCTGCTCTTTTTGCAAAAATAATGAAAGGCGTTTCTATGAAGTAAAGAGTGTAGGGGGTACTATGCATAAATGAGTTTACTTTTTCAGTCATTTAAGCATTGATGGGAGAATACCTCAATCCTGGTTTCTGACTGATTAAGACTCAAACCAAACTTCTCAGATTCAGAGACTAGTTAAAATATCTAAATTGTTCATTCAGCATTTAAATAGTTTACTTTCTATAGCGCCCATAACAAATATGCTGACCAGACTGAGCAGAGGCATACAGCAAAATCAAGTTATCTGGCAAGTAATGGTCTAAATCTTCATCCTAAATTTGAGTGCTGTTAAAACAAAATAAATGTTAGGCTCACAAATATTTTTAACTTAACAAAAGCAGTTTCTTAGAATGGTTGAATAAGTAATATCTAGCCTGTTCGATTCTGATGGATCTTGCCCTACATTATTGATACAATAAGTATGGGACTGTCCATTGTTTACTTTACGGGTCAAAGAATGAGGGTTTTTTTATAAATAATGCTGTGTTTCTGTCCCTGAAGATTTTTTGAATCTTAGCAAAGAGTTCAGGTACTTATGGAATCTGGTTCTAAACTGTTTGCCAAAGTACCCATTTTGGGGTTTCCAGTATACAAAGGCTTAAGTTATCTTATAGCCCATAAAATGAAGCACGTCTATTAGAATGTATTATTATCACTTTCAAGCAGATCTATTTTTACATATTTAGAATGTATTAGTATCACTTTCAAGCAGATCTCTTTTTATATATTTAGTATGTATTATTATCACTTTCAAGCAGATCTATTTTTACATATTTAGAATGTATTAGTATCACTTTCAAGCAGATCTCTTTTTACATATTTAGTATGTATTATTATCACTTTCAAGCAGATCTATTTTTACATATTTAGAATGTGTTAGTATTTATTTTAAGCAGATCTCTTTTTTACATATTTACTTCCATTGTCATTTTGGACTCAGTTGTGGAACATTAGCCAATTTCAAAATTTGATGTAATAAACACTCTTGTAACCTATGATATTCTTAAAAACGTCCATAGCAAAAATAGTACACTAAACTGGAAACCAACACTTCATATAGCAATTTTGTGTAAAAAGAACTCTGACTCTTCAATTTGTGACATCCTATATATATGTTAAATAATCAAAATAGTACTAAAATATTTCAAAGCTTTGAAGTTGTTTGTAATCTTCTGACTGAGGAAGAAAGAGCTACTGTCCTGCCAGCCAAGAGTGACTTTGGCGTCATTTTTTGTTTACAAAGATATTAGGGACTTATAACCGAAAGATCACTTGTGTATAATCCTATCCTAAGGATAGTATTATTACACAAAAGATCTATCGATTCACGTAAGCTTAAGTAGCATGTACACGTAAATGCATTACTTAGCAATTGTAAACAAAAGAGGTATGTGCGTTAAGAGGCTATTTTGCCCCCCTAGGAGGCTAAAAAAAATTAAAAATCAGCATTTTCTTCTCATTAGTTTATAAGAACAATAGCCCAAGTGTAAATATCTGGTATTAATTTGACTTTTACCATTGCTGTGGTAACAAAATTGGCCGCCAAAATAGGCTGAAAACAGGAAATTGGCTATTTTGAGCAAATTTGAGACATTTAATAGACCAATTAACATATGGCACAAGCAAGAAATTTTAACAGATGATGATTTGTTTTGTTTGTTTGTTCGTTTTGATGCCTTACGTCCCAAGTCAACAGCTATGATCATTGCAGGACGGTCAGTTCATCTAGCCACACTTTTTCCTGGGCAAGCTTAAACAAGCAGTTAACAAGTACTTTAAGCACTTACTTTTGCTTGTAACTGAAAACAACCCTTTTTATAAATGATTCAGCTGAAGGGAGGAGAATGGCCATAGAAATTATTTAATGATCAATCTCCACAAAAGTATGGGACAGGGCTGGGAAAGAACTCATTATCCTGGATCTGCAGTTAGACTCACATCTGTTGCCAGACACGTTACCGTTGCCGCGCCCTAACAGATGATGAGAATTATCATGGCACACAACATATTTAAAGGACTTTTTTTATTTAACTGTGCTGATATCTTATTCTTAAAACATTGATCACCAAAAGCCTTACATTTGGTCCAACATGGTGATTTCTCTATTTTAAGCCCCTTTTTGTCGGCCATTTATGTCACCATATCAACCATCAAAATTTAAATAAATGCCAGAGTTGTAGACTTGAGTTATTCTTCTAATAAACCAATCAGAAGAAATTGGTGAAAAGCAGCTTTCAGATTTTGGCTCCGGAGGGGGCCAAAGTGCCCCCTTAATGCACGTACTCCTTTATGTCACTCTTCGATGGCACGACAATAAGTGCTTTACTTTTATTGTGTTCTTGCTGTTGTGACTCATGCCACAGTTTTTAATCCCGTATTTTCCTTACAGTGGGTTTGTCTGTGATTTTGGAATTTCCTGCTCATACTAATTATTTATTTTATACCATTACTTTTCCCATCAAACTAGAGCAAATTAAAAACATAGCTTTTATTGGTAATTTCAGGTGCAGTTACAATGCAAGCCAGAAAAAATGATCCTTGTAAATCCATATTGAAGTTGGCTATCAGCAATATTGAGTCTAAGCTTGATGGTAAGTCCTTGATGACTTCAAACCTTTATATAATCAGACATATACGTGAATTATAACCCTAATCCTGCCGCCATTTATGTCCTGAAAACGGTCTTTCCTTTTATAACAGAGTTATATATTCTAGTGCACTCTAGGTTAGATGATTTTTTCATGATTGTATACACTTTTACCCCTCAAGGTAGTCTGATCTGGATCCACATTGGTTGCAATAAAGACTACCTAAGAATATAAATAGATCAAAGAGTAGACGACAAAAGTTGTGACTGGTGGGAAAGGGGTTAAATTGATATAATTGACATATTACAACACTTACAGTGGTAAACATTGATGTATATTGATATTTGTCCTGCTTTAACCATTTGTGTACGAACGGAATTTCCCATAAAGTTTGATACATTTAAAAGAAAGCGCAATGTACCTTAACTGCTTATATAATTTAAGGAATTATATCTAGGACTACATGTGCCAACAAAGAATTGCTTAAAAACTATATAATTAAATAACTTCCGCAATTTCAAACTGACCAAAGTCGAGTTGGAATATCCCTCAGAGAGCGGCCATGTATTTTGCCAGTGACGTCACTAGCTCACATTCCGTTTTCCAGTTGGATTACTTATGGGTAACGAGCGCTTGCTTTTTAACAAGTTCATCCGTCCATTTGTATTAAAACTTTGTTTTAATAAATGAGAAAAACACCTCAAGCGTGTAAAAATGTGTAGTCATGACTCATGATAGTTTTGGACTGATTGGATAAATTTTTTTGAGAATATTGGATGAGTTGGAATTCAAAGTAAAAATTGCGATATCAATAGAATCGTCTCTATTATCTGTCACAGTGTAAAAATCAATCATTTTAAAATCCATTTTTCTTAATCAAATACGCCTAAATTTTACTAGCATCTTTTATTTTGAAGTATTTCAAGTTTCCAATTCAATTGTTTGTTTAATTTGACAAAGTAAGAAAGAGGGCAAATATCAGGAATCGATACAATCAAGCACCACATATACCACGTCAGAAATGTAAGAATATAAATGTTCATTAGCATCCTCAAAAATTTTGTACACTGCAAATGATTCCACGACAAGAACAGTGATTTTCTGCTTACCTTGCCAGGGTACTCATTAAATATTCAACTCATAATAAATAAAGTTATAAAGCAATTACAAATAGTCTGGGTCACAATCATAGAGAAAAAAGTATTGATATGAATTGGATACTTTCGGCAGGCCTATTCTTGAGGGCTTGTCTAACAAATAAACATTTTAGTAACCTTAGCGTCAACACATTTGTATAAGAGACTAAGCGCAATGTACAAAATATATCACAGCATGCAGAAGCAATCAAAATATAAGAAGGTAAAATGTATATACCAATAGAGAACATCAGCAGGGGGATTGATGAACCATAGAACCCAATGCTGACGAGAACTAGCTAGTGACGACACTGGAAAAAAAACATGGTTGCTCTCTTAGGCGTATTCCAACTCGAATTTGGTAAGTTTTAAATAGCGATAGTTATTTAATTATATAGTTTTTAAGCAATTCTTTGTTGGCACATGTTGTCCTATTCTGAATCTCATCAACCAAATTTTACCCCAGCTATAGTGCAGTGTCCAATAGTTTTCGTCAGCAGTGGGTTCGATGGTTCATCAATCCCCCTAGTAGTAATGGGTGTCACTCTGGCCTCAAAATTTTTTAAGCCTGAAAAGAACTTAGAATTTTTCAGGCTAAAATTTTGAGGCCATAGATGACTACCCTGGTAAGCTTGAGTGACTAGCTGTGAATAACTTAGTTTATTTTTGGGATTATTCTGGCTGGGGCTGTGATAGTTTCCTGGGCTTTTGGGGAATAACTTAGTTTATTTTTGAGGATTATTCTGGCTGGGCCTATAATTGTGATAGTTTCCTGGGCTATTGAGAATAACTTAGTTTATTTTTTAGGTTTATTCTGGTCTATGATTGTGATTATGATAAGCTCCTGATCATATCCACTGGTTGGTTTGTGATTATGATAGTTTCCTGGGCTACTGGGAAATAACTTAGTTTATTTTTGAGGTCTATTCTGGTCTATGATTGTGATTATGATAACCTCCTGGTCATATCCACTGGTTGGGTCTATAATTGTGATAGTTTCCTGGGCTATTGGAGAATAACTTAGTCTTTTTGAGAGTTACTCTGGCTGATCAATGATTATATTAGTTTCTTGGGCTGTTGGGAAATAACTTAGTCATTTTTGAGGGGAATAAAGGTCCTGCTGTGGTGATATATAAAATAACTTAGTTAATTTCAGATTTGAAGATAACTTAGTCATTTTAGGGGGTATAGTATGTGGTGATATATGGTGTGTGTAATAGTCAAGGCTACTAAGTTCTATGCGTCTTTAGAGTCTCTTGGTCAATCAAGACCTCATCTCCTAGAGGCATCACTCTGTAGCGTTAACTAGTGTATAGCTAGTCGTCTCAAGCTTACTACTACTGATTTTTTAATGAAAAGAACAACAAAGACTGGTGAACATTTCTATAACTTTATTGCCCCGCTAACTATAACTGATTACAATGACAGAGGATTAGGGCCGTCCCTCTGTTCATTGTTTACAATAGAACTCCTTAACATATTTACAACATATTATACTTAGGATACTTCTTTGAAAGGTGATGTGAATAATTATGACATTTACAAGTCTGTATTCTGTGTTTGAATAAAAAGTCAGGAGGAGCCATGCGTCTCATTCCATTCTTGGATAGGATGACTCTGGCATAGTTATAGATGAACCACATCTCGATATCTCTGTCATTCTGGTATAAATTATCTCCAGTTCCATATAGTTCTTGATAAATAGCTGTGTTTAGATTTAGTCCTTTGTTGAACTGGTGAATGATGTAGATACACCAAATTCCACATACTTTGCTCCATGGACTCTGTAAACATTCTTTGTCATGGATCCATCTTGAAGAGTTTCTTTCAATAAATGGTAGAACATATTGCTCTTCTGGTGGTCTTCCATATGAATCGAAGTAGATAACTTGATCTCTTCTGAAGTAGATAGTCACCCAATGTTCTCCTGGATCTGTGGATATATCTGTATTTACAATGTAAGCCTTCATATCCAGTGGTTTCTTCTCTGGTAGTAAATCCTTGGCACATACTTCTCCTTTCACAGGTAAATTGTTTATGACTTAAAGACTTATCTATTGATGAGATGGTAGGGGCCTGATGCTTTGGCTGTTTGTCGGGCCCACCGGGGTTTAACTGTTGGATTTCTTTTGCTCCGGTATTCAGTTTAATTTACTGTTGAGTCCTTATCCTTGCTTTATCTCCTTGTTATATCTTGATTTATATGTTTTAGGAGATGATGCATTGATAAGTTAGGGGTCTTTCATGCAAACCAAATATTTATGTGTCTTGATCCACATCTGAATTAAGGGTGAGGTTGGCGCCGTTAAACCGGTTTAAGCCCTCCAGTAAAATATTTTACTGACCGTTCCAAGGCGGTACTTCTTTTGTGGATCTTTTATGTTTTTGTTCTGTCTTGTGTTTGCTATGTTTTGTGCGCGTCTGTTTATATGTGCTTTGTGGTCACCTGCTGGGAAAGGGCTGACCTCTTGGCTCTCGTTTGTGGTGTCTTCTGTAAGTTTGTCACTTTCCCATTGGTATCCTGGGTCAGGTGTGGTACTTGATTGTATCGATTCCTGATCTTTGCAACCTTATTACTTTGATTAGTTCAACAGTGTTCATTTTTATTCTGTTTCTGGGTTCTCTTTTTCTTCAGTTTCCTTTTCTTCATAGTATTCTATGAGTTTCTTGGCCCAGTACGTCTTCCACTGTTCTGTTAAGTCACTTTGATTTTTCTTGAAGTACTGCCAGTTTTTATAGGCTTCTTGATTTTCTTCTGGCGTCAGGTGATTGATCCCTGTTGTAAAGTCCATAGGGTGTCGCCAATTATCGCCATACAGATAGTTCCAGATTCTATTGTCAAAGTCTTCCATCACATCGTAGATGTTTAGGCCCTCTAAGGCTGGATCATGACATCCATAATCTTCAATCCATTCTCTTGGAGAAGTCCATAGACAGATATCGTGGTATTTCTGACTTGGGTGGTTCATTTTACATCCATGACATTCATGCTTCGCACAGTCTCCAACTGCCATCTTTAGACAAGTCAATATGGCTTGTTTTAGAAGAGTCTTCATAAGACAATTGATGTTCTCATTGTCTTCTACTTCTTTCTGTAAGGTACTCTTCTCATCTGATGACTGGACTGTTGCACTGTATGCATCTGTTTGGTACATCAAGTCCTGTTCAATGAAGTATCCTGCATTCATCTTTAGTAATCTGTGGTAACTTCTCTAAGTCCGTTGATTTCTATCAGGTTGTCAAACTCTGCATACACAAGCACGTTGATCGTCTTGTCAAGTGATGTTGCAAACTGAAGCTCCAATCTGAGGTTCCCAGTTTTTTTAGGGTGCAAATGAGACTGATCGGCTGCTTGATCTGGTGTCAAATCATATCCCCAAAAGCAGTAACCTCCTTTGTAATCTTCATAATAAATGTTGCAATTTTGGACCTGATTCTGACTTGCTAATGCTTGGTAAACTGATAGAAAAGATCTGAGATACTGATCATTTTCAAATCTAGGTTCAAATGGTTTTCCATAGACACTATGGCCATCACAAGTGACATCCATTTTACTTAGATTGAAATGTTAGAAAAAGAAAGGATTAGTATCCAAATTCCCATTAAATGCCTCGTTTGTTACTAAACCAATAAAAACTCGTTTTGGAAGTTGACCTGTGAGAAGATGATCTTCAATTTTAGATCTTGTGCCACTACTGATTGTAAAAGTTTTGACTTCAACTCTTCTGATTGGAAATTTAGCATTATGATGAGCAATAGTTTGATTCAGTTCATTGCTAATGGCTGGTAGAAGCTGAACATTTCGTACTCTCAAGATAGCAGTATCAATTTTGATTTTTGCAGGATAATTATCACTCATCAAACAAAACTGAGGAGATGATCGATTAAGTCTAAGTTTGAATTCTAAGCCATTAGGTAAATACTTCTCTTGCATAGCAAGATCCAAATGTAATTTACCCTGAAGCTCCACGGATTTGCTTTTTGCTATGCGTTTGCCACGATCAGTGATAGATGCATTTGTTATATCTTCAAAAGCTCCAGCTTCATCCTCAGACCAAAATTCTACTGCTTTCAGTTGATTATCTTTGACATCAGAACCATAAGACAATAAATTTTCAAGGTATGCTCTGTATGGATACGTGTCTGAATTATTTGTGATCAATTTATTGTTGATATACAAATCTATGCCACTGAACATACTATGAAAAAAGTTATTAATTGGAAATACTTTTTCATCTGTGTCAAGATCTTCACCCGTTTGCTTTAAGATTCTGAATTTGATATACAGATAGGCTTGAGACAAATCAGTGTAAAACTCGGTGTGAGGTGGAATTAGAAATTCAATGGGTGCATGATGACTATCGAGAGAAGCGATGGGATGATAATCATTCCACTGAGTGCCTTGCATGGTAGTCATGGTGGGTGGAATGGATTCCATACCCAATTCCGTTTTAGTGCAATCGCAAGAACCTTGTTGAATCATTTTTCGTCAAATATATCTTATTCAAATACCAGACGTTTAATAGGATTAAACTTTTTTGCTCTGCTTTTAAAACCCCTCTTAACAGTTCGGTGTCTAGATTGAGACTGAGGCTTTTTGCGTTTTTGAGTTGAATTTATAGCCAACTGATTAATAGTAGATTGACCAAAAGATTTCAAAGCTGTTTTTCCTCTTTGTTTTAAAACTTTTTTTACATTTTCACCACCTACAATATCTTTTAGAGCTTGAATCCCTTGATCTTTAGCTACTTTTTTCACACTTTTAAAACTTGCTTTTGCGACAGGTTTTAAAATTGGAATCACTGTTCTCAATGCAGCTTTAAAAATGGATCCTAAACCATTGCCATATTGTCTTGAAACGCCTCTGTACACGGGAAAGTCTCCTTTCCCAGATTGAAGAGACATAATGCTTCTCGATTGTTTCAACATTATTCTTTCTGTCGAAAATGTAGTTTCACTAACGTTTTCCCCAGAGATAAATGGCACATTTTCACCTGTATCACCTTTTATACTAATGTGCACCTGATTTATGAAAGATTTTGCCACTGGTACATAGTGTACATTGACAAATTCTTGATGTAAATGATTGTTTTCTCTTTTACTTTCAAATGGCAACACTCTCAAGATAGGTGCAGTAACATCACCAATAAATGTATAGCTTGCTAAATCAGAGTAAATGTAAAGTTGATGAATTTTTGTATTCAAATCCACACCATATCTGAAAATGTATTTATCATTTCCTAATGGTTTATCAAAATAATTTCTATCTACACCTAATATTTCTGCAATTGCCTTTGGAAAAATAATTTGGACTTTTGTAGGATCTTGAACATCAAGTTTGACTCGAGCACTGTTTTCACCATAAGTGATTGAAATGGTAGCATTGCTATTTTTTAGTGTCAGTCCATATCGAAAATTGATACTTTTTTGAATTTCTTCAACCAAATGGCGTGGAGAAGCATAATAACCATTTTGGATATAAATTTTTTGGTCTACATATGATACATACTTTGTACAGTTATCAATGTCTTCACACATTTTTCTATCAGTAAATCTTAAAATCACATAATTGTTTTCCTTAGTGATATTATTTACTTCAGTTGGAGTTATGACTTCTACCAAACCTACTTCCCAATTATCTTTTTCAATTTGTATGGAATGATCTAATTTCACTTTAAAGTCACATTGTGAATTTTTTGAAAAAGTACTGAGTGAACTATCACTCAAGAGTGTCAAATAAAAGTTGTTCATGGTTTGAGTTTGGGCGAATCTGTTTCGTCAGCAGAAATTGGATTAGTTTGTTTTCTAAATTTTAAACCTGGGGATGGTAGTATGTAACCGATAGAACTACTGAGTAAAATTAGCCACAATTCTTTATCTGGACTTCTCAGACTGATTTGAACTAATGATGTGACAATGATCATGTATACAACAATGATCTGAGCAATAAAAGTGAAACGATTTTTAACAATTCGATCACGACCTTCTGCAGATTGTACTGAAGCAGTGTCACCACGTACAAATGATCCTCTGAGATCCATTTTCATGCTTTTATACAAGATCAGATTCTAAAATCCAACTGTCAAATTTTGAAGGATAACCTTTCCAGTGAACTTTAATTTCTTTCACCCACTTTTTTCCTACTTTACGTTTTCTGTGATCTAAAACAGAATCAATTTCGTAAATTTGATCTTTCTCTACACGTTGTAACTCGTGTGAATAGAAAGTGCCTTTGACTAATTCACCCTCAAGATCTTTTATCTTATAGGTGATCGGAGTCTGAGTTTTGACCACTGCTAAAATTTGAAATAATTCTTGTGTCCAATTTGGTAAATAACCTTTATCAAATGTACGTTTTGTTTTATTGATACGCACAAAATCATTCACTTTGAATAAGTTTTTCCAGTTTTATCTTTAATAGGTACCACCCATGCATATTTTGAAAATACATCTATGATGCAAAGTAAATATCTATGTTTGTCATTGAACTTTGATAATTTTGATAAGTCTGCCAAATCTGCTTGCCATTGAGTATCAATTCCAGCCACTACTGTTTTGCGTCGCAAACACTTTTTATGGATAGGTTTATGTAAAGTATAAGTTTGTTGTTTTCTTAACCAGTCTCTAATATCTTGAAGTTTTACTTTTTTGGATGATTGTTTAGCAAGTTTGTACAAAGCTTGTTCACCTGCATACGCAGCAGGACTTTTAGGATTGTAATACAACTGTTCAAGCTTCATTGTAACTGAGCCATGGAGAAGAAAACTCTTCTTTTATACGTTTTTTGGTGGCAGATAAAAGTGCCGGAGAGGAAAAATGGTCTTTGATACGTTTTCTGACACTCAAACTCTTTGCAGACCTGACAGAAACAGGAATACGACTTGCTGTTTTTCTGATGGTGCGTTTTTGTTTGGGAGTGATATAATCCGTTTCAGGAGTTTCTGGAGCACGATGCATCCAGTCCCACCTTTCCCTATTTCCAATGACATCTTGGGGAATATTCATGTCTCTTAAACCTTCTGCAAAAGCTTGCCAACCTGTAGGTTCACTGCCTTTACGATGTCTAATGACATCATTGACCAAATCAATAATATTGGACCCTGGAATAGATTTGCCATAAAGTTTAACTGTACCATCATCTTCCCAGGACACATTTGGGTTAGTTTTTAGAAGTGAAACTAAAAGCTGAGCTTTACGTTTCATGGTGGAAGGCACACTATCTATGACCAATTGATTCATTTTGGAAGAACTAGGGTCAGATTGGGGAAAAAGAGATGTTTCTTTTAAAGCTTTTTGATGAGCTGTTTTAAATTTGTGCAAGGTTTGGCCATACAATTGAGATTTTTCAGCTTCAGACAAATCTTCATTGGCCATGACAGAAGATAAGTCTCTTTGAAGGCTGGCTGTGGCAGATACATTAGGATCAGGAGGCAGTCTGGGTTTTTGAATTTGTTCCTCTTTCCAGCGTTTCATGTCTTCCCAAAGTTTAAATGGCACAATAGCCATTTTACGACCATCCATATTTTTTTTATTTTTTGATAATTTCACCCAAGACAGAACCTATGATAGGAGCAATTAATGGTTTTAACAATAATCCTAACAAGGCTCCACCTTTCTGATTAATAATTTTCTTTTTTGTGTCAAGTGGCATTGAGGTATATACGTTGAGGGTGTTTGCGGCGTATAAGTTATTTCCCAATAGCCCAGGAAACAATCATAATCACAAGCCAAACCAGTGGATATGACCAGAAAACTATCATAATCACAATCATAGACCAGAATAGACCTCAAATAAACTAAGTTATTTCCCAATAGCCCAGGAAACTATCATAATCATAGACCTGACCAGAAAAGACCTCAAAAATAAACTAAGTTATTCCCCAAAAGCCCAGGAAACTATCACAATTATAGGCCCAGCCAGAATAATCCTCAAAAATAAACTAAGTTATTTCTCATTAGCCCAGAAAACTATCACAATCATAGGCCCCAGCCAGAATAGACCTCAAAAATAAACTAAGTTATTCCCAATAACCCAGGAAAATATCACAGAGCAGTCAAAAATAAACTAAGTTATTCTCAATAGCCCAGGAACCTATCACAATTATAGACCCAGCCAGAATAATCCCAAAAATAAACTAAGTTATTCCCCAAAAGCCCAAGAAACTATCACAGCCCCAGCCAGAATAATCCCAAAAATAAACTAAGTTATTCACAGCTAGTCACTCAAGCTTACCAGGGTAGTCATCTATGGCCTCAAAATTTTAGCCTGAAAAACTCTAAGTTCTTTTCAGGCTTAAAAAATTTTGAGGCCAGAGTGACACCCATTACTACTCCCCCTGTTGACGTGTCTCGGTTTCACTGGTCAAGAGATAAAATGTATTAATAACTTTGTTGTTTTCTTAGTTTAAAATTTGCTCATGGCTTATATGCCCAGATTTTAGACGATTGTTGGCTAAGCTTATATAGTCGGTATGGCATTCTACTGGTTTTTCTTCGCAAGCAACATAGGAGTGGTGGTGGGGGGAGGGGGTAAAAAGCTTGATACTTTTCTTATATATCCATTTATTCTCCCTCCATTTCCCACAGAAGCTCAAAAATGATTGAAATATTGTTTGCAGTCCGTTTTTTATATATCTGACTTATAGGGGACTGAATTATTGCATACTCGTAGAACATTGTGTTTATGTTTTAGGTATACTGTGTGCAATTACACTTGATGATTTCCCACGAACTTCTCAACCACTGAAATGACCACTCCCAAATATCATAATGAAACTGTTGGTTTTTCCATATTTGATCATGAAGGCATTTCACAGATGTCAAATTGTCTCAGTCTACGGTCGCGTTTCTCAATTTCATAATTTTCCCCAAGATAACAGGGCTTTGCCAGGAGCTCGCACATGCACAGAGCCTGCTGGAGAAATTAGGGGAGGTCTACACCAGTTACTTTCTCATTGTGATGTAGGACCTAAAATTACGTATGAAAGCAGGAACTTAAAAAAAAACGTTACAACAGAATTTCTGAACGGAGTTTAAATAGGTTGGTTTCATATTAAAGTCTAATCAATCATTCATGCGACAGTTGAAATTCATGGTTTTCGTTATCATAATTGCAATCACAATGCCCTAATGAAACAGGCAAGGGTGCAAAATTAACTTTTCCAAAACGCATAGCTTTTGATGTGTTACTGTAGCTTTGAGATCAGACAATCGGACACCCAGTCTGAGTGTAATGCTATCAAATTGTTGTTTAAAGTTCAAATCAGCCAGGACCACCCTTCAAGTAATGCAAATTAGAGTGGTGGGTTTACGTCCATATCCTTTTTGTGAACTTTACAGTACGTACTTTCAATGGAATTTCCTATTACAAATTGTTGATATTTTCCTTCCAAACCAATGTAAATTTTTATCAGATTATCTTGTCACATACACTGGGTAGAGGTCCAAATAAAACACTGATTAAAAAATCAAATGAAAGGACTAAAGTTAACTATTGTTTTCATTCAAAGAGAGATAATTTCAATGTGAACCAACTTTTAAGATGCTGCCAAAAACTAACCATACGTTTTTTTGCATACAATGTAAACAAAGCAGACAGTAAGAGGTGATGTTTATCTTTATTTTAAAATCAATAATTAAGTAGACCAAAAATAGTTATAAGGAAATAATATAGAAATTAGATAAAACTATAATTTTAAAATGCATCTTACATGTTTGAAAGGCATTCTCTCTTCTTTTGCTTGAGTGAAAAATACTATGATAGTTAAAATATTCTCCCACAATCATGTAACACGGGATCACATTCTCACCAGAGAACAAGGTAAACAAACATGGTCGTGAACTTATGGATATCTCTATTTAAGGTCATTTTACGATACTTTGAATCATTTTCAGCGGGCTAGTCACTGGTATGCTGTAATAGTGATGCATAGTGAGCCAGTTCCAAATAAAATATAATTTTAGCGTCATTTTGGATTGTGTTACCCATCATCAGCCTTAATATAAGTTTTGGGTGCTCAAAAGAACTGTTTGATGATAAATAAGTAACAAAATAAATAACAGTCTTATCTGGAGGCCTGCGCTGTATGAAAAACGTGACAGCAAAATGGCATGCACCTAGACTAGCTACGCTAGCCTGGATATCTATCTAGTCAAATCACAGGTTTTTGCTCTGTAATGTATAGGTAGTGGATAACTTGGATAAAGGGAAAGTTTTGCTCTGCAATATATAGGTAGTGGATAACTTGTATAAAAGGAAAGCCTCATGTATTTCTGACAGCCTTTCTTTCTTTAAAGACAGCATGGGGATTTGATATAGCCAACTTGAGTCCTGATAATGGTTGTTGATAACTAGCAAAGGCTAGGGTTATTATATTAACAGAATGACTTGGCCTTTAGATAGAAAAACTATTCCAAAAATCAGTTCTCTCATTTCTTGACCAAAAACCTATTTTTTGGTTTCTTTTGAGTTTCAAAAACAAATGGTTTAAATCAATTTATGTTTGAATATCAAATAGTTTGATTATCTGGACCATTGCTTATTTAACCCTTAAAGCGCCAATCACGACTGCAGCAGGCGACAAATTTTTGGGCATCTTTCCCAATTGTCGGCAAAAATAAGGTATGATATTACATGAGAATCCAGCAGACGATTCTCATGAAATACCATGCCTTATTTGTTATTTTGAAAAAGTGGCAAAATTTAAAATTGTCGTCTGCTGCAAATTATAAGTTGCGCTTGAAGGGTTAAAGTTGTTTTATTTCAGATCTTACTATACTGAACTCCCAATATGTTGAAATAATGAACAAATGCCCAAGTGATAAAGAAGCACAGGAATATTCAAAATGGACGCAAGAATTAAAGAAAATAGCAAAACTCTCTGATGATGATTATGAAGAGACCAGAAACATATCAACATGTGCAAGATATCTAAGCGTGAGTTGTGTAATACAAATATTGAGTGGTGTAATACACAGGTTATGCAACCTGTGCTTTTTTCCACTTAAAAAACAAGTGTGACACTGTTTGAATTTTCTGGCCTTGCAGAAAAAATAATTTTATAGGATTTTACATTTTTTTCTTTTATAACAATTGATACAAACAGAAGGACGACCAACCATATATTTGTTGCTACAATAAATCGGTAAAAAAGAAAATTATTTTCCATTTTCAAAAACATTTGAATATATTGGGGGAAAATGTGGGTTGTTAAAAATCTCACAACACTTTAAACAGACTTTAAAACTCAGTTTTGTATTCAAATTTCGGATTTTCGGATAAGAATAATCATTTTAGTCAAAAACAAAATGGGTTAAAATATCATTTTAGTCAAAAACAACAAAATATTGGACTTTGTCAATCTTCTAAAGACCTACGTGTATTAAGTGGCAAATTTGGCCCCCGCTGAGCCAAAAACTAAAGTTGCTTTACACCAATTACATCCGATTTGTTTATAAAAAGAATAACCCTAGTGTTAAACTCTGACATTTATTTTACTTTTACCGTTGCTATGGTAGCAAAAGCTTTGATATCGATATTTCCAATTGATGGACCAATTTGGCACCAACAAATGCATGTAATCATCCATATCGATTAACTAAAGGCAATGGGAGTGCAGTGGCTCAGTGGTAGAGTGCTTGAATCGAGACAGAGGGGCCGCAGATTCGAGCATCACTGGGTCACTGTGTTGTGTCCTTGAGCAAGAACATTAATCCTATCTTAGTACTGGTTCAACCCAGGAAAACCTGTCCCTTTGTTACTAAAAGAGTGTTGATGGGACATAAAGAATCAAAACAAAAACTAAAGTCAATAGTCATCTAACCTGAAAATATTCATATCACATTCAGACGGTTTGTCTGAGCTCCTCCAGCAGCCACTGTTCCAAAGCTCTACTACTATACTTTAAGGCCTTTGTGAGCAAATAAAAAGGTTTCTTTAATTGTTTATTAGTTTCAAGTTTGTCCTTAATAAAAAAAATAGGTACATGTTTAAAACTGATGCAAGCCTTATTTTGGGTAGTTTATACGAGGGTCTTTCAATAAGAAATCAGCCTACCCTACTTCTGATCAAGATAGATCGCTTTTTTCTTTTATGAAATATGTCTCTAGGAAGTTACTGGTCGACCTAGTGTTTGAAAAATATATTATCTAATAATTTAACTAAAACATAGCTACCATTGAAAGTGTGCTAAAATGACTTGAAAATATGCAAAACTACTACGTTCCAGAGCCATTTCCAAAAGGCAAACTACGAGATGTTTACTTGAAATATAGCTATAATTGAGGCCAATGCAATAGAATTAGGTTTTTAAATAATGAAATTAATTTTTCTCTGCTCTTGAAAAAAAATGCAGTGTTCAAAGTTAATAGTTACATTTTTCTTTGAAAAAATAGAAATTTTATATTTGAAATTGAAAAATCAGATATTTTAGTCCTTTCTATTTTGACAAAATATATTAATAATTATGTTCGAATATCAATCGATTTATTACATAAATAGTTGTTAAATGTTTACTTTCTGAGAGCTTTTAGCATGTCTGGAAAGAGTTATGATCCACTGTCCTTAACCATGTGTCACTTAAGTTCATTGCTGCCTTGTGGTCACCTGCTGGAAAATGGATGACCTCTTGGCTCTCGTTTGTGATATTTAAGTGTGTTTTTGTCACTTTCCCACGTGGAATCCTGTGTCAGGTGTGGTACTTGATTGTATCTATTCCTGATCTTTGCTGCCTTTCTTACTTTGGTATTCTGATTAACAAATTATGCAATCTAATCGTTTTTATACCACCATATAGGCAACAAAATTTCTGTTCCATTGATATATTACACACTTAATATATTTATCAAATAGTAAAATTTACATAACAACCAAATGCGGCAATAGAAAATCATTTGATTCACTGGCTATACTTGAAGACGCTATAAATCATCAACTAATGAACCAATAATGCTTAAATATTGTACATGTGTCTAGATATGGTGACCAAACAAGCTGTGAAAATGTTGACTGTGCCAGTCAGATAGAAATAGGTAAGGCTGGTTACTTGTTGAATCACCCATGTATTAATTCCTTGTTTTCATTTTAGGTCTTAACAGCAGCTTTAGAAGTTAACAGCTTACTACTAACCAATGATGTGCACAGGTTTCTTAGTGACCGCCTTGGAAATGATTTAAAACACAAATCAAAGCTAACAGCATTTGAGACAGAGGTTTTGAAAAACTTAACAGGTAAACAAATATACCATCTGATTTATATGATATGGTTTACAAACATACATGTAATCAATAAAAAGGAGATGGGGGAAAGATTGAACTCCTCTCAAACCATGCATACTATTTAATATAACCTGCCACTATTTTTTGTCTTGAAAATGTTGGGATTTAATACATCTGGTGCATTTCTTAAAGTGCCTTTCAGACAAGATCTTTATGCAACCTGTTCCTTGAGAGCAGTCCGATTCGAGTCTATATTGTTTGAAATGAAAGTTACCTAAGAACACAAGCAGAAGAGAGAGAGAGAGAGAGAGATTAGAAAAAGACTAGAGCTGTGATTGGTAGTGAAAGGGTTAAATGATCAACATTACCATTATAGTATCAATTTCAAAGAAACACCAACATGCTGGATATACTTACTTGAATATAATACATGTAGGTATTTTGAATTCAGCAAATAAGCAATCCTGTAAAAACTAAACAGACACAAAAACGATTGAGCCATTGCACATGATTTTTGTTACCTAATGCTACATTCAGCAATGAAGGCTTAAGTGAGTCTGCACTTCTTCTCTCCAGAGCCTTGGCTGCTCGCATACGCAAAGAATGGATGTTGATTAAGATTCAATTAAAATTTATCCCTTTAGCCCTGCTGGATATGTCAGCATAGGCATATATAAGTGCATTATTGCATAAAATGCTGTGTATCACGCTATTTCATCTATGTTTTAACTGGCGAAATCCATGGATTTATTAGGCAATTCACGTGCTGTTGATGCACAGCTTTTGTACTTTGCATATACGCATCTAGGCCCTCACAAATATTGACGTCATCAACAGTTATGTTCATTGAATAGCATGTAATAAAATGACGTTAGGATGACGTATGTCTTTGCTTTGGAACAGTCGTTTCAAAGTATACCAAGCCATCTTGCTTTTGCGCGCCATTATAGTAATACAAAATAAACTTTTCAAAGCATTATCCAAAGTTTTCAAATGACAAAATGACTTAATGCAATAATAACTATCAAATATGGTTTTCTGATACACTAACATCTTCAACTTTAAGGCTCTGGTTTCAACACCACCTTGGGTCCAGCAGATGTTAATGCATTGAAAAACATGTTTGATCCCTATATTTGCGCATATGTGTACAAGAATCTTGTTTGCTGGCCCAATTTAGCATTTCACTTCTTTCCCCTCTCTGTTGTCTTTGATGTATGACGTAGGTGAGATCAGTCTCAATGTTCAGTGTTCTGCTAATTGTACCAAAATTGGGCTTTAAAAGCAGGACAAAACACCATACTCCTCACACAATGCGTAAATTTATGACAAAAACTATCAACAACGATGTTGACAGTATGTACAGCAATTCGATCGAGTATTTGAATATATTAATCCTTTTCATCTTATAAATTATCCCATATATATTGATAAAATAAGCACGGCATTGTTCATTTTGGTATTATAAGGGGCTGTCATTCAAGGTATCTATAAAATGATGTATCTTTGTCATTTCCCTTTGTTTTCTCTGTTATTGTATGAAATCCAACATTAGTATTGACTTCACTGTGTAACTATAATGACCCCATCAAAGATGTAAACCAATACAACTATGTAAGAGGCTGCATGTGACACTTTTCCTTTTTAAAAAATGTAAGATGAGCATTTCTAACTCAATACAAAATTTCAGATTTCTGTGCTCTGTGCACAATAAATTTTCTATCTATACCTTTAACCTGTGATATATACATTTGGCCCTTTTCCCACCAGTCACGACTTGTGTGGTCTGCTTTCTCTGCTTATGTTCAGGGTTCATAGTGTATTCTTTCATGATAAAATCTACTCTGAAGTGCAGTCGAATATATGCAGCAGACAAAAACACAGGCAATCTTCTCAGGACCAAATATATCGTTGGGTTAAGAGTTACCTAATTTTATTCCTCTTAGATGATGTAAAAAAGATGCGAGCACATGCCAGAGATGTAGAAAACCCAAATGTTAGACTGCTTAGTGATACTCTCCGAAACATGTTAGAAGAGAATGGTGATGAGTCAAGAGCAATGGTATTTGTCAAGCAAAGGGCGACTTGTAAGAGACTAGCAGAGTTCCTTGATGAGGATCTTGCAGATATTAAAGTACGACCACTTTATGGAAAAGAAAATACAGAAGATGAAGAAGGTACAAGAATCATTTGGGCCTTGTTGCGAGAAAGCCTGTCTTTGTATCTGTAGCTGGACCCACCGTGGCTCAACTTGAGGTTTTCTTTAGCTCTGACTATCTGTGAGTCATGAGCCCTTTTCTTTGTTTCATCATGGAGTGTTAATTTGATTAGAGTGTTTTCCATGATGATACATTGCATTAGTTAGATGGCCTTCATGCGAGCTGAACATTTCTTGTACTTCAACAACAGCAGAATCTAGGGCGAAGATTTGGTACCAGTAAAATGCATTTAAGCCCCCTGGTGGCTTAGGCTGCTGTCCGTTCTAAGGCGGTGGTTCTGTTGTTGTTGACTTTTTGTTTATTGTTACTCCCATTGCGGGAGTCTGTAATTGTTCTATGTTTTGTTGTATGTTACTTTATGTCCATTCTAGTATTGCAATCATCTTGATGGGGAAGAGAGAGCTGATTGCTTTGCTTAATTTGTCTTCCTGGTGTCTTGTGATGGTTGAGCGGCTCTTCCTCGCGGTGCCACGGGGTTGTCTGCAGTTTGTGATTGTGGTATTTCCTGATCATACTCACTTACTATTTTTGGAATTTCCAACAAAGAGAGATTCAAACCCATCTTGTCAGCTAAAGTGACTAGCTAGAATATTGAAATTTCGCTCCTAGCAAGTTTAGATATGATCCTTTCCAAAAAGCCAATAGCAAAGCCGCTGATCAGACTGTGCAGATGCGCAGGCTGGTCTGCGCCTGTGTTGTTTGCAAACCCCCGAAGACAGGTTTTCTCGCCAGGAGGCCCATTCAGTCTTATGCAGCTTATACCTTATACCTAATTTTCAGAGCAGCCTCACACATCACTAAGTTGGTATACCTCAACCGCTCATTTGAATCATCTCTTTTTAAAATTATCTTGTCCACACGAGATGATTTCCAAGTGTATCAGAAACAAAGAAATGCATTAAATCAAATGTGTGATTAACTATTTATTTTGTAAAAAATAGCTGGTTAAGCATTTAAACTAAAGCAAACAGACACGAACATGGAATATAATTATCATAATATCATCAACATGCTCGTATAATCGTCAAAATCTCCAGTTTGTTAATCACCTAAAAAGAACACATGTCTAAACATCTGTAAAGCCTAAACTTTCTAAAAACACTTACACTTTGGTACTCGCTTATTGGGAAGAATTATATCTTGACTTGCTACGATTGAAGTTTCAATTTTCTAGCTAGCCTCTGTAGCTGAGCAGGTTTGAGTCTCATTTCCTGGGAAATCCCAAAGACAGGTTTTCTTGTGACAAGGCCCAATTAATACACCAAGAAAACGACTATCGCAGTGATTACATCCTCTATTTGGTAATGTCCAAAATCCAATAGCAACAAGCCACTGTGGCTCAACTGGGGGTTTTCTTTAGCTCTGACAGTCTCAGAGTTGAGAGCCCCTTTCTTTGTTTCATCACAGTAAGGTTATTAATTTTGTTGTTTCCCTGTGATGATACCCTGCATAAGCTTGGAAGCCTCTATTCCAGCTAAACAAATTTTGTGTTTTACAGCAGTAGAATATAGGGCGAAGATTTGGGCTAGTGAAATTTAACCCAAGTACAAACCTATCAATATCTACTTTAATATACATTAACTCATAATAGTTACTTTATATATATTTAAGGAATGACGGAGAGTCGACAGAATGATACAGTTGAGCGATTCAGGTCTGGTGAATATAAAGTTATTGTTGCAACATCTGTTGGGTCTGAGGGCATAGATGTACCTGACTGTAACATAGTGCTGAGTTATAATTATGCTGGCAATGAAATCCAGAAGATTCAGATGGCTGGTATGTAATTTACACATTAAAATGAGACTAGGCCCTTGTTCTGTTGAATGTGGATTTATCTTTAAAAAAACAAAAAAAATGTAGATCCAGATCAGCGTGTTTTAACAAATCCATCTGATCAGGACCTGCACTGTTTTCCATTTTTGTTTAAAGTTCTTGCCTTTAACTAAAATGATGCAGATTAACTGGATAAAAAATAGGTGGAGTTCACTACATGAGAATATCCAGCATGACAAGGGTCAACACTTTGTTGATTGTGTATCTTCCTTATTGTACCACAGGTTGGTCATTGGTTGTGCCAAATCGGAACCTCAGCCTATTCCGTGGAATCAGACCTCGGATGTACATCGAGCGTCTGCTTTAATTATTTGATGCTGACGTCACAGAAATTACGCAAATACAATAACAAGTTCAAGTGCAGAAATAAACGGGTACAACTTTCCACAAGATGCTATAATTATCGTTTATGTTTTTTCACTAAAATTTCGTTATAGCCATATTTTATTGAAAAACACATAAACTTCATTTATTCAGTTGACAGAATAATGGGATTTTAACAGAGCTGAACCCAAATGCTTTAGAACTAATTTTCCCTACCCCAGTTCCAGCTAACAAAATGCAGCATTTTCATACACCATACTACATCTTACATACCTCCTAGGCTTGATTTTCGAATTGGGCCGAGCTTTTCCGATTGTGGTTGTGCCATTTGCTGGTTATATTCACTGGGCATGGATGTGAAGTAGGCAAAGAGTTCAGTTTGCAGAAGGCACTGTTGTTAAAGACTTCAAATCTCACTGGTATAGGCCACTCAAGGTATCATGGCTGTGTTTACATTTGCTTGTTTATAAAAATTGAATTCAAAACATTTGGTTGGCATGGTCAAAAGTCACCTAGCTATTTTGAAATACGGAATGTTGTCAGCATGTATTGCCCAGCCAATTGCAATAATAACGTGTCTGACTAGAGATGTGCGTCTGACTGCAGATCCAGAGGAAGCTACTAAGATCCCAGCCAGGACCAATACCTTCGTGGAGATTGACCTTAGAATAATTTCTACGGTTTTTCTCCTCTCTTCCGGTTATTCTCCTCCCTTCCGCTGATTCATTCAAGAAGGGTTGCTGTCAGTTACAAGTGTAAATATGTGCACAAATTACTGGTTAACCGCTTGTTCAAGCTTGCCTAGGAAAAGGTGTGGTTAGGTGAACTGATCGCCCCCATGACCATAGCTGTTGACGGGGACGTAAAGCAACAAAACAAAGAGCACAGCCAAAGAGAAGATGCGTTCTTCTTCCATTATGCACATGGTTCATTTCCCATCATTGCCAGTTTTTTTCTTTTTTATTATTTTAATTATATATTAATTTAATACAGACATTTTAAATATGTTTGCAAAACGGTTTAACATTTATACTAAGGACAAAGGCAAACATGAAGACAGGATTGTCAGAGAATATATTATCTCACTAGGGTCTTGATTGCTTGCTTTTACAAAAGCGATCTTCGGCAACCGAAATGATTTGGAATTAATAATAAACAACATGCAAAATGACAATATTATAGTAAGTGAATAAATAAAATCCAAAAAAAGATCTGGAGATGGGGTTCGAACCATCAGCCTCCCTAGCAATATAAAAGGGGTGCATACTCTGTGCTACTAAATCAACTTGCGATTTGTGTGTGAATACTATATTTTAAATATAATGAAATGCATGTTGATTCTAAAAATAATGAATCAAAAATAGCTTTGTTATTGATAAAATTGAGCCGCGGCATGAGATTTCCAACAATTTAACATTTTGACAAGTGTAGACTCGGACGAGCTTCTGCTGCCTCCTTTTGAGCTTAGAAACTCCAAATGGTGTTCAGTTAGTAGCTTAACAATCAAAGAATACTCAAGTGACTTGCAAAGGCTCTGATCAGACTGCGCGTATGCGCAGGCTGATCTGAGGCTTTGCTGATCGCACAAATCAAATTGTTGGAAATCTCATGCACTGGCTCATTAATTGTTATTGTAAATACATAATGTAAACATAGACAGCTCAACGCTGTGGTCATACAGCAGACACTTCAAAAGTACATTTTCCTTGAAAAGAATGAAAGCTATCTTGTACATGTAAAGATAAAAAATGATCTTCGGACAAAAGAATACATTTTTAAAAGAAGTATCACCTGACATCCCTTGATATGTATAATAGACTATTCCAAGTTTATTGTTTCGAACCAGAAGGAAGATTCTATTAGTAAATAATTGGTTAATTGTTAAGTGTATATACTTTATTATTCCTCTAAGTGAGTGTATAATTGAAAATCCTTTTTCTAATTTCTCAAAAGATTTTTTTCAATTAGCCGGTTCTTGAGAGCATCCCAAACACATGTTTTAACTGGTTGATATGAAATTATGTATAATTTTACACTCATATGTTCTATTAAAGGACGAAGCCGAAAAAAGGGTGGTAAAACTGTTGTCCTTGCAAATGAAAAAATAGTCCTTCAGGATACTATAAATGCATACAAAGCTGCAATGATGTACAGGGCCATGAAGCTGATTAAACTTCTACGACAGGATATATACAACAAGAAGATCAAAATGTACCAAAAGACAGACCTGCAGCAGTTTAGGTTCAGACGTGGAGTAGAGGAAGTTCTGCTCAGTCAAAAAACTGATGAGGCTCCTTATGATATCAAATGTGGACGTTGTAATGCATTTGCCTGTCATGGCAGTGATATAAGAATCTTGAAAGGTTCCCAGCATATTGTTGTTGATAGAACATTTTCTGAACGAATAATAGTAAAACCACATAGATCACCAAAGAAATTTGAAGGGATGACCAAAACAAGCAAGGTATTTTGCAAAAACTGTCCCCTTGATTGGGGTATACTTTTGGACTATCATGGCCTTAGCTTATGTTCTTTAAAGCTGGCATGTCTAAAGTTTGTCAATACAGAGACAGGTAATATCCGTGAATATAAGAAATGGATTGAAGTACCTTTCAGACCCCCCACAACAGAATATGAAGACCTGGTGAAGCTTTTTGCTTAAGTCATACCTTTGTATAAGGCAAGTTTTAACAAAAAGAAGGTAGTTTGTTTATTTACCCAGAAACAATATGTTGATTATTTGTTTATGTGTTGTCGTGCTACTTAAAAAATCAGACTTATATTTACATGAGCCAGCACATGAGATTTTGGTACTAATTGCATTATTGAGCTATGAAAGCTCAAATAATCCTGCGAAAAAGCACAGGTTTTGAAGAGCCTTTGCTGCTTTTATACACAAAAAATGGATGGCTTCCAGAAAATCCTGATTTCACTGAAGTGCGACACGGTGACATCATTTTAACATTTCAATGACGACACATACAGAGGTGCGGCTGTTGGTGTTTAGCTCACCTGAGCCGAAGCCTCATCAGTAAGCTTATAGTATACCAGTCACTCCGGTGTCCGTAAGTCAGTCCACAATTTCAAACATCACCTCTGAAACCACTGGGCCAATTGAGCTCAAATTTCATATGGAGACTCCTTAGGATGCAGGAACAAACGTTTGTTCAAATGGTCCTGGTCACATGACCAAAATGCCCGCCATGCCCATATATGGTAAAAACCCTTTAAAAATCTTCCTTTCCAGAACCAGAAGGCCAATGACCTTGGGACGTGGTATGTAGCATTGGGGTGGTGGGGCCTACCAAATTTGTTCAAATGATGATCCTAGGTTGACCTTGATCTATTTAACGTCAAGGTCAAATTCGCTTCCAAATATGAATGGGAAAATTTCTGAAAAGTTGATTTTTTTGAAAATTGTGGAAGCCTTAGTCAAACTTGATATGTTTAACCTAATGAGACAATGGCTATAAATAAGTTCCAAAGGTCAAGGCCGACCTTTGACCTCTCAGCTTAGGTAGCACACATTGGAGTTCCAACAATGTATTAAAACAGTCTTTTAACAAACCATTAGCCCAATTGAACTCAAATTTTATGTGAAGGCTCCTTATGATAAGTTAGCCAAACTTTATGTCAAAATATTTTGGTCACATGCCCAAGATGACTGCCACGCCCATATATGGTAAAAACCATTTAAAAATCTTCTTCTCCAGAACCAGAAGGCCTGTGATATTGGGACTTGGTATTTAGCATTGGGAATGTGGGGCCTACCAAGTTTGTTCAAATGCTGATCCTAGGCTGACCTTGACCTGCGTAACTTAACGTCAAGGTCAAATCTGTTTCCGAATGCATTTAAATGGGAACTGTTTTGAAGAGTTGATTTTTTGAATACTGTTAAAGCCAAAGTCATTATTCTCACTTGATATGTTAAACCTAATGAGACAAATGCTATAAATAAGTTTCAATGGTCAAGGCCACCAGACCCATTTATGGTAAAAACCCTTTAAATATCTTATTATCTGGAACAAAAGGTCAATGGCCTTTGGACTTGGTATGTAACATTGGGGATGTGGTCTCTACCAGATTTGCACAAATGAAGAATCTAGCTTGACTTGACCTACTTTATGGCAAGGTCAAATTTGATTCCTAATGCATTTTATGGGAAAAATCTTGAAATGTTCCTGTTTCTATAACTGTTTAAGCCAAATTCACAATACATTCAAGAAATGTTAAACCTTATGAGACAATAGTTTTATATAAGTACCACATGTATAGCTGACCTGTGACCTTTTATCCAATGTAACTCATTTGGACTGCCTCAAACCTATCTAAACATTGGTCTCTCAGAAATCACCGGGTTGTTTGATGGAGTATTCATTAGATTGTTATAAGTCACTTGACCAAAATGGCTGCAAATCCAATTTATCGTAAAACATATTTCACTTGACCAAAATGGCTGCAAATCCAATATATCGTAAAACCAAATATGTTTTATTATAAGCCGTAGTTGACCTTGATCTATTTTAACATTTGTAAAGAGATCAGGTGAGTGCCTCAGGACCTTCAGGTCCTCTAGTTTATCTTTCCAACGGGCTGGTACGGGCATGTGAGATACAATTATCTCACATTGGTAAAAACAATGGAAGTCCTGATCTGGTGTGCGAGAATGTAAGCGTCCCTCTAATGAATGTTGTAAGAGTCTCAATGTGCCATATGTTGGTTTGTGATCTGTACTTTATTACAATACAATAATTGAATATACTTAATGGTGTTTGCTGGTCTAAATATATGAGCCAGTGCATTAGATTTCCAACAATGTGGCATTTTGACATGTATAGACTCCGGCGAGCCTCTGCAGCCTCCTTTTAAGCTTAGAAACTCCAAATGATGTTCAGTCAGTAGCTTAATAATCATAGAATTCTCAAGAGACTAGCAAAGGCTCGGATCAGACTGCGCGTATGTGCAGGCTGATCTGAGGCTTTGCTGGTCGCACATACCACATTGCTGGAAATCTCATGCACTGGCTCATATACACTCAGACATAAGTTAAGCATCACCCAAACATTATTTCAGAGACGTTTTTCGCGTACAAATTTCTTCAGAAGAACAACCAGTTTGTAATATTATGTTACCCTTGTCTTCCTGTGGTCTACTGAACATATCAGAATGTCATTTGGTCATTTTGCTGACTTTCTATGGTGTCTTGTATACACCGACCTCTATTTTGGGGGTGTACCCTTAAAAAGTGTCACAGTTTAACCCAAAATGCTTACTTTGAATTCAAATAAACGCAGAAGTAATATAGACTTATTTTTTAAAAATAGGGTCAAACTGATTTTGTCGAACTCCAGGTTTCATGTCAGTTATAGAGGATCATAGTGAAAGTTAATCGCGTGTTTATAATTTTTCCATTATCACTATATAACAAGCCATTCTTTAAACATCAATAACTTTTATTCTTTTAGAGATATGAATCTGACATTTTCAGACAGAATTTGTCTTTGATATTGTAACAATGTGACACTGACACTTTACATGGCTAAGAGTTTTGAAAATATCATAATGGGCTAGAGAATAGGGACATTTTTATGGGTAAGTGTGCATTTACCATGCCTGGTTGTTTACCTTTGTGATAATTGAATCGAAATTTGCTGTAAATTATCACCACTTTATCTATTTCAATAAATAAAACAAGAAAATATTCATGACTGGAAAGCTTCCTTCGTTTTCTAGGAAACTTTTGAGGCGATGCTTAACTTATGTCTGACTGTATATATAGTTTAGTCATTTTGTTCTGGTTATATTAATTTTTATGTTAATGTTTAGTTTGTTAAGATTTTATGCATTTGAATTGTGCCACACTATGAATCAAAGACCACAATGGAAATAGCATTTGTATTGTGTCATTTTGGATGGTGACTGTCAAGCCTATAAATTTGCTAATAAAGTGGCTATTGTATGTTTTTAATTAATATATTATTTCTTATTGTTTGAAAAGCTTCTCATCTGTGATATTGAAACAGAAAATAATAAAACTAAAAACTAAACTTGTATTGTTTTCAGAGAAAACAGATGTTGGGTACCACACACACTCAAATTTGACCCTAATTAGCTCAACTATAGCCCTGAAAAATAGGGCAAGGCTACCAAAACCTAATCAAGTCTTTATCATGCTCCAATGTTATATACATGCACATTTGGTTTCAATCTGCTCTCTAGTTCAGGGAATATCTTGCACACAAGATTTCAAGTGGCATGTCAAGGCTTACACCAATCAAATCCTCACCAAAAACATAATGGTCTCTCCCCTTTTTTGACCAGCCTTAGCTACTTTTAACCTTAATATATAGAGGATCTTACATGAGTGCTCATGTTTTATTGAATTTATTAAACGAGTTGAGGCTTGTCGAGCATTTCATCTCTTTCGCAACGGGTTTAATAAATTCAAAAATACAAGAGCACGAATGTTAGATTCTATTGATCATATGACATTAAGATTACTTTGAAATCTCATTTCTGGCGTAAACCAATAGTGGTTTATCGGTTTTATTGCATGGCGTTATTTCACTCCCAGGCGCAACGTCAAATGGTAATACGTATTATGTTCAACTTCTCATTTGATCAAGCATATATATAGCAAATATAAAAACTTCAGATTCAACAGATTCTGAAAAAATCAAATTGGGTGTGTTTTATTATGACTGTTACCTCTATCTAAAAATTCTTTCTTAACTTATTTGAAGGAGATGTTATAGGCCAGTTGATATTTTATTTCCCAACTGAAAATAAGATAACACGCCTCTCAACAGCTATAGTCATAACGAGAGTCAACAGCTATAGGCATGACGAGAGGGTCATTTAACATTAATACTTTTCCTGTGTATAACATAACCAGCAATCACTGCTAATTATATTATGCCAGTAACTATTGACTGTCCTACTAAAATCAGTGGTAAGGAGATTTACTTTACAATGATTATGCAAAGAAAAAAATTCACCACAAGAAATTTTGTCTTTGTATATTCATTGAAGAATATAGGGATCACACATGTTTTTACATGCATTAACATTTGCCGGGTCCCGAGGATGCTGTTTGAACACGAGGCCGATAGGCCGAGTGTTTAACATCATCCGAGGGACCCGACAAGTGTTAATGCAATGAAACAAACATGTGTGGTCGTTATTCTTGCATATTTTACCTTATTCTAGCCCAATTCGCACTGAAAACGCTGCTAAAACATTAAATTGTCCATTTTCTTACACTGGATTTCTCTAAACAAAATGGCGTCCGTTGTGTACTTTCGAACGTCATAACGTCGTCACAACGTCATAACCGTACGCAACGTTCACGCAAACAAAAACATCGGCGAAATGATCAGTCTGGTCCGCAATGCTTTCAGTAGACGTCATGCAAATAATGAAGGGCTCATTTTAAGTATTTTCAAGTTCAGACCCATGTTCAAACAGCACGTGAATCTCCTGATTTGAACATGGATTTTCGTTCATTTGACAATGGGTTTAAACAGCTATACGAATGGACATCTATGCAAGAAGAAGTATGCTTGAATAGCATTGCATGATGTTTTTATGTTCCCCATTTGCCCTGGCGGTTGTGTGTTCTAATGCAGTGATTCTGCTGTTGTTGGCTGCCCCTGTTGTATTTGGTCTTTGTTTTATAGTGAGGTCCTCTCTACTTTTGCAATAAGACGGGGCTGGCTGTTTACATTAATTTTTACACATGACACTGCGCCTTGGAGTGACATAACGCCATGCAATAAAATCGATAAACCACTAGGGTTTTACATTTAAGTAATGAAACGTTATGACGTTGATTATAATGTTACGTTAAAGATGACAAAATCTTGACTTTTTCACGCCAAAAATGCGATTTTCATTATAATTTCATGTGATAATAGAATCTAACATTCCTGCTCATATTTCATTGAATTTATTAAACGTGTTGCGAAAAAGGGCGATAAAATGCTTAGCAAGCCTTGCATTTTATCCCTTTTCCCCAACTCATTTAATAAATTCAATAAAATATGAGCAATCATGTAAGATCCTCTGTGCAGTCATGCTGTTGTCATGCTGTTGTGTGGGTGTCTGTGTTCTGTATCTCTTCCTCACGGTGCCGTGGATTGGTCTGTAATTACTGGTCATACTCACTTTAAGGGCAATTTCGGGTATTGTCCACGCGCATCATTCCTGCTGCAGGAAAGGGGGAAAGTTGTCTGGGTCCCGTCTTTAGACCGTTTCCTAACATTTTTGTGCTTTAACAACAAACGAATCTAGGGTGAAGATTTGGTACTAGTGAAATGCATTTAAGCCGGCATTGGCTTAGGTTGTTGTCCGTTCGAAGGTGGTGGTTCTTTTGTTGTTGATTCTTTGTTGATTGTTACTCCCATTGTGGGATTCTGTAATTGTTCTATGTTTTGTTGTGGGTTACTTTGTGTCCTATACTAGTTTTGCAATCATCTTGATGGGGAAGAGAGAGCTGGATGTTTTGCTTTGTTTGTCTTCCTGGTGTCTAGTGATTGTTGTGTGGCTTTTCCTCGTGGTGCCACGGGTTTGTATTTCCTGATCATACTAACTATTTTTATATGAAACATACAAAATGTCAGTGTTTTAGCTAATTTCAGTGGATGGGCAGTCTGATTTGAGATATACCCTGGCCCAGAGGTTATAAAACTTGAGTACAGCCTCAAACTCAAAATAAAGCGCATTGATCGGCTGCTTGCTGACACGTGTTCACAAGCAGCTAATCATTACGCTTTATTTTGAGAATGAACTCCCAAGTTTTATAACCTCGAGGCCAGGTCGCAAAAATAGTGAGTATGATCACAAACGAGGCTGATCTCGTATGTTGGCCAAATTATACCTGTTATTCCCATGTCAGCTACCAGACTGTTTATCAGTTCTTTGTTCTCTTCCCAAAATAGAAGCTTGGAGCCATCAGTGTGGTGAACTCCCTTAACCATGTCAGTTTTACACAGGGCTGGACAAAATGTTGCAAAATGTAGACCCAGCTCACTTGCTAGAGGATTAGCCTGGAATCAGAAAGCTTTGAAAATCAACTTTTATTTATAAAAAAAATACATTCCTTAACCAACGTATTATTGATAACAGAGCGGTCATTTCAGCAGATGTTTTGTTGGGTGTCATATGGGGGAGAGTGCAGCTTTGTTCTAATGATCCTGGTTACACGACCAAGATGGTCGTTAGGCCTATAAACGGTAAAACTCCTTTACAATTCTTCGCCAGAACCAGAAGGCTTATGACCTTGGGACTTGGTATATACCATTAAGGTAGTTGGGCCTACCATGTCTTGTCAATCAATGACCCTACGTTGACCTGGACCTACTTAGCAATAAAATGGGTTAAATCTTTAAAAGGTCGATTTTTAAAAACTGTTACATTCAAAGTCATATGATAAAAAAGAGTATGACCAGGAAATATCACAATCACAATGCAGACTAACCCACGGCTCCATGAGGAAGAGCCACAGAACAACAACAGCCACAAGATACCAGGAAGACAATTTGAGTAAAGCATCCTGTTCTCCCCTTCAGCAAGATGATTACAACACTGAAAAGACACTTATTACTGTCCAAGGTAGCTGTTAGCGGATTGCAAACACGTTTTCCTAGAAATCAGGCCCAAATGCTGGTTTAAACAATATTTATTCAGATAAAGTGCATGATATACATAAATACAATGTTAAGATAGTAGGATCTGACAGTAAGCCAGTGGCTTATTTAGATCATCTCCTAGACATGTTATGAAATCTGCATTTTATATGATGGTTTTGGACGAGTTTAAACACACAAGTATAAGAGGGAGAGAGAGAGAGAGAGAGAGAGAGAGAGAGAGAGAGAGAGAGACTCCAGTTTAGTGTTTACAAGCAAAAGCATAGTGCTATAGAATGACTGGCTCCAGACGTAGATGTATCAAAATTTTAACACTTTTGAGACTGGGATCAACCGAACCTACCAGACCTTATCAAAAACTGTACCTTTAGGAAAAGGGATTCGTTAAATTCATCTGATTAATTTTCGCATCCAAACAAAATGTCATTGCTAGTAAGATTATCAAAATTGGATGGCAGATATCTGAGTCTATCGAATGAGTAAAGCGGGCAAGCAAAAAAGAAACGGTTACGACTCTCAAAGACACCGCACCGACAGAAGGGGTTAGGTACAATGTTTTTCGGTGCAAGTCAGAGTTTAGGGAACTACATTCCATTCGTAGTCTTGCCTGTAGTATTTGACCTTTGCATGTTCCAGCATTATAGAATTTTGGAGATCTCAGGCTTTTATTGATTTTGTATTTGAACGAACCTACAGATGGTGCATCCTTTATGTCGTTTGGTAGGTCGTTCCAGACGCGTACTGTGGAGGGGAAGAAGGAATTGGAGAATAAGTTGGTATGCACTCTGTAATTCTGAATATTTCCAGCATTCCCAAGGTTATATGTAGTTGTGTCTTGTATTAAGGGCGGTACAATGTCGGAAAGATAGTTGGGGCAATGCCATGAATAATTTTGTAGAAGATAACAAGTTTGTGCTTATTGCGACGTTTTTGGAGGGACTCCCATCCAAGGTCAGCAAAAAGTTTTTCGATGCTGCAGAGTTTAGTGGCTCCAGTTATTACTCTAGCAGCTTCTATATGGATCGATTCTTGTTGATTTTTCGATTCCGTGGAACAATTATCCCACACAGAGTCGCTGTATTCAATCAAAGGGCGAACATAAGAAATATACATTTTTTCCAGAGATCTTCTGCTTACCCTGAATCTAAGAGTTCGCATAAGATTGAGTCTTGCCCATGCTTTATCACAAATGCTATTGATATGTTCTGTCCAAGAACAGTTATTTGAGAGAATAAGACCCAAGTGTTTATGGTTTGTGGTTTCATTTATCATTGTATCGTGCATGAAGAGGGAATGATGAACAACTGGGTTTGGTTTACGTGAGAAGATTATTGAAAGTGTTTTACTTGCATTGAATGCCACAAGCCAAGAATTTGCCCAATCAGAAATTGTTTTTAGATCAGTATTGAGAATTGTAGCCGCTTGATCTGGTAGATGGACTATAATGTACAAGCTAGTGTCATCAGCAAATAGACGGATGAATGCTCCTATACATTTGACGAAATCATTAATAAAGATAAGAAATAGTAAAGGACCGAGAATTGAGCCTTGAGGGACACCTGCAAAAACTGCCATCCAATCAGAGAATATGCCATTTAAAACTACTCTTTGCCTCCGGTCTGAAAGATAGCTGCTAAACCACAGTAATATTTTTCTGAACAGCCTATACCAAGAAGCTTATGAAGCAAACCATTGTGCCAGACTCTGTCGAAGGTCTTACTAATATCACAGAAAACAGCTCGCACCTCTTTACCATTATCAACGGCTTCACAAAATTGGTGGTATGTGTGTAGCAGTTGATAAGTGGTTGAGTCGCCTTGTACGAATATGTTCTTAAAAGGGTATCCTTTGGAAGCAAAGACTGCATCAAAGAACTGAAACTAGAGTGTGCATATTTCCTGGGCCAGACTAGCTAGTTTCTGCCATTTAGGCTTCATCAGTGACCCTCTTATAGTTTCAAAGTTCCACAATGAAACCCAACGAAGCCTGATTGCAACGGAGTTAGAATGTGATTACTAATTACATAGTTATAAAAGATATTTATGGACACAGCGCTCCATTACTTTGGCAGATTGACCCTGGAGAGATATCGGTCTGTAATTACTTGGCAATGATTTATCATCCTTTTTGTAAATAGGAGTGACATTAGCTTCTTTCCAGGAAGAGGGAAAGTATCCTTGATCAAGTGAGCGATTGAAGATAATAGAATAAGGAAGTGCAAGAATATCGGCCCCCTTCCAAAAAGTCTTGGACTAATAAGGTCAGGTCCACTTGCCTTAGTCACATTTAGGTGAAGAAGGACATCCTTAACATCTTGACATGAAATTACTATGGTATCTAAGGTGTGGTTTGGTGGATCTATATGGGGTAGTTCTTTATTTGCGTCATCGACCATAGTTTGTGAGGTAAAGTAGTGATTTAATAATTCTGCCTTTTGTTTGTCATTTTCAGCAATGTTGCTATTCAGCTTCAGGGTTGGAATACTTCCAGAAGATTTATTTAGATTTAGTAATTGTTTAGATGTTTTCCAGAATATTTTAGGATCAATATTTTCGGAAGACAGTAGCTGGTCAAGTTTGTCAAAATATTGTTATAAAACCTTTTCGTGCTCAACTCAATTGAGCACAAAATTTTAACTGCTCATAAAAACTAAAATACCGACAAAAATGGAAGTTTCTTGCTAAAGTCTCTCGGATGTTGTATTTATCATGATAATAAATGTTAAAATGCCAACAATTGTTGGCATTTAAACATTTATGAGCAAGATAAATTCCATGCTCAGCTGAGTTGAGCATGGAAAAAGTTTTATCACCTTGGGGCCAGAGGGCCAGTTGAAGTGGGATTTCATATGGAACCTTCTTGGGACGAGATAACCTTAATATGACTTTATTGTCTCTGTAACCTGACCAAAATATCGCCCATGCCATTTTAGATCAAACAAAATATTTGTCTGGAACTGATAGGCCAAACACATTTTAACATCAGGGACCTTGCAAAGTTTTTTTTTCAAATTATGATCTTAGGTTGCTCTTGACATTGCAATGACTAATACTATGGTCATCTACATTCTTGTTACCCAGTGTCAGTTTAGTGCTTCAGTGCCTTGTGGCATTTGGTTTTTCTAAAACTGAAGTACTACCTGGTAACCAAATAGACAATTTAAGTGATACTCGTTATTTTAGTTAAGTAGGAATATATGTAAATTACATGTATCCAGAGCATTTTATAGTAAACTGTTAAATATATTATATCATGACTTTGCCGCCTTTCCTTTGATCTATGCTGTTAAATAATTTCCACAAGACATTTTCAAGGGTGGAGCTCATAACTGACTTGAAAAGCTGATGAATAAATTAAAAGGTGGTTGTTTTATTGGTCATGATACAAGTATTTTATAGTACAAATACTCGTGAATATACAAACATTCCCTCTTGTAGGGTGAAACTCGTCTTCGACTCGTCCCGCCTACAAGAGGGAATATTTGTATATACACTCGTAAAATTGAACAATAAAGCTAACTTAATCAATTTTCATTTTTGGTCTGAAATTCAAATCTACATTAATTCGTATATGAAGCGATTGATTTCATTTTGATATCTTGAAACACTTACCGCCCAGCTTTTAGTGTAACCAACAACTCCATACTTAGTCGCACAGTAGGCAGGGCAGTGAAACGCCGGATGTTAACCTGAAAGCAAGTACCAAGCTGTAGATGCATGCATGTTTTATACCTCCTCATACTTCCCATTCTACCACTGTCCTTACACAGGGCAAAAATTGAGCCGCGACATGAGAATTCCAACAATGTGGTATGTGCAACCAACAAAGCCTCAGATCAGCCTGCGCATACGCGCAGTCTGATCAGAGCCTTTGCTTGTCGCTTATATATTGTATGACTCTTAAGCTACTGACTGAACATCATTTGGAGTTTCTAAGCTTAAAAGTAGGCTGCACAGGCTCTTCTGAGCCTACACTTGTCAAAATGCCACATTGTTTGAAATCACGTATCACGGCTCAAATACTAATAACCCTTACCATGTGGGATACCTGTATGTTTTATCTGTTGGATTCTAGTTATAGTACGTGTTTACAAAGAGTGGAAAAAGAATATATCCTGATCAGCTGATCTGGATCAGCACTGTTTTCAAAACAGGATATATTTAGCTGCAGCATGGTAGGGGCTAATAAGTATATCATTTGCATAAAGCTTCTCGTACAGTCACTTTAATTCTTTATTTCAATGGTGTGAGATTCTGATGACAAGATGCGCTTCACCGATGGCATTTGGAAAATCGCTCTGCGTTAAGCATTAGTAATAAGTAGGGTAAAGTCGAGTATATTCGGACAGACAGCTAAATTCGGACAGCCACCTTGCTTGTTTCATAGTTCAATTATTGGAATAAAAAATAAATTAACTAAGAAAACAGTGAAAATCCTGATGAGACGGCTCATAATGAGCCGTCTCATCTGGATTTCCACTGTTTGCAAGTGTGTGTCCGAATTTACCTGATGTCCGAATTTACCCGACTTTACCCTACATTTTGTATATGCAGTAAAAACTCGAAAGTTCGAACTCCGATTGTTCGAAATACTCGCTAATTCGAATTAAATTTCGGACACAATGGATTCATAGAATAAGGCCTTTGAACTATTACAAGACCCGTAGGTGTGTACTATATAATCACTGTGTGAGTCCGTCCATCGGTCCATTAGTTAGCACTTAGTGAAAATGCTCATAAGTCTTAAACCACATTGTATATTTTGATCAAATATTGCATACGTATGCATGTCAACATTGTCTAACCACCGGCATGCGTAGCAACCGTTTTCGATGGACATGGCCTCGCCGACCATCAGTAAGTCGTGAAAATGCTTTTTATCCTTAAAACATTATGGTTTATTTAGATCAAATTTTGCTTACGTATTTACCTTAACGTACGTTGTCCAGACACCGGTATGACGGCGCGCATGGTATTGGCGTACAAAACGTTACGTCGAATTGTAACGTGGCGACGCTAAATTCTTTTTTCTTCTCCTTATATTGAGCTAGACGCCTTGCTTCTGGAGAGACTTTCATTCGCTGGTAAAACATATGAAAACCGCTTTCTAGCTTTCAAACATCAATCAATTCGAATTCATACACGTCAGAATAAGTATTTCCAACGTAGTATACACGCATACACAAGAGATCTGAAAACGGCAGCTTATTCCTAATTGCCTCGTTTGACGTGTTTATGTTTAACGTCATTTTTTCCGCCGGTAACAAAATTTAAGACTGAGGTAAATGTTCACATTTTCTTTATTTTTCGGCGGATAAACTTCATAGACCGCATTTATAAGTAAGCAAGCAAAGTACATTGTGGAGATATAATTTGCTAGTGAGTTTCATTTTCAACGTTACAGCTATGCTTAAATTTCAAGAGTATGTGTATTTATTTTAATGAAAATTGTGTTTTGGTAACAAATTTTAAGACTGGGTATTTTCTTTAACATTTTTAAATGGAAAGCGGCAATACAAATATTTTTCGATTATCTTTCACAACGGAAAAAGTACATTTCAAACAAACAAATATTTTGTCAATAAAACGCCATCAAGATTACAAAATCACTTACCGATGAGACCATGCTTGTATTTTTCGCGCGTTTTTTGTCATGAGTTACAGATTTTATTTTACAAAACTTTACTTTCTTAGACGTCGTTCTGGAGTAATAAACAACAAACTTGATATGACGTTAAACAGTGACGTTTCAGCTTTGACGTAGACTAAATTTCGTAAAAATTGACGTCAAAATGGCGTTGTAGCACGCATTTGCGCATGCCTACTACAGCGGTATTGTTACAGAGTTACAGACGTTTTACCCCCAAATTTTGAGTTCTCCTTTGATTGTTTTGATAGATAAAAACTAAGAATCGATAAACTCTTAACAGGGCGAACGTACACCCCTAGTTTCAAAGCAAAAAAAATTGACTAGAACATCATGAATCGGTTCCTGTAAACAGAAAAAAGGCAAAACCACGTTTTGTACGCCAATACTGTGCGCGACGTCTAATATGCGAGAAGGTGACAAGGCTTCGCCCAGCATCACTTTGGTTAGTGGAGGTCTTTTGGTCAAAGTGCTCATAAATCTCGAACTGCATGGTATATTTTGATCAAATTTTGCATACTTATTAACATTGTCTAGACACTGGTAAGATAAACTGTGAGCATCAGTCAGGCCAATCATGATCAGCTCATAACGCCTCAAACACATGGTAAATTTTGGTCATTTTTCCCTACTTATAAAGTTTAAGATTGTCTTGCCACTGGTATGCAAAAGGGTGATGAAGCTTTGTCAAGCATCAGTCACGGCTGGTCAAGATCTTTTGGTGGAAATGCTCATAACTCTTCAACAGCATTGTATATTTTGATCAAAGTTTGAATAATTATAGGCTACATTTTAACAATTTCTAGACACTGGTATGGGGGCACATACTAGATTTCAATAGGTACATCACCTCATTTCCTACCTTGTGTTACTCTTCACAGAAGTCTACGCCTGGCAGAACAAAAAAAGCCCCCCATGGCCCGTGGATTGTTTGTTATATCCCCATTTACACCCACAACAATTTGCATGGAAACCAAACATGACTTGCCTAAACCAGCACTATCACTCGCTTTCAGTTTGTAGATCAATATTACACAATACTTAAAATTAAAAGGGGGCACTTCAATAACCAAATATTTTCTTTGCAAAATCTCTTGGCAAACGGGACACAAAAACAGGTGACAACTGTAGCCAACGCAATATCCTAACCAGGGCTGTATGATATTACCTCAGTTTCGCATTTCATTACAACTTGTAGAAACACCCATCCTACAAAGTAAGTAAGGGTGCAAAGATCAGGAATCGATACAATCAAGTACCACACCTGACCCAGGATACCAATGGGAAAGTGACAAACTCACAGTTAGACACCACAAACGAGAGCCAAGACGTCAGCCCTTTCCCAGCAGGTGACCACAAAGCACACACAAACAGACGCGCACAAAGACACAGCAAACACCAGACAGTGAATAACACAAAAGATCCACCTTGCCGCCTTGGAACGGTCAGCAAAACCTCCTACTGGAGGGCCCAAACCGGCCCAACAGCGCCAACCTCACCCCCAACTTAGATGCGGACCAAGACACACAGATATCTGGTCCGCATGAAAGACCTCTAACCCACCAAAGCATCATCCCCTAAAACATATAAATCAAGATATAACAAGGAGACAAAGCAAAGATAAGGACTCAACAGTAAATAAAACTGAATACGGAGCAAAAGAAGTCCAACAGGTAAACCCCGGTTGGCCCGACAAACAGCCAAAGCATCAGGCCTCTGCCATCTCATCAATAGATAAGTCTTTAAGTCGGAACCATCATAGAGTCTGAAGTCCGACCCACCGGCGTGCAATCAAAGAGGAAAGCAAAGTTGCCAACCGTGATTGGGTTGACCACCAAGCATGCAGCCTGCTGCAATACATGAATGTTATAGCCAATCTTTTTATAATGGGAAATTATTTTAATGAACTGCGCTGAAATATTATTAGAGCCAACAAACTTCTTCAATTTATACACCAAGTCACCATAGAATCAGGTCTCTTTGGCTATTCTTTGCTCATATATCATCATTTTAAACTCAAATCCATTGAGCAAAATTTCTAATTGGTCACCTTACATTTTTTACGTTAGTTTTGAAAGTAAGACTCGGTTATACAAAACTCATGCTTCTATAAATCAACCAAGGCCTTGCCGAAAGTCTGCATGTCATTTCATTTAAAAATGACTGGTACAGCTTGCACAGATGATGCTAAGGTAAAGGTACCCTCATTTCAAAAAGTCATATTTTTGCTACAATATGAAAAATTCCACAGAGACGCCATCTTTTTGTTTTTTGTTTGCATGAAGATGTTTCTGACTGCCGTGATTAAAGACGAACACGTTTCAGATGATTCGCTTCAATCAGACTCCTCTTTTCTGTTACGTTATAGCATGATGACAAACACTACCAGCAGCTAAACCATTGAAATTCAGCTTTTTGCATGCAATTTACATAGGAAGTTCGCACTGTTCTGTACGCCTTATCATCTGTGATACTGCATTGAAATTTTCAGCGATTATGTTTTACTTCTAGACGTCACTGTTCTAGTTTGGAAAATGAAAAAAATTATGCAAAGTACCGTCAAATTGACTTTTTAAGTTTTATATTGAAACCGGAAGTGCGCAGCAGCAGTAAAATGGTTGCCATCACAAACTGGACGAATCAAGTTCTATTGTATTTGTTCTAACTTGTTCAGATGAAATAAAATGCATACAACAATTTTTACACAAGCTACTAACAATGACTAATGAATTTCAAAAATCTCGAAAAATGTGATATTTTAAAAAATGCGTAAATTCTACTTTAGTCAAAATTTCAAGTGTTTGGTGTTTTTTGAAGTCGACTAGACCAGTTTATTACCAACTGCACTTAAATTTGATAAAAACTTCACTCAAAGCCATTTTTCTTTAAAAATCATATTTTTGCATTTTTAACCAAAAACCGTGGATTGAAAGATACCTTTTTTCTAAAAGACCGCTAAACGTTTGCCCATTTAAATGCACATATATAGGCAAAAAATCAGTTTAATGTTATTACCGCTTGATCAGAAATAATGAGTTTAAAAGGTGACCAATTAGAAATTTTGTTGAGTGTATGATAATTTGGACCCGATTCCAGAATTTCTTAAAAATGTGTCCACTCCCAAACTCGAAACTATCCCCAACCGGTCAGAGCCAGGAGCAAAAAAGAAAACTGGAGTAATGTATAACTGCAACTGCAATTTATCACCGATGATGATCGCAATTTTTTTATTCTCTGAGCATTTTTTTTCTATGATCTACGTTCACCACAAGTCGTGCACATTACGGTCATTTGCTTTTGATGACTATAAAACGTATGTTAGTTGCTTTGCTTTTATTGTCTTACGGAAGTCTTGCTACTGTAAATGTTCTGAGACTCTTTCTCACGGTGCTGTGGGTTGGTCCGTGGTGTGTGATTGTGGTATTTCCTGATCATACTCACTTACTTTTCGGGTGCGTAAAAGAAACGTCTCCCTGAGACGTTTCTTTTACTCACCCAAAACGTATGTTTGATAGGGAAAAACTGATAACAATAATTCTGAAACTGATAATATACTGGGATAATCAGTTTTCGCCAACGTAAGCAGATATGGCTATGAGGATAGCAAAATAAAATACAACCTGGCCAGAAAATGATTTTATCATAAAATTTCAACCTTTTATAATAATGTGTGATACCTTTGAACATTAAAATATGTTATTTAATTTTCAAAAACTTTGATTTGTTTGCGCATCCGTTTTTCAGCCATCTTGAAAATAGTAATCTAAGTTCGACAACTCTTGTTGACCAGAAAAAGAGGCCTCATAAAGGGTTGGATAGATAAAAAATCAATAGGTGTTATGAGACAAACCATTTTTTTCTTTCAATGAACAAAAATTATTGTAAATATTTTGTGATTTAATCTATTGTAATCAAAAATATTTCAGTCACATGTTTTTCAATATTCAATTCAAATTTAGATTGATTTGGACCCCTAGGTTCATTGGGGTGCTACCACACAGACAGTAAATGAAAAAGTAGACATAAAAGCTTTCTGTTATGTACTTTAGGGATACATCAATCCATTGCAGGAGGAAAATTGATACAATTTATCAAAAAATCATTTTCAGATATACGGTACATACAGCTGCTTATTAGCCAGACCATTGTTTCTGAGTCAAAACATTGATAAGAACCCCCTTATGATAAAATCAATGATTTTCCCACTAGGGACCCCAATTCATCACTGAGTTTTCTTACCTCCATCGTGAGGATGTCAGCAGAAATGAAGATGGAGGAAGCGATGTATTTACCCAATAAAAAATATCAGGATCATGATTTAAAGATTGGGGTTAAAAAGAATTAGTGAAAAAGGCGAGAAAACATTGATGCAGGCAAGTGATCATTATTTTACCACTCAGGTAAGCATTTTCTTACTAATTAACAATTTAACAGACAGCTTTTCTTCTGCCCTTGGAAATCCACTTTTCAGAATGGGCCTGTGACTTCACACAAGTGAAAAAACGGTGGGAATGTTCAATTGGCGAAATTACATTCTTGGCGAAATTAGCTTACTCCACTATAATAATTGTTGGGGCTTGTATACTTTTATGTTTACATCCCTAAAGTTCGGATAACTGATAATTCGAAATAAAACTTTAGTCCTTAAGACTTCGAATTGTAATCTTATCTGAATGCAAGAGCTACACAATTAGGAATAATAGCATGTTGCCTTATAAAATGTTCATTAAATTCATGTTTTGCTTGCTTTTATTTTTTTCCATTTCCTTCTTTCTTTATGTTAATTTTCATTAATTAAATATCGTTTAATAACTATGAGTATGAAACGCACACAAAGTAAAAATTGTTTTAATTAACTTAGTCAAGTAGCCGATAAGGGATCAGAAAGGGCCAAAGAATCGAGCGATTATACTAGGCCTCCGATACAGTAAGAATATATACTGACGGGCTTTAAAAACGCTACACTAATTTCCTGCTATATCTTACAAAAGACAGTTGAATGTAAACTTTCTTTGCTTCGATGATGTCATCATGAAGTGGCTTCTTCAGTCAACACTTAAGTTTTAATCGTACAACTAAACTCGACGAAGTTATTGCTTAGTAAAGTTTTCGTCACCGAAACATTTCTTAAGTAGCAGAGTTTTTAAGTCATTGAATGAATGGGTACACACAGATTAACGTCGAAAAAGCAGAACTGTTGTATCACAGACCTGCCAATCAAAATGAAAGTCATTCCTCGATGACTTACACAGTTCATGACACACATTTGATGCTTCTGGTGTTTCTTGATTTAAAGAAATAGAGGATACTTCACTGATTAAATTTGTCAAATGAAAGAGTTGACCCCTATCTCAAAGAATTTACATTTTAGATGCTTTAAATTAATTTGAAAAAGACAAATTTTTCATGTGTTACTCATAAATGCACACTCTTTAATATACAAATTGATTGCTTTGCATTCTTTTTTGAGACATACATTAAAGCTGTTATCCTGGTGTAGCGTTTTTAAAGCCCGTCAGTATAATAAGAAAAAACACCTGCACTGTATAACTACAGATACAGATACATAGCCTCGTCTAGCAGCAACGTACGGGTGTTTAAAGAATGAGTGCATCACTTTGAAGCGCTGCAAGCCCGAGTTGTTGAACAATATAAGCATTCATATCATGTTTCAGATTTAACGTCGTCATTCTCGGCTTATGGGACTACACCGGCAGTCTGTATGCTGTGTGTGGAGATTACCTGTAGGGTACAAGTTTTCCCAGCTGCTGCTGCATTTCTATTGCTTTACACTAGGAGAATAGGTCAAATTCTGTTACTGTTATCTCATTTAGATTAATTAGGAGAGTTTTATTGTGGGAATAATTGTTAAATAATATTTAAATAATATAATAATGCTCTTGGGATAATATAATGTAATAGTGACAGCTGCTTTGGTCAATATCCACACTAGGTGGATGTTACTTTTCCCTTTTTTCAAAGGCTTTGATGAATCTTGAGCAGTATGGATCCTGTATTAAAGTCTGTGCAAGACCTCATGATCAACTCAATGGTGATAAGATAGGCCAACCTAATTATGTATGTTCAAAAATTAGAACCCTTTTAATATTTTTCTCTATCTTTATTTTGTTCAATTATTATAATAAAATTACCCTTAACTGTTTCTAATGTTCGAAAATCTGGTTTGATATAAATAAACTTGGGATGATCCATTGTATATTGGAGGGGTAACAGGTTATAATTAATTCCAAATAAATTTGTTTTATTTCTCTGAAGATTAATTTAGTCTTAGCAAATAGTGTAAACCCTGGTGAAATACCATATTTAACGCGACATTTTATCTCGTTTTTTACTGTTTGCCTATAAAGTACACATTTAGGATTCACTAGTGTACAAAGGCCAACATTAATAATGTTGGCCCGACAAAACTTCGGGCCTGATCTGGTTTGACACTCTGATTGTATTTCTGAGAGAATTTTTCGAAAGTCAAATTTGAAAAAAAAAAAAAAATCAATGGACAACCCAAACAGCATGCAAAATTGCACAGTATAAGGCAACGAGTTAAAAACTATAAGATGTCAAATTTTAGAATAGAATGTTTTCACTTTTATATTTCCCTGACAACAGCATCCAAACAGGCAAACTCCCCGCAGAGTGGTGTCGAGCCCAAGTCAGCCCCATCTTCATAAAGGTGATAAAACATCGGCTGCAAATTACAGACCGATCTCCCTCACCTGTATTCTCTGCAAAGTCCTTGAACATATAATGGCATCACATCTGGTAAAGCATTTTGACAAGCATGACCTGTTGTATGATCTTCAACACGGCTTCAGAGAAAAAAGGTCATGTGATACTCAGCTTACCATGTTGTTCGAGGACCTTGCAAGAAATACAAGTGTAGGCAAACAAACTGATCTGATACTGCTGGACTTCTCGAAGGCCTTTGACAAAGTTAACCACTCAAAGCTCATCTGGAAGCTCCATCAGTATGGGATCAGAGGAAATGCACTATCCTGGATCCAAGCATTCCTAGGTAACAGGTCGCAGACGGTCGTTATTGAAGGTGAGGAGTCGGGGTCGGTTCCAGTGAGCTCTGGGGTACCCCAGGGCTCAGTCTTGGGACCTATCCTATTTCTTGTTTTCATAAACGACCTCCCAGAAAAGTTGTCATCGCAAGTACGACTCTTTGCCGATGACACGGCAGTGTACCTAACAATTGGAGGCTTGGGTGACGGCACAGTGCTACAAAACGACCTGGATAAACTATCATTGTGGGAGTCCCAGTGGGACATGGAATTCAACCCCTCTAAGTGCCAGGTGGTGCGGGTGACAACGGCCAGGAAAGCAATCAACACAGTGTATACTTTACATGGTCAGATCCAGGAAGTTGTCACAAGCGCTAAGTATTTGGGGGTTGAAATCTCCAGTTGCCTATCTTGGAACTCCCACATTGACCGAATTACTGGAAATGCAAATAGAACTTTGGGATACATTCGGAGGAATATTAAATCAAAAAACAAAAAAGTGAGAGAAACCGCCTATAACACGCTTGTCCGACCTCAGCTGGAGTATGCGGTCCCTATTTGGGATCCTTACACTAAGGAAAAAACACTTCAGCTTGAAAAAATTCAAAGAAGGGCCGCACGCTGGACGACCAGTAATTACGATTACAGGTCAAGTGTTACATCTATGCTTGACCAACTCAGTTGGAGAACCCTTGAGCAAAGACGGGCGGATGCCCGCCTTTGTCTCTTCTACAAGATGATCCATGGAATTGTGGCAGTACCCCTCCCAGATTACGTCCAGCCTACACATAGAGTGTCCCGTTACTGTCACTCAATGACATTTCGTCAGATCCATACACACAGGAACTATTATAAGTATTCATTCTTTCCAGTGGCTATAGTCCAGTGGAATGCCCTGCCAGAGTCTGTTGTTAGTTTGCAAGACCTTGAAGCCTTCAAGGTCGCTGTGAGCAAACTGCAGCACTCAAAAGCTCATTAGAGCTTATGTTTCTCTGTTTTACTGTCATGCCGTCTTAAAATAGATTTTCTTATCTTATCTTTATCTTATCTAAAACCCTAGATCCAGACACTGTTGTTTTTAACCTGATTTTAATCTCATCTTCACTGTTTTTAACCTATCATCTTTTATTCCCCTTAACTATCATGTTTTTATTCTTTTTCTTTTTCCACTAACATTGCTCGACAGCGCGCAACTGCCTAAAATGTCCGCGAGGGCGTATGGCAGAATATGAAGATAGATAGATAGATAGATAGATAGATAGATAGATAGATAGCAGCACAACAAAAACATCAAAGTCGCATAAGTGCCTACATGTAGTTAGGAAGATGTAATTTATCCTTCAAAACTTAATTCATCTCGGTTTTCTTATAATTCAAACCATCAGGGTCTACCTTAATACTTAACTTTTAATACAATGTACACACATTTTATCATTATCAACTTTTGTTTTGTCACTGAAAATGACCCCTTTCAAAAATTGTTACCAGTGTTTGACAGATGTGGAGTACGTAGTACATACCGTAATTATTACCTAGATTATTACATTTTAACCTATTAGTGAAAACTAAATGCGTACTTTGGAAAACAGTGTACAGGTGAAGATCCAGATGGAATGCTGCATTAAACGGCATTTCATCTGGATCTTCACTTTTTGCTAAGACAAACGCATTTCAGATAAATAAATACAACTTTAATTTGGAAATTATAACCTGTAGCCCCTCAATATATACACCGGACCATCCCAAGTTTATTGTATCATACCAGAAGGAAGATTCCATTAGTGTATAAAGGGTAAAGATGTGTAAACATTGAAATAAACAAAGGAATTCAGTTTAGTTCCATAGAAAAACTATGAGGTTCACTGAGATCTTGTACCTAAAGCAGCTGTGTGTAGTAGCTGATACCTGTGTAAACAGCACTGCCGGATAAGCCCTATTGTATATTTGTTCTTCGTCGATTGAGCCTCACCCTCCCTCATAACCCCTCCTCCCCCCCCCCCAAAAAAAATCAATCGAATCAAGCACCAAGCACCCTATCACTGAGTCACTGCGCTCCTATACTTGCTGTTGTTGCTGCTGCTGCTGCTGCTGCCACAACTGATGATGACGGTGTAGATGAAAAACACGTGTTACATGAGGTGCGTGCAATGTCATTGCAGGCCCTGCACTGTATAACTACAGATTCATATACAGAGCCTCATCAGGCAGCAACGTACGGGAGTTTAAAGAAGCGTTGCAAGCCAAGCGTGTTAATGAACAATATAAGCATTCATATCATGTTCGTCATTCGTGGGACTACAGTAATTGTATATTTGTTCTTCGTCGATTGGGCCTCACCCTCCCTCATTTCACCCCCCCCCCACCAAAAAAAAAAAAACAAAAAAAAAATAAACAAAAAAACTTGATCTCTCGAATCAAGCACCAAGCACTTATCACTGAGTCACTGCGCTCCTATACTTGCTGATGATGATGATGATGATGATGATGATGATGATGATGATGATGATGATGATGATGATGATGATGATGATGATGATGATGATGATGACGACGACGACGACGACGACGATGATGATGATGATGATGTGGTGGTGGTGGTGGTGGCTGTGGTAGCGGTAGTGGACAACAGTCATAACCTAACAATACGCATCACTATCTGTTTTGATCACATGACAATCACGTGATATAAAAAAAAATGGAGTCGGAAGCAAGATTTCCCCAAAATTTTTTGTCGACATTAATTGCCTGCTAGTATTTTAAATGTAAATCAATACTATATCTATTTTTATTTTATATAATCTGAGTATATAATAGACTTAAGCTACATAATGTCACGCCGATTACATCTATCTATCTATCTATCTATCTATCTATCTATCTTCTAATACTGCCTACGCCCTCACGAGCATTTTTGGCAGGCACTGCGCGTCAGGGTTATGAAAAAGAGTAAAAGATGAATGAATTGTGGATGAGAGGTTAAAATCTAGATCAAAGAAGGCAAGAATAAAAACAACTTTCTGGGATTGATCAGTAAAAACATTAATAAAGACAGTACTTAAAACTGATGAAAAGGGGCGGGTCTAAAACTATTAAAATCATGTTAAAATATGCAGTGTACTGTCTAGGGTTTGGGATGCTGCAGTTGTCCAACTGCTGCCTTGAAGATCTCAAGACTTGGAGCAACTGCAACATTGGCTGGGAGGGCATTTCACTGGACAATGGCCAGTGGAAAGAAAGAATATTTATAGTAGTCCTTACCAGTATGAATTTGACGGAATGTCATAGAATTGCTAAATTGAGATGCACGTGTGTTATTTTAGTAAATAGCGATATATATTCAATGGATACATAATTTCGACAAATTGTCATAGAGGCATACTTACTTACAGGTTCACATTTTTCCCTAGAACAATTATCCACTGGAACGCCCTCCCTGCCAACATACCAACCCTTCCCACCCTGGCACAGTTTAGCGGTGCTGTCTGCCGGGGTAATTCATGTGTCCCCCTGAATACCAGCTTCTGTTTTATCTTTTACCTGTACTAACACTCCTTCTCGCACTGTACAAACTCATCTCACCACCTTTTCTATCACTTTGTTTCAACTAACCCCCTCAGCACTTGGTATTCCGGAATACCCGTCTGACGTCCACCTCGGGGGTTAAGACGTGATGGAAGATAGATAGATAGAAAGGAGTACTGAGCCCTTTGACTGGTCTTACCTTGCATGTTTTCGAATTATATCATACAGTGGTGCCCTGAAGTGGATATTCTTAATTAAGGAGCAACTTTAAAATCTGTCTGCAAGAAGGGAATGTGGGTCAAGTTAATCCGAGCCTTCTCTCAGTCTCTGATGATAAAAGCCTTTTTAGAATTTCTGATTTTGCGGTTTTAATAGAAAAAAAAATAGCAGTCAGAGGAAGCTCAGGTTAGGGTCAAGTCTGTCTGGGAGAAGTCTGCTTGGGTTAACCAGGTCTGGGGAATCTCGGAAACACGCGATCAAAATTATCGCTCAAATGCGTGACCACGCTTGAGATTGGCAGACTTGCTAACAGAGGTAGTTATCCTACAACTGCGTCGCGGTTCTGAGTGATGGAAATTCGATTATTGGTTTATCATTTTGGCCCGTTTTCGCTGATTTGATTGATCTTTTTTCGGATGCATTCGGACCAAGGGGTGAGAAGCTAAACGGTAAACAAACGAAATTTTCGGAAAAAAATCACTAAATTGAAACCTCTTCTGACAGAAACCTGTATTTTTTTTCTTACCATTTTCACATCAATTTTATCATTGATTAGTGGCCGAGGTTCTGATGGTTAAATATTTATTTGTAATCTTTTATTTGTGTGTTGTAATGTTTCTGAATCTTGGGCACAAACTCGCAAAAGGCGAGACATGTGGTGATGGTCATTGCAGGAATGGGCGATATATGAATGCCAACAAAACGGAAGTTGACCACCAACTTATTTCCCCTGATGACGTTTAGATTGATATCCTTTTACATGGGCAGTCCGCTATTGCGCATTTACGTGATAATTTATGATCGTGTGTTTCCGAGATTCCCCAGACCTGTTAACTCAGCCTGGTCAGATCTCTCGGCCTGGTTCCATAGTATGATACTAAGCCTACTTTTAGCGTGCTGGGGAATGTGTTTAATAAAAAAGAGTTTGTTCAACAAAAGTTGGAGGGAAGGATGTCTGATACTAAGGAATATATTTTTTTAATGGGCTGCTTAATCTATTCTATACCGCACTGCACTTTTCAAACTTCTTTTTAAACAGTCTACACCTTTTGTGTTAAATACTTCAATCAGACTTACTGTTACACTGATTTTACTAATTTACTGTTCAGAAAACATTTATTGCCTTGTTTGCAACGTATGTGAACTTGCACATGACAAAAAGTGTGGAAACTTGCATTACTGTCATTACTCCTTTAATCAAAAAAGTGTTTTTACCTTTAATTTTAACCATGTAGAGTTTAATTGCAATGTTTGTCAACTAGAAAATATGCTTTCATTAATTTGTGACCAAACATTTATTTTTCAAAGTCGTTATAAAGGGCATCTCTTGTGTACCGCCAGAATCATAGACCGGAAATTAGATCTACACTGGGCCGAGTTGACCCAAGGCCGACTTGACCCAGGGGCCGACTTGACTTCAGGACGAGTTGACCCGCTACCGCCAGAAGGTATTGTTTTTGTTATGTTTAATTCAAAATTAACTTTCATCTCTGATAATGATCGCCAGATTAAACATAGAAAGAAAGCACAACAAGCCTTCCTGGATTCAGATCATCCAAGTGCTGTCCCCTCACACTCAGCTGTTTTTTTACATCTGTGGCTCAACCCATAATAATCCGAATCCATAGGTATTGAGTTTTACCCTATAATAGCTCTTATCCAATAAACATCCTAATACTATCTGCAGTTTGGTTGGTATTTAAAAACGATGGAAATAACGTTTGTGCATTAAAAAAGATTTGTTTTACAGGTAAGTCACGCCACTTTAGCTTGATTACAATAAGGAAGTAAACTTTTTAACATTTTATGACGCATTTCACCATGGATTTTTCATGATTTAGTGGCCAATTTTGATAGTGATTACTGCAGTTTTGATTAGAATTACACTGATAGTGAACGGGAATAGGGTGATTCCGATTGAAAAAGGAATTTGACAGTCAAAACACTCCTAAGAAAAGTACCAATTTCGTACAATTTAAAAAAAAAAAAGAACAGCCTCCAGGGCATGTACGTAAAAAAATACCCAGCAGGGTAAGGGTTAATTTTCGGAGTTCTTCATGTAACATCCAATTTTGCATAAAAACAACAGGTGGGCTGCATGCAATATAATGTAATGATAATAAAAATAATAATAAATTAATTATAATAATAGTCTTAGAGTAACTAGCTAGAAAAAAATGGAGATTACGATAAATATTCTAAAATACTTTTCCCCTTCTGTTTTCATGGCTGGAATTCATAAAGTCACAAGCACTTTGAAAATGCTTGTCAAAATAGCAACCAGGAAAGACTCTGATCAGACTGCTTCTTCAGAAGCAGTCTGATCTTGGTCTACACTGTTTGTCTAGGTCTTTTTGGCAGGCAACTAGTATCAAATTTTTAGAAAATTTAACATTACATTCACTGTAACAACAGGCTATCAGTCCCAATGGGACGGGGAAACAGGACTACAACTGAGCTTTTGAGGTCTAAGCACAATGGTAAGAACAATGTACCTTGTATATATACAATGTAACATGCTTGTTTTCCTCCAGAAAATTTGGTAAACCTGCTGTGTGGCCCAAGGAATCGAAGCTATCACTATGCCAGAGTGTCAGGTGTGTGGAGGTGCTGATTTTGATGAAATTCAGGGTCACTTTTATTGTACAGTCTGTCAAACTCAATCTCAGGTAACCTTTAACCCTTATCCTGCTATTATTTGTTTTTGTTCAGAAAATGTCATCGGCTTACTACATCTGCTGTATATATTCAAATGCACTTCAGACTAACTTTATCATCGAAGCGAACACACTAGGAGCAGTCTGATCTGGGTCCATATTGTTTATAACATAGGCCACCAAAGTGCATAAGCAGAAGAAAGCGTAGACAAAAATTGTCATGAATAGCAAGATCAGGGTTAAAAAGCTATTGATAGTGTGGTACACTGTGTAAGGATTAATGGATATATACCGTGTTCACACTGGCTGTTCCGCTTTTCCCTTTTACACTCGAACAAAACCTTTAATACGATTAAATATTAAATACAAAAAGTTTTGTCTCCTAAATTATAAATAATTTCAATTATTAGTTATTTAAAATGAAATGTAAATATAAGTAATAAATTCAATTTTTGGAATGTTCATGGAATCATGAATACTTCGGGTCTCTTGCAAAGTAAGTGAAGCCTGAAGGTCTTCACGTTAACTTTGCAAGAGACTCGAAGTATTCATGATTCCGTGAACATTCCAAAAATTGAATTCATTTCTTAAACAACAACACAAATATGAGGAGCACAGTGGCTCAGTGGTAGAGTGCTTGACTCAAGATTGAGGGGTCGCGGGTTTGAACCTCACCAGTGGCATTGCTTTGTGTCCTAAGGACCTTCAGCAAGACCCAGGAAGACCCGTCCCGACATGGCTAAAAAATTGTTGACTGGGATGTAAAGAATCAAATTACACAAAACATATAATGTCAATCAAACACCCTACAATTTTGAGAAATCATTTGGTTTGTTTTTAGACAAACATCTTTTAACCCTTTGCATGCTAAATATGTTATAGGGATCAAACATGTTTTTCCATGCATTAACATCTGCTGGACCCCGAGGGTGGTGTTGAAACCTGAGCCTGAAAGGCGAGGGTTTGAACGACCCCTGAGGGGTCTAGCAGATGTTAGTGTATCAGAAAACCATGTTTGATCTTTATTATTGCATAAAGTCATTTTGTCACTAGAAAACTTTGGAAAAACGCTTTGAAAAATTCATTTATGTAATACTATATTGGCGCGCATAAGCATGAAGGATTCGTAGGTTTTGAAAAAAACCTGTTTCAGAGCAAAGACTTACGTCATCCCAACGTCACTAAATTATGTTCATTTCTATGCACGTTACTGTTGATGATGTCAATTTTTGTGACAGCCTAGAATGCGTATATGTAAAGTACAAAAGCTGTGCATCAACAGCACATGAATTGCCTGATTAATACATCGGTTTTTGTCAGTTAAAACATGGCTGTTAATAGCATGCGACACGGCTTTTTATGCAATAATAATGTTATCATGATATTAAAGTTTGAAAGTAAATCTAGTCATAACAAAGTACCCTTTTTTAACCCTTTGAATTTTGATGGATTTCCCCATACAGGAGGGTCTGGATGGGGGGTCTGGATTGGAGGGGGGGTCTGGTATTCACTATTCATTAAAAATTTAGCCTATTATTCATTTCATTAAAATTTTGGGTTATTCATTAAAATAAGACCCATAGTTAAATAAAATCTTATTCACTATTCATTAATTTTTCTTCTATTTATTAAAATAAATAGGATTATTCATTATTTTAGGCACTCGTTATTCACTATTCATTTTTTTTTTAGCTCATTATTCACTATTCATTATAAAAAAAGGGCCATTATTCACTAATCATTATACCTCATCCAGACCCTCATACAGATAAAAGCAATACAGATGCGGTTGTCCATTATATATTTCAAGGGGTCACAATGTGCATTTCCCAAATATAATGTATTTCTGGACCTGTTTTCACCTTAACAAACAGTGTAGACCCTGATGAAATGCCGCATAGTGCGGAATATTATCAACGTCTTCACTGTCAAAGTACCCATTTAGGGGTTCCCAGTATACAATGGTAAATAAAAATATTGGGACATACTTATGTGCTGCATTTGATATTTATTACTCATCAATATATAATATTAAATCCTGATTGATTCTGGGCTTGGTCACTTTCAAAACAGACACCAGTGTTCGTGTTTAACCTCTCATAAATTTAGGTTAACTTAACTACATTTTTCCTAGGCATGCTTATACCAAATGGTTCACTCTTTTCTCTCCACTAAGAATTTTGTTGTCTGCTCTATCATCTGCTCATGCTCTAAAGTAGCCTATATTTCCAGATCAGACAGCTTCAAAAGGAGCAGTCTGATCAGGGTTCATAGTGTTTGCTTCTTTGATAAAATCTAGTCTGAAGGGGTATTGAATATATGCAGCAGACATAAAAAGCAGACACATTTTGAGGACAAAAAGTATTGGGGGGATAGAGGTTAATTAATGCCAAAATAAAAGTACCTGTGTTTAGGGTTTATCCCGACCCTACCTTAATTGACTGGTGAAACCTTGAATTTTTTTCAGGTTTTCTGAAAAATATATAATTTTTATGCATTTTGAAAGGCCTTTCAAAATGCAAAAAATTATATTTGTTCCAGAAAAAAAAAGTTAAAAAAATATGTGTGCCTCTAAAATTTTCAGACCCGTTACCCGAAAAACACTTAACTTTTTATTTGGCCTAACTAAAGTACTCAGAAGCCAGTTGATCTTGATCTACAATGTTTTCTAAATAGGATGAAAATAGATTTCAGTACCCACGTAGGCTTGTTACGTTGTATTAGAATAAATGTGGTATTTATTTCTCTCCCAATTCTAGGATGTCAGAGTATTGGAAGTGGAAGGCTTGTTACGTTGTATTAGAATAAATGTGGTATTTATTTCTCTCCCAATTCTAGGATGTCAGAGTATTGGAAGTGGAAGAAGTCTGTGGGGAGTTTCCAGGAGTGACTAATCGTATTAGAGAGAAAACGGCAGATAAACCCAAGAAAGCTGGTACAAATTTTCTTGCTAATCGGATAAGGATATGAGATTTTACCCTGGGATAGAAATTCTTATCTTACCCATTTTATCTTGCCCAGGCTGTCACATGATGGCTGCACATTGGTTGTATTGGAACTCACGCATATGGTTGTCAAGAGATGTTTATGTTATGTTAAAATGATGTTGTCATGTCCCCTATCTCATCTTATTCAGGAACTTCTGAGAGCCTTTTTGTGTGGCATGCGAAGCATGGTCGACACATAGGGATCATGTCTCCTGTCTGTGTCATCTGCGTTGTTACACTATTGGTTTTAGATCGAAGGGATGCAGCAATTTCATTCAAACTTTACAGAAGGGTCAAGTATCATTACATACAGGTCGAGTTCGAAAAGTGGGGTAATCCGCAAAATTTTGACTGAGTTATGTCTTTTTATACTTAGATTTTGGCTAAATTGTGGTTTCAGATCGATAACTTTTGAAGAGATGCAACAATTTCGTTCAAATTTTATAGAAGGGTAAAGCATCATAAAATACAGAGCAGATGAAAATTGTCGTAAATGGCGGAAAAATGGTTAATTTAACAGTGTGCTTATACCATTACCAAATGGTTGACCCTTGGATCTCTCTCTCTCTCTCTCTCTCTCTCTCTCTCTCTCTCTCTCTCTCTCTCTCTCTCTCTCTTAATTTTGCTGAAGCATTTGGGATGCAAAACTACATACATCCTAATGCCATTTTATCTTCTTTTTTGTGCCCAAACCAAACAATTTAAAGTAAAAATCCCTAGGTTTTATAACATTTGAAACTATTGAGATAGTGAAAAGACTATTGTCGGTACTTTGTTTGTTTTGATGCTTTACATACCAGTTAACAGTTTTTCAGTCATGTTGGGACGATTTCCTGTCTTCCTGGGTTGTACCAGTACAAATGAACTAAGCAATGTATTGCCGATACTAGTGACATTGCAACTTTACTATTGCATGATAGAGTAACTTTGCATAAATTACTACTGAAATGTATTGATAGTCTGATGTATAGTTACATCCCAGGCGTGGAACCAGGCGGAGGCCAAGAAGCCTGGGATTCAACATCATATGGGCCTCGGCGCCAAAAACCTGACTTTGGTACATGTAAACAACAAAGACACAGACCATCCGCGCAGTCTGATCAGCGCCTTTTTTTATTCGCTATCTGAAAGGTATTACAATCAAGTATTTGCTTCTTGCCCTTGATTCACTTCTCAACTCTTGATTCACCATTTTTATACCCCGCCACTAAAGTGTGGCGAGGTATTATGTTATACCCTTCGGTGTCTGTCCGTCTGTCCGTCCGTCCGTCCGTCCGTGCTCACCATTTCCAATCGATAACTTGAGTATTTATTCAAGGAATTTTTTCAAATTTTGCATACATATTGTTATCGGCGATGAGTGGTATGGGATTGTTAATGGGCAAAATCCGTCCATTTTTAACGGAGTTACTGCCCTTTTTCGTATTGGAAAAATGGTTTCTGGCCTGTTATTCCTTTACTGTTCATGATATCTGAATGAAACTTCACAGATATGTTGCACATCAAAGGTTACATATTTTGACTAAGGACCGTCACCCTGACCTTCCCAGTTTGTGAGTTATCCGCCCTTGATAGGTCTGAAAAAAGGTTTTTGACCTATTGTTCCTTTACTATGTGGAATATCTGAATATAACTTCACAGATATGTTTCACATCAAAGGTAACATATTGTGACTAAGAACCGTCACTCTTACCTTTCCCGTTTGTGAGTTATCCGCCCTTGATTGAATTAAAAAATGTTTTTTACCAGTAGTTCCTTTACTATGTGGAATATTTAAATGAAACTTTACAGATATGTTTCACATCAAAGGTTACATACTGTGACAAAGAACCATCACTCTTACCTTTCGAGTTCATGAGTTATCTGCCCTTGATTGATCTGAAAAAATGGTTTTTGACCTGTAGTTCATTTACTATATGGAATATCTGAATGAAACTTCACAGATATGTTGATCATCAAAGGTTACATATTGTGACTAAGGATCTTCACTCTTACCTTTCCAGCTCATGAGTTATCTACCCTTGATTGATCTGAAAAATTGTTTTTGACCTGTAGTTCATTTACTATATGGAATATCTGAATGAAACTTCACAGATATGTTGAACATCAAAGGTTACATATTTTTAGTAAGGACTGTCACCCTTACCTTTCCAGTTCATGAGTTATCCGCCCTTGATTGATCTGAAAAATGGTTTTTGACCTGTAGTTCATTTACTATATGGAGTATCTGAATGAAACTTCACAGATATGTTGACCATCAAAGGTTACATATTGTGACTAAGGAAGTCATATCACTGTCTATCTCAGTTCTGTTGCTATTTAGGCATTATATATCTCACAAAATAACTTTTGGTGCCCCCAGCAGTGGCTGGGTATTATGCAGTGCTTGCGGTGCTTTTATTCTCTGTGGGCTTCAACATTATAAATCCTCTGGCTACGCCCCTGCATCCCTACATAGTTGACCCTATAAGAAAAAGTAAGAAAAAATAAATCAGTTTCTATATTTATTTCATTTGATCGTATCTTCTGGTCCACAGTGAAAGATGTTGGAAGACCCTGGAGCATCTATGAGGCTTACCAGGTTATCATACAGCATCAGGTGGAGGCTCTTATCAAACTTGGTGCACACAAGTCATTGAAGGTAACCTCACCCTAAACAGACAAATCCATAACTCTATACAGTAAAACTTGTCTAAAGCAGCCAATCAAAAGAAGTCCTCAAAAATATGTTTTCAAGACTGATAATCACTTAATGCGCCAATCGCAACAAAAGTCGTCTGCTTTTCTCATCTGCTGAAATGTTTAAGAAGCCTCTATGGCAAACAGTGTGGACCCAGATCAGACTGCTCCTATAGGAGCAGTTTGTTCTGGGTCCACGCTGTTAGCTTCTGTACTTAATTCGTCAGTAATGTTAGGCAATTATTTGCGGCAGACAACTTCAGCAGAAGACATTTTCAGATGCATTTTTTTCTTCGCGCTTTAAGGGTTAAGGCAGGTAAAAAGTATTTCAGAATGCTCACATGGAGCATTCTGCAATACATTTGACCTGCAATAAGCTACCACCTGTCTTAAAGACCTTTGTTTTGTCTATTTTTGAGTGGCCGCTTAAGACAGGTTTTTCTGTACTATATTTATACTATAATTTGAAATACAGTAAATGCTCTAAAATTGCTTAACACTTTTCTCTTTCTGTTATCAAATACATTGTTGGCTATCAGGGCTGAATTCACTAAAAGGCTGTTCAAATAGCAAACAGGGAAGACACTGATCAGACTGCTTCATCAGAAGCGGTCTGGTCTCGCTCTGGTCTGTTCGTCTAGGCCTTTTTGTCAAGCAATTTGTGTTCAAATATTTAGAACATTTGACAAATTTTTTCACTAGAAATTGAGGGGTCCTTAACTTCTTACTATATTTAGCCTAAAATTTGAACACTGGTAAATGTTCTAAAAGGATCATTGACACTTGCTATGGGTAAATGCCTATGGTTTTCAGTAAAAATAAAAGTTTGTCGATCGTCCCTTTCTTCACATTGTAGCTACCCTGACCTGAGTACTTTATGGCTGTGAAATCCGTTTTCGATATTAAATGCTTCAAAGATGTAAAATTTGGGGTAGAACAATCAGTTTTACATTAAGATATATAGAAATCCGAAAACATTTTTTAAAATATCATTCCCCCCCCGTGTGCCAGCAAAAGCTTTTGCATGTATATGTGTTACCATATTTTACACATTGTATGGAAGTGGCTTGCTGGCACAAGGGGGGGAAAGATGTTCAGCAGCCCAAAAACCCAGGGCCTAAGCCCATAAAATGCCTTTTCTACCAAGTAAGAAATTAATGACAGTAATGAAGTCCTCTAGAACCAACCTCCTAAAATGCTTTGTATTCTGTGCTAGTTTAATATAAAGTACTTAAAGATTAAAAGTAGAATTAGCAAGGTTTTATGCATTTTTTCATAAGAAATAATTTCACTGTTATTAAATGACACATTATTTTGCAAACGTCCTGTACTTATCTATTTGCATGCTAGGGAATTGTTCATGTTTTTATTTTCGTCCGCTGACTTTCTTCAAAATTAAGTTTTTAAAAATAAACCACCCAGGACCACCATCAGAGTGTCAAACAGGTTGGATCCAGATCAAGACCGACATTCTGTGGTCTTCATCTGGGTTCAAACTGTTTGCAAAAGGCTATTGGCAGACGACAAAATTATCCACTGGCATGCAAAGAGTTATAACAGGTAAATACTTTAGTGTTCAATATATTGTCTCAAATAGGGATATACATGCATATGTACACCATAAATATTCGGACACTTTAAATACATTCAACATGCTATGCCCTTTAATCAAAGCAAAAGTAATATTTAAAGGATCTAGTTAGAATCAGTTTTACTTTCCAATGCTAAATGGGACACTTTCGTTCCTTCAAAAATATTTATTTCTTTTGTTGAGCTTTCAGTTTTGCATTATTTACGGTACATGTAGTCGAAAATGTACAGGTAACTTCTAAATTATGTCCCCAAAAACATTTTATAACAAAACGTATTTTGTTTTTAAAACAATTTCATCATTTATCGTGATTCTTTAATACTCTGCATATGGTATGTTTAGTAGATATCACCATGCCTACCAAATAAATCAAGAAAACGTGCAGAAATCAATTTTTAAAGCACTTTTTTATTTTCATGAAATTTCAGACCCCCTCCCCTTTCTACCCGCCATAACTCTCGAATGCGTAGAAATTTTGAAAATATTTTGCTAGCTGGAACTTGCCATTATATGCACCTATTGCTTTGATACTACATGCACCACACTAGAAGCTCGTAGGCAGCGTTCTGGGAATCAGAAAAATAGGCGTATAAGGCCCAAACCGTCAATGATCCTTTCTAACACTTTTCTCGATCTGTTCTCAAATAAAATGTTGGTTATCAGCGCTGAATTCACAAAATGCTTGTCCAAATAGCAAACAAGGAAGACCTGTTTTCCATTCAAGATTGTCTTTTCTTTCTGCTCTGGGAACATTATTAATATCAAATTCAAGAAACAAATCACATATTTTTTGTCAGCAATAGTTATGAGTAAAGTACTATTAAGGCTTTAATTTTGTATGAAGTCTCTGATTTCCAGTTTAATTAAGATCAGATGTAGCATGGATGAAATATATATTGACAAGTGAGAAATCAGAGAAATAATATGATCTTGGATGAGGATTAGGTGTAAACAGAATTTCCCAGCTCAGTTGTAGTTTGTTCTGAATATTAATCCCTAAAGCGCCAATCACAACTGCAGCAGAAGACAAATTTTGCTACATCTTTCTAAATTTTCGAAAAAAATAAGGTATGATATTCCATGAGAATCGTCTGCCAGCAGACGATTCTCATGAAATATCATACCTTATTTGTTATTTTTGAAAAGGCGGCAAAATTTGAAATTTGTAATTGTCGTCTGCTGCAAATTATAGGTGGCACTTGAAGGGTTAACCCTTTTCCAGCCAGTCTTTTCATCTACTTTCTCATCTTCTTAATTTCTTAGGTAATCTGTATTGCAAACAACATGGGCCCAGATCAGACTGCTCCCAATGGATTAGGGTTCGTATTGTTTGCTTCCATGATAAAATCTAGTCTGAACTGCACTTGAGTATATACAGCAGGCGTAAAAAGCAGACATTTTCTGGACAAAACTATATTGACAGTCTAAGGGCTAAGGTAGGATAATGTCATGATGAAGCTCATTAATTTAGAACAAGCATTGTGTACCATGCATGGCTTGAGATCAGATAATTGAGCTACAACATGAGATTTCCAACAATGTTGTATGTGCATCCAGCAAAGGCTCAGACCAGCTTGCGCAAACGCGCAGACTGATCTGAGCCTTTGCTAATCAATTGAATATTCTATGACTTTTAATCTACTGACTGAACATAATCATAAAAGGAGGCAGGCTCGTCTGAGTCTACACATGTCAAAATGCCAGATGGTTTGAAATCACATGTCGTGGCTCATATTCTGTTGTTGTATATTCATTGTTAGTTGTTGCTTCCATTGTGTGCGGGGGTTTGTGATGGGTCCTTGTGGTGTGGTTCGGTTCTTTGTGTCCTTTTTATACCCCCAACTTTGAAAATGTTGAAGGAGCATATTGCTTTGGGCTTGTCCATCCGTCTGTTTGTGTGTCCGTTACAAAAATTAAGCTACAGTATTGAAATTTCATAAATAGATTTGTTGTCAAAAAATAGTTGACTAGTATTTTTTTACTCTGAATTATCTCCCTTTGTGGAGTTATGCCCCTTTTAAAGGGTAATAATGAAATTTTGTAATCAAGATATCTCAAAAAGCATTAGAGCTAGGAGCTACAAACTTAGTCAGCTCATAGAGGATAATAAGTAGATCGCCTGGTGAAAATTAAAAACAACAGTTATTTTCTTTTTTGAGTTATTGCTCTTTGCAAATTTGGACATAGAAACTTGATTTTTCAAAAACTATTACAGCTAGGAGTTTCAATCATGGACAGCTAATAAAGGACAATGCGAAGATTACATGGTGAAAATCTAGAAAAAAATATTTTAAATTCAGTTATTTCCCTTTGCAAATTTAGACATAGAAAACTTGTAATAAAGATGTCTCGAAAACCATTACAGCTAGTAGCCTCAGATATGGTCAGCTGATAGAGGATGGTAAGTAGATTACCTGGTGAGATCATCTTGATGGACAAGCTAATGGTTGGGGGCACAGTGTTTCATAAACACAATTTCTAGATAGTTAAGCAATCATCTTGCTGAGGAAGAGAGAGCTGGTTGCTTTACTTCAATTTTGTTGTGCTGTCTGTTTTCTGTGTCTCTTCCTCACAGGGCATAGGGAGGTTCTGCATTCTGTGATTGTGGCTTTTCCTGGTCATACTTAACTTACATTCTAATGCAAAAAAATATTTGCATTTCTCTATGGAAAATAATCACATTCCGAGAAAATAGAAAAATATTCGAATCCAACACTCTAAAACTGGGTCTCTGATGTCACTATTTCAGGATATTGTGTTTAGAATTTGGGTGAACTATCTGTCTAAGCTAGGAGTTGCATTTTCTGATGGGCCAAAACTTGTGGAGCTTGAGAAGTATGAACCTCAGAGGTAAGACCATAAGCAAAATTTTTGAGCGTAAATTTGTAATTATTTTCTTACCTATCAATTTAAACATATGTTTTGGGTGCTCAAAAAAAACGTCTCATTGAGAGTCAGATGGTTCTTTTGAGTACCCACAAAGTATGTTTTGGTTGAGAAATACAAAAAAAATCCATATAGAGGCCTGTCATCAGTGTGACATGTCGTTAGAAAACCTGATTTTGTGCAAACCAGCCTGTGCATGCAGTCTGGTCAGTGCATTTGTTAATCATTTTTTGCTAAGTATATTACAGTCAAAACTCTTAATAATGTCACTCATGAAAACAGTATATTCAATATCTGACATATATTTGCTGGGAACAAATCTGTTTTCATTAAAACTCCCTCTTTATAACAGAATATTCACTTAACCACACCGACAGTAACTTCTCAGAACAGATATACCTTTTCTAATGAAAATAAATTCATTATAACAGAATTTCTACCATGTGTCAGACAATTTTGTGATTAGGACAAGGTCTTTTGCATGAACAGGTTTCTGTCTCATTTGATAAGAGGGAAGCTTTGTGCATTTTGATGCAATATGAAATTGAACTGATGTGTACATTTGGAAAAAAAGCATTTTAATACCATTTGTATAATATTTTCTTTTGCCAAATGATTATGATGTGGAAATCTGGTACTGGTCAGAATTTCCTTATAACAGCAAATTCACTTAATGTCAAAGATAGCTTGGAACAAACATTGCCGTTAAAAAAAGGGTTGACTGTATCTAAACTTTCTACATGCAAATTTTCAATATTCTGACTCAGTTGGCTTGAGCCTTAGTTCATGCTCACAAACCCCGAAGACACACATTCTCGTTATAATGATTTTCATTGAGATTCTTCATCCTTTTACTTTCCTCAACATAATGGAAAAGTTTCCATTAATCTGAATTAAACTGATGATCTATTCAAATTTATAGCTTTATAAATTTTTATACCCCCTGCAAACTTTGTTTGTGGTGGGGTATACTGTTTTCACGTTGTCCGTGCGTCCGTCCGTAACGTTTTGTTTTTTTAATATCTTGAAGACTGTTTGCTGGATTTTCATCAAACCTTGCAAACATGTTCATATATGCAAGACAAATACTTTAGACAAAAAAGTAAGGGCTAGGGGCCAATTCTATTAGAGTTATTTCCCTTTGTAGTTCTAAATGGCTTTTAATATAGGGTTTTATGCTTATGCTATTATAGGCCATACACGGGCCGATCAACTCCTACCACAGCTTTTGATGGAACAATTTGATACTTTTCTTATACAATGTAGACACATAGAACATATGCATGAAGGAGTTTGGTTCAGAAAAAATAATTTTTGACAAAATGACAGCTGTGAGAACTTAGACAATTTTTCCCTTATATGGCTTTTGTATATGCATAGATGGTGCCTTCATGGGCCGATCAACTCATACCACAGCTTTTGATGGAGCAATTTGATACTTTGCCTATATAATGTAGACAAATTGAACATATGCATGAAGGAGTTTGGTTCAGAAAAATAATTTTTACAAAATGACAGCTGTTAGAACTTAGACAATTTTTCCCTTATATGGCTTTTGTATATGCATAGATGGTGCCTTCATGGGCCGATCAACTCCTACCACAGCTTTTGATGGAGCAATTTGATACTTTGCCTATATAATGTAGACACATTGAACATATGCATGAAGGAGTTTGGTTGAGAAAAAATAATTTTTCACAAAATGACAGCAGTGAGAACTTAGAGACAATTTTCCCTAATAAGGTGTTTGTATATGCATAGATGGTGCCTTCATGGGCCGATCAACTCCTACCACAGCTTTTGATGGAGCAATTTGATACTTTGCCTGTACAATGTAAACACATTGAACATATGCATGAAGGAGTTTGGTTGAGAAAAAATAATTTTTCACAAAATGACAGCAGTGAGAACTTAGACAATTTTTCCCTTATATGGCTTTTGTATATGCATAGATGGTGCCTTCATGGGCCGATCAACTCCTATCACAGCTTTTGATGGAGCAATTTGATACTTTGCCTATATAATGTAGACACATTGAACATATGCATGAAGGAGTTTGTTTCAGAAAAAATAATTTTTCACAAAATGACAGCAGTGAGAACTTAGAGACAATTTTCCCTAATAAGGTGTTTGTATATGCATAGATGGTGCCTTCATAGGCCGATCAACTCCTACCACAGCTTTTGATGGAGTAATTTGATACTTTGCCTGTACAATGTAAACACATTGAACATATGCATGAAGGAGTTTGGTTGAGAAAAAATATTTTTGAAAAAATGACAGCTATGAGAACTTAGACAATTTTTCCCTAATATGGCTTTTGTATATGCATAGATGGTGCCTTTATTGGCCAATCAACTCCTACTACAGCTTTTGATGGAACAATTTGATACTTTGCCTATACAATGTAGACACATTGAACATATGCATGAAGGAGTTTGGTTCAGATTTTTTTTTTTTGACAAAATGACAGCTGTGAGAACTTAGACAATTTTTCACTAATAAGGCTTTTGTATATGCATGGATAGTGCCTTTATGGGCCGATCAACTCCTACCACAGCTTTTGATGGAGCAATTTGATACTTTTGCCGATTCAATCTAGACACATTGAATATATGCATGAAGGATTTTATAAATTTTGTTTGGACCCATTATACTGATGTTTCCTGGTCATATTCGTTCACTTACAGAAGCAGTCTAGTTTGGACCAAAACTACTTGACCATGCAGGTTCTAAAATACATCAGCAGACGACAGAATTGACAAAAGTCGCCATGCTTTGTGTTTCCTCTGCATAGTCCTCTACATGCAGGAGCAATCTAATCTGGGTCTGCGCTATTTGACCATGAAATTTCTGGAATTCATCAGTGAATAAACAGGTAGACAACTGTTATTATGATTGAGTTTTCTGATCATATTCACTTATTTATTAGGATCAAACATCGCATGTAATACATGCTACTTATCTGAAGAAAACAAGACGAACTTATTAGGAGAATTGTGGGTTGTACGGTATAATCATTCGATGCGTGACTAACTGCTGAGTACCCCACGTGGTTGTTTGGTCTGTCCAGACCTGGGTAATTAATAGAGATCAGAGAAGGCGCCAACATGGTTAATTAACAAATATAACACAGGAGGCAAAGATCGTTAGTGGCCAGCTAGAGTTTTGACTTTGGCTTGATCACACGCTTATTCTTACTGAAAGAATATTGTGATGTTTAGACTTTCTTTTGAAAGTTCTTATTTGAAATAAAGCTCTCTGGGTACCAACCCCAGTACATACTGAGCATAGCTCACTGGGTACCAACCCCAGCGTATTGCAGAAGCAAATTACAGTCAGTACCAACTAAAGCTTCTAAAATCAGTTAATAAACACAACTATGTGTAGCTTACCAAGAGTCAGGACCCATACCTTACAAGGGTCTACCATCAGATACGCTAGTGGTTTTCATCACTCATAGTATGGCAAATTCTGAACAGACTGCTCATTGGTGAAACACAACTGATCTTTGCTACAAGAAATAAACGTGTTATTTCCATAACACACACACTTACACCTATAAACGGCGCAAAACAAAAGCGAATTTGAGTGCGTGATTGTGACATTTACTGGTCATATTCACTTATTTTTGAGCACTCATTCGGTGTGTCTTTATTTGCAACTGAAGAAGAGAAGTTTTCTTCTCGAAAACGCGTTCTTGCGGACCTGGCTATTGTCTGCTGGGGATAGAGACATACACGAGTAAGTTTCTATTATAGAAACAACATAGTAAACACGCTCGTGATGAGCTGCTTAGTACAAATGTGTGTCATACACGACACGCCAATACACATGAACAATAGAGGTATTCTGACACCGAAATAAGCAACACTTAAAAATATTAAAAACAAAAGCTACTTCTCTAGAAACCTCATCACAACAAAGTAATGAGAACTAAAAACCTTTGGTTTAGACAAACCGGGACTATTTCACTAACTGGGCGTGTGGATAATCCTAGGCAAAATGAGCTCTCTTCTTCGAGAGGCCTACACACCCCCTCTTATAGCTTTTGTATATGCATGGATAGTGCCTTTATGGGCCGATCAACTCCTACCACAGCTTTTGATGGAGCAATTTGATACTTTTGCCGATACAATCTAGACACATTGAACATATACATGAAGGAGTTAATTAGTTTTGTTTGGACAGATTCTACTGAAATCTTCTTTTCAAAACTAAGGTCTGCTGGTTTGAACTATAATTTGACAAGTTTTTTCACTGATTCTTACTGTGCGGGGGGTATCTAATAAGCATTGCTTATTGACTTTTTTCATTGGCTTAGCTTTCCCCTGCCCTTATAATATAAGTCATTCTAAGGAGTGAGACCGGGGGCCAAAGGGCCCTCTTGTTATGGGTCAGTCGTGCACTTCAGACTAGATTTTTTTCCTGGAAGCATATTATATGAGCCCAGATCAGACTGCTCAAGGGAGCAGTCTGATCTGTGTTCATATTATTTGCAATATAGGCTACCTTAGATCATATGCAGCCGAGATGAAGAGATGACAAAATTCGGACCTAGCGGGCTAAGGGTTAATCTGATGTTGTTATTGTGTTTAAGGGAGCTGTATCCAGGGACAACTACGAAACCACAAACAAAAAATGTGATTGGACTCAAACTTTATAGGAGAGTATTTGGAATTCCAGCAAAGAAAGCAGACAAAATACAGGTGAATGTCAAGGGGAATAATTCTAGATAATCAAGGGAATAATTTTAGTTATAACAGTGCAGGCTGGTCTGTGTAGCGCAGTGGGAAGCAAGTCATATTAATAATTTAATTTCTTGATGGAGATGTTTCTTGCTTCCCTTCCTACAGTGTATGTATTGTGTAGCTTAATCGTTTTGCGAGAGTTAGACTGGCTCCAGCCATATCATATACTTGAAGCTAGTCTTACTCTGATGGCTTAAAACAGAGCCATCAGAGGAAGACTAGCTTCAAGTATATGAAATGACACATTGATGGAAAATTGTCTTAAGGACTGGAGCCAGTCTATGTAAGAGTATGTTCTAATTTCAGTGACTTCAACAACACTGCTTAGTTATTAAAACAAGGTTATCCATATCATAAAATTCATATCCATATCATAAAATTCATAAAGCATTTTCTAAATCCAACGTAGACACTCATTGATTGTTAAATACAATATTGGTGAAAAGACTCTTCTGCAACAGTGCCTAATCATATCAAGTAGTTTATGATTTTAATTTAAAAATTCAAAAGAATTATTGGAATTTAGTGATGAATTCGAAAAGATAATCAAACCTTATAAAAAATGAGTCTCTTAGTGGTCCTTGAAAACTGGGAGAGCCTTTTAGTTGTCCTTGAAAACTAAGAGCTTTTAGTGGTCCTTGAAAACGGGAAGAGCCTTTTAGTAGTCCTTGAAAACTATGATAGTCTTTCTAGTGGTCCTTGAAAATTAGGAGAGCCTTTGGTTGTCCTTGAAAACTATGAGAACTTTTGGTGGTCCTTGAAAACTAGGATAGTCTTTTCAGTGGTCCTTGAAAACTAGGAGAGCCTCTTAGTGGTCCTTGAAAAATCCTTTGGATTTTAAATGGGCCTAGTCACAAGAAAACCAAACAACAAAGGCACATTTCAGCTTGGGCATCCACTCAGACTGATCAGCACCTTTGTTATTCCTTGTCTGAAAAATATAATAGCTTAATATGCACAAGTTTCCTTATATTAGCTAGGCTCTGTAGCTGAGCATGCAAGTTTGAACCTCACCTGGCCCCAAAGGTTATCAAACTTTTTTCATGCTCAAGTCAACTAAACATGACATTAATTCTGCTCAAATGTAGTTGGCATTTTGATATTTATTAGCAAGATAAATACAACATCTGAGAGTTTCAAAGCAAGAAAATTCATTATTTTTAGTTATTTTAGTTTTATGAACCATTGAAATTTCATGCTCAGCTTAGTTGCACATTAAAAGAAATACCTTGGCATGGTCGAAACCGGAAAGACATGTTTTCTTGTGACAAGGCCCAAATAGACTTGCATGTATGACCCTGTTTACAGACTGTGGACAGGCTAACTGAAGCATTAACTGGAGAGGACTTCTATGAAGGTGATAACCCGTTAGCAGACGCCAATGTATGACCCTGTCTTGTTTTACAGACTGTGGACAGGCTTACTGAGGCTTTAGCTGGGGAGGAGTTCTATGAGGGTGATAACCCGTTAGCAGATGGCAATGTATGACCCTGTCTTGTTTTACAGACTGTGGACAGGCTAACTGAGGCATTAGCTGGAGAGGACTTCTATGAAGGTGATAACCCGTTAGCAGACGGCAATGTATGACCCTGTCTTGTTTTACAGACTGTGGACAGGTTAACTGAGGCTTTAGCTGGGGAGGAGTTCTATGAGGGTGATAACCCGTTAGCAGACGGCAATGTATGACCCTATCTTGTTTTACAGACTGTGGACAGGCTAACTGAGGCATTAGCTGGGGAGGAGTTCTATGAGGGTGATAACCCGTTAGCAGACGGCAATGTATGACCCTGTCTTGTTTTACAGACTGTGGACAGGTTAACTGAGGCATTAGCTGGGGAGGAGTTCTATGAGGGTGATAACCCGTTAGCAGATGGCAATGTATGACCCTGTCTTGTTTTACAGACTGTGGACAGGCTAACTGAGGCATTAGCTTGGGAGGACTTCTATGAAGGTGATAACCCGTTAGCAGACCGCAATGTATGACCCTGTTTTGTTTTACAGACTGCGGACAGGCTAACTGAGGCATTAGCTGGAGAGGACTTCTATGAAGGTGATAACCCGTTAGCAGACGGCAATGTATGACCCTGTCTTGTTTTACAGACTGTGGACAGGCTTACTGAGGCTTTAGCTGGGGAGGAGTTCTATGAAGGTGATAACCCGTTAGCAGACGGCAATGTATGACCCTGTCTTGTTTTACAGACTGTGGACAGGCTTACTGAGGCTTTAGCTGGGGAGGAGTTCTATGAAGGTGATAACCCATTAGCAGACGGCAATGTATGACCCTGTCTTGTTTTACAGACTGTGGACAGGCTAACTGAGGCATTAGCTCGGGAGGAGTTCTATGAGGGTGATAACCGGTTAGCAGACGGCAATGTATGACCCTGTCTTGTTTTACAGACTGTGGACAGGCTAACTGAGGCATTAGCTGGGGAGGAGTTCTATGAAGGTGATAACCCGTTAGCAGACGGCAATGAGAGTGGAGATGACTTAGAGTATAGCAGTGACGAGGACCCAGATGTACAGAAGGGGAGATCGGTAACTAATTGAGTCGCGACATGTGATTTCTAACAATGTGGCATTTTGACAAGTATAGACTCATACTACCCTTTGCAGCCTCCTTTTAAGCTTAGAAACTCTAAATGAGTTTCAGTCAGTAGCTTAATAGTCCTAGAATATTCCTAGAGTACCAAGTTTGTTCAAATAACCCCCCTGGGGCCAAAAATGGGCCTCCCTAGAGGTTGCCTTAGCTTATGTGAGTGGTTCACATAGTACAGACTGGTGAGCGATTCAGGGCCACTTTGATCCTCTTGTTTGACAGATATAACTCTTCCAATGATCATATCGGTATGGCCTATTACAGTAAAACCTGTATAAAACATACACTCTCAAAAAGACCCAAATTTGCTTTCCAATACTAATTATCGCTTAATGCAGGTCAGAAGTATTGCAGAATGCTCCAAGGGGAGCATTCTGCAATACTTTCGACCTGCATTAAGCTACCATTTGTCATTAAGATCTTTGTTTTGTAGATTTTTGAGTGGCTGTTTTACACAGGTTTTACTGTATTTATAATCAGTAAAGGGGTTGCTGGTTGATGCCAACTGTGATGATCCTGATGAGATACCAGACATGGCAGACTACTTTCAGGGGTACACACAGGGTTATTTCTGGTCCAGAATATGGATGGGCCATGAAAATGGGCCAGTGGCCCATATCTCATTCATTTGCATGTAAAAATCAAGATTTTGATGGGCCATTTGAAATTTTGATGGGCCATTTTGGAAAAAAGATGAGCCCAAGAAACCTTAATATCTACCTTACAGCAAAATGAACACCAGAGCTTATGGATGAGGCCCAGGCAAAAATGAAATCAAAATTACTCTATCACTCATAGTTTTCTCATAAAATAGTTCGGACCCATCCCAGAAATATCCCCGTACACACTATTCCATAATCTGTGCTTGGCCCATTTCAACCCTTTACCTCATAGAGAGGCCTTTTAACACATGTGCAAACAGAGCAGACCCAGATCAGGCAGCGCTTAAAAGAGCTGCCTGATCAGGATCTACTCTGTTTGCTTATGGAAATATGATTAGATATGATCCTTCACTTTTGGTCCTGACAAGTATTGTCTATGCTCTGTGTACAAATGTGAATGTTTATTTATATGATTCTTCATAGTGGGTGGAGCTTAGCATGAATATTTTGATTTTGTTTGTTTTGATTCTTTACGTCCCATCAACAATCTTTCAGTTAAACAGGGACGGGTCTTCCTGGTTTGAACCAGTACTAAGCTAGGATAAATGTGTCTTGCTCAAGGACCACAATGCAGTGACGCCGTGGAGATTGATTCTGAAATATTCCTTTATTTTCTATGGTCATTCTCCTCATTCCCCTGTCAAATTCAAGAAAAGCTGATGTCAGTTACAAGCCAAAGTATGTGCACAGAGTACTGGTTAGTCTCTTCGTCAAAGCTTGCTCAGGAAAAATAATGTTAGTTTAACATCTTGACATGACCAAACCTGTTGACTGGGAGGTTAAACCACAACCCAAAGAAAATAAAAAAAGATCATATTGAGTAATTTTCCATTCTTTTGTTGTTTTCTGCAGACTTTTTTAAAAATTGACTTTTTCAAAGGTTTCTTCCAGGAACACTATCAGACTGCAAATGCTTTCAAAGGTTATCAGCAGATGATAAAAAGTCATCGCTAGCAACGAACGAGTTAACCCTTAAAACGCCAAGAAAAAAATGCATCTGAAAATGTCATCTGATAAAGTCGTCTGCTGCAAATAATTGCCTGACATTAATGACAAATTAAATATAAAAGCAAACAGCGTGGACCCAGAACAGACTGCTCCTACAGAAGCAGTCTGATCTAGGTCTATACTGTTTGCCATAGAGGCTTCTTAAACATTTCAACAGACAAGAAAAGCAGACGACTTTTTATGCGTTTGGTATTGTATATTTCAGAGATCAAACAGACGCAGTGTTTGCAAGATGCAGAAGAAATTTACCCTGACTTTCTGCTACATGGGATTAATGTACACAAATCCAGGGGTGACTTTATCAGACCTTTTACGGTAAATACAGTAAAACCTGTGTAAAGCAGCTACTCAAAAATAGACAATTTTAACAAAGATTTTAGGGACAAATCGGTAGCTTAATGCAGGTCAAAAGTATTGCAGAATGCTTGGAGCATTCTGCAATACTTTTGACCTGCATTAAGCGATAATTGGTCTTGAAAAACAATTTTCAGTCTTTTTGAGAGTGGCCAAAAGCAACAACTTTGCAGATGAAATATTACCTATCTAAAAGTAGAAGTTGCTAAAATTCTCAGGATGTGACCTCTCAGGAAGAAAATCTAGAGATTAATAATTGTAAAGCAGACTGCAGGCCCGGATAAGGTGCCCAATATGCAGAATTTCATCTCCATCTACACTGATGGTTCAGATATGAACTGTCTTCAGGGACTGTTATAATTTGGAAATTATAAACCCATGGCCCCTTGGTGTGTGCATTGGATCATCCGAGATTTGTTGGATTTTACCATGTGCAGGAAACCATCAGTTTACAAGAGGTTAAAACATTTTTAAGATATTGCATATAGTAAGGTATTGCTTATTGTTTTGCAGGAAACTAGATATATGTAGGAGACTCCATCATGGGTTTCTTAATCCTGATAATTGGAACACATTTATTATGTTTCATGTATGTCTATAAAAAGAATAACAAAATTATGTAGAATCAGATCTTCTGCACATCAAACCAAAAACTAAAAATGAGATCGTATTCAGCAAGAAAATGGTCAAGATTAAAGGTGTTAAAACTAAACTGTCATAAAAGACCAAGTTGAAGGCATTCCCCTTAGCATCTTTGACAGTCAGTTTTGTTGCCATGAGATAAAAGTTGTAAAGGATTGTTCTAACTGAATCTGAAAAAAAAAGAAAGCAATGAGCACTTGGCTTCTGGTGCCTGTTTGCTGGACTCTAATTAAAAGATAACTCACAGCCATAAGATGTGTTAAGTTGTAAATACTCACACAAAGCCAGCAAACTCACTCAATCATAAGTGGCACTAGGGTGGAAATTTTGTTCATACAGTAAAACCTGTGTAAAACCGCCACTCAAAAATAGACAAAACAAAGATCTTAATGACAAATGGTAGATTACCGGGCCACGCAGTGCAGTCAGTAATCTGTCTGGCTACAGATGGGAGTCTGACTGCAGATCCAGGGGTCACGAGTTTGATCCAGTCCCAGTCCCATACTTTCATGGAGATTGATTATGAAATAATTTCTACGGTCATTCTCCTCCCTTCTGCTGAATCATTCAAGAAGGGTTGTTGTCAGTTACAAGTGAAAGTATGTGCACAAAGTACTGGTTAACTGCTTGTTCTAACTTGCCCAGGAAAAAGTGTGGTTAGGTGAACTGACCGTCCCGCCATGACCATAGCTGTTGACGTGGAACATAAAGCAACAAAACAAACAAACAAATGGTAGCTTAATGAAGGTCCAAAGTATTGCAGAATGGTGCAAGGGGAGCATTCTGCAATTCTTTTGTCTAAAAAAAACAAATTTTGGTCTTTTTGAGAATGGCTGTTTTACACATGTTTTACTGTATTCTCTTAACTTTTCCTCTATATGCAGGTGGGTTAGAAAAGGGCAAGTGCCTTACACAAATGTATTGTCTCTATTTCCTGAAGATTTGGCATTCAACATGGACGATGTCACTCATTTCTATAAGGTAAAGTGTAAATCCTAGCTAGATCAATCAAAATTTCTGGGATTTTTTTTGTGAGATAGGTGCTGGATTTATGTTCATGGATGAAGCAGTTTATTTTAGTAGTACCTTTTGATGATTTCAACAAGATGAACATCTGCTATCAAATCTTTAATGCACGTTAAATACTGCAAAATTCTAACCCACATGTATTTCACTGACAGTACAAAAATGGGTACTGTAAGGGTATTTTCATACCAACAAGAACCAAGTTTAAATATTTATTTTTACTGGGTACTGAAAAGGTATTTTTAAACCAACAAATACTAAGTTTAAATATTTTTTTTTTTACAAGATATCAGAGCAGTAAGATTGATATCATTTTCCACCAAAATTTAATTCTAGTTTGTGTTTTACTATTTGTATGCTCATGCAAACTCTCAGTTTGTGATTAACTTTAAAAATAATAAACTGTATCTCACTTTAACCCTTAAAGCGCCAATCACAACTGCCGCAGACGACAAATTTTGCAATATCTTTCCTAGTTTTTTGACACAGGGTCTGATATTTCATGAGAATAGTCTGCCAGCAGACGATTCTCATGAAATATCATGCCTTACTCATTATTTTTGAAAAAGCAGCAACATTTGAAATTGTTGTCTGCTGCAAATTATAGGTGGCGCTTTATAGGTTAAGTTCACTGGTAAATAGAGGATCTCACAGGAGTGATCATATTATATGAAATTTATTAATCAAGCCCTCGGCTGGTTTCATAAATTTCATATGAAATGATAACGAGTGTAAGATTCAGTTTAATCATATGAACTTTTAAATGCAATTTTTTCACCTTCAAAGTTTGTTTATTTTTAATAAAAATTTGCAATGTTGATTTGGACGTCGTCATGACATTACTTGATCCTGCCAAAAGTGCTATGTAATGTGTGGTCATAACATTATCTATGACATTACATTATCCACTGAATAACAGTACTGTCATACGATAAAGTAGTATAGGGTATTTCTGTAAAGGTATTTAATTGGTCTAAAATTTAATTGCCAAGTGAAAAATAAACCCTGTGGAATGCCTTAAAGATAGGCTATTTATATCTGCAGATATCTTATCTGCTGATTGGAGCCATATTTTTCAAAAAGTTAAAATTAGCTTGGAAAATTGCATAATTTTACTTTGCATTGATATCACTCGGTTCTAAATTTATTGTCTAGTTCATATTTTATTCTAATTTTTTCACAAATTGAATAAACATGTTTTCTGAGCTGCCATTTAAAAAAAGATGGTCACACCACTATTGTAAAAATATTTTATGAGACATTCTGCATCTTGAAAATCATATTTCTTTTAACAATTATGAAGAAAAATAGCTCCCAGTCTGATTGGGGTCCATATTGTTTGCATAAGCATACGGGAGGAGCAAATGGCAAAAGTCATGACTAGTGAGCTAAGGGATAATAATTAAGATAAATTTAGAAAGTTTGGTATTACGAATTATAAGGTCATAAATATGTCTTTTAACACATTTACGAAAATAAAATTCTCGGGAAAATTTCAGAATTTACAGTATCTCGAACCACCCCAAATGGGCACTTCATGATGGATTCTTATAGTCTTATGAGCATGGTTGTTTTGATTATATTCTTATGGGTAATACTCATTCAACTCTTCTCTAGACAAAACAACCATCTCACATTGAGAGAGAAGAGAGAGAAAATCAGAGAAAACCGATTACAGTAAAACCTGTGTAAAACCGCCACTCTCAAAAAGACCCAAAAATGGTTTTCAAGACCAATTATCGCTTATTGCAGGTCAAAAGTATTGCAGAATGCTCCCTTTGGAGCATTCTGCAATACTTTCTACCTTCATTAAGTGACCAGTTGTCATTTAGACCATTGTTTTGTCTATTTTTGAGTGGCCATTTTACACAGGTTTTACAGCAGCAGGCAGTTTTTGTGATATTTTTCTGTTCTTTTTTGTGCTTGGAAAATAAGCCTTGATATTTCATGTGAATCATCTGCAGATGCTTCACAGAAAATATCAAACAAAAGCAGCAACAAATTTGAAAAAATTGAATTGTTATTGCAGCATTTATTTTAGGTTTAGATGCTTGAATCATAGGTTAATATAAACAAAATTTTTGAGCTTAAAATTGTAGATATTTTCTAATCCATCAGTCTGAACAGATGTTTTGGGTACTCAAAAGAACCGTCTTATTGAGACAGTTCTTTTGAGTACCCACAACATATGTTTTGGTTGAGAAATAAGAAAATATTTTTTTGTATGCACTCTTTACTGACATGCATTGTTTATCTATTGTAAATTTACAGTCCCAAGTGTCTCCCAGCAAAGTATATAGGAATCTTACTGCCAAACTTAGCCATTTCCTTGGTCTCAAAGAGTACCCAAACTTCCCATTCACAGAACTTATCAGCAAATATATTCTGCTCTTGGATCTACCAGGTATGTAGCCAAAGTCAGCCATTTCCTTGTTCTTAAAGAGATCCCAGACGTTCCATTCACAGAATGTATCAGCAAATTTAAATGTTGTCAAATAACTAGAGTTATGACCCTTGATTGATGATCAAAATTGCATTTTACTCAGTATCTTTTGAACAAATGGATGGATTCTAATAAAATTTTGTGTTATCACATACAATATCAAGATCAAGGCTTGAACAAAGGTTTAGATAAACAAAAATTTTCAGCCTTAAATTGTGAATATTTTCTTAACCATAATTTTTAGCATATGTTTTGGGTGCTAAAAAGAAACGTCTCATTGAGACGGTTCTTTTGAGTACCTACAACATATGTTTTGGTTGAGAAATAAGAAAGTTATTTTTCTGTTATGCACTCTTTACTCAGGCCCTGCTTGGATAATAAAATTTCAAAGTGCCATTGATGTATGCTTGAATTGACTTTTTTCTGCGTCTTCAGCTTAATGCGCCAACCGGAACAAAAGTCGTCTGCTTTTCTCGTCTGCTGAAATGTTTAAGAAGCCTCTATGGCAAACAGTATGGACCCAGATCAGAGGAGCAGTCTGTTCTGGGTCCACGCTGTTTGCTTCTACACGTAATTCATCAGTAATGCTAGGCAATTATTTGCAGCAGACGACATTTTTTTCTTGGCTCTTAAAGCTGCATAGTCTGTAACTTTTGATCTTTTAATTTTTGAAGTAAAGTTTCTAGTTTTCAAGAATACAGTAAAAAAAATCAAATTCACGTAAAGATTTTAACATTTTCGTAAATCTTCACAATCAAAACAAGAGCGTTTATGTTAAAAATCAACTGTCTAGAATTATTGGAGGGACGCAAATAATTACTTTCAATAGAAAAAACAACTGTTTTTATAAGATAATTCACTTTTCCATGCAGTTTTCAGCTGAACTGAACATATTTATTGTAAAAAAGTAACTTAATTCTATTTTTACAAATGATTTAAAAAGAAAAGAAAATTTTTCGAAAAATGTTCAAAGTTGCAGACTATGCAGCTTTAAAGGGTTAAATGGTAAAATTTTGATGAAATTTTGTATATGCTTTTATATATACAAGATCTAGTTTGTGACAACTGCATTTAATTTTTCATGCATGTTCAACTGAGTTATGGCCCTTGATTTATGGATTGTCTTTGCATTGAAACTATTTCGTGGCAGGGTATGATGCATGACTGTAGTGCTTTTATTAGTTGTCCCTCCCTTTAGGTACAATGTATGACCAGCAGGATTTTATACTTTCTATTGTGAAATCTTCAAAAAAAATTTGCAGTCTCTGTAGTCGAGCAGACTGATAGGATGCTTAAATAAGGGTTTACCCATTTAAGCCAAATGGAACTTTCCAATCCTTAACCCTTAAAGCGCCAATCACAACTGCAGGAGACGACAAATTTTGCGACATCTTTCCTAATTTTCGAAATAAATAAGGTATGATGTCTCATGAGAATCAGCAGACGATTCTCATGAAATATCATGCCTTATTTGTTATTTTGAAAAAGCGGCAAAATTTGAAATTGTCGTCTGCTGCAAATTGTAGGTGGTGCTTTAAGGGTTAATAATTGGATGAGTCTATTTCCAATAATACAGTTGTTTGGCTGGATTTTGCATTTTTATGCAAATTTTGCGACTTCAATGAAATGTTCAGTAAGGAAATTATAGTAAAGACCCTGATCAGGTGCTGCATTTTCAGGCATCTGATTTGTGTTATCACATACATTATCAAGATCAAGGCTTGGACACAGGTTTAGATAAACAAAAAATTTCAGCGTTAAATTGTAAATATTTTCTTACCCATAATTTTTAGCATATGTTTGGCTGCTAAAATGTTTTGTCTGTCCTTTTAACCCATGTCTCCTAAGAACAGTGATTTTGTTACCTGCGCATCCTGCATCTTTTGCGCATAAGTTTTTATTTCAGCGAGTCCCGGGATGCAATAGTATGGCAGACTTGTCATTAAAAATAGTGTTTTGGACTCATTAGTTTGCAGTGGGGACTCATTGATATTGGAAACAGCGAGTCCCAGGACCCATAAGCCCAAAATTGTAAATGAATCACTGTAAGAAGGATGCCATGCTTATATATGTTAACCCCGAAGATGACAAATGATCCATTTTACCACTTAGCATGAACTTTAAAGGATCTTACATGAGTGTTCATGTATTAATGATATTATGAAATGAGTTGAGGAAAAGCAATGAAATGCAAGGCTTGCCAGGAATTTTATCACTTTTTCGCAATGAGTTTAATAAATTCAATAAATACAGGAGCACAAATGTTAGATTCTATTTATCATATGAAACTAAAATTATTTTGAAATCATGTTCGTTAGTATGAAAATGCTAAGATTTTGTCATATATATGCAACATTGTTATGACCGTCAACTAAACATGACATCACTGTCACTCTTGGCTGGCAGGACAGTAGTTTATCAAGTTTAATATGAGGCCTTTTATCTCACAGTCTCAGACAGAATTCTCACATGCTTGAAAAGTACTTGAAAATACAGGACTGTTTTGAAAAGTCCTTGAAATTTAAATTTTCCTTGAAAAGAACTTGAAAAACACAAAAAGGCCTGTAAAAGTACTTGTATTTTACCATTTATAGGAGGATTCAACACTGTCTTTGGAGATTTAAATCAGTATAAAAATGTGGTGCCTTTATTTGGTGCAGCATATGCTGCACCAAATAAAGGCACCACAATTTTATACTTAATTTTCTAAAACTTTTTCTTAAAGGAAAGCAGTCTATCATTTCCGAAGTAGAATTTTAACATGTAAATCAGTATTTTTCATAAGTTTTCAGTCCATGAAACGGTAGGAAAGTCCTTTAGAACTCCTTGAAAAATCCTTTAATAACACAAATTTGCCTGAATGAGCCTTGGAAGACGTCATTTGATAAAATCTTATTCATCGTGTTTCAGCGGAGATGCACAGTTTAGTGATCAATCTGTACAGATTGAAGCCAGTGAAAGTCAACTACAGCAACCAAGTGCACCATACTTCAGGATATTTTTTAAATCTTCCATTCTGGGAAGGCCGTGCTCTTGCCTACATAATTATGACACTAAAGTTATATTTTGGGCTGAATGATCATACTGAAAAGTAAGTATAATATAATCAATCTGATAAGCATCTAGTGAATCAGTGCTTTTAGAAGCTTTATTAGCTCTTCTGAGCCGAAGGCTCATGGGTGAGCTAATAGTATACCAGTCACTCCGGCGTCCCTCTGTCAACATTTTCAAACATCTTCTCCTCCTAAACCACTGGGTCAATTAAGCTCGAATTTCATATGGAGACTCCTTAGGATGCAAAAGACATGACCAAGATGGCCGTCACATCCATATATGGTAAAACCCCTTCAAACAAATTTTTTCTGCAGAACCAGAAGACCGATGGATGACCTTGGTATGTAGCATTGGGGATGTGGGGCCTACTAAGTTTGTTCAAATGATTTTCCTAGGTTGACCTTGACCTACTTTACTTCAAGGTCAAATTTTGCTTCCTTATGCATTTAAATGGGAAATTTTTGAAAAGATGATTATTTGAAAACTGTGGAAGCTGTATAAATCATTATCATCACTTGATATGTTTAACCTAATGAGACAATGCCTTTAAATACGTTCCAAAGGTCATTGTTGACCATGACCTTTGACCTGTCAGCTTAAGTTGCACATATTGGAGTCCCATCAATATATATAAACATAGTTTTCTCACAAACCATTGACCGAATTGTACTCAGGTTTCATGTGAATACTCCTGATATGTTAGCCAAAATTTAAACAAAACAGTTTGGTCACATGACCATGATGACCTCCACGCCCATCTATGGTAAAAAACCTTTAAAAATCTTCTCCAGAACCAGAAGGCTGGTGACCTTGGAACTTGGTATGTAGCATTGGGGATGTAGGGCCTACCTAGTTTGTTCAAACGATGATCCTAAGTTGACCTTGACCTACTTAACGGCAAGGTCAAATCTGCTTCCTAATGTATTTAAATGGGAAAATTTCTGAAAAGTTGATTTTTTGGAAAACTGTTGAAGCCTTAGTCATTATTCTCACTTGATATGTTTAACCTAATGAGACAATGGCTACAAATAAGTTCTAAAGGTCAAGGTTGACCTTTGACCTTTCAGCTTAGGTCACTCATATTGGAGTCTTATCAGTATATTAAAACATATTTTTCTCACAAACCATTGACCCGATTGAACTGAAGACTCCTTATGATTAGTTAGCCAAAATTTGTGCAAAATATTTTGGTCACATGACCAGATGGCAGCCATGCCCATATATGGTATAAAAACCTTTAAAAATCTTCTCCAGAACCAGAAGGCCGATGACCTTGGGACTTGGTATGTAGCATTGGGGATGTGGGACCTACCAAGTTTGCTCAAATGATGATCCTTTGTTGACCTTGACCTACTTAACATCAAGGTCAAATTTTCTTCCTAATGCATTTAAATGGGAATTTTTTTTAAAAGTTGATTTTTTGAATACTGTTGAAGCCAAAGTCATTATTCTCACATAATGAGACAATGGCTATAAATAAGTTTCAAAGGTCAAGGCCACCACACCCATATATGGTAAAAAACCTTTAAATATCTTATTCTCTGGAACAAAAGGCCAATGGCCTTGAGACTTGGTATGTAGCATTGGGAATGTGGTCTCTACTAAGTTTGCACAAATGATGGATCTAGCTTGACCTTGACCTACTTTTTGGCAAGGTCAAATTTGATTCCTTATGCATTTATATGGGAAAAATCTTGAAATGTTCATTTTTCTATATCTGTTTAAGCCGAAATTATAATACTTTCGAGAAATGTTAAACCTTATGAGACAATGGTTTTATATAAGTACCAAATGTTAAGCTGACCTATGACCTTTTATCTAATGCCACTTATTTGGACTGCCACATACCTATATAAAAATTTGTTTCTCAGAAATCACTGGGCTGTTTGATGGAGCATTCATTAGATTGTTTTAGGTCATGTGGCCATAATGGCTGCTACCCCCATATATTGTAAAACAAAATATGTGTTTTATTAATATAAGTAGTAGTTGAATTTTACCTGTTTTAACATTATTAAAGGGATCAGGTGAGCGCCTCAGGACCTTCAGGTCCTCTAGTTCAAGCATCTCTTGCCAAATCATCTTGAAACTAGGCAATGACCATCAGGGACTCAAAGATTTATTTACATAGTTTATATAAATGATGACACTGGTTTGACCTTCACCTATTTTACAGCAGGTAAAATTTGTCAAAATTGCCCATTGTTCTTCAGACCAAGTCAGGTGAGCATTTACAGGACCATTGGGTCTCTGGTCTGCCATTTTTAGCCTACTCCAGTGAGGAATTTAGCCATTGCCAGGTTTTTGTAACCTCCGGTGCTTTTACATTTACCAATGTGTTTGGGAAGGGGACTCATTTGAACAGGAATCAGGGAAAAGCTAATAAATTGGAAATGTCTTTTAATACCAGTGTAGCCACACAAACTTTAAATTATTTATTTTTGTAGGCACACTGCATGTTTTAAGACTCAGACGAGCTTGCATATACATGCAGTATGGCCCAGCCGCCATCACTTCTCATGCATATAGGAATGTAGATAAAGGCTTGGGTCAAACTTTAGATCTGTAGTCCAACTAGACAAATATGAAGTCATGTTTAACCCTTTGTGGACTGGAAACCCCTAAACAGGTACTTTAGCAACAGTGCAGACCCTGATGAAATGTTGCATGCGGCATTTCATCAGTGTCTGTACTATTTGCTCAGACAAATAGATCTTCAAAGAAAGAAATATAATATTTTTTGGAAATTATAACCTGTAGCCCCTTGAGGAGCGCAGTGGCTCAGTGGTAGAGTGCTTGACTCGAGACTGAGGGACCGCAGGTACAAGCCTTAATGGAGTCACTGCGTTGTGTCCTTGAGCAAGACGCATTTAGCCTAGCTTAGTACTGGTTCAACCCAGAAAGAACCATCCCTTTTTAACTGAAAGATTGTTGATGGGACATAAAGAATCAAATCAAACGAACAAAACCCTGTAGCCCCTCTATATATACAATGGACCAACCGACTTAACTTTATTAAACTTTATGGACAATTCCACTGATCCTTAAAGTGTTAAAGAGTGACTTTATGCTAATGCAATAAGAATCATATCTCATGTGCATGCCCATTTTCTTCTTTTACAGGTTATTTTCTGTGTATTCCAGAGAGTTGATGAAGCTCATAGACTATAGTAAGTTACAACAGTAAATCCTGGAGAACTCAGATGCGAAAAATATTCTAAAATTTCGAACACTTTTCCCTGTCTGTTCTTAACCCTTAATGCGCCAATCACAACAAAAGGCGTCTGCTTTTCTCGTCTGCTGAAATATTTAAGAAGCCTCTATGGCAAACAGTGTGGACCCAGATCAGACTGCTCCTATAGGAGCAGTCTGTTCTGGGTCCAAGCTGTTTGCTTCTATGCTTAATTCGTCAGTGATGTTAGGCAATTATTTGCAGCAGACGACATTTTCAAATGCATTTTTTTCTTGGCGCTTTAAGGGTTAATTAAGATATTGGTTATCAGGGCTGGAAATAATTAAATGTTTGCAATTGTAACAAACAGGGAAGACCTTGATCTGACTGCTTCGTTGAAAACAGTCTGCTCATGGCTAGGCCTTTTTTGGCAGGCAACTAGTGTTCAAAATTTTAGAACATTTATGATTTACAGTAGTTTTAAGTATGCTCTAATTTGAATTAAATTAAGCCACTCTCAAAATGACAAAAAAATTGGTTTTCAAGACCAATTATCGCTTAATGCAGGTCAAAAGTATTGCAGAATGCTCCAAAAAGGAGCAGACTGATCCAGGATGAAAACGTGAGTATGATCAGGAAATACTGCAATCACACACTGCTGACCAGCCCACAGCAGCATGAAAGAGCCACAGAACACTAACAGCCATAAGACATCAGGAAGGCAATTAAAGCAAAGCAACCACTGGTTGTCAAGCAGTTCTCTCTCCCTCGTCAAGATGATCGCAAAACTAGAAAGGGCACAAAGCAATGCATAACAAAAAAAAAACAAAGACCAACACAGAACCCCCACAAACAATGTGAAGTAAATAAAAGAATAGATCAACAACAACAGAACCACTGCCTTAGAACTGTCTTAGCTGTCTGATCAGGTCTATCTGTCCAAATATTAATGTAAACACACAGTCCACCACTATGTTTTTGGCCTGAAAATATTGTCTGCTTTTTACGCCTGCTGCATATATTCAAGTGCACTTCAGACTTGATTTGTACATGGAAGCAAACAATATGAACCCTGATCGGACTGCTAAGGGAGCAGTCTGATCTGGGTCCATATTGTTTGCAATATAGGCTTCTTAAAAGAACAAAAACAGATGAGAGAGGGGACCACAAAAGTTCTGACTGGCAGGCTAAGGGTTAAATATGGTAAACATAACCGCACCAGTCATTTTGAGTTTCCCAAAAATATGATCATATTATATGCACATCTAAGTTCAATGTGATGTGTTGTGTTTGTGGTTCTCTGTTACACTTTTGAATGCTGGAACCAGCGGGAGCTTAGGCTTTCAATGTGGGTTCAAGTCAGACCCCTGCATTCTCTCTGCCATGATTTTTTGTTAAGAATGTTAGCCAAACCACATTACATGGCCAGAATTAAAACTATTGCTCTGTTGACAGATCACCAGCTGTTTGTGTGGGATGACTGGATGAAACACATGAAGATAAAATGTCATACATCCGACTATTTCACTACATCAAGGTCAGTATCATATATAACATCAGATAAGACACTATTTATAACACTTTCATCCCCAGAAGAAAAAAGATCCGATATTGTTGTCAAAATTAAGTACAAGTTGCTGCATATCAGTATTACTGTTTTTGCAGATGTATTGGTAACAAGTACTATTCCACAAATCGATTATGGCAGTGACATAAGGTATATCCCAAAATCAATCCTTGCTTAGTACTGGTTCAACCCAGGAAGACCCTTCCCAGCATAACTGAAAAATTGTTGACTGGGACGTAAAGAATCAAATCAAACAAACAAAATATTCCAAAATTATCACTTTGAATAGCTGTAAATTCTACTTCCAACTTAAATTTAGTACCAAAACATATTATGACTTTTATGCCAGAATCTCCTTGTTCAATAGTACTCACTAATGCCTTCAGATAAGAGATGGGAATAATAGATTCATACTTTTATTTGTAGAATATGTGTAGAGCACTCATTAGTATCCAATTACATTTAGACTGATGGAAAACTCAAATCAGTTAGCCTGTCATGCCTTTACTGGACATGGGCAATGTGTGCAGAACCAGAGCAGCTGCATGAGTCAATAATTACCGGCGCTAGTGGGTGTCAAGTTTTCATTCCATTTATATTCATAGTTGCTATAAAGATTACTGTATTCTACTAATATAACATCCGGTCTAGCTAACTTTTTCAAAAATATTTCATCTTTTCAAAACTGTGCTAGCTAATCAGAATCCACACTGTTGTGTATTTCATACCAGGGTTCGCACAGGCTTGAAAAGTACTTGAATTCAGAGGGCTTTTTTGAAAAGTGCTTGGAAATAAAATATGCCTTGAAAAGTACTGGAAAATCACTTAAAGGCCTTGAAAAGTGCTTTAATTGTTCTATTCTCTGTAGGACTTAACACTGTTGATAGAGATCTAGATCAGTATAAAATTGTTGTGCCTTTATTTGGTGCAGCAAATGCTGCACCAAATAAAGGCACAACAATTTTATATTCATTCTCTTGTACTAATTTCTCCATTATCTCAGTCTAGCAATTCTGAAGAAGAACTTTAACACTTAAATCAGGATTTTTCATAAAATTTTAGTCCTTGAAAACTGTAGGATAGTCTTTAGAAGTCCTTGAAAAGTCCTTGAATTTTACTTGAACCTGCCTGTATGAACCCTGTATACACCTGATGCCTCCCTATTAATAATAAAATCACATCACTGAATCAACTGAAAATTAGGCCCCGAGGTTATAAAACTTTTTTCATGCTCAACTCAGCTGATCATGAAATTTATCCTGCTCATAAATGTTAAAATGCCAACAATTGTTGGCATTTTAACATTTATTAGCATGATAAATACAACATCTGAGAGACTTGAAGCAAGAAACTTCTTCATTTGTAAGAATGTTAGTTTTTTTGAAGAGTTGAAATTTTTGTGCTCAGTTGAGTTGAGCATGAAAAAAGTTTTATAACCTCAGGGCCAGAAGTTATATAGCTTTTATTTGATAAAATAAAGGACTCGGCACTTATAGGAATATGTGCTTATACGGTCAAATATGGTAAATTATGATGTTCTGCTGAGGCCAAATGAAAAAATACCTGTGCTTAGGGTAACCGGAACCTACCTAATTTTACTGGTGAAACCTAAAAAAAATTTCAGGTTTTCTGGAAAAAAAATAATATTTTATGTATTTTGAAAGGCATTTTGCCTTTCAAAATGCATTAAATAATATTTTTCCCACTAAAAAAAAAAAGTTATAAAAAAATATGTGTGCCTACCCTAGCTTAAATTTTCAGAACTGTTACCCGAAACACACATATTTTTTATTTGGCCTTAGTACTTATATGATATGAACAACCACTTGAGATTTTGGTACTTATCAAATTGTCAAGCAGCGAAGGCTCAGGGAAGACTGCACAAATGCACAGCACATGCCGAGTCATTGTTCCATGATTTCAAAATATGGCCCATCACTTTCCAAGGCAGTGGGCCCAGCGAACCCATCCTTTTTAGTTGTGAAAAAAGCTCACTTTAATAAAAATATTCATCTTACAGCGAGTCTATGAACTCCACAAAACAGAAAGTACATGTAGGTAGTCAATACAGTAAAACATGTCTTAAGCAGCCACTCAAAAAAGACAAAAAACAAAGATCTTAATAACAAATGGTAGCTTAATGAAGGTCAAAAGTATTGCAGAATGCTCGCCTTGGAGCATTCTGCAATACTTTTGACCTGCATTAAGCCATAATTGGTCTTCTGTTTTCAGTGGTCATTTAAGAAAGGTTTTACTCTATCATCTGCAGTCAATGTACTGTAGGTAAAGTACACTACAAAAATGTAAACTGTGGTCAGTTTTATATGCTTGGGCCCATCATTTCAGAAAATGACTCGCCATTTTTTGCTCCATGGGTCACTTCGGCCCATCAATCTTGAAAAAAATCTGAAGCCCTGCTGCTTGCATGCACCAAGTATGAATAAAGATAAAGACTCGGAGAAATATTTAGACATCTAGCCCTGCAGAGTATCAATTTGGTTATACTACACCGGCAGTTTGGGTATCATCACTTATTCCAGTGTTAAGGTAACTTTCTCATCTTGTTCAATTTCTTCATTTAATCACAGATAAATGCCCCAAAATGCTTGGGTTCTGATTGATTTTTGTTCATCAAATTCTCATTTTATCTTTTAGCTTAAAAATTATATAAAAACTTTGACGTTTCATGTCTCTTCATGAAATAACAAATTACGTTTCTGTCATCGTGGAGAATTCATCTATGACAAAACCGTACACTTACTAAACCATAATGGACATTTTTATTTAAATATAGCTAAAAAAACACATTTAAAATCTGATTTTATTTCTGTTTTGGCAAAATAAGGCAGAGGTTGTTAACTAGAGAGTGCAACCTCGAAGCAAACATATTCAAAATTTCTCATTTTTGTCAGCCTTTATTTGAAGGTGATTTTACTATAACACTGGAGGAAGCCACTAAACGCAAAGTGCCATTGTAGTATGACTACAGTGGAGTATGTCAATATGGGTGTTTAACCCGTATCCACTGTTTGCTTAGACAAAATCAATCTTCTAAGAAAAAAATATATTATTTTTTTTTAGCTCACCTGAGCCGAAGGCTCAAGGTGAGGTATTGTGATCAGTCTTTGTCCGTCGTCCGTCCGTAAACTTTTTCTTTGAACAACATCTCCTCCTGAACCACTGGTCCAAATTTCATATAACTTCACATGAATGTTCCCCATGATGCTCTCTTTCAAAATTGCATAAATGGTTTTGCTCCACTGAACAGGAGGGCGGCCATAGCTCCAGATAAGAAATCTTTTAAATACCATCTCCTCCTGAACCACTGGTCCAAATTCAAAATAAATTCACAGAATTGTTCCTCATAATGCCCTCTACCAAAATTCCACAAATGGTTCCGCTCCACTTAACAAAAGGGCCACCAGAGCTCCAGATAAATCTTTAAACGACATCTTCTCTTGAACCATTTGTCCAGATTCAAAATTATTTCACAGAATTGTTCCTCATGATCCCTTCTACCAAAATTGCACAAATGGTTCCGCTTCGCTGAACAAAAGGGCCCCCAGAGCTCCAGATAAGAAATATCTTTAAAAGGCTTCTCCTCTTGAACGACTGGTCCAATTTTAAAATTATTTCACAGAATTGTGCCCCATAATACCCTCTATCAAAAATGCACAAATAGTTCAACATCTGCTGAACACACGGGTCCAAATACAAAATAATTTCACAGAATTGTTCCTCTTAATACCCTCTACGGAAATTGCACAAATGGTTATGCTCTGCTGAACAAAAGGGCCACCAGAGCTCCAGATAAGAAATATATTTAAACAACATCTCCTCCTGAACCACAGGTCCAAATTTCATTTAACTTCACATGAATATTCCCATGATGCCCTCTTTCAAAATTGCATAAATGGTTCTGAACAGGAGGGCAGCAAGAGCTCCAGATAGAAATATTTTAAACAACATCTCCTCCTGAACCACTGGCCCAAATTGGAAATTATTTTACAGAATTGTTCCTCTGAATACCCTCTACCAATATTGCACAAATGGTTATGCTCTGCTGAACAAAAGGGCCACCAGAGCTCCAGATAAGAAATCTTTAAATGACGTCTTCTCTTGAACCATTTGTCCAGATTCAAAATTATTTCACAGAATTGTTCCTCATGATCCCATCTACCAAAATTGCATAAATGGTTCCGCTTTGCTGAACAAAAGGGCCACCAGAGCTCCAGATAAGAAATATCTTTAAAAGGCTTCTCCTCCTGAACCACTGGTCCAAATTTCATATAACTTCACATGAATAGTCCCCTTGATGCCCTCTTTCAAAAGTGCATAAATGGTTCTGCTGCACCAAACAGGAGGACTGCCAGAGTTCCAAATAAGAAATCTTTTAAACAATATCTTCTCATGAATCACTGACCCAAATTCAAAATAATTTCACAGAATTGTTCCTCATGATGCACTCTACCAATATTTAACAAATGGTTCCACTCCACTGATCAGTCATTCTCAGGTGAGCGACCCAGGGCCCTTGGGCCCTCTTGTTTAAATTTTAGACTGTGACCCATCAATACATATATATACAATGGACCATATCACACCTTATGGAAATTAACATCGGTCTTAAAAGGATTATGGGAGTCTTAATAATGATATGCATGTGTGATAAGTACCATAACCTTGTGTATCTTTTTTTCACAGCCATCATGAACAGAACATACAAACACTATCAGAAAAAGCTGTTGCTGAGGCTCAAGCCCACAAGCGTACCAAGGGTGCTCGTAAGTGTAACACATGCACTCATGAACGGACACACACACAGATGTAGACACACACACAGTTTCAAGATAAGAGTCCACAATTGAAAATATTTTTTCTTATTTCTCAACCAAAATATATATGTTTTGGGTTGTCGAAAGAACAATTTCAATGAGATATGCTGCAACAAATTTTGCTGGACACACACACTGCATGTGCTCAATATCTGCTATATTTAACCAGTTTTAGTCTAGAAACTCCTAGATAGGACTGGTACTTCCAGAAACAGTGAAGGCCCAGATGAAATGCCACATTATGCGGCATTTCATCAGGGTCTGCACTGTTTGCTAAAAGAAAAATTAATTTTCAGAGCAAGAAATACAATATTTTTTAGAAATATTCACCTGTGACCCCTCAATATATGCAATGGATCATCCTGATTTGTATGTAGCTTTATGGAAAATTCCATTGGTCTGAAAAGGGTTAAGATTGTACAGCAACCGAAAGTAGATAAACAGTCAAAATATTATCAACAAGTATAGCTTCAGAGCACTGTGGACATATTGAGGGCAATTCAGTTTTGACTCTGAATGCTGGGTAATTTCTCATGCTTTTGTTGCCGTCTGCTGACATTTTTCAAAATTATTTTTTTCTAAAAATTCTTTCAGGAACACTATCAGTGTGTCAAACATATTGAATCCAGATCAGGACTGACATTCTGTCGGTCCTGATCTGGGTCCAAACTGTTTGCAAAAGTTATCAGCAGACGACAAAAGAGGTATGTGCATTAAGAGACTATTTTGGCCCCCCTGTGAGGCCAGCCCAAGTGTAAAATTCTTCTGGTATTGATTCAACTTCTACCCATGCTATGGTAACAAAAATGGCCACCAAAATAGGAAAGTGACCATTTTGGAGCAAATTTGAGACATTTAACGGAGAAATTAACATAGAGCACAAGCAAATACCAAAAAGATATTTTAACAGATGATGAGAATTATCACCGCACACAACATATTAAAAGGTTTTGTTGGTATTCACTTGTGCTGATATCTAAATCTTAAAAAATAGGTCTCCAAAAGCCTTAAATTTAGCCCAAAATGGCAATTTCTGTTTAAGCCTAATTTGTTGGCCATTTTTGTTACCATAGCAATGGTAAAAGTAAAATAAATGCCAGAATTTTACATTTGGTTTTTTTTTTCTAATAAACCAATTAGATGAAATTGGTGAAAGCAATTTTCAGTTTTGGGCTCTATAGGGGGCCAAATTTGTCCCTTAATGCACGTAGCTCTTTGCCACTAGCAAAGAAAGAGTTAATCTTGTTTCTCTGAAAACATTTTTAAATATTTTTATGGATTTCATTTTGACTAGAGTTTGTATGAGCCCTGGTCCCGAGTTTATAGAAATATTTTTTATGGTCAACTAACTTGAGCAAGAAAGGATCATTGACACTTGCTATGGGTAAATGCCTATGATTTTCAGTAAAAATAAAAGTTTGTCAATCGTCTCTTTCTTCACCTTGAAGCTACCCAGCAACCCAAAAACCCAGGGCCCAAGCCCATAAAATGCCTTTTCTACCAAATAAGAAATTAATGACAGTAATGAAGTTCTCTAGAACCAGCCTCCTAAATTGCTTTGTATTCTGTGCTAGTTTAATATAAAGAACTTGAAGATTAAAAGTAGAATTAGCAAGGTTCGATGCATTTTTTCATAAGAAAAAATCTCACTGTTATTAAATGACACATTATTTTGCAAACGTCTGGTACTTATCTATTTGCATGCTAGGGAATTGTTCATGTTTTTATTTTCGTCTGCTGACTGTCTTCAAAATTAAGTTTTTAAAAATAAACCACCCAGGACCACCATCAGAGTGTCAAACAGTTTGGGTCCAGATCAAGACCGACATTCTGTTTGTCTTCATCTGGGTTCAAACTGTTTGCAAAAGGCTATTGGCAGACGACTAAATTCTCCACTGGCAGGCAAAGAGTTATAACGGGTAAATACTTTAGTGTTCAATATATTGTCTTATATAGGGATATACATGCATATGTATACCATAAATATTCGGACACTTAAAATACATTTAAAATGCTATGCCCTTTAAACAAAGCAAATGTAATATTGAAAGGATCTAGTTAGAATCAGTTTTACTGTCCAATGCTAAATGGGACACTTTCATTCCTTCAAAAATATTTATTTCTTTTGTTGAGCTTTCAGTTTTGTATTATTTACGGTACATGTAGTCAAAAATGTACTGGTAACTTCTAAATTATCTCCCCAAAATCGTTTTATTATTAAACATATTTTGTTTTTAAAACAATTTCATCAATTATCGTGATTCGTTAATACTCTGCATATGGCATGTTCAATAGATATCACCATGCCTACCAAATAGACCAAGAAAACGTGCAGAAATCACTTTTTAAAGCACTTTTTATTTTCATGAAATTTCAGACCCCCTCCCCTTTCTACCCGCCATAACTCTCGAGTGCGTAGGAATTTTGAAAATATTTTGCTAGCTTGTTCTTGCCATTAGATTCACCTATTGCATTGATACTACATGCACCACACTAGAAGCTCAAAAGCAGCGTTCTGGGAATCAGAAAAATAGGCGTATAAGGCCCAAACCGTCAATGATCCTTTCAATTGGTCATAAAATCTTAAATAACAACAATTGTTGGCATATTTAGCTCCCCTGAGCTGAAGGCTAAAATGAGGTATTAGAAAGCCAATGATTGGTCATACATCCATTGTCATCCATCCACAATTTCAAAGAAGTAAAATTTTTGCACTCAGGATAAAGGATATCTGATATTATATCCTGGGTAATAAAGTCATATTTTACCCATGTTACCTTACCCAGGCTGTCAGGTGAGTGCTGTACATGGTTGTATTTGAACCCACACACATGGGTGTCAAGTGACATCATTGTAATGTCAAAATGACATCATCATGTCATACTGCATCTCGGCGTGTTCAGGGACCTCTGAAAGCTTTTTTTGACATAAAAAATTCAGTGGTGAGCAAGAAAATGAATCCATTATTTGTGTGAGAATGAGATGGAAAAATCTGTCACACCCAATCATCGTTTGTCATGACTTGGAAAGCCTGGTGATATCAAATGATGATCCTCGGAACAGATTTTTATATCTCACACTCATGATGGATTCTTATATTGTTGCACACCAGATCGCAATTTCCGTTGTTTTTACCCTTGTGAGATATTTCTATCTCACACACCCATACCAGCCCTAGGGAAAGATAAAAAAAGAACAGCCGCACGATAGCCTCACGTCGATGGGTGACGTCATTGTAATGTTAAAATGACGTCACCTTGTCGCATCACAGCTATTCAGGATGTTCTGGAAGACTTTTTCACGTATTTTTAATATAAAATGAGGTATCTAGTGGTGAGGGAGAAAAAGAATCCACTATTCGTGTGAGGATGGGGTAGAAATATCTGTCCCTCGCGATCACCGTTTGTCATCACTCAGCAAGCCTCCTGATGCCAATCGGTGATCCTCGGGACTGAATTTTCTATCCCACCCTCACACTCATGATGGATACTTATAATCTGAAGTCAGTAGGCAAATTCAGATCAACTTTCATGTAAAAGCTTCATCAGGTAGGGGGAAAGGCTGCATAAGGTATTTGGACTGATAGCTGGCTGCCATTGCAACACAAAGCTCCCATAGACTTATAATGGGAAAAACTTTAGAAAATCTTCTGAAACCATGAAGCCCACAGCTTATATATTTAGTATGAAGCAATGTCAAGTGGTCCCCTACATAAATCCGGCCAATCAATTATTTTTGAAACAATGATAGATTTTATCACTAATGAGAGATGAAAAAAAGTTTTATGTCCTCAGACCTGAATGCTGTGTCTGAACTCTTACTATCTTAACTTACCTTCATGAATATTCATGCTAAGCTCCATCCACTATGCCTCCTAATCGGACTGCACATATGTGCAAGGAGATTGTGTCTTAAACATTCACCATAAAACGAAAAAATACATGTATTCATTTGAGTTCTTTTATTTTGTCATAATTACAAGTAACAAATTAGGCACCAATCTGCCGAGAGAGTCTGTGCTGGGAAGCGATCTTCCACACCAGCCTCTGTACAATTCCCGCTTGAAAACTTGGATGGATTGGTGTCTCCAGCGGGAGATGGATCCCATCGATCCAACTGTGACCTCAATGGCAGATTTCCTTATTTTCCTTTTTGAGGAAAAGAAGTTTTTGCCTTCCTCCATTAAAGTGTATAGGTCGGCTATTGCTTCCACCCTGAAGCATTTTACTTCAGTAGATTTTCATCCCATCAAGTCCTTTCTGATGTCATCAGGAGTATGGATTTGGAGAAACCTGCTGTTAGCCGGGTTGTTCCCCATTGGGATCTTTCCCTGGTTCTCGACAGCTTGAAGAAATCCCCTTTTGAGCCCATGTCTTCATGCTCTTCAAAGTGCCTTACTCAGAAGACAGTTTTTCTGATAGCACTTGCTTCTGGCCGGAGACCCAGTGAGATTCATGCCTTTTCTGCTGCTTCCAGTTCAGTTAAATTTTCAGCCGACTTTAGTGCGGTTGAATTACACTTTTGCCAGGGTTTTAAGCTAAAAACCAGCTGCCTTCTGTAGCAGGTGTTACAATAGAGATCCCTGCTCTTTCTGGTTCTGACATGAATTCTTTTTTATGTCCAGTCCGTGCCTTACGCATTTATATGCGAAGGACTAGTATTTTCCGTAGAAATAGGAAAAGACTTTTTATCTCTCGCATTAATGCATATGATAAAGAGATCTGTGCTTCTACTATATCAAGATGGATAGTAGACACTGTACGCTTCTCTTATGAGGATTCTGGCTCTTCATCAGGCAAAATTTGTGCTCATGAGCTTAGAGCTTTGAGTTCAAGCTTTGCTTGGTTGAACAGAGTTCTGTTGGATTCTGTTCTCAAAGCGGGATATTGGCATTCTGAGAACTCTTTTATAAGATTTAATCCGCAGGACATGGCAGGTATAAATGAGAAAATGTTTTCTCTTGGTCCCGTTGTAGCTTCTCAGAAAGTTATTAATTCTCAATAATACCCATTCCCACGTTTCTAGTTTTACACGGTGTTTTTCATAATATTTTTTATCATTTCTTTCTTGATTTGTTTTTTTCTATTCGGTGGAGCTATTTGGAATTAGAGTTTACAGCACCGTTTTATTCTTTTTCAAATATTATCTGTGGCATCCCGGGTTCCTTTGAGCACTATGCTCTTTCCAGCCTGGATTACATACGGTCAACCGTCCAATTGGCATTGATCTTGTGCCTACATCCGCCGAGGACATTGTTTCTGTTTTCGTTGAATGGTAAGTCTTAGACTTAAGTTATTTTCCATTCATTGACAGATTCGCCCACCATCCAGAATGATGAAATCTGTTTTAGCATAAGTAATATTATCGTAAGTTAGATGATATAAATTTTATATGTTTGTTCCAACATAAATATTTATGAATCTATACTTATGATAATATTACGATGAGACCTGGGCAAGCTTAAAGCATTTTTCCCATCTCCCCCCATATCTGTAAGTTTTCTCGCAAAAGAGGATGTTTACAGGTATTTTGTTGTGAAGTGCATGACTTTACTGTGGTTGATTTATTCACGGTTACCAATGTCTCTTCTACTATCGGTGGTCTGTCACGGCTGGTAATTAGATTGGCGCATTCTGGGGGAATAGAGTATACATGCATATATAAATTACATACAAATTAAATTACATATAGAAGTATCAGCACTGCTTAACTTGAACATCAAATGTGAAGACTGTTTACGAACACAAAATATAAATATGAGACAACATGAGATAAGTACATGTAGGACTGATCAGGGTCTTTCCTGTTCGCATGTGTGAAAGCTGGAGATTTACAAAACCCTTTGCTTCATAGGTTTCCTTCATGAATACAGTCAAAACTCTTTATAACGTCACTCGTTACAACAGAATATTCAATATCCGACATAAAATTGCTGGGAACGGATCTGTTTCCATTAAAATTCCCTCTTTATAACAGAATATTCACTTAACGACAACGACAGTAACTTCTGGGAACAGATATACAATTTCTATTGAAAATAAATTCATTATAACAAAATTGTTCCCATGTGTCAGACAATTTTGTGATCAGAACAAGTTTTTTTTGGTATGAACAGGTTTCTGTCTCACTTGATAAGTGGGAAGCTTTGTGCATTTTGATGCAATATGAAATTGAACTGATGTATGCAAATGGAATAATAGCATTTTAATTCATTTGTACAATATTTTCTTTTACCAAATGATTATTATGTTGAAATCTGGCAGTGGTCAGAATTTCTTTATAACAGCAAATTCACTTTAACGTCAAAGATAGCTTGGAACAAACAGTGTCGTTGTAAAGAGGGTTGACTGTATTCATGCTAGGCTCCATATACTATGAATAGTTATATAAATAAACTTTCATGTTTGGGCATAGAACAAAGAAATTACTTGTCGGGTCCACTAGTGTTGGATGATATCTAATATTTCCATAAGCAAACAGTAGACCCTGATCAGGCAGGTCTGTTCTGTTTGCAAAAGTGTTTGAAGGTGTCTCTACGAGGTAAAGGGTTAACTTTCCTTTTTTTGTCTGTACATTTTTTTTTCAAAATTAACTTTTTCAAGAAAATCTTTCAGGAACACCATCAGAGTGTCAAACAGTTTTGATCAAGATCAGGCCTAGCATTCTTTGGGGCCTGATCTGAGTCCAAACTGGTGGGAAGGGTTATCAGCAGATGACAGTCGTAGGCAAAGACCCAGCCAGCAAACATTCTTTGGCCACAATCAACCCACCATCTAAACACCATTAGAATGGCGTTTTGCTGGTGGGCTGATGATGGCCTACTTTGATTATGGTATTGGGAAGGTAATTTTTTTTCAGCTAAAGAAAGAAAATACCAACCAGAAGTCCGGGATAGAATAAGTGAGCCATTCATAGAGCTGGGAAACAGATGGAAAGCCAGAAGGACTGAAACTGGTACCCAGGCAACAAGAAATATATCCTATGAATCTTCACCATCAGATGAACAAACAAGTTATCAACTTATAGGAGATGATCCTATTGGATTACTATTGGGAAATTATGACGACTACAGCATGGACGTCAGTGAACAGCCTCTAGTAAATCATTCAAATGAGCAGACACAAATTGATGTTGAAAAACGTTCAGTGCTGTTTAGAAAATCAAGCCTAAGGCATTTGTCAGACCCAGAAACTTATCTGGACAAACTTGACCGACATGGCTTGGCGGACTACACAATTCTTAGTTCCTATGGCGGTTCTGCTGACTCTCATATTGATGAAGGGGAACCGGAAACTAGTTGCCAGGGTGATGTAGACTGGGATCCTGATCTGTCTCAAAATAAAGATGAAAATGCTATTAAAACAGATAACCAGTCAAGTAGTCAAGCTTCATTGAGACAATTCATAAAAGACAATATTGATTCTGTTCCGTCATGTCTAAAAATTAAGAATAGAGCGAGGTATGAATACATTATTAAACAGGTTCAACAGATAAAGGAAAAGTATCTTCTCAACTTTGAAGTTGATAACTGGTCTGGTTCACTGTCTTACAAGTGGCTCTTGCATTTATGTAGTATGTTAGTGGACTGTCCTACAGCGGAACTTGTTAACGAGGTGAGACTGATTGAGTCTTTGGTTTGTGATCTTCGCAAGAAGGGAAAACATCGTCTTAGCATGTTTGATAGGCAGAGTCACAGTGCTGAAAATAAAAGTATGTGAATTTGTGGTCAAATCTAATTCATGCAGAAGGATTGACCATAAAAGCTAAACCAAAGTACAGTATGGCATAGGGCCAGTTAAGCAATTTTTTGGCTTAAAATTGTGATTGTTTACTTATCCATCAGTTTAAACATGTGTTTTGGGTGCTCAAAATAACTGTCTCATTGAAACAGTTATTTTGAGTACCCACAACATATGTTTTGGTTGAGAAATATAAAAAGATTTAATTGCGCACTCTTATCTGGAGGCCTGGTATGGTAAATATTCTAAAATTTGGAACACTTTTCTTATGTCCTGTTCTCAAACTATAATGTTGGTGATCAATGCTGGAATTTAATAAATACTTGTCAGAGTAGCAAACCAGGAAGACCCTGATCAGACTGCGTCTTCAGAAGCAGTCCGATCTGGGTCTGGGCTGTTAGTGAAGGTATTGCTAGCAGGTAACTGGTGTTTAAAATTTCAGAACATCTACCATTAATGTTGTAAAATATGAACACTTATATTTTTTCTACTCTCCAATAAAATGTTTGAGATCTACACTGAAAATTACAAAATGCTTGTCAGAATAGCAAACGGGGAATACCTTGATCAGACTGGGTCTGCACTATTTGTGTAGGTCTTATTGACAGGCAGCTAATGTTGGAAATTTTTGAGCAGCTACTGTATTTGTGACATTTTCGTGCTATTTTGCATAGCAGTGAGGGAATTACATAGCTTTAGATAGAGGAGTGGGTGTTCAACCAGACCATTACCATAGGTCAAGATAAACACAAAGCACTCGAGAGTAAAATGTGAATATTACATTATCCATCAATTTAAACATTTGTTTTGGGTACTCAAAAGAGCCGTCTCATTGAGACGGTTCTTTTGAGTACTGTCAACTTATGTTTTGATTGAGAAATAAGAAAATTAATTTCTAACTATACCTTCTTACTAAAAGGCTTGCATGACCAAAATCTTACTGTTCCATTAAAAAAAAATGTTGGACTCATGTAAAAGTATATCAAAATACTGCAGGCCTTCAGATCTATGGTGGGCCCAGGTCATTGTCCCATGATTTCAAAAATGGCCCATCACTTTCCAAGGTAGTGGGTCCAGTGGCCCAGTGGACCCACCCATTTTAGGTTTGAAAAAATCTCACTTTATAAAAAATATTCATCTTACAGCAAGTCTACAAACTCCACAAAACAGAAAGTATATGTAGGTTGTCAATACAGTAAAACCTGTCAAAAAAGACAAAACAAAGATCTTAATAAAAAAAAATGGTAGTTTAAGGTCAAAAGTATTGCAGAATGCTCCTCTTGGAGCATTCTGCAATACTTTTGACCTGCATTAAGCGATAATTGGTCTTCTTTTTTGAGTGACTGCTTCAGATAGGTTTTACTGTATAATCAGCAGTCAATATACATATATGCATACAAGTGTCTGTGTCAGTGTGTAGGTAAAGTATACTTGTGTTTAGTTTGATATGCTTGGGCCCATCATTTCAGAAAATAACCCACCATTTTTTGCTCCATGGGTCACTTCGGCCCACCAATCTTGAAAAAAATCTGAAGCCCTGTACTGCCTCTTAATACCCACAACAGCTGTACCAGCACATGTGAAAATGGTAGCTATTACATAGGTGATCAGACAAATGCTCACAAGAGCCTTTGCTGCTTGAAAGTGCATGAAAGTAGATATCTCAAAAATAATATGAGAGCATTTTAGCAACTGGACAACTTGCCTGTTTGATAAATGACTCAACGTGAGAATACCTGTCTTCGGGGGTTTGCGAACAACACAGGCACAGACCAGCCTCCGCATCCGGGCTGTCTAATCAGCGCCTTTGTTATTCGCTTTTTAGAAAGTACCATATGTAAACTTGCTACTAGCCAAGTTTCAATTTTCTACCTAGTCTCTGTAGCTGAGGAGACTGCTTTGAAACTCCCTTTGTCAGACACCCCGAAGACAGGTTTTCTCGTGATGAGGCCCATATGGAACAAGTACTACTATCTCTGAGCTGGCTGATGTTTGTATCCAGAAAAAGGTAATATGGACCAGTTTATGAGATTTTGATGCTATAGCATATGCCCAAAAACCTACAATAAATGCCCCTTCTGATGTATTCAGTGGGACTAGCGGTCCGATTCTTGATCTGAGTCTTCATCTACATCCATACTTTGTATATTTGAGCAGTGAAGGCTCTGATTAGTCTGTGCATTTGGGCAGACTCAATGGCTGTTGTTGCTCGCCAATGCGATAAGAACCAAAGTCTTATGTGCTGGCTTATACTAGCGATTTTGATGCAGGCCAGGGCTTGAGGCTATGAAACTTTTCATGCTCAACTCAACTGAGCATGAAATTTTAACTGCTTATAAAAACTAAAATACTGAAAAATAAAGACTTTTCTTGATTTCAAATGTTGTATTTATCATGCTAATATATGTTAATTGTTGGCATTTTAACATTTATGAACTTGATAAATTCCCTGCTCAATTGAGTTGAGCATAAAAAAAGGTTTTATAACCCTGGGCCCAGGTCTCCAGGCCAAATTAGAGGGCATAATTATAAGTTGTCTTTTTAATGTCAGCATTCATTGGCAAATCATTTCCATTTGAATTATTTTATGAGGTGTGTAAAATACAGTGTTGAAATGGCAAAACCTGTTAACCAAGATCAGACTGCTTCTGTCGTAGCAGTCTGATCTTCATCAGATATTTCATCTATATTTGAGCTGGTGTCCAGCAAGAGTGTAAGCATTTACGCAGTTCCACCAGTCTTAGCTGGGCACTCTATGGATAGTCAAGGGTCCAACCTTTCTTTAGGTGGAAAACTAAGACTAGCCAAACCATGCAGATTGGGAGGCTGATTTGAATCTTTACTGTATGCACATGCCAATTTGTACCTTGTGCTACACACCGGCTCATTTCAAATCTGCATGATTTTTGCAATGTTATTGAAGATCCAAATCATTATATTTTTGTGTGTCCAAAATATGACACAGAAAGAGAGCAGCTACAAGAAAAAGGTTACTTGAGGAAAAAAACTGGAAACGTTGATCTGAAAGTGATAATTGGTATAGCTGATAAAATAAGTAGGGAAGCACAAAATGATCTGACTGGAGCACTGATGGACTTCATGAAGTGCTAAAAGAGGTTTTATCTCAAATATTTTAAACCTTAAAGTGCCGAGAGAAAAAAAGCATCTGAAAATATCGTCTGCTGAAATCGTCTGCTGCAAATAATTGCCTAACATTACTGATGAATTAAGTATAGAAGCAAGCAGTGTGGACCCAGAACAGACTGCTCCTATAGGCTTCTTAAACATTTCAGCAGACGAGAAAAGCACACAACTTTTGTTGCGATTGGCGCATTAAGTGTGAAACACATCCATACCATTTTCAAGAACTTGTGTAACAAAAGTATAAATAACATTGAGGAAGACAGCAGGGATTTATACAGCATAGAGACCACAATATATATCACCGGGCCGTGTAGGGCAGTCATACCGTGCCTGACTGCAGATCCAGTTGTCAAGAGTAGTGAATATTTTCTCTACCTCTGAACTATTGCGTAATGGTTAAATCACTCATGAAGCACATTATTTACTCGCTCATAGTACAGCAGTTTGATAAACTAAGCAGTGTCAGAATATCATCTGGGACTCAGTTGAACGTTTTGGCATCGTTAATTTGGAGGTCTACTATCAAAGTTATCGATATCATCACAATTTAATTACATTGTCATCAAATTAACTTTATCTGATCTGATTTGCTTTCTTCAAATTGTTTTGTTATTATTTGTTATATGTATATTTGTTGATTTTACTTACCCAGCTAGGGGCCAAGGTTCTAAAATAAAACCTTTAATTCCTTAAGAAATGTTACAGGGCCTGACTGAAATTATTTCTGTCTTGCCTATCTAGATTTCTTCTATGATTTTCCAAATCCAACATGGTCTAACATGAAACATGTTATTAAAGAAAATTTGGTTTAAAAAGCATGTGTTGCTTATTCTTCTTTTGTGTACTTTAAGTAAACCACAGAACAGAACATGACTGAACCCTTTCACCACCAAAGTCATCATCATCATTAGGTTTTGATTAACGTGCAGGTGCAGGAGCATCTTCCACATCAGTGGGCCTCTCTCCAGGTAACTGGCTAGCTGCACACAGAGCAGATCTTATTTTGGGTAAGACTGCCATTTGTATATTTGCAGAAAAGTTTTATGGCAGGATGCCCTTCCTTTCACCAACTCAGACACTTTAGGCAGTCCAAGACCTCCGTCTGTACCCTACTGACTTGGGCTGTGTGCTCCACAGTTAGCACCATGAATAAGTAGTGCCTACAGTTGGACCACTGCTACGGCATGTTGACTCCCGCTGTGAAGCTACTGTCACCCAGGTTGTGACAGGCTAGTTTCTGGCCTGTATGACCTTTATTTCATGATCTCGTAATTTGGTTTGTTGTATTACATCGTGTCTGGTAGTGAAATAACGTCATGCAATAAAATTGATAAACCACTAGTGGTTTACAGATTTACGGGAAACATTATGATGTCCATATCAACGTTGCGTACATAATGACAAAATTATGACAAAATTATAACATTTTTACTCCAGAAATGAGATTTCAAAGTATTCTTAATGTCATATGATAAATAGAATCTAACTGTCATGCTTTTGTATTATTAAAATTATTAAACTCTGCGAAAAAAAAGATAAAATGCTCTGCAAGCCTCGCATTTTATCTCTTTTCCCCCAACTCGTTTAATAAATTCAATAAAACATGAGCACTCATGTAAGATCCTCTATATGATATTTGCAAAGTTATTGGATGTCTCAACAGATTGGTGAGTATAATGAATCAGCCAGAATCAAAGCTCAACATTGTAAAATACCATGAAGAAAATAGACTACCCCTTGCGTATTTAAAAAGTATACATTAGACTTAAGGTTACACAGAGATCAGTGTCATTGTTTATGTTACATGTATCTACATCAAGAATGTCAACAAATTCTCAGCAGCCAAACCGAAAACTTATAGTGTAGCTACATTGTAGGCAAGTGGACTTCACATCCCTGTGTGTTTTTGATCCTGAGATACACAGTTTCTTGTAAAGACGTCAGAAAATGCAGGACTTGCCTTGGAGAGCTTAGTCAAGGGTATACAATGTTTGGGCACCATAAATCAGACATGCTTTTCAGAATAAGAATGCTTCAGAATTGACACTGTTCAACAGAGCCAATCACTCGGGTAACATGCGTTTTACACTGTAAAAATAAGTAAGTTAACATCAGAAGAGGCACAAGCAATATAGGCAGTCCTTATGCCAAAGAAATCCCTTTCAGAAAACCTTTACTATACTGTGATCACTGAATTCTCACCATATTTTTTGAAAAGTCAGTTAGATAGGGTATTTGAGAGTAGTTATTCATGAAAAAAGAAGCCAATGTGACAAAACGAAGGATATGTAAATGAAATTAGACAATATTTGTGCGGTTGTTGAATAATATATATACTATTCTGTAGTTATACATGAAAATATAAAAATGACTAAAACAAAACCTAATTGAATAGACTACCCAAGTCTACACCGAACTGTGTCGAGTTGAATCAACAAAATGTTCTGAACAGAAAAACTGCTACAGACAAGTCGAAAAGCAAATGGAAAGATTAAATGATTGTGGAGTACTTATTGCACATATATGTCCATAAAATTACGACTTAAACGAGCATTTGCATGTGCGGAGACCCACCAGATCCTCCGCAGCTCATATACACATAGAATGGTTGTAGATGGAGACTCGTAGTCTAGCCCCTCTTGATATGCCATCTTATGCGTTTATTGTAGGCTTTTGTGATAAGTTCCAAAACGCATAAACTGGCTCAAACACAAGGGACATTTGAGCCAAAAAAAACAAACCACACTCTTCAGACAGCCCTGTGTGTTGATTTTATTGAAAAAAGGTACTCACATCTGTGGCCACGCAGTACTTACATCTGTGCCCAAGCATGGATTTTTTTTAAACATTGCATATTTATAACTCACCATATACAAGCTATGAAAATATATTTATTGACTGAGATAATTAAAAATGGAGCTCAGGAGGCAACCCTGACTTACTTCCACATTGTGGTGATACCTGTCTCTAAATTTCTATGTCCTAAATCTATAAATTTATTTATTTCCAAGATTTGTCAACCAGATTGACTCCAGAACACAACAGGCATTATATTAATACCACACAACCATTTGGATAAATTATGGTTTAGATTTTCTAAAGAAGTAATTATAAAACTTCTTTTTTTCTCTCGGAAATTAACAAAAAGAATCCAAACTCTATTTCAAAGATAGATATGTTCTAGTCTTTGTCAAGATATCATATTACCACAAAAACATGCCATATATATCCTGTTGATCTGAATCAATTTCATGAAAATTCAAAACCTGTAACATTGCCATTTGGATGTAGGTCGGTTTTTGCAAAATGAACAATTTTGTTGAAATGAATCAAGAACTTCACAGAAGGACGTTGATTTTAAATCTACTTACACCTTTCTTACACAAAACATGTTTAGACAATTTCGAATGATCAGCCGGTCAGGAATGCCCATTGTCGCACCACAGAGCCAAGACATCATTTATCACTATGTCATGCCCTGCGTAATATTGTAACAAAACAAGACATCGTAACAACAAACGTGGGAAAACAAAAGGACCAATCATTTCCTTTACACCCAACTGAACTAGAGTAGCCACATTATGGTGCCGTGACCAGGATAATGTGTAACAGAGACTGATCAGTTGTATCATAGAACAAAGTGTTCTACATAAACAAGTGAGATCCAGAAACGATGTTGAATGCCTTGAATACGGACATTAAAGGACCAAGCTAGCTAAAGTATAATTGTTGCTAACTGATGAAAATCAGCATAACCTTTACAGAACAGAATGAACATAGAAGATTTAAACATTGATTTAGCAATATATTTGTAGTCAAGCGTTTCTGTGAACAAAATAGTACATTTTTAACCAAAGGGTTATATAGGGGATAAGTTTTGTGAATTGGTTTTTAATGAAACTTACAGTTATAATACCATGGATATAAGGTTCTTCTCCTGTATGAATTGACTTGGTATGAGGTTCTTCTCCTGTATGAATTTACATTCTTAATAATGTTACATATTAAGCATAGCGTTGGTTAGACGTAGGTTTAACGTTAGAAACTAAGGAGTGTTAAGTAAAACGTTGACCGGTCAAATTATCGTGTATGATCATTACGTCCTTTGGTCATACGTGAGCCCACCCAGACTATGATAAGACACCACATACCTATCGTGCTGCTGAACTGTTGAGCACTACCGTGACCAGCCAAATCCCCTGGTATATGTATGTCACCAATTTAGCACATTTGCGATGTCTTGGATCGCCATGTGCGCAACAGACTCCAGCGTTGCTGCAATTTGCAACAGCTGAGCTTGACCGAGCATTACAAGATTTACATAGTTTAGTTATGGAGCAATGCAATACCCACTATCACAATAATGACGGGAAGGCCAATGCAGAAGCTGAGATTGATGCCGAGTTACAGCATGCAAAACTATGGTGTAAACAGAAAAAAAGTGGAAATACTTGAGGAATCAACTGACAGTAATATGCCTGACCCACGTTGAACGTTTGCTAATTAGAATGAAACTTTGTATTTAAATTGAAAGCAATGTTCGGGTAGACGATATAGGTTCCGTACCGAAGCGGGTTCTAATACATTTAACATTATCGAGACACAGTATGCAAAACGGTGATTAGGCTTTGCCACAAAAAAATCTTGGCGAAGCCAAATCACCGTTTTGCATACCTGTGTCTCGACGTTAAAATGTTTTAGTATGCAAATTTTGATTAAAATATACCATGCGGTTCGAGAGTTATACATTTTTTTACCAAAAGACCTTCATTGGCCAAAATGATGTTCGGCAAACCCTCGCCAGCGTTGTAGCTGGACAATATTTAAATAAATAAGTATGCAAAATTTGATCCAAATAACCCATAATGTTCGAGAGTAATTAGGATTTTGACGAACTGACCACAACAGGCTGAACAATAGCATAGCTAATTTTAACCCATATATATCAATTTATCGGGGATGGGGATTCGCATGCTAGTGGCTAGGTAATGTTGGCATGCATATGTATGCAAAATGTGATAAAAATATACCATGTGGTTCAAGAGTTATGAACATTTTCACTAACTGGTAACAGAGGACTCACATAGAGATTATAGTGCAGACCCAAGGGTCGTGCAATAAAGAAGCATACAGTGTAATGCTAGTTTTAGTCCAAAGGATGTTAACACAATCTGCCAACAGCGAATACATCGAATACCTATGCCTGATGGTTTGAGCATAACCATCCTGGCTCCAGTAGTAAACTGTTGAATCATGGTCAATAACATCAAAATCACTAATTCCATGGATTCCATGTTTTGGACAGAAATGAGAAACAAATATGAAAATGAATTTGGGCACTCGTTTGAATTGTCTCCATGCGGTGATTTTATGAGTATATCCACAACCCATGATTTTGGCAGCGATATGAAACGAGTATCAAGCGAATACTGGATACTCATTAGAACTGACTGTATGAGGTGGTTCTAATGAATACACCCGCTCCATGATTTCAACAGAGATAAAAAGCAATCATCGAACAAAAACCAGATGCGTGTTTATTAGAATCGCCTCCATAAGGTGGTTCTAATCATACATTTGGCACAAATATGAGAAATGTCACAAAATTGGGACGTTTAGATTCTGTACTCTTCATTGCATTGCATTGCAACAAAATCATATTACAATTCTTGAAAATGTTAAGCTATCAGCATCATTATTATTATTCAGTCGTTTGTTATGACATTAATTGATGGGATCATGTCCCCTGCTTAAACTGGAAGGGGAAACATTTTGGTCAAAGACAGGCGTTAAAGTAGTCTAGCTATACGACGGTTTAATAAATCTTAGATTTTATAGATTTTACCCCTTTTGTAGACATTTTCATTTTAATGCCTGAACGACCAGCTAAATTTTTAGCAGGATAAATGTCAACTCTCTGTGGAAGGTCTGGGTCGGTATCAAAGTCTTGACACATAATAAAGCGGGTATAATCTAGCATGGTATACAATATCAGATAACTCCGAGGCAATACATGATATGGTCTTTCAAATCAAAGAACATTTAATCTCCAATTCACTAAGTTTTGAATTTATTGCCACATGTAGAGTTTCTACCGGTTGGGCCAAAACGATTGACGATCCTAAAATGTCGTCTGCTTATGCCGTTTGCTGCTTATATACTTCCTCATGATACAGTGGCAGGCAACTAATTCAGTAATTATATCAGATTGCTCCATTTGGAGCAGCACACTTTATGCAAATGTGGCTTACTAAAACAGACGACACTGCACGTAGCTTGGCATGGTTATCAAATAAAAGGAATAAACTTTCATTTTGTTACCAAAGACCAACGCCGATTATCGCCACATTTGTATTTTCCATTATTTCCTATGCGTTTACTTTCAGGACATTTATAAATCTCGTATGTTGGTGCAGACTGCTGTCTCAAAGGTGACTTTCTAGTTGCAGGCAACCGTTTAGACACCCCCTCCCCCCCCCCCCCACACACACACACACAAACACACACACACACACACCATATTACGAATCAGCTCGGGCCATATTTTAGCAAATGTTTTCTTCCGAAGTATTAGTAAAATCAAATGGATCGATATTTCGACTTACAAAGTTTACTGAAATTACTTTGACCGTGAACGCGTTGAAATTTTCGCAACGTCGCGCCAAATGACGTTGCTTTTCAATGACGTCGTCGTCAAGGAACTACTTCTAACTGCGTAATCGCGGTGCTTATTGGTGATAATTCGGTGGCAATGTCGCCAAAGTTCGATCAAGCGATTAGCTTTGTAAGTATATTGAATGGGTCATTGTGTCTAGATAAATCGGAATCAATAAGTTCAAAAGGTATTTAAACATTTAAAAAATGAAATTTGATACAACAACATTAAATAAAACATTTAAATTTAATTTTTAGGGAAGATGATTTAAATTCAGAATTGTGTATTGTTTGTGTACGAACAGTAATTTATATATAATTATTGTTGGAATTAAACGTTTTTTAAGGATTAACCAGTACGAGTTAGCTGAAGAATATGGGTCGAGGTAGAAGACATGTTCCACCCGCCACCGAAGTTGGCCTTTGGGTAAGTTAAACATTGTGATATAGTCAACTCTCGTTAACTCGAAGTCTATGGATCAGCGCTTTAGCTATGACGTATCAGTAGTTTGAGTAATTACATTGTAAAAAAAAAGTGACTTAGAAAAGCGTGCCGCTGGTGCTAGAGGTCCCAGGTTCGATCCCCGTTCGCGGCGAGGAAAATTACGGTGTCCGAACACGCTTTCTCTAGTGTCATTTGCAGGGATGACGCTAGATAAGTGGATCGTCCTTCGGATCGGGACGTTAACTCGATGTCCCCCGTGTAGGGAAAGTCACCCCCTGTGCAGGTTAAAGAACCCTACGGTAATTTAGATATGGTTAATTGTAGGCTTTCAGCCTGCAGCCCGGAGTGTACAAAGTACACCTGCCGATAATACTCGCAGAAGGGTCTGGCAGTATATAGAGAAAGAAAGACTTTACACCAGATTTGGTGGCAGCTTAACTGCCACTGATCTTGTAACATTTCCTGGACTTTAAAACTGTTCAGTACGATTGTATTGATCCAGATAATAGCTACAACAGTATCAGGAAGAAATGTTTAACCCATTTAAGCCAAATGTAATTTCCCATTATTATCAATTGAACCAGTCCATTTCCGTTTTTAGGGTTGTTAGGTTGTATTTTTCATTTTTATCAAAATTCTAATAGAACTTTCTGTAAGCAAACAGTGGAGACCCTGATCAGACGCCGCGTTTAGCGGCGGTCTGACCTGGGTCTGCACTGTTTGTCTATGTCCCACAAAAAGGGCTCTAGACTTAAATGGGTTAACATGTATCGCAGGATAGTAAGTGTGAATTGTTCTCAGTGAGCCACCTACAAAAAAATGGTAGGAATTACTAAAAATAATTTTCTTTACATTCTAAGTGCTGCTAACTAATACCAATGAATACTGGCTATTTATACAGAATTGTCATCTAGTAAGTTAATGGGGCATGCCGCGTCACACAACTATATAAAAGAGGGGATGACGATGGAAAAAAATCACTCAACTGTGCATGAGTTGTATCTTGCTCATAAATGTTAAAATGCCAACAATTTTAACTTTTATTAGCATGGAAAATACAACGTCTGAGTATGAAAGCAAGAAAAGTATTTTATATGAGCTGATGAAGTGAAAAGGATTCATAACCTCGAGGTCTGGTTGTGTTGATGTCATGTACTGGTTCATACACTGTCTTGAAATATTCAAACATACGTTCCAAAGATGGGACGATATAATTTATAGTACAGCGGTTCTTTTTTTTTGCAGTCGATATTTATACTCAACATCAAAAGAAATGCACAGTTTTCCTTGACGTTAACTCTGTTCTAAATAAAAACGTTTCTCTGTCCATGGACATTAATTTGCTTATGTTAATTGAAGGATAAAACACAGAATCTTGGCTTTCAATCTTAAAAACAATCCGATTAGTTGCACAGTGTTTGAAGTATAAATATTGATACGTCATTGCCAATTTTTGACGTCATTACCATAACACTATGGGGCGTTGATGTAATCAAACTCCATTGTTTACAAGTGTCCCTTGAGAAAGGTTGGAAATTAGAAACTAATTGGGGAATACATAAATAAAAAGAAGAACTACTTATGTTACATAAAACATTGTAAATTCTAAAAAGGAGCAATGATATTGTGCATCTGGTTCGCTATGTTTTACAATTTTTTAATAAAAGAGCTATATTTATCAGCCAGCATTAAAGGGCCGTCATCATTGAATTTTGCATGATGACAGGCAAAGTTTTAACCACGTAAATTTCATTCAGGAACCCAGTATTTTTGCTCATTTCCAGTTTACTTTTTAAAAGTTTAAGTTTAAAATATGTTTATTATGGAAAATTGAAAATCTTTGGTATTGGCTGCGCGTCATGGCAAAGAATGAGCAAGAATTTCATTACATTTCATGTTGTAATTTGGACAATCAGACAATAGAGCATCTCTAAATGCAGTGAGTGTCCAGACACCATTACGTCCCATTATTCTCATGCTTTGTTTAGGTTGAATTGCACGACCCTTGGGTCTGCACTATAATCACCGTGAGTATGTCTGTCTGTCTGTTACCAGTTAGTGATGATGCTCATAACTTTTGAACCACATGGTATATATTTTTTAACACATTTTGCATACATATGCATGTCAACATTACCTAACCGCTAGCATGTGACTCCCCCCTATATTTGATATATATGGGTTAGCTATGCTATTGACCAGCCTGTTATGGTCAGTTCGCGAAAATCCTAATAACTCTTTAACCTTATGGGATATTTAGATCAAATTTTGCTTACTTATTTATTTTAATATTGTCGAGCTACCCTGGTATGCAAGACGATCGTGAGTGCTTGCCGGGCATCATTTTGGCCGGTAAAGGTCTTTTAGTAAAAAAGAGTTATAACTCTTGAATGGCATGGTATATTTCAATCAAATTCTGCATACTAATACATTTTAACATTATCGACACACAGGTATTAAAAACAATGATTTGGCTTTACCAAGATTTTTTTGTGGCAAAGCCTAGTCACCATTTTGCATGCCTGTGTCTCTATAGTGTTTAAATGTATTAGAACCCGCTTTCGTATGGAACCTAATTCAGAACAGTTATGTTGAAATACTCAGTTTGGCTACCGGGACATTGCTTTCAATTTAAATATCTAGAGTTTTATTCTAATTAGCAAACGTTCAACGTGGGTCGTGCATATTACTGTTAGTTTATTTTTAATATAATCTTAACTGAAGTTATTAATACCCTTAAATGTTGAAAGTATACGTTTCTTTTGCTGTTGAGCATATATAGTTTCACAGGACGGATTAAATTTCGGATTTTCATATTGATTATTTTAATCTTTTAATAAAGCCTCTAACCTTATTAAATCGTTATTCAGGGGTATTGCTGCACCATTGCTGTAAATATGGTTGCGATTCATATCAAAACTTGACTCGTGTCTACTAAATTGGCAGTCGTGCATTTACAAAAATCCCTCACTTTTCTTTAAGCACTGTAAAAAAAGTGCAAGTTAAAACCAAAAGAGGTGGCAGCTGAGCAGCTGCCACCCCATTTGGTGTAAACTTACACTCACTTTTCGATGAAAAAATCTTAGTGCCAACATAAATGTCAAACATTTCTATCTGTTGTTGTTGTAGCTATTATCCGGATCAATACAATTGAACAGTACATATAGCCTTTGAAGCAGTTGAAATGTTACACCAACATCAGTGATATTTAAGCTTCCACCAAATTTTGTGTAAAAGTAAAACTTATTTTTTACAGTCAGGGGTCCATATGTAATAAAAACATGTTGACCTCAACAACAAAATGCACTGCACTCCTGTTCCCGTTATCAATGGGACCAAATACGTTTGCCCTGACGTCTGCCATGCGCGGATCCAGAAAATTTTGCAAGAGGGGGTCCAACTCTGACAACGCCTTTTTTGATGAGGGCAGAGAGGATCCAAATAGCGCTAAAAGAGGGCCATCATCGCGCCATTTAAATGGCGTTTGGCTGGCGGGCCGAAGATGGCCCAACATTGTATGCTGGCTTGGTAGTTTTGTGATTTTTCAGGGGATCTGGACCAGTATTGCTAAGAACTCCTATTTTTGTGATTTTTCAGGGGAGGGGGGGGTCTGCTGTTGTATTTTGGAAGTCCCTGGTCCAGATCGAACTGTTTTCTTATGGGGCAGTCTGATCTGGGGCTATACTGTAAAAACATGCAAAGTTCAAAACCAACCCTTTGTTAATTTGAAAAAAAATGCAACACACGACATTTTCAGCTGTGTTTTCGGCTGGCAATTAGTGTTTGCATGTTATGTGTTGTGTGTACTTACAGGGTATTAGGAACGTCTCGAGAGCCGTTATCGTCATTGTTTGTTTGATACCTACGTTCTGTTCTGCTCGCAATGAAGTTTTGTTTGATCAGAGCGATGACATTGAGGACAAGAAAAGTGTTTGCATAGACAAACTTAGTTTCGAGAGCCACTTATGTTTTATTTAATATCTTACGAGGGCAATAAATATGAGCTCGGCAGTATGATTTACCGTAAAAACATGTATAGTACATTTGTAGCTTGACTTCGTGCTTTCTGGTTCAAGGCGTGTTGCATAGTCAGTACCCAGTAAACCATCATCAGCCCACAAGCGAAACGCCATTCCATTGGCCATTAAAGAACATACCCTGAATATATCCGTCTTTGACCTTATCAGGTTTATTTCTTATTTACATATAGAACTTTTTAAAAAATTAAGAGTTGTTGGCTTTCTGTATTTATTTGGGGGTTTAATAGCCTGTTGGTTGTGTCAAGAAAAATATTACACACACATACCCGTGAGCATTTATAAATATAGAGGGGTTGCCTTGTATAATCGGTAAACACTTGTAAACTCGAACTCCATGTGATCAGAAATTTATCCCCAGAACTTCGTGTTAGACGGAGTTGGTATGTGAATGATTTGCAAACACACACACATAAAATACTTCGACTTTAGGAGGCAATCGAGCTACCCGTTTACAGATGATACTGCAAAATTATGATAATACCGGCCTTACATGATATAAATCATATATTAAGATGTTTCAAAAGACTGTAGTAATCATAGGTTCAAAAAAAACAACAACATTTTTAGCATTAAAATGTAAATATTTTCTTATCCATCAGTTTTAAAATTTGTTTTGGATGCTCAAAAGAAACGTCTCATTGAAACGGGTCTTTTGAGTATCCACGACATAATGTTTTCATTGGGAAATAAAAAAATGCTGACACGTACTTGTCGAAAGTCCTAAACCCTGACAATTCACCTTTTCTTGGTTGTTGGATTATTCTACTTATGATACAAGTGTAAGTTATTGAATGATTTGTGCGTCAAGCTCGTTGATTATCTTCCCGTACAGACGCACACGTCATACAATAACTTTCTTTCGCGTTTGCACGTGCATTATGGCGTACTTGATATAAAACATTTGAATGTCAATAAAAGGTTTGATCAAAATAAACTTATCTGCACAATGTCAATGTCAGACTTTCAGAGGCGTGCATAAAGTCAAACTTGCCTAATGCTCTTCACTTCTTTTCCTTTTAATGCAACATGACCTTCAGATAAATGTTTTGACCCCCATCTTGGGGTCCTGGGTCTATAATAGGGCAATTGTGTTATCTGCTTCATTCCCGTTAAATTTGACATGCAACATCCCTACTTTCGGAAAAGAAAGAAAAATGACATTTTGCCACCCTGGGAGTAAAAGGTGTGTGTTAGGGCAAAATATTTAGTATGTTACTGATTGCTTTAGTCCCTTTAATACGATATGCAACATGACCATATTCTGAAAAAGTTGATTTTATATAAGCCAATGTGACCCCTGCGCCGAGTCCATTTTTGGTCCCGGGCATAATTTGAACATAAATTGGTAGAGGTCCAAAAGGTAATACATGTATCAAGTCTCTAGGCCTTGTTGTTCAGACAAGAAGGTTTTTTCATGTTTTCCCTATATAAGCCTTGTATTCGTGTGACCCCTAAGCGGGGTCATTTTTGGCCCCATGGGCATAATTTGAGCAAACTTGGTAAAGGTTTACTTGATGATGCTACATACCAAATATCAACGATCTAGGGCTTTTGGTTTCAGACAAGAAGATTTTTTTAAAGTTTTCATCTGCAAAATCTATTTTAGCCTCTCTGACCAAGATATACAGCGGACCAGAACCATGAGAGGGGGCATAAAACGACCGTTATAGCCAATTTTGTTCAAAATCCAGTTAGTTATATACATGTAGGAGGAGATATCATTTAAGTCAATTGTTGGTGGTAGCTTAACCCTTATTTATTGTCTTTCAGTTTAACCACAGAGGTGCTAGTTCAGCAGGAAGTCTATTTCGAGATGAAGCGACGAGTACTGGAGTGATGTTGTCCGGACCTTTCAAAGCATCCTCAGCGCACCTGCCCAAAGCTCCACCCACATCTTTCGGCATCAAAACTGATGTAAGTTGTACATGATACTGCTAGTTTAAACTCATTATAGTCTTCTCAAAGGGCCACGTCTAATCTACCGCCACAAATTAACTCTTTGCGTGCTGGGTTATTCTGCATGCTTTTTTGTTCCTGTTGATTTTTTTTAAAAAAAATCAAGAAATACAACTAGCGTGTCATGCGCGGATTCAGAGGGGGTCCAACTTTGACTACGTTTTTTTTTTTTTTTTATGAGGAGAGAGAGAAGATCCTAATATCACTATAAGTGGGCCATCATCGGCCCTCCAGCGATACGCCATTGAAATGGCGTTTCGCTGGTGGGCCAATGGTGGTCCAACTTGAAATGCTGGCTTGGTAGCTTTGTGGTTTTACGGGAGATCCGGACCGGTATTACTAAGAAACCCTTTATTTTTGCGATTTTTCAAGGGGTCCAGACCCCCTCCCCCCCTCTGGATCCGCACATGCGTGTCCAGGATCTGAGTTATCAACATAATTCATTTGCAGACAAAGAGTTAAGATGCCAACATACTAGATGGTCTGGATGGGTTTAAAGGGGAGAGGGCGTGTAACCGAAAAATTAGTCACCAAATAATTAATGCGCATTAAAAATACTATTTCTACAATTGCGACGTCATCACGTTACACGTGCAGTGCCATAGTGATAGTCCTCTGTCTCTTATTCATACGCTGGCAAATTAATGTTATACAGGGGCAACAACCCACGTCATAGCATGGATGTTGCAAACACGTAGTATGGTGCCATCTTTGATTTACACGGTAAGTTTTTCTCTTCGTAAAATTATACAAAATAAGTGTCTGTCAAAATTAAGCAGTGCAGGCGGTGCCTAACATCCCACTTGGACCGAACATATAATGATCACGCCCAGAAATGCCGTTGCATTGTAATAATTCACCCACAAGTATCGAAACGGGAGGGGAGACACTTGGATAATTTTAACAGTCACCCGCTTCAATTTTTGTGGATGAATGATTATAAAGGCAACGCCATTTCTGGGCGTGACCATTATATATTCTGTTTTAGTGTGATGCGCTGCTTAGTTTTGACAGACACTCATTTGTATAAATTTACGAAGGGAAAAGCTTACCTTGTAAATCAAAGATGGCGTCATACTACGTGTTTGCTACATCCATGCAATGACGTAGGCTGTTACCCCTGTTAAAGCCCCCAATAGCGGTGTCTTAGTCATATCTTATACATTTGTTTAATATCAACTGCACCCTGCTTGCTGATGCTTGATAAAGAAAAGTTGTAAAGCGTTGAAACTTGGGGCAAATGAATTTGGCGATATCTATATTGAGGGAGGTAAAATGACAATATAAGTGCACCAGATACCTCTCAAAACTTCTTGCAAACTACAGGCTACGTTTTTACATCACTACATTCAGACGCTTCAATGAGGGAAATGATAAAAATGTAATACAAATAGTTGAAATAGGGGAACAAAGACATTTGGATAAAATGAAATATACAAAACTATGATGTTTAGTTTGCCCAGGAACAGAGAAAACTGATGTATTTTTGGAGGGCACTAGATAATCCCACATCTAAGCACAACACACACACACACACACACACACACACACACACACACACACACACACTGACAGGGACTGTTAGTTGCCTTTCAGGTTTGGCTTACTGCAGTTGCCAGACCCGAAATTTATTTATTTGTTTATATACTGCCGCACGACTTAACGGACATTCTAGGCAGGTTAGTGCAGCGTCTATTAGTCTATCAGACAGTAAAAAATATAGTACCGAGCATAAAAGTGAAGGTAGGTTATGACAGTAAACAGTTTCACTTGCAGCCTTGAAACCATCAAGACAATGCAAGCATGAAACAGACCCAGAGAGGGAATTCTATTGTACTATTGCAAGAGGAAAGCATTTATTGTAAACCCTTGATTTTGAGGTCTGTCTGATTCTTTAAGTGTCTTTAAGTGTACTGTATGTAGTCCGGGAAGGATACAGCAACCAAACCATGTATTACCATGTAAAATAAGCAAAGACGGACGTCATCATTTCAGTTACGCTTGCCTGCCTGTCGCCCAGGGAGCAGCTCTTCGATGGATTCGTTTGATTTGTGATATTCGAATCTAAAGCCGAAACATATTCCAACTGTGGTCTTACAAGGGAAGTATAACCAGCTTCACGGACCTTTGGCATCTTTGTTATTATACTATGTCGTATAAATTCAAGAGTCCAATTAGCATTTGCGGTTACACGATCAACATGGGAATTCCAGGTAAGACCACTAGATATATCAACCCCAAGATACCTGGCACATGGAACAAACTCCAAAACCTGTCCATGTAATACGTAGTCAGTCTATACTGTCTTTATGGAGCCTTTCACATGGACCACTTGACATTACGAGGGATTGAATTCCATATCCCACCTACTCTCTCATACCGACAATATAGCTAGATCATTTTGGAGTGCTGAACTGTCATCCTCATTTTCCATGGCATGGTACAGGGCTATATTGTTAGAAAATATTCTCACTCGGGGCAGACCTCATCAGGTAGATCATTATATAGACCCAGGACTGAGCCAACAATTTTGGTAGCGGACCTTGCAAAGAATGCAAGCGAGAGAGATAGATCTGAGACTTCAGCTTTCTTAAACATGGGCATGACATTGGCCTTCATCCAGTCTGCAGGGAGCTTTCCCGTCTGCAGGGACCTGTCAAAGATGATTTTGATCATGTGAGCAATCTCTTACAGGAGCTCTCGCAGCAGAAGGGGTTCCTCCTATCCGGCCCGGCTGCCTAACCCGCTTTAAAGTTTTAAAATGGCTTAAGTAGTCCATTTTTTCTTAGACGTCTATATCTGGCATCTTTGTCGTAGTGTCCTGTTGTAAGTCCGGAATGGTGTCAGAAGGCAGACTACCCACTGTTTTCAAATCCTGCACTCGCAAATTGGCCATGCGTGAAAGAGACAAGGGTTCTTTTCGAGTAACGACTGAATTAAATTGCTGGTTAAAACGATTGCCTTTAATTTTTGTATCAGAATAAAGCTTATTTTCAAGTCATGGTTCAGAGGTGGTATGCCTTGCTGGTGACGGCGAAAGTTTTTTCAGTAATTTTCGTCGTCATTGAGGCCCGTAAGATTTTCAAGATAAGCCTGATATGAGTCCTTAATTTTTCTTTTGATTTTTGTCGAAGTGTCTGAAATTGCATCTAATCATTATGTCTGATTTACCTGATTTCTTGAATTTAGAAGAGGCCATCCCGTTTGCGTATCAAACGTTTAATATCTTGGGTTATCAAAGGCACAGATGATTTGCCTTGAATAGAATAAGTTTTGAAGTTATGCATTCTTAGGAGAACATGTCAAGGGTAGTCGTGAAGTCTGTCCATAGTTCCTCTACTGTTTTTCCTAAATGGTTAGACATAAAACTTTGTTGATATGATTTTATTTTGGATTTAAGTTTCGGCCAGTCTGCTTTACTAAAAGGCAATTTAATGGACTATCTTTAGTATATATTCATCATAACCAGATTATCTATTTACATGCAGGTGCAGGGACATCAACCACATCAGTGGGACCCCTTCAAGGTAACTGGCTAGCTGCACTTATAGCAGATCTCACACCCCTTTCATGATTGTTAGTTCTCCATCAGTTTCTTCCATGTCAGCTTAGGCATCCCTGCCCCCGCCTGCCACCAGCCTGTATATCGCATTCTGTTATGACTGCACCACTAGAACACTCCGCATGTCCAAACCAACGAAGCCCTCTCTCACTCAAAATGAGGTCTAGGCAATCAAGCTCAAGCTTTATCAGTGGCTCGCTTGACCTAGCTGAGGCCTGGACGTCTGGCTTGATGGTGCAGATCTGTCTGATCAGGACCCTGTCATTGCGCTGCAAATTCTGCCTTGGTCAATGACCAAGTTTCACTGACATGCAAGAGCTGTACATATGGTCACAGGTCTTGTAAGAGAGGTAGTGGGATGTAAGAACTGGTAGTAGCTCTCTGAACTTCTTCCAGACTGTTTTCACACGACAGCCGTTTTAGCCTATTGCATTTTTTATGTACCCAGTGTTTGCAGCCATTGCAGTAGAGGCTGTTGTTGCCTACTTCTGTACGACAGACAACGCATTGGCAACAAAAAATTGGTATTCGCCAGGAGATTCAGGCCTGCATCAGGGATCATGAACTTTGTCTTTCCTGCATTTACCCTCAACCCCTTCTTCTCCATGGCTTCTTTCTATACCAAGAGCCTACTGACAAATTCCTCTAGAGAGTCAGCAATGATGACAAGATCATCTGCATATAGGTCCTCCCAGGGGACGCCATAGCGGAACTCGCGTGACAATGCCTCCAGCACAATGACGAAGAGCAAGGGACTGAGTACGGATCTCTGATGGACCCTGGCCTTCACCACAAACTATTGGTTGTACCTCTTGCCAATAGTATTATTATTATGATTATTATTATTATAATTATTATTATTATTATTATTATTATTATTATTATTATCGACTTAGGGTATTAAAATCCCCACTTTAACTTAACCTGGCTTTTTTGTTTTGTTACATGTGTTATTAAAATTAGGTATGTTTAGTCTTTTGTGTAGCCTTTTAAAAGCTTATCCTGAATAAACCATCAAATCAACGGGCTTTAGCCGCTGGGTTCACTGCAGGTATTGATTTGGTGAATGCTATGTAAAGTAATGTTTATGAACGAATTGTATACAAAATGTATTAGAGCTATTCTTGTAGGAATAATAGATATAATAACACCTCTATGCGCTCAATATTGGAAACAACGGGAGATGAAATATGAATTATACTTGATATAAGCTTTAAGAGAGCGTTTTTGGGCCGCAACGTGAGAAGAAACACCCTTTGGACTCATGCATATCATCACCAAAATAAGTCTCCAACAAACCTTAGTTGATCTAGTTGGAACACTCACACGCACGCGCACGCACGCACGCGCAGAGAGAGATGATTGAGCCGCATTTCAAAATTCTCAATCTGCGTGTGCGTGCGTGCGCGCGCGCGTGTGAGTATCAACTAAATCAACTAAGGTTTGCCTATCAATGCAGACTTTATAAAAAAAATACAACAGTCCTTGTTAGTTAAGGGTTTAGGTATATATGTGCCAGCACATGCGATATTTGGTACTACGCGCAAACGCCTCCTTTGAGCATGCAATGGTCACTATGCGATAAGTGTCAATAGCCCTATAGATTATGTGCACAATTAGATATATAGTATTACATGTTCAAATATCTTGCAGTGTATAATATAAACTGTGCACAATTAAGTCATTACGTTTGCCTTTTTTACCCGACCATAATACCATAGTACATTCCACTTATCTAGATCAACCCCTATACAAATGTATTCGGTATTGAACATGGATCTGTAGTAAACGGTGTCCGCTGACAGAAACATTCAATCACTATGGTGTAACGAGTGATTCGAGACTATTTTTTGAACCATTTTGGATAATTTTTTTGTAAAGTATGGCTTATTTTTGGAACCAACGACCTGAATCAGGAAAGCGGCCGGTAAATATCTGTACGAGATGATTAACAAAGAAGATCTAACAATAACATGAGTGCTCATGTTGAATTGAATTTATTAAGCGAGTTGAGGGAAAGCAAAATGCGAGGCTCGTCGAGCATTTTATCTCCTTTTTTGCAGCGAGTTTAATAAATTTAATAATACATGAGCATGAATGTTAGATTCTATTTATCACATGACATATAAATTACATAAAAATCGCAATTTTGGCGTGAAAACTTCAAGATTTTGCCGTCCTTTTGCGCAGCGTTATAATGGACATCATTACGTAGCGTTACTAAATATGTAAACCACTTAGGGAATAAGTGTATTCAACATTTTCATTTGGGGAGGTATATAGTCGGATATACGGTCAGAAATTTAGTTTTGCGGCGACGCGCCAGCGTATGACGTCGAGTTTGCGACAATAAGTTTGCGACAGATTTATGACGTTATCCAATCAGACGTCGCGTTGCATTTGCAAGTGCATTATAATATAAAGATCAAACATGTTTTTCTATGCATTAACATCTGCTGGTCCCCGACCCGAGCCTGAAAAACGAGGGTTTTAACGACCCCGAGGGTTTAGCAGATGTTAGTGTATCAGAAAACCATGTTTGGTCGTTATTATGGCATAAAGTCTTTTTGTCGCTTGAAAACTGGAAAAATGCTTATTTTTTGCATTACTATAATGGCGCGCAAAAGCATGAATGATTATTATGTTTAAAAAAAGCCTGTTCCAGAGCAAAGACTTACGTAATACTAACGTCACTAAATTACATTCATTTCTATGCACGTTACTCTTTATGACTTCATTTTTTGTGACGTCCTAGAATGCGTATATGTAAAGTACAAAAGCCATGCACCATTGCCCGATTAATACCAAGGAATACCATCAGAGTGTCAAACATTTTGGATCCAGACCAGGCCCGACATTTTGTCGGGTCTGATCTGGTTCCAAACTGTTTGCAAATGTTATCAGCACCGCGGGCCGCGATATCCGCCAAACATTGCAATCTAACTCGTTTGTATTCATTGTGCGAGCCGCTCTATGTTTCTGTACCAAAGCACAGTTGGATTGTAATATAAGCTGACATGTTTAAACAATAAACTTTTTAAAGTGCGTGTGATAATTTTATTTTTTCTGCAAAATTTCACAGGTTTCATCAAGCGGTTGTGCATACACCTATTACAAGAAGATAACCTATTCTTTTGGTGTCTTGAAGTTTTGGATTTCTGTGCGTCGGTTTGTTTGTTTGATTTGATTCTTTACGTCCACTCAACAATCTTTCAGTTATGCGGGACGGGTCTTCCTGGGTTGAACCAGTACTAAGCTAGGATAAATGTGTCTTGCTCAAGGACCACAACGCAGTGACGCCGGTGAGGCTCGAACCCGCGGCCCTTCGGTCTCGAGTCAAGCACTCTACCACTGAGCCACTGCGCTCCCATTGCGTCGGGATGGCAACAAGAGAAGGCTGTGTGGAGGCAAAGGCTGGTCTTAGTGGTCGCTGGCTGCCTGTGCGCCTGATAAGAACAAAAGGCTCGTTCGCTGACCCATTCGATTCACTTTGGCAAAATCTAAAATAATATTACCAAAAACAATAAAGTACTTGGGTGATGAAAAAAAAAACATTTTTCTCTCTCAAAATGATAATCCTTCTCTAAACGAAAAAAAAAAGACAATTATCTTGGTTCTTATCGTATCTTGGCGATTCTCGCCATAGCCAACACATCTCTCACACACAAGTAATTACGAAGATGAAGGCATGGAAGGCCAATACCAAAATATAGACAGTTAACCTCAGTGGATACCTAGGCATGTTTTAAATAATGCCCTTTCCGCATATAACTGAGCCGCGACATGAGATTTTCAACAATGTGGCATTTGACAAGTGTAGACTCAGACCAGCCTGTGTAGCCTCCTTTTAAGCTTGGAAACTCCAAAGGTTGTTCAGTCAGTAGCTTAACAGTCATAGAATATTCAAGTGACAAGCAAAGGCTCTGATCAGACATACCACATTGTTGGAAACCTCATGTCGTGGCTCAATTATGATAAATACCGAAATCCATGGGGTGTCAATGGCCGAGTGTTTTGTTTGCACTTCAAATTAGAATGTGCTCATTTTTGCAGGTAAACAACAGAACTTCAAACAGATTCTCAGAGCACGACAACAGGCATTCTTTCCAGAACCACGGAGTATATTTTGGTGATGTAAGTACCCTTATACAGTAACAGGCATTATCTTTTAACGCTTGTGATTGTCTTTAAATACTAAAACTCCATTATCAAACTTCTTAAGCGCGTCTACCATTTATTTACTCAACAATGACATTGATTTTTTTAATCAATGGCCTTAAATCAATGGAGGTAAGTATTTTTGACTAAAGTTAACCCGTTAAGCGCCAATCACAACTGCAGCAGACGACAAATTTTGCGAAATCTTTCCCAATTTTCGAAAAAAATTAGGTATGATATTTCATGAGAATCGTGAAATATCATGCCTTACGAGGGGCATTTTTATGTACGTAGAATCGGGCTGTATCTCTACAAATATAGAATTTACGGTACCATAACTATATATATATTGAAAGGTCTAGCTCCTGTCTATCACTTGATATAAATTTTAAAACATTAGCGCTTAGTCCGGTCAAGATATATAGCTTTGAATAGGGCATAAAAAGGACACTGGCCGAAATCCGTGCCATTTCAACCACGCAGCCATTGGGAAATTCGACGCTGTTAAGTTCCATTCGCTATGGTGATATAAGCATTTTTCAAGCCGATTTTTTTCTTTGCACCATCAAAATTAAATATTCAAACGCTAATCGTAGACAAGTGCAGCAAAATTATAAGCATGTTGTTTGCTATTCTATAACAATTTTAAAACACCCATCAATATACCAAAATAATCACAGTCAAGTGCTAGTTATTATATCTGTTAAAGTTACGATTGTGAACAAATTTTAAAATAATTTCTTCTTGTTTTGCATAGCACATTATATACTCAATAATTCGTCAGCAGTTATATTGATGTATCGATTTAAGCGTGTAACTGGCAACTTCCGGTACTGGCATACCCCCATGTTATAAAAAGTGGGTGGGGTAAATCAACCCCGCGTAGAAAACACAATAACAATCGAATCTGCATAATTTTCTTATTGCAGTTATTTCAAAACCTGTTAAGAGGCACAAAAACAGTTTTAAAGTATTTTCTAAACATAGAAACGCTCCACGACGTCATTTATATACAAAATAAGAGATTTTAGCACCCCCTAGGCTATTTATTTTGCAGTTCATTTCTAATAAAACAAAAGTGTTAAACTTGTTTTGGGATGAAAGTTACCATAACACTTCCATCTACCATATAAACAAGAAAAATGATAATAAAGCTTTACAGCTAACATATTAAGCCTCATTCAAAAGCCTGTATCCAACTCCCACTTGTGTCAACTTTTTACAATAAAAGTTTATATGCCTACTGTTCGATTTGCTGAGGTTTCAAACAAATCTTCCATATCCAATAATTGCTGCGCATTTGCTATAATGCTTATATAATATTGTAGCACTTGGTGTCCTTGATCTGCAGCCAAATTTTCAGAAGCTGTGTTTGGCTATGGACCCATTTTCATGCAATTGTTTCTAACGTTCTGTCAGAGACTAAGTCCATAAATATCATATTTCTACCATATTTCCGTGTGCGATATATAGGTATGTCCTTGCCTCTTAGAAGAGATTTAAGTAATGCATTTTGAAATAATTTTAGGTTGCATATATAGATAAAAGCTCAATCTTTCCAAATATATGCACGATGTATGTATTTACTTTCGCCGTTTCCATTAAATCTACCTTTCTACGAACATAAAAAAACGTCCCTCGTATTTGTTATTTTTGAAAAAATGGCACAATTTGAAATTGTAGTCTGCTGCAAACTATAGGTGTTGCTTTAAGGGTTAACTCTATATATACTACGTGTGTCCCCTGCTTATATTCTTTGCAAACCATATAAACCATTGTACACAGACCAGACCGGACAAACGTCAGGCCTGATCTGGATCTGGATATTTCTTTTTAAGAAATTAATTTTGAAGAAAAAAATCAGCAGACGACAAAATCATTAAAATTATCCTGCAAATAGTTAATTTAAAGGGAAACGTTCCTATATAATTAATGAGCTTTGAAGAAGGGATTTGTATATCAAATCAGGTTGCTGCAATTTCATCAAAATCTATCAAGAAATAAAGAAGTTATATGCATTTGAAGTTTCCATATTCCTTTTATGGAAGCCGACATATTTGTGTGTTTATGACGTCATAGCCTCCTAATTATATATGCAAAACTGAAACAAATAAGATGTGAACATAATTTTTACTCTATTTTTATGTATATATCTAATATAACAATAAAGAATCATTTATACAAGAAAATGTGTGAGTATATGCTAAAATAAAGATTTTATGCATCTTAATAACTTTTAATGCATCTCGTTAGCATCTGATTATATATTCAAAATGGCGGCTGTGACAGGATGTTATGAAAACTTCATTTATTAATAACATTCTTAATTCTCAACCGATTTTGATCAAGTTTGCGCTTAAATTGTTTGTGTGCAAATGTCTGTCTTTTCAGACACATTTACTTCTTGGTCGTTTTCCTTTTTAATTCAGTACAACAGTGCATTCAGGGAGCGCAGTGGTTCAGTGGTAGAGTACTTGACTCAAGACCGAAGGGCCGTGGGTTCGAGCGTCACCAGCGCCACATTAATCCTAGCTTAGTACTGGTTCAACCCAGGAAGACCCGTCCTGACGTAACTGAAAGATATTTGACTGGGACGTAAAGAATCAAATCATACAAACAAACAACAGTGCATTCTTGAATCGACCTATTAATTGCACTGAGCTATGGAATTACAGAATCTAGTAGGCTAATGAAAGCTAGGATATGTATTTCATTTGCACCAACGTCTTTTGAGATAATTGGTCCTGTTGCAATGCAGTTTAAAGTGGTTTGGGGTACTTTTGAGCTGTATTAAAACTCATTTCCATAGGGCATGATAATTAGTCCTATTTTTAATAAAATAGTGTAATCTTTAAAGTGGGTTGGATGCATACTTACTTTTAAAAAAATCTCTCTCTCTCTCTCTTTCTCTCTCTCTCTCTCTCTCTCTCTCTGTCCGTGTCTTTAAACCAGAGGGATTTGCAGTAAACAGTTTGGATCTCAATTCAACCAAAAGTTACAATAATTTTTTAATGCATGCTTCTGTCTATCCCAGCTATGCAAAAAAGTTCTGTTAAAATATATGTTGTATTATTATTGCTCTGCAGCCATATGTCAACACAAAATATCGAAAACCAACGTGGATGTACCTGGTAAGCTGTCAGTTGTTGCATGGGAACGGGCAGCTGTGTTAAATATGCACGCTTTTCAGTTCGATTTATTAAGAGTATGAAGTTTGCACTAAAACAAGTGTTCCTGCATATCTGATAGTTTTTGAAGTGTGTTTTGAAGGTATTGATAGTGTTTTGCACATGCGAACACGTTAGCGTGCATAGAAGAATAAGTTTTACCCTCGGTGCTAGGTTGTCAGGTTAGCCAATCATGAAGTTCTAGCAATGATAGCATCGTCCAAAATTTTATGATTATATATACATACCATCGATCGTCAGCAATAATAAGTGCAAAAATGTAATATGGTTGTTGTTTGTATGTCTTAATGAGGCTGCATTAAAATTTTCTTTTTATGTTTTGTGATAACTTTTTGGTTTTTAATTTTAGCAAAATGTAATAGCCGCCGGATGACAATTGTAGTTGAGACTAGCGCCAATTTCTCCAAAATGACCCAACATCCAAGATGCTGCAGCTAACTCAGTGTATAGATGCTCTCTTCGAACATTTGTAGCAAAGCGCAATTAAACCAAGTCAAAAAATGTCGCTGAAAAGTAACAATGCGCCGCCCTAATTCATTAAATAAAGCGATGGATATTATGGAAAACCATGCGTATTCCGAACTGCTTTGTCTTGTAAATAAACATCTACCAAGTAGATTCTGCACGTACACGATGAATTCTAAGTATGCATAGGGCAGTATTATGTTATATTTGGGAATATTTCTCTTCGATTACCTATAAATAAAAGACTAAGAAGATTTGGACGAATTGAACCTAACGCAAAGCCTTCATCTATGTACACACATATCTGTGCCACTAAATTGGAACTTTTCAGAGAAATGGCGCTAAATCTCCAGTAAACAATTTTCATGCTAATATTGATTTATAAAAAAAAAAAGTTATCACCAAAATTAATGGAAAAAACATAACAAAAAGCACATTTAGTATTATCATTAAGTTAGTTTGCATTTGGGCGTGGTACAAGATAAGACTCTTATAGTTCTTTTGGTTCGCTCAGGTCTCCTGGAGATATTCAGTTAAACTGCATTGGTTCCATTGTGATATGCATGTTATATATACACCCTTGCTTTTTATTTTGTAAAATTCAAATGCTTAGGTAAATAGACAACTGTTATTATTAAGCCACGAACTTTCAAACTCGTGGTTGAATAATCCGTTTACACATACATTGTTAGAAAGTGTATAGCAGATTTTCAATATTTAATGGTCATTTCTCATAATATTAATCCTCGTCGCGAGAAAACCTTTATTTTGTTGCACCTGAACAACAAAACAGCGCATTTGTTATTATTTAAGAAGTAGATCAATTCTAGCAGTGAATTATTGAGTAATAATTCACTGTTTGGAGATCAGTTGTAAATTACAACTGACCTCCAAGCAGTGAATTATTACTCAACAATTCACTGCTAAGGTGTTGAGTAATAATTTACTGTTTGGAGATCAGTTGTAAATTACAACTGACCTCCAAGCAGTGAATTATTACTCAACAATTCACTGCTAAGGCTGATCTATTTCGATTCTAACACACAATAAACGACGAAAACACATTTGAAGTCTTCAGCTTCTACCAACTTCCCGCCATTGCACTGAAGAAATCCCGCCAATGGTTGGACTGTATCACATACCTGTATTTGTAACGTTTTCAAGCGTGAAAACGACGTTACATCGTCTAACGCGACGACTGGCGTCATTTTGCAGTACATTTGACGTCTTTCCTGACACTTTCAAAACTGTGACATTATTGTTTGAAATAACACGTATTTTTTTTTGGCATCGGCTCTATTTAGGTGTGTTCGAATCCTCTGGAAAGTATGATAACTCAAAATTTCAATATTCAAGCTAGTCTCTGTGGCTGTACAGGCTGATTTGAGTCTTATATGGTCGCCAACCGCGAATACACGCTTTTCTCTCGTCGAGGCACATATTATTAAAGTATACACCTACATTAAAAGTCAGACGACCAAATATTATATATCACTGGCGCTTTTTCCATTTCTGGTTAGTACGATCACTAAGTAACTTGGTGTACCTGCTTGTCACAACGACAGATGTTTCCTTATTACCTATAAAATATATGGTCCTTGTCGTGAGAAAAACTGTCTTCTAGGTTTTACGACCAGGTCATGCTTAAACCAGCCTGCTCAGCTACAGAGATTAGTTATCATCCTTATACTTTGCATTTGGCAAGTTTAGCAGTGAATAGAGACGGTTATTCTTTCACCAAAAGATAGTTTTAGACTAATGCATGGACCCCCACCTCCTGGAAAAAAAACCAAGTGGCTATAGGTTTCCTTAAGAAATCCTGGCATGGACTACCCTTAAGAGGCATTGGACCCGGGTCCAATTGCTTCTCAAAGAAGGGCCTTATGCCCCTCTGTAGAATACGTTAATGACAGGACCCACCACCCAGACCTAATTTTCTGTATTCGCGCATATAATGGATAAGAAAAGAATTTCGAATTTACAATTAGCATGTTTGCTTAGCTGGGACTAAATTTAAGGGGCTGATAATGAGCTGACCATAATGAATTACAATTTTCTTTATTTTGTGCATTCCATGCTTGCTTTTGTCGTCAGTGTCGCTTTGATATTCTTGTTCAACTAGTACTTTATCCGCTGCTTCAACTGGCAATTTCATGAATATAAGGTTGTCCGCTTCTTCAATTGACAGTATTATGATTATGATAAGATTTTCTGTGATTCAAACATAGAACTGAAAAGGAAAAAAATACTGTTTTGAAACCCTTCCAGATTTAAAAGACAGTAATGAGAGTAACAAAGTACTGAAAGTCCCACCAAAAAATCAACCAAGTCAAAAGTCAATATGCAAGTTTTAAAAGTATGCGAATTAGCAAATAAGCTCCTCCCACATTGTTGTTTTATACATAATGTTATTTAAAATGTAGTGCAATTTCTAAGCAATTTTAAAAAACAGTTCAAATATATTTTTATATGGAAATGTTGTATTTTATCATGTAGAATCATTTTCAGCAAATAAAATAATAAGAAAAATATCAAAATAAATGAAAAATATAAAATTGTATTATTTTGAATAAGTCAAATGACGTAATATGAGTCTCGTGCGTATATTCACCTATTTTAAAACCGTCATAATTTGGTTACTATTTGGATTTTATGGAGTTTTTGGTGTTTCTCTTATCACTGTTGGGGAGGGGTAAAATTGTTTCAGTTTCAGTTCTGTTTTAAGTTTATGCTAAGGGTAAAAAGCAAATTGGTGATTTCACCTTTTTTTAAAGTATCATACCCCGGCATCCAATTTAGGTTACCTTGGATCCCCCCAGGACAATTTTTCATGGGTGCCAAATTGTTCATTGGGACCCCCTGTATGCGAAAGAAGGTGTCCTAAAAAGATTTTGGTATGGGCTATGTGAAAATGCATGGTTTCCATGGAAATCCATAGCGGATTTGAGAATGGGGTTTGCCTACAAAAGTACTCATATCTTAGCTGTTACTTATCCAAGACTACTAAACTTAACACCAATTTAAAGCTTAGACATATGCCTATTATCCCCGTGTGCATATGCAAATTATCTATAAATAATTTGCATATTCATAAATATGCATGAATACATTAAAAATGTGATTCACAGATGGTGGTATATGTACAATTTCAATAATATCTCAGCTGCTGTTAGCCATAGATTACTAAGAATTTGTACTAAATCATAAAAGCTAAGACATAGGTCTTTTATTCCATTGTCAAAAATGCATGTTATCATGGTTGCATACTTTGCGTATTCATGAATATTAATAAAAACGCTAAAAAAATAAGGAAAAATCATTAAAAGTATAAATAGGCTGATTTTAATCCCAATATTGTTATTATTGCATGTTTTTATATAATCAATGGTACAATTTGACACGTTCATTCATCCAGTGATCCTATATGAATAATATCTGATTTGCATATTCATGAATATACATGAAAACTTAAAAACATGAGGGATAATCATGTAAAAACTATTAGCCTAGGAGAGGGGTTGAGGTACGATCTATCCTGCACTCCTAGGGTCTTTTAGATTCATGCCAAATTGTTCAGTGGGACACTCAAAATGCGAAACGAAGTTAACCTTAAAATATTTTGATATGGGCTATGTGAAAATACATGGTTTCCATGACAACCCCTTATACATTTTTCAAGAATGGGGGGTAGGCCTACAAATTCAATCATATCTAGGGTTCTACCTATCCCAGAGCACTAAAATTGGTGTCAAATTTAAGCTAAGACACGCGTCTTTTTTCCTGTGTCAGAGGTGTAAATCTCCTTCTTTGCATATTCATGAATATTAATGAAAACCTTAAAAATTAAATAAAATCATAAAAAAACCCATAAATAAACATATTTCAGCCCAAAACATCTTCAAAACCACTTTTGTTGCCAGTTTTAATATAATCAGTGATACAATTTGATAAGTTCTCTCATCCAGTGGTCCTATATGAAAAATATTTCATTTGCATATTCATGAATATTGATGAAATCTTAAAAATGAGGGGAAACCCATGGGTAAACTATAGTATGTAAGGGGGTAATCAGACCTAAATTGAACACAAAGGACATTTCATTTTGGGTGTGTATTTGCTCATTGGGACCACTTAAATGCAAAAAAACATTGCCCTAAAAAATAAATACTCTTTGGTTATATGAAATTTCATGGTTTTCATGGCAACCCATTATGCGACCTTAAAGAATGGGGGTATGCGTACAAAAATACTCATATCTCAACAACATCTCATCCTAGATTACTAAACATGGTACCAAACTAATCCCGGGACATAACAGTTTAATTTGGCAGTTAGATACGCAAATTATCTAATATACATATTCATGAATATTATTGAAAACTTTAGAAATCAGAGATAAAATCTCAGAAAAATTAAAGGGTGTACGTTTAAATTTACCAATATCTCAGCTGCTATGCGTCCTAAATTATCAAACTTGGTGCCAAATTAATGCTAAGACATAATACTTTAACCTTAAGGTCAGCAATGAAAAATAATTAACATATATAATAAATAGTTTTAATTAAAACAGTAGAAATAAATGAAAGATCGCGTGAAAATCAAGGGTGTGTACTGACAAATCTAATAATAGCTCAATTGCTAAGTGCCCTAGAGTACCAAGCTTGGTTTTAGATAAATGCTAAGACAATAGTATGCTTATCAAATGATCAATTTTCAAAATGATCATATTTTAATATTTATGAATATTGATGACACCATAAGCATTCTGAGAAAAATACTTGAAAATTAAGGGTATATACCTACAAAATTACTCATATCTCAGCAGCTTATAGCACTTAAGTTGCATACATGGTGCCAACTTATTGCTATGACACAGCCCTTTATCTCAACGGTAATATGTTCCAGTTGTCTGATTTATATGTTCAGGAAAATTAATATAAACATTAGAACAAAGAGAAAATTTGCAGAGAAAATAAAGGGGTATAGCTTTAAAATTACATATATCGCAGCTGCTAATTGCCCTAGAGTAGCAAACATTATGCTTAATTCAAGTCTTTGCATGACAGTTTTACCTAGTGGGAAGATATAAGAATAATCTAATTTGTATAAGATCAATATAAATAAAAACTTTAAAAATACAAGAAAAAATGTATACAAATCGATAGCAGTGTACCTACAAAATTGCTCATATCTCAGCTGCTATAAATCTTATACTTTTATTTCTTTTACTCAAAAACACTTAGGATTATGCTGTTTAATATGGTACCAAGTTTGCTACTATAGAGCAATTAAAAGCTAAGATATGAATCATTTTGTAGATACACACCCTTAATTTTCCTGAATTTTCTCTTATTTCTCATGTTTTCATCAATATTCATGAGAAATTTGATGTGTTATGAATTGGATCATTTTGGTAAACATGCTATGTCAAAGCATTCATTTAAATTCAGGTTTGGCACTATAACATTTAACAACTGAGATATGAGTATTTTTGGAAGTGCGCCCCTTGATTTTTCTGCATTTTTCATTTATTTCTTCTGTTTTCATTAAAATTCATGAATATTCATGATAATTATTTTTCATATTATACCTTAAGGTAAAGGTACAATGTCTAAGCATTGAATTGGCACTAGGTTTGACACACTAGCACACATGGTAGGTGAAACATAGGTAATAATATATGTACACCCCTAAATTTTTCTAAGATGTTTTCTCTCATTACGAAAGTTTTCATTAATATTCATGAATATGCAAATGAAATAATTTTCATATAGGACCACTGGATGAGAGAACTTATCAAATTGTATCTCTGATTATATTAAAACTGGCAACAACAGTGGTGTGAAGATGTTTTTGGGCTGAAATATGTTTATCTATGGGTTTTATTACGATTTTATTTAATTTTTAAGGTTTTCATTAATATTTATTAATATAAAAGTTAGAAGATTTACATATCTTAACACATGAACAAAGACATGATTGTATCTAAGCTTTAATTTGACACCAATTTTGTGCTCTAGGATAAGTAGAACTCTAGATATGATTGAATTTGTAGGCCTACCCCCCATTCTCAAAAACCGCATAAGGTGTTGCCATGGAAACACCATGCATTTTCGTATAGCCCATACCAAAATGTTTTAAGGTGAACTTCGTTTCGCATTCAGAGGGTCCCACTGAACAATTTGGCATGAATTTAAAAGACCCTAGGAGTGCAGGATAGATCGTACTGCAACCCCTCCCCTAGGCTTATAGTTTTTACATGATTTTCTCTTATTTTTTTTTTTTAAGTTTTCATGTATATTCATGAATATGCAAATGAGATATTATTCATATAGGACTACTGGGTAAATGGACTTGTCAAATTGTACCATTGATTATATAAAAAAAACATGCAACAATGACAATATTGGGATGAAATCAGCCTATTTATACTTTTAATGATTTTTCCTTACTTTTAGCGTTTTTATTAATATTCATGAATACGCAAATTATGCAAATATGATAACTTGCATTTTTGACCATGTAATGAAAGACATATGTCTTAGCTTACATGATTTAGTACAAATTCTAGTAATCTATGGCTAAAAGCAGCTGAGATATTACTGAAATTGTACATATACCCCCATCTGTGAACCATATTTTTAATATTTCATGAATATTTTTGAATATGTAAATTAGATAATTTGCATATGCAACACGGGGATAATAGGCCTATGTCTAAGCTTTAATTTGGTATGAAGTTTAGTAGTCTAGGATAAGTAACAGCTAAGATATGAGTACTTTTGTAGGCATACCCCCATTCCCAAATCCGCTATGGGTTGCCATTGAACCATGTATTTTCACATAGACCATACCAATTTTTTAGGACACCTTCGTTTCGCATTCAGGGGGTCCCAATGAACAATTTGGCACCCATGAAAAATTGTCCTGGGGGTGCAAGGTAACCTAAATTGGATGCCAGTGTATCATCTCTTCTTCCTTTTGATAGATGACTATTTCAAGTCTTTAAAAAATAAACAGATTTAATTATGCTACGTCGTGAGGAGCGCAAGATTGTGTATTTTGTCGTTTTGGCCCTATGTGTATGGGAAATAGTGTTTTTTGTATGTTTGTTGGGTTTTTCAATCCTCATTTTTATAAGTGTGAATATTTTTAAAGCTACGAGAATGTGCGCGTTGATTTCGTACGAGTGTGAGAATATTTTGGTCCCTTTTCACTTTTTGAGCATTATCTTTTTTCTGGCCTTCAATCCAAACACACTAGTACATGTACTTTGTCCCAGCAAATCTCGCTTACATTCAGACGACCATTTTTACACTTGAGACGTACTCTTTTTTATGAATGTGGAGATTGGGTCACTTTTCCACTTTATCATTTTCTAGCTTCTAGGCGTACACTTTCTACCTTGTCTTCACAACTCGTCCTTTACTTATCTTTTAAGAAAATATATGAGGATGTGTATGTGAGAATTTTATGAATATGGGAATGTGTTGATTACCTTTTCGTTTTAGGAATTTAGTCAATTTCTGTATATCTTATTAGTTTAGGAATGTTGCAATTGATCTCACAAGTGCACAAAATGTTGCCTTTGTGTATGGTACTTATCGCACAAAACCTCCTTTAAACAATTATGCTGGTGAAGGTCTAAAATTTTGCCCCAAGTTATCATCGGCATCTATACTTTGTGGTTGCGAGCATGGAAGGCTCTGGCCAGTCTGCCCGTTTGTGGATGCTCGTCTGTCCTCTGCTGCTCGCAAATGCGATAGGTACCAAAGTCTCATGCGTAAGCACATTTATTTCGCACAAGTTCCCTGAAGTTGTTGCTGCTTTGCTTTTAATCGAATTTTGCTTGAATTGCAGTCGTTGCTTTGTCTAAATAGTTTGCATCTATGAATCATTCATCTTTTTTCACGACCTCTTTCAGGTACATGTATCAGCATAATTCGATGATGTCCAGTAACCTTTCACAAGATAGTTTTTCTATCTTCATCTCAAAGTGATTATAGAGTCCAGTAATCTTGTCACGTAGTAAGCTCATGTAAATACAATTTAAGTACTAGTTTTTGCATCGAAGTAATTCAAATCATCGTGAATGTATAAAGGTAGTAAATCAAAAAGTAAATCGACGCCAAAAATATTTTTCTCGTCATTGAACCAATTTCAGTTGACTTTATTCATTCTTAGCTGCATGAAAATCATCTCTTATTGATGGTCATTCATCTGAATTTTCCAGTAGTTTTTTTAAGTTTAGACATTTATTCAAGCAATGTCGTAGGCAAAATAATTCAAGAGCACATACGATATCTACATCAGATGTGCACAGTATCACACGTTCAGATCTCAAATATCTCTATCAAAAAAAAAAAAAAAAATAGGCCTATGTGCATATTGCCTTTTGATCAACGCCGTATTATGTCGTTCCTTTAATGAACAAGCATCCAGATGGATCAGAATATCTACAGCTGCTTCCAAACTCTGCGATAAGAACCAAAGTATTATGAACTACAGTAAAACCTGTCTTAAACGGCCACTCAAAAATAGACAAAACAAAGATCTTAATGACAAATGGCAGCTTAATGAAGGTCGAAAGTATTGCAGAATGCTCCCCTTGGAGCATTCTGCAATACTGTTGACCTGTATTTAGCGATAATTGGTCTTGAAGACCAATTTTTGAGAGTGGCCGTTTTAGACAGGTTTTACTATTGTTCAATTATTATTTAGAATTTGCTGACCTTGACCTAATTCTAAAAGTCACAACAGCACCTTAAAAACTGTCTGATGTGTGACCAAAACGCTTGTCAATCATCCTACTTTTTAAGGTCGCCTCTCTACTAAGACTTGCACATATACAACAATGGTAGTTGGAAAAGAAATTGTTGGATATTGGTGACATTGATCTAGTTTCAATATTGTTAAATTGAACCGCGACACATGATTTCCAACAATGTGGTATTTTGACAAGTGTAGACTCAGACGAGCCTTGCAGCCTCCTTTTAAGCTTAGAAACTCCAAATGATGTTTAGTCAGTAGCTTAACACTCATTGAATATTACAGCGACTTGCAAAGGCTCTGATCAGACTGCGCATATGCGCAGGCTGATCTGAGGCTTTGCTGGTCGCACATACCACATTGTTGGAAATCCCATGCCACGGCTCACTTATTTAGCATTGTCTGTACCAATAGATGTAATTTTTACCAAATATGCACACAAAGAGCAATTATATTGAACTAGATTTTTGTGATTTTGACTTTCTTATAAAGTTGTACCAGCACCACTTTAAATTAAATGTCAAACTTACAAAAGCGTCGCAGAATGACAAATTCAATACTACTACATGTAGTAATTTGAGTGCTAAAACAGAGACGTATAAGGTCACAATTTGTACGAAAACACATTTGCTTCTGAAATAAGAAACTGGACATATACGGATTTATAATGCCATTCATATCGAGAATATCTCATAATACAGAAGTGAATAGGGAAACTTTTCATCTGGTACAATATCTTTTATTCCATTAGGTTTGAGTGATGAAAATTATAAATGAAACTGGTCTTTTGGTGGGTTTTCTGGAAGTACTATCAAAATACAATAAACATGTAGTAAATCACATTTTAAGACAATTTTAGTCGCTGCCATACCTCATTACATTTAAAGTAAAAAATTACTATAACGATTTCGTGTATAAAAATGTATGCGTTGATTAAAGCTGCATAGTCTGTAAATTTCGATCTTCTAATTTAAGAAATAATGCTTGTATTTTTCAAGAACACGGTAAAAATACTCAAATTCAGGTATTTAAAACATTTTACTGTTTTCATACATCTTAACAAATTATCACTATCAAAACAACAGCATTTGTGTTAAAAATCAACTGTCTAGAATTATTGGAGGGAAGTAAATGATTACCAACAAGAGAAAAACACCTGTTTTTATAAGGTAATTCACGTTTCCATGCAGTTTGCAGCTGTACTGAACATATTTTTTGTAAAAACATAACTTAATTCTTTTTTTATAAATGATTTAAAAAGAAAAGATTGTTTTCGAAAAATGTTCATAGTAACAGACTTAGTCTCTTTAATGGTGTAGTATTTTATTTAACAAAATAAAAAAATGTTTAATTTGTATGATTTCTGTGGGATAATTGAACAAAGTTCTTTTCAATGACTTGTTGAATAACGTTAATAACATTGAAAAGCTGCACAGTCGAAAGTAACTTTTGATTTAAATTAAGTTACACGGATTTTGCTGTCCACTGATTTATTTTTGTTTCAATCAAAATATGTAATCACCTTTTAAAATGTCATATCTATTTTCTTTTAGAACTGCAACCTATCACTGGGTTCTAAAATGAATTGTGTCCATTAGGCACTGTAGGCAGTGTAGGTCGATTCGCGCATTGATCGTGGCCTTTGTTACCCACATAAATGATAAGGACTATTTTCACATAAAAGAAACAAATGCTATTATTACAGTTAAAATGGTCAAAGTAATAAAGCAGGTTAGATATTATCTTTGTATATATTACCTGGGCTTTAAAATCTCAGGGCAGTTAGATTTTTGCCAATAATGTAGAACTACCTAACGCATATAATGGTGATTTTTAATCGACAGAACATTTGTTAGATTCTCTGGTGGTGGGTTTAGGAAGACTATTAGTGCATCTCACAAAATATAGATCTGTTCCTTGAAATAATTTTGTAGGGAAACTATTTGATTATTTTCCCATAAATCAGTATAGTTTCCTGTAGAGAATTTTTTTCTACCTTACAGAATCACATACATTTGGTTAACTCTCACACTGGTAAATGTATACGTCGATTTGGTGGCATTTACGCGTATTGCCGGTACTTCATAGACCGGAAGTGGTAGATATTGGGGTTAATACTATATAGGAAAACATGCCATATGCCTAAAGGACTATAGACTTAGATCATTTTAAAGTATTCGGCATGCACAGGGCGATTTATGTAAGCATTTAGGAATAGATTCGAGTACTCGAATCCATTCCTAAATGCTTACATAAATCGCCATGCACATACTGAAAACTTAAAAATGATCTAATTCTATAGTCCTTTAGGCATATGGCATGTTTTTCTATATAGTATTAACACCAATATCTACCACTTCCGGTCTATGAAGTACCGGCAATACGCGTAAATACCACCAAATCGACGTATACTTTTACCAGTGTGACTCTGCATGCTTCAAAAAAATTAAAATCACACTTAACGCTCAAGACTAATCACTAGACAGCTGAGGTCTAGAATGTGGCCTGAGTTCTTGCGAGATTGTTGGAATGTGCTTGGACAGTGGCTGGATCTTCACTGATCGTGTATGTGATAAGTGCCAAAATCTCACGTTTTGCTCATATATTCATGTCACACTGACAATTTTCTTTTCATTTTCAGGGTCGGGACAACAGGCAGCTTGGTCGCTATTTAATAAGCCCTGATCAGAGAATGCATCACACAGAAAACTCATTTCTCAGACATAATGGGCGTGAACAATTTGATTATGACTATCATACAAATTATCAAAATTCATACAAAGGCAGGAATCTCGAAGAACCACCAAGACATCGACGATATGCTAAAGCTTTACAAACACCCTCTCCAGGGCCAATACCACTGGATACAACGACGACTGACTGGCACCCGACAATGTCAAAACAGCATCAAACAGACACACAAGTTTTGGCGGTTTCACAAGAACCTTTCTTGAAACACAATGCTTGGAAATATTCTTATCATCATAAGAAAAATATATATCCTCCTTATGAAAGACGATCTTTACCAGTGATAGACAATACTTTCAATAGGTACGGAGCTGCATTCACTTCTGGTGCTTTCACTTCCGGCGCCTTGGACAGTACAGTGAGAAGTTAGATGTTCTTGTATGTTGTTAGTTAAAATTTATTTAATGTTTTCGACATTACTGTCAGTATGTATACTACCAGTATTGATGCCTTTAGTGCCTAAACAGTGCTGTGATAAGTTAAATGTACTTTCATGTTGTTTCTGTATCCCATTTAAGCATATATATATATATATATATATATATATATATATATATATATATATATATATATATATATATATATATATATATATATATATATATATATATATATATATATATATATATATATATACAGCGTCCTTTTATGGGACATCATCAAACGTCTAATCAGGTTCTGCACTGCTCATTTACAGGATGTATCTTCTGAAATTTGAACTTACTTCCAAACAATCCTTAAATTCGAAATGGAATCGTCCACTTGATAAGGGTAGGAAATTCCATTTGGCTTAAATGGGCTTAAGCTTATCTGATGTTCAGTATGTATACCTTCAGTATTGATACCTTTAGTGCCTGCATCGTTAATTCTTACATCCCCAACTAACATTTGCAGCAGACCACATTTGAAAATTGTTTTGCCTTTTAGCAACTATTAGGACAGGATATTAAAGTATACTGTACATGAAATGTGAAGCCTTATTTTAAATCGTCTGCTATAGTTGTGATTGGTGCTTTTATAAGAATGGCAAATTTTTGGCTTGATAATTCAATTAAAGTCACGTGGAATACAGTGTTTTGGCTCCTATACGTTTACGTTATTCAGACTAGTCGAATATTGAAACAACATTATTTAGATATAACACATGATATTTTGAAATAACATTCACCGAGAATGCATGTAGTTCTCTCTCTGTGATTTTTTTTTATTCAAATTCTCATGAAAAACATCTGAAAATTGTCATTTAGTGATTACCGCTTAAAGAGTATTTTGTGCTATGAAACTGATCTTTTACATTTATAAAGTCTCACAAGTGTATGTATTGCAAGGAGTAATAGTGAAAAGTAAGGTCCCAGTAAACATCTAAAACGAGCCACGATTGGCTTACCAGTGAAACACCCTTTCAAATGGCGTTTCGCTGGTGAGCCGATCATGGCTCCAAAACTGTATGTTGGCTGGTGTGGTTTATATTAAGGAAAAGGGTATTCACAAAAAATTGAGTTTAAGGATTCATAACAGGAATGTCATTTTGCACTGACATATATCGAGAAATTGCCTTACAATCTGATTAGCTTATAGAGATCTTTACTTTTATAATATTTGGCAATGACGAATATTCGTCTATTGGCAATATTCGTAGTACACAAAGTGAATTAACACAAATAATACGCTGGATAGTAACCCCTATTATCTAGCATTATGAAACATGACCAAAACAGCGAGCACAGTGGCTCAGTGGTAGAGTGCTTGACTCGAGACCGAGGGGCCGCTGGAGCCTCACCAGCTTCACTGTGTTGTCTCCTTGAGCAAGACACATTTATCATTGCTTAGTACTGGTTCAACCCAGGAAGACCCGTCCCGACATAACTGAAAAATTGTTGACTGGAACGTAAAGAATCAAATCAAACAAACATTACCAAAATTCGTCCCCTCAGCGCAAAGTCAATAAATCCATTAATATATAAAGACATTGACTTTTAACGCTAAGGTGACACAATGCTTGTTGTGAGCTTTATATGATCAGAGTGCCGTAGCAAGAAAACTTGACTTTGATGCAAGCGAACAACAAAGCGCAAACCAGCCTGTGCAGCTGCACAGGCTGGTTTGCGCTTATGTTTTTCATTCTCTAGAAAGCATAATAACGACGCTTGTCACATGCAAACTTTCAATATTCTAGCTTGTCTCTGTAGCTAAGCAGGCTGGATAGAGCCTTTCCTGGTCACAAACCTTCTTGCACGAAAGCCCATATATAGTACAGTAAACCTGTATAAAATGGCCACCCTCAGAAAGACCAAAAATTGGTTTTCAAGTCTAATTATCGCTTTATTACATGTCAAGGGGAGCATTCTGCAATACTTTCGACCGACATTAACCCTTAAAGCGCCAAGAAAAAATGCATCTGAATATGTCATCTGCTGAAGTCGTCTGCTGCAAATAATTGCCTAACATTACTGACGAATTAAGTATAGAAGCAAACAGCGTGGACCCAGAACAGAGGAGCAGTCTGATCTGGGTCCACACTGTTTGCCATAGAGGCTTCTTAAACATTTCAGCAGACGAGAAAAGCAGACGACTTTCGTTGCGATTGGCGCATTAAGGGTTAAGCTATCATTTGTCATTAACATCTTTGGTTTGTCTATTTTTGAGTGGCCATTTTACACAGCTTTATTGTACTTCATAACAGTTTCCCTTTTGTTTTATTGCTCAATAGAGTTGTTGAGTTTATAAGGCTTTGTCTTTATTTCAATCCATAAAAAAAGTACGACCCCTTACACCTATCTTGCAATTCTAAAGTATGTCTTTTATGCCACTGTCAGCTAAAATGAGGAGATTTAGTACCACCACTGTCAATATGACAATAGGTAATTCCATACAACAACAGGACCATTGTCACTCTGGACCGCTCGTTAAAAGTTTGGCACTCTTTGTTTAAAACAAAGGCTTGAAATTTTATTAATTGCTTTGCAACATGTTGAACACATTTCAGTAGAATCATTTCTGCAAAATTGTTTTGAGTTCTGAAATGGCTTCAGAGAGTTTTCTATATGGACCAGCACGAGATTTTGTTCTTATCCCATATGGACAAAAGCCTCAGTTATTGACCATGCAAACGTATCCAGCGTGGTTTGAGGTCTTAAGTTTGGTTTGAGTCTATCTTCACCCATACTTTGCGTAAGTAAAGTTTTAAAGGACAGCAATCACAATTTTTGAAGGATCAAACTTGTTTTAACCACTTGAACTTTTCTAGAAGGTCTCCTAATGATCATTCCTGTCATATATCAGAAGAGTTTTAAAGATTTTCTAAGCCACAATGAGAGTCCTGATGCCCATCAAAATCGTTTAAGCTTTAATGGAGGGGCATTGCTAATTTTAAATGTTGAGTCTTGGTTTCTCAGAAGTTGTTAAAAGTTTCTTGTATATACATGATAGGGAAACTTTGGCGCAGCCATAATAAGTAAAGCTCCTGGTGGCAATGTTCTTTCCTATCATAGTAAGTTATTGCAATTTTATTAAGACTAGTGACTATTCTTGCCAAACTGGTTTCGATTCGGATAATTTGTTTCAGAGGAAACAAATTAAAGCTTCTCATATAGACATACATGTATAGGGAAAAATAATCACGCCCCTGGCGGCCATATCTCTTGAAGGTTCAAATTTATTTTAGACATTTTTTGTAGAAACCCTCTTAGTGATCATTTCTGCTAAATTGTTTTTTGAATTCCAGCGGTTTTTAATGATTATCAATGAAGTGATAAGCAATGCCCACTGGCGGCCATTTTTGGGAAGATCACATTTGTGGCGGCCATTCTTAGGAAGATCAAATTTTGTTTAGCTATATCTACAAATTGTTTTCTATTGACCTTATGAGAATTTATTTAAGTTCCTTTGTGGAAGGGGTGTGTTTTAAATCTGTGGTTTCCAAAGATGTTTTACTAGTTTCATTAGCTGTACTCCTTGTGCAACGTTAGAGGATCAAAGTATTTCTAGCGATAAGGCGTGCTCTTTCCCTAATCACAGTATGTAAACTGAAATAAACATCCTGTACCTTTTCCTCCTAGCTCAGGCCGTATAAACATGAATTTCAGCGCTCGTGCGTAACCAGTAGTCGGAAAATTCGTGTATTTATAGCGCTGTACACGTATCAATTTCCATTGTTACGGTTACAGATAGGACACAATCGAACAAGATAAGTAATGCTTGTTTTACTAAATTCTTACGTTTGATTCCATAATTGTAGCGGTTTACTCCTACGCATTTCGCTTTTTATATATCGAGCCTGCTTGAAAATAGTGCCGTTTTGTCCTGAAAATGAAATTAAATGTCAGTTTGCATTATTTTGATGTAATAGGGAGTCACATGTTTACATGATTGTATGGTTCTAATTGTTAAAGTTTCTTAGATCTGTGAAAAAAATCAACCTAAATAGATGGCCCCTCACAATTGCAGCTATACCACAAACTCAAACATCTGAGCCAATCGCTATACCACTATCTTGTGCGTAACTATACCACTAACTCGATTGACAGACTATTTTAAAACGACTAAAAGTCACGAACGAAATGTTTAGTCCTTCGTAAATGGTTTGTATATGTTCCAAAATATTTTTGACAGAAAGCATGCCTCTTTTTTTAAGCAATATTAATTGAGTTGACTGCACTATCATGGTTTATGGACTGCCAGAGGGAGAAATTCTGGACAGCCAGTTTGACAGAGCCTTCGCCTGTGGCTCGGCCATCCAGACTCTGATTTACAACGTTATGACCTAGGTGTTATTCCAAACATTGTTACATAGGTATACGTGATAACATACACTAATATAGGGATGAAACATTTCTTTGCATAAAATTAACGTTAGTCATGGCCTGAGAGACGTTACATACTGAGGACAAAGCCTGACGTTTGGGACGTCTCACGGGGGACCCGAGGGACGCAAAATCCACTGAAACATCGTTATTATCGTTATAATTGTGTTGATTTAATAATATATTCAACCAGATTTACCAAACTATAATTTGGCACTATAAATTGTCACAGTTGTGGTTGGACGTTTTTATTAATATTCATGTTTCATGACCAAAGGGTAAGTTTGTATGACAAAAATGCCACAATCACATACCCTGCAGACCAACCCACGACTTTGTTCATAGGTGTCGGCTAGGAAACAGTGGATTAACAGCACGTGGATGGCCTCGTTAAAAATTAGATTGTGCTGGTTGAACCATGACTGTTAAATATATATGCAGCACAGATTTTATAACACAGAGTAAAATGTATTATGCCATTTCATGAGTCACTGAACTACTGCTAAATTTCGAACTTAGACTATTCAAATGTTAGAAGAGTCTAGATGTAGTACGAGACATGTAAATCTAGAGGAAATAACGGTTAAACCTTACCTGTTTTCAATTCAGCATCGATAGCATTGACAGTAGATATTTGGTTTAGAAATAACTGTTGCAGTCTGAATGACCTTGACGTGCTACTGCTTAAACTCGTCCAATCTTTGATCCGTCTGTGGTCAAAATTGAACAAATATCTTTTCCTGGTGGAAGCGTTTTGGACTAATGGACCTGGACTAATCAATTTTTTTTGTTTTATAGTTTCCATTTTTGCTGCTAATTACACTTCCACAAAACGCTTTGAGGCGTGACTGTAACAGTAAATGCATTGGATGAATCGAGGGTCATTACTTAGAGGTCGTGGTATAAGCATACACGAAGGCGGTTATTATCACGAGCCTGTAACAACGGCGGATTTGAGACTTTATTGTAGATTTAAAGATAGATGAGAATTGTTGTAAGCAAACACTGGCAAGTTTGCCTTGATTTTGGGCGTGCAGGTAGTCTCAGTTTACAGTTATATTGAACCTACCACAGATTATTGCATATGCGCGTAGCAATGAAAAGTCATGCTTTACCTGTTTGTAAGAAAAATAGAATAGCCTCATTACTATGCACCTTTAAAACTATAGTATTAAACTTCAAACAACTTCGTTGTAAAGTCATACAAATAAATGTCTTAAAACATTGCTATGCATTTTTAATACATTTACTAGCAAATATTTTCATTTTGCGCATGTAATACTAACAATGCTTTCAAGCACGTATCACTTTTTGGGAGTGCATAATTTGTATCAAGCTAAATCGGCCAAACTCAATATTGGAGAGCAAAGTAAAGTTGGTTTGATTTTCTTTTTTCTTTTTTCGCTTTTTGTTTTTCATTTATCTTCTTTCGTTATTCGTTTTTTGCCTTTCGTTATTCGATTTCGTTATTCGTTTTTCACTTTTGGTCTTTCACCTTTCGTATCCACTTTTCGTTTTTCTCTTTTCATTTTTCATTTTTTTGACATTCAAAATCGGGCCCAGTATCGTATTTTGACATTCAAACTGAGGTCGAATATACTATTTTTACATTCAAAATCCTATTTTGACATTCAAACTGGGGCCGAATATCGAATTTTGATATTCAAAATCCTATTTTGAAATTCAAAATCGAGCCAAAAATCGTATTTTGACATTCAAAATCCTATTTTGACATTCAAACCGGGGCCGAATATCGTATTTTGACATTCAAAATCCTATTTTGACATTTGAACTGGGGCCAAATATCGAATTTTGACATTCAAGATCCTATTTTGAAATTCCAATTGAGGCCGAATATTATATTTTGACGTTCAAAATCCTATTCTGAAATTCAAAATCGGGCGGAATATCGCATTTTGACATTCAAAATCCTATTTTGACATTTGAACTGGGGCGGAATATCGGATTTTGACATTCAAAATCCTATTTTGACATGCAAATTGAGGCGGAATATCGTATTTTGACATTCAAAATCCTATTTTAACAATCAAACTGAGGCTGAATATCGTATTTCGACATTCAAAATCCTATTTTGACATTCGAGCTGAGACTGAATATCGCAATTGACATTCAAAATCCTATTTTGGCATTCAAAGCCTGGCCGATTACATATTTTGACATTCAAAATCCCATTTCGACATTCGAACTGGGGCCGAATATCGAATTTTGACATTAAAAATCCTATTTTGACATTCGAAATACGGCTGAATATTGAATTTTGACATTCAAAATCCTATTTTGACATTTGAAATGGGGCCAAATATCGCAGTTGGCATTCAAAATCCTATTTTGACATTCGAATTGAGGTTGAATATCGTATTTCAACATTCAAAATCCTATTTTGACATTGGAAAAGGGGCCGTATATCGCATTTTGACATTCCTTTCAAAATCCTATTTTCACATTCGAATTGAGGCTGAATATCGTATTTTGACATTCAAAATCCTATTTTGGCATTCGAAATTGGGCCGAAGTCGCATTACGACATTCAAAATCCTAATTTGAAATTCGAAAATGAGCCGAATATCGTATTTTGACATTCAAAATCATATTTGGCATTCGAACTGAGGCCGAATATCGTACTTTGACATTCAAAATCCTATTTTGACATTCAAAATTGGGCCGAATATCGTATTTTAACATTTTGAAAAATGTCATATTTTTAAAAGTTTGTAACTGAGCAGCGGAAGGGGTGAGAATGACCTTAGAAATTACTTCATGATCAATCTGCAGAAAATATGGGACCCTCGCTACCCCAGGATATGTAGTAAGACAGTCTGACTCGCTACCGAAAGCACTTTGGGGCCCACTAAAATGCCTGTGAGACTAACAATGCTCATGCGCAAGGGCATTGATATATATTTTTTCATATGCAACATGACCATGTTCTGAAGAAGTTGAATTTTGAACTTTTGACCCCAACCCTTAAGTCCACTCAGGGGATCAGACCGAGGCCTTTAATCTAAAATCACATTTGATATGTTTCATATATATTATACCTCTTGACATAAATTTTGACATTTAGACCCCAGTGTTGGCAGGGGGGAGTCTGCTGGCAAAATATTTCCTACCATGTTTCTTCTTTAATTTGATATGTAACAGGACCATGTTCTGAACAAGTATAATTTTGACCTATTGACCCCAAGGGTTGGGGGGGGGGGGGGTCTGCCGGCAAAATATTTGCTAACATTTTGCTGCATTGGTGATATACTTAAATTTAATGTGCAATATGTTTATGTTTTGAAAAAGTTGTATTTTGACACTTAGACCCCCAGTGTTGGCGGGGGGGGGGGGGGTCTGCTGGCAAAATATTCTCTATTATGTTGCTGCATGTGTTATTCCTTTTAATTTGATATGCAACATGACCATATTCTGAAGAAGTTGAATTTTGAGCTTTAGACCCCACCACCTAAGTCCACCCAGGGGATCCGATCGATGCCTTTGATCTAAAATCACATTTGATATGTTTCATAATTATTTTACCCCTGTCTGCATGCGACAATTCAGTAAAAAAAAATGTTGACAACTGACTGAGTTATTGTAAAATTTAAATATTTTACATTTGACCCCACCTAATGGGTCTAGGGGTGGGGTAAATTTTTAATCACTGTCATGTTTATCTACAGGCACTGGGTAACCATGGCCTATAGTGAGAAGTTGTCAGATATAATAGTTTTGGAGAAATGTGAATTTTATTCCACAAAAAAAAACAATATAGCTTTAGCATTAGCCTAAACCTAAGTCAAAACAGGGCCATAACTCAGTAAACAAATTGTGATTGATCTCCAAATTCGAACTTGACCTGTATTCTATGATGCTTTAGCCTAGGTGGATGGAACAGGACCTTACTCTGTTTGCAGTCATAATCTTATGTGATAATTCTGCTGGTTGTGACATGCATGTTTTTATTGCCACAGAAACAGACACAATAATAGACATTGTATGTGAAGTTGACTTGATTCGATTTGAATTTTTGAAATTAACAGAAACATTTCTTAAAAAAAAAAAAAAAAAAAAAAAAAAAATGAAAAAAATGAAAAAAAAAAAGATGCTTTAGCCTTCAGCAGTAAAAATTGAATGAAATAGTTGCATCCCTTCAAAAGTTTTTCGATCAAAACCCACAATTTAGCCGCAATCTAAGTATAAAAGGGGTCATAACTAAGTCAAAATTTTGCGGATTATCAACCTTTCAAACTTGATCTGTATTTAATGATGGTTGACATTTCTGTAAAAGTTTGAATGGAATTGATGGATCCCTTCAAAAGTTATCGATCAGAAACCAAAAGTGTTACAACGTGGACAACTCAGAAGACGACGATGACGACCTAGACATGATCCATATGTGACCACCATGATTTGCAGGCGACACAAAAAATGTACATTTTGTGATGAAACTAGGAATTTTATTGGATTTTAAAAATTATAGGAAGTTAATTAAAATTTTATAAATAGCAACCTCCATTGACTTATGATTGTGACCTTGACCTTTATGGGGTGCCCTTTTAGAATTTATTCCTTATTTATGGATATCCAAAATTCATTTAAGGATATCTATAAATAAATTTTGGATAGCCATAAATCATTTATGGATATCCATAAATAATTTTTGGATATCCATAAATCATTTTTGGATATATATAAATCATTTTTGGATATCCATAAATCAGTTGAATATTGGATAGTCATAAATCAATTTATGGATATCCAAAAATGAATTATGGATATCCATACATACAAACTGATTTTAGGATATCCATAATTCATTTTTGGATATCCTAAAATGAATTTTTGGATATCCTAAAATGAATTTTTGGATATCCTAAAATGAATAAAGGATATCCATGAATGATTTATATCCAATATTCAACTGATTAATGGATATCCAAAAATGATTTATGGATATCCAAAAATGATTTATGGATATCCAAAAATGATTTATGGATATCCACAAATGATTTATGGATATCCATTATTATATATGGATATCCATAAATGAATTATGGATATCCATTAATGACTTTTGGATATCCATAATAGAATCATTTTTGGATATCCATAAATCATTTTTGGATATCAATTAATCAGTTGAATATTGGATATCCATAAATCGATGTATGGATATCCAAAAATGAATTATGGATATCCATAAATACAAACCAATTTTAGGATATCCATAATTCATTTATGGATATCCGTAAATAATTTTTGGATATCCTAAAATGAATTTAGGATATCCATAAATGATTTTTGGATATCCATAAATGATTTTTGGATATCCATAAATGATTTTTGGATATCCTTAGATGAATTATGGATATCCATAGATGATTTATGGATATCCATAATTATTTATGGATATCCATAAATGAATTATGGATATCCATAAATGATTTTGGGATATCCATAAATGATTTTGGGATATCCATAAATGAATTATGGATACCCATAAATGAATTATGGATATCCATGAATAAGTAATAAATTCTAAAATGGCGCCCCCATAGACCTTGAGCCTGCATAGTTATGCTATTGGTTTCGCATACCATTCTAGTAGGATCAACATTTCACCAAGTTTGATAAAGATCTTTCAAATAGTTCAGGAGAGCTGGAAACGACAAGGACGTGTTATGGACAGATGGGTGGATGAATTAATAGATAGATGTGCACATGATGTCCATTTTCATAATCCACTCTCCAAATTGCGGTTGGGATTAGAAAGACACTCTACAGCTGTCCGAACGGTATTTAATATTCTGTATCAGCAAACAATATCATCATACAATTCTTAATTTGTTTCATGAAAAAAATCACCAATGGGTATCATCAAAGAACAGGCCAGCTCATGAGATTTTGACACTATCACATATATGTAAATGCATTATTTGAGTGTAAATCTGTAGCTATCTTCAGGGGGTTGGCAGCCTTTGTCTAATATACACCCTTCCTTTGTGATTATGTGTCCTTCACCAAAGGCTTTATCCACTAATAAGTACTGGTTCAACAGGGGAAGACATGACTGATTTGTTAATAGATACCTCAAGCACCAAAACAAACTTTACTTGTGAGTGTAAAAGATGAATATCATTGGCGAGACTGTGGGAATGGAAGGCTTGTCTCAATAATCGCTACTTAGATGCATGAAAATAGTAAACTCTCTTGAAATTATAATTGGATGAAAGCTTTTAATTCGTTTGTGAGAGCTAAATTATGTACATGGGCCTGTTGTTTTATTTTCTAAATCAATGAAAACACTGTAATGCGTCTTGAGATTATAAAGATGGAATTTATAACTGTATGAGCATGAAATCAGATCTAGCTTCATCCAGTTAGCGGTACAGTAACTTCATAATGCATCCAAGTTAGTGGTGCAGTGTGAGCGCAGTTGTTGGTATAGTATTTGTATCGTCAGTTGACACCATTTTAAACATTTTAAGCATAATTTGTAAAGATCTCATAATAATCCTTTGGGTGGAGGGCAAAACTATTCATCTACGGACTCTTGATGAAAAGGATTGACAGCAACCTGAGTTTTCTTAGACAATAACGCCTGATTTAATAAGCTGGGTTGAATGCAAACTCAAAACACAGCACGGAGGATTTCCTTATACAAGGTTAAATGGGGATAAAAACAAGAGAATACACAATTAACTTACCACACATATGCTACAGTCGCTAAATCATGATAGCTGGTCCAAAAAAATCGGCATAAAACCTCAAATCGGCACGATTACCGACTACTGGTTACGCACGAGAGCTGAAATTCATGTTTATACGGCCTGAGCTAGGAGGAAAGGTACAGGATGTTTATTTCAGTTTACATACTGTGCTAATGAGACGTTCGTTTTCTTTTGTTGAAATAAGGACTGGAGACACTAGGCACATTCAACAAATACACATATACGAGCCGTCTATGCACCCTAGTCCGTATATAATAACCGTTTTTGTCCTTAATGCATAAAAAATCCTACTTCCTTTTGAATGAGAATTTATTATGCTCATCAACTGTTCTTGTTATTTCAGTAACATGTATGTGAAATAGACCGTTACACTAAGGTAAGCAAATGGTCTATCACGATAGAGCATACATGTATATATTTATACAGTTGATGTACAATAAAAACGACCATTTGGCAAAGCAGTCTATTTTGTCAGATGTCTTCTTTGTCTTCTACACCCCCCCCCCTAGACCCAAGACGCCCTTACCATATGTTGTATATGTTTATAACGACATGTCATTGTCCAAATGGCATCTTGGGTCTATTGTGCATCTAAAAACAAACTGAAAGACACCAGTTTCACCTTTCCAGTGACAAACTTCACAATTTCAAATATATTTCGTACGCATGCGCAGGAGGGATATGGTAAAGTTTTAGAAATGAAAAGCACTTCTATCCTTTATAGTTTAGCACTTTTACTTTGAAAACCAGCAATGCATTTACTCAAAGTCTGGTCTAAATGGCACCAAGTAGAAAGACGTAAAATGAGGGGTGGGAGTAGAAAGCGTAAATCTTTACTGCTTTGCTAATGATGAATTGCTTTTAAACGTATTTTGATGCGTACTATGCATATTTTGCTGCCGAACCGCACCAATTTTAAAAACAAGAGTGCAGTTTGAAAATTTGGTGTTTGAAATCAAATCAACTAGGGAAAATACACACTGGTAAATGTATACGTCGATTTGATGGTATTTACGCATATTGCCGTTACTTCATAGACCGGAAGTGGTAGATATTGGTGTTAATACTATATAGAAAAACATGCCATATGCTTAAAGGACTATAGACTTCAATCATTTTTAAATATTCAGTATGTGCAGGGCGATTAATGAAGGCATTTAGGAATAGATCCAGATCGGTACTCGAATCTATTCCTAAATATTTACATAAATCGCCATGTGCATGCCGAATACTTAAAATGATCCAATTCTATAGTCCTTTAAGCATATGGCATGTTTTTCTATATAGAATCAACACCAATATCGACCACTTCCGGTCTATGAAGTACCGGCGTAAATACCACCAAATCGACGTATACATTTACCAGTGTGAAATACACGCTTTATCGCTAGAGCTCCTTCATTTTACCCCATTTTGTAGATGGTCACACATGTATATTTTTTTAATAATGATGTTTGGTTATAATTGATGACAGATGCTCAGAGCATTTTGTGCTCGAGTGAGCTAAAATCATTGATAAGTTAGGGGTCTTTCAAGCAAATCAAATATCTATGTGTCTCGATCCACATCTGAATTAAGCGTGAGGTTGGCGCCGTGATACCGGTTTAAACCCTTTTACTGACCGTTTCAAGGCGTACTTCTTTTGTGGTTATTTTATGTTTTTTTCTGTCTTGTGTTTGTTTTGCCTTTGTGCGCGTCTGTTTATTTGTGCCTTGTGGTCACCTGCTGGGAAAGGGCTGGCCTCTTTGCTCCCGTTTGTGGTGTGTAACTGTGAGTTTGTCACTTCCCCATTGGTATCCCGGGTCAGGTGTGGTACCTCTTGGCTCCCGTTTGTGGTGTACAACTGTGAGTTTGTCACTTCCCCATTGGTATCCTGGGTCAGGTGTGGAACTTGATTGTATCGCTTCCTGATCTTTGCACCCTTACTTACTTTAAAGACACTAAGTAAATCTCAACCAGGACCACTAGACATTGCTACATAGTAAATATATTAAGCTGTTTTTGAGAATGTTTTTTTTTAAAGTTTTTCCCATTACAAGTCTATTGGATCTGTTGATCCCTGGGGCGTGTCCAGCTTGGTTCCCAGTAGCTAGATTGGCAAGATATATGTAAGGGACCACTAGACAACGCCATATACTAAATACATAAGCTGTGGGCCTCATGGTTTCAGATAAGATTTTTTTTGTAAAGTTTTTCCCCTTATAAGTATATGGGAGCTTTATGTTGTCATGGCAACCAGTTCCATTCCAATCATCCCCAAAATCGTTTGAGGTGATGCTTTACATGAAATGTGATCACAATTGTCAAACTGGCTATACAGATACACTTCTTCGGAAACGTGAACGCAAGAAGGCGGGTCGACGCTGGACAGACCATCACCATACTAATATCTCAATTGAGCGTTTAGTTCAGTTGAGCTAAAAATGTAAGAGGAATTCACGTTACAAGCCATAAGACAGGTTTTTTTAGTTTATTTGGATATTGGCAATCGGAAAACGCCAGCGTCATCTATCATTGTGCCAAATATGAACACCCTCCAAAAAATATTAAGAAGTTGGGTTACAAGCCATGTACCAGATTTCAAGTACAATCCAAGGCAGATTTTAAATATATTCAACATTTACCTTCGGCTCCAAGGTTATATTGGCAATCCAAAATCTTCGCTGTAATCTATACACCATAGGCAATCATTGTGCAAAACGAGTAAAACGGACTGACGGACAGATCCAGTATATCGTTTTGTTTCTCTCAAAAAGTGTTCATTTATACTCAGCATCAGTGAAAAGTTACCAGTATCTAAATTTCGATATTATACAGCTCTATGAGTACTTTTACGTTAATATTTCTTGTCAACGACAGACTACTTTGGAGAGGTAAAACAGTTCCAAGAGCCCTGGAATTATGGTGCACGTGATGCACATGCTTATGTTTTTCACAGTTTTTAAGAATTTGAAATCATCATTTTCAGAAGGTATAATGCCAATACATGCCATAGACTTTGTCATTAAAACCTACCAAAATGGTTTGAATTATCCCATAAAACACAAAAAATGAGGATCAAACTTTAAGGTAGCACCAAGACTTTGCATTTTCCTATACAATGCAATGGAAAATACTGGGGTCCGTCAAGGAATGTGTATAGTGCATTTGGGCGCGATAGATATCGTTTTCCATACTGGTGATGCATGGGACTCTATGTCATAAAATTGAGTGTTGAAGTATCTGCAGCGCTTCGTTCAGAATGAACTAAGTATTGTCCTGTGCTAAGTGTATGTGACTTACTGGTAACTTCTCATTGAAGCCGAGTATATGGGACTTTAATGATTCAACTCAATCTAAAAAGTTTTCTTTCAAATGACAGTAACTCTACCAAAGACACAATTGGTTGTAAAGTATGCCATCAGAACATGCATATGATGGTTTGAAGCGCTTTTGAAACAGGGTATATCAGAACCCATATTTTATGGTAATTTAGTTCAACAATCCAGAAGAATCATTGAAAACATTTTCCAGAATGCAAAGATTTTCCTGAGCAGCTCAAAAAGATAATCAAACACTAATAAAGAATGAGCTAAATAATAGACTGCACGTAGCTATGGTTTCCTGATGTTATTTTGATTTTTACTCAAAATGAATCGCTCACCTCTGATAATAAGATATGTTCGTGAGAATACAGAAGATAGTTAACTGCACAATGGTGGGTCAGATTAACCCTTAAAGTGCTAAGAAAAAAAATGCATCTGAAAATGTCGTCTGCTGCAAATAATTGCCTAGCATTACTGACAAATTAAGTATAGAAGCAAACAGCGTGGGCCCAGAACCGACTGCTCCTATAGCAGTCTGATCTGGGTCCACACTGTTTGCCATAGAGGCTTCTTAAACATTGCAGCAGATGAGAAAAGCAGATGACTTGTTGTGATTATAGGGATCACACATGTTTTTTCATGCATTAACATTTGCCGGGTCCCGAGGATGCTGTTTGAACACGAGGCCGATAGGCCGAGTGTTTAAACACCTTCCGAGGGACCCGGCAAGTGTTAATGCAATGAAACAAACATGTGTGATCGTTATTCTTGCATAGTTTACCTTATTCCAATCCAATTCCCACTGAAAACGCTGCTAAAACATTAAATAGTCCATTTTCTTACACTGGATTTCTCTAAACAAAATGGCGTCGGCTGTTCACTTTCGAACGTCATAACGTCGTCAAAACGTCATAACCGTACGCAACGTTTTCGCGAACAAAAACATCGGCGAAATGATCAGTCTGGTCCGCAACGCTTTCCGTATATAACGTCATGCAAATAATGCAGGGCTCATTCTAAGTATTTTCAAGTTCAGACCCATGTTCAAACTGCACGCGAATCTCCTGATTTGAACATGGATTTTCGTTCATTTGACAATTGGTGTAAACAGCTATACGAATAGATATCTATGCAAGAATGGCGCATTAAGGGTAAAATGATGACCCTAACCTGAAACTTTCTTCGGTGAGTTTTTCATCTTTGGCTGGTCACACCTTCAAAGTAAGTCAATTTTATTATAGTGTTTACCTTTGATGATACATTGAATAAGTTAGGAAACCTCCATGCGAGTTATCCAATGTATGTGCTTTAAAACAGAATAATGGAAGCCCAAGATTAGGCCTTTAAAATATATTTAGACCCCTGGTGGTACAGCTGCTGTCCCTTCTAAGGATTTGGTTGCAGGGTCATTGTTGTTGCTCCAGTTTTTTTCTTGTTTGATTTGATTCTTTACAACCCACCAAAAAATTTTCAGTTAAACAGGGATGGGTCTTCTTGGGTTGAACCAGTAATAAGCTAAGATAAATGTGTCTTGCTCAAGGACCACAACGCAGTGACGTCGGTGAGGCTCAAACCGGCGGCCTCTCGGTCTCCAGTCAAGCACTCTACCACTGAGCCACTGCTCTCCCTATCTCCAATTTTGTGTGATAGGTATTTTGTCCTGGTTTTGTAATCTGGTTTTGTAACGTGATTCTTTGTATCTTTTCTAATTCTGAAGTTGTCTTGCTGTAAGAGGATCAGGGGTGTTTGCATTCCTTTTTCTGCAAGAAGATGAGCTTAAGTTGTGTTCTTGCTTTCTGTAAATCTTTGTCTGTGTTCTATTGCCTCTTCCTCATAGCTTCATTGATTAGTCTGTGATTTTGGCATTTCCTGGTCATACTCACTTGCTTTTTCTACAGGTTTGTGAGTGATCTTATTATAGGAGCCATGGCATGAGATTTCCAACAATGTGGCATTTTGACATGTGTTGACTCGGACGAGCCTCTGCAGCCTTACGCTTGGAAACTCCAAATGGTGTTAAGTCAGTAGCTTAACAATCATAGAATACTCAAGCGACTAGCGAAGGCTCTGATCAGACTGTGCGTATGCGCAGGCTGATCTGAGGCTTTGCTGGTCGCACATACCACATTGTTGGAAATCTCATGCACTGGCTCGATTAATCTGTGATATTGGCATTTCCTGGTCATACTCACTTGCTTTTTCTACAGGTTTGTGAGTGATCTTATTATATCTGATTCACCTTAATGGTTCCGTTTACATATCAAACATGTTATAATTTCCAAATGCCCCTGGTTTTATCTTGGCAAACAGAGCAGGCCCCTATGTACCCCTATGTGTCTGGGTGTAAATAAATACTGTTTGGCAAAGTACCCATTTATGAGTTTCCAGTTTACAGAGGGTTTAGCACATGCAGCCTTTTCAGTTGTGGAATAAGGCTTTTACAGGGTTCCCACGGAAATTCAAAAACACAAATCCATGATTTTTCCATGATCAACAATGTAATTTCCATGACTTTTTTATGCATGGTCTCCAACCTCACCCTTTATTAGCATCTTCACCACGCTGAGATGAATGCTGAATGCAGCAACAGTAATGTATTTAAATAGCATGCTGGTAGACCATGCATGCATTTTGAAATAATTAAAACTTGAAAACACCAGTAGCCAGAAAACTAGCTGTCAGACACACAAGTTTTGTGTCTGACAACTAGTTTTCGTTTCATCAAATTATTTCGCAAATTTCCATGATTTTTCCATGCATGGAACGTTGTTTTTTTTTTGTATTTTTCCAGGTTTTCCATGATTTCCAGAGCTTGTGGGAACCGTTTTATGAAGTCCCTAATCAATGTTATATTTTGCAGCATCTTAACTGTTTCTTCATTGGATGCTGGTGCCCATTAATGGGATACTAGGCATGAGTATGTTTAATGTATTTTGGGGATTTTTTTCTCAATTTGAAAGAAAAATACCCTTGTGTCAATCTTGAAACCTTTATATCCAGTGACTGTGAAATGATGTGTCTTGCAAAAAGTTCAAGAGAGTTGAATAGCATGTGCAACAACCCTCAGTCAAAATTTTATATGAACCTTCTATCTGCATGCAAACAGCAACAGATTTGGAGTGACTGCACTGATATGGGGCTTAATTAGCTTGCATCTTAAGGAAAAGAAGCCATATAGATTCTTAGGAAAATGTTTTATTGATAAATTTCCAACGTAAGAAATGAGAGATTTTGATGATATTTGTATAGTCACCTTGTTTCCTACATAAAGCTATCAGTGATCATGTTGAACAATGAAAATGAGAACATACAATAATGGACAAATCTTGATCTGCTCAAACATGCTACTTTAACCTGTTATAGTCTAGCACAATCTTATATTTTGGACAAGCCTGTTGTCAACTTTGGGGGATAGGGGCATCTTTATCTTATTCATTTTCTCCAATTAATTCTTCAATACTATTGCACTAAGAACCATCAAAACTCAGAGTTTTGATGGTTTTGAGTGCAATAGCGTTAATGAAAACCATTTGGCTTCATATGACCCAAAAAAACCATGCCTTCAATACTCTTTGACAGCCCAAGGGATGCAACACTTGCATATACTTTTTTCTTCCTTTGTTTAATGCAAGGTTAAGCATCAATTTCAAATGCCCACTCCATATCTTATGACTATTATTACTCAGAATAGTTTCAACTGAATTTAAATTTAGATACTTGAGAAGTCCACAAATACGGATAGAAGTTACACAAAATTAAAATTACTGGTATTGTAGCATGTTTGACCAGGCCGAGACTTGATAATGGTTGGTGCTACATTAATGGGCATGTATGTATAGATTCTTGATGTGGTCATCGTTTACATGTGTCTTCCTTCAACAGGGTGGCTTTCCATCAGAACTCCAGGTAGGGCAAATATTTAAGGTATTTTGACTGACATTTTCTTGTATATCACCCCCCCACCCCAACCTACCCTAAAATTCACTTAAGATAAATTCTTAGAGAGACAAAGCATAAAAGTCACAAACCTTGGAATGTTCAGATTAAATAGGCCAAATAAGTCAGAGCATTTACATATAGCTGATCAAAGCCGTGGCGGTCGGTCAATAAAATGGTAACAACAAAATATAAGTGCAATGATAGCAAACAGTATAGACCCAGATGAAAGACTTCCTTAAAGGGCATTTCATCAGGGTCTTTGTTTGTTTGATTTGATTCTTTACGTCCCATCAACAGTATTTCAGTTTTAAAGGGACGGGTCTTCCTGTGTTGAACCAGTACTAAGCTAGGATTAATGTTCTTGCTCAAGGACACAACGCAGTGACGCAGGTGAGGTTCGAACCTGGGGCCCCTAGGTCTCGAGTCAAGCACTCTACCACTGAGCCACTGCACTCCCGATCCTCAGGGTCTGCACTGTTTGTGAAGATAAAAATATCTTCAATGAAATTTTATTTTGTAATATTTTGAAGGTTATGCCATAAAATGAAGGCAGTGACGGATATATGATGAAATGGGCAGGTCCATCTTAACTATGTAAATGTGTTTTGACCTCGTATGCTTGTTGGATGCCATCTCACATTCAGACCTATATGCCTGGCTTCAATAATAAATGAAACATCTTAAAAAAAAAAATAATACACCTTACATAGATGTAAATAAAACATATTTTTTCTTTCAATTTTATGACCATACTTAATTTCTCCATGAAAATATTGTTGTTTGTACTCGCAGCAAATGTTCAAATGAGTACCCACAACATAGTTTTAGTTGGGAAATGCCCCCGTAAGAAAACAGTCAACTATGTACCCCATCTTATCTTGATCTATGCTGTTATCTGGAGTTCCAAGTCACCAAGGGTTAAGAACCTTTGGTACATGCCCATTTCTGCTGCCTAATCTGTACAATACTATAGCACCACAACACACAAGTACTGTTAATCTACATACTAGCTAGTCAAGAATATATGCCAGCAACCAGTCAGCAAATTATTGACAATATGATCAGCTTTGAACCCAGTCAATAGAACTTCATAGTGAGTGCAGATTGAATCAGTGAACAAATACAAAAGGAACACTTCATTCAACCTTTTTAAGACCGATGGACTTTTCCATTAAGTTTGATACAGTTATGTCAGGATGATCCCTTGTATATATTGAGGGGTCACAGGTTATAATTTCCCCAAAAATTATAGTATTTCTTTCTCTGAAAATCTATTTTGTCTCGGCAAACACTGTTTGTAAAGGTAAAAAAGATCTTACAAAATACTTTTTTTTTTTTTTAATTATAACCTGACACCCCTAGATATGTACAATGATTTATCTCAAGTTTATTGTATCAAACAAGAAGGAAGAATCCATTGATATATACAAAACGTTTAATGTCTGTTCAACTGCAAGAGTCGTCAATGGTTGCTGGCTATATCACTGAGGATCAACTTGTTTGATTTCCCAGGTCACCCATAGCTCCAGGACCAGATAGGACTTCCAACTGAATATTTCCCCATAAAAACCTTTGTTATGGAGCTTATTGGGGATATCTCATAATATGATATTTCCAATGAGTACCAACAACACAGGTTTTCTTAGAGAAATAAGGAATCTAGCAGTCTGGAAATTTATCTTAACTAGAGCTATGCATGTCCAGCAACCTAAACCCTTCACCCATAGCTTCTAATATTATCTCTTATGGGTCCTACCATTAATCATAATCCTAGACTAGACACTATTTTCTGCAATGAAAAAAATTAGATTTTTGTTTGATTTGATGCTTTACGCCCTAGTCAACAAATTCTTATTTCCTGGGGTGAACCAATACTATAACTAAGTATCAAAATCTCTTAGAGGCCCAAATGTTTTTTCTTAAAAATATTTGTATAGTGATCTGTGCAATTCACTAATATTGGGCTCTATTATTTGGGCCATGACGCGAGAAAACCTGTCTCCAGGGTTTCTGATCAGGTCAAACCAAAATTAGCCTGCTCAGTTACAGAGACTGGCTAGAATAGTGAAATTTCGCTTGTAGCAAGTAATCATATGGTACTTTGCAAATAGTGAATGACAAAGACACTGATAAGACTGGGCGGATGTGCAGGCTGGTCTGTGCCTTTGTTGTTTGTGAACCCCAGAAGACAGGTTTTCTTGCGTCGAGGCACATTTAAAAAGATAGCAACATGTGTACAATCAGAAACTAAAGACAGTGTCTGTATTCATTTAGAAGGGTGAAAGGTTTAAGTCCACAAGATGATCTAAAAGTAAAGAAAATAGCACAAAATACAGAAAAGAAGAAAAAGTCTTGCATACGAGATTATCTTTATCTCCTCTGAAATGATGATGTGTCTTACACACAAGTTATATGAAATCCCTCCCCCATCCATGGCTAGTCAACAGCTCCTCCGCTAAGTGTGGCTAAAGTTTCACATTTTATTTTCACATTTTATTACAGAGTATAATTCAAATGAGCTGTGACATGTGATTTTCAACAATGTGGCATTTTGACATGTGTAGACTCAGACAAGCCTGTGCAGCCTCCTTTTAAGCTTAGAAACTCCAAAAGATGTTTGTCAGTAGTCTAAGAGGCATTGAATATTCAAGCAACTAGCACAGGCTCTGATCAGACTGCGCGTATGCGCAGGCTGATCTGAGGCTTTGCTGGTCGCACATAACACATTGTTGGAAACCTCATGTCCCGGCTCATTTTACTTTCACATTTTATTACAGAGTATAATTGAAATATAAAACAACATACTAATTTAACCCTAAAAGTGGCCATCAAAAATGTGCAGCATAGGACATTTATCTTTTGTCGCTGTTATGAAACCACAAATAAGGCTAGACATTTCATGCAGATGATTCACAGGAAATATCAAAGCCTTATTTTTATCAAAAAATCAAGAGAGGCATCACAAAATGTGTTGTCCGCTGCAATCATGATTTACAGGTTAGAAGAATCTGGTTTGATAAAGTTTTACCCTTGAATAAATTTCTTGTGCATGAATATAGGAACATTTTCTTTCTGTCCGCTCCTAAAATGTGCAGTTATGGGTATAAAAAATATGCTTTTGATTGACAACATTGGATCTATAAGGAAATAATTATCATTTCTCAGTAGATTTTATCAGAACCAAATTAGATTTTATATGAATCATTAACTTTTGCAAGCTTGGAATTTTTTTGTTTTTTTGTCTTCAGCCGATTTTATTTAAGCTAACTTTTTCAAAAACTGCTTAGGGGAATATCATAAGTGTGTCAAACAGTTTGAATCCAGATCAGACTGGACATTTTGTCGGGCCTAATCTGGGTCCAAACTATTTGCAAAGGTTATTTAATATTAGCAGATGCAAGATTTATTGGATTCCTTACATGAGAAAGGTTTACGAGTGGTTGTGTGCAACTGTGCATGTGATAGATCTTCAACCATCTTACAAGAGCTTTTTGTTTCATTTATACAATAAAAACAAATGTTCTCATTTAAAGCAAAGCTATTAGCAAGATTACTTAAGTATTAGTTATGTTTTTCTGTTGAGATTTAACAATTCAAGACTGCCTAAAAAGTTTAATTTTTACTAAAAAATTTAAATATCTGGATCTATGTCTTTTTGGCTTAACAGGCAATACCAGCAAATAAAAATACAGAGCAGTCCCTATATAACACACCTTGTTATTACATGAATTTGGATATAACAAAGTGTAGCTCCCAAATTTTTATACCACATAATTTTACTAAGGAATTATATGAAAATGACCCAATAATAACAACCCAATGCACTTTTATCATATAGCGTTGTGTCTGGGAGTGATATAACGCCATGCAATAAAATTGATAAACTGCTAGCCGTTTACAGATTTAGTAACTTTACATAATGACGTCCATTATAACCTTGCGTGAAAGATGGCAAAATCTTGACATTTTCATGCCCAAAATGTGATTTTTAGGTAATTTTAATGTCATGTGATAAATAAAATCTAACAATCGTGTTCCTGTATTATTGAATTTAATAAACTTGTTGCGAAAAAGAGATAAAATGCTGGACAAGCCTCGCATGTGATCCCTTTTCCCAAACATACTTAATAAATTCAATAAAACATGAGCACTCATGTAAGATCCTCTATATAACACAGTCTATATAGCCTTATAAGGGACTGCACTGTATGTAACAATAATGACATGTTTCTGCTACTTATTGTGGCAAATATTTGACATTGTATCACACATTGCATTCTATTCTCAAGTATATATAATATAGAAACTCTGTGATTGAAGAGTTAATTTATATACTAAGCTTCAATACCACTGTATATTGATGTTTATATGAGATCCATTTTATTTTCTGTGCCCTGGTAAAAAAAATATTGTCGCAAGTACATCCTTTGAATAAGTTTCTACGGTATCCTCAACTGCATCACTTTTGTACAACAACAAAGAATATGGCCACCATAAAATCCAGGCCTCCAGATAAGAGTGCGTAATTAAAGAGGATTTTTCTTTTTTCTCAACCAAAACATATGTTATGGGTACTCAAAAGAACCGTCTCATAAAGACAGTTCTTTTGAGCACCCAAAACACATGCTTTAACTCATTGATAAGAAATAATAACAATTTACACTAATTAATTTCCTTATTTAGAGTTATGATATTCAGAGTAGTTTAACTGAGGTGAACAATGCCTTATTTTTTTTTTACCCCTTACCATACTTTAGAACTTTATGTTCTACACTCCTCTCCTTATATATCTAGTTAATAATCCAGTTATTAGCGTGTATTTACAAGCAGAGTGGAAAACATTGTAGATTATGATCAGCTGACTTTTCAGAATCCAGCTGATCTGGACATACACTGTTTTTTTAAACAGAATATATCTTGGTTCCGCATGGTAAGAGTCACTCAAAAGATTTGTCATGACGACTGAATACACTTTTAGTAACCAAATACAGAAAAACCTTAATAATTCGAAATTCGATGGTTCCAAGTAGAGTAACCGCTAATCTGAAATTCCAAATTTAATTTGCCATACTTTTGAATCAGAAAATGGGTCGTATTATGAATCATTTTGATAAATCCCTATCAAAACATATTTTGGGTGCTTAAAAGAAACACCTAGAAAATAACTATAAAGTAACCAGATTTCTTTTAAGTACACAGAACATGTTTTGAAAGGAAACCCTTAAAATTATCATTTTTTGTATGACCAGGGGACAAAAATTCCACTCGTCCGCTCGTAATTACGAGTGAAATCTAGAAAGGACGAGTAATTCTTCTTCCTATAGGACGAGTGCTTTGGGAAGAATTATTCGAGGAAGTCATATTACTCCCTTATGTTCTTTATTGCATACGCTTTTAAAGGACACTTGCATGAGTTTGCAGGACAAGTGAAAATTGTAAGTCACTCGTCCTGCAGGACAAATGCAATACTGAATTATTTTTGTCCCCTAATGACTTACTTGATGTAATTCCAACTACTGATAATTCAAAGTAAAACTTCGGGTTCAAAGGACTTTGAATTAACGAGATTCAACTGTATGTGTTTTCTAGGTGACACGCCTTAAGATAAAAGTACATAAAATTTTTAATTTTCTAATTTCTCAACCAAAACATATGTTGTGGGTACTCAAAAGAACTGTCTCATTGAGACTGTTCTTTTGGGCACCCAAAACATTTGTTTAAACTAATAGATAAGAAAATATTTGCAATTTTATGCTTATTTTTTTTGTTTATTTGGACTTATGAGTATGATATAGCACTAGTTGATGAAGGCTGCATGTGACAACCGTGTTCAATGGAGATATTAATGTGTCTATGGTTATAGTACAAGAAGGTGACTCCAGAGTCGATGACAAAACAAAATATGACAAAAAATGTTCACATGTTCAAAAAATCATTTGACAATACAACAAAATCAAAATGATGAAAAAATATACAAATGTTTTCTTATTATTTTCAATGATTGAAGCTGCATTATGAGAAAGCCTGTCTATTTCGTACCTGCATGACGAAAGTGTAGATCAGCCCATTAGTATGTATTCTGACACAGGTTTAGATAAACAAAATTTCTGTGCCTTTTATTGTAAATATTTCCTTACCCATCAATTTTAAAATATGTTTTGGGTGCTCAAAAGAACCGGTTGAGACGGTTCTTTTGAGTACCCACAACATATGTTTTGCTTGAGAGATAAGAAAATTAATTTTTTGGTACGCACTCTTAACTAAAGACCGGTGTCTGATCATGAAATTTGCTGTTAGTGTGCTACTTTCAGCAGCAAAATGGCATAAATTCAGTAAATGACAATGTTGTGGCATTTTCATTTCATGTAAACATGCAATATTGAGCCATTTTTGCACCTGAATACTAGGATAGATGTTCTAAAATTTTGGACACTAATTACCTGCCTATAAGGAATAGACAAACAGTGCAGCCTCAGATCAGACTTTTTCATATAAATTTTGAAACAGAATGTCATTTGGTTGCAAAAATAGCAAATTTCTAAAATGTCGCCTCCTGTAAATCTTCGGTTGTGCTTTAAGGGTTAAAGGTCCGGGCTGAACAACAATCACGAACAGGTTTTCCCAGGATGAAGCCAAATATGATATGGTCGTATATGCAGTTTTCATCTCCAGTCAAAAATCTTTTCTACATACAACAGTAATAATCACAATGCGAGCTGGTATCCTGCGTAAGGTACAACTTGGTATGAGCGCATAGCGAAGATGAAGATTTAAAATCAGCCTGCGCATTTGAACAGTTTGAACAGTCTCAATTTTCCGCCTAAGGAAACATTGAATTCTTGGCTAACCAAAGAGCACCCATCAAAGACTCTGATCAGACTGTGCGGATGTGCAGGCTGATCTGAGTCTTCAAAGGGCGCACATGTCAACTTGCACCTTTAGCTGGACACCGGTTCAAGTCACTCAAAATTTTAGATTATCTTGACCAATAAATGGAGTCAACAGTAGGACAAGCAACCTTTTAATATGAAAGAGTTTTTACCAATTACTCATTGAGAGATTAGGTAATAACACAAAAAAATCTCTTATCAGTCATTCATTTGCATACAAGAATAATGAGAATAAAGTGTTTGTTTCTGCCATTTTTTCATGGGAGACAACTTCTAATGCTTCCATGAAATTACTTTCTGTCTTCAACTCTTTGCCTGCTGGGAAATTTTTTAATAAAAATTTCAAGATCAAATTTTTCAAAAAATTTCTTCCAAGAATACCATAATATGGGCCTCAACGCGAGAAAACTTGTCTTCGGGGGGTTTGCGAACAACAAAGGTTCAGACCAGCCTGCGTGTCTGCGCAGTCTGGTCAGCGCCTATGATATTTTTCCTTTGGAAAGTATCATATCTAAACTTGCTACAGGTGAAATTTAAATTTTCTAGCTAGTCTGTGTAGATGAGGAGACTGGTTTGAGACTCGCTTTGTCGGAAACCCCGAAGATAGGTTTTGTTGCGTCGAGGCCCATATCAGGGTCCAAACTGTTAGCAAGATTATCAGCAGAATACACTAGCAGGTAAAGAGTTAAGACTTAACCCTTTACTCCATAGGCTATTTTTAGATCATGGCATCATTTTCTATTTTTTAACAACATTGAAAAAATTCGTCAAAAATTTAAGTTTTGAATACTTTTGAAATATTATGGAAAAAGAGCAAACGCTCCATTTTCCATAATATTTTCAAATACATGATATTTCAAAGGTGTCAAAAGGCCTTATTATGGAGTATAGGTTTAATCATTTTGTGTGTAGAAAGGTTAACAAATAACTAACTTCAAACTTCAGAGTTGTCTCCCTTCAATGTCTATCCATAGACTGATCAGTCTCTACACCCGCACCATCCCACTACACCACAGATTCAGACATTTCTGAAGATTCTTTGTGAAAAGGTAAAGTCAAGAAACAAAACAAGTAAAATTTTGATTATTTTCCTTATTAGATGGTTCATTTGAGTAGATATCTTATAATAGTTGAGAAATATTTATCAGGAAATCCCAGCAAAAGTATGCTTGTCTTTGTATATTAGAAATTTAGATTTGATAATTATTTTTCTTCTCAGCCAGGGTATATCCACTTTTGATATCTACCCAGTGCACGCGATAAGGACCTGTTTCTGATATAATTCTCCATATTTCTCGACTAAATCCTGCTTTGGATACTTGAGAGGGTCTCTGAGTATTGGTTGAGAAGAAAATACTTTTTCTAACAAAATTGTTTCTTTCAATTTTCCTTCACAATAAATCAATCTTAATTTAATACACACCCTCAATTCACTTTTGTATAAAGTAAAACTGCAGGTTCAGGGACTTTATTCTATTTTTACTCATCTCCGCTCAAAAACATAGGTGGTGGGTACTCATTAGCAAAGATGCTTCAAAAATGGACACAGGCCGGGTTTTTTTTTTTTTTTTTTTTTATTACTTAATCTGACAAGACACATGTTGTAGGTTCTCAAAAGAATCGTCTCAATGGAGGTGGTTCATTTGAACCCCTGAAACATAAGTTCTAACTGATGGGTAAGAAATTTTCTCAGTTTTATGCTCCAACTGTTTGCTTATCTTTACTTTTGAGTACCCATAACCCATGTTTTGTGCTGAAATAAAAATAAAATTAATGCCACTATTTTATTTGAAAAAAGGAAAAAAGAGGTCAGTTTATAGCCACTCTGTAGAGAACCAACCTTAAAAAGTATGTTAACATATCGGAATCTGGACCTTAGAAAACTGATCGTGTTCAGCACTCACAGCTAGTGCGAGTTTTCGCTGTTCATATCTGCATGTGCAACATTTTCCCACGTAAGGCTCCCACCGTCCCTTCTCTCAAATTGTCAACTGGAATATTTCCCTCCGACTCGGCGGCACACTTTGGTACAACCATTCTCCAATGGCAACACTTTGTACAAGTCTGCTTGATCCTTTAGTAGCTGCTGTTTTGTTTTATATCCAACTTTCTTCCTTTTCCCCTTCCATCTGCTTTGTAACAAATAACTTGGGATATTCCACTGTACATATTAAGGGGTCACAGGTAAGAATTTCCAATTAATGATGTATTTCTGTCCATGAAAATTCTTTTACAGTAATACCTGTCTGAAGCGGCCACTCAAAAAGAACACAAAAATTGGTTTTCAATACCGATTATCGCTTAATGCAGGTCGAAAGTATTGCAGAATGCTCCAAGAGGAGCATTCTGCAATACTTTCGACCTTCATTAAGCTACCATTTTCCATTAAGACCATTATTTTGTCTATTTTAAGGTGGCTGCTTAAGACAAGTTTTACTGCATTTCAGTAAACAGTGCAGACCCTGATAGAAAAGTCGCATCTGCAGCATTTCATCTGGGTCTTTACTCTTTGTTTAAGTATCCAATTACATGTTTTCAGCAAACAGAGTTAATACTCCGCTGTTCCCCCATAGATGAACTCAGGCAATGGCCTTAATAGTCCTCCATACCACAATGAATTATCTCCACTTTAAGTTCACCGTCAATCTCCTGAGAATTGACTGGTTATCTTGATTTTTTTACACATCAACCATATCACGAGTAGACTGGTGCTCTAGGTTGGTGACCAAACAAGCCTCAAACCAGTCTGCTCAGCCTATCTAGAATCTTGCGACTTTGGAAATAGCAATTTTAGAAATTATACTAGCTACACGTTTCAAGGTAATGAACAATAACTTATACGGTTTGATCCAACTCTGCTGATGCACAGGCTGATCTGTGTCTTTACTATCCGCATATGGCATATGTATGATCTATCTTTGCTGTTAGTGTACGGAGGTTTTCTTGTAAAATGGCTCACATGTTCTTCATAATGTCACAGGTTCTCTTAATCTCCAAGTGGACTTCACATTGTGATATTATTTGTTACAATGTCAATCAACATGAATGCAACTGACCAATCAAAATTGATGCTACGACAAATCAAAATCAATACATTGAAAAAGATTTGTCAAGCTGACCAATCAGAATCATTTCAGCACCATTAAGCCACAATGATTGGCTGACATATCTTATCCTTGCTGCACTCAGAATGACAAAAACTTATAGTTTTTGCCATTCTGAGTGCATCAGGATAGAGGCCAAAGATGTGTCAATGCTGTTATGTGCATCCCTTTCAGTGAGTAGTTCCTTGCCTTAGCTTTTCGGACCCAATACCATCCTTTCCTTTCTATGTCTATTGTACTTTTCTAGAAAACTAATCTTTGATTCAGCTCTTGAAGGCCATGGACAGTGCAAGAAAACTGACTATAAAACAACTGTACAGCGATGAGGTGATGATTAATGCACATCCGAGCTCTCGGGCTTCGGCAAATGATTTCCCGAATCTGACAATGTTGAATGTGGTGTGGAGTGAGGTGTGCTGTGTGATACTGCCGGGTGGTCGAGGCCCGAGGTTGTTGAATGTACTCCTAGACCAGCAGCCGCGGCCGCCGCTGCAGCAGCAGGGTTTGGGAATGGGTAGCCGCCTCCACCGCCGTTCATATTCTCAGGGTATGCTGGGAAGGCATATCTCATACCACCTGGAGCAGCTGAAAGCAAGAAAATTAAAATGTTTTTAACCCTTTATGTGCCAATCGCAACAAAAGTCGTCTGCTTTTCTCAGCTGCTGAAACATTTAAGCCTCTATGGCAAACAGTGTAGACCCAGATCAGACTGCTCCTATAGGAGCAGTCTGTTCTGGGTCCACACTGTTTGCTTCTATACTTAATTTGTCAGTAATGTTAAGCAATTATTTGCAGCAGACGACTTAAGCAGACGATATTTTCAGATGCATTTTTTTCTTGACGTCCAAGGGTTAAAGATAATTGGCAATAAAATGTGTTTCATATTTAAGTTGTTTGTATGTTTATGACTTGTGCCCCGGTCAGGGGTTTGGTCAATCAATTAAACTCTTAAATCAGCAGTACTATTGGGGTAATTAAATGATCATACAATTCCAATGTGTACTGTTCTTTTCAATAATGAGTTTTTCACCATAATTTTTAACAAATTCTCAACTACTTTCATTAATTCAGTGAAATGAGCATGTAGAAATGAACAAGTTTTCATGTAAATTGTCATGCACTTGGATGAATAGACTGCCTATTTTATTCTTTTGACAGCTAATCTTGAGACACTTCATTGGATTGCTTATCCCTTTCCTTCATGAATATTCATGCTACCCACTATGAATATTTATATAAATAAACTATCACATTTGTTTGTTTGTTTGTTTTGTTGCTTTACGTCCCAAGTCAACAGCTGTAGTCATGGCGGGACTGTCAGTTCACCTAACCATACTTTTTTCCTGGGCAAGTTTGAACAAGCAGTTAACCAGTTTTGTTTGTTTGTTTTGTTGCTTTACGTCCCAAGTCAACAGCTATGGTCATGGCGGGACGGTCAGTTCAACTTACCACACTTTTTCCTGGGCAAGCTTGAACAAGCAGTTAACCAGTACTTCGTGCAAATACTTTCGCTTGTAACTGACAACAACCCTTCTTGAATGATTCAGCAGAAGGGAGGAGAAAGACCGTAGAAATTATTTCATAATCAATCTCCACGAAAGTATGGGACCGGGCCAGGATCGAACTCGAGACCCCTGGATCTGCAGTCAGACTCGCATACAGTTAACCAGTACTTCGCGCACTTACTTTTGCTTGTAACTGACAACAATCCTTCTTGAATGATTCAGCAGAAGGGAGAGTGACCGTAGAAATTATTCCATAATCAATCTCCACGAAAGTATGGGACCGACCCTGGATCTGCAGTCAGACTCTCATCTGTTGCCAGACACGTTACCGACTGCGCTACCCGACCTGGTGTCACGTTTTTACATAGAACAAAGAAATAACTTGTCAGGTCCACTACCTAATCATATTTCTTTAAGCAAACAGAATAAAGGCAAATCAGGCAGCTCTTACAAGAGCTGCCTGATCTGGGTCTGCTCTGCAAGTGTTAAAAGGTGTCTCTATGAGGGGCTCAAGAACCCTTTGGATCCGCCACTGACAGATTAGAACTATAAGTACCTGGTTTTCCATTTGCAAAGTATTCTTTATTAACACAATTCCGCAAACTGTCTGGAATTCGGCCAACAACGGCCCGTCTAATCTCACCAGCAGCCATCTCTCGTAGCTCCAAGAGACTCTGTTCACTGTAGAATGATGAATGAGGGGTACAGATCAAGTTTTGACAATCTTTCAATTGACCTGAAATAAATAAGATAATTGGTTACTAAGGTACCTAGAGTATAGCACTGTGTGAGGATCAAAATTGGTTCCCAATAAAAACTCAATTTGAATTCTGATACAGTAAAACCTGTCTTAAGCGGCCACACTCAAAAAAGACCAAAAATGGGTTTTCAAGACCAATTATCGCTTAATGCAGGTCAAAAGTATTGCAGAATGCTCCAAGGGGAGCATTCTGCAATACTTTCGACCTGCATTAAGCTACCATATGGCTTTAAGACCTTTGTTTTTTTGGGGGGGGTTTTAGAGTGGCCGCTTAAGACAGGTTAAGTTGAATTATTTTTGGGGTACACTGGATATAGAGAATAGGGTGTATTAAAGAAAACTATGAAAACATATGTTCTAGGTGCTTAAAAGAAACATCTAAATTTCGCTCTAGCTGAGCTAAAATACTGATTTGCAACTTTATTCATGAATAGACTTAGAAAATGTTTATAAATTGAAATAGTATAAAATTTTGCCATTTTTTGGTGCACCAAATAAAGGCAAAAAATAATTCTAATCTTGGTCTCCATTCAAAAAATTTAGTTAAACAGAAAAAAAAGTAAAATTCAAGTAGTTTTCAAGGCTTATGAGCAATTTTAAAGCATTTTTAAGGACTTTTCAAGAAAGCCCTCCCTATTCAAGTACTTTTCAAGTCTGTGTGAATCCTTGGGGCAGGCTCTTTACAAAACTGGGGGATGCACAAACTTTTGAAAACTTCAGATTTTTTCGAGTTTTCTAAATATGCCAGCAACTTTGCTTTCCTCTTTAATTGCACGCCGGTAGGTTGAACTTCAAGATTTATCTATTAATGAGATGGTAGGGGCCTGATGCTTTGGCTGTTTGTTGGGCCCACCGGGGTTTACCTGTTGGATTTCTTTTGCTCTGGTATTCAGTTTTATTTACAGTTGAGTCCTTATCTTTGCTTTATCTCCTTGTTATATCTTGATTTATATGTTTTAGGAGATGATGCATTGATAAGTTAGGGGTCTTTCATGCAAACCAAATATCTATGTGTCTTGATCCACATCTGAATTAAGGGTGAGGTTAGGGCCCTTAAACTGGTTTAAACCCTCCAGTTAAATATTTTACTGACCGTTCCAAGGCGGCACTTCTTTTGTGGATCTTTTATGGGTTTTTTTCTGTCTTGTGTTTGCTATTTCTTTGAGGGCATCTGTTTATATGTGCTTTGTGGTCACCTGGTGGGAAAGGGCTGACCTCTTGGCTCTCGTTTGTGGTGTCTAACTGTGAGTTTGTCACTTTCCCATTGGTATCCTGGGTCAGGTGTGGTACTTGATTGTATCGATTCCTGATCTATGCACCCTTACTTACTCTAGATAAAAAGTGGGTAATTATAAATTTTCTTATTTCTCAACCAAAAAATCTCAATAAGATGGGTCTTTTGAGCACCCAAAACAAATTTAAAAATGATAGCTAAGAAAATATTCAATTTTTTTTATTATCTATGCATAAAGGGAAACCAGACCAGCCCTTTTGAAGTCATGTTTTGAAGGATCAAAATCTAGCTTGAAAAATACTTTGGTAGAGGGTATTCTTGTTTCCAATTCTGCCAAATTGTTTTCAATTTTGACTATTCTGTGAAGATTTTTAAATATATGGGAAACCAGCCATGGCAACCATATTTTTTTTTGACATATCAAATTCATTTAGCCATTTCAGTAGAAGATAGGTCACCTACAAGATTGGGTTTGATATAAACTGTAAATTTGGGAATTTTCATGAGGGTTTTATTTTCGTGAAAATATGTTAAGTTTCGTGAAAACAAAATCCTCGCGAAATCACTCTGTCGATTACCGATATGGGTAAATCATACACAAGTCGCAAGAATGTCTTTTAATGCTATTCACGAAAATAAAATTCTCGCGAAAATTTCCGGATTTACAGTATGCAAATGATTCTCTCTATCTCATCTATCCTGTTGTTCTACCTACTTTGTGCTAATACAAATGGTTCATTTTCATGTACATCAAGGGCAGCAGCTCTCACACGGCCATCCTTCAAGGCAGCAGCTAAAGCATGCTCATCGACCAACCCACCTCTTGCTGTGTTCACCAAAAATGCACCTTCGAAAAACGAAAAAGTACAAAATTGTTTTAGTACACATATAAACCATTTAACCCTTAAAGCTACCCAAACATTGTTGTATACCCTGGCCCTGAGGTTATAAAACTTATTTCGTGCTCAGTTCAACTGAGCATGAAATTTCAACTGCCCATAAAAAGTAAAATGATTAAACATAGAAAATTTTCTTGCTTGAAATTGCTCGGATATTGTATTTACCATGCTAATAAATGTTAAAATGCCAACAACAATTGTTGGCATTTAAACATTTATGAGCAAGATGAATTTCATGGTTGAGCATGAAAAAAGATTAATAACCTTGAGACCTGTTTCAAGAAACCAAATAACACTTGATATTCCATATGAATCATCTACCAGCTGAGGATTCACATGAAAGTAGAAATCTTATTTCCCCTTTAATAAAGAAAGCTATCACAAAATTTATCGTTGGCTAAAGTTGTGATTGGTGCATTAAGGGTTAAAGTATAACCTTTTTATTATTTACCTTTAAGGCTCCTACTGAAAGATGCAGCATAGGGCATTATCAGATTCAATTGTTTCTTTAAGAAACCAAATCAGGTTTGATATTTTGTGTGAATTGTCTGTTATTAAAATGTTTGCAAAGGTTATATTATATAGACAGACAACATTAGCAGTTAAAAGTTAAAAACCTTAGAGAACATAGTGTGAATCTCAAAATGTCTTTGCTCATATAGAGAATCTTGCGCTCTATCAAAACAATGTCATTTGGCATGAATTTCATATGGCCAGATGTGTAACAACATGGCCAAAAAATGAATCAAAGCTAAAGGTTAAAAAATCATATTCAGTGACCCCAATCCCTTCAAACTCAGCATTTTAGTTCCAATTCCCATCTCCCCACCCCCCTCATCCAATCTGGCAAACCCCCAGCAGCAGGAGATACTCCCTCCCAAACCACCCCCATGTGTGGAGGAGCCGGCGTGGTGTAGGAGATAAACCATTCTCCTTGTACCCATGGCTCCTCAAGTCTGTCGGATGAGGCTCTAAGCTATTGGCCCAGTCTCCATATGGCCTTTGCTGTTGATGGGACATTAAACACAAACACACTCACTCATGCCCATGTGTGGGTAACATTGATTCAAGCCCGGATATGCCCTGTAATACCCCAGTTAGGCAAAAAAAATAAATATGTGTGTTTCAGGTTACATGAAATTTTAAAATAGGGATGGTAGTAGGAAAATATTTTTATTTTGTTAAAAGTTTTACATGGGGATGGGGAAACAAGATGGCCGACCTGGGAAATCCCTTGGAATCCCCTAAATATGCTTAAAAACTTTAGGGTCGGGAGCAAAAAAATTAGGCACAGTCGGGCAACCTGAAACACACAATTCTTTATTTTAGGCCTTAGCATGCAAAAGCGGGCCACTATTGACCCACCAGCGAAACGCCATTCCAATGGCGTTTCGCTGGTGGGTCAATAGTAGCCGGAGGATGTAAGATTGCTGGGACAGTACTGGGAGTGATGATTACCTGGTCTCATCTGTTTTATCGTGTAGTCATTGATGAGATGATGATTATGTTCGTTAAGGTTACAATGAAGTGAGACACAGTCGCTTTGAAATAATAGATCCTGTAATGTGTATACCCGTGTGATGCCTGCAAACAGAAAAACAAAACATACAATGTGAGTCAATGCTTATGATTTTGGTCCTTACTACAAAGCTGAGTAGTCAAGATTTAGACGAGTGTGTTCATCTGCAGTGTCCACAGAGCTTGCTCTGCTCACACATACTAAGCATGTAAGCACAGGTGAAAGTTAAAGTTTCCAAAACCCTGAACTTTCGAAATATGCAGTATGCCTACAAAATAATAATTTAAAGGGGGAGTTCCACCCTATATGGAATTTACATAGGGTTCTGCCCACGCACAGAATTTTATAAAATTTTGTAGAAGGATTGTCTATTACATGTGTGTTCTATTTGTGAGATATTTACCCATTCATCTATTTCAGTTGTTAAATTTAAATAATTTCAAATTTTAAAATTAAAAAAATGGACACCCTAATTAAAAGTAGCCCTAGGCGACAAGATTTTTAATTTTTTAACGTTAATTTATTCTCAACATGATGCTTAGTAATTTTTTATTATGTATGTACCATACATATATTTCAATGTATAAAATAAACAAGTCCACATCAAATTTTGTTTGAAGGTACCCCTAAATTTAATATTTTGAAAATATTTTCAACAAATTAAATTGTCATTTTTGCCTAGTTGCTGTTCTTGTCAACCTAAGAAATTTATAATAAAATTGTCCACACATGTGTTTGTTATAATCATAAAATCTCAAGAGAAAATAAAACCGGTAAAATGGAGTTTTTTGAATTTCAATCTTAATGGTCAAAATTTTGCAGAATGTAAAAATCAAGATTATATGTTAATTTCCAGCAGTATGCTCAATTTACATAGAGTTCTGTTCTGCACAGGCATAGATTTTGATGATATTATGCAAATTGACTGGCTTATAAGTATTTTGTTTTATATCGCTTTTCATTGGTTGGTTACAATATTTGGTATTGTACAATATGTGATTATAGGGGTACCCCCCAACTCAGCCCAATTTACATCTATCAGAAATCAGAATTTTTGAAATTGATAATTAGCTTCTAGCGTATGTGTGCGGTACACACATTACCATATCTGTCACATAAAATGGTTAAAATAATGTTTGTTTTTTTTGAATATTTACTCAAATTCAGCTGTAGAAATTATATCAACAATGTTTGGGTTTTAATTATGGTGTGTTACAGCCTTTGTCAAACTTTCCCATATATATATAATTTGACTATATGTGTAAGGATAATATTCACAAGATTTGAAGCCCAAAAATATATTTTGTTTGAATGGTGAGTCAGACTTTTGCTAAATGAATGAATATTATTGAATTCATCATTAATATTTATGCCCAGTTTTACAGAATTGTTTAGTATGTCAGCATTATGATGATGAGGTCATTTGAGAATCAAATTCCTGATTCTATAACCACGATGGAAATAACAGCACAAAGACTGTTTCACCTCATCTAATGTCAGATGTTCAGTATGTATACATTCAAAAATTCGCTAAGAGTTTCTTAATATTTGAAAATCCATTTATAATCTTAAAAAGTATCCTTTTTATTTTCATCAACTCCATTTCTATTTATTAGAGCAGTTTTAAAGCTTTTGTTAGAATATTAATGATTTTAAATGGGGTTTATAATAAGTATTTTTTGATACTCTTTTGAAATGTTTTGGCGGATAGAACTTAATACAGGAGAAATAACCACAACCAATACCAATTAAGATACAATGCAATTCAAATAGGATTCTGTGAACCATTCATTAAAATGCACACATTGAGTGACTAAGGGACTGCAAAATATGGATACTATTTAAATAATGTGGAAAACGGATCATTCCATAATAGAAATAAACTATAAAGTTTTAAAACTTAAGACTCAGTTTCACTCAGTCTCTGCATGACACTAAATGGAAAGTTCTGCAGCTCTCACTCTCATGCCTCCTAGCACTGGCTTAAATGGTCTTCTACTTTCTGCTGAAACTAAATATTCCAGAAGTACCAGAATATGAAAATACAACACTCCATCAATTTACGAGGGGAAAGTCTAACCCCATACAAAGACAACTGTGTGAAATCCAAGTTCGCTGAAAAAAGAACCTACCAAAATAGTGAGCACGTACACAATTTCTTAAACACTTGACCTGGTTTCACTTAGTTTATGAGTGCACATAGTCCTGAACCAATTTACCCTCAATATTTGATTCAGAGGGACATAAGATAGAGGAATTTCTAGGTGCAACAGGAACATAGAATGTAGATGGAGACGATGAATTACCTAGCATAAATCCTAATCTGTTTGAATTTTTTCAATGGCTGAAAGACATTAAGAGCATAAACACCTGTTGGTTTCAGTCCAAAAATAATTTGGAAACCAGTGGAAGATCTATTCACAAATGATATCTGCTGGACATCCACCCGTACAACTAGGTTCGAGAACGAGTGCTACTTATCAAGTGTTGCTTACAAAAATGCCAGTTTTATGCTATTGAATTAGCTAAAACTTCTGACACTAAAAATATCTTGGACCTAATTTGGATGAAGACACTAAATAGTGATAGTCAATGCGTTTAGAATAATGCTAGTGGAAAAACTGCATTTTGTAAGACCTAACTAGAATATTTTATATGAAATCATCTATAAAAATCAAAACTGACTTAACTCATTTCATGCAAATTATAGCACTGTTACCAGTGTCCAAATTTTATGAAAATTTACATTCATAAAGAGGATGTATTTGACCTACTTTTCTAAAAATATTATTGGTTGACAAAAACTGGAACATGGTAAATATTAGGATAAAATCCCCTATAGACACTAACTTTAGTGTTCAATATGGGGATAATTCAAATTTTGATGGGTCAGAAAAAAATATCTAGATGTATTCATACAAATTATTGGAAGTAAGGTATACCCTGGGGAGTCTTCTTTCATATTCCCTTCAAAGAATGTAGCAGTCAATAATGTTAATGATTTGAAACTGATATTTAATAGGTCCTATATTAGTACAAAAGGGTGTACATCAAGGTGCCCCCCTGTGGCCTAACAGCCTTCGAGGAATAAAATATTTTCATTTTTGCAGTTGTTATAATGTAGGTATTCAACATACAAAATATTATCCAAATCCATGCGTGGGCAGATTTGGAACTCCCCCTTTGAATGATCAATTGGCTTAAAACATACAGAAAATATATCAGAGAAGCCGTTATAATTTGCCTATTTCAGTCTCAGCATCCTGAATTCAGGAATAATCCAGAAAACTTTCACCCATGTGTAAGTAGTTGAAGGTACAATCCAAAATCTAGACCTCCAGCCCCACTATGAATCTGTGCATGCACATTTAAGGAACACTTTCAGGCATATGTGGTATGTACCATAATTTATGTTTGTTTGATTTGATTCTTTAGGTCTTATCAACAATCTTTCAGTTATATAGGGACAGGTCTTCCTGGGTTGAACCAGTACTAAGCTAGGATTAATGTGTCTTGCTCAAGGACACAGCGCAGTGACGCTGGTGAGGCTGGAACCCGCGGCCACTTGGTCTCAATTCAAGCACTCGACCACTGAGCCCCCTCCATAATTTATGACCTAAAAGGTTGGCCCATATGTGCAGGAATTTTCAACAATTTTTCGTTGCTATCAGAGATGTAGCCTGAACGCAAATATATATACGCACATAATTAAAACTGCATAGTCTATACTTTTGATTTTCTAATTTTTGAAATAAAGTTTCTATTTTTCAAGAATACAGTAAAAATATTCAAGTTCAGGTAAACATTTTACCATTTTCGTAAATCATAACAAATTATCACTACAAAACAACAGCATTTATGTTAAAAATCAACTGTCTAGAATTATTGGAGGGACGTAAATAATTACAAACAAGAGAAAAACACCTGTTTTTATAAGATAATTCACTTTTCCATGCAGTTTTCAGCTGTACTGAACATGTTTATTGTGAAAACATAACTTAATTCTATTTTTACAAATGATTTAAAAAGAAAAGAAAATTTTTCGAAAAATGTTCATAGTTACAGACCTAGTCTCTAAAAGTGAAACTGCTAAAACAAGCAAGGATTGTCTTGCGATTGTGTCACTTTTAAAATGGGGACTGCCCTTAAAGGACAGAATTTGCTCCCTCCCTCTGGGAGCAAATTAGGTCCTTTAACTAAAGAGTAGTCCCTTATGATATGGGAAAACAATAATTAATATCCATTGAATGTGTACATTTCAATATTTACATTCTCAGTGTAGTTGTCTTAGATGAAACCAACATTTCTGGCTTGGCTACTTGCATTTCTCGATGCAAAACATTGAAATGTCATGTGATCTAGACCGCAACTCTAGGCGGAGTAATGTCAATGTCAGCCAATAACATTCTTTATCAACATTTGTGTGACATCATTCACATACTGTCACGACGTTATATTCACGAGTTTCGCGCCCTGGCTGTTCCAACACCATCGTTACAAATGAAATATTTCATTCTATAAGGATAACTGAGGGGGTTGGGTGGAAGATAATTAAGTAAATTTGATTGATAATATAGAATGTAAATATAAGGATTGAAATTCATATTTTAAGCTTGCACTGGATGATGAAAAACATGAGATATTTCAATTTTTTCCAAGAAGCCACATTAAAATAGCTCATGTTTTTCATGATCCAGTGCAAGCTTAAAATATGAATTTCAATCCTTAAGTATGCACATTACACAACAGCCATTTCCTTTACTATGCCTCAAAACAAAAGTGCCACAGGAAGCTCAGCCTATACAATGCTTCACTACTCAAATCGTTTTATAGGAGGCAGCTTTAAATTCATTATGTAGCCCATACAGTATTTTGTATAATAAACTTTTCTTAGAAAGCATTTGTCTTATGCAACTTGTCTCTGGCTGTATGGATAGAAAACAAAGAATTTCTAGCGATAAGGCGAGCAATCTCCCTAAACGAGACATTCGTTTTATTTTGTTGAAATGACGACTGGAGAAACTAGGCACATTAAACAAATATATACAAACGGGCCGTCGATGCACCATTGCCCCCGAATTTGTATATTTAAAACGTGATTTCCTTAGTGCATGTAATAACTCTACTTCTTATTGAATGGGAATTTATTTCGATCATCAACTGTACTTGTTATTCAGTAACATATATGGGAACTAGACCGTTAAACAAGGGAACCAATCGTCCTATCACGCTATGTACAGTTAAACTATTTATACAGTTGATGTACAATAAAAACGACCATCTTGCAAAGTGGTCTATTTTTTGTCAGATATTTGATGTCTTCTTTCGCTTATACAACCCCTTTGCCCCCCTAGACCCAAGACGCCCTTTACATATGTTATGTATTTGTATAGCGACATTTAATTGTCCAAAGGGCATCTTGGGTCTAGGGGGGCAAAGCATCTAAAAACAAACTGAAAGACGCCAGTTTCATCTTTTCAATGACAAACGTCACAATTTTAAGTATATTTCGTACGCATACGCAGAAGAAAAACTGCAAAGTTTCGAAAATGAAGGGTACTTATATCCTTAATATTTAAGCACTTTTACTTTTTGAAAACCTGCAAAGGATTTACTAAAACTCTCGTCTAAACGGCACCCAGTCTAAAGACGTAAAATGAGGGGTGGGAGTAGAAGGCGCAAGTTTTAACAATTTTGTAAATGATGAATCGCTTTGAAACCTATTTTGATGCTTTCTATGTAAATTTTACTACCGGAACAGACCAATATTAAAAACATTAGGGCAATTTCAAAATTTAGGTTTTGTAATCATGTCAACTAGGGAAAATATACGCCTTATCGCTAGAACTCCTTTGCAAGAAGCATTTCAGATTGGATATCAATGGGTTAAAACAACAAACAAAATAAAAACTTTAAATAGTTTAAAAATGCACCTACCTAATGATTTTTCTATCCCATCTGCTAAATAGGGATCATAAAATATGACGTTGAAACCAAATACTTTCGCTCGTAATGCTACTGCTTGCCCTACTCGCCCTAGAATAAACAACCATACATTTCCATAGGTTTAAATAAACAGAATTTTTGAACCTAAAATTGTAAAAAAAAAATAATCTTACCCATCATTTTTAACATATGTTTTGGGTGCTCAAAAGAACCGTCTCATTGAGATAAGCAAGCATTTTTAGTGTAAAATTTAGTTTATTTTCTAATCAATCAACCTGAACATGTTTTGGGTGCTCAAAGGAAGCATCTCAGTGAGACAGTTCTAAGGTGGTTCTTATTAGTACCCACAAGAGTTTCGGTTCAGAAAAAAAGAAAATAAATTCAGAATTACCCCGGTCTAATATGAATGCCAGAACTGAGTGAGAACACATCTCGATCCTACTAGTACTTTGACAGGATGATGCCTGATTTTGTTTTTGACAAAAACGGTGTTCCAGTTTTAGCAAATTATTTGTTGTGCCACTGATATATAGAACTTGCAGGTATGAAGTGAAAGTTGATGAGAAAAAATAAGCAACAATTACTACAAATGGAAGATCAATTTTTGAACGTATGACCAAGGTATGAAGCCTATACTGTTAAATGGTCGCTTTTATGGAAATTTTAAAGCAAAAGAATTTGTTTTTAGTTTGTTTTGATTCTTTATATCCCAGTCAACAGTTTTTCAGTCTAGTCCAGATGGGTTCCTGGGTTGAACCAGTACTAAGCAGAGATAAAGTGTCTTGCACAAGGACACAACACAGTGTCTCTGGTGAGGTTCGAACCCCGCAACCTCGAGTCAAGCACTCTACCACTTAGCCACGGCGCTCCTCAAAACAAATTATTTGTTACAAACTAAAATACTACTTTGAAATAGTTGACAAATGCTCAGTTATGTGTCAGATGTAAAATTATTGAAGACTAGCATTAATGAGGTAATAATGCCAAAATTGGCGGTATGGAAAAAAACATTAAGCATGCATGTAATCTTTCATACCTAATCCCACAATGCCCAACGTATCTCCTCTTATTCTCGCTGAATCACGTGCTGCTTCTCGTAACTGTTCTGGTCCGCTAATTTTCTTCCCCTCCCGCACCATGTTGGCTAACCAGTAGGTTCGCCGATACAAATTAAGTATTAAACAAATGGCAGAATCTGCTACTTCTTCTACACCATACCCTGGTACATTACACACGGCTATACCTGTAAGCCAGAAATACATCTATAAATACATCAGATCAAACATCCCTGACTTTGCAAAATTCAAGGACTTTTCAAGGATGATTAAGCACCTCTTCTACAGTTTCAAACACTTTTCTGGGCATATTTCATTTCCAAGAAATGACCAATGATCGATTAAACACCAACCAATGAAACTACTAGAAATGTTTACAGTGCTTCTTATTTGGATACAAAACCATAAGGTTTGATGGCAAAATGTTTAGAATATATAGAACTAGAGGACCTGAAGGTCCTGGGGCGCTCACATGATCTCCTTAATTATTGTAAAACAGGTCAAGATCAACTACAGCTTATATGAAACATATTTTGTTTTACCATATATGGGGGTTGCAGCCATTTTGCTCCAGTAACCTAAACAATCTATTAGCCCAGTGATTTCTGAGAAAAGATGTTTAGATAGGTATGTAGTGGTCCAAATGAGTGGCCTTGGATTAAAGGTCACATGTCAGCTTGACAATTGGTACTTATATAAAACCATTGTCTCATTACGTTAAATATTTCTCACAGGTATTATGATTTCGGCTAAAACAGACATAGAAATATAAACATTTTAAGATTTTCCCATTATAAATGCATTAGGAATCAAATTTGACATTGTCAAGGTCAATCTAGATTCATCATTTGTGCAAACCTGGTAGGGACCACATCCTCAATGCTACTTAGTAAGCCCCAAGGCCATTGGCGTTTTGGTTCGATAGAAGAAGATATTTAAATAGTTTTTACCATATATGGGCTTGGTGGCCATCTTAGTCATGTGACCATAACAATTTGTACAAATTTTGGCTAACCAATCAAAAGGAGTGGTCACATGAAATTTGATTTCCATAGGCCTAGAGGTTTCTGAGAAAACTATGTTTAAATATGTTGATAGGACTCCAATATGAGCGACCTTGGCTGAAGGGGCAAAGGTCAACCTTGACCTTTGGAACTTATTTATAGCCATTGTCTCATTAGTTTTAGCATATCTAGTAAGAATAATGACTTTGGCTTTAACAGTATTCAAAAAATCAACTTTTCAAAAAAAATCCCATTCAAATGCATTAGAAAGCAAATTTGACCTTGACGTTAAGCAGGTCAAGGTCAACCTAGGATCATTATTTGAACAAACTTGGTAGGCCCAACACCCCTAATGCTACATACCATGTCCCAAGGTCATCGGCCTTCTGGTTCTTGAGAAGAAGATTTTTAAAGGGTTTTTACCATATATGGGCGTGGCAGCCATCTTGGTCATGTGACCTAAATGTTTTGAATAAATTTTGGCTATCTTATCATAAGGAGTCTTCACATGAAATTTGAGTTCGATTGGACAAATGGTTTGTGATAAAACTAAGTTTTAATATATTGATTGGACCACAATATGAACAACCTTGGCTGAAGGGGCAAAGGTCAACCTTGACCTTTGAAACTTATCTATAGCCATTGCCTCATTAGTTTTATCATATGAAGTAAGAATAATGACTTTGGCTTCAACAGTATTCAAAAAACCAACTTTTCAAAAAATTTCCCATTCAAATGCATTAGGAAGCAAATTTGACCTTGACATTAAGTAGGTCAAGGTCAACCTAGGATCATTATTTGAACAAACTTGGTAGGCCCAACACCCCCAATGCTACATACCAAGTCCCAAGGTCATCGGCCTTCTGGTTCTTGAGAAGAAGATTTTTAAAGGGTTTTTACCATATATGGGCATGGCGGCCATCTTGGTCATGTGACCAGGACCATTTGAACAAACTTTCGTTCCCGCATCCTAATGAGTCTCCACATGAAATTTGAGTTTAATTGGCCCAGTGGTTTCAGAGGAGATGTTTGAAAATGTTGATGGACGAACGACGGACGGACGGACGGACAACAGAGTGACTGGTATACTATTAGCTCACCCATGAGCCTTCGGCTCAGGTGAGCTAAAAATGACCATTAATGGTCATTTTTCTATATTATCTAACATTTTGTATTGACTATAATTACACATTATCATATGGCGTGTCTGGGAGTGATATAACAACACATATCAAAATCTGTAAACAACTTGTGGTTTACAGATTTTGGTAACATTATGTTTTGACTGCCACATATCTTTGCGTTTACACGCAAAAAAACTTGATTTCAAAGTAGCTTTAGGGTCATATGATAAACAAAATCTAACATCTGTGCTCCTGTTTTATTGAATGTATTAAACTAATTGTGAGAAAGAGATAAAATGCTCAGCAAGCCTCGCATTTTATCCCTTTTTCCCAACTCAATTAATAAATTCAATGAAACAGGAGCACTCGTGTAAGATCCTCTACTTAAAATGTTCTCTCTGTAAACTACCCATCAATTCCAATAGACATTGCAATGTTTATTGTTATAGAAGAGACAAAAGTTGGATTGATTATCGAAAGTCATAAACTTTTATGTATTCATTTGCCCTAAACAAGTAATTTTCGAGTAACTCGATTAATCAGCACAAGTTTCTTGCTACTTCATTAAATAGGAAAAAATAAGCACAATTTGTGTAAATTGGAAGAAAAAAATACAGACAGACTAAAATGTCTGAGCTGTATCAGTGTCTTTGACCCTTTAAGTAATAAATTAAAGACAATTTGACCAGCAACATTATTTCTCTCTCCCAATTGTATAACCCCTATATCCTCATGATATAGGGGCAAAGTTATGGGAATACAGCTTTTACATGGGTTGCAATGATATTTTGTTTTAGTGGTAGAATTTTTCATATCGTATTTGTTTGGATGGGTGTCGTCATATATGACCTAGTCAGGGCTCATACAGGCATGTACTATGAGTACAATTCAAGTACTTTTCAAGGACTTCTAAAAGCCTCTCCAACAGTTTTCAAGGACTTAAAGTTAATGAAAAAGCGGATCTAAGAGTTAAAATTCTACTTCAGAAATGCTAGACTGAGATAATGTAGACATTAGTACTGGAAAATTAGTATAAAATTGTTGTGCCTATATTTGGTGCAGCATTTGCAGTAGGGCTGGCTAATTAAAGCCAGAATGCTAATCAATAATCAGTCCTTGCATTTCGATATATAACCGATTAGTAATCGCTCAAACTTGACAGAGGGTCTCGAAACGTTTTGACAACTCTTGCATGGTCAATGACATTGATTTCCCCATCATTTCGCAAAACAACACTAAGTAGCATGTGTTATATATTCAAAAGATAATAGGTTTTAAAGAAAAGTGGCATCTCTGCTCAAAACAAGGCGTCATCCACTCTGTTGGAAGAAAATTGACTTGCTAATTAGCAAAGTCGGTAATTAACTTGCTGTCGGCCATTGTTGTTGCTTATTTCACGTTGCGTGACGTCATACAAAAGGAAGTCAAGTATGCATGACACGAACACCTTTGTGTAAAATAAGACCCGCTGTAAACGTCCGTAAAATTTAAAGCTTCTAAACTCAAATTTAACCGCGGAGAAAACAATTTTTATGCTAGATTATTCATCTGATGAATATTTCCTGATCTTGTACTTCTTTAAAACAGAGAAGCGAAAGTATAAGTTTTTCTAACAATCAGTTGTTGAGTTAGCCTGCAGAGTACAAGGCTTGAAGGCAATTAGGCTTGGATTTTAATTGAATAAATAGACAGAATATCCATTTAAAGTAACCGATTTTTGAATTTTCATATCGATAATCGTTTTTCTTTTGTATATTGACCGATTAACCGATATTTCGATTAATCGTGCCAGCCCTAATTTGCAGCTGAGATTCAAAAATTAGCGGCAGCCTATATTTTCATTTTTTGTTGCTGCTCTAAGAAACAAAATGAGACTATGTTGCACTGTTTACGGCCAGGTCTTCAATTAACATTAAATAGCAGCCTCATTTTTCCTGAATAGCAATTATGATAATGACAAAATTTGTAGTCTGCTGCCGGTGTGATATTGGTGCTTTAAGGGGTTAATAACAGTTGACAGTATAAAATACATGTAATTCCAGAATTGTCTCCCATGGTTTTTTGAATGAAATTCAAGTTATACAGGTTACCCCAAAACAGTGTACTTTGAGTTTGACAAACAGTTGAGATTCAGGTGAAATGCCTCATCAGGGCCTGCACCAGAATAGACATTGATCAAGACTCCAGGGATATACATATAATGCTCTACTGGATTAGCAAGCACAAAAACATTTACATGTGTTTTGTATACAAAGAGCATGCCAACAAGTCAATGAAATAAAATTGCTTTTATGTCCGAAAATCTGCTTTAAAAGTCCAATAGCCTGTCATTTCTACATTAAGATGTTTTGAACAAATCGACTTCCTAAAGAATTTAAGATGAAACAGCATAGGTTTAGATAAACAAAAATTTTAAGCGCAAAATTGTAAATTTTTTCTTACCCATAATTTTTAGCATATGTTTTGGGTGCTCAAAAGAACCGTCTCATTTAGACCATTCTTTTTGAGTACCCACAGCATATGTTTTGGTTGCGAAATAAGAAAATTTCTTTTCTGGTACGCACTCTTAACTAAAGGCCTGAAACAGTAGCTATTTCAACTATCTTTCAGTACATTGACTTTGTTAGCTGTTATGAATGATGAACCAGTGTGATTGTAAAAACTTTTGTTTTGGCCATTTCGCATGTAAGAGGGCTAAAAAACCCTGCTCTGCTGACTTGACGAGCTATCATAAAATGTCTGAGCTGTATCAATGTCTTTATGTAACACATTAAAGACAATGTGATTAGCAACATTATTTCTCTTTCCCATCTGTATAACCCCTTTATCCTCATGATATAGGGGCAAAGTTATGGGAGCACGGGCCCCAGATAAAGATCTGAAACAATGAGTATTTCAGCCACCTAGACTAATAAATTTTCTTATTTCTCAACTAAAACACATGTTGTGAGTACTCGAAGGAACTGTCTCAATAAGACGATTCTTTTGAGCACCCAAACCATATGTTAAAACTGATGGCTAGGAAAATATTCACAATTTTTTGTTATATTTAAATCCACATTTTGAGCACTTTACTTCCTATTTATTATTCAATGCACAAAAATAAAATATACAATTACAGTAACATTATTTTCTTTAAAAATATGGGGACAAGCAGGACAGAGTAACTGTGCAAACTCAGATCAGACTGCTCATAAAGAACAGTCTGATCTGGGTGTACACTGTTTAATTTTTCATCATTCTTTGTAGAAACAAAACTCTGAAATCACTTTACATAAACAAAGAGCTACAGGGGACAAAAATATTTCAATTTTGCACTTGTCCTGCAGGACGAGTGACTTACAATTTTCGCTCATCCTGCAAACACATGCACTTGTCCTTTAAAAGCTATGCAATAAAGAACATAACAAAGTAATTATGTAATATGACTTCCTCGAGTAATTCTTCCCCAAGCACTCGTCCTATAAGACGAGTGCTTTGGGAAGAATTACTCGTCCTTTCTAGATTTCACTCGTAATTACGAGCAGACGAGTGGAATTTTTGTCCCCTGAGCTACCTCTGTAGATTATCTTTCATAATGCCAACTGAGACCTTGTCCATGGTAACGTATATCACACTTTTTCCAATAGCCAATGCCACACAAGAATTCACTTCTATTCTTCATAGTCAGCATCTCTCCAGTAAAAGCAGGTACATTTTCATTCTATTTAGATTAGTTTCAAAAACAATTGATCTACTGAAATTGCTAGTGAAACTTGAAAACACCTGCATGTACTTTCTCCAGGGAGACAACTTCTGTAAAATGTCCAGTAGGGCGCCTCCTTAGGAAACTCCATTTTTGGCAAGTCTACTCATCAAAGGAAGAATTTGCTCCAATAGGGAGCAAATTCTTTCTTTTAATAGTAGACTAGTTATCTCCCCTAAAAAATTTCTTCATAAAACTAATTATCCCCCTTGAATTTTTTCCATAAATTAAGTTATCTCCCCGGAGTTTTCTCCCCAATATTAAGGACTTACCAAAGTCTCCCGCTGCTTTCACATCTACATTGTCATAACCGCTACCTATCCGAACTATCACACGTAAACTTTTGAATTTTTCTAAGTCCTCTTTACTTAATGTTATAGTGTGCCACATTAATGCTCCTACTGCTTCATTTAACACCTGCAAAATTAAGGCAACATAATTCAATAGCGTAGTATTTTCAAAGAGCAAATGAGCAAGTGCATCAGACTTTGGTACCAATCCATAGGTCAAGATAAACAAAATTTGAGCGTTAAATTGTCAATATTTTCTTAGCCAGCAGTTTTAACATATGTTTTGGGTGCTCAAAAGAACCGTCTCATTGAGACGGTTCGTCTCATTGAGACGGTTCTTTTGAGTACCCACAACATATGCTTTGGTTGAGAAGTAAGAAAATTATTTTTTGATTATGCATTCTTAACTAGAGATCTGTAGGGATCTAACACTACATCAGACTATCAATATATCGCAAAAGATGCAATGTAACCAGTATCGGCAACTTTAGTCCTTTGACTATCGAAATAGTTTCAATAGTTTTTAAAACTAAGGACTTTCACTTTCCATTGAATTGCTTTGGCACAAAAAGAAAGATAAATGACATTTAAGTATTTAAGTTACTGTATATACAATGTATATTTTTTGCATGTATTTTTTTTTTGGGGGGGGGGGGGGGGGGGGGAGGAGGGGGTGCATTTCAGCAAAATTAGTGTTGGCCTTTGACAATATTCTGATGTTTTACTGTTATTATTACTGTACGAAACTAGTACAGTAGAATCTGTGTAAAACGGCCATTCAAAAATAGACAAAACAAGGATCTTAATGACAAATGGTAGCTTAATGAGGGTCGAAAGTATTGCAGAATGCTCCAGAATACTTTTGACCTGCATTAAGCAATAATTGGTCTTGAAACCAATATTTGGTCTTTTTACACAGGTTTTACTGTACTTTAAACAAGCATGTTTCAAACAAAAGTATCTCAATACTATTGCAATGGTAGTCCATGGCAATGGTACTTCCTGCAGAGTATAGCCATTACATCCCTTACATTGGCACAGTCGGTTTTGATTTGACCGTACTTCGAAGATGAGACAGAAAAATGCTTTTTAAGGAGGAAAATTTTACACTTAGCTTTCTTCCAACTTTGGAAGTATCTACAAATTCAAACTATCTTATAAATGTTGGCCAGTTCATATTCCTAGTATGTCTAGTCAGCATATGACACTACTCTGTGCTATTTAAATACAGTAAAACCCATCTTAAGCAGCCAATCAAAACGAAGATCAAAATTGATTTCAAGACTGATTATCACTTAATGCAGGTTAAAAGTATTACAGAATACTCCAAGTGGAGCATTTTGCAATACTTTCGACCTTCATTAAGCTACCATTTGTCATTAAGATCTTTGTTTTGTCTATTTTTGAGCGGCCGCTTAAGACAGGCTTTACTGTACAAGACATTATTGCTTTCTTGTTGGTATAAGGGGCATTCAAAAAGTGTTTGGTTTCAATTACTCATAAATATATGCTATTGCAGAAGAAAAGATACATTTCATCTTGAAGAGAGTTTCGGGAGATTCCCTTAATCTTAGTAGATAAGCGGGCAGTTAGCTCTTTATTATTTCTTCATACAGCTTACTTTGTGGCTGCTGAGAGCCTTCCTACGAGCACCAAATCAAATAATTTCGCAGAACAATAAACAGTAAAACCTGTTTTAAGTGGCCACTCAAAAAAAGACAAAAACAAAGAACTTATTGATAAATGGTAGGTTAATGAAGGTCAAAACTTTTGACCTGCATTAAGCGATAATTGGTCTTGAAAACCCATTTTTGGTATTTTTTTTGAGTGGCCGCTTAGGACAGGTTTTACTGTATTGCCATTAGGGTCTTATCTAGGGGTACACATTTCACATGTATTACCTTCTCGTGTATTTCTGAAGTGGACTGTGCATCACAAAAAGCTACTGTTGCCACATCTTTCAAGATGGGCATCTCAACAGAACAGTCTCGCCCATCTAGCAGGGCGATCAACGGCCGAGGGTGCATAGGCCCATTCGGAATTGGTCCTCTTATTGCCACTGAAAGAGAAAAGTAAACTTTACTGTAAACTATTTGGGCCTCGACGCGAGAAAACCTGTCTTTGGGGGTTTGCGAACAACAAACCTGTAGACCAGCCTGCGCATCTGAGCAGTCTGATCAGCGCCTTTGTTATTCACATTTTGGAAAGTATCATATCTAAACTTGCTACGAGCAAAAATTCAATTGTCTAGCTAGTCTTTGTATCCTAGGAGACTGGTTTGAATCTCTGTTTGTTGGAAACCCCGAAGAGAGGTTCTGTCGTGACGAGGCCCTTTTAATATTCACAGCATCAAAATTTGGCGATTTTAAAAGACTGACATAATATTGGCATAGTTTAATCTTGGCAGTTTCCCAATTTAACACCCTTGAAAGTTGTTTTCTATTTCCATAGCCGCCACTTTAATGGAAAGAATAAGCTCCCTATGGGGGAGCATATTCTTTCCCTTAACAGTAGCCCAGGGAGCATATTCTATCCTTTATCAGTAGCCCCTTTTAAGGTATTATGTTGAAACACTTCTGAACTGTTCAAAAAATGGGTTTTGACAGATACCAACTTACTAAGGGTATGTGCCCATTTATTGCTTATTGTGTAACTAATTGTAAAACTGTATTTCTCATATTTTGGCGATTTTAGTTTCTAGTGCCAGATAAAATACCCGCCAAATAGAAGTGTTTTACAGTAGTCAGTTACTTTATCCGCTAAAATGTGTCCAAGCGCTGAAAAGGATCGCCATTAAGTCACCTCAAAGACTTTTACAAGGGTGAGTTGAAATTTTTAAAAATCCTAAACTTTAGAAATTCATATCTTAAAACCTGCAGTATGGCTAAAAATGCTATCATTTTCAAGTTTAGATGGTTGACTGTCTATAAATGAGCTCAAAATAAATAAGAAAAGATGGTATAATCTGCCGAATTCAGCATTTTGAAGCTGACTTTATATGGAAAGTGGAAGAAAGTGGACTAGATTTAATGTCAAGCAATTTCATAAAAACTTTATTTTACTTCTTACACTATCGAAAATAATACCAAATGTTTATAGCTATATAATAAAAGGGTTATCACACTGATGTCAGTGAATATTGTTGTTTGTTGGTGTATCTATGATCGCTTGCAAGCTCACATTTCTTCGGTATCCCAATTTGGGACAATATTCACCGTTATCAATGCGATAATCCTACATTACTTTGTTCTCCATCGGCTTGTTTTGTTTGTTTGGTTTTGATTCTTTACGTCCCAGTCAACAGCTATGGTCATGTCTGGACGGTCAGTTGACCTAACCACACCTGGGCAAGCTTGACTAAGCAGTTAACCAGTACTTTGTGCACATACTTTCGCTTGCAACTGACAACAACGCTTCTTAAATCAGCAGAAGGGAGGAGAATGGCTGTAGAAATTATTTCATGATCAATCTCCATGAAAGTATGGGACTGGGCCGGGATCGAACTCTCGAACCCTGGATCTGCAGTCAGACACATATCTGCAGTCAGACACGTTACCCACTGTGCTGCGCGGCCCGCGTACATCAGCTTGTAGCACAAGTAGTTCGGTCACTTACTTGGACTGTTGGGTATATCGTGTCTGGGTCGTTTCACAGGCTGATGAAATGGTTTGTTTTTGTCCATGTGACTGTGGAGGGCTACTCCACTCCTTGCTTAGGATCGGCCAGAACTGGGGGCTTCAGAGGATCACTGCACAACTCAGAAAATCCTGAAAAGAGACAGAACTTAAGAATTTAAAAATATATTACGGTAGATGTTCTAAAATTTTTAACACTAATTGCCTGACATTAAGGCCCAGACAGTGAAGACTCAGATCAGACTGCTTCTTTAGAAACAGTCTGATCAGGGTCTTCCCTGTTTGTTATTTGGACAAGCATTTTGTGAATTCCAGTCCTGATAACCAACATTTTATTTGAGAACAGAGAGAGAAAAAAGTTCAAAATTTTATAACCCTTATCGTAACCAATAGAAGTACAAGAAATTCCAAGAAATTAGCCTGCACATGAGATATAGGTACTGGTAGTAATAAAATAGGTGACCAGTGGAGCTTAAGATAAGCCTGTACACATACACAATCTCACCACAGCCTTTTATTGCTCAAACAAAATAGGCCAGCTCATTAGATTATTCATTGCACTGTGAGTAAAATCTCTCTTTCAGCATGCATAGTGATACATAGCTATCTAGTATGCCCTCTTAGCTTTAATTTGTATGCGTTGATGCTTCATGTCCCATCAACAATTTTTTAATCATGTCGGGACTCAGAACAACATGTCAGGACTCAGGACAGTTCTGGTCTTCCTGGATTGAAACAGTACTAAGAATTGAATAAGGTGGCTAACAGTCAATATCCCTCTTATATAAAGCTTAGCTATGTGCTAAAAGCTAGTGAACTTGGCAGGTGTGTGAAGCCTCCAGATAAAAGAGCACAGTAAAAAAAGTAAATTTTCTTATTTCTAAAACAAAACATATGTTGAGACTTCTCCAAATAACATTCTAAATGTGATGGTTCTTTTGAGCATACAATAACAGATGTTAAAATTTTTGGATAAGAAAATACTAACAATTTTACGCTAAAAAAATATACAAAATGTATCTCGACCTATGGAAGCATCAAAGAATCTCATTGTATTGTATTTTACTGCAGATTATAGTTCCCACAGACTTCTAACAAACATCAGCAGGTATTTTACCTGGACTAGAGAAATGAATGGAATGCACAAAACAGCAAAAATACTGTTTGTGCATTTAAAGTACATAATAAGTAATAATAAGAGTGAGATCAATCACTTACTAAAACAAGAAACAAGGCTCAGGGTTGCCACTCAATATCCATTTAAAATTCTCTGACTTTTCACTGACTTTTCCCTAACTTTCAACCGTTTTCCAGACCCTTTTGGAAGGCCAATTTTAGCCATTTTCATCCATCGACTATTCGAAGATTTTGCACAAATATTTGAACTTGCTGATTTAATCTATAAAGAAAAATTTTAAACCATAAATATTAGAAAAGGAATGTTTCTGAACATAAATTGCTTGCAATTTATGTTCAGAAACATTCCTTTTCTAATATTGCTTGCAAATTATGGAAACTAAAATTTCCAGAAGCCTGTTAACTAGCATCTTTTTAGGAAAATTTTGGAATTCCCTGACTTTCCCCTGACCTGGAAAATTTTTCATTTTCCAGAACTTTTTCCCTGACCATGGCAACCTTGAGGCTTCATTAACCCTTTGTATACTAATAGATTCTTCTTTCTCGTTTGATACAATAAACTTACGATAGTCCATTGTACGTATCTAGGGGTGTCAGGTTATAATTGTCAGGTAAATTTTTTTCAAAAAGTAGTGTATTCTTTTGTCTGAAGATCTTTTTTACCTTTACAAAAACTGTAGACCCTGTTGAAAAGCAGCATTACTGGGTCTTCACTGTTTGCAAAAGTACTCGTTTAGGAGTTTCCCAAATACAAAGGGTTAACCCGTTTTAAACCAATGGATTTTTCCAAAAGGTTTGATTATCCTATTTATATCCAGAAGTCCAGAAATGAAAACTTTTGGTAGTGTAAAATGAATATATTTTCTTACTCATCATTTTAAATATGTGTTTTGGGTGCTCATTGAGACGGTTCATTTAAGTACCCACAGCATTCTTTTTGGTTGAAAAATAAGAAAACTAATTTTCAATTATGCTTTCTTATCTGGAGGCTCCCCCACCCCCAATTTCTTAGCAAACAGTGCAGAACCTGATCATCTGGGTCTTCACTGTTTGCAAAAAACCTGGTAAGGGGTTTCCAGTCTACAAATAGTTAACTCTTTGCCTGAAGTGTTGTATGCTGATACATGTAACCTTTGTAAACAGGTCAGGCACAACAAAATGTGGCATTTTGACATGAATAGACTCAGACTAGCCTGTGCAGCCTTCGGTTAAGCTTAGAAACTTAAAAGGTTGTTTAGTCAGTAGCTTAACAGTCATAGAATATTCAAGCAACTAGGAAAGGCTCTGATCAGACTGCGCATATGTGCAGGCTGATCTGAGCCTTTGCTAGTCACACATACCACATTGCTGGAAATCTCATGTCGCTGCTCATCTGTTTTTTGAAACATTAAGCGAAATGCTAATTCTAGGTTGCACCATGCACAGTTTTCCCATGATTCGACTTGTATCGGTTATGATTTGGATGGTTGGGTTGTGTCCTCTGAATCAATACAATACTTTTCGAGACTTCAAACAAGCGTTGTATAATACTTGTGGTACAAATAACTCCAGATTAGCCGTTATCTTTCAAAATTATTTTCTGCATTTCTTGGAAGACACGATTTATTAAAGTTAAACAAGTTTCAAGAATTTGGTCGAGGGGAGATGATTCTTTCCACTGCTAGCATCATGCTTTCACCTAAATTTAAAGGACCAGAATTTCCCGTGTCTGGAGCTAAGTTTGCTCCAGAAAAACTGATTCATTGCAAAAGGCATAATTTACAATCTCCGCCTTAAACCATATTGAAGTATATAGTGAGCGTACATTTTTAAAGGAGTTGTTGCTTTATAATATGTTGCTCAACCGCTTGTTTATGCCATGAAGACAACATTTTCAAATTTTGCTGTGTCATTTAAAAACTAGAGGACCTGAAGGTCCTGAGGCGCTCACCTGATCTCTTTAATCATGTTAAAATAGGTCAAGGTCAACTACAAGGTATATCAATAAAACATATTTTGTTTTACCATATATGGGGGTTGCAACCATTTTGGTTGAGTGACCTAAAACAATCTATTGAATACTCCGTCAAACAGGCCAGTGATTTCTGAGAAACCAATGTTTAGATAGGTATGTGGCAGTCTAACTGAGTGGCCCTGGATGAAAGGTCACAGGTCAGCTTAACATTTGGTGCTTATATAAAACCATTGTCTCAGAAGGTTAAACATTTCTCGAAAGTATTATGATTTCGGCTTAAACGGATATAGAAAAATGAACATTTCAAGATTTTTCCCATATAAATGCATTAGGAATCAAATTTGACCTTGCCATAAATTAGGTCAAGGTCAAGCTAGATTCATCATTTGTGCAAACCTGGTAGAGACCACATCCCCAATGCTACATACCAAGTCCCAAGGCCTTTTGTTCCAGAGAATAAGATATTTAAAGGGTTTTTACCATTTATGGGTGTGGTGGCCTTGACCTTTGAAACTCATTTATAGCCATTGTCTCATTAGGTTTAACATATCAAGTGAGAATAATGACTTTGGCTTCAACAGTATTCAAAAAATCAACTTTTTAAAAAATTTCCTATTTAAATGCATTAGGAAGAAAATTGGTCAACTGAGGATCATCATTTGAACAAACTTGGTAGGCCACACATCCCCAATGCTACTTACCAAGTACCAAGGTCATCAGCCTTCCAGTTCTGGAGAAGACGATTTTTAAAGGGTTTTTACCATATATGGGCATGGCGGCCATCTTGGTCATGTGACCAAAATATTTTGCATAAATTTTGGCTAACTTATCATAAGGAGCCTTCACGTGAAATTTGAGTTCAATTGGGCCAATGGGTTGTGAGAAAACTATGTTTCAGTATATTGATAGGACTCTAATATGAGTGACCTAAGCTGAAAGGTCAAAGGTCAACCTTGACCTTTGGAACTTATTTATAGCCATTGTCTCATTTAGTTAAACATATCAAGTGAGAATTATGACTAAGGCTTACACAGTTTTCAAAAACATCAACTTTTCAGAAATTTTCCCATTTAAATGCATTAGGAAGCAAATTTGACCTTGACTTTAAGTAGGTCAAGGTCAACCTAGGATCATCATTTGAACAAACTTGGTAGGCCCCACATCCCCTATGCTACATACCAAGTCCCAAGGTCATCGGCCTTCTGGTTCTGGAGAAGAAGATTTTTAAATGGTTTTTACCATACATGGGCATAGCGGCCATCTTGGTTATGTGACCAGGACCATTTGAACAAACTTTCGTTCCCCCATCCTAAGGAGTCTCCATATGAAATTTGAGTTCAATTGGCCAAGTGGTTTCAGAGGAGAAGATGTTTGAAAATGTTGACGGACGACGGACGGACGGACGACGGACACCGGAGTCACTGGTATACTAATAGCTCACCTTGAAGCCTTCAGCTCAGGTGAGCTAAAAAACTAACAAGAAATATGACAATAATCCATATTTCAAATCTCAAACTATTAAACTATTACTGGTTCCCCGGTATCTCTTATACATACATGTACATGTACTTAGGTAAAATGGACACTTTACAATTGATCTAATAGAAGCAGGTGACTCCGAGAAAAACTACATGGCCACCCACAACAAGCCTAACTCATGAGTAAAAGTTCAAAATTCCCCAAATCCTGAACTTTAGAAATTCAAATTTCCAAACTTGCAGGATGCATACAAAATTAATCATTCGGTTGGAAATTCAGATTTACGACGAGGCAGGAGCTGAGCCGTAAAATGTATACCTCCCCAAACGAATATGAATATGGTTTTCTCCAGTCTAATACGCTTCTGAAGTTCATCTCAATTTGGAACGTTGCAAGCCGTATAAAGCCGCACGCCATCCAAGGAAATGTGACAAAAGTAATGATGTCAAATTTTCGACGTTATCCAATCAGATGTCACGTTACAAAATCAAGTGCATTACAATGTAGGAAATTGGATACACAGTTCGAAATCATGTTTTACGTCTCCCTTCAGGCGTGCCCATAATACTAAATTTCCATCCTTACAGGTATATCTGACAATTTTTACCTCCCTAAATGAAAATTTTATGGTTATCGCCATTATGTACCTCATCATGAAAAACAAACAATTGCACATGCAGTCTGATCAGCACCACTGTTAGGAATTTGCTGTCTATAAATTTTAAAAATCACAAATTTCAAGACAGGTTTTCTTAATTAAATGCATTGCATCATGAGATAGACATCACTTTTCTGGAGATTTGAAAATAACCACCTACCAAATCAGTACGCGAAAAATCTTAATCCTTTAATCAATTCAAACAAGTCCTTTTTAAATACACAAGCACTTTAATAGATTCCATTGTCACACTTCACACATCCCATGTCCGTATATCATGGCAGACGGCATAATGGAGGTCAATATTTTGAATGTATATGCTGCACATTAAAGCTCTTGGATCAATAGGCAGTATGATGGCACTCTCAAGTAAAGACTGCGTAATTGAAAATTATTTTCCTAATTTTCTCAATCAAAACATATGTTGTGGGTACTCAAAAGAACCGTCTCGATGACACGGTTCTTTTGAGCAATCAAACCACATGTTTAAACTGAAAGATAAGGAAAAAATAACAATTTTACGCCAATTTTTTTTTTGCTTAACTGGGCCTATGACTTGCTATGATCTGAGACAATTCTCACTTTCACCATGGACTATTGGATAGTTTCTACAGTTTTGTTAATTTTTGTTCTAAAATGTTTTCTTTGGTGTTCATTGTAGTCATTCAGGTTCAACCTTCACTTTATTGAAATGTGTAAAGGGAGGGATATGACGGCTAAGATGCTGTACATCAGAGTTTGTACTTGTGGGGGAGTACTGGAGATTTTGGTATCACATTATGCAAAAGATTCCTTTAAAAACCCATGCAGACATATCTAGCCAGGCTGGTCTAAAATTTGATCAGTCTTCATCTATCCACTTTTTATACTCATTTTACTGCCAAAATCTCAACACAACTGGTTTTCTGGGAGAAAAGTCTCATAGAAAAATTAAATGTAATTTACATAAGGATCTTGCAAAAATTTCTCCTGAAAATGCATTAATGCTGAATGCTCGTCAATTTTTAGTGAATGAGATATTTTCTCTCATGATTATTCTGAGTGCACTGTCTTTACCCGATACAGTAAAACCTGTCTAAAACAGCCACTCTCAAAGACCAAAAATTGTTTTTCATGACCAATTATCGCTTAATGCAGGTCAAACATATTGCAGAATACTCTCATGGGAGCATTCTGCAATACTTTCACCTTCATTAAGCTTGCATTTGTCATTAAGACCTTTGTTTTGTCTCTTTTTGAGTGGCCATTTTAGACAGGTTTTACTGTATCTATAAGCCTACACATCTCTAAGGATATGAAAGTTATGGAGCACACAAGCTTTCATCTACTGACAGACAGACAAATGGATGGACAGCAAGCCTATCACTATATTGCTGCCTTTCCCATTAAGAGTGTAATTCATTAAAAACATACATAGGACGTCTCTTTGCAGCAGTGGTCATGTAGTTTTGGCTTAGTCTATACTGGTAGGGCTCTGGTTCTCAGGGGACTGGGGTCAGAATGGTTTGGCCATCACTTCTCCATTGCTCAAAGGAAAGTTCTCTGAAACAGGAAAATACACAAGTTTCAATTAAAAGTCGTCGCAAGGAAACAGTAAGGAAAGAATTAAAGTTTTACTTGGGCTAAAAAAATAAGTGTTTCTCAGGCCACTTTTTTGAAAAACAGATGAGGCAGGCAGTTTTTTATTTTTATTTTTCATTTCCCCAAAAACAGATGAGGCCACTTTTTCTTATGTCATCGAAAACTAATGAGGCACCTATTTTTGTTCATTTTAAGTATAAAAATGTTGATATTTTGAATTTGACATAAATAAAACTAGAGGACCTGAAGGTCCTGAGGCGCTCACCTGATCTCTTTAATCATGTTAAAATAGGTCAAGGTCAACTACAAGGTATACTAATAAAACATATTTTGTTTTACCATATATGGGGGTTGCAGCCATTTTGGTCGAGTGGCCTAAAACAATCTATTGAATACTCCGTCAAACAGCCCAGTGATTTCTGAGAAACCAATGTTTAGATAGGTATGTGGCAGTCTAAATGAGTGGCCCTGGATGAAAGGTCACAGGTCAGCTTAACATTTGGTGCTTATATTAAACCATTGTCTCAGAAGGTTAAACATTTCTCGAAAGTATTATGATTTCGGCTTAAACAGTTATAGAAAATGAACATTTCAAGATTTTTCCATTATAAATGCATTTAGAATCAAATTTGACCTTGCCATAAAGTAGGTCAAGGTCAAGCTAGATTCATCATTTGTGCAAACCTGGTAGAGACCACATCCCCAATGCTACATACCAAGTCCCAAGGCCTTTTGTTCCAGAGAATAAGATATTTAAAGGGTTTTTACCATTTATGGGTGTGGTGGCCTTGACCTTTGAAACTCATTTATAGCCATTGTCTCATTAGGTTTAACATATCAATAATGACTTTGGCTTCAACAGTATTCAAAAAATCAACTTTTTAAGAAATTTCCTATTTAAATGCATTAGGAAGAAAATTTGGCCTTAATGTTAAGAAGGTCAAGGTCAACTGAGGATCATCATTTGAACAAACTTGGTAGGCCACACATCCCAAATGCTACATACCAAGTACCAAGGTCATCGGCCTTCCGGTTCTGGAGAAGAAGATTTTTAAAGGGTTTTTACCATATATGGGCATGGCAGCCATCTTGGTCATGTGACCAAAATGTTTTGCATAAATTTTGGCTAACTTATCATAAGGTGCCTAAACGTGAAATTTGAGTTCAATTGGGCCAATGGGTTGTGAGAAAACTATGTTTTTGTATATTGATAGGACTCTTATATGAGTGACCGAAGCTGAAAGGTCAAAGGTCAACCTTGACCTTTGGAACTTATTTATGGGCATTGTCTCATTTGGTTAACCATATCAAGTGAGAGTTATGACTAAGGCTTCCACAGTTTTCAAAAACATCAACTTTTCAGAAATTTTCCCATTTAAATGCATTAGGAAGCAACTTTGACCTTGACGTTAAGTAGGTCAAGGTCAACCTAGGATCATCATTTGAACAAACTTGGTAGGCCCCACATCCCCAATGCTACATACCAAGTCCCAAGGTCATCGGCCTTCTGGTTCTGGAGAAGAAGATTTTTAAATGGTTTTTACCATATATGGGCATGGCGGCCATCTTGGTCATGTGACCAGGACCATTTGAACAAACTTTCGTTCCCCCATCCTAAGGAGTCTCCATATGAAATTTGAGTTCAATTGGCCCAGTGGTTTCAGAGGAGAAGATGTTTGAAAATGTTGACGGACGACGGACGGACAACGGACGCTGAAGTCACTGGTATACTAATAGCTCACCTCGGAGCCTTCGGCTCAGGTGAGCTAATAAATGAGGCTACTTTTTTTTATTCAAGTCTGAAAAAAAGACAGATGAGGGGCATTTGAAACACATGAGGGAGGGCCTGAGAAACATTTTTTATGTGGCCTTAGGAGGGGGTACTACCCTGTAAGTTAGGATCCAATTAGTTTGACACTGATGGTATTCCTGAAAGAATTAAATCAGCAATTGACAAAAAAGCATGCATAATTACCCAGCATCCGAAGTGTTGAGAAGGCACCGTTTTAACCGCATTGCACTCATACAAAGTATAAATGAGGTATGGTTAACACTTTCACTGCCTGTGAAAATGTTGGTATGCTTATGTTGTCTGTAGTAGCTTTCTGCAGACGACAAAATATCACTACCAGGTAAAAAGATTACCGTATGATAAAAAATTATCCTTCTTATCACTTCATGCTGGGTAATTTTTTGTCTTCTACATATTCTTTTGAAAATATCTTTTTCAACAAAAAAAATCTTTCAAAAGTAAAATTGTTGGGTCCATGTTTGCATAGGTTATCAGCGGACTACAAAAGCTGAAACTAGCAGGGAAAAAAGAGCTTACAGAACACTTCTGTAACCTCAACTGAACCTGCTTAGCCCTTAAAGCGCCACCTATAATTTGCAGCAGACGACAATTTCAAATTTTGCCGCTTTTTCAAAAATAACATATAAGGCATGATATTTCATGAGAATTGTCTGCTAGCAGACGATTCTCATGTAATATCATATCTTATTTTTGTCAAAAATTGGGGAAATGTCACAAAATTTGTCGTCTGCTGCAGTTGTGATCGACGCTTTAAGGGTTAATTAGTCCATTTTATGGAACACACTGGCACACATCTTTGTTACATGCTGTTAGCCATGCAAATTACATGTACGACTGTAACTGCCCAGGCTGATTAATCTCTAATCTGGCTTTAAACACCAGAGACAGAATTTTGACTGGTATCTGGTATGCTTTGTTTTGTCATGGCCGACTGATCAAAAAGCAATACTTGTTGTCTGAATGATATTTTGCCCTGCAGCTAATCTGCACCCACATATATTGTATATTCATAAAACATATATTCAGGTTTTGATGAATACAAGAATGATATAGAGGCCCAGTCAAAAAATAATATTGAGCCGCAGCAGGAGATATCCAGCAATGTGGTATGTGCGACCAGCAAAGCCTCAGATATCAGCCTGCGCATATGCTCAGGCTGATCAGAGCCTTTGCGAGTCACTTGAAAATTCTATGACTGTTAAGCAAGCTGACCAAACATCATTTGCAATTTCTAAGCTTAAAAGGAGGCTGCACAGGCTTGTCTGTCTACACTTTTCAAAATACTACATTGTTGGAAATCACATGTCACAGCTCATATGTGTTTGAAGGCTTGAATACTAAAATATTAGCGTTAAATCAAACATGTAGACCCATATCAAACTGCTACCTAAGAACAGTTTGATCTATAGACAATTTAATCCGTTAATTGTATACTGTTGACTTCTAAAGGAGTACTTGACCCAAATGAAATTACATGTATGTATTATGCAGTGTTTTCCACAGCGATTTCACCTGCTTCTTGGAGCTGAGAAGTAGGCTACCTATTTCACTTATTTTCGTGAATGAAACTCGGTCCAAGACACCCCAACCGTCTTCTTTAAACCACTGATTATGTATACAAGTGCTAAATGTTGTTACCCGGGCCTCATTTAATAAAGACTACTTACTAATATGAAATGCTTATCTGCAACTCTGCTATTGGAGTCCCTAAGTTTTTTTAAGATTACAGCAGAAGCATTTACAATCAGAAGCCAGCTGATTTAGATCTACAGTGTTGTGTAAACTTAAATGGTTAAATTACCTATGAAATGCTATTTATAACCAAGCCACACTAAGAGAAAACCTAAACTTTATGCCCTTCTACATGGTATATTATTTATGAGAGTTGTGCATAAAGTTGAGAGCTGTCATTACAAATTTCAGGGTAGGCGGCAATCAAAAACTCTTAACAATCGACAAACGCAGATCAAAAATTGCTAACAAACAGGGTTTTCAATTGCCATTTGTCACGAGTCATTCGTCAATAATTTTAATGTTTTCGATTGCCACCTATTGGGTGTGATTTTGTTTATCAAAAAACGATTTTCTCATGATGTGGTCCTAATGGCATACATGTACTGGTAATCTGTGTGTATAGCAAGAGATATCGGATTATGACGCTTTTTCCAATAAAAATAAAGAAACTGGTCTTTTTTCTCCATGAAAATACATGCTGTTGCGCTCATTGGTAGTGTCTCAATGACTGTTAACGCTACCAATGAGTACTATCTACATATTTTTTTGTAGATTAATAAGTAAAAGTAGAGATCTAGACACACCTCTCGTCTGGGGCTTTGCAAATGTAATGTACAGCAGTGTATGTGTATATCTTAAATAAACCCATTGTTGATTTGTTGGCTGCCGCTATCTATGATCGCCTTGAATTACAAACTGAAGACATTCTAAACTTCGCACAAAGCACTTAGCCCGAACAGTATGTTATCAAATGTACTTTATCCAAATCAATATTTCACATGTATATAACACTCCTGTATAATATGTTACGGACTTACCATGCATTTTTAGCTGTGGAAAAGGGCCCTTTTAGCATCATAATGCTTGGTAGGAAGAGTTTTGAGTTACTTTAAAATCCTATGTTTTATAAGCCGTATGGACCCAGATGAAATGCCACATTTTGTGCAGTCTCATCCGAGTCTATATTGTTTGTAGCTTATAATTAACCTGTGGAAAAGTATTTCATAATATTGCATTATGGGGCGCTATATTTATTTTCGACGTAATGTAACGCCGCGTTGACGTTACGTTAACGTCGGTTGCTAAGCTAGTTGAAAAAAGTAAATGGAACATGGTGGAGAAGTGTTTACCTTATGGGCCCGTAAACGTGATCTTACAGTTGAAATATATCGTATATTGTACAAACTCATCATCGGAGTTAGTTTCTTTTGGTGGCTATTCCATAATCGGGAATATCGTCCAACCAATGCTGACAAAGCTGATATACTACTGAATTAAAGCTTCACATAACACTAACACTGGGCAATGTTTTTTTGCTGATTTTTCGTGATTTGTTTAATTATTTTTTTTTTAAATCAACTTTTTCAAAAACAAATAACTGTTTCCAGACCAGGCCCAACAAAACTATTTTGTCAGTCCTGATCTGAGTGGACACAAATTCTGTCCATGTGACCATTGTCAGTTGACACCATTAAGAGAGATCCAACTATTAATGACATAACTTTCATAAACTTGTCTCCACAATCAGAGGCATGCGCAGATCCTGAAAATTTATCCTTTAAGTCATAGGGCCAGTTAAGGAAAAATAATTTTCGTAAAACTGCGATTATTTTCTGATCCATCAGTTTAATTATGTGTTTAGGGTGCTCAAAAGAACCTTTTGAGTACCCACAACATATGAAAAATAATTTTCAGTTACGCTCTCTTATTTGGGGACCTGTTAAGTCATAGAGGGTCATACGTATGCATACTCACTGCATGGCTCACACAATACACTTATTGTATGTGAATTCTATCCGTTATATAATCATATGCATATGCGGTTACTCAGGCCACTTGGCATCTTGTCCTACCAAGGGTAGCGATTGTCTAATCTAACCCTTGGCCTCACAGCTTTGATTTTCTCGGATTGTATACGTCATAAGCCGAAAATAGTAAAAATCAATATGATCAATCACAATCACAAAGCGGTGCAAAAAATCGATAAACACCAGGCCTCCAGATAAGATGGCTTGATTAATTTACATTCAGTTTTCTTATTTAACAACTAAAATGTACGTTCAATGTGCTCAAAAGATCTGTCACATTAAGATGGTTATTTTGAGCACCCATAACATAATTTTTAACTTAATCATAGAAGAAAAATAAATAATTTTACGACCAAAATCTTTGCTTATCTGGACTTATGGAGACTTAGCAGGCGGTGCACATTAGATGCCGATAAACTGCTACATTTAATCTGATTGGCAGGAAGGGATTATCAAAAAAATCCTTCCTGGCGTTTTCATTGGTTTATTAGTCTGCGCTAATAATAAATTTTGAGGGTCGTGAGGCGAAGGGTTTGTCGAAAGGTAGATAAAACGAAACCTTCGCTGGTGAAGATGGCCACTTGGTAGCCTTCCTTCAATAAAGGATTCCATACTGGAAATACACCTTACAAAACCCAAAAAGATTTGAGCACAGTTTTCATCATGTTTAATTAATGGTCCTGTCTTATGAAAATGAATTTTGAAAAGATGTCTCAAATAAAGTGAATTGTACTTTGCAATTGCAAAGCATTATACTCGAAACTCCATGTGACAGTATCATTGAACAAACACTCCCAAAAATGTTTACCCATTGCATTGATGTCTTTTGCTGATGCACATGAACAGATACTTATCATTGCCATACTGAAGTTTTAATAAGATTTGATCAGATGAGGTACATGCCATACATGATGAAACTGTTCTGGTAATAGTATTTAAGGTAAACTGATGGCAAGAAAACCTAATTTTCATCTACATCTATGGTACACGCTGTCGTCACACCTGACTATTATAGCTCGGATTGGTTGCGGATTTTGGGACATGCAAACAATTTATAAAGGCGCAGACCTGCTTGTGCATCTGCAGTCTCTGGCATTTAAAACTTGCTTCATGCAAAATTTCAACATTCTGGCTAGTCTCTGTACCTGAGAAGGCTAGTTTGAGCCTAATCTGGATAAAAACGCTTTGAACCTAATCTGGATAAAAATGCTGATGACAGGTTTCAGGTTTTCATTTGGGCCTCGTCACAACAGTACCTGTCTTGGGTGTTTCCGACCAGGCCATGCCCAAACCAGCCTCCTCAGCTACAGAGACTAGCTAGAAAAAAGTTCAGATATGATACTTTCCAAAAAGTGAATAACAAAGGTACTGATCAGTCTACACTGATGCGCAGGTTGGTCTGCGCCTTTGTTGTTCGCAAACACAGAAGACGGGTTTTCTCACGTCAATCGATCGGGGCCCATTACATATCCCCAGTATCCCAGTCAAGGTAAATATTTTGACAGCATAGATTTGTCTCTTATCACACTACAAGTAATGAAGTTAGACTGCATGACACTTCTAAAATTGATGGAAAACATTTAGTTATATGAAAAACACCCTTATAATTTGCTTAATGGGAGAAAAATCTCATAGCAAATTATAATTAAAGCAAAAGATTTAGTTCAAATTTCTCACTAAAATTTTGTTATTGCTGAATGGGATATTTTCCCTCCTGATATTCTGAGCTAGAATTATCCCTGAGGTCTACACTGATGTAGGTGGTATATAAAAATAGTTATACCTTGTTTGTCCACCTGTACGTAAGTGGGAGCCCAGTGGCTGAGTGGTAGAGTGCTTGACTCAAGCCGAGGGGCCGGGGGTTCGAGCCTCACCAGCGTCACTGCGTTGTGTCCTTGACACAACCCAGCTTTACAACTGGGATGCAAAGAATCAAATCAAACAAAACAAACTGTACATAAGATAAGCTTGTGGGTACAGGCTGACAATCCATGGTATAACTATTACCCTGCTTAGCACTGGTTCAACCCAGGAAGACAGGAAATCATCCCGGCATGACGTAAAAACTGTTGACTGCATGACTTAAATCATCAAAACAAACAATCACACAGCCCAATCTTATGTTGTGTTACAGTATATAATTCTTCAATACATGTAGTACAATGTTTCACTTGAGAAATATTTCACTAATACCCCCTTATCTGGAGTGTCGACATCAGCCATTCATAACATTATAAAAGTTTTATGTGTAAATCTTACTGTAAATCTACTGTGTCCTTGATTTTGTGTGTCCTCATTTACAAAATTTATAAGAATGCATCATTAATTATGTCAAAAGCCAATATTAAATACAAACCAGAAAAAACACAAGTTCATTACCTTACAATAAAGATCATATCAACTAATCCCCAATTTTTAGGAACGGCAGTTATTTTAAAACTGATAAAGGCACATCCAGTATGTAGAGTACACAAAGGAACTGAGCAGTAACCTCATGTACAATATTTCAAGGATCATATTCACTGCATTTAACTCTTTGCATGCTGTGTAATTTCCCATGCTTTTGGTTGTCCTCTGCTGACTTTTATTCAATATTAACTTTTCGAAAAATTCTTTCAGGAGTACTATATCAGAGTGTCAAACAGTTTGGATCCAGATCATGACCGACTTTTGGTCGGTCCTGATCTGGGTTCAAACTGTTTGCAAAGGTTATCAGCAGAGGACAAAAGTTGCAGTTAGCATGCAAGAAGTTAAACATTTCACAGATTACACAGGTAAACAGTATTTACTATCCTGTAGGATGGAGAATAGTAAATTTATTGGAAATCTTTAATAATGGTGGCTCCAGATTAGAATTATTTAATTACTGCATGCATGTTTTTGCCAAATCTTTTACAAACTTAAATATGGCGACATGTTAAAACTCAGTGAGGCAATTCTTTTCGATTATGAGCATCATATAGCATAGATTTCAGAAATGAAATAAAAACAAATTAAGTTTAAGACAGATTATGAAATTTTCAATAATGATTGAAGGCTCCAAATAAAAAAAAAATGTGCAAAAAATCCAATCTTTCTTCTTTGCCTGCTAGTTAGTGCTTGTTTGATTTTTGTTTGATTTGATTCTTTACGTCCACTCAACAATCTTTCAGTTATGCGGGACGGGTCTTCCTGGGTTGAACCAGTACTAAGCTAGGATAAATGTGTCTTGCTCAAGGACCACAACGCAGTGACGCCGGTGAGGCTCGAACCCGCGGCCCTTCGGTCTCGAGTCAAGCACTCTACCACTGAGCCACTGCGCTCCCTAGTTAGTGCTTGTGCTGACAAACTTGACTTCAAATGTCTTCTGCTTGCAAACGTTTTTTTTTTTTGTATCCAAACCCATTTGACACAGACTGATAGTGTTCTGGAAAAGTTAATTTTGAAATTTTCTGCTGATGACAACAAGAGCATGCACCAGCATCCAAAGAGTTCTTTATGCATTGCATGGGGTATTCAAAACAATCAATCAAGACATTTCTTTTGTTCAAACACTTTTCTTCCACAAATGACAAAATTAAAATGTACAAAGGACATTAGACTTATATCAGTCGTAGATGTTGTTATTACGCCTATGAATCCATACCAACCAATACCATTCCACATCTTAACTTTTGCCGTATTCGAGTCCAGAATCTTAATTTATGCTAGCTCAACATCTACGACTTATGAACTCTACCAGATGAGATAGCAGAAGAAGAAAAAGTATTTGAGAGGAAGGATAGATTTAGTTAAAAACATCAATATTAATACTATAAAAAACATCTATATGAATAAAATCATATCTCATCAGACTTTATAAGTCTAAAAGGACATGGAAATAATGTAGAAACTTTAATATTAAAAGCTCCAAATAAGGTGTATTTCCATAGGGCCAGTTAAGCAAATTTTTTAGTGTAAAATTGCTATTATTTTTCTTATCTATCAATTTAAACATGTGTTTTGGGTGCTCAAAAGAACCGTCTCATTGAGACGGTTCTTTTGAATACCCACAACATAATGTTTTGGATGAGGAATCCAAAGAGATTAAGCCGAGTAGTTTCTGATTTACCTGCTGGGATTTGGGCATGGATTTTCAAAGGGCATTCATGAGTGTCACAACAATTGTCATCTGCTCGCTCATCTGCTTATGTACTAAGTGCCATATTTTGGACTTCAGCATCATCCCCACAGATTTTGTGTTTTAACATCCCACCAACAGCTCAGGTCATATGGAAACAGGGCCATGATCCGACAGACTGGAGAAGCCAAGGATCGAACCCGTAACTCCTGTTTAGTTTAACAAGGCGAGTGGTTTATCCACTACATCACAGCGCCTCAGGTTAGACAGTGGTGTTTTTTGATTCCAGCCAAACTGGGCAGGGGAATTTTCTGATTTACCTAGCATTCATGAGAGTAAAAAAAGTGGATTAACGCATATAAACAAATGCCTAAAATCATGGAATTACTGGTTTGCAGCATTTCATACGCACCTGCACCATCTGCATCGCAAGATAATCAATGTTAAACATCGGAATTTCTATGAAAGTGTACTACAATTATAGATATTACTGAATAATGAACCAAGTGAACTAGTCACTTAGAATACTTTTTAAGAAATATGCTTAACAATATCGGAGAAATATTGACTCACAATTAGCACTCAATATTAACAAACTTAGGAGACATGAACGCATTGACACTATAATAATGTAACATATTCAAATGACGCCTGAAAAGGTCCTTCAGATTTAAAGCACAACGACAGCTCTAATCAGACTGTGCAAATTGCAGAGTCTGATTAGAGCCTTCTTTGTCGGAAATTGTCTCTCTGCATAATCAGCGAATACTGCTAAACAAAGGTCATGCAGGCTAATCATATCCTTCCTACTATTCAATCAGGGCGTCATCATCAGGTCCTTTTTAGGTGGATTTGGCTGATTGATCTTTCTCTGCGCTTCTAGATAACACAATAATCATCAGATAGGGTATTCTGTCGAAGTGCAGCGGCATGAGACAAGCTTCTAAATCGATTTTGAGTAGTGTCTGTTCGACAAATTCAGCGGTAACTTGATATTGCTAACTTGTACAATGAACACTTCGATGGGACAACAACATAATGGTCTTTTGTTAATGCAAAGATTAATGTAAGAGGATACTTAAAATTTACTTCAAAAGGAAAGAAAGCAGAAATAAAATTGTCACACAGTCAGTCCTTAAAGATACCGTACATGCATAAATGCAGATACTTTTTTTTTATCTTATTTTTTGTTTGATGGGTGTTTTAATGTGATTATGTCAGTCTGACGGTGTCTGGATGTGTCAGACGATTGAAACTGATGCCCTTTTATAGTTGTTTCATTCTCATTGACCATGATACTTCCTTCCGCCATTAACACATCGGGTAGGCGACAATGGAAAACGCTCTTAACAATCGACGAACACCAATAAAAAACGCTGGAAACAGTGCTTTCGATTGCCATTTGTCGCCAGTCTGGCGACAAATGGCAATCAAAAACTCTGTTTCTAATAATTTTTGATCTACGTCTGTCGATAACATTAACGTTTTTGACATCACCTACCCGGTGTGAGTAATATACTGACCCAATGTGACCAGTCTTAGACAAGCTTCCTATAACTGAGTGCCAAGTGTAAAGCACTGGGGGATTGCGGCTGAACCCATAACCTCCAGCTCAATGGTCGTATCTCTATTTAATTTAATTTCAACAAGTATTTTTAGGTCATATGGAGTCTTGGAGCTTATCTGACAAACTAGAAAGGTTAATTATTATTTATGTCCCCTTAGAAGCACTCTGATCAGAGTTCATATAGTGTTTGCTCCCTTTGTAGAAGTTTCTAGAGCACATTTGAGTATAATGCAGCAGACATAATAAGCAGACAACATTTTCAAGACCACAAATAAATTGGCAGGACAAGGATTAATAACATTTTCTGTAATAAATACCAAAGATCCAGTGGTGGATCCAGAGGGGGTTCACTTGAACCCCACTACCCACCGCCTGTTTTAAATATCCTATGAAAATGAAATAATTTGGTCTCAGTGAGACCAAATTATTTCATTTTTATGGGATATTAAGGAAAAATGAGATAGAATCAGCAAAGCGAACCCCCACACTTTTATAAATTAGAACCCCCTTTCAAGAAATCCTGGATCCATCCCTCATGCGAAGATCCAGGAATTTTCGTCAGGGGGGGTCCAGGTCAATTTCTTTTATTATTTAGTCCTCAGCTTATTTTACTGAAGTCAAATGGTTAATTTCGAAGAAAGCTATCATTTTTCAAGGTTCCAGAGGAAGTCCAACATTTTCCAGGGGGGTCCGACTTTTTACAGGAGGGGTCCAATTGCTTATTCCCTATAGAAACCCATATAACTTGTGATTTTCCAGGGGGGGGGGGGGGTCTGGACCCCCCTGTCCCCCCTCTGGATCCGCACTTGATCCCTGAGATCTTATCATGAGAGCAGACTGACCTGGATCACCGCTGAAGAATAGTGGCAGTACACAGTGAATACAAGTTTTACGGTATTATACATACCATTAAGTTACCTTATTAATGTCACTGAACAGAATTTTTTGTCATGTATAATGATAATGTCAACTCAACAAAGGAATTCAAAATACATATATACAATAACTTGGTTCTGCAGAAAAGGGCTTACGGTACTGGCGGTACAATATATATACATGTATCATAAGGCAGATCTTGATATAAAATTAACCACTTTTGAAGGGGAAAGCTGACAACAGCAGTCACAGATGAAATGCAGCAAAATCATCAATCTGTACAAAATTTGGCAGAGATGAATATCTGTTGCATTTTTTAACATCCATTATATGGGCCTCGACGCGAGAGTTGTTTGTGAACAGCACAGGCGCAGACCAGCCTGCGCATCCGCGCAGCAACCTGCGCAGTCGGATCAGCGCCTTTGTTATTCACTTTTCGGAAAGTATCATATGTTAACTTGCTACAGACGAAATTTCAATTTTCTAGCTAGTCTCTGTAGCTGAGGAGACTGGTTTGAAACTCGCTTTGTCGGAAACCCCTAAGACAGGTTTTCTCGCGACTAGGCCCTTATACAGTATTCCCCATAATTGTCTCACTATTCAGTGCCTTTGCTATGTCACTTTCAACATTGTTTTAGTCATATCAAGATCCTATCACACTGGTCTTTTTAAAGGCTTTCTTTACTTAATGTATGATGCTTACTTTTGTCAACAGTTTTTTGTCCTACTTGAATCAGAGGTAGATTGAGAAAATAAATCTTTCGCGGTATGTGGCAATCCCGAAAACAACTGCATTTTCGATAGCAAAATAAGACGTTTACGATCGCAAAAATATAAATTTTGGCGACTGATAACATAATGTTTGTGTTTTTGCCATCTTTCAAGTAAAGATGGCATATATTGTCAGTGCTTTTTGAGATCTTGTGATCGACTCACCAGCTACCTGCAAAATTATCCAGCTTAGAGAATACAAGAATAAGCTTTCACAAAAAAGCATATATAGAATTGTTATTCTGAACAAATCATGTTTTAGCAAAGAGCAATGTAGAATTGTAGCAGGCAGGCAGGCATGCTGGCGGGCGGGCGAGGAGGGGCGTGGCAGGACAGGCAGGCATATTTTGATCAAATGTTTATTATACTCTTCAGTAAAACCAGAGCTAAAGATGGCAAGCTTTTTGGAAAAGCTTAAACTTGTATTTTGCATTCACCATTCACTATCACCGCCTACCCGGTGTGACCAAAGTATGTGGCCAGTCAACTGTATAGAAAAGTCTGCTGCACAAAGTGGCCATATTGTACTATCATGGTTAATGTCCTAAAATTTCGAACACTTTTCTTGTTCTGTTCAGAAATAGATTCGCGCTCGCAGGGATTTGTTGCTAAATACTAACAAGCTGTTCAAGATGGCAGAAATGCTAGACTCTGAAGGATTCGTTCACATTTCAGATCTTTTTGCATGTTAGAATCGAAATAGATGTGCTGGCAGTAATTTGTTGCTTAATATATCACTGGCTGGAGGTCAGTCACTAAAGTGGATGAATCACAAATAAAATCACGAACCAGCAAAAAAAATTCATGGTAAAAAAATTTGGGAGGGTTATATCCAAATCTGTGTTATTATAAAGGCACTGCGCTGTACAATCAGTGTCAGATTGGATCAAGATCCGGCCAATGTTGTGTCAAAACTGTTTGCAAAGGTAATCAGGGGATGAAAGTCACAGCTAGCATGCAAAATAGATAGGAGTCTAACAGGTGGGTATAAATGGGGGAAAAGCTCCCATTCACTGTCCTGAAATGTTTCACCCCAAGCTTTGGGTTCAATCTTGAAAAGAGCAAAAAGTCATGACCCCCATTATGTGTAAATCAGACTGACCTGGCTGACTGCAGATTGAGATTTAATGCAGTGAGATAATTTAGACACACAAGTCATCTAGTGCTTTAGACAGACAACAGACATACAGTGTGTACAACATAGACAACCTATTCTTCCCCAATGCAATCTTCCATCCACTTTAGCCAATGTAATGTTTATAAATATCACATTCTACACAGCAACCTAATTAACAACAAAGACAATGATCTTCTTGCTTAGCAGATACTGCTGACTCAGTTCAAACAAATCCCAAAGTTTTCGTGCAATGTGGACCACTAGAATTCTGATAAAATTCATAGGTATAGATAGTTTTGCTACCACATTGGACCAGTTAAGCAAAATATTTAAGCGTAAAATTGCGACTATTTTCTTATCCATTAGTTTAATCATATGTTTTGGGTGCTCAAAAGAACCGTCTCATCGAGATGGTTCTTTTGAGTACCCACAACATATGTTTTGGTCGAGAAGTAAGAAAAATAATTTTCAGTTACGCACTCTATCTGGAGGCCTGCTTCCAGTCCATGTAGCACTGTAAGTTTGAACCCCAACCCCACCACATACTTTCACAGAGACTATTCTTGTCTCTCTGGAGAATTCAACGTTACTGGTTGTTAAAAAGTCCAGTAAGGTTTTGAAAGCTCTCAGCAATGACCATAAACTGCAGTGAACCAAAGACTAGGAAATCAAAGCAGGATATAGAGCTGAAAAACTGAGATTAAAACAGGATATCTCCAAGCATGCCATCATTATAATGATTTTACACATTGGCCTAGCACCCATTACCCAGGCTACGCACGTGCGTAATAAAAATAGTAACATTCAAGGGAGGTCACTTAATGTAATGTAAGTGATTTTCCATACTGTAAGGAACTGCTCATAAAGGAAAGAATTTGCTCCCTCTGGGTACGCAACTGAAGAGAATCGTTGCTGTCTTTTTCAGCATTCTGGCTACGCCATTGTTACAGACTGAAGATCGAACTATTCTCAATCTAGCCACTTGGTGGCCTATTTCCCCTGTGTGGAATTACAAAGATGAGATAGGTTTACTGGTATTTATGCAGGATAATTTTTCATCCGCTGACTTTTCAAAAGTTTTCTTTTTAAAAAATATTCTTTCAGGTCAGAGTGTCAAACAGTTTGGTCCAGATCAAGACCGATGTTCTGTCGGTCCTGATCTGGCAGAGGTTCTCAGCAGATGAAAAAGTTGCCACTAGCAAGGAAAGAGTTAAATAGGGTAAATACAACACCTGTGTGTGCAGAAATACAGAATGCAAAACAAAATTCTATACCAGATTAACAAGCATAGAACTAGAGATATGATCGCTAATTCAGACTATTTTTGTCCTGAAAACATCAATTTACAAAACATTTCACACATGTTCTTATTTGAACAACCTCACAAAATAATTCTTATGAATAAAAAAAGTATATTTTAATGTAAAATTATTGGAAATTATGTTCACCTTATCTGCTCATGGGTTACAGGTAAATGAAACATTTCATGAGTCACTCTATCAAAAATACTTATACCTTTCTTTTTCATGACTGCTATCAGAGCTATAGTTACAGGTATAACCATTGACAGAGCTATAGATAAAGGATAACACTATGCTAGAATATAAAGAGGAGTTTTCTCATTTTACATGACTGTCAAATTTTAAAACTAAAAAAAAGTAATGACACAAATCCAGACATGCTATCAAAGCCCTGGATAAAAGATGTCACAGCAAAGTCTAAGAGAAGTATCAAGACCTGTTATCATGATGTCTTGGCTCTAGGAGAAGCATCCAGAACTACTGTCATGATGTCACAGCCCTGTCTAAGAGAAGCATCCTGACCGGCTATCACGATGACACAGCCCTTCCATACCTGCTATCACGATGTCACAGTCCTGTGTAAGAGAATGATCAAGGCCTGCTATGATGTCAAAGCCAAGTCTAAGAGAAGTATCCAGACCTGCCATCATGATGTCACAGCTCAGTCTAAGAGAATTATCAAGACCGGCTATCATGATGTCACAGCTCAGTCTAAGAGAAGTATCTGGACCTGCTATCATGATGTCACAGCCCTGTCTAAGAGAAGTATCTGGACCTGCTATCATGATGTCACAGCTCAGTCTAAGAGAAGTATCTGGACCGGCTATCATGATGTCACAGCTCAGTCTAAGAGAATTATCTGGACCTGCTATCATGATGTCACAGCCCTGTCTAAGAGAAGTATCCAGGCCTGCTATCATTATGTCACCGCTCAGTCTATATCAGGACCTGCTATCATGATGTCACAGCTAAGTCTAAGATAATTATCCAGTCCTGATATCATGATGTCACAGCTCAGTCTAAGAGAAGTATTCTGACCTGCAATCATAGCTCTGTCTAAGAGAAGCATCCAGAGCTGCTATCATGATGTTACGGCTAAGTCTAAGAGAAGTATCCTAACCTGCTATCGTGATCCCACAACCCTGTCTAAGAGAAGTATCCTGGCCTGTTATCATGATGTCACAGCCCGGTCTAAGAGAAGCATTCAGATCTGATTAAAATGCCAAAGATAAGTGAGTTAACAGCCTAGTCTAAGACAAGTTTCCAGACCTGCTATCATGATGTCACAGTCCTGTGTAAGAGAATTATCAAGACCTGCTAGCATGTTGTTACAGCCCTGGGTAAGAGAAGCATCCAGACCTACTATCAAAGCCAAAGATAAGTGATATCACAGCCTAGTCTAAGACAAGTATTCAGACCTGCTACTATGATGTCTCAGCCCAGTCTAAGAGAAGTATCCAGACCTGCTTTCAAGGCAAAAGATAAATGATATCACAGCCCAGTCTAACAGAAGCATCTAGACCTGATATCAAAGACAAACATAAGTGATCTCAAAGCCCAGTGTAAGAGAAGTATCCAGACTTGATAATAAAACCAAAGATAAGTGATGTCACAGCCCAGTGTGAGAGAAGTATCCAGGCCTGATATTAAAACCAAAGATAAGTGATGTCACAGCCCAGTGTAAGAGAAGTATCCAGGCCTGATATTAAAACCAAAGATAAGTGATGTCACAGCCCAGTGTAAGAGAAGTATCCAGGCCTGATATTAAAACCAAAGATAAGTGATGTCACAGCCCAGTGTTAGAGAAGTATCCAGGCCTGATATTAAAACCGAAGATATTATAGTGATGTCACGGCCCATTCTATGAGAAATATCCAGACCTGCTGTCATGATGTCACAGCCCTGTCTAAGAGAAGCATCCAGACCTGCTATCATGATGTCACAGCCCTGTCTAAGAGAAGCATCATGCTATCATGATGTCACAGCCCAGTCTAAGAGAAGTATTCAGAACAGCTAATGTGATGCCACAGCATAGTCTTAAAGAAATATCCAGTTCTGCTTAAGTGGCGGGGAAGATAATACCCAGCATGCAAGGAGTTAAAATCAGCACCTACCTAACGTATGATCAGCCTGGTCACACACCTTTGAAATTCTCCAAAATTTAATGGCCAAAAACACCCTTAATCATTAATTAATCAGAACACATGAAATAAATATGGCACTTGAGCTGGTCTACACTTTTTACATAAGTGGTAACCAATACTGGAAGATTCATGCTTTCTTTGTTCTTCATTTATAATCAATATTTCATATCAGTCTCAGCCCCAGAAAAGAGCTCAACTTTGCTGCATCTCAAAAAATGATATGTTCTTGTTGAGAAAATAGGAGACAAAGCTCCAGTTAACACAAAACAAACCATTTCCTTTATATCACTCATAGGTCCAGATTATTTAAGAAAATTCACTCATAGGTCCAGATTATTTAAGAAAATATTTTGAGTGTAAAATGTTCTTCAATTTAAACAGGTGTTGTGGTACTACTCAAAGGAACTGTCTCAATGTTCTTTTGAGTAGTACCAACAATACATGTTATGGACGAGAAATAATTTCTCACCTCTTAACTGGAAGCATGTCACTCAACAAATCATACATTTTTGAAAATTCCAAAGAAATATCTCATTGAGACAATTCTTTTGAGTGTACCCACATCTGATAGATACTTGTTGAGTGATAATAGAGGTATTAATTAAGTTTTATTTTATCTTATCTGGAGTCTTATTAATAGGAACTCCCTCTTATCTGCAGTTACAAGCTAGAAAGCTCCAGAAAAGCTAACAAAATTAGGACCTGTTCTGGTATTTAACTCTTTGTCTGCTTAGTAGTGTCTTCTACTGATAACCTTTGCAAACAGTTTGGACCCAGATCAGGCCCAACAAAATGTTGGGCCTGATCTTGGTCCAAACTGTTCGAGACTCTTGATTGTATTTTAAAAAAAAATCGACAAAATACAAAAAAACATGTAAAAATTCCCAGCATGCAAAGAGTCACACAAATTGTGAAGGTAAACCAAGACTAGTACATCTGTAAGTGTTACATTATTATTAATATGCAGGTAATATAAGGTCTACATCATAATGTCCCATTTAGCTTCAGTCAATAATGAAGCTATGCAAATTGCACTGCACAATATAAATCCTATTTTATAAGCTAACAAAATGCAATCTTACAATTACCACTTGTAAATTAAATTCTAATTGCCAATTAAACAATGGCAATGTGAATTTGTAATTGATAAAGAACAATCTGTTTGAAATCAAACCTAGCTAATGTAAAAATGTAATACACATCCTACCTCTCATTTCCTTTCAGATAACTGCACAAAATATCCAATGTACACAATAAAGTGTACATGTATGTGGTGTTCAGTGCTGTTAAAATCCCGCCTGACCTATTTACCGAGAGATATGCTATTTTAATTCAAGATGAAGGCATACATACATGTAGCACAAGAAAAATTCAAGGGTTTTATCAGTTAAGTAGTCAGTCGGCTTTTCTCCAGGTAAACTCAGATTATAGAGGCCAATAACTTCATGAACATTTGCAGTTCTGCACTGAATATATTGTTGCGGTGCAATCATTGGATCTGGCTCAAAGAGGCAATTCTAATGAGTGATAATTGATGGTGTAAATGACCTGACACCAATAATAGACTTTGAAAGGTCCCTTTATCTGGAGATTTGTAACCAGTTGTATATACTAACTTTGCAATTGGTTGTTTGATATCAGAACACTGCACTTTCTCCTGGTTTTTATAATAAATACCATACTTCCCCTAAAGTGAGTTCCACATTCTTTGATTTTCTGGGTATTTTCTTGCTGAAAATACCCAGATTGCAGAAAATACCCAGACATAGCACATTATAAAATGCTGGCTCACCCAAACACACAAGACAAAGGGGTTGCGCAGAAGAGATCGGATAATGGAGAGGAAAAATTCAAATGGTGCATGTTAATTAATTTTATACTGGGTAACTTTTGTCATCTAAATTACCTTTTTCAAAAAATTCATCCTTGTGACAAAGAGTTTGGACCCAGATCAGGCTACAAAAGAAATAAATCAGCAGACGGCAAGTCACCAGTTAAACAGACCTTTGAACAAATAATTTGTCTATATCCCTGCTGGATCATTTTACACTACAGGAAACTGTTATGTACTTCTTTTTTTTTCTTTGCATACATATACCATATTTGTTATAAATCAAGAAAACGATGGAAACAACAAAACAACAGCTTTATACCTGGGGGACATACCCCCTGGGTGATCTGAGATACTAAGCATTATACCTAAACAAGAGGGCACTCAGGCCCTGGGTCGCTCACCTGAGAATGCCTTTTTATAAAGGTATAGGAAAGCATAGCCCCCCCTCAAAGTCCAGCTATGAATTTTGATAGATCAGCAGTTTCATTTAGACTTTACATGGAAAAGTTTCCATTAACTCTGTTGAAAAAATTAACAGGATGTAGAGCCTCGACTTTTCTTTATATAAGTCATTTGAAATCCGAGGGGGGGGGGCATTTTCTGGCTCCCAGGGGCATAAGTTCATTAATCTGAACAAACTTGGTAGAGATTCACTAGACAATACTACATACATAATATCAGGGCTCTAGGCCTAGCGGTTTCAGACAAGAAGATTTTTAAGTTTTCCCTATATAAGCCTATGTAAAACATATGACCCCCAGGACAGGGAAAAATTGGCCCCAGGGGCATAATTTGATCAACTCATCCGAAATAAACACTAAAATCTTCTAAGATAAATAAAGGTTTATCAAGGGAGAAAACTTGAACCTATTACTTTTTCCACTAATCAGTCAATCAAATAATTTTTTAACAACTTTGGTCACCGAAGGACCCTAACTTTTGTACCAAATCATTTTGAAATGTTGACAAGAAGATTTTTTAAGTTTTTCCTTTTGGTTGCCATGGCAACCATAATTCTGTATGGAATCGGATTCTTTGAACAACTTTGAAAGGGGACCCCTTCCAAGGATCTTCCTGTGAAGTTTGGTGGCAATCCACCTCGTGGTTTAGGAGATGTTGTTAAAGCAAATTGTTGACTGACCTCTGATGAAAGACAATCATCGGATCACAACAGCTCACCTTGAGCCTATGGCTTAGGCGAGCAAACTAGTGAGGTGGTGCATTCTGACAGGGGTGGGATCCGTTTAAAGCACTTCTTATTAGATCCCTACAGATTCTGTACCTGTGACCTTTGACCTCCCTATGAATCTGACCTTGTAGCAGGGTGACTGACACCTTGCTCTGCATCCAGCAGCATCTTCAAGGTTGCAAAACAGATGGGAAGTTGTGCGCGAGAGGTGTGTCAGGAATGATGCCGGAGAATTCTCACTCAGCGATGAAGACAAGATGAAGGCCTGGGTTGAGCACTATTCCAGACCGCTCAATGTGGAATTTGAATGGCCCAGTGATCTCCTCCCAAAGGTTCCTCCAGTTGAGGGTCCTCCCCCACCAGTTACAGTGGCTCTTATCGGGAAAGCCCTCGGATAAATGAAGCAGGGCAAAGCTGTGGGTCCTACAGGTGTCATCTCTGAGATGTTGAAAGCAGCTGGTGAAGAAGGCTTGGAAAAGTTTAAACTGTTGGCTGAATTAGTATTTAGCAGTGGTGAGATACCAAAGGATTGGTAGAAAAGCCTCACACTTAACCTCTACAAAAGAAAAGGAGAGGCCCTACCGTGGTCTGAAGCTCACAGACCAGGTGATGAAGTTACTTGAGCGAGTACTAGACTCCTTCATCGGCAAGATGGTAAATATAGACAACATGCAGTTCGGATTTGTTCCTGGTAGGGGCACAACTGAAGCCATCTTCATCATCCGTCAGTTTCAGGAGAAGTACTTGGCCGCAACCAAACCACTTTATATTGCCTTTGTCAACCTAGAAAAGGTTTTTGACAGAGTTCCAAGAAAAGTACTATGGTGGGCTTTGGGGAGTGTAGGTGTTGAGGAGTGGGCTAAAAGGATCATACAGGGCATGTAAACGAATGACAGAAGTCGGGTTAAGAGTAAATGGACAGTACAGCGAGGAGTTTGGAGTTTGGGTTGGGGTACATCAGGGTTTGGTCCGGAGTCCCCTGCTTTTTATACTAGTACTTGAGACGCTTTCACTGGAGTTTTGCACTACTGTACGCTGATGACCTCGCGGTGATTGCAGATACACTTGAGGAATGCATCACTAAGCTGAATGAATGGAAGAATGGTATGGAGAACAGAGGGCTGAGAGACAACATGAAGGAGACAAAATTCATGATCTCAGGTGCTGGACTTGATATGTTACAGACTCCTGTGCTTTCCCCTGCGCTGTTGGGAACAAACTCTATTAGTTGTTCCCAGTGTAAATTGTGGGTCCATAAGAAGTGCAGTGGTATCAAGGGCAGACTAAAAGTAAATCTTTACTATGTGTGCCCAAGTTGTCTTGACCAGGCCCGTCCTGTTGATGGTAGACCTATTATCGAAGTAGAAGTTGACGATACGCTGCTCAACATGGAAGCCAGTTTTTGCTATCTTGGCGACATTTTATGCACTGGTGGAGGATGTGCCCTTGCTATCGCTACAAGATGTTCTACTGCCTGGGGAAAGTTCAGGAAACTACTTCGCATACCGACTTCCAAGCATGTGTCACCTTTAACTCATGGAAAAGTGTTTACCCTTGTGTCTGCTCAGCCCAACAGCCCCCGGATTTACAGAGGCTTTGTAGAAATGATACAGCCATGATCCGCTGTATCTGCGGTGTCAAACCACATGACATAGTCCCCATGGAAACTCTGTACACAAAGTTAGGGATTCAGTTTTGTTGGGATGGGTCTTCCTGTGTTGAACCAGAACTAAGAAAGGATTATTGTGTCTTGCTCAAGGACATAACACAGTGACGCCGGTGAGGCTAGAACCCGCAAGAGACCAAAAAATCATCCAACTGCTGAATGGAAGGAGACATCCAGGGCTAAAAAAGATTTGGCAAGTGAATATGTTGATGTTTTTCCAATGTATTTTTTCCATGATTCAATTGTTAATATTTTTCTATGCAGGACAAGACCGTGTCTGTTCAAACCCTTATCATGCTTATTGTAGATATGAAACCGTGCTGATCCTCAGCTGGCTTCTCAGAAGCCAACAAGTCGGATTCCACACTGCTTTTCACTTTGCTTGTAAATATAGAACCGTTGTGACCTGTATACAAATCTTCTCTATTTCAATAGCAGTCACGCCCCAAAGCTTTTCATACAGGTATACATGCAGTGTTCTGCCGAGGCCGCGATCCCACGAGAATATCGCGGAAATTTCAGCAAGGTTGCGGCCGAAACGCCCAATTTGCGAACCTTGTCGCGGCCGAATTTAAGTAAATAGTCTGAGTCAATCTAAATTAAGTGTTTTTTTGTTCTGAAATTTGCATATTTTAAATCCATTGTTAAATCACAGAGTGAACTTGGAGTTTTATGTAGCTCACCAAAACAGCATTTAAACCTTATTATTATCCTTACAAAAAAATCACATTTTTTTTTTGTTTTTGTTTTTTCAAAAGTATTGAGCATTTGCGAACTACTTTTAGCATGTATAAAAAAGCGCATTATCTCCCTTACTATTGCTATATATATTAGCGTTATGCAGCATTTAGCTGCCTTATAAACAAGTACTAGCTTAGCGGAAAAGTTTCGGCATCGATATGCTGTGGGCAGGTGGGTGGGGTATCCCGTTGTAGCGATCATGACCACTTATTATGCTGTGGGCAAACTGTGGCGCCCAGGTGCCGCGTTCTAAAGGCGTTCCAGTTTATTTTCAAGAAAAAAGCTAATGTCTCACTGATTTTAAAAATGTCCCCTAATTTTCAGAGCTGTTGAGACATTTGTCCCCATGTCTCAGCAACCTTGGCAGAACACTGTACATGCTTATATTAAACTAGAATCCTGCAACCTCATTTGATATATAATTGGGAGGAATGCAGTGCAGTGTGGCAGCATTAATATATCTAGCATGATAATTAAGGGTTAGATATTTCAAGGAAATTACACCAAATCAGAAGTTCATAAAGTGTAAAGAAGCCATTAAGTACTCAATGTGCCCTTTATAGTATCATAGTTTTGAAGAAGCACTATGGTAAATGTTCTAAAAGGGGATATTTTAAATTTTAGGGAGGTATAGTCCGAAATTTAGTCTCACGGCGACGCGGGAGCGGAGCCGTAAAATGTGATTTCCGAACGTATATCCGACGATATACTTCCCCAAATAAAAATTTTTGAATATGGTTATTCCCATTCTAATGCACTTCTACAGTTTCCTCGAAAATTGTAGCGTTGCAAGCTGCATAAAGCTGCACATCATCCAACGGGATGTGGCGTAATTAATGACGTCAAACTATTTCCGACAGGATATCACCGGATATACTGTCGCAAATTTTTGACGTTATCCAAACAGACCTCGCATTACAAAAGCATGTGCAATGCTAGTAACTGTTGTCTGCTAAAAAAACCTAGAAAAGCAGCACAGACCCAGATCAGAGCTTTTGACAAAGCAGTTCCCTGTTTGCTATTCGGACAAGTACCAATATTTTGCAAATTCCAGCCTTGATAACCCACAATTTTTTCTAGAACGGAGCAAAATTTTTATGAAACTTCCGCCCAAGTAGGTATGCTTATTGGAATAACTATGGGTTGTATACTGTCTAAATGACACTGGTGTAGTATGTGAACATGTACTTTTTCCTTACACTTCTTTCATATTGACATATGAATTGGTGATTGTTATGTGCAAAACCGGAATGTTTGCTAACCCATATCCTGCTAATATTTTTGTCTAGAAAATGTCTGCTTTTACGTCTTCTGCATATGTTTATAATGTACTACTGACTAATTTTATCATGGAAGCAAACACGATGAACCCTGATCAGACTGCTCCTAAGGGAGCAGTCTGATCTGGATCCATATTGTTTGCAATATATAGGCCGCGGAAGAGAGATACCGAAAAATGTTGTGATTATCGGGAAAAGGGCTATAGGTCTAGTACCACTGTCACTGGGTATCCAGGTTAGGCTGGACCAGGTCAGGCTGGACGTTGTGTCGGGCCCAATCCGGTCCAAACAGGTTTGTTAACTGTATAAATGTTGCCAATTATGGGTTTTGACAAAATTTATGCATATCCTTGACCTTTTCTTGCCTTAAGCCTCATTCGAGACTGATTAAGGAAAAAGAACATATTAAAAGATATGATCACCACCACAAGACAGTGTGCCGCACACAATGTTTTGACCAATCAAATTCCCTTTATGCACCTATGGATTCTTCATTCTGGTTTGGGATGGTTGATTGTATATATCGAGGGACCACAGGTGAAAATTTCCAAATAAAAACTGTTTTTCTTTCTTTTTTGGTTTTTGTCTTAGCAAATAGTGTAGATACTCTGATGGCTTTTCATCTGGGTCTTCACTGTTTGCAAAGTACACATTAAGAAGTCTAGACTGGCATCAGTCCACTAAATATATGTAATTACATTTATAATTATATTTAACTATGAAAAAAAATCATCTTCTAAAAATTCTATCCTCTCTGATAGTCAAATTTACTGATGTCCAAGCCGAGAACTTCTACTTCCAAGTTTATAAATTGCTATCTTAGAGAGATTATCAGTTTTACTAAAAAAAATTGACATTAGAGACTGGGGCCAGTCTATTAGGAGTCACTTACTGTAATAACTCTTTGCATGCTAGGTATGTGAAACTGTTAAACCTTCTCTAACCCTTTTGCACTAGTGAAGACATAGTGAATGTTGGATGGCTTTCTGGGTGCTCTTGGGCTTATGATAGAATGACAATGAGTATATATAAAAAGTCAGCATTCAGGGCTTCACATAAGAATATTTTTTCATGCTTTTGCTGTCTGCTGACTTTTTTCAAAATTAACTTTTTCAAAGATTTCTTTCAGAAACACTATCAGAGTGTCAAACTGTGTGGATCCAGATCAGGAATGATGTTCCGTGGGTCCTGATCTGGATCCAAACTCTTTGAAAAAGGCTATCAGCAGACGACAAAAGTCGCTGCTACAATGTAGCAAGTAAAGTTTTAATAAAAAATTTATTTCTCAAACAAAACAGGTATTGAAAATATTAAATATCTCATTAAAGAACCAAGATGATTCTTTTGAGCACCCAAAAGATATGTTAAAACTGATGGATAAGAAATTATTTATAATTTTACCATCAAGATTTTTGACTATGAATATTAGGTATGCTCAAAAGGGACTTTTCTCAAAGTATGGCTCATTCATTGATCTCGTCTTATGCTGATAACTTTTGCAAACAGTTTGGACCCAGATAAGGACCGACGTTCTGTCGGTCCTGATCTGGATCCAAACTGTTTGACACTCATATAGTGTTCCTGAAAGATTTTTTGATAAAAGTCAATTTTGAAAAAAAGACAGTAAGCACAAAAAATTACGCAGCATGCAAAAAGAAAACTCTGCATGCTACATGTACATGTAGCTGGTAATTTTTCATGATTTTTTGTCATCTGCTGTTGTTTTCGAAATTAATATTTTCTAAAAATTCTTTCAGGAATAACATCAAGATGTCGAACATTTGGGATCCAGATCAGGCCCAATGTCTTGTCAGGCCTGATCTGGTTCAAAAATGTTTGGAAAGCTTATCAGCAGATGACACTAGCAGGCTAGTCCTTTATACAATGGTTATCATCACTTAGGTCTTATTTCTCTACAAAAACATACACTGCAGATACTCATTGAAAGCTTGTCATTTAGACACTTCCAGTGAGAACTAACGACATTGTTTTATAGCAGAGATAAGAAAAGCAGCAACAATTTTGGTTTGAAAAAAGTGTCTAATATCTAAGCCTATGTAAATCATTTGATCTACAGTAGCTTCTAACATCAGAAAATCAATGCCATAAACGGCTTTATGTTCTCATGTACTTTTAATCAATATCATAAGAAGCCTTTTCTGGAGTTTAACCCTTTTCACTGGTATCATGACAACTGTCGTCTGCTCTTGTACGTCTTTGGTGGCCTATATTGCAAACAATATGGATCCAGACCAGACTGCTCCCATAGGAGCAGTTATGGAGCAGTCTGATCAGGGTTCATAGTGTTTGCTTCTGTGTTAAATAAGTCTGGACTCTGGAGTCCATCTAAATAGATGTAGCAGACTTAATAAGCATAATATGTTGTCTGCTTATTAAGTCTGCTACATATATTTTAGCATGTAAATACCCCCAATCGTTGTTTTCCCTATTCTGGAAAAGCTTGGCAAAGTGGGACGGAAAAAAGAGCCCTTTTCACCCTCTAGAGTGTTCCCTGCATATTTCAGACTAATAAAGCAAAGGAGATAATTCAAAGAGATCATTTAAAATCTGAAAGAGCAAGAGTGGTATTTCTTGTTTCTGAAATGTTGATATAGAGTCTAAGTACCTCCTAGTGTTGTCTGCTGATAACTTTTGCAAACAGCTTGGACCCAGATTAGGCCCGACAAAATGGTGGGCCTGATCTGGATCCAAACTGTTTGACACTCTGATTGTATTCCTGAAAGAATTTTTCAAAAAAAGTTAAATATCAGCATTCAGTAGGCACAAAATTTGAAAATATCTTGCGCTAGAGAACCTTTGTACCCGAAAGCTGCAGTCATTGAGTGGTGGTTGCAGTGGACGAGTGCACAAATAGTGTACCTAGCTGTTTAAAAGGGTAATATTTTGGTCAATATTTTACTTCTGAAAATAGTCATCGCGATTTAATGTCGCTTATGAATCCAGCTATGTATATGCTTAACAAAAATTTTGCGGGTTGAGTGATAGTCGCTACAGTGCATGATTTATGCCAAAATTGTGATTTTTTTCCTGAAAAAGAGGACGAAAGAAATGTTTGCTTATGTTCTGGAAGTTACGCTTACTTTAGCCAAAATGCATGATAACAGTACTTTAATGTGAAAAAAGTTTAAATCTGTGGCTGGAGCATTTTGGAAGTTATTCAAGCTTTTCATACTGTACGCATAGTTCTGTATATCGGGTGTTCTAACAGTATGGATCCTGATCTGCTAGCTTCTCAGTCTCTCAGAAGCCAGGGGTCTTGCTACAGATTTTAGACGGAGGCCTCGGACCATTTGAAAGTGGGAAAATACTGATGTTTTATCTGAAATGGGAAAACATTTCTTCATTCACAAGAACTTGAATTGCAAACCAATTTAACCCTTCTCATGATATGTCCGGAAAACAGTGTAGATCCAGATCATCATAATGTCAAGGTTGATTAATGATTATCGACTAAGGGTTTAAACAAATCATGAAGGTAAGGTATGGCATTTTTATTTTAACACAAATTTTTGACAGTGTAAAACCGTAGTTTGTCCTAGGATTGGGATTTGCAAATTTTTGCCTGTAGATTGGGGAAAAGAGATACTTTTTGCGATTTGGGAATGGGGCCCATATTCAGCCCCAAATATTGATAAACCAGAGCCCTGGAATCAGAGCTCTCACTAACTGCTGGTTTGCAGTCCTGAACTCCCATTTTTGGTGCTGGGACTCCCTATTTTTCTGAAGAGATGTATCTGGGCTCAGCATGGTACAGGTAGTCAAAAGCTAAATATTAAAACAAGGTCTCAGTGAAGGGACAATTGGGCAACAAAGTCGCCTTTTCCTCCAGTCTCCGTCCAAAGTTTTCTGAAGCAGAGTCGTCTTCTTAGTTTTGTGTAATTTTTACCTCAACATACATTGTTCTATAGAGGCTTCATCAATCAGTAACTAAAGTGTCTAGCAAGCATACAAATGTTATCTATTCACCCACTGCCCAGACCACAGAAGAGTTTAAGGCCCTCCTCTTTTAGTAAAAACACAGCCAAAAGATTTTTGCCTCCACAAATTTCAAAATTAGCTCTTCTTGTTGCAATGATCAGCAATCAATCTAAGACAGTTTTGTTTGTTTGATTTGATTCTTTACGTCCCAGTTTTTTCAGTCATGTCGGGACGGGTCTCCCTCGGTTGAAGCAGTACAAAGCAGAGGATAACGTTTCTTGCTCAAGAACAATACAGTGCCTTTGGTGAGGCTCGAACCCACAACCCCTCGATCTCGACTCAAGCACTCTACGTTCCATGATCGAAGACAGTATAAAGAAAAGAAAATGGAAACAAAGAAATGCAGATGCAGAGACATAGACATAGACACTATTAAACATTGAGAACTCTAGTGATCACCTAAAACCTGTCACTGAATCCTGTGACAAAATAAAACCTGTGACATTTTAATATCTGACACCGAATACAGGAGACAAATATTTTTCCATGATGTTTTAGTGCGTTGGTCTGTGATCGTGGTATTACCTGATCATTATTCACTTGTTTATTTTACAGGCTACAGTGTCAAGTTAAGTAACAAGACAAAGATTTGATGATCAATTATACAGTTGTGGATATCAGAAGCTGCTACTTCTGTACACTCAGTCAAAATCATAAGCTGCTTTACACAATAATTATTAATAATGCAAAACATCAATAAATTTCATTGCTGACACTTTTGGTGCACATAAAAAATTTTAATTGGAAAGGTAAGACACATATCTCTTTTTAAAGCCTACAGTAGTAGCAGCTTCCAATTTCAAAAAAACGTTTATGTTTGCTTTGATTCTTTATGTCCCAGTCAACAATTTTCCAGTTGTGTCGGGATGGGTCTTCCTGGGTTGAACCAGTACAAAGCAAGAGGATAAAGTGTCTAGCTCAAGGTCACACAGTGGCACTTATTATTTAGTGAGGCTATAAAACAGGCTGGGGAAAAAGAGGTGGTACATTGAATATCCATCATTTGGTATCGATTTAAATATAGTATCGAAAGATTTGACCGATACTCAACCCTAAAATTCGTTTCTACCATGAGGTGATCAACTCAGAATCCCATTCACCATATCTACATTAATTGCTGGCTCCCAATTTACATGGGGTGCTGCCAGGTTGACAAAAAGCCACAGTTACTAGTACTGGTGGTACCCAGCATGAGTTCCCTTGCTCAAATGCCTGGGTCACCCAGCCAGCTACTAACTGAGCTCTTTGTTGCAGGGTTGGGAAAATGCCGGAATTTTTTAGTAAAGTCCATGCCACTGGCGTTTACTGGCATTTTCCAGATTAATCTCGCATATTCTGGCATATTCATTTTTTTTTATCAACAGCCATTAATTTGGTACAATTATCCAGAATTTATAAAATAAATAGTTAAAAAAATGACTCACTGCAATAAGGTTTGATGCACCTTTAATATGTTCAGTTAGGAATAGTCTTAACTATTAAAGCTGCATAGTCTGTAACTTTTGATCTTCTAATTTTAAAAATAATGTTTTTATTTTTCAAGAACACAGTAAAAATACTCAAATTAAGGTAAACATTTTACCGTTTTCGTAAATCTTAACAAGTTATCACTATCAAAACAGCTGCATTTATGTTAAAATTCAACGGTCTATAATTATTGGAGGGACGCAAATAATTACCAACAAGAGAAAAATACACCTATTTGATAAGATAATTCACTTTTTCATGCAGTTTTCAGCGGTACTGAACATTTTTATTGTGAAAACATAGCTTAATTCTACTTTTACAAATGATTTAAAAAGAAAATAAAAATTTTCGAAAAATGTTCATAGTTACAGAGTATGCAGCTTTAAAGATATTTAGTGATCTTGTTTCGCATCAAAGATTTTAATTACAGTTATAATTGTGCAAACACTAGAAAAGCATGTATAATTACAGCAGTGTTTTATGAATATGCCTGAAAGAGCAGATTATAATTGTTGCCTTCCATTCTCACCTTTTGATTTGTTTTTGTTTGATTTGATTCTTTACGTCCCATCAACAATCTTTCAGTTAAACAGGGACGGGTCTTCCTGGGTTGAACCAGTACTAAGCTAGGATAAATGTGTCTTGCTCAAGGACCACAACGCAGTGACGCCGGTGAGGCTCGAACCCTGGGCCTCTCGGTCTTGAGTCAAGCACTCTACCACTGAGCCACTGCGCTCCCAACTTTTGAGATACACTGTAATATAAAGACTTTAGACCCCAGGGCTTGTTGTAACGATGCTCGGACATTTCGGCCATGGATATTTCAGCCTGGACATTTCGGCCTTGGACATTTTGGCCACAGATAATGCCAAAGGTGGAGGGTTCGGCCATAACAATAAATTGGGGGGGGGGGGGGTGATGCATTTAGTATATATTGTTTTACTTGTTTGCTAGCTTCCCAGCTGATCAGGACCAACACTGTTTTCATCTATGCTTGTAAATACATGCATGCTTATAGCTGATAAAAATTTGGGAGGCAATCATACGTAGTATCGTATATAAGATTATTCAGACGATTATTCAGCATGACAAGGGTTAATCCAATCAGTGTTACTTTTCTTTTTTTTATTGCAGTGTTCCCCAATGGCCGTCGGACCGTCGGACATTTCTGGTAATGATTGGCTCGGTCCGATAGATAGTTCTCTAGCGGCAGACCGTATGTCCGATGAAATTTTCGGAGCGAATCTTGTTTTTTGGCCGAAATTTGAGCTTGGGACCCACAAAAAATGATCATGTGTGTCCTTTGGGACTTGCAATAATTTGTGAAGAAGTGAGGAAAGAATAAATGCTTACGTTTTAAGAGTAATTTCTGCATAAAATTCGCGGATTTTTACTTTCGATTTTGCAGTTTGGTTACCGTGAAATCTATTTTTGGAATCTACTTCTTTCTATTTACGGCATACAACCTCACACAAATCAATTAGAAAAGGCAAATTTCTAATATTTTCTGATAAAGATGTGTTAATTCATCCTTCTCACACATCTACATAATAACTGCAAGGTACCTTTTAAATGTAACGGCTCACTAAACACTGTTCTGTCAGAAAAAAAAAGATCGACAATTATAGACACTTATACGTTGTCCAAACGTTTTAGGTGAGTGAGCTCCCTTTATTTCAATGATTTAAGATTATTATTGAATGATTCACTTTGATGTCAACTTGATTAAGAGAGGCAGCATTGTTCTATGGATTATATATCAAAAGGGGGTTATTGATTACAGTATAATGGTGTTCACTCAATGGAAAGTTTGGGATTTATTTAAAAATCATATAGTTAAGCTAAACCTAATGTATTTAAAATCAATTTATTTATATATTGTTAGATGCTCCCTGTAAACTGATACTTTGATCCAACACTGTTTTCCAGTGTTAATTTGCGAGAACTATAGTTCCGATAGAATTAGAAAAATGGATGCCCATTGCTTCAATTCAATATTGAAAATAAGTCAATGACCTGCGCTGCATAGGCATATTATCCTAATAGCCAAAGCAAAGGCTGAAGGACTGCTATGTTAAAAACAAGCATGCAATTGCTTTAGACATCAAATTAAACATAAGTATTGATAACTTCTAATATTTAATCATTCAACTTGTTCAGGTTTTTTTTCGGTCCTATAAATTTTTATTTGGTCTGGTAAAATTCATGACTGCACCAGACCGAATGTCTGGTAATGTCTGGAAAGTATTCGTGAACACTGTTATTGCCCAATGCTTCTAAAACATATTGCAAGTAAGAAAATACGGTAAATCTTGTATTAGTTCGTACAGTAAAAAATAATTATTTTTCGCTGTGTACGAACTAATAAAAATTATTTTTCTGAGAAACGGGACTGTACGAACTAATAAAATGAAATTCTGAAGATCGAAAAACGGGACCAAAAACATGCGAACATTGCCAAAGAGGGAGGAATTTCTGTTTATCCTTTTAGCCTAATTACAGGCTGAATGTCTGATCAGTATTTTCAATTAAACTAATTTTCTTAATAGCATGGTGAAAGATTGAAAATAAACAACCAAACAAAAAAGTTTCAACCGACTCACATGCAATGTGCGTTATACCCGGCGATATCACCCGGTTACAGGCCAACTTTACATAGGCCTGCTTTACGGAAGAGATGTCACCTCGGACTTTTTCTATGACGATTGTCTTGATTGGAATCATACTCGGACCCACCTGGTCCGAGGAATCATAACAAAAATACAACTTCTGTTCACTACCGACGGCTAGCTCTACAACGTAACAAAGCAATGTATATCGCAGCTTTCGTTTTTGGTCATGATGTAGATTCTTATTTTCTTAGAGCCCTCGAAAGTGCAGCATAGTAGTAGACAAGACAATACATGTACGTACATTCAGTCCTACAGGTTAGACGTACGCGTACACTCATTGATTTGGAATGAAAATTGAAAATGAAAATGGCGACTTCTAAATATGAAATATGAGCAACTGGAACGCAGAAATCTCATGAATCAGAGTAGTACATTTCTCTGCCTTCATATTGTAAAAAGACCCACAACGTACGTTTTTGCGAATGCTTATTCCATTTAAAGGCTTTGTATGAACACCTATATTTCTGCATAGGTTTGTTGGCTCGAGTCTCCATCATACGTCGTATTCCTTGTGGCGACATAACATGCTCAGCTTGTTCGCACACCCCCTTACGTGTTAGCTCGGACCCAAAATAGCTCGGTGTTAGGCTGTTAGCATTTTAAGATTATGATAATGGCAATCAATGTAGAACCAGATTCCCGTACTTTGTCATCTTCGGTCGCTTGACCATGGAAAAGCCATTACATGAGAAAATCTGTCTTTCGTGATTTGAGGCTGACTGACTCTTTTACAGCCAGAAACAGGGTTGGATGCACATGCTAGTCTTTGCACTGCTATTTGAACGCCATGCTATCCCGTGTACACCTTGCTTTCCATGCGCGGATCCAGGATTTTTCGTCAGGGGCTGGGGGGTCCGGGTCAATCTGACAAAAAAGCCCTGACAACTCAGCTTATTTTACTGAAGTCAAATGGGTAATTTCGAAGAAAACTATCATTTTTCAAGGTTCCAGAGGGGGTCTGGGGGTCCAACTTTTTCCAGGGGGGTCCAATTGCTTAAACCCTATAGAAACCCATATAATTTGTAATTTTCCAGGGGGTCCGGACCCCCTCTGGATCCGCACTTGCTATCTCGACCAGCAGGAGATAGCTTTTTTTCCGTTTAGTCGTCGTTGGGTGGTATTTTTCAGTTTTATTTAAATTTTGATAGACCATGATTCTGTAATCAAACAGTGGCGTCAGGCGACCCCACGTGCGGATCCAGAGGGGGATTAGGGGGTCCGGACCTCCCTCTGGAAAATCACAAGTTATATGGGTTTCTCTGGACACCCCCGCCCCCTGGAAGAAGTTGGACCCCCTCCTCCCCTCTTTAATAAAACCATTGGATCCACTCTGTAAACTGTAAAATAAGTTGATGACTAAAAAAACATTGTCCAGACTGTTTTCTGGCCGTCGAGCCTCGACCCCATCCCCCCACCCCCACCCCCCGCCTGACAAAAATTCCTGGATCCGCGCATGAACCCTATTCGACTTGTTCATAACGTCCGGGCCACCGTTTAATGTGTAATGTACATTTTCTTGCGTCGAGGCCATCTTCATGTGCGACCCCAAACTTAACAACACGTGGCCGGAATTGATGTGCGCGGTCTCTTTGATCTTAAAACGGATCATGCTGTCTTTGCCCTTGGCGTCAGCTGATATAATTAGCAGACGTTTTGCGAATTGACCATTTGTTTGTTTGATTTGATTCTTTACGTCCCATCAACAATCTTTCAGTTATACAGGGACGGGTCTTCCTGGATTGAACCAGTACTAAGCTAGGATAAATGTGTCTTGCTCAAGGACCACAACGCAGTGACGCCGGGGAGGCTCGAACCCGCGGCCCTTCAGTCTCTAGACAAGCACTTTACCACTGAGCCACTGCGCTCCCATGTGAATTGACCAGGCCCAGCAAAAAATAAAAAATAAAATGTGAATCCAAACTGTTTGAAACTCTGATATGGGCGGAGACAGAGGGGGCAGGGGGTCCGGACCTCCCCATGAAAATCATAAGTTGTCATTTGTTTCCTAGAAGAAAAACTCGTACGAACCTCCCTCGAGAAGCAATTCGACCCCCCCCCCCCCCCCCCCCCCCCTGGAATTGTCTGGATCCGCGCACGCATGTCTGATAGGAATTTTATTTTTTATTTTTTGCATGTAGCAGGTTTAGCTATCATACTTTCTAGAGATAATTGGTAGAACTGCGCAGGTGCGCTGGCTGATCTGCGCCTTTGTTGTTTGCATACAAAAGAAATGGGTAAAAAAACTAAGTTGCAAATTTAAATATACACGGACGGTAAACGAGAGGCTTTTTCGACCATTTTTTCTTATCTGAAAGCAAGCAATTGTTGCGGTGTTAGTGGGACTATAAGCCTAGCTTTAGACATGCACCTTCATCTACATTCCTTGTATGTGAGCATTTATGCCCCTGGCAAGACTGTGCGGATGCGCAGGCTCGTCTGAGCCTTCGCTGGTTGCATGTGCGAGAGGTACCATAATCTCATGAACTGGCTCGTTTCATAGACAGTCCAATGTAAAGTATGATTCAGAAGCATGTATAAATCACTTTTCATCTTGGTTTGTGCGTCTGTGCGTACGTGTGATGATGATCCACAGGAATCATTTAATGTGTAAGACCGATAATACAATTTCATGAGGACGCCGCGCTGGCTCATCAGTGTCGTCTTTGTTTGATTAAAAGTTCCATGGATATACAATGTATAATAGTTATTTTATTACGCTTATTGCGTGCGCCTTTTGGTGAAACGTAGAAATGAAATTGATGCACGCACATTTAAAGCATATCTAATTAGTGGGGGTACGTAGGTGTCTAGATTCTTCATCCACTCCAAAACTTTGAGTTACCCGACGAGATTGCACAAAAGCACAGGCTTCCCTGAGCCTTCGCTGATAACATTTGTGATAAACACCAGCCGATATGGTTTCGTCATGCTCGGATCCAGTGATTCAAAAAATTTAAGACGCTTGGGCATATTTATGACACAGAAAGACCAGAAAGGCTCAATGATCACAGACACGTAGGACGACACTGTGTGCACGCGCGCGTGGTTGTGTACATGTATTCGATTTTTATCATGACTGGACAAAATATCTCCGCGATTTGCATCAGTGCGACGTTCATTGAACCTAGCGTTTATCATTGAATAAAAGTTTGGCATGCATCAATGCTGGATGCACGCGCATAAGCGACACTGACGATCGCACTGACAGGCGAAACGCTCCTCTTCCGCTGATATGTTTGTTAACTGACATGCTCGACGAAAAACGAAAGCATCGTAGACAGACACACTGATTGACCAAATGAACGGAAAAAACGTTGTGTACGAACTATTAAAATTACAAATAGGAAAAATGACCACTGTACGAACTAATACATGACATTTTGAGCTGACCGGCCATGAATAATTTATGGTGTACGAACTATTCGAGTGTACGAACTAATACAAGATTTACCGTATATACATGCACTAAATGCATCACACATCAGCCGTCCCCCCACCCACAATTTATGGTTTTGGTCGAAACGTCCACCTTGGCATTTTCCGTGGCCAAAATGTGCGGGCCGAAACTTCATAGTAGGCCGAAATGTCCTACATACATTGTAACATATTCTTAAAATGTTTTGTCACTTCTGTAATATGGTAATTACACTTACTCTAATAAATAAATGCATAAATTCTATTTCCCAAGGCTTTGCTTGTGATCTTGTGTACATGACATTTATATAAGTATATTTTCAAAGGAGATACTGTATGTAAATTAAATATATATGCAAGTGTAAATATTTATTTTTTACAAAATAAAGTTACTGTAAACTAGTAAGTTTTTAATTTTGCATATTTATCACAATTTTTCTCATAAATGCCAGTATTTGTCACTTGAGTGATTTTTAAGTATTTGCCATGCCGTCATTTTCTACTGGAATTTATCTGCCGGACAAAACTTGTCCCAACCCTGCTCTGTTACTTAACTTTCCAACTTGTCCTGACACACTACACATCACTGTAAAAGCTAGTTCATCGTCAAATAACACTTCTGACACCATTGTAGCACTCATCATAGTGATGGTACCCAGCATGAGCACAACTACCTAGTTGCCCCTGCTCCAATAACTGGGTCACCTGCAATCCAGCTACTAATCAAGCTGTCCGCTGCTTAACTTAGCAACTTAACCATACACACTAAGGATCACTGTATAAGCTAGCTCATACAGCGAGGCTGTATGTGTGTCTTAAAAACCGGTGGTACCAATTGCCACCACACTACCTTTCCTTCTGTGCCGGCTATTTTGGTGCACAGAAATAGATTTTTAAGTTTCCACCCACCACAAACAAGTCAAACCAGGGGATATATGCTGTCAGGGTTCAAATTTAACTTTTTTGCAACTTGCTAATGTTAGGGAGTGCTTGTAATCAAAATTTCTACTTGCATTTTTTGCAGAAGCAAAATTTCATGATTTTTCATCAAATACTAAATATAACTTTTATTTGAAGGCATGTTAAAATGATGAGTACTTGCTTGTCCAAAACAGCTTTTATCGAATGTTTAACTCTTTATGCCCACTTCTGTAGATATCTTGCAAACTGCTTCATTCCGCTTGTGTTTACACGACCGGTGTAAAGACTCAGCCCAGTGTTGAACTCTCCAATAAGGAGGACTGACGTAGTAACTTCCCTTGGTTTCTCAACCAAAATGTGCTTATTTCCATATTAAATTACTTCAAAGAAAACATTCTTGATTTTTTTTTTCAATCAAAAAGGCGGACACTGACATGGATCAATCCAAGTTTGAAAGTTATAAATGTCCGCGAGGGCAAGAGCATGAAGTGGCAGTAAAATTATATAGCCTTGTTCAGATTTCTACTGTTGCCATGAACAACAGACCTTGAAAAAGAAAAACAATTATTTATAGCGGTTTCCTCGCGAGAAATCTTTCTCTTGGCTGACTGCGCATCTCCTTTGCACATAAAATATGAAAAATAAACCTAACTTCCGGATTTCTATTTTCACTTTGAAAACGGCCAGAAAATCTCACAAATAAATTTGAGTGCCAATTTTTTCCAACTCGCATTCTGCAAAATTCAATCGCAGTTTGCGAGTATGCAAGTGCTAAATATGAGCTCTGGCTGTTGAAAATTACTGTGAGATATCATCACCAGGCGAGTTGCATTAGGCAAGCACTTTTATTTGAAGCTTTTGTTGTGATTGCTCTTACCTTCCTTGGTCTGGAGTCATATAAGATGCCTTGACTGTAAGCTGGCTGGTAAGAAGAAGAGAAGTCTCGTCAGGTCTCGGGGTTGCACCACATGGTTTCATGCACGGGTGGTTGTCATGGCTAAAGTACAGTAGCTGTCCAAATGTTGTAGACAATCCAACCACCCAAGCAGCTCACTGATAATCCACAGGTACAACACTTTATATCGCAGTCTTAACAGAATGCAAAGATCGTGCCCCAAACAAAGCGTTTTTCTGTACCAATCTGTTGTGCAACGATGCACCAACAAACATGGCGCTTTGCCTATACAATGGCTTATTTCTAGCGCTTACTGCGAGACTGCCAAGAAAAGCATCCAAAGAGGCTACCTAGCCTATTCTGATGTCGATGTCAAGTAAGTAAAGTGCTACAAAGCGCTTTTTTGTAACATGCCGTTGCAAAGCAAAGCGCTAAATAGCTCTTGCATTATTCATAAGGTCGGCAAAGAACTCTTCTTGTAAAAGAAACCACAAACAGTTATCTAAAGCGCCACATAACGCCATAAGTTTGAGGTACTAGCTTCGGTCTTTATCGTTGAAAGATGCCAACTTTAAACCAAAATTAAATTAAAGACTTACTTCTTCAACATAATTCCCTAATTTGTGATTTATCTCCTCTGGTTTTTGATTTTTTGTCAATCAAAATTTTTGGAAAATGGTTACAAATGATTAAATCATGGCGATAAAAAGCAAGGAGTTCCTCGCATTTGAAACAATATGGCGGCTCTTCTAACAAGGAAGGTTAAAAATATGACCTGCAAAAATAACTCAAAATGTTATTTTTTGGAGTTCAATGGGCATGTTCAAAAATAATGAAGCCAAAGCGTGACATTGGGGGTGAAAAATGAAACTGTTGTCATAGATGAAATTGTTACTCCAAACCAATTGGGGGTACTTAAAGTTTTCAAATTTGTTTAAATTTAGAAAAAAGCAGCAAAAATATAAATTTTCTGAACATTTTCTTTCAGGATTTTTTTGCAAAAATTGTTAATTATGGCTATATTCTGTGTAGGTTGTTTTTATAGGAAATCTTGATGAAATGTCTTGAAATTCCCATTATTTGATGACAATCACTTAACAGCATGTGAATTGAATTGCCTAATTGAACAATAAATTCTTATCTAACTGCCATTTTGCCTCATTATTTTAGTAGAAGAGCTCTCAAAATGTTCATATTTTTAAAACAGGTGACTGAATCACAATAAAATTTGCGTTGAAATGATAACACATGGTAAAAAAACTAAGCTACAAATCAATATGTGATATGTAGGCATGGATGTAATGGTTATCTATGTACAAAAATGTGCAAAAAAAATAAGAAAATGAGTTACACTCCTTAGTATGATTTGTTTATGTGTCAGAATTTGGAACTAACAGGGCTAAGCCACATATAGAGTATTGCATACAAAGAAGTGACTTCACTTGCATAGTGTTCATATAATTTTATTGCAGATTATTGGCCTTTTTGTAAAGAAATGTCTGATCTAATACTAAGGAGTGTAACATTTTGTACAAATGCTTAGGTCCTCAAAAACCTATAAATTCTAGCTTTAACATTAAATGACACAATTTCCTTTCTACTATACAAGAATCTCATAATCAGTGTTACAGCACAAACAAAAATTGTCTCCCCAAGATCTTGAATTAGTGTGTTAAGATATGTTGAATGTTCTTTCTCTAAATGCTTAAACTGATTGCAAATAATATTTTCTTCTCTAATAATTTTAGCAATTGAACACTTTTCTGTATGAAACATGTATACATTAAATACCATTTAACTACAGTAGCTGCCAAAGGGAATAAAACAAAAGTTTGGTGGCATACCAGTTTCTGATATTGATACTCCCATCATGAACCAAGAGAAAATGTCCCTTTATATTTAGTTATTAAATGATTTACCCCAAAAGCTAATCAAGATTCAAAGAAAGGCACCAAAAGAACTGTTCTAAATCTTGGAAATGAATGACCAGAGTCAATTAAAAGTGAAGTATTGCTGGTTTGGAAAAGAAAAAAGCTCTTAAATGACATTACAACAACAATCACTAAGGAGTGTAACGCTTTGTGTCGTGATGTCAAAGCAAAACATTAGCTTGGTTAGAAAATAGGATTATATTGGTCAATTTTATCTTTCTATATTTATCAGAACATGTGATTTTCAAGAATAAATGTTGTCCTGAATGCCTAGATAGGTAAAATTTCAAGAAAATGGATTGTCAAAATCACCAATTTTTAGGCGATTTCAATGCAGTACAGCTTTTTTTACACTTTGAACATAAAAAGGTGCTGCTAGAATTGTCTGGGGGACATTGCTCTATAGTAACAATGGTAAATAATTTAAAGTATACTGCTACTGGTATAGAAATAACCAACAGAAGTGTTTTGCAAGAAAGTGTTACACTCCTTAGTGGCTTTTATGGATGATATGAAGAAAATTAAGACCAAGATAAAAACTGGCACTGTATGAGTCTCTATTATGGGTCAAACACTTTTCATATGAGGCATATTAGCTCACAAAACATAACCTTGGAAAAGGTTATGAGGCTTGAAATGTCAAGTGTTACACTCCTTAGTTTAAAGGGTGCTCTACAACCAGTTCTTCTCATTCTATTATGAATGCTTATAAAGCAGCTGTAATACTTGAAATAAAATGTATTAAGATTGGTCAGTGCTGCAGACCACATTATAGGTTATAATCTTTTCAAATATTCATGTCAAATCAATTCTGAGCAAAATCTCTTCATTTTTACTGCACCTGAATTTCAGACTAGTCCTGTTGGACAATGCATAAAAAATAACATAGGTATACTGGGATAATCTGTTTTCGCCAACGTAAGCAGATATGGCTATGAGGATAGCAAAATAAAATACAACCTGGCCAGAAAATGATTTTATCATAAAATTTCAACCTTTTATAATAATGTGTGATACCTTTGAACATTAAAATATGTTATTTAACTTTCAAAAACTTTGATTTGTTTGTGCATCTGTTTTTCAGCCATCGTTATCGTTATCGTTATCTCGTAGAGTTCCGCCGTTGACTTATCGACGCACCCGGATAAACCGGTAAAAGGGGGATAATGGATAAAATGTTCTAAACACTAAAAGTCACCAACACCAATGTACTGTACAATATAACACAGTGAGTAATCAATTGAATATCTTCCAACACCACAAGAAGTTCTATGTACACCAATGAGCTTTTTTTCAGTTAGTTTTGTGGATTTAAAGATTGGATAGATTTGCACAGCTGCTTATGTGAAGGCCAATCTGATATCTGGCAGACCTTGTTACAATAACTGAAGCTTTTACAGCCTGTACAGCGACGTAATTCTGTCTGTCTTCCTTTTTTCAGGCAGTGCGCACACACTATGTTCGAAACTTCACAGTCTTCCGAAAAACTACTGAAATGCTCCGCTGCAGCCTCTGCAGATAGTTTATTTAAATCCGAATGAACTTGGGCTGTGCCGACAGGCTCCCTTTCAATGGTTAAATGACTGAGAAACAGAAGATGTACGTTCCAAGGAGCCAGATTTCTCTGGCTGTCTGACCACATGGACCTGTGGACTGGCTACCGTCTCTGTATCTTGCAGCTGGTATGACTGAGAAGCAGCAGATGTACGTTCCAAGGAGCCGGATTTCTCTGGCTGTCTGACCACAGGGATCTGTGGACTGGCTACCGTCTGTGATTCTTGCAGTTTGTTTGACTGAGGAACAGCAGATGTACTTTCCAAGCAACCGGATTTCTCTGGCTGTCTGAACACAGGGATCTGTGGACTGGCTACCGTCTGTAATTCTTGCAGTTTGTAGAACAAAGCGAGGTTCTCAGCTCTTAGCTGTCTGGGAACTTTCATGCGTTTCCAATATTCCTTCCGCCTGGCACGATCCCTTGCCACTACAGCTGGGGGTTTCTTCTTTTTTGGCTGTTCTGCCTTTACATTGGAGGAATCTTGAACAGAATGTTGTTTAGCTGACTTGGGTCCAGAAGGATGAGTTGAAGATTTGTTCTTTTTACGCTTTGGCTTTCTACTAAGCGGCTTTTCTTCGGAAGAAACTTCTTTCTTGTCCTGATGAGAAGCTGTTTGTCGACCGGAAGCGTAGTTCTTCAATGGCGTCGATTCTCCATTCTTGGCGGGAAATTTAGTGAGGAGAGTAAAATACTTCCTCTTTCGTATAATCTTATACGAATGACACTTTTCATCTCTCTCAAGAATGCAGATGATTTCTATAAGGTCTTTTGGCATAAAATTGGCAGCAGTACACTCCGTTTCATCCATATTTTAATTATCCAAAATCCCCCTTTGAAATTCGCGCGCGGCATCTTCGAGCGCCATCTACACCATCTTGAAAATAGTAATCTAAGTTCGACAACTCTTGTTGACCAGAAAAAGAGGCCTCATAAAGGGTTGGATAGATAAAAAATCAATAGGTGTTATGAGACAAACCATTTTTTTCTTTCAATGAACAAAAAATATTGTAAATCTTTTGTGATTTAATCTATTGTAATCAAAAATGTTTCAGTCACGTTTTTTTTCAATATTCAATTCAAATTCAGATTAATTTGGACCCCTAGGTTCATTGGGGTGCTACCACACAGACAGTAAATGAAAAAGTAGACAAAGAAGCTTTCTGTTATGTACTTTAGGGATACATCAATCCATTGCAGGTGGAAAATTGATACAATTTATCAAAAAATCATTTTTAGATATATGGTCCATACAGCTGCTTATTAGCCAGACCATTGTTTCTGAGTCAAAACATTGATAAGAACCCCCTTATGATAAAATCAATGATTTCCCCACTTGGGAACCCAATACATCACTGTGTTTTCTTACCTCCATCGTGAGGATGTCAGCAGAAATGAAGAATGCAGGGATTAAATTTGAAAAAAATAACCACTTGCTAAAAATAGCAAGCGACTATTTTTCTCACTTGCTAAAAGTGTTAATCAACTTGCTTGTTCTCTGAAATTGAAATTATAACGATTTTCCCCCAAGTATTCCAAATAAGAAAATGAACTAATTCAGTCAACATAAAGGCCTGTATTGCATAGATTGTGTGAAAATCATCTTTCTTAACCCACTTTCTGGTTTCCTTGAAAACAGTGTGGATCCGGATCAGCCAGCTTCTTCAGAAGCTGGCTGATCAGGATCTACACTGTTTGCCATGCAGCGTATGTTATTTTGCATTGTTTGGTTGATATACATGCAAGTGACTTGTTTTCACTTGCTAAAAATAGCAAGTGACAGTCATTTCTACTTGCTTTTTTGAGAAAACTACTAGCATTTAGCAAGTAAGCAAGTGCTAAATTTGACCCCTGAGATGGAGGAAGCGATGTATTTACCCAATAAAAAATATCAGGATCATGATTTAAAGATTGGGGTTAAAAAGAATTAGTGAAAAAGGCGAGAAAACATTGATGCAGGCAAGTGATCATTATTTTACCACTCAGGTAAGCATTTTCTTACTAATTAACAATTTAACAGACAGCTTTTCTTCTGCCCTTGGAAATCCCCTTTTCAGAATGGGCCTGTGACTTCACACAAGTGAAAAAACGGTGGGAATGTTCAATTGGCGAAATTACATTCTTGGCGAAATTGGCTTACTCCACTATAATGATGAAAAGGCATGATTTTCCTATTTTCATTAAGTTGAAAGGAATGGGTAATCACAAAGTTGGCTAATAAGTATGGCAACATTCACAGTTTTGTATAAATGCACAAGTAAAATTCTGTTATGAAAAACATGTTACGCAAAAGGTGTTACACTCCTTAGTTTTTTAGCTAGTTTTACTGGCATAAATTTTGTATTATACGCTTCCTATCTTATCACAGGTCTTGTATTGCCGCGGTATTTACAAATCTCGCGATATCTCGGAAGCTGCGCCCCCTATCGGTTGTTTACGTTGACTACTTACGAGGCAAACGTCAAACTCGCTCTCGGACGAAAATCAAACGACATGTCGAGAATACTGGTGAGTAAATTTACATTTTCATAAAAATCAATAAATGCGTTAATTTTCCCACCCTTCCACCACCCCATGTGCCCTTCAGACAGCCCAGAGCCCTTAAAAAACTTTGTTTTGTTTTGACCGGGGTCCGAAAATATCGTCTGTTGTTGGCGGATGTCGCGTGCATCAAAAGTCACATGATTACCAAATATGGAAAGTCACATAGCCTCCTCGAAGAAGAGCGAGCCAATTAGATGACGTCAGAAAAATCCTGTACTTGAAAGTATAGTGCAGTTCATTCGAAGTAAACTACAACTATTGGCAAGATAGATATAGCAGATTAAATGTTTAAGAAACTTAATGTTTGACAAATTTAGCTTAAGAAAAAATGTTTTATGTATTAAGATACTAGAATAAAGCAATTTTAGCATGAAATATAATAAAAAGAACTTAAAAGGTAATTACACTTTATATTTTCAGGATGTTCCTATGAAGAAGAGACGCCTTCAGTATGACAGAGCAAACATTCCTAGAGCATATGAAGCCACTCAAGCTGGAATGACTGTGTACAAAGCTGCCAGACTGTATAATGTTCCTGAGTCAACACTGAGGGATCGTACAAGAGGCAATGTAGCAGTTGATGCGAAAAATGGAACTGGGACACTCATGTCAACAGAGGAAGAGCAGAAATTGGTGGAGCATATTAAGTATATGGCTAATATCGGGTATGGTTATACTAAGTCCAACATACAATATATGTCCAGAGATTATGCTGAGGCTGTAGGCAAGACAGTTAAAGGACCTGAAGCGTTAAGCAACTGCTGGTTTTATGGATTTATGGGACGATGGCCGGAGTTGAAAACAGTTAAGCCTCAAAAGTTAGCTATTGCTCGGGCAAAATCAGCTTCACATGATGCTATTAACAAGTATTACCAAGAACTAGGTACAATCCTGACTAGTAATAACCTGACAAATAAACCTGGCCGCATCTACAATATTGATGAAACTGGCATTTCCACAGAACACACCCCTCCAAGGATCATTTGTGATAAAGACACCAATCCTCAATCTGTAACTTCCCCAAGGGGGTCAACAGTGACTGTCATTGCCGGTGGAAATGCCCTTGGAAACAATATTCCTCCATATTATGTGTTCCCAGGTGTGAGATGGAATGATTCTCTTTTGTCTGGTGCAAGTGTAGGAGCAGCAGGTGAAATGTCTAAAAGTGGGTGGTCGTCATCAGATGTCTTTAGAAACTATTTAACAAAACACTTTGCTACATATGCAAATATTAGTAGTGGTACAGATGGTGAACCAACTTTAGTGCTGTATGATGGCCATCGTTCGCACATATCTCTAACCCTTACAGAATGGGCAAAGGCACATAATGTGGTACTTTTTGTTTTGCCACCTCATACTAGCCACTTGACTCAGCCTTTAGATGTTGGAGTGTTCGGGCCTTTTAAGGCTATGTATAATAAGGAATGTCAGACTTACATGAACAAAAATCCCGGACTTACTATTACAAGGTATCAGGTTGCTGAACTCACTGCCAAACCTTACCTTAAATCACTAACTCCAGAGAATCTGACAGCTGCTTTCCGGAAGACAGGAATATATCCATTTGATAATAAAGTGATATCAGACTCCCAAGTTGCACCAGCTGTAATCTACCCGACAGAACTGAATCAACAAACCAGTGATAACTCCAACAGTGCTAAGCCTTGAGAAGAAAAGTCACAGGAACCACCCCCTCAAGAAGTTGATCAGCCCCCTCAAGAAGTTGATCAGCCCTCTCAAGAAGTTGATCAGCCAAGTCAGCCAACAAGCAGCTCTGAACCAGTTTCATCCACTGCTAAACCACTGGTAACTCCTGCATGTACTAACAGAAATAGCTGCTAAGAAAAAAGATACTAGTACCATCAATACAGCTTTGCCAGAAAAGTCAAAAAGTGCCCATAAAAAAATCAAATCAAAAAAGATAAACAGTACTCAAACAGGGCAAACTACAAAGAAATCAAACAAACCCAAAGTTTTATCACTGAAACCCAAAAAATCAAGCCCATCTAATGCTGAAATTCTTGAACCAGTTCCATCTACTTCTGGGCTAAATAGTAAAGGTGGTCCCATTGACTTGTGTTCAAATGAGGACAGTCACGATAGTAGTGACTACTCAAGTGATAATGAAGACCAAACTCTGTGTTGTGTATGTGATGCTACCCAGCCAGAAGCCTTCAAGAAATCTGACTTTCTTAAACTGCTTACATGGGCTAAATGTGACTACTGCACTGTATCTGTATCTGTATCTGTAGTATACTGGAAAGTGGCTCAATCACTGAGCAGAAATTATCCAGGGGGGTGTGCGCAGATGATTTAGTAGCACGAAATAGAGTCCTTGAAACCATTCACAGTGTCTGAATTTACTGCACTTTCTGATAATGAATTCCAATCTTTAATGGTTCTAGGGAAAAATGAGTTCTTGTATATATCAGTGTTGGTGGTAATAACTTTAATTTGTTTATTATGTCCAGATCTTGATGGTCTTGTGTTGAATACTATGTGATCGGTGGCAGGGATAGCTACCAGGCCGTTGATGATCTTGAAGAGTAAGGTTAATCGTTGTTCTCTTCTTCGGTGTGCAAGAGGTTTCCATCCTAGTTCGTTCATCATTGCTGTTACACTACTTGTTCTTTGATAGTCTTTTTGTACAAATCTTGCTCCTCTACGCTGAATACTTTCGATTCTGTCAATGTCTTTCTGCAGGTAGGGGTCCCATACAGATGCTGAATAATCCAGAACAGAGCGAACTAGGGATATATATGCTGTTTCTTTGAATTTCTTATTACAATGTTTTAAATTTCTTCTGATGAATCCTAATGTTGAGTTTGCCTTGTTACACATTTTATTTATTTGAGATGACCATTTCAAATTATCACTGATGGTTAAGCCAAGATAAGGATTTTCATTTACTTGTTCTAGAATATGGTTATTTAGAGAGTAGCGAAATGTGAGTGGAAATTTTGTTCGATGAATTGACATTATGTAACACTTGGAGGCATTAAATCTCATTCCCCATTTATTTGCCCAGAATTCCAGAGCTTTCAGATCTTCTTGGAGTTGGATTTGATCTTGTATGGTTTTAACTGATGTATATAGTAAACAATCATCCGCAAAGAGTCTGACTTTGGATTTGACACAGTTTGGGAGATCGTTTATATGACACAAAAATAGTAAAGGACCTAGGACCGTTCCCTGAGGCACGCCTGAATCAACAGAGCAGGAATCTGAGCTCTCCCCTTCGATGACAACTTGTTGTTTCCGTTGAGTTAAGAATGATCTAATCCATTTATTAATTTTCCCATCTATTCCGTAATGTTTCAGTTTATGAAGTAATTTTTTATGTGGAACTGTATCAAAAGCTTTACTGAAGTCTAGTATTGCTAGGTCAGTTTGTTTTTTGGAGTCAAATTGTTTCATAATGTCATCTAGGGTTATGATTAACTGGGATTCACAAGAATGTCCACTGCGGAAGCCATGTTGCAAATTTGTTAAGATTTTGTAATGTTCAAGATGGTTCATGATATGACGACAAATAATATGTTCGAGCATTTTACAACAAACACAGGTAAGCGACACTGGGCGATAGTTCGCTGCCGTATGGCGATCTCCTTTCTTAAATATTGGGCTAATATTTGCATTCCTCCAGTCTTCTGGTAAGCTGCCATTGTCAAGACTCATCTGGAAAATGTGGCTAATTATTGGAGCAAGTTCTTTTGAGCATTCCTTTAACACAATGTTAGAAATTTTATCAGGGCCGCTAGCTTTCTTAGTTTCTAGGTTTTTCAAAAGTTTTTCCACGCCGGAGGTATCGACTTTGATGTTATTAATACTAGGAAATTTTTCACTGTCCATTTCAGGCATTTTTTCATTTGTTTCTTCCTTTGTGAATACAGACTTGAACTGGTCATTTAGTATGTTTGCTTTTTCTTTGCTTTCTTGGTACAATGTTCCGCCTTTTTTAAGTCCCGAGACACCAATATTGTCATTCCGTTTCGATTTGACATAGGACCAAAATGGTTTGGAGTTTCCACTTTCTAATGATGTATTTAGAACAGAATTTACATAAGTCCAATGTGCTTGTCTGACCGCGCGTTGTGTTTTCCTTTTATGCAACTTATACCTTTCCCATAATTCTTTACTTCCTGTTTGTTTTGCACGCTGGTAAAGTTTATGCTTCTTTGAAATAAGTTTCTTTTCCGTTTTGGTTAACCAAGCCAAATTGTGTCTTTTTGATGTCATCTTTTTTGGTACGTTAAGATTCAATGTTTCCTCAATGCACTTTTTAAGTTCCTGCCATTTCTCTTCCACTGAATGTTCATTTTGAATAATTTTTTCACCGCTTGATGATATAAATGATTTTATGTCACTCCAATTTGCATTTTTGTATCTAAAAGTTTCTCTGCGTATCGGTTTATTATACTGTGGCTTTAGTTCTATATCAATCACTACCATATCATGGTCTGAAATTCCAGGAATCACGTTGCATGACTTTATTAGGCTCGGATAGTTCGTGAAAAAAAGGTCCAGATTGTTTTCATCGCGCGTCGGTTTTGTCTGCATCTGATCCATGCCAAATTCCTCAGCTATTTCAAGCAGTTCCTGACTGTGAGCACTCTGACCGCCACTTTTTAAGGTGTTATTTTCCCAATTTATATGCGGAAGATTAAAGTCACCGGCTAGAAACATCGGTTTTTCTTTGTTTTGTTCACTTATATTTGACAATGAGGATTTCAGGTCAGTCAGAGAGTCAATCTTTGCACTAGGTGGTCTATAATATGATCCAAATATGACTGATTTTTCTTTAGTTTGTATTTCGGCCCATTCTAGCTCGCAGTCATTCCCACCACTTTCAACAGTCACTGTGTTGAACATGTCATGTACCGAGATGAATACTCCACCTCCATTCTTATTTCTGTCTTTTCGAAAAACATTTTTATTAAAACCGTCTGGGAAAATTTCACAGTTTTTGTGTTCACTACTTAACCACGATTCGCACCCTATGATCGCGTCTGGCTTAACATACTCAATGCTTTCGTTCAATTCTGATCTTTTATTTCTGATGCTCTGACAGTTCATCATTAACACACGAAAGTTGTTTCTTTTCTTTTTATGATATTGTTCTGCAGTAGATTTTGAATTTGTTTCATCTTGAGATTTCGAGTCACTGGCGAGTCTTGGCTTTGGGCTACTAAACGCAGATGGGCTGAAGGAAGAGTCCACTGAGGGGATTGAAGAGTATGAGTCGACTGATGATAGTCGTTTAGAATTCAGAATTTCATATCTGCTGCTTAAATCCAATTCAAAAGAGTGATAAGTGAAACTATCAACATTACATGAGTCACATTTACAGCACAGCCATGATACATGGTCTTTCTGCAGTAGGCTAACATTTGTTGCACTCAGTTCCAAACACTGGGAATGATACCATACACTACATTCATCACATGCTACTGCTCTGTTGTGTTCCCATGTCACTGGGTACTGACAATAGCCACATGGATAGATGCTAGGTCCGGGGTTTACTTGTATACTGGTGTTACTAATTACCGATGTACTTACTGTTTAAGACAGTCTAAAAAACATACTATCTTGCAGAAACCGATAAATAACGTCTTGTTAAATTATTTATTCATTCCTTCAATGAAAACAAACGATATATGCTTCAAAATAAAGTTTAATTTGCCGAAAAATTAATTTAAATTGGGCTACCCTAGCCGATATTTTGAATGCTCGTTGTTACTTATTACCGGTGTATACGTAAACAAATGCTCTAGAAAATTATCTCGGGTAGAAAACTCTACATGTGATGGGTTTCTACATTGAAAGGATTAGTGACCTTCAAAACGATAGTAGTAAAGGACCTGTCTGAAAGCTTGTTATGTTTTCTTTGCCTGTTTTATTGTAAGGTATACCATTTTTTAATGTATGTGAAAAAAATATAAGTCAACGCTACAATGTTTTTACAACGAAATACTTGTTTCCTTTCATTCATGGTAACTAATATCATCACAAATATGTTTCATAATCATAAACAGACTACACAGTCTATATTGGGCATATGCCCTACCAGAGGGTGCACCAAAAGGGCGTAGACAAACAAGATAAAACAGAGGTGGCACTTTTTATGTCTACACCTTTCAGCCATATTTGGGCATAATGTGACCCATGTGCTGAGACAAAGCTTGACGTCATTTTCAATTTTCAAGCAGGGAACCAGGCTGTCAAAATCTTCCACAACAAGCAGACACACTTTTCCAACGGCAATTTCTCATTTATTTTCAATTAAAATATCATTTTAATGATATATAATGACGAATCAGCATCATGATTTAGGACTACACAAACAAGAAGTAAGTCACTTACTCTCAGAAACGACATTTCTACTTTTTTTTCTTTGATGAAGAGAGAAAATTGCATTGTAAACAATGTTGAGTGGAAAATTCCGAATGATAATGTCACACGCAATTATTTAGTGAACAAGGGATATATCACCTGATAGTATTATTGTTAATAAAGTAAAGTTTTCCCATGGCGAAGAGTTACAACATTTGCTCAAATTCACAATTCTTTTGGTTGAACGAACGTTTCCTACCATGAAAGATGGGTAGTTCAATGATTGGAACCCAATTATGAGTGTGTTATTGTCTGCAGTGCTCTCATCAATTGTCTGGTGGTACACTATTGACAATGACAAAGTAAGGCTGAAGAAAACGATCATTGCCAAATTCCTCATGATGGTCGCCATCTTGTTTCCGGTTTATCGATCTTGCCTGGCAGCTACCCCACCAAAAGTGTTCTAAATCATATTACACATAGTTTTTAGCACCGAAGTTAGCAAGATATCAATTCACTGTGGTAGATGAAACACTTTAATACCAAATTTCCACTTCCTGAACTTTTAGATAATTTAATAAATTGATTTTTATCAGCTGTTTACAATTTCACTTTTTATACTTTTCGCGCATGCGCACACACTCATTGGACCCATCTCCAATTTTGTACAGAGGTGAGGGTTATCAGAAGAGGTGACATCTTCCGATGCCCCCATTGCCTCATGCATGCCCACTAGACAATCTCCCTTACAAATGACACTGTAAATATGTTTTTCACGTTAAAGTTATTTTTTTTTAATGTTAAATATGGTTAAATGTGGTGGAAGACTTGACAGTTAATTGATAAAATTTGTGTATTTTAAATTGAGATGATTTCTTAGTAGCTACAGTTTCATAAAAAATGATCGTTTTGATTTAGGTGAACCGCGCGATAATATAAGACTGACCTTGGGCATTTCAATGGCGGACATCACTTGGCAAGAAGCGGCTTTTACAAACTGACTTATTGTTGACAAGAATTTTGACCTTTATTCCAACTGTAGGAAGGATTGAAAAAAAGAATGACATAATATTGGAAAAGGTGAGTTGGCTTGTTTATTTATTTGATCTTGGTAAACCGTTAATAGCGCGATAAGACAGGCAACCGACGCGCGATGAAAACAATCTGGACCTTTTTTTCACGAACTATCCGAGCCTAATAAAGTCATGCAACGTGATTCCTGGAATTTCAGACCATGATATGGTAGTGATTGATATAGAACTAAAGCCACAGTATAATAAACCGATACGCAGAGAAACTTTTAGATACAAAAATGCAAATTGGAGTGACATAAAATCATTTATATCATCAAGCGGTGAAAAAATTATTCAAAATGAACATTCAGTTGAAGAGAAATGGCAGGAACTTAAAAAGTGCATTGATGAAACATTGAATCTTAACGTACCAAAAAAGATGACATCAAAAAGACACAATTTGGCTTGGTTAACCAAAACGGAAAAGAAACTTATTTCAAAGAAGCATAAACTTTACCAGCGCGCAAAACAAACAGGAAGTAAAGAATTATGGGAAAGGTATAAGTTGCATAAAAGGAAAACACAACGCGCGGTCAGACAAGCACATTGGACTTATGTAAATTCTGTTCTAAATACATCATTAGAAAGTGGAAACTCCAAACCATTTTGGTCCTATGTCAAATCAAAACGGAATGACAATATTGGTGTCTCGGGACTTAAAAAAGGCGGAACATTGTACCAAGAAAGCAAAGAAAAAGCAAACATACTAAATGACCAGTTCAAGTCTGTATTCACAAAGGAAGAAACAAATGAAAAAATGCCTGAAATGGACAGTGAAAAATTTCCTAGTATCAATAACATTAAAGTCGATATCTCAGGCGTGGAAAAACTTTTGAAAAACCTAGAAACTAAGAAAGCTAGCGGTCCTGATAAAATTTCAAACATTGTGTTAAAGGAATGCTCAAAAGAACTTGCTCCAATAATTAGCCACATTTTCCAGATGAGTCTTGACAATGGCAGTTTACCAGAAGACTGGAGGAATGCAAATATTAGCCCAATATTTAAGAAAGGAGATCGCCATACGGCAGCGAACTATCGCCCAGTGTCGCTTACCTGTGTTTGTTGTAAAATGCTCGAACATATTATTTGTCGTCATATCATGAACCATCTTGAACATTACAAAATCTTAACAAATTTGCAACATGGCTTCCGCAGTGGACATTCTTGTGAATCCCAGTTAATCATAACCCTAGATGACATTATGAAACAATTTGACTCCAAAAAACAAACTGACCTAGCAATACTAGACTTCAGTAAAGCTTTTGATACAGTTCCACATAAAAAATTACTTCATAAACTGAAACATTACGGAATAGATGGGAAAATTAATAAATGGATTAGATCATTCTTAACTCAACGAAAACAACAAGTTGTCATCGAAGGGGAGAGCTCAGATTCCTGCTCTGTTGATTCAGGCGTGCCTCAGGGAACAGTCCTAGGTCCTTTACTATTTTTGTGTCATATAAACGATCTCCCAAACTGTGTTAAATCCAAAGTCAGACTCTTTGCGGATGATTGTTTACTATATACATCAGTTAAAACCATACAAGATCAAATCCAACTCCAAGAAGATCTGAAAGCTCTGGAATTCTGGGCAAACAAATGGGGAATGAGATTCAATGCCTCCAAGTGTTACATAATGTCAATTCATCGAACAAAGTTCCCACTCACATTCCGCTACTCTCTAAATAACCATATTCTAGAACAAGTAAATGAAAATCCTTATCTTGGCTTAACCATCAGTGATAATTTGAAATGGTCATCTCAAATAAATAAAATGTGTAACAAGGCAAACTCAACATTAGGATTCATCAGAAGAAATTTAAAACATTGTAATAAGAAATTCAAAGAAACAGCATATATATCCCTAGTTCGCTCTGTTCTGGATTATTCAGCATCTGTATGGGACCCCTACCTGCAGAAAGACATCGACAGAATCGAAAGTATTCAGCGTAGAGGAGCAAGATTTGTACAAAAAGACTATCAAAGAACAAGTAGTGTAACAGCAATGATGAACGAACTAGGATGGAAACCTCTTGCACACCGTAGAAGAGAACAACGATTAACCTTACTCTTCAAGATCATCAACGGCCTGGTAGCTATCCCTGCCACCGATCACATAGTATTCAACACAAGACCATCAAGATCTGGACATAATAAACAAATTAAAGTTATTACCACCAACACTGATATATACAAGAACTCATTTTTCCCTAGAACCATTAAAGATTGGAATTCATTATCAGAAAGTGCAGTAAATTCAGACACTGTGAATGGTTTCAAGGACTCTATTTCGTGCTACTAAATCATCTGCGCACACCCCCCTGGATAATTTCTGCTCAGTGATTGAGCCACTTTCCAGTATAATACAGATACAGATACAGAACCGGGATACTTGTTCGATTTTAATAAAATTTTGCATGATGAACAAAGGGACCATAACACATTTTTTAGCTATGTTTGGTCCTTAAAATCTAGGCAAACTTGTGCATGGGATGCCATAAAGTGAAAAGCTTCATTATTTTTGAACATGCCCCAATGTGAAAGTTTACAAGATATGGATACCCCACCCACCCTAGATAAGTGGGGTGCACGCACCTGCACCTGACTGGGCTTAGCCTCAATCACGTCTGTGTTTACCAGCGCCTGTCTTAGACAATAAAGTATCATTTATTCACTTACCAGGAAAGAAATTCCAACGATGGCAGGACTTTTCTTCAACAACCACGCGATATTTGTAATTTAAAGCGAATTTAGCGGGCTACCACTAAAATTGCTTTATTGTTTAGAAATTCTGATCGCGTTTTATCTCGTTCTCACGTGTGTAAAAAATTAAATTAATATCATTTTTTTTTAATTTCATTATCATTTATGAAATTTCTTTGGAAAAATTCAAAGCTTTACTTTAAAAATGACCAAAAAGAAAAAAAAAGATATAAAGAAAAAATATTGCGGTTTGGTGAAATTTGACATGCATACAAGACGAGGCTGTGACTAAATGTCTGTACTGTACTGTACTGTACCCGACCGGGTAAAATACAGTAGGGTCAATCCGGGTAAATACGGACAGGGGGGTAAATACGGACAGATGGCTCACAATTCACATGTCCAAGAACATAGGTCTGTGACAACGAAGTGTTTTATTTCAGCTTTCATTAGTGTCCATTAGGCTCTTCTACACCCGTTTACCACTTAATTATGACCCTTTGCAATGAGGATTATACTTCCCCTAGAGGGACTACCCCTGCATAATCCAGATTCTTTGAGAATATCACAATGTTTCATCTGACGGAAGAAACATTTTCAGTGCATGAATTCAGTCATAAAACGTGTATTTCATTGCATTTAATTGACTTTAACCAAAGATTGGACTATTCAAGTTTCATTTTCTTCATATTTTTCTTCAATAAAGAAAACCATTTCGATCCAGTTACTTGAAATATAAAGTGTCCGTATTTTACCAGTCGATTTTTGTATGTCGGGAAAATACGGACGCAGTGTTTTTACTTTGATTTTCTCTTTGCACTGATATAATTTTCTCAATTGTTTTAGAAAAACGTATATTTTAGATCAAATAAAGCTATGAGAATGCAGGTTGAAGACCAATTATGATAGATTAAGATAACAAAAAGCACGGTCCCAAATCTTCATAGCCATTATTGACGTGATGCCTCAAATCAACAAAACTGTGCTATTTGTACAGAATAACTAAAGGATAGCATGTCTGGGCACCAAAATATTTGCTGAGGATCAAACCATGTTCCCAGATGCATCAAAATAAAAGGCACCAGAATAAATCAAAGCACTGAGAGTACTGGTGGGGACGGCTGCATTGAAGCGTTCAAATAGGGAGGTTGTTAGTTAGATATCTTTTCTATAACCTGCAAATGGAAACTGGAAGTCCCGTCTCTGATGTAGGGTCAAACATACTGCCACAAAGTGAAATGGGAAAGCAATCTTTCTGACGACATTGGCATTTGTTCATTGGACAAAAACAGCCTTTTTTGGGGAGAGTTTATCAAAAGTAATCCATTATTGAACAATGCTAGAAACCAGATGATAATTGCTAACTTAAGAAGTGAATAATCAAACTTTATTTTCAAACGCTTTTATTATAGAGTGTTAAAATGATCCCTCAATAAATGTTTGTGAAAGCTCTTCAGGCAGGTAAGCGGTATACAATTTTCTCTTAACTTTGTTTGGCAAAATCAAAACTAAACAGTTGTAATTTGTTTCCTAATACCGTGGCATGTTTTTTTTTTCTCCTTCAGATTTCCATTTGGTTTCTGTTAGTTAAAGATCTAATGAGGATGAGGGAAAGTGTTTCCTAGTATCTTACCTAATACAAATCCACCCACTTATTCAAAGAAATCAATGATAATCAAGAACTGATTTGATAAAGTTCTGTCCACTTTTGTATATGTTTTTCCTACTTTTACTTAATCGCCACCATAGACATTATGTGCAAGCTTGAATGAAGTCTCTTAATGGCAGAGCCAAACCAATTGTATAATTTTGGTAGAGTGCATCATTAGGGCCAAGTTTGTGAAATTATTGTAAATTTTGGATCATTGGTTCAGGAGGAGAAATCATTCAAAGGCATTTCTTATCTGGAGCTTTTTGTGGATCCATTGTTCAGTGGAGTGGAACCATTTGTGCAAAATTGGTAGAAGACACCATAGGGGACAGTTCTGTGAAATTAAATTGCTTTTGGGCCAGTTGTTCAGGAGGAAATTCTGTTAAAAGAAGTTTCTTAGCTAGAGCTCTGGCAGTCATTTTGTTCAAAAGAGTGGAACATCTGGTCACGAACCTGAAGGCCTAAAGTCACAGAAAGTAAGAAAATGAAATAGTACATGTTCTTCAAATACAAATGGTTCTATAAAATAACTGGAATTTCCACCCAGCAAGGAATTATTTCAATTTCAGAAACATAAAGAAATCACATGGGGCAAGATCTAGGGAATGCAGGAGGTGAGGCAAAATAGTTACTTTTTCTTTCTTCAAAAACACTGTAACTATTTCAGAGGCATGAGCAGGGCCATTGCCATGTAGAAGACGGATATGTTTAAAACCAGTGACAGGGCGTCGTTTCTGATATGTTTTAGGCTTCTCCAGTACTATATGTCTTTGTAGTCCTTTCCAGTGAGGTTTTTACCCTTTTCCACCAGCACTTTTATTGCGACTCCTTCACCAGAGAAGAAAATTGCATACCAAACCTTCCTTGCACTTAAAGACCGTTTGACAATTATTGAGCGTCTGCTATGTTTAGTGGCCATGATTTTATTGCTAACCTTTCTGACCAGCTCAAATTAATAGACCTGATTTTCATCACCTGGGACGACATTGGCAAACTGCTTTTTGTCATAAGTTTGAAACATTTTAAGCAGCTTTTCGGCCACTAAAACCCGTTGTCTGTTTTGCTCATCAGTCAACAGATGTGGCACCCATCTAGCAAAAATATTTCGGACTTTTAAATGTTTCTTCAAAATAAAGTGAACCGTTGATAGTGACATGCCTACTTTTCATGCAATATCACAAACTGTAAATCTGACATCTCCTTAAATGATTTCCTTCATTTTTGAACCGATTTCTTAACAAGCTGCGAATTTTCGCCTTCCTGATTTTGATGCATTTTTGATGGGCTCTAAGCCAGATTAAATTTTATTTTTCCAGCGCCTATACTGTGTCATAAGACACACAAGAAGGTCCGTAAGTAGTAGAAAGTTCAATCATCAGCTGCTTCAAAGAACAGACAAGTTTTGAGCGAGCTTTGATGTAACCCCTTATTTCATCTTTCTGGTTGCCTCATCTACATGTACCAACTATTTTTATTACAGTGGTCAATAACTGCGTGTATTAATATGGCAAATGTTGTGTCTTACATTAAGTCTAACGTGTACATTTATACACCGTTGTGTAGACCTTAAATAAACCTATATAGGTATATATTGGTTTTTATCGTGTCCCACGTGGATATTGAGATATAGGACAATAAGCAATTCATTTCGAACATCCCTCGTAGGTACCATCATTAAAGTGTGCCCGCAAACGCTCACATTGTTGAACTCGCCACTGTTGTTCAAACCCAAATGATTCTAAAAAGGAAATAAGATGTCCTAGATTTTGACCTCTAGCCTCAGAGAAATGAATATTTTTGGGGATATGAAGATATATGGATATTTTTTTCTGGAGTGGGGGGGGGGGGGGGGGTTCACCACGAAATTGGACTATATTTAGGTGTAATTTCTATGCATTTTAGGGTCTTTTCTTTACGTCAAGGATTTTTTGGGGGTTGCTAAAATTTCAAATATTTTTGAGGTCCTTGAAATTCCTGATATTTCTTGGGGGTGAATGGTAGATGCTGAGCCAGACCCTTCGTATGAAGAAAAAAGAGTTACCCACCCTTCCCAAGCCCCCTGGGACACGCAAATACTCTTCTGTGACAAGAATACACTTTTACAAAGAGGCTCTGTCTACACTAAGAAATTGAAGCGGTTGATTGGGCAGGCTGGCTGACTGACTGATTGATTGACTGACTGAGAAAGCAAGCAGACAGACAACTATATTTTGCTGCATACTGCTCTAAAACACTGGTCAGCTTTTTGGCGGGAGGGGAGGGGGTGTGTGGCACACTGATATTATCATATATAAGTAGGTTCTGTCCATTTTTGGAGATTCAAAATTTTATATTACATTTTTTGTTGGGGGGGGGGGGGGGGGGCAGGAGATCAGAAAAATAAATATGTTTGGAGATATGATGAAATTATGATTTATTTTTTGTACGTTTTGGGGTGTCATTTCTATCAATTTGGGGCTTTTTAAGGTCAATGTTCAGATTTGGAAAATGTTTTTGGGGTCGCTAAAGTTCGAATATGTTTTGGGTATGCCTGATATTCCTTATATTTTGGGGGTAAAGAGTAGATGCTGGGTCCAATGCCAAGCCTAGGTATTTAGAAAACTTGAAAGTATCCAAAATATGGTCAGGTACACTTGCCACCTGAGATACTAGATAATCTAGCAAAACAGGCATACAAAAAAATCAAAAGAGCAAAGAATGAAACAGACAGAAAAAGCGAGACAGACAGCCATTGGAAAGTGGACAGACAGAGAAATGGCTAGATTATGCTGCTCACAGCCTTCAGAACATTGGACAGGCGCTCCAACCACCTGAGCTACTAGACACATGTAAGCAGGCTAAACGAGCATATAAGTAAAAGAAGGAAGAACCAATGCAGACCGACAGATGGACGGACAGATTAACGGACAGACAGACAAACAGCTAGATTTTGCTGCTAACAACCTTCAGCACTTTGGTCAGGCGATCCTACTACCGTAGAAACTAGATAATTGTGCTAAATCAGCATACAGAAAAATAAAAAAAAGCGAAAACCCAATGGCTACATTCTGATCTAACAGGGTTTTGATCCAGTCATTTCAGCACACCAGCTACCTATCTTTTGTCATAGATGATTCTGACGTTTTGATTTTTATGATTTCCGTGGACAAGAAAGCATATTGCAGAACCCCACGGCCATGAACAACGCCAACAATGGTCACATCCGCGGTAAGATTAGGAGCATGCTCTCAACCCGTGGTTCAGATTTGCATCAAACTCGCAATAGAACCAGTATCAGCTGTCCCTGCTGGTAGAAACTACAGGCTTTCAAACTGTAAGTGCCTTTGAGCCCATTATTAGTTCTTGCCACTTTAATTAATATGTGGAAAACGGTTCTAAAAAGCCCTGCCTCGCGGCCAGATAACAAAACCCCGCGGACGCTATAGTATTTTTCCGCGCACCTCCATGGTTTAGACTTGCAACCGTTGAAGGGGTAGGGGCAGAAATCCCGTTCTCATAAACAATCGACGCTTATTTAAGCCAAATCATTAACATAAGGTAAAAACAAGTAAATGTCGTTTCACCAAAAACGCAAAAATATAGAAACCATTTCTGTAAAAATGTGTAATTGTCAATCAATCCAAAAGTGTCCCGATTTCAAGGACTCGTTCATGATCTATTTGCATTTTTTTCTCGCATATTTAACCCTTAAAGCGCCAATCGCAACAAAAGTCGTCTGCTTATCTCGTCTGCCGAAATGTTTAAGAAGCACCTATGGCAGAAAGTGTGGACCCAGAGGAGCAGTCTGTTCTGGGTCAACGCTGTTTGCTTCTATACTTGATTCATCAGTAATGTTAGGCAATTATTTGAATTATATGAAGCAGACGACTTCAGCAGACGACAGTTTCAGATGCATTTTTTCTTGGCGCTTTAAGGGTTAAGTACTGTAATGCCTTAGCCATGATGTGATGTTAGAGTGACTATTCAAGAATATGTATATGCCTTTAATCGCGCCTGACAAGTGTTCGTAAATAAGTTTTAACTATTTCAAATGAAAGCCCCTACCTTCAATTTCAGTTTATTTATTTTCCGCGAAAAGACTAGTCGAACAATATCCGCGGCCAAGAATTCGGTATGATACCAGTGGTGAAGCCCGCAAAATAATAATCTTTGCTAACAGGTTGGACCCAGATCAGACCAAACAAAACGTCGAGCCTGATCTGGATCCCAAATGTTTGACACTGTAGCGATAGAACCGCAGGGGCGCATCCAGGATTCCATGTTGGGTAGGGGGGGGGGCAATATTTAAAACATGAAATATTTTCATGCGAGCGCAGAAGACGCGAAGCCATGCTAGGGCGTTGGGGGTCGTTATGAACTTGGCACACTTTCACACACCGAAAATAATTCCAACCTATACTCAGGGTCGTAGCAACGAGTTTGAGAGTTAATGTGAGTGTTTTGATTCAGAGAATGCATGAATGCGAGTTCTGTAGGTGCCAAGCGCGGGTAAGGGGGTCTGGGGCATGCTTCCCCAGGATTTATTGAAAAATCCGCGCACTTTGGTGCCTTCTGGCACATTTTCATGCAGTTTAATTCTTTATCAGAAAGCTTCATTTTTTCAACAGGCAAAGTCATAAAATTTTGAAATGTATGGGTAAAATGAACTTCGATGTCATTTCTTCAACTTTCAAATGGTTTTCTAAACGAACTTGTAGACTATATCATGCGCGATTGGAAAAAAGACTGTTTTGTGAAAATGCGAAGAACATAATTATTTGCAGACAAAAGTTTCATCGTGTGTACGTCCGAGAAACATGTTTCAAGAGATTTTTGGAGTTTCATGAAACAGTTTCATCGAATAGGACATTGCTATATTTTCTGAAATTTGTCTCATATTTTTCCAGACAATTAGCCAATCACAGCTCGGCTATTTCTGAAGGTCAGTTTACCTGTAATTTCTACAAATGTGCATACACAATTAAGAAAGGGGTCTTTTAGCTAGGTACAATATGGTGAGCCCTATATACATTTCTTCGTTGAATCCAAACTTCGTATTATTCGCGGTCCATTTAAATGTTGCGTTGCAAGTGCAATGATCATCAGACACAATGGGACAGCAATTTCGACCTCCTCAGCATGCTCAGTAAGCACCATGTTGAAAAAGTATGCACAATTTTAGCGGGAAAGAGCAACAAGTAATGTGAAGTTGCATCGTCTGTACAGTAGTGTATGGTACACACAAACGTTGCATACATAAGTTGCAGACAAAAGTTTCATCGTGTGTATCAGGCTTCAGACTGCTCTGATCCGGTGCCACAATGCTTGACCGTATGATAAAATTGGCAATTGTTGTGAGCATAAACACATAGTGCTCAGATGACTCCAGTAGACGTCATTCAGAAAAAGGAACCGAAAGATATGGTAGGCTACAATAAAATGACAGGATTTTAGCAGGGCGCCGCCGATCTGGCACCTTTGAATTTAGATCTCTATATGTACGTTTGCGAGCGGAGCGAGCAAGAAAAAATCAGACTATTTAAAATTGAAAAAAAAAATCAACAACAAAAAACAGTAGCCGCTGCTAAAAACCATATTAACAAGAAAAACTATAGCATGAAATATCATGTTATACTGGGGCGGTTTAAGTGGCTCATTAATGGTTTTACCGAGTTTATGATAGAGCAGTAGATATCTTTTTAATGGACTGATACATGAGGATGGTGCAATATGTAATTCAAGTGCAGCAGCTAGGGTTGAGGGTTGGTGCTCAAAAGAACCGTCTCAATGGCATTGAGGTGATTCTTTTTGAATACCTACTATGTATTTCTGGATTTAGAAGAATGTTTTTATTATTATTATTATTAAACACCCCTGAAAGTATCTGGTGGTCTGGATGTTATTATGGCGATGTGCAGACTGATCTAAAGTCATGAGTTGCACCTCTTGAGTAGGTAGATCTGTTCTCTAAACACGGTGCCTATTTGCTGTCATGTGTACAGCTGAAAGAGATGTCGTAGTGCGTTAACAGTTTGTCCAGCTTTCTTTTCATTATGCGTAGGAGCTTTGGCTACTGTTCTATGATCTCTATACAACAGTACGTAATCTACATTCTCAGAAAACATATAAAAGTGGGCCACCATCGGCCCGTCACCAAAACTCCATTATGACATTTGGTTGGCGGGTCGACAGTGGACAACCGGGCATAGTTTTGGTAGCGCTCAATGGCATTTTCAAATGCACTTAAGTGTTCAAATGTACGGTCCAATGTGACAAAGATGAACCATTCTGACAATATAAACTGAAACTTTTGTGAAACTGAGTCAAATTGTAGAATGAAAGAGTAATGATCAGTAATTACTTTTGGTTTGATTTATCAATTATAAAGACCGATAGTTAAAAGACCTTCTTGATCTGTTTGTGGCAGGTAGCAGGTAATAGGGATCAAAGACAATAGGATAATTTCAATTTATTGTTTTCGTCGTATGAAACATAATGCTCTATGCTTATGTTTTTCGCACACACGACACCCTATAAACTGACATTGAGATAAAAAAAATATTTGGGCCTCATAACGTGAAAGCCTGTCTTGGGGGTGCGAAAAACAAATGCGCAGACTAGCCTGCGCATTAGCGTAGACTGATCAGCGCCTTTTTCATTTGCTTTTTGGGAAGTATCATTTCTAGAATTGCTACAAGTGAAATTTCAATTTTCTAGCTAGCCTCTGTAGATGAGGAGACTGCTTTTAGACTCGCTTTTTCAGAAGCCCCAAAGACAGGTTTTTGTCGCGTTGAGGCCCATTTTGTGTCGAAAATTGCACAACATGTAACACAAACGCAGTAGCCTACATAATCAATGCAATTATATATTTTATGGCATCAATGGAACATTGCAGACTGTTTGTAAACGTCCCTTGATGTCAATATAGCAACCCGAATAATGATTATGCTACTGTACTCCTAGCTTACTGATACACACTTCCTTTAGTAAAAGCCAATACTTATTAATCATGGTGGAACGTGACCTACATCGGTCATCGATAGAAAACAATGAACGAGACTGTTATATTACTGGGTCTGAGCTGTTATTTATTCTTTTACAATTAATCATCGTTTCCTTTGTTGAATTAAAAGGGAAAACTTAGATTTGTTCTTACATTTTCAACTTTCTAAGCGTTGTCGAAAACATAAAATTTATCAATGCCTGACCGATTGTATATATATAAATAGAATGTACTAAATCGCGTTGCGATTGGCTGTGTATAAATAATTTACATATACGTGTAGTGTGTATATCACATGACAGTTTTGGCGGGATAGGCTTAAAGTAAAACTTCGAATGAAATCATACAAGTAAGATTATTTAATCCCCAATATTTAAGCGACTTTTTGGGGTCAGCTGAGATAATTCTTGATTTATATGAATGTTATATTATTTACATACATAGCCGCGTAAAAAACACGCCGACTTGTTTGTTTGTTGCCAATGAAAGCAGACTACAATGGCAAGTCCACTATGTCTTTTACGATATGCCTATCATTATTATATTACTGTGCAAGGTATTATCTTTTAGATATATTTGTATTTGAATTAGCAATTGGCAATAAATCATGGCTTCGATACCCAAACTGAAGTTTCTAAACTGCAAAGCATAACAAACAATAGAAAAACAACGAAAAAAAGAACTACTTTTTACGCGTAATATTTTCCAGAAAGTTGTTCGGTTTGCATTAAGCCTTTATCCTGCGGAATCCGGATATACCCCGTTCTGGAAAACATTGTAGATCCGGATCAGTTGGCTTCTCGGGGACAAACTAGTCAGGATCTTTACGACTCGTTATCATGCATCTAATTGAATTGTTAATATTGAAACCATGCAACTTATATGTCTGAAAATTTGCAAGGAGTGTAGCATTTATTTAATGTATGGCCTGGCAAGGGTGAAAAATCGACGTGACTGAAAAACTGTAAGTGTTAAAATTGAGTCCGGATGCCAGCATCCGTCCCCAAAAAGGACGCTTCTACAGTCTTTCAAAATTACCTATGCAATAAGGCTATACATTGTCCGTATTTACCCTAATGGAAATTGTATATGTCCGTATTTTCCCTGTCTATGTCCGTAGTTTCCCTACCTCGTCCGCATTTACCCGAATTCTGGTCCCTTGCATTTTTGCTTAGTTGCCTGGTTTTCGGACCATATATCGTCTGTTCATTTGTTGCAGGGTACAGCGATGACATTACGCAATTATAAAACCCGGTACCTGAATGTATAACTCCTGCCAAATGTAACAAGAAAGATCTTTAAAAAAGATATTCGGCGGCTCTCAAATACTTACAATTTTAACACAACTAAGTGACGAAATCCCCTTATACTCCCTGTCTTTGCATGCTGGAAAAGGATGTTCCGTCTAAAACCAGCGAATTTGGAAGTTGTGCTATGTTTCTGGTCTCTCTTTTGCTTGGTGCTCTTTTCGCTGAGCGATATGCATCTGAATCGTTCCAAATTTTAGGCACTTCACCAGCAAAGGCTAGGGAACAATGTTATTAGTCCTAATGTTTTTAAGAAAACGGGAGATTTTGACGATAAATGTATGTACTGAAACAAACTGAAAACCCGGAAAAAACATGCCATATTGTTGTTGTTGTTGTCACATAGGCTAGATTCTGCCCGTCTCAGATCTTAACTTGGAGTAGTTTTCAAGTCTTAAATGGTTTACACTTTCACCACTCTATTTACATATTATGAATGTCTCTATTTACAGAAAAATACTGATATACCAAAGTAATAAGGTTGCAAAGATCAGGAATCGATACAATCAAGTACCACACCAGACCCAGGATACCAATGGGAAAGTGACAAACTCACAGAAGACACCACAAACGAGAGCCAAGAGGTCAGCCCTTTCCCAGCAGGTGACCACAAAGCACATATAAACAGACGCGCACAAAACATAGCAAACACAAGACAGAACAAAAACATAAAAGATCCACAAAAGAAGTACCGCCTTGGAACGGTCAGTAAAATATTTACTGGAGGGCTTAAACCGGTTTAACGGCGCCAACCTCACCCTTTATTCAGATGTGGATCAAGACACATAAATATTTGGTTTGCATGAAAGACCCTTTTGTGTGTAACTAACTCCTATAACCTTTCTATTTCCTGTGGCACCTCGCCATAGCCGGGGTCGGGGAATAAATACATGTAGACTCAAAAACTGATCGACTAGCTCCCAGTAAGCACGTAAAATCCGGCTACCTTCGGCCTGCCAGAAAAACACCACCCGAAAAGCGTTTTGCTGGCGGGCCCATAGTGGCCCGAGATTTGGTGCTGGCTGTTTGCAAGTTAGCCCTGGGAAGTTAGCCTTATATGATACATGTTCGTCTGACATACATGTAGTTAAAGAAACTAGAGCTTGTGCTTGTCATCTTCCTAAAGGAAATAGCAAAATACGCTGATACATGTACAGCTGCGGAGGTTGATCTGAGTTTAAGTGTAGGATTGTGGGTTGCGGGCACATTCAAATTGTAGGAAATTATCTGTCATTATTTACCGTTAAATATCCATCCCCATTATAACCTCTTTTTTTAAGATACATCTTTTTTCACAAAGATGTATCTTGTTAAGCGCTATTAATAGACATTATAACGTGGGCTTTTTGGCTGTCTATTTATAACGCACCATGTTGTCTGATTAAAGAGAGACTCTGCCGATAGCTACACTGTCCTTGTAAAAACATGCATTTGCCGGTCAGAGCAAGCTTTGCACGTGTTTACTCGCCTGAACCCCGAGGTTACTCTCTAATTCGCAATGAATTTTACGCCCTTGTATATAATGTAATGCATTAAATACACTTGTTATATTTGTTTTAGAAATAGACTAGACCTAATTCAGTGATTTTTTTACAAATTTGTTTCTATGAGTCCCGGGACTCACTGGGCCAAAATTCTTTGCATCCCAAACTCGAAGTTCTGCATCCCATACGACGTCCACTTTGAATTATAAATTTTGTGTATCCATACGAATCCGGCCATTCATAGAAGCCAATTTGGGAAGCAAAACACTGGCATACTTATTTATACTATAATAAAGATAAAACTTAATTTACTTTGTCAAGTAAAATAATAAAGATATAAAAACCTACCTGACTTTCTTATTAATAAAAAGTTCAGTTGCAGACAGTATATTTCCTTAATTTAATCATATTATCATCTTTTGCCAAGAGTCAGACTTTTGTCTCGCAGTTTTCATATATTTTTTTAGAGCCCAGGTCATTAGCCCGTGTTCATCTAACTCTGCATGCCTACAAGTGTAGTGCTGGAAGTTACTATATTTGAGCCTTTGGACATACCATATTAATTTTTCTTTTATCATCTGTGCACAGTCCAGTCTCCGTACTTCATCAGCCTGCAGTAATACTTTAACCATTCTATTGGTATTTGCTCGAAGCAGGGTGTTTAAACTTGCGGGTAAAATGCATTATTCAAATGTTTCATTTCGGGTTGGTAGTATTGGATCAGTACTGGTTTATCGGCACTGGTTTTTACCAGTAGTCCGGTACTGGCTTTTACCGGGAAAAACTCCTCTACAGCGGGTTATATCTGAAAACACGTGTTTCCCAAGGGAAGTAATGATCGCTATACTGTTGGGGAGTTTTTTTCAGTACTGGTTTTTACCAATATTATTCAAGACACGATGCGCAAGTTAAAAAAAAAAAACACTCAAAACGAAAGTTGCAAATACTAAATGCAGACTTTTCGCCACAATTTTAATGCATCCTGCAGGACTCTCATGGTTTAAAATCATGCGCCCTTTGTGAGAAGCATGCGTCTGAGACCCAGGACGCGCAGGTAAAAAAATCACTGCATATTGTCGAAATTTATGAAACAGACTATAATCGTGTAACGCGCATTTGATACAGGAAACCATAATGGCTTGAATAAAAAATACAAAGATTTGCTTTATATAATGCTGTTAAAGTCCTTTAGGATATAGTGAGTTATCTTATATTGCACTTATTTACTATGTGCAATTAAGCAAGGCATGCAAAGAATGGTAGTAAAGCAAATTAGAAATGCTGTACAGCGGGAGTTGACCTATATTCATGATCAATGTTCATTATTAGGACTAGTGCACAGACTGGTTCTCGGCCATTTACATGGAAATTTTCAAGTTAAATTGCATCTATAATAAGATCGCGTGGTCAGTCTGAGTATTAACCAATGAGGGCATTGTTTTCTATCTGGTGTGATGAATATTACAATTTAAGAATACTTCTGATTGGTGAAAATTTGCATAAATTGTAGGTCTAAAGCGATATTAGAACGGCGGCCTTTTGGCCGCCGTAATAAAAACCGTCCGTATTTACCCGGATTGACCCTACCGTACTAGCCGAAGAGTATCGGAAAGTAATGGAGAAAATCTATAATTGGCGGACTCGGCAAGGTCAATAAGCAAAACATAATTGCTTTTAAGTGCTACTAAAAAGCAACATTGCTAAGGGGGGGGGGGAAACAGTTTGATAATGCACAATAAATTGGAACTTTTTTCTTTCTTTTAAATAACGCGAGACTGACGTAACATAGATCTAGATGCAATCACACGTCTAGAGTACATTCTACATTAACTTTTGCTGCTTTTTTCAAGGATGACTCACAGGCCCTTGACCATTGTATCAGGCATTACTTAACCTTTATAAATAAGGGTGGAACTCTGCTTATATTCGGTCTGAGTCTTCATCTCATCTGCTATGTACAATATTTTTGTTAAGGCGAGCAGCGAAGGCTTTGACGAAAAATTACGTCTGAGACTTCGTTGGTCGCCGATGCGATTCTAAATATATAAATCTAATAATACTGAAACTATTCTGCAACATTTCAATGTCTGATAGATTTATATGGGGCTGAAAGTGGTTTTGACGAATTGACGTGCACGGCGAGGGAAACAGACTAGTGTGGTGCATTATATACCAGTAAGGTGTGTGTACGAGGAATGACATATTGGACAAGTTTTTACAAATAGTGTAACAGAAGAATATTTAGGTTTACAGTACAGTATCAAAATATAAACATGTTCAGTTGTCGATCCAGAAGGGGTTCAGGGGGTTCGCTCGAACCCCCCCTCCCCGCTTTTAAAAATCCTACGTAGCCTCACTGAAACCAAATAATTTCATTTTCATGGGATATTTAAAAAAATGAGATCAAATCAGCAAAGCGAACCCACACACCTTTATACAACCGAACGCCCTTTCAGAAATCCTGGACCCGCCCCTGCTGTTTAAAGCAAACAATAATACATTATCACATCGGTTATCATATATATAATTCGCTCATATTTGAGCCAGCGCATGAGATTTTTCATACTTATTACATTTTCCAGTAACGAAGACCCTGGCAAATCGCTTGAGCCTATTCTACTTACACAAGTACGGAATGCGATCCTCTTGTCCAGCTGAATTAGGGGTTTGCGCATATGCCTTAAGTAACAAACCATCGTGTGCTGGCCCATTTGTTTCAAACTGCAACAAAGTACTAATTTCCCCTAGTGGTACAGTGTTAGCCGTGACATGTGATTTTCCAACAATGTGGCATTTTGACAAGTGTAGACTTAGACGAGCCGGTGTAGCTTCCTTTTAAGCTGAGAAACTCCAAATTATGTTCGTCAGTATAGGCTTAAGATTCATAGAACATTCAAGCAACTAGCAAAGGCTCTGATCAGACTGCGCATTTGGGGAGAATGGCTATTTATTTTCAGGGAGCTGGGGAGCACTGGTAATTATTTTCAAGGATTTGGGGAGCAAGCTCATAGTTTTGGGGATTTAGGGAGCCCTGCAAAAAAGTAAAAAAAATCTCACCTTAAAGGAAAAGCCTTCATTTCGTTTAATTTTTTTAAAAAAAATCTTCGGCTTCTGGGGGGAAGTCCCCCAGACTCCCCTTGGGAAATAAAAATGTGTTTACTTTCATGCGAACATACTCATCTGGATTGGAAGTGGTGACTGATATGGCAAATAATTTTTACTATTGCGGAAAATTATCCTTAAAAGTGTTGATTTTAGGATGATAATGACGTATTTTGGAACGTTCAGAATGCGCAACATTGTACAATTTAAAATAAAAAAAAATCTGGAGGAGCATGTCCCCGGACCCCCCTAGCACAAATCTGAATCCACATCATTACAGGGTTATCCTCGCGCCTAGTTTGTAATGTTTGGTGTAAAAAAGGAAAACACTCCATTTTTTACATTTGAACGGGTACACACAGATTCACGTCAAAAAGCAGACCTGCTGTATCGCAGACCTGCCAATCAAAATGAAAGTCATTCCTCGATGACTAACAAAGTTCATGATGCTTTTCGTGTTTCTTGAATTAAAGAAGTAGGGGATCTTTCACTAATAATATTTTGTCAAATGAAAGAGTTGACCCCTATCTCAAAGAGTTTACATTTTCAATGCTTTAAATTAATTTTGAGTGGACAAGTTTTTTATGCGACACTCTTTAATATACAATCAAATTGATTGCTTTGCATTCTTTTGCGTGCTCGTGATTTGATCTTCTTTACAACTGACCTCCAAACAGTGAATTATTATACAACAATTCACTGCTAGAGCTTATCTATTTCTTAATTATGTTTTTCCTCAAAATATGGATTGAGGATATTGTTAAGAGCTGCATTTAACGAAACTAATTGCTTCATTTGAGGCGGTTCTAATTTGTACCCACAGTCCGTGATTCGAGTAGAAATATTAGTTCATTTTTATTCTCATATATCTTAGCGGTTCTGAGGTGTCTGATCTGGGTCTGCACTGTCAACAACGTGAGACTTCAAACTTTAAAAAGATTCTCCTTTTCCCCAGTGGCTTTTAGTTTAAAAAAATGGTTCATTTTTATTTTCATATATTTAAGCGGTTCTGAGGTGTCTGATCTGGATCTGCACTGTCAACGACGTAAGATATAAAACTTTAAAAATGCTTCTCCTTTTTCCCCAGTGGCTTTTAGTTTCAAAGAAAAAAAATTGTAGTTCATTTTTATTCGCATATATTTCAGCGGTTCTGAGGTGGCTGATCTGGGTATGCACTGTCAACAACGTGAGACTTTAAATTCTCCTTTTCCCCAGTGGCTTTTAGTTTCAAAAGAAAATAAAAAAAAAGAACAAAAAAAAAACACGAGGCCAGATACATATATATCCCAAATCGGCCCAAGACGATGGGTCGGGTATGAAAGCCATGACCGCGCCGCGCTGCCGCGCCAAAATCTGCCGCGCCAGAAATAAATTTTCCCTTTCCCGATTCACAAAGAGGTGTAATTCCATGATTTTTTTCGTTCTATCATCTGCAAATAGTATTATTAACAACTGCCAATAATGATATACATTCGTTTTCCCGAAATAATGATTTTGATGGCGATTTGACATTTGTCAGGGGTATGAAAGCCCCTGCCGTGCTGTGCCACTTGCATTAGTGGCAGTTTTACCCTCATTTTTTTAACAGTTGTGTATTTTTTTCTAGAAATGTGGGCAAGGATGATTCTTTTTGGGTGTTTTGGCATGCAATGGAATATACTACTACTAATAATAATAATAACAACGCACACACTCACTGGGCCCTTTTTAATGCGTTATTACAGCTAGACAATTAACTGGTCAGTTAAAATTGTGTTCACGATCCGCTTGCATCATAATATAATCAAGGGCCCATTATTAAATTAATAATCAAGAAACCTATATATTCCTGACTTTGATAAGTAATAGAACCAAACAAGCTCACTAAAGATGTATGCGCATGCCTTCAATCTTATCAATTAGTGCTATTAACAGATTCTTACACCTTCTTTAATCATTTTCTAGAAATAAGTTTGTGAACTTCAATAAGGCGACATTAATTTGTGTTACTCAGAATTATATCAAACCTATATACACAGTCTCGTCATAGCCTCTACTGCTGGTTTATACAAGATTATAAAATACTAACCACGTCGCTCATCTGATGATATATCACTCGGACCCAGTATTGAGTCTGAGTTATATCACAAGATAGACAACGTTCGTACATCATAAATTTGTGAAGGCTCAGACGATTTTGCGCATCTTGCACAGATCCAGAAAGTTTTGCCAGAGGGGGTCCGACGTTGACAACGCTTTTTCCTAGTTGATGAGGGGAGAGACGATCCAAATACCACCATAAGCGGGCCAACATCGGCCCGCCAACAAACGCCATTAAAATGGCGTTTCACTGTCGTACCGCTGATGGCCCAACATTGAATGCTCCTTTGGTAACCTTGTGATTTTTCAGGGGATCCATATCAGTATTGCTAGGAAACCCTGAAGTGTTGTGATTTTTCAGGGGGGGATCCCGACCCCCTGCCCCCCCCCTCTCTGGATCCGCCCATGCGCATGCACACAGTCTCGCCAGAGCCTAAACTGCTTGTTTATTGAAGAGTTAGACAATTAAGCACACCTTCTCCGAAAGATGTAGATTGTATCTCCTCGAGCCATATATATAGCCTACAGGAGTTCGAATAAAACTCAGTTCTGTTCAATGGTCATACATATACATCATAAGTCAGATCTCAGTGAAGGTTCAGACGAGTGTGCACATTTTGCGCGGATCCAGAAAGTTTTGCCAGAGGGGGTCCGACTTTGACAACGTTTTTTTTTCTTTTTTTTTTCTTAGTTGATGAAGGGAGAGACGATCCAAATACCACCATTTGCCCACCAGCGAAACGCCATTTAAATGGCGTTTTGCTGTCGTACCAATGATGGCCCAACATTTAATGCTGGCTTGGTATCCTTGTTATTTTTCAGGGGATCCATACCAGTATTGCTAGAAAACATTAAAGGCCCTGGCAAGACTATGCGTATGCGCAAACTCGTCTGAGCCTTCACTGTGAACAAATTTATGGTGTACGAACGTTATCTATCTTGTAATATAACCATATTCTAGCTAGTTTCATTCGATGAGCGACGTGCAATATATAAAGTTTATCATCTTGTATAAACTTGCAGTAGAGGCTATGGCGAGACTGTGCATATGCTAATGTTGCTACTGTTGTGGGGGTTTGCGAAAAACAAAAGGCGCAGACCAGCCGACGCATCCGCGCATTAGCTATGCTTAAATAAATAAATAAATAAATAAATAAATAAATAAATAAATAAATAAATAAATAAATAAATAAGTAAATAAATAAATAAATAAATATAGATGTCATAAGCCAATTCAGGATTCTGAGTAACACAAATTAATGTCAAGCTCATTGAAGTTCACATTGAAGTTCACAAACTTCTTGTAAGAAATTCTTCCAGAACTTGTAATTGATAAGATTAAAGGCATGTGTACATCTTTAATGAGCTTGTTTGGTTCTATTATTGATCAAAGTCAGGAAAATTATTAATTTACTGATGGTCCCTTGATTATATTATGATGCAAGCGAACCGTGAACAAGTTTAACTGACCAGTTAATTGTCCAGCTGTAACAACGCATGAAAAAGGGCCCATTGAGTGTGTGCGTTATTGTTATTAATATATTCCATCGCATGCCTAAAACACCCACTAAGAATCATCTGTACCATGATTACTAGTAAAATTACACCCAGGACAAATGTTCCAGTAATAGACTGTTATAAAAAAAATACGGTAAACTGCCACTAACGCAAGTGGCACGGCACGGCACGGCAGGGGCTTTCATACCCCTGACACATATCAAATCGCCATTAAAATCATTATTTCGGTAAAAATAATGTATTTTTTATTGGCAATTGTTAATAATACTATTTGCAGATGATAGAGCGAAAAAATATGGAATTACACCTCTTATTGCTTCGGGATAGGAAAAATATATCTCTGACGCGGCAGATTTCGGAGCGGCAGCGCAGCGCGGTCATGGCTTTCATACCCGACCAAGACGATGGGGTTAGACTGTTTCTCTCCCTTTAATAGCTTGTCAGCATACCCAACCCCGAACCCTCACGGAAATTGCCGAATGATCTCACGCAACAACTTGAGCATGAAAATCAATAAATTTGCTTTCAAAAGAAGTATGATATCAATATCTAAATATCCTGAAAGTTTTGTAAACATTGAATTTGTGGATTTGAAGGAAATTAACAATTATTGTATCGTATGGGTATGAAACCCATACCGCAAGTGAATAAGAATATTGTATAGATATGAAACGCAACGACAATAAATGGTATCACAGCTGATCTTTCATAGATGATTTACAGACACATTCATTTAAGCCAGCACTTTACATTTTTGTACTTATTCCATAGGTGAGCAGTAAATTGATGCTCTGGCGAACCTGTACATCTGCACAATCTCGCCGAACCCCCGAACCCCTCGCGAAATAACTGTCAGGTTAGTGTTACGTGCAATTGTATAGTGGAAATCGAGATGCACGTTTCCAATACTTTCAAGAATAAGAACAACAATATTAACGAAAAAATCTTACTTTCTTAAAAGGTTTAGACAAATATTTTGCACAAAGGGTTTTCACAGTATCTCCATTATCATATATATTTACAAATATCATCGATAGGGCTAGCACAGGATATGTAGTTATTTATCGCATATATGCGCAGTCAGGCACCTCCAAAAACGTAATCAGAAGAAGATTGTTTCTGAGTTTAGGTCTGATTCTTTAGCCGCTAGTACATCCACACTTTGTCAATGTGTCTGCGAGCAGCGAAGGCTCTGGCGAGTCTGCGCATTGTGCTGGCTCAACTGAGCCTTCTTCATTATTCAATTTGACAAAGTTATAACAAATTGTCATGCAATGGTCCATTAAATGTTGCATGAAACTTTGTGGGCACGAACGTGATAATATAATCAGGAAATCAAATTGAATATGCCATACCCATGCTAGTCATTTTGGCGGAAAATGCGTTTCACATCGTGGGTTTCAATCTTTTCAACAGTATTTTCCGTGTGGGGTTCGGGGTTCGCCTAGACTGCACGGACATTATCTAAACTGTGTTTTGGTGGAGACATCTTTGTGGGACATTATCTTTATGCACTATGTTTTAAACATTATATATCAGCTTTACGGAGAAGATAATGCCTCCATATTGACATTTTAAACGCTTACTTTGAAATCAGATTTATTAACTTAACGTTGTCGCATAACACTACTGAGTTATTTCCGTGAGAGGTTTGGGGGTTCGGAAATTCGAGAGAGTGCGCAGAATTGCCAGATCCTTGACTGCTCGCCGATGGGATAAGTGCCAAAATCAAAGTACTAGCTAAAATAAATGTTTTAATTAGAAATTCATCATTAATTGTCGATGCATTTCATATCTACACAGGTTTTCATATTCATTTGCGGTAGGGGGTTTCATACCCTTTCACTGTAATAAATGTTAATTTTCTTCCTAACCACTTTTTTCAATTTGGACAAAACTTTCAGGATATTTTGATACTTATATATAACATCGTTTGAACAAACAATAATTAAACTTTGTACCCATGTTATCGCGTGAAACTATTCGGTTATTTCCGTGAGGGGTTCGGGGGTGCGGGGTAGGGGGTTTCATACCCCATCATACCCCATCATACAAGACCAGCAGAATAATGGACAACTCGGGGGGGGGGGGGGGGGGGGGTACTCTGATATTTTCATACATACGTAGGCTCGGGTCATCTTTTTGGGTCTAACATTTTGAACTTCAATATTCAGAAAAAAAAGAATATTTTTTTTTTTTGGGGGGGGGGGGGGTATGAAGATTTTGTGGATATTTTTGGGGGTCATCACAAAATTGTAATAGGCAATTCCAATCACCCCTCACTCACAGGCGAAGGCGACTCTGACCCGCCCTCAAAAGGGGCTAGTCCATGCTCCTCCATGGGGGAAATAACAGTTGACCTGAAAGGGGTCGCCAAGCTGTTGGACGGACTAAACATTCATAAAGCTCCTCGCCCGGATGGTCTGAACGCCAGAGTGCTAAAAGAGTATAGCAATGAGATCTCTACAATACTGGCACTTATATTTAATGAGTCTTTAGCTTGAGGCGATGTACCAGATGGGTGGCGACAAGCAAATGTTTCTCCAGTCTTTAAAAATGTGAAAAATATGATGCAGCTAACTATATAGACCGTGTCTGCTGAAAAACCCTAGAGCATATACTTGTCGGTAACATCAACAAACACATAGCCTTAGATAGCATACTTGATGACTGTCAGCATGGTTTCCGAAGTTAGAGCCCGAGTTAGAGGTCCTGCGAAACCCAGTTGGTCCAGTTTTGTGCACAACATCATCAGCAACCTGGATGGGGCTGTGAATCGTGGACACAAACAGACAGATTTGATCATAATGGATTTCACAAAGGCCTTTGATAAGGTGCCACACTTGAGGGATTACAGTCAAAACGTTTTCAAGTCAAAACGTCCCCTAGTCAAAACGTCCCCAAATTGGTCAAAACGTCCTCAAAAATTGGTCAAAACGTCCCCAAATTGGTCAAAACGTCCCCAAAAATTGGTCAAAACGTCCCCATGGTAAAAAAATGTTGGTCAAAACGTCCCCAAAATGATTTTTATTCTATATTTTAGGAAATTTTAGGCATTATCTGGATTTTTTGAATGAATCTGTTTAAGATGAAGTGTTTTTATCTAGATTCTATTCTGTTATTTCAGTAAAATAGCATTAAGAATGCAGTTTTCCCGACAATACTTCTATACACAATCCTTCAACTATTACATTATTATATGATGATTTGCTTTGTGGTATTTATCAGACAATCGCTATGATTGTAAGTTTGGAGTAGTTATTTAATTTCGGGCAAACATAGGAATAAAGTTTAAATCTAAATCTAGGTCTACGCAGTATATAAATCTCCTTTCAAACAGGCGCAAAATTTGCCTAGGGGAAATGCTTTTGGATAAATAAAAAAATTGATAATATGTGATTAACTCTATTAAAACAGGTGTCTAATACATGTATAATTGAACAATTAAGAAACTTAATTAAGAAACGTACATAAGCGATATCCGATACATCGGATGTATACATATATCACATGCAAGATAACATTATGTATCTGTTGTGTATTGTGCATCAGTGTTATCTTGCAGTCGTCCGTCCATACATCGGATGGGTGGAGGCATGCATTTACTTATCGATGGATAAAAGTCTATATAAACTGTTATTTATTACTTACGTGCGTACGCATGCATATATGTCTTTCTGTTCGCATACACGGATTTCGGTGAAGTTTATTGTATGAATCTACACCGAGTACAGTATATCAGAATACAATTACCTGGTAAACCGTCAATTTTTATGAACACATTTGTTAGATAAGAAAAAAAGGTAAACGTTAAGTTAGGTTCTTAAAATGTGGGGGCTAAATTTTACAATGTCATGTTCGATAAAGATGTATTTAAACAAATTTAAAGTGGATATCTCATCCCTTCCCGACAATCACCGTCCAAGTGACCGCGACCATATGCTCGCGATGATCCATATGTACAAACTATAATGCTGTAGTGAGTCACATGTAAAGTGCCTGCACGACGCTACTCGTCTGCACACTACATAGATACATATCATGAAAATTTTAAACGACACTTTCAATGAAACTAGCACCCTAAATGCAAAAGAACATTTTCTATGCAATAAAAAACAAAACAAAACAACCCCCCCCCCCAAAAAAAAAAACAAAACAAAAAACAAAAAACAAAAAAAAAACAAGAAAAATATTTCGGCTGTGTTTTTGACTAAATGAGAAGTGCCCTAAACTCATCAGTAGTCTGAGAATTGATGACCGAAGGAGAAAGACCATTCCACTGGGGAATAGTTCGGGGAAAATGAGTTTTTCAGGGCATCACTGTATGTTTGGTATCTACAATATTGGGCACTATGTGATGACCTGGTATATTTCAAACTGTGAGCAGGGGTCAGGTACTTGTCTTTTTCTATAGACACAGCACCAGAATGTATCTTATGAAAGAGAAGCAGGGAGGAACGATCCCTCAGGCCTCAAGAGATGTCCACTTAAGCTCGTCAAGCATCTCGCTGACACTACTTGTATTTCGCCATCTCCTGCAGGTCCAGGGGGGGGGGGCTGCTGTCCTCTGGACTTTCTCTATAGTCCAGGCGCTGATTTCTGTAACGCAAGAGGCACGGCACGGCGCGGCAGGAGCTTTCATACCCCTGACACATGTCAAATCGCCATTAAAATCATTATTTCGGGGGAAAATAATGTATTTTTATTGACAATTGAAAAGTTTTTGCATGACTGCCCCACTTTCTCCATAAAAGAATACCGTAGTGAATGATAAGCACTGCAATTAAACAATAGATGTTGCTCATCTTCAATGGCTCCAGTGTTGCATATTTTGCAAAGCCTATATTTTACATACAACTTTTTGTACCTACCTCTTTCTATTTCTAATTTATGTGAACTGATACGGAAAGTCTTTGGAAATGTGGCTCAGATGAATAAAGGCGGATTCGATCAGTGCTGAGTTCAACTGGTGAGAGGGGGGGGGGGGGAGAGTTGAAATACACGAGTTCTGTGGCAATAGTCACGGCGCCTTTGCTTGAAAATGGCGTCAAAGAGGTCTTTGTACAGACCTGCTCAAGTGCAAGAAAATGTTGGCCAGAGGAAAAATCGGTAATGTGTATTCCATGTCTTATTACACTTTGCAGATACCTGATGAAAAATCTTTATTTTAGCGTGTTTATTAAGCAGACCCGTCTTCACACTTGAGAAACAGGATTACCCAACGGTTCGTCATATGTTTTCGCGACCATTTTTTTTATTCTCTTAAACAGCGATACGTCATATCCCGCTCTGGATCATCGAGGCGCTTTACACACTCGGTGAATACACAGGTAATTCTCCGTTAATCCCTACGTATTTTGGTGAATTTATAACTTGCAATATCTTTAAAACTACTCAAAATTTTGCGTTGAAATTGTCAGTATCGATTAGAAATATGATTTTCTTTGATAAAAAAAAGTTTTTATAAAATAATCGGACGTATTTACAGACATATTATTGATTAAAATTTTGGGATTTTGAACTCTTTTTAATAAGCGTCTGGCATTATTTTCACCAAGTATCTCAGCGAAGCTCTTCAGCGTGAGGTTAAATAAAGCCTAAAATACCCAGATGACTTAACAATAGAATTGCGAGAAAACAAAACACACACAACCGTGGCCAGATCAAATTAACCCCCGACGGGTCTGACTAATTAGGAGATTCCGAACTTCAGAGATGGCCTGTAAATCGGGTTCATAGGAAACACAGGAATTCACCTGTCACTAGAACTGATCAGCATCTGCAGACTGTCAAGTACCAGCTCAGATCTTACCTGGAACCAGCATGTTGACAACACTGTGAAGAAAGCAATGGTCTCAATTTCCTCAGGCGAAACATCAATGACTATCCACCACGGGTAAAGTGCTATTCGACCCTGGTTTGTCCGACTATAGACAGGGACGTCAGCGATTCCACATTTTCCGATATTGCCTTCTGACATAATGTAAAATGATAAATTTTCAATCCAATAGTTTTCTATTAAAATGTCAATGAAATTAAAATCTACTGAAATCAAATCAAAGAAAAATGTTTAAACTTACCGTTAAGCTGTGCAGATAATTTTATATTATCGATTTTATGTTCTTTGTAATCAGTTAAACATGACCTAATTTCTTAAGATGAGAATGGCGGCCATTGAAATTCATTTTACATCTCGTGTAGGGGGCCTCTTTCATCTTTTGTTATTTAACAACCGATTGGTTTTCTATTTATATCTTGATGAATATTCGAAGATAAAAGGCCAATCTTTAACCTAGTATGCATTTTTTTCATCCGGGATCCGTATTTCAATATTTGCCATTGGATTAGCAACCCCAGCTGTTTTTTTAAGTATAAAATAATGCTTTTATTCAGTATCCATCTAATGCAGCTTGTGAAAAGCTGCACAAAACAGTTTAGATTTTGAAGATACCTTTACTAGAACCAAAGTTACAACAATTTTAATACCCGGAAAATCAGTCATTTTCTGGAATTTTTCTGCTTTACTGGATGCTGAATTTTAGTGTGCTGCGACGGACCCGACGTGTCGCAGAATTTTAAAGAAATTGTTATAACTTTTTTATTTTTCAAGATATCTTTATGAAACTTTCAGTATATATGTATTTTTTCCTGCCCAGTTCATTTATAATGTTGCTTTTGCTGTATCTCTTAAAACAAAGAAGCTATTCAATAATATATGAAGCACTTTTGTGTGTAATTTTTTTCTTCGTTCATACTGATGTAGGACAGATTTTAAAAATCATCTGTTTATGGTATCAAAGTGTTATAATTTATGCAGAACATGTAAATAAGCATAAAAGTATATAAAAATGAATACTTTAAAACATTTATATACAGTGTTTGTCTTGTCTTTCACTCCTCTCTGTCCCATTTCACTACATATAAAATTGAATAAATTTAAGGGAACCTCTTGTTGGAGCTGATCAAAATAAGACGTGCAATAACTCGACTCCACACGAATGAAATATCTTGGATGGCTAAAAGCCCAATGAAAGAAATGAAGTTAAAATTTAAATATTTCAAATATTGGATTTATGTATGTTAAAAATAAGGAAAATAAATTGCCTTTCTCCAAAAATAATTTCTGGAACACTACCAGAAATTCGGCAGAATGTCAAACGGTTTGGATCCAGATCAGGACTAATGTTCTGTCGGTGCTACTGATCTTTTGATTTGTAAGTATGTTAAAACTGATCTTTGGATTTATATGTATGTATGTTAAAATACAGAAAATGAAATTGACTTTTTCAAAAATACTTCTGGCCCAGCTCTGGAACAACGAGTATCAAACGGTCAAGGGATTCAAATCAGGACCAACTTTTTGTAGGTCCTAGCTGATCTGGGTTCAAACTGATCTTTGAATTCATATGTATGTATTGTAAAACTGATCTTTAAAGGTATATGTACATTGTATGTGTGTTAAAAATATGGAAAATGAAATTGACTTTTTATAAAGAAATCATTGTGGAACACTATCAGCTAGAGCGTCAAATGGTTCGGATGGAGATTCTGTTAGTCCTGATCTGGGTTCAATCTGATTTGGGTTCAAGCTGTTATCAGTTAAGGTTATCAACAGATATCAAAGTTGCCTCTAGCAAGGAGAGTGTTAATAAGACTTCTTTGTCATGTTTGTATTTCATACATATAGCATCACTTTGCTTGTATTCTTTAAGTAGCAATTGTCTACAGAGATGATGCATATTCTGGGATGAAACCCTGTTTTAATACAAATTGTTTATGAACCATTTACAGAATTGCCCAAGAATCTTCCATTGTGGGCTTTCATTAGGGTGACCCAGTCTTGTTGGGTATTTTTCTGGAAAAAAAAGGAAGAAGAAAAAGAAATTGATAGAATGTACGAATTCTGGTACTGTCCGAATATAGGTTACACATTTATATATGTCTGCCGATGGTCGTTTCTGAAGTCTGTGAAAATGTCCACATTTAGCTTGAATCATTATCAAATTGTATCAAATTCATAACAGTCTTATACTTGAATGGCCAATTCATGATTTTCTGCAGCGATTTTGTGTTTTATTAATGCAGTGATAGGCAAAATAGACATTGCACTTGCAAACGGAAAAATCTCCAAGCGAGATCGGCTTCACAATGCGTTTTGGGGAACTGTGGGAAAATAGAAAAAAAAACGGGAAAGATAAAAAAAATGAGGGATATTTTTCATTTAAATATTAAATATAAGGGATAAATATCATTTCTGTAACACCTTTTGTACATGGGACCAGTTAGTTCCACTTATCTTTTGAGATAAACTTTGATAATTTAATTGACCGGTAGCTAAAATTCAAGATGGCGTCGGTTGTTTACAAGTCAGAATTGGGGATTTCCGTGAGGGTCATGACCTTTGAACCGCCGTGCGGGTCAGTAAATTAACTTGAAATACCACAAAATATACATGGTTAGAAAGGGAATATGGTATAGAAAACGATCTTTTGTGCGCTTTGGTGATTTATCAAACAGTTTTCAACCGATTTTGCCTTGACTTTCACTGAATATAACATAAGTTTGGGAGGTCGTAGCAACTAAGCGCACAAACCATGGGAAAGCCTTAGATCTCATCTGTTTGGTTATGCTATTTTTAATTATGCAAATGACCATGCTTTTGTCGCATGCTACTTAATTTGCATACACCGTCCTACTTTCGCGCCCAAAATAGCCACCATTCATCTCAGGTGTTAATTACCTACAATATAGATAATTACCTGTCAATTAAGTAATTATTGGAAATTCAATGACCACAAACAAGGTATCTTATGAAAGCCCATTTTATTTTCAATTAATACATGTAAACAATATTTGGAATATCAAAACAGTTTTTATGCAAAATGGATATAGATTGCAGTGGTATGGTATTTTTCCACTATTCTTAATCCAATATCTGGCGCAGCTGGGGTTGCTAATTGGATAGAAAATTGCCTATTTTCAGACAAGGAAATACCCATCTTCAGCAATTAAGAAAAGCACCGAAAAAAGCCAAATGATTTATGAATATTCAAACAATGACATCATGCTAAAATTCTAATTTTAAACCATAGCGCTCATGCCGCGCAAGAAGGTCAAAGACACCCACTGTCTCCATGTAAGATACAGATGGCACCTTAAAAACTACGGGTACCAGCTGTGTGTATTGACCAATAAAGCGGACAGAAAAGTATTTAACAACAAATCTTTAAAACTCAATAACTTGAACAATTTTGCACCGATTTTCAAAATTCAAACGGCTATTTGTTTCTAATAATGTCCAGAATACATGGCTCATCATTTATTAATATTTTACTTAGTTTTTGAAAATTTGCTGGCAACACTATTATAGTTTATGCGTCATGTGTCTGGGACCCGTATACGTGGGTCAGTCAAAAATGACTGAGAGTTGTTTAATATCTTTTTACTGGGTAGGCATTTTTGACTGACACTTTATACACATATAGAATGAACCTTTGGGCTTCATTGCATATAGAAGTTGACGTCTCAAAATCTTCAATGTGCTCAGAGCTCTCGGAAACGCAGAATTCCGCGTATTGGTACGCACGTTTTTACCCTGGGACGCGTGTTTTTCGCTAGGCAGGAGTTCCGCGTACGCATGTTCGCGCCTAAAAAGATAAATAAACACCGGAGATAAAAAGCCCTGTGATATTATCGATCGCAACTCGCTGACGTCATTAGTGTCTTGTCTCTGTTGACCAATCGTACGACTCGGACCGCAGTGTAGCAATTCTGACAGGTGATTGACAGGATTACCGATGCGGGACAGTGTGATTATTACGAGGTGATTATTAAAGTAATTAAGCAAGGATTATCAGATAATTGTTTGAAACAGATGCGCTACCGATTTACCGTTAATTAAAGGGAGAAAAACTAATAGGGTATTGTAAACGACATCGGACTACCAACTTCCTAATTCGACTGTTCAGGGATGAAAGAGTAAACATATTTAATTGCACTCGTTTGCGATTTGAGCAACATAAACATGGAGAAAAAATAATAACTTTACGGATTTGCATTTCGTCATTCGTTCATTGCTACGGCAAACAAAAGAGTTTGAGAATTGTTGAAAAAAACGGTACGCGGTAAGCCGTATATGGTAACGTCCGACTGACAAAAGTTCCAAATGAAGCTACGCTACAAGTCGTGCGATGTTCAAGCTAATTGTCTAGACAAATCACTTTCAGCAAGTAAAATCGTTCATTCTAAATGTTAAATGGCTAAGTAATGTCAGTCTATTCATTGCAATCGCCGTAGACACTAGCGAGATGCGTTTTTATAAGAAAAACAATTTCCATCTGCATAAGTTTATACAAAACAGAGGACTGCTGTCTGTCTGTCTGTCTGTCTGTCTGCCTGCCTGTCTGTCTGTCTGTCTGTCTGTCTTGTTAATGAATAAAACAAGTACCAACAGTTTTATCTTTTATTTTGATAAGGCCAAACAAAAAAATGTGTTGAGGTTACATGAAAAAATATAGCAAAATATTTTGTTTTGTTAAGTAGGAACATTCCATTAATGCTTAAAGGGTTAAAATCAGTCAATCTAAAAATTATTCAAATGTATCACTTCCGGCTAAAACGGAAAAGATATATGGTATGTACAAATTGGTGGGACTCCCACTTTTTCCAGTGGGACTCCTACTTTTTGCCAGATGGGAGTCCTGAACTCCTGTTTTCAAAATCCTAGTGAGAGCTCTGGTGCTGTAGCTAGGCAACCGAAGACCTTCTTTCAGCGATGTGCGTTCGTGCTGATGACGCTTCTGACATAAGCAGCTATGAATTTGAAATCATTTCAAATCTAAAACAGTATAATAACGGACCTTTTATTTCGCCAATTGTATCAAACAATGTGTCAGCAGTGTTTTGAAGAAGTGAAATAGAAGGTAAATACAATACATGCGATGTTTGTTGCCTAGCAACCAAAATCAATGGAAATTCCATTTTTAACAAAAACACAAGATTTTGTTGCTATGGCAACCGTTTATTCCTCGGAATATTCAAGATATGCATGCAGATATTAAAACCAATTACTAATTACAATGAAATGGTCATATGATATGATACTTAGTTGATAATATTGCTCTAGAATGAACCGTTACTGGTGGGTGGGGTATATTTTGGGATGAAATTTTCCGAAAATTTAGTCAATTTTCCTTTTATTTATGTAATAAAATTCCAATGCCTCAATCTCAGTTGTTGCATTTAACAAAAAAATACATTCAAACACTTTATTTGCAACAAATGCACAAGTTGATGTAACTTAAATTTTGTAAAGTGTTTCCATGGCAACACTTTATTCCAGCGTGAACGCATAACATTTTTTCACATTGTTGGGTTGCTTAGCAACAACAATCTATACTTTGCATGGTCTTTTTTTTGCATCTTTGGACGCAGGACAGTTTGTTGCATGCATGTGCCAAATTTGATTAGCATACGTAAGAGATATGTATCAACTCTCAGTTATTTTTGACTGACTCTCGTACAAACACCAATATCAAGAAGCTTGAGATAGTCCTATGAAGTGTGGACCGCTTTGTTAAGGGAGACTGTCGAGGACTTCATGTGAGAAATGCTGACTTTGTTGTTTGTGAATAATGGTGCATCTGTGCAGCCTGATCAGCGCCTTGGTAGGTCTTTTTATGGAAAGTACTACAATTCCACTTGCTACCAGCAAAATGTCAGTATTTTTGCTACCAGCAAAATGTCAGTATTTTAGCTAGTGACTGTAGCTGAGCAAACTAAGTTGAGCCATACCTGGTGAAAAATTCAGAAGACAGGTTTTCTCACATCAAAGCACATATTATTATGCCCCCGCCATGATAATGGCCGGGGCATTAAGTGTTACCCCTGTCCGTCCGTACGTATGTACGTACGTACTTACGTACGTACGTCTGTCCCGACAATGTCCGCTCTCTAACTCGAATATTTTTTTATCAGAATTTTATGAAACTTGGTCACATTGTTAAGTACCATTATGTCCTCTTCAAGTTCGATAATGGTCCATATCACACCAGGCTTTCAAGAGTTATGGCCCTTTGTTTATGATAATTCACCATTGCAAACGACGTCTGCTCTCTAAGTCCAATATTTTTTATCAGAATTTTATGAAACTTTGTCACATTGTTTAGTACCATGATGTCATCTTCAAGTACAATAATGGTCCATATCGCACCAGGCTTTCAGTAGTTATGGCCCTTTGTTTATGAAAATTCACCGTTTTAAACGATGTCCACTCTCTAACTCGAATATTTTTTATTAGAATTTTATGAAACTTGGTCACATTGTTTAGTACAAAGATGTCTTCTTCAAGTTTGAAAATGGTCTATATGACACCATGCTTTAAGGAGTTATTGCCCTTAGTTTATGAAAAATCATCATTTGAAACCACGTATGCACTCTAGCATGAATAGTTTTGATTTTAATTTTATGAAACTTGGTCACATTATTATTAAGTACCATAATGTGTTCAAGTTTCAGAATGGCTATTATTGCATCATGCCTTCAGGAGTTATTGCCCTTTGTTAATGACAATTCCCTATTTATACAAATTTGGCAATAGCGGGGGCATCCGTGTCCTATGGACACATTTCTAGTATTTACTGGCTTATAAATATTTTCCAAATTTTTGTTTTTAATGGTTGTATTTATTATTGTTTCAGGAAAGCTTTGGCGCAAGGAAGATTGATAGTTGGTGATAGACAGGCCCAGGGCAGCATTCCTGTTGTACATTCTGAAGGTATTTCTCCTCTTTTAAACCATTTCATTCTGGTATGGAATTGTCCATTTTGTAGCTGGCTGTTGGTCAAATTTTCTATAAGACGGTGTATTTCTGTCCCTGAAGATTGTTTTTATCCTTAAGCAGACAGTGCAGACCCTGATGAAATGCATAAATGCAACATTTCATTTGGGTCTTTGCCAAAGTACATGTACCTGTTAACCAGTATCCAGAATGGAAATGGTTAACCTGTATCATGCTCAGGGATACGACTTAGGGGCCTACACTGGCAAAATTAAAAATTTAACATAAAGGGTATAGGCATTTTTTCCAAAATTTTAGGGGCCAAGTCCAAAATTTAGGGGCCATGGGCTACTAGGCCCCTTTTAGTCTTTTTACATGATGCTGGATACTTTATACATGCTTACTACAATCCTCCACAATTTTTATCCAGTTAACCTGCAGGGTTCCAGTGATTAGCATGTACATGTATTTACAAGCTGATAGGACAACAGCCAAGACTCTGAACAGCTGTCTTCTAGGAAACCAGCTGATCTGAAACCTTGCTTAGTACAGGTTCAACCGAGGAAAACCCGTCCCGACATAAATTAAAAATTGTTGACTGGGACGTAAAGAATCAAATCAAGCAACAAATAATCAAACTTTTGTTGTCTGCTCCTCTCATCTGCTTATATTCTTAGGTAGCCTATATTGCAAACAATATGGACTCAGATCAGACAGGCTTCATATTGTTTGCTTCCATGAAAAAAAAACTAGTCTGAAGTGCGCTTGAATATATGCATCAGATGTAAAATCAGACATTTGCATAACAAAAAAAATAGTGGCGGGATTAGGGTTAATATGAATTAATTATGTAAATGAACAACAGTGTAGATCATCAGAAGCCAACAGTTCTGGGTCTGCAATTAGCTTAATCAAAATATTGTTTTAAATATTGAAAGGTTATGCCTGTGCTTACAATGTCAAATATGATGTGGGCCTCAACACAATAAAACTTCTCTTCGGGGGTCTGCGAACAACAAAGGCGCCGACCAGCCTGTGCATCTGCACAGTCTGATCCGCGCCTTTGTTATTAGCTTATTGAAAAGTATTACATCTAGACTTGTTACGAGCAAAATTTTAGTTTTCTAGCTGGTCTTTTTAGCTGTGTAGGCTAGTTTGAATCTCACTTTGTCAGAGACCCCGAAGACAGGTTTTCTTGTGTGGAGGCCCATATCATAAACTTGAACTTGAAGGTTCATTTTCTTGCATTGTGGCTCCTTTAGCTTATATGTGATTTCTTTTTGTTTCAGCACCGCTCCATACAAGTCATGTGTCGTCTGCTGGAAATATATCACGTCTACAGACCTCTTTGGTTCAGGGAAAGCCTGATGATTCATTATTTTCTCCCAGAAGGTAAGCTCTGCAGAAAAATCTGTGAAAAAATAAGTTTTTACTCGTATATAGTGTTTCCCCTAAACCATTTTAGCATGGCGCTGCGTCATGCCCTTTTCTTGGAGCGCCATGCCCTTTTCCTGTGCGCCATGCCTTTTTCTGACCGATCGTAGCCTTTTTTATTTATTAGAACGGTCCCTTTTCTTGGTGTGAAAGTCGGTTTTCCTTTGTAACTCTAGCCCTAGTGGAGAATCTTGAGTGTTTTGATCAATATGTGGCCTAATTAGGTAAGAAATCTGCACCTGTTTACAGACAGGACAGTGTACATGCACTTGACAAGGTCAAGTTGACATTGTTACCATACTGAATACACAATGACCGTATATAGTTCTTAGGGTTATCAAACGTTTGTGGAACTTTCTACTGTGCCTTTAAGTTGGTGTTTTTTTTGTTTACTAAATGCTTTATTGCTTCTTATGTAATAAAAATGATATGTTAATACCTTTTAAGTAAATTTCATTTTAGTTGTGTTGAAAAAGAAAATCATATTTCTGCATGAATTAATTATTTTCTTTTTTAGCTCACCTGAGCCGAAGGCTCATGGGTGAGCTAATAGTATACCAGTCACTCTGTCGTCCGTCCGTCTGTCCGTCCGTCCGTCCGTCAACATTTTCAAACATCTTCTCCTCTGAAATCACTTGGCCAATTAAACTCAAATTTCATATGGAGACTCCTTAGGACGCGGGAACGAAAGTTTGTTCAAATGGTCCTGGTCACATGACCAAGATGGCCGCCACGCCCATATATGGTAAAAACCCTTTAAAAATCTTCTTCTCCAGAACCAGAAGGCCGATGACCTTGGGACTTGGTATGTAGCATTGGGGATGTGGGGCCTACCAAGTTTGTTCAAATGATGATCCTAGGTTGACCTTGACCTACTTAACGTCAAGGTCAAATTTGCTTCCTAATGCATTTAAATGGGATTTTTTTTGAAAAGTTGATATTTTGAATACTGTTGAAGCCAAAGTCATTATTCTCACTTGATATGTTTAACCTAATGAGACCATGGCTATAAATAAGTTTCAAAGGTCAAGTTGACCTTCGACCTTTCAGCTAAGTTGCTCATATTGGAGTCCCATCTATATATTAAATCATAGTTTTCTCACAAACCATTGGCCCAATTGAACTAAAATTTCATGTGGAGACTCCTTATGATAAGTTAGCCAAAATTTATACAAAATATTTTGGTCACATGACCAAGATGGCCGCCATGCCCATATATGGTAAAAACCCTTTAAAAATCTTTTTCTCCAGAACCAGAAGGCCGGTTATTTTGGGACTTGGTATGTAGCATTGGGGATGTGGGGCCTACCAAGTTTGTTCAAATGATGATCCTAGGTTGACCTTGACCTACTTAACGTCAAGGTCAAATTTGCTTCCTAATGCATTTAAATGGGATTTTTTTTGAAAAGTTGATATTTTGAATACTGTTGAAGCCAAAGTCATTATTCTCACTTGATATGTTTAACCTAATGAGACCATGGCTATAAATAAGTTTCAAAGGTCAAGTTGACCTTCGACCTTTCAGCTAAGTTGCTCATATTGGAGTCCCATCTATATATTAAATCATAGTTTTCTCACAAACCATTGGCCCAATTGAACTAAAATTTCATGTGGAGACTCCTTATGATAAGTTAGCCAAAATTTATACAAAATATTTTGGTCACATGACCAAGATGGCCGCCATGCCCATATATGGTAAAAACCCTTTAAAAATCTTTTTCTCCAGAACCAGAAGGCCGGTTATTTTGGGACTTGGTATGTAGCATTGGGGATGTGGGGCCTACCAAGTTTGCTCAAATGATGAGCCTAGGTTGACCTTGACCTACTTTACGTCAAGGTCAAATTTGCTTCCTAATGCATTTAAATGGGATTTCTTTTGAAAAGTTGATTTTTTAAATACTGTTTAAACCAAAGTCATTATTCTCACTTGATATGTTAAACCTAATGAGACAATTGCTATAAATAAGTTTCAAAGGTCAAGGTTGACCTTTTACTTTTCAGCCAAGGTCGCTCATAGTGGAGTCCCATCAACACATTAAAACATAGTTTCCTCAGAAGCCACTAGGCCAATTGAACTCAAATTTCATATGAAGACTCCTTATGATAGGTTTGCCAAAATGTATACCAATTGCACTGGTCACATGACCAAGATGGCCACCATGCCCATGTATGGTAAAAACCCTTTAAATATCTTCTTCTCTGGAACCAAAAGGCCAATGGTCTTGGGAATTGGTATGTAGCATTGTGGATGTAGGCCCTATCCAATTTGCACAAATGATGAATCTAGGTTGACCTTGACCTACTTTATAGCAATGTCAAATTTGATTCCTAATGCTTTATGTGGGAAAAATCTTGAAATGTTCATTTTTCTATAACTGTTGAGGCTGAAATCATAATACTTGCAAGAAATGTTTAACCTAATGAGACATTGGTTTTAAATAAGTACCAAATGTCAAGCTGACCTGTGACCTTTTATCCAAGGCCACTCATTTGGACTGTGACATACCTATCTAAACATCTTTTCCTCAGAAATCACTGGGCCGTTTGATGGAGTATTCATTGGATTGTTTAGGTCACTTTTTTTCCCCAAATTAAGCGCAAATTCACCCCACGTCCAAAGTGTGGAAGCTCAGAGATCCTCAAACGTGTAGCCGATTCCAGGAAGTCTTCAAGGCACATGTGCCGGCTGTGGAAACTGAAGCGGCTACTACTACTGAGGAAATCTGGGCGAATTTCAAGACAGGTTTGCTGAAGACAACAGAGGAGGTGTGCGGCACAACAAAGCCCCACCGATGGCGACGTGAAACTTGGTGGTGGAATAAGGAAGTAGATGATGCCATCACAGCCAAGCGCCAAGCTTTCAAAGCATGGAAGGCTGGCAAATGCACACGAGCATCATATAACACTGCCAAGCGCATCTCCAGACGTGTGGTGCACCATGCACGCCACGAAGCAGACAAGGTGGTCTATGAGGGCATTGACCACAAGTCGTCTGATATCTTCCGCCTCGCCAACCAGATGAGGAAAGAGAATGTTGATGTTGTAGGCGACAAGCCAGTGAAGAATGACACTGGGGAAATGTCAATGAGTGAGGAGGCAAAGCAGAATGCATGGGCTGAACATTATGAAAGGCTCCTCAACGTTGAATTTGATTGGGACCCTGATCACCTGTCCAATGAACCTCCGTTAGAAGGCCCGCCTATCCCAATCACTATTGACATGGTGAAGAAAGCCATCTCAAAGATGAAGTCGGGCAAAGCTGCAGGTCCATCAGGCATAGTGGTGGAGATGATCAAGGCAGCAGGTGATACAGGGGCCACCATGATCCGAGATCTTGCTACTGCGATTATCCGTGATGGCAAGGTCCCAACTGACTGGGAGGAAAGTTTCATTGTCTGCCTTTACAAGGGCAAGGGTGATGCTTTGGATAGAGGCAACTATCGAGGCTTCAAGCTGACTGAGCAGGCCATGAAGATCCTAGAGAGGATTGTCGATGGTCTCATAAGACAGGTGGTGTCTATTGACGACTCCCAGTTTGGCTTTGTCCCAGGAAGAGGCACTACAGATGCAATCTTTGTGGTCCGGCAACTGCAGGAGAAATACTTAGCAGTGAACAAGAGGCTTTATATGGCCTTTGTGGACCTAGAGAAAGCATTTGACCGTGTCCCTCGGAAGGTTATCTGGTGGGCCCTGAGAAAGCTAGGCGTTGAGGAATGGATTGTGCGGTTAGTCCAGGGAATTTTCGCTAATGCACGAAGCCGGGTTCGTGTTGGCGAGGGTTTCAGCAAAGAGTTTGAGGTGAAGGTCGGGGTCCATCAGGGATCCGTACTCAGTCCCTTGCTCTTCATCATTGTGCTGGAGGCCTTGTCACGTGAGTTTCGGGCTGGTGTTCCCTGGGAGGACCTATATGCAGATGATCTTGTCATCATTGCTGACTCCCTAGAGGAATGTGTCAGGAGGCTCTTGATATGGAAAGAAGCCATGGAGAAGAAGGGATTGAGGGTGAATGCAGGAAAGACAAAAGTCATGATCTGTGGTACAGGCCTGGACCTCTTGCAGAGTTCAGGCGAATACCCATGCGCTGTCTGTCGTACAGGAGTAGGCAACAACAGCATCTACTGCAATGGCTGCAAACTTTGGGTGCATAAGAAATGCAGTGGGCTACAAAGACTGACACCAAATCCTGATTATAGGTGTGCACGGTGCATGGGAAATGCTCCCCCTATTGACGGCAGACCACAGAGTGAAGTCCAGGTTGGACCTGATAAGCTGGAGGTGGTAGCTTCCTTCTGCTACCTAGGTGACATGCTTTCTGCTGGTGGAGGCTGTGAAATGGCGGTCACTACTTGTGTGAAAACCGCCTGGAAGAAGTTCAGGGAGCTACTACCAGTTCTCACATCCCGCCACCTCTCTTACAAGACCCGTGGCCATGTGTACAGCTCTTGCGTGCGGAGCGCCATGCTCCATGCCAGTGAAACTTGGCCACTTACCAAGACGAACCTGCAGCGCTTGCAACGCAATGATAGGGCCATGATCAGACAGATCTGCAGTATCAAGCCAGAGGATGTGGCCAGGGTAAGGTCAAGCGAGCTACTGGCAAAGCTTCAGCTTGAGGACCTCGACCTCATTTTGAGAGAGAGAAGGCTTCTCTGGTTTGGGCATGTGGCGCGTTCGAGTGGTGCAATCAGAACAGCATATGATATGCAGATTGACGGCAAGCGGGGGGCAGGGAGGCCCAAGCAAACATGGAAGAAACTGACAGAGAAAGACTGCCAAGAGTGGAAGCTCACCACAGTTGACCCTCAAGAAAGGAGCACCTGGAGATCAGGTGTGAGATCTGCTATGCGTGCAGCTAGCCAGTTACCTGGAAAGGGGCCCACTGATGTGGATGATGCCCCTGCACCTGCACGTTAATCAAAAATCCGATTATGATATATGATATGATGACTTGACCAAAATGGCTGCAACCCCAATATGTGGTTAAACAAAATTTGTTTCATTATAAGCTGTAGTTGACCTTGATCTATTTTAACATTATTAAGGAGATCAGGTGAGCGCCTCAGGACCTTCAGGTCCTCTAGTTTTTATCAACTTACCTCCCTTGAAAATATTACTATTACAGTAACATTTATTTCTCTTTGACATATTTCCTCCCAAGTGTTTTGGGGGAAAAGGGACATTTTTTTAGATAAGAGAGAACAAAATAAATGCTAGATTTTGAGAGGAACAAAGACCATATAAGTGAACAGGGAACATAAGATCTTTTTAGGCTGGGGAACAGTTTTTAAAAGGGACATCCATTTGAAGGAACAAAGGAAGGAATGTTGGATTGGAATGGAAGCAAAGACAATAAATAAACAGGGAATAAGAATCTCTTTGGTGTGTGTGTGGGGGGGGGGGGGGGGGGGGGGTGAGGAGGGGAACGAAGACAGTAAATGTGCCCTTTTTGATCCCTCAGCGAGCACATAAAGTGCCCTTTTTGATCATTCAGCGCGCGCTTGAAGTGCCCTTTTTTATAAAGTTAGCGTGCCCTTTTTTGTTCCTGGGGTAAACACTAGTATATATCCTCAGGTATTTTCCTACCCTTTTCAATATGGGGCAAGGGACCTATGAATTGGGCTTTAAAAAGTCTTGTTTCTGGTGTTTGTTTGATTTGATTCCTTACGTCCCAGTCAACAATTTTTCAGTTATGTTGGGACGGGTCTTTCTGGGTTGAACCAGTACTAAGCAAGGATTCATGTGTCTTGCTCAAGGACACAACACAGTGACGTCGGTGAGGCTCGAACCTGCAACCCCTCGGGTCTCGAGTCGAGCACTCTACCACTGAGCCACTGTGCTCCCTTGTTTCTGGTGTGAGGTCTGATGTGGGTCCAAATTCTGCAAAAGCTATCAGTAGTTGACATCAGCAGACAAAGAGTTAACTCTTTCCTTGCTAGCTGTGAATTTTGTCGTCCTGTTCATTATTCTGTTGGTCCTGATCATGATCCAAACCATTTGACACTGATAGTATTACTGAAAGAATTTTCGCAAAAGTTAATTAAAAAAAAAGTCTGCAGATGCCAACAAAAGAATGAAAATTTACCCAGTCACATTATGTATCATTTCATCTAGGTCCACTGTTTGCCAAAGTACCTGTTTAGAAGTTTCTGGTCTAATAGTAGTACTGTTTCCCTGGTAATGGCCATATTTGTCCTCTGCTGATAACTTTTGGGTGGAGCCTGATAACTGGTTCAAACAAGGAAACAGTGGGACATGATTGAAAAATTGTTTACTAGGATGTAAATAATCAGCTCATTTAGATATAACAAAATGTTGCTGTAGCTGTATTTCTCATTACAGACTAGCCCCACAGTGCCCTGAGCACTACTCTAGTAGCTACAGTCATCCAGCAGGGAGTTTAGATCTCTCAGACAGTGATTTAGCTACATGTATTTCTCATTACAGACTAGCCCCACAGTGCCCTGAGCAGAACTCTAGTAGCTACAGCCATCCAGCGGGGAGTTTAGATCTTTCAGACAGTGATTTAGCTACATGTATTTCTCATTACAGACTAGCCCCACAGTGCCCTGAGCAGAACTCTAGTAGCTACAGTCATCCAGCGGGGAGTTTAGATCTCTCAGTGATTTAGCTACATGTATTTCTCATTACAGACTAGCCCCACAGTGCCCTGAGCAGAACTCTAGTAGCTACAGTCATCCAGCGGGGAGTTTAGATCTCTCAGACAGTGATTTAGCTACATGTATTTCTCATTACAGACTAGCCCCACAGTGCCCTGAGCAGAACTCTAGTAGCTACAGTCATCCAGCAGGGAGTTTAGATCTCTCAGACAGTGATTTAGCTACATGTATTTCTCATTACAGACTAGCCCCACAGTGCCCTGAGCAGAACTCTAGTAGCTACAGCCATCCAGCAGGGAGTTTAGATCTCTCAGACAGTGATTTAGCTACATGTATTTCTCATTACAGACTAGCCCCACAGTGCCCTGAGCAGAACTCTAGTAGCTACAGTCATCCAGCGGGGAGTTTAGATCTCTCAGACAGTGATGCTGATGCCAGCAAAGAAAAGGTACATAAAGTAAATTAATGATTATGGATATTTTAGCTCCCCTGATCTGACATGGGTGTGAATGGTATACCAATGACTGTGGCATCCATCTATCATTTTCTTCACATCTCCTCAGATACCATTAGGCCACTTTGAGCTAAAAGTTATATGGAAACTCCTCAGGGTGGGTGAATGAAAGATTGTTCAAATGCTCCTGGTCACATGACCAAGATGGCCACTACATCCATATAGGATAAAAAAAACATTTAAAAATCTATACTATAGGGATTATCATTAATGGTATACAATAATTTACACAAAAAAAAGATACAAATAATTATATGATCAACTTATTTCTACGGATTGATGAGAAAGCAATGTCAGTCATTTTGCTTCTTGACCGGACAGGACAAGTTTTACCGATACATGTATTGGAATTTGGAATAATATTATACACTAAAATATTTTCCTCAACAAGAAAAACCGTAAGAAAAATCTATTAATTAAAGCTGCATACTCTGTAACTATGAACATTTTTCGAAAAAAAATATTTTCTTTTTAAATCATTTGCAAAAGTAGAATAAAGTTATGTTGTCACAATAAATCTAATTTCTACAGTTGAAAACTGCATGAAAAAGTGAATTATCTTATAAAAACAGGTGTATTTTCTATTGTTTGTAATTATTTGCGTCCCTCCAATAATTCTAGACAGTTAATTTTTAACATAAATGCTGTTGTTTTGGCACTAATAATTTGTTAATTATTACGAAAAAGGTAAAATGTATACCTGAATTTTAGTATTTTTACTGTGTTCTTGAAAAATAGAAACATTATTTTTAAAATGAAAATATCAAAAGTTACAGATTATGCAGCTTTAAAAAATGAGAATAAGTTTGTTCAAATGATCTTTGAGTGATCCTCAACCATTCATAATATCACATTGGTAAAAGGTTTTGCAGGATTTTGAGACGGACTTCCCAAAGAAAGTAAGCCACAAAATGCTGAATTAGGAAGATAATAATAGTGTTTCTGATTTATTTTCAGATTAACTTTTAGAAGACAACTGACCATTTAAATTTGAAATTATTTATATTTAGCAGCAAACTACATAAATGTGTACCAAGTGAATTTCTAAATTTTTGAAAATGTTCAGTTTTCATGCATGACTTGATGATCATGGCCATGGGAAAAAATGACATTTCAAGCCTTATTTTGCCAGTATGTCAAGAAATACATAACAAAATTTGCCATTGGCTACAGACCTACTTTGCACTTAAAGACTTGCTTAAGTCATCTTGACAAATTCACTTATATTAACCCTTACAATGCGGAACCAAGATAATATATCCTGTTTTGAAAACAGTATAGATCTAGATCATCTGGCTTCTCAGGATCAACATTGTTTTTTACTCTGCTTGTAACTGGAATCCTGCAAATTAATTGATAAAAATTGGGGTGGAGTGCAGTACGTGTATATAAAAGTCCAGCATGATAAGGGATAACATTTACTGCTTCAGAGTATTGGTGAAAGATCCCACTACCAGAAGCCAGCAGAGGTGTTGTGTGTGGACGCCTCTCGACAAACTATTAATCCCGACGTATCGGAGGTAGATATTCGAATAGGAGTGGATAGTTCTCCGGTCAAGATAGTTTGTCATTCTCCAGCTGCACTCAGGTATGAATATAAGGGAATTAGTATTGATGGAGTTTTCCATCCAGGTTTTTGAAGGGGGCGTTATTTACACCCAAGGTCACAGGTTAGAATAAGGGGACTTGACTTGATCCTGAGTAAATTTTCAAAAATTTCGAACAGTTTTCCCTTTCTGTTCTCAAATAAAATGTTCGTTATCAGGGCTGGAAGTCACTAAATACTTGTCAGAAAAGCAAACAGAAAAAACCCCTGATCAGACTGCTTCTGAAGAAGCAGTCTGATCTGGGTCTGCCCTATTTGTCTAGGCTTTTTTGGCAGGCAACTACTGTTCGAAATTTTAGAACATTTACCGTGCATTGTTTTTCTGTCCCTTAAAACCTTTTAGTCATAGCACATCATATAAACCAGGATGAAAAGCCACATTCTGTGCATTTCATGTGGGTCTAGATTGTTTGACAATGTACATGTTGTCACTCCATTAATATAGTGTTCAGAATTTCTAAGACACTGCTCATTCCTTACATCTTTCTTTGATGTACCGGTATACAGATTATTCAGCCAAAGGAGAATACATGTACTTGATTATCAAAGACTGCGCTTATGCACAGCCTGGTCTTGGCCCACAGTAGTCACCTACATATTGAGTTACATTTTAATGACACCATTCATATATGGGTCTCGACTTGAGAAAACCTGTCTTCGGTGTTTTCGAACAACAGATGCGCATGACCAGCCTGCGCATCTTCGCAGTCTGATAAGTGCCTTTGTTAGTCGCTTATTTGAAAGTATCATATCTAGACTTGCTTCCAGCGAAATATCAATTTTCTAGCTAGTCTCTGTAGCTGAGCAGGCTGGATTAAATCTCATTTTGTTGGAAACCCCAAAGACAGGTTTTATATGGGCCATGACGCGAGAAAGTCTGTCTTGGGTACAACATATATGTATTAACTGTCAAGAAGAGCATTTTGTTGAGACAAATAAACGGTATACCCAGTTCTAAGCATGAATGGCTTAACATGCAGCTAGGTTATTAAGTATCGGCAGGGTCAAGGACAGGTTGTCTTGATAGAGGTGTATGTTTTAAATAATTTTATCATATGACAATGCTGTTATTCAGTGGATAACGTCATGTCATAAATTATGTTATGACCACAAATTACATAATACGTTCGGAGGGAACATGTAACTTCATAACGAAGTCTGTTACAGCAATGCAAATTTTCATTGAAATAAACAAACTTTGGAGGCGATAAAATTGCATTTAAAAGGTCATATGATAAACAGAATCTTATATGAGTGATCATTTCATATTAAATTTATTAAACTCGCCAAAGGCTCGTTTAATAAATTTCATATAAAATGATCACTCGTGTAAGATCCTCAATATAGTATATATGAGCTGGTGTCCAGTGAAAGTTACAACTTGGCATGTGCGCCCATCAAAGACTGATCAGAGTTTTCAATGGGTGCTCTATAGTTTGCAAAGGGTTTAACGTTTCTTCCAAGCGGAAAACTAAGACTCTGATCAAACTCAGTTTAACCCTTTACCTCATAGAGATATCTTTTAACTCTTTTGCAAACAGAGCAGACCCAGATCAGGCATCTTTTATAAGAGCTGCCTGATCAGGGTTTACTCTGCTTGCTTATTGAAATATGATATATATTGATCCTACACTAGTGGATCTGACAAGTAATTTCTTTCTTCTATGTACCAACATGGATGTTTATTTATATAATTATTCATAGTGGGTTGAGCCTAGCATGAATATTCATGAAGGGACGGATTAAAGAGTGAACCAACTGGTAAACTGATAAGTATAATACATGTACCAGGTTTGCTGCTTTAGAGATCTAGTTTACCAGGCTCCGCTTCGAGAACGCATGCTGAATCTCTTGGCAGAGCCTCACAATTGAACACACATTCTCCAAGCCTTGTCTAGTAAACTTAATATCAAAAGACTCTCACCTTGTATTCTTAATATATAATTACCATATAGGCAGCAGCATGCTGAGAATGGTCTGGACAGAGTAGCCCTTGATGTGCCATCTAGTCAATCTTCTAGTAAACAGGGAAGAACAAAACCAAGAACACCTATTATTGTACGAGAAAAAATAGCAGGTAAGGTATCTTTGAATGGATTGTAAAGTTTAAATACAGTAAAACCTGTCTGAAGCGGCCACTCAAAAAGATGACCAAAAATTGGTTTTCAAGGCTGATTTTTGCTTAATGCAGGTCAAAAGTATTGCAGAATGCTCCCCTTGGACATTCATTAAGCTACTATTTGTCAATAAATTTTTTGTTTTGACTTTTTGAGTGGCCGCTTAAGACAGATTTTACTGTATTTAGGCTGATTACTGAACAAGTCACCTCTTTAACCCTACCGCACCCATAAAGGCCAAAATAACACTGTACCTCAAAGAGTTTTGTCATTTCTGAGTGTAATTGGATTAAGAATGTAAGCATTAATTGGGCTCAAATACAGTCTTGACTGGACATGCACATCACAAGAAAAACTGTGTCTCCAGATAACACTGAAAATGAGCCATGACATGAGATTTCCAACAATGTGGTATGTGCGACCAGCAAAGGCTCAGACCAGCCTGCACATACATGCAGTCTGATCAGAGCTTTTGCTAGTCGCTTGAATAGTCCATGATTCTTAGGCTACTGACTGAACACCATTTGGAGTTTCTAAGTTTAAAAGGAGGCTGCATGGGCTCGTCTGAGTCTACACTTGTCAAAATACCACATTGTTGGAAATCACATGTCGCGGCTCAAATATACCTGCTCAGCTACTTTGACTAGCCTAGAGCCCTGAAATTTGGATGAAGAGAGTGTAGCTATTGCATTGGCCTTTTTTGAAATAATTGAAATAAAATTGATAGATATATGAGAGGTGATTCACGAGTTTTGAAACAGTTTTATTTTATCTATAAATTTCACATAAAAAACATTTCATTGCAACAGGTGTTCAAATTGTGATCCATGGAGGTTGTAGATCAGTCTACATTGCTTAGGCCATGACTCCAGTGTCTTATTATTGACGTGTTGCTCCAGTTTCCTCCATTCGTCGCGCAATGCTCGTTGAAGGCCTGCCAAAGTGTAGATTTTTCGCTTCTGCAAGCATCGTTTAAGGATCCCCCAGATAGCAAAATCCATCAGGGCTGAATCTGGACTTTTGTGCATCCACTCCTGAGGTTAACAAAGTTCATGTTTTGTTTTCGTATATGCCAACATCTGCTTTGACGTATGGCTCGAAGCACTTTCCTGGTGAAATACCATGTTCTTTATTTGGTCACCTGGAAACATTCTTGGTGCCTCATGTTTAACGAATGGTCTCAAACTTTGTCAATATAAAATTGCGAACTGACCTTGACATCTTTAGGGATGATACCAATCTCGGTTTTGCCGTGGAAACTAACTCCAGCCAAAGCAATGAAACCTGGTGCAAACGAATCTCGTTTACGGATGTAGCAGACTCGACGACGACCATAGCTGCCACCCAAGCAGCCTCATCCGTCGTCACAAAGTTTTTCCACTTGTCACAGTTCTAACGTTTATAAAGCTGCCATGAACGTTGACGTCGTTTTTCAATTTGTGCAGCATTTAACTTGTGAACTTTGCACTTTTTTCGCAGTTTTGCTTGCAGCGTATTTTTCATAATCCTGTGAACGGTTGACTGGGATACCCCTTATTGAGTTGCCATTTCACGTTGTGTGGGTAGGTTAACCCTTTTAATCATAATGGCGACTTTACGAATAACTCCAGGTGTTGACTTTTTGGATGTCCTTTTGTATGGCCCAATTTTTGCCTTTTTGTAACCAGTACCGCGAGTTTTACCTATTAAGTGCTTTACTCGATGGATTGTAGCAATAGAAACATCATGTCCTTGACCTCTTTACTCTTGTTGAATATGCCTGTAAGACGTTTACTTCTTCAAAAGGTATGTAATGATACCTTCCACTACACTGTAAATTTTAGGCCTTCCCATTTTAGAATTTACACTAAAACTGACATGTACATGTAAGACATACCTATATCGATAAATACCTGTGAATTTCGTGCTGTTGAACCGCTATGCTTGATTATAACGAGCGATTCAAAAGTGTTTCAAAACTTGTGAATCACCTCCACAGGATAGGATTAACACACACAAGTGATCTATCGATGTGCTTTAGTTTAAGTGGAGTGTACACGTTAATATTTTACTAAGCAATTATAAACATGATAAGCAAAAAAATATGTCACTGTCACTCTTGGTTGGCACGACAGTAAGTGTACTAATGTTGTTGTTTTTTTCCATGGTACAGTCACTCAATTGATTTTGCTTATATTTTTGCTGGATTATGCATTAAGATCACAATTAAACGTGTATTTTTAAGAGTCAACAAAAAAGCTTGGACAATCTGTGTGAGCTTCCTATCAAGGTACAACTGCAGCATCATCAACAACTGTTTTGAGTTTTTTTTATGGTCAGAAAAATGTGTTCATCAATAGTTATGAAAGACATTCCTTGTTTGAATATGACTACTGTCAAACGTTAGCTCAGTGTCCGTGCAAGCTGCTATTAATTATATGTCAGCTGTAGTGTAAGCATATACACAGGCTTAGATTAAAAAAAAATTTCAGCATAAAATTGTAAATATTTTTTTTGCCCATAAGTTTTAGCATATGTTTTGGTGCTCATCGAGATGGTTCTTTTGAGTACCTACAACATATGTTTTGATTGAGAAATAAGAAAATCATATTTCTGTTACACCCTCTTAACTAAAGACCTTATATATCATACATGTTTTTTCATGTAATAACACTTGCCATGGATGATGTTTGAATACAAGGCCACTAGACTGTGTGTTCAAGCATTTTCAGAGGGTTCTGATAAATTTTACTGAATCTGATCTTTATTCTTGTATTTTCATTGTCATTCAAATTAAAATTGCACCCCAACCTCTGGTAAAAAAAAAAAGTTAGTCTTTGCTTTTCTTACATTGGATCTCTCAAAACAAAATTGCATCAGCTTGCATACTTTCAAATATCTTGTATCATTTTCAGTACACAACTTTTTTGCGAACAAAAACAACAGTAAAATTGTTTTCTTGGACAAAATTCTTTCCTGTTTGACATCATACAAGCAAATCAGTGGCTGTTTTAAGGTATTTCAAGTTAAAACACATATTAAAACAGCACTTGAACAGAACTTTATGATTTCAAGATGGATTTGGTCTCATTTGACAATGGCTTCAGCTATGCTCATATTTATCTATGCAAAAATATATTATAAAGTTATTAACCCTTTGTATACTGGAAGCCCCTAAACGAGTACTTTTACAAACAGTGAAGACCCAGATGAAATGCTTGGCATTTCATCAGGGTCTACACTGTTTGTGAAGATAAAAAAAAATTTTAGACAAAAAAATACAAAGGTTTTTTTTAATTACAACTGATACACCTAGATATATAAAGGACCATCCCGAGTTATATGTATCAACTAAAAGGAAGAAACTATTAGTATACAAGGATTAATCTATGTTTTAGGTAGTCATATAGACCCCTACACTGCGGTACAATCTATACCAATGTCCCCACCACTAGGAGAGAGGATAGTTCTCCAGTCACTGTCTACCAACTACCCGCAACCCAACTTTGATGATCCAGATGAGTCCGCAGTGTCATCTAGACTTGGACATGAGGCCTCAGGTGATCTAGATGATGTTGAGTCTGTGGCTAGTGAGAATGATGCATGCTCCCTTAATGAGTATGTGGGATCAGCAAGAAAAACAAAACCCACTAACAAGTAGGTTCAGCCATGTTATGTGAAAAGATATTCCACTTTGTTTAGCTGGTCAATGGGAGTTTAAAGACCATATATTTGTTAATATTCAGCATTTTTATCTGAGGCCAGTTCCAGAAATGAACAGATGTTTTTTTAAAATACTGTTTCTTTTTGATAAAATGGGAGGCTTCATGTGATTAGACTTTTTTATTCTGAAAAATGGTGATTTCTTAAAACATAGACATGTATATTTCCCATGAAATTCACGCCTACCAAACAATCGAATTCTTAATTGCTGGTTCAATAACGAAAACAACTGGATTGAAATTCGGTTCAGCATTGGAAGTCGTAAAAAGGTTAACAAACTTTGCACTTTCTTCCAGTTTGGATTAAAATAATTTTTTGGAGAGTTATTGAAAAGGCGAAGGATGTTAAAAGCAGCACAAGTGCTAAATCAGTGGGCAAATTGTTTAAAATTCATGGTTATGCATAGGATCTTTTCTAATGATAGGGACATTTGAAAACACCTGTCAGTCCTAAATGCCACATCTAGTCATTTCTGCGCTAAAGCAACTCACAGCTCATAGCATGGTTTTGATGTGTGAATCAAAGTGGACCCTTAATTTATACTTTGGAACTCTTAATACAATATTAACTCTTAAAATTCATTATTGAGAGAAAACTTTGCCACTCTGAGTGAAATAAGGTCAATCTATGTTTTAATTTGAATATGTGTCTCTTACAGACAACAGGGATCAGCGAAGAAAGATTTACCTAAAAGACCACAAACAGCAACAAAAAAGAAAGGTAAACATCAGCATGATTACTTGAGCCACTTCTCATAGGACCATGTTTGTTTGTTTGTTTTGTTGCTTTACGTCCCAGCCAACAGCTATGGTCATGGCGGGACGGTCAGTTCACCTAACCACACTTTTTTCCTGGGCAAGCTTCAACAAGCAGTTAACCAGTACTTCGTGCACACACTTTCGCTTGTAACTGACAAAACTTCTTGAATGATTCAGCGGAAGGGAGGAGAATGACCGTAGAAATTATTTCGTAATCAATCTCCATGAAAGTATGGGACCGGGCCGGGATCTAACTCGCGACCCCTGGATCAGCTGTCAGACTCTCATCTGTTGCCAGACACGTGCTACCCAACCGGGTTCCTCATAGGACCAGATAAACAAAAGTTTGGAGTTTAAGCCTTTACTCCATAATAATGCCATTTGACACCTTTGAAATATCATGTATTTGAAAATATTATGGAAAATGGAGCATTTGCTCTAAATAGAAAATGATGTTATGATCTAAAAATAGCCTATGGAGTAAAGGGTTAAGATCCTGATTATTTTTTTTTATTCATCAGTTTTAACATCTCATTTTTACATTTTTAAGAACCCACAACATACAAGCTAAGGAGATGTTGGTAGCCAATGATCCTTGTCCTTTCAGGCTTTGTAGTCAGTCTGTTCACATTTTCAAAGAAGTATATTTCTATAGCCGGTTGGCCAATGGTATTCAAATTTGAAATGAGGCATCATTAGGCAGAGGGAAAGGCTGCAGTGGGTTTTTGTGATATTCTGGCCCAAACAGTGGTTGTCATGGCAACCAATCACGCCCATAGACTTACAACCAATCTCGAAATCAGGAGATCCACAGCTTTTATTTTTGGTTGTATTAATTTCTTGTGGTCCCATACAAAAATCCTGCCAATCAAGCCCTTGGGATCCATGCCCCGGGGTCATTAGCTTCCATAGACTTAACAAAATAGTTACTGAAAAATTCTTCTGGAAATCTTGCCTGAATAATGCCAGCAGCTCATGTGAACAATATAGGCTCATTAAGCCTCTTGTTTGCAATATAGACTACCAAAATGCATTAGCAGAAGAAAGCACATACGTGTTGTGAATGGTGAGGAAAGTGGTTTAACAATGAGATAGGACAGCTTGATGGCTCTAGGGTTTGTCAGTCAAACACAAAAACTGACACAAGGTCAAAATGTGGTGGAAAACTGCTGCATGATACACTGAGTCTGATATCCAGGGACCTGGGTATAACTGTCAATGGTATAATTGTATTGCAGCATACTCACATGCTACAAGAAAAGTTGGTTTAAACAGTATTTAATTCATGAAATAAGTACATGGTATAAGTAGGATCTGACTTGAAGCTGTGAGGCTTATTGAGGTCATCTCCTAACTTATTGAGGTCATCTCCTAACTTATTGAGGTCATCTCCTAAACCTAGTGACAAGCTATCTTCTATTTTTCTCACAGCTGCTTGTAGCAGGGTGTGACATAGGAGATACAGTAAAACCTGTTTTAAGCGGCCACTCAAAAAGACCAAAAATTGTTTTTTCAGACCAATTATCTCTTAATGCAGGTCAAAAGTATTGCAGAATGCTCCAATGGGAGCATTCTGCAATACTTTTGACCTTCATTAAGCTACCGCTTGTCATTAAGATCTTTGTTTGTGTATTTTATACTGGCGGATTAAGACATGTTTTACTGTAATTTAGACACTCTTATCTGGGGGCCTGATAATAATGATGATCATTTTGAATTGAGCCGTGGCATGTGATTTCCAACAATGTGGTATGTGCTACCAACAAAGGCTCAGACCAGCCTGCGCATACACGCAGTCTGATCAGAGCCTTTGCTTGTGGCTTGAGTATTCTATGCCTGTTAAGCTTCTGACCTAACAGCATTTTGAGTTTCTATGCTTAACAGGAGGCTGCACAGGCTCGTCTGAGTCTACACTTGTCGCAATGCCACATTGTTGGAAATCACATGTCATGGCTCATTTTGAATTGTTTGTATGTTTTTCTGTTGCAGGAACAGTAGTTCCGTCTCGGTATATGCAAGCAGTGAAACCTAAAGCTAAAGCCTCCCTCTCACAGAGAATTGACAAAGTAAATACTTAAACATCTTTTCTTTTCAATGATGATTCTATCTCACTACCATTTGAACTTATGTTGGTCAAACAAAGCACATGTACTTAGATCATGTACATCAGTTCCAGAGATATTTTAGTTACCACAGGCTTTCAAGAGTGCCCTACTTTTCGCTACTATCTTATTGTGCTCCCTTTTATTCTTGAAAATGCTCTAATATTCCTACTTAAATTTAGTTAACACTATAAATTATGGATTTTTTCCTCGCTTGTTTGAATTTTAACTATTTTTACCAGTACCCCAATTTGTAGTGATTTTGTAGTTTTTCAAAAAAGTTTTTATCGTCAAACAGCCTTTTTCTAACCTATTTTGATGTACAATGTGTGAATTAATGTTTCTCTAATGACTCATTATTATGAATAATGTACTTTAAAAATTATTTATCCATACTTTTTGGTGAAAGAGCACTTCAAAGCCTGTGACCATTGCTCAGGCTGGTACTACAGCTCTTTATTCTGAACCATTTACTGTTAATTCAGAAATTTTTGCGAGGACTCGCAAAATAGCGAAATCAATCTGTTGTTTACTGATATGGTTAAATTATGCCCTAATCGCAAATTTTTGTCGTGTCTTTTAACGCTATTCAGGAAAATATAATCTTCGCGAAAATTTCGAATTTACAGTATATATTAATAAACCTTTTTTGACCGATGGGATTTTCCTTAAAACCACAAACAATAAAGGCAGGATGATCCATTTATATACTGAGGGGTTACAGGTTATAATTTCCAAAACATTATGGCATTTCTTTCTCTGAAGATAGATTTTGTATTTGCAAACAGAGCAGATCCTGGTGAAATGCCTCATTATGTGGAACTTCATCTGGGTCTTCACTGTTTGCCAAATTCCCTTTTAGGGGTTTCTGATCTACAGCAGGTTAAGAGATTTTTGTTTGTTGTCAGTCTATAGCAGACAAATCAAAAGCGAGCAGGAGTTTAGAAGTAAATCATCTTCCAACTAGTCGTAAAACAGCAAAAATGACCAGATCTGCTGAAGCACAAGGGAGGAAGGAAAGACCCCACACCCCAGAAAACCAGTCCATTACCTCTACGGGTGGTAAAACATCAACTCCCACGATGGATGGATCAATCTTCCCACATGAGATGGACATTGATGCCTCTGCCATACATCCAGAAGTTTCTCTGTTAGTTGGTAGGTTTATCTTGGTTATGTTTGTATGTCTAACACGAAAAAAACAGTGAATTAGACTTTTTGATAAACATATTATGACACATGGTTTTGGTTATAGCCCTCAGTATAAACCCTCAACCATTATCAAGCTAAAGAACTTGGGCTGATAATGGGGTCTCAGCTTGATATTTGGGGCAATAACCAAAAATCTGTGTGATAATCTCTAATTAGGATAATATGATAAACACATTATAGATGTGATGATAAGATCTGGCCTATAGATTTGAAATGGTTTCAATGTCGGGGTTGGAAATTAGCTATAGTAAATAGCAAATTTAGCAGTGACTGTATAAAGATGGTTAAATTTCTAAAATTTCAGACACTTTTCTCTTCCTGCTATCTATACTTTGAGATATCAATTCTTTTGTTTAACAAAGAGCATGTCAAAATATTTAGGGGATAACTGTATCCCTGCTCACATGTCGCAGTAAAACTAAATTTCCGACCGTATTTCCGATGATATACCTCCTCAAATGAAAATTTTGAATATGGTTATCCCCATTCTAATGCACTTCTGCAGGTTCATTTCAAATTGGAGTGTTGCAAGCAGCATAATGCCACACATCATACAACAAAATGTGACGTAATTAATGACATCAAAGTGTTTCCTACAGTATATCACTGGATATAGTCGCATATTTTTGACTTTATCCAATCAGACATCGCGTTACAAAAGCAAGTGCATTAGAATAAACAGTTAATGCAATGATATTATTTGTCTTTAACCCATGGCTTGCTGTGTAATTTTGCATGCTTTTTAGTCGTCTGCTGATTTTTTCGTCATAATTTACTTTTCGCAGAATTCTTTCAGAAGTACAATCAGAGTGTCAAACAGCTTGGATCCAGATCATGCCTGACATTTTGTCGGGCCTGATCTGGGTCCAAACTGTTTTAAAGGTTATAAGCTGACAATACTGGCAGGCAAAGAGTTAGATTGTCTGAGTGTTCAATAATTAGAAGATTTGCTGTACTTCAATTTTTCAGGTGATCATTCGCACTTACTGCATTCGAATGTGAGCACGGGGAAGACCCGGTCACGAATCAATGAAATGCTGGGACATTCTGTTGTATCCAATATGGGATTGAACCACACCACTATGTCAACGGTACCACACAAAAAGGTAAGACTCTTAACTCTTTGCTACTGATAAATTTTGAAAGTTTTCTAATTTTCCATATAAAATATACAAATCATGACCATTTAAGCCCCCATAAAAGCTGTAAATGGGAGCCTAAATGCAATGTAATAAAATAGGGACTTATATATGAAGATTGAATCACTTGACCAACTTAAATTTTTTTCCAATATCATAAGCAGCGATACATTGTGGCTCCCATTATCCCGGTCAGATGTCCTTTATTATGCTCTCCAACGGGAGAGCATAAAGCTGCTGTTTTGTCTGTCCTGTCCGTCCATCATAATTTTGTCCAGACCTTAACACCAAAACTATAAGAGGTATCAACTTGAAACTTCATTGGTAGATAGAATTTGATGAAGAGAAGTCCAGTGAGTGTACAGGGACCATAACTCGCTTTTGCACAATTAAGGAGTTATTGCCCTTTGTTATTTTTCATACTTGTATTTTGTCGGGAGCAAAACACAAAAACTATAAGAGGTATCAACCTGAAACTTCATTGGTTTATAGATGTCGATGAGGGGAAGAGCAGTGTACAAGAACCATAACTTTCTTTTACATAATTTAGGAGTTATTGCCCTTTGTTATTTTTCATACTTGTATTTTGTCTGGAGCATAACACAAAAACTATAAGAGGTATCAACTTGAAACTCAATTAGGAGAGGTGCAGTGTACAATAACCATAACTTTCTTTCGCATACTATAGGAGTTATTTCCCTTTGTTATACTTATTTTTTTTGTCCAGAGCATAACATTAACATTATTAGATATATCTTTCAAACAAGCATTTATTTGGGGAGCTTCCATCGGTGTTACCGATTCTCTTATATAATTCAGTGTTGATAATGTATGTTGTTCTATTATTCAGAAGGTGGATTCGAAGGCGTTACAGCAAGAATTAGAGTTATTATGGATGTACAATCTACAGTGGGCATTTCTTGAAGGGAAAGCTAAGAAACAGCTTAAAGACCAGGAGAAACAGGCTATGGTAAGTACATGTATAAAAACTAACTGTATAGGTCCAGATAGGTGAACTTTTTATGCGTTAAATCCTAATTATTTTCTTATCCATCAGGTTAAACATATGTTTTGGGCTCTCAAAAGAACTGTCTCATTGAGACGGTTCTTTTGAGCACTCACAAATATGTTTTGGTTGAGAAATAAAGATGATTTTTGATTACACGCTCTTATCTGGAGGCTTGTAACTGAGACAAATGTCTTTAGAAACTGCCAAAGATTGATTAGTTTTCCCAGAAAGGAAAGAAACAGATAAACAGGTTAATTACCAAAATACACAATTGAATAAAGTGGTATCCAATCACATTATTGCGCACTTGATAAGTCTGATTGCTGATCAAGTGATTGTGAGTTTGATCCTAACCCGGTAGCGAATCCGATTGCTGATCCAGTGATTATGTGTTTTATCTCCAGCCCGGTAGTGAGTCTGATTGCTGTTCCAGTGATTGTAATAGTGAGTATGATCAGGAAATACTACAATCACAAACAGCAGACAAACCCATGGCACTGCAAGGAATAGCCACACAGCCATCACGAGACACCAGGAAGACAAACTAAGCAAAGCAACCAGCTCTCTCTCTCTCTCTTCCCCATCAAGATGATTGCAAAACTAGAAGGGACATAAAGTAATGTACAACAAAACATAGAACAATTACAGACTCCCACAATGGAAGTAGCAATAAACAAAAAGTCAACAATAAAAAAAAGTAAGTTTGATCCCCAGCCTGGTAGGGAGTCCAGTGATTGTGAGTTTGATCCCAGCCCGGCCTCATACTTCTGTAGAGATTGATCATGAAATACTTTCTTCGGTCATTCTCCTCTTTCCACTGATTTTCAGTTACAAGCAAAAGTATGTGCACAGAGTACTGGTTAGCCACTTAGTCTAAGTTTGCCCGGGAAAAGTGTGACTGAGATGCTAATCAAACAAACAAAAGAGTACCAAATGCAAATGAAAGTCCTATGATTCCCAATTGATTCTAAGGTCTGGGGGTATTTTCTTCAAAACAATGTTGCAATACCCAATTAAATCTGTTGGGTGTGCATGCTACTGTCAGTTATTCAAACTATTCATGAAATAATGTTAAGGTCAAGACTGTACACAGCTTTAAGGTCAGATCTACTTTTATTCTAAATCTCCCCAGAATATTAAATTTCTGACAGCATTTTGCATAGCTCCAGATAAGGCTGCGTATTGCATATTTACGCAATTTCGTGGACCTGAAAACGCAATTAAATTCATTTCTGTGCGTTCAAAAATGCAATAAAAATCCTTGATACTCAATTCCGAACTTTTTCGTAGCGTATGACGCTATAGTATTCAGTTTGCGATTGTCGTTTTTTTGCATCACAAGCTGTTGTTGGGTACAAATTTATACACGGCGTGGCGCAGAATCTAGTTAATTAAATTGTAAACCATTCCAGGAACATTCTTATCACTGTTTAGCTATACCCAATATTTACACAATTACGACATTCTTCTCGCTTTACATTAAAAATGGCGTAACGTGGGTGAAAAAGCCTTAGAGCAATTGAATATCATATCATAACTAACTCTAATACTGCGTTGGTGGTTCGAAGAACCAAATGTGAATTGATAGATACGTTGGATTTTCAAAATAAGTTGGAACTAGCGATCTCAGATATACTAATATTGCAAGTGTGCTTTCTGAAAGTGAAACCGAAAGTAAATAAAAAAGTCAGGAGAAACAAGGCCCGGTTTCATTTCTTATTTGCTTTCAGATAGATACCCAATACAAAAACTTGAAATACCCAATTTAATATTTGAAATACCCAATTAAGCCAAAAAGAGGTGGGTAAATACCCAATTGCCTCGAATCCTTATCTGGAGCTATGATTTTGATCGTGGTTAGGAAAATATTATTATTTATATTATTTAATACCCAATCTCTTATAGAATACCCCGTTAACCTTTAATGCGCCAATGGCAACAAAATTCGTCTGCTTTTTATACCCCCCGCAAACTTTGTTTGCGGTGGGTATACTGTTTTCACGCTGTGCGTGCGTGCGTCCGTCCGTAACGTTTTGTTTAAGAGTCATTGCTGGATTTTCATCAAACCTTGCAAACATGCTCATATATGCAAGACAATTACTTTAGACAAAAAAGTAAGGGCTAGGGGCCAATTCTATTAGAGTAATTTCCCTTGGTAGTTCTAAATGGCTTTTAATATAGGGTTTTATGCTTATGCTATTATAGGCCATACACGGGCTTATCAACTTCTACCACAGCTTTTGATGGAGCAATTTGATACTTTGCCTATACAATGTAGACACATTGAACATATGCATGAAGGAGTTTGGTTCAGAAAAAATAATTTTTGATGAAATGACAGCTGTGAGAACTTAGACAATTTTTCCCTAATTCGGTGTTTGTATATGCATAGATGGTGCCTTTATGGGCTGATCAACACCTACCACAGCTTTTGATGGAGCGATTTGATATTTTGCCTATACAATGTAGACACATTGAACATATGCATGAAGGAGTTTGGTTTTGAAAAAATAATTTTTGACAAAATGACAGCTGTGAGAACTTAGACAATTTTTCCCATATAAGGCTTTTGTATATGCATAGATGGTGCCTTCATGGGCCGATCAACTCCTACTACAGCTTTTGATGGAACATTTTGATACTTTTCCTATACAATGTAGACACATTGAACATATGCATGAAGGAGTTTGGTTCGAAAAAAAATATTTTTTGACAAAATGACAGCAGTGAGAACTTAGACAATTTTTCCCTAATAAGGTGTTTGTATATGCATAGATGGTGCCTTCATGGGCCGATCAACTGCTTCCACAGCTTTTGATGGAGCAATTTGATACTTTGCCTATACAATGTAGACACATTGAACATATGCATGAAGGAGTTTGGTTCAGAAAAAATAATTTTTGATGAAATGACAGCTGTGAGAACTTAGACAATTTTTCCCTAATAAGGTGTTTGTATATGCATAGATGGTGCCTTTATGGGCTGATCAACACCTACCACAGCTTTTGATGGAGCGATTTGATATTTTGCCTATACAAGGTAGACACATTGAACATATGCATGAAGGAGTTTGGTTTGAAAAAATAATTTTTGACAAAGTGACAGCTGTGAGAACTTAGACAATTTTTCCCTAATAAGGCTTTTGTATATGCATAGATGGTACCTTCAAGGGCCGATCAACTCCTACTACAGCTTTTGATGGAACATTTTGATACTTTGCCTATACAATGTAGACACATTGAACATATGCATGAAGGAGTTTGGTTCAGAAAAAATTATTTTTGACAAAATGACAGCAGTGAGAACTTAGACAATTTTTCCCTAATAAGGTGTTTGTATATGCATAGATGGTGCCTTCATGGGCCGATCAACTGCTTCCACAGCTTTTGATGGAGCAATTTGATACTTTGCCTATACAATGTAGACACATTCAACATATGCATGAAGGAGTTTGGTTCAGAAAAAATAATTTTTGACAAAATGACAGCTGGGAGAACTTAGACAATTTTTCCCTAATTAGGCTTTTGTATATGCATAGATGGTGCCTTCACGGGCCCATCAACCCCTACTACAGCTTTTGATGGAACAATTTGATACTTTGCCGATACAATGTAGACACATTTAACATATGCATGAAGGAGTTTGGTTCTCAAAAAATAATTTTGACAAAATGACACCTGTGAGAACTTAGACAATTTTTCCCTAATAAGGTGTTTGTATATGCATAGATGGTGCCTTCATGGGCCAATCAACTCCTATCAAAGCTTTTAATGGAGCAATTTGATACTTTGCCTATACAATATAGACACATTGAACATATGCATGAAGGAGTTTGGTTGAAAAATTATTTTTGTTTTGACAAAATGACAGCTGTGAGAACTTAGACAATTCTTCCCTTATGTGGCTTTTGTATATGTATTGATAGTGCCTTTATGGGCTGATCAACTCCTACCACAGCTTTTGATGAAGCAATTTGATACTTTGTCGATACAATGTAGACACATTGAACATATGCATGAAAGAGTTCATAATTTTTGTTGCACTTAGACAATTATTCCCTTATATGGCTTTTGTATATGCATGGATAGTGCCTTTATGAGCCAATCAACTCCTACCACAGCTTTTGATGGAGCAATTTGATACTTTGCCAATACAATGTAGACACATTGAACATATGCATGAAGGAGTTTATAATTTTTTTTGTTTGCACAGATTCTACTGAAATTTTCTTTTCAAACTAAAGTCTGCTGGTTTGAACTATAACTTGCCAAGTTTTTTCACTGACTCTTACTGTGCTGGGGGTATCTAATAAGCATTGCATATTGACTTTTTTCATTTCGTCTGCTGAAATGTTTAAGAAGCCTCAATGGCAAACAGTGTGGACCCAGATCAGACTGCTCCTATAGGAGCAGTCTGTTCTGGGCTCACACTGTTTGCTTCTATACTTAATTCGTCAGTAATGCTAGGCAATTATTTGCAGCAGACCACTTCAGCAGACGACATTTTCAGATATATATTATTTTCTTCGCACTTTAAGGGTTAATTATATAGAAAGTGGTTTGTAAGTAAATTGGATAAGAAATGGGAAGGGGTGTAGTATTTTAAAATATCCAGTGTGGTTAAAATGTATGATAAATGCTTTTATGTTTTCTAACAGGCTCAGATATATGGTTTATATGAAGTGAATGAACAGCTGACGAAGGAGAAAGCTAAGATTGAACAAGAGTATATGAGATTGAAGCATACCAATAACGCAGATCAACTTACTGAAATACAGGTGAGATACAGTTAAACATGTCTCAAGTGGCCACTCAAAAGAAGACCCCAAAAAATAGTTGTCCGAGACTGATAATCGCTTAATGCAGGTCAAAAGTATTGCAGAATGCTCTCGTGGAGCATTCTGCAATACTTTTGACCTGCCTTAAGATACCACATGGCATTAAGACCTTTGTTTTGTCTATTTTTGAGTGGCTGCTAAAGACAGGTTTTACTGTATGATTTATTATTGTTAGCTCATCTGACTGGAAGATCCATATGATGAGTATAACTATACTCAATTGTCCATAAATCTAATAGTATAACCATAGCTACAGATAAACAAAAAAGATATAATTTTGAATATTTTCCTATTCATCAGTTTTAACATTTGTTTTGGGTGCTCAAAAGAACTGCCTCATTGAGATGGTTCTTTTTAGTACCCACAACATATGTTTTGATTGAGAAATAAGAAAATAGCTTTTTAATGACACACTTTTATCGAGAGGTATTTAACTACTTGATCATCCATCAGTTTGGCTTGGTATAAGTTTGAAAAGTGCTTGAAAATGGAGGGCTTTTGAAAAGTCCTTGAAAAAACAATTCATTGAATCTACCTTGAAAAATTCTGGAAACCATTAAAAGGCATTGAAAAAGTACTTGAATTTTACTATTTTCTATAGAAGTCCAAAATAGGAGTCCAAAATAAGCATTAATTTGTTTACCTTTATTTTAAAGGGGACGACAACCCTGATGATTACTATGTATTATATGAAAGATCTTAATAAACCATCAATTTTGATACCAGTTTCATCTAAATCGGTTGAAAAACATAAAAATGCAATGGACTGTAATGGAAGCGGCCATATTGTAGGCTTAGTGATGTCACACAGCCTAATTAAATATGCGTAATCAAAATAAAAGACAAACCAATGGATTACTTGCAACTATCTTTAATAAAGCATTTTCCTTATGTATAAAGCTGCATATCTGCTGAAACACCGATGCTGTGATAGTATTGTTATCTAAAAATTAAGCAGTTGAAAAATTCTGAAAACTTATTAAATATTCAAAATAGCGGCTAAATGTTGGCCATATTGAATTCTTTAAATGCCCATAACTTCCCCATTTTTCAACCGATTTGGTTGATACTTGTATCAAAATTCATGGTTCATAGAACTCTATATGATGAAACATACTTAATGTAAGGGTTGCTGTCCCATTTAAAATACTTGGTCTGCGCCTTTGTTGTTCCCTTGCAACAAAATTCAATTTTTCTTGTGGCATGTCCAATTGTTTTGTCATTTTCTCAAAAATATACCTTTTTACCCCTTTAATAGCAAACATTTTCATGCGAAAATAAGACTAACTATCACCATTTTCAGTTATCCTATAGCTAGTTCGCTATGTTCATATTTTCAGAGACAATGTCTGGGTCCAGTGACAAACACTTTATCCTCACTGAAGAAACAGTATCGGTCCCTGGCTCAAGCCCTAGACACCACAAGACACCAGGTACCAACCACAGATATATACCTACCAGATAATGAGGAACAGTACCAAGGTAGGAGCGCAACCTATAATTTGCAGCAGACGACAATTTCAAATTTTGCCACTTTTTCAAAAATAACAAATAAGGCATGATATTTCATGAGAATGGTCTGCTGGCAGACGATTCTCATGTAATATCATACCTTATTTTTGTCAAAAATTGGGAAAGATTTCGCAAAATTTGTCATCTGCTGCAGTTGTGATTGGCGCTTTTAGGGTAAACATTTCAACAAAAAAACATGTCTGTTGTTGCTAATCAAAAGCACCTCTCTGAGGTGAGAATTACTTTAGTATGGAAAGAGCTACTTCACTCAGCTTGTTCTTTTAGGTCCAAAGTACATGTTATAATATATACATTTCAACACATACCATTCTGACTTGGAATTTTCTTTTCATTTACCGCTTGTTAATTCATTTTCACTTTTTGTATGAACTGTTTCTTTTCTTTTCAAGAAATACAGGGAGTTACCTATACCTCAAAATATATTTGGCTTATACCTTGTGGGCCTTTCTTTTGACGTTCAGTATATATATATAAGAATTGAGTTTTGTAACTTTAATGTGCCTAGGTATTGATTTCATGTTTACAGCTGAACTGGAGAAACATTTGTTAGAGAGTGAGAGGCTATTAGGAGAAATAAGTGCCGTCTCCCGACAAGAAACTCCAACTATTTCTAACATGGCCAGAAATATGGAGGCTATGGAGCAGGCTGTCGATGGGATGGATAGTGAATTGAGAAAGTAAGTACACTGCTAAAACCTTAACTCTTTAGTGTCGTCTGCTTATAACAAACAGTTTGAAACCAGATCAGGCCCAACAGAATGTCGGGCCTGATCTGGATCCAAACTGTTTGACACTCTGATGGTATTCCTGATTTTTTTTTTGAGTTTATTGAGAAAGTAAGTACACTGCTTAACTCTTCACCTACTGGGTAATTTTGTATACTTTTTTGGCATCTGCTGATTTTTTTCAAATCAACTTTTCAACTTTATCACTTTTTTCGCAACAAGTTCATTATTACATGTTATATTCTATTTACTATATTACATAAAAATCACTTTTTGGCATGAAAAGGTTAAGATTTTGTCATTATGTATGCGATATTGTAATGGGCGTAATCACATAATTTTACTAAATATGTAAACAATTACTGACGAGTGATTTAACAATTTTATTGCATGGTGTAATGAGCGTGGTGGCTCAGTGGTAGAGTGCTTGACTTGCGATTGAGGGGTTGCGGGTTCAGGTCTCACCGGAGGCACTGCGTTGTGTCCTTGAGCATGACACTTTATCCTCTGCTGAGTACTGGTTCAACCCAGGAAAACCCATCCCGGCATGACTGAAAAATTGTTGACTGGGATGTAAAGAATCTAAACAAACAAACAAAAGCATGGTGTTATAACACTCACAGAGGCAATGTCATGTGATAAATGTATGTTATATTGCAATTAAATAATTTAACTACCACTGGCTATTCATTATCAAGCAGACACTTTCCTATAAGGTATTTTATAAGACAGTTTTGGCTATAATTGATTCTCTGTGGCCAAGGAAATATTTTCACATGATGTTTTCATCTCTTTTTCAGAAATCGTGAATTACTAGCTGCCACAGAAAGTTTAACAATGCATGAGTGCTCGCTACGGGTACAAGAGATACAGCTAATGGACAAATCCTGAGGACTCGCACTTTATACCTATCTTATTGTTGATCTGGGAACAAAAACATTCTGTCTCATTAGCCCTTTTCAGACCAATGGAATTTTCCATAATGCTACATACAACAAAAAGTCAGGATGGTCCATTGTATATTTTGAGGGGCCACAGGTTATAATTTCCAAAAGATATTGTATTTCCTTCTCTGAAGATAGATTTTACCTTAGCAAACAGTGGAGACTCAGATGAAATGCTGCATTATGCCGCATTTCATCTGGGTCTTAACTGTTTGGAAAAGTACCTTTTAGGGGTATCCAGTCTGCAAAGGGTTAACAATTTCACTGACATTCGTGGTGCGAATTGTCTGCTTTGTCATCTGCTGATGTATATTGAAAGCATCTAAAGCAAACAGTCTGCACCCAGATTGGACTGCTCGATAAGAATCAGTCTGATCTTCGTCCAAACTTTTTGCATGCAAGTAAAAATTAATCTTTTGTGCAATCGAAAAATATCAGCTGATCACACCAATGGACGACTTTCAGCAATGCTTGTTGGTTGGCAGTGAAATAATTTTCTAGTTCCTCGTAGATAAAACCCATGATTCGGCCTAAAATATTATATAGTTTGTTGAAGACATATATTTTGATAATAAGTGGCTATTGGGATTACAAGTTAGGATAGACTACCTGCATGGAACTCAACTACAGTATATTAGAATAGCTGATCAGACAGACCAAGGCCCAATACTAGGAAATATTTTGTACATCTAGTACATGTACATAGGTATTATGCATATAAGTAGTCCTCACAAAAGAACAAAATTCTTTAAAGGCCTCATAATGAGCACAAGAGAACTCATAATCCCCTTATTATGATATGTCTTTGATCTATATAACATTGTGACAAAGTTAGGTCATAAAATCATTGTAGACGGATACCACTTTTGCCCTCAAAAGTATATACAATACCAGTGCAGTCACTTTATAACGCTTTGGGGTCCATACAAATGGACCATGTTATAAGTGAATTGTGTTATAAAGGGACAATTTGGTAAGAAATTATTGGCAAAGGACCTCTGACGCTTTGATAGGTTATCTGCCTATTTTTCAGATGCTTCCCAAAACTTCCCTATGCATAAGACATCACTGGTAACCTTTTGAATAGGATGCTTGATGTATTAGAAACAAATTAAGGCTATAATTAGATAGGCAGATCTCTACGACAAAACAAGAGATGCTACCAAAGGGGGTAGGGGTTGCAAAAGTTGACTTCACCAAAACATTTAGAAACCAATTATTTTCACGTGTAATGGTATTATATCATCAATACTCGATTACAAATCACAGTGAAAATATTTTAAAGCCCAAAATCATGAGCATTTTAATGATTATTTTTGTTGTTGTTTTTTCTATCTGATTTGTTAAGAAATATTTTGAAGTGCAACTGTAGTCCATATTCAACCTTGATGACAATGTATTTACCTGGTGCAATATTATGCAGCAATGCACTATAACCAGCCATCCATGCGTAAAGTACACCTAGTCAATGGCCATGTAGTTTATGTGTATTAGATAGATACAGTATATGTGCAAAAAAATCTACCAACTGAATTTGGTAAAGGGACAATTTTCATAATCTTAAGAAAAATATGCTAAAACGTTGTAATATTTCATTACTTATGGGTTATGAAAAAGAAGCTTACTTGTACTAATTATTTCATTAAACTTGAAAAAAAAAGATTTTCAAGAGAACACCAAAAATCCAAATGCTAATGTCTGGGGGGGGGGATGTTGTTTTAAAAATATTTTTCTATTTCCTATATGTATAATACAAAAAGTGACCATTTAATCCCCAAAATAAAGCGGTACTTTTATGGAAATAGGAAATCAAATGCAAAATCATAAAATACAGACCAACAGAACAGCTAGCTTATATATATGAAGATGGAAGCATTTGATCAACTTTAATTTTTATCAAAATTATAGGCAGCGATACACTGTGATTCCCAATACCACTGTCAGAGGTCCTTACTATTTTATGGTCATTTTCCTATTATTCCTTTGTAAAATTCCAGAGTAAAAAAAAATGGGAGCCACATCATGAATCATGACCATGTTATATCAAAATCTGCATTATATAATGAGGTGTGTTATAAAGGGACTGCTATTTATTTTGGGAATAAATTTCTAAAATTTGGGAAAAGTACTATTCATATATATTACAGTAAAACCATGAAAATTCGAACTATGTATTTTAAATACTATCTATAAAAACATGTATTGTGTGCGTAAAAGGAACCTCTCTGGGAGACATTTCTTTTACATACACAAAACATATGTTTGATATAATAATCATTTTTGGGGGTTATATATACTTATGTCTACCTCCCTATAATTCAAACTTTCGATACTTAGATATTAAATTTCTAGTCCTTAGGACTTCGAATTTACGAGATTTGATTGTAATATTGTTACTAAGAATGACTGCATGAATGCCTTTTTGTCTGTGATAAATGAGCCAGTCCATGAGAGTTTGGTACTTGTCCGAAAGGAGGCCAGGGAAGATTCTGAGACACAAATGTGCATCTCTCCAGAGCCTTCCCTGCTCTCACATGAAGAGTATGAAAGTTGATGTTAAAAATAGAGTTGGAGATTCCAGAGTCCCTGTGTTTGTGTCCTTGATCAAGACCCTTTATCCGCTGCTTAAGCCTGTCTCACACAGAACACGGTTGGGCACACGGTTCAAATACGGTATACTCGGTTATACACGGATTGACTGGTACGAGTATTGAGCTCCAACCGTGCCTGGGGATGAGTTGGTATGATTTAAACTCGAATGTAGCACAAGTATGTTTGAACAAAGCAGGGATATACTCGATCAAGCAAGGTTTGTCACGGTTTGAACACGATTTGCAAAACGATTGTTGTACAGTTCCAAGTAAGGTCTGTTACGACCTAGTACGATTAAACACGACTTTTACTCGATTAACTGGACATTTACAGGGTTTATGTACGGTCCCACTGACTTTTGAGTTATGCACGAATTATCACACATTCGTGTATGTTTTGATATAAAACTGACTCGTTTTGATGGCTTGGCTTCACAAATTTTTGAACTTTCAACAGAGAAAGTGTAAAAAAGGCAGATGACCATGTATAATTCGTACTTGAACCTTATTGGTCGTATGGCGATCGTATGAAACCGTATTGGTCGTGTGGCGATTGTATAAAACCGGTTGTGCTCACTGGTGAAGTGGACTTCATGTGCGGTTGTATACACGGTCTCTCACGGTCTTGTACGATGGCTAATACGATTATACACGGACATGGCACCCGTGTCAGTTTTTTAAAAGTTTTAAAAATCATACAGCTTTCACGGATACACTCGAATGGCCCGAGTGTAACTCGGATTAGGCCACGGTTGGTTCGGTTGTATGTACGGTTTACACGGATGACCAACCATATAAGCCGTATGTTCTGTTTGAGTCACAGGCTTTAGTACGGTTCAACCCAGGAAGACAGGAAATTGTCCTGACATGACTGAAAAATTGTTGACTGGGATGTAAAGCATCAACATAAACAAAACAAATCTAGCCCTTCTAGGGAGCTGCCCATGCAAGTGTGATGTGATTTCACATAGGTGATAAGTACCCTTAGCTCATGGGTTGGCCCAAGTATATAGTGTAGCTGTAGAAGGTAGATAGATATAGAATATATATAACATAACTTTAAGGTATAATGCCACATGAAATTTATAAAATATTCGTTGGTATTTTAACATTTATTAACATGATAAATAGAACATCTGAGAGACTTAAAGCAAGAAACTTCTTTTTTTAGCTAGAGTATTTTTATGGATTAGGATCACATCTCAGAGCCGGTACTGTTCTTTAACTCGTTCTTTTTTATGTTGTTTTTTTTCTCTTGTGTATCTGCCATTCCTCTATTTTATAGATTAGGATATATCCTTCACCTGTCTGCCCTGCCCTGCTACCATTCAGTGCAAAATATAAATGGAATAAGAAACAGTAAAAGTCCAGATCAGACCACTGTAGCACAGTTGGTAGCAAGTCCGACTGCAGATCTAGGGGTCACGAGTTCAATCCTGGCTCAGTCCCATACTTTTGTGGAGATTGATCGTGGTCATTCTCCTCCTTCCACTGATTCAAGAAGGGCTGTTGTCAGTTACAAGCAAATGTATGCATGTGCACAATGTAATGGTTAACCGCTTAGTCAACATTGCCCAGGAAAAAGTGTGGTTAGGTGAACTGACCGTCTCAACAAGATCAAAGCTGTTGATTGGGACATAAAACCTCAAACCAAACAAACTGGTCAGACCACTACTGCAGTCTGGCCTTGGTTTACACTATTTGCTGAAGCCAGTCTGCCAATATGGGGTAAATTCAGCATTTTATTATTGTTAGCTGTTCACTAGTGAAGGAAGATTTTAAATCAATGGGCCAGCTGATGATATTTTTGTACTTTTCTCACATATGTAAAGGCCTTATTTAAACGCCTATGTTGGCATTTCTTTAAAGCGTATTCAAAGTCACTGGCATATCCAGCAGTGGGCAATAGGTCTAAATTTTGACTGGGTCTTCATTTATTTTCACACTTTTTGCATGTGAGCAGTTAAGATTCTGGCAAGTCTGAGCTTTATTTCATTGTCTTAGCTTTTGTTGCTCCAGAATCTCATGAACTTAATCATTATTTTTTTAAACTTTTGAGCAGCAGGGTGATTTCCAACAATGAGGTATTTTGACAAGTGTAGACTCAGACTAGCCTGTGCAGCCTCCTTTTTCAAGCTTAGAAACTCCAAATGCTGTTCAGTCAGTAGCTTAACAGTCATAGAATATTCTAGCGACTAGCAAAAGCTCCTATCAGACTGTGCGTATGCAAGGGCTGGTCTAAGCCTTTGCTGGTTGCACATACCACATTGTTGGAAATCTCATGCCGGGGACCATTTAGGCATGTTATGATTATTCAAGCCAGCCCACCAGAGAGCGGTGAAGATTTTAAGATTTGATTTGGGAAGTCATCTACTTCCAGTCTTAATGTATACCACGGGCTCATCTGATTGAATCTTAAGTGACTTTTTTTTTTCAAACAAGTTAGCGACAAATTTCTGCTGCTTCATCTGATTGAATCTCAAGTGACTTTTTTTCAAACAAGTTAACGACAAACTTCTGCTGGTTCCCAGTTGGGATTTTACCGAGTTATTGTACAGTTGTTATTTATCTATGTTTTATTTATTTTGTCATCTAGTTGCTCTAACATAGCAGCTGCCAGTATTAACTGTGTCAATAAATGGAAAAATAAAATTATAGTCTGTAAGTGTTTTATTTCATTTATATATAGCCAGTAATGATTCCATTTCTTCATCCCCAGTTATAGAAACATTATTCTTGCATAAATATCATATAATATCATAATCGGATTTTTGATTAACGTGCAGGTGCAGGGGCATCATCCACATCAGTGGGCCCCTTTCCAGGTAACTGGCTAGCTGCACGCATAGCAGATCTCACACCTGATCTCCAGGTGCTCCTTTCTTGAGGGTCAACTGTGGTGAGCTTCCACTCACGGCAGTCTTTCTCTGTCAGTTTCTTCCATGTTTGCTTGGGCCTCCCTGCCCCCCGCTTGCCGTCAATCTGCATATCATATGCTGTTCTGATTGCACCACTGGAACGTGACACATGCCCAAACCAGCGAAGCCTTCTCTCTCTCAAAATGAGGTCGAGGTCCTCAAGCTGAAGCTTTGCCAGTAGCTCGCTTGACCTTACCCTGGCCACATCCTCTGGCTTGATACTGCAGATCTGTCTGATCATGGCCCTATCATTGCGTTGCAAGCGCTGCAGGTTCGTCTTGTTAAGTGGCCAAGTTTCACTGGCATGGAGCATGGCGCTCCGCACGCAAGAGCTGTACACATGGCCACGGGTCTTGTAAGAGAGGTGGCGGGATGTGAGAACTGGTAGTAGCTCCCTGAACTTCTTCCAGGCAGTTTTCACACGAGTAGTGACTGCTATTTCACAGCCTCCACCAGCAGAAAGCATGTCACCTAGGTAGCAGAAGGAAGCTACCACCTCAAGCTTATCAGGTCCAACCTGGACTTCACTCTGTGGTCTGCCGTCAATAGGGCGAGCATTTCCCATGCACCGTGCACACCTATAATCAGGATTTGGTGTCAGTCTTTGTAGCCCACTGCATTTCTTATGCACCCAAAGTTTGCAGCCATTGCAGTAGATGCTGTTGTTGCCTACTCCTGTACGACAGACAGCGCATGGGTATTCGCCTGAACTCTGCAAGAGGTCCAGGCCTGTACCACAGATCATGACTTTTGTCTTTCCTGCATTCACCCTCAATCCCTTCTTCTCCATGGCTTCTTTCCATATCAAGAGCCTCCTGACACATTCCTCTAGGGAGTCAGCAATGATGACAAGATCATCTGCATATAGGTCCTCCCAGGGAACACCAGCCCGAAACTCACGTGACAAGGCCTCCAGCACAATGATGAAGAGCAAGGGACTGAGTACGGATCCCTGATGGACCCCGACCTTCACCTCAAACTCTTTGCTGAAACCCTCGCCAACACGAACCCGGCTTCGTGCATTAGCGTACATTCCCTGGACTAACCGAACAATCCATTCCTCAACGCCTAGCTTTCTCAGGGCCCACCAGATAACCTTCCGAGGGACACGGTCAAATGCTTTCTCTAGGTCCACGAAGGCCATATAAAGCCTCTTGTTCACTGCTAAGTATTTCTCCTGCAGCTGCCGGACCACAAAGATTGCATCTGTAGTGCCTCTTCCTGGGACAAAGCCAAACTGGGAGTCGTCAATAGACACCACCTGTCTTATGAGACCATCGACAATCCTCTCTAGGATCTTCATGGCCTGCTCAGTCAGCTTGAGGCCTCGATAGTTGCCTCTATCCAAAGCATCACCCTTGCCCTTGTAAAGGCAGACAATGAAACTTTCCTCCCAGTCAGTTGGGACCTTGCCATCACGGATAATCGCAGTAGCAAGATCTCGGATCATGGTGGCCCCTGTATCACCTGCTGCCTTGATCATCTCCACCACTATGCCTGATGGACCTGCAGCTTTGCCCGACTTCATCTTTGAGATGGCCTTCTTCACCATGTCAATAGTGATTGGGATAGGCGGGCCTTCTAACGGAGGTTCATTGGACAGGTGATCAGGGTCCCAATCAAATTCAACGTTGAGAAGCCTTTCATAATGTTCAGCCCATGCATTCTGCTTTGCCTCCTCACTCATTGACATTTCCCCAGTGTCATTCTTCACTGGCTTGTCGCCTACAACATCAACATTCTCTTTCCTCATCTGGTTGGCGAGGCGGAAGATATCAGACGACTTGTGGTCAGTGCCCTCATAGACCACCTTGTCTGCTTCGTGGCGTGCATGGTGCACCACACGTCTGGAGATGCGTTTGGCAGTGTTATATGATGCTCGTGTGCATTTGCCAGCCTTCCATGCTTTGAAAGCTTGGCGCTTGGCTGTGATGGCATCATCTACTTCCTTATTCCACCACCAAGTCTCACGTCGCCATCGGTGGGGCTTTGTTGTGCCGCACACCTCCTCTGTTGTCTTCAGCAAACCTGTCTTGAGTTTCGCCCAGATTTCCTCAGTAGTAGTAGCCGCTTCAGTTTCCACAGCGGGCACATGTGCCTTGAAGACTTCCTGGAATCGGCTACACTTTTGAGGATCTCTGAGCTTCCACACTTTTGGACGTGGGGTGAATTTGCGCTTAATTTGGGGTGGCATATCAATCTTCATGTCGCACACAAGGAGCTGATGCTGCAGAGCAACCTCCTCTCCAGGAATCACCTTCACATCCATAACAAGTTTGCGCAGGCTCTTTCGAAATAACATGAAGTCTATCTGGGTTGCTGTATTACCGGACCTGTATGTGATGAGGTGACTGTCACGTTTCTTGAAACATGTGTTACCGAGAAACAGGTCATATGCTAGTGCATATTCCAGGATCCTCTCACCCTCACTATCAGGGTCTGGCTTGCCATACCCATAGCCTCCATGAACTTCTTTGTAACCGGAGCCTGTACTGCCTACATGGCCATTCCAATCACCACATGGGATGAGGAATTCCGATGCTGGGATCATTGCAGTCACGGCCCTAAGTTGGTCGTAGAATAGATCCTTTACAGAATCACTGAGACCACACTGTGGGGCATAGACAGACAGAAGACAAAGCACCCGCTGACCGACTATGATCTTCACCAGGATGATCCGGTCGGAGACTCGCTTGACCTCAAATACCTTCTCTATCCACTTCTCCGCCACAAACACTCCAACACCAGCAGTACCCTTGTTGTTTCCAGACCAGAACAGTTTGTACCTTGAGTCTTTGCCCGTTATTATACGGCAATGACCACCCCGGTATCTGGTCTCTTGGACACAACAAAGGTCTACTTTTCTACGAGATAGTGTTTCCACCACCTCGCAGACCCTCCCTTTTAGAGTGTTCACATTAAGAGTGCCCACCCTGAAATTTCTCAGATGCTTGCTGGATTTGCCGCAATGGCCCGACCCTGCCCCCCACACCTGAGAGGGGGCCAAGCCGGAGACGCCACTGACAGAAATCTGGTTTCTGCCAGCATCGCCTAACGTGACTTCATTTGTTGATTCTGCCATGATTGTTTTTGGAACTGAAGTTTTTATGGGATCGCCTGTCCTAACTGACATCCCAACTCAGATCTTTGACGGCCTCTGAGATTCCGCCGTTCCCTCACTCGGGCAGTGTGCCTTGCCGTTGTTCTTATACAGAGTCATCCGCCAAGCCACAATAGCTAGGATGCCAAACCATCGGTGTGTAGATGGCTGCCATCTAGCTCTGCCACCCAGGCTGTGGCAGCCTCTTAACCCAGAGGTGGGGGATGCAGTTTAACGTCATACCCATATGCAAATAGCTGTTTGAAGCAATTGTCAAATGAGTGAAAATCCGTATTCAAATCATGAAATTTGTGTGCTGTTTGAACATGAGTTTTTACTTGAAAAAACTTACATGATGCTATACTGAAAGCATTGCAACCCAGACTGATCTTTTTGCTGTTGCTTTTGTACATGAAAGCATTGCATGTGGCTATGACTTAACAACATGTCTTTTGACGCAAGTCCAGTGTAAGAAAAGGATATTTTTTATCTTTTAGTGGCATTTTCAGTGCGATTTTGGTTTGACTATGCGAGAATAATGATCACAGCTTTCTACATTGCATTGACACTTAACCCTATGGAAATGTTTGAAAGGGCTACTCTGCTCAGCCTAGCAACCTCGTGTTTAAATAGCTTCCTTGGGACCCAGCAAATGTTAATGCGTGATAAAACTTGTGATCCCTATATTACACACTCAGGCAGTCTCCCAAATGAAAATTACCAATGTAGAAATGTGTCAGTGTGATTACGAATTGTTTGTACAACTGCTCATCTGAATTTAAAACGCCTGCTAGTCGGATTTTTATAACCTAGATGTCCACCGAACAGTACAAACCCAACAAATTGATATATGGGCCAGGTGACTAGATTTTGGTACTTTTACACACAAGCTTCCTTTAAACACCCATGCTGAAATATACAGCGGGGCTAGGTCTAAATTTTGGTCTGTCTTCATCTACATCCAAACAAAGTGTATGTGAGCAGTGAAGGCTCGACATTGCGATAAGTAACAGAAGTTCATATGATTACACAACTACATAGCACCATTGTTGCTTGACAAGCATTCAATACAGATGTTTATTAGGGCCACTATTGTTCTATTGTTTTCGGCTTGTCCATCCGTCTCTGTCCGTCTGTCCGGTTTTTGGTCACTCTAACTTGGTCATTTTTCATCGGATTTCTTCCAAATTTCATATATGGATGGCTTCCATAAAAATCTCACCCAAGTTCGAATATGGGTTTTGCGGGACGAACGATAGACAAGATGGCCTACAAAATGGCCGCTGCGTGTCGGTTTGCACTTGTGGACACTGTTAGTCATTTATCACCCTATTTCCTCCAGATTTCATATACGAATTACTTTTATAAAACTCTTGCCCAAGTTCGAATATAGGTTTTGTCCGACGAACAATAACCAAGATGGCCACCAAAATTGCCCCCGTCTGTGGTCGGTTTGCACTTGTGGCGGTGGCCACTAACTCAGTCATTTATCAGCTGGTTGCTTCCTAATTTCATATATGAATTACTTTTATCAAACGCTTGCCCAAGTTTGAACATGGGTTTTGTCCAATAACCAAAATGGCCATCACCTGTAGGTTTGCACTCTCACCCAAGTTTGAATACGAAAGATAACCAAGACTACCACTACCTGTGGTCCGTTTGCACTTGAGGACACTATTATTTAGTTATTTATCACCAAATTTCTTCCAAATTCCATATATGGATTATTTTTATCAAACCCAAAGATCGACTGTGGATATTTTCCGATGAACAATAACCAAGATGGTCGCCAAAATGGCCACCCATCTGTCAATTTGCACATGTGGACACTCTACCTTAGTAATTTTATCGCCCAGTTTCTTTCAAATTTATATATGGACTACTTTCATCAAACTATTGTTCATGTCTGAATATTGGATTTGTCAGATGAACAATTATCAAGATGGTCGCTAAAACGGATATCTCCTTTTCACTGCAGGGCACTTTTTCGGAGTCCAACTGTTCTAGTTTCAATGACAGATTTACTTGCATTGTTTCTATAGTAGTGATTAGAACAAAGTGGATGGTGTACCCTGAAATGGGCAACCCCTGGGAAGAAAAAAAAAAATACATGGCATACTTAAATTTTATTAAGTATCATCAAAGATACCATTCTTCCACAATACATGTATATTTCTTAATTCACTTTCAACAAATACATTCATAAAACAGTCTATTTAATAAATAAATAAATGCATGGTCTATTTGGTTAACCCTTTGTATACTAATGAACTATTCCACCCGGTTTGATACACCTGGCCCGAGGTTATAAAACTTTTTTCATGCTCAACTGAGCACGATATTTTAACTGATCATAAAAACTGAAAAACAGACAAATGAAGAAGTTTCTTGCTTAAGTCTCTCAGATGTTGTATTTATCATGCTAATAATAAATGTTAGCATTTAAACATTTATGAGCAGGATACATTTTGTGCTCAGCTGAGTTGAGCTTGAAAATAGTTTTATAACCTTGGGGCCAGTCTTTAAAAATTGTCTTTATCTGGCAAACTGAAGACGCTGGTGAAATGCCAGTTTGCAGTATTTTACCAGCATCTTCACTGTTTGCCAAGAACTGTTTATGACTAGCTGGTTATATTGTAACTTACACTAGATAACAGGGTGGAGAATCACGGTTTTTTGTTTCGATAACACTGCACATGTAAATTGAGGACTCTTTGGTTTCTTTGCACAGGTAAATGTTCTTTTCTCTTGGTTAAGCATTAGTTTCCTACGATTCCTACACCTCTATCCAGACCTCATGAATAAATAATACCACAAAATCTCATAAATTGGATATACACTCTGTCACAAATTTTCAGTGAGCAGTCATGTTTGATGTTTATCAAAAGAAATTTCCTCCCATAAGTTTGCCCAAAGTAAAAATCTTTCAATGAATAATACAATATAAATAGATCAGGCTCCAAGGTTATAAAACTTTTTTCATGCTCAACTCAGCTGAGCACGAAAGGGGTATGTGCATTAAGAGGCTTTTTTGGCCCTCCTATGGGGTCAAAAAATAAAAGTTGCTCTTCACAAGTTTCTTCTTATTAGTTTATTGGAACAATAGCCAAAGTGTAAAGGTCTGGTTTTGATTCCACTTTAGCGGTTGCTATGGTAACAAAAATGGCCGCCAAATTAGGCTAAAAATAGGAAAATGACGGTTTTGGAGCAAATTTGAGACATGTAACAGAGGAATTAATATAGAGCACAAGCGAATACCAAAAAAATATTTTAACAGATGATGAGAATTACCACCGCACACAATGTATCTAAAGGTTTTTTTTTGGTATTTGCTTGTGCTGATATCTAATTCTTAAAAAATCTGTCTCTAAAAGCCTCAAATTTGGCCTAAAATAGCAATTTCTCTATTTTAAGCCTATTTCGTCGGCCATTTTGGTTACCATAGCAACCGGAAAAAGTAAAATAAATGCCAGAATTTTACACTTGGGCTATTCTTCTAATAGACCAATAAGATGAAATTGGTGACAAGCAACTTTCAGTTTTTGGCTCTAGAGGGGGCTAAAATAGCCCCTTAATGCACATACCCCTTTATCCTGCTCATAAATGTTAAAATGCCAACAATTGTAACGTTTATCAGCATGATAAATACAACATCTGAGAGACTTAATGCAAGAATCTTCTTTATTTGTCAGTATTTTAGTTTTTATGAGCAGTTGAAATTTCATGCTCAGTTGAGTTGAGCATGGGAAAAGTTTTATAACCTCGGAAACTGTATGTAAGTGGACTGAAAAGTGGTTCATGGATAGATGGATACAATTATCAGAACAGAGAGAAAGACTATTTATTATTGCTAAGAAAGACAGTACAGTAAAACCTGTGTAAAACTGCCACTCTCAAAAAGACCAAAAGTGGTTTTCAAGACTAAGTATCGCTTAATGCAGGTCAAAAGTATTGCAGAATGCTCCTCTTGGAGCATTTTGCAATACTTTCGACCTTCATTAAGCTAACTATATGTCATTAAGCTCATTGTTTTGTCTATTTTTGAGTGGCTGTTTTACAAAGGTTCTACTGTAGTCCTAATTTTTTCTGGGAAGTATATCAGAAGCCACAGGATTGCTCACACTGTAGATAACCAACAATTTAAATACACAAAGAAATGGCTGACCATTTGTCATAATTTTTGCAAACTATTTAAAACAAAACTGCAAAGAGTTTGCAATACCCCATAAATTACAATTTACTAAACCAGAACTTTTAAAGTAAAAGATTTACACTACATGTGATGATTGTGAAAATTGCATACATTTTTTAAGTGAAAATATGGACTCGATATTTAAACTTGAATAAAAACAACCTTTTATTTTTTAGCCTCATCATGTTTAATTTAACCCTATACTCCACACAAGCACCTTTGGATGCCTTTGAAATGTAAGATTTTTAAAAATATTATGAAAAATGGAACATTTGCTCCCGAAGAGCAAATGTTCCATTTTTCATAATATTTTTAAAAATCTTATGTTCCATTTTACATAATAATTTCAAAACTATTGAAATGTATAAAATATTTTTTGGGAAATATTTGAAAGTTTGAATTATTTATAGAAAATGATGTAATGTTCTAAATATAGCATATGGGGTAAAGGGTTAATGGTTTATCTATTGAACCCATTTTCTCATCTGGATCCATTAGCCCTTTGTATACTGATGAGTCCTTCCACCTGATATCATGCAATAAACTTGGGATGGTTCATTATATATATTGAGGGGTCACAGGTTTTAATTTCCAACTAAAATTGAATTTCTTTTCCATAATTTTGTTTTAGCCTTAGCAAACAGTGTAGACCTTGATGAAATTTCACATTATGCAGTATTTCAGCTGTGTCTTCACTGTTTGCCAAAATACCCATTCAAGGAGTTCCATTTATATCAATCTGACAAGTCCATTTCCTCATTTTGATTTAAGATCTGGGTGTGCAATATTTTTATATGTCCCATAAAAAGAACGCCATAGCCTATATGGATTCATGTGAATCGTCTATCCAGTAAAATGGCAGTCTTATCTGGATCTGCAATGTTAGTCAAGGCATTTTTGCCCAGAAACTGAAATGTGCTACTTAAAATGGAATACATGCAGTTTTCATAATTCAAGTCGGAGAAAGTTTCTGTTTCCCACCCATAAAATTTAACAGCTAGACAGTTTTTAGACTCCTATTTTGAGAGAGTTTGATAATCCAACCTATATGAAATATGAGTCTTGAAGATTTATTTTGAAGTGTGTCTTTAATCGAATGGGGAATATCAGTTTGACAAACTAAAAATTTCCTTGGTGTAAATGTGCTTTGTTGCATGTAAGAGGCCCCTGGTTGACTGTGAAACCCCAGTTTTTCTTTATTATCCCAATAATGTAAGGCCCAAGGTTCACTAAAATTTTATTTTTGCATGAACAGCAAATGAGAAGTTTAAGAGCAGCTAAGGTGTTTTAAAAATACTGAAGTGGTTGACAATAAAGTGGGTGAGGCAGAATTCTGGTCGATATAAAATGAAAATGGTTGATGATGAGTGGGATGTGCACCTTAGATTGTTTTTAATGTTTATATCATTTTCAAGAGGTCCAATAATCATTATTAGGGGCTGCTTATTATAATTTCCAAATGATTTTGGTTGCTGACAATAGCCTCTACAAACTCACGCCCACACTCGCAATTCATACAGGCTCCTACTTAGTAATTAAAAATTAATTTTCTCATTTCTCAACCAAAACATAGGTTGTGGGTACTCAAAAGATGAGACGGTTCTATTGAGCACCCAAAACATATGTTAAAACTGATAGATAAGAAAATATTCACAATTTAACGCTTCAAAATAGTTGTTTACCTGGACCTATGCCATAGAAGCCAGATCCAACTTACTTTTTTGCTATGTGAACAGCGTTTGCATCTTTTAACTCTTTGCCTACTGGATAATTTTTAGGGCTGCTGCGAGTATCAGAGTACTTGGATACTCAAGTACTTGGATATTCACAGATCTGAATAAAAGATCAAGTATGAATATTTGTTACTGCCGAAATCGTTGGATCGTGATCTTTTTTTTCTTTTTCTTTTTACTAAAACAAGAAGTTTTTCACAAAATGGTTGATTGAATTTTTTCACTATGACCATGGTTCTAATTTATATCTCTCATTTAAATACCTATGTTTCTCGCGGGTTAGTGACAAATGTTTTGCTGTCTCCTTTATCGGCAATAAAAATCCTTATTTACATTAAAGTATTCCAAAATAAGCTGATAATATATTCCAATCTATTTTGTTTAAACACACCAAGTTACACTTCCAAAAGTATCATCAAATGTCAATTATCAAATAGATTTCAAAGGGTTCTTTTCTTTGAAGTTTTTTTCGCCAACAAAGCGACAGCTGATTAGGCCTACGTGACCCAGGTCTTGTTGTCTGTGTGTGAGCTACAAGACAAAGGAAAAGGCCCTCATACTGAAATCAGTACACTTCAGTCAGAATATCTGGTTATCCAAGTTCAGGAAGGTATACAATCAAATTTACGAATTGTGTTGCATGCCTTGACAGTCTGACATGTACTTCTAGTTTAACAGAAAGGGATATTTACTAAGTAAATAGACCTAATAATAGATGTTTCATAATAGGAGTCTTATTTTTCTATTAACCAGTGACTGGCTTTTTGATATGTGAATTGTAATCGCCACATGCCTAACGATCTACAGCCCCAAGTAATTTTGCATGCTTTTTTTGTCATCTGCTGATTTTTTCAAAATCAACTTTTTCCAAAATTTCTTTGAGAAAACCATCAGAGTGGAAACAGTTTGGATCCAGGTCAGGCACGACATTTTGTCGGGCCTGATCTGGATCCAAACTGCTTACAAAGGTTATCAGCAGACAACACTAATAGGCAAAGAGCTTACATTTGTCGGGGTCGGGCCTGATCTGGGTCCAAACTGTTTACAAAGGTTATCAGCAAACAACACTAGTAGGCAAAGAGCTGACATTTTGACGGGCCTGATCTGGGTCCAAACTGTTTACAAAGGTCATCAGCAGACAACACTAGTAGGCAGAGTTAATGCAGGATTCATTGCCAATCAAGAGATGCCATCTGCAATGAATAATTTAACCCTTTTCCCACTGTCTTCTACCATCTCATCTACTTATAATATAAATGCACTTTGGTAGTCTATAAGGCATATAATATGTACCCAGATCAAAGTGCTCATTTAGGAGCAGTCTGATCAGGGTTCATAGTATTTGCTTCTAAAGTAACAGTATTCTGGAGTGCATTTAAATATATACAGCAGACGTAATAAGCAGCTGACATTTTCAGGCAGGTTCAGGGTTAACATAAATGCTATACAGTGATACATGATTGATACACCTGCTCTGTTTGCAGGAACTAATTACTTAATGCTAATGAAATATAGTGATACATTGTTACAACTTAATGTCTTTGATCCCATAAATTATAAAACAGTAACACAGCAAGCTTTGTACTGAACCAAACTCCTTCATGCATATGTTCAATGTGTCTACGTTGTAAAGGCAAAATACATTAAAATCTGTGTAAAAAGGCCACTCTCAAAGACTGAAAATTGCTTTTCAAGACCAATTGTCGCTAAAATGCAGGTCTAAAGTATTGCAGAATGCTCCAAAGGGAGCAGTCTGCTATACTATTGACCTTCATTAAGCTACCATTCAGGCATTTGTCATTAGGATCTTTGTTTTGTCTATTTTTGAGTGGCCGTTTTACACAGGTTTCATTGTATCAAATTGCTCCCTCAAAAGCTGTGGTAGGAGTTGATCGGCCCATGTATGCACTATCATAGCATAAGCCCTATATAAAAAGCTATGAAAAGTTCTCATAGCTGTCATTTTGTTACAAAATCTGTTTTGGAACCAAACCCCTTCATGCATATGTTCAATGTGTCTACATTGTAATGGCAAAGTATCAAATTGCTCCATCAAAAGCTGTGGTCGGAGTTGATCGGCCCAATTATGCACTATCATAGCATAAGCATAAACACTATATAAAAAGCTATGGAAAAATTGTCTAACTTCTCAAAGCCATCATTTTATCTTAAAACATTTTTTTTGAACCAAACCCCTTCATGCAAATGTTCAATATGTCTACATTGTGAAGGCAAAGTATCAAATTGCTCCCTCAAAAACTGTGGTAGAAGTTGTCAGATCAGCCCATGTATGCACTATCATAGCATAAGCATAACCCTATATAAAAAGCCATTTAGAATTACAAAGTAATTCCTAGATAATTGCAATTTGCAGCTTTTTCAGAAATCACTCATATTTCGAACAGTATTTCCAGATTCTGTAAGCAGTTAAAAGTAGCCAAAATATATCTTTACCACAACATATAGTATGACAGCATCAGTTTGATAATTCACTGCTCATTTAAAAGCAAAATGGACACATGCTCACTCTCCTATATGAGCCGTGACATGTGATTTCCAACAATGTGACATTTTTACAAGTGTATGCTCAGGCAATCCTGTGCAGCCTCATTTTAAGCTTAGAAACTCCTAATGCTGTTCAGTTAGTAGCTTAACAGTCATATAATATTCAAGCCACAAACAAAGGCTCTGATCAGACTGCGCATATGCGCAGGCTGATCTGAGGCTTTGTTGGTCGCACATACCACATTGTTGGAAATCTTGTGTTGTGGCTCATATCACTTCTACTTATCAATATAATGAAATATCAGTCTCCCTTATAATTAATACTATGACATGATATAGTGATTTATCAAATAAAATATTGTTTAAACCAATACTTTTTGAAAACTTATACTTATATGCAAAGGTTGTCTAACTGACCATCGCAATATGGATCTGCTTAAAATTTTAATCCATCGGCTTTGTTCTGTTAGGGGAGGATTATAACCAGGAGTACAATAAAACCTGTGTAAAAAAGGCCACTCTCAAAAAGACCAAAAATTGATTATCAAGACTGATTATCGCTTAATGCAGGACAAAAGTAATACTTTCGACCTTCATTAAGCTACCAATTGTCATTAAGACCTTTGTATTGTCATATAGTAATCTCATTGTCCTTCCCTTCAAATGGACCCTTGTTGGGTACATTAAATTTCCTAAATTTGACATTGACTTCTGGCCTCATTTGTAGGTTTTTATGTCTGGAGCATATCATCTCCTATATTACAGCTAACTTTCCTCAAATGTGTCTTATGCTAGACCAATTCCTTTAGAGGCATTCCTCACGTTACTGTGACATTTTTTTTTGAGGGCCGTTTTAGACAGGTTTTACTGTACTTACTTATCCAACTACCAGCCTGAACCTATCTGTTTGAAACCAATCCCAGGAAGGTAAGGAAGTTCTTATAGCATAATCGTCTCTTGTTTCCATTTCATCATTACACTATTTAGACAATGTTTATTGTATAACTGGGTCCAGTCATTGAAAGCATGGTCAGTTTAACCTTAACTCAAACTGTTGATAACTCAAGATAAAAGCACTGAACCTGTGGACTTAGAGTTAACAAGAGTTGTTTAATTGTAATATGTAAATAGAAACAGCTAGAGTTACTGTCCTGCCAGCCAAGAGTGACAGTGACTTCATGTTTTGTTTACAAAGTTATTAGGGACTTATAATCGATAGATCACTTGTGTATTAATCCTATCCTTAGGATAGGATTAATACATAAGTGATCTATCGATTCTCGTTAGCTCAAGTGAAGTGTACATGTTAGTGTTTTACTTAGCAGTTGTAAACAAAGAATTACATCACTGTCACTCTTGGTTGGCATGACAGTAGTACTTGCTACTACTACAACATAAAGTGTGATCTGATATAACAGTTAAGCACATGCACTTTTGCTTGTTTTTGTTGATGCTTTAAGTACCAGTCAACAGTCATGTTGGGACCTTTTCCTGTCTTCCTGGGTTGAACCAGTACTAAGCAGAGGATAAAGTGTCCTGTTTAAGAACACAACACAATGCCTGCCAGTGTGTCGTAATCCCAATCTTAATCTCTACCACTAAGCCACTGTCGCAAACGGTAAAGTGTCTGACTGCAGATCCAGGGGTCGTGAGTTGGATCCCAGCCCGGTCCCATACTTTCATGGAGATTGATCATGAAATAATTTCTACCGCCCTTCTCCTCCCTTCCGCTGATTCAAGAAGGTGTGTTGTCAGCTACAAGCGAAAGTATGAGCACGAAGTACTGGTTGCTTGCCCAGGAATCAAGTGTGGTAAGGTGAACTGACCGTCCAAACATGACCATAGTTGTTGACTGGAACATTAAGCATCAAAGCAAACTGAGCCACTGTGCTCCTTAACATGTGCAATTACCCTCATATTAACCTTCAATGACTAGAACAACTCACAACACAAACTAATTTTTAACTCATTCTTGTTAAGTTAACAGGATCCAATGGAAGACCACAGTCGGTTCAGGCATAGATACACATTTCACAAATTTTTGAGGGTAAAATTGTAAATATTTTCTTACCCATCCATTTAATCATATGTTTTGGGTGCTCAAAAGATCCGTCACATCAAGACGATTCTTTTGAGTACCCACAACATAAGTTTTGGTTGAGAAATAAGAAAACAATTTTTTTGATACACACTCTTAACTGAAGTCCTGACATTTGTTTGGAAACTCTTACCTATGGCCCCTTAACATGTTTAATAGACCATCCAAACTTAATTGTATCAGACTAGATGGAATATTCCAAAAGCATAACAGGGATTAAGGCATCACTTTCATCCCTCAAACAAACTTAAGAGTGTAAATATTAACTCTTTGCATGCTGGGTAATTTTTCATGCTTTTGTTGTCTTCTGCTGATATTCTTTCAAAATTAACTTTTTCCAAAAATTATTTCAGGAACTCTTATCAGACTGTCAAACGGTTTAGATCCAGATCAGGACCAACATTATGTCCGTCCTAATCTTGGTCCAAACTATTTGCAAAGCTTATTAGCAAACGACAAAAGTGATCGCTAGCAAGGAAAGAGTTAACAAACCACATTTATGAATAACTGAGTCTAAAACTTACAACTCTAACGGCTAAATTAAATTGGCTATAAGACAGAGATTTTCCTTCCAGGTCAGTCATATTATGACAAAAGATCCCAGAAACCTCTCAATAGTTTGACTCATATCAACCAGTTCATACAAATCAAATGGGCCTCGTTGTGAGAAAACATGTCTTCCTAAGATTCAAACTAGGTTGCTCAGCTACAGAGACAAGCTAGATTACTGAAATTTTGCATAAGGCAAGTTTACATGGGTGAAAATTTTCAGGATTTATCCTGAATTCAGGATTTTGAGGCTGACTTTCCATATAAAGTCAGCCTCAAAATGCTGAATTAGGCAGATTTTGATAGTTTCTCTGATTAGTTTTCAGATGATCTCAACACAATTCACCATTTAAACATAAGATTATTAATTTTTGTAAGCACCCTGCAAACTTTAAAATTAGAATTTCTAAAGTTCAGGATTTTGGTAATTTTGAATTTTCACCCATGAGTTTAGTTGTTACACTTTCCAGAGAGGGAATGACAAAGGTGCAGACCAGACTGTGCTTATGCACAGGCTGGTCTGCACCTTGGTTGTTCACTACAATAAAGTCAAGTTTTCTCGTATCGAGGCCCAAATCATATTCTTCTTAAACAATGTGCCATAAATACTTTAAAATGAATATAAAAATAATCTTTAGTAATTACTCACAACAATATTTAATCACAGACTGAAAACAACAGATTATAAGCCTGACAAACTCATACTTTGTAAGGCTGACCTTGGATCTACCCTGTTTGCATGGCGTGCAGATCCAGATCAGCAGGTCATTAAGCTTACTGATGCATAGAAATAAGTGAAATAAAATGTGCTAATTCTTATGGAAATGTTAATTACCAATTACCACAGAACATATTCAACCTAAAATCATAGGTTTAGATAAGCAAAATTTTTGAGCTAAAATTGTAAATATTTTCTTACCCATCAGTTTAAACATATGTTTTGGGTGCCTAAAAGAACCGTCTCATTGAGACGGTTCTTTTGAGTACCCACAACATATGTTTTGGTTGAGAAATAAGAAAATTATTTTTGTTGGTACACACTCTTATCTAAAGGCCTGTATAGTGCTGCAGCAAAGCAGTAAAAAGTGAGCTAGTTTTCGAGATGGTGGTCCCCACAGGGTAACAAGCAGTAACATACATCAAATTAAAGCTAAGAGTATCCCAAATTAAAAAATGCATGATGCCACCTCGGTATGTTGGGGCGTAAACTTTTACAAGTCATTAAAAAAGGGCACCCATACAAATAAATAACTTTACTAATAAAACTTAATTTAAACCCGAGATAAAAAAACATTGCTAAAGTTGGTATAATATGAACACAAAATGATACAGAAGGATGCTAGAAATACTTTGCATCATACATGGGATGCAAACAAGTCCAAATACACTGACGGTGAAAGGTCATTAGGTACATTAGTCACGAAAACCCATGATTTTCTATAATTCTTTTTGTTAAAAGGTCCTCCTTATGTATAAATGTATTGAAAACAAGTTTAAATATTATCAATGACATCTGGGAAGCAAACAGTGCATAATTTCACTACCATTTAAATGTAGCGAAATTTTGTATGGCCCACCAAAAAGGGTATCCATACAAGAAATAAATTTACTGATAAAAGTTAAATTAAACCAATGACCAAAAGCAGTGCTGAAGTTGGCATAATAGGAACACTAAATGATACATAAGGATGCTGAAAATATTATTAATCATGTTTAAGGTTCATATAGGTCCAAATACACCGATGGCGAAAGGTCATTAAGTACATTAGTTGCGAAAACCCATGATTTTGTAGAATATTTTCTGGCAAATGATCTCTTTTGGTATAAATATATTGAATACAAGTTAAAATGTTGACAACTGACATCTGGTAAGCAAAATGTGCACGATGCCTCTTCCATATGTAGGCCACAAATGTGTACGGCCTTTCAAGGAAGGGTACCCATAAAATAAAATAACTGCTAAAAAGCCCCATTTAAACCAATGATCAAAACTATGGTTCAAGTTTGTATAATATGAACGCTAAATGACAAAATAGGGTGCTAAAATATTTTCCGTATTATATGAGGTGCAAATAAATCCAAATACACTGATGGCGAAAGGTTATTAAGTGCATTTTGTCACGAAAACTCATGATTTTGTAGACTTCTTTTAAGTTAAATGATTTCTTTAAGTACATATGTATTAAAAACAAGATAAAATGTTATCAAATGCCATTTGGGAAGCTCCTACTCAAAATAAAATCATCCCAAATGAATAGATGATACATTTTCAGTTAATTCATTTAGTAAAATCCGTATCAGATCTTATTAATGTAATATGTGGGAATAATTTTTGCCAAGGACATTGGCGAAAATGTTCCAACTTTTGCATAAAGTATATCAACGTTTGTCAGGCAAGTATTAAACTATTTCTATTTCTTCTATTTGTTAAGAGATATCATATTTCATTGACCATGAAAGTTCTTCATGTACATCATCCACAAAACCACATGGCATACATGTATATTATACTTTATGAATGCCAGGCAGTTGTCAACAATTTCACAGTGACATACTCAGTTATTATATATGACATTTGAATGACTAGTTCCAATAAAACGAGCCGAAGTTTAAGCGTCATGGCGTAACACACTCACTGATTTATCAGTTTCAGCATCTGATTTGGCAACATCTTCACAAGACAAAATAGAGGAAATATTCAGACAAGTTTCCTTCCCGTGGCACTGCTACATTGCACACACACACAAGGTTGTACAAAGCTGTTTATTACAGAAAGAAGAGCATACTCACAATTGAATATTTACATTATAAATCATTCAGCATATTGTGTGGTGTAGCTGACTGGCTCATCATTAGCGGCCTCAATGCCATTCTGCCATGTGCCTCCTCATTCATAAAGTATAATATATACATGTATGACATGTGGTTTTGTGGATGATGGACTTGATGAATTTTCATGGTCAATGAGATATGACATCTCTTAGCAAAAAAGAAATAGTTTAATACTTTCCTGACACACGTTGATATACTTAATGCAAAAGTTGGAACAATTTCGCCAATGTCCTTGACAAAAATTCTTCCAACATATTACATTAATTAGATCTGAGGCCCCCTGGGGGGTCTGTGCTCCCTTGATCCCTGAAAATAATGCATTTATCTCCCAAAATCCCTGAAAAAAAGTACCTCAGCTCCCTGAGAATATTTTTCCTTTGCTCCCCGAATCCTTAAAATTAATTCAGCTTCTCCCCAAATCCTCCAAAATGTAAGCCAATTCTCCCTAAAATGTAAAGTTCTTTCCATAGGATTAAATTCACATGCTTAAAAACTATGAAGCTATACATGAGCAGATGACTTAATATTCACTTAATATTTTACGTTATACATGTAAAGATAGGGCTTATCCACGGACGGAAACTCTATATTAATAGAGAGTCCTTGGCCAAGGAATAATCGATATATAATTATTTCAATGGAATGCATGATAAAGCTCAAAGTATGGGGTCATTCTTAAAATTCTGCTGCTGTACCTAGTAGAGTAGGTATGGATACTATGGAGGAATGCTCTCTAGACTTGACTTTTTTATTAGTGACAGCTAGACCATTTGGTTTTCTTGGTGGGGGAGGGGCAGCTGTTTTTTTCCAATAGATGAAACTAGATTTTCTAAAATAAAGTGAAAGCATTAATTTTGTAACCATTAGAGAGTTGTTTTTTAATAATTGCTATTAGGCCCTATACAAAAGTTTACCTTCAGTTTTAACAAGCAAGAATATATCTGATCAACATTCATCAAAGTTTTAATAAAAAAAACCCCATCTAATTACCTAGATAGAGAATTGCATACCAGATGTGTAGGTAGCCCTGGTATGATGTTGATTATCACTTGTGCTAGGGGGGTCCGGGGAAAATTTGATAAAAATGGTGGGGTCTGGTGCATTCTGAGTGTTCCAAAGTTAGTTATTATCAACCTAAAAATCAACCTTTTTTATAATAAATCAAAAACCCGAATTTTGTGCCATATTTTTCTCTAAGATTAATCCAGATGCGCACTTTGGCAATTTGGGGGGTGGGGAGGGGGGGTTAATAGCCCTTAGAAGCCAAAGAAATGCAAAAAAAAAGGAGGCTTTACGTTTTTTTTACAGCAAATATTACATAACGGACGCAAAGATATATCCTGTAATGATGTGGATTCAGATTCATGCTAGGGGTGCAGATTTTTTTTAATTAAATCGGTTCAATACGGCGCATTCTGAGTGTTCCCAAATATGACATTATCAACCTAAAAATCAACAATTTTAAGTCGAATTTTCCACAATAGTGAAAATAATTTGCCTTATCAGTCATCAATACAATCCAGATTAGCATGTTAGCAGGAAAGTAAATACATTTAGATATCCAAGGCGGGTCTGAGTGGGTCTGCCAAAGAATTTTGTTGAAAAAATCAAACAAAATAATGGCTTTTCCTTTAAGGTGAGATTTTTTTTTTACTTTTTTGCAGGGCTCCCTAAATCCCCAAAACTATGAACTTGCTCCCCAAATTCCTGAAAATAATTACCAGTGCTCCCCAGCTCCCTGAAAATAAATAGCCGTTCTCCCCAGATACCCAAAACCCCTGGAGGCCCCAGATCTGATACGGATTTTACTTAATGAATGAACCGTAAATGTATCATCTATTCATCTGGGATGATTCTATTTTGAGTAGGAGCTTCCCAACTGGCATTTGATAACATGTACTATTACTCCCACATGTAGAGATACTTCCATATGACTGTTTTTGTTTGTTTGTATTGGCCTTAACCATCTATTGTAAATGTGTTTGTGCTTAATAAATCATTTGTCATTTGTAACTTCTTTTTAATACATATGTACTTACAGAAATCATTTGACTTGAAAGAAGTCTACAAATTCATGAGTTTTCGTGACAAAATGCACTTAATAACCTTTCGCCATTAATTTATTTGGATTTATTTGTACCTCATATAATACAGAAAATATTTTAGCACCCTATTTTGTCATTTAGCGTTCATATTATACAAACTTTAACCATAGTTTTGCTCATTGGTTTAAATGGTTTTTTATCAGTTAAGTTATTTAATTTTATGGGTACCCTTCCTTGGAAGGCCGTAAACATTTATGACCCTACATATGGAAGAGGCATCATGCACATTTTGCTTACCAGATGTCAGTTTTCATCATTTTAACTTGTATTCAATATATTTATACCAAAAGAGATCATTTGCCAGAAAATATTCTACAAAATCATGGGTTTTCGCGACTAATGTACTTAATGACCTTTCGCCATCGGTGTATTTGGGACCTATATGAACCTTACACATGAATAGTAATATTTTTAGCATCCTCATGTATCATTTAGTGTTCACATTTTGCCAACTTCAGCACTGCTTTTGATCATTAATTTAATTTGATTTTTATCAGTAAATTTATTACTTGTATGAATTCCCTTTTTGGTGGGCCATACAATTTTTCGCTCCAATAAATGGTAGTGAAATTATGCACTGTTTGCTTTCCAGATGTCATTGATAATATTTAAACTTGTTTTCAATACATTTATACATAAGGAGGACCTTTTGTCAAAAAGAATACTAAAAAATCATGGGTTTTCGTGACTAATGTACCTAATGACCTTTCACCGTCAGTGTATTTGGACTTTTGCATCCCATGTATATTGCAAAGTATTTCTAGCATCCTTCTGTATCATTTTGTGTTCATATTATACCAACTTTAGCAATGTTTTTGATCTCAGGTTTAAATTAAGTTTTATTAGTAAAGTTATTTATTTGTATGGGTGCCCTTTTTTAATGACTCGTAAAAGTTTACGCCCCAACATACCGAGGTGGCATCATGCATTTTCTGATTTGGGAGACTCTTAGCTTTGATTTGATGTATGTTGCTGCTTGTTACCTTATGGGGACTGGTATGTGTCACAATATGGTGGGTCTGCTGCAGCACTATGTAAAATGCATACATGTTCTTATAAGAGCACATTGAGCTCTTTTTTGAGTCATGAATGTGATATCAATTTCTGATTTCCAGCCAGTCCAGATGTGCAATTTGTTCATTATCATGGATTTATTGTGTGAATGATAAACAGTGTAGATCCTGATCAGCTGGCTTCATCAGAAGCCAGCTGATCTGGACCTACAATGTTCTTAAAAAGTGGATTTAAAAAAAAAAAAAAGTGAAGCAAATGTGCACTTATCAGTTCTAATAGAGTAAGCAAACAGTGACAAATCAGACCTGCATGCATGTTAGTGCAATCTTTCCAGGATCATGATAAGTGACATTATAATGGATCTTATCTATTTACCGTATTTACCCTAAATATAGTGCAGTCCCTTTATAGCACACCTCGTTATATAAATTTGGATATTACAGGGTCATGTTGTGAAACCTATCTTTTAAACTTGGAATTTTACAAATGAATTATAGTAAAATGACCATCAAATGGTCATTTTCCTATAATACTTCCTTCATAACACAGTTCACTTATAACACGGTCCATTCCTATGGACCCTAAATATAGCGTTATAAAGAGACAGCACTGTATTTAGATACCTTATTTTCTTACAAAACTTATCCTAAAATTTGAAAGAGTCTAACAACCTGAAAAGGAGTGTAGAATGTAGAAACAGTGTGGCAAACAGTGTAAACCCTGATAAGACTGCTCCATCAGGAGCAGTCTGATCAGGCTTTACACTATTTGCTCAAGTCTGTCTGTCAGAATATCTATGGTAAATTGTTAAGAAATAAATGTAATAATAGCTAGCCATCACCTACTATTTTAGCTGCATTAAGACATTTTCCTTTTCACAAATGCTTAGCCCTTTCTTGACTGAATACTATGACAAGTGTAGACCCAGATGAGATGCAACATTCTGACACATCTCTAATGAGATGCCACGTTCTGTAGCATCTCATCTGAGACTGCATTTGTTTATTTGATATTTAACAATCTTCAGGGACATAACAACAATGTAGTTTGTGACCCCTAAAATATATAATGGACCATCCAACCTTTAAAAGAAGGATCCGTTAGTAAATGGACGGTTGAAGTATATGAGACAGGCTATAGTAAATGTTCAAAACATTCGAACACTTTTCTCTTTCTGCTCTTTAATTAAAATGTTGCTATTCAGGGCTGAAATTTACAAAATGCTTGTCAGAATAGCAAACAGGGAAGAGCCTGATCAGACTGCTTCTGATCTGAGCCTGCACTGTTTGTCAAGGCCTTTATGGTAGGCAACTAGTGTTTTAAATTTTAGAACATATACCATACAAGCTCATTTTGGCATGGAGTACAGTGCAAGTGCTGAATATGAGTTAGGCCTGTGGGACCACACTGCACCGTCAATTTAAACTGAATATCATATCGTATCATTTTTTTTTTTTGGGGGGGGGGGGGGACATTTTTCAGGGAAATAGAATTTGCTGAGTACCATTTGTTTTGCTGTAAAACACAAATTTCTGGATAAATAATAAACATGATCAAAGCAAAGAAATCTTGTCCGAAGAGAATTTACATGTTAGCTTGTGCTTGCAGCGAAGATTCAAATCAGACTGCACAGTCTGATCAGAGTTTTAGTTTTCCACCAAAAGAAAAGTTGGACCATTGGCTACCCATCAAAGACTCTGATCAGACTGGGCAGATGTGCAGGCTGATCTGAGACATTGATGGGTGCACATGCCAACTTGTAAGTTCTGCTGGACCCCGGCTCATTTAAGGTAAAAGATTCCACTCCTATTATGCAGATATTAAAACATTTTAAAATCAGGGGCTATCTGGGCGCTTGATCAAATCAGTAGATAATCAGCAAAATGTCAATAGTAAAACCTGTGTAAAACTGCCACTCTCAAAAAGACCGAAAATTGGTTTTCAAGACCAATTGTTGCTTAATGCAGGTCAAAAGTATTGCAGAATGCTCCAAGTGGAGCATTCTGATTCTGCTCCAAGTGGAGCATTCTGCAATACTTTAGCCTTTCATTAAGCTGCCATTTGTTATTAAGATCTTTGTTTTTGTCTATTTTTGAGTGGCCATTTTACACAGGTTTTACGGTATTCTGTTTGTTTGTGTTGATGCTTTACCTCACAGTCAACAACTGTTGGCATTTTAACATAATATATTAGCAGGATAAATTAAATGGTTTAAAGAAGGAAAATATCTGTACAGAAAAACCTGTGTAAGACAGCCACTCAAAAATAGACATAACAAATATCTAAATGACAAATGGTAGCTTAATCAAGGTCAAAAGTATTGCAGAATGCTCCCCTTGTAGCATTCTGCAGTACTTTTGACCTGCATTAAGCGATAATTGGTCTTGGAAACCAATTTTCGGTCTTTTTGAGAGTGGCCATTTTACACAGGTTTTACTGTATATGTCAGTATTTTTAAATTAATATTTTATGAGGAGTTTAACAGACAAGAGATGGACATAGGACAATATGTTTCATATTGAAGACAAAAAGCTCAAAAGGCTTAATCGACAAAATGATCTGAGTTTTCATTGATTATACTGTAATGGCTTTCTTCTCACAATATAGTTCATTTCTCATTTTGAGCTAGATATTCTATCTTCAGTATTAACCCTCTCCCGACTGGGACCTGTCAACCCTTTTTCTGAAATTCACCACTTCACATCATTTTCCACGTCGTCTGCTCTCTCATCGGCTTGGGTACTGTGTTAGCCTATATTGCAAACAATATGGACCCAGATCAGACTGCTCCCTTAGGAGCAGTCTGATCAGGGTTCATATAGTTTGCTTCCATATTAGAAGTATTCTTGAGTGCGTTTGAATATTTGCAGCAGACGTAATAAGTAGATGACATTTTCAAGACAAATTTTTTTTGACAGGGTAAGGGTTAACAGGTACTCTGACAAACTGTGTAGACCCAGATGAGGTAGAGTAAATGGTGGCATCTCATTGTGGTCTTCACTGTTTGCTATAATAAGGCCACCTCACCTTTTAGGGACTAAAATATACTGTAATTTGGAATTTTCAACCTATGACCCCTCAAAATGCACAATGGCCCATCCAAATCATATAGGCCTCTATGCAGGAAAACCTGTCTTCAGGGTTGGCTAACAACAAAGGTGCAGACCAGCCTATGTGGATGTGCAGTCTGATCAGTGCCTTTGTTAAGTATCATCCCTAGACTTGCTACAAGCAAAATTTTAATTTTCTAACTAGTCTCAGCAGCTAAGGAGACTGGTTTGAGTCTTGCAATTTTTAGAAACCCCAAAGACCGGTTTTCTCACATCCCAGCGCATATTATATCAACTGGATGGACTATTCCATCAGTCAAGAAAGGGTTAACAGTGAGCAGTCTCTAACTACTGTTATCTTGGTCTGTTACGGCTCACACTTTTTCCCTGGAGTTTTAACTGTAGAGCCCTGTTTTCCTGAGATAATCTGGCTATCTCCTGACCCAGTGTATCTAGGCTCTCCTGCAAGAGAAATGAAGAGTATTATAAGATAGCACGAGAAAAAAACACAATTATAGCATATGAGGGATAATTGATGATTTTTAACATAGTTGTAAAATCCTTCAATGATCAATACATGCATTTACATTTCCACTGTGAGTCTTTAAATTTACCTTTACACTTGAGACGTCCTTCATACCTTCATGAACAAATCAATTTAAGCCACGCCCACAAACACACCATTTGGGCGGACGAAAGTCAACATCATCTAATAACATTATTTGTTTACTGACATTTGTGTGACGTTGAACATGTACAGTCATGACGTTAAGTGCAGAAATCTGTATTTTGGCTATTCTGAAACCTCTGTTACGTCTGATTTCATTCAAAATATTTGGAAAACCAGCAAAGTTAGGTGAGCATTGAAATTGATACTTAACTGAGAATATAAAAAGTAATAAATTCAATTTTTGGTCTGTTTATGGAATCATGAACATTCTGTGTCTCTTGATTTTGGTTTTTATTGCTTGAGTCTTCACTACTCGCATACACAAAGAATGGGTGTATATGAACTATGAAGGCTCAAACCAAATTTTTAATTCTCTAGCATTGCTGAATACCTCAGCATGGTCGTTTAGTAGAGACATTTGTGTACATGCAATAAGCTCTGAAATCTCATGTACGTGTACTGTTTCAAAAATTATATTCTTTATAGACTACGGTTTATAGCTATGGTTTCCTCTTTAATTGCACGACGGTGGGTCAGGCCTCAGACTCTATGATGGCTCTGACGTAAAGCTTTAATCGGTGGGTTGGTGCCTGATGCTTATCTGTAGCTGGACCCACCGTGGCTCAACTTGAGGTTTTCTTTAGCTCTGACTATCTGTGAGTCATGAGCCCTTTTCTTTGTTTCATCATGGAGTGTTAATTTGATTAGAGTGTTTTCCATGGTGATACATTGCATTAGTTAGATGGCCTCCATGCGAGCTGAACATTTCTTGTACTTCAACAACAGCAGAATCTAGGGCAAAGATTTGGTACCAGTAAAATGCATTTAAGCCCCCCGGTGGCTTAGGCTGTTGTCGGTTCTAAGGCGGAGGTTCTGTTGTTGTTGACTTTTTGTTTATTGTTACTCCCATTGTGGGAGTCTGTAATTGTTCTATGTTTTGTTGTACGTTACTTTATGTCCATTCTAGTATTGCAATCATCTTGATGGGGAAGAGAGAGCTGATTGCTTTGCTTAATTTGTCTTCCTGGTGTCCTGTGATGGTTGAGCGGCTCTTCCTCCCGGTGCCACGGGGTTGTCTGCAGTTTGTGATTGTGGTATTTCCTGATCATACTCACTTACTATTTCTAATAAACCCAAACTACTCAAAGTGAAAACCCTGGTCCTTTGGGGAATAACAGTAGATGTTCTTAAATATCAAACACCAGTTGCCTAGCATTAAGGCAAAGACAAACAGTGTAGACCCAGATCAGACTGCTTCTGAAGAAGCATTCTGGTCTGGGTCTTCCCTGTTTGTTATTCTGACAAGCATTTGTGAATTCCAATTCTGATAACCAACATCTTATTTGAGAAAAGAAATTTTAGAACATTTACCATAACAAGCCTTTGCTGGGAAAAAGGGTTGACCTCTTGGCTCTCCTGTATGTGATGTTTTATTGTGTTTTTGTCACTTTCCCATTGGTATCCTGGGTCAGGTGTGGTACTTAATTGTATTGATTCCTGATCTTTGCACCCTTACTTACTTTTACAATTTTTTACACAAAACTTCAAAGTCCAAAATTGTCATTGTTTCTATTCACATACCTTTAATGTCATATTCTTGAGAAGAGTATCTTCAAGAACAGCTTGTAATTTTCGGTTGATTTCAAGGGAGAGGTCGAAGGTCATAGAACCATCTGTGGTATGGGAGCTGTACAGGGAGCCCATAATGCTGTGCTTTTTGGACAACTCAGCCTGCAATATAAGAACAGAAAACATGATTCCAGGGTTCCTACAAGCAAAACTATGTCAAATTCAAGGACCACAGAGGAACTCTCCTACAGTTTTCAAGGACTATAACAAACAAATAACAAGTGAATATGACCAGAAAATGCCACAATTATATGCCATCCCCATAGGTCCAGTTAAGCAAAATTTTTGAGTGTAAAATTTCAATTATTTTCTTACCCATCATTTAAAGCATATGTTTTGGGTGCTCAAAAGAACCGTCTCATTGAGACGGTTCTTTTGAGTACCCACAACATATGTTTTGGTTGAGAAATAAGAAAAATAATTTTCCGTTACGCACTCTTATCTGGAGGCCTGCATCCCTCTTGCAGAGGAGCATGTGCACCTATTAGGTCAAGTAACAAAAAGTTTGAAATTGTCGTCTACTGCAAGTTTTTGGTGAGGCTTTAAGTATTAATTTTTAGAAACAGAACCAGGTTTTTCACATATAAAAGTTAGCTCAGTCCTAAAAAGGCGGGCAACCATTATTGCTATGTTACAGATTCTACAATATAACGGTGTTGAAATGTTAGGAAATATTTGGCCCTGTATTGCTTTTGCCTCAGCACTATAATTAAGACAGCATGCATTCAATAAAAAAGATAACGTGCAAAAATCATGCCACTGAAACATGTTTCCATGTCAATAGAAATATGAGGAGGTATAAAACATCAGGACTTCAGTTAAGAGTGAGTAACGAAAATTTAATTTTCTTATTTCTCAACCAAAAGATATGTTGTGGGTACTCAAAAGAACCGTCTCAATGAGACGGCTCTTTTGAGCAGCCAAAACATTTGTTTAAACTGATGGGTAAGAAAGTATTTACAATTTTTACGCTGAAAAATTTTGTTTATCTAAACCTGTGAAACCTGATAAGAACTGCATTATTAATACAACAGCTGCTTTGTCTGATAACCTTTTAAGTGCCAACAAAGACTGCAGCTAACGACATATTTTAGGACATCTTTCTTGATTTTCCCAGAAATGTAAGGTTTGATATTTCATGTGAATTGTCTGCCAGTAGACAATTCACATGCAAAATCAAACATTATATGATTTCTGAAAGAGGCCAGAAGATTTTAAATTGCCAGCTGCAGCCAATTTTATTTTACTTTGATGATTTAAAGTGGGCAGCAATGACATTTATGCAATATACTATGGAACAGTGAAATATAGTCTCACATGTTAGGACAGGCAAGCCTAGTACAAACAGGGCATTCACAAAAGGCCTTCAACTCATGGTCTACTGATAACCTTTGCAAACAGTTTGCACCCAGATAAGGCCTGATAAAATGTTGGCCCTAATCTGGGTCCAACCTGTTTGACACTCTGATGGTATTTGTGAAGAAACTTTTTGAAAAAGTAAAATTTGAAAAAAATCAGCAGACGACAAAATAACTCACAAAAAATTACCCAGCATGCAAAGTGGACCCCTTATCTCCTCAATCCTCACTATACTACTCCATAATAACGCCTTTTGACGCCTTTGAAATATCATGTATTTGAAAATTGTATGGAAAATGGAGCATTTGCTCTTTTGGAGCAAATGCTCCATTTTTCACAATATTTTCAAAAGTATTCAAAACTTAACTTAAATTTTCTTGGATTTTTTCAATGTTGTCTAAAAAAAGAAAATAATGTAATGATTTAAAAATAGCCTATGGAGTAAAGGGTTAAAAATACAATCCCTATGTGTGTAAAAAGTAGCGAATGAATGGCAAAAATGTAAACAGTGACTAGATTGTTCTTTCAGGAAGTGTCTGATCTGGGTTCACACTATTTTCTAAGGCCTATTTGTCAAAATTTTGAGGAATACAGTCCCCCTCATTTATATCACATTATCCTAAATCTTAACAATTGGTTTAGTATCACCACCACCACCAATAACAACCAAGAACCATTCCCATTACCAGGGTATATTAGAGAAATGAAGTCTTATTTGTTCATTTATCTATTTATTTTTTTGTGTGAAAACTTATAGTTATCAATTGAAATATTTTAATCCTTGAAATATAACTTACTGTTGGAAGCAGGTAAAGTTTTGAACCAAAGAGTCATTAATGCCTGTCTGACACAGAACACGGTTGTGCACACGGTTCCAGATACGGTATACTTGGTTATACACGGGTTGACTGGTACTAGTATTGAGCTCCAACCATGCCTGGGGATGAGTTGGTAGGATTTAGACTGGAATGTAGCACGAGTATGTACGAACAAAGCACAGATATACTTGATCAAGCAAGGTTTGCCACGGTTTGAACACGATTTTTACTCGATTAATTGACATGGCACCCGTGTCAGTTTTTTAAAAGTTTTAAAAATCGCACACCACTTTCATGGATACACTCGAATGGCCCGAGTGTAACAAGGATAAGGCCACAGTTGGTTCGGTTGTATGTACCGTTTACATGGATGGCCAACTGTATAAGCCATGTGTTCTGTGTCAGACAGGCTTAAGGCGCTGGATTGCTCACCTAAATATGCTGCACTGATTGCACTAGAAAAACTGTCTTAAAAAGGGTAGCTTGTTATTTAAACTTAGCTACTTTATAAGTCAATAACAATTTCTGCATAATTCTATCATTGGACAAGCAGTTTCTGTGAATTTTTTTTTTTTTTTTTTTTTTTTTTTTTTACAATATTAGGAATGACCATCTTCTTCAGTGGAGCATAACAGATTGAACATTTTTGAAGAAGGCGACATTGAAAAAATCCGTCTATTCTTAACTTCTAACAAAGAAAACAAACACAGTTTGCATGTTGGCGCGCTTTAATGTGAGCAAATGAGCAGCGTGACATGGAAGGACGTTGTAGACCTTGATGAGATCTATTTAAGAAATGTTTGTAAAAGCCTAGTGCCAGTAAAACAGTTTACTTAACCCTAAGATCTTCTCATTGACGAAGTATCTGCCGTCCAGCCCACATGACACCAAACTTTTCTTTTTTGTTTGGCGAAAACTTGCTGTGATTTTATACAGTGCAGTATACCCCATAGCAATGACGACATGCAAATCAACACGGCAAGATCTCTTGCATGAATCTATACAAAATTTTGTGTGTTGCTCACGTCTGTGAAGCCGCCTTAGTACTGATTTTACACGACACTTCGTTTGCTATTGCATTACCTGTTTATTCTCAGTCCGTGCGTGACTGAGTAATAATATACTGCACAACCTTTGTTAATGCTAGTAATGACTAGACAAATATTCTGCTCTATTCGATGAAACGAGCAGAATTTTAATGAGAAACTATTCTTAAACTGGACCAGGCATGGTGTCATTTAAGTTTTCTATTCGTAGCCACGGATGTCATTTAGTTCAGTGGAGTGGAACTGCTTGAGCATTTTTTGTACAGGGCATAATGTAAGAACCTTCATGTAACAGAATATTTAGAGGAATATTGTCATTCAATATTACACCATAAAGCTGAATTTCAGAAAACTCCTATATCTTTATGATTCTCACATTCCGTATCTAATTTTGTAAAATTTTATGTCGTCTACTGACTTTTTTTCAAAATCAACTTTTTCGAAAAAATCTTTCAGGAATACCATCAGAGTGTCAAACAGTTTGATCCCTGATCAGGCCCGACATTTTGTCGGGCCTGATCAGGGTCCAAACTGTTTGCAAAAGTTGTCAGCAGACGGCACCAGTAGGTAAATAGTTTTTTAAAAAAAATCATGTTATATGCAGTATCTGGGAAGACCACAGCTAACAATAGAAATAAGACCAACAAATTTGACATGCACATAGCTTTATCTATCTCTACAATACCAAAGCCCCGGATATATCAATAGCATAGCCAGAATGCTGAAAAAGTTACGCACATTAAAGGGAGTTCACTGGATCAAGCAGTGATTCAATTCAATTGGGTCCCTTTTCATAATGGGAACTTCTCTTAAAGGAAAGAATTTGCTCCCAGAAGGAGCGAATTCTTTCCTTTAAGAGCAGTTCCTCAGCGGCATGAAACATAAGGTGAACTCCCTTGAAAGTTACTATTTTTATTACGCACGTGCATAACTGCGTAATGGGAGCTATGCCAATGTATATACAAACAAAAGACAATAGAAGAGCCAGAATGTGACAAAACCAACTATTTGATGTTAAATTCAGTGATGACTCACATTAGCCTGCGCATCCACCCAGTCTGATGAGATATTTTACCGAGCACATATAAAAAGCTTGTGCCGATAGCATAGGTCCAGATAAGGATTTTTTAGTGTAAAATTGCAATTATTCTCTAACCAATCAATATAAACATAAGTTTCTGGTGCCCAAAAGAACCATCTCATTGAGATGGTACTTTTGAGTACCCATAAAATATGTTTTGGATGAGAAATAAGAATTAGGCCTACACACTTTTATCTGGAGTGCACAGCAAAGACTCAGATCAGACTAGGTGGCTGCGCAGTCTGATCTGAGTCTTCGTTGTGCACTCCTAAAAATGTTGGCTATGTCGCGCATTGGCTCAGCTATATTATTACGGATAAACTAGTCATTTTCATGTTGCATCGTATATCACATGTAGGCTTCGGCAACATTACAACACAGGAAACACGATGGGGGGTCAATATGTAATGAAAACCCATTCATAACTCCAGCCACAAACGCGTTATGATTTTATGTCATATGCCAAACGAAAGATCAAAGCGTCGCCATTATAATGGTGCATGAAACATTATTCTATCTTACCGAATTTAATAAGTTACAGACTTTTTAAAAAGCACACTAATGTACACTGCATATATTTTCCTCCAAATTGTAAAGACTCGTTTTAACAAAGGTAGAAATACATGCTGTAGTTTCTAAAACAAACATTTAACATGCATGAAACCACATATCCATAGTTTTCTGACTCATTTCCCCTTTATCTGCAATAGCGATACAAACTTTTGACCAGTACCGATTTCTCGTGCAAACGGTTTTATTGCGTTACCCCTCTTAAGTTGACGTCGTTTAAAGCAATGGACGTAACACTAAAATACGCAGGGTTCTTGAAAATCAGAAATGTGGCTTTGTACCAGGAAAGGACAATTTTGATTGTATCACAGTTTCAATACACACAGTGCATAGGTAGCAGACCAGTTAAACTTAAACCAATATCTAGGGGTATCTCATCTGAGTGGTATACCAATTTCGTTTCCTATAATTTTTTGTCTGAAATTAGCCAACCAGATTGTGTATATGCAAATACGTGTAACAATGTCCAAATAATGCATCCGAATGCAAACATCGATGAAACGCGGTATTTTGTCTGATCCATTTCAGTGTAAGCCAGAGATGGCATTCTGTTAAGTGATTTTCTTATTTCAAATGACGTGCTTGGGGGTATTTTACGAGTGAGATTAAAAATGGAAATTTCAAAATCGGCTGTATTACTTGCAAATGAATATCAAAACGACCAGAGAAAAATGTTACAAATGATTTTTGTATAAATTTTCACTATGTATTTGTTCACGCAAAAAGGACTCTGTCAATGGAATGCCAGAAAATGTAGCATCAAGGAGGAATTTAACCAAAATGGCAGCCTCAGTATTTCATAGAATATAAAGCAATATCAAAACAATTTGCAGGTATAAATCACCAATATATGAATAGTTACCACACAAAGAAGCAGACTGAAAACATCCCTCGTTCATGTATATATCTGCTTTTGAAAACATTGTTTTATTTCATATCGCAGTGTGCTTCAGCATCCTATCTTGAAAGTGGTTTGTGTAAATTGGATAAAAAGCTGGACAACCGCAATTTTACATTTGCTTAGCCAAGAAACAGACCTTTTAAGGAAAGTAATTATAAAGTGTGTGAATATAAAACTTTGTGATATACTGGGCTGTTTTCATTACATATTGAACGCCCCTCGTAATGTTCTATCATCAATATTACGGTAAATTTTCAAAACATTTTGAACTCTTTTCTCTTTCTGTTCTTAAATTTCAGGGCTGGAATTCACAAAATGCTTGTCAGAATAGCAAACAGGGATGAACCTGATCAGACTGCTTCTACAGAAGCAGTCTGATCTGGGTCTGCCCTGTTTATTTAGGTCTTTATGTTTGGCAACTATATATGTAAGATAATCCACTCGCTAAAGCTTGTGGATTATCTCCACGTACAGGTGGACATAAAACTATTTTGAAACTACATCAACTGGGCCTTGTCACATGCAAACCAGTATCAAGCCAGCCTGCTCAGCTACAGAGACTAATTAGACACTGAAATGTTTGATGTAGCAGGTTAAGCTATTGTACTTTTCAAAGAGCGAATAACAAAAGGAACAGACCAGACTGCACAGATGAACAGGCTGGTCTGCACTTTTGTTGTACACATGTAACAAAATCAGACTTTCTTGCAACAAGGCCCAACTTGAAGAGCTAATTCAGGGCAAGCCCTGTTATAATGCTATAGGCTTATGTCCTAGAAAATGACCTGTGATTGAGGGGGTTGTGTTATAGACAAATGGGCTATTAAATGAGATTTTGGTACTTAAAGCATACACACGAAAGCCCAGGCCGATGTAACCAACAGGGCTAGAGGTTTAAATTTTGGTCTGAGTTTTCATCTTCATCCATGTTTTGTGAGTCTGGTGAGTATGTGCATGTCAGTTAATCAGACACCACAACTTATTTATCTTATTCATTCTCAAACTTGAAAAAGTCCATTTAACTACATGATGAGATGCGTAAAATAAATCATCGGAATAGCAAACACAGTTTAAACCTTATACGGCTGTTCCTTCGTCAGCAGGCTGAACTGGTTAGCTGTTTGATCAGGTCCCGAGGTTATAAAACTTTTTTCATGCTCAACTCAATTGAGCATGAAATTTCAAACGCTCCTTAAAAACTCAAAAAACAAAAAGTGGTATTTATCCTGCTAATAAATGTTAAAATGCCAACAATTGTTGGCGTTTGAACATTTATGAGCAGGATAAATTTTGTGCTCAGCTGAGTTTAGCATGAAAAAAGATTATAACCTCAGGGCCAGGCTTATGGTAAATGTTCTTAAATTTTCGAACACTAGTTGCCTACCAAAAAGACCTTGACAAACAGTGGAGATGCTGATCAGACTCTATTTTCATCAGGGTCTGTTATGTTTGCTATTCTGTCAAGCAATTTGTGAATTTCAGTCCTGAAAACCTACATTTTATGTCAAAATATTTAGACTAAACACAGTAACCAGTAAGTAGAACACTCCCAAAAAGGCCCCCAAAATAATTCTTGAGCATCACAGAATTGATTAAAGTTTTATTTGCATTGTAAGTCTATGACCCAGTCAACACAGTTCCAGTCTGGTTCAAGTGAATCTTGACATAAAAGGAAGATTTTGTATATTATAAGAGAAGACCAAATGATCATTTTTCTATAATTTCTTAACAAAGTCCTAATTTTTGGGAGCCAGGTAATTACCATGTTATTTGTAATCTGTGTTAAAGTGTTATAATGAGTTGAATTACAAAAGGGTCTACCCTGTGTGTTAAGCAAAGAAAACAAACAACTCCTTTTTCTAAATTGTATTTGTGCTGCGTAGTTGGTACAAATATTGAAAATGTTATCAAATTCATACAACATTAAAATGTTGCATCAAGGCTTATACACTTTTTTCAAGATTGTCTATTTGGTTGGGAATTCAAGTCAGAATTGTGTATAAAGCGTATATTACCTGTGCAGCAGGTCCCAGTGATGGCTGAGAGGCATGAAAATAAAGAGCAATGAGACATGTGGGGAGACAACTCTCAATCAACAGTAGCATATATAGAGGATCTTACAGGAGTGCTCATGTTTTATTGAATTTATTAAACGAGTTAGGGAAAAGTGATAAAATGCGAGGCTTGCCGAGTATTTTATCACTTTTCCGCAACAAGTTTAATAAATTTAATACTACAGGAGCACAAATGTTAGATTCTATTTATCATATGACATTAAGATTACTTTTAAATCTAATTCTCGCGTAAAAAAATTATAATTTTGTCATTACGTATGCAACGTTGTTATGGACGTCATAACATTTCCCGTAAATCTATAAACCACTAGTGGTTTATCAATTTTATTGCATGGCGTTATTTCACTCCCAGACGCGACGTCATATGATAAAACATAGAGCTATATGCTCTGTAGAGTTTAGGCCATTCTTAGTGCAATAGGGTTAATTCAAAACATCACTCACAAACAATAGAAGTCAATTTCTGACATACTACCAATTTACCTGACTTTTTCTGGTTATAGTGAAATTTCTATGCACACAAGGTAAATTTTAGGTGACTACAATACAATATAGGTGCTCTATCTTTCCACAGCATGTCTCATTATAAAGAAGCATAGATATAAAATGAAGCAAAGATAATGAATGCTCCAGCCATATGTAACCACAACCCTGAGTGGGTTATCAAAGCTCTAAGTTCAGTTGTTTAAAAGTTACTGGCAACGTTAAAGTTTGTCGCAAGCACACGAAAACTTGGACCAAAAACAATATGCCCTCCGGATCTTCAATACCGTGGAGAGGCTTAAACACAGGTCACTTAAGCCTGGCAATGTCCCCGCTGTCCAAAACCCAACAGGGGCTGTGGTTACAAATGACTGTTGCTTAAGAACAACAACCTGGCTACTAGTCACAATATTTGCAGTGTCAACCCTGCAGCTGGCTTCTACATATGTTACCCCACAGAAAGCAGAATCATATTAATAGCTCAAGGTACCGTTAATCAGGAGCCACTTGTTCAAAGCTTAAGATTTAGAAGATTAAAAGTCTTCATGGAAATAAATGTGTGATTTATCTGGAGCTATGAATTGACCTTGATGCAAGAAACTTTCCTAGTACATGTACTAGCAGACATTGAAAGCCCATTTTTCCATGCTCAACTCAACTGAGCAAGAAATTTGTACTAAAATACCAACAATACAGTAGTTGGCATTTTAACATTTATCAGCAGGATAAATACAACATCTGAGTGTTTTTAAGCAAGAGAAATATTAATTTTTCAGTATTTAGGTGTCTATGAGCAAGAGATATTTCATGATCAGTCGAGATAGCATGAAAAAGTTTTATAACAATCAGCTAGGCATAAAAGAACACTACATACACAGAGATGTGATATAAAATGACAACTAGTGCAAGAATCTGGAAACATGGCTGGGGTATTCTAGTATCTTAAACACTTTTTCTCTTATAGTCCTCTATGTAAGTATTGGTGTATCAGGCCCATGACAAAACATTATTTCTGAAAATTACAAACAATCTTAGTTGTTCAAAATAAATGTTTACTGTTCAAAACATGAGTTTACTTTATTCCAAAGAGGTTTTCACTTCTGCTAGTTTTAATTTGGAATGACTCATTTTCAATGCAAGAAATATTTGGTTTAAACTGGTTTATTTATATGATATTTCTTTTGCTGAAAACTGACTGTGTTAGATAAAACTGTGTAGACCCTGATGAGACATCACACATTTAGACATCTCATCTGGGGTTACAATGTTTAATCCTCTCTCCAATTTTGTGGAAGCATAAAATGGGTGAAATCTTTAATTATGTCTGAAAAAAATTAGGCCAAGATTATAAAACTTTTTTCATGCTCAACTCAATTGAGCATTAAATTTATCCTGTTCATAAATGTTAAAATGCCAACAACTGTTGGCATTTTAACATTTATTAGCAGGATAAATACATCATCTAAATGTATTTAGCAGGAAAAAATCTTTATTTTTTCAATATCTTAATTTTATGAGCAGTTGAGTATGAAAAAGTTTTACAACCCCAGATCCAGGTGAAATGACTCATATCATAGTCCAACATGTATGGATCTACACAGGTTTAGATAAACAAAAATTTCAGCGTAAAATTGTCAATATTATCTTACCCATCAATTTTAACATATGTTTGGGTGCTCAAAAGAACCGTCTCATTGAGTACCCACAACCTATGTTTTGGTTGAGAAATAAGAAAATTAAATTTTTTTTGCGCACTCTAAACTAAAGTCCTGGATCTATATGGTTTCCTTTTTTTATTGTTGGAAAGTTTTGTCGCTTTCAATTTGTCAATCATCTCTCTTTCAGATAATGAACTCTTCCCAAATATTATGACAGGAGTGAAGTTTAGAACCCAGAGATGTTAGGTTAAGATACTCTGAACAATAGAACCCACGACTTGGAGTTGTCAATATACTATATAATTACCTTGAGTTGGTCCATTGAGTCTGAAGTCATAGTTCCAGTTTCTTCTCGGATAAAGTAGTTCTGGATAATCCTATTAATAGAAATAATAATTGAAAAATGACTAAATCAGATAATTATATCACTTTGAAAAAAGTCTTGTAAAAAATCTCAAACTTTGTGCAAAAATACAAGCTAGTTTTTTTTTGTTTGTTTGATTCGATTCTTTACATCCCATCAACATTTTTCAGTTATAAAGGGACGAGTCTTCCTGGGTTGAACCAGTACTCAGCTAGGATTTATGTTCTTGTTAAATGACACAACGCTGTGAAAAAAGGATGAAAATCATGGAGTTATACGTAGACTATGCAGCTATTTTAAACAAGCTAGTATTTTAACTCACAACTAGTAATAGTGTTTTTTAAATAATGTGTGCCCAACTAGATGCTTGTCCATAAGGATGGTGCTTTTCTATTTAAAAAAACCTTCTATGGAAAGGGTGATAAGTCTGATAATATGATTTTAATAACTTCAAAAGTTAATCAGCTTATCCATCATATATTATGAGGTTACCAAGTTTCAAGACTGTAGCTCTTATATTTTGAGATTATCTGCTAACAAGGTACAAGTTAATCAGTGGCAATGGCTCCGTAATGAACTACTGCAAAGTTATGTCACCCTCATTAACATGTTCTACAGATCAAATACTCTTAGTTAACCAAAAATCAGCATTCTAGGTTAATTGAGTCGGAAGTGGGAAAATGCAAAATTCTAAAAAGGAGCATAACTGTGTCATTTTCAATAGAATCTAACTAATTAGGTTATCTACTCTTCAGCCCAAATCAATAAACCAAACTACCAAGACTCTAGATCAAATACTTCTCAAGATATATTGCTAACAGGATTGCTCGTATTTTAATGGAAGGGGCATAATTCAATGGGAGTTAACTCTGGACATAAAAATATGGGTCAGCTATCATTTAATGATTTACGAAATTTTAACATACAATGCATGGTTCTAACGATATTGGAGGCATAACTAAAATTGTCAGAGAATCTGACTATAGCCCCGCTGCAGCGCTTTTCATGCTGTAAAAAGGCCAAGTTCTAAAGATATTGAGCGGAAACAAAATTCTGACATCAATCAAGGGCCATAACTCTGTTACAAATAAGTAAAACATGACAGGTAACAATCCCAACCTAGATCTTGTCAATATAAATGCATATACAATTTCGTGACATTCTATCCACATATTCTCAAGATATTGAGAGGAAACAAAACTCTGATGTCAATCAAGGGCCAGAACCCTGTTACAAATTTGCGAAAAATGACAGGTAACAATCCCAACATAGATCTTGTCAATATAAATGCATATACAAAGTTTAGTCAAAATCTGTCCATTTGTTCTAAAGATATTGAGCGGAAACAAAATTCTGAAGCCAATCCAGGGCTGTAACTCTGTTACTAATTTGCGAAAAATGATGTGTAACAATTCCAACCTAGATCTTGTCAATATAAATGCATATACAAAGTTTAGTCCAAATCTGTCCATTTGTCCTTAAGATATTGCGTGGAAAGGAAATTCCTACGTAAATCAAGGGCCATTACTCTGATACAAATAAGTCATACATGACAGGTAACAATCTCAACCTAGAATGCACATATCATATTTGGTGACATTCTGTTAATTTGTTCTCAAGATATTGAGCGAAAACAAAATTCTGATGCCAATCAAGGGCCATAACTCTGTTACTAAATTGCGAAAAATGATGTGTAACAGTCCAAACCTAGATCTTGTCAATATCAGCGTATATACAAAATTTGGTAAAATTCTATCATTCTGGTCTCAAGATATTGAGCGGAAACGAAATTCTGCATGAAATTCTGTTATCAATCAAGGGCCATAACTCTATTACAAATGCGCGAAAAATGATGTGTAACAATCTACATAGATCTTGTCGATATCAATGTATATACAAAAAATTTGGTAAAATTCTATTGTTCTGGTCTCAAGATAGAAACAAAATTCTGCACGAAATTCTGATATCAATCAAGGGCCATAACTCTATTACAAATGCGTGAAAAATGATGTGTAACAATCCTAACCTAGATCTTGTCAATATCAATGTATATACAAAATTTGGTGAAATTCTATCAATTTCTTCTCAAGATATTGAGCGGAAACGAAATTATGCCGGACAGACAAACGGAATGATGGATGGAATGACGGACATAGCACTCCCCTTTTTCAAAGTGGGGCTATAAAAAGTGTTATGGAAGGATGGAAAGAAGGATGGAACATCTTTTTGTGTGGTGGATAGGGAAAGGAAGAGACTTAGGAGAGCTAAATTTTAAGGTTGGTTGGAAAGGGAACAACTGCCTTACCTGTTTTTCTTCTGTATCTCATCAATGAGTTGGCTGATATGGTCATCCATAAACTCTATCTTCTCATTCTTGCGAGCCATGGTCTTCTGTAACCTGACAATTCTCTCTATCAACACCTGCTTACTCACCTCAACCTGCTCCGTGATCACTGGATATTCCTGAAACAAATATCTCAACTCTTTAAATGGGCTAGTATACAAGATTGTGGTACTTATCACACCAGTGCTATTGAGCAATGAAAAGGCCCAGGCAAGTCTGCGTATATGAGCAGACTATCCAGAGCCTTCACTGCTTGAATACACAAAGTATGTATGTATATAGAGGCTCAGATCAAAATCTAGACTTCTAGCTTTGCTTGACGCCTAGGTTTAGGTCTTAGTCTGAGCCTCAATCTACACCCTTATTGTTGATCAGAGGCTTTTGTGCAACTGGGATAAGTACCAAAAGAGAAAGAAGTCTTAGAAAATAGTCATTACTTGACCATCTCCCTGTTAATAAAGTCATGATATAACCTTTTACTTTGCATATTTATCCTAGACTTTGGTTGTTTGTTTTGATTCTTTATGTCCCAGCCAACATTTTTTCTGTGATGTTGGGACAGGTTTTCCTGAGTAGAGCCAGTTCTAAGCAGAGGATAAAGTGTCTTGCTCAAGGACACAATGCAGTGCCTCCGGTGAGGCAGGACCCCCCCACCCCCACCCCTCTTGATAAGGCAAGTACTCTTCCACTGAGCCACCGCACATCTCATCCTAAACTTTGAAAGAGTCCATTTGAGTCAGCCCAAGAGATAAATAATTCAGATTTTGGTACTTATCACTCATGCGTAATGGCACTCTTTAACCCCTTACCCCATAGAGACGCCTTTGCAACAGAGAAGACACAGATCAGACAGCTCTTGTAAGAGCTGCCTGATCAGGGTCTCCTCTGTTTGCTTATGGAAATATGATTAGATATGACCCTACACAAGTAGACCTGACAAGTAATTTCTTTGTTCTATTTTTACAAACATGAAAGCTTACTTATATAATCATTCATAGTGGGTGGATCTTGGCATGAATATTCATGAAGGAAATGGTGAAACATACATGGGCTGCAATCCAGAGCGGCTAAAGGCCTAAAATTTGATCAGAGCCTTCACTCCCATCCTAACAACCCAGATCAACCTACCCTTTTTGCAATTCCATCACTACCTTTTACTGTCTTCATTAGGTTGAAGCACTTGTCTGAATTTTATGGCAAGCATTAGTGAAGACTCTTAATGTATCCAAATGTTTTGGGTAAATATGGTCAATAGGGGGTTTCATAATGAAAAAGTAACTGAGTATGATCAGGAAATACCACAATCACACACTGCAGACAAACCCACGGTACCCTGAGGAAGAGCCATTATATTGCTTTTTTTGGTGAAAAACTGACTCTCAAGCATGGCATTTTAGCACAATTTACTGGACATTTATATCACCAAAACAATGAAAATTGGCAAATATTTATGCAGATTAATTGTCCTTTGATTCCAATTTTTTGTGTGCAAAATTGTACCTAAAAGGGCCAAATTTACATATTTGTGAATGTATCTCTTTGACTGCTATAAAATGCCTGCCAGAGAAGACAAATTACCTGTTCAGGACTTGGTTGTTTGATATGGTGTGCAGGCTGATTATGAATAGCCACATTTGGAGTTGTCATTGGTACATGTACATTATTCTGATCTGGCAGCCCTACAGTGTTCAATGAACCATTTGAACTGGTACGGGAACCCAGGCTGACTGTGTCCTTGTCCCCATTTGATGTCACTTCATAATTTTCTAGTTTTCTTCGAACTTGCTGTAGCTGTCGTGTCAAATCCTGTAATTGTGGTAAGAAAGTTACGGCTGATATGAGATACTATGGATAATAGGAGTATGATATAAAAAAATAGGGGCCACATCTTTAATCACTTGTACACCGATAGGTTCTTCCAATAAACTTTAGATGGTTCATTATACATCTCAAGGGGTCTTAGGTTAAAATTTTCAAATTAGACACTAGAAAATTTGAAATTGGGATGTGCTCCTCATATCATATATAATCTGAAATTGAAACAGGATATATTTTACACATGTTTTATTAGCAAATTTATTTGATTGTTTTGGTTTGACGATTTAAGTCTCAGTCATCAGCTATGGTCGTGTCGGGACGGTCACCTAACCACACTTTTTTCCTGGGCAAGCTTGACTAAGCAGTTAACCAGTACTTCATGCATACACTTCCACGTGTAAATGACAAAAACCCTTCTTGAATCAGCGGAAGGGAGGAGAATGGCCATAGAAACTATTTCATGATCAATCTCCATGAATGGATCTGCAGTCAGGTATATTACCGACTGCACAACGCGACCCAGTAAATTTATATGACCGTATCAAACAGTGTGTTATTAAACCTTATCCCGTCACTATTTTTTGTCCTGAAAATGTTGTCTGTTTTTTTTTATGTCTACTGCATATATTCAAGTGCAATTCAGACTAGAGCTTTTCATGGAAGCAAACAATATATTTCATCATACATCTTCTTCCCAGCGGCCGATCCAGAGGGGTTCACTTGAACCCACTCCCTGTTTTTAAATATTCTATGAAAATGAAATAATTTGGTCTCAGTGAGACCAATTTATTTCATTTTAATGGGATATTTAAGAAAAATGAGGTAAATTCAGCAAAGCGATCCCCCACACCTTTATACATATGAACCCCCTTTCCAGAAATCCTGGACCTGACCCTACTTCTACATTCAGTCTGAGCATAATCTGAGTCCAATATTGTTTGCAATATAGGCTACTGAAGAAAATAAACAGATGAGAGCAACATACAACAAAAGTCATGACAGGCTAAGGCCTAATGATAGAAAACATAAAAGGATTGGAATGAAAGCCTCATGTTTATAGACTTCCTTTCAAGGTACTGTTATCTAAAAGTGAAAACATTATTGAGATATCAAGATTATTGTGTATATACCTTTATATTATTAGTATGCTTCCTCTTTAATGTCTTTATCTCATCTCTTTCTTCTTCAACTTTTCTTGACAAGTCTTCAACTGGTAATTCAAACAGAAATCATATATAGAGGATTTAACATGAGCGCTCATGCATTACTGTAAAACACATACATTTGGGAGTAATCTATTTTTTTTTTGTTTGTTTGGTTTGATTCTTTACGTTCCAGTCAAAAGTTTTTCAGTCATGTCGGGATGGGTCTTCCTGGGTTTAACCAGTACTAAGCAGAGGGAAAAGTGTCTTGCTCAAGGACACAATGCAGCGTCTCCAGATATCACCGAGCCACCACGCTCCTTATCTATTTTATTTTGATGCTATTGGCGGTCAATGTGAAAAATGCCAAAATTAAATAATGCTAATATTGCAACAGAGTGTGGCAGAAATATTATTCCATTGAATTCAAAGAATAGCACATATTTATGAACTATTCTGATATACTTAAGGAATAAAGAAACGCAACAGACAAAAATATAATTTTTGCGTGTTTAAATGACAGTTTGGTGAAATCTCTTTTGAAAATTTCTTATTGAGTATTTATAGCATGTGATGAAATACCAAAACGTCATTTTAACGCTACATTTTACGCTACAATATGAAAACATATGAAAACGTAAAATGTGACGTGAACGTCAGAGTAAAGATCAAGAAAATCCTGTCTTTTCCATGTTTGGTTATTTGGCGTCGGCTTGACAATGTGCAAATTAAACAAACGTCCAATCATATTCGTAATGCAGTAAAATATTGCATCAAACACGCTACTTGAATGGCAAGATACACAATGGTTGTGAATAAAAGATAAACGTCACTTAGAGCCGACGGGTTTAGGTCGCTGGTGAATATGCGGAATAAGATAAACCTAGAGACATCAAAACACGCTTTCTTGGGAAAAACTGACTTTTCAGATACCGTAGAAATACGCTGGTAAGGGGTATATATTGACGTTAGCCAAACAAAACACGGCATAATGCAAGAGAAAACATCTGATTACATGCCGAGAGTGAACACCAAACTTGTTAACTGTAACCTAAACTTTGTCACTGGACCATTTTATTATAAGAATAAAAGCACCGCAAGCACTGCATAATACCCCGCCACTGCTGGGGGCACCAAAAGTTATTTTGTGAGATATATAATGCCTAAATAGCAACCGAACTGAGATAGACAGTGATATGACGTCCTTAGTCACAATATGTAACCTTTGATGGTCAACATATCTGTGAAGTTTCATTCAGATATTTCATATAGTAAAGGAACTACAGGTAAAAAACATTTTCCAGATTAATCAAGGGCGGATAACTCATGAACTGGAAAGGTAAGAGTGACGGTCCTTTGTTGTAATATGTAACCTTTGCTGTTCAACATATCTGTGAAGTTTCATTCAGATATCATAAACAGTAAAAGAATAACAGGCCAGAAACCATTTTTTAAAGGGAGAAAGGGCAGTAACTCCATCGAAAATGGTCGGATTTTGCCCATTAACAATCCCATACCACTCATCCCCAATAACAATATGTATGCAAAATTTGAAAAAATTCTGTGCATAAATACTCAAGTTATCGATCGGAAACAGTGAGCACGGACGGATGAAATGAACTACAGGTCAAAAACCAATTCTCAGATTAATCAAGGGTGGATAACTCACAATCTGGAAAGGTAAGAGTGACGTTCCTTACCCACAATATGTAACCTTTGATGGTCAACATATCTGTGAAGTTTCATTCAGATACTCCATATAGTAAATGAACTACAGGTCAAAAACCATTTTTCAGATCAATCAAGGGCGGATAACTCATGAACTGGAAAGGTAAGGGTGAGGGTCCTTACTAAAAATATGTAACCTTTGATGTTCAACATATCTGTGAAGTTTCATTCAGAAATTCCATATAGTAAAAGAAACTACAGGCCAAAAACCAATTCTCAGATCAATCAAGGGTGGATAACTCACAATCTGGAAAGGTAAGAGTGACGATCCTTAGTCACAATATGTAACCTTTGATGATCAACATATCTGTGAAGTTTCATTCAGATATTCCATATAGTAAATGAACTACAGGTCAAAAACCATTTTCAGATCAATCAAGGGCAGATAACTCATGAACTGGAAAGGTAAGAGTGATGGTTCTTTGTCACAGTATGTAACCTTTGATGTGAAACATATCTGTAAAGTTTCATTTAAATATTCCACATAGTAAAGGAACTACGGGTAAAAAACATTTTTTAATTCAATCAAGGGCGGATAACTCACAAACGGGAAAGGTAAGAGTGACGGTTCTTAGTCACAATATGTTACCTTTGATGTGAAACATATCTGTGAAGTTATATTCAGATATTCCATATAGTAAAGGAGCAATAGGTCAAAAACCTTTTTTCAGACCTATCAAGGGCGGATAACTCACAAACTGGGAAGGTCAGAGTGACGGTTCTTAGTCACAGTATGTAACCTTCGATGTGCAACATATCTGTGGAGTTTCATTCAGATATCATGAACAGTAAAGGAATAACAGGCCAGAAACCATTTTTCCAATACGAAAAAGGGCAGTAACTCCGTTAAAAATGGACGGATTTTGCCCATTAACAATCCAATACCACTCATCGCCGATAACAATATGTATGCAAAATTTGAAAAAATTCCGTGAATAAATACTCAAGTTATCGATCTGAAATGGTAAGCACGGACGGACGGACGGACGGACAGACACCGAAAGGTATAACATAATACCCCGACACTAAAGTGTGGCGGGGTATAAAAACACATAAACATCATGGAAACCATTAAAACGTAGGATGTCGAATTTTGACGTCAGAAATGAGATTTTTTGACGTCTGAAGATATCAAGTCTTAATTCTTGAACAAAACGTCCTTGTAATGAATAAATCTCAAGCAGAAAAGAAAGTATACGCGTTTCATGCAGTATTCAGAGTTGACGTTAATGACGTTAAGCCGTTTCAGAATCCTACAGAAACGTCGCTATTTGATCATTTACTTACTCCGCAATCGATGCCACGACTTTTTAAAACAATAAACCGATGGTTGATTCAAACTTTGCTTTTATTGACCCTGTTTCAGCAGTTAACTACAGGGGTCAGGCTGGTTACGCGCATACCAAAATGATTACGTAATTGATAATTTCGTTGAACCTGCTCTAATTTGACGGACACATACTGCTCCTATGGATAAATATCATTTCCACTAAAAACTTGCATCAAATTGTATGTTTATAATGACTTGAAGTGTTTGTTGCGTTTCTTTATTCCTTAAGTATAATTTCCTATCAAGACACATGTTTTGGGTTGTTAAAAGAAATGTCTCAGTATGTTTTGAGGGTAAATATTGAAAACAATTATTTTTGGGGTCATATATTATCAAATATCAAACTCCCTTTAATTCGAACTACTGATAATTTGAAGAAAACCTCTGGTCTCGATGACTATGAATTAACAAGATTTGACTGTATGTTAACACATCAATATTATTCTATAATAGCAGACTTACCAGCTTTACATTTGCCTGCCAATTTAGTGTTCAATGTTTGGGTCTCTTCTACTCTCAATTTCTTTTCATTGGCTAATGCATCAGACTGCAAAATTACAAAAAAAACACATAAAATATACGAAGTATGACCATCAAATAATGGAACACACTTTTTTCTTTACACATGATTTACATGTTTCATGGTATCATGTTTTTCAGTGTCACTTCACAGAATTGATTCTTATGGCAAGTTTTACAGTGACATGTAAAATGGTGTCAAGTTTTGCAGTGCAATGTTTCATTGTATCAAGATTTCAGTGGCATTTCACTGACTTAATTCTAATGTCAAGGTTTACAGTGACATGTAAAATGGTGTCAAGCTTTAGTGTCCAGTAAAATGGCACCAAGTTTATTGTCTAGTAAAATGGTGTAAAGTTTTAGTGACTAGTAAAATGGTGTCAAGTTTTACAATGCATTATTTCATGGTGTCAAGTTTTAGTGTCATGTTTCATGGTATCATGTTCCACCAAATCAGTTCTTGTGTCAAGTATTACAATGACATGTTTAATGGTGTCAAGTTTTACGGTGTCAATTTACTGAATCAAATTTCAAAATGCAAAGTAAAATAGTGGCAAGGTTTTAAGCAAAACTTACAATATCTTTAAATTTGGTGTCAACATCCTGGCATTCCATCTTGAAACTCTGGAGTTCACCTGTCAAACTGAGAACCTGAAGACAAATACAGAATATATCAGATTATATTTCATGGCAAGACAGATCCTTAATTAAACCACTTATTGCAACATAGATAGGATGTAATACAGTGGCTTCAAAATTTAGAGTTTTAGAAAGGCCACCAGTCATTTTCCTATACCGTAATTTATTTGTAAAACCAACATTTATTTTCATATTATTTATTTGTAAAACCACCAGTTATTTTCTTATATCTTATTTGTAAAACCACCAGTTATTCTAAAATCATTTATTTGGAAAACTGCAAGTTAATTTCTTATCAATAATTTTTAAATCAACCAATTATTTTTTTATCATTTTAGTTGAGCAGCAACATGAGATTTCCAACAATGTCGCATGTGCGACCAGCAAAGGCTCAGACTATCATGTGCATATGTGCAGTCTGATCAGAGCTATCGCTAGTCGCTTGAATATCCTGTGACTATTAAGCTACTGACCTGGACAGCATTTGGAGTTTCTAAGCTTAAAAGGGAGCTGCACAGGCTTGCCTGAGTCTGCACTTGTCAAAATGTCACATTGTTGGAAATAACATGTCATGGCTCATTTGTATTTTCAAATCATGTATCTGTGTCTTTGTTCACCTTGTTGCTCAAGTTAGTGTTTTCTGACTGAAGTTCAGCATTCTTTCTGCTAAGTTTTGCTGTCAATTCGAGTTTGTCTGTTTCTCTTCGTCGGCAAGCATCCATCTCCGCCACTAGATCTTTATTGTTAATTTTCAACTCTGATATTTCAGAATCCAGGGTTTTGATGAGATCCTGAGCCCTACAGAAGAATATAATATAATTATCCTAAATGTTTCACCTGAAGGGCTTGATCAAATTGTGTAAAACTATTTTGAATTAATTCTTTAGTCCAGCTTGATACATTAAGGTTTCGCTAGTCCATTACTAACTTTGAGTGATCGCATGTAACTCAGAGATCAAATTTAGCACTTGCTACCTTGCTTAATGCTAGTAGTTTTCTCCAAAAGCAAGTAGAAGTTGTCATACTTGCTTTTTTTAGCATATGAAAACAAGTCACTATCATATCACACAAACCATACAACATAACATTAGGTGCATGGCAAACAGCGGGATCCCGACCAAACCGTTTGCAAGGAAACCCCATATAAAACAAGAAATGTAATAGGGTTTTGTCACAAAAAATACATTCATTTTCAGTAAGTAAGTAAGTTGAACAACACCTTTAGCTAGTGAGAAAAGGTTCCAAATCACTGAACCTAGTTTTCATCTTCACAAACTAGACTAGATGAAATGCACTTTCTTGTGACATCTCTTCTTGGTCTACACTATTTGTCAATGTACATAATTTTAATTAATATATTTTTTTCAGACAAAAAAGGGTTAACCCAAAACAAGCCTCTAATTGAAACCCCATCTATGCTAGCAGTTGAAATGAAAAACTATTTCTAAAAGAATGCAGGCCTTTAATTAAGAGTGTGTAACTAAATTAATTCTCTTATTTCTCAGCTAAACATATGCTGTGGGTACCCAAAAGAACTGTCTCATGAGATGGTTCTTTTGAGTACCTAAAACTTACGTTTAAACTGAAAGATAAGAAAATGATCACAATTTTACGCACAAACATTTGTTAATCTGGACCAATCAATGATAATAGGACCACTGTGTCTGCTTTGTCATCTGCTGAAACATTTTAGAATCCTCTACAGCAAATGGTGTAGACCCAGATAGACTGCTCCTTCTGTAGGAGCAGTCGGATCTGTGTCCACACTGTTTGCCACAATACTTACATTAGTCAAATAATGTTTGCAAAAATATGCAACAGATGACTTAAGCAGACAGCTTTTTCAGATGATTTTTTGCAGGCACTTTAAGGGTAAATAGTACCACTGCAGAAGCATTGCACAAACAAAATGAAGAACTTATGAACAGACCTGTTGAAATCACTCTTCACTTGTACATAGTTTTCTACTTTCTCTCTAAGCTCAGATATATCTTTCTTCTGACGCTGCATGATTTCTGTGTACTTATAAATGGTCGTCTTATTCTTCTCTTGTTCTGTCTCAAACTTGGCAATCTTTTCCTTCAAGCCCGAGTTCTGGCTCTTGGATTCTCTGAATTCTACCTTGATTTGTTCCAGCTCACGTAGGGTTTTCACATGTTCCTGGCAGAAAGAAATTATTGTCATTAAAACATTAAACATATGACTTATTCATGCATAACAGGAGTATTAATGTTGCTAGAAACCAACACTCAATGCTAACATAAATTTAAAATGCCTTTCAGTTTGCAACCAAGAATCCTAACACCCTTTATGTCCCAGTCAACAACTTTTAAGTAATGTCGGGATGAGTCTTCCCGAGTTATGCCAGTATTACTCAGCCATTTTCGGGGACAGAAAAACATTTTAAAATACAAATTGGACAATGGAATAGATATTGTATCAATATGTATGGGATAATCCATCAGAATGAAAATGTTTAAGCGGGTCATCCACATTGAATTTCATACTTTTATTTCTTCTCTAAAATAGCTTATGCTGTGAGAATCTTCTCATTTATAGAACCACAACAACCTTTTTCCAAGAGAAATAAGTGAAACATGACCATTTTTTGTGTTTAAAATCATGTCTTATCTAGATCTATCCCAATAAAGCATGCATAAAACTCACCAGCTCTTTTATTATTTTTTTTTCCTGCTGATTGGCCAGTCGCTCAGATTATTTAATTTTCAACTATATAAACTCACCAGCTCAACTATATAAACTCACCAGCTCTGTATTAGTTTTCTCCTGCTGATTGGCCAGTAGCTTAGATACTTTAATTTTCAACTATATAAACTCATCAGCTCTGTATTAGTTTTCTCTGCTGATTAGCCAGCAGCTCAGATTTGTTAATTTTCAACAATATAAACTCACCAGCTCAGCTATATAAACTCACCAGCTCTGTATTAGTTTTCTCCTGCTGATTAGCCAGCAGCTCAGATTTGTTAATTTTCAACAATATAAACTCACCAGCTCAGCTATATAAACTCACCAGCTCTGTATTAGTTTTCTCCTGCTGATTGGCCAGTAGCTCAAATTCTTTAATTTTCAACTATATAAACTCACCAGCTCAACTATATAAACTCACCAGCTCTGTATTAGTTTTCTCCTGCTGATTGGCCAGTAGCTTAGATACTTTAATTTTCAACTATATAAACTCATCAGCTCTGTATTAGTTTTCTCTGCTGATTAGCCAGCAGCTCAGATTCGTTAATTTTCAACAATATAAACTCACCAGCTCAGCTATATAAACTCACCAGCTCTGTATTAGTTTTCTCCTGCTGATTAGCCAGCAGCTCAGATTTGTTAATTTTCAACAATATAAACTCACCAGCTCAGCTATATAAACTCACCAGCTCTGTATTAGTTTTCTCCTGCTGATTAGCCAGCAGCTCAGATTTGTTAATTTTCAACAATATAAACTCACCAGCTCAGCTATATAAACTCACCAGCTCTGTATTAGTTTTCTCCTGCTGATTGGCCAGTAGCTCAAATTCTTTAATTTTCAACTATATAAACTCACCAGCTAAACTATATAAACTCACCAGCTCTGTATTAGTTTTCTCCTGCTGATTAGCCAGTAGCTCAGATTCTTTGATTTTCAACTCCTTGTCCAGACTATTGGATTTCACCTCCTCAGATTCCTACACAAAAAATACAGTCCAGTCCCTTTATACAACACCTTGTTATAACACAGACTTTGGATATAACATGACCATGTTATCGCTCCCATATTTTTTACTTTCAAATTTTACAAAGGAGTTATAGGAAAATGGAAATTTCCCTATAATTCTTTTGTAAAATTGTCTGGTTATAACACAATTTAACTATTCCACAGTGCACTTCTATAGACCCCAAATATAGTATTATAAAGGCACTTCATTGTACTATTCTTTTTAAATACACTATGTCCGATCCAAAATGACTGTCCAGCTCAATTCATCATATGGACCAGCACACGAATTTTCAGTTCAGTACTTATTGCATATGCACAATTAAGGAATGAAATTCATATTTTAAGCTTGCACTGGATGATGAAAAACATTAGCTATTTAAATCTCTGTGAAGCCTGAAGGACTTCTTGGAAACATTAAAATAACTAATGTTTTTCATCATCCAGTGCAAGCTCTTATATTTACATTCTATTTTATCAATGAAATTTACAATATTATCTTCCACCCAGCCCCGCTGGTTACCCTTATAAAATGGAATATTGTATTTGTAAAGGAGATGTTGGAACAGCCAGGGAGCGAAACTCGTGTACATAGCCTTGTGACATTACGTGAATTACGGCACACAAACATTTATAAACAAAGCAAATTATTGGGTGACGTTGACGTCCACCTAGAGTCACGGTCTATATCACATGACATTTCAATGTTTTGCATCGAGAAATGCAAGCAGCTAGAAATGTTGGATTCATGTAAGGCAACTACACTGAGAATGTTAAAATTTGACTTTAATATACATCCATGCTGACATATCCAGCAGGGCTAGAGGTCTAAATTTTGGTTCATCTACATCCAATCTTGTGTATGCGAGCAGGGAAGGCTCTGGCACAAAGGCTTCTTACAACTGCCCAGGCTGAATTATCAATTGGAGCTAAAGGTCTAATTCTTGGTCTGGGTTTTCATCTACATCCATACTGCAGTGATTGCCCCAACCTACGTTGATAACTAGGTTAAACGATAAGTATAAAAGCTTATGTGCTGGACCAAATACTATTATCAAATATGTTCATCAAAACACCGAGGTTTCGTACTGTCAATATACTAATTTAAAGTTAAATGCATACTTGATAATTTGCTGTAAAAACAGCCTGGCCTCAAGGTTATAAACCTTTTTCATGCTCAACTCAACTGTACATGTAATTTATAATGCTCAAAAATGTTTAAATGCCAACAATTCTGATGAGTATTTTATGAATTCCAGCTCTGATATCCAACATTTATTTGAGAACAGAAAGGGAAACTGAAATTTTCGAATATTTACTGTAGTTTTCTTGCTATTTTACCTGATAAGTTTTGATCATGGCTTGACAATCTCTTCTGATCTGCTGAGTCTCCTCTTTAGCTTCCCTGATCTTACCATTGGCTTTGTCAAGCTGCCCTTTAGTTTCCTGGTAAACAGCAAGAAGACTTATTATTATAAACCCTTTGTATAGACCTTTAGATAAGACTGTATAATTAAAAATAGTTTTCTTATTACTCCACCAACCTAAACATATGTTATGGGCACTCAAAAGAACCCTCTTTAATTTTAGCTCCCATCTTGGTAACTGTACAGCTTACAACTATTCAAACTTGTCCCAGACATTGATAAAATAATTTGGAAGAAGTTGGGTGGCAAATGACTAAGATATTGTGACAACATCTGTGGATGGACAGACAGACCAAATACTACATGATTAGCTTATCTCTTTGTACGCTGAGAAATTTGCAAGATTTTTTTGTTGTCTGCTGAATTTTCCAATTCAAATTTTTCAAGAAATTAATTCAGGAATACCGTCAGAGTCAAATCATTTGGATCCAGATCAGGCCTGAATTTTTGTTAGGCTGCTGTGGCCAAACTGTTTGCAATAGTTATCAGCAGATGGCACTTGGAGGCATGTTAATATTTTCATGGAGAGTACAAGTAATTGCTTATAAACTTACTTTGTGAGCCTCTAATTCTGCCTTGAGTTTGTTCTGAGCCCACTTGACCCTGGTATCCACTGACGCCAGCTGTTCTCGATGTTTATCAAGTTAATTGTCCAATCATAAACTTACTTTGTGAGCCTCTAATTCTGCCTTGAGTTTGTTCTGAGCCCACTTGACCCTGGTATCCACTGACGCCAGCTGTTCTCGATGTTTATCAAGTTAATTGTCCAATCATAAACTTACTTTGTGAGCCTCTAATTCTGCCTTGAGATTGTTCTGAGCCCACTTGACCCGGGTATCAACTGACACCAGCTGTTCTCGATGTTTATCAAGTTAATTGTAAGATCATAAACTTACTTTGTGAGCCTCCAGTTCTGCCTTGAGTTTGTTCTGAGCCCACTTGACCCTGGTATCAACTGATGTCAGCTGTTCTCGATGTTTATCAAGTTAATTGTCAGATCATAAACTTACTTTGTGAGCCTCTAATTCTGCCTTGAGATTGTTCTGAGCCCACTTGACCCTGGTATCAACTGACGCCAGCTGTTCTCGATGTTTATCAAGTTAATTGTCAGATCATAAACTTACTTTGTGAGCCTCCAGTTCTGCCTTGAGTTTGTTCTGAGCCCACTTGACCCTGGTATCCACTGACGCCAGCTGTTCTCGATGTTTATCAAGTTAATTGTAAGATCATAAACTTACTTTGTGAGCCTCCAGTTCTGCCTTGAGTTTGTTCTGAGCCCACTTGATCCTGGTATCAACTGACGCCAGCTGTTCTCGATGTTTATCAAGTTAATTGTCAGATCATAAACTTACTTTGTGAGCCTCTAATTCTGCCTTGAGATTGTTCTGAGCCCACTTGACCCTGGTATCCACTGATGCCAGCTGTTCTCAGTGTTTATCAAGTTAATTGTCAGATCATAAACTTACTTTGTGAGCCTCCAGTTCTGCCTTGAGTTTGTTCTGAGCCCACTTGACCCGGGTATCAACTGACACCAGCTGTTCTCGATGTTTATCAAGTTAATTGTCAGATCATAAACTTACTTTGTGAGCCTCCAGTTCTGCCTTGAGTTTGTTCTGAGCCCACTTGACCCGGGTATCAACTGATGTCAGCTGTTCTCGATGTTTATCAAGTTAATTGTCAGATCATAAACTTACTTTGTGAGCCTCCAGTTCTGCCTTGAGTTTGTTCTGAGCCCACTTGACCCTGGTATCAACTGACGCCAGCTGTTCTCGGTGTTTATCAAGTTAATTGTCAGATCATAAACTTACTTTGTGAGCCTCTAATTCTGCCTTGAGTTTGTTCTGAGCCCACTTGACCCTGGTATCAACTGACGCCAGCTGTTCGCGATGTTTATCAAGTTAATTGTCAGATCATAAACTTACTTTGTGAGCCTCTAGTTCTGCCTTAAGTTTGTTCTGAGCCCACTTGACCCTGGTATCAACTGACGCCAGCTGTTCTCGATGTTTATCAAGTTAATTGTCAGATCATAAACTTACTTTGTGAGCCTCCAGTTCTGCCTTGAGTTTGTTCTGAGCCCACTTGACCCTGGTATCAACTGACGCCAGCTGTTCTCGATGTTAATCAAGTTAATTGTCAGATCATAAACTTACTTTGTGAGCCTCTAATTCTGCCTTGAGTTTGTTCTGAGCCCACTTGACCCTGGTATCAACTGACGCCAGCTGTTCTCGATGTTTATCAAGTTAATTGTCAGATCATAAACTTACTTTGTGAGCCTCTAATTCTGCCTTGAGTTTGTTCTGAGCCAACTTGACCCTGGTATCAACTGACGCCAGCTGTTCTAGATGTTTATCAAGTTAATTGTTAGATCATAAACTTACTTTGTGAGCCTCTAATTCTGCCTTGAGTTTGTTCTGAGCCCACTTGACCCTGGTATCAACTGAGGCCAGCTGTTCTCGGTGTTTATCAAGTTAATTGTCAGATCATAAACTTACTTTGTGAGCCTCTAATTCTGCCTTGAGATTGTTCTGAGCCCACTTGACCCTGGTATCAACTGACGCCAGCTGTTCTCGGTGTTTATCAAGTTAATTGTCAGATCATAAACTTACTTTGTGAGCCTCTAATTCTGCCTTGAGTTTGTTCTGAGCCCACTTGACCCTGGTATCAACTGACGCCAGCTGTTCGCGATGTTTATCAAGTTAATTGTCAGATCATAAACTTACTTTGTGAGCCTCTAGTTCTGCCTTAAGTTTGTTCTGAGCCCACTTGACCCTGGTATCAACTGACGCCAGCTGATCTCGATGTTTATCAAGCTAATTGTCGAATCATTAACTTACTTTGTGAGCCTCTAGTTCTGCCTTGAGTTTGTTCTGAGCCCACTTGACCCTGGTATCAACTGATGCCAGCTGTTCTCGATGTTTATCAAGTTAATTGTTAGATCATTAACTTACTTTGTGAGCCTCTAATTCTGCCTTGAGTTTGTTCTGAGCCCACTTGACCCTGGTATCAACTGACGCCAGCTGTTCCCGATGTTTATCAAGCTAATTGTCAGATCATAAACTTACTTTGTGAGCCTCCAGTTCTGCCTTGAGTTTGTTCTGAGCCCACTTGACCCTGGTATCAACTGATGCCATCTGTTCTCAATGTTTATCAAGTTAATTGTCAGATCATAAACTTACTTTGTGAGCCTCTAATTCTGCCATGAGTTTGTTCTGAGCCCACTTGACCCTGGTATCAACTGATGCCAGCTGTTCTCAATGTTTATAAAGTTAATTGTCAGATCATAAACTTACTTTGTGAGCCTCTAATTCTGCCTTGAGTTTGTTCTGAGCCCACTTGACCCTGGTATCAACTGATGCCAGCTGTTCTCGATGTTTATCAAGTTAATTGTTAGATCATAAACTCACTTTGTGAGCCTCCAGTTCTGCCTTGAGTTTGTTCTGAGCCCACTTGACCCTGGTATCAACTGATGCCAGCTGTTCTCGATGTTTATCAAGCTAATTGTTAGATCATAAACTTACTTTGTGAGCCTCTAATTCTGCCTTGAGATTGTTCTGAGCCCACTTGACCCTGGTATCAACTGAGGCCAGCTGTTCTCGATGTTTATCAAGCTAATTGTCGAATCATAAACTTACTTTGTGAGCCTCTAATTCTGCCTTGAGATTGTTCTGAGCCCACTTGACCCTGGTATCAACTGACGCCAGCTGTTCTCGATGTTTATCAAGCTAATTGTCAGATCATAAACTTACTTTGTGAGCCTCTAATTCTGCCTTGAGTTTGTTCTGAGCCCACTTGACCCTGGTATTAACTGAGGCTAGCTGTTCTTGATGTTTATCAAGATAATTGTCAGATCATAAACTTACTTTGTGAGCCTCTAATTCTGCCTTGAGATTGTTCTGAGCCCACTTGACCCTGGTATCAACTGACGCCAGCTGTTCTCGGTGTTTATCAAGTTAATTGTCAGATCATAAACTTACTTTGTGAGCCTCTAATTCTGCCTTGAGTTTGTTCTGAGCCCACTTGACCCTGGTATCAACTGACGCTAGCTGTTCTCGATGTTTATCAAGCTAATTGTCGAATCATAAACTTACTTTGTGAGCCTCTAATTCTGCCTTGAGATTGTTCTGAGCCCACTTGACCCTGGTATCAACTGAGGCCAGCTGTTCTCGATGTTTATAAAGTTAATTGTCAGATCATAAACTTACTTTGTGAGCCTCTAGTTCTGCCTTGAGTTTGTTCTGAGCCCACTTGACCCTGGTATCAACTGAGGCCAGCTGTTCTCGATGTTTATCAAGCTAATTGTCGAATCATAAACTTACTTTGTGAGCCTCTAGTTCTGCCTTGAGTTTGTTCTGGGCCCACTTGACCCGGGTATCAACTGACGCCAGCTGTTCTCGATGTTTATCAAGTTCCTTCTGGAGATTACCAACTTCCGTGTTCTGAAATCCATCATGTTGTTGATCATTTTTAGCGTGTTAGAATCAAAATAAATACACACTGGCAGTGGTTTGTTGCTTAATATATCACTGTCAGTCTGTCCATGCCTAACTTGTCCCACTTCATTCTAGACAAGTTAGAAATTTCTATTTTTCTTGTTCTGGGACCACCCGTACAAGTATAAAGAAAGTTAGTATGGTTCTGTTCTTATAAAGCTATACAGACATATAAAGATAGTGATTACTTTCATATTGTTCCAATTGGTTTAGCCATTAACATACTGAATACATTTATATGATTTAGTCTTATTTTCAAGCAATCCAGTTACATGTTGGATTACCGTACTTATTATGAACTCACATATTGTATGGAAAACAGTGTGGATCCTGATCTGCTGGTTTCTACACTATTTTCAATTGGGTTTTTGGTTTTATTGATGGTGCAGTGTGGTCCCCAAGGCCTCAGTCATAGTCAGCACCCACACTTGGCCGACACTGTTTTGAATAGAGTACATTTATGGTTTATATCGTTTTCAAAAAAGTTTATATATGGTTTCAGCACATTATGGGCTAAGCCAAGTTCTTTGTGCATTGTCTGTTTTTTGGGACAAGTAAAAATTTATTATGGCCACTTACTTGTCCCTGGGCAATCTTACAATTTTTACACCCCTGGATATATAGAATACTCGGTGAGTGTCTTTTAATATACGGTTTACCAGGCAAGGTTTTGAGAACACTTGTTGAATTGCGAAGCAAGCCTTTCGATTCAACAAGTGTTCTGTAAACTTGATATCAAAAGACGCAAACCTGGTATTCTATTTATCAGTTAACAAGTTGGTTCACTCTTCAAACTAGCCATTATGACGTAATTATCGCTTTCCGTGTGGATTCAACGTCATTGATATCACTAAAAAGGTGCAATGTCATGATGACCTGATAAAGGCACATGCCGTGAGATAGGCAATGTTTATCAGATCAACATGCATTAATGCAGTTAATATGAGGGGTAATTGACAAAAACCAATATAACTTCATTTTGAGAAATGATCCAAATCCATCACAGATGTCTTTCAAAGGATTCAAATGTATCTCTTAACTCTTATCCTGCTGAACTCGAATTTATCCTTTTTGATAAGTGTAGATGCATATCAGCTGGCTGCTGACAAAGCCATATCATCAGGATCTACAATTTTCCACTATGTTTGCAAATGCATGCTTATAACTGGAATGCTGCAGGTTACGATAAAGGAACTAAAATTTCGAACAGTTTTCTCTTTCTGTTCTCAATTAAAATGTTGGTTTTCAGGGCTGAAATTAACAAAATGCTTGTCAGAATAGCAAACAGGGAAGACCTTGATCAGACTGCTTCTTCAGAAGCAGTCTGATCTGGGTCTGCACTGTTTGTCTGGCCTTTTTTGACAGGGAACTAGTGTTCAAAAGTTTAGAACATTTATCGTAACAGGAACAAATTGAGGAGCAGTGTAGTACATAAAAATATTCAGCATGACAAGCATTAATGCACATAACAAGGAAGTACCTTAGCTTCGAGATCTGAAGCTATTTTCGTCCTGTGTTCCTTGACAGCCCTGAACTTTTGGACAAAGGCTTCCTTTTCCTTCTCCACCTCTTTAAGTTTGGCATCAAGTCTCTCGGCATGTTTCACATATTCCAGGTTCTTATGTTCAGCCTGTGCGTACTTCATCACCATAGAGTCTTTCTCTTTAGTTGCTTCATCAGCATTTTTTGTAATCTGTAATACACGAGTGAAAGTTAACTCTTCAGCTGCTAATCACGACTAAATGTCATCTGCAGGTCCTTTTAAAATGTCTCTGTAGCAAACAGTGTGGACCCAGATCATACTACTCCTCAAGGAACAGTCTGATCAGATTCCACACTGTTTGCCTATATGCTGAAACCGTGACTAAATGTTGTCTGTTGTGTGTTGTCTGCCGGTCCTTTTAAAACGTCTCTGTAGTAAACAGTGTGGACCCAGATCGGACTGCTCCTTGGAGCAATCTGATCAGGGTCCACACTGTTTGCCTGTATGCTGAATTAGTCTGTGATGTTAACATCTAGATGCAGCAGACAACATTGATAGATGACACATTTATATGCATTGTTTCATAGCAGGCGAAGGGTTAAAAATTACCAAAATCCTCAACTTTAGAAATTCAAATCTTAAAACTTACAGTATTCCTACAAAATAATAACAAATTTTCAGAATATAAAACCGTTAATAGATAAACTGAAAATAAATCTGACTAATTCAGTACTTTCAGGCTGACTAATGCAAAGACAGCCTCAAATCCTGAATTATGGAAAAATCCTGAAAACTTTCACTCATGACTTAATAGTTGAGCCAAAGTAGGTGTAGAATATTTATATATTTATCTAAATGACATTAATACCAGGTCTCTAAATAAGAGTGCTATCATTTTTTATTTTATTTCTCAAACAAAAACATATGTTGTGGGTACTTATGTTAGAAGTAATGGTTAAGAAAATATTCACCATTTTATGTTAAAAAGTTTGCTTATCTTGACCTATGTATCAGTACCTGATCCACTCTAGCTTTCATCTCATTCTGTAGGGCAGCTATGGCCCTTTTGGCGGCAGCATCATGGGAAGACAACTTGTCCTTCAGTCCTCGTATCTCTGCCTGCTGCTGTGCTATAGTGTATTCAAGCTGAAACAAAAGATAGCTTACAGTAAAACCTATGAAAAACGGCCACTCTCAAAAGAGACCAAAAAATGGTTTTCAAGACCAATTATCGCATAATGCAGGTCAAAAGTATTGCAGAATGCTCCAAGTGGAGCATTCTGCAATACTTTCGACCTTCATTAAGCTACCATTTGTTATTAAGATCTTTGATTGGACTATTTTTGAGTGGCCCTTTTACACAGGTTTTACTGTATATCATGGTATGTTTGTTTGTTAGTTTGCGTTGATCCTTTACGTACAAGTGTACAATTTTTCAGTCATGTTGGGGGTGATTTTTGTCTTCCTGGGTTGTGTCAGTACTAAGCAGTGGATAAAATATCTTGCTCATGGACACAACACAGTGACTTTGATGAGTCTGGAACCAGCAACCCTTTAGTCCCCAGCGTAATGCTCTACCAACGGAACTACTAAGCTCAGCTAATATGGTATGATAATGGTACTCGTCTCATAGTCGTGAAAGACATTCATTCACAGTTTGCTTTCAAGCAGCAAGTTTTGTCGTCTACTGATGATCTTTGCAAACAGATTGAGCCCAGATCAGGCCCAACAGACTGGAGAACATAAGCAAATAATTAAGAAAGCAGATGATAAAAATTGTGACTGGCGGTATACATGTAGGAATTATTTGATCAGTCAGTTATGTACTCATTTGCCCTAAAAGAGTATTCATTGAAATCAGTAAAATCACTTATAAGAGCATGTGCACTAATAATATATTTGTGCAGGGTTCGCGCTACCGATCGCCATTGTCGCAAAATGCGAAGAAATAATAAATTTGGCGCAAAAAATATGAATTTGGCGACAACTAGTGGCGAAAGAAATATCGCAGGCAAAAATTTTTGTCTGGCGTCTGAACGTCTCCTCCGGCTTAAAATCATTGCCTCGTGCCGCTTAATGGTCATTAATGTATGTCTTAATTGTCAATTAACGCCCCAATTATCGACCACACAATTCGGTTGCTGATCGAGTGAACCTGGACACGTGCTGCGAGCCTGCGGCGACCGGCACGCACTTTTAACAGCTGCTACCGGTAACGGTCAGAATGACCGACCATAATATACATGGTGTCATACTGTGCATGAAATAAACAGCATCATTACCATGACATCTTCGCTTATTGTGGTCAATAATAATAGTCATTAGCTTTCTGAATCCGTAACTTTTAAAACGGATTCTAAATCATGTTGAAAAGACCGCTACATCGCCGTCCGCGAGAAGAAAAAAAAGTCAAGGGTCACTTTCAAGCTCACTTTCCATCAAGCATAATGAGAAAGGGGAAACATTTGCATGTTGTTCACTGTGCCATTCTTTCATCTGACAGCATCACCCACCAGCCATTACCAGGCATGCGAAATGGAAAGGATCCGCGCATTTCGCAAAATGCCGACAGTAGCAAGACAACACCGAAGGTTGCTTCTCTCTTCAAGACAGAGTAACGCACGCTGTTCAAAGTGCTTTCCTCGACAGTCTCAGATACTTGAACCTATCAGTTCTAAACAGAAACCTTTATTTATAAGGAAGATGATGTTATAGTTTTCTTAAATCTGTTTTGTCAGAAAAAAGATCGATAAAAACTCAGACCTGTGTCCGAGTTAAAAATTTGCAATTGTGCTCTCCCCAAACATTTTTGAGTTAGCTCCCTTGTTGCAATATATTTAGCAAACTTAATTCAATGAAGTTATTCGTTTTATTTAACATATATTTTTCAAATTTAAACATTTTTAATCAAGGTATTTTTTTATTTTATATTCTAGCGAGAATAACATTGATTGCAAACTTCTAATCACTAAAACCCAAATCAAAAAAGCGACAGAAAAATTAATATTGGCGTCATATATACTATAAAATGTGTCTTGTCTCTGTTAAAGATAAAAATACCTAACTAACGTTTGGAGGTTTCCCATAAACTATGGAAAGACCAAGATTAGTCTCATTACTACCAATTGTCTTAATAATTTTATTTTCTGACACCATAATTCATGTGCAAAGTACAATGATCAACAACAGTAAAGTGTAGCTGTTAAAAGAGTTTAACGGTTGGTTAATGCTTTTCATTCTGAATACTTGCAAACAGAGAATACCCAAAGAGTGGCATTTCATCAGTGTCCGTCCCGTTTGTTAAAAATATTAACAATCTTCAGGTACATATAGACATCAATTTAAAGACTGTCAACAGCTTTAAATACAAAATGGTCTACCCCATAGTTATTGTATCAATAAGTATAGAATAATCCACCAGAATTAAGGGGGTTAAAGACAGAAGACTTTTCTTTGCTAAGAATGCCCCAAACCTGGCTCTTTTTTGGGCGAAAAATGGCCAAAAATCTGGCTCTAAGTTTAAGAAAATGGCACAAAAAAAATCTGATTGGCGAAAATGGTGGCGAAAGAAAAATAAATCCTAGCGCAAACCCTGTTTGTGGAATACGCTACTTGCTTATTTGGACATACAGTAAATGTTCTAAAATTTCGAACACTGGTTGTCTGCTAAAAATCCTAAACAAACAGTGCAGACCATGATCAGACTTCTTCTGAAGAAGCAGTCTGATCAGGGTCTTCCCTGTTTGCTATTCTGAGAAGGATTTTGTTAATTGATAACCAAAATTCTTTTGAGAATAGAAAAAGAAAAGTTTTCAAAATTTTAGAAAATTTGTTTACCATAATATCTGTCTCGACTCACCTCTTTAATTTGTGGAAGATAAAGATCATCTGTATTCTGATGTTTAAGACAATCCACCTCTTTCTGATATGTGTCCCTCTCTAAGATCACAGTCTCATACCTCATGGACTTCTCTTCTAGGTCCTCTTTTAACCTATATAACAGCAGTGGAGGTGATTCATAAAAATTGTGGCATTATTCACAGGTTTAGATAAACAAAATTTTTGAGTGTAAAATTGTAAATATTTTCTTACCCACTAATTTTAACATACATTTGGGTGCTCAAAAGAACTGTCTTAATGTATCATTGAGACAGTTCTTTTGAGTACCTACAACATATGTTTTGGTTGAGAAATAATAAAATTAATTTTTTGGTATGCACTCGTAACTAAAGGCCTGATTATTCCTTAACAGTACATGAACAGATTGATTTGTTTACATTGGAGTGATACAGTTTTCCAGGGTACCCTTTAGCGGCTTATAGGGATATACCATAAACAATGTGTTACAAAAAGTCAGGGAAGCTGCTAAAAATCATACATTTACATTTGTCTCATATTTATAATGATGCAATACAATAATTCCAGAGGGAATAATAACAATAAAGTCAATGAATTGTATTCACTCTTTCTCAAATTTACGGCCATTAAAAGAAAAAAGTCATATACCATAATAGTCATCATGGATGCTACTTAGCTGTGAAAATTGTTTCTAATATCCTGAAGAAGGCCCATGGCCGAAAATTTGAGAAAGAGTGAATACAATTCATTGACTTTATAATGATGGAAGAACAATTTTTTAAAATGTTTTTTACAATTTATATATTTGTAATGCAAGAATAACAGTTCTATCATATTGTATTTGGAAATGCTGGTTCTAAAAATTTCTATGTGTACAATATTGCACATGTACATATTTCATGAGCAGTTGGGCCCCAAGCCAGGCGCACGAGCTGGGCTTTCAGTTTTTTACCCAGGACTTCCAAATTCAAGAGAGTGGAAGTCAGGACTTGCTGATTCAGAATTTTAGTGCATGTACTGTAATGAACAAGTTAACTTTGTAACTTCAAAACAATCTTGTTTAAATATTCTATCACAAAATTATATTGTCAGAAAACTACAAAACAACATGTATAAGGAAATCACACAAGTATAAGACATAAGATAAGCTTTCATACCAAAAACTTATATAGCCCCAGAATTAAATGTTGTTTTACTTTTAATGTTCCTCTAATGAGCAAAATGCATTTTGTAATTTGCTTCATATGCAGACATGAAAAGTATAAAATCTAATTCTGCAGCTACATGTATAAAAGCATTGGGGATAGGGGGTAAAATACATGTACCTGAGTAGGTATATGCAGGAAATGGCAAACACACAACTTTTTAATTTGTTTTAGTTAGAACACAAACTGGAAGCAAACTTTCTTGGGACAAGGCCCACTTATTAAGGTTAATGTTCTAAAATTTCAAACAGGCCAGACGCAGATCAGACGGCTTCTGAAGAAACCATCTGATCAGGGTCTTCCCGGTTTGCTTTTCTGACATGCATTTTGTGAGTTCCAGCTCTGAGACCCACATTTGATTCGAGAACAGAAAGGGAAAGTGTTCAAAATTTTAGAACATTTACATACCTGCTGATTTGACATTCCCTCTCCAGAAGCAGCTGCTTTGCCTGATGAAGCTGCCTTTTCAAGTTTGCTGCTTCTGGAGTGTTTCCACCATAACCATGCAATATTCCATTTGGTAGAGAACACTGCAAGTTGTTTGTAGCACACTGATCACAACGCATATCCTTAATAGTTACACCTTGTTCAGATATTGCACTGTTTGGACTAGGTTCAGAATTGTGTTTTAGGGTAGATTCTAGTTCTGATAAAAGCTCTTCTTCTGAATCCACATCAGAAATTTCATCTTTTAATGTTTTAGCACTTTCAGAATTCACATTGTCCAATCCTTTCTGCTCAACTGTTTGCGACTTTTTAGTCTTTGGAATGGCCCCATTGTTATGAGATATATTTGAATCATCAATCTCTAAACTAACATCCCTATCACATTCTGATGTTTCATGGTTCTGTTGGATATCTACAGTATCATTTAAAGATCTACATGTATCTAGACTGAGAATTGCTGGTTCAACTACATGTATGTCAGGGCATACAAAACCATTATCATTAATCTCAATGTTATTTGAATGTTTACTGCTCTCATTTGTACCCTCAGACTGTGACTCTTCAACATCATAAGAAGCCTCAATGTTCGTATCTATATGATCTGCATTCACTACTTGTACTTGCTCAGTGTTCAGATTCACTGTCTCATTGTCACAATGTTTTGTTTCAGCCAAAGCATTAGTACTTGCTGCCACGACATCAACTTCAGCTTCATTCTCTGATTGGCTCTGACTAGATTCACCTTTCTGACGGGCTAATGAAACACTCTGATCACATTCTGGCTCATAAGATTCAGAGTCATTCTTATCTTTTACTGACTGATCTGTTGAGGAGACTTTGTTTTGACAAGCGGATACCCCTACTTCACTTAGATTAATGTCACAACCAATCATTTCATCTTCTACTATTGGACATTCATTCCCACCAACATCTTTAAAGTCTGCATTTGTATGACTATCAGTTTGGATTTCAACACACTCAGGACAAGAAACATCTGACCATGCATTGTTGTCTTGGTTCTGATCTCTATTTAGAAGCCCTGAGGCAGCAGCTCCTGCAGAAAGTTCAATTTCCTGATCAGCTTCAGTTTCTAACAGACCATTTCCGACTTGCCCCTCAACATGAAGGCTACTGTCACCTTCTGGACCATGATAATAGTCTTCCTCTTCCGGTAATGAATTTGTTTCCCAATCCTCCTCATCTGAGATATTAGAGGCTGCCCCTAAATCTTCTATCATATTCTGAGGCTCAACTGTTTGTATTTTTAAACAATTATTACCCTGTGCACCAGTGTAGCTACTGAAATCTTCAGCATCAGACAATAACTGACTGCCTGGTTCAGTTCTATGTGATTCAACTGACGTTCCAAACTGTTGTGATTCAACTTCATCATTTGCCAACAAATATCTTTCAACATTGCCCCCTTCAGCCCCTTCTCCAGTATAAGCAAAAGAATTAATGGAATCTTCTGGCTCCAGAGACCATTCTGCTGCAGTTATCTCTATACTACCAACCAAAGGAAGGTCTTGTTCATCCTCTGCTTGAGTAGTATCACAACCATTCAAGTTGTTTTCACCATAAGATGCAGCTGAACCCACAAGCAATATATCTTCCTGATCTTCTTGGAGAATATGCAACTGATCTTCCTGCAAGTCATTCTGCAAACTATTTACACAGTCTGCATGTTCACCAATACCGCATACCAGTTCAGCATTCGGCTCTTCATCAGCCTCCAAGCTTGCTACGTATCCAGAATTTGACTCTGTATCAGCTTCTGACCTTTCATTTTCAGTAACCTGTTGCTCTTGAACACCTAGTAAGCCATCAGAGTTGGATGCTTGTCCAGCAGCAGAAATGGCTTCTGCTTCTAAACCATTGGCTTCTGCATCATCTAGTTCTTCATGTAATGGCTGGACTGCGTCTGCTTCAGGCTCTGGGTTTTCTTGAATATCCCCATTATCTGGGTCAACGTCTGACATGTTGACATATCTGAAATCATTCATTCAATTAGTATAGGTAAATGTTCTTAGTCCTTAAAGCGCCAATCAGTAATGCAGCAGACGACAAATTTTGCTACATCTTTCCTAGTTGTTGACAAAAAATAAAGTATGATATTTCATGAGAATCATCTGCCAGCAGACGATTCTCATGAAATATTATGCCTTATTGTTATTTTCAAAAAGGCAACAAAATTTGAAATTGTCGTCTGCTGCAAATTATAGGTGTCCCTTTATGGGTTAAATTTTGAACACTTTTCTTTCTTTTCTGATTTCAAATAAAATGGTTACAAAGGCTGAAATTCAGAAATTGTTTGTTTGATCAGCAATCAGGGAAGACCCTTATCAGACCGCTTGAACCCCCCAACCCTTCGATCTCGAGTCAAGTATTCTACCACTGAACCACTGCGCTCCCTACCGTAATGCACAAAGTTATGCAGTATATGGATTTTATTCGGAGCCTCAATAAGTGGTCAAAATTTAGTGGGATTGATAACAGGAATATGCTAAAGTATTGGTCTGCTGATAACCTTTGCAAACAGTTTGGACCCAAATTAGGCCTCCCAAAATGGCAAAAGTGATCTGGACCCAAACGGTTTCATACTATAATAGGACATGTAAGGCCAAAAGATTTTTTGGAAAAAAAAACTTAAAGCTGCATAGTCTGTAACTTTTGACATTCTAATTTTGGAAATAAAGTTTCTATTTTTCAAGAATACAGTAAAAATACTCAAATTCAGGTAAACATTTTACCATTTTCATAAATTTTAACAAACTATATCTATCAAAACAACAGCATTTATGTTAAAAATCAACTGGCTAGAATTACAGATAGATTACAGTTACAGATCTGGTCTCTTTGAGTCAAAAAATATCAGCAGGCTACAAAGAAGCATGCAAAATTACTCTAATACTCAGTATGCCAGCTCCAAGAATGTGTAATGCATATTATACCTGTATTTCTCATTGAAAGACTTAAATTGGAATAATTTTGGGGCGAGATTTGCTCTTTTTTGCCCAAAATTTCATTGCAATTTGCTAGATGGAAGGCATAGTAAAATAAAATAGGTATCACTAATTATTTTACTAACAAATAGTAGTTTTTCAAACTGGAAGTCGTTTAGCCTTATCATTGTACAATGTATGTTACTATGTATTTTTGGACACAGTTATTAATCGCGACTTTTATTCAACTATTCTAGGTTTCAGTCTTTCATCATGTATCACTCCAGACACATATAATATGCTCATTTAGTACACTTGTCAGCACACACGGAAAAAATGTGTTCGAAATGAAATTACTTTCGCTGTTTCATAAAAAATAAAATCAGGTCTGGGGCCTTGTTCCTTATTTTCCTCTGTTAACAAAATATGGTTAGCGGTGATGTACACTATGCGCAACAAAGGGGCCATCTGTTTTGACAGTTGTTTCACACCTTATAGCTGCAATTAAAGAAGACACACTCCAGAGATGCACAATTTGCATGCAGGTAAATGTTGTTTGGGTTTTTGTTGTCTGCTGATTTTTCCCCAAAATCAACTCTTTCAAAGTACAATATCAGAGTGTCAAAGGTTTGCAAAGGTTAGCAGCAGATGATACAAGCACTGGGTAAAGAGTATAAATTTGTATCCAACACATGATAAATGGTTAGGGGGCACATTTCATTTTCACACTTTAAATGCTACATTTGACTGTAATGCAGTATTTTACATGATGAGTACCCTTGGCAGGTAGCAAACAGTTTTTGCACTCAAATCAACTATTACATTTTAATGAATTCCACCGAAGTGAAAACCAAAAAGACATCCACATGTTCAAATGACCAATAAAAACTCAATTGACCACTCAATTTTTCAATCCAGTAATGACCACTTCTGGAGTATTGGTTGTAAAATCTATGGCTACCCAGACAAAAGTTTGCGTCCCAGGACGCCTAATTCTGCATTTCCGAGAGCTCTGAATTTCAATCAATTAAAAGATTTATTTATTATTCAATTAATTTACAGTCTGAAACCATTTTAATTTATTATCATAAAGCGTACAGCCCACTCCACATCTTGACCCTAATGAGCATGAACCTTTCAAAACCCAATCTGGAATGAAGTTTATTCATGCAGAGTGACTCAATATAAAAGTCCCACCCAGATAGATCATGTCATGGCATCCGAGATCAAACGGGCAACCACATGGTTTGATTGTTATTGACTCGTGTAAGTGTGAATATCTGACTGTTATTTTAAGATGATACAAAATATGAAATAAACATGTGGAGGAATTTATACTGGTACTTTAACTGTTTAAAGCCAGGTAATCAGTGGTTGTTTTTTTTTTATTTGCAGCAGTTCTGTGTGCCTGAAGACTCTGGTCTCGGCCTTTCTATGCTTCCCAGCCACAATTTTATTGTCCCAGGATGCTGCCTTGATAAGGTGTCCCAGATAATGCACCAGTGATTTGCATCCACTGCTCCCTCACCTACAGGGATGGGCAGGGATAGTGTCTCCTTCACTTTTCAGAGCCCTGGTATGAAACCCGCCCTGTGGGGACACGCTGATGGTAACAACCCTGCTCTAAGCCCCATCCTACACAACAGAAAATCTCACCCACGTAAGTGACCCAATATTATAACCCCAGCACTTCCCCGGCACTGCGGGGACAATCAAAAGGTAATTGCCCTGCACCTTAGCAAGGCTATTCCACAGCTATCCCACTACAGAACAGTCTCCTTGATAACAAGGTTGGGCGGTTGAAACCAGTGGTGATTTCAGAGCTCTCACTAACTGACGGTTTGCAGTTCTGAACTCCCGTTTTTGGTGCTGGGACTCCTATTTTTGAAGGAGGCTATATTCCTTTTGTATTGTGGGACTCCCACTTTTTGGCAAAGAGGGCTCTGGGACTCCTGTTTTCAAAATCCTAGTGAGAGCTCTGGGTTTTAACCAGCGGTTTTAATCGGTTATAACCGCCCCGATCAATACTCCAGAAGTAGTCAATACTGGTCATTTGAAAAATTGAGTGGTCAGGTGAGATTTTTAGTGGTCATTTGAAAAATGGGTCACTTTGATGGAAGTGATTAAAAATATAAAATGTAGTTGATTTAGCGCAAAAAATTGTTTCGTCCCTGTCAAGGGTACTCATCAGATAAAATACCACATTACAGTGAATGTAGCATTTAAAGTCACTTAGTGTGAAAACTGTATGAAAGGAAATGTGCCCCCATGATGTGTGTTGGGTTACTCTTTGCCTGCTAGTATCACCTGCTGATAAACTTTGCAAACAGGTTGGACCCAGATCAGGACTGAAAAAAATGTTTGACCTGATCAGCATCCAAGCTGTTTGACACTCTGATATGGTATTTATTAAAGAACTCTTTCAAATAGTTGATTTTGGGGGAAATCAGCAGATAACAAAAACACAAACATTACCCTGCATGCAAAGAGTGTATCTCTGAAGTGTGTCTTTTTTAATATAGCATTAAGGTGTTAATATAGCATAGAGGTGTGAAACTGCTATCAAAACAAATGTTCCTTTAAATAAACACCATCAATAAGGTGTTGATCCTAATCAGTAAAGATTAAGTTAATAACCATAGTCCTGCTGAGCACAGATATGCCCCCTGTAGCTTCAGAATATGATAGCTGATCATGATCACAGTTTTCAATGCAGTCTGTGTATAACTTGTAACTAGTGATATAATGCAACCAAACTGGCTGAAAAGTTTGATTTTGAAGTTTGTTTGTTTGTTTGTTTTGTTGCTTTACGTCCCAAGTCAACAGCTATGGTCATTGCGGGACGGTCAGTTCAACTAACCACACTTTTTCCTGGGCAAGCTTGAACAAGCAGTTAACCAGTACTTCGTGCACATACTTTCGCTTGTAACAGACAACAACCCTTCTTGAATGATTCAGCGGAAGGGAGGAGAATGACCGTAGAAATTATTTCATGATCAATCTCCACGAAAGTATGGGACCGGGCCGGGATCGAACTCGCGACCCCTGGATCTGCAGTCAGACTCGCATCTGTTGCCAGACACGTTACCGACTGCGCTACGCGGCCCGTTGAGATTTTGAAGTGACTTATTCACCAGAATAAGGGTGAAAAATTACCATCATACGGAGTGTTGAAACCAGAGTGAATTCAGATTGCCTCGGCTTGATTTACCAGTATCAGATTATGAAAGTGTTAGGATTAACAAGCTATTTCACAAAATGACCCTATATAGAATTTAGATCTTGTAAACCATTTTTGTAGATGGCAAGTGATATGTGCTATATGGAATGCTGCAAAGTTCCTATGACTATATTATATTCACACAGATGCACAGAAAAAGCCTGATGTTAGTAGATCAGAATGAACCCTAAGCTTGCAGTAGCAACTGAGCACCATTGACAATTTTGTCTACAGGATAGAGGCATATGCATTATCAGAGTTCTCACTAGGATTTTAAAAATAGGAGTAACAAGGCTGTCTACCAGAAAAGTTTGGAGTTTTACCATACTTCTCTATTGCGGCTTTTGAAAAAGTTGGAGTCAGAATCAAAAAGTTGGGGTAAAATAATCCAAATTTGGAGTTAATGAGAACTCTAATTATGTATGTTGAGTCAATCAACCACTTCAAATGACCAGCAATCGACCAGTAATGACCTGTTAAAACCAGTTTTAACCGCTGGCCCGGTCAATATGAGTATTGACCGCCTTTTTGCCAACCTTGCGGTTTGATATAGATCCAGAACCTACCCTGAAACCTGGAGATTCAAAAACTAGGGGTAGGTCCAGATTGCAGCAATGGGCAGCAACATCTTCAGCCTTCAATGACTCATTTCATCCACGAACAATACGCCAGTGGAATCAACTACCAGTCTACGTCACCGATGCCACAAGGGTTCAAGACTGCTCTAGCCAACCATAGAGCAACACCCTCCAGGACACTGTAATCAGCCAAAGACCTGTACATAGTTTTAAACTCAAATCAGGGTTTGCGCTAGGATTTATTTTTCTTTCGCCACCATTTTCGCCAATCAGATTTTTTTTGTGCCATTTTCTCAAACTTAGAGCCAGATTTTGGCCATTTGTCGCCCAATTATTCATGTGGTTTGATAGGGAAAGGAAGTACAAATCTGATCTAATATGAATATTTAATTTGATATTTTTCCCGTTCTAAGAAGTCATCAATTATATCAAAAATCAAACTAGATACATGTATCTTCAAGCAATTTATGAATTCTCAAACTTCAGCATTTTCAAATTTGATACATGTACCTAAGAGTTATTAATCCATATAGGATTCCAAGTAGATTAAATCATTATCCATTAATATTACCTACAAAATGCCTGATGCAAAACGTATAGTAGATATCAAGGAATAATTTCTCATCAATTACATGTATTATATGTAGCAGTAACATATAATATATACTATTTACAAACTATAATTGTACAAGTTATAACAAAAGATAAAGTAGGGAGGGAGGGTGGGTGATTTATCAAAATGGCGGACTTCTCAGAACGTCTTTTCTTTGTCAAAACTATTCAAACTGTGAAGATTTGGCTCAAAATATTTACCGTAATAATCTATGTATATCAGCCAATGAAAGGAAGGTTTACATTTATGGAGCTGAAGGTAATTAACTGAAACGGATTGAAAAAGGCCCAAACTGCTTTCATAATTAAATATTTTTATGGGATAAAAATCCCCCAAAAAGAGCCAGGTTTGGGGGCATTTTTCGCAAAAAATGTCTTCTGTCTTTAACCCCCTTAATTCTGGTGGATTATTGTACACACATTGATAAAACAACTAAGGAATAGTCCATTTTGTATTTAAAGCGGTTGACAGTCTTTAAATTTATGTATATTTGTACCTGGAGATTGTTGATTTTTCTTAACAGAGCAAACACTGATGAAATGCTGTTTGGGTATTCACTGCTTGCCAAAGTACCTGTTTGCAAGTATTCAGAATAAATAGGATTAACCAACATTGTACGTTTAAGGTGTCAAGCAAATAATGATACACAGGGATGATAATGATCAGACTTTCGATGTAATTGTCAAACTTTCCATAGAGTTTATATGGAAAACCTCTATTCAGGTTTTTTTCCAGGTTTGAGCACCTGAACGTGAGACAGGTTATTTTTTAACACGTCGTTTGTTTAAAAATAATTGCTAATATATGTATGACGCCAATTTTAAAATAATATGACTTTTTTCTCTCGATTTTTTTGGTATTTGATTTTAGTGATTAAAAGTTTGCAATCAATGTTATTCTCGCTTAAATATAAAATTATAAAAGATCATATAATACTTTGATTAAAATGTTTAAATTGGGAAATTATATGTTAAATAGAACGAATAACTGCCTTGCCAAAGTAGTTTGCTAAACATATTTTAACAAGGGAGCTAATTCAAAAATATTAGGGGAGAGCACAATTGCATAATTTTTACCTCGGAATACAGGCCCGAATTTTTCTGACAAAACAAATTTAAATCAAGTGAGCCATAACATCATCTACCTTTTAAATAAAAGGGTTTCTGTTTAGAAATGATAGGTTCAGATATCCGAAACTGTCGAAAAAAGCACTTTGAACAGGGTGTGCAGTTGCTGGGTTGGGGAGTTCCGGTTGAAGGAAGGCGGTCTTCTTCACAGAGCTCTACTTTTTCTTCAATTCTTTATTTCCTCACCCCAAACGACTGTATTTCATACTGACAAACATTTCTGATTGATTAATCTCCATTTCTGGTGACTCGTTTGCTTATTTTAGTCCGTTATTTCTTATAAATCAGTATTTCCACTACAGCTGAGTCCCAGAAAAATGACCTTGACCTCCATGAACCATGTAGGTAAACATCCGGTTTGAAAATCACCTGTTTTCGTGACTCATCTATTTTTGGTATGTTTCAATTATTCATCACCTATGCTGTCATTTCTGCTTGCCTTTTGGTCAGATATACTGTTACACAGTATGAGAAGGATGCAAAGAAGCATGTGACTGATCTTAGAAGTAACCATTATCCCCTCTGCTCATCTTTAACTAGTCAATTCGTGACTTCGTTAAGGATAGGCAGGTCACTTATCATGGGCCCTGTCTGCAGACAGAAAAGTGTCCTACTTTATCTATGCAGCCTCTTATTAGCCCAATCTTATGCTCCAGAGCCAAATCCTGGCCCTCGTGCAATCAAGTACCCATGTGTCATATGTGAGAAAGCTGTACGGTGGAACACTCCTGGAGTATGTTGTGACAGTTGTGACAGGTGGTACCACCAAAGATGTATGGGTATGTCAGAAGGAGTTTATTGTGGCTTGAAAAATGTAAGCTGGGAATGTTTCCATTGCGGAGTACCTAATTTCTCAACTAGTCTGTTCGACACAACCATATTTGAAACATCAAACTCTTTTTCATACTTGAATGAGACCAGCAACACTGAAGCATCAGACCTGAGTTTTTCCAATCCCATTGCCACATCTTCGCCTACAAAGTTTTCACCAGGCCGTACTGACCTCCCCTTGAGGGTGTTGGTTATCAATTGCCAGTCTATTAAGTCGCCAGGAAAACCAGCCCAGCTCCAGAATATCATTCAGTCAACACGGGCAGACATTATTATCGGCACTGAATCATGGCTCAGCCCAGACATAAAATCGGCAGAGGTCTTTCCATCGTCATTCAACTGCTACAGAAGAGACAGACCCAAAGGTCAAGGTGGTGGCGTTTTCCTACTAGTCTCCAATCTGTATGAAAGTGAAGAACCAGAAGAGCTCAAAGTTGATCAGAACTGCGAACTGGTATGGGCAAAGGTAAAAGTACAAGGATCAAAAGACCTTTATGTGGGATCCCTCTATAGACCCCCTGACATCCATGATCCGGAATACTTGGAGACACTAAGATCATATCTGGCCAGAATCCCAACACACAACGGGGCTCACCTCTGGATTGGTGGAGACTTTAATTTGGCAGATATTGACTGGGATGCAGAGTGCACTAAACCTTATCCAACGCATGGGGCACAGTGTCATCAGTTACTGACTATTACAAAGGACACATTTTTGGAGCAAGTAGTCACAGAACCAACAAGAGTCACGGAGTCCAGTTCCAACATTTTAGACTTGTTCTTCACCAATAATGAGACCCTTGTCAACCAGGTTCATGTAATCCCAGGTATTGGTGATCACGAAGCAGTCTTCATAGAGTCCAGCCTTCGACCAATGAAGAAAGTGACTTCACCTAGGAAGATCTTTCAATATCATAAAGCGGACTACGAGGGTTTCAAAGCTGAACTTAGGGACTACACTTCTGATTTCTTATCCAAAGCACCATCAACAGATATCAACACACTCTGGAAAGACTTCAAGACTAAAATCCATCAACTTATGGAAAAATTCATTCCACAGAAATTAATTCGAGGAAACAAGACCCATAAACCATGGATAGACAAACATGTGAGGACGTTGCAGCGAAAGCGGAACAAACTCTTCAAAAAACAGCGGGCTTCTCACCGTGCTAAAGACATATCACATTACCGACACATCAAGGCAAAGGTACAGAAAGCTGAACGCCAGGCTTACTGGAAGCATGTAGAGAATATCATAGATATTGGAGACCCTGAGAGTGACCATCAACCCAACAAGCAGAAGAGATTCTGGTCTTTTATCAAGTCGTTACGGAAAGATAGCAGTGGTGTGGCCCCCCTAAAAGAAAACGGCAAGATGCATGCAGATCCAAAGGACAAGACTAACATCCTAAACAGGCAATATGAATCGGTCTACACAAAGGAAGATACCAACAATGTACCCAGTCCATCAGGTCAACCATACCAGCCCATGGAAGAGATCACAGTAACAGAACATGGAGTACGTAAACTTCTGCTCAAGATCAACCCACGGAAAGCATGTGGACCAGACATGATCTCTGCCAGGATACTCAAGGACTTAGCTGTTGAATTAGCACCTCTGCTTACAACCATCTACCAAAAATCCTTTGACTGTGGAGAAGTTCCTGAGGACTGGAGATCAGCAAATATCACACCAGTATTTAAAAAGGGAGACCGATTCAAAGCAAGCAACTACCGTCCAGTATCATTGACGAGCCTGTGCTGCAAGATACAAGAGCATATCATCACTAGCCACATCCTTAAACACTTAGAAGATAACAGCATTTTAACAGACTGTCAACACGGCTTCCGGGCACGACGAAGTTGCGAAACTCAACTACTGACACTGGTGCATGAGCTTGCGGATTCCATTGACAGAGGGAAACAGATGGACTTAGTCATACTAGACTTCAGCAAGGCATTTGATCGGGTACCTCATCAACGTCTTCTAGCCAAGATCAACCATTATGGTATACAAGGTCAAACCTACAAGTGGATTGAGTCCTTCTTGTCTGACAGAAGCCAACAGGTCATTGTCAATGGAGCTGTTTCAGATAAAGCGCCAGTGGTTAGCGGTGTGCCGCAGGGAACTGTCCTTGGTCCTCTCCTGTTCCTGCTGTTTATCAATGACTTACCAGATTGTGTCATGGCAAAAACAAGACTGTTTGCAGACGACTGTGTTATCTACAGACCTATTAAGACAACAAAGGACTGCCTACAGCTACAAGAAGATCTGCACAGACTGGCTGAGTGGGAAGACAAATGGGGGATGTGTTTCCATCCAGAAAAATGCAGTATCCTTAGAGTTACTAGAGCAAGATCACCAGTTCTGCACCCCTACACACTGAAAGGACAGATCCTACAAACAGATGAACAGTCAAAATACCTCGGAGTTGACATAACAAGTAATCTTTCCTGGAATCCACACATAGATCGGATTGTGAAGAAAGGCAACAGCATGCTAGGTTTCCTTCAACGGAACTTACGAGTAAACAGCCGTGAGACAAAAGCATCTGCATACTTTACACTTGTACGTCCGAATCTAGAATACTGCTCAAATGTATGGAGCCCTTACACCATCCAGGCAAAGAAAAGGATAGAGATGGTCCAGAGGCGAGCAGCAAGATATGCTACAAATAGATATAGGAACACAAGCAGTGTTACAGACATGCTGGAGGACCTCAACTGGGATACACTTGAAACAAGAAGATCCAAGTCACAAGTTACGATGATGTTTAAGATCATTAATGGCCTAGTGGATATCCCAGCTGCTGACTTTGTTGCCCCAGCCTCAACCAGAACCAGATCACACCATGGCAAGAAGCTGAGACAATATGCTACATCTACGGACACCTTAAAGTACAGCTTCTTCCCCTGCACCATTCCATTGTGGAACTCCCTCCCAGCTACCTTAGCTGAAGCCCCCGACTTGGTATCCTTCAAGCGGGGGCTGTCTACCTTTTCATTCTAATACAGTCAGGGGCCAACTGCAAGTAGAACCTAGTGATGGCTAGAGCTGTGCTGGTGGGGCTACCATACCCTTTAGCGGTCACCGTAGCCAGATTGGTCTAGTTTGAAGGGTCGAATATACAGTTGGAAATCTTTCTTTAAATTTTCTTTCTTTCCTTATTACTGATTTCTATCTTTCCTATAGTTTCTCTTTCTCTACCGCCTACAGTATCATAATGGTCAATGGTGACAGAAGATACTTAACTATTAGATGTAGATGTAGATGCTGTCTTGAAAAGAGAAGCAATGCTACTGTCGGCTTTCGCATGCCTGGTAATGTCTAGTGAGCGATGCCGTCAGATGAAAGAATGGCAAAGTGAACACCATGCAAATCTTTCTCCTTTCTCACAAAGCTTGATGGAAAGCTCGAAGCAATATATCTATCTTCTTACGAGTGGAAAGTGAGCTTGATTTTTTCTTCTTTGTGCACGTCGATGCACAGGAGCTTGAAGTTCGGTCCTTATATCACCTATATAGCCTCAAAACCAAAAGCTCATAATGTCATTACGTAGTAATGACCAGGAGTGAATAATACATAATGACATTGTGAGTGTTTGGTTTTGAGGCTATAGGGGTGATTTAAGTATCGAACTTCAAGCTCCTGTGGTCGATGTAGCGGTCTTTTCAACATGTTTAAAGTTACGAATTCAGAAAGCTATGTAATGACTATTATTATTGACCACAAAAAGCAAAGATGTCACGATGATGGTGCAGTTTATTTCATGCACAGCATGGCACCATGTATATTTTAGTCTGTAATTATGACCGTTACCGGTAGCAGCTGTTAAAAGTGTGTGCCGATCGCCGTAGGTTATAAACATTTATACTGGGTCCGAGGTTATCAGCGCGTGTCCAGGTGTGACTTGATCAGCTACTGAACACTGGGTGGGAGCGAAAAGTACACGTGACCCATTCTGTTGATCTGTATAGTGGACAAATCCTGGTGTGAAGCATGTCCGGTAAGTTTCAGAGTGTTTATTTTTGTGATTTAATATTATTTACCTTGAATATTTCAGCTTCATACCAGTAGTACAAGAAGCATAAGTAAAGGTCTTTTCGATGTATTACTCCGTTTTTTCTGTTTATTGCCGTGATTTCGATTAATTACACGTTTATTCTTAGAAAATCATCATTCTACTTTCGATTTTAAAATCAACACCGGTACGTTTTCATGTATATTTGCAGAAAACGCTATTTGAAATGACTGATGTTGCATTATGAGTATTTCATGATGTATTTTGTTTCAGATTATATTAATATTTCTAAATGCCATGCTATGTAAGTACAATTAATTGCAATGGAAATCGTAGAGGGGTCAAAAATTGTTCTGCATCGCGTGTTGCAAAACTGACTATCAGCACTGGCTGTCGTGTCGCAGGCATGCTGTATAGTATGTTATGATAATATTATAAAGGGGTTTCGATGTTTTTTGTAGGATAGCATTTAAATATGTTCGAATTTCTTTTTTTAAAGTGAAAAACTTGGCAGATGCACACATAGTTTATTGAATACTAATAGTACAAAGTGACACTCTTCTAGTCGTGGGGGTTCCTAGGCAATGACTATCCGGGGGTGGGGGGAGGTATATTTAGGTTCGGAGCAGTATGTTTGGTAAAAAATTTCAGAAAAGTAATACTTTTGGGAGTATGAAGATTTGTGGATTTTTTTTTTTGGGGGGGGGGGGGGGGGGAGAGAGGGGGTCATTACGAAATCGGACTTTTTTTTGAGGGGGGTCATTTCTATACATTTTAGGGCTTTTTAAGGTCAAGATACAGAATGAGAATATTTTTTCGGCCGCAAAATTTCAAATATTTTTGGGTATGCCTGAGGGTGGAAGCCTATGTATGAAGAAAAATTGAGAGTACTTCCTGGAGTGTCTTTGAGTACAGATTTATACTTCTACTTTAGCCTTGTATGGCGGGCTCCGGATTAGGATGCTTCAAATGACCAGGCTAGAGGCACAGTTTGATAATCCTGATCATAACTAAGAAATACGATTCAGAAATGTCTCCATCTAGGTGGGAAAGTCTGAAAGCCCTTTACTCCAGGAAGCCATTGCATCTTATATAATCATCATGTATAAGTGCATGACTGATCCTGGTTATCTCAACTTGATGGCCGGCTACGGATACGGATGCGTTTCTCTAGCATGTTCAAATAGACCGAATTGCCTCCTTCAAGACGAGAAAGGCTAAAAGTCTTTCACTCGAGGAAGCCATTGTTTTGGTGTATTACTTGTCCTGGATATCCCAACTTGGTTACAGAAATTCCGGAAGATCTAAATGAGTAGTTAAGCATAAACATGCTTATTTCACTAGATTAGCATGCGCGGATCTAGAGGGGGATATGGGGTCCAGACCCCCCCCCCCCCCCCCCCCCCCCCCCCGGAACATAACATTAAGTTAAATGTGTTTCTATAGAAAAAAGCATTTGGACACCCCCCCCCCCAGATGACATTTCTGACAAAGCATCTATGAATTTAAAATCATTTCAAATCTACGACGAGATAATAACGGCCCTTTATCACGCCACTTGTATCAAACAATGTGCAAGCAATGTTTTAAAGATGGTTTGCAGAAAGTATTTCGATACGTATTATATTTCATTGTCTAGCAACGAAACTCGATGGAAATTCTATTTTTGACAATTATTGACAGATCTTGTTATGGTATAGCAACAGTTTGTTCCAGAAAATAGTCAAATATGCATTTAGATATTAAAAGCAATTACTAAACACAATGAAGTACTCATAAATATGATACTTATGCAATAATTTCAATTCTGGAATGAACCATTATAGGTGGGGGTGGGTGTTACTTTTGTTGGTGATTTTTGTTTAGGGAAAATTGTCTTATATTCACTGTTTCTGTGGAATAAAATTCAAATGCCTAAATTAAAATTGTTGCATTTAGTAAAAATGGATGTATGCATTTTATTTGCAACAAATGTATAAATTGATGCCGCTCACTTTTGTAATGTGTTTCCATAGCTACGCTTTATTTCAGCATGAACGCATGGCATAAGATCGCGCTCTTTGTTTGCTTAGCAACAGCAACCTTTACTTTGAATGATCATGTTTTTGCATATTCTGAGGCAGGATAGTTCAAATGTGCCAAATTTGACTGTCGTACGTCAACTTAATTAAAAGATATTATCAACTCTCTTTTAATTTTGAGTTACCCTCGTATATAACTTGAATTTGGGCAGAAAACAATGTGTGTCTTAAGAGATCATTTTAGTGCTATCATAGGCCAGCTCTTCAAACATTACCCTAGGTCTATAGACTAGACTACTAGCTATAAAAGTTTCAGGATATCTTTTTTTACAAGATATCTTTATTTATGTCCAACTTTGCAAAGGGAACTGACTCGAAAAATGCAAAGGGCAATAATCGAAAAAATAAAATAACATTTTTTAAAAATCTTCACTAGGTTATCTACTGTTTATCCTCTATCAGCCTTTCAAGTTTGTTCAAAGCTCCTAGCTGTAAAAGTATTTGAGATATCAAGTTTTCTGTGTTCAAATTTGCAAAGCGCAATAACTGATTTTTTTTTAATTTTCACCAGGTAATCTCCTCATCTCTTCTATCAGCTGACAAAGTTTGGAGCTCCTAGCTGTAATAGTTTTTGAGCAATCTTAATTACAAAGTTTCATAATGGCCTCTAAAAAGGGCATTAATCCACAAAGGGAGATAATCCAGACTTAATGAATTACGGGTCACTTATATTTTGATGAGAAATATAACTATAAAATATAAAACCCTATCTTAAATTTTGAACCGACTCACGTACCGACAAGCTTATTTCAATATGCCCCTTCAACTTTTCCAAAGTTGTGGCAATAATAAAATTACACGTTTGTGCATTGACCTAATAAAATACTTGTCATATCCACTATATTGTAACCTTTTTTTATTATCAAACAGAGTAAACCCTGATCAGGCAACTCTGACAAAAGCTGCTGATCTGTGTCTGCCCTAATTGAAAACGTGTTAAAGGCGTCTCTCATTGAGGTAAACGGTTAACGTAGCTAAGCTTCACATACTTCAGCATATTTTTTTGTTGCAAAGAAAAATATTTTTCAAATAAAATTATAAACTACTGCATATCAAAATCGACACACGATACAGAAAAATCGAAGTGTATCAGCACAAACTATACACTAGTTCTGCGACATGCCATGCAGTCTGAAATTTTTGGGAATGGTCACTAATGCTCCTCGTGTGCTTTCATACGCATTTCTAACGACATTTATCTTAAGTGAATGTCATCATAGATCATTACTCTAACTTAAAAAGGCATTGGCCGATGTTTTGTTTCAATCAAAGCGCTCACTCTGTTGATTTTCTGTTCACAGGTGGTGTGTAATTCTCGCAAGCAATAGTGATTTGCGGACGAAAAAAACAATTTATACCATAGAAAACGACATCTTTTTGTGCCCAAAGCTTTTCAATAAGAAGAACAAGAATAAATAAAATACGCTTACCAAGTTGTCTATGTCCAAAACCTCATTACACAGATGACAATACACACACCGTCATCAAGGTCATAGAAAACACAAGGATTTGTCCACTATACAGATCAACATAACGGGTCACATGTACTTTCGCTCCCACCCAGTGTGAATTGTGTGGTCGATAATTGGGGTGTTAATTGACAATTAAGATACACATTGATGACCATTAAGCGGCACGAGGCAATGACTTGCCAGACAAAAAAATATACTTGCGATTTTTCTTTCGCCAATAGTTGTCGCCAAATTAATATTTTTTGCGCCAAATTTATTATTTCTTCGCAGTTTGTGACAATGGCGATCGGTAGCGCGAACCCTGCACTCACCAACAAGTACTGCATCCATGACACTGAACTCCAAACTGTCAAAGATGCCAAGTACCTCAGTTACAGCCAGTTCAGACCTATCATGGAACAAACACGTGGACAACACAGTCAAAAAGGCCAAAAACAAGCTTGAACTTCCTGAAACGGAATCTACACGGTTGCCCTACAGGTGTAAAGGACCAGTGTTACAAGTCCCTCATGAGGCCCACATTAGAGTACTCTTCCTGTGTATGGGACCCACATACTCAGAGTAATGTCAACAAACTGGAAATGGTGCAACGAAGAGCCGCCCGGTTAGTAAAAGGTGAATATGAAAAGAACAGCAGCGTGACATCGATGTTGACAGATCTCCATTGGAATACTCTCCAAAAAAGGAGGATGCAAGTAAAGTCAGCCATGCTCTACTGGATTGTGCACAACCTGGTTGCCATCCCTGCCACACCTTTCCTTATACCAGTAAGAACTTCCAGAGGACACAGCATGAAGTTCTTCATCCCTCAGTCAACAGTGAACTCACATCTATACTCCTTCTTCCCAAGCACCATCCGCATATGGAACCAGCTGCCAGAGTGTGCCATCTCAGCTCGCAGCTTAGAGGCCTTCAAGCAGCGACTGCCGCTCTACACCTTCCAAACACACCATGAAATCATGTTTTAGTCTGTACATATAGACTGTTTTTAAAATCTGCAGAATCTTTCTCGGACGGCACATGTACATTTCACATAGTTCGAAAATAACCGATCAAACCAAGGATGAACTACAATGGGAAGAAGAAGACGTCATGGATACAAATGACTGGTGTATTTCGAGACCAACCGTGCCGAAGAGGCTGTGGATTGAGGATATTTCTTTCTTTCGTTACTGGTTCGCTCATACATGAGCATTACACCAGGGAGTGAGAATTTGGAAATTTTGATAAAATAAAAAACAAAAACAACACAAAACAAATAAATGTCACAGTCACGTGACGAATTCCCCCGAAGGAATTGGTCTAACATAAGACACATTTAAGGAAAGTTAGCTGTCATATGGGAGATATGCTCCAGACATGAAAAACCTAGAAATGAGGCCAGAAGCCAATGTCTAGGTCAAAGTGACCCAAAATGGTATGCACCACATCGCCATCCCAAGAGGGATCAACACACCAAATTTGGGATTCCTACATCAAATAATATAGAAGATATGCTCCAGACACGATTATTCTAGAAACTAGGTCATTGGTCAAGATAACAGTGACCTAAAAATGGTATGTGACACATCAGCATCCAAAGATGTATCCAATACAGCAAATTTGGGATTCCCATCTCAAATATAGGAGATATGTTCTGAACATGATTATTCTGCAAAATAGGTCAAGGTCAAAGTGACAGGAAAATGGTTTGTGACACTACCAGTGCATCAAATTTTTTTTCAAGAGTGGTGGGCCATAGTGACCCATGGAGCAAAAAATGGGGGGTCATTTTCTAAAATGATGGGCCCAAAGATATGTTGAAATTAGTATTGTATTTCCAAAAGGTAATATTGATAACTTAACACTGGAAACAATGTTGGAACTTTGAGAAACCTATCATAGCAATCAATTATATATGGACATGCAGAGGCCTTCCTACTCAACTTAGGAATTGTACACTCACATTCACAGTCCAATTTCAGTACATTTCCTACAAGGTATGTGATCTAAAGTTGGGTCTAGCACTCTATATATAAGGTCAATTTTAAAACTATAGGTTAGCTTAATTATCTTACTTTCAAATAAGTCCCTAAACTTTCCATTGATGTAACACCATTAAAATGTAATCAATAAACCCCTTGTAGTATATATTTGGTAAGAACAATGCTGCCTTACTCAATCAAGTTGACTTCAAAGTGAATCAAACATAATCTTAAAATAATGAAATAAAGGGAGCTAATCACTCATCTAAAACGTTAGGACAACGTATAAGCATGTGCCGATCTTCTTTTTTTTTTTGACAGAACAGACTTAAGTGAGCCGTTACATTGAAAAGGGTACTTAGCAGCTATTATGTTAGTGTGTGAGATGGATAAATTTACACATCTCTGTTAGAAACTATTTGGGAATTTGATCTTTAAACACAGAAGTGATGTAAAACTAAGCTTATTGGGCGAGACTTGCGGCGATATTACACAAATGCTGTGTCAACTGAACACCAGCCTTTTGACGAAGTTCCTTTTTATGTGTGAATTTATTGTAAACAAAGGAAGTTTTACCTCTGCCTGAGGCGTTTCACATCTCAAGTCCAGCAGAATACCGTTATCAGCTAAGTGACATTTTTTCACAGCTTAAAAGGATGCGCCCGTCGGACCCATTGCCTTGGAAAGTGGTGCGCCATATTTTGAAATCATGCGGTAATGGCGCGGGCGCACCGTAAATCTGAAGGCCTGCACTACGCCATCTAAAGTTATATTCACAAACCAAATTTGGGATTCCTACCTTTAATAATATAAGAGATATGCTCTGGACATGATTATTCTAAAAACTAGGTCAGAGGTCAAGGTCACAGTGATCCGTAAATGGTACATGATACTCCAACATCCCACGATGCATATACACATTAAATTTTGAATTCCTACCTCAAAGAATATAAGAGATATGCTCTGAACACAATAATTTTTAAAACTGTGTCAGAGGTCAAGGTCACTGACCAAAACCGTATGTGACACTTTGTCATCTCAAGATGCATATACACACCAAATTTGGAATTCCTATCTCAAAGAATATGTTAGATATGCACCTGACTTAATGCAGTATCTAGAAACTAGGTCAGAGGTCAAGTTCAAGGTCACAGTGACCCAATTATAGTATGCGACACTTTTTCATCCCAAGATGCATCATCACACCAACTTTGAGATTCCTACCTCAAATAATATAAGAGATATGCTCCGGACAGGATTATTCTAAAAACTAGGTCATAGGTCAAGTTCAAGGTCACAGTGACCCAACTATGGTACGCGACTATTTGTCATCCCAAGATGCATCATCACACCAAATTTGAGATTCCTAGCTCAAATAATATAAGAGATATGGTCCAGACACAATCTTTATAAAAAAACTAGGTCAGAGGTCAAGGTCACAGTGATCCGGAAATGATATGCAACACTACGTCATCCCAAGATGCATTTACACACCAAATTTGGAATTCCTACCTTAAAGAATATAGGAAATATGCACGAGACTCAATGCAGTTTCTAGAATCTAGGTCAGAGGTCAAGATCAAGGTCATAGTGACCCAATTATGGTACGCGCCACTTCGTCATCCCAAGATGCATCCACACACCAAATTTGAGATTCCTACCTCAAATAATATAAGAGATATGCTCCGGACACGATTTTTCTAAAAACTAGGTCAGAGGTCAAGGTCACAGTGACCCGAAAATGGTACGTGACACACCGTCACTCCAAGATGCACCCACATGATACCAAAATTGGAATTCCTACCTAAAAGAATATAGGAGATATGGACAGGACACGAAGCGGGACGAACGGACTGACGGTGCGATCACTATATGCCTCCCAAAGTTCCTTTGGGGGCATAAAAACAAAACAACACAAAAAAAAAACACAAAAACTTTTGGCTGAATTTTTGTTTAAATAAGGAGTGCCCTAAACTCCTCTGTGGACTGGGTATTTGCCACAGAAGGAGGCAGACTATTCCAATGTGGAATAGTTCGGGGGAAAAAGGAATTCTTCAGGGCATCACTGTATGTCTGGTGTCTGCGGTATTGAGCACTATGTGATGACCTGGTAGTTTTCAAACTGTGAGCAGGGGTCATATACTTGTCTTTTTCAATAGACACTGCTCCACAATGAATCTTGGAGCGCAGTGGCTCAGTGGTAGAGTGCTTAACTCGTGACCGAAGGGCCGCGGGTTCGAGCCTCACCGGCGTCACTGCGTTGTGTCCTTGAGCAAGACACATTTATCCTAGCTTAGTACTGGTTCAACCCAGGAAGACCCGTCCCGCATAACTGAAAGATTGTTGAGTGGACGTAAAGAATAAAATCAAACAAACAAATCAAACAAACAATGAATCTTGCGAAAGAGAAGCAAGGAGGACTGGTCCCTCCGGGCCTCAAGAGATGGTCACTCAAGCTCATCAAGCATTTTGCCGACACTACTTGTGTTTCCCCATCTCCTGCAGGTCCAGCGGGGTGCTGTCCTCTGAACTTTCTCAATCTGATTAATCTGAAGTTTCAAGTGAGGGCTCCAAATGGGTGCTGCATACTCTAGTTTAGGCCGTACCAAAGTTTTGTATGCAACTTCCTTTGTACTCCTAGGTACAAAAGCCAAATTCCTGCGAAGGAAACCAATTGTCTTAGTTGCTTTGGAAGAGATTTCTGAGACATGCTGACCCCAATCCATGTTATCTGTAATGGTGATACCAAGGTATTTTGCCGACTGAACATTTTCCAAAGTTTGATTGTGTAGTGAGTAGTCGAAAAGAATTTGTTTTTGATGCTGATGCCGAGTCACTCTCATTGAGTGACATTTGGCTACGTTAAATTTCATTTGCCAATCAGCTTCCCACTGAAATAAGCTGGTGAGGTCTTCTTGCAAGGTCAAACAATCCTGAAGTGAATGTATATTCCTATACAAGACACAATCGTCTGCGAACAGGCTAACAGAAGACCTGATGTTATCCGGCAAATCGCTTATGAAGATGAGGAACAGGACCAGACCTAGGACCGATCCCTGGGGCACACCGGATAGCACTGGGACTGGATCTGAGGCTTGGCCATCTAAAACAACTTGTTGAGTGCTCCCAGAGAGCCATGAGTTGATCCACTTGTGGGTGGATCCTCTAATCCCATAATATTCCAATTTGTGTAATAGCCTCCTGTGTGGAACCTTGTCAAAGGCCTTAGCAAAATCCATTATGATTAAATCTGTCTGTTTGTGCCCACGATTAACAGCCCCATCGAGGTTGCTGATGATGTTGTGCACAAACTGGACCAACTGGGTTTCGCAAGACCTCTGACTTTGGAAACCATGCTGACAGTCAGCAAGTATGCTATCTAAGGCTAAGTGTTTGTTGATATTGCTGACTAAAATATGCTCTAGGGTTTTGCAGCAGATGCAGGTGAGCGACACCGGCCTGTAGTTAGCAGCATATTTTTCACCCTTTTTAAAGACCGGAGAAACATTTGCTTGTCGCCACTCATCTGGTACCTCGCCCCGAGCTAAAGACTCATTGTAGATGAGTGCCAGTATTGGAGAGATCTCATTGCTAAACTCTTTAAGTACTCTGGCATTCAGTCCATCCCGGCCAGAGGCTTTATGAACATTTAGTCCGCCCAACAGTTTGGCCATCCCTTTTGGGTCAACTGTTATGTCCCCCATGGAGGAAAACGGACTAGCCCCTTTCGAGGGCGGGTCAGAGTGGTCTTCACGTGTAAAGGCTGATTGGAATTGCCTATTACAAATGTTGGCTTTTTCCTTAGAATCTGTCTTAAGAATTCTGTTTTCTCTGAGTGATGTGATCCCATACGCGTCTTTTTTAAGTGATTTGACAAATGACCAAAACTTTTTAATCTTTTCAGGCTTGGGAGTGTCAGGATCTGAGCCATCATTCTCGAACGTAAATATATTGGAAACGTATTTCCAATAGGCATCTCTCAGTACCTTCTGAACATGTGCTCTGAACCGCTTGTAATGAATCTTGACATCAGGGTCCTTTGATTTGCGAGCATGAAGGTAAAGCTTATGTCTCTTTTTTACAAGCCGTTTGATCGTTGCATCGATCCATGGCATAGAGTATTTCGTGGAGACTGGAAATCTGGACTCATTGTTTCTCATTAAGGACTCACTAGTCTTAAAATCAGAGAGCGTTTGGGACGCAAGGAAACAAAACTAAAATTATCGCTGCAATTTAGCTGCAGTTTGATTATTCTAACATCAATTCGACTACCGCACCACGAAATCATATGACAACGACAAAAACCGACTTAGTTTAATACCTTTTTGGCTGCTTTTAGTTGTAATTACACTTATAAATACATAAAATCCAGTACGAGAAAAAATAACTGTTATTCTCGAAAAATATTATCCCAAACCCATTTAATCGTACTTCGTTGTAGACTGTCAGAAACATTGTCGCAAACATTCAGCACGCTAGCACGTACTCACCTGTCGCCTTTCGCTCGGTGCACACTGGGATTGAGCCGCCATTTTTATTAAAATATAATTATGTGATCACTGCTTGCATGACTCGGGGCTTTACATCCGCAAAGTATTGAATAAAAGAGAAATTATAAAGTGTCAAAAATTTAACCTTTTGCTATTTTTAACAATGAATTCTGTCACTACAGCAGTGCGAGATTTGAACGGGACTAGCCAAATATCGCTAGTTACCCATGATGCAAAGGGCGAAATGCGAGAGATCTAGATGAGGTATCGTCAGGTCTCGCGAGAATGCTGTCAGAAATATTTGCCAGCTTTACAAAATGGCGACACAATTATTAAGTCACATGATCAAAATATGAGTAGACTGGTAGACAAAAATAAAAATGTTTAAACGTCCCAAAGTCATAACGTCCCCAGTCCCAATGATTGATTGATGTTTATTCTGTAAAATCAATACATGCATACATGTCCGTCCTCTTTCTTATTGAATCGGGGGCGGTGCAATGTAACTTTTTGACTGACATATTTAACTTAGTTTATTTGCGCTTTGCTTAAAATGCTCAAATAGTGCATCTATGTGCAGAGTAAATTGCACCATCTATAATGTCGGAACTGCTTGGAGGAGTTGGCACTAGTGTTTCTCTACAACTTTCATTACTCACCATTCACCATTACCGAGGTCGTACCAAGCTGCTAGGCAACTTCTAAAGACCCATTTGGACATCTTCTCACAAAATTTGAAAACACTGTTTCACCCGGGATGAAGCATGATGCATTGAATTTGAGCTCATGTCCATGCCAATGTTTATTAAGCCTTGATTTGAACGAGTTCAGTGAAGTTGCCGTCACTACTGAGTTTGGTAGAGAGTTCCACACATCAACAACGCGGTTTGAAAAGACACTGGATCTCACTTTGAGCCATGATCGAGGTTTGAAGATCTTCAGGCTGTTACCCCTTGTCGACAGTTCTGACATTTTGAAAAACTTATCTATATCGACTCGATCAATTTGGTTGAGAATTTTATAGACTTGAATCACATCAGCTCTTAAACGTCTATATTCAAGAGTAGGAAGTCCCAATATTTTTAATCTGTCCTCGTAGGTGCGACCTGAGAGTGAGTTGACCAAGCGTGTAGCTCTTCTCTTTACGTTTTCCAGCGTGATACTATCTTTTTTGTACATTGGTGACCAAACCGAGGTGGCATAATCCAAGTGTGGACGTACCAGGGATTTATACAGATTAAGAAACATGGCCTTATCAATGTAGGTAAAGCTTCTAAATATCAGGCCAAGATTCCTGTTTGCTAGCGCAGCCTTTTGGATATGTGATCTCTGAAAATCAATTTTTCATCAACTATGACGCCTAGATCCTTTTCACTAGTTACCTGTGTTACTTCTGTTGGGTTTTGGTCCACTGACATGATATATTGTGTGTCTGGAAGATTTTTCCCAATGTGAAGATTTTTGCATTTTTTGATATGGAACAACATTTTCCATAGTTTGGCCCATTCTTCAGCATTTTTAGACCAACTTGCATCCCGATCCTGTCATTTTCTTCTTTGATTGGTGAATAAAGCTTTGCATCATCTGCGAATAGTTTGATACAGCAGTTTAAGACCTCTGGCATATCATTTATAAATATGAGGAAAGTATTGGCCCCAGGACACTTCATTGGGGGATCCCTGATGTGACTTTCTTCCATTCAGACTTGGTCCCGTTAATAACTACACACTGTGTGCGGTTTGACAGGAATTCCTTTATCCAGTTATAGACTTTGCCCTTGAGTTTGCAAAATCCAGATAGATTACATCCACATCTTCTCCCCTGTCTAGTGCTTAGGTAGCTTCTTCCATGAATTCTAGTAACTGGGTTGTGCAAGATCTGCCAGAAACAAACCCATGTTGAGATTTAGTGAATAAGTTCATTCGAACATAGTTTACTAAAATCAATAACCAAAAAGTTATTGCCGAAAATCAATGTGAAAAACATATAAACTCGAGTTTATCACTTATGTGGATTTTAGTCAAGATGGGCAAGGCAGACTGGTCCATGTTAGAACGGTTGTTGCTGCTACATGTATAAAGATATAGAGTCAGGTTGCACAGAGTAATGAATAATATAGGTTTAGTGATTACACATTACTGAACTAGCCTAACAAACAGGCTGACATGAATGACGCCTTCAAAACAGTAGTTATCAATCAGCTTTTGGGTCACTGTCTTGCCATGCCCCACAACTGGTTTCTATCTGGGTTAGCTTTACATGAGACCGGGACATTGCACACCACGTAGCGATACAGTGACCGAATTGCTCTATAATACCTGTAGAGCCAAACAGTGGTAGAGTGCTTGACTTGAGATAACGGGGTCGTTGGTTTGAGTTTCTCTGAAGACACCATGTTGTGCCCTTGTGCAAGACATGTTATGCTCTATTTAGTACTGGTTCAACCCAGGAACATACCGACATGACTGAAAATTTCTTTACTGGGATGTATCTGGATGATTCGAGTTGATACTTTGCATCTCAGTCAAGATGTGTGTTAGACCTGTGATTAAAGGATTGCTATTTTGAGAAGGTTCACTGGAAGCACTTTATAATGTCCGAAACAAGACACTTTATTCTCTGCTAAGTACTGGTTCATCCTATGTGGACACGGAAACGTCGCGTTATGACTGCAAACATGTTGGCATTGACGCAAAACAACAATGCAAACAAACAAAATTAACTCAAAATAACAAAAGAGACACTCATCTATAAACGTTGCTGCAGTTGTGTGCGTCTACTGGTACACAGGTTTATCTTAAGCATGCTACTTGGAAAATATTCGCGTTATATATGTTGTCGACGAAAATATTCTTCCAAATTCTGTGTGTTTGGCAAGAATATGATTTGGTGGTTAGCTCTGGATTCGAAAAAATAGCATTACAAAAAACAACAACATAAAAATAGCCCCCTTCTCTACACACACACACAACACAGATTAAAATTCAGCATGATATGGTTTCAATATCTGGGCCACATGGAAAGGGTACACAGATCTTTTATAAAACAATAAAATCTTGTGTGATTGTAGATGTCATTGTCGAAGATTTATGTTTTGCTTGTATCGTATAAGATACACTTGCACGTTTAAGATACATGTACGTACATATTTCAAACAAAGTATCTGGACTGATCAGATTCATTTACAATAATTCGAAACGCTTATTTTTCACGAAATGGCAACCATAAGACTACAGGTATATAATTTGGGTGTGGAGAGTTTCACAAGTGAATGAATACGCAAACAATGCAACCTGACTAACCAATTTCCAAATGTATTTGTCCAGGGGTTGAACTTACCTAAGAACCGCCCAACGTGTCTTATCTGGACAGACTATACTCCCACAGAACAGCGCCTTTATGTAAGTACCGTGGCTTACGAATTTGCACGGATGCACAAACCTCCTGTTCAGATGCATTTCAGATCTGGTCTTTTATAGGTCGCAAGCATTGACCATATATTTTGTGACACTGATGCATGACAGCTCTGGTTTGATACATGTATGTGTTGACCGTCCCAACGTCTGTTACATAGGTTTGGAAGATCGCTTGCACATCAGTCCGAAAAAGAGTGAGTGTCAGTCTCATAGAGATGTTGGCAAGACAAGTGTTTGGTCTGTGCCTGGTGATGCTGTACGATTCACTCACTTACTCCTACTCAAAAGCAAGAAGGATCTGCATGCTCGAAGCTCTTAGACCAACAATGGGGGATGGGGTGGGGGCTATAATGGCTCAACGAAATAAGCATATCTTCTGTCGGAATTGGAGGATAGAGCACCGTGAAAGCTCATATTCTTTCCTTACACACACGATCAGCCCCTGGGGCAGGGTAGAAAGGTCAACTATTTTTTTTTCTCAAAGTGGTCATGTTGCATATCAAATTAAAGGGAAAGCAGTGTAGACAACACGCAAGCTAAAACTTTGACTTTACACACACCCCTGACCACTGGAGTTGGGTTGAAGGGTCAGCTATTGAAATTGTGCAGAGAATGAGCAGTCAATAATAACATAAAGTTTTGAGCTACTGCTAAGTTTCTCAAACACATTTCCAGTTAAGATATTATATGATACATCAATATGACCCAAGATAGGTAGTCTAGGGCTGGGCAATCCAGGAAGTAATGCTCAAGAGTCTAATGAAAACATGAACAATATATAATAATACAGCAAGTTGTGTAGTATGAAAGGGGGGGCAATTTGTATTTTATGGAAGACTGGTGCTATTGTTCCCTTGTAATGCTTTCTGAGATGGAATCGAGACAGTTCACCGACAAGACAGTTCACCGACACGCATTTTGAAGACAGTTCACCGACAGAATTGAAGACAGTTCACCGACAGAATTGGAGACAGTTCACAGACAAATTTAAAATTGTATTTATAAAGAATGTCACATTTTTTGCTATTAATTGAGATACTATTAAACAAATGACTAACATAAAGGTTATGAGATTGCAGTTGCACTTTGTTTTTTTATTAGTCACAGCAGTGGTCGACCTAATATATGCCACTGGACACATCCTTGGCTTATGCATATAGAGCGATCATAACATTGCCTTGTGAACCTGGGAAAGAAAACATAAACTGGAGAAGAAATAATAAAAAACGTAAAAATAAACTAAAATAGACAAACATAGACATACAGCCTATCTATTTCTAATAAAATCAAGCAGAATACTTTGTGTTTTTGGCGAATTTCCTTAAAACTAAAGTACAATTGGCTATAGGACCATTTAAGTTAAGCTTCATGTAGCCTATTGTTTGTTAATCACACACAAACGTGTACGAAATTCGCGTTATTAACCAAAATAATGCAAAGTCCATGATCCAACAGATGCAGTACAACAATCAAATAAATGTACTCTCTTATTAGCGAGAAGAAATAGCCTAACTATCTTCTATACTGGCAGCAATCGCCATTATTCTCTACCAATTATATCTATTTGTTTTACTTCAAATCAAAATTGTCCATAATTTATCATAATTGGCAATCATATTTTCGACATATGTCAAATTAGCATAAAACATATGTGTCAGTGAACTGTCTTCAAAAGTGTCGATGAACTGTCTTCAATTCTGTTGGTGAACTGTCTTCAAAAATCGTGTCGGTGAATTGTCTTGTCGGTGAATTGTCTTGTTCCCTCTGAGATCATTGTGTGTTTTATTCTTTAGTCATTATCCATGGGTTATAAAATAGACGAGTTTCATTCCTCCCAAATCTATCCTAATACAATTTTTAAGCAATAAAGCTTGGAACAAAACAGTTTAAAATTTAATACCAATGATCAATCTAAATCTAATTTCTGCAAGTCATTGTAAATCTACGAACGACGCCATCAACGTGCAAAAATTGTAAACGCATAAAAAGTAGGTTGTGTGTGTGTGAGCGCATGTGCATGTGTGTGTGTGTGTGTGTGTGTGCACTACATGTCCCACTATTAGCTTAAGTAACAATGAGAGGGGACCACGGCTTAAAGTCTCAACTGGAATGGAATCTGCATCCCCTGGTTTATTTTCGGTGAGTGCACCTCGTACGTCGGGTGCCATTTTACTATTTATTCCTTATTTATGGATATCCATAGATCATTTCTTGATATACAAAAATCGCGCTGAATTAAGGATATCCATAATTCATTTTAGGATAGATCCATAAATCGATTTATGGATATCCGATATTTATCTTAATTAAGGATATCCAAAAATGAATTATGGATATCCAAAAATCAGGTTGTATCTACATCTACATCGTACGTTGATCCGTCATCTTTGACAATTATTCAACGGTTGACTTCGTTATGGTAGCACTAGAAAAGATGAAAAAACTAGAGAATATAGGCAGTTAGAAGTAGTATACATAATAAAAAGAGTAAACAGGTCTAATATGATATAAGAAAAAACAAACAAATAAGAATTCTATGGGATAAAAAGACTAATAAATAAAAAGATAGAAGGAGGAAAGTATTCCCAGTTGCTTTTGGCTCACCAGATAAAGACCACTCTGCCTTCCGTGGCGGTACCAGGGCCCTTACGTCCCCGACAGCACAGCTCCTCACCTGGTGAGTTAATAAGCAACCGGGCCAGTTGAAAAATATAAGGAGCTCAGAGCGGAAGTTGTAGCGTCCACGCTACTGGAAGTCTTATCCAAAATTCATTTTTGGATTACCATAAATCGATTTGTGGATATTCAATATTCAACTGACTTTTGGATATCCAAAATGATTTATGGATATGGATATCCAGCATTGATTTATGGATATCCATAAATGAATTATGGATATCCATAAATTAAATTGTATTTGTGGATATCCAATATTCAACTGACTTTTGGATATCAAAAATGATTTATGGATATCCAACATTGATTTATGGATTTATGGATATCCATAAACGATTTATGGATATCCATAAATGAATTATGGATATCCATTAATCGATTTTATAGATATCCATAAATAAGGAGGCACCCATAGTTTTGGCTTAGGGACGTTTAGACTTTAGTCTTTTTTCGCGCTGTCAACCAGTCTACGATTCTCCATTCCCCCACCATGTGCAGTTCCCGATTTTAGATGATATTTGTGTGCCTCATGTAAGCAGAAAATTTCAATGGTTTACATCCGTTATGCAACGTTTTATCTATACAGTTTGTCTGTTTATCTGTCTTTGCTGGTGCGATCGCAATATTTCAATTCAGTTGCATTCACGATGTCAATGAAGATGGCGGGAAATTGTGTCATCTCGCTCTCAGCCTCAGCATTATATTGAGCACATGCAGGCACCTGAGAACAAGCCCACCACCCTCCTCCCGCTCCTTTAAAGCCGCAAACTTTTACATTCTTACATTTTTTAAAATTTAAATCTTGTTATTTTGTATGCTTGGACTTCTACGCACTTGTAGAAAATCATAACTTTTCATTCGTTTGATAAGCTTTATTTTGTTTGGGTATTTATGCTTGCTTCCTGTCAATGCAACCCTTCCTGTCAGTTCGAGCACCATGGTGAATAGGAATTTTAGTTCGTGAAATCCTCAATCCACGGCCTCTTAGGCACAGGTGGTCTTGAATGTACTGTTGGCCTCGTATGTAGTTGTATCTGACTTCATCTTCCAAAAAAGTGCTGGGCCCAATCTTGAGCAAAGTCGCACTGTGTTAAACTATAGAGTGGCAGTAGGTAGATTCGTACAGTTCTGCAAGTTATCTAATTATAACTTTCTTCCCTTTTAAACTAGCCTTTTCATATGTCGTAGCCAAGAAAATACACATGTCTCGTTTATTATGCCGACCTAGTTTCGTTTTCAGCTTTTCCATTTAGCTAGGGAGCTATCATTATTCAACTGGCGGAAAATTGGAAAAAAGGACCTCGGACAGTCTTAATGAAGGATTGCCCATAAAAATGACCAGAGAAAAGTTTCAAAGAAAATGATATTTTTTCTATGAAAAAGATAGTAGATTCAACCCTCGGCTTATCCACAAAAGCCGTTTTCTCATTGGACAAGTACCAAATGAAAAATATGGGTTGAAAACTCCGTTTTAGCTAATCAACATGTAGAAAATAGAAAAAGTTTTACTGAGGTGCTTTCCCCCCCGTGACCAAACTAATCCTTTTGCATACAGTTGTAGTTTTACATTTCACACATCATATAAAAACGGCATGTTTGGTCACGGGGGGGAACGCTGTCAAAATGCTCAAAAACACTTTATCATAAAAACTTATTAGAAACTTATTTTGTAAAAACCTGTAGGTAAATATTAATTTGCAATGGCATATATCAGGGCTTTAGTTATGAGTGCTTACAAAGAAATTAATTGTCTCATTTCTCAACCAAAACATTATGTTGTGGGTACTCAAAACAACCGTCGCAATGAGACGGTTCTTTAAAGCACCAAAATTATAGGTTAAATCTGATGTGGAAGAAAATATTACGATTTTACGCTAAAAAACTGTGTTTATCTAGACTCTGATTTATACAGTATACAGATATGATACACCTCAGTGCACAAGTGAACTGGTTGAACTCGGAACATTACAGGTAATAGTCAAAAGTAATTGACAGCACACTTCTTTAGACGAAACAATGAAATCTTCTCAACCCGAATTTTATGCAAACGCATCACTTTCGTCTCAAGTTTTATGCCGCAAACATTATATTAACTTGTATTTAGGTGAATACTTGACGAAACTTTTACTTTCTGTGAAATAAAATTTGGTCACAAAAATACCCCCACCCCCTAAACCCTAAAGTCCTGGCATTATTATGCAATATTTTCAAAATATTTTTATCTTGTTAGATGCACTAAATGTCAGGGTTTCATTTAAGCACAAAACCATAGTTGTCAGTTATGCATTATGCTATTCACAGGCTGTCGAAATTTGGGCAGATTGAATAGGAAACTGTCCGAGGTCCTTGAACATGACAGTATGCAGATTCGTACACCTTTTTATCTGGCTTTACACACAAATCAGAGATGAAATAATATAAAATATATAAAATTCAACCAATTTTACTCTAAACTGCTGAATTGTTTGGTTATTTATTCGCTAGAAACTTGAAAGTAGCTGGCAACTTTTGTTAGTGGAATAGAATAGAACAGAATAACACTTTAGCTTGTTGGGGACGTTGTCATTATGTGAAACATAAAAAAAACAACAAAAAAACAACATTTGATTGCATATATGAGGTCCGCATCAAGTAGTCAACCAAATTGAAATAATGAGGGCTCCCTCTAAGTTGTTGTTGTTGTTGTTGTAAAGGGAAATAATCACTCTAGAATATCCGGAATGACAGCTGCGACCAGAGGTCAGCAGATGAAAATTGTACACAAATAAGCAAAGGGGCAGAAATGTAAGTACCTGAAATACAAAAAGGATTATTTTTGTACCATCTGATGCTTAAATAAGCTTTGTATTGGTTGCGGATTCTGAATATGTACACAAACGTTTAACGATTCAGCACAATGTCTGTTTCGGTGGCCCGAAAAAGTCGTCTGCAAAGCTCTCGTACTGCATAGCACGCGCGAATCGGCACCGAAAATGATTGACAGAAATGTGTGATTGATTGCTGGTGTAATTATTGGGCTCTTAATTTGCATACTATAGGCAGCAGAGGGCTAGAACTGCCGAGTGTACGAATCTGTCTACTGTACGAATCTATCTACTGTCACTCTAGTGGAGTAAGCTAATTTCTCCAAGAATGTAATTTCGCCAATTGAACATTCCCACTGTTTTTTCACTTGTGTGATGTCACAGGCTCATTCTGAAAAAGGGATTTCGAAGGGCAAAGGAAAAGCTGTCTGTTTAGTTGTTAAACAGTAAGAAAATGCATATCTGAGTGGTAAAATAGTGGTCACTTATAAGCATCAATGTTTTAAGAAGGTGCTACTTCACCATGATAAGCTGAAACCTTATGAAGGAGAAAATCCTCCAAAATGGTTGTCTAGGTCCAGCCATTTTCACTAATTCTTTTTAACCCCCATCTTTAAATTATCATCCTGATATGTATTATTCACTGAATACATCGCTTCCTCCATCTTTATTTCTGTTGACATCCTCACGACAGAGGTAAGAAAACTCAGTGACGTATTGGGGTCACAAGTGGGGGAAATAATTGATTTTATCATAAGGGGGTTCTTATCAATGTTAAGACTCAGAAACAATATTATTGCTAATAAGCAGCTGTACGGACCATATATCTAAAAATTATTTACTGTTAAATAATATCAATCTTTCGCCTGCAATGGCTTGATGTATCCCTAAAGTACATAAAAGAAAGTTTTTATGTCTACTTTCTCATTTACAGTCTGTGTGGTAGCACCCCAATGAGCCTAGGGGTTCAAATCAATCTCAATTTGAATTGAATATAGAAAAAAAACATGTCTGAAATATTTTTGATTATAATAAATTAAATCATAGAAAATTTTCATTGAATGAAAAAAATGGTTTGTCTCATAACATCTATTGATTTTTTATCTATCCAACCCCTTATGAGGCCTCTTTTTTCAGGTCAACAAGAGTTGTCAAACTTAGATTACTATTTTCAAAATGGCGGAAAAACGGGTGCACAAACAAATCAAGGTTTTTGAAAACTAAATAACATATTTTGATGGTCTAAAATATCACACATTCTCATAAAAGGTTTAAATTTATAATTAAATCATTTTCTGGTCAGGTTGTATTTTGTTTTGCTATCCTCAGAGCCATATCTGCTTACGTTGGCGAAAACTGATTATCCCAGTATATATACACGTGTGAAGGAAGGTTCTTCATACAGGTTAAAAACAGGTTAAAAACATCTTGTCAGGTTTAGAGTGCTGGTCCAGCGCCGACGTAGCCCTTGAAGGCATCAAGCGACGGTGCTGTAACTGCGGAGACAGGCAGAGAGTTCCAGAGACGTATTGTTGAGGGAAAGAAGGAGCTCTTGTAGGCATTCACGGAGCAGTAAGGTACCAGGAATCGGGTCCCGTGGCCTCTGGTTGTTGTGCCGGAATGAGTTAGGTAGTTCTCAGCAGGAATGTCGATGAGGTCATTGACGATTAGGTAGTTCTCAGCAGGAATGTCGATGAGGTCATTGACGATTCGGTACATCATGATTGTTTTACACTGCTCACAGTGATGTTGTAGCTCTTCCCATCCCAGATTCTGAATCAGGGAGGTGAGGCTGCTTGTTCGGCGATAGTCATTGTGGCAGAATCTTGCCGCGCGTCTCTGGACAGCTTCGACCTTGTTGATGCAGGTCTTTGTAGATGGGTCCCAGACTGTAGCCGCATACTTTAGCTGAGGTCTTACAAGGGTCTTGTAGCTGGCTTCTTTTATATCCTTTGGACATGATGACAGATTTCTCTGTAGAAAGGTAAGGAGATAGTCTGGTTGTCCCTTTTTGTCACCGTATCAATGTGGCTGTTCCAGGATAGTGTTTTGTCAATGGTGACTCCAAGGCACTTTGCTTTGGTTGTTTCCTTGAGTACTTGACCGTGGATCTTGTATGTAGTCTGGATGATCTTCCTTTTATTGGTGATTCTGATGTGCTCACACTTGTCCGGGTTAAAGTTCATCTGCCAGTCCCTCTCCCACTCCTGAAGGTGGTCAAGATCTTCTTATAGTGACGCTGCGTCTTCCTGGTTTGATATCACTCTGTAGAGCCAGCAATCGTCAGCAAAGAGCCGTGTTGTAGAGGAAACTCTTGATGGCAGGTCGTTGATGTATATCAGGAATAAGAGAGGGCCTAGTACTGTCCCCTGTGGAATACCAGAAGTAACAGGAGAAGAGGGGGATGTTTTACCGTCTAACACCACTTTCTGGTACCTTTCAGCCAGGAAACTCTGAATCCAAGCGTCTTGTTATGGATCCCGTAATGGTGGAGCTTGGTGGCAAGGCGTCGATGGGCCACCTTGTCAAACTCAACTGTACTTTAGAAATGCAAGGTGTGGATTGACGGATCAAAGATTTGGAGGAGATCAATCTGGAATTTCCTCGCTGAAACGACCTGTGGCCTCGATGTAGGTTGCAACCTCCTGTCTAATGGTTTCTCTCCAGTCCGGTAGCTCTGGGTGCTCTTTATTGCTGAGTAAGGTATGAGCATCTAGGAAGTTCAATCCAAGTTGGGATGATAACTTCAGCTGCACAGTTTCCCTATAATGTTGTTGGTTTGGACAGTCTATGAGAAAGTGTTCCTGTGTCTCGGGTTCCCTGTAGGTGCACTTCGTGACAAGTATTGGAACATCCGAAAATCCGGATGCATTGAAGCGAGAGTTCATAGAGTAAAGATAAAATGAGGAAAAAGCTGGATCTAGTTGCAATTACATTCATGAAATAATAACTTATGTCTAAAATTTCCAAAATACCTTCTCAAAAAAAGTTTTTAGCCCAATATGAATTGGTATATTCGTTTTGAAATCACCCATTTTAGCTGACTAATTCTTTATTGATCATGGAGACGCTTGTTTGACCTAATTACGTTTTTTTTTCTGAAAATTACAGTGCAGTTCACTTGATTAATTCTGTTACCTTTATCGATCTTTAGTCTCAACTTTTTGAATGAAAAAATCGATTTAAGCCATTTTTTCAAGCATATCCCAACCGGTTAAACAGGAAATAGCGGGACTAAAATCCAATAATGAAAACAACAGACATTTCTATGAAGTGATATACATTTTTGGTCAATTTTTGGTGTCTCCTGACCCATTAATTGATGGTGAGCTATTGCTATCATGGAATGTCCATCCTACAGTTGTAAGTCTGTCTTGTTATTTTTTTAGTGACCCTATCGTTTGTAACCTTTTAAAAATATAATAAAAAAGTGAAAATCTGCATTAGAGTTTAGGAACCATTCAGAAGAAACATATTATTTGAACTGGACTGTAGATTCATATATCACTCTTGACCTTGGTGGTTTTATCAACTGACCAATCAGAGCAATCGATTTAACAGGATGCATTTAAGTGATCCAGAGCGATGACATCATGTTGATGAAAGACCGCTGTTTACAAGTTTTGTGTTGCGGCTATGTTAAGTTCGATTTTTTCTTAGTTACAAATGTTTAGTTAATATTTTTGCTTAGATAAAAAAATATAGGGAGAAGCCATAACGGGCATGCACAAAAGTTGTGATAAGGTGGTCGAATACACAGCAAACCAGGCTAATGTTTTGATCAGCATAAGTGTCAATATTCATGCCTGTAACAGAGCAATGCCGATGGAAGATCGTACTTGATTCATCAGCAGTACCCCACCCGCCATAATAAGACACTAAATCATTCTAAAGTTTTTGGTCATATTATAAACTACGCTTTAATATACCTTGCCTTCATTTTAATGGGAGTTCTGATGATTAACAGTGTTAAAATCAAAAACATGTTGCAAAAAACCCATCTTTTGTCTGAAAAATGATCTTGTGGACAGTTACTAAAAATAACCACTTTCAAGGGGCATTATAAGTAAAGGACCTCGGACAGTCTTAATGAAGGATTGCCCATAAAAATGACCAGAGAAAAGTTTCAAAGAAAACAATATTTTTTCTATGAAAAAGATAGTAGGTTCAACCCTTGACTTATCCACAAAAGATGTTTCCTCATTGGACAAGTACCGATTGAAAAATATGGGTTGAAAACTCCGGTTTTGCTATTTAACATATAGAAAATAGAAAAAGTTTTACTGAGGTGCTTTCCCTAATCCTTTTGCACACAGTTGTAGTTTTACATTTAACACATCATATAAAAACGGCATGTTTGGAGGCAGGGGGGGTGGGGGGTGGTGGGGAACATTGTCAAAATGCTCAAAAATACTTTATTATAAAAACTTATTAGAAACTTATTTTGTAAAAACCTGTAGGTCAATATCAATTTGCAATGGCATTTATCAGGGCTTTAGTTATGAGTGCTTACAAAGACATTAATTGTCTCATTTCTCAACCAAAACATTAGGTTGTGGGTACTCAAAAGAACCGTCGCAATGAGACGGTTCTTTAAGCACAAAAATTATAGGTTAAATCTGATGTGTAAGAAACTATTACGATTTTACGCTAAAAACTGTGTTTATCTAGACTAAGATTTATACAGTATACAGATATGATACACCTCAGTGCACAAGTCAAACTGGTTGAACTCGCAACATTACAGGTAATAGTCAAAAGTAATTGACAGCACACTTCTTTAGACGAAACAATGAAATCTTCTCAACCCGAATTTTATGCCAACGCATCACTTTCGTCTCAAGTTTTATGCCGCAAACATTACATTAACATGTATTTAGGTGAATACTCAACGAAACTTTGACTTTCTGTGAAATAAAATTTGGTCACAAAAAATACCCCCACCCCCTAAACCCTAAAGTCCTGGCATAATTATGCAATATTTTCAAAATATTTTTTATTTTGTTACATGCACTTAATGTAAGGGTTTCATTTAAGCACAAAACTATAATTGTCAGTTATGCATGCTAGCCAAAGGCTGTCAAAATTTGGGCAGATTGAATAGGAAACTGTCCGAGGTCCTTAACTCCCTTGCTGAAGTATGTACAATGTTGACTTTTTCTTTAGAAATCATTCTCAACTATAGTACAGGATATTTTTGTATTTGGTTAATTCAATTTATAAATTACCCAGGATGTTGTTGATTCTACAGTCTATTCTTAAACATGGGCATAAAAATTGATATGCATATTAGTATCGGTCCCAACATCTACCGTTCACCCCCCAAAAATATCAGGAATTTCAAGCAACCCAAAAAATGTACGAAATTTTAGCAACCCCCAAAAATAGCCCCCTTTCTGTACCTTCACTTTAAGAAAAGACCCTAAAATGCATCAAGCATTGCCAAAATTCTGCATAGTTTGCTCATTCTTTTACAAAAAATCAAAACCAGTGAGAGTACCTAGACCTACTTTTGTCTATTTTTATGATGATGCCAATACCACGAAAGGTCCTGGATGTGATGATGGAACAAATTTACCTTAACATGATTTCGTGGTAGTTCCAGTGATGCCCACCTGTAATTGTGCTGCTGGCGGAGCTCTTGTTGGCTTTGAGAGAATATGCGAATTTTGCATCAGCGTGGGCATCCATATCCCCTGGACACATTTCTAGTTTAATCATTTGCATAATCTCTCAGCAGGCCTCCAGATAAAAGAGTGTAATTCAGCGCTTGCACTAGTGGACGTTTTGGGCATTTTTACGTCTGAAATTGGCTTCTGTACACCGAAAATCCGAAGATCGGACGTACTCTGACTTCCCCATAAAATCTTGTACGCATGTCTGCAATAGCCGTGACGTATATATTGGTATTGAGAATTTGGCCATTTGATCTCGCCGCCCTCTTCAGAAAGTCAAGTGTGCGTAACGGCAGTTATACTTGATAAAGAATGCATTCAGTGATTGACCAATGCGCGCTCAGGACAACCTCATACCGCCCACTGCCTGCTGTGCAGATTGACAACTGTCAACTAGACAGGTGTTGAATAATTATTGGGACGACCACATATTAGAGAAATAGATCTGTGTCGTGAAACCCTTCTGTTTTTTTTTGTCCAAAATTTTGTTGCATTTCCTTCCAAATATTATTCCAATATTTGTTTTGTTTTTGTTTGAAAAATGAGAGAACAATGTTTTTATACAAAATTTTACATTTCTGCAGTAGATATGATGTTTTTCTATCAGATTCAAATGCTAAAATCTGAGAAAAATCAGAAACTTTCAATTTCTGTACTTTCCCTACCCACTAGGCCAGCATTACGAAGAAAATAATGAGACTGTTGCATTTAGGAACCTGAATTTTAAATATAATAACCAACACAACTTTAAGCAATAAAGGCAAGGTCTTTTAATATCATAAAGAGCTAGAAAATTTAGCTTATATATTTTTGTGAGTTATTTAAAATTTGCAGATTATTTTAACAAGTTGAGCTTTTAAAAGAACTATGCCTAGGCCTTGAGTAAAAACAGGTATTTTTGAGTTGTAAATAAATTCTATCCATATTACAGCGCAAGAAGGATTTCTTTAGATCATAAGGGAAAATTTGCCAAAACTTGTCCGTTCTCTCTGTCTTACCCAACACTTTTTTACAACCCCCCCCCCCCCCCCCCCCCACAAAAAAAAAATAAATAAATAAATAAATAAAAAAAAAACAGTCTGAAAGAGCTTTGGCAAGGAAAACCTATGCTGAAATTTTTTAGAAACCAACTGACAGCCCAACTCATATGGGAATGCTCTGCCATATTTGTAATAGAATTTGTAAGACTAACATCTATTTTGGTCCAGGACCCCAAAATTGTGGGCCCAGATCAGACTTCTAATAGAATAAACTGATCAGTGTTCACAATCTTGATTCTTGAGGCATTGGATGCAAGACAGATTGCTGAAACAATTATCTTTGAACAAGAAAAATGAAACATATTGCTTAGGAATAGTCAATTTATGACACTTTTCTTTTAGGCGCTGTCTGATATGGGTCCACAATGTTTTTGTTCATACCTGTTTGCAAACTTTCAATCATTGAATAGATATCCACGGGTGGTAATGTCGTAAGGGGCAATCGAACGGTTATGCAAATGAAATTTTTACGAGATCATCCGGACATGAGCTACGGGAGCAATAAACAATGGAATCAGCTATGCGAGTAGTCCTGTTTTAACTGTTTTACCGTTTTGGAGCCTAATATAAGGAAACGGAGAATGCTATTCCCAATAATGTCCATTTCTGTACAAGAGGCAAAAGTATCTGACGTTAGAAAGTTTACATCTAACGAATGATATACTTTCTCTTGAGTAAGGTGTACGCATAATATCATTTTAGTGGTTGCTAATGAAGGTGTTCTGTTCAATAAATGTTCTTAAATGCTTTATTTTTGTAAAAAATCATATCCTTTCCAAATTATTTTTCAAGCGTAAGCCGTATACACCATCTTCTTGACGTCACTTTGTGTCTGCGACGAGTTTTTGGTGCCCATTACCCCATACAACATTGGTTGCCCCTAACGGTACGATTGCCCCTTACAAGACGAATAAACTTGGATAGTTCAAAGAGAAAAGTAGAACAGATAAATTTAAGAAAATATTCTCAGTGTGATGCATGACGTGTCACTGATATAAATTCAATTTATCCTCATCATGTTAAAACCTGCTTAATGTCAATTGCGACCAACACAAGCGCAGACCAGCCTGCCTGCGCAGTCTGAACAGCATCCATTATTTCGCTTCTTTGATAGCAGTATATCTACTGATGTTAAAGCCACCCTTATCATGCTAAAACTAGAATGTCAATGATGCAGTTTGTTTCTGTGGCTGAGGAGGCTGGTTTGAAATTTACCTGGTCGGCCTAGAAATCCCTAAGACGCATTTTTGCATGGTATGGCTCAATTCCAAGTTGATTATATTGAGGAGCGTGGTGACTAATAGGCGAGCTTGAGGGGTTATGGGTTCGAGCTGCAGTAAAGGCGCTGCGCTGTGGCTTCAAACAAATACTTGATTAATTGCTTGGTACTGGTTCAACCCGATTTTGAGATCAACGAAGTTTTGAATAGTATTATAATTGTGCGTGTGAGATGTGGGGATGGGGGAGGGGTTTGCCATTGAATGGGGATATTTGGTCATTTTAGGCTCTCATTAAGGTTAAGGTAAGATAGGAATACTTTGGGGAAGGGGGTAAGCTATATTTCGTGCGTGTGTGTGTGTGCGGTGGGGTGCGTGCTAGAAATGTATAGTTGAGGGGGAACTAATACCATAGACGGAAACTTTTGAATATAGCCCCCCCCCCCTCCACGACCCCAACCAATGTGCATGTTTTCACTTGGTGATTTTCTTTATTTATTCTTTTTTTGCTGGGGGCGGGAGGGGTGTGTGGGTTGCTACTAAATGGGATTTTGGGGGGGGGGGGGGGGCGGTCATGTTTGGTCCACTCTTAGGCTAAGGCTAAGACTGGGAATAATTTTTGGGGTGGGGATAACTCAAATTTAAATGTTTTTGGGGCATGTTTGATACATATATCTTGAGTAAGGGGTGTGGAGCAAAGCAGTCAGTGGATCGTAAGCCTACCTGATAATTTAGCCAGAAAACAATGAATATAGATCCCCCCTCACACACCTTCTACTGGACATGTAGGTTATTATTGGGTGGTGGTGTATCCCAAGCGATTTCGCTACGTAACCTGATATTTTAACATGCAAGGATTTGAACAGAGCTAAGAATGCAATTGCAGCGAATCTGAGTGCACCACCACAGCCAAACTCTTTCCTATACCCTAACTCCTCTGCTAGCACTTGCCTAGGGATACAGTTTTGTTTATATTATCCCCAGGTCTGCTTAAACATCATCTCATACATCTAGGAGCTGCCGTGGTGTAGCGGCTGAACCGGGTGGTTGCAGGTTAGATCCCTGGCTTCACCAGTCTGTCTGATGAGAATTTATGCCTGGGTCTAGTCTCCACATGACCGTAGTTGTTGGTGGGACGTTTTAAACACTGCGCATACATCTATAAAAGGGAAGTGTGTTGTTGTTTTGTTATAAGAAGGACATCATACTGTCCCTTTCTGACAAGATCAGGCAAATGTTGTTAAAACGTTAAATTCTTCTTCAATCTTGAATCTTGAGAGCAAATTTGCCTCCAGACAGGCTACTGATTTTTGGGCCTAAAATTTACTGATTTCTGGGGCCAAAATTTAACTTATTAGCGATTTGGGGGCCTCAATTTTACTAGTTGCATAGCTCCAGATAAGGATTGTAAGCAAATGGGTATTTACCCAACTTTTTTTGGCTTAATTGGGTATTTCAAATTTTAAATTGGGTATTTCAAGTTTTTGTATTGGGTATCCATCTGAAAGCAAATAAGCAATGAACCCGGGTCGTGCTAGTTTCTCCTGAATTTTTTGGTTTACTTTCGGTTTCACTTTCAGAAACCCACTGCCAATACTGCTTTAGTACACCTGCGACAGCTATTTCCGACTTATTTCGAAAATCCAACGTATTTATCAAGTCACCTATGATTCTTTAAACCTTCAACGCGGTATTAAAGTTGAGTTACTACTGTACGAAACGATATTATTTGATTGCTTTTTCGCCATTGTCGCACAGGAAGTCCGCTAGCACGAACAAATGAGGTATCGTCAGGTCTCGCGAGAATGCTTTTTCGCATTGTCGCACAGGAAGCTCGTAAGCACGAACAAACCTGTCGCCTTTCGCTCGGTGCACACTGGGATTGAGCTGCCATTTTTATTAAAAATATATTTTGCGATCACTGCTTGCATGACTCGGGGCTTTACATCCAGAAAATATTGACTAAAAGAGAAATGATAAACTGTCAAAAATTTAACTTTTTGCTATTTTTAACAATAAATTCGGTCACAACAGCAGTGCGAGAATTGAACGAGACTAGCCAAATATCGCTAGTTACCCATGATGCAAAGGGCGAAATGCGAGAGATCTAGATGAGGTATCGTCAGGTCTCGCGAGAATGGCTTTTTCGCCCATGTGTCGCCATTGTTATCGTAAAGTGATATGAATGTCGTTATTGTGTAAATATTGGGTACTGCTAAACAGCGATAAGAATGTTCCTGGACTGGTTTACAATTTAATATACAAGATTTCGCACCATGCCGTGTATAAATGTGTACCCGACAATTGCCAGTGTTGTATACAAAAACGGCAATCGCAAAGCGTCATACGCTACGAAAAAGTTCGGAATTGAGTATCAAGAATTTTTATTGCGTTTTTGTACGCACAGAAAATAATTGCGTTTTTGGGTACAAACAATTGCGTAAATACGCAATACGCAGCCTTATCTAGGGCTATGTAGTTGGCGATTTGTGGGCATAACTTTACAAATTAGCGATCTATGGGGCCCAAATCTTACTGATTAGCGATTTCAAAGGTACCCCATTGAGACCCTCTATCATGTATGGATAATGTGCAAGCGCTAGACCAAGAATTTTCTAGCAGACACTTAAGAGTAATCCGTTGTCTATCAGATGAAGGGCGTTTACCATACTGGCTCGTAAGGGTTAACTGGCTCATAAGGGGGAGCCAATGTCGAAAGTGTTGATTTTTTTTTCTATTTAGTCTATGTCAACATTTTAAACCCGATTTTGACTAAACACTATTAAGGCATAAAATAAAATTCATGTAAAGTATATTTGTGTCACAAACCCTGCCAGTAAACATGTTAAAAAGCCCCTAAACCATGTTTATTTAAGATCAAAACCAAAAAATCAACACACCCTCGTCCAGGAGAAATAGATTTTTAGACTAACTACTCGGTTTTCCACTTCCGCTATTGCTTCTCATTGCACAAAAATGATAACTATTGGGATTAGCCAGAGCTCTCGGAAACGCAGAATTACGCGTATTGGTACGCACGCTTTTCCCCTGGGACGCATGATTTTCGCTAGGCAGGAGTTCCGCGTACGCATGTTTTTTTAGTCGGCACGCGCTAAAAATCTAGTAGCTGAGATAAATACACACCGAGAGATCAAAAACCCTAAGATATTATCGATCGCGACACGCTTTTGACGTGATTTTTGTCCTGTCTCTGTTGACCAATCGTATGACTCAGACTGCAGTGTAGCAATTCTGACAGGTGATTGGCAGGATTACCGATGCGGGACAGTGTGATAATTACGAGGTGATTATTAAAGCAATTAAGCAAGGATTATTGGATAATTGTTTGAAACAGATGCGCTACCGATTTACCGTTAATTAAAGGGAGAAAAACTAACAGGGTATGTAAACTACATCGGACAACTGACTTCCGAATTCGACTGATTAGGTATGAAAGAGAAAACATTTTTAATTGCACTCGTTTGCGATTTGAGCTACATAAACATGGAGAAAAAAACAATATGTTTACGGATTTGCATTTCTTCGTTCGTTCATTGCTACGGCAAAACATAAGAGACTGAGAATTGTTTGAAAAAACGGTACAGCGGTAAACCGTATACGGTAACGTCCGACTGACAAAAGTTCCAAATGAAGCTACACTGCAAGCCGTGCGATAAATAAACACAAACAAATCACTTTCAGCAAGTAATAAATCGTTCATTCTAAATACTGGAAGTCATGTAAATGGCTAAGTAATGTCAGTGTATTCATTGCAATCGCCACGAGATGCGTTTTTTAGAAGAAAAAAAGACTTCCATCTGCATAAGATTATACAAAACAGAGGACTGTTGTCTATCTGTCTGTCTGTTTGTCTGCCTGCCTGCCGGCCTTCCTGTCTGTCTGTCTTGTTAATGAATTAAACAAGTACCAACAGTTAAATATTTTATTTTGATAAGGCCAAGCAAAAAAAAAATGTGTGTTCAGGTTACATGAAAAAATATACCAAAATGTTTTGTTAAGTAGGAACAATCCATTAATGCTTAAAGGGTTAAAAGCAGTTGATCTAAAAATTATTCAAATGTATCACTTACGGCTAAAATGGAAAAGATATACGGTATGCAGAAATTGGTGGGACTCCAACTTTTTTTGGAGTGGGACTCCCACTTTTTCCAGTGGGACTCCTACTTTTTGCCAGATGGGAGTCCTGAACTCCTGTTTTCAAAATCCTAGTGAGAGCTCTGTTAGCAATGCCTGATTTCTGAATATTAATCTGCAAACACTGAAATAAATGTAGAAGTCGCTAACTTACTTGTTTTGCTCGTTTTATTTTCATCCCGTCACTCATATCTGGACGCTCTCGTAAGGCGACCGTTTGCATAACTTTTGATCGCCCCTTACGACATTACCACCCGTGATATCAGAAGGACACAATAAAATATATTTCATCAGTTTCAACTTTTACATTGTTTAACAGAGTTGAACATAAACATTTAAAAATTAACACAAGCAAAAACCTGTGTACATGAAACTAAGTGTTGCAAACAACATCATTTTTTAAAAAGAAGAGTAGCATTTTTGGCACCGCACGGCGCACGCATAGTTTGACTTCCACAAATTAGGCCTGTGACTTCCAAATCTCAAAGGGTGGGAGTCATGACTTCCTGTTTCACGGGAGCGCAGTGGCTCAGCGGTAGAGTGCTTGACTCGAGACCGAGGGGCCGCAGGTTCGAGCCTCACCGGCGTCACTGCGTTGTGGTCCTTGAGCATGACACATTTATCCTAGCTTAGTACTGGTCCAACCCAGGAAGAACCGTCCCTGTTTAACTGAAAGATTGTTGATGGGACGTAAAGAATCAAATCAAACAAACAAACTTCCTGTTTCAAAAAGTTAGTGCAAGCACTGGTAATTGAAAATTAATTTTCTTATTTTTCAACCAAAACATATGTTGTGGGTACTCAAAGGAACCATCTCAATGAGACGGTTCTTTTGAGCACCCACAACACATGTTTAAATTGATTGATAAGAAAATAATAACAATTTTACGCTAAAAATTTTCTTAACTGAACCTATGCTCTCAGGCCTCCAGAATAATTGAAAGTTATTTTTCTTGTAGGGCTGGCATGATTAATCGAAATAACGGTTAATCAGTCGATATACAATAATAAAACGATTACCAATATGAAAAGTAAAAAATCAATTACTTTTAATAGATGTTCTGTTTGTTTATTCAATGAAAATTAAAGTTTAATTGTCTCGATGTGATGTTTCTATAGGCAGGAAGCACTTTGTTGTAAACAGTGAGTATAAATTGCTGTAACAAAGTAGTAAAGACGTTGTCAGGGGACAAAAATATTTTAATATTGTACTTGTCCTGCAGGACGAGTGACTTACAATTTTCACTCGTCCTGCAAACACATACACTTGTCCTTTAAAAGTGTATGCAATAAAGCACATAAGGGAGTAATATGTAATACGACTTCCTCGAGTTATTCTTCCCAAAGCACTCGTCCTACAGGACGAGTGCTTTGGGAAGAATTACTCGTCCTTTCTAGATTTCACTCGTAATTACGAGCGGAAGAGTGGAGTTTTTGACCCCTGGTTGTGCTCTGCAGGCTATACTCAACAACTGATTGCTAGAAAAATTATACATGCGCTTCTTTGGTTTTAAGTACGTGTAGCACAAAATTATAAAATATTCAGAAGATAAACAATCTAGTATGCAAGTGTTTTTTTCTCCCCGTTAAATTCTGGTCTAGCTTTTGATTTTCCCGACGTTTTACATTGGGTCTCATTTTAACACAAAGATGTTCGTGTCATGCAAACTTGACTTCTTCTTGTATGACGTCACATAACAACAATGACCGACCGTGAGCTTAATTGCTGACTTCGCCAATTAGCAAGTCAATTTTCAACCCACTGAGTGGATGACGACTTCGATTGAAGAAAGATGCCAACTTTTAATTGAAACGTGTTGTTAAATATAAAACACTCACTAATAAGTGTTATGTATCGAAATTGATGGGGCAAAAGTTGTCAAAAGATTACGAGACCCTCTTTCAAGTTTGAGCAAATCTTATTTCTCAACCAAAACATATGATATATTTACTCAAAAGAACTGTCTCAATGAGACGGTTTTGTGAGCACATTATACAATGTACCAATGTTTAAGTTGATGGGTAAGAAAATAATGAAATTTTGCCTTTATTTTTTTTGCTTAACTGGACAGGCTATGACTTCAAGCTTTGGATAAAATACAGTAAAACCTGGCTTAAGAGACCACTTAAAAATAGATAAAACAAAGTTCTTAATGAAAAATGGTAGCTTAATGAAGGTCGAAAGTATTGCAGAATGCTCCAAGGGGAGCATTCTGCAATACTTTTGACCTGCATTAAGCGATAATTGGTATTGAAAATCAATTTTGGTGTTCTTTTTGAGTGGGCGCTCAAGACAGGTTTCACTGTATTGGCTTTCATTTCAGACTCTGCTGCCATGGATAACTGGGACCCAATGACATATGATTTTTATAGACGTGATTTCAACAGCTATGATCAAGGACCTGGAAAGAGTTTACAGAAAATACTTGATAGAGGGTAAATTAAAAAATATACCAAATCATAACTAGGAGGGGGATTGGGGGATTCTTCCAAATTTTGACCCCTCCCCCTTATTTCTTTTAGAGAGGGGGTATTTTCATTAAGAAAGAGAAGAGATAATATGAAAAATTAGGCAAAATGCTCAGTCCCCGTTGGTTCTCAAATCCTAGATTAGACACTGAATAAGACAAACTTTCTTTCCTAAACATTAAACAGGGGCCGAGTTTTTCCAACCAAAACTGTATAGCTATGTATTGCAATCAGGCCTTTTATTAAGAATGCATAACAGAAAAATAATTTTCTTTATTTCTCAACCAAAACATATGTTGTGGGTACTCAAAAGAACCGTCTCAACGAGACGGGACGGTTCTTTTGAGCACCCAAAACATATGCTAAAAGTTATGAGTAAGAAAATATTTACAAATTTATGCCGAAAATTTTTGTTTGTCTAAACCTAAGATTGCAGTGCTCATGGGATTATGATAATAATTCCTTAACTCGGATTTTGAGTGTTTGAAAGTCGGCCTCAAAACACTGAATTAGGCAAAAATATAACAGCTTCTCGGATTTTTGGCTCTTTACCTCCTAGTGTCCTCTGCTAGTAACTTTTGCAAACAGTTTGGATCCAGATCAGGCCTGACCAAACGGCGGGCCTGATCTGGATCCAAACTGCTCGACACTCTGATGGTATTCTTGAAAGAGTTTTTTTAAAAAGTTGATTTTGAAAGCTGACTACAAAAAAGCATGATAAATTACCAGCCTGCAAAGAGTTAACCCTAAAGGGCCAAGAAAAAAATGACTCTGAAAATGTCGTCTGCTGAAGTCATCTGCTGCAGATAATTGCCTAGCATTACTGATGAACTAATAATAGAAGCAAACAATATGGACCCATTTGCCATACAGGCTTCTTAAACATTTCAGCAGACGAGAAAAGCAGACGACTTTAGTTGTGATTGGCGCATTAAGGGTTAAGGTAAAGGTTGACTTCTCTCTTGCATACTATCAAATCAACAAGGTCCAAATAGTTGGATCTCCCATATTTATAGCCCTGCTTTGAAAAAGCAGGGCTATACTGGATTTGGGTTGTCCTTCATTCCATTTGTCCGCCCGTCAATCTGTCCATCATAGTTTCGTTTCCGCTCTTGAGAACAAATTTATAGAATTTAACCAAATTTTGTATATGCATTGATATTGACAAGATCTAGATTGGGATTGTTACACATTATTTTTCGCACAATTGTAACAGAGTTATTGGGGAGCGCAGTGGCTCAGTGGAAGAGTGCTTGACTCAAGACAGAGGGGCCGTGGGTTCGAGCCTCACCAGCGTCACTGCCTTGTGGTCCTTGACTAAGACACATTTATCCTAGCTTAGTACTGGTTCAACCCAGGAAGACCCGTCCCTGTTTAACTGCAAGATTGTTGATGGGATGTAAAGAATCAAATCAAACAAACAGAGTTATGGCCCTTGTGTGATGTCAGAATTTTGTTCAGAATTTTGTTTCCACTCAATATCTTGATAACTAATGGATAGAGTTATGGCCCTTGACTGATGTCAGAATTTTCGTTTCTGCTCAATATCTTGAGAACTTATTGATACAATTTGACCAAATTTTGTATATGCATTTTATATCGACAAAATCTAGGTTAGGATTGTACCTGTTTTTTTTTTTTTTGCAAATTTATAACAGAGATATGGCCCTTGATTGATGTCAGATTTTCATTTTACAGAATTTCACCAAATGTTATACATGCACTTATGTGGACTGATGGTTGGGATTGATGTCAGAATTTTGTTTCCGCTCTGACAATATCGTCAGAACAAATGGATGGAATTTGACCTAACTTTGTATTTGCTTTGATATGGACAAGATCTAGGTTGGGATTGTTACCTGTCAGTTTTCTAAAATTTGTAATAGAGTTATGGCCCTTGATTACTATCAGAATTTTGTTTCTGCTCAATATCTTGAGAACAAATGGATGTGCATTGATATTGACAAGATCTAGGTTGATTGTTACCTGTCATTTTTCGCAAATTTGTAACCTTGATTGATAGTTTCTTGCAGGATGAAAAGTGCTACAGCGGTGCTAAAGTCAGATTCTCTGACAATTCTAGTTTTGTTATCACTGTTTTTCTATGCAAATATTGGGAAAACATTTCCACACTGGGTAGGTGGCAATTGAAAAACGTTAATACTATCGATGAACAGAGATCAAATATCGTTAGAAACAGAGTTTTCGAATGCCATTTGTCGCCAGTCAGGCGACAAATGGCAATCGAAAACACTGTTTCTAGCGATTTTTGATCCACATTTGTCGATTGTTAGAGCATTTTCGATTGCTGCCTACCTGGTGTGATTTCCCCACAAATATAATCATCAGAGTCAGTATCAAATCTTCTTATTTTGTGTTTCATCAATTTTCTTTCATAGTATATTTAGGTAATATTAAGTTGTAAGTCGGAACACATCCTCTGATAAGATTTGCTTTTATTTCAGTCCAGCGCCAGGTCCTGTGACTTTGTTCATAACTGGAATACCAAGAGAAGTAACAGAGGTACGTTAGCACTTTGCGTGCTGGGTATTTTTTTGTGCTTTTGTTGTTGTCTGCTGACTTTTTTCAAAATTCTTTCAGGGACATAATTGGACTGTCAAACAGTTTGGGCCCACCAGATCAGGACTGACAGAATGGACTGACATTCTGTCGGTCCTGACCTGGGTCCAAACTGTTTGCAAAGGTTATCAGCAGATGATAAAAGTCGCCGCTAGAAAGAAAAGAGTTATAAGGGGATGACTTAACTTTTGTGCAATATACACATGTAATAAATGGTTGCTCTCCAATTCCCTTAAAGTAATCTCCCTTAAGTTAACTTTTTTTAAACAGGCAGGATCGTTTTGTTTACAAAATGTTATAAAATATTTTTACAGCGGTAAAGAACAATGAAAAAAAAATTACACTAATGAGTGTGTGTCCCATATATTCGAAAATAAGGTTTTCTTGGTTAATCTAAAAAAGGCCTGAAGTTAATGATGTGCAAATAAAGTAGAAATCAATGCGGGGGTAACTGCAGTTTACCCATTTAGCTTTGCAATGTACACATGGCATACAGCTTATTTTCTCATCTGAACCGAACATTTTGTTTGCTAAAATGTTTGTATTTGTCTTTTTGTCTGTCCATCTGTCTATGTGTTTCTGTGTCTGTCTTTCTGTCTGTGCATGTGTCTGTCTGTATGTCTGTATGTCTTTTTGTATTATGTATATTTGTATGTTGTCTTTATTGCCATAAATGTCAGTAAATTGTTACATGTAAGGAGACCAACTAATAGCCGCAGGGCTGTTTGGAATCCTTGTTAAATAAATAAAGCATTATTTTAAAATGTATGTGCGCCTTGTGAAACAAATTCATGTGACTGTGACATACGTTGCAAAGCTCCTCAAAAAATTTCCAGGGTTATCCCCAAGAGAATAAGATATTTCCTGCAATTCTACAGTGGTTTTTACTTATATTTACAGGAAGGAATGAGAAATTTATTTATTCAAGCTGGCAATGTTCTCAGAGTGAACAAACCACCTCCTAAACAAGAGAACTTTGAAACATGCTTTGGGTAGGTTTAGTTTACCAGTATATATTTAGTTCCTAAGTTGATAACAGTTAGTTAATGATCTAAAATTATAAAATATATCATGAACTTGCAGGATTCAAAGGTTAAGATAAACCAAAAACTTTAGCATAAAATTGTAAATATTTTCATTGGCCCATTAGTTTTAACATATGTTTTGGATGCTCAAAAGAACCGTCTCAATTCTTTTGAGTACCCACAACATATGTTTTGGTTGAGGAATAAGAAATTTATGTTTTGGTTCACACTCTTAACTAAAGGCCTGAGGACTCGAATTGCATGTATAAATTTACAAGCAGAGTGGTCACAGTCAGCTGATCTGGATATACACTGTTTTCTAAACGGGGAATAAATGGCTCAGTGGTAGTATCAGACTTGAGATGGAGGGGTTGCTAGTTCAAGACTCACTGGAGACACTAGCAAGACACTTTATCGGCTTAGAACTGGTTCAACTACAGTCCAGACATGACTGAAAAATTGTTGACTGGGACTTAAAGCATTAACACAAACAGGATATGTTCTGGATTAGCATGATAAGGGTTAAGTGTGCATGCTTTATACAGTAAAACCTGTCTTAAGCAGCCACCCCAAAAGAAGACAAAAAATTGGGTTTCAAGACTGATTATTGCTTAATGCAGGTCAAAAGTATTGCAGAATGCTCCAAGGGGAGCATTCTGCAATACTTTCGACCTTCATTAAGCTACCATTTGTTATTAAGATCTTTGTTTTGTCCATTTTTTAGTTGCCGCTTAAGACAGGTTTTACTTTATCTGGTCTGAACTGACATCTAGTTTCATATTGTATGAGCTACAAAGGCTCTGACTAAAGTGCATAAATGTGCAGCCTTATCAAAGACATGGCCAGTCACCTATGCAGTAGGTACCAGTTGTCATTAGAACTGGCTTAATTTGCTGATCCAATTAAATGCACTATTGTATACCATATTCGATCAGTTAAGTAGAGTGTGCATAACTTTTTCTAATTTACGGTAAATGTTCTAAAATTTCGAACACTAAAAAATAATTATTTTTTCCGCTGTTCGTAATTTTAGAAATTACGTTTAAAAAAAGGTGCTAGTGTTCGTAATTTTAGAATGTGGTCTTTATTATGAGCAAAAACGGTATATATGCATGTAAAAATGTGGTAGAATTGTGTTGAAAACACGGCAATATGATTCTGCGCTATCTTCTCATTTTTCTTTTTAACCGCCGCTAAATTCTTTTGGACTGAGTCAGTAAAATGTCAAGCCCGTGCGGTAATTGCCAAGTCGAGAGCCACGTGCATGTTATGTCACTCAATTTACTAACAAGTCGTAAAAGTCCACTCATTTAACCTCGGAATACCGATGAATCGCTACACTTTCGTTCTTCCTTCAGAAAACCAAAACGCTTTTCGCTTGCTCTCCTCTCCATCTGCGCAAATGCCGTTTATAATGTAATACATTCACTCAGACAAGGACATCTCGTTGATCAATTTTTTTTGCAAAGATATACACGAATCTTTGAAATACGTAGACGAGTTCTCTGAGTTAAAAAAAATGACGAAATTCAAAAAGAGCACGCATCTCTCTCTCTCTCGATAGAAAGTACGCAAAGTGTTGCGCACGATAAAATGGGTTTTCAGTATATCTCAATAAGTGTAGACATAGTCAGGTCCCATGCGCGGATCCAGAGGGGGGACAGGGGGTCCAGACCCCCCACACCTGAAAAATCACAAAAATATAGAATTTCTTAGCAATACTGGACCGGATCCCCTGAAATTCTCAAACTACTAAGCCAGCATTCAACCCTGGGCCATCATGGGCAGGCCAGCGAAACGCCATTTAAAGGTGTTTCGCTGGCGGGCCGATGATGGTCAGCTTTTAGTGATATTTGGATCCCCTCTCCCTTTAAAAAAAACGTTGTCAGAGTTCTCATCCAGATCAGATCCGAATGGAATTCAGGAAAGACTGTTTCGTCAAATTAAACATTTGGGCATGCGATAGAAAGCATGCAAAGCATCAATACTGTCGAATATCCGACTTTGTCGTGCAAAAGTCGATGCGCACGAGAAGCATCTCCAAGTATCATTTTCAGCACCAATACATGATATTTTTCGAGATTAAAAGAGATTCGTATGCAAGCGCTAGTCTCTCTCTCTCTCTCTCCAAGAATTAATAATGTAAGCGAACGTCCGATGCCTCGAAAGAATATAATTGAGCCGTGACATGAGGTTTCCAACAATGTGGTATGTGGGACCAGCAAAGCCTCAGATCATCCTGCGCATATGCACAGTCTGATCAGAGCCTTTGCTAGTCGCTTGAAAATTCTAGGAGTGTTAAGCTACTGACTGAACATCGTTTGGAGTTTGTAAGCTTAAAAGGAGGCTGCACAGGCTCGTCTGAGTCTACACTCGTCAAAATGCCGCATTGTGTCGTGGCTAAATTTATAATATATTGGCCTTGAGCCGCTGGGTACATTCATATCTCAAAGAAAAGGGAAAATTCAGACAATTACCACAAATCTAGTTTTTATGCCCCCAAAGGAACTTTGGGAGGCATATAGTAATCACACTGTCTGTCGGTCCGTCCGTCCGTCAGTCTGTCCGTCCGTCAGTCCGTCCCGCTTCGTGTCCGGTGTATATTTCCTATATTCTTTGAGGTAGGAATTCCAAATTTGGTGTGTGGATGCATCTTGGGATGACGGAGTGTCGCGTACCACTTTCGGGTCACTGTGACCTTGACCTCTGACCTAGTTTTTAGAATAATCGTGTCCGGAGCATATCTCTTATATTATTTGAGGTAGGAATCTCAAATTTGGTGTGTGGATGCATCTTGGGATGACGAAGTGTCACGTACCATAATTGGGTCACTGTGACCTTGAACTAGACCTCTGACCTAGTTTCTAGAAACTGCATTGAGTCTGGTGCATATCTCCTATATTCTATGAGATAGGAATTCCAAATTTGGTGTGTGAATGCATCTTGGGATGACGGAGTGTCACATACCATTTCGGGTCACTGTGACCTTGACCTTGAACTCTGACCTAATTATTAGAATAATCATGTCCGGAGCAAATCTCTTATAATATTTGAGCTAGGAATCTCAAATCTGGTGTGATGATGCATCTTGAGATGACGAAGTGTCGCATACCATAATTGGGTCACTGTGACCTTGAACTTGACCTATGACCTAGTTTTAAGAATAATCTTGTCCGGAGCATATCTCTTATATTATATGAGGTAGGAATCTCAAATTTGGTGTGTGAATGCATTTTGGGATAGGGAAGTGTCGCATTCCATAATTGGGTCACTGTGACCTTGAACTTGACCTCTGACTTAATTTCTAGAAACTGCATTGAGTCTGGTGCATATCTCCTATGTTCTTTTAGATAGAAATTCCAAATTTGGTGTCTAAATGCATCTTGAGATGACGGGGTGTCACACATACCATTTCGGGTCACTGTGACCTTGACCTCTTACCTAGTTTTAAGAATTTTGGTGTTCGGAGCATATCTCTTATATTCTTTGAGGTAGGAATTCCAAATTTGGTGTGTATATGCAACTTTGGATGGTGGAGTCTAACATATTATTATCGGGCCACTGTGACCTTGACCTCTGACCTAGTTTTAATAATAATTGTGTCAGGAGCATATCTCCTATATTATTTGAGAAGGGAATCCCAAATTTGGTGAGAGTGAATTTTGAGATGGTTGAGTGTCTTGTACCATTTATGGGTCACTGTGACCTTGACCTCTGACCTAGTTTTTATAATAATTGTGTCAGGAGCATATCTCTTTTATTATTTGAGATAGGAATCCCAAATTTGGTGTGTGAATGCATCTTGGGATGGTGGAGTGTCTTGTACCATTTACAGGTCACTGTGACCTTGACCTCTGGCCTAGTTTTTAGAAAAATCATGTCCAGAGCATATCTCTTATATTATTAAAGGTAGGAATCCAAAATTTGGTGGGTGGATGCAACTTTGGATGGTGGAGTGTCACATACCATTTTTGGGTCACTTTGACCTTGACCTATGACCTAGTTTGTAGCATAATCATATCCAGAACATATCTCTTATATTATTTGAGATGGGAATCCCAAATGTGCTGTATGGATACATCTTTAGATGCTTGTGTGGCATACCATTTTTAGGTCACTGTGATCTTGACCTATGACCTTGTTTCTAGAATAATCGTGTCTGGAGCATATCTCCCATATAGTTTGATGTAGGAATCCCAAATTTGGTGTGTTGATTCCTCTTGGGATGGCGGAGTGACGCATACCATTTTGGGTCTCTTTTACCTTGACATTGACTTCTGGCCTCATTTCTAGGTTTATCGTGTCTGGAGCATATCTCCTATATTACAGCTAACTTTCCTCAAATGTGTCTTATGCTTGACCAATTCCTTTGGGGGCATTCGTCACGTGACTGTGACATTTCTTGTTCATGCATGCAGTGCGTCGTTTCGTGCTCGAGTTCATTGAAATTCTTTTTTTATTTCATGCAAACCCATGAAAAGGAGACACAGCAAGGCACTTATGTTTTGTGTGCTAAGTCGGCTTTCGTGCGCAGAGCCACCGCATGCTACCCAAATCTTAAAACAACAACAACACGTGGTCTGATAGTCGGCGATATGGACCATTATCGAACTTGAACTCGAACTATCCCCCCCCTCCCCCCCCCCCCCCCCCCCCCCCCCCCCCAAATAGGCTGTGACAAACTAATTGAGCAGACAGGTTGGGTCCAGAACTTGCCCGACAAAATGTTTAACATTTTGTTTTAGAAACAAAGGTGCTGATAAGACTGTGCGGTGCACAGGCTGATCTTCACATGTAACAAAGTCGGGGTACATACTTCTACAGACGTATGGTGGTAAATAAAGCAAATTCCGAGATGTCCCGATCATCTCAATGGCTTAACTGATTTTAAATTCACAGCCACGGCATGCACCTTCATTGTGTATGTGGGCAGTTAAGGCGCTGGCGATTTTCCGCGGATGCGCAGGCTCGTCTGAGCCTTCGCTGCTTGCATATGCAATAGGTATCATAATCTCATGAACTGGCTTATTTCATGAAATTAAATATGTAAATATTGAATTCATCAAGATGCAGAATCGTGCTACAATCAATTTATTTCTTACATGTATGTGCGTCTGTGCGTACATTATACCGGTAATGCACTCGTAGGACCTTCCATGTGCAGTTTTATGAGGACAAACAGACACGCCACGATCGGCTCAACAGTTTGTTAGAATGTTCCATTTTGAGTAATTTGATGTTTTTGATTGATAGAAATAGCCATCATTACATGTACTTAGAAAACCGACAAGTATTTTAAAGACAACGTTCGTAGATGTCTAGAATTTTTATTTGGCTAGAGTCTTCGTCCACTTTAAACTTTGTTAGTGAGCGAGACCCTGACGAGATTGTGCAAACACATATGCTCTCCTGAACCTTCGCTGATCACATCTGTCATAAATTCCAGCAGGGTCTTTACCAGCTCATATGGGACTCCGCGCCATTTGATTTCATGCGGGTCCGAGCTGTGTTCAAGAAAAGAGCACACGCATAGAGTGATAGAAGTGCCCTTCGTGTCGCACGCGGCTAGGACATATTGCCGAACTGCGAAATCCTTTAAAATGCTTAAAAGGGAGGGGAGGGTAGGGATGTCAGTCTCACACATATTTAAGCCTAAAGTTAACGGTAATGTACCGTGAATAAAAATGAGATGATGATCACGTGTGAGTTCTTGGAGGCATGTCGGTAAAAATGTTAAATATATGGTGGCTTTATTTTCCGCACTGGATGTCTTGGTGAGAAAAAAAACCCATGCGACTTGCACAATTTTCTCTGCATTTTGCACGAAACCGAATGACCCTTTGTGTTGCAAACGTCCACGGCAATCACTATACATCAATTTATTTTATTCGTGATTGTCTCATTTTTTACGCAACTCCCTCTCTTCGGGGCTGGTACTAGTATTTTAGAAAAAAACGAGCACGTGTCACATGTGCAGCACACTATTGAGAATTGCTCAGCGTGTGTCAACGTGCATAATTCACGTACAAGTAGCTGAATCGCGGCCTGAAGGACAATGTTTGGTCAGTAATAAATAATGATTTCAGCCATTTGGGTGGATACATATACTCAATAGGGTTAGTCATAGCAGTTTCGGAATCGTTGCAGGATCTTGTCCGTGCACCAAGTTCGTCAATGCTGGTGACCTTGAATAATGTATAACGTCGCGCGCTGGCATGCGAAATAGAACGTCGCGTGCCAGATTACCCACCTTAGTAGAATGGAACCTTCCAAATGTCGCTACCGCTCACGTGCTGTACGGTAGAATTATACAGAACACAGATGGGACACAAACAGATAAACGGACAGCGGTTTTCCGCCGAAAATAACGTGTGTTCGTAATTTTAGTAATTCATTTTTCCGAAAAAGGGCAGTGTTCGATTTTTTAGGATGTTTTAAAAATTATTTTAGGTGTTCGTAATTTTAGAGTATTCAAAATTTTAGAACATTTACCGTACCCTCTTTTGAAAAAAGTCCAGATCCAGATCTCTTACATCTGGCGTCTGACAAAGCCAGCTGATCAGGATCAACACTTTTTTCCGTCAACACATTGAATCCAAGTTAATAATGAAATTACACCACTCAATTGACAGGCCGCATAGCGCATTCAGTAACTGTCTGACTGCAGATTCAGGGGTCACGAGTTCGATCCCCGTCCGGTCTCATACTTTGGTGGAGATTGCTCATGAAATAATTTCTAGGTCCATTCTCCTCCCTTCTGCTGATTCAAAAAGAGTAGTTGTCAGTTATAAGGGAAAGTATGTGCATCAAGTACTGATTAACCGCTTAGTCAAGCTTGTTAAGGAAAAAAGTGTGGTTAGGTGAACTGACTGTCCCGGCATGACCACAGCATTAAACCAAACAAATAAACAAAACTCAATTGAACAGGAATCAGAAGTTCATAATGCCTCCAGATAAGAGTGCATAATTGAAAATTAATTATTTATTTCTCAACTAAAACACTTTATGGATACTCAGTGTTGTTTTGAGCACTCAAAACACATGTAGGTTGTTGGTACTCAAAAAAAAAACTTGCTCAGTGAGCCCTCAAAACACTTGTTTTAACTGATAGCTAAGAAAATAATCTTATTTTGCGTTCAAAATGTTGGCTTAACTGGACCTATGTTGATTTAGCGTAAACTATCCTTTAAGCACTTAGTATGTGCTTATGGGAGCTTGTGGGTTTATCAGGTCAAATATGGTATTTCTTTCTTCAGGTTTGTTACAATGGGCAGTGTGAAAGAGGCTGAAAATGCAATACGGATGTTCAATGGGTTTAATCTAGAGAGATTTAGTCTACGTGTTAAGGTAGCCCTGACTGAGGAAGAGAAGAAACAGAAGCAACAACAAAAAAAGGTAGGGCCCATTCCACAGGTTTAGTCTTTTAGATATACAAAAAAATTCAGCGTGAAATTGTAAATATTTTCTTACCCATCAATTTTAACATATGTTTTGGATGCTCAAAAGAACCGTCTCATTGAGACGGTTCTTTTGAGTACCCACAACATGTTTTGATTGAGAAATAAAAAAACATTTTTTTAGGTTTGCACTCTTATCTAAAGGCCTGATGGCCCATCTGTTCTTGGCTGTTACTTTTAGTCAGTCTGAGTGTAACAGTGTTCATCCACCATGCCACACAACAGGGATTTTACTACCTTTCTGAAATCCAGGCCAGGGGCCTGTTGAATTTGGGGAAAAAAGCATTTGGATCATCAAAATTGGGAAAACTCTATGAATTATAAAAGAACTGGATCGCCATTTTAAATGGACTTAAAACCATATCAGAAATTAGCAGTGTAAAGCTGAAACATGTTTGTTGCTTTAATTGCCCACCATAAAAACTCATGAAAAGTTGCATAAAATGTGAATCAAAACATGTTTTCATTCACATTTTTATGCAATTTTTCTTGCATCTGTTACTTTGGTATTTTTGTTCAGATTTTCATGAAATTGTCACCAATATGTAGAAATGAGAAATTCAGAATGATATCAGGGGACAAAAATATTTCAATTTTGCACTTGCCCTGCAGTACGAGCGACTTACAATTTTCACTCGTCCTGCAAACACATGCACTCGTCCTTAAAAATTGTAATGGGGGAGGGGGGGGGGGGGTGGGGATCAATTTGATGTTTTTGAAGTTCTTTATATCACTGCTAAATGATATATATTTACCCACTGTAGTCAGTTTAATAACTGCATCCCATACACTGACAGAAAGAGTGTATATTCAATAGATCTACTCATGTTGCGACTTTCTTTTCTAAAAATCGCGTTTACTTTCAACTTTTTCTGCAGGAACTTTCGTATGTCAGGCATTTTAGCAGAACCCCTGTTTGACTGGTTTTAAAACTATTACGCCCGTCAACATTCAATTATAAAGAGGAAAAATCATCAATTACAGCGATACAGTCTGTCACTATACAAAGTAAGTAAGGGTGCAAGGATCAGGAATCGATACAATCAAGTACCACACCTGACCCAGGATACCAATGGGAAAGTGACAATTTCACAGTAGACACCACAAACGAGAGCCAAGAGGTCAGCCCTTTCCCAGCAGGTGACCACAAAGCACATATAAACAGACGCGCACAAAGACATAGCAGACACAAGACAGAACAAAAAAATAAAATGTCCACAAAAGAAGTAACCCCTTGGAACGATCAGTAAAATATTTTACTGGAGGGCTTAAACCGGTTTAACGGCGCCAACCTCACCCTTAATTCAGATGTGGATCAAGACACACAGATTTTTGGTTTGCATGAAAGACCCCTAACTTATCAATGCATCATCTCCTAAAACATATAATTCAAGATATAACAAGGAGATAAAGCAAGGATAAGGACTCAACAGTAAATTAAACTGAATACCGGAGCAAAAGAAATCCAACAGGTAAACCCCGATGGGCCCGACAAACAGCCAAAGCATCAGGCCCCTACCATCTCATCAATAGATGTCTTTAAGTCGGAACTATCATAGAGTCTGAAGTCCGACCCACCGCACGCAATTAAAGAGGAAAGCAAAGTTGCCAACCGTGATTGGGTTGACTACCAAGCATGCAGTCTGTTGCAATACATTAATGTTATAGCCAATCTTTTTATAATGGGAAATGTTTTAATGAACTGCGCTGAAAAATTATTAGAGCAAACAATCTTCTTCAATTTATACACACCTATTTCATTGATGAAAATGCGCTCCGAAAAAATCAATATTTACTTCGATACAGTCTACCACACTACCACGCATTATACTGCGCAGTTTTTATTCGCCATTTGCAATCACAACATCCGGTTTCTACTTTTGGACTTGAAAAGGTATTTGGCTCAATGATAACGCTTCCTGCCATTCAGAAAATGCTAGTTTCACCCGCAGATTTTGGCACTTGTCCTGTAGGACGAGTGCTTTGGGAAGAATCACTCGTCCTTTCTATAATCCACTCGTCAATACGAGCGGACGAGTGGAATTTTTGTCCCCTGGATATACACCATTTTGGGAAGTTTTTGCTCAACTTTTAATTGGGAAGGGGCTGATATTGGGCCCAAAATCAGGCCTAGGAAATCCCTGCACAATATGGCGAGAAAAATGGCTCTTAGCTATCTGGATAGGTATGCAAAGTTTTAGATAATGAATCATCGTCAAATCATAATCAGATTTTTGATTGACATGCAGGTGCATCAAACATTCACATCATTGGCCCCCTTCCAGGTGAGTGGCTAGCTGCATGCATAGCAGATCTCACACCTGATCTCCAGCATGATTTCCATGTGCTCCTTTTTTTGTGGGTCAACTGTCGTGAGCTTCCACTCACAGCAGTAGTTTTGGGTCAGTTTCTTCCATTTCAGCTTGGGCCTTTCTGGCCCCCGCTTGCCTTCAACCAGTATATCACATCCTCAGTGTTATGCCCAGAAATTTTATAGGAGGGGATAAATGGCCCATGTCTTCTAAATATAGTGGGACAGAGCCCTTAAAACAAGGGGCAAGTGATGAACACATTTAGAAACGGGTACAATTTCTAGGGACAATGGCCCTCTCATTTTGCTGCAAGCACAAGTTTCACTGGCATGGAGCATGGCGCTCCACACAAGAGCTGTACACATGGCCATGGGTGGCGGGATGTGGGAACTGGTAGTAGCTCCCTGAACTTCTTCTAGGCGGTTTTCACACTAGTGGTGACCACTAGTTCACAGCCTCCACCAGTGGAAAGCATATGAGCCGTGACATGTGATTTCCAACAATGTGGCATTTTGACAACTGTAGACTCAGACAAGCATGTGCAGCCTCCCTTTGAGCTTAGAAGTTCCAACTTATATTCAGTCGGTAACATGACACTCATAGAATATTCAACCAACTAGCAAAGGGTCTGATCAGATTGCGCATATGCGCAGGCTGATCTGAGGCTTTGCTGGTGGCACATACTACATTGTTAGAAATCTCATGTCGTGGCTCATATCCAGGTACCAGAAGGAAGCTACCACCTCCAGCTTACCAGGTCCGACCTGAACTTAACTCTGTGGTCTGCCGTCAATAGGTTGAGCAATTCCCCTGCACCGTGCACACCTATAGTCAGGATTTGGTGCCAGTTGTTAGATCTGCCTGCATTTTTAGGGTTCGGCTCTTATAAAGAAACCAAGAGAAATTTAAGAGACAACTAAAATGTATTTCCTCAATTTACTGTAATTACAGATAGGTGTATTTGAACAGTGCAATTGCTAATAAATGTTATGTTTTCCAAAAAGGCCACATAATAAGTAATTCTTTAACCCTTAGCCCAGTAGTCACGAGTTTTGCCGTCTACTCTCATCTGCTTCTTTTCATAGGTAGCTTATATTGCAAACAATAGTGACCCAGATCATACTGCTTCCTTGATCAGGGTTCATGTTGTTTGCTTCCATGAAAAAATCTAGTCTGAACTTCTGAAGTGCAATTGAATATGGGAGCGCAGTGGCTCAGTGGAAGAGTGCTTGACTCAAGACCGAGAGGCCGTGTGTTCGATCCTCACCGGTGTCACTGCGTTGTGGTCCTTGAGCAAGACACGTTTATCCTAGCTTAGTACTGGTTCAACCCAGTAAGACCCGTCCCTGTTTAACTGAAAGATTGTTGATGGGACGTAAAGAATCAAATCAAACAAACAAACAAAAGCAATTGAATATATGCAGCAGACATAAAAAGCAGATATTTTCAGGACACATAACTCTTTGCATGCCAGTAGCTACTTTTGTCGTCTGCTGAAGATCTTTGCAAGCAGTTTGCACCCAGATCAGGACTGAGAAAAATTCAGACCCCATCTGGATAAAAAAAATTTGATGCTCTGATAGTGTCCTGAAAGAATATAGTGAATTTTTTTTCTGAAAAAAGTCAACAGATGGCGACAAAAGTATGAAAAATTACCCAATATGCACTGATAATAACTGGCTTGAATTCAAAGGGTTAACCCTTTACTCCATAATAACGCCCTCGGAATATCATGTATTTGAAAATATTATGAAAAATGGAGCATTTGCTATTTTGGAGCAAATGCTCCATTTTCCATACTATTTCTAAAAGTATTCAAAACTTAACTTAAATTTTTCTTAATTTTTCAATGCTGTCTAAAAATAGAAAATGATGTCATGATCTAAATATAGCCTATGGAGTAAAGGGTTAAAATGACTTTGATTGCAGGAAGAAGAAGAGTTCTTTAACCAGTTACAAAGCTTCCATGGAAAACCTAAGACTCCAGCAGTAAGTGACTCAGAAAAGGACCCTGAAAAGGTATAAATAACATGAACCCCTTTCCCTCCATTGATGGTAATTGTCTTTTGCCTGGTTCTCTGCTGAGGTACTTTGGTAGCCTATATTGTAAAATTGTAAAATATTTTCTTACCCAGCAATTTAAACATATGTTTTGGGTACTCAAAAGAACCGTCTCATTGAGACGTTTCTTTTGAGTACCCACAACATATGTTTTGGATGAGAAATAAAGAAAATAAATTTCCAATAAGCACTCTTATCTGGAGGCCTGCAATATGGACCCAGATCAGGGTTCATAGTTAGGGGCGGATCCAGGATTTCTTGATAGTGGGTTCAAATTTACAAACGGGTTTCGATTTGTTAATTTTACTTGATAATTTATTATTTTTTCCAGATTTTTTTGAAAATTCTCCATGAAAATGAAATAATTTGTCTTAAAGGGGGTTCGTGCTAGCCCCTCGAACCCCTCTGGATCCGCCACTGATAGTGTTTGCTTCCATGATAAAAGGTGTCTGCAGTGCATTCATGGGTGAAAGTTTTCAGGATTATTCCTGAATTCAGGATTTTTAGGCTGACTTTCCATAGAAAGTCAGCCTCAAAATGCTGAATTCAACAGACTATAATAGCTTCTCTGATTTATTTCTGTATTTGTTAAGACAACTGATCATTTAAATGTGAAATTGCTATAATTTTGTAGGCATACTGTCTGTTTTTAAGTTTGAATTTTGAAGTTTCAGGATTTTGGAAATTTTGAACTTCCACCCATGTGCATTGGAATATTTGCTGCAGATGTAATAAGCAAACATCTTTTTCAAGACAAAATGTTTTGATAGAATAAGGGTTAATAGGATTTTGTAAACTAAATGTAAAGCACACATCCTGATCTTTATACCACCCTTATCAACTTTAGCACAAAATATCTCATGATGTGCAAGGTCTACACTGATGTAGCTGGTATGAAATAGTTATACCATGTTTGTCCACCTGTAAGTAAGATAATCCACTCGCTAAAGCTCGTGGATTATCTCCACGTACTGGCGGACAACCCACGGTATGACTATTACATATTAGGTATACAAAGTGAATTAATCACTACATATATGAAAATAGTAAAAAAATATAGTTATAGGGAAAAATGGTAAACTAGAACATCTCAGTAATTAAGGTGGAAATTAATACCTTTCCCCTTTCCTTCTGGCATTTTCTTTTTAATAAAAATACAATATATGAAATTGCTCTTTTTTTTACCGCTATTGACATCTTTTGTCTTTTGGTCACTGGTGTTAACTGTTGCAAACTGCTTAGACCATATCAGGCAAATGCCTGCCTGGATATGGGTCCGAACTGTTTGATACCCTGTTGAAATTACTGAAAGAATTTTTGGAAACTTTCATTATTCAGTTCAAACAGTTACGATCCAGATTGGGTCTGCAGTTTGTCGGTCCTGATCTTAGTTCAAACTGTTTGCAAAGTTTACTAGGAGATGACACTGTTAATGGTTGCTTTCATTATGTTTCAGAAAAAGCCAGCTGTAAAGCCCTCAGAAAATATTCCTAATGGATTAAGGTAAACATATAGCAGATATAGTTATTGAAATCTCCCTCACTAAAGTCCCTTGCCTCAGATAAGTATCGTATTTATGCAACAGAAATGGTGTGAATCGTAGGGCCAGTTAAGCCAAAAAAAAAATCAGCGTAAAAGTGCGAATTTTCTCTAACTGGTGTTATGGATGCTCAAAAGAACCGTCTCATTGAGACAGTTCTTTTGAGCACCCGAAACATATAAACATTTGTTTTGGTAGAGAAAAATAAGAAAATAATCTTCAGTTACACACTCTTATCTAGGGGCCTGGTGAATACTTTACCCTTTCCATGCCAGTCACAACTTTTGTTGTCTGCCATTCTCGTCTGCTTATATTCTAAGGTAGCCAATATTGCAAACAATATGGACCCAGATCGGACTGCTCCCTTGTTGAGCAGTCTGATGAGGGTTCATAGTGTTTGCTTCCATGATAAAATTTAGTCTTAAGTGCACAGAAGTATTTGCAGCAGACATAAAAAGCAGACAACATTTTCAGGACAAAATATAGCAACAAGCTAATGGTTAATAAAATCTATGCATATGGTTATGAAAACTCTTAGAAACATCCTTGCTCACAATGTCAAAAGTTTCAGTAGCATACTTGTTTGTAGTAGGCCACCATTGTACTATTGAATTGCTGACAAAAATGCTGTTGTACGCAAACATATTTTGGCTACTCCACGTTTCAGTCTATAACAACTGAATGCATTAATGGTATTATACTGTGTGTTTGAGTCTTGAGAACTGCCCAGTAAAACAGTAAAAAGGTACTGCTTTCCTGCATTGGATATACTGGTAAGGATTTTTTTTCAGATTTAAAACTTGTAATTATTTTCTTACCAATCAATCAAATAGTGTGTTTTTGGTGCTCAAATAGAACCGTCTCATCAAAATTTTATCTGGAGGAGTTGGACATCTTTTCAATCTGAGGGGAAGGGTTGGGGGACATACTCATTAAGTTGTGAATCTCGTCAAGAGTCTGCATTGGTGTCTGCTTGGCTTTTTGTCTGTGCTCGAACTTGTGAAATGGATGGATTTTGACCTGTCTTGCACAGATACCTATCTGGGACAGCAGAAGTGAATGATTAGATTTTGATGACCTTGACCTAGTTTTCATGGCCAACAGGGTCATATAACCTTTGAAAATCTTGTCTGCAGACTTATTTTCTGAAACAATTGCCAGATTTTGACCAAACTGGCACAGATACATCAATTGGAGGACCCAGGGATTCAGTTTGGCATTGGACATAGTCTGAAATTAGTTCCAGATGTCCGAGAGCTTGCTGTCCAGTTTGGACAGTTTGTCTGAGACGATTTTCGGAAACGCACCCTGTACGGTAATGCACAGTGATGCAATAGTATTTTTGTTTTAAAAACGATCACTGATTGGCCAAATTTCTGTTAGCTTCAGACTGGTTTGCCTTATTTTACCCCATAAAATTAAATACTTATTCACTAAAGCAAACCAGTCATAGTGTTTTGTTACGCAGGGCCTGATTGGTCTATTGCATCCTTAGTTTTCTTCCCTTGATTTCATCTAGAAGCTGACGGCATATTTGCATTGGCATTTACCGATAAAATTACTAAAAAACTTATTTGCCACCAAGATACAGCAGGAACTCAAGTCTTTTATGCCCCAAAACAGTTTGTCTGCTCCATCATTACCTGAACAGTCACTTTCCGGGGCTAACGAGCCGTGCAGCGGCCCAAAACAGCAGCAAAAAAACAGTACCCCACCCACTACCACTGATCAACAAGCTCCAGTCTCCTCATTAAATAAAAAGCCAGCCAATATATCAGGCCGCACTTACCATCCGAAATGGTAGCAAAACTACCATTGGTTTCAATATGAGAAGGGTAGATGGCAATTTCTGTCTATGGTGGTAAAAAAGAGTGTTAAAAAATGTCCTAAAAATTTTCCAAATGTCCGAACAATATTGGGGCTGCTTGGACAAAATGTCTGAATTAAATTTTAGTCCAGCTGAAACCCTGGGACCTTAATAAATTGTTAGATTTTGATGACTCTGACCTAATTTTTAAGGTCACCAGAGTCATATAACTGAAAAAGCCTTGTCTGCTCACTAGTGAACCAATGGTCTTTCTTTGTCAGTGAGAAGCCTGGAGAGAAACCAGTTGTAGGAAAAGGAAGAGGAAAAGTATTAGAAGAACTCACAGGTTTGTACAGAACTACCGGCGGTAGGGCTGCATGCTTACAGAAGCTTGTGTCTCCACGGCAACAGGATAAACATGGTTATGCAGGTAAAGCAGCCATCACTCATGTTTTGGTCATGCTTCACCATCATGCTTTTAGATCATTATTATGCATGTATAGCAGCCCTCACTCAGGTTTTGGCCATGCTTCGCCATCATGCATTTATCTCATTATTATGCAGGTAAAGCAGCCATCACTCATGTTTTGGCCATGCTTCGCCATCATGCATTTATATCATTATTATGCAGGTAAAGCAGCCATCACTCACTCATGTTTTGGTCATGCTTTACCATCATGCATTTATCTCATTATTATGCAGGTAAAGCAGCCATCACTCAGTCATGTTTTGGTCATGCTTCACCATCATGCATTTAGATCATTATTATGTAGGTTTAGCAGCCATCACTCACTCATGTTTTGGTCATGCTTCACCATCATGCATTTATATCATTATTATGTAGGTAAAGCAGCCATCAGTCATGTTTTGGTCATGCTTCACCATCATGCATTTAGATCATTATTATGCAGGTTTAGCAGCCATCACTCACTCATGTTTTGGTCATGCTTCACTATAATCATAGCTCAAGATATAATACATGTAACACAGGGCCACCAATCCATCATCTTCATCCCATATACCAGTTGGATTAAACTTTCTGTTTCCTAGTTTTGAGAGTAAAATTTAGAAATCGGGCAATGCTATTTGATGAGACACTCATTAAACTTTTCGACACTGATATTGGTTTTAAGAGGATTTTCTGCTTTACAGTTTAAACTGTTAAGTAATGAAGAAAAATTACATTTTTTCAACTTCAACACATATTCTAGAATCATTTTATGTGCCAGGGGACACTATTTGAGGTATGTCGAAGGTAAACACCAAGGCCATCGAATAGCATTTCGGATTTCTAAAATTTTGTATTGTTTAGAGAAAATAACCATTTTGCCGAATTTATGGTCCACCTCATTCATTGGAAACGGGTCCCTCTTCATAACACAGTATTAATTTTATGCGATGAAGGAGATATTGGTGGCAGTGTTACAGCTATAAATCCTTTGTATAAATGAAATTTTCTATGTGGTTTGATACAATTAAACTGGGAAGGTTTATTGTAGAATTTCCAAATTTGGATGTACTTTAATCTCTAAAGATTGTTTTTAATTTAGCAAACAGTGCAGACCCTGATGAAATACTGCACCATTTATTGGGTTTTCATTGTTTGCAAAAGTACCTGTTAAGGGGCTTCCAGTACACAAATGGTTTAAATGGGCCTCCCCCCAAGAGATCTGTTTTCTGGTTTAAGACTGGGTAAGGTTCTTACCAGCCTGCTGGGCTTGAGAGACCAGCTAGCCAGAATATTGAAATTTTGCATGCCTTAAGTTTAGCTATAATACTTAAGCGCAATCTGATCAGCGCCTTTGTTATTTTGCTGTCTGCAAAGTTACTTTGCAGACAGCAAAATAACAAAGGTGCAGATCAGAATGCACGGATGAGCAGGCTGGTCTGCACTTTTGTTGTTTGCAGGCATTAAAGTCCGGTTTTCTTGCAACATGGCCCAAATACTATCTTCTTGCCTGCAGAAAATATTCAGGGGCTATAGCAGCATAAAAATTATCCTAAATTTAAATACTTACTTTTGACAAACTACCGGGCCCTGTAGCGCAGTCGGTAATGTGTCTGGCAACAGATGCGAGTCTGACTGCAGATCCAGGGGCCGCGAGTTCGATCCCGACCCGGTCCCATACTTTCGTGGAGATTGATCATGAAATAATTTCTATGGTCATTCTCCTCCCTTCCGCTGTATCATTCAAGAAGGGTTGTTGTCAGTTACAAGCGAAAGTATGTGCAGGAAGTACTGGTTAACTGCTTGTTCACGCTTGCCCAGGAAAAGTGGTTAGGTGAACTGACCGTCCCGCCATGACCATAGCTGTTGACTTGGGACGTAAAGCAACAAAACAGACAAACAAAATTTGACAAACTCATAGGAGAGCTTGGGTTGATGAAAAGCCTGTTTTGTCAGGCCTATCTGTCAGAATGTTTGGGTAGATATGGTAAGGCACTTATAAAAAATGTAGATATTTGTCTTCACTGTTTATAGCAGGGTGTGACATAGTAGTTCAATTTTCTATCAGTCCATTCATCTGTCAGTCTATCGAAAAATTTGCATCAGTGATCTTCTCTGCAGCAGTGTGAGCTGAGAGTGTGTGAAACCTGGCATAGTAAAGTTACTGTCTACCCAACATTAGAATAGAAAATATAATATAACAATTCAATTTAGTAATTCCTCAAATTTTGATCCCCATGTCAGCCTCTACCAAAGTTACTCAAATGCTCCACTGATTCACTGAACAAAATGGTTGCAATTTCTAAAGGAGACTCAGGTGAGCCATCCAGGGACATCATGTCCCTCTTGTTTAATCCTCATGCTGAACCCTAATTAACCACTTTTTATGCCTCCAAAGGAACTTTGGGAGACATATAGTAATCGCACTGTCCGTCCGTCCGTCAGTCTGTCCGTCCCGCTTCGTTTCCGGTGCATATCTCCTATATTCTTTGAGGTAGGAATTCCAAATTTGGTGTGTGGATACATCTTGGGATGGCGGAGTGTCGCATACCATTTTCAGGTCACTGTGACCTTTACCTCTGACCTAGTTTTTAATATAATCGTGTCTGGAGCATATCTCTTATATTATTTGAGGTAGGAATCTCATATTTAGTGTGTGGATGCATCTTAGGATGATGAAGTGTCACATACCATAATTGGGTCACTGTGACATTGAACTTGACCTCTGACCTAGTTTCTAGAAATTGCATTGAGTCTGGTGCATATCTCCTATATTCTTTGAGATAGGCACTCAAAATTTTGTGTGTAAATGCATCTTGGGATGATGGAGTGGCACATACCATTTTTGGGTCACTGTGACCTTGACCTCTGACCTAGTTTTAAGAATTATTATGTCCTGAGCCTATCTCTGACATTCTTTGAGGAAGGAATTCCAAATTTGGTGTGTGGATGCATCTTGGGATGGCGGAGTGTCGCATACCATTTTCGGGTCACTGTGACCTTGATCTTGACCTCTGACCTAGTTTTTAGGATAATCAAATACGGAGCATATCTCTTACATATTTTGAGATAAGAATCTCAAATTTGGTGTGTGGATGCAACTTGGGATGACAAAGAGTCACATACCATAATTGGGTCATTGTGACCTTGAACTTGACTTCTGACCTAGTTTCTAGAAACTGCATTGAGTCTGGTGCATATCTCCTATATTCTTTTAGATAGGAATTCCAAATTTGGTGTGTAAATGCATCTTTGGATGACGGAGTGTCACATACCATTTTGGGTCACTATGACCTTGACCTCTGACCTAGTTTTTAGAATAATCGTGACCGGTGCATATCTCATATATTATTTGAGGTAGGAATCTCAAATTTGGTGTGTTGATGCATCTTGCGATGACAAAGTGTCACCTACTATAATTGGGTCACTGTGACCTTAAATTTGACCTCTGACCTAGTTTCTAGAAACTGCAATGAGTAGCATATCTCTTATATTCTCTGAGATAGGAATTTCAAATTTGGTGCGTATATGCATCTTGGGATGACGGAACGTCACATACCATTTTTGAGTCACTGTGACCTTGACCTCTGACCTAGTTTTAAGAATGATTGTGTCCGGAGCATATCTCTTATATATTTTGAGGTAGGAATTCCAAATTTGGTGTTTGGATGCATCTTGGGATAGCGGAGTGTCATGTACCATTTTCAGGTCACTGTGACCTTTCCTCTGACCTAGTTTTAAGAAAAAATGTGTCCAGATATCGCTAATATTCTTTGAGGTAGGAATTCCAAATTTGGTGTGTACGAGGGTTGTCCCAGTAAATCGTGGACTTTGGCTATAAAATGAGACTGTGTATCAGGAATTCTATGAAATTTATATGATATGTTTATACACATCTAAGACACATTTTCTACAAATATGGATGAAATCACAGTTTAGATAATAAAGTTATAGACCTTTACTTAAGGGTGTCTCAGCGTATGAGGAGCACGTCGCAAATAATTTTGCTGCATTTTCAAAGAGGGGTGGTCAAATGTTTTGACTCTACTCTTTTTATATAAGCTTAACTGGTAACAAATAGTGTCATCTATTTGTTGAGTAAGTTCCCCTGGTTCAAGTTACGGCCATATAGTTAGATTAGGTATGTTAAGCACACAAACAAGCGAGATCTTTTAGATTTAATACGGGATATCATATTTACCATTAAAATAACTAACAGAAAAATTGCATGTGTTCTGTTAAATTGACGAAAATGAGCTTGTCTTTGTGATATTACTAAAATAATTTTATACTAAATCCATTTTACGATACTAGTGACTGTGCTACCAATCAATCAATATTAAAAGAACATAGTTGTACGTGTTTAATTAGCCAAAAGATATAGAAAGTCTACTTTTTGCGCCGTACCGTTCTCATAACGTTAGCCTACTCTGAACAATAGAAATGTAATAGGTATGTAAAATCTATTATAAAATCAATGAGAATGGCCACAAACGTCTCAAAATTTCAACACTTTACCTTGAATTGTTACTAGTTGGTGTGGCAATGCATTGTTTGAAATACAACAGCGAAATTTGATTAAATGTACACTACCGTTTGGACTAGATGAGTTTCATTGAAAATATTTTGACGTGCGCCGCTCAGGCGGATATACCGTCAAGTAAAGGTTCATAAATTTGTTATCTAAACTGCGATTCCACCAATATTTATACAAGATGTTACCCATATGTATATAAACACATCCTTTAAATATCATAGAGTTACTTGTACACAGTCTCGTGCTATAGCAAAAGTCCACGATTTACTGGGACAACCCTCGTATATGCATCTTGGGATGGTGGAATGTCACATATCATTTTCGGGTCACTGTGACCTTGACCTCCGACCTAGTTTTAATAATTATTGTGTAAGGAGCATATCTCTTATATTATTTGAAAGAGATAGGAACCCCAAATTTGGTGTGTAGATGCATCTTGAGATGGTGGAGTGTCATGTTCCATTTACTGGTCATTGTGAGCTTGACCTCTGACCTAGTTTTTAGAATAATCATGTTTGGAGCATTTTTTTTTATATGATTTGAGCTAGGAATCCCAAATTTGGTGTGTGGTTGCATCTTGGGATGACAGAGTGTAAGGTATCAGTTTTGTGACCTTGACCTAATTTCTACAATAATCGTGTCAGGAGCATATCTCATATATTATTTGAGGGAGGAATCCCAAATTTGCTGTATGGATACATCTTTAGATGCTTATTTGTCGCATACTATTTTAAGGTTACTGTGACCTAGTTTCTAGAATAATTTTGTCTGGAGCATATCTCCTATATTATTTGATGTAGGAATCCTAAATTTGGGTTGTTGATTCCTCTTGGGATGGCGGAGTGGTGCATACCATTTTGGGTCACTTTGACCTTGACATTGACTTCTGGCCTCATTTGTAGGTTTTTGGTGTCTGGAGCATATCTCCTATATTACAGCTAACTTTCCTCAAATGTGTCTTATGCTAGACCAATTCCTTTGGGGGCATTCGTCATGTGTTTGTGACATTTCTTGTTGAATGCAGTGTAGATCCAGGCCAGCTGATCAGGATCCACATTGTTTTCCACTCGGCTTGTAAATACATGCTTATTACTGGAATAGTGCAAGATGATGGGATAAAGAATGTGGAGAGTTGAACATAAAAATATCCAGCATGAAAAGGGTTAAATGCGGCAGGTTAAGATTGATTTTTTTTCGACACATTTATACAGTTCTAGAGAAACAAAACAAAAAATACCTTATAAATGCTTGTAATTTTTCATATCCATGTTTTAACATGATTTGGGTGTTCACAAGAACAATCTCATTGAGACGGTTTATTTGAGTACCCACGACTTAGGTTGGGTTGAGAAAAAAGAAAAATAATTTTTTTCATGCACCCTTATCTAAAACCAGTTATATTTTTTATCTTGAAATCTTACTGCCAATGAACTGAAAATCAATAGCTCTATAGCTGCTACAGGTATTATTGGCATGGATAGATTCAGATGTTATTCTCTGTGGGGGTAATTGTGCATGCTTTTTGTCATCTGCTGATTTTTTTTTCAACATCATCTTTCAAAAACTCCCTCAGGAGTACCATTCACATGTCTAACAGTTTGGATCCAGATCAGGCCCGACATTTTGTCGGGCCTGATTTGGATCCAAACCATTGCAAAGGCTTTCAGCTGATGACACTTGTAGGCAAAGAGTTAACAGCAAGGTTATGTTTTAATGATTGGCAGATTTTCAATAGGGTACTCACTGGACATGTCTCTTTTAGATCATGGCAAGGGTCCAGATCAGAAAAAATGAGATAAACACTGTGATTTATTTTCTTATCCATCATTTGAGTGCTTATAAGAACCACCTCATTGAGATGGTTCTTTTGAGTATCAACAATATATGTTTTAGTACCCACTGCCCAAAGTGTATGTTTCGGTTGAAAAGACAGAAAAATGTCACATGCACAAAAATTGTTTTCATAACCCTAGATCCAAATGCATTTGGGTAGAAAAAAATAGATACATAATATACAGGCCTCTAGAGTGTGTCATAAATTTCTTATTTCTCAACCAAAGATGTTGTGGGTTTCGAGCACTCAAATCAAATGTTTAAACTGATGGATAAGAAAAAATTCACAATTTTATGCCCAATTTTGTGTGTATCCTGACCTATGATATATGTTAAAATAATTTAAATATTTTGTGGTATTCATTGAAAGCATCTCTTTGGAGATGTCGGATGAAATCTCTTGATGAAACACGTTTCTTAGGAGTAGCTGGAAAAATAATTTGGATACCATTCTTATCTAGGTTTATTCCTATTTATTTTGGAAAAGTAAGAACAGCCATAGGTTAAGGTAAACAGAATTTATGAGTGTAAAATTGTAAATGTTTTCTTAACCAATCTATTATAACAAATATTTTGGATGCTCAAAAGAGAGATGGCTCTGTTGAGTACCCACAACATACGTTTTAACTGAGAAATAAGATCATTGATTTTTACTAAAAGTGTTTTTTACTAAAGACCTGACCTTGCCATTTTTGATTGAAAACAACTTTTCTAAGGTTATGGTTTCTGTTTTATAGTTGGTCCTGGTGGGGCTGCAGATGAGGAGAAACAAAATCAGCAAGGGAATCCTGAAGATAAAGAGACACTTAATGACAGATCCCAGGAGAAATTTACGCAACCAAAGAAGTTGAGTCCAGGAGACTCGTACAATGTTGAAAACCTGACAATCACAGTGAAAGATCCTTGTGATCAATCCCAGCATAGTGTCACCAAAAAGGGGGAAGAAATCAAACTGAAGGTATGTGACAAATGGAGAACTTCAGGGTTCAAATTCAAGAATTTTATTCACTTGGTAACAAATGCAAGTGACTATTTTTCTCACATGCTAAAGGTGATGATCAACTTGCTTATTTACTGAAAATGAGGTCTATTTTGTCATTGGTTGGTTTTGAAAGTGAAAATAGTATCTTTAGTTGCTAAAGTTCAGGAACCAAACTCATTTTGAAATTTTCCATACAGCAAGTAGTCATTGCTTTACAGAAAGGAAATAACAATTGTGATGATCAAACCAATGATGCATCATAGTCTATGACATTGTTGTTCACTTACAACAAAATCAGGTTTTCTTGTGACAAGGCCAATTTTACAACATAGGGCCAGTTAAGCAAAAAATGTCAATGTAAAAGTGTGATTATTTTCTTATCCATCAGTTTAAACATGTGTTTTGGGTGCTCAAAAGAACCGTCTCATTGAGACGGTTCTTTTGAGTACCCACAACATATGTTTTGGTTGAGAAATAAGAAAATAATTATTAGTACACACTCTTATCTGAGGGCCTGATATACAATGAGCCAGTGCATGAGATTTCCAACCATGTTGTATGTGCGACCAGCAAAGCCTCAGATCAGCATGCGCATACGCGCAGTCTGGTCAGAGCCTTTGCTAGTCGCTTGAGTATTCTATGATTGTTAAGCTAGTACCTGAACACCATTTGGAGTTTCTAAGCTTTAAAGGGGGCTGCAGAGGCTCGTCCAAGTCTACACTTGTCAAAATGTCAAATTGTTGGAAATCTCATGCCGCGGCTCCAATCATCTTTTTTTTTCTTACAGCATGCTGCAAATCAGCCCAACCAGTTAAAAAAAATTCTCAGCTCCACAGAAAAAGGCTTAAGCATGAAGAAAGGAATAGGTCGAGGCCAGTTTAGAGAAGGGTTGGGGAGAGGTGGCGGGCAAAGGCAACATGGTGAAGGTACGGGACGAGGAAGATTTGATAGTTCTTTTCAGCAAGGTGGATATTGTGATCAAAACACTGGGCCAGGGCGATATGGAGGTGGTTACCATGACAATAGGGAGAGAGGTAGATATGGCGAACCGATGGGAAGAGGCAGACATAATAATAGTATGGCTGGAGACAGTTATGGAAGGTTCCCAGGTAGAGATGGATACGGTCCTGCAATGGGACCAGGGGGTTATGGTCGGGGTAACCCCTTCCCAGGTCAAGGAGGATACCACCCAGCTCAGAGAGGCTTTGAGAGATTCGACAACTACATGAATGGCTATGGGTCAGGGTTTGATGCTCAAAATATGCCTGGCCCACATAACTATGGTGCATACGGCCCCAATCAGCCTTCTATGGGTCTTCTTGGTAAGGCTTTAAGCTCTTTACCTGCTAGTGTTGTCTACTGATTATCTTTGCAAACAGTTTGGTCCCAGATCATGTCCGACAAAATGTTTAGCCTGATTTGGATCCAAACTTTATGGCACTGATGATATTCCTGAAAGACTTTTTTGAAAACTTTTTTATTGTTAGTAAATGGAAAAAAATCAGATGGCAAAAATTCATGAATGTTTCCCAGGGTGCAAAGAACATAATATAGTGTTGTGAAAATTTATGTTTATTTTTCTTAGTCGTCAGTCTCAACTGTTCTGGGTTCTCAATGAAGTAAAGTAAAGGCTTTAAGATGCTATAATAGACAATGAGATGGTTCAAATGAAAATCCAAAAGGTATAGTATAGATAATGAGATGGTTTATGATGAAGCTTAATATTTCTTTATTAATTGGCTTTTGGGTCACTGTCTAGCCACGCCCACAACTGGTTCCTGTCTCCGTTAGTTTTACACAAGACCGGGACATTGCAATTCACATGGTGATACAGTGATCGAATAATTTTATAATATCAAATCACAGCATTAGCTATGGTTGCACCCATACTATTCTCAAATGCTACATTTTCCATAATATTTTCAAAAGTAATCAAAACTTAATTTGAATTTTTTCAATGTTGTCTAAAAATAGAAAATGACATCATGATCTAAAAATAGCCTGTGGAGTAAAGGGTTATAAGGAAGTATTATGTGTGTGAGGGGTTGGCATCAGGAGGTTAACATGATGACGTTACTGTTACGTGACAGCCTGGGTAAAATAAGATGGGAAACATAAGAATTTCTATCCCAGGGTAAAAATCTCACATTCTTAGTTACCATAAATATTCCAACGCCTTAACATCCTAGTCCATTAGAACAAGTTTTGGCATGTTAAAATAGCGCAGGAACAGGCTTATCTCGGTGTAAGCAGTTTTGTTAGGAATGTCTGTCTGAATGCTTTAATGAAAATATTGTATCTATTTCAACAGGTCACAGACCAGCTGGGTTCATGCCTCAGGATCCATACAGAGGGTATCCGTCTCAAGCAGGGATGATGGTACCTTATGGAGGAGATCCGTATCTACTCACACCAGTACCAACACTCATGAACATGTCTATGCCACCTCCAGCCTTCCCACCCAATATGAATAACTCTGCCATGAACCGTACCACTCTCAACACAACAACTCGGAAAGTTGATAGTAGGTTACAAAGTCCTGCTATATCCACAACAGGTACCTAACATGTTTATTATTTGTTTGTTTGGTTTGATGATTATGTCCCAGTCAACAGCTATGGTCATGTTGGGATGGTCAGATCACCAAACCTCACTTTTTCTTGGGCAAGCTTGACTAAGCAGTTAACCAGTACTTCGTGCACATATTTTCGCTCGTAACTGACAACAACCCTCTTGAATTACTCAGCGGAAGGGAGGAGAATGGCCGTAGAAATTATTTCAGGATCGATATCCACAAAAGTATAGGGCTGGGCCAAGATCAAACTTGCGACCCCTGGATCTGCAGTCAGACACCTATCTGCTGTCAGGCATGTTACCCACTGTGCTTCGGGGCCTGGCCTAACATGTTTATTAGATCCTGTGCTTTTATCGAAGCAAGAAGCAGCCATGGCTCAGATGAGCCTGCACTTTTGCACAGGCTTGTCTGAGCCTTGGTTGCTCACAAATATATAAAATATGGAAGATGATGGAAGGCTAAGACTAAAATTTAAACATGGAATCCCACTGTGTAGCTGTGCAGGATTGTTTAAATATTGACTGTAAGCACATAGATATGATAAGTGCCAAAATCTTGTGTGCTGGCCTGGGCCATTTGTATATGGGCCATAACATCAGAAAAAATATGCCCAAAACAGCTTGATCAGTACCTAGATGAGTAGAGCGGTAGCCCAGAGCTAGTGTAAGACTTCAGGTTGAAGAGTCCCTGGTTAGAGACTCGCTGGAGGCACTTCTTTGTGTGCTTGAGCAAGACATTTTATCCTCTGCTTAATACTGGGTCAAACCAGGAAGACAGGAAATTGTCCCACCATGACTAAAAATTGTTGGCTGGGATGTTAAGCATCAGCACAAACAAATTAGAAACTAGTTCTTATCCTAGAAAGAATAGTTCTATATATGCTTCATCCAAATTTCATAGATTTTAGCTTGTCTCTGTGTACCCCACTGGCAGTAGACAGGTTTTCTTGCAATGGAATAACCATTTAGGATCAGGTAAAACTGAAACAAGCATGCCCAGCTACCAAAGTTCTAGTAGGAGGTCAGAGGTTACATTTACAGTATATATCTCTACTCAATAATTTCACGTATGGAATGGAGTCATAGCTTCAGATTTCCAGGCTCAGCTTCGAGAATGCATGTTGAATCGCTGGACATAGCCTCAGGATTCAACAGGCTTTCTCAAATCTTTGCCTGGTAAACTTTTTATCAAAGGACACTCTCCTGGTACATGTATTCTCTATATTTCTCATGTGCTGGCATGTTTCCTTTATTTCAGCTGAAGATAAGCCTGAAGAACAGCATTGCTCAGTCTGTGCCAAGATTGGTAAGATACTAAATACCATATCATATTTACCATGATTATAATGGACTTGTTAAATTATTCTTTTTTAATGCCAGATAATGCAACATGATTGAAATTTTGAGGTGTGTTGAAATACTTAACTGCTGGGGTAGTGTAATATGGCAAATGGACAAATATATCTATACTTATTATAAGAAACAACAAATTATTCATGTGATTACTTTTAATGCAAAAAAAACTCTGTGTTATAATGGGCTTTTTTTCCACCCATTTCTCTAAAGTGCTCAAAATGTTAGATTTTAGCTCAAAGACTCCGGTGGAAGTCAGCCAATATCCTCAAGTCAATAGGAATGAGATTAATAATATAAGAAAAATAAGAAAATCTCAATATTGAGCTTTTCTTTGCAGGAGGCTGAATTGCCATCTGCTCTTGTAGCTGTGCCATCTGCTTTCTTGCAAATATTACACATTTTAAAATCACCATACATCTGTCTTCTGCTTGAGGAAAACCTACTTTGGAAATTAATAAAAATGTTGTTTGTTATCTTGCCTAAAATAATCCTGAAATCTCTCAATAGCTGGCCAAAAATAACATGAATTAATGTTTGTAGGTCAGTCCCGCTGCAGCAGCTGTAAGACACCATACTGCAGTAGAAAATGTCAGACAGATGACTGGCCACAACATAAAAAGCTTTGCAAGTCAATCAAGTAAGTTCTCACTCAACTGGTTTTTATTTTCTGCTTATGGGTGAGCTAATAGTAGGCTTCTGTCGTCCTTTGTCAACATTTTCATCTTTTAGACCACTGGACCAGACCAACTCCAACACGTCTTGACAGGTTTAGATAAAACAAAATTTTTCACCATAAAATTGTAAACATTTTCTTACCCATAGTTTTTAGCATTTATTTTGGGTGCTAAGACCTATGCATATATATTTTTAAAAAAATCTATTAATATGTGGTATTCATTGAAAGCATCTCTGGAAATGTCTGATGAAATCTCTTGATGAAACACATACAATGAGCATCCACAAGATATGTTTTTTAGGAGAAGCTGGGAAAATAATTTGGATACCATTCTTATCTAGGTTTATATCTATTATTGAAAAGTAAGAACAGCCATAGGTTAAGGTAAACAGAATTTATGAGCGTGAAATTGTAAATGTTTTCTTACCAATCGGTTATAACATATGTTTTAGATGCTCAAAAGAACCGTTTCATTGAGACGGTTCTTTTGAGTACCCACAACATATGTTTTTGTTGAGAAATAAGATTTTTTTTTCTATAACACACTCTTAAGAAAGGCCTGCAAACTGAAGATTCCATCTGATATATTTTTCAGGAAGGAGCGTGAAGAAGCTGAAGATTTTGAGAGAAATTTTGATGTGACAGTTGGTGACGATATGATTGAGGTGAGTTTTCTAATCATTTAACCCTATATGCACTAATGGATTCTTCCAACTGGTTTGATACAATAAACTTGGGATGGTCTATTGTATATACTGAGGGTTCACAGGTTATGATTTTAAATTTTTTTATTTCTTTCTCTGTAGTTTGTTTTTGTCCTGACAAACAGTGACAGTAACACTAGACCCTATCCTGATTAAATCCGGCATTTCATCTGGGTCTTCACTGTTTACCAAAGTGTGCCATAATGTAGGAGTCACCTGTATATAAAGGGTTAAGCATGATGCAGAATGTCTGCTTATGAAAATAGGCCTGGTAGTTTTTGAGCTGTCTGTCAGCTTTAAACTAGGCTGGCCCACTAGCTTTAGTTTTGATTGGAACTATGGTAAATGCTCTTAAATTTTGAATGCTAGTTGCCTGGCAAAAAGACCTAGACAAATAGTGCATACTTAAGGGTCTTCCCTGTTTGATACTCTATTTCCATACCAAGTAATTAAGTATTATCAAACTATCTCAAAGAAATTGAAAGTAATTAAAGGGGAGCAAGTAAAAGTAAGTAAGGGGTGAAAAGTGCCATTTTTTACCAAAAAACAATTTTGGAATTTGCCAAGCCTGAAAATATTCAAACCACATTTTGGGCAGGGTTCCCACGAGCTCTGGAAATCATGGAAAACCTGGAAAATCAAGAAAAAAAAATCCATGCATGGAAAAATCATGGAATTTGAGAAAGCCTGAATAATCATTGAAAAATCATGGAATTTTGTGAAAAAATTTGACAAAACCACCAGTAGCCAGAAAACTAGCTGTCAGACACGCAAAACTTGTGTGTCTGACAGATAGTTTTCTGGCTACCGGTGGTTTAAAGTTTTAATTATTTCAAAATGAATGCACAGTCTACAAGCATGCTTATTTAAATATTTTACTGTTGCTGCGTTCCGCATTTATGCTCTGCGTGGTGAAGATGCCGCTAAAAGGGGAGGATGGATGGAAATTACATCGTTGATCATGGAAAAATCATGGAATTGTGTTTTTGAATTTCTGTGGGAACCCTGTTTGGGGGTTTCTCTGCATATTAGTTTCATTTTTTTCCACCAATAAAAATACATACTATACTCAGAAAAACTATTGAAGGATATTTAGATTCAGTCCCATCTTTAACATCCAATACAATAAAAACTTTACTAATTATGCATGCAATGCTTAGTTCCAGACATCTGCAATCAAAATCGATGCTTTATTTTAGTCACGCTTCAATGGTTTAAGTACAGTGCAAATCCAAATGGTTCAACCCTCTATACCGAAAAGTCACAAACGTTCAAAAATGATTGAAACCCATTTTTATCGTTTGTATTCCATAATGGATGATGCCAAAATCATCGCTGGTTATCCCTCCAAAACATGGCACCTAATTTTGAAGCTGTTGTAAGTGTTTTATTGCAAATGTGTGGACAAATTTGCCAGGGTATGCCATATCCGTGTATTTTTGTTGAAAAAGTTGTCCCATTATTAGGGGAAATGACTGATAAATTGGTGTTAACTTTTGTCTGTGGTCGGAATTAGAACATAAGCAATGACCTGGTAAAGGTTTCAGCAAAAATTGAGAGCGCTAAAATTTTTGCTTGTGAACTTTGGGTAGAGAGGGTCGGTACATTTGGTGTAGTACTGTATCGTAACCAATGACCGGTGAATTTCAATTTGCATTTTGGTGAATTGCATAGTGATATTTCTATCAATGACAAAAATAATTTGTTTGAAAATTATAAACCCAAATTTTATAAAGTCAAAAGAATTTTAATATCCTTCAATTGTTTTTCTGAGTATATAAACAAGGGGATTCCGATTGTGAGGTTAAAATATTTTTTTGGTACTAAATTTAAGCTATCAGTAAATCTTACAGCTATTGAAAGGTATAGCGGTTTGGGGATTTACCTTACCTTGCGTCACTGGCATAAACGACTTGTGGAATAGTACATGTTTTTAACCTGGTCAAAACTTGACAAACAAATTCTACCATATTTGTTATACCCCCCGCAAACTTTGTTTGTAGGGGGTATACTGTTTTCACGTTGTCCGTCCGTCCGTGCGTCCGTGTGTCCGTGCGTCCGTGTGTCCGTGCGTCCGTGTGTCCGTGCGTCCGTCCGTCCGTCCGTCCGTAACGTTTTGTTTCCTTAATAACTCGAAGAGTCATTGCTGGATTTTCATCAAACCTTGCAAACATGTTCATATATGCAAGACAAATACTTTAGACAAAAAAGTAAGGGCTAGGGGCCAATTCTATTTGAGTTATTTCCCTTTGTAGTTCTAAATGGCTTTTAATATAGGGCTTTATGCTTATTCTATTATAGGCCATTGCTGGATTTTCATCAAACCTTGCAAACATGTTCATATATGCAAGACAAATACTTTAGACAAAAAAGTAAGGGCTAGGGGCCAATTCTATTTGAGTTATTTCCCTTTGTAGTTCTAAATGGCTTTTAATATAGGGCTTTATGCTTATTCTATTATAGGCCATACACGGGCCGATCAACTCCTACCACAGCTTTTGATGGAACAATTTGATACTTTGCCTATACAATGTAGACACAATGAACATATGCATGAAGGAGTTTGGTTCAGAAAAAATAATTTTTGACTAAATGACAGCTGTGAGAACTTAGACCAATTTTCCCTTCTTGGGCTTTTGTATATGCATAGATGGTGCCTTCATGGGCCGATCAACTCCTACTACAGCTTTTGATGGAACAATTTGATACTTTGCTGATACAATGTAGACACATTGAACATATGCATGAAGGAGTTTGGTTCACAAAAAATAATTTTGACAAAATGACAGCTGTGAGAACTTAGACAATTATTCCCTAATATGGCTTTTGTATATGCATTGATAGTGCCTTTATGGGCCAATCAACTCCTACCACAGCTTTTGATGAAGCAATTTGATACTTTGTCAATACAATGTAGACACAATGAACATATGCATGAAGGAGTTTATAATTCTTGTTGAACTTAGACAATTATTCCCTTATATGGCTTTTGTATATGCATGGATAGTGCCTTTATGGGCCAATCAACTCCTACCACAGCTCTTGATGGAGCAATTTGATACTTTGCCGATACAATGTAGACACATTGAACATATGCATGAAGGAGTTTATAATTTTTGTTTGCACAGATTCTACTGAAATCTTCTTTTCAAAACTAAGGTCTTCTTGTTCGAACTATAACTTGCCACGTTTTTTCACTGACTCTTACTTTAGACAAAAAAGTAAGGGCTAGGGGCCAATTCTATTTGAGTTATTTCCCTTTGTAGTTCTAAATGGCTTTTAATATAGGGCTTTATGCTTATTCTATTATAGGCCATACACGGGCCGATCAACTCCTACCACAGCTTTTGATGGAACAATTTGATACTTTGCCTATACAATGTAGACACAATGAACATATGCATGAAGGAGTTTGGTTCAGAAAAAATAATTTTTGACTAAATGACAGCTGTGAGAACTTAGACCAATTTTCCCTTCTTGGGCTTTTGTATATGCATAGATGGTGCCTTCATGGGCCGATCAACTCCTACTACAGCTTTTGATGGAACAATTTGATACTTTGCTGATACAATGTAGACACATTGAACATATGCATGAAGGAGTTTGGTTCACAAAAAATAATTTTGACAAAATGACAGCTGTGAGAACTTAGACAATTATTCCCTAATATGGCTTTTGTATATGCATTGATAGTGCCTTTATGGGCCAATCAACTCCTACCACAGCTTTTGATGAAGCAATTTGATACTTTGTCAATACAATGTAGACACAATGAACATATGCATGAAGGAGTTTATAATTCTTGTTGAACTTAGACAATTATTCCCTTATATGGCTTTTGTATATGCATGGATAGTGCCTTTATGGGCCAATCAACTCCTACCACAGCTCTTGATGGAGCAATTTGATACTTTGCCGATACAATGTAGACACATTGAACATATGCATGAAGGAGTTTATAATTTTTGTTTGCACAGATTCTACTGAAATCTTCTTTTCAAAACTAAGGTCTTCTTGTTCGAACTATAACTTGCCAAGTTTTTTCACTGACTCTTACTGTGCGGGGGGTATCTAATAAGCATTGCTTATTGACTTTTTTCATTTGATCTGGGTCATGTGTATGTGAAACTTGAGGCCACCTAATGGACATCTTGCCTATTCAGGGTATTTTCTGCCCATCTCTAGGGGCCGAATTTATTCCCCATTCCCAATCGAAAATAGCCACCTTTTATCCCAATACTATGTCTGATTTTTCCCAATGAAGAAAAGTAAAAAAACAACAAAAAAAACAACACTACTACTAATGAGAAACAATGACCCATTTCAGAATGATACTAAAACACTTATGCTTTAGTGCTATGCTTGACATAATACAATCTAAAATAACTTGATTTTGAGGAGATATTTTTCTACCCTTGTTATTTTCTATGTCGATAATTTCTCCCAATTTTGATGTTTAGTCGATAATTTCTTCCCAATTTTGGTCAGGGGCCTTTCCCCAAAATTGCTGGAAATAGCCCTGCTATTATAATCCTTGTTGCAGAATATGAAAGGTTTGGTTGAGAAGTTCACTGGTGACGAAGTGGAAGTTACAAGGAAACCAGAAGCTGCCAAGTCACCTTCACAAGCAACACAGAAGGCCATACCTCAGACAGCGACAAAATCTTCTCATACAAGAGATGATGAGAAGGGAAACCAGAGAAATAGCTCGGGAGAACAGAACAGGGGTCAAGACAGAACGAGACAGGATAGGAATGACAGGAGAGGTACAAACTTTCTTAACCCTTTACTCCATAGGCTATTTTTAGATCATGACACGACATCATTTTCTATATTAAGACAACATTGAAAAAAATCAAGAAAAATTTAAGTCAAGTTTTGAAAACTTTTGAAAATGTTATGGAAAATAGAGCATATGCTCCTAAAAATAGACCGGCCCCAGGGTCACATGTTTTACATAGGCTTATATAGGGAAATCATGAAAAATCTTCTTGTCTGAAACTGCAAGGCCCAGAGCATTGATATTTGGTATGTAGCATCATCTACTGGACTTCTACCAAGTTTATCAAAATTATGGCCTTGTGGCCAAAAATGACCACCGCAGGTGTCACTAGGGAAGTGACAAGCTTTCAACAGATGCCTATATATAAGATTTAAACAAAGCTCAGGGGAGCGCTTCAAGGCCAGTTGGTACTCTTGTTTATTTACAGGGACATCTACAAATAGCAAGAACGTATGCCACAACTGTAGAAAGCCAGGGCATTTTTCCAGGGAGTGTCCTGACAAACAAGAAGGTACTTGTTGGGAGTTATTTCAAGAGCTCTAGAAAAAACTATTCTAATTTTTGTTTTTGTGCTTCACTTCAGAGTCAACAGTTTTCAGTCGAACCAGTACTAAGCAGTGGATTTTAGTGTCTTGCTTAAGGATACAACACATTGACTCCACTGGCCGTGAGGCGGGTATAAGTAACCCTTCGATCCCCAGTGTAACGCTCTACCAACTGAGTCACTACACTCCGCAATTATTCTAATTGGCTTATATCCAGATAAAGAATATATATTGAACATAAAATCATAGGGCCAGTTAAGTAAAAAAAATGTCAGCCTAAAATTGCTATTATTTTCTTACCCATCTGTTTAAACTTGTGTTTTGGGTGCTCAAAAGAACCGTCTCATTGAGACGGTTCTTTTGAGTACCCACAGCATATGTTTTGGTTGAAAAATAAGAAAATATTTTCAGTTACACACTCTTATCTGGGGGTTTGATAAAATAGCTATTTTCTAATCCATCAGTTTAACTCCTTGCTTTAGTGTCTGCAGCTTTTGTGGTCTACTGATAACCTTTGCAAACAGTTTGGACTCATATCAGGCCAAACAAAATATTGAACCTGATCGGATTCAAAATTGTTTGGCACTGATGCTATTTCTGAAAGAATCTTTTGAAAAAGTTGATTTAATTACCCAGCATGCAGAGATTTAACATGATTTTGGTGCTCAAATGGAGTGTTTCATTGAGATGGTTCAGAAAGGAGTTAATTGATTTATGTTTCATAGCACCAAGGTCCAGATAAACAAAATATTTTTGTGTAAAAATGTTAATATTTTCTTATCATGTGTTTTGGGTGCTAAAAAGAACAGTCCCAATGAGATGATTCTTTTGAGTATCCTCAGCATATGATTTTGTTAAGAAATAAGAGAGATAATTTTCAATTATGCACTCTTATCTGGAGGCTTGTAGATTACAATTGCGCTATGTGATATGAAAGCTTGTCTAAGTTATTTTAAAACTTAACATGCTTAACATTATGAAATTTAAACATCCCATAAAAAACCAAAATTCTGAAAAATGAGTATTTTTATTACTCTAACTCTTTGCCTACTAGTGTCGTCCGCTGATAATTTTTGCAAACAGCTTGCATCTAGATCAGGTCCGACATTTTGTCTAGATGGTATTCCTGAAAGAATTTTTGTTATTAGATAATTTTGAAAAAAAAATCAAGACAACAAATAAGCATGACCAAGTTACCCAGCAGGCAAAAAGTTAAAATACTCAGTTGTATTTATCTTGCTTATAAATGTTTAAATGCCTATGATTAATATGGGATTTTGTACAGAATTTCAGTCACTTTCTTGTATAATGATCACTGTGTGTTGTTCAGCCCTCTAGATAGGTGGTCTTGATTGAAAATTAATTTTCTTATTTCTCAACTGAAACATATATTGCGGGTACTCAAAAGACGGTTCTTTTGAGCACCCAAAAATATATGTTAATTTTTTTTATCATCACCCAGCCCACCAAAAAACTTTGATGTTTTTTATGTTAAAATAGTAACATTTTACACTCAAATTTTGTCTTTTTCAAGACCTATGGTTGTCGTTTTTCAGCTTTAAAGAACACAACCTGCTACAACTGTCGTCAGAAAGGACATTACAAAGGAGAATGTCCTGAAATAGGTGAGGACTGATTTTAAGAGGGTGACCTTCCCTAATTGCAGTAGCAACCACAATTTCATAAACAGGCCCACAAACATGGATATTACTTGGTCATGTTTTGACTCCCACTTTTTTTTTTTTTTTTTTTTTGCTATGGAATTTTTACCAAGAAATAGGCATTTTTCTATAGTCCTTTGTAAAATTGTCCCTTTATAACACAATTCACCTATAACACAGGAGGGAGCGCAGTGGCTCAGTGGTCGAGTGCTTGACTCAAGACGAAGGGGTCGCGGATTCGAGCCTCACCGGCGTCACTGTTGTGGTCCTTGAGCAAGACACATTTATCCTAGCTTAGTACTGGCTTGACCCAAGAAGACCCGTCCCTGTTTAACTGAAAGATTGTTGATGGGACGTAAAGAATCAAATCATATCAAACAAAAGAACAAAAACCTATTACACAGGTCATTCGTATGGATCCCAAACATAGTGTCATAAAGGGACTGTAATGTATACAGAAAATCAATGCTAATAGTAACATTCCTCAGGCCTTTAGTTGAGTGTGCATACCAATTTAAAAAAAAAAGATCTGAACCAAAACATATGTTTTGGGTACTTAAAAGAACCGTCTCAATGAGACAGCTCTTTTGCGCACCCAAAACATATGATAAAACTGATGGTTAAGTAAATATTTACAAGTTTGCGCCCTCCCTAAAGGCACACTTTCACGATTACCAACAACTTAAACAATTGAAGGTTTCAATCTAACCATTATTTTATCACCCCTTTTAATATTATTTTCAAGTATGGATTTTAAACATTAAATTATACACTGGAATTGTCGAGGTTTAAAACCTAATTATAATGAAGTATCTCTATTGATATCTTTTGTTTGAATGTTTGTTTGTTTGCTTTGATTCTTTACGTCCCATCAACAATCTTTCAGTTTAACAGGGATGGGTCTTCCTGGGTTGAACCAGTACTAAGCTAGGATAATGTGTCTTGCTCAAAGACCACAACGCAGTGACGCCGGTGAGGCTCGAACCCGCGACCCCTCGGTCTCGAGTCAAGCACTCTACCACTGAGCCACTGCGCCCCCTCTATTGATATCTGAATACAATCCATCTGTATTTTTTTTTCAAGAAACTTTTCTTAAACCAGATGATAACATCTCGTTAAAAGGTTTTAATATATATAACTATGTTCATACTGAATGTATGAGGCCCTCTGGTTGTGCCTCGGTGTTTGTGAAATCATCTTTCCCACAAAGAAAGATTGATTTACAAACAGAACTGCGGGCAACTGCGGTATCTGTCACTCTTGACAAAGAAATAACCATATGTTCTGTATATAGTACCCCATCATTTTCTCTTGATTCTCAACACCTGGACAGTTTACTGCAACAACTTCCTTCTCCGTATATCATATTAGGTGACTTCAATGGTCACAATATCCTCTGGGGTGGTAAAAACAATGATACCAGAGGTGAGCTTATCGAAAATTTCTTAACAAAGAATGATATATACTGTTCAACAAAAGTTTAGCACGGATTTTAATACGATGTCCCACTTTGAATAAACATGGATCATTTTATTTAATGTAATCAACATGTATGGGGATCTTGAAATTTACGTTTTTGCGTGTCCGCCAGACAAACGGTAATCTGGTTAGGCGTCAGTGGATCGACGTTAAATTTGATGTCATGGGCATGCAAAGGATAAAGGTCTACATCTGAAATTAAATTTTTGATTCTAGAGTAGAGCCAAAGGTTCTTACTGATGAAAAACGTTAAAAACGTCAAAGTTTGATACCCGTTTATGCCACGTCTTACCGTTCAATTATGACATTAAAATGGCATTTTTACACTTCTTGACTTTTCAGCGAACTGAATCAAGAGATCAAGTAATCTGTTTGATTTTAGATTGGCACAAGCACCAGTAACATGTCTGTTAGTTGGTCCTTTGAAAACGTCTTCTTTAGATAGCGTTAGCTCCTTAATTTAGCCTCATCTTCAGATTAACGTCACTTTTTATGAATTAAATACCAAGAGCCAAAATTTTACAAACTTACCTTTCCCTAAACTGTCTCTCTTTTGGAATCCTCTTAAACACGAAAACCTTTTCAATTAAGCATGCATACACAACGAAAACACTACTGTTTTCGACTTGTAAACGTCATCATAACAACGACGTTAGTTGTTTTGAAGACGCAACTTTTGCTACTTATGCTCAATGGAAACAACCTTTATCTTTTTTTCAGAATGGCCAATTTGACCAAGCTGGAAAACAAACAACTTTATAAACCCATGCTGCATCAATTTTGTATTGCCATTTATGGAGTTGAAACACGTTTTTGACCCCTCTTTTGTTTTCAAGAAATGAACGATGCAATAGAAATCCAATTAAAGTACACCAATTGCTTCCTCAACTTTATCACGTACCAAACCATTATTTCAGCAGATATTTTATAACTTTAAACCATTTGCTCAAATGAAAATAATTTTTATTTATCCATGCTAAACTTTTGTTGAGCAGTATATGTATTATGAATGATAAATCATTCACTTATCTTTCTACAAGTGCAAAATCCTTTTCATCTATTGATCTTTCCTTCTGTCACCCATCACTCTTTCTTGAGTATAATTGGTCTGTGTGTAAAGACCAACATAATAGTTATCACTTTCCTATCATTATTGAACAGAACACTTTTTCCACTGAGGACCACAATCCAAAGTGGAAATTAAATAGAGCCAACTGGGATCTATATAATACTCTATGCACAGGTAAATTAATACCAGAAAACTTCAAAGAATCTTCTGATCCCATATCTGACTTTACTTCTTCTCTTATAGAAATATCTAAAGAATGTATTCCTCAAACCTCGACAAATCCAACTAAAAGTAATCCATGGTACAACGACGACTGTAAAGAAGCAATTAAACAACGTAAACAAGCTCTATCTAAATTTAAAAGATCTCCAAATTCCAACAACTTGAATGACGTCAAAGTATTAAGAGCTAAAGCCCGCAGAACAATTAAACTTTCCAAACGTAAGTCATGGAGATCTTATGTTTCGAAAATCAATCATAAAACACCTATTAAAAAAGTTTGGGATATGATAAGAAAAATCTCTGGAAAAAGCAAATCCCTCAGTTACACACATTTAAACATGGTGGGTGCTGAAAATAAAGCAACCTCAAAAACAGATATTGCTGACACTTTAGGAGAAACTTTTTGTCACAACTCATCATCATTCAATTACTCTGAATCCTTCAGAAAGATTAAAACCGAACAAGAGAAAGTTGAATTGAATTTTAAATCACAAAATAATGATATTTATAACAAAGATTTTAATTTAGATGAATTAGTTGAAGCTATTCAACTATCACATGACTCAGCCACGGGTCCTGATGAAATCCACTATCAAATGCTTAAACATCTCCCAGAGAATTCTCTTGAAACCCTTTTGAATATATTTAATTACATTTGGACTACTGGTAAATTTCCAGAAGATTGGACATATGCAACCATAATCCCAATTCCCAAACCTGGGAAAGACCCTGCGGAACCTAATAATTATAGACCAATAGCTTTAACAAGTTGTCTATGTAAAACACTTGAAAGAATGATTAATAAAAGACTTACTTAGTCTGTAATTGTTCTATGTTTTGTTGTATGTTACTTTATGTCCATTCTAGTATTGCAATCATCTTGATGGGGAAGAGAGAGCTGATTGCTTTGCTTAATTTGTCTTCCTGGTGTCTTGTGATGGTTGAGCGGCTCTTCCTCGCGGTGCCACGGGGTTGTCTGCAGTTTGTGATTGTGGTATTTCCTGATCATACTCACTTACTATTTTTGGTTTTTAGAATCCAATAATCATATATCGCAGTTCCAGTCTGGTTTCAGATCTGACCGCAGTTCAATTGATAATTTAGTTAGATTGGAAACCTTCATACGTGATGCCTTTATTAAAAAGGAACATGTAGTTGCTGTGTTTTTTGATTTGGAAAAAGCTTATGATACCAAGTGCAGGCTTTCAAGTGGGCCCTACTTTTCCTATTCTTCCTACTTTTCCCTACTTTTTTGATTTGCTCCTACTTTTCCCTACTTTTTCATGAAAATGCCCTACTATCCCTACTTTTTCACTCTAAAATGTCATTCACATGTAAAAATCCAGAAAATTTTCCTCGCTCGCTTCGCTCGCTCAGATTTTATACATTAACTGTTAGGATCATTCAGGTAGGGCGCCGCTAAACACCTAAAATGTTTCATTTTTATTTCAAAAGTCTCTCTATTTAGCTTGTGATATTGTCAAAGGTATTATTCTGACCATTTGATATGAAATTTTTTATTTCAAACAACCCATTGTAATGCATTTTGTACTTGGAAAAGCCCAACTATCCCTACTTTTTCAAAACGATAATCCCTACTTTTTCACTACTTTTTCCAAATTTTTTATCCTTACTTTTTCCCTACTTTTCTGTTGATGTGCACTTGAAAGCCTGCAAGTGGAGATATGGCATTTTAAGAGATATCCACAAACTAGGATTAAGAGGTAGACTTCCTACATTTATTGAAAACATCCTTGCAGACCGCACCATGCAAGTACGAGTTGCCTCCTCTTTGTCTGACTATTATGACCAGGAGCAAGGTGTACCTCAAGGGGGCGTTCTATCTACAACACTTTTTAGCATCAAAATTAATGATATTGTGAAATGTTTAGGTAATCTTACTGATTGCTCATTATATGTTAATGACTTCTGTATCTGTTATCGCTCAAAAAGCATGGAGACGATTGAACGTCAACTGCAACAAAATTTTAATAAGATTGAAAATTCGGCAACAAGCAATGGTTTTAAGTTTTCCAAATCTAAAACACAGTGTGTACTTTTCTGTCAGTTGCGCAAGCAACATGATGATCCTGTTTTACATTTATATGGATCACCTATTCCAGTTGTTGAGGAATCTAAATTCCTTGGCATTTTATTTGATAGAAAACTCAGTTTTATACCCCATATTAGATATCTCAAAGCTAAATGTTTAAAAGCATTGAATCTTTTAAAAGTGCTCTCCCACACTTCTTGGGGTGGAGACCGAACTACACTTCTCAAACTTTATCAGTCACTAGTCCGGTCAAAATTAGACTGGCTGTATTATATATGGCTCTGCACGAAAATCATATCTTCAAATGCTTGATCCTATACATAACCAAGGACTTAGGTTAGCTTTAGGAGCTTTTAAAACTTCTCCTGTTGCTAGTCTCTATGTGGAAGCAAATGAACCATCATTATACTCACGAAGAGAGAAACTCTCTTTGCAATATGCTATAAGACTTGCTGCTAACCCATCAAATCCTGCTCATGAAGTTACATTCCCACCAAATTATGTTAATTTATATGAACAGAAACCTAAAGTAATTGAATCATTTGGCCTCAGAATTTCACCACTCTTAGAATCTACCAAGATCAAACCACAAAATATTGAAAACCATTTTACACCAAATATTCCAGGTTGGTGTATGAAACAACCTGAAATACTTAATACTTTTGATTAACATACAGGGAAAAAATCTGAATCAAATCCACACATATTGAAAGATGATTTCAGACAGCTGCCAAGTCGTTATAAGAATTATCAACAAGTTTATACTGATGGGTCAAAAGAAGACTCAAAGGTTGGTTGTGCTGTTATATCAGACAACCATAGTAATATGCAACGTATACCTGACGATTCATCAATTTTTACTGCTGAAGCCAAAGCAGTCGATCTAGCTTTAGATTTCATTAGCACTTGTGATGCTAACAATAAATTTATTATATTTTCTGATTCGCTTTCTGTATTGAAAGCTATGAACCATACCAGTTCAAAGAATCCACAGATTCAGAAACTTTTAGAAAAATGTTATGAGCTTTTAGCTTATAAAGAAATTGTTCTCTGTTGGATTCCTAGTCATATAGGTATCCAAGAGAATGAGATAGTAGATCAGCAAGCAAAAGCATCGCTATCATTAGAACCAACTTCTTTTAAGATTCCATTTTCTAATTTTAAGCCATCTATCAATAAATATATCTTGGAAGAATGGCAAACTTCATGGAATAACAGCATTGGAAATAAACTTCTTGACCTAAAACCAACTATTGGTGAATATTAATCAGTTTGAAACATTAGAAGAGAAGAAGTCGTTTTAGCTTGACTTCGTTTAGGTCATACAAGAGTCACACATTCATACTTACTACAAGGTGAAGAGCAGCCACAATGTGTTGGTTGCAACGCACCATTCACTGTACGTCACTTCCTTTTGGAATGTGTCGACTTTGCACAAGTAAGAAATAATTGCTTCCATGTTGACAACATGAAGCAGTTATTTCAAGATATACATATTGATAGTATTATGACATTTTTAAGACAAATAAATCTTTTTAACAGAATCTAATTGCTATATTTAAAATCATACTTTGTTTTACATTTGAATCAGACCATAATGCAGATTCTTTAATGTTGTATTCTGTTCAGTTAGAGAACATGTACAGTTATCTGAATAGCTCTTTGAAACTGTCAGATATTGTACATGGTCTCTCCTGTTAACAATCGTATTGCAACTTGTTATCATTATACAAACTCATTATCATCATTCATTTTATTTTTATCTTATAAATTTTTACTTTTTCCATCTACATCATGTTTAGTTTAATACCGTTTGATGCTAATGACCCACAAGGATTGATGCGTCGTTCAACATCAAACAAACAAACAAACAAACAAGTTTGCGCTCAAAAATTTTGTATATCTAAACCTATGATTTTTATTTCAGGGAAGAGTCGTGATGAGCCAGCACCTGTGAAATTAGATAAACCACTTGCTCAGTCCACTCCAGATTACTCCAGGTCAAATACACAGTCCAAGCCGCCAAGTCAGTCAGTTTACACAACCCCAACCAAACATACAGCTCAGCCGCTAATCAAAGACACAGGGAAAGAGGGGAAAGATTTTTGTTTGCCAACTGCCACATTGCCTCTTGATAAGGAAGTAATGGTAAGATTCAGAAAAAAATGTGCCATCCATGAGACTATGAAAGTGCAGGGATCAAAATTAACTTTTGTCATGCTGAATATATTATGTACTACGTTCCTTCTCAATTTTTATCCTGTTAGCCTGCAACATTCCAGTAAGGCCAAATAAGAAAATGCCTGTGTTTAGGGTAACCCGATCCTACCTAAATTTCAGGTGAAATCTAGAATTTTTTTCAGGTTTTCTGGAAAAAAAAATCTAATTTTATGCACTTTCAAAATGAATAAAATGATATTTTTTTTTCAGAAAAAGATAATAAAAGAAAATATGGGTGCCTACTCTACCTAAAATTTTCAGACCCCTTACCCAAAACACACTTATTTTTAGCTCACCAGAGCCAAAGAAAGGTTCAGGGTGAGCTTATAATATGGGACTCCAGCCGGCGTCCGTCCACACTTTCAAACATGAATATCTCTGAAACCAGCTGGCTAATCATAATCAAATTTCTTCAGGAGCATCATTGGGGTGGGGGATTGACTGCATTAGGTTTTGGATAAGATCTGATCAGAACTCTGGTTTCCATGGCAACAGATAGCTCCCATAGGGTTATAATTGGGAAAATCTTGTGACCACTCTAGCTCCTTCATTTTTGATTTGTTCTTCTTTATTCTTGCAGGTAACAAGGACAACTATAAAATCTCGAATGGGTTCGAAATTGGGCAGGATCCGACCAGGGACTTATGAGTTAGCTGCCCTTGAGCATCTGAAAAAATCCCCATAGACTTATAATGGGAGAAATGTTGTGACCACTCTAGTACCTTCATTTTTGGATGAATCTTCTTCATTCTTGCAGATGACAGGACCAACCATAAAAGCTTGGATGGGTTTGGATTTCGGCAAGATTCCATCACTGACTTCGGAGTTAGCTGCCCTTGAGCGTCAGACAAATTAATGAATAGTGTTGTGACCACTCTAGCTCCTTCATTTTTGTTTGATTCTTCATTCTTGCATGCAACAAGTAAACCCATAATATGTCGGTTGGGTTGGAAATTCAGCAGGATCTGACCAGGGACTTATGAGTTACCTGCCCTTGAGCGTTTGGAAAAATCCCCATAGACTTATAATGGGAGAAATATTGTGACCACTCTAGTGCTTTCAATTTTAATTGGATCTTCCTCATTCTTGCATACAATAAAAGCAACTATTAAAGCTTGGATGAGTTTGAATTTCCGCAAGACTCCTTCACTGACTTCGGAGTTAGCTGCCCTTGGGCGTCAGAAAAATTAATGAATAATGTTGTGACCACTCTAGCACCTTCATTTTTGATTGGATCTTCTTCATCCTTGCATGCAACAAGTAAACCCATAATGTCTCGGATGGGTTCGAAATTCAGCAGGATCCGACCAGGGACTTATGAGTTACCTGCCCTTGAGCGTTTAGAAAAATCCCCATAGACTTATAATGGGAGAAATGTTGTGACCACTCTAGTTCTTTCAATTTTGAATGGAAATTCCTCATTCTTGCATACAATAAGAACAACTATTAAAGCTTGGATAAGTTTGAATTTCGTCAAGATCCCATCACACATTTTGGAGTTAGCTCCCCTTGAGCATCTTAAAAATTAATGAATAATGTTGTGACCACTCTAGCTTATTCATTTTTGATTGGATCTTCATTCTTGCAGGCAACAAGGACAACCATAAAAGCTTGGATGAGTTTAATTTAAAGGAGAACCAACTTTAAAATGTGGAGTTAACTTCCCTTGAGCATCATAAAATATCTGCATAGACTTACAATGGGAGATCTGTTGTGACCACTCTAGCACCTTCATTTTTGAATGGATCTTCCTCATTTGTAGGCAACAAGGACTTCCATAAAAGTTTGAATGAGTTTGATTTTCCGCCACACCCATCCACCAGCTACTTAGTTAGCTGCCGTTGAGCATCTAAAATATAACTATATAATGTTGTGACCACTCTAGCACCTTCATTTTTCATTTGATTTTCTTCATCCCTGTAGGTTACCAGGACATACATAAAAGTATGGATAAGTTTGAATTTCGGTCAGATCCCAAAACTGACTACGGAGTTAGTTGCCCTTGAGTATCTGAAAACTACACTTTCACCAGGTTTCCAATGCAATTTTTATTCAGATTTTTTTAATACTTGCAGATAACTAGAACCGGCATAATATCTTATGTTTTTGAATTAATTCCTGGTCACTGTTTCAAGTTCAGAGTTATCTGCCTTTGAGCATCGTAAATTATGGTGTCTTCAAACATTATGCTGGCTCCATGGTGAGTGATCGTTGCCCATTGGGCTACTTGTTTATTTGGCCTTATAAGCATGTATTTACAAGCAGAGTGGAAGTGGGAAAATGTGTAGATCCTGATCAGATTGCTTCTTTAGAAAAGTAAGTAAGGGTGCAAAGATCAGGAATTGATACAATCAAGTACCACACCTGACCCTGGATACCAATGGGAAAGTGACAAACTCACAGTTAGACACCACAAATCAGAGCCAAGTGGTCAGCCCTTTCCCAGCAGGTGACACAAGGCACATATAAACAGACGCACACAAATGCATATATAGCAAACACAAGACAGAAACGCATAAAAAATCCACAAAAGAAGTACTGCCTTGGAAGCCAGATCTGGATCTACAAAGTTTTTTAAAAAGAAAGATCAATCAGGGATGAGCCGGACAAGGGTTAATGTTATCACTTCCTAAAAGTTGCGAGTGATTATTTTCTTGCTTGCTAAAGGTGTGGTCAACTTGCAAAAGTGAATTCACTGAGATCGATTTTATGGAGGGGTGGGGCTGTTTTCCTTTCAAAAACCACTGACTGGATTAGAAAATAGTTTATCATAGATGGTCCTTAGATGGCAGTCTCTCACAAATGTCAAAGTTATGCTCTTCTGATGTAAATCAAAATGGCTGAAAAAGGGTTTAAAATGCAAACAATCTTAACATATGTCTTAATCTCTTCTTTAACATCTGGCCTGCCAAATTCCAAAATTGCTCAAATGTTTGAGTTATACATGTTCTCAACAAACGGCCACTAGAGCTTAGAATAGAAAAATACTCATCATTGCCTAGACTGCTGGCCTAGTATTAAAATGAATTCATTATTTAGTTCCCCATGTAGCCCCCCCCCCCCCCCCCCCCCCACCACCACCACCACCACCAAAGTTGCTCAAACCACACTGAGTCACTGAATAAATGAAAAAAGTCAATAAGCAATGCTTATTAGATACCCCCCCCCCCCCCCCGCACAGTAAGATTCAGTGAAAAAACTTGGCAAGTAATAGTTCCAACCAGCAGACCTAAGTTTTGAAAAGAAGATTTCAGCAGAATCTGTGCAAACAAAAAATTATAAACTCCTTCATGCATATGTTCAATGTGTCTATATTGTATCCGCAATGTATCAAATTCCTCCATCAAAAGCTGTGGTAGGAGTTGAGCGGCCCATAAAGGCACTATCCATGCATATACAAAAGTCATATAAGGTAAGAGTTGTCTAAGTTCTAATAGCTGTCATTTTGTCAATTTTTTTTTTCAACCAGACTCCTCCATGCATATGTTCAATGTGTCTATATTGTATAGGAAAAGTATCAAATTGCTACATTAAAAGCTGTGGTAGGATTTGATCGGCCCATGAAGGCACCATCTATGCATATACAAAAGCCCTATTAGGGAAAAATTGTCTAAGTTCTCACAGCTGTCATTTTGTCAAAAATTATTTTTTCTGAACCAAACTCCTTCATGCATATGTTCAATGTGTCTACATTGTATAGGCAAAGTATCAAATTGCTCCATCAAAAGCTGTGGTAGGAGTTGATTGGCCCATGTATGGCCTATAATAGCAGAAGCATAAAACCCTATATTAAAAGCCATTTAGAACTACAAAGGGAAATAACTATAATAGAATTGACCCCTAGCCCTTACTTTTTTTCTGAACCAAACTCTTTCATGCATATGTTCAATGTGTCTACATTGTATAGGCAAAGTATCAAATTGCTCCATCAAAAGCTGTGGTAGGAGTTGATTGGCCCATGTATGGCCTATAAAAGCATAAGCATAAAACCCTATATTAAAAAGCCATTTAGAACTACAAAGGGAAATAACTATAATAGAATTGGCCCCTAGCCCTTACTTTTTTGTCTGAAGTATTTGTCTTGCATATATGAACATGTTTGCAAGGTTTGATGAAAATCCAGCAATGACTCTTCAAGATATTAAAAAAAAAAACGTTACGGACGGACGGACGCACGCACACACGGACAACGTGAAAACAGTATACCCACCACAAACAAAGTTTGCGGGGGTAATAAATATGCCAGTGTATGAGATTTCCAACAATGTGTTATGTGCAACCAGCAAAGCCTTAGATCAGCCTGCGCATATGCGCAGTCTGATCAGAGCCTTTGCTAGTTGCTTGAGTACTCTATGATTGTTAGGCTACTGACTGAACACAATTTGGAGTTTCTAAGCTTAAAAGGAGGCTGCAGAGGCTCGTCTGAGTCTACACTTGTCAAAATGCCAAATTGTTGGAAATCTCATGCCGCGGCTCAAATGTCATTCAGTGCTAAAAGTGACCCTTGTGAGTGTTCCACATGGGTGAAAGTATTCAGGATTTTGAGGCTGACTTTCCAAAGAAAGTCAGCCTCAAAATGCTGAATAAAGGAGATTTTAATAGCTTCTTTGGTTAGTTTTCAGATTATCTAAACACAATTAATCATTTTAATTTTAAATTATCCATATTTGTATGCATCCTGCAAGTTTTAAAGTTTGAATTTATAAAGTTCAGGATTTTGGAAATTTTGAACTTTCACCCATGGTTCCAGGGCCATCATGACTTGTTTTGTTTAGAACTGCTATGGCCATGTGCTCTCTTAGTTTTACTTAATAGTTATTAAATCAGTCATAGCCATGATATACAGATAAACAAAATGTTTGAGTTTTAAATTAATGTTATATTTGGGGGGGGGGGGGGGGGGGGGGGAACGTCACTTTTTTTTTTTTTTACCCAACCACCCATGGAATTTAATTTCCTCAGACAACAACCACCCATGTAACTAGAAAGCTTCGTACACCAACTACCCATAGATTTCAATTTTCCTACGGCACAGCGGTGTAAAATTCACCATCCGCTCCCTCGCATTGGTGAAACTTCGGGTTTGACACATAAAATACATTTTATCCTTTAGAGAAGACGAAACAATGGTAAAAATACAGATGGTCAATCTTTTTCATCGCAACATGGATGTTTTTATCAGACAGTTGCAAGTATGCATGGGCATCTCTGTGATTAACTCCCCAACTCCCCAGCGGCTTGTTCGTGGAGCCTCCTCTGGACTCAGGGAGTGTAGACGACGGAGATCGTCCAAAATCGGCAGGCAAATTCAGACATTGAACACCACATTTTTGCTTACATCAATGCTGGTCTTTGGTTCTTTGGACGTCACTTTTTTTTTTTACCAAACCACCCATGGAATTTAATTTCCTCAGACAACAACCACCAATGTAACTAGAAAGTTTCGTACACCAACTACCCATAGAATTCAATTTTCCTACGGCCCAGTGGTGTAAAATTCACCATCCGCTCCCTCGCATTGGTGGAACTTCGGGTTTGACACATAAAATACATTTTATCCTTTAGAGAAGACGAAACAATGGTAAAAATACAGATGGTCAATCTTTTTCATCGCAACATGGATGTTTTTATCAGACAGTTGCAAGTATGCATGGGCATCTCTGTGATTAACTCCCCAACTCCCCAGCGGCTTGTTCGTGGAGCCTCCTCTGGACTCAGGGGGTGTAGACGACGGAGATTGTCCAAAATCGGCAGGCAAATTCAGACATTGAACACCACATTTTTGCTTACATCAATGCTGGTCTTTGGTTCTTTGGACGTCACTTTTTTTTTTTACCAAACCACCCATGGAATTTAATTTCCTCAGACAACAACCACCCACGTAACTAGAAAGTTTCGTACACCAACTACCCATAGAATTCAATTTTCCTACGGCCCAGTGGTGTAAAATTCACCATCCGCTCCCTCGCATTGGTGAAACTTCGGGTTTGACACGTAAAATACATTTTATCCTTTAGAGAAGACGAAACAATGGTAAAAATACAAATGGTCAATCTTTTTCATCGCAACATGGATGTTTTTATCAGACAGTTGCAAGTATGCATGGGCATCTCTGTGATTAACTCCCCAACTCCCCAGCGGCTTGTTCGTGGAGCCTCCTCTGGACTCAGGGGGTGTAGACGACGGAGATCGTCCAAAATCGGCAGGCAAATTCAGACATTGAACACCACATTTTTGCTTACATCAATGCTGGTCTTTGGTTCTACATTTGCTGTCCAAATTGAGTGTCACATTAAGACATTGGATCGTTTTAAGGAAAGAAAATAGGGGTGGGGGATGGGGGGTTTACGAGAGACTGAGTGTGCCATAAAGCAAATTGAAACAATAAAGCCTCAGCAGAAAGAATAATATGAACTTTGGCGCTACCTTAACTGTGCAAAGCAATAAAACAGATCAATTCACAATTATTATGAGTGTTATCAACTGCGCATCTTTCTCAATGAAAGAAATGGTAAAACTCATAATTCCAATGTCCAGTTTCAGTCTTTATTGGTACAGTTTTTTACTGGTATTGGCTTTTACCAGTAGCCTAACTACCCTATAGCGTTGTTTCCTTGAATAAATTCTTCTGAAAATACATGTTTCCCAAGTGAAGTCAGGGTTCATACGCGTCAGGGAAATGTCAGGGAAATTTAAATTTTTTCAAGGTCAGGGAATTTTATGTTGTGTCAGGGAATAATGAATGTTTGCAAAAATGTCAGGGAAATGTCAGGGAATTTTACAATTTCCAGCTTGTATCATATACTGAGAACAACAAAATGGCTGGGGCATTTTTCTTAACATTTTGGATACAAGTTAAAGCATTTTGATAGCTTCTAAATTGCTTTAAACATAAAAAGATGAAAGGATTTGACACCATTTGCCTCCTCAGCTGCCTATTTAGCTCACCTGAGTAGAATTTCACCTGAGATATTAGTATGGCAATGGTCCGGTGTCCCTCATCTAGCCGTCTCTTTGTCCGTCATCATTGTCTGTTCACAATTTCAAAGAAGTATATCTCTAATGTCAGTTGGACAAATGTGATAGAATTTCAGGTAGAGCATCATCAAGAAGGGAAAGACTGTTTAAGGTTTTGGGGCTGATTGAACTGGAACTCTGGTTGTTATGGATGGTGGCAACATAAATCTTCCATAGACTTATAATGGGAAAAACTTAAAAAATCTTCTCTGAAATCATGAGACCCACAGCTTTTATATTTAGTATGTAGTAATGTCTAGTGTTCCCCTACATAAATCCTGCCAATCAAGCCCCTGGAGTCGAAACTGGCCACACCCCGGGGATCAATTGCTCCCATAGACTTATTATGGGGAAAACTTAAAAAATCTTCATCTCTGAAACCATATATATTGAGTATGTAGCAATGTATTGTGCTCCTCAACATTAAACCCTGGTCACACCTTGTGGATCAATAACTCCCTTAGGCATGTAATGGGAAAAAACATAAAAAAATCTTCTGAAACCACAAGGCTCACAGCTTATTTAATTAGTATGTAGCAATGTCTAGTGGTCCCCAACATAAATACTGCCAATTAAGCCCCTTGGGTGCAAACTGGCCATGCCCCTGGAGATCAATAGCTTTCATAGACATATAACAGGAAAAACTTTAAAACTTCTTATCTATAACCATGAGGACCACAGCATATATTATATTTAGTTTATAGTAATGTCTGGCGTTCCCCTATATAAATCATGTCAATCATGCCCCTTGTGTCCAAATTGACAACGCCCTGAGGGTCATTAGCTTACATAGACTTACAATGTGGAAAAACTTTTTAAGAAAAATCTGAGTGAAACGATGAAGTCGACATCTTCTATATTTAGTATGTAGCAATGCATGGTGATTCACTTCATAAATCCTGCCAGCCATGCCCCTGGGGTTCATATAGGTCGCCGCCACACCCTGTGACCAAGGGGGTCATTTGCTCCCGAAGACACATAAAATAAAAATAAAAAATCTTCTCTGAAACCATGAAGTCAACAGCTTAGGTGAGCGGTTATGGCTCATTAAGCCTCTTGTTAGCTCACCTTAGCACTTTGTGCTCAAAGTTTCAGAGCTGTTGTGATCACTAAATGTGGGATGCGTGCCATCCTTCATGCATCGTCTGTTGTCAACAATTTTCTATAAATGGGGTTAAGTGAAATTTTATCAAACATTTTCTGTTGTGGCTTTACAATGAAATATTCCACATCCAGCTAATAATGCATTGCTCGGCTGACGGGGAGGTTTAGATATCAACATCCAATTTTTTGAAAGAAGACAGCAGTTTTAACATATTAATTTGTAAATTTCTATGTTGAACACATTAGCTATAGATTTGCTATAAACATGCTGAAAAGCGTGAACAAAACCTTTGCAAAATTTCAAAATAATCACTCTAAACTGAAAACAGAGCAGTTCACTGTAGCTTTACACAAAGGTTTGAATAAAAACGAGTTTCTCCAGCGAGTATGGTTATGTCAGGGAAATTTGGATTGGCGTCAGGGAAATGTCAGGGAATTTTGTTTTGTCCAGTCTGTATGAACCCTGGAAGTAATGACCGCTACAGAAGCCACTATTGGAGAGTTTATATGGGTACAGTTTTTTACCAATATTAGACGGAAACATGCGAGTTTTGAGGATTGCGTATAAACAAAAATGGCCGTTTCTGATGCGTTTTGCTAAGCTCTACGCTTTCTTTTGGCTAGATTTGATAAAACTTCTCTTTTTTTGGCAGATAATATTCTTTCTTCCCAAACCACCCATAGAAAAAGATATCGCCTGCCGTCTTCCCCTCCCAGGTATTTTTTTCTGGAATAGCCCTAACCACAAAGTATGCTTTTGGTTGAGAAATAAAATAAATAATTTAGAATTACATTCTTATCTGGTGGAAGCGCAGTGACTCAGTGGTAGAGTGCTTGACTTTAGATCAAGGTGAAACGGGTTCAAGCCTCATCAGCGGCACTGCATTGTGTCCTTTAGCAAGACACATTAATCCCTGCTTAGTACTGATTCAACCCCTCTCGACATAACTGAAAAAATGTTGACTAGAATCTAATCAAATCAAACCAACAAAACATTCTTATCTGGGGGCCTGATTATGTGTTTTTTGTGTGTTAATCTGGAGCTCAATTGAAGTCTATTACTTTTACATTTTCTTTATTATTTGTGTTTAGGTGGTTGTAACAGAAATTGAGTCCCCTGATAAGATCTGGGTGCAGGTAGTAGACCCCAAGAATGTGGAGCCCCTCCAGGAGCTGATGATGAAAATGGCCCAGGTATGTAATAAACACATGGATGAAAGTTTTCACGATTAATCCTGAATTCAGGATTTCGAGGCTGACTTTCCATAGAAAGTCAGCCTCTAAATGCTGAATTAGGCAGATTTTGATAGCTTCTCTGATTAGTTTTCAGATTATCTAAACACAATTAATCATTTAAACTTTAAATAATTCATTTTTGTAGGCATCCTGCAAGTTTTAAAATTTGAATTTCTAAAGTTCAGGTTTTTGGAAATTTTGAACTTTCACCCATGTAAACATGGTTGAAAGTTTTCAGGATTATTACTGAACTCAGGATTTTGAATCCGATACTGAATTAAACAGATTATAATTGCTTTTTTTTTTTTTATTTGTTTATAGTCTTTTTAAATTTGAAAGTGTTAATATTTTGAAGTCGTACTGCAAGTTTTAAGATTTGAATTTCTAAAGTTCAGGAATTCAGAAATTTTGAACTTTCACCCATGAATATAGGATTGAAAAAGAACAAATCTGGAGAGTATTTTTGAAAAGCCCTTCAAAATTTTCATTTGTCTTGAAAAGTACTGAGGTTATACTATTTGCTCCTTTTAAATGAAGACCAGGATCAATTTTGTTTTGCCTTTATTTGGTGCAGCATGACATGCTTTAGACTGCATCTCCTTAACCACTGATCCGAAATTCGAAATAATTTCACATAAATGTTCCCCATGCAGTGTTTCTGCAAGACCAGAATTTTTGAGTGTCATTGAAGACCCGTTGTTTGAAAATTTGGGGGTCATTGACAAATCTAGGGGGTCAGAACTTTTTTAAAATTTCCAATTTCATGAATCGGAATGCATTGTAATTTCTTATGGACCTCTTTACTCTGCAACAGCTCGGACCAAGGCAACAAAGATAAATTTTGGAATCAGTCGTCTCACATTGTCTGTGCATGCGTTAATATTAAAAGTGTCTGAAGAATGCCCCCTGTCCTAAGATAATGGTTGTCTCGGAATTCTGTGCATGTTTTACTATCGGTAGGCTTGTGATCGACGGCTTTTGTTTCATTTGCTGTTTCATAGGAACTATGCAATGTTGTTTTGCTTATAGTTAAAGCCCTATCCTGTTAATCTAAAGCCTTTGAAAGGGCAAGAAATAAAAGTGTCTGCTCACCAATTTCATGACCGGGGCCGCCATGTTGTTTAACAGTTGATCGCTTGGCGGTCAATCTAAAAATAGGCCTGATGCATTGGTTTTCATTTCTTTTAAAATCGTTTTCTTATATATTTTGGTGTATTGGAGCAAAGAAAATTTTCTTTTTTAGAATACTGCTTTAAAATTTATGCTGTAAAATGCCCCCAAATAGCAGTGAGGGCGAAACAAGCCAAAATTATTTGGAAAGAAACTCCATCTGTGTGAATCGCCATGACTTTTGACATGCGCAGTAGTCGATTTTAAAATAAATCAGATACGTCATGGAAATACCCAGCAAAGATATTTGTGCGCAGGTCTATTTTGCAATGGAAAAGTATTTATAGGAGTGTTATCATCGAGGTAAACTTGAAAAGTCCTCAGATCTCGGCATATTAAGCAGACAGAGTTACGTTCTCGCCGCCGGTTTTGCCCGGTCACGAAAAACGCACAGACCAACTGTTAGCAGTGAATTTATTGTGTCAAAAACACAATAAATGCACTCTCGTGGAAACACTGCCCATGATAATGCCCTCTTAGTCTAATCATTTCACAAATGGCTCTGCTCCAATGAACAAAATGATTGTCTTGAGTTGAAAAATAGAACAGTCTTTAAACAACAACTGCACGGTATCTAGTATAAAAAGAAATGCCTTGTATTAAATTGCAGAAATTCAACAACAGTAAACCTGACGTAAGCACAGGTCAAAAATTCACAGGTGTGTACTGTGGGGTACAGTTTAGCTTGGACAAGCAGTGGTACAGAGGGAAGGTGATTAACAATCCAGACTGGCAAACTTACAATGTTCAATTTGTGGACTTTGGGAATGGGGAACTAAAGAAAAGTGATGAATTGAGACATCTAGATGAAGATATGCTTCAGCATCCAGCACAGGTGAGTCTACACACAGGAAAATATGTACAGTGTCTTGGTCAAGGACTCAATGCAGTTTTTCCGGTGTGTCTTGAACCTGTGACCCTTTAGATCCAAGGGTTGCGGGTTCAAGACTAACTGAAGACTTTTCATTGTGTTCATGAACAAGACACTTTATCCTCTGCTTAGTACTGGTTCAACTCAGGAAGAACGGAAACCATCCCCACTTGACTGAAAAATTGTTGACTGGGAAGTAAAGCAGCGACACAAACAAACACACCTCATTATAACACAAATTTGGATATATCACAGTCATGTTGGGCTTCCATTATTTACCATGTTGTCAGTTACAAGAGAAAGTATGTGCACGAATTACTGGTTAACCGCTTATTCAAGCCTGCCCAGGAAAAAGTGTGGTTTAATAGGTGAACTGACCGTCCCCCCATGACCATAGCTGTTGACTTGGGACGTAAAGCAACAAAACAAACAAAAAACAAAAATTTCCCATGGAATTTTAAAAAGGAATTATTAGAAAAATGGTCATTTTCATATAATTCCTTTGTAAAATTGTCCCTTTGTAACACGATTCACTTGTAACACGGTCCATTCTTATGGACCCAAAGCATAGCATTATAAAGGGACTGCACTGTCTATGCTCTAGGAGAAAACTAAATTTTGTCCATTTTTATGTGCTGAAGGTGTCTGAGCATTTGTGATCATTGGGTGTACGTTGTGTGTCGTCTTTCATCCATCACAACAATTTGTTTCCAGTAACATCTCCTAAACAACTTGCTGGATTTTGGCTAAACTTGCAGCAATGATCCTTATTTGGTCGTCTTTGATAATTCAAATTGTGTAATTTGTTTCCAGTTACTTAAATAATTAGGTCAAAGAGCTAAAAACAGATTTTTGGACTGAAAATTATAAAAAAAATTCTTGTCTGAAGCTGACGTGAAATATCAAGCCTATGTATTGTTGTTTTGATTTAAAAAAAGTCCAAAATTTGAACAAGTCTGCTGCAAATTAGATAGGAGGTTTTATGGGTTAAAGATTTCTTATATTACAGGCCTCAAGATAAGAGTCTGTCCCAGAAAATTATTTTTCGTATTTCTCAACCAAAACATATACTATGGGTACTCAAAAGAACCGTCTCGATGAGACGGTTCTTTTGAGCTCCCAAAACATATGTTTTTCACTGATGCCTAAGAAAATTATCACAATTTTACGCTAAAACGTTTTGCTTAACTGGCCCTATGATATAATTACAGGCTATCCATTGTTATATAGAAGACATTTCACCACCTGGCAGCCAAACTATTTTTGATACACCGATGGAAAAGTTACAGTCTATAATTCCAAGTGACGCGGCAATTAAGACAGTTGTGAAGACTCAGAAGGAGGGTGAATTTGGCTCTATCAAATATGGAGTCCACATGTTTAACGAAGGCGGAGAAAGTATTGCTGATAGATTGATAGCCGCTGGTTTAGCCAAGATGAAAACTCCTGCTCCTAGAACCCCTGAACCAAAACAACAAGCAGATGACAAAAGGTATACGGATACATTTTGTTTTCATTTTAGTTTAAAATAATTGAACACACTCAAAAAATGGCCTTGAAGCAATCTGATATGCATATGTTAAAATTCCAAAATTCTGACCTAGACATGCAAAAATAAATCAGAGAAGCTTTTATATCCCCCCTATTCAGCCTCAAAATTCTGAATTCAAAAATAATCCTTAAAACTCACCCATGGATATGTGTCAGTCTGAAAATCTATTCCTAATCCAGCAGCATTATTTTTTAAGCACAAATGACTACTTAACCACTTTGGCATAGTCCTAAGGAAAAGTGGATCGAGACAGTGGGAAAAAGAAATTCCTATTTAGCTTACCTAGTTGAGCTTTTGTGATCCTTTGATGTCCATCGTCGTCTGCCATCATTCAACAATTTGCTTTAAACATCTCGTAAATTAACGAGTTGAATTTCACAAAACTTAACAGGAATGGTTCCTATGGTGGGATCTCTTTCAAAGTTGTTCAAAGATTTCAATTCCATGTATAAATCTGAAAAAAATTGCTAGCCTGATTATAAAATTTGACACAAATGATCCTGCGGTGACCAAAGTTGTTAAAATTATTTTGATGAAGCCAAAAACACATGGCCAACAGAAGGCTGAGTTTGTTTTCTATAATTTTATATGGAATACCTCAAAAAATCTTCTTGTCCAAAACTACTGACCCAATTTGAAAATAATTTGGCACATATGGTCAATGTGTGACCATCTACCAAGGTTGTTCAAATTATTTTGATTTTGAAAAATATGGCCGCCAGTGGGCAGGGCCAGTTTTTTTCCTGTGGTTAAAATGGGAAAACTTTAAGAAATATTCTTGTCAAAACTACTGGCCTGATTTGAAAATGACTGCCAGTGTTATTTGTCTGTATCTGTTTGTCTGTCTGTCCTCATAAGCCTTTGATTAAATTTGATCCATTCTTGATTTAAATGGTAATTTTCACTTTAAGGTTCTACAGCCTTTTACTTTCATCAACAATACAACTTTAACATATTAAGTCTAGTTGAAACTGCAGATCCCTCAAAAATTCAAATCTGCAATGTAGAGGAGCCCTGTGGCTCACCAGTGTTAGACTTGAGATTAAAGGGCTGCTAGTTCGAGTCTAACCAGAGGCACTGTGTTGTGTCCTTAAGCAAGACACTATTAATAGCCTCTACAGGACTTTAGTTAAGAGTGCGTAACAGAAAAATAATTTTCTTATTTCTCAACCAAAACATATGTAAACATAGTAAGTGAGTATGATCAGGAAATACCACAATCACAAACTGCAGACAACCCCGTGGCACCGCGAGGAAGAGCCACTCAACCATCACAAGACACCAGGAAGACAAATTAAGCAAAGCAATCAGCTCTCTCTTCCCCATCAAGATGATTGCAATACTAGAATTGACATAAAGTAACATACAACAAAACATAGAACAGTTACAGACTCCCACAATGGAAGTAACAATAAACAAAAAGTCAACAACAACAGAACCACTGCCTTAGAACGGGCAGCAGCCTAAACCACCGGGGGGCTTAAATGCATTTTACTGGTACCAAATCTTCGCCCTAGATTCTGCTGTTGTTGAAGTACAAGAAATGTTCAAATACCCAAAACATATGCTAAAAATTATGGGTTAGAAAATAATTACAATTTTATGCTGAAATTTTTTGTTTATCTAAGCCTGTGCGCTACTTCATACTGGTTCACCCCAGGATGACAGCCAAAAACTTGAACTCCGACATGACTGAAAAGTTGTTGACCTGGATGTAAAACATCAACACAAACAAACATAGCTGGAACGTTGGGAGTGATAATACTTTCCTCTGACCATGTATACAGTCCTATTTTCAGATGAGTGACTTAGGGCACAGATGTCCTCTTGTTTAAACCAACTTGCAGGGGTTTGTGGCCTTGTATACCTACATGTATAATAAAACCTGTGTAAAACGGCCACTCAAAAATAGACAAACCAAAGGTCTTAATGACAAATTGAAGCTCAATGAAGGTAGAACGTATTGCAGAATGCTCCCCTTGGAGCATTCTGCAATTATTTTGACCTGCATTAAGAGATAATTGGTCTTGAAAACCAATTTTCAGTCTTTATGAGAGTGGCTGTTTTACACAGGTTTTACTGCAATTAGAAACTGTAGACAAGCCTCAGGTGAGTGATCTACTGCCTCTTAAAGACATATGACTGTCCAAAAGAGATCATTAAAGGGTTAACTTATAAGGGACAGTTTCAGTAGCTCACAAAATTATAGGGGCCTCAAGTGGTATACAACACAATAAAATACCTAATCCCTTCATGCAACCACTTTATTGCCCCTGTAAGGAAGTCATAATCACCTCATTATGACTGTCCTTTTGATCTGCCCAGTATGACCCCTGGAGAGAGCCATGAGTGGTACCAGCATTATTGTTTAAATATTTACCTCTTGAACCCTTTTTCCATAGGCTATTTTCAGACCATGATATCATTTTCTATTTTTAGATAACATTAAAAAAAAATCAAGAAAAATATAAGTAGTTTTGAATACTTTCGAAAATATTATGGAAAATGGAGCATTTGCTCTTTGGAGCAAATGCTCCATTTTCCATAATATTTTCAAATATGTTTTATTTCAAAGGCATTTTTATGGAGTAAAGGGTTAACTCTTAAATCGCCAAGAAAAAATGCATCTGAAAAATGACGTCTGCTGAAGTTGTCTGCTGCAAATAGTCGCCAAACATTACTTGCGAATTTAAGCATAGAAGCAAACAGTGTGTACCCAGAACAGACTGCTCCTATCCACACTGTTTGTCAAAGAGGCTTCTTAAGCATTCCAGCAGAGGAGAGAAGCAGACAACTTTTGTTGCAATTGGCGCTTTAAGGGTTGTTATGGCTGTATATTTCAGTGTGGTCATTATGAAGAAAGAGCTTGGTTGTCTAAGCAAAGAGATGAAGGCAGGACAGGAGATATACATCATGATCACAGATGCTGATTCACCAGCCAACTTTACCGTCCATCTCATGGAGGAAGAGCGTATCGCTAGCTTCAAGAGTTTCAGTGAGAAGCTGAAAAATGTAGAGAAAGATGTGCCATACATGTAAGAGCAATTTGAGTGGAGTGTGCGACCAGCAAAGGCTCAGACCAGCCTGCCCATACGCGTAGTCTGATCAGAGCCTTTGCTAGTTGCTTACATATTCTATGAGTGTTAAGCTACTGACTGAATATCATTTGGAGCTTCTTAGCTTAAAAATAGTCTGCACTGGCTATTCTGAGTCTACACTTGTCAAAATGCCACATTGTTGGAAATCACATGTCACGGCTCATTTACTACTGATAACTGTCTTTATACATGGGTGAAAAATTTCAGGATTATTCATAAATTCAGGATTTTGAGGCTGACTTTCCATAGATACTAAGTAAGGGTGCAAAGATCAGGAATCCATACCATCAAGTACCATACCTGACCCAGGATACCAATGGGAAAGTTATAAACTTACAGATAGACATGACAAACGAGAGCCAAGAGGTCAGCCCTTTCCCAGCAGGTGACCACAAAGCACATATAAACAGACGCGTACAAAGACATAGCAAACACAAGACGGAACAAAAACATAAAAGATCCATAAAAGAAGTACCGCCTTGGAACGGTCAGTAAAACACCCCACTGGAGGGCTTAAACCAGTTTAACAACGCCAACCTCACCCTTAATTCAGATGTGGATCAAAACACATAGATATTTGGTTTGCATGAAAGACCCCTAACTTAACTAGCCTCAAAATGCTGAATTCTGCAGATAATAATAGCTTTTCTGATTTTCTAAAGTTCCGGATTTTGGAAATTTTGAACTTTCACCCATGTTTATATTGAAGTGCAAATGACCTTTATTGTCAGTGTTGTGGTTGTCAACAGAAAGCCTATATTAAGGGTTTGAAACATAGTACTCAGGGCTATTCCAGAAAAAAAAGACATGGGAGGGGAAGACGGCAGGCGATATATTTTTCTACGGGTGGTTCAGGGTTGCCTCGGTCAGGGCAAAAGTTCTGGAAAATGAAAAAAATTTCAGGTCAGGGAAAAGTCAGGGAATTACATTTTCAGTCAGGGTAATACAAAAAAAAATGGAAATAGTCGTGGAAAAGTCAGGGAATTTCAAAACTTTCCTAAAAAGATGCTAGTTAACAGGCTTCTGGAAATTTTAGTGTCCATAATTGCAAGCAGTATTAGAAAAGGAATGTTTCTGAACATAAATTGCAAGCAATTTATGTTCAGAAACAATCCTTTTCTAATATTTATGGTTTACAATTTTTCTTTAAAGATTATATCAGCAAGTTCAAATATTTGTGCAAAATCTTCGAATAGTCGATGGATGAAAATGGCTAAAATTGGCCTTCCAAAAGGGTCTGGAAAACGGCTGAAAGTCAGGGAAAAGTCAGTGAAAAGTCAGGGAATTTTGAAATGGATATTGGGTGGCAACCCTGTGGTTGGTGAGGAAAGTTTTCAAATTATATGGGTCATTGGTGTCCAACCAAATCTAATTACATGGGTGGTTGGTATTTTGCTGCGTGGAAGGGGAAGAAAGAATATTATCTGCCAAAAAAATAGAGAAGTTTTATCAAATCTAGCCAAAAGAAAGCGTAGAGCTTAGCAATTCGCATCGGAAACGGCCATTTTTGTTTATGTGCAACCGTCAAAACTCGGATGTTTCCGTGGAATATTGGTAAAAAACCCAAATAAACTCCCCAATAGTGGCTTCTGTAGGGGTCATTACTTTACTTGGGAAACATGTATTTTCAGAATAATTTATTCAAAGAAACAACACTATAGGGTAGTTAGGCTACTGGTAAAAGCCAATATCTGTAAAACTCTTTACTAGACCAATAAAGACTGAAGCTGGACATTGTAATAATGCGTTTTACCATTTCTTTCATTGAGAAAGATGCGCAGTTGATTACACTCATAATAATTATGAATTGATCTGTTTGATTGCTTTGCACAGTTAAGGTAGGGCCTAAGTTCATATGATTCTCACTGCTGAGGCTTTATTATTTCAATTTGCTTTATGGCACACTAAGTTTCTCATGAACCCCAAAACGATCCGATTTCTTGCTGTAACATTAAATTTGGACAGCAAATGTGGAACCAAAGACCGGCATTGGTGTAAGCAAAAATGTGGTGTTCAATTTCTGAATTTGCCCGCCGATTTGGACGATCTCGGTCGCTGCACCCCCAGGGTTCCCACGGTCAGGGAAAAGTCAGTGAAAAATGAGAAATTTGAAATTTTGGAAAAAGTCAGGGAAAAGTCAGGGAATTTCATGACAACAACTTATCATATTTTTGAATGTAGTAGGTCAATGTGTCTAAAGGACCTCTGACGGTGGTAATGGGAATCACAGTGTATCGCTGCCTATTATTTTGATAAAAATTAAAGTCGATCAAATGCTTCCATCTTCATATATAAGCTCGCTGTTGGTCTCCATTTTATGATTTTGCATTTGATTTCCTATTTCCATAAATGTATGGCTTTATTTTGGGGCTAAATTGGTCACTTTTTGTATTATACATATAGGAAATAGAAAAATATTTTTAAAACATCATTCCCCCCCGAGTCCCAACTAATCCTTTTGCACGTAAGTGTGATCTCATATTTTACATAATATATGTGAAAAGCTAGCTGGGACTCGGGGGGGAATGATATCCCATCGCCCAAAATGTGACGTTTGGGCGAGCCCGATCATTAGCATTTGGATTTTTGGTGTGCTCTCTTGAAAATCTTTTTTTCCAGTATAATGAAATAATAAGTACAAGTAAGCTTCCTTTTCATAACCCATTAGTCATGACATATTACAACGTTTTAGCATATTTTTCTTTAGATTTTGAAAATTGTCCTTTTACTAAATTCAGTTGGTAGATTATTTTGCACATATACTGTATCTATCCAATACACATAAACTACATGGCCATTGACTAGGTGTATTTTATGCATGGATGAATAGCTATAGTACATTGCTGCATAATATTGCACCAGGTAAATACATTGTCATCAAGGTTGAATATGGACTACAGTTGCACTTCAAAATATTTCTTAACAAATCAGATAGAAAAAAAACAACAACAAAAATAATCATTAAAATGCTCATGATTTTGGACTTAAGAATACTTTCACTGTGATTTGTAATCGAGGATTGATGATATAATACCCTTACATGTGATAATAATTTATTTCTAAATGTTTTGGTGAAGTCAAATTTTGCAACCCCTACCCCCTTTGGTAGCGTCTCCTGTTTTGTCGTAGGAATCTGCCTGTCTAATTATAGCCTTAATTTGTTTCTAATACATCAAGCGTCATATTCAAAAGAATACCAGCGATATCTTATGCATAGGGAAAACTTCGGAAGCATCTGAAAAATAGGCAGATACCCTATCAAAGTGTCAGAGGTCCTTTATAGGGATGGCCAAACATTTAGACAAAATATGATATAGAACACTCGATCACTGAACTGATATTAGGAATAATGCTGTTCGGATTACAAAAATGTAAAACCCACGAAATTGTATAATGGTAATCTAGGAAAATATATTTTCATCAGAAGGTGGTAAGCATGACTTATATTATAAGGGACTAAAAACTGTATCTGTGGGTAAAAATGTTTCTCATTTTCTGTCCTTCCATTTGTCTGTCTGTGACATTTTGTTTCTTTAATACATTGTATCTTTTAGAGCTTATTATGATATTTTCTTCAAATGTCACAAATACATTCATATGCTCAAGAGAATCGTAATATTACAGCAAGGGGTCTGGCCCAATTGTTGTTAGAGTAATAGCTCTTTGTAAATCCTAATAGAGTATGCAGAGAGACAGTTCCAATCAACTCCGTCATGCCACAGATTTTGTTATAAACAATCTCAGATACTTTACTTTCAAAAATAAGCATGTATTGACAAAATGAATGCTTTGTGAAATTATCTTTTAATAAGGGTTATACTGAAGGGGGCTAAGCTTATATTTGCATGTTGATCAGTTTTTTTTATGTAATAATATGGTACATTTGTCTTCTCACTATGGTCACCTTAACATTTGTATGAAGAAGTTTTGCTGAAAAATTATAATTGACAGATTGACAGCTTTGAATACTTGGGAAAGTTTTTCCTGTTTGTTTTAATTGGTGTAATGCTTCTCTCATTACTCTAAAGACAGTTTGATACTTAACTCTACTCACCCAGCAGTACAGACTATTGACACAATTAGCAAGTGCATGGAGAAAATTGGTTGTTGAAAATCCTAGTCTTTATGAAATGGCAGCTGCTTTCTCATAGTCAATTTTTCCTGCATGCTTTCTGGTATAATAGGTTATGTTTGTACTATAAAGAGTTCATTTATGGATTGAGGCAACTCCCGCCACATACAGTTTTGATGAAATTGCATGTATCTCGGTCTTTACTGCGAGTGAAGACAAATTGAACATTTGCACGATGAAGTTTCTATTCTTTGTTACTCTAGGTTGTTTGTTTGTTTGTTTGTAATTCCTTTTCCTCCTGGTGCATGGGATAGGTGGCATCATTTGATTTTGCATGGGAATCCCTGAGCTATAACTATTTGGGTACAGAATTATTTAATTATTGAAAAATTGACAGCTTCATTTAATTAGCCTTTCAAAATAAGATGTTATGCCTCTGCTTACAGGCAAAAAATTGCTACCACACCTTTTGATGGAACATACACGGAAACTTTGCTCAAGTAATATAGACACATGAAGCCTCTAAATGTATAAAGAAGCCTGGTGCTAAAATATCATTTAGTGGTAAAATGACAAATGACAATTTTATAATATATAGCTAGCCAGTTTTGTTCTGTTTGCTTTTAAGTTATGGTTACAGGGCATATTTAATAAGTTATATTTAATGCACTTATTAGCCAATCAATTTACATCTCATTACATGTATTATCTTTGAAGTTAACAATTACAATTTGACAATTGCAGAACGGATTGCTCTCTGGTAGTAATGCTAGGCATTTTAGCACTCAGTGTTAGTCAAAAATCACCAGAGAACAAAAGATCAACTATAAAAAGAGTTTAGATGAAAGGATCATAAATTTTATCACTATACAGGAACATTTAAAGAAATTGCTGTTTGTTCACTTACCCTTCTCAGGCTTCTCATAGATTACCCACAAACTTGACAAAGGCTGATAATTTGGGTCAGGGAAATTTGAATATGGTCAGGGAAAAGTCAGGGAATTTTACTTTCTATAATTTGTGGGAACCCTGTAAAGAGTGTGTGACAGAAAAATGTTTTTCTTATTTCTCAACCAAAACAAATGTTGTTGGTACTCCGAAGAACTGTCTCAACGAGAGGGTCCTTTTGAGCACCCAAAACATATGTTTAAACTGGTAGGTAAGAAAATGTTTACACTTATGCTCAAAAATTGTGTTTATCTAAACCTGTTAAAAATGCATTGTCGTTGTAATTCTGCTCAATAATCATCCTTTTTTCAGGCCCTCCAATGTGGGAGAGTTAGTGGTTGCTCAGTTCTCTGCTGACGGGAGCTGGTACAGAGGTGAGGTGTTGAAACTGCTCGAAAAACAAGTGGAGATCAACTACATAGACTTTGGCAATTCAGAGACTGTCGAGTTCACCAATGTTAGGAAGCCTAAACCATTCTGTAAAACACTTCCTGCCCAAGCACTGAAATGTTGCCTCAGTGGTTTTGAACAACCTAAGAATGAAGATGTAGCAAAACAAGTTTTGATAGCTTTTGTTGAGTTAGTATCATTAGCCATGCCTGTTAAACTCAGATCTGTTGTGAAATCAATCAAGGATGATATTGTTATGTTAGAAGTCTTCTCTGCTCAGGAAAACAAATCTGTAAACAGTGAACTCAGTACTCTCTGTTATGTTGATAAGGAAACTAAAACTGTTGCATCTGTTGAAAAGGTTAGCTCTGAACTAGGACCAGTTAAAGATATACCCCCAGGTAAAGTACCATTAGATGCCACAGTGTCAGCTATAGTGATTGAGATCTACGACAATGAATCGTTCTATGTTCAAGTGTTAGATGATTCTCTGAAAAGCCGGCTTGAACAATTGATGATGGATCTGAATCAGTTTTGTAATAGTAATGCTGTGGCAGTCAGTGGTGAACTAGAAGTTGGTCAATTTGTGGCAGCTAAGTTCACTGATGGTGTATGGTACAGAGCTAAAGTCACAGAACCAGTTATCACGGATAAAGTATCTGTACTTTATGTGGATTTTGGCAATAGTGAAACTGTTAGTAAAGACATGTTGAAAACATTAGATCCAAGCTTTGCCGTTGTCCCTACAATGGCTGTTCATTGTAAACTGCTGGGCAGTCAAGGAAATGATAAGCAAATTACAGAAGATTTTAAAAGTGTGTTGAATCAGACACTCCATGTAAAAGCAAAAGGGAAACAGCATGGTGTATACGTTGTTGAATTACTCTTGCCTGACACTGATGGTGGCAGTGTAAACACTATTTTAGGACTTGATATTAACAAAGTGCAAGGGAATGTTGTAGAACCACCCCAGCCCTCAAGTAAGGATATTAACAAAATGCAAGGAAATGCTGTAGATGCATCTGTTGATAAGGTTGTCTCTGAACTAGGACCAGTCAAAGATATACCACAAGGTAAAGTGCCATTAGATGCATCAGTGCAAGCTATAGTGATTGAGATCTACAACAATGAATCGTTCTATGTTCAAGTGTTAGATGATTCTCTTAAAAGCCAGCTGGAACAATTGATGATGGATCTGAATCAGTTTTGTAATAGTAATGCTGTGGCAGTCAGTGGTGAACTAGAAGTTGGTCAATTTGTGGCAGCTAAGTTCACTGATGGTGTATGGTACAGAGCTAAAGTCACAGAACCAGTTATCACGGATAAAGTATCTGTTCTTTATGTGGATTTTGGCAATAGTGAAACTGTTAGTAAAGACATGTTGAAAACATTAGATCCAAGCTTTGCTGTTGTCCCTACAATGGCTGTTCATTGTAAACTGCTGGGCAGTCAAGGATATGATAAGCAAATTACAGAAGATTTTAAAAGTGTGTTGAATCAGACACTCCATGTAAAAGCAAAAGGGAAACAGCATGGTGTATACGTTGTTGAATTACTCTTGCCTGACACTGATGGTGGCAGTGTAAACACTATTTTAGGACTTGATATTAACAAAGTGCAAGGGAATGTTGTAGAACCACCCCAGCCCTCAAGTAAGGATATTAACAAAATGCAAGGAAATGCTGTAGATGCATCTGTTGATAAGGTTGTCTCTGAACTAGGACCAGTCAAAGATATACCACAAGGTAAAGTGCCATTAGATGCATCAGTGCAAGCTATAGTGATTGAGATCTACAACAATGAATCGTTCTATGTTCAAGTGTTAGATGATTCTCTTAAAAGCCAGCTGGAAGAATTGATGATGGATCTGAATCAGTTTTGTAATAGTAATGCTGTGGCAGTCAGTGGTGAACTAGAAGTTGGTCAATTTGTGGCAGCTAAGTTCACTGATGGTGTATGGTACAGAGCTAAAGTCACAGAACCAGTTATCACGGATAAAGTATCTGTTCTTTATGTGGATTTTGGCAATAGTGAAACTGTTAGTAAAGACATGTTGAAAACATTAGATCCAAGCTTTGCCGTTGTCCCTACAATGGCTGTTCATTGTAAACTGCTGGGCAGTCAAGGATATGATAAGCAAATTACAGAAGATTTTAAAAATGTGTTGAATCAGACACTCCATGTAAAAGCAAAAGGAAAACAGCATGGTGTATACGTTGTTGAATTACTCTTGCCTGACACTGATGCTGGCAGTGTAAACACTATTTTAGGACTTGATATTAACAAAGTGCAAGGGAATGTTGTAGAACCACCCCTGCCCTCAAGCGAGGATATTAACAAAGAGCAATCTCAGCCCCCAAGTAAGGAGAAAGTTTCAGTGACTGTGATCCCAACATTGCCTTTGCCTTTAGATGGAAACAAGCTTGCTGCTAGTGTTATTGATGTTCAACGCTTGGATCATTTCTTTATACAGCTGTCTGATGAGAAATACAAACTTGAGCTTGCATCATTGATGGGGGAATTGAACCAAAACTGTGCTAGAGACAACAAACCTTATGAACCAAAGGAAGGAGAGAATATTGCTGCTCAGTTCAATGATGGAGAGTCTGTGTTATGGTACCGTGCACTGTCACTGGGACAAGACCCAACAAGCAGCAATAAGTTCCAGGTCCTGTTTGTAGACTATGGAAATAAAGAAGTGTTAACAAAGGAAATGATAAGAGTATTGGAAGCCCAGTTTACCGAGCTTCCTGCGATGGCTGTTAAATGTAAACTTCGAGGGAGTACAGGGATTGAGTCAGCAGAGAAGATTGAAGAATTTAAGGCTGTGATGCATGAGTCAGTACCTCTGAAGGTTAGGGCTATAAGCCTCAACATGAATGTGTATGAAGTTGAAATGTTCTTGGACTCAGATCATGTGGAGAAAACCAATATATCAGAAATTCTAGAATTGGGACAGCAAACTACACAACATCAGACACCTAGTACAGAAGTACCATCACCTAAAACCAAGGTGATATCTGAGCCTAAGGTATCAGAATCTACAACAGGTAAACCTGGGGCTTGTGCTAAGAAAGGACTAGAGTGTATTAAATTACCAATGGATAGATCTCCAGTACCTGCAGCAGTAATGGCTGTAGAGAGTTTTCAATGTTTTACTGTACAGATCCTTAGTACAGAGATACAGGAACTTCTTGCAGCTATGATGATAGAACTGAATGAGTATTGTACTAGTGCAGTAAAACCTTACAATCCAGTTGTAGGTGAAGTAGTAGCTGCTCAATACACAGATAATGGTTGTGTATTATGGTACAGAGCAAGAGTAAATCAAGTGCTAGGAGAGAAATATCAAGTGACTTTTGTTGACTATGGTAATACTGAACTAGTTGAGAAGAAACAGATATGTCAGATCAATGATAAATTTCTTGAATTACCTCAGGTCACAGTGAAATGTAAACTTGAAGGCTGTACAGGTAAAGAAGATCCACAAGATATTAAAGCATTTGAACAGCTTAACAAGTGTCAATTCCTGCTCAAAGCCAGTATCTGCACAAATGATGTTTATACAATTGAACTGCTTACAAATGATGGCATCAGTATAAATGAAGAACTCTGGGGTACATCATCACGGGGCTCAAAAGAATCTCCCACCCCAGTAACAGTGAAAATGCCCGAAGTGGATTCTCGGTCTCCGAAGCAAGAAGCATTGCCACGGAAGTCTTTGTCTCCTCAGTTATCCCCTGCCTCAGAGAGGAAGGTAGTTTTTGCACAGACTCTCCCTAGACATACCCCAACAGTGAAAGAGTTCAAGATGATGATAACTTCAATTACAAGCCCTGCTGTCTTCCATTCTCAGATGATCAACCCGGAACATGATTGTAAGTATTCACTTCTTTACCACTGCAGATTATCTCTATAGATGAGTCTTTGTGACTATGGTAAATATTCAAAAATTCGAACAAAATGTTGTTTATCAGGGCTGAACGTCACAAAATGCTTGTATGAAAAGCAAACAGGGAAGGGCCTGATCAGTCTTATCTGGGTCTGCGCTGTTTTTCTATCGATGCCTTTTTTGGTGGACAACTAGTGTTGGAAATTTTAGAATATTTACCATATATCTGAATTCAAGATTATAAGTCTGCCTAGTGCCTTTACCAAGATTTGAAATATTTAAGCATGTTTAACCTACAATTTTTTCTTCAGGGGAAAATGGGTCACAGGTAATACACCTAAACTCATTTTTCATGTGCTTAAACAAAAGTTTTTAGCAAAAAAAATTGGTCCTTTGTAAGTAATAGCATACACATATGGCTTATACAACTGTAAAATAAGACCATACTTACTTGTAATTTAGTGCTTCCAAAGAGTCTTTTAACTTAATTCCATAACAAAACCAAGTAAAGGCAGTCTTTGGAATGCAAATCTTTTTCTGTCTGGCATAGGCAATTCATGATTTTTTGGATGGTGGTATTCTCTAGGACTGCAACAATAAACCTGTAAACTGTGGTTTCCTCTAAATAAATATCCTACCACAGTTTGATTTTGGCTGTACTGGTATATAAGCCTTTTGCAACCTATGTCCATTTCCCTCTAAGATTAGCAAAAAGACATCCATTATTTATATAGCTATTTTCAATCATCATTTAAGTAGGTTTTAGCAAATCGGGGTGGGGTCTCAAAAGTCCTGCAAAGGGGCTCTTGCATGGTATGGGAAATTAACATGAGAGTCTGCCCACGCTTGGATTTTGAAAATATTATGTTATTTAATTGTCTGGGGTATAACTTTAATGTTTATGGTGCGTTTGAGTTTTTATGCAATTCCATTGCTAATTTATGACGTCATGAATGATATCACTGTAATACCATAGGGTACCCTTTTATAATCATTTCTAAAGTAATTGACATATGTAACGGGCGGAGAAATGTTTTATTAAATAGCTATATCATTGATAATTTTGCTGTTACTTAAAATGGCTTTGTATGTATCAGGATATTGGGTAAGCATTCATTTTTATAGCATGGTACCCCAATTTTCGACTGTATATTTTGTATTCAGTCAAATTTGGAATTAACATTTTTACAGGTTGGGGTCTTTGTCAAGATACCGTATCAGCATATAAACTATCCATGTATGTTAGGAATATGTACACCAAATTTCATGAAATTCAAGGACCGGTAACATATTTTTTTTAACTTGATGTAATCACATGGCCCTAATTCATCGAAATGTAAAAAATACAATAATTATGTTTCAGTGTAAAACATACGTGAATACTTGCTTAGTTTGAATCATCATGCTAGTACGTTTATTGGTAGAAGTTGATATGTTCAGTGTTTTCCCCTCTTGTGGATTGGAAAAAGAAAAAAACAATACAGTCAAACCTGCTTTGCGGCCACCTCTATTAAGGGTGACCCTCCCTTAAGCGGCCATTTTAGAGCCCCCCGACGATTTTGAATGCAAATGCACCTTTATTAAGCGTGCACCTGTCCAACGCAGCCAGCGGTCGGCGATATTCGCCCCAAAACGCTAAAATTGTGTCCTCAAACGGCCAATTTCTATACGTTGATGCGGCAAGTTTCGATTTAAATTGCATCGATTAACTTTTTTGCACCGGTCATATGCTTGGTGCAATTAAACTCCCCAGCAGTGGTGTCTCCCAGAATAAATTCTTCAACGGCCGCTACCCTATGTCGAGGTTATTTGGCCCAACTATTTGGAAGTTTGTGGTGAAGTCGAACTGCAAAGGGGCTGAAATCAACTAAGTGAAAGTGTTTACGCTAATAAAACACTACGACATGGTTCAGGAATCCAGCACATGTGGATTAAAAACAGTAACCGAAAACCTGAATACGCTAAACAAACACCACTTGTTGATTTTTTGTATGCGGGTAACCATTATTGCAAGCGGGTAACCAGTTGTAGAGCCAGTCGGCTGATAAAATTGTCGACATCAAAGCATTTTGCCACTGCCAAAGTTCATTCATCCATACCGTGACAGATGTTTAACGGTAAATGTGTGAGAATCTAAATGCAAAGTAATACTCTTTGCTGGAGGCATATACCTACTACACAAGGATGCAATCTTTGCTAAAAGTCAACAAGCAATAGCTTTTGAGAAAAAAAAGAAGCTATTTTTGAGTAACAAAATTTGAACCATTTTCCGATTCTTTTTCACCTGAATAAATTTACAATTCTAACAATATTGTCTTCATGTTCAATAGTACGATGGCCATTAAACATACATTTGCTTATCAAAAATCAAGTTTTAGCTTCTTGAAAAAATATGATAAGCAGTGCTATCTCTACTCTTTTGACATACATGAACATCTTTAGACTGAATGGACATGATTTTTTTTCTTTCATATTTTGTTGTGTTTTTTGTGTGTTTTTTTTCATTTATTTATTTTATGAAGAAATGCAATAACTGCAGCAGTGTAGACCTTATTCTTTATACTTTTCAACTCATTATTATATGGGTATCCTCAACTCGAAGCCAATATTCTTTCGAGTCCGCAATCATATGGCCATCTTAGCTGAACCTCTATTAAGCAGCCACCTGTCTTAAGCAAGCGATTTTGGATTATCCCTTGACCGCTTGCTTAAGACCGGTTTGACTGTATTCTTTGATATTAAGTGCCACGATTCTTATTTGATGTAGTGCTTACACAATAATATTAGCCAAAATGATACAATATGTTGACACCTGTGCTTAACACATCTAGTTTCAAACATTAAAACTACATCTAGCCAATGTTACACTAAATATGTAAAATTATTAAAAAATATAATTCATACAGAAGAGAAACCTTATGGCAAGTCAGTTCATACAGGAGAAGAACCTTATATCTATGATTTTATAATTGTAAGACTCATTAATAAACCTGCCTCACAAAAATAACCCCCTGTCAAACCTATTGGTTAAAATTAACCATTTTGGTCACATATAACACTTTGCTTCAAAGGTATTGCTAATTTAATGCTTAAATCTTCTCTGTACATTCTGTTTTGTGAAACTGATGCTGATTTCCATCAAATAGCAACATTTATACTTTAGCTGGCTGTATATTCTAGGCACACAGTTTTGTTTCTGGACCTCACTTATTCATGTAGAACACTGTTTTATGATACCTTTGATAAGACTCTGTTACACGTTATCCTGGTCACGGCACCAAAATGTGGTTCCTCTAGTTCAGTTGGGGTGTAAAGGAAATATTTAGTCTTGTTTTCACATGTTTATTGTTAGGATATTATGTTTCTTAAACAATATCATGCAGGACTTGAGGAAGTGATACACATTCTCTTGGGCCCATAGTGCCATGACACAGGGCCATGACCTTCGGTATTTCTGACCATTGAATCATTTAAAATTGTCTAAACATGTCTTTCTTTAAGAAAAGTGGAAGTAGATTAAAAAAACAACATCTTTATGTCGAGTTATTGATTCATTTAAAGCTGCATACTCTGTAACTATGAACATTTTTCGAAAATTTTTATTTTCTTTTTAAATCATTTGTAAAAGTAGAATTAAGCTATGCTTTCACAATAAAAATGTTCAGTACAGCTGAAAACTGCATGGAAAAGTGAATTATCTTATCAAATAGGTGTATTTTTCTCTTGTTGGTAATTATTTGCGTCCCTCCAATAATTCTAGACCGTTGAATTTTAATATAAATGCAGTTGTTTTGATAGTGATAACTTGTTAAGATTTACGAAAATAGCAAAATGTTTACCTGAATTTGAGTATTTTGAAAAATAAAAACATTATTTTTAAAATAAGAAGAGCAAAAGTTACAGACTATGCAGCTTTAAATAAATAATTAATTTTGCTAAAACTGACCTACACCCATAAGAGGTAGGAAATGACAAAGTTAACGGCTTTGGATTTTCATGATATTTGGCTCAGATCAGCAGTATATATATGACATCTTTTTGTGATAATATGATATCTTGACAAAGACTAGAACATATCCAACTTTTGAATTGAATGTTGAATGTTTTGTAATTTTTTGAAAAAAAAAATATTGAAATTTTACAATCACTTCTTCTGAAAAAGTAAACCATAATTCATCCAAATGGTTTCGTGGTATTAAAATAATGTCTATGGTATTTTGGATTCAATCTAGATGACAAATCGTAGAAATAAACAAAACTATAGATTTAGGACATGGAAATTTAGAGACAGGTACCACCTCAAAGGTGGAGTACGTCAGGGTTGCTTCCCAAGCCTTATTCTTAACTATCTAATTTGATAAATACATTTTCATAGTTCGTATATAATGAGTTATTAATATGTAAAGTTTGAAGAAAATCCATGCGTGGGCACAGATGAAAGTACCCCTTTTCAATTTCATTTATTGTTGCTTTAAGGGCAAATTACAATTTACCCTTAGACTGCCAGTCATGACTTTTGTCGTCTGCTTGTATTCTTAGGTAGCCTATGTTGCATCAACATGGACCCAGATCAGAATGCTTTGCAGTTGTCTGATCAGGGTTCATATTGTTTGCTTCCATGAAAAATCATTAGTCTTAAACCCTCTTGAATATATGCAGCATATGTAAAAAGCAGACAACGTTTTCAGGACAAAATATAGTGGTGGGATAATTATTTAAATAGGTATATGACATCAATATTGTGGGTTTTAGCAATTTTGCATGAAGCAACCCTATAGATTTTTAGATAGGGAACCACCACTTTCTGGCTGGAAACAATCCTCAACTCTGGTACAGGCCTTTAGAGTGTGTAATCAAAAGAAAATTCTTTTATTTTTCAACCAAAATAGATGTTGTGGGTACTCAAAAGTCTCAATGAGACAGGTCTTTTGAGCATTCAAAAAAAAACAAATATTAAAACTGATCCATGGGTAAGAAAATAATTACAATTTTATGCTAAAAATTTTGGCTTATCCGGAAATATGTTGTACATGTATATTTCAGACCAGACAGACCTGGCTCTACAGACACACCAAATGATGTTAGAATGTGAGTCTGAGCTTGGGCAAGATGATGCTCACTTTGAAGTCGGAGAACTTTGTTGTGCTAAATATGAATGTAGGTATAGATAGTTTGAAAAAAGATGAGATCCCTTGTGTAACAAATAACAAAAAAATCAACAAATCCTTGATATGGGTATTTGCTGTAATGTATTTTTTTCACTGTTCAAATTAAACTGTACCAGGGGTTTGCACAGGCTTGAAAAGTACTTGAATTTAGAGGGCTTTCTTGAAATGTCCTTGAAAATTAAATCTGTCTTGAAAAGTACTGGAAAATCACTCAAAAGCCTTGAAAAGTCCTTGAATTCTTCTATTTTCTGTAGGACTTAGCACTGTTGACAGAGACTTAAATCAGTTTAAAATTGTTGTGCCTTTATTTGGTGCAGCATATGCTGCACCAAATATAGGCACAACGATTTTATTCTAATTTTCCAGTACTAATGTCTCCATTATCTCAGTCTATTGTTTCTGAAGTAGAATTTTAACACTTAGATCAGTATTTTCATTAACTTTAAGTCCTTGAAAACTGTTGGAGAGGCTTTAAGAAGTCCTTGAAAAGTCCTTGAATTTTACTCATACTTGCCTGTATGAACCCTGTGTACCTGTCTATACCTGTAATAACATATTTATAGTTATATATTATTATGCATCTTTAAAAGTACAGTAGTATACAGTAAACTTCCTTAATGCTTTGTATGTCATTCACAACATCGGTGGTTTGCTGATAGCCTATTCAAACATTTTAGACCCCAAAATGACTGGCCTGATTTGGATCCAAACTCTTTGACTTTGATGGCATAGTATCAGGGCCGTCGCCGCGTATTTAAAAGTGGTCCGGCGGTGGAAGCCATCGAGAGGGCCGAAGGCACCAGATGGGGGAGAGCATGAGAGGGGGATTATTCCCCCTCTCGTTAGGGAGGTTTGGGGGGCCTTCCCCGAGAAAAATTTTGAGCGCTTCTATGTGCGTTTTTAATGGGGTTTTTATGCGTTTGGGACCAGATTTTAGTCGTTTTGGTCACAAAGATATTTCTTGTCGTGTGAGAAACTGAATGCTGGACAAAGCTGTTTTCAGACAGTCACATGTTGTTTTTTTTTGCTTTTTTTTCTTCAGCATGTTTCTTTGACATTATTTCATCTATGTCCCCGCAGGTTTTAGCAAAGTACTTTTAACACTGATCCTTGGTGGTACTTCAAAGAGTCATGTTTATACACTTAGTCTAGCGTCTTTTCAATTAGAACACCCGTTAAGGATGCAGGCTTCATCTAGGTTTTGGCTTCGGTAGGCATAACATGAGATATTTCGCTTCATCGTATCAACTGTGAAACCACGACGGCTAAACACTTCTTTGCTTAGGATTCTTAAAGTCAAGTGGACGTTGGGGGAACCGAAAAGTCTTAGGCTGAAATGGAACAACAGGCGGGACTCGTTTATCCGTAACGGAATGCATTGTAATTTCACAGGCTCACGATGCTCTTATTATGTAAGGTCAAAACGTTTGAAACATACTTTGTCGCTCAACTCGTTAATTATAAGAAGAAAAAAAAAATATGCCAATTTGAGGGAATGAAACTGGACCACAGAAATTATCTGGACCTCAATGAGAAGACCTGTCTTCAGGGTTTCCGACCATGCAAGGCTCAAACCAACCTACTCAGTTACAGAGATTAGTTCAGTAGAAGGCTGAAATATTGCGTGTAGCAAGTTTATCAATTATACTTTCCTGGGAGCGAACAATAAAGGCGCTGATCAGACTGCGCGGATCTGTATGCAGGTCTGCGCCTTTGATGTTCGCATGCAGCTACATCAGGTTTCTCTCGACACGGTCCATAAGAATGATAACATCCACTGCATGACTATAAGACCATCAGATTATGAAATTAATCAGGTGTCATCATAATTTTCCAATGCTTTCACACCTTGGCTAGTTCGGTCTATTGATGACACGCGCAACGAGTGTTATTGATAATTGCATCAATAAATTTTGGTAGATTGAATAAAATCAGAGTAAAAAGTAAATTGAGCCGAAACGAGAAAAGGGGACAAGGTGGAAAGCATACATGGCTAAAAAAGTGGTCCGGCGCTCGCCGTCCTGCCGGACCGGCGACGACGGCCTTGAGTATTCCTGAAAAAAAAGCATGCAAATTTGCCAATATATGAAAAGTGAACTGAGAAAGTCCATGGAACAACCGTTTTTCTCATTGAATTATCAGAAGTTTGTGTTGAAAAGGAGTTGATCTCTAAGAAATGTGCTGACCTTTTTTCTCTATACATGCACAATTGTTGTCTGCTCCATCTTCTGCTTAAGTACTTGGTAGCCTATATGTATATCTCAAACAATATAGACCCCTGAAGGACCAGTCTGACGGGGTTCATAGTGTTTGCTTCTATGATAAAATTGTATCTGAATATATGTAGCAGACACTATAAGCATACAACATCTACAGGACAAAAAATTATTAACAGGAAAAGCCAGGGTAAACCTAAATTGTGTCAAGATGAGCTAAACATCCAGGAATATAAAATTGTGATTATTTCCTTGCCTATCATTTATTCAAGTAAGCTCTCAATGTCAGTCAGAAATTTTAGGTGACATCTAAAAATTAAGCTACGCAGAGACATTTAAAAATGGGTGAAAGATTTAAGGAATAATCCTGAATTAGGCAGATTATAATAGCTTTTCTGATGTATTTTCAGTTTATCTCTTTATAGGGCTGCCACGTTTACGAAATTTGGTAAACGTTTACACGAGTTCCAGTAACCGAAACGGTGCCGTTTAAACATAACTTCCCGATTGAATTTTTTCATTTTGCAGATCGGTAAAATCGCCGATATTTTTCCTAAAAAACCCTTTGAAAAATGTACCTTGTGCGAATATTCGAAATTGTTTCTAGCTGGGTGTTGCGATAGAACTTATTTCAAGTAATTGGAAAGTGATTGCAACATGCGCAGACTCGTACATTACGGACATTTTCTTAGTTGCAAGCGTGTAATTAATGAGTGGACACACACAAGACATAACTGCGAATCGTCAAATACGCATCAATACACACTCCGACAGGAAGTAAACAAAAAACCACATCTTTTTCCAATATAGTGCATGGCTTTCTCTGAAGCATTGTCGCATGCGTTTCTTCTTTGCCTTTACATAAATAACTGTTAAAATGCAGGAATAAATTGTTCCAAGCAGTGACTGAGTGAGGCAATATTCGGGACATTTTTATGGCCCATTGAGCATGTCCGCCATAATTTATAATTGCAGAATACAGCGGAATCTGAGAAAACAAACAATCTGATTGATGATCCAGCTCGAGATGTGATGTATCACTTTTTAAGAGAATATTTTTTTCATTAGGAAATGCTATTAATAAACCACGACGCTTGTCACGTGACAAAGTTTATGTAAACGGTAGGTCAATTTTGTAAACGTTTATTGCAGAAACACGAAACGGTGCTGTTTACACGTGTAAACGTGGCAGCCCTACTAAAGATATTAAACACATAAACTTAAATTGTTGACATTTTGTAGGAATATTGCAAGTTCTACAATTTTAAAAGATCAGGATTTTGGGAATTCTCAACTTTCACTTATATTTTATTTCAGTGGACAATAGCTGGTACCGAGCCTCCATTCTGAAGCTGTACCCAGATAAGACTGCCCAGGTGGAGTTTGTGGACTTTGGGAACACAGAGCTGGTTCCACTCTCTATGATCCGACCAATCACAAATGACTATGTGGAGCTACCTATTCTTGCTTTCAAGTGCTGTCTCAGTGGTAAATGAAATGTTTTACTCTTTCCTTGCTAGTGGCAACTTTTGTTGTCTGCTGATATCCTTTGCAAACAGTTTGAACCCAGATCATTCTGGTCCGAACCCAAACTGACACTCAGTGTTCCTGAAATAATTTGCTGAAAAAGTTAAATTTAGAAAAAAGTCAGCAGATGACAATAAAAACATGAAAAATTACCAGCATGCAAAGAGTTAATGGGGAGAAAAAAAAAAATTTGGTCAGTATGCGAGGTTTTGGTTTCTTGTACAACAGATCAGGATTTCGGCTGGTTTTGCCAATATGAGAAAATTCTATCTCCCATACTCGTACCAACCCACAAGAAGAATAGAAAAAATCTGTCCATCGTGATCACCGTTTGTGGTCATTCTGCTTCCATTTGTCATTACTCTTCAAGCCTCCTGATGCCAATCGGTGATCCTCTGGACGGATTTTTCTATCGCACCCTCACACTCGTTATGGATTCTTATAAATCACTTATGGTCATTACTCTTCAAGCCTCCTGATGCCAATCGGTGATCCTCTGGACGGATTTTTCTATCGCACCCTCACACTCGTTATGGATTCTTATAAATCACTTATGTGTGGAATCATTCTTCAAACATACATTGACAGCAATCTAATGGGACTGGAAACCAAAATTTTGGTCTTACCTTCATCTTGGTCCCTATTTTGTCTGTTTGAGTAGCCATGGGTCTGCTGAGCTGAGTTATCAATGTTCACATATGCAGTAGTGGCAATCGAAAATGCTCTTAACAATCGAATAACGCGGATCAAAAATCCCTAGAAACAGTGTTTTTAAACTCTGTTTTTAACAACTTTTGATATACGTTTGCTGATAGTATTAACATTTTTGATTGCCACTTATCTGGTGTGGGTATGTACCAAATTTTCATGAGCTTGATCAATCATTTCATGACATTGCCCATTTATCAATAGATCCAGCAACCAAATTTACCTTAACCTTTTGCCTACTTTGAAACAATGCATATAAAAATGTTGTCTGCCAAAGTCCATCTCTGCATCTAGTTGCTAACAACATCACAGACTAATTCAGCATACAGGCAAACAGTGTGGACCCAAATCTGACCGCTCCCCTATCTAATCTGGTTCCACACTGTTTGCTACAGAGACGTTTTAAAAGGACTAGCAGAGGACATATATTCGTGTTTAGCAGCCAAAGAGTTAATAACAGAAAATTTTCTGACACTGTGACTTAACCATAAATATGGTAAAATTAAAACAAGTCCCTTTCACAATCAGATTAAAGGAATGCAGTGGATCAGTGGTAGAGTTTTTGACTTGAGATTGAGGGGTTGCTGGTTTCATCCTCACCAGAGGCACTGTGTTGTGTTTTTGAGCTAGACACTTTATCCCCTGCTAATACTGAAAAATTGTTGACTGGGACATAATATATTAAACAAACAATCAGGTGAGATATGTAAAAGGTCATGGAATGAGAAATAGTGTAAACCCTGATCAGACCGCTCATTCAGGAGCGGTTTGATCTGGGTAAACAGTATATTCAGCCCTAGCTGCCAGAATATTTAACACTGTCCGCTAGTATTGTCTGCTGATAACCTTTGAACCCTGATTGGGCCGGATAACCTTTGCAATTAATTTGAACCCAGATTGGGCTTTATTACCAGCTCTGGGGAATCTCCGAAACACGCGATCAAAATTATCTTTCAAATGCGGGACCACGCTTGAGATTGGCAGACTCGCTAACAGAGGTAGTTATCCTACAACTGCGTCGCGGTTCTGAGTGATAGAAATTTGATTATTGGTTTATCATTTTGGCCCATTTCCGCTGATTCGATCGATCTTTTTTGGGATGCATTTGGACCAAGGGGTGAGAAGCTAAAAGGTAAACTTACTAAATTTTCAGGAAAAAATCACCAAATTGAACCCTCTTCTGACAGAAACCCGTAATTTTTTTTCTTACCATTTTCACATCAATTTTATCATTGATTGTGGCCGAGGTTCTGATGGTTAAATATTTATTTTGTGTGTTGTAATGTTTCTGAATCTAGGGCACCAACTCGCAAAAGGCGAGACATGTGGTGATGGGCGTCGCGGGAATGCGCAATATATGAATGCCAACTAAAGAATGTAATGATAAACAAAAGGGAAGTTGACCACCAAACTTATTTCCCCAGATGACGTTTAGATTGATTTCCCTTTACATGGGCAGTCCACTATCGCTCATTTACGCGATAATTTACGATCACGTGTTTCCGAGATTCCACAGACCTGATTACCTTTGCAAGCAATTTGAATGCAGATCAAGCCTGACAAAATTTTGAGCATGATCGTGATCCAAACTGTTTAGCACTGGTGGTATTCCTGAAAGAATTTGTGAATACATCAATTTTGAAATTATCAGCAGAAAACAAAAAAGCAGGCAAATTACCCAGCATGCAAAGTGTTATAATTAGATATGAAATTTTCTTTTAGGTGTTTACCCGATTGGTGAAAGTTGGACTAATGATGCAAGTGACAAGCTGAAACTATTCTTGAACAAGCTTCTGATAGGAACCCTCGTTAATGTCCATAAAGATGTATATGAAGTGAAACTGACAGAGCCAGAGAGTAAAGCTGATGTTGGGGAAGCATTAGTACATGCAGGGGTAGCCAGAGACAGTGCTCGGGCAACGTCTAGTCCTAAGGCAGCTGAGTCACAGGCTATAGCTTCTGCTAAGCCAGAAGGTAAGTAATCTGCGAATCTTTTTGTCCAGAAAATTCCTGATTATTACGTCTGCTGCATATATTCAATGCACATCAGACTAATTTCATCGTGGAAGCAAACACTATGAACCCGGATCAGACTGCTTCCTTAAGAGCAGTCAGATCTGTGTCCATATTGTTTTCAATATAGGTCACTAATAAAGTACATAACCAGAAGAGAGAGCAGACGAGTTATCATAAATAGCGAGAAAGGGGTTAAAACTATAGAAAGCTGGCAAGAAGGGAGACATGTAATGCAAATGACTTGAGAACCAAAAAATGTTTCAAGTTATGAATAAGAAAATAATCTGAAGGATCTGCCTGATCCTGATCCACACTGTTATTAAGGTAACCTAATTTTGGGTTCAGAAAGACAATAATATTAGAAATAAATTTTTGACACGCAATCTGGTAACTAATAAAAAGTTTCGTTTTCAGCAAATAAGCAAGTTGAGTGCCCCCTTTAGCAAGGGAGAAAAATAATCACCTATTCTTTTTTGCAAAAGATTAATTATACCCCCCGCAAACTTTGTTTGTAGGGGGTATACTGTTTTCACGTTGTCCGTCCGTGCGTCCGTCCGTCCGTAACGCTTTGTTTCCTTAATAACTCGAAGAGTCATTGCTGGATTTTCATCAAACCTTGCAAACATGTTCATATATGCAAGACAAATACTTTAGACAAAAAAGTAAGGGCTAGGGGCCAATTCTATTAGAGTTATTTCCCTTTGTAGTTCTAAATGGCTTTTAACATAGTGCTTTATGCTTATGCTATTATAGGCCATACACGGGCCGATCAACTCCTACCACAGCTTTTGATGGAACAATTTGATACTTTTCCTATACAATGTAGACACATTGAACATATGCATGAAGGAGTTTGGTTCAGAAAAAATAATTTTTGACAAAATGACAGCTGTGAGAACTTAGACAATTTTTCCCTAATAAGCTGTTTGTATATGCATAGACTGTGCCCTTATGGGCCGCTCAACTCCAATTTGATACTTTGCCTATACAATGTAGACACATTTAACATATGCATGAAGGAGTTTGGTTTAGAAATAATATTTTTTGACAAAATGACAGCTGTGAGAACTTAAACAATTTTCTCGAATAAGGCTTTTGTATATGCATAGATTGTGCCTTCATGGGCCGATCAACTCCTACCACAGCTTTTGATGGAACAATTTGATACTTTGCCTATACAATGTAAACACATTGAACATATGCATGAAGGAGTTTTTTTCAGAAAAAATTATTTTTGACGAAATGACAGCTGTGAGAACTTAGACAATTTTTCCCTTATCAGGCTTTTGTATATGCATAGATGGTGCCTTCATGGGCCGATCAACTCCTACTACAGCTTTTGATGGAACAATTTGATACTCTGTCGATACAATGTAGACACATTGAACATATGCATGAAGGAGTTTGGTTCACAAAAAATAATTTTGACAAAATGACAGCTGTGAGAACTTAGACAATTATTCCCTTATATGGCTTTTGTATATGCATGGATAGTGCCTTTATGGGCAGATCAAGTCCTACTACAGCTTTTGATGGAGCAATTTGATACTTTGCCGACACAATGTAGACACATAGGACATATGCACGAAGGAGTTTATAATTTTTGTTTGCACAGATTCTACTGAAATCTTCTTATCAAAACTAAGGTCTTCTTGTTTGAACTATAACTTGCCAAGTTTTTTCACTGACTCTTACTGTGCGGGGGGTATCTAATAAGCATTGCTTATTGACTTTTTTCATTTTTTTAAATTTGATCCCTGTTGTACACTCCCAACATATGTCAGTACATGAAGACCTTAGCAAAACCACACATTCATGTTTAAAGTGGACTTAGCAAACGATAAATTAGCGGTGACATGGGATTTCCAACAATGTGATATGTGCGACCAGCAAAGCCTCAGATCAGCCTACGCATATGTGCAGTCTGATCAGAGAATTTGCTAGTCGCTTGAATATTCTATGACTCTTAGTCTTAGGCTACTGACCTAACATCATTTGGAGTTTCTAAGCTTAAAGGGAGTCTGCACAGGCTCTTCTGAGTCTACACTTGTAAAAATGCCACATTGTTGGAAATCACGTGTCATGGCTCAAATATAGTACTGTATAGCTATAATGGTATTCTTTCACATGACGGCTAAACTGAGGAGTGCAGTGGCTCAGTGGTAGAGTAATCGACTTGAGATTGAGGGGTCGCTGCTTAGAGGTCACACTGTAGGCAGTGTGCCCTTTAGCAAGACACTTTATCCACGGCTTAGTATTGGTTCAACACAGGAAACTGGAAATATATTGACTAGGATGTAAATCATCAACTCACACAACCTGGCCTGTTAGCGCAGTCGGTAACACGTCTGACTGCAAATCCAGGGGTTGCGAGTTCGGTCCAGGCCGGGTCCCATACTTTCATGGAGATTGATCATGAAATAATTTCTTCGGTTATTCTCCTCCCTTCTGCTGATTCAAGAAGGGAAATTGTCAGTTACAAGGGAAAGTATGTGCACAAAGTACTGGTTAACCATTTTATCAAGTTTGCCCAGGAAAAAGTGGTTAGGTGAACTTACCATCTTGACATGACCATAGCTGTTGACTGAGAATAAAGAATCAAATCAAACAAACAAAATTAACTCACACAAAATGGCTGAACTTTCTTTCAGGGGAAACAGAGAGACTCCAGAAGGAAAATGAGGTAATGCGACAACAACTATTGGCTATGCAGGCCCAGATGGCAGAACTGTTGAAGCAGAAGAAATAGTAGCTAGGAGAATAATCATCAGAACTTCACAGAAACAGCCAATGGCAATATTAATCAAAACACACAGAAGGAGCTGCCACCAATAATCATCAGTAATAATAGAAACAACCACCAGTAATATTCAATAGAAGTGCCATTATTAATGGGTTTAGCATATTATTTGAGCATAATTAAATCCATTCTGAGGTAAATCATTGATTATCAACTTGACAAGTATCTTTCTTTTTTTTAGCTCACCTGATCCATAGGAATTAGGCTCAATGTGAGCTATTGTGATCATTTTTATGTGCTTCGTCAGTCCTGCTTCATCAACAATTGATTCATCAGAGGATATCTCCTAAACTACTGGTTGGATTTTTACAAAACTTGGCAGAAATGATGCTTATATAGCCCTCTTTGATAATTGTTTTTTAATTACACTCTATTATATGGAGATGGGTTTTCAGCAAAGCATCTTGTATGCACTCTTTGCCATGATGTAATGAATTATGACCAAATTAGCCTTAACATATCATTTTTAGAGAGCGACAGTAATAATGTCCCCCCACTGAAGGGGTTGGTGGCCCTGGTGGGGGACACATTGTTTTTGGTGTGGATCAAGTCAAGGTGACACTTGTGTGCAAAATATCTAATGAAGTAGTCTGTGGGATGGAACCAAATTTGTATGGATATGACATTGAATAGTGATGAAGACTTGATTAGGTTTAGGTGACCTTGTGCCCTAATTTTCAAGGACTGGAGATTGGTGATCTTGGCTTAGTTTCAGTGTTACAATTGAAGTCAACTTAATGATAGATATCTGTTAATTATATAATCATTAATGGAATAAAGTTAGACCATTTTGAGGTGTTAAATGATTGCAATATAGTATTAAGACTCAGGTGAGCGATCCTAGCAATTTATATCCTCTATTTCTTTGCCTTGATACATTTACTTACAAAGTAGTAAGATTTATAGACTGTTTTCTTTCATACTGATTTGTTGTTTAGATTCTTTATTGATTGACCCTCAGTTGAGGACATATACACCAGACTTTAATGTTGTCATTGCCACAATGAAAGTTAAATGTTGAAAGACAATCCCCAAAATGCAGACAACAGCAGTTGACAAATTTTTTGACAGCTTTATTTTTGGAGTTAAATACAGCTTGTGAATTGCCAAAGAGACAATTCAGGTGAAATGTTAAGCTATATAAATTATTTAAGTTGGGTATTTAATTTGAGACTGGTCTGTGCCATTGTTTTTAGCATGAAGCAAAATCCAGTTTCTTGCTACAAGACCCAAATTGATTATCTCAACATCATACATTATAGTACAGTAAAACCTGTCTTAAGCAACCATTCAAAGAAGACCAAAAAAATGGCTTCACCGGGCCGCGTAGCACAGTCTGTAACGTGTCTGGCTACAGATGCGTGTCTGACTGCAGATCCAGGGGTCGCGAGTTCGATCCCGGCCTGGTCCCATACTTTCATGGAGATTGATCATGAAATAATTTCTACGGTCATTCTCCTCCCTTCTGCTGGTTCATTCAAGAAGGGTTTTTGTCAGTTACAACCGAAAGTATGTGCACAAATTACTGGTTAACCGCTTGCTCAAGCCTGCCCAGGAAAAAGTGTGGTTAAGTGAACTGACCGTCCCGCAATGACCATAGCTGTTGACATGGGACGTAAAGCAACAAAAACAAACAAAGACCAAAAAATTGTTTTCAAGACCAATAATTGCTTAATGCAGGTCAAAAGTATTGCAGAATGCTCCCATGGATGGGAGCATTCTGCAGTACTTTTAACCTGCATTAAGCTACCAAATGGCGTTAAGACCTTTGTTTTGTCTCTTTTTGAGTGGCCGCTTAAAACAGGTTTCACTGTATACCGTCTTTAACATAGGCTGAGAAAACTATCTTTAGCTAACATACTGTCTTGGGCCATTTGAATACGGATCCTGCTGGTGGTCAATTTACTGGGGCATAGTCCCCAGAGATTTTAGCAAGACATACAAGAGGCTTTAACCATTGCTAAGAAACGGGCAGAAAGCAGTGCCTGGATGAGGAAACACCGACAGGCTTATCTGAAAAAACTGCAACAGATGTATTTCTGGCTATTAAGGCAAGCTCTGAGTCTGTTCCGTTTTCTTCAGCTTCCCAGACAGTTTGCAAGTCAGTTTTCAACATATTAATAGGCTACCTGTAGTAGTTAATAATTGAGCAAGCACATGAGATTTTGGTATGCCATTCATTAAATGGGCCTCGTGACAAAACCTGTCTTCGGGGTTTCTGAAAAAGCGAGACTCAAACCAGTCTCCTCAGCTACAGAGACTAGCTAAAAAATTGAAATTTCGCTTGTAGCAAGCATTGATATTGTACTATACAAAACGTGAATAACAAAGGCGCTGATCAGACTGCGCGGATGCGCAGGACTGCGCGGATGCGCAGGCTGGTCTGCGCCTGTGTTGTTCACTAACCCCCCGAAGACAGGTTTTCTCGCGTTGCGGCCCAAATATAAATAGACAGCTGTCTTTAAGGGGCTAGAGGCATACACATTGGTCTGAGACTTTATCTACTTCCTTATTGGCCTCCACTTAACAAAACATGTCTGGGGTTTCTGAAAAAGCTAGACTCAAACCAGTCTCCTCAGCTACAGAGACTAGCTAGAAAATAAAAATTTTGCTAGAAGCAAATCTAGATTTGGTACTTTCTAAAAAGCAAATAACAAAGGCGCTGATCAGTCTGCACCTTTAATGTTTGCAAACCTCTGAAGACAGGTTTTCTTGCGTTTTGTTTATGGGAGCAGCAAAAGCTCTGGTTCTTGTCTGAGCCTTTGATGCTGGTTATTTGGTACTAGCCCAAATGTACAGTAAAACCTGTCTTAAGCTGCCACTCAAAAGAATACCAAACAGTAGGTTTTCAAGACCAATAATCACTTAATGCAGGTCAAAAGTAAGAGAACAGTGGTAGAGTGCTTGACTCGAGACCAAGGGGCGGTGGGTTCGAGCCTAACCAGAGGCACTGCATTGTGTCCTTGAGCAAGACACATTTATCCTTGCTTAGCACTGGTTCAACTAGGGCTGGTACGATTATCCGAAATATCGGTTATAGGGCTGCTGCATTATATGAATAATGGTCACTGCTGAAATTGTTGGATCGCGATTTTTTTAAACTGAAACATTTTTTAAACAACTGAAACAAGAAGTTTTTCACAAAATCGTTGATTGAAAATTTTCACTATGACTTTGGTTCAAATTGATAATGTCTCTCATTTAAATACCTTTGTTTCTCGCAGGTTAGTTCAGGTGTTTTGCTCTTTCCTATAATCGGTAATTAGCATTTGATTACAGTAAAGTATTCCAAAGTCCATTTTGTTGAAACACACAAAGTTACGCTTCATCAGAACATGTTCTAATAAATATCATCAAATATTGATTATCAAATAGATTTCAAAGGGTTTATTAGTTTTTTCCTTGCCAACAACTGATTACGTAACTGAGGTCATGCTGTCTATGTGTGAAATTCAAGACAAAGTAAAGGGCTTTATACTGAAATCAGCACACTTCTGTCAGAATATCTGGTTATCCAAGTTCAGGAAAGTATAAAATTAAATTTATGAATTGTGTTGCATGCCTTGACGGTCATGAGTGGAGCTTCTTTGATTACTAACTGTTTACATGTGGTACTTCTGGTTTACAGAAAGGGCTGATTTACTAAGGTTAGGTAAATAGACATAACAATCTGTCTGTTTAATAACAGGAGTCTTATTTTTTATTTACCAGTGACTCACAGTTAAGTCTATGAATAGTAACTCATGAATTGTGGTTCGGATTGGATCGCCACTTGCCTAACAACCACAGCCCTAATTGGTTTATTGGTCAATATACTATGGAAAAACAATTATCCATATGAAAATTAAAAAAATTCAAGCATAATTACCTCGTGTGATGTTTTGTTAAGACAGAAGTGCATTGTCATAAACAGTAGATGTGTGTAAATTGCTATAAAGTAATAAAAACCTTGTTCTCTGTAGGCTAACTCAACATCTGATTGTTAGAGAAGGTTATACTTGCACTACTCTGTTTTAAAGTGGAACAAAATCATAAAATATTTGTCAAATAAACAATCTAGTAGGCAAGTTTTTTTCTACGCGATTACATTCCGCTTTAGAAGCTTTCAATTTTGCAGACGTTTTACAGCGTGACTTATTTTACACAAAGGTGTTCGTTTCATGCATACTTGACTTCCTTTTGTATGACATCAGGCAACCTGACAACAACAATGGCCGACTGTGAGTTTAATTACTGACTTTGCCAATTAGCAAGTCAATTTTCTTCCAACAGAGGGGATGACGACTCCTTTTCAGCAAAGGTGACAACTTATACTTGAAACCTATTGTCTATTGAATATATAACACAAACTACTTAGCGAAATGATGGGGAAATCCATGTCATCAATTGCCAAGACCTTTCAAGTTTGAGCGATTACTAATCGGAAATTCAAGGACTAATTATCGATTAGCATTTTGGCGTCCATTAGCCAGCCTTAGGTTCAACCCAGGAAGACCCGTCCTGACATAACTGATAATTGTTGACTTGGACATAAACAATCAAATCAAACAAACAGGTCAAAAGTATCCCATTCTGCAGTACTTTTGACCTACATTAAGCTACCACATGGCTTTGAGACCTTTGTTTTGTCTATTTTTAGTGGCTGATTAAGACAAGTTTCACTGTATATCTGTTTGCAACAGAAGTCTTGTAGTTTGGACTAGGGCATTAACAAACCCTGGCACTAAGCCCTTAAAGCGCCAAAAGCAGCAAAAGTCGATTTTCTCGTCTGCTGAAATTTTTAAGAAGCCTCTATGGCAAACAGTAGGAGCAGTCTGTTCTGGGTCCACGCTGTTTGTTTCTATACTTAATTCGTCAGTAATGTTAGGCAACTATTTGCAGCAGACCACTTCAGCAGACGACATTTTCAGATGCATTTTTTCTTGGCGCTTTAAGGGCTGAAATTCACATGATTTGTTAATAGTGTAGCAATAAGAAACCAAAGCTATCAGTAGCTTCCCCTAATGTTTGTTCCCTTCATATTTGGGAAATCCATGTCTTTTCTCTACATATGGGCCTCGTCGGGACAAAACCTGTCATCGGGGTTTCCGACAAAGCGAGACTCAAACCAATCTCCTTAGCTACAGAGACTAGCTAGAACATTGAAATTTCGCTTAAAGCAAGTTGAGATATGATACTTTCCAGCAAACAAATAACAAAGGCCATGATCAGTCTGCGGGGATGCGCAGGCTGGTCTCAGCCTTTGTTGTTCCCAAACCCCAAAAACAGGTTTTGTCGCGACGAGGCCCATTTATTAATAGTGTAGCAATAAGAAACCAAGGCTATCAGTAGCTTCCCCTAATGTTTGTCCCTTCATATTTTGGGAATTCCATGTCTTTTCTTCTCTACATATAATGATAGCCTTTTGTTGATGGCTGTTTCTCTGTAGATATTTTGGCAAGCACATGAGCTTTTGTACTTATGCTATGTGAAAATACTGTAGATCTAGATCAGCTGGCTTCTGACAAAGTCTTCTGATCAGGATCACCACTGTATTCCACTCTGTTAATAATAACTGAAGTAGGCGCGATCAGTGATAGAGTGCTTGACTCGAGATTGAGGGGTTGCAGGTTTGAGCCTCGCCAGAGGCAATGAGTTGTGTCCTTGAGTTAGACACTTTATCCTCTGCCAATACTGTTTCAACCCAGGAAGACCAGTCCCGACATGCCTGAAAAATTGTTGACTGGGACATAAAGAATAAAAAAAAAAAATACCCAAAAAACTGAAGTGCTGCTGGTTAACAGGAGTGTAGTACATAAAAATATTCAGTGTGACCATGGTTAAGTGGTGTTGGATCATGGTATGACTTTTTTTAGCTTAAGTCTTTCTTCTCTCATGAGCTGGTCCATTTATTGTATGTCTTTAATGAAGTGGAAACATTCACTCAATTGGTATAATCAGGACAAAACATTGTTTAAGTAGAATAGTTTGATCTCAACATTTTCTTATATTTTACGCTTATCCTGCTAATCTTTTTTGTCCAGAAAATGTCTGCTTATTACCTCTGCAGCATATATTCACATGCACTCCAGACTATTAAAACTAAACGGCTGTAGCAAACACTATGAACCCTAATCAGACTGCTCCAGGAGCAGTCTGATCTGGGATCATATTGCTTTGCAATATAGGACCCCAAAGTACATAAGCAGAAGAGAGAGCAGATGACAATTGCTGAGAGTAGCGGGAAAAGATTTAAGTTTGTTATGCACCACTAGGTAAGTGGAATTATCTATATAAATAATGTGAATTTAGCTACGCAGTAGAAGTTGTGGGTAGTGTTTTAAGATTTTTTCATTGTATATGTTCTATGATTTAGCCTGAAGTCTTGATGTTTAGACAGGCATCCATCATGACTGTGTGTGTGTGTGACTTTGTGTCAGATAATATACACACTTAGAAATGGAAATAAGTTTTGTATTGTAGTTGGGGTTTTCCACATATTAGCTCACCTGAGCTGTAGGTTTATGGGTGAGTTTATTGTATACCAATGACTCTGGCATTAGTCTCTCAACATTTTAAAACATCTCTGTTATGACTCGGCCAGCTATACTCAAATTTCATATCTGGAGACCGATTATGCTGGGGGAACAAAAATTTGTTCAAATGGTTCTGGCCTCATAACTAAGATGACCGCCATGACCATACAGAATTGCTTAAGGTTTTTTTTCCAGAAGGATAAAACTCCCCCTTCCATGCTGTATAGCAAACAGGTAATGGTGTTTGTATTCACACTTCGGGTAGGCGGCAATTGCAAGCGCTGTTAACAATCAACGAACTTGGATCATATATTTTAGCCTTTGAGCCGATATCTCACCGGGCCGCGTAGCGCAGTCGGTAACGTGTCTGGTTACAGATGCGAAGCTGACTGCAGATCCAGGGGTCGCGAGTTCGATCCCGGCCCGGTCCCATACTTTCGTGGAGATTGATCATGAAATAATTTCTACGGTCATTCTCCTCCCTTCCGCTGAATCATTCATGAAGGGTTGTTGTCAGTTACAAGCGAAAGTATGTGCACGATTACTGGTTAACTGCTTGTTCAAGCTTGCCCAGGAAAAAAGTGTGGTTAGGTGAACTGACCGTCCCGCAATGACCATAGCTGTTGACTTGGGACGTAAAGCAACAAAACAAACAAAAATCAATAATAAAATGCCTTCAACAGATTCAAACATCTCATTCTCAGAAACAACTGGGCTATTGAAATCAAATTTCACATGGATAATCCATTGGATGGGGCATTGCAATATATCTCCTGGTAGCTAGTCCAGGTGGCATGACTAGTGACGACTATACCCATATACTGGTAATGTAAAAACTCTTCAAAGCTTTTCTTCTCCAGAACCAAATGGAAAGACCTTAGGTCTTGGAATGTAGCATCAGGTATATAAGCACTGGACAATTTATTTAAATGAAGCTCTTTGGCCATCATTTTTCCCGAATGCTTTTGTATGGGGGAGTTTTGAAAACAATGAAGTCTTAAGACAGTCATTATCATTACTCTATTATAGATGAACGAACCAAGCCGAAGCAATAGAGATTTCCTTCAGAGAACCTTAACTAATAGTATAATTCAATGTTGGCTTTATATTGGCCATGACAGTCAGTTTGTTAATATTGTTAATTAAACGATTCAATGTAGTATTTATGACTTTTTCAACTCATTTTTTCAACATCACAAATTTTTCAACTCCTGTCAACTGTTCTTTATTCAATGTTTGAAACACAACTTTTCAACTTAATGTTCAAACATCGTATTGTAGCTTTCAACATTTCACAAAAAACCATGTAACATAAACTTTATAACTAAAATTCAGAATTCTTGTACCTGTGTGATGCTGTGGGGTACACAACCAAATCATGAATTTGTCAAAAGACAATCAAAACTGCCACACAGCAGTTGACATGCACGTAATATACTCCAATGAATATATCCTCTCTGATTATAATGATTAACAAACTGAAAGTTTTACCACAGATTTTCAACTTTTGCCACTGGTAGAGTAGATTCATCGCTCTATCTACAAAACCACCGCCATCAAGTTGAAAACCAAACCGCCATGGCGGCCAACGTTATGGAATGTCAAATATTCCACCACAATACGTTAATCCACTGTACTGCTGGATAGTTAATAAATGTACATACAGCTCCTTGAAATGTATTTAGAAAACATCATTGCCAATGAAAGACAGGTGACAAGAATCTTCATGCAAACTAGGGAGTTTGTCATTAAAATCTGGGTGTTTATGGCTTTGCCACCGTTTAGTATCATATGCTTTATTAAAGTATGATTAGTTCTAGAATGTATGTTTTGCATAGCTTCAATGTTCTCAGAATACCACCACTGAAGTCTGGCACACTGGTCAATGTAAAAGCACCGGTGGTTGCTACAACGAACTGGTGGTGGCTTATTTCGGCACTTGTGGTGGCGTAAAATGGCGGAAAAGGTAAATAAAATCTATACCTGTTGACTTTATGATTTATTTATAAGCTTGTATTTATTTTATTTGTGATGATACCAGGCGCACAGACCGTCGGTAAGATTACAGTTTATGGCGCTGCCAAGCAATTGGTGATTTAATTCTTGGTTTGAACGGCAAATCCAGCACAGTTCTGGAGTTTTGCCGTGACAGGTGCTTTTTTCTAGTGTAACTGCCTAAATTGAGTGAAATCTGCATGTCTAAGCACAGCTGTTGTAATGTTCCCATGAAATAACTTCCAAAAAACAATTACTACTTTGTTTTTTTTTTCTTGGTAAACTAGCAAATGTTTTATTGAGGAATTTTTATTACAACGCACTGGGAGCATTTTTTGACGCATTGATACAACGCACTGATGGTTGCACAGAATTCCTGTGGTTGCTGGTGCAGACTCACCACATCATTTGCTGTTCACATAAACGTTGCAAAAATTGCCATTTCAACCAGCACATGATATTTCGATACTGTATAGAAGGCTCAGGCGAGCCTGTGCAAACGTGCATACTCCCAAGAGCCTTTGCTGCCAAAACAAGAGATCTTGATATTTATTACATTGTTCTGTGACTACCTGCGCAAATGTGCAGACTCACCAGAGTAGTCGCTGCTGGCGTGAATAGCACACAAAATCGCAATTTAAGGCAGCACAAGAGATTTTGTACAGTGACGAAGGCTAAGGTAAGCCTGTGCAAATGTGCAGACTCGCCAGATCCTTCGCTGCTCGCACAAAATGGCATTCAATCGCCATTTGAGTCACCACATGAGAATTTTAAACTGTGACGAAGGCTCAGACTAGACCAAGCAAATGTGGCCAAAGCCATCGCTGTTCGCATGAATGACACCCAAAAATAGTGAGTATCACAATCACAAACTGCAAACAAACCCATGGCACTGAGAGGAATAGCCCACACAACAATCACGAGACACCAGGAAGACAAACTAAGCAAAGCAGCCAGCTCTCTCTCTTCCCCATCAAGATGATTGTAAAACAAGAATGGACATAAAGTAGCAAAATATAGAACAATTACAGAATCCTGTAATGGGAGTAACGATCAACAACGAATCAACAACAACAGAATCCCCGCCTTAGAACAGACAGCAGCCTATTCCTCTGGGGTGCTAAAATTGCATTTTACTGGTACCAAATCTTCGCCCTAGAATCTGCTGTTGTTAAAGCACAAACATTTTAAGCTCGCATGGAAGCTTATTAACTATTGTAATGTATCATAACGGACAAACAATCTCATTAAATTAAAAGTTTTGGTGCCAATCTGAAAAATAGGCGGAAACACTCTCAAAGTGCGAACAGGGCTAGCTCTGGTGAGGCTACGCATTTGCAGAGTCACGCTTGAGCCTTCATCAGTGTACAAAAACCACAAAATCTATGCCCTATTGACTGTATGATTTCTTTATAAGCTTGCTTTTATTTTACTTTTGATGACACAATGCGCACAAACCGTCAGAAACATTGCAGTTTATGGCTCTGCCATGCAATTGGCGTTTTAATTCATGGTTTGACCGATAAATCCGATACAGTTGTGGAGTTTGACAGTGACAGGTGCTTTTTCTATTGTGACTGCCTAACTTCAGGAAATTCTGCATGTCTAAGCACAGCTGCAGCTATGTTATCATAGTCCCATGAAATAACATCCAAAAACGATTACTACTCTCTATTTTTTCTATGCAGAGAAGGCTCTGGCGAGTCTGTACATTTGCATAGGCTCACCTGAGTCTTCATCCTGGTACTGAAATATCATGTGCTGGCTCAAATAACGATTTATGTACCGTTTATAAGAACAGTGAATGCTGTGGTGAGGCTGCACCAGCAACCACAGGAATTCTGTGCAACCATCAGTGTGTTGTATCAATGCGTCAAAAAATGCTCCCAGTGCGTTGTAATGAAAATTCCTCAATAAAACATTTGCTAGTTTACCAAGAAAAAAAAACCAAAGTAGTAATCGTTTTTTGGATGTTATTTCATGGGAATATGACAATAGCTGCGCTTAGACGTGCAGATTTCACTCAATTTAGGCAGTTACACTAGAAAAAAACACCTGTCGCGACAAAACTCCAGAACTTTGTTGGATTTGCAGTCCTAACCACGAATTAAATCACCAATTGCTTGGCAGAGCCATAAACTGCAATGTTACCGGTGGTCTGTGCGCCAGGTGTCATCACAAATAAAATGAAAGCAAGTTTATAAATAAGTAATAAAGTCAACAGGTACAGATTTTTTTACCTTTTACGCCACCACCGGTGCTGTAAAATGCAACCACCAGCTCGTTGTAGCAACCACCGGTGCGTTTACATTGACCAGTGTGTCTGGGTAGAATATTAGACCAAACTGTACAAGTGTTATGAAATAGGTCATTAAGTTGCCCCTAGGGCCCATATATCTTTGTTGGAATCAAAATATACCAGGTCTAAACTGTTGACCTTGCTGCTGTCTTGATTGAAACTGATAGGGTTGCCATGAGTAGTGCTGAAAGGAATGCTGCACAGGGGGAGCCACCGGTGCTGCAAATTGAAAATTATGATGTGCATACAACCTAGAACCTGAAAAATCAGGTGTTTTATTTCTGAGACCTGGAATTGGGTTTCGTTGAAAAGATTGCAGATGCAAGTGGGATGATTCACCTTACATTAAATGCAAGCATGAGAATACTCACAATTCATCCTACCACAAAACCCCTTAAAATTATGTTCATTACACGGGGCGGTAGATATGGCAGTGGCAGACAAATCGCCTGAAAGCCCACAAGAGAGCCAAAGATGCCCATCAATGTTAGCCCATGTCCTGTTCGGGTCTTAAGCCATGCGTAACCTAAACTGTGTATCGTAAGTAGCCCATTTTTGTATTGGATTATTTGCTGCAGCACCCCTTATAATTGTCATATATTTCGACAGCTCTGTAGTTTTTCCCTTATGTCTGATGCTAAAAACCATTGTACAGTTTATGAAAGCATCGGTCCATAGCTCTATGCTATTAATGGGTAATCTGATTTTTGGAGACCCAGTTTTGACAGACAAATTATTATCAACTACATGTATTGTCAAAGTTCCCATAGATTCGGTATTCGGAGAATAATTTTGACGCAGCAAATGAGCCAAATCTATGTAATTCCAATTTTTTTTTTGCTTCGATGCTTCTGATATAAAAATATCTAAATCATTGTATGTGCATATTTGTAAAGGATCATGATCACACTCACAGTTTAATGTTACAGAAGATATGGTTGACTGCAAACCAGAGGACGGGGAGGGTCACTGGCCTCTGGCCTGATTCATATGAGAGTGACTGTAATGCAGCAGGTTGTAAATGGCCCATTGTCACAGTTACTGTATCAGCATTGGAATTCTTGGCTTGATAGGTTGTTTCTGCTGTTGACTCTGTAGACGTAGTAGTTGCATGTACATGACCCCTTTTCTTCGTCTTCCTCTTATTTTTAACTGATACATTCTCAACCGTCTGATGCAACTTCCTTTTTCTTGTTGCATCACTTAACTTAAATACAACGCAAGACGACTCTTTCTGTTAAAATTGCAATGCACACAGGCGGCTGTCTCCTTCAGAAAGGACACCTTCAGCAAGGTCATTTGTGTTTTCGGCTAAACGCATGCGCTTAATTATTTTCAAAAGGTACGTCTAGTTGGAGAAACAACTCTTGATAGAATTTAGTTTTTACACCATGAAATTAGCTACCCACCCTGCACTCAAATAGCCAACTAATAAGACTACCCTATAATATATAAATTTAATTACTGAATGGAATTAAATTTTGATATGAGATTTTGAATATAAATAAGTAGGGAAGGTCAGCATTCACCAGTGATCTTTGACCAAAGAGGGCTCTGATAGGAAGTTTATCTAAATTCATCTCAAACTATTGGGCCAATTGAAGTCAAATTTCATCAGGAGCATATCCGATTTTCAATGTCCGGTGAGCGGTAAAGAAGGATGAGAATTGGGAAGCAATTCTCGGGGGTAAGAGGGCTTACTTCTGAATTTAGTCAATTCGATTTACCTGTATTCCAGTTCACTGTATGATTTTTTAAGCATATTTCATAAGTTACTTTTTCTAATGTGCTGTTCTACTTGCTGAATGTCTTTTATATCAAGTGTGGAATCATTCACTCAATTGTTACAATTGGGAAGAAAATATTTTTAATCAGTTTGATAACCTTGTATTTTATGTTTATAAATGTGTCATGTACCACTAGATAAGTGCAATTTTCTATATATATTGGTCTAGATGCAAGAAAACCTGTCTTCGGGGTTTCTGACCAGGCCATACTAAAACCAGCCTGTTCAGTCGCAGAGACTACCTAGAATATTGCAGTTTTGCTGGGAGCAAGTTTAGATATGAAAATTTCCTTTAAGCGAATAACAAAGGTGCTGATCAGACTGCGGGTCTGAGCCTTTGTTGTTACCCTGAAGACAGGTTTTCTCGTGTTTAGGCCCATATGATGTAAAGATATAGTATACAGTAATACCTGTCTAAAAGGGCAACTCAAAAATAGACGAAACAAAGATCTAAATGACAAATGGGAGCTTTATGAAGGTGGAAAGTATTGCAGAATGCTCCCCTTGGAGCATTCTGCAATACTTTTAACCTGGGTTAAGCAATAATTGGTCTTGAAAGTCAAATTTTGGTCTTTTTGAGAATGACCATTTACACAGGTTTTACTGCATCCTGTTCAGATCTGTGTTTTTGCATGTTGTATAGGAGTATTCAGCCCTCTTCATTGAAGTTGATTTTAATTGACATAGGAAAACAATGAGGGCAACTGGTTGTCATGGAAACATGAAAAAAGTCTTTATTATTTGTCTCTGACCGTCATCTGCATATTTGGCGCCAAAAATTCCAGCAACGACAGCTTGGTGTAATAGCTTGCCATAGAATATAGAAATGGTCGTCATTTGCACATTAAAATAATTATTTTAGCTGCTGAAATAGAAAGTTGGTTTGATTACAGCTCATCATCACCAGTTTTTTTTGTATTACTGTAAATTCAGAAATTTTCGCGAGGGTTTTAATTTCGCGAAACTTCGCATGTGCGAAGTTTCGTGAAAATAAATTCCTCACGTAATGGCGAAATCACTCTGACGTTCACTGATATAGGTAAAGCATGCCCTAGTCCCGAGTTTTTAACGTCCCTAATATGTCTTTTAGCGCTTTTTCGCGAAAATTTCCGAATTTACATTTACATGCAGGGGCATCATCCATAGTAATGGGCCCTCCTCCAGCTACACTAGCTTCACACATAGCAGATTTCACACCTGATCTCCAGGTGTTCCTTTCTTGGGGGTTGACTGTCCTGAGCTTCCACTCATGGCTGTTGTACTATGTCAATTTCTTCCACGTTGTCTAGGGCCCCCCAGGCCCGAGTGAGCCTTAACCTGTATATCACATGCTGTTCTGACTGCACCACTAGGATGCTCCATATGTCCAAACCAGCTAAGCCTTCTCACCCAAAATGAGGTCAAGGTCCTTGAGCTCAAGCAGTGCTTATATTTTCAAATAGAGGTATATTTGCAATTGTTTGTTAAAGCACATCCAGAAGGGGTGTTCCTGTAAAAAGCTGTTTATATATCATTCATTTTTATGAGCTGAAGTACAGAATGGTGTTAAAATACAAAGTGATGTTTTTTCTTTGTATTGTTTGATATCAGATGTTTTTGTATTTGTAAACTGTACTGTTCTTATATTTCAACACTTTCAAAATATAAATCTATAATACAAAGGGGTATGTAGCACTAAGGTAAGTGTCACATTTCTTTACCCATGTATCTTTTTCAATTATAAATACACACTGCTCTAAATATTTAAAGGAACACTATATGTTTTTGCCATTTATCCCCATGTAAATACACTCGTAGTGGGACCCATAGTAAGATTAAGATATAAGAGAGTAACAAGTACTTTGTTTGCAGTTAAGTTGTCAACCTTCCTAGAATGGTGAATATAAGAATGTAGGTCTCTCTATATAAGTGTCTGGAATGGTTTATGTAAAAATGAAATTTTGTTAACTTTTTGGGAGCCAAATATATGACAAAACACAACCCTTAGCGCCAAATTTATTTTCTTAAAAATTATACAAGACAATACTAGGCTTACTTGAAATTGGATAGCTTCACTTTAATTTATGATACATGTTTGAAACTTTGACAAGTTACAGATCTCTAAATGTATTAATAAAAATTATTTCAGTCATATATCTCAACCAAAATAAGCAACCCGAATGTGACAAAAAAAAAAACTGACAAGCTACATCAACACAAAATAGGACAAATTGAGGTGGAAACTATCTATTCAGGCTATACAGGTAAGTTTCCATGGTTTCATCAAACACCTTGATAAAACTTTGAACAAATTTCACCGCCATTTCAAAACATTGTTCTTATCTGTCCATTCAAATTCCAGTACCGTCCAAAGTGGTCTTTTCTGCCTTGAAATCTTCTGAACTTCTCTAATTGAAATAGCTTCAAAAAGTGTCGAAAAATGATTTTTTCACAATGTTTTTGCTATTTTCTAAGTACACCTAAAAGTAGTCCTTCTCTGACATTTACAGTCTGTATGTTGTAAAAAGGAACAGTCTAATTCAATGACCATCTCAAGTTGCCATATGGTGACCTCTAGGCACAGATGTGCTATATTCAACCAGTTGTGACATCCTACACTCAAATAAGTACTGAAGTTCTATAATCATACAGTTGTAAAATCCAACTTAAATGTGTAGCACTACTCCAGGCACAGATGTGCTATATTCAACCAATTGTGACATCCTACACTCAAATAACTACTGAAGTTCTATAATCATACAGTCATAACATCCACTTAAATGTGTAGCACTACTCCAGGCACAGATGTGCTATATTCAACCAATTGTGACATCCTACACTCAAATAACTACTGAAGTTCTATAATCATACAGTCGTAACATCCACTTAAATGTGTAGCACTACTCCAGGCACAGATGTGCTATATTCAACCAATTGTGACATCCATCACTCAAATAAGTACTGAAGTTCTATAATCATACAGTCGTAACATCCAACTAAAATCTGTAGCACTACTCCAGGCACAGATGTGCTATATTCAACCAATTGTGACATCCTACACTCAAATAAGTACTGAAGTTCTATAATCATACAGTCGTAACATCCAACTAAAATCTGTAGCACTACTCCAGGCACAGATGTGCTATATTCAACCAATTGTGACATCCTACACTCAAATAAGTACTGAAGTGCTAAAATCATACAGTCTCAACATCTAAAAATCTGTAGCACTAATCCAGGGGCAGAAGTGCTATATACAAGCAATCCCAACATCCTACATTCGATGAATACTGAAGTGTTATAATCATACATGTTATATTCATACAGTCTTCACAACTAACTAAAATCTCATCAGCACTATGGCAATACTCATACAATTACCAATAGCTTACTGAATGAGCACTGAAATGCTATTTTTTCATACAGTCTCGACATCCAACTCATATCTGTACCACTTCTCTAGGCACAAGCCATCCCAACATCCTACACTCAATAAGCACTGAATTGTTATATTTATACACTCCCAATATTTAACCTAAATCTGTAGCACTACTCCAGGCTCAGAAGTGCTATATTCAAGCAATCCAACATCTTACATTCGATAAGTACTGAAGTGCTATATTCATACATGCTAATCGTACAGTGCCATATTCGGTCAGTCTCAACATTTAACTTAAATCTATAGTGCTAAACTAAGTACCGAAATGCTATATTCATACAATCCCAATATTTTACTGAATCCGGAGCACTACGCTAAAGACTGAAGTGCCACAATCATACACTCCAGGGGTCTTACTACAGAATTATGATTGGTTATCTGAAATTGGGAAAAAGTAATTGTGCCGATATTTCAAAACGCGTTCATTATAATGTGATCTTATTAACAAGAACTTGAATTCAGGTATAACATTCTGACTTGCACACCACTTGAATTCTCCATTTTTGTGTGTTTCATCTCAAAGAAATGCTGAATTGCAGTTTATCAGAGAGTGACAGGTTATGTTGAGTAACGCTCATTAATTGTTCAACAGTATCTTGACAAGTAATGACCTAAGTGATATACAAAAAACATTCATCATGCTAAAGGTCCTTTCAACAACAGCTGTTGAAGTTGGAATCAAACAGGCTAACGTCTCAAGTTAAGGTATGGCAGGAAATGCATTCCTCAGCACATCATCTTCAGTTTGTGCTTTCAATGCCTGTAAAGTTTTCCTGAGCTGATGATAACATTAATTGTTATGCGACATTGTAACATAGTGATTTCTTGGTAATGTGTGTATGTTGATCCTTTTGATGCTGGATAGTTAACATTAGAAAGTGGGCTAGTTTAAAAGGCTGGTCTGTTCTGTCCGGAACATCAGAAAAAAAATACCGACATGATAGCATGATAATATTTTTACGAAAAGATGAAAATCTAATGAGCCCAGAGATAGTCATAGTTGTATTTTGTATGATAGCGCATTTCAGAAAAAAATCAGTGATCTCAAAATGCATGTTACACTATCTGGGGAGGGAGCTCAGTGGTAGAGTGCTTGACTCGAGACCGAAGGGCCGCGGGTTCGAGCCTCACCGGCGTCACTGTGTTGTGTCCTTGAGCAAGAACATTAATCCTAGCTAAGTACTGGTTCAACCCAGGAAGACCGGTCCCTTTATAACTGAAAGATTGTTGATGGGACGTAAAGAATCAAATCAAACAAACAAACAAAAAACTGTATCTGGGGCGCAGGAGACTGCATAATAAACTACTCCAATCATAAACTTTCAGCAGGCTGAATATAAAACTTCATCTATCTATCTTCCGATATGTCTTAACCCCCATGGAGGAAGTCAGACGGGTATTCTGGAATACCAAGTGCTGAGGGGGTTAGTTGAAACAAAGTGATAGAAAAGGTGGTTAGATGAGTTTTTACAGTGCGAGAAGGAGTGTTAGTATAGATAAATTTTAAAAGATAAAAACCAGAAGTTGGTATTTTAGGGGGACACATCAATTACCTGGAGGACAGCACCGCTAAACTGTGCCAGGGTGAGAAGGGTCCGTATGTTGGCAGGGAGGGGGTTCCAATGGTTAATAGTTCTGGGGAAAAATGTGAACCTGTAATAGTCATTGAGAATCTGGATCTGTCTATATGCCAAAGAGTGTGTGTGTTTAATGCTCTGGTGTTTGGAACAAGGTAACTCAAGTCAAGGTTGATTATTGGTAATGGAATTTTACAAATCACGATGTAAAGGCATGTGATTTTACGGTATGGTGATGAAATTTCAGCGCAAATTTAACAAATGAAAAGCATAGTTTGTCCTAGGATTGGATTTGGCAATATTTTACTTTAGATTAGGAAGAGAACAAGAGCCCTGCACTCTCAACACCTTAAATCTGTAGCACTACACTATTAAGTACTGAAGCACAATGTTTATAAACTGTTAATATCTAACATCTGTAGCACTATGATAGGCACCAAACTTGACCAAAGTGCTTTGTTCATACAGTCCCAACTTCATTCTGAAATCCGTAGCACTAGGCTAGCTATGGAAGTGCTATATTTATACAATCATTTTCAACTGTAAAATACCTTATCAATTATCTCACTGCAAGAGCTACATGTATATTTTTCGCATCAGTTAAAAAATCTTAAGCTGTAACATTGATTCTCGAGTTGCAGTCAGTGCTGAAAACAAGCCTTAACACAAGAAGATATGTACAGTCAAAACTGGTGTGGGGACCACCTCTTCTTAGCAACTTCCTGTCTTGGGAGATCACGCCTGGGTCCTCCCGTACGTTTTTCAATGCAAATTGACCCCCTGTGAGAGACTTCCTGCTTAACACATCCAGGGACCGCTAAAAACTCCACCGACTTTTACAGAATTATTGACTTCCCCAAGGTTAGCCAAAAACAGTATGGTGTGTTTTTATGGGGGTAAGGACCAACTAGATGATTCACCCCCATCCCTGGAACCTTTGGGATTTGCATCTGTATCATTTCTCTTGTTTTCTCGAAAATAAATTGAATATGTCTGTTTTGACATATTGCCGCGCAGAAGCTGAGGGGGAAAGGTCTGAAGTAATCCATGGATGTGGCACAATGTGTCCTGTAAGTCCCTGTGGTACCAATTGTTGGATCAGATGCATTGTTGGAAATAATAGATGGTTTGTGTAAATCTATAAATCCCATTATGTTAACTGTCCCCTCCACGTCCCATTTACCTGTTTAGCTAATGGAACAGAGAACCAAAAGTCACAGTGACACAACATGTTATTTGATTTATAGTTAGGGCTATTCCAGTAAAATACTGTGGGAAGACGGCTCTTTCAATTTTTACCATTCCCCTTTAGAAGAAAATTGCTTTCTATTGGACCACCTAGGGAAGCATTTGTTTCAGAAAACACCCTATCACAGAAGCAAAATTTTATATGGACAAAATGAAAATTTTATATGGACACAAGCAAATTTTTCATCTCATATAATCTATTCTATGGATCTGTATTTTGTGATTTGAGTAATACCAGTTATTCTAATCTGAATATAGAACTTCAACGAGAAGTCAATATTGTGTCTATCCATGTTTTTATCCCCCGACGAAGTTGGAGGGATATAGTTTTTGCGTCGTCCGTGCGTCCTTCTGTCCGGAACCATATCTCAGTACCTATTGGTCAGATTTAGTTCACTCTTGGTACAAATGATTAGTACCACGGACTCTCGATATCCTGTAAGTTTGGTCAAAATCCACCCCTTAACACTTGAGTTATTGCCTTTGTTTAAGTATAGGCAATTACAAGGCAAAACCTATATTAGCTTTTTTGTGTGATGATCTTCACATTTCATCAAAGCTATTTTATTTAACAACTTCTCACTATAGACCATGATTGCCTAGTGCCTGTAGATAAGAATGACAGTGTCAAAGTTTTACCCCACCCCCTTTGACCCCACCTAAGGGGTCAAAGGTCAAATATTTAAATTTCGCAAAAACTAAGGCAATTATTAATATTTTTTGCTGAAATTTCGCATGCAAGCAGAGCAGCAATAGATATGAAACATATCAAATGGGATTTCAGTCTGAAGGCCTGGGTCCGAGCCTGTTGGGTGGACTTAGGGGCGGGGCCGAGGCCAAAATTAAACTTTTTCAGAATATGGTCATGTTGCATATCAAATTAAAGCTGACGACACTGGCAGCAACATGGTAGCAAATATTTTGCCTATAGACACGCCCTCGACCCAGGGGGTGGGGTCAAAAGGTCAAACTATATATTTTTCTAAAAGTAGTCATGTTGCATATCAAATTAAAGCTGACGACGCTGGCAGCAACATGGTAGCAAATATTTTGCCCACAGACACACCCTTGACCCAGGGGGTGTGGTCAAAAGGTCAAACTACAGTAGAACTTCATTGGCTCGAACAGGCTTGGCACCATCAAAAATAGTTCTAGCCAAGGGTAGTTCTAGCCATCCAGGGTGGATTATGCATAAAATGACCTTTAGGGACTGTGATGATAGTTCTAGCCAGCCCAGGTGAATGAGCCATCAGAGTTCGAGCCATTGAAGTTCTACTGTATATCTTTTACTGGAAGTAGTCATGTTGCATATCAAATTAAAGGGAATTGAGCACAGAGCACCATGAAAGCAAGTATGCTGTCATTACACACACCAACGACCCCTGGGGTGGGGTCAAAAGGTCAATTTTTGTTCTTTTATAAAAGTGGTCATGTTGCATATCAAAGTAAAGTGGAAGAAGTGTAGACCTACATGCAATGTAACACTTTGAATTTACACACACTCTTGACCTCTGAGGTTGGGTTTAAAGGTCAGATCTTGAAATTGTGCAGATGTAAGTATATTTTTTATTGAACTAAGCACTAAAACATACTTGACAGGCATTTGTTATGATCTGAATGATACTGTAGGTGAACTTAGGGTTAGATAAATGGGATTTATGTTTTGTGATTTACATGTTTCTCTCAAATAACCCTTCGTCGGGGGATATAAATTCGTCGAATTTGCCTTGTTTTAACAGATATTCCCATATACAAAAGAGTTCACTAAACATGAAAGTCAGGTATAATCTCAAGGTGGGCAAAGGTTTTGTCAGATCCTGTTTGTTTGTTAATAGCTCACCTGAGACAAGTGCTAAAGACTTCTTTAAATATTATCTCCTGAACCATCAGCCTAAATTTAAAACCATTTCACACAGCTGTTTCTCACAATACCTTCTCCATTAAAGGGGTCCACAGGAGCTCAGATCCCTGAAATACCCTCAAACTAAATTACATGTGTTCCACTATGCTGAACAAAATGGCAGCACTAGCTAAAAATAGAATATTAAAAAAAAAAGTCCCACCTAAACTACTAACCCAAATTAAATAATGATTTCCCATAATACACTCTACCACATTGCGCAAACTCTTTACCTTTACTAAACAAAATGGGATTTCCATGGTAGAGTGCTTGACTAACGACTGAGGGGTTGCGGGTTCAAGCCTCATTGGTGTCACTGTGTTTTGCCCTTGAGCAAGACACATTATGTTTTATTATTACTCGTTCAACCCAGGAAGACCCATCCCGACATAGCTGAAAAATTGTTGACTGGGACATAAGAATCAAATCAAACAAATACTAAACCAAATGGCTGTCAGAGCAGAAAATAGACCACTCTTTTAACATCTTAGGCACTTGCCCCAATTCAAAATGCTTATCCACAAAATATAACTTACTAGCACCCTTACTTACTTTGATTATGTACTTGATTGTATCGTTTCCTGATCTTTGCACCCTTACTTACTTTCCCATAAAGTCCTACCAAATTTGCACCAAAAAATCTCTAATAAAAATGGCTGCCAAAGATAAAAACTATTTTTTAAACTGAACCAGGACTCTGGGTGAGTGATCCAGGACCTCATGTCCTCCAGGGGGCATGATGGCCTCAAGGGGCCATGGCTCATCATGACTGAGGGAAACTTTAAAAATCTTTTACTAGGAAACCACTCCTCAGAATTTAAAATAATTTGGCTGAAATGGTCACTGGGTGATCTACAAAATAGCTAAAACAAATTGGTCAATATGGCTGCCTGGGGCATGGCCAGTTTTTTTTATATACCTATATAAGAAACATCTTCTCTGAAACCAATTGTCAGAAATAATAAGAAAGAAAAAATGGCATAAGTAGTCACTAGGTGACCCTCTACATAAAAAGCTAAAACAAATTACATCCTTCAAAAAACAACATGGCCACCACGGTGCCTGACATCCCTGTCAGGAAAATTTAGAATAGCTCTGAAACCACTCATCATAATTCAAAATAATTTGGCGGAAATGGTCGCTCGGTGATCTACAAAAATAGCTAAAACAAATTTGATCCATTAAAAAACATGGCCACCAATGGACAGAATTGAAAACAATTGAGCATAGTTACTAGGTAAAAAATAGTCAAAACAAAGGTCCAAAAACATGACTGCCAGGGGGCATGGCTGGTTTCCCTCATAAAGCCATATAGAATTGAAAAGAAAATGGATCCCATAGTGCAGTCTGAAGCCTGTCGGACTGCAGATCCAGGGGTAGCCAGTTTAATTCCGGCCCAGCCCATAATTTGTGTAGATTTATCATAAAATAATTTTTATGGACTGGTACAGTCTTTCTCCATCCGCTGATTCAAGAAGGGTTGCTGTCAGTTACAAGCAAATGTATGTGCAAGAAGTACTGGTTAACCGCTTAGTCAAGTGTGCTTAGGAGAGCTGACTGTCTCGACATGACCATAGCTGTTGACTGAGACTTAAAGAATCAAACCAAACAAACAAATATAGAATTGGAAAAAAAATGCTGATGTTAAATGTGAGACCACCTACAAAAACTTTACAAATCTACTTTGAAATGGCTGATCAGAATTCCAAATAATTTGTCAAAAATAACACTGGGCAACCTTCAACAAAAATAGTTTCAATAAATTTGATCTGTCAAATAACCATGTAACGAGGGGTTCATGCCAATTTCCAACAGATACCGAAACAAGAAGCAAAAAAACTCAGGTAAGCAGGCCATCTTGTTTTTTTAGCACACCTTAGCCAAAGGCCCAAGGTGAGCTATTGTGAATGGTCTTTGTTTAAACGACATCTCCTGAACCACTGGTCCAAATTTAAAATATTTTCACATGAATGTTCCCCCATAATGCCCTCTACCAAAATTGCACAAATTGTTCCACTCTGTTGATCATGAGGGTCCCCAGAGCTCTAGATAAGAAATCTTTTAACCAACATCTGAATCACTGGTCCAAACTCAAAATAATTTAACAGAAATGTTCCTCATAATGCACTCCACCAAAATCGCACAAATGCCTGAAGAAAAAGGGCCACCAGAGCTCTAGACAAGAAATATCTTTAAACACCGTCTCCTACTGAACCACTGGTCCAAATTCAATTTTTTTTTTGCAGAAATGTTCCTCTCGATGCCCTCTACCGAAATTGCTCTGACTGATCAAAATGACCACCAGTGCTAAAATATTGTTAAATCTCTTTAGCCACTGTCTGAAACAGCTCATGTGCTAGGATTCAGGTGAGCAATCCAAGGCCTTAGGGCCTATAATCACTTAAGCTTGTATCCCCATATTGTAATCCTAAATCTTTTTTCCACACCCCCACACATGCAAAGTTTCACTTTTGTCAAGATTATATGATTAATCTGTTGATAAGGGTGTAAACAGGTGTTCTGCTGGCTTGTCTCTGTCTTGATATTGTATTTTATCAAGTAAACCAATATTGCAACTTGATGCATAACGAGCCCAACCTAGATCTTTTAAACATCAATGCATATGCAAAATTTTGTCCACCCTTTTGATTACAGCTACAGATTATAGCAGCAAAATATCGTCTTGGGAACATGTCCGAATACAATTATAGTGATATTGTGGTTATACCAATTCTGTGATTTTGGTAGCAATACTTTTGTCATAAGCAACTAAAGAAGGCTTGGATTAGGCTGTATATCACCACAGTCATATCAGAGCCTTCACTGCACATGAACTGGGTGGTTGATCAGGGTTCGCACAGGCTTGAAAAGTACTTGAATATACAGGACTGTCTTGAAAAGTCCTTGAAAATTAAATTTGTTTTGAAAAGTACTGAAAAAACACTCAAGGGCCTTGAAAATGCCTTGAATTTTACCATTTACAGGAGGATTCAACACTGTCTTTGGAGATCTTAATCAGTATAAAATTGTGGTGCCTTTATTTGGTGCAGCCTATGCTGCACCAAATAAAGGCACCACCATTTTATACAAATTTTCAAAAACTAATATCTTAAGTAATGCAGTCTAGCATTTAGGAAGTATAATTTTAATGTGTTAATCAGTATTTTCATTAGTTTTCAGTCCTTGAAAACAGTAGGAAAGTCTTAGAAGTCCTTGAAAAGTCCTTGAATTTTACACAAACTTGCCTGTATGAACCTTGTTGATCATATAGGTCAGATCAACAATTATGTAGGTTACCATTTTCTTGTGGGCTCCTTACAGGAGCCACTGTGTTGTGTCTTTGAGCAAGACACTTTATCCTCTTCTTAGTACTGTTTTAACCCAGGAAGACAGGAAAACATCCCAACTTAATTGAAAACTTGTTGAGTGGGACATAAAACATCAATACAAACAAACATGGGATGGCCCATATATTCATTGAAATGTCTCTGGATTCATTGGCAGTGTGAGCGCTGCCGTCAACTTTACTGGCTGTGTCAGACTGCAACTCTCCTAAATTTCAGTCACATTGATTACAAAACTTTGATGGAGCTTATGTGTTGGTGAAATGACCAAGCCTTCTCCACATACATGGGTGAAAGTTTTCAGGATTATTTTTGAATTCAGGATTTTTGAGGCTGACTTTCCACAGAAATTCAGCCTCAAAATGTTGAATAAGGGAGATTATAATAGCTCTTCTGATTTATTTTCTTTTCTGATTTATTTTCAGTCTGTCCAAAGACATTTGACCATTTAAACTTGAAATTGTGAATATTTAGTGGGCATACTGCAAGTTTTAAGATTGGAGTTTCGAAAGTTCAGGATTTTAGAAAGAACTTTCACCCATGCACATAGTCATCCAACCTCTCTTGTCTGAACCTCTATCTGAATGTAATAATACTGTACTGTAAGTGTCATATCTGATACGACACCAATGGTACACTCTTCCAACTGCTGGAACAGAACCGGGATTTCTAGCTATCTTTACAAAATGTTATGTTCTGAAATAGATGGGCTTGCCTTTTCAATTTATGATTGGACAGAACTCTATGCATAAATAAATACTTCTTTGCAACCATTGTACATTATTGGAGCCATAGCCACATACAATAACATTCCCTCCTCCATCAACACATACACTTCACATAGGTTGTATCTAGTTGCTAAATGAGAATGTGTTTGGTCTTGGAAATGTCAAATGTTCTGGGCTCCATAGGACTTCTTTATCAGTTTATGATTGGATAGGAACATGGAATCATACTTCTATATGAATGCTTCTCTGCAACCATTGTACATTATTGGAGTCATAGCCATATACAATAACATTCCCTCCTCCATCAACACATACACTTCACATAGGTTGTATATAGTTGCTAAATGAGAATGTGTTTGATCTGGGAAATGTCAAATGTCCTTGGCTCCATAGGACTTTGTCAATTTATGATTGGACAGGACTCTATACATAAATGAATGCTTCTCTGCAAACATTGTACATTATTGGAGTCATAGCCACATACAATAACATTCCCTCCTCCATCAACACATACACTTCACATAGGTTGTATATAGTTGCTAAATGAGAATGTGTTTGGTCTGGGAAATGTCAAATGTCCTTGGCTCCATAGGACTTCCTGGTCAGTTTAAGATTGGATAGAATCATAGAATCCTACCTCTATATATGAATGCTTCTCTGCAACTATTGTACATAATTGGAGCCATAGCCAAATACAACAATATTCCCTTATCTATCGACACATACACCTCCAATATGTATGAGCTAAACATGGATCTAGATAGGACTTTCTTGTCAGTTTACAATCAAATTAGCTAATGTTAGCACACCTGTATGTATATATGAATAATTCTCTTCCATTATTGTGTTACAAGCCATAGACCTATACAATAATGTTATCTCTTGGATAAACACAAACACTTTTTATGATAGAAAGTACATGTAATCAATAAATAAGATCTACAGGTCTTTGAAATAGCCTAGCTGGCTCTGTTCTTATGTAATATCACCCGTTAATTGTTAAAGCTGCTAAGGTGTCTGCGTGACATCACTTGTAAGGTGTCTGCATGGCATCATTTGTAAGGTGTCTGCATGGCATCATTTGTGACGTCTTCATTTTCATGAAATAAGTCACGTCTGGTCATTCATAGCAAATACAGTCGAACTTTGGTCGCTCGAACTCGCCTGTCTCGAACACCAGGGATCGCTCGAACTCGTTCTTCGGTCCCGGCAAACTCCCTATACATTTAATGTTAAAATACACCCATGGCTCGAACAGCGATGGCTCGAACTCTCGAACTCAAAGCACGGTCCGCAGGGCGATTTTTCATGTAAAACCGCTATGATGGCTCGAACCAAATATTTCTTTACATGAATCAGTCACACGCTTGATTTAAGTTCATTATTATTTCCATAAGCGCTCCGTGACAATGATGATTTCACCCTTGGGTTACCTAACTGACGAGCGGAACGTGTTAAGCAATTAGCGGCAATTAACCAGATAAAAGATTTGAGTAAGTTCTCACTTGTCACCACTTAGTAGGGCGGCCGAAAATGATTAAAGACAATTAATGAGATGTTTTGTAATCAAAAATTCGCGTGCTAAAATGAGTAAAACACGCCTGGCTGGATAAAGACAGACATCGGATTGTGCGGCGGTACAGTCTGATCAGCGTCTTTGTTGTAAACATCCTGAGGAGTTTGTCATTTTTTCATGTTTTTATTCGTTGGTGTTTATTGAAACTTGCACATTGTGAATAAATAATAAGAAACAAACTTGTTTGTTTTTTCTTTTATTGTTCTTAAGGAAACGATAAACAACCGCACATAAACTGTAGCGACACATAAACAGTAACATTCACCCACTAGAAGAAGAAAACAGTACAGCTTACTCGATAGCAAATGCATTGATCAGCCTGCGCATATGCGCATGCTGATAAATGTATTTACTTTCAACAGGTTCATATGCTAACACATGCGGCTTATCATTTTAACTCTAGAGTGCAAAGGGTTTGTGATCAGTGACATGTGTTACGTCCGCTTTGCAACTTTGGTCGATAAAAAACGTGATGTCCGTGATGGCATAAAGTATGAAAATTGTCAGGCTTGGTATCGCTCGAACACATGGATGGGTCGAACTCGCACCGACGGTCCCGACGAGTTCGAGCCAACGAAGTTCGACTGTATAAATATAAAAAAACACAGAAAATAGTCCAACATGAAGATCTATGCTACAGATGTTTTGTATTCATTTTCATTGCGAAATTTTCATATTTTTTCCCCTACAACTTCAAAGTTGTTCTCTGTAGGTGTGCTACAAACAAATGACAGTGTATTACCTTAGAATAAATAGAGTTGTATTCAGGAACTTGTGTAACAATAAAGCACCACCAGCAGGCATTTGCCAGAGGTCCAGGACCACACGTGATTTCCAACAATGTGGCATTTTTGACAAGTGTAAACTCAGATAAGCCTGTGTAGCCTCCTTTTAAGCTCAGAAACTCCAAATGACATTCAATCAGCAGCTTAACACTCGTAGAATATTCAAGTGACTAGCAAAGGCTCTGATGCTTTGCTGGTGGAACATACCACATTGATGGAAATCTCATGTTGTGGCTCATATTATAAAAAAATGCTACTTTTTCAGATATTATGAGCAATATTTGCTGCTTAAAGCTTTGTATAATTAATGAAAACATTTTGATAAAGATGAGCTCTGTGAGACTACTATTATGTTCTTTGTTAGAAATATATTTAGATAATGAGATTTTGGTACTTATTGCTTGTGTGTAAAATTCCTTATACATGTATGTATAATCCCTTATACATGTATGTACAGCTACCTAGAAGGGTTTGAGACTGTCATTTTAGCCTGCGCCTTGTCCTGTGTCCTTTGTATGTGTTAGCAGCATAAGCTCTGGGGAGACCATGGGGCTGGTCTGAGCCTTGGCAGCTTGCCTTTGTGATAAGTACCCAAATCAGGCCTGGAGGTTATAAAACTTTTTATGCTCAACTCAGCTGAGCATGAAATTTATCCTGCTGATAAATGTTAAAATGCCAACAATTGTGCCAACAATTGTTGGCATTTTAACATTTATCAGCAGGATAAATACATCATATGAGAGCTGGTAAGAAATACCTATCTTTTTCAGCGTTTTAGTTTTTATGAGCAGTTGTAATTTTATGCTCAGTTGAGTTGAGTATGAATAAAGTTTATCAACCTCGAGGTCTGACATACTGGCTATTATATTAAGTTTTCATGGAAAAATACATGTACCAAACATATTACCCTTAATGATATATTTTGCAAAGAGGCAGTGTATGTTAGTCAAATAGAGGTATTTTTGCATCCTTACATCTATCTTATTAGTATGTTAAGGAGACAGTTATATCACCAGCATCTAATAATTGTGTAACAACCAGGACTGAGACTTAGTCTAGTGTAAGAGCGGAAATATTTTTATATTTCAAAAACTGCCCTTTACTATAGGGAAGACCGACTTGTTGTCACATTGAAACAGATGTTTCAGGCTGAGAAAAAAAGCATTATATGTTTGTCAAATAGAGGTATTTTTGCATCCTTACATCTATCCTGTTAGTATGTTAAGGAGACAGTTATGTCACCAGCAGCTAACAATGGTGTAACAACCAGGACTGAGACTTAGTCAAGTGTAAGAGAGGACATGTCTTTACTTGCAAAAACTGCAGTGTTATTTTTGTCACAACAAAACGGATGCAAAAAGGCAATGCACAAGTCAAATAGAGATATTTTTTCATCCTTACATCCATCTTAATTGAGCCAGTGCATGAGATTTCCAACATTTTGACATTTGTAGACTCTGAAGAGCCTCTGCAGCCTCCTTTTAAGCTCAGAAACTCCAAATGGTGTCAAGTCAGAAACTTAACAATCATAAAATACTCAAGCGACTAGCAAAGGCTCTGATCTGACTGCGGGTATTCGCAGGCTGATTTGAGGCTTAGCTGCTCGCACATACCACATTGTTGTAAATCTCATGTCACAGCTCATTAGTCAAATAGAGGTATTTTTGCATCCTTACATCCATCTTAGTTATCTTTTAAGGGGACAGTAATGTCACCCTGCAGCTAACAATGGTGTAGTATCCAGGTTTGAGGCTTGGTCAAATGTTGTGTGTGAGGACATCTTTTTGTCTTGAAACTGCCCAATAGGGAAGACAAGACTTATTGTCATATCAAAACGGATGTCTCAGGCTGAGAAGAGGCAATGTGTAATTTATTGTATCTAATCCTGATCTTTGCCTTCTTAACCTTTATCAAACTAGAGGTATTTATGCATCCTTACATCCATGTTAATTGTATTTTAAGTGTCACCTGCATCTAGCAATGTTGTAGTATCCGCCAAATATGAGGACATGTTATTTACTTGAAAACTGCGCAATTGGGAAGACAAGTCTTAATAACATAAAAATAGAGGCTTTAGTTTGAGAAAAGGCAAGAAATGTTTGTCGAATAGATGTATACATTTGGATTAGTCCCTACTTTTGGGAGTACATTGCAGTTCGTTTATAATGCTACATTTGGGACCCATAGGAATGGACCATGTTTATATAAGTGATGGGACATTTTTTTTACAAAGTAGTTATAGGAATACTTCTTTTTATGCCCCCAAAGGAACTTTGGGAGGCATATAGTAATCGCACTGTCCGTCCGTCCGTCAGTCCGTCCGTCTGTCCGTCCGTCCGTCAGTCCGTCCGTCCCGCTTTCGTGTCCGGTCCATATCTCCTATATTCTTTGAGGTAGGAATTCCAAATTTGGTGTGTGGATACATCTTGGGATGGCGGAGTGTCGCGTACCATTTTCGGGTCACTGTGACCTTGACCTTGACCTCTGACCTAGTTTTTAGAATAATCGTGTCCGGAGCATATCTCTTATATTATTTGAGGTAGGAATCTCAAATTTGGTGTGTGGATGCATCTTGGGATGATGAAGTGTCGCGTACCATAATTGGGTCACTGTGACCTTGAACTTGACCTCTGACCTAGTTTCTTGAAAACTGCATTGAGTCTGGTGTATATCTCCTATATTCTTTGAGATAGGAATTCCAAATTTGGTGTGTAAATGCATCTTTGGATGATGGGGTGTCACATGCCATTTTTGGGTCACTGTGACCTTGACCTCTGACCTAGTTTTAAGAATTATTGTGTCCAGAGCATATCTCTTATATTCTTTGAGTTAGGAATCCCAAATTTGGTGTGTGGATGCATCTTGGAATAGCGGAGTGTCATGTACCATTTTCGGGTCACTGTGACCTTGACCTTGACCTCTGACCTAGTTTTTAGAATAATCTTGTCCATAGCATATCTCTTATATTATTTGAGGTAGGAATCTCAAATTTAGTGAGTGGATGCAACTTGGGTTGATGAAGTGTCGGGTACCATAATTGGGTCACTGTGACCTTGAACTTGACCTCTGACCTAGTTTCTAGAAACTACATTGAGTCTGATGCATATCTCCTTTATTCTTTGAGATAGGAACTCTAATTTTGGTGTGTAAATACATCTTGGGATGACAGGGTGTCACATACCATTTTTGGGTCACTGTGACCTTGACCTCTGACCTAGTTTTAAGAATTATTGTGTCCCGAGCATATCTCATATATTCCTTGAGTTAGGAATTCCAATTTTGGTGTATGGATGCATCTTGGAATAGGGGAGTGTCATGTACTATTTCGGGTCACTGTGACCTTGACCTCTGACCTAGTTTTTAGAATAATCATGTCCAGAGCGTATCTCTTATATCATTTGAGGTAGGAATCTCAAATTTGGTGTGCGGATGCATCTTGGGATGACGAAGTGTCACTTACCATAATTTAGTCACTGTAACTTTGAACTTGACCTCTGACCTAGTTTCTAGAAACTGGTGCATATCTCCTATATTCTTTGAAATAGGAATTCCAAATTTGGTATGTAAATGCATCTTGGGATGCCTGAGTGTCACAAACCACTTTTGGGTCACTGTGACCTTGACCTCTGACCTAGTTTTCAAGAATTATTGTGTCCAGAGCATATCTCCTATATTATTTGATGTAGGAATCCCAAATTTGGGGTGGTGATTCCTCTTGGGATGGCGGAGTGGTGCATACAATTTTGAGTCATTTTGACCTTGACATTGACTTCTGGCTTCATTTCTAGATTTTTCTTGCTATATTATAGCTATCTTTCCTCAAATGTGTCTTGTGCTAGACCAATTCCTTTGGGGGCATTCGTCACGTGTTTGTGACATTTCTTGTTATCATATGTTGTCGCCTCTGGGAGTGAAATAACACCATGCAATAAAATCGATAAACCACTAGTGGTTTACAGATTTTCGGGAAACCTTATGACAGGAAGAAATGAGATTTTATGTAATCTTAATGTCATATGATGAATAGAATCTAACATTCGTGCTCTTTTATTGATGAATGTATTAAACTCGTTGCAAAAAAGAGATCAAATGCTCGGCAAACCTCATATTTTATCTCTTCCCTAACTCATTTAATAAATTCAATAAAACATGAGCACTCATTTAAGATCCTCTGTGTAAAATTGCCTGGTGAAACTTTTTTGGGAGCCACAACATGACCTTGTTCTATCCAAATCTGTGTTATAACAAGATGTGTTATATATAAAGGGACTGCACTGTGTATGTATATGCTGTAAGGTATAACATTATAGTGAATACCTGAAGGGAGCAAACTTATAACATCCATTACGGAGATCAAGTCCGGTGTAGTTGGAACACGTTTTGATAAGGAAGAAACCAAGTTTTCTGTCACATCAAATAAGTAGTTTAAATAAGAGGCAGTGTATGTTTTGTCAAATAGAGATATTTTTGTACATTATTAGCCAGCTTGCTAATATTTTTCATACAAATGTTGATTAATCTGCACCTAGCTAAGGGCACACCATCCATAAACTCGCTAACAGAGCTAATCAAACATTATCATGTTTTGGAAAAGACACTATCTTGCAATACTAAGATATATACTTAAAAATCAAAATTAACTTTACAGTGCTTTCTGTGGAAAGAAGTGGAGAGAATTTTCATCCGATGATCATGTCACATACTCGTGGGAGTTGCGGCAGAGATCTAAACTAATCACTGATAAACAAATCAAATGCAATCCAGAGATCAAGCTTATAGAAAAGACTAAAGTTTATTATTGTTTTAATTCCAAGGGAGACTATTTCAACATGAAGTAGCTTTAAGATACTGTCAAAATTATCCAAATGTCTGGCAGTATTTTGTATGGGCAATTGATGATCGTTTAAATAATGTGTTCAAATATTCAGTTTACTTAAGATTTTGTGAGAAAATGCTGATTTTATGTGTTTAATGAAAGAACAGATAACTCAAAAGTCATTTTTCATGAATAATGTTAAAGTAGGTGTTGAGAAATCATTGCAATTTTTATTTTGCTTACAATCAAAACAAGTATATTTAAATTCGGTACTGAAAAGTGTTAAGTTACTTTTGGTTTGAAGTATATAAAATAACGACTGAACTCATAACAAAATAGTTTAATGAAGTAATTGTGATGCAGATATTGAGCATCTGATATTCTGCAATACATCCCATAATTAGATATATATCATGTTTAGTCTAGTGCAGAGTATTGTTCCACTGCAATACATTATTCATTTCAACACTACTACATGTAGTAGTAGTGCATTGCAATTTATTGGAGATTTTTCTTGATATGTCTTATTTTGTAAAATATAATAATTTTGTAATACACAACTAAGGCATTGTTGTTGTTTTTTTATTCCAGAAGCTTTATGCTTGTCATCCCAAATCAATAAATTTGCTGAACTTAATCCAGATTTGCAGTCAGTTTGACTGATTTGATTCATTTACCCTTTTTATACAGCTGGACTCTTTCATTGGGTTTGAAACAGTAAAATTGGGATGGTCCATTGAACATACCAAGAGGCCAGCCACAGTTTACAATTTCCAAATTTTGATGTAGTTCTGTCTGTAAAGATTGCTTTACATTCTGTGGCATTTCATCTGGGTCTTCACTGTTACCTGTGTATGGGGTTTCCGGTATACAAAGGGTTAACATGGCATTCATGTTTTATTATCGGATTGTTTAAACCAATTTAGTATAGAAATATTTTGAGTTTGTGATTTTCTTTTGGGTAGAAAAAAATGTTTGCATACATTACATACATGATGTTTGAATACATTACATACATGTAGAGTTTTGTAAAGTAGTTTAATAAAACAGTTTACTACAGAAGCTGTTGTGTCTTTATTGAATTCTGTGTCCGCAGTTTATTTTGTCACCATATTTTTAACCCTTGTCCTGCTGAACCCAGATATATTCTCTTTAGAAAACGGTATAGATCTAGATCAGATGGCTTCTAATGAAAGTAAGGGGGCAAAGATCAGGAATCTTACAATGAAGTACCACACCTGACCCACGATACCAATGGGAAAGTGACAAACCCATCTGATCATGATCTGCACTGTTTTCTATGCAGCTTCAGAATCCACTATATTCAAATTGCCCACCTAACCTGGGTGATTGGCTGGAAAACAGAAGTCAAAGTGCCATATTGATTTTTTCAGCAGGACAAGAGTTAGGAGCTATCTCTAATAGCTTAAACAAACTCGGGTGAGTGATCCAGGGCCATTTACCCCTCTTGATTAAAGCTTATTATCAAAATAATCACAAGAACAAAGGAGCTCTAGCGATAAGGCGTATATTTTCCCTAGTTGACATGATTACAAAACCTTAATTTTCAAATTGCCCGAATGTATTTAAAATTGGACTGTTTCGGTAGTAAAATATGCACAGAAAGCATCAAAATAGGTTTCAAAGCGATCCATCATTTACAAAGCCGTGAAAACTTGCGCCTTCTACTCCCACCCCTCATTTTACGTCTTTAGACTGGGTGACGTTTAGACGATAGTTTTAGTAAATCCTTTGCAGGTTTTCAAAAAGTAAAAGTGCTAAAATATCAAGGATATAAGTGCCCTTCATTTCCAAAACTTTGCGGTAATCCTTCTGCGCATGCGTACAAAATATATTTAAAATTGTGACGTTTGTCATTGAAAAGATGAAACTGGCGTCTTTCAGTTTGTTTTTAGATGCTTTCCCCCCCTAGACCCAAGATGCTCTTCGGACAATTAAATGTCGCTGTACAAATATATAACATATGTAAATGGCGTCTTGGGTCTAGGGGGGAAAAGGGGTTGTATAAGCGAAAGAAGACATTAAATATCTGACAAAAATAGACCACTTTGCAAGATGGTCGTTTTTATTGTACATCAACAGTATAAATAGTTTTACTGTACATAGCGTGGTTCCATGTTTAACGGTCTAGTTCCCATATATGTTACTGAATAACAAGCACAGTTGACGATCGAAATAAATTCTCATTCAATAATAAGTAGAGTTATTACATGCATGAAAAAACCCCGTTTTAAATATACAAATTGGGGGCAATGGTGCATCGACGGCTTGTCTATATATTTGTTGAATGTGCCTAGTTTCCCCAGTCGTTATTTCAACAAAATAAAACGAACATCTCGTTTAGGGAGATTGCTCGCCTTATCGCTAGAAATTCTTTGGCCAGTATAAGATAACATGCTCCAGGATTGTTCAATGAATGTCCTATGTCTGTATCACAATCATACACCAAGTCTATACACAAAATAAATGCCAGGCTTATGGTACCTATTAGATAGGTGAGCCTGCTCAAATGCAATGTCTCGTCAGAGCCTTTGCTGCTCTTACACACAAAGTATGGAAGATCGTCAATTGTCATGGGTATGCATATAAACACCACCATTAGTAAACATGTCTGTGACCAGATTCAAACCAGCCAACCACGTCTCCAGATAAGTGTGTGAGTGAAAATTATTTCTTTTCCTGTATATCCACTAAAACATGTGGATACTTATAAGAACCATCTCAATAAGACGGTTCTTTTGAGCATCCACAACCTGTTTAGATTGATGCGGAAGAAAATAATTACAATTTTGCGCTAGTTATCTGGACCTATGGGCAGCCAAGTTAATAAATCCTAGAGGCTTGAAAAATTGGATTTAACTATATTGTACTTCTAAACGGTGAACAGCAAATGTACTGAAGATCAGTCAGCGTGAATGCCCTTCAGTTGAGTGTTCTCCAATGCAGACGTATTTTAGTTAACATAAATTTTGCTCCATTCAATGTTAATGTTTGCCCATAACAGTAAAACTTGTGTAGAATGGCCACTCGAAAAAAGACCACAAATTGGTTTTCAAGAGTCTGAGACTAATTATCACTGAATGCAGGTCAAAAGTATTGCAGAATGCTAAGGGGAACATTCTGCAATACTTTCGACCTTCATTAAGCTACCATTTGTCATTATGATCTTGTTTTTGTCTATTTTTGAGTGGCCGTTTTACACAGGTTTTACTGTAATCTCAATTATGAGTATTATAAAGTTCGACTAGTGGTAGGGTCACTTTTCACAAACAGTCAGCAGTCACTCCAAATGCAGCCAGTTCTTCTTGAACCCTGGTAAGGTACGTTGGATCAGGGTAGCCAAATCTGGAAAAAATATATGGAAAACTATAACGAGCATCTATCTAGACCAACAGACCAAGTAATCATAAAATCGAATACACCTTATTAATTGTACTTCCTATACACAGGAGTTTTCCTTCTGTTACCTTCATAGAAAACACAAACTTGAAAGACCAACGGTACTGCAGTAAATTTATTGCGTCAAAACGTAAGATGAAGCCAACCAGGGGCGGAACCAGGATTTCTGGAAAGGGGGGTTCATAATATATAAAGGCTAGGGTTTGCTTTGCTAATTTTATCTCATTTTTCTTTAAAAATCCCATGAAAATGAAAAAAAATTGGTCCCATTGAGACCAAATATTTCATTCTATAGGACATTTAAAAACGGGTTGGGGAGCAGAGAGGAGATTCAAATAGAACCCCCTCTGGATCCGCCACGGTTTAACGTTGCTTATAATGAAACAGAAAACATTAGATCACGAGATTCTGCGACATAATATCTTAACAGATACTTAGCTGCCTTACATCTTCCTTGCACAGCCCCTTTTTATGCGAGCATTTGCAAGGGAGCTGCTAGTATCATTTTTACACATTTGGTATGGTGTGGTTCTGATTAGATCCCACGACCTCCCGCTCCGTAAGCAGACATTCTACCAACTGAGCTATTGAGGCCGAAACACCCTTCCCTTGGTCAATATGTGTTTGTGTGACTGTTTTGTTTTAGGTTCACGCTTTTTATCTCATCTATCAACTATTTTACACGCTTTAAAACATCTTAAATGCTTTGTGGTATTTTACCATGTTTCACAGGAATAATCCTAGCACGATGGTCTCCTTTTAAATTTATTCAAAGATTCCACTCAGTTATGGTTGCCGCGGTATTATAGTTGCCATGGTAACAGAAAGGTAAAACTTGTTAAAAACTACTGGCCCGTTTTGAAAATATCTGGTACAAATTATTGGGCTCAGGCTAACATGCTTAGATAACATCAAAGCTTGCTGAAAATGCACTCTCATAAAATTTTCTGTGGAATAAATGTTACAAGAAAAGATATGGCATTAAGTGCCATATCAATGAACTCGGCTTTAGCAGATAAAGAGTTCGTTCTTTCATTACATCACAAGCTACATGTGAGTACATGTATCAACAAACCGAATGATGTACACAAACACAATCAATCAATTTTTCACTCAATCAATCAATCATTTTTACATAAACAACAATGAAACCTCCCTCCGTGATGAAACTATCGCCAGGTATTTATTCAAAGAAGTGTCTTATAAGACAGAATCGCATAAGGCAAATCTTACCGTTTAAGTTGAGGCCTTTAACTGCTCATATACGCATGTAAGGAACTTATAGAGCATGTTTTTTGGCTCTGTATTTGAAAACAGAATAGACCTTGAGATTATCGAAATTTGCTTTATTTACCAGACGCCTATATAATGTTTAAAGCCGCGAGAACCCCGACTTTGTTAAAAGCAGGGACCACCCTGAGCGCCCGCGCAGTCCCATCGGCGCCTTTGTTTTTACATGTAGATTCAAATGTATGATAAAAGTCTGGAAAACCGTCAGGTTTGATCAATTTTAAACTCTTTGTCGGACCAGATCTGGGACCAAACTTTCTGCTTATGTTATCAGCAGAGGCTCGCTGATAGCAATGTTTAAGATCAAAGAAGCCGCTATGGGTTCTGTTACACGACGTGGTAGCAATGACCAGTGACCTATATATCGGTCACTGCCTTGACGCTGGAAAGCGGATGTAGCACATCCATTAAGCATAGGTTTTCGGCCGTGGGTAGTTTCGGCTGAGTCGTTTTCTGTCTGGTTTTAGGGTGGGTCGTTTCGGCATATTCTGATAGGATCTGATTGTTTTATAAACTTGCCAAAGTTCCGACTGCATTGATTTTTCCACGAAATCGTACATGCGCGCATTCTCGCAAGAGCGTTCACTAGTACAAAATAACCAAACAAAACTTGGCTCTTTTCTGAAATAATTATTGTGTTCACGAAAAGGTGCTGACTTTCTTTTATTTATTTATTTTTTTTATATAAATTTCCAAAGATCCGTCTGCATTATACACTACCCAGGCCGAGTACCGAAAGCTCAAGATCAGACTGCACATGCGTGCATACTAGCAAGAACACTTACAGGGAAATAACTAACAACAATCGGGCAAATAATGTTTGTGGACAAAAATATGTACTGAAAAGAGAGCATTACAGATCCGACTCTATTAAACACTTGAACACTTGGAGTTCCACACTGTACTAACATAAGGAAATAAAGTTATCAACTATGTGCAGCAGACGACTTAAGCAGGCACCATTTGGACGAACATATGGGCCGAAATTAGGTGCATAGACCCACTTGATGGCTGTGCATGCATGATTACTTCACGCATGTTAAATGCATTACGGTATCTGCCGCATTTATGTTTAAATGAACAGCGTACACGCAGGAAGAATACAGAGACCGAAATATAGTGGATGGCTGCGCTTTCATGTTTAAAGGGTGTGATAAATTAAATGAGCTGGCCCAAATACTATAACATTTACAAGAAATCTAATCAAGGAACGATGTGAAAGCGCAAGGTCATTCAGTTTATGACATGTATGCATGACTGAGATATATCCTTATGCAATGACCAGCACGTGCACACTGCTGTTGGTTATACATGTAAGGTATGATAGCTCAACTTGCGACATCAAATTTCTGAGAACTAACTATAGCCACTGTAATAACAGAGTAGTCTTTTAAAATTCTGAAAGGCAGGTTTTATCATGAAACGGCTTATTTCCATTCATTGGAATACACTACGAGGCGTGGTTGACCTGATTAACAGCAATATTCATACGCGCATCACGCTGGTATGCAGTGTCCATTCATAGAAAACAATTAAATAAGAGTTACTGTTCCTTAAATGACCAAATAACCGTTAAAAAGTGACACATGAGCTTCCCAGTTCGCAAAAACACCATTAACTCAGTAAAAGTTCAACTTTCGAATGAAAATCGGCAACAAAAGACATATTTTTGAATAACTGCACTGTGGTTTATGTTTCACTCTTCACAGCAAACAGCCATTTTAACACGAACTATTTCTTCAAAGTGTAGAAATTTCGAAAACAATTATAACTCTCTAGAATAGCTGATGTTGAACAGATCCCGAGTTATCAGCAGGATAAATACATCATATGAGAGCTGGTAAGAAATACCTATCTTTTTCAGCGTTTTAGTTTTTATGAGCAGTTGTAATTTTATGCTCAGTTGAGTTGAGTATGAATAAAGTTTATCAACCTCGAGGTCTGACATACTGGCTATTATATTAAGTTTTCATGGAAAAATACATGTACCAAACATATTACCCTTAATGATATATTTTGCAAAGAGGCAGTGTATGTTAGTCAAATAGAGGTATTTTTGCATCCTTACATCTATCTTATTAGTATGTTAAGGAGACAGTTATATCACCAGCATCTAATAATTGTGTAACAACCAGGACTGAGACTTAGTCTAGTGTAAGAGCGGAAATATTTTTATATTTCAAAAACTGCCCTTTACTATAGGGAAGACCGACTTGTTGTCACATTGAAACAGATGTTTCAGGCTGAGAAAAAAAGCATTATATGTTTGTCAAATAGAGGTATTTTTGCATCCTTACATCTATCCTGTTAGTATGTTAAGGAGACAGTTATGTCACCAGCAGCTAACAATGGTGTAACAACCAGGACTGAGACTTAGTCAAGTGTAAGAGAGGACATGTCTTTACTTGCAAAAACTGCAGTGTTATTTTTGTCACAACAAAACGGATGCAAAAAGGCAATGCACAAGTCAAATAGAGATATTTTTTCATCCTTACATCCATCTTAATTGAGCCAGTGCATGAGATTTCCAACATTTTGACATTTGTAGACTCTGAAGAGCCTCTGCAGCCTCCTTTTAAGCTCAGAAACTCCAAATGGTGTCAAGTCAGAAACTTAACAATCATAAAATACTCAAGCGACTAGCAAAGGCTCTGATCTGACTGCGGGTATTCGCAGGCTGATTTGAGGCTTAGCTGCTCGCACATACCACATTGTTGTAAATCTCATGTCACAGCTCATTAGTCAAATAGAGGTATTTTTGCATCCTTACATCCATCTTAGTTATCTTTTAAGGGGACAGTAATGTCACCCTGCAGCTAACAATGGTGTAGTATCCAGGTTTGAGGCTTGGTCAAATGTTGTGTGTGAGGACATCTTTTTGTCTTGAAACTGCCCAATAGGGAAGACAAGACTTATTGTCATATCAAAACGGATGTCTCAGGCTGAGAAGAGGCAATGTGTAATTTATTGTATCTAATCCTGATCTTTGCCTTCTTAACCTTTATCAAACTAGAGGTATTTATGCATCCTTACATCCATGTTAATTGTATTTTAAGTGTCACCTGCATCTAGCAATGTTGTAGTATCCGCCAAATATGAGGACATGTTATTTACTTGAAAACTGCGCAATTGGGAAGACAAGTCTTAATAACATAAAAATAGAGGCTTTAGTTTGAGAAAAGGCAAGAAATGTTTGTCGAATAGATGTATACATTTGGATTAGTCCCTACTTTTGGGAGTACATTGCAGTTCGTTTATAATGCTACATTTGGGACCCATAGGAATGGACCATGTTTATATAAGTGAAGGGACATTTTTTTTACAAAGTAGTTATAGGAATACTTCTTTTTATGCCCCCAAAGGAACTTTGGGAGGCATATAGTAATCGCACTGTCCGTCCGTCCGTCAGTCCGTCCGTCCGTCCGTCTGTCCGTCCGTCCGTCAGTCCGTCCGTCCCGCTTTCGTGTCCGGTCCATATCTCCTATATTCTTTGAGGTAGGAATTCCAAATTTGGTGTGTGGATACATCTTGGGATGGCGGAGTGTCGCGTACCATTTTCGGGTCACTGTGACCTTGACCTTGACCTCTGACCTAGTTTTTAGAATAATCGTGTCCGGAGCATATCTCTTATATTATTTGAGGTAGGAATCTCAAATTTGGTGTGTGGATGCATCTTGGGATGATGAAGTGTCGCGTACCATAATTGGGTCACTGTGACCTTGAACTTGACCTCTGACCTAGTTTCTTGAAAACTGCATTGAGTCTGGTGTATATCTCCTATATTCTTTGAGATAGGAATTCCAAATTTGGTGTGTAAATGCATCTTTGGATGATGGGGTGTCACATGCCATTTTTGGGTCACTGTGACCTTGACCTCTGACCTAGTTTTAAGAATTATTGTGTCCAGAGCATATCTCTTATATTCTTTGAGTTAGGAATTCCAAATTTGGTGTGTGGATGCATCTTGGAATAGCGGAGTGTCATGTACCATTTTCGGGTCACTGTGACCTTGACCTTGACCTCTGACCTAGTTTTTAGAATAATCTTGTCCATAGCATATCTCTTATATTATTTGAGGTAGGAATCTCAAATTTAGTGAGTGGATGCAACTTGGGTTGATGAAGTGTCGGGTACCATAATTGGGTCACTGTGACCTTGAACTTGACCTCTGACCTAGTTTCTAGAAACTACATTGAGTCTGATGCATATCTCCTTTATTCTTTGAGATAGGAACTCTAATTTTGGTGTGTAAATACATCTTGGGATGACAGGGTGTCACATACCATTTTTGGGTCACTGTGACCTTGACCTCTGACCTAGTTTTAAGAATTATTGTGTCCCGAGCATATCTCATATATTCCTTGAGTTAGGAATTCCAATTTTGGTGTATGGATGCATCTTGGAATAGGGGAGTGTCATGTACTATTTCGGGTCACTGTGACCTTGACCTCTGACCTAGTTTTTAGAATAATCATGTCCAGAGCGTATCTCTTATATCATTTGAGGTAGGAATCTCAAATTTGGTGTGCGGATGCATCTTGGGATGACGAAGTGTCACTTACCATAATTTAGTCACTGTAACTTTGAACTTGACCTCTGACCTAGTTTCTAGAAACTGGTGCATATCTCCTATATTCTTTGAAATAGGAATTCCAAATTTGGTATGTAAATGCATCTTGGGATGCCTGAGTGTCACAAACCACTTTTGGGTCACTGTGACCTTGACCTCTGACCTAGTTTTCAAGAATTATTGTGTCCAGAGCATATCTCCTATATTATTTGATGTAGGAATCCCAAATTTGGGGTGGTGATTCCTCTTCGGATGGCGGAGTGGTGCATACAATTTTGAGTCATTTTGACCTTGACATTGACTTCTGGCTTCATTTCTAGATTTTTCTTGCTATATTATAGCTATCTTTCCTCAAATGTGTCTTGTGCTAGACCAATTCCTTTGGGGGCATTCGTCACGTGTTTGTGACATTTCTTGTTATCATATGTTGTCGCCTCTGGGAGTGAAATAACACCATGCAATAAAATCGATAAACCACTAGTGGTTTACAGATTTTCGGGAAACCTTATGACAGGAAGAAATGAGATTTTATGTAATCTTAATGTCATATGATGAATAGAATCTAACATTCGTGCTCTTTTATTGATGAATGTATTAAACTCGTTGCAAAAAAGAGATCAAATGCTCGGCAAACCTCATATTTTATCTCTTCCCTAACTCATTTAATAAATTCAATAAAACATGAGCACTCATTTAAGATCCTCTGTGTAAAATTGCCTGGTGAAACTTTTTTGGACGCCACAACATGACCTTGTTCTATCCAAATCTGTGTTATAACAAGATGTGTTATATATAAAGGGACTGCACTGTGTATGTATATGCTGTAAGGTATAACATTATAGTGAATACCTGAAGGGAGCAAACTTATAACATCCATTACGGAGATCAAGTCCGGTGTAGTTGGAACACGTTTTGATAAGGAAGAAACCAAGTTTTCTGTCACATCAAATAAGTAGTTTAAATAAGAGGCAGTGTATGTTTTGTCAAATAGAGATATTTTTGTACATTATTAGCCAGCTTGCTAATATTTTTCATACAAATGTTGATTAATCTGCACCTAGCTAAGGGCACACCATCCATAAACTCGCTAACAGAGCTAATCAAACATTATCATGTTTTGGAAAAGACACTATCTTGCAATACTAAGATATATACTTAAAAATCAAAATTAACTTTACAGTGCTTTCTGTGGAAAGAAGTGGAGAGAATTTTCATCCGATGATCATGTCACATACTCGTGGGAGTTGCGGCAGAGATCTAAACTAATCACTGATAAACAAATCAAATGCAATCCAGAGATCAAGCTTATAGAAAAGACTAAAGTTTATTATTGTTTTAATTCCAAGGGAGACTATTTCAACATGAAGTAGCTTTAAGATACTGTCAAAATTATCCAAATGTCTGGCAGTATTTTGTATGGGCAATTGATGATCGTTTAAATAATGTGTTCAAATATTCAGTTTACTTAAGATTTTGTGAGAAAATGCTGATTTTATGTGTTTAATGAAAGAACAGATAACTCAAAAGTCATTTTTCATGAATAATGTTAAAGTAGGTGTTGAGAAATCATTGCAATTTTTATTTTGCTTACAATCAAAACAAGTATATTTAAATTCGGTACTGAAAAGTGTTAAGTTACTTTTGGTTTGAAGTATATAAAATAACGACTGAACTCATAACAAAATAGTTTAATGAAGTAATTGTGATGCAGATATTGAGCATCTGATATTCTGCAATACATCCCATAATTAGATATATATCATGTTTAGTCTAGTGCAGAGTATTGTTCCACTGCAATACATTATTCATTTCAACACTACTACATGTAGTAGTAGTGCATTGCAATTTATTGGAGATTTTTCTTGATATGTCTTATTTTGTAAAATATAATAATTTTGTAATACACAACTAAGGCATTGTTGTTGTTTTTTTATTCCAGAAGCTTTATGCTTGTCATCCCAAATCAATAAATTTGCTGAACTTAATCCAGATTTGCAGTCAGTTTGACTGATTTGATTCATTTACCCTTTTTATACAGCTGGACTCTTTCATTGGGTTTGAAACAGTAAAATTGGGATGGTCCATTGAACATACCAAGAGGCCAGCCACAGTTTACAATTTCCAAATTTTGATGTAGTTCTGTCTGTAAAGATTGCTTTACATTCTGTGGCATTTCATCTGGGTCTTCACTGTTACCTGTGTATGGGGTTTCCGGTATACAAAGGGTTAACATGGCATTCATGTTTTATTATCGGATTGTTTAAACCAATTTAGTATAGAAATATTTTGAGTTTGTGATTTTCTTTTGGGTAGAAAAAAATGTTTGCATACATTACATACATGATGTTTGAATACATTACATACATGTAGAGTTTTGTAAAGTAGTTTAATAAAACAGTTTACTACAGAAGCTGTTGTGTCTTTATTGAATTCTGTGTCCGCAGTTTATTTTGTCACCATATTTTTAACCCTTGTCCTGCTGAACCCAGATATATTCTCTTTAGAAAACGGTATAGATCTAGATCAGATGGCTTCTAATGAAAGTAAGGGGGCAAAGATCAGGAATCTTACAATGAAGTACCACACCTGACCCACGATACCAATGGGAAAGTGACAAACCCATCTGATCATGATCTGCACTGTTTTCTATGCAGCTTCAGAATCCACTATATTCAAATTGCCCACCTAACCTGGGTGATTGGCTGGAAAACAGAAGTCAAAGTGCCATATTGATTTTTTCAGCAGGACAAGAGTTAGGAGCTATCTCTAATAGCTTAAACAAACTCGGGTGAGTGATCCAGGGCCATTTACCCCTCTTGATTAAAGCTTATTATCAAAATAATCACAAGAACAAAGGAGCTCTAGCGATAAGGCGTATATTTTCCCTAGTTGACATGATTACAAAACCTTAATTTTCAAATTGCCCGAATGTATTTAAAATTGGACTGTTTCGGTAGTAAAATATGCACAGAAAGCATCAAAATAGGTTTCAAAGCGATCCATCATTTACAAAGCCGTGAAAACTTGCGCCTTCTACTCCCACCCCTCATTTTACGTCTTTAGACTGGGTGACGTTTAGACGATAGTTTTAGTAAATCCTTTGCAGGTTTTCAAAAAGTAAAAGTGCTAAAATATCAAGGATATAAGTGCCCTTCATTTCCAAAACTTTGCGGTAATCCTTCTGCGCATGCGTACAAAATATATTTAAAATTGTGACGTTTGTCATTGAAAAGATGAAACTGGCGTCTTTCAGTTTGTTTTTAGATGCTTTCCCCCCCTAGACCCAAGATGCTCTTCGGACAATTAAATGTCGCTGTACAAATATATAACATATGTAAATGGCGTCTTGGGTCTAGGGGGGAAAAGGGGTTGTATAAGCGAAAGAAGACATTAAATATCTGACAAAAATAGACCACTTTGCAAGATGGTCGTTTTTATTGTACATCAACAGTATAAATAGTTTTACTGTACATAGCGTGGTTCCATGTTTAACGGTCTAGTTCCCATATATGTTACTGAATAACAAGCACAGTTGACGATCGAAATAAATTCTCATTCAATAATAAGTAGAGTTATTACATGCATGAAAAAACCCCGTTTTAAATATACAAATTGGGGGCAATGGTGCATCGACGGCTTGTCTATATATTTGTTGAATGTGCCTAGTTTCCCCAGTCGTTATTTCAACAAAATAAAACGAACATCTCGTTTAGGGAGATTGCTCGCCTTATCGCTAGAAATTCTTTGGCCAGTATAAGATAACATGCTCCAGGATTGTTCAATGAATGTCCTATGTCTGTATCACAATCATACACCAAGTCTATACACAAAATAAATGCCAGGCTTATGGTACCTATTAGATAGGTGAGCCTGCTCAAATGCAATGTCTCGTCAGAGCCTTTGCTGCTCTTACACACAAAGTATGGAAGATCGTCAATTGTCATGGGTATGCATATAAACACCACCATTAGTAAACATGTCTGTGACCAGATTCAAACCAGCCAACCACGTCTCCAGATAAGTGTGTGAGTGAAAATTATTTCTTTTCCTGTATATCCACTAAAACATGTGGATACTTATAAGAACCATCTCAATAAGACGGTTCTTTTGAGCATCCACAACCTGTTTAGATTGATGCGGAAGAAAATAATTACAATTTTGCGCTAGTTATCTGGACCTATGGGCAGCCAAGTTAATAAATCCTAGAGGCTTGAAAAATTGGATTTAACTATATTGTACTTCTAAACGGTGAACAGCAAATGTACTGAAGATCAGTCAGCGTGAATGCCCTTCAGTTGAGTGTTCTCCAATGCAGACGTATTTTAGTTAACATAAATTTTGCTCCATTCAATGTTAATGTTTGCCCATAACAGTAAAACTTGTGTAGAATGGCCACTCGAAAAAAGACCACAAATTGGTTTTCAAGAGTCTGAGACTAATTATCACTGAATGCAGGTCAAAAGTATTGCAGAATGCTAAGGGGAACATTCTGCAATACTTTCGACCTTCATTAAGCTACCATTTGTCATTATGATCTTGTTTTTGTCTATTTTTGAGTGGCCGTTTTACACAGGTTTTACTGTAATCTCAATTATGAGTATTATAAAGTTCGACTAGTGGTAGGGTCACTTTTCACAAACAGTCAGCAGTCACTCCAAATGCAGCCAGTTCTTCTTGAACCCTGGTAAGGTACGTTGGATCAGGGTAGCCAAATCTGGAAAAAATATATGGAAAACTATAACGAGCATCTATCTAGACCAACAGACCAAGTAATCATAAAATCGAATACACCTTATTAATTGTACTTCCTATACACAGGAGTTTTCCTTCTGTTACCTTCATAGAAAACACAAACTTGAAAGACCAACGGTACTGCAGTAAATTTATTGCGTCAAAACGTAAGATGAAGCCAACCAGGGGCGGAACCAGGATTTCTGGAAAGGGGGGTTCATAATATATAAAGGCTAGGGTTTGCTTTGCTAATTTTATCTCATTTTTCTTTAAAAATCCCATGAAAATGAAAAAAAATTGGTCCCATTGAGACCAAATTATTTCATTTTATAGGACATTTAAAAACGGGTTGGGGAGCAGAGAGGAGATTCAAATAGAACCCCCTCTGGATCCGCCACGGTTTAACGTTGCTTATAATGAAACAGAAAACATTAGATCACGAGATTCTGCGACATAATATCTTAACAGATACTTAGCTGCCTTACATCTTCCTTGCACAGCCCCTTTTTATGCGAGCATTTGCAAGGGAGCTGCTAGTATCATTTTTACACATTTGGTATGGTGTGGTTCTGATTAGATCCCACGACCTCCCGCTCCGTAAGCAGACATTCTACCAACTGAGCTATTGAGGCCGAAACACCCTTCCCTTGGTCAATATGTGTTTGTGTGACTGTTTTGTTTTAGGTTCACGCTTTTTATCTCATCTATCAACTATTTTACACGCTTTAAAACATCTTAAATGCTTTGTGGTATTTTACCATGTTTCACAGGAATAATCCTAGCACGATGGTCTCCTTTTAAATTTATTCAAAGATTCCACTCAGTTATGGTTGCCGCGGTATTATAGTTGCCATGGTAACAGAAAGGTAAAACTTGTTAAAAACTACTGGCCCGTTTTGAAAATATCTGGTACAAATTATTGGGCTCAGGCTAACATGCTTAGATAACATCAAAGCTTGCTGAAAATGCACTCTCATAAAATTTTCTGTGGAACAAATGTTACAAGAAAAGATATGGCATTAAGTGCCATATCAATGAACTCGGCTTTAGCAGATAAAGAGTTTGTTCTTTCATTACATCACAAGCTACATGTGAGTACATGTATCAACAAACCGAATGATGTACACAAACACAATCAATCAATTTTTCACTCAATCAATCAATCATTTTTACATAAACAACAATGAAACCTCCCTCCGTGATGAAACTATCGCCAGGTATTTATTCAAAGAAGTGTCTTATAAGACAGAATCGCATAAGGCAAATCTTACCGTTTAAGTTGAGGCCTTTAACTGCTCATATACGCATGTAAGGAACTTATAGAGCATGTTTTTTGGCTCTGTATTTGAAAACAGAATAGACCTTGAGATTATCGAAATTTGCTTTATTTACCAGACGCCTATATAATGTTTAAAGCCGCGAGAACCCCGACTTTGTTAAAAGCAGGGACCACCCTGAGCGCCCGCGCAGTCCCATCGGCGCCTTTGTTTTTACATGTAGATTCAAATGTATGATAAAAGTCAGGAAAACCGTCAGGTTTGATCAATTTTAAACTCTTTGTCGGACCAGATCTGGGACCAAACTTTCTGCTTATGTTATCAGCAGAGGCTCGCTGATAGCAATGTTTAAGATCAAAGAAGCCGCTATGGGTTCTGTTACACGACGTGGTAGCAATGACCAGTGACCTATATATCGGTCACTGCCTTGACGCTGGAAAGCGGATGTAGCACATCCATTAAGCATAGGTTTCCGGCCGTGGGTAGTTTCGGCTGAGTCGTTTTCTGTCTGGTTTTAGGGTGGGTCGTTTCGGCATATTCTGATAGGATCTGATTGTTTTATAAACTTGCCAAAGTTCCGACTGCATTGATTTTTCCACGAAATCGTACATGCGCGCATTCTCGCAAGAGCGTTCACTAGTACAAAATAACCAAACAAAACTTGGCTCTTTTCTGAAATAATTATTGTGTTCACGAAAAGGTGCTGACTTTCTTTTATTTATTTATTTTTTTTATATAAATTTCCAAAGATCCGTCTGCATTATACACTACCCAGGCCGAGTACCGAAAGCTCAAGATCAGACTGCACATGCGTGCATACTAGCAAGAACACTTACAGGGAAATAACTAACAACAATCGGGCAAATAATGTTTGTGGACAAAAATATGTACTGAAAAGAGAGCATTACAGATCCGACTCTATTAAACACTTGAACACTTGGAGTTCCACACTGTACTAACATAAGGAAATAAAGTTATCAACTATGTGCAGCAGACGACTTAAGCAGGCACCATTTGGACGAACATATGGGCCGAAATTAGGTGCATAGACCCACTTGATGGCTGTGCATGCATGATTACTTCACGCATGTTAAATGCATTACGGTATCTGCCGCATTTATGTTTAAATGAACAGCGTACACGCAGGAAGAATACAGAGACCGAAATATAGTGGATGGCTGCGCTTTCATGTTTAAAGGGTGTGATAAATTAAATGAGCTGGCCCAAATACTATAACATTTACAAGAAATCTAATCAAGGAACGATGTGAAAGCGCAAGGTCATTCAGTTTATGACATGTATGCATGACTGAGATATATCCTTATGCAATGACCAGCACGTGCACACTGCTGTTGGTTATACATGTAAGGTATGATAGCTCAACTTGCGACATCAAATTTCTGAGAACTAACTATAGCCACTGTAATAACAGAGTAGTCTTTTAAAATTCTGAAAGGCAGGTTTTATCATGAAACGGCTTATTTCCATTCATTGGAATACACTACGAGGCGTGGTTGACCTGATTAACAGCGATATTCATACGCGCATCACGCTGGTATGCAGTGTCCATTCATAGAAAACAATTAAATAAGAGTTACTGTTCCTTAAATGACCAAATAACCGTTAAAAAGTGACACATGAGCTTCCCAGTTCGCAAAAACACCATTAACTCAGTAAAAGTTCAACTTTCGAATGAAAATCGGCAACAAAAGACATATTTTTGAATAACTGCACTGTGGTTTATGTTTCACTCACTATCATTTCACAGCAAACAGCCATTTTAACACGAACTATTTCTTCAAAGTGTAGAAATTTCGAAAACAATTATAACTCTCTAGAATAGCTGATGTTGAACAGATCCCGAGTTCCAAAAAGTCAGGGGCATTGTGGCTTAGTGGTTAGAATGCATGACTTGAGATCGAGCCTCAACGGAGGTATTGTGTTGTGTCCTTGAGCAACCGCTTGGTGGATATCTACTGGTTCAACCCAGTAAGACCCGTCCGGACATAACTGAAAAGTTGTTGACTGAAATCAAAACAAAGCAAAAATCTGAAAAGTGCACAATGTCTGGAAGGTCTACACAAAGTTTGGTCAATTGGCATAGCGGTTCAGAAGGTGGTTTATAAGGCAAAATACATAACACACATATGAGCCGCAACATGTGATTTCCAACAATGTGGTATGTGCGACCAGCAAAGGCTCAGACCAGCCTGGTATGTGCAGTCTGATCAGAGCCTTTGCTCGCCGCTTGAATATTATATGAGTGTTAAGCTACTGACCGAACAGCATTTGGTGTTTCTAAGATTAAACGGAGACTGCACAGGCTCGTCTGAGTCCACTCTCGTCGAAATGCCACATAGTTGGAAATCACATGTCACGGCTCAAATGCTGCCTCGTATAACTATCTCCAGTGCGAACGTTTTTATAGATGGCCCCGCTCCATGTTACACCACTTGCTTGTTATTTTACCAACCGCGGCAGAATTGTCAGAAAATGTATGTAACAAAGCGCTAAATATGATCAATGTTTTCAATTAATTCTGCCTACTGGGTAATGTTTTATGTCTTTTGTTGTCTGGTGATTTTTTTTTCAAATTATCTTTTTTCGAAAAATTATTTCAGGAATACCATCAGAGTCTCAAACAGTTCGGATCCAGATCAGGCCTGACATTTTGTCGGGCCTGATCTGGGTCCAAACTGTTTGCAAAGGATATCAGCAGAGAACACTAGTAGGTAAAGAGTTGACATACCCTTGTTGTCCACCATTTGTGCATGTCTTGTGATGAATGTCATTCCAGGTGACCTGATTGTCTGCGCCCGTTGTCCTTGACCTACCCACAGTAAACACAAGGCGCCGCTCGAACGCCTTTTTCAGTAGTTTAAGAACTAGTCTGCCTTCGTCGTTGTCAGGAAGATATGCTGTTCTGGAAGTCCCATAGTACGTCTGGCCTGGGTTTGGATGTTCGTCCTAATAAAACAACAATAATATGAGATTTTAGTACCCATCGCATATGCGATCAGCGAAGGCGTAGACGAGACTGCGCGAATGCGCAGGCTCGTCTACGCCTTGGTTTCACACTACATGAGCTGGCCCATCATACAGTGGACACCATTTACCTAGAACCCCATGGAATCTGATCAGAGACAGTGTATTATGATTCGAATAATATTTAAGCTCAAACTAAATGCTAACATTGTTTAAATGCATTTCAAAAATGTTCACCAGGTCCCTGGGAGATGTTGAAAACCTTGGGGTTTGCCCCCAGGTTTTAACATATCCGTTAGGATTCGGCGGACGCATATACACGAAAAACATGTTTCATCCTTATCTTACTAAAAAAAGTAGTTTTCAGCATTGAGCTGGTCCGTCCGAGTAATATGGAGCGTGATAATCATGAATATTTTCGTAACCCAATACATTTTGTAACATATTTTATCTATAAGTTACTAGTAATTCATATAGTAAATGGGTACTTTGTACGCAGAGTGCGACATTTCATCAGGGTCTGCACTGTTTGCTAAGACAAAAACAATCTTCAGTGAAAGGAACACAATGTTATTTCATGGACCCTAGATTGGTATGAACATGAATAAAATGCAGTAAAACCTGTCTTAAAAGGCCACTCTCAAAAAAACTAAAACTTGGTTTTCAAGACCATTATCGCTTAATGCAGGTCAAAAGTATTGCAGAATATTTTCGACTTCATTAAGCTACCATTTATCATTAAGACCTTTGTTTTGTCTATTTTTGAGTGGCCGTTTAGACAGGGTTTACTGTACCCATCTTTAAAAGCACTTACCGTCTGTACACCATCTCTGAATGAGTAATGGACAACAATTGTTTTGTGTGCCTCATATCCGGGCAATTTGAGTCTATTATTGACACTATGCGACATATCGCCGTTCTTGGGCTGGATTCCAGTAATAACACCGTACGCCACAAAACATACTGGACATTGTGGCCGTACTTTGAAATACTCATCTATGCACTCCTCACAAAATTTATGTGAGCACTTGTGTAAGATTTTCGGCTTTGAAAACCCGTCCATACAAATAACACACCAGTCGATTTCAGAATCAGACCTTTTTACAATTGGTTTAGAATCCATTCTGTCTTCTAATTCCGGTCTATCAACACTGCTGTCTCTGATTACGTGTATGTTTGTTGCTTCTAAAAATGGACTGGTTTCTGATATGTCTGAATTAATATCACGGGTTTTTGTAGTAGTGCTAGATTGTTCAAGAAAACGTGTAGGCTTTGTGCTGACTATATTTTTAGCTAGACCAGCATGTTTATTTGTGCTAGAGCTGTGTTTCACATCACTAGGCTCGTCATCACCAAACAGAAACAATGAGAGAAAGTCTTCGTCCTCTGAAGAGGAGCTATCTTCAAACAGTCCGGGACAGTTGTTCTTTATATCTGAACTATCAAAACCGGATAGTTTGTCTCTCTGTTTATCTTGTGTATTTTGGGTGCATGGCGAAGAATCAAACTCATCAAATAGGCCATCTAATGCAGATAAACAATTTGCACTTTCCTGCTTACATGGTGAGTTAGATTCGTTAAAAAGTATATCTAAATCACTCATGTATTTAGCCTCCGGTGAATTGGTTACAGTGAGTTTTTGTTCGTCGCTTGATGCGTTCTGTAAATCGAAAAACACATTTAGGTCATAGACTGGGTCTAGATCAGCTCCTTCTGGAGAGTTGTTTTGATTTTCCACCTTCACATCCGAGGTGCTTATTTCACCAAATAATGAAGTTAGCTCATCGAACAGTGTCTCATCTTCAGATCCTTCTTTCTCACTGGCATCTGATGGAATCTTGTTCATCACAAAAGAATCTTTGCATATATTTGAACATCTGTTAACAACATGTATACTTGTGTTAGGATTGTCTATGTGACATCTGTAGTCGCGATCACAAAGCGCCCTCTGGTCATAATCTCGTATGCTTGATCGGGGCGAAGTGACCACACAGCCTCCTGAAAATACAGTTATAATGATTACAGAAACGTCAATGTAAGGTCGGCGATTCTCGTAAAACGACCGTGATAATAATGAGCCGCGACATGAGATTTCCAACAATATGGTAAATGCGACCAGCAAAGGCTCAGACCAGCCTGCGCATACGCGCAGTCTGATCAGAGCCTTTGCTAGTCGATTGAATATTAAATGACTGTTAAGCTACTGATCGAACAGCATTTGGAGTTTCTGAGCTTAAAACGAGGCTGCACACTCACACTTGTCAAAATGCCACAATAGCATGAAAAATTACCCAGCGTGCACAGAGTAAAGGAGCTTATTCCTAAAGTATTTCTGAAAGAAAGAGGAACTGACTATCGCTGATCCTTGACGTAAAAGCGTGTTCATTTGTAAGTAACTCATGAACAAATTGTCCAATTAAAATGAATTTAACGAATTGAAAATATAAACTTTTTAAAGGTAGGAGTCAATTGCTTCATGTGACAAAACGTGATCAGTTAAAGATTCCCTACTTCTTTAAATTAAGAAACATGAGAATTATCAAAGTGCCATGGTATGGACCTCGTTAGTCATCCAGACTGAAACACTCTCATATTGTTTGGCAGGTCTGCGATACAGCCCGTTTGCTTATTAGACGTTTATCTATTTGTACCCTTTCATTCTCCTCTACTTATGAAATTATACGAAGCAGTAAAGTCACCAGGTTAAGCTGTAGGCCTACAATTAAAACTAAAGTGCTCGCTGATGAAACCAGATCATGGGGACATAATCGAAGCAAAGGAAGTTTACAGTCAACTGTCTTTTGAAAGATCTGAAGGGAAGTTAATGTTCTGAATTAAAATCCGCCAGTATGTATACTTTTAATATTTTGCTGGGTAATTTTTTCATGAAATTTTGCCGTCAGCTTATTGTTTTCAAAATTAAACTCTTTTTCAATTGAAAATGCCATCATAATGTCAAAAAAGTACGTCGGATTGAAGTCCAAAGAGTTTGAAGTCCAAAGTGTTTGCGAAATTTATGTTATCAGCAGGCGACAAAAAGCCACAAGGAGGCAAAGCGTTTCTTGCTACATCAGGGTCCAAGGTTAATTTTTTCACGCTCAACACAACTGAGCATGAACCTTCAACTGCTCATAAAAATAAAATGTTGAAAAAATAAAGATTTATCATGCTTTCAAATTCGTTCCTATTTTTACTTGAATCATAGGCCCAGTTTAACAAAATCGAGTTTAACACCGCTGATAAATCTGAAACTGCCAAACACTGTTTGCATTTTAACTTTTATGAGCATAATAAATTCATGCCCAATTAAGTTGAGCATGAAATCTGTTTTATAAACCCATGGCTTGGTTTTTCATATTTTAGTATAGTTACTTTTCGCTGAGATTTCCTTGACGATTGTTTTGATGGCCGATCATTTTTCAAAAGAAAAGTGATTTGCACTGCACATTTAGTCAACTAAAAATGTTGATAAACACACACCAGTTGATCTGTGTATCTATTCGTTTTAGTGAATTCTAATTGTAGTGTTCAATTGTTGCTTAGAATCGACATGGTGAACTTGAAACACATTGACAGTTTGGATACGGAAAATAATATTTCTGAAGACATCTATGAAAACATAGCCTTGACAATGTGCAAGGGATCGTACTAAACACTTCAGTACTAAAAACTTCAAAAGTATGTAAACTATTAACAACTATTAAATTTCTAACACATATGAAACTGTCTTCGCCCTGCAAATGCCATGCATTTATCGGATAAATACCTATGCGTATAGCTGTTTGAAACGAAGTTCAAACGAACGGAAATCGTTGCGATTTTGGCTGAATCAAGAGTAACGATCACATGTGCTATTCGAAAGCATTTAACATTTTGCCTGGTCCCGCAGGATATGTATAGATACTCGATTCCTCGGGACCCAGCTAATGTTAAATTGCATGAATAAAAGACAACAACACAAAAAAACAACAACAAAAACAAAACAATTAGTGTGAACCACATTGCATATTTTCAGTGTCGTCTTTTACAAGATGACTTACCTTAGAACTTCATCCGGGAACTACATGTACTAAACCAATAATGAGGGACAATATTTACATTTTCAATGTATTTTCTAAGATGTATTCCTAAATGAAATTTCGAAGAATTCCTGTTGAGGTGTTCGAATCATCAACCAGTACTATGCCGGGCGGTTTTATGTTCGAGAGCACCCAGATGCTCACCGGCAGTGGTTCTGGTTAGCATTTACAAAGCTGTTGTTGTTGTTATTATTGGCCCTTTGGCCGAAGACTCGAGTATCTCTCAGGTACGTTGATTTCTCGGTAAATTAAAAGCTCTCACGTACGCATTTGTGAAGGTCGGGTCTGAAAGCCCCTGCCGAGCCGAGCTTGCCGACCCACATAGTTTATTTTTCAATATCACCATCTGTGGAGATTTTTCAAAAATAAATATTATCTAAAATCATCACAAAGACTAAAAGCAATAAGTGGAACATTAATAATAATAGTTAACAGTTATAATTGGATTTTAATTGTCATTTCATTAAGGTTAATCAAAATGTCTATAAATAGACCTGGATGTGGCCTTTAGGAAAATGACGATTTTCGTGAAATTAACGCATTTTTAAGTAAGATTACTTTGAACTTTTTCTTCAATTATCTTTTAGTTTCAGAATGTTTGCCAAACTCGCTTGTGGACCTCTCAAATTTACATTAAAAATCAACTGAAACCTTGATTCACTCGGCTGTCGTTTTCAGACCCCTTCGAGCAATAAAATGGCAATAAAATCAAAATTATTGTTATTTACTATTATTATTATTGTTCCACTTATCGATTTTAGTCTATGTGATGATGATATTAAATAAAAATTATTTATGAAAAATCTTCACCGAGGTTGAATTTGAAAAAATAAACTATGTAGGTCGGCACTCGGCAGCTCGGCTCGGCAGGGGCTTTCAGACCCGACCATTTGTGAAAGCTTATACTTGTACTACCTGTCAGACCACGGGAAATCCTATGCAAACCGAAAGTAAAACAAACCTGAGTCGAATCTTTCGTGTTGTAACAAATCCATAGCGAAATATATTCATGAACGTTAAACGTTTAAATCGTTTGGTCTAATCAATTACCTTTAAATCTCAAATTCACCCCTGGAATTTTCTTAAAGCTTCTATATATAGGTGTGACCAAAACTACTTGCACAACATAATTGTAACGACGGACGCTATAAATAACTTTTTCTAGGTTATTTCCCTTATTTAAGAAGCATTGGCTTTAACAAAATAATAGATCTGAAGGGCCGTCCGTGACAGAGCCCACCTTACAATCTTTACCATTATCAAAGCTTGTATCTTTTGAGAGAGCTAGGGTCTAGTTTTTCCACCAACCGGAGTCCCCGTCAATTTGGAGTTTTACCTGTAAAGTATTCTGATTTCTGATAAATTTTTACAGTCCACTCACGACGCACAACTAATACTGCGTGATGTATTAAATATTCATGCGTTCCGTGGAAACAACCCAAACCACCCAAACATTCCCAGAATTACCCAAACCACAACAAAAATATCCAAACCACTTCAGATACAAAATACCCCAAACACTCTCGAACACACTTTTATAGAAGACTTTTGCATATATGAGATAAGTTCCAAAACCTCGCGCACTTTCCCAAATATACTCTCATCCCAAATGCTTTCAAGCACGCATAGCACGCATGCACACACGCACGCACGCGCGCACACACACGGACGGGTCAAAATGTTTTGCAATCAATGCCAGCCAGTCCTTAAATACTTTTTCATAGTTTTCTTCGGGCATACCCTTTAACCAGTGAAAAATCGAAAACCAAGATTAATCCTTTTTTGTGTATTTCCGGCCAGCGAGAACTAAGCACAACGTCACTCCAACGTAAGCCTTCTTATTTTGATCTAAATTGATATAAATTTTGCATATACCAGCTTCTCATTTGACCTGTAATACTTAAAGACTTTGCCTGGACAGACATGGAACCTTCCAAACTGTTAACCTGTCGGTTTGCAGCTCTGTGCGGAGGCGCCATTCTACATATCGAAAACATCCATGCCCTAATCGGCGGGAACACGGTTCTTTACAAACTTACATCGAACTATTGTAACTGGCATTTTTGAGATTTTCACATTTTTTCATTTTATTATTCCCTGTCATATAAATGCATGTTCTGTAGAATTTTACCATCAAACACAGATGAAATACTAGACAAGGGCGACAAATTTTACATGAACATTATACAAGACCAATTTAGACGACCTGCCCACAAGTATTGAGAATTTTGTTTTAGGATGTGACACCCCAGTGACTGGGTCTATTATTGCGGCTTCAACAGACCTATCTGGTCCATGCAGGGACATTAAACATGCGTTGGAGCACTTTAATAAGGCAAAAACTGAAACTGCTTTTATTACCATTGGTGGTGGATTGCCTTCTCATTCAATGGGTCTCTTCAATAATAAGCCTACAGGAGAATAAATGTGTTCGACCCACATAGCAGGGAAATCAATGGCCTGTGTTGCCAAGATGGCAAAGCAGTGATAACATGTCATGAAAATACATATGAATTGATTTCTTTCTTTACAAACTTAGCTAAGTCTACTGGTCAGGGAGAGAACACACCCTTTGAACTGGTACCCTGTATTATAAAACAGCCTTCAATGAGTGATGATTGCCAGAGCAGTTTTTCCGGGGTTTAACACATCCAATAGGGAAGATGAGCTTATTAAGAAGAGAAGAAAGCTTATAAGAAAAAACAGAAAAGAAAAAAAAAACATACAACACAAAGACACACTTTGGCTCAGATAGTGACAGTGAACCCCTTGAAGATCTAGTTCCTTTAATAAAGTTGAGAGATCAGAAAAAAATCTATGACCCTGAATCTGAGACTAATCTGAGTGATTCGTCATTTAAAGATGCTGAATGTAACAGCTCTGGATCAGAATTTAAATTAACTAAACATGAAAAAAACTTCTTCAAATTGAGCTATCATCTTCCTTTGTTGAGTCATCAGATTTCTCAGATTCAGCAGCCACAAATTTAGGGGAAAAAAGATAAAACAAATTCAAACAAAGTTGCAAACAAGCATTTTGTAAATGTGGTTCAGGCAAACTGGTTGGAAGCATTTCAAAGAGTACTGATATGGCACAAAAGGAAAGTATAAATAGCAGAGGCTTAATGGACAGGCTGGGTCAAGGGGACAGATACATGAGTGAGGGTGTTGTTGAAGGCAGTTGAGTGGGCAAAGGTTTAATGACTGAATTAGATCATGCATATAGTTTCATGGCAGAAGGTGCATCAGAAGTAACTGTTTGTGGAGATGGTTCAGTGGGCAAACATTTAATTGATTGTCTAGGTCAAGGGAATGTTTTCATGGACATTGGTTTTACTGAGGAAATGTTTGGTGTGTGTGTGTGTGGGGGGGGGGGGGGGTCAAGAGGACACATGTTTAATTGATGGGCTAGGTCAAGGGAATTGTTTTATGGACAATAGTTTTACTAAATGAATGGTTGGTGGGGAAGGTCAAGAGGATGGGGGCTTAATAGATGGGCTAGAACATGGAAATGGTTTCAGGGATGGCGGTGTTATTGAGGAAATGGTCGATTGGGAAGGTCAAGTGGTTACAGGGATAATAGATGGTCTGGGACATGAGAATGATTTCAGGGATAATGCTCTTATAGATGAAATGGTTGGTTGGGGAGGTCAAGTGTATACAGGTTTGATAAATGGACAAGGGCATAGGAATGGTTTCAGGGATAGAGGAAATCATTCAAGGTCAGTTGAAACTGTTTTGTGGGCTGGCTAAGTCAAAGGAATAATTTAGGGGATGAAGGTGATGCAGAAGGAATAAATGATGGGGATAGGTTGATTGGTATAGAAGTTACATTAGGGCAAGATAAAGACACATGAGGTAAAAGAGGTAGGAAGAGGGTAAGAAATCCTGAAATGTTGCAAAAAAAATGTACGCAAAAGAAGGTGCAACTCAGGAAAAAGCTATGTAGGTAGGTTTGGAAAGGCAATGAGAAGTAGAAAGATGAAGAATGGCTGTGGTGACAGATGTAAGTATAAATGTCATGAACATTTTTCAGGGGAAATGAGGGGAAAATATTTGATTTGTTTTGGGGGTTTGAAGATATTTCTAGAGAGCGTCAGTTTTTGATAAAAATATAAAACAAAACCTAAAGGGAGACATACTACCCCAAATAAAGCACTACAACGAAAATGTTTTTCTAGAACTTGGTTACTACCTCTTGGCTATGAAGATATAATGGTATGTAAAACGTTTTTACACACTCTAGGTATTACTGGTCAGATGGTAATCACAGCAAATACTATACAGATTGTTGGAGGAGTTGTAACACCTGAACATTGAGGTAAACACACCACCAGGTCCACAAACATTTCTGAGGAAAGAAAAAAAAATGAATTAAAAGGCACATAGAGTCATCTGCTAGTATCGAAAGCCACTACTGTAGAAAAAAATAAACCGTAATTGTCTCTAAATTTAAGTGTCGCAAAAATGCATTCCCTTTTTTGGAGAAGCATACTAACAGTGTTCACTCACCGGTGTCGGAATCATATTACCGTCTGGTTTTTAGCAAAGAATATAACTTGGGTTTTCACAGGCCAATGAAAGATCAATGTGACCTTTGTAAGTCATTCCAAAATTCTAACAATGATGAAAAAGCAAAACTACAAGAAGAGTATGATCGCCACATTTCAAACAAATTACTACCAAGGGCTAGTAATGATTCTGATAAATTAAAGCCACAGCAGCTGACACAGATTTTGGGGCAGCTTGCTTTGACTAAGAGGAAGTGTTATTAACCCCACATAGTTTTGAGTTTGTACTCTACTACAAGAGAAGGTTAAATACTTTTAATTTTACTCAGTATAATATGGGGACTAATGATGGTTACTGTTGTGTTTGGAACAAAACCATGGCTTGTTGGGGTGCTTCTGAAATCGCTTCTTGCGTTCTTCATTTTATAAAAAACAATGTCAGAATCAGGGGAAAAATCTTTTATATTTTACTCAGACATTTGTAGTGGTCAAAATAAGAACCAGTTTTATGCAACCATGCTCTGGTATGCCCTTAATAACTTCCATCTCTCCTCAATAGAGCATAAGTACCTTGAAAAAGGTCACACTCAGAATGAAAATGACTCAATACATGCAGCAATTGAAACAAGTAGTAGATTTGTTTCCGTTTTTACCACTGCACAGTGGGTAGCCACTAAGAGAGCTGCAAGACCAAGACACCCCTATACATGTATAGTCAAAGAGATGGATCTGAAGAATATCATTGACTTTAAATTTCTTGCAGGAAATGTAAGAAACTTTGATCTAGATACAGATTGTTTCAAAATTAGGTGGAGTTAAATAAGAACAAAGAAATTGACTTCAGAAAACCCCAATTTGGTGAAGTTTCAATATGACTATGATGGTAAGGTGGTTGAATTGGATTTAATTAATGCATCGTGCAAGAAGGTCTCAGGGCATTTCCCTAGCTGACCTTTGTCTTGAGCAATTAAGACAATAGACCCCTAAAATCCCTTTGCAGAAATTCAAAGATCTAGTGTATCTGTGTAACACAAACATTATTCCTTGTGTTCACCATTGTTTCTATATACTACTACCACCACATGAAAAGACTGAATAGTCTCTTGTAACATAATATTATTGCATATACTAAATACGTGAAACGCACTTGATTTGACCATGAAAATAGTCGGTTTGAAGTGACTCATCAGAGATCAGAATACAGTTAAACCTGTGTGAATGGCTACTCTAAAAAAACGAAAATTGGTTTTCAAGACCAATTATCGCTTAATGCATGTCATACTTTTGACCTTCATTAAGCTTTCATTTGAGCTTTCATTTATCATTAAGATCTTTGTTTGGTCTATTTTTGAGTGGCCATTTTACACAGGTTTTACTGTATACAATTTTGCTGGAGATTAAGCAAGATTGTAACTTTAAAATGTAAATAGTTTTCTGTCCCAAGGCTTCTATTTCAACTAGAAGGTATTTCCCTGGCCAAGAATGTGACGGCTTTGACTAGCGATTAGCAACTTAATTTAAACTTGCACTTGGTGTGACTATGCTGCTTATGTCATAATTCGCAACTTCAGAGCAATGTGATGTATTGTAACTACTTATAAGTTATAGTATTTTGAATATCAAAATCTAGGATTGCAAATACATTCTTGTTAAAGCAAAGGCTGTCTTTTGATCATTAATTTCATAACCCACATACTTATTATTATGAATTAAACTATAAAGAGACACAAAAGTACTGTACTTTCAAACAAAGAAAATGCCTTTCCTGCATTACGTCAGAACTTTAGTGGGAACTATAGTTCTATTCGAAGTGGGCCTATCCCGATAGCACAGACACTATCTCGCTGATCTGGAAACCGTGCCCCAAATACTGGACCTCTCATTATATGAAGATTGGTAGATAGCACTGACCCAAACACAGCTGGCAACTTTGCCTTCTTCTTTAATTGCACACCGGCAGGTCCGACCTCAACTATATGATGGTTGCGACTTAAAGACGTATCTATAGATGAAAGGGTTGAGGCCTGATGTTGGGTCTATCGGGGTTAGGCTATTGGACTTCATTTGCTCCAGTATTCAGTTGTATGTACTGGTTAGTCTTTATCTTTGTTTCATCTACTTTTTATAGCATGCTTATTTATACGGCTTACATAATAGGAGAAGATTCATCAATAAGTTAGGGATCTTTCATGTGAATCAAACATTTCTCTATCTTGATCAACATCAGAATAAGGACAAGGTCTGTACCGTTAAACGTGTTTAAGCCCTCCAGTATTTTTTTACTGACAGTTACAAGGCGCTGCTTCTTTGTGGATCCTTTTTGTTGTTTGTGTTTTGTGTTTGTCTTTGTTATACTGTCTTGTCTGGTCCTTGCAGCCTTGTGGTCACCTGCTGGGAAAGAATTGATCTCCTGGCTCTCTTGTGTATGATGTTTTCTGGTGTTTTTGTGACTTTCCCATATGGCTTCACGAGTCAGGTGTGGTACTTGATCGTATATATTCCTGTTCTTTGTCTTCTTCCATACTATGCCTTCTGACGGGGTTTCATCCAAAGAAGGGTAAATCATTGCTAGGAGTACATGTGGTATCTCAAAACTATCAAAATACCTTCCTGAGTACTCTTTACAGGACAATTAAATTATATGTATGTACGGATTTACCCCACTCACCAATGTAAATTACTCACTTTCTTTATAACTTAACAGCTTAGCTATGTTACTGTTTCAGTGGGAAATAACACTGACAAATATCAGTGTGTTTTGCAAGCAAAATGCAGAAAAGTAAGTAATGGTGCAAAGATCAGGAATCGATACAATCAAGTACCACACCTGACCCAGGATACCAATGGGAAAGTGACAAACTCACAGAAGACACCACAAACGAGAGCCAAGAGGTCAGCCCTTTCCCAGCAGGTGACCACAAAGCACATATAAACAGACGCGCACAAAACATAGCAAACACAAGACAGAACAAAAACATAAAAGATCCACAAAAGAAGTACCGCCTTGGAACGGTCAGTAAAATATTTTACTGGAGGGCTTAAACCAGTTTAACGGCGCCAACCTCACCCTTAATTCAGATGTGGATCAAGACACATAGATATTTGGTTTGCATGAAAGACCCCTAACTTATCAATGCATCATCTCCTAAAACATATAAATCAAGATATAACAAGGAGATAAAGCAAGGATAAGGACTCAACAGTAAATTAAACTGAATACCGGAGCAAAAGAAATCCAACAGGTAAACCCCGGTGGGCCCGACAAACAGCCAAAGCATCAGGCCCCTACCATCTCATCAATAGATAAGTCTTTAAGTCGGAACCATCATAGAGTCTGAAGTCCGACCCACCGGCGTGCAATTAAAGAGGAAAGCAAAGTTGCCAACCGTGATTGGGTTGACTACCAAGCATGCAGTCTGTTGCAATACATTAATGTTATAGCCAATCTTTTTATAATGGGAAATTATTTTAATGAACTGCGCTGAAAAATTATTAGAGCCAACAATCTTCTTCAACTTATACACCAAGTCACCATAGAAATCAGGTTCCGAAAGTCCTTGGCGCAAGAGAGATTTAAGTCCAACTTGGAATTTAGAAATCAAATCATAGTATCGTCTATAAAATTTTGAAAATGTTTTGCGAAGTTTATGATACCGATAGCCTTGTTTAAGAAGTTTCTGAGTTAACAATTTATTGCGAGTGTTGAAGTCAGCAACATAGCTAGATGCTCTAGCAAAACGAATGAGTTGAGAGATATAGACTCCATAGGATGTAGAACGAGGAACATCACCATCTAAAAATGGGAAATTGACAATTTCAAAATCAAAGTCGTCACGTTTGTCATAAATTTTGGTAGAAACAATATCATTAGAAATTGACAAATGCAAGTCTAAAAATGCGGCTTCGGTATCAGAGGCATTGGCTTTATTAAGTTGGAGCTCTGAAGGGTATATTTGACTAACCATATTGTCAAAATAAACATTATTAATATTTAAAATATCGTCCAAATATCTGGAAGTAGTGTTAAACGCATCAATAACATCAGCCTGCTTATCATCAGAAAGAGACATCATAAAGTCCCTTTCATAACAAAACAGGAATAAATCTGCAACCAGGGGAGCACAATTAGTGCCCATAGGAATCCCAACAACTTGTCTATAGAGCTTGGTGCCAAATCGAATAAAAATGTTGTCCAACAAAAAGGTCAGCGCATCGCATACATTTTGACACGACCATGCATGATATTTTTTAGGTTTTTCTGAAGTAAAAAATGCATTTCTGTCACTACATGCAAGGTAAGGAGAGCCTTCTCTCTGGAAGGTACTTTCAATAAGATCAATAAGTTTATCTTTAATTAAATTATGAGGTAAAGTAGTGTAAAGAGTAGAAAAATCATAAGTAGACAAACTGGTCGCATTGAAATCTCTAGCTTTAAGTTTATCTAAAATTTCACCTGAATTTTTAATCGACCAAAATAGGTTTTTACCAGATCTCTCATATACCTTTTCACAATATTTGATAACATGTTTTTTAACAGCTGTAAGACACGAGGTTAACAATTTAGAAAGTTCTGTTGTTGTACAAGAACTAGAATTTGCAATAAATCTTGCTTTATAGGGTTTTTTATGGAGTTTAGGTAACCAGTACATCGTAGGAACTTTGTCTTGATTTTCTTTAGCTTTGACACCAAAATGTAGGGCTGTATGACAACCATGCCCATCAACAATCACCCTTTCACTTAAAGAAGGCTGCAGTTTATAGGCATTAGTATCAACAAGCTCACGCTTAAGAGTATTAATATAATACAATCGTCAAACAACTACAACATTGTTAGCAGCTTTATCTGCTGGAACCAAAACATAGTTCATATGAAAATCCTGGATACCTCGTTTAAGATGACTAAAAGAAGATTTAGGTTTAGGGGGCAAAAGATGTGTATTACGAGAGTAAAATGAAATACGAGTATCAATAATTTTAAAAATGTTAATCTTCCATTCCTTCAAAGCATCAGGTTCAACATTTTCCCATTTGCACCAACGATTACTGAAGTAATTTAAAGAAGCAGCGATCTCTCTACGACATTTAGAGAAATCAATATTAGAGGGAAATCTATATTTAGGACCTTTAGAAATGATATTGCGAACTCTAGCGTCAGGAATGACATTAAGATTACCTGTAATAACATGCCCTGCAGAGGGATATAAATAATTTGAATTTTTACAATCTCAGGAGGCAGGAGTATTGGAATCTATATCTAAATCATTTACAATTTTATTAAAGTTAAATATCGTAGACCTTATTGGTTTGTTATATTTATAACAAATGATAGGAGTTTCAGAATTATTAAAGTAATTTGGAATAGATGAAATCACTGAATTATCCATGAAGATACTATGTAAATCAATAAACTCAATACCTTTGTTAATGAATGGAATTTTGATAAAATGTCGTTTATGGTTGACCTCAGAATCGATATAAGGACTAAGGAAATGTTGAACATAACACCTTGTAAGGAGTGCTGCTTTATATAATTTGTTTGCTCTATCATAAAGTTTATTAGCCTCTAACTCTAAATTGCGTAAAACTGAGATAGGCAAGGAACTTAAAAATGAAAATAAGCCATGTCGACCATGATTAGTTAAAGCCAAAGAAAGATCCTTTAGAGAAGTATTTAAGCGTTTTTCAGTACAAATTTTGCGCTTAATGTTGCCTTTTTTACGTTTACCATGAGATCTACTTTTGCGTTTTTTACATTCCAAGACAGAAAAAACATCAAAATCTGGCATTTTAGTAATGTTGCCTTCATGGTATATATTATCATTAAAGCCTAAAGGAAAAGGTGATTGCAAAAATTTAATCCATTTAAGTTCAGTTTCATGTCTCTTAATATTTTTTAATCTAGTTGATGAATTTGGATCATATATAATTTTTTCAACCGGCTGAATTACAATTTTACTAGGTGGATGACCATTATTTTTGAAATGGCGATAAAGAAATGTGTCAAATTTTTTAGGCTTTTTCATTTTACGAAAGTGCTCACGAAACCTAGTCTTGAGGGATCGGCCAGTTTGTCCAACATATTGCATTCCACAGTTAGTTTCAGTTCAAGTTATAACATAAATCAGATCCGATGAAGTTCAGTCCAAATCATTATTATCAATTATGGAAAATTTTCTACCATTTACAGATGATGTAATGGTAGTTTTAGTACATAAATGTGTGCAACAGACACACCTCTTGGCATTGCACTTAGAAACATTAGGATACATTCCGCGTCTTTTGAATGTATTGAACACAGATATAAGTTTATGTTTTATAATATGTTTGCCATGAAACAGAGGGCCACGTTGAATACATAACCATATAATAGTTTCCAATCCTATTGTACTGATACAGTTATACCCAATTCTTATTCATCGATATGCTGATTGTCTCTAAACACTTTATTAAATGCAGCTAACATTAAATATGTGTACTAACAATCTTCGACAATGATATAAGAGTAATATATGTTACTTACTTTCAAATATATTTCTATTGAGTGTATTGTTATCACTAGACCATGGGTTGCCAAAACCGGGCTGCCCAGTGCAGTTGGTAACGTGTCTAGCTACAGATACGTGTCTGACTGCAGATCCAGAGGTCATAGTTCGATCTCGGCCTGGTCCCATACGTTCATGGAGATTGATCATGAAATAATTTCTACGGTCATTCTTCTCCCTTCTGCTGAATCATTCAAGAAGGGTTGTTGTCAGCTACAAACAAAAGTATGTGCACGAAGTACTGGTTAACCGCTTTTTCAAGCTTGCCCAGGAAAAAGTGTCCTGCCATGACCATAGCTGTTGACATGGGATGTAAAGGAACAAAAAATGGGTTGCCAAAGATCTCCAAGGGGGAGTTTTGTTCACAACCAGTTTTCTAAAATCAAACTACATGTATGCAAGCCAAAATATATGCATGTTAGCTCTTAAGCATTTGGGTGGTTACCCTGAAGTAGTAAAGTTTACTGCGCTACCCTAGAATAATAGTTCCTTTAGTTTAAATATCAAACTACTTATTGAATGCAATGCAAATGACTGACAATATGATTTTAACGAAATTAGGCGATTTTTATTGGTGTTATTTACTGTAGCTTCTATTAAATACCTTATTGTTTGAAATATTGGCACCATATGTGGTTAAACAACCATTTAAGGGGATATATCTTTCAAAAGCTCTTACTTGCATGAACTTTTTCCTGTATAAAATGCTTTTTATCAAGGAGAGGGATACCTTTGGCCACATTGTTGTATGAACAATTTATACATCTCACATAGATCACTTTACGTCCCAACATAAGCTTTTGAGCAATCCACAGCATGCTTATCAGTCTTTCTAGAGTCAGTTCCCGGTTTGATATCGTTTGCAATATTGTGACACGATGGGTGAACTTTAAAACAAACAGTTGCATGAACAAGAACACAATTATCCAATTACAATATTTAGAAGTATTTTCGCCCAAAATGTAAAAATTTCTGGTAGAAAAGTATATAGTTACAATTTTTGCTTGTGAACTTTTCAAGGAAAAATGAAAAATTGTAAATAATACCAGAAATAAATTATATTTGGGTCAAAATACTTCTAAATATCGTAGTCAGATAATTGTAGTTTATGTTCATGCAAATGCTTTTCTCTAAAGTTCACCCAGCGTGTCACAATATTGCAAACGGTAACAAACCAGGAAGTAGCTCTAAATAGACTGATAAACATGCTGCCGATTGCTCAAAAGCTGTATGTTAGTGCGTAAAGTGATCTATGTGAGATGTATAAATTGTTCATACAACATTGTGGCCAAAGGTATCCGTCTCCTTGATAAAAAGCATTTTTTTTGTTTATACAGGAAAAATTCCATGCAAGTAAGAGCTTTTGAAAGATATCTCCTTAGGGGATTAATAATGGTAAATGGTACATGTTTTTGTAACTTAACACATCACAGAAAAAAAAACTGACAAAAGTGTGGGTGAGGAAAATGAAGATAATTCTTAAACATATAAAACATCATTTCAGTTGAGAGTGTTGTATCATATATATACAGCATTTATAGAAACTACTTTTTTTATAATCAAATTATGTTTCCTAATTGCTTAAATGATATTATCTCTCTTAGGTTTATGTAAGTTTGCTTAGTTATATGCATGACATTATATATGCAAGACATTTTCTACACTGCCTACAGCTCTTTTCAAAATAATATTACGCATGTAGTAGGTATTAAGATACATTACCCATTGTGTAAGCCAGCACAAAATAATGTATATAGCCTATCAGCAGCTATTGATTACAGTATTTTTTTAAATAACAATCAGGGGTGAAAACTAGCTAACAATTTCTAAAACTGTTAAACAGTTCAAGCAAAGGTCCAAATTGGAAAATGAAAAATTAAAAAAAATAAAATGTAAACCTGTCCTTTTTTTTAATTTTATGGCACCAACCATGGCTTTTGTGGTTATAATCAATTTCCATGCCCAATTTAATTGAAACAGAACACAAGTAGCAGTGGTTTGTGCGTCTGTATGTGAAATAATCCACGAGCTTTATCGAGTGGATTGTCGATCATACAGAAGATAAACCATACACTAACTCTTTAATACACTAGCATGCGTTTGTAATAAACATTGAACTATCAATAAAAGGTGTAATAAATTATGGTGTTAACATGCATAGCAAGAGTATTTAAGGTGAATAATACACTTATCAACTATTTTGCAAAGTTCTACAAGTTTGTAAAGCATTGAAGCAAGGCAGCATTTGTTCTAAAGGGTTAAAATGTACTTGAAAGAGATAAGTAAATACTTAAACAAAACCCTTTGCATTGTTAGTATTGTATCGTAGATATTACTAAATGCATGTATGTTGAATTCATTGGATGTCTTGTTTTGAAGTAGTTCTGCCGATAAGACTTAATTTAACAGTAACATTTTGCTTTATATACAATTTGATATTTAGTATGCCACATGATAACATAGTCATTTATACAAATGTTAAATCTCATTAATTATTTGCAGATAAATCGATTATACAACTAGTAGAGCAATGAACCAAAGTAAGGAAGAAGGCAACGATCAGGAATAGATACAATCAAGCACCACACCTGACCCAGGACAACGAATGGGAAAGCGACAAAAACGCTCGAAAACATCACAAACAAGAAATCCAATAGCTCAGCCCTTTCCCAATAGATGACCACAAGGCTGCAAGAAACAGACATCACAGTATGACAAAGACAAACACAAATAACAAAGAAAGGAAACACCGCCCTGGAATGGTCAGTAAGAAAATTACTGGAGAGTTTAAACTTGTTTTATGGTACTCCACCTCACCCTTAATTCTGATGTGGACCAAGACACATATGTGTTTGGTTTGTATGAAAGATCCCTAACTTATCCATGAATCATCTCCTATTACATATAAATAAAGATATAAAAAGGAGATACAACAAAGATAAGGACTCAACAGTACAAAAAAACAACAACTGAATATCAGAGCAAAATAAATCTAACAGTAAAACCCTGGTGGGCCCAACAACAGAGGCAGCATCAGGCCCCAACCAACTCATCTATAGATAAGTCTTTAATTCGGAACCGCCATAGAGTCTGTATATAACAGCTTCAAATATTATTAGGCAAGCTTACCACAAAGAGACAACACAGCTAAAATAACACCAACATCAAACAACAACAACGACGACAGCAACAGCAGCAGTAGCAGCAGCAGCAGCAGCAACAACAACACCACCATCTTGAATTGCCTTGCTTGTGTTATTTTTAAACTTCTCGGCTTAATCATGTCTGCCAGTGCAATTGTCTGATACATATTTTGGGATTATTCCAGACGAATTTGTTTCAATACTTGTCGTTTCGTTGACAAAGAGAGTATCACATTGAGTTAGAACCTCATTAGTAGAGCCTGGAAATGGTCTTGCAGCTATAATTGATCATCTCACAACACTCAGGGACGTAGGTACTGTATGCGCAATAAGCATGTGCGTACATAATAATGATCCAGTGCATGAGATTTCCAACAATGTGGTATGTGCAACCAGCAAAGCCGCAGATCAGCCTGCGCATACACGCAGTCTGATCAGAGCCTTTGCTAGTCGCTTGAGTATTCTATAATTGTTAAGCTACTGACTGAACACCATTTGGAGTTTCTAAGCTTAAAAAGAGGCTGCAGAGGCTCGTCCTAGTCTACACTTGTCAAAATGTCAAATTGTTGGAAATCTCATGTCGCGGCTCAATTATTTGACCAGAAAATGTGGGATGATTCTATCTCACTCTCAGTGTTGATGGGTTCTTGTTGACACATGTACTAAACTATTTCAAACCAATTTTGGCAGGGTTTGTGTTGGCATCGTCGCCTCATAGACCTTTGGAGGGCTTAGCGCCCCTAAGACAAACTGAAAGAGGTTTTGGATCATATGTATGATTTTATTTTGCCCATTTTAGCTCACTTGAGCAAAGTCACAAGGTGAGCTATTGTGATCGTTGATTGTCCGTTGTGCGTCGTCGTAATTATTGCTCCAAAGTACATCTCCTTAACTACTGGCTGGATTTTGGACCAATTTGGCAGGAATGATCTTTATATGGCCTTCTTCAATAATTGTTCAAATGGTTTCGGTCCGTTTCATATCTAGGTCACACATGATATAATTAGATTTTCGAGATGGAACTTAATTTTTTTTTCTTGTCTGAAACCACAAGGCCTACAACTTTGATATTTGGTATGTAGCATCACCTAGTGGGCTCATACCATATTTGTTCGAATTATGCTCCTGGAGCCATAATGGTCCCGCCTCGGGGTCACACATTTTACATAGCTTATATAGTGAAAACATGAACAAATCGTCTATTCTGAAACTACAAGGCCTAGAGCCATGATATTTGGTATGTAGCATCACATAGCGGACTTCTACCAATTTTATTCTAATAATACCCCTGAGGCCAACAATGGCTTCACCCCTGCGTTCCCTGCGGTCACATGTTTTACATGGGCTGAATAGGGAAAACAAGAAACTATCTTCTTGTCTGAAATCACAATGCAAGAGTATTACTATTTGGTGTGTACCTTTATTGGACCTTTGCCAAGTTTGCTCAAATTATATTCCTGGAGCAAAATTGCCCCATGCGGGGTATCACATGTATTTTATAGGCACATACAGGGAAAACATAAGACAATCTGGTGGTTTCTGGAACCACTAGGCACAGGACCTTGATACTTGGTACTTTTGTTTACAAGAAACAGGCATGTATTTAAAACAAATACAAATTGACTAGAATAGCGTGCTAATCTGAAACCACAATGCAAATAGTAATGTACATAGCTTCAAAAGAAAATAATTGCTATTAACTGACAATACAGGGGGGGGGGACTTTGTTCACTATTCTTTAAAAAAAAAACTACAGTATATAAAATGCAAAATGACAGATTTTTGCCCTCTGGAAGGTGGTGTGTTACATGTACAGTGTAACAGCCACATTAACAATGTTACCCTATAAAAGTCTGAAATCAATTTGTGAAAATACAAAGTTATACCTAATTCTTATTTATTGATGGGTTGATTCCCATTATAGCTTAGTTAAATGCAGCAAACACCCAGTATAAGTAGGAACGATCTATACTTATGATATTACAATTATATACGTTACTGACGTTTAAATATATTAGTATTTACTATTTAGTGCAGTGCTATCACTTGGCCATTGGCTAAACGATGTTTAGTTTCGCTTTTCACACGCAAAAAAATGTTTTTTTACACCAGAAACGATGTTTAATTTCACTTTTAACAATTGTTTATCAATAGAATGCTGTTTGGTGTTTAAAGGCTTACCGGATAGGATTACATGCCAATTTCAAAATGAAAAGGCTACCTTATATTACGTTTTATTCAGGGTCGTCAAATTCAACAGCTTACAATTCCAAAAAATTGATAGCAGTAAACTATTTGTATTTTTGAAATGGCCAGTGAATTGCGTTTTAGGGGCATGTTATTAAGCTCTTAAATATATATTGAGAAACTTATCAAATGAACCTGTTAAACAAATTATCAATGCTTTTATATGGTGAAGTCCATGAATATATCATAGGTAACGTGATTTTATGTCAGTAACATACTTCTGCTTGGATACTTTCGAAAGTCATCCCTCAATGAAACGAGCACAAACAAGCTTAGTTTTTTGCTGTAAGAGTGCTTAAGTATTGGCATCAAAATGCTTTTGGACATATTTGGAGTTACATATGAGCACGGATCTGAGAAAAAAGGTCCTTAAGGCATTCCAGCAATTATTGCATAATTAAAATTTGAAAAACACCTAAAACGACAAAATTTCACATGCTTTTATATTTCCGCGAAAATGTTTTTGTGGTTTGGTGTCATTAAAGAAGCAAACGTTTCTGATTATATTTAAAGTTATGTGTGAGTGACGTTGCCATGGCAACAATCAGGCCAAAATACTCACAAGTGTACACAAAGAAAGGTGGGCCACTTTAATTGCCTATAATACGACTTAAAAAGTAGTATAAACTCATACAATTTCATTTACATTCGCATCATAACATAGATAACGCACATGAATGCATTATATTTGTGAGATGTTTATACCGAGCCAAAAATAACCAACACGTAACTATAGAGACCATATTAGGTTTAACGTTCTTCTTGACGTCACGTTCCAAACCAGATTTCTCGGATCACTTTTAACCGTTATATATTTGTCAATTTTGAAGATAAATTAATGTTCGTAAGAGGTACTACTATGCAGAGGTAACATTGGCTAGATTTTGATTATCCAACCATTAGGTACTTTTTGTCATATCATTTTGATGTTACATGACAATTTGACATTTCTCAGAGGGCTAACATGCATCATCTTATGGTTTAGATATTGTAGTGTCAAGAACTCATAGTGGCCAAATTTTGGAGATCGACTGCCAGCCCAAGGTCTAAAAGTAGGAACGGCACTAGAAAGCTATGTATGTATGCGATGATTTCAGAAATCTCTGACTCATTTTGCATCTTACCAGTGAACTATGGCCTTTAGGCCCATAGCAGATGGTAGCTAAGTAGGAATGTTTTGGGCGACAAAACATTAATAAATAAGTAAATGGCTTCTGTCTATTCCCGTTTTAAGCTTAATTGTTCTAAAATAGCCAAAATCAGAAGCGGGCACGCAAAACCTAATTATCTGTCGTGTTTTCCTAATAATCTCATTACTTATTTATTAGCTCCTATTTGAGATAAGATTATTAATGATTTTTATTGAAGAAAATTGCTCTTATGGATAACGGGACAGCGTAGATTATTACCAAACTGCAGTAACCACGATACTGACATGTCTTATATTGCTAAAATGCACATTAAGAGCAAATATATTGGTATGAAAATAGATTCACGAATACAAAAATGACACAGGGCATGCACTTTTATCTCCGCCTTTCTCGTATGGTAGCTATCTTTTCTCCCAGGACCTTGCGTTTTAAAAAGCATCACACTCATGCTCATGGCTCCAGTATAGTGAGGAACGCACCGGCTGTCTAAACTGTAAGAGGCGCTTAAGGTAGGGAATTTTGTTTATTTATTTTCAGTAGCATTGCAGATTTCTACGAATACATGTAAATATGACAATACACGCAGAAAATATGAATGTGTATTAAAGTGAAAATTCACACTTTTTTCAAATGCAATTATTATAGAGCTTACTGTATGGTAAGAATAATCATTCATTTAATGTTTGTGAAATCTCTTCAATTAGCCTGTAATTGATTACTTTCCGTCGCCACTGGGGTCTAGCCATTTTAATAATAATAATAATAATAATAATAATAATAATAATAATTTTCAGGTCAATGAGCTCCTAACAAATGGACTGGAAGCACTATGACCTGCTTACACACTAGCAGAGCAGAATCGTAAATCATTGATAATAACCAAAATTCAAAATGTTTCGGAGTAATATTTTAAGCAGTGTGTACCTTGATGACTATATTTTGATACATTGGCCAATGTTTGATAGTTATTTCTAAAATTAAACCCTTAATAGAGCACAAATTATTACTATAGCAGACAACATATTTTGTAACAACTTTCTTCATTTGGGTACAATAAGACATAACAAATTAACTGAAACATTTTTAAATTGAAAAACAAAATACTTTTCTTTTAATAGTCGTAACATTCTAATTTGCATTAATCTGACTGTTGATTGTTATTAAAACAGAATATCAATTATCCAATAATTGAAATGAAGCAATGTATGGAACTGCTAGCACGGTGATTCCATGAGCCATTTAGCTGACCTGAAATAGAGGTTAATGTTAATCTGTTTAATGCCCACTACTGTAATATGGCAGCCCCCAGGTGTGAAATAAAGCCGGTGAATACTGCTGAAATTAACTTGGCAGATAAAGGAAAGATCTATGAAAATTTAATTATTACATTATAGAATCCTTATTTTTGATATATTTACATTTTCGAAGCAATCCTTTAATGAATCTTTAGATTTGTGCAACCGTTCATAGCCTCATAAATGACATAGATTGGATTGATAGCTGCCAAGCTCACTTGCACGTGCAAGACGCTTCGAACATCGAATTCATTGGCCAGAAGTGAATTCGACTTCTTTGATTTATTTCCCCACATGTTCCTAGGTCGCCAAATTGGACCAGAGCCAGCTGTCTGGTCTATTCAGTAAAGTCATTATGGACTAAAACTTCTTTATCCTTAGGACATCCACAGTATTTTGAAAAAAAAAAAGCTTTCGAATAGGGAGTAGGTGTGATTAATTGGTCCTATTCACTGAGAATTAAAGTTTTGCGTGGTAACGAAAGCGGACATAATGTGTTTATTTATAGTAGGTTTGGTTTGACAAGTGACGACTGCATAGGAGAAAACCTGCGCTCGGACAACAGTATATTTGGAGCAATTACACGCAGTTTCAATTAAAGATAGAGACTTACTTTTGACGTGTGCTGAATATTCCTTGAGGTACCCATAAACTTGCAAATTTTACTACAGGGAAGAAGGCTGGATATTTACTCAAATATGTGGAGCTCCACAGAAAATTTATCAAAAATGTCAATCTAGCACAAAATGAGAAGAAATATTGTTGCTACTATGCGAAACCTTTATATTTGGTCAAGTGTTATGATAAAACATATATGGACGCTTTTGTATTGATTCTATGGGAAAATTACAGCCGGGGCTTAACTTCTTTTGAACCATAAAAATCAAATGATTTAATGCCCCCCAACTTTTTATCTTAACATTTTACATTTTTTAATCACACACAATATCGGCCTATCGCCAACGGATGTAAATATCCACTTTACTCATTAGTTACTTGTTTAACCCGATGCGATGCATGTGCAACTGGGTATCGAGTAGGTATATATTTACATGGATAATTCTGTTTTTAACATATACAACAATGGCTTTTTACTTGGTCGAAAAACTCATACAATATTTTGCATTTGGAAACCTATCAAAAAAGTCTTACAGATATTTTCTCATTTTTCAGTTTATTCTTAGGCACTGATCTCATTTTTAAGAAAACTATTTCAGCAATTTAAACAATATTTCTCATTTTCTATGATTTAGAGCCTTTGAAGGTAACAAAAAAAAAAACAACTTCCATTAACTTCAATGTAATATAAAATTGATGAAATAATTTTGTTTGATTAGTATCTGTTTTTGAGACTGTTTGAAATAGGCGCTGATCCGATATTCTAAACATTTCATTTCTGATTGATTTGATGCAATTCTTGTACATGTAAAATAACAACACCACTGACCATTTTGAATGACCAAGTGTCATGATCTTTTCTGTGACAACGGAAAGTCACGATTTACGAGTCCAAATCTGTGTCACCATCATCGATCACCACATAAGAATTTAGTACACGGGGCGTTTTTTTTTAGAATGCTTGCTTATCAAAATAGCACTTGCTAAAAACTAACAGATATAACATCAGTTAAGCGAACAATGCTTGGTTGTTTTGTCAATTAATGGTTTATTATGTGACTGAAAAATGTAGCCGTCTGAACGTCTGCTTTATAATTATTTATGCATTTATTTATTTATTTATTTATTTATTTATTTATTTATTTATTTATTTATTATTATTATTATTATTATTATTATTATTATTATTATTATTATTATTTGTCTAAAGGTGGCTAAGGCCATTGAATTCTCTTCGTGTGACTGTTATCATTGCCGGTTATGCATACACATTATCCAGAATAAAATTTGGTCGGACAGTTCTGTTAGGAGGTTTAATGACCTTAATAGGGATGCTCGTGCTCGGGTTTAATAATTTGGTGAGCAGAATGAAATGTGACAGAAGCTGATTTCATTAAATTGTGTGATGATATTGTCATGAAATGCAAAAATGATTAATTGTTTTCGAGCATTTTGTGTCTGTTTCGCCAGAACATTTTGGATGTTGAAAGGTAAGACGGAATTTTGTTTCTTTCTCTTTATGCCTTTGCATTGCCAAAACTTAACCAGTGCCCCAGTTGCGGTTTAATTGTTTGAATTATATAACAAAACATAATTGATTTCAGTAGCCTACCCACAAAACATATGTTCTAGGTACGTAAAATAAACGGCTCACTAAGACGTTTCTTTTGAGCACCGATAATATATATACTTAACAGCAATAAAAACGCATATTTTATTACTGGCATAATTTTGTATGGAATCAAATCTGTAATTACAAGTAAACAGTTTGATAGTCATTGACATTGCATGATGTGTGTTTCCAATCAAAACCATTGAAAAAGTTCCACTCACGCATGCGCGACTCATGCATGAAGGCTTGTGGGGTCAATTACAAAAGTCACCTGGTTTATTTGACATCTGAAAATTGCTTTCTTGTTGAAAAAACTGTAATTAGCTTTTCAAACAGTATGGAGATTACCTTAGAGCATGTCTTGAGTTCTTTTTAGTCGCGATTACACGTGCAAAACTCTAATTCGTCCTTTTGATTCAAGTGCCACGAAAACTAATGATTTTCGCAGTTTAATCGGATTTGTTGTTTTTCAGTGTGAAATTGACTTTTATACAGATGAAACTTTAGGCAGCTTGCATGAGATGTTGGAAAAATCTAGCATTGAGTGTTATTAATGGGACATTACTCCTGGCATACTAAGAAAAGCACGGTTTAGAAACAAATTTACAAATACTGTATCCATATTACCACTGAATCAAATTGAATGAAATTTACACTGCTTCTTAATCATGATATGCACTTTACTTCTGGAGTTTAGAAAGTTAAGGATTCTTCAACGTTGATCCATATTTACGCATTAAGTTGTGGAGAAACAAACCGGAAGTGTTTAATGCACATGCATATTTAAATACGGAAAATCGCTTTAAACCGTATTGTTGAGCCATTTCTTACTTCCTATTATCCACAACTTATCACACGCCCAAGCAAGCCAGAGGTTTGATGATTTTGAAAATTAGTGCATAAAACATGAAAATCAAAGATTTTTGGCAAATGCAGTAAATCTCCTTTATTAGTGGTTTCTAATAATTTATACCGTTTTCCATTTTCTTACATTATGCTGTAGCAACACACAGAACTATCGGTTTCGAATCACGAATTTCACAACGGTTGGCACCGTTTTTATTGTTTTTAGCATTTTTGGTAGTGTCGAAAAATGATCAGGAGCGAATGATTTGGTCTTGTCAAATAATTTCATTCAAATAAAAGTACACTATTTGGCCTTTTACTAAGGTTTCAACAAGTTTGAAAAATATGCGTTTCTTTGGCTGACAAGTATATATTGAAAATGATAAAAAAAGTACATACTGTGAATACGCCCTAATATCTGAAGCTGGTGTATCCTAAATTTAATTCGATTTTCCCGTTCTCAATCTTTATTTTTCCTGAATATAGTACATGTCAATAAATGAGCCGTGACATGAGGTTTCCAACAATGTGGTATGTGCGACCAGCAAAGCCTCAGATCAGCCTGCGCATACGCGCAGTCTGATCAGAGCCTTTGCTTGTCGCTTGAATATTGTATGACTGTTAAGCTACTGTCTAAACACCATTTGGAGTTTTTAAGTTTAAATGGGGGCTGCGCAGACTCGTTTGTATCTACACTTGTCAAAATGCCACATTGTTGGAAATCACATGTCGCGGCTCAAATATAAACACTCTGTAAGTAAGTACCGAGTTTTTTTTTATATACATGAGTCTTATTAACAGTATTCCAAAAGACTGGAAATATAAACTAAGACATGAAATTCAAAATGTTCATATGGAATCTAACTTACTTAAACAAATAAGAAATAAAACACATGTCAATAAATTTGTTTACAATAATTTCACGAGATACAGTCAAGGTGCTGTAAGTAAGGCAGAGATCAAGGTGAATGAACAATTTTCAGATGAAACGCTTCAATGGAAAACTGTTTACCTAACTGTTTTTAAGTCAACGAACGATATTAAATTGCGCAATTTCCAGCATAAATATATAATGCGTATTGTACGAACACACCAGTTCTTAACAAAATGCAATATTGTTGGTTCAGCCCTGTGCGAATTTTACAGTATGGAGATAGAAAATGTTTCACATCGCTTCTGGAAATGTGCACATGTACAACAGTTTTGGACATCAGTGTCAGATCTTCTGCGAGTGTGTGATAGTAATATACTGAAACAAAACATTTACGTACGCCTGACGTTTATGTCTGCCAGTGCCAAATGTATGAACGTATTTCATTTAAATTTTCACATTACCAACTGTGGTCATTTAGAAACGTTTTTCACCTAAGAGAAATTCATTTAATCAGTAGAGCCGCTGACAAAGCAGCGAACACGAGTACCCTGAAAATCAAAAGTCACAACATCAATAGCTTGTGTGTCCATCATAAATCCCGAATTTTACGCGCATTTAAACACCACTGAGCAAGCTCTATAGTAAGAGGTTATGCTTGCTAGCTGTATGCATTGCTTTTACGACCACAGCCATTAATCTGTAACATACTCTGACGTCACAAAACATTGATCACGAGCGTGCGTGAAAACAAACAGAAAATTCATTTTTGGCCCAGCATTTTGATAATCAACAGAATCGGACAAATTTGATTTTTTTCGTAATCACAAGCATTTCAACATTAATGAAGACCAATCAGCACCAAAACAATTGATAATAGAAATTTTCGGATGATTTTGGAGTAAGGGGTAGGGTATAAAACACAGATTTAGTAAACCTTTGATGCATGACTTCAGCCATAGCTTTTGTTGTTCTCTTATGTGTAATTGTTGTCATAAACAAACACAACACGTTAAAACAAAAACGGTCTCAATAATGTTAGGTTAAGGAGCTTTGGAAGATCTTAAGTTGTTATTTGTTTAATTCAAAGGGAGGTAATTTCAGTTAATTTCGTAAATTAAAGGTTTTGAACTGCAATTTCGCTCGTTCAATAAGCAGATTTGGGATTTTTAGATGTGTTTTCATCGTTGGACAATCCTGGCTGCCATTTAACGTAAAATGTGTCACGTTTTGATGATTAACTTCCTGATGATAATGGAAAAAGCTGTGTGCACATTAGGTTCAATAACCCTTCAAGATAAGAAGATAAAATCAAATAATTACCAATTTTTGTGTGTCCGACGTTTGATAAACATTTTGGTTTTATTTTTGTTGTGAACATCTTAACTAGATCGAAAGATACAGTACCATGAAAATCGGACGTTTCTTTTTTGTTTGAGTATATAAACATAACAGTGAAAACAATAACATTTGAAATTAGCCACTCAAAACCTAAATGTGATGCCATAGCGATAAACTTTATAATCTTTTTGGCAAAATAATTTATTTTTCAAATCAAACAAATTAAAAAAGTGCCGAACATACATGTTTTCAAGTACTACCTCACACTGGTAAATGTAACGTCGTGTTGCTGGTATTTACGCGTATTGCCGGTACTTCATAGACCGGAAGTGGTCGATATTGGTGTTAATACTATATAGAAAAACATGCCATATGCCTAAAGGACGATAGAATTAGATCATTTTAAGTATTTGGCATGCACATGGCGATTTATACAAGCATTTAGGAATAGATTCGAGTACCGATCTGGATGATCGGTACTCGAATCTATTTCTAAATGCTTACATAAATCGCCATGCACATACTGAATTCTTAAAAATGATCTAGTTCTATAGTCCTTTAGGCATATGGCATGTTTTTCTATATAGTATTAACACCAATATCGACCACTTCCGGTCTATGAAGTACCGGCAATACGCGTAAATACCACTAAATCGACGTATAAAATTACCAGCGTGTACCTGTCTAACAGAATTAAGATAGAAAAAGAGATAGCTTTGCTTAATGACAAGCTTGCTTTTTAATATAAATGGGGAAAAGTTTTAGATAAACTTAACATGAAAAAACTCCTAATGGCATGTGGTCGGCGGGGGATTTTACTTTTTCTTTTCATTTTTTTAAAAATGTTTATTGCTGCACTTTGTGTAAAGGTTTATACATATCAAGACCATCACTATGTTAAGGTTAATTCAAGAATGTTTGTTAAGACATGTAAATGCTTTTCTTACCAATGTTATATGGAGTAATTTGTGTTTGTATTGATCTTTGCACGTTGTGTGAAAATAATAGAAAATAAATGATAAAAAAGTAAGTAAGTAAGTAAGTAAGTAAGTAAGTAAGTAAGTAAGTAAGTAAGTAAGTAAGTAAGTAAGTAAGTAAGTAAGTAAAGACTTTATTTTATGAGGGTGACTCAGTTGGTATAACCAATCTTCCCTGCGGCCCACTTAACACAAGCATAGCATACATGAAATAACAGACATCACAATAAACAATACAAGTAAATATGAGTAGAAAGAAAGTGATGCAAAATGAAAAGGGGGGGAGGGGGTTGAAAAAAATCAGCCTTAATAATATGCTCAGAAGAAAAAGTTTAGTCAGTACAGACACTGTTTGCAATGTCTTAATATTGACAAATACCTTACTTAACATGATTAATTTATAATTTCTTGCAAATGTGAAGATTTTCAACAAAACATTCTGAAAATATACCCCTTTTCTTTATCAAAATCACACAAAGGAGTCAATATCAAAATTCAAAACTAAACAATCAGTCTAGCGCCCCTTGGACGATTCCTGGCAGTATAGACGGAAATTCTCGCACCTGTTGCATATTTAAGGTGTTTAATAAGTTTCCAAGCGGCCATGAAGCGATTACGTCATGATGACGTCACTATGACCCTACATCAAGTGGCGTCGTTATCCGTTGTCTACCTGGCGGAGGCTTGTCACTTTCCTGCCAGGCTGTAGAACACGTGTTTGCAGACGATAAATTGTTTGTTCATCGCATCCCAAACTGCGTGGAACGTCAGCAAAACGTGTACCTGCTTCAAGAAGTCAAAATGCGGTATTTCTCTAATTTGGTGATAGCCTGAACGGCGACTTAAGCTTGCTTATAGTCGGGGAACCAAAGTCGCGTATCGTGCAAAACACACATTTTTTGCACCCGAAAGGTATACGGCTGGAATTTCGTATACTGATAATCTAAATAGTGCTTGATATGAAACCACTGTATAGCAATGCGACCAGAATTGCATTTCGCGGAAAAATGCATTTTTTGTATGCCACATAGGTCATGTTAAGCAATCTTTCAAAGCATAGAAATTTTGATGTTTTCCTTATCAATAAGTTAAATAGTGTGCTTTTGGTCTTCAAAAGAACCGCCTCATTTAATAGGTCCATTTAAGTGCCAACAACATATGTTTTGGTTGAGAAATAACAAAACTAATTTTCCATTACGCACTCGTATCTGGAGGATGGGTCTGAGAAGCCGTTTGACTGTTCGATAACACAATAATACACTATCAAATGCATTTAAAAGTATGGGTAGTCATTTGTGCACCAAAGTAATCTTCTTGGGACATTTTATTCTTCACAAATACTATGCGGTTATATTTCTGCATCTCAGACGGGGACAGACAGGTTTTTCATGGTGATACGATAATAGTTATACGAGTTTTTTCATATTTATTCTACCACTGTTAATGGAATTATTCTTTCAGTAGATAAAATCCCCTTGGTCCCTACAATGACCCTCCGTTTCAAAGCTGCTGTTAATATGGAAGATAAACATACTTTAAATCTTGATAAATTTCATGTATGTGTTAAACTGCTCTTAAGTTGTCCTGGTATTTATCTACGCACAAATTGGCATGGACTAAATTACTAAGTATCAAATTATCGTGTTTTCATATTTTTACTTTTCAGCTACTTTTTCTAGTTTGTCATAGAAAATAAAATAAATTGTCTTAGATTATGTCCCAAACGTCTGTCTAACTGTATTCAGTGTTTAAACACATTCAATTTAACATTTATTTATTTATGTAAAAATATGCAAATCAAACCACTTCAGCGGGAGGACAAAAGTAAATACGTAAGCACACACTTTTTTACGAGATATGCTTCCAAGCAATGTGTAAATAATTATTAAATACATTTTTGGGCAATAAATGCAGTTTTAGTGAGATTAGAAGAAAATAAATCTATAAATTTAATTTCAAAATGGGGGTGCCCTAATCTACATGCTTTAAAAATCAATAGCAGTATTCTTAGATGACCACCACTGCTTCTGAGGTCTATGCCGATGTTGTATTATTATATATACTCAATATTTTTCAGTCCTGAACTTTTTTGATAAAAATATATAACATTTTGAAAAATAATATTTTGACATGATCTTGCTGGGCTTCCGTAGAAAGTTGACTGCTCTGGCGTTATGCAAGTCGATCGAGTCTGCTATACAGTGGTTTCAGATACACCATAGAATTACCTTTGCAACCATACGAAATCCAGCTGTATACCTCTCGGGTGCAAGGGTTAGCATTTTTTCTACCTTGGTTCCCCGACTATTACACTGAATTTTCTCCGGCTTATTGCAATAGTAACAGCTCTTTTTCAATATCAAACAGTATATGCAATATACCGCAGCACGTGCACATCGTGTATTTTAAAATTTGGTTGATACAGTCTATTAGAGGCATTTTTGTCACACAATAAACAAGTACATGTAAAGTTACGATAATACAACTCATGTATACAAGAACTTCTAGCGATAAGGCGTATATTTTCCCTAGTTGACATGATTACAAACACCAAATTTTCAAATTGCCCTAATGTTTTTAAAATTGGTGTAGTTTGGCAGTAAAATATGCACAGCAGGCAACAAAATACGTTTCAAAGTGATTCATCATTTGCAATACCGTGAAAACGTGCACTTTCTACTCCCACCCCTCATATTAAGTCTTTATACTGGGTGCAGTTTAGGCCAAACTTTGAGTAAATCCATTGCTAGTTTTAAAAAAGTAAAAGTGCTCAAATATTAAGGATATGAGTGCTCTGCATTTCCAAAACATTACCGTATTCCCTCTGCGCATGCGTACGAAATACACCTAAAATTGTGTCGTTTGTCATTAGAAAGATGAAATTGGTGTCTTTCAGTTTGTTTTTAAATACTTCCCCCCCCTCGACCCAAAATGCCCTTTACATATGTTGTAAGTGTTTATAGCGACATGTCGTTGTCCAAAGGGCATCTTGGGTCTAGGGGGGGGGGGAGCATCTAAAAATAAACTGAAAGACACCATTTTCATCTTTCCAATGACAAACGTCACAATTTTAGGTGTGTTTCGTACGCATGCGCAGAAGGAATACAATAAGGTTTGGGAAATGAAGAACACTCCTATCCTTAGCAATTTAGCACTTTTACTTTTTTATAACTAGCAATGCATTTTCTCAAAGTCTGGTCTAAACGTCACCCAGTATAAAGACGTAAAATGAGGTGTGTGAGTAGAAAGTGCACGTTTTCACGATGTTTTAATTGGTGTATCGCTTTGAAACGTATTTTGTTGCTTACTATGCATATTTTACTGCTGAACTACACCAATTTTAAAAACATTAGGGCAATTTAAAAATTTGGTGTTTGTAATCATGTCAACTAGGGAAAATATACGCCTTATCGCTAGAAGTTCTTTGACAATGACATATCCAGTATTGTTGCTTTTTGAGGAAATGTAATTACTGACTAAACATTTTCTTCTGAGTATATATGTTTAAATACATTTGGGCTCTGTAAACCATCGAAACTGATTCGGCGGTGGAGGTATGAACACGAATATTAAAACTAAAGATCTTTCATCCACGTTAAACATTTCTTACTGAAATCACCAATCGTATTGGCATTTCATATTTCAATTGGAATGCTATTCCAAATTAAAGTACTTGAATAAGATAAGCTGTTTTTAAACATGTTTAATTTAGACTTTAGTGTTTTAAAATTTTTGTTTGAATCTGAACGCAAAGTCATTGTATCTTACTATAACACCCTTTAATTTGGAACATTTCCGTGGTGTAAAAAGTTGGTGAAATGCCTTGAGTTACCTTGAACATTAGCTTTGTTGACGAAAACTAATTTTTCAAATGACAACATATTTAATTGTCTTCGAGCATCTTCCAATGATATATAATCTTTACCAAATATTAATTTACATGCTCTTCTCTGTAACTTTTCAATTTTATGTAGATCAGAATTAAATAAATTCCCCTAAATCACACAACACTATTCAAAGTGAGGCTTAATATAAGCATTGTAAAATAACACTCTGTGTTGTAAAGAAAGGTATGTTTATATCTGAAACAAAAGCCAAAGGTATGACGATATCTGTTTTGAAACGTGTTGGAAATGATTTGTCCATGTTAAGCTGTCATCTATATGGACACCTAACACCTTTCCACAACTTGTTAATTGCAAATCAAAATTATCATACACAATTGCCAACTTATTATCTTTCATACATTTTCTCTTTTGCCTACTTGATATTAACATTAGTTATATTTTGTCTATATTTGTTATCATACCATTCTCTACACACTAAATTTTGAACAAATTCAAAGACTGTTGCAGATTATTTTCTAACGTATCTTTATCTAAACCAATATCATACGATGTCTTATCATCAGCATATAAATCTACAGATTGAATTGAATCTTCAATAAATAGGGGTAAATTATTTATAAATATCAAAAATAACAAGTGACCTAAAATGGAACCCATTGGTACGCCATATAGTACATTTCCAGTTTTGGACTAATTTGTATTGATGTTCACTTGTTGAGTTCTGTGACTTAGATACGATTCGAACCACGAAAGACTTAATTTATTGATTTTATAATGTTTTAACTTTTGAATAAGTAATTTATGGTCTACCAGATCGAAAGCCTTGCGAAAGTCTACTAAAACACAACCAACAATATAACCATCATTTATTACTTGTAACCATGTATCTGTCATATGAAGTAGAGCAGATTCAGTTGAATATTAAATAGATCATGAATAGGTCATATCCTCTGAATTCATTGTGTCCCAAATTTATTTCAAATTAATAAATATTTCGAAAAATCGAAGTTCCAATTTTCAATATTCAAGGTTTTTCTGTACATATTAATAGAAGGGTATAACTTTGCATTATTGTATAGCTACTCATACTGGTACAAGAAACTCCGATTGTTCGTGATATTAAATTTATTGTAACTATACGGTATATATTAAGCAATTTAATTTGGCTGTCTTGTTTATGTTTGTGCCAAGAATCTTATTTTCTATATTTCCAATATATGACTTAGCGTTCCCCACTTGGCTGGGAAAATTTCATAATTAATATGAAGTTATGAAATATACTTCTCAGGTTGATATTATCTTCTTAGATAACTAACAACTGTATTTAATGTAAAAAAATTGTCATAAATGCTGTTTTAAATATTACATACATGACGAGTAGAAGTAGATTGCTTAGTGGTTTATTTCCTTTTGGCTTGGAAAATAGAGCTGTTTTAATAGTTTTAAAATCCTTTTCGTTGGTCCAATTCATATTGCTTTAGCTTTTAGCTCACAGGTCAAATACTCAAGGTGAGCTATTGTGATCGGTCCTCATCCGGCGTCCGTCGTGCATAAACTTTTTCTTTAACCGACATCTGCTCCTGAACCACTGGCCCAAATTTGGAATAATTTCATATAAATGGTTTTCATGCCCTCTACCAAAATGGCTCAATAGTTCCGCTTCGCCGAGCAAATTGGCCACCAGAACTAAAAATGGATGTTTTTAAAACATTTTCTCCTGCGCGAATTCGGAGGGGTGGTGATAGGGGGTCCAAACTCCCCACCCCTTGAAAAACCACAAAGCTACTAAGCCAGCATTCAAGGTTGGGCCATTATCGGCACGCCATGTAAATGGCGTTTCACTGGCAGGCCGGTGATGGCCCGCTTTTAGTGGTATTTCGACCCTCTCTCCCCTCATCAACTAAAATACAAAAAAACAAAACGTTGTCAGGGTCATTACTTGACTAAACCTTAAGGATCCGCGCATGTCCTTAACCACTGGCCCATATAGAAAATGGTTGCCTATCTTTCTACTCGATTTTTATCTATCTACGTTTGTTTCAGATCAGAATGGAACCAGTAAAATCACTATTGGTATTTCTACTTATTTTACTGGCATGCAGTAAATCGTCATCACAGATCAATTTCTCTACCAACTGGGGAAGTGGGAAACGATCGGGCAGCATGTTCGGACAACGGGAGAGTGACGTCACTTGTTTTGCAAAACTAGAATACAATCTGTTAAAGAACCTGGTAGACATAATTCAGGTTTGTAATTTATTGTTTTTTTACCCTTAAAGCACCAATCGCAACAAAAGTCGTCTGCTTTTCTCGTCTGCTGAAATGTTTAAGAAGCCTCTATGGCAAACAGTGTGGACCCAAATCAGACTGTTCCTATAGGAGCAGTCTGTTCAGGGTCCACGTTGTTTGCTTCTATACTTAATTCGTCAGTAATGCTAGGCAATTATTTGCAGCAGACGACTTCAGCAGACGACATTTTCAGATGCATTCTTTTCTTGGCGTTTTAAGGGTTAAGAATTTATATATGTTTAAATTAAACATTTGGGCCTCGACGCGAGGAAATCTGTATTCAGGGTTTCCAAAAACCAGCCTACTTGACTACAGAGACTAGCATATTGAAATGTCTTGTAGCATGTTTAACTATTATCAAGGGGAATAATACATTTTAGGGATGCGCAGGCAAATCTGCGCCTTTGTTGTTCGCCATGGATCTGTATTCTGTAAGCCATTGATCAACTTTGATTGGATTTTGGTAAAAATGGTAGTCCTTTAATTTTCCTTAAAATTGCTTAACGTTTTCCATGTAAAAGTAAGTAAGAAGGCAAAGATCATGAATCTATACAATCAAGTACCACACCTGAGCCAGGACACCACATGGGAAAGTGACGAAACCACAAAACATCACAGACAAGAGACCTTTTCCAGCAGGTGACCACATGGCTTCAATAACCAGACACGAAAGCATGACAAACACGAAGCATGAATAACAAAAAAAGATCCACAAAAGAAGCACCGCCTTGTCTTATTGAATTTGATGAGCTGTCACAGGTCCATAGCTGAATGTTGGGCGGGATAATGTTTTCTCTGATCATTACCTTTATTTGTCTGAGGCTATGCCGAGTCAACCCACCTCCCCACACACACATTGAAACTCATTACATTGTTGCATTTTGTCAAAGGAATGTGACTCAAATTGGACAACTTTGGATCATAAAAGTATCATTCCAATAATAAAAGCCAAGTCTAATGCGTGCGAAGTGGACAGCTGCTCATCATTCTATTGCAAGTCTTTTGCCGTTATAAAATTACTATCGCCTTATATGGAACTTACCAAACTCGATCGGCTTTACGAGTTGACTTTACATCTCTTTTTGATACCATGGCCACACAGAATTGTTAACATCTGTGCTGAAAGCCAGGGTTTCTGAATCTGCTCCAAAACATTTTCTAGAACCGGCGTTGATCCCAAAACGAGGCTGTAAAAACCTAAGATGGTTGCGCCCTTATGATTACAAGTTATGTTTGGAATTTAGGTTCTTCGTTATTTGCTGTTACAGTCCTTCATTCTATGCAACATCATTTGGTTAGTTAGCTCTAAGTTGGACCACAAGGCCACGGCCATTAACAAACAAATTACGTCACCTGACAGACATAGCTTATAGCGTCCGAACTTATACAAGGGCCAGAACTATACTGATGCTAAGGTCTTTCAATTTTGCCACATCGACTACATGCCACCTCTTAAAGTATTAAAGCAATGGCACAGAACCAAAAATAGTAAGTGAGTATGATCAGGAAATACCACAATCACAAACTGCAGACAACCCCGTGGCACCGCGAGGAAGAGCCGCTCAACCATCACGAGACACCAGGAAGACAAATTAAGCAATCAGCTCTCTCTTCCCCATCAAGATGATTGCAATACTAGAATGGACATAAAGCAACGCACAACAAAACATAGAACAATCAACCCAGGCCCACACAGACCTAGATACCTATGTGCTATCTGCTCGAAAGCCTGTATGACAGATGCCATTGCATGTACTGTAAACAACTAATTTCTGGCAGGCATTTTTTGCGCTATTCATTGTCTAAACAAAAATCGCCAAAATTTGAGACCACGAAATACAGTTTCGAATTCAGCTACACAATAAGCAATGAAGGGACATTTATCTGAGTATATACGTTGGTATTGTATCAATAAACCAAACTTGTAACTGTAGTGTATGTTTATACATTGAGAAAGCCACGTCTCAAAATCGCTACTTTTAAGGAAAGAATATGTTCGCCACCAACTGGGAGCATATTATTTCCATTAAGAGTACCAACAATGAGAATAGAAAACAACTTTAAATGACATTAAATTGAGAAATCGCAGCAATTAAACAACGCCAATATATCAGTCTTTTAAAATAGTTAAATTCTGATGCCGTGACTACCAAGTGTTTTATAGTAATGAATGTGACTAGTGGCTGCATATTTTCTGTATTGGCATGCCTACAACAGAATTTAGTGGAAATGGAAAAATGAATATGACTGGAACTGTCCAAACTGTCAAGAAATCTACAAGTCATCAAATATCTACAGTGACCTTCAGAGGATGATGATTCAAAGTCATTCAACTTCTCTAACACAACCAAATTCCTGCCGATATTTCAGTTCCCTTACTGTTATCAATTCAGAACAGCACATAGCAAGTCTGGCCTCTAGCGACCTGTCATATAACGCTACGGGTCCCCACAGTAACGTTATCAACCATCGTTGCTGAAAACCATACTAGCAGTACAAATCTATGAGAATTTTTGAACATAAATTGTCAGAGTAAAATAGAGAAAGACACCATGTTGGATTTCTTAATTGCTTCACCTGATCCTGATATTATAATTAGGGCTGAGACATGACTGAATACTCAAATGGCTTAGTCCGAATTCTTACCTAACAGCCTAGACATTGCTGGCTTTAAGAAAAATAGGAATATAGACTCTCGTGGAGCTGTGCTTATAGCAGCCAAGAGAAAACTAACCCTATACAAACATACACGAGTAGTGAGTCTGTGGAATACATTAGTGAAACAGTCAAGCTAAAAACCAGTAGTCCCAAAAGAGTAGACGACGCCTACATAACATATCTGTGATCGTCAACAACAATTTGGAACATCGGGTTGACTTCTCAACAACGAATGAGAACAACCTGGATATGATCCTGCCAAGTCATCCAAAATTCAATGAAGGTGTAAATCATTACCAGCTACATGTATATGAAACAAAGGTTATGATACAGTGTTTCATGACACAACCATGAAAACTGCCCAATCTACCTGTGGAAGATGTAGCTGCGGAAGGTGGCAGATACCGGCGGGAGGGGGGGGGGGGTATGGGGGCAATCCAGTCAAATGTGCAAGAGTTTGAAGCATCCCTTGACTAGGAAGAAGATAACATTGACAAGATCTGGGATGGATTAAAGGCTTTGATGCAATCTACAAGAGACAAGACTGTTCCAACATTATTATGAACACAGAGACCAGAAGAAATATCCAAAAGAAACAGAGATCAAATAGCAAGTTAAGAGTAACAAGAACAAAAAGAGATAAGGACAGGTATAAGAGGCTCTAGCAGGACGTACAGTCTAAACTGTTGGAGACAAACTTACCTGACTGACGTAGTCAGTGATGGCTTCAGCAAGTAACCAAGGCGTGTCTGATCATATATAAAAAAAAAGGGCAAGAATCAACGTGTGTTGCTGCACTGAAGAACAAGAAGGGTTTCCCTAAGAGTGACAACCAAATCAAGACTAAGATCTTTAATGACCAGTTGGAAAGTGTGCACATCCATGAAGGTATGCAGAGTTTTCCAGATATGGGACTGTGCCTGTACCCATCAATGGAGAAATCACTATCAATCAGAAGGGAAAACTCGAACTTTTCAGACTTCTGCTTTTCAGATATATCACTTGACCAAGGTGTTTTCCCGCAAGACTGGATTGGTGCCATGATCGTCCAAGTGTACTAGAAAGAAGAAAACGCTTGACAGCTAACTACCGCCCTGTTTCATTGCAAGCTGCTTGAGCACATAGCTCACAACAATGTGATGTCCCACTTAAACAGGCACAACACACTCTGTTGCATGCAACATGAGTTCCCGAAGAAAAGATCATATAAACGTGAAAGTAAGAATGATATAAGCCAATATAGGGATTTTGTTTGTGGCCCTGTTCCTTGGCTATAACCAGTACTGGCTGGGTGAGTTTATGCTTTTATTTGGTATTATGTCCAAGAGCACTCGGATGCTCAACCAGCTGTGGTTCTGGATTTAAAGCGTTCCAGAAGACGGGGCCAAAGCTTAAAAGTCTTATGGTTTACAAGACATAGGTTTATCTCATACACCCGGGATTTTGTGATTGACACATTTCAAATACATTAAGGAAAGAGCTTTGTATGCCTGTATCTGCTTAGAATATTCAAAGTATGCATTTAATAAGAGAGATCGCTATTGTACTGCTGCAATATTTTTTCAAAAAGCAAACTCACTAACAATAATTATAACTTTACACCAAATTTGTTGTCAGCTGAGCTTCCACTGGTATTGTGGTAGCTCTACTACTACTTTGAAGTTATTTTCTGTTTGTACATAGAGGATCTTACATGAGTGCTCATGATTTATTGAATTTATTAAACGAGATGGGGAAAAGAGATAAAACGTGAGGCTTGCCAAGCATTTCATCTCTTTTCCACAACAAGTTTAATAAATTCAATAATACAGGAGCACAAATGTTAGATTCTATTTATCACATGATATTAAATTTACTTAAAAATAACATTTTGGCGTGAAAACGTCAATATTTTTTGCCATCTGTTATGCAACGTTATATAGACGTCATTACGTCACGCACTAATCTGATAGTTTATCGATTTTAATGCATGGCGTTATATCAATCCCAGACGCGACGTCATTAGTGGAGTGACTAGGACAAAAAGTGGCCTATTTCATAGAGTAGGTGGTGACCAAAGTACTACATTGAATGTTATATACCAAAATGTTTGTCATTTCCTGAAGTTTATGAATCTGCCAGGATACAGTGGCCATTGTTGGTGCGAGCTGAGAAATCCAAGATGGCGTCCAAGATGGCCGCCAGAAGTAAATACAAGAGGTTGTGGTATATGAATCGTTGTACTGATTTCATGTATCATAGTTCATCAAATTTATGATATTTATTTTTGTAGTGTATATTTGAACTTTTTAATGATACATTTAAATATGGTTTCAATTTCAAGGTCAAGGTCGAATTCAAGGTCAAATACTAAAAATAGTGAAAAAAAGTGCTTATTTCATAACTTTCTTTTGCTATTGTATCAAAGTTAACTTAAATGCGAAGATTTTTTTTAAAGCAAAGCAAACTAGAATGTATAGGCTTTAAATAAATTAAATGAAAATTAAAATGTGTTGCATTTCCAAATGTTCAAGATGGCGTCTTAAGACCCTTTATCAAAATAATAGAAAAAACTGATCTATAATTTTTAAAGTGATTTTTTTTCCATTTTCATTTTAAATGTAGCCATTATAGTATGACTTATCTTGAATCATCGAATTAATGATTTTTTGTAGTGTATGTTTGATTTTTTTGCGATACATTTACGTATGGTTACAATTTCAAGGTCAATGTCAAATTCAAGGTCAAATACAAAAAAATAGTGAAAAAAACTAAATAAACATTTCTTTTTCGTTTGGTAACAAAGTTCACTGGGAAGAAGTGTTATATAGCAAAGTAAACTACAATGTATAGAATTTGATCATTTTAATTAGAAAAAAAACTCTTTTGCATTTCCATGGATATTTTCAACATGGCTTCTTGAGACTTCTTATCAAATAATTGAAAAATCCGTTTTTTAACAAATCGACTGTTTTTTTTCTCATTTAAAATGTGGTCATTATAACATTGCATGCTGAATTATATATCAGCATATTTCTAATACCATAGAATTTATAAAACTCCAAAGAAATGGTGGTATTTTATGTTGTTACCTGGAAAATCCAAGATGGCGTCCAAAATGGATTCATATCATATTTGAATATTGTTTCAATTTCAAGGTCAAGATCAAATGGGAAATATTTGGTAAAAGGGCTAATTGCACAGCTGTCTTTTGATATTTTACCAGTTTTAAGTTAAATAGGAAAATAGTTCTATAACAAGCTGAGATTTTAAGAGGGCGTCTGGAGACCATGCGTTTGCCAAAATAATTAGAAAATACTATTTGTCAACAATATTTTTTTCAATTTTATTTAAATGTGGCCATTAAATATTTACTTGCTGAGTTATATGTCAGCATAGTTTTATTGCAACATTTCTGCAACAGGGCATATTGGAGCTGGTACTTTATGGTGATTTAGTTATAAATTCAAAATAATTGCTGGGTGACCCATTTAAAAAGACAATCAATTGTTATAAGTAAGTGTTGGTGGATATCATGCGACAGTCTGCATACCTGGTTGTAAAATTCAATCACAGTTTATAGCTATGCATTCGTTTTTAATTGCATGATGGTTGATGAGGCCTCAGAGACAGTGACAGAACTTTCATGCCTGATGGTAGTCTTTGGCTGGGACCACCTTGGCTCAGATTGTCTTTAGTTCTGACTATCTGTCAGTGGTGAGCCAGTTTCTTTATTCCGTCATTGTGTGTTAATTTGATTAGATAGTTTCTCTGTGATAATGCATTGCATAAGTTAGGAAGCCAACAAATGTTATGTTTTGATAATAACAGAATAAAAGGGCGAAAAGTTGGCGCTAGTTAAATGCATTTAGCCTCTCATTGTCTTAGATTGCTGTCCGTTTTAAGGTGTTTGTTCTGTTGTTTATTACTTTTGTGGCTCCCAATATTTGTGTGGATTCTGTGTTTAGTCTTTGCGTTGTTATGCACTACTTAGTGTCCTTTCTAGTTCTTCAATCATCTTGATTAGGAAAGGACAGCTAGTTGCTTAACTTCAATTGTCGTGCTGATGTCTTGTTACTGTTAGTGTTCTGTGATTTTCCTTACAATGCCATGTGTTGGACTGCAGTGTGTGATTGTGTAAAACTATCAATTTGTAGTTAATATTGTTACCTAGTAAATCCAAAATGGCGTTGCAAATTTATGAAAATGTAGACCTAGGTAAAAAGCTGGAAATGAAACTGTAAAATCTGAATATGTGACTGTAGGAAACCAAAAGTAAAAAATTATTGTATTTAATGAAGTAAAGCATTTAAATTCTGAAAATTAAGCCTTAAATTCAAATTCTTAGGTTAATGTCAGAATTCTGTCATATGTGTGACAAAATCAGCAAGCCGAATGGCAAAGGGTCATCAAGCATGAAGAAGAACAACAACCTTTAGCCATGGACACATCATTTATAATATTACGCAAATAGTTAGTTAAGAAAATAAAATGAAATCAGTCAAAGCCTGATTTGCCCAAACGTCACCCTTAAATTATGTAAGTATCGAGTGCCTATCTCAAACTTTATTTCAAAATCAAATAGTTCATCGCATAATCTTAACATAAGGTCATTATCAAGGCAAGTAAGTCAAACCAATCGCACTATAATGCTATAAACAATGACCAACTCCATTGGTCTATTGAATTTGACCTGTAAAGCGCTGCGACTTCTTTAAGTCTTGAATGAGCATGGTATGCATTTTATTATGTTTTGATGCATGCAATTAGTCATATATGAATCATGAGTTGTCATTTACTCTTTAATCAATGATGACTAAATATTGCTGATAACTAAATATCAACGGGTACATGTGTTGTTGTAGTGAATATATTAATGCATATATCATTATCCCCCGCCACTGCTACCCAATGCATTTAGAAATAGTATGACCAGGAAATATCACTATCACAATCTGCAGATGAACCCATGGCACTGGGAGGAAGAGCCACACAACAATCACGAGACACTAGGAAGACAAACTAAAAACAACCAGCTCTCTCTCTTCCACATCAAGATGATTGCAGAAGCGTGTGTGCACATCTATGCATTCAACAAACATATATTGATTTCACATATATCTGTGCAGTCGTAAACGAGGTCATTGTAAAACTCAGGCCGCATAACTAATTGGCTCATGAGCTGTGGAACCAGCAGATCAGACTCACTGTCAAAGACATACACATGCTCAAATGGGTCTACTATAACCACTACATTGCATAAAAAGCAGCAACTGGTAAGTGCACCGAAACTTTTGCTACAAAAAGCTGTCATCTGTTGGGGGAAGTTTGTTAGGTTTCCATGTTTTGTGTTTCAGAACCTTCTCAGTTCAGAACAACAATTAACAACATCATATAACAAACATGCGCATTTGACACACACTTGCATTACTCCAAAAGGCAAGCGTTCGCATTTTCCCAACTACCTTGATATCGTCAGCATTTTAATGCATAACATTTAATATCTTGTTCTACCCAACGCTGCATATAGTTCAACAGGAGTCACATCCTGCAAGACAGAACATAATCAATTAATCTGTCTGTGGTCCTCTTTAGGCAGCCACTTAATTGATGGATGATAATGATATGTCCATAATGTTGATATTTAATCATCAGAAAAATTTATTAACATGATTTAAGAAGATATGGTGTATTACACAAGGTCAAATTCAAGATAACAAAGGAGGTGCTCATTGTTTATAACCTAATTGTGTGCTTTTGACTAATTAAGTTACCTTGAATATGAACTCGGTATTATTGTATATGTTACGATAATGTGATGATCCTTTTGATTTTGTGATGAAGTTTGAGACAGACAGGTGGTACTTACATGTTAGTGCAAATCAGCCTTCGACTGCTGTGTATATCAATTTTTTATAGCAGAAATCGTCATAGATGGATATGTCCAAGGCTAAAGATAGTTTTTGTGCTTCGTATTGTATGACCCTTTGGTACACTTTAGCTACATTTGACCATCTCAGTGCTTGCATTAGTGGAAGTCTGGGTGTCAGAGACTCCCAAAATTTGGTCTGTGACTTCCAAAACTGGATGCTAGGAAGTCAGTGACTTCAATTTCGAGGGAAACCAAGCTTATGATTTAGCTTTGACTTCCAGATGATGAACCTTGGAAGCTGCATGACTTTCTGGTTTTGACAGTTAGTGCAAGCACTGTCATCAATGACTCAGTTCTATGACTTAGATAAATCCAGATATTTGTTCAGTATAATCAGTTTAGGATTTTCATCCATTGCATGGCAAAAGTACTTAGCAGTCAAATGATTGGTCACACATTCATCTCACAATGAAAACCCATGCCCCACTTCAAGAGGATAACCACTATGCATCTTACAGGGGACACGAACCTACCTCACATGGAGTTATGATTAGCCTCACTAGGGAGATGACCAGTATCATAAGTCTATGATCTTTGTCACAAATGCATGACCATCTTTTCATAGGGGGCATCTATCCTACTCACAGAGGTCCACCGCCCACTTCATTTGAGTCACAACTAAACTTGGGACGTAATCAACCAAACTAGGAGGGAACACTTATTAGTGAAGCACCACCCACCCATCAGGGAAGAGGCACAGTCTGTCTAAACTAGGACCACTATTGGCCTCGTGGGATGTCTACAGCCAACCTCATAGGATTTCCACGACCCTATACCAGCCTCATGGGGACAATGACCTGATTCACCAGCGACTAAGACCTGGTTCATCGGGAACCTCCATTAACCAACATCACGGATGAGCATGTTTCACTGACAGGAGTGCGCGAGTCGCTTTGCAAAAAGCTAGTTTAAGCCCTCCAGTAATTTCATTCCCTGACCATTCCAAGGCAGTGCTTCTTTTGTGGATTTTTTTTTGTCTTTTCCATCCGCGATGTCTTTTTCTTGCAGCCTTGTGGTCACCTGTTAGGAAAGGGCTGACCTTTTGGTTCTATGTATGTGATGTTTCATTGTGCTTTTGTCACTTTCCAATATTGTGTCCTAGGTCAGGTGTGGTACTGATTGTATCGATTCCTCGTCTTTCCTTTCTCTCCAAGTATCTTTCTTTGCTAGAAATCATGACTCAACTCAAAGGGGTGGGCTCGAGCGCGAGCATAATCCATACAATAATATGCTCCAAGAGGATGACCACAACTTATCCCACAAAATGAACAGCTGGCCTCAAAGGTGGACTACAACACATCTCACAGGGAGACCATCATCCACCTCAAAAGTTGACTATGACATGGCCCCAAAGAGGATGGTCATAACATATCTTAATGGGGATACAGCACACCGTATTTTAGGAAACGACTGATCACATACGTGTTAGACAGGACTTGTCTCAAATGGGATGAGACCAGCTTTACTAAGGGCATATAGGTCTTCAGCACTACGCCCAACCTCACATGGGATATGGGTCCGACACACATAGGATGGCTATGTACTAGCTCACAGAGGGGTCATAACTTTGTTTACAAGGAGCATGGTTCTTAGGGGTCATAACTTTGTTTACAAGGAGCATGGTTCTTCTAAACGGGTTCACGACCAACCTTGCGAAAGCACTGGCCTAATGCCCAGGTCACACATTCACGGATCACCTCGCCAGTTCTACTACGGATAAAATCTCACGGATGACCCAGGAAATGCCAATTTCCGTAGTCCGATACGGATGCACTATATTCGTAGGATTAAGTACTACTATGTATGATTACGGATGCAATACGGAAAGCTGCGGACCAATATGGATTGCCATGAATGATGCCGGATTGTATCCGTGGCTAATCCGGTGTCCAGTTCGTGAATGTGTGACCTGGGCATTACAGAATGACATGCTAGGATGACAAAAACTCAACAAATTGGGCACTTAAAAGGAAAAACGACAAACCCATCTGATTTTATCCCTGATAATTTATATGCCATACCAGAAACCTGCCTTTATGGTCATAGTTGAACTTGACAGAAAGCAGAATGGAAATAAAAAAGAAACATGGATTTCATGTACATGTAGACAAACGTCCCACTTAAGTTAAGTGCCAAAAGATGTCAGACTTTTTAAAAGCTAATACTTGTATGACATAATATTTGACAAAAATAATAGAATTTGAGGCTCAATTTACAGGATTTAAATGCTGAAATATATTAAATACAGTTATTTATTTTATTCTTTTTGTTTTCTACGTTCACATATTTAGATTTTTCAGGATCATTTTCATTTTTCTACATGGGTCTACTTTTCTATCTATTTTGGACGCCATCTTGGATTTTCCAGGTAACAATAAAAAAAACCCCATCATTTCTTGTTAGGTGTATAAATTTCATGGTGTCAGAAATATGCTGCAAAAATAATTTAGCAAGTAATACTATAATGGCTACATTTGAAATAAAAAAAAAACATTTTTAAATGGTAGATCTATATTTTTCAATTATTTAGATAAGGGGTCTCAAGACGCCATCTTGAAAATCTCCATGGAAATGCAACAGAGTTTAATTTTTATTTATTTAATTGAAAGCCTATACATTCTAGTTTACTTTGTTATATTACACTTCATCCCATTTAAGTCAGCTTTGGTACAATAGCAAAAGATAGTAATGAAATTAGCCATTTTTTTCGCTATTTTTCGTACTTGACCTTGAATTTGACCTTGACCTTGACATTGAAGCCATATTTAAATGTATCGTTAAAAAGTTCAAACATACACTACAAAAATAAATACCATTTATTTGATGAAATAATATACATCTATTCAGTACACCAATTCTTACACAACAACCCCTTGCATTTATTTCTGGCGGCCATCTTGGACGCCATCATTGATTACTCAGCCCGCACCAACAATGGCCACTGTATCCTGGCAGATTCATAAACTTCAGGGTATGACAAACATTTTGGTATATAACATTCAATGTAGTACTTTGGTCACCACCCAACCTTCAACTGAGCCTTGAAAGTCACCCTACTACATGTGATAGTATACAATTATTGACTTATGTTGAGGTGGACATAGAGTGTTATTGAACAGTAAACGTCATAATGACCGACGCAGAGCGGAGGTCAATATGATTACGTTTACTGTTCAATAACGCTCCATGTCTACCGAAACATAAGTCAACAATTGTTTTATTATAAAATTAATGTACGTTATGCATTTCCTGTCATTTTATACCGTTAAAACCATTGAAGTTACGGATGGATCATGCGAAATTACTTGACGTTCTGACGTCACTTCCCGTAAGCCATGTAATATTACCTCGTACCGTGACCTTTGCAACGTCACGTCCGGCAAACCATGCAATATGTAGTTTTATTGACTCGAGAGGATATGCATCTGGGCCATTCAGAAGGTGTTTATTTATAGATTATATAATAAAAGATGTTATTCACGAAGGAACATTAATTGTAAGTTTACATCGAAAGAGGTAGCAGGTCAGCTTCTGCATATTTAAGAAATAGATCAGCTCCAGCAGTGAATTGTTGAGTAATAATTCACGCACTGGGGCTGATCTATTTCGATTCTAACCCACAGTAAACGACGAAGACACATTCGAAGTCTTCAGCTTCTTCCAACTTTCCGCCATTGCACTGTAGAACTCCCGCCAATTCTTAGACTGCGTCGCATACCTTTATATGTAATTGTAACGTCTTTCAAGCGTAAAAACGACCTTACACCGTCTAACGTTATGAGTGACGTCATTTTCTAGTGACGTCAGCTATCACACACTTTAGCAGTGAATTATTATACAATTATTGACTAATGAGGCATTGGATATGATGTGATATCGACCAGATAATACCAATATTGACCGAGGCAAAGCCGAGGTCAATATTGGTATTCTCTGGTCGATATCACATCATATATAAAGCCGAGGTCAATATTGGTATTCTCTGGTCTATATCACATCATATCCAATGCCTCATTAGTCAATAACTGTTTTATTATATAACATTTAGTGAAAGATGTACAGGTATTATTGCACCTGGAAAAAAGTACTGAACTTATATACAAGTTTTGGGACAGACAAGCATTTAGCAGAAACAGTGCAACCCTAAATAAGACAACTCTTTTACTATTGCATATATGTTGTGCATGAGTGTCATCATTCAACATTTACAAACAAGAATTCTAACACACTTCGCATGTAGAGCCAATGATAAATTAAGTGTGATATGCCAAACAATAATTCACAGCTTTGAAAGCGCAGGGAAAATGTGCGATAGCTGACGTCATTTGTTACTGGTAAATGACGTCATTCATGGCGTTAGACGGTATAACGTCGTTTTGACGCTTGAAACACGATACAAATACATGTAAACGTATGCGACGTGGTCTAAGTATTGGCGGGAGTTCTTCAGTGCAAAGGCGGAAAGTTGGAAGAAGCTGAAGACTTCAAATTTGTTTTCGCCGTTTATTGTGCATTAAAATCGAAATAGATCAGCTCCAGTGCGTGATTTGTTGCGTTCTCAGCATCTACGACATGATTATTAGCCACGCTTTAGAAAAGCAGAACCAGAACGGAAAAAACAGCAAGGAGTCTAATTTTAGTAACTAATATACACTGGCAAGCGCGCGCAAGCCAGTGAATATGACAATATATTGACTGGCCACGTGAGCGCTCTAAGCCAATGAAATTCAGTCTTTTTTCTTAGTTATATAATAATGTACGATATATCACAGTTTGTTACCGTTGGCTCTATAGGCGAGGTGTGTTAGAATTTGGTATAAAGTTGCACTTATTTTTTATGGTGTAATTGTACCACATGTTATGGTAATTTGTGTTGCACAACATTATCGGCAGATAATTAACAATTTAACTAATTATAATAAAAAGAATCTGTAATTAGAACAAATCGTCTTTCACTGTTGCGCGTTTTTCATTTATCACCCACGTGCGTTTGACAGAAAGGAAGTTCGTAACGGAACTAACAATAACCACAGCTGTACCTTATTAGTTCTTGTACCTCATTCGGTTTCAAAGGCCATAAGCAGGGTACACAGATTGCAATTTGATATATGCGCATGAAACATTTTAATGAAGTTCGATTGTTTAACAGAGCCAGCACATGTTAAAATGGTGCATACTAAATAGGCGATGAAAGAACGCATCTTGAATGTTTGTTGTTCACAGAAAAACTGTGAGCTGAGTTGCCACCCCGTTTTAGTATAATATTACAGCAACTTGAGGTGAATGTTTCTCTTACTAGTAATAAAAGTTGAACTTTTGCTCCCGATTTTGTTTTGTTATTTCTTCTCCGAATCAATCGAATGGAATAGTACATAGCTTTTAAAGCAGATGAAATGTTACAGCAAGACCAGTGATAGTTCAGTTGCCACCACTATTGATGTAAAGTTACACTTATGTTTTAAAGTGCACCTTGTGTTGGGGAAATCGAAGTCCAACCAAAATCCAGACAGTTATAACCGCTTGATAGTTGCACATGATAAAACTGAGTACATGTACAAACCCAACAGTGCCAGCATCACAAGACAGGGCTCAATGCTTGATTTATAATTCCTGTTAGGGACAAAATTGCTTTATTAATATTTAATGTCGGCTTTAAATTTCTATCAGGGGTTGTGTTTTGAAACATTGACATCAAGAGTTAAAATTAATGGTTATTGTGATTGCTTCAAATATAAACGGTATAGTAGTAGTAGTAGTAGTAGTAGTAGTAGTAGTAGTAGTAGTAAGTATTAGTTGTATGAGTAGTACTTAATTAGCAACTTAAGCATATACAGCACATCGTTACTGTGGTATTGTATAATAACAATAACAGACAAATAATTTTATTTCGCAAAAGGCCAATCGCCCATTAGTTACACTTATAAATATAACTAACATATACCAAACACATAAAACAAGAGATCTAGATAAGTCAATATCAAGGAATAATCTCTTTAAATTTTGCGTTTTGCATTCCTGTATAGTGTCCCAGCTAAACAATAGGTTAATACCTCATTCAGAATGAAAATTTAACAATTTTAGCTGATAGCTTTGGTTGAATGGGAGAATACTTATTGTGGAAGTCATATTATTTTCATTGAAATTACGACTCATTGAACACATTAAGTTGTATGATTTTCGTATGTTTACGGGAGATAACCACTTGTATATAGAGAATGACAGGAAGTGAATCGATGATGTTTGATTAACACGGATAGATAGATAGATAGATAGATAGATAGATAGATAGATAGATAGATACCAAGGACATTTGGAAAGTACGTAGTACGGTCATTTTGTCAGTAAACTATTAACAAAGCCATTTACGTTTAGTGCTAGTGGATTCTGTCAAACATGTACCTTATATAATTGTGAATAGTGTACTATTTGTATACTGGAAAAAGCATAATGTCCATGAAATACATAGCTTTTGAAAATGGTGTAGAGCATTATTTGTTAAATCAGATGATTTTGCATCATTTTGTAGGCCGTTATAAGGGTAAAGTTATTATACAAGCAATGGCTGGCATAGCTTCATGCATATCTAGCAAGACAGCAGTACCAACACTGTTTACAATATAAGGCAATAGATTTATTTTTACGACTGAAAATCTCATGTCACAATGCATACATTTACATACCTGGCAACAGTTGAAACTTGTTCTACATTGGTATTTTTTATCAAGCACAGTGTATGGTCTTTGAAACGAACCTATTAGACCTATTAAACTCTTATAATTTACCCATGGGGTACACTGAGTTAAGCTATGAGTTGACGTTTGGTTAATTTTAATTGAAAAAAGTAGCAAACACCATACATGGAATGCCTTGCAAGTAAAAACAGTTAACTGTGTGGTGGTTAACGGGACACCATGAGAAAAAAGTTTACCTTTAGTGAAATGGGAGGGGTTGAGTTACCCGACCCACTTCTTGAAAATACGGGGCTATGGCATCGGGAATACTTTTCTTGAATACAGAACAACATATTTGCGCGGCGAAATGTTTTTCATACATTATTCGCTACAAATAAAGCGAAACATATACTCAATGGGCACATTTCGTGCTCTTGTAGCGACCAATATATAGGAAAAGTATAAAGAAAACTTGCAAAAAGTCTCATTTTGGAAGGTATCCTACTTCTGTATATATATATATAATCAACATTAGCCGGATGCAAAGACGTTAGTCGTGCGAGCAGTGATCGCAGGCCATATTAACAGAAATAGTTGGTAACAACGGGTTATGAGACGACTATGGCATTAATAAAGTACTAAAAAGCATTGTAAGATCAGTACATGCGGTTTTGGTATTTACCGCATCTGCGAGAAGCCAAGTCTCGGACGAGCCTGTATATCCACGCAATCTCGCATTGCACAAAGAGCGTGCGTAAATGGATGTAGTATCAGACCAGAAATAAGGCTCTGACTCCATTAAATAGCTGCGCATGGATGATTAAAGCTGCATAGTCTGTAACTTTTGATCTTTAAATTTTATAACTAATGTTTCTATTTTTCAAGAACACAGTAAAAAAAACCAAAATTCAGGTATACATTTTACCAATTTCGTAAATCTAAACAAATTATCAGTACCAAAACCACAGCATTTATGTTAAAATTAACTGTCTATAATTATTGGAGGGACGCAAATAATAACCAACACGAGAAAACACCTGTTTTTAAAGATAATTCACTTTTCCGTGCAGTTTTCAGCTAAAGTGAGCATATTTATTGTGAAAGCGTAACTTAATTCTACTTTTAGCTAGGCGGCTAAGAGCCAAGATTGTGCTATTCCGGATACAAGCATGAAACTTTCCACACTTGTTAAGGTTGGTGAGCTGATAATTTTTAGATATAGAACCACTTCGACAAATTTCCTCTGCGCATGTGCAAGGCAAAATTCACTTCCGTTATAGAAAATTTGGTCTCACTTGACTACACAGACCAATATTTGCGTTCAACATGGTGAAAAATCGACCAACTATATCTCTAGATGTCCTAAAAGACAAAAACAAATATATTTTAAAATAGTTTCCAGAATAAGGCATGCGCAAATTAACTAATACTTCCGGTTATCTCGTTTAATGTCAAAACGGTAGAAACCATTGAATAAATGGAATATTTATATTTTTTGACTGGGAAATAAATGTGTTTCTGCACAATTATTTATCCTATAATTTTTGCTACGCATTCATTGACGCTAAAGAGCCACTGTACCCTAACAGTGCAGTCATCGCGGGTCGAGTGCAGTCGATGAGGGAACACACTATATTACTTTGGTTTACTGTGATCCATTCTATGAGCTAGTTCTTTACAGCTATTCATTTTCATGATGATGTTTTCAGTTGCAAGGTATTGTAGTCCATTCTGGGAAAATTGGAGCCTTTAAATTTTTAAACTAGCTAAGTACCCGCCAATTTATGGATAGCCAGGTTGATTTTTTATGTGTACGAAATGTGCTCACAGATTAATGAGACACTATTTTAGTCATTAGTTATGATTAAATACCATCACATACTGGAGAATACAAATAAGTGAATGAATAGAATGTTTTACATATTTCTGTTTATTTTTTGCGAAGTTGCAAACCATTTTGTAGCTGTACGCAAAATTTGAGTAGTCTAGGGCATTGTACTAGTAGTCAAGGGTCTAAATATAATCAATTTGTATGCAATCTATGACCCGGTCACTGGACCAGAACAGCCGATATATATATAGTACTATGCGTACAGTATGAAAGTAAGAGAGGGGGCAAAGATCAGGAATCAATACATTCAAGTACCACACCTGACCCAGGATACCAAATGGGAAAGTAACAACCACCCAATTTAACGCCACAGACGAGAGCCAAAAGGTCAGCCATTTCCCAGCAGGTGACCACAAGGCAGCAATGGACAGACGCGAAAGCATAACACACACAATACAGAAATAACACAAATGATCCACCAAAGAAGTACCGCCTTGGAACGGTCAGTAAAAGTATTTTACTGGAGGGTTTAAACCAGTTTCACTTGAATAACTTTCAAAATGACCTGCCCTCAGATTTCGAACTTTTGCGCATAAAAGTACTCATATTTTGCATTTTATCGAAACTAACTAAAGTAAGCATATATTCCAGTACATAAACAAATGCCTTCCATCCTTTTTTCAGGGAAAAACATCACCTTTTCGGCATAACTCAGGTGCTGTATCAACTAACGCTTAACTCACATAAATTACACATCTGGATATATAAGTGACAATAATAAGCACAGAATATGTTCAAATGTAAAAAATGACATGATTTGACATGAATGAATTTCTCTTGTTATGCTGGGGACATGCATGGTTTATCCATTATGTTCTTGAATGACTACATACCGTAATGTAACTTCGACTGTAGCTCATGTTATGGAGTTTACTGAAGAGTGCTTGACTGTCTTTTTGGACTAATGTCCATGTATTGTTATGCGATTATTTTTGGTTACTTGGCACCTGGGCCAAGATGACAAGATCACGTTGATCTTATATACAAACGTATACATTTTCAAGGTGACATTTAACCAAGAGAGCTGGCAATATGTGCCATAATCTGTATGTAAGCTGATATGACACAGCCTTCTCAAAGGATTTCAGTTATTTAGCAATACCAGTTTTGAAAACAATCATCAATTTACAGAAATGTAATGTTCAAAGTTGCCACCACAGACATTGGATAGCTGTATTTTCTACTTCTGCACCCTTGAAGACAGCCATATTTCACAGGATCAAGAGAAGATATTGATGCTTGTTGTATGGTTATCCACAGTGGACTGTACATTCCAGTGTCTAGTTCTATCTATCACAGTTTGCTGGACTTGTTATTCATTTCCCCTGTTCTAGTAATGACCCTAACACACGAGCCTTGATATGCTGCCTTTAAAATGTGCTGGTACAAAGCAACCTCTCGTAAGGGCTGTCATTTCATCGAACAAACCTTTTTTGGTAAACAAATGTTATCTAGCCATGTCTATGTTCATGCAGGTGATTGCATGTTCTACCGTACAGAATTATGATGAATCGTTCAATGGTGCAGAGGTTATATGTAGGTGGCTTTTCAGAGAGAGAGCTCATTTTTACAAAATACCCAGTTACAGCTGGAAAGCTTACCCACCGTTTTCCACGACCAAGGAGAAAGGGTGTTTTATTGCAACCTGTGAGTGAATGAAAAAAGCAAGTCAATTTGATTTCACACCAATGATAGCCTTTGACTTTTGTCAACCCCGCAGTTCATCCATTCACAACTGTTGCACCACCGGTATGACCAGAACTACTACGTCAGTATCAACAGTGCAACTGCTTATTTTCTTGCAAGGCCTTTTAGCTGCTTCCGAAGCACGAGCAAATATTCTTATATCTGCCTCCTCATGCATTCAAGGCGCAAATGAAGGCATATCACAAGCTGGGCACACTTAGACCGAGCTTCATCTCCCCTAAAGTGCAGGGTTCTCTCTAGAGTGTTGCCGCACTCTCCCCGTGCAACACCTGATCTCAACCTGTGGTTATTGTTTCTTAGTTGGCATATCTTATGTCCAGGAAACACAGCAGTTGGAAAGATAAAAAAATAGTTTATTGTCATCGTCTCACAAGAAATCTTCCCAGTTTTTTTGTACGACAGTTATTCGATGGACCGACACGCCGATGGGTGTTGTCTCCTTGTTTTTTCCCTTGTTGATGCTTTTAAACTGTCCGCTTAACATGTGCTGTACACTAAATCCACTCGATCAACTGCACAAAAAGTGGATATAACGTAACGTTTTAAAACATTGTTTGTATTCTGCTCACTGAACAGTGCTAGTCCCTACACCTTTGATTATATGAACAACGGAGGCTCCATCCCAAATGACAACACTGACTACAAGTGCGAAATCTTTTACAGAAGGACCAAATGCCTCGAAGCCAGTCAGTAGCTTCACAACCAAATCTATGAGGCATACCAGGCACCCCCCCCCCCAAAAAAAATGTAACGTTATCATACCCACATAAAATAGACTGGCGTAGACTAACTAATGTTTGGTATGGTTCGTTTACGGGAAGTGAGACACTTGAAATATACATATACAGTTCACTGACAGTTTGGAGACGGTTCATCGACAGACAGTGATATGAGGTCTGTGAGCTGAAGCACGGCAGAATATATATGTCTGCCCGCCTGTTTGTCTCTATCAAAAAGGTATATTACCCTTGGCCAGTGACCTATATAAGCTACGCCACTGCCACGGCTTAAAACATAACTTTTTTCAGAGACGTCCCCACGTCAAAACAATCCAAAATGGTCAACACAAACAAAATATGTGGTAGTGACTTTGGACCACCCTGGTAGCCCAGGTGGTGAGCACGTCTGTCCAGTGTTCCAAGGGCTTTGATCTTGAGCAAAATACCTGCTTGCATGTTTGTCTGTCTGCCACAAGCCTACTATTCTCTTTTCTTAAAACTTGACTAAGTCTTATAACAATTTTAGATATGTTTAGCGTTTAGAGCTTTTTTGTGAAAGCTTATACTTGTTAAAAACATCCAGTTAAAAGAAACCCACTGCGCATGCGCATCTAAACAGGTCTCTAGGTCCCTATATCATGTATTGAAGACATTCTTTGGTCCTTTGATAGGGGCATAGGGTTTTGCATAGTTTACAATTAAAGAGAAACAGAATACCATCTTTGCACAAAATTCAAATTTTATGCGCATGCACAGCAATTAAAGAATGAAGAGGACTTAATTACAAACAATTAACATCAGTTCTGCCACATTTTATTATTCTACAGCCGACATGACCCTTTCTTTAAAGTCAAACTGCCAGAAAGCTCTATGATAATAGCCTAAAATCAGAATATGCTTTGCGCATGCGCAGTAGGCATTTCCAAATGTGGTTCTATATCCTATTCTGCTTAGTCAGTCATGGTCTACGACTGTGCCAAATTTCATGCTTGTATCCGGAATAGCACAATCAGGCCAAAATTTGGCTCTTAGCCGCTTATTACAAATGATTTAAAAAGAAAATAAAAAAAAATCGAAAAATGTTCATAGTTGCAGACTTAGTCTCTTTAAATGGTGATTCTATTTACCCTTTGAGGACCGGAAGCCTCTAAACGGATACTATGGCAAACAGTGAAGACCCAGATGAAATGACGCATCATGCGTCATTTCATCTGGGTCTGCAATGTTTGCTAGGGCAAAATCGATCTTCAGAGGAAGAAATACATTTTGTGTTTTTAAATTATAACATGTGGTCACTAACTAATTACATTGGGTCAACCTGGGCATGTAACTTTGTGGAATAAAAGGGTTAAATGCGATAAGTACCATTATTCGTGGATTGTTCCAATTATGTTTTTAATGTTCATATCATGTTTGAGTTGTAACACACGTTCTGAATGCAAACCTTTGCATTATTTGTGCGTTGGGAATTCCCGCGAAGACATTAAATTCGAAAGACATTCAAATGGAAATTCAAAACAATCATTGTTTTTTCGATTATGAAAACATAAACCTTGAAAATAAATAAGGCTGTATATTTTCCAAACCAAACTTCAGAGAAGTGCGAAATTTAGAGACTTGTGTAGGCTTGTTAAAAGTATGCCTTTTGTCAGTAGTATATGGCTCGTTTTCTGTTTTACAAGCAGTGTGAAGCATAACAATTCCATGTACAAGAGGTGTTTCATGTTTATTTGAACAAATTTGAAATTGCTGTTACTCATTAATTTCTTATTATATTTTGTAATAATTGATTTACATAGATTAGTCTGGTCTCCAGAAATACGTAGTCACTAAGAAAATAGCTCTTATCTTCACTCGCTGGTTTGAAACAGTCTTTGAAGAAGAGTACATTGTCAAAATTTAAGCGTTTAAAAATGCTCTCTTAAAAGAAATGCGAACGATTTCTCCTAAACAGATTAAGATTTCTCTTGGAACCTATTATAAATTGTACATAAATAATTTAAGTGTGTTCTATTAGAAAATAAAGCACTTTAGTTGGATATTTACTTTTAAGAAGCAACTTGAACACCAACTTTTAGGTTTTACAGTTTCCGTAAGGCAACATTAAATTGTATACTGAAACAATAAAGTTATATCCGCTTGACGTTTATGTCTGCCAGTTCCAAATGGATGAACGCATTTCATTCAAATTTTCACCTTACAAACTTTGATCATTTAGAAATGATTTGCACTTAAGAGTAATCCATTTGATAATCAATAGAGCCGCTAAAAAAGCAGCGAACACGAGTACCCTTAAAATAAAAAGTCACAACATCAATAGCTTGTGTGTCCGTCATAATCCCGAACCGTTCAAGCACATTTAAACATCACTGAACAAACTCTCTTGTAAGATAAGCTGGCTAGCTGTGTGCATTGCTTTTTCCGCCACAGTGTTGTGTTGTAACATACTCTGACGTAACAAAACATCGATCACGAGCGTGCGTGAAAACACTCAGAAAATTCATTATTGGTCCAGCATTTTGATAATCAAAAAAATCGAACAAATTTGAAGTTTTTTTTGTCGTCACAATTATTTTAACAGTAATTTAAGACTAATCAGCATTAAAACAATTGATATTGGAAATTCTCTGATGATTTTGCAGGAAGGGGTGGGGTATAAAACACCGATTTTGTAAACCTTTGACGCCCGACATCAGCCATAGTTTTTGTTTTTCTCTATTGTGTAATTGTTGTCATAAACAAACACAACAAATAAAACAAAAACGGTCTCAAAATAATGTTCGGTTAAGGAGATTTGAAAGTTCTTAATTTGTTATTTGTTTAATTCAAAGGGAGGTAATTTTAGATAATTTCGTAAATGAAAGATTTGGAACTGCAATTTCGCTCGTTCAATAAGCAGACTTGGGATTTTTAGATGTTTTTTCATCGTCGGACGCTTCTGGTTGCCATTTAACGTAAAATGTGTCACGTTTTGATGATTAACTTCCTGATGATAATAAAAAAAAGCTGTGTGCACATTACGTTTAATAACCCTTCAAGATCAAAAGATAAAATCAAATAATTACCACTTTTTGTGTGTCGGACGTTTGATTAACATTTTGGTTTTATTTTTGTTGCAACATCTTAGCTGGATCGAAAGATACAGAACCATGAAAATCGGACGTTTCTTTTTTGTTTGAGTATGTAAAATACATGAATGCAATGTTTGGTGATCAGTTTTATCGGCGATACATGTATATACTTTACATATCTGAAAACTTGAATCGGCATTTGTTTTATACATTTCCTCTAGGACACATTTTATACACGGAATACCCATTTGGCTCAGTTGTCAAGCAAAACCAGGCGCAAAGAAGCTGTTTTCATTTGAATAATAGACTGAATGATCTTCTAAACAAAAAGCCACGGAAGTGGGGTAAAGGTTTGCTTGTTTCGGAGTTAAATGTCAAACACATTTCAGCCCAATAACGTCGGTCAGCTGTAATTTCTATCACTGTTCCAGGAAATTCTTCTGGCATTCCTTCACTAGCTGTGATTAACTCGTTGCATGCTTGGAAGTTTAACCATTGACGCGCCAATCGCAAAAAAGTCGTCTGCTTTTCTCGTCTGCTGAAATGTTTAAGAAGCCTCTATGGCAAATTGTGTGGACCCAGATCAGACTGCTCATAGGAGCAGTCTGTTCTGGGTCCACGCTGTTTGCTTCTATACTTAATTCGTCAGTAATGCTAGGCAATTATTTGCAGCAGACGACTTCAGCAGACGACATTTTCAGATGCATTTCTGGCGCTTTAAAGGTTAACATACTTTTTTTGTTGTTTGTTGAGTTTTTTCAAAAAACGAATTTTCGAAAAATTATTTAGCTGTCAAATAGTTTGGATCAAGATCAGTTCCGACATTTTATCGGCATCGAACTGGATCCAGGTTGGTTGCAAATGTTTTCAGCAGGCGACAAAAGTGGTCACTAGAATGCAAAGCATGAAGTGGAAGGAAGAGAATTGATATCACTCACAAAGCGACCTTTACAACATTTGATAGCTTTTGACATGTTTCTCATTTTCGCAGAGAAAATACATTTTGACATTTTGGAGGAGCCTTTTCTCACAGGGACTTCTCATAAAATATTTATAGCTTTTTCTTGGGAAAGGAGATGATATGATTCCTATAAACAGTTTGGCCTTGAGTTCCTGTTTCAGAAAACGCCTCTACGAGTAGGATTAACCAATATTCGCACTAAGTGTAAATGTTTTGGTCTATCATTGCCGAATTCGGTTGGCTAAACAGGTTGACCAGAGTCTATCCTTAGATAAATCAGTGAATGGAATCAAATGAGAGCATATAATCATTGTCAGCACTCAAAGTTCGCCAAACACAAATTATTATTCAGTGACTGAAATACAAACTGTTTTTGAATCTTTACTTATGTATGTATTGAGAAGAAATCTATAGACTGCATGTTTTCGTTCTCCGCCACCGTTAAGCTTTTTGTAAGAGATAGATTTTCAATAAATTAGGCGGAGGCATCTGTGTACTGTGCATACATTTCTAGTTTTATCACACGTCATCTATGACATGAACTAAACTTTTTGTGGCTTTTCCATGGGTAGTAACCAGTACTGGGCCGGGAGGGTTTATGATTTGTGTGTTTATTTTATGACGGGAACTCCCGAAGGCTCAACCGAAAGTGGTTTTATGGAGAAGCCGGGAATCGAACCTGCGACCCCTGGTTTACAAGACATAGGTTTATCCCCCTACACCACGGCGGCTATGACATGTACTTATTAGCTCGCACTAAGGCTGGTGCGATATCACCCGTTCCTTTATGACCACTGCATTATAAATGCTGACTGTGTTTTGACTGTTGCTGATATTGAAATATACTGTACATGCTTTTTTCATAGTAGAATCTCGTAAATTCGAAGTCCTCGGGACTTGATGTTTTATTTCGAATTATCAGCTGTTCGAATAATAGATATGTTGACAAAAATGTGCATATAACCCGCACATTGATTTTAATATTTTCCCTATCAAATATAATTTGGGTGCGTAAAAGAAACGTCTCAATGAGTTCTCTAGTTCCACTGGATGATTGCATATGCTTGTTTCAACAGTAACTAAACGAAACTGTGATAGGTCGAGAATAATACATTGTGTTTCCATGATATGATAAATCTGTCACAAAGGTTCTGCTGAATACGCATAAAAAACGAGTCCACATAAGCAAATTGTTTACGCGTATTCAGCAAAGCCTGAGTTATTGACAATTTTTTCTTATTATGGAAATTCTGTATATTCTATACCTTATTTGGTAAGATAATCCAATGTCACCATAATGTATCTATTTCAGAAGGAAACTCGACAAGCTAGTGATTGCTTGGTGCGTAACAAAGCTGTAGATTATGAATGACAAAGGCATGCAGGTATTAATTTTCTTAATCCCTAGTCCACAAGTCACACCGTTTGTCGTCTGCTCTCTCGTCTGTTGATCTAATAAACTATACTGACTGATAAAAGAAACGCAACATCAAAATTCAATGTAATGTTATATGAATGTTTATACATGAGGTAAAAATGTAAAAATGAATTTTTTTTTAACTTTTAATGGTATTTTTGGGTAGTATCTCAAAACTTTCTCTCCAAGAAAAGTAAATGGTGGAAATCAAAACTTTGAAAATTGGCGTCGTTTTTTCTTAATTTTTGTTAACATTTTAAAAAGACATACACGTGAAAGGGGATTTCTGAAGAGAACAATAATAATGCCAAAATAAAGATGCCTATGAATCCTGAGTTTGACACAAATTTGCATCACCTACATTTTGATTCAGACATACAGATGGCATCTAAAGTATGGCGTTAACGTCTTCCATAGCACCATATAAAAATAACGCCATATTACAGTGCAAGACAGATATTACTTACACATGCTGCAAACAATTAACACGCACTGTATAATCCATTTATCCCGTGCCATTTTGAGGTATACATACATGGAAAATCCAAAAACGTCAGTTTGAGTAAGTTTTGAAATTGTCGTAGGCATAAGTTGACAGTGTTCCAGGTAATTATACCTTTTTGTCTTAAACCTTGTGCCACTCACTAAGCCTGCTACAGTGTTTTACCATCGCATAGGTTACCTGTTTTATGGGATGGCTGTAAAACCACTTTTTAGTACATTATGCCATTACGTCGAACGTCAGGCATACCCTGCAATAATAGCAGCGCTAAACGTTACCTGGACTCTAGACTGTAATCTTCAATTATAAACAGGAGTTCCAAATCTGCCCACGCATGGATTTCGATAATATTTTGTATGTTGAATACCTACGTTATAAAAACTACAAAAATGAAATTATTTCATTCCTCGAAGGCTGTTAGGCCACAATGGGGCACCTTGATGTTCACCCTCTTTGTACTAATATATGACCTATTAAATATCAGTCTCAAATCATTAACATTATTGACTGCTACATTCTTTGAATGGAATATGAAAGAAGACTTCCCATGGTATACATTACTACCATTAATGTATATGAATACATCTAGATAATTTTTTTCTGACCCATCAAAATTTGAATTATCCCCATATTGAACACTTAAGCTAGTGTCTATATGGGATTCTGTCCTAATATTTACCATGTTCCAGTTTTTGTCAACCCATAATAATTTCAGAAAAGTAGGTCAAATACATCCTCTTTATGTATATAAATTTTCATAAAATTTGGACACCGGTAAAAGTGTCATAATTTGCATGAAATGAGTTAAGTCAGTTTTGATTATTAAGTGATTCCATATAAAATGTTCCAGTTAGGTCTTACAAACCGCAGTTTTTCCACCAATATTATTCTAAAAACGCATCCACTATCACTATTTAGTATCTTCATCCAAATTAGGTCTAAAATATTTTTGGTGTCAGAAGTTTTAGCTAATTCAATAGCATAAAACTGGCATTTTTGTAAGCAGCACTTGATAAGTAGCACTTGGTCTAGAACTTAGTTGTACGGGTGGATGTCCAGCAGGTATCATTTGTGAATTAATCTTCCACTGGTTTCCAAATTATTTTTGGACTGAAGCCAACAGGTGGTTGTGCTTTTAATGTCTTTCAGCCATTGAAAAAATTCAAACAGATTAGGATTTATGCCAGGTAATTCATCGTCTCCATCTACATTCTATGTTCCTGTTGCACCTAGAATTGCCTCTATCTTATGTCCCTCCGAATCAAATATTGGGGGTAAATTGGTTCAGGACTATGTGCATACTTCTCATTAACTCTTATACAGTAAGTGAAACCAGGTCAAGTGTTAAAGAAATTGTGTATGTTCTCACTATTTTGGTAGTTTTTTTTTTTTACAGAACTTGGATTTCATACCAGCTGTCTTTGTATTGGGTTAAACTTTACCCTGCACATTGATAAAGTGTTGTATTTTCATATTCTGTTCCTTCTGGAATATCTAGGTTCAGCAGAAAGTAGAAGACCATTTAAGCCAGTGCTAGGAGGCATGAGAGCTGAAGCACTTTCCATTTAGTGTCATGCAGAGACTGAGTAAAACTGAGTCTTAAGTTTTAAAACTTTATAGTTTATTTCTATGATGGAATGATCCGTTTTCCCACATTATTTAAATAGTATCCTTATTTTGCAGTCCCTTAGTCACTCAATGTGTACATTTTAATGAATGGTTTGCAGAATCTTATTTGAATTGCATTGAATCTTAATTGGTATTGATTGTGGCTATTTCTCCTATATTAAGTTCTATCCCCCAAAGCGTTTCAAAAACATATCCAAAAATGCTTATCATAAACCCCATTTAAATCATTAATATTCCAACAAAAGCTTTAAAACTGCTCCAATAATAGAAATGGAGTTGATGACAATAAAAATGATACTTTTTAAGATTATAAATTGATTTTCAAATATTAAGAAACACTTAGCGAATTTTTGAATGTATACATATTGAACATCTGCCATTAGACAATGTGAAACAGTCTTTGTGCTGTTATTTCCATCGTGGTTATAAAATCATGAATTTGATTCTCAAATGACCTCATAATTATAATGCTGACATACTAAACAATTCTGTGAAACTGGGCATAAATATTTATGATGAATTCAATAATGTTTATTCATTTAACAAAAGTCTGACTCACCATTCAAACAAAATATATTTTTGGCTTCAAATCTTGTGAATATTATCCTTATACATATAGTCAAATTATAAATAGATGGAAAAGGTTGACAAGAACTGTAACACACCATAATTAAAACCCAAACATTGTGGATATAATTTGTACAGCTGAATTTGAGTAAATATTCTAAAAGAAACATTATTTCAACCATTTTATTGATGGATATGGTATTGTGTGTACCGCACACATAAGCTAGAACTCACAGATTATTCTAATAATTATCATTTATAGACACTCTGATTTCGGATAGATGAAAATTGGGCTGATTTGGGGGGTACCCCTATAATCACATACTACACAATGTCAAATGTTGTAACCAACCAATGAAAAGCGATTGAAAACAAAAAGCTTATAAGCCAAACAGCCAATTTGCATAATATCATCAAGATCTATGCCTGTGCAGAACAGAACTCTATGTAAATTGAGCATACTGCTGGAAGTTTACATGAAATCTTGAATTTTACATTCTGCAAAATTTTGACCATTAAGATTGAAATTCAGAAAACTCCATTTTACCGGTTTTATTTTTTCTTGAGATTTTATGATTATAACAAACACATGTGTGGACAAATTTGATATAAATTTCATAGGTTGACAAGAACAGCAATTAGGCAAAATTGACATTTAATTTGTTGAAAATATCTTCAAAATGTTAAATTTAGGGGTACCTTCAAACCAAACTTGATGTGGACTTGTTTATTTTATACATTGAAATACAGGTCCATTAATAAAGTTCTTTCACTACGCAATATTTCAAAAGTTTTTTCACATTTTTGTAATACCTTAATGATCTATGTTTTACCATGCATGTAATTAATTTTTATGCCATTTTGTTTCTATAAATCTTCAGACAACATTTGTAGATAAATATCAAATAAATTTCAATGAAAACACATCCTACTTTAAATACATTCCAATTAAAACACAACAAAATACGTATATGCCTACATCATAAAGTCAGTATTTTGTTGCACCTCCCTTCGCTTTAATAAAATCTGCATTTCTCCTTGGCATTGAATTTTAAAGTTCTCCCAGGACGTTCGATGCCTCACAATACAACGCTTCACATACTCGCTTGGACCACATCTCTTCATTTTTAACAAAGTAAGAAAGAGGGCAAGGCATTTTGTTACCCCCCTTTTTCTTCATTCTATTCCAAACGTTCTCTATGGGATTCGTGTCTGGCGAATTCCCTTGCCATTCCAGCACGGTTATTCCTTTACATTATATGAATGTTCAAGTACTTTTAGAATTGTGGCATGACGGGAGGTCATGCATAAAGTTATGTGGAAACTAGTAGGCTTGTGTGGGAACACAACTCATTCACATGTCATTTCAATATCAAGAACAATATCACTCTGGTATTTTGCACTATCCGTGTTACCATTCACTTTTTCAGAAGATAAGGTCTCTGCTGCTAAGAGCTCCCCAAACTTACACACATCCTCAAGATTTTATAGTAGTCTGAATTCGCTAGTCATGATATTTCTCATTCTGATTGCACCAAACACGACAATTGCGTCTATTGTTATGACTGCGAAATACCAACTCATGTGAATGACATGGGTTCTCACAGAAGGGATATATCTGTATGCATGAACTTGGGCCTTGTCATAACTCTAAAACTACTTGAACATTTGTAGAATGTATAAGAAATACCTGTTCTAGAATGAGCAGGGAATTCGCCAGACATGAATTCCATAGAGACCGTTTCGAACATAATGAAGAAAATGATTGATAACCAAATGTCGTGTAAAAAGATATGTGAAAGCGAGTATGTGAGGCCTGGAATAATGAGGCACAGAACGTCCTGGAAGAACTTTACAATTCAATGCCAAGCAGAATTGAAGATCTCATTAAAGCAAAGGGATGTGCAACGAAATACTGACTTTATTATGTAGGTGTACAAGTATGTTGTTGTGTCATTGGAATCTATTAAGGTCTGTTGTTGTGTTTTCCTTGGAATGTTTTTGACATTAATATACAAATGTTGTCTGATTATACGTTGATATGATATATAGAGATAAAATGGCATGATAATTAAATAACATGTATGGTAAAACATAAACAATTAATTTATAATAAAATGTGAAAAAACTTTTGAAATATTCCGTAGTGAAAGAACTTTTTTAATTGACCTGTACATGTATGGTACATACATAATTACAAATTCTTAGGCATCATTTTGAGAATAAATTAGGTTGAAAAATCAAAAATCTTGTTGCCTAGGGCTACTTTTAATGAAGGTGTCCATTTTTTTAATTTTAAAATTTAAAATTATTTAAATTTAACAACTGAAATAGATGATTGGGTAAATATCTCACAAATAGAACACACATGTAAAAGACAATCTTTCTACAAAATTTTATTAAATTCTGTGCGTGGGCAGAACCCTATGTAAATTCCATATTGGGTGGAACTCCCCCTTTAATGTGTTTCTAACATTTCATACGTGTTACAAAATCAGGATGTATGTAGCGTTTATTTTGTCAGTCAGTATATACAAACCTAGATCAGACAGCTCCCTTGGGAGCAGAATGATCAGGGCTCCTATTGTTTGCATCCATGAAAAAATCGTGTCTTCTAAATTGCACTTGAATGTGATGTAACAGATATAAAACGTAGTAGAAAGTTTCAGGTCAAAAATAGTGGCGTGATATGGGATGATATCTAAACCTACGAGTGAAAATAGCCAGGTAATTCCACAATCACGGATTATCGATCAACCTATGGCACATCAGGAATAGAAGAACAATATGACAACATATTCAATTAAAACTCAATAAGCGAAGCAACCAGTTCTGATGAGTGCCCAACTTTAAACGACACAAAGCATTGCGACACACCACCATACGAGAAAAGTCTCAATTCTACCAGAATCGACACAATTGCCAGCAGTGATTAGATCGTAGCTACATCTTAAAGGCTAAAATTATCAAAAGTGTAATGGTGAGATAAAAAAATCCAAGAAACACCGAGGCTTGCCGAGTGATATCAAATGGTGATTCAGAGGGACAGATTTTTTTCCTAACCCACCCTCACACAAATAATTGATGCTTTATTATTTTTGTTTTAAAATAAGCTGTCAGAAGTTCCTTGATACGCCGAGATGCGATGTTACATAATGTTTTCATTTATACACAACATTGGCGTTATTTGATAACTATGTGTGTGGGTTCCAATACAACCAATGAACAGTCCACAGCCTGGACAAGATAAAATAAAATAATAATTTCTGACCTTGGCTTAAATTTCAGATGTTCTTATCCGCTGCACTAGAATAATGTTTACTGACCAAACCATCCCACGGAATGTAACGTACTAGTTTATTATAGTCTTCTAAATTTGCGTTGTGTTTTCAAAGTCCTTTTTTAGAATTTCAAAGTTTTAAGTTCAACAACAATTTCACAGTATTTACAATTTAATTAAATCTTCTAAAGTTAAACTAAATATCTACCTATACTAACTACATGAATAACACAAAATTCCAAAATCTAACACTCTCACACTGGACTTCATCTTATATACGAGGGGGGTTGAGGGTTCAATATGTAAGGAAAACATGTCGATAATTCCAAACGTGTTATATTTGTACGCATTAAAATTACTTTCATTAAAAGATCCATGTCTTAGCTATGCATATGTAAAATTGCAGCTGTTCAGCACCTTTTCTAATTTACACAAGGCGATTTCAAGATAGGGTATTGAAATACACTGTGATATGAAATGAAACAGTGTTTTCAAAAAAACATAAAATTACATGAACTAAGGATATTTTCAGCCTTTATTTTCGTGTGGTAGTTATCTATATATTGGTGATCAATAACTGCAAAAATCTTTGATATTGCTTAATATTCTACGAAATAATGAGGCTACCATTTTGGTTTAAATCCTCTCTTATGCCATATATTCTGGTATTCAGTTCACAAAGTCGTTTTTGTGTGAACGATTACATTGTAAAAATGTATACGAAAATCGCATTACATTTCTTCTGATCTCTATGGTGTAAGTTTGCAAGTAATATAGCCGTTTCTGAAATTTCTATATTTGTTCTCACTCATAAAGCACATCTAAACACGTCATTTGAATTAAGAAGTCACTTAATAGAATGTCATCTCTGCCTTACACTGAAATTAATCAGACAAAGCACCGTTTTTCATCGATGTTTGCATTCGTATGCATTTTTTGGACATTGTGACACATTTTGACATGTATATAATCTGGTTGGCCAAATCAGACCATAAAATCATATGAAACGAAACTGCCATAGAGCTCAGATGAGATACCCTTTGAAATTGGTTTCAGTTTAACTGATTTGCTGTCATGTATTGTGCGTATTCAAACTTCGATACAGTAATTAAGTCCTTTGCTGATACACAGCCAGAGAACCGTGTATATCTTAGTGTTACTTCTCTTGCTTTAAACGACCTCAACATAAGAGTGGGTATTTAATAAAATTGTCACTCGAGAAATCGTTACTGGTCAAAAGATGGCGGCATTGTAGCAGGTAAAAGGGAATTGAGTCTGAAAACTTTGAATATGCTATTCATGATTGTTAATGTGTGTTTCAGAAAATACAGCATACCTTTCTACCTTTGTTAAGGGCAATTGTGGGAAATACTTCCCGCATTAAGATCTTTTCAATTCTTTGCATACAGTTTGTTTTATGTATGGACTGTCGATTTATGAAATAAAAAGGATATATCACCGCGCTCGATTTTTCATAATCTGACATTTTAAGTGACCAGCATTTTACTAATTTTCTGAAAAAAAAAATCCAAGTCCTTAATATTAAGTTAAAATAGTTGTAATCGCCACCCAGCTTCTTTATTGTAATTTTAAATTTTACTTTCGACATCAAGCTTTATAGGAAAAGTGAAAAATCATTTGTTTTACGAGGCCGTGACAAGATACTGAATGATATATTTTGGTAATTCCCCCAAAATAGGAATACAATTTTTAGATTAAATTGTATATTCAAAAATCTGGCGTTAACAATCTCAAAGTTTTGTTTTTATTTCATAGACTTTAATATAACCTTTTAGAAAAAAGAATAAAAATTGGGGGTCACCAGACTAATTTTCTTTCAGGAGTCCAAAATTTACCCCTACCCCCACATATTTTGAGGATAATTCAATATAAAACGCTATGGAGTGTACTTTTAAAAATTCTGGCATTAACAATCTCAAAGTTTTGTTTTTATTCAATAGATTTTTATATAACCTTTTAGAAAAAAGAATAAAAAATGGGGGTCACCAGACTAATTTTCGCTCAGGAGAGCAAAATTTACCCCTACCCCCACATATTTTGAGGATAATTCATTATAAAACGTTATGGAGTGTACTTTTAAAAATCTATCATTAACAATCTCAAAGTTTTTTTTAATTACATAGACTTTTATATAACCTTTATGAAAAACGAATAAAAATGGGGGTCACCAGATTAATTTTCGTTTAGCAGAGCAAAATTTAACCCTACCCCCACATATTTTGAGGATAGTCAATATAAAACATTATGGAGTGTTCTTTTAAAAATCTGGCATTAACAATCTCAAATTTTTGTTTTTATTCCATAGACTTTTATATAACCTTTTAGAAATACAAATAAAAAATGGGGGTCACCAGACTAATTTCCGCTCAGGAGAGCAAAATTTACCCCTACCCCCACATATTTTGAGGATAATTCAATATAAAACGTTATGGAGTGTACTTTTTGTCATTTATATCAACTTGTATTACTGGTAGGAAGTAATTTATTATTATATAGCGGAAAAAGAAGAATGTTTAATAGGTGCCCTCCCAGGAATCGATCCTGGTCCGCTGGTTTAAGAGTCCGACGCGCTAACCACTAGGCTACAAGGGCAGATCGTGCGCCGCCCAAATTAACCGTATATATTGGACACACAATCGTGTACCAGCCATATTCGTATTCGCATATACGGTATACACTTGATAATATCGTATATTGTAATGAATTTGCCAGTCTACTTTTTATCAGTGTTTGGTTACGAGACAAACATTTATAATAACGGGTCAATAGATACTTGGACACATTTTAGTTACTTTTTTGTCCAGAAAATGCGGAAACATCCACCAGATGTAAACGTATCTGAAACCTGTATTGATGCGAATTGGAAATTGGTCGAAAGACGGGACCCAGACAACTTTCCCCGTTTCCCGCCGCAGGAATGATGCGCGTGGACGATACCCGAAATTGCCCTTAAATGTTTGTACGGTAAAATAAGGGTTTAGGCACCATTTAAAAGGTAAAACTTTGGTTTTTATTTTGGCATGTAGAACAGAATCCTAACGCTTTGTGGATGGAGTTCTGAATGCGGTTTCATTACATATTGAACCCTTCGTATTATGAAGTCACGTGATAGTAGCTGACCACAGCACCACTTAAGCCCCTATCTCACTAGACGGCGACTGTTTTGCGACAGCTGGCGACAAACATCGCGAGTGGGTCGCAAAACAGTCTCGAAACAGTCGCCAGTGCCTCTCATGTGTCGCCAAGTGGCACAAAGTAGTCGCGAAAACATTAAACATGTTCAAAAATTTTATGCGACAAAATTCCTCGCAAAATAGTCGCAAAGTCATCGCGGGTGTCTCGAACCCGTCGCGAACTTGTCGCCGACCCCTCGCAATTTAGTCGCAATCATTTTGGAACACGACATATTTGCGAGATAAATAAGACTGAATTGCGAACCGATTGCAACATAAATGAGACACTTCGCGACAATATTGCGAGTAAATTAAACTAAGCGATGTTCTGGCGAACGTCGTGAGACAGTCGCACAAACTTCTCACGACTATCGCGCGAGTATCTTAAATTACTCGCAATTATGTCGCCAAAGGTTCGATTAGATAGTTCCTACTTTCTGAGAAGATAGTTCCCTCTTAGTACGAGATCTTGGTTAGGCATACATAAGGATACAGTTTTGACGAAGTCAAGTATTCTTGCTATCTGAGAGGATAGTTTCATATAAGTATGGTGTATTGATTAGGCTTACTTATATGTATACTGTTTGGAGTAATTTCAGTTATTGAAAATGGTTCTGCATTCTGAGAGGATAATTTTGTTAAGTATGTTTCATAAGGCCTGCTTAAATGTTTACTATTTCTATTACATTATAAAGGTATTATTATTGTGTCTTGGTTATACTACAACAGCCTGCTTAGTCTCAGCAGCTCTTCTTAGGTTTTAATTTGGCATACAGAACCCTATAAACAAATTATCACTGCAGCGGACAACTAAGTTTCTGATTAGAATGCGCATCCGTGCCTTTGTTGTGCGCAAAACTGTATAAAATAGATTTTCGCAGGACGAGGCTCATCTGAACTCATTGTTATTTTGATTTGATTGGGCTCATCATGTCATACGTATGGGCAATTAGTGCATGTGCGTTCTCGACTGACTTTCTTAGGCTGCTTGATGGGCCATCATAACTTTGCAGTTTAAACGAGTTAACTTTTTTCTAACTCAATATTTGCTACCATTCTACAGTCCAAAACCAACCAGCAGCGTGACATCTTCCAACAATCTAGCTCCTCTCAGCCCTCTAGTTCCTTCCATCAGCGTAGTACCTTCCTAGTTTGAAGTTTCAATGCTTGCTAGAATGTTTATTTTTCTTGGTTTATCATTTCTCACAAAACCATCATGCGACAGTCGCACGACCTTCGCGCTACAGTCGCACGACGTTCGTGAGATCGTCGTGAGGCGGTAGCTGGTAATAAATGTTCGCAATTTCATTGGGCTAACATCGTGCGAGTGTCACGCGAATGTCGCGCGAATGTCGTGAAACATTCGCCAATGATTCGTGCGACAGTCGTACGACATTCGTGCGACTGTCGCGAATATGTCTTAATCACCCATTTGGTGTGACCGCAATGTGATTATGATTGAAATGTCGTATTTCTGTCGCCAAAACGTGTCTCAAATTGGACTCGAAATAGTCGCAAATTGCTCGCATCCCAGTGAGATACTAGCTTTAATGACACCATCATTAACCAATCATTTTTCAAGTTGATCGTAAAGCGCCCTCTACATAGGTAGGCTTCCTTTTATAACAACCAATCAGAAGATACAAAAGTGACTAATCAGATTTGACATGATCTATTTATTTGTCTTTTCAATTTTACTAAACTAAGTAACATTTATCAACAGACCTTTCCAAAGTGTTATAACATCCCATCAGAATTGACAGGCTTATCAACATGACCTTTAAGAAATAACAACAACCTGGTGTCAGAATTCCCTATCAAAACATAAGCTTGTCAATCACAAAGATCAACACCACATTTGATATGAACACCTGTAATCTAAACGTTACCAAGCATTCACAAATATTGTAAATCCTAACAAGTGATTTACATTTATTGTAAACCCTCTCATGTGAAGCCTGCTATTTCACAGGAAGCATTAAAACTGAGCCTACAGTGAAGTGCTCATGAGATCATATCCCTCCAAACAACTGCAGATCGACTTTAAACTTAAATCAGGCAGTCAGGAATACTGAGAAACGTTTAAAATAAGAATTACCACAGCCGTGTAGTTATGGTTGCTACTTATGTTTAACCCTGATAACACAATCACGGTTCTTTTGAGCGCCCAAAACATATGTTAAACCCGATGGGTAAGAAAGTATTTACACTTTTACGCTCAAAGATTTTGTTTATCTGAACCTGTGAATCATCCTGCTGAAGGTGATCATTTCCTTGATTACACACTTTTTTCTGGCACTGAACTATTTAAACTACTTTCAACACGGGTCGTGCATATTTCTGTCAGTTGATTGACATTAAAATTTGGAAAGCATAAAGACTGCAAATGAAGTTATAAATTGCATCAGTGTGACACGTGGAAAGACAAAAAAGCATCCCTCAGGAGGTCATTGTTTAACTTCATTCGGCAAGCCTCATATAGAAACGATAATTCTCACGCTGCTCATAGCTCAAATAAACAATTCATATTATCAGTTCTAGGGTAAAGTTGGGTAAATTCGGACATCAGGTAAATTCGGACACACTTTTGCAAGCAGTGGAAATCCAGATGAGACGGCTCCTTATAACCCGTCTCATCAGTATTTTCACTGATTGCTTAGCTAATTTATTTTTTATTCCATTAATTGAACTATAAAACAAACCATGTTCCTGTCCGAATTTATCTATCTGTCCGAATATACCCGACTTAACCCTACATTTTTCTCTGATATTACACTGAAAATATTCAAAATTTTGTATGTTTTGTGTGTCTGTACGAGGGATAATCCACGAGCTTTAGCTTATTGTATTGGCATGAGTGCATTGCGAGATATTTGATGTTTTGTTTGATTTGATTCTTTACGTCACATCAACAACCTTTCAGTTAAACAAGGACGGGTCTCCCTGGGTTGAACCAGTACTAAGCTAGGATAAATGTGTCTTGCTCAAGAGCCACCACGCAATGACACCGGTGAGGCTCGAACCCGCGGCCTCTCGGTCTCGAGTCAAGCACTCTACCACTGAGCCACTGCGCTCCCTAAAGGTATTTGATGTTTAACATGGAATATCAATAGTGTTAAAATTACTGGTGCATTTAGCCTGGGTTCCAGTCTGATCATTTTTTCTTCTTTTTTATTTTCGGTTCCTTGGTCAAAAATGACAATATTAATCGAAATCAATACCTTTGATGTGGTATATTTTTATTCTCTTATTTTTTTAAAGAATATTAGCATTAGAAAATATTGCCAAAATATTGACGACTGGACCCAGGCTAGGTGCATTTTACTATGCATTCAAACGCTTGTTGACTCTATGCTTACTTCTTTATAGCGTCGAATTTTGTCGGCTGCTGATGAACTTTGCAAACAGTTTGGACCCAGATCAGGACCGACGTCGGTCGGTCCTAATCTGGACTCAAACCGTTGACACTCTGATAGTGTTCCCGAAAGTTTTTTTTTGAAAAAGTATATATTTGGAAAAAAGCTAGCAGACAACAACAAAGCATGAAAAATTACCTAGCACACAAAGAGTTAAATTCGCATAAAAGACAATGATTTTACATGACGTGACCCAATTTATATTTGAGCCGCGACGTGAGCTTTCCATCAATGTGGTATGTGCAACCAGCAAAGCCTCAGATCAGCCTGCGCATACGCACAGTCTGATCAGAGGCTTTGCTATTTGCTTGAACATTCTATAAGTGTTAAGCTACTGACTGAACATCATTTGGAGTTTCTACGCTTAAAAGGAGGCTGAATAGGCTCCTCTGAGGCTACACTTGTCAAAATGCCACATTGTTGGAAATCACATGTCGCGGTTCATTTATGATAGTTTCTCCACATTTGTTTCAGACAAAGTATCAAGCGTATCCATCCAGGAGTAGAGAATATCATCAGATGTACAGTGCTGTTTATAATTCATTGAGAATATAAAAATCTGTCGAATTGCATCTCACGTCACATCCTACTTTTGAATTATTTTCTTTAAAACAACCAAGTTTTATTCAACGAGGAATTATGTTAACCTTTTATTAACCCTTAAAGCGCCAATCACGACTGCAGCAGACAACAAATTTTGCAACACTTTCCCTAATTTTCAGAAAAAATAAGGTATGTTATTTCATGAGAATCGTCTGCCAGCAGACGATTCTCATGAAATACCATACCTTTTTTGTTATTTTTGAAAAGCGGCAAAATTTGAAATTGTCGTCTGCTGCAAATTATAGGTGGCGCTTTAAGGGTTAAGCTGAACATGGCTTGTGTTAACCTTATTTTCACCTTTCACAACAACTCATCTGCTTGCTAACTTTTTTGAAGCTTATAAATAATATGAACCCACTGCCTCTTTATGAGCAGTCTGATCTGGGTTTGTAGTGTTTGTTTGCATGGTCACAAGTAGTCTGAAGTGCATTCGAATGTTTGCAGCGGATGTAAAAAGCAGACGAAATTTTCAGAACAAATATTCATTGACATGACAAGGTTTGAAGCAAGCATGACAGCCTAAGCCCTTTTTTATATATATTATTGGCCATTGCCTTTTGGGATAATATGTAGGAATCGGTTCATATGTTTTAGCTTTACATTGTTATGTTGCGTACTTTTACGATGTGTTTCATATGCTCAAACGAATTAGCATAATCAGGAAATACAACAATCACAGTTCAGAGATCAATACATTGTAGCGTGAGGAAAAGGCACAAAAACTCAGACAATTACTTACATTCATATACTAATTTTATACAAGCTAGCGCAAAGCAACCAGCTCTCTCTTCATCAACGATATGGTTGCAAAAGTATACTGTATAGGAAGAGCACTAAGAACGTCATTATAAAGCTAGGACCAAACACAACCCCCCTACACATAATGGGAGTAACAGCTGACAATGAACTAAGAACAACATAATCGCCACCTGAGAATTGACAGCAACCACAGCCACCAGAGTCTTAACCCATTTAACCCGAATGGAATTTCCAGCTCTTATCGATTGGACCAGTCCATTTCCGGTTTAAGGGTTGTTGGGTGGTATTTTTGAATTATTATTCAAATTCTGTAAGCAAACAGTGGAGACCTTGATCAGACGCTCCGTTTTGCGGCGTCTGATCTTGAAATGTACTGTTTGCCTCTGTCCTACATAAAGGACACTAGGCTTACATGTATATGGGATAAATACTTTACTGGCTACATCTTCGCCCTCAATCCTGGTGACTAAGCACATAATCTGTTTAGCTCTTGTCGAGCCCTCCTACATTATTCAATATACATTGTTTTATCACAGAGACAAATCCGATCCAATCCAATCCAATCAAATCAATTAGCTGTAATAAAACAACAAACAACAACAAAGAGAAGGGTTTTTAATTCACAGACATTCACAGCTAATGACAACACAGTAGGCCCAGCCAAAGACAAGCATCAAGCACCAACCTACATATGAAAGTTTAAGTCCAGTGTTATCATTGAGTCTGAGGTTTGACCCGTTGTCTTATAATTTAAAGAAAACAAAAACAGCTATAAACCATGATAGTGTTAATAAACAAGTATGCAAACGATCGCACTATCTTCATGTAATTGCCCTCTCATTTATAATGTTTATATTTTTGTGTCGATCTGGTTTTGCCATGCTTAAAATCGAAAACTGCTTTTTCTTAAAATTGAAAGTTTTTAAAGTGGGGTTATTTTCAAATGCGTACAAGAGACACACAATAAAATATTTGGAACTGGTCAATTAACTGTCTTTGAGGCAGTACCAACGCCTGGATGTAATAAACAGTAAGAGACATTTAGGAAGCAATGACAGGCATAATAAATCCCAAGAAATAAAATAATGAATCTAGAAAATACCCACCCCCCTTTTGGCTGGCGAGAAGGTACAGATGGCCAAGAATTGCAGACACATGTATGCAGCTAATTAGCTGTGGATACACGAAGAAATGTGTGGCTTTGTGATGCAAATGTTCTGAAGCATCTCTGAAATACACACTAGCTTGTAGATCTGATGTCATTGGCTCTGCAATTCCTACATATGCTAGATTTGCTAAACTAATAATTATTGTGAAACAATTCACTGTTTGATTTCACTGACAAACAGTGAGTTCACTGACAAACAGTGTACTATCACTCAGCAACTTACACAAAAGAGCTGATCTATTTCAATTGGCATATACAAAAATTAACAAAAAATAAGTGACTAGGAAAACACCACAACCTGCCACTGCATAACAACCAATGACACCATGAGGAAGAGACACAAAACACTTACAGCCACACGACAGCAGGAAGACAAAGTAAAATATCAGCCACAGAGGTCATAAAACTTTTTCATGCTCAACTCAACTGAGCACGAAATTTCAACTGCTCATAAAAACTAAAATACCGACAAATGAAGACGTTTCTTGCTTTAAGTCTCTCAGATATTGTATTTATCATGCTAATAAATGTTAAAATGCCAACAATTGTTTACCCTGCTCATAAATGTTAAAATGCCAACAATTGTTGGCATCTTAAAATTTATGAGCAGGGTAAAGTTCGTGCTCAGCTGAGTTGAGCATGAAAAAGTTTGTAACCTCGGGGCCAGCTCTCTCTGACTCAGCGAGATGATTACAAAACTTGAAACATGACGAACCCCCCCCCCCCCCCCCCAAAAAAAAAAAAAACAACAACCCAAAAACCCAAACAAACAAACAACAACAGAAACAAGCAAAAAAATTCCCACAAAAATAGGGGCAAAAGAAATAAAACATAACCATTGCTTTAGAGCGGACGGTAGCCTATGTAACTGGGGGCTTTAAAGTATTTTACGGATGCCAAATGTTCGCCCTAGATTCTGCTGTTGTTAAGACACAAACATTGATAAGCTCGAATGAGGGCTCTCCCCAACTTATGCAATGGGTCATAAGAGACATAATCTAATCATAATAACACACTATGTTGAAACAAAAAAATGGCCCATGACTTACAGACTCAAGTTGAGCCACGGTGGGCGCAGCCAAAGACAAGCATTAGACACCAACCTACCGATGAAAGTTTTAGGTTTGGGTCATTGAGTCTGAAGCCTGGTCCATCGTCGTACAATTAAGGAGTAAATTAGACACCAACCTACCGATGAAAGTTTTAGGTTTGGGTCATTGAGTCTGAGGTCTGATCCATCGTCGTACAATTAAGGAGTAAATCAGACACCAACCTACCGATGAAAGTTTTAGGTTTGGGTCATTGAGTCTGAGATCTGATCCATCGTCGTACAATTAAGGAGTAAATCGGACACCAACCTACCGATGAAAGTTTTAGGTTCGGGTCATTGAGTCTGAGGTCTGATCCATCGTCGTACAATTAAGGAGTAAATCAGACACCAACCTACCGATGAAAGTTTTAGGTTTGGGTCATTGAGTCTGAGGTCTGATCCATCGTCGTAGCCTACAATTAAGGAATAAATCAGACACCAACCTACCGATGAAAGTCTTAGGTTTGGGTCATTGAGTCTGAGGTCTGATCCATCGTCGTACAATTAAGAAGTAAATCAGAGCTATAAACCGTGATTCGGTTGGAAACTCGGCAAACTGATGCAGCTGTAGAAAGCAGCATCTGTGTGTAGTGCCTACTTATCATAATTGAACCTAGTCAGGAGGCAATGTGTTTTACCTGGTCTCCGACCAGGTATGACTAAACACGGCCTGCTTGGATATACACTGAACAATTTTTGCGCCTGTTCAGAAAGTTAAAATCGCTCTTACAAAAATTTTAATTGTATAAAAACGTCTAGGGCTTTGTCGAGATTCTATAAATTATGTCATTTCAAAATGACTGGTACATGTAGACCTTGCACAGACGAAGCCCGAGTAGAGGTACCCTCATTTCAAAAGTCACCACACATTTTAATGTGATATCAAATATTTATCAGATACGTTTTCCATTTATGTTTTAATTAGTTTGAAATAACGACTGTGATATAAGATGAAAAAAATATCAAAAGTTTTGTGACAATTTAATTCTCCATTTCTCTTCTACGTTGACACGAAGGCAGCCACTGTCAGCAGCTTAATCCGCAGGAGCTTGAAGTTCTATCCTTATATCGCTTCTAAACCCTAAAACCGAAAATTTCACAATGTCATTACGTAGTAATGACCAGGAGTGAAACTAAGCTCTCGACATTGACATTGTGAGCTTTTGGTTTTGAGGCTATAGGGGTGATTGAAGGATCGAACTTCAAGCTCCTGTGCTTAATCAAAGAGTTTTAGCTTTAAAGAGACTAGGTCTGCAACTATGAATATTTTTCGGAAATTTTTATTTTCTTTTTAAATCATTTGTAAAAGTAGAATTAAGTTATGTTTTCACAATAAATCTGTTCACTATAGCTGAAAACTGCACGGAAAAGTGAATTATCCTATAAAAGCAGGTGTGTTTTCGCTTGTTGGTAATTATTTGCGTCCCTCCAATAATTATAGACAGCTAATTTTAACATAAATACCGTTGTTTTGATACTGATAAGTTGTTAAGATTTACAAAATTGGTAAAATGTATACCTGAATTTTAGTTTTTTACTCTGTTCTTGAAAAATAGAAACATTAGTTCTAAAATTAAAAGATCAAAAGTTACAGACTATGCAGCTTTAACCATGCAATTTGCATACGCACTTTGTATTGCTTTGTACGCTTTATTATCTGCGGCACGGTATTAAGTTTTCAGGGGGTTTTCATTATGAATCGGCGTCACTTTAACATATGCCATTTAAATAAAGTCTCACGTTAAAACCGGAAGTGGATATCGATCTTGAAAAAGCATCGTTAGAAAATGGGCTGATCAAGCTGTATTGCGTTTAGTCAAACATACTAACATGAAATAATACGCATACAATGATTTTAGTGTGTGCGGCTGGTGATTTCAGAAAATATCAGAAATTCGGAAAATTAGCTTTTTTTAAAAAAAATCATAAAAAAATCTGTCATAAGCAAAATGTCAAGTGTTTGGTGCTTTTTCAAGTCGGCTAGACAGGTTTCTAATCACCTGTACTTAAATTCGATAAAAACTGCACTCAAAAAGCTGAATTTCTTCAAAAAGTTTATTTTTGCATTTTTTAACCCAAAAATCCTAAAGTGACAGAAACCTCTTCCAAAGCGCTGTTTACCTTTAGTCCATAAAAATGCACATACTTAGGCGAAAAGTCATTTAAATATCATAAGCTCTTAGTCAGTAAATCGAAATTGAAAAGTGGCCACTTAGAACTTCGGTTCAGTGTAGAGCTTAGCTAGAGTTTAGAAGAGTACTGCCTAATCCATGAACAACGAAGATGCTATAGTCAGCCAGCAATGATGTGAAAACTGATCTTCGCCTACTTCAAATGCTTTAGGCTGATTTTAGGCCCAATAAAAAGTCCTAGAAGTTTTTTGCTGCTAGAAAAGACAATATAACACAGGTGAAATAACCAAACATAAACAAACAGCAACAAAATAAGCAAACTGAACAACTCTTTCTTCCCAGTTGAGACGATTGCCAAACAAGAAATACCGCAAAGCACAATATCACAAAGCACAATACCACAAAGTAAGTAAGGGTGGAAAGATCAGGAATCGATACAATCAAGTGACACACCTGACCCAGGATACCAATGGGGAAGTGACAAACTCACAGTTAGACACCACAAACGAGAGCCAAGAGGTCAGCCCTTCACCAGTACTGTAGGTGATCACAAGGCACATATAAACAGACTCGCACAAATGCATAGCAACCACAAGACAGAAAAAAACATAAAAAGATTCACAAAAGAAGTACCGCCTTGGAAGGGTCAGTAAAATATTTTACTGGAGGGATTAAACCGGTTTCACGGCGCCAACCTCACCCTTAATTCAGATGTGGATCAAGACACATACGGATATTTGGTTTGCATGAAAGACCCCTAACTTATCAATGCATCATCTCCTAGAACATATATATATCAAGATATACAGTCAGACATTAGTTAAGCATTGCCCGAATAGTTTCCTTGAAGCTTTCCAGTCATGAATATTTTCTTGTTTTATTTTTTAGAATAGATCAATTGGTGACAATTTACAGCTAATTTTGATTAGATTATGATTGAGGTAAACAATCAGGCACAGTAAATGCACACTTACCCCTAAAACTGCCCATATTCTCAACCCCTTTATGATGTTTTCAAAACGTTTAGACATGTAATGTGTTAGTGTCATATTGTTACAATATCAAAGACAAGTTCTGTCTGAAAAATTCAAATTCATATCTCTAAAAGAATAAAAGTTATGGATGAGTAAAGAATGTCATGTTATACAGTTATAATGCAAAAATTTAAAACGCACAATTAACTATCACTTTGGTCCTCTAAAATGACATGTAACCTAGAGTTCGACAGCTTTAGCAGTTTGGCACTATTTTGGAAAATAGGTCTAGATTATTTTTGCGTTTATTTGAATTCAGAGTAAGCAGTTTGAGTTAAGCTGTGACAATTCTTAAGGGCATACCCCCATAATAGGGGTTGGTGTATGCAGGACACCGTAGAAACATAGCAAAATGACCAAATGGCATTCTGATATATCCCGCAGACCAAGAAAAGACTAGGGCAACAAAATGTTACAAACTGGTTGTTCTTCCGAAGAAATTTGTACATGAAAAAAGTCTCTGAGATAATGTTTGGGTGATGCTTAACTTATGTCTGACTATATACGAGAGGTGATTCACCAGTTTTCAAACACTTTTATTATATCTATAAATTTCACATAATAAAACTTTCATGCAAAATGTGTCCAATCTGTGATCCATGGAGGTTGTAGCAAAATCAATAGGGGCAGCATCTGGACCTTTATGCTTCCAATCCCGAGGTGTAACAACGTTCACGTTTTGAAAACGTCTATACAAATGTACGTTAACGTCTGCTTTGACGTATGGCTCGAAGACTTGTCTTGGTGAAATACCATGTCCTTAATTAGGTCACTTGGAAACAATCTTGCTGCATTAAATAAATGAATTGTTTCAAAACTTTGCCAATATGATATTACGAATTGACCTTGACCTTTAAGGGATGATCCGGATCTCAGTCTTGCTTTAGAAACTAATTACAAGCCGATGCCAAGCAACCTGATTCAAACGAATCACTCGTAATACATTTGAGTTTTGAAGGATCAACATGACCTTTACGGATGTAGCAGACTCGGCGAGGACCATAGCTGCCACCCTAGTTAAACATAGTCTCATATGTCGTTACAAATATTTTCCATTCTTCACAATTTAAACGTTTAAAAATATGCCACGAACATGATCGCCATTTTGTCATCTTGAGCTGCATGTATCTGGTAAGCTTTGCACTATTTTTTAAGTTTTGACTGCAATGCAATTTTAATAATACTGTCAATGGTTGACTGAGACGCCCCTAGTTGAGTTGCCATTTCACGTTTTGTGGGTGGGTAAAACCTTCTTCATAATTACGGCAACTTAACGAATAACTGCAATTGTTGACTTTTGGGGTGTCTTTCTGTATGGCCCTGTTTTTGGCTTATTCCTACTAACGCTGAGAGTTTTACATATCGAGTGCTTTACTCGATGGATTGTTGATATAGAAATGTCATGTTCATGACCTTTCAACTCTCGTTATATATTCCTGTAAGACGTTTTCCTCTTCAAAAGGTATGTAATGGAACGTTCCACTATAATGCCAATTTTAGGTCTACTCATGTTAGAATCCGCACAAAAACGGACAAATACATGTATATGTAATACATACATATATTGATGAATACGTGTAAATTTCGTTCTGTTGAGACGCGATGCTAGCTAACAACGAACGATTCAAAAGTGAAAAAAACTGGTGAATCACCTCTCGTATAACAAGAGGACAAAGCAAAGTTAAGGACCCAACAGTAAACAAAAGTGAATACCGGAGCAAAAGAAATCCAACGAGTAAACCTCGGTGGGCCTGACAAACAGCCAAAGCATCAGGCCCCTACCATGTCATCAATAGATAAGTCTTAAAGTCGGAACCGTCATAGAGTCTGAAGTCCGACCCTTCTGCGTGCAATTAAAGAGGAAAGCAAAGTTGCCAACCGTGATTGGGTTGACCACCAAGCATGCCGTCTGTTACAATACATTAATGTTATAGCCTGTCTTTTTATAATGGGAAATTATTTTAATGAACTGCACTGAAAAATTAGTATATAGCCAACACTCTTCTTCAATTTATACACCAAGTCGCCATAGAATTCAGGCTCCAAAAGTCCTTGGCGCAAGAGAGATTTAAGTCCAACTTGGAATTAAGATATCAAATCATAGTATCGTATATAAAATTTAGCAATACCACTAAACATTACTTAAGTGCATAAAAAACTTATATGCATAAAATGCTAAGTGCATACTTAAAAAAATCAACCTAATATGAAAATCTTTTAGCTTGTTTCAGTGAAATTAAAAGCGACTTATGAGACTTATGATTTTATGATGTTCATACATAACCTATACAATTGCCTTGTCGTTAGTTTGTCTGTTTGGAACTAAACAATGGCTGACGAAACCAACGGTACCCATTCAAATAAATATGTACGATCATGCTGTAGAAAAATATGTTTGGATAAAAGAGAAAAGAAAATTAAAATGTTGAGGAAATTTAATTGACATGTTTAATGTACATAACCATTATCACAAATGGACCAGGGCCGGGAATTACAATGCCTCCTTAAAGTTATGGAAAACTTAAGTTAAGTATTGATATTTCACCATGCTATATTTGATGCCAAATAAATTGCATGAATTAATGCAGTACTTGTGGTCAAAGATATCGTTGTGATCTACCGAAAAATGTATTTTATTTATATATTTTAATCAGTTTTAAACTAGTCGGGGAACCAAAAATAGTAAATGAGTATGATCAGGAAATACCACAATCACAAACTGCAGACAACCCAGTGGCACCGTGAGGAAGAGCCGCTCAACCATCACGAGACACCAGGAAGACAAATTAAGCAAAGCAATCAGCTCTCTCTTCCCCATCAAGATGATTGCAATACTAAAATGGACATAAAGTAACGTACAACAAAACATAGAACAATTACAGACTCCCACAATGGGAGCAACAATAAACAGAAAGTCAACAACAACAGAGCCACCGCCTTAGAACGGGCAGCAGCCTAAGCCACCGGGGGGGGGGGGGGGCTTAAATGCATTTTACTTGTACCAAATCTTCGCCCTAGATTCTGCTGTTGTTGAAGTACAAAAAATGTTCAGCTCGCATGGAGGCCATCTAACTAATGCAATGTATCATCATGGAAAAACACTCTAATCAAAGTCGCGTATCGTGCAAAAACACGCATTTTTTTGCACCCGAAAGGTATACGGCTGGAATTTTGTATACTGATAGTCTAGATAGTGCTTGATATGAAACCACTGTATAGCAATACGACCAGAATTGCATTTCGCGGAAAAATGCATTTTTGTATGCCACATAGGTCATGTTAAGCACTCTTTCCTAGCATAGAAATTGTGATGTTTCCCTTATCAATAAGTTAAAGAGCGTGCTTTTGGTCTTCAAAAGAACCGTCTCATTTAATAGGTCTATTTAAGTACCCACAACAAATATTTTGGTTGAGAAATAACAAAACTCATTTTCCATTACGCATTCTTATCTGGAGGATGGGTATGAGAAGCTGTTTGACTGTCCGATAATACAATAATACACTATCAAATGCATTTTAAAGTATGGGCAGCCATTTGTGCACCAAAATAATCTTCTTAGGGACATTTTTGTCTTTACAAGAGTATGCGGTTATATTTCTGTATCTCAGACGGGGATAGACAGGTTTCACATGGTGATATGATATCAGTTATACGGGATTTTTATACTTATTTTATCAATGTTAAATGAAATTATTGTTTTCAGTGGATAAAAATCCCTTAGGTCCCTACAATGACCCTCTGTTTCAAAGCTGCTGTAAATATGGAAGACAAACATGCTTTAGACCTTGATAAATTTCATTTATTTGTTAAACTGCTTTAAAGTTGTCCTGGTATTTAACTACGCACCCGCTGGCATGAACGAAATTACTAAGTATCAAATTATCGTGGTTTCATATTTTTACTTTTCAGCTACCTTTTCTAGTTTGCCATAGAAAATAAAATGAATTGTCTTAAATTATGTCCCAAACGTCGGTCTAATTGTATGCAGTGTTTAAACACATTCAATTTAAAATTTATTTATTTATGTAAAAAATATGCAATTCAGACCTCTCCAGCGGGAGGACAAAAGTGAATAAGTAAGCACACACATTTTTACGAGATATACTTCCAAGCGATATATAATTAATTATCAAATATAGTTCAGGGCAATAAATGCAGTTTTAATGAGGTTTGAAGAAAAGAAATCTATAAATTTAATTTCAAAATGGGGGTGCCCTAATCTACATGCTTTAAAAATCAATAAGCAGTATTCTTAGATGACCACCACTGCTTCTGAGGTCTACGCCGATGTTGTATTTTTACATAAACTCAATATTTTTCAATCCCGAACTTTTTTGATAAAAATATATAACATTTTGAAAAATAATATTTTGACATGTTCTTGCTGGGCTTACGTAGAAATTTGACTGCTCTGGCGTTATGCAAGTCGATCGAGTCTACTATACAGTGGTTTCAGATGCACCATGGAATTACCTTTGCAACCATACATAATCCAGCTGTATACCTTTCGGGTGCAAGGGTTAGGATTTTTTCTACCTTGGTTCCCCGACTAAACGTTAATTTTCGCATCCTGAAAAATCAATACTTAACTGAAGTCTTCCTTAACTTTGAGGAGGCTTTGAAATTCCAGGCCCTGTTTTTAAGTATAAAAAGACGAGTGCACGAGATTTTGGTCCTTATCGCATCAGCGAGCAGCGAAGGCCCAGACTAGTCTGAAAATATGCACAGACTCGTCAGAGGCTTCGCTGCTCGTATACACAAAGCATGAATGTAGTTGAAGGATCAGACCAGAATTAGGACCTCTCGCTTCGCTGGATACATCAGCACGTGTGTTTATTAGAGGCATGTGTGCATATGCGATACTTAACGAAATCTCGTGTGCTGGCCAAAATGCATGTCTTATAATGTTTGGAAATCTTATATGAGTTTGGAAAAACGTAGACATCTGGACATCTATTCATAGACTATGTTTATTGTTTGGGGCATGACCAGCATCTGTCATGTTTTTTCTATGAACAAACATATACGGCACGACCTTCACCTTCGTATATAAACATCGCTAACTTAGAGTTCCTTACTTTGCACTGTAAAATTAAGTAGAAACGTAACAAAAAGCGTTTGGCGGAGTGTTTTTTAATCCAAAAGTTTTAACGAATAATGCATCATCTACATTCATACTTTACTCTGACGAGCCTGTACCATTACACAGACTTTCCCGAGTCGCGAGTCCTAGTTGCCGACAATGCGATAAGTACCAAACGCTTACGTATTGGCAAAATTTAATATAAAACATGCAAAAGTGTGTGCATCGAAGATATCCTTACGACCTATAATCGCCCTGTCTGTCCGTCCGTCTGTCCATTGAAGTCTACTGCAACGAGAATAAATCTATGTTAATAGGCATCGACCGACCTATTGCAAGTACTACTGAAAATAATTGTGCTTACCTGGGTATACCTCTACTCGGGAACATGTATTAATAAAACCATTTAAAACTTAAATATATATAAACCAAAACAAACTTTTCATCTGATCATTTTACAACTGGGCATGTGTGCTTAGAAATATTAACGCAAGGGAGATCGCCTCTCTTATCTATAAAAATCTCATTGTTTGACGTGTTTAAACAACGTTGAGACGTTACACAATTAACACAAACATCTGACGCGAGGTCTTCAGCATGGACAAAGTTTTATAACCTTGGGGCCAGGACTTTCGAACTGGGCTTTATTTAGCTCAATTGTCTAAATTTTGCAAAACATGGCTTGAATCAAGAAATTGGATGGATTGCATCCCTTATTCTGCCATAACTGGCTCTCTCTCTCTCTCTCAAATGCACATACCTCCCAAATGGGGGGGGTAAAGACATTTTACTGTAGTCATTCGAGCATTTGAAAGTGAGATCAAATTAAACTTTTTTTTAAAAAAAAAGTTGAGCTTACATGCGAACCAGTTCCTTCAAACAGTTCTATATTAGGAAGCAAACATTTTTTACCTCTGATAATGGAGTTTTGGCATTGTTTTGTTTTCTGAAATCAATGTTTGTACTGGGCCCATTAAGGGTCAGATTTTCAAACGTCATTGTATGGTTTATGTCTCGCCTAATTGTACAGTAATTGTCACAACAGGCTGTCTGAACACATAGACGAGCCAAAACGGACAATTGTCTCTCACAGGAAGAGGTAATCGGTATCGTCGGTATTTAAACACCACGGAATCATGGGAAACAGATATATCAGTAATCTAGATTTAGAGATATCTAAAATCATTATTATTTAATTTCATGTAGTTCTGTGGCCCATGTCTCAGACATAAATTGACATTCCAATACAGTTATACAGGTTATACAGCATGTTCTACCATTTTCTTTCTGCTGTTTCTCTTCACAATAGTGCCTCAAAGATGACTATTTGTAAAATACGTTCTACACAGTATTAGTCCTTCAATTATTTGGAGGAGTATAATTTACGCCAGTTATAGTGCAACACCTGAACGTTCAACAGTGTAGAAACTCTAAAGCTCATCATTAGAATTCAACATTTAGTGCAACCAGGCAACCCCTGGGAGCTGTTTGTCTCGCGACTTTGGTACGTGTATGAAACTGAAGGAATTGAGGAATGAGAAACAATTGCTCCATTAATACATGCACGAAGGGTGCTCGAAGTTGGTGGCGTTAAATGAAAAATGCTGTTATCGAATGCAACATTACGGAACTTGATGTGGTGCCTCATGCTATAACGAGGCTGTTTGTGCGTATAATTGTTGGCGCTGTTTTATCACTGAGTAGGTCCCATAAGAAAGATCGCAGTATTTGCGCGAGGGCCGGACATTATCATGTTTAAATCGCCGAACTGCAACAATTCATCCACTTGACAATGACGAGGTTGATCAAATAAGACTACTCCATCTCCGACGAGTCTTCACTATCCGACGAATCATCATCTTGGCAGAAACAACAGCTAAAAACTGAAAGTAATATGTCTCGTCACAATAAGTTATAGCCAGCACATCAGGCCCCTACCATGTCATCAATAGATAAGTCTTAAAGTCGGAATCGTTATAGAGTCTGAAGTCCGACCCTTCTGTGTGCAATTAAAGAGGAAAGCAAAGTTGCCAACCGTGATTGGGTTGACCACCAAGCATGCCGTCTGTTGCAATACATTAATGTTATAGCCTGTCTTTTTATAATGGGAAATTATTTTAATGAACTGCACTGAAAAATTAGTAGAGCCAACACTCTTCTTCAATTTATACACCAAGTCGCCATAGAATTCAGGCTCCAAAAGTCCTTGGCGCAAGAGAGATTTAAGTCCAACTTGGAATTAAGATATCAAATCATAGTATCGTATATAAAATTTAGCAATACCACTAAACATTACTTATGTGTATAAAAAACTTATATGCATAAAATGCTAAGTGCATACTTATAAAAATCAACCTAATTTGAAAATCTTTTAGCTTGTTTCAGTGAAATTAAAAACGACTTATGAGACTTATGATTTTATGATGTTCATACATAACCTATACCATTGCCTTGTCGTTAGTTTGTCTGTTTGGAACTAAACAATGGCTGACGAAACCAACGGTACCCATTCAAATAAATATGTACGATCATGCTGTAGAAATATATGTTTGGATAAAAGAGAAAAGAAAATTAAAATGTTGAGGAAATTTAATTGACATGTTTAATGTACATAACCATTATCACAAATGGACCAGGGCCCGGAATTACAATGCCTCCTTAAAGTTATGGAAAACTTAAGTTAAGTATTGATATTTCAACATGCTATATTTGATGCCAAATAAATTGCATGAATTAATGTAGTACTTTTGGTCAAAGATATCGTTGTGATCTACCGAAAAATGTATTTTATTTATATATTTTAATCAGTTTTAAACGTTAATTTTCGCATCCTGAAAATCAATACTTAACTGAAGTCTTCCTTAACTTTGAGGAGGCTTTGTAATTCCAGGCCCTGGTTTTTAAGTATAAAAAGACGAGTGCACGAGATTTTGGTCCTTATCGCATCAGCGAGCAGCGAAGGCCCAGACGAGTCTGAAAATATGCACAGACTCGTCAGAGGCTTCGCTGCTCGTATACACAAAGCATGAATGTAGTTGAAGGATCAGACCAGAATTAGGACCTCTCGCTTCGCTGGAAACATCAGCACGTGTGTTTATTAGAGGCATGTGTGCATATGCGATACTTAACGAAATCTCGTGTGCTGGCCAAAATGCATGTCTGATAAAGTTTGAAAATCTTATATGAGTGTGGAAAAACGTAGACATCTGGACATCTATTCAAAGACTATGATTATTGTTTGGGGCATGACCAGCATCTGTCATGTTTTTTCTATGAACAAACATATACGACACGACCTTCACCTTCGTATATAAACATCGCTAACTTAGAGTTCCTTACTTTGCACTGTAAAATTAAGTGCAAGTTTAAACATCAAAAGAGGTAAAAGCTGAACTGCCGCCACTTTTGGTGTAAACGTATAATTATGCTTTCAGGTGTACTTTGCTACTAAAACAAGTTGAGGCCAATCTTTCTCCAATGATAATTTTTTTAACAATCGAACCAATGCAATCAAACAGAGCGTAGATTTGTAGCTATTTGCCTCATGGAGACACATAAACGCTTTTGCAAACAGAGCAGACCCAGATCAGGCCTGATTAGTATCTGCTCTGTTTGTTTATGGAAATATAATTAGATATGATCCTTCACACGTGGACCTGACAAGTACTCTTTGTTCTATCACAAACGGGAACGTTTGTTCCTATAATTAATCAAAGTGGGTGGAGCTTAGCATGAATATACATGAAGGAAAGGGTTAAAGCAGTTGAAAGGTTACACCAAGACCAGAGGCAGTTCAGCCGTTGCCAAAGTTGGTTTAAAGTAATCACATGTTTAGATAAATAAAAAGATCTGCGTTAAAATGTATATATTTTATTATCCATACTAGTTAGCTTATTTTTGGATGCTCAAAAGAACCGTCTCATTGAGACGGTTCTTTTGCGTACCCACAACATATGTTTTGGGCGAAAAATAAGAAAATTATTTTCCTGTTTATACGCACTCTTAACTAAAGGACTGAAGTTACTCTGATTTCTTACAATGTGTTTATTCTTATTGAATGTGTATAACGTTAACTTCATACCAATAAATATGTTGTTGAAATATGGTTTCTAACCTATAGACGTCCGTCGACATGAATATTTATGTTACAAATAAGCATTAATTATAAGGATATCTCCATGTATGCCTAAGGTACAAGTTTTGTTTCTTATAGGAGATGTTCATTAGAATCATTTAAAAAAGGAGTGTGTTCACTTATTCAATTGATTTTGACAGATTTTTTATATGTTTTCATCAATGTTTTGCAATAACAAACCTTGTCGTCTCGTTGAGCAAATAAAAAATTTCAACGTAAGTCGATATGATGTTGAAACCTCTCGACTTCAGTATATTTTGACTGGAACAGAAAGCAGTATACCGTAAAGGTCGATGTTATGGGCTTGAGAATTGCTGAACCTTCAAATAACGTTTATGAACATACAGTATGAAATGCTGTCTTCCAATTGTGTAGTTTCTGAAGGATCTATTCTTCATGTCATTTAGAGATCGCTTCGCAGAGTACACAGAGCTGCTCCCATTACACCAATACAAGGTTGATATTTTCATGTTTTGGTTAATTTGTCTTTTTGGATTCTAGCAGAAATGAGAAGTACAACACAAATCAGTGCTAGAGGTCATTATTGAGCCAGTTATATTGCAAGGTTCAGATATGGTGAAATAGGAAAGTGGTGTGGATCCTAATCAGATGACGTCAGTGTAGACATAAACCATTTTTAAAATATGATCTTTACAGACTCAATCTAAATAATATCTAAATGGTCTGACGTCAATATCTGATGTCGATCAGTACCACATGAACGTACCTTATGAAGAGCAGTTTCACGTACTTACATGTTAGTATGTATTTTGACAAACATCGAAGATAACAACAAAATGTCACAGATCTCGACATTTCATCATTGTCAGCACTGTTTGCTAAAACAAAAGCTATATTCTTTCTGCACTGTTTGCTAAAACAAAAGCTTTATTCTTTCTGCACTGTTTGCTAAAACAAAAGCTTTTTTTCTTTCTGCACTGTTTGCTAAAACAAAAGCTATATTCTTTCTGCACTGTTTGCTAAAACATTTATTCTTTCTGCACTGTTTGCTAAAACAAAAGCTATATTCTTTCTGCACTGTTTGCTAAAACAAAAGCTTAATTCGTTTTGCACTGTTTGCTAAAACAAAAGCTATATTCTTTCTGCTCTGTTATCTTAAACAAAAGCTTTATTCTTTCTGCTCTGTTATCTTAAACAAAAGCTTTAATCAGGGACAGAAATTGACTACAGTCTGGAAATGATAACGAGATATTCCCCAATATAGTGTATATACACTAACAAATTTCCCAATGCTACCGTTGGTTTTTCAATATACATAAATCCCAAAATCGAATGACTTTCTTTGACAGTTTGCAATTATCTAAAACAATGAAATTTTCAAAGTGCATTTTGATTTTCAGTAGTGGAATCGGTCGACAATATTTTCAGATATAGCATTTTGACCATTTGAAGCGAAAACTCGCAATGAAAATGAAAATCATTCAAATATTATGTAAATACTAAAGACAAATCACAACAAACATACATTTAAATTTTTCTTCAATATCCCACTTAATTCACAATTAGTAACATACACTTTTTAAAAGATTAAAATACATTTATTTTTCAAATCTTTTAAAAAAATGCATCCTGTTGAAAGCTAAGTGAGTATGTAAGAAAAGTTGAAAAGTATTTCTTCACCAATGCAATCATTAACAGTAGCCATTTTGCTTATTCTTTTGATTTTTGATTTTTACCTAGTCTGTTTCAGATTTCTGTATTTAATTCATTATTCAACAGATAACTATAATAATAATGATCTTTCTCCTGTAAAGTTAACAAAAAGTTAACTTTCATACATTTTTGTAATATACAACCGTATTTGATGGTAGCGTTGGGAGATTTATTAAATGTATATATGCAATGTATTATAAGCTTGAACTTGGTGGAAAATTCCATTGGTTTCAAGAGGTTTAAGAGTAATACGTACATATGTACTGTATTAGCCAGCACATGATAATTTGTTACTTATCGCATTGTCGAGCAACAAAAGCTTAGCGAGCATGTACAATTTTACAGACTCACAAGAGCTTTCCCTACTCGCATACACAACGTATGGATGTGAATGAAGACTCGAACCAACATTAAGACTTCTAGTTCTGCTGAATATACCAGCATGGGAGTTTAAAGAAGGCTTTCTCGCATATGTGATAAGTACCAAAGTATCATGTAATGACTCGTATATTGTAAGAAACAGTAGCATTTGCAATCTCTGTCTACATTGTAAATTCGACCTCTGGATTCGATACTTCGCATGAGCCACGCCAAGAGAAGACCCGAACACCAAAGATGCATACCAGTCAACGCACCCAAGCTGTCATATCAGCGTCTTTGTAATTCGTCCATACACGGTAAAAATAAATGTAAGTTAACAACAAAAAAGGTGGCAGCTACATGTTATTGTTGCTGTTATTCTTCGGATCGTACTATCCAACAGACCATAGCTTTTAAAGCTGTTGAAAGGTTACACCAAGATCTGTGACAGTTCAGTTGCCACCAAATGTTGTAAAATTATCACTTATACTCCTCAAAATAATTGAAGGACCAGGCCCTGAGGTTATAAAAAACTTAATTCATGCTCAACTCAACTGAGCATAACATTTTAACTGCTAATAAAACTTAAATGCTGAAAATAAAGACTACTTCTTGCTTTCAAACTCTCAGCATTTTGTTGGCATTATAACATTTATCAGCAGGATAAATTTCGTGCTCAATTGAGTTCGACGTCGCCTCAGATGTTGATGTTTATTTTATAAAACGTTAGGGTCCTCTCTATTGAAAGTATTCTTTTTCACTTATTCCATTATACATTTTAACAAACAAAACATCAAAGAAAAGGTTATTAATTATATTTAACATTGATTAAAAACGAAAGACAGATTAAGATACAAAGAAAAAGTTATCGCTAACATGTTTTGTATAAATTGCCGATTTTTGCATGTAGAAACGTAACAAAAAGCGTTTGGCGGAGTGTTTTTAAATCCAAAAGTTTTAACGAATAATGCATCATCTACATTCATACTTTACTCTGACGAGCCTGTACCATTACACAGACTTTCCCGAGTCGCGAGTCCTAGTTGCCGACAATGCGATAAGTACCAAACGCTTACGTATTGGCAAAATTTAATATAAAACATGCAAAAGTGTGGCATCGAAGATATCCTTACGACCTATAATCGCCCTGTCTGTCCGTCCGTCTGTCCATTGAAGTCTACTGCAACGAGAATAAATCTATGTTAATAAGCATCGACCGACCTATTGCAAGTACTACTGAAAATAATTGTGCTTACCTGGGTATACCTCTACTCGGGAACATGTATTAATAAAACACTTTAAAACTTAAATATATATAAACCAAAACAAACTTTTCATCTGATCATTTTACAACTGGGCATGTGTGCTAAGAAATATTAACGCAAGGGAGATCGCCTCTCTTATCTATAAAAATCTCATTGTTTGACGTGTTTAAACAACGTTGAGACGTTACACAATTAACACAAACATCTGACGCGAGGTCTTCAGCATGGACAAAGTTTTATAACCTCGGGGTCAGGACTTTCGAACTGGGCTTTATTTAGCTCAATTATCTAAATTTTGCAAAACATGGCTTGAATCAAGAAATTGGATGGATTCCATCCCTTATTCTGCCATAACTGGCTCTCTCTCTCTCTCTCTCAAATGCACATACCTCCAAAATGGGCGGGGTAAAGACATTTTACTGTAGTCATTCGAGCATTTGAAAGTGAGATCAAATTAAACTTTTTTTTAAAAAAATGTTGAGCTTACATGCGAACCAGTTCCTTCAAACAGTTCTATATTAGGAAGCAAACATTTTTTACCTCTGATAATGGAGTTTTGGCATTGTTTTGTTTTCTGAAATCAATGTTTGTACTGGGCCAATTAAGGGTCAGATTTTCAAACGTCATTGTATGGTTTATGTCTCGCCTAATTGTACAGTAATTGTCACAACAGGCTGTCTGAACACATAGACGAGCCAAAACGGACAATTGTCTCTCACAGGAAGAGGTAATCGGTATCGTCGGTATTTAAACACCGTGGAATCATGAGAAACAGATATATCAGTAATCTAGATTTAGAGATATCTAAAATCATTATTATTTCATTTCATGTAGTTCTGTGGCCCATGTCTCAGACATAAATTGACATTCCAATACAGTTATACAGGTTATACAGCATGTTCTACCATTTTCTTTCTGCTGTTTCTCTTCACAGTAGGGCCTCAAAGATGACTATTTGCAAAATACGTTCTACACAGTATTAGTCCTTCAATTATTTGGAGGAGTATATTTTACGCCAGTTATAGTGCAACACCTGAACGTTCAACAGTGTAGAAACTCTAAAGCTCATCATTAGAATTCAACATTTAGTGCAACCAGGCAACCCCTGGGAGCTGTTTGTCTCGCGACTTTGGTACGTGTATGAAACTGAAGGAATTGAGGAATGAGAAACAATTGCTCCATTAATACATGCACAAAGGGTGCTCGAAGTTGGTGGCGTTAAATGAAAAATGCTGTTATCGAATGCAACATTACGAAACTTGATGTGGTGCCTCATGCTATAACGAGGCTGTTTGTGCATATAATTGCGGGCGCTGTTTTATCACTGAGTAGGTCCCATAAGAAAGATCGCAGTATTGACGCGAGGGCCGGACATTATCATGTTTAAATCGCCGAACTGCAACAATTCATCCACTTGACAATGACGAGGTTGATCAAATAAGACTGCTCCATCTCCGACGAGTCTTCACTATCCGACGAATCATCATCTTGGCAGAAACAACAGCTAAAAACTGAAAGTAATATGTCACGTCACAATAAGTTATAGCCAGCACATCAGGCCCCTACCATGTCATCAATAGATTAGTCTTAAAGTCGGAACCGTCATAGAGTCTGAAGTCCGACCCTTCTGCGTGCAATTAAAGAGGAAAGCAAAGTTGCCAACCGTGATTGGGTTGACCACCAAGCATGCCGTCTGTTGCAATACATTAATGTTATAGCCGGTCTTTTTATAATGGGAAATTATTTTAATGAACTGCACTGAAAAATTAGTAGATCCAACACTCTCCTCAATTTATACACCAAGTCGCCATAGAATTCAGGCTCCAAAAGTCCTTGGCGCAAGAGAGATTTAAGTCCGACTTGGAATTAAGATATCAAATCATAGTATCGTATATAAAATTTAGCAATACCACTAAACATTACTTATGTGCATAAAAAACTTATATGCATAAAATGCTAAGTGCATTCTTATAAAAATCAACCTAATTTGAAAATCTTTTAGCTTGTTTCAGTGAAATTAAAAACGACTTATGAGACTTATGATTTTATGATGTTCATACATAACCTATACCATTGCCTTGTCGTTAGTTTGTCTGTTTGGAACTAAACAATGGCTGACGAAACCAACGGTACCCATTCAAATAAATATGTACGATCATGCTGTAGAAATATATGTTTGGATAAAAGAGAAAAGAAAATTAAAATGTTGAGGAAATTTAATTGACATGTTTAATGTACATAACCATTATCACAAATGGACCAGGGCCCGGAATTACAATGCCTCCTTAAAGTTATGGAAAACTTAAGTTAAGTATTGATATTTCAACATGCTATATTTGATGCCAAATAAATTGCATGAATTAATGTAGTACTTGTGGTAAAAGATATCGTTGTGATCTACCGAAAAATGTATTTTATTTATATATTTTAATCAGTTTTAAACGTTAATTTTCGCATCCTGAAAAATCAATACTTAACTGAAGTCTTCCTTAACTTTGAGGAGGCTTTGTAATTCCAGGCCCTGTTTTTAAGTATAAAAAGACGAGTGCACGAGATTTTGGTCCTTATCGCATCAGCGAGCAGCGAAGGCCCAGACGAGTCTGAAAATATGCACAGACTTGTCAGAGGCTTCGCTGCTCGTATACACAAAGCATGAATGTAGTTGAAGGATCAGACCAGAATTAGGACCTCTCGCTTCGCTGGATACATCAGCACGTGTGTTTATTAGAGGCATGTGTGCATATGCGATACTTAACGAAATCTCGTGTGCTGGCCAAAATGCATGTCTTATAAAGTTTGAAAATCTTATATGAGTGTGGAAAAACGTAGACATCTGGACATCTATTCATAGACTATGTTTATTGTTTGGGGCATGACCAGCATCTGTCATGTTTTTTCTATGAAAAAACATATACGACACGACCTTCACCTTCGTATATAAACATCGCTAACTTAGAGTTCCTTACTTTGCACTGTAAAATTAAGTGCAAGTTTAAACATCAAAAGAGGTAAAAGCTGAACTGCCGCCACTTTTGGTGTAGACGTATAATTATGCTTTCAGGTGTACTTTGCTACTAAAACAAGTTGAGGCCAATCTTTCTCCAATGATAATTTTTTTAACAATCGAACCAATGCAATCAAACAGAGCGTAGATTTGTAGCTATTTGCCTCATGGAGACACATAAACGCTTTTGCAAACAGAGCAGACCCAGATCAGGCCTGATCAGTATCTGCTCTGTTTGTTTATGGAAACATAATTAGATATGATCCTTCACACGTGGACCTGACAAGTACTCTTTGTTCTATCACAAACGGGAACGTTTGTTCCTATAATTAATCAAAGTGGGTGGAGCTTAGCATGAATATACATGAAGGAAAGGGTTAAAGCAGTTGAAAGGTTACACCAAGACCAGAGGCAGTTCAGCCGTTGCCAAAGTTGGTTTAAAGTAATCACATGTTTAGATAAATAAAAAGATCTGCGTTAAAATGTATATATTTTATTATCCATACTAGTTAGCTTATTTTTGGATGCTCAAAAGAACCGTCTCATTGAGACGGTTCTTTTGCGTACCCACAACATATGTTTTGGGCGAGAAATAAGAAAATTATTTTCCTGTTTATACGCACTCTTAACTAAAGGACTGAAGTTACTCTGATTTCTTACAATGTGTTTATTCTTATTGAATGTGTATAACGTTAACTTCATACCAATAAATATGTTGTTGAAATATGGTTTCTAACCTATAGACGTCCGTCGACATGAATATTTATGTTACAAATAAGCATTAATTATAAGGATATCTCCATGTATGCCTAAGGTACAAGTTTTGTTTCTTATAGGAGATGTTCATTAGAATCATTTAAAAAAGGAGTGTGTTCACTTATTCAATTGATTTTGACAGATTTTTTATATGTTTTCGTCAATGTTTTGCAAAAACAGACCTTGTCGTCTCGTTGAGCAAATAAAAAATTTCAACGTAAGTCGATATGATGTTGAAACCTCTCGACTTCAGTATATTTTGACTGGAACAGAAAGCAGTATACCGTAAAGGTCGATGTTATGGGCTTGAGAATTGCTGAACCTTCAAATAACGTTTATGAACATACAGTATGAAATGCTGTCTTCCAATTGTGTAGTTTCTGAAGGATCTATTCTTCATGTCATTTAGAGATCGCTTCGCAGAGTACACAGAGCTGCTCCCATTACACCAATACAAGGTTGATATTTTCATGTTTTGGTTAATTTGTCTTTTTGGATTCTAGCAGAAATGAGAAGTACAACACAAATCAGTGCTAGAGGTCATTATTGAGCCAGTTATATTGCAAGGTTCAGATATGGTGAAATAGGAAAGTGGTGTGGATCCTAATCAGATGACGTCAGTGTAGACATATACCATTTTTAAAATATGATCTTTACAGACTCAATCTAAATAATATCTAAATGGTCTGACGTCAATATCTGATGTCGATCAGTACCACATGAACGTACCTTATGAAGAGCAGTTTCACGTACTTCAAAATGATTGAAGGACCAAGCCCTGAGGTTATAAAAAACTTAATTCATGCTCAACTCAACTGAGCATAACATTTTAACTGCTAATAAAACTTAAATGCTGAAAATAAAGACTACTTCTTGCTTTCAAACTCTCAGCATTTTGTTGGCATTATAACATTTATCAGCAGGATAAATTTCGTGCTCAATTGAGTTCGACGTCGCCTCAGATGTTGATGTTTATTTTATAAAACGTTAGGGTCCTCTCTATTGAAAGTATTCTTTTTCACTTATTCCATTATACATTTTAACAAACAAAACATCAAAGAAAAGGTTATTAATTATATTTAACATTGATTAAAAACGAAAGACAGATTAAGATACAAAGAAAAAGTTATCGCTAACATGTTTTGTATAAATTGCCGATTTTTGCATGTAGAAACGTAACAAAAAGCGTTTGGCGGAGTGTTTTTAAATCCAAAAGTTTTAACGAATAATGCATCATCTACATTCATACTTTACTCTGACGAGCCTGTACCATTACACAGACTTTCCTGAGTCGCGAGTCCTAGTTGCCAACAATGCGATAAGTACCAAATGCTTACGTATTGGCAAAATTTAATATAAAACATGCAAAAGTGTGTGCATCGAAGATATCCTTACGACCTATAATCGCCCTGTCTATCCGTCCGTCTGTCCATTGAAGTCTACTGCAACGAGAATAAATCTATGTTAATAAGCATCGACCGACCTATTGCAAGTACTACTGAAAATAATTGTGCTTACCTGGGTATACCTCTACTCGGGAACATGTATTAATAAAACCATTTAAAACTTAAATATATATAAACCAAAACAAACTTTTCATCTGATCATTTTACAACTGGGCATGTGTGCTAAGAAATATTAACGCAAGGGAGATCGCCTCTCTTATCTATAAAAATCTCATTGTTTGACGTGTTTAAACAACGTTGAGACGTTAAACAATTAACACCAACATCTGACGCGACGTCTTCAGCATAGATAAAGTTTTATAACCTCGGGGTCAGGACTTTCGAACTGGGCTTTATTTAGCTCAATTATCTAAATTTTGCAAAACATGGCTTGAATCAAGAAATTGGATGGATTCCATCCCTTATTCTGCCATAACTGGCTCTCTCTCTCTCTCTCTCTCAAATGCACATACCTCCAAAATGGGCGGGGTAAAGACATTTTACTGTAGTCATTCGAGCATTTGAAAGTGAGATCAAATTAAACTTTTTTTTTTAAAAAAAGTTGAGCTTACATGCGAACCAGTTCCTTCAAACAGTTCTATATTAGGAAGCAAACATTTTTTACCTCTGATAATGGAGTTTTGGCATTGTTTTGTTTTCTGAAATCAATGTTTGTACTGGGCCAATTAAGGGTCAGATTTTCAAACGTCATTGTATGGTTTATGTCTCGCCTAATTGTACAGCAATTGTCACAACAGGCTTTCTGAACACATAGACGAGCCAAAACGGACAATTGTCTCTCACAGGAAGAGGTAATCGGTATCGTCGGTATTTAAACACCGTGGAATCATGGGAAACAGATATATCAGTAATCTAGATTTAGAGATATCTAAAATCATTATTATTTCATTTCATGTAGTTCTGTGGCCCATGTCTCAGACATAAATTGACATTCCAATACAGTTATACAGGTTATACAGCATGTTCTACCATTTTCTTTCTGCTGTTTCTCTTCACAGTAGGGCCTCAAAGATGACTATTTGCAAAATACGTTCTACACAGTATTAGTCCTTCAATTATTTGGAGGAGTATATTTTACGCCAGTTATTGTGCAACACCTGAACGTTCAACAGTGTAGAAACTCTAAAGCTCATCAGTAGAATTCAACATTTAGTGCAACCAGGCAACCCCTGGGAGCTGTTTGTCTCGCGACTTTGGTACGTGTATGAAACTGAAGGAATTGAGGAATGAGAAACAATTGCTCCATTAATACATGCACAAAGGGTGCTCGAAGTTGGTGGCGTTAAATGAAAAATGCTGTTATCGAATGCAACATTACGGAACTTGATGTGGTGCCTCATGCTATAACGAGGCTGTTTGTGCGTATAATTGTGGGCGCTGTTTTATCACTGAGTAGGTCCCATAAGAAAGATCGCAGTATTTGCGCGAGGGCCGGACATTATCATGTTTAAATCGCCGAACTGCAACAATTCATCCACTTGACAATGACGAGGTTGATCGAATAAGACTGCTCCATCTCCGACGAGTCTTCACTATCCGACGAATCATCATCTTGGCAGAAACAACAGCTAAAAACTGAAAGTAATATGTCACGTCACAATAAGTTATAGCCAGCACATCAGACCTCGAGGTTATAAAACTTGAGTACAGTCTCAATCTCAAAATAAAGCGCAATGATTGGCTGTTTGCGGACACGTGTCCGCAAGCAGCCAATCATTGCGCCGTATTTTGAGTTTGAGATTGAACTCAAGTTTTACGATCTCGAGGCCAGAGTTTGGTACTTAAAATATACTCGAGCAACAAAGGCGCAAGCAAGCCTGCGTATATGCGCAGACTCACAGGAGCTTTTGCTGCTCGCATACACCAATTATTGATGTTAATGAAGAAACAGACCAAACGTAAGACCTCTAGTCCCGCTGGATACAATACATGCGCGGATTCAGAAAGATTTGCCAGAGGGGGTCCAACTTTGACGATGTTTTAGTTGATGAGGGGAGAAAGGATCCAAATACCAATATAAGCGGGCCATCATCGGCTCGTCAGCGAAACGCCATTTAAATGGCGTTATGCTGGCGTGCCGATCGCGATGTTGGCCAAACATTGAATACTGGCTTGGTAGCTTTGTGATTTTTCAGGGGGGGGGGGGGTCAGACCCCCTGTCCCCCCTCTGGATCCGCACATGCGATAGCATGGGCGTTATAAAAGCTATTTTGCACATATGAGATAAGTACCAAATTCTCATGACAGCTTAATTAAAATCTAACATATTGACGTAGGCATTCAGTTAAGAGAGCTTACCAAAAATAATTTTCTTATTTCTCAACCAAAACATATGTTGTGGGTACTCAAAAGAACCGTCTCAATGAGACCGTTCTTTGGTAAGAAAATATTTACAATTTTACGCTCAGAAATGTTGTTTAATCTAAATATATTTTATATATAGAAACCCAATTATCATCCCCAGTAGAATTGAACTACGATTAACCTATTCGCGATTTGAAACCTAAAATTTGGACTAGCAAACAGTGAAAACCCAGATGGGATGTAGCATGATGCAACATCTCTATTTACTTTCAGAGAGGCCATATTTTGCAAACGAAATAAGTTACAATTACACACAATCAACCCTTTACTATTCCAACGTAATAAAATAAAGAGCGAAGGTTTCATTCTGCGTAAAGGAGTAAAGCAAATATTGCCCTCTAAAATATGTAGCAGTCCTTCCTTAGCAATGTTCTTTAGAGTTGTTACCCTTAGACCAAACAAAACAGTTATTTCGCAGAATGGCACGCCATGAGTACTATAATGAAGTTAAACTCTACAGAAGAAAGGGTCAGGTGTGGTACTTGATTGTATCTATTCTTGATCTTTGTCGCCTTTCTTACTTTATATTAGATGCGGATATTAAAGTTGTTTCATCGATGCCAACACTATGTTTCTATTGTTAGTTATTTTGAGCAACATACGCTGCGGAGTAGGCGGAGGTTCATTACACTACCGCTGTCTCAGGCCTTCCATAATTTAGTATAAATTTCCTAGTGATACATAAACATTGCTACGAAGATTTGGGTGGTTGACACCCTGCCGCCTCCCCAGCTTTTAAACACTACACTTTCTGAGACGCTGGGTGCAACCCTATTGAACCCATCTGAACAACATAGTTTTTTTATCTAACAAACGTTTGTCCAATTGTACCAAGTCTCATGTAAATTACATTTGCTATGTCTGTCATGATTAATAAAGATACTGCTCTCTTCTGTTCTGTTCTAAACAATATTTTACTTTGTAAATCGACAAGCATATCACTATATATGCAAATATAATTGTAGAGGATTTGAGGGTAAGCTAAAACTTACATTTAAGTCATCTATTACAATTTGGAGCAAACAGCAAAATTATTTCCTACTTTCTGTGCAACAGTCGAGATGATGCACTCTAACACGCGACCGAAGTCATCCACAGCGTCGCGGGGTAATGATGTTGACTGTTTCACAGAAAGGTATGAAATGGCTGTTTTAATAACCAACAAAATGCTTGTAATTCAAATGATTAGGAAATTAATTTTATTTTTCAGATTTTCATGATAGGCTGAACACCGTGAGTTCAGTTCATAGTAAGTGACGACCGAAGAGTGTCACCTTAAATTAGAACTTCACACATGGACTGAATCATTTCATGAACCTCTATCAACCCATGCCTTTCATACTCCAGATTATCTAGCTCAGTTAGACCCCTTGCTTATTGAGGACATAAGTAAATGCCCATCGTTGGCCAGGAGGAGTTTTCAATCTAGGGGACATCAACTGGATAGACAACAGCGTACTGGGATCTGTCACAAAACCTGCTCATTGTCATCTGCTTATTAGCACCACTCCAGACCGTTTCCTCCAGTAGCTGGTGAATTAACCAACCCAGATCACAGAAGCTACCTAAAACATCTTGGACTTATTCTTCACTAACAACAACTCACTAGTAAATACTTGTGAAGCACCCCAGCTATCTCAGACCATGAAACAAAACACGCCAAAATAAGACTCCGCTACCACAAAGGACAGTCCTCTCCTACAGGAAAGCAGACTACGACAGCATAAAAGAAGGATAAAGTAACCTTCACAAAGATATGTCGTATGGTAACTGCTTCAGTGGATAGTTTATGGACCATATTTAAAAAATCATCATTGGCTGATGGACGCCTACATACCAACAAAGCGATTAAAGGAGGAATGCAAAAGAAGCTGTACATTGATAGGAAAGCCATGCCAACAATAAGAAAAAAAGGGCTAGATTATACTCGAGAATGAAGAAGGCTCAATAGGAGCTATGCATCAGAAAATATAGACAGAGCAAAGCATTTACACGAAAGCTGGAAAGACAAGCCTATTATTCTTATTGAAGTCAATGAAGACAACGAGAAACCTTCAAAACAGTAGCGCTTTTGGTCTTACATTAAATTAATACAGATTATGGAAAGACAACGCAGGAATATCGCCAATTTAAAGACTAAGGCAATCTATTCAATGCTCCTTTGGAAAATATTTTCCCACATACTGAACCGCCAGTACCAGTCGACCTTCACATAGGAAGGCAACAACCATGTCCTCAACCCTTCTAGTACCCCATATCCTGATTTAGATGAAATTAAGTTGAAGAAATCTCCTACAGAAGACAAACCCAAGGAAAGCTAGATGCAGACAACATAGCTTGAATCTTGAAAGACTGTTTAACAAAAATCCTCATTGACCCTCTTGTTTATATCCGCCATTTACTCTTTGCTTGCTGGGAAATTTTGCACGCATTTTTGTCATCTGCTTTTTGAAAATTTACATTAAAAATATCTTAAATTAATACAATCAGAGTGTCAAACAGATTGCATCCAGATCAAGCATTGATCTGGGCCCAAATTGTTTGCAAAAGTTACCAGCAGACGAAACTATCAGTTAAACGCTGTGAAAAATTCAAACTAACGATTCCACTCCTTTACTCAGCTTCTTTAAATTTTTGTCAATAGGATTCTACTGCCTGATCTCTATCACATTTCACGAACAGTATTGTATTTCGGAACTGATCCTATGAAAAGAATCAAAGAAAATGCATCTTTTAGTATTCCTTTTATACAGATGTAAATGAGTGAAAGTTTCTGACGATTTTTGACAATGAAAGACATATTTATGGATTTCATTAGCATTACCGAAATAAAGAGGAGCAATACGCGGCCATGAATGACATAAACTCGGTAAAACTGTGACCTCGTAATAACAAATATGAGGCAAATTATTGGAAAAAGGTATTACCGCCATTCTTTAAAACCATTTCAGCGCCATAGTGAGGTCGCCTGCAGTGTCGTCTGCTGTTATAATTTGGAAGCCAAAATTGCAAAAAGTGTGTACCCTGGAACTCTGGTCAGGGTACAAACTATTTGTCTCTAGCTCTTGTAAGTCGAGATATGAATAAACGACATTAACAGACGAAATATTCGAATCTTTTTTGCAGTGAAAGGGTAAACATGCATGTTCTGTTAGCTAGTCTTTTACGTTTAAACTTCCGAAATGTTGCTCTTTCGAACAATAAATGCTCTGATGGATTGGCTCACAGTTACCCTTCTCTGGTAGCATATATTAGGCAGACAAACAGATAGATAGAGATAGACAGACAGGCGGACGGACGGACAGACAGACAGACAGACAGACAGACAGACAGACAGACAGACAGACAGACAGACAGACAGACAGACAGATAGATAGATAGATAGATAGATAGATAGATAGATAGATAGATAGATAGATAGATAGATAGATAGATAGATGGATGGATGGATGGATGGATGGATGGATGGATGGATGGATAGGTAGATAGATATATAGATAGATAGATAGATAGATAGATAGATAGATAGATAGATAGATAGATAGATAGTATTGCAACCGAGACGAGAATAAGAAATGGAAAATGCCTGTCAACAGCCTGATAAAAAACCCTATGAAATACATGTATATACTCACTTGCATGACCATTGTAGATAAAGCTGCTATCACTATAAGCTCGTCATGTTGACCCAACCATTCACCAAACCCATGAATACATCCGCGTGTGAAAATATAGTCCCGAACCTCAATAATCTGTAAAATTATATAAAGCATCGTTTTATTTGTTTATTTTGTAGGTAACAATCGATACATAAATTTTATATATTAAATTGTTACACACCTGCATCCTAAGACATGCGAACATAGTATGTAAAAAGCAAAAGACCTTACACAGTCTTAACTCTTAAAGCGCCAATCGCAACAAAAGTCGTCTGCTTTTCTCGTCTGCAGAAATGTTTAAGAAGCCTCTATGACAAACAGTGTGGACCCAGATCAGGCTGCTCCTACAGGAGCAGTCTGATCTGGGTTCACCCTGTTTGCTTCTATACTTAGATTTGTTAGTAATGTTAGGCAATTATTTGCAGCAGACGACTTCAGCAGACGTCATTTTTCAGATGCATTTTTTTCTTGGCGCTTTAGGAGTTAATGAAGAGTTGCCCACAAAAAGACCTAACACAGTTATAATGAAGAGTTGCCCACAAAAATTGTTAGAAAAAAAAATCAAAGAAAATGATAATATTTCCATGGATAAGTTAGTTGGTTCAGTCCTCAAATTATACACAAGATGGCACGTGATTTCCAACAATGTGGCATTTTGACAAGTTTAGACTCAAACGAGCCTGTGCAGCCTCCTTTTAAGCTTAGAAACTCCAAATGATGTTCAGTCAGTAGTTTAACACTCATAGAATATGCAAGCGAATAGCAAAGGCTCTGATCAGACTGCGCGTATGCGCAGGCTGATCTGAGGCTTTGCTGGTCGCACTTACCACATTGTTGGAAATCTCATGTCACGGCTAAAATTGAGTTCTGCCTTTTAACTCATAGAAAACGGTAAAGGTTTTTGTTATACCCCTCCCCTATCCCCATTATTCCAAGCAAATCCTTTTGAATACAATTGTAGTTTTGCATTACAAATATCATACACAAATGGCATGCTTGATCAAGTGGGTGGGGTAGGAGGCTGCCAAAATTATCAAAACACATTATTAGCAAAAGCTTACCAAGACACTAATTTTGTAGAAGCCTGTAGCTTAATATTCATTTGCAATGGCAAGAATACAGTATGTAGCTACGATATACCTCAGTGATCAGGTCGGACTGATTGAACTATAAACAGAACAGGTAAAATATGTGCGCATGACAGCTACAGGTAATGGTCATAAGTAATGGACAACATACTTATTTACAATTATAATGAAATATTTCAGACACGAATTTTGCACAAATGCAGCACTTTTGTTTGAAGTTGTATGTGGCAAACCTTATATTTCCATGTATTTAGATGAATACCTGCTAAAGCCTTAGCTTTCTGCAGAAAATAATTAGTCATAAATGTTCCCCTTACCCCCTTAAACCTAAAGTTGTTTTATGTATATGCTATAATTTCCAAATAATTTTGTTAGGTGCACTGATCACTAGGTTTCAATTAAAGCACAAAACTACAGTTGTCATTTAAACATAATCATAGGGCTAGTTATGGAAAAAATTGCGTGAAATTGCGATTATCTTCTTATCCATCAGTTTATCAAAAGAACCGTCTCATCGAGACGGTTCTTTTGAGTTCCCATAACATATGTTTTGGTTGAGAAATAAGAAAAATAATTTTACGAACTCTTAATCGGGGGCCACAATCAGCTCTTAAAATTTGGGCAAAGTGAATATGACGTCGTGCTAGATCCTTAGTCACTAAACTACTCATGAAGTGCATATAAGTTTAAACATTTTGGCTTACTATGTGCTAAACTGATCGATGATGATATAAAGGGCAGACATGTAACATGTGATTTTAGTACTTAATGCATTGGTGAGCAACCAATGCGTGCGTGAGCGCGTGTGTATGTTGGTGTTTGTGTGACTTACCGGCTTATTTGACATTCCAAAACCACACATTATGTTGACTCTGTCTCCCTGGAATGAGAAACATTATACAATTGATGTATTCTTTTGAGGTTAACATCAAGATTTGTCAACCCGAAAACAGTGATGTTCACCGAGGCAAAGCTGAAGTGAACATCAATTTCGAGGGTTGACTAATCCTGATAGTTATCTCAAAAGAATGCATCAATTGTTTTGTTATATGACACTGTCTCTCTTTTCCTAGTTTTATTTAAAGTATTTTCATATTAATAAATTTACTCAAGTCAGCTGTTCCCAGTGCATTTTACTAGGAAGATTATTTCAACAATCTACTTCCCAAATTTCTGCAACTCTTATGTTATAGCAAAATAATTTCATTGTTAACACATATATGCCTTGCGTCCTTTTTGTGGGACATAGGCAAACAGTGCAGGCCCAGATCAGGCGAACCATAATGCAGCGTCTGATCAGGGTCTCCACTGTTTACTTGAATATTTCCTATTAAAACTTGAATAAAAATGAAAAATACCACCTAACATCCCTTAAAACAGAAATGGACTGTTCAAATTGATGACGGTGGAAACTTACATTCGGCATAAATAGGTTAAATGCTGTTCTCATAAAATGAACAAACATTTAACTGTGAAATATACCTAAGAAACCGGTCAGTGTTTCAATGTCTATTTCAGCTGTCATGTAGCAGTGAAAAATTCATGTCACCGACAATCTATTTTAGCTGTCTGTCAGCACTGACATAAATTCCTGAGTATTTGTGTCATCACTGATTGACATCATGATCTGTCACAACCAGTGCAAGCTAGTTTCAACTAATCAGAGGAGGTCTTTTATAGGAGTCATATAACAATTACCTTTATTCCATTATAACACTTTGGCATTGTGACATAAACACAGGCTTGTTCAATGCCTGTCTTGTAAGTTATCATTAAGATAGGTTGGTACTACTTCTCCCCTTCATTGACGACGCTTGGTTCTTGTCACAGTGTTGTGATTTGGTGCATTTGACAACCAACTTGTTTATGATAGGAAGAACTGTTCTCTCTCTCTCTCTCTCTCTCTCTCTCTTTCTCTCTCTGTGTGTGTGTGTGTGTGTGTGTGTGTGTGTGTGTGTGTGTGTGTGTGTATGGCGTCGTATCCAAGCTGCAGTCTGTGAGTGTGGCATTTACTGGTCAATTGTTTATTACGTTTGCCGTCTCATGCGTCTGGTATCTTTGTTTTATAAAAGGGTAGATCGTAAGTAAGAGGAAAGCGACGTGAAGTCAGCTGTTTGGTTTTAAGACAGTCATGAATGCAAATGTCAAAGAAAGAACCAGTCATTGTAATAGAGAGGGAAAATAAGCTTGTTTGGGATCAGGTATGGGATTTTCAATTTGGTTAATCTAGTACCTTGAGCTAAATTTAAATGTACCCCCACAAGTAAACAATTAAATTCAATTTACGAGGGACGTTTTTTATGTTCGTAGAGAGGTAGATTTAATGAAAACGGCGAAAGTAAATGCATACATCATGCATATATTTGGAAAGATTGAGATTTTATCTTTACATGCAACCTTAAATTATTTCAAAATACATTACTTTAATGCCTTCTAAGTGGCAAAGACATACCTATATATCGCACACTGGAAATATGGTAAAAATGTGACAATTTATGGACTTAGTCTCTGACAGAACGTTAGAAACAATTGCATGAAAATGGTCCATATCCATGCACAGCTTCTGAAAATATGGCTGCAGATCAAGGACACCACGTGCTACAATATTATATAAGCATTACAGCAAATACGCAGCAATTATTGGATATTGAAGATTTGTTTGGAACCTAAGCAAATTGAACAGTAGGCATATAAATTTTTATTGTAAAAAGTTGACACAAGTAGAAGTTGGACACGGGCTTTTGAATGTGGCTTAATATGTTAGTTGTAAAGTAGTATTATATTTTTTCGTGTTTATATGGTAGATGGAAGTGTTATGGTAACTTTCATCTAAAAACAAAGTTAATACTTTTGTTTTAGTAGAAATGAACTGCAAAATAAATAGCCGAGGGGGTGCTAAAATCCCTTATTTTGTACATAAATGACGTCATGGAGCGTTACTATATTTAGAAAATACATTAAAACTGTTTTGTGCTTCTAAACAGGTGTTGAAATTACTGCAATAAGAAAATTAAGCAGATCCGATTGTTATTGTGTTTTCTACGCGGGTTTGATTTACCCCACCCACTTTTTACAACATGGGGGTATGCCTGTTCCGGTTGTTGCCAGTTACACGCTTAAATCGATACATCAATATAACTGCTGACGAATGATTGAGTATACCATGTGCTATGCAAAACCAGAAGAAATTTTAAAATTTGTTTATAATCGTAATTTTAACAGATATAATAACTAGCACTTGACTGTGATTATTTTGGTATATTGGTGGGTGTTTTAAAATTGTTATAGAAGAGCAAACAACAAACTTATAGTTTTGCTGCACTTGTCGACGATTAGCGTTTGAATAATTAATTTTGGTGGTGCAAAAGAAAAATCAGCTTGAAAAATGCTTATATCACCATAGCGAATGGAACTTAACAGCGTCTTATTTCCTGCTTGCTGCGTGGTTAAAATGGCATGGATTTCGACCAGTGTCCTTTATTAGCCCTATTCAAAGTTTTTTTTCTTGACCGAACTAAGCGCTAATGATGTAAATTTATATCAGTTGATAGACAAAAGCCAGGCCTTTCAAAATATATATACTTATGGCACCGTAAATTCTATATTTGTAGAGATACAGCCCGATTCTACGAACATAAAAAATGACCCTCGTAATTACAGCTGCATCAATGAGCAAACTTAAACAAGACACAAGTTATAGCACATCAACAACTACCCTACCGGTCAATGCTTGGTCGAGCACCTAATATCCTATCGTAAAATTAAGGACGAAATCAAATATAGATGTAATGGCGTAGCCAGAACGCTTAAAAAGCTACGCATATCAAAGGGAGACTACTGGATCAAGCATTTATTCTCTTGAATTGCGTCCCTTTTAAACATGAGAACTTCTCTTAAAGGAATGAATTTGCTCCCAGAGGTAGCGAATTCTTTTCTTTAAGAGCAGTTTCTTTAGGTATGGAAAATCACTTTTACCACACACGGTGAGCTCCCTTGAGTGTTACTATTTTTATTACGTACGTGCGTATACCGGGTAATGGGAGCTACGCCAACGAGATGTATAAGAGTTAATATGATTGGGTTAATGTTTTTAGACATTGGACTGAAAAACATAGAATGACTATAAGTTCAACCCTTTTTATGTCAATCAATTCTTCAATCCGTTTTATACATTGAAATTGGGGTAGTTCACTGTAAATACAAAGGGGTCAACCTTTCAAATATTAAAGATGTGCTTCAGTCCCTGAATAGTGTGTGTTTTATCTTAGCAAACAACGCATATCCTGAAAAAATGTCGCGTTCATCTGGATCTGCACTGTTTACGAAAGTACCCGTTTAGGGATTGACATTATGTAAAGACCAATATTAAACAGGTCATTCTGTCCAATACTGCTCCGAACCTGGATTCTAATATTGGAATCATGATTGACAGGTCTTGTAACTATTGTAGACAAATTAACATTTTGAATGACACCTTCTTGGAAAGTTTTAATTTCTACAAAGCGACTTCAGCTTTCAAATATCAGTTATGTCGGCCTCTGTTTGATAATAGTATCTGTACAGAAGACTATTTAAATGGTAGTCAATATGTCCTATACATCAACCTAGAAATGTTGAGTACAATGAAGTTTTATTTGATTTTTTGCACTTTAGAGATGTTCTAAAACTAATCTGGCTTGGTTGTCAGAATGACAACTCACGAAATTTGCATAAATTCAAGATGGCCAACAGACAGCCCCGTAGAAAACTAACTTTTTTAAATAATTGTCACAAAATGAACAAAATGCCATTTTAGACTTTTTTTGGTATGAGGAATCCCCTTCTGCACGTAGTTTTGCATTTTGAGGTCGCCAGATGGCCACCAGATGCCATCTTGGAAAACCTAACTTTTCTAAATAATTTTCAGAGAATACTGTACAATATGTCATTTTACAGGTTTTCTGGTTTTAGGAATCCAATTCTGCATTTATTTTTGCATTGTGAGGATCTCGAATAACCAAGACGCCATCTTTAAAAATATTATAACTCGCTGTACGCCATTGAGAATGATAAAATATGTCCTTTAAGGCGTTTTCTGGTTTGCGGAAACCATTCTGAATGTAGTCTCAAATAACCTAATCCAATATGTCCACCAAACGCCATCTTTAAAAGAATGTTATTTATAGTCAAAGAGCCTTATGGAATATCTTACTTTTGGGTTTGCTGGAATTCCTGCAAACATGTTCATGTGTATGTGTTTGGTTTTTTGAGCAACACATCCTAAGCCCCTAACACCATTAATGCAGAGATCAATAGTTGATAAAGGGATGAAAAAGGTTTGTTTATGTTTTATCAAGCAGTTGTATGATGGGATGATACAAGTGTGCTGGAACCAACCTAGAAAGTTCCAAAACATAGTCCATCCAGCTCGTATGTATATTATAGTCATTTTTGCCTGCATTGGAACCTTAATGAAATGCTCAGCCTGGGAATTCTATGTCATTGCAGTTTACGGAGGAATAGGAGGTATTTACAATGGGAAATCATGGATGAAAGCTATGAGACTATTTAAGAGTGTAGGAGTGTAGCAGCTGCACTCTTACATCGATTTCTGTCAATTAGACAAAAGAACGAAAGAGGACAAAGATCAGGAATCGATACAACCAATCACCACACCATGATGATTCTGATGATGCTCTTGAATAAAACAATGAGGATGGAGGTGTTCCAGATGACCCATTGGCTTTTCAAAATTAATAGAAAGTTAAAAAAAAATATTCAAAAAGGTTGCCTCCATTGGCTTATCAGAAGTCAGAGATTTGGTTTTCAGGTTGTGATAGCTTTCTCGATTTTCATTCGATTTTGAGCAGGTTTGTGACATATTGAATGGTGTAATAAGAGCTTACGTTTCAGATTCACTCGTTTTCAATGTTGTTGTCCCCTTTAAGCAAACCCGCGAGAACATTGGAGTTTGAAATCTGGTTAGACTGACATCAACCCTATCCAGCTTTAGAGAACAGCTAGAATCGTAACCCTTAACCGACTTTTTTCGTCTGCGCCGCTCGTCTGCTTACGTTCTTAAGTAGCATACATTGGGAAAACGTATGAAACCAGATCAGACTTAGGAGCAGTCTGATCAGGGCTTATATTGTTTGCTTCCATGAAAAGTGCACTTGAATAAACGCAGCAGACGAGAAAAGCAGACAACATTTTCAGGACAAATATAGTTGCGTGATATGGGTCAAATGGCAAAACAAATTAAACACGGCCACAGCCAACTGTGGATTTTCCCATTCATATTTATACAATAAGTATATGACTGCCCATTTTGTTTTTTAAGCGGTCACATGCAGATTTTTATAAATTAGATATGTATCTCAATCCGCGAAGGTTGTTTTGATCTAAGCGAACAGTGGAGACCCTGATGAAATACAGCATGATGCTGCATTTCATCTCGGCCTTGACAGTTTGCAAAAGTACCGATTTAGGTGTTTCCAGTATACAAAGGGTTAACAGGTTAAAAAAAATAACTTCATACCAACATTGCAATTGCTGCCTGAATAGTACATGTCACCCCACAATCACTTGACGCTTTTGATTATATGTTTGGAATAAAAATCGTGTAGGCTTTCCCTTTGATTTGAAGTCTTTTAATCATCTAGGGATTCTCTTTTGATTTATAGCGTCAGACAACATGCTATACAAATAAGCAGACGTACATACATTTTACATGCCAATGCCAGTACATTGCAGAATAAGGCAATTTGGTGCTTTAAATGGCACAATCTCGTACCAGTATCACATTATCCGATATTTTGTTCTATGATCATCTGAAATTTTGTTGATCAAAAGAAAATGGCGCCTAACCATCAAAACCGAGCATGGTTTGTCCACATGTACATGTGCGTGGAGATAATGAACGAGCTTTAGCGTGTAGACAGACCCTGGTATAACTTTTAACACCACCTATATCAGTGTAGACATTGCAGATTACATATGTACTAGATAGTCCAGGGTGGTACAAAACGACATCAATGCTACTTTTGCTGTAATATAGCTAATGCTTTGTCGTATATCACGAAAATAAATATTTCCAATGTGAAGAATCTCTCCAACACAATTGTGTACCCAGTAAAATTCTAAAAGCGGGTCACCATCGACCCACCAGGGAAACGTCATCGCTGGCTGGCTAATGTATAGACCAGGTCATGAGATTTTGGTTCTTATCGCATTGTTGAGCAACGAAGGTTTAAGAGCGACCGCTCTAATGCGCATACTCAATACAATATGTGCAACAACATTTGCTGCTTGATTACACAAAGTATAGTTGTAGTTGAAGAGACATCTAGGGTACACTTCACTACATATTAATGAAATCTGGCCCCGCCTTTTGTGGTAAGAGCATATACTTTACATTAGAGCTAAGATGGCGTCATTCTTCAATATTCGTTAATTGACAGGTGTTATGGCGTGTTTGATTAAAAGATGCCAGTCCGTTTAAATGGAGATGGCCAAGGTGATAAATTCCGGTACCAGGTTGATACCAGATGGTTTTGCCTCTTGAACCCCCTTGAAGACCTATCTATATTAGGAATCATGTTGTTTCGTAGTTTAACAGTTTAAAGGGATATAGTGCGGGATTGAGCTGGGAAACATGTAGTTATTACCATTTATTGAAACTACCCTGCAAGGATGATTTTTTTTTAAATGAGGCCGTTTTGGTAAATTTTGTATGTATAGTTTTCGAACAAGGTGCTACAATGTTAATGGAAAAGCGAATAGTAAGTGCAACCTCTATGGTGAAGACCCTCTATATCGCAGTTGTATAATTAGGCCAACACATGAGATTCGGGTACATGTACTTATTGCATAGGCGAGCTGCCAAGGCTCAGACATTCGCGGAGTCTCCCCAGAGTTTTTGCTACTTGCATACACAAACTATGGAAGTAGAGAAAAGTTCAGCACAAACTTCACGGCTTCTGGTTGTGGATTTCTCTAAAGGTTGCACGTCAGACTCAATGACGACACTGACATAAAACTGTCATCGGTGGGTCAGTGCCTGATGTTTGTCTATGGCTGGGCCCACCGTGGCTCAACTGGGGGTGGCTTTGAGTTATGGGCCCTTTTCTTTGTTTCGTCACAGTGTGTCGATTTTTTTGTTTCCCTGTGATGGTACATTGTATAAGTTAGGAGGGCTCCAAGCGAGCGTTTTAACAAAAGCAGTATCTGGGGCGGGGTTTGCCCAGTGGTATGGGTTTGGGCCTCCGGTGGATTCGGATGCCGTCGTTCTGGGGCGGTGGTTCTGTTGTTGTTCAAATTGCGTATTGAGTCTTTGTTTTGTCATGCAGTACTCTGTGCTCTTTCTAGGTTTGCAATCATTTCGCTGGTAAGAGAGAGCTGGTTGCTTTACTTTTACTTTCTTCTCGATGTCATATGGCTATTATTTTTCTTTGCTCTGCACCTTCTTCACGGTGTGTTGTGAGATGGTCTGAAGTGTGTGAATGTGGTATCTCTTGGTCATACAGTAAAACCTGTGTAAAACAACCTCTCTCAAAAAGACCGAAAATTGGTTTTCAAGGCCAATAATCGCTTAATGCAGGTCAAAAGCATTCTGCAATACTTTCGACCTTCATTCAGCTACAATTTGTCTAATTTTGATTGGCCGTTTTACACAGGTTTTGCTGTACTCATTTACTTTTTGGTGTAAATCTGCACTTATTATTTTCAGTGATAAGTTACCTTTTCAAATATACAACATGATGTAGGTACGGCGCAGCGGTATATGCTCTTGTTGGACGGCGTACAGTTGTAGTAGGCGTTGATCTGCCAGTCCCTGAACCCTTCGTCAGCCTCACCACCACCGATACCACAGCATCTAAACTAGCAGAAAAATACAATACAAATATAATAGTTTCATCAAAGTTTTAGTTCAGATCACTTATTACATTTATGCGAAATGGACTTAACTATCTTAATTAATTGGAAGAGTCCATTTATAATGTATATTATTGGGTCAAGCCAGTTCATGAGCTTTTTGTACTTGTCAACTTTGTGAGCAGCGAAGGCTGAGAATAGACCTACAGTAAAACCTGTGCAAAAAGGCCACTCTCAAAAGACCAAAAATGGTTTTCAAAACCGATTATCGCTTAATGCATGTCAAAAAATATTGCAGAATGCATTCTGCAATACTTTCGACCTTCATTAAGCTACCAGTTGTCATTAAGACTTTTTTGAGTGGCCGTTTTAAACAGGTTTTACTGTATATGCAAATGCACAGTTTTTCCAGAGCTTTCGCTGCTCGCATCACAATAAAGGGACAATAGTGAAAGGATTGGCTAGAACTTAGGCCTCTAGCCCCATTAGATAAATGTGCATGTCGTTGTCTCGTTTAATTAATGTTATTGAAAATGACCACTCGTGTAAGATTCTCTAAGCAACGGAAAACGTCATGCAATTATTAGACATGACAACAATTTACATAACACTTTTGCAGGAACTTGTAACGTCATGGCAACAATGCCATTTTACATCGTGAAGGCAATAAAATCTGATAGTATTATGTCACATGATTAACGGAGTCTAACACTCGTGGTCCTATGACATGATCACTCGTATGTGATCCCATTCTTAAAAATTGGCGATACATGTAAGTACCAACATCTCTTAACTTCCGCACTTGTTTATCTAAATTGTAATAGAACTTTCTGTAAGCAAACAGTGAAGACTGGCAAGATACCGCAATTTGTGGCGTCGGATCTGTGTCATGTCCCATAAAATGACGACGGGCTTATGGATTAATCTAACCTTTTAGGGTCACTCCAGGAAATCTTCATAAAACCAAAGGCCATGAGCAATCATGGTCTCAGCGGCGCCTTTTGATAGCCATACTCTATGTTTTGCATCTCAATTGAAGAATCGAATATCACAGGGCATTTGGCAGTGTAGCGTATACGGACAGCATAGACCCTGATACGCAGTGCTGATCAAAGCACCTCTCCATATCAATAGAGTATACTACAAGTATAAGCTTTTCAAAAAAGCTTTCCATCTTTCAGTGAGTTTTTGTCTACTGACTGAATGGAAAGCAGTTTCGAAGGAAAGTGATGAATTTATTGAATGACACACCCATCTTATCACCATCTCCGCGAGCGGAGATGGTGATGAGCATGATGTGTCATTTTAATGTTTAGACACCATTAGACAATACATACAGGTAATTTTCCCAGAAAGGGCTATCCCATACTACACCATTAGCCGGTGCTACATGTACCATACTGGTTACAAACTTAGTCAGTTATATATACCATCAATGTAGGGAGTTTGACCGCAAGGCTAAATGAAATCGTGTAACTTGATGATTCAGCTTGGCTAAGGTGGACATGGTATAATGTGCCTTTACACACGATGTGAATCATCTTGTGTTTTAAATTAAATGTTTACAAAACCCAATGGTAGAGTAATCGGAAAGAAATATTCAGACTTGCGTCTTTTCAACATCCTTAGAAAATCATTTATTTAATGCGTGGGCATTTCTTATGCAAATATGTGATGTTTTGTTTTAATTGTTACGATTGATCAAGTATTTTAACAATTTGTCAAACTTCCCTTGCAAAGTTCATTTCACTATATTTACATTTTCGAACCAATCCTTTAATGTATCTTTAGATTTTGCAACCGTTCATAGCCTCATGAAGTACACAAATTTGATTGACGGCTACCAAGCTCACTTGCTCGTGCAATACGCTTCGAACATCGAACTCATTCGCCAGAAGTGATACTGGTGTTGTGATTGACAGCCAGCCACACCTGAGTCGCGTGTGCAAAACAAGCCTCTTGTTTGCTCTTTTGGCTTGGCTGTTCCGCTTTTCCAGTTTTTACTACGATTAAACCGTTAATACGATTAAATACAAAACGGTTGGAATTTCTAAATTAAAAATATTTTTTATATTTTAGATATTTATAATAAAATGTAAATATAACCAATACATTCTATTTTTGGAATGTTCACGCAATCATGAATACTTCGGGTCAGTTGCAAAGTTAACGTGAAGCCTTCACTTACTTTGCAGGATACATTTCATGCAAGCTTGAGTTGAGCGTAAAAAAGTAAGAAACCTCGGGCCCAGATCTCTCTTCCTCAGCGAGATGACCGCATGCCTAGTAAGGACACTAAACTGCATCGCAAAACACGGACCAAATAAACCCACCCCACCCAATCGGAGCAACAACAAACAATGAATATACGAAGCCACACCCTGAATATATTTTAGTAACGAAGCAATTTACCCATTTCACTGAGATGGATTTTTCCATGCAGGTATATAGAATAAGTATTGAATTGTCAATTTTGTATTTTAAGGGATCCCAAGTAGACATTTCGAATTATCATGCATTTCTGTCATTATGATTTATTTTTAAAATCCTGATAAAATGTCGCATTATGCAGTATTTCATCTGAGTCTTTACTGTTGCCAGTACCCAATAAAACTGAATTTAAAACAACGATATAATATATAATTTTAAGGAAATGACAAAAATACAAGATACAACCACGCAACTACAAATTTAGCAATATACTCCAATGAAACATATCTCAAGATAAGCTGATAGAAGCATAAAATAGGCTGTCTATTATTGCCATTCAGATGCATGACAAACTACATGAAAACTTGTTCATTTCTATATGCTCATTTCACTGAATCAATGAAAGTGGTTGAGATTTTGTCTTAAAGAAAAAGCTTATGGTGAAAAACTCATTTATTGAAAAGACATATATTGTAGGGACACATTGTAATTGCCTCTATGGGCCAATTACATTATGTACCTACAACATATATTATTCATAACAAGGAAAACTATTTGAAAATTAACACTTGTCGAGTATCAAGCCCATTGTCTTTGCCTCTTTTAAACATCCCAAACTGCCATTCAGTATTAAAATACCTGTGGCTCTACTGCAAAAATAGTTTAAATTTGCATGACAGCTATATCTCCAAATTTAGGTTCATGGGCTACCTCTTTGCTAACCTGGTAGTTGCCTGGTAAGTCAAGTGCAGTATACACCATGTTTCATGCCTTACAGGAGATTGTTCTGAAATAATGGATGAAAGAATGCAGTAATAGCAAACAGAATGTCGGGACATTTTTTGTGTAGTCTAAGTTGAGATGTTTATTAGATAAACTTCTGTGTGATATTGGAACATTCCGAGAAAATAATATCTTTGTCTGGACGATCTTTCTGTAACCAAATCATTGAAGGAAGTCAATATATTTGGTCTGCCAGAAAGAGAGAATCGTAGGCGTCATTCAAAAAGGTATAGTTTTTGTATTATGGCCAGCTCTTGAGATTTCAGAACATCGCATATACGAGCTGCGACGGCTCAGATGAGACTGCGCAATTGCGCAATCTCATCTGAGCCTTCGCTGCTCATACACACAACGTAGAGACAATGATAAAAGTCAAGGCCAATGTACAGGCATCTGGAACCCATAGATAGCTGTGCATGAACGTTGGAATATTGGTTTAACGCATATGAGATAAGTAGCAAAATCTCATGAGCTGGCCCATTTATAAAACAAATTCTAACACACCTCGCCTATAGAGCCAATGCTAAAAACGCGATATATCAAACGATATAGTCACAGTTTTGAAAGCGGGTGGAAAGTGCGCACTAGCTGACATCAATTGTTACTGCAAAATGATGTCAGTTGTGGCGTTAGACGATGTAACGTCGTTTTTTATGCTGATATACGCTACATATTCATGTAAACGTATGCGACACAGTCCATCTATTGGCGGAATTTTCAGTGCAATGACGGAAAATTGGAAGAAGCTGAAGACTTCAAATGTGTTTTCGTCATTCATTGTTTGTTAGAATCGAAATAGATCAGCTCTATTGCGTGAATTGTTCACTAATAATTCACTGTTTGTCGTTCAGTTGTACGAAGATAACTAACTCGCACTGTGCGCTCGTGATTTAATCTTCACAACTGACTTCTATCCAGTGAAATATTATACAATAAGTCACTGCTAGAGCTGATCTATTTCTTAAATAACAAGCAATATGATTTTTGATTTTGTGCAGATAAATAGATAATTCTTGGACACTTCTACAGTTATACTGAACGCCAAAAGAAACGCATACGCGGTATACGTCGAATTTAAATGGATGTATAGGTAACACCCTATCATATGAAAAGTGAAAATGAATAATTATTAACAAGCAGTAAATAAAAAGTGTACAGAAGTTTTGATATTACTAGACTTCCAGATTTCCTATTTGTTTAACTGCAAGTGAGATAAGTTGATGAAACTTAAGTCAGGTTTTTCTCGCATTGATGCATATCTTAGGTGAGGGTCTGAACGGTAGGGCAGGGTGGGGTAGTGTGGGTGAGATCTGCTATTCTCTTATCGTTAAAACTTAAAGACTTCCATTATGAAAGTTTAATATCTTATATTATTATTTTATATTCAGAGGGGTGGGCTTTAGGGAGGGAGGTCCCTACCCTTGTTTTTCATCTCAGGCCACCAGGGTTAGTTCTGATCTACTTGCTCTCCAACTTCCAATTTTTGAGTCATATTTATTTAATCTTTATTTTTTTAAAACTAATAATTCAGTATTCTTTAATTATTTCTGTTATTCATCAAAAAGAGAATTTTATTTTTATTTTTTGGGCCTCATTATTCTCTCATCAACTATTAAATTATTTGCACTTTATTCTCTAATAATAAATGGGCTTCGACGCGAGAAAACCTGTCTTCGGAGGTTTGCGAACAACACAGCGCAGACCAGTCTGCGCATCCGCGCAGTCTGATCAGCGGCTTTATTTTTCGTGTTTTCGAAAAGGTTATATCAAAACGTGTTACAATCGAAATTTCAACTTTCTAGCTAGTCCCTGTAACTGAGGAGACTGGTTTGAATCTCGCTTTGTCGGAAACCGGGAAGATAGGTTTTCTCGCGACGAGGCCTAAATAAGGCCAATATTCTCTTATCATTCAACCCCTTCCAGACCCGCATAGGTTAGTTCGTCTATATGTTGTCGTTGTCCGATTCTCTTTATGGCGTAAATGTATGCTGCTTTGAGATGCAGTCAAGTATCGTAAATTTGAAGTCCTAGGGACTATAGGATTTATTTCGAATTATCAGTAGTTCGAATTATCGGGAAGTAGACATAAAATATTACTCCAAAATGATTATTATCAGTTTTCCCCTATTCAAAATAAGTTTTGGGACACGTAAACAAAGTCCAAATGTGACGTTTCTTATATGCCAGGAAATCGCAAGAAAGAGACGAGGAAAACTGATTCGCGGTGTTCTGCTCCTGCTGGACAACGCCCCTGCCCACACGTCACAAGTTGCCATGACTGCTGCGACTGAATGTGGATTTGAAATCCTTCCTCATCCCTCATATTCTCCTGATATGGCTCCTTCTGACTTCTTTCTGTTCCCAAAACTGAAATCCCATCTTCGTGGTACACAGTATGCCAGCAGCGAAGGCGTCATAGAGGCAGTAATCGAGTTCTTTGGGGACCAGGAAAAGGCCTTCTATTTTGAAGGGATAAGAAAGCTCAAACAGAGATGGGCTAAGTGCATTGCCTTGAAGGGAAATTATATTGAAAAGAAATGGTCAATTTTTTATTCCATGGTAGTCCGAAGTACATGTGGCCGAGAACGTTTTGATCACCTCTCGTACAAGGGCTATCACCAGTCTTTCGCAAAGGCTCGCTATTGTTTATCAAAAGTGTCCATCGTTAATTGCTCCCTTATAGGCAAACAGTGTCTTATTTAACACACGACTTTCAATTTCTGCAAACCTTAAGGTTTTATTCTTACTCACGCTCTTTCAACATGACCGAACAAATGGATAAAAAGCCATAAATAAAGACTTCAAGATTTCTGGTACCAAATGAAGAAACGGCTTCCTGCTGGTAAAATATTCTGTAAGCGTGAGTTTTCACATATATCTTCAACCCTTAACCACAAAAAGTAAGTAAACTACGTCAAAGGATTTGATGATACAATTATGGAACATTGCGGATTTCGATTGTCTATCCGTATTGATTTTGAGAGAAAAACAAAACATGATTACTAAAGTATTTTAATCATGTGAATACAATTGTGGCGACAAATGAAATTTTCTAGCATCTAAGTACATATATGGATCTTTTTCAGCACACTATAATGCGTTTCTTACTATGCAAGGGTTGGAAAACTCAAGAGCAAAAAAATGTCACATTTCACTGAATGGCAGGACCCACATTTATATCACATTGTAAATATACTAGAGGACTTTGAAAAAAAAAATCACCATTAAATTGCAATTTTCTCGCAAACTATAAATGCGATTGAAAAGCTACTTGCAGCGTTTAATGTGCAACTTAAAATTTGTATGATTCAGTCGTTAATTTGACTTTATCATAACGCGACGTTGCTGATCACGTCACATGGTAGCATACAGCATCCAGTGATAATCTGAAAAGTCCAGCTGATGCTTTTGGGTTATTTTTTTTATTTACCATACCATTGCAGTAATGCAGTTTAGTTACTTTTTCTAATCAACAGTAATTGATGCAAATAAACGGCAAATTAAAACATCAGTTTACAGCTCATTAAATGATCTTTGTCCATGAAAACAAAACCGAACAAAAAAAACTTCGAAAGACTCAAGATGTTGAATTTTATCACTAGACTATAGTAATCAGAGTGGGCGGGGTATGGCGGAATATTTAAATGGGAAAATACTTTGAGCATAACGTACTGTCATTACATTTTGAATCGTTCAATCAAGAATGCGTAACCATCAAAGGACGATACGACAGATATCTGTTGAGTCAGGAAACAAAACTAAAGGGAGTTAGATTGCTGCTGAATTTGTGTCCTTCGAAATCGCCTATTCATGCTTTATAAAAGCTGTTATTTCAATACCTTTAATTAGTTTTACAGCCCTGGATATTCTAGGTCACACTAAAAGCTTGTCAGAATTCGGCATGCAATGGAATATATCTCTCTGTTATCCCTAGTTATTGAGCAATAAATGATTTAGTCTGGGTGGTGCGTTTTCAAAGTCCTTAAGTATAGTTTAAATGGAAAGTGTAACAACTCCTAGAAGAGAATTACATGCAGATGAATAACATAAGCTTCCAGCTTTCAAGCTAATCCTTTACATTCTGTAAATTGTACACATTTGTATGTGTATCTGACTAAGTTGAAATTAAATATATTTAAACCAACAACTCCCAACCCCCATAGCACCAGTTCAAGTGGTATTCTACTTTCTGGCAATACCCAATATTAGTGGCGGATCATGATATCAACGAAATAATTACTAAACTAGAAAGGGCATATACAACTACAGTAAAACCAGTGAAAAACGGCCACACTCAAAAATATTAAAAAATGGTTTTCAAGACTAATTATCGCTTAATGCAGGTCAAAAGTATTGCAGAATGCCGCAAAGAGAGCATTCTGCAATACTTTTGACCTTCATTCAGCTGCCATTTGTCATAAAAATCTTTGTTTTGTCTATTTTCGAGTGGCCGGTTTACACATGTTTTACTGTTTATTAAAAAGGACTAAACTCACCACACAAACAATGGGAGCAGCAAAAAAAAAAAGAAAAAAAGAAAAGAAAAAGAACTTGCGACGATAACAACAACACCCTAGGTCTAACAGAAGCCAAACCCACCAGATGCCTACATAAACTCTACTGACCAGACCATCGCCCTAGATTCCGCTGTTGTGCAAACACACAAACTTCCTAGCTCCCATTGAGGCCTCCCAACTTATTCATGTTACTTAATTGGGGCGTTGTCTCTGTATTGTTTGAATCTGAAGTGTTATTAAATCAAGAGTAAATATATAGTACAAATGGTTGCTAAAACAAGTGATAACAGGAAACGAAGAAATCACAGAATAGCATCAACAATAGGTGACGCATTGACTGTCTCTATAGTTGAGTTCCATTTTGATCAAAATAGTTTGTGATTGCTTTGATTTGAGACAGAGACAAACTAGAGGACCTGAAGGTCCTGCGGCGCTCACCTGTTCTCTTTAATAATGTTAAAAAAGACAAGGTTTTAAGGCATATAATAAAACATACTTTGTTTTACCATATATGCGGGTTGCAGCCATTTTGGTCAAGTGACCTAAAACAATCTTATGAATACTCCATCAAACTGCCCAGTGATTTCTGAGAAACCAATGTTAAGATAGGTATGTGGCAGTCAAAATGAGTGGCATTGGATAAATGGTCACAGGTCAGCTTGACATTTGGTACTTATATAAAACATATAAAACCATTGTCTCATAAAGTTAAACATTTCTCAAAAGTATTACGATTTCGGCCTAAACAGAACATTTCAAGATTTTTTCCATATAAATGCATAAGGAATCAAATTTGACTTTGCTATAAAGTAGGTCAAGGTCAAGGTTGATTCATTATTCATGCAAACCTGGTAGAGACACACCCCCAATGCTACATACCAAGTCCCAAAATCATTGGCCTTTGGTTCCGGAGAATAAGATATTTAAAGGGTTTTTACCATATATGGGTGTGGTGGCCTTGACATTTGAAACTTATTTATAGCCATTGTCTCATTAGGTTTAACATATCAAGTGAGAATAATGACTTTGGCTTCAACAGTATTCAAAAAATCAACTTTTCAAAAAATCCATTTAAATGCATTTTGAAGCAAATATTGACCTTGACGTTTAGTAGGTCAAGGTCAATCTAGGGTCAATATTTGAACAAACTTGTTAGGCCGCACTACCCCAATGCTACATACCAAGTCCCAAGGTCATCAGCCTTCTGGTTATACAGAAGAAGATATTTAAAGGGTTTTTACCATATATGGGCGTGGCAGTCATCTTGGTCAAGTGACCAAAGTACTTTGCATAAATTGTGGTTAACTTATCATAAGGAGCTTTCACATGAATGGGGGACGTGCATTAAGAGGCTATTTTGGCCCCCCTTTGAGGCCGAAAAATGAAAATAGCTTTTCACAAGTTTCTTCTTATTAGTTTTTTAGAACAATAGCCTAAGTGTAAAAGTCTTGAATTGATTCTATTTTTACCGTTGCTATGGTAACAAAAATGGCGGCCAAAATAGGCTGAAAATAGGAAAGTAACCATTTTGGAGCGAATTTAAGACATTTGACAGGGAAATTAACATAGAGCACAAGTAAATACCATTAAAATATTTTAACAGAGGGTGAGAATTATCATGGCACACAATATATAAAAAGATTTTTTTGGTATTCGCTTGTGCTGATATCTAATTCTTAAAAAATCGGTATGAAAAAGCCTTGATTTTAGCCCAAAATGGCATTTTCTCTATATAAGGTCTATTTTGGTGGCCATTTTTGTTACCATAGCAACCATTAAATTCTAAATTAATGCCAGAATTTTACACTCGAGCCATTCTGCTAATAAACCAATAGGATGAAATTGATGAAAAGCAACTTTCAGTTTTTGGCTCTAGAGGAGGCCAAATTAGCCCCTTAATGCACGGAACCCTTTGAGTTCAAACGGACCGATGGTTTGTGAGAAAACTATGTTTTAATATGTTGATGGGACTCCAATATGAGCGACCTAAGCTGAAAGGTCAAAGGTCAACCTTGACCTTTGGAACTTATTTATAGCCATTGTCTCATTAGGTTTAACATATCAAGTGAGAATAATGACTAAGGCTTCCACAGTTTTTTCAAGAAATCAACTTTTCAGAAATTTCCCCATTTAAATGCTTTAGGAAGCAAATTTGACCTTGACGTTAAGTAGGTCAAGGTCAACCTAGGATCATCATTTGAACAAACTTTGTAGGCCCCACTACCCCAATGCTACATACCAAATCCCAAGGTCATCGGCCTTCTGGTTCTGGAGAAGATTTTTAAAGGGTTTTTACCCTATATGGGCGTGGCGGCCATCTTGGTCATGTGACCAGGACCATTTGAACAAACTTTCGTTCCCGCGTCATAAGGAGTCTCCATATGTTATTTGAACTTAATTGGTCCAGTGCTTTCAGAGGAGAAGATGTTTGAAATTGTGGACGGACGGACGACGGACAACGGACGACAGACGACGGACGGACGCCAGAGTCACTGGTATACTATTAGCTCACCCATGAGCCTTCGGCTCAGGTGAGCTAAAAACGTGGTGTTACTGCACACAACCATACAGTATGAGGACTCTTATGAAATTAGACACGTTAGTGCTTCAGACAATTAAGATTGTTTCAGATTATGTTTGCATATGAGCTTCACGAGAAGCGAAAATAGTTGATATTTAACCATCTGTAAACATAAGATCTCAGTTGAACCTCTCAAAGAGGGGTTTTCTTGAATGGGAGGCATTGTCATCAGATTATCATATACAGTAAAACCTATCGAACACGGCCACTCAAAAATAGAAAAACGAAGATTTAATGACAAATGGTAGCTTAATGAAGGTCGAAGTATTACAGAATGCTCCGTTTAGCATTTAGCGATAATTGTTATTGAAGCCAATTTTGTCTTTTCGAGAGTGGCCGTTTTAGACAGGTTTTACTGTGCTATTATCATATTTTCAGACAATACAGGAGATAAACAGCCCTGTACACCTCAGAGGCTGGCATGTACCTTCGTGTGTTCTTAAAGGGGCGTTTCATCGTGTACTGTCTACTATATAATTCAATTATCCGAGCATTAGCTGTTAGGAGAATATAGCACTCATTCGTTCATATGTATCTAACAAACAATCATAATGCGCCTAGAGAACTAGGGTGCTCTGGGGCTAGTCACCACTAAAATATTTTAATATTGATAAATGTATACAGATTTATTATTGCACACCAGATCGGGATTTCCGCTGGTTTTAGCCATATGATGATACAACTTCTATCTCACCAACCCGTGGGAAGGATAAAAATTGACCAGCCGCACGCCGGAAGACATGTGACGTCATTGTTATGGGAGCCTCTTTTCATATATGAAAATGCGCTATTTCTTATGGTGAGCAAGGAAACGTGCAATTACGTCAGTATGACGCGGAAATACCACAAATGCACACTGCAGATCGACCCACGGCACCACGAAGAACAATCGGAACTGCCTCGGCCAATTCCGCAAAATTCCGCGGAATCAGACCACGGGTGTACATCGAGGATCTAATTTGATAACGTTACGCTGACATTATATAACGTTACGCTGACATTAACTTCATTTATCCGCTAAATTAAACTTTTCAGATAATCAGTATAATCGATTTTAATAGAACTGAACACACATGCTACAGAACTATTTTTCCATACGCCAGTTTCGGCTAACAAAATGAAGCTACTACGCATAATGCTCCTTACATACACCCCAGCCATGATTCGATTCTCGAATAGTGGCGGACTTTCCCGAATGCGTGAGGAAGTGCCACAGACGATTAACAGCCTCAAAACATCTGGAAGGCAATACAAGCATAGCAGCCAACGCTCTACTCCTCGTCAAGATGATTACACAACTAGAAATGATACTAAGTACGGCATAACAAAACAAGGAAAAACACGAAAAATGTGTAGCTCGCATGCAATGCATCGTTACAGAGAAACAACATAACCAAATTAACACACTATGATGATACAAAGAAAAGGGCTCATGGCTCACAGATGATCACAGCTAAAGAAAGCATCAAGTTGAGCCATAGTTGGCCCAGCCAAAGACAAGCATCAGGCACAAACCTACCGTTGAAAGCTTTATGTCAGGGCCGTCATTGAGTCTGATATCGTCGTGGAACATAGCTATAACCGTGATTGGGTTTATAACCAGGCATGCCGATATTTGCATGTTATCCAAGTTATACCCAACTATTATATATTAGCTTTTTTTTTTAAATTGATTGCTAAAATAAGGATATCCAACAATTATTTTGAATTTATATCTAAATCAACATAATACTTTTAAACCAATATTGTACATGAATTTATCAATCAACTCTGAGTGTCTGTACTGTGGTACTTTACGAAGTTTAAGATATCGATAAACTTGTTTAAGTAACGTAGCAGTCAAAATTTGGTTTCTGTTGTTAAAGCCACTCATATTTGACCACAATCTCGCAAAACGAATATGCTGCGAAATGTATACACCATTTGAATGGAACTGGGACAATCTCTATCAAGAAATGGAAAATTAACTATCTCAAAATTAAAATCATTCCGTATTCATAAATTTTAGATGATGATATTTTGCCACTGTTATGGACACGTCCAATACTAAAATAAAGTTTGTCTTATTTTACTGAAGTTCATTGGGATATATCTGACCGGATTATCAATATTAAGCAAGTCATCTAGATATCTTGAGGCAGAGTTAAATCCTTCAACAATATCTGCTTAATTATTGTCAGAAACAACATGAAGTCTCTCTCATAACAAAACAAAAACAAATCTGTAACAAGAGGAGCACAATTAGTACGAATTTGAACATCTAAGTCTGGCATTATTATAACAGAAAATGGCCACCGAACTAGGATAGAAATGGACCAAAGTTTATGTCTTTTCCAGGGCGTTGTTTCTGTTGTTGTTGATTCTTTGTTTGATGTCTACTAAGTTGTGGGGGTTCTGCGCTTGGTCTTTATTTTGTTAAGCGTTTCCTTATGTCCTTTCTAGCTTTGCAATCATCTTGACGAGGAGGAGAGAGCTGATTGATTTTGCTTCAATTGTGTTTTTGATGTCATGTGACTGTTTGTGTTATGTGGCTCTTCGTCACGGTGCCGTGGGTTTGTCTGCATTGTGTATTTGTAGTATTTCCTACTTTTTTAGGCTTCAGAAGACTTGGCAATTGCTAAAGCTCTAGTTATTTCTATATAAAAATCATTAATTGGCTCCATTTGTAACACTTTTCTATTTTAAGACCATTTTGGCGGCCATTATCTGTTAGCATAGCAATGGTAAAAGACAAATAGGCCTGGCATTTTTTTAGGCTAGCAGTAGATGCTGGGACGTGGCCTATGGAACAAGAAAAATAAGAGTACACGGGGATTTAGTATTAGCATTATTAGTAGTATTAGATCTAGTATCAATACACAATTCTTTTTGATGTAAGAAACATTTGCTCAGATGCTGATCTGAAGTGTCTCGATAGCCTTCAATGACCGCCTACACAAATGTATTGTACACCATAAAGAAAGATTTTGCATCAATAATATCGGTATTCATTTTGGTGGTTTGTTGATAAAAAGTAACCCCCGTGAGACCAGTTCATCAACTTGTTTTGGAAGAGCACTGCTCTTATTTTCGGACCAATTAAATGGATTGATAATATACACATGATGAATGAAGTCGTACTCGTATATGACACACTAATATTTCATATATGTTCATAAACGTCTCGTGTAGAGAGAAAATTACCTTTATAGAATAATATTGATGAGGAAGAGTCCATTAACTGTTAAAAGCAAAAATATGTTAAAATGGATATTTACAGTCAACAGTCAATAACCAAAATTGCGTAAAAAGGTCCAAAACAAGTGAGCAAGACCAGGAAATGCCACAATCACAGACCACTCATGGCACCACGAGGAAGACACACAGACACCCATACAACAGCAATAACACAAAAAACAAAACAACCTCACTTTAGGTATTATCTTTGACTGTGATGTTCACGTATTATATGAAGATCATCTGCTATTTATGTTAAACAAAGAAAATATGTAGATGTGACCAGTAGTACATATTTAAGTACTCCAGTGGCTACAACAGCTACCCGTTCCAAAGCGACAATTTTGTTATTGTGAGGGTGCTGGTGTAGTGTATTTGGTCTTATGATATACAGTAAACCTGTCTTAAGCGGACACTCAAAAACAGACAAAAGAAAGGTCTTAAAGACAAATGGTTGCTTAATGAAGGTCGAAAGTATTGCAGAATGCTGCAATACTTATGACCTGCATTAAGCGATAATTTGTCTTGAAAACCAATTTTTGGACGTTTTGACAGGTTTACTGTAGTTTATTTGTCTATGTTCTAATGTCTTTCCTCACGGTACCATAGCCTGGTCTGTGATTGCAGCACTTCCTGGTCATACGGAAAAAGTAAAGCTAGTATCTCACTGGGATGCGAGCAATTTACGACTAGTTCGAGACTAATTTAAGACACGTTTTGGCGACAGAAATACGACATTGCACGCATAATCACATTGCGGTCACACCGAATAGGTGAATAAGACATATTTGCGACAGTCGCACGAATGTCGTACGACTGTCGCACGAATCATTGGCGAATGTTTTTTACGACATTCGCGAGACATTCGTGCGACATTCGCGAGACACTCGCACGATGTTCGCCCGATGAAATTGCGAGCATTTATTACCATCGAACGCCTCAAAACGTTCTCACGAACGTCGTGCGACTGTCGCGCGAAGGTCGTGCGACTGTCGCACGATGGTTTTGCGAGAATTTATAAACCAAGAAATATAAACATTCTAGCAAGCATTTAAACTTCAGACTAGGGAGGTACTACGCTGTTGGAAAGAACTAGAGGGCTGGAAAGAGCTAGATTGTTGGAAGGTGTCACGCTGCTGGGTGATGTTGGACTGTTGAATGGTAGCAAATATTGAGTTAGAAAAAAGTTAACTCATTTAAACTGCACATTTATGATGGCTCATCAAGCAGCTTAAGAAAGTTAGTCGAGAACGCACATGCTCTAATTGCCCATACGTATGGCATGATGAGCCCAATCAAATCAAAATTGCAATGATTTCGGATGAGCCTCGTCCTGCGAAAATCTATTTGATGCAGTTATGCGCACAACAAAGGCACATATCAGACTGCACTGATGCGCCTTCAAATCAGAATCTTAGTTTTCCGCTGCAGTGATTATTTGTTTATAGGGTTCTGTATGCCAAATTCAACTCTTAGAAGGGCTGCTGAGACTAAGCAGTCTGTTGTAGTCTTACCAAGACACAATAATAATTCCTTTATACTGTAAAAGAAATAGTAAACATTTAAGTAGGCCTTATAAAACATAATTAACAAAATTATTCTCTCAGAATGCAGAACCATTTTAATAACTGAAATTACTCCAAACAGTATACATGTACATGTAAGTGAGCCTAATCAATACACCATACTTATATGAAACTATCCTCTCAGATAGCAAGAATACTTGACAACTGGAATTTGTCAAAAATATATACTTAAGTATGTCTAACCAAGATCTCGTACTAGAGGGAACTATCATCTCAGATAGGAGGAACTCTTTTAACGAACCTTTGGCGACATAATTGCGAGTAATTTAAGATACTCGCGCGATAGTCGTGAGACGTTCGTGAGACTGTCTCACGACGTTCGCCAGAACATCGCTTAGTTTAATTTACTCGCAATGTTGTCGCGAAGTGTCTCATTTATGTCGCAATTGATTCGCAATTTAGTCTTAATTATCTCGCAAATATGTTCCAAAACGATTGCGACTAAATTGCGAGGGGTCGGCGACTAGTTCGCGACGGTTTCGAGACACCCGCGATGACTTTGTGACTATTTTGCGAGGAATTTTGTCGCATAAAATTTTTGAACATGTTCAAAATTTTCGCGACTACTTTGCGCCACTTGGCGACACATGCGAGGAAATTACGAATCACTGGCGACTGTTTCGAGACTGCTTTGCGACCCGCTCGCGATGTCTGTCGCCAGCTGTCGCAAAACAGTCGCAGTCCAGTAAGATAGGGGCTTAAGCGAGTATGACCAGGAAACTACCGCACTTACAGATTACAGACCAGATCACGGCATCGTGAAGAAGAGACACAGACAGCTACTACACAATTAAAGTAAAACAAACAGCTCTCTCTGTCTGTCTGTCTGTCTGTCTGTCTGTCTGTCTGTCTGTCTGTCTGTCTGTCTGTCTCTCTCTCTCTCTCTCTCTCTCTCTCTCTCTCTCCACCAGAAAGTATTGGTAAACTAAAAAGGATACTAAGAACCACATCAGCAAATCATGGCAACAGCAGAATCAAAGCTTTAGAACGGGCAGTAGCCTAGGCAACCGGAGAGAGGGATGTGGGGAAGGGCTTAAGTGCATTTTACCAACCAAATCTTCACCCCTAGATTCCGCTGTTATTAAAACACAGATATTCTTTAGTTCACTTTTATTGAAAGTGTTTTCATGTGTTGGTGTTTCGTGTTTTGGAACTGATATTGTGGCTCAGTGCTTGATCATGCGCGGATCCAGAATATTCCGTCAAGGGGGAGGGGTCCTGAAAACGTTTTTAAGTCATCAAAGTATTTCACAGAGGGCCGTACGGACCTAATGCAGGACAAGCGTTTTTTATCCTTTAGAGAAAAAATAATCATCGAGGATACATAAATTATAAGAGGTATACAAGTGGTGGCCATTTACTCCAGACAACGGAAAACTTGGTATTATTTGGAAGGGAAGGGCTGAACCAAGAGAGGAAATTGAGAGTGGCGAGGACATACAATGGGATCTCATGTTCTTCTGTGCAACTAAGCATCTAGACGAAAGAGCGTGAAAACAACAAGGTCAGTAGAATAATCCTTCAATATATGCTGGTTTCAATCAATTCAATGGTATAGCGATACCGTGATGAATGCCATATTTTTAATGAAACGTCTAAAATATATGAGAACCAGTCACTGAGATAATGGTACTTTTCACATGGTTCACTTTTAAAAAATACAGTACTTGCTTTGCTATCAAATAAGGGGAGAGATGTTTTTTGTCACCATCTGCTTCATTTCTCACTGTATGGGAACAGTGAAGGTTCTGGCGAGTCTGCGCACATGCGCAGACTCGCCAGAACCTTCTCTAATCGCATATGTGATACATTGCAAAGTATTGTACGCCGGCTCATATAGGCTCTGCGGAAATGAAACTTTATTGAACTGCTGGAATTTGTTTGCAAATAAGGTGATATAAAGTGCATCCGTTTAAACAGCCTTTCCCAGTTGCATTACATTATTGCCGGGTCAATATTAAGATCAGAGCGTTCATTTCAACGCTCAACTATTAATCTGTCGAAATACTACGATAATGACAACACGTAACATGTTCGAGATAGAGAGGAAATAAACATGATTGGCACTGTTTCCAGTGCAAGATACTTTACGATCTTGAAGAACATATCCAGAGAGAGAGAGAGAGAGAGAGAGAGAGAGAGAGAGAGAGAGAGAGAGAGAGAGAGATTTACGATAGCTGTTTCAAAGTAAATTCTGGACACCGTATTAAAATCCAATGGTGTATTTCTGAATTATTCATCATACAAACTGTCTAATTAAGCTTTTGTATGCACACATGATATATTTTGACATGAAACAAGTAAATAACACATGTGATTGGGTAATACGTACATGATTTACATGCAGCTCCGTTTAGATCAAACTGCTGACTATTCAAAGTGAATGCCTAGATCATGTTAACTAGCGAGAATATTGATCTAAACTGATGCTTTGGATTTTATGACCTTACTCCGTTGCACCGCACCAGGATCAGTACAGTTTACTGGTGAAACTTGCCACATTAACATGTCATAGATCAACCATGACACCACATGGAATAGACATCAGAACACATACAATAAACAAGCTGTAAAGCAATTAAAGGACAGCAACCAGTTCTCTCTCTTTCTGCGAAATGATTCCAATAATATAAAATATGACAAAACCAGGACCAAACAAAAAATCCCAAAGCATTAGGGAGCAACAACACTAGACTAACAACATCAGAACAATTTCCCAAACATTACAATCATTCGTCAGTAAAATTAGTTTAAACGATGTGATTAAACCAGGACCAAACAAAAATCCCAAAGCATAAGGGAGCAACAACACTAGACTAATAGCATCAAAACAATTTCCCAAACCTTACAATGATTCATCAGTAAAATTAGTCCCTTGACCCTTACTTACTTTCCAATTTCAAAGCAGGGAATTTACCATAGAAACAAAGGTTATTTCTGTTATTTCAGTAGAGCAAATTTTTGATTCGCGAAGGGAGTTCCAACCTCTACTAGGTTAAGGCCCAGTTGAAAAAAGCCCTACTTAAGATTTTTTCAATCCATCTGGTAGAAAAATTCCAATGGTACAGTCGATTAGGGTAACATTTAAAAGCCTCTTTTAGCGTGGATGCCAGTTCTGAAAGGGGTGCAGATTTTTGCTAAGAGATAATAAACGCACCTATCCTAAATTATGCCATCAAGCTTATTTTTATGATGGTCTAAGACTCCGGTCAGCTAAAACCTGTCACATCCACTGCTTTAATCAGCTTGATGGCATAAACTAACATTTTAGTATCCCATAAGCCAGGAAATATTGCTCTGAGTTTAAATGTTTGATGGCCTTGTATATTATTGACGGCATATTTCATTGTACTTTTCACATAAACTGTGTCATTGTGGGAAATGCATTGCAAATGCATGTTTAATAAAATCTAATCATACACAATGTATAGTTTGACCCCAAAAGTATTCCAGAGAGTATCAGACACTGCTTTTTCCAACGGATATATAAAGCTTGCCTTATGCTCTATACATGGATAGGCTGCTTGCAAGATACCCCATCCATTTGCGATTCTCTTGCTGTTAGTTCGTAGATTGTTTTGCTCCCATTGTTTGTGGGCTTTTGTGTTTCGAACTGATTTAGTGATACAATTCTTTTGTCCCTTCTAGTTTGGCAAGCATCTTCCTGAGGAAGAGTTTGAATTGATTTCGCGCGCGCGCGCGTGCGTGCGTGTGTGTGTGTAATCATAAAAATAAATCGCCCCGTCCTGTATGCCATTATATTTTAGCTACAGATTGGTTTTCAGAGAAGTCAATCCCGCGATAGAAATTCTATTAAAACTGACAAAGTTATGACACACTATAATAAATTATAAATCAATCAATGATTAATCAACACATTAATGGTATTTCTGCAGATTAACTATAACCAAGTAATTACAGAAACCAGTTCCTACGAAAACGGTGACTTCCGTATATAATGCTGTAAAACACATAATATTCGCGGCATCAAAACTTGGCGTTCATGATAAAAGACTGACATATTGGCGTAGTTTAATTTTGGCGGTTTCTCAATTTCAAGCCCTTTAAAACTATTTCCTATTCTAATAGGGGCTACTTTTAAAGCAGAGAATGTGCTCCCTCCCTAGGGATCATATTCTCTCCTTTAAGAGTAGCACCTTTTGAGACGTGATTTTCTCAACGTGGAAACAAACCCTATCGTACAACAGTTGGTTTGTCGATACAGATAACAACATGCTATGCACTTAGGATGTGCGTCCATTCATTGCTTATTGTAAGACAGAAATCGAAACTGTATTTCGCGATTTCATATTTTGGCAATTTTTATTTTCCGGTAATAGCGCCAATATAAATAACCGATAAATATGTCTTTTACGATATTATAAATGTTTAGAACGGATAGACGTCTAGTTGTTTGGTCTATTTCTTTATCTCTTTCAATAATAGGGAGTTTAGGGAGCCATACTACGCGGATGCACAAGGTTGCCCGAGTCTTCGCTGGCTACATACATGTGCATAATAAGTACCATTTGATATGATGTTTTCTTAATTTTGATTTGCTTGAGTCCCAGATAACAAGTTTAAGTCATGTCAGGACGTTCGTTGGTTGAACCAGTACTAAGCAGAGGGTAAAGCGTCTTGCCCAAGGACACAACAGAGTGCCTCGGTGAGTCTTTCGAATTACGTTTTCTTGGAGTTATTTACTCGCATTTTTGTAATAAATATTATGTGTGCGCACCAATGTGACACACTTGCCTTAGGTCACCTGAAAAAATATATGTATATTATCCTTCATTGTATGCAAACATAGATATCAATGTCAAATGAAAGTATCAATGCCAAAGGATGTTCTTACACAAGTTAGGATGGCTGATATATACATGTAGGACAAGTGCCGAATCAAGCATATTCTTACGCCTAGAATTATAAAGTAGCACTGTAAGAAACAAAAGAAACAAACATTTGCTGAAAAAGATACTATTTCTACCATTCAAGGTTTAGGAACATTCTATCGAAGAGTGGCGTGCAAAAATTCTCCCATGTATGGCATGGTCCCTCCTTGCAAAATTGAAGGGACCTTTTATGATAGTCTGTCGCATTTAATTTAGCGGTTCTAAACCTATAATATCATTAATAGAAAAAAATCTATTTGCGCAATGATTAATTCCCAGAAAATTAGATCACGTTCTGATTTTTTTCATTCAAACAAAGCTTTATCAATAAATGATAACCAAAAAGATAGCATCAATAAATTGGAACACGCCTCGGTAAAATCTATTTCCTCTCCATGGGACGCAGATTTATATGAAATAAGTTTTCAAAATGTATTACATGTTTGATGTGATGCCATTATGACAATCAATCGCGTTTAGAGGTCGATGATACTACATATATATAGGATAAATATATCAAAAGCAGAGATGTTCATTGACTTGGAGAATATCGACATAATTGAACGCTCATAAACCAAACAGCAATCGTTTAACGACATGCCTTTTAACCAATTTGAATATATCATTCTATAAATGGAACACAGACAAACAGTGCAGACCCAGACGAGGCGTAGATCCATATTGACATTGGTAACATTCAAGCGAGAAAAAATATCTAAGTTAACAACTATGAAAAAGTAACAGCAAACTAGCCTCAGGATTATGTAAAACAACATACACGTCTTCAGACTATGACTTAAGCACTTGCAAAGATTCAAAGACATCAGTCTGAAACTGTAGGAGCAGTTGCGCACACAATGTGTCCCCTGTATATAGGCATTGATAGAATTCAAGCTGAAAAAAGTCTGAGTAAACAGCTTGACCTTTATAACAATGCTTTATTCTTCTGTAAACGCTGAATACAATAGATACGTCCCTTCAAAGGCTACTGCTTGGAAACCAAAAAATGACCATATCTCAGTCAAAATTTTGCGGATGATCTCCAAATTCGAACTTGTACTGTATGAAGTTTTGCTTTACTTTTGTAAATTGATGCATCCCTTGAAACGCTATTGATCTGAAACGAAAAGTGTGACGCCGACGCCGCCGCCGCCGACGACGACGTGGATGGAGACATGATCATCCCTATGTGTGTGCCATGCTTCGCAGGCGATACAAAAATCATTATGAACATCTTCAGACCATGACTACAGTACTTACGAGGGGTGTTCCAAAAATAATGTCATTTGCATCGGTGCTCATATAGCGGAAGTGCCTTTGTTCATTTTAATTTGCTCTGCCCTTCGAAATACTCTCCGCCAGCCAGAACACACCTTATAGCCAGTCAATCCATTTTTGGAAGCATTTTTCTTACTCTTCAATGGGGACCCATCAGACACTGATAAACAGCAGAGCCAAGGGTATTTCGCGAATTGTATCTCCTTCCAGATAAATGATATTTAAGTTTTGGAAAGAGAAAATAGTCGCAGGGGGCCAATTCTGGCTTATACGGAGGGTGCGGAAGGACGGTAACCTTCTCTAACTCCAAAAAGTCAGTCACAATACGTGCCTTGTGAGCAAGTGCATTATCATGCAAAAGTCGGACACACTTAAGTCCTGTTTTGGGGCGGCGATTTTTGTAGTAGTTCTTCAATTGTCTCAGAACAACGTTTTAATAGAACTTGCCTGTGACCGTTATGCCTTTTTGCACCGAGATTTGAATAGCTGGACCCTTATTAGTGAAAAAAATAGCATACAAAAACTTCGTAACCGTTCGTATTCGTTTGGCAATACTTGGGCGTCTGGCATTCTTAGTGGCCCATATTCGGTTGGCAACCTTCTGCTTTGGTCCAAAATAATACACCCAGGTCTCATCACCAGTGACTATATTATCAAAAGCCTTTTTACTATATTTTGGGTACATTTTGAGAAGTTGTTTTCCCATTGTTACACGCGTCTTCTTTTGCTCATCTGTTCACAAATGGGATATCCATCTTGCATTTATCTTTCTAAATTTAAGGTGTTTCTTCAAAAATTGCATGAACTCTTGCTAACGACAAGTTAGTCATTCAAGCCAATTGTCTCACGGTGAATCGAGCATCAGTTTTGAGGATATTTCGGATTTTTTTCTATGTTACCTTTGGTCGTAGTTGTTGCAGGACGACCTGGGCGAGCAGCATCTTTCAGTTGCTGCTGCCCAGCACTTTATTTAGCTACCCATCTACAAACAGTCCTGTGAGACATTTGGCCCTCCCCATAAATGCCACACACCTCGCAGAGAATATATACAGCCTTTATGACGAGTAATGACCTACCTTTTATATAGGCCCTAGTTTCAAGAACATTTTTAACTCGTTTTCGAGTCATTTTGTGTATATTCTAACGAATAGGCTTTGAAACGATGTAGTTTGCTATTGTATGTATAAATGTCTTGCATGTCAATTTGAATCAGAGAAATAAAATATGTTTAAACCAAACGATCTACACTGTACCGAGGCCAGTGAACGTGTGGACGAGATATTTACCTGTGTCACGAGCCAGTGATTACTCAATCGACACGAGTTGGTTCACGATTTCCGCGAAATAAAGCACAGATGACATTATTTTTGGAACACCCCTCGTACAACGTTTCAAAACGATCGAAGAAGTTACACACACTAGGTCCCCCTATCTAAGCGGAACTAGACCACGCCCTACATACCACGGAAAGCCGAAAAGGCGGAAGAACCAACTCTCATTCGCAGCGAGATGATTATCAAACCAGAAAGAACCCAAAGCAAAACATCATAAATCAAAACTAACCCATTTATGCCCCGGGCGAATGCACTTTCCTATCTCTATCTGTAGGGCGAGTCTGTTTCAAGTTTAAGGGGTGTCATGTGGCATGTTTCAATTTATTCAAGTCTTATAGAGCATTCTGTGAGCAAAAAGTCGAGACCCTGATCAGACGCCACGTTCAGTGGCGTCTGATCTGGTTCTGCGGTGTTTGCCTATGTTCCATAAAAAGGACGCTAGGATGATATGGGTTAAACACGAAACCCCGACAAAGAATGGGAGCTAAGAAGAAACCACTTGCAAAATCAGACATCACCTTAGAACAGGTACATGTATCTGCTTAATATATACACTTACTCTGGCAGATCTAGTTTTACCCTAGCATCTTTTGTTATGGAAAATTCCTTAAACTGGTTTGTAAAAAATAATGAGAAATGTATCTGCCAAATATGTGCCATTTTCATGATGTTTTTAATCAGATATATAGTAGATTTTATTGACTGTTTAAATAAGTCAATGTACAATAAATACCAACATTAGCTCTGCCTATATAGGACTGATGCTTATCATGATACAAATTGGTGAGAGTATTTAACTGCATTAACGGGATAAATCTGACTTATCATTTTTTCAAAAGAAGGATTACAATTATTAAGTTAGTCATCTAGATATCTCGAGGAAGATTAAAAGGCTTCAACAACATCAGCTTGGTTATTGTCATAAAAGAGTCAACATGAATTTTCCCTAATAACAAAACAAAACCAAAGCTTCAACAAGAGGAGCACAGTTAGTTCCCATTAGAATATCTACAATTTGTCAATACAATTTCGAGCCAAATCATATTAATATATTGTCCTAAGATAATGGAGAGTCTGACATGACCATAAATTATAGTTAGGTTGTACCGAAGTGAAAAAAGTGGGTCTCTCATTATAAGTCAAATGAGCGAGTCCTCTCTATTAAATGTTTTCTTTTAGTTTTTCTTGATTATATCGGGTGGCAATGTAGTAAAGAGATTGGAGAAAGCATGTGTAGACAAACTAGTTGCTAGTAAATCTTCAGATTTTAACTTATTAAGAATCTCACCTGAATTTTTAATAGACCAACACATGTTTTTACCATTTCTCTCATTATCTGTTGCACAATATTTTATAACATTGTTCGTAGAATGGCTACAAGTCAAAAGCATAAACATCTCAGTAGTAGTACAAGAACTAGAATTAGCATTAAACGTGATTTATATGGTCTATAATGAAGTGTAGGTAACCAGAATAACGTTAGAGGTTTTTCATGATCGACATAACAACACACACAAAACTTAGCGATGCCTATCAACGGCAGACCTCTTGTCAAGCAAATTATGCTCATAGGTTTTAGCAGCTCTGACTCAATGTCTGAGTTAAAAGCACTAGAAAGCTGACCACGCATGTTTAAAGATTGACACAATACCAGGCCACGAGATTATAAAACTTTTTCATGCTCGACTCAGCTTAGCACAAAATTGATCCTGCTTATAAAAACTAAAATCCCGACAAATGAAGAGGTTTCTGGCTTTAAGTCTCTCAGATGTTGTTTTATCATGCTAGTAAATAACACCTATAAGTATGATAAAGTTCGTGCTCAACTGCGTTGAGCATGGAAAAAGTTTTACAACCTCGGGGCCTGAGTGATAATAAGTACTGGACAACTGGCGACTCGTAAAGTACTTGAATGCTAAACAGCCATATTAAACAGCCCCCAAAGAAGAGTGTCAGTCTGATTTTTTTTTCTTATTTCTCAACCAAACGATGTGTTGTGGTATTCAAAAGGACCGTCTCGATGAGACGGTTCTTTTTAACACCAAAACACATGTTTAAACCGATGGATAAGATAATAATCGCATTTTTTGCTAAAAAATTGATAACAACAACAACAACAACAACAACAACAACAACAACAACAACAACAACAACAACAACAACAACAACAACAGCAACAACAGCAACAACATGCAGAACTTAGACTAGCCCACGGCACCAAGACTGACTCAATACCTGAATCACATCAAACACCGGCTTAAGCGGCACTACTGCCCTGCCAGCCAAGAGTGACAATGACGTCATGTTTTGTTTACAACGTTATCAGGGACTTAGAATCGATAGATCACTTGTGTATTAATCCTATCCACAGGATAGGATTAATACACAAGTGATCTATCAATTCGCGTTAGCTCAAGTGAAGTGTACACGTTAGTATTTTACTTAGCAATTGTAAACAAATTATTACGTCACTGTCACTTTTGGTTGGCACGACAGTACCTGTTTTGCAACTGGTTTTATTGAGATTTCGAATTGTAACGAAACATTAATTTTGAGATGGTACTTTTTATTTGTACGAAACTATTAATATAGATTCAATCGCATCTTATAACATATGAGACTGGGAATATATTGAACGACCTTCGTATCAATACGCTGTTAAACCAGTCGTGAGATGCGAATTAGGGTTCAAACAATTAAGCACAGACAATGTGAGATTTATCATGTGAAGTAGGACTACAATATCTGGGCCAGTTCACGATAATTTGGTACTAATAACCTATGCGAGCAGCGAAGGCAAAGGCGAGCCTGAGCTCCCGTGTAGTAACATATGAGCTTTCGCTGCTCGCACACATATTGTAGGGACACATATGTAGACAGGCCAAAACCAAAGCCCCTGTATCAGCTAGATAGCTACGAATTTACTAAGAATTGCTTTATGCATATGCGACATGTACGAAAATCTCATAACTGGCCCATATATCTAGGCGCCCAATCAAACCGCAGACAAAACTTGGTTTTCACGAACAATTGCCTTGAACTCTTATCCTATCAATCGGAACTGCCTCGGCTAATTCGCGAAATTCAGTGGAATCAGACCACGGATGTACATCGGGGTACACAGCACTAAATATTCATGAAATCTGGTCCGCCTTTTGTGGGGAGAGCATGTACTTTTCATTAGAGCAGCGAAGATGACGTCATTCTTAAATATTCGTTGATTGACAGGTGTTATGGCGTGTTTGATTAAAAGATGCGAGTCATAGTCGGCTTTAATGGAGATGGTCAAGGTGATACATTCCGGTACCAGGTTGATACCAGATGGGTTTTGCTTCTTGGACCCCTTGAAGAGCTATCTATATTAGAAAACATGTTGTTTCGTAGTATGTCAGTTTAAAAGGATATAGTGCGGGGTTGAGCTGGGAAACATGTAGTTATTTTTCATTGAAGCTAACTGGCAAGGATGATATTTTAAAATGAGGCTGATTTGGTAAATTTTGTTTGCTTGTTTGTTTTCGAACAATGTGTTTAAATTTTAACATTGTCGTCTATGTAAAGCTACTAGTGGAGTGCAACCATCGAGGATCTACTTTGATAACGTGGGTGAGAACATGACGCCTGACGTTATATAACGTGACGCTGACGTCACGGAAACCATGTTAACACAATAAGAAGTGTGATTGCAGCAAAACAAACGTCTTCAATGAAGTTTACGTTTTATTAATAAAATATCGCTATTGTTGTTTGTTGTTTTTGTTGCTTTACGTCCCATGTCAACAGCTATGGTCATTGCGGGACGGTCAGTTCACTTAACCACACTTTTTCCTCGGCACGCTTGAGCAAGCGGTTAACCAGTAATTTGTGCACATACTTTCGCTTGTAACTGACAACAACCCTTCTTGAATAGATCAGCGGAAGGGAGGAGAATGACCGTAGAAATTATTTCATGATCAATCTCCACGAAAGTATGGTACCGGGCCGGGATCGAACTCGCGACCCCTGGATCTGCAGTCAGACACGCATCTGTAGCCAGACACGTTACCGACTGCGCAACGCGGCCCGGTTATCGCTATTGTGATATTTTGTTGAAAAAACCTAAACATCATTTATTCTGCTGATTAAACTTTTCGGATACTCAGAATAATCGATTTTAATAGAGCTGAACCCGCATGCTACATAACAAATTTTCCATACGCCAGTTCCAGCTAACAAAATGGAGCTTTTTGGAACATAGTACTACGCGTAATGCTCCTTGCATACACCCGAGCAATGATTCGATTCTCGAATTGTGGCGGACTTCCCAGAATGAACCATGACCAAACACAAATCTACCACACAATGGAAGCAACAAGAAACAGTGAACCAACACCTATGGTACAAATGTATTACAAATTGCTAATCAGATTTATGTCCATCGGTTCAATATGAAACCGTGTAGGCGACTCATTTCTATCATATCAGACAACCGGAGAACTGCATCATAATTGGGAAAACACACGCAAATCGTCGAATAGATTCATCATGGATACAATGCTCTTCCGAGTCCGATGTGTGTCCCTCTCTATACTAATGATTTTCCCATACAACTTGATATGTAGAATAAGGATGGGATTATCCATTATTTATTCTTGAGGAAAATATGCGCAAGGATGTGAAGATTTAGTGGCAAGAATGGCCTTATGTAATTTGATATATGTTAAGGAATTCTCAATTATTTTGCTGGCTTTTAAGGTGACACAGGTCGGCTTTTCCAAATACGACATATCATATCCCTGGTGATTGCTTCTACCTTAAAAACGGTACAAACCCTGATGAAATGTCGCATTTGTACCTAGGTATTCACTGTTTATTTAGTAGTCTTCAGTATACAAAAGGTAGAGCAAATATTCGGCTGCTAAAATATATTGTTTAGCTCCCCGGCGACCTTGGCTGCTGTACGTTCTGAGGGTGCGATTCTGTTGTTGCTCGTGTCTACCGTTGTGTGTCGAGTTTTATGTTATGTTTTGGTTCTTGGTGCCATTTCTAGTTTAGCAATCATCTTGCTGTGGGAGAATGAGATGGTTGCTTTAATTTAATTGTGTTTGACTGTCTGTGTTATTTGCCTCTTCTTTGCGGTGCCATGGTTTGGACTGCAGTCTCTTATGGTAACATTTCCTGGTCACACTCCAAGGTAGAGGGGAGCGAATTGGGTCAGTGGTAGAGTGCTAGACTCGAGACCAAAGGGCTGCGGGTTCGAGCCTCACCGGAGTCACCGCGTTGTGTCCTTGAGCAAGAACATTAATCCTAGCTGTGTACTGGTTCATCCCAGGATGATCCGTCCCTATTAACTGAAAGATTGTTAATGGGACGTAATTAGTCAAATCAAACAAAATTCCAAGGTAGGGAAACACGTGACTTGTGACGTCATATTTGCTACAGTAGGGACGCAGCCATGTTGGAAATTATACCCACATGCGGTAAGTTATTTTCTTTTTGTGATCACACGCTGCTCGTTTACCCCCCCCCCCCTTTTTACTTAGACACGTAGATTTAATAAGGTCCTTGTGTCAGCTGCCAAAACGGTATTTGTTTGTGATTAGTTGTTTGCTTTAACCAGATTACGGAGCATATAAAGCATTTGTTACAAACAAAACTGCAAAAAAAAATTTGACTCATGCACTTATCATACCTGGCTTACCAGTGCAGATCGAAATTGTATCATCTAATAAGATACAAACTGCAATATGGCCGCGGACACAATGTTAATACAATGACGTATAGTGACGTCACAAATCACGTGTTCCACCCCCTTGTACTCGCTTACTGTTTTAGGAATATCATGCGTAATCGTATCCAACACCATATGTGTTTTGCTCAGTGGAGTTGCATACAGTAAACAATCATATCTGATGCTGGGGAAATAAATGAGCAGTAACTATCATCCATTATGTTTTCCCGCGAGAGTCGCTGTCGGGATAATCAGAATATCTCATTAAGCCCTAAAGCGCCAATCACGACTGCAGCAGACGACAGATTTGCGACATCTTTCCTATTTTCGAAAACAAATAAGGTATGATATTTCATAAGAATCGTCTGCCAATATACGATTCTTATGAGATGTCATGCATTATTTGTTATTTTTGAAAAAGTAACAACATTGAAATTGTCGTCTACTGCAAATTATAGATGGCGCTGTCGGGATAATCAGGATATCGCATTAACAGGACCGAAAACGAATAATTTATCTGTCATGTCAACAAGCGGAAAATAGGCATGGCTCTTATATCTAGTAGAACCAATCAGCCGTACATTGTAGACGCATCACGTCAAAACGCTGCAAATTGAGAGATATGTCATTAGGGAACATGTCCGTGCAAATTTTAATCTATGATTTCGTTCTCTCGATAGCGACGTAGAGAAATATAGAGTTTATTGCTAGTAAATGTTTATACGTGTATATATACAGACGTGCACAAACTATATTTTCTCCAGTATGTGGTTCGCACGGCAATTGAGCCAGCTCGTGTAAAATACATACATATTCCTTGAACAATATCATACGTGTATATAGATTAAGATTAAAAGAGATTTCAAACTAGGTTATTTTCGAAATTGAGTAACGAAGCGTATTATAGAGACTTTACAGAAAACGCTTAAATTACGAAATTAAAAGGTCCAAGATTTAACTGCAGTAATACTGCTGAAAAAAATCAATTATCAATTAGTTTATGTGCTATAGCTAAATGCAACCTAATTCAAATGATATTATTAATACAATAAGTATGGAATTGTCTTTGTATTTTAAGGGGTTACCAGTCCAAAATTCTATAAACCGGTGTATGTCTATCATTGAAAATTGTTTTTATCTTAGCAAACAGTGCAGACCCTGATTACTATTTGTCAGAGTACTTTCATCATATTTGGTATTTACCGAAAACAAAGTAAAGTTTCTTTTTACTTTATACTTTTTAAAAGCTACATGCAATGTCTCATCCACTGAAAAAGGAGGTGCTGAAAATGCAATTAATTTTTGGTACCAAAATATTCGTCACGTTCTAACTAAGAAAATGCATACCCATTATTGATGTTTGAAGTTCTGAACTGAAATGCATCAAGTGAATGGAAAAGTCAGAGGTAAACAAAAAAAAAAATACAATGAAATTATAGGCTGATATCAATCACTAGAGATTGATATCATATCATTTCACTAGTGATTGATATCACTTTTGTTTGCTTTTGATATGCATTGATTTCACTTCTAAGCATAAAATAAAAGCGGATTAATAGACTGTATTCTGTGTAAGAATGTCGTTAAATAGAAATGCATTTTAAATCACAGCAGCGTGCAATAATAAAACCTGAATAATCTCAAATTTTATCTGCCACTCGATAATTGAATTTCTACAGGTTTTAATCTATCCCAGCCTATGGAGGCCATTGCGAGCAAATCAAAGTGACATTCTTTCAGCATTGTTTATTGCATCTGAATATTTCCAGTCCGGATTAGATGAACTTCTTTCTTACGTGTGACATATAGAGAACATTGCAATATGGCCAGCGCATGGAATGATGACACTTATTGCATAGTCCTAAATCAACCCTTTATGAACTAATGGATTCATCCTTCTGGTTGGATACAATACGCTTAGGATGGTCCATGGTATATATCTAGGGGTGATAGGTTATGTATTGTATTTTTCTCTGAAGATCGTTTTTGCCTTAGCAAACAATGTAGACCTGATGAAATGCCGCACAATTTACAAATTTAGCAGTCACAAAGAGTTACCAACACAGAACATAAAGAACTATATTTTGGAATATAGTTCGTTCCCAGGCCACTCGCAGGTGGCATAAGAGAACACACGTTTGATAATGCAGCAAAATACAATGCAGTTTAATAGTGACACAAACACAACAAAGCCGCTCGGTTAAGGCTGGAATTGTGTCCTACCAACTTGTACCAGGCCTCTAGGTTATAAAACTTGAGTACATTCTCAGACTCAAAATAAAGCGCAATGATTGGCTGTTTGCGGACACGTGTCCGCAAGCAGCCACTCATTGCGCTTTATTTTGAGTCTGAGCTTGTACTCAAGTTTTATAACATCGAGGCCTGGAGCGCCTGCACAGCTATCCAGTTGACCAGGCACTTCATCTGTTTGCGAGTAGATGGTTGGCTTTGCGACAAGTACACAGATCTCATGTGTTGGCTCTTTTATCTGTTTGACAGCGTAATATGATAAACTTTGTACTCGGCTCAATGGCCACATTTTTTCTCAGTCGTCGTGTCATTTAAGAAACATTAACCCACCGGAGTCAATACGTGATCATAAACTGTGGTACACTATTTGAATAGAAATTTTGGCTCAACAACATGGTCACATCCATGGTATGCAAATAAGCAACCATTTACCATATTGTAAAATATCTCTATATATAACCATTGATATACATGAAACCTGTAAATGGATACTTTGGCATACAGTATAGGTCACAGAAGAAATGCCCCAGGAAGCGACATTTCAACACAATATACACAGTTTTCTATGTTAAACAAAAGTACATTATTTTTGGAATCTATAATGTGACTCCTTAATATGTACAATAAATGATCCCAAGTATATTGCGTCAAACCAGATGGAAGAATGAATCTGTATAAAAAGGACTATTACATAAAAAACAGAATCAGCGACTGTCTTTTGATGAAGAAAGCTCTACAAAAATGCATGCTCGATTTCAGGCAGATATTCAAATTACATAATAACAAAAACATGTGAATATAAAATATCTTTGAACATCGGCACTTTGCGTTTTCGAAGGTGTAAGAACTCCTTATAGAATAGCTTCCTTTCCAATCCATTCAGACCAAACCATTTCATTTTCAAATGCTTTCAACCCACCTTTCTTCAACTGCAACAAGTTGTCTTCAGTGACCATTTGGTTGCTGACAATTAAATGTCAGTTCCTGTGTTATGCAATCAGACAATCAGACATAAGATATGTGGACTACACTTTTCAGTTAGAAGCAACACCGGTTCGTTGTTTCTGTAACAAATTATTAGTGTTAACAATCGCATTTGACAGTTTTATTGCCACATCCTTTAAATGCCTATGAAAGACTGCCTTTGACAATTCTTACATGGTTATAACGGTTTTTGAATACATAACCAACATCAGATTATTGCAGTTGCTGGTGAACTAGTTCAAGGGAATATGACTGATAAACGCTTCAATCACAGATCAATCAATGATGACTCAAAGAGAAAGGAACAAACTAACAAGACATTTTCATATCGATGGGTCAACAAATACAAAGAAAATAGAGCTAGCAACAGTTGTCAGGTTTTCGGTATCTAAAGAATTCGCTTTGTTTGTTTTATTATTGAAGTTCAGTTTTTAAAATAAACGATAGCATAAGACAAATATGAATGTCCCTCCTATAAAACCTAATGACCAACTGCAAAACCAGAACTTAGTCAAACCACAATAGCTTGACGTTCGATCCTTAAATCTCCCCTATAGCCTCAAAACCAAAAGTTCACAATGTCATTACGTAGTAATGACCAGGAGTGAAACTAAATTTCAGGAACCTTTGAATCGCCGTTACCAGGAGGTTTTGGCGAAAACTGAACATCTAACCATAAAAACTATGTCAACAATTCATGCGAGGCATGGATAACTTTTTCTGACATATCACTGAGTCAAAATAATGAGCGTTTGAAAATAAGAAAAAAATAACGGTAGCCATTCCGGCTCCAGTATCCGGTTTGATGCAGTGAATCCTAGCCTTTGTCACACTTGGAGAAAATACATTTCAAAACTTACAAACTCTTCAACCAAAAATGAAACGATCAGTTAAATGTGTTCAGAATATTAAATAAATCAAACCCTAACATTTACTTATCAGGAAAAGTTCTTTTTTCATAAACTTTGAGGAAATTCAAAACTGAAACTGTTGTTTTTCAAAGATCGTGTGACGTTGACGTCGCGCACGATTTGGCGTACAAAGCGTAACGTCAAGTTATAGCGTCTTGGGGCTTATTCCGTAGATGAAAACGTCATTGTCTCATTGTTTATGCCCTAACAAATAGGTTTCCCGGTACTATATCGACTTAAAGTATATTTGAGACATTGTCCTGTTTTGTCTTAACGTCGCCATCTTGATCATCAGGTAGAAGAAAAGTTATCGAACACTTTGACGTTGCCGTCGCAACATTCACTGCCGATTGACCGGAAAGTGGAGCCGGAATGGCTACCGAGAGCTTAGTTTCACTCCTGGTCATTACTACGTAATGACACCGTGAGCTTTTGGTTTTGAGGCTATATATGTGATATAAGGACCGAACTTCAAGCTCCTGTGGTCAAACCAATCTTTAGACTGCACTGAAACTTTTCAACTTCTTCCTTACTATACAGATCGAAATGTAGTTAGAACAGTGCATAGGCACCAAGGATTCCATTTATGCACCTTTATGCACACAGGCGGTTTTAAATTGCTGTAGGGAAATCTCAAAGAGCAACTAATTTCAAACCAAAAACAATAGTGTGTTTCATTTTTTTATGTTTCTCATCTTAGCAAAGCATTTCTCTAGGACTTAAATGTGCAATTTGTGCATATTATTGACATTTATTCTCCTATTGACTTAATTAATACGGCACATTCACTTTTGATCTCCAGCCAGATCAGCAGCAGGAGTTCGAGTCAATCAGAACTGCCTCGGCCAATTTCGTGGATTTCCGTGGAATCAGACCTCAGATGTCTGATGTACACAGAGGATCTTCTTTGATAACGTGACGCTGAGGTCACAAAAAACATGTCAACACAATAACAAGTGTAACTACAGCAAAATAATCGGTTATTAAATTAAATTCATGTTTCTTTTCAATAGAATATCGCTATAGCAATGTTTTATTGAAAAATCATGACTTCATTTATTCTGTTGATAAGACGTTTGGGTAATCAAATTAATGGATTTTAATTGGACTGTACCATATGCTACAGTGCTAGTTTTCCTTACGCCAGTTCCAGTGAACAAAATGGATCTTTTTCGTACATATTACTACATGTACGCATAACGGGCTCCCTATGTACACCCGAGGCTTGATTCGAATCTCGAATTGTGCCAGACTTTCCCAATTGGAGTTCGAGTGTTACAATACATTCTAAAGCTGTATGGGGTACAGCGTGGATCTTCGTTGGAAGTCATATGTCATAATCAAAACCCAGCTGACACCATAGTTGCAACCTTAATCATTATTTATGACGTTAAAAATCTACACACACAATGTCTTTATTTATCTATATAAAAAGTTTTAAAGCTGCATAGTCTGCAACTATTAACATTTTTCGATTTTTTCATTTTCTTTTTAAATCATTTGTAAAAGTAGAATTAAGTTATGTTTCACAATAAATCTGTTCACTATAGCTGAAAACCGCACGGAAAAGTAAATTATCTTGTAAAACAGGCGTGTTTTTTCTCTTGTTTGTAATTATTTGCGTCCCTCCAATAATTATAGACAGGTAATGTTAACTTAAATGCTGTTGTTTTGATACTGATAATTTGTTAAAATTTACGAAATTGGTAAAATGTATACCTGAATTTTCGTTTTTTTACTGTGTTCTTGAACAATAGAAACATTAGTTCTAAAATTAAAAGATCAAAAGTTACAGAGTATGCAGCTTTAAGAAGGAGTCTGTAATTTCTTATAAATTTGGGCATGTACCACATATAGTTTCCCATCCATGGCCCTTTCCTTGCATTCTTTAGTTGCCTAGCAACCGTTGCGATTGAAACATAGAAAATATTTGAACTTGTGATTCAATTCCCTATATAGGGCTCGTACTAAATAATATGTGAAGATTAATGAAACACATCCTAGAGGATTTTGTTTTATGGGGTCATTGTCAGAACATTTTGGATGACCCTCGTAGGATAGGCAAATTGAACATGAAGTGAAGTTGTAAAGTTTACCGGCCAAATAGATGCAGTTATGTCAGGTTTGCCCTCGGACAGACACACGTTTTTCCAAAGTACAAACGCACCGCTTATTAATTAACTAAATAACTTGACTAAATTATAATTAAATATGATTCTTTTGAAAGTACTGATCCAGCAAAAACAATAACAAAAACAAGGACCATAACTCGACGACTGGGATTAACATATTTAATTTTCCTTCCAAATTTCTGTAGCTCTTCTTTAACATGCGCGAATCCAGAAATTTCCGTCAGGGAGGTGGGGGGGGGGGTCCAGAAATAAATCTCTGACGTTTTATTTTTAGTCTTCAACTTACTTTAAAGTTTTACAGAGGCGGTCCAATGGTTTATTTTAAGGAAAATATATTTTTTTAATGTTCCAGTTGGGGTCCAACATTTTTCAGGGAGGGGGCGGGGCCATTTTTTTTCCAGGGGTCCAAATGAACAGTTTTACAGAGGCGGTCCAATGGTTTATTTTAAGGAAAATATATTTTTTAAATGTTCCAGTTGGGGTCCAACATTTTCCAGGGTGGGGGCGGGGTCCAATTTTTTCCAGGGGTTCCAAATGATCATTTCTATATGAACCTATAATACTTGTGATTGTACAGGAGAGGGGATGGGGGTCGGGACCCCCTTTCCCCCTCTGAATTTGCGGACTGATTTTAATCGTCAAGTATTACATGGGAAGCCGTATCACCCTTTGAACACACGGATGATAAACTTTTGAGCTGTTTTGCTAGCTATAAACCCAAACATTGAATTGACACTAGCATAAGGGAATTCATAGATAATTTTAAACTTGAATTATTAATACATACCACAAATATAATTATATTTTTGTTTTCGAAAAAGAAGCTCAATCTTTACCTTAATATAAGAGATAATCCATATAAAACATGACATTTATATAACAGCTTATATTATTGCATTGTTACACGTTGGTCTGATAAACGTTGTCTATCTCACGGTCTGTGCCTTTACCAGGTCATGGTGACGTTGCACTTTTTGAATGACATCGCCAATGACGCTGAATCGACACAATCATCGATAATTGCGTCATGATCGCTAGTTTGAAGGGTCTGACAACGTTTATCAGACCAACGTGTAACCATGCAATACTATAAACGTTAACTGAAAAAAATACTCAGCAGGATGTACACTGATTGTCTGATGGTCAGATAAAGACCCGATATAACTTTGGAATACTAACCCCTTAAATAAATAATATAACATATCGAACGAGATGTCAAAGCAAAACAGTAGTCAAAAAAAGAGATAACATTTTATATAATAATGACTGCTAAAAGCATACTTTGGCAAACAGTGAAGACCAAGATGAAATGTCGAAGATGAAATATCGCATATTGCGACATTTCACCATGTCTACACTGTTTGCTAAGACAAAGAAGATCTTCAAATAAAAGACATGAAATTTAATGTGGAAATTATAACCTGTAATCCCACGATATATACAATGGACCATCTCAAATTTATTGTGTCAAACCAGAAGGAAGAATACATTAGTGGATATAGGGTTGATACTCCTCACATGAACCTCATATTTTGGCCTATATACGAAAACGGCATGTTTTTCAAGTTATAACTAAGTTAATGACGGGTTACATAAACATAATATGATCACGTCTCTCATTGTCTGACAGGCTGTCAAAATAATTCCGGAATTCGAAATTGATCTTCTGTGTTTTGTGGAGGAACTGTTGTCCTTAGTGGTAGAAATCCAGTACAAAGCTGACAGAAGAAATATAATAAGAGCAAAGACACTTGAGGGTTTGGTACTTATTGCGCTGCATACTAGGCGAGCCGTTGATGCTCAGGTCCCGAGGTTATAAAACTGTTTCCAAGCTCAACTCAGCTGAGCATGAAGTTTATACTGCTCATAAATGTAAAATGCCAACAATTGTTGGCGTTTTTACATTCATTAGCATGAAAAAAAACACCCCAACAACATCTGAGAGACTTAGTTGAGCATGAACAAAGTTCTATAGCCTGGGGGCCTGGCTTTGAGTATATACCACTTTATTCAAGCTCTAATGAGTATAAAATTTCAATTGCTCATAAAATGTACAATGGTGAAATATAAAGATTTACTCGCTTTTAAACTCTCCATTGTTGTATTTATGCTGCTAGCAATTGTTTGCATTTAACAGGTATGCTTAGTTGAATTGAGCATGAACAAAGTTTTATACCCTCAATGTCATGGTGAGGCTGCGTAAATGCGAAATCTCACCGGAGCCTTTGTCCCACACATACCAGAGGGTTTGACCTAGAAGTGAGCTAACAAGAAACTTGTGACATCGAGCCCTCCCACTAGATAGCTGCACATGAACGTTTTACGAGTACTACGCAAATGTGATGCGTACCATAAATCTAGCTCATAGGCTGGCCTAAATTCTTGCTGCAGAGAGAATGTAGTAGTAAAGAACGGAGTAAAAGTCATAAAATCATAATTGTTTGGACTTCTCTAGTATATTCACGTCTCTTTCTTGTCACGCAAACACAATTTATACACAAAGAACAGCCATCAAAGCACAGCCGCTATAATTTGGTGCATTGTTAAGGTTCGCTGTCAGTTTGTGCCTAACTCCACTCTACCAACTTCTATTATAGTGCGACCAATTGATGCATATTGAGGATTCAACAGTATTCTTAAACCAGATTTTTATTCTAAGTTAACATTGGGCTTTTCAATCTCTTTAGCATTTCTAAGTTATAATTTCAGCTAAAAAGTAAGAAAGAGGGCAAAGATCAGGAATCGATACAATCAAGCACCACATCTGACCCAGGATACCAATGGGAAGTGGTCAGCCCTTTCCCAGCAGGTGACCACAAGTTTTGTAATTTTACATTTTATCGAATCCTTTTCGTCGTTGACAACTAAATGACGCCTAGAAACCAATCATAAACCCGAAGTTCAAAAATTTATACAAAATCTAATCCACCCCAAATCTTAACCAAATCGAAACCCAAAATCTAAGCGGAATCTAACACACTCACACTGGGCTAACCTTATATACTATATAGTCATATGATAGAAGCTGACAATAGCGCCACCTAATGACATCATCACTAACTAACCATATTCCAAGGTATCATTTAAGCACCCTCTGCATATGTGAGCTTCCATTTATATCAACCAATAGGAAGATACTAAGGTGATTCATAGTCTTATTAATTGCGCAATTATCCAAAAGTCATATGAATGGATGTATTGCAAATTCCTGCCAACCAATGTCAAACATGACATGCTCTATTTAATTTAATTTAATGCTTTATTTATTTAACGAGGATTCCTAACAGCCCAAGGGCCACTAGTAGGTCTCCTCACAAAGAACATGAACATACAAATACAACGGGCAATACAGATAGACACACAATAACATGAAAATATGTACATATATACATCCAATGAACGAAATGTGTACATGTGTGTGTGTGTGTGTGTGTGTGTGTGTGTGTGTGTGCGTGTGTGTGTGTTTGTACGTGCGTGTGTGCGTAAGAGAATGGAGAGAGAGAGAGAGAGAGAGAGAGAGAGAGAGAGAGGGAGAGCATGTGTGTGTTAGAGATAGTGAGAGAATATTTTAGCACAATCTACAAGCTTTCGTCGTGTGCAGCTGTTTCATTGTGATCGAAACGCCCAGATTCATGGATAAATTTGAAGACATAGTCAAAGACTTTTTTATTTTCTTCCAAGCTCAAATCTTCTGATCCGTGTAAGAGGATGTTACAGAGATGATCAGACATTAGTGCGATGACAGTTATATAGCTAGTACCAGGAAAGATGATTTTTGAGATTTCTTTAAGCATTGAACGTCGCTGAGGCTCGTATCGAGGGCAATAGAGAAGAAAATGGGAGGACGTTTCTGGTAAATTATCACAAGTTACATTTCCGCAATAAGCCGATTGTATAATGTTATATCGGAATAGATGATGCTTTAGATGACTGAGTCCAAGGCGTATCCTGCAATGATTAACGGTATGCCAACCATGGCCATGAGTATAGAGCTTTTTACTTTTATTGGGTCCATATAACCGTTTCAGTTTTTCCTTAAAAATGTTTATACTGTCAGATTCTTTCAATTCCAAGGACAAGTTGTTCCATTCTCGTATTGTTTTTGGAAAAAAGGATTTGGAGAATATTTCTTTTCAAATGAAGGGTACCAGAAGTGAATTATTTCGACGGAGGTTGTAGGTATCCGTATTATGAGGGATCAGGTTACAGATGTTTCTCAAGTATGGTGGTGTCAACGATTTTAATATTTTAAAGAACTGTGTTAGCCTATGGACTTTTCTGCGGTTTTCCATTTTTTCCCAACCTAATTCGTTTAATAGACGTTCGGTACTTGTAAGTCTGAACGCGCCTGTGCATATAAGAGCTGCTTTACGTTGGCATTTTTCAATAGCATCAGACTCCGCTTTTAGACATGCGTCATAAATAATATCGCCATAATCAAGGACTGGGCGGATTGTTGTTTTGTATAACATTTCTTTACAGCTTCTTGGTAATACTTTCTGGCATCTACGGATAACATTTAATCTCTTATCAGCCTTTGCAATTACTCTATTAATATGAACTGACCAGGACAATGTATTGCTGATCGTTAACCCTAGATGTGTATGCTGATCAACTTCTAATATTGGTTCTCCATTCAAGAAAATGTTAGGGTGGTTTGGACGGTTTCGCTGTCTCGATATTATCATATACTCCGTTTTCAATGCATTAAAAAGTATGAGCCACTGTTTTCCAAAAACTGTTAACCTTTGAAGGTCTCTATTTACTTTTTCAAAAGAGGTAATATCAATTATAGATTGTTGAACAGAGGTGTCGTCCGCGAAAATATTTATGTTACATTCCATGTCTTCAACAATATCATTTATATATATTAAGAATAAGAGAGGTCCCAAGATAGACCCCTGAGGGACCCCAGCTTCTAGGTAACATACATTGGACTCCACACCGTTAAGAACAACTTTTTGGTGACGTCCAGACATATAGTCTTTAATCCAGTTTAGAAGATTACCACATATACCCATTTTTCGTAATTTAAAGAATAGCCCTTTGTGCCAAACTTTGTCAAACGCTTTTGACACATCTAAGAAAACCATACACGTATCCTTCCCATCATTTATATCTTGATAAATTTGGTGAACTATTTTAAGCAACTGGTTAGTTGTGGAGTCCTTTTTCTTGAATCCAGAATTCTTTTCTGTAAGTAGTCTGTTTTCAGTCAAATATTCATACAAACGTTTAAAGACAATTTTCTCAAGAACTTTGGACATGTTCGACAACAACGATATTGGTCGATAATTTACCTTGTCAGATTTACTTCCCTTCTTATAAACTGGAGAGACATTTGCAAGTTTCCATGTTCTAGGAAATACCCCATCAGCAAGGGATTTATTAAACAAAACGGTCAATGGCTTACAAAGTGTATTGGAGCAATGTTTTAAGACCCAGTTTCCAATACCATCCGGTCCAGTTGCTTTGTGCGCATTTAACTGGGTCAATAAACGTTTTACTTCGAGTTCTGTAGTTTCAATATTATCAATTCGTGCGTTTGTATCAAACTGGAAATCAGGCAGACGTGGTAAAGGCATATCATGGTCAAGCGAGGCTATAGAAGCAAAGTGATTATTAAATATATCAGCTTTTTGTGTATCATCGGGCACGAGATTATTATTTTCCAACAGTGGTGGGATTTTGCGATCAGATTTGTCGTCAAGAATGCGGTTTGAGATTTTCCAAAAATTTCGAACATCTAAATTAGGGTCACTAAGAGAGTCGACAACCTTTGCCTGGAAACGCTTTTTGGCATTCCGTTTAGCTCTGTTTGCTTCTCTACGGGCAACATAAAAATTCAATTGGTCCTGAGCTGATAAAGTTCTTTTAAAGCGTTTAAAACAGCGGTCCCTTTTACGTATAAAATACCGAACCTCATTACACATCCATGGTTTGTCTTTTGTATGTATAGTAACATTTTTACTATATTTATTTGGTTGATGCAATATTACTAAACTAAAAACATTAATTAACGCGACCTTTCAAAGGTATCAAAAAACCCTATCAAAATTGCCGTTCTTATCAACATGACCTTTAAGAAATAATGAAAAAAATGGTGGCAGAATTCAGTGATAAAGCGTTAACATGTCAATTACGAGTGCACACCTGCACACCAAAACTATATCAAACATTCACACATATTGTAAATTCCAACAGGTGAATTCACAAACATTGTTAATCCTCTCAGATGAATAAGTTGCTCTTTGCGATTTCCTTACAATTTAATTCCAGCACAAAATATCAAACACTGTGGCAGCCACTATATAAGGCCCTTCTTATAAAAATGTTGGTTTGCCGTGCTCCTACCTACCCATCCAAAACAGGCCCTACCTAAAAAGCCTTTCTGAGAATATTTTTGTTTTCTCTAAATGCTGTTAACAAATGGTTTTTAAAATCATTTAAAAGCTAGCTGTATTTTAATTGAACAAAGGTTACAGAGACTGTTGTTATATGCATTCTAAACCTTATATACAGCATTCGTAGACCTCTAAAAGTGGTAGTAAAAGTGGTAGTTTAATGTTACTCCCATTGTGGGAGTCTGTAATTGTTCTATGTTTTGCTGTACGTTACTTTATTTTCATTCTAGTATTGCAATCATCTTGATGGGGAAGAGAGAGCTTGTTGCTTTGCTTAAATTTGTCTTCCTGGTGTCCCGTGATGGTTGAGCGGCTCTTCCTCGCGGCGCCACGGGGTTGTCTGCGGTTTGTGATTGTGGTATTTTCTGATCATGGTGACTTACTATTTCTATTAAAAACATACCTACATACCTACCCAAACTGAAATTGATGAGTAGAGGCATGGCATACAAATATATTTTTGAGGATGGCCTAGAGCTCTGTATTTGAAACTTGGAAAATATCAATTTTATTTATTTTTATTTATACTATATTCACGCTAGAGAACCTCTGTACTCGAAAAGCGCAGTCATCGCGTGGTGGTCACAGTCGACGAGTGGAAAAAATGTGCACCTTGCTGTTGAAAAAGGTAATAAATTTCTTAATATTTCACTTCTGAGAGTATTTTTTGCTGATTATTGTCAGTAATATATACAGCTTTGTATCTGCGTAACAATACGTGTGTGGGCTAAGCGATAGTCAATACAGCGCCTTATTTATACAAAGAAGGTGATTTTTCTCCAAAAAAAGGATGAAAGATTTTTTTTGTTTATATTCTGAAATTTATGCTTACTTAAGATAAAACGCTAAATCCCAGGGCCTTAATGTGCAAAAGTTTGAAATCTGTGGGCAGAGCATTTTCAAAGTTATTGAAGTATTTAATACTGTACGCACAGTTCTCTATATCGGGTGTTCTGGCCCAATGATCAGGTGCTCCTGTACTCAGTCGTCTGGATCAGATAAAAGAGAACTGTACGCATATGTCGCGCGTTGTCCATGCTATATTTGAGCTAGCACATGTGTTTTGGGATACATGTTGCATTTTTGACCATCGAAAACCCAGGCAAGCCTGTGTGGACTCGCATTAGCCTTTGCTACGAATATACACAAAGTATGGATGAAGATAAAGACTCGAAACAAAATTTGGACATCTAGTCCAACTAGATGAGTCGAAAGTCTTTAACTGACCAACGCAATGACACATTAGCAGGTGGCATGCCCCCATTAACAAATTCAGATGTGTTCAATCTTCCAATCAAATCAATGGCCAGTGGATTTAACTCGTTGCATGCTGGGATATTTTCTATGCTTTTTGTCATCTGCTGATTTTACCTGATCTGGGTTCAAACTGTTTTACTAAGGTTATCAGCAGGCGGCACTTGCATATAAAGAGTGTGGTCAGGCGCCCTTGTCAACTAGCTCCCCGGGCAGTCCAAAATCACTTTCATGGTATTGACCAATTCGCGTAGGTTCGACACGGGGGTGACAAGTCAATAGATCTTTACAATTCCAGTATCTCACTTCTGGAAAACGGAACAAACCTCAGATAGTATTTTTCACATTTTGGTAAATTTGTTGGCATTCCATTGCTAATTTACAGCCACAAAGCGATCACGGTCCACAATGGGGGGGGGGGGGGGGGGGGGTACTCTGATACTGTTTGATACATGTGTAGGCTTGGGGCATTTTTTTGGTTTAAATTTTTGAATTACATTATTTGGAGGGGGGGGGGGGGGGGGTTCGAAATATTAATATTTTTGGGGGAATGAAAATTTGTGGATATTTTTTTTTGGGGGGGGGGACGACAAAATTGGACTAGATTTAGGTGTCTCTCCTATGTATTTTAGGGTCTTTTCTTATGGTAAATATACAGAATGAGAATATTTTTGCGTAGCAAAAATTTCAAATATTTTTTTGGGTGCTTGATATTCACGATATTTTCTGGCGGCAAACGGTAGATGCTGAACCCAATCCACGTATGAAGAAAAAGTGAGAGTACCCCCCCCCCCCACACACACACACACACTCACCCTGGGTCACAGTCTATAATGAGAAGTTGCTAGGTAGGTGATCTGTCATGGCGGATTGAGTTATTTCTGGCGATATTATAGAGGATGCTTCTTGTTAATGATACATGTATTGAATCTGAACATATGTTGATCTATGCTCTACCATGTCTACGGGAGCTCGGCTTATTCTACATTCTGGAGCTCCCGTAGTAAAATTATGAGGTTTTCAACTTACCCACACCATAGTCAATATTCACACGCAGAACCGATTTCATCCCCATAATGTTACATGGCATTGTATCAGCGGATTGACAACGCTAATATCTCCCCAATTTTTTCGGAGGATATAATAAACAAGAATATTTAACAATATAAATGTACTGTATAAATGGGTTAGCACACGAGATCTTGGCGTGAAGTTATATTTTAATGCATGCATGTATAGCTCTCTAATGAAAATAGGCCTGTATTTTGGATAAAATTGCATCTTCATACCTGCTTTGAGTATGCGAGCAGCGAATGCTCGGATACACAGGATCGCATATATAAACCTCGGCTGTTCGTCCAAAATCTCCTGTGCTGTCCTTGTCTTTGTAATTAGCCTGCGAATATCCAGTAAGCACGTAAAATCGGGCCACTATCGGCCCGCAAGCAAAACGCTATCCGAACGGCGTTTCGCTGGCGGGCCGATAGTGGCCCAGCATTGGATACTCGCTGGGCATATCATCTGCCGAGGTCGACCGTTAAATAGTTTTGCTGTCCATAGAGCGGCAAACAGTATTGACCTAGATCAGACTGAGCCTACACTGTTTGCAAAAAATATTTCTAAAATGTTCCAGCAGAAGACAAAACAGACACGTTTTATTGTGATTAGCGTTTTTTCGGCCTTAGAGATTTTGTTTATTTTCAAAATGTAATGCTTTTCTCTGAAAAGTGCGCAGACCCTGATGAAAAGTCGTATTATGCTTGCGGCAATTCATCGCGGCCAAGTGCCTCCTTTAGGAGAAACAGGATTGCTTTAGCTTGCTGTAGACTGCAAAAGTGGTCGTAAGTTACGTCATATACCCAACTTCCAAATATAGCAACGTTTTTGTCTTAACTCTTTGCAGGCTGAGTAACGTTTTTTTTTGTCCTGAACATTTAAATCTTACGGACCTTTCTCCTTCGGGTCCTGCCAGACATTTTGCTGAGCCTGATCTGGGTCTAAACTTTTTATTTGATCAATCTCAGACATTTTCATTTTAAAATGCTTCCAGAAACACACTATAAACGTTTTGTAGGCTGATTCTTTTTTTCCGCGTACTAACCAGATTACAGCTATATCGAGCCAACATCCCATCACGGCCCAATATCGGCCCGCCAGCGAAACGCCAGTTACCTGATTTCTAATATAAAAGGTGCTTACTGGGTACATGCTCGAACAGTTTGGATCCAGATCAGGCTCCAAGTTTTGTACAAAATAGTAAGCGAGTATGATCAGAAAATACCACAATCACAAACCGAAGACAAACCCATGGCACCGCGAGGAAGAGCCACACAACCATCACGATAGACCAGAAAGACAAACTAGATGGTTGCAAAACTAGAATGGACATAAAGCTTGGTCCCAAAGCCCCCGATGTTCTGATACCGAAATCGACTCTTCCCCGCTAGTGTCAAATAGAACTTTTGATCCAGATCGGGTTGACATTTCAAGCTTTCGTCCGACCATCCGTTTATTCGCAGATCGGCCATCTATTGGCCTCTTTTTTGTTCTATATGGCTAAATATGACATCCACATAATGGAGTCCCTCCCAGGGGTTTTGGGAAACAGGGGAAATGACATTTATTCCAGGGGAACAGGGAACAAAGGTCACATTTTGAGTGGAACAGGGTACAAAGGCAAAATTGGGGAACATGGAACATAAGAAAACAATTTTCGATTCTTTGGGAACAGTGAAACAAGCCCGTTCAAATTTTCAAACCATCCACCAGTTTGTTTTTCTGTTCATCCGTCTGTCAACATGTCATATTAAATTGTGTCTCTGAAGCACTGACAGCTGTGAACGTCAAAACATGCATAATAATTGTCCTTTACATACCCTTCGAACACACACTGTAATTTGTGACCCCATACCATGATCAACACCACATTTGCGGTAGAGTATGCAGCAGAGATATATGAAGTGTCATTGTTGTCCTGGGCATACTCCTCAAGCACGGACTATGCCATAAATCGCATGTTTCATTGATTTTTATGATTCTGTAAAGCGCATATTTTTTTATGAAATCCGTAAAATTTTAACCTTGATCTACGTATCACTCGCCAGTGACCCTGGTTATTTTATGCACTAAAATGCATGTCTTGCCCAGCAGTGATAAATTAACTAACAAACCTTGCAATTGTTATAAGAGAGTGTGGCACAGCTTGTTTTATGTATTGGCATTGCTTTGAAATTGTTGCCGAGACGGGTTGGCATCGCTGGAGACAAATAAACAGCAGTTCAATCGCTCTGGCTTTGTTAAAACCGCTCGTGTTCCCAACGACTGCGTCCAGATACAGCTTGACGAATGCGTACAAATCAAATATTTAAGCACTCGACATATGGGACAGTCCGCTTGACTACTCAAAATTTGCGTACAGAAGAAAAATGGCTTGCATCTTCGCAAATAATAAACAGAAACATTTCAAACTTTCTTGTCCTCCACTTATACGTATTCTTCATTATTTGATGACATAACACGATAATTGATTACTTTAATAGCACATTTATAAGCCATTGAACACATTTCAGGCACATAAAATCCAATTGACTAGCCAGAAACTGACTGGTACTCTGCTGGTTTTAAAATTTCAAGGTTCTTATTGGGCCAGAATGGACTACAATACCTAAGCAATAATTCCAAATGAAAAAAACATCGTGAAAACTAAAAGCTGTAATTTACTGGTTCATAGAATGGATCACAGTAGACCAAAATAGTATATTTTGTGCACCCGTCGACTGCGAACACCACGCGATGACTGCGCCGTTCGAGTACAGAGGTTCTCTAGCGTGATATTTCAAGAGGGTGATACATTTGGCATGAAAGCCATTCTACCATGTGGCCCTCTGAACATAAAACATATGAAAAACAAACTATATACATATATACAAATAGCAAATACAAACCGTGCACACTGTTTAAGTTATCGCTATTATCTAAAATATGAAACAATTAATATGTTCTCTTGCCTGTGCTGTATACGGGGGAAACAGAGAACGTGACAGAATGACAATGCACATGCGTCACACCCCTGTTTCTCACATAAAGCATCACCTATGCTCATTTTACATAGATTATAATTGTAAATTACCTCTTGCTTTCGCATGCGACCATAATTCAACAGAATATGGTCGCTTCTGAGTGCACGAGTATCAAAGACAGTTTATAGTTGCCAAATGGATGCACACAGAAAAAGAACAGTACCAATTATTTTAAACCTGGGTATATAAAACATCTCGCATGATATCATTTAAAACCATTAAAAAGGATTACTATCGGATGATATCATTTAAAATCATTAAAAAGAAATATATTAAGTGGTTTTAAAACAACAGATATTCATTCAGAAGACTTCTTTGGCAGCTCTTTTGAATGCATTTAAAGACGGTGCCAATTTTACTGCTGTAGGGAGGCTGTTCCAAAGTTTTGGAGCTGAGAAAGTAAAAGAACCTGTATAGAATGCAGTCCTGGCAATGTTGGAAGTATCTACCTTACTCACCCACATCTTACACAAAAATCAGATTACGTAATAAGTATATGTGTAAACATAATTTGTAATCATAAATAAGATCAAAGAATGGCTTAGTTCATGGCCATAACTGTCTACAGTGCCTGTTTAAGGATAAAGACTAGCCGTCTTGGCTATCAACACACAAATAGGTGCACGGACAGGTAACTAATTTGAAGGCATTTTAAAGCATGAGCATGATGTATCATGACTGTGTTTTATTTTGATTGATTATTTTAAAGATACTTGTGTGTCAACTGAGACAAAATCCCACAGCTACGTAGGTAGTAGAGGTAAAGCTGATTTTGGTTTCGTCAGTTGTAGAGGTGAAAGTAGGTCTTTATCGAAAAATGTGTAGACAAAGTTTGGTCTTTATTGTCATTTTTCTTGTGTTTACCATGATATTGCCATACTGTTCTTCGTGTCAAGACAGCTTAAAAAAACAATTATCAAATGACGTTGCATCTGTGAGTGAAATAACGCCATGCAATAAAATCGATAAACTACTAGTGGTTTACAGATATTCGGGAAACGTTATGACGTCCATAACAACGTTGCGCACATAATGACAAAATTATGACGTTTTTTTTACGCCAGAAATGAGATTTCAAAGTAATCTTAATGTCATATGATAAATATGATCGAACGTTCATGCCCTTGTATTATTGAATTTATTAAACGCGTTGCAAAAAAGAGACAAAATGCTCGGCAAGCCTCGCATTTGATATCTTTTCCCCAACTCGTTTTAATAAATACAATAAAACATGAGCACTCATGTTAGATCCTCTTTTTCTGATTATTTGCAGTTTCTTTATTCCTCACTGGTATCTACGAATTGGTTCAAGAGGTGTATGTTTGATGATCAACAATTATACGCAGCGATTAGAAATTATGACAGAAATAGACCGACATGAACACTTGGGTATCATTAAATACTGAAACCACGCACCGAAGTCGTTTCCCCCCTAAGAGTATGCCTTTCCTGTTCTAAGCCCAACCTTTGTGCATTATTCCTTATCATAACTTTGTTTCAAGATCTTGACGACATCTTGACGACCAGAAAATGGGCGAAAGGCTGGGTGTACCTATACATGCTGTTCATTAAAACAAGCTGCTAACGATGAAGCAAGCTTTTTAACAAAACTTATACTTGTTATCTGATACATTGAGGGATTGTTCTGATAATAAGTGTGTGAGTGTGTGTGTGGTGGGATGATAGTAAATATCAGCTAGATAAGTTGAGTATAACTGAATATTTTTTCTATGTATACAGTATTCAGTTGTCCATAACCTATCTGCTTTGTACATCCCCGGACCATTTGTATGGCTGGTTGATTTTCCAATACAATAAGTATGAGACTATCCATTGTTTAAAAATATCCAAAATATCCGTTTAGGGGTGTGCAGTATACAAAGGCCACTTTGCTGATTGACATAAAAAGAGTTTTTGAAAAGATAATTTTGAATGCTTTAAAATTGGCCAATAAAACTGATCCAAGCTGGCGTAACCAAACTCTAGAATATGATCACATAACCCTATACTTAGATACATCTTTTATAATGTGGCATTAATCATGGATGAAGAGAAGGTTAACAGGAGGCAGTCAACTGATACGATACAAATTTAATTAGTATATAAATAACTTGATGTAGCTGCTTTGAGCTTCATGGGCTGATCCAGAGGGGGTGGGGTGGGGTTGGGTGGTAGGTAGGGCGGGATGCAGGGTGTCCGGACCCACATCCCTGGAAAATCACAATTGGCATACGTTGATGAGTAAAAACACAGAAAAAACCGTTGTCATGACACCCCTGATGCATGCCCATACATGCTCTTAGTATATCACATACCAGTCAAGATTTCAGCCAGTGTTGAATATATTGCATGTCGAGAATAGGCTTCTCAAATGGAATCTAGATAAGGAAGGTCAGAATTTTACTAGAATGTGCTTCATGAATGGACTCTAAAAAGGAAGGTCAGAATTTTACTAGAATGTGCTTCATGAATGGACTAAATAAGATAGGTCAGAATTTTACTAGAATATGCTTCATAAATGGACTCTAAATAAGGAAGGTCAGAATTTTACAAGAATGTGCTTCATAAATGGACTCTAAATACGGAAGGTCAGAATTTTACAAGAATATGTTTCTTAAATGGACTCTTAATATGGAGGGTCAGAATCTGACTAGAATATGCTTCTCATATGCACTCTAAATAAGGATGGTCAGATCCTTACTAGAATTTGCTTCTCTAATGGACTCTACATAAGTTGGGTCAGATTTACCTAGAATAGGCTCCTCTAATGTACTCTACATAAGGAGGGTCAGGTTTTTACTAGAATAGGCTTCTCTTAGGGACTCTAAATAAGGAGGGTCAGTATTTTACAATACACATACTTTACAATAACTGAACAAGGTGTAATTTGAAAAAAATGTTGACTGAACATTGTTTGCTTTCTCCACACTGTAACAAACACGTGTAAGTTGAATAACCTGACATCCCGTTTGGTGTAAACTTACACTCACTTTTCCTCCTAAACCAATTTAAAGTCAACCATTTCCCCAATGATAAATCTTATTTTTTTTTACCTAGGCCAAATAAGAAAAATACCTATGTTTAGGGTAACCAGACCCTACCTAAATTTACTGGTGAAACCTGGATTTTTTCCAGGTTTTCTGGAAAAAATATAATTTTATGCATTTTAAAAGGCCATATGCCTTTCAAAATGCATAAAATGATATATTTTTCCAGAATAAAAAAATAATTAAAAAAGGTGTGCCTACCCTACCTAAAATTTGCAGACCTGTTACCCGAAACACGCTTATTTTTTATTTGGCCTATTATTGTTGTAGTTATTCTCCAGCTTAATACAATTGAACAGAATACAGCTTGTAAAGCAGTTAAAATATTACATAAAAATCAGTGACAAGTCAGCTGCCAACGTTACTCTTATATTTACAGTGAGTAAGTGAATCCCCGTGCATCGATATAGTGTTGATATTTTTTCATATCCTGGTCCTTCAGGAAGGCTGGCTTCTGACGGAAAGCAGAATATCGCTTAAGCTGGTGCTAGGGGGCGTGATGATTGTTGCACTTTTCCATTGGTTCTGATGAACAGACTCAATAAAACGGAGTCTGCTGCTTCCTAATGTTGTAGGTTCTCTCTATTTCTAAAGGATCCGTTTTCCAGATTATTTACAATTCACACCAAGTGGCCTGCCGTTTCAAAGTTGCAATCATCACGCATTCTAAAGTTGTTCTTATTTTCTAAGAACATATGTCATGGGTTGTTGTGACCCATTTTAAACATCGACATAATGTACTCTTATGTCGGTCGTTTTCGTCTCCTTTAAATATATATGCTTGAGGTATTATGCCTAATGGATTCTGACTATTCAAACAACGTTTGACCTTTGCCGTTTTACGAATCCAAGAAATTCTGTGCTTGCTTTGTTGAATTTCACAAGATCTTGACGGTACCCATTCGATTGTATTAATTATTCATAAACCACTGTCTGTCTTGCAAACGTATAATGTAAATTTTATTTCAAAAGACTTTAGTGCAGTTAATATTTGAATCGACTGACTGTAATGTGCATGACCCGTGGTGAACGTAGATTAATAAGTATCCGGTGCCAGAAGCAATGTGTGGAAAGCGAAGGACACACATAGTGATTATAGTGCACACCTGAGGGTCGTGCAAAATTTCGATACCAAGTCCTCAAAATATTGTTGTTATTGATGATTTCGATTTGCATATTTTTCAATTTAAAATAGACATTTTGTTTTTTGGCAGATTTCCACGTTTTAAATTCACTCAGCTAGCATGCAATTTGATCCAAATATAACCATGGGGTTCAAGAGTTATGAGCATTTTCATTATCTGACCACGACCGGCTGGACTGATGCTCAGCAAAATCATGTCCATCAAAAAGGGCTGCTGCGCATGCCAGTGCTTAGACGAATGTTGACATACATACGTATGCAAAATGTGATCAAAATATACCATGCGGTTCAAAAGTAATTAGCATTTTCACTAACTGGTATAGGGCGGAGAGACCGACTCCTACATTGCTTATAGTCCACGCATACGGGTCGTGCAATTATTTTTTGTCTATTTGTAGAGTTTCTCGACTCCAGAATGCAACAAAATATCGCATCCAGAGCCAAGTTCCGCTTCAACCTTCTTCCCTGTTTTTTTTTTTATCACGATTAGTTGATTTCAACTCTTCAATACTCCACCCGATACAAGAGGAGCCCCTCAGAGAATGTTAATACAGTTACATTTTATCGTCTCATGACTCTACCCCCGCACTGAGGATTAACGCATATGGGAGAGAAGTCACAGGACGAAAACTCCAGTAACTTAAAAGTTGCGAGCTTAGCGCCACGGTAAAAATGGCTTGAGATTATAACATCCTCTGGTGAAGAGAGCACCCTTTTCTTACTCCTGATTGGTCGAAGAATGTACAAGTGTTCAACTCGCCTACAAGACGGTTCTGAATGCAGCAGACCTAAAAAAGTTAGAATTGTTCTGAAGGGTTTCATCCTGGTATTGAATTGATTTTTTTGAAAAACACAAAGTTTATTAAGATTTATGAGTATAAATAATAAATATACATTGAATATTTATAGTGTGGTTTTATTTTGGCTTGGTATAACTTTTAGACTTTGAAAAAATTTGCGCTATAGTTTGTTTTGAGTCTATGGTAATTATTATTTTTAAACATTTCTACCTGCTAGTACCTAAGGAGGGTTTAAATTTGATACATTTCTCCTAATTGTCATTGTTTACAAGATGTAAATGGTTTTGAGTGTGAAGGTCTAACTTTTTATCGTCGTTTCCTGTTTGAAAAAGAGTTGAGTATAAGTTGATGTTGGGTGTTATGTTTTAAATTTCTAAAATAAGGGCGGTGCGTTCAACCTTATGAGGTGAAATTTCGCAAGACTTGGCTTTTATAGATTATGCACGTGCTCCCAACATGAATGTTTTGAGTCGACTCCACCTGCTTAACGTACCAGCAAGAAGAATCAACTTCGCTACTAAACGTCTGATCAGGCGTTTAGTTACGTAGTTGATTCTTCTTCTACGTGCATTTTAGGTTCTCTTTTAAAATTCAGAACACTTTTTATAATCATTTAATTAATTAAATCTTCAAAATAGAAGCTTATCAAAACCCTAAGTTCCAAAGTTTAATGCTCTCACTAAGGACTTTACCTCATATACTGTACAGTCACGTGATAGAAGCCGCCGACAGCGCCGTCTAAAGATATCATTAACAACCAATCGTATTTCAAGTAATCAATGAAGAATCATCTGCTGATGTAAGCTTCCATTTAAATCAACCAATAGGACGACACAAAGAGACTCATAGTCATACCAATATTGCGCAATTTTCTAATGGTCAGGTGACTGGATGATTGCGAAATCTTGCCAATCAATGTCAAACCTGACATCATCTATTTCTTTCGTTGATGCAATATTACTAGACTATAAATAAGTAACATTTATCAACAAGACCGTTCAAATTCCTTAACTGAACATAAACATGTAAATCAGAAGAGTCAACATCAGCCCTGTTAAGAACACCTCCAGCTACACGAAATCAAGCATTCACAAATAGTGTTAATATCCACAAGTGAATTCACAATCATTGTTAATCCACTCAGGTAAAGCCTACTATTTTATAGTTTCCTCATAAAATTTGAACAAGCCACCCATTACTTACACTTTGTGAATTAGGGCGTTGCAAAGCTACTTTTAGACTGACATTCTAGACTTAATTTGTTTGTGCTTTGCTCCAAATGTTCAATACGTGCACCTAAGCACGGCGCTTATCGCTGTATCATTAGATGCTGTAAACATTCGGAGAAGTTGACGCTAAGCCTCCTCTACAACTTTCATTGCGAACGCATTTGACAAAAACAAAAACGTTATCTCCGAAAATAAATGTGAAAAACACAAGAAAGGTTTTTAATTTTGTTTTACGTTTTTGTTTCATTTTTTTTTCGAGGGCATGCGAACCATTTGTGTGAAATTATTCCAAATTTGGACCAGTGGCTTAGGAGGAGATGTCGTTTAGAGAAAAAGTTTATGCACGACGGACGCCGGGTGAGGACCGATCACAATAGCTCATCTTGAGTATTTGACCTGTGAGCTAAAAGCTAAAGCAATATGAATTGGACCAACGAAATGATATCCTAGGCATGCAAATTGAAAAAAAAGTTATAGAGATTGACTTTCAAAGTTTCCCGTATATACCTGGATGAACCATGTAGTAACTACATGAGACTGGCCTTTAGACATGTGATGGGTATTAAAGATCTCACTTGAGTAAGATCCAGCGACCTCTCATTTACGACGCGAGCTCGTTGATACCGCAATAATTTTATTCGACTGTCGCTAGCTTATACTCTCCATTGAATTATAGGGCACTCTCTGAAAGACAACCTTCATGACTACGACTCTTGTTATTATCAGTTGGTCGTCAAGTAAATATCGCTGTTTATGAAGAAAAAATGAGCCACGACATGTGATCTTCAACAATGTGGTATTTTGACAAATGTAGACTCAGGCGAGCCTGTGCAGCCTCCATTTTAGCTTAGAAACTCCAAATGATGTTCGGTGAGTAGCCTAACAGTCATAGAACATTTGAGCGGCTAGGAAAGGCTCTGATTAGTCTGCGCGTATGCGCAGGCTGGTCTGAGGCTTTGTTGGTCGAACATACCACATTGTTAGAAACATCATGTCGCGGCTCAAATGTTACAGACATTAAAGATCGATTCTGTTTCTTCGTTTGAATCGTTAACCCCTGGCTAGAGACAAACTGACCACAAATATTCTCATGTGAAATAACACGTGTCTTATATGAATAGAATATAATTAGTAGAGCATAATTAAGAAACACTGTGGACATCATTTTCAAACACTGACTAGACAGTCTGCTGCAAGTGCGGATCCAGGATTTCTGGAAAGGGGGTTTATAAAAAAATGTATATATAAAGGTGTGTGTGTGTGTGGGGGGGGGGGTGTCGCTTTGCCGATTTTATCTCATTTTGATCAAACATCCCATGAAAATGAAATAATTTGGTCTCACTGAGACCAAATTATTTCATTTTTCAAAGGATATTTAAAAACGGGGGATGGGGAGGGGGGTTCAAGTGAACCACCGAACCCCCTCTGAATCCGCCACTGTACGGAGTTAGCCTTTTCATTTAAGCGAAACGTTCTTTTTATTGGAATTACATGTAGGAAAACGTGCAGCCACAGAATGCGGAGTCTGAGTAGTAGGCTTATCACAGTTTGCTTGCAACGTAATCTATGAAGTTAAACAAAATTAACAGTGACACCTAACAACCTTAAAACATGAACTGAACTCATCCGATTGATAAGAATGAAAAAGCATTTTCGGTTATAAATTGCTAAAAAGCTTTTAAGATTACGGTGTCTTAATCAACAGATAGAAAGGCCACTTCAACTCCGCTGTCATGCGCGGACCCAGAAACATTTGTCAGTTGGGGGTCCAACTCAACTGTGACGTTTTTTTATCCATTTTTTTTTATTTTTAGTTGATGTTGGGAGAGAGGATCCAAATACCACTAAAAGCGGGCCATCATTGGCCCACCGGCGAAACGCCATTTGAATGGCGTTTCGCTGGCAGACCAATGAAGGCCCAACAACATTGAATGCTGGCTTGGTGACTTTGTGATTTTACAGGGGATCCGGACCGGTATGGCTAAACCCTATATTTTTTCTGATTTTTCAATGGGGGTCTGAACCTTCTGCCCCCTCTGGATCCGCGCATGACTGTGCTTTTGGGTAAGATGCCAAAAGACAAGTGATTGGTGCACAGCGGATAAGAATATCTGAGACTTTAGCATGGATTAGAAATTCTTATCTTACCCATGTTATCTTACCCAGGCTGTCTCGTGTTACCTGTACATGTACATTAATTGTACTAGAAGTGAAGTCACATTCATGTTAGGTAAGTGACGTCATTGCTATGCCAAAGTGAAGTAGTCATGTTATGTTGCATCTCAGCGTATTCAGTTATTTCTGGGGATTGATTTTAAAATAAAAAACGGAACTGAACTTTGATCAAGGAGTTTCTTGCTTTCAGTCTCTCAGATGATGTACACCTATTTATCATACTACATGTAATAAACGTTGAAATGCCAACAATTATTGGCATTTTAACATTTATGAGCAGGATGAAATTTGTGCTCAGCTGAGTTTAGAATGAAAAAAGTCTTATAACCTCAGAGCCAGATAAAACACCATTTTCTGGCCCTGTGGTACATGTACTAAAAGTTTTTTATGCTCGACGTTACTGAGAAACAAATTTAAATTGCTTATAAAAGGTAAACTGGAAATAAATAAGTTAGTTCTTGTTTAAAACTGTCAGATGTTGTTTTTTTCATGTTATTATGCTACAACTGTTGGTATTCTAACATTTATGAGAGGAATAAATTTCATGAATTCCATTCAGCTGAGTTGAGCATGAAAAAAGTTTTATCAACTCGAGGCTAGGCCCCGAGGCTATAAAACTTTTTCATGTTCAATTCAACTGAGCATGAAGTTAAGCATGCTCATAAGTGTTAAAATGCTAACAATTGTCGGCATCTTAACATTTATAAGCATGGTAAATACAACATCTGAGAGTTTGAAAGCAATAAAAATTTAGATTCTCCCGCATTTTAGTTTTTTATGAGCAGTTGGGATTCCATGCTCTGCTGAGTTTAGCATGAAAACAGTTTTATAAACTCTCCAAGAATGCAATTATTAAAATGCCGATTCGAGAGTCTTTGAGGCACTTTCAATGGGAATCCAGCAGATGTTTTCGACAGAATGAAAATTAATGTTCAACAGTAACTATCAAAGTATCCCATAGTTCAACTATATTTGAGATTCAAACTTGGGGTCACTTTCGGACATTATAAAGTAAGTGAGTATGAAACGGAAATACCACAATCACACACTCCATACCTACCCACAGCACCTTGAGATAGAGCCACAGAACGCAAACAGTCAACAGATATCATGAAGACAATCAAAGTAAAGCACCTCATCCAGATGATTGGAAAAACTAGAACGAATTTCGACAAGACATCCAGATGCAGCAAATAACAGTATCCACGTCAAATGACAACTTAATTTTACAAAATCAAAAAAATTTGACTGTACAAAAACAATACGCGTTTCATGTCATGTCAGCAGAAATGTTCCTAACCATTCGCCTGATTTGTGACATGTGCTTTAAGGGGTAAATATTGCTAACAATAGAGCTCAAGGGAACGTCAAAATGCACTCTTTACTGGGAATCAATTTATTCTTTAGATTACATAGTCCTTCGAAACAGTGCCAGAAGGGAACAATGCAAGACTTGATCGAATTATTTTGGCCGCGTGGAGTAAAACAAGATTCACGTGATAGCCACTAAATGCCGCACGGTATCATCAATTAACTTGTCCCGGAAAATAGGACATCATGTGCGGATCCAGGAAGTTGTGTCAGAGAGGGCCCAACTCTGATGTGTTTTTTAGGTGAGCGAGGCTCCAAAGACCAACAAGAGCGGGCAATTATCGGCCTGCCAGCGAAACGCCATTGAAATAATTGCCCACCACTGTATGCTGACTTGCCGTTTGTGATTTTTAGGGGATCCGTACCAGTATTACTAGAAAACCCTATATATTTATGATTTTTCGGGGGGGGGGGGGGTCCGGATCCCCTGTCCCCCCTCTGGATCCGCACATGGACATGTTTCTGGAAAGGAGGTGTCCAGTTGCTTGTTTTACATATTCATTAAAATAAAGTAAACTCCGTGTGTAACTCAAAATATAATGAGCACGACTACTTTTATCATGGTAAAATTGGAAATACGTATATACGATGCAATTATTTTTTTTACCAATACCATACGTCCAGATAAGCAAATTATTGACGTAAAATTGCGATTATTTTCTTATCCACTAATTTAAACATATGTTTTGTGTGCTTAATTGACATTGTTCTTTAAAGTATCCACAACATACGTTTTGGTTGATAAGTAGGAAAAATAATTTTCAAATACGCACTCTTATCTTGAAGCCTGAACTATAACACCCACCCCTGTCAAAATGTTAATCTCTGCAATCCTTCTCTAGGACGCAAATGCAGCATCACTTGTAATTTTATTGTATGTCCCTGCAATCTCAAAATTTCCTGATAGTTCAACAGGGGGCTATAAGTTTTAATTCTCTCTACTATAGTATATATCACCCACAGCGAGATAGAGACACAGTGCATATACAGCCACATCACAATTAAGGCAAAGCAACCAGCTATTATTTCGTCAGAAGGATGATTGCTTAACTAGGAATCACACCAAACCATTCCTAAAACGGATCCAACACATAACCCCTACACACAATAGGACCAACAACAAACAATAAATAAAACACAACAGAATCACCGCATTAGAACGGACAGCCAACAGGAGTCTGAAACCGTTACCCATATCCAGATACGATTGAGACCCCTTTCCACTAGCAGATAATGAATAGTTAACATTTTCAGCATCGTAGTCAGATAGGGAATTGTTGTTAAATGGTAGGTAATCCCATGTACGTAATCAAGTACAGAATGTAATAAATCCTAAAGAAAAATCAACAACAACAACAAAAACACATACACAAAAACATTACAATATTATAAATCAGATTGTTTAGATTGCACATTCTCTAACAAAAACTTCCTTGATTGAAAAAATGGCCTCGAAATGGCACCAAAAGAGTCCTTTAATTGCTTTCTCCGTCCCTTTGCATGATTTTTTTAATAACAGTGTCATAATCCAGTTTATTCCCGATCGTTACAGCATTTTTTTGTCTATAAAGAAGTTAAAATCGTAACTATCAAGCATTCATTGATATTTAAAATGGAATTTATGCATTGGATGCAGCCGTTCGTGCAGACCAGACTTTGGTTGCCTCTGAAATTTAATACCTCTCATCTATAAATGATATTTTAGCTCCATCTACATGTAAGGTAGTTTGCCACCCCTTTTCAGACATGCATATTTGAATCCCTTCCAAGACAGAATATAAAATTTTGTTGGTAATCTCTTACTAATGCTTAAAGAGTGTGTGTCCTCCTCCAGGCATTATGTCAATTCTAGCCCCGAGTGCTTTACTTGAATTTAACTGGTTTTCAATACGTTATCATTTGCATTATGAAAGGAAATTGGTCTGTAATTTGACGTGTCTGATGAATCAAGTTAAGATTCTAAAAGAATGAAGCAATGTTTGCCTGCTTCCTTGCGGTTGAAAATATCCCATCGGTCATACAGTGATTAAATAAGACATATAGCGATGTAGACAGTAGACGGTTCTTTTAGAAACTATTTTAACAATGAATCGGTGCAAAAGGCTGTTCAAATATGCTAATGAAAATAATCATGGGAAGCCACAATGGGCCACGATGCGAGTAAGGTCAATGCTTGCAGAAAACACATAACGAACTTTTATATGATAAATTAATTGTTGACTTATTACCAGAAAACATGAATAGCTATTGGACTGTTAACATAATTCTAATATTGACCTCCACTTCGCTGTTGTCAATATGAAGTTTACTATCCAATGGCACATCTTTGTTGTTGTTGTTAAAAGCCATCTGACCTTAGTACCACTCTGGTAACCAGAGTCAGGTCCTCCTCAACATCGTTAGTCATTAATTGTTTAATATCATTTGGACTGGCCCTTTTGTACCACACAGCAATCGCTCTATCTAAATATGTTAGAAAAATAGGGCACAAGAGATTATTGTTGTATACATTAGCTTGATTTGATTTTGGACGCATGATAACATAGCGCTGTTGGAAAGTTGACACGCTCTAGAGTAATTGAATAAATTAATTGAGTGAGGAAAAATCTATACGATATTATATCTTCCAAACAAACTAGAAATTCTCGACTTCTGGCCAGTGTCGCCATTACGTACTTCAGTCACATGACTAAACATTGTACGTGGATGTACAGTGTAATATGACCTACACTTTGCACATTATTCACGTACAGCAATAAGTATCTGTGGTTTAAGGTTAGTTTAAACCTTCGCATGCTGGATATTTTTGCATGTTTTTATTTTTCTTTTTTCTACTGAATAATAATAATAATAATAATAATAATAATAATAATAATAATAATAATAATAATAATAATAATAATAAACAAAATCGAAAAATAGGATGCATGTATCATCAGAGTGTCAAACAGATTAAATCGAGATTAGGCTCGGTGTTTTGTCTTTTTATCAGCATTGATTAAATGCTAGAATAATGGCCAATTGAAACCATACGAAAAGTATGCATGCCCTTGTATAATACGTTTGGCGTGTATTCGTACAAATTAACGTTTGCTATTTATTTTATTATAAATGTGACAATCAAACGCCTATTGGATACATTTGATAGTTATTGATTTTTGTTGGGATGTGACTTCATTTAAATATGGTGTGCAACCAATCACCCTGTGAGTCCATCCATCAGTCCAACTGTGGTTACATGTAGTTAATATATCATAGTTTTGAATCGAATATTATGCAAAGGGAATATTTTTAACTATAGTCCGGCCTCTTCCTCACGGTGTCATGGGTTGATCTGCAATGTGTGATTGTGGTATTTCCTGATCATACTCACTTTTCAACTATTCACATTTCCCTTTAAACAAATAATATTATGGCCACAGTCACGCCTAATATTAAATGTGCTTCAGTATCAGACAAATTATACAGTTATTGACTTCAGTGAGGTAAACATGAGGATCCCGAAAAAGTGATATTCACCGAATCCTTATGTCTACCAAAATCGAAGCCTATATATGTTTTATTATATGACTTTTGAACTGTCAATGAATTTTTTCTACTTTCACTTTTGTAACTAGATTTGTATTGTTGAAGTCATGTACAACATAAGGATGGACTTTCTCACAAGTTTTGGCAGCTGTTTAAAAACATTTTAATGTAGTATTTTGCATGTTGAAACGTACATGTATATAGAAATCTCGGAATGCGGAATGTAAATCATAAAACACGTTTTTTTTTGCATTTTGTTTTTACAAACAATGAAAAATGAACACAGAAAACAAAACTGTTGTTAAAATTCATTAAAAGTCTTTAACTTACTTGTTGAGAGGTGAAACAGCCAATCTTGGCAATTTAATGCAGCCCATGCTCGTAATTTCATACCTATCATGCATATTTAGCTCTATATAGGGTGATATAAGAAAAGTGCCAAAATATGAACATCTGTAAACTAGTGTGAGCTGTTTTCCATCCTATATCAACCCGAAGGCCAGTTTAGACCAGTTTTCGGGTAGACATAGATATTTATGGAGACACATTGGGCCAATGACGAGGCAGCTAGGATTGTTCCAGCTGTGTTATTTTGAAAAGCGAGTCTAGCTTAGAAACGAGTGGGCAAAATGGTTATTTTTCTTAAAGAATATTATTTTGTATAATCGAAATGCTCAATCATCGAAATGTACGATGTCGCCTGATTCTACAGCTGTCGACGATTCAGGAAATTAATTTCTGTAAAAGGACAATATTTTCAAAAACTCAAAATGTAAGGCAAATAAAACCGCAAAATATAGCAATTTATTTCAGTCCCAGGTGGGGGCCTGAATGGGCGATCAATATTACAAACTCTTAGGTACGCAAATGAGGAAATAACCCATAAAACCATCGCAGGACTGCAAAGAACCTGATCCGTCTGCATATTTGTACAAACTGACCAGTGCCTGATAGTCGATTTTCAGAATTGCAAGTCTGCTAAAATATGTTGCGACGCAGTGAAGAGACTATTATATAGCTTGATTTCTGCCATTTTGACCTATTTGTATTACAGAAAAAAACATATTTGGAATCGATTCACTAATGTAAGTTCTGAGAAACACATTTACCATCTGCTCATGTATGTAAAATGTAAATTCTTTAGAGTCTCTCAGTAGAAAACTGACACGACAAGAGAGCATTAGAATTAAACAATTAAAATAAAATAAAAACGCACATAGAGAACGGAATTAAAAGATGTAAAATGATTAAGAAAAGTTAAGTTAAAGAAAATTTTCAAGCTTATGTACTTTAGTCCTTCATATACGGGTGACTCCTAAATAAATACTTTGACAAACAGTGAGGACTCAGAAAAAATGCCCCTTAATGCGGTATTTCATCAGGGTCATCAATGGTTGCTAAGACTGAAAATATCTTAGAGAAAAATACAACATTATTTAGAAATTATAACTTTAAACCCCTCGATATATACAATGGACCTTTCCAAATTTATTGTTTTAAACCAGAAGGATGAATCCCTTAGTGTATAAAGGGATACTGTTTGGCTTTGAGTACCACCCTAAATGACAAGGCGAATAATTATGCATTGTTATTGTATAAATAAAGCAAGACAGCAGCTTATTGTGTCAATCTACAGTTACTATCAGTTTTACCTAATGGAATTTACCACCTTTATCGATTGGACGAATCTATTTCGAATTTAAAGGTTGTTGGGTAATAGGTTTCAATTTCATTGAAATTTCAAAAGTGCATTCTGTAAGCAAACAGTGGAGACCCTCATCAGACGCCGCGTTCTGCGGCATCTGATCTGGGTCTGTACCGCTTGCCTATGTCCCACAAAAAGGACTCTAGTCTTATATGGGTGAGAATCGTTGTATGCAAAAAATATAATCTAACCCAGGTAATGGGTGCTTATACAGGTATATATCATATACTGCCTTTAGCTGTACTGATATATTTATCTTTAATTGCCCGGTTATATGAAAATTGCTATGGTCTTATTATCATGCATCGTTGAATCAGTTCTTCGTTGTGAAACCCTGTTGTATGGCTTCGAGACCATTCAAGTCTCAATCCAGCTATATAAAGCAGTCAGTGAAAGTGTACCGGCTGACGCTCGCATTTATAAAGTGTTTTACGATGTGGCTCCTGATCTAATGACATACTAGGATAATATCACGACTTTTGACGTTTCTAGGTCTTCGACATTTTCTTATTGACCAGTACTTAATACTTTTAGCTGTAAAGGCAATTATTCAAAGTTGTCGTTTTAGAAGTTTTATCCATTTAATCAAGAGACAGGCGGATGATAAAAATCCAGACGTACTCTTACACTTACCAGATATGGTATTATTTTGTAAACAAGGCTTCTGCATTTGCGGTAGACAGACGTTGGCGTAGCTCCCATTGCGCAGTTACGCAGGTGCGTAATAAAAAATGGAAACATTAAAGGGAGGTCACCTAATGTGGTAAAAGTGATTTTCCATGCCATAAGGAACTGCTCTTAAAGGAAAGAATCGCTCCCTCTGAGAAGTCCCCATTATGAAAAAGGGCGCAATTGAAGAGAATCACTGCTTGATCCAGTAGTCTACCTTTGATGTGCTTAACTTTTTCAGCTTTGGCTAGAGATGCAAAGAACGTTCTACCGTGACATACATGTGCCAAATAATAAACGCTACATCAGAAATAATAAGCGTTAAATCAGCAGGCAACCATATTGGCCAGTCAAAAAATAAACCATTCATAACCGTGAATGCTCAAATGCTGTTGAATCTGAATTGAACCCATTTGGATACGAACGAGCGGATCATGCTAAGCTGTGCTATATCGTGTGCGTTCGAGCAAATAAACGAATAAACCCTCAATTTTAGCACACTGCATTCTAAATAATTCACCATCGCGTCAGCGATGGTGATATACGTTAGTACGATTCCCTAGATACCGGCTTGCTTCTGAAAACGAAAGGTCGTAAAGAGATCTACTCCTCTGAGCCGAAACCCAAATTCACCACTGGAGCATATTCGGATATTCTTGGCGTAACGAAATCAAACTCCCCACAGAGGTGTACTTCCAGTTCTGCCTTACTTCAAAAACGTCCCCAAGTCTGTATCGAGACAACTCCTCGACAGAACAATTCGTCGACACATTTATGAGACAACTCGTCGACAAATCGTTAGACAACTAAGACAACTTTTGAGCTGATACTGACAAATATAGATAAGGATAATAGTATAATGTATATTGAATGCAATAAATAAGCAACATTTCTGTATATGACTGCTTGGATGCTTCTTTATATTGGTGATTTATGTGTACGAAAATCGGAGTGGGTTGTTGACAGGTTAACATCGGTTGTCTTAATGCAAGTTTGGTGGGGATTGGATCTAGAGGGTATCCTTTGGAAGCAAAGACAGCACAAAAAACTGAAACTAGAGTCTGCATATTTCCTCGGCCAGACTAGCTAGTTTCTGCCATTTAGGCCTCACCAGTGACCCTCTTATAGTTTCAAAGTTCCATAATGAAACCCGGTTAAGTCTCTCTCTCTCTCTCTCTCTCGAAAGAGTCCAGGCATGACTGAAACTGTTGACTGGGACTTTAAGCGTTGACTCAATCAAGACATTAAAGGTCTAGGTGTATTCACTTTTAAAGATAGCATGTCCTTTATGTCTGTTAATTACCTTAAATCGGCCAGTGATTCTAAATAGCTAATTTTTCTTTTCTAGGTTTTGCGTTTGATGTGTATTTTAAGAGAGTTATTTTATTTATTTCATTTTAATGTATTTTGTTCATATTCATTTGATGAAAAAATGGTCATTTATGTAGATAAATTTAAATTTCTTAAAATTTCTTAAAATTACCCGTGACCTCATTACAAATTATAGCAATTATCGTTTACTGGTCAATTGACTTCGAGTAAAGGTGTTGACGAGTTGTTTCATAAAGTGTCGACGAGTTGTCTCACGATCTGTCGACGAGTTGTCTCAAAAATGTGTCGACTAATTGTTTTGTCGACGAGTTGTCTTGTCCCCCCTCCTCCTCAAGTCAAGAAATGCGTGATTAAAGTGGCTATAGAAACTGCAAAATTAAAACTATTAAAAGTGTTGTCTAGTTACAATAATACGCTATGCGGTAGTTCTAAGCATTTTTTCAATAATTAACCCTGGAGACACGGGGCATTTGGATATTCTCCATAAAGTGTGACGTAATTCTCAGATATAGACTGATCAGTTTCAATATGAACCAAGGTTTTATGCGCGTGCCTCCAGGAAAAGGGATACATACATGTACTGCCAAAATGCCTGCTTGGGGAGGCTGGGGTGAACTCTACCTCAATTCAGTGTTTGCACTATTAGAATTTTATTGGAATGTGCATATTTATCTTTTTTAATTGCTTCCAATGGATCACCTATTCAGAACTTAGTGCATACAAATAGTTAACTAAAACAAAAAAAATACTCAAAGTTTGAAGTGCATGAAAAAATAAAAAAGAGTGATCTCAACAAATGCAAAATTAAAACGCAAAAATGTTTTCTAGTCTAGTAACTTTTATACGCTATGCGATGGTTCTAAGCTTTTTTAAAAGCTAACCTTGTGTCTGAACTTATCTTGATTTTATATAGACCGCTCGTAGGTCTACTGTTTACGACATTACGTCATGTTGGTTGGTTATCAATAACTGTACAGGAGCTTGAGATTCTTAGTCCCCTTTACAACTCTCTAAGAGTTGACGGACGAACACTTTTCACCTGTTCAAATGGATTCTGGGCGAAATTCAATGTTATTATTCAGCTAACAAACTCTTCTACATATACTCTAAATACACATATAAGAATTTATCAGCATTCACAACCATTCACAATATGATTTAGAAAGTTGTTGGATACACCACCATCTTTGTTGTGTTATTTACTTATAACGGAGAAAATGTACCGTGTCATTTGATTGGTCGAGTTGATGGACACATTCTATTAGCATATATCGACAATCAAATGCATATTAACAAACATATTAGACACAGATGTGACGGAGGACTCAAATACCAGAAGGAGATTTCAACTTTTAAAATATTATAACATTTATAATAATATATGTAAAATGATACACGGCCTATGTTATAACTCTCTTGCTTTTTACAAATTACACTTTTGGAGTGACTAGGCTTACATATGGCTGATTTCAGTTGGTCGAATTTCCTGCGTCCTGGTTCAAAGGTTTCCTATTAGTCGCCAGCGGGGATTGGATAATGAAATCTTCTCCAGAATGAGATGCCTTTCCGGAGAGTCTAGTATCATAATCTTTCAATAGAGATGTAGTAATCGACATCTTTTTACCAATTTACCCATTATACAACCAAATTTACATAGAATATCCATTTTGATACTTATGTACGTAGAAAATGTATCTTAGTAATTCTGGCTTCTATATAAGAGTGTGTAATAAATTGAAAAACAAACAAACAAACAAACAAAACAAGACACTTGGGTCTGCTTACTCGCTATGTGAGTCCGTCCGTTCATCCGTCCGTGGCCAGTTAGTGAAAATTCTCATAACTCTTGAACCTCATTGTATATTTGATCAAATTTTGCATACAAATGCATGTCATCATTTTCTAACCACTGACATGTGTAACAATCTTTTTGATGGACGAAGGTTTGCTGAGCATTAGTCGGTTGTGGTCAGTTAGTGAAAATGATTATAATTCTTGAACCGCATGATATATTTGATTACTTATACATGCTTTGAAATTTGCAGGGAAAATGACAAAGAAAGAAAAAAATATAAAGAAAAAAATATTGGTCACGCCTGGATTCGAACCACTGTGCACATGGCTGTTGGTTTACAAGAACGCATCGGACATCATGTAATGTATACTATTCTAGAGCAATTTACCTATATACCCTTTAACAGTGCTCGTCAGATAAAAATGCACCGGGTACTGATTTAACTAAGTCCACCATGGGTAGTGCACATTACAGTCAGTTGATTATTTTTCATTTCTCAAACCAAACATATGGTATGGGTACTCAAAAGAACCGTTTTAGTAAGACGGATATTTTTGGAACCCAAAACATATGATTAAACTGATGAGTAAGAAAACTATATTTACTCTCTAAGTTCGCTCACCTAAACCTATGGTACGAAAGTAGCCATACGACTGCGAGACCTTTCTCGTATTATCATGATTATTAAAAAAAAGAAAAAAATTGATATGCCTACAAATCATAATAAGCTATACGAGGAATGTATTGCTTCTCACAGAATAGCACATAGATTTGTAAATAAGAAGGGGGTGGGGGTAAAATAAGAGTTCGTGCCAATATGGGACTCTGCCATTCACTGTGAAACCTAAAACAAATATGCCATAAAAGATTAAAACCACGGACCGCGATTACCACATTATACAAAGCAACTGAGTATGGCCAGGAAATGACACAATCCAGTCAAATAACAGTTTTATTTTAAGAACAAAGACTATTGAAAAGTGCCAAATCGTTGGTATTCATTTACGTTCTGTCGTTTCAACAAAAAGTGACAGTGACGTAATATTTTGTTTACAATTGCTAAGTAAAAAATTAACTTGCACACCCCACTTTAGCTAGCGTCAATTGATAGATCACTTGTGTATTAATCCTATCCACAGGATAAGATAAATGCACAGGCGATATATCGATTCTAAGTTCATGATATCTTTGTAACTAAACATGACGTCACTGTCACTCTTGGCTGGCAGGACAGTAGGTATTTTACACTCATATAAAATAATGCAGTAGAACACCAGAGTGTACTTTAGCAATACTTTCATGCTTTATCTGACACCATTTTTCTTAAAATGCATGTGACAGTTCTATTTTAAAGCTGCATAGACTGTAACTTTTGATCTTTTAATTTTAGAACTAATGTTTCTATTTTCAAGAACACAGTTAAATACCTAAAATTCAGGTGAACATTTTACCAATTTCGTTAATCTTAACAAAGTATCAGTATCAAAACAACAGCATTTATGTTAAAATTAACTGTTTATAATTATTGGAGGGACGCAAATAATTACCAACAAGAGAAAAACACACCTGTTTCATAAGACAATTAATTTTTCTGTGCAGTTTTCAGCTATAGTGAACAGATTTATTGTGAAGAAATAACTTAATTCTACTTTTACAAATGATTTAAAAAGAAAATAAAAAATCGAGAAAAGTTCATAGTTGCAGATTTAGTCTCTTTAAGGTTACTTTCGCGGGAAATGTACACAGTATGAAACACAATTGTTATATGACTCCTATAAAAGACCTCCTCTGATTGGCTGAAACTAGCTTGCACTGGTTGCGACAAATCTTGATGTCAAAAAGTGATGAGCTAAAGAAAGGTAACATTACTGACAGAGAGCTAAAAATAGATTGAACGAAATCTAGCCCAGGTGACATTAAGTTTTGTCACTGCTACCTGAGAGCTAAAAATAGATATTGCAACACTGACTGATTTCTTATGTATATTTCACAGGTAAAATGTTTCAATTCAGAATTTGTTCATTGTATGAGAACATCATTTAACCCATTTATGCCAAAAGGAGTTTCACACTGTTATCAATTGGAACAGTCCATTTCTGTTTTAAGGGGAGTTAGGTGGTATTTTTCATTTTTATTCAAGTTTAAATAGAAAATTATCCAAGCAAACAGTGGAGACCCTGATCAGACACCGCATTCTGTGGCGTCTGATCTGGGTCTGCACTATTTGCCTATGTCCCACAATAAGGACGCTAGGCATATATGGGTTAAAATGCAACTATTTTGCTTATGTCATAAGAGTTGCAGAATTTTGGAAGTAAATTGTTGAAAAATCATCTAGGAACATCTTACTTGAGTAAATCTATAAATATGAAAATAAAAGAAAGACAGTGTCATGTAACAAAACAATTGGTGCATTCTTTTTGGATTAACTTTAGGATTAGTCAACCCTCGAAAGTGAAGTTCACCTCGGCTGCGCCTCGGAGAACATCACTGTTCTCGGGTTGACAAATCCTGATGTTAACCTCAAATGAATGCATCAATTGTTTATTGCACAGGTTATATATTTTGTTAAATTCACACGGCTGACACCTTTAATGTTCCTTTTTCATTCTGAAAGTGTTTTAAACAAGAAACATGCAATAAAAAGCATAAGCTATTAATCCAGGATCTCTATATATGCCTTTACAGGGAATCAGAACCATTTAATTGGCCGCCATTTTGTTTTAACACCCATAATGGAGTGTTTCGATCACTAAGCATTCAATGTATATATTTGACTGAATACACCAAGTGTTTTCTGCAAGTGTTTTGCGTTTTATTTCAACGATACATACATGCCCAATAATCATGTACCTGCGAATTCAGTCGCTTCAAGAATTGTAGCTAGTGTTACAAAGCATCATACTTTTCAGGGACAGTTGCACTATAGCCGATCATCTGCACTCCTAGGCACCGTACGGCTTCTATTTGTGTTCAAATTCCCCTCACTTTAATAATATTAGATTACCGAGAAAACCAATGCAGTTCCCTCAAAATGCTCTTCTCTCATATCCCTTGTTTTAAACAAAGTTAGAAGGGGAGAAGTTTAATTTCAAATTGTTCAAACACCAATTAAATTAAACAAGCTTCTGGGATTCGCAATGATAATTTCTTATCAAATGGTACGAATTATTTCTCGAACTTTAGTTTTTCTTACAATGATGTCCTAAAATCGCTTTACAAGAATCACGCGATTATCAAGCAGATATTTACTTCTTTAGGTATGGTTATACCCCACTTTAGGTCTTTGCTTTGATCGTTTCTGCGTAGCTCTCTCGGTAGCATTATGAACTTTTTAAGCGTTATGATGGCATATGGGAAAGATACAAAAACATACCAAATAAATCACATACAAGAGAGCCAAGAGATCAGCCCTTTCCCAGCAGGTGACTACACGACTACAACGAACAGACAAGATAGTACTACAGACGAACACGAAACACAAATAACAAAAAGGATCCACAAAATCAGCACAGTCTTGGAACGGTCAGTAAACATTTTTACTGGAGTTTTTTTTTATTCTGGCGCTATTTTATTCTGACTATAAATATTTTATTACATTTTAATTCAACGTTAATAGGATAGGCATACTATACAATTGTAAAGTTTTGATAATTTTCTTTTACTTTAGTTTAAACTTAATTTCATGTTTTGTGTTCTAAAGAACTGACTAAGTTAGACGGTTCTTTTGAATACTTGAATACTCACAGCATAAACCCCCACCCACCCACCCCCCCCCCCCCAAAAAAAAAAAAGAAAGAAAGAAACGCAGCAGTAAGTTTTCCCAGTTAAGTTCTGTTTTATTGCGAAAAATATAAAATGTCTAAAAATTCTTATTTGCTGATCAAAATTTACTAAAATCAACATGTATCGTAGAAGAACATCTGTTCTGTTTAGATGCATAAACAAAGGACAGTATTGCAATCAGTGAAGATGTTTTGGGTGAGTTTTTCTTCAAAAGTACTATCTGCATTGAATTTTGAGCATACTGTACAATTTCAAAAAGCAAACAAGATGTTTTTCTTTAATTGAGACATATCTGCAGTTTGCACATGCTTTTTGAATGCTTTCAACAAATCTTTATAAATTTCAGGCCTCCAGATAAGAGCGCGTACTGGAAAATCCTTTTTCTTATTTCTCAACCAAAACATATGTTGTGGGTATTCAAAGAACCGTATCAGTGAGACGGATCTTTTGAGCACACAAAACACATGTTTAAATTGATCGGTAAGGAAAGAAATGCAATTTTACGTGCACAAACTATCCTGATCTGGATCCGTGAAGATAAGCCCATTACAACTGATTTAACTACGCTAAAATCTTTTCATTTTTGTATCGTTATCTACAGTTTGCAATTGTTAACCAAAGGGTTGTCACACGACAAAGGCTACCACGCGGTAAATAAAAGCGGTTGACCAACTGAAACAATTCCAAATGCATAAAATATCCTTCAAGAGAACACGATAAAGACGCATTTATGTGACTTTATCATTTGATCCCAATCTGGTTTATTGCCATTTTTTGAAAACAGGTTTGACCCCTGGGATGAGCAATGTAACAGTACCTAACACCTCTTCGAACCAAGGTAGGTGAAATTGTCCAATCACTTGTGATTATTCTGCAAATTGACGGGTTGAACCTGTTTTTGCACTTTTTTTGTTTGGCATATGTTTTGGTTAAGAAATAAGAAATAAATTTCTAAATACGCATTCTTATCTATATAGTGAAAGGTAGGGAGACGTTTTATTCCACACCAGCCGTAGTGAAGTCAAAATGTTCTTAAAAAAGTTATCCTTTAGAAGCAAAGTTTATACCAAATAAATGTAAGTGTAGTATAGAGTGTGCAAGTTTTCTTGACCTGATTAGCTAGTTTATAATACTGGTCTGCAGATAGTAATATATAGGACAGAAAATTCTACTGAGATGAATGTGTTTTATGAATTAACTCTGTATTGACTGCGAATTAATTTGAACAACTGTTAAATTACTGATTTGTGAATAACTGAAATTAATATATTACAAACACGTTCCATTGATTTAGGGGGTTCACTTCCAATTAAGGGTTGTTTGGTAGAACTTTTCATTTTGCTAGACTTGAGAATCAGTTTGCTACTATTCTGTTGTGTTCATTGGAAGAATGTGATTGGTCATACAATACATGGACGTGATATACATAGAGGATCTTACATGAGTGCTCATGTTTTATTGAATTTATTAAACGAGTTGGGAAAAAGATATAAAATGCGAGGCTTGCCGAGCATTTTATCTCTTTTTCGCAACGAGTTTAATAAATTCAATAATACAAGAGCACGAATGTTAGATTCTATTTATCATATGACATTAAGATTACTTTGAAATATCATTTCTGGCGTTAAAAACGTTATAATTGCGTCATTATGTACGCAACGTTGTTATGGACGTAATAACGTTTCCCGTAAATCGATAAACCACTAGTGGTTTACAGATTTTATTGCATGGCGTTATTTCACTCCCAGGCGCGACGTCATATGATAAACGAGTTTCACCTTTAATGATGATTAGGGTTAGGTTAGGGTTAAGGTAATGTTTTGAAGCAAGCATTTGTAAGTGAGTATGATCAGGAAAACCACAATCACAAACCGCAGACAACCCTGAGGCACCGCGAGGAAGAGCCGCTCATATTGTTAGATTTTTAGGTGTGCATGTTTTTACAAAATAGGGGATGCAATCGCAGTGACTGTGGTTGTCTTGGGATAAAAATTGACGACCGGCAGGCATTTCTTGGACATTTTGTGGTTGAAGATATTGAGCTGTTTCTGGTAAAGGATTTTATGTTTACAAATTTACAAGTTTATTCAGAAATATAGCACAATTAGCCAAATTAGGTCCATGGGTACTTAATAACTTAGCATACAATCTAAATACAATACAATCACATGAATCAAATGTATGTGTTTTTGTGCATACACAAACGAATATACAGATAAGTATATCTCTATCATGCGCTTAATAAGCGGATGTATCGATACTGCCTAGTGCCTATCAAAAGTACTACATAGTATCATTATGTTTATAATTACTTGAATACATTTATGAGAAAGAGTGTGAAATGTTGATAAATATGCAACATAAATACACACATGAATACATACACATTCATGCATGTATACATGCATTCATGCAGTATGCAGGTATCTTGTCGCTGATGGCTGCATGCATGCGCACCCTGTCGTGGCCCTGTGTGTGTCCACATATGTATATCTTGTTAAGCTTCTGGTAAATAACAGATCCTGTATTTGCTTGAAACTTATTTGTATTACTTAATTAGCAATTACCCGTTTACTTCTGAATTCCAATGCTTTATAAATATAAAAACCTAGAATCGTTAGTGACTCTTTATGTTTGAAATAAATAATTCAGTTAACTTTGGAATGTTTGGTCTATTCCAATAATATTTCTCTAAATATAAGTTTCCCTTAGACCATTGTGTAATTTACAGTTAAAAGGAAATAGAATTCGTCCTCAAGAGAGGTGCAAAAACGGCATTATCGTACATTGAAAGGTATTTGATGTGGCTTATTCCACCTGCCCTTTCCATCGCCAGTTTTATTAAGGAGTATCTGTATTTTGGAATGCTCACCAGATTTAAATAATCATGGAATTAGAAAGATCCAAACAAATTGAAAAAAAACTAGCTCTGCTTTGTGTTTGTATTTGGGCGTTTAGGTTATGGACATAATTGTCTGTAAGAATTTGCATGAATAATGAAATGAGAACATTGAAGTTCCCCACCCTCTGTTGTAGCCAATCTTCATAAAACCGACTCTGACAACATGTTCCCAATTAACTTTATTGGGGGTATGCTTCTACATCTTGCAATATGAGATTATAAACGTGCCTATATTTAGTATCTTGTGATGTCAAAATTTTAAACCAGTAATTAATTATATGTACCAATCGAAATGTCTATAAAGTTTGTCTACCAAATTCTGCATAAATCAAATAATTAGGAGTACTAGTTTTAATGTTTATTTTTAAATCGTAAATGCACTCGTTCTATTGCTGGCGCACATATGAATCCCCAAACATCTGCTCCATAGCAAAGAATTGGTACTATCAATTTATCAAAGAGATCTAGTCTATGTCTTATCGAAATGTCAGTGAATTGGTACAATTATTTGCTAATTTTAAAAAATGCATTGAGTGCTGCTTTACCGGCTAAACAATTTTGTGTTTCATGAAATGAGCTTGCTGTTGTAAATGTGACATCTATATATACAAATGTATTAACAATTTCGGGCTCTATTCCGTCGTAATAGAATGATATGTTATCCTATAATCTACCTCTTTTTCTGAAAACCGTTAACTTTGTTATTTGAGTATTAACCTTCAACTTCCATCTTATACAATAATTTTCTAGAATATTTAGATTTATTTGTAAATTGTCTTTATCTTTTGCAAAAAATTTGTCGTCCTCACACAAAAGTAGAAAGAGCATCCTAATGTCTATCCCTACGGCACCCTTAAGATTTTATTCCCTTTCGATATCAGTTAAGTACATTTAAACGAGCATTGGAGATAAACATTCTCCCTGTGTGATCCCTGTGTGATCGCTAAACAACAGATGAAATCACTACTTATACGATTATCGAACTTCAATTTTGACTTTAAATTCGTAAATTGACTTGTTTACATTTAACATTTTCCACTAACGCCCATCTCCACTATCTAAACCACTAAGTGCCAAGAACAATACAGTCAAATGTTTTTTGAAAATCGACAAATGCAGCAAATAATTTACCATTATTATTAATGCAATGTGAAATTAAGCCTTGCACAATAAACATTATCTGTCGTGTCCTCATCCTTTCTAAGACCTGTCTGTGCCTCAATATAAACATTTTAATTTTCCAGCCCACTGTTAAGAATAGATTGTAAGCAATTTACGGACAACATTAAGCAACGTAATGCCTCGACAATTCCCCATGTTTTCGTTGCCCCCCCCCCACCTTTAAAAATAGACACAATGAACCCCTCACCCCATGTATAATTGACCTTTAACAAATGTGATTTTAGAAAAAATGATTTTGTTGGGCTAATGGCTGATTTAAAAGGAAATGTTGATAATTATAAGATCATATTTCATGTCCTTGACTTAAATACATCAATCGTTCAATGTTCATTTTTTCCCACGATTCTGAGTGTGTACTTTTGCGTCATTAAGTTAGGGTATCAAATTATAGGATAGAATATCGGTAATTGGCACTTTCAACTGATCTTATGTCTCTTGATTTATAAAAGACAGCGAATTATACAACTACACAATTTTGTAGTTCATGTTATCAATTTCTAGAAGCCTTAGAACGTTCTGAAAGGACTTCAGCAAATTAATAGATTCGCAGAAAAGTCAAGCCTATACTCACAATTGTCAGTTAGGAATTAAAATAAAAGCAACTGAAGAGGAGTAACGCAGCGATTGAGACATTATTTGAATCAACTTTAAATAAAGGTGTTGACAACATTTAAATTCATGGGCGGTGTATGCTAAATAAAATTTTTAATATGCACGCTATTCTCCTTTAAGCACGCTAACAACGGTACCTAGCGATAACAAACGTTTCTGAAGTAAGAAGATTTGATATATACGTACGAAGTTTTTTTAAACAATCCGTAGTTAGAACAGCAAACTAAGCAAAAATCAAATGTTTTGTTTTTACAAGTAATGGGTTTTCGTGATTACATTTCATATTAACCATGACATGAGAAAACCAACAATGAGGCTGTGCAATCCACTCAGTATGACCAGAGTCTTTTCAGTCCGCATGAAGAAAGATTGAGCCCACAGTTACTCACTATGTGCATAGCAAAAACTCTGAACAGACTGTGCGAATACCCAGTCTGATCTGCGTCTACGCTTTGCACAAACACATTTTTTGGTTTAGCGTAATAAACGAAGTACAAACGCGAAGAGTGTTACAGCCCAATGAATAGTATTTGTATGCAAAAGGTATAATTGAAATCCTTTTGACGGATGGCAATTATGATTGACCAAGTTTACAATCTTTACTTAATCAAGTTCACACCAAAAGCAATGTGGAGATAAATATGGCTTAACACAACCTAAATAAGTTGAAGGGCTAAAGAAGTAAGTTTTTTTTATCAATCGTACAACTGTATTTTACCATCAAAGAATGATGCACAATAGATTTATATAATGTGTTTGATTTGATTCTTTACGACCCAGCCAACAATTTTTCACTTATGTCTGGACGGGCTTTCCTGGGTTGAACCAGTACTAAGCAAGGATACATTTGTCTCGCTCAATGACACAACACAGTGACGCACAACTGTGTTTTACCATCAAAATATGCACAGTAGATTTAACTATTCAATATCTGATTTGATCTGTCTTACTAGTATGCCTGCGCACTACTTATGCGTGGAAAACGCAGTTAATACTTTGTGGTTCTGTTGTTGTTGTTGATGTTGATCTATTGTTTAATGTACTTCCCGTTGTTTGTGGGAGTTCTGTGTTTGTTTCTGTTTGCTAGGCATTACTTTGTGTCCACTCTAGTTTTGCAATTATCTTCAAGAGGAAGCAAAGGTTGGTTGCTTTGCTATAATTGTCTTACAGATATATTGTCACTATACATATTATGTGGCTCTTCCTCACGGTGCCGTGGGTTGGTCTGCAGTGAGTGATTGTGGTAATTCCTGATCATACTCACTTACTATTTGCTTCAATTATTTTGGACTAAAGTATGTTACCCAACGAGAAGCGTAGACTAGGTAACTTTTCATTTATTTTTAAAAGTGACTTCGTGTAAATGCAATAAATAGGCCTCCAGATAAGAATGTGTTAAGATTATTATACTTATTTCTCAACCAAAACGTATGTTGTGGGTACTCAGAAGAACCATCCCAACACATGTTTAAACTGATGGATATAAAAATAATCATTATTTTAAGCATAAATACCTTATGTGCATCTTTGAATAAGTAGTGAAACCTCATGAGCTGACGCAAATAATCCATGTTTGATTATATAAATATACACATGGAAGGTTTTAGGGAACACCTCTTGTAATACGAGGCTAAACTTTGGACTAACATTTTCCTACTTTTTTTAAAGTGTATTGGCACAACTTTTTTAATAATTCACATCTGTATTATCTAAAGTACTTCAAAGTCAAAATGATGAGCATCAAGCAATTACTGTGGCTGGAAGCGGCCCTTTTGGATACAGAAATTTAATTTCTGATTTTTAGACCCTAATGATAATAAATTTCTTCCATGAAAACTGATTGTACTCTTTTTTCGTAAGCAAAAAGCTGACAGTCTTTGTGACGAGCTTTGATCATAATCTTTTACTTTCCTGACATATTGTTGGAGGAGGGGGCATACTTTATCAATGGCAAGATTCTATGCCACATCTCCTTCTTTGTCTATACATTTTGCAGGTTGTTATGATTTAGCCAGATTTTGAATAGGACCATTCAGGACGTAGAAAACAAACATACATTCCTATCATAAAATCACAGCAGAAGCATTCGAATTTCGTTTATTTTGGAAATTATCTAAGACTATTGGTTTCCTTAGGAACTAGTGCAAAATGCAGATCACAGACGGTTATGTTACTCAAAGCTGATACGCCCTTTTTCAAAACCAAAGTCTTTATACATAAGATATGCTCAGTTCTTTCATTTTCTGCTGTTTTTGATTTCCGAAATTTTCTTCTATGGTATGCAGAATGTAAAAGGCAAACGTGTATTGGGGAAATTTGAAATTATTAACGTACGGCATACTGTATCCTTTGTAGCACATAAACGAAATTCAGTGGACTTCTAAGAAAAAAAAGGGACAAGAAAATGCAATAGAGAAAACTATTGCGTAGTTATACACAGGCAGAGAGAAAACAATATCATCACCAGTGAAATAGGTCACTGCTCGAGATTGGTAAGCTATTACAAAAAGTGGTTCTGCAAAAATCACATCTTACTAGTGAAATATTTCATTCCTCAAGAATCTAAAACTATCTAACTGCAAAATAAATTGGAAATTAATGCTATGTATATAATATATTATTTTAGCAGGCCATCTCTTAACTCATACTACTGATAGCTCATAGACATGGAGCCACTACATGTGATTTCCAACAATGTGGCAGTTTGACAAGTGTAGACCCAGACGAGCCTGTGCAGCCGCCTTTTAAGCTTAGAAAGTAAGTAAGGGTGCAAAGATCAGAAATCGATACAATCAAGTATCACACCTGACCCAGGATACCAATGGGAAAGTGACAAACTCACAGCAGACACCACAAACGAGAGCCAAGAGGTCAGCCCTTTCCCAGCAGGTGGCCACAAAGCACATATAAACAGACGCGCACAAAGACAAAGCAAACACAAGACAGAACAAAAACATAAAAACTCCAACTGATGTTCAGTCAGTAGCTTAACATTCATATAATATTCAAGCGACGAGCAAATGCTCTGATCAGACAGCGCGTAGGCGCAGGCTGATCTGAGCCTTTGCTCGTCGCACATACAACATTGTTGGAAATATCATGTCATGGCTTGAATATCTCTGATGGCATGAACACTGAGCTAACAAAGGTCAACTGAAAATCAGAATGATCTCTCTTATAATGTATTGACATTTCGTCATTGACCCTTGCATAGCTAGTGGATTTGTCTGTACCGTCTTTAGGTCTACAATCTGTCATAGTCTGATGCTTATACGATACTTGAATCACACTTCAACTTAGTTGAGAGTGTTATTGCCACATTGACCAATTGTTCAGATATTACTCAAAGCTAAGCAAGCCTAGTTTACTCTTAAGCAGCACAGCGATAGCTTTTAAATTATTTAAAGTAAATATAACCGTATAGCAGAGAATATGTTAATGAGGCGGTGAAATTAATTAGGGGCCAGTTCTATAAGCTCAAGAAAAATCAATATTTAAAATTGACTAATCATTGGTATCCGTGATATTGGCAGATTTGCCCCTCTATACAAATGTGCAGTTGAAACCTAGCTACTTTCAGTAATGTAAATAAAATACACATTATAATTATATTTACTTTTTGCAATCGCAGGAATATACAACATATGAAACTGATCCAAAATTACTCCGTTGAATCGACTTATTTCACAATCTCTCCTGCTCAAAGGCCTTAGATTCATGAATTCACAATGCGCGGATCCAGAAAGTTTTGTCGGTGGGAGAGGGGATCCAGTTCTAAAGTTTTGACAACGTTTTTTTGTCTATTTATAGTCATCATATTATTTTACAGAAGGGAGAGGTGTCCGAAGAAGTATTCTAAAGAAACCGTTACCCGGTAATTAAAGCGGGCCACGATCGGACAATTTAAATGACATTTTCTGGTGGACTCAATGATAGCCCTTCACTGAATGCTTGCTTTGTAGCTTTTTAATTTTCCATACCCATTTTCCTAAGGAAACATATAGCTATGTGATTTTCAAGGAGGGTCCATACCAGTTTTCCTAAGGAAACCTACAACTTTGTGATTTTCAAGGAGGGTCCATACCAGTATTCCTTAGGAAACCTACAACTTTGTGATTTTCAAGGAGGGTCCATATCAGTATTCCTAAGGAAACCTACAACTTTGTGATTTTCAAGGAGGGTCCATATCAGTATTCCTAAGGAAACCTACAACTTTGTGATTTTCAAGGAGGGTCAATATCAATATTCCTAAGGAAACCTACAACTTTGTGATTTTCAAGGAGGGTCAATATCAGTTTTCTTAAGGAAACCTACAACTTTGTGATTTTCAAGGAGGGTCAATATCAGTATTCCTAAGGAAACCTACAACTTTGTGATTTTCACGGAGGATCAATATCAGTATTCCTAAGGAAACCTACAACTTTGTGATTTTCAAGGAGGGTCAATATCAGTATTCCTAAGGAAACCTACAACTTTGTGATTTTCAAGGAGGGTCAATATCAGTATTCCTAAAGAAACCTACAACTTTGTGATTTTCAAGGAGGGTCAATATCAGTATTCCTAAGGAAACCTACAACTTTGTGATTTTCAAGGAGGGTCAATATCAATATTCCTAAGGAAACCTACAACTTTGTGATTTTCGAGGAGGGTCAATATCAGTATTCCTAAGGAAACCTACAACTTTGTGATTTTCAAGGAGGGTCAATATCAGTATTCCTAAGGAAACCTACAACTTTGTGATTTTCAAGGAGGGTCAATATCAATATTCCTAAGGAAACCTACAACTTTGTGATTTTCAAGGAGGGTCAAAATATGTATTCCTGAGGAAACCTACAACTTTGTGATTTTCACGGAGGATCAATATCAGTATTCCTAAGGAAACCTACAACTTTGTGATTTTCAAGGAGGGTCAATATCAGTATTCCTAAGGAAACCTACAACTTTGTGATTTTCAAGGAGGGTCAATATCAGTATTCCTAAAGAAACCTACAACTTTGTGATTTTCAAGGAGGGTCAATATCAGTATTCCTAAGGAAACCTACAACTTTGTGATTTTCAAGGAGGGTCAATATCAATATTCCTAAGGAAACCTACAACTTTGTGATTTTCGAGGAGGGTCAATATCAGTATTCCTAAGGAAACCTACAACTTTGTGATTTTCAAGGAGGGTCAATATCAGTATTCCTAAGGAAACCTACAGCTCTGTGATTTTCAAGGAGGGTCAATATCAGTATTCCTAAGGAAACCTACAGCTCTGTGATTTTCAAGGATAGTCAATATCAGTATTCCTAAGGAAACCTACAGCTCTGTGATTTTCAAGGAGAGTCAATATCAGTATTTCTAAGGAAACCTACAGCTCTGTGATTTTCCAGATGGGGTCCGGACCCCAATCACCCCCTCTGGATCTGTGCATGGTAATCCGTCTGCATATTTGCGATACATACGATATGGCTTGCATGACAATATATCAGTAGAAATACTGTAAGAAAGAACTGCAAAACCCCAGACTATAAATCGTAAAATCGAGTTTCTTGAATTCGTCTGATGGTCACATCATGACCAGATACTTAAAACGAGTTGGCAGTTCAATTAAAGGGTGATAGAAATGCACGAAGAAAGGATAGGACGCCATTGTTAGAATTAAATATTACGTAAAATGACGCCTGTTAGAATTTGTCAGTGTGATTCATGACCTGATCGAAGAGACATATAATCTGAAAGTAAAAGAAGTTACATAATCTATCTAGACTTACTAGTTACATATAGCCCTTATGCAGTTTCTTAGGAGCAAATCATTAACAGGTGTAAATTGTACTTGAATCGTAGTCAAAAATGCTGAAATAACATACAGAAGTTGGATTGTTTGACTCTTTGTATGGTGGGTGTTCTTATATCCTATTGTCGTCTGCAGCTGACTTTATAAAAGTTTTTTTTGAAAACAATCTTTTAGAAAAACGAAATTTACTACAGTAAAACCTTTCTTAAGAGGCGGCAGGCCACTCAAAAAGATGCCCCAAAATTGGTTTTAAATCTATTATCGCTTAATGCAGGTCAAATGTATTGCAGAATGCTCTCATAGAAGCATTCTGCAATGCATTTGGCCTTCATTAAGCTACCATTTTGTCATTAAGATCTTTGTGTTGTCTATTTTTGAGTGACCGCTTAAAACAGGTTTATTTTAATATACGGTTTGTAGTCTATACAATTTGATCAGGAAATATCACAATTACATTTCAACCCATGACACGGTAATTAAGAGACATTTGAAAACAGACATACTAAGACACACACATAAAAAGAAAATATATGATTCAAGTAAAGCAACAATGTCTCTATTTCTCAGCGAGATGATTGTCAAGCGAGGCACGAAACAAAGAAATGCAAAAAAGAAGGACCAAACAACACGACCATACGCACACGATAGGACAAACAATGAGCAAACAAAAACATAATCATCGACAACTTTTCTTAATCACAAGTAAATAATTCGATTTGATAGCTTCTCTGTGATTAGACGATACATTGAAGACGTTAGACTGCAATAGAACCTAGGGAAAAAATGTTCAGTAGGCTTGCACCCTCTCGCTGCAAATAGTAACCTTTTCTAGCTTTTGTGGAGATAATTATTTTTGTTTCTGGCTTTCTTATTTGTATCATTATAAGTTTGACAATCATCTCTCTGAGGAAAAGAGGGCTGGTTGTTTTGCCTAGTATATTTTTGCATGTATGTTTATTCCTCTTGTTCTCTTGATGACATGGCTACAGCAGGGTTATGTGTGAGCATTTGTTCATTAAACAAGTATTTATGACCAGTATATGCTACAATCACGGCCAACAGGCCAACACATGCCATTAGTTTCTGTATCTATACTACGGGAGGAAAACAACTGATAACGAAAACAATGCTTCAAATAAATTCAATGACAGCAGCTATGTACACGTACACAATATATTGTAGCCATGTTGTTGCTGCTTAGATGTCATTTTAAAAGTTTTTAAACCTGACAAAAAGCAGAAAGCCGCTTTAAGGCCAATCTCAAGTGGTGACTACACAGAACGTCAGAGTGTGACTAGGCAGAAATTAAAGGGTCTATTATGTCAGAAGGACTGCCAGTGGATATATCTGATGAAGCATGACCAAGGTTACAAGTCTTAACCATTGAAAGTTGAGAGAGAGAGAGAGAGAGAGAGAGAGAGAGAGAGAGAGATGGTTGCTGCACAGTAATTATGATTTGGCTATCTGTGCTCTGCGCATCTTCGTCACGGTGTCATGGCTAGTCTGCAGTCTGTGATTGTGGCATTTCCTGATCACTATCATTTTTTTATTCTACGTTCTATTTTGTTATTGGGTGCTAGAGGGGTTTAGGCTCTTGAACTTTCTATCATCTCTCATGAGCAGATTCACTAAAACCGAGTCTGTTGTTTACAAACTTTGGAGTTTCTTTCGGATGGAATCTTTTATCCCAAGATTATTTTAACCCATTTATGCCATATGAAATTTTCCGTCTTTATCAATTGGACCAGTTACTTTCCGGTTTAAGGGTTGTCGGGTGATATTTTTCATTTTTATTCCCAATCTTAATAGAACATTCTGTAAGCAAACAGTTGAAACCCTGATTAGACGCCGCGGTCTGCGGCGTCTGATCTGGGATTTCACTGTTTGCATATGTCCCACAAAACGGACGCTATGCTTGTGTGGGGTAAACTATTTATACACTTGGCTATTGTGATTACATCTATTGACGTTTTCATATATAGTTCAGTAAAGCAGATGTTGAAAAGTGGACCTTTACATTCTATACCATTTCAATGTTATTAAGTCAATTAATTTGCTCTGACAAAAGTAACATGATAAGCCTTTTGAGAAATTATTGTTCAGACTGGAAATGCAAGCTCATATATTGTGCTTTGGGGACAATTACTGCTTTACACCAGGTTAAACTCTTAACCTGCTCTTAATTATTTAACTCTTAAACTGCTATTGTCGTCTGTTGATATTCCCTTGCAAATCGTTTGAACCCAGATCAGGCCCGACAATACGCTGGGCCTGATCTGGGTCTAAACGGTTTGGCACTTAAGAAATGTTTATAAACATTAAGCTTGAAGAAAACAATAATAGATGAAAAAGAGCATGCGGTATTATCCAGCATGCAATTAGTTTTACAACAGCAATAAGATAGCAACGATTTTGCATTAATAACGTTATCATGACATGCTGCATAACATTGACAACTTCTCTATATCAACAAATGGAAAAACGATAACTTGACAGAACTTGCAGTAACTTTTTAAAATGTGCATTGATTTTTTCCAGCCAAAACATCAAGACACCCAAGATGTTTTGATCGCAACTATTTAATATGTTCATAGAATTTCTTCCAGCCATTATCAACTAATTAATAATGTACATTGAATTTCTTCCAGCATAAAAATCAAGGCATTCAAGATGTTTTGATCTCAACTATTCCATTTGTGGCCTACACTGAATTTCTTCCCGCATAAACTAAAAGACACTCAAGATGTTTTGATCTCAACTATTTAATATGTGCATTGATTTCCTTCCATCAAGACACCCAAGATGTTTTGACCTCAACTATTTAATACGTGCGTTGAATTTCTTGCAGCATAAACACCAAGAAGCCGTGTTAATTTCAACTATTTAATATGTACAGTGAATTTCTTACGCAAAATATCAAGACACCAAATATGTTTTGATATCATTAATTTAATATGTACATAAAATTTCTTTCCACTAAACCGTTAAGACACACAATAGTACTGCAGATCTCAAGGCTGTCAGAGGGGTCTACTGGTCAGATCTTTGCAACATCTAGTGTTATATACCAAATGAAAATGTGGGGTCTCTAGTTTTTAAAAGTAGTTGATGACACCTCTGATTCTGAGTACTAACCGAGTTATCTCCCCTTGAATTATCCCACCCATTTTGATTATATTATAAGAGGTTATGATCATTAGCTTGTTAAATAATTGAGTTGAAGCGTCCAGGAAGAAACATATATCCATCATTACTCAAAACGGTACTTGAAAAAGTAGAAAAGTTAAGTTTTGATCAGAGAAATGGGCTTTTGAACTGTTTTGTTGGTCTTTTAAAGTTAAATTATGTGTTAAAACTCCATTGAATAAAAATATATTTGAAACTTTTAATTTAAGAATCTGCCCATTAGTGGTATGTCCTTAGAAATGACTAATAATTTAAAGAACACTTATTTATCTATCTTATCAGGGTTTCTTGATTCCAATTTCTGTATACGGAATGCTCTGGGAGCAATAATAAACATGTAAATACCCCACCCACCTATTACTACTGCAGATCTCATGGCTGTTTGAGGGTGACCTTGGTCATATTTTGCTAACATCTGGCGTCATATACATGTACATATACCAAGCAAAAATGTAGAGTCTCTAGTAAGTAGAAATAGTTGATGACACTGCTGATTCTAAGTACTAACCGAGTTATCTCCCCTTGAATTACCCCACCCATTTTGATCATATTATAAGAGGTTATGATCATTAGTTTGTTAAATATTTAAGATGAAACATCCAGTAAGGAAAAAAATGCCCATCATTGCTCATAACGGTACTTGAAAAAGTAGAAAAGTTAAGTTTTAGTCAGAGAAATGGGTTTTCAAACTTTTTTGTTCGTCTTTAAAAGTAAATTTGGTGTCAAAACTCCTCTGAATAAAAATATATTTGAAACTTTCAATTAAAGAATCTGCCCATTAGTGTTATGTTCTTAGAAATGACTAAGAATGTAAAGAACACTTCTTTATCTATGTTATCAGGGTTTCTAGATTCCAATTTCTGTATACGGATATGCTTTGGGGACAATACTAAGCATGTAAATACCCCACCCACCTATTACTACTGCAGATCTCAGGGCTGTTTGAGGGTGAACTCGGTCAAATTTTGCTAACATCTAGTGTCATATACATGTTCATGTACCAAACAAAAATGTAGAGTCTCTAGTAAATAGAAGCAGTTGATGACACCGCTGATTTTGAGTACTGACCGAGTTAAGTCCCTTTGATATACCCCCACCCATTTTGATCATATTATGAGAGATTATGGGTGTCAGTTTTGGAATATAATCAAAATCATGCATTCAGGAAATAAATATAGCCATCACTATTCATGACAGCACTTGAAGAAGTAAATAAATTGAGTTTTAGTCAGAGAAAAAGGGTTTGGAACTATTTTCTTCGTATATTATAGTTATATCCTATTTCAAAACCCAGCTGCTTTGAATAAACATATATTAGAAACTTTCAACTAAATAAACTGCCCGCTATATTTATGTCTTTAAAAATGAATAATAATTTAAAGATCAGTGCCTCAGTTATGTCAACAGGGTTTCTAGATTCTAATTTCTACAAATAGAATGCTCTGGGGGCAACTACTAGCATGTAAATACCCCACCCACCTATAAGATGAGGTGAAAACGCTGACATTGATAAAAGTCTTATAATACTAAATCACCCAAATTTTTATAGCCTAAATACGAAGAGAATAATTTCTGACAGTGTAACTGTATTGCTAGTGCATTTACACGATCTTTCTTAAGATTGTCAAGCACACCCAAGAAAATCATTTTAGGTCACTAGTGGCACCAATAGCCACAATTCTTGCAAGGCTAAACACAATTTACCTTATAACTTGAATATATGTTACCATTTATACCTGAAACTTACTGGGAATAATATACTTAGTACGCCAAACACAATTATAATGCATTAAACTATCTAGATATTCTAGGAAGAGTTACTGCCCTTGATTATTTTTACCATTGTTTTGTATGGAAAAATGCAGTAAATAATAATAGCTCAATAAGTTAAATTTGAAAACTTATTTTCTAAATAGGATCAAATCTATCCTGAACCAATACTATACCAAACTGCAGATCAAAAGGGGTACGTGCATTAAGAGGCTATTTTGGCCCCCCTATGAGGTCAAAAAATAAAATTTGCTCTTCACAAGTTTATTCTTATTAGTTTATTAGAACAATAGCCAAAGTGTCAAGTTCTCGTATTGATTCGACTTTTACGGTTGCTATGGTAACAAAAATGGCCGCCAGAATAGGCTGAAAATAGGAAAAAGGCCATTTTGGAGCAAATTTGAGAATGTAACAGAGGAATTAATATAGAGCAGAAGCAAATACCAAAAAAAAAATTAACAGATGATGAGAATTATCACGGCACATAATATATTAAAAGGTTTTTTTGGTATTTGCTTGTGCTAATATCTTATTCTTAAAAAATCGGTCTCCAAAATCCTCAAATTTGGCATAAAATAGCAATTTCTCTATTTTAAGCCTATTTTTTTAGCCATTTTGGTTACCATAGCAACCGTTAAAACGAAAATAAAGGCAAGAATTTTACACTTGGGCTATTCTTCTAACAAAACACTAGGATGAAATTGGTGAAAGTAAGTAAGGGTGCAAAGATCAGGAATCGATACAATCAAGTGCCACACCTGACCCAGGAACTTTCAGTTCTTTTGCTCTAGAGGGGGGCCAAATAAGCCCCTTAATGCATGTACCCCTTTGTTTCTGCTACATATTTCTATTTTTTGAACCACCAGTTGTTGTCCCTTAATGGCAAGACTCACACATAGAAAATGGATCTATAATCGAATTTTCCTCCAATAACTTGCTTACGAGACATTTGGTTTTACACATCTTTGCAGCATCTTTTGTATTGCTTTCGCGATATAAACTACTGCATGGAACATGCATTATTGCCATTGATTTTGCGTCGTTTTAAGATTAAAAATCAAAATAATAGGCCTTATAAATAAATGAATCAATGGTCCCAAAATATTGGTGAAATATTGAAATTTCCTTCATTTTATATAATTTGATGACGTTTGCATTTGTCTTCCTGTATCACCCAACATAAATGTATATCTGCATTTTATTCTTTCATCAAATCAGAGTAAATGATCATTGACAAAGTGGATGAGGTACGAATATACTGACAATCTTAATGGCTTCATCAGAAATGATGACTATTCTAAATCTAAACAGTATGTAGCTTTTAAGTTTTCTATATACAGATATTATGTATCATCCTCCTGCTTTGGTTAGATTTTCGTATATGCTTTGGAAAACTAATGCTTTTTGTATCTTGTTAGTTTTAGGTACCCTAACACTTTAGATAAACCAAATTAATCTGCTAAACATCCTTTTCAGGACGACCCTGCAAGACATACTGTAACCTACAGATTATTTCATTAACCTCAAATAATAACCTTATTAACTCACATTTTCTCGTCAAAAGCCCGCCCTATAAATTCAGTCTCTTACTCAGAAATAAATGTACTTTAATTTCATACCACTTTCAATTACCTTATTGCAATTGAAGTTATAAATTAATCATATTTTTCCAAGAACATGTTTCTAAAATACACCAAATAAACAGGGCCTGCAAATGGTTGACATTTTTTCTATCAGATCTAGATTATAACACACCAAGATGTAGACAAAATATTGTATGTGTTGAATCTGAAGTCATTGGTAGTGATGACAGTACAATCAATATTATGTTGAACCTGTCCAGTTCTCAGAAAATTTAGCATATACAGTATGTATGATGTTTCTCTAATGGCAACGTTTATATAATGGAAACCTCACAATACTTTGATGTGATTCGCGTTTGAATTCCAAAAAGATGACAGCAATAAAGCATAATAAAAGAGAACCACTGGACGATACTACATTGTTCTAGAACTTAAGTGGTTCCAGAGACGATTTTTTATGTTTTAACTATACAAGCCAATGTAAAACATGTGATCCCCCTGGGTGGAGCCATTTTTGAATAAACTTGGCAGCTCCAGGCCTTGTGGGTCAAACAAGAAGGGTTTTGTTCTTTATTTAAATAAACCTATATAGCCTTCGTGGCTTGTTTTTGTCTGCATGGCCATTATTTGAACAGACTCAGTGGAGGTCTACTTTGTGATGCTACATACTAAATATAATGGGCCATGTGGTTTCAGACAATATTTTTTTCATATTTGCTGTAAAAAACTATATAAAACCAAGGGCCATAATTTCAACAAACTTGGTAAAGTAGCACTAGGTGACGCTATAACTCTGTGAATATTGTTTTATGCTTTCCCTATTAAAGCATATGTAAAACACGTGGCCCCCAGGATGGGTCCATTTTGGCAAAATGGGCATAATTTTAACAAACCTGGTGGAGGGGTCTACTAGATGAAACAAATACCAATTATCAAGGCTGTATGCCAAGTGGTTCCAGACAAGAATATTTGCTATGTGTACCTTATATAAACCTATGGAAAACATGTGAATCTGGAGCGGGCCACAATTGGCCCTAGGACCATAATTTTAACAAAATTAGTAGAGGTCTACTAGATGATGCTACATATTTAATATCAAGGCTCAAATGGTTTCAGACAATATTTTTTCATGTTTCCCATTTTAAAAAAGCAAGTGAGTATGGTCAGGAAATACCACAATCACACTCTGCAGACCAACCCACAGCCTATGTTAAACATGTGAACCCAGAGGCGGGACAATTTGTGGCCCCATGGGCATAATTTGAACAAAAAAGAAAAATATCTACTAGATAATCCTACACAAAATATCAAGGCTATCAGCCTTGTGGTTTCAGGAAAGAATATTTTTAAAGTTTTCGAAAATCTATTTTTACCCAAGTGATCTAGATATACTATTTAATCAATTATTTGAGAGGGCCATATAAGGACTATTCCTGTCAGCCAAATTTGATTAAATTCAAGCCATTATTTTAGGGTGAGATATCGTTTGAAGCAATTGTTGATGACGCACGACGGACAACAGACATCCAACGATCACAATAGGTCACTTTGACCTTATGACTCAGGTGGGCTAATAAAATATACTAAATATTGAGATTTTAAATATGTCTATTTGACCTTGACCCTTGACATTTAAATAGGTCATAACACAAATTTTAACTCTGACATACAAAGAGTGTAGACTTTTACTTATTTTGATGAAACAAAATTGACGAAATATGGCAATTGAACTATTTCAAAATAGATAAAAAAATTTTTATGAAAAGTTTGCATTTTCCTTTTGCATTGAAACTATTTGCAAACAGACACACGGACAAACACAGCTTTTGGTACATGTATCATTGGTATTGATAATGTATTTTAAATGTTGTTTTCCAACCAATACCATACAAGACATAACAATATTGTAGTAACGTGTCCTTATGAATAAATGCAATGCTCTAGACCAACTGTATACAGCATATGCATAATCCTATATAACGTGTATGTACCGTTCAAGGGCCTAAACTGTGTAAGTACTCATCTTCGACGATGTCATTAACTGGATTCTGAAGTCGTACATACAGACAAATATTTTGGTATATATGACGCTTGATGTTAGCACAATCTTACCTGCAAAGTTCATAAGGAGAGGAATTCTGGCCAGTCGTATGTGGTAGTATAAAGCGGTTATCATCTTGACGTGATTCAAACCGAAGCCGTTACGGAATAGCTCACGCCTCGCTTGATTGGGGGTATTTATTCCCCTTTGGTGGCAAAGAATAAGTTGAATTTAAGTATGTAAGACTAGTACTTATAAGTTAAGCTTCAAACAGGCACAAACTATACTTTTACTAATAAACAGATACATAAAATACGCATTTTTTTGTGATTTGGGGGTATGCCTATTTGACCTTGACATTTGACCTTGAGAAAGGTCACAACTTGATTTGAAGCTTGACCTAAAACAAGTGTATGCTGTTGCTTACCTTGATGAAAAAAAAAGATGAAACTTGCATTTTGAACTAAGTTATGGTTAAAAATTGTGTTTATGAAATATTAGCATTGCCCTTTTACATTGACACTATTTACAAAAAGACACACGGACAAACACACCTTTAGGTATCGTACATGTTGAAACTATATTTCAATGTTGTTTTGTAATCCAATACCATATAAATCATAAAAAAATATTTCAATTATGTATGCTTATTAGAAATAAATGCAATGCTATCTGCCAACTGTATGCAAAATTCTAATAATCTGTTATAATGGGTATGTACGGTTCAAGGGCCGTAACTCTGTTAGTACTCATCAGCGACGATGTCATCAACCGGATTCTGAAGCTGGACATACAAACAAACATTTTGGTATATGTCACTAGATGTTGCACCGATCTGACCAGTAAAGTCCTTAAGGAGAGGACTTTTGGCCAGTCGTCTGCTCTACTACAAGATGTTTAGACCTCAACTAAATAATATGTGCAGTGGTTTTCTTCCCGCCAAAACATGAAGACACCCAAGATGTTTTGATCTAAACTTTTAAATATGTGCATTGAAATTCTTCCCACTAAATAATCAAGAAACCCAATATGTTTTGATCTCGACTATATAATATGTACATTGTATTTCTTCCAGCATAAACATCAAGACACCCAGGTTGTTTTGCCCTCAACAATTTAATATGTAGCCTACATTGATTTTCTTCCAGCATAAACATCAAGTCACCCAAGATGTTTTGACTTCAACTATATCAAATGTAGATTGATTTTTCCAGCCAAAACATCATGATAACCATGATAACATCAACTTATCAGACATGGAACACTTTTAAGACGCGCTTTATATACAGCGCGTATAATCATAGTGAGTAATATAAATTGACACACACGTGCAACTTCATTCGAATGGTGTTTTCAATTAACCACATATGATGAACATATTGGTATTGGTTATTTTGGTAAATAATTAAAAAGCGTTCTTTAAGAGTAAAATGGCTGATGTAAACAAGTTGAATTGTACTATTTCTCGATAAAAAAGGATGCATTATGATTAAAGATAGGTTTGTCAAATGAACATGAATCAACTTTTAAGTATCCACCCTACAGCTCTGCGGCTAGAGAGATAACAATTCAGACAGACTTGTATTTAGGTTTGGTAAAGTGGCACCGTACTCATTAAATGATTGTTCGTACCAAACAAAAAGGGTTGATATTTTCTGTCAGCGTCCCTTGTCTTCATAATGCTTTATCGTTGAACCTATTCAGACAGCTATGATTGCGTTTATTTTAGCAATTTGATAATCTGAGATTCTGTCTGCAAAATGTCGTTGGTAGGTGGCAGTAGATATATGCTGTTTGGCTTCTACATGCTGGAATCTTACTATTTTTGCAATTGATTTTTAATTGGTTTGATTTATCAATGATTTTACATTGTAAATGTCGCAAGCATTATTGACATGTTTGCATGGGTACAGTATAAACCAGCGCTAAACGATGTGGATAAAGCTGTTTGCTCAAGTCATTTAATTGGTGAGGAACTAACCAGTTTGTGAAAGGTTCAACGCGGACTTTTGCTGCTTCAGGTGTTCATCCTGATTCTAGGGACTGTAAAGGATGCTGCATATTCAAACGTGACTTAGTAGTACAGTAACACCTGTGTAAAACAGCCACTCTCAGAAAGAACAAAAAATGGTTTTATTTTCACTACAGCTGGTGACTGGGAGTGTGCGGCGGCGGTAGTACGTCTCCCTGCCCTTCACTATAGTGTAGATTTTATTTTCCTGTCCATTGGGATCATGTGTTTCATTGTGGAACTTTGAAACTGTTCGAGGGTTACTGATGACGCCTAACTGGCAGAAACTAGCTAGTCTGGCCACGGAAATATGCACACTCTAGTTTCAGTTCTTTGGTGCAGTCTTTGCTCCCAAGTGATAAAAGGGTATCATATTTTACTGTATATCAAAACACCAAATAAAGTAACTTTAAATTTATGAATAGAGCAAACATGTAGCAGACTGCGTTGACTGATCTAGGTATGATAGATACCGAACTGCCATACACCTACGACTCTGTCAATAATTTACTTATTTCAAACGTTGCATACTGAATCTATGAACCAATAAAAGTGCTGTTTTATTATCACCGCTAAGATTGACAGTATATGTACCTTGGTGATATTTTAAATATCTGAATAGGCAAGCATACTGTTTCCTCATTTTCTATCTCTACTTTCAGAGTATATTATCTTTATATATCGATCTCAATCGATCAGGAACACATTCTATATTGTATGTTATTATATAACTTGTATATTGCAATACTAAAGTCAACGGCCGTTAAACAGCTGACAGATCAAGAAAAGGGAAGTTTGACAGTCTCTTATTCAATCTGCCTAAATTTTGAGTGGTTGTGGCTAGGATAAAGTGTAGTTGACACCGTATTTATGAGCTCAAATCAAACCCTACTTTTTAGTGCATCTAGCAAAATGAAAATATTTGGAAAAATTGCATATTAATGTCAGGACCTGAGAGTTTAGGGGGTGGGGGTAATTTTTGTGACCAATTGTTTTTTCGCAGAAAGTCAAAGTTTCGTCAGATATTCATCTAAATACATGAAAATATAATGTTTACAGCATAACACATGAGACGAAAGTGATGCGTTTGCATCGAATTCAAGTCTATAATGTTTCATTGTTTTTATAAATAAGTATGCTGTCCATGCCTGTAAATGTCTTACACACAGATTATACCTGTTCTGTTACAAGTCCAATCAGTCAGGTGTATCAAAACTACAAACTTTATACACGCCACTGTAAATAGATATCAAGATACAGGTTTGAACAAAATTAGCGACTAATAAGCTTTTATAATTAATTGCTTTTGAGCATTTTGACAACCTTCCCTTGCCATTTTATATGACGTGTGTAATGTAAAACTACAACAGTATTCAAAATGATTAGTTTGGTAACTGAGGGGGGGGGGGAGTATTTAAAAAACTTTTCCTATTTCCTTTACGTTGAAAGGCAAAACAGAGTTTTCAACCAACTAATTAACTTTTACATGATGGGTTTCAACAACTTTAACAGCTGAACGATTCCAAAACCAATTTTAGGGCTAAGGATTTTTTTATTTTGTTCCAAATTAATAAGACCTTTCTGTACTCAAAAAGTGCAGGCCCAAATCAGACGCCACAAACACTGTAAAATATGTGCCTGATTTGGGACTGCACTGTGCATACATGTATGTTCCATAAAAATGACGCTGGGCATGTGTGGGCAAATGTTTGTTTCCTGCTAGAAGGCTGAAATAACAATATTGGTGACCCCTCAAACAACAACGTATCAAGGATAATAGAATATAAGAATCAGTTTGACGTCCTGCCAGACAATATTTCATAATTGAGAACTCTGCCTAGATGTTTTGATATTCGATCAAATAGAATACAACAATACAAGCCACCGAAAAATGTAACCTAAAACAGACAATGTATTTATTGACCTAGATAAGCAACAGTTATCCTCTTCAAGCTGTGGATTGTATTCGTATGCACAAGTCATTTGTAACCATTACCCCTCAACTACAGGGTAGGGCGCAATGACAGGGCTAAGTTGCAAGACAATGTCTTTTTGAGTATCCCCGCAGTGCAGGGAAAGTGCAGGAGTTGTTATATTTGGATTTAGATACCAAGCATATAACCACCAGCGTGTTCCAACAGGGAGGGGCTTATACCAGGGCCTTGAGGAGTGAAAAGTCGGAAGTCCCGCTATTACCCATAGGTTAAAGGACAGTGGTTGCAAAGGAATGGTGCATTATCGATCTTTACACACGGTATGTTTTGGGTACCCAATAATGCGTGTTGGTTGAGACTGTGACGAGAAAAATAATGTTTGATTACTCCCTTGCACCTAAAGGCCTCTTCATTGAAACACAATGCATCCAACTTTCAAACGTATGCACAAATGACATTTGTTATATTGCATACAAGCCGCGCTCGTTATCAGAAACCATCTAAATACTGTCAGGGCTTCTCTATGTACAGTGTACTCGTATAGATGGTACAGAAGCCTTCGTGCAGTCTAAATAATATTTGTGATGTTCAACAAAAGAATCTAGGGCAAAGATTTTACCTCCTATGTTGTTCGTTTTAAAGCAGTGATTCTGTTGATGTTGATGCATTGTTTCTTGTTGCTTTCATTGTGTGTGGGGAGTTTTCTTGTTGGGTCATTGTTTTAAGATGTGGCTCTTAGTGCCCTTTCTAGTTTCTGCAATTATATTGCTGAGAGAGAGAGAGAGAGAGAGAGAGAGAGAGAGATGGTTGCTCTGTTTTAATTGTGTTCTTGATGTAGTGTATCTCCCTGTGTTCTGTATCACTCCCTCGCAGTGCCATTGATTGGTTTGTGTTCTTTGATTGTGTCAATGCTGGACACACTTATCTAGCTTTTGGATGCCAAATTGATGTATTACAGAACATCATTCTAACAACCACATTGTTGTCGCCCTGCGCTAACACAAACTTCCTATGAAATACCATGATACCCACTTAACAACATGGTTTGAGTATACGCATCTACACATACTACAGACGAAAAGAGACGCATTACATAGCCATTATAATACTATTGTTTTCTAGACCCCCTTTTCAGCTAAGAACAGTTCAAAATTTAAGAGCACATATAATAGCATATATCGGGTAATATTTTTCCATTAAATTTTCATAAAGAATGATGAATGGCAAATTTGATATGCACTTAACTGTTGACCTCCAAATGTAAAACAATGATAGGCAACAAGGATAGACATTTTAAAATGGGTTTGCGACCAACTAAGTCTCAAACTAGTCTTCTGAGATATCGAGACTAGCTAGAATATAGAAATTTTGCATGTAGCAAGTTAAGGAAACACTTCTAGCCAATATGCGAACATAAAGGCACTGATTAGACTGCGCAGATGCAGAGGCAGAAATCTTTTTATCATTTGAAATATTTATGAGAATATGATACTACATATAGGGACATACATTATGTTGGTCCTGTTCACCTGCTTTGCTGTGATAACAATTGACACGTACAACATATCGTTTTTTATATAGAAGGGTAAATCTGCCTATTTAACGTATACGACAACTATGCAATTTCAAATATTTTATTGCCTTTTTTGAAAAAAAACAACAACAAACATTTTTGCTTCAAAAGCGGTTTGCGATTTGATTTGTTTTTATATTTTTTTTCAATTTACTGAGAAGGATATTAAGCACTCATATTGGCACCATCTCTAAAGTGGTTTACCATCTTTATAGTATCAAAGCTATTTGTTATTCTTTAAATAGAGAATACTAGGTGAGTGTCCTTTGATATCAAGTTTACCAGGCAAGGCTTTGAGAATGCTTGTTGACATCGCGAGGCTTGCCGAGCGATTCAACATGCGTTCTCAAAACCGAGCCTGGTAAACTTGATATCAAAAGACGCGAACCTGGTATTCTATTTATCAGTTTACCCATTGTTGAACACTCTTCAAACTAGCAATTATGACGTATTTTATCATTTTTGTGTTGATTCAGCGTCATCAGCGACGTCATTCAAAAAGTGCAACGTCATCATGACCTGATAAAGGTAACATGCCGTGAGATAGGAAACGTTTATTAGGTTATGTTGAAACAACTCAGTTAATATTAAAGCTGCATACTCTGTAACTATGAACATTTTTCGAAAAAAATATTTTCTTTTTAAATCATTTGTAAAAGTAGAACTAAGTTATGTTGTCACAATAAATCTAATTTCTACAGCTGAAAACTGCATGGAAAAGTGAATTATCTTATAAAAACAGGTGCTTTTTCTCTTAATTGTAATTATTTGCATCCCTCCAATAATTCTAGACAGGTAATTTTTAACATAAAAGCTGTTGTTTTGGTACTAATAATTTGTTAATTATTACGAAAAAGGTAAAATGTATACCTGAATTCTAGTATTTTTACTGTGTTCTTGAAAAATAGAAACATTATTTCTAAAATGAAAAGATCAAAAGTTACAGACTATGCAGCTTTAAGGGTTATAAGAAGCAATATATTCACCATTGTATACCTTGCCACTAGTTCGTTCAAAATAGTTTTTTTTGTTTTTCAAACTAATTGAACATAACATTACTTAAAGGCCCGATACATATCTGTCAAAATAGATGGCTATTAAGTTTAAAGTGATAAGAGACTGCATGCAGCCAAATCAAGCACATCCAATGACTCAGCAGATTGCCAGGGGCCCGCACGGGGAATTTTATAATCAGCTATATACCTAGTAGTGGTACATGATAGGTACAGGTATAGCATATCCTCTAAAAGCAAAACTCTTCAAAAGCCTCTTAATGATCCCATGCAAAGAGCTCACACTCCTCTCATAAGGACTAGTATTTGATCTGTCAAGTATAGTGATAAAAAGTAAGATAATTGAATAATCAGCAATGACGCCACTTTTATGCTATAAAATATAGGTCTTTAAAGGCAATATAGTTGTGACAATCTCTGGTAAAATGGCAAGCTATTTAGTAGTGCTTTCTGGTCCTCATCTGCAATAAGAGATATATCTGCTCAACAAGACAAAAACATTATTAATATCAATAATATATATCAATATATGACCTATATCACGAGAAAACGAGCTCTTTAGAACATGGTTATGATTACAATGTACACAGGCTCAAATCAGTCTGTGAATCTTAGCAGTTTGTTCATCAACATTATTGTACGACTTGATCAAAGAGACCACTACTGGATTTATCGTTTTGGACCAGGCTACTATATACACAGAACCAAAAAATAAGAGGTAACCCTTGTATTTTATGTTTTATTTTACCTAAAACACTTAAACAAGATGGAGTTCAAGTCAATATTGGGTGTAACCCCCACTCGCAGCAGCACATGCATTACACGTGTCGGGGCATACTGGAGGGGATACAGCGTACCGCTGCTCTCGGAATCTGCTGCCATATCTCCTTAGATGTAACACCAAGTTCCTAGTTCCTGGAGAAATACGACGGTTCCCTTATTATAAGGTTCTGCATAAATGTATATATAGTATAATTTATTGTAAGGGACTCATGTTGTAATTTCCAAATAGTTTCAAAAGTTCAATAGGGTTCTAACAAAAGTAAAAGTCAGCACAAGGTATTGGTTATCGCTTTGTTGAGCAATGAAGGCTCATTTGAGTCTGCACAAATGCACATAGTCACCAAAACCTTCTCTGCTCACAAACACAATGTAAGCACCCGAAGCGTCTCACGACTGTTCCAATGATCACTTTAACACTGCCTACTAGTGTCGTCTATTGATAACTTTTGCAAACAGTTTAGACACAGATCAGGCCCGACAAAACGTTAGGCTTGATCTGGATCCAAACTGTTTGATACTCTGATGATATATTCCTGAAAGCAATTTTCGAAAAATTATATTTTGAAAAAAATCAGAAGACGACAAAAACATGAACACTTGGCCAGTGGACTGTCGAGTTACTGTACGTTTTGCCAGTGACCCATCACTGGTTTTGCATAATCATGCGATGATGGACGAATTAACACATTTGTCGTTTCATCAATTGGCTTTACACGAAACATTCTTCGTGATGTAGGCAAGTACCATTTCTCTCTAAATACCCCCCTTTATTGTTTTCATGTTGGCAACAATATTCACTGATGAACATTAAGGAAGACAACAAACGTTGTATCGAGCAATTCAATTCCCTTGACAAAACAGCAAGAAAAAAGTCATAATTGCTACATTTGAGCCTGTACATGCGACGGAGCTGCAAACTCTCAGGCGAGCCTGCGCATATGCGCAGTCTCGCCCAAGCCTTCGCTGCTCGTATTCTCAAAATATGGCTCTAGATAAAGACTAATGCAAAAATTTAAAACTCAAGCACCACTGGATACGCAAGCATAGCGTTCAAGGGAGGCTTTTGCGCATATGCGATAAGTACTCACATCTAATGTACTTGCCCATTTGTACATGTGGATAATACTATCAAAATGCTGAATCGCACATTTCCCAGATCGAATACAATGATATGTTCTATACATTATTGCTTATTAGGTTTTCGGAAAAGATCCACTTATCTAAACTTGACTTTCGATTTCATGGAATGAGGTATCACCTTTCGTTTTTTAAACGAATTGCTCTCAAACACGAAATGTCTATCGTCGTGAGAGGACCTAGTTGTGATGCTTGCGAACAACAAAGACCAGGACCAACCTGCGCATTCACTCTCTTGAAATTATAAAAGCTAAAACTTTCAATATTCAAGCTACATTGTAGTCAGCTTCACCAGAAAAGTCTTGTGAATTTTTACGTGGCAAGTTTGACTAGTTTTCCACCATATACGCATGAAGCAACTCGCTGGTTGGGCTGCGCCGATGCGCAGGTTTCTCTGTGCCTTTGTTTGTCTGTCGCATAAAACAAAATCCTAGGCGCAAATACATGTACAGGAGTAGATGGAATGCAACACAATCTGATCTGCGTCATTGCCACTGGTGGTGAAAGTACATAAACTATTTATATCTGCGACATGCAGTTGTTCAAGATTCTAGGAACATATGTGATTTCCAACAATGTGGCATTTTGAAAAGTGTAGACTAAGACGAGCCTGTGAAGCCTCCTTTTTAACTTAGAAACTCCAAATGATGTTCGGACAGTAGCTTAACAGTCATAGAATATTCAAGCGACTAGCAAATGCTCTGATCAGTCTGCGCGTATGCGCAGGCTGGTCTGAGCCTTTGCTGGTCGCACATACCACATTGATGAAATATCATGTCAAGGCTCTATAATCGTTGTAGCTGAGTAAACTGGTTAGCCTTTATCCCTTGCCGCAAACTGCACAGACTGATATGGTCGTGAATTTGCTCTTTTAACCCATATATGTCTTACGTCCCATCCATCGGCGACAGTGTAGAATCAGATCAGACGCCGCATGCACTTTTAAAATTTGAATGGAATAGTAAATTACTACCCAATAACCATTCGAAATGGATTCATCCTATTGATAAGGATGGGAAATTCAATTAGGCAGAAATGGGTTAAATCAGGACATCAAACAAAATAGTTTTGCACGGATGCGTTAAATAACCGGGGCCAAAAATTACAATGCCACCTTAAAGTTAAGTACCGACTTACTTAAGAATTGATATTTCGACATGGGGAGCACAGTGGCTCAGTGGTAGAGTGCTTTACTCGAGACAGCGGAATCTAACCAAACGAAAGATATATTGATATGATATTTTAAATGTTTAACCCTTAAAGCGCCAAGGAAAAATGCATTTGTAAATGTCGTCTGCTGAAGTCGTCTGCTGCAAATAATTGCCTAGAATTACTGACGAATTAAGTATATAAGCAAACAGCGTGGACCCAGAACAGACTGCTCCCATAGGAGCAGTCTGGTCTGGGTCCACACTGTTTGCCATAGAGGCTTCTTAAACATTTCAGCAGATGAGAAAAGCAGACGACTTTTGTCGCAATTGGTGCTTTATGGGTTATAAGTTTCCTTGTTCAGTGATGTCATGGTGATCTACAAAATACATGAAACTTTTGATTTTTAAGAAATTTGAAACGTTAATTTTCGCATCCTAAAACAATAATTAACCAAGGCAGTGCATTGTGCTTAAGTTTCAAGAAATCATTGCAATTTTGGGACCAGACTCTCATTGCTCTATTTGCTCTGTGCGCATTCTCACCTCGTACAGCGGACGTCACCACTGGTTCTGGCTTTGGTCAACGCCAGTCAGGTCATATTTGCCAATTGTTATTGATGTCTACGTCATGACAATGATAAATTGGTTTGTGTTTCATAACAATTTGGCAGCGGATAGCAACCATCTTAACAGAGAAATGACCAAACACGTGACAGAATATTACCATAACCAGAGCAATGCAACTCCATATCCATGTATGGTATTTTTCCAAATATCCATACTGTGTCCTTTAGATTTTCATGTTATCAACAACCCTAAACACGGAACTGGACCGATCCAATGGATAAGAGTGGGAAATTCCATTATGTGGAAATGGGTGTATGGATATCTGGAGCTAGGAAATACTTTTCAATGGACGCAAGAGGGAGTTGAATGTTCGAGCCATTGACGTGTTACCGTTCAATGTTTTTTAAATCATGTCTGATGGAATGTACCATGCTTAACAATTGGGATTGGGTTGAAATCTAAAAAGTAAACTCCGTAAGCAGAGAGTGGAAAATCTGATCAGACGCCACAGAATGCGGCATCTGATCTGGTCCTGCACTGTTTGCCGATGTCCTATAATAAGACGCTTGGCTTTTTGGTATAAACTCTTTGTAATGTGAAATGTCATAAATGGCTACTTTCTTAAATGGTGTAATGTACTATTTGCTGGGATAATACAATTGGCAGAGACCGTAATACATGTACAATCTATTTCAGAAAGTATAACTCGCCGGTATGCCTTTGATAGGCCCCTGAAGCCACCATTAGTTCGGAAGGAGGAGTTAAAAATATATTTTCAAGATGGCCGCTAGTTGTCATATGACATCACTGGTTATTTTGATAGAATATACATTGCAGCTATATATTCGATGTCATGGCGTCACAATTTGAACAAATCTGAACCTTCCCATCGACTAATTGGTCGATATGAAATTCAGTTCACAAATACATTAGAACCATGAAGGTGCCATTCTCACTATAGCATGATATCTCCATTGTATTTCAGTGAATTAAGGCTTGGTTTTCATGTGAATCGTCTGCCAGCAGACAATTCACATGAAATATCAAGCCTCACATGTTTTTTTCAAGAAGCAGAAAAATAAAAATAAAATGTTGTCAAATGCAAATTTTAAGTTTTGAAATGTACTGCGTGTTTGCCAATTAGAGCGTTTATGGCTACTACATGTATGTCTGAAGACAATGTTTCAAGTATAACAACATGAGGAGCTAGTACATATAAGCAAAGTAAAACTTTGGCAGCACAAATGACTCTATGATCATCGAAAAGGATAGGGGAAACTATCAAAGGGAATTTAGTATATGAACAGGTGAAAATAAAAGAAGAACAAACCTCTTGCTGTATAAGGTCTATCCAAAACTTTGACAGCACAAATAACTTTAGGATCATCGAAAAGGATAGAGGAAATAGCAAAGGGAATTTATTATATGAACAGGTGAAAATAAAGATGAACAAACCTCTTGCTGTATAAGGTCTATCCAAATCTTGAGCTTACTGTCATCCATGTATTTCTGTATGGCTGTTCGTAGAATATTTTCTGGTGTTGATCTGAGGAACTTGTCTTTTACTGAGGGGACGGTATACATGACAAATATGGTAATAGCGATGATGAGCTCGACGACAACAATAATGGCCAAGACGAGGAAGAACTGAAAAGATATAATAAAAAAATACATCATGAGAAGTATCCAGGCCCCGAGGTTATAAAGCTTTTTTCATGCTCAACTCAACTGAGAACGAAATTTCAACTGCTCATAAAAACTAAAAAATCGACAAATGAAGAAGTGTCTTGCTTTAAGTGTCTCAGGTGTTGTATTCATCATGCTTATAAATGTTAAAATGCCAACAATTGTTGGCATTTTAACATTTATGAGCAGGATAAATTTCATGCTCAGCTGAGTTGAGCATAAAAAAAGTTTTATAATCTCGTGGCCAGGGTTATTTAGACAATTGCAGTGCCAGTGCACGAGCTTTCGGTGCTTATCACATCAGCAAGACTAGACATGAGAGATATCGTAGAGTGCTAAGACAAATTAGAGGTCAATGCACCTGATTTATGTACTTATCGTATCGACGATGTTGCTGGCATACTCAAAGTATGGGCGAATAGGAAGGCTCATGCCAAATATAAGGCCGCTTAACCAAGCTGGACTAGTCAGCATGGGCATACGCGACAAGTACATTGTACCAAAATATCGTGTGCTAGCTCCAATGACCAATATAATGAAAATCGTTTTAGCACTATGACATATGTTTTATGGAGAAATAAAAATCTATTACTTTGTACCATAATTCTGTTGAATAAAGTAAATTCACAACATAAATACATATTCAATCGATTCTCGTTTGTCGAACTACACGCAAAAATATATGTCTTTTTGGGATTTTGGTTTGAATTAAAGATAGTAGGGATGTAAATAACATATAACTAAAAAACTTATTTATTTCCTATCAAATGATTTGTTGTCGGTACTAACCCTTTGTATAGAAATGAATTCTTCCTTCTGGTTTGATACAATACACTTGGGATTGACCATTGTGCATGTACATATCTAGGGGTGTCAGGTTATTATTAAAACATATTGAATTCTTTAAATTTTGTAAGAACATCTTCTTACCTTTACAAACAATGTAGACCTGATCAAATGCAGCATTATGTTGCATTTCATCTGGGTCTTCACTGTTTGTAAAAAATACTCGTTTAGGGGTTTTGCCTGGTACAAAGGGCTATTAGCAACCGTCTCGATGTATGACGGCTCACTCAATGAGTGATGCGATTCTAATGATTAGACACAGCATACATTTTGAAGATGAACAAAGACAACCCTGCCAGAATATAGAGATATGGAGCTATGGAAATAATTTTAGTGGCTCAAGAAGGGGTTCGAATAAGTATCATAAACGAACAATCTGAGTTCGAGCCATGGGTGTTTCACTTTAGTTTGATTTGTACTATCCATTTATCTAAAAATGGTGTTTTCTATTTATTTACTGGAAGTTCTGGATTATCATATTGGGTTATACATCATTTGAATGATTCAAGCACTACATTGACCCCTTTGAAAATCACGCCCACGAGAATAAAAGTAACATATTATGATATTTAATAATGATTTATTATTTATTACTTAATCCATTTATTTCTCGATTGATTTACTTTATCTTTGAATCCACTTTTTATGATTTTCTAAAACAATAATACCTGCTTTCATTGAGAGGCAGTGAATGTCTGGCAAATAGCGAACGCTATGCATAAGGGACATGCCTGCTGCATTTGCTACAGCTAAACAGGCGAAAAAACGACTAGCAAATACGATCGGGACATGACATTACAAGTGGCTCAACGAGCCTATACTCCTTACCTGATTAGTAGGCCTCATGGTTGCAGAAGAATTTTGAATGTTTTTGTAAAATTCTTTTAAGCTAATAATAGGGCGTAACCTACTGCTTCTTATTTTTCCCGTTTCAGTTTATGCTTCGAGTGAACGGGTATTTTCGAACAGTGTTGGTCTAAAAACAGTTAAATTAGCTGTGTGATCTACATGTACAATGTACATGTAGCAGCCGTTCTTTGGATGTCTCAAAGCTTGGTGCTGGGACTATTGACGACAACTGGTTCCATATACGGAGACTGTAGGAATAGAGATATGCATTTATTATGTGACTGTGTTATAACTTCATGTTATAGCTTCTGAAGGATCTTCCAGGAATCAGGAATGATGTGGACTACATCTTCTTTTGTTGGAGAATATTCTATTGGAGATTTACAAGCATGAATGTAACGCTACTAGTTCTACCTAAGTCACAAAAAACGAACCACGCTGCTCTTCACCGGACCATTATTAGTTTATTGATGTTGCGTTGGGTGTGTGGGTCCCAAACGAATGAGGCATAATCCGTAATAGGTTGAATCAATGAGTTGAAGCACTTTTCCTTCACGGATTTTTGACAGCTTCGGAGATTCAGCAAATGGTATTTTAGGCTGGTAGCTGCCTGCTTCACTGTGGTATCAACATTTTTATTTTATCAAGAAGAAGGACTGTTTTTGCTGAGTTCAAATAACAAATTGCATACACAAAAAAGTAAGTATGAAAAAAATGCCATACACCACAGACCAACCAAAACCATACGAGGCTTTAGTTGGGGTAATTCACACGGCATTGTGGAAGTTTGAAATGGATTTATTTGTTTGAAAACATTTATCTAAGATATGTTTGTTTCTGAAAAACTTCTTCATTTTAAATTCAATGAACGTTATATTAATATCAGCTAGTATGTGGTTTAGTCAGTTGTTCATAAAATTTTGAAAAGATGCAAATATGTTACCTGGTTAGACTTAAACCATCCTGCTTTGTTACAGCAGCTAAGTGTAAGGGGTTTTGATGCAATCAACTAATACAAGTGAGTATGACCAGGAACGGCCAAAATTACAGATCACAAACAAACATGAGCACACCGGGTAGGCGGCAATCGAAAACGTCAATATAATCGACGAACTTAGATCAAAAATCGTTCGAAACAGAGTTTTCGATTGTCAGTTGTCGCCCGACGAGGGGTAAAACTAACTGTGTTGAAACAAAAAAGTGCTTATAACCCACATGCAATTAGAGCTAAAGCAGATCACAAGTAAAATAACGGTGGAAGCATAAGAGACCAATCCACCGGTAAAAGATTATGATGGGGTTTATGACCGTTGCATTGTATGCATGCTATAGCCTACTCTTTTGTAGAGTTAAGTTATCGTTTTGAATTGATTTCTAACGATTCTGTTGAATGTATAATTACAATCACCAAAATACACTGGCTCTGATATGCCCTGTTGCAGAAGAGTTTTCAAATTAGCAATATATTTTAAACAATCGACCCTGAGTGTCTGCCAGAAAAAGAGACCATGGCGAGCACATGTCAGAATAACAAACCAGCCCATGGCACCATGAGGAAGAGATATTCGAATGCACAAATCAGACACACATAAAAGCAAGAATCAATTGGACCTCGACGGGGTTTCTGACAAAGTGAGATTCAAACCAGTCTGCTTAGCTACAGGGACTAGCTAAAAACTTGAAATGTCGCTCATAGCAAGTCTAGATATGATTCTTCCTAATAAGTAAATAATAAAGAAGCTGATCAGACTGCGCGGACGCACACACCCACCCACACACACACACACACACACACACACACACACACACACACACACACACACACACACACACACACACACAATGGGAACAACAACAGAACCAGAGAAGACATAGCCACAGTACAGGCTTTCAATGGTTAATTAGATATATGGTGCCCCAAACAAACATACTGCACAAATAATATTTTAGGATGTCCTGCATTGTTTAATTTTACTGGTACATAGGTCAATTTGGACAAAACAAAAAAAAAGCTTAAAGTTGTGATTATATTTTCTCTGAAAAATTGTTTACGTGCATTGGGCGTCTCATTTGAATGGTTTTGAATCGTCACATTAGAATGGTTCTTTGGAGTACCCACAGCATGATTGGTTTATTTAGCCCTCCAGTAAGGTTTTAATCCTTATGCACTCACGGAAGGGGTTACTAGTATACAAGGGTTAATCACCCCACTTATTAGAATGCCTGAAATAAATACCGGTATAAGGGCTATTTTATACATCATGTCTCATTTTCTCACAAAATAACCAGTCTGCTGTGTGTTTCAGAGAATAAGCAGCAATATTTCAGACATTACAAATACTTTCCAATCAGTTAGTGACATACGATGATATATTTTAGGCATTTATTCAATACGTGATTCATCATTTGTTACATTCACACAACAATATATTCATCTATTTACAGTTAAGGTCAAATAATAAGGGTCTTTGCTAGACTTGCTATCGGTATTGACACGGTCATCGCTGAACATTTGTTTTCTTAGGACGAGTTAATTATTATAGATATTCTTTTTAATCTGACCGTGTAGTGTATTGTCCTTCCAATGTTGGCGGTAGGGGGCACTCTTCATACGCTAGAAAGAGATTTGAGCCAGTGCATGGGATTTCCAGCAATGTGGTATGTGCGACCAGCAAAGCCTCAGATCAGCCTGCGCATAAGCGCAGTCTGATCAGAGCCTTTGCTTGTCGCTTGAGTATTCTATGACTGTTAAGCTACTGGCTGAACATCATTTGAGTTTCCAAGCTTAAATGGAGGCTGCACAGGCTTGTCTGAGTCTACACTTGTCAAAATGCCACAATGTTGGAAATCACATGTCTGGGCTCATTCAGTATTACTGCTTCAGGCCCCTAGGTGAAAGAGCTGAATTAAAATTCAATTTTCGTATTTCTTAATCCCGTTGCATTGAGACCAAACTATTTACATGTTTAAATCTATGGATAAGAAGGAATGATTATTTACTCTCAAATATTTGTTTATCTTGATCTATAGATATGAATGGCCTGTTTCTTCAGTTCAACATATCAAATGCTCTGTATGTACAAACATATGTACCATCACATGCTATCTTGGTATTCATGCGACCAGGCGAAAACTCAGACGATCCTCTATTTTGTACTGTTATCTCGTGAGCTGGCCCATATGTTGAAACTGATAGAAACTAAAATAAACGAACTTCAACGCCCAGATTAGCTGCTTACATGTACCTTTGGCCCTTTGTCACTTATACTGGTAACTGGAGCGACCAATAAAATAATAATAACAATAACATGACATTTTTGAATTATTATATATTTTCAACGAATAGTTTCAGCTGCTTTAAAATACCACATTCATTTGATCAGTGTGATTGTATTGTATTTAGATTGTATGTTAAGTTATTAAGTACTCATGGGCCAAATTTGGCTTATTGTGCTATATTTCTGAATAAACTTGTAAACTTTATCATTACACACCTTCTAGACTCGGAGGAGGTTGCAAAGGACTGGAACTGGCAAACAAATAACAGAGATTATTAACACATCCATGATATGAACCATGGCAGATATAATTCGTTAGTGGCCTAGATAGCCAGGTAACGTATTTGTCAATCCATGCATTTCGAAAAAGAAGTCGTAATACAAAAATATCAATCTAAATATATGTTATTTGTATTCAAAAGAATGTCTCAATGAGAACCCAAAAATAAATGTTTAACTTGATGGATAAGAAAATATTCAAAGTTTGACGCTCCAAATTATATTTTATCTGAGGCTATGCAAGTACTGTATGCCTCGTTGTGTGCTTGTATTTAGTTGATAAGGCGTAAGGTTATTGTCAAAATGTAACAGTCAAATATTTGTATCATTCACAGACAAAGCCAATTAGGAAGGAATTTATTTTCATCTACCACACAGCCAATAGTAACTTCCCTTTGAAAAATAGATCAGCCTTGTTTGAGGTCAAAATCCAATATACCACATAAGGGGAAATAGATTTTTTTTATTTCTAGCAAGACAAGTTTTTCGTGTTAAACCAAACATGTTTATTTTAAAATCAATTTATGCATAAGTTATGGCATCTGTCACAGCACAAGAATGCAGATTTTTTTAGAAAAATAGGTATATCCATTTCCCCCTTTTGAACTATAAGGCGACTGACATATATTTAGAAGCGAAGTAACTATCGGTTCAGTAGGAAGTATCAATACAATTCACAAGATTTGCGGACAGTATCTGTATATCTGTGCTGAGTATCAACATACCAGATTAACACTATTTGCTATGATGGGCATATTACACAGTTCTTTTACACAAAACCTAATACCATTGGTCGACTAAGCTAATTATAGTATTTAGAAACATTTATGACATAGAACTTTAACAGCACGCTCTGATGCATTCAAATATGCTAAACATCAGAAAGAGTAAGCTTAACGAACGCCTTAAATATTGATATAAGTAACAATAACCACTGACTACCTCATGATAAAAAATCTTCGTCTCCTATCAACTTTCTTATGGCGAGCAAAACTCTTATCAGCAATACAATCTTAATTATTTGTTTGGAGTAAGAACTTTGACATGTTCTGATGTGGCTGCATGTGTTTTATCATTTAAATGACTGCTTGTGTTTTATTTATTCTTGAAAAACTGGTTTTCCACTGCAGATATTAACAAAAGTGATAATATATATTCTAAATATACGAATGATTTCTTTTAGCTGAGGGATGTTGTCATTTTAACAGTGACCTAAGTGATAAGGAGCTGGATCATAATTCCTAGAATTCAGGTCCACTCTAGGGTGAATACGCTTTGACGACCCAGAACACTGTCCTTAAAAAATGGAATCAAAACAAGATTCGGAGATTGCAGTGGCTCAGTGGTAGAATGGAAACCATATAAACAATTGTTTATATTTTCTTGTCCATCAGGTCCAGAGGCTATAATTTTTTTTCATACTCAACTTAATTGAGCATGAAATTTTAATTGCTCATATAAACTAAAATAATGAAAAACTAAAGACTTCTCTTGCTTTCAAACTGTTCAATGTTGTATTTATCATGCTAATAAATATTAAAATACCAACAATTGTTGGCATTTTCACATTTATGAGCATATTAAAGTTTGTGCTCAGTTGCGTTGAGCAAGAAAAAAGTTTTATAACCTCGGGGCCAGTTCAAACATTTGTCTCCTTTAGGCGGTTCTTTGAATAATTACAATACATGTTTTGGTAAGAACATAGAATTTTAATAGTACACTTATCGAAAGCCCTGAACTAGTAGCGTTCAAGGCAGTCTTCACTCTGTTCTGACTTGTACTAGTGACAAAAAATAGTAAGTGAGTATGATCAGGAAATATCACAATCACAAACTGCAGACAACCCCGTGGCACCGTGAGGAAGAGCCGCTCAACCATCACGAGACACCAGGAAGACAAATTAAGTAAAGCAACCAGCTCTCTCTTCCCCATCAAGATGGTTGCAATACTAAAATGGACATAAAGTAACGTACAACAAAACATAGAACAATTACAGACTTCAACAATGGGAGTAACAATAAACAAAACAGAACCACTGCCTTAGAACGGGCAGCAGCCAAGGCCACCGGGGGGGGGGGGGCTTAAATGCATTTTACTGGTATCAAATCTTCGCCCTAGATTCTGCAGTTGTTGAAGTACATGAAATGTTCAGCTCGCATGGAGGCCATCTAATTAATGCAATGTATCATCATGGAGAAACACTCTAATCAAATTAACACACCATGATAAAACAAAGAAAAGGGCTCATGACTCACAGATAGTCAGAGCTAAAGAAAACCTCAAGTTGAGCCACGGTGGGACAAGGTACAGATAAACATCAAGCATCAACCCACCGATTAAAGCTTTACGTCGGATCCGTCATAGAGTCTGAGGCCTGACCCACCGTCATGCAATTAAAGAGGAGACCATAGCTATAAACCGTGATTGGGTTTAAAACTAGGCAAAAACGGTTTAGAAATAAACCGAGATTTCAAATGCAAATTATTTTTCGAATACGCAAACATGCAGAGTGACGACAGGCATAAACGCAATAAACTGCTATATTGGCAATAAAGCCTAAACGGATTACGCAATCATATTAACTTGATTCAAACGTGAACTTTTAATATTGTCAATAAAATGTTAAACAGAAGCTAGAGTGTCAAATTCGAGTAAACATACAGTTTTGGGCCACTATCAGCCCACCAGCTGGTGGGTTGAAAGTGATCTACTTTTAGATGTGTGCTGGTTGTTCTGTACTCAATAGAAAAAGAAACTATTCCCATACTTTAAAAAATGATTTCTTTTGCTCCGGTATTCAGTTTTATTTACTGTTGAGTCCTTATCTTTGCTTTATCTCCTTGTTGTATCTTGATTTATATGTTTTAGGAGATGATGCATTGATAAGTTAGGGGTCTTTCACGCAAACCAAATATCTATGTGTCTTGATCCACATCTGAATTAAGGATGAGGTTGGCGCCGTTAAACCGGTTTAAGCCCTCCAGTAAAATATTTTACTGACCGTTCCAAGGCGGTACTTCTTTTGTGGATCTTTTATGTTTTTGTTCTGTCTTGTGTTTGCTATGTCTTTGTGCGCGTCTGTTTATTTGTGCTTTGTGGTTACCTGCTGGGAAAGGGCTGACCTCTTTGCTCTCGTTTGTGGTGTCTAACTGTGAGTTTGTCACTTTCCCATTGGTATCCTGGGTCAGGTGTGGTACTTGATTGTATCGATTCCTGATCTTTGCACCCTTACTTACTTTGATGTGTATACCGTGTATGTTTCGGGAGCCGTATATCCAAGGACTGTTATTTTCAACCTTTATAAACATTTGGTAAAGCAGAGACTTTTTATAAGTAAAATCAATTGGAGCAAACGTAAGGGCGAGAGAGTTATTCCACTTTCAATTAATTCCCATGATCAGACTCAACTAAACCCAGTCTATGACTTAAAACCTTCTGAGTGCCTGAACTATAATTCTCTTTGATATTTGGTTTTACTATATACATGTATTAGGTAAAGAGAGTGTGTCGTGAGTAAAAGTAACTGCTTTTCTTGCTTTCTGTTAGAGGAATCTACCTTAGGCAACGACAAACTCTTATATTGCAGTTAGCAGTCATTAAACAATATACATAACAACTTCTTTTAACTTAAAAATCTTATATCTTTAAATAACTTGACAGGGTTTCACAACTAGTGAACGAGAGGCAAACTTTATGCTTTTAAACACATGTATCGAGTAACATCGAATTCCAACATTAGCAGGCACAATCATAGTTTCACTTAAGAAAACGATTTAAGAGTACATTTGTGATTACTTCCCTTATCTATCAGTTCAAATATGTGTTTTGTTTGAGCCTAAGGAAAAATGATTTTCAATTAGCCACTCTTATATGTAGGTCTGTTAATACTTAAATTTCTAAACCTTGAGTTGGTAACACTAGTAAAAAGGTAAGTTACAAATTCAAAAAGAAAAAAAATACATACCACTTTTAAAAGCAGCAAATTTTCTCTTAGAGCACCGACACAACCAAGTAAGGCCACAACAAACGTAATCCCTCCTACAGTACAAATCATAATGCTGGGATCCAGAAAGAAGTCTGTGCCTTCTGTGGCAATCCGTCCCTTGTCTGTTAACAACCATAGACCTATACCTATTATTACTGACGCAATCACCTGTAATAGAATCATTTGGTACAACATCATCAGAAAATAGTGGTACCAAATGGGTATTTATCTCGTTTGAAACAAAGGGGGCACTGGATCGCTCATCTGAGTTTAGTGTACAGTTTCTGATATAGCAACCGCTGTAAACTGGCAATACCTCCAGCGTTATATTTTCAACACATCAAATGCGTTAAAGCTATTAAAATCGCCCATTTTCCATTTATGTCAAATTATTAAAAAATGACCATTTAGTTAAGAGATGTTTAAAGCTTCTTAAATGTGCATAAGGCAATCTATCTACACCAAAGACGGCCATGCTCTTCACAAATCTCTTTCTATTTAGTTACATCAGCAGTAGGTCATCCAGTGACCATTTCTGTCCAATATTTTTGAAGTAAGTAAGGGTGCAAAGATCAGGAGTCGATACAATCAAGTACCACACCCGACCCAGGATACCAATGGGAACTCTGATAAGCCGTTATATAGCAACTTCCTCAGCATCCTTGGGCTGATACAGAGGAGGGGCGCAGGGGGTCCGGAACCCCCAGGAAAAACACAAGTGGCTATAGGTTTCCTTAAAAAATCTGGTCCAGACCCCCTCAAAATTATCTGGATCAGCGCATGGCACCAATAAGCCACATCCCAATAAGCCACATCCCTGGCGGCCATGTGCTTTAACTAATCAAACCGTAAATATGTATGACCAGGAAATGCCACAATCACACACTGCAGACCAAACCATGGGACCGCGAGGAAGAGTTACAAAACACTAACAATGACATGGCATCAATAAAAGTAAGTAAGGATGCAAAGATCAGGAATCGATACAATCAAGTACCACACCTGACCCAGAATACCAATGGGAAAGTGACAAACTCACAGTAGACACCACAAACGAGAGCCAAGTGGTCAGCCCTTTCCCCAGCAGGTGACCACAAAGCACATATAAACAGACGCGCACAAAACATAGCAAACACAAGACAGAACAAAAACATAAAAGATCCACAAAAGAAGTACCGCCTTGGAACGGTCAGTAAAATATTTTACTGGAGGGCTTAAACCGGTTTAACGGCGCCAACCTCACCCTTAATTCAGATGTGGATCAAGACACATAGATATTTGGTTTGCATGAAAGACCCCTAACTTATCAATGCATCATCTCCTAAAACATATAAATCAAGATATAACAAGGAGATAAAGCAAGGATAAGGACTCAACAGTAAATTAAACTGAATACCGGAGCAAAAGAAATCCAACAGGTAAACCCCGGTGACAAATAGAGTAAAGCCACTAAAGTTCTTTCTTCACCAGCGAGATGTTTGAAAATCTAGGAATGACACTAAGTACTGAACATTAAAACCAGGATCAAAATCAGCTTCAGTTGTTTTGAAGAGAGTTACTTAGTACACATTCGTGTCATTGTTTTTCAATTTTGCCCATACGTTTCAGAGGAGAAGCTATTTAAAATTCCGTTTATTTGTACATGAGGAAACTGGCTACGCCCCTGGTGGCCATGTTTTTGCAAAAACTCCAATTCATTAGAGCTACTTCTGTAGAAGGTCAGCAAAGGATCATTCTTGCCATATCATTTTCAGTTTTAATTAGCTGTTTGTGATGAGAGGCGCAACCAACGGCCATTTTTGGTGGATCAAATTCGTTTTACCTTTTGGTTTAAAAAATCACCTAATAACCATTTTTGCAAACTTATTTTCAATTCTGGCATTAGGGAAATGAGGCATGTCCCCTGATAGCAATCTGTTTTGGCTGCTCAAATTCGTTTAGCTATTTTTGTAGAGGTAACCAAATATTCATTTCTGCCATGCAAGTTTGATTTCTGATATTAATTTCAGGGTAGCAGACCTGGGGTAATCATAATCAGTAATTGTAATTATCTGTAATTTAATACAATTTTGAAAGTAATCATATGTAATTGTAATAATGGGTTGGCTCAAATACATGTAATGTAATTGTAATCATTGCTGAAAATATCTTAGCTGTAATTATAATTACTTTCAAATACTTTTTAAATACATTTGGCTATTTTTCTAAACCACTAGCAAATAACTGATGCGTGATGACTTGTGGTATTATTTTAATTCAGATGATTGAGAAAAGGTACACTGTGGATATATTAATATATTACACAATATTGCCTAATGTGGACAATAAATTAATAAAAGCAAACTTTAAAGATTTAGTCACTTCAGAATTAACATCAATTTTATTTAGATTTATATGCATTATGAAATTAAAATAATTTTTGATATGCTTCAATAGATGTTGTAACATGGTATAAGGTACATTTTTCTGCTAAAATTTACTCTGACAGCATTTTTATATCCCCTTTATTTGCTGGAATGCTTAGCTGATTTCACAGGTAAATTATCAAATCCAGACCATAAAAAGAAGACATCTCAAAGGTGTTAAAATCTTTTGTTATAGAATATGGTTAGCGCATGTGAAATAGGACTTATGATCCTCTAAATACCTACCTGTGTATGTGTATAAGCTGGATTAAGATTATGACACAAAAATACATTTTTTGCTGAATGGCTAAATAATAATGAGTTGCAAGTGTTTATTTCAATCAGATCACTAAAATTTCTAAGTGAATGTTTGTGCAATGGTAGCACAAGTTTTAAGCCATTTTGAATTATGTTCCCTCAAAGTTGACACTTTTGAAAAACTTATGATGATTAAAAGTAATCATCAAAGTAAATATGTTAATAATTTAAAAATAGCTGACCAACTGAGCAAAATATTGAAGTACCAGACAATTTCCAATTTACTGTTTCTTACTTTGTGGCATACACATCATCTATAAAGTAGGCAGGCAGATCTGATGTATGATGAAAAATTTAAAAAACACATTTGTATGAACTGCGCATTATGTACTATATTTTTTTAAAAAACTTTTATAAGAATGTGAATTAAACTTCATAGCTTGTTATTTTTCATTTATTTAAGAAACTGCAGTATGGGACATTGCATTATATGTGTATTAAACTGCAAAAACCCTACTCTCTTTATAACTTTAAAAGTGAGTACTATATATAGCATTATAATTTTATACGAAAACTTCAAAGTAATCAGTAATTATTTGATTACATTTCTAAAGTAATTGCTATTGTAATCATTACATTTCTACAGGTCCTGTAATTGTAATGTAATGCATTGTAATCATTGATCACTGAAAGTTACTGTAATGTATTTGAATACTTTTCAATGAATTTTGCCCCAGGTCTGCAGAGGAGACGATTTATAAAGTTGCCATGGTCACAAAAAACTACCCCCCTGGCGGCCATGTGTTTCGACTGATCAAACTCGTTTAAGCAATCTTATTATTTCGTCACTTAGTGACCATTTTGCAGTAAATTCAATTCTGGCCATTGGTTTCAGAATTATTCTTCAAACTCTCTTGGATATGTACATAAGGCAAACTGGCCACGCCTCTCGTGGCCATGTTTTATGGACCGAATTCGTTTTACCTATTTTGTAGAAGCTAGGTCATGCAGTGACTCTTTCTACCGAATTATTTAAAATTTTGACCACATTTTGTAGACGAAAGGATCTTTAAAGTGTTTCTTACTTTGATAAGCCATGACCCACAGTAATCATGTTTCTTGATGGATTAAATTCTTTTGGCCTTTTTTTTATAGAGGGTCATCAAGCAAACATTTCTGTGAAGTTTGAATAAAGTTAGCCCAGTATTATAGGATGAGCTATCATTTGAATCAAATCGGTGAATCCACACGGCGGACGACGCACGACATACGGTGGACATTGAGTGATCAGGATAGCTAAATATGGGATTACTTCGTGCTTCGTGCTTAGGTGAGCTAAACACACACACAGATTTAACCCCCATTTAATGCAACAAATGACTCGACCTCTAGCTTAAGCGGTATTCAGCTTTCTAACACAGTCAAATATACTCCAAAGACCAGAATATGAAAATAAATATATATAAAGTGAGTATGACCAGGAAACGATACAATCGGAGACCGAAGAGCAAACCATAGCACTGCAAGGACGACACAAAGGACGCTAGCAACCACATGACATAAGTAACAGAATTCAAAACAATCAGCTCTCTTTTCCTCATGGAGATGATTGTAAAACAGATCGGACACTAAGAACAGCATAACCGACAAAACAAGTACCAAACACAGAAAACATCCACAAATTATGGGAGCACAATATCTGCCTTATATCGATATTCAGGGGAAACGTTTACCAACCTTATAATGCACAGCTGTTACGACTTTTAATAATTTGGGAAGAGGGATCCTTCAGAAATGGAGATAACTTACAGCTGAATCGGTTTCAATGAGTCACTTATTTATTACATTCAATAGACAAGGCACTATAAATATCCACAAGGCTATTATCTTATATAGTAAGTGAGTATGATCAGGAAATACCACAATCACAAAGTGTATACAAACCCATGGCACCGCGAGGATGAACCACACAACAATCACGAGATACCAGGAAGACAAACTGAGCAAAGCAACCAGCTTTCTATTCCCCATATAGATGATTGCAAAACTAGTCTTGTGAATCTTAGCATGTATGGCCATGGACTAATGATCCGACCCCCATGTTATAAAACGTTTTATCATATGACGTCGCGTCTGGGAGTGAAATAACGCCATGCAATAAAATCTGTAAACCACTAGTGGTTTATCAACTTACGGGAAACGTTATTACGTCCATAACAACGTTGCGTACATAATGACGTAATTATAACGTTTTAACGCCAAAAATGAGATTTCAAAGTGATCGTAATGTCATATGATAAATAGAATCTAACATTCGTGCTCCTGTATTATTGAATTTATTAAATTCGTTGCGAAAAAGAGATAAAATGCTCGGCAAGCCTCGCATTTTATCTCTTTTCCCCAACTCGTTTAATAAATTCAATAAATCATGATCACTCATGTAAGATCCTCTATTTCTATACTCAACTCACTTGAACATGTAAATTGTTCTGGTCATATATCTTAAAATAGAAAATACCTAGAAGAACGCCATTGTCAGCTGCTCTAAACAAGAAATTTAGCTCACTTGATTGTATTTCGAGATCTATGAACATTCGTCCATGATGAAGTGAGTTAAGTATGAATATAGTTGTATAGCCTTAAGGCTTGATGTAGCAAACGATGTGGATCTCAAATGGTGACATGACAAAGTTGCCACGTGCCTAAATTACTAAGAGTATTTAAAAGTGAAAACTTACTTACCCATGAACAAAAGTTGAACACAAATAATGAATACTTTATAACTAAGGCTATAATCCGTTTTGCTACCTCGTGCTTGTGCTCATCATTAATAGTAAACCTACGCTTTAACCTTTGTTCTAGGGAGACTTTCCTAGCCTTGGAAGATCTTGACAATCTATGTTTACTTTTCCATTCACTTATTTCACAATCGATATCACTTTTTCCAAAAGAAGTTTCACAATAAATTTGATTTGAGCATTCACTTTGGTGCAGTAGTTTCACAGAAGCTGTGTCTTCTTGATATGTATTATCATCCTCTTCATACGCGATATGATTCACTTTGATATTAGGTGTTAAATCTTTTGGTGAAATTTCTGAATCTATCAGTTCACTGCTACTTGTTGGTTCAATGTCAGTCGATATATCAGTATCATTTATAACGACAGTTGTTTCAATATGCTCACATTCATCTGAAATGTATCCATACGATTCTGACATATTATCTATATCAATTTCGTCAAGTACTTCGTCTATGCCTTTCAAAGAATTAGTATCCTCTTTGTGAACGTCAACTTCTAATAACCCCTGTAATTCTTCCATTTCTTCGATTATCACATCTAATGACGAAGACAAAGACATTTGATTTTCAATCACATCAGCTTTAAGTTGCAGATCTTCAGCATCTGTACACTCTTTACTACAATCAGTTTCAATTGACTCTTCTTTCTCTTCATTTGCTGCATTTCTGAATGGTTCGTTTTTGAGATCAGTTTTTGTTTCAATTTGCAAATCATTATTTTCTGAACTATTTTGCATATCTGTTTTTATATCAGACGTCTGTATTTGATTATGATTGTGCTCTGTGTTGTTTACAGAACATGTTTCACTGATAACGTCAGAGGGTAATGTACAATTAGTTTCTCTATCATTTGGAGAAGTATCATTTGAAGAAATAGGACAGGCGTTATCTAAATTGCTCACATGATGAAGATTAGGTGTTCTATCCTCACAATTGCTTGGCGGAATGCTATCATCTAATTCTATTGTCGGACTTGTTGTATATTTATCATATGCCACTACTTTACCCCTGCTATCACAATTATATTGTCTAGTATTATCACATGTAGTTCGAGAATTCTGAATTGGTAAAACACAATTACTAACTAGACAGCTATTATTATCTAATGATGTAGCAAGACAATTGCCAACCTCAGTCGTTGAACTTGATTCCTGGTTTATATCAGGAGTTGGACTATTCATATTAACTAGATCATTTGTAGGACAGGTATGTAAGGCAGATAGAGAGTTTTGAATTGGAACAAAACTGTCTACTTTATAGGCACTTTTGGGTTTGAGACTATGGTCTGTATGATTTCCTACATTAAATTTGATTGATTTGATGTTGTTGTCAGCTCTGTGACAAAACACCTCTTCCGAAATAATATCACTTTGAGGTACGGATTCGGGAGGGTATCCTTTAACAGCAGCTTTCCCGCTCTCTTCATTGTCGTCGACACACAAAGGCACTGAAAGAAGCAAAACAAACATGTCTTACAGGGGTAAGTAGCATTCAGGAAAGTCCGTCACAATTCGAGAATCGAATCATGGCTTGGATGTATGTAAGGAGCATTACACATAGTACTATGTTTAAAAAGCTCCGTTTTGTTAGCCGGAACTAGCATTTGGAAAATTAAATCTGTAGCATGTTGGTTCAGCTCTGTTAAACTCGATTATTTTGATTATCCAAAAACTTTAATCAGCTGAATAAATGAAGTTTATGTTTTTTTTTCAATAAAATACCGCTATAGCGATATCTTATTGAAAAAACATAAACTTCATTTAAGCCGTTTGTTTTGCTGCAATAACACTTGTTAATATGTTAACATGGTTTCTGTGACGTTACCGTTACGTTATATAACCTCATCGTCACGTTATCACCCGCGTTATCAAAGTAGATCCTCGACGTACATCCGTGGTCTGATTCCATGGAAATTCGCGGAATTGGCCGAGGCAGTTCCGATTGGGATAGGTACATGTAGGTGATATTTGGATATATACACAAGAAACTGGGGGCATCGTCGTGAGAATCCATGCACCAAGGTTATACATGTAAATAAAGAATACTATGTGAGTGTCTTTTGATATCAATTTTACCAGGCAAGGCTTCGAGAATGCTTGTTGAATCGAGGGGCTTTCCAAGCGATTCAACATGCGTTCTCGAAGCCGAGCCTGGTAAACTTGATACCAAAAGATGCGAACCTGGTATTCTATTTTTCAGTTAACAAGTTGGTTCACTCTTCAAACCAGCGATTATAACGTTCCGTGTCGATTCAACGTCATGGACGACGTCTTTAAAAAAGTGCAACTCATGACGACCTGATAAAGGCACATGCCAAGAGATATGCAACGTTTATTAGGTCAACGTACAACAATGCAGTTAATATGAGAGGTAACTGATAAAATACTTTTCATGCTCAACTCGTCTGATAATGAGACTAAAATACTGAAAAAAAAAAGAATTTTCTGGCTTACAAATTCTCAGATGTTTATTCACCAGGCTAATAAGTGTTAAAATGCCTGCTATTGCTGACATATCAACATTTATGAGAATGATAAATTTCATGCTCAGTTGAGTTGAGCATGAAACATTTTTATAACCTCGGGGCCATGTCAATTACAGAGACTAGCTAGAATAGAGAAAGTTTACATCTCTCCAAAGGCGCTGATCCACTGTGTAGATACACCAGACGTACTTTAATACACGTGTAAGTAAACACCAAAAGAGGTGGCGGCTAAACTGCCAATTCTTTTGCAATTATTCTAAACTTACACTTTTGTTCTATTAACCATTTTAAGTCTAGCGTACTTTTTATGGGACATCGTCAAACAGTGAAAAACCAAATCAGACGCCACAGAACGCGGCGTCTGATAAGGCTTTGGATTCGTCAAAATGATAAGGACGGGAAATTCCATTCGGCTGATATGGGTTAAAACAACGTGACACCCACATTTTCCAGTAATAAAATGTTAAACATTTCTACCTTTTATTGTTGCATCAATACAATGTACAAGTGAACAGAACATATAATGAAGGACTTTAGAAACGCACCATCTGCTTAAATGCTAATTTGTGCCGAAAATTTAATATTATCATTATGTAAACAATGAAATTGACAAGTTCCGTCATTCAGCTTGCATTCAATTACAAAATCGAAACGTTTTTGTTTATGATAGCCGTTACGTCGCAATAATTCTGAAACAACTCAAATTCAAAAAGTCACATAGTAATAATACCTTCCATAATGAACGAAAAAAAGTTTTCAAACCGATGTTCGTTCCCGAAAGCAAAAGGAAAGACAAATCAAATCGTGAAGTTTTACGCCTCTGGCAACGTTCATTTCGTCTACACGACGTCATTACTTTTTGACGTAATTATCCGTTTATAACCTAAGGATCAGGAATAATCAAAATATTTTTATTGCCAACAGATACTCTTCAATAAGTTGCATAAAAGACAAAAGTATCGCGACATGCGCGAACGTCATCCGCCTTTTATTGCTGTTTGAAAACTTAAGACTGACGTTAGCAAAGAAAACGCTGCGAGTGGGAGCGTAATAAAACGATCATTTCTGAAACCTGTTGTGTTTTTCCATTTATTAAGACATCTGGCTACCACATCAAAGTATTTGTTTTCAACTGGAATTAAATTTACATTTGTCAGGCGACAATTGTTGAAAAACACTAACGTCGGTATTACGTCAGAATGAACAGTATGAGCAGGTCGAAATTATGGTAAGTCATGGTCCATTGTTCAAAAGGATAAAGAATAATGAAGAAAACACCCTTAAATTAACCATGTGGAAGAGACAGTGAATATAAAATGGTGCGTTTCTAAAGTCCCTCGGTATATTATAAAAAACAGGTGAAAGGTTACACAAAGCCCAGTACTATTTATCAGTTTAGCCGCCACTAAGTTTGGTCTTTCCCTTCCTCTTTACTTTGTTGTTTGCATGCAACAAAGTTATGTTTTCTTGCTACGAGGTTCTTGGTCTTTACTTCTGAGACAGACAGACTGTTTCACCTGTAACTTCTTAAAATACAAAATGGACAATTCAATACTCATTGTATTGATATATATGGGATAATCCATCAGAATGAAAAGGGTTAAATTAATAAATATGATATCATTTTCCAATCACGAAAATGAGTAAATAAAATTACCGTATAAGGCCTATTATGCGCACATGCTCCTATATGCGCACTCTGGAGGCTTTATATATTGTAAACACTATATCGACTTCTGATTTCCAGTCAATATGTAGGTCATACAGTATAATAGTCTGGATGAAAACATTGTCAATTCTGATTAGCTGGCGTCGTCATACTCGAGTACGACATAACAGGTTCGAATTGACGTCGTTTCAACCTTTTGATCACAAATGCTTGTAGCCAAAATGACCCAGTACGAATTTGAAAGTGTAACATTTTTCGCCGCTACTTCATGCCAACATTGTGACAAAGCTATTGTTACAATTTACGTAGGAATTTCGTTGCTTACATGCATAAAATGCAACATTGTGTCATCTTACGTAGGTTAGTTTGCCTTGCCTACATAAAATGTAACATCATTACATTTTATGTAATTTAGTAAAGTCACTAATATCCTTCGTAAAATGCAACATTGGAACGTTTTGTAATTGTAACGTCGTACATTGTCACCAGAAAGGGCGCATCCGTGATTTCTCGTTTATTTGGACCACGGCCTTATAAAATATGGAATCAAGGAAACGCTAAGCTAGAATCAAGACATTCAACCTCATTATTCGCCAAATAAAGACTTGTTGCAGAGTATGTCATAAGTCTCATTTGTATTGGTTGGCATTCATACTGCCTTTAAAATTTTATATTTCTCTTGAAGTATAGGAAGGATTGCCAGTTAAACGGTGTCCTAGTTTTAGTTCAAAATGACGGATGGAACGTAAAACTAATATTAGCCAGCAATAGGATGTCAATCTATCATCATTAGGAAACATAAATATTGGTAATTTTCTTTAATTTCTGTCTCAAATTCTTAACCCATAAAGCGCCATCTACAATTTCCAGAACACGACAATTTCAAATTTAGCTGCTTTTTTCAAAAATAACAAATAAGGCATGGAATTTCACGAGAATCGTTTGCTGGCAGACGATTCTCATGCAATATCACGCCTTATTTGTTTCGAAAAATAAGAAAGATGTAAAACTTATCGCCTGCTGCCGTCGTGATGGGCGCTTTAAGGGTTAATGTCAAACATGAATAACAATTTATATACAGCTCATGCTAGATTCGAAGTAGACTTGAAAAACGTTTAAACAGTACACGCAATTGGAAGCTAAAATTATTTTTAAAAGACACGTGAGTTTGATCAGGAAATATCACAACCACATATCACAGACCAACAAAACAGCCCAGGACACCGTGAGGAAGATAGGAACACAAGATTGAAGTAGTGTCAGAATTAAAGTTGACACCATCTGTGCACATGTTGTGTATCTGGGGTGCTGGATTTACTATTAAAATAGCAGTGTTGAGCACTTCAAGTCAAGTGCTCAACAGGAACACTTATGTGTAAACCTTTGTTCAGGTTTTACTGTACAATTAAAGCAAAGCTGCGAGTTCCCTAAAAAAAATAGTAAGTGTGTATGATCAGGAAATACCACAATCACATACTGCAGACATTCCCATGGCACCGCAAGGAAGAGCCATACAACAATCACGAGACACCAGGAAGACAAACTAAGCAAAGTAACCAGCTCTCTCTTCCCCATCAAGATGATTGCAAAACAAGAATGGACATAAAGTAACGTACAAAAAAGCATAGAACAATTATATTCCCACAATGGGAGCAACAACATTCAACCATAACAGAGCCTCCGTCCTTAGAACGGACAGCAGCTTAAGCCACCTGGGGGCTTAAATGCATTTTACTTGTACAAAATCTTCGCCCTAGATTCTGCTGTTGTTGAAGTACAAGAAATGTTCAGCTCGCATGGAAACCTTCTAACTGTTGCAGTGTATCATCATGGAGAAATACTCTAATCAAATTAACACACTATGATGAAACAAAAAAAGGCTCACGACTCACAGATTGTCAGAGCTAAAGAAAACCACAAGTTAAGACACGGTGGGCCCAACTACAGATGAGCATCAGGCACCAATCCACCAATCAAAGCTTTACGTCAGAGCCGTCATAGAGTCTGAGGCCTGAGCCACCGTCGTGCGATTAAAGAGGAAAGCATAGCTATAAACCGTGATTGGGTTTAAAACCAGGTACGCAGACTGTCGCATGACATCCAAGTTATATCCAACCTTTATTTAACGTTTAATAATCTTTTTGAATTGATCACTAAAATCAGGTTTTCCAACAATTCGTTTGAATTTATAAACTAAATCACAATATAATATAGGTTCTGATATGCTTTGTTGTAGAAGAGTTTTTAACCCAATGTTGTATTTAACAATAACGCTTAGTGTCTGTTGTAGAATTAGGAAAATGCTGTTCGAATTTTATGATATTTATAACATTGTTTAAATAACTTGGCAGTTAAAAATAAGTTTATGTTGTTGGAGTCATCAACATTAGAACATACTCTTGCGAAACGAATAAGCTGAGAAATATATACACCATAGGATGAAAATGCTTTTAAAAATATGCTACTCAAAAGTTATGGACATGTGCTACTGTATGTATTTTTATTGGTGGAAAAAATTGAAACTAATAAGCATTCAGAACAACCCTTTTAGTTGCCCACAAAGACCTGACAGTACGATGGTACATATGCTGCTGATGGAGCTCAAACAGAGTAACTCCCTAAACTGGGAATGGAAAGATTTCAGGTTTGATGACTATTGCCTTTAGATAGTCTTTACGGATGAGGACATGTAACTATTGGTACCAAAATGACCCTTTTTGTTTGAAATATCGATATCTAAACTTAAAATGAAATGACTAAAATTCCAAAAATGCCGTTTTGGGCTAAAAATGGCATTTTTCACCATTTGTGTTTTTACAATTTTGTCTAAAATTATTCGATTGACCTCCCAACTGTGAGAGTTGATCACAGAACTAAATTGTAAAGTCACTTAAAAGAGTTATGTTTTTAACAACTCATTTTCCCCCTAAAATGTGGTGTATGCAAGATGCAATTTAAGGTTTTGACACTTTTTCTGTTTAACAGATTAATAGAAGCAACAGACATAGCGTTGGTCTTCCCTATGGTTTGGCTGTAATTGGATGACAAATAATAATAATAATGCTGAAATCTGTAAAAATGCAATTTTTGAAAATGCAGAAATTTAGGATTTTTTTTTAAAAGTTAAACTTTTTCAAGGGCTCCAGAATTAAGTTTTGTTTTCAAATTTGTACTCTAGAAGTGAAGAATAACCATTATAACCAAGACCATAAACAAACTTGTTAGGTAAAAAATGCCATTTTTAACAAAAAACAAAAAAAAATTAATTGTTTGGCATTTTCCAATATTCTACATTTAAGCTAAGATACCGATATTTCAAACGTAATCGGTCATCTTGGCACCGACAATTGCATAAAGGCTATAACACCTGAAAATATTCCTATCACATTTTAGGAGGTTACACTGTTTGAGCTCCATCAGCAACCTCTGTACCGAACGCACTACCCCAATACTTTCAGGTTTTTGAGAGCAAATAAAAAGTTGCTTAAAATTTATATTAGTTTCATTTTCACCAATAACAAAAAAACATATTACAAGTTTATAACTGATGCAAAACTTGTTTTGAGTAGTAAAGAATACGAATGTGGTCTGTTGAGGTCCAGGTCCAGGTGAGGTTCAATCAGCTACAGAGACTAGCTTCAATATTGAAATTTAGCGTGAAGCAAGTGGAGCCATAAAAGGATCCGGAAAGCGAAATAAAAGGCGCTGATCGGACTGCGCAGATGCGTGGTCTGATCAGCACCTATGTTGTTCGTTTGCAGTAACGTCAGATTTTCTCGCGACGATGTCCATTTATAACTTGTTTCTCTTTTGCATCTATAACTTATCGATATGAACAAATTAAATGATGTCGGGGCGCCTAAGACGAGTGTGGCAAGAGAATATAAATTGTATTTACATTATCGAAACCTAGCAGAAATATTCGCCTAAATCATTAGTTAAGGGTTTAATCTAAGGTGAATTGATATAGTCTGATGCTTCGAAGCTATTAATAAAGGCAGACAACTTTTATTTGAAGATTTGTAAACTCTAGACAAGTATAGTGTTTGTTTGACAAAACGCGCCTTCATTTTAACACCGGAACTATTGCATATATCTTGGAGTATTCAGCATGTTCTGGAAACTATTTATACCTGTATTTTCCCTTCAATAAAAAACTGAAAAAGCCAAATAAATTTAATTTCAAACCATATGGTCTGTATCTTAAATGTAAAAAACCCATATCTATTCAATCGGATATTCTATGCACGGAAGCTCTTTAGCATCTGCCACTAAATAGTTTGTATACAGTTTTTTATGCATGGACTGTCAATTTTTGAAATAATAAGGATATGTTACCATGCCCCATTTTTCAAGTTTTCAGCACTTAACCAATTGTCTCCACAACCGAAAGAATAACGTAAGTCCTTAATATTTAACTAGTAGTTGTAATAGTCATCAAGCTTCTTTTATTTTTCATAATTGCTCATAACCTCAAGTTTTTTAGAAAATGTGAAAATTTATTTGTTATCCCAAACAGCGAGAAGATACTGCATGATATATTTTAGTATGGACATGTTCATGAGATTTTGGTATTAGTCAGAGAGCCAGCAATACTTTTTATCAAGTGGTTGAGGCCAAAAGGTTTGAAGGTGTGTTCTTATGTAGAAAAGTGTGCTGAATTCAAAAATCAAATTCTTAAAAAATCGGCTGGTACACAAAAGTGCTATGTGCGACGGAATACCCCTGGGGGAGGCAATTTCTCAAATCAGCCCTGAAATGGGTTACCCTATACCACGGAATCTAATTTGACCTACTTTGTATCCCCATGACAATTTTTCATTTGAGCCAAATTGTTTCCTGGGCCCCCCTGAATGAGAAAAAAATGTTCTTAAACAAAAAACTCATTTGGGCTATGTGAAAATGCATGGTTACCATGGCAACCCTGTTGTGCAATTCTTACAGGTAGGGGTGTACATACAAATTCAATCATATCTTAGCTGATACTTATCATAGACTACTAATCTTAGTACCAAATTGAAGGTTAGGCATATGCCTTTTATTCCATGACCTGAGATGCAAATTACCTAATTTGCATATTCATGAATATTAATGAAAACCTTAAAAATAAGGGGAAAATCATAAAAAAACACCATAAGTAACGGATTTCAGCCCCAAACCATCATCAAACCACCACTGTTGCACGTTTTTATATCTTCAGTGATACAATTCGACAAATACTGTCATCTATTGGTATTATATGGAAATTATCTCATTTGCATATTCATGAAAATTAATTAAAATTTTAAAAATGAGGACAAAGGCATTGCATAAACTAGAACCCCAGGGGGTAATTAGACCTGCATTGAATTCCTAGGAGCATTGCTTATTGATTTGAAATGGTTCAATGAGGTAACTTAAAATAAAAACTCTATATCCTCAATAATACACCCATTTGTTTATTTGAAACGGCATGGTTTCCATGGCAACCCATTATGCCATTTTAAAGACTGGGAGTGTAGCATCCTAAATATTTATATCTCAGCAGCATCTCATCCTAGAACACTAAATCTAGTGTCAAGTTATTTTGCAGACAAAGCACGTTTACAGGACTGTTGGATATGCAAATGATCTCATTTGAATGTTCATGAATATTAATGAAAATATTAGAAATAAATGAAAAATTGCAGGAAAATCAAGGGTAGTACTTACAAAATTAATCATATCTCACTTGATAATTGCCCTAGAGTACCAAACTTGATATCAAAGTTTTGCTAAAACATAGTACCAACACCTTATGGCTGGTTACTAAAGAAATCTAATTTGAATATTCATGAACTCTAATGAATACATTAGAAATAAAAAAAATCGCTGAAAAACCAAGGAGTTATACTTACAAAATTACTGAAATCGTACTTGATAATTGCTCTTTAATAACAAACTTGATATCAAATTAATGCTGAGATAAAGTACTCTTACCTTATGGGTAGTAACAAAAGAAATCTAATTTGATTATTCCTGAATTTTAATGAAAACATAAGAAATAAATGAAAACATTGCAGAAAATCAAGGGGTAATACACACAAAATTACTCATATCTCACTTGATAATAGCCCTAGAGTACCAAATTTAATATCAAAATAATGCTAAGACATAGTACTATCACCTTATGGGTTGTTATTTAAGGAATCTAATTTGAATATTTATAAATTACAATGAAAAGTTTAGAAAAGAATGAAACATTATGGCAAACTGAAAGGCATGTACATACAAAATTACTAATTTCTCTTCTGCTGATTGCTTTTGAGTAGCACACTTGATCTCATATTAAAAATTAATATCTTGGCTTTGATTCTATGCCAAGTTTTGACGACTAAGACTAATACCAACTGAGATATGAGCACTTTTGTAAGTATGCCCCAAAGATTTTCCTGTGATTTTTCATTCTTTTCAAATGTTTTCATTAAAATTCATGTATATACAAATGAGATTCTTTTCATATCTGCCCATAAGATAAAGGCACTAAGTCATAGCATTACTCTGATATCAAATTTAGTACTCTAGGGCAATTATAAACTGAGATATGAATAACTTTGAAAGTATATCAGCTTGATTTTTCCATAATATTTCACTAATTTATAATGATTTCGTAAAAATTAATTAGTATAAATAATAATTTGTTTTCATATGTGTCCATAAGATAAAAGTGCTATGTATTTGCATGACTGTGGTAATAAGTTTTGTACTCTAGGGCATTTATTAAGTGAGATATGAGCAAAATTGTAAGTATGCCATTCTTAATTTTTCCGCGTTTTTACATTCTTTTCTTATGTTTTCATTCAAATTCATGATGATACAAATTAGATTCTTTTCCTATCTGCCTGTAAGGTACAATCCTTATATTTTAGCATTACTGTTATATCATGTTTGGTACTCTAGAGCAATTATCAAGTGACATACTAGTCATTTTGTAAATATTGCCCCTTGATTTTTCTGCACTTTTTTATTCATTTCTAATGGTTTCATGAACATATATGATTATTCAAAATAAATAAGTTGCATATCACACCATCACATAAAAGTGCTATATCTACAGATTAATTTGATATCAGATTTACTGTTCTATGATGTGTTGCTGTTGAGATATGAATATTATTGTTGGTATGCTCCCAGTATTTTAAAATCGCATAATGGGTTGCCTTAGAAACAATGCAATTTCACATTAACAAATTGATTAATTATTGTGGAACATAATGTTTCGCCGTTAAGTGACCATTGAACCATTTGACATGAATAAGAAATGCTCCTAGTAGTTCAGTATAGATCTAAGTCTATTTACCCATTTGGGTTCTAGTTTATGCAATGGTTTTGCCTTCATTTATTAAGTTTTCAATATTATTCATGAATATGCAAATGAGATGACTTCCATATAGGACCATAGGATGAAAGTATTTGTCAAATTGTATCACTGATGATATGAAAACATGCAACAATGGTGGTTTGATGATGATTTTGGGCTGAAATCAGTTATTTGTGGTGTTTTTTTTTACGATTTTCCCCTTATTTTTTAAGGTTTTCATGAATATTCATGAATATGCAAATATAGGTAATTAGCATCTCAGGTAATGGGATATAAGGCATATGCCTAATCTTTAATTTGGTACCATGATTAGTAGTATATGATAAGTATCAGCTAAGATATGATTGAATTTGTATGTATACCCCTACCCGTTAGAATTACATAAAGGGTTGCCATGGTAACCATGCAATTTCGCAAGGCCCAAATGTGTTCGTTTTTCAGAAACATTGTTTTCTCATTTATGGGGTCCTAAGAAACAATTTAGCACCAGTGCAAAGTTGTCCTTGGGATGCAAAGTAGGTCAAATTAGATTCTGTGGTATAGGGTACCTACCTACCCCCAGGATATTCCGTCGCGCATAGCACTTTTGTGTACCAGCCGATATTTTTAAGAGTTTGATTTTTGAATTCAGCATACTTTTCTACATAAGAACACACCTTCAAACCTTTTGGCCTCAACCACTTGATTAAAAGTATTGCTGGCTCTTGGACTATATCCATCGCGCATGCGTAAAGTCACTATTTCAAACGTTCACGTGTGGCTTTAGTGGGGCTAGGTGTTAAAGATAAGGGCATCCGAGATTATACCCTGGGATAGAAAACTTATCTTACACATGTTATTATACCCAGGCTGTCACGTGAGGGTGGTACGTTGGTTGTATTGGATCTCACGCGCATGGTCCTTAAGTGACGCCATTTGTATTGCAAATTAACGCATCTCAGCGTATTCAGAAACTTCTGGCAGCCTTTTTTAAAATATAAAATTCGTTATTTTTGGTTAGCAAGAAAAAGAATACATTATTCGTGTGAGGATGGGATTGAAAAACCGCGTCCCTCGTGATCACCGTTTGTCATCACTCGGCCAAAATAGTAAGTGAGTATGATCAGGAAATACCACAATCTCAAACTCCAGACAAACCTATGGAACCGCAAGTAATTGCAACACAACAAGCATGAGACACCATGAAGGCAAAATTAGCAAAGCTGGAATTAACAGCTCTCTCTTCCCTATCAAGATGATTGCAAAACTAGAATAAACACAAAGTAACGCACAACAAAACATAGAATAACTACAGAATCTCACAATGGGAGAAACAATCAAGCAAGCCCCTTGATGCTAAACGGTGATCCTCGGGACAGATTTCCGAGTCCATCCCACTCTCACACTGATGATGGATTCTTATAATCTACTTACATAAATTGTGCATGCGAGTGTTTCCTTGTTTGCTGATATAGCAAAGTGACTTAAGCAATCACGTTATTTCATTAACTTTAACCAGCAACCAATTTTAATTAAAGTTTGTATAAAGAATGAGCGGATCTTGACAGGAATGAGTTAAATATCAGTTTGTATGCGCACTTCCTTGGGCTTAGTTAATTATTTCTTAACTAATGAAAATTGCTCGATACTCACAGCTTGCATAACAAATAAGGATATTAATCGGACTTTCCGGGGAAACTAAATGTTTGTTTTGCATATTTAGGATTCAGATTTATTAATATCTGCCAGGCGTTCTTAGTACGCCTTTTGTTTGGAGGCATTGGATCTATCTCCGTTCATACTTTTAGCATACAGTAAAACCTCTCAAAAATAGACAAAATAAACATCTTAATGACAATTTGTAGCTTAATGAAGGTCGAAAGTACTGAGAATGCTCGAGCATTCTGCAATACTTTCGACCTGCAGTAGGCGATAATTGGTCTTGAAAAACAAATTTTGGTCTTTTTTAGGGTGGCCGTTTTACACAGGTTTTACTGTATTTAGCAAGGATAGTTTATATTTGTCATGTCCATTGACTAGGCTTTTGCACAGAACCAGTCAACGTTAATGACGTCAACGTTAATTACGTCAGTTGCTTAGTTACGCTATACTTGTATATTACTCATGACCATTAAACATGTAAAACATTAAGCTTGAGTCATTTCATTGGCGACGAGGATTAACTGGGGCCAAGAAGATGTAGAAGAGAAGCAGAAATCGTTGATGAGAGAACCTAGATCATCAGGCAGAATAAAAAGAAGAAAAGAAATAAATGGAGTAGCAGAAATAAGAGTGCAGAAGAAAAGAAGCACAAAGAGAGATAAGTAGAACTCATAAGAGAGAGATTTGCCTGTTGAAGACAGACTTCTTGCATTGCATAATGACAAGATATGGTTTTGATATAAATGAGACATTCATACCAGAAACAAGACATTTGCCAATAGAGCAATTTAAGCTGAGAGATTCGCATAATGCAGATAAAGATTGGAAACTATGGCTTGAGAAAATTGGAAGAGAATTTAGATATTTTAGGACAAATACCCCAACTGACAAGAAAGATGCCCTAATAATATTTGGAGGTAGAGAAATTGCAGATCTTGAGAAATATCTGCCAGGGCCAGATGACAAGCTAGACGAGTACCAGAAGTTAAGGGAGAACTTAAACACATATTTTTCGCCAAGAAAAAACAAGTTTTTAGCAATATATTTGTTTCAAAAGCTCAGACCCAGACCTGGAGAACGAACAGTTGCATATGCAGCACCGTTAAGAGAAAAAGCTGAAGAATGCGAGTTTGGAGACAACTACGAAGAAAGACTGCTAAAACAGTTGATTGTGACTGTTAGAAATGATAACCTTATACAGAAATGTTTCAGAAAAGAATGGACGCTATCAGAATTTTTAAGACAAGCTGACAAAGAAGAAATTATATCTTTACAGATAGCTGATAAGCGATACAATGAATCTGAAAATGAGGTAAGAAGACATGATTTTCAGCAAACCTGTGTAAATAATGAAGACATACCATGTGGCTATTGTGGCTTGTCAGGGGTATATATAAAAGGCAGAGGATGCCCAGCATATAGCAAGAGATGTTATAAATGTATCAAGAGAGACCATTTTGCAGTGGTTTGTAGAAAAAACTACACAGAAAGGAAGGCATATATACAGCACACAATTTTGTGCCTTAAACCAGCATGTTAAAGCTGAAGAGAACAGAATTAGCATCAAGAATTAAAGAGGAATCTGATAACAAAATTCCAGCCAAATGTGTGGAACATCTTAAAATGAGGAGAATAAAGCAGAAGGAAGACAATTGGAGCTTATACAGGACAAGAGACGCACATTCTGCAAGGTTACAAGAGTGTGATGAAATCATTGATGTGACAAAACACCTGAATGTACAGAAAGTAAATAAACTAGTTAGGACATCCAAACGTAAGAAATCATATTCAGAACAATTACTCAACGATGATAAGACGGCAGAACACTGCAAAAGTCATGAAAGAAGCTCAAGGGAAGATGAAATACACTTGGAAATCGAAGATTTGAATTAAGTGGGAAAACAGATACAGATATTTAGAACACACTGTTTCAAGCATAAAACAGATATCAAGAGTCAATGAAAATAAGACAAAGCATACACCACCAAATATGAACACACAACGCTTTAAGGAAAGGATAAAAGCTTAGCACAATATCAATATTATTCCGTTCTTTACCTAAGCATGTGTATAATAAGATAAAACCAAACTATAACTTGCAAAATAAATGGCCATTATTTTAAAAGGCGAATCCATGATGAATAAATACTTAATTTTAATAGCAAGGAAGCTGTAGGCTAAATATTGTTTTATTGACTAATTCTTTTGTAAAAAAGGGTGAGATGTCATGTCCATTGACTAGGCTTTTGCACAGAACCAGTCAACGTTAATGACGTCAACGTTAATTACGTCAGTTGCTAAGTTACGCTATTCTTGTATATTACTCATGACCATTAAATATGTAAAACATTAAGCTTGAGTCATTTCAATATTGTTGGTCCAATGGTATACAGAATTACCTATTCTCTTCACAGACTATTTAACTTTATCCTGCCACTATTCTTTGTAATGAAAATTTCGTCTGCTTTTGCGTCTGCTACATATATTCAAGTTCACTAGATTTTTTTTCACTAATTTAAACGCAAACAATATGAACTTTGATCAGACTGCTCCAAAGCAATATATACTACTTAAGAACAAAAACAGATGAGAGAACTGACGACCAAAAGTTAAGGGTTTGTCGAGAAAGCTAATCTTGTCGCATATGCAAGTAGTCAAGGCACAACCTCACCGCTCATATACACAGAATACAGTAAGGTCCCTTTGTAACACTATGTGTGGGGTCCATAGGAATGGGCCGTATTATAAGTGAATCATTATAGAGGGACAATTTTATATACAAAGGAAAAATAGGTAACTGACCATTTCATGGTCATTAACCTATAATTTCTGTTGTAAACTTGCATGGCAAAAAAAACGGAGCCATGCCATATCTTAACCGTGATATATCCAATTACGCGTCATAACTAGGCGTATTATAAAAGGACTGCACTGAACACACACCCTATATTATATGACTTTTCACTGTAAAGGCGGTAGCTTTGAAATTAATATCTGGGCGTGGTTCGGCTATTTCATCTGCTAAACAAGGGAAATCAGGTTCTATTTATAATTTGGTGAAGAATAAATCAGTTGTTTTGGCCGCGCATAGGTGCGTGCATTTCATGAAACACACTGAACTCACATTTATTAACCCTTAAAGCGCATAATCACAAAATGTGTGTTTTTGTCGTCCACTACATTTGAAGCCTCATAAACAAACAGTGTGGACCCAGATCAGACTGCTCCTGTAGGAGCAATCTGATTTGTGTCCACAATGTTTGTCTCTATGCTTATTCAAAAAACAAAACAAAAAAAACAAAAAAAAAACACAATTTTAGGTACAGTTATTTTGCTGGCGTTAAGGACTAAATAATGTGTTTTGCGTCTATACTGAAGTAATGGCGCCGGATGATGCATTTGCTTTTGAATAAAACAACGCCTCATTTTCAGCTTTTACCTATGTATAAGGTTGACCAGTCCTTATTACGCATTCATGAGGTGCCGCCTTTACAGTATAATACCTGCGACATAACATTAATTTTTACAGCATATATGGGAGACAACCCACGTGACGTGCGAGAATGGATTGTGATAAGTATTTTTTTTTACTTTTACAGACATTAACACGAGGAGTTTTAAGTCAAGAGTTTGCGGAGAAACACAGCGTACCTACTCTATATTTGGCCATTCATGTACGTAGTATTTAAAAAAGGACCACTTTGCAACAGAAACAATATGTTTTTTGTGGTAATGCTTCACCACAGATACGAACATTACTAATTGCTCGAATCCTTCTTCACAGATTGTCATAGTCAAAGTTTGTGGACATTCTTTGTTACGTACGAACGTATCAACAGGAGACAGTAGTGAAATCAAGTCAGCTTTTACAAAATATGTGCTTAACACATACATGGTGGTTTGATTAGGATAAGATTACCATCGATGACGCAACCAACAACGAAAATATTTTTGGGAAAAATGATACAATTGCCAGTGGAGAATGCGACCAAAAAGATACATTTTACTTTGAAGACTATTTGCATATTGAAAAGCCCAAGTTCCATCGACTCCAGAAGTTTGAAAATGTGGCTAGAAGGATCGAAATTAAACTTCGCATTTAAGAATAGCTTGGCACAAATATAGTTCATAATTGGGAACACACTTATCTGACTTTAAATTGAGAGAATCACTGGGGAAAGGCGAATACCGACACACTCAAAATATACATAAACCCCAGCGAAGGTTTCGTCAGTATTATTGATTAGCCACTCTTGGTAGGATGGTGATTATATGGGCTGGTTATGTACAAATTTTCTCAATTGAGTCAGCATATTTGAGCCTCGACGCGCTTTCGGGGTTCACGATCAAGTAAGACTCAAACCGGACTATCCAGCTTTATAGAATAGCTAAATTGGTGCATTTATGTATAAAGCAATGAACGAAAAACAAAGGCACTGTTCATACTGTTCTACGTTTTTGTTGCATCCGTGCAACTAGTCAGGGTTTCTCGCAACGATGCCCATTCAATCTACAATATTGTACAACGACCTCTATTTTCCCTGTGTGGCAATGTAAACTTTTACACGAGATATGCATATCCCTGCACAGACATATAGTGTTGTTTAAATACATCTCGCTGATGCACCTTAGCGATGTATTGTTGTGATTCCAGGTTCCTGGGGGACTGCTGTGCCTGATTCAGACAAAACATGAACTAAGTAACATTGGTTTTTAATCGACTGATTTATTTGAGCCATGTGACAAAACCACATATCTAATAGATTGCTATATATGAACAAAAAAGGCCCATATCAGCATGTGTACAGTAAAACTTGTGTAAAACAGCCACTCAAAAATAGACAAAACAAAGATTTTAATAACAGCTTTATGATGGCTTATTGAAAGTAAAAAGTATTGCAGAATGCACCCTTGGAGCATTCTGCAATATTTTTTGACCTGAAGGGGGCATTCTGCAACACTTTTGACTTCTATTAAGCTATATTTGGTCATAAAAACCGATATTTGGTCTTTTTGAGAGTGGCTGTACAGGTTTTACTGTATCCGCTAACTACGACCAGTCGAAATCAAGATCACAGACCACCCCAAGGCACCCTGCCAAAGGGACAAATTAACACAAAGACACATATAAAAGGAAAATACAATTATCAACCAACATGTTCAACGAGATGATTGCAAAACTAGAGAGGCCACAAAAAACTATATCACAAAATCGAGACCAAACTTAAAACTCTTTGAAATAATAAACAAAAACTATATCACAAATCCAGGACCAAACACAAAGCCGCTAGAAAGGACACAAAGTCCAAACGCAAAACCTTATGTATTGTCAGTGCTGGTCATACACTACCGCCAATCTATTTGTCCTTGTCGAATTCGCGTTGAAAACGCATTGAAAACGCACGTGATACGCATTAGTTTTCCAACGCGAATTTGGAAAATCCAATCAAAGCCCACTTTCGATACGCGTTGAACTGCAGTGCAACGCATTTACCTGTTGACCAATCAATAACTCAAGTATAGCAACGCAGTTCAACGTACAATTCACGTTGAAACGCATTGTTTAACAGCCAATCAAAAAGGTTCAATTGCGTTGCCATGTAAATCAATGATAATTTTATTATTGAAACCAAGAAAACAGCGAAAACATTATCCCACAAAATGCTTTGTTTATCGTTTATTTTTTTATTTTTTGTGTCAATGGAACTCACTCATTTATGGCCATCGTTGCGAGATATTTCATGTCAACTGACTTCAAATCCCATGACATTTGTTTAACATCGGTTACAATTCAAATATGTGGACCAGTTCATCGTGTTTAGTCCAACCATATCAAACAGGTCCATAATTCTGTGTTATCAGGCCTTGGGATCAGCTTTCAGAACCTGAACCTGCTGCATTTTGATCAAATACTTAGCTTGAAGTCATTATCGATCAATCTCTTCTTACTGGCTTGATTAAATTTGGGTCTTCAGTTGATGAGGCTCTGGGTCCAAGCCTCACAGAAGGCACTGTGTTCAGAGAGAGAGAGAGAGAGAGAGAGAGAGAGAGAGAGAGAGAGAGAGAGAGAAGGAGAGAGAGAAAGAGCAAAAGAGCAAGAAGGCTGTTTTAACAGTGTCAGAACCTATCTGCCGGTCATTGTGCTGCAGGAGTGCAGCTGTTTAAGTGGTGTCAAAACCTATCTGCCGGGACTGTGTTGCAGAGGTGCAGCTGTTTAAGTGGTGTCGAAACCTATCTGCCGGGACTGTGTTGCAGAGGTGCAGCTGTTTAAGCGGTGTCGAAACCGATCTGCCAGGACTGTGTTGCAGAGGTGCAGCTATTTAAGCGGTGTCGAAACCTATCTGTCAGGACTGTGTTGCAGAGGTGCAGCTGTTTAAGCGGTGTCAAAACCTATCTGCCGGGACTGTGTTGCAGAGGTGCAGCTGTTTAAGTGGTGTCAAAACCTATCTGCCGGGACTGTGTTGCAGAGGTGCAGCTGTTTAAGTGGTGTTGAAACCTATCTGCCGGGATTGTGTTGCAGAGGTGCAGCTGTTTAAGCGGTGTCGAAACCTATCTGCCCGGACTGTGTTGCAGAGGTGCAGCTGTTTAAGCGGTGTCGAAACCTATCTGCCGGGACTGTGTTGCAGAGGTGCAGCTTTTTAAGTGGTGTCAAACCTATCTGCCGGGACTGTGTTGCAGAGGTGCAGCTGTTTAAGCGGTGTAGAAACCTATCTGCTGCCGGGACTGTGTTGCAGAGGTGCAGCTGTTTAAGCGGTGTCGAAACCTATCTGCCAGGACTGTATTGCAGAGGTGCAGCTGTTTAAGCGGTGTCAAAACCTATCTGATGGGACTGTGTTGCAGAGGTGCAGCTGTTTAAGCGGTGTCGAAACCTATCTGCCGGGACTGTGTTGCAGAGGTGCAGCTGTTTAAGCGGTGTCGAAACCTATCTGCCAGGACTGTGTTGCAGAGGTGCAGCTGTTTAAGCAGTGTCGAAACCTATCTGCGGGGACTGTGTTGCAATGGTGCAGCTGTTTAAGTGGTGTCGAAACCTATCTGCCGGGCATTGTGCTGCAGGAGTGCAGCTGTTTAAGTGGTGTCGAACCCTATCTGCCGGGACTGTGTTGCAGAGGTGCAGCTGTTTAAGTGGTGTCGAAACCTATCTGCCGGGACTGTGTTGCAGAGGTGCAGCTGTTTAAGCGGTGTCGAAACCTATCTGCCGGGACTGTGTTGCAGAGGTGCAGCTGTTTAAGCGGTGTCGAAACCTATCTGCCGGGACTGTGTTGCAGAGGTGCAGCTGTTTAAGTGGTGTTGAAACCTATCTGCAGGGACTGTGTTGCAGAGGTGCAGCTGTTTAAGCGGTGTCAAAACCTATCTGCCCAGACTGTGTTGCAGAGGTGCAGCTGTTTAAGTGGTGTTGAAACCTATCTGCCGGGACTGTGTTGCAGAGGTGCAGCTTTTTAAGTGGTGTCAAACCTATCTGCCGGGACTGTGTTGCAGAGGTGCAGCTGTTTCAGCGGTGTAGAAACCTATCTGCTGCCGGGACTGTGTTGCAGAGGTGCAGCTGTTTAAGCGGTGTCGAAACCTATCTTCCAGGACTGTATTGCAGAGGTGCAGCTGTTTAAGCGGTGTCGAAACCTATCTGCCGGGACTGTGTTGCAGAGGTGCAGCTGTTTAAGCGGTGTCGAAACCTATCTGCCGGAACTGTGTTGCAGAGGTTCAGCCTTTTAAGTGGTGTCGAAACCTATCTGCCGGGACTGTATTGCAGAGGTGCAGCTGTTTAAGCGGTGTCGAAACCTATCTGCCGGGACTGTATTGCAGAGGTGCAGCTGTTTAAGCAGTGTCGAAACCTATCTGCCGGGACTGTGTTGCGGAGGTGCAGCTGTTTAAGTGGTGTCAAAACCTATCTGCCGGGACTGTATTGCTGAGGTGCAGCTGTTTAAGCGGTGTCAAAACCTATCTGCCGGGACTGTGTTGCAGAGGTGCAGCTTTTTAAGTGGTGTCGAAACCTATCTGCCGGGACTGTATTTCAGAGTTGCAGCTGTTTAAGCAGTGTCGAAACCTATCTGCCGGGACTGTATTGCAGAGGTGCAGCTGTTTAAGCGGTGTTGAAACCTATCTGCCGGGACTGTGTTGCAGAGGTGCAGCTGTTTAAGCCGTGTCGAAACCTATCTGCCGGAACTGTGTTGCAGAGGTTCAGCTTTTTAAGTGGTGTCGAAACCTATCTGCCGGGACTGTATTGCAGAGGTGCAGCTGTTTAAGCGGTGTCGAAACCTATCTGCCGGGACTGTGTTGCAGAGGTGCAGCTGTTTAAGCCGTGTTGAAACCTATCTGCCGGGACTGTGTTGCAGAGGTGCAGCTTTTTAAGTGGTGTCGAAACTTATCTGCCAGGACTGTATTGCAGAGGTGCAGCTGTTTAAGCGGTGTCGAAACCTATCTGCCGGGACTGTGTTGCAGAGGTGCAGCTGTTTAAGCGGTGTCGAAACCTATCTGCCGGAACTGTGTTGCAGAGGTTCAGCTTTTTAAGTGGTGTCGAAACCTATCTGCCGGGACTGTATTGCAGAGGTGCAGCTGTTTAAGCGGTGTCGAAACCTATCTGCCGGGACTGTATTGCAGAGGTGCAGCTGTTTAAGCGGTGTCGAAACCTATCTGCCGGGACTGTATTGCAGAGGTGCAGCTGTTTAAGCGGTGTCGAAACCTATCTGCCGGGACTGTGTTGCGGAGGTGCAGCTGTTTAAGTGGTGTCAAAACCTATCTGCCGGGACTGTATTGCTGAGGTGCAGCTGTTTAAGCGGTGTCAAAACCTATCTGCCGGGACTGTGTTGCAGAGGTGCAGCTTTTTAAGTGGTGTCGAAACCTATCTGCCTGGACTGTATTGCAGAGTTGCAGCTGTTTAAGCGGTGTCGAAACCTTTCTGCCGGGACTGTATTGCAGAGGTGCAGCTGTTTAAGCGGTGTCGAAACCTATCTGCCGGGACTGTGTTGCAGAGGTGCAGCTGTTTAAGCGGTGTCGAAACCTATCTGCCGGAACTGTGTTGCAGAGGTTCAGCTTTTTAAGTGGTGTCGAAACCTATCTGCCGGGACTGTATTGCAGAGGTGCAGCTGTTTAAGCGGTGTCGAAACCTATCTGCCGGGACTGTATTGCAGAGGTGCAGCTGTTTAAGCGGTGTCGAAACCTATCTGCCGGGACTGTGTTGCAGAGGTGCAGCTGTTTAAGTGGTGTCAAAACCTATCTGCCGGGACTGTATTGCTGAGGTGCAGCTGTTTAAGCGGTGTCAAAACCTATCTGCTGGGACTGTGTTGCAGACTTGCAGCTTTTTAAGTGGTGTCGAAACCTATCTGCCGGGACTGTATTGCAGAGTTGCAGCTGTTTAAGCGGTGTCGAAACCTATCTGCCGGGACTGTATTGCAGAGGTGCAGCTGTTTAAGCGATGTCGAAACCTATCTGCCGGGACTGTGTTGCAGAGGTGCAGCTGTTTAAGTGGTGTCAAAACCTATCTGCTGGCACTGTGCTGCAGGGGTGCAGCTGTTTAAGCGGTGTCAGAACCTACATGCCAGGCACTGTGCTGCAGGTGTGTTGCTGTTTAAGCAGTGTCACAACCTATTTGCCGGCACTGTGCTGCAGGGGCTCAGCTGTTTAAGGGATGTCAGAACCTACCTGCCGGCACTGTGATGCAGGCTGTTTAAGCAGTGTTGGAACTTACCTGGCGGGCACTGTGTTGCTAGGGTGCAGGCTGTTTAAGCGGTGTCGGAACCTACCTCCCCGGCACTGTGGTGCAGTGGTGCAAGCTGTTGAAATGGGGTCTGAACCTACCTCCTTGGCACTGTCAAGCAGGGGTGCAGGTTGTTTAAGCGGTGTCACTTTCTACCTCCTGAGCAGGATAGATGGGCAGAACTGGATATACTGCTCTACTTTTATTTTAGGACTGATCAGGTGAATCCTGGGCACATGCAATTGCTTTTGCTTAGTAGTGCCTTCTTTTTTCTTTTGAGAGATATCTATTCAGTTAGAATGTCAACAAGTGAGTTTGGCTCGATTATTTTACTTAACAAGGAGAGTTTGCATCTAACCTCCGTTGACCCAATCTGAAAGTTCGAAATTGTTTGATGGGAATCCCAAGAAACAAAATTGAATGCAGTGCGACATATTTGCTTCATGTCGTTGTTTTAAGAAAAATATTTACATGGGGCACTAAAAGAGACTAATTATAGATCTATATCTGATGAATATCGATGTGATTTTACTGTTATATATTAATTTTTCGGCCTTGAGTAACTCCATTCGTTTCTCTGCTGAAAAGTCGTGATAGTCAGCTCAAAATATTGATCAATGAATGGAGTGAGATATTTGATTCAAACTGGGCTTTAAAACCTCAAAGGAAACGGGAATTGAGATTTGCAAGACAAGTCTTATCAGAAATATTCAAAGCAAAGTTAAACCGTGAATAACAATGTAAACATTGAGCAATGTCAACTCAATTTTGATTGGTTTACGCATTACTGCGTTGTAACAAAACGATTTGATTGGCTAAAGGAAGAAACGCATATTTTATCGTTGAAACGCGTTAGAGGGCTGCTAATGAATATTCATGAGTTTCAAAATACGTTGATTCGCGTTTCATACGCAATCTAAACCCAACGCACGTACAATGCGTTGGAAACGCACATGAAACGCGAATTCGCAGGACAAATACGCGGGCGGAAGTGTAGCACGAAATTATTAACACTATTTCCATCGTTTTACGAGGTTCGAAACAAACTTAAACTCATATCAAGAAGAATTCAACAAACTTTCATTCATATCACGATGGTTACAACAATTTTAAATCCTATCACTACGATTTTAATAATCTTTTTACTCAAATCACCATGATCAGAATAATACAACATGTCAATATTACTTCGACGTTTTCCAAAAGCGTTTAATCATATCACAGTGATTTTAACAAGCTTTCAATTATATCACAATGATATATTAAGTTTTCAATCATATCACAATGATTTAAACAAACTTTCAATCATATCACGACGATTGCAACAAGTTTTCAATCATATCACAATGATTTTAACAAAATTTCAATCATATCACGATGACTTAAGCAAGTTTCAAATCGTATGACGATGACTTCAACAACATTATAACGACATTTTATCAAGATTTCAATCATACCACGCGACTTGAAAAACAAAATTATGACCCACTGCAACGTTCAGCATTGCTATCGCAATCCTTTAAGTACATCATGAAAAGTCACACACAAACACTCACACACTCGTGCATGTGAATATGACCATGAAATGCGACAATCATATTAAACTAGCGACAACAGAAGCATGAGCTCTTTATATTCTGCAGCATAATAAATCTTAAAAAAAGATATTATACTACAATGTACAGTCTGGTGCCAAATTAAAGTTCACAAAGTGAATTTCAAGGCAAAAAATAATGCTTATTTTCAACACTTATAATACTTTAAATCTAAAAGAAAAGATTAACAGCATTAATAAGGCTTATAAATGGATACATCATTATCCTCCCTATCATTACAAATGTTCACAAAATGTAACTTCATACACGAGGTGGTTGCCTAGCAACAAGAGAAAAATGGCAAAATTTGCCTTATCAAGTTCATTAAAACAGTTGTCATGGCAACCAGACATTCCATAGTTACTTGAGTTTATGTTATAACATGTAGGACTTATTAATGTCTTTATGTGTGGTTTTATTTCAATTTTTATCAATAACAAAGTAAAACCGTCAACATTTCTTTATAAAATTGATCACGAAAAGGGCGATTATTAGAGTGAATATCAAAAATACTGCGTTTATGTTTCCATGACAACACCATTTTGGATGCATTATTCTAACTTGTTAAAGACATTTTATTGACAGATTATCTATGTTTTAAAGTCTTAGGTATAACTTGAAGTACATATGACTTTTAAACTTGTGTAATTATTAATATACTGTATATTTGTCTTCCACTAACCCTATTTTAGGAACTTTGAATCTTGACAGATTTTATCAACATTTATGCATTTTATATTGTTTAGCTATAAAAAAAGACTAGCAATTAACTTTTTGATGGTCAATATACCGAAAAATATGTTGTCTTGGAGTAGTATTAAAATAACATCAGAAATTCATTCTTTGTAATCATGGCAACCATCGAAATGAGCGTACACGTGGATTTTTAGCTATTTTATCGGTTGCTTAGCAACAATATGCAAAACAGTGAACAACCTAATTATGTTCTGAATATTTGAAGGATTGTTTATATCTTCCCATTCATGTATTTGTCAAGTCCATATTATGAATAAAATTGAAATGAAGAAGAAATGAATGTCTAAATCTTCCATAAATGTATGCATCTTTTTAAGTTTGTGAACTTTAATTTGGCACATAAGTGTTTATGTGAATGCAAAAATGCACATTATGGGTTGGAGTGAATTTGCTAACTTCAAGTTAAAGCTGCTAGAAAAAAGTCTTATTTTGGATTAGAGGATCACTGATGAGATCTAACTGACTGAAACTAGCTAGGCTAGCCCAAAACTCTGTACATTCTTCATTTTCAGTTCATTGGTGTATTCTTTGCTTCCAAAGGATAACATTTTAAAGAACCTATTAGATCAAGCGGGCATGTTTGAAAAAAGTTCCCTAGAAGTTAATCATGGGACACTTTGTAAATAAAATAGAGAATAAACTAACTGTTTTAGTGAGACACTTAAATATATTTGGGATATAACGGTAAACATGTATGCAAGAATAGATACTAATGCGACTAATATACCCTCATATTAAACATATTTCAAGGTGTCAGCTATACATTTGAACGAGAGTACCGATATTAAAAAAGATACCTGGAAAAATCATAATAAATATGTCGTTGCATCCCATTTCAACTCTTTGCATGCTGGAAAAGGTTTCATGATTTTTCGTCTGCTGATATTTTTTTCAAAATTAACCCTTTTTTCAAAATCTTCAGAGTGTCAAACAGTTTGGTCCAGATCAGGCCCGACGTTTTGGCGGGCCTGATCTAGGTTCAAACTGTTTGTGAAGGTTAATATCAGACGACACAGCAAAGCATTTTCTGAACTTTTAAATAGCGTATATCCATATGTTTCATTCAGCTAAATACGGTCTGCACAATATACTGTGACAGAGGGAATCAATATATGAGATTAAATGTAAAATATGTCGTTTTATTCCGTCTAGATTACAAATTTCTGAATCACGTGTTCCTTTATAGTTCTATTGCGAATCTAAAACGATCGTTTTTGAAAACCAGTTCCAGAAAAGATGTGACAAGGGATATATCTTGCTAGTTTTCTGGTGAACGTTTCTGAATTCAATCGAAGCATGTTCATGTGACAAGTGTCTTAATTCCTTTGTGATACAGAAATTAGATATGTAATCTTGCACATGTATCATTCGAGAAAATGACATTCAAGGCTAACTGGCGACAGAACCTAGGTCAAACTGTGCGTACATGTATGTCCAGTTATAGCTTGTATTATTTTGAGCTGGTTGAAGTCACTTACATTTGAACATACATGTACTCTTTCAAAACGAATTAGCTGCGAAATGTATACACCATACGAAGAAGATCGAGGAACACCTCCGTTCAAAAAAGTGAAATTAGCTATTTCAAAGCTAAAATCGTCTCTATTATCAGTTACCTCTCATACTAACTGCATTGTTGCGCGTTGCCTGATAAACGTTGTCTATCTCACGGCATGTTGCCTTTATCAGGTCATGATGACGTTGCACTTTTTGAGTGACGTCGCTAATGACGCTGAATCAACACAAAATCAAAAATTACGTCATTATCGCTAGTTTGAAGAGTGTTCAACAATGGGTAAACTGATAAATAGAATACTAGGTGAGTGTCTTTTGATATCAAGTTTACCAGGCAAGGCTTTGAGAACGCATGTTGAATCGCTCGGCAAGCCTCGCGATGTCAACAAGCGTTCTCAAAGCCTTGGCTGGTAAACTTGTTATCAAAAGACACTCACCTAGTATTCTCTATTTATCGTAGATTTTAAATGAAACTAAGTCATCAGTCATGGACAAGTCCAAGTCCCAAAAGTGGGCTTCAGTATCAGACGAATTTGCTTTATTTAACTGACGTTCAGTAGGTTATATCTGAATTACAATTTGTTGGAAAAGAAGGTTTGTCAATATCCAGTAAGTCATCTAGATATATTAAAGTACTGCTGAACGCGTCAATAACATCAGCCTAGTTCTTGTCAGATAGGGACAACATGAAGCCTCTCTCACAACAAAACAAAAATAAGTCTGCAACATGAGAGGTACAGTTAGTACCCATTGGAATATCGACAATTTGTCTACATGTATACAATTTAGAACCAACTCGAATAAATATGTTATTCAAAGGATAAAAAAGAGCCTCATAAACAACTTTCTAATATGACCATAGGTTATATCGTTTTGGTTGTTCAGAATAAAATAAGTGGTTTTCTCTTTACAAAGTAAGTAAGGATGCAAAGATCAGGAATCGATACAATCAAGTACCACACCTGACCCAGGATATCAATGCAAAAGTGACAAACTCACAGTTAGACACCACAAACGAGAGTCAAGAGGTCAGCCCTTTCCCAGCAGGTGACCACAAAGTAGGTAAGGGTGCAAAAATTAGGAATCGATACAACCAAGTAACACTCCTGGCCCAGGATACCAATGGGAAAGTGACAAACTTACAGTTAGACAACACAAACGAGAGTCAAGAGGTCAGCCCTTTCCCAGCAGGTGACCACAAAGCACATATAAACAGACGCGCACAAAGACATAGCAAACACAAGACAGAACAAAAACATAAAATATCCACAAAAGAAGTACCGCCTTGGAACGGTCAGTAAAATATTTTACTGGAGGACTTAAACCAGTTTCACGGCGCCAACCTCACCCTTAATTCAGATGTGGATCAAGACACATAGATATTTGGTTTGCATGAAAGACCCCTAACATATCACAAGGCACAAATAAACAGATGTGCCAAATAAAGGAAGTCCTCTCTATTAAAGGTTTGTTCAATTAATTCAGTATATTTTACTTAAATAAGATTAATAGTCAATGTAGTTTAGTTTAAACATATTTTATTTGATAAACTCATTACATGTGTACAAACAAGAGCATACATACAAATCTATTACAGAGTTTATAAAATGGGATTCAGAAGGAAGTCTTGACGACTTATTCAAATCCGTTTCCCAACAAATATAAGTTGCTATATAGATATATATACATTCTGGTGAAAACAATATCGATTTAAAGATCAAATGATCATCGATCATATTAATAGAAATTTTCTATGAGAACATACAATGTAGTTTAAAGAGAAGAGATATCATATGTAGACACACTAGATGTTAGAAAACAATTACATTTCAATTTTAAATTACTAAAAACTCATGTATATGTCCGAAGGATAATTAAACGATGACCGTGAAAACGGACCAAAGTACACATTCAGCCTTCAAATGATGCTTAGAGTCGTTGATGGGCGCAAATGTCATTCTGCTGGGTTTGTCATTACATGCCAGTTCATGAGATAATGGTCTTTATTACAGAATCGTTGCCATTCTTTATACGTGCATGCTAATGGGGCTAAAATCCCTAGCTTTTATCTGTGTCCTGGCTTTGTGTACACGAGCATCAAAGGCTCTAGCAACACTGTCTCGTCTGAGCCTTCGTTGCTCGCATATGTGATAAGTAACACAATCTTATGGACCTGATTCATATGTCAAACTGCATCGACTATCAACAGCCTATGTTAATTGTTCGATTAGCCAACTCTTAGTAATGAATGGCTCAGCAAATACAGGATATTCCCAGTTTATTGCAAAAACGTCTTCTTTTATATCCTCATAAACAGAATAGTAAAATACGATTTAGAGGAAAATCTTCTAATTGTTGCTAACAGAAACATAACAGCCATTTAAAAGTTACATTTATTTGTATACATGAGACTCTTTTATAAATCGAATTCACTTGAAATGGGACATTAAAACATTTTCAGGGAGTATTGAGATATGTATTTGGTTAAAGAAATCAGAAAAGTTTCAATTTGAATACCTCTTTATCAGGCATATTGATTTAATGTATTTCTTTCATGCAATTTGCAGTTTATAGGCATAGTAATGTAATAAGTAATTAATAGTCATGCTCATTCTTAAGTTGTTTATAGACAAGAAAATGTAATGGGCAGCCCATATTTGTTTTCATGTTATATGAATTATTATGCAATAAATTGTTCATAGGCATAGAGATGTGATGCGCAGTCACAGGCATGGCAATAAAATAAGTAGCTCATTTTATAGGCAATCAAGAGGTCATGTAATAAGCAATCCATAGGCATGATCATGTGATCGGCAGTTTATAGACAGGAGGATATAATGAGCAACCCAAATGCATGTTCATGAAACTCACAATTCATAGGCATGATCGTGTAATATGAGTTCATAAGATTGATCACATAATAAGTAGTCCATTGATATGGGATGTAATGTGATTGATTTGAAATCATATCCATGGTCATGGAACATTACGTTCATGGGCATGATGATGTATCTAGCAATTTATACGCATTGTCATGCAATGGGTAGTTCATGTACGTACTACGTATTGAGCTTATCAGTGGTTTGAAAAAAATCCGAAAACTTAAGAGGCACAAATATCTAATAAGCAATTCATAGGTATGATCATATAACGGGCGCTGTGTTGGCATGGTCATGTTAAAGGTAGTTCAGTGGCGTGATAATGTAATGATTATGCCAATGGTAGGTTCATGTAATGAGCATGTCAAAGGCATAACACTATAATTAGCAATTGAGTGCATGACCATGTAATATGATTGCATAATGCATGGTATTTTATAAGTAGTACATATGTACACCTCAGTGGCACGATCCCATAAGGTCCAATATTAACCCTTTTCAGACCGATGATATTTTCCATAAGCTGCATACAATAAAGTCAGGATGGTCCATTGTATATTGAGATGTCACAGGTTATAATTTCCGAAAAAAAACTATTGTATTTCTTTTCCTTTAATTAGATTTTGTCTTAGCAGTCAGTGAAAACCCTGATGAAATGCCACATTATCAGGCATTTCATCTGGGTCTTCTCTGTTTGTCAATGAACCCGTGTTCGGGTTTTGGGCCTACAAAGGGTTAAGCAGGTTCCAGTAACGTGTAGTTCAGTGGGACAATATTCTAAAGGATAGTTTAGTGGCACTAACATTCAGTGCACAGGTTATATACATACTCCTGTAATTAGCAGCTGATGTGCATGATTAAATAACGAGCAATTTATTGACCCAGTTCACAGTCATAGGTTCACAGTCATAGATATGTAATGATTAAGCCGTTACACGATCATGAAATGCAAGTCATTATCTATGATCATGTTTTAATTAGATCGGATACGCGCAAAAGTTTGGACTATTTCAAAGTCATGTGATGATAATGTAAAAATATTTTAACTGGCATGATCGTGTGATTGGCAGTTTAGTGTTATGTTCATGTTACAAATAACAGCACACGCATGTGATTGGCTGTTCATTAATGATATCTAAGCGACACAAGTGTGTAATTGACAATTCAGTGGCATGTGATCATACGATTTGTAGTTCACTACAATGAACATATAAAGTGTGATTAAGTTAGCCTACACGGCCATGTGATTAGCAACTCAGTGACATAATTGTCTAATGTTTGTTGGCTAGCCACGTAATGCACACTGTGTATAGGTATAATAATGTTTTTCGCAGTTTAAAGACATGTAATGAACAGTTCATATTTATGAACATTTAGTAAGCAGCTAATAGGACTTACAAATATAGTCTCATATAATAAGCTAGTCGTATGTATTACCATGGTCATATATATGTATTTTCGTGCAATAAGGCATATACAATCCATCATGCAATCTTATGAGGATCTAGTTCAGTGGTAAACTGCTCATTGCATGAACATGCATATGAGCAAGACATGGTGATTTAGTGTTATTATCATGTCAAGAGTTCGTCAAATGCATGTCAGTGATACATAATGGTGTAATAAGCAGTCCACGGAAATCATCATCTCAGGACCAGGTTAATCAATGCAAGTACCAGACTAGCAGATAGTATTTCGTGAAATCAAATTCGATAATCTACATGTAGCTGTTATGTAAATTGACGCAATTTGTTATATACTGACAGGTATTTTAATAATGATTGGCAGCTTGACATGCTATAAAGAGGCAAATACAATGGACATGATACTTGATATGAGTAATAACAAGATAGTTTTCCTTACTTTGGTCAATTACATATGTTTAAGTGCACATTGCAATTACCTCATAGAGGCAATTTCAATATTTACCAATATGATACAGCATTTCAGAGTTTTTCACAATTTTCTTTCTCACAAATTTAAACTATTTTCACTGTTGAAATGAAGATGTAGGTTGGTCTGCAGTGTGTGATTGTGGTATTTCCTGATCATACTCACTTACTTTTTTATACAATTTGGTAAACACATTGGACGGCAAAATAATACTGCCAATGTTATGGCATTGACAGCTTCAGTAGCACGGAGTGTTAAATTGGTATTTTTATGGTTTGAATTTTTAAACCCTTTCCTTCATGAATATTCATACTAGGCTTCACCTACTATGAATAATTATATAAATAAACGTTCACGTTTGTAGATAGAACAAACAAATGTCAGGTACAATAGTTTAGGATCATATTTAATCATATTTCCATATGCAACCAGAGTAGCTATTGATCAAGCAGCTCTTACAATAGCTGCCTGATCTGGGTCTGCTCTGTTTGCAAAAGTATAAAAATGCGTCTCTGAGGTAAAAGGGTAAAGGCAGTGGCTTGTGAAAGATAGTTGAGTGGCATGACCCTGTTATGAACAGTTAACTTGCATTATAATGTGATGAAAAGCTTATGGTCATGGTCTTGAACATGAACTTATCCGTTCATTTGCATAAGAACCAGTGTTGGGAATTTTATTGAAATGTTCATGTATGTAGCAGTTTTATGACAAGTTCATGTAAGGAGACCATCATATGCATGATCGTGTACTAAGCAGTTTTATGACATGGTCATGTATAGAGAATGTCATTTGCATGATTGTCAATTGCATGATCGTGTACTAAGCAGTTTTATGACATGTTCATGTAAAGAGAATGTCATGTGCATGATCGTGTACTAAGCAGTTTTATGACATGTTCATGTAAAGAGAATGTCATGTGCATGATCGTGTACTAAGCAGTTTTATGACATGTTCATGTAAAGAGAATGTCATGTGCATGATCGTGTACTAAGCAGTTTTATGACATGTTCATGTAAAGAGAATGTCATGTGCATGATTGTGTACTAAGCAGTTTTATGACATGTTCATGTAAAGAGAATGTCATATGCATGATCGTGTACTAAGCAGTTTTATGACATGGTCATGTAAAGAGACCATCGTATGCATGATTGTATACTAAAGTAAGGAAGAAGACCAAGTTCAGGAAACGATACAATCAAGTACCACGCCTGACCCAGGACACGGTATGGGAAAGTGACAAAACACAACAAAACGCCACATACAGGACAGCCAAAGTGTCAGCCCTTTACCAGCAGTTGACCACAAGGCTGCAAGAAACAGATTTAAACAAGTCTTGGACTTAGTTCTGTATTCCTTTCAAATGTAATGTGTTTTGTATATGATTTGTTTGTATCTTGATGTTCTTTTATTTGAAGAAAATATTCGTGACACTAAGGGCTGCAAGGCAAATACGAGACAATATGGCAAAGACAAATGCAAATGAAAAAGATCCACACAGAAGTACTGCCTTGGAACGGTCAGTAAGAAAAAAAACTGGAGGGCTTTAAGCAGTTATACAAAATGATCGTTTGAAGAGGAGGCTAGTTTGAGTCTTATCTGGTCGCAAACATCGAAAACAGATTTTTTCGTGACATGTCCCGAACAAAGCTGATCGCATGAAGACATTGATAGCCCACCTGTTACCTACCTTGATCAACGGCATTACTCTCCATGACACTATTTTCGTTTTTAATTGCTTTAGATTAGCATCTTGTTGACAAATACAAGTCGGATATCTTATGACTAGTTCCAAAATTCTTCCACTTATTAACATCCGTCGATCAAATTAGGGCATTCTTTTAATTCTGAAATCAGAAAATAATAATGTATGAGCAATGCTCATTAAAGCATTATCATATAGGCGGCCAAGTAAGATGCGGACGAAGCTGCGCATTCTCGCAGTCTCATTAGAGCATCTGTCTTTTCACAACGCTAGTTTTAGGAATACTGTAAATTCGGTAATTTCCGCGAGGGTTTTATTTTCGCGAAACTTCCCATATGCGAAGTTTTGTGAAAATAAAATCCTCACGAAATGGCGAAATTACTCTGTTGTTTACTGGTATAGGTAGATCACCTTCATATCGCGGATTTTTAACTTCGCAAATATGTTTTTAAGGCTATTCGCGAAACAAAATCCTCGCGAAAATTTCCGAATTGACGGTAGTTCTTATAACAAGGTACATTACACAATTTAGACAGTTACCCCAGTGGGTAGTTTAGCACCACATTAAAAGAATGATTCCAGAAACAGAAAAAAAATCCATTATGAAAAGCTAGAAATATATAGAAACCAAAAAAAAGGAAAGGTTACCCAACAGAAATGAAATAATTATCATCATTTATAGTTTAAGTTCTGTACAATTGTTAGTCGCAGTGCTTCACTATGGACTTTCTTTGATACTTAGTACAGCGATTAAACCTTGGTACTTAACCAGTAATATGTTTTAACGACTTCAATAAATCAGTTTATCAGTATTTGTTAAACGTATTATACAACATAATTAAAAACACTAGCCGATTCTATGACTGAATATCTTATTTCGTTGCCTTATCACAATCCCTATCATTTAAGCATGACACTCTCAAAAATAATAAGACAAGAAAGTTAGTCTATCATATACAATTTACTTGAATTCAGAGTTTAAAAAAACCCACCATCAAACAAATCGGTGGGGTCTGAAGTCCTTTCCTGACCAGATGTGATTGACATGTTTTTGTAGTAGTAGTGTAATTTTGGATGTTTCTAACAGGTTGTCATAGGTTGATCCAGTTACAAGGGGGATTATGTCAGAATAAATTGATAAATTTATTATCTTGAATAAAAACAAAAATATGTTTTTAACCATATCTAAGTTGGAAACCATTCATAAAGTACATTTATTATGTATAAACTAGTCACTAGAAGAAAAGAATGAATCATTCATACAGTTACTGACAATATGAGCTCCTCTTGCATGTGGCTTTGCTGTTAACTGTTAAATATTAAAGGACAAATGAAATTTTCTTAAAAGTGTGCTGATTCCTCATATATTGTTTGTTAAAATATTTTGTGTCTAAATTTTAGAAACGTCATTTTGAGTGTAAACTTATGAATATTTCTGTTACCCATCAATTTTAGCATATGTTTTGGTGCTCAAAAGAACCGTCATATTGAGACGGTTCTTTTGAGTTTCCACGGCAACATATGTTTTGGTTGAGAGATAAGAAAGATTTTAAAATATGCACTCTTATCTGAGGACTTGTTTTTAAATAGCAGCCAGCATAAATGTATCCTTCAAACAAATGACAAACATACCATTTTTAAGTAATCCTTCAAACGCAACATATTATTGTACATCCAGAGAGTATTAACATTTTCAAGAGTGAATTATTCTTTATTTTCTAAACATGTATTACAACATCACATTTACTTGTATTGTAAACGCTCATTTTATTAAGACACAGAACATAATTCATATTATTCCGCCATCTATTTGGTCGTTAAGATTCCGCCGATTCTGCAACATTCACGAGTAAAGCCTAAATTAACACATTTTGACCTTAAAACATTTGTAAATTTCTTCTAAAACTTCAGATAACCAGTTCTAAAGCATATTAACACGTTTCCATAATTCAAGTCTCATAATTTAAGATATATTAAGTTGATGAATGCCAAACTTATATCTGAGAAGTTTGATCTGAGCCTAGAATAGACCTGATTCGGATTTTACCCATAAACAAAATACGTCTGACATCTCCATAATGAGACATATGCAAGCATTGTAGACCCAAATGAGATGCCGCAAAATGCGGCATCTCATCAGGGTATGCACTGTTTGCATTCTTTAAGACCATATTGGGTAATCAAAATAACTTGATAACTTTCAGCAACCAATCAGAATTATAACAAAACATATCCAACATAATAACTAATGAGGATGGAAAGTTCTACCAAATATAAACAGACTGAAGCCTACAAGTGTCCAAGTGCGGAAAGCGTCAACAATTGTGCACATACCGCTAATAGAGAACACTCGAGTACAAGTTAGTTTTCTGATAGCCGGTAACCAATAATCCACGGCATGATTCTTCCCGTTTGATGGATATTACAATTCTAAATAGACACTATATAAACACATTTCATCCTGTCACAGGATGGAAGATCGCCGAATCCCATACAAGAGAAATGACGGAAACTCTCTCAATTCTGTAGATGCTAGGATAACCGATCACGCACAAGCTATACGCTTTATCACAGGAAAATCGCTGCATCCATTGCTAGACTTTCAGCTTGGACCCTAGGCTAGTTAAACTATTTAGGATCCATGTTTTCAGACAGAAATTCTGATAAACTTTTGAATCAGATAATAACTGCATGCCGGCGGCTCTGGGGATGTGTGTGTGTGTGTGGGGGGGGGGGGGGTACTCTGATTTTTCTTCATTCGTAGGCCCAATAATAAATATAAAATTTCATGAAAACCCCCAAAAATATTGAAATTCAAAATTTTTAACCCCAAAAAATGACCCGAACCTATGCATGTATGAAAATATCAGAGTACCCCCCTTGGGCCGGTGGCTTGAGTTTTAACACAAACACGGTAATTTAGTACTGGTACATATACCCAAGGTGTTAACCCATTTAAGCCGTCATCATCCACGTTTAGTCAGGTTCGAAAGCGATTCACAATATAAAAAATCGTTAGAATTCGCACTTTTGGTGTAAACATATACTCACGCTCGACTGCAACAACTCGAGTCCAACTTTTCCCTGATATAATTATTTAACACTTCTACCTGGTATCTTGGTATGAATTTTACGGAGCAATACACTCGCACAGAACAAAGTAAAAAAGCTTTTAAAGCAATTGAAAGTGGCAGTTCAGCTGCCACCTGATTTGGCATAAAGTCACACTTACACTCAGTGGCCTTTGGTGAGTTCCCAAAATGTCAAACGTAGTTTCATATGCCAAAAATAAGTGAATTTAAAACTTGAATGTCTTGAAAACGAGGAATGAAAATTAGCTGAAATTTTGAACATATCAATTTTTGCGAGTTTTCAACTTAAAGATGCTAGATTATTATAGAAATCATATCATCTAGTGGTCGTGGGTGTTATTCATTTAGACCACTCCTGATTTCTGAAATCTTTTGAAAATTTGATTTGGTTTCTGAACTTCTTCTGTTTTTACGTTACTATAGATATTGCTTATTTTCTATATATGTTTGGTGATAATAATGCTAATATGTTATAATTGTGAGCTGTAAACAAGATGAGTTCACAGCTGCCTAATTTATTGACCGTCATATTGAGGGTGGGTGGGGTATTTTTATCCTTGACTCAAAAATCTCAATTATTTTATGAATGCACATGAAAGCCAAGCAACACATCAGTCTTTCTATAAATGAGTTTTTAAAGCAATTAGTCTTAAATATTTCATGCCTTCCAATAAAAAAACAACACACAGCGATACCTAGACCCTGTGTCAAATTTTGCTTTATGAGGGGGTACCCAAACTTACATGCAAAATCATAGGATAGTTCTTCTTAAACAATAATTTTCTGTAAAAATGTAACCCCGAATGGTACTTTCAACTGAAAATAATTTTTACGAAAATTTTATATCAGGTGTTATATAGTGCTGATTGTGACACCAATATCAGGACTGACAGTGAAAATAAGCAGATTTTCTTAGGATCCAACCATAGCTTGTCAACATTCATTCAAAATATTATTTTCAAACAGATAACTGTTTTGATACATCACAAAACATACATACCCCATAATCCTGCATTTGTTTATTTAGTTTGCTTTCAAAGCCAAAATAAACTGCAGCTCGAGCATTTTCATGGCATTCTTTTCCGTCCAGTTATATACTCTGCATTTCTATATTTCAGTGTCTATACTAATTTGAACTTACACAGAATGTTTTCTAGTTCTGTTCAAATATTTCTGCCTTGTTCCAATAAAAAATATTACAATCTGACATTTTTACAGCATTTTTTCAACACCTGCTATCATTTTTGAAGAAATGGAGCCAAAGTTTGTGATACACAATATCTCCATAGCAACAGACGATGACATCATACATATTGATGATTACGTAAATATATACCTAGAATAATTATCCAGGGCAATTACCATTTGGGGAAACAGTCAAAATTGGCTTGAAAGAACCATTGTTTCAAACCATATTTTTTGTCAATATCTTGTAAGCTGATTTTGAAACTCACCAATGGCTATGAGTTTGCAAACTATCATTACATGTACATGGGTCGATCGAATGAGCCGGTATCCAGCATAAGGTACAAGTTGGCATGTAAGAACAGCGAAGATTTAAACCATTTCTGCTCATCAACACAGTCTCATCAGAGTCTTAGTTTTCCGATTGAAAAGAATTAGATCCTTTACTACCAATAGAGCGCCAATCAAAGACTCAGATCAGCCTGCGCGGATGCGCAGGCTGATCTTAGTCTTCGATGGGCGAACATGCCAAAATGTACCTTTCGCTGGACACCGGCCCACATGTACTTTGAGAAGGTTCAGTGATTATATGGACAGCTACAATACATGTAATCAAAATATGACAACATTGAAGTTCTTTCAAGAGAAAAACAAACAAAAGCAATAATCAGAACACTAATAGTTTTTTTTCTGGGTAAAAAATCCGGAAAACATTAGAGCTTGACAGCGAAATGCTAAATCGGGAGCACAATGTCGTGGCAATTTGAAATTCGAGAAAACCCGTATTTCGAAGTCTCAATAAAACTAAAAAAAGCTGCTTATGTGGACATGATATATCTTTATGTCTTTTCTTGGTCGGCAATCATCTGGCTTAAAAATAATGGCCAATGAGCTGAGTGCATTAGATAATTTTCCTAACATCTCAGCTTCAATACTTGACTCAGTCGTGCTATCTTAAAGGTTTAACTTTGATTTATGACGTATTTGCATTTATTTTATTAAAATTTTGTGCATTTTTTTCAAGGAAATTTAGAGGCAGTAAATTTCAAATGATTTATAAGGCTGCAAAATAAGCGACACATGTAGTACCATTTTGTGTTTTGTTTGTTTGTTTGGATGCTTTACGTCCCAGTCAACAATTTTTCAGTCATCGGGGCAATTTACTGTCGTCCTGGGTTGAACCAGTACTAAGCAGTGGCTCAAGTGTCTTGTTCAAGGACACAACACAGTGACTCCGCCGGTGGTGTGTCTCGAACCTTCGATCCCTAGTCTAACGCTCTACCAACTGAGCAACTGCTCGCTTCCCATTTGCGTTAACATACCGCCCTTACCAACTTGGTGCTAGGGGGAGGGAGAATTGTTGCACTTTCCATTAGTTCTCATAAACAGATTCAATAAAACCAAGTCTGTTGTTTTCTCATATTATAGGTTTTCTCTATTTCTGAAGGATCCGTTTTTTCCAGATTATTTAGCACGAACTTATTCGTAATGTATGTAGGTGGTATACTTTTTTAGTATCATAGTTGTCTACCTTTATCACATCGAATAGAAAACGTTAATACTATCGATGAACGTAGATAAAATCTTTAGAAACAGAGTTTTCGATTGCCATTTGTCGGCCGATTGGCGACAAATAACAATAGAAAACACTGTTTCTAACGATTTTTGATCCGCTTTCTTCGATTGTTAAGAGCGTTTTGATTGTCGCCTATCCCGTGTGTTTACGGGAGATAATTACTATACTATGCACAATAAATGTAGCAACTGTTTTGTATGGGTGAGCCCATCCACATCAGATGTAAAGTTTCACATGCTGTCATGAAGATACAAGTGCCGATAATCTGACAAGAGTTTGCATGTAAAAAAAATACAGAATTACCAAACGCAGCGGCCGTGCTAAAGTGACGTTAAATTTCAAGACAAGCGGGAAACATGGGTATTTCTGATCAACCATAAGATGAGTTACATTGTAAGCCTATGATATTTCTGTAAACTGATTCTCCGTTGAATTGAAACACCAATTAACATTGGAAGTTAAATTAAATGATGACTACGTTTTGACGTAATTGATGACAGCTGATTTTTTCAGCAAAAAATCTCTATCTCATGTTTACATAAGCAATAGTTTTTATAGACGTATAATGCATGAGGGAGATGAAAGACCACCAAACGAAAATTCACATGCTTATCATTTTAGCATTACTTACAACGGATGTTAATTTTGCTTACTGACCCCTCCTGCAATTCTTGCTCTTCCCAAATGCATATTTGTATATTAGTGGTTTCATTTGCCTAAGGCCCCGTTCAAATGCACAAAATTTACACCTGTAAGTATTTTGCTATATGGAGCAAATATACACACATAAGTAAAAGTATATTTAATCTCCGTTCACATGCTAAAAGTGTCCACATAAGTATCTTAAATGTTAATCTAGATCAGTTGTTTTTTGACAGGCCGTGTACATTTGTCACGTATACCGAGGGCCATCCTTGTATATGCATGGTATTGTAATTTAAAAGTAGACTTCTAATAAGAAATAAGTTCACACAGCATTATTTATTCAGACTTGTAACTCAACATCAACACATAGTCAAAACAGCAACCATTTTAAATGCACTGTCTACTTATGTATTATGCAGCTAGACATAAAAATTCCCAAAAACAGGGTTTCCACACAGGATAGCACTAAGCTTAAACCACAAAGGTTTACCACACAGGACTGCACAAAGCTTTGACACTAAGTCTTTTGAATAATGACACGAAGTCGAAAGCACTAAGCTGTTCTATGTCAACTACATAATCACTGCATGACAGCACTCAACAATGAGTTTGAGTCCCAAATAAAATGGCCACCTGAAAACAATGTAAGTACACTAAGTCTATTGTCCATCAATGTTCAAGTAAAAACAAATATTAATTTCAAAGAAAACAGATCACCTTTTGATCTAAGGCTGCTAAAAGCTATCATATTTATATGGCATTTGCTATAGACACAGTATTCAACTAACTGTACAGTATAATCCCAATTAACTGTACAGAACATTTGAATACTATATATGTGCTACACAGACTATATACACATGCTTGTACAGTATATTTGCAACTCATGTACAACATTATCACATTCAGATCATGTAAATTATTGGGATATTTGCAACTAACTGTACAGTACACTCTCAATTAACTGTACATCAACTTGCTATAAACTGTACAGTACACCAGCAATCAACTGTACACTAAACTTGCAATAAACTGTACAGTACACTAGCAATCAACTGTACACCATGATTGCTATAAACTGTACATATAATCGCAATCAATTGTACAGTAAAATCTCAATTAACTGTACAAAATAATCGCAATCACAATACACAATGTAGACCTTGAATACAGTACTTAAAATACCAGCCACAAGTAAATCATAACCATATGCGGACCACGCAAATATTTTACAAGTTTTTTGACCGATATGTGCTCTGCAATCACCCTAGACTTCTGTAAAGTTTGCACTTAAAAATCATATCTGAAGCTAGTCTATTCACAAGAATATTTCAATTCAATTTGATATTCAGACTGTCACTGCTCTGTGCACTAGCTAAGTGCAAATATATGAATAAAATTTGCATCATGTGCAGGGCAAAGTCATAAAATAAATCTACTTACAGAAATCACGGCAGTCTCTCTATATATTTCCATATATCACTATTCAATATTTGTTCCAAATCACATTTTCATCTGCACTGTTCAAAAACTAAACCAGGAATGATTATAATAATACAGTTACTAATTATTCACTCACAATTTCTCACCTGTTTTCTTAACACTTTTACAGGTAAATAATTCTCACCTAGCCACTACTGACCACTAATTACATAATTACACCTGTATTCAGCTATACTGTGAACTACCATTTAGGGCACTGCATATGCTCACTGTTCACCTACAGGTTGTGTCCTAAAGTTAAAAATACAATTTAAAACCACATGTCATCATATTTGTGACATCACTCCCCCTTTAGAAAAAATGAATGAATTCATTTTTCAGTTCTGCTCATATAGTCTGCTACAATGCTTTGAGATCCCTTGATGGCTGTAAATCTAAATGGATATGATTGAATATTCAATACCCACCTCATCTCTCTACCATCAGTCTCTACCTGGAATTTCTCACCATTTAAGGACAAAATGAGATTCTTTATCTCACAGACATGTGCCAAATATTCTCTATTTATGACTGAGTACCTGGTTTCCCTAGTAAGTAACTTATCACTTGTATATGATACTAGAAACTTTCTCTCATCTGTTTCTTGCATTAACACAACACCTATTTCACCATTGGATGTATCTGTCTTAAGTGTGAAACCTGTATTCATACCAGATGATGTCGAAGTAGGTGTACTCACCATATAACCTTTCAATCTTTCAAACGCTCTTTGGTGCTCAAGTTTCACTACCAACTTGTTTGTGTTGCCTTTTTCTGTCAAGTTTGTGAGTGGAAGAGCCATTTCTGTAAACTGAGGTTTAAAATTCTGATAAAAACAGAAAATACAAACTACAATACAAATCCACGATACATATACCATATCTTTTCTAGTCTTCTTTTCTCCTGCTTTTGACTTTTCTCTTACCCATTTCAAAGTTTCTCCCTTATTCTGCAATTCTTTAAAATCATCTCTATGAACTTGCTGTTCTTTCATAACTCTTAGCTTCCGAAATGTCTTACCATCTTTCAGCTTCTGTACCCTAGTTTGCACAGCTTGTCCTTTTCCTATCCCATCTGCTTTACTTTGTTTGGGTAGTTCAAATATTACCTTCTCTTGAATAATAACACTAGGTTCAGTCAGATTACTATTGTCAACTCTTGGTACTGTCTTGTCATCGGCTGTACTTATAGCGCTCTCTTGTCTCCAATGTTCCTTTTTATTCTCCAACTTAGACATTACCTTTACCAGATTTCCCATATCCCAATTAACATCAGGATTATTTGGTTCTCTTACTCCAGGAATATTACCTAAAATAAGGTCATAAATGGGTTGACTCATACAAAGGGCTTCTATCCTACCTTTAAAATATGGGGAATCAACCAAGATTTCGGCAACTGGTGCACTTCTGACTGTCCCATCTATAAGTATACATCTCTGAATTCTACCTGTTAACTGTTCATCTTTCACAAGTTCTTTTCTAACAACTGCACTGCTACAGCCAGTGTCTCGAAGAACAGTAACCAATTTTCCATTTAACACTCCTTGCACCACTGGCATTGACTTACCCATTCCATTCTTACAAAGTCCATTAATCACAGGTAGTTCATGCCCACATTTAAGACGAATTTTATTGTCATGAATACAACATTCATGATCCCACTTACCTCCAGAGTAACAAGCACTTGCTTCTAAAACATCATCGTGAACCTCACCTACCTTCACTTCTGTTTGATCATCTTCACAGCTCATAAAACCAGCTGCTTGCTTACCACCTTGATTTTTTAACAGCCTCTGTCTTTCAAAACAATCTTTTAATACATGACCCTGTTTCTTACAAAAGTAGCATGTTCTTAACAGTTTACCTCCTGCTGTCATACTTTTAGCACCTTCACCATAAGGTTTACTCCTAATTTCATGTTTAACTGTATCTACTTTATCAGGTTTCTTTTCTTGGGTAGCCAGTTTGTCCTGTGTCATAAACAAATTACCATGTGCTTCTAAGTATTGCTCTGCCAGTTTAGCCATCTCTGATATATTACCTGGTTTCCTTTCTTTAAGGAATAGTGCTAAATCTGTTTGAGAAGCATTTATAAATTGCTCTCTCAACAACAAATCTTTCAAACCATTAAACGATTTGTCTGCACCTGCCATCTCAAGCCATCTAATTAAATAGCTCTCTATTCTAACAGCAAATTGGGGAGCACTTTCACCACTTTCTGGAAGACATGACCTAAATTTTTGTCTAAAACCTTCCTGAGTTAACGCAAACCTTCTCAATAAGGCAGTCTTTACTTTCTTATAATCATTTGCTTCTGCAATTGATAGTCTGCTATATACCTCTAGGGACTTACCCTTCAACAGTGCACTAAGACTTACCGCCCAATCTTTCTGTGGCCATCCTGCACTTTCTGCAAAGCGCTCAAACCTATTTAAATAAGCATCCATATCATCCTTACTGTCCTCAAAATGAGGAAGTTTGGGACCCTTTGATAAATGTTTAACCGAAACATCCTTTCCAATTTCAGCTGCGTGTACCTTAACCTTCTCTAGTTCTACCTGTCTCTCTAACATATCTAACTTTGCTTTATTCTCTAGCTCCATGAGTTTCATTTTATTTAGATTTTCTAACTCTAACTCCTTTATTCTATCTTCCCTCGTTTTCGCTCTCTCCTCTCTTTCAGCTCGTTCTTTCTCAAGTTTACTTTCTCTTTCTAATCTTTCTTTCTCTTTTCTTTCCTCTCTTTCTAATGCTTCACGTTCTTTTCTTTCCTCTCTTTCCATAGCTTCTTTCTCTTTACGATCAATAAAACTCAACAAATCGGTTCCTTCTAGACCTAACTCTTTTCCTATTTTAAGAATCTGTGTCATTTCCATGATGAAAACTATGACCTATAAGACTTGTTGTACAGAAATGGATCAAAATGCAAGATTTTTGTATATAAATCTATATTTATAAATATGTTGTATGGCACTGCACATTGCCTATAGCAAATCTTAATCTCAATCTGCTAAATGACATAGTACATTACCTACAACTAGTGTCAGTCTTATATGGTATTAGATATGTCACCTGACCATGTATTGTTTATTTGCCTAACTGTTTCTCAACTGCTTTTTTAAATGTTCCTGCAAGAAAGTAATTGAATTAGATCTTACTTTAGCTTGAAACTTCTGTCTCTAATACAAAACGCATCACTGTCATAAAGCTGTCCCTGAAGTTCATGTAGACATCATCATAGAAAAGGAACATCACTCTAGCAGTCCGCGAAACATAGAATCATCTCCACCATGAAAGCATATATCCAATAAGTACTCAAAATCCACCATGAGGAAAAAGACTAAGGGATAAATCAGAATCCACCAATTTATCTATGCAAAAACTATGCACAGACCATATTCAGTAATATGTAAACATTCTTCATAGAACTGGATACAATTATCCACCATGTTCCTTACAGACTATGTCCAAAGATTGTAAAGCAAATCATATCAGGATGGAATCAATCCCACCGCTGCCACCAAAATGTCACGTATACCGAGGGCCATCCTTGTATGTGCATGGTATTGTAATTTAAAAGTAGACTTCTAATAAGAAATAAGTTCACACAGCATTATTTATTCAGACTTGTAACTCAACATCAACACATAGTCAAAACAGCAACCATTTTAAATGCACTGTCTACTTATGTATTATGCAGCTAGACATAAAAATTCCCAAAAACAGGGTTTCCACACAGGATAGCACTAAGCTTAAACCACAAAGGTTTACCACACAGGACTGCACAAAGCTTTGACACTAAGTCTTTTGAATAATGACACGAAGTCGAAAGCACTAAGCTGTTCTATGTCAACTACATAATCACTGCATGACAGCACTCAACAATGAGTTTGAGTCCCAAATAAAATGGCCACCTGAAAACAATGTAAGTACACTAAGTCTATTGTCCATCAATGTTCAAGTAAAAACAAATATTAATTTCAAAGAAAACAGATCACCTTTTGATCTAAGGCTGCTAAAAGCTATCATATTTATATGGCATTTGCTATAGACACAGTATTCAACTAACTGTACAGTATAATCCCAATTAACTGTACAGAACATTTGAATACTATATATGTGCTACACAGACTATATACACATGCTTGTACAGTATATTTGCAACTCATGTACAACATTATCACATTCAGATCATGTAAATTATTGGGATATTTGCAACTAACTGTACAGTACACTCTCAATTAACTGTACATCAACTTGCTATAAACTGTACAGTACACCAGCAATCAACTGTACACTAAACTTGCTATAAACTGTACAGTACACTAGCAATCAACTGTACACCATGATTGCTATAAACTGTACATATAATCGCAATCAATTGTACAGTAAAATCTCAATTAACTGTACAAAATAATCGCAATCACAATACACAATGTAGACCTTGAATACAGTACTTAAAATACCAGCCATAAGTAAATCATAACCATATGCGGACCACGCAAATATTTTACAAGTTTTTTGACCGATATGTGCTCTGCAATCACCCTAGACTTCTGTAAAGTTTGCACTTAAAAATCATATCTGAAGCTAGTCTATTCACAAGAATATTTCAGTTCAATTTGATATTCAGACTGTCACTGCTCTGTGCACTAGCTAAGTGCAAATATATGAATAAAATTTGCATCATGTGCAGGGCAAAGTCATAAAATAAATCTACTTACAGAAATCACGGCAGTCTCTCTATATATTTCCATATATCACTATTCAATATTTGTTCCAAATCACATTTTCATCTGCACTGTTCAAAAACTAAACCAGGAATGATTATAATAATACAGTTACTAATTATTCACTCACAATTTCTCACCTGTTTTCTTAACACTTTTACAGGTAAATAATTCTCACCTAGCCACTACTGACCACTAATTACATAATTACACCTGTATTCAGCTATACTGTGAACTACCATTTAGGGCACTGCATATGCTCACTGTTCACCTACAGGTTGTGTCCTAAAGTTAAAAATACAATTTAAAACCACATGTCATCATATTTGTGACAACATTCTGTTAATTGAAAAACAGAGGCGACAGCTGCCATATTATTTGTGTACTGGGTTGGCCCTTGGGCTGTCTCATGAGAAAACTATTTGGGAGAAACAGCGATCTCGAGAGTGATGGACTGACATAGTAAAAGGGGCATTTAGTGAAGACGAATGGGTGGAAAATTTTCGAATGACAAAAGGCACTTTCGAGATATTGTGTGATGATTTGCGTCCTAGTTTTCCTGACCAGACTAGATCCGTACGGGAGTCTCTTCAACTGGATCACAGAGTTGCCATTGCTGTGTACTGGATGGCCTCTTCCGCGGAATACCGTACTGTTGCCAATCTGTTTGGTGTTGGAAAATCAACAGTACATAAATGCATCCACGATGTCTGCACAGCAATTGCTGATAATATTTTGGACAAATATGTAAAATTCCCTGCAGATGATGATTTGCAACATGTCATTGATGGTTTAGATAATACTTGGGGATCTCCTTATTGTACAGGAGCAGTGGACGGTACACACATCCCAAAAATTGCTCCAGAGTCAGCTCATGGCGATTATGTGAATAGAAAGGGCTGGTATTCAATTATCCTCCAGGCTGTTTGTGATCACAACTACATTATAACCGATATGAACGTTGGATGGCCAGGACGGGTCCATGATGCGAGGGTTTTTGGAAATTCAGAGTTGTATTACAAAGGAGAGACAAATGACTTGTTTCCACAGAAAACGAAGAAACTGGTGTGTCCCGGCAAAGAAATAGCAATGCCCATAGTTCTTCTTGGGGATGCAGCATTTCATCTTAAAACCAGGCTGCTTAAACCTTACACCAATCGTGCTAATCTAACAGCTGCACAAAGGGTTTTCAACTAGAGGCTTAGCACAGCACGCATGACAATTGAAAGCACATTTGGGCGCTTGAAGGGCAGATGGCGATGTCTTCAAAAGAGACTAGATGTGTCTGTAGATTTTGCCAGTACAGTTGTAACAGCATGTGCTATCATGCATAACCTACGCAAAAAGCGACATGAGAGATACATGGATTAAGAGGGGAAGAAGAGCATGAAGAGCGAGATGACCGTGATGGTGATGGGGAGGAAGCTCAACCAAGTGCTATCATCCTTAGGAACGACCTAACGACCTACTTTGCGATAAGTGAATAGGTCTTTGCTAGATTTTCGGAGGGAAAATTGTGTTTATGCAGATGATGACTGACGAATTATAAAAAGAGGAAGACAAAACACGGCTTACAAGGCTCAATCATTCATAACATTGTAAGGTTAATGACTTCATTAAGAGGTCACTTTTTGGAACCGAAAAACCAAATTGTCTATAGTGATTTTTTTTTTGTTTTTGATGAAAGATGTCAGCAGATTTTGCAAAGCTAAATATGTAACATTTTTCAATAACAGCAACGGAAATCTCTGTATTTTTGATATTTACATTTGAAATTATCAGTCATTTATTAACAGAATCATTAGTTTGAAACAACTTGGGGTCTGTGTTTTACTAACCAAACAGATTGTAAGCCATTCCTCTATGGAGTAATGAGTGTGGAAATTGAGAACCTTTAAAAGCTTTAAAAGGTACATGAAGACAAACCGGTTAAATCATTATTTCGTTCAAACCAACATTTACTGATAAAAAATGATTATATGGCTTTCAAAACATCCAAATACCGTATTTCGTTTGCTTAGAAATACGGTTTTACAGATACTGTGCATTTTAAAGTAGCCCAGCAGGCAGCAGGCCCATGATTTGATTTAGTATTTGCCTCATAAATTTTGACAAAAACTTTGGCCGACCCTTTTTAAGACATAAGTCATTTCACAAGACAGGGGTCACAAGGTGGTATTCACAAGGTAAAATGTTCTTTATAATTTGATATTGTGCGTTTGAGCCATTTTGATATAAACATCAGTTCATAGCTTGTTTCTGGATTTGATGAATCTACACTTCTAGTTACAGTAAAATCTGTGTAAAATGGGCACTCTCATATGATAGAAAACTGGTTTGATTGACTGTATTGATTCCTGATCTTTGCCCTATTTCTTGCTTCCAAGACCAATTATCATTTAATGCTGGTCAAAAGTTTTGCGGAATCCTCCAAGGGGAGCATTCTGCAATAATTTCGCCTTCATAATGGGCTTTGTTTTGTCTATTTTGAGTGGCCGTTTTACAGATGACATGTATATGGCACAGAATAAAGGAAATTGGATTAGAGAACTAAATATAATGATGATGAAATCATATGCCCAATTAAGTGGTCATGAAACATCAATTTGCTTACGTATGTAAATTTGAGGTCCGTTCACATGACATAGTTTACTCATGGAGCACAATTACTTATAAGCAAATATACTTTTGCATGACCTCCAGAGGTGGTGCAAATATACTTTTACCTACCCCAGTTTACTCCAGGAGTATTCATACTTACGTAAGCAAGTGCGTTCACATGACACCGTAAGTAAAGTTGACTACGTAAGTAACTTTACTTACGTAAGTAAATGTGTGCATGTGAACGGGGCCTTAATTTCTCGTCATTGCTATTGAAATTGTTCGATATTGCACAAAGATGAGCACAAAAAGATGCAAAACATAAGAAATTGCTAAACGCATTGTGCATAGTATATTAATAAATGGTATTCTAAATGCAAACGCCTATCTAATAAACCCTATAATCCGGAAGCACTACAAGGAATCAATCTTATGATTAACTGGCATTCCGGTTTGCTTGGCAATACAACTATTTACGATATTAGGTATTTGAAAAATAGCTTATCATCATAGCATCAATAAATATAATGAAGATTTGTTATATCTGCAAATATTTGGAATCTGTTTACTACGAAATGGTCTCTAATGAGTCAATGCTATGTATGATGTTGTATTGTGTTCATAGCATATGGGGCGGGCTAGAAATAGGCTCTCTAACATTTGGTGGATATCGGTCACCAGATATCAAAATATTTGCATGGGAAACTTGAATATATAAACTGAACATCCAGATGGTACATGTATGCACAGCAGGATCTACCACTCTGCTACTTCAGTATAAAAGTATTTCAGCGCAATGTCTCTGATATGGTTGAAACTAAACTTTGCAATCAGTATGTTTTGTCCACTCAGTGATTATTGGTACTTATTGGTATTTAATCTGCCACAATTTGATAAGGCATTTGTTTTATATTTTCTCTAGATGTAATAAGTCCATATTTTTGTTTTGCAAAATGGAACAGCAGCAGCAGCAGCAGCAGCAGCAGCAGCAGCAGCAGCAGCAGCAACAACAACAAGAGAAACAACAAAAACAACATGATACAAGTAAATTTTGACCTTATGTGGATCAAAGACTGGACGAAGCTACTTTGTAGCATCTCAAAGATTAATCAGATTTCTTAACAAAATATCTTCTGTTCGTGCTGTCGGCATTAAAGTGAAAACTGGTAAGGTATAACCTTTTTTTCATCCAGATTTCCATTTCACTGGCTACTTCACTGGCCGCTTCACCATGGGGTCGTCTAACATTTCATCCGTCTAAGGTGAAAATTCATCTATAGTCAAAATGTTTAAAAACAAAAGAAATTTAAGCTTACAAGATTGAACGCAGTGGATAACACCGGATAGGCGACAATCGAAAACGCTCTTAACAATCGACGAACGCGGATCCAAAATCAATAGAAACAGTATTTTCGATTGCCATTAGTCGCAAGTCGGGCGACAAATGGCAATCCAGAACTCTGTTTTTCATGATTTTTGATTTACGTTCGTCGATAGTATTAACGTTTTCGATTGCCGCCTATCCGGTGTGTGGATGGCGTCTGTAACTCATAGATTTTGCAGAGTTGTGAGAAACATGGACATGACAATTTACCTATTCATAAGTTATTTAATCTGCTAAATGCATTAGCTTTCACATTCCACAGAAAGAAAGTTGCAAGATTGGTTAAACACACAAGAAGCACCCTACCTACATTCATGCCTGTGTAATCGTTCTTTAATAAGCCAGAATCATCATGGTGGGATTACTTACGTAATTACATATCAATTCAGATCAGACAAAATATATCTGAGTTTTCTCACGCCAAATATAATTCTTTTGCACTTCACATCTGAACAGCAACTATTACAACGATACACATAATGAAACAATGTCTGATATATAGGGTTTATTGAATCGTTCTACTAATAAACCGAGGGAGGTGAACATCATGTTGAAAAAGCATATAAAAAACACGTGCTTGCTTGCGCACGAGTTTCTTTATACATGTATGATTTTTCGCTACCCTCGTTTTATAAATCCCATTTTTGAATAGAACGCTTCAATAAACTGTGTATTACATGTATTCTGCTTGAACTAATTGCTCAAATTTAAGAAAAATTCTACGGTATGCAATGTGGCGAATCTAGAGGGATCATGACACGTCTTATTTTAACCAGGGTAGTAAGACATCCGCTGTTCCCTTCTGAAAAAATTGAAATACCGCCATTTTGAAATTCACCCAGTCCACTTCAGTATTTCAAACGTATGTAACTTTTTTGTGTTAATGAAAGAAAACATAAAGGGTGGGTACTCATTTTGTAAATTAGATCGTAAGGAACATTTTGGTGCTAAATTTATTGTGTTTTTTTTTTTTCTGGAATTTTTCGTTTTCGTATCTCGAGCTCATCAAAGACAGAAACGTATGCAACGGCATCGCATGTGTATATGACGTCATTTGTCAATTTTTGCGACGTCAAAGGTGCAGAAACCCGTTATAAATGTTTGTTAAATTGTAAATAAGAGCAAGAAACTTCATTTTTGTCTTGGATATGACATGCGTTTCATCGATCAAAGCCAAGGTTTACCGTGTTGTGTTCGGTAAAATAAGAGTTCCGGCCGAAGAGATTTATCTCCCTAGAGGAGAAAAAACTTTTCTAGACAAAACAAAATTACCGAATTTATTTGTTTGATATATCATGGTATTTTCCCTCAAACATGTAACGTAACAATTTATTCACACGCAGATTAATAAAAGCTATACATAAACATAATAGCTAATAAAGCTAAAAAGAATGTGTTAAATAAAAAAAAATAGAGAATATGGCCTCCAGTCCTTTTCTGTAAAAGCTGGAAAATACAAATAAAACAATTCAGATCGTGGAACTCATTTCCCACCAAAATTGCGAGTGTTATTTAATTAAAATCCATTGTGTCACATTGCCTAACAGCTAGCCTGGGTCCAGTCGTCAATATGTTTTGCAAGTATTTTCTTTATCCTAACAATAAAAAAGGATAACACATCAAAGGTATTGGTTGTCCGTTATCAACTTCATTAGATATTGTCATTTTTGACCGAGAAACGGAAAAATAAAAATGATCATGTTGGAACCCAGGCTACCTAACAGCTGGTATCAGTTATATAGTGGTTTTACTTTTCTAGAATGGGTAAAGTCAGGTAACTTCGGACATCAGGTAAAGTCGGACAGTGACCTTGTTTGTTTCATGTTTTAATCATTGGATTTAAATAAATTAAGCAAAACAGTGAAAATCCTGATGAGACGGTTCATGAGGAGCATGTAAGTAATAACACTATAGTTGGCTGTCCATTTAAACAAAAGAGGTTTATTTTCACTTTTGATGGCAAAATTGAGTAGAAACTGGCATCCATGCTAATTATGTTTATATATGTGTAGTAAACACGTTAGGGGTAGATGCCAAGTCTGTAAATGTCCCTGGGACTCAGAATTAGGTCAAAGGTCAACTGGGTGCAAAATAACAAGATAATTGACAAATCACTAGTTTCTATGTCAACTCCCGCCTATATAACATCCATTAAATTTACTAACACTATCCAGGATATACTTAAGATACTTGTTGCATGTATTACATGACCTAGAGAACAACTAAGCGTATGCCCGACTGCCCGTGCAATGTAAAATGTCATTTTAGTGCAAATTTCGCAATATAAAAGAATGCAATGTTAATGCTGCATATTTCGTCGGTGTCATACCAATCTAACAATACAAAATTATCAAAAATTGCATGTAAATGGTTTAGAGTAAGTAAGGGTGCAAAGATCAGGAATCGATACAATCAAGTACCACACCCGACCAAAGATACCAATGAGAAGTAACAAACTCACAGTTAGACACGACAAACGGGAGCCAAGAGGTCAGCCCTTTCCCAGCAGGTGACCACAAAGCACATATAAACAGGCGCGCACAAAGACATAGCAAACACAAGACAGAACAAAAACATAAATGATCCACAAAAGAAGTACTGCCTTGGAACGGTCAGTAAAATAATTTACTGGAGGGCTTAAACCAGTTTTACGGCGCGCCAACCTCACCCTTAATTCAGATGTTGATCAAGACACAAACATATTTGGTTTGCATGAAAGACCCCTAGCTTATCAATGCATCATCTCTTAGAACATATAAATCAAGATATAACAAGGAGATAGAGCAAAGAAAATGACTCAACAGTAAATAAAACTGAATATCGGAGCAAAAGAAATCCAACAGGTAAAATCGGTGGGCCCGACAAACAGCCGAAGGTCATGCTTAGTGATATTGATAGTGTAACTACAGACCAGGACCCGGAATAACAATGCCTCCTTAAAGTTAAGGCAGACTTAAGTTAAGTATTGATATTTTCAACATGCTATATTAGATGCTAAATAAATTGCCTAGATTGATGCAGTACTTGTGGTCAAAGATATCATTGTGATCTACAGAAAAAAATAAAACTATTCTAACTTTTTTAAACAGTGTAAAACGTTATTTTTCGCGTCCTGAAAAATAAATTAACTTAAGTCTCTGCATTGTAATTCTGGGCCCAGGTCAGGATTAAAGGTTATTTAAGTGCCCTGTTTGTGTGGAAATACATTGAAAACAGCCTCTTTATGTAATCAGCATAACAACATAACCATTAAACAACAACATATGTGTGTAGGAAGTAAGAGCACAGCATATAATTTGGCTAAATGAAATATATAGGCAATGAGCTACTTAGGGTTTTGCTCCCCCCAGGGGGAATTTTGTAGACTATGTTTTTCATTAAGCATATTATATAACGAGCTGTTTGAAACATGTTAGCCCTCTGGCGGCCGGGGCGTTTGGGTGTTACAGCATGTTAACTACGTTACCTGTCATTTTTTTGAAAAGACAAAATTATGTAATTAAGGCTGTTAAGGTAGTACTTGAACAATTCAAATTGGCTAAATAGTCATGTAATATACAAGAATAGTTAATTCCCTGCAGATATTAATGTTTGTCAATGTTATTTAGGCCCATTATGGTGTCATTTACGTTACATTTTCAACTACACCCTATAAAATCATTAAAGTTTTGTTAAAAAGTTTCATTTCATAATTTTTTCAATAAATATTTTAGATTAAAATAACACGTCTCCAAAAAGCAATTAACTGACCATTCCAAAACTGCAAAGAGCTTGCTTCTATCACGAAAAAACAAGAGTTATAAGCTGTTGAATATGACGACCCTGAAGAAAACGTATGTAAGGTAAGAATCTTTTCATTTTAAAATACAGCATGCAATCCTATCTGTAAGCTTTGTAACACCATATATATGAGTATTATATTGAAAAGAAAGACTTAAAGGGGATATTAAACATTGTTTCTTGTGTAAAATATCATTTTGGTGTTTGATTTCCAATATGTTATGTATGTTACATTAACTTCAGTGCGTTCTATAAATTGATTTATACCCTAAATGATACATTTAATTGGCAGTTTAATTTATTTCAAAACTTTTTTTGTGTGTTTATTGGATATAAAGATAATAATTTGTCTGAAATGGAATTTATCAGCTAATATTAAGAGACTATATCAAATTGTCAAAGTATTTTAGCTTTTGTGAAATAATATATTTTTGAATTTTTTTTTTAAAACATACCAACTTTGCAAATTTTATAGCTTTTAAACTTCATTAACAAAGAATATTAGAGCTCTCAAGTGATAGCTGAATACAAAAATATTCCCATGTTATAGCAAAACCGTTTAATTAACGTATATTACCATATTAAATATACCATAAAGTATTGTGTGTGTCCAAAATGATGCCAAAGACAGTATAAATTGAGTCTGAAATGGTAATATAAGTTGAATTTAGATTTTTTAATACTTATCTGAAGACTTTTGGTACTAAGTTTAATTCAATTACTTATTTAACAGCAACCAAATAATTTAAGTGCAACCAGTTAACGGTGTTCATATTATATGAACATAGTCAGTAACACCATACAGGCTAGTAGTCCTCCTTGTATATGTATGCTCATATACAGTAATAAAAACTGCTTTTTAACTAAATGTTGTGTTGGAGGTGGTAGCATACAGAAGTGTGTGCTAACAATTCAGATAGAATCAAGCATATTGAGTTGGTACGATAAGATTTGATATGTGTTGCATTAGATACTATGCATTTTAAGTGAATGTATTCAGAAACTGTTTAAAGAATTTGTGTCCAAATAAAATTTTAAACTGACATCTTATTTGCATATGCAGATGGTGACACACTTCTTTGTTTTAGCTTTTAAATGGACTGTGTTATCTTCAGCATATCTTTCACTGTTTAATGAATGAAAATGTTATTGAAATCAACATAGTATTTCTGATCATTTGCTCAAGCAATGTAAAACTTTATATAAATAAGTAAATGATTTACAAAGAACAAATATTTCCATGAAAATGGGAAAAAATAAGTTTTAATGATGGGTTTTTACGTGACAATGATCGCATTTGATAGGATCATAATCCACATATTCAGGCCAGTTGTTACTTACGATACCAATTCAAATTTATTAGACTTTATCCGCCAGAATAAGGGCAGAGCAAATTTGGCCGGCTGACATTCAAGTTAATGTAAAATAGATTTAACAATGTTCTTTTAGCATGTGGGATAAAACAGTGCTGAGATCTTACTTAGTTTTATAAATTAATGTCAAAACAACTGCTGCTAATTTCATCTATACAGAATGTGGCATGGCCAAATTATTGCAGGAATTATAATAAGCAAAGTTCTATATAAATATTAAACTAAAAGAATGAGTTGTAAACACACAAGAGATTGGAAAAAGGACACATACAAAAAAGTCAACTGTTCTGACAAAATAGTATTGAGAGGCCATCCTAGTCACTATCATAATTGTTACCATGATAAACTTACATTCAATGTTAACAAAGTATACATGGTTTTGTTGATAAGTATCTATGTATTTCTGATTTCCATGGGACTTTTCCTCAATTATCCCAAAAAGAAATCATATTTCTTTCACAATGAAAAAGATAAAATTAATATCATATATATTGCAGTGTATTTATTGTTGTATGTGTTACATGTGTGTATGTTATAGTATACCAAATATTGAAACCATATCGCAGATTTGTCTTTTGACAGTAGCAAAAGTATGAAAATTATTGCATTTAGATGGAAACAATAATTGCTGATCTTATTTAATGTAATATATAAAGTGCTCAAATCAAGATTTGACCAGCATGTGAGATTTTGGTACTTATCACATATTGGCAAAATCAAGCATTAATCGTCTATGCTGACGCAGTGGAGCCAGCTGTCCTTATTCTGGTCTACATCTATACTTAGTGTATGCATGCAGCAGAGGCTCTGGTGAGTCAACACATTTACACAGGCTAACATGAGCCTTCATTTCTTGAAACTGTGATAAGTACATGTACCAAAATCAAATGTGCTGGCCCATTTGATTTATTCTTTGTGTTACTAGTTATAATCTATTTAGCTTGATTTGAATTATGCAATTATTAGAAGGATGTAATTGTGTAACCATGATCATATTTTCATTGCCATGCTAAATAGGAATAAAATAAAATTTCACTGTTTGACTAAATATTATTGACAGAAATAAGTCAAAGCAAAATTACCAATGAATTTATTTAAGTCCATTCAATTAGTAATGTCTACAATACAATACTAACAATGCAAGGGAGCTTTTCTATGTATTATCCCTTTTAAATTTTCACTTACAAAGAACCTTTAGAACAAAACTTATGCTGTCATGTTGCATTACTTTACAAAATTGTATAACCAGATGAAACAGATGACAAGTGTTAAATTCTCCTAAAATATTTGTGTTATGCATGTTACCGAGATAAAGTGTATACTGGACATGTTTTAGATATAGAGGGATTCATTACCATAGGGGATATAATCATAGGTTTGGTATGGTGGGTGCCATATATGGGTCAGAAACAACTATGATTTTTTTTAAAAAAGCTTAAGTTTTTGTTCAAAGGATAAACACCTGTTTTAATTATTCAATTCTCGATTTTGACCATGTTTAAAATGACTTACAATTTTAGCCATTGTAAGGTAGCTTTCCTTGATTGTTATCAATATAGTTGTTGTAATCAATAGCTGATAAGCTATATATGTATTTTGTTGGTTTACATAATGGTCAAGTGATCTTACTAAACTACTACATGCTTAATATCATTTTGCACCAAAATTGAACCATGGACAGTGAGGACAATGTCTTGCATATACAATGTATCATTTCATGTATAAAATTAATTAAGCAGATATAAGTGTAAGACAGTTAAGTGATATTATTTTAGCATTTAAGAAACATTATTTGATCAATGAATTAAGCATTTTCTGTAAGTGATTTTTTAAATTATTATTCGATTAAACACTCTTAATTGAAATGGCATTTATTTGCTCTGAGTTCAAGTTTTTTTGCCTTTTTATCACCAATACTTTTGTCAGAGTTTAATCCCACTAAAATGTTATGTTAAAATGTAACATTTATTGTTTCTCTCATCTAATTGAGCCCTCAAATGGCAATTATCTACATCCTCTAGCAGTTTAACCTCATTTGGTGCTTATATTGAACTAAAATAATGTATTTAAAGAAATGTAACGCATGTAACAGTAATAAAAGGTGCCCAAATGTGTTAAACTTATACTGCTAGTCATTTAATTTCAATTACAAGATAAAATTGATATGTAAGAATAAGGAACAGCTTGATGCATATACTTTAGGTTTTCCTAATAATTTAGGGTACGGTATTAAACCCGGCTTTTGCAGGTTAACACCCCAACCCATTAAGAGGTAACATGCATTATTTTGTGGCTTATACTATGTGGTTTTAGAAAATTATAGTGTATAAACCCCCTCTGATAAATTTTGGTAGTTCATGGTCTATTGGAAGCACAACACTAAATAGTAGTATATTTGAAAGTAAGTAACGTATATAACTGCAATATAATGAACTTAACTTAAATTGATGCATACCAGCTGTTTGCTGCGATTAATTAATAGATTTTAATGCCATCCGCATGTTGATCAATAAGATTTAGGTATAGTTTTGTATTTGCACAAGAGGATTGGAAACTGTTATAGGGTAGAATAATTAACAAGTCTGTAACACAGTAACGCCCCAACTGCCAGATGGCTAACATGTGTCATTTAGCTTCATATATAGTGTAGTTTTAGAAAATCATAGTGTACAAAATGTCCCTGGGGGAGGGGGTCTATAAGCAGCTCACGGTCTAATAGGGCACACTAAGAGACAATCGGCGGTTTTGATTATATAAGAACAGCAAAACGCAGATCAGTTTTAATATCAGAGCTGTCTGACTAGCACTTTTGTTGTCCGCTGATTAGGTACTAATCTTCCAGACTCTACCTAAGCTTTGTAGCACAGCATGCCAAACTGAGTCATGCCTGGTGGTCAAAGCTTAATATATATTTTCTCTTGATTGGGCTCAATTATGATAAAGTAAGCATTACATATAGATGCTGCGTGTTTTAGTTTTATACAGCTGCATTTTGACTGGTTGTATATCCACTCACAGTTATAGCTATGGTTTCCGCTTTAATAACACAAAAGTGGATCAAGCTGCAGTCTCAGTGATGACCCTATCCTAAAACTTTCATCAATTCGCTAGTACCTGATGCTTGTCCTTGTCTGGGCCCACCATAGCTCCTTGAGGTTCTATCTGTGGGTCACGAGCCCTTTTCTTTGTTTCATCACAGTGTGTTAATTTACTTAAACTGATTAAGCATTTTTTGGTGTTTTAAAATCAGCAGAATATATGGTGAAGATTTGGCACCAAACAATGGACTAGTACCAATATTGGACTAGTACAAATAAGGATTGACTAACGACTAAGACTAAAGTTTATGACTAAGGAATGGTGGCGGATTCAACTTATACTTAACAGCATTTTAAAACACAACAAATTTTCGATATCTCAAGCTTCTGCTCGTGTAAAAATAAGGCCCCAAACCCCAGTATCATTATTTTAGTGTATTGCTTAAATATATTTCATGATTATCTGTAATTTTGATTAAAACAAATGTTAATGGAAACTAGATCCGCCTCGCTTAGAAAATTATTCATGCGCATACAATGACGTATATTCACTGTTGTGGATAGTTGTACTCGTCTAAATTTACAAACACGTTCAAAATAATAAAACAAAGTAAGAGATTTTTAGAATAGACTCTGTGGCCTAGTGGTTAGAACAACTGACTCATATACCTGTGGTCGGTGGTTCGAATCCTTACTTATAATATTATTTTAAAGTTTTTTTTTTCGTTTTTTTTTTTTGCAGCTTTACGTCCACGTCAACAAATGTTCAGTAATGCCCGGAAGTATTCATGTTGTCATAGGTTGAACCAGTAGTAAGCAGTGGATAACGTGTCTTGCTGAAGGACACAGTATTTAGTGACTTCGCCAGCGGTGAGCCCCGAACTAGCATCCCTTCGATCCCCAGTCTAACGCTCAAATGGCCTTTTTATTATTTTTTTCTTCTTTCACTGGGACTGGAGAATGTGCTGATGTAGTCCCAAAATAACGTTTTATATGATATCACATAATAACATTTTATAAGTTTAGAAACACTTTGGGATGTCGAAAAGACCTGTTTTTCACAACACTCTGGTGGGACCGCTGGTGCAATCTTCAATGTGCTTGACTGAGAACCTAGAGACCCTGTTTTGATGGAAATTCTTCCTAAAAATATTTTTTTACGGCCATCCTTTCCCGTCTGCTCTCTCAATTAGAGCAGCTATCAGTTTCTTGCGAAAGAGTGGGCACTCAATATTGATTAACTACTTAGGCGGCTACCTGGAACAGTGTAGATCGGTTAATCCATTTATCGTACTGGAGTCTTCAATCCGTCATATCTTGACGTTTCATGAATTTCTGGGTGGAACCAGTTCTAAGCAGAACATATAAAGTGTCTTCTTAAAGGACACAACACATTGGCCCCGGTAAGTCTCGAACAAGTGGCGAATGGCGAAGATACTGCTCTTGATTATAACAGCGATCCCCAGTTAAAACTATTCAAGTTACGAGAAGTCCCTAGGGAAATATATACCACCACCTGATTCGGCCAAAACACAGAGGGTAGTGTATTTGAGCTTCAACCCGCAAACGTCTCCGCAATAACATCTTCAGCCAAAACCTCAAATCAAGATTAAACAGTCCAGTCGGCGACATCGATATGGGTAGGACCCCACTGGCCCTGACATGCATCCCCTTTGATAACTGATTGTCAGGCCGTTAATAAGGCTATATAAATACGGTCAGAGAAGACTGTTTCTGTATTTCCTGCAGCTCCAAACAACTGAGATCCCACTACACGAACACGATTTTGGTTGTACAAGAACTCACATCCCATCTCAGAGCAGTCTTCCCCGCACCTTCACACCTTTCATAACTGCGTCCATCAGACAGGGAGTCAAAGCAGTCTCTGCACATCCGAAACCTGGGCCCAAATTGTGCCTTGTATACAACAGCCTTGGTCTCCATTGGAAAAGTTTAAAGGCACGCACACACACGCCGATGCTTTTTTTATATGCCAGGAGGAGTGATGTGGTTGTAAATGATTTTCGTTAATATGTTGGGTATGGAGGGGCACACAAGGCGTGCGTGCGTGTATTTGTTGGTAGGGGAAGTGCAGGGGGTTGGCATTGAGAACCCAGACCGCCGAGAGTTATCGAATTATAGGTTATAGAAGTTGAATCTTTGCCTTCCTTTCAACTACGGTAATTCGGCATCTTCAGTTTGTCAGATGCGACTTTAAGCCATGGCACTGGCTCCATTTTACCGCTGTTGACGTGAATTCACATAGACATGCGCGCGCGCTCACGCACGCACCTTCGGCGTGAGGTCACCTTTCTCTGGAAAGATTTCCCTAAACATTTGATTAAAATGCAGTCTGTTGTCGTGTAGCTGTCAGTGACGGTGGCGGGTTGGCCTGTGGTCTATGATTGTGGACCCAGATGCGGCATTTGATCAGCGTCTACATTGGTTGTTAAGACAAAAACGATCGTCAGTGAAAGAATACATTTTTTTCTCGAAAATGTTTTGCCCTTCAATATATACAATTATTAGCCATCGTTTATAGTATTAAATTCCGTTAATATATCTAATTTCTGAATAATCATATTGCTATGCAATCATTAAGTATGTATGAAATTTTTTCAAGTTATTGGAACCTGTCGGAAAAGTAACCATGATAGTCGAGTTATGTGCTTGCTTGTCACTCACAGTCGGGTCGCACTTCTGTTGGTAAACACACAAGTTAAGTGGTGACCCATGAACTTTTTTGCTTTGCTTAAATAAAACTGCATTTCCCATTGCCCAAACCGTCTTTTTCGATCGCAAAAATGCGTTCTACAGTCATGATTTTAAGACCGAAGCCGTTGATTGGTGTTACGATGCAGAATGGCTGGAATAACAGAATCAGCGATGGTTGCGTATACGCACAAATACACAGAGGTTTAGGTATGCACCTGGTCACCTATTCGAACCATGATACGGTACTCTTTCTATTGATGGTCCCAATAAAAGGTCGGTTTGTCTGAGATGAAATTCATTGTGTCTATATTTATCAACGCTTGCACGATTTCCTTACTCTTCTTGAATATCTCGGAAATCTTGTGCGTTTTTCAATATATAAAGGATGGAATTTCCCATTCTTGTTAGGGGACATTTTAAACATACCGTTGAAAGGTTCGATATAGAGACGCTATTCATTATTATAAAAGGTACGTGAAGTTATATATATTGTTACTGTGTTGATTGTACATGACAGGGCGATGGCGATTCGTGTAATTGCATTGAATCGCGATGTCTCTAGCATGTCACATTGTATTGAAATAATAAGTCACTCGTTTTCTATTTTGTCGTCTGTTGAATCGACCAGCATTCTGTGTATGAGTTCTTTCGGGTGTTATCAATAACGTCCCGTTTTTTTGGTGAAAATAGTGATTGTTACGCACTTGCGTATGAAGCTACGCACATGCGTATTGCCTAAAAATCTGCTGGGACCATTCTTGCGGCTATAGAAAAAGCTGTCCGGATGGACTCGTCGGGTAATTTCGGATAAAAGTAGTCACAGGCCATGTCGGGCCTGCACCTAAAACTATAATGGCATGCTGAATGATTTACCAGGGACCAATAGGTGAAAAACAATTTTAGCAGCTAGATTTTAAATTGTTGTTATTTTGTACGGCGTTGTTGGAAAGACGATTTAACTGCCAGTGATAATCGACTTTCTGTAGCGACCTGTATGTGTCACCTCGAGTTATATCTGACGCATATAAGAATAAGGGTTAGGTGCATACACTACAACACACTTACATAAATAAGGTGATAGCTGACATGTATGTTTAGAGATTAGGTAGGTGTAATGTTACACCAAAGTAAATGTAAAATATTTTTTTGTTACACCAAAGTAAATGTAAGATATTTTCGTTACACCAAAGTAAATGTAAAATATTTTGTGTTACACCAAAATAAATGTAAGAAAGCATTGTACGGTTTTACACACATAAAACAGCAGAATGTAATCTCTCAATATTGATGTAAATATTTTTTGCCGAGAGGTCATAATTAGTTGTTTACAACTGATACGTTATACATGTACGAAATTAGTGCGTGGGTAGGGTGATGTCCGACGTAAACGTCCAAACGTTACGTCGGCACCACACTGTTCAACCTTTTTCCTGGAATTTTAAGAGAATTTGTATCAGTATTTGTAAACCTCGAAACTAGATAACGTGACCTTGAAGGGGAAAAGAGCCACGGGATCTTGATGTTTCGGCTGCGATAGCGTCTCAACCAGGGTGACGTTACGACAGTGTATAGAAGAGTTTGTTACGTATGGGTTTGTTCGTTTGGCATAAGAGGTATTGTTTAGCGCTGACATAGGCCAGTCACTAAAAATACTTCTCTATTATATAAGTTTAAGTGTGGATATTTTGAAGAGCCGATCCATCCTAACCGCATGGGAGCCGTTAGCCATACACCCACAGGTGAGGGCTAATCGCGCGTTTATAGGGTTAGGATGTAATTTAAAAGAGTAAGACCATTGAAATTATTTCTATTTTTGTGAACTTCGAACAAACAACCCCATTATTGACGCAAAAAAGTGATTCTGAGATTCTAAATATAGATTGTTTTTTGCAGAATCGTCTCTTGTGTCCCCTCCTACGTTGGAGGCTGAATGTTGGTGAGCCGTTGATTATCACCTGAGGGCACATATTAGCGGTCCCCCTCAGGCCACGACCAGCATGGATCAAGGCCCAATCGTTACCACGTAGCACAATCGAATGGGAAGCCAACCGGCTTGAATGGTTATATGTGAATCTGACACCCCAACGTTGGGATATGATCAGGAAGACCTATTTATATTAATTCTGACGTCTTGAACGACGATCAGCAGTACGCGTAACAAATATTACGTGAATCCAGTGACGACCAAAGTACAGGCTCGATCACCTCAGCGCCGATGGTCTGAAGTAGACACACGTACAGCTTAGAAGACATAGTGTTCGCGAGACGCGTATAATCTCGAGATTTCTCGTCAATACGAGAACTGAAATATTAAAGGGCCCAGTTGTTGTTTTTTTATGAGAACTTAAGCTATATGTTAATCATATTCTTTACGTCTCTTATTTCTGACTAGTTGACGTACATCTAGAACAGGACAGTCCAAGATTGGTTCTAATTGAAATGATCTTGGAGTGGCAACTTGCTCTAGTATAGGATGGTCAATTAGCCAGAAATAACAGCGTAGGTGGTGTCATTGTATATTAATGTGTTGTTGATGTTTTCTTAGTACATAAAGTACTGAAAAGTTTTTGCTAGTTGTTTGCATTATTTTTCCCTGGTAGCATCGTCATCGCATAAAGGAATTTTCCAATAGGATTTCCCCTCTTCCTTCCTGACCGGCTTTATGTCGTAACAATGGTGTCAGAAGTGGGATTTTTGAGGTTTTATTGGCAAATTTCTCTGCTGTGACGTTGCTACGGGCGCACACTAGTAGTTTTTCTTTTACAAGAAAGGTTGTGAGTGTCAACACACAGTACTGATTGCATGTGTTCCCCTGTGATGAAGTGCGACACATGTAAATAAGTCATCACACAACATTCTGAGGGGACCCATACTTTCTTGTTCTGTGGATTGCCAGTAGGGTATAAAACCCAAGGAAAATTTGTCAGAGTTTAATTATTAGACTTGTCCACCTTTATTTTACCCATATCATTGTGTATTGGCTTATGCCCTGTATTCCTATTAATTAAGGATACTGATGTGGAAAATTTCATATCGTTTGAGGGTACCAATAATTTAAATCACCTCAGTGACGTCATAGTGTGTGACGCCACTCAACTGATTTCTATTATTAGAAGAAGTCCATAGAAAGATTATTTTAGTCAATTATTATGTCTTGCTATGACAAGTGACTGTTGACTTGACTGTAACGCGTTTATATTAATATCGCGTAGGTATACATTTCTTGACGTAAATGCGAGGAAATGAATGACGTTTTTTAGTCAAATACGTTCAGTAAAAGCCTATTTGAGGTTGATATATATCCTAGGCACCTTTCCGTGGTGATCTCTTATACGTTGTACTTTACGTTACTCATATGTAACGTCATTTAAATCTCTAGTAAAATTATTAGTTTACCAGCGCGAACGTTGGTTAGCCCATACCTATTTTAAAGGGACAAAGCGAACCCTTATTTATTTTCAACAGTATAGTTGACTTATACCATTCCCAACAATAGGCTAAAATGGATAAAATCATTGATTTGGCGAGGGAATTAGGTTATGAGGGCCAAGAATTGAGGGATTTCATTAGTAGGCAGCAAGATAGGGAGTCAGAGAGGTTAAAGTTTGAGGCCATACAAAAGGATAAGGATTTAGAAAAGTTTAAAATTGAGACCAAAAGGGAGATTGCCATGAAAAAGTTTGAGTTAGAATCATTGTCACATTCGGGAGGTCCCAAGAGTACGGAGTCAAATGCCCGTTTTCCCAAGTTACCATATTTTGATGAAAAAACGGATCAGATGGATAGTTACTTGACCAGGTTCGAGAGCTATGCCACTGCATGTAAATGGGATCCTGCCATGTGGGCTTTGTAATTAAGTGCTTTATTAAAGGGGCGTGCTTTGGAGGTCTTTGTGAGACTTTCCAAAGACGATCAGTCTGATTATGAGCAAATAAGGGAGGCCCTTCTTAATAATTTCAACCTTATAGAAAGGCAGTTTAAGAGAAAGTTTAGGGAGAGTAGGCCTGAAAAATCAGAAACATTTAGGCAGTTTAGCAGTAGAATGGCGAGTTATTTGGAAAAGTGGTTGGCTATGGCCAAAGTTGAAAAAACTTTTGAAGCCGTTTGCGATTTTTTGGCCCGTGATCAGTTTCTTGAAATTGCTAATCAAGATATGTATGTTTTCCTGAAACCCAAATCATTTAAAACTTTAGGAGATATGGCCAGGGATGCAGATTTATTTGCAGACGCATCAGGGGGTGTGTCCTATTGTCTCGCAAGCGGGCAACGTGATCTCAAAAGTTCAGGGCAGACTCATGTTGAGTCAACATCAGTTAAGAGGCCTAAATTGTCCTGTAATATTTGTGGTAAAGCTCACTCCACGCATGAGTGTTGGTATTATCTGGATCAGAAGGCGACATCGAATGTTGATATTGCCGTTGTTAAGCCCCAGTATAAGGGAGATAATTCAAACGGGCATGGTAAAAGTTGTGCGAATTATGATGGTAAAATTAAGGGTGTACTTAAAGGTGTACAATCGAACAATTATTTGACCGAACATCAGGTCAACTTTTGCAAAATTAAGGATGCACAGTCTGGTAAACGTGTAGCCAAAGTTAAGAGGGTTCATTTTGCTGAGGACATTACTTGTAGTAGAGAATATCAAGCTAAGTTAGAATCCCCTCATTCTTCCAAGGAAGAATCACCCCACCAAGATAAAGAGGGCGTTTGTCATTTTCCAAGATCAAGGTTGCCTACAGCGGTAGGTACCGTAAATGGTAAAGAGGTCAGGGTGTTAAGAGACACGGGGTGTACTGGGGTAATTGTTAAGAGAAACTTAGTTTCTGAAAATCAGTTCATAGGTAAGGAGTGTGGTGTAACTCTTATTAATGATTCCCAGCATAAATGTCCAGTAGCCCGTATCAATATTGATTGTCCATTTTTTAAAGGAACAACGGATGCATTGTGCATTGATGATCCAGCACATGACTTAGTCATTGGAAATATTGAGGGGTCCAAATTTCCCGATATGACCCATTTTTCATCAGGGGTAGTTAAGAATAAACAGTCAAGGAATGATAAGAGAAAGGATAGAAAGGTCAAGGTGGCAGATAAGTTTATAAGGCAGAACAGGCAAGAATTATGTATGAAGCAAGCGTCAGATGCTAAGTTAGTAGATATTAGACGAAGAGTAGAGTCTGGTAGTGTGACTAAAGGTCGCAGTGGTGAAACTAAGTTCATTCGTAGGAATGGCTTAATTTATAGACATTTTAAGAAAAATGCAAATGTTTCACTTCAGTTAGTAGTTCCTTCTAGTTTGACGCATAGCGTTATGAATTTAGCCCATGAATCACGAAAGGTGGTAAATCATACAGGCAGAAAGGAAACTATATCTAAGGTCTTAGATGAATTTTATTGGCCCGGTGTTTGTAGGGAGGTAACTCAATTTTGTAGATCTTGTGCCATTTGTCAAAGGACAACTCACAATATAAAGGTCGCAATGACTCATTGTTGTAGTGTACCCCAGAGAAACATATCATCTAAGGAGGCAGTAGTTAGCCGTACAAGACGGACTGACAGCCAGACAGAACGACGACGTTCATATGGTAGTGGTAGACGTTGCCCAATACCATATTATTGGCGCAATATGACTGGAACTGAAAGCAGTAGTCAGTGTTAGTATTAAAGGTGTGCGACAGTGTAATGACCCAATTGTCTCGGATTGTTGACCTATATTTTAACTATGATAGCATAGTAGTAGTCACATAGGTGTACTTTTGACGTGAGGAGTCATGAAATTATATTTAAGTCATGACGTATGACGGTAGACGGCTGACGTGAGCAAGTCACCATAATAAAATTTTGCAACAGAAGTTGGCTGCAACGTGAAGAGTCACGTTAATTTATTTGAGCAAAGATTGCATTGTGGAGGAAGTTATTAATAGGGATACTTAGCATAGGAATGCGTAACCTGTGGATCTTTGCAAAAGGTGGTGGCTATTAAGCCTTATATATTAAATGTCATAAGACATAAAACTTCATAGAAAGTTAAAGGGGTACAACCCCATATTTATGTGTTGAGCATTAAAGCTTCAACAGTACAGGTCTATAATTGTGGCAATCCGAGGACAAGACAATGTGGGGGCAGACTATCTTTCCAGGTAGTCCGCCATTTTTAAGTCGTACGTGTATATATGTTGTATTATATATTTATTCTGTATTATTCCTTCTTTTCTACATCGTGTATCGTAAGAAAAAACCATTCCTTTTTCTCCCAAAAGGAAGGGCCTTTGTTACGATGCAGAATGGCTGGAATAACAGATCAGCGATGGTTGCGTATACGCACAAATACTCAGAGGTTTAGGTATGCACCTGGTCACCTATTCGAACCATGATACGGTACTCTTTCTATTGATGGTCCCAATATAAGGTCGGTTTGTCTGAATTGGAATTCATTGTGTCTATATTTATCAACGCTTGCACGATTTCCTTACTCTTCTTGAATATCTCGGAAATCTTGTGCGTTTTTCAATATATAAAGGATGGAATTTCCCATTCTTGTTAGGGGACATTTTAAACATACCGTTGAAAGGTTCGATATAGAGACGCTATTCATTATTATAAAAGGTACGTGAAGTTATATATATTGTTACTGTGTTGATTGTACATGACAGGGCGATGGCGATTCGTGTAATTGCATTGAATCGCGATGTCTCTAGCATGTCACATTGTATTGAAATAATAAGTCACTCGTTTTCTATTTTGTCCTCTGTTGAATCGGCCAGCATTCTGTGTATGAGTTCTTTCGGGTGTTATCAATAACGTCCCGTTTTTTTCGGTGAAAACAGCGATTGTTACGCACTTGCGTATGAAGCTACGCACATGCGTATTGCCTAAAAATCTGCTGGGACCATTCTTGCGGCTATAGTAAAAGCTGTCCGGATGGACTCGTCGGGTTATTTCGGATAAAAGTAGTCACAGGCCATGTCGGGCCTGCACCTAAAACTATAATGGCATGCTGAATGATTTACCAGGGACCGATGGGTGAAAAACAATTTTAGCAGCTAGATTTTAAATTGTTGTGATTTTGTAAGGCGTTGTTGGAAAGACGATTTAACTGCCAGTGATAATCGACTTTCTGTAGCGACCTGTATGTGTCACCTCGAGTTATATCTGACGCATAAAAGAATAAGGGTTAGGTGCATGCACTACAACACACTTACATAAATAAGGTGATAGCTGACATGTATGTTTAGAGATTAGGTAGGTGTAATGTTACACCAAAGTAAATGTAAAATATTTTTTTTTGTTACACCAAAGTAAATGTAAGATATTTTCGTTACACCAAAGTAAATGTAAAATATTTTGTGTTACACCAAAATAAATGTAAGAAAGCATTGTACGGTTTTACACACATAAAACAGCAGAATGTAATCTCTCAATATTGATGTAAATTTTTTGCCGAGAGGTCATAATTAGTTGTTTACAACTGATACGTTATACATGTACGAAATTAGTGCGTGGGCAGGGTGATGTCCGACGTAAACGTCCAAACATTACGTCGGCACCACACTGTTCAACCATTTTCCTGGAATTTTAAGAGAATTTGTATCAGTATTTGGTAACCTCGAAACTACCTAGATAACGTGACCTTGAAGGGGAAAAGAGCCACGGGATCTTGATGTTTCGGCTGCGATAGCGTCTCAACCAGGGTGACGTTACGACAGTGTATAGAAGAGTTTGTTACGTATGGGTTTGTTCGTTTGGCATAAGAGGTATTGTTTAGCGCTGACATAGGCCAGTCACTAAAAATACTTCTCTATTATATAAGTTTAAGTGTGGATATTTTGAAGAGCCGATCCATCCTAACCGCATGGGAGCCGTCAGCCATACACCCACAGGTGAGGGCTAATCGCGCGTTTATAGGGTTAGGATGTAATTTAAAAGAGTAAGACCATTGAAATTATTTCTATTTTTGTGAACTTCGAACGAACAACCCCATTATTGACGCAAAAGAGTGATTCTGAGATTCTAAATATAGATTGTTTTTTGCAGAATCGTCTCTTGTGTCCCCTCCTACGTTGGAGGCTGAATGTTGGTGAGCCGTTGATTATCACCTGATGCACATATTAGCTGTCCCCCTCAGGCCACGACCAGCGTGGATCAAGGCCCAATCGTTACCACGTAGCACAATCGAATGGAAAGCCAACTGGCTTGAATGGTTATATGTGAATCTGACACCCCAACGTGGGGATATGATCAGGAAGACCTATTTATATTAATTCTGACGTCTTGAACGACGATCAGCAGTACGCGTAACAAATATTACGTGAATCCAGTGACGACCAAAGTACAGGCTCGATCACCTCAGCGCCGATGGTCTGAAGTAGACACACGTGCAGCTTAGAAGACATAGTGTTCGCGAGACGCGTATAATCTCGAGATTTCTCGTCAATACGAGAACTGAAATATTAAAGGGCCCAGTTGTTTTTTTTTATGAGAACTTAAGCTATATGTTAATCATATTCTTTACGTCTCTTATTTCTGACTAGTTGACGTACATCTAGAACAGGACAGTCCAAGATTGGTTCTAACTGAAATGATCTTGGAGTGGCAACTTGCTCTAGTATAGGATGGTCAATTAGCCAGAAATAACAGCGTAGGTGGTGTCATTGTATATTAATGTGTTGTTGATGTTTTCTTAGTACATAAAGTACTGAAAAGTTTTTTCTAGTTGTGTGCATTATTTTTCCCTGGTAGCATCGTCATCGCATAAAGGAATTTTCCAATAGGATTTCCCCTCTTCCTTCCTGACCGGCTTTATGTCGTAACAATGGTGTCAGAAGTGGGATTTTTGAGGTTTTATTGGCAAATTTCTCTGCTGTGACGTTGCTACGGGCGCACACTAGTAGTTTTTCTTTACAAGAAAGGTTGTGAGTGTCAACACACAGTACTGATTGCATGTGTTCCCCTGTGATGAAGTGAGACACATGTAAATAAGTCATCACACAACATTCTGAGGGGACCCATACTTTCTTGTTCTGTGGATTGCCAGTAGGGTATAAAACCCAAGGAAAATTTGTCAGAGTTTAATTATTAGACTTGTCCACCTTTATTTTACCCATATCATTGTGTATTGGCTTATGCCCTGTATTCCTATTAATTAAGGATACTGATGTGGAAAATTTCATATCGTTTGAGGATACTTATAATTTAAATCACCTCAGTGACGTCATAGTGTGTGACGCCACTCAACTGATTTCTATTATTAGAAGAAGTCCATAGAAAGATTATTTTAGTCAATTATTATGTCTTGCTATGACAAGTGACTGTTGACTTGACTGTAACGCGTTTATATTAATATCGCGTAGGTATACATTTCTTGACGTAAATGCGAGGAAATGAATGACGTTTTTTAGTCAAATACGTTCAGTAAAGGCCTATTTGAGGTTGATATATATCCTAGGCACCTTTCCGTGGTGATCTCTTATACGTTGTACTTTACGTTACTCATATGTAACGTCATTTAAATCTCTAGTAAAATTATTAGTTTACCAGCGCGAACGTTGGTTAGCCCATACCTATTTTAAAGGGACAAAGCGAACCCTTATTTATTTTCAACAGTATAGTTGACTTATACCATTCCCAACAATAGGCTAAAATGGATAAAATCATTGATTTGGCGAGGGAATTAGGTTATGAGGGCCAAGAATTGAGGGATTTCATTAGTAGGCAGCAAGATAGGGAGTCAGAGAGGTTAAAGTTTGAGGCCATACAAAAGGATAAGGATTTAGAAAAGTTTAAAATTGAGACCGAAAGGGAGATTGCCATGAAAAAGTTAGAGTTAGAATCATTGTCACATTCGGGAGGTCCCAAGAGTACGGAGTCAAATGCCCGTTTTCCCAAGTTACCATATTTTGATGAAAAAACGGATCAGATGGATAGTTACTTGACCAGGTTCGAGAGCTATGCCACTGCATGTAAATGGGATCCTGCCATGTGGGCTTTGTATTTAAGTGCTTTATTAAAGGGGCGTGCTTTGGAGGTCTTTGTGAGACTTTCCAAAGACGATCAGTCTGATTATGAGCAAATAAGGGAGGCCCTTCTTAATAATTTCAACCTTACAGAAAGGCAGTTTAAGAGAAAGTTTAGGGAGAGTAGGCCTGAAAAATCAGAAACATTTAGGCAGTTTAGCAGTAGAATGGCGAGTTATTTGGAAAAGTGGTTGGCTATGGCCAAAGTTGAAAAAACTTTTGAAGCCGTTTGCGATTTTTTGGCCCGTGATCAGTTTCTTGAAATTGCTAATCAAGATATGTATGTTTTCCTGAAACCCAAATCATTTAAAACTTTAGGAGATATGGCCAGGGATGCAGATTTATTTGCAGACGCATCAGGGGGTGTGTCCTATTGTCTCGCAAGCGGGCAACGTGATCTCAAAAGTTCAGGGCAGACTCATATTGAGTCAACATCAGTTAAGAGGCCTAAATTGTCCTGTAATATTTGTGGTAAAGCTCACTCCACGCATGAGTGTTGGTATTATCTGGATCAGAAGGCGACATCGAATGTTGATATTGCCGTTGTTAAGCCCCAGTATAAGGGAGATAATTCAAACGGGCATGGTAAAAGTTGTGCGAATTATGATGGTAAAATTAAGGGTGTACTTAAAGGTGTACAATCGAACAATTATTTGACCGAACATCAGGTCAACTTTTGCAAAATTAAGGATGCACAGTCTGGTAAACGTGTAGCCAAAGTTAAGAGGGTTCATTTTGCTGAGGACATTACTTGTAGTAGAGAATATCAAGCTAAGTTAGAATCCCCTCATTCTTCCAAGGAAGAATCACCCCACCAAGATAAAGAGGGCGTTTGTCATTTTCCAAGATCAAGGTTGCCTACAGCGGTAGGTACCGTAAATGGTAAAGAGGTCAGGGTGTTAAGAGACACGGGGTGTACTGGGGTAATTGTTAAGAGAAACTTAGTTTCTGAAAATCAGTTCATAGGTAAGGAGTGTGGTGTAACTCTTATTAATGATTCCCAGCATAAATGTCCAGTAGCCCGTATCAATATTGATTGTCCATTTTTTAAAGGAACAACGGATGCATTGTGCATTGATGATCCAGCACATGACTTAGTATTTGGAAATATTGAGGGGTCCAAATTTCCCGATATGACCCATTTTTCATCAGGGGTAGTTAAGAATAAGCAGTCAAGGAATGATAAGAGAAAGGATAGAAAGGTCAAGGTGGCAGATAAGTTTATAAGGCAGAACAGGCAAGAATTATGTATGAAGCAAGCGTCAGATGCTAAGTTAGTAGATATTAGACGAAGAGTAGAGTCTGGTAGTGTGACTAAAGGTCGCAGTGGTGAAACTAAGTTCATTCGTAGGAATGGCTTAATTTATAGACATTTTAAGAAAAATGCAAATGTTTCACTTCAGTTAGTAGTTCCTTCTAGTTTGACGCATAGCGTTATGAATTTAGCCCATGAATCACGAAAGGTGGTAAATCATAGAGGCAGAAAGGAAACTATATCTAAGGTCTTAGATGAACTTTATTGGCCCGGTGTTTGTAGGGAGGTAACTCAATTTGTAGATCTTGTGCCATTTGTCAAAGGACAACTCACAATATAAAGGTCGCAATGACTCATTGTTGTAGTGTACCCCAGAGAAACAATCCTCTAAGGAGGCAGTAGTTAGCCGTACAAGACGGACTGACAGCCAGACAGAACGACGACGTTCATATGGTAGTGGTAGACGTTGCCCAATACCATATTATTGGCGCAATATGACTGGAACTGAAAGCAGTAGTCAGTGTTAGTATTAAAGGTGTGCGACAGTGTAATGACCCAATTGTCTTGGATTGTTGACCTATATTTTAACTATGATAGCATAGTAGTAGTCACATAGGTGTACTTTTGACGTGAGGAGTCATGAAATTATATTTAAGTCATGACGTATGACGGTAGACGGTTGACGTGAGCAAGTCACCATAATAAAATTTTGCAACAGAGGTTGGCTGCAACGTGAAGAGTCACGTTAATTTATTTGAGCAAAGATTGTATTGTGGAGGAAGTTATTAATAGGGATACTAAGCATAGGAATGCGTAACCTGTGGATCTTTGCAAAAGGTGGTGGCTATTAAGCCTTATATATTAAATGTCATAAGACATAAAACTTCATAGAAAGTTAAAGGGGTACAACCCCATATTTATGTGTTGAGCATTAAAGCTTCAACAGTACAGGTCTATAATTGTGGCAATCCGAGGACAAGACAATGTGGGGGCAGACTATCTTTCCAGGTAGTCCGCCATTTAAGTCGTACGTGTATATATGTTGTATTATATATTTATTCTGTATTATTCCTTCTTTTCTACATCGTGTATCGTAAGAAAAAGTCATTCCTTTTTCTCCCAAAAGGAAGGGCCTTTGTTACGATGCAGAATGGCTGGAATAACAGATCAGCGATGGTTGCGTATACGCACAAATACACAGAGGTTTAGGTATGCACCTGGTCACCTATTCGAACCATGATACGGTACTCTTTCTATTGATGGTCCCAATAAAAGGTCGGTTTGTCTGAGATGGAATTCATTGTGTCTATATTTATCAACGCTTGCACGATTTCTTTACTCTTCTTGAATATCTCGGAAATCTTGTGCGTTTTTCAATATATAAAGGATGGAATTTCCCATTCTTGTTAGGGGACATTTTAAACATACCGTTGAAAGGTTCGATATAGAGACGCTATTCATTATTATAAAAGGTACGTGAAGTTATATATATTGTTACTGTGTTGATTGTACATGACAGGGCGATGGCGATTCGTGTAATTGCATTGAATCGCGGTGTCTCTAGCATGTCACATTGTATTGAAATAATAAGTCACTCGTTTTCTATTTTGTCCTCTGTTGAATCGGCCAGCATTCTGTGTATGAGTTCTTTCGGGTGTTATCAATAACGTCCCGTTTTTTCGGTGAAAATAGCGATTGTTACGCACTTGCGTATGAAGCTACGCACATGCGAATTGCCTAAAAAACTGCTGGGACCATTCTTGCAGCTATAGTAAAAGCTGTCCGGATGGACTCGTCAGGTTATTTCGGATAAAAGTAGTCACAGGCCATGTCGGGCCTGCACCTAAAACTATAATGGCATGCTGAATGATTTACCAGGGACCGATAGGTGAAAAACAATTTTAGCAGCTAGATTTTAAATTGTTGTGATTTTGTACGGCGTTGTTGGAAAGACGATTTAACTGCCAGTGATAATCGACTTTCTGTAGCGACCTGTATGTGTCACCTCAAGTTATATCTGACGCATATAAGAATAAGGGTTAGGTGCATACACTACAACACACTTACATAAATAAGGTGATAGCTGACATGTATGTTTAGAGATTAGGTAGGTGTAATGTTACACTAAAGTAAATGTAAAATATTTTTTTTGTTACACCAAAGTAAATGTAAGATATTTTCGTTACACCAAAGTAAATGTCAAATATTTTGTGTTACACCAAAATAAATGTAAGAAAGCTTTGTACGGTTTTACACACATAAAACAGCAGAATGTAATCTCTCAATATTGATGTAAATATTTTTTGCCGAGAGGTCATAATTAGTTGTTTACAACTGATACGTTATACATGTACGAAATTAGTGCGTGGGCAGGGTGATGTCCGACGTAAACGTCCAAACGTTACGTCGGCACCACACTGTTCAACCTTTTTCCTGGAATTTTAAGAGAATTTGTATCAGTATTTGTAAACCTCGAAACTAGATAACGTGACCTTGAAGGGGAAAAGAGCCACGGGATCTTGATGTTTCGGCTGCGATAGCGTCTCAACCAGGGTGACGTTACGACAGTGTATAGAAGAGTTTGTTACGTATGGGTTTGTTCGTTTGGAATAAGAGGTATTGTTTAGCGCTGACATAGGCCAGTCACTAAAAATACTTCTCTATTATATAAGTTTAAGTGTGGATATTTTGAAGAGCCGATCCATCCTAACCGCATGGGAGCCGTTAGCCATACACCCACAGGTGAGGGCTAATCGCGCGTTTATAGGGTAAGGATGTAATTTAAAAGAGTAAGACCATTGAAATTATTTCTATTTTTGTGAACTTCGAACGAACAACCCAATTATTGACGCAAAAGAGTGATTCTGAGATTCTAAATATAGTTTGTTTTTTGCAGAATCGTCTCTTGTGTCCCCTCCTACGTTGGAGGCTGAATGTTGGTGAGCCGTTGATTATCACCTGAGGGCACATATTAGCTGTCCCCCTCAGGCCACGACCAGCGTGGATCAAGGCCCAATCGTTACCACGTAGCACAATCGAATGGGAAGCCAACCGGCTTGAATGGTTATATGTGAATCTGACACCCCAACGTGGGGATATGATCAGGAAGACCTATTTATATTAATTCTGACGTCTTGAACGACGATCAGCAGTACGCGTAACAAATATTACGTGAATCCAGTGACGACCAAAGTACAGGCTCGATCACCTCAGCGCCGATGGTCTGAAGTAGACACACGTGCAGCTTAGAAGACATAGTGTTCGCGAGACGCGTATAATCTCGAGATTTCTCGTCAATACGAGAACTGAAATATTAAAGGGCCCAGTTGTTTTTTTTTATGAGAACTTAAGCTATATGTTAATCATATTCTTTACGTCTCTTATTTCTGACTAGTTGACGTACATCTAGAACAGGACAGTCCAAGATTGGTTCTAATTGAAATGATCTTGGAGTGGCAACTTGCTCTAGTATATGATGGTCAATTAGCCAGAAATAACAGCGTAGGTGGTGTCATTGTATATTAATGTGTTGTTGATGTTTTCTTAGTACAGAAAGTACTGAAAATTTTTTGCTAGTTGTGTGCATTATTTTTCCCTGGTAGCATCGTCATCGCATAAAGGAATTTTCCAATAGGATTTCCCCTCTTCCTTCCTGACTGGCTTTATGTCGTAACAATTGGGGCAATCAGAGCGCTCGTGATTGCCGCCTTATTGGTAGAGCTGTAATAATAATAACAGAAAGGATAGGGTCTTCTTGAGTTTCTTTATTTTGAATTAACCCAAAAGCCTTATGAGTAAGATTGCCTCTCTGTCCTATTTCGATTTAGCGGAGTTGTTCAGGAAGTTGAAGACGATGTTTTCCATTACTATGGGACATATCATAAACATGGATACTTGTATGTTTATTGGTAGCTTCATTTAATGGCTCGGATAGACTGAAACATGTTGTTTATCAAGGGTGCAGCATATTGTGATTTACAGGTCACCCTTTTGCTTTTTTACATTAAATTTGAATGAGTAGATATTGTCATATAACATAACTTACATATTGTCATCATCGCTATATATAACCTAATGCACGATGTGGAGACTGGTATGTAACATTACTAGTATCCTGAAATCTTGACTGAAATATGTGTGATGCTCTGAAAACTTCGATATGCAGTTTTCTGGGCGTCTAATAGTTCAGACATATATTGATACATTTGTATACTTTTTACACGTGTAACAAATACCATATAGTCTACAAATCGTTCACTAGGAATTATAAAACAAGACCGATCCAAACAAATTTAATTTTATTTCAATAAAATGAAAACAGTTGACTCCCAACACACAAACGTTGCACCCCGTGTTACATCATGAGTTGGTCTATCAGGTTTGGAATGGCAGATTTTCCTCCAGAAAGCAGGTCGATACTCAGAGCTTATTCTGTGCTGCAACACGTTTTACATTACCCAACAGTACCTACGAAAGTTAGTCTCTAGATCCCATTGGGGAGGAAACTTAGGGTGCCTATCCATCCACTTTTAGTCAAATGGCGACCAAACTAACATCGATAGGATAACGTGTCATGAACAGTTGGTCAATCACTCAGTCATGCGAACTAAAAGTGGATAGAGAACACAAACCTTTAATAATGGGTGTTCGTTTAAATCCCTATCATGGATATAAAGCAGTCTAAATATTGTCCGTCTTGAGGCTCGAAACCCGTTGCGACAAGCCTACGAGTCATGTTTGCTAGTCACTATACTATAAAGGTTGTAGCACGTAGCTGTCGCTTTTTATGTTTAGATTCAGTTTCCGCTTCGGTACAATTAGTGTCACAGTGTACACTATTATACACAGTGAGTTTGGTTTTTAGTCATTAGTCGATAGTCGTTAGTTTTATCCTTCTTTGTACTAGTCTAAGGGTTGACTAACGACTAAGACTAAAGTTTATGACTAAGGAATGGTGGCGGATTCAACCTATACTTAACAGCAATTTAAAGCACAACAAATTCGCTACATCTCCAGCATCTGCTTGTGTAACAATAAGGTCCCAAACCTCAGTATCATTAGTTAAGTGTATTTCTTAAATATTTTTCATGACTATTTGTAATATGAGTGAAACAAATTTTAATAGGAACTAGATCCGCCTCGCTTAGAAAATTATTTATGCGCATACAATGACGTATATTCACTGTTATGGATAGTTGTACTTGTCAAAAGTTACAAACACGTTCAAAATACTAAAACGAATAAGAGACAATCTTCACACAGATTATGTGGCCTAGTGGTTACATGTAGAACAACTGTATGATGTGCTCGTGGTCGATGGTTCGATTCCTATCTAACATATATTTTTTCTTAAGTTTTTTTTTTCGTTTCTTTTTGGAGCTTTACGTCCACGTTAACAAATGTTCCGTAATGTCTGGACGATTTCCTGTTTTCATAGGTAGAACCAGTAGTAAGCAGTGGATAACGTGTCTTGCTGAAGGACACAATAGTGACTGCACTGGCGGTGAGCCTCGAACTCGCATCCCTTCGATCCCTAGTCTAACGCTCAAGTGGCCTTTTTATTTTTTTCTTCTTTCACTGGACTGTAGAATGTGCGGATGTTATCCCAAAATAATGTTTTATATGACATGATATAATAACATTTTATAGTTTTAGAAACACTTTGGGATGTCGAAAAAAGACCTGTGTTTCACAACACACTGATGGGACCGCTGGTGCAGTCTTCAATGTGCTTGACTGGGAATGCAGAGACTCCGTTTTGGTTGGATTTCGTTTTGAAAATAGTTTTTACGGTCATCCTTTCCCGTTCGCTGTCTAAGTTAGAGTTTTTGCGAAAAATTGATTAACTACTTAGGTGGATGCCTGTAACAGTGTAGATCGTTTAATCAATTTTTGCGTACTGGAGTCTTCAACCAGTTTAAATTGACGGATCAATCTGTACTTATACATGTAGGGTGTTTGGTGTTGTAACATGTAACGGTAGTGATATTTATCTTTAGTACAGAAATTGTTGTATCATATAAGCAAACAGTGTAGACTCTTATCAGACATTTGTTTCATTCACCATCTTCCTTGTGTCTACGTTGGATCTGCACTGTTTGTCAAATTCCTTTATATGGGTGCTAGGCATAATTGGGCTAACTGACTGTGTTCAAATAATGTCGAAATGTATTTTTGTCTGCGCTGAAGGTTTACAAATCAGTCAACAATCGTTCAGTCATATCGGGACGTTTCATGAATTTCTGTGTTGAACCAGTTCTAAGCAGAACATATAAAGTGTCTTCTTAAAGCACACAACACGTTGGCCCCGATGAGTCTCGAACAAGTGGCCCTTCAGACACTGCTCTTGGTTATATCGGCGATCTGCAGTTAAAACTATTTAAGTTACGAGAAGTCCCTATGGTAATACATGTATATACAACATTGTACCACCACCCGACTCGACCAAAACCCAGAGGGAAGTGTATTTGAGCTTCAACCCGCAAACGTCTCCTCAATAACATCTTTAGTCAAAGCCCCAAAACAAGCTGAAACACTCGGACTGTGACACCGGTATGGGCGGGGCCCCCACTAGCCCTGACAGGCACACCCTTTGATATCTAATTGCCAGTCTGTTATAAAGGCAAAATAAATAAGGTTAGAGAAGTCTGTTTCTGTGTTTCCTGCAGCTCTGAACAGCTGAGATCCTACTACATGAACACGATTCTGGTTGTACAAGTGCTCACATTCCCATCTCAGAGCAGTATTCCCCGTACATTCACACCTTTCATAACTGCGTCCGTTAGACAGGGAGTCAAAACAGTCTCTGCACACCTGAAACCTGGGCCCAAATAGTGCCTTGTATACAACAGCCCCTAAAAAGTCTCCCCGCACTTTCATTTAATGCTCTTATTTTTCCAATCCTCAGGATTGTGTGTACAATCTCCTTCCATTATTCCTGTCCCTGGATATCCTCTGTCACTTTCCCATTGGTATCCTGGGTCAGGTGTGGTACTTGATTGTATCGATTCCTGATCTTTGCAACCTTACTTACTTACACTGGAAAATTCAAGTTTAAACGAAGGAAACCCAGTGCACGCACAAACGCAAACGCCGATACTTTTTTATGATGTGATTGTAAATGATTTTCGTTGATATGATTGGTATGGAGATGCACACAAAAACGTGCGTGCGTGTGTTGGCTGGTAGGGGAAGGGGAGGGAGTTGTGATTGAGAACCCAGACTTAGACCGAACTTCGTAATCGCTTAGAGTTATCGAATTATCAGTTATAGAAGTTAAATCTTTGCCTTCCTTTCAACTACGATTATCCGGCTTCTTCAGTTTGTCAGTTGCGACTTTAAGTCAGGGCACTGGCTTCATTTTACCTAAGCTGTTGACAAGGTTTCACACGCATGCACGCACGCACGCACGCGCGCGTGCACACACACACCTCCCAGCGTGATATCCTCTACCTCTGGAAAGATTTTTTCATTAAAATGCAGTCTGTTGTCGTGTAGCTGACAGTGGTCTGTGTTTCCTCACGGTGGCGGATTGGCCTGTGGTCTCTGATTATATCATATCCTGATCATACTCACTTTTTTGACAAAACACATATGACATTTCGAACACACCTAGCTCTCACGTTTACGTTTGTAGGAGTATTTCATCACTTAATTGATTTGAGTGTCGAAAGTGTTAATAAAACGACCAGATTATTCGCAGACATTATTAATCCTTATCTACTATTGGCTTTAGGGGCAGTAATTTGGTAAACAGTGCAGACCCAGATGCGGCATTTGATCAGCGTCTACATTGTTCGGTGAAAGAATACATTTTGTTTTCGAAACCCCTAAATATATATACAATCATTGGCCATCGTTTATTGTATTAAATTCCGCTAATATATCTAACTTCTGAATAATTTTATTGCTATGCAATCATTTAGTATGGTATTTCATATAGTAGAGGACTTTGAAAACGCATCACCATATTGTTGCACTTTTCTTGCAAACGTATATGCGATTGAAAAGTTACTCGCAGGTTTTAATGTTCAGCCCAGAATTGGTATGAATCAGTCGTTATTTAGCTACACTATCACGCGACGCAGCTGATGACGTCACATGGGTACATACAGCATCCAGCACATTTCTGCACAGTTAAATGAAGCTTTTGGATTATTTTCATGTTTAGCTATGGTGTGTATGATACCATATCACCAAAATAGTCATAGACTTTTTCTAATTAAAAGTAATTGATAACTTCAATATTTCCAAAATAAACGTCAAATTTGATTATCAATTTATAGCTCCTTTTTAGAAACATCTCCATAAGTTACCTTTATGCACGCTTTCATAACTAATATTGACTACATACACTGGCAGTCATGTGGGGTAGACGTTTTGATGTAAATCATGACAGGAGATATGCAGTTGTGTGATCGAGAACGTCTTACAAACTACGTTATCGTCACTTGCACAATGCAAAAGACACGTGATACAAGCGTAACTTATGCATAATTTGTCATTTGTGTATGCCATTAGCCTCCTTCAATAAAATCGGACGTAGTATCGAAACTTTAAAAAGAACCAAGACATTGAATTTTATTATTAGACTTTAGTAATTAGGATGGGTGGGGTATGTCGGTAATTTTAAAGGGGTGTAATTTTGACTATACCGAACTGTCAATTCATTTCTAATCTTTCAATGATGAATGTGCAATCATGAAAGAAGCAAAGGACGCAAATCTGTTGAGTCAGGAATCAAAACTAACGCATGTTAATTTGGGTCTGAATTTGTGTCCTTCAAAATAAACCATCCCTGTCTTAAAACGGATACTTTTTCAAAACCTTAAAGTAAATTTACAACCACGAATTTTCTAGGACACACTACAAGGTGGTCAGACTATGATATGCAATAACAATTATTTCGCGGACATTCTCAGGTTTTGTGAAAAAAGGGATTTAATCTGGGTGATGCGTTTTCAAAGTCCTTAAGTATATATGAAACAGGTAGAATTTCATAAAAGTAAGCGCTTTTGAAAGATATATCCCATTAACCAAGAAGCTTTGAGTAAGTTTGCCTCTCTATCCAATTTTGATTTGGCAGAGGTGTTCAGGAAGTCGATGTTTTCCATTACTAAGACAATCCACTCATAAAAACAGAATTGGGACATATAATAAACCTGGATATTTGTCTTCATTTGAAGGCTTCGATAGACTGAAACATGTTGCTTATTAAGAGGTACGGCACATTGTGATTTAGTTGTCAACCTTTTGCTCTTTTTTTTCATATTACATTTGAATGGGTAAGTGTTGTCATATATATTACCTAAAACACGATGTGGAGACTGCTATGTTATATTACTGGTATCTTTAAATCTAGACTGAAATATGTATCTGAAAACTTCAATATGCAAGTTTCTGCGCGTCTAATAGTTCAGACATACATTGATACATTTGTTTACTTTTTACCTGTGTAACAAAGACCAAATAGTCTACAAATCGTTCACTAGGAAAAATATAACAAGACCTATCCAAACACATTTAATTTAAAACGAAACAGTTGCCAGTAGTGACTCCTAACACACAAACGTTGCACCCCATGTTACATCATGAGTTGGTCTATCAGGAATGGACAAATGGTTTTGGAACGGCAGATTTTCCTCCAGAAAGAAGGTAGATACTCGGAGCATATTCTGTACTGCAACACGTTTTACATTACCCAACAGTACCTACGAAAGTTAGTCTCTAGCTCTCATTAGAGAGGTAAACTTAGGGTGCCTATCCATCCACTTTTAGTCGAATGGCGATCGAACTAACATCGATAGGATTGACCTGTCATTAACAGTTCACGCAGTCGCTCGAACTCAAATTTGGAAAGAGAACACTATCCTTTGATAACAGCTGTTCGCTTAAATCCCTATCAGTATGGATATTAAGCGGTCTAAATATTGTCCGTCATGAGGTTCGAACCCTTTACCACAAGCCTACGTGTCATGTTTGCTAGTCACTATACTATAAAGGTTGTAGCACGTAGCTGTCGCGTTTTATGTTTAGATTCATTTTTCGCTTCGGTACATTTAGTGTCACAGTGTACACTATTATACACATTGAATTTGGTTTTAAGTCATTTGTCGATAGTCGTTGGTTTCATCCTTATTTGTACTAGTCTATTAGTATACTTCAGACCAAAGTGGTTTCTGCTGCAGTCTGTTTTAATGCAGTGACTCGGTTGTTGTTTATTCAGTGTTTATTGTTGCTCCCATTGTTTGTGGGGGTTTGGTTTTTTGTCAATGTCTTGTTATGCTATACTTAGTTCATAATCTAGTTTTTCAATCATCTCGCTGAGGAAGAGAGAGCGGATTGCTTTACTTTAACTGTCTTCCTGCTGACTTTTGGCTTTTAGTGTTATGTGTCTCTCAAAGAGATCAACCCTTTCCTAGCAGGTGATCACATGCCTATGTAAAGTATGCCACCTCCAGGAATGTGCCATTTAAACCACAGGGCTATAATTTGAACAAACTTCGTGGAGGTCTTCTAGGCTATGCTACATACCAAATGTTAAAATTCTGGGCATTGTGGTTTCAAACAAGAAGATTTTCATTTTGAAAATCCATTTTAGCCCATGTGACCTAGATATACAATTGACTTAACTATTTGAACAATTCTATCATATAAGAATCATTCCTGCAAAGTTTGGTTAAAATCTAGCAAGTAATTTAGGAGGAGATTGTGCCATCATAAAACCATAGACAGCCAGTGGCCCAAATATGATCATTTATACATCTCTTCCAAAACAGAATGCATTTCATGCCGTATATGCAGAGTTTAAAGGTCTACATTTTGGTTTATGAGTAGTCATCAGCAGATTAACTGCTAAGGGAAAGATTATTTCATGTCTAAGTGAATTTCAATATCTCACCGGACTAAGGGGGCTCCAAGAGGGGACTAACCGCCTATATAGGTTCACTAAGATTAATATAAACATTTTATCAGAAAATAGCTAAAACCTTTAAGGACCTCTTTATTACCCCATTCAGGGAATTCATAATCCACTATTTGGTCTGCCTCGCATAGAACCTAGGAGAGTCATAAACATATTTATGATTAGTACCACTTTGAGGGTTTAAAATGTAGATTTTTAAGCAGTTCGACCTTTTGCTTTGATACAATGGTCATATCAGCAGTCAGAAGCTAGTATTGACAAAAGAACACCTTAGACAATCAGTGTGCAAACTATGAACCATCTACAACAAAACATGTTAGAGATATTGCTTTATAATCCATACAGCCGGATTCAAATTATTTTGAAAATTAAGGCCAAAATATCATATTGGCAATTATTCTACAAAATATGAAGCACCTTTGTCAAAAACATGCCACTGTAAGACAGATTCTAATTAACATTTGACTCCATAGCGGTGATATGTAACGTACTTTGTAAGCAATAATTGTGATAAGTATGAACACCATTGGTCAAAAAATGAAGGAGGAGTTCGCGTAACAAGCCATAAACTGATTGTAAGTATGTTTGAACTTGTTTTTTGACACCAATAGCAAAGCGGCGATAAGAAACCAACGCTGTAATCTACACCCCATAGACAATCATTGTGCCATATATGAACATTCTGGGTCGTAGAAATGAAAGATGAGTTCATGTTATGAGTCGTATTACAGCTTTTGTCTTAAATTGACCTTGACCTTTAACTCCAAGATTATATTGATAAGTTGAAGTACATACCATAGGCAAATATGAACATTGAGGCATAAAGTTAAATGGCAAGTTCTTGCTATAGCACTAACATAGTGACTCTTTAAAACAGATTTAGGAGAATAATTGGTGCTGCACAAACTCCATGTTGCCACTAATCCCCAAAGGCAAAATCTATATTTTAATTAGCTGATGGATAAAAGATCATACTTGATTTGGAATGGTACGCACTGACAATATGTGTAAAATGTAGTCAATAGATTAAAATAAATGTAATCATGGTACTAAATAATGATGTAAAAAGGATAAATCTGCAGGTACTTCCATTCTGCATATATGGGCCAGGATATGATGAATGGTACCCTATGGTCGCGATAAACAAAATCAGGCTAATGTTACATCTGCAAAATATTACATGTTTAGAGCATTTCTGAAAATTTAAAGTGATTATCTTCGAAACTGATGATTATATGGATGTTAGAAACAACATATGTAATCAGGTTTGGAATGTGACGTCAATAATTGCCTGAACTGTATGATGACGTCAGAGTTTTGGTCTATATTCGTTTGTTGATTATTGCATGCTCAGCATAAAAATATAGCAAATATAAAGTCATCTCATGTCTTTACACATTTCAATGAAAATGCAGATGAAGTTACATAAATTTATATCTTCTGGATCATATTATATACTTAAGGAATCTTCCAACGCATACAGTAAACAAATTACCACAAACGCTTAATTATGTTAAAAGCATTCAATTTTTGTTGCTAAGCAACAATTTAATATTATTCACATCATTTATGAAAAATTTAAAACAATACCTTGGGTATTATGCAAAATACAGCTTATTTAATTTAAAAGGGTCAAAATCGGAGGTCACAAAAATTGGAATTTAGGCTCATAGACTTCGAGCTAAAAAAGGTCCTGCTCCCCCCCCCCTAGGGAATTTTGCAGACATATCCTATCTTGAAGAAAATTTCAAGCCGCATCTTTTAAGAGATGTTTGCACTCTGTGCTCCGGGGCGTTAGTCTCTGACAGCCTGTTACATATGTTACTGTAACAAACTAAGTAAAAAATCAAAATGAAAGTTTGAGCTACAGATAGAAGACATTAAACCATCTAATTATTCAAATTTCTTATGTAGTTTGCAAACTGGATGCCTAAGCTACATAAAAGCAGCATTTTAAACAAAATTACAGCCTTCAATGGTGTTATATGCGTTACATAGATTAAATTTCCCTTTGAAAGTTGAAATCGTGACTAACATCATTCATTTTACAGACAATTTGTGCATTTGTACAAGTGTTTTTAATCTTAGTTTACTAAAATACTCATTTGACTAATAGAAAAAACAAAGTTTGCTTTTCTATCTCAAATACATTGTTTTATATGAGCTATTAAACAACCCTACCCCCAATTTTAAGTACCCAATTTTGGTATCTATTATTGAAGAAAAATATATGAAAATATTTGACGCTCGTGGATATCTTACATATTTGGCACTTTCTTGCTAATGCAATAAAGAATCATACATTAGCAGGTTTGACATCAGGATCAGAGCACATATTAAAGTATGTAACGTATATTACATGGCATAATGAATGAGCTAGGAAATTTTCTTGGAAGTAAGAGATGATATTTCAGAAAAATACCGTTTTTCACATGTTTTCCTATTAATCTCTAGCCTCTGGTGCCTTAGTCTTAGTAATTAAGGTCATTGCTGATAACAAGCCCATGGAATTGTGTTACCTATGTTATATATAACCTTTTTAATCACATATTTCCTTATGCCTATAATATTAAAATATATAGACATATACATAGAAAATAATAGTTCTCATTTAAATGACACAATTTAATAAATATTCCTATTAAATAAAATTATTCAAAAACAATCTTTATTCAAGTCACCCTCACAATGTCTATCATTGTGTCTGCTTCTAAGGCAAAATAATCACCCATTTCATCACAACCAGTTGAATCATGGCATTGTATTAGGACTGCAAACTGAGTACAACCCTGTTACTCTCCACCCCTTTGGGAATTGTGCAGACATATCCTACCTTAAAGAACAATTCAAGCTGCATCAAATAAGAGATGTTTGCACTCTATTAACTAGGGATTTAGCTTGTAATGGTATGATACGTATGTTACCATATCAATTTTAGAATAAATGAATTGAAAATAGTAAGTGAGTATGATCAGGAAATACCACAATCAAAAACTGCAGACAACCCCGTGGCAACGCGAGGAAGAGCCGCTCAACCACGAGACACCAGGAAGACAAACTAAGCAAAGCAATCAGCTCTCTCTTCCCCACCAAGATGACCGCAACACTAGAATGGACACAAAGTAACGTACAACAAAACATAGAACAATTAAAGACTCCCAAAGTCTGAGAAACAGCAAGAAGACATAAAACTATCTATTTATTTGAATTATTCATGTAGTTTGCATGCTGAATACCTTTGATATATAAGAAAAGATTTTTTAACAAATATACAGCTTCCTCTGGTGTTATATGTGTTACTTTAATTAAGATTACTTTTTAAAATTGGTAATTGTGACAAACATCACTTATAAGCATTTCGTGTGATCCTCCTCTTTTGCCATCAAAAGACTTAATTTTCTTTGTATGTGTGGGCAGTGCCAGCGTCAAACAACTTGACTCAGCCAAACTTGAATCGACTCAGCCAAACTTGAATCCTTAGCATTCTTCAAAAGCAGAAACAGCATGTCAGTGTCATGGGATCAAACACCTGATTAAATATGGGTTTAATGCCATTTCACATATATGCATACAATGGAGTATGACTCTGGTATATATCTCTTCCTGTGAAGTGGCAAGAGCAATCTAACTGCAGCTGCATCTGCATTCGTGCTAGTCAAATGATAACTTTGCTCTGATTTTGCCAAATCTATGTCTCTACCGTGTACCTCTAAGAATACTTTAAGATTTCTGACATTGGTCAAACAGAAATTTGATAGGCTGTTTTTTTTGCATCATTTGCCAAGGAACCTGTCCAGTCTTTTGGTGCTTAAGTCCTCAGGTCTTAGATCAATAGTATTTTGCTGCGCCCAAAGAACTTTATAAGTTTTCTTCAGTTACAATGTTGACTCTTGATGGTTTTGGCAGACCGTCTGAAACAATTTCTTTTACACCTTGAAAGTTATCTGGTATAAGAGAAAGAATATGAAGTTGGACATTGCCATCAATTATGTTTGCAGTAGGTTGTTTTTTGATGTCAGTACATTGAAGCATGTCTAAAAATAATGTAAAACTTATGATTTCTCAGTTTTTGCAGCCATGTCATTAGATGTTGCATTCAAAAGAAGGAAAGTGGACTATAGGTAGAATGGGATAACCAGTAGTTCTATATTATGCTCTATGGAAGATTTATACAGAGTAAACAAGTTGATAAGGTGCCTCATTTCATGATCCAATGAAAACACTGAAATTGAAAACACTTGCCTCTGACTGTGTAATCAAAAAGGATGTCACGACAATGCCCTTGCTCATTTATTATGACGAGTTATATATGTTACATCCTTTAATAAGCGCTCTTATCTTAGAAACTTAATGAATCATTGAATTGAAAGGGTCTATTTGCGCTCTGTTCATCCTGCATTTCATTGCTTTACCTGCTGTGATACATCTAGTTCGTTTATCTGAAGGGAAAGAGTTACCTCGGTTTCAGCACTTCAGAAGTACTAAGACTTCAAATAAGTTTTTGAATGCTTGGGGAAAGATAATAAGTGCAGAGACATTATTAGATGAAAATATGTGGATTGCATGTATGGAAAGGTTACATTTATAAAAGTTAACCAGCTAAGATATGATTCTTTATCACAGAAATATCAAGGAACATCAGTCCAGGCACTCATTGCTCTTAATGGCATAGTTTTCCTCCTTGTAAAGCTTTAGTCTTTCTTCTACTTGCAGAGTATCACTTGAAACACATACTCAAAGAGCCAACTATTAGGAATTCATATCAGTTTCCAAATGTTCCAAGCCATAAATGGCTAAATATCTTTTCTATTTGTGGCTCTATATTTAGCATTATATGCACCGTATTAGGAAATGTGTCCAAAAGGTCATTGATAACATCTGTAAAAACAGTCCATGGGCTTGATAATCAGAAATGAATATAATTTCTAGTGTTTTGGCACCAAAGACGTATAAGTACACATTAAGTGTCCTGATCTTAAACTTAATGACATCTTGCAGATATATGAGCAAGACAGACTAAGAAAATGAAAAATATCCACACGCTGTAATCGCTTTCATGTGTTTTACTTAAACGGTAATAACCAAATTCGTTTCTCTGTAAAACTGGGAGTAGGGCTGGGTATTAGCTCCTATAAGACAATATATTTAAGATAGAAAAGCAAACTTGGTTTTTCCTATTCATCAATTGAGTATATAATTGTAAAATCTAATAAAACAGTTTGAAACCAAGTCATAGAAGTTGTTTAACTAAATGACGATAGCCACAATTATAGCTTTTAAACTATAATTAGGTTCATGTAACGCACATAACACCACAGTTAACCGTAAATATGTTAAACAGCTTCCATATGTAGTAAAGACATCCAGTATAAAGACTATAAGAATGTCAATTTATTAGATAATTTTAATGTCTTCTTTTAGTAGCTCAAACATTCAAATTTCTTATTCTCAAATTGATATAGTAACATATGTAACAAGCTGTTACAGGCTAACGCCCCAACTTACAGAGTGCAAACATTTCTTATTAAATGCACCTTGAATGGTTACATAAGATGTAATTTGTCTGCAGAATTCCAAAGGGGATTAGGATGGAGCAGGCCCTTACTCAGCTTGATGTCAAAATACTGTTTGATGATTTTACTTATCACGCTAACATATGTAACGCTCTCTGATCTTTAAAACTTGATGACAACTAGCAGATATATAAGTCTTTATCATACGAGCCAGCTTAAAATCCCTAAAGAATGTAAAACATCCAACAGCTGCGAGTTTTTTCACAATTTTAGCTCAAAACTTTCAAACTACATTTCCTTTATTTGATATATAGTAACGCATGTAACACGCTGTTTCAGACTAACGCCCCAACATAGACAGTGCAAACATCCCTTATTTGATGCAGCTTGAGTTGTACTATAAGAAGGAATATGTCTGCAAAATTCCCTCGAGGAGATTAAAACATTTTTAGGCATATCTTACGTAAAGACAATGAGCTTGCCCATTTATTACATCAGGTAACATATGTTACAGCCTCTGATATTTAAAATTTTGCAACAAACTTGCAGATTTATGAGTCTTTTTATATAAGCAAATAAATCCCAAACAATGAAACACATTCATCAACTGCAAATATTTTTAACTATTTTTACTTTAGTTTTAATACCAAACATTTCACCTTAAAACTGGGTAGGGGTAGGGCTGTTTAATTGCTTATTCCAGAAAAAATATTCAAGCTAGGGAAACAAGCTTTATTTTTTCTGTTAGCCAATTGCATTAGCTAGTCAGACATGGTTAAAAACATTTTGCAAAGCACACAGAGAGATTGTGAATGTAAATGATGTTAGCCACACATGCAAATTTTAATGGGTTATCTGATTTATGTAACGCATATGACACCTTAGGAAGCCGCAATTTTGTTCAAATGGCTGTCATATGTAGTTAAGATATCCAGTATGCAGACTATATGAATGTTTTTTAAAAATAAATATTTTAATGTCTTTAATTTGTAGCCCAAACTTTCAATTTACTTTTTCTTAGTTTAATTAAGTAACGTATGTTACAGGCTCTTACAGACTAACGCCCCGGAGCACAGAGTGCAAACATCTCTTAAAAGACTCGGCTTTCAATTCTCTACAAGATAGGATATGTCTGCAAAATTCCCTAGGGGGGGGGAGCAAACCCATTCTCAGCCATCCGTCTATCAAGTCTGCATTTCAGTGAGGCAATTTTAATTTCATTTGTCAAGCTGCACAATGGGACCGGTCATTTTGTAATAAGAAATGCATGAAATTCACGGTGGGTTAGGCGTCAGACACTATGACGACCTTGGCAGAAAATTTTCATTGGTGCGTCATTGCCTGGTGTTTGTCTTTGTATGGGCCCACTGTGGCTCATCCGGGGGAGGGTTTATTTTAGCTCTGACTGTCTGTGAGTTCAGAGTAATTTTCTTTGTTTCATCGCAGTAATAATTTGATTGTTTCCCCGTGATTATACATTGGATAAGTAAAGAAGCCTCCACGCGAGCTTAACGGCTTTTTGTTTTGACAACAGCATAATCTAGGGCGAAGGTTTGGCCAGTAAAATTAATTTAAGCCCCAGTAACTCCTACTGAGCGCTGTTGTTGTTAGTTAATTGTTAATTGTTGCTCCTATTGTTTGTGTTTTATTTTTGTATTTGGTCCTTGTTTTTTTTGTTGTGCAGCACTTTTTTTGCAATCATCTCGCTGGGGAAGAGAGGGATGGATGCTTGAAAATTGCTTGCAATGTCATGGGACTGTTAGTGCTATGTGGCTCTTCCTCGTTGTGCAATGGGTTGGTCTGTAGTGTGTGGTTGTAGTATTTCCTGGCCATATTCTACCGACTTTATACCTTATGAATAAAAGAAAACAGACTGACTTACCTTTGAAAATAATTAATGTCTCATTAATCCATGATGCTAAATGGATTACATTTGACAAATTGCTATTCTGTTATAACAGGCATTTCCAAAAAATATACCTGAATATAAAAATGTCAGTTTTCAAGGCAAAAAAAGAAAATATTTTGGCAGGTTTTATATGTAAACACGACAAGATATATGTTAGTTGAATAATGCAGCATAAAATTTAAAACAAGATAAATAAAAACTATAGATTTTAAAAACTTTACCTGTCCGATTACAAAAAAATGGATTATTTTTTTTTTATAAAACTACTGATTTTTAACCCAAAAATAAAGACATTTCATTTCTGACTTTGACTTCATGATAAAGTCAGGTCAGGATTATACAAAACTCAATGATCATTTTTCAGTCTTTCTATACTGGTGTCGTGTATCTGTTGCTGCAAATAGATTGGATAGAATAGGATGTCACAGAGTTTACATCGACTTATAAATTGAAACGTACAAAATCTCCTGGTTTGAAACCACTAGGTCTAGATCCCTTATATCACCCAGTGGATAGACCATATTTAAATTTGCTCCAAATATAGCTCTTGGGACAAAAATGGCACCACCAAGGGTTCACCAGAGCATGGTCAGTTTTAAATAGATACATAAAGATTAGAGGTTTTAAACAAAAACTCGGGTGAGCGATCTAAGGTCATTTGGCCCTCTTTTAGTGTGTGTCAATACTTGATATGCTATCACAGAACATGATAAATGATGTTTTCATTTGATATGTTTACTATATGTACGTCTTTTTTTATAATATGACAATGCCCTGTTATCTATAACAGGCATTTCCAAAAAATATACCTGAATATAAAAATGTCAGTTTTCAAGGCAAAAAAAGAAAATATTTTGGCAGGTTTTATATGTAAACACGACAAGATATATGTAAGTTGAATAATGCAGCATAAAATTTAAAACAAGATAAATAAAAACTATAGATTTAAAAACTTTACCTGTCCGATTACAAAAAAATGGATTATTTTTTTTATAAAACTACTGATTTTTAACCCAAAAATAAAGACATTTCATTTCTGACTTTGACTTCATGATAAAGTCAGGTCAGGATTATACGAAACTAAATGATCATTTTTCAGTCTTTCTATACTGGTGTCGTGTATCTGTTGCTGCAAATAGATTTCAGAAATTCGCAATTTCCCTTCTAAAAATGAAGTTTTTGCCAAATTTTAACACCATTGCCCCTCTTTGAAAAAGTACTTCCGGCGCTTCAAGAAACTTCAACATCTTGCCATGCAATTCGTGCAATCGTTTTCCATTTTACAGATGGGGAGGGGTTCCGCCTTAAATAAGCGACTTTTTGCTAGTTTTTTGCTCTACCACCTTTATCTAATGCTGCGGCTAGATTGTCGATAGGCAATTAATGACTAAACTTTCTCTAAAAGCATTAATATGTCATCGTAATTGTTCGAAGAGAAAGACTAAAACAAAAGATGCGTTATATCTCAAAAACGATAATCAAATACATAGGAGGCGGGCGCGTGTTTGCAAGTCTCGATGTCACAGCATGCCGGCGGTAACTATACATTATTTCGTAGATGGATGTCTGTTCGTCTGTCCGTCTATCCACAAATCTATATGTTTGTACGCGTGTTGACTACAGTGTCACGCAGTTTTCACGAGAATCATGTTTTTGGCATTTGATTAATCTGATAATTGATCTGCGGCAAAATCAGTTTTCAAGCGCCGGAAAATTTGATAGTTAAAGATGTTACATTGTATATGCCAAATTTCAATATTAGAGCTAATCTATGTAGTTGAGCAGGCTGAATTACGCATAATCTGGTCGCAAACCCAAAGACAGCAGTCAATATTATATATTGGAGTGAGATAATGTGCATATCAGGTGCATATGATGTTCAAATAAAGGAAAACGATACCAAGATTTATTCTTCTCATCACTTGTCATTTTTCAGATTAAAGAGATTAGTGGTGTGAATCTTTTCAGATGTAATCTATAACGCCAACATTAATCATAGCATTGTTCTATGATTTCATATGGTGCGAGGATTGCATGGAGTCCTATATCAGATAAGCATGCACAATATTCTAGTCAGGCACGGATCTAGAGGGGGTATCTCCCCCTCCCAAACAATCACGAATGTTTAGGATTCCCTAGCAATACTGGTCCGGATCCCCTGAAAAACCAAACAAAAAACTACCAAGCCAGCATTCAATGTGGGCCATCATCTTCACGACAGCGAAACACCATTTTAATGGCGTTTCGGTGGCGGGCCGCTGATGGTCCGTTTATAGTGATATTTGGATCCACCCTCCTCCCTTCTTCAACTAAAAATAAGAAAACAAAAGTTGGACCCCCTCTGAAAAAACTTTCTTGATCCGCGCATGTATTTGATGTGAGTCTGTCAAAGTTGACAGTTTTGTCTGTGTATCTACAACTTTGCTCTTCTAGAAGGCGGATTAGAATGATTAGTATAATAGACATATATAAAAGGATTTCATTTTGTCGACAATACATGTACCAAATAAGTGCGGCCCAGACTTAACCTTAGGGTCCTTTTATGGGACAGAGGTACAATGTAAACGGTGCAGATCTAGATTGGACGTCGTTTCTCGTCCGATTCTACAAATTCGTTGTGTTTATTGGGTTTAATAGAAATGGCTTAGAATTACACTTAATAGAAACATAGAATAGCAATATTGTGTTAAATATAAAATATCAAAAGACGCAAGATTATCATAAAACCGTGCACTGATGCAGTTGCAAATTTAAAGGTAACATTTATTACGTCTTCCTTGCTTTATCTCCTTATTATATCTTGATTTATATGTTTTAGGAGATGATGCATTGATAAGTTAGGGGTCTTTCATGCAAACCAAATATCTATGTGTCTTGATCCACATCTGAATTAAGGGTGAGGTTGGCGCCGTTAAACCGGTTTAAGCCCTCCACTAAAAGTATTTTTACTGACCGTTCCAAGGCGGTGGTTCTTTTGTGGATCGTTTTTGTTAGTCGTGCTTCATGTTGGTGTGTGTTTTGCTGTCATGTCTGCTCCTTGTAGCCTTGTGGTCACCTGCTGGGAAAGGGCTGACCTTTTTGCTGTTGTAATCGTTGTGTTTTGTCACTTTCCCAAATGTGTCCTGGTCCACATTAGAATTAAGGGTGAGGTTGGCGCCGTAAAACTGGTTTAAGCCCTCCAGTAAAATATTTTACTGACCGTTCCAAGGCGGTACTTCTTTTGTGGATCTTTTGTGTATTTGTTCTGTCTTGTGTTGTTATGTTTTGTGCGCGTCTGTTTATATGTGCTTCGTGGTCACCTGCTGGGAAAGGGCTGACCTCTTGGCTCTCGTTTGTGGTGTCTTCTGTGAGTTTGTCACTTTCCCATTGGTATCCTTGGTCAGGTGTGGTACTTGATTGTATCGATTCCTGATCTTTGCAACCTTACTTACTTCTATCCGCTCATTCCCAAGAGGGCATGGACATGCTGTCGTCGCTGCTGTAGTTATGCATGTGCTTAACGTCACTGTTTTAACAAGTTTTTTAGTCAAACCACGATGATCAGTACTTGCTGCTCTTTTGCGGCTAACCAAATATGCATACTGTCAACAGCAACTAGCAACTGCCCATATTAATTACTGATAGGGAAAGAATATCTTCTGCAAAAGTGTGTTGCCGACCAAGGCTTAGTAATCTGTAGCAGAGCATCGCAATCCTATCTCACAGAACACCAAAATTTGTGGCAACTGATTTTGAAGTACCCTTCGACGGTTGTATAGCCATGTTCAAATCAATTGTATTGATTGAGAAATAATATATATGTATAGCAGTAACAGGTATAAATGTATCCCTGGAGAGATGTCAGCCTCCAGTTGGTTTGGTAGAAAATGTAAGTAAGTAAGGGTGCAAAGATCGGGAATCGATACAATCAAGTACCACACCTGACCCAGGATACCAATGGGAAAGTGACAAACCCACAATAGGCACCACAAACGAGAGCCAAGAGGTCAGCCCTTTCCCAGCAGGTGACCACAAAGCACATATAAACAGACTCGCGCACAAAGGCACAGCAAAACAAGACAAAAACAACATAATAGATCCACAAAAGAAGTAAGTATTAGTTTACTCCGAAGGGTGACAGCTAAGATGTCACCCAAATTTGGTGTTAACCGGTACGCATTTTTTCAGTGATGGGCTGTTTCCAGGTAAATGAAGGCCTGAAACAGTGTTGGAACTATAAAGTGAAACCATTGAAAGCAAACAATGCAAATCTCACCTGCCTCTGTTAATATTTTCCATAATTTGTTTAAACACTGATTTTCTTCGCTGAAAACAAAGAAGGTTCTGGACAAATATTATAGCTACACACTCATGTTTGAAGTATGTCTTGGCATATAGGATACGTACCGAATTCTAATCAGCTGACTCAAATAGTTTGCACACATGATAATTTAATCTTAATTTAATATTTCAGTCAGAGGCCTTTATCAAGAACCAAGTCAATGAGTCAAATATTTTGAACTGCAAAGATTCTTCATACTTGTTCACAGATTCACGACTCTTCATACAGAGACAGTTATTCTGTCTTTCCTACCAGCATTGGTTAGGCACCCAATTTGACATAAAACCTTGAGTTGTTATATAGTACTTTGCTACATGTTGCTGGTCTGCGTTTGCCACTAGACACTCTTTCAGACATCGGGAGTATAGCATGAAAAAGAACTCCGATTCCAGTTGAAATCATATATAGCTTGGCCAATTGTTGCGTTTTAGTGGGTAATATAACGCTATACTACTATTTTATTTTCGTTTTTGAGACGACCCCATCGTATTTAACCAATCTCCGGTGTCCATATCCTGTAGAATTAAAGATAAGAAGAGTTAAAAGTGTAGCACGTGAAATGGATACCATGATAAATGTCGCTAACATTCTACTAGTTAACTATTGCACTTCGCTGGCATGGACAGAAGGAATTTTGTATTCTGGACATAATTGTTACAACCTGATTAACCATTCAAGTGTCCCTAATCTTTGATCCTTCAGGGTCCAAAACTGGGCTATTGTAGCCTGCAATATATAACTCCTTCATTGATTCATACTATCAGTATTACCACAATCAGCAATATTGACATCTATTAATATAAATCCTTATTTTATTATTATTGTTATTTTATGGTACAATTTCTTCAGTCAGATTTAAATTAGCAATTATTGATACACGGCATTCTGTTGACATTTTGCCATGCAACGGGTTGATTCATATATGAGTTTGCACAGGGGATTGTCAGTACTTATAGCACAAGCGTTATGTCACTCGTATGGCATGCATTTCAATGAAATATACCAGACAAAAAAAAAAGTAAACAAAAAATCCGCATGCAGTAACATTTCCCATTTTTCTTGAAAATAACAATGATTTCAGTTATTCATTATTGTAAGTTGTTAAGAACAGAGTATGTGTCAATTTTAAATGTCAAAGAATGTATATTTCGAGGTATGGCCTACATCAGCCCGCATACATGCAGTGCACCAGCGACGCATCAAACCCAAATGATTCTGATGTAATTCTGTAGGTCTGATTACTTCATACATGTAATTCTGTAGGCTGCCCATTCAGTCACGACGCAATGGCGTCTGATGTTATGTCCTGAATTGTCACATACGATAATGGTTCTGATTTTTGAGTATGTCTCTGAACAAGCACCATGCTACAGTCTTGGTATAGCATGTTTTGGCACATTGACATATGTCGGAAAGCACAGAAACAATATCCAGATAACTGTCCAAATGTCATTGAACAGCCGTGCAAAAATTACTTACCTGTTGAAGTTTTCAAACTTTTTATGCATGGGACAAGTGTTGATATTCATTGATGTCATACTGAATTTTCGTTACAAACCGTCAAGTTGTAACAATTTTATTGATTAGATAACGTGAACCTAAAAAGGTAAACTGAATGGGAAAAAGTTCCTGTGTGCGTTTCTTTTTATGTCGGGTATACTTAATAGTTGCTTGCGCAACTGTATTATGTCAGTTTCATATTCATAGAATATTCATTCTTGCACGACGGATAAGACTATCTGGGGTTTTAACCCGAGACAGAACTTCTTATCTTACATGTATCAAAGCCGTCACGCGAGGGCTGTACATTGGTTGTATTGGAATTCGGAACTCACGCAAATGGTCGTCAAAACCGTCATTATTATGTCAAAGTAAGGTCATCACGTAATATTGCATGAACTAATGTATGCTTATTTTATAAAGAAAATTCGACATTATTTTTATAAAGATGACATAGAAAAAATCCGACCCTCGAAATCACAGTTTGTCATCACCTGGCAAGTAATATCCATCTCTCGAGATCACCGTTTGTCATCACTCAGCAAGCCTCGTGATACCAAATGGTGATCTCATGGACGAATTTTTCTATGTCACCCTCACACTTATGATAGAATATACTACAGGGCTTTGAAAACGCATCATCCAGACTAAATCCTTTATTGAGCAAACACTAAGGATGACAGCGACATGGCATTTTATTGCATACCAAAGTCTGACAAACTTTAAGTGTGCCACACACAATTCATGGTTTTAAAATTAAGCAAAGGTATTGAAGTTTTGTTTTGTTTGTTTGATTTGATTCTTTAAGTCCCATCAATAATCTATCAGTTATAAAGGGACGGGTCTTCCTGGGTTGAACCAGTACTAAGCTAGGATTAATGTTCTTGCCCAAAAACACAACGCAGTGACGCCGGTGAGGCCGAACCCGCGGTCTCGAGTCAAGCACTCTACCACTGAGCCACTGCGCTCCCAAAGGTATTGAAGTAACAGCTGTTATAAAGCAGGGGTAGGTGATTTCGAAGGACATCAATTCAGCAGCAAGTTAACCCTTTTCATTTTTTTTCCCTCACTTTACGGATACGTGTCTATGTTTCTTTGACAGTTAAACATATATCATTGAACGATTTAAAATGCATTTTCAGAACGGTTTGCTCAAACTGTTACCCATTTAAACACGTCGAGGCAAAGGCCATTAAAAATGACAGATTCGGATTAAAATACGGTTGTATCGCGGTTTCTTTTGTATTGTGCAATTGACGTTAACTTAAGTTTTTAACACGTTCTCAATCACGTGACAAAATACTTCCTGACATGCTTTATTTTAAAACGCAACCAGCATATGTGTAAGTATCTAATGTCCAAATTTTGAGTGTAATTAAAGGTAACTTAGGGAGAACTTTCTGAAAATGAGCTTTAAACTGATGTTTTGATATGAGGTTTATTTTCAAAATATTGACGTTTTCAATTACTGATGTTTAGAAACAGTCAATAAACTGCATTAATAGTATTGGTATCATACACGCTACAGTGTAAACAAAGGTATAAACAAAACGCATCAGCTGACTTTGCAGAATAGTACTGGATGCGTGATGCTACAATGTGACGAAAGCAGCAACGTCGCGTTATGATACAGTCAAATAAACGACTGATACATACCAATTTTGAGTTGCACATTTAAAACTGCAAGGAACATTTCAATCGCACATACCGTTTGCGAGAAAAAATGCAAAACTATGGTGATGCGATTTCAAAGTCTTCTGGTATATATTGTATTCTGAGACGTCTTTGGTGGCATTGATCTCTTGCAGAAATGTTCAGTGGGTTATACCTACGTAAGTAACTCTATTAGTCTCACAGGACAATGATAATGACCTTCACATGTTAACAACCTTTTCTATTGTCTGGCTGAAAGTTATTTCAATTCAGCAAATACATTAGTCTGTACAGCAGTGATATTATTCACCATAGTCCTTTCTTTCATTCATCGAACTCTCCATAGAAAAAAAAACAACAACAAAGATTGTGATAAGCGATTAAAGACAATCACAAAAGCCTTTAGTATACAGTAAAACCTGTCTTAAGCGGCCACTCAAAAATAGACAAAACAAAGGTCTTAAAGACAAGTGGTGGCTTAATGAAGGTCAAAAGTATTGCAGAATGCTCTCTTGGAGCATTCTGCAATACTTTTGGCCTACATTAAGCGATAATCAGTCTTGAAAATAATGTTTTGTATTCTTTTTGAATGACCGCTTAAGATTGGTTTTACTGTATACAATTAGTTGATGTATCATCACACAGAAACAGTTTGTTTAAACAACTTATTAATAAATGTGATGAAACAAAGAGAATGTCCTGTAATCCACAGACCGTCAGAGCTAACCACCGGAGTAAGCTGACCCAAAGACAAACACCAGACAACAACCCAACCGTCAATGATGAATGTCAAAGTTGTCACCGAGTCTTGTAAAATTAAAGAAGAAATGATAGCTATAACCAGGCAGAAATTCTGTCGCACAATATTCATTGTACCGCCCACCTTTAAATAAAATTTGATTATCTGTTTGAATTCATTAGAAAAATAATCTTTTTCAACAACGATTCTATTGAATTTATAAACTAAATCACAATAAAATTCAGGCTCAGATGCAAACATTTCCGATAGAAATTATAAAGCAGCATTATATTTATATATCAACTCTGAGTGTCCGCGAAATAATTTAGAAAATGCATTGCGAATTTTATGATGTTGATATCCTTGTTGATAAAACTGATCCTTTTTAGAACTGATCTGCAGATGTCAGGTAACCATGCAAACAATTTTACATTATATAAAGTCATATGTAAAAAGAATAGATGTTAGAAAAGCTTTAGATTTTAATTTATATGAGTCTCATGTGAAGTTTGATATACAAAACATATTTTGCTATTCCTCTCATAAACGTTTTCAAAATATTTTATAATATGGTTGTAACCTCAGTGAGAGCAAACGTAGAGGCAGTCCCGTAGAAGTAACACCAAACGAACTTTTTATATCAAATGTCGGTAAACTGTATAACGTAGGACTCTTGTTATAATCCTCGTCAACCGACATACCAAACTCAGCAGCCACCTGGCACTAATGCCCATCAACGGCAGACCTCTAGTCAAGCAAACCAATGCACCTGGTACGGTTCATTGTACATATCAAGGGGCCACAGGTTAAATTTCCCAAATTAAAGTGTACTTCAGCCCTTGAATATGAGTCTTTCATCCAAGCAAATAGTGCAGAACTTGACACAACTCTTCACTATGAGTTAATGTACATGGTTCTTCACTGCTTGTCAAAGTACTCATTTAGGAAACATCAGTATACATATTGCATATCAGACCAAATATGTATGGCAATTAAGTGCATAAAATGAATGAATCGTTGGTAAGCTTACATTAACTAATCAACTTTTTAAGTTTGGTATATTATATGATATGTGGCACTCTGCATACCCAGTTATAAACCCACCCACGGTTTTTGGCTGTTAATGGCTATGGGTTCTTCTCCTCTCTAATTGCACGACGGTGGGTCAGGACACAGATTTGATGACGGACACTTTTCATAGGTGGGGTTTTACCTGATGTTTGTCTTTGGCTTGGCCCACCATGCTCCACCTGAAGTTTTCTTTAGCTCTGACTGTCTGTGAGTCAAGTGCCATTTATTGTTTCATCACATTACATTAATGTTATTTGATTGTTTCTTTATGTTACACATACACTTGAGCCGCGACATGTGCTTTCTAACAATGCGGCTTTTTTTTTGACAAATGTAAACTCAGACGAGCCTGTGCAACCTCCTATTAAGCTTAGAAACTCAAAATGCCGTTCAGTCAGTAGCTTAAAAGTCATAAAATATTCACATACCACATTGTTGGAAATCTGATGTCGCGGCTCAGTCTTAATGTGTGTGTTCTGTGTCTCTCCCTCACGGTGCTGTAGGTTGGAATGATGTCCTAGATTGTGGCGTTTCATACTTTTCTTATTAGAAACAAAGTTGTATTTGGTAGCATGTAATAACGTAAAGGCGGTATAGCTAGTGGTTATTTGGACGTATACAGTATCAGTGTGATTTGCTTGTCTGTGAGTTGTCAGTTTTATAAGGCTATTGATTCATAAGTTGTGAAAATAATTCCCACTCCGATAGGCATAGTTAAGATACAAAAGATCAAGATTATGCAACAAGATCTCACAGTGTGTATGCATGCTCTATATTGTTGAGTTTGCATCCTACTAACTACTTCAAATAACCTATAACCTGAGCAGACTGTGGATTCATGTGAAGACACATCATTATATGTAGGGTCGGTTTTCTCTAATCAGATATAAATTACCACAGACTATTGCGTGTGTATGGAAAACATGACATGTTAATAGTATATCAGGTCGAATTATGACCACAACTTTCAGAAGATACATTTGAGCCAACTCAGATTAAAATGGTACCCATGTGACATGAGTGGAATTTTTAAAAATAAAACGACCCAAAAGACGTTTGCCAATCGGAACTGCCTCGGTCAATTCCGCGAAATTCCGTGGAATCAGACCACAGATGTACATCGAGTATCTACAATTCGTCTATCTGTCCGTCCGTTATCAGACACACAAAATATACCATAAGCTCAAGAATTCCCTAAAAATAGGAAACGTTGAACCTGTCAAGTGTGTTTATTTCTTAGTTTTAAATCACAGGTAGCGTTTAAAGCTGTGCTAGACATTTGGAAGAAGGAGCACAGAATTAACACTGTGGTATTTATGGTGGTGAGCGAATCAACTGTTGCACAGTTGGTCTGCTCTTGGTGCGAAAGTGTAAATTGATCTTCAATTTTCGAAACTTGCGAACATGTTGTGAGCAAATTTGAGGAAATACTTCACTTGATAATACAAGCAGGAAATTTTCACCATATGTTCTTTACATGACACAGATTCAAAAACAATTCCTGGTCACTTCAAATTTGGCTATTATCAAGATGGCCAACTAAAAGCAAAATGGCAGACGCTTCTTACGAGAGTATAATATGTAGTAAGGTAATCATTTACCAGAGAACTACAAACTTATTATCACATTAAAGTTAGATATTTTCCTTTTGATATAAAGTTCAAATATGCAATTAAATAATTTAGATATTTATGCATTTTAGTGAGATATTCATTTTGGCCCATGAATTGGTAAAACAAAAACTTAAAAATTAACCATATTATAATCTGTGGTCAATGTAGATTGTCAAAAGTGATACATAAACCTTCTAAGCTGTACTTATCACTATGTGCACATCAGCTGATTAAGATACATGTATAAATGAATATTCATATACACTTGTTTTATATTCCAAAAACAATTAAGATTTGTTTGTTTTCTGTTTTCAAGCAGTTTTTGACATTTTGTTTAATTTCCACGAGCAATTTATTGGTTCTGTAAAAGTCAATTTTATCTTGTTTTATGGAAAATAGTTTTCTATGGCGTAGGTTAGTTAGGTAAAATGCATTTAAGTCCCCCACACAGCCCCCCGTCCCCACAAGCTGTTGTCCTATCTAGGACAGTGGTTCTTTTGTTGTTTGTTCATCGTCGTTCATGCGCGGATCCAGAAAGTTTTGTCAGAAAGGGTCCAACTTTAACAACGTTTTTTGTTAATGAAGGGAGAGAATATCCTCATAAGCAATCCACAATCGGCCTACCAGCGACGAAACGCCATTTCATTGTGATTGTCCAGGGAAGGGGAGTCCGGACATTCCAGCCCCCCCCCCCCTCTTGATCGCGCATGGTCGTTTGTTAATTGTTGCTGCTTGTTGCTCCCATTATGCGTGGGGTTTTGTGTTTGGTCCTTGTTTTTTATGCAGTTAGCTTAGTGTCTTTTCTATTTTTGCAATAATTTGTTTTAGGAAGAGAGAGAGATGATTCTTTACTTTTATTGTGTTCTTGCTGTCCTGTGGCTGTTAGAGTTCTGTGCCTGTTCCTAACAGTGACATAAGTTGGCATGTGATCTGGATTGTGACATTCCCAGTCATACTCCCTTTCTATTAAGTAGATAGAGAAGCACTTTCAGAACTCATCCCCTATCTATCGCCCTCGATTATACTTATTATGTTTAATCCATGGCTACCAATCCATCTTCGCGATATTCTTGCCCTGGGACGAATGCATCCTGATGTATACACATACATTTCCTGCGATTGTTTTGCCATTCATAAAAGTGAAAAAATATCTCTATAATTGACATAGACCAAACCAACATGCAAAGTAGATGACAGAGGTTCTATTGGCTTAACTGAAAAATATAAAGTAGCCTTTAGACAGTAAATGGTAGCAGTAAATGGTAAAGAATCATCATCATCATCACCAAAAAGTGCACACAACACCATGAGGAGAGATTTTCTATCAGAACGATTTCTTGGCTAAAGTCAACAAACCAAAGGATACAGTCTGAGTTTTATGTTGTGAATACCTTCAAACAGGAGCCAGCCGACCTGTACGCATTTGATGCAAAAGAAGTAATGGACAGTCGTGTTAATGAAACCATGAGGCAGTTAGTTCCAATTGGTAAGAGGCAATTTGAAAAGTTTGTAAAGGCCGAAGCCGAAACGGTGTCTTGTCGGCCTTTTTTCTAACATGAAAATCAGAAGTTATAGCTGCTGGACAATATGAACAATCAAATGCAGCCACAGTGATAATCGGTTAGCGCAGCCCTGATCAATGCGAATTCATCCAGAGCAGCAAAAATGTTTGATGGTTCTGCCACTGAGGTGATTGTGCCTCGTAATAAGACTTAAAGATGCTCAGAAATACCCCAGATATGATGCATTTTATTTCACCATGTGTACAGGATATCACCATAATAATTTGAAAAATGGGATGTGACAGAAAAGAGTAACTGGAGTTGGCCAAAAACAGAAACTGGTAACAGCAGACCTCTCAAATGAAATAGCAACTTCCTTAGATGAGGTTAAAACAAAACTGAAATATTTGGGTTTCAAGCTGTTCAAATTATGCACAGATATTAGAAATAAAAGAAGATGATATTGTTTACACTTTAGAATAGAGATATATTTGCTCCATGCCATCACGACGAAGCAAACACTCGTATGTTTGTCCAGGCAAATCATGCCTCTTTGACAGGTAGCCAAACTCTTATAGGTATATGTATCTTATTTCTGATACTGGTGTTGTTGTAGTAGCCATAGCAGCAAATGCTGATTTAAATATCTACTCTTTGTGGCTAGCATCTTGAAAAGGAAACAACTTATGATGGACGCTGACTCATGGTACGAGGTATGTGTAAATCACTTGGTCATCGTAAAGGGCATTGCCTTTGTTCCATGATTCTATTTGGTGTGATACTGTTTTTGCATCTTTCGGCAAGGGCAAGAAATCTACATGGCAGGCATGGAATGGTGATGAAGAAGCCACAGCAGTATTTCGTGCCTTAGTATGGCTTAAGATACAATATCACAGGCGGGAAACGAATACATGAGAACAGTTTGTTGTTATTCTGTATGATCGGTCAAGCACGACTTGCAAGGTGGACGAAGCTAGCTTTGATTTATTTGCTTGAAAGCAAAGAGCATAGGATGCTATTCCACCAAAACAAGCTGCTCTACAAGAGCATGGTAAGGGAGAACATTTATGGTGGCAGTCAACTCCATCGAATTTGGGATGGTGAAAGCTGAACTATGTTTAGATTTTTTAATAGACAGAGGTGTCTGCTATTTTGCATACCAGTGGCTGAAAAATGTTAAAACAAATAAGTATGCAAAATTTGATAACAATCTACCGTGCGGTCCAAGAGTTATGAGCATTTTACTTATTGACCACAACCTGCTGAAATGATGCTCAGCAAACACTCGTTTATCAAAACAAGCTTTTACAGATAATGTTGAGCTATGAGTATTTTCACTAGCTTGCCACGGACCAACGGACAGACGGATTAACATAGTGATTAAAGTGCAGACCAAAGGGTCGTGCTCTTTAATTGCACAAATTAAATGACGGGCCTGACGTAAAGTCTTTATTAGTAGGCATCGGTCCATGCAAGATGCTTGGCCTTGGCTGGACCAACCGTGGCTCATTTATGCGTTTTCTTTAGCTCTGACTATCTGTGTGACGCTGAGCCCTTTTTGGTTTCGTCACTGTATGTTAATTTTTTTGCTTCCCTGTTATGATACACGCGAGCTAAGCGATTGCTTTTGACAACAGCATAAGATAGGGCGAAGATTAGGCAAGTAAAAATGATTTAAGCCTCATGGCGGCTTTGGCTGCTGTCTGTTCTAAGACGGTGGTTCTTATTGTGGTGTGGCCGTTAGTAATATGTGTCTCTTCATCGCGGTGCCGTGTGTTGGTCTGTGGTCTGTGACTGTGACATTCCCTGGTCATACACTTGTAAGTAAGTAGGCAACTTTCCATATGCCTTTGACAACTGGCTTCTTTTATAAAGCTGCATTCACATTAGGACACATTGTATGGACAGGTGCATTTTGTGATATACTGAAGGACTTTAGAAACGCACCACGTGCTAAAATGCTTATTTATTGTCAAAAAATTATATGCAAAATAAATTGACAATCCCGTCATTTAGCTTGCATTCATTAAGAAAATAGAAACGCTGTTGTTTATGGTTGCCGTGACGTCGCGATAATTCTGAGACAACACTTATTCAAAAAGTCACAGTGTACCAATACCTTCCATAATGAGCGCGAAAAAGTTTTTGAAACGATGTTTGTTCTCGAAAGCAAAAGGGAAGAAAATCAAATCATGAAGTTAAAGGCTTTTGGCAACGTTCATTTCGTCTATATGGCGTCATTTACCTCTTGACGTAATTGGCCATTTATGTATCCTAAGGAACAGGAATAATCAAAATTTTAAGTGCCACCAGATAATCATCAATCCGTTGCATAAAAGACAAAAGTATCCCTGCATGCGCGAACGTCATCCGCCTGTTATTGCAGTTTGAAAAATAAGACTGACCATTTGCTGACGTAAGCAAAGAAACGCTGCGCCTGGGAGTGCAATTATACCATTATTTCCGACACCGTTAACTTTGTGTTTTTCCATTGGTTAAGACATCTGGCTACTTGCTCAAAGTGTTTAACTTCGAATTGAATTAAACTCACATTTGTCAGACGACAATTATTGAAAAACACTAACGTCGGTGTTACGTCAGAATGAACAGCGTGAGCAAATAGAAATTATTGGAAATAATGGTCCATTTTGTAAGGGGATAGAAAATGATAAAGGAAACAATTTTGAATCAGAATTGTGGAAAAATAACATTGAATGTATAATGGTGCGTTTCTATAGTCCCTCAGTATAATTCGATTTTTGTACATTTAATAATTTTACACTGCTGCTCATTCTGTCAAAATCGGATAAGTTATAGCTGCATTTTGTTTGAGCATATATTGCAGAACGGAACATATGTTACGCCTTTCATACAATAAGCTTCTCTTATTTTTTATTGAAATAAAAACATGTTACCTAATTGGATTCAGTCAGGTCTTTATCAAGCAGTGAAGATATTGTGTTCAGTGGGTTGTGGTTTTAAACCAGACAGTAGAATTGTCTTACTTGTCCATGCATACAGGCAATTCATATAAATATGGTGCTGCTGGTCATACATTTCCAAATGACTTTGATCACTGGACATGCATTTCATGTTTGGATCCAGAGGGGGGGGGCAGGAGGTCCGGACCATCCCCTGGAAAATCACAAAAATAGAGGGTTTTCTAGCAATACAGGTCCGGACCCTCTGAAAAATGGCAGCAACCAAGCCAGGATTCAATGTTGGGCCATCATCGACACGCCAGCGAAACGCCATTTAATGGCGTTTCGCTGGCGAGCCGATGATGGTCCGCTTAAAGTGGCACTTGGATCCTCCCTCCCCTCATCAACTAAAAAAAACGTTGTCAAAGTTGGATTTCTCTGACAAAACTTTCTGGATCCGCGCATGCCTTTTTGGATTGTAAACAGCAAAATTATTAACACGCATTCGTTCTGTCGTGGAACCAAGGGTCGGTCTATTGTATGTGATTCTGGTATTTCCTGGTCATGCTTACTTGTTTGAATGTATACCATTGTAGCGACAATTGGATCATGGTCAATGATATCTACAATGTTGTATTTGAAGATAGCGCATATCATTTTTTAGCGGTCCACGATGATGAGGTCCAATGGCATCTTCGCCATTACCGTGTGCGTGCAATGAGTTGATACTGTTTGCAGGTATACCAACCCATAATGCACAGCTGGTAATGTGATTGTAACGTAAACGGTATTTATCAAGTTCTTGGTGTACCCCTAACTGACAGGTGTGCAAATGGGATTTCGGTAGTTATCGAAATATTGAGCAACGAAGGCTCAGTCGAGGCATCGCAAATGCGCAAACTATATAGATCATTTGGCGCTTGCATACAGCAAGTAGGGAATGAGATGGAGACAAACACAAACATTAAGATCTCTTTCCCCTTCCCTCCTGGATATGTCTAAAGTTTAAGGATGGTTTTACAAATACAATTCAACCTGTCTTAAGTGGCCACTTAAAAAGAAAACCAAAAATTGGTTTTCAAGACCGATTAACGCTCAATGCAGGTCAAAAGTATTTCAGAATGCCCCTAGGGGAGCATTCTGCAATACTTTCGACCTTCATTAAGCTACCATTTGTCATTAAGATCTTTGCTTTTGTCTATTTTTGAGTCGCCACTTAAGAAAAGTTTTGCTGTAAACGTTTAGTACCATACGTCAAAGTGATGGTTCCTTAATGATTCAAATTTACTTCACACCTAATGCCATAAGTACCATTTTCAAATGAGTTGGTCCATTTGTCTTTGGCGCCAATTATTTGCGGTCATTTCTGTTCATTGTTTGCTTGACGTACGCGACATACAATTTCAATATGTCGGCATCCTAAAGTCAGTTGAGTAACCATGCAACAGAGTAATGTTTTGTTTTCCATTTTAGAGTTTGCTTTGTTGGTGTTATGGTTGTTGTTATTCCCCTGCAGACCAAAGTAATTTTCTATAAAGCTAAATACACTAAAGCAAGGATTGTCCATTGTATACATCGAGGGATCACAGGTTACGATTTCCCTAAAATAGTTCTTCTCTGACGATTTGTTTGGTCTTACATGTAGCAAACAGTGCAGACCATGTTGAAATGCCGCCTTATGCGGCATTTCATCTGGTCTTCACTGTTTGTCAATGTTTCCGTTTAAGGGTATGCGGTTCTTAGAAAGATTGTTTCGACCCTACAAAACAATATCAACTGGAAAGACATTAGGTAAAGACATTTCGTTTATGACAATAAAGAATTATATTCTAAAAGGTTTGCATTTTCTTGAACTGTCTTTGAGCAACGAAAGATTAATCAAGTGCATTGAGTGTGTGAGACAAAGTTGATGATAGCTATTAATGAGAGTCTGAAGGTTGGGTGATAGTTAGAAAATTACTGGTCACTAAATATGCAGCCTTTAAACCCTTTGATGACCAAAGATTTTGCCATAGAATTAGATACAGTCAAATCAGTCAATGGTACATCCCATATATTGAAGGGACACAGATTATAATTTCCAAAAAAGTGTATTATTTCTCTGAAGATCGATTTTGTTTAAGCAATTAGTGCAGACCCTGATGGAATGCAGCAATATGCTGCATTTCACCTTTGTCAAAGATCCCGTTTAGGGGTTTCCAATATGCAAAGGGTTAATCAGTAGTTAACAAAGCCATTTTCAGACAAAACAGTAAATCACGCTCATTTGTCTTAAACACGAGATTAGAAAATACAAAAATCGCTAATTACCAAAATATATGGTCATTAATTACCGATCATTTAAATCAAGACCATTAATCCCGATCTGGTCCTCCAAAAGTTGACGATTTTCCAATAGTACGTAATTCTGTTAACGTCGGCAATAAATAAAGCTAAATGGTATTCATTAAAATATAAAACTTATGACCATTTCCCAGCAAATCCTTGAAAAGGTAAACGTCTATAACGAATGTACGCAACATATGTTAGTGGGAAACTGGGTCAAGGTGGGGAACATACTGATGTTTCAAAGATGCATAATAATTGGACTATACTACATGTATTTTTCATTGAACCAGGTAAATAACGGTAAGTATATTACTGCAGTTTGAGGCAAGCATTAATGATAAATACATGTGCCATTTACCTGGAAAAGTTTATATTTTTTGTTTACAACGATTCTCATCTATCTTTGAATCATCAGTACCTTTATATGAAAAACATTGAAGAATCCCAATTTGTCCATTTACAATTGGAAGTATTAACTGCATTTTTGCACACTTAAGTAGTGCACAGGCATACTAATCTCAGATATCGCAAGATCTAGTTTACATTATTTGATGGTAAATCACAGTTTATTAGTAACAAAACTTACTTTTCTAGTCCTACAACTAATTAGTAGTATCAAAATACAATTTACGAGTATTTATATTAAGCCGCATTTATCTCCCGTTTGTCCTGAGTTTGAACATAAAATAAGTTTTTGAATAATTTATATGTATGTCCATTCATTGTCACGAAAATTATTACAAAATCACAGTTTAAAATTTGACTTTTTCCAAAATGACTTTTAGGGAGATTTTACGCCTTAACAGGACATCTTCATTCTTTTAAGAGTAGTCTCTATGGAAAAATAACACGATTACACGAAGTGTTTTTAAATAAAAAAAAAATAACTTTGCCAAAAGGGCAGTCATTTACAGGTTGCCAAATTTTGATACAGCAAATATCAAGTGCTTTCCAGTACAGTAGCATGACATTAACCACCAAACAGCCCCCGACGTGTAAGGATGAGCAGTACGTCTAGACAAGTGCCCATCGTACACGTTGTCCATGGATTTCTTCTCTTTTTTCTAATTATAGCTGTCAATTTCGGTTTTCTTGGTTCTATTATCAGTAGCAGACACATCTTAATTGATAGGTGCCGGTAAGAAAACTGAACTATGAACATATGAAGGCATTATAGGACATGTAAAGCATGCGTTAGGCTGCTATGAGTATTCTGGTATGTGTTGCTGTTTCCAAAGATAGACGTCAGTGGTTGTTAGCTCCAAATTATAACCATAATTTGAATACACTTGCCACAATGCCGAGCTGGCCATCGGTTAAGGAGTCGTTTAGCCATCTTCACGTGTTCAAGCTAAGTGGAGCCATATCGCCTTTGAGCCCATTTTATGCCATTGACCACACTTCCTATCACTAATCTAAAGGATAGGTTAGTAAATCGACTTAAACATGCAAACAATTTACGTAAAAGTTATACCATGGATCGTCCGCCTGTACGTGTAGATAATCCACGAGCTTTAGCGAGTGGATTATCTTACGTACAGGTGGACAAACATGGTATAACTATTTTATACCACCTCCTCACACATCATGAGAAAGTTCGTGCTAAATTTGGTAAGGGTGATATAAATAAAGCCAGGTAACATATAGGTATTGCATGTAGCAGCCAGGTAAACGCTAATCTGACTGCATGACCAGAAGACACAGTGATGCTTGATATCCGACTAGGAAGAAATATTGTTCAAAATATCCTTCTTTAGATTTATGGCGGCGTAATTCATTACAAATAACATGCATCAATCAGACTTGACCTTCAGATAGGAATGACCAAACGTTAAGAAAAGCAGTCAGACAGAAAAAACAGCGTCAAACATTACCATATCATCCGCAAAATGACAAGGGAATATAAGAATCACAGTTCCCAGACTACCCTGTGGGCACCGAGAGGAAGATGCAATAGAACATAGACAAACCAAGACATGTGCATACAAGGTACATGCTCCCAATGATGTTCAGTCAGTAGCTTAACACTCATAGAATATTCAAGCCACTAGCAAAGGCTCTGATCAGACTGCGCGTATGCGCCGGCTGATCTGAGGCTTTGCTGGTCGCACATACCACATTGTTAGAAATCCCATGCCACGGCTCAATTATGAAATTAAAATTATGCATTTGCTACATGCTAGAAGATGTCTACTAAAATGTATTGCTTGCCGCCTATATCAGTGCTTGAAAGGCATCGACCATGTAGTTGAAAATAGCACAACCTTGAGACTTGTATATATACCACTGAACCATTGAAATGCTTTCCATTCGTATTTTGTATTAGACGGACAGATGTCCGTTCCAAAGTCTATGTAAGATTAAATTCCGAATTAGCATAAACTGACGGTGAAATAGCCATAACGAAATAGAATCATGATATATACTGAACAGCAAAAGAAACGCATATTTTGCATATTTGGTATAGTGTATAAATTGGGGTTTAAATACTGATCTAATGATATGTTACGTATCAATGATGTATTGAATATGTAAATTATCAAATGAATTACAAATGAATGGCTCATTTGAATAATGATAATAAAGGGGCGTAACTCTGGTCGTAATAAAATAACTCACAATAAAGGCGACTTTCGAGATGGTGTATGCCTAAAACCACTGAACGGATTTGAATGAAAATCACTCTGTGTGATAATCATGACATACAGACTACTTACGAAGTTTAAATGTTCCAATATTCTTTAAGGTGGACTATTGTGACCAAGTTACATTATCGGACAGTTAACCGAAAGTGTGTTTAATACAGACATGAAAGGGTCCAAACATTTGTTTTAAACGGTTCTGTTGGACACTACCTTACTTGACATCAATCATACTGTTCCAGATTGTTTACACCCCAAATATTCCGCTGGTTTTCAATGCCAATGCAAATAATGCAAAAAATAAAGATTTTTGGATTAGTAGTATAATTTCTACAGCAGTGAATTTCAAGTTTTATGCTGTTTTCTTGTCTGTTACAGTGTGTTATCGTGACATGCAATGAAATCGGATTCAAATCATGTGTTTTTCAATGTACGGCACTGTTTTTGTGTTTTTTGCATTAATTTACAAAAAATAATAATTAACTGTGAAGTGACAAATAAAATGGTCTGGAACGAACGCACGCGTCCGTTCAAACATGTTCATATTATTTAGGGTAAAATTTGATAAGGGTTTCTGGTATTAAAATGGATATTGAACATATGCGTTTCTTTTGCTGTCAAGTATATGTTCACATAATTATACTATGTTCAAATTCTTATGTCTTTCGTCACGATTTCCACGACCCGAAAGCATTGGAAGGTGCGAGTATGTCAATCCATCCATACCTCAGAAACGCCTTGGGGATGTTTGAGACTTACTACAACGATTACAGGTAGGAATGTTTAAAATTTACCACTGGAGAAACCATTACCTCAAACGGATTGAAGAGTAAAAACATTCGGGAAAGCCCGCCACAATTCGAGAATCGAATCATGGCTCGGATGTACATGTATGTAAGGGGCATTACGCATAGTACTATGTACCAGCGAGCTCCATTTGTTAGCCGGAACTGGCGTATAGAAAATTAGTTCTGTAGCATGTGGGTTCAGCCCTATTAAAATCGATTATTCTGAATTTCCAAAAAGTTTAATCAACAGAATAACTGAAATTGATGTTTTTTTTCAATAAAATATCACTATAGAGATATTTCATTGAAAAACATAAATTTATTTCATCACATTTGTTATTGTGTTTACATGGTTTCTGTGACGTCAGCATCACGTTATATAACGTCAGCGTCACGTTATCACCCGCGTTATCAAAGTAGATCCTCAATGTAAATCTGTGGTCTGATTCCAAGAAATTTCGCGAAATTGGCCGAGGCAGTTGCGATTGGAGGAAAAAGTGTTGTCAGTTTACATCAAAAGTGGTGACAGCTAGGCTGCCACAGCTTTAATATTTTTTACGTTTATTTTTACAATGTATGCCTCACATATGCTGCATAATTTGCATTCTGCATATAAAGTGACAAGAAAAAGATTTGTATTGGATTCCAGACTTTGATTCACAGAGGATGGCGTGCGAAAAACAATAACTGAAAATAATACAAAATCGGAATAAAACGGAACCAACTCGATACGCTGTAAATTAGGAAATTTTCGCGAGACTTTTATTTTCGCGAATAGCATTAACAGACATATTAGTGACGTGAAAAAATCGGGACTAAGGCACGATTTACCTATCTCAGTAAACGACAAAGCGATTTTGCCATTTCGCAGGGTTTTATTTTCAAAAACTTTCGCATATGCAAAGTTTCGCGAAAATAATGTCCTCGCGAAAATTTTCGAATTTTTAGTTAAATGCAATATATTCAATTTCGAGGAAGAGACACAAACCACTTGTAGCAACATTTCATCAAGAAGACAATTAAAGTAAAGTCATTAGCTATCGTTTCCTCAGCAAGTTCATTGCAGAATTAGAAAAGACACCAGGTACTTCATGAATACAAGGGTCCAGCACAAAACCAACACAAACAATGGGAGCAACAATGAACAATGAAACAACGACAGCAGAACCACAGCCTTAGAACGGACAGAAGCTGAAGTCACTTGGACTGGGTTGGGGGCTTTAAAGCATTTTCCAGGCTCAAAAGTTTCGCCCTAACACAAACCTTGTTTAGCTCTCACGGAGGCCTCCTTACTTATGTAATACATCATCAGAGAGAAAACCCTACCCTTAACACACTATGATGAAACAAGGAAATGGCTCATGACTCACAGATAGTCAGAGCTAAAACTTAAAAATCTAATTGTGCCACAGTGGGCCTAACCAAGTACTAGCTGCAGGCCCCAACCCACAATGAATTTTAATGTCAGAGCGGTCATCGAGTCTGATACCAGACCCACAGTCGCACAAAGAAGAAACCCATAAACCGTGAATCGGTTTACAACCAGGCATGTAGACTGTCTCAGGATATCGATGTTATATCCCACTTTTTAAACGTTTGATTATCATTTTGAAGTGAACACTACAATAGGATTTCCAATAATTCTTTTTAGATTTATAACCTAGATCACCATAAAATACTGGTTCTGGTATGTTCTTTTGTAGAGGAGTGTTTAAATCAACACTGTACTTGACAATCAAATCTGAGTACCTGGGATAGAATTTAGAAAAAGCTTTACGAAGTAAATGATATTGATAACCTGGTTTTAGTAACTTATCAGTTAAATATAGGTTTCTGTTGTTGAAGACATTAACATTAGAATATGCTCTCGCAAAACGTATAAGCTGCGACCTTTATACACCATAAGTAGGGGAGCGAGGTAAATGAAACAAAAAACTGTTTCAAAATTAAAATCATCCCATTTATCATACACTGAAAATATCCCATTCATTATGGAGAAGTCCAAGTCTAAAAAGGGGTTTCAGTGGAATTTTTCTTGTTGAACTGAAGATCAGTGGATTATAGCTGACTTACCATCTCTTCGAAATAATTATAAATTTCAAGTAAGTCATCTATACATCTTTAGGTAAATTTAAATGTTTAAACAACATCAGCTTGATTATTGTCAGGAAAAGGCAACATGAAGTTTCTCTCATAATAAACCAAAAACAGATCTGCAATAAGAGGAGCACAAAGTGTACCCACTGGAATGCCTACAATTTGTCTATACACTTTCTAGCCGAAGTTAATAAATATATTGTTCAAAAGCTAAGGGAGAGCGTCATAAACTTTCTGACATGACCGTAAATGATAGCTTTTATTTAGGTTGTTCAGAGTTGAAGAAAGCTCGTTTTGAGTTACTATAGCCAAATAAAGTGAGCCATCTCTGTTTAAAGTAAGTAAGGGTGCAAAGATCAGGAATCGATACAATCAAGTACCACACCTGACCCAGGATACCAATGGGAAGGTCACAAACTCACAGTTGGACACCACAAACAAGAGCCAAGAGGTCAGCCCTTTCTCAGCAGGTGACCACAAGGCACATATAAACAGACGCTCACAAAGGCAGAGCAAACACAAGACAGAATAAACATAAAAGTTCTACAAAAGAAGAACCGCCTTGGAACGGTAAGTAAAATATTTTACTGGATAGCTCATATAGGTTGAACGGCGCCAAACTTACCTGGGTCAAGACACATACATATTTGGTTTGCATGAAAGACACCTAACTTATCAATACAGCATCTCCCAGAACACACACATCAAGATATAATAAGGAGATGAAGCAAAGATAGGGACTCAACAGTTAATAAAACTGAATACCGGAGCAAAAGAAATCCAACAGGTAACCTCGGGTGGGCCCGACAAACAGCCAAAGTATCAGGCCCCTACTATCTCATCAATAGATAAGTCTTTAAGTCGGAACCGTCATAGAGTCTGAAGTCCGACCTACCAGCGTGCAATTAAAGAGGAAAGCAAAGTTGCCAACTGTGATTGGGTTGACCACAAAGCATGCAGTCTGTTGCAATACATTAATATTATAGCCAATCTTTTTATAATGGGAACTAATTCTAATGAACTGCTCTGAAAAGTTATTAGAGCCAACAATCTTCTTCAATTCATGCACCAAGTCACCATAGAATTCAGGCTACGAGAGTCCTTAGCGCAAGAGAGATTTAAGTCCAATTTGGAATTTAGAAATCAAATCATAGTATCGTCTATAAAATTTAGAAAAAGGTTTTTCGTACCGATAGCCTTGTTTAAGAAGTTTCTGAGTTAACAATTTATTGCAAGTGTTGAAGTCAGCAACATGGCTAGATGCTCTAGCAAAAAGAATGAGTTGAGATATATAGACTCCATAGGATGTAGAGCGAGGAATATCACCATCTAAAAACGGGGAATTGACAATTTCAAAATCAAAATCGTCACGTTTATCATATTTTTTTGTAGAAACAATATCATTAGAAATTGACAAATGCAAGTCTAAAAATGTGGCTTTGGTATCAGAGGTATTGGCTTTAATAAGTTGGAGCTCTGAAGGGTATATTTGACTTACCATATTGTCAAAATAAACATTATTAATATTTAAATTATCGTCCAAATAACTAGAAATAGTGTTAAACGCATCAATAACATCAGACTGGGTATCATCAGTGAGAGACATAATAAAGTCCCTCTCATAATAAAACAGGAATAAATTGGCAACCAGGGGAGCACAATTAGTGCCCATAGAGATCCCAACTACTTGTCTATACAGATTGGTGCCAAATTGAATAAAAATGTTGTCCAACAAAACGGTCAGCGCATCACATACATTTTGACATGACCATGCATGATATTTTTTAGTTTTTTTCCGAAGTAAAAAATGCATTTCTGCAATTACATGCAAGGTAAGGAGAGCCTTCTCTCTGGAAGGTTCTTTCAATAAGATCAATAAGTTTATCTTTAATTAAATTATGAGGTAAAGTAGTGTAAAGAGTAGAAAAATCTTATGTAGACAAACTGGTCGCATTGAAATCTCTAGATTTTAGTTTATCTAAAAATTCACCTGAATTTTTAATAGACCAAAATACGTTTTTAACAAGCTTTAGACGTTTGTTCTAGACAAACTAGATTCTAGAAAACTTTAGATTTTAATGTATAAACATTTTCATTTGAATTTTAATAGACCCAAAAAGATTTTTACCATTCCTCTCATAAACTGTTTCACAACGGTGCTGTGGGTTGATCTGCAGTGTGTGTTTTTTCTGGTCATACTCACTTACTTTTTAGGCATTTCACTTGATTCACCTAAAACGTCAATCCTTTTTCCCCTAAAAGCCAACTTGAATATAACAATATATAATAAGTCATGATTGTTGTGCCATTGGTTAAACTTTCAATATGTTACTTTATTCATTGTATTCTGTGTATTGCTTGGGCCTCAACACGAGAAAACCTGTGTTTGTGGTGTCTGACCAGGACATGCTCAAATCAGCCTGCTCAGCTACAGAGACTCCCTAGAATAATGCAATTTTGTTTGAAGCAATTTTAAATATGATGCTTTATATTTAGTGAATGACAAAGGCGCTGATCAGAATGCGCAGATGCGCAGTCTAGTCTGTGCCTTTGTTGTTTGCAAACCCCGAAGACATGTTTTCTTGCGTCGAGGCCAATATGATGTATGATAAGATCCTTAATAGTTTTATTATTAATGCTGGGAATGACAAGATGATTCGTTTAACAATTAATTATGACGTATATAAGCATTACGTTTTTTCTTATAAAAAGCTTTAACATTCCAAAAATAACCTTATTACGAAAATTTTTGATAGTTCGATTACAAAAAACGAAGATACCTTATTTACTTTAATTGCCTTTGACATGTTCAAATATAAATTAAGAAACAGTAAACGTTATGGACATATATAAAACATATGGTCTCTATGAGAGGCTTCATGCGATCCCAAAATCTATTTGTCTTGATCCTCATCAGAAATAAGGGTGTGGTTGGCACCATGAAACTAGTTTAAGCCCTCTAGTTTTTTTACTGACCGTTCCAATGCGGTGCTTCTTTTGTGGATCTTTTTGTTATTTGTGTATCGTGTCTGGCATGCTGACTTGTCTGTTCTTTGAGGCCTTGTGGTCACCTACTGGGAAAGGGCTGGCGTCTTGTCATGCCCACCGGGGTTTACCTGTTGGCTTTCTCTTGCTCCAGTATTGAGTTTTATTTACTGTTGAGTCCTTATATTTGCTTTATCTCCTTTTTATATCTTGATTTATATGTTCTAGGAGATGATACATTGATACGTTAGCTAGGGGTCTTTCATGCAAACCAAACATCTATGTGTCTTTATCCACATCTGTACTAAAGGTGAGGTTGGTGACCATTCAACAGGTTTAAGCCCTCCAGTAAAATACTTTTACTGACCGTTCAAAGGCGGTGCTTTTTTGTGGATCATGTATGTTATTTCTGTCTTGTTTTCTTATGCTTCCATGCACGTCTGTTTGTTGATGCCTTGTGGTCACCTGCTGGGAAAGGGCTGACCTCTTGGCTCTCGTTTGTGATGTCTAATTGTGACGTTGTCACTTTTCCATTGGTATCCTGGGTCAGGTGTGGTGCTTGATTGTATCGATCCCTGATCTTTGCCCTCTTTCTTACTTTCTTGTATGTGATGTTTTCTTGTGTTTTTTATCACTTTCCCATGGAGTGTCCTGGGTCAGGTGGGATACTTGATTGTACCGATTCCTGATTTTCGCCTTCGGCTTACTTTGTTTGCATTATGACCAAACTAATGCATTTAATTACTAGTTGTTGAATTACGAAAATGTGACCTTTAAATGCTATATTGGTATCAATTATAATCATTGTTTTAGGTGTGGAGAATCACATGCTGAGATGATTCAGTGTGACTTTTACACAACGGCCTATTCAACATGCAATAGTAGAACCAGCTAACTTATTTCACTAAACAATAACAAGTACATTATAGGTAAACATGTATAACGTTATCTATGATTAGAACAGAAACTAGCTTATAGAGTTATTTTCCATTTAAGTTTAGACAATATCATACACACAATACTTGGCGGTTTTGATCAGTTCACGTGAAAACTAATACTAAAATTGTAAATATAGCAAAAGAAAATAAGTTATCCTAATGGCTTCGAAGATTCTAAATAGTACTTAAAGGGGAGTCAGGCGAATCAAGAAAAGTGAGCCATAGCTGCCAACGTTGCTGTTAAATAGTAGGACGTTTATTATTTATAATAAAAGTTTGAACATGTTTGAAAATAGGTGAATTGCACTCGTGGGAAAGTGACATGTCCTCAAACATCAAACACCTTAAGCGTGATACTGTTAGATCTGAAGTAGCATTGAGGATGGCATTTTGTTGAAATTTATAGTACACTGGAGCTACCAAACTCGTCTCAATAAATAACCTGTACAAAGAAATTTGCTGGGAATCACTACAAAAACGACGCAATGACCATAAATTGACTTTATTCTTTAAAATGTATAATCACTTAGCACCAGAATATTTATCCTCCTTAATACCCCAACAAGTAAATGATATATCCCGCTACAATCTACGTAACTCTAACAATATCCAAACCATACGAGCTAAAACGAATCAATACAATAATTCCTTTTTGCCCTCTGTCTTAAGAGATTGGAATACCTTGCCAGCTGAAACTAAACAATTAAACATATTAAGTTCATTCAAATACTTTTTGAAGAAAGATAATAAGCATGTTCCAAAATATTATTATTATGGAAAAAGAAAAACTCAAATACTACATACCCGGCTACGAACAGGCTGCAGTTCTCTGAATCTTGACTTGTTCTTGAAAAATATCACTGACTCACCTCTTTGCAACTGTGGTTCTATCGAAAATGTGCAACATTACTTTTTCCACTGCAGATTCTTTCAGCATCAACGCACCTTACTTCTTAATGATATACGACTATATAGAACACCAACTTTGAATTTATTGCTATATGGTGATCCATTACTATCAAATGAAATAAACCAAAGTATCTTCCATCATGTCCACAAGTATATCTTAGCAACGCAGCGTTTCTAATTCTCTTATTTTTAATGTGCATTACAAGTGTTACCATATCATGTAACGACAGAAGAAAACCTAATATTAAACATGTCCTTAAGTCTGCACCACTCCCCACATCCCTTCAACATTCAGCAAAGCAATACAATCTGAAAATATTTCATGCTTTTTTCCATCGTTATTTGTTTGTAATTTGTATCATTTTCTTATTGTTGGTTTTTTCTCAATCTATTTTTCGCAATTATCATCTTTTCATATTTATAACACTACTTTGTATACTCACTTTTCTATATGTAGATAAAATACTGCCATATGCATGTACACTATATAGTCACTCTCAACAGGAAAAGAACTCCATAAGCATTTATGCTTTCGTTCTAATCCTTTGTATGTTTACAATGTACGTATTTTATATCATTTGTATTTATTGAATAAAATATGTTTAAACTAAATTTATAGTATTCACAGTTGAAAAAGAATTGTTGGGTATCCCCAATGCTTTCACAGCAACAAAGCAGTGGGTCTGCTATGTTTCTGATAAAAGATCAATGTTCAGTGCCCTGCAGTTGGTTCATAGGCGTGCGTGTAAAACTTGTGCGTTTCGTCTACTAGTGTAATGGTATTTTGGGACCCAATTGGTACTTGAAAGAGTTAATAGAATCACAGGATTTCATTTCTACAGACAAGCTTTTCCATCCTCTAATTGCAGTTGGCAGAAAAGAGTGATAATACAAACTTCCAGTGTCTGAAGATCATTAGAGTTCCGTAGGTTATAACATGAGATAGAACCGACAGGCTGAGGAATAAGAGATGAGAGATAATGAGGAGTCCGATTATGGACATTTTATAAAAGAGTGTGAGCTGCTGAACTCTTCTGCAACGGGGCATATAAGAACCTATATTGTATGATGATTTAGTTTATAAAATAAAAAAAAGTTTAAGAAAACCTAATTTTAGTGATCAATTCAAAAATATTATCAAACGTTATAAAAAAGTTGGATACAACATGGATATCATGCGATAGTCTACATGCCTGGTTGTAAACCTAATCATGGTTTATAGCTATGGTTTCCTCTTTAATTGCACGACGGTGAGTCAGGCATCAGACTCAATGACGACTCTGACATAAAGCTTTAATCGGTGGGTTGGTGCCTGATGCTTGGCTGTAGTTGGCCCACCATGGCTCAATTCGAGGTTTTCTTTAGCTCTGACCATCTGTGAGTCATGAACCCTTTTCTCTGGTTCATCATAGTGCGTTAATTTGATTATATTGACTCTCTATGATGATAAATTGCAATAGTTAGGAATCTTCTGTGTGAGCTTAACATGTTTTGTTCTTCAACAACAGCAGAATCTAGGGCGAAGAATTGGTGGCAGTAAAATGCATTTAAGCCCCCAATGGGTTTGGCTGCTGTCCTTTCTAAGGCGGTGGTTCTGTTGTTGTTGATTCGTTGTTTATTGTTACTCACATTGTGGGATTCTGTAATTTTTCCATGTTTTTTGTTGCATTGCTGTGTGTCCATTCTAGCTTTGCAATCAGCTCGATAGGGGTGAGGAGCTGGTTACTTTGATTTGTTTGGCTTCCAGGTGTCTTGTGGATGTTGTGAGGCTCTTCTTTCCGATGCAACTGGTTTGTCTGCAGTTTATGATTGTGGTATTTCCTGATTATACTTACTTACTATTTTTGTCATCTTTTTGCATCTTTGTTGTTGAGTTTTCCATTGAGTTTCATTAAAGGATGCGTTTAATTTTGTTGTCCCTATGGCTATTCTTGCTGCCTGAATTTGTATTTTCTCAAATTCATCTTTTTCGTATTGTGAACAGTTGTTCCATACAACATCACCGTATTCGAGTATAGCTCTAATGAAGGTAAAATAATTAGTTTCAAGAGATTTTCTGTCTAATATGAACTTAAGTTTTCTCATAGCATTGATCCTTGACCATGCCTTTTCTTTTATGATACTTATAAGTTGGTGCCACAAACAATCACTAGAAAAATAGATACCAAGGTGCTTGTTTGAATCATTCTCAGCTATATGGCAGTTTTGCATACACAAGGGTGCACAATAGGGTTTGGTGATTTTGCGTGAGATCAGAAGAGATTTGTTTTCTCTTAAGTGAAAAGTTACAAGCAAGTGGCATTCCATTAGATTAACCTGGAAAGGTCAGTATTCAAACAAATTGCTGCTGCAAGGGGATTATCAACAACAATGAAGAGATTAGTATCGTCAGCGAAAAGGCTAATATTTGGGCCTATTGCATTACCAATATTATTAATGCTTGCTTTCAAATCATGTTGATCTTTTCTCTGTTTATCATGCTATTGTAAACTTGTAAGTGAATTGAAATTAATAAAATATTGTTTATATTAATAAAAATAGTATAGGTCCCAAAATAGATCCTTTGGAGAACACCAGCTGGCCTAGAGGTTATAAAACTTGAGTTCGTTCTCAAGCTCAAAATAAGTGCAATGATTGGCTGCTTGCAGACACGTGTCCGCAAGCAGCCAATCATTGTGCTTTATTTTGAGTTTGAGACTGTACTCAAGTTTTATCACCTCGAGGGTATATATACCTAGTCTGATGTTGTTCCAGGTAGCACAACCCTTTGACGTCTGTTAGTGAGATAACTGAACCAGGTAAGAACATATCCTGAAACGCCGGCTCTTGGACCTTTATCATGTATGTGCAGTTCAATAAGGTATAATCCGTTGGCCCGAGGAGCGAGGGTCGTAGGTTCGATCCACTAGCTTCAAAAGCCTATAGATGGTGTTTCAAGTTGAGGCTCAGTCCCCACAATAACAAGTTTGTTGTCTGAATATGGATTAAAAATTAAATAGCAGGGCAATAGTAGGCGAATTCATGCTTTACGTTTAACTATCAAAACCTTGCCATATGTGCGAGCAAAAAGGGCATGCCTTCAATCCGAAAGGTTTGGGGAAAATTCTAAAATCCAGAAACAGCAAGTAAAATACTGGAAGGTTGGCAATACACTTCAGTCGGTCAGACAGTCTTCAGACTGCATTCAGTCTTTGTCTCTGTTTTGTGCTGGTATGAGATAGACTCATAATACAGTAGTTCTGTTGCCAGGTTTGAGCAGTGGCGGTCATATCGATCGGGTTGTCGTGATTTAACATTCTGCTTGTTTCATCGAATAGAGCAGAATAATTAACTAGTCGGTATTATAGGTTGTTCAGTATATTATTAGACATTTTTCAGTAGCAACTTACATTACGATTTGTCCGTCAACGGAGACTTACTTTGGACTTTATTTAAGAGGGGCGATGTCAGCAGTAACTGGAATCTCTCTTTTTCGTCTGCTACTAAATATTATATTTTTTGCCCTGAGATCTTTTTTACCTTAACAAACAGTGCATACCCTGATGAAATGCCGCATGATGGCATTTTACCAGTTTGCAAGTGTAAAAAAAAATGTACCGAAAAATATATTTCACAATTGAAATGCAGCCGAATATCTTTTTTAAAGTTTTTTCTTGTTCCATACATGTATGCTTTCACTTGTTGTAACTTGCGAGTAGGTAAATTCGATGTTACTGCGTCCAATATGATTAATTTTTGGCGTCAATATTTCATCAGCTCAGGATAATGGATAGTGGAGACGTATAAGGTGTTCGCAACTTGTGCAAGCCAATATAGCTCTAACACAGTAATTGAAAATCATTCGAATGCAAAAAAGATATTGAGCGGACATGGAATTCAAGCATGAACGTCTGTATCTTGTTTTGATCATTCATGTACCAAACTACTAGGAATTTGGGTTCTCCCTTGACCCTTAAGAGGACTTGAATCTATGCACTACTCATTTCTAACCGGATTACAGCAGGGACTTTGACTTTTGTTAAAACCATGGCAGTTTTCTCCACCATCTGTCATATATAAAGGCCGCACATTTTTCCGGCACTAAGGGGACAATGCAAAAAGTTAAAACATGGTACATTTGCCCGACTTTACCACCACCATGTCAGGGGATTGGGATTGGTTAAACCGACTGGTATATTATACTTATTGGGAGATATAAGTATCAGGCGCGTTCCTGGTGCATTGTATAGAGTTCCCACTCTAAATAGTCCCCCTACATGAAGCCAGGGGTTTGGCCCTTTTGCAGAAAATGGTTTTAGACCATTTCACAGGGCTAAAATGAGCTGTGAAGACACGCAGCATAAACACAATAAACTTCCAAAAATCAAATTAAATAGCTAAAACCCTATACTTGCATCATCAAGTTGTACGCACATGCGTATTTTCGTAAGTAGGCCCCTGCAGTCACACAGGGCGCCGTAATGAAGAGACGTCTACACCGACAGTTTTTGTTTTGTCAGCTTGACTGGTGCTACATTATTCAATTGGCGTCATCATTAAACTAAAACCATGACGCATACTGGGAAGTTGCTAATGTTAAGTTAAATCAGGGATGGGCTAAATCACGCATGTGATTAAGCTGCATCCTATCATATCTAGCTCCTTATCTTCTACATACTGAAGGAGTTCACTAATCTTTTATAATGATTATTAATCACTATTTCCCACCTCCTGAAAAATGTTAAAACTGTTTAATTCAATACACGCTTAGTTGAGCACCCTTAGAAATTCAGAAGAAGTAAGATACAAAAAGACAATAAGTATAGCTTTTAACCTCATGGTATTAATTTGGTGAAGTGGGTTGGGGTGGAACCACAGTTTTTTTCATGACAAGCTTGACTAAGCGGTTTAACAGTACTTCATGCACATACATGTACCTATGCTAGAAACTGACAACAACCCTACTTGTACCAGCAGAACTCAGTTTGAATCGATAAAATTTCCTAGGAGTAGATCTCTACGGAAGCCTTGATATAATGTAGCTCAATGCAAGGGTAGAGTGCGTGTCTTCTGGCAAACTATTTGCTACCATGCTGCTGCATATACCATATTGTGAAAAGTTCAGTGTTTTTTTTCATGACAAGCTTGACTAAGCGGTTTAATAATACTTCATACACATACCTACGCTAGAAACTGACAACAACCCTAGAACTCAGTTTTGATCGATAAAATTTCCTAGGAGTATATCTCTAACGAAGCCTTGATATAATGTAGCTCAATGCAACGGTAGAGTGTGTGTCTTCTGGCAAACTATTTGCTACCATGCTGCTGCATATACCATATTGTGAAAAGTTTATTGTTGGCCATCGCCCCACCGCTAAGTCCACACAAAGGCTTGGACCCAGGCCTACAAACTAAAATTTCGCTTAATATGAGGGTCATTTGGAAAGTTTTAAGCATGGCATCATAACTCCACAATGCGTTTATAAAATGATATCAAATAATACATTTTTGGAAACTAGAATTCAGCGGCTACTTTACGATGGTTAAATTTTTATCTAAAAAGGACTTTGCGTGCACGTGCAGCGCATGCTCAAAAAGAGTAGGTGCTTATATTCTGGCGGAAATTTTAAGCAAAATACTTGGAAAAAAGCGAAGGAAAATTGGGGAACTTAATTGCGATCTTTATTTGACAAATTAACAATTTGGTGCCAACTTATTTTTTATTAAAATATATTATGCGATCACTGCTTGCACGACTACCACCTTTACATTTGGAAAATGTTGATTAATAGAGAAATGGTAAACTTTCAAAAATGGGACTTTTTTTCGATTTTCTTTATACTTTTACTTTAAATTGTTTCACTACAGGAGCACGAACCGTGCCTATTGAGTATATGTTTTTTTAAGACTTATCTATTGATGAGATGGTGGGGGCCTGATGCTTTGGCTGTTTGTCAGGCCCACCGGGGTTTACCTGTTGGATTTCTTTTGCTCCGGTATTCAGTTTAATTTACTGTTGAGTCCTTATCCTTGCTTTATCTCCTTATTATATCTTGATTTATATGTTTTAGGAGTTGATGCATTGATAAGTTAGGGGTCTTTCATGCAAACCAAATATCTATCTGTCTTGATCCACATCTGAATTAAGGGTGAGGTTGGCGCCGTTAAACCGGTTTAAGCCCTCCAGTAAAATATTTTACTGACCGTTCATAGGTGGTACTTCTTTTGTTGATCTTTTATGTTTTTGTTCTGTCTTGTGTTTGCTATGTCTTTGTGCGCGTCTGTTTATATGTGCTTTGTGGTCACCTGCTGGGAAAGGGCTGACCTTTTGGCTCTCGTTTGTGGTGTCTACTGTGAGTTTGTCACTTTCCCATTGGTATCCTGGATCAGGTGTGGTACTTGATTGTATCGATTCCTGATCTTTGCACCCTTACTTACTTTGCTTTATTTGTAGCGAACAATGCATAAAAATCATTTCGTCGCGCAAAAATTGTGGCTTGTTTAGTTTTGTGTTCAACAAAATTATTCCTAATAACACTACCCCTAGTTTTCAAGAAGTGGGTGGGGTAACTTAACCCCTCACATATTGTCGATGGCATGAGAATTTATCATGGTATCGCGTTAACCATCACAAAATTGATTGATTTCTACTCTCAAGGCATTTTTTACTATTTTGTTTGCCACTGTTTTTAATTCAAATGAACCAGAACGTTCACTCAAAACTAAGCTTACTCTGCCCCATGGCAAGACTATGAGAGTTATCTTCTCTTTGTTCTGGTTTACAAAACCTTTTTTTGGTTTCAATGCAAAAAGCATAAAGTGTGCTTGACAAAAATACCAACGCAAGGCATTTTTAAACTACTGTAGGTTATTTATTTTCAAAATATGTGCAGAGTGACATGCGATTTTTCATAGAAAAAATAGCACATTGCTTTGCTTTTTAGACGGTTTGGTATTGCTGTTCCGGTATTATATATTAGAAACATCCAACTCAGTCATCAGTTGTAAAATAACTGTAACAGATTGTGGCCTATTAAATGGTACAAACGTATCTAATTTCATGAACTATTGTTAATGTTCTGCACACTTTTCAAAAAGTAATATGCTATATTCCCAACTGAAATACTGCGTTTTCCAGTATACAAATAGTACATGTAATCACAATAATATTTTTCGTGTCTGCATTATAATATACTCATTAAATTTTGGCCATAACATAGAGAAAAGATAGCTCTTTAATATGATACCACGCATCATAGGGTATGTAAATCGGTTACTGATATATACGACCTAGCTAAGAACTTTCCAAATGCCCCTCGTATGTTTCAATATCTATTGCACCTCTGCATGCATACTAAAAATAGGTAAACAATGATTGCAACCTGACTTAGTTATTGCAAAATAATTTCATCTTCAAATTCCATAACAGTATGGGACCTGGTCAGGGGCATTTCCAGCTTATACTCACTTACTATCCAATGATGTAAATCATGTTTCAAGGTCACAAGTCTTGTGGTTCATGTAAAGAACGTATAAAGGGTATTCACTACCTAAAAATAGTAAGTGAGTATGATCAGGAAATACCACAATCACAAACAGCAGACAAACCCATGACACCGCGAGGAAGAGCCACAAAACCATCAAGAAACAACAGGAAGACAAACTAAGCAAAGCAAAGTAAGTAATGGTGCAAAGATCAGGAATCGATACAATCAAGTACCACACCTGACCCAGGATACCAATGGGAAAGTGACAAACTCACAGAAGACACCACAAACGAGAGCCAAGAGGTCAGCCCTTTCCCAGCAGGTGACCACAAAGCACATATAAACAGACGCGCACAAAACATAGCAAACACAAGACAGAACAAAAACATAAAAGATCCACAAAAGAAGTACTGCCTTGGAAGCAACCAGCTTTCTCTTCCCCATCAAGATGATTGCAAAACTAGAAAGAACATAAAGTAACGTACAACAAAACATAGAACAATTACAGACTCCCATAATGGGAGTTACAATAAACAAAAAGTGAACAACAACGGAACAGCCGTCTTAGAAAGGACAGCAGCCAAAGCCACTGGGGGCCTTAAATGCATTTTACTGGTACCAAATCTTCGCCCTAGATTCTGCTGTTTTTGAAGTACAAGAAATGTCCAGCTCACATGGAAGTCTTCTACGTATATCAGAATGCTCCATATGAATTTCTACTCCAATGGGACCAAAATTCCAAACTGAGTCCTCTTGCAGGAAAGGTCCAACAAAGCATCCGAATAAGAGTGTGCAAATGAAAGTGATTCTCCTTTATTTCTGCAGTCAGAATCATTAGATTGAATAAAATTTCGGTTTCTAGTGCAGAAGTGGAGCTTGAAATCTTTCTCTTTAACAGAGTCAAATCGTTGCATAAGTTGCAGTCTGTTCTGGATTCATTATGTTAACTTATATCATAAAATTAGTCCAGAGTGCACTTTAATATAATCAACAGACATAAAAAGCATGCAACACTTTCACGACTACAATACATCAGTACTTTAAAAGAAAATATTGGTTTGCTGAAGATGACTTTATTAAAGCACTTCATATAATTTCCTAACAAGAAATTAACCGAGTCGCAAGTTACAACTAATGAAGTGGTTAAACGTTTCTGAATTACACTGCTGAGATAGCCCCTCTTAAATAACGTAAGTCTAAGGTGTGCTACATCTTACAAATCCTAAGGTCCGCGGTAACTGAAAAATGTCTATTACTCAGTGGTTATGCACGGCCTGAGAATAAGCACGTATTCTTGCATAGATATCTTTTCGTATAGCTGTTTTAACACCACAAAGGATTATTTTATTTTCGGTGTATATTATCAAAACATAAGATTTAGGTATTGTTTGTCAAAATTGACCCGAGACATATGAATATTCAATGACCTTTTACTCAGTCTCCGTGAATCTTCGTAAAAAGTGCGCTTTAGATTGTCGTACAATTACTAATCTGAATTAAATTAATCACAATTCCGCGATAGCTTAGTGGATAGTGAAGTATTTTTAGCACACAAAAGATGTGGGTTCGAGTCCAGTAGCAATTAAGTATTTTTTTCCCCCATTTTTTTTTTCGATTTGCTAGTTTCTTTGTCTCTATTCTTGATTTTGTGCACAACTGGATAAACATGTACATTTTATTTGAATTCGGCATGCGTTTATGCAACAAATACAGCACCGTGAATAATTTCAATAAGCCTACATGTGATTAACTCTTTGCACGCTGAATATTTTTTAGACCTTTGTTATCATCTGTTGACTTTTAATTAAAATTAACTTTTTAAAAAATTCTTACAGGAACACTATCAGAGTGTCAAATGGTCTGTATCCAGATCAGAACCGACGTTCTTTTGGTACTGAACTGGGTCCAAACTATTTGCAAATGTTATCAGCTGATAAGGAAAAAGTGGGGAACTTAGAGAATATTGAATACAAAAGCGGCTAAATATCCAGGAATTTTCGTCAGGGGGGTCCAGGTCAGTTTGACAAAAAAAGCTCTTACAACATATTTCTTTAGTCCTCAGCTTATTTTACAGAAGTCAAATGGTCAATTTCAAAGAAATCTATCATTTTCAAGGTTCCAGAGGGGGTCCAACATTTTCCAGGGGGGGGGGGGGTCCAACTTTTTCCACGGGGGGGGGGGGGGGGGGGGGGTCGGGTCCAATTGCTTATTCCCTATAGAAACCCATATAACTTGTGATTTTCCAGGGGGGTCCGGGCCCCCTGCCCCCCCCCCTCTGGATCCGCACTTGAACCCTATATTTGTCCAACCAGGTGAATAAAGTACCATACTGTGACCGACTACGTAACTCTACTCTTAATGAGCACGAACTCTAGAGACACCAAAACCAAATGTTTTGACAGGATAAAATAAAAACGTTCATCGTGGAATCCAATGTATACCAAATTTAATTCCAATAAGAGATAAATTGAACTTTTTGATTTTGAATAATTGGCTCTACTCTACTCTACTCTACTCTACTATAATATACTATACTTCAAAGTCCCCATTTCCAGATATTCGCTTTTACTTCTTTGCCCTCTTAGAATTTGTGCATGCTTTTATCACTTTTTTCGAAAAATCTTTCAGGTATTACCAACAGAGTGTCAAAGAGTTTGGATCCACTTCAGGCCCAGAACTGTTTGCAAAGGTTATCAGCAGAGTATATCAGTAGGTAAAAAGCTAACCTAGAACGAGGCTGATAGCTGTATCACAACCTTGGAATGTAGATTTATCGTTACGTGATTAATATTGTATCATCATGTTACTTGTATCAAAATTTATCAATAATCTGGATAACGCTATTCAGAACTACGAATAGCAGCCTCTGTCACTATTGACCAAACGTATTGACATACGACTGCGAAACAAAAAATCAACTATTGACAGTTGATAACAAATATCTAGAGTTAATTCATTGCCTTTCAGTCTCAGACAAATTCATTTTATTAGTTTGAGTTATTGGTCCCAAGTGATATAATTAACTCATGCCGCATCCTTCAATGTAGCTATATAGAAATAGTTTTAAGTGTGTTTATAATTTATATTTTAGTAACAAGGACCCTGATAAATATTGCCAGTAGTGTTTGCAAACCAATTCAATAAACACCAGTGTATACCTTTCGAACTTCAAGTTGGTTATCAGCAACTGCAATTTTAACATGTTAACTAAATACCACATTACTGTCGCATATGTCATTAAAACGTCATTGCATCTGCGGGTTCAATGTCGATTGCTGATTAATTTTAATTATAGCCATTTATTGTCAAGATTCATTACTTCAAACAGTTTTGGCAATTTGGCCAGTCCATGATAAAATATACATGTACAAATATATTACCCTGAGGTGCTGTACTATTGCACTAGGTCGTAGGCCGAGTGCAATAGTGTATCAGGTTGTCAGCAGCAACGAGGAATAATACTTTGACTATACTACACAAAGAAAGTCAGCACTTTAAGAGATAACAGTATTACAAGAGTATTATGTTATAAAAACAATCTAACAACTGTGTTCGTTCTATTGCATAAAACAATACAAAGCTTAAGATAAACGATTTTTGGCCGTACAATTGTGAATATTTTCTTACCCATCAGTTTTAACATATTATGTTTTTGGTGGTCAAAAGAACCGTTGCATTAAGACGGTATTTTTGAGTACCAACAACATATGTTTTGGTTAAGAAAAAACAAACAAATAAACAAACAATAATTGCACACACTTACGTAGGGACCTGAACTATAGTATCATGCATTTGCCTTCTGTCTTACCACAAGGTTTAACTTATACCATATGCTACTCTGCTTATATCCACGGGAATATGAAAATTTGAAATTCGTGGCATAATCGGTCGAAAAAGATGCGATTGGTCAGGCAAATTGTATGCATTTTGAATGCTTGTGAAATGTTTTACGATCGTAGCACATCTGTTTAACAAATGTTACATATGCTTAAGAATGCTTGTGAATGCCATTGCGAAACTTACGAATGTGTCGCGAATGTGTTGCAAATGCAAAACATTGGTATCTAGTTTGCATACTACACATTATGGGTGTTTCTCATGTTCGCCAGGCCCTGTCCAATTAGCTTATTTTCCTTCTAGTTTGGACAAATTGTCCACATTAGCCCGCATTCTGCGTACTTGTCAATACGAATGCAAGAGAATCTTTTCAAACGTCTTACGATCACTTACAGATGTCTTACGGTCACTACAAATGTCTTGCCATCAATGCGAATGGCTTACGATTGCTCGCGAAGATGTTGCGAATACGCTTTTCTTACGAATATAAGGAGCACGTTTCTGATCTTCGCAAGACCCCGAGAATGCTTACGAACACCCCAAGAATGCCTACGAACACATACGAACTTCTTACGATAAGAATGCCTACGAACACATACGAACTTCTTGCGATCATTGTGAATTGGCGCCGTAGTGCATTCGTAAGTCCATTCGCAAGCATATTCGCCTAGGTGTGAGAACAGCATAATATTAACAAACTGAAAGTAAATTGTATTGTTACAGTAATACTGATCAGTTCCTTTTTAAAGATATATTATTGCATATCCAGATTCAGCATGAGCAGGTGTACCATTATAGCACTGAACGCGGATTTATGCTTTTTAAAAACACTGTAACTCCAGATCAGCTGGCTTCTGGCGAAGCCATCTGATCAGGATCCACACTGTTTTCCACACTGATTGAAAATGTATGCTTACAACTGGAATGCTGAAGGTTAACAAGATAAAAATTGGGAAAGAGTGTAGTACATAAAATATTCAGCATGGCAAGGGTTAACATCAATACCCTGCTGAATTATTGGAATTTAGATAAAAATAATAATTGCAAAACCAGTTCCTACTAGAGATAAAAACATGGTGCAAGAAAGTGAACAATTAAAAGAATGAGAGTCAAGGGATTCTAAAATCAAACAAAGAAAGTGTATTTATGCAAGCAAAATGTTGAACTAGATTTGACGCATATTTCTTGGTATTGTTGATTTTGAATTTTGCATGAGCGCCTTCCTATTGACATAACTGACAAAAAGTTAACACTCATTCGCATTTATTCTAAGCATACAGTGGAAAATATATCTTTATATTGTAGATTATTATTATTCATCACAATTAAAAAAAAAAGAAAAACAACATTATTTCGTGTTGGTTTTGTTCTCTTTTGGCCATTATCATTCATTTGCTTTATAAGGAACGCAACTTGAAATCAAGGGAATCCAAAATGCAAGCCCTAGTTTTAACTAATTAATCTGTCGCAAACTGGACCAAAATCGAACAACAAAAAAGAAAAAAAAGTACAGATAGTTTAAAGTAGAAAATAGGAAGCGATGGAAGGCATCCATTCAACTGAGTGAAGTCACACAGCCCTGATTAAATATGCAAAAAAAAAAAGAATGATCAATTGGCCGCTGGTCATTTTAACTTTGTTTGCATTTGTTTTGATTTTTCTATTTGATTTTTTGCTCTCCATCTTATTGTGTATCTCAATTGGTTGCGAGAGTATGTTCTAATATTAGTGACGCCTGCAATAGCTTAAAGAGACTAGGTCTTTAACTATCAACATTTTTCTAAATTTTTATTCTTTTTAAATCATTTGAAAAAGTAGAATTTAGTTATGTTTTCACAATAAATATGTTCAGTACAGCTGAAAACTGCATGGAAAAGCAAATAATCTTATTAAAATAGGTGATTTTCTCTTATTGGTAATCATTTACGTCCCCCCAATAATCCTAGACAGTTGATTTTAAACATAAATGCTGTTGTTTTGATAGTGGTCATTTGTTAACATTTACGAAAATGGTAAATTTTTTACCTGAATTTGAGGATTTTTTACTGTATTCTTGAAAAATAGAAACTTATTTCTAAAATTAAATGATCAAAATTTACAGACTATACAGCTTTAATATTTGAGTGCTAAGTTACTTAATCAATGCTTTTGATATCATTAACTTCGTTAAGCATTTTCTTAATTCTACCATAGATACTCAGAGTAGATTGTTATACACGCTTTTGTCTTTAGAAAAAGGGTATATTAATTTCGTACCAAAGTCGGTCCGTCGTCCGTCTGTCCGTGCGTACGTGCGCCTGTGCGTCCGTGCGTTCGCCACGTTTCTTGTAAATGCATCTCCTCCTCAACTGTTAGACTTAACAACTTCAACCTTTGTAGCTGAATAGGTCACATGATATATTTCGTGTGACCTTGACCTCAAAGGTCAATTAATGTATTATCTTGTAAAAGCATCTCCTCTTAAACCTTTAGACCTAGCAACTTCAAACTGTGTACTTACTTAAGTCACATGATGTAGAGGGTACTGGATAACATTTCATTTGACCTAGACCCCCCAAAGTCAAAGTCAAAGGTCAAACAATGTATTTTCGTGTAAATGCATCTCCTCCTAAACTGTAAGACGTAGCAACTTCAAACTTTGCAGTTGCATAGGTCACATGATATAGAGAGTACTGCGCTACATTTTGAGTGACATTGACCCTAAGGTCAAGGTCAAAGGGCATATAATGATTTTCTTGTAAATGCATCTCCTACCAAACCGTTGAATGTAGCAACTTCAAACCGTGCATGTGCATAGGACACATGATGTAGAGGTAACAGGACTACATCTCGTGTGCCCTTGACTACAAGGTCAAGGTCAAAGGTCAAATAATATATTTTCTTGTAAATGCATCTCCTTCCAAACCGTTGGACGTAGCAACTTCAAACTTTCATGTGCATTGGTCACATGATGTAGAGGGTACTGGGCAATATATTGTGTGACCCTAACTCCAAGGTCAAGGTCAAAAGTCAAATACTGTATTTTCATGTAAATGCATCTTATAAACAGTTGGACATAGCAATGTCAAACTATACAGATGCATAGGCCACATGCTGTAGAGGGTACTGGGCAATGTCACATGTGACCTAGTCCCCAAGGCCAATGTAAAATACTGTATTTTCTTGTCAATGCATCTGCTTCTTAACTGTTGGGCGTGACAAATTCAGACGTTGCAGGTGCATAGCTCACATGATGTAGATGGTACTGGATAATATTTGATGTGACCTTGATACTAAGATCAACGGTCAAATAATGTGTGTTTCTTGTAAATGCATCTGCTAATGAACAGTTGGACATAACAACTTTAAACTTTGCAGGTGCATATGTCACATGATGTAGAGGCTACTGGGCAATATTTTATGTTACCTTGAAAAGCGAATATATGCGATGGTGTACCATCGACTGCAGTCTAGTTAAATATAGTATTGGCTGGAAAACTCGTCTACGACAGGACATATCCGAGCAAGTTTTTTTTATGGTGATTAAGTATTATATTCAAACGAATAATTTTAAAGCCTTCTAATACACATGCACGGATCTTAAATTAATATAGGGTCCGTGATACATTCCATAGCGGACAATAACATGAATATTGGGCGACAGTCTGCATGCTCAGTTGTAAATCCATCTATTGTTTCCACATCAATCGCACGACAAGGGGCCAGGCCTTAGACTCAATGACGACCCGATCTTAATTTTTCATTGATGGGATGGTGCCTGTTGTTTATTTTTTCGCTGGACAGGTCGTGGCTCAACTAGTGGTTTCCTAAAGCTTTGGCTGTCTGTAAGGTATGTGCCTTTTTCTTTATTTAATCATACTTGGTATTTTAATTGATTGCTTCTCTATGATGATACAATGCAGAAGTTCAGAAGCCTCTCATTATGTGTGTGGTTTTTGAGTTTGGTCCTGGGATTGCGGTACCATCCATGTAAATCTGTGTGTTCTTGCTAGTTATGCAATCATCTTGCCTAGTAGAAAAGGAGAACTGTTTCCTTTACTATAACCATTTACCTCATCGAGGCCTTTCAACACCTTTGCTAACAGAGCAGGCCCAGATCAGGCAGCTCTTGTAGAGCTGCCTGATCAGGGTCTACTCTGTTTGCTTATGGAAATACGATATATCTGGTCCTACACTAGTGGACCTGACAAGTAATTTCTTTGTTCTATGTACCAACATTATAACTATTAATGTAATTATTCATTGTGGGTGAATCTTAGCATGAATATTCAATAAAGAAAGGGTTAATAGTACTCTTGCTTTTATTTGTGTATACTATTTTGTCTAACTTCTAAAGAATCTTTCTCATAGTGTCATGGATCGGTTTGGAATCTATGATTGTGGCATTTCCAGGTCGCACCTACTCGTATTTTATCTAACACATAAAAGCATATACGAGATAATAAAGCGTAATTTGACACATTAAAAAACAACGTCTGTAAACCAATTTGTAAATTTTTAGAAAACTAATCAGAATCAACCATTGCAGCGCATTGCAGTGTCAACTTAATCATTGCCTGTTTAATGCTTTGCCTGCTGGGTAATTTTTCATGTTTATTTGTCGTCTGCTAATTATTTCAAAATCAACTTTTTTGATAAATTTTATCAGGATTATCACCAGAGTGTCAAACAATTTGGAACCGTATAGTTGGGCCTGATCTGGGTACAAACTGTTTGTAGAGGTTATCAGCAAACGACTTAAGCATGTAAAGAGTTAATTCTGGAACCACAAAATATTTAGCCAATCAACAACTGACCTGTTCCCTTAAGTATGAAAACGATATATCCAGTGGATGTAAAAATTAGGTCTATTTGATCATTTGATTTTCATTGATGGATGTCAAATGAAACAGACTTGATTAAATTGATGGATGTCAAATGAAAACAGACTTGATTAAATTGAGATGAAGAAGGATGACGTGCTGTCGGGGTAACCCAGGTGAAAATGCTCGGAGTCCGGAAATATGTGAACCAGCGAATGTTTGGTTCGTATCGCTTAGTATAGGTGCTATCAAGGAACAAATGCTTCGTCTCGCCATAGCCTTAGCTGTTCTCAAACATTAAGTTGGTATGTAATTAAAGGCTCGTGTCAAATATTAAGGCATGGACAGCAAAGCCTGTGTAAAACGGCCACTCAAAAACACAATACAAAGATCTGTATGACAACTGGTAGCTTACTGAAGGTCGAAATGATTGCAGAATGCTCCAAGGGGAGTATTCTGCAATACTTTGACCTGCATAAAGCGATAATTAGTCTTGATTTTTTTTTTGGTCTTTTTAATAATGGCTGTTTTAGACAGGTGTTCATGTACATGTAACACCACGTGCAAATCAAGACTTTTGTCGTCTGCTCCTCTCGTCTGCTTGTGTTCTTGTAAACATTATGGACCCAGATCAGGTGGCTCCCAAGAGAGCAGTCTGATCAGGGTTGATAGTCTTTGCCTCCATGATCAAATCCAGTTTTAAGTAAATTTGAATATATGCACAAATATAAGAATCAGACGACATTCACAGCACTAATATTTTGGCGGGCTAAGGGATATTTGCCCACTTGGAAATTGTGCATGTTTTTTGTCGCCCGATATTTTTTTTCAAAACCCCCTTTTCTGAAAAATTCTTTCAGGAAAGTCATCACAGTGTCAAAAAGTTTGAATCCAGATCAGGCGCGACATTTTTTCAGGTCCAAAATAATTAGGCCCATACTATCTGCAAAGTTTATCATTAGACGACAATTGTATTCAAAGAAAGTGCACGTCAATAAAAAACGCATATGTAATAAATAAAGGATACTTTTCCGAGGCTTTTTTGTTTAAACCGCGAGGTGGGCGTAGCCCACCGAGCGGTTTAAACAGAAAGCCGAGGAAGAATCCTTTATTTAGCTTGTAGTATGGCGCAGGCGCAAATTAACACGTGTTACTGACACCTGGCGAAATTTGCATTCGCTCCTCCCTGCATCCGGCCTAAGCTGTCAATTATATTACATTTACCTACGGGTTAATTTGTCGCTATTTAGGAAGTTCCCGCCTACATCGCTGTTTAACTAAAATTGGAAGTTAGAGCACTGTTTTAAGCTTCTCCTTCGGTGTTATTCAAGGGTGTCTGATTGAAACATCAGCAAAGATCAAAGAAAAAAGCATCGGCCATACTACAAATTAGCTCTGTATGGTTTCGTAATCACACCGGATAGGTGGCAATTGAAAACAGTACTACTATCGACAAACGAATATTCAAAATCATAAGAAATAGAGTTTTCGATTGCCATTTGTCGGTCGAATGGCGACAAATGACAATCGAAAACACTGTTTCTAGCGATTTTTTATCTGCTTTGGTCGATTGTTAAGGGTGTTTTCGATTGCCGCCTATCCGGTGTGATTAATTTTACCCCCATAATTAAGCTTACTTTCTCGGGAAACTGCACATAATGATAAATAATGTATCAATCCTTACACGCCATCGCTGTCCCGGATCAAATGGAAACTGATTCTATATAAAGGGGACCATTTTAGAGTCTGCTAAGCACACCATAATTGATGCCAGTACCACTTTAGAAGCTGGTCATGACTAAAGTAGATGCAAGGACCAGTTAAGATGCAGGACCACTTTAGATGATGTACAGATGCACATTGATCACTGAGTGCCTGGTATCTTCTGTGGCCTCACAAGGAGATTTATATCCATCCTGGGGTCAATTTCATCAATAAAGTTCAAGAAAATTGTGTCTACGTTGTTTTCTGAGGAGTGCATACGTTGAACATCCAAATATCTTAAGTTGTTCTAAAGAATAGAAATTTGTTTGTCACTAAAAACCATCATCGGCTCACCAGCGAAACGATGTTTAAATGGCGTTTCGCTGGCGCCCGATAATGGCCATTGAAATGGCCAAAATTTGCTTGCTGGCTTGGTAGCTTTGTGATTGTTCAGGGGATCCGGACAATTAATTATAAGGAACCCTATATTTTCGTAATTGTTCAGGGGGTGGAGTCCGGACTCCTGTCTTCTTTTATGGATCCGCGCATGAATTATACATCTATATCACAAGAAAACATAAATACAAAGTGTATTTCGATTATTCTGTTGCTTTCCTATATTTCCATAATGGTCGTAGGCTAACATGACAGGTCGATTTAATCACTATTATAACCAGCCCCTTAAGCTGAGCATGCTACCTCAAAGACTAAGATCTGTGTCGCTTTTATAGTGTATGAGCTTACATGCGAGTTGGATGCGAAAAACAAAGATACAGCCTCGCATCGGCGCTGTGTGATCAGCGCCTTCGTTATTCGCTCTCTGCAAATTTCGATAGCTAAACTAGCGACACTATAGCCTCTGTAACTGAGCATGCTGGTTTGAACTTGACCGAAAAAACGCTGAATGTGAGCTGTGCAAGATTCATATTATTCATTGTATTGTATTGAATAACTTAGTTAAGACCGAGTCTATTTCTATAGATAAAACGTTTGATTATAACTATACATGACAGAAATTGGGGTAGAATCGACCATGACGGCGAAACGACTAGTGGGGGTAGGGGTGAGCGATAAGTAGGAAACGTCTTGGGCGAACGACTAGGGGGAGGAAACGGTTTTGGGTTATACGAGTCCGGGTTATACACACCAAGGAAAATGGGTCGTGGCATGTTCGTTAACCATGTTATATTAAGTAAAGGGTGGTCTTAATTGTAATTCTTTCGAGGTGTTTAAACCTTTGTCATTTTTTTATTTCTCTTCAGCCTCTATAACCGTGTGGAATGCAGCAGCCTTGGTTGGTAAATTAGGAGCATAAAAGATGTCAGCTGTGACACCTATATTATTTGTCTTAAATATTCGACAAAAAGTACGAAATTCGTAAATTTCAAACGTTTGATGAAACTTGATTTTTGACGTACGAACTTATTTAGAGGTCGCAACAGCTGTCGTTGTGCCGCGTGGAGTTGGTAACACTTCATGCCGTGATCATGCAACGACTCAATAAAATCAAATCTGCTGTTTTCTGATATTTTAGGTTCTCTCTTTTTCTGTAGGATCTATTTTTCCAGATTATCTAGATGTCCCAACAGGTGTCAGTACATCGTACATCAATATAGTGTTGATATTTTTTTCGTATTTTGGTCCTTCCAAAATATTTGGTTCAGACGGAAAGCAGAATACCACATAAGCCAGGAACTGTTGCACTTTCCGTTTGTTCTTATGAACAGACTCAATATAACCGAGTCTGCTGTTTTCTTGTATTTTAAGAGAAAATACGTCGTAAACGCTTTGGTGAAATTGGAACCTGATAGAAAAACCCACAGGCAGGTTTTCACGCGACACGTTACAATAAGGGATCACAGGTAGATAGATTACCTTATTTATGAAGGTGTTTAGACAATTTATGACAGGAAGTATATTATATTAGGATGACATGATGTTGATTGCTGTCAGAGTCAGAAATAGACAATCAAAGAAATGTTCGCACAACTTAACAATATGATGCCTTTTTAGTCAAAGAACATTTAAACAGTTCTCATTCCTCAAAAAGTGAAAACAGATACAATGGATGTATTTAAAAAGGAATTAAAATGAATAAGAAAGTTCAAACGGGTCAGTATAATATGGAGAGCTTTGCTATGGATTTATAATGGCATAAATATTTTTCTATTGCATGAAACATAGATTTAAGTTGATGCACCAGTTATTTTCGGACTGCCATCAATATGGGACCAGTTGCGGATCGAGTTTGGGTTGGTGACAGTCTGGTACATGCTTACGAATCTATAAGTAAGTAATCACTAATTTAACAAATAATAACAGAGGGTAAGGTGATGGGGAGAGGTCGACTTTACCAAAATCTTTCATTACATTTACTTAGAAATTTCTATGAAAATTAAACAAAACTCGACAGCCTTTAGCCCCCTCTAAACCCGGTACTGAATAAATAAATATGTGAATAAGTTGATTTTCCATCGTTTTCTCATTGAATTTAACGTGTGTTTTACTATTGTGCGGCTACACAGCATGCCTACAACCCGGATATAAGAGCTGCCTTCTGATTGGTTCGTTCAATATTCGTCCACCGCTACGTGTACCAGAAGGGTCAGAAAGCACCGAAGTGGTCCACCACTCGGTGCACACCTATTTTGATATACACGTCCACGCCTAAATATAGACGTGGACGTCTATATATAGGCGTGGACGTCTATCTAAATATACACGTCGACGCCTAAATATAGACGTCCACCCGCAAATTAGACGTCCACGTCTAAATAGACGTGTACGTCTATTTTACACGTCCACGCCTAAATATAGACGTGTACGCCTATTTTACACGTCGACGCCTAAATAGACGTGCACCCGCAATATAGACGTCCACCCGCATATAGACGTCGACGTCTATTTAGACGTGGATGTCTAAATTGCGGGTGGACGTCTATATTTAGGCGTCGACGTGTATATAAAATTAGACGTCCACGTCTAAATATAGACGTGCACGTCTATATTTAGACGTGGACGTGTATATCAAAATAGGCGTACACCGAGTGGTCGACCACTTCGGTGCTTTTTGACCCTTTTGGTACACCATAGATTTACATGTACATTTGTCCTGCCGACATAACGTGATATTTGTTTTCCAACCAGTTCTGTTTCAAGACAAGATTCTCATTATATCATTGAAATCGTAAGCTGTAGCATGACCGTGTTTATCTTGGTCAGCTTGTTGCATTAGAAACTACCCGATCTACGCTGTATTTTTTTGAAAATGACAAACCAACGTTTAGTAGGACAAGGGTTGAATACTTCATGATATCCCTGCAAATAGTAAGTATATCATCGAATCGCTTCACTACTGTCGTTCCAACCAAGAGTGACAGTGGCGTAATACTTTGTTTACAACTGCCAAGGAAAACACTTACACGTACACTTCACTTGAGCTGATGCGAATCGATAGATCACTTGTGTATTAATCCTATCTTGTGGATAGGATTATTACACAAGTGATCTATCGATTCTAAGTCCCTGATAACTTTGTAAACAAAACATGACATCACTGTCACTCTTAGCTGGCAGGACAGTACTTTAGCATATCCCACATATTGCATGACTCCTGGAAACTCGATCGACAGAACAAAATAAAAAGGCAATGATTTGTCACATAGCTACCCAGTAAGCATGCAGTATCGGGCCACTATCGACCCGTCAGCGAAACGCTATTTGAATGGCGTTTCGCTGGTGGGCTGATAGTGGTCCGATACTGTATACTGGCCAGGTCACGACAGTTTGGAAAATGTGTTTACGGGATTACATGATTCTGTAAAAACATGTTTGAAAATTTTGATAAACATATGCAATTCATGAGTGCATGGATGGCCAATATCTGGCATCCAACACCAATGTACAATGCGTCATTCAAGTGGTTTGGCATGAAAAAGAGGGGAATGCCACAACCACATATCATAGACCAGTCCATGGCACCCAATCGGAACTGCCTCGGTCAATTCCGCGAAATTCCGTAGAATCCGACCACGGATGTACATCGAGGTTCTACTTTGATAACGCGGATGGTAACATGAAGCTGACGTTATATAACGTGACGCTGACGTCACAGAAACCATGTTACCACAATAACAAGTGTGATTGCAGCAAAACAAACGGCTTAAATGAAGTTAATGATTTTCTCAATAAAATATCGTTAAAGCAATATTTTATTGAAAAAACATTAACTCCATTTACTCTGCTGATTAATATTTTCGGATAATCAGAATAATCGATTTTAATAGAGCTGAACCCACATGCTACAGAACCAATTTTCCATGCCGCCAGTTCCGGCTAATAAAATGGAGCTTTTTGGTACATGTACATAGTACTACGCGTAATGCTTCTTACATACACCCGAGCCATGATTCGATTCTCGAATTGTGGCGGACTTTCCCGAATGAACGGCACCGTGAGGAAGAGACACGAGAACACAAATAAACAACAAAACAAAATTCAATACCATAGGAATCCATCATAAGTGTGAGTGTGGGATAGTAATTCCGTCCCGAGGATCACCGTTTGGCATCACGAGGCTTGCTCAGTTGAGTTGAGCATTGAGAAAAGTGTTATAACCTCGGAGTCTAAGTTTGTGATATATTTCCTTGTGCCATTTCTAGTTTGGAAATCATTTCGCTGTTTAAGAGAGAGAGAGAGAGAGAGAGAGAGAGAGAGAGAGAGAGAGAGAGAGAGAGAGAGAGAGAGAAAGAGAGAGAGAGAGAGAGTATTCTCGCAATTAAATGTGTGTCTTATTTGTCTTTGATCTAATGGTCCTTCCTTGTGGTGCCATTGGTAAGTCTTTGATCTGTGACAATGGCATGTAGTTGTCATAGTTATTTGTTATATTGCGCTGCTCATGCTCAAACAATAACAAAATCTTGCCAAATCACGGTTCACTGATTCCCTGCGTCTAGCTAGCCACTGTCCAAATAAAGCTAGTGGCTTATCTATGTTATCGGGCCCAACATTGCAATGTCTTCTAATAGAGTTAAAACTGTAGGTTTTCTAAAATTGTAGGTTCTCTCTATTTTTGAAGGATCCGTTTTCCAGATTATTTAAGTTACGCCTTAGTTAATATTGGCTGTTTAGGATATAAAAGTGATATTTGAAATTTCTTAAAATCAAAATGGTTTCGTGTTTTTTAAAGCTTTGACCATATATACTGCGCCATGAAACATTGAAATACAATTACTTAACTAATATAAGGCAGTACTAAACTTAAAGGAAGCATTGTATTTGAGGACCCTGGTCGCATAGCCTGAAGACATACTTTCTTGGCGCCATTGAGTATTTTACTTACTTGTTGAATTACAATCCCCTCTACATATGCATATATTGTTAATATTTCCAAAATCAGATCGAACTCTTCAAAACAATCTATATCCACTTTAGTGTTACACCTAGGAATTTGACACAGACATATCCACAACAGTTTGCAAACAGAACTACAGTAAAACCTGTCTTAAGCCGCCACTCAAAACGAAGATCAAAAATTGGGCTTCAATGCCAATTATCGCTTAATGCAGGTCAAAAGTATTGCGGAGCATTCTGCAATACTTTCGACCTTCATTAAGTTAGGATTTTTCATTAAGATTTTTGTTATGTCGAACACAAGTTTCAGTTTAACTATTACCTGCAACTGTTGTCTGCTGATAATTTTTCCAAACATTCGATTTTGTCGGGCCTGATCCGGCTACTAACTGTTTAATGCTATGATTACATTCTTGATTTTCTGTGAAAAGCTTGCTTTTGAAGAAGAAATAAAACAAAAACAGCAGACTACAAAATCATAAACATTTTCCTAACATGCAAAGATATGACAGTATTGGAAGTTTCCTTAGTCTTACTCAAGTTCTCTGTATACAACGATTAGCACAGCTATAGAGACGGTCCAATCCGCCTGCAATGTGATCACGATTATCACACGCCATATTGTGCTTAAGTTTGGACCATCTCTTGTAAAAACGGTTCTTTCTCACATATAATTAAACATGGCGATTCTTTTGTTGGACATAGGCAACCATATGACACCAAGTTCTCCACCGTTTCCTTACAGCAATGTCAATTCGTAATGAAATAAAAATGACACACTGTACCCGGTACCCTTAAAGGCTAAAAAAAGAGTATCTTCCAGTTCGGATGGGTATGACGAATTCCATTCAGCATATAGGGTTTAAAGTGTATACACTGCTATCTAGCCAGGCCATATATCTACACTGTAAACATAACACCAAAAGAGGTGTGAACTTTTGGTGTAAACTTACACTTACTTTCCAACTAAAACAACTTCAAACTAGCCTTTCTCCAGTGATAAACATTAACAATTTCTACCTGTTATTGTCGTAGATATTCTCCAGTTGAAAGTTGAAAGTTTACACCAAGCTCAGTGTCAGTTCAGCTGCCACCAAACTTTGTGAAAAATTAGTTTTTACAGTGCAGTATTGTGTTCCTGCCTTTAAGCTGTCACTTATCAGCTCAGTGACCATGCTGTTTATCAGCCTAATCCGGTCATTGGTCTAATGTAATCTGGCAGTAGCTAAGCTCCGCCCACTTACTGCCTCATATTGAAGTCACTCCCCTGCCCCTTTAAACTGTAACTTATCAGTAGATTGAATTTTGAAATGTTTCAGCCAAACTTTAAATACTTCCCATCTTAGTGTTTGATGAACGGTAAAATTCTGCGAATGCATTGGCTTGTCTTAGCATTCGCTGGCCACCTATTCGATAAGCTCTTTCAAATGCTATCAAGAGTCTTAGCTCTTTGCATACTGGGTTTGTATACTTTTTGTCAACTTCCGATTTTTCCAAAATCAACTTTTTTCGAAAAATTATTTCGGAAATACAGTAAGAGTGACAAACAGTTTGGATCCAGATCAGGCCCGATGTTATCGGGCCTGAATTGGTTCCAAACTCTTTGCAAAGATTATAAGCAGACGCCACTAGTAGGCAAAGATTTAATTGAAAAATTGCAGCTTCACATGTATATACCATGCAATATTCATTATTGTTTGTCTGGAGCAAGATTATTACTGATAAGGTAGTCTTAATGAACTATTTATGTATAAATTGACTTTATGGCATTGTTACAATTGGAGATCAAAGTCCTGTCAACTTGGGTATATCAGCTTTTGTACTATGTCGTCATGCATCATTCTTCAAAAGGAGTTACACAGTTTGAACACAGAAATACGACCGTAGCCCTTCGTATGCATGCTACTGATATTAATTGATTGATTAATAACTACACTGAATACACACACTGGTAAAAGTTTACGTCTTTTTGCTGGTACAAATGTATTTACGCGTATTGCCGGTACTTCATAGACCGGAAGTGGTAGATATTGGTGTTAATACTATATAGAAAAACATGCCATATGCCTAAAGGACTATAAAATTAGATCATTTTTAAGTATTCAGCATGCACATGGCGATTTATGTAAGCATTTAGGAATAGATTCGAGTACCAGTACTCGAATCTATTCCTAAATGCTTACATAAGTCGTCATGCACATACTGAATACTTAAAATGATCATAAAGTATATAGTCCTTTAGGCATATGGCATGTTTTTCTATGTAATATTAACACCACTATCTACCACTTCCGGTCTATGAAGTACCGGCAATACGCGTAAATACCAGCAAATCGACGTAAACATTTACCAGTGTGATACATGTCTGTATTAATCAAAGTTCAACCTTGCAAGGCGACAGAAAATATGATGCTGCAAGGTCTGAAATAATATGGAATCCAACCTACTGATAAATGACAGTCCACTCTAAGTATCCTGGAAGTTTGAAATGGCTCTAGCTGTCAAACAGTATGTAAAGTTTGTGTTTCTTTTTATACACACTGTATATCGACTGTTAAAGCTGCATAGTCTGTAACTTTTGATCTTTTGATTTTAGAAATAAAGTTTCTATTTTTTAAGAATACAGTAAAAATCCTCAAATTCAGGTAAAATTTTTACCATTTTCGTACATGTTAACAAATGACCACTATCAAAACAACAGCATTTATGTTAAAAAGCAACTGTCTAGAATTATTGGAGGGACGTAAATAATTACCGATAAGAGAAAAACACTTATTTTAATTAGATAATTCACTTTTCCATGCAGATGTTTTTTTCGAAAAATGTTCTTAGTTACAGACCTAGTCTCTTTAAGTGAAATTATGTAAATAATAATGATAATAATGATAAGGATACTTATAAAAATGCCGACAAACATACACTATTTCTTTTCCTGGTTAAGAAATTCTTTCGTTGACAAATAGAAAAAAAAATGAAAATGAAATGAAAAAAATCTGTGAAACGTCTGCCGTTTATTCTGTCGTACTGAGCTGTCGCACTGAGCTCAGTTGGCAACAGATGCTTAGGCAAACATAGCTTGGTATTTATGCACTATATATGTTAACACTAAGTGTACATTTTTGCACAGCAAATTATTTGTTCTTGGTCTGCTAAATCCATAATTGCACAAACTTATCGAAGTCAGTATTTAATCAAGTAGATGTGTAGGCAGTCTGATCTGACTCTGCAGCTTGAGTGAATGTATCATTAAGTCAGTTCGCTTTTCTGACAGACTAACACATTAATTAAAATCTGCTATGTGCCTTATTAGTCCTTCAGACAGTATTCATTCATACAGCCTGTTGTTTAGATTTCTTTCGACGTGAAGTCAAAAGATTGGCCTTTGGGAGAAAAAATAAGAAGAAATATACATTTTATGTAAGGAAAAAAGAAACTGTCAGACGCCAAGTGATAAAATTGCAGAAAGAATTATCAGCAATATTGTGGAACATGGTTGAAACGCTGATAGTTCAAGCCATGCCGCTCACAGGCATGGTCGGTACGGTAAATATTCTAAAATCTGAACACTTTCCTCATTATCTTCTTTAAAATGTGCCGCGACATGTGCTTTCCAACAATGTGACATTTCGACAAGTGTAGACTCAGACGAGCCTGTGTAGCCTCCTTTTAAGATAAGAAACTCCAAATGATGTTCAATCAGTAGCTTAACACTCATAGAGTATTCAACCAACTAGCTAAGGCTCTGATCAGACTGCGCGTATGCGCAGGCTGATCCGAGGCTTTGCTGGTCGCACATTGTTGGAAATCTCATGTCGCGGCTCAAATAAGTTTGGTTATCAGAGCTGGGATTCACAAATGCTTGTCAGAATAGCAAACAAAGAATACCCTGCTCAATAGTCTGATCTGGGTCTGCGCTGTTTGTCTATGCCTTTTTAGCAGGCAACTAGTGTTGGTTATTGTAGATGATGAGTTGGAGTTTAACGACGCATCAACCCTTTTGGGTCATTAGCGTTAGTGTTTGAAATTTTAGAACACTATGATAGTTCGTGTTGCGGCTTGTTTGAAGGTTATTTTGCCACAGGGAATCAATTAAGTTGATAAAAGGAATGGCTACAGATGTTAGGGTAGCAACATCATGGTTTGGTTTTACAAATCATTAAAGTTACTTTTGATAAGGCACTAAGTCAATAAAAACATTCTCCATGTCATCTACTCTATTTGTTTTGGTCTGTGGTTTAACGTCCCAGTTAACAGCTACAGCCATGTCGAGACGGTCATTTGGCCTAGCCACACTGTTTTCCTGGGCAAGCTTAGACCTAGAGGTTAACAACTACTCAGTACACAAACATGTACTTTCGCTTGTAGCTGACAACAGCTCTTCTTGAATCAGCCAATCTCTACAGACTTATGCGGCCGGGCCTTGATCGAACTCATGATGCCTGGATCAGTAATCAGACTTGCTACCGATTGCGCTACAAGGCCTGGCCTACTCTTTTTGTAAAGTGAGAGAACATAATTCGGAAACCACGGAGTGTGGTGTTAGGTCATGACATTCACTGCTTGTTTTTACGGCACTTCACATTAATATGGTAAAGTATATTGTAATGAACAAATTCATCTTTTGCTATTTAAATAATTATGATCAGGAAATGCCACACTCACAGCATCCATGTAACAATATATATATATATATATATATATATATATATATATATATATATATATATATATATATAAAGATTACATTACAAATAGCAGATAAACATGTAAGAACGTCCCTTCGAATGAGATTGTATTGACAACATTCAAACAGAAAGTGAAAAGGGTCTTCAATTTCACCACAAATACACAGAAGGTTTTCAAATTATGTGTTTGAGTATATACCGGTATACAAAAGTAGAATACTGTAGCCTATTCTCAGGCATGTATGATATATTTAATGGAGTTCATATCTTTTGTAGCTTCAAGAAGAGGATGGAAGAAAGGAACTAAAGTAAAGCTGTGAATATGCATGTACGATGTACCTTGAGTTGTCTCTAAGTTAATACGTTGTTTGGAACAAAGCTAGTAAGGTAAGGTGGACACAAATTATTTTTTATTTTGTAAAAGAGAATAAGGTTGTGTGCTTTTTTGCTGCGATGTGACAGTTTCCAGATCCCTAGATAAGAGTGCGAGTCAAAAGAATAATTTTCTTATTTCTTAAGTAAATAATATGCATGGGTACTCAAAAGAACCCAAAACATATGTAAAAACAAATAGGCAAGAAAATATTCACAATATATGTCTATCTTGAGCTATTTTTTTTTATTCTTTACGTCCCAGTCAACAAGTTTTCAGTTATGTCTGGACGTGTCTTCTTGGGTTGAACCAGTACTAAGCAGATGATAAAGTTTGTAGCTTAAGGACACAAGGCAGTACCTCCAGGGAGGCTCGAAACAGGAACCCCTCGATATCGAGTCAAGCACTCTACCACTGCGCCAACGCTCTCTTCTTGTCTTATTACATGTAATGAAGAACATTAATCGACGATCTTCCTGTGTTTTAGATTTAGAAAAAAAAAACTATATTGATAAAATCTACGGTATAAGGATAGTCTATCTTTTTCGTGTAACTTAGTACACGCACTTTGTAATTTGCATTGAAATTGTTTCAATTCCCAAAGCTACGGAAATATGCATTTCAAATAACATGTTCGTGAGAAACATCTCCGCAAACACTAACTTTTGTTAAAACTGGTATGCTAACAAACAAATCTAGAATCTGGAAAAAGATCCATTACTTATCAATTTGAAGAGTCCATTTCCACCTTTGGAGGTTGCATTACTGAATACTTTGTTTTTTCGATTTCATTTTAAACTCAAAATCCTGTAGGTAAACAATGGAGACCCTTATCAGACGCCACAAAATGCAACGTCTTACTAGGGCTGTACTATAGAACAGATTCTGCACGGTTACTTTCAAATTTTGCAGGCTTTCTCTATTTCAAGAGGAGCCGTTGTTCTAGATGATTTAGAGACGCAACACAGCAGCTGTCGTAGTGCCGCGTAAAACTTGTAGAACTCCTCGCCGAACATGTTTGGTTAGTTTCCGTATCCCGACCCTTTGTGATAATTCGGTTCTGACAGTAAGTACTAAAAGACTTTTCGCTTACTGTAAAGGCGGCAACTTTAATCTTCATATATGGGCGTGGTTCGGCTATTTCATCTGCTAAACAAGGGAAATTAGATAATATTTGTAATAATAATAAGTTGTTTGGGCCGCGTAAACGTGCGTGCATTTCATGAAAATCCTAACCGTGTACACACTGAACTCACATTTTTAACCCTTAATGCGCATAATCACAAAATGTATGTCTTTGTCGTCCACTTAAATATTTGAAACCTCATAGACAAACAGTGTGGACCCAGATCAGACTGCTCCTGTAGGAGCAGTCTGATCTGGGTCCACAATGTTTGCCTCTATGCTTAAGTTAAATAGACATTTTCAGATGCAGTTATTTTGCTTGAATAATGTGTTTTGCGTCTATACTGAGGTAATGGCGCAAGATGATACAGTTACTTTTGAATAAAACCACGCCTCATTTTCAGCTTTTACATGTACCTATGTCCAAGGTTGACCAGTCCTAATTACGCATTCATTAGGTGCCGCCTTTACAGTTCCCAAAAAGTCATATCATACAAACCATGCCGCTCACAGACATGATCGGTACGGTAAATGTACTAAAATTCTGAACACTTTCCTCATTAAGTTCTTAAAAATAAGTACGGTTATCAGGGCTGGGATTCACAAAATGCATTTCAGAATAGCAAACAAAGAATACCTTGCTCAATTGTCTGATCTGGGTCTGCGCTATGTGTCTATACCTTTTTAGCAGGCATCTAGTGTTTGAAATTTTAGAACACTATGATAGTTCGTGTTGCGGCTTGTTTGAAGGTTATTTTGCCACTGGGAATCAATTAAGTTGATAAAAGGAATGGCTACAGATGTTTGGTTAGCAACATCATGGTTTGGTTTTACAAATCATTAAAGTTACTTTTAATAAGGCACTACATGTAGTTAGTCAATAAAACATTCGCTATGTCATCTACTCTATTTGTTTTGGCCTGTGCTTTAACGTCCCAGTTAACAACTACGGCCATGTCGAGACGGTCATTTGGCCTAGCCATACTGTTTTCCTGGGCAAGCTTAGACTTAGAGGCTAACAACTACTCAGTACACAAACATGTATTTTCGCTTGTAACTGACAACAGCTCTTCTTGAATCAGCCAATCTCTTCAGACGTATGCGGCCGGGCCTTGATCAAACTCATGATGCCTGGATCAGTAATCAGACTTGCTACCGATTGCGCTACAAGGCCTGGCCTACTCTTTTTGCAAAGTGAGAGGACATAATTCTGAAACCACGGAGCGTGGTGTTAGGTCATGACATTCACTGCTTGTTTTTGCGGCACTTCACATTTAATCTGGGTAAAGTATATTGTAATAAACAAATTCCTCTTTTGCTATTTAAATAATTATGATCAGGAAATGCCACACTCACAGAATCCATGTAACAAAATATTTAGATTAAGATTACATTACAAATAGCAGATAAACATGTAAGAACGTCCCTTCGAATGAGATTGTATTGACTACATTCAAACAGGAAGTGGAAAGGGTCTTCAATTTCACCACAAGTACACAGAAGGTTTTCAAATTATGTTTTTTAGTATATACCGGTATACAAACGTAGAGTACTTTAGCCTATGATATATTTGTACCAGACGGTTTCCTTGAACACATATGTATTAAGGTGGGCCCACATTAGAATTTAATTAATTGGTAAAGAATTCAATGGATTTCATATCTTTTGTAGCTTCAGGAAGAGGATGGAAGAAACGAACTAAGGCAAAGCTGTATATATGCATGTACGATTTTGAGAGTGTTGGACATTTCTAATTTGATAATCGAAGCAAACAGTGTGGCCCCTGATCGGACTGATCCTAAGTGACTTTCTAGACCAGGGTTCATGTTGTTTTGCAATACAGGCTTAACCTTTTTGTGATTGGCAATTTGGGGGTTAGTACATCCATTACCTTCGGCTGTGTGTATGAATTTTGTATTTATGTATTGATATATATACTACACATGACCATGTTATGGTTAAAGTAGAAATAAACTTACTTACTTACTTACTTTCAAAGATTGTACCTTGAGTTGTCTCTTACGTTGTTCGGAACAAAGCTAGTAAAGTAAGGTGGACACAAACTATTTTTTATTTTGTAAAAGAGTATCAGGTTGTGCGCTTTTTCGCTGCGATGTGACAGTTTCCAGATCCCTAGATAAGAATGCTAGTCAAAAGAATATTTTTTATTTCTTAAGTAAATTATACTGACGGACTTTAAAAACGCAACACTTGGATAACAGCTTTAATTTATGTCTCGAAAAAGAAGGCAGAACAGCAATTTTGATTGTATATTAAAGGACATTCATTTGTAAGTAAAACATGGAAAACTTGTCCAACTAAAATGAACTTAATGCATTAAAATGTAAACTTTTTGAGATAGGGGTCAACTGTTTCATGTGACCAAATGTTATGAATTAAAGATTCCCTACTTCTTTAGATCAAGAAACACTAGAAGCATCAAATTTGTGCCATGGACTTTGTAAGTCATCGAGGAATCACTCTCATATTGATTGGCAGGTCTGTGATACAGCTTATTTGCGTATATGACGTTTATCTGGATGTACCCTATCATTCAATAGCTTAAAATCTCCTCTACTTAAGAAATGTTTAAATGGGTAAATTTTTACGGAGCAATTAACGTCGTCCAAGTTAGTTGTACACTTAAAACTAAAGTGTTTGCTGAAGAAGCCAGCTCAGTATGACATCATCGTATCCAAGGAAGCTTACATTCAACAGTCTTTTGGAAGATACCAGAGGAAGTTAGTGTTGCGTAATTAAAGTCCGTCAGTATATTTACATGGGAACCCAAAACATATGTGAAAACAAATAGGTAAGAAAATATTCACAATATATGCCTATCTTGAGCTTTTTTTTTAGTTATGTCTGGACGGGTCTTCTTGGGTTGAACCAGTACTAAGCATTTGTTTGTCTGTTTGATTTGATTCTTTACGTCCCATCAACAATCTTTCAGTTAAACAGGGACGGGTCTTCCTGGGTTGAACCAGTACTAAGCTAGGATAAATGTGTCTTGCTCAAGGACTACAACGCAGTGACACCGGTGATAAAGATGATAAAGTTTGTAGCTCAAGGACACAAGGCAGTATCTCCAGGGAGGCTCGAAACAGGAACTCCTCGATATCGAGTCTAGCACTCTACCTCTGCGCCAACGCTCTTTTCTTGTCTTATTACATATAATGAAGAACATTAATCGACGATCTTCCTGTGTTTTAGATTTAGAAAAAAACTATATTGATAAAATCAACGGTATAAGGATAGTCTGTCTTTTTCGTGTAATTTAGTACACGCACTTTGTAATTTGCATTGAAATTGTTTCAATTCCCAAAGCTACGGAAATATGCATTTCAAATAACATGTTCGTGAGAAACATCTCCGCAAACACTAACTTTTGTTATTACTGGTATGCTAACAAACAAACCCAGTATCTGGAAAATCCTTTGCTTATTAATTGGAAGAGTCCATTTCCAACTTTGGAGGTTACATTACTGAATACTTTGTCTTCTCGATTTCATTTTAAACTCAAAGTCCTGTAGGTAAACGATGGGGACCCTTATCAGACGCCACAAAACGCAACGTCTAACCTGGGACTGTACTTCACAACAGATTCTGTAATGTTACTTTCAAATTTTGCAGGCTTTCTCTTTTTCATGAGGAGCCGTTGTTCTAGATGATTTAGAGACGCATAACAGCAGCTGTCGTTGTGCCGCGTAAGGCTTGTAGAACTCCTCGCCAAACATATTTTGTTAGTTTCCATATCCCGACCCTTTGTGATAATTCGGTTCTGACAGTAAATACTGAGTCGCTTCAGCAGGTCCAACACTGTAAAAAATAAGTGTGTCTTCTTTACACCAAATTTGGTGGCAACTGAACTGCCACTAGTCTTGGTATAGCATTTCCGCTACTTTAAAAGCCATGTTCTTATCCTTAGGATAGCTACATCAATAACAGGTATACACGTTTAAGATTAATCACTGGAGAAATGTTGGCATCAAGATATTTTTGTAGGGAATTAAGTGCAAGTTTACACCAAAACGGGTGGCAGCTCTTTTGGCGTAAACTTACACATATATTCAGAATACTGTTAGAGTTGTTTCAGTTTCCATTAACTCAAATATTGTATGGCGGAATGGGAAGACAACTGTCTTCAACGTCATAATGCATATTCTGATAGCTATCAAAAAGTAAGTGAGTATGATCAGGAAATACCACAATCACACACTGCAGACCAACCCACCGCACCGTGAGGAAGAGCCACAGAACTTTTATTGTAACAATACATCTGTAAGACAATAGTAGCAAAGCAACCAGCTTTCTCTTTCTCTTCAAGATGATTGCAAAACTAGACACAAAGTTATGCAAAACAAAACACATACAAACACAAAATTCCACAAACTATGGGAAGCACCTTAAACAATAGATCAACAACAACAATACCACCGCCTTAGAACCTAAGCCACCGGGGCCAGGGAAGTAATGCACCCTTACTTACTTTTATATGCATTCCATTAGTGCCAAATATTCGCCCTAGATTATGTTGTTGTTAAAACACAAAATTATTTAGCTCGCATGGAGGCTTCCTAACTAATGGAAAGTATACTTAAGGAATAAAGAAACGCAACACACAAAATTAAACTTTTTGCATGTTTAAATGACGGTTTGGTAAAATTTCTTTTGAAAATTACTTATTGAGTATTTATAGCATGTGGTGCAATACCAAAACGTCATTTTAACGCGATGTAATAATATTGAGGGGGCTTATTTAAATTTTTGTTTAGTTGATATTTAAAACTTTGAATTGAGTTTGACTGTCTTACTTCAAGAGACAAGCTCTTATACTAGAGGGTAAAAATGATCTATAATACAGCTGGGTTCTGGACAATGTGTGTCTAAAATTATTTGCGTTCCGCAAGTTATAAGTGGTAGAATCTTCCACAGAAGCAGGAATTAGGGAGGATAGATAATTTGGGGAAACGCCGGTATTCATCTGAAAAAAGAGACATAGCTTATGTTTATGTCGTCTTTTTTCAAGTGACTCCCAACCCGTTTCCAGATATAATGTGTCTAAAGAGACAAGTTTAGTAGCTCCAGTGGCTATTCGTGCAGCTTCTATTTGTATTTTTTCTAGTGCATTAATTTTGTATTGTGTACAGTTATCCCATACCACATCTGCGTACTCTAAGACTGGTCTAATAAAAGAGGTATAAATAATTTCAAGTGACTGTCTATCTAAGATAAATTTCAATTTACGCATAATATTTAATCTTGTCCATGCTTTAGAAGTTATATAGTCAATGTGTTGATGCCAAGTTCCATCACTAGAAAAGAAAATGCCGAGATGTTTATGATTAGTTACTTCTTTGATTGGTTCATCATTCATTTTTAATGGTGGCTGATAGGGTTTATTTGTTTTTCTAGAAATTAGAATAGATTCCGATTTAGCAGGATTAAATTTGACAAGCCAACGTTCAGCCCACAAGTGAATTTTTGTCAAGTTGGAGTTTAACTGCATTGCAGCTACGTAAGGTTCATTGACTATCAAGTATAAACTTGTATCATCGGCAAAGAGTCTAATATGTGAATGAATGTCCTCAAAAATATCGTTTATATATATTTAAAAGAGGAGAGGGCCTAGAATTGAGCCTTGTGGAACACCAGGTGTAATAGCAACCCATTCGGAGCATGCACCAGGAATAACAACTCTTTGTTTCCTATTAGATAGATAGCTAGCAAGCCACTGTAATAGTGTTTCGTCGATTCCTTTATGTTTGAGTTTGTACAATAAGCCTTTATGCCAAACACGATCGAAAGCTTTGCTTACGTCACAAAAAATAGCCCTTACCTCCTTACCATCATCTAATGCTTTGCAAAAAGTATTGTAAATATCGACAAGCTGGTTAACTGTGGAATCGCCTGGAACAAAATAGACTGTAAAGAAGTGATAGCATGCTGGTCTAAAAAGAAGTTAAACATATGTTTGTGAACAATTTTTTTCCATAACTTTACCAATTGTATTTAACCGAGATATAGGCCTATAATTAGACACAGATGATGGGTCGTCCTTTTTAAATAAAGGGGATACATTCGCTTCTTTCCAAATATCAGGAAATATACCTTTAGACATGGAATAATTAAATAAATTACTCAATGGTCTACTTAAAGGGGATGAAAGTTCTTTTAAAATTCTGTTATTTATGCCATCCGGTCCAGACGATTTACCTAGCTGAAGTGACTCAAGAACACTTTTGACCTCAAGTGATGTAAAGTTAAAATTAGTTAAAGTAGGTCCTATTATATTCACCATAGCAGGAATAGTCGCAGATCGCTCGTCGAGTGACGTTTGTTGTACAAAGTATTCATTTAAAAGGTTAGCCTTTTCTGTGCTATCTGAAACATAGCATCCATTTTGATGTAATGTAGGTATTTCTGAGGACGACTGAGCAGGCTTTATAAAAGATTTAAGAGTATTCCAATAATCTTTAGGTGATAAATTTGATGTTTTAAGTTTATTTGCCAGAGATTCAGTATAATCTTGTTTGGATTTCCGAAGCAATGAAGTTACTTCGTTCCTTATTTTTTTGAAGTTACTGTAATTTTGGACAGTTTTAGATTTTTTGTATTTCCTATAAAATCGATTTCTTTTTCTCATTAGTTTCCGTATATTATTATTAATCCATGGTAAATCTTGGGGCCTTATGGTAACATTTTTATTAGGAATATACTGCTCTGATAAATTGATTAGAGTTTGGGTCAATGCATTAGCATATAAGTTGACATCCTCTTTTATTTTTGTGTTCCAGTCATAATCAGAAACAGCTTGACGAAATGCATTATAGTCGCCATTTTCAAAAAGCCAAATTTTACGCGAAAATGCTTTCGCGAGGTGCTTTTTGAATTTAAGGACACAATATGTTGGGCAGTGATATCGAATATCTTGCATCAAAAAGGATTCACCTACACCAGATAGTTCAACTGTACGCAAGTTACTAACTAAGATCAAATCTATTATTGTGGATGACGTTTCAGCGAAATTTGTTGGCTCAGTTATAAGCTGCGTCAAGTTGAATTGCCTACATATGTTGTTGATTTTTGACTTGGATTGAGTATTAAGAAAATTTAAGTTAAAATCACCTAGAATTATATACAACATCTTGTATACCAGTATCAATGGCGAGGCCAATTGAATTTTCAATGTCCGCTAAAATGAGAGGAGTGGAATTTGGCGGTCTATAAAATGTTCCAACAAGTAATTTTTTATTCTTTATATTCAGTTCAAGCCATATGTATTCTATTGTATTTAGTTCTAGGTCATGTCTCCTTTTACATGGAATGTTTTCTTTAACATAGACAACAATTCCACCATGGCTGTCACCAACCCGATCACGTCTAAAGGGTAATCGAAAGTTGTTGAAGGCTAAATCTTGGGTCAAGACCCTTTCGTTTAACCATGTTTCTGTCAGAGATACAAGATCGAAATTTGATAATTCGGGTTTAATAATATCTATTTTCTGCAACAAACTCTGTACATTGTAGTGCACAACCGAGAAATTACCTTGAAAAGACGATTGAGAGGATGTGTCATGGTTCGAGTTATTATCTGGACCCGGATTCTTTTCTACATCACCAGCCTGGTACAGTAGCATAGCCAAAAATGTAACGAGTTCAAAATGATTAAAGCATGAAAGTCCTTTCAATTTAAATAATCTATACCTATGCAGACCTATGAGGGCGCGATAGCATACAAATTGTGACTGGGTAATGATAGATTCAGTACACGGTGTGAGGATGAAGAGAAATTTGTTCAAGTTTGAGGATATGGACAAAAGTATAATGTTTTTACGGCAAAATGAGATTTTAAAGTAATATTAATTTCATATGATAAATAGGATCTTACATGAATGCTCATGTTTTATTGAATTTATTAAACTCGTTGCGAAAAAGAGATAAAATGCTCTGCAAGCCTCGCATTTAATCTTTTTTCCCAACTCGTTTTATAAATTCAATAAAACATGAGCATTCATGTAAGATCCTATATGTAACTGATACATACAATAGTTTTGCACTAAGTGAAAAGCACATAGTTTCATCGAAAATATCCACAAATCATCTAAAACGCCTTTATTTATTGCCAGAAGTGTTTTTGAAAAATAGTCAACCTCTAAATACTTTGGATCTGTTTTCGTCATGGAAGAATAGAAAAGGTTGCTTAACTTTTCAATAAAATACAGTTTTTCCAACATTTATGCTTTGCCTCTTTCTGTTCTTTTGAATACTTTTAGGCTTTTCAAAGACGGAACACACAAAATGTTTTTAAAACCAAAGGTTTGCATTATATCATAAGTAAACAAGGGTCATATCAGGGTGTAGTGGTAAGCAATCAAGTGACTTGTTTTACTGCAAATTGTAATTAATGACATTTGTTTTCAATGTTAAGCGATTATTGACTGACAAAATGTGGATTTTTGCTAAAAATGCTTTAATCAATTATTGCGAATAAGGATAACTGTTGATGATAATCTAATTGTTAGATCCATAATCCAGACCCTCATACTTTTTATGAATATTTCTAGCGATGAAAACGTTCTTTCAGTTTAAGAACTTTACATTTAAAGTTAAACTTAAATATGGCCATCTCAAACACACACCACTTCAAGGTACACTCGGCTCACAATGGCAATAGTTTTACGTTAGGAATATTACATATAAAACATTAGTAATTTCTGGAAAAGCAACTCACACAAAAGTTGATAATGTTTACTTTGGACTCTCTTTCTCGGAAAGTTATGAGAAAGTTATCCAGATAAGGATAAGGGTCGGGGTAAGCTTTAGTGTACACTTTAATACAGCATTTTCTTTCGTTGTAAAAACGTATATAATTAACTAAAATCTACACATGCTACATGTATTATCTATATGTAAAACAATTGAAGGAATTAAAAATGTAATGGTACGCAAAAGTTATTTTCATCTAAACTTAGGTGTCTCCACTGATTTAATGGAAATGAGAAATCTGATACATATATATTTTTTCTGTCCCTGATCGCAATAACAAAGGGCAAATTCCAGTGAGAGGGTGACTTTTTGCTTGAGTCTCCCGTACATTCTAACCTGCTCCACGACAGGGAGGCTATTAGTTGTTTAGTTAAGTTTCCTTAATTAGATGGTTTGCTATTGCTTTCTAGCGCAGATACAATAGTTTTGCGCCAACTATCTAAATGGTACTTAATAGTAAAACTATTGTAAGTGATAAAAAGGTCAAGATCACCTTTACTTGCGAATAAAAAAGGAAAGCCATGGGACCAGTTTGTTGCATAATTGTATACCTCAACATATATCAAGCACTGCAACAAATAAATCAAGAATATAGAAAAAAAATACTTTGCGTTTCTTAAAAAATATTGTAAAACGTTAAATCAATAGGTTTTCACCCAGCCCTCAGAAGTTCTGCTGCAGTTTGAAGCAATAACACTATCTTCTATCAAACACCTTACTCGTAATGATAAACTAAAGAAAATGCAGATAAAAAAATCGCAACAAAATCAAAATGTGAAAATCAGGTTATTTAAACGCAAAACTATTGTAAGTGACAAAAAGGTCAAATTATCCCTCATTTGGCGAGTGAGATACAACACCAAGTCCCTACTATCAAGTTGCATGGGAATGGGTCTTCAACATATACGAAGCTTTGCCACATAATCACAAAAATGTTAAAATATGAATCCTGAAAAGTGTGTAAAATGCATATACAATAGATTTGCGCTAAGCCCTCGATCTGATGATGTACTTTGGAAGCCTATTTTGCAAACAATGTGGATCAAGATCTGGATCCATAGTGTTGCTTCTATGATAAAAGTAGTATCGAGTATATTTGAAAATATGAAGCAGATATAATAAGGAAAATACATTTTCAGGACTACTTAAGGGCTAAAAGTTTAATGATTTGACTATATCATTTTCTACACATCTGAGTAAAAAAAAAATATACTTATTTCATATTCCTAAAGTGTTCAAAAATAAATTTGTTACATGACGTCGTATCTTGGAGTGAAATAAAACGGCACACCACTATTCTAATGCAGCAAAGTCTGATAGAAAAACGTCAATATATCCAGCTTAATACTGACAGAAATAGCTTGACGTCATTAACAACGTCACATTTCGTTGGATCACATGCGGCTTTATGCAGCTTGCAAAGCTCCAATTTGAGACAAAACATAAATCTTAGGTAAAACAAGCGGAGGGGTACATTAGAATAGGGATATGGCTCAGGACACTTATTTAAATGACTCAGCCAGAAGATTTTTTTTCAAAATTCAATAGTTTTACATTCACCTCAGATAATGAGTACATATGATCGACTGAGTATCGCCGTTTAAATTACATTTCGACCTACACTCGACGACATGCCTCCCTGAATGACACTTTTGTTTTCAGTTATCCCCTAAGTGGTTTGCATAGTTTGTAACATTATGTAATTATGGTAGTAACATCGTCAAGTATATGCATTTTATAGTAAGTAAGGGTGCAAAGATCAGGAATCGATACAATCAAGTACCACATTGGACCCAGGATACCAATGGGAAAGTGACGTGCCCACAGTTAGACACCACAAACGAGAGCCAAGGGGTCAGCCCTTTCCCAGCAGGTGACCACATATAAACAACCGCACACAAGGGCATAGCAAACACAAGGCAGAAACAAACCCATAAAAATCCACAAAAGAAGTACCGCCTTGGAACGGTCAGTAAAATATTTTACTGGAGGACTTAAACCGGTTACACGGCGCCAACCTCACCCTTAATTCAGATGTGGATCATAACAAATATATATTTGGTGTGCATGAAAGACACCTAACTTATCAATGCATCATCTCCTAGAACATATAAATAAATATATAACAAGGAGATAAAGCAGAGATAAGGACTCAACAGTAAATAAAACTGAATAACTGAGCAAAAGAAATCCAACAGGTAAGCCCGGTGGGCCCGAGAAACATTCAAAGCATCAGGCCCCTACCATCTCATCAATAGATAAGTCTTTAAGTTGGAACTGTCATAGAGTCTGAAGTCCGACCCACGGGAGTGCAATTAAAGAGGAAAGAAAAGTTGGTAACGGTGATTGGGTTGACCACCAAGCATGCAGTCTGTTGCAATACATTAATGTTATAGCCAATCATTTTATATTGGGAAATTATTTTAATGAACTGTGCTAAAAATTATTAGAGCCAACAATCTTCTTCAAATTTTACACCAAGTCACCATAGAATTCAGGTTCCGAAAGTCATTGGCACAAGAGAGATTTTAGTCCAACTTGGAATTTAGATATCAAATCATAGTATCTTATATAAAATTTAGAAAATGGCTTAATCTTTAGCCTTGCACGCCAAAAGCGCAGTTTGAAAGTACCTTTAATGACATTATGAATATAAAATCTAACATTCGCGCTCCTGTTATCTTGAATTTATTAAACTCGTTGCGAAAAAAAAGATAAATGCTCGACAGGCCTATGTCTAATCAATCCCAAGTCTGAATAAGAATATACAGCTTAAAAAATATCAAAACTTGTAATGTTTAGTCAATTAAAAGTTGCTAAAATGGTTTGACAACTGAAAGTACTTTCAAAATTAGCTGAAGTAAAACGATTAAAAATCAATGGAAACGTATTCAGTTAATTGTGTGATAAGTGGTGTTTTATCTTAGTTTTATGGTGTGGTTGTTTAATGCCGTTTTTTGGTCTAGAGATCAATTTATGCATGTGAGGAGATTGTGGCTTGACTTTGGATGTGCTATGTAGTGGTGAATGTATTTTTGTGCTCTTGTGTCTGATTTTAAAAACAACATAATCTAGTGTTAAGGTTTGTTACCAGCAAAATGCATTTACCCACCCCCTCGGTTACTTAGCCTGTTGTCCGTTCTACGACAACGGTTCTGTTGTTGTTGAGTCATTGTTTATTGTTGCGCCCGTTGTATGTTGGGGCTCTGTGCTAGGTCCTTGTTTTGTTATTTAGTATTTTGTATCCTTCTAGTTTTGCAATCATTGTGATGGGGAAGAGAGAGCTGATTGCTTTACTTTAATTATCATTTTGATGTACTGTGACAGTTGGTGTCCTGTGACTCTTCCTCGCGGTGCCATGGGTTTGTCTGCAGTGTGTTTTTAGTATTTCCTGATCATACTCATTTGTTTTTTAGGAAAACATAGGTAAGTCCGTCTTCCTAATAAAACCTTAAAATCAAAAGTACCATCCCTGCCTTCCCGTCAATACATGTATAATCAGAAAATATTACACTACCAGAAAAGCATCCGCGCAGATTGATCAGCGCCTTTGTTTTTCGCTTTTTGCAACGTATCATATCAAAAACTTGCTACAGTTGACCTTTCAGTTTTCTAGCTAGTCTCTGCCACATTGTTGTATGAACAATTTATACATCTCACATAGATCACTTTACGTCCCAACATACAGCTTTAGAACAATCGGCAGCATGCTTATAAGTCTATTTAGAGTTACTTCCTGGTTTGATACCGTTTTCAATATTGTGACACACTGGGTGAACTTTAGAAAAACCCATTTGCATGAACATTTACTACACTTATCTGTCTACGATATTTAGAAGCATTTTGACCCAAAATATATGTATTTCTGGTACTATTTACAATTTTCATTTTCACCTTGAAAAGTTCATAAGCAAAAATTGTAAATATAAATATTTCTATCAGATATTTGTACATTTTGGGCAAAATACTTCTAAATATTGTTGTCTGATAATTGTAGTTCATGTTCATGCAACTGTTTTTTTCTAAAGTTAGCCAGCGTGTCACAATATTGTAAACGGTATCGAACCAGGAAGTGACTCTAAAAAGACTTAACGATTATGTTGGTTTGGAAAACGAAAATGACGTGAACACAGACAGCCAATGGAATAAACATGAGGTATGTTTTGCACGTGCGAAGCAGATGTTACTCGCCGTCAATCACAGCTACATTGCCACTACTTACCTGTTCGAAGCGTCGTACTGGTTGAAGAGAAATAACTCTAACAAGTAAAGCTGTATTGTCTGTTGTGAGTTCAGTGGAGATACTTGCAATAGCTATCTTTACTGATTTTCAACAATGTGGCATTTTGACATTTGTAGTCTTGGACGAGCCTCTGCAGCCTCCTTTTAAGCTTAGAAACTCCAAAGGGTGTTCAGTCTGTAGCTTAACAATCATAGAATACTTAAGCGACTAGCAAAAGCTCTGATCAGACTGCGCGTATGCGCAGGCTGATCTGAGGCTTTTCTGGTCGCACTTACCTCATTGTTGGAAATCTCATGCATTGGCTCTAATTGCTTTCCATATGCAAACTTGTATATACACTAATACCGAGTGTTTGTCTGTTTGTGCTAATACAAAAGCATCTTTATAACAAGAAGTACATGTTTAAATCGAAGTAAAGTTTGCATACTTAGATTAATGGAGCTCACTGGCAAGAATCATGCAGTACTCTGAAATAAGTAGTAATAGCAATGTGTACACGGCATGGTTTGTAATGCATGACAAAGTCAGGCTGGCTAAATCATGCCATCTAAACACCCCTTAACCCTCAGCAGCTTAAACTGTCCCATCTCATACGAATTGCCGCTGAATCGCAGCTGAATAGTTATGAAATGTGCACATGACAAGACATTTATGTCAATAAAAATTCTGACTATAAGATTTCAAAAGTCAGGACGACAAGTCATGGGGAATAGAACATGTCATATTTGCCATAACAAGGTCATGCCTAATTAGCCAATCAGCTTGTAGGTCACTGAGGTAATTGGATTTTCAGGTAAAATAGAAGCAAGGTAAAATAGATAACCCTAAACATGCCAGTATTTTGTCCTGATTGTTATGTCTGCTTATTAATCTGCTGCATATATTAAAGTGTACTTCAGACTAGATCTGATCCTGAAAGCAATCATGTCCCCTCCTGGTGAGACTGCTCCGGGGGATCAGGGTCTATATTGATCGCCATAGACTACCTAATGACATAAGCAGATGAGATTGCAGATGACAAAAGTCGTGGCTGGCGGAAATGAGTTTTAACACATTTTCTTATCTAAAGCAATGGAATGATGTTGAGCATGATAAGATAGCTCATGAAGACGAGCCAGTTTTCATCACTGTTGAAAGTAATCACACATTACATACAATGCCGTATATGTATGCATTGTTTTGTCATGACAACTAAATCATGTCGCCTGAACACCCCTTTAAATATACATGTACAATGACGTAGCCAGAACGCTGGAAAACCCACATCAAAGTGAGACTACTGGTAGTTGGCAATCCGAATCGAAAAAAGATGCATATTTTTGGTTTTGTTGGCATTTTTGAGTACATTTGTTAGACCACTTTTAACATAATATTTCGCATGTGTACAAAGCCATATGGGTGGATGCCAAGTCTGAATTTGCATATGAAGGCCAGAAATTAGGTCAAAGGTCATTGAGTGCAAAAATGAGAAAATATGTACTACTGTAAAACAGCTTTATCTTTTTATATGAAAACATATATCATTTCAAGCCAAATTTTGTATGCTTATAGTTAAAAGTCTGAAAAACATTGAGAAAATAGTTTTTATAACTAAATGTTCATATGTCGACTTTAAAATGGGGTCAAAGGTCATCAAGTGCAATAATTGGAGCATTTTTACAAAGTGTGTTTCTTTTTTTTCTCTGGTCCAACAACAAGATGTTTTTTTAAACTCTAATAAGGGTAGAAGTCTTTCAGAAGGCTTAAGTTAACATGTTTATCATTAAAGGAACCCCTTTGGAAGCATCCTTTTATGGATTTTACAAAGACAAACATCGTAAGTTTTGGGCAATTCTGACGGAAATTCTCCCACAATTGGACTAAACTGAGATATATGGGCTACTTTGAGAGTTTGCTGCACCTTTCAGAAAGTAAAACTATTTTCAGTTTGGGACATGTCTTGTGGCCTTTGAAATCTATAATTTAATATCTTTGCTGTGGTCATTTTTCTATAAATCACCTGTATTCAACGTTACCCTACTGACATTGAAAATAACAGTACACACAATACAAGGCTAATGTTGATTTATTTTCATAGTATTAGTGAAACAGTTTAAGCATTAAATGTTTAAACTAGGCATAAAAATCAATTGCATACATCTCTGATATGTATTTCTGCTCGTCAGCGATACTTACGTTACATTTTATACTAAATTGCATAGAATGACTTCATAAATCACATGTATTAGAATAAGCCATGATACCTGACCTGACATATACATGATGTTGATCTATATTCTAATTGAAAATGTTCATTTTCATATATTTGAAGTTGTTTATAACTTTTAACTTGCAATGAAGTGAAATCAAGTAAATATTTAAATATGCTAATTAGTATGTAATTTGTACTGGCTCCAGCATGTAACGCATAGCTGCTTACAGGTTCATTTTTCTATTATTTACATTGCATTGGAATTGGCAAAATATCTTTCATAATGCAATCAAATTACAACTATATTAACAATAATGGATCTTAAATTGCTGCATATATATTAATGAGGTAACGTAGGTAACAAAAGGTACCTTACATAAATGGATAAAGTCAGTAAATATTTGTTAGGCTTATATAAAATTTGAGTCTGCTCTCCACAATTCGCTTACATATACTACGCACATTAGTCTTAATTTAAAAGAATGCTATGGGTTGGTCTGCAATATGTGAATGTGACATTTCTTGGTCTTACTCAATTACTTTTTGTAATCTGCTTGGTACTTTTACATTCATATTGCAGTTTTCAGATTTCTACCAATGGTACATAACGATAAAACATGCAATCTACATCATGATATAAATATTGACTTAATATCAATAATTTACTTAAAATAGCATAGCAATATTTCATACATCTAGTGGTAAGGCAGGAATTAAGGCAGGGGTAGTGCTGAGTGTCTTCTATAGCAGGTATAGGTTCTTAAAGATTGCAAATATAACATCGTAGTACAGAACCAGCATGGTTTATGTCCAAATATAGAATTTTGCATAGATCTAGTATCAAACATTTTCCTTGTACGCTGAATTCTTTTAATTTTCACTTTTCACTGTTGACAATTACATTATAAAATTAATTTATCATCTGTCCCCATTAAAATCGTCTATGTTTTGATGAACTAGATGTAATATCATATTGTAATGATGATTATCTTATTACACTCTGCAGCAATCCTGATAGAATCTATTCTGCTTGTTAATTATCTTAGACTAAGGTTGGTTGAGGTAAGGTTACCTGATCCGTGTAGCAGTCTTGTTAAACATCTGAACATATTTCATGGTAACAAAAACAACAAATCATTCGAACGTCAGTGATGCTTTATTTTAAAGATCAGCTGACTATTTTATTCTTATGCGTAAACAAAAACATGACTCCCAAAATTCACTAGTATGGTTTGCATCTCTGAAACTCACAGATTAAACTGAATTTTGAAAAAGCAGTGCCACACGCAGCTTATTTCTTTGCTTTTCTTATTCACAAGGTAGTTTGTTTTTAGTTTTGTTTTTGCACTATTTGATTTTGTAGAGCTATTTGTAACCCTAGTACATGTTTTATATATGTCCTATGAAAAGTGAGTTATGGTCCGTTTGTTGGTTTTAAAAGGTTTACTAAATTAGGCTTATTGTGATAGTCTTAAATATATATGCAAAACCATCAAAAATGTGAACAACATTGCTGACAACAGCTTGCAGAAAGCATTTTAAGCATAAACTTGCTCACCCTTGTACCTATATCCTTGCAGATATTTGTGAAGACCAACACTGTTTGAGGACTGTCTTGTATATAGTGAAAGGAAAGTAGTTCAGTTTTATTTCAAGAGTAATGCCATATTTAAACTACACATTTCGAGTATGTTACCAGTTACAAGTGCTATCCAATCTGATATATTGCATTTGTATCTACAAGCAGTAGGTGTATACATTAATGTAAGTCACCTTACCTATATGCAATCAATCCCTGTCTTAGCAAATTGTCATGGTTCACAGATAGATTCTACTCTAGAACAGGCGAGTTAACTACCTTAGGATCTTATATACATGAAGCAAATCAGAGATGTTAAACCGATTGATTATACTAGTTAATGTACATATTAGATAACCATTTCAGGACACATTTACTCTAAATACTAAGAAATGACCCCAAACCAATGGAAAACTATAAACACATCCAAATCATTAGGTTCTCCAATATGGTGAATGCCTGTGTTCCAAAGAAGTCACCAGACATCTGTTTTGGTGAAATTAAATTTGGAATAAAACTTGCATTGGCATTTTACAGTTAAAAAGAATAACATAAAGAAACACATGCCAATAACCTCATAGCATTTGATCTCTATCACCATTGCAAAAAATAATAAGCAAAATATGTTTAATAATGATATTAAGAATTGAATTTATCGACACTGAAACAATTACAATGCAATAAAAGTTGTGCTGTGAAGGACATAGATACATATTTTATGGTATCTTAAAATTAGAGGTTACCTTAAATATCAGAACTAAACTGCTTCTATAAATGGATGAATACGTTTACACAAGCAGCATAATTTGAAAGAAATGCTGCTTTTGAATCAACATCATTTCATTAATATGTGCAAATGAAAGGACACCCCTACAATTAAATGTTAAAAGTTATATGGAGAATTACCCTTAATGTCAGGGCTATTTTCATGATATACCCCACAAAACGTTGACAATGTTTTCACTGGATGGTCATTATTAGAAATGCACCTGTATATTAGCTTTATGTTATGTATGTTACCATCTGCTAATACGCCGATGTGAAGACCAATCAGAGGATATATTCCTTCCAGTATATGGTATTTACCATATTCTATCATAGTTTCAACACGCTTGATGTTTTATGAAAGGAGGTTTGGTCTTTGTGTTTTTATGAAGCTATGCTTAGTATATGCAATTAGCAGGTAGTGGCCTTGTAAAAAGTGTTTTACAAATACTCATAGATGGGAACAAACACAACAAATGGGTGAAATGAGACGAGAAATATATTTTAGTTCTATAAGCATGAGATCATGGCCAAGTCCTTCATGAAAGTTGTAGGTAGGAACATATACCTTTGAGAAATGACTCAATTTCAGATGGTTAAATGTAACGTAAGTAACAACGTAAACACATCTTATGTATAAAAGGATAGATAATTGTATAAAATGACGTATTCATACAAAGCATTAAGCAAAAAAAATATTTCTTTAAAATGAAATGGTTATTCTTAGTTGTATTACATTTTAATTGATTTTATACAGTAACATACTTTACATGCCTATTATGAATATTTGACCGCGGAAAACTGGTGAATCATTGCTTTCTAAACACGATAGACACACACCTAGCAGGATAGCAATAAAAAAAGTCTTCCATTAGGATAGAAGGGAACTTAAAATTTGAATTTTGCCCCTATATAAATAAAATATTGCTACAATTTTCACCGATTTTGCACTTAAATGACCTTTGATCCAAACACACATCATGCCCTGATGATACTGTTTGTTTATATAGCATGCCTGTATTATCCAAAAGAGATTTTGCACTACTTTGAATCATAATTTTGGATAGCTAATTGATAAAAACGCTAAAATCTGACGTATATACAAGAATTTGCACTCATTTGACCTTTGACCTAATTCTGGGACTTTGGGGCATTTCCAGACTTGGCATCCACCCCTATCCTTCTTGAAACACATCAAGATACACTTTGAGCATGGATGCCAAAATGTACTCAAAAATGCCAACAGTTTTTTTTTTCAGGCTCTGGATGGCCAACTATGGATGAAGCAGTGATTTTCTTCAATTGCGCCCATTTTCAAAATGGGAACGTCTCTTATAGGAAATAATTTGCTCCCAGAGGAAGCGAATTCTTTCCTTTAAGAGCAGTTCCTTGTTGTATGGAAAATCAGTTTAAAGACATTAGTTGACATCCCTTGAATGTTGCTATGTTTATTACGCACGTGCGTAACGCCAATGATGTAGCATCAGATCTGGAGGCATAATGAGGTCTTCCATAAAATAAAGGTACGTATGTTGTGTGTTTTCCTTAGAATTGCCTCATCAATGATTACACACAAAATAACTTTTGCAGTTGTGCTTAAACATCAAACATAAAAATGGATTATTGCAGCTTTGAAAGCGTCCTCTATGGCATAAAATATATCAGTGGCTATGTTTATTAGGTTAATATATGAAACAAAAAAGACTCGATTTTGGAAACCATTAGACTTGTCCCATTCCGTTGTGCTAATTATAAATATCTAGAAAATTGATCTTTTTCTATTTTTTATGATAATTATCTTGCGAGCACCGTCTATAAATATTCTTATGGGCTACCCATTTACAACGTTAATTATTATAAATTATCAAGAGGAGAAGTCAATTTGGTTTTTCTTATAGTCAATCATGATTTGCTTCCCTTGTATTATAACCCCTTTATAATCTGTCATAAAATATTTTGTAGATAAATACCATTTTTGACAAAATGTATTCTTGTATCTGATAGAACTATCAACATAAAAGTGAAAAGAAATGAATTTTCGAATCATTGGTTACGATACAGTCGCTTATTCGAAACAGCAATACTTGCTTTTTTATATAAGAAATGATATAAAATCCTATGGTTAGTATTCGACGGTCTGTGAAGTAGACAATACCTATAGGTTTCACAGACCTTCTAATACGGAAACCCATTCAATGTATAATTATAAAACCAGACGAGTATTACATTTACTCCAAAGGATGCGAGTATACCATTCTATTATTCTTATAGGCTACTCATTTACAACGTCAAACTCAATGCAACAATCTACTGAATCTGTTAAATTCTACTTTGTGAAAAGAATATGCAACCAAGTAAATACAAGTATGATATGGTTTGAATGGTTCATTATATATTTTGCACACACACACACACACACACACACACACACACACACACACACACACACACACACACACACTGTTCTGTTGTGCTAATTGTAATTATCTAGAAAATTGACCTCCTAATTTTTATGATAAATATCTTGCGAGTGCCGTCTATAAACAGGGAAAGAGAATTCACTCACGTTGCATTACTAATGGGCTACTCGTTAGAGGAGAACTCCATTTGGCGTTTTCTTATAGCCAATCATGATTTGCTGCCCTTGCATTATAACCCCCTTATAATCTGTCATAAAATATATTGTGGATAAATACCATTTTTGACAAAATGTATTTTTGTATCTGATAGGACTATCAAGAAATGAATTTTTGAATCATTGGTTACGATACAGCCTCTCTTATTTGACACAGTAATATTTGCTTTTAAAATAAGAAATGATTAGTCTGTCATGTCTGCTATAAAATCCTATGGTAAGTATTTGGCGGTCTGTGAAGTAGACAATACCTATAGGTACCTATAGGTATTGTCTACGTCACATACCGTCCAATACGGAAACCCATCCAATGTTTAATTATAAACCAGACAGAGTATTACATTTACCCCAAAGGATGCGAGTATACCATTCTATTATTCTTATAGGCTAATCATTTACAACGTCAAACTCAATAGAACATTCTACCGAATCTCTTAAATTCAACTTTATGAATAAACCATGCAACCAAGTAAATACAAGAATGATATGGTTCGAATAATCCATTATATATTTTGAGGGGTCAAATTACATTGAAATACTGCCCCTAGTGGTTGTTTCTATCCTACCCAAAGTGTCAAATCTGATGAGATGCAAACTTTTCAAACCTGGGTCAGGTGAGGTACTTGATTGTATCGATTCCTGATCTTTGCACACTTACTTACTTTGAACTGGTTGTTAATATAGAAAGGGCTATAATTGGACTATAAAGGGCTTTATATCTATGTGTCTTGATCCACATCTGAATTAAGGGTGAGGTTGGCGCCGTTAAACCGGTTTAAGCCCTCCAGTAAAATATTTTACTGACCGTTCCAAGGCGGTACTTCTTTTGTGGATCTTTTATGTTTTTGTTATGTCTTGTGTTTGCTATGTTTTGTGCGCGTCTGTTTATATGTGCTTCGTGGTCACCTGCTGGGAAAGGGCTGACCTCTTGGCTCTCGTTTGTGGTGTCTTCGGTGAGTTTGTCACTTTCCCTTTGGTATCCTGGGTCAGGTGTGGTACTTGATTGTATCGATTCCTGATCTTTGCAACCTTACTTACTTTGACGCAAGAAAGTAAGAAACACTGTCTTTGGGGTTTCCACCAGGCAAGGTTCAAACTGTCGCAAAACTCGCAATATCTGAAACTAGTCCAACATATACACACTTTTGCATGTTTAATGTATTAAACACATTTGATTTGTTGTAATGCTATCTGACATCATGCTTGAGACGTTGACGTCAATAACTGCAGCCTCATGAAATTGAAAACGTTAGTAACTATGTAAGAACAGAACAGACATGGCTTATGTTAGAATAATGGAAATAAAAATCCTCAATACAAGGGGATGATAAGGAGTAGCTGGATGCTGAAAGAAAACAGGGGATAGTTTTACTTATACGAGGGGCATTTGGAAAGTTCTTAGCATGGCCATTTATCTCAGTAACCGATCTACAAACCCTATCATGTTTGGTATCATTTTAAAGAGCTATATTTTATGAGGATATGATAATGCAGATACTAAAAATATTATTGTGAATACATGTACTATTTGTATACTAGAAAACGCAAAATTTCAGTGAAAAATATAAAATTTTACCTTTTGAAAAGTGTGCAGAACATTAACGATAGTTCATAAAATTAAATAATTTGTACCATTTGGAAGGCCACAATCTGGTACAGTTATTATACAATTGATGTCTGAGTTGGATGTTTCTAATAAATAAATACCGAAACAGCAATACCAAAACCGTCTAGAAAGCAAAGCAATGGGCTATTGTTTTCGCATAAAAATCGCATGTCACAATACACATATACTGTTCACAAAAAGTAGGGGATATTAGAATAGCAAAACTTATAACATTTACCAAACGAATGTCATAAACCTGAAACAGCTAGTATTAATTAGCAAAGTCATCTCACGGCCAATTTGAATAAAATTTTCAAGGATTAATTTGGTCGCGTGTTTCTGAGACAACCATGTTTAGACCAGGGGTAGCCTTTCAATTTTCACACGTGAACATCACGGTGACGGATTATGCAATTGCTATGCTTTAAAAAGAAAATATCCATCATTCAATAGTTTTTATGTTCAGAATTTGTTTTGATCTCTTTTTTTCTCAATTTCTGGAATGTGAGGCTAAAATCTGTAAATATTTAGTAAATTTTGTAATTTTTTACATTTTTGTCACCGCCCTATCTCCTAGAAATAACAATTTTGGTACGCGAAAAAAATCTTAAAAAACAAAGATGTCCATAATGCATCTTTAGCATGCATTATCGAAAGCGTTCCAAAAAATTTGATACTTTTTTGTGAAATTTGGGTCTTGACCCCTAGTTTCTTTGGTATGCCCTTAAGGTCACATTACCTAATTTTTAGCCCTCAAAATAAGCAAAATAAACTGGCTTAAACATTGCTCTATGAGAATACAAAATTATTGATGCGACGAATTAGGATTTTAATTTTTAGACTTGTTTATATCTCAGTATCCCTTACTTTTTGTCGACAGTATATTTTAAAAAATATATAACCGATTGCAGTTTGAAAAATGCTGTGCGTTGATATTTTGACAAGCACACTTTATGCTCTTTGTAATGAAACTCCCCAAAAAATCTGTTAACCAGAACAAAGGGAAGATAATTCTTATAATATTCCCATGAGGCAGAGAAAGTATAGCTAGGATTTGAGGTTTTGGTTCATTTCAATTAAAAACGGTGGTAAACAAAAAGTAAAAATAACTTGAGAGTAGAAATCAATCAATTTTGTGATGGCTAACGCAATACCATGAGAAGTTCCTATGCCGTCGACAAAATGTTAGGGGTTAAGTTACCCCACCCACTTTTTGAAAAGTAGGGGTAGCGTTATTAGGAATCATTTTCTTTAATACGGAACTAAACAAGCCACACTTTTTGTGCGACGAAATGATGTTTATGTATTGTAGGCTACAAATAAAGCAAAGAATATACTCAAGAGGCATTTTTCGTGCTCCTGTAGTGACACAATTTATAGTAAAAGTATATAGAAAAATCGAAAAAAGTCCCATTTTTGAAAGTAATCAATTTCTCTATTCGTCAACATTTTCCAAATGTAAAGGTGTAAGTCGTGCAAGCAGTGATTGCATAATATATCTTAACAAAAAAATAAGTTGGCACCAAATCGTTAATTTGTCAAACCATGATCGTAAATAAGGTCCCTAATTTTCCTTCGTTTTTACAAATATTTTGCTTAAAATTTCAACTAGTGTATGAACCTTACTCATTTTGAGCATGCGCTGCATGTGCACGTCGAGTCCCTTTTAAATAAAAGTTAAAAAATCAAGTAGCTGTTGAACTCTAGTTTCCAAAAATGTATTATTTGATAGCATTTCATAAACGCATTGTAGAGTCATGATGCCATACTTAGAACTTTCCAAATGCCCCTCGTAAATGTATTTTGTGTATTTTGTAGAAACAGTGTCTGTGGTGAAGAACACAATTAAAGAATGATTATCAGTATTGCGTAATACTATTCACCACATGTGGCACCAGAACCTGGAATAAAACATGATGGGCATACTTCAGAGGATTGTAATTTCAGTCTTTCATATCAACTTTAAATTTTTAAAATGACAATGGAAAGTTTAGAAACGTTAAAATGATAAAATACAAAGATTATTACAACAAAACATTCTGCATGTAAAGTACTGTTGTCGGAAGATCTTCAAAATGGAAATGTTTCTGGACTTGCCGTAAGACTTAATCATGTAAATAAATGTATACATGAAATAAACATTAATTGTCATGGTTTAGAAAATATACACAAAAAATGACATTGTGGTCACCTGCTGGGAAAGGGCTGACCTCTTGGCTATCATTTGTGATGTCTAATTGTAAACGGTTGTCATTTTTTACCATTGGTATCCTGTGTCAGGTGTGGTGCTCAATTGTATCGATTCCTGATCTTTACCCTCTTTATTACTTTGATTGCATTATTTCAGCAATTGGCGTCATAGTCTGCCAGCCCATAACCCGTACGATAACCTCTGATGGCAGTTTTTGTTAATGCTCGGTATCCATGCTAGATATGTTCCTTTGGCTATGACAAACGTGGCGTGGGTGGATGCCAAGCGTGAATTTGCGTTTTAAGGTAACTACGAGGTCAAAGGTCAAACAAGTGCATTCTTACAAATCCGTACAAAACCGTTCCACTATTGCAAATTTTCATACTAAAACTTTATTAATCTTCAAAAAAGTAATTGCTCAATTTGTATATTAATAAGACTGATATATAACGAACTTCAAGCAGTAATACATAAAACGCATGCAATAGTATTGCGAATAAACGTTCTAAATTTAGAAGTTTAAGCTTGCCATTCATAACAAAATTTTGATGACATATGAGGGGCCCCCAGGGGTTTTGGGGATCAGGGGAGAATGGCTTTTTATTTTCAGTGCCTTTGTTGTTTGCATCCTTCTCTCGCCGAGGCGAAAAAAAGACATTTAGTCATAAGTATTCAATTAATTAGAAATGTTATATGAGAGCGCCTTCCCCATTACCTATTTATATTCATATAAAATATAAAGTGTGATTGTGGTATTTCAGGGTCATACTCACCTATTTTTGTCGCAGGTTACTACGTCTCTGCTCTGTCAAAAAGATCACATTATATAATACATGTAAATTAATTAAATGAAACAAATGCCAAAAATAATTCAACTAGTTGGGTTAGGTATGTCACAAGGATCAGTATACATTCATCAGTTTACGTTGAATCCAAAGGTGACACTTATCAGAAATATTAAACGCCTTCGCTAATACCCAACCCAGATTTTATAGGCTACCACCAAACATCACGCACGACCGCATTTTGTTGACCACTGACATTTTTATAATTTATACAAGCATATTGTAATGTTCTATTGTATCTCCCTAAATGTAAATATCAGTGTGTTTGGAACATTACATAACGACCTTTTTGCTAAGTATATCCATCGGGGGTGTACATCAAGTCTGATCAGCGACATTGCTGCTTAACGGCTATCAAAAATAGTAAGTGAGTATGATCAGGAAATACTACAATCACAAACCACAGACAACCCCATGGCACCGCGTGGAAGAGCCGCTCAACCATCACGAGACACCAGGAAGACAAAATAATAAAAAGCAACCAGCTCTCTCTTCCCCATGAAGATGATTTCAATACTAGAATGGACATAAAGTAACGTAAAACAAAGAACAATTACAGACTCCCAAAATGGGAGTAACAATAAACAAAAAGTCAACAACAACAGAACCATCGCCTTAGAACGGACAGCAGCCTAAGCCACCGGGGGGGGGGGGGCTTAAATGCATTTTATGGGTACCAAATGTCACCGGTCGTGAGATCGGTCCTTCGGAATGACGAATACAAACTCGAATATAGCCAATATATGTTTTAATAATGAGTAGCAACCATGGCATCAACTAGTCCGGAACCTGGAACAATAATATATTCTTAAGGAATAAAGAAACGCAACAGACAAAAATATATTTTTTGCGTGTTTAAATGACGGCTTGGTAAAATCTCTTTTGAAAATTTCTTATTGAGTATTTATAGCGTGTGATGAAATACCAAAACGTCATTTTAACGCTACATTTTACGCTACAAGATGAAAACATATAAAAACGTAAAATGTGACGTTAACGTCAGAATAAAGATCAAGAAACCCCATCTTTTCCATGTTTGGTTATTTGACGTCGACTTGACAATGTGCAAACTAAACAAACGTCCAATCATATTCCAAATTCAGTCAAATATTGCGCCAAAACACGCTACTTGAATGGCAAGATACACAATGGTAGTGAATAAACGATAAACGTTACTTAGAGCCGTCGGGTTTGGGTCGCTGGTGAATATACGTGATAAGATAAACCTAGAGACATCAGAACATGCTTTCTTGGGAAAAACTGACTTCTCAGATACCGTAGAAATACGCTGGTAAGGTGTTTATATTGACGTTAGCCAAGCAAAACACGGCACAATGCAAGAGAAAACATCTGATTACATGCTGAGAGTGGTCACCAAACTTGTAAACTGTAACCTAAACTTTGTCACTGGACCATTTTATCATTAGAAAATCACACAAACATCATGGAAACCATTAAAACGTAGGATGTCGAATTTTGACGTCAGAATTGAGGTTTTTTGACGTCTGAAGATTTCAAGTCATAATTCTTGAACAAAACGTCCTTGTAATGAATAAATATCAAGCAGAAACTAAAGTTTACGCGTTTTACGCAGTATTCAGAGTTGACGTTAATGACGTTAAACCGTTTCAGAATCCTACAGAAACGTCGCCATTTGATCATTTCCTTGATCCGCAATCTATGCCAAGACTTTTTAAAACAATAAACCGATGGTTGATGCAAACTTTGCTTTTATTGACCCTGTTTCAGCAGTTTTCTACGGGGGTCAGGCTCGTTACGTGCATACCAAAATGATTACGTAATCGATACTTACGTTGAACCTGCTATAACTTGACGGACACATACTGCTCTTATGGATAAATATCATTTGCACTAAAAGCTTGCATCATATTGTATGTTTACAATGACTCGAAGTGTTTGTTGCGTTTCTTTATTCCTTAAGTATATATAAAATATATTAAATATGAGCTCTACAGAAAGTATAGAACTTATCTGTTCAAGGTCTTTATGGCAAGTGCCGTACAAAATAGGCCTTTGCAACGCATACCCTAAAACCTAGTGTTATCATCCAAGAACATAGATTGTGTAAACTCATTGGAAACGTCTCGCAGAGATGCTTCCAAAGAGTGTACCCAGTCCAGATTCAATATGGTGAAACAGGAAGCGAATAATGTACAAGGCATTGGAATTTAAATAGGAATTTGGCTGCCAAGACAAGTTACATGTAACATTCAACAGGATAATGGGTCGGATTTATAAAATATTCAGAAATCCTGCAGTTTCATTTACAAAATCACATGACAGCGATACTTTACAAAATACAATTCACATATTTCCTAATACAAAACTATGAAATACAATATGTACATACCTGGAACAATAATATATATATAATATATTAAATATGAGCTCTACAGAAAGTATAGAACTTATCTGTTCAAGGTCTTTATGGCAAGTGCAGTGGTGCATATTAGTGAAGCATGCATTTTAGCTCAAAAGATCATGCCATAGGCGACAAAGGCTTTATTCACAGGTAGCTCACACCCCTTATAATCAGAATACAGGTAAAGTATCTGCAACGGCACACCACCCCGTATAACATGTACGTGTTGGGTAACTCACCTAAATATAGCGGCTATTACACAAATCTTCGCCCTAGATTCTGCTGTAACAGTTGTTGAACTACAAGAAATGTTCAGCTCGCATGGAGGCCTTCTATCTAATGCAATCTATTAACTAATGCAAGACAGCACACTTTCTATACATGAGTTGCGTAGACTTTATAAGAAAATAACATAGTTTATACAATACAACTTCCGTAAAACAGACGTGACGCAAAAATAGCGAAACAGACATGAATTGCACCACAAATAATGACGACAAGAATGAGGTCAATCGACAGGGGATACACGCAAATATCCGCACTTACATTAAATACTGCATCTTATGGCATTTTTTTGACCTTGACCGTTGTCGTCAAGATGATAAAAGCAATACAAAGCCTTTACTTTCATCTCAATCCAAGATACAGTAAAACCTGCGAAAAATGGTCACTCTCAAAAAAGACCAAAATTGTTTTTTTAAGCCCAATTATTGCTAAATGTAGGTCAAAAGTATTGCAGAATGCTCCAAGGGGAGCATTCTGCAATACTTTCTACCTTCATTAAGCCACCATATGTCATTTAGATCTTTATTTTGTCTATTTTGAGTGGTCGTTTTACACATGTTTTCTTTACATTGACTTTACAAGCCATACAAATTATAATTTAATCGGTTGTCCTTGACGTTTGACTTGGACACAAATAGTTGTCAGTCATCTACCCATCTCAAGGAAACATTGTATCAATACGAATGTTTTCAAGCAAAAAGCATTTGAAGCCAAACGCCTCATTTCATATCTAGTTGACCTATACTTTTGACTCAATAGACTGATTATACAGCCAAAACGAGTTAAGTTCACCAATTCTGTTATTTGTGTGTCCCATTCACATTTTAGCATTAATGTAAACAGTGTATTTTCTAACTTTTTAATGTTTATAAGTTTAGTTTAGGTTTATGTCTTGACAATCAAGTAAAAGAAAAGCAATGTTAATGGTCAATAGTCATTCCTTATGACGTTTATAAACAGCAAGTGCCCCCAAAATTGCCAAAAAAGCTGTCCCATCGTCATAGTATGTACTTTTAAGAATGTATTATGCTCAAATGGTTGTTTTTATAAGCAGTTTTCAACTTTATTTTAATGACACACATATATACCTTTCATTTTCAACTTTATTTTAATGACACACATATATACCTTTCATTTAATGTCCCTCATTTGGCTGAAAAGTGAAAAACATTTTTTGTTGTATTGATGATTAATGTCCCATAATCTAATGTGAATTACGTTACCAATTTAACCATCTCACACATTACACAACATGCATGTTAAGCTCACATCAAACACCTCTATGTCAAGAGGATTCATATGTGCATGGACAAAAGAAACGAATTGGGGGAAAAATTTGTTTATTTTTCGCAGATGAAAAGATATCTGAGGTTGTCTAAAAAATCTGCAGTTTTGTGAATTACGTTACCCTATGTGTATTATTTGTACAAGAAGAGGTACATATATTGCAATTGAAGCCAATGAAAGAACTATAACCCAACTATATAGCAAACCATACAAAAAACTACAAGAAGTTGTTTGCATAGAAAAAAAATAAGTGGAAACATAAATTTGTGAATTACATTACTGTGAATTACGTTACTACAATTTTACTAAAATCTAAATACCTCTCTGAGGCATACACTAGCTGAAAAAAATGATTGTTTTTAATCAAAGCAAATCCGTCCCAGCTAATATAGATCAATTTAAACCATATTGCCGTTGTCACTTTATTTTAACAAGGATTTACCTATATGCTCTGGGTACATCAACTCACCTATTCATGTAACTTACAAAGATACTCATTACATCAACACACCATATGCAAAGTAATCTGTTTGAAAAACAAAATTGAATAGTATAACTCTCTAAGGGATTGTTCGTATGGATTTGGAAATGAGCTGGATTAAACATAGGTAACGTAATTCACAAGTAGGTAACGTAATTCACATTCTACGAAAAAACCTAGATTAAATCAAAGGGCCAAAGGCAACAAATCGACGATGATTATAAGTTTCTGACTTGTTGTTCAACTGTTATTTTCTCTTTTTCAAATAATTTTTATCTCGTTGCTGCTACCACTGGAGGTTTATTGGTGAGTTTATGTGTATACTTTGAAATTGACAATCTCGCTTTTGCATCCTGGTCCATTCCAGTTGATCACAGTGACCTCAAATGTTCTCATAACTTACTATGTTGATAACTTCTATGATTTATATGATAGATAAAATTATTAACTTGAATTTATACCTTCTTATCTCCAATTAAAAGTGAGCAAATAAGCTATGTGAATTACGTTACATTTTGACATTTTTCTGAGAAGGGCGAATCTTTGTGAATGATGTAAACTTTGCATTTATGTAATTTAAATACGTGAAAAGGCATTTATTGAAGTTAGATTATTTATTCTGCATTGTCTTAGTTTGTAGTGAGCCAAAACAAGTTTTCAAATATAAAGAATATTTAAAATCATTATTCTATAATCATATCTTAAAGTGTTATTCCAACAAGATTAATGAAACTAGATGCATCAGCTTACTTCCAATGGGCAAAGGATGATGTAAAAAGCGTTAAGCAACATACTAGAAACTGATATTTTGCAGAAAACTATATGTTTCTACGCAGGAAATAAGACCAGAGTGTAAGGTATGTGAATTACGTTACCGACCTTTTGGCTTAATGTTCTTTGTACAAGAATACAATTTATTATTTCCAATACCAAAGAAGAATGTTATTTTAATATTCATCATCTACTTTTTCAAAACCAATATTTTTTTCTGGTCAACTCTTCAAATTTGATGAATACAATTAAAACAATAATTGTACTCAAAGAATTACAGTTGAATTCCACTGTCAATTCATAACAAACCTGCTTAGATCATGCTGAGAAGCAAAAACATGATACAACTTCTTTATAATAGGCTTATTTAATCAACAAGAGATCCAAGTAGAAGTGCATGCTATAAAAGCTCTTAAATATTTCAGTCTTGTAAGAAATTTGGTATGTACAAGTATACTTCCTCACAGTAACGTAGTTCACATTCGAATTCAGTGGTGCTCTTTGTGAGACTGAATGAATTGAAATTTTTGGATGAGCACTTTTTTTAGACATCATTATCTAATTGACATATACCAATAAGTAAAAAAAATAACATAGAAATGAAAATATAAGCCAAAAAAATTGTGGGACAAAAATTGGCTGCAATTGGTGAACTTAACTCGTTTTGGCTGTATAAGTGATTTGACCTTGAACATTGACTCTAATGTCATAGCGGTATTCTGATTCACACACCATCAGCAATGATAGTGTTACAGAGTAACACCCTCTGTCAACAATGAAAGAGGAGTTCGCGTTACAAGCCATAAAACTAATTTTAAGTATATCTGACCTTGACTTTTGACTTCAAGAGCTTATAGGTGAACAGAAATGAATATTGTAATCTATACATCATAGGCATCTTTGTGCCAAATATATATAACACCCTCGGTCAAATAAGAGAAGTTCAGATAACATGTCATATTACATGTACTGAATTTTAGTACTTCTGATCTCCAAAAAAGTAAGTGAATATGATCAGGAAACACCAAAATTACATAATGCAGAGCAACCCACCACACCGTGATGAAGAGCCACGAAACATTTATAGTAACAATACACCAGTAAGACAATAATAGCAAAGAAACCAGCTTCTCTTCCTCTTCAAGATGATTGCAAAACTAGAATGGACACAATGTAATGCATAAAAAACAAAGACAAATACAAAACTCCCACAAACAATGGGAAGTACATTAAACAATCGATCAACAACAACATAACCTTCGCCTTTGAACGGACAACAGCCTAAGCCATTGGGGAGCTTAAATGCATTTTACTACCGCTAAATATTCGCCCTATATTCTGTTGTAGGGATTTGTTAGCAAAAATATCTTTAACTCGCATGGAGGCTTCCTAACTAATGCAATATATGCGCTACGGTTAGCCCGGCCAACAACTAGCACCAGACACCACTGGGTACTGCGTTCCCATATGGTGTGGTGATTTCAATGAAGGATTCAGATTAAGGCTTTGACACTGGAGTCAAATGTCTTGGTCAAATACATACAAATACAAATCTTACACATATTGATACGAGCCCTTTCATTTTTGATAGAGTATGTCCACATAAAACATATATTAAGATAGTACATTAGAATGTGGGGTTTCAGAGAACCTTGGTATCAAAGGTGGAGGTCAAAGATACGTAGCTCGCAACATGAACTTCTGTATTCTTTGATAGAGGTGCTATGAATGCATATGACCTATATAAAGTATCAAGTTGTTTGGCTTCTAATGCCACTCCTTTTACCGTTTCTATGGAGGATATTTGTATTTCGACACTGTCTGTCTGAGGTATGTAGATGAAACTCTCTGTGTTCCAGTCAAATGTCAAGGGCAAAATACTTAAAATTCAAAAATAATAAATTGAGTACATTTTGTACTAGTTTATATAAAGATAGTTTAATCACTATGTATTTTGCACACTAATTGCCTAAGGTGTGTAGATGTCATCAATGGTTTCAGACTGCTGCTATGACCTTGATTCAAATGTCACAACCAAAATATTTGCATTAAGAACAATTGAAAGAGAAAGCGTTACGAGGCATAATACAGGTTAATAAAAATGCTTGATCTTTACCTATGGCTCCAAGTTCATTTCGGTGACCTGAAACATTTGCTGTAACCTACACACCTGGAGCAATTATTATACTAAAACGAGTAATATCCATAAAAATGAAAAAGGAATTGGAACTACGATCCAAAAGACATTTTTTGAATATATTTGATCTTGACCTTTGACTGCAAGGTCATGACCGTGATCTGGAACTGCTGTTGTATTCAATACACCACAGGAATCATTGTTTAAAAAAATGAACACCCTTGATAAAAGTGTAAGAGTTTTCATTACAAGCCGTAGACAGGTTTTAATTATACTTGACCTTGTCTTTTATCTCCAATGTGATATTGGTGATCTAAAATAGTAAGTGAGTATGATCAGAAAATGCCACAATCACAAACTGCAGACAAACTCAAGGCGTCGTGAGGAAGATCCACACAGCAATCATGAGACACCAGACAGTCAAACAAAGCAAATCAACCAGCTTTCGAGCTCTCTTCCCCATCGAGATGATTGCAGAACTGGCAAAGTAACGCACAACAAAACATAGAACAATTACAAAATCCCACAATGGCAGTAACAATAAACAACAAATCAACAATAACAGAACCACTGCCTTAGAACGGACAGCAGCCAAAGCCACTGGGGATGGCGGCGGTAGAACGTCTCCCTGCCCTTCACTATAGTGTAGATTTATTTTCATGTCCTTTTGGATCATGGGTTTCATTGTGGAACTTTGAAACTATTAGAGGGTCACTGATGAAGCCTAATTGGCAGAAACTAGCTAGTCTGGCCCAGGAAATATGCACAATCTGGTTTCAGTTCTTTGGTGCAGTCTTTGCATCCAAAGGATACCCTTTTAAGAACATATTTGACTTCACTACAGCTGGTGACTGGGACTGTGTGGTGGCAGTAGAACGTCTCCCTGCCCTTCACTATAGTGTAGATTTTATTTTCTTGTCCTTTGGGATCATGGGTTTCATTGTGGAACTTTGAAACTATTAGAGGGTCACTGATGAAGCCTAATTGGCAGAAACAAGCTAGTCTGGCCCACGAAATATGCACACTCTGGTTTCAGTTCTTTGGTGCAGTCTTTGCTTCCAAAGGATACCCTTTTAAGAACATATTTGACTTCACTACAGCTGGTGACTGGGACTGTGTGGCGGCGGTAGAGCGTTTACCTGCCCTTCACTATAGTGTAGATTTTATTTTCTTGTCCTTTGGGATCATGGGTTTCATTGTGGAACTTTGAAACTATTAGAGGGTCACTGATGAAGCCTAATTGGCAGAAACTAGCTAGTCTGGTAAACGAAATATGCACACTCTGGTTTCAGTGCTTTGGTGCAGTCTTTTCTTCCAAAGGATACCCTTTTAAGAACATATTTAAATGCATTTTACTGCTATCAAATCTTCACCCTAGAATCTACTGTTGTTAACTATTGAAATGTATTATCATAGAGAAACAATATAATCAAACTAACGCACTATGATGATACAGAGAAAAGGGCTCACGACTCACAGATAGTCTGTGTGGTAATTAACACACCATAGGCAATCATTGTGCTAAATATGAACATATTTCTTTGAACTATGAAGAAGGAGATTTTCCTACGAGACGTACGACAGATTATAGACATATTTGATTTTTACCTTTGACTTAAAGGTCATATCAGGTATCTTTGTTTGTTTGTTTTGATGCTTTACGTCCCAAGTCAACAGCTATGGTCATTGCGGGACGGTCAGTTCACCTAACCACACTTTTTCCTGGGCAGGCTTGAACAAGCGGTTAACCAGTACTATTTGTGCACATACTTTCGCTTGTAACTGACAAACAAACCTTCTTGAATGAATCAGCGGAAGGGAGGAGAATGACCATAGAAATTATTTCATGATCAATCTCCACGAAAGTATAGGACCGGGCCGGAATCGAACTCGCGGCCCAAGGTATCTGAATCTTTTGTAATCTACACACCATGGACACTCGTTGTACCAGAAATGACCCTCTTGGTCCAAAATGAGGCTGAGCCAAAAACAGGTTTAAAGTACATTTGACATTGGCCTTTGATTTAAATGCCATATCCGTATTCTGAGAACTAAGTTGTAATTTTAACAATATAGACAATCATTGCACCAAAAATGAAAAAAATGAACACCATCCATTAGAGGAGCAGCTCAGGTTACAAGTCATATTTACAAATTTAAAGTAAACTTGAAATCATTAAAATAATTTCCCATTATAAAAAGATTGGCAAAAAGATAACATTAATGTATTGCAACAGACTGCATGCTTGGTGGTCAACCCAATCATGATTGGTAACTTTGCTTTTCTCTTTAATTGCACGCCGTTGAGTCGAACTTCAGACTCTATGACGGTTCTGACGGTGAGTTTGTCACTTTCCCATTGGTATCCTGGGTCAGGTGTGGTACTTGATTGTATCGATTCCTGATCTTTGCAACCTTACTTACTTTAAAGACATCTATTGATGAGATGGTAGGGGCCTGATGCTTTGGCTGTTTGTCGGGCCCACCGGGGTTTACCTGTTCGATTTCTTTTGCTCTGGTATTCCGTTTTATTTACTTTTGAGTCCATATCTGTGATTTATCTCATTGTTATATCTTGATTTATATGTTCTAGGAGATGCATTGATAAGTTAGGGGTCTTCATGCAAACCAAATATATATTTGTCTTGATGCACATCTGAATTAAGCGTGAGGTTGGTGCCGTGAAACCGGTTTAAGCCTTCCCGTGAACATTCCATTGACCGTTCAAGGCGGTGATTCTTTTGTGGATCGTTTTTGTTGGTTATGCTTCATGTTGGTGTGTGTTGTAATGTCGTGTCTGTTCTTTGTAGCGTAATGGTCATCTGCTGGGAAAGGGCTGACCTCTGGGCTTTCGTGTGTGTTGTGTTTTGTCACTTTCCCAAATGTGTCTTGGCCCACATCAGAATCAAGCGTGAGGTTGGCGCCGTTAAACTGGTTTAAGCCCTCCATTAAAATATTTTACTGATCATTCCAAGGCGGTACTTCTTTAATGGATCTTTTATGTATTTTTTCTGTCTTGTGTTTGCTTTGCCTTTGTGTACGTCTGTTCATATGTGCCTTGTTGTCACCTGCTGGGAAAGGGCTGACCTCGCGGCTCTCGTTTGTGGTGTCTAACTGTGAGTTTGTCACTTTCCCTTAGGTATCCTGGGTCAGGTGTGGTACTTGATTGTATCGATTCCTGATCTTTGCACCCTAACTTACTTTCATTCCATACAGTTTACACGCGTGGATCCAGAGAGTCGACAGGAGGTCCCCCCGGGAAATCACAAGTTGCTGTATGTTTCCTTAGAAATAGTGAGTATGACCAGGAAATACCACAATCACAAACCGCAGACAACCCCATGGCACCGCGCGCAAGGAACAGCCAGACAACCATCACAAGACACCAGGAATTCAAATTTAGCAAAGTAACCAGCTCTCTCTTCCCCATCAAGATGAATACTGATGCGGATCCGCCTCGAGGTCCGTACGGTCCTGGTGACTATAACACTAAACAGGACCTTACCATTACCCGAAGGAATGTTCTGCATCCGCCTACGGAACATGGCAAATTTACGACAACTGTACAGTTATACGATTTCGTCGAACAAACATCAGAATACTCTTCCCCATTTCACCCAGGGTTACCGGATCTAGCAACTCTGGTGGTCTACGAACTCGGAAGAGAAGAGCAAAGAAAAACTAGAACAACAGCATCGCATTTATGGTAATAGGACACGAACACCATATCCCTGATCGTTTTGCCTACGTGCAGACGCTTTAGATTGCGGTTTACATGGTTAATGAAGTAACATTTCTGAACTTACATTCGATCCCATGTCTATTTTACACACATTTCACCATCCACAAAAATTATTTCTAAAATTAACCCACTTTCGTGGTTTTCTACCAATCAGCTGGCTGTAAGATTTCCCACGGTTTATAAAGGAATGCGACAAAAATATTGCCTGAGGACAGCCGTCTCAATGAATGAATGATATATTCACATGTATCAACATAATTGAGCCGCGACATGAGATTTCCAACAATGTGGTATGTGGGACCAGCAAAGGCTCAGACCAGCCTGCGCATATGCGCAGTCTGATCAGAGCCTTTGCTAGTCGTTTGAAGACTCTATGAATATTAAGCTACTGACCAAACATCATTTGGAGTTTCTATGCTTAACAGGAGGCTGCAATGGCTTGTCTGAGTCTACACTTGTCAAAAAGCCACATTGTTGGAAATCACGTGTCACGGCTCATAGCTTGGCCTTCGTTAGGTTGAAATGATAGAGATGAGATCATGTTTAGTTTTAGAAATAGATAGAGGATCTAACATGAGCATCATGCATTGGTGAATATATCAAAAACGAGTTGAGGGAAAGGTGGTAAAATGCGAGCCTTGCCGATCATTTTATTGCTATTTCGCTACGAGTTTAATAAATTCGACAATACAGGAGCACAAATGTTAGGTTCGAATTGAGCCGTGGCATGTGATTTCCAATAATGTGGTTTGTGCGACCAGCAAAGGCTCAGACTTGTCAGAGTCTATGTCAGTCACTTAAATATGCTTTGACTGTTAAACTACTGACCTAACATCATAAGGAGCTTCTAGGTTTAAAAGAGGGCTGCCCTGGCTCGTCTGAGTCTACACTTCTCAAAATGCCACATTGTTAGGTATCACATGTCACGGCTCAATTTTTATCATGTGGCTTCGGTTAATCTTGTAATCGCGTTCATGGCGTGAACATTTTGATTTTGTCATTATGTACGCAACATCGTTATTGACGTCATTAACAAACCGTTCCTCAATATGTGAACCACAAAAGTGATTTTAACACATGGTGTTATATCACTCCCAGATGCGACGTCGTGTGATAAATGTTAATAAACCTGTTGTTAGTAGACACTATGAAAAAACTGAAGCTGGTGGGCTGACCACATGTTTGCAGGAATCTTATATATATTGCATCCTTAATGGAATTTCCCACTCTTACCAATTGGACAAGTCCATTTCAGATAAAAGGGTTGTTGGATGATAATAATTGTTACGTTGCGCAGCTAGGATTAATGTTCTTGCTCAAGGACACAACGCAGTGACGCCGGTGAGGCTCGAACCCGCGGCCCCTCGGTCTCTAGTCAATCGCTCTACCACTGAGCCACTGCGCTCCCTAACTAATAGTATGGGTAGACGCAAATGAGAAACCCCGAGTAAAGGTAGCCTATATAAGCAATTAACCACCCTTGGTGGTTGAGCATGCTTTTCCACCGACGGAGTTTGCTGGCTTGTTGGCTCACGTTATATTTGGTAGCAGTGTAGGGGTAATGTAGACTGCCAGACAGGAGTTGCCTTACCCATGTATTTCCAAAGCCAAGTCTCAGGTCGGGACTTTTCAGAGGGTAAAGTAATGTGATTTTGTTTTGTTTGTTTGTTTGTTTGATTTGATTCTTTACGTCCACTCAACAATCTTTCAGTTATGCGGGACGAGTCTTCCTTGGTTGAACCAGTACTAAGCTAGGATAAATGTGTCTTGCTCAAGGACCACAACGCAGTGACGCCGGTGAGGCTCGAACCCGCGGCCCTTCGGTCTCGAGTCAAGCACTCTACCACTGAGCCACTGCGCTACACATAAAGTAATGTGACGGTGCGCAGTCACATGTGTTCGTTTGTTTGTTTGATTTGATTCTTTACGTCCCACCAACAGTCTTTCAGTTAAACAGGGACGGGTCTTCCTGGCTTGAACCAGTACTAAGCTAGGATAAATGTGTCTTGCTCAAAGACCACAACGCAATGACGTTGGTGAGGCTAGAACCCGCGGCCCCTCGGTCTCGAGTCATGCACTCTACCACTGAGCCACTGCCCTACCCTACAGTCACATGTGTAATATGTTGGTACACGGTGTTAGTTGTACGGTTATTTGAATATGCAAATTAGAAACCCTATTGTTTGTGATGCGAGTAAAGGTAGCCTATATAAGTACATGTAATAAACTACGTTGATAGGTGAGTAATATGCTTTTCCACTGACGAAGTTAACTGGCTTGTCGGCTCACGTTATATTTGGTGGCAGCGGAGGGATAGACTTAACTGCGGGGCTGTACCTTCTCGAGCTGAGACTTCTCGGAGGGAAAGTAATATGACTGTTCGTTGGTACGAGGGTCATTTTTATGTTCGTAGAATCGGGCTGTATCTCAACAAATGTATATATATTTTGAAAGGTCTAGCTTCTGTCTATCAACTGATATAAAGAAGCTCTAGCGATAAGGCGTATATTTTCCCTAGTTGACATGATTACAAAAGCTTAATTTTCAAATAGCCCTAATGATTTTAAAATCCGTCTGTTTGGGTAGTTAGCATCAAAATGCGTTTCAAGCGATTCGTCATTTACAAAGCCTTGAAAACTTGCGCTTTCTACTCTCACCCCTCATTTTACGTCTTTTTACTGGGTGTCGTTTAGACCAGAATTTTAGTAAATCCATTATAGGTTTTCAAAAAGTAAAAATACTAAATTATTAAGGATACAAATGTCCTTCGTTTCCAAAACTTTGCAGTATTCCTTCTGCGCATGCGTACGAAATATACTTTAAATTGTGATATTTGTCATTGAAAAGATGAAATTGGTGTCTTTTAGTTTTTGTTTTTAGATGCTTTCCCCCCTAGACCCAGGATGCCCTTTGGACAATTGAACGTCATTATATAAATATACAACATGTGTGAAGGGCGTCTTGGGTCTAGGGGGGGGGGGGAAGGGTTGTATAAGCGAAAGAAGACATCAATCATCTGACAAAAATAGACCACTTTGCAAGATGGTCGTTTTTATTGTACACCAACTGTATAAATATATATAATATATACTCTATCGTGATAAAAGTAGGACGATTGTTTACCTTAGTTTAAAGGTCTATTTCCCACACATGTTACTGAATATCGAGCACAGTTGATGATCAAAATAAATTCCCATTCAAAATGAAGTAGATATATTACATGCATTTAGGAAAACCCGTTTTAAATATAAAAAACTAGCGGACAAGGGTACATAGACGGCTCGTCTATATGTATTAGTTGAGTGTGCCTAGTGTCTCCAGTCGTTATTTCAACAAAATAAATAGCCCGCCTTATCCCTAGAAATTCTTTCTAAGGATAAGGCGGGCACTTTCCCTAAATAAGACGTTCGTTTTATTTTGTTGAAATAACGACTGGAGACACTAGGTACACTAAAAAAATACACATATTCAATGTACCCTTGCCCGCTAGTTCGTATTATTAAAACGTGTTTTCCTAAATGCATGCAATATATCTACTTCGTTTTGAATGGGAATTTATTTTGATCATCAACTGTGCTCGCTATTCAGTAACGCTCCATGACGTCATTAATATACGAAATAAGGGATTTTAGCACTCCCTAGGCTATTTATTTTCCAGTTCATTTCTAAAAGAACAAAAGTATTGACTTTGTTTAGGAATGAAAGTTACCATAACACTTCCATCTACTATATAAACAAGAAAAAATATAGTATAAGCACTTTACAGCTAACACATTAAGCCACATTCTAAATAGTAAGTGAGTATGATCAGGAAATACCACAATCACAAACCGCAGACAACCCCGTGGCACCGCGAGGAAGAGCCGCTCAACCATCACGAGACACCAGGAAGACAAATAAACAAAGCAACCAGCTCTCTCTTCCCCATCTAGATGATAGCAATACTAGAATGGACATAAGTAACGTAAAACAAAACATAGAACAATTACAGACTCCCATAATGGGAGTAACAATAAACAAAAATTCAACAACAACAACAGAACCACCGCCTTAGAACGGACAGCAGCCTAAGCCATCGGGGCGGGGGGGGGGGGGCTTAAATGCATTTTACTGGTACCAGATCTTCGCCCTAGATTCTGCTGTTGTTGAAGCACAAGAAATGTTCAGCTCGCATGGAAGCCTTCTAACTAATGCAATGTATGATCATGGAGAAACACTCTAATCAAATTACCACACCAAGATGAAACAAAGAAAAGGGCTCATGACTCACAGATAGTCAGAAAAGCCCGTATCCAACTCTACTTGTGTCAACTTTTACAATAAAAGTTGTTATGCCTACTGTACAATTTGCTGAGGTTCCAAATAAATCTTCCATATCCAATAATTGTTGCGCATATGCTATAATGGTCATGTAATATTGTAGCACTTAGTGTGTACTTTATCTGCAGCAAAATTTTCAGAAGCTGTGTATGTCTATGGACTCATTTTCATACAATTTTTACTAATGTTCTGTCAGAGACTAAGTCCATAAATGTATATTTCTACCATATTCCAGTGTCCGATATATAGGTATGTCTTTGTCTCTTGGAAGTCATTAAAGTAATGCATTTTGAAATAATTTTAGGTTGTATGTATGCATAAAATCTTAATCTTTCCAAATATATAAATAAAGCTTCCTTGTCACCTGCACAGCTCATTCAAACATTAATATCTTCTGTTAAAACATAAAAGAGGGGATAATACTACAATCCATAGCCTGATTTAATTTATATTTGACCCTGACCTTTTACTCGAAGGACATACATGTATTAGCGTTATCTTCTTCACATCATAGGGAATTAAATCATTGTAAAAACTATGAGCCACTTCCATAAAAAATGAAAGAAGAGTGAGACAGATTTTAAGCATATTTGATATTTGACCTTTGTCTCATAGGACATAGCGGTAACCTAAATTCTTCTTCACATTCCATACCCAATTATTGTGCTAAATATTAATACACTATATCATGAATTAAAAGATGAGTTAAGTAAAGAGCCGTAACGCAGAGTTTGTGTACCTTGAAGTCATATCAGTGATCTAAAAAAAAAAACTCATTGAAATCTTCACATCATAGGCAAACCGTGTGTCTAATATGAACACCATCCACCAAAATTGTAAGTGGGTTTGCCGTTACAATACATAAAAACTGATTCTAGTTATATTTGACCTTGATCTATGACGCCAAGGTCATACTGGTCCTGTGAAATCCTCGTTATTATCTACTCAGACATCCAAAACAATCGTTGTGCTGAACACTCAAAAAATGAGTACTAGCTTTAAGCCCTCCAGTAAAATATATTTACTGACCGTTCAAAGGAGGTGCTTCTTTTTTGATCATTTATGTTTTTTCTGTCTTGTTTTGTAATGGTTTCGTGCGCGTCTGTTTATTGATGCCGTGTGGTCATCTGCTGGAAAAGGGCTGACCTCTTGTCTCTTGTTTGTGATTTCTAATTGTGAAGTTTTCATTTTCCGATTGGTATCCTGGGTCAGGTGTGATGCTTGATTGTATCGATTCCTGATTTTTGCCATTTTTCTTACTTTTATTTTAAGTATATAAATTTTGATTCTGGCCATTGAATCCAAGGCCATAGCTGTGGTCTAAACCTGCGTTGCCATACCATAAACAGCCATTGTGCTAAATATGAATACCCAAAGAGAAGTTCGCGTTTAGTAAGAAGAGGGAGAAGCTAGTGGAACTTTTGCCACCCTTTGAAATATAATCTTGTACTTGACGGGAAAATGATGCTTTTAAGCTTATTACGAGAACAAATCAGTTATTTGAGACAAAACACGCATTTTTTCTTTCGATGAAGGTCGTCATATTATCACATGGATATTTAAGACACTTCCTTAAAGTTAATCACATTGGAAACGGGTAAATATTCAAATATTAGGTTACTGTCTAGCCTCGCCCTTAACTAGTTCCCATTTACTTTAACTTTACAAGAGACCGGGTCATTGCATGCCACGCGGCGATACAGGGACCTAATAACTGAATATTATTATCATAATACTTTAATATTGCAATATTTGAGGCGGGATGAAGCGTAAAATATGTAGCATACATGGGAAGACGTTTCAAAGGCTTCGAATTTTTGTATAGATATTAAATCTATAGATTCAGTGCGATTTAAAAACAACGTCGTCTAGTTACAGGCCTTTAGATAAGAATGCATAGTTAAGTTTCTCAACCAAAATATATTCCTCAATATGACGGTTCTTTTAAGCGAAAATTGATACCAAAAGGAAGTTTCAGTCAATCAAGGAATGACCGCCATGATAAAAAAAAAAAAATGCTTACTCATTGAACAATGCATGTCCAACATTGTGGTAATTAGTATAATTATGACCATATCTGTCAATAATGTAATATGTACCTCATTATCTGTAATAAGGATGCATAACAATATTTATGTGCAATACGAACGAGTCCGGTGTCATTTGTTTTCATTAAAAGCTAATAAACCAAATGAGTCGGCACATGAGAGAATTTGCACGAGTAGTGAAGGCTCAGACGAGCCTGCGTATACTCGCAGTCTCGCAAGAGCCTTCACTTAATGTATACACGAATTGTGAAAGTAAAGAAAGACTTATGCCAGATATTAGACCTGGTTACGTATGAATGGTTATTTAAAGTGTATGTTCATGGTTTTGAACATTTTACTTAATTCAAAAATAAATATTTCATTATGTACTTATTTATTGTTCATAGATCATCCCCTTATCAATAAGTTTCAGTTGATTTTGCTATGTCTTATTGTACCCAAAATGAAGAAAGTTGTTACAAAATATGTCGTCTGCTATAGTAATAATTAGTGCTCTAAGGGTTGAAGTTTAGAAATAATTATCAACACTTAGCCCATGTATCAAAATATAGTCATCAGAGGAAATGAACTCTATAAGCAATAGGCTTTCGGTCAGATCCTCTCATTATGTTGTACTTTCTTATGTGTATTTATTTTGACTGAATTATGAATAAATATGTTTAAACCAATGTACACACTGCTTAAATATTACTCTGAAACATTGTGATTTTTTGCCATTATCAAGGATTTAAGACTTAGGTCTGGTAGTGTGTAAGCAGGTCATAGTGGTTCCAGTCCCTTGTTAGGAGCTCATTGACCTGCAAATGACCAGACCCCCAGTGCTGACTGAAAGTAATTAATTACAGGCTGATTGAAGGGATTTCACACACATTAAATGAATGATTATTCCTACCATACTGTAAGCTCTATAATAAATGCAGTTCAAATAAAGTGTGAATTTTCCCTTTAAAGATGGTCTTTGCAAATATGAAATATTACGAGGGGGGTTTGCCATTCATAACTCCATCCACAAACGCGTTAGGATTTTATGCCATATGCCAAACGAAAAATCAAAGCGTCGCCGTTATAATGATACATGAAACATTATTTTATCTTTCCAAATTTAACAAGTTACATACTTTTTAAAAAAACACACTAATATACATTGCATATGCTGTATTTTCCTCTTAATTGTAAAGACTCATTTTAACAAAGGTAAAAAGGCATGCTGTATTTTCTAAAACAAACATTTAACATGCATGAATCACATATCCATAGTTTTCTGACTCATTTCCCATTTATCTGCTATAACGATACAAACTTACCGAAACCGATTTCTCGTGCAAACGGTTTTATTACGTTATCCCCTCTAACGTTGACGTGGTTTAAAGCAATGGACGTAACACTAAACTACGCACGGTTCTTGAGAATCGGAAATGTGGCTTTGTACGAGGAAAGGGCAATTTTGATTGCATCAAAGTTTCAATACACACAGTACATAGGCAGCAGACCAGTTAAGCTGAAACCAATATCCAGGGGTATCTCATCTGAGTGGTATACCATTTTCGTTTCCTATAATTTTATTATCTTAAATTAGTCAGCCAGACTATGTACATGTAAATACGTGTAACAATGACCAAATAATACATCCGAATACAAACATCGATGAAACGCGGCATTTTGTCTGATCCATTTCAGTGTAAGCCAGAGATGGCATTCTTTTTAGTGATTTTTTTTATTTTAAATGACGTACTTGGGGGAACTTTTTGAATGAGATTTAATTTTGAAATTTCAAAATTTGCTGTATTATTTGCAAACGAACATCAAAGCGACCAGAAAAAAAATTACAAAGTATTTTCGTATAAATTTTCGCTATGTATTCGTTCACGCAAAACGCCTCTGTCAATGGAATGCAAAAAAGTGTAGCATCAAGGAGTATTTTAACCGAAATGGTAGCCTCAGTATTCATAGAATATAAAGCAATATCAAAATATTTTGCTGGTATATATCACCAATATATGGATATTTACCACACGAAGGAACACTCAAAGCAATCTTGTCAGTAAAATGTGTTGGCAAGGATTTTTTTTTCTTTTTTAAAAAAAGAAATTTATGTTTGTAGTATTCCAAGAACGTTGTACTTTAGCGCGTTGTTTACAGTACAATGAGCATTCAATTGACATTTTGGTAAATAATGAAACGCCAGGAATGTTCTGAAAAGAGTAATATTTCTAACACATTGCATGCCTGTGAAGACAAACGTCAATGGTGACATTTCATGTCAATCCCTATTTTCGGACATCAAACGTAGTTTTAACCTTTTTCATATTAACCCCTCTGCGAACTAAACAGGTACTATGACAAACAGTGAAGACCGAGATGCGTCATTTAATCAGGTTCTGCACTGTTTGCAAAGTCAAAATCGATCTTCAGAGATAGAAATATGATATTTGTTGAAAATTGTATTATGTAGCCCCAATATATACTCCTCAAAATAGTTGAAGGATCAATACTATCAATTATAACATTGATGCATTTTGTGTAGAACGTATTTTACAAACCAATCTTACGACCTAGCCCACATTTTTCGGACATCTTTGACGCCTTATTGCCAAGTGAAACAGCAAATAGAAAATGGTAGAAACTGTTACTAACAAGGATTTTTTTGTCATTTTAAAACTTGACCTAAATGTTTTGGAATGTCATTTTTTGTGTGTTATCCATTGACCACAGAACTGCATGAAATGAAAGAAAAGTGCTTTAAGATGCTGACATCTCTAATTTTGCATGATTTTAATTCGCTTTAATCGCGTCAATACCACTCACCTCTTCCTGTGAGAGAAAATTGCCACTTTTGACTGTGTCGTAATGGCCAGATTACGGATTCAGACAACTGGTTTTGGCGTTTGTCTGTGACAATCTTTAAACGATTCATTGGGATATCTTTCTAACACCCAAAGGCATAAATGACGATTGATAATCTGATTCTTGATGACCAAGTACACACATTGTTTTCAGAAAACAAAACAATGTCAAAACTCAATTGTCAGAGATGAAATTGCTTGCTGCCCAGTATATTGAAACTGTTTGAAGAATATTTTTGCATGTAAGCTGCACTGTTTAAAACAATGTTTAATTTGATGTAACTTTCACTCTACTCGAATGACCACAGAAGAAGTTCTTTACCCCACCCACTGCCTTTTGAAAGTGGATTTGTGAGGGTATGTGCATTTGAGACACAGTTATAGCAGAATTAGGCACGGGAATCATTAATAATGATTCTTTATTTATGGGCATAAAGAATAGAAAGATTTGAACCAAGTTTTACAGAATTCAAATGTTTAAGCTAATCATACGTTCTAAAATCTTGGTCCTTTAATTATTTTGAGGAGTATATATACATGTATGTACAATGGAACGTCCTGACTTAATACTGTGAACTTTTATGGAAGATTCCATTGGTTTTAAGATGGTTAAAGTGTTTGTTAAATCGACCAATTGGACTCCTGTAGGTCGTCATCTTCAGTTTGATTGGTCAGAGCACGAAGTTTCTCGAAGTTATGCTATCGATCAGCTATCGTCTAAGGCATGTATTGTTCTCAGTTCTCAGATCATAATGCTCTGTTAAAATGAATGCCGGTTAAAGCTACTTACCATCTTAGGTCCCAGCTGGAGCGCCCATAGAGTCTCATACACGGTGTGATAGGCTGTAAGACATATGGTCTAAACCACCATATACCTTAACTACGGGTTTTCATTTAGCTCTGACTGTGTGCGATAGACCTAGAGAGCTTTCCCAGAGTGGGTCCAACTCTGACATTTTTTGTTTGCTTTTTTTTCTTTAGTTGATGAGGGGAGAAGAGAGGATCCAAACACCACTACTATAAGCGAGCCATTATCGGCCCAACAGCGAAACGCCATTTAAATGGCGTCTCGCTGGCGTGCCGATGAAGGCCCAACATGGAATACTGGCTTGGAAGCTTTGTGATTTTTCGAAGGATCCTGACCAGTGGCTAAGGAACCCTATTTTAGTGATTTTTCAGGGGAGACCCCTATGCCCTCTCTGGTTCCGATGAGCCATTTTCCCTGCTTCATCACAGTACGTTTATTTGGTTTGATTGTTTCCATGTTATGGTACATTGCCATAAGTTAGGAAACCACCACGCGAGCTAAATTTTGTTGTGTTTTAAAGAAAGCAGAATCTAGGGCGATGATTTGTCCAGTAATAATAGTTAAATCCCCAAGTGGCTTCGGCAACTGTTCGTTCTAAGGCGTAGTTCTGCGGTCATCAATTCGTTGTTTAATGTTGCTCCTGTTGTTTGTATTGTGTTTTGTGTTTGGTCCTTTTTTTTGTTCAGCAGTACTTAGTTTCCTTTCTGGTTTTGCAAGAGAGAGCTAGATGCCTTTCTTTAATTGTTTTTTTTTTGCTGTTTTGTTACTATAAGTGGTCTATGCATCTTCTGCGTTGTGCCATGGGTTTGTATGTGGTCCGTGATTGTGTCATGTCCTGGTCATACTCGCTTGTTTCTTTTTATTATTTCAGTCACCTCTCATTTTAACTGCATTGTTGCACGTTGCCTGATAAACGTTGTCTATCTCACCGCATGTGCCTTTATCAGGTTATGATGACCTTGCACTTTTTGAATGGCGTCGCTAATTACGCTAAATGCACACAAATATCGAAAATTACGTCATTTTCACTTGTTTGAATAGTGGAACAATGGGTAAACTGATAAATAGAATACCAGATTCGCGTCTTTTGATTTCAAGTTTACCAGGCTCGGCTTTGAGAACGCATGTTGAATCGCTTGGAAGCCTTGCGATGTCAACAAGCGTTCTCAAAGCCTTGCCTGGTAAACTTGATATCAAAAGACCCTCACCTAGTATTTTCTATTCCTTTGGTGATCGTGAAAGCACGCAACCTATCGCTGAGATAGTGTCTCGTGTTCGGAGAGTCTGAAGAACACAACGGCTGTCTCATACCATCATAATTCTGTGCTTTATGCTTGGAACATTTAGTAGCTAGGGTAGTTCAGATACACATCAAATGAAGTGACGGAGCTATGTTGCAAGGGCTAAAACGTGGTTGAAACCCTATTACATGTACGTGTTTCAAACAATAGGGTTTGAAACGTATAGTTTAAGTTACGTTAGGCTAGTTATCATATGACGTCGCGTCTTGGAGTGAAATTATGCCATGCAATAAAATCGATAAACACCTGGTGGTTTACAGATTTTCGGGAAACGTTATGACATCCATGACAACTTTGCGTATATAATGAGAAAATTATAACGTTTTACGGCAGAAATGAGATTTCTAAGTAATCATATAGTAATGTCATATGATAAATATAATCTAACATAAGTGCTCCTGCATTATTGAATTTATTAAACTCGTTGCGAAAAAGCGATAAAATGCTTGGCAAGCCTCGCATTTTATCGCTCTTCCCCAACTCGTTTAATAAATACAATAAAACATTAGTACTCGTGTAAGATCCTCTATTTTTAGAGTCGCTCAGCGCTATTCTAAAGCTGAGACATTGTCCATTCGCTTTGCTGGCTTTGGACTATAGTTATGTAGTTGTTTTTATTTTGTTACCTCAGATTCCATTCCAAGTGTTTGATTTGGTCAGCTCATGTCATATTCAAATCGTCTGTTTTCATTGCTGCGCTGCTAAGAAATGGCTTATATATGGCCAGAGCAAAAATATAATTCTTGTATATGTTCAACTTGTTGAATCCCCAACTGAAGGCACTGTCGCTTAGTAGCATGTTTCAAACGTCGTTCGGGCGTCATACGGCTCTAACAACAATGTTAAAGTCAGACGTTCCATACCTGATACTTTAGATATTCGCTACCACTCAAAAATCAATGAAATACAAAACTTATAAGTTAACTGGGACGTGCAGTACGCGCATCAACCAGCTAATTATTTTGCCAGGAATGAAAATGTTTATGGGATTTGGCGGTGGTCCAATGCCTGATTCGCATGCAGTAAAATCCTCTTGTATACTCAGTAGTTGTCCGTTTTTTAATCTTCTTAACATTCCAACAAAAGCGTTTTTATGAACTATTGTTGAATATCAAATCGCTATGCATTCGCAGGTATAAATAAATTCTATATAGATATTTATTTAAAAGCATGGACTTTGATTTCGGATGTTTACGAAAGTATGAACGCGCTCGGCTAAGTCCAAAGTTAACATGCCACTATTTTGGTGTCGCTTATCTTAAACATAGCCTTGAAGGGAGTTCACGAGATCAGTTGTGGTACTTGATTGTATCGATTCCTGATCTTTGCACCCTTACTTACTTTCATGAAAATCCGAAAGATGAAATTAATTTCTTAATTGCATTTCTACCATTATCTTTTGCACATATCATATATTTGGAAATGTACTTGTGCGAATTCAGGGACAAGTTAGAAAGGCAATTATTCATAATGCCAATCATGAAAGTTGTTGCTGTAATTGCAATAGCTAGTTAAATTTGTGATAAATTGAAAGAAAGTTATGATTCATGACTACCTGTTGATTCATTCCAATTATTATCCAAGCCTTCATGGCCTGAATAACTAATATCATAAAGCTGTCATTAGCATACTAATGATAATGACTGACCAAGACAATAACACGCAACGATAATACCTGGTAACCACAGAGTGGTGTCCTGAATTCCCCTGAGTTTAACAATGCAATACGAGCGACCGACTGGAGTGATATAACGGCCTGTATTACACCTTTTAAGCCAAATGGAAATTCCGTACAAGTTCATTCCCATTTGAAGAAGTGTTGGGTAGTAATCTACAATTTACCCAAATTGTGAAAGCACATTTTGTACATGTAAGTATACAACTGAGACCCTGATCACACGCCGCGTTCTGTTGCGACTGCTCTGGGTCTTCACTGTTTGCCAATGTCCCACAAAAAGGTTATTCAAAACAACGTTGTGTACATGGTGACAATAATAGCATAACGTTTTTTACATCAAAAATGCGATTTCAAAGTGATTTTGTGTTCATAAGAAAATAGAATATATAATGCATGCTCCTGTATTAGTGAATTTATTTAACTCGTTGCAAGCCTGGCATTTTATACCCTTTCCCCCAATCGTTTAAAGCAAATTCTTTAATACATGCATACTCATGTAAGATCCTCTATATATACACATTTTGCCAATGTGTTTTCATGCAGTTCCAAAGCTACCATCAAGGCATGCGCCGGCCAAAGGATCCAAATACACTAAAAGCGGGCCATCATCGGCCCGCCAGCGAAATTGCTTTTCGCTGGCGGGCCGATGGTGTCGCAACAATGAGTACTGGCTTGGTGGCTGAGTTCCATGGGATCCTTACAAGTAGTGCTAAGAAACCCTATATTTTGTGATTATCCAGGGGGGGGGGGGTCCGGACCCCCTGTTCCCCCTCTGGATCCGCGCATGTGGTAAAAGTGCCGTAGATTTTGAAACTTGGCTAACTGCTGTGTAATTAAGAAATAAACCACCATTCGGTTAATACAATGTCGTATAGAATACAAGGTAACTTAATGGCCTTGGACTGTCTCTTTTTAATCGATCATGGAAAATAGTCTTTTCCCAACTACTTTTTGCAATACTTTTGCAATCTTACGAAATAATTAGATGAAAGACCTATGACCCCGCACTGTCCGTTAATTGAAACAGTTCCTATTACAGATACCTTGATGGCATGCTCCATGAACTTTAAATCTGTTAAAATGTCTTTAAAAGAACATCTAGTTTTACAAATGTACTTGATTTTCACAACTTTAGAACTATTCTAGAAGCGCGTGAGAAAGCCGTGATATTCTTACGACGAGTCTTTATGCGTCAGAGTGTGTCAGAACATGTGACTATTAATTAGTCCAGTTAACGCTTTTTAACGTAATTGAAAGGGGCTCTTACAAGGTATGGGAAATTATCATGGGAGTCTGTCCACGCTTGGAATTTGATGATATTATGTTTATTAATTGACTGGGATATGACTTTTATATTTATGGTGCTTTGAGTTTTTATGCTATTCTATTGCTAATTTATGAATTTATGTATGATATCACTACCATACCTTAGGGTACCCAGTTATAATCATTTCTAAAGTTATTGACATATCATGTAACGGGCGCAGAAATGTTTTATGAAATAACTATATCATTGATAAGTTCGTTGATACTAAAAATGGCTTTGTATGTATTAGGATAGTGGGTGGGCATTCATTTGTATGACATGGTACACAAATTTTCAACTGTATATTTTGTATTCAGTCAAATTCGGAATTGAAAAAAAATAACAAGTTGCGATCTTTGTCAACATACCATTTCAGCATAAAAACTATCCATATATGTTGAGAATATGTTGATCAATTTCATGAAATTCAAGGACTGGTAAAATATTTTTTCAACTTGATGTAAACACATGGCCCTAATTCATCGAAATGTAAAAAATACAATAATTATTTTTCAGTGTAAAATTTTCTAGAATACTTGCTTTGTTTGAATCACTATGGTAGTATGTTTATTGGTAGAGATTGATATGTTCAGTTTTTTCTCTATTAAGGATTGGCAAAGAAAAAAACCCACTAATCTTTGATATTAAGTTCCATCGTTCTTGTTTAATGAAGTGCTCTCACAATTATATTACCCAAAATGATACAATATGGTGACACCTGTACTTACCACATCTAGTTTCTAATGTTAAAACTACACCTAACCAATGTTACACTTAATATGTAACACAGGGCTCACCCTGCCATTAGCCATTGTAGCCATTTGCTACTAAAATGTAGAGTGGCTACAAATATAAGTCATTGGCTAAAAGTACACTCTAGGTGGTTCAAAAATTACATATCTGCGAAAAAGTGTATTTTGATCAGCAATATTGCTTTTGATATTACTTCACACTTTTTGATTGTGCCATATTTAACTCTCTGAATGCTGATTTTCTTTCCATTACAAGCAGGGTGTCAAACAGTTTGGATCCAGATCAGGCTTGACATTTTGTCGGGCCTGATCTGGGACCAAACTGTTTGCAAAGGTTATCAGCAGATGGCAAATGTCGCCGCTAGCTGGCAAAGAGCTAAATCTTGATACTCTGTACTACTTTCTGGCTAATGCCTAGGCTAAAATCAATTTCATTTGGCTCCAACTTAGTCCATTAGGCTAAAGTGTTGGCTACAACAAATTCTGAGCCAGGGTAAGCCCTGTAACAATATGAAGAATGTTAATTCACACAGAAGATAAGCCTTATGACAAGTCAATTCATACAAGAGAAGAACCTATGCGCAGGTGCAGGCTCGTCTGAGCCTTTGCTGGTCGCACATAGCACATTTTTTGGAAATCTCATGTCGCGGTTCAATAGAAGTAAAGTAACTAGCTGTTTTAAATCCCTGCCAAGTTTCTCGTACCTTACTGTAAGGCGGTGATTCAGTTGTTGTTTGTTGCTACCATAGTGAGGATTTTGTCGTGGCGAGGTCTTCCGAGTCCTTTCAGGTGGTGCACTCATCTTGCTGATGGTTGATTTACTTTAATTGTAGTATTCCTGTCGTGTGGGTGTCTGTGATCTCTTCCTCGTGGTGTCCTGGGTTGATCTCTTGTTTGTATGATTGTGACATTCCCTGATTTTTTGCTTTATGAGCAGAACATCCCACATCACCGTTCATAAACCGGCGTACGACAACAGGAGGAAAAAGGTTTATCAAGAAAGAATGAATATGGTGGCTTGAAATGAGTTTAATCAGCTATGGGAAATGTCACAAACACATATTAGAATCCAAGCTGTGGCGCCATAAGAAAAAGCCACAAAGGTTAACTCATAAAGAAAACCATCTAAACTGACGGACTTTAAAAAAAGCAACACTTAGATAGCAACTTTAATATATGTCTCAAAAAAGAAAGCTAAACAATAATTTTGGTTGGAAGTTAAAGAGTGTTCATTTGTAAGTAACACATGAAAAAAATGCCCTATTAAAATGAATTTAACGAATTGAAAATGTAAACGTTTAGAGGTAGGTGCCAATAGATTCATGTGCCAAATTTTATCAGTCAAAGATTCCCTACTTCTTAAAATTAAAAAAAAAAACACGAGCAAGTTTGTGTCATAGGCCTCGTTAGTCATTGAGAAATCACTCTCATATTGTTTGGTAGGCCTTTGGTACAGCTCGTTTGCTTATTTGAAGTTTATCTGTTTGTACCCTTTCATTTGATGGCTTAAATCTCCTCTACTTAAGAAAGGTTTCAGTGACCTTAATTTATACGAAGCAGTAAATTCATCAGGTTTAGTTGTGCAATTAAAACTAAAGTGTTTGCTGATGGAACCAACTCATGATGACATCATCGAAGCAACGGAAGTTTACAGTCAACTGTCTTTTGAAAAAGTGTAAAGGGAAGTTAATGTTGCGTAATTAAAGTCAGTCAGTATATATATGGTAACAGCAAAATGTCTGAATCACGGTTAACAATCCAACTGATGGTAAATCGACTGAAAGACTATAATAACGACGTGAAAAGGCCTTAATCACTTATCACAAACAAAGCTTCTGCATCACGAGAAAGAGATACAAAAATTAAGAAAAATCCGTCCCTCGGGATCACCAATTGTCATCACTCGGCAAGCCTCGTGATGCCTAACGGTGATCCTTGGGACGGATTTTTCTATTCCACCCCCACACTCATGATAGATTCTTATTTTATTCAGTATTCTTTATTGTGTTCTGCTATTCTTAAAAAAAACAGATTTTTTTCTTTATTGTTTTGGTCCTCGCTATTCTTTATCCGTTTTGTTTTACTCTTTTTTCTAAAACCATTTGAGTCATGACATGAGAGTTCCAACAATGCGGTAAGTGCGAACAGCAAAGCCCAAGATCAGCCTGCGCATATGCGCAGTCTGATCAGAGCCTTTGCTGGTCGCTTGAATATTCTATGAGTGTTTAGCTATTGACCGAACATCATTCGGAGTTTGCTCAGCTTAACAGGATGCTGCACAGGCTCGTCTGAGTCTATTCATGTCAAAATGCCTTATTGTTGGGAATCTCATGTCACGGCTCATTTTAAACTAAGGCAAGTTTTCTCATATCATCAAACCCCATCCAGATCCTCCCATATGTGCTGCACCCAGCCTAGCAGTATCTTAGATTCTTAAGACACTTTGTTGAAGCTATGAATGGACTATCCTAAGATAGCATCCTATGATATTTAGTTCTTAAACCCATACCTCACATCATAGACCAGCGTTATCCTTGTGGCTATAAGGTGATTGTGCGGATTTAAAGTATCTGTGTCTAGGGCCTGAAATAGGCTAAATGATCTATAAATAAATAAATAAATAAATAAATAAATAAATAAATAAATAAATAAATAAATAAATAAATAAATAAATTAATAAATAAATAAATGTGTTACAAAAGGTGATTTACTGTATGCGGATCTAAATATATTTGTTATATTCCGATAAAAGTAATTCCATAATTTATCATTAATTCTTGATTGGTTAAAATTATAAAGGATTTCTGGACGAAAATGTTTGGAAATATTTTGATCACTAAATACGAATACATGGGAGCATGTATAGAGGACGCTGATCATATGCCGCATCTGCAGCTTTACTAATGCACTGTTTGCGAATGTTCCGTTTCTGGGACGGCGTGCATGAATGGGTTAATGCAATCAATGCGGTTTCTAATCTTAGGTTACGTTTTTTCATAAAAATAACAAAACTAACCTCTATATCATTACTTTTTTCTGGATTAAATTGCCAACTACAAAATTTATAAGTTACCCACACATCTCAACAAAATACAGTTTAATGGATATAAATGGAACTTCAAGAAAAAACGCCTCATCTAAAAGTAAACATGAATATCTCTTAGACTGATCAAACTAAAGTCATGAATTCTAGTGCATTATGACATCTTATCAGTCAAGCGTATCTCATGAAAACAAAATTGCTGAAAGAATATTTGAGGCTGAGAAACGACCTCGGTTTGAGACAGTGGTCACCAGTTTTCAGACACAATCCGTTGACAAGAAAAACTTGTTTTACCATCATTGTAAAACAGTCTCTATTTTACCAAATATGCATTTATAATGGTCAGACAATGTTTGTATGCGTCTGCTGAACGAAACAACTTACCCCACCCACCTATTCGCTATACATTTCAGTAAAACTTAAACGTCATGACTTTGCAAAGTGGGTGAAATATTGTTACGAACCATTTGCAAAAGTCTTAAGTCTTTAACTAGCAACGATTGCTGAGAAAACGCAATCTGGCACGTGTTCCAGACGGCCGTTTTGGATGACGTTAACGTAGACCAACTACTTGCCATTGGGCGTTACAGCTCATCTTAAATAACGTAATTTTATGTAGGCATATTCTGTGTACATTACCTAATATACCCCCTTAACTTTTTTTCCATTACTTAAAGCAAAACGAGAATGTTGGCAAGTTTCGTAAACGGACCGTGCACTTTGTCTTTAATATGATGTCATAATCTCATAAAGTTATTACTCGCAAGCACAACTATTTGTAAAAATGATCCATTTGTTCATTGTTTAGCAAAACATTAACGGCACAAACTGGGTGCAAATTCTAATTGAAATCATGAGCGATTTATGCATAATGCCGGCATGTGTACGCTGAGCCTGTATGACGTCACCGGAATAACGCGTCACCTGCATATCAAATTAAAGCCATTTTCCAAAATCGCCCAAACGCTACATAAAGAAGCAGTACGTGGCTGTTCATTTTTGTATATCATCGCTGAGAAATCAGTGATAATGAGAGGCTTGTTTAATTGACGTCATTAAATATACATATACTTTGAATATGTCGTCCTCCCCTCTTAGACATAAGTTACCCCTTATATGGCCCCTGATTGTCTGAAAACCAGATAATACTAGTAATGTTTTATCTTTGATCTGCATATCTCACTGGACGACCATTAAGGTATTCTGCAATGATAGTATGTGACTTTAAGAGCGACATTTGCTCCAGGCATATCTTTGTTATTGCCGGTGCGAATGAGAACATATGTGGATCCAGAAAACTCTATCAGGAGAGGGGGGGTGAAAACTTCGTTTTAGTCGATAACGCATTTCACAGATGGCCGTATGGACATCAATTGGACACGATCAAGTTATGCAATTGCTTCTAGAGTGGATTACATACCAGTATTTCTAAGGAAACTTGTGATTTTCCTGGAGGGGTCTGGCCCCCTCTCCCCCACTTCTGGAACCGCCTGTGGGGAAGTTGAAACACTTTATAATATGTTCACTTTTTTCTATTTTGCTGAGAACTTATTAAATTGATCCTGGACGCGCTCCTACAAACACATTGTAAATCCTCGAGCAAACACTTATTTGCTCACATTGGGTTCAAAATTTTACCAGATAGAGTAACTGTTGATAAATACCAATGATGATTTAATGTAAAAAAAAAATATTGAAGAATATAGCAATTATTTACCCAAATAAGCCTAGCGTACTTTTTGTGGGACATCGGCAAACAGTGCAGACCAAGATCAGACGTCGCAAAACGCGGCGTCTGATCAGAGTCTCCACAATTTTCTTACAAAATGTTCTTTCAAAATTTGAATGGAATTGATATTTACTAAATTTGAAATAGATTCGTTCAATTGATAATGGTGGGAAAATCCATCATATGTAGGCATAAATGGGTTAATTAATTAGTTAACTCTTCGCCTCCTTGTGACGACGTTTTTCGTCTGTTGATAAACTTTGCAAACAGTTTGAAACCAGATTAGGCCAGACTTTGGTCCAAACTGATTGGCATTTTGACGTTATTCCTGAAATTGCGTTGTGTAAATGAATATTTTAAGGTAAAAAAAGGTAGACAACAATGGCGTAGCCAGATCGCTGAAGGGTTCGGTGTACAATTAATCGGTCCCATTCAACTCCATGTAAAAAGGCAGAATTCGAGCATCTGCAAATTTTTCCAGGACATTGCTTGGACCTTTTTTCTGCCTGTGAGTGCCAAGATCTGCCATTCACCTATCAAAAAAAAGAGAAAATACAACCTACCTTGATAATCTGGTTTTCTCAGCATTCTCTGTTTTTTGAGGATCAGTCAAAAATTTCAGGCTGAAATCCGACCGGCGTCATACGTTACCTGGGGAGTGCGCTGGGGAGTCTGTGACAAAATAGTCCACACAAAGATGCACTTTTCTGCATCAGCATGACAAACGTACACCAATGTTGAATCGCATGTACATTTAAAGTCGAATAAAACACCCATTTACGCCATAAAGGGCCCAGAAACGGCAAGTGCTAAATTTCTAAAGATACTTTTTTTCGCGGGCTATCAAACCGGAAGACTGTATTTGTGTACTAACACCAGAAATAAATTACGCACACCAAAGGGAGACAACTGTATCAATCAATGATTCTCTTCAGTTGCGTCCCTTTTCAAAATGGGAACTTCTCTTAAAGGAAAGAATTTGCTCCCATAGGGAGCGAATTCTTTCATTTAAGAGCAGTTCCTTAAGGTATGGAAAATCACTTTAAAATTTACCACATTAGGTGAGCTTCTTTGAGTGTTACAATTTTGTTACGCGTGTGCGTATACTGCGTAATGGGCGCTACGCCAAAGGACAACACAACAGCATGCAACATTACCCAGTATACACAGAGTTAACAGGATGATAGTAATGCGACTGACCACATAAGTCTCATTTAAAATGAATCATATAAAGTACACACAAACAAGAGTCCTCAATTGTACGTATGTACGATATCTTTCAGAAATCTTTACACCGAATTGCAACTGTTCAGATAACATCGAACCCGCTTTTTGGTGACGTTCTAACTTCTTTAGACCAATAAACAACGAAGCATCTTCGTACTACTTCGGGTGTGTGCAGCGGGAATAGCCGAACCGTTAAGAATTTAACCAGATTTGTGGCTTGTCAATCCTATGCCTAAGTCCTTGCCCATATACCGTATCGACTGTAAACATCCACATTCTATAATAACTTTGCATCTGTAGCATTTCACCGCTTTTTAAAACCATTAGCTAAAATTAAATACAATTTAAGCTGGGCTATATGTGCATTTACACAATAATCATTCCTTTTTATAAGATATTAATAATAAAAAACAACAACACAAAACAATTACAATAAACATTGCACCCTGACGAGAAAAAGGATATTGGTGATGGGATCAACATTTTGGTGTTTTCTAAGCTTATATTTTGAAATATGTAACATAGAGCACGGCTAATATCATATATTTTACCATAAAAGACCGCCAACAACAGCATCATGAAAGAGTGACTGAAATATATTTAGTGATACCCGTAAAACTGAAATTTGTAGTGTGCGGGACATTGCTCATATCATCCACTATTTCCTTCGCTTATAACATGTTACAATAGGTGTAAGTTATTGTATGGTGTGTGCGTCTGTACGGGTAGATAACCCACGAGCGTCAGCAAGTGGTTCTCTCCCGTACAGACGCACGCACCATACAGTAAATTTCTTACTGTACCAGTATGTATTTGCATTTTGTGCATTGTGAGATATTTGATGTAAAACATTAGAATATCAATATACGGGGCAATAAATGCTATACAGGATGCACACCACGTTACATGTAACAACATTCATTCATGTAATTATAAAATCTATACCAAACATATAATATGTCGAGCCTCTTGCCTATTGAAAAATATGAGGCAATTGCCATCGTATGACCTTATAATTTATAAAAATCTAAGTCAGACGGTTCTTCAATTCTACGAGTGGTGTATTTAATCCGTGCTCAGAGATGGTGTGGGTATATGTAATAAGTGCTCATAAACGTTATGGGCATATACAAATGTACAATTCATTCTTTTCTTACATGTATAGACGTTGAGGATATATGTAAATCCGTTCTTATAGACGTCTTGGGTATATGTAATCCGTTCTTACTGACATTATGGGTGTATGTAGTCCGTGCTCAGAGATGGTGTGGGTATTCGTATTACATGCTAATAGACGCTGTATGTACATGTATATGTATTCTGCTCTTATAGACATTATGGGTATATGTAACTCGTGGTCATAGATGATGTGGATAGACGCAAAAAGTAAGCAAATATTATCAGGAACTACCAATCTCACACATGCAGACCAAACCAAGCACCGTGAGGAAGGGCCACAGAACATTAACAGTAACAAGACACCAGAAGACAACCAATACAAAGCAACCAGCTCTCTCATCCTCGTCAATATGATTGCAAAATAGAAAGGACGCAACGTGATACATACCAAAACAAAGACCAAACACAGAATCCCCACACACAATGGGAGGTACATATAACAATAAATCCGTAACAACAGAACCACTACCTTAGGACAGCAGCACTGGGGGTTTAAATTCATTTTACTTGCGACAGATCTTCGCCCTATTCGCTCTTATAGATGCTGTGGGTATGTGTTATCCGTTCTTATAGAGGTTTGTGGGTATATGCAATCGACTTATAGATGCCATGGGTGTATGTAATCCGTGCTATATGTGTAGTCCGTTCTTATAGATGTTGTGGGTATATGTGATCCGTTCTTATAGATGTTGTGGGTATATGTGATCCGTTCTTATATACGTTGTGGGAAAATGTATAGTGCGAATCATGTTAACTGTCGTCGCCCTGGGCCCGGTCACCTGTTAAGCTTACGGTACTGGGAGCCAACTCACGACAGTAAACAAGAAACGGATTATAATCCATGCGCATTGACGTAGCGGGTATATGTAGTTCGTGCTCAGAGACGATATGGGTACGTGTAATCCGTGCTCAGAGACGTCGTGGTTATAGTTCGCTGCCTGCTTGCAAAGACAAATACGGTACATGATACAACCAATGGTTTAGATTCACTGAAGTGTAGTGAAGGTTGTCAACTGCTGAGGTGTGGACTCAGGATTGTTTCTTTATGACAAAAGATTCTAAAGATATATACTGGGCTATTCCATACTACTGGCCTTATCCTGGTGCAATAATATACTTCCGGAAAATAGACATTTCTCTATAAAAGGAGGACAAATCAGGTAAGGATATTTATTGTTTTGTGAACCACTCATTCATTATAACACTAGCGGACCTCCCCATTCATTAATTGAGACGTGACAGATCGCCATGATTCATATGTCTTGTTATGCATGTAAATTAAGTAAGTATTTAGTATAACGCAGGTAAGCGTAGTTGACGCTGCACATTAGATATAGAGCCAACAACTTATCACATTAGATTTTAGATACTTATTGCTTTGGCAAGCAACGCAGGCTCAGGCGAGACCGTGCCAGGCCCTTCGTCGATCGCATGTACAAATTATGGTTACAGTAAGTCTCTAAGAAGGATAGAGGTCTAAAATGATATGAATCTTCAACTCAGTTGAAGATTCATATCATTTTAGACCTCTATCCCTGTTAGATACGCCAGCTTCGTGGGCTTATCCATATTGGAATCACCTGGTGATTTGTGAGCAAGTCAGTCTGCAACCAATCTGCTCTTCATCTTCACAGGATAACTAGAATGATTATGGTTTGGATAAGGAGTATTTACACTTCAAACAACAAACAACAGACTGCGTATGATTTGTGATTTTTGTTTATTTGGTATATTTTTCATGAAATTGTTCAATAAGATGATCCACCTGAGTATATTTTCAGTTTTGCAATGACAATCCTTTTTTAGGGCGAATTACATTCAAGCGGAAATCAAATGAGCTCCTAACCGTACAGTCAAAAGAGCGGATGCATAAATCATTCAAGTAAGCGAATTTTCAAGGTAATAACCAGATAATGAATGAGTCCTTTCGCTCGCTATATCGTAATATTCTACATGTATATGTTGTCTCCTGTTCACCAACGGGGAGGTGGAAGTAGGATGTCCATTTCTTCGTGGACTGCAGTTTTACTAAAACTTCAATAAATGCGAAAATTGTTGGATTGGCTGTGTAGAATTGTGCATTAAAATGTGCTGCCGCATTTTTTTTGTTGGTCGGATGTAAGCACACATTTCTGGAAGGAATTTTGAATGAGGCGTTACATCGTTTTCAAATAAATAGTCTGCATATTTAGAACAGTTGTTATCTTCGTATCGGAAGGGGTCATTACCTGGAAAATTCGCCCATTTGAATGATTTAAACATCCGCTCTTTTGCCTTATGTTTCCCCGCTCTTTCGTAAAAAAATGCTCTTTTGTAATATGGATCTGCTAAACGTAGATCTTCCCCTTTTAACGCTGACGCTGTCCGGGTCATTGGTCAGCAGTCGCAACATGTCCCACAGTACATGTAATAATTATTTTAGAAGTAGACTAATCCGAAATCGGCGAATTTACAGGTCATCAGGCAGACGTTTCAATTAGAAAATTAAACTTTGGAACCCAGCATGATTTAACGATACGAATGCAAAAAGTATACAATACAAATGACAAAAAAAAAATGAAAACATTGGTGAAATTCCAACTGACTCCCGAGAAAGGTACCTCATCAAAGGTACATGTATATCCAAATCTTAGTGCGTTGTAGGGGAAAAGGAATTAGCTGAAAGGACAGGGTTTCTTTAAAATAGAACATTTAGAGAAACTGAGAGTAAACAAAGAAATCGAGGAATTGTGAAAAGAGTCAGCTTCCTTTGATTCACCCAAGGTTACAGCTGGGGCATCAAAAACGACCATTAAAGTTCTACGAAAAATGGATAATTTGAAGGCAATAATTGTCGATCCTCGAGGGCAAGGACAATTCACAGAGGAAAGTATCAGAAAGTAAATCTTCTCACACATTACGCAAAATCAAGTGTTGGAAAGCTGCCATATAATCAGAAATTTCAAAGAAAACCCCTCACCAGCTCTGGCCTCATTATTTTGTTTCGGAACAAATTTCTGACCACAAGGACACTTTGCACAATTAACTATGACCTATTTCATCGTGGGTTATTGCTCTATTATCGTGGACCTGATTAACCGATATATGATAATCTAACTGCTCATATTGAAATAGTCCACAAAATCTTTAATGTGCTTTTGATATGCTTATCCCTGGGAGTGAATTATGGGCATACATCGTGGAGAACTGGTTTAAATAGAAAGAGGGCAAAGGAAACGGAGAGCCAACTTTTTGGACATTGAAAGCTTAACTTCATTTGCTTGCAGCGTAAAAACAAAGCAACGAATACCGATAAAATAGAAGTACTTGTTTCGATTTCTCCAAATTTGAATATTTTATCATACATGTAGCGTTAATATTTTATCCATACGGGCCAAATTTCCTTAAACCATACAAATATTTGACATTATCACTTTATTAATTTTGCTTCCTGTAGTTTTGGTAGTGTCATATAAATATGTCTAATCCGATACCATCATTTCTGCTCAAATTTTACCTCTTTATAAACATGCTAAACACGGTTTCGATTGTTTAAGCGACCACATTGTGTGTGGGCTTTTATGCATTTATTTGGTCCTTGTTTTATGGTGTACTTCTTAATGTCTTCACTAGTTTTGCAATTACCTGTATCACGCCGAGGAAGAGCGAGTTGTATTAGTTGCTTTACTTGTTTTGTTTTCTTGCTGCTGCGTGTACAACTGTGTTCTGTGTCTCTTCCTCGCGATGCCTAGGGTTGGTCTGTGATTTGTGGTTGTGGTATTCCCGGTCATACTCATTTGCTTTGAAAGGGTAACATGTCTCCGGGGTTTGCTAACATCAAAGACGCAGATCAGCCTGCGCACCCGCACAGGCTGATCAGTGCCTTTGTTGTTCGCTTATGGACAGTATCATACCTAAACTTGCAACGAGCTACACTGCAATAACTTAGCTAGTCTTTGTAGCAGAGTAGGGTGGTTTGAGCATGAACTGGTCGGACAAACTGAAGACAGGGTTTCTCGCGGCGATGTCGATATGATGTGGGTTCTTAAAAGTGCCGTTATTCAGTAAGATGGTTCAATTTGAACCAGAGCATAAATATTATTTTTTTTATAATTTAGAACTAAAATCTTGTATTCGAACCCAATCTAGTTTATATTTAATTCCATGTCGGAATTAAATCTGTCTTGCGTCAGGAACTTTCAAAACCAGAATGAAGGATCCGTTTTCCAGATTATTAAGAGGTCACAACAGCTGTCGTTTCTTCTGTGTAAAGATAGTCAAACTTCTCCCCATGCATCGATATAGTGTTCATATTTTTTCACATTCTAGTCCTTCAGGAATATTGGGTTCTGACAGAAAGCAGAAAACCGCTTAAGCCGGTGCTAGGGGGCGTGAGAATTAATGCACATCCCATTAGTTCTCATGAACAGACTCGATAAAACCGAGTCTGCCATTTTCTCATATTGTAGGTTCTCTCTATTTCTAAAGGATCCGTTTTTTTCCAGATTAATTAGAGTTCACAGCAGCTGTCTTTTGTTTCTGTGTAAAACTACCAACCGTACGTCGATATAGTGTTGTAAATTCTGACAGAAAGCTGAATACCGCTTAAGCCGGTGCTAGGGGGGGGGGGGGGGGGGGGGGCGTGAGAATTGTTGCACTTTCCATTAACTATTATGAACAGACTCAATAAAACCGAGTCTGCTGTTTTCTTATACTGTAGGTTCTGTCTATTTCTGAAGGATCCGTTTTTCAAGATTATTTAGTGTATTAAAGGAAAATTGTTGACACCAATAATTTTTCAGCGCAGTTTATTAAGATAATTTCTCATTATAAAAAGATAGGCTATAACAATAATGTATTGCGACAGACTGCATGCTTGTTTGTCAACCCAATCACGGTTGACAACTTAGCTTTCCTCTTTACATGTGTCTGCACGCCGGCGGGTCGGATCTCAGACTCTATGACTGTTTCGACCTAAAGACATATCTAGAGGAGAGGGTTGGAGCCTGATGCCAAGTCCTTGGTCATGTCCTCCGGGATTTACATGTAACTTTTGATTTTGTTTTGCTCTGGTGTTCAGTTGTATGTACTCTCGAGTCTTATCTCTGTGTTATCCCCTTTTTATATCTTGTTTTGTAAGTACAAGGGAATGATGCATCGATAAGTTAGGGATCTTTCATGCGAACAAAACATCTATGTGCCTTGATTCAGATCACAATTAAGGGTCAGGTTGGCGCAGTAAAACATGTTAAAACCCTCCAGTGGTTTTGAAATTTCATACATGGATTCCTCATCAAAATATTATTACAGCTAGGAGTTTCAAACTTAGTCAGCTCATAGTAGATGGTGAGTTGATCACCTGGTCAAAATAAAAAAGTTAAATTACTTTTTCTAGTTACTGCCCTTTGCAAATTTGGGCATTGAAAACTTGTCAATAGGTTATCTCAAAAATAATTATAGTTGGGAGTTACAAATTTTGTCAGATGATAGAGGATTGTGAGTAGTACAGCCAGAAGCTTCAAACTTAAGATGATCATTGTGTTAAAGACTACCATCCTTATGTACAAAAATATGGTTGGGGGCTCGGTGTTTCATAAAAAACATTTAAAGTTACCTTTCCCACAGGTATTACGGGGTATGTATGATAGAAATTTCTCATTTGGGTAAAAACTGCGGAAATTCCGATCTGGTGTGCAACAAAATAAAATGTCTGTATGATATATATATGAGTCGTAACATGTGATTTCCAACAAAGTAACATTTTGACAAATGTATACTAAGGCGAGCCTGTACATGCTGTTCAGTCAGTAGCTTACTTATCATAGAATATTTAAGCGAATAGCAAAGGCTCTGATCAGACTGCGCGTATGCACAGGCTGGTCCGAGCCTTTGCTGGTCGCACATACCACATTGTTTGAAATCTCATGCCGTGGCTCATATACACTCCCCCTTTGACATATCATTCTTTTATATTGAACAATATGCTTAGTTATACTGAACAGTTACACTATGTTATTTAGAATGAAGGTGAGATAGTTTATTTGTTTTCTTGTTTAAACAACCATATCTATGCGAAGTACTTTATAGAAAATATCTTAATCTTCACAACGGTTATCACATACACTTGTACTAACTGATTTGGTTGTAAATCATCTGCCCAGGGAATTCATTCATATTTTCCTCTCAGATATTGCTTCCTTCTTTATATGAAATTATCCAATCAAAATGCTCCCATATTATTTGAATGATTGAAAAAGTTATATGCGATATTATGAAACATGTACATATATGGTTTCCTCAAACTTCCTGCTACAAGAAATAGCTAGACAGAGAAATAAAAGTCTCAGATCGCGTGGGGATGCTCCCGCAGTTTGTTGTTGGCTGAATGCATCATGGAATACATTTGCAATTGTATATTTGGTGAGGTATTGTTTTAATATCCTCCGTGAATATATAACAAGATACATAACTCTAAGCACTATAAAGTGTAGTATGAAAACAGTTTCTGGAAATTCTGCTTTTTTGTGTACAGTCGGTATTACTCGCAAAATCATGAAGCGCTAAAAAGCGACTATTTTTAATTGAAATTAATCAGAACGACAACTCTTAAAGCTTATCTCATTCTACACCTGGGTAATATTTTAAAAGTTATCCTTCCTTTCAATTGGTTTCAATAGCACAAAGTGCTTGAAAAAAAACCAAACGCAGAGCATGTTTAAACTACTGCCGATTTTATATATTTAAATTATGTGCATTGTGACATGCTGGCTTTAGTCGTAAAACCGATTTTGGTATTGCTGTCCTTGAATTTAGATATAAGAAACAACAAACTCGGTCATTACTTTTTTTAATAACTTTACCAGTTGATGTCCTACCACATGGTACAAAATTATCTAATTTCATCAAATTTTTTTAACGTTCTGCATACTTTTCAAAAGGTAAAATGTTACCCATTCCATTGAAAGTTTGCTTTTTCCAGTATACAAACAGTACATGTATTCACAATAATATATTTCGTGTCTGCATTATAACATCCTCCTGAAATATTTGTCCTAACATAGCGAAAAGATAGCTGTTTAAAATGATACCAATCTGAATAGGTTTGTTAATCGGTGACTGAGATATAGGATTATGCTACGTACTTCTCAAATGGCTCTCGCACAACAATCTGACAATCGTCCACTAGGAAAAGGACCTCTGGCAATCTCTCTATTAAATCTGTTAAAATTTTAAGAGCCTGTGCAGTTGACAACTGTATTTTTGTGCTTAAATCTACCTTACATTTAAGGCACCTAGCAAAATAAAAGAAGTTTGAAAATATTGTTAATTAATGCCAGGACCTCAGAGTTTAAGGGGTTGGAGTATTTTTGTGACCAAATTTCATTCACAGAAAACCTAATTTTCGTCTGGTATTCATCCGAATACATGGAAATATAATGTTTGCAGCCTAAAACTTGAGAAGTAAGTCATAGAATAGAATAGAATTTCGGGTCTAGATGATATCATTTTTTTTTGTAAATAAGTACGCTATCCATGGCTTTTGGCTATTAACTGTAAATGTCTTACACATAGATTATACCTGTTCTGTTTCAAGTTCAATAAGTCTGACTTGTTCACTGAGGTGTATCATAACACTACATACTGTAAATATGCAATTGCAAATTGATATTAAGCTACAGGTTTGTCCAAAACTAGCAACTAATGAGCTTTTAAAATCAATTGTTTTGAGAATTTTGACAGCCTTGCCCACATTGACCAATCAGGCCACTTTTATATAATGTGTGTAATGTAAAACTAGAACTGTATGCAAAAGGAGTAGCTTGCTCATGGGGGGGGGGGGGCAATTCAAAGTTATTTTTCTGTTTCTCATATGTTGAAAAGCAAAAACAGAGTTTTCAACCCATATTTCTTAATCGATATTTGCGGTTAATTGGAGGCAAGAATCTACTATCTTCTCCATCGAAAAAAGTATTTTCATTCAACTTTTCTCTGACCATTTTTATGGGCAATCCTTCATTTAGACTGTCCGAGGTCCGTGATATATACTTTACAACAAAAGAAACGCATATTTTGCATATATTTGGTTTATTGTATAAATTGGGTGTTAAAAACTGATATAATGATATGAAAGGTATCAATGATGTTTGGCACATGTGTATAATCAAATACATCACAAACGGATAGATGGCTCATTGGAATAATGCTAATGAAGGGGGATAACTATGCATAATGAAATAACTCCGAGATGTTGTATGCTTAAACCCACTGACTGGATTCTAATGAAGATCACTCTGCATCATAATAAGGACATACAGACTACTTTTGAAGTTTAAATTGTCTGGTATTCTTCAAGGTGGACCAATGTGAACGAGTTACATTTCGGGCAATTAGTGGGAAGTGTGTATAAGGGAGGCTTATAAGTAAGTGCCCAAACAATTGGTTTAAACGGTTCTGTTGGACAGTACCTTACTTGATGTCAAACATAATGTACAAGAGTTTCTTACACATCAGATATTTGTTTGTCGGGCCCACCGGCGTTTACCTGTTGGATTTCTTTTGCTCCGGTATTCAGTTTAATTTACTGTTGAGTCCTTATCCTTGCTTTATCTCCTTGTTATAACTTTATTTATACCTTTTAGGAGATGATGCATTGATAAGTTAGGGGTCTTTCATGCAAACCAAATATCTATGGGTCTTGATCCACATCTGAATTAAGGGTGAGGTTGGCGCCGTTAAACCGGTTTAAGCCCTCCAGTAAAATATTTTACTGACCGTTCAAAGGCGGTACTTCTTTTGTGGATCTTTTATGTTTTTGTTCTGTCTTGTGTTTGCTATGTCTTTGTGCGCGTCTGTTTATATGTGCTTTTTGGTCACCTACTGGGAAAGGGCTGACCTCTTGGCTCTCGTTTGTGGTGTCTACTGTGAGTCTGTCACTTTCCCATTGGTATCCTGGGTCAGGTGTGGTACTTGATTGTATCGATTCCTGATCTTTGCACCCTTAATTACTTTCAAGACTAATGTCAAAAATGGAAAAATGAAGATTTTTGGACCTGCAGTATAATTTCAACAGCAATGACTTTTAAAAGTTTTATGCTATTTTCTTACTTGTTACATTGCGTTGTCATGCCATGCAGTGAAATCTGATTCAAAATATGGCTCTTTAAATGTACGGCACTGTTTTTTTTGCGTGTCGCATTAACACAAATAATAATTAACGGTGTAATGGCAAATAAAATGGCCCTGAACGAATGCATGAACCGGTCAAACATATTCATATAATTAAGGATTAATTTTGATTAAGGTTTCTGGTATTAAATGGATATTGAAGAATATACGTTTCTTTTGCTGTCCAGTATATATTAAAGGCATTCCTGTTATTATGATGCCTTTCCTATGAAACCATCACATTCTTTCTCAGTATATTTCCTCTGTCTCTACATCATTCTCACACATCTATTGTCAGTACCAGGGTATTTATTTAGTGTATACATGTAATAGTATATGATAGTGTCGCCATATGTTTGCAAGTTAAATCTGCAAGGTGAAAAACTAAAAAAAAATCAGTACACTTTCGTTCTAATCCTTAATATTGTATATTAGTATATACATTGTGCATTGTTCGTAATAGAAACGAAATAAATATATTTAAGCCAATACCAGACGAAATGTCAAGCAATGTTGATCTAATCGGAAAATTAGTATGACCAGGAAATGCCAAAATCACATATTGTAAAATCTGTCCGCTCAAAAATAGACAAAACAAAGGTGTTTAAGACAATTGGTAGCTTACTGAAGGTTGAAACTATTACAGAATGCTCCATAACTTTTGACATTCATTAAGACTTAATTATAATCTGTCATGAAAATCGCTTATGACAGTTTTTTTTCCCTGTTCATCGTCCATACTTCTCAAACGTCTAATCAGAAGTATTACCATTTGTTGTGGTAAAATCAGCCTTCAGTACACAGTGGTGGAAACATTAAGTTTCATGCAAAAGAAAATAAAAAAAAACAGAAGAAAAGAAATACACCTTCTAGTTTAGATTCATGTCGTGCGCTTAAGCTTCAGTATTAAGCCTTTCCAGTGATAAAATTTAAATTGAATTTAGACCTGTCTCCATACACTATCTATATCGTGTGTATCAATGGATGAGGCAGAAGTCGAAATTCTGGCCAAAGTGTTCTAAGATTTTTTGTGAGCTTTCAATGCTAGTCAAAAACCATCAAAGATTGGTTTCTTACTAGTGTTTGCAATCTTACTTTTTTTTGTTCAGTAACTGACCAAAACTTACATAGGTAAACCATTTTTGCATATACTAGATGCAAGTGTTGTCATTTGTGCACTTAGCCCGTATCCTGCCAATACATTTGTTCTGACATTTTGTCTGATTATTACGTCTGCTGGATATACTCATATTTAATCCAAATTATCTTTATTGTGATAGCGAATGCATTGAGCCATCACGTTAAGACTGCTTCTTTATGAGCATTTTGATCTGGGTCCATACTGTTTGTCATAAATGGTAACAAGGTGCATACTTAGTAGAATAAAAGCAGAAGACACTTGTTGCAAATGGTTTAAGGGTCGATTTATCCTTTGAGCCAGTGCATGTGATTTTCAACAATGTGGTATGCTACCAGCAAAACCTCAGATCAGCCTGCGCATACGCGCAGTCTGATCAGAGTCTTTGCTAGTCGCTTGAGTATTCTATGATTGTTAAGCTACTGACTGAACACTATTTGGAGTTTCTAAGCTTAAAAGTAGGCTGCAGAGGCTCGTCCGAGTCTACACTTGTCAAAATGTCAAATTGTTTGAAATCACATGTCACGACTCATTTTTCATTTCAGTACCTGTAGCTGTATCACTGCTGTCATTCGCTATAGAAGGTATCGGTTCCTTCCCTACACGAACGGAACGCTGGCAACAACCCTGCCGGGGTAGAACAGCTACAAGTCGCACATTACTTGTTACCCCCTCGCCGACACCAGATTCTGACCTTGTTGTGGCTGATCGACTCTTCATCAAGTCACAGGAACTTATGCTACTCACCAATCGTATAAAGAACACCTATGTAAGTTTAACTAATTACAATATGTTACTTGAATTTTCTATTGAACGCACTTCATAATAACTATGTCTATAATCAATTGATTATAATGTGCAACACTATAACATAATCTATACCACTCATTATAGAAAGGATTAGAGCCGCCGTGGTGTAGTGGATAAACCACTTGTCTTGTACCCAGGGGACCCGAGTTTGATCCAAAGACTCTTTCAGTATATCGGATGAGACTTTAAGCTGTGGTCCAGACTCTTGGACGTTTTAAACCAGAAACAATGCTGGTTGCACATTTGGGTGATCCTGGACATAAAACTACAAAACCATAAACCCAACCGGCCCAGTATGGTTACTGCTAAGGAACAGCCACAAAAAGAAAAGGGATTTAAAAGAATTGTTTAAAAGCCTAATATGAGTGATCAATTTAAAAAGATAATTAAACGTTATAAAACAGTGGGATACAACATGGATATCATACGAAGTCTGCATGCCTGGTTGTGAACCCAATTGAGGTTGATAGCTATGGTTTCCTCTTAATTGCATGACGGTGTGTCAGGCCTCAGACTTAATGACGGCCTTGACGTAAAGCTTTAATCCGTTGGTTGGTGTCTGATGCTTGTTGTTGGCTGAGCCCACCCTAGCCAAACTTGAGGTTTTCTTTAGCTCTACCTATCTGTGAGTCATGAGCCATTTTCTTTGTATCTTCATAATGTGTTAATTTGATGTGATTATTTCTCTGTGATGATACATTGCATTAGCTAAGACGCCTCCAATCGAGCTAAACAAGTTTGTGTTTAACAACAACAGAATCTAGGGAGAAGATTTAGCGCTAGTAAAATGCATTATAGCCCCCCGCCCACCGGTGGCTTAGGCTGCTGTCCAATCTAAGGCGGCGGTTCTGTTGTTGTTCGATTTATTGTTTAATGTACTTCCCTTTGTTTGTGAGAGTTCCGTCTTTGTTTTTGTTTTGTTATGCATTACTTTGTGTCCATTCTAGTATTGCACTAATCTTGAATAGGAAGAGAAAGCTGATTGCTTTGCTATCGTTGTCTTACAGATGTATTGTGACTATAAATGTTCTGTGGCTCTTCCTCATGCTGCGGTGGGTTGGTCTGCAGTATGTGATTGTGGTATTCCCTGATCATACTCACTTTAAGAAATTTTCGAATGAAATTATAAAAACATTTAAAAAATGGACAAAATTTAAATTAAATATCTGCACTAAAACAAAAATCATAAAACATACATCATCAGTATAGTATTCTACAATGAGACCTTATATATTACCTTCATCTAAATATAAAATTAGAAATTTCAACAAAAACATTTTTGGCTTTTTCTGGGGCCAGCAAAAAGATTTTTTTCTTTTTAGAGTCGATATAAGATCTAGGACGATTCTTTTCAGCGCTTTAAGCTTATATACTAATATATTACACAGAAATAAATTATATTGATGGCGTCTACCAATCGATCTCCTTCCATCGTATATTCCAATTGAGACAGTATTTAGTTTATGCTATGAACAAGATGGATTAGTAGATGTGATACAACCGTTTGATAGCCTATAAATTGGTTTGGTTTCCACTTAAAGTTTAGCAACTCTGATCTTGCAAAATACACCATCAGTATAACACGCTCGTTACAATACACGAAAGGAACCTTATTATTTTAAAGATGCTGATTGGATTTGGAAATGTACTTTAGGCGGACTTTTTTAAATGATAATAGATCTATCAGCAAGACTTTAAGGGTATTGTTTAATTGGATATCTTCAACTAAATTGGAATATGATTTGGGCAACGACATACCTAGCTAAAATACTTCAGAAGAAAATATCTTATAAAGAAATATGTTTGATGTGCTACCCACTGGATAATATGAGGTTAAACATCATATTAACACAATATCCCAAACTGTCCAATTTGCAAAAAAAATCTAATCGCACTAAAATACATGTCTTTGTGAAAATGCTCTAGGTTCAAACGGCTACGCGTTCAGCTCATTAAAGACCTAAGAGTAATTAAAATAAACATAAAAATTATCCTTGCACACCAGATAAGGATCTCTGATACTTTATCGTGGGTCATTTTATCTTACCCAGGCTGTCACGAGAGGGCTATACTCTGTTTGTATTTGGATCACACGCACATGGTCGTAAAGTGACGTCATTGTTTTTGTTAAAAAGACGTCATCTTATCATGTCACATTTCAGCGTATTCAGGAATTTCTGGGAGCTTTTTTAACATGAAATGCGGTATTTAACGGTGAGCAAGAATAAAAAATCCATTATTCGTGCGATGATGGGATTGAAATATCATGCCTCGTGATGCCAAACGGTGATCTTCAGGACGAATTTTCCTATCCCACCATCACATTTTACTCTTTGCTTTTTAGATTTGACAATACGAGTAATTGTAAATGCATAGATACAACAGAATAGCAGATTCTTTAAAATAGTACAAGATTATGTCTAAGAAGTTTAAAAATACTTTAGAAGAACAAATAATCTCCATTTATAACCATTTCAATCCTTTAACCCTTATCAAACCTGTCAAAAATATGAACTTTCTAAGAAGGATAAATATCTGTCTATACCGTTGGTCTACATATCACTGTTTGGGTTAGATGTCTTCCATCACGTACGATGTAGATCATTAATTCAATTCTATATTTTACACCAAAAATGTTCGATGTTTGGTTTTTTTTATAACATGATCTTTTCTATCTCATATGTAAAGCTTTTCTATGTCCATGTTTTTTCAGACATCGATATGAAAAAGTTTGATACACCTTATATCTTGATCTATCTTGTGTTTTGAAAAAAAACAACTTATTGCTTATTTTCAGTTTGCAGAACGTATTCAGAGCCGTGAACTTCAAACTGATTTAGATCAGAGTTCTCCACTTGTTGGGTTTCCTTCCAAGGCAGTTATTGGATCATCTATATTGGTAAGTGTTACAGATTACTGATGATTATATTGTGTAAAAATTGTTATTGATCAAATCAACATTAGGACAAATCTCAATTGTAGATGTTTATCTTTCAAAACAGTCAAGATTAAAACATGTTACAGTGACTCTTAGGTCCATGTACAAACATGTTTTGTACAAACAAATTTTCGCCAAACTTCAAATATGTGTAGTTTCGTGAAAATAAAACCCTCGCGAAATGGCGAGATAATTCTGTAGTTTACTCATGACGGTAATTTATGACCTAGTCGCGAATTTTTAACGTCGCAAATATGTCTTTTAACGCTATTAAGCTTTGCGATTTTTCAAGTGGGTGGCGTCCCGACGCCCTGCCCCCAACCATCTGGTTCTGCGCATAATATCAAAACCGCTGCTAGCAGTGACTGCTCTCGATTCTGTGGCAGTGATTGTATTCTTGTTAAATTGTGTCTGCTCCTATTTCGTTTTTAGTCCCATTTTAGTCCCAAGTTCCTTGAGTCGCTTCTGATTTGACAATCATCTTGATGAGGAAGGGACAGAGATCTCGTTCGGGAAAGTCTGCCACAATTCGTGAATCGAATCATGGCTCGGGTGTATGTAAGGAGCATTACGCGTAGTACTATGTACCAAAAAGCTTCATTTTGTTAGCCTGGACTTGCATATGGAAAATAAGTTCTGTAAGCATGTGGTTTCAGCTCTATTAACACCGACAATTCTGATTTTTTGAAAAGTTCAATCAGCAGAATAAATGAAGTTAATGTATTTTTCAGGAAAATATCGCTATAGCGATATTTTATTGGCTTCATTTAAACTGTTCCTTTTGCAGCAATCACACTTGTTACTGTGTAAACATGGTTTCCGTGACGTCAGCGTCACGTTATATAACGTCAGCGTCATGTTATTACCCGCGTTATCAAAGTAAATCCGCGATGTACATCCGTGTTCTGATTCCACGGAATTTCGCGGAATTGGCCGATAGGTTTCAGTTTTTTTATTTTCTGTTTTAGCACTTGGTGTAATTTTGCTCAGCAAAAAGGGAACCTTATGAGCAATTCTAGTCGAGGGTTTTATAGGAGACATTTCGAAATTGGAGCCGTGTCTCTGGTGGAGGCATTGTTTAAAGAAAACATTTATAGACAATGAACGTGGGGAAAGGACCTTCACAAAACTCGCATTTGCGAACAACATCTTGCTAATTTAACCAGTTTCATTCTAATTGATTTTCCTATACGTTTTGCTACAATAAGTATGAATATGTCTATTTTGTATTTTAAGGTGCCACAGGACAAAATTTCTAACTTTTATATATTTCTGCCCCTGTATATTGTTTGTAATCTAGGAAACAGTTCAGACCCTGACTAAATTGCATTTCATCTGGGTTTTCACTGTTTTATAGGTATCCATAATGACACAGTTAAGGAAACAGACAAGTGCAATATGTTATCTAGATACACTGCTCTATTTGTAATGTGAAATGTGTCATCCCAAGCAATTTTCTGACAGCCAAGTTTGAATGGCTTCCAAACCAGGAAACAAACTATAGTCTGCATCATTTGAGCTACACAGTTTATCACCAGTTTCAGGGGAAAACACCAATATTAAGAATACATTATCTCGCATAATTTACTTCAGACTTTCCCGTAAAAATATTTGAATTTTGTTTGTTGGAGCAACTGGTGCTTGGTGAACAAGTCCAAAGGATGTATCTTTGGTATAGTTTCAATATAGTAATTAACCCTTTCAGACCAATAGAACTAGAGGTTCGTGCTCATGAATTATTGAGTCTATTTAACGAGTTTAGGAAAAGAGATAAAATGCGAGGCTTGCCGAGCATTTCATTACTTTTTCGCAACGAGTTTAATAAATTCAATAATGATAGATTCTATTTATCATATCACGTTCAGATAACGGTGAAATCTGATTTCTGACGTAAAAAAACGTTGAAATTTTGTCATTATGTACGCAACTATGTTACGGAGGTCATAACGTTTCCCAAAATATGTAACCCAATAGTGGTGTATCAATTTTATTGCATAGCATTATATCACTCCCAGACCCGACGTCATATGATAATTTTCCATAAAACTACAACCAATAAGGTCAAGATGGCACACTGTAAATAGACCAGTCCAATGTTATTGTTTCCATCAGGGCTTAACGACCACGTGATAACTATTTTGACCTAGAGACTTTTTATTGTGGTGGGCAAAAACCTTCCACTCAACGCAATATCCATTGAGCTTAGCCAGCATTAACGTGAGAAAAAACTTAAACGATATTTTAGCTCTAGGTGTAGGATAAGAATCGGACATTGATTTACAATTTTTTTTTGCGAAAAAAAAATACTAGTTTTTTTTTGACGAGCCCTCGCTCCAGTGTTTTGGTCCGATAACGGCCGTTTCAATCTCTGACTTTTTTGTTAGATGACGATAAAATATGTGAAAACACATTATTTGATAGGTCAATAATCAAACTGTGGAAATCAGTCGTTGGAGTTTTTTTTTATGAATTAAATTTTCAATCGCTATAAAACGTGTGCTGTTTCCGTGTCCAGTCCAGGTAAACAAAAAAGAAGTGTTCTATATGATATTAATTTGTGACGTAGTGTTTGGACACGTCTATATTGAAGGATCGCAGGTCATAATTCCCCAAAACATTTGGTGGCATGTCATCTGTGTCTTCGTTGCTTACTACAATACTCGTTTAGGGGTTTCCAGTTCTTAGAGGACTTAACGTGTTTTTTCATATATTGAGGTGATTAACACATTACTTTTGACTGCAGCTTTTTGTCTAGCCTGTCTTCAGGCCCTGTATTAAGACAGTCATCTAACTGAAGGTTCTATAACTACCACAGAGATAAATTTATGATATTTTATTACTTCCCCATTGCTCAGAAAACACAGTAAATAAGGCAGTCAGTGATTTTTTTCAGAGATTTAAATGCTTGTTGATTTGTATGTGCACATATTTTACTATTTTTCTATTTACTGGTCTGATACCAGTCTACTTTTTGTCTACAACTAAATAAACCAGCAATTTTTTCACAACCATGCATTGTAAGGATTTTGAAGAAATGCTTGTCCAGGCGATTAGGTGATATTATCAGTTGCTTATTTATACAGACTACATTTTTAATGAAACTAATAGCACAAATCCGTTGAACCACATGGTGTATTTAAATCATATTTATTTTAACATTGGCTGGCAACTGACTTTCCTGAGCATCCATTTTGCGGATCTAGGTTAATTAGTGAAAATGCTCATAACTTTTGAACCGCACCATATATTTTGATCAAATTTTGCATACGTATACATTTTAAAATTGTCAATACTCTGGTATGCAAAACGGTAACAGGAATTTGCCAAGGATAAGTCTGGCAGGTCGCGGTTAGATGCTCTTAACTCTTGAACCACATGGTATATTTTGATAAAAGGGGGAGTTTCACTCTATATGGAATTTACATAGGGTTCTGCCCACGCACAGAATTTTATAAACTTTTGTAGAAAGATTGTCTATTACATGTGTGTTCTATTTGTTAGATATTTACCCATTCATCTATTTCCGCTGTTAAATTTAAATAATTTTAAATTTTAAAATTAAAAAATGAACACCCTAATTAAAAGTGGCCCTAGGCGACAAGATTATAGGTTTTTCACCCTAATTTATTCTCAACATGATGCCTTGTAATTTGTTATTATGTATGTACCATACATGTATTTGAATGTATAAAATAAACAAGTCCACATCAAATTTTGTTTGAAGGTGCCCCTAAATTTAACATTTTGAAAATATTTTCAACAAATAAAATTGTCAATTTTGCCTAGTTACTGTTCTTGTCAACCTATGAAATTTATATCAAATTTGCCCACACATGTGTTTGTTATAATCATAAAATCTCAAGAAAATAAAACAGGTAAAATGAGGTTTTCTGAATTTCAATCTTAATGGTCAAAATTTTGCAGAATGTAAAAACCAAGATTTTATGCAAACTTCCAGCAGTATGTTCGTTTTACATATATAGAGTTCTGTTCTGCATAGACATATATATTGATGATATTATGCAAGTTGATTGTTTGGCTTATAAGTATTTTGTTTTCGATCGCTTTTCATTGGTTGGTAACAACATTTGGTATTGTGTAGTATGTGATTATAGATGTACCCCCCCCCCCCACAAATCAGCCCAATTTACATCTATCAGAAATCAGAATTTCTAAAATTGATAATTAATATAATAATCTGTGAAACTTAGCTTATGTGTGCGGTACACACATTACCATATCCATCACATAAATGGTTAAGGTAATGTTTCTTTTAGAATATTTACTCAAATTCAGCTGTACAAAGTATTTCAACAATGTTTGGGTGATAATTATGGTGTGCTACAGTTCTTGTCAACCTTTCCCATCTATATATAATTTGACTATATGTATAAGGATAATATTCAGAAGATTTGAAGCCCAGAAATATATTTTGTTTCAATGGTGAGTCAGCTTTTGTTAAATGAATAAACATTATTGAATTCATTATAACATTATGATTATGAGGTCATTTGAGAATCAAATTCGGGATTCTATAACCACAACGAAAATAACAGCACAAAGACTGTTTCACCTCATCTAATGCCAGATGTTCAGTATGTATACATTCAAAAATAAGTGTTTCTTAATATTTGAAAATCTATTTATAATCTTAAAATGTATCATTTTTATTTTCATCAACTCCATTTCTTTTTTATTAGAGCAGTTTTAAAGCATAAATGGTCTTCTACTTTCTGCTGAAACTAAATATTCCAGAAGGACCAGAATATGAAAATACAACACTTTATCAATGTACAGGGGAAAGTTTAACCCGATACAAATTCAGCTGGTGTGAAATCCAAGTTCTGTGAAAAACCTACCAAAATAGCGAGAACGTACACAATTTCTTAAATGCTTGACCTGGATTCACTTAGTTTATGAGAATTAAAGAGAAGTATGCATATAGTCCTGAACCAATTTACCCTCAATACTTGATTCGGAGGGACATAAGATAGAGAAAATTCTAGGTGCAACATGAAACATAGAATGTAGATGGAGACGATATATTACTTAGCATAAATCTTAATCTGTTTGACTTTTATCAATGACTGAAAGACATAAAGAGCATAAACCGCTGTTAGGCTTCAGTCCAAAAATAATTTGGAAACCAGTGGAAGATCAATTCACAAATGATACCTACTGGACACCCACCCCTACAACTAAGTTCTAGACCCAGTGATACTTATCAAGTGCTGCTTACAAAAATGCCATTTTAATGCTATCAAATTAGCTAAAACTTCTGACACGAACAAATCTTGGACCTAATTTGGATGAAGCTACTAATAGTGATAGTCAATGCTAGAATAAAACTGGTGGAAAAAACTGTGGCTTGTAAGACCTAACTGGAATATTTGAAATCACTTATGAATCAAAACTGACTTAACTCATTTCATGCTAATTACAACATTGTAACTGGTGTTCAAATTTTATGAAAATTTACATGCATAAAAAGGATGTATTTGACCTACTTATCTGAAAGTATTATGGGTTGACAAAAACTGGAACATGGTAAATATTAGGATGGAATCCCTTATAGATACTAACTTAAGTGTTCAATATGGGGATAATTCAAATTTTTATGGGTCAGAAAAAAATTATCTAGATGTATTCATATACATTAATGGTAGTAAGGTATACCCTGGAGAGTCTTCTTACATATTCCATTCAAAGAATGTGGCAGTAAATAATGTTAATGATTTGAGACTGATATTTAATAGGATAGATATTAGTACAAAGAGGGTGTACATCAAAGTGCCCCCCCCCCCCCCTGTAACCTAACAGCCTTTGAGGAATAAACTTATTTCATTTTTGTAGTTGTTATAACGTAGGTATTAAACCTACAAAATATTGTCGAAATCCATGCGTGGGCAGATTTGGAACTCCCCCTTTCTGATCTTTCCAGATTAGCTTTATTTAGAATGTACATATTTGCTGAAGTTTTGCAGAATATAACCAGTGTCCATGCTACAAACACCCTAAAAACCCATACAGTGCCATGCTACAAGCAACCAAAAAAAACCCATCAAACACATTTCTCTTAGAGAAATTGTCCCCATATGCTATAGTTTGATCCGATTATGCATCATTCTGAAGGAAATGACCAATTTACTTTCCACACAGTCCTTCTGGATCCAGATACTGATAAATCTACGTTTACTGACGGGCCGTGCACATTTAAGTCAGTTGATTCGAATTTAAGTTACAACAGTCACATGTTGCAATTATATTTTTAGTGACTTTTAAAATTTCTACGAAACCTAGAAGCGTTCAGATAAAAATGTTGCGTTCGTCTTTGCTCTGAGTGTAAGATAAATTATGGTCAACAGATTAAAATAAATAAAAGTGAGGTATTCGATAGTTTCGTAAGTCGATGTGGTATCAATGTTTAGGTATTTAACCTATATTACATTCATTAAACACTCTAGATAGTACTATGATTGTTTAATGGCTGTTAAAGGTAGTCAGGAAGTAAAAATGGATATATGAGTTTGAAGCAATCTGTCACCTTTGATAAAAAAAGCAATAGTCCCATTTTCAGAGAATTGTCGACCTTTTCCAGGATTTATCTTATTTATGACCTTGACTGATTTGCTTTTTAATCCTTAATGCGCCAATTGCAACAAAAGTCGTCTACTTTTTTCGTCTGCTGAAATGTTTTAGAAGCCTCTATGGCAAACAGTGTAGACCCAGCCCGGATTAGACTGCTTCTATAGGAGCAGTCTGTTCTGGCTCAACGCTGTTTGTTTCTATACTTAATTTGTCAGTAATATAAGGCAAATATTTTCAGTAGACGACATTTTCAGATGTATTTTTTGCTTGGCGCTTTAATGGTTAAGAGTGGTTGCTAAAATAGAGGGTCCATGATCTTTGACAGTTCACGTAACTTGATTTTTGGCCTTATACAGATCCAGAGGGGGTAAGGGGGTCCGGACCCCCTGGAAAATTACAAGTTGTTATAAGTTTTCTTTATATACTGGTACGGACCACCTTGTGCGACCCTCTGTAAAATATGTTGACAACTACGAAAAATTTCAGGACCCCTCTGACGGAAATTTCTGGATCCGCGCATGTTGGTGCTTATTTTCAACAGATGAACCATTGGTTCTAGTGTGCAACTTGTTTGGAATTCATCATTGTACCCTGTAACTGCATCGAGTACTTTACTTCTTATTATTTCATTAAAAGCTTTGTATGTTTGGTAATTTTGAATGCTTTTTTGCCTGACTTTTTTTCAAAATTAACTTTTTCAAATAAAATATTTCCAGGACACTTTCAGAGTTTCAAACGGTTTGAATCCTGATCGGGACTGAAGTACTTTTGGTCCTGCTCTGGGTGCAATCTGTTTGCAAAAATGCAAAAAAAAAATATCAGCAGACGATAAAAGTGGCTGCTAGCAAGAAAATAGTTAAATGCCCATGTCAATTTTTGTACTTATAAAGGTCACATCCTTGTTTTATCTTAATAAGGATGTACGGCACAAAAAACCTCATTGGCGATTTAACGCAACGTGTTATTATAGGTCAAGGGTCGCAGTTAAATAATAAATTAACCCATTTATGTAGCATAAAATCCATTATACAAGAATTGATTTGTTTGGAACAACAGACCATTTTCAATTTGAAGAAATGCAGCGTCTCATATTGATCTGCACTATTTAAGAATGTATTATTTATCCTCTACTAGGCCCATATGGGTTTAAATCTCATTTTCTTTGTTACACAATGTAAAAATATTAAGAAAATAAATGATCTTCGAACCATGGAATGCAGTTTTTGACTTCCCTTATTATTGAGAGTATATGCTGCCGCCATATTTAAGTTCTCAAGAAATTTTAGGCTCCAAAGTTTGATTTTCTGCGCACTTTAGAGTGAAATTGTGTCTTAGCAAATCCGCATCATTTTTGTCGCCAACAAATTGCTTTAAACACACACACACACACACACACACACACACACACACACACACACACACACAAACAAACACACACTTGAGAGAGACAGAGAGAATGAAAAAAGCTAACAAGGAATCTTGTTTTTGAAACACTATGCACCAATACTGAAACATGTACCATGCTGAAAGTGTGTATACTGCAAAGCTTGAACAACTTTTATACCACCTACATCAGTGTAGACCTTGTACATCACGAGGTCGTGCCAAAGTTGGTAAGGGTGGTATAAAACCAAGTAGATATTACTAACTAAACGATGACATGCGGTGACAAAGAAATAACGGAAACGTTATTATTCCTAGTTGACGTTGTTTCTTTGTTGACGTTAAATTTGGTTCAGTTTAAACTTTTATTTCATTTTTGTATAACAACATGTGTACATATATTACTAGAAGTTCATATACAGATCATTTGAAATACGAAAAATAGGATTCAGAAGAAAGTCTATTGACTTTTGTAAATCTGTTTCCCAGCTATTCATTATTAGACATACAATTAACTTATTACGTGTTGTTTGAATTGACATCAGTGGGCATACACAATACAGCAAAAACTTGATAATTCGAACTGGAATTAACCAGGTTTAACTATATATATATATATATATATATATATATATATATATATATATATATATATATATATATATATATATATATATATATATATATATATATATATATAATATCAAACTGCTGTGTAATAAAAATATGAATTTTGACTTTTGAAAAAGAGAATGAATATTACAAAGTACAGTTATCCTTGTTGTCTCCATGGGGTTTGGAGATGATCAAATATAAGGGAGGGTGGGTTATTGGTGGGGGGGTTTTGGTCGTTGCCTCTGTCTACCCAGCTAGCAGAATAGTCGTCAAACCAAATACATGTGAATTTACCAGTATATTGTATAATATGCCATTGTTGAGAACATTGAGATATGGCCTATGCAAGTAAAGTGTGATATTGGAGGATCGCTATGTGTATACAAAACGTATTTTAAATATTATTATTATTGCAAGTATTGGGGTATGTTTCATGCGAATGCACTGCATTATTGAAGCATTAATATCTATTTTCAAAACTTTTTGAAATAATTAAAAATTCTTGTACTGCTTTAACTTTCTGCTTATTTTGATCAAAAACGTTAGTGATATATCACCACAGAGTAGAACGTTAAGATTAGATTGACAGATATCTGTCACTGAGTTTATTAAATCACGCCTAAGTTCAGTAAACTGATGGCATGCAAATAAGAAATGATGAGCATCTTCAATAGCAACACACATACAGAAGGGACTATCAACTATATTTTTGAATACAGGTGTTGACAGAGAGGACTGCATGCAGTTCTTAGTCTTGCATGATTTATTTGACCAAGTCTTTAACCTGTGTTATAGTACCTGGGTTTATTCTGCTAGTATTCTTTAACACAAGGCAAAAACATAAGCTCTGATTCTTAAAAATGCATTCTCTAACAATGATTGGTGAACTCTTAGACATTTCAGTTTCTAGAAATTTCTTAATAAAAAATACAAATGTAAACCACTACCGTTTAGACAACGTTTATAGCACAACGTAAAACCCATATCATAGGTCACAACTGGAAATTGTAAAAGTTTAAATGCACTTTTGTCTGTACTTGTATTGGCCTTGCATGCTTAAAACAATTTTTTGAAAATGTATTTGGGCATACACTCCTGAGAAAAAAATACAAAAACGGTATTTTTGACATTGTGACGTCATACGTTTTATTTGATAAATAAACTTTCTGTGAAATATTTTCTAATGTCTTGTTATCAAATTAAGCATATGCGTTTATTTCTATGATTTGTAGTTTACGAGTTTGAAGCAAATAAAAAGTGTCAGGTTTCTTTAGTAGTTAAGTATAGGATGACTATCTTATTATAAAATAATAAAATCAGGGAAATCACTCTGTATTTAATCGATGCCATAAATAATCTAAATATCGTCACATTCTTTTAGTCTGCCAAAAACAGCAAAGTACTGTCCTACCAACCAAGAGTGACAGTGATGTAATACTTTGTTTACACTTGCTAAGTAAAGCACTAATGTGTACATTTCACTTGAGCTAACAGTAATCGAGAGGTCACTTTTGTATTAATCCCGCGGATAGGGTTAATACACAAGTGATCTATCGATTATAAGGCCCTGATAACTTTGTTAACAAAAGATGGCGTAACTGTCACTCTAGGCTGGAAGGACAGGAGGTCAAAGCAAAAAACGGGCCATAACTACGTATTCATTTTGTAAACCACTCAAACTTTATTAAGGTTATCTACCTCTCAGCTCAAATCAGAATACCAAATAACAAGACACCATAACTGTTTGTAACAAGACCAAACACGGAAAACACGAACAAGAGAAATGAAAGAACACTAACAAAAACAAGAAACAAAACAAATAACAAGCAGAAGCAATGTGTACAAGCAGTTCAGTTCTATCTAGGATATGAAATTAAATATGAACATAATGAGCACAATTGTTATTGGTGAATGACATAACAGACGTGATCACGTAAGTGTTTTTGCAACTTAACGAATATAAGGATACACATTAATAAAAAAAATCTGAAAAGATGTGCATACTTACAAAAATAAAATGAGAGCGTTTGTAAACTAAAGGTTTAAGTACTTCTACCGTTTGACCCTCAACATGGTTTACTTTTATGTACAGTAAAACCGCGACAGGTCGGATTTCGATGGTTTGAATCATTTACATAATGATAGAAATTTAAAGGGATGAATAAGATTAAGATAATATGGCATAATTATTATAAACTATTCAATAATTAATTTTGTCCAAAAATGATCCAGCACATAAATAAATGGTACTGATCGCACTGCCGACTGAGCAATCAAAACTCATGCAAGGCATAGTAAATACACAGTTTGCCCAGAGCCTTCGCTGCTCGAATACACAAAGTATATGGGACCAAATGTTTGAACTCTTAGCTCTGCTATATATGTCAGCACGGTCGTTGAAATGACGTTATTGCGCATATGCGATCGAAACCAAAATATCATGTTACTGTGGGTTTGTTTCACTTCATCTTCATATTGATTTGCATTTTAAGCGATAATTGACACTTGCTAAACTTAAATCTGATGGTATGATAGTCAGACTTTAGTTATTACATTGCCAAGCAACGAAGGCTCTGGCGAGTCCGTGGAAATAGATAGACTCTCTAGAACATTTCTTGTTTGCAAACACAATTTAAGGATCTAGATGAAGAAACAAACAAAATTTTAGACCTATAGTCCAGTTGGTTACGTCAGTAAGGGCATTTAAAGGATGCATTTGCGAAAATGTGTTCAGTACCAAAATCTCATTTGAGCCGCGACATGAGATTTCCAACAATGTGGTATGTGCGACCAGCAAAGCCTCACATCAGCTTATCATTTGGAGTTTTTAAGCTTAAGAGGAGGCTGCACAGACTCCTGAGAGTCTAAACTTGTCAAAATGCCAAGTTTATCGGAAATCACATGGCATGGCTCATTTATGATTTGTTTCACTTCATTTTTCATATTAATCTGCATTTTAAGCGATTAAGTAAAATGCTAAACTTAAATTTGATGGTATAATTATCAGTTTTTACTAATACACTGTCGAGCAACGAATGCTCTGGCGCGTCCGTGGAAATAGATAGACTCACTAGAAGATTGGTTGTTTGCAAACACAATTCATTGATGTAGATGAACAGACTAACATAATTATAGACCTATAGTCCACTTGGTTACGTCAGTAAGGGCATTTAAAGGATGCATTTGCGAAAATTTGATAAGTACCAAAATCTGATTTGAGCCGCGACATGAGATTTCCTACAATTGGTATGTGCGACCAGCAAAGCCTCTGATCAGCCTGCGCATACGCGCAGTCTGATCAGAGCCTTTGCTAGTCACTTAAATATCCTATGAGTGTTAGGCTACTGACCCATCTTCATTTGGAGTTTCTAAGCTTAAAAGGGGGCTGCACAGGCTCCTCTGAGTCTACACTTATCAAAATGTCAAATTGTTGGAAATCACATGTCATGGCTCATTTATGGTTGTACATATTTCAGTTTACCCCACATCTAGAGGAAGACTTCAGACGTGTTGCAGTTGTTGCGGCATTCCTCGAAGCTGTCCGTAATGGTGAGGCATCTTCTATAAATCCAACATTTCTGGATAGTTTAGATCTTCTTGAGTCCCAGCTGTATCCTTTCCTCTGTCAACTCTACAACGCCATGTTTGACCGCTCCGTTACTGATCTTCCTAGAGTTACACGGAATATAATAATGTTCACCGACAGAAACATGGGGTCTGCAGCAGAAAGATATAGCAGAGATTACAGAATACTTAAAGATACAGTTGAACTGTTCCAGGCTATTAACAATGGGTTCATGATATTTCTGAACGACCATAACTCTTGATTTGCCTACTGGCATAGCAATTTCCCGACCCTCTGAATTTCCAACTATGATTTGAAGCAGATGTCATTTTGAAACCCTCCTGCTTCTGTGACGTATCAATGTCATAGTTGGTATTCAAAGGGTCAAAGTGTATGCTAAAACAGAAATGCCTGTTGATCAGCCGTGAACATGCTTACGGAGAATTCGGACTATTACCTAAATGTCTTTCGCAATTTTAAAAAAGTCCAACAGACAACATTTAAACGTAGCAATGCGTTTGATATCTGTATCGTGTGGGCTCTTTTTGGCTTGAACCATCTTGATCATGGTGCAGCCAGAATGTAGTGTATGAATTGGTACGAGGCTAGTTCATTTGGAACACACGTGTAATACATTCATATTAATCACAGTCTTTGAGGAGATTGCAATAGTTGATCGATGCAAGCGTTGTGTTACATTTCTTACTGGATGGAATTATTTATTTAGAATCATCCTTGCTGTTGTGAAGACGCCCTGAATGGAACATTGAAAAATCTTACAAAATCACACCAGAAAGCGTTGATTGATTCAATATTTGTGCGTCATTTCTAATTGGATGGAATTATCATATCTGTTGTGAATTCACTCTGACTGGAACAATAAAAAGCTTACAAAACACACCAGACAACGTTGATCGATGCAATATTTGTCTTACACTTCTAATTATGGATGGAATTATCGATTTTGAATCGTGAGGACGCTCCGAAAGGAACATTAAAAAGGTAAATAAACACATCAAACAGCGTCGATCGATGCAATATTTGTGTAAAATGTCTAATCTAATGGAATTCTTGATTGACATGTTTCATTTCTGTTGTGAGGACGCTCTGAATGGAATATTAAAACGCTTACAGAACACACTAGGCAACGTTGATCGATGCTAGATTTGTGTTACATTCTAATTGAATGGACTTCTTGATTTAGAATTATCAATTATGTTGCCAGACAGGGTTATAATCTCTATAAGTTTCATGATAATATATTTCACTTGAAGGGGTTAAAATTGTGCCTTTCAAACATTAATTCCAAAGTGAGGCTACAGAAAGTAAATTTTTTAGGATATGTCAATTTATTAAGGCCAAGGTCAAAGTTTCAATCTCAACAATATAACTGATTCGTGTTAAACAGTAATTTCTATGGCCTTGCGCAAGATACATGCATATTTCTATTACATAAACATTAAGTTATGTAATGGGTATTTCAGGTAAAAATACCCACATGAACATAAAAAATAAGAATATGAAGATGAAAAAAGACACTTACATTCAAACAGGTTATTTGCTATACTTGCAAAAACAAAACTGCTTCAAGTGATATATATTAAAACTTTTTGTTATGTACCAGCTGTGTTGTGAAGACGCTCTGAATGAAACATTACATTCTTGTTCGCTATGTCTATAGGTGAAACAAACTTATTAGCGAATGAGCTTTCAAAAAAGTTGACAATCAACCCAGAAGAGAATATTCTTACCTCAATGTCTTGCTTCCACTTGAATAGTAAGTATAGGAAAATTGCCATCGTACGCATGCACAGATCTAGACAATACTGTCAAGGGGGGGGGGGGGGGGGGTCCTGAAAACTTTTTTGTTTTAATTTATTAGTGCTCAACGTACATGTACATTCAGTTCACAGAGGGTCGTGCGGACCTCCCTTGAAAAGCATTGGGACCTGAAGGGTCCAATTTCCCCTCGATGGGGTCCTTACTGGAAAGATAGCAAATTGTGATTTTCTAGGGGGTCGGGACCCCCTGTCCCCACTCTGCTTTAAAAGCAATGTTCCGTTCAATTGCATTGTTCCAAAGAATGTTTAGATTGTAAGACTCTATCATTTGTGTGAGGGTAGGATAGTTAAATCCGTCCCAAGGATCGCCGTTTGGCATCACGAGGCATGCCGAATGATGACAAATGGTGATACCGAGGGACGGATTTTTCTATCCTACCCTCACACGAATAATGGATTCTATTTCTTACTCACCACTGTTATTCTTTATCTATTTATTTATTTATTTATTTTAAAATAAGCTTCCAGAAGTCCCCGAAAACGCTAAGATGCAATTTCAAATGATGACGTTACTTGACGTCCTAGGTAAGATAGCATGGGTAAGATAAATAGAATCCATCATTGGTGTCCAGTGGGGACAGAAAAATCCCAACTGGAGGGCCCACCATTCCAGTGCCAAACGAGGTGGACCTGAGGGTTGGAATTTTTCTGGAACCACTGAACACCAATGATCGATTCTTTTTCTCATATACCAATTCTAAATTTAGCGACCATACGGTATAGTATAATATCAGTTGGTGACGACACTGAGGTCGATGTTTACAGTCAATGAAGCGCGCTGTACAAATCAATTTCAAACCGCGAATAAACAGCGCATTAAACAATGGACAAATGGTTATTTCATCAAGAACATCAATTTACAAGAACTAGCTTATCAGCCACAGTAACTCGATCGAGTAGGTATTTTGTTGAGGAAAATGTGTTTCTTTTTACATGGCTCCCAATCCCGGTGCTTTTAGTTACTCATTGCCCAACACGTCAAATATGTCAATTGCAATGCACACAGCATGTTCAAAGCATTGAATAAATGTTTTACGTTTTACTTTATATACTGACGGACTTTAAAAACGCAACACTTGGATAAAAGCTTTAATTTATGTCTCAAAAAAGAAAGCAGAGCAATAATTTTGATTTTATGCTAAAGAGCATTCCTTTGTAAGTAAAACTTGGAAAACTTGTCCAACTAAGATGAACTTAATGCATTAAAATGTAAACTTTTTGAGATAGGGGTCAACTGTTTCATGTGCCCAAATGTTATGAGAGAAAGATTCCCTATTTCTTTAATTCAAGAAACACTAGAAGCATCAAATTTGTATCCTGGACTTTGTAAGCCATCAAGGAATCACTCTCATATTGATTGGCAGTTCTGCGATACAGCTTATTTGCATATATGACGTTTATCTGGGTGTACCCTTTCATTCAAAAGCTAAAAATCTCCTCTACTTAAGGAATGTTTAAATGGCTAAATTCATACGAAGCAAAAAACGTCGTCCAGTTTAGTTTTACAGTTAAAACTAAAGTGTTTGCTGAAGGAGCCATCTGATGATGACATTATCAAAGCAAAGGAAGTTTACATTCAACAGTCTTTTGGAAGATATAAGGGGAAGTTAGTGTTGCGCAATTAAAGTCCGCCAGTATACCAAGTTGAAGGCCGACTTAAATTGCTGAAATTTCAACATTGACATTATTTCTGACTGTCAACAATTCAACTTTCATTTTCGAAGGAATACAGTCATACGCCAAAAATGTCACGTGTGGGTTATCTCGCATTAGTAACTGGTCGTGTGTGGCTTATCTCGTATTAGTTACGCTTATCTCACATGGGTAGCGATGTGGGACATATACTTAAACGCAAAAGTTTCGCAACCGTTTAATATCTGTGTTTTCTTCAGTATGGTCCATGTTAGAATATTCATATAATCATATTTATGCTCCAACACAATGTGGAATAACTTTACCATAAATCGGTTTTGATCATACTCTTTAGTCTGACGTTATAATGACGTCAGTGTTTTTCAACAATTTACTTGGTTATCTCGATTTGAAAACAAACGGTGCGATGTGATAGCCAGATGTCGTATCTGACGGAAAACATTTTAAGGTTTAACAATTAACGTTTATCAACGCTCAAAGTCGCTGTGTTTCTTTGTTAACGGCAACCAACTTATCAAAATTATTCATTTTATTCTGTTATGTCGCGCGATACTTCTGTCTTCTATGCACTGTGTTGAAGGCTTTCACTTTTGACATTAAACAAACTTGATTATTGATATTCAGTTGTGCGTAAACGGGCAATTACGTCAAATATTGAAGGCTTAACTACTTTGACGTAAAGAACGTTAACAGATGCATAAATAACCTGCTTTGATTTGTCTGCCCTTCTACTTTTGAAAACAGATAATGGTTAAACACCTTTTTCGAATAAAATGTAAGGTGGTGTAACACTGTGACTTGATAGAATTTAGGGTATTGTAACTCTGTAACTTTTCAAATTTGGGTTGCCTTACATTTCTTGTTGAAGATCGGCAGTCGTAAGTCTCACTGGTCTGATTTTCATGTTGTTTGGATGGCAAATTATTGGACTTGTTAATCATAATATCATGGAGTAAAATATTTGACTCAAAAGTAGGAAATAGCATTTTAGTAAGAGTTGCGAAACTTTTGCGTTTAAGTATATTTTTCTGAAAGCAAGCTTACATAGGGATCACTCGATCTTGCATGCGTTGGTATGTGAGAAAGATTTTCTATCCCAGGGTTAAATCTCAGATATCCTTGTCCAGTGTGCAAGAAATATGCAGTGTGAAATTTTAATATTTTATCACACAAGAAATGTTGGCCTAAAGTTGTAGTAGTATGAAATTACATATATATTTGCATCAAAAGGGGTGGCAGCTTAGCTCTCACTTCTTTTGATGTCCACGTACACGAATTTTTACAGTGTTCGTTTCTTCCCTGATTTTTCCAAGAATGCATTTTTTCAGACGTTCACTTAAGTTACGAATGTGAAAATTTTCTTATCCACCGTTTAAACCTAAGTTTGAGTACTGGTAAGGTACAGTTGTCTTAAATACCCGCAACATGTGATGTGTTTCAGAAATAAGAAAAAAATCAATTTTAATCAGGCACTCTAATCTGGAGGCCTTGGAGGTGTTTCGCGGTGAATTTCACCCAGAGTTACAGCACACATAGGCATAACATATTGAAATTATGATATTATTAATACGAACAGAGCCTAGTATGAGGTATGCAATACGTACCCTTATCACAAAAAAAGTTTTCAAACTGAAAAAAATAGCAATAACTTTCTTCATGAAATGAAAATTTGGGTTCATGAGAATATCAGATGGAAATGTGGCTATACTGATAATTTGTTACAAATGTATGAGAGCTAGTGGCATTTTACCCTTTAGAGGTATTGTATCTATTTTGTAGCTTATGAATTATGTTAGTTTGTCTTGTTTTGTCTTTTGATTGGGGAGGGGTGATACCATTTTTATGATGTTTGCCTTTTTGCAAAATGTGGTATACTGCAACAAATTCCAAAGAGTCCTAAATCTTCTAATACAATCAATATCACTAAACTAATTAAGATCTCGACGAGATTCAGAATTTCGGATCCTTATTATTTGTACATCACAGGTAAAAAAGATATGCAACATTGCCTGGCATTACCGATCGTTTAGATTTGGGCGGAGATGCTATTCTATTTTTTATTAACGTCACGATTTTGCAACATAAATGCGCATTATTATGGGCGTCATTTCCCAACGTTTTGAAATAATGAATTAACGTGATTTATAGATTTTTTGTTAAATACATGGCGTAATATCACTACCAGACGCGCTGTCATAATAATTATGATTTACATTCCTGAAAGGCAATAAAATGTGATTTTTTGTATTTTACGAGTGGACTACTCTGTTATGTTTGGGGGTTTTAAATGAAAAAAAAAACAATAACTGAAAGTTACTTCTTAAGTAGACACTTTTTCACAGAACACTTAAAAAGTTAAGTACTATAGAAACCATGTGCAAATACCATTTGTTGAAAGTAAAACAGCAAAACACACCATTCGTGATATGGGGCAAACAGGTTCATTGCAGTGGGTTTGGTTAAAAAAGTTTGATATTTCCTGTTGTAAACTGAAACTGGTTGATGCATTAGATGCATACATTAGTAAATAGCCTCAGTTATCCGGAGTGCACGTTTATTTAAGTAGCTACTAAATCATCATTTGTATTAAGCCACACCCAATCAGTTTCAAATGCAATAATATAGATGTATCTTATCTTTTGATCAATTTAATTAATTTGTCTGGTTACAGGTATTATCATAGACACACGCGCGTAATGATACTTGTACACATTCAAGGGAAATCACACCATGTGGAAATCCAGTTTTCTATGTCATGACTCATTAGTGACTGCTCTTAAAGGAATGAATTTGCTCACTCCAGTAGATTTTTCTTTCGTTGAGAGAAGTCCACATTTTAAAGAGGGGCGCAATTGGCGAGAATCGCTTTTCTTTTCAGTAGTCTCCATTTGATGTGCGTAACCATTTCAGTACTCTGAAAACACCCTTTATCATGGGTTAATGTTAAATTTTGACTTCCATTTGTATTAAAAGTACAATTAAGTTGATAATTATAAATAGTTTGCGTGTATACTCTCATACACTCTCGGTATAGGGCAAGGGATCTATTGTTATCTGGGCCGCCATAGAGGTCCTTACTTTGCGTTGGCGGGCTCTGGTGAGACTGCGCGTATGCACATGCTCGTCGGAGCCTTCGCTGGCCGCTCGTGTGATGAAATGATAATAGTATCTTGTGATTGCTCAAATTATATCCGTAATCCACAAGGAATTTACATCTAGTTAAATGTATATATTTTATAAACTTAAAGGGAAATGAATCAGTTTATTTTTGATAACAGACAATAGTACTTGCTCAGACAGCTAAACATCTTGTTTTAAAACTGTTGCAAGTGTTTAGCTGAAAATTACAATCCAATCATAATCATATAATTTGCGGCTGTATCTATCACTGAAATAATAAGTGTAACATTACACCAACTTTGTTTTTTGTAACCGTTTTACGTTCCGTTTTATCTTATTGATTCGTAGAATAACTACAATATAAGGGGTAGAAATAGCTATATGTAGTCATTCATCATATACGTATATTGAGGCCTTTTTTGTGTATGTTGTACCCTGCTTAACACCTGGGCCAGTCATGTGATTTTCGTACTTATGGTATAATGTGTAGTCACTCTTAAAAAACGCATGCGCTGTTGATGGCTTATAGTCTGTCTGAGGCCGTATTTACGTCTCTGATTTATGTGTGCGAGCATATGAGATACGCACCGGGCTCAATAATTGTGTTAAACTATTTAACCTTCAGTAAAACCTGTCTAATGCGGTCACTCAAAAATAAACAAAACACATGTGTTATGTGACAAAATTAATAGTAGCTTAATGACGGTCGACAGTATTCTGCAGAATGCTCAACTTTATTTTTGACCTGCATTAAGCGATAATCGGTCTTGAAAACCAATTTTTGTGTTCCTTTTGAGTGGCCGCTTTAGACAGGGTTTACTGTACATGCATATATATGTAAATGTTTTACCTATGTTAATGTTTAACCCATTTAAGCTGAATGGGCTTATCTGACCTTATCAGGAGAACAAGCCATTTTCCAGTTTGGTAGTCTTTATTTTTCCCCAAGTTTAAATAGAATATTTTATAAGTAATAAAGTAAATATATATCCAAGCAGTGAAGATACTCACCAGACACTGCACTGCATTGGTGTCTAATCAGGGTCTGCAATGTTTGTTTATGTCACATAAAACGCTAAGCTAAAATGGGTAAATAGTTGAGGTACATTAAATAGTCCCAAATGATATTTTCATCGGCATGTAATGATAACTGTTCAAGCTGTCTATTTTGCTCGTCGACCCTGTGAGACCCAGATGATCATGCTACATTGTACTTGTTAAATAACTAAGTTCATGTATGTGCAAAAGGGAAGCAAACATATTTATTTGTTTTTATTTTACTAATGCTTTTGACAAATTAGCACATGGAAAACTTACACTTTGAAACAATATATCAAGATGCCCTATTACGTACTTGAGGACAAACCATCACAATTGGTTAAAGACTTCGGACTCTCGCTCACATGCAGGGGTTTTAAATCGAGTGCAATCAGGCAAAATAGCAGTTCACTGCAAATGGGCCTCCAAAACCTAGTAAATTGGGAACAGAGATGGGACATTAGTTTCAACCCTTAAAAACGCGAGGTCCTACATATCACAAGAGCCAAATTTTCCATACAGACCATATACAAACGTCATAGTTATTTCGTAGAATCAGTCTCTTCTGCAAAAGACCCTGGAATCACCTTCATAGACGACCTTTCTTGACGTCCTCACATTGATTCTATATCTAAGAAAGTAGTTCAAAATAGAAATATCAAAGTCTATAAAAAGGGCCAACCCTTATATTTACGGGATACACTAGTCTGACTACAGCTGGAGTAAAGTAAAACCTTCCTTAAGCGACCACACCAAAAGACGACCAAAATAGGTTTTCAAGATCGATTATCGCTTAATGCAGGTCAAACGTATTGCAGAATGCTCCAAAAGAGCATTCTGCATTACTTTTGATCTTCATTAAGCTATCATTTGTCTTAAAGACCTTAGCTTTGTCTATTTTGAGTGGCGCTAAAGACAGGTTTTACTGTATACTACGACAGCATACATCACAAAACTTGAGGCCATACAGCGCAGGACGGTACGCTGATCGTCCACAGACTACGGGCACCCACCTCTCAAGGGACACACACAATTGAGCCACGACATGTAATTTCTAACAATGTGGCATTTTGACAGGTGTAGACTCCGACGAGCCTATGCAGTCTCCTTTTAAGCTTAGAAATTCCAAATGATATTCAGCCAGTAGTTTAACAGTCATGGTGACTAGCAAAGGCTCTGATCGACTGCACGTATGCGCAGGTTGGTTTGAGACAGATCCTGTCACACATATAATCTTATAAATCCCATGTAGCGGCTCAAATTTAATTTAATGACAAACGACCTAAACTGACACACCCTTGAGCAAAAGCGTATATATAGCCGACTCATACTTATGCTCTGGTAGCCATTCCTGCAATTGACTACCTTACTTCCAACACTTGGCAGTCTGGGTCTGTTGGTGTTTATTCATTTTTGATCCCATTGTTTGTGGGTTTTTTGTGTTTGGTCCTTATTTTATTGTGAAGTACTAATTGTCATTTCTAGTTTTGCAATAATTGTGATTAGGAAAAAGAGAGATGGAAACTTGAAACTTGAACTTTACCAAGCCTCCTTGATTACTATATTTCTTCACTTTTAGGTGGCGCTTGCCACCTCCATAAGGGGGTGGCCATACTGCTCTTATGACATTAGTGTGTGATGCAAAAGGAAACATGCACTTAAATCTTATCAAGTGCTGATTACTATTTTTGCATGGATACTCATAGCATTTGAGAAGAAACTAGCTCATTAGAAGGAGTGCCCATATTACTTTACACGTTATTTATCCATGTTAATACATGTAGGTATTATGGTCACCATCCTAAGTTTCACCAAATGCCTTTAATTAATTGAATGAGCCAGGAATGAGATATTGGTATTAATTGCAAGTGCCAGCATCGAAGAATCAAATTAGCCTGAAAATCTGCGCAATCTCGTCAAAGCCTTTACCGCTTGAACACACAAATAAGGGACTTTGCTAAAGGTTCTGGGTAAAATTTGCTACGAACACCTGGTTCCAGCAATTGGTTGCACATGCATCTTAAAGAATACAATGTAGTTCGCGCTATGCGATTAGAACCGAAATATCAGAAACTGGGTATAATGTTTTTGTATAAATACAATTTTCTCCCTCACCCAGGCTGTTTTAATTTTGACTTCGTTCGTTAACTTACAATCAATAAGTATTATGATTTATTACATAAATGGAAATCATCATATCTTGTGTATGTATTATAGCCAAACTCGTCAATAATTAAACGGACATTTCAACATACATTACGCTTGTTGTTTCTGCTGGCAACCCGACATAAAAATCCTTTACGGCTGTGCAATACCTTTTTTTGCATCTCATTTAAATGGAATATCTCAAGATAAGTTGTCAATAACAAGTGCGTGCCAAACTCTTGAAAGCATGTTCTTTTCTACATATTTATTTCAATGCAAAATAATGGTAAGCTAAGAGTTTATGAAGAAGAAAAAAAGTTATGGTAAAATATTTCTTTTATTGAAAAGACATTTGCTGTAGGAACACATTAGAATTGCCTCAAATAGGCAATATACGTGACTGAAAAATGGAAAACTATTGAAATGTACACTTAACAAGAATCATGTTCATTGTCTTTCCTTCTTTAAAACATCTTAAGTTGACAATCAGTATAACTCTATCTATCTATCCGTCTCCATGTGACAAATTGTTTATATTAACATGACAACTACATCACCAAGTTTGATATAATTGATCCTGGGTCAAAATTACAATGCTTCCTTAAATTTTAGTTCTACTTTATTGTTATTGGTATTTCAAAATGCTATTTTAAACGTTTGATAAATTTCCAGGCTCGGTGCTGTACGAATGGTCAAAGATAGGGATCTACAGAATGCATGAAACGATTAGGATCTTTTTTAAAGTTATAAATGTCATTTTTCGTATCCTAAAAATAATATTCAATTGAGGTAGTACTTAACTTAATGGAGGCATTGTAATTTTGTGTCAAGGCCCCGAGGTTATAAAACGTTTTACATGCTCAACTCAGCTGTGCACGAAATTTATTCTGCTCATAAATATTAAAATGCCAACTATTGTTGGCATTTACCATGTATTTAGCATGAAAATACAATATTTATCGGTATTTTAGTTTTATGAACGGTTGAAATTTCATGCTCAGTTGAATTGAACATGTACACAGGTTTATAACCTCGGGACCTGGCACTTACACGGTTGTATGGTTGTTTGTGTATTTATTGTTTGAATGTATTTATTGTCTGTGAGAAATTGAGTTATGTCGTTATATAGCAATAAAGACTTAAGATATAAAAACATGCTTTTTCCTTGTCTTTCATAATCTATAGTCCGACCAGTTAAGAGAGACTGGGCGGTTCTTAGCAAAGACACACCCGTGGACGAGGTAAGACAGAGTGTATTTTTCACCTGTGAAACGCTTTACGGCTGTATACCTGCATATACTTGTAGTAGTTTGAGCCTATTGTAAGAAAAAGACATCTCGAATTAATTTGGATAACAAGGAGACTGACTAGTCTAGATATATGCGCTCTGACAATGTTAACTATTCAAATTATAATACTGAATAAGAAAATAAAATAATGGTTCGCAATGAAAAATTAATATTATAAATTGGTCAGCACACGAGATGATGGTTCTTATTACATCAGCGTGTGGCAAAGTCTTCGTCGAGCCTGCATGTACGCATGACCTCGCCAGGGCTTTCGCTTCTCGCATAAACAAAGTATGCAAGTTGAAGAAGACTCCAAACAACTTTTAGACATCTAGTCTCTCTGGACACGCCAAAATGAGCGATTTTTAGAGGCTTTTTCGGATATGCGATAAGACCAAATCTCATGTTTGTTTGCCCTTTTCTCATGATCCAGATACTTAATCCTTATCCCACTGAATTCTAATTGGAGATTTAATATTATTGTATCAGACATTAAAATCAAACCAGTTTGGCCATACAGACAGAATTTAAAGAAAGTGCAAACCTACCCTCCCCCAAAACTTTCACAACATATCCATCCCGGAAAATGAAATGCAGCATGCTAAAGATAAACGTTTACTAGGCATGCAAACGTATAAAGTTGGTCACCCTTGTCGTCTGCGCTTCAGTTGGCTGCGCGAGTAAAGCGTCCATAGGCTATTACACCCTAGTCAAATCGCGTTTATGGCGCACTTCGATTCGAACTAAAGTTCTACTATAGTTCTTGCATAATAGATGCGCACGCACGTTTACACCCGAACGGCTAAAGTTGGAACTTTTTTTAGTTGGTTGGCAAGTAAACAAAAATGATAGCCCTGTATGCCCCACTTCAATTCTTCATCGTAGACAAAAAGGGTGTTACAAACTACACAGTCTTTTCTAATAATCAATTACGAATAAGTGAGACCCAAAATTATGCTCAGCTTGGTTTATTTGAAAAAATAACAACAAATCATTTTGAGGCTACTGACCGATCTTGAACCCTTCTTGCTAGATAGGTCTACAGTAGGGAACCAGCCTATCTACTAAAGTAACGGTGCCCCGACCCGCCGTTGATCTCTAGTAGGTTCGTGATGCCACCCTAGTAGCGACTATAGGAGTTCGAATCAAACTTTAGTTACTATAGTAGGGACTATAGTTCGATTCGAAGTGCTCCTATATCTTTTGCTACAAACTTGACCTGGTCATTGCTTGTTTTCTAATTCCGACCACAGAAAAGTTTTATCACCCATATATCAGTTATTGCACCTGATATCGCAACAATTTCGTAGCCAAAAATGAGCAGATATGGCATAACCGATCCTATATGACAACAGCTGGCAGTAAACCATTGACAGCGACCACAAAGTTAGGTGTCATACATTTGACTGAGAGTCAGCAATGATTTGGGATTAACCACTATGGAATACAAACGATAAAAATGCGATTTAATCGTTTTTAAGATTTGTGACTTTTCGGTATATAGGGATAAACCATTTGGAACTGTATTGTATTTAAACCATTGAAGTCTGGCTTATTCTAAAGCATCAATTTTGATTGCAGGTATCTGGAACTATGAACCCATATATATTTAATCTATTTTAATGTACTGTTAGAAATAAGATTAAATGTAAATATCCTTTAATACTTTTAGTATGCTTGAAGCTGTTCTTTGTTTGCAACTAAAACAATACCTTAATAGTGTTGCAGCAAAGCAGTAAAAAGTGAGCTAGTTTTCGAGATGGTGGTCCCCACAGGGTAACAAGCAGTAACATACATCAAATTAAAGCTAAGAGTCTCCCAAATTAAAAAATGCATGATGCCACCTCGGTATATTGGGGCGTAAACTTTTACGAGTCATTAAAAAAGGGCACCCATACAAATAAATAACTTTACTAATAAAACTTAATTTAAACCTGAGATCAAAAACATTGCTTAAGTTGGTATAATATGAACACAAAATGATACAGAAGGATGCTAGAAATACTTTGCATCATACATGGGATGCAAACAAGTCCAAATACACTGACGATGAAAGGTCATTAGGTACATTAGTCACGAAAACCCATGATTTTCTAGAATTCTTTTTGACAAAAGGTCCTTGTTATGTATAATGTATTGAAAACAAGTTTAAATATTATCAATGACATCTGGGAAGCAAACAGTGCATAATTTCACTACCATTTATTGTGGCGAAAAATTGTATGGCCAACCAAAAAGGGTATCCATACAAGAAATAAATTTACTGATAAAAAATAAATTAAACCAATGATCAAAAGCAGTGCATAAGTTGGCATAATAGGAACACTAAATGATACATGAGGATGCTGAAAATATTATAACTCATGTGTAAGGTTCATATAGGTCCAAATACACCAATGGCAAAAGGTCATTAAGTACATTAGTCGCGAAAACCCATGATTTTGTAGAATATTTTCTGGCAAATGATCTCTTTTGGTATACATATATTGAATACAAGTTAAAATGTTGACAACTGAGATCTGGTAAGCAAAATGTGCATGATGCCTCTTCCATATGTAGGGTCAAAAATGTTTATGGCCTTTCAAGGAAGGGTACCCATAAAATTAAATAACTTAACTGATAAAAACCCCATTTAAACCAATGATCAAAACTATGGTTCAAGTTTGTATAATATGAACGCTAAATGACAAAATAGGGTGCTAAAATATTTTCTGTATGATAGGGGGTGCAAATAAATCCAAATACATTGATGGGGAAAGGTTATTAAGTACATTTTGTCACGAAAACTCAGGGTTTTGTAGACTTTTTTAAGTTAGTTGATTTCTTTAAGAACATATGATGTATTAAAAACAAGATAAAATGTTATCAAATGCCATTTGAGAAGCTCCTACTCAAAATAGAATCATCCCAAATGCATAGATGATACATTACAGTTCATTCATTTAGTAAAATCTGTATCAGATCTTATTAATGTAATATGTGGGAATAATTTTTGCCAAGGACATTGGCGGAAATGTTCCAAATTTTGCATAAAGTATATCAACGTGTGTCAGGCAAGTATTAAAATATTTTTTTGTTAAGAGATATCATATTTCATTGACCATGAAAATTCATCAAGTCAATCATCTACAAAAACACATGGCATACATGTATATTATATTTTATGAATGTTGACAACTGAGATCTAGTAAGCAAAATGTGCATGATGCCTCTTCCATATGTAGGGTCAAATATAAGGGCGAAGATTTGGTACCAGTAAAATGCATTTAAGCCCCCAGTGGCTTAGGCTGCTGTCCGTTCTAAGGCGGTGGTTCTGTTGTTGTTGACTTTTTGTTTATTGTTACTCCCATTGTGAGAGTCTGTAACTGTGCTATGTTTTGTTGTACACTACTTTATGTCAATTCTAGTATTGCAATCATCTTGATGGGGAAGAGAGAGCTGGCTGCTTTACTAAATTTGTCTTCCTGGTGTCTCGTTATGGTTGAGCGGCTCTTCCTCGCGTTGCCATGGGGTTGTCTGCGGTTTGTGATTGTGGTATTTCCTGATCATACTCACTTACTATGTTTTAGCCACGGACAGGAACTCTATATAAATAGAGAGTCCTTCGCCAAGTAATAAACGATGTATAATTATTTGAATGGAATGCATGACATATAGCTTAAAGTATGGGGCCATCCTTAAAATTCTGTTGCTGTACTTTTAAAGTTGAGTAGGTATGGAGGAATGCTCTCTAGACACCAGTAAGACAAATTAAGCAAAGCAATCAGCCCTCTCTTCAATATTTTGCTTTTTGTGGACAGGACAGCGACCAACACTCTTTGGAATGGAGAGTTACTGATCATTCCGGTCAACAAAAGGTGTTCAGTTTTTTTGTGTGTGTGTGTGATTCCTTTGTATTAAGTCACCGATTCTTGAATTTAAATACTCTTTGGTTCAAGTGCAAATAAAGTTGATGTTTGGAATGTTCATGAAGTCATGAATACTTCGGGTCTGATGCAATTAAGTCAAGGTTGTCATGTACAAGTAAATGCTGGATAGTTTTAGTGGAGTCAATGGGTATCATAAGGTCAGAATATGACATAGAAAGGAGTGAATGTCTATTGTCGTGTTATTTTGAACCCAGTTGACATTTTACCTAATACTGAGACCCAGGGACATCTCCAGACTTGGTATCCACTCCTATCGGTTTCACTACAATATAGGGATATAATTAGCATAGACGCCAGCTTCTACTCAATTTTGCCATCAAAAGTGAAAATAAAAGTAAGAAAGATTTGCAAATATCAGGAATCGATACAAAAAAGCACCACACCTGACCCAGGATACCAATGTGAAAGTGATTTTACAATTAGACATCACAAACGAGCCAAGAGGTCAGCCCTTTCCCAGCAAGTGGCCACAAGGCATCAAAAAAACAGACGCACACGAAAGCATAACAAAACAAGACAGAAATAACATTTAATGATCCGCAAAATAAGCACCGCCTTGAAAAGGTCAGTAAAATAGTTTACTGGAGGGCTTAAACCGGTTTCACGACGCATTAACCTCACCCTCAGTTCAGATGTGGATCAAGACACATAGATGTTTGGTTTGCATGAAAGACCCCTAACTTATCAATGTATCATCTCCTAGAACATATAAATCAAGATATAAAAGGGAGATAAAGCAAAGATAAGCCTCTTTTCTTTATATGGACAGCCAACTAATTAGAAATCTCGGAAAATAAAGGTTTCTTGTTGGCTTAGAGAAACTATGTTGAGCTAGTTGAGAAGCGAAGAATGATTCCTCGGAATCTGTGTCTGAAATAATACGTTTCTGGTCGTGTGAACGCCTTTTTAGCTGAACATCTATCCTCCATGCTCTCCATCCGCCGTGGAGCCCAACAAGGGTACACTTTAACCCTTTTCATTCTGGATACCAGTAAACAGGTCCACAGTAAAACCTGTCTTAAGCGGCCACCCAAAAAGAAGACAAAATATTGGGTTTCAAGACCAATTACCGCTTAATGCAGGTCAAAAGTATTGCAGAATGATCAAAGGGGAGCATTCTGCAATACTTTTGACCTTCATTAATCTACCATTTGCCATTTAGACCTTTGTTTTGTCTATTTTAGAGTGGCCGCTTAAGACAGGTTGTACTTCGGTAAACAGTGCATGCTCTCAATCTCCAGTGCACTTCTTGAGGTACATGCCCGCATGGCAAATAGGTGGTGATCTATTCTAAGCTCCCCAGAAGAGGGGGTGTGATGATCGCAGGGGCGATGACCAGGCAGTAAATGAATCCCGGAAATACAAACAAATAAAAAGTCTTAATATGACTATGTACTAATTAAGATATAAGAAGATCTCTTGCGCCGATAAAAATACATTTTCACATTCAAGGTTTAAGAGATGCCACTTTTTTTTTGAAAAAAGGGACCATTAGTTTGGAAAATATATAGAACTACAGTATGAGAGAAAAGTAGCACAGCCAAGTATGATCCGCACTAAAAGGTGGTCACCAATCCAGAACAGAGTTAGCATTACGACATCGATGCATGTATGTTGGTCATATCATAGCGTTTGTTAAATAAACTTAAAAACTGGGTGGCCCATTATTATATATTTTGGGGTCATAGTTTATAATTTCCAAATAGTGTTGTAGTATATTTTCATCTTAGCAAACAGAGTTGACCTTTCATATGGGTCTTCACTGCTGACGAAAGTTCCCCTTTACAGCCACAGTAAAACCTGTGTAAAACGGTCACTCTGAAAAAGACCACGGACCAATTATCGCAACCGTTTCTGCCAAATCGCTTAAAGGGAAAGCACCTGTTATATCCTTTAGTAAAAAAGAGGAGAGGGTACTGTGCCTTTGATTATTTGAGCCGCGACATGAGATATCCAACAATGTGGAATGTGCGACCAGCAAAGGCTCAGACCAGCCTGCGCATACGCGCAGTCTGATCAGAGCCTTTGCTTGTCGCTTGAATATATTATGAGTGTTAAGCTACTGTCCTAACAGCATTTGGAGTACTAAGCTTAAAATGAGGCTGCACAGGCTCGTCCGAGTCTACATTTGTCAAAATGCCACATTGTTTGAAATCTCACTTCGCGGCTCAAATATACAGGCACAGTATCCTCTCCTGTAATAGAATTTTAACATTTGTGTCTGTAATCCCATGCGCGGATCCAGAGGGGGTTGGGACAGTGGTCCGGACCACCCCCCTGGAAAATTACAAAAATATAGCGTCCCTCAGCAATACTGGTCCGGATCCGCTAAAATCACAAAGCTACCAAGCAAGGATTCAATGTTCATCCATCATCGGCCGACCAGTGAAACGCCATTTAAATTGGGTTTTTGCTGGCGGGCCGTTGATGGCCTGCTTATAGTGGTATTTGGATCCTTCCTCTCCTCATTAAACTAAAAAATGAATACTAGAATATTGCGAACATGTTGTATGCTAGGTTAAGCATGCGGCCTTCTCAATAAAAATTGTAATATGGTTGGCACCCCTCCATATTATCAAGTCTAACTCAAAAGTGAAATAGACAGAAAAATAGAATGATATTGAGCGATATTGCTATAACTTGAATAATGATGATGTTTGTTGGAATTGCTACATTGGAAAATATGTGAACGTTGTGAATGGTTAAATGTTGTGTTCATGTTGAAATAATATCTTTAAATTGACGGGAAACATTAGCCATTGTCACACAATGTCCGTCATGGCCAAATAAAGCCAATATTAAGTACATTTGTAAGCATTGTAGTTTCTTATCATCAAAGTACATTTTACAAAGACAGGTCAGCAAAATAATTGATACATTATGTCTTTGTATTCCTTAACATATGTCTAATTACACAAGGCCGTTCTTGCTAGTAATCTTTTACATTCATGCGCATATTTTCTTCAAGAATAATGCAATTTAATTCGATTTGAATTAAATTCATTTATTATTGAGAAATCACACTTCAATTCAATTGAGTGGAAATCGTTAAAGAAACGTACACTTATTTCAGATATCTATTAATAGCCAGTACATATACAAGTTTATTTGCCTTCTTCGTTTCTGCTACATAAAGAACAGCATGGTGTTCGCAGAAATTTTGTTGACCCACCCATTCGAACCTCCCCTTAAATTTTGTGTTTGTTTTCTGCTGTTTTGTTGTATATTTCAGGTGCGTTTTACCTAATAACCAAGATATCCAATACTTCGTCATGATGGACACTATCAGCTGCTTTAGAAGAATGCCACAGTGCGACAAAAATCACATTAGTGAACGTGAATGAGAGTTGAGGCAGGATACTCTCTTCAACAAATGTTGAATATGGCTGGTAGCTCCCTAAAGCATACACTAACATTATTGTGATGTGGATTATGTTTGCGCACGAATGTATAAGTTGTAAATTTGGGCAAACATGAAAGACTGTTGAGGCTGGAGGCCCTCTTCAACAAATGTTCAATATGGCTGGTAGCCCTTCATAAATCACCGTAGACCTTTATGGTCTTACGGATCATGTTTGCACATGGAAGTATAATCTGATAATGGGCAAACATGAAATACTGTTGAGGCTGGAAGCCCACTTCAACAAAAAAATGAATTTTGGCTAGAAGCCTTCCATATAGCATGGTAGAACATTATGGTGTTGTGGATCATGTTTGCACACAAATGTTTAATTTGAAAATGGGCGATCATGAAAGACTGTTGAGGCTGGAATCCCTCTTCAAAAATATTCAATATGGCCGACAGCCCTCAATAAATCTCAAAAAATACTATGGTGTTGTGGATCATGTTCGTTCGTGAATGCATAAATTGAACTTCAATTTTGGAAGGAGCTCCAGCGATAACATGATACGGCGTATATTTTCCCTACTAGTTGACATGATTACAAAACCTAAATTTTCAAATTGCCCTCATGTTTTTAAAATTGGACTGTTTCGGTAGTAAAATATGCAAAGAAAGCATCAAAATAGGTTTCCAAGCGATTCATCATTTACAAAGCCGTGAAAACTTGCGCCTTCTACTCCCACCCCTCATTTTACGTCTTTAGACTGGGTGCCGTTTAGACGAGAGTTTTAGTAAATCCTTTGCAGGTTTTCAAAAAGTAAAAGTTATAAAATATTAAGGATATAAGTGCCCTTCATTTCGCAAAATTTGCGGTATTTCTTCTGCGCATGCGTACGAAATATACTTAAAATTGTGACGTTTGTCATTGAAAAGATGAAACTGGCGTCTTTCAGTTTGTTTTAAGATGCTTCCCCCCCCCCCCCCTAGACCCAAGATGCCCTTTGGACAGTTAAATTTCGCTATATAAATATATAACATATCTGAAGGGCGTCTTGGGTCTAGGGGGGGGGGAAGGGTTTGTATAAGCGAAAGAAGACATCGAATATCTGACAAAAATAGGCCACTTTGCAAGATGGTCGTTTTTATTGTACATCAACTGTATAAATAGTTTTACTGTACATAGCGTGGTTCCTTGTTTAACGGTCTAGTTCCCATATATGTTATTGAATAACAAGCACAGTTGATGATCGAAATAAGTTCTCATTCAATAAGAAGTAGAGTTATTACACGAATAAAGGAAACCCCGTTTTAAATATACAAATTCGGCGGCAATGGTGCATCGACAGCTTTTCTATATATATTTGTTAAATGTGCCTAGTTTCTCCAGTCGTTATTTCCACAAAACAAAACTAACGTCTCGTTTAGGGAGATTGCTCGCCTTATCGCTAGAAAGTCTTTGCAAACTAGGTTTAGCCTGCAGCCATTTATTTATTTTTTTTGATATGGTTGGAAACCTAACACATTATTAAATCTAATTAGACATAAAGCAAGCGTGGCGCGAATGCATAAATTGATCTTCAATTTTGGAATATTGCAAACGTGTTGTATGCTAGGTTAAGCATGCGGCCGTCTCGTTCAAAATTGTAATATGGTTGGAACCCCTCCATATTATCAAGTCTAACTCAAAAGTGAAATAGACAGAAAAATAGACTAATATTGAGTGATATTGCTATTACTTAAATAAAGATGATGTTTGTGGAAATTGCTATTGTTGATATTGAACATTGAAAAATATGTGAACGTTGTAAATGGTTATTGTGTTGATGTTGAAATAATATTTTTAAATTGAAGTGAAACGTTAGCCATTGTCATATAATATCCGCCATGGCCAAATAAAGCCAATATTAAGTAAGCATTGTAGCTTCTTATCATTAAAGTACATTTTACAAAGAAATGTCAGCAAAATAATTAATTAAAATACGTTTAATTACACAAGGCCGTTCTTGCCAGTAATCTTTTACATCCATGCACATATTTTCTTCAAGAATAAATAAGAAAATAAACGCTGTCTAAGTTGAACCTCCTCTGACAAAACTTTCTCGATCCGCCTATGAATCCAATCCGTCTGTAGTTTCACATAAAAGGTTGCGCAACATTAATTTGTGCACCCAGAGCAGATTGCATCCCGCGGGTCTAAACTGATTACAAGCACGTTGATTTATACGTCTGTTGTGCATTTCATAATGTGCAGCAGATGTCATTTTCAGCTACGCCGTCACCTTATATCGACAAATTGTAGGTATTCCAATGGGTATTAATTGTGCTTTACTTGTTGCAGATTTGTTTTTGTTTGTTATGGGAGAGACTTCATGTTGTATCTGTCAGACAATAATCAAACTGATAATATCAATCAATTTTTTCACATGTTGGAATTTTGCCAATTTTGGTATATTTTAGGACCCTACTGCAACCAGCACGTGCATGATAGAACCAAACTACATATATCAAGAGTTAGATTTGATGCACTTTTGTAGTTTGGCCTTATCCATTTGGTTACAGAATGTTTTTAATAACTGCAAATACTTTCAAATTAGTGTTTTTTTTAATTTCAAAATACAGAATCCACGAAATTTTCCAAAATGAACAATCATGGTTTCCATAGCAACCAAGGGTAACATATAAAAAAGGACTTTAAATTTGGTGGTTTTTGGATATTTGTACAGCATACAAAGAAAATCAAGTTAATCTGAGAATATGCGTGCCGAACCCCTACTTAGATTTTTTGGTGGTTACAGAGAATTGGTCTTGATAAGTTATTTGGACCGCTCAAACGTGCGTGCATTTCATGAAGATCCTAACCGTATACACACTGAACTCACATTTATTAGCCTTTAAAGCGCATACTCACAAAATGTATGTATTTTGTCGTCCACTAAAATATTTGAAACCTCATAGTCAAACAGTGTGGACCCAGAACAGACTACTATGTCTAAGGTTGACCAATTCTTATTACGCATTTATGGGGTGCCGCCTTTACAGTAACCAAAAAGTCATATAATAAAGAATTGTAATATACGAAGTGGCTATTTACAGTCAACTGTAAATAGCCAAAAAACGTTAAAATGGCTATTTACAGTCAACTGTCAATAGCCAAAAAACGTTAAAATGGCTATTTACAGTTGACTGTCTAATTATATAGTTTGCTTTTGACTAATTATATATCAAACAAGAGTGAGTCATGATCTGATAATAACACATAATTCCTATAGGAGTTGTCTGATTCTGATCTATACTGCCTGTTGATGTTGTGTACATGCAAGTTGTCATGAGATAGCTAAGGGCTTGGCAATTAGTTCCAGTCCGCAAAATTACGTACGAGGGCCAGTACAGGGCTTTGTTTTTTTTTATACCTCACGCTATTTTCGAGCCTGGAAAGCGAAGGCGTGCCGGCATATGCGATGACTCGTCAGAACCTTCTCTACTCCCTTATACAAAGTATGGATGTCTCGCAAAGAGGATCCATGTGATATATTTAACATGCTCTTCATTGAGACAGCCATCCATTTTTTTCTTTCTTTTTTTTTCATTATTAATTTTCTTTTCGGCCTGTTGAGATTTATTTATATTTTGTAAAAGGTTTACACCAAAAGGCCTTTGCTAAAAACATTTAGTCTCGAAAAATGTGCAAAATATAAAACCTGTGCAAAAATGTGCAAAATATGAAATGAAACCTGTGCAATATGCACAGGTTTCATATTTTGCACATTTTTCGAGACTATTTTTTTGTAATTTCGAGATAAACAGATACTTTCATTTTTTTTTTTTTTTTTTTTTTTTTTTTTTTTTGGGGGGGGGGGGGGGTGGGGGGGTTGCGGTGGAGGTGATATTGGAAGTTTTTATTAGTGGTATAGAATCTTTTCATATAATCTATTTTTATTTTCACTTAAGTATCACCTGTCCCAATAAACAGGATTAGTGTACTTCACAGGGAGGCAATATAACTCCCGTGGTGCTTGACGCGTGATTAAGAGGTGTGACAACCTTTATTCAGGAGAGGAGACTTTAATGAGGTTTATAAATTACTTTCGGGGTCATCATTGGCCATATGCAAGGTCTCGAGCAGAATGTGCACTTGCGCGGTCTGTCCGAAAACTCATTGTTTTGTATTTTTATGATTTTTCGACGACGTATTGTTGATGCCTTGAACATTGTTTCCCTATGCACTCAGAAGTTCGCAAGGACCGTGACCAGATTGAGAATATGCTCGCACTGATCTTGGCCATCGATGTCCGATGATCCTGGCCATTGATTTCTCTCAATATCAAGCCCCCCCCCTCCAAAAAAGTCCTTGGGAACATCTGATTATAAGTACTTTTGAGGTGCCTTCAACACATTGTGGCAAAAAGTTTGATCCAGAGGCACAAACTGTTTGCATAGGTTATCAAAGATGACACAAGCAGGTGATTTGGATGCTGACGTGCGCACTGCCTGGTATTAAATTTGAAAACCCTTGTTAATGCAACATCCATGGGTGTTTCTAATGCTTTACATTATCTGAATGAGCTATAAGTTTTAAAGGTGGAAGATGGAAAATAATCTTGAAAGATGGAAAATGCGGACTGAGTTTCCTGCCATAGTTTCGCCATGTCCAACAATGAAATTTTCTAACAGGTAGAATATTCGTACACTTCACCCGTCTCAAGCTGGTGACAGTCGATAAACTTCGGCTGTTTACCGGAAAGACGCGGTGATATGCGATGGTTAGGTGTGAAAATAAACCCTGTGGCTTGTTGTCTTATCATAATCCTCATAAAACACTGGTCTTTATGGTTTAATTGAAAAACAACTTACTATAAAAAGAGTAGAGTTTTAAAATAAGATTTCATCACACCATGTAGGCGGCTATCAAAAACGCTCTGAACAATCGACGAACGGGGATCAAAACTCGATAGAAACAATGTTTTCGATTGCTATTTGTCGCCAGTCAGACGATAATGGCAATCGAAAACTGTTTCTAACAATTTTATCTACATTCGTCGACAGTATTAGAGTTTTCGATTGCCTCCTATCCAGCGTGTGATTATGAGTCGAAAAATACATTCAGGCATACTATCGGAGTATTTAGCAGTGTAGATCGAGATAAGGACCACCAGTTCATCATAGCAGATCTAGGTCCAATAGTTTTGAAAACCTTATCACCAGAAGAGACTGCATGCAACAAAATCCGGTTTTTGTCACGACTTGGCCTAATTATTGGTTATATGTTTACTACATTGTCTAAACTCATATCAAAGGTTTTTCCACAATTTACTTTTTTTTCGAAAAAAAATGATACCAGAGTTTCAAAAAGCTTGGACAGCTATCTACAATAAAAATGATCTAATCAAGAATAACTCTTACAAGTGTACCGCTGTCTCATTTAAGTTATTTAAAACCGTGCACAAATAACTTAAGCGTTTAATACAGATGTCCCTCGAACACCCCCCCCCCAAATATAATCAACCGCAAATACAGTATCAGAGAGATTACATATTGCAAATTCTACATCGCGGAAGTTGATTTCGAGACACTGGTTTACAGTATCAATGTACTCTGCGTTGCAATGGTGTCATATTAGATGCATATACAAACTCAAACTCTGCCGACAGGATATACTGGAGTTACTCAGAGGAACCGTCTCATCGAGATGTTCCTTTATTCAGCAACAGCATAGTTTTATTAGTACAGTTGGTCGTTCTATAACTTTTGCTTACCGAATCGTCGCCTCTCACTAAAGCTTAATGGTTTCGGCGAGAAGACGACAGCAAAAAGCATAGGCTGTGGTTACTTAAATGAATCGTATCACTGAGATGTTTCTCTTAAGTAACCACGGCATATGACTAGAAACTGATTAGAGAAACTGAGAGCTATTTCGGTGTTAAATTTCCAGGCGTTGAATTAACTGAGCTATATAAATTGGCACAATGGTTAAAATGTACATACATGTACTGTTAGTTGATATACATGAATCGCCTTTATTTAGAAAATGTGAATCGGATTTCATTAATAAAACAATAAAATGTTCAAATGCGTTGCTTATTTCAGACATAATTAGACCTCGTACATGCACGTGTAACTCCGAGAAACAAAACCAACTTGTGCTATAAACAAGTCAAAGTAGCTATATATACATCCATGGAATATAGACAAACAGTCGAGATCCAAATCAGATTTCGCAGAATGTGGTGTCTGATCAGGAAACCTTGGAATATATGTTACACGTAAGAAGTCTGAGCTCTATAATCTTGATCAGGAAATGTCACAATCATAGAATAATTGCCTTTCACCTGACTGTAAATCCATACTTGTACATTTTTTGAGATGTTTGGCTCTTATATGAATCATTTTCTACTTATGCGTACGAACAGCGATGCCAATGGAGCGTCTGTGTAGATGCACAAGCCTGCGTGTTTCTTAACTTTTTGCATGCGTCAAATACCTAAAAATCACATGCCAGGCTCAAATACGATTTACGGCATGCACTAATTATGGAAAAAACACATTTATTTGACTTTAATATTCATCTGTACTTGAAATTGTCCACCAAATGTTCGAATATAAAGTCAACATCAATGAAAATATCTGATTTATCTGTAAATAGCCAAAAAACGTTTAAATGGCTATTTACAGTTGACTGTCAATAGCCATTTCAACGTTTTTTGGCTAATGACAGTTGACTGTAAATAGCCACTTTACGTTTTTTGGCTATTGACAGTCAACTGTAAATAGCCATTTTAACGTTTTTTGGCTATTGACAGTCAACTGTAAATAGCCATTTTAACGTTTTTTGGCTATTGACAGTCAACTGTAAATAGCCTCTTCCTTTATTTTATGCTTTCTAACATGGGTCAAGATCTCCAAAATGGTCAGAGTTGCTTTATATATTTACTACTAAAACCGTATTACTAGAAGTGTGCATAATATAACGTACACGGGATTTAATAAAGTCATATAGGAAACAGTTATTGCCTTCATAATCGTTTGCTATAAGCAACTATAGATTCCATCTTGGCCTCGGACCTTGGTCAATATCCCTTTCAGTTTGAAGAAACCCTAATGTCGGCCTCATTAAAGTCAAATATTACTATTATCGTATGGGTTATAAGCTAGTTGGACGGAATCATCCATGTTTTTTTCCATCATAAAGTTACCTGCAACACGGACCCTACAGAGATAGAGAGAACAACAAATTAGTGGAAAAAAGCAGACCTGGCCCGAGGTTATACAACTTTTTACATGCTCAACTCAACTGAGCATGAAATCTCTTGAATGTTAACATGCCAACAATTGAGGTATTGAATGCAAGAAAAGTCTTATTTTTCAGCATTTTAGTTTTTTATGAACAGTTGAAATTTCATGCCAAGTTTAGTTGATGATGAAAAAAAAAGTTTTAATAACCGCGGGACTAGGTGTTATATTATCCAGAAATAATGGATGGAAAGTGCAACAAACCTCGCGCCCCCTAGCGCCTTGACATCAATGGCAACTTTATTTAGCTGTATTTTGTAGGTGCTACAGAGTTGAATTTTGTGACGTCTAATATTTCAACAGGTTACTATATCTGTGTTAGTAAAACAGACACACTTCGTAATAGATAGTCTAGTTTGATAGTCTAGTTTCGCAAAAAGGCGAGCATGACGTTTGTATTAATCCTCGTCATCACAAGTTTACATAATGTGACAGAAATTTCTAGGCAATGCAATTGTATAAGTAAGCTACCGATTTCAAACCATAGGTCCAGTTACATTTGAAAATATAGTTTGGGCGTTACTTGTTACTTGTACATTATTTTCTTACCCATGAGCTTTATCATATGTTTTGGTGCTTAAAAGAGCAAATACAACAAATTTTCAATCTCGCACGTTGATTTTTTTTCTGAAAACTATATATAAACTCATAATACAGTTGAAATTTCTCGGGTCCACAGTTTTTAATAAATATCAGTAGTATATAGTCATTAAATAACGCATTACCCCAAAATGACTATGCATGCGTAAACGCAGTTTTACCCAACCAATATTCTAATGTGAAAGCGCACGACCCACTTTCATCTCCTACATTATTTTTGAAAATATACTGTAAATTAAAAAAATATCAATTTCGCGAATAGCGTTAAAGGATATATTTGCGCCGTTAGCATTTCGTGACTTGAGAATTTTTACATCAGTAACATTTCGCGAGGGTTCTGTATTAGCGAAAATAAAACCTTTACGAAATCTTCTGAGTTTTCAGTAAACTACTCTTTTGCCGTTCCAAACACGAGCCTGGGCATATCCTTATCCTCTCTCTCTCTCTCTCTCTCTCTCTCTCTCTCTCTCTCTCTCTCTTGTTTACATATATATTTTGTTTATTCCAAAAGTCCTCATTGTAATGAACAGCTACCACCTTTCAGGAGATGAATCTTATAAGCTTACGCTTACTGTCAACTCCTTTTCATTCACATGCCTTTTTATATCATTGTGCTTTGTATGAGAACGAATAAAATATGTTTAGACCAAATATTAAAAAAAAGATTAAAAAAGATAAGAAAATGGAGTGTTTTTATTGAGGATTGAACCAGAGATTTCTCGCATGAGAAGCGATCACATTAACACCGTAGCGAATGTTCAGTTTGCTATCAAACCAAGTATACCGTGTATACTATACGTATGTCCAAGTGTTGTTATAAACAAATATGCCGAAGACTGGCTTGTTTTCATCGTCGGATCATACTGGCATTTTCGAAGTGATGTAACTTTTTGGTTTAAGCGTTCAATACAACACGACCTCAGAGTTTAACATTAATAAGCAGGATACAATATCTGAGAGTTTTAAAGTTATTGAAAATCTTTATTTTTCATCATGTTTAGTTTTATGAGCAGTTGAATTTCCATGCCTATTTGAGTTGAGCACTTATTCTTTTATAACCTCAAGGCGTGCATTATCCACTTCGGTGATATGTTCAGTATGTGAAATGCTCTTTTGTCTTTTGAAAACTGAAGTTCCTTGTTCAAAATCAGTTTCCTTCCTTTAAAATCAACGAGCTACATGTAATTCTTGATTAGAAATAGTGAGAATGGTCAGGAAATACCATAATCACAAAATGCAGACAAACCCATAGCACCGCGAGGAAGAGCCACACAACAATCACGAGACACCAGGTAGCAAACTAAGCAAACCAACCAGCTCTCTCTCTTCCCGACCAAGATGATTGCAAAACTAGAATGGACATAAAGTAATGTACAACAAAACATGGAACAATTACAGACTCCCACAATTGGAGTGACAATAAACAACAAACCAACACCAACAGAACCACCACCTTAGAACGGACAGCCGCCTAAGCCACCGGGAGGCTTACATGCATTTTACAGGTACCAAATCTTCGCCCTTGATTCTGCTGTTTTTTAAGTACAAGAAATGTTCAGCTCGCATGGGAGCCTTCTAACTATTGCAATGTATCATCATGAAGAAACACTCTAATCAAATTACACACTATGATGAAACAAAGAAAATGGCTCATGACCCACAAAAAGTCAGATCTAAAGAAAATCTCAAGTTGAGCCACGGTGGGCCCAGCAACAGATATGCATCAGGCACCAACCAACCGATTAAAGCTTTATGACAAAGCTGTCATAGAGTCTGAGGCCTGACCTACCGTCGTGCAGTTAAAGAGTAAACCATAGCTTTAAACCGTGATTTGGTTTAAAAACAGGCATGCAGACTGTCGCATGACATCCAAGTTATATACAACATTTATATTACGTTTGATAATCTTTTTGAATTGGTCACTTAAATTAGAATTTTCCAACAATACTTTTGAATTTATAAAATAAATCACTGTAAAATACACGGAAGAACTTTAAAAACGCAAAATTCGAAATTCGTAATATAAATAACTTTTAATGTATATATTTTATTGAGATTTGGCAAAAAATGAGCATCGATGTGTCTGCAAAACATGTTCTAAATTCTATTCCAAAATAATAAATGATGCTAGAGCAACAGTCTATCAAATAGCAATACCCTCAGATTCTGAAGTTGCAATTGGAAATTTGTTTAGAAATTGGACACGATTTTAAGTTATTGTGATAAAATATTTTTTTATTAAAACTCAAAAACAAATTACACTTGGAGTCCTACTATAAGTCTGGCACTGACATTAGCCAGCCGGGACGGCTTTCGTCGATGTAAATATCGTCGATACACAATCAACGAAAGTTGCCGTCTTAACGCGGTCGCCATTCTTGGTTGACCAGACCTGCGTCGATCTTTAACTGTCCCAGTAGCCTGGTAACGATCTCCGAGGCACTTAATCGATGACAGATGGCAATTATTATATCTGGCAACGCCAGAAACACTCATCCCAGCTTTAACATTCCAATTGTGCCAGATCATTCATAGTCAGAATGTGGCATGAATAATAAAGCTATAAAACTAAGCTGTGTTTTGTATACATGTATACTTACAAGCAACATATGAAATGATAAAATAGTTTGCTTCATTAATTCGTGGGGACGCCACGTGCAAAACATTTCAAACCAGTGATGCGTACCTTGTTGTGTCAAGTGTCTTTAAAACACTGGTATTGGGTACAGATAGAAGCAGAGTGTCGTTACCATCCTTTTTTATCTGTTTAAGAAGGCTGAATGTAATGGATGCAAAAAATAATAATTTTCATTTTTTTGCGTTTTTAAAGTGATTCAGTGTATAGGTTCAGATCTCCATCATCAAGAAATGGGAAATTAACTATTTCAAAATTAAAATCACCCCGTTTATCATAATTTTTAGAACAAACTATTCTATTTGTAATAGACAAGTTCAAGTTCAAAAACAGAGCGTCAGTATCAGATGAATTTGCCTTATTTAACTGAATTTTAGAAGCATTTATATCTGACCTACCATTTCTTAAAAATAAGGATAAGTAATATTTAGTAAGTCATCTAAATATCTGGAGGTGGAGTTAAAAGCTTAAATAATATCAGTTTGATTATTGTCTGACAGAGACAACATGAAGTCTCTCTCATAGCAAAACAAAAACAAATCTGCAACAAGAGGAGCACAATTAGTACCTATTGGAATACCTACATTTTTCTATCAATTTTGAGCCAAATCTTATAGACATATTCTCCAAAATATTATGGACAGCATCACACATTTTTTGACATGACCACAACTTATATCGTTTGGGTTGTTCAGAAGATTAAAGGGCATTTTTATCATTACAAGCCAAATAAAGTGAGCCCTTTCTGTTAAATATTTGTTCAATTAATTCTGTTAGTTTTCTTTGATTTGATTATGAGGCAATGTAGTATAGAGAGTAGAAAAATCATATGTAGAAAAACTAGATGCTAGAAAACCTCTAGACCTCATTTTTTAAAGAATTTCAACTGAATTTTTAATAGACCAGAATATTTTTCTACTATTCCTTTCATATACTGCTGTTCAATATTTAATGGCATGCTTGTTAATCGCAGTAAGGCAAGAAGGCAAAAGATTAGACACCTCGAAAGTTGTACATGAACTAGAATAAGCATTAAAACGTGAGTTAAAGAGCCGTTTATGAAGTTTACGTAATCAGTATAAGGTAGGAAGCTTGCTATGGTCCTCATCAACAAACACCACAAATTTAGCTGCCATATGGCATCGATGTCTATCAATGACATACGTCTCATCAGGCCTGTTAAGCTCAGGTGTTTTTGCAGTGCTAAGTTTTTGCGTTAGTGTGTTAATATAGTACCTTTTTCAAACGACCACAACATTGTAAGCAACCTTAAGTGCGGGTGCTAAAACAAACCTCGTATGAAATTCCTGGATCCCTTTCTTCAAATGTCAAAAGTGAATAAGGATTAGTTGGAAGAAGATTTAAACTTGTTTTCGGTCACTATAATCACATTTGTCACATGACGTCGTGTCTGGGAGTAAAATAACGCCATGAAATAAAATCGATAAACCACTAGTGGTTGACAGATTAGTGCGTTACGTAATGACGTCCATTAAAACGTTGCGTAAAAGATGGCGTTTTCACGCCAAAAATGTGATTTTTAAGTAATTTTAATGTCATGTGATATATAGAATCCAACGTTCGTGCTCCCGTAATATTGAATGTATTAAAACTCGTAAAGCCTCGCATTATATCTCTTTCCTTCGACTCGTTTAATAAATTCAATAAAACATGAGTACTCATGTGAGATCCTTTTAGTGCTGCAGCAGACCTACCATATTGTGACACATACCAGTCCCCACAGGGTAACAAGCAGCAACATATATCAAACTAAAGCTCAGAGCCCTGGGAGTTCAAAATTGCATGATGCCACTGTCAGGACTGAGGGCGAAATATTTTACGGCCCTTCAACAGTGGGTACCCCTAATACCCTAGTCTAAAGCCCTTACTGATAAATGCATTAAATGTGCTGCCGTATATTCGTGATAATGGAGAGTTTGATACAACAATAAACAGAAATGATAATATTAATTAATAAAACGTCAGTTCCATGTAAACTTTTCCTGTCTACAGTCACGAAAAAGGTCAACAAGTGCAAAAGTCACGAAAACATATGACATTGTAAAATATTGATGATAATGTTGATTTGTTTACCTTGATACATGTCGTAAATAAAAACTGGCCATTCAACATAACATTTTATTCAATTGGCTGGTAAATAATCGTCACTGTAGGCTATAGTTCACTTTGAAATAAAAAGAATACAGAAACTTAGTTGTTAAAAAGCAACAAATATTAATCTGGACTTTAGCAACTTTTCCATAAAAATAACACTGATTTTGTTCAAATGAGTCAATCAGTATTATAAAAGGAAAATATTATTGTTTTTTGACTGATTGATTGATTAATTGATTGATTGATTGATTGATTGATGGATTGATTGATTGATCAATTTTGTTTTGCTTTTAAATTATTCTGACAGTTTATATTGGTTTCTCTGTAATTTAAATTGTCGACCAACAACTATTATTCAATTAAATGATCTACAACCCAGTAATTGAATTCTCCACCTTCAAGATATGATGGCTATCTTAATAAAACAAACATTCTGCTAGAGCTTTGTATAATTGTAAATACAATGTTAACATTAATATCAAACTTAGCAGTGCACAGCATATTCTAGCAGTGTTCCCAGTATTCAAACTTGTACACAAAGCATGAAATGTCATGTCCACTGCAAATGGTGGAGCGATAAAAATGCTAAACTATCCTGATATTCTGTTAACAGACATTGCAAGACAGAAGATCAACCTCCTATACAGTCTAGTTGTTAGGAAGATTTCCTCTTCCTAGTTATGCCCCCATTGAAACAGGCTTGGGTTTTGTTGCTAAAACTGCACGAATATCTCGCTGATGTTTGCTACAAACTGGTTATGTTTCAAAATATTGCCTGACTCTTTAAATGAAACAACAAAGAAAAAACAAATGAGTTCAATCAGCGATTACATAATTGTTTGTTTGTTTCAAAATTACAAGAACGTATGGATTAAAAGGACTGACGCTTAAGGGAAATGCCTAAGCAAGGTGGTTTCTTCAAAGACCCGTTACAGCCAAGTACTCTTTGACATTTCATGATAATGTGTTTAGTTGCCAGAAAAAGACACACAAAAGGAATAAGCATTTATCATTCAGACACACGTGCAATGTGGAAGAAGTTTGATAAATGATGTGAAAAGAAAGACTCATATGTTTGGTGGAATATTCATAGATCCATCCGACAATGACAGTCCATCTGATCATCCATTTAACTTCGCGTCAGGTGTAGTGACAACATCTGCAATCAAGGAAAGTCTACGAAAAACCTTAGACAAAGGCAGTCAAGTATCAATAAACTTCACAAAGAAGCATTTGATACCATCAGAAAACAACATGCCACTTAACTGCTACTACGACTCACTTCCCAAGTCTGACATTAAAGTAATGACAGAAATGCAAAAGACAGTCCGCATCCAATTCAACAGAGTAACAATCAATGGAGAAGTAATGTATTTATTAAAGTAAGAAAGGATGCAAAGATCAGGAAACGATACAATCAAGTACCACACCTGACCAAGGATACCACATGGGAAAGTAACAGAAATACAATAAATATCACTAACAAGAGCCAAGAGGTCAGCCCTTTCCCAGCAGGTGACTACAAGGCAGCAATGAACAGCCGCAAACGCATTAGAAACACAAGGCACAAAAACACAAATGATCCACAAAAGAAGTACCGCCTTGGAACGGCCAGTAAAAATAATTTCTTGGAGGGCTCAAACCGGTTTCACGGTGCCAAGACGTTTTGCAAATAACCCTTTTTGAACAAGCTCCTATTCCTGTTGGACCAATCATTGCACGTACATTTTTTGATTACATGCACAAGCTAGAAAGTTAACAGGATAACAAAATTGTTTCAGTACAGTCTGCATCATTTTTACTCAAATTTAAAGTGGTCAACAGGTACAAAGAGAACAGCCTCGAACTTCAGACAGGTAGAAATTGGCGATACAATTACGTCCCATAAAATGTATATCCAAGCTGAAATCCCTATACCAAACGAATGATAAATTTAAGGCTTTTAAGCAAGGGAAGAAAACAAAGTGAATTGTAGCATACTACACTAACTACACGTATATACATGTGATATAGAAAATGCTGATGAAGTACTGAATGGAGGGAAACTGTATACCTCAGTGGCGGACTGAATGGTAAGGCCTTTGCCATTACAAAGCATAACACATAAGATCTGGGGTAGATCAAACTGGGAAGAATCAGACACTCAAAATTAATGATCCTCCATGCAGCGATTGCATCAAAAAAGGTGCCAGTAAGATCATTGTAAACAGTCACACAGTGTTGTTAATTGACTTTGTTGTTTCCCCTTGGTGATACATTACATAAGTTAGGAAGCCTCTATGCGAGCTTGGTGTTATTAAATCAGCAGAATCTAGGTTGAAGATTTGGTTAGTAAAATTTATTTAAGTTCCCCAATGGTTTCGAGTCTGTTCTAAGGCAGTTGTTCTGCTTTTGTTTATTCATTGTTTATTGTTGCTCCCATTGTTTGTGGGGGCTTATTGTTATACGTTTGTTTTGTTTTGTTTTGCAATAGCTTTTTGTCCTTTCAAGTTTTGGTTTTATCTCGCTGGGCAAGAGAGAGAGCTTGGTGCTTTGGTGTGTTCTGAATTTCGTGTCGCTAGTGTTCTTTGGATATTCCTGGTCGTGCCATGGGTTGGTCTGTCGTATGTAGTTGTGCCATTTCCTGGTCATACTCACTTACCTGTTGGTTTTCCTGTTGCATCACAAGCCAAATATGTTTGCGAGTTAGATATTCGCTTTTACGATGAAAAATATCACAGGTTGATTTGAAACGTTTTATTCCTGTGCATGAGCTCTTTCACAAGACCACAGAACAACAAAATTTATTAATGTTTTTTCTATCTTTTGACTGGCTGTGAACTTGCAATGCCTTTTATGGAACAGGAAAGAAGTTATCACATAGAGTGATGTCCAGAATACTGAAATCTTTCAACAACTATGTGAGCAACTTGCCTGCACTTAAATTGTAGAGTTACTGTATGATAAATAGCAATGCAATTAACTTAATGAAATCAGATGTGAGGAAGCGATGAAGAATGTACCACAAAAACGCTACCACCTAACAGATAACAGCTGAACACTGCATGTTATGAGTTGTTTTTATCAGTTACATGTACTTATCTTGAAGACTTGTGGATTGTCTTGCAACTGCAGAGTTTGGATATGAATCTTACGAGGAAGCACATGTCAGAATGGCATTGAGACCGCTAATGATGAGCCAGACCGCTACACCACACAAGTTGTTGAATTATTTATTATGTAAATTTTCCATTGTGAGTATGCTCTTCGTTCTGTGATGAACAGCTTTGTACAACTTTGTGTTTGTGCAATGTAGCAGTGCCACGGGAAGGAAAATTGTCTGAATATTTCCTCTATTTTGTCTTGTGAAGATGTTGCCAAACGGACGTTGAATCTGATAAATCAGTGAGTGCGTTACGCCATGACACATAAACTTTGGCTCGTTTTATTGGAACTAGTCATTCAAATGTCATATATATAAACTGAGAATGTCAATGTGAGTTGTTGACAAACGTCTGACATTCATAAAGTATAATATACATGTATGCCATGTGTTTTCGTGGATGATGGACTTGATGAACTTTCATGTTCAATGAAATATGATATATCTTAACAGAAAAGAAATAGTTTAATACTTGCCTGACACACGTTGATATACTTTATGCAACAGTTGGAACGTTTTTGTTATTTAGCGTTCATATTATACAAACTTGAGCCATAGTTTTGATCATTGGTTTAAATGGATGTTATCAGTAAAGTTATTTAATTTCATGGGTACCCTTCTTTAAAAGGCCATAAACGTTTTTGACCCTACATTTGGAAGAGGCATCATGCACCTTTTGCTTACCAGATGTCAGTTGTTAACATTTTAACTTGTATTCAATACATTTATACCAAAAAAGATCATTTGCCAGAAAATATTCTACAAAATCATGGGTTTTCGAGACTAATGTACTTAATGACATTTCGCCATCGGTGTATTTGGACTTATATGAACCATACATATAATTAATAATATTCTTAGCACCCTCATATATCATTTAGTGTTCATATTATGCCAACTACAGCAACGCTTTTGATCATTGGTTTAAATTGATTTTATCGGTAAAGTTATTACTTGTATGGATACCCTTTTTTGGTGGGCCATAAAATTTTTCACCTCAATAAATGGTAGTGACATTTTGCACTGTGTATTTCCCAGATGTCATTGATAATATTTAAACTTGTTTTCAATACATTATACCTAAGGGGGTCATGTGTCAAAAAGAATTCTTGAAAATCATGGGTTTTCGTGACTATTTTACCTAATGACCTTTCACTGTCAGTGTATATGGACTTGTTTGCATCTCATGTTTGATGCAAAGTGTATCTAGCATCCTTCTGTATCATTTAGCGTTCATATTTTACCAACTTTAGCAATGTTTTTGATCTCTGGTTTAATTAAAGTTTTATTAGTAAAGTTATTTATTTGTATGGGTGCCCTTATTTAATGACTCTTAAAATTTTACGCCCCGACATACCGAGGTGGCATCATGCATTTTTTAATTAGGGAGACTCTTAGCTTTAATTTGATGTATGTTGCTGCTTGTTACCCTGTGGGGACCACCATCTCGAAAACTAGCCCACTTTTTACTGCTTTGCTGCAGCACTATTATGCCAGAAGTTCCGTTATGAAAGCTAGCTATAACTATCAGTATCAATGTTTAAGCAATATTTGATAAAAAAGATGTGTTTGTGAAACAAAAATGCCACCGGAGTACATGCAATTTGCAATGTTAATTTCAAAAGTAGGTCAAATGTCAAGGCAGATGTAATATATTTTTCATATTTCGAAAGTTATTCCCACACCGTATAACCATATGAAATATCAACGTCCTTCTTTATTGCTTGCCTGTAGTATTACTATATTTTGTCCTTGTTTTAATTTGCTTTGAATGTATATGGGGGCGGGGTACAAACCTTAAAATGTAAATTAGCCTGGAAGATGCCAAACACCACAATGTCTGAATATTTAGTCTAGTTTGATGAATTACATGTATTCCATTGTGCATATTGAAAGCTTCATGGCTTGACATTTGGAGGTGTCTAAAACAGTGGCATTTCATCAAGCATTCCCGTTTTTTGTATGTGGTCATTCAAGGGTCGGAATACACGTAAACAGATTAATGTAATTATTACTTCATATTACATGTTAAACATGCACTGAGTGCTTTAGAAAAGGTAAAACAGACAAACCTTTCCCCACAATTTACGACAATTGCCGCCTGCTCTCTCATAGATCTGCTCGTGTACTTTGATAGGGGTTATAATACCAACATTATGGACCCTGATGAGACTGCTAGCTAGCTTAAGGGCAGCCTGATGTGGGTTCATACTGTTTGCTGACTTGGTAAAAGGTTTCCGGAGCATGCACGGATCCAGAAATTTTTTCAGAGGGGGTCCCACTTTTTTACGTTGTTTTTTGTTGTTGATTAGGGGAGAGAGGATCAAAATACCACTTTAAGCGGGCCATCAAAGGCCCGCCAGCGAAACGTCATTTAAATGGCATTTCACTGGCGGGCCGATGGTTGCCCAACACTAAATGCTGGCTTGTAGGCTTTGTGATCCGGACCAATATTGCAAAGAAACCCTATATGTTTTATTATTTAGGGGGGGCGGACCCTCTGGATCCACGCATGCGGAGTGCCTTTGAAAACATGCAATAGACGTAATACAAAGAAACCATTTTCAGGACGAAAACATTGGCAGGATAAAATGAAACCTGGAAAGGAGTTGTCCTGTTAAGGCGTGAAATCTCCCTTAAAGTCATTTGTGAAAAAGTCAAATGTTCAAACTGTAATGTTTGCAATAATTTTTGTGACTACGAATGGACACATCTGAATTATTCATACAATTATTTTATGATGTTCAAACCGAGGGCAAAGGCAACATAAATACGGCTTAAAATAACCACTCTAAACTTGCGTCTAGATACTGTATCAGTTAAAGGGTTTTGAAAACAAGTTATTTTATCCATTCCACAGCTGTGTTTTACCATCAAAATGTTCAATAGATTTTTCTAACAATATCTGATTCGTTGCTTCGAGGTCTGATCAGTATGCATGCGGACTATTTAAGCGTAAAATTTGCAGTTAATAAATCTGGTAATGAGAACGTTTTATCTTTTTCGTATTAAAGTATGTTCTCCATCTTGACCCAGCAAATCCTTTAAAAGATGAACGCCTATTATAAATGTACACAATGTATGTTTGTAGGAATCTGGGTCAAGGTTGGGAACACAAGTTTATGCGAAAAACATTGACGCATCCCCATTTGTCTGTTGTGAATCAGAAGTATTAACTGCATTTTGAATGCTTAAATAGTGCGCATGTATACTCAACAGACAGGTCAAATCAGATACTGTTAGAAAAATCTATTCTACATTCTTTGATGGTAAAACAAAGTTCTGAAATTAAGGTAGTACGGGACCCATGGAAACGATAACCCAGAGTTTTTATAAAAGTAAGAGTTATCGTTATTTTTTGCCTTAAAATGTACAAGTATTGGCGTTCACAAAAAACGTGCTTATCCTTTATCAACACATCTGTATGACCAAGTATATATTTAGGTCCACGCCAACGAGTTGGCGGAGCTCTATTGTTTTTGGCTTGTCTGTCCATCTGTCTGTCCATCTGTCTGTCCGTCCATCTGTCTGTCCTTCCGCTGGCGTGGTCACTCTAACTTGGTCATTTTTAGTCGGATCTCTTCCAAATATAATAAATGGATCGCTTCCATCAATTCTGATTCAAATTCAAATATGGATTTTTCCCACAAATGAAAATAAAGATGGTCGGCTAAATGGCCGCCGTCTATCAGTTTGCATCCATCGTGGTTACTCTTACTTAGTCACATTTAATTGGATTTCTTCCAAATTTCATATATGGTTTGCTTCCATTAAGGTGATACAGGGCCCATGTAAAAAGATAATCGAGTGTTTTTTTCAAAAAAGAGTTATCTTTATTTATTGTCTTAAAACGTACAAGTGTTGGCGTTCTCAAAAAATCATTTATCAACACATCTGTATGACCAAATATATTTTGACCGTCTGGTCCAGTTTCACCCCTCAATGCGTTCCGAGTAATACTGGTCAGGCAATTCTGTTCAGAAAAGTTAATATTCATGCGTATTCAATGTATGTACTATTAGCTGATAAAGTGTCTTGCCCCATGACACAACACTTTGACTCTAGTGATTCACAAATAAGTAATCATTCGATCCCTAGTTTAACACTCTACGAACTGAGCCACTGTGCTTCTTAAGTCCATTATCTTTGTAAATATGATGTCGTAGGTGGGAGGGCTCCCTTTTGTTTTAGCTTGGGTGAAACCCAAGAGCAACATATTGGACACTGTGAGAGCGCTCGCCAAATGCTGGGGCGTGTCTTTGTGCTATTTTTAGCTAGCCAGTGGGGAGTTTTCTGACTGAGGCTTATTTTGTATATATATGCGAGCTGTGAATAACCTAATATGGCCGTTCACATATGCATGCTTGTCTTAGCATTAAATAATTGTCTTTATGAAAAGAACTAAACTCGTGTATCATCCCTTCTTTACCCATTGCCGCATTGGTAGAATGTTCAACTTGAGACCAAGTAGTCCCTGGTTTGAGCCCTATTGCTTGATTGTTTGTTTACTTGTTTGTTTGTTCGTGTGTGTTTTTCGTGGGAATGATATAACGACATGTATCACAAGTGGTTTACAAACTTTGGTAACGCTATGTAATGACGTCCGTAATGGTTTCTGATGATTATATGGCAACATCAAAGCGTAGTTCCACGCAATTTCTAAACGCGATTTAAAAGTAGTTTTAGGGTAATACAATAAATAGAACTGTATTATTAAATTTATCAAGCTTGTCACGAAAAAGTGACAAAATTCTTGGCAAGCCTCGCATTTCATCTCTTTTTACAGCTTGTTTAATATCTTCAATATTGGGATCAAACGTGATTTTCTATGCATTACCACCTGGTACAAGACCAGGGTGGTATTGGAACCCTAAACTGAAAGGCGAGGGTTATTACTACCCCTGATGGGTCTAGCAGATGATAGTGTGTCAGAAAACCATTATTGCATAAGGTCATTTTCTCGCTTGAAAACTTGCAACAACGTTTTCGAAATAGAACCTTTTTCCAGATCAAAGACTTGCGTCCTATAGACAATTCTATACGCGTTACTGCTGATTACGTAAATTTCGTAACGAATCCAGAATAATTATACTGTACGTAAAGCAAAGAAAAAAGAAAAGAATAAAAGCAACAACAAAAATGCTATAAATCAACAGCACGTGAATTGCCCTCTCTTTCTCTCTCTCTCTCTCTCTCTCTCTCTCTCTCTCTTTCTCTCTCATACACTCACCCTTTATTTTGGCACACACAAGCGCGTGCGCACACACGCACTTATAGAGGTCTTAAGGGTTCCTAGAACGTGCCAGTTGAGGAGTAGACAAATAATAGGCTTATTTTGCACACGGACATCAACAAAAAAAAAATACACTGTCTACGCACACGGACCTAAATTAAACAATGAAGCAGGTATGGCACTCCATGCCTGTTTTTATTTCAGAGGTAAAAAAATAAAATAGCACAAAAAGAAAAAACGAGCACGGTGACATATGCTTTTTAATTAATTATAAGTTTCTATGCAAAATTTCCTTCAAATTAATAAGTTTTTTGTTTCGGTAGTTACATTGTGTGACATTTTTTTATTCTAAATTTAAACGATTTTTTGGCCTTAATGTTTTTTTTACCAAATAGATTTTAGTTTAAAAAAACAAGCTACGTGCATTTTTTTTTCGCTGTTTTTGTGTTCTTTTATTAGCCAATAGCATGTAGCGTATTCCCAGGAAAAATATGGCATTTCTCACTTTCAGCTTTTTTAAAATATGAGAAATTGATATTTTGAAAAACTCATATTTTACGATTTTTAAAGTTTAATAACTTTTTAAAAAGCACGGTAAGGTCCTGTTATTTTTGTCAAAATGGATGAGTTTTGAGCTATTTTTTAACATATCAAAAGATGGTAACTTTTTGGACATATGCTGGTGAGTCCGGTACCACCTTAATAACAAAAACTTACTTTATAGCCCTTCAACTGGTGTAGTATCAAAATGCAATGTTTAGATTAGTTATGTTAAAGGTCTTGTGAATCTTCAAAAACATTTTTGAAACTCTTCATGATTTAAATGACAGTGATGAGAAAACCAGAATGCTGAAAACAGCATCGAAAAATTCCAACTGAGTCAAAAGTTACGCAAGTTTTAAAATTATGCAAATTAGCATGTAAGCCCCGCCCACATTATTGTTTCGAGATGATTTTTTCAAAATGTCAAATTTTATGTAGTGCGATTTCTAAGCAATTAAAAACAGTACAATAAAGCTTTTATATGCAAAACTTGTATTTTATCATATTGAATCATTTTCAGCAAAGAAAATATTAAATAATGTTAAAATAAATGAAATATATTAAATTTAATATTTCAAAAAGCTCAAATGACGTCATATGAGCCTCTCGCATATTTTCATCTAATTAAATTTTGAAACCTTCATAACTTTGTAACTTTTTTGAATGTTTTGATGGGGCTTTCAACATTCTGTTTCTCTCATTACTGGCTTTTCAATCAATAGGAGTTTAAAAAAAGTTTTTTTGAAGGTTCACAAGACCTTTAAGCGGTATTAATCTCCCCCTTTGCACACGGTTTGAACATCATAAAATATGTTAATGAATAAAGACATGTTAGATGTGTGCCCATTCATAGTCACGAATCACAGAGATTTCACGCCTTCACGGGACAACTCCTTGGCGCATCGAACTGGATCCATCACCTGAGTTATTGCATGGTTTGTGCGTCTGTACGGGATTATATAACATACCATTTAATAACTTTCTTATTGCACCAGCATGTATATTATTTGCACTTTATTGTGAGAAATTTGTCGTGATTTTTTTATTTTCAATTTTATTTGTAGCGTAGTATTATACCTAATTGACAGTATCACAACCGGTTATACATCGGGGGTAACCGCCGATCAAGATACACATGTTATATTACAATCAAACTATCTCCATTGGAATAAAATTATTTTTAAACATATTCCAATCGACCTATTATATCCCTTATGCACCTTTTATTGATATGTCAATTCGAGAAGCACAACGTGCAAATGAATGCTGGTGCAATAAGTAAGTTAAAATATGGTTTGTGCATATGTATGGGCGATAGCCCACTCGAGCGAGTGGTTTATCTTCCCGTTCAGATGCACAAATCATACAGTTACGTACATGCATATAGATTGCATATTTCAATCTATTTATAGCTATTTTACGTAGTACAAAAACGCAAAGGTGAACTTTTCCTTTTTAGGGCCTAGTTTTTAATATAAAAAGTTTCGCTTTTAAACATTCGCAAGATGCACTTAGCAAAGCTAAACCGTGCATAGTATTTCGGAATAAAGGTCACCTGTTGAAAGTGAGAAAAACACTATATTTCGATCGAAATATATCCCACATTTCAATTGGCATATTATATTTAGAACGGTATATATCCAAATAAGGCAAAGTTCGATTGAAACATATTATAATGAGGCGTATTCTGATCAAGCTACAACTTATCATCCACAGTATGTTGTGGCTGTGACTAGTTAGTGTTTCGTGGGCTGTGATTAGTCCTACAATCCTATGCATGTAACTGTATGATTTGTGCAACTGAACGGGAAGATAAGTATGTCAAAAGGGCCGTTATATCCAACGCCAACTTTATATTCACCAGTACAATAACTGTCTACTTTTTGCAGTTTTGCGATTTGTCGCAACTACATCTGAGCCAAAGGCTCAAGATCAGCTATTACGATCTTTGTATGTACACCGTACGTCGTGTGTCGTCAACAATTGCATCAAATGCCATAAGTTTAACTGTTGGCTGGATTTTAACAAACTTGACAAAATGATGTTTATATGGTCAGCTTCAATAATTGTATATATATGCGGTATCATCTAGTAAGCCTCTACAAGTGTGTTTATATTATGCCCCCGGGGTCAAAATTAACCACGCCATAATTTTCATACTCTGGTCTTTCAGGAATCGTGGGTACCTACGAAAAGCAGAATACCGCCTACACTGGTGCTCGGGGCGTTTCAGTTGTAGTACCATTAATTCTCATGGACAGACTAAATAAAACCGAGTCTGCTGTTTTCCATTATTGAAGGCTCTATTCAGATTATTTTTATAGGGAATGCATAAAAATCGTCTTGTCACTGGGCCTGGAGCCTTCATTTGGTATGTAGCATTACCTAGATGTAGAAGACATCTACCAAGTTGTTCAAATTATGCCCTTAGAAACATAAATGGCCCTGCGCATGGGGCCATGTTTTAAATAAATGCTTATTTAGGCAAGACATGTCTAAAACCTCTGGGCCTCGAGACCTGATGTTTTGCAAGGAGCATCCTCTAGTTGACCTCCATTAAGTTTACTTAAACAAAATAACCCAAAATATAAATCCCTTTTCTCCAACACCTAAGTCCCTCTTGGATATCACTCACATCATTAATCAACATATCTGCACAATTTCAATGTCTAACCTTTTCACCCAACCCAAAAGGTCAGGGGTGAACATAAGGTCAAACATTTTACTTTCATAATGCTATAATTGTATCCTTGTAATTTGATATGCAGCATGACCTTTTTCAGATAAAAAAGTTTTGACATTAGACCCATCCAAGGGCAGAGGGCGTATAGAAGGGCAGAATACTTGTTTGCATAGTATCTTATGCTTCATTCCAGTAAATTTTATATGCATAATGACTACTTTCCGAAAAGAAATAATATTGACCTTTTGGCCCAACCCTAGGGGTCAAGGGTGTTTGCAAGCCCAAACTATTTGCTAGTATGTAATTATATTCTTCATTCCCTAAAAATATATGTAACATGACCATATTCTGAAAAAAAAAGATTTTAAATATAAGTTTATGCGACCCCTGCAGCTGGATCATTTTTGGCCCCAATATTAATGACATCACTTGAACAAACTTGGTAGAGGTCTACTGGGTGACGCTACATACCAAATAGCACGGCTCAAAGCCTTGTTGTTTCAGATTAGAAATAATTTTTACATGTTTTCCCGATAAAGGTCTTTTTAAAATATGTGACACAGGGGCCAGGTCAGTTTTGACCTCAGCGGCATAACTTGAACAAACTTGGCAGAGTTCCACTAGGAAGTACCAATTATCAAGGATCTAGGCTTAGTGGTTTCAGACTTTTTTATTTTTACCTTTACAAGCCTATGTAAAACAGGGACCTCCGGGGTCCATTTTTTGGCTCCATGGGCATTATTTGAACAAACTTTTTAGAGGTCCACTAGACCAAATATCAAGGCTCATGGCCTTGTGGTTTCAGACAAGAAAAAAATCACGTTTTTCCTATTCAAGCCCATGTAAAACATATAAGTCCCGGGGCAGGCCTATTTTTGGGCCCCATGGGCATACTTTAAACAAACTTGGTACATTTCTGCTCGCTAATGCTACATACCAAATATCAAGGCTCGATGCCTTCCTGTTTCAGACAAGAATATCTGTCTCGTTTTCCCTATATAAGCCCATGTAAAATATTTGAGTCGCACAGCGGGCCTTGTTTTGGCCTCAGGGGCATAATTTAAACAAACTTGATACAGGTCTGCTAGATGATGCTACATACCTAATATTAAGGCTCTAGGCTTTATGGTGTCATAGTTGCGCATTTTTAAGCAAATGTGTAAAAATAAGTTTCCTTTTACACAACTTCGTTACTTAACCAACGAAACAACTACTAACGACGAGCTAACAAATCGGTTACCGGTCTGTCGTAATCGTTATTCATTTGGTATTGTCATCGTAAAGCCATCGTTAGTTATAAGTAACGAAAACATTCTTGTTAACCACCCCTGGCCTCCCGACAAGGAAAGTAACCCTATTTTCAATGCAATGGTATATGCAATAGTTATACCATGGGTTGTCCGCCTGTACGTGGAGATAATCCACGAGCTATAGCGAGTGGATTATCTTACGTACAGGTGGGCAAACATGGTATAACTATTTTATACCACCTACATTAGTGTAGACCTTACACATCATGAGATAATTTGTGCTAAAGTTGGTAAGGGTGGTATAAAGATAGTCGGTAGCAAGCCGGAAACACTCCAGACGTGCATGACAATGAATTATGAAAATAAAGGCTAAGTTTATCAACACACTTTGTTGTTTCATGCATTTAGACAAAAGCATCTAGTGACTACATGTAGATCTGCCAAATTGAAGCAAATATTCGGCGAAACAAGATAGACACACAAACTGATGTCAGACGACGAACAACGGACTTTGATCCAAATAGCTAAATTGGAGCATTTCAGGCTCAGGAGAGCTATAAAGAAGCCATATTTTTTTTTAAATCCACCATCTTTGACCCTTGACCTTCCCACCAAAAGTTTTATTAGATTTCGCAAAATAAAATCTGATATATTAACTTTGTGCAAAAATTCCTGACGTTATCTACAAAGGCTACGACGAAAGTCGTGGCATTTAAGATAAGATAATACAAAACTGAAAAACTGACATCATATGCTTTTTGTCAAATATAGAGGGGCCTGCATCGCAAACTTTCTCAAACTCAGTTGGCCCCTACTAACACAAAACAGTCGTGAAAAAAGAGCTGAGCCGCGAATTGCATTCAGAAAAACAAATGTTCCTGACCATGATATGCCACAATGTCCTGGTCATTAACACTTGTTTTCTGACTGAAATTCGTGACTCAGGGTTTTTTTTCGCGACTGTTTTCTGCCAGTTACACTAAGCGAAATTAACAGTCTTCGCGCTTCAATGTTTTGACATAAATAAGTTTGAAATCGCAGACACATGGCATTTGATTTTCAGGTGGGCACTGTTTAGCGAAACCAGAAACACAATGCTATTTAGCCAGACCGTGTAAAAAGCAGACGTTTTTGTGAGGTTTGTGCGTGTGTATGGGAAGATAATCCACAAGCTTTAGCTCTAGGATTATCGCCCATACACACGCACACACTATACAATAACTTGCTTATTGCACACATCATGCATTGCACTTGTGGATTGCGAGATATTTGACGTTAAACATTGTAATATAATGAAAGGTGCAAAAAATGACATTATCTTACACCATGTCTACAGAACATGATACCATACATTGGTTTTGATGCGAACAAAACTTTACTGCGCAGCTACAGATACTAGATAAATATAGAAAGTTTGCGTAAAGCGCGTTTAGACATCATACTTTCTAGACAGTGACTGGCAAATGAGCTGATACCGCGGATCCACATGCTGACAAATCAGATTTTCTCGCAACTTGGTCTAAATATGATTTGCGTTAATACATATTGTCAGCTACATAGACCAGTTAAAATACATTAATGGTTAGACTTGTTCATGTTTCTCTCATGAATTTAATGTCAGTTATTATGTGAATAAAAACAGTGTGGGTCTCTATCAGCTGATCTTGATCTCCACTCTACTCAGTTTTGAGAAAAGGCTATCGAATTTTGAAAAATGCTATACAACACAACAGACGTGTTAGATCTAGTTTGACTATGGTAGGATTCCATTTAATCTATGAAGGTCTGGATTATAGGATGATAACTTGTATCCTTAAGGACATTTACTCTTTTTTAATTTTCTGTTATGTTTTTATGAGATTTATTCTTTTAAAAACTTTCCTTTAAAAGTAGAGTTTTCTTTCTATTTTAAGTCCCATATTTTATCATTAGAATTTATGGTCATTTATTTCAGGTAAACTAGGAAAAATAATTTTAAAAGAAAATAAGGGTGCAAAGATCAGAAATCGATACAATCAAGTACCACACCTGACCCAGGATACCAATGGGAAAGTGACAAACTCACAGTTAGACATCACAAACGAGAGCCAAGAGGTCAGCCCTATCCCAGCAGGTGACCACAAAGTAAGTAAGGGTGCAAAGATCAGAAATCGATACAATCAAGTACCACACCTGTCCCAGGATACCAATGGGAAAGTGACAAACTCACAGTTAGACATCACAAACGAGAGCCAAGAGGTCAGCCCTTTCCCAGCAGGTGACTACAAAGTAAGTAAGGGTGCAAAGATCAGAAATCGATACAATCAAGTACCACACCTGACCCAGGATACCAATGGGAAAGTGACAAACTCACAGTTAGACATCACAAACGAGAGCAAAGAGGTCAGCCCTTTCCCAGCAGGTGACCACAAAGTAAGTAAGGGTGCAAAGATCATAAATCGATACAATCAAGTACCACACCTGACCCAGGATACCAATTGGAAAGTGACAAACTCACAGTTAGACATCACAAACGAGAGCCAAGAGGTCAGCCCTTTCCCAGCAGGTGACCACAAAGTAAGTAAGGGTGCAAAGATCAGAAATCGATACAATCAAGTACCACACCTGACCCAGGATACCAATGGGAAAGTGACAAACTCACAGTTAGACATCACAAACGAGAGCCAAGAGGTCAGCCCTTTCCCAGCAGGTGACCACAAAGTAAGTAAGGGTGCAAAGATCAGAAATCGATACAATCAAGTACCACACCTGACCCAGGATACCAATGGGAAAGTGACAAACTCACAGTTAGACACCACAAACGAGAGCCAAGAGGTCAGCCCTTTCCCAGCAGGTGACCACAAGGCACATTTAAACAGACGCACACAAAGGCATATCAAACACAAGACAGAAAAAAAGCATAAAAGATCCACAAAAGAAGTACCGCCTTGGAACGGTAAGTAAAATATTTTACTTGAGGGCTTAAACCAGTTTCACGGCGCTAAAGCAGAACAGAGCAAATAAAACATATTGGGGAACAGGGAACAAAAGAAATCTTTTTTATATTCTTTGATAAACAAGCCAACTAGGCCCCCTCCCATTTTAACATGTGTTCCAGAGTAGAGATTTTCAGGTGAAACACACGGGTGTTATTGGAAAAATTTGGCCCAAATGAAAATAAAGTAGGAATTTCAGATTTAGCTTCTCTATGCAGAAGTCCTATGCAAGCTCTTTGTTATAGGTGCTTCTTGGAGAGAGTGGGCGGGGTAATGGAGGCATTAATAAAAAGGTGCAATGGGTTTGTCTGCAGTTTGTGTTTGTGGTATTTCCTGATCATACTCACTTTCTATTTATAAATGGGGATCATTAGGAAACACCATTAAAAATCAAGGCTTTTCAGTTTTATGGAACCAGGATAAAGTCCACACGTTCAGGCGGACAACGGATTTAAGTACATAGATGCACATGTGAGGTCCAATGATAAGGTATTTTTATCTCCTCAATTCTTCGCTTATACACAGAATAATGTATCTGCATTATTTCTTTCTAGAAGCACATGCTTTATCCAGCAACACATATTATCGATTATGACAAATTACAAGTGGTATTGCGACGTAATTATGGGCAACTTTGACGAGTGCTTACATAAATAAAGAGGTTTGTCCCGATCTCATATTCCGCTAAAGGAACGGGGCAAAGCAGAATTCGTAAATACTATTTTATAAGAAAAAATGTCTGGAAACCAAACAAGTTCCGAATCATTATATGCCGGAGCATAATTCTCATAATTTAAGAGACAGATGGTGGTGCTTTCAGGGTTCGATTTCGTTGTAAAGCAATATGACTAACGTGTAAGAAATAAAAAAAAAAATGGCGATTCTAATGTCGTACAATAAAGAAAAATAACGATTATACACTGTCTCTGACCACAAATTAAGAACAAAGAGTATTAAAAAGTGTAATTTGGCTTCATTTTGGCCGCCATTTTAGTAAATAATTAGCGTCGCGCATTTGTACAGTTTAAAATACTTTTATTTAAAACAGGCTCTCTGCGTTCCTACTGTGACCAGAACAAGTTTATGCTCATGCGAGATGACCACGAAAAATATATCTTCAGGGTCAGACTGCTTTGATCCTTACCGTTTCATAAATCCAAAACACAAGGCTTGCGCGGATCCAGGAATTTTCGTCAGTAGGTATCCAGGTCCATTTGTCATTAAAAGCTCTGACAACCTTTTCTTTAGTCCTCAACTTATTTTACAGAAGAACAATGGTTATTTCAAAGGAAACTATCATTTTCCAAGGTTCCAGAGGGGATCCAACATTTTTCCAGTGGGGTCCAACTTTTTCCAAGTAGGAGATGGGGGAAGGGGGGTTCAATTGCTTATTCCCTATAGAAACAAATATACCTTGTGATTTATCAGGGGTGTCCGGACCCCCTGAAAATCAGATCAACATCTTCAAATAACAGATTGAACAATTCTAGATTGAAAAGTTAGATTTACAGATTGAAAACAATTTTCATAATCCCATTTTGAAATTTCAAAATTACATCAATTTATAAAAATTCGAAATTCATATTCCTATCTTGAAATTGTATATTTAAATCTTCCTTAGCATCCTTAATGTGAACGTTCATGTTCTGAATCTGTTGTCTGAAATTTAAACCTGTGGATCAAAGATTCCAAGATTTAAATTTACTCTAGCATCTCTGTCAGTAATTTGTATCCTGTAAAGATCCTTTATTTAGATTTTTACGCCAACTGATGTGTTTCTTCTTGGTGTCGTTGTCAATGACGTCAGGTGGCGTCGATGTCACTACTCGTAGATGTCTATTTGTTAATATTACACTTGATAAAGGCCAATATAAGCTGAAACGTTGTGTTAATAAATAATATGCCATTTTGGAGTTGTTCTCTGACAGAGTTGGGGTAATTAAAATTGTAATTGTAATTAATTGCAATTAAATTACATTTTCTAAAGTAATTGCATGTAATTGTAATTAAGACATTTCTTTAATTACAGTAATTGAATGTAATTAATTACATGGTCAAAAAATGGAGTAATTAACAATTACTTTCAATTACTTTTTAATTACTTTTCAGATCAGCTAAATCACCTTTAGAAGATTATCATAGATATATAAAATGCTGCTAAATGGTTCTTTGTCTTTGTAAATGCATATATCATTTGCTGTGCTCAATATATGAAAAGTTGAATGCAACAGGGAACAAATGAAAATTGGAACTAGTCATGCTAGTATAGAATTAAAAAAGCATATTCCAATTTTACCATAGGCTGTACGTTACCTCTACTATTTTGAAAGCACCCTTTTTAAGCAAATTATATATTCTTTGTAAACTGGTAACTCCTTATAAAAGATATGGCTTTATGTCAATCAACCTTTAATGGTTAAGTTACCAAAACAATACAAAAAACAAAGAAGTTGTGAAAATCTCAACAATAGTATTTACTCAGACAATAGTGTTGGTTAGTGAATTGACTCCTTGAAGGCAATTTGTTAAATTTTCACACCTAGAATCAACACACTCATATGCTGAGGTGCATGACCCAATCTATCCACTACATTATTTTAAATCTTTAAACTGCTTATTTGCCATCTTCAGTAATAATAATAATAATAATTCTAATAATAATAATAATAATAATAATAATAATAGTAATAAAATGTGATTCACAAAATTAAATTGGATTTCACTCCTTCAGTGAACCTGGGGCCTACCATTGTTGATATAATAACAAAAAATAAAAATAAAATAGATGTTCCAGTGCGGACTGAACTAGCAACGCCAGCATTTTACACACAAGTAAAATTTTAGTTCATCACTATCTGATTTTTTTTTGTACTTTTATTGCCAACTTTCATGTCTCATAGGGCCCACACAGTTTTCTTATCAATGTTTTTTTGAGAACAGTTATTCTTAAGCAATTAATCTAGTTTTACAAAATCATTTCCATGGTTTATCATCCACAATTGTAAGACAGAGAGCGCAGTGGCTCAGTGGTAGAGTGCTTGACTCGAGACCGAAGGGCCGCGGGTTCTAGCCTCACCGGCGTCACTGCGTTGTGGTCCTTGAGCAAGACACATTTATCCTAGCTTAGTAAAGGTTCAACCCAAGAAGACTGTCCCGCATAACTGAAAGATTGTTGAGTGGACGTAAAGAATCAAATCAATTCAATTCAAAACAATTGTAAGACTTTTGTCAGACCAATGTGTATTCCTGAACTTTGTTCTGTGGTTAGCAGCTAGTTTGACAACTTCCACAATTTACAAATGACCCTCCCCCCCCCCAAAAAAAAAAAAAAATAAAAAAAAAAAAAAAAATGATAATCTCTATATTTTCTCATTGTGTTCTCAGTCATTCTCCTCCCTTCCGCTGATTCATTCAAGAAGGGTTGTTGTCAGTTACAAGCGAAAGTATGTGCACGAATTACTAGTTATCCGCTTGTTCAAGCCTGCCCAGGAAAAAGTGTGGTTAGGTGAACTGACCGTCCCGCAATGACCATAGCTGTTGACTTGGGACGTAAAGCAACAAAAACAAACAAACAAAATCATTGTGTTCTCATGTCATCAACCACAAAAAACAACAACTGATTTTGTACATTTCATTTCTTGTAAGTTGCATCACTTAACAATAATAGAAGAAGTCTTTAAAATAAAATCAAACTAATAGACATATACTGAATTAAGAATGCCAAGGTTATACTCAGACTTTTCAAGGAGTTTTAACTCATTTCATATATCTCTGGAATTAAAATCTGATGAAGCTATCTAAGTGGCAGTGAAATGTTATTGTAATGTAATTAATTACATTTGGCAAAGAAATTGTATGTAATTAATTACTTTGCTCAAAAGCCATGTAATTGTAATTGTAATTTAATTGAACAATTTCCAATGTAATTCTAAGTAATTAATTACTTTTTCAAAGGAATTGACCCCAAGTCTGTTCTCTGATAATTTGCTAAGATTTAATTGGACATTTTAAAAATGTTAATCCAAAAGTTCAAGTTATCACTGCTTTTTCAAGATGCGAATATATTATTCTTGCATAGATGTCTATTCGTATAGCTGTTTACACCCATTGTCAAATGAACAAAAATCCATGTTCAAATCAGGAGATTCACGTGCTGTTTGAACATGGGTCTGAACTTAAAAATACTTAAAATGAGCCCTGCATTATTTGCATGACGTTATATGGAAAGCACTGCGGACCTGACTGATCATTTCGCCTATGTTTTTGTTCGCGAAAACGTTACGTACGGTTATGACGTTGTGACGACGTTATGACATTCGAAATTACACAGTCAACGCCATTTTGTTTAGAGAAATCCGGTGTAAGAAAATGGACAATTTAAGGTTTTAGCAGCGTTTTCAGTACAAATTGGAATGAAATAAGGTCACAGATGCAAGAATAACGATCATACATGTTTGTTTCATTGCATTAACACTTGCCGGGTCCCTCGGATGATGTTGAACACTCGGCCTATCGGCCATGTGTTCAAACAGCATCCTCCGGACCAGGAAAATGTCAATGCATGAAAAAACATTTGTGATCCCTATATTTCAATCCAAATTTATGAATTGCGAACATGCAACAACCAAATAAAACAAGAAATTATGACAAGGAAATGCCACAATCACATACCACAAACAAAATGAAGTGATACGGAATAATGACGGCCCCCTGACAGCAATAACACAATGGAGTAAAGAAACCTGATCAAGAGGTTCTAAAGCTTTTTTCATACTCAAATCAACTGAACAATTTATCATGCTCATAAATGTTGAATGCACAATTGTTGGCATTTGAACATTTATTAGCATGATAAATAAATTAAAATGCCAACACGCGTGGCATTTTAATATTTATTAGCGTGATAAGTACAACACCCGAGAGCTTGAGCGCAGGAAATGTCCTTCAGCAGTTTACTTTTCTTATCCCCACGCTTTTATAAAAAAGCGATGGGGATATTGCAATCGCCTCCGTCCGTCCGTCACGCTCCGTCCGTCATGCTATCTCCTCCTAAATCATTGGACGGAATTTACCCAAATTGGCGAGCGAGGTGCTCACATGAATGGGGCGTGCAACGGAGCATTTTTTGGCATCGCTCCCTGGGGCCCTCGGGAGGGGCCAAACGGTCAAATATAACTAAATATCACAAAGTCAATTTCAAAGATTTTTAAACCAAACTTTGTGTGTCTTCTAACAAATGAAAGGTTTAAAACATATCAGACGGGATTTCTATTCGGTAGCCTTGGTCATGCCCCAGGGGTTCAACGAAATTCAACCAGATTTTGTGTGTGAGCTACTTATATGGATGGCACATGCAACGGCACAAGTTTTGGGTCCCTGCCCCCCCCCTGGGGCCTTGGTGAGGGGCCAAAGGGTCAGATATCATTTAATCTCAAATACAAAGTCAATTTCAAAGATTATTAAACCAAACTTTATGTGTCTTCTCAAAAATGAAAGATATTAAACATATACACACGGGATTTTCATTCGGTCACCTGGGTCAACCCCAGGGGTCGGGATTGGGGGTACCGTGGGTGTTGGGGTCAAATATTTTTTTCTGAAATTCAACCAGATTTGGCGTGTGAGTATCTTACATGAGTGGCACGTGCAACGGCACAATATTTTGAGTTCCTGTCCCCTGGGGCCTTGGGAAGGGGCCAAAGGTCAAATGTCATTAAATCTCAATCACTAAGTCCATTTCAAATAGTTTTGAACCAAACTTTGTGTGTCTTCTCACAAATGAAAGATATAAAAGATATTAGATGGGATTTTCATTGGTCCCCTGGGTCATGCCCAAGGGTTTGGGACTTGGGGTGCTGGGGGTCAAAAAATTAATTTGCTGAACATGGTCATGTAGCATATCAAATTAAAGGGGATGTGCAGTAGACCAGGATACAGTGAATGTTACCCTACAATAAAACTGGTGACCTTGGGATGGGGTCAAAGGATCATATACAATTAGATTTCTTCGAGAGCGTGGGGATTTGCGAAGGCGCGCCATCGAATGTGTTCTAGTTACCAGTAAAAATTGCATGCTCAACTGAGTTTAACATGAAAAAAGTTTTATAACCGCCGGGCCAGCAAGATGATCAATGTTGCAAACTTTCCTAGCAAAACAAGAGGCGGTCACTAAGACCTGAACAACAGTACAAACACTCAACAATAAAACCCAGCACACAATGGAGGCAACAGCAAAAAACAGAACCAACAGCCGAGGCCACCTGGGGGTTCAAAATATACTTACTCGCTAAATGTTCGCCTAAGATTCTGCTTATGCAATGCACCATCGCAGAATCAAATCAAATACTCAATGTGAAGAATAAAAGAAAGAGAGCTGAAATCCTGTCCAGTTGATCATATTGCTTTTCCGTATACATCTTAAGTCTCGCGTAGGTTTTGTACTGATGCAACCTGATCCTGAGATCCAGCTCAGCTCAACTGACCATTGAATTTTAACTGCTCGTAAAAACACTTAAATGCTTTTCTTGGTTTGAAGCTCACGTATGTTTTATTTATCCTGCTTATAAATCTAAAAAAGGTTCTATAACATCAGACCCGCATCTAGGTCTCTGTATGCTTCATACAGTGAGCCGCTTCAGTTACGCACCACTTTTTAAGGGCCCATATTTTTTCACAAAAATGCTGGAATCGAAAATTCTCTATGATAATTTACTTATTGACATTTATCTGTTTGATGATAAGAAACAATTATCGGAATCACTCATGCGAATCATTCTAGTACGTCAAAGGCAATTTTGACAAAAAAGCATGTGCAACCTGAACGTCTATATTTTCTATTTTCTATTTGTGTTTGGCGCTAGGCATTATATACATGGTGATCGTTGTGACAGAAAAACTCCAAAAATAATTATTTTATTCAAGTAAACCCCCTTTATGGTCGTTAAATTTAAGAAATAGATCAGCTCCAGCAGTGAATTGTTGAGTAATAATTCACTGTTTGGAGGTCAGTTGTAAAGAAGATCAAATCACGAGCGCGCAGCGCGAGTGATTTATCTTCGCACAACTGACCGACAAACAGTGCATTATTACTCAACAATTCACGCAATGGTGCTTGATCTATTTCGATTCTAACACACAATAAACGACGAAAACACATTCGAAGTCTTCAGCTTCTTCCAACTTTCCGCCATTGCACTGAAGAACTCCCGCCAATACTTAGACTACGTCGCATACGTCTACAAGTAATTGTAACGTGTTTCAAGCGTAAAAACGACGTTTCACCGTCTAACGACATGAATGACGTCACTTTTCAGTGACGTCAGCTATCACACACTTTTGCAGTGAATTATTGTCCGATATATCACAGTTTGTTACCGTTGGCTCTATAGGCGAGGTGTGTTAGAATCAGTAACAAAGTTACTGTTTGAAGAAATGCTCGTTTTGACGTCATATTAACATCAGTTACAATAATCAAACATATCGTTTTGTTATGAGTCACTTTTTGACGTAGAGGTATCAAAAAACTAAAACATTGTATCATTGACAAGTCTTACAGCCTTGGTAGTAGTGATGTCATAACTAACGTCAACACCGTGACGCCGATAAATCCATTATTTTTTACGCAAATAAATGGCGGATACATGGTCGTTTAAAATGAAATTTTAAAAGAAGTGTTTGGCTAACTGTCTGGTTTATTCAGAATCATTACTATTTCTTCTTACTTTAAAAAAAGTACTATAATCAACTTTTTTCAAAACTTTGGCCAGCTGGGAACCAAAATAGTGAAACGTTTATAATATTATAAAGTTAACAAACTCGTTCCAGTCTTAGATATTGCCACGAATTCAAGTAATCGGTTCTCATCTCTGGCATAGCAGAAATCCGACCCTGAAAAAAGTGCAATGTGATCAGAGTTCCCTTCGAAATAATGCAATGTGAAATTGTGTTTTGAGGGTCGTGTCATTCAAGATTTAACTATACAACAAAATTGGTAGCAGCTGAAATGCTACTGATCTTGGAGCTAGCGTAAAGTCGGTATATTCGGAGAAACAGGTAAATTCGGACAGCGAACTTGTTTGTTTTATATTTCAAATATTGGAATAAAAATAAACTACCTAAGCAAACAGTGAAAATCCTGATGAGACGGCTCATAAGGAGCCGTGTCATCTGGATTATCACTGTTTGCAAATGTGTGTCCGAATTTACCTGATGTTCGAATTTACCCGCCTTTCCCCTTCTTATCTTGAGCTACCTTTCAGCTGCTTGCTTTCCCCCTTTCCTTCATGAATATTCGTTCCTCCCACTATAACTAACTATATAAAAAAACACTTTACATTTGTACATAAAACAAAGAAATTACTTGTCATGTCCACTAGTGTAGGGTCATATCTTATCAAACAAGCAGAGTAGACCCTGATTAGGCAGCTCTTACAAGAGCTGCCTGATCTTGGTCTCGGCTATGTTTGCAAACCGCGTTAAAAGCCGTCTCTATAAGGTAAAAAGTTAAACGTTTTTTCTGATCTATTGTATTGATCTGGAGAACCACTACAACAATAACAGGTAGACTATTAATTGGCCTTAAATGGTTTAAGAAGGGAAGAGTGAATGTTAGAGTACACCAAATGGGATCGCTGCTCAGACGCCACCACTTTTGGTGTTAACTCTTGGTGTTAACTCATAATTAATTACAGTGAACCTGACTGAGCATTCGTTGATTGACATTTAGATAAGTATTATTTTCTTGCGAGAAGACACATTGCTTTTTCCAGTAAATTACTGTTTACATTGAATGATTGGTCCAGCTCATGCAATACGAGTTCTATTATAGAATACAAATGTGTGTGCAACACTTACATGATAATAAATTGCTGAAACAATTTTCGAAATGCCACCCACGCGAGCTTTAACCATTTCATCGCCATAATCTAATATTTACATTTCCACTACATTGTACGAGCCTTAAACTGACCTCTACATTTGATATGTCATTCATACCTTTATGAACAGATGGATTTAAGGATGGTGTGCAAATACAAGCGATTCCTGAGGATATAACATTAAATTACCATTTGTCATTTGCGCAAATAAAACAAGTAAAACGGATAAATCGCAAAAAATGAATACAACAGATTCAACAAGGTTTTCAGTATATCCCCCGGAACATTATCTTTAATATGTCTGCCACATACATGAGTATTAACAGGATACACTGAAGGCTGTATGAGTTAATTTCACAACGTATGCACTATTAACAATCATTCAATATGTGCAGTGGTCTAGAATTGGCCAAGTTTAAAATGCTGTAAATTTATAAAAAAATATTTTCACATCGTTACACTTCCAGATGCACATCTTCAATGTGTCTATTACATACATGCAAAGTATTAAAAGGATACAATGAAGGCTCTCGGATGAGTTGATTTCACAAAGTATGTACTATTAACCATTATTCAATATGTGCAGTGGTGGAGAATTGGCTAAGTTTAAAATGCTGTAAATTTATCATAACATATTTTTTCATCATCATACTTCCACATGGACATCTTCAATATGTGCAAAATTTTCTAGCTAGTCTCCGTAGCTGAAGAGACCGATTTGTATCACGCTTTGTCTGAAACCCCAAGCGCAGGTTTTGTGGACCAAATACTCTTGCTACATGCAAAGTGTCAGGGTTCTAACTTTCCTACGCAACTGAGCACCCGGCCACGTTTTGCAGTCGGTAACGTGTCTGGCGACAGATAAGTGTCTGACTGCAGATCCAGGGCTCGCAAGATCAATCCTCGCCCGGTCCCATACTTTTGTGGAGATGGATTATGACATAATTTCTACCGTCATTCTCCTCCCTTCCACTGAATCATTCAAGAAGGGTTGTTGATAGTTACAAGCGACAGTATGTGCACGAAGACCTGGTTAACCGCTTGTTCATGCTAGCTCAGGAAAAAGTGTGGTTAAGTGAACTGACCGTCCCGCCATAACCGAAGCTGTTGACTGGGACAAAAAGCAACACAACAAACAGTCAAAAGCAACTGAGCACTTTCTTGGTCACAAACGCCGATCAAAATCCAAAGTTCACTCTATTGCACTGTTTAGCGATGATGTGGAATGACGAAATTAGTATTCCGTTCGTTCCAAACTCCGATGGCTCGCATTAGTATTCAGACAGTCACGATATATTAATTTGTTTAACTTTAATTCAGTTTGCAGAATAAATTAAGTTCCAGAGGCCAAAGGTATCAAACATGAATCCATTGCAGTTCGATAATATACTGTTCTCTTTTTTAAAATAAAATATGAAATACGTTTGGATCAGGAGTCCACTTTCGAAACAGTAATATGCTGAATGATGATAAAAAGTATGCAGGTAGTTAAACATAGTTCTAAACTAGAATGGTTTTGCTACGAAAAAACAGATGTCTCTCCCCTTTTGATGTCAAAAGCATGAGCCATTGAATACAATTTCAAACAGAAACATTAAATGCAAATTCTAACGGAAATTCTAGTCATTTCATGAAGACAATCAGCTCGTATCTAGTAAAGATATCTGTCAATGTAGTAAACTATTTGGTATAAAATAGGCATAGATAATTGTTTTGTGATGGACAGAGTTCCAAGGGAAATAACTCAAAGAGTATAAATGGCAGAGTTACTATTCTTGCACTCTGCACGTCGACTCATGTTGGTTGATACTTGTATAAGGTTTCGTGAATATAACTTAAGCGGTTTTCAAGTTATAGAGCGGACACAGTTTTTGTGATGGACAAAGTTCCAAGGAAAATAACTCAAAAAGTATAAAAGGCAGAGTTTTCATTCTTGCAATCTGCACGTCATCTCATGCTGATTGATATTTGTATATAGTTTCATGAATATAGCATCAGCGGTTTTCAAGATATAGAGCGGACACGGTTTTTGTGATGCACAAAGTTCCAAGGAAAATAACTAAAAAAAGTATAAGAGGCAGAGTTACCATTCTTGCACTCTGCACGTCATCTCATGCAATTTGATATTTGTATAAAGTTTCGTCAATAGAGCTTAAGCGGTTTCAAGTTATAGAGCGGACACGATATGTGACAGACAGACAGACAGACAGACAGACAGACAGACAGACAGACGGACAGACAGACGGACACCCGGGGAAAAACAATATGTCTCCCGACCCTGAAGGGGGGGGGGGCATAATTAAAATATGAGAATCGAGACACACGACTCAACAAATTGCTACAAAAAGTACCAAAATTGTTAGTACATGGCTAAACTCAAGCTGTTAAGTTTTTGGAACTATTTTTTCGCAATAACTTTTTTATCTTCAATTTTATCAAAATGTGTTTGCGATGAAAAGTATTCAGGAACACCCCCGCCAACTTCTCCAAATGGTTCCAACATCCTAGATGCTGCAGGTTCCTCTGTGCTTAGATGCACTCTTTGAACATTTTAAACAAAGCACAAATAAACCAAGTCCAAGATTTCATTGCACCGTCCTAATTCAATTACTAAAACGATGGATGGCTTGTTCAAATATACTGACGTCAACTAAAAACGCCTCACTCATTATCACTGATTTCTTAGCGATGATATATAAAAATGAATAGCCACGTAATGTTTCTTTATTTAGTGGTTGGGCGATGTTGGAAAATGACTTTAATTTGATATGCAGGTGACGCATTATGTCCAATAGAAAGGCTCAACGTAAACATGACGGCATTGTGCATCGATCGCTTATTATTTAAATTTGAATTTGCACCCAGTTTGTGCCGTTAATGTTTTGCTAATCAATGAACAAATTTTGGATCATTTTTTCAAACAGTTTTGCTTGTAAGTACAGTAATAACTTTATGAAATTATGACGTCATATTAAAGACAAAATGTAAGGTCCGTTTACGAAACTTGCCAATATTCTCGTTTTGCTTTAAGCAATGGAAAAATGATAAGGTGGTATATGAGGTAATGTACACAGAGTATGCCTACATAAAATTACGTTTTTAAGATGAGCTGTAACGCCCAATGGCCAGTCGTTGGTCTATGTAAACGGTCGTCTGGAACACGTGCCAGATTGCGTTTCCTCCGCACTCGTCGCTGGTTAAAGACTAAAGACTTTTGCAAAGGGTTCTTAACAATCTTTTCACCCTCATTGCAGAGTCATGACATTTAAGTTTTACTGAAATGCATGGCGAAAAGGTGGGTGGGGTAAGTTGTTTCTTTCCGGAGACGCTTACAAACATTGTCTTAACATTATAAACGCATTTATGGTAAAATAGAGACTGTTTTAAAATGGTAAAACACGTTTTCCTGTCAACAGATTGTGTCTGGAAACAAAGCAAATGTAGCTAAAATCTTGTGTCCCACAAAATGGTGACCACTGTTTCAAACCGAGGTCGGTTTCTCAGCAGCAAATATTCTTTCAGCAATTTTGTTTTTATGAGATAGGCTTGACTGATAAGATGTTATAATGCACTAAAATTCATAACTTTAGTCTGATCAGTCTAAGAGATATTCACGTTTATTTTCAGATTAGGCGTTTTTTCTTGACGTCAGTATATAATAGAAATCGCGCCTGATTCGCTGGTGCGTTAAACTAGTAGGGTCATCTCAAAACCGTTCATTTCAAGGCACGTGCATAAGAGAAAAATTGCACGTCATGCGATACCCCAGCCTTTGTTCCTACAAATGAGCCTGCTTTAAGTTGATTCTGTATATGCACGGTAAATTCTGAGTATGTTAACGGCAGTTTCATGTTATGCACAGCCTTTGAAGAACGGGATTTACACCCCTTTCGAATATTTTTTGAAACTACCCCTTTCTGTCACGTCTATACGAATTATACCTGTCATTAAAAGACTTAGAAATTTAGGACGAATTCAATTTATTGCAAAATCTTCATCTACATACACAAAAATCTTTTTGCGCCACAAGCACAATACCTTTTTAGGCCACTGGATGGATAAGGGTTACCTTTCCCCCAGGGGGGACTTTTGTAGACCATATTTTTCTTGAAGCCCAATGTCTTGCAAGGATTTTGCTACATGTTAGCTGTAACAGCCTGCTATATACGTTACCCTACAAATATTTGATAATTAACTTTCTTTTTAAGACTTCAGAAAAGTGCAAAAGATAAGGTAATATTTCCAAATTGGTTATATCTTCTAACTAAGCTGATATTGACATTTGAAAACAAATTTAGTCACCCCTGATGTAGTGTATGTTACATTTTTTCATTGAACCCCCTTTTAAATGATAAATGAATCTAATATAGATTGTCTTAAATTTTATTGAAAACAGTTTATGCGCATTGATTTGGTATTATATAAAATTATTTTTATTTACCTTTTCAAAACTGCAAGCATTATGTTTCTAGCTTATATACTTTTTGAGTTATTAGAGGTTGAACATAGTAGACCCATATCACACAAAAATGTCAAATGTAAGTCTCTAGGCCTTGCGCTGGCTATAGTACCCCCTCCCACCAAGGGGAATTTTGTGCACTATAATTTCCAAATACTACATTATATAAGGCACAAAATGAAATATGTTAGTTTCTGAGAGTGGCAGCGTTCATGTGTGACATCATGTTACGTACGTTACCCCCAAAATAACAAAGTTTCCTGATAATGTCTCCAACATGACAGATTCATATTTTTTTTTTAGTCTGGCACAGGCTTTAGTACTTCTTATAACATAGTTACATAACTTTAGCATTTATTGTATAAATTTCTTGACTTTCTGCCGTTGTATATGTTATTTAGTGCTTCAAATGTTATTTTCAAGTATTAGTATGGCAGTTATAATAAACATGTATTACATCCGTCAGTGAATATAGCAAATCTATAAGGCTGCTATTCAAATGAATTGAAGATCCTTCTTATGGTGTCTTACACTATTTTACAGCCCAGGTTACATACGTTACTTTCCCAATACCACTAAACGTTCAAGATAGGGTCTTACACACGACCTGCTTGTACTTATTTGCATGCTGACACAGGTCTATGTACTTCTTTTTACTCTGGCTCATTTGCTGAGGAAGTAACTCAAAACATAAACTACCATAAACCCTCTTTTCTTTTATACGTAAAGACATCAAATATAGTTAACATAATACTCATGAAAAAATTGTAACATACAGTGCAATAATTGAGTAACAACTTAAAAGATCAAAGAAACCCCATCAGGTAGAAGTTATAGAGCTGTTTCTTGCCAATCTAGCAACTTTTCGTATATTATCCAAGGGTTTAAAGATTTTTTCAATACAGCTTATTAATCTTCTATCAGATTAATCTTGCAAGGAGTTTGCAATACGCTAGCACTCTGTTTATGGCACCATTACCTTGTAACAGCCAATTACATATATTACCCATCAACATCTTTGATAATTTTAGTAAATGACATTACTTCTGAAAGGTGCAAACCATAAGGTAAGCTTTCCAAATTGGCTATATCATCCATGTAACCTATTTTTGCATCACAGATATGGACCTTTGAAAACAAATATGCACACAAAGAGTTACGTATGTTACATTTTTCATTATTCCTGTATAAATGGTTTATGAAACTAATATAGTTTGATATTTATTTCAAATGTGAATGTGCTTACTAATTCCTTTTATATTAAAGAATGTTTATCTTTGTTGGGTTTTGAACATAGTAACCACATATCAAACAAAATGTGAAATAAATTCTGTTGCTCTTTTGTTAGGGTACAATCAAGTTTACTTTCACGCAGAGGCACTCGATTTCCTTCACATTTATTTTCCACACATTTTGTCCATATCTGGAAAGCCTCACTTGTTTTCATGGGAAATACTTGATAGTTCAAACTTTGTATATACATCTTAAGCCCAGAAAAGCAGGAGGGAAGTAAGCTCATGTTCATGCCATTTGAAATAGTCAGTATATGTGTATTGCTTTGATACTTTTTTCAGAAACATCTCGTACTGCAGCTATTTCACATTTACATAAAACATATGTTAGGGCTTTATCTCACTGATGAGTGCCTAGAGCAATTCTTTGTTTGTTTTCCTACCCTGCTTAGAATGTAGAAGAACTAGTGGGGAGGGGTTCTCTATCAGTTTGATAGGAACAACCTTTTCCATAGTACTAACACATAGGCATATTGGTATTGTCACAATATGTTAAACAGTGTATGACTGAAGATATCTTCCCCCATATTCTGACTAATGTTGTTGACATTCAGAAGGACCATTTTTTGTTGCATACACCGGTTAGTCAGGGGCGATCGGGACTCCCGTGCGACTTTGATGCCGATTTATGGTGACCTATACCAAACCAAACTTTAGGGGATAACTAATGAAAACCACCTGGTCACCCATCTGGGTTTCACGTCTGGACGTCATTATGACGTCATCAAAATAGCGTATATTGTATCAGTGCAATTTAAACGGAGTGTCAATAGTAGTCTATGGTGATCAGGACTTTCTTGCATTTTGTGTGCCAATTTCAGATGAAATGCACCAAATTTAATCTTAGGGGGTAAATAATTAAAATTAACATTTCGCCCATATTGTCTTCGCATCAGAACAAAAAGATGACGTCATTGAAATGACGCATATATGTAAATGCCACATATATATGCATTTTGTCCATTTCCAACACTTGGAAATATTCCTTTAATGAACTGGTAACCTTATCATGACTGAATGCAAACTCTTTTAAATCGTAACATACAAAATATATTCAGATAGGGTGAAGTCAGTTCAAAGGTGGGACGTAAATGCCGTCACGATTTACGAATAAAAAGACACTATAGTCCGATTTTGACCACTGAAGGATCAACATTTAGAAGAGTCTACTTAATAATATAGAAATAAGGATAAATCCCTCTACAAGTTACCCATTGTACTTCGATAATACGGGCAATAGAAACCTGTTACTATCTGATTTATCTTTCGCATGCTACTAGGTAGAATCGTCTTCAAAGTTCAAAATCGGACAAAAATGCATTCTTGTTGATACGGCTAAAGAAATATCTGAATCCACATGAAAATAGTTGTTCAAAAGTCATAAGCATATTGAACACTGGCAATATTTTACATGAGTCCTTTTCTTCTCCACAGCAACACAAATCAGTACAATACAAATGGTTTGCTTTGTACTTACACGGAATATGTTTCGCGTACAGACATGCTGCATCCACATTTTATCAGCTGCAGCGGGGGTTCGGGGGCAGGAGGCAACATACGTTAATCCAGGAATTTTTGTCAGGTTTATTTAGTCCTCAGCTTATTTTACAGTTTAAAGAGGGGTTCTTATGGTTTTATTGCTGAGAAAACTAAACTTATACTTTACCAAGGATACAGAGGCGGTCCATTATTTTCCAGGGGGTCCAACTTTTTCCAGGAGGGGGGGGGGGTCCAAATGCTACTTTCTATAGAAACCCATATACGTAATTGTTATTTTCCAGGGGGTCAGGACCCCCTATCCGCCTCTGGATCCGCGCATTGGCAATGTCATCATAACGGGACAGTATTTATCACAGTCCGGCTTCTAACCATAATTGTCAGGCATTGATTTGTCAGGATTAATGACAGATGAGGTTTTCCAAATGATTCACTGATACTGCACAAGTTTGACACTTTCGAGAAACACAGCTCTTGGAAGTGGTAGTTCTTGCAATTCAGCTTTTTTTATCCAAAACATCCGCCACCTCAATGCAGTGAGTCGAACAACATCGGTGACTGGCTAAGAAAGACGGCAAAGATCAGGAATCGATACAATCAAGTACCACACCTGACCCAGGATACCAATGGGAAAGTAACAATCTCAATTAGACATAACAAACGAGAGCCAAGAGGTCAGGACAATTCACAAATATATTACTCTAGTGCATCCGCCACAGTGCTTTCTAAGGGCACTGAGCCAAGGTGAAAGAATGCTTCGTGGATAGAGTCTCCAGCATAGCTAAATGCCTGCCAATATGGTTTCTTGCTCTTTCCTTGCATTGAACTAGTTAATACCAGCACCTGAAAGTGCATGGAATTCGATCAGAACCCTGGTTGTGGCATCATGGCACATTGACATCTTTAATAAGTGTCCTGATCTTAGAAACTTGATGATATATATAAGCAAGACTGTTTAAGAAATGTAAAATATCAACAATCTGCAATTGTTTTTATGTGTGTTTTATTTAAGCGGTGAAAACAAAATTTGCTCCTCTGCAAAATTGGGGGTAGAGTTGTGCATTAGCTCATATAAGACAAAATATTTAAGATAGAAACGCAAACTTTGGTTTTGTATTCGTCAATTGAGTATATGTTTGTTAATCCTAATCTAAAACGGTTTGAAACGAACTCAGAGCAGTCGTTAAACTAAATGACGATAGCCAAAATTACCACTTTTAAATTATGATTAAGTTCATGTATTGCACATAATACAACATGTAGCCGTATTAATATTAAACAGATGTCATATGTAGTAAAGACATCCAGTAATTTGCAGACTATTAGAATGTTCATCGATTAGCTAGTTTTAATGTCTTCTTTCTGTACCTCAAACTTTAAATTTTCTTATTCTCAAATTGATAAAATAATATATGTAACAAGCTGATACAGGCTAACACCCATGCTTACAGTGTGCAAACATCTCCTATTTGATGCACCTTGAATTGGTACATACGATAGAATATGTCTTAAGGGTTTTGGATGGAGCAGGTCATTACTCAGCTTGCAGTCAAAATCTTGTTTGATGATTATTATGGTTTTTATGATATGAGGGGGCCAATTATTTTACCAGAGAAGCAGAAATAATAATCGATATTGTATATGACTTGGATAAGGATTGGTTTAGAATATTTACATTAGAAAGGGGCATTTACTAAATTGTACTTTTTAAATGTGAGAAGATTATTTCCTATTTTCCTCTAGGATGTATCTTTATTTTAGAATTATTCATATTAAGAAATATTGAAAACAAATATTCATAACATCTGTAACAAAGGTACAGGGACATAATAATCATCAATACCTAAGATTTAGGCACCAGAGGCTAGAGACTTTCGCTAGGAAAACATGCAAAATATATTCATTTTTTCCTAAAATATCATTCCTTACATCAAGTCAATGTCCTTGCCCATTTATTATGTCATGTAACATATGTTACAGCCTTTAACAAGTGCTTCAATCTTGTTGTTTAACCTGCAAAATCTATAATTCTTTATAATATGAGCAAGACAATCCCAAATATGCAAGATATCCAACAGCAGCAAATGTTTTCATATATTTTTACTTAAATGATGCCTACCAAATTCGGCCCATTAAAATTGGGTGTAGCCTTTCGGTTGTTTTTAAAATTGCTTGTATAAGACACTATATTTAAAGTATAAAAGCAAACTTTGGATTTTCACTAACCCAAATGAGTTTGTTAGAATAAAATAATCAAAACATTTTGGAAAATGCACATATCAGCTAAAAAGTAAATGATATTGGTCACAATTTTCATGTTTAAAGGGTAATCTAATTAAAGTAACACACATAACACCACATGAAGCTGTTATTTTGCTCCAAAAGTATTTATATGTAGCTTTAGTAACCAATATAAAGACCATATGATTAATTTAAATAATTAGCCTTCTTTCTGTAGCTCAAACTTTTAATTTTCTTTTTTTCTAAATTTAATATGGTAACATATGTAACAGGCTGTCAGAGACTAACGCCCCAGCGAACATAGTGCAAACATCTATTACAAGACGCAGCTTGAAATCCTCTTTCAGATAGGATAAGTTTGCGAAATTCCTGAGGGGAAGCAATAACAATCTCAGCCATCAGTCTAAAGGTGGCACGATAAGCTGGGTATTTAAAGTAAATCTACGGTATTTTGCGTGCAAAATATAGTTATCGAGAAATAATTCATTGTCAAAGTCAGGTAAAGCATTGATGTAACCATCATATGACTAAAATAATTGATATAATGTTAAAAAAAGCGTTCGTGTTGGATAAATATGACTATACCAACACAAACCATAGCTTTTATTAACGAGCAGTTTCTCATTATGGTCGCCATATTTATGACATCAGAACTAGCCTCAGACGCGGATTTGAGATGGGTGACCACCTTTAAATCAAAGGTAAGACTCCATTAAAGGTTTTGATATAGGTCACCATAAATCGGCACAAAATTCGCACGGGACCTATTTTTTGTCCCTAAGGGCCCAGACTAGGTGTTGAACAAAGTATTCAGGTTATCCTCTGCGAGAATGTTTGTAAGACTTTATAGACTGCTGCTTATACATTGTATATGTTTATCAGTAACAAACCAACATACCCTGCCTCTAGTGCCTGGTAGAATACTGGTTCCATCAGACCCTTGAAGATGACAGGAAAAGCTATTATGCTCTGTAGTATGACATTACCTTCAAAGTTATGTGCAGCACTACATGATCAATCTAATGTTGGTTCAATGTGTGATTTTAAGTCATGCAGAAGTTTGGACTTGACAGTTTTGGTGGAAATTCTATCAGGAATTGACAGTAACCATGGTACAGGTCCCAGAAGGAAGGACAGTGTCAACTCAAGGTCAACATTATATCTAATAGAAAGAAAGTCATGATGACCAAAGACGCTCCTTTAAGCTCTCATCTGGTTGATTACGCTTTGTAATTGGACATTTTCTTCTTGCTTGACCTCCCAAGCCTCAAAACTTTATTAGCTTGTAGCATTTTATGGGGTTGTGAAAGACAAATTTTCAACTAAAAGTGAGTCAATGAAGTCTGCAACAGCTTTCCTACCAATGTCATCAGCCTCAATAAGATCCTTAGCTATGCCAGGCTTAGCAGGAACACCGAAATACAAAAAGTACACTTCGTTGTCTTCAAAACTACAACTAAAAGGACTGGTGAGGCTAGAAACTGTCTCTTGTACTCGTTCTACTTTGCATCTGAGCAGATTGAATATTTGATTTCAGTGCATTGAAGAGCTGTTTCAATATATTGAGCTCTGATGTGATTAGTAATACACCATTCCATCTGTACTACGAAGCGTAGTTCTATTTGCTAAAGCCAATAATGCCTCCCTTGACTTGCCACGGGGTTTATTGTTTACCTTATAATTACACTGAACAAAGTATCTAATTGGTCACTTTTTAAACTCATTCTTTCTTATCATGCGCTAATAAAATTGAAATTAGTTTTTGCCTATATATGTGCAGTTTAATGGGCAAAAGGTTAGCGGTGTTTCAGAAAATGTGTCTTTCAATCTACGTTTTTTTTGTTAAAAATGCAAAAATATGCATTTTTGAAGAAAAATGGCTTGATGAGACGTCTATCAATGATAGGCATCGATGCCATATGGCAGCTAAGTTTGGGTTGTTTGTTGATGAGGACCATAGCAAGCTTTCTACGTTATACTGGTTACCTAAACTTCATAAACGGCCCTATAAGTCGCGTTTTATTGCTAATTCTTGTGCATGTACAACTACTGAGTTGTCTATTCTTTTGACTTCTTGCCTCACTGCAATTAAAAACCATGTCATTAAATATTGCACAACAGTTTATGAAAGAAATGGTAAAAACTTATTTTGGTCTATTGAAAATTCAGGCGAAGTTCTTAATAAATTGAAGTCTAGAGGTTTTCTAGCATCTGGTTTGTCTACATATGATTTATCTACTCTCTATACTACATTGCCTCATAATCTAATAAAAGAAAAACTAACAAAATTAATTGAACAAACATATAACAGAGAGGGCTCACTTCATTTGGCTTGTAATGATAAAAATGTCTTTTTTACTTCTGAACAACCTAAACGATATAAATTGTGGTCATGTCAGAAAATGTGTGTTGGTTCCATTATCTTTTAGACAATATATTTATAAGATTTGGCTCAAAATTATAATGACAGATTGTCGGTATTCCAATGGGTACTAATTGTGCTTCTCTTGCTGCAGATTTGTTTTTGTTTTGTTATGAGAGAGACTTTATGTTGTCTCTGTCAGACAATAATCAAGCTGATATTATTGAAGCTTTTAACTCTACCTCCAGATATTTAGATGACTTACTTTATATTGATAAGCCTTATTTTGAACAAATGGTAGGTCAGATATATCCCACTGAACTTCAGTTAAATAAGACGAATTCTTCTGATACTGAAGCTCCTTTTTTGGACTTGAACTTGTCAATAACAAAATGGCATAGTTTCTTCTAAAATTTATGATAAACGTGATGATTTTAATTTTGAAATAGTAAATTTCCCATTTCTTGATGGAGATGTTCCTCGCTCTCCTTCCTATGGTGTATATATTTCTCAGCTTATTCGTTTTGCTAGAGTGTGTTCTAATGTTGATGACTTCAACAACAGAAACTTATTTTTAACTGCTAAATTATTAAAACAAGGTTATAGATATCATAAAATTCCAAAATCATTTTCTAAATTCTACCACAGACGCTCAGAGTTAATTGTTAACTACAGCATTGGGTTAAAACATTCTGCAACAAGGCATACCAGAACCTATATTTTATGGTGATTTAGTCTATACATTCAAACGAAATGTTGGAAAACCTAATTTTAGTGATCAATTCAAAAAGATAGTAAAACGTTATATAAGGGTTGAATATAACTTGGATATCATGCGACAGTCTGCATGCCTAGTTTTAAACCCAATCACGGTTTATAGCTATGGTTTCCTCTTTAATTGCACGACGGTTGGTCAGGCCTCAGACTCTACGACGGCTCTGACGTAAAGCTTTAATCGGTGGGTTGGTGCCTGATGCTTATCTGTAGCTGGACCCACCGTGGCTCAACTTGAGGTTTTCTTTAGCTCTGACTGTATGTGAGTCATGAGCCCCTTTCTTTGTTTCATCATGGTGTAGTAATTTGATTAGAGTGTTTTTCCATGATGATACATTGTATTAGATGGCCTCCATGCGAGCTGAACATTTCTTGTACTTCAACAACAGCAGAATCTAGGGCGAAGATTTGATACCAGTAAAATGCATTTAAGCCCCCCCCCCCCCCCCCCCCCCGGTGGCTAAGGCTGCTGTCCGTTCTAAGGCGGTGGTTCTGTTGTTGTTGACTTTTTGTTTATTGTTACTCCCATTGTGGGAGTCTCTAATTGTTCTATGTTTTGTTGTACGTTACTTTAGGTCCATTCTAGTATTCCAATCATCTTCATGGGGAAGAGAGAGCTGATTGCTTTGCTTAATTTGTCTTCCTGGTGTCTCGTGATGGCTGAGCGGCTCTTCCTCACGGTGCCACGGGGTTGTCTGCAGTTTGTGATTGTGGTATTTCCTGATCATACTCACTTACTATTTTTGAGTGAAGTTTTGTATCACATTTAAGTGCAGTTGGTAATAAACTAGTCTAGTCGACTTCAAAAAACACCAAACACTTGAAATTTTGACTAAAAAAATATTTTTACGAATTTTTTAAAATATATTTTCGAGATTTTTGAAATTCATAACAAAAATAATATGTAGCTTGTGCAAAAATTGTTGTGTGCATTTTATCTTTTCTGAACATGATAGCCCAAACAGAATAGAACTTGATTCGTCCATTTTGTGATGACAAACATTTCACTGCTGCTGTGCACTTCCGGTTTGAATGTTAAACTTTATAAGTCAATTTGACGGTACTTTGCATTATTTATTTTCAATTTCCAAAATAGAACAGTGACGTCTAGTAGGAATAAATAATCGCTGAAAATTTTAATATTGTATCATAGATAATAAGGCGTACAGAACGGTGCGAACTTCCTATGTAAATTGCATGCAAAAAGCTGAATTTCTATGATTTAGCTGCTGATAGGGTTTGTCATCATCCCATTACAGAACAGAAATGAGAAGTCTGATTGAAGCGAATCATTTGAAGCGCGTTCGTCTTTAATCACGGCAGTCAGAAACATCTTCATACAAACAAAATACAAATGAAAGGCGTCTCTGTGGAATATCTCATATTGTAGAAAAAACTGTGACATTTTGAAATGATGGTACCTTTACTCTAGTATCGTCTGTGCAAGACCTACCAGCCATTTTAAATGAAATGGCATGCAGAGTTTTCGAAAGGCCTTGGTTGATTTATAGAAGCGTGTATTTTGTATAATCGAATCTTACTTTCAAAACTATCCAAAAAAAAGTAAGGTGACCAATTAGAAATTTTTCTCAGTGTACATGTTTATCCTATCTTGGATAATATTTTGAACACTAAAATATTAACATGTTATAACTCTTTGCATGCCAGTGGAGAATTGTCGTCTGCCAATAGCCATTTGCAAACAGTTTGAACCAAGATGAAGACCAACAGAACGACGGTCTTGATCTGGATCCAAACTGTTTGACACTCCGATGGTGATCTCGGGTGGTTTATTTGTAAAATCTTAATTTTGAAGAAAGTCAGCAGACGAAAATAAAAACATGAACAATTCCCTAGCGTGCAAATAGATAAGTACAGGCCGTTTGCGAAAGACTGTGTCATTACATAACACTGAGTTTATTTCTTATGAAAAAATGCATAAATCTAGCTAATTCTACTTTTAATCTTTATCTACTTTATATTAAACTAGCACAGTATACAAAGCAATAAAGGCGGTTGGTTCTAGAGGACTTCATTACTGTCATTCATTTCTTATTCGGTAGAAAAGGCATTTTATGGGCTTAAGTCCTGGAGCTTTGGGCTGCTGAACACCTATCCCCCCTTGTGCCAGCAAGCCACTTCCATACAATGTGTAAAACATGGTAACACATATACAGACAAAAGCTTTTGCTGGCACACGGGGTTAATGATATTTTAAAAAATGTTTTCTGATTTCTATATATTTCAATGTAAAACTGATTGTTCTACCCACAATTTTACATCTTTGAAGCATTTAATATGGGAAATGGATTTCACGTTCATAAAGTACTCAGGTCAGGGTAGCTTCAAGGTGAAGAAAGGGACGATTGACAAACATACTTTTACTGAAATACATAGGCATTTACCCATAGCAATTGTCAATGATCCTTTAACATTAGACACCAAGCCTCATTTGAGAGCTGGCCATGCTCGTCTTGATATTCATTTCACGCCAAGATGTACCCTGTGCTTCATATCTCATTGATGGACCCAAATTGATCTTAACCATGTTAACGCTTTGCCTACTAGTGTCGTCTGCTTATACAATTTACAAACAGTTTGAATCCTAATGTTCTCAAGCGTGGGGAGCAGGTGCCTTGTGACCAACGAGCTTTAATTAACATGATTAAATCAGTTCAAAAGGGCACTAGATATATAGTTGGCTGTAAACAATGTAGGTAGAAATTGCTAACTTGAGTTAATTGGATTATTTTCAGCATATGTTTGACGATACATGTGTACACGATGAGCATTTATAATCTCGGCAACTTCATTACCAGGGTAATTGAATTATATCTGTAAACATGAGCCGTCTATAACATGCACACCAGAAAACAGCTTTCATTTCTCGTTGTTCTGTAACGCTGTGTAGCCTTTGATTCTATTTTACACATGGATACATGTTCATGTACAAAGAAGTGAAATGTTAGGAAATAGAAGTTAAATGAATTGTATATATTAAAACCAACTGCTAATTGGTCACCTTACATTTTACGCTAGTTCAGAAAGTGAAACATAGGGTATACAAAATTCATGTTTTTTTTAAGTGAAGCAATACTTAGCCAGGACTCTGCAAGTTATTTCATTTAAAAAGGACGTGTACTACTTGCACGGACGAATCTAGAAAAAAGGTACCCTCATTTCAAAAAGTCACACTTTTTCTACGATATAAACCATAACACAAATTAACGTTTTTGTTTGTTTGAAGATGATTATGGCTAGCGTGATATAAGAAGAATAAACCACAAAAGTTTTGATTCCATCGGACTCGTCGTTTTTGCTACTCAACAACATAAGACAAACACTTTTAGCAGGTAAAGCATTGGAATTCAGCTTTAAGCCTGCAATTTACATAGAGACTTTGCACTGCTCTGTAGGCTTTATTATCAGCGACACGGCATTGAAAATTTCAGCGATTATTAATTATCACCAGACGTCACCGTCCGTCTTAGAAAATTGAAAAAAAAACACAAAAATATTATGCTACCGAAGCGATTTTTAAATCTCACATTGAAGCCGGAAGTGTACAGTAGTTGTAAAACAATAATTGCCAAACATGGACTAATCAAGTTCAACTGTGTTTGGCCTACAGTGTTCAAATTAAATTAAGAGCATTTAACAATTTTACCATGAAATACTGGTGAATTTCTAAAATCTCGAAAAGTTTTGAAAAATGCAACATTTTAAAAATGCGTAAAAATCCACCTTAAGCAAAATTTCAATAGTTTGGTGTTTTTCAAGTCGGACAGACCACCTAAACATCAATTTTATAAAACTACTCTCAAAACCATTTTTTCTTTAAAAAAAAGTCGATTTTTGCATTTTTAACCCAAAAAACTTTGAAGTAAAAGAAAACTGTTCAAAAACACTGCGAAACGTTTGCCCGTTAAAATGCACATATATAGGCAAAAATCATTTGTGTTTGGTCAGATATAATGAGTTTGAAAAGTGACAAATTAAATTTTGGTTTTAGTATATTTCAAAAGTTATATGCTCACATAAAAATATGTAATCTCCTCACACAAATGAATCATAACATTGTTTGGATGGCCTCTGCTTTCACTGGGTCCACTTCAACATTTCAAACGTCTGTAACTTTCACATAAAAGTGAACAAAAAGTACAAAGAGTTGGTATTTATTATCTTATTTTGATCACAAGGAACATTTTGGTAAGAACAAAATTTAGATAGATGGCCTCCATGCAAGCTGAACATTTCTTGTATTTCAACAACAGCAGAATCTAGGGCGAAAATTTGGTACCAGTAAAATGCATTTAAGCCCCCCCCCCCCCCGGTGGCTTAGGCTGCTGTCCGTTCTAACGCGGTGGTTATGTTGTTGTTGATTTTTTGTTTATTGTTACTCCCATTGTGGGAGTCTGTAATTGTTCTATGTTTTGTTGTACGTTGCTTTGTGTCCATTCTAGTACATTTATTGCAGTCATCTTGATGGGGTAGAGGGAGCTGGTTGTTTTGCTTGATTTGTCTTCCTGGTGTCTCGTGGTGGTTGGGCGGCTCTTCATCGCGGTGCCGCGGGGTTGTCTGCGGTTTGTGATTGTGGTATTTCCTGATCGTGCTCACTTACTATATTTGCTAGAAAATGTTTTCGCTACTCCAGCTCCTGTAGTTTCAGTGCTGAAAGACAGACTCGTTATGCAACTTAGTCTTCTGAGATTATGCATGGTGTTTTATTACATGACGTCGCGTCTGGGATGATTTACCGCCATGCAATAAAATCGATAAACCACTAGTGGTTTACAGAATTGCTGACTTAACGTTAGGACGTCCATTATTACGTTTCGAAAAAGATGACAAAATCTTAATATTTTCACGCCAAAATGCGATCATTTAGCAATTTTAATGTCATGTGATAAAAAATCTAATCCTGTATTATTGAATTTATTAAACTCGTTGTGAAAAAGCGATAAAATGCTCGGCAGGCCTCGCATTTTATCGTTTTTCTCTACGAGTTACATAAATTCAATAAAACATGAGCACTCATGTTAGATTCTCTTTTTCTGTGCGAAGTTAACGCTTTTAACGTCGAAGTCTTTTAATGAAACTGCTTTTAACTCTTGAACTGCAAATCTAGCATACTTATAATTTACAAAAAGAGTATTGAATCTAAATGTGTTGACTTCATAGGATACAGTATTCGATTAACATACGTAAAAAATAGTATAAATTAAGCAGCTGATTTTGCTGTTATTTTAAGAAAATGGGAAATGTAACTATAATGTAACTATATATGCTCCTCAAAATAACTGAAGGACCAATACAGCAATTATAACATTGATGCATTTGTGTATAACATATTTTGAAAACCTAGTTTAAGATCTAGCCGAAATTTTTCGGACATCTTTGACGCCTTATTGCCAAGTGAAACAGCAAAACGAAAATGGTAGAAAATGTTGCTAACAAGGATTTTTTTGTCATGTTAAAACTTGGTCTAAATGTATTGGAATGTCATTTTTGTGTGTGATACATGTACCACAGAACTGCACGTATTGAATGAAAAGTGCTTTTAAATGCTGAGATCTTTGTTTTCGCATGCTTTTATGGTGTTTTAGTCCAGTCGATACCATCTTCCTCTTCCTGTGAGAGAAAATTGCCACTTTTGGCTGTGGCGTAATGGCCAGACTATGGATTCAGACAACTGGTTTTGGCGCCAGTCTTTGACTATCTTTAAACGATTCGTCGGGACATCTTTCTAACACTCAAGGGCATAGAATGACGATTGAAAATCTGTTTCTTGATAGCCAAGTACACACATTGTTTTCAGAAAACAAATCAATGTCAAAACTTAATTGTCGGAGATGAAAATGCTTGATTCCCAGTATATTGAAACTGATTGAAGAAATGTTTTGCATATAAGCGGAACTGTTTAAAGCAAAGTTTAATTTGATGTCACCTTTATTCTACTCAAATTACCACAGAATAATTTCTTTACCCCACCCACTGCCTTTTGAAAGTGTGTTTTTGAGAGTATGTGCATTTGAGACACAGTTATAGCAGAATTAGGCATGGTAATCATTAATAATGATTCTTGATTTATGAGCATAAAGAACAGAAAGATTTGGGCCAAGTTTTACAGAATTTAAATGTTTGAGTTATTTATACTGGCGTTCTAAAATCTTGGTCCTTTAATTATGTTGAGGAGTATATGTTCCTTTTTTTGTCGGGTATATTTCGTATCGTAGAATAGGAAAAAGGTCATACATTGTATCTACATCACGCCAGTAGTCAGAAAGAGGCAGGCGCGAACATTATTCTTCATGCATTAGACGTATCAAGACAAGGGGCAACCAAATGTGATATTCATTCAGCTGATATGGACGTCTTCATTCTATGCCTTGGCCATATTGACAAATTACCAGAAGATATATTTTTTAATCACCAAAAGTGGTCAGGGGAGACGAACTAAAGTTAGCAGCTGTATGGAGCACCCTACATAGTATACTAAAAGTCCAAAGTTGAGCCTCGGCTTCATAACTTAATTTGCAACAAATGCAGAGTCTCATGTCACTAAATTTTGTGTCGTGCCACGGCAGCAATTTATTTCAGCGTGAAAACATGGCGTCAGATCACTTCAATTGGTTGCTTATTATATGTAACAGCAATCTATAATTTGTATGATCTTGTATATTCCACATTCAGAGGGAGGACATTTCATTGCATACATACAGTCAGACATAAGCTAAGCATACCCAAACATTATTTCAGAGACGTTTTTCGTGTACAAATTTCTTCAGAAGAACAACCAGTTTGTAATATTATGTTACCCTTGACTTCCTTTGGTCTGCTGAACATATAAGAATGTCATTTGGTCATTTTGCTGAGTTTCTACGTTGTCCTGTATACACCAAACCCTATTTTGGTGGTGTACCCTTAAAAAATATCACAACTTAACCGAAAGTGCTTACTTTGAATTCAAATAAACGCAGATATAATCTAGACTTATTTTTCAAACTAGTGCCAAACTAATTCTGTCCAACTCAAGGTTTCATGACAGTTATAGAGGATCATAGAGATAGTTAATCGCGTGTTTATAATTTTTGCATTATCACTATATTACATGCCATTTTTTACACATCCATAACTTTTATCATTTTAGAGATATGAATCTGAAATTTTCAGACAGAACTTGTCTTTGGTATTGTAACAATATGACACTAACATTTTACATGTCTAAACGTTTTGAAAATATCATAATGTGCTAGAAAATAGGGACATTTTATGGGTTAGTGTGCATTTACCATGTCTGGTTGTTTATCTTTGTGATAATCGAATCGAAACTTGCTGTAAGTTGTCACCACTTTATCTATTTTCATAAATAAAACAAGAAAATATTAATGACTGGAAATATTTCTTCGTTTTCGAGGAAACTATTTAGGCGATGCTTAACTTATGTCTGACTGTATATGTGTTAAATTTGACTAGTGTATGTTAGCCTTTGTAAGAAATATTTATCAATTCAGTTGTTTTGACTGAGCCCCGTAACAACAGCAGAACCAAGGGCAAAAATTCGACCGATAAACTATATTTAGTCCCCATCCTTCGGTGGCTGAGGCTGCAGTTGTTTCAAAAGCGGTGTTTGAGTTGTTAAATCATTGTTTGTTGTTCTTTCTATAATGTGTGTTTTGTGTTGGGTCCTTGTTTGTAGTGTGGTTATTGGTGCCATTCTGTTTTAACAATCATCCTCAGCGGGATACTCTCATTTTTTTTTATTCATACGTAGGCTCGGGCCCAGCATCTACCGTCCAACTAAAAAAATATCAGGAATTTCAAGCACCCCAAAAATATTTGAATACTTGAATGTTAGCAACCCAAAAATATCCCCCATTCTGTCCCTTGACCTTAAGAAAATACCTTAAAATGCATAGAAATGGCCCCTAAATTTAGTCCAATTTTTTGATTACCCCCAAAATATCCACAAAATCTTCATATCCCCAAAAATGTATTCATTTTTCTGAACCCCCCCCCCAAAAAAAAAAAAAAAAATATATTGAAATATAAAATGACCCGAGCCTACGTATGCATGAAAATATCAGAATACCCCCTCCCCCCTGGGCAATCATGTCGCTGAGGATGAGAAGAGTTGGCTGCTTTACTTGAGCCACGACATGCGATTTCCAACAATGTGGCATTTTGACAAGTTTAGATTCAGACAAACCTGTACAGCCGCCTGTTAAGCTTAGAAACTCCAAATGATGTTTTGTCAGTAGCTGAACACTTCTAGAATATGCAAACGAGTGGCAAAAGCTCAGATCAGACTGCGCGTATGCGCAGGCTGGTCTGAACCTTTGCTGGTCGCACATACCACATTGTTGGAAATTTCATGCCATTTGCTCGCTTTAATTGTGTTGTGGATGTCTGCCGTTCGTGTCGTTTCCTCATGGTGCCGCGGGTTAGCCTGCAATTTGTGATTGCAGCATTTCCAGGTAAAACTCACTTACTTTTCGTCTCTTTCAAAATAATAAGTAAATAAATGAATAAATAAATGAAAAATGTGTGAAATTTAAGAATAAAAAAAACAATTACGTACCTTTATCTGGAGGCCTGACTATGCGTGATTACATCAGGGTCTATTCTGTATATTAATGTATTTTTTAAAAATGGTCGAATCCATCATTATACAAATGGTTAAGAAGAATGATCTAATCATACATGTATGAGTATCTTGATAAATAATACTTGTACATTAAACGATTTTTTTCTCTAGTGTATCCATAACATCATTTTATGTGTGCCAAAGTAATGGGTTTATGTTTTATTCTTAAATTTCACACATTTTTCGTTTATTTATTCATTTGTTTACTTATTTTTTTTTTTGAATGAGACGAAAAGTAAGTGAGTTTGCAGGGGCAGATCAAGGATTCATGGAAAGGGCTTCCATATGTATAAAAAATGTTGATTTCGCTTTGTGGGTTTTATCATTTATCTTTAATATTCCATGAAAACGAAATAATTTGGTCTCATCGAGACCAAATTATTTAATTTTTATAGAATATTTACTAGCGGGAAGGGTGGGGGCAAACCCTGAACTCCCCATGGATTCGGCACTGTAATGTGCTCCAAATCACCTATTAAGGACTGAGCAATGTTTGCCAATACAGGCAAAAGAACTGAGGGAATACTTATTTAAAGGTCATTACCTGGAAAAATTACTCATTTGGATGTTTATCCATCCGCGCTTTTGACTGTATTGTTCTCCGCTCATTTCATACTGCGTCACAGTGTCATTTCCGCTAAAATGTAATTCGCCCCAATGAATAGTTGTTTAAACAGATAAAATTCTACGTTCAACTGCTTAACTGGACCTATGATAAGGGCTTAGGTCCACAACCAAGTTGGTTACATAAGTTTCTGTTGTAAATGTGGCATTATAATTCTATTTGCGATTAGGTTGGTAAGAAATTTAACATTTTAGTCGAGAATCGCCACAGGAAACTTTATCTTCGGTCCTACCCTTGACATTCGTTCGTAATACTTAATAGCTTGCCTTGCAATACCTGACTAGAGTATCAAATGTATGACACTTTTGTTAATCAAGTAGTTCTTTCATTCATGCGATATGATCACGATTGGTCCATTTCTGGTGACACGATCTGCCACTATCTGGTCTCTCGTTGCGATATAGTTATATAAGTTTGGACAGGATTGCCCCGATCGAGTCCACGATGGGGTGTCAATCTGACCCTATCATCACGATAGGGGCTCCCGATTTGGGACGATGTGGCACGCGCATATATACGCTTTATATCTTTCACGATCACGATCAAGAATAATCATAATTTGAGCTACGCTCGAACCCTAAGCGTCTGACTTGATGACTGACTATCAACTTCATTGTGTCTTTCAAGATCTTCTATAGAGTTAACATGTGAAGCCATAACCTTTGATAATGACAGGAGTTCAGGGTAATATCATTATATTATAGGGATCACACATGTTTTTTCATGCATTAACATTTGCCGGGTCCCGAGGATGTTGTTTGAACACGAGGCCGATAGGCCGAGTGTTCAACATCATCCGAGGGACCCGGCAAGTGTTAATGCAATGAAACAAACATGTGTGATCGTTATTCTTGCATATTTTACCTTATTCCAGCTCAATTCGCACTGAAAACGCTGCTAAAACATTAAATTGTCCATTTTCTTACACTGGATTTCTCTAAACAAAATGGCGTCGGCTATGTACTTTCGAACGTCATTACGTCATAACCGTACGCAACGTTTTCGCGAACAAAAACATCGGCGAAATGATCAGTCTGGTCCGCATTGCGTTCCGTATATAACGTCATGCAAATAATGCAGGGCTCATTTTTAAGTATTTTCAAGTTCAGACCCATGTTCAAACAGCACGCGAATCTCCTGATTTGAACATGGGTTTTCGTTCATTTGACAACGGGTGTAAACAGCTATACGAATAGATATCTATGCAAGAATTGCAGTATTACTTATGCTTATATCATCGCAAGAGAAGAATAAGTCAAGAAGCAGCCAGGCCAGCTACAAACCCAGTCATAAAAAGCCAGGAGAGCTTCAGTCAGGCAGTTTAAGGTCTTTAGGCGTTTACTCTACAGACGAAATTTCTAATTCCATAAGTACGACCTTAAAGGGGACAGCAATATCGAACGCAAATTAATCTGAACTGCAAGCCTTTGACAAACCTGATCAACATCGAATGAAAAATAAGAAAGTTGCAGATGTTTGAATAGAATAGAGAATTAAAAGCTATGGAGGGCAGCCATTTTATGCTAAGTGTCTAATTGAATATGCATATCAAACAGAATATCTAGTTTCCTGCTACTCATTTTACCTTTGTTTGCATTTCTATTGATTCTTCTGTTGAAGATAGTTGATTTTGACAAAAAATGTTTACAGTTCGCGATGGAACTGGAATTGTATTGAATTTTTAAAATGTACACGAAGTTAATTAAATATTCAACATGTCAGCCTCCATTGGCTTATCAGAAGTCAGAATTTAGATTTTTGGATTGTTATAACTTATCTTATATCCAAGTGTGTGTTGTTGCTCCCATTGTGTGTGGAGGGAGGGGTGTTTGGTTTTGCGTTTGTAGTGTGATTATTGGTGCTCTTTCTAGTTTAGCACTCGCCCTGCTAAGAACTATAGAGCATATTGCTTTACTTTAACCTCTAAAGCGTCAATCACAACTGCAGCAGACGACAAATTTTGCAACATCTTCCCGAATTTTCGAAAAAAATAAGGTATGATATTTCATGAGAATCGTCTGCCAGCAGACGATTCTCATGAAATATCATGCCTTATTGTTATTTTTGAAAAAGCGGCAAAATTTGAAATTGTCGTCTGTTGCAAATTATAGGTGGTGCTTTATGGGTTAATTGTGCTGTGGCTGCCTATGTTCTGTGTCTAGCTTTCTTCCTCATGATGACGTGGCCGGGTTGGTCTGCAGTCTGTGATTGTGGTGTTTTCTAATCCTACTCACCGACGTTTTATTTAGATCCTGAATGAATCGCATTAAATCTTTATCGGTATGTAAATGGGCGCGTGAAATCGTAGCAGATCGCCAGCGTCCGTGAAAAAAGCTTGATACTCGTAACTACTCGCATTTCTCGTATCAACTCGTAACTGCTCGTGGGATTCGTGACAGGCACTGAGCAAAGAGCCCCGAAAGTGCGTCACAGATCGTAGCAGATTGTACGAGATAAAAACACATCTCAACAGAGTGTGGGTTTTGTCTTGTCCAAGACCGATCCTGATCACCATGGTTTGGAAGGACGATTAGATGCACTGTGTGGCGTTTTGCTACGATGCAATACGATCTGGCTCGATGATTACGATTGAAAATGAATCGTGCTGATCGTAGAATTTTTTTGGACCGCCCCCAAAGAATCAACGATCAACATGATTGCCACGACTGACATCAAAATTTGATGTGATCTGATACGAGCGCCACGGTAAGTCCACGATTAAGACCACGATTCCAATCGTGGCGCTAATCGTGAAAGTGGGAACACAGCATAAAACTGATATCAAAAGACACTCACCTCGTATTTTCTATGCCCCATCCCCTTCGCTAGGGGAAATAGCGAGATTCCAGCAACCTTGTGCCCTAGAAGCATCACTACAGATATTTTGAAATATCATGAGTTCCTTGAGCCAAACGCTTTACTGAGCTCAGCTGACCGAAGACATAACAAAGTATAAACATCTCCTTTTTTTCATCTCAATTTCTTAAAAAATTCTCACGTTTCTCGTATCAAATATGTATTTGTCACTTCGGCATATATCTTTTTAAAAGATATTTCGGGTAGTCTCTGGTTTACCGGGCGCACTTTATTCTATTTGTTGTTTAGGGGTTTCGCAACAATGTGGCCTACAAATGATTGAATAGCCCTTACACGGATATGAAGCAGGGGTGTGGGGGCGCAGCCCCCGTTAATTAACAAGCAACACGTTGAGATTTAGTCTTACGTCATAAACTGCGCCCGGTAAACCAGAGGTGCGCCGACATTTCTTGTTATGTAAGGACAAGAATAAGTTCATGACATGATAGTTGATAAAAACGGCGCGCTATCTAAGCGAAGAGTGTGAATTTTTACGTAATATTTTCGGATTTGAAGGCGTTGTTTCCTTTAGTTTATTTTAAATCCACGAAGAAGGGTTCCAAGATTAGACTGGTTCTCTCCCTTTAATAGCTTGTCAGCATATTAAGACATGTAACTACTAGCCTCCATTGCGCCTACGTATCGCATACACACTGACGTCATGAGTGACGTGTATTGGAAAATACCCTTGTCATAAAGTGCATTTTTTAAATAAGCCGTTTTATTAAGTTTATTTTGTTCTGGGAGTTTATATTTTTTTCTTTTACTTAATTATCAAATTATAGTAACTGAAAAAATACTGAAGTTTGTGTTGAAAAATCTTTTCTAGAGCATGCGCAGTCGGATGAGTAGGATTCTCTACTTGTAAAAAATTACTAGTTACCAAACGTTATATGCGTAGCGGAAGTGGAGCTTTATCAACGAGGGGAACCAATCTATTCCAAGATTACTTTGGTAAGGTATACCTATACAGTTAAAGCGCACATTCTAGTGGCATCTCGGCCTATAATAAAATCTGTTGCACTAAACAAACTCTGTTTTGCCATTCCGCGAAACAAAAGTTTATTTAGCGACAGAAACGTTTCTATTTGGTTTGTAGCATTAGGTTTTGGGTCTGTATGTCTCATTTGAATATTTGGCCTTGCAAAATATGTTAAATAATAGGCCTAGATTGACCATGACCTGGTCGAACATTGTAAGAGGTCGTGTGACTCAATATCGGATCCAGGTGAGTGCTTCAGGTCGTCTAGTTTTTTCCCTTTCTCTTCTGCTGCCTTTTAAACCATATGGGTGACACAACGTAGGTAGTTTGGTGTATGCACCAATTTGCATTATCTGCTAAATTAGTTCTCAATCTGAAAATAATCAAAGGTAACAAGAACCCCCTTTCAATATTTTGATTTTTAAAAATCAATTATTGGAAAGGATTCTGCTTATCTGTTGTTTTGTTTTTAAATATCGACAATGTTATGCTAGAAACCAAGATATAAAGCAATAATGGTGAAAACCCAATCGCTGAAACAGTGTGAAAGAAAAGAAGGTTAAATTATGCTTATACAAAGCGAGTAGAGGTGTGTTTGTCGTCGTGCATCATTTTTGCTGCATTTTGCAGCAAGTTTGTGCTTGTATTTATTATAGATATGCTTTAACGCAGACGTGCCAGCTAATGCGAGTCTTGCCTGAGTACGCGACGTAGCTCACGCGGTGCGGCTCAGAAATAATATATCTTGAATGGTTTACACTTTATTGCCTGTATTTTCCTGTTGCGGCTGCTTCTTCAATTGACATAGACAATGTGTTTCATTGGACCCCCATAAATATTTCAATAAACTGAAAGGAGGGAATAAATTGATATAGCTAAAGAATAGAGAAGCCGATATTTTGTTAGGGTTTATGACAATCACTGTCACAATGCTACGGACTTTGTGTCGTCTTCGATATTTTACAGACCTAATGGTTATGGTCCGACTATTCAAAATTCAAATGAATTGCATTAGACGTTTTATAAAACAATATTTTGCGATCAAAACGAATAGAAGCTTGTTTAAATCAATTTCTATCAATTTACAGGACTGAAGAGACTAACCATTAGAATGGGAAATCTAATTAAGTAGCTTTCTTTAGCGACTGATGTTCTAACTTAAGCTAAGCATCAGAAATAGATGCAGCAGAATGGAGTGAAGTCATCATCACCAAATAATGGGTTGTTACACGGTTTTTTCTACGTCGTTACTTATTAATGCATAAGTAACTAATATTAGTTCATTTATGAAACAGTGGTTACTAAGCCTATAATTGTAATTGGTTTTGAAATGGACTATTCCAAAGAGGCGTGTGATCAAAGATATTGTTCAATGAATAACTTTTTGATTAAATTTTTCGTTTTCCAAAGGGTAAAGTAAAAACATATGTAGTTTTTTCTAATTAAAAAAAGTATTTTAAACGTCTAAAATGGGATGTCTTTTCAGTGTTAATGTCGGATGTTCAACACCTGTCCTACCCACGGGTTGTACCTATTTTTCACTCTCTTCAGCTGGTCTAAAGGCCTAACTTTAGCCTGGGTTCCAGTCTGATCATTTTTTCTTCTTTGTTATTTTTCCGTTCCTTGGTCAAAAATGACATTTATCGAAATCAATAACGAACAACCGATAACTTTGATGTGGTATATTTTATTCTCTTATTCTTTTTTAGAATATTAGCATTAGAAAATATTGCCAAAATATTGACGACTGGGCCCAGGCTATCCTAACTTAGAATAACTTAGAATTGTGTGTTATCAGCGGTTTTCTGGGGCGAAGTTATTGATAAATTCATTACTATAAATACGAATTCAAAGATAGTATTCACAGACTACGAAATTCTTAAATAAGTATATATAAAGGCCCTATTCTGTAAATAACTGTGACGTCATTCATTCTATATTTATCGGTGAGCGTAGTAAAAAATTGTTTCGTGTCGCCATAAAACAGAAACGAACTTTTCATTTTATTAGAAAATAGGAGCAAGAAAATGTAAAACAAACAAACAGAATGGACAAAAGCCTACAAGCAGAAAATATGAATAAACAGAGAAAATTACCTATAGAGATTAAAGGCAAAACACGGAAAATAGGTCATTCGATCTGAGGCCTGAGGTTTGTTTCGATGTCATCGAAACGCGGAAATGTAAGTAGATTTTTCCTATCACCCGCAAATTTATGACTGGGGTTGGATTTCTTTCTATCTGAAGAAGGAAACTACATGGGATATCATTTTGGAACTCACAAAAGTTTACTTTTTCTCAGACTTTTTCTTTTTTAAATACTGTATATCAAGGGACGTAATGCAGTCTAACTTTTCTTTCCACCGCGGACAAGTATTGGTTTTCATTAAAGACTGAAGATAACTAGTATTCACAAAAGCTTGCTTCCCCATCACCGTCTGATTGAATTGTTTACTAGCCAAACGTCAAGCATTTAATGACTCATTTCAAAGCCGCTTTAATATAGATCTCATTGCGAAAAGAAACTTCATTATTATCCTTCATCTATTATTACTCATAAGAACCTTTCAACAACGCCGTTTATAACATGCAACATATGTTATAGTTTTTCTTGTTACTGTAAAGGCGGCATCTCACGAATGCGTAATAAGGACTGTTCTACCTTAGACATAGGTAAAAGCTGAAAATGAAAAGAGGTTTTATTCAAAAGTAACTGTAATTTATCTTGAGTCTAATGGCTCAATAAAGACGCAAAACATATTGTTTAACCCTTAAAACGCCAGCAAAATATTTGGATCGGGACATGTCTATATACAATAAGCATAGATGCAAACAGTGTGGTCCCAGATCAGACTGCTCCTACAGGAGCAGTCTGATCTGGGTTCACACTGTTTGTCTAAGAGGCTTCAAATATTTCAGTGGTCGACAAAACATACAACTTTTCGTGATATGGGCTTTAAAGAGACAAGGTCTGTAACTATGAACATTTTTCGGAAAATGTTCTTTTCTTTTTAAATCATTTGTAAAAATAGAATTAAGTTATGTTTTCACAATTAACATGTTCAGTACAGCTGAAAACGGCATGGAAAAGTGAATAATCTTATAAAAACAGGTGTCTTTCTCTTGTTTGTAATTATATATACGTCCCTCCAATAATTCTAGACAGGTGATTTTTTACATAAAAGCTGTTGTTTTTATAGTGATAATTTTTTTTAATTTACAAAAATGGTAAAATGTTTAGCTGAATTTGAGTATTTTCACTGTATTCTTGAAAAATAGAAAATTTATTTCTAAAATTAGAAGAACAAAAGTTACAGACTATGCAGCTTTAAGGATTAATAAATGTGAACGGTTAGGACTTTCATGAAAAACACGCACGTTTGCGAGGCCCAAACAACTTATTAACTCTTCGACACATTATAAATAGGACCTGACCTCCCTTCTTTAGCAGATGAAATAGTCGAAACACGCCCAGATATGAATATTAAAGTTACCGCCTTTACAGTGAGCAAAAAGTTCTATTATACATCCGCGAGAAATATACAAAATATCAAACCTGCACAAATTTCATGTATTGTACATTTCACACGCGCGCCCTGGTTGCTGGGTGTGTTTTTTTCATTATATTCAAATTTTGATAGAACATTAATGTTGGCCAGCAATTGAGACCCTGGTCAGATACCACGGTCTGGTGCATCTGATCTGCCTATGTCCCACAAAAAGGGCGCTAGGTTTATATGGGTTAATTCTAGAAAAAAAGTCAGTTTGTTGTTACATGTATCTTTATTTTGTCAGCAAAGTTTTATAGTTTACCTTCATTGCAAATTTCTTCGGAAACACCTTTATTCTTTTTATTTTTATCAAACCACACCATCTCATTTTGATGCAAAATGATAGTGCATCTTGAATATTGAATATTTTGTTTAATATTTGAATGTAGTTGATCAAACTACAGAGTGTATCTCGAAAATTTGAACAAATATTTTTTTGACAAGTAGATAAGTCAAAATCCATTTTTTCAAAGTGGTTTGCCTTTAATACTACATGTATTATGTTTATCTAAGCAAACAGTGAATGACTTGATGAACCGCATACTTTGGAACTTCACTGCCTGACGATATATTATTTGACGTTTCGTTTACTGTAAAGGCGGCGCCTCATGAATGCGTAATTAGAACTGATCAACCTTAGGCATAGCTAAAAGCTGAAAATGAGGCGTGGTTTTATTCAAAAGTAACTGTACCATCTTACGCCATTACCTCAGTATAGACGCTAAACACATTATTTAGTCATTAAAACGCCAGCAAAATGACTGCCTCTGACAATGTCTATTTAACATAAGCATATAGGCCAACATTGTGGACCCAGATCATACTGCTCCTACAGGAGCAGTCTGATCTGAGTCCACATTGTTTGTCTATGAGGCTTCAAATATTTTAGTGGACGACAAAATCATGCATTTTGTGATTATGCGCCTTAAGGGTTAATAAATTTCAGTGTGTATACGGTTAGGATTTTCATGAAATGCACGCACGTTTGCGCGGCCCAAAAAGCTTTTTATCTCTTTACCAAATTATAAATAAAACCTGATTTCCCTTCCTTAGCAGATGAAATAGCCGAACCACACCCAGATATGCATATTTAAGTTGCCGCCTTTACAGTAAGCGAAAAGTCAAGTAATACCTCTTTACAGGTTTCAGTCTCAGTCTCAGTTCACGGGTTTCTTTTGAACGTTTGTGTTCTGTTCGTGATTAGGTTAATTAATTAGAAGACTAGCCTTATATTCTGGTATTGCTGCAAGGAACATGAGCCGCACCTACACATTTGTTTTCCTTTTATAGGCGGATGTTAACATTTGTGTAGTTTTCTCTCGAAATAAGAAATAGTATATTATATCAGGTGTACGAGAGATTTTTTGTTTGATTTGATTCTTTACGTCCACTCAACAATCTTTCAGTTATGCGGGACGGTTCTTCCTGGGTTTAACCAGTACTAAGCTAGGATAAATGTGTCTTGCTCAAGGAGTGTACGAGAGATGATCCTAAAGTTCTGATCCGGGTGTGATATCTCTGTAACCAGCAATGCAACATGCCTGAACATTGCATCAAATAATAATATGATCTTTGTTTATACACTTTATGTAACTTGAAGGAGCGGCCAGAAAACGACCCCAAAACAGCCATACCCTCAATGCACTGACCTATCAGGCAGACTTTGCATATAAGAGACCTCACAATTTAGACGAGAGCAGTCTTAGCAATTCTTATTTATGGCTGTGTAGCGTTCATCCAGAAGTAAATATGTCCTGTATATATGGTGAAATTTCTATATGATCTCGGATTCCTAGGCCCTTAATTGTATGGCTATGCAACTGCCAGCTAAAATCAGATTTTTGACCACTTGAAATTTTGACTGGCCCATAGAGCAATAAAACAGCTGCTTTAAAGGTAAAAAAAGATTTTAGGCAATCTTAGATGAGCTGACTTATGTCGGAAGCAATTATGAATAGGCCGTATCGTCGGAGACTGATAGTAGCCCACATAATAAAGTTAGAAAGAGTTCACAAATTAGATAAACTATTCTGAGGAACACATATTTGCATGTGTATATCTAAAATAAAAATCAAATCAAGTGTCGAAATAAGCACTAAATCGTAAAATGATGCAACATGGGATTAAATTGGGCACTAAGCATCCGTCTGAAACCAATAACAATTTTGAAAATTCTTATTTAAAATCAATCATTTTTTAAATAAAAATTAAACTTTTACAATATTCCAATTAAGATAAAGATATTTCGTCATCAAAATAATATTGGTGTTAAATTTTTTGCGGATATTAGGTATGGTATGTTTTTAGTCTAAATCGATAGACAAAATTAGAATATTCTCCAAAATGTAAATTCTGCAATGTACTCAAAATGGCGTAGTTGTCAATTTCAATGACGTCATAAAAATGCGCATTGTGCTTTAAATATTGAATCGACACAACCTGTCGCCATTCTTACATTTGAATTGACATTATAAGTAACTAAAATTAAAATGTCACTGTGTTATGATGGCAGTTTTACTTAGTAGTTTTAAAGATGCGGGGCTTGAAATATTCAGATTCAAATTCTATTATAATTCTATAACATGAAAACGGGCCAGTGGTATGGAGTAGACCATACATAATGTGCCGTAATAATTAAACGAAACAGTACAGCGATAAAATACTAGCATCATTATAAATGTCAACGCTTGTTCCTTTGAATGGTGAATGGTACGAGTATGTCTCTCAAAAATGTCTCTAGACAAAGCTACATGGTAACGATCAGAACTTTTGGATCCCCCCGTACTACAGGCTACTGCTTTGCTCTAAGGGTTCAATGCTCGAGGTTCAATGCTCGAATCTGCAATCTATGTAAATATAGACGTTTCCGAACCACGTCCAGAATACCACTTAACCCTTAAAGCGCCAAGAAAAAAATGCATATGAAAAATGATGTCTGCTGAAGTCGTCTGCTGCAAATAATTGCCTATTTAAGTATAGAAGTAATCAGGGTGGACCCAGATCAGACTGCTCCTATAGGAGCAGTCGGATCTGGGTCCACACTGTTTGTCATAGAGGCTTCTTAAACATTTCAGCAGATGGCGATCTTGCAATTGGCGCTACAAGGGTTAAAGGTCATCTGATAGTGTAGAACTGACCAATGCAACGACAACTTAGCACGTGACATAGTCCCAAAAACAAAATCCTTTGTGTTCAATCTCCCACATTTAATCTGAGGTTTACATTACAGATAGTGGATGGAGGCATACCTGTTTATCTCCCACATTTAATCTGAGGTTTACATTACAGATAGTGAATGGATGCATACCTGCTTATCTCCCACATTTAATCTGAGGTTTACCTTACAGATAGTGGATGGATGCATACCTGTTTATCTCCCACATTTAATCTGAGGTTTACATTACAGATAGTGGATGGATGCATACCTGCTTATCTCCCACATTTAATCTGAGGTTTACATTACAGATAGTTGATGGAGGCATACCTGTTTATCTCCCACATTTAAAGTGAGGTTTACATTACAGATAGTGGATGGACGCATACCTGTATATCTCCCACATTTAATCTAAGGTTTACCTTACAGATAGTGGATGGATGCATACCTGTTTATCTCCCACATTTAAAGTGAGGTTTACATTACAGATAGTGGATGGACGCATACCTGTATATCTCCCACATTTAATCTAAGGTTTACCTTACAGATAGTGGATGGATGCATACCTGTTTATCTCCCACATTTAATCTGAGGTTTACATTACAGATAGTGGATGGATGCATACCTGTTTATCTCCCACATTTAATCTGAGGTTTACCTTACAGATAGTGGATGGATGCATACCTGCTTATCTCCCACATTTAATCTGAGGTTTTATTTACAGATAGTGGATGGATGCATACCTGTTTATCTCCCACACTTAATCTGAGGTTTACCTTACAGATAGTGGATGGATGCATACCTGTTTATCTCCCACATTTAATCTGAGGTTTACATTACAGATAGATGATGGACGCATACCTGTTTATCTCCCACATTTAATCTAAGGTTTACCCTACATAAAGTGGATGGATGCATACCTGTTTATCTCCCACATTTAATCTGAGGTTTACATTACAGATAGTGGATGGATGCATATCTGTTTAACTCTTTGCATGATTTGTTATTTTACATGCTTTTAGTAGTCTGCTGATCTCTTTTTTCAAAGTCATCATTTAGGGAAGAATTTATCAGGAATACCATCAGTATTAAATCAGTTTGAAGCCAGATCTTACACAACAATGGGGCCCCCAGGGGTTCTGGAGATCTGTGGAGAATGGCTATTTATTTTCAGGTAGCTCGGTAGCACTGGTAATTATTTTCAGGGATTTGGGTAGCAAGCTCATAGTTTGGGGGATTTAGTGAGCCCTGTAATAAACCTAAAAAAAAATCTCACCTTAAAGAAAAAGACTTCATTTCGTTTGATTTTGTTAAGAATCTTCGGCTTCTGGTGGGAAGCCCCACCAGAGCCCCTTGGAAAATACAAATTCATTTATTCTCGTGCTAACATGCTAATCTGGATTGGTATTGGTGACTGATATGGCGAATAATTTTTACTATTGTGGAAAAATATCTTTAAAATTATTGACTTTTTAGGTTAATAATAATGTATTTTTTCACACTCAGACCGCGTCAGATTGCACCATTTTAATGAAAAAATTTCGGGGGAGCATACCTCAAACCCCTCTAACACAAATCTGACTCTACATCATTACAGTGTTATCTAAGGGCGAGGGCCCGGAATTACAATGCCTCCATAGTGTTAAGGAAGACTTAAGTTAAGTATTGATTTTTCAGGATACGCAAAATAACGTTTAAAACTAATTAAAATCAAAATAGTTTTAATTTTTCTGAAGATCACAATTACATCTTTGACCACAAATATCACATCGGTCAAGTCAATTTATTAATATAGCATGTTGAAATACAATACTTAACTTAAGTCTTCCTTAACTTTAAGGAGGCATTGTAATTCCGGGCCCTGGTATATAATAGTTGATGTAAAAAAGGAAATACCTACATTTTTTTACATTTGTTTGGCTTTGGGGGGCTATTGATCTCCGGGCCCTCCTTGTAAAATGTGAATGTATTTATTTTTGTACCAACATGCGCATCTGGATTGATCTTGGAGAAAAATATGGCACAAAAGTTGGGTTGTTGAATTATTATTCTAAAAATTGAAGATTTTAGGTTGATAATAACATACTTAGGAACACTCAGAATGCACCAGATCGCACCATTTTTATCATTTTTTTTCGGGGAAGCATGCCCCCGGATCCCCCTTGCACAAATGTGAATCAATATCATAACAGGGCTAACTACGTGCCTGGCATATAATTCTAGATCTAGGTAATTAGATGTTTTTATTTAACCTTTGATGAATGTTGATCAGATATATTCTTATTTGTTGAAACTAAAGTTGAACTTATGTATATGGCCTAATAGCAATTATAAAACACTTTCTATATTTACAAAAAATAAATGCTTTCACTTTGTCAAAGGAAATCTAGTTTCATCTATTGGAAAAAACAGCCCCTTCCCTACCAGAAAACCAAATGATCTAGCTGCCCCTAATAAAAAATCAAAGCTAGAGAGCAGTCCTCCACACCTAATATACCAGGTACAGCAACAGAATCTTAAGGATGCCCTCATACTTTGAGCTATGTATCATGCATTTCATTAGAATAATTATACATCATGTACTCCGTGGCTAAGCCCTATCTTCACATGTACAACGTAAAATATTAAATGAATATTAAGTCATCCGCTCGTGTAGAGCTTCATAGTTTTTAATTATTTGAATTTAATCCTATGGAAAGAAAAATCATTTTAGAAAGAATTGGCGTATATTTTGTGGGATTTGGGGAGGAGCTGAATTAATTTTAAGGATTTGGGAGCAAACGAAAATACTTTCAGGGGGCTGAGGTTTCTTTTGCAGGGATTTTGGGAGATCAATGCATTATTTTCAGGGAATAAGGGAGCACAGATCCCCCCTGGGGGCCTCAACATTATGTCGGGCCCAATCTGGGTCCAAACGGTTTGCAAATGTTATCAGCTGACAATACTTTTCCAAAGGGGTATTAGATGGCAGTCAGTCCAATCACGTGGGCATACGATACAAGAGTGTTTTACAAGGTAAATTTAGAAAACTATATCCGTTTCAAATAATCACGTATGTGCGTGCGTGTGTGCGTGTGTGTGTGTGTGTGTGTGTGTGTGTTACTCTGGATGCCATGTTATATGCACTTATTAATTTAAATTGTCCTACACCGGGCCCCGTTGTGCAGTCGGTAGCACTGCAGATCCAGGGTTCGCGAGTGTGAGTGTGTATTTCCGACTATATTCATATTGTTTTGTACAAATATGTGGAAATGAAATTTACGGGTCATTGGTAACGATACAGTAACAGTACCACTACAAATGTAACAACCCACTCTACGGAAAGTAAAGAACTGAAAAGTTTAGATTTTCCACTTTTTGGAAACTCGATCTGGTCACTGCTCACTTTTTTTATATTTACCACATGCTAATTCTCCCACTCTTTAGTATTCGTAATACCTAAAGCGCAAACACTTCTAAAATTATTACATACATGTAGGGCAAACCCCAGCCAATGTATGAGATCAGAGCCCGGAATTACAATGCCTCCTTAGAGTTAAGGAAGACTTAAGTTAAGTATTGATTTTTCAGGATGCGAAAAATAACATTTAAAATTGATTAAAATCAAAACAGTTTTAATTTTTCTGAAGATCACAATGATACATTTGACCACAAATACCAAAACAAAACAAAAAAACAACAATCTCTTTATTTCTAGGCTCAGATAACAATTGTTACATATGAGCACATATGAAATGAGTCAAACATAGCATGGTGGCGACAACAGGAGAATAACATTGCTACGTATCAGTAATTTTTAAAACGGATTATTTAGATGTGTTTAACTCTTCTGCAAGAGTTAAAGGGGAGGCTATATTTTGAAGATTATTCTTATTCTAACTGTGTTAATAGCATTAGTCTGCTTAATTTTGTTTACTTAGTGTTCTTTTTTTCAATATATAAATATAAAAGCCGTGACCTGGCTACATATATATTCACGACATGGCCTTTACAATTATATGTATACATAGTATATAAGATAAAACTACTTTAGTTTAGTACTTCAGCAAAAGCCATAGCAAGACCCTGTCAAACAACGTCTACAGTATTCGCGCCGGCACGCATGTGCATTTTGCTGGGACCAGCTTTCCCTCCTATCCGCCAGAGGATCGACCGTGGGTTCTCGTAAGGGTGGCCACAATCGATGCCCCAGGCGTGTAGGTAATAATTAAATGATAATTAAATGATTTCTTACGCTTGCTTGTACAGGAGTGTAGTTTGTTATAGGTTTAAATTGCACAGAGTTGCCAACGCGATTTAGTCAAAATGCACACAATATTTCAGCACTCATAGACTATTACATCAGAATTTGCAAATAACTAACCAACTAACTAAATAAATAAATAAATAAATAAATAAATAAATAAATAAATAAATAAATAAATAAATAAATAAATAAATAAATATCGACCCAAGCAATTTTTTTAGCATTTAAGATATCATGTTGAAATATCAATACTTAACTCAAGTCTTGCTTAACTTTAAGGGGGCATTGTAATTCCGGGTCCAGATTCACAATATAGTAAATTATTGGCAACGACTGGAAAAAAATAGGTGTCAAACTTGTAAAAGAGTAAAAAAGTCAGTGAGTATGATCATGAAATACCACAACAAACCCGTGGTAGCAATCAATTACAGTCAGTCATTAAAAGGTATAAACTAAACAATAAAAAGTGGGTTTATTCATTTTTAACTGTTTGCAAGCTTTAAGCATAGACGGTTAGATCATTAGGAACTGTTGTACTGTACTTTAACCATAAAAGCGTGGCTTAAATTAAACATGTACTGTGAGAGCAGGTATCTGGAACGTTTAAATTCGTGCATATTGAAATTAGTTTATAATTTGTTGAATGTTAGAAATGGAATATAATTTCAAATATACTTCAATTGTTTTTCTGAGTACTATAGACTTGTTTTATTTGCGACTGGAAAAAAATCCTCTGATTAATGTGAGGACCTCGTTTAAAATCTTCTGTCTGTGTGTCTATTATTAAAACAAGTGGAAGGCAATGCACGAAAGGTTACCATGGAGACGGCTGTTATATACAAATGTATATCGACGTATAAGTTCAACTCCAACTGATGAAAGACATAAAGTGGTGAAAACAATGATCAAATTAAAAGTGTCACTATTTTATGAAGGCAAATTGTTTTGACCAAACATTTTCAGTCATGGTACAGTAACTGGTAAGTCGTGTCACTTCTAAATACACCAATACTTATCATGCTAATTGTGTATACAGATTAATTCCAGGGCAGGCAGTATGCATAAGGTGGCTGCGCTGTTTCTCAATTATAACTTCACAAAACAGGACAGCAAAAATAAAATGTTGATCATGTTATCTTTTCACGTTACAATACCAAAGCCATGTGTTTGCAGCGACCTATCTTTAGAAGAGACGATCATCAACACAGGAAAAATCCTAACTAATAATCGAAATGGCAATTCCAGAGTGCAATCAAGAAGCAATCGCTATATGTAATTGCATTAATTGTCGAAAGATAATGGTGTTCAAGCGTTTTCCGCACCGCTAACGATGACACCTTCATAAGAAGCAGCAAGAAAATTGACGGGGCTGGGCCGTAATGACTTTAAAATGGAGAAGTCTATCTCCACGTGCCAATTAAATACAATTACGCTGTGTGACGTTTCATTCAGGTCTCCTAGAATTTCACATACTCCTGGCATCGAATATCAAAGCAAACGCTTGAGCTAAACAACTTAAAGATAGAGAAAAATATTTCCAGGCTAAAAAGCAAAACTAGTACAGTAAAACCTGTGTAAAACGGCCACTCTCAAAATACTACAAATTAGTTTTCAAGACCAATTATCGCTTAAAGCAGGTCAAAAATATTGCAGAATGCTCCATAGGGAGCATTTGGGATACTTTCGACCTTCATTAAGCTACCATTTGTCATTAAGATCTTTGTTTTGTCTATTTTTGAGTGGCCGTTTTATATAGGTTTTAATGTATTGTTTTCTAATAGAACTGATGTTCTCTCACAAACTAATTTTTTTGACATATTTAGCTCCGCTGAGACCTTGAAAACTAGGGCGATGTCACCAAATCCTAATCAAGTCTTCATCATGCCCAAATGTTATATTCAGGCAATTTTATTTCCAATTCACTCACTGGTTCACGTGATATTTTGCACACAAGAAAGCGTCATGCCAACACCGACGGGATCCGTACCAAAACCGAAATCCCCATCCCCTTCGGTGGGGACATTGATATACACTCATCTACAGCAGAGAAATCAATGACCATACAATGAACGTTTACGTTAGTGCGAATGAAAATTAATATTTTGGACTACGAGTATCCTTCATATGTATTGTTGGGGGACAAGAATAATTCGTCAGAAACGAGGCTCTGCCGAGTTTCTGATGATATTATTCGGGTCCGAGGGTGGGATATCCTTGTCCTACAACAATACATCATGATGGATACTTTTTCTCACCCACTTTGTGACTTTTTAGGTTTTATAATTCCATCTCAATGCTTTTATCCGTTAACAAAATTAAATTGTTTTTACACTTCGATAGAAGCCCATGCGTAGGAATATTTGATAACTGCCTTGATATCACAGTGGTAGATTGTGTTGGTAATAACGAACTGTACATTAAATTATATAGGTTAACTTTCACCAGATTGAATATAGTTAAGCGTGTTCTAAAGCTTATTTAAAAGCCCTTACGCTGAACATGGCTGTGCACCTTCAAAGCAACGGGGGAACTCTAAGAAATGAACAGGATGGGGAGTTATGTGACGTCACTTAACAAACGGTCACGTCATTGAAGAGAATCGTCATCAAAACAATGTCAAGGCTTACATCAACAACGAAATATTTCAACGCAGTTTGAACTTGTCAAATCGCACTTTTAAAATTGACGCTTAGATCTTAGATCTACTTTGGAGATTTAAGGCAGGACTTGTGAAGGTAAGTGCTTCGATCCGAGGCCTAATCCGTGCCGTGGTAGGGCCTTTCAGTGAGCCCAGCAAGCTGTACGTATATTTGACATAGGAAAACATTTCCAAACTGAATTGAGTTGTTTTGAGCCCAATCAGCTCATACTCACATATTCGCCCCAAATAGGGTGCAATTTTAATCATTATGTAGCAAAACAAAGTTTGAACTGACAGAATTTTCAAGATGGATGCCCGATCGTTCATAGACAGCGGTTATTAACTATTTTTCTTCAGTGGGCTTTTAAATTTGAAATTTTGTCAACAACCTTTTACAAATGTGCTGTTTTGTTCCAAAGTTGGAATTATAAGGAATGATTTTTTTTTTGTTTTTATCGATGTGTAAACTCCGGCGAATCACTCACAAATTTAACATAAAGCCTTCCGGGCTTTATTCAATTTGTGAGTGATTCGCCGGAGTTTACACATCGATAAAAACCAAAAAATAAAATTTCATCCCTATAATAATTCCAATTAAATGTTTTTATTGTTTTTTCGGCGATTTTGATTGGTCCGTTGGTAAAATTAAATGGTTTTTACACTTCAATAAAATCCCGTGCGTATGAATATTTGATATCTGCCTTGATTTCACAGTGCTAATAACGAATTGTACATAAAACTTCGAACACAAGTGACAAGTAGGGTACCCTTTTGTTGTATCCGAGATAAAACATTCACCAGTTTAAATTAAGTTAAACATGTTGAAAGCTCGTTTGAAAATCCTTACACCGTATGAGGGTGCACCACATCTTCAAAGCAACAGGAGGAACTCTTAGAAATGAACCCGATGACGTGGTTATGTGACGTCACTTAATACAGTCACGTCATCGAAGAGAATCGGATCAAAACAATGGCTACACCAACAACGAAATGTTTCAATACAGTTTGACAGCGTCAAAACGAACTTTTTAGGTTAACGCTTAGGATCTACTAATGTGAAGATTTTAGGCAGGGACTTTTGAAGGTAAACTTGTGCTTTTTAAAACCTGTCATTCCGTGGAAGGGCCATAATCTAAATGCTCTTCAATGAGCCCAGCAAGCGAAAGAAAACAATACCAAACTAAATGGAGTTATTTTTGAGCTCATACTCATATACTCGCTCCAAATAGAGTGCAATTTTCATCATTATTTAGCATTACAAAGTTTTAAACTGACATAATTTGCAAGATGGCTGTCGCATCTTTCATAGACAGCAGTTACGAACTATTTTCCTTCAGTGGGCTTTTAAATTTGAAATGGTGTCAACAACCCTTTACAAATGTGCTATTTTGTTCCAAAGATGGAATTATAAGGAATGAAATTATTTTTTTTGGTTTTTATCGTTGTGTAAACTCCGGCGAATCACTCACAAATTTAACATAAAGCCCTTCAGCCTTTATTCAATTTGTGAGTGATTCGCCGGAGTTTACACATCGATAAAACCCTAAAAATAAAATTTCATTCCTGTAATATAAATTCTGTCAGTTCCGCATATTTTTTTTTAGATTTTTTGCGTTTGTTCCAATCTAAATATAAGATATATAAGATCACCAACGAATTTTCCAGATGCAGAAATGGGTGTAAACATAGTTTAGCACCTAAAAACGGAAGCGAAATAGCATTTCAAGCGTCAGTTTTGTTTTCATTGGGGTTTGAAACTAACGTTGGTATCAGTTTCTATTGACAAAGACGTCGTGGCGCCAAACTGTGTCAATAACGTGTGTCACATTGTTGTTGCATTTAAGTGACGTCAGAAATGTGTTGACGTCATTCAACTATGCGAAAATGGTGGACGCACTAAATATTGCCGTTTTGATATTTCTACATAATATTTAGGCGTGAAATGCTCTGAAAATAGCCTAAATTGTTATAATTTGAAGTCACGTGGAAGGAATAAGCAGGTCATGTGGATGGGATAAGGAAATTCCGCACGGCGGTTTGCCCAAGGAACAGCTTGTCTTGAGCGATAAGTGGGCGAAAATAATGGACCCTACACATCACGAAAGGTAACCAACCTGTCATCTAGGCGTTAGGATGAAAATGTCTACAAAAGGGATAAAATCTATAAAATCTAATCTAAGCTGTATTACACCATATTGCTGTCTCAATGTCGATGCCTATGTCTGATAGATTTTACCCAAGATATGTAAAACGTAGACTTGATATCAAGAAGGGTCAAACAGTTTCTAATCAATATCAGACTATTATTTACCAGACAAGTAGCTAGTCTACATGAAAGCGCAATCGAAACTGCCTCAGCATATTTCGTGGAATCAGACCTCGGATGTACATCGAGGATCTATTTTGATAAGGTGAGGCAGACGTTACCGAATGTGAAGCTGACGTCAAAGAAACCATGCCAACACAATACAAAGTGTGATTGCAGCAAAGCAAACGGTTATAAATGAAAGTCTTAAGAAAAAATGTTATTCTTTGGAAGAAAAGATTACACCAAAGAACTAAAATTGTACAGTGTGCAAGTTTTCTGTGCCAGACTAGCTCATTTCGACTAATTAGGCCTGAGCAGTGACTATCTACTGCTTTCAAAGTACCACAACAGAATCCATGATTCCAAACAACAAGAAATTAAAATCTACACTATAGTGAAGGACAGGGAGAAGTTTTACCGCCGCGGCAATGAGGCAGTGAGGCTTTTTTTTTAATTTCATTTGTCATGCTAAACAATTGAAAACGTCAAATTGTTTAAAAAATGCATGGACTTTATGAGATTTTTCTAAGATGATTTTTTTTTATATCCACACTATAAGTGCCATCGTCAGGGCTCTGCTGCACGCTAATATAGTACATGTTTTACCATGGCCATTCTGCTCCCCAACCAAGCACATATGCGATGTGATTTTCAGGAATGTTTAGATTGCTAGTATTGTCCCTACAATTTTATAAAGGGTAGAAGACAGAAGTTTGATGATTTTTTTCTGAATTTATGAAGACCGACTTACCTATGAAAAGAATTCATGTCTCATACATGTAAATAGAATACATTGACAAATTGCTATTCTGTTTTCGTATTATTGTTTTTTTGTTGTTGTTGTTGTTTTTTGTATAAATGGTATATTTGCGATTTTCGTGTTTTTAAGTTTTCAACTCAAACTTCAATATTTTAAATGTTCTGATTCATTTTTATCAAAAAAAAAATAACCTTACATTACCGAAAAAAAAACAATTAACTTTATTATTCCAAAGTATTTTTAATTCGGAAATTCTAGCTTTTTAGAAAATGCCTAAACAAAAGTGTATGCATTAGCAGACTCTTTAGGTGTAAGTAGGACTGAAAAATTATTGAAAGAGATGTTAAGTCCCATGTTCTCAGTATAAGATACATTTAAATATCAAAAGCTGATGTCCTATCTAACTTAAAAAAAACAAAGTAAGAACTCAGAAAATGCAATGTACAATATCGTATTGATCCCACACAAAGTGTGAAACCTTTCAGAAATTTAAGGAACTTGTCAAGTGATTTTGACAAAAAAACAACATTAACCTGTTACCTTAGATTTGTGCCACTCAAAATGAATAATTCAAATAGTACAGACCCAGGAAACGGGTATAATCACTTCCTGCACCATTTAGTTTAGCCGACTCCGTTTTTGGTAGTAGAGATGTTTGTGTTATTAATGGGTCTCGTCGAGACAAAGCCTGTCTCCGGAGGTTTGAGTACAGCAAAGGCGCAGATCAGCCTGCGCATCCGCGCAGACTCATCAGCGCCTTTATTATTCGCTTACTGGAAAGTAAACTTGCTTCAGGCGAAATATTAATATTCTAACTAGTTTTTGTAGTTTATGAGACTGGTTTGAGTCTTGCTTTGTCAGAAACCCCGAATGCAGGTTTTGTCACGTGAAAATGTACAAAAAAAGTGCATTTTGTACAAGTTTCATATTTGTAAATTTTCGGCGGGTGTAACTATTAGAAAGGAATAAATAGTATAAGAATATATCATGAGTGTGGAATAGAAAAATACGTCCCGAGGATCACCGTTTGACATCACGAGGGCCTGGGTGATGACAAATGTTGATTCCAAGGGGCTTATTTCTATCCCGTTCACTCGCGATTAATGAATGTTTTCTTTGCTCACCGTTTAATACTTTTTCATAATCAAAATAGGGGTTCCAGAAGTTCCTGAAAACGCCAAGACGTGACATAACATGATTACGTCACGTTCACATAACACATTACTACATGGGTACACGACAATTCGTCAAAAACCAAGATTGGTCGCATGATGCGACTTTCTGTCGAGTACGACGTTTGGTTGAAGAAAATAGTCAGGTACGATTTTCCGTCAAAAATGTCAACTTAATGTTTTTAAATAAAAAAAAAATGCAAGAAGTCTTTATTGGATATTCATTCTTTTTATCTATTTTGGACAGGTCACATTCTGTGTTGTTTGGCTAAAATTTGCTTCAGCATGTTCCCAAGACGCCCAAGCTGTCTCGTTAATGAAGAGCTTCAAGATAAACTACAAACATCGTGATTAATACATGTAATCAATTAAAAAACATTCAATGAAATCAATTAAGTTTTACAGCATTGTCAAAGGGGTTTGCCATGAAAACGCATTAAATGTGTATTAAAATACCAAAAAAGGCTCTGCTGAATTTATGGTTTTGTGCCAAATTGTCCGAACCTTTGTTGGTTGCATATGAGATACATTTAAATACCAAAGTTCATGGTATATTTCATTGATAAAAACAAAGTAGGAATTCAGGAAATACAATGTATAATATCGAATTGATCCTACACAAAGTGCGAAACCTGTCAGAAATTTAAGGAACGAGCCAAGTGATTTTGACAATAACAGCATTAACCTGTTAGATTAGATTCATGCCACACAAAACCATCTATGGCAAACAATACAGACACAGGAAACGGGTATAATCAATTCCTGCACCATTAAGTTTGGCAAACTCCGTTTTCGGCGGTAGAGATGTTTGTGATATTGAAATATGTTTAACCGCATAAAATGAACAAAATAGTGCATTTTTGTTCAAAGTAAGAAAGGAAACGATACAATCAAGTAGCACACCTGACCTAGGATACCACATGGGAAAGTGACAAACTCAGAGTAAAAACCACAAACGAGAGCCAAGAGGTCAGTCCTTTCCCAGCAGGTGACCACAAGGCAGCAATGATAAGTCTTTAATTTGGAACCATCATAGAGTCTGAAGTCCGACCGACCGGCGTGCAATTAAAGAGGAAAGCAAAGTTGTCAACCATAATTGGGTTGACCACAAAGCATGCAGTCTGTTGCAATACATTAATGTTATAGCCATTTTTTATAATGGGAAATTATTTTAATGAACTGCGCTGAAAAAATATTAAAGTCAACAATCTTCTTCAACTTATACACCAAGTCACTATAGAATTCAGGTTCTGAAAGTCCTTGGCGCAAGAGAGATTAAAGTCAAACTTGGAATTTAGATATCAAACCATGTTATCGTCTATAAGATTTAGAAAAGGTGATATCGATAGTCTTGTTTAAGAAGTTTCTGAGTTAACAATTTATTGCTAGTGTTGAAGTCAGTAACATTGCTAGATGCTCTAGCAAAACGAATGAGTCCAGAGATATAGACTCCATAGATTGTATAGCGAGGAACATCGCCAACTAAAATGGGAAATTAAAAATTTCAAAATCAAAATCGTCACGTTTATCATAAATTTTGGTAGAAACAATATCATTAGAAATTGACAAATGCAAGTCTAAAAATGCACTTTGGTATCAGAGGTATTCGATTTACTAAGTTGGGGCTCTGAAGGGTATATTTGACTTACAAATTATCAAAATAAACATAATAATGTTTAAAATATCGTCCAGATATCTAGATGTAGTGTTAAAAGCATCAATAATATCAGCCTGCTTATCATCAGAAAGAGACATCATAAAGTCCCTCTCATAACAAAACAAGAATAAATCGGCTACCAGGGGAGCAAAGTTAGTGCACATAGGAATCCAAAATACTTGTCTATACAACTTGGTGCCAAATCAAATAAAATGTTGTCCAACAAAAAGGCCAGAGCATCACATTTATTTTGACAAGACCATGCATGATATTTTTTAGGTTTTTCTGAATTAAAAAATGCGTTTCTGATGTTACAGTCAAGGTAAGGAGAGCCTTCTCTACTGAAGGTTCTATTAATAAGATCAATAAGTTTATCTTTAAATTATTAGGTAAAGTAGTGTAAAGAGTAGAAAAATCATAAGTAGACAAACTGGTCGCATTGGAATCTCTAGCTTTAAGTTTATCTAAAATACCACCTGAATTTCTAATAGACCAAATTAGATTTTTACCGCATCTCTCATATACCTTTACTCAGTACTTGATAACATGTTTTAACAGCTGCAAGGCATGTGGTTAACAATTTAGAAAGTTCTGTACTAGAATTAGCAATAAGTTTTGCTTTATAGGTTTTTATGGAGTTTGTGTAACCAGTACAACGTAGGAACACTGTCTTGGTTTTCTTTAGCTTTTACACCAAAATGTAGGGCTGTATGATAACCATGCCCATCGACAACCACCCACTTACTCAAAGAAGGCCGCAGTTTATAGGCATTGGTGTCAACAAGCTCACGTTTAAGAGTATTAATGTAATACAATCATCAAACAACTACAACATTGCTAGCAGCTTTATCTGAAGGAACCAAAAACATACTGTAGATCATATGAAAATTCTGGATACCTCGTTTAAGATGACGAAAAGAAGATTTAGATTTAGGGAGTGAAATATGTGTATTAGGAGAGTAAAATGAAATACAAGTATAAATAATTTTACAAATATTAATCTTCTAATCCTTCAACGCATCAGGTTCAACATTTTCTCGTTAACACCAACGATTACTGAAGTCATTTAAAGAAGCAGCGAGCTCTCTACGACGTTTGGGGAAATCAATATTAGAGGGAAATCTATTGTTAGGGCCTTTACTAATGATATTGCAAAACTCTAGCGTCAGGAAGCTTCATAGTTTGTACATTTCCGGCCGTTGTGACTATAAGAAAGGCATAAATAATATAAGAATATATCATTAGTGTGAGGGTGGGCAAGAAAAACCCGTCCCGAGGATCGCCGTTTGGCATCGCGAGGCTTCCTGGGTCATGACAAGCATTGATTTCAAGGGACTTTTTTTTATCCCATTCACTCACGATTATAGAATTATTTTTCTTGTTCACCGTTTAATGCTTTTTATATTCAAAATAGGACTTCAACAAGTCCCTGAATACGCTGAGACGTGAAATAACATAACGTCATGTTCACATAACACATTACTACATGGGTGCACGATAATTCGTCGAAAACCAAGTTCGTCTATATGACATTGGTCGCATACGACTTTTGACTGTACGACGTTTGGTCGAAAAAAATAGTCAGGTACGACATTCTGTCGAAATTTTCAACTCATTTATTTTAAATAAAAAATGCAAGAAATCTTTAATGAATAAATATTATTATACTTATCTATTTTTAGACTGGTCTCATTCTGTGTTGTGTGGCTGAACTATGCTACATCGTGTTCCCAAGACGCCCACGCCGTCTCGTTAATCAAGAGCTCCATGATAAACTAAATACATCGTGATGAAAAAATCAATTAAAAAGCATTAAATAAAATCCACTTAGTTTTACAGCATTTTCAAAGGATTTTGTCATCAAAAACTCATTAAATGTGCATTAAAATACCCAAATAAAATGCTACACATAATTAATGGTAATCAAAATACCCTCACATTAAAAGTGCTATTAAATCAAAAATAATAAGTGAGCATGATCAGGAAATACCACAATCACAAACTGCAGACAAACTCGTGGCATCGTGAGGAAGAGCCACACAAATGAAAAAGGACTTTTATGTCGAACCATATTGTTTTGAAATAATGTCTAGAAAGTATAGATCTGGAACAGCCCTCATTAAGATAGAAACGTACTGATGGTACGTCCTATATATGAGGATCTAAGACTGAAATTAGTAAGTGAAGCAATGTTGGTAGATCCTGCCTTTGGTAGCTATAGTGATATACAAAAGCTGTGTTTTCTTTTGTCTTATTCTATAATGGTGAGGTTGAGCTCAAAGGTATGCACACTTTTACTTGAGCGTAGGAGAAAGGACCTCTGACATTGGTAGGGTATCTGCCTATATTTCAGATGCTTCCCAAAACATCCCTATGCGTAAGATATCCCTGGTATCCTTTTGAATACGAGCTTGATGTATTAGGAACGAATTAAGGTTATAATTAGACAAGCAGATCTCTACGACAAACTAGGAGACGCTACCAAAGGGGATAGGGATTGCAAAATTTGACTTCACCAAAACATTAAGAAATCAATTATTTTCATGTGTAAGGATATTATATCATCAAAACTTGGTCACAAATTACAGTGGAAGTAGTTTAAAGTCCAAAATCATAAGCATGATAATGCTTATTTTTGTTGTTGTTTTTTCTATCTGATTTGTTAAGAAATATTTTGAAGTGCAGCTGTAGTCCAAATTCAACCATGATGACAATGTTTACTGAACAAAAGTGAAAACGCTACACCTGAATTGTTTGCCACCTATAAACAAAATTATGCAAACCAAGAATGCAATTAAAGTGTATCTTAATGTTCGAATACTGAGTAATAGATAACAGTAAATGTTTTACGGATGTTGTCACAAGGAAACGCATGAAAGCCATTTAAATGTGACAGGGGTCCATTTTTTCAGGTTGCCAATTTGAAATGAAATCTAACACACTTTAGGCCTTCAGAAATCCACTACCTACGAGATCCGACTGCACGAAATGGTAGTCTAGACATGGGACAACCAGAAATGTGAAGGACTTATCTCAATCGGTTTTGATTGTTTAGAAAAGTCATTTTAAAAAGCGGATTTTCCATCAAATTGCCAAGTTTAAAAAAATAACACTGAAATCTCCATAGGAAAATCAATGTGTTGTTGCATCTTAGTATGAGGACATTACTAGTCGAGAAATGGTAGAAACAATGTGCTGAGAGGTCTACCTGATTTGGCAAAAGAAAATTATCGAAAATCGTGATAAATCGAAGATTATAAAACATTTAATATTCCGTATTTGTTTTTGTCAAAGGGAGATAATTTTCAATATTTTACAAATTTGCTAATTTCGAAATTGATTTTTGAGCTTGTTTCAAGTGATTAAGCAGTTTCTTGTGTTTTTATGCAACACAATTAAGACCAATTTCGATAAGCATAACAATTTTAATTTGCGAATGCGCAATCACAAATTTCATTGAATAAAGCTTTAAACACTTAAAGGAGCATAACTCATACATCAAGCGAGACAAATTGGTGGAGTTTCGACAAATCGTTTGTTGGATGTGTAGGCAACATCATTAAGCTTTAGTATATACATTTTGTCCAATACTTTCTCTTAAAATATAGATAATTGTAGTGTAGCGTTTTCACTTTTGTTCGGTATATTTACCTGGTGCAATATTATGTAGCAATGTACTATAACCATTCATCCATGCCTTTAGTACACCTAGTCAATGGCCATGTAGTTTATGTGTATTGGATATTTACAGTATATTTGTTCAAAATAATCTACCAAATGAATTTAGTAAAAGGACAATTTTCATAATCTAAAGAAACATATGCTAAAACGTTGTAATATTTTATGACAAATAGGTTATGAAAAGGAAGCTTACTTGTACTAATTATTTCATTATACTGGAAAAAAGATCTTCAGGAGAGCACACCAAAAATCCAATGCTAAAGTTCGGGCTCGCCCAGACATCACATTTTGGGCTGTGGGATATCATCCCCCCCCCGAGTCCCAACTAGCTTTTCACATATACTATGTAAAATATGAGAAAACACTTACGTGCAAAAGGATTAGTTGGGACTCGGGGGGGGGGGGGGGGGGGGTGATGTTTAAAAAATATTTTTCTATTTCCTATATGTATAATACAAAAAGTGACCATTTTAGCCACACAATAAAGCCGTGCAATTATGGAAATAGGAAATCAAATGCAAAATCATAAAATATAGACCAACATCGAGCTTATATATGAAGATGGAAGCTTTTTATCGATTTTATTTTAAATCAAAACTATAGGCAGCAATACACTGTGATTCCCATTACCACCGTCGGAGGTCCTTTTCCAAGTCGTGTATAATTGATGTTTTTGAACCTATAACATACAGTTATTACAGGCGGGGATTGGCAAAAGTTGCCAGCAAACAGCTATGGGATGTTTTTCAGCATGTGTTTTGGGTCCTCGGGGAGCTGTCTCTTCTAGGTGAGTTCTTTGAGTACCCACAGCATGTGATTTTAGAGTGATAGATAGGAGAGGGTTTGAATGCCGAGGTTTGCACAATAGCGCACGTTTAGTGGAGTTTATGTCTTGTATGTCGGTTTAGATATGTGTTTTGGGAGCTCATGGGAATGTCTCACCGAGATGATTCTTTTGGGTACCCACAGCATGTGATTTTTGTCAATAGATTGGAAAATTTGGCACAGATAATGTATGTTCTCTTGTGCATTGGTATAGACATGTGTTTTGGGTACTCATGGGAGTTGACTCGTGGAGGGGATTCCTTTTGGTGTCCACAACATATGATTTCTGTGGCCAAATATGAAAAGTAAGCACAGGTGATGGACGTTCTCCTGTGCATTGGTTTAGACATGTGTTTTTTAGGAAATCGTGGGAATCGTTTCATCGAGACGGTTCCTTTGAGTACCTACATGTGATTTTTGTCGCGAGATAGGAAAATTTAGCAAATATAATGGATGTTCTCCTGTGCATTGGTTTTGACGTGTGTTTTCAGAGCTCATGGGAACGGTCTCACCGAGACGTTTCCTTTGAGTACCCATATGTGAATTTTGGCGCCAGATATGAAAAGTTAGCACAGAAGATGGATGTGTTCTTGTGCATTGGTTCAGACATGTGTTTTGGGAGTTCGTGGGAATCGTCTCATTGAGACTGTTCTTCTGAGCACCCGAAGCATGTGATTTTGTGACCAGACCTGAAAAGTTAGCACAGATCATGGGTGTATTCTTGTGTTCTGGTCTTAACATGTGTATTGGGCGCTCAACTGAATCATGTCATGGAGACGGATTCTTTGAGTACCAACAACTGTCGCAATTAAGGAAAAATTAGCGCTGAAACTGAATGTTTTCTCGAACATTAGTTTTGACATATGTTGTGGTGGCTTATGTGATACGTCTCATTTGGACGGTTCCTTTGAGTACCCTCAGCCTGTGATTCTTATCGCCAGATAAGATGAGTTAGTACAGAAAATGGATATTTTCCTTTCCATTGGCTTTGCTAGGTGTTGTGGGAGCGGCACAGGGAAGGTATCATGGGAGTAAATGGTGATATAATTTGGTCTAGAATAAGGTCGAGTTTCACGATAAGGAGGTAAATGCTTGAGCCTAGAAGCCATTGAAATTACAATCTACTTAACACCAACTCGATCAGTCAAGGACTCCGATGGGCAAAACTTTTATGTGTAATACGGTAGACATATTTTGGTGTTTTGGTTTTATCAATTGTTTTGGATACTAAAAAAGAGCCATTTCAAGAGACGGTTCTTTTGAGTGTCCACAAAATGTGTTCTGGACGGGCGATAGGAAAAACGCACTCCATTATAAAGACTTGATCATTCTTTGCCAATTTTTCTGCTGTGATTTTACAATATATACAAGAATGTGAAGGCTGTGTTGTGGCATGGTGTGTGTGAGTTTCATACCCACCGGCACAGCTACAGGTGATAAAGTAACTGCACACCTGTTTGACCTGTGTGTGTGTGTGTGTGTGCGTGCGTGCGTGTGTGCGTGCGTGCGTGTGTATGTGTGTTTGGCACTCATTAACTATGCCTTGAGCAGATCTAAGTGTATGATTACGATACTGATTTCATGTGCAATTTAATATTACCATCTTTATAGTTTAACTATGGGGCTAATCCCTGTGACAGTTTTTCTCATGGCAGGGCTCATGTACAGTATATATGTTTTTTAGAAATAGTTTTAGAATTTTAAATATCTAAAGAACTTAAATCATTACTTTCTCTCACAATTCTATTAGAATGGCTGTTATATATGTACTTATGTATCTTATATGTAAGATGTGTTTTACTGTATACACTGGTGAGACAAAAATAAACGATACTTACTTACTTACTTACCTACTTACTTAATTGCTTAATTACTTACTTACATACTCACGTTAATCACGAGACAACAGGGAGTCAAACAAAGCAATGCTACCAGCTCTCTCTGTTCCATCAAGATGATTGCAAAACTAGAATGGACACAAAGTAGTGCAATTAACAACGCATCAACAACATCAGAACCATCGTTTTAGAACGGACAGCAACCGAAGCCACTGGGACAATCAGTTATACCATCATTAAACCTGGACTCGTTAAAATACTGTTACTGTTTAATGTAGCACATTGTAACAGCGTTTTCATCACCATTAAATTCGTGTTAAAGTAAAGATTCATGAGGTATTAAGGACACTTAAATCCCATTGAAATCACATCAAAATTGTAATGGGGGCCGTTAACATGCTAAACATTAAGAACATTTAAGGATTTTAATGCCGTCTGCTTGCATTGGAATTTTAATGGTAGCCTTAATTTGATGGTCAGTGATTGGATTGACCCCAAGCATGTAATCTGTGGCAATACATTAATTAAATAATTAATTTTATAATCAGAAATTATTTAAATAAACTGCGCAGATAAAATACTTGCGGCAACAATTTTCTTTAATTTATTCACTATGTCGCCATAAAGCTCTGGCTTCGAGAATCCCTGCCGTAAGAGAGATTTAAGTCAGACATGGAATTAAACTTTGGACATTTAAACACCATAGGCAATCATTGTGGCATATACGAGCAGCCTCAATACAACTCATTTTTAAGTATATTTGGCCTTGACCTTTGACTCCAGGGTCAATATTGATCGCTTTCTAACTGGCACATGATATATACCTGAACTTGTTCGATCCACTGATGATACGACCAATTAAGATTGTAGCAAATCACACTAACTGAAGCGTGGTTTGCAATTTTCTATGGAAGCAAACCCCCAACAACCGGTTACCTTTCGACAGTCTCTTAAAGAGACGAAGTCTGCAACTATGAACATTTTTCGAAATTTTGTATTTTCTGTTTAAATAATTTGTAAAAGAAGAATTAAGTTATGTTTTCACAATAAATCTGTTCACTATAGCTGAAAACTGCACGCAAAAGGGAATTATCTTATAAAACAGGTGTGTTTTTCTCTTATTGGTAATTATTTGCGTCCCTCCAATAATTATAGACTGTTAATTTTAACATAAATGCTGTTGTTTTGATACTGATAATTTGTTAAGATTTACGATATTGGTAAAACGTATACCTGAATATTAGTTTTTTTACTGTGTTCTTGAAAAATAGAAACATCAGTTCTAAATTTAAAAGATCAAAATTTACAGACTATTCAGCTTTGAGTATATTTAGCCTTGAACTTTGACTCCAGGGTCAATATTGATCGCTCCCTAACTGGCACATGATATATACCTGAACTTGTTCGATCCACTGATGATACGACCAATTAAGATTGTAGCAAATCACACAAACTGAAGCGTGGTTCGCAATTTTCTATGGTAGCAAACTCCCAACAACCGGTTACCTTTCGACAGTCTCTTAAAGAGACTAAGTCTGCAACTATGAACATTTTTCGAAATTTTGTATTTTCTTTTTAAATCATTTGTAAAAGAAGAATTAAGTTATGTTTTCACAATAAATCTGTTCACTATAGCTGAAAACTGCACGCAAAAGGGAATTATCTTATAAAACAGGTGTGGTTTTCTCTTATTGGTAATTATTTGCGTCCCTCCAATAACTATAGACTGTTAATTTTAACATAAATGCTGTTGTTTTGATACTGATAATTTGTAAAGATTTACGAAATTGATAAAATGTTTACCTGCATTTTAGTTATTTTACTGTGTTCTTGAAAATGGAAACATTAGTTCTAAAATTAAAAGATCAAAGTTACAGACTATGCAGCTTTAACTGCAAACTTTGACGTAATGCGACTGTGTCAATACCTCTCTGTTTCCATATACGTCAATAATGACACGCCAAGAAAAAGATGCATCTGAAAATGTCGTCTGCTGAAGTCGTCTGTTGCAAATAATTGCCTAACATTACTGATGAATTAAGTATAGAAGCAAACAGTGTGGACCCAGAACAGACTGCTCCGATAGGAGCAGTCTGATCTGGGTCCACACTGTTTGCCATAGAGACTTCTTAAACATTTCAGCAAACGAAAAAAGCAGACGACTTTTGTTGCGATTGGCGCATTAAGGGTTAACCTAGACGCAAATGTGTCAGTGTGTTATATTTAACCTTCCACGTATCGTTTTACTGAAAATATGTCTGGGATTCGAGACAGGGTAATGCTTGAAGGTTTTATTTATGCTCAGCTACGGAGACTCGCTAGAATTTTGAAAGTGGCATAAAAAGATTCATGAGTCGTACCAGACAGTGAACGATGAAAGCGCTGCTTAGACTGCGTGGATGCGCAAATTGTATGTTTTCTGATTAAACAGAAATATGTTTTCTCCTGATTTGACCGGATATAGAACTAAATGGACCTACTTTGTGCATATGAACATAAAAAAGTAGCATTTAAGGAAGGTTGCCTAAGGTGGTAATTATGATTTTCCATACTAAAAGGAACTGCTCCCTCTGGAAGCAAATTCTATCCTTTTAGAGAAGTTCACATTTTGAAAAGGAACGCAATTGAAGAGAATCACTGCTTGACCCAGTAGTCCCCCTTTGATGCGCATAAATGTTCAGCGTTCTCGTTACGCTGTTGCTCGTCAATGCCAAAATTGTATGTGCTGACTCACTACTGGTATTTCGTCAAATAGCTATAAACTGTACTTTTAAAACACGACAAGGCATAATTTAAAATGCTCAAAACCATAGCTTATAGAGAAGAGTGATTCGAACCTTTCTATGGTCGCAAACATCAACTACGGGGTTACTTCCTCATAAACGATTAAACATGTTTGAGCCCTCCATTAATTTTCTTACTGTGTTTCGTTACTGTCTTGTCTGTTCCTTGCAGCCTTGTGGTCACCTGCTTGGAAAGGGCTCATCTCTTGGCACCCTGGCATATTTCTTGTATTTTGTCACTTTCCCATGGCGTCCTGGATCAGGTGTGGTACTTGATAGTATCGATTCCTGATCTTTGCTTTCTTCCTAACTTTGATTAGCATCAATTAGCTTGACTTTAATGTTAAGATGAACGATATTCATATCTAGATAACTAGTTCAAACAGTTGTATAACAGACACCATCTCTGACGTCAATGCCCCTCTGTTGTCATATATGTCAATAGTGACGATTAATATTGGCAGACATTATTTAACCATACACGTATCGTATTACTGGAACATTTGATATCGTTGTATAATATATATTTTCTATTTCCTCCAAGTTCAGTAGAACATACATAATACATACAGTTTCAAGTTACATAGAAAATACAACAGTAATAAACAAAAGAACAACACTACAACTATTGAACGATTTTACAGAAGTTACTAGAATAAATAAATAAATAAATAAAAATAAAAAAGGCAACTGACTTGAATTGTATGATATAGTGTTATGTTATACTGACTTGCAGCGTTAAGGCGGAAGGATATTTTTCAGAAATGCATAGCAACAAAAACGTTCGAAATATTTGGTTTTCTAAAGAAGCGAGTAACGACACTCCAATTTAACCGTTTGTCGCACAAATGTCTCAAATCTTATGCTGTAAAAAATTCGGTTTCTAAGAGCAAGATGGTGTTGAATTTCAGGGCTGGATTTCTTTGAAAAGCAATATCACTTAAAGTTTACAAAAAATGAAAATTGGTGATTAAAGGTTATAGAATCTAAATACATAGTGAGAATACACTGTCATTAAGTACAACTTAAGAACAAAGAGCGTTAAAAAGTGTATTTTCGCGCCATTTTTGTCCGCCATTTTTAGGGAATATTTGGCGTCGCGCATTCTTACAATTGTGCTGGCTTTCAAGACCATTTATCGCTTAATGCAGGTCAAAACTATTGCAGAATGCTCCGAGGTGAGCATTCTGCAATGCTTTCGACCTGCATTAAGCTACCATTTGTCATAAAGATCTTTTTTATGTCTATGTTTTAGTGGCCGTTTTGCACAGGTTTTACTATATGTACCAAATACATATGTACTGATGATTTGGTTTTTTGTCGTTCTATGTAAAAGTTGTGATTTTACATGGCAGCATTCTGGTGGCCATATATTTGGTCAGATGATTATAATTTTAACACACTGGTAGAGGGCAACTGAGGACCACTTATTAAAACAGACCAGTAGCTTTTAGCAAGACGAATTTTAAGTATTTCCGACATGTATATTGAGTATTACATGTATCTACATGCACTAATGTGAAGTAAAAAAAAAAAAATACTCCGCTCCCAGGCGGCCATGCTTTTATCTTAATATTTTTTACTTACAAGTATTGGTAGAGCTTTTCCGCAGGCCCATTGTGTTAAATTCTATTCAAATCAGACCAGTACCTTTTAACAATAAGAAAGGTTTTACCTATAAACGTTTTCGTAGTTTAAGAGGTTCATATCGGGCCAGTAATGTTTGGCTATAAGATTTTCCTTAGTTTGCCACGGCAACCAGAATCCTGGATGTAATCGAACTATTTGAAAAAACTGTGAAAGAGAACCCTGCAAAATTAGTTTCTGAGTAGTTCGTTGAAATTCCACTGATACACGTAGTAGTTTAGTAGGAGTTGTTGTTTGAAGCAAAGTGTTGACTGACGGACGACTGGCGCACGGGCGAACGGATAAATGTCGACTAACGCCGGACAATCAGAGACCTTGAGCCCAAGGGCATTTCTATATATGCGCAAAAAATCATTTGCGTACTCAGGGGAGGACGCCTCCTCCCCGGTGCTGTTGGAAATGTTTTGGATATCATACGCAAACATTAGGTTGTTGTTTCTTAAACTGGACTGGAAAGCGTTGTGCACCGGCGGTGACAAGCTAAATCCACAGAGTGGTTGCACGTGCGCGAAGATTAGAATTACGAAAGACCGTAAAAGTATAATAAAACTTTTTGCTCTCTATAAAGGCGGTAACTTTAATATTCATATCTGGGCGTGGTTTGACTATTTCATCTGCTAAACAAGGAAAACCAGGTTCTATTCATATGTTGGTGAAGAAATAATAAGTTGTTTGAGCCTCACAAACGTGCGTGCATTTCATGAAAATCCTAACCGTATACACACCGAACTCACATTTATTAACCCTTAAAGCCCATAATTACAAAATGTATGTTTTGTCGTCCACTAAAATATCTGACGCCTCATAAACAAACATTGTGGACCAAGATCAGACTGCTCCTGTGGGAGCAGTCTGATCTTGGTCCACAATTTTTGCCTTTATGCTTATGTTAAATACGGACATGTTTCAGATGCAGCTAATTTACTGGCGTTTAAGGACTAAATAATGTGTTACAGTTACTTTTGAATAAAACCACGCCTCATTTTCAGCTTTACCTGTGTCTAAGGTTGACCAGTCTTAATTACGCATTCATAAGGTGCCGCCTTTACAGTACCCCAAAAGTCATATAATACAGCTATCCATGGTATTGCATGACTCACTTTTTCTTATGACAAAGACCTTTCCTCACTGTTTCCGACTAGGCCAGACTCAAACTTGAGTGTGTATAGCTACATGTACAGGGAATAGGTAGAGCTTTGGAGAGATTATACATACTATATTTTGGAATTAGAGTGATCATATAGCGGAAAACGAAGGATCAGTCTGTGCAGAAGGGCAAATTATTATGTTCTGCGCATACATGTATTCACAAAACAGCTTTTCCAATCGCGCATCTGAAGTAATCATGAACTAGTCGAAAACGATTTGAGAGTTGAAGAAATGACATCGAAGATCATTTTACCAATTTGAATTCATTTAAAAAATCTAGACTTTGCTTGTTGAAAAATGATGCTTTCTGAAAAAGAATTAAACTACATGAAAATGTGCCAGAAGGCACCTAAATGCATCGATTTTTCAAAAATCACCCGGGGGAGCATCCCCCACATCCCCCTACCTGCGCTTGCCACCTACGATGCTCGCGTTCATCCATTCTGTGCTTCAAAACAGTCACACGAACTCGTTGCTACGGCCCTACGTATATATTGGAATTACTTTGGGTGTGTGAAAGTGTGCCAAGTTCATAACGACAGCGCTGAAATGATATTAATATAATAAATTAAAAGTTACATTGCAGTAGACACGTGCCGGTATCGCGTCAGGTCTACTACCCCGAGGCCCAAAGTTCAAGTCAAGCTGGATGTTGGATGTTTTTTTTTGAAGCCATAACGGTATAAGTACATGTACGGTCCCATCTAAAGTCAGTAACACCTTTAAAACCATTAAATTACATTTAAGGATCTTCTTTTTCTTTGTTTTCAGACTTGTCTGCAAAGGCAACATTTAAAAAAAATGAAAACCAGCAACGTCTTGAAGACTAAAATGGGCCCTTGATTGCACCGAATTGCACCATTTTTTAAAAAAAACAAAATCCGGGGGAGCATGCCCCCGTATCCGCTAGCATGGCTTCGCACCTTCTGCGCTCGAATGAAAATACATTATGTTTCCAATATTATGCCCCCTCCCCCCTAACATGGCATCCTGGATCCTCCCCTGCAATTGGATCAACATATGGGAAGATTCGATCACAATAATGATGGATTCTTGATGTTATGTGTACCAAACGGGTATTTGATAGAATTTGGAATGATGTTAGTATCATCTCTTCATAGCCCAGGCACCAACCAATAGACATTTTTCAGCTGCACCTTACATTACGATTTGTCCGTCAACGGAGACTTACTTTGGACTTTATTTAGGAGGAGCGATGTCAGCATCTTTTTCGTCTGCTACTAAATATTATATTGTTTGCCCTGAGATCTTTTTTTACCTTAACAAACAGTGCATACCCTGACGAAATGTCGCATGGCGGCATTTCACCAGTTTGCAAGTGTAAAAAACATGTATCGAAAAATATATTTCACAATTGAAATGCAGCCGAATATCTATTTAAAAGTTATTTCTTGTTCCATACATGTATGCATTCACTTGTAGGTAAATTCGATGTTTCTGCGTTCAATATGATTGTTTTTGGGCTTCAATATTTCATCAAGCTCAGGTTAATGGACAGTGGAAACGCAACTTGTGAAAGCCAATATAGCTGGAACACAGTAATTGAAAATCCTTCGAATGCAAAGGAGATATGGAGGGGACATGGAATTCAAGCATGAACGTCCATCATTCATGTACTGAACAACTAGGCAATTTGGGTTACCCCTTGACCCTTAAGTGGACTTGAATCTATGGACTAGTCATTTCTAGCCAGAGAACAGCAGGGACTTTGACTTTTGTTAAAACCATGGTAATTTTCTCCACCGTCTATCATGTTTTGATTTTGTTTAATTTATTTCTTTACGTCCCATCAACAATCTTTCAGTTATGTAGGGACGGTTCTTCCTGGGTTGAACCAGTACTAAGCTAGGATAAACGTGTCTTGCTCAAGGACCACAACGCAGTGATGCCGGTGAGGCTCGAACCCGCGGCCCTTCGGTCTCGAGTCAAGCACTCTACTACTGAGCCACTGCGCTCCCTGTATCATGTTTTACTTTATATTGCCACATTTGCCTAAGGACCACAACGCAGTGATGCCGGTGAGGCTCGAAGCCGCGGCCCTTCGGTCTCGAGTCAAGCACTCTACCACTGAGCCACTGAGCCACTGCGCTCCCTGTATCATGTTTTACTTAATACTGCCACATTTGCCTTTGTATATCAAATCGCCACACATTTTCCCTGCACTAAGGAGAAAATGCAAAAAAATAAAATATGGTACATTTGCCCGCCTATACCCCTGCCATGTCAGGGGATTGGGTGCGTGGTTAAAACTGACTGGTATATTATACTTATTGGGAGAGAGTTCACTTGCAGCAGAAAGCTGATGCTTGAGATATAAGTACCACTATCAGGCGCCTTCCTGGGGCATTTTATAGAGTTCCCACTCTGAATAGCCCCCTATATGAAGCCAGGGGTTTGGCCCTTTTGCGGAAAATGGTTTTAGCGCATTTCACAGGGCTAAAATGAGCTGTGAAGACACGCAGCATAAACACAATAAACTGGATTTTTCTTCCAAAAATCAAATTGAATAGCTAAAACCCTATACTTGCATCGTCAAGTTGCACCCTCATGTGTATTTTCGTATTCAAGGTAAGGATTTATAGCATTCAGGCTTCTATTGTCAATCTTTAAACAGGATTTCGGCCCAGACATTCGGACACAAGTGTTTCAGAATCTAAGAAACCATAAAGCATACTGGAAAATTACTTATGTTAAGTTAAATCAGTGGCAGATCCAGAGGGGGTTCAGGAGGTTTGCTCAAACCCCCTCCAACCCCAGCCCCCGTTTTTAAATATCCTATGGAATTGAAATAATTTGCTCTCAGTGAGACCAAATCATTTCATTTTCATGGGATATTTAAGAAAAATGAGATAAAATCAGAAAAGCAATCCCCGTGCCTTTATACATATGAACCCCTTTTCCAGAAATCCTGGATCTGTCCCTGTAAATACACCAAAAGTGAATATAGTCTAACTCAGGCGATTCTAGTAATTCAAGTGTCATTATACTCGTGACTATTTTTCCACTATAGTCCGTACAGAAATTCAGTGAACATCGTTTTTCTTTTTTAAAATGTCTTTAATGATAAAATTTTGAACCAGAATTTTGCACATACATATAATAAAACACCGCCTTATTTACAATTGCATTTTTGAATATTTATGATAGGAAAATAAGTCTGGAATCTCTTGTGAAATAAAATAACTTAGTCATTTTCGATTTAGAAAAATCTTTATTTTCCCCCAGTGTATTTTATGTGGGTAACACGTGGTTTATACAGTTCAATGAATACCATGTTTACTTTCGTATATGATAAAGAAAACGGTCACCAGCGGGATACATGTAACTCTTGGTATGACTATATATTCACTGAAAATGCTTTGAAAAGACTGCACAAGTTACAATTCTGTCTGAATGATAATCAAATTTCGCATCTTGTTTTCTTATAAGTGCCATGGTTAAATGACACATATGACAATTCGACCGCGACTGAGAAAACCAGTCTGGTGATTTGTAACATAAAGGACCAGACCAGCTTGCGCATCCACGCAGTCTCATCAGCAACTTTGTTGTCTGCATTTTGAGTAGAATCATCCCTAGACTTGCCTCGTGCGAAATAATTTCAATTTTCTATCTAGCCTGTTTAGCTGAAGGGACTGGTTTGTCGGAAACCCAGAAGACATGTTTTCTCGCGTCGTGGCCTGTGTTGCTTGCTCGACAGCTCTAGGACAAATATTTCAAGTGCAACAGATAATAAAATTAAAAACAAATATAATGAGGAGGCTGTTCATCAGATATATTAACGGGAATCACATTATTTGATTGCACTCTACATCGTCTAATACACAAGTCATTCATAACTTCATGTACGGCCCACAGAGCCGGGGAACGGCGGGGGCTTTGATTTTCTGGCTACTTGTCTCTGGGATGACCTTGTTCTAACAGCGCATTTGCCCGACTTGTGCGTGGCTATAAATGACTGGTGCACATAATTTCTTTCGTCTTTATGCACCAGTCATTTGTGACCACCCCCAGCTCAGAGGAATGTCGAGGACTTTGACTTTGTGTCTGCAGTTCCCCATAATAACCACCATACTGTGGGGGCAGCTAGCTGGCAAAACCGTGGCAGTTCTCCCCCGCAGTCTGTTATTATACTTCACAGCAATGTTTGTCTAGGTCTATCAGACCCCTACATTTCCTCCGCATTGTGGAGACAACGTAAAAGTAAAAACACAGCACAATATATCCCCATCCTGCTCAGAGGCTTTAGGGAAGCAACGGTTACGAATGACTGGTGCATTATTTATAGCCTCTGATGCACTTCGCATGAACATTTAGTTCTCAGCCACCCCAAAAACATATTGACCCCAAACACAAATATGACATCCGCTGATATATTGTTCAACCTATTTCCAAGCACATTCCCACCCCATTAGGGAGCACAGTGGCTCAGTGGAAGAGTGCTTCACTCGAGACCGAGGGGCCGGGGGTTCGAGCCTCACCGGCGTCACTGCGTTGTGGTCCTTGAGCAAGACACATTTATCCTAGCTTAGTACTGGTTCAACCCAATAAGACCCATCCCTGTTTAACTGAAAGGTTGTTGATCGACGTAAAGAATCAAATCAAACACTAGTTTCTCTTTCCGACCTCAGCATTATTTTTATTGGACGAGTCTTTTTTTCACTTGAATATCACACCTGACGGATGAGCCCTGTGATTATTTTATCTTATCACTTATAGCTGCCCGGAATGCTTGTTTTTCATTGTCTGGTGTCTTGGAATAAACAAATAGAAAGTTCAATTTATTTAATAAAACAAGTTTGATTTTTTTTAAAATCTGATAATCAGAGAAGGAGCAGGGAACACAGAAAATCAAGATTATAAATTGAGGAACAGGGGAACACAGAGATTCATTTTATAGGAACAAGCGTTTGGGTACCCACTGGGAAGGCCTCAATATTTTCTCGTTTGCCAAAATTCTGTCCGCCCAAACTATGGCCATAATTTGCATTTGATTTTGATATGATAAGAATCCCTTCTCCTTACACAGTATTCGTCTTATAAAACCGTTTAATTATTCATCGATAGTAAACTAAAGGCAGTGATCCGTACAACGGTGCATTTAGGGTAAATTAAAAAATGCAGATGCTCAAATGAGGACAAATTCCATCATATCACAGCCCATTTGACAATACATTTTGTAACGAAAAAAATATCACTAATTAGGCGGTTTATAGGTGTATTAAATTCTGATGATCATTGTGCGATCAGTCCGCACATAATGAAATAAACGCAAAAAAGCGTTTTTCATTGAATTCCTGTACGCACAATAGTGTTGACTGTTGTCATCTATTGATCAGCCACATTAGCAAACAATTTGGAACAAGATCAGGCCCGACAAAATATCGGGCTTCATCCAAATCCAAACTGCTTAGTACTGTCATGGTATTCCCCAAGGATCTTATTAATGAGTTAATTTAAATAAAAGGAACGAAAACAGAAATTGCACACAATGAATAGTCATACAAAATTACACAGCATTCATTAGATTATTGTTCAGTCGATTTGGATGAAGTTTATATGATTGACTTTTCATGGTAGTGATCATAAACAATCAAAATGCATCAAATATCATAAATGACTACAAAAGGGACAGGCAGACGGGCTAAATCACGTATCATATCTAGCTCCTTATCTTCAATAAACTGAAGGAGTTTACCAATCTATTACGATTATTATTAATCATTATTTCCTACCACATGAAAAATGCGAAAACTGTTTAATACAATACAGGCTTAGTTGAGCACCCTTAGAAATTCAGAAGGAGTAAAATACAAAAAGACAATTAGTATAGCTTTTTACCTCATGGTATTAATTTGGTGAAGTGGGTTGGAGGTGGAACCACAGTTTTTTTTCATGACAAGCTTGACTAAGCGGTTTAGCAGTACTTAATGCATATACTTACACTAGAAACTGACAACAACCCTTTTTTTACCAGCAGAACTCAGTTTTGATCAATAAAAATTTCCTAGGAGTAGTGCTCTAACGAAGCCTTGATATAATGTAGCTCAATGCAAGAGTAGAGGATGTGTCTTCTGGCAAACTATTTGCTACCATGCTGCTGCATATACCGTATTGTGAAAAGTTGATTTTTGGCCAACGCCCCACCGCTAAGTCCACACAAAGGGTTGGACCCGGGCCTACAAACTAAAATTTTGCTTGATATGTTTCAATATCTATTGCACCTCTGCCTGCATACTAAAAATAGGTAAACAATAATTGCAATCTGACTTAATTATTGTGAAATTATTTCAAGATCAAATTCCAAAATAGCATGGGACCTGGTCAGGGGCTTTTCCCAGCTCATACTCACTTATTATCCAATGATGTAAATCATGTTTCAAGGTCACCAGTCTTCTGGTTCTTGTAAAGAAGATATAAAGGGTATTCACTACCTAAAAATAGGGAGTATGATCAGGAAATACCACAATCACAAACAGCAGACAAACCCAAGGCACCGAGAGGAAGAGCCACAAAACCGTCAAGAGACAACAGGAAGACAAACTAAGCAAAGCAACCAGCTTTCTCTTCCCCATCAAGATGATTGCAAAACTAGAATGGACATAAAGTAACGTACAACAAAACATAGAACAATAACAGACTTGCACAATGGGAGTAACAATAAACAAAAAGTCAACAAAACAAAACAACCGCCTTAGAACAGACAGCAGCCTAAGCCACTGGGGGCCTTAAATGCATTTTACTGGTACCAAATCTTCGCCCTAGATTCTGCTGTTGTCGAAGGACAAGAAATGGCCAGCTCGCATGGAAGCCTTCTACGTACATCAGAATGCTCCATATGAATTTTGACTTCAATCCGACCAAAATTCAAACTGGGTCCACTTTCACGAAAGGTCCAATCAAGCACCCGGATAAGAGTGTGCAAATGAAAGTGATTCTCCTTTATTTCTGTAGTCAGACTCAATAGATTGAATATAATTTCGTTTTCTAGTGCAGACTGTTCTGGATTCATTATGTTTACTTCCATCATAAAATTAGTCCGGAGTGCATTTTAATATAATTAGTAGACATAAAAAGCATGCAACATTTTCACGACTACAATACATCAGCACTTTAAAAGAAAATATTAGTTTGCTGAAGATGACTTTATTAAAGCACTTCATATGATTTCCCAACAAGAAATTAGCCGAGTCGCAAGTTACAACTAATGAAGTTGTTAAACGTTTCTGAATTACACTACTGAGATCGCCCCTCTTAAATAACGTAAGTCTAACGTGTGCTACACCCTACAAATCCTAAGGTCCGCGGTAACTGAAAAATGTCTATTTAACGTATTTAGTGAATGAGGGCCTGATCATATACATTTTTATAATCTACCATATCCAAGAGTGTGTTTATCTTGGTAGACAGCGCAGTCCTTGATGAGACGACACGTTTTGCTGCGTCTCATCAGGGTCTACGCTGTTTGTATATGCTCATTTTTCAAGTGCGTACTTTGAATTTTAGGCTAGCTACGCCCCTGGAGCCCATGGCTCCGACGAGCTGAATGGCTTTATATGGACCAGAGCCCGGAATTACAATGCCTCCTTAAAATTAAGCAAGACTTAAGTTTAGTTAGATATTTCAACATACTATATTAAATGTTAAACAAATTGCCTGGATCGATGTGGTATTGTGGTCAAAGATATCATTACGATCTTCAGGAAAATTAAAACTATTTTGATTTTAATCAGTTCTAAACGTTATTTTTCGCATCCTGAAAAATAAGTCTTCCTTAACTATATGGGGGCATTATAATTCTTGGCCCTGGTGCACAACGATATTTTGAGGAGGTGTACGAAAAAAGACATTGTTCAAAATGATCACAGTCGCACTAGTTACGTTTGAGCGGAAATCAAACCGTGACATAGTATGAAATGAGCGACAAACCATACAGTCAAAAAAGCGGATTGAAAAATCATCCAAATGAACGAATTTTCTAGTTAATGACCAGGTTATGAACCTTTCCGTTCGCCGTGACTGTGAGACTTTATAGAAATAATTGTACGCATATTGCACTGTCTGCACTAAGTCACATTGTCAATACGAAAGACATAGCTTTCATAAATTAAACTTTTCTCCTCTCCTCTTTGTTTGTTTCTGATATTTTACGATCCATGGTTAAATTTCGATGTTAAAACAAGCTTTCTCGATCTCTTCATTACCTGGGAAAACCGCTCTTTGGATTGATTAAATCATCCGCGCTTTTGCCTTATGTTTCTCTGCACTTTCGTATTATGGATACACTCAAACGTAAATCTCCCCTCGTAGTGGTCATGTTGGATAACCGATTTCCCGTGACAGTTTCTGCTCTTAAAGCCAATTACGTTAATATTAATCATCAGCGTGAGATGACTGGCGATTTGCAGCACGAAATGTGAAGAAATTCTTGTGAATAAATGAAGTTTATTGATCATCGTGGTGTTATATATTTGACAATATATATTGTTATAATGTGCAGTGCCTTATTTCTCTGATCTACCTGTTTTGGTATCAGTTACTCTCTCCCCTCCTTTCACTCCCACGCAATATTTGCAATATGTTTATCTTCATTTTAATTTTAATGTTCCTATCCTATGGAGATGTATCACCTGTCTTGGGGTTTTAATAGGAAACTCTTTTTCTATATATGTACATGCAGGGAGGGGGTGACAGAATCTTTCTAATAATAACTTCTGTGAGAACCGAATGACAGGAAGTATAGTAGCCTTATTTGTCGCATGGAAGGTGTATGAAAGGGCTTGCGAGAGATTGATTGAGCCAGTTAACAAAATTATGCAGTTATGAAAAACAGTTCTTAAAATTACGTTATTCCAGTTATTTCTTTGATACTTTGAATCTAAATTCTAAATCTTACTTTAACACACTGGACTTTGGAATTATAACATCCAAAATTACGTCGTTCATTCTAATTTGTTTGTGATAAAGTTATTTGACAAGTTACAGAGATATTTACAAAAATTAAACAGTTTGAACTTGTATATGTTTTCTTTATTTAGTTAATTCCCAGCTTTCAAACAACAATAATCGAAAAGGGTTATTTCAGTGGTACAGTATTACTAAATATATGAATAAATACATTAAAAGGGAGCGCAGCGGCTCAGTGGTAGAGTGCTTGACTCGAGACCGAGGGGCCGCGGGTTCGAGCCTTACCGGCGTCACTGCGTTGTGGAAAGGGGAAAACATACCCTTGATGCCTGTAAATACTGATTGAACGTCGGTTCTAATCTGGGTGGCAAACCCTTTGCTTTGATACTCTGATAGTACTCCTGATATTATTTTTTCTATCTTTAAAAAATAAGCAGACTACACTAAAGGCATGGACAACTCTACATTCAAAGAGTTAAGCATGTTAAAGATATACAATATATAAATTTATCACATGACGTCGCCTCTGGTAGTGAAATAACACTATGCAATAAAATCGATAAACAACTAGTGGTTTACAGATTTTCGGGAAATGTTATGATGTCCATAACAACGTAGCGTACATATTAACAAAATTATAACGTTGTCACACCTAAAATGATATTTTAATGTTATGTGATAAATAGAATCTAACATTTATGCTCCTGTAGTATTGAATTAATTAAACACGTTGCAAAAATACGATCAAATGCGCGGCAGGCCTCGCATTTTATTCATTTTCACCAGCTCGTTGAATTTAGCATTTTATCGCTTTTCCCCCAGCCTTTAAATAAATTCAATAAAATGTAAGATCCTCTATATGTAGCTTCTCACAGAATAGCAAGAAGGGAACACAGTGGCTCAGTGGTAGAGCGCTTGACTCGAGACCGAGAGGCCGCTTGTTCGAACCTCACAGGCGTCACTGCATTGTGTCCTTGAGAAAGACACATTTATCCTAGCTTAGTACTGGTTCAACCCAGGACAACCCGTCCCTGTTAAAATGAAAAATTGTTGATGAGACGTAAAGAATGAAATCAAACAAATCAAACAGAATAGCAAGTAAATTCACTAATACGAAGCAGGGGGCAGGATAGTAAAATGCACAACCTGAAACTGAAACTTTCCGGTGCAGTCCATATTCAGTATGTCCATCTGACACCCGACCACCCATGTGTTATCAGGTAGCGAAAAACTCTTTAACTTAGAAACTACTTTATTATCTTAGTTCACCTGAGCCAAAGGCTCAAGGTGAGCAATTGTGATCGGTCATCCCTCCGTTCGTAAACTTTTCTTTAAACGATATCTCCTCCTGAACCACTGGTCCAAATTAATAATAATTTCCCAGGACTGTTTCCCATAATGCCCTCTATTAAATTGCAAAACTGGTTTTGCTGAACCAAGTATAAGAGCTGCCTGAGCTCTAGATAAGAAATCTTTGAAACGACACCCTGGAGGATTGGTCCAAGTTCAAAATAATTTCACAAAATTGTTCCTAATAATGCCCACTACCAAAATTGCACAAACGGTTCTGCTCCGTTAATAAAAGGGCTCCAGAGCTCTAGATAATTGTTTTGTTTGTTTGTTTTGTTGCTTTACGTCCAAAGTCAACAGCTATGGTCATTGTGGGACGGTCAGTTCACCTAACCACACGTTTTCCTGGGCAGGCTTGAACAAGCGGTTAACCAGCAATTCGTGCACATACTTTCCCTTGTAACTGACAACAACACTTCTTGAATGAATAAGCGGAAGGCAGGAGAATGACCGTAGAAATCATTTCATGATCAATCTCCACGAAAGTATGGGACCAGACCGGGATCGAACCCGCGACCCCTGGATCTGCAGTCAGACACCCATCTGTAGCCAGACACGTTACCGACTGCCCTACGCGACCCGCCTAGAGCTCTAGATAAGAAATGTATTTAAATGACATCTCCTCCTGAACCACTTGTGCAAATTAAAAAAAAAATCACAGAAATGTTTCTCATGATGGCCTCTTCCAAAATTGCTCAACCAATTCAGCTCGTCTGAACAAAATGGCCACCAGAGCTAAACATAACAGGACCAAACTCTGCTCTGGACGTGCATCGCCGGTGCACATCTTCAATGTATGAACAATCAATATTCAAAGTTCAAATAAACGAGGGCTGTTCAAATATGAATGCAAGTAGCTTCATAACTTTCTTCACATATATGCTACGACAAATGGTAAAAGTTTCTATAAAGGACCTGATGTCCCCTTTAAACTGCCACCAGACCTAAAGAAAAATAAAGTATACTTATCGAGCTATAGCCCTTCAAATGAGGGTGACGTTAGTACATTAACAAACTCAATGCTTCGAACATATACCAGTGATATAGACGAGTGTATAATTCTTCGATGAATAGGTGAAATTTCTTGAAATTTTTAAGGAAGTATCCCCATATTCTTTTATAACGATTCTGTATAAAATGCAAAAATCCGACATGCTTCTGTTAAATTATAACGAATAGTTTTCACTAAAGTCTCCTTATGTTTGCAAATGAATGGTAAACAAAACATCTACTTTCAGTTTTTCAGCTAAACTTATCTCTAACAAAATGCACGAAGCAACGTTAAACTAGTTTTAACTCAAAGACAATATGTTGATCGCTCATACTGAGTTGTTGCTACGAATTATTGATGGATAGTGGGTAATTTTTGAATGCTGAAAAGCCTTTTCATGAAGTCAAAATGTCTTAAGTGAAGGGGTCATAAAATTATACTTATTTTTATGCCATAACATTGCAGCTTTATTCTAAAGTTGAACGCAAACTTTAAGTTTCAAGAAAGCATTATTTACAATAAAATTACTCACCTGGTTTTGAGGACTAGACAGATTGGGCATATTCTAATTATTGTAAACACGTCATTAAGAAGCAGAAAAATGCTTGAAAATGTTATAAAATGTAATTACTCTGTGAATAGAGGACTGCGCGTTTTGAAAACTCCCTTATGACATATTTAGCATGTTTTCAACAAAACGCAGAGAAAACGACACAGCGATGTTCATTATTACATCACCAGATTTGTCAAACAGATTGCAAGAGTGAACCTAAGCTTGATTTTAGACCCTTAAACAGATAATTTAAAAAATCTCCGCGGGGAAAAATGAAAAATTGTTATTACTGCTGGACATTCATTTTTACACACCATTAACATGAGATCTTGTCATTTTTGATTAAAACGATGAGTTTTAGAATTTTCGAAAATCCCTGCGGGGAAATTTTTCGCATGGGCAAAAATTCCCCGCGGGGATAGTGAAAAATCTCCGAGGGGAAATATTTTCCCCATGGGGATTCGCAAATCCCCGCGGGATTTTGACCTTTGTCGTGGAATATTTTCTAGGTCATTACAAATTTTAAGCCAAAAACCTATAGAATTTACTCAGTAGGGTCTATTCTACTGGAAATAAGTCACTTTGGCTTTCTATGTCAGCTAAAAGTACTAGGTCATTTTGCCAAAAACTGGTTTGGCAAAAAAAATCCGGTGGCAGTTTAACTCAAAATGACGTTTATCATACAATTAATTACGTCACAAACGCGCCGATTTACTTGACATTGAAACAGGATTATATAAACTTTTTCCTGGCAGTAACTTCTGGATTGTTGCTTAAACTTGCATCTGAAATTTGGTGCCATTTTGTCTAAAACTTACAAAGATATGACACTATATCCGCACATGAAACAAAACGTGCATAGCAATTTGCCTTAGGAAAACTTCAGTATACAGGAATGGCCTTTATATAAGGGTCTGTAACTCGAGAAACTTTATGTTTGGTGCCATTTTAAAGGCGACAAATAGTTCTTTCTAGAAAGGTATGACATATTGTCGTAGCATATATGTGTAGAGAGCTATGAAGCTACTTGCATTTATATTTGAACAGTCCTCGTACAAAAATGACATCCGTTTAAGCTACAGATTACACACACATTGCACAATGTAATCTACAGTAGGTGGTGTAGACGTAACGATGTCTAAGTTCAACACTCAAAAATAAAGTATCAAATGGGCACAAAAGATAGGCTGCACATGTTAATTGTGTGAACAATAATAATGCAAAGTATGAATATAAGGGATTGAAAACTGCTTGACTAACAGATTACACAAACCAGACACCCCCTAAGCATTTCGAATGGAGAAAATGTCTAAGTTCAACAGCCCTAAAAATAAGAAAATATTTATTAACTGTCTTAGAAAAGGAGGTGCACATGTCCAATGTATGAACGATGATTATTTAAAGTTTAAATATACTCAGAAAAACAAATGAAGGATATTTAGATTCAGTTCCATCTCTAACATTCAATGCAATAAATACTAAACTAATTATGCATGCATTTCATAGTCCCAGATACCTGCAATCAGAATGAATGTTTGATTTAAGCAACACTTTAATGATTAAAGTACAGTACATGTCCAAAATGGTGCAACCGTCTATACCAAAACGTCACAACATTCAAAAATGATTGAAACCCATTTTTATCGTTTGTATTCCTTAACGACTGGCTCCAAAACCATTGCTGTCTCTCAGTCAAAAGTATGACACCTAATTTTGTAGCTGTTGTCAGCGTTTTACTTCCAATTTGTTGTCATATTGGCTTGGGTATACCATATCTGTGCATTTTTGTTGAAGAAGTTGGCACGTTATTAGGTGCAATTACTGACAAATGGGTGTGAACACTTGTCTGTGGTCGGAATTATAACTTAAGCAATGACTAGGTAAAGATTGCAGCAAAAAATATAAACGCTAAATTTCTTGCTTGTGAATTTTGGGTAAAGAGGGTTGGTACATTTGGTGTGGTACTGTATCGTAACCAATGACCTGTAAATTTTGTTTTGCATTTTGCTGAGTTGCATATTGGTAGTTCTATCAGATGTGAAAATACTTGTTTGGAAATTATTTTCTCAAATGTTATATAGTCAAAAAAAATTTAATATCCTTCAATTGTTGTTCTGGGTATATTAAGGAATGTAACTTGCTTGAGTTACACATTACACACCATCTAAGCAAGTTCAAGACCCCACAAAAGGAAAAAAAAATATTCATGAAATGTGCATAAAATAGAAGCTGCACATCTATAACGTGTGAACAATCATTTTGCAAGGTTTTAATATAAAGGAATTAATACTGTTACAGATTATACAAACTAGCACCCCTAAGCATTTCGGACAAAAAAATGTCTATTTTCAACACCCGTCAAAAATGAGAAAAAATATTAAATGTGTACAAAAAGGTGCACATCTTCAATGAATGTGTGAACAACCATTATGCAAAGTTTGAATATAAAGATATACTAGGCCAAAAAAGAAACGCCGCATATGAAGATTGAAAATATTGCGCGTTAAATGATAGTTACAAAATTGTATCTGCTATCTATGTTTCACTACTATTCCTGCCACACATTATTCCCATTGTTTTATTGAGCTCAGTCAACTTAAACCAGTGTACTGGCTGACTTTTTATTTTCAAGTTTTTCACGTGCACATTCATTTTATTTAGATTAACACATGTAATAACTACTGAAATCACTAGTCTAATATCCACTTTGTTTGAAAACATTTTAAAAATTTAAAATTAAAAGTTACACATTGCTAATTTACGATGCCAAAATAGACACATGTTGAACGCGAAAAGGTGATAAGAATGTTACAAGCTAACGTGACGCCATCGGTGATAGCCAAACAACTTCGATGCCATGCAAGGATGACTGAACAGCTTAGAAAACGTTTCTGACAAATTGGAACAATGTCAGACCGTGCGCATTCATGACGTCATCGCCTAATGGCGCGACGTCAATATCGATAAAAACGTGAGTTTAAACTGGTGAATCAATTTCGTCCGGTGACAAAGATAGCTAGGACAACCCCAGGAACTTATAATCCAAGAATCAGCGCTCAAACTGTGACAAATCGTTTGTGAGAGATTGGTGAAATTTCCCCCATATACACTGTATGTTTTATATGCGGCGTTTCTTTTTTGGCCTAGTATATGAATTCTGTTGCAGTTACGGATTAAACAAACTAGGCACCCCGAAAGCATTTTGGATGGAAAAAATGGCTTTTTGCTTTTTTTTATTTTTTTGCTTTTGCCGGTATACTGGTATGCCCTCAACTATGAGGATTATCACCAGTGGCTTAAGTTCAACATCCCTCAAAAAATAAGAATAATTATAAAATGTAAACAAAATAAGAGGTACACATTTGCAATGTGTGAACAATCATTATGTAAAATTTGAATAAAAATAAATGAAAAGTTTTTGAGTTACAGATTACACCAACTAGGCACCCCCTATGCATTTCGGACAGGAAAATGTCTAAGTCCAACCCCTCAAATTGAGAAAAAAATCACGAAATGTGCACAAAATATGTGAACAATCATTATGCAAAGTTTGAATAAAAAGGAATGATATCTTTTGGAGCTACAGATTACACAAACTAAGCACCCAAAAAGTGTTGTGAACGGACAGACAGACGGACGGACGGGCGGACAAACGAAGTGAACCCACTATTAGATCTGCTTACGCTAAAGCGACGCAGGTACAATAGCTTTAAATGATATCTCTTTAACCACAGGCCAAAACCCCTTCTACTCATGTTTCCGGATACAGGTGAGCGATCTACCCTTGTTTTATTCTTTCTCCAAAGGGATGATAGGATATATAGGGTCTAGACATTGTGCTTGCGAAAATTGATTGTACAAAATATGAAACCTGTGCATTTTAGCACAGGTTTCATAGTTTGTACATTTCCCGTGAGCATAACAGCAAGTTATATCAACTTATACATTCTGACAAAAAATCAGAGGTTTCATGCTTTTTGCATTTTCCGCAGTGTTAAATACCTACTAAATAAAGCCACAAAGCCCCTGTGTGCGTGTAAAAGACTTGTTTGTGGAGATTCAATTCGGTATACCAGAAAAGCTAATACATGTACATTGTGTGTTTTTTTTCTGGAAAACAAGTTAAAGCAGATTGATTCAAACATTTTCTGTGTATGTTCAGTGTTGCTCTCATTGGCTAGCAATGGGCGTGGGCAACAGCTCAACACCTATCACGTGGTAAGAACGTCATCGATTTTCCCGCCAGTAAGTTTGCTGTGACACGCTTAACGTATATAAAGCTCTGTTATGACAAGTTTTGTCTTTAGTGATAATATTTAGATTGGGCAAAGATGGAAATGAATAAATTCTTAAGCCTCTGTATTTTTTGTATTATTTTAGCGTTAATTCATGTAACACATACAGAGGTTCTTAATGATGATGAAGAGAACATAGACTCTTTAGATAAACGGACGCCAGGATGGGGAAAGCGCAGTGGCCAAAACAATTTAGATTATTTAAAAACAGTTTTCTCAGATTTATCGCGTTTTGATATAGATAAAGATAACTTAGACATGGCTTTAGTGAAACGAAGACCAGGATGGGGGAAAAGAAATTTTGAAGAGGAATTTGAACTTAGTAAACGGAAACCAGGCTGGGGTAAAAGGAGTTCCTTCCAAATTCCTTCAATCAAAAGAGCTCCTGGATGGGGCAAGAGAAACAGTGACAGTGAAACAGACTTTACAGAGGAGGAGAGACTCAAAAGAAGACCCGGATGGGGGAAGAGAAGTTACGAAGATTCGGGATTTTTAAAGCGACGACCTGGATGGGGAAAACGAACTCCTGGTTGGGGAAAACGGTCCGATACTGGTAATCAACAGATGTGTCAAGATACTGCCGAGACCATCAGACTGCTGCGATTAAAACTAGCACAGGTAAATAATTTGTAAGGTATTCCTGCCACATCGCGGGCATTTCTGTCTTCAGACTTTGCGAACAAAAATTACTTATAATTGATCGCTTGCTTGCTTTGTTTGGCTCTCGTTTGTGATGTCTAATTGTGTCGTTGTCACTTTCCCATTGGTATCCTGGGTCAGGTGTGGTGCTTGATTGTATCGACTCCTGATCTTTGCCCTCTTTCTTCCTTTACAACGTATTGAGCTTTAACAGTCACTTTTATAGAGATTGTAAATTATAAAGATGGTTTATCTAACCCAGTGCAAGAATTATTGACCTCATTGCAAATAACAATAAGTGATGCACGGAAATTGCATATACAAAGTGAAGTTTCTCGGGTATCACTCATATTTTAATGCTATATTGACAAGATGATCAGATATCTAAACATGCAAATACAGTCCTATTTATATGATAGCATATGAAAATATTCAGATGACAGTAATATTTAGGCAAGCACATATATTTTTTGACTTACAGCATATGCGCAAAAAAATTATTAATCATATGACGTCGCGTCTGGGACTGAAATAACGCCATGCAATAAAATCATTTAACCACTAGTGGTTTACAGATTTTCGGGAAACGTTATGACGTCTATAACAACTTTGCGTACATAATGACACAATTATAACGTTTTCACGACAGAAATGAGATTTCAAAGTGATCTTAATGTCATATGATAAATAGAATCTAACATACGTGCTCTTGTATTATTGAAATTATTAAACTCGTTGCAAAAAAGAGATAAAATGCTCGGAAAGTCTCGCATTTTATCTCTTTTCCTCAACTCGTTTAATAATTTCAATAAAATGTGAGCACTCGTGTAAAATCGTCTATATCTGCAATAAGATTAGCACTCATGTAAGATCGTCTATATCTGAAACAAGAGGAGCACTCATGTGTGATCCTCTATATCTGCTACAAGAGGAGCACTCATGTAAGATCCTCTGTATCTGCAACAAGAGGAGCACTCATGTAAGCTCCTCTATTTTACTTGCACCCATGCTGAAGTAGCCAGTTATGCTAGAAAATTCCATGTAAGCAAACAACGGAAACATGAATACAGTTAAGACATTGCGTTCTGCAGCGTCTGACCAGGCCCCAAGGTTATAAAACTTTTTCCATACTCAACTCAGCTGAGCACAAAATTTATCCTGCTCATAAATGTTAAAATGCCAACAATTGTTGGCATTTCAACATTTATTAGCATGATAGATACAACCTCTGAGAGACTTGAAGCAAGAAACTTCTTTATTTGTCAGTATTTTAGTTTCTATGAGCAGTTGAAATCCCGTGCTCAGTTGAGTTGAGCATGAAAAAAGTTTTATAACCTCAGGGCCTGGTGTTGCACTGTTTGCCTATTTGGCTTTATGTACATAATTTACAGTTGAATGTAGATATTGCTTTAGCAAGACATAAGAAAAAAATGATAACTTTGATATAAACTTTAAAAATGAGTGTTACTTGAACTGTCAAAAAGGGACTGCATCACAATATGTGCATTCTTTGCGCCTCATACACGAACATGTAGGTGTTTTATTTCATTGGTTACCGTACAGTTAACGATGTCCGCGTGTTACTTAATTTGACACATTATTAAGTTTTTTGGTGAGTATTTCTCTTTTGCCATTCTTGTTTCTGAAAATTATGTAAAGCAGTCAAAACCAAAGAATTTCATATAAAGTTGAACATAGCCACGTTCTCCCTAAATAAAATATAAAGAGCTTGAACACTCGTCGTTTGAAGAATTAATTGTCGAAAACAAGAATGCGTTGATTGCAAACTAAACCGAAAGTAAAAGTTGGGTAAAGTCAGGTGACTTCGGACATCAGGTAAATTCGGACATACATTTGAAAACAGTGGAAATCCAAATTAGTCCCTATGAGCCGTCTCATCAGGATTTTCAATGTTTGCTAAATATATTTATTCCAATAACTAAAATATGAAACACACAATCACTGTCCGAATCTACCTGATGTTCGAAGTTACCTGACTTTACCTTGGTTCATCACGGTGTTATTGCTTTTGGTGTGTGCTGTATACATCAACCGCCGGTGATTTTATGGCGTTCCCCTTCAAGCAACAAGATAAGAAGTACATGTACATGTATAGTTTTACAACAAGCCCAACGGTTAAAAGCTAAAACATAGGGCTTAAACTAAACTAAACTTTAAAACAGACAAATTTGACAACGCGAATGTTTCTGCAAGATAGATCGGCACAAGCAAAACTCATATGTGCCTTCGGCGATTATCATTTTTAAGTTACATTTGTTTTATTATTGTATCAAAACATCATGACTTTTCCCCAAGATTAACCCATTATTTCTTTCTTTTGTTTCTGTTAGAACATATAACAAAACTATCTCAAGTTACTGAATCATTTAATTTAATTTACCTCTAAATGAGATAATACTAAGAACTGGGTTTATTGCGTCTGCCATGCACTGTTAAGCAATCTGCCAGCAGCTTTAACCATTGACCGATTCAAAGGTACATTAGTCTAGACCAAACCTAACACAAATACACTTGCCCTGCGACTTCGGTGTATATTTCTTCTAACATCTACCGAAATCGATTCGCGCAAACAAATGACTTCAATTGAAACAATTCAAAATACTAGTTGCAAAAAGCATTATATATAAACAGACTTCAGTCTGCCCTTTTTCAAGACACTGCTTTCTCTGATTTGGCGAAATGACATTAGTAGCTTTGTCTCCAACATTCTGCAGCCACGGTGAACAGTTCTGCCAGCCTACAGCGGATTCTGTTGAGACAAGAAATAATGTGTATGCCATGATCGATCAGCATAGGCTTAACCCTTTATAGACCGGAAACCCCTAATATGAACAGAACAGAACAGAATTATATTAGACATAAACTAGAAAATTAGTTTCTAGTCTATCCTAATGATTTATACAAAACGAAACAGTATTGGTCACATGTACACCTAATTTTCATGCTTATACATGGAATGCTGAACACAAGTTGAATAGATTTTCGTAAACTAACCATGCTCTTCAATAATACAAAAGTAATATTAATTGAACGGTGGAATGAATTCGCATTTTTTGTTGTTTTTTTCGGAGGTTGAACTCGTCTACATATAGATCAATGCTTGACTCTGACAGTAGCTGGTAACTGAAGTCTCTCGGGCTCATACATTTATCTGCCAAGTATAAAATAAACTGCAATTAGTTATTTTCCTTTGGTGTGGTAAGAATTTTCTTCACATAATCTATGGCACTTTTAATCAAAGGCGTAGCCAGAACGCTGAAAAAAGTTACGCACATTAAAGGGAGACTACTGGATCAAGCAATGATTCTCTTCAATTACTTCCCTTTTCTAAATGGGAACTTCTCTTGAAGGAAAGAATTCGCTTCCAGGGGAGCGAATTCTTTCCTTTATGAGCAGTTCCTTATAATATGAAAAATCACTTTTACCACATTAAGTGACCTCCCTTGAATGTTGCTATTTTTATTACGCACGTGCGTCATGTGCGTAATGGGTGCTACGCCAATGCCTTAACGTTTATCTGGCAAACAGCGAAAAACTGATTACTAAGAAAAAAAATATTCAGTGAATTATGCATATTTCTGTAATTATTATAATCTGTGACCCCTATCAATATCTATACATATGGACCATCCCAACTTTATTGTATGCAGTTTCATGGACAATTCCATTGGTCTGAAAAGTCCATCTACACGGAATTGTCAACACCATTATCAATTACTTTTTTGATAGTCTACTAAGGGCTGTTAAGACGACATGATTTAGTCTTCCTTACAAAGTAAGAAAGGAGGCAAAGGTCAGGAAACGATGCAATCAAGTACCACACATGACCCAGGATACAACATGGGAAAGTATCAAAAAATACAATAAACATCACTAACAAGAGCCAAGAGGTCAGTCCCTCCCAGCAGGTGATGAACAGACGCAAAAGCATGAGAAACACAAGACACAAAAACACAAATGATCCACAAAAGTACCGCCTTGGAACGGTCAGTAAAAGTATTTTACTGGAGGGTTTAAACCGATTTCACGGCGCCAACCTTACCCTTGGTTCAGATGTCATGCATGATTTTTCTGTTCAGACGGCATTACAATGTCATGTGTGATTTCTTTTAACAGTGAAGAAAACTGGCTCGTCATCTTCTCAACATTGTTTCACTGCTATAGCTTAGAAAATGTGTTAAAACTCATTCCCACCAGCTCTAGCCATCTGCTATCTCATCTGCTCAGGTTCCTAGGTAGTGTTTATGGCGAACGACATGGACCAAGATCAAACTGTCTATTCAGGTTTCACAGTGTTTGCTTCCATGATAAGATCTAGTCTGAAGCGCACTTGAATATATGCAGCAGGTTAATAAGTAGTCATCATTTTCAGGACAAAATACAGGCATTTTAAGGGTTATCTATTTTATCTTGGTCCTGTTGTTACTGAAAAACAATTAACCCCAGTGACCTCAAAGTTGACTGGCCAATTCGCCATTGTTTTGTTATGGCAAAAAGAACAAAGTAAGTAAGGGTACAAAGATCAGGAATCGATACAATTAAGTACCACAATTCACCATGGCGTATCGTCCTGACTCTTGGTATCATGTATGACTCTGTTAAGAGGAGTAATTACAGTGTTCACACGAGCTGATTTGTAATGCACAACAAAGTCTGGCTGACAAAATCATGCCTCCTCCGGGATCATGCCGTCTAAACACCCCTTTAAGGGGTGTTAGCTACACTTGCCATACTTAAATGAGCCAGTGCATGAGATTTCCAACAATGTGGTATGTGCGACCAGCAAAGCCTCAGATCAGCCTGCGCATACGCGCAGTCTGATCAGAGCCTTTGCTAATCGCTTGCGTATTCTATGATTGTTAAGCTACTGACTAAACATCATTTGGAGTTTCTAAGCTTAAAAGGAGGCTGCACAGGCTCGTCCGAGTCTACACTTGTCAAAATGTCAAATTGTTGGAAATCTCATGCCACGGCTCAAATTTAATTGTAACATTCTTAGTGACATCTGAAACTGATAAGGCTGGTTTAATTCTTGAGACTCGCAATACTATACCTGTTCTTTTTAACACTCGCGGTTATTGTATAAATATGACGTTCACCTCGGCCAAACATAACGCCCTTGTGATCAGATGGCAGTGACACAGTTTAGCATGTTAGTGCATATACATTGTGTCTAAGGCGTGAGCGATTCAATTCATCATCTCAGGTTTCTCTTAACTTTTAACCCTTAATGCGCCGATCGCAACAAAAGTCGTCTGCTTTTCTCGTTTGCGGAAAAGTTTAAGAAGCCTCTATGGCAAACATGATGGACTCAGATCAGGAGCAGTCTGTTCTGGGTCTACACTGTTTGCTTCTTTACTTAATTCGTCAGTGATGCTAGGCAATTATTTGCAGCATACTACTTCAGAAGACGACATTTTCAGATGCATATTTTTCTTGGCGCTTTAAGGGTTAAAATATAAAATTGCAAAGTTTGGGCTTTTTGTATGGAAATTTTTCCCTCATGCAACTTTTAAAACAAACATGAACTTAGCCGAATGTCAAATGTTCATGGGTTGATGGAGAGAAGATTGGGAAAGATTGAGATATATCAGTTTCTTTGGAAATTAAAATGGCTGGACGTGTAATGATCCAGCGATTTAGTAATCACGAAAAGACACTACGTATTTATCAACAGTAAGAAAGGAAATCAGACTGAGAGTTGCGAGATGATAATACCATTATATTGCCATCGTGGAGCTATAATATTTAAGGGACACGATAAAAAAGGGTAGTAAGAATAAAAATGGTCGTTATATCTTGTGAGACCTGCACATGCTCAGACGAGTTTGTGCATTCGCTTGTCAGAGCCCACTTAGCGTAACTGATAAAACTATACTACTAATAGAGCTTGAAAATGATTAAGCTATTACGCAAAAGACAATCGACAAACTGTATAGGTTGAAACCTTAAGACATTTTCGTAATAGAATCTCTGACAATAGGCGATGGTCATTTTACGTTGTGATTTAATATATGTCATAAAGAAAACGAGGTCTCATGGAGTCCTTGGACACCAATAATCAGCAGTTATTGTCATATTAATAGATTAACATGAAATACAATAACTTCATAATTGATTTGATACATTCCCCTTGTGAAAACACTGTATACTTGCCTTAGATGTATAGGACATGTATGTATACCTGGCAGCGCCATTATCTTTGTCACTTTATACTGACTGCCAGTTTTTGTCGTAATGGATACCTGTGCGTTCAACAGTCCTCCCCGATTTTTATTTTATAAATTTACATGATTCCAGTTCCTACTGTCCTGCCAGCCAAGAGTGACAGTGACATCATGTTTTGTTTACAATTGTTAAGTATAAAACATTAACTTGTACACTCCACTTTAGCTAATGCGAATCGAAAGATCACTTGTGTATTAATCCTATCCTGCGGATAGGATTAATACACATGTGATATATCGATTCTAAGTCCCTGATAACTTTGTAAACAAAACATGGCGTCACTGTCACTCTTGGCTGGCATGACAGTACCATGTATTTGTTTGTGTCCCAAGTTACGTCCGGACTATTCACTGTCTTTACTTGGTTGAGCGTATAAAATGTCTCGTTCAATGACACAACGCAGTGCCTCCGGTGAGAGCCTGAACAGCGATACTTTGATCTCAAAGTCTACCACTCTATCACTCAGCCCACTCGCGGTGCTCTTTACTATCACGTATTAGCGAGCAGAGTGAAAATAGTGTGGATCTGATCAGACTGCTTCTCTGCGAAGCCATCGGATCCTGATCTACGCTGATTTCAAAACCAGCCATATTCTGGATTAGCATAGTACAAGTCATTGCAACATTTATGTTTTTATTTGTGTCCTCCATTTTAATTGTTTCATTCAGGTGCAAACTGGCGGATACATGTATTACCGTGATATTTTCTCAAAGTAATTTCATCGACTTGTGTACTCTTTATGAATACAATAACAGGAAATAACAATAGTTTATATGGCGCAATTATCTCTTAGACAACAGCTGATGCTGGCACCCGCTTCTTTCAATGTATATTTGAAATAAAACTAATTAAAGGATAAGAAAACGCAAGTGGCCACAACACATAACTTCAATACATGTAACTGCAAATGAGTAAACATACATACATTCATGACAGTCTCTATTCTAAACAAAATAGGTTTCCTATAACTACTTTATTCTTTTACATTTGAATTTATTTTTTTTTTTACTTACTAAAATTCGATTTCACAAGTAGAACTGGACTCAGCCTCCAGTTAATACAGCTATAATGATTGATAGTCTGACTGAACAATTAGTTTAGTAACGTTATCACTTAAAATAGTAAATTTAGAGTTAAGATTTATTTTCACAAAAATGCAACTTTTGAGCTATAATCTGGAGCACAGACATCTTTTTGCTATATATTGTGAACATTTATAACTTTGTTGTCGAATCCATGTATACATCTATTGTGACAATGTAAGAATCTTTTGTAATATCAAAGTATGTATGACGAGAAACTGTAGAGTTTAAGTCAATAAAATATATGTTCTGTTCTGTTCTGTTCTGTTCTATTTTTTGTCATACAATAAAATGAATCTGACAATACGCAAAATGCAAATGGCTATTAGGATTAAACTGATAAGAGACTACCTGCAGCTGAATCAGGTTAATCAGATTGGCTCACCAGTTCTTCAGGGGTTTAGAGATTACTTTAATATATAGTAGACAGGTACGGGGGGAAAGTTTAGCAATTAGTTATAATGGGTTTTCCCATAGGCGACCTTTTTAGCATTAGATCTTTTTAATTAGCAGGTGCACAGACATGTCAATTGTTTGAAAATGGTCTTAAGGCTACCCACAAAAGGTCAAAAGAAACAAATTCTGATTTCATAGCGAGGAGATGATCTGCTGAGCATTTTAATTTCAAACGCTATTCAATTGAAAGGGAGGTAATTTGAAAAAATACGAACTTCAACTAAAAACTGTAAGAAAATGGTGAACAGAACATTCAGTTTTAAACCGGTTTTCAATTTTTGGCTTTTAGAACTAAACATCTGACGGGAAAATGAAACTAATAGGAGAAAGCGTTTCGCGCTTTTGCCAAGCCGTTTTAGCAAGGGGACTTAAAATTGAACTTTACATTAATAGAGTCGTCAACCGAATAACGTCATCGTACTCGTAAACGTTTGTCAACATATATTTTTCATATTACGAAATTAAGAATCCTATTTCTTCTTAAACTGTGAATCCCCAAAGTATATTGCTCACCTTTTTCGTCTCAAAAGAGACAACTTCTTCAAAACGTCTCTTTATGACTCCATGCATAGAGTCCATAGTCATCCCAAAAGGACTAATCGTTAGAGATAAAGTAAGTTCATACATTAATCAGCAGTGCTACCACTTTAAGGCTATAAAATAAAAGGCTTTAAAGTCATCTTCACATATGGGCAATAAAGTAAATATTTTCAGTATAATAGGGTTATGTTTATTTATCAGTTTAAACATACATGTATGTTTGGTGTGCTCAAAAGAACCGTCTCAATGAGACGGTTCTTTTGAGTACCCACAACATATGTTTAAATTAAGAAATAAGAAAACAATATTCAGTTACACACTCTTAGCTAGGGGACCTGATTGTTCTGTCTCGGTAAGGCTTGAGTCCTAAGAAAATATCCAACTTAGTAAAATTCATACATGTAAGATCACAAAGATAATAATGAGGCTTGTAAAGGGGTTTTATGGATACAGGATATTTGCTATTTTACTTCCTGGGATATAGGATGCTTTCTATTTTACTTCCGGGGATATAGGATTCTGTGTTCAATATTTTGGTCAATTTCAGGGACATTGAATATTTAGAAAAATTACTTATGGGGATATTTGCCAGTTTATAGGGGATACTTGCCTGTTTACTTCAAGGGATGTGGGATATTTGGTACTCTCTATACAAGCCTCAATAATAATCGCGTTAATTAGGCTAAGTCCTTTGAAACTCCAAACTTTAAAACGTATATGTACATGCTAACACGTGGATATTTATCTCCCTAAAATGAGAAGGTTCTTTTAAGCATCCATAGCTTATTATGGCCATATGAGCCTCGTCACGAGAAAACCTGTCTTTGAGGTTCACGTTATAAAAGTTGGCATATTTTTTTTTTTAATTAAAGAGCAGAAAAAGATGTCATACTCATGTGGGTTGGGCACGAAAACATGTTGTATAGTCTTGTGGCCGGGGACGTCTTTCCTGACATGGCTCTTAACTAATTCGCCTTAAAATCCCATTACAGTAAAACCTGTGTAAAACGGCCCCCCCCCCCCCCCCCCCATGAAAAGAAAAAAAAAACAAAGGTCTAAATGTCAACTGGTAGCTTAACGAAGGACGAAAGTATTGCAGAATGCTCCATTTGGCATTCTGCAACATTTTTGACCTGCATTAAGCGATAATCGGCCTTGAAAACCATTTTGGTCTTTTTGAGAGTGGCCGTTTTACACAGGTTTTACTGTAATAAAACATAAATGAGTTAACGGATTTCTGACAAAATTTGAAATTACCGAAATAACATACAATGTATCTAATTGGAATTTTTATTGAAATTTAAATCTTGCCTAAAAGACCATTTATATGTTTGTACGCTACCGGTTCCCCATTCATAGAATCTCTTAGCAAATCTCATTTGCGGCTATAAACCTGATTGGATACGATTAAATGGTCATTAATAATGAAGAAAAACGAGTTGCGAAATGCAAAAAAGTTGCATTTATATAGCTACACATGTATGTGCCAGCACACGAGATTTCGGTACTTGTACGTACATTGTATTGCATATGCGGGAGTGCCTCTAATAAACGCCCATCATAGTGCTGACGAACATTGTAGCCAGCGAAACTAAAGGTATCAGACTTCATCTACATCCATGCTCCATGTATACGAGCAGCGAAGGCTCTGGAGAGTCGCACAGACTCGCCTGAACCTTCGCTGCTCCCTCATAAGTACCGAAAACTCGGCGTTGCACGAGATAAGTATCGAAATCTCGTGCATTGGCCCATTACAGGTAGCATGCATATCGGATGGTTAAAAACGTGCGATAGGAGCCGGGGAACAACTGTTCCGAAGTAGGCTGAGTAAATCTATATGCCTTCGGATGTTGTTATTGCAGTGTTTTCTCAGCCAAAGCAAATGTTTCAGGTGAGGCGTTCCTTTTATGCAACCGGAACATTTGTTTTGATAGAAAGTTCATATATATACTGTACGACCAATGTTCTGAACCCAATGTACATGTATCCCGGCCAAGTTTAATTAGCGGGTACATGTAGTTCGAGCTACCGGAGTTCGCGTGATCGAACTTTTACTGTCATTGCAATCTAGAGCCGATGATGATAGCTAATAAAAGTAAATTTGTCTCACTTACTGTGAGGATCAATGAACAGGAATCGCCCACCGACGGTACACCCCCTCTTGATTCACGACTTGATCTCTTTTAGTCATGATAACAAGTTTAACTCTGCCTACTGTGTATTTTTTATAAGGCTTTTGTTGTCTACGGATATATTGCAAAATCAACTTTTTCGAAAACTTCTTTCAGGAATATCATCAGAGTATCAAACAGTTTGGATCCAGATCAGGCCCGACGTTTGTCGGGCCTGATCTGGGTCCAATTTGTTTGCAAAGGTTATCAGCAGACGACATTAGTAAGCAAAAAGTTAATGCTCTAAAACCTGAGGTCGATAGACCGCTCCAAGAACGGAAATAGTACCATGTCGTAAACCAGAGCCGCATGAGAAGAATTGCCTGCGCAGTCGCACATGGTCAAATTATTGAAACGCCTTTTGTATCTATGTGGGGGGGGGGACAAAAAGCCCGCTCTCTGACCAGATTGTGAGTTTACATAAACTGGAAGTTCGTACTTTCACTAGAAACGATTGCGTGCACCCCCACTGAAGAGGCTAAAATAGTAAATGACAAAGTCAATGCATGAGAAAACTAAAACATGTATCTCTGCCCAGTCTGACCCTAGTCTTAGCTGCCCGAAAGAATTAGCAATGACGCCTTAACAGACCATTGCGTGCATGGCAAACACTTCGCTCTGAGTGGCATGGTGTTCAGACCGATCGGGGTCTACGCTGTACGCACATTCATTTTGTTAGTTTTACAGAATCTTGCACTGGTTCATTTAACGATTTACATTCTGGTTGATATTTCATGTTTTGTCGTCTGGTGATATATTTTTAAGTTAACATTTTCAAAAAATATCTTTAAGGCATAACATCATGGTGTCACATAGTTTGGATCCAGACCAAACCCGACAGTTGTCGGGCCTAGTCTGGGCCTTAGCTGTTTGCAAAGGTTATCAGCAGACGACACTGGCGGATAAAGAGTTAATACTAATCTTGTTCCCCATCAATTACAAGTCGGCAATTAGTAATATCACCAAGCGTCTGTCGAGGGGCTTCTCTTGATCATATTTGCATTAATTCGAAGATATTTCGCTGCTAAGCGCGACTTTTAATTTACCGCTCATTAATTGAAACAAGTTGAAAAATATTTCTTCAAGAAGTTCATTCAAGCAATTTCCAGACGATTTAAATAGTGGTTTAATGTTTTGTTTACAGATGCAAAATAACATGTAAAACCTGTGTACAGTAAAACCTGTGTAAAACGGCCACTCAATGACAAATGGTAGCTTAATGAAGGTCAAAATTATTGCAGAATGCTCCCCTTGGACCTTTGATCTGCATTAAGCGATAATTGGTCTTGAAAACTTTTTGAGGGTGGCCGTTTTACACAGGTTTTACTGTACAGTATCAATGAGATGTGTAAAGTCACATATCCATGCATGCGTAGTTTTTCTTGGTACAAAAAGGCTAAAATTTGTTCCCCCCCCCCCCATAACGCCCCCTTTTTGAGTGTACGAGCTAGTTCGAGACTTCGATGATCGTGAAAAGTGAGCGTGCCCATACACTGATTGGTGCATAGCTAGATATAACCCTTTTAATAATGGTCATAGATAAATGCATTAGGCTTCATTTCCCTGATAAGAAGATTATCCCTGTCGACAGTTCATCTTATTTCTCCGTTCCCGCAAGAGCACAAATTGTTGTTGGCCTTGGGGAATCGTACTGCAAACGTCTCGGTGGGTGCAAATTGTCTCAAAATGATATACTGGTCAATCATTTAAACGTCGTATCGGTGTAGGCCATTTACTGTGATGGATGCCCAATAACGTAAGAGAGTGACTATCACTTAAAACAGTTACATGTACTACAGTAACGTTTTTTCTTCATTAATATGATAGAGATATTTGGTCATATTGGGAATAATTAATTCATAAAAAGTAAAGTATCCCCAATTAGCATTGATTGAGTATGATTATATATGACATCTCATAAAGTAACAAGGAACACACGGTTCCCCTCGAGCATTTTGTCAATGAAGGCTAATTTGAATAGCCTGACTTCAGGCTCTGAGTTCAATGTAAACTACTGCTACTGGACCCCGCATTTCTGATGTAATTTCCTTTCTTGGTTGTAACTGATAGCCCTATCAGAGAGATGAAATAGACTGAAGTTACATGTAAGACGTTTTTATTTTTAATAAGTTGCATTTTTTTTTTTTTTGGTAATATGATAAAATAATTGTTATCAGTTAGACAGGGGCCAGTCTATATTCAAATAGAAACAAAATAACCACCATAGCGAGTTAATTAGTTACGCCATACAGTCATAATGCAGTGAATCATTTTACTAGTGACGGCTTAGATTTTAAGCTAAGAGTGCGCTGAAAAATATTTTTTCTTATTTCTCAGCCAAAGCATATGTTGTAGGTACTCAAAAGAATCGTATCAATGAGTCGGTTCGTTTGGGTACCTAAAACATATGCTAAAATTATGGGTAAGAGAATATTTACAATTTTATGCTGTTTTTTTTTGTGTGTGTTTATCTAAACCTGTGCACAATGTAGATGTAAATATATCGCTAAATATATGTAAGAAAATTGATCGGCCTATTTTTCGACCGTTTGGTGTCACTGTATCGCCGCGTGGTATGCGATGTCCCTGTCTCTTGTTAAGCTAACGGAGGGGCGTGGCGAGGCAGTGACCTAATATCTGCATGATACATTTGTATATGATTTTTGGTACTAATCGCAAATACGCAAATACCACTATTACTAACTCCAAAGCTGGCTAGAGGTCTAAATTTTGTCGACATCCATATCTTGTGCATGCGAGCAGCGATGCTTCTGGGTATGCGCAGACTCCCCTGAGCCGTCGCTGCCGGAAGACTGCAATGGGTACCAAATTCTCAAAACAACTTTCGACAAGCGACTATTTTTCAGGTACTTACATTATTATAATAACTGTTTTGCTATTATTTCAGTCAGGCCTACCAAAAAAAAAAAATTTCTTATTTCTCAACCAAAACATATGTTGTGGGTACTCAAAAGAACCGTCTCGATGAGACGGTTCTTTTGAGCACACAAAACATATGTTCAAACGGATGGATTAGACAATATTTAGAATTTTACGCTCAAAAATTGTTTATCTAAACCTAATTAAATTCTTATTGTTTTCTATTTACAGATGCAAGAAGAATTCGCCAGCTCTTGTACAAGGACCATATTAGACGACACAGGAATAGATTACGTGGCCGAATAAAGACGCACTCAACAATCTTCATCTCCAAGAACCATCAATCACGCTGTACATCGAAGGCGCCGTGGCTCATGAAAAATTATGCGCACTTGGCTTTAAGAAAAAAACTTTTATAAAAGGAATGACGAAAAACCTGACAGTCACTAGTTTTAAATGCACAAACTTAAATGTTAACTTTAAATACTTTCCAATTTCTTATGTGATTCTGATTAAAATGACACCTTTAAAAATCCTATATTCTGGTTGGTTTTGTGTTGCAAAACAGTGTGTTTATTTGTTTGACTCAAACTTCCCATTTTTATGTTTTATTATGTTGGTTGGACTATAATTCATAAAAATTGAATACTTGTTTAAATTCCAAAACATTTGTTGCTATACAGCAACTTTGAAAGTAAGATAATATCAAATGCATGCCCTTTCTCAAATGCATGCCCTTATCCATATAAATTGGATGCTTGTTGAAAATTCAAAACATTTGTTGCTATATATGGCATTTATGACCTTTAAGGGGACAGCAGCTTTGAAAGCAAGATAATCTCAAATGTATGCCCTCTCTCAAATGCATGCCCTTATTAAACTATGCAATCTGACGCAAACTCGATCAAAATCGATTAAAATAAACGTAGGTTTGTATAGTAGAGATTTGAAAACTATGAAGTGCAGGCAGCAAATTTCAGGCTGTTTGACGTCACACAACCCTAATTAAATATGCATAAACAAACTGACTAGTTTCCTGTTATTCATTTTAAATTTGCATTTTTAACGATTCTTCATTTGGAAAAAGTTGATTTTTGAAAGAATCTGTACCTTTTGCAATTTAATTGTGGATTTTATTGACAGAAGTTTGATCATAAGATGGCCAAGCCTTTCTTATTGTACATCCGATTTTGATCGAATTTGCTTCAGATAGGATGGTTTTAACAGGACTGGTATTTCAGAGAATTTCCTTTCAATCACGGTTCCTGCCCCCTTTAAACAAACAGTGTGGACCCAGATAAGATACTGCATACCGTTGCATCATCTCATTGTAGTCTTCATTGCTTGCTGAAATCTCCTTTCTATGATGTAAGGTATACTGAATTGAATTAAGACAGGACTGAGGTAGTTGGTAATTAAGACTTGGTTTACTGATGTACCAGACTCCGATATTATAAAACTGTTTCATGCTCAACTCTACTGAGCACGAAATTTCAACTGTTCATAATAACTAAAATACTGACAAATAATGACGTTTCTTGCTTTCAGTATCTCAGATGTAGTATGTATCATGCTAATAAATGTAAAAATGCCACCACTTGTTGGCATGTTAACATTTATGAGCAGGATAAATTCCGTGCTCAGCTGAGTTGAGCATGAAAAGGTTTTTTAACCTAAAGACCAGACCTTCAAATATCACGTACGTAATTGACAATTATTTTTCTAATTTCCCAACCAAAACAAATGTTGTGGGTACTCAAAAGAATCGTTGAGGCGATTCTTTTGAGCACCCAATAGATATGTTTAAACTAATGTGTAAGTAAATAATTACGAATTACGATAAAAAAGTTTGCATATCTGGAACCATGTTTGCTTTTTTATTTGATTCTTTACGTCCCGTCAACAATCTGTCAGTTTAAAAGGGACGGGTCTTCCTGGGTTGAACCAGTACTAAGCTAGGATAAATGTGTCTTGCTCAAGGGACACAACGCGGTGACGCGGTGAGGCTCGAACCCGCGGCCCCTCGGTCTCGAGTCAAGCACTCTACCACTGAGCCACTGCGCTCCCTATCTGGAACCATGTGTATAACTTTTATACTGGTTACTCTTAAAAGTGAACTATGATAAAAAGTGAAGACCTAGATGAAATGACGCATAATAGTTGGCAATCCGAATCGAAAAAAGATGCATATTTTTGGTTTTGTTGGCATTTTTGAGTACATTTGTTAGACCACTTTTAACATAATATTTAGCATGTGTACAAAGCCATTGGGGTGGATGCCAAGTCTGAATTTGAATATGAAGGCCAGAAATTAGGTCAAAGGTCATTGAGTGCAAAATGAGAAAATATGTACTACTGTAAAACAACTTTATATTTCTATATGTAAACATATTTTATTTCAAGCCAAATTTTGTATGCTTATAAGTATAAGTCTGAAAAACATTCAGAAATTTTTTTTTTATAACTAAATGTTCATATGTCGACTTTAAAATTGGGTCAAAGATCATCAAGTGCAATAATCGGAGCATTTTACATACTGTGTTTCTTTTTTTCTCTGGTCCAACAACAAGATGCTTTTTAAACTCAAAAAATGGTAGAAGTCTTTCAGAAGGCTTAAATTGACATGCTTATTATTAAAGAAACCCCTTTAGAAGCATCCTTTTATGGATTTTACAAAGACAAACATCATAAGTTTTGTGCAATTCTGACGGAAATTCTCCCTCAATTGGTCTAAACTGAGATATATCGGCTACTTAGAGAGTTTGCTGCACCTCTAAGAAAGTAAAATTATTTTCAGTTTGGGACATGTCTTGGGGCCTAAGAAACCCATAATTGAATAACTTTTCTGTGGTCATTTTTCTATCAATCACCTGTAATCAACGTTACCCTACTGGCATTGAAAATAACAGTACACACAGTACAAGGCTAATGTTGATTTATTTTAATAGTATAAGTGAAACAGTTTAAGCATTGAATGTTAAAACTAGACATAAAAATCAATTGCATACATCTTTGATTATCTTATTATATTCTGAAGCAATTCTGATAGAAACTATTCTGCTTTTTAATTATCTTAGACTAAGGTTGGTTGAGGTAAGGCTACCTGAGCCATAGAGGGTTACCTTAGCCATGTAGCAGTCTTGTAAAACATCTCAACATATTTCATGGTAACATAAACAACAAATCATTCGAACGTTAGTGATACTTTATTTTAAAGATCAGTTTACTGTTTTATTCTTTAGCATATAACAAAAACATGACTCCCAAAATTCACTAGTATGGTCAGCGATACGCATGTTACATTTTATACTAAAATTGCAGATAATGACTTTACAAATTACATCTATTAGAATAAACCATGATACATGACCTTAAATATACATGATATTGATCTATATTCTATTTGAAAATGTTCATTTTCATATATTTGAAGTTGTTTATAACTTTTAACTTGCAATGAAGTGAAATCAAGTAAATATTTAAATATGCTAATTAGTATGTAATTTGTACTGGCCCCAGATTCATTTTCTATTATTTACATTGCATTGGAATTGGCAAAATATATTTCATAATGAAATCAAATTATAACTATATTAACAATAATGGATCTTAAATTGCTGCACATATATAAACGAGGTAACGTAGGTAACAAAAGGTGCCTTACATAAATGGATAAAGGTAGTAAACTGTTGTTAGGCTTATAAAAAAGTTGGGTCTGCTCTCCACATTTCACCTACATATACTACACGCATTTTATTCTATATAAGACTTAATTTAAAAGAGTGCTATGGGTTGGTCTGCAACATGTGACTTTGGCATTTCCTGGTCCTACTCAAGTACTTTTTGTAATTTGCTTGGTTCTTTTACATTCATAATGCAGTTTTCAGATTTCTGCCAGTGGTACATAACGATAAACATGCAATCTACATCATAATTTAAATATTGACTTAATATCAATAATTTACTTAAAATAGCATGGCAATATTTCATACATCTAGTGGCAAGGCAGGAATTAAGGCAGGGGTAGTGCTGATTGTCTTCTATAACAGGTATAGGTTTTTGAAGACTGCAAATATAACATCGTCATACAGAACCAGCATGGTTTATGTCCAAATATAGGATGTTACATAGATCTAGTATTAAAGAGTTTCCTTGTATGCTGAATACTTTTAATTTTCACTTTTCACTGTTGACATTTACATTATAAAATTAATTTATCATCTGTCCCCATTAAAATCTTCTATGTTTTGTTGAACTAGATTTCATATCATATTGTAATGATGATTATCTTATTACATTCTGCAGCAATTCTGATAGAAACTATTCTGCTTTTTAATTATCTTAGACTAAGGTTGGTTGAGGTAAGGCTACCTGAGCCATAGAGGGTTACCTAAGCCATGTAGAAGTCTTGTAAAACATCTCAACATATTTCATGGTAACATAAACAACAAATCATTCGAACGTTAGTGATACTTTATTTTAAAGATCAGTTTACTGTTTTATTCTTTAGCATATAACAAAAACATAACTCCCTAAATTCACTAGTATGGTTTGCATCTCTGAAACTCACAGATTAAACTGAATCTTGAAAAAGTAGTGTCACACGCATCTGATTTCTCTGCTTTTCACAAGATAGTTTGTTTTTAGTTTTGTTTATGCAGTATTTCATTTTGTTGAGCATTTTGTAACCCTAGTACATGTTTTATATTTGTCCTATGAAAAGTGAGTTATGGTCTGTTTCTTGGTTTTAAAAGGTTTACCAAATTAGCTTATTGTGATAGTCTTAAGTATATATGCAAAACCATCAAAAATGTAAACAGCATCGCTAAAAACAGCTTGCATAAAGCATTTAAGCATAAACTTGCTCACTCTTGTACCTTTATCCTTGTAGATATTTGAAAAGACTAACACTGTTTGAGGACTGCCTTGTATATAGTGAAAGGAAAGTACATGTAGTTCAGTTTTATTTCAAGTGTAATGCCATATTAAAACTACACATTTCGAGTATGTTACCAGTCACATGTGCTATCCAATCTGAAATATTGCACTTGTATCTACGAGCAGTAGATGTATACATTAATGTTAGTCACCTATCCTATATGCAATCAATCCCTGTCTTAGCAAAGTAAGTAAGGCTGCAAAGATCAGGAATCGATACAATCAAGTACCACACCTGACCCAGGATACCAATGGGAAAGTGAAAAACTCACAGTTAGACACCACAAACGAGAGCCGAGAGGTCAGCCCTTTCCCAGCAGGTGGCCACAAAGCACATATAAACAAACGCGTACAAAGACATAGCAAACACAAGACAAAACAAAAACACAAAAGATCTACAAAAGAAGTACCGCCTTCGAACGGTCAGTAAGATATTTTAATGGAGGCCTTAAACCGGTTTAACGGCGTCAACCTCACCCTTAATTCAGATGTGGATCAAGCCACATAGATATTTGGTTTGCATGAAAGACCCCTAACTTATCAATGCATCATTTCCAAAAACATATAAATCAAGATATAACAAGGAGATAAAACAAAGATAAGGACTCAACAGTAAATAAAACTGAATACCGGAAGAAAAGAAATCCAACAGATAAACCCTGGTGGGCACAACAAACAGCCAAAGCATCAGGCCGCTACCATCTCATCAATAGATAAGTCTTTAAGTCGGAACCATCATATCGTCTAAAGTCCGACCCACCTGGGTGCAATTAAAGAGGAAAGCAAAGTTGCCAACCGTGATTGAGTTGACCACCAAGCATGCAGTCTGTTGCAATACATTAATGTTTTAGCCAATCTTTTTATAATGTCATGGTTAACAGATAGATTCTACACTAGAACAGGCAAGTTAACTGCCTTAGGATCTTATATACATCAAGCAAATCGGAGATGTTAAACCAATGGATTATGCTAGTAAATGCACATAAAAGTAATCATTTCAGGACACATTTATTCTAAATACTAAGAAATGACCCCAAACTGATGGAAAACTATGAACACAATCAAATCATCAGATGCTCCAATATGGTGAATGCCTGTGTTCCAAAGAAGTCACCAGACATCTGTTTGCTGGAAATTCAATTTGGAATAAAACTTGCATTGGCATTTTACAGTTAAAAAGACTAACATAAAGAAACACATGCCAATTACCTCATAGCATTTGATCTCTATCATCATTGCAAAAAAATGATAAGCAAAATATGTTTAAAATGATACTTAGAATTGAATTTATCGACACTGAAACAATTTCAATGTATAAAAAGTTGCGCTGTGAAAGACATAGCTATATATTTTATGGTATCTTAAAATTAGAGGTTACCTTTAATATCATATCTAAACTGCTTCTATATATGCAGGAATACGTTTACACAAGCAGCCTGACTTCAAAGAAATGCTGCTTTTGAATCCACATCATTTCATTAATATGTGCAAATGAAAGGACACCCCTACAATTAAATGTTTAAAGTTATATGGAGGATTGCCCTTAATGTCAGTGCTATTTCCATGATATACCCCACAAAAGTTAACACTGTTTCACTGGATGGTCATTGTTAGAAATGTACCTGTATATTAGCTTTATGTTATGTATGTTACCATCTGTAAACAGACCGATGTGAAGACCAATGTGAGGATATATTCCTTCCAGCATATTGTATTTACCATATTCTATCATAGTTTTAACAGGCCTGATGTTTTATGAAAGGAGGCTTGGTCTTTGTGTTTTCATGAAGCTATGCTTAGTATATGCAAATAGCAGGTAGTGGCCGTGTAAAACGTGTTTAACAATTACTCATAGATTGGAACAAACACAACAAATGTGTGAAATAAGAAAAGAAATATATTTTAGTCCTATAAGCATGAGATCATGGCCAAGTCCTCGTGAAAGCTGTAGCTAGGAAAATATACCTTTGAGAAATGACCCAATTTCAGATGGTAAAATGTAACGTATGTAACAACTTAAACACATCTTATGTATAAATGGATAGATAATTGCATAAAATGATGTATTCATACAAAGCATACAGCAAAAAAATTATTTCTTGAAATTAAATGGTTATTCTTAGTTGTATTACATTTTAATTGATTTTATACAGTAACGTACTTTACATGCATATTATGAATATTTGACAGCAGGAAACTTGGTAAATCATTGCTTTCCAAATATAATAGACACACACCTAGCAGAATAGCAATAAAAAATTCTTCCATTTGGATAGAAGGGAACTTAAAATTTGAATTTTGCCCCTATATAAATAAAATATTGCTACAATTTTCACCGATTTTGCACTTAAATGACCTTTGATCCAAACACACATCATGCCTAGATGATGCTGTTTGTTTATATAGCATGGCTGTATTATCCACAAGAGATTTTGCATTACTTTGAATCATAATTTTGGATAGCTAATTGATAAAAACGCTAAAATCTGACTTATATACAAGAATTTGCACTCAGTTGACCTTTGACCTAACTCTGGGACTTTGGGGCATTTCAGACTTGGCATCTACCCCTATCCTTCTTAAAACACATCAAGATACACTTTGAGCATGGATGCCAAAATGTACTCAAAAATGCCAACAGAATTTTTTTTTCAGGCTCTGGATGGCCAACTATAATGCGGCATTTCATCGGGTTATGCACTGTTCGCTAAAACAAAAAAAAAGATCTTCAGAGAAAGAAATACAATAATCTTTGGAAATTGTAACATGGGCCCCTCGATATATACAAGGGACCATCCCAGATGTATTGTATCAAACCTGAGGGAAGACTTTTGCATGGAGACCAAGGTCAAGGTCAAAGGAATGTCATACTATGTGGCTTTTAACGTAATTATGGATAGTTGCGATAGGACTGCCCATCGATTGACCCCATGGGATAAAAAAGCTACAGATCTTCATGAACATTAGCACATTTATTAGTTGATGTCAACCCTTAAAGCGCCAAGAAATAAAAATGCATCTGAATTGTCGTCTGCTGAAGTCGTCTGCTGCAAATAATTGCCTAACATTACTGACGAATTAAGTATAGAAGCAAACAGCGTGGACCCAGAACAGACTGAGCAGTCTAGTCTGGGTCCACACTGTTTGCCATAGAGGCTTCTTAAACATTTCAGTAGACGAGAAAAGCAGACGACTTTTGTTGCGATTGGCACATTAAGGGTAAGTATCAAAATTACACACTACAACACAAATATAAATATACTTAAGCAATAAAGATACGTAACAGTTGTTATATGATGTTTTGATTAAATTTCATCTAGAATGTGCTTACTGACTATTAATGACAGGCCGTGAATTGCTAAAACGTTACTTTAGCGATAAGATTAACGCCATATAATGAAAACACTTTAAAACACGTAAAAATGTGACGAGGACGTGAGAATGAAGATCACGAAACCCAATCTGGTTCATGATTTGTTACATGGCGTCACATCACAATGTGCAAACAAGGAAAGCATCGTATCAGGCGGAAAAATGTCAGTCAAATATTGCTTCAAAATCAGCTACTGGAATGCAAGGATACACAATGACAAGGAATAAGCATTTAACGTCACTTAAAGCCGTCGAGTTGAGGTCGTTGGTGCATTATGGGATTTATCTAACCTAAAGATAATAGGACATGCTTTGCCCCGCAAACGTTACCTTAAAGAACCCGTTGAATTGTGTCAGCGGGATGTTACATTGACGTTAGTCAAACTGAACACAGCACAAATATGCAAATGAGAACAACCTGTTATATGCGGCAAGTAAGCATTAAAATTGCTAACTGTAACCGAAACTTTGCCACTTGGCCATTCTCTCATCAGAAAAATGCGTAAACATTATGGTGCCTTTAAAGGGCAGAATAATGAATTTTACGTCATAATTAACATCATTCTAAAGTCAAAATTCCTGCAGTTTATGTGCTTTTATTGAATAAAACTCAAGAGGAATAGAATTTTACCGTATTTAACGCAAAAATTGGTCTGAGGTTAATTACGTTAAGCGTTTGAAATCATAGCGTAAGGTTGCAAGCTGATCATTTCCAGGACCCCCAAATTTATTCCAAGGGTTTTGTAAACAACACACCTATTTTTGATAGAAAAATGACTTTTATATGTTTTAGGAGATGATGCGTTGATAAGTTAGGGGTCTTTCATGCAAACCAAATATCTATGTGTCTTGATCCACATCTGAATTAAGGGTGAGGTTGGCGCCGTTAAACCGGTTTAAGCCCTCCAGTAAAATATTTTACTGACCGTTCCAAGGCGGTACTTCTTTTGTGGATCTTTTATGTTTTTGTTCTGTCTTGTGTTTGCTATGTTTTGTGCACGTCTGTTTATATGTGCTTTGTGGTCACCTGCTGGGAAAGGGCTGACCTCTTGGCTCTCGTTTGTGGTGTCTTCTGTGAGTTTGTCACTTTCCCATTGGTATCCTGGGTCAGGTGTGGTACTTGATTGTATCGATTCCTGATCTTTGCACCTTACTTACTTTCATTTAGGAGTCACCAGTATACGAAAGATCAATCTAAATGCACCAGCAAGGCTACTAGCTATACATACTTAAGGAATAAAGAAACGCAACAATCACTTCAATTCATTGTAAACATAAATGCAAGTCGGTTGTGTAGATGATGTTATTTCAAAAAAGCAGATAGTATCCTTTACATAGGTTAAGCCAGTGCGTCGATTACGTATGCCGGCTAGCATACACGCCCAGTAGAAAACTGGAAACACGGTCAAAAAATATTTTACTGGAGGGCTTAAAACAGTTACACTGCGCCAACCTCACCCTCAATTCAGATGTGGGCCAGGAAACATTTGTTCAATGACAACCAGTGAAAACCCTGATGAAAGTTCACACCATGAGACATTTCATCAACGTCTACACTGTTTGCTATGACATAAATGATCTTCAGAGTAAACAGTTTATTAGCAAATTAAAACCTATGGGCCACATATAAACAATGGACCTTCCCAGAAGGGCTAAAGCACCGCCTGGCCTCGAGGTTATAAAACTTGAGTACAGCCTCATACTAAAAAGAAAGTGCAATGATTGGTTGCTTGTGGACACGTGTCCGCGAGCAGCCAATCATTGCGTTTTAATTTGAGTATGAGAATGAACTCAAGTTTTATAACTTCGAAGCCTGTTCCCATACCTGATGACAGGTGTCTCGCACCGATTTTGTTACCGAGTCAATATATTTTTTCGTAACAATTTTCAGGTCCTTGGTGCTAAAAATTATAACCTTTCAGATAGGGAATCGACTATCAAGAAGGGTTTTACAGAGTATTCTCCTGTGTAAAATACCATTCTATGACCCTTAATTATCGTTACTTTGCCCATTAAGACATTTTTAATGAATGTGGCACAGTAAAATACCCTGATGTAACATCCCTAAAGTGTAGTTTATTGATTAAGTCAAATCATGGAATAAACGATTTAAACAAAAACTAGTAGCTTCAGGGATCATATCATTTTATTTTCTGGAAAAAGGAAAATATTGCAATGTCTTTTATTTCAGTTGTATACACTTACAATTAAATGATTGGGTAAAATAGAAGGTAAAATGTTTTTTTTTCAAAAATAAAAAAATGCAGATGTGTCTTCTGTTTAATTGCTGCATCAGAGTATTGACATTTTTTCATAATTTAAGACAAGAGAAGCTGCTATCTGCGGCAGGAAAATGCAAATACATTGAAGAAAGATGAGTGTTATAGCATAAAATTGGATGTCACAGCAAGGAAAACGAATAACTTTAATGTCAATATAGCTTTACAACAGACTCATTGAAAATGTGTATCAAGGGCAACGAACATAAAGTTAAAATCAAAATGCAATGTGCCATTTAAATCACAGTGTTTCAAGCGTTTAGTCAGATATTTCCTTGACGTAACAATTAGCTTTCCCTGATGTAACAACTGTATATGATTCTCCCTTGTGTAACAAAACCCTTCCTTGATGTTACAGTTTTTATCAAAATTTGATAATTATGCACCAGCTGTAATACGGAAACACTTTTTTCTCTATTAGAGATATCATTAAATTGCATCATTGTACATTAAAACTGGGATTCCCTACAAATGTCCAGCACATTTGGAATTTTAATAAGATTTTGAGACAATTATTTCCTTGATATAACAATACACTTTCCTTAATGTAACATGTTATTCGTGCTAAATGTCGTATTTTTCACTCTTTGTCAACGTGTTATTGTGCAAGATGGCATGTGTATTCAAACTGTTTTATTTCTCAAGTTTAGACAAATCAAACGGTAATTTACAATCAGATTCTTGAGATATTCCCTCATGTTACAAAGTAACTAAGGGTGCAAAGATCAGGAATCGATACAATCAAGTACCACACCTGACCCAGAATACCAATAGGAAAGTGACAAATTCACATTTAGACACCACCCCTCCTTGGTGTAACGCTTTTCCTTGTAACGTCACTGATTGTTACATTAAGGAAATATTTGATGTTATTCACTTCTAAATGTCTCAAAATATGCTTTCGTTTTCATTTTTCAATTGAATGTTAACCTTTCCACCAGTACACTAAATATTTTACTGTAAAAGCCAACCAGTAATAGCTTGTTGCATCAAGGAACTGTTGGAAATATATGCTCTTACCTGAAAATATATTTGTTAGTATTTATACGTTGGTCTTCGAACATGTTGTGGGGTTATCAGCCATAGTTTTCCAAATGGCGCTCTTCAAAATGGGGGAATTTATTCATTATCTACCAATGGAAGCACCCTTGTATTTGACAAAGTTCCACAAATTGTTACAGACAGAACGGATATTGGGTACATTTGGTTATGAAGCTAAAACGTATACAGTTTGTAGATATTGGATGTTTCAACATGTTATTTAACTCATTTATGAAGAAATTTGATTTAAGCATCATTCAGAACAACCACTTTCACAAAATCTTCTATATAAAGTGTTTGATGTGTAATAAAGTCAAGTTAGGGACAAGGAAAAGATGCTTATTCTGACACTTGATCATCATTATTCAGTATTTCCCTGTGCTTTAGAAACCCCCTTTTCAATGATATTAAGCTCAATTTGATACTAATCACATCCCAAAAATAGTACTTTGCTGCAAAAAATTATATTGACTCTACCCCAACGCATTTTGTTGATTCGTTTAAACTGTAACAAAATGCGGGTCCATTGTAACGCATTTTGCAACCTGGTGGCAAAATGCGTTACAGGAGGCACGCAATCTGTTACCAGTTAACACATTTTGAACTAGGGAACAAAAACAGGGGATATTGTAGATGCTATGTACAGTACATACGCATTTTGAAACCATATTTTCTGGGGCGGACTGTTTCATATGAAGATGATTATTTGGTGTGTTTCTTTATTAGTGTCTAATATAAAGTATTTCTATAGACAATGTTTATATTCCCCGTTGAAATCGCATCCTAACTATTACGTCTAGTTATGTCATCTTGTCAAAAAATAGGACGCCACCTAGCGGCAACCATTTAATACATCGCCTTCTGGCATTGACTTTACGACAACACGTTTTCATGAAAATGCAAGAACAATTATAAGTTTTTTCTTTTAATTTAACAAAGGAAATAATGGTCAATTCCAGCGGAATACAAAAAAACAGACAAAACGGGACCTCTCTTTTAGTTATTTCAGTGATTGACGAATGTAGAATGACGATTGTAGGTCACCCCTAAAGGGAAATTATTAAAGTACGATCGAAGTAAGTAAGTGTGCAAAGATCAGGAATCGATACAATCAAGTACCACACCTGACCCAGGATACCAATGGGAAAGTGACAAACTCACAGTAGACACCACAAACGAGAGCCAAGAGGTCAGCCCTTTCCCAGCAGGTGACCACAAAGCACATATAAACAGACGCGCACAAAACACAGCAAACACAAGACAGAACAAAAACATAAAAGATCCACAAAAGAAGTACCGCCTTGGAACGGTCAGTAAAATATTCCACTGGAGGGCTTAAACCAGTTTTACGGCGCCAACCTCACCCTTGATTCTGATGTGGACCAGGACACATTTGGGAAAGTGACAAAACACAACACACACGACAGCCAAGAGGTCAGCCCTTTCCCAGCAGATGACCACAAGGCTACAAAGAACAGACACAACATTACAACACACACCAACATGAAGCCAAACGAACAAAAATGATCCACAAAAGAAGCACCGCCTTGGAACGGTCAGTAAAAATAATTTTACTGGAGAGCTTAAACCGGTTTAACGGCGCCAACCTCACCCTTAATTCAGATGTGGATCAAGTCACATAGATATTTGGTTTGCATGAAAGACCCCTAACTTATCAATGCATCATCTCCTAAAACATATAAATCAAGATATAACAAGGAGATAAAGCAAGGATAAGGACTCAACAGTAAATTAAACTGAATACCGGAGCAAAAGAAATCCAACAGGTAAACCCCGGAGGGCCCGACAACAGCCAAAGCATCAGGCCCCTACCATCTCATCAACCGATAAGTCTTTAAGTCGGAACCGAGCCTGCTTTTAGTTGCTTACTGGGAATGTGGGAAGTGTACAGCTCTAGAGCAGTAGTCAAAGCCCCAATCGCACAAAATGAAAAAGAAGTTGATTGAAACGTTAACGTACTACGAGATTACTTTCAGCTGTATACATGGCGACACGAGGTTTAACTCCAGAGGCACCTATCCTACCCTACTGAGAGAAACACATAAGGAGTTCAGATCAGTCTGCACATTGCTAAAAATACATGTAACATCCTTGCTTCCAAAATACATGTAGGACTGTTTGATAAAAAATAATTTTCTTACTTCTCAACCAAAACATGAGCTGTGATAATTAACCATATCTACATTGATTGCTGGCTACCAGTCTACAGGTGGTCAATAATGTAAATACAGGTGGTCAGCCATTTCCCTGCAGGTGACCACAAGGTTGCAAGGAATAGACAAGACAGTATGGCAAAGACATATATGAAACACAGATAACAAAAGGATCCACGAAAGAAGCACCGCCTTTTTATGCTTAGTATAAAATTTACTGGAAGGCTGAGACATGTCGACGCCATCACTGATGTGGATCAAGATTCATTGATGTTTGATTCGCATGAAATATGTCTAGCTTATCCATCCATCATCTCCTAGTACATACAAATGAGAAATAGAAACCTGTGAGCGTGCGAATTGCATGTTGTCTGCACGTTCTTGCAGCATCATAATGAATTAATTCATTAAAAAACCTACCTTATGGGTTAAAATCATCCGAATTCCAACTCATGTGAATAAGAACAAACAAGAATAACATATGATGTACACTAAGTAAATATCTACTGCCCTATTATAAACTCGGGAAAATATAACTGAGCTACTAAAACTACCCAAGTATAACATGATATTTCATGTTATAGTTTTTCTTACACTGACTTAGCTAAGAACCGTTCTCAATCAAAAAACAGAGCCAAATAAAATATCGAAGTGAACCTTAAACCAAATTGAATTGCCTAGAGCAGACTCTAGAACTTGACTTATTCCAAACCAGAATCACAAATAATCAGAAACAAACACAGAACAGAGCCCCACACTGAACATGTATATTTCTATGTCAATGTGGCCTTTATAAGCATGGGACGTACCGACGAGGATGATGTTATTATTTGTCCCCACTGAAAAACAATGAACCAAACTTAACCAGGAACCAAACAACAAACTAAACCAAAGTTTTACAAAAGTTGTGAACGTTGCACTTTCATCATTATCCCTGCATTGTGTTACTAAATTTATGCGTCAAAATGTGTTGCACTGTAGACCCGCATTTTGTTACACCTTTAACTCGTTTTGTTGCAGGGTAACAAAATGCGTTGGGTAGCTTACATGGCTAACTTAAAAAAAGTTCCAGTTTCATTGCAATCTTTTAATGGTTGTTTAGACTTTTGCAACTATTCTAAACCTCAAGAACCACAAAACTTTAGTGAAAACTAACTCTGCTAATTAGCACCAGCAATACATTTCAAACAGCGGCTATATTAGATATTAGAACCGGTGTCCAGCAAAATGTAAACGTTGGCATCTCCTTGTACATACAAATGAGATGTAGAAACCCAGAACTTATAGAGAAACTGAAAATATCGGAGAGAGGAAGCGCAAGTGGTTGAGCGAGTGTTTTGAGAAGTCGATTATTTATAAGATCAGGTCCAGCAGCTTTGCCAATAGCAAGTTATTTTAATGTGTCTCTAACCTCTTCAGGTGTAATAATGATAGAATCAAGTTTGTATGTGGTATTTTCACTGTTTGAGGCAGGGATGCTTGGCTTTCATCTTACAGAGTTTGTACAGTGAAGAAGGTGTTTATTATATATTTGTTTTATCCTTTTTCTTCAGTGTAGATATGTCCATTCTTATCAATGGTTGTATGACATCAACCTGATTAGGTTTAATAAATGTGTTTTAAAGTGTTCCACCAGTTCTTCTGTTTAATGTTATGACTTGTCAAATTTGCTGTGAACTTATTTAATACTTCTTTATTCGATTTAGGAATTCCCCTTGTTACTAATTTTTTTAAACTGTTTATATGTTTCAAAACGGTTAATGTTGTTAGATTTCTTGTATCTGTCGTATAGTCTTTTCTTTTTCCTTATGAGTTTCTTGACGTGTGTTATTAACCAAGCGGGGTCAGTTTTACGTGCATTTATTAACCTGTTTGGTACATGATTATTTGCAAGAGCAGTTGTTCTTTCAGTGATGTTTTTCTGCGTAAGTGTTGATGTCTTCCCTTTTTAAAAGTTTGCCAGTCAGTTTGAGCTAGATCATTTGAAAATGCTTGGTAGTTACCCCTATCATAGATGAATACCCTGCATTTGAATAAAGGTGCTGACGGTTTACTAAACGTTAAAACACAGAATACAGGGCAATGATACCTTCTGTTTTGCTCAAGAAATAGTTCGCCAACACCGTTTACTAATATAGTGTAGATGGTAAGGATTAAGTCAATGAGAGAAGAGGAGTTTTCCGTGAAATGTGTCGGTTCATTAATAATCTGTTCAAAGTTAAAATTGCTGACTTTAATATCTTACTTTTCGGCCTAAGTTATCTTTCAGAATGTTGAGGTTAAAATCACCTGTTATCAAAATATTGGAGATATTGGTTTCAAAAGTAAGCCCTATTGAGTCTCCAAAAGTTGATAAGATAGCATATGTCGTGTTTGGGGTCTGTAGTAGGTACCTACGAGTTGTATTTTGTTTTTGATAGAAATTTCTACCCTAGGCACGCAATATTACGAATATAAACCGAAATTCTACAATGATGATCACCTGGTCTGTCCCTTCTTAACAGTTTAAAGTAATGCATTCTTATATCATCATCTGCAGTTCTACCAAGAATACATTAAGTACATAAAGGTTTTTAGTAAAGAAATTATAAAAATAAGGTTATTTCAAATATCTAAGCCAAGTTGGGAAATGTCTGATCTAAAGCGAATCAGTTTATACTGCTACTGGTTAGAAAGCCTGGAAGGGCCATTTCTTATTTCTAACTTCTTACTTCTAACTTCGATGTTTCTATGTTTCTATGTTGGCACGTATGTTGGCATGTATGCTTGCGTACATGCGTGCAGACACCCATGTCTCTCTGCCTGTCCGCCCGTCTAAAGTTTTCGAATTATGTAGTGACTTCAGGCATTTGAACATTTTTGTTTCTCATTGCTTTATCTTAAAGAGAACTCTGACTATATGACTTGAATTGCTTTCTGCAAAGTAAGACTCAAAGTAAGTAACCCATTGTAGATATAAAACACACAGAAAAACTTAAATCCCCCTGTAGGTACTATCCCCTTGATTACTTTGTTGGCATGCTGGACTTTGAAGCCATATGGACGGGGCTCGATTCATAGGTGGGCACCTATTTTTCAGTCTGCCTTTATTCTTCCCTTTTTAGCGTATTATTTCTGAAGTACTTCATACTGGCAAAATAAAATAACAAAAACACATAAATTATCATTCATGAATGTTTTATATTGAATTTTGCACGCAATTTGTGGGCTCGGGTTTATATTGAGCCTTCCTGAAAGAAAATTAGCATGGTAACCATCAGATCGTTTTGTAAAAGGAGAAACTTTTGCATATTCTTGCTACGTTGGAAGCTTATAAATGTTGGTGTCAAACTCAAAGACAGTATTGATGTTTTGTCGGAGTGAGGGTCGTTCAAAATGTGCTACGACAGTTAAAAGGATATGAACGAAACGATAAGAATCGACCAGTAAAAATATCTAAGCCCTCTGGTGGCTGCGGCTGATATATGTTCTAAGGATCTGTTATCGTTAGTTGATTGCTCATTGCAGCTCCCATCACGTGCTTTGGGGTTTGTGTTTGGTCCTGGTTTTGCAGTGACGGAACCAGAGGGGGTTCAAGGGGTTGGCTTGATCCCTTCCCGCCCCTGGTTTTTAAATATCCTATTAAGAGTGTCTCAGTGAAACCAAAGTATTAACCCACACCTTTATATATATGAACCCCCTTTCCAAAATTCCTGGATCCGCCCCTGTTTGGCTATGTAGTATTTTTTATGTTCTTTCTAGTTTGTAATTATGTCACTGAGTAAAAGCGAGAGGTGCATTAACTCGTTTTTCATTTGTTTGGATATGCTTTTTGCGTTTCACTATGATTTATTTTACACCATGCAGTGGTGTTTTTTTTTAAATACATTGTTTTTACATACCAGCGTACAATCGCTTTCCTTTGAATATCATTCTGATATGAGTTTGCCCCCATATTTGTCAAGTTTTTGTTTATAGAAGTTCTTTCAAATGTAGGATTCATTTTCAATTTCAAAAATTCGTTTTTACCAACTTGCTTTTAGTGAATAAAGAAAGTGTTCTAGATATATCAATCTGAGTACTCAATTTTTTTATAATCTTGATATAATCTAGTTCTTCGAATGTTGTCTGGTTTTGAATTCCATATGAATGAAAATATTTCAGAATTTAACTTGTTAATTATTTGTTTGGTAGGGTCAGGTAAAACTGCAAAAGAATATACATTGTATTAACTTTGAAAATCAAATGTTTTACTACCTTGATTTTACCCATTAATGTCAACTTTCTGTGGCTCAAGCGTCTCAAACAGTTGCTAAATTACCTGGTTTGTGATACGTGACGTGATTGTGTTATTTTCTAGTCATACTCACTGTTTTTATAATTGGACATCACTAGTCTGTTACAAAAAGTTATTCGTAGTTGTAGGTTTAAAATATTATAGCATCGCGGACTATTAGCAGAATAAGAAAGGCGGCAAAGATCAGGAATCAATACAATAAAGTACCACGCTTGACCCAGAATACCACATGGGAAATTGACAAAAACACTATTAAATATCACAAACTAGAGCCAAGAGGTCAGTCCTTTCACAGCAGGTGACCACAAGGCAGCAATGAACAGGCGCGAAAGAACATAGATAACACAAATGAAGACCTTTTCAAATTATGTTGCTTTGTTAGAATACACACAGAGTGGCAAACACATCTGATCCAGACCAAGCCCGACGTCTTGTCGGGCCTGATCTGGGTCCAAAATCCAATGTTTGCAATAGTTATCAGCAGACAATAGAAGTATCATATACAGTAAAAGAGCTAGCCATCATGCTTTCTCCTAAATTAACTAGTAGATAAGTCGAATTTTACCGTGAAAGAGATAGTCGCTTAGGCTGTATGCTACAAAAACTACTATGCCAACACATGACGTATTTCGGAAAGAGTAGGTTTGGTCTGTTAAATATATTCAAGCCTCATGGTGGCCTAGGCTGCTGTCCGTTCTAAGGCGGTGATTCTGTGGTTGTTTACTTATGGTTTCTTGTTGCTCATACTGTGTAACGAATATGTTTATGTTGTGTCATTGTTTTGCGGGATGGTTCTTCGTGTCCTTTCTAGCTTAGCAATACTCTTGTTGAGGAAGAGTGAGCTGCTTGTTTTATTTTCATTCACAATACGCTGTTGCTGTTTGTGTTCTGTGTCTCGTCCTCGCGGTATCATGGGTTGATCTGCGATCTGTGATATAGGCATTTCCTAGTCATAAATAGTAAGGAAGTATGATCAGGAATACTACAATCACAAACTGCAGACAACCCCATGGCACCGTGAGGAAGAACCTCACTTAGTTTATGAGTGCCTAGCTTCCACAAAATACACTGCATGCTGTTGATGTCATATCGCTAAAATCGTTTTAGATATATCATGTTTGTCCACCTGTACGGGAGATAATCCACTTACAGGTGGACAAAATATGGTATAACTTACATATCACTGAATTCCACTTTTAAAATAAAAACATTGAACGGTATTAGAATCTACCATGGGTGAGGCAGGCATAAACACACCCACGTCGCGTGGATTATTTTTAAAATAGATATCACGAGGATTGCCGAGTGACTGAAATAGGTCACTGCGTCATATCTATGCTGGAATACTCCGAAAACGTCACAATAGTGTGGCACATGAAGTCACCAATGTTACAGCTTGTTACTATTCCTAAACCATTTGAATTTACCAACTCAGCTAAAGGTCAAGTTAACGCTCTTTTAGCAGTTTCTTATTACGTATCAGTGGTATACAATATCTAGTAGGCACTTTCGTCATCTACTGCTGATAACCTTTGCAAGCAGTTTGGCCATGATCCAGACCAGGGCAAAGAGAACGTCGGACCTGATCTGGATCCAAACCTATTTGATACTCTGATTGTATTCCTGAAATGTATTTTCGAAAAAGTGGATTTTTTAATAAAGCAAATCAGCAGACGACAAGTAGGCAATAGTTAACAACGCCAAATAATTTGAGCGATGTTGTATATTAAATGGGCCTCGACGCGAGAAAAACTGTCTTCGGGGGTTTGTGAACAACAATGACGCAGACCAGCCTGCACATCCGCGCAGACTGATCAGCGCCTTTGTTGTTCGCTTATTGGAAACTATCATATCTAAACTTACTTAAAAAAAACTTCAATTTTCTAGCTAGTCTCTGTAACTGAGGAGATTGGTCTGAATCTCGTTTTGTCAGACATCCCGAAGACAGGTTTTCTCGCGACGAGGCCCATTAATAGAACACAACTGAGGCCAACCAGGAGGGTCAGTAAAAATAATGCATTGATCGCTCCAAATCCCTGAAAATAAGTTCTCAGCCCCCTAAAAGTATTTGCCTTTGCTCCCCAAATCCCTAAAATTATTACTACCCAAAATTATAAGCCAATTCTCCCTAAAATGTGTTTTTCTTTCCGTAGGACTAAATTCACATACTTAAAAACTATGAGCGCATGACTTAATGTTCACTAAATATTTTGCGTTAAACCTGTAAATATAGTGTTTTAATAGCCATGGAATATATGCCATATAATTTATTAATGAAATACATGATATAGCTCAAATTATGGGCCTATCCCATACTCGTGCTAGGGGGGTCTGGGGCACGCTTCCCAAGAATGGTGCAATCTGATACATTCTAAGCGTTCCAAAGTATGTTATTAACAACCTAAAAATCAACAATTTTAAGGATAATAAATCAACAACAACCAATGTTATTTGCCAAACATTCCTCCAATATCAATCGAGATGTGCATTAAGATATTTACATTTGACAAGGGGGTCTGGGGTGCAAAAGCCCCCAGAAGCCAAATATTCTTTTTTACAAAAAAAACAAGGAAAATGGCAGTTTTTCCTTTAAGGTGATATTTTTAAAATTTCAAATTTTCTTTTTGGTAGGGCTCCCTATCCACAAAACTATGAGATTGCTCCCCAGCTCCTTGAAATAATTACCAGTGCTCCCCAGCTCCATGAAAATAAACAACCCTTCTCCCCTTCTCTCCTTCTCCCCAGATCCCCAAGGCCCATCGTTTCCACAACTGGTCTTTTTTCTGGCTAGTCAGCAATGAATGAATCTTAGCAGGGTGGCTTGGGTCATATCTTTCAAGATGCTCATTTTCGTGGCGGCACCTGTATGATACTAACCCTTAAAGCGCCTGCAAAATACAACTCAAATTGTCGTTTGTCTGCCGGATATATTTGCTAACATTATTGACTAATTAAAGCATAGAGACAAACGGTGGGAACCCAGATCAGTAGGTGACTGATCTGGTTCTACAATGTTTTCAGACCAAGGAGCGCCTTGAACATTTCAACAAACGACGAAAGCGGACGACTTTTGTCGTAAGCTAAATGCCACGGTACATGTAACAATAAATGAGACAATGTTCAACCCATATAAGCCTAGCGTCCTTTTTGTTGGACATAGGCAAACAGCGCAGACTCAAATCAGACGTCACAGAACGCGGCGTCTGATCAGGTTCTCCACTGTTTGCTTACAGAGAGTTCTATTGTAATTTGAATTAAAAAAAATGTAAAATACCACCCAGCAGCCCTTAAAACGGGAATGGACGGGTCCAATTGTTAACAGTTCGGCTTAAATGCTAAAACTTTTTAACTCTTTGCTTTCTCAAAATTACACAGTGTATATTTGAATGCTTTTTTGTCATTTGCTGATTTCTATTTTCAAAATCAACTTTTTGAAAAAGTTCTTTCAGGAATACCTTCGGAGTGTCAAACAGTTTGGATCCAGATCAGGCCCGACGTTCTGTCGGGCCTGATCTGGATCCAAACTGTTTGCAAATGTTATCAGCAGACGACACTTGCAGGAAAAGAGCCAAAGTCATCTAGAAAAATAGTTTCTTTCATTGGCACGAATATTCTGATTTCCTTTACTTTATTGTGTCACGATAATTGCTGGTCGCACCTTTGCGAATGCAGCTTTTGTCACCCCAGTCTCTAGAGATTAAATTAATGATAAATTTTCTTGAAATCCAAATCATTACAATCCTTAGTGTTAAAAGAGCAATCGCACATTAAAATGCAATTGTAATAAGACCTTCTTTCACATTAAATATTGTGCATTGCTATAGATTTTTGTTGTTGCTGTGATTATTCATCGGAAAGTTTACATTTTAGTGGCGATCATCAACTGTTCTGCCACGATACATACCGTGTGCTAATTTGGGTCGACAGAGATGAGAGTTGTATATATAATTGAAGGTTTGTTTTCTTGCGTTTTCGCTGAATTAACTTTCGAAGATAACCCGTTACAGCACCAGAAACCTTATTTTTCCTGCAACTAAGCAGATAGAGCAATACTAGGGGAAAACGAGATTTATCAGATACGAGTCCCACCACATGAAAACACGTCTATTATGTTTATTATATATCCATTTTAAAATGTAATTGTCATACAATTGTAAATCAATATGACCCAGGGTGTCAGTAATTCCTACTATTTACATGTGCCGCCATCCAAGATCAGAACCAGTCTGCACTGTAATGAAATAAAATAAAAACTCCCACAGCATATCATTCAAATTGGAAATCTTCAAACAACAATTTTCTTTATGGAAACAGTTTCAATATGCCCCCAAATTAACCTCATAGGAGTCATTTCCATGATTGTTTTCTCATTAACAGTGTCGTCGTTTAGTTCATATCTGTTATCTTAATTTAAAAGTATACCGCCCCCTTTCAGGACAGGCATAAAGTCCTTTCCAGACAGTTGAATTCGAGTCCGTTGGAACACCTGGCACGTCCCTACCCAGCCTTATGTCCCCATGCACAGTAAACATGCATATAATGGAAGTTAATCACATCAAAGGGAGATTATCAGTGTCGCGATATTGCATTTCAATACAATAAGATTCGTCCATCTACGAGCAAATTCTCCCTTTGATGTACGTTCTGAAAGGAAAGACTCCCATTGTTTGTTGGAGTTCTGTGTTTGTCTTTGTTTTTTATGCATTACTTTGTGTCTATTCTATTTTTGCGATCATTTTGAAGCGGAAGAGAAAGCTGGTTGCTTTGCTATTATCGTCTAACAGATGTTTTGTCACTAAAAACGTCCTGTGGCTCTTCCTCGCGGAGCAATGTGTTGGTCTGCACTATGTGATTGTGGTATTTCCTGATCATACTCACTTACGTTTTAGTGGTAAAAAGCAAGTTCAGCTATTTTACTTTCAATACTTTGAATATTATAGCTGCTGACCAGATTATGTGCATGCGTATTTGGAATTGCCCCTGTACTATTCGTACATACATGTAGTTTAAAACGATTATATAATAGGACCTCGTCGATGAAATACCAGCGTTTCTTGCATACAAACAGCAAATACGCAACCTAGCCTGCTTATCGGTATTTACAATTGTAACCACTGAGTTAAAATATAAGCGGGTATTGTAAATAATCCATCGGCGGAAAATTGAAGGGCTCTTGTATTTTCTGGTAATCGCATGAGCTGACGTTTGCACAACTTTCCAGGTCAAATGACCATACTCATACTTAGAAAACGGCAGCATTTGGTGTTTTTGTTTGTTTTGTTTTGGGTTGTTGTTTTTTTTGCCTTTTGGGGTGATGCAGTTAGAGTGGTATTACTTCACCTGACCTTGAGTAATACATGTATATCACAAATTTGGAAGGAAATGTTCTTTAGGCAACATGCAGTACTATGAAAACTATTACAGACCTATAAAACTAATTCGTTCAAACAACTAATATTTATGTCTCAATTAGCAAGTCTTGGAAGTCTATTAAGTGCTCTAAACATTGCTATCAACCTGCTGGTCATAGAGTCACTGGAGATTAACAAAATATTACTGAATCAAGAATTCAATATGTTATATGTAAAGGACCTAAATACAGATGACTTCAAAATAATTGTGAATAAGCATGTTACAAGTATGTTGAATCTAATGCTGTAAATAGTTGGAAATTAAATATGTCATATATATTATTGATAATAAAAAATCATTATGTTGCAACAATTTAGATACTCGTCCGCCTAAACCTTAATTCACTTTTAGAAATGTGAAGAACGGGGTCCAGAAATTCCATAAGGAGTTTGTTTTAGCACCTACATATACGGCTGCTAACAATCTTGTGGTCGTTTGAAAACTAAACTACATTAACACCTTAAAGCAAGACCTTGTCACTGCTAAATCAACTATGAGCATAATTTGCTTGATGAATGGTATGTCCATGATAGGTATCAGTACCAAATGGCTGCTTAGTTTGGTGTATTTGTTAATGGGGATCATAGCAAACTACCTAATTATACTGACTAACCTAAACTTCATAAAATACCATATAAGTCAAGTTATATCGCTAATCCTAGTTCATAAACTACTACTGAGTTGTCTATAAAACTTCTTGCCTTTCTGCGATTGAAACAATGTTACTAAATATTGTGAACAGTTTATGAGAGGATTGGTAAAATCTTTTTTGGTCTATTAAATTCAAGTGATATTCCAAACATAAATGTTTTTGTTATGCTATAAGTGCCAAAGTTGACGTTAACGTAACGCAGTCATATGACGTCTAACGTCTTAGCTTGTTTGGTATGACGTTACCTTCGTTTACAACGTATTTTACGCATTCTAACACACCTCGCCTATAGAGCCAACGGTAACAATTTGTGATAGATCAGACAATAATTCACAGCTAAAGTGTGTGATAGCTAACGTCACAGGAAAATGACGTCATTCGTGGTGTTAGACGGTGTAACGTCATTTTTACGCTTGAAAGACGTTACAATTACATGTAAACGTATGCGACGGAGTCTAAATATTGGCGGGAGTCCTTCAGTGCAATGGCGGAAAGTTGGAATAGGCTGAAGACTTCGAATGTGTTTTCGTCGTTTAGTGTGTGTTAGAATCGAAATAGATCAGCTCCAGTGCGTGAATTGTTATGTAATAATTCACTATTTGTCGATCAGTTGTACGAAGATAAATCACTCACGCTGCGCGCTCGTGATTTGATCTTATTTACAACTGACCTCCGGCAAACAGTGAATTATTACTCAACATTTCACTGCTGGAGCTTATCTATTTCTTAATTAGAGTCATATATAGAAAACACACATCTTTCTTGTCTTTATTCCCATTCTAAGACAGTTAAATAACATCTAGTTTGTCTAACTCTGATTTCTCTACTCTCTTTACTATATTGCCTCATAATCTAATCAGAGCAAACTAACTGAATTAATTGAACTAACTTTTAATAACGATGGCTCGTTTTATTTTGCTTGTAACGAGAAACACGCTTTTTTCCACTTCTTAACAACACAAAATATATACTTTGATTGTCTTCTTGGTGTCATGTGACGGTTAGTTTTCTGTGACTCTTCCTCACACTGCCATGGGTTGATCTATGGTGTGTGATTGTGCGATTTTCTGATCATATTAACCCGTTTCTATGGAACGTGCTTACAGTATTACCCAATTTCATGTCACATCCCTTTTTCATATAAGGAATAGCGTTATAAAGAACAATACTATGGTGTGTAAAATAACACCATAATCATGTTTTTCTTAAATCAGTCGTTTCAGCAGATGACGATGTTGCAGGGAAACGAAGCTTTTTGTAGTTGTATTAAATCTATCAGAAAAAATTGAGTCTTGATAGACTAAAACCTTACTATTTTCAAAAAAAAAAGTAAGTGAATATGACCAGGAAATACCACAATCATACATTGCAGACCAACCCACGGCACCGTGAAAAAGAGTCAAAGACCACTAACAGTGACAAGACATCAGGAGAAAAATAAAGTAAAGCAATCAGCCCTCTTCCCTATCAAGATGAACTAGAAAGGACACTAAATACTACTTTACAGAACAATGACTAAACAGATTCCCAGAAGAGAGAGAGAGAGAGAGAGAGAGAGAGAGAGAGAGAGAAGACAAGTCCCTCAGTTTCCTCCAATTAAATAAAAGCAAAACCCACTTATTAACTCTATTCCTGCAATAGTGAAATGTCAAGCTGATAATACAGATAAGCATGATAGTCTACGTATTTGCTTGTTATCTCTCGATGGGGTCCTACATTTATCATATAATCTGTTAAAACCATGTACGATAAGTACAGGGGCAATTCCAAATACGCACCCGCATGATCTGGTCAACGCCTATGCTATTCAATGTATTGAAAGTAAATGGGTGTACATGCTTTTACACCACCTTTACCAACTTTAGCATGACTTATATCGTGATGTGTATGGTCTACACTGATGTAGGTGGTATAAAATAGTTATACCATGTTTGTCCACCTGTGCGTAAGATAATCCACTCGCTAAAGCTCAGATAATCCACTCGCTAAAGCTCGTAGGTTATCTCCACGTACATGCGGACAACCCATGGTATAACTATTACTTATTCACTTATTGAATATCAAAAAAAGGTTTGTGTAAGTCTTTCCAGTCACAACGTACATCAAAGGGAGACTACTGAAATCAGCTGTGTTACTCTTCAATAGCGCCCTTTTTCAAAATAAGGACTATGGTAAAATCTGTCTTAAGCGGCCACTTAAAATAGACAAAAGGGTCTTAATGGAAAATGGTAGCTTTATGAAGGTCGACAGTATTGCAGAATGCTCTAAAGGGCAACATTCTGCAATACGTTTGACCTGTATTTAGCAATAACCGGTATAGTAAACCAATTTCTGGTGGCAGCTTAAGACTCGTTTTACTGTACTCTTAAAGTAATAAAATTGCTTGCAGATGAAGCGATTTTTTCTTAAATAGCAGTTCCTTATGGTATATGAATATGAAAACGCCACACTGGTAATCTCCCTTGGATGTATACAACTTCCATTACATGCATGCGTACTGTGCATGAATGTGTGTGTGTGTGGGGGGGGGGGCACATACTATATGTAAATAGGGGTTGGTAGGGACGTTCACAGTCTGTCTGGAACGGGGTACTTCTTAACGGAACAATGACTGAACAGATTACAAGAAAAGAGAGAGAAATTTAAACCCCGTTTAGCTTTGCTTAGAAAGACAAGAGTCTTTCACTTTTCCTCTGATTAAATAAAAGCAAAACCTGTTTCAACGTTAAAAATCTCTAAGAGGTTCAAATATAACTCTCTGTTAAGGAGTTCATTCATGTCTTGAAAGGGGTGGTAAACTTTTAAATTTAGATAAAAGAATCGCGAGTTTGATCCCAGCCCAGTCCCATACTTTCGCGGCGATTGATCATGAAATAACTTATATGGCGATTCTCCTCTTTCTGCTGATTCAAGAAGGGCTGTTGTCACTTACAAACAAAAGTATGTGCACGAAGTACTGGTTAATTGCACAGTCAAGCTTGCCCAGGAAAAAGTGGGGCTAGGTGCACTGACCGTCTCGACATGACCATAACTGTTGACTGGGACGTAAAGCATGAGATCAAACAAAAAAAAGATAAAAGAAATAAACTAAACGATAACACTGGTACAGGTAATGAGAAAAAAAATCATGGAAATAGCTCCTATAAGGTCTATTTGGGTCATAAAGGAAATTGTTGTTTGAAGATTTTTTTTTTCTTCCAACATCGCTCAAATTATTTGGCGCTGTTAAAAGATACGATGTCCGTAAAAATGAGAAATTTAAGTGCAATACTGGTCAATCAGATGGACACTTTGATATTATCAATAAGAACATAATGACAGAATTGGTGGTACGGTGTATCCCTTTTTAAACGATTATCAAAGAATACACAGGAACTGAAAATGTAGAGTGTGTCAGTTTTCTGGGCCAACACCAACAAGTTTCGGTCGTTTAGGCCTCATCAGTGACACGCTAATGGTTTTATAGTTCAACTATGGACTTCGTGATTCCAAAGGACTAGGACATAATAAAACACTATAGTGAAGGGCTGGGAGATGTTTTACCGCTGTCGCCGTTTTAAAGCCGTTTTTCGCCAACCAGAAAATATGTAAAAGAATTCGTCAAAATTTATCTAAATAATGATTTTTTCAATTCGCAGGTTTCAACAAAATACTACTATTTTTGTGTGATAAAAAGAGGTATTTAGTATTCGCTAAAGATCATTAACGCGACATTTAGCTTAGAAAAAGGATTGGAAAACTCTCCTCGATAAAGTGTAACATTTATAGCTCCAAGTGCCAACTTTCTTGACCGCTTCACATTATATTCCAGCATGGATATGACGCAGTGATCCACCGCCTGTCACTCGGCAAGCCTTCTGACACAAATCTAAAATATGAGGCGCTAAAATATATTTTGCTGATTAAACCTACACCCAGGATTCTGCAGTTGTTACATTACATAACTGTTCAGCTAGCATAGAGGCTCCAGTAGGGTATTTTACTGACCGTTCCAAGGCGGTACTTCTTTGTGGATATTTTATGTTTTTGTATTGTCTTGTGTTTGCTATGTCTTTGTGTGCATCTGTTTATATGTGCTTTGTGGTCACCTGCTGGGAAAGAGCTGACCTCTTGACTCTCGTTTGTGGTGTCTAACTGTGAGTTTGTCACTTTCCCATTGGTATCCTGGGTCAGGTGTGGTACTTGATTGTATCGATTCCTGATCTTTGCACCCTTACTTACTTTCCTAACATAGTCGACGTATCTTCAAAGACAACAATCAAATTTTATCAACGAACTGCGAACAAAGAAAATAGACAAACGGAGCTGAAGAAAACCACTAGATCTAGTTGGGGCAACGTTGGCCCATTCAAATTTTACCATGCACTATCCTACCGTTAGTTTAAACATTCTAATTTAAAATAACACACACATAATTATAGAACACACACACACACACACACACACACACACACACACACACACACACACACACACACACACACACACACACACACACACACACACACACTATAAAGGATTAGAAAGAAAGCAGAGCTTATAAAGTGCTTCTGCTTGTTATGTTTTAGCGGAAGTTGAATAATAGTTTTGCATAATGAGCGGTGGATATTCATCTGAACAAGAGTACAGATACAGAAAAAACAACAACACAAAACATACAGTTTTGTGAAAACAAAATGATTAAATGGAATAATAAAATAAAGTGATAACATCATCAACCGTTAAAATTTGCCGATCCGTTTTGTCATTGACTCCGAAGCCTTGCTCCACGTCGTATAATGTTAGAGAAAACATAGATATATCAACAATATTTGGTTTTATAACTAGGCTTGTAGCCTTAACAATGCGAGATTCTTTTTGCGAATTACAAGGAATGATCCGAAAATTCTGATCCTGGAGTGATATTTCAGTAACCAGGAATGCAACATGCCTGAAAATTGTACCAAATATTAATATATTCTTTGTCTATACACAGCTCTGGCAAGTTTTATGTAACTTGAAGGGGCGACCGGAAATCTACCCTGAAACAACCATACCCTCAATGCACTGACCTATCAACCAGACTGTGCATATTAGAGACCTCTCAATTTAGACAAGAGCAGTCTCAGCAATTCGTGTTTTTTTTTGTTGCTCAATGTTCATCTGGAAGTCAATATTTCCTGTACATGTGGCGAAGTTTATATTTGTATCTCGGTTTCCTAGGCCCTTAACTGTATGGCTATGCAACTGTCAGCTATAATCAAAATTTGGACCACTTGAAGTTTTGACATAGCCATACTGCCATAATAACAGCTGTATTAAAGGTAGAAAAGATTTTGGCATTCTTAAATAAACTGAATTTTGTCTGAAGCAATTATGAATAGTCGGTATCATCTGAGACTGATAGTAACCCACATAAGAAAATTAAAACGAGTCAACAAATTAGGTCAATATTTGGATGTACACAAATTTGCATGTGTATATCTAAAAATAAAACCCAATCAAGTGTCCAAATGTGCACTATATTCTAAATTGAGGTGCAATATGGGATTAAATTGAGCACAAAGAAGCCATCTGAAACCATTAACAATTTTGAAAAAATCTTATTTAAAATCATTCAGTTTTGAGTAAGAATTGAACCATTTTACAATATTCTAATTAAGATTAAGATATTTCGTAATCAAAACAATATTTGTCTTAAATATTTTGCTGATATTAGGTTCTGTATGTTTCTAGTTCAAATCCATAGACAAAAAATAGAATAAAAATAAAAATAGAAAATGAAAATTCTGCAATGTATTCAAATTGAAGTAACTGTCAATTTCAATGGCGTCATAAGAATTGCGCATTGTGCTTTAAATGATGAGTCAGCTCAACCTGTCGGCATTATTACATTTGAATGGACATTGAGAGTAACAAAAAGTAAAAATACAACGCAGTTTAATTTTGTGATTTAAATTTGTCGGGCTTGGTAGATTCACATTCAAATATTATAATATTCTATAACATGAAAACAGGCCAGTGGTATGGAGTCTGCCATATAATGTGCTGTAATTATTACACGAAACAGTACAGTGAAAATACTAGCATTAATATAAAGGTAAACGCTAGTTTGTTTGAATTGTGCATAATATGCCTTTCAAAAATGTCTCTGGACAAAGCTACAAGGTAAAGATCAGAACTTTTGGACCATCCCTTGTATTTACCCTGAAGCACATTATTTATTCAAATGAATTTATTAACTATCTCCGTAAAACCATGCGCCATGTTGCAGCTGAGGATTGAAACCAACATTATATTTAGCAATAAATTCTCTGTGTCTGCATTAGAATTTTGTTTTAGAAGAGAAAACGCGTTTGTCATTTCAAGTTGAATACGGTGAGACCTCTCAATTAAAAATAAAACATTTATCGTAAATAAGCTTGCTCTTTAGAACTCTTTAGATAATATGAGCAAGTACATACTAGAACACCATGATTTGATACAGTTGAAGACTTGGAACATTTTTAGACCTTCAGTCGCGCTGGATACTTCAGCAGTTGTGTTTTCAAAAAACAGTATGCCCTTCCCCCTCCAAAGTAATGGGAGCACATATTGTTTTTGGTTTGGATACCATTGGCGTCAGCGTTAACGTCGGTGTCGCTTTTTTGCACGTTAATTTATGAGCCCTAGACGTTGGCGTTTCAAGCCATATTTACTCGGTTCGTTTATGTGTTACTGCATATTAAATCCGCACACCAGTCTGATCAGTAGCAGCGTTAAATGTATGCTTAATTACTCTGGATTAGACCATTTTCTAATATGATTTAGTCGGCCTACCAGGGTTTACCTGTTGGATTTCTTTTGCTCCAGTATTCAGTTTTATTTACTGTTGAGTCCTTATCTTTGCCTTATCTCCTTGTTATATCTTGATTTATATGTTTTAGGAGATGATGCATTGATAAGTTATGGGCCTTTCATTCAAACCAAATATCTACTTGTCTTGATCCACATCTGAATTACATGTAAGGGTGAGGTTGGCGCCGTTAAACCAGTTTAAGCCCTCCAGTCAAATATATTACTGACCGCTCCAAGGCGGTACTTCTTTTGTGGATCTTTTATGTGTTTTTTTCTGTCTTGTGTTTGCTATGTCTTTGTGCGCGTCTGTTTATATGTGCTTTGTGGTCACCTGCTGGGAAAGGGCTGACCTCTTGGCTCTCGTTTGTGGTGTCTAACTGTGAGTTTGTCACTTTCCCATTGGTATCCTGGGTCAGGTGTGGTACTTGATTGTATCGATTCCTGATCTTTGCACCCTTATTTGCTTAGTAGTTGACAATAAAAAAGTAACTTTTATTGTATCATTACTTTAACCCCATAGGTACTTATGAAGTCTTCCTCCTGGTTTAATGCAATGTATTTTGAACGGTTCGATATATATCAAGGGATGACAAGCTATAATTTCCAAATAAAATTGTTTTTCTTTCTCTAAAGATATTTTTATCTCAGCAAACAGTGTAAAATCTGATGAAATGCCGCATTATGCGGCATTTTATCTGGTTCTTCACTTTTTACCAAACTACGTGTTTAGGAGTCACTAGAATGCAAACTGTACAGACGGTTGATACATATTTAATCAAGATATTTGCTGACGTGTTGGAGCATGATCTAAATGTTCCCTGGTTTTCATAATTGTTGAAATCAAGTTATACACTTCCAGTCAAATAATGAAAGTATGAATCCTCTAGGCTCAGATCAAAGTTAGTGATACACACGCATCAATCTAAGATACCGGTTATAGTCGCTGTTTGAAACGTATCGCTAATGCTAGTGACCATACTGTCAGTTCTTGAGGTTTCAAACGGTTGCGAAAATCTTACAATGCATTAAAGGCTGGCAATAATACTGGAAATATTTTTAAGTGACACAAGGTATGGGAACAGGTAATGCATTGATCCTTTGTGTAGTAATGTATTCTTCCTTCTGGTATGATACAATTGACTTGGGAAGGTACATTGTATGAATGTAGGATAAAACATCCTGGGAAAAATATCCCATGCTTTTTTGACACCCCCGACAAAACATACCACAAAATTTGCCACAAAACCCCCCATGCCAATTCTGCCATCCCAGACAAAACATCCCACTTTCTGTATGAAAGTACATAAAACATCCCATTTTGTTAATTGTTACTATTATTGATAAACTTAATGTGACCAAACCCATTGGAATGATTGGAGATAAAAATTGGACTAAAGACATATGTTATCCAATTATGATAGTGTGTTTGACCAAAACTGTAAAATAATATATTTTATATGGAATTGGTCTTTAAACACCCTTATGGTGCCTGTTCACACGCCTTCTTTGCAATTGTTCAAACAGAAGAGGTACCATGGTATGGAAGGAAGATGGTATGTTAGAGTATATGTATATGCTGTAAACATTATTGCATCTACCATTGTAACACTTAAATAATATATTGATATGTTTGGGAAAGGACTATCTAATGTTGTAATAACTTGTGTTCAATCCCTTTGTATACTTATACCATAAAATATGTTTAATCAAAAACACCCTTAACACTCATAAATAGTTGTTTGTCACAACATAAACAGAAGATGTAATCATTTATTTATTAAATTTCATTTACATTGTAAAACTGACTTTCAATCAATTTAAGATCTAAATCATATCATTTGAACAGTCTCAATACGTCATTCATTGCCAGTACATGTAAAAGAAGATGATGGTCCCAGATGAGACGTACCCTAAAGGAGCAGGCTGGTCATGGTTAACGGTAGGTACAATGAATTAGGTTCGCTGTGATTTTCTAAATGTGTTTTCTACCAGGATCAATAATAGTTGCATGGAATCTTATATGCAGATTCCAAGTATTTGGTAGGAAAATTGACCAGTAGATATGAATAGTTTAGGTCCAGCTGTGTCCCCTGAAATGAGTTGTCACACCAGGATATATCCTTTTTTGAGGTGATTGCCTCTGACAAATAAGAATTCCATATATCTACATCAATTTATGTGTGTTTTATTAAAAATAACAGTAACATGAACCCTGTCAAGACTTACCAAGAAAGAAGTATGATTTGTCCAGGTTGTTTTTACCAGAAAATATCTCAGAAAATGTGATGTTTTCCGGGGTGGCAGAAACGACATTGGATGTTTTGTTTGGGGTGAGAAAAACAGCATGGGGTGTTTTGTCCGGGGTTTAAAATTTTTGTCTTGGGTGTAAAAAAATGACATGGGATGTTTGTCATTGGATGTTTTGTCCGGCTCCCTCATTGCATATATAGATGCTATTAGAAATGCATTGTTTCTCTAAGTATGGTGTTAGTCTTAGCAAACAGTGTAGACACTAATGAAATGCTGCATAATGCTGTACTTCATTTAGGTCTTCCTTTGTTGTCAAGGTACTCATTTAGGAGGCACCAGTATTCAAATGGCTAATCTAAGTGTACCAGCTAAGCTATGGTTTATTTTAATTTGTGATGTAGTGTGTGGTTAATATAGTTAACTGACAGCAGCTAACCAATGTGATTTGAGAAGAGCAGTGTGTTAGACATTAGATCGAGTGATCTCTTGTTTGAGACTCATTCGAGGAACTGTGTTGTATCTCTGAGAAAGACACTTTATGCTCTACTAAACATTTGGTTAAATCCAGAAAGACAGGAAAACGTCCTGACATGGCTGAAAAACTGTTGATTTGGATGTTAAACATCAACACAAACAAGCAAAGTAAGAAAGAGGGCAAAACAGCAAAACGCATCTGCTATTTAGACTGTAAGGGTGTACATGGATATCTTAGCTTCTTTCATCACGCAAATAGAAATTGTAGCTCTTTTACTGAAGATATATTTTGTCTTGTCAAACAGTGTTGACCCTATGAAATGCCGCATTAAGCGGCATTTCATCGGGGCCTACACTGTTTGCCAAGGTACACATTTAGGAGTTACCAGCATACAAAGGGTCATACCGTAACAGTTGTTTATGTGAATCAGTAAACTAAGTCTACATGTATCTCAGCCCTGCCATATTGCCAAACATTATGTCTTACGTCACACAAAGGTGGCATCAACAGACAGTGATGACCAAGATTAGATGATGCAACTGTATGTGGTATCATACCAGGGTCCACGGACAGCAACATTGAAAGAAAGCAATCTTAATATAAACCTTTTTTATAAACCATGCACACTGCCGCGAACACGATCAAAACAGGAAGGTATAGCAATCCCAAAATCGAAATTCGGATGTCTAATAAGCCAATATAGGTCGCCATTTTCAATATTTAATTAGCATCCTGTACAATTTGAAAAACAAATAAAATTCCCAATTTCATTCAAAACTGTACAGATGGTTCTCAAAATCACCCATTTCAAATACTAGAATAATTAATAAAATGCAAAGTTAAAAAGAATAACAGGACACTAGTTATTCTGTTCAATGCAAATTTAATTAAAGGAGCTTGAAGCTCGATCCTTAAATCACCCCTATAGCCTCAAAACCAAAAGCTCACAATGTCATTACGTAGTAATGACCAGGAGTGAAACTAAGCTCTCGGTAGCCATTCCGGCTCAAGTTTCCAGTCAATTGGCAGTGAATGTTGCGACGGCAACTTCAAAGTGTTCGATAACTTTTCTTCTACCTTTTGATCAAGATGGCGACGCTAAGACAAAACAGGACAATGTCTCAAATTGTACTTTAAGTCAATATAGTACCGGGAAACCTATTTGTTAGGGCATAAACAATGAGACAATGACGTTTTCATCTACGGAATAAGCCACAAGACGCTATAACTTGACGTTACGCTTTGTACGCCAAATCGTGCGCGACGTCAACGTCACAAGATCTTTGAAAAACAACGGTTTAATTTTTGAATTTCCGCAAAGTTTATGAAAAACAGAACTTTTCGTGATAAGTAAATATATGGGTTTGATTTATTTAATATTCTAAACACATTTAACTGATCGTTTCATTTTTTGGTTGAAGAGTTTGTAAGTTTTGAAATTTATTTTCTCCAAGTGTGACAAACGCTCGGATTCACTGAGAGTCAAGCCGGATACTTGAACCGGAATGGCTACCGTTATATTTTCCTTATTTTCAAACGCTCATTATTTTGACTCGGTGATATGTCAGAAAAAGTTATCCATGCCTCGCATGACCTGTTGACATAGTTTTTATGGTTAGATGTTCAGTTTTCGCCAAAACCTCTTGGTAACGGCGATTCAAAGGTGCCTGAAATTTAGTCTCATACCTGGTCATTACTACATAATGACATTGTGAGCTTTTGGTTTTGAGGCTATAGGGGTGATTTAAGGATCGAACTTCAAGCTCCTGTGATTTAATTAGTGTTGTGTGACGTCACACAGCCTAAACTGATTGCTCTCCATAGCTTTAAATTCTCAAGTATATACACATCTGTAACTTTCTTATTTTCTTTTTGATTTTGATCGGATTAGCGGCAAATTGAACTGTTTAATAGGGACATGCATTTGGGATTCATTTTTTTTTCAAGTTGCTGTACCCTTAAATGTGATCATAAATGTCACATTCAGCTATAGACATTTTTAAATTCCAAACAGCTTTCTATAATGAGGGAAAAAGTTTAGCAATAAACTTAGGTGATTCACAGTTAAGAAGTATAAGGATAAATAATTTCATAATATTATAAGTATATACTGACAAAAGTTTACAAGTACAATGAAATTAACCGATGACATTTTCACATAATGTGAGTGCGATTTTAAGTCCCTTTGCTAAAACAGCTTTTTCTGGCAATCGCGCGAATGTTGTTCTGCTTAAAGTTTCATTTTTCTGTCATATGTTCAGATTTCAAAGCCAAAAAGTGTAAAAAGGTTTAAAATTGAATGTGTTGTTGTTGTTGTTAGTTGAAAATCGTATTTTTTTCAAATTACCTCCCTTTCAATTGAAATTAAAATGTCAAGCATATTAAATTCTCGCTATGAACTCGGAATTTGTTTCTTTTGGCCTCTTGCGGTAGCCATTAGATCATTTTAAACAATTGACAGGTCTGTGCACTTGCTTATAAAAAGACCTAAAGCTTAAAATATCGCCTATGGGAAAACCCATTATAATTAATTGCTTAACTTTTTTCGCATCATATAGTCCAACCAACAAAATAAAACATTAAAAATGAAATATTTGGGTCAAACAAACAAAAACACTTCTTAGGACACAAAATCAACCATAATATATGTTTTTCAAAAATATCATTTTAATCAGAATCACATATGAAATTATCTAACGGTAACATTTAATAAGTTAGTACATTTATAACTAGTGCATATAACTGTCAAGTTTGTCAGGATTTTTTTTTTATAAAAGTTATTTCTTAAATCCTAGTGATGAGCCACGGCGCTCATGCACAACGTGCTTGATGGTTCTTGATGATGAGGGTCGATGAGTGGTTCTTTATTCAGTCCATTGGTGTGTCGTCTTATATGGTACTTGTACAAGAGCTGGCAAATTCTTTTTCCATCTGCAAGTAGTTAAGAAGAAATTATAGTAAAACTGTTTAGTACCTGAAAGTAGTCGTTTGTCGAAAAGTGTCACTTATCGCATTTTGAGAGCAACGATGGACCAGGCGAGTCTGCGCATATGTGCTTATCTGACTGGTCCGGCGCTGCTCAAAGACACAATTTATGGATGCAGATGAGGGCCCAGGTCAAACGTTAGACCTCTAGCTCCTGTGGTTGAGTGAACTTTGGCGTTTAATATTGGTCTTCGTGTATATGCGATAGGTACCAACATCACATGCTCAGATCCATATTATAATCACACTGTTCATGTATATGTAGGTGTTGTGTGTCAAATTTAGATATCATTACCCCACTTGTATAATATGCTGTTTAAACCATTTGACTAGCAATTGTCTTTCTTTTAGCAAAGGAACATATGCTCAATGCAGTACATTTGCCACATTATATGCGTTGGCACTTCAAGTTTATAATTATAAAGTACCATTTGTCCGAACTAACCTCGATGTAGTTTAGGGTTTTAGTATGTCTTGCTAAAGCTTTATCTACATTATCTAAGAGAAAATTCTGCACTTAAGTGTTTCATGAAGTTTGTGTTAGAGATCGTCTAGTGTAAACAGCCATTCAGGTAATAAGTACACGGCTTCCACTTTTTTGGAAAATAGTCAAACTGTGCAATACGAGGTCAGACGCTGCAAAACGCATTGTCTTAATTGTTTGCTTACATACATTTCTATTTAAACTATATTAAAATGATCAAAAATGTATGCACATAGATTAAGACACAGCCAAACATTGAAAACACTAGAACGGTGCTTGCCCAAATATCACTGTCATCCGATTTTATATTTATATGTTATCACAGTTATCGAGTATCCAATGTTGAGACTATATTTGCTAGTTTAGATATTTAATCATCTTCAATATTGCATTAACCATTTATTCCACTGGCTATTTATAGATCATGACACCATTTTCTATTTTTAGACAACATTGAAAAAATCAAGAAAAAATTAAGTTTTAAGTTTTGGAAACATTTGAAAATATTATACAAAATGGAGCATTTATTCCAAAGGAACAAATGCTCCATTCTCCATGATATTTTTAATTAATTGATATTTCAAAGGCGTCAAATACGTTATTATGGAATAAATGGTTAAGACATGGGTAATGTCCGAAAAACTGCTGCAATTATTGTCCTTTATTATCAGATATGACTTTAAAGGCCCAGGCATATTGCTTCAAGTGAGATAAAGGGAGAACATTAGGTGGGTGTCTTTTGATATCAAGTTTACCAGGCAAGTCTTTGAGAACGCTTGTTGACATCGAGAGGCTTGTCGAGCGATTCAACATTCTTTCTCAAAGCACAGCCTGGAAAACTTGATATCAAAAGACGCGAATCTAGTATTATATTTATCAGTAAACCCATTGTTTCACTCTTCAAACTTGTGATTATGACTTATTTTTTATTTTTGTGTTGATTCATGTCATAAGCAACGTCATTCAAAAATGCAACGTCAACATGAACTGATAAAGGCACATGCCGTGATATAGACTACGTTTATAAGGCAGCTGGCTACACTACAGTTAATATGTGATGTATCTGATAATATCAAATTTGTTCTTTAAAAAGTCTATTAAATGTGACGGTAAATTCTCAATGCGATGCATCTCGTACTTTCAGTAAGCAAGCAAGCAAGCAATTCTAAGAGCATTTTGGTCTCTAAGTCTGAAGACAGAAGTGCTCGAGACGTGGCTGAAATGCATTATAAAGTATTTACCTGTTCTAGTTTTAATTGCAGCAATCTGATAGTCTCAGCAGTATCTTGACACATATGTTGATTTCCAGTATCAGACCGTTTTCCCCAACCAGGAGACCGTTTTCCCCATCCAGGCTGTCGTTTTGAAACTTCTGAATCTTTGTAACTTCTTTTCCCCCATCCGGGTCTTCGTTTGAGTCTCTCCTCCTCTGTAAAGTTTGTTTCACTGTTACTGTCTCTCTTTCCCCATCCAGGAGCTCTTTTGATTAAGGGGATATGGAAGGAACTCCGTTTACCCCAGCCTGGTTTCCGTTTATTAAGTTCAAATTCCTCTTCAAAATTTCTTTTCCCCCATCCTGGTCTTCGTTTCACTAAAGCCATAGCTAAGTCGTCTTTATCTTTATCAAAACGCGATAAATCTGAGAAAACTGTTTTTAAAAAATCTGAAATGTTTTTGCCACTGCGCTTTCCCCATCCCAGTGCCCGTTTATCTATAGAGTCTATATTCTCATTGTCATTGAGAACCTCTGTGTGTGTTACATGAATCAACGCTAAAATAATATAAGAAATACAAAAGCAAATTAATTTGTTCATTTCCATCTTTACCCAGTCTAAGAATTATAACTAATGACAGAACTTGCTATAACAGAGCTTTATATATTTGTTAAGCATGTCACATGAAACTATCAATGACATAGGTGTTGAACTGTTGCCCACGCCCAAGGCTATCCAATGTAGTTTTTTGTAGCCAATGAGAGCAGCATTGAACCTTCACAGAAAACGCTTGTATCAATCAATCTGTTTTCGCAATTACATGTAATATACACTGAAACGAAGTTCTAAGTGGCAACTTTTTCGATTTCTTTTTTTCTGACTTAGCGCTAATGGTATTGAAATGAATTTTTGCCCAATTATGTGCATGTCAACGGACTAAGGTTAAGTAGTGCTTTGGAAGAGTCTTCTATCACTTCACAATTTTGGGGCTCAAAAATGCAAAAATCAAATTTTTGAAAAAAATAAGGGTTTTGAGTGCAGTTTTTCCCGAATTGAAGTACAGATTATTTCAAACCCGTCTAGCCAACTTGAAAAAAAAGCACAAAATCCCTGAATTTTTGCGTATGAACTATTTTTCCTGATTTTTTTAAATAAGAAGCTCATTTTCCACATTTTCCAATATTTTCAAAAATAATCAACTGCAAAAAAGTTATACTAAAATCATTGCATGTGTTTTATTTTATGTAAACATATTAGATCAAACACAATACAGCTTGTTCAGCCCATTTTTTTAACATTTATTCTTTCAAGACTGGTTTCCACTTCCATTTTTACGTGAAACTTGAATGGTCATTTAAATGGCATATGTCAAAGATATTTTTGATTTTGTTTTAAATAAAACGATGAAACCTATTCATAATCAATAATCGCTGAAAAATTTGAATGCTGTGCCACAGATAATAAAGCGTACAGAGCAATGCAAAGTTGATATGCAAGTTAAATCTAAAACTCTGATAGTGGCTGCCTTCGTGTTAACGCAGAAGAGAAAGACAAACGGAGAGTTCAATTGTCACAAAACTTTTGATTATTTTTCATCTTATGTCATAGCTGTTATTAACAGCTTCAAATTAATTAGAATATAAATGGATACATGTAACGTATCTGAGGAACGTTTTATATCCCAGTAAAAATGTGTGTTTTTTTAAATGAAGGTACCTTTACTCTGACTACGTCTGTGCAAGATCTACCAGTCATTTTGAAATGACATAATTCTGAGTCTTGAAAAAGCCTTGAATTTTTTATGGAATTAAAATTTTGTAAGAGCGATGATTACTTTCTGAACAGGCGCAAAAAATGTGTAGGTGGCCACTTATAACTTCGTTTCAGTGTATTAGCTTTTCTAGTATACCGATTGGAATATTCACAAATATAGGTTTTTACTCGTCAATATCACGGGTAGGAAACGTCATACACAGGGTCGCTGGCTCTGACATTGAAAAGAAAATCTTATGAGGGTCTTTCACAGAAGATAAGACACGATGAAGGTACAACAGTATAAAACGTACCTTGATGCGAAGCACGTCAACGTTGGAGGCCACTTTTGTGACCTAAGAAACCACGTGATCCTACACCCTGTAAATAGCTAAGTGGTTTTTAACATTTATCTCATGCCCCTAATACACACAGACCATGAATCCCACGAATAACAAAGAATCGTTGAATATTCGGATTCGTGGAAACAGTTACGAATATACGTGGGATTCGGTCGGATTCGGTCAGAATCGTCAGGGTACTGTGACGAATAATAATCTATTGGAAATACTGCAAGAAAGTTACAAAATCAGTCACAAATTAGTTCAGAGTATGTTGAATGCATGCACGCGCGACTATTCTTGAGCATTCATTGGATTTTCTCGCACGATATGTTTAATAAGGCCCCATCCATGCTTCCAGGGCATCAGTTCCAAAATGAATATTCCTCGTAAAGCAGTTGTTGTATTGACCCTAAACCTTGCTTGTAAAAACAGCTGCTTATATAGCCAGAAGAAAACTACTTCGTAAAAAAGAGGCCCTGGCCCTGACTCCTTGACGTGGAAAAATGCCTGTTCACCATTGACAACTTCACCAGCCAGGAGTCACTGACTGATGGTGATTGTGCTCCTTAATCTGCCACATCTGTTTTCACTTCAAGGACTGGCTCACATGCGCGTGACAGGGTATTTACTCTAAGGGGACCACCTTCTGCTATCTCTTACTCGGTTATAGTGCTTGTCTTAATCTCGTGTGTGATGTCTAATTGTAAGTTTGTTACTTTCCTATTGGTATCCAGGGTCATGTGTGGTACTTGACTGTATCGATTACTGATCTTTGCCCTCTTTCTTACTTGCTTTAAATTGCCAAATCCCCCTGAATGAGTTAAGTGTACCTAAGAACGCCTCTGAATCTTTACGATTCAGCTACGATGTCTAAGAATGCATTAGAAACTTGTTACGAATCGAGTACGACTTTTCGAATTGGGAGCCTTCATGGCCAAAGTTTTGAACAGTGCAAATATTTTGCCACGAATTCCCGATAGTCTTACAAATTGTAGGAACTGACTACGGACTATGCGATTCAGTTTAAAATACCTCCATGAACTGATTACGTTTCAGCTACCAATCTAAAAAGGTGTCAATTCGTGGGAATCGTGGTTTGTGTGGAATAGGGGTATTGTTGTTGTTTCAAAGATGCATAGTAATAAGGCAATACTATTTTTCTAATAAATAGGTAAAGCATGACTATTTACTGCCACGCGCATATGCAGTAATCTGTGGTAGGTTCAACATGTTCAATATAACTGTAAACTGAGACTACCTGCACGCCCAAAATCAAGGTAAACTCGCCACTGTTTGTTTACAACGATTCTCATCTATCTTTGAAAGTACAATACCCATCATAGTTGTCACACTGTATATAATCCTTCCTCAATCCACATCCTCACACTCTACCACCGTTTGACACTCATGACCCACAAGGGTAAATGTGTCGTTAAACACCAACAAACCAATCGACCAACGACCACGGGCGTCGTTTTGACGTATTCTGTGCAATGGTTCCGCTAAAATGGAACGACGACAAGTCAGGTCTCGAGATCAATTAGCCTGAATTAAGAATTTATAGGCGTGTGTTTGACCTTTCCTATCGCATACTCAAAATATAGACTATAATGGAGGCTAATGCCAAGATTTAGACCTCTAGTATTACTTGACTTTTCGCTTACTGTAAAGGCGGCGCCTCATGAATGCGTAATTAGGACTAGTCAACCTTAGGCATAGGTAAAAGCTGAAAAGGAGGCGTGGTTTTATTCAAAAGTAACTGTATCATCTTGTGCAATTACCACAGTCATTATTTAGTCCTTAAAACGCCAGCAAAATAACTGCATCTGAAAATGTCTATTCAACATAAGCAGGGAGGCAAACATTGTTGACCCAGATCAGACTGCTCCTGTAGTAGCAGTCTGATCTGGGTCCACACTGTTTGTCTATGATGTTCAAATATTTTAGTGGACGACAAAAACATACATTTTGTGATAGTGCGCTTTAAGGGTTAATAAATGTGAGTTCAGTGTGTATACGGTTAGGATTTTCATGAAATGCACGCACGTTTGCGCAGCCCAAACAACTTATTTATTCTTTATCAAATTGTAAATAGAACCTGATTTCCCTTCCTTAGCAGGTGAAATAGCCGAAACACGCCCAGATGTGAATATTAAAGTTGCCGCCTTTACAGTAAGCGAAAAGTCAGGAAATACCACGAGGTAGCTGCGCATGAATGTTGAAAATATTTTTTTTCATATGTAAAAAGTACTAACGGGTTATGTACTCAGGTTCAATCATGCAATTTTCTATTGTCCACGTGCTATCTTAATATTCAGCACGCCTTACTGTCAGACTGCTATAGTCCGTGCTCGATAAGGGTAGGGTGACGAAATAGATTTACAGCTAGAAGTATGAATGAAAACCCTATATTTGTCCAATCAGGTGAATAAAGTACCATAACGTGACCAACTACGTAGCTGTACTCTTATCGAGCACAGGCTCTACTTCAGTATGTGTTATGCTCGTATGTAACTGCAATAAACAAACTTTATGGTAACACAATCAACGTTTGGTGAAACACTTTAGGATTAATTAGATATGGAAATTGAGTCTGAACACGTAACTGGATGGTTTTACACGAAAAAATGCCAAAATGACGTAACTCAAATGAAACTCTTCATAATGACCGTGCAATCTTTATTGGAAGTTCAAAAAACAAATAACAGTGAATTTGGATACTTTCAGCAATAAAGCACACTCCTAGCAAAACTTATTCAGTTTTTTATCTCTCCTGGAAAATGTAAAAATCAAAGATACGAGTTTTTGACTCCCGACCGACGATATGATTAAAGTACTCAGGTTCAATCATGCATTTTGCTATTATCAACGTGCTATCTTAATATTCACCACGCCTTACTGTAAGACTGCTACTTCAGTATGTGTTATCCTCGTATGAAATAGCAATAAACAAACTTTATGTTCAAACGTTTGGTGAAACACTTTAGGGTAATTAAGTCTGAACACGTAACTGGATGGTTTTACACGAAATGACATAACTAAAGTGAAACTCTTCATAATGACCGTGCAATCTTTATTGGAAGTTCAAAACACCAATAACAGTGAATTTGGATGTTGCTAAATATAATCCTTCTAACTTTCAGCAATAAAGGAACTCCTAGCAAAAGTTATTCAGTTTTTTGTCTCTCCTGGAAAATGTAAAAATCAATGATACGAGTTTTTGACTCCTAGACTTCGAGCTAAAAAAGGTCCTGCTCCCCCCCCCTAGGGAATTTTGCAGACATATCCTATCTTAAAGAAAATTTCAAGCCGCATCTTTTAAGAGATGTTTGCACTCTGTGCTCCGGGGCGTTAGTCTCTGACAGCCTGTTATATATGTTACTGTAACAAACTAAGGAAAAAATCAAAATGAAAGTTTGAGCTACAGAAAGAAGACATTAAACCATCTAATTATTCAAATTTCTTATGTAGTTTGCAAGCTGGATGCCTAAGCTACATGAAAAAAGCATTTTAAACAAAATTACAGCCTTCAATGGTGTTATATGCGTTACATAGATTAAATTTCCCTTTGAAAGTTGAAATCGTGACTAACATCATTCATTTTACAGACGATTTGTGCATTTTTACAAGTTTTTTTAATCTTAGTTTACTAAAATACTCATTTGACTAATAGAAAAAACAAAGTTTGCTTTTCTATCTCAAATACATTGTTTTATATGAGCTATTAAACAACCCTACCCCCAATTTTAAGTATCCAATTTTGGTATCTATTATTGAAGAAAAATATATGAAAATATTTGACGCTCGTGGATATCTTACAATTTTGGCACTGTCTTGCTAATGCAATAAAGAATCATACATTTGCAAGTTTGACATCAGGATCAGAGCACTTATTAAAGTATGTAACGTATGTTACATGGCATAATGAATGAGCTAGGAAATTTTCTTGGAAGTAAGAGATGATATTTCAGAAAAATACCGTTTTTCACATGTTTTCCTATTAATCTCTAGCCTCTGGTGCCTTAGTCTTAGTAATTACAGTCATTGCTGATAACAAGCCCATGGAATTGTGTTACCTATGTTATATATAACGTTTTAATCACATATTTCCTAATGCCTATAATATTAAAATATATAGACATATAGATAGAAAATAATAGTTCTCATTTAAATGACATAATTTAATAAATATTCCTATTAAATAAAATTATTCAAAAACAATCTTTATTCAAGTCACCCTCACAATGTCTATCATTGTGTCTGCTTCTATGGCAAAATAATCACCCATTTCATCACAACCAGTAGAATCATGGCATTGTCTTAGGACTGCAAACTGAGTACAATCCTGTTTCTCTCCACCCCTTTGTGAATTGTGCAGACATATCCTACCTTAAAGAACAATTCAAGCTGCATCAAATAAGAGATGTTTGCACTTTATTAACTAGGGGTTAAGCATGTAATGGTATGATACTTATGTTACCATATCAATTTAAGAATAAATGAATTGAAAGTCTGAGAAACAGAAAGAAGACATAAAATTATCTATTTATTTAAATTATTCATGTAGTTTGCATGCTGAATATTTTTGATACATAAGAAAAGATTTTTTAACAAATATACAGCTTCCTATGGTGTTATATGTGTTACATTAATTAAAATTACTTATCAAAAATTGGTAATTGTGACAAACATCACTTATAAGCATTTCGTGTGATCCTCCTCATTTGCCATCAAAAGACTTAATTTTCTTTGAATGTGTGGCCAGTGCCAGCGTCAAACAACTTGACTCAGCCAAACTTGAATCCTTAGCATTCTTCAAAAGCAGAAACAGCATGTCAGTGTCATGGGATCAAACATCTGATTAAATATGGGTTTAATGCCATTTCACATATATGCATACAATGGAGTATGACTCTGGTATATATCTCTTCCTGTGAAGTGTCAAGAGCAATCTAACTGCAGCTGCCTCTGCATCCGTGCTAGTCAAATGATAACTTTGCTCTGATTTTGCAAAAACTATGTCTCTACCGTGTACCTCTAAGAATGCTTTAAGATTTCTGACATTGGTACTACAGAAATTTGATAGGCTGCTTTTTTGCATCATTTGCCATGGAACCTATCCAGTCTTTTTGTGCTAAAGTCCTCAGGTCTTAGATCAATAATTATTTGCTGCGCCCAAAGAACTTTATAAGTTTTCTTTAGTTACAATGTTGACTCTTGATGGTTTTGGCAGACCGTCTGAAACAATTTCTGTTACACCTTGAAAGTTATCTGGTATAAGAGAAAGATTATGAAGTTGGACATTGCCATCAATTATGTTTGCAGTTGGTTGTTTTTTTATGTCAGTACATCGAAGCATGTCTTAAAATAATGTAAAACCTATGGTTTCTCAGTTTTTGACAGCCATATCATTAGCTGTTGCATTCAAAAGAAGGAAAGTGGACTATAGGTAGAATGGGATAACCAGTAGTTCTATATTATGCTCTATGGAAGATTTATACTGAGTAAACAAGTTGATAAGGTGCCTCATTTCATGATCCATTGAAAACACTAAAATTGAAAACACTTGCCTCTGACAGTGTGATCAAAAAGGATGTCACGACAATGCCCTTGCTCATTTATTATGATGAGGTATATATGTTACATCCTTTAATAAGCGCTCTTATCTTAGAAACTTAGTGCATCATTGAATTGAAAGGGTCTAATTTGCGCTCTGTTCATCCTGCATTTCATTGCTTTACCTGCTGTGATACATCTAGTTCGTTTATCTGAAGGGAAAGAGTTACCTCGGTTTCAGCACTTCAGAAGTACTAAGACTTCAAATAAGTTTTTGAATGCTTGGGGAAAGATAATAAGTGCAGAGACATTATTAGATGAAAATATGTGGGTTGCATGTATGGAAAGGCTACATTTATAAAAGTTAACCAGCTATGATTCTTTATCACAGAAATATCAAGGTACATCAGTCCAGGTACTCATTGCTCATTGTGTTAAATCGATGAGAAATAGTTTGGACCATTTCATTTATTGTATTTTCTTGTAAAAATGTAAAACTGTCTTTTCTATTTGTGGCTCTATATTTAGCATTATATGCACAGTATTAGGAAATGTGTCCAAAAGGTCATTGATAACATCTGTAAAAAAGAGTCCATGGGCTTGATAATCAGAAATGAATATAATTTCTAGTGTTTTGGCACGAAACACTTATAAGTACACATTGAGTGTCCTGATCTTAAACTTAATGACATCTTGCAGATATACGAGCAAGACAGACTAAGAAAATGAAAAATATCCACACGCTGTAAGCGCTTTCATGTGTTTTACTAAAACGGTAATAACAAAATTCGCTTCTCTGTAAAACTGGGAGTACGGCTGTGTATTAGCTCCTATAAAACAATATATTTAAGATAGAAAAGCAAACTTTGTTTTTTTCCTATTCATCAATTGAGTATATGTTTGTAAAATCTAATAAAACAGTTTGAAACCAAGTCATAGAAGTTGTTTAACTAAATGACGATAGCCATAATTATAGCTTTTAAATTATAATTAGGTTCATGTAACGCACATAACACCACAGTTAGCCGTATTAATGTTAAACAGCTTCCATATGTAGTAAAGACATCCAGTATAAAGACTATAAGAATGTCAATTTATCAGATAATTTTAATGTCTTCTTATGGTAGCTCAAAAATTCAAATTTCTTATTCTCAAATTGATATAGTAACATATGTAACAAGCTGTTACAGGCTAACGCCCCAACTTACAGAGTGCAAACATTTCTTATTAAATTCACCTTGAATGGTTACATAAGATGTAATTTGTCTGCAGAATTCCAAAGGGGATTAGGATGGAGCAGGCCCTTACTCAGCTTGATGTCAAAATACTGTTTGATGATTTTACTTATCACGCTAACATATGTAACGCTCTCTGATCTTTAAAACTTGATGACAACTAGCAGATCTATAAGTCTTTATCATAGGAGACAGTTTAAAATCCCTAAACAATGTAAAATATCCAACAGCTGTAAGTTTTTTTTCACAATTTTAGCTCAAACTTTCAAACTACATTTCCTTAATTTGATATAGTAACGCATGTTACACGCTGTTTCAGACTAACGCCCCAACATAGAGAGTGCAAACATCCCTTATTCGATGCAGCTTGAGTTGTACTATAAGAAGGAATATGTCTGCAAAATTCCCTCGAGGAGATTAAAACATTTTTAGGCATATCTTACGTAAAGACAATGAGCTTGCCCATTTATTACATCAGGTAACATATGTTACAGCCTCTGATAGTAACAATTTTGCAACAAACTTGCAGATTTATGAGCCTTTTCATGAAAGCAAACAAATTCCAAACAATGAAACACATTCATCAACTGCAAATATTTTTTAATAATTTTTACTTTAGTTTTAATACCAAGCATTTCACCTTAAAACTGGGTAGGGGTAGGGTTGTTTAATTGCTTATTCCAGAAAAAATATTAAAGCTAGGGAAACAAACTTTACTTTTTCTGTTAGCCAATTGCATGAGCTAGTCAGACATGGTTAAAAACATTTTGCAAAACACACAGAGAGATTGTGAATGTAAATGATGTTAGCCACACTTGCAAATTTTAATGGGTTACCTAATTTATGTAACGCATATGACACCTTATGAAGCCGGAATTTTGTTCAAATGGCTGTCATATGTAGTTAAGATTTCCAGTATGCAGACTATATGAATGATTTTTAATTATAAATATTTTAATGTCTTTAATTTGTAGCCCAAACTTTCAATTTACTTTTTCTTAGTTTGATTAAGTAACGTATGTTACAGGCTCTTACAGACTAACGCCCCGGAGCACAGAGTGCAAACATCTTTTAAAAGACTCGGCTTTCAATTCTCTACAAGATAGGATATGTCTGCAAAATTCCCTAGGGGGGGGGAGCAAACCCATTCTCAGCCATCCGTCTATCCCGATTGACGATATGCTATAAGTACTCGGGTTCAATAATGCATTTGCTATTGTCCACGTGCTATCTTAATATTCACCAAGCCTTACTGTAAGACTGCTACTTCAGTATGTTTTATGCTCGTATGTAATTGCAATAAACAAACTTTATGGTAACACAACCAACGTTTGGTGAAACACTTTAGGATTAATTAGATGTGGAAATTGAGTCTGAACACGTAACTGAATGGTTTTACACGAAAGCATGGTCAAAATGACGTTACTCAATTGAAACTCTTCATAATGACCAAGCAATCTTTATTGGAAGTTCAAAACACCAATAACAGTGAATTTGGATGTTACTAAATTTAAACCTTCTGACTATCAGCAATAAAGGACACTCCTAGCAAACGTTATTCAGTTTCTTTTGTCTCTCCTAGAAAAATTAAAGATACGAGTTTTTGACTCCAGACAGACGACATGCTAAAAGTACTCAGGTTCAATGATTCATTTTGCTATTGTCCACGTGCTATCTTAATATTCACCACGCCTTACTGTAAGACTGCTACTTCAGTATGTGTTATGCTCGTATGCAATTACAATAAACAAAATATATAGTAACACAAACATCGTTTGGTAAAACACTTAATGATTAATTAGATATGGAAAATTAGTCTGAGCACGTGATGACTCACGTTTCAGACACCTTAGATGACAATCTAATTAAATACATATGATAAGTATGTTGGTTATCATAACTGTTTACTTAGTCAAATGAGTAATTTGAGCGAATGAAATTATGGGTGCGTTTCTTTGGCTTCGCTGGGCGTAAGCTACTTGTAGTCTATAACCGGCGAGGCACTCCATGGGCGCATAACGGTCATGTTAACGGCGCAAGCCAGAGGCGCAGGCGAGGCAGCGGCGTTCGCCGTTTTGGTACCAAAGAAACACAGCCAATAACCCATCTGGCGACATTATTACGGTGATCCCCCATACACGTGCCACTAGTCAAGTAATGTATAGATAGAAACTTTCTGCGACCACGAAATGGCCAATTTATAATTAGCAGTCCATTCCAATAATTATTAAACAACTCAAGATGAGCTGACATAGGCATAGAATATGCATATTCAGTCTTTTATTGTTGTCCAGGTGCATGACAAAATACATGAAACATTGTTCATTACTAAATGCTCGTTTTACTGAAAAAAATGAAAGTAGTTAAGAATTTGTCTTAAAGAAGCTTATGGTGAAAAACTCATTTATTAAATAGACATATGTTGTAGGTATATATTTGAATTTCCTCTATGAGGCAATTCCAAGGTGGACCAAACAACATATGTTACTTAAAGCTGCTTAGTCTGTAACTTTTGATCTTCTAATTTTAAAAATAATGTTTTAATTTTTCAAGAACACAGTAAAAATTCTCAAATTCAGGTAAACATTTTACCACTTTCGTAAATCTTAACAAGTTATCACTATCAAAACAACTGCATTTATGTTAAAATTCAACGGCCTAGAATTATTGGAGGGACGCAAATAATTACCAACAAGAGAAAAAAACACCTATTGGCTAAGATAATTCACTTTTCCATGCAGTTTTCAGCTGTACTGAACATTTTTATTTTAAAAACATAGCTTAATTCTACTTTTACAAATGATTTAAAAAGAAAATAAAAACTTTCGAAAAATATTCAAAGTTACAGAGTATGCAGCTTTAAGATAAGGAAACAAAGGATCATTGACACTTGCTATGGGTAAATGCCTATGGTTTTCAGTAAAATTTAAAAGTTTGTCAATCGTCCCTTTCTTCACCTTGAAGCTACCCTGACCTGAGTACTTTATGGCTGTGAAATCCGTTTTCGATATCAAATGCTGCAAAGATGTGAAATTTTGGGTAGAACAATCAGTTTTACATTAAGATATATATAAATCCGAAAACATTTTTTAAAATATCATTCCCCCCCCCCCCCCCCCCGTGTGCCAGCAAAAGCTTTTGCAAGTATATGTGTTACCATGTTTTACACATTGTATGAAAGTGGCTTGCTGGCACAAGGGGGGGAAAGATGTTCAGCAGCCCAAAAACCCAGGGCCTGAGCCCATAAAATGCCTTTTCTACCAAATACGAAATTAATGGCAGTAATGAAGTTTTTTAGAACCAACCTCCTAAATCGTTTTGTATTCTGTGCTAGTTTAATATAAAGTACTTAAAGATTAAAAGTAGACTTAGCAAGGTTTTTTGCATTTTTTCATGAAAAAAATCTCACTGTTATTAAATTGACACATTATTTTGCAAATGTCCTGTACTTATCTATTTGCATACTAAGGAATTGTTCATGGTTTTATTTTCGTCTGCTGACTTTCTTCAAAATTAGGTTTTTAAAAATAAACCACCCAGGACCACCATCAGAGTGTCAAACAGTTTGGATCCAGATCAAGACCGACATTCTATTGGTCTTCATCTGGGTTCAAACTGTTTGCAAAAGGCATTGGCAGACGACAAAATTATACACTGGCATGCAAAGAGTTATAACAGGTAAATACTTTAGTGTTCAATATATTATCTCATATAGGGATATACATGCATAATGTATACCATAAATATTAGGACACTTTAGTTACATTCAACATGCTATTCCCTTTAAACAAAGCTAAAGTAATATCTAAAGGATCTAGTTAGAATCAGTTTTACTTTCCAATGCTAAATGGGACACTTTCGTTCCTTCAAAAACATTTATTTCTTTTGTTGAGCTTTCAGTTTTTTTATTATTTACGGTACATGTAGTAAAAATGTACAGGTAACTTCTAAATTATCTCCCCAAAATCATTTTATTACAAACCATATTTTGTTTTAAAACAATTTAATCAATCATCTTGATTCGTTAATACTCTGCATATGGTATGTTCAATAGATATCACCATTTCTACCAAATAAATCAAGAAAACGTGCAAAAATCACTTTTTAAAGCATTTTTTATTTTCATGAAATTTCAGACCCCCTCCCCTTTCTACCCGCCATAACTCTCGAGTGCGTAGGAATTTTGAAAATATTTGGCTAGCTGGCTCTTGCCATTCGATTCACCTATTGCACTGATACTACATGCACCACACTAGAAGCTCAGAAGCAGCGTTCTGGGAACCAGAAAAATAGGCGTATAAGGTCCAAACCGTCAATGATCCTTTTGAGGTTTTAAGTTACCAGATATCATGTCCATTGTATTTGCCTCTTTTCAACATCTCAAACTGCCAATCAGTAATAAAATACTACAAATTCTTTATTTACATAGACAATTATATCGTCCAGTTCGATGTCATGAACTACACATTTTACAATGAAATTTCGCTACATACATACACAACATAACGTTAAGGACATCTTTGGATAAGGGGGAGGGGGGCAACTACAAACATACTGAAAGACACGAGTGTCAACTTTCAAATGATAAACGTCGCGTTAATTTAGCATATTTCGTGCACATGGGCATAAAAAAGACATTAAACTTTGAATTTAAAGAGCACTTCTATCCTTAATATTTCAGCACTTTTACTTTTTGAAAAATAGCAGTGCATCCACCCATAGTTTGGTCTGAACGGTGCCCAGTTTAAAGACGAAACATGAAGGATAGGAACAGGAAATGCAAGTTTTCACGACTTTGTAAATAATGAATTGCTTTTAAGCGTATTTTGATGCGTAGTATGTTTATTTTACTGCCAAAATGCCTTTTAAAAAACATATTAAATAAGAACAATTTGAAAATGTGTTATCATTTCAATAAGGGGAAATGAACACCTTATCAGTTGAACTCCTTCGTGCTGGCAGCGATATGTTGTTTGGTATATCATTGTCTCTCGGTCAGTCGTATCCACTTAAACAACTGACCTCCAGCCGGTGTATATTTAGTGAGCGCGAATCTATTATACGAAAATGTCTTTGAAAAGAATGTCAGTCAGTGTGCAAATAGAGAAGATAGTTTAGAAGTTCTGGCAGATGAACTAGATAGTTAGGAAATTATGTCCGCTGATGAGACGTACGCAGAGCTATACTGCGATCAGGTAACAAAGGTGTACGTGATGTGTCAGACAGAGCCACTTTCATTGTCAATTTAGACAAATCTACAGTGAATTGGGTATAATACTGGATTAAATTTAAATCTGATGTTAAAAACTTCAAGCGAACTCACACTAGTTAACTGCATCTTGGAGGCCATATTTTTTACTGCTCACTTCACTTCAGATCACGCGGCGTACGGGGCTTGCACTAAACAGCGGTACTCCCCAGCTCAGATTTCATAATGCTTGGTTTACATTTGTTTTTTTTTTACATCGAGCCTTCGTGAGGTGGAGATTTGTAAGCATCTCTTACTTTTAATGTTTAGAGAGTTAGTCATTATTTTGAGGATCTCGTTCGATTCTCGTCGTCAAGACCTCAGCCAAGCCAAATCGCTGGCACCGTACAGATGTTTTGGTACACGTGATGGCTTTCACCCAATCAACATCAGGACCGCTAAATCTAAAACCAATCAGATTTTAGATCGTTGTGTAACACAGTGTTTTCGAATTTGAGCTCCAGTTTTCGAAACCAACGTGTAAAGAAAGCAGCAATGTTGATTCATTAGATTAAATTTCCCTCCCATCCGCATCATTTTTGTACATAGTAGATTAGGTTGTAGTGTTAGTACAGAGCCATATTTTGTTTTGATCTTTTAAGCTTTCTAGTCACCTTCGTAATACTTACCGCCATGTCAGTATTCAGTCATTTTCTGGGGCCTCTAAGACCACCTTTCAGGGTTTGCACACATGGTGTATTTTAAGAGTATAATATATTGTGTTATGAGGCAAGAATATAGGGCAGTTAGTGTATTTAAACGTTATACTAGGGCTTCAGTGAAACAGGAGTACGGTTTTTCAAGTGTACAATGTGCTTGCAAGTTTTTTAAGCTAGACTGAGGAAATAGTTAAAGGACATTGGACAGTCTTAATGAAGGATTGCCCATAAAAATGACCAGAGCAAAGTTTCAAAGAAAATGATATTTTTTCAATGTAAAAGATAGTAGTTTTAGAGTTAGAGGCTAATAAACTTTACAATAGATATTATATAAAGCAGCACTCCTTACAAGGTGTTATGTTCAACATTTCCTTTGTCCTTATATCGATTCTGAGGTCAATCATAAACGACATTTTATTAACAAAAGTATTGAGTTTATTGATCTACATAGTATCTTCAAGGATAATTTAGTGATTTCATCAATTCTAAATTACTTTAATAATTCTGAAACTCCTATCATTTGTTATAAATATAACAAACCAATTAGGTCTACTATATTTAACTTCAATAAAATTGTAAATGATTTAGATATAGATTCCAATACTCCTGCCTCCTGATATTGTCAAAATTCTAATTATTTATATCCCTCTGCAGGGCATGTTATTACAGGTATACTAAATGTCATTCCTGACGCTAGAGTTCACAATGTTATTTCTAAAGGTCCTAAATATAGATTTCCCTCTAATATTGATTTCTCTAAATGTCGTAGAGAGATCGGTGCTTCTTTAAATGACTTAAGTAATCGTTGGTGCAAACGGGAACATGTTGGACCTGATGCCTTGAAGGAATGGAAGATTAACATTTTTAAAATTGTTGATACTCGGATTTCATTTTACTCTCGTAGTAAACATCACCCTAAACCTAAATCTTCTTTTCGTCATATTAAACAAGGTATCAAGGATTTTCATATGAACTATGTTTGGTTCCAGCAGATAAAGCTGCTAACAATGTTGTAGTTGTTTAACGATTGTATTATATTAATACGCTTAAGCGTGAGCTTGTTGACACTAATGCCTATAAACTGCCGCCTTCTTTAAGTGAGAAGGTAATTGTTGATGGGCATGGTTGTCATACAGCCCTACATTTTGGTGTCAAAGCTAAAGAAAATCAAGACAAAGTTCCTACGTTGTACTGTTTACCTAAACTCCATAAAAACTATAAAGCAAGATTCATTTAAGAACTTCTTCTTAATTCATTCTTATTCAGTATTTATAATTATGTTTTCCTTAAAAAATACGTTTGCAGCTAATAGTTCTGTAGCGAGCCGAGGGTCTAAGGACTTGGTTTGGTAGCGTGCCTTGACTAACCGACTATTACGGCTGCTGACTGACTGACTATCTTCTACTGACTAGGTATCTTTGACTGGGATTTGGGTGGGTCGACTGTCGACTGACAGTCTGACTGATGATTATAGGACTTGGTAGCGTGGACTATACAATCACCAGCAGACTGACTGTAAACAGTGGAATTAATAGTCAATACAACAAATGCTGTTAATATCCATGCACTACAGCAGATGGAGTACCAACTTCAATGACCTAGAGCACAAGGAATATGCCTCTAAGCAGAACAGACGTACGACAAGTGAAAACAGTCAAACCTGCAGCTATTTTAGCTGTAGGCTGGGGCTTCAATGATTATATTAAATTTAAAGAAGACTCAAGACAAAGTTCAATTTCAAGATTTTAATCTTGAAATAACCAATAAAAAATAGTAAATAAACTTTGCAATTGTCAGACTAGGCTATATTTCAACAGTAACTAGCATATATCACAGTAGGACAATCTCAAGAAGGGACAGTGACTTTAAGCTTAATACCCCAGCATTAAAGTATGCAAAACCTCAAATATTCATTAAACCACAATAACAGGTTCAGCACAATGAATCCTAATGCTTAATTCAAGAATTTCTGAACAGTCTCAGCTTCAGAAATGTGCTAGACTACCTTACAACCTCTCAAGCCAGAGAGCCCCTTACTGTTAAGTAAGAAAAATACATTAAATCAAGCAATTTCCAGCATTCAGCCAAAATTCTATTTATCTTAAGCAAATGCAAAATCTTCCCTTCAAATGAATAAATTAAATCTGACTTTGAAAATAAATTATAAAAAAAAATACTAACTCAGAAAAACCTAAGTTTACTGTCTGATGACAAATGATGAAGCCCCCCATCAACTTCTGTGGGAGTCTTTTATACTCCACAGCTTCCCTCGATGATTGCCTGTAGGATTCCCACACTTCCTTCAGTGAGGGAGTGGGGGAAATCTTAAAGGAAATCACTACCACTTCACTTTGACTTGCAAAATCATTATTTTCTTAAATGAAAGTTATTTAGTAAAATATACCAAATTGAAGATAAAAGATTAATTTATCTGACTGTAGCAATGGTTTTATAATAAATATTGGGATAATTTAGTAACCTTTGATGAAAGTGAATGTTTTGGTCAGTTTTAACTTTGGCAGGCGGATTTTACTATAACGCACTCAGTTGACCTCCCAGCATGCACCAAAATACTATACACACTGACGACTAACACCGGTCCGTAAACTTATTGGAACAGCCAAGATGGCCTCAGATGTTTACAGAACAAAAATGTGCAGCATTTATATTCCAAATTTCTCCGTCATACCGAGGTGACAGCAAGTAAGCAATGAAGCATTCGCTAAATCCTATGTTGCTGCAACTGATTGAGCTTGGTTGACTAAAATCCATGCGTGTTATGCTTAGAAATTGAAATTCAAAGTATCTGCAAACATCAGAGTCATCCAGGTGACCTGTAGAGTGCTAACTGGGTCAGTACAAAATCATTGCTAAAGCCATAAAACATGCATAATATATATTGGTATGGATTAATGCTGGGGTTCAGACCTGTGGCTTTACATTTACCCCCCACTTCTTGTGTTAAAGCTCCGACTAACACGAAAAAATAAGAATAAAGCCACAGACAAAAAAATATATATTTTCTGGCCCATCAACACATAACCACCTCAATCAGAGGCAAGCGACCATAGACATCTGAGGTAGCAATAGTATAGTAATACTGATTAGTGAGCCAACACATAGAAGTGAACAATAAATAAATGCGACAGTAGGTTTGAATATTCTTGAGCTCAACATTCTCTTTAGCATGAACAAACTTCTTCCTACCCCAAGAAGGGATAGAAAGGAGCCGGATCCTGCAGAGAAACTATGGAAAAGTACATGTATCTAAATTTCTCAAAGTTTGTCCCTTTTAAACATTTAACAATTAAGCAAGCATCTTTCAACATATTAACAATTAGTTTCATGCCCGAAACCATCCGGATATCAACAAACTTTGGTATACAGACATTTTCATGGTTGGCTACTGGTTAAGTTTATATCCAGAACTGATCCAGCATCCAACAGATGGAAATGTGCAAAAATATTTACAATCCGGATGTGACGATTTATGTGAACTCTCGGCAGGAAACTAAGTTATGGACTGAGCCATGGCAAACATTTTCAAATTATATAAAAAAAAATTGAGATATATCTGGCATACCATAAGCCATTTCACCTTCAAGAATAGCTCCAAATCAGGTGCAGTCTGATCATTAGCCACACAGTCTGTCCTGATCTGCAACTCACTTAAAGTTGGCTCTCACAATCAGTCCAGTCCTTGCTTATAATGGAGAATACAATGCATTGCATTTATTCTCACCCATGAACAAGAAGTAGTCATATCTGCACTAATCTTCCAATTTTAAAAAAAAATTGCTTAACATATGCAGACTAGTCACAGCCTCAGAAATATTCATGAAATTCTGAATAAATAAAAAAAAATCATAAAACAGCAAACCACTTTATATCCTACACAGATCCAAGATCAATCCTATCCTTGGATCATAACCCTCAAGTTTGCTTCCTTTCTCTTAAGAAAATATCAGAATTCCAGTCCCACACATCAGGCCAACCTCTTGCAGCCTCCATGTGGTGGAAGTGGAAGTCAGATCCGAGACAGAACTTGTCATAAACATATATCTTTCTAAATGCACCTGCTGTTTTGCATTTAAAACTCTCAAAATTGAAAAGTTCAGATATGACACATCTTATATATCATTATGCCATGATATGAGTATATGCATCCGTCACTCATCCTTGGGTATCGGAAACTTAACAGTTCGATACAGTCTAAACCTACCCTGCTTTACTGAGTTCAGTGTAGCACATTAGGTTTTAATGACCCACCAAGCTGTGGCTTTCCAAAACAAAATTATTAAAAAAAAAATCATAGACTCAATACAGACATTGAAACTGATGTATCTATGCGTTAACAGTGTCTGCCTATACTCTATGACACTTCAACCCATTTAATCAGCAGATTGCAGCTGCAGGCGTTTTCTCAGGACATTTAACTTTCACTAATGCTGATAAAAAATGTAAACAGGCTGTCAGACACTCACATCAGATGCAGATCAGTCATGAAATCTTCTATGCCCAAACTTAAAGCCCGTGACCGAATTAAATAAGTATATATGTCCTGAGAATTCTCCTCATATGACATCTGCATGCACCCTGGAAATTTCCAAGTACACAAGGAATACCCTTGGGCATTTATTGAAAAGGAAGAAATGAAAAATCCTGAAACACCTTCTCTGAAAGTGTCTCATGGTTTTTCATTTCCACGAAATCTTTCAACTCCATAACTGAAGATACTTAGTAGACCATAGCCGTCTTATTTCATATGGAGTATAAATATATTCTTTACACTGCGTACTCAGAGAAAAGTGCATTCATGGATGTTCCATTACTTAAGCCTTGGGTATTTACAACTCACTCTGATTGAGTGATTGGTAAATCCCAAAACTTAAGGTAAAAAAATAAGATTTGGTTTTTGAGAATGGAACACTCATGAAAACACAATCCTCTTGAAATATTTCAGATTATGTAACTTTGTTTCACTGTACCCTATACAAGCCTGAATGCTGCAGTTACTTTAATGTTTGCAGATATATCTCTGTTTAATTTTTTTTTTTTAAATTACTCCCGGCTTCAACTGTGTCAAACTTGAATCAAACAGGGCCACCAGGGTAGATCAGAGTCTGTGTCAAATGACACAGTCACTGGTTTAACCTGGATCCTTGTAAATAATCACTCCCTGTTTATGCAAACATTCAAATAGCTACATTTATCAAGCATTTCCGGCTTGAACTTTTGAGTTATGTTCCTGATTTCATTTTTTTTAAAGCCTCAATGCTATAGTTATCCAATGCTTGTATTCCTTATGTCATTCCAGTATTTGGCAATGAATATAATTTTCTTTTTCTAAAAAAAATTATAAAAGGTAAATGTATCCTTAACAGGGCTACCAGGATAGACAGGAGTCTGTATCAGCTGATAATTCAGATGTCACAGTCACTTGTCTAACCTTGATATTTCATACCCTGAATATACAAGCACACAGACAACTGTATTGGAGCATTGTAAGCCAACCTCTTATTTATCATTTTTTTTTCCGTCCGCAGAGTTAGTGTTCCTTTGTACTTAACTAATGCTTTGAAATTGACTCACTCTTTGGATCAAATTTTAGAATAGATTGAAATTATAGCTAAAAAAGGTTAATATTCCATACTATTGAACCATGTTTGATAAAGATAGTTCAAAAGTTCAGAATATTGGATATTTAGAGAGAGCCCTTTTCTCAACATCATGAAGTACTGAAATGATTCCTAGCACAATCCATTGGTTTTAGTTCATCCTGGGAATGTTCCATCACGAGTCACGAGGGTTTTCCGTTTTAACCCACAGTTTATATATAAGCTGATAGTTTCCGAGAGGTATCATCACAGTTTATATTCCATGTCCACATAGATTGTAGAGTGTTCTATACTGAGTATTATTTATTATTTTTCGCGGTTTGAAGAGAGTTCTGTTCTGAGTATTCGCGCTTGAAACTTGATTTACTTATTGATATACTCAAGTGTACACAGAAAGACAACTTCTTTTATTCAAACCCTTGTATATGGGTTAAAATAGAAAATGGGTCTCACTTCAAAATCTATGAATACTGAGATAAAACAGTAAATGACCCATAAAGTGCCATCTTTTGTTTAAATTAACTCTATTGATTTAAATGAGCAAAAATGTATTGAGTGCCCGAATGTAAAATCCATGACCCAGCCATGAATAGAAGAAGCAAAACATGTGATCTTCTGAATTTACAGAGACCACGCATCCAGTGATGTAAGTGAATCAAGCATGCTGAAAGCTTGCATGAAATAAGTCATCACTTGATGAGTGAGTGTTGTGCTTCCACAGCACAGCAAAAGTCAGAGAAAATACATTCCATTACTCAAAACAGTTTTACTATAACCATACTGGTAATCAATAGCTCAATTAATTAAAATTTGTTCAATTTTTTTAAACAATTGATAAGAAATTAACTTTTAGCAGAAGTTTCCTAACTGTGTAACAAGAGATTCTTAAACAGTCCATATTTTATTTATGGTATTGAACAGTCCATAGACTTATTTTTAGCACTTGAATTATTTTTGAACAGTCCATAATTTAAATTTATTTTCACTAATCACTAGATTAAAAGAGTTTTCCTGATCTTGGTTTATCTTCTGTTTTCCTTATGTCCAGAGTGATGGTCAGTTTTCCTTCTTTTATTGGATTGGTCCTTGCAGGGGCTGGCGGCTCTCCTTTTACGATCTTCTTCCCGTCTTCTTTCCTCGCGTGCCGAATTGATTATCGTCTGGTTGAGGTCCCTGATCGAATCGTTCAGGGCCTTCATAATCTGGTTTTGGCTGCTGACCGTCTTTTCAAAACACCGGATAGCCCTGGTGTTTTGGCTGAGCACATCCATAATCTCTTTGTTAAGTTGGTTATTGGACTGAGTGCAGGTGGAAGTGGTTGAAGTGGCGTCGATTGTAGCGGGTAATGCAGGGCTCAGTTGTTCTGTGTTTGTGCCCAGCAGCTGTGGTGTTAGGTCCTCATCTATCAAGTCTGACAGGAAGCTGCTGGACGGTGCTGGCTGTTGATCTTCTATGTGTAAGATAGGTGTGTTGAGTCCGGATGGTCTGTTGCATGTCATGGTGATGTTTGAATTAGGCGTGGTTGGATTCAAAATGATGGGTGTCTGTGGCTGTGGCTGTGGTGGATCTTCTCTGTTTGTCTGTATCATCAGTGGAGTGGATGCAGGTGTCAATGTCGGCGTTGGTGTGTGTGGTGCTGGTGTGATTGTCTTTTGAAGGGTGGCAATCAGAGATGTAATCAGTTGTGTGGTCGGGTCAGCAGTGGCAGTTGATGGTTCTGATATGGTCTGTGCAGGTATGGCAGGTCCTTCGTTTATAAGCTCTCTACCAAATGTCTGGTTAATGGCTGATGCCAGAAGGTCAGGCTCACTCTGGAAGTGTTTGCTCTTCTGTAGGAATAGCTTCAAACTCTCTTGTTGACTGTGTTGTACATAATCAAAGTCTCCAATTATGTACGGAGATGGACTCTCTTGTAAGTATGGTGTGGAGTCAGTTATGCCCATCTTCTTGGCCTCCTGCCTATGCCGGTTGTATGTGTGCACATGCTGTTGAAGAGATGCCTTCTCTGATGACCGAAACAGAGAGAGGGTGCAATAGAATGGGCACTGATCCAACGTAAGGTGGTACTTGTAGATGTGATTCTCAACTCGTGACTTTACATTAATATAAGATTTTCCCGTCCGGGAACAGCGTACACAGCTGTAAGCTCGACCCTTGTGCTTCGCCGTCTTCTCCATAGCTGTCAAAGTAGGCATTGGGTCAGACATCTTCAGGCAATGTGGCAATAGCTGAAAATAGAAAAGGTCATTCCCCGTTTTGAGCCACTGTTATAGTTGGGTACCACTCTAAATGTTGAAATTATAAAACCATCATGGACATTCTCTATTCATCTATTTATTCATAATGCAATACAGTGTATTTCAACAAGTCAAATCTGTTTTTCTCTTGTTTCTGATAACCAGGGCTAGCTTGTCTCAACTAATTGGCAGTCAAAAGAGTCAATGTATCAGAAATCTGCAGAATAACATCTCTATACAACAGGGTACGGCTCAGGTCACAGTTATCTTCTGATGCTTGCAGGTTTATCCATCATACAATAGCAATACTCATCCGATTCCGTCATAGCTGGGGGACAGTTTTCTACTACTCATCTGAGATAAGAGCTTTCAGCTAAAAAAATTGGAGTCAATCACCATCTTCTGATATTCATCCCTCATATGACAGTCTTCCTCTAAATAATGGGGTTCATCACCATCACCTGGTGCTTGTCCATCAGTTGACAGTATACATCTTCGAAAAAAAAAATGGAGTTCATCACGGTCGCCTGGTCCTTGTCCATCAGATGACAGTACACATCTTAAAAAAATGGGGTTCATCCCTGTCGCCTGGTCCTTGTCCATCAGATGACAGTAACACATCATAAAAAAAATGGGGTTCATCCCTGTCGCCTGGTCCTAGTCCATCAGTTGACAGTACACATCTTAAAAAAAATGGGGTTCATCCCTGTCGCCTGGTCCTTGTCCATCAGATGACAGTAACACATCATAAAAAAAATGGGGTTCATCCCTGTCGCCTGGTCCTAGTCCATCAGTTGACAGTACACATCTTAAAAAAATGGGGTTGATCACCGTCGCCTGGTGCTTGTCCATCAGATGACAGTACACATCTATAAAAAAATGGGTTTCATCACCGTCGCCTGGTCCTTGTCCATCAGATGACAGTACACATCTATAAAAAAAAATGGGGTGGGTCACTGTCTCCTGGTGCTTGTCCATCAGATAACAGTACACATCTTTGAAAAAAAAATGGGATTCATCACCGTCGCCTGTTGCTTGTCAATCAGATGACATCTAAAAAAAATGGGGTTCATCACTGTCATCTGGTACTCGTCTATCAGATGACATCTAAAAAAATGGGGTACATCACTGTCATCTGGTACTCATCCATCAGATTACATCTAAAAAAATGGGGTTCATCTGTGTCATCTGGTACTCATCTATCGGATGACATCTAAAAAAAATGGGGTTCATCTCTGTCATCTGGTACTCCTCTATCGGATGACATCTAAAAAAATGGGTTTCATCTCTGTCATCTGGTACTCATCTATGGGATGACATCTATAAAGAAATGGGATTCATCTTTGTCATCTGGTACTCATCTATCGGATGACATCTAAAAAAAAAGTGGGGTTCATCTCTGTCATCTGGTACTCATCTATGGGATGACATCTATAAAGAAATGGGATTCATCTTTGTCATCTGGTACTCATCTATCGGATGACATCTAAAAAAAATGGGGTTCATCTCTGTCATCTGGTACTCATCTATCGGATGACATCTTAAAACAATGGGGTTCCTGAAGGATGAGGAAGCATTGTCTTATCTCAAATAAAAAAATGGGAATTGGGTCTCTGTCACTTTGTATGGGGATGGAAGATTCACTGCCTTGCAGATCAGCATGCGCATCATGTCATATAATAATCTAACTAAATACATATGTATGTCAACACTGATGATCTCTTATTAGTTGACATCCTATCAACAGGGTGAAGGTCATAGAAATGGATAGAAGAAAAAAAAATCATATATACAGCCATGGCTCTTGATCTCATAAATTCAGAAAAGTATACTTCAACTCTTGTTAAAAAAAAAATTCACTGCTGACTTGAATTACATCGGGGTCTGCTTGAGCTCCACAATCCACTCTGGAATGTTGTCTCCCTCATATGGTTTTAGCTTGTTATGATGTACGACTCGCTGTAAACCGAACTTGGAGAGCTGCACCTTGAAATTTTAATCACTGTACTTATGTATGATCACACAGGGACCCCGATAGGAAGCTTGCAGCTTTGGTGACAAGCCTGGTCTACATCCTTCTTGAGCAACCCACACAACATCGCCGACTTTATAGTGGTATACAGAGAGCTTAGCATCATAGGTCTCTGCCTGTCTCTTGGCACTGGTCTGGAGATGTTTTCTGGCAATCTTATGCGCATGTTCCATGGTTGTCTTTAGATGTTCCACATAGTCACCATAGCTCTGGATGCTGTTGTCACCATTGCACTGTCCACCGTACATGAGCTCCGCTGGTAGTCTAACCTCACGACCCAACATCAAAAGGTTTGGAGTGAGACCTGTGGACTCCTGTGGCGTGGCTCGATATGCAGCAGCTAAGCATCCCAAGTTTAAATCCCAGTTTTCTTGCTCACCTTTTAGGTAAGACTTAACCATACGTAGCAAGCTACGATTAAATCTTTCGGCTTGGCCGTAAAAGCGAGGGTTTCTGGCCGAAGTGCGGGTTTTTCTTATCTCGAGCACCTTGCATAGCTCTGCAAATATTGCACTCTCATAACATCTACCCTGATCAGAATGAATGGTGAGCGGACACCCATATCTCGCAATGACCTCATTCAAAATCATGCTTGCACATGTGGTTGCAGTCTGGTCTGGCACGGCTAGGATTTCAACCCATTTAGTGAAGTGATCGGTCACAAGGGAGTATAGCGGTTATTTCGGGGCGTCAAAGGGAGAGGACCTAGAAAATCTGTGGCGAGGCGGTCAAGTGGTGCCCCCACAAGCATGGTTCCGAGTGGTGCCCTAGGTTTCTTATAAGGTGATTTAATGGATGCACATGTATCACACTTCAGAATCCACATGTTTACATCCTCTCTCACATTAAACCAATAAAATCTCTGAAGCAGTTTTTCTAAAGTCTTCTTTTTCCCCAAATGTCCTGATATGAGCGTGTTATGCATCTGGTATAAAACATCATTTTGAAGGGATTTGGGTACCAAAAACTGTAGGTGAGAGCCCGTACCATCTCTCCTGTGGAAAGTTCTATACATGCATTCATCGTGCAGTGATAAGGAATCCCAAATGCTCCAGTAGTAACGGGAAGCAGGACTCAAAGCAACAACATTGGCATGTGCGGGTCTTACTCCCAGCTTCAAAGCTTGAATTATAGGAGAAAGATCAGAATCAGTTTCCTGTTGGTGCTGTACTTTCTGTCTATCTTGTGGAGTTGACCAAAGATTTAGCTCTGGTGTCACACTACATGGGGGTGCCTGTTCATGTGAATCTGGCCTCTGTGATCTGGTCGTAACAGCACGGATACTTTCTGATATACCTTCGGTACTAGGACTACTGTCAATATGAAGTTCTACTGCCCTGTCTCCACTGATGGGTTCAGGTTGAGGGCCTCTCATTTCTTTGAATCGTTTGATACACTTGGAGCAGGGACCACACTTAAGTGATTCCAAGTTATCAATGTCCGAGCACTGGCAATCCCATGGGTCAGGGCAGCGAGATAAAGTGTCAGCATTTGCATGTTTGCTGCCCTTTCTGTATTCTATGCTAAAGTCATACGCAGAAAGTATCTCGATCCATCTTGCGATGCGGCTTTTTGGCTCTTTTAGCTTGAATAGAAAGGTCAGAGCTTGATGATCACTGCGGACAGTAAAATGATGACCCAGTATGTACTGTCGCTAATATTCAACAAAATGGCGGATAGCCAAAAGTTCCTTGTCTGTGATGCAGTAATTCTTTTCTGCCTTGTTTAATGTTCGACTCCCATAGCTGATGACTCTCTCAACTCCACCTTGCATCTGACTAAGGACTCCTGCAATCTGTGTATCGCTGGCATCCGTGTCTAAAATAAATAGTCCTTCCTCTTGGGGGTAGGCCATCACATCAGAACTGATTAATTTCTGTTTTAGTGTATCGAAGGCCTTCTGACAATCAGCTGTCCACACAAAATCTTTCCCTTTGTGCGTCAGCTGGGTTAGGGGTAGGACCAGGTCACTATAACCTTTGACAAATCTGCGGTAGTAGCTGCCTAAGCCTAGAATCTGTCTGACATGAGTAGGGGTGGTGGGGACAGGCCATGCTTGGATCTTTGCCAGATTTGCTGGAATTGGCAAAACGCCATCGGAACTGATCGTGTGACCCAGAAAATCAACGGAAGTCTGGAGCAGCTGGCATTTTTCTGGCTTGAGTTTTAAACCAGCATCCTTGATTCTAGTGAGCACTTCATCAACCCGTTCCATATGCTGTTCAAAACTGGCACCAAAGACCAAAATGTCATCCAGATATATCAGACACGTATGCCATTGTAGACCTCTTAAAACAATCTCCATGAGGCGTTCAAATGCAGCAGGACTGTTAGTCATTCCCATTGGCATGGTTAAGTACTCGTAAAGACCATACTTTGTGCAAAAGGCTGATTTGGGGATATCACTCTCCTTGATTTTAATCTGGTGAAAGCCGGAGGTCAAGTCAAATGTAGACATAAATTTGGCACCAGCCACTGCATCTAGACAGTCTTGAATTCTGGGCAGAGGAAATGCATCTTTCTTGGTGATCTCATTTAGTCGTCTGTAGTCTACACATGGCCTAATTTTGCCAGATTTTTTCCGCACAAGACAAATCGGACTAGCCCAAGGTGAATTGCTTTCCCTGATAATACCCTGTTTCTCAAGCTGCCTGATAACATTTTCTTCCTCTGAGGCAAATGCAAGTGGCACTCTTCGAGGGGGCTGTTTGATGTGCCTGTGATCTCCAACATCAATGCTGTGCTCTACAAGTGAGGTCAAACCCAAATCAAACTCGTCCTTTGAAAAGGTATCTGCAAAGCGGGCAAGGGTTTCAGCTACCCGTTCCTGTTCCTTCTGGGTGCAGTTCTGAGTAGCAGACTGGTACAAATCCTCCAAATGACTGGGGACTTGAATTTCCTGCACCCGTCTGATATTTTGGGGCTCTGTTGCGAGGGTATGCCGAGCATTCTGGTACTCTACATCTATTTTATGCAGGGGTGAAGTGTCAGTTGAGGATTTCTTAACTTCAGGTGGGTTTTCAGTCTGAATCAAGGTTACAATATCAGATATTGCTTCTGCTGTCCCTAGAACCACATCTTGATTTATGGAGATTTCTCGATTTGTAGGGTTCATGAGTCTGACTTTATGAGTAACTCTTGGTCTTAGCTCACTCAAGCTGGCAGCCATGATCAGACCATAGCGGTCCTGAAAACTCTGATGGGGCTCTAAAATAATGGGGATGTTGTCTGCATTATCAGTGTCACTCTCACACCGCTCAACAAAGACATCTATCACTTTCTCACATTGGCGAGGAATGATAAAGTGGTCGGAACTTTGTATCTTTCTGATGCTCGATGCACTACCTACTTGTATGCATGGAATCTTTACGCCCATAAACTGTATAATGCCTTCTTTATACAGTATCTCAGCATTTCCATGCTTCAAAAGGTCATGACCTAAGAGACCTTCATCCTCAATGTTAGCAACTATGATTTCGCTGTCAAAATGTAAGCCATTTGCGAGCTCAATGGAGAAGATTGCTGTACCAAATTGGCCGAGGGTCTTGCCTGATGCGTCAGTTAAGCCAGTAGTCTTCTGCAGTGAAGGCCGTTGGTCTTTGGGGATGGCATTGTAAACTCTCTGAGAAATTATGGTTCTCGTTGCTCCTGTATCAACAGTGAAGGCCATTTTCACACCCTGTACTGAGGCTTCCAAATAAAAGCCCTCACTACGTATGATACGCTTGATGCTCTCAGATAAGGGGGGACTGGAAGTTTTCTTGGCACTCTTTCCTATCTCAGAATTGGCATTAATGGCGGGGAGTTGGGAAGTTGCTACAGATTTACTGAAATTTTGATCAGAATTTTGTAGAGCCAGCTCCTGGGCATGATGAGTTGACTCTTTAGTGCTAATCGGTCCTTTTTGGTCAGCTGACACAGTAAAAGGGCCCTTTTTGCAGGTAACTTCTTTAAAATTCTGAGTAGAACCTAGTGGTGCTACCTTCGAGGTATGTTGGTCATTCTTAACATCTATCAGTGAAGAAACCTGAGTAATCATGTTCTTATGCTGTAATCAGTATTTATCAACAATTTGATTTTGGCCTTGGTTGTCTTGGACCTCCTGGCGGCCATCCAGTTTGGTCCGTTCTAGTTTAAATCTATCTCATTATTCTGACGGCGCTCAGATGGTCCAGTAGATCTATACATCTGCTGTCTGTGACTCTGTAGGCCGTCTGCAGGATGTACCCTTGACTGTCTTGGAGACCTGTTAGGTTGCATCTGTTGACTATTTTGAAGTAAGGGACACTCTCTTTTGAAATGACCTATGTTTGAGCAGAAATAGCATCTAACATCTGAATAACGACCAGAACCTGTACTGTGCTGTCCTCTAGGTGAATCACTGGAGGTAGGCTGGGTACTGGTACATGCAGTCTCAACCATAGTTAAGATCTTATCTAATAACTGCTTTGTCTCTAAAGGCTCAGATGGTTGCGGTGCAGAGTCTGCTACGGGGTCAGATCTTTTCTTATTGGCATATCTTGGGGTTGAGTTCTGGATTTTCCTGACAGTTTGCCTGTCTCTTTGACCAGGAGAGTAGGGTCTGTGTGGCATGTAGGTTTCATCATCACTGCTAATGTCAGCATCTGCATAGTAGCCCGTGTCATGAAATCTTACATTCTTCTTTGACCGCCTGGTACTATTACCATTTTCGAAATGTGGCCCTTGCTGAGTTTCCATATAAGTAACAACATGATGAACAGCATCCTCTATGGAAGTGGGCTCTTTGTAGTATTCCACCGCAAATTTTGCCTTCTTATCCTTCAGTCCATTCATAAACTGTTGTAACAGCAACTGACGTCTCATCTCGCCATTCTTGCCAGGGTAAGATTTGTCATACAAACGCTTCAGTTCTGCGGCGTATTCTTCAATGGACTCATTGAAATATTGAATGCGCTTGGCGAATTGAGCTCTATAGGTCTTATGTGTCTCCACAGACTTTAAGCGAGAATCCAGCTCTATGATGAGGCTTCTGTAGTCAGCTAAGCTCTCCGGACCAATCTCATCGAACACGAACTCAGCTGCAGTACCTTGCAGTCTCTGCACTAGCTCACTTAGGCATCATGTATCATTCCACCTGTTCAGGTTAGCAACTGTAGTAAACCGTGAAAACCACACTTTCCAGTTGTCATTGGAATTACCAGTGAAGGCGGGCAGTTTCACATGTCCAGGCTTACTATCATAGCTTGTAGAAGAGGTCAAAGTCTCTTTGCTTGGTATGCTGGTCAGGGTCTGTAGACTAGAATTTGAAGTAAGGATAGTTGGGGTTGTAGCTTGTTCTGACATGGACGGGGTAGATCTAAATTGCTGAATGCTACTTGTGGTCGTCATGACAGGATCTTGTGGTGGTGCAAGAGTATAAGTCCGAGTAGGGGTAGCTATTGATGCAGTCTGTGGTCTGGATCCAATCACAGAACTTATTGAGCAGCCCTCAGAGGAAGTGTTCTGAGTAAGGTCATGCGATGAGGAATGAGTTGTACTTGTTGTCTGAGAAGATGCAGTGATTGGAGACCCCCCACTTTCTCTTTCAACTCGCTCACTCAAATTAACTATTCCTTTCATCACCATTTGAAAATTGCTCTGCATCTGAAGGTTATTATCTTTTATTATATTTGCCACACCCATCATGCATTCTTTCACCATCTCGCCTGTACTTTTCATACTCTCCGTCATCAATCTTGTTGTGGCTGTGTTATTATCCTTAATCATTCCCGCCATACTTCCCATGCATTCTTTTATAGTGCTGTTGTGGTGGTCAACTTGATCAATGAATGTATTCAAAGCTGAGGACATCTTAGTTATCTGAGTGCTTATGGAGCAACTATCATCCCCTGATGCTCGGGCATTACAGTCATCCGCTAGCGGCTGAGGGGTCATATTATTTGGCTCTAAATAAGGTGGACTGTGTAAATCATCCTGCGTAGGATTCTCATACTCTCTAAGTGGAAAAGTGTCAGTCGAAATTCTCTCTTGGATGACAGATGTCTCTGATTCTGACCCAGAGGATGCATCTCCCTCAAGAACTGAGATGTCAGAAGTGGCACGGCCAGCATTTAATCTTCTACTGGGACGTTTCTTCCCCATCATGTAGTCTCAAGAGTAGATCAAAAAAGTAAATCTCTGATGTGTAGGTCTCTTATGAGAAGCAATGAGTGTCGTTTCGCTGGACCTTAGAAAATCTAAGATCCCACCGCTGTGCCACCAAAAACTATGTAGCGAGCCGAGGGTCTAAGGACTTGGTTTGGTAGCGTGCCTTGACTAAATGACTATTACGGCTGCTGACTGACTGACTATCTTCTACTGACTAGGTATCTTTGACTGGGATTTGGGTGGGTCGACTGTCGACTGACAGTCTGACTGATGATTATAGGACTTGGTAGCGTGGACTATACAATCACCAGCAGACTGACTGTAAACAGTGGAATTAATAGTCAATACAACAAATGCTGTTAATATCCATGCACTACAGCAGATGGAGTACCAACTTCAATGACCTAGAGCACAAGGAATATGCCTCTAAGCAGAACAGACGTACGACAAGTGAAAACAGTCAAACCTGCAGCTATTTTAGCTGTAGGCTGGGGCTTCAATGATTATATTAAATTTAAAGAAGACTCAAGACAAAGTTCAATTTCAAGATTTTAATCTTGAAATAACCAATAAAAAAAATAGTAAATAAACTTTGCAATTGTCAGACTAGGCTATATTTCAACAGTAACTAGCATATATCACAGTAGGACAATCTCAAGAAGGGACAGTGACTTTAAGCTTAATACCCCAGCATTAAAGTATGCAAAACCTCAAATATTCATTAAACCACAATAACAGGTTCAGCACAATGAATCCTAATGCTTAATTCAAGAATTTCTGAACAGTCTCAGCTTCAGAAATGTGCTAGACTACCTTACAACCTCTCAAGCCAGAGAGCCCCTTACTGTTAAGTAAGAAAAATACATTAAATCAAGCAATATCCAGCATTCAGCCAAAATTCTATTTATCTTAAGCAAATGCAAAATCTTCCCTTCAAATGAATAAATTAAATCTGACTTTGAAAATAAATTATAAAAAAAAATACTAACTCAGAAAAACCTAAGTTTACTGTCTGATGACAAATGATGAAGCCCCCCATCAACTTCTGTGGGAGTCTTTTATACTCCACAGCTTCCCTCGATGATTGCCTGTAGGATTCCCACACTTCCTTCAGTGAGGGAGTGGGGGAAATCTTAAAGGAAATCACTACCACTTCACTTTGACTTGCAAAATCATTATTTTCTTAAATGAAAGTTATTTAGTAAAATATACCAAATTGAAGATAAAAGATTAATTTATCTGACTGTAGCAATGGTTTTATAATAAATATTGGGATAATTTAGTAACCTTTGATGAAAGTGAATGTTTTGGTCAGTTTTAACTTTGGCAGGCGGATTTTACTATAACGAACTCAGTTGACCTCCCAGCATGCACCAAAATACTATACACACTGACGACTAACACCGGTCCGTAAACTTATTGGAACAGCCAAGATGGCCTCAGATGTTTACAGAACAAAAATGTGCAGCATTTATATTCCAAATTTCTCCGTCATACCGAGGTGACAGCAAGTAAGCAATGAAGCATTCGCTAAATCCTATGTTGCTGCAACTAATTGAGCTCGGTTGACTAAAATCCATGCGTGTTATGCTTAGAAATTGAAATTCAAAGTATCTGCAAACATCGGAGTCATCCAGGTGACCTGTAGAGTGCTAACTGGGTCAGTACAAAATCATTGCTAAAGCCATAAAACATGCATAATATATATTGGTATGGATTAATGCTGGGGTTCAGACCTGTGGCTTTACAGTTCGTTTCGCGCATTTAGACTATGGTGTGCGTTTGTAGACGTTAATTACGATCGCGACGGTCAAAAAATCAAAATGATGGCCATTCTCCAATTGAAAATAAACAACTACATTTTAGAGACTAGAATCTCGTTTTTACATAGTGACAACCGAAAATTCTTAACATGGGTGTTCATTAGAATGTGTACGATAGTTACGTCATCGGATATGACGTCATTCATTTACATTGTTGACGAAAAGCATTATTTGTCAAAATGGTTTGGAAAGGAAAAGAAATGACCCCCAGCAAAAAGAAATTGAGCTATCTTTATTGAGTGATTGAAGAAAGCAAAGACGAATTGCAAAATATGTTGGATAAACCAGGCAACAGTCATGCAGTAAGTTCAAGAAACGATTTTAGTGCGGGGCTCGACTGGACATTCAACGAAGTTGCAGGAAAACAAGCACAAGTGCAAGAGGCTATCGCATCATTTTGGGGACTGGGAAACTAAATAGATCGCAGCCAAGTGCGGATCCAAAGGTGGGGGGCAGGGGTTCCGGACCCCCACTGGAAAATTACAAGTTATTTGGGTTTCTATAGGGAATAAGCAGTTGGATCTCTCCCCCTCCCCCCCTGGAAAAAGTTGGACCCCCCTGGAAAAAATTGGACCCCCTCGGGAACCTTGAAAAATGATATTTTTCTTTGAAATTAACCATTTGACTTCTGTAAACTAAGCCGAGGACTAAGAAAAAAGCAAAAAACAAACAACGCTGTCAGAACTTTTTTTTGTCAGATTGACGTGGACCCCCCCCCCCCCCACCTGACGAAAATTCCCGGATCCGCGCATGGCAGCAGACAGCTGATCGGTATGACTACTGTTAATTTATGCGTCGTATGTAAAAGTAAGTAACGGTGCAAAGATCAGGAATCGATACAATCAAGTATAGGCCAATTTTGAACTCAGACGGATCAAAGATCAGACTATTCGAATTTACAGCACGTGAAAGGGGAAACAGGTAGAAACCGTTACAAAGCGGTATCATAGGTGTTTACATGTATTATACATAATACAGTATGAAGTAAACTTTCAACCATTTAGTCAGGGATTCTAAATCTGAAACTTTCCACGGAATACTTGCAATTTAAGACGTAGACCGCTCGACTAAGCCTGTAGATGTTGTATTGGTCATGTCGTTACATATTTATTGGAAAGTTTGTTACTTCGATAGCATGAGCAGTAAGTATTTGGTGAGAAAACAACCGTTTCAATCTTATTTACCTTTCTCGTGCTCCTAGGTAAACTCGTCTGACCTTTGATCCGTCTGAGGTCAAAATTGGCCTATACCACACCTGACCCAGGATACCAATGGGAAAGTGACAAACTCACAGAAGACACCACAAACGAGAGCCAAGAGGTCAGCCCTTTCCCAGCATGTGACCACAAAGCACATGTAAACAGACGCGCACAAAACATAGCAAACACAAGACAGAACAAAAACATAAAAGATCCACAAAAGAAGTACCGCCTTGGAACGGTCAGTAAAATATTTTACTGGAGGGCTTAAACCGGTTTAACGGCGCCAACCTCACCCTTAATTCAGATGTGGATCAAGACACATAGATATTTGGTTTGCATGAAAGACCCCTAACTTATCAATGCATCAACTCCTAAAACATATAAAAAATCAAGATATAACAAGGAGATAAAGCAAGGATAAGGACTCAACAGTAAATTAAACTGAATACCGGAGCAAAAGAAATCCAACAGGTAAACCCCGGTGGGCCCGACAAACAGCCAAAGCATCAGGCCCCTACCATCTCATCAATTGATAAGTCTTTAAGTCGGAACCATCATAGAGTCTGAAGTCCGACCCACCGGCGTGCAATTAAAGAGGAAAGCAAAGTTGCCAACCGTGATTGGGTTGACTACCAAGCATGCAGTCTGTTGCAATACATTAATGTTATAGCCAATCTAAAGAGGAAAGCAAAGTTGCAAACCGTGATTGGGTTGACCACCAAGTATGCAGTCTGTTGCAATACATTAATGTTATAGCCAATCCTTTTATAATGGGAAATTATTTTAATTAACTGCGCTGAAAAATTATACGAGCCAACAATCTTCTTCAATTTATACATCAAGTCATCATAGAAATCAGGTTCTGAAAGTCCTTGACGCAAGAGAGATTTAAGTCCAACTTGGAATTTAGATATCAAATCATAGCATCGTCTATAAAATTTAGAAAAGGTTTTGCGAAGTTTATGATACACATAGCCTTGTTTAAGAAGTTTATGCGTTAACAATTTATTGCGAGTATTTACGAGAATAAAGTCGCAATGTTATGACAAAAAAAGTAAGTATAAATTCTATAACTCCTTCACTTAAGGCATTTTTGACTTAATAAATATGCTTTTCAGCGCTAAAAATCCATCAATAATTTGTAACAACAACAACTCAGTATGTGCGATCAACACATTGTCTTTTGAGTTAAAACTAGTTTAAATGTTGCTTCTTGCATTTTGATATAGATAAGTTTAAATGAAAACTGAAAGGTTGTGTTTTGTTTACCCTTTATTTGCAAACATATGGAGACTTTAGTGAAAACGATTCGTTGTAATTTAACAAAAACATATCGGATTTTCGCAACTTTCACAGAATCATTTAGAAGAATATGGGGATACTTCCTTAAACTTTCAAGAAATTTCACCTGTTTATCGATGAATTATACGCTTTTCTCTATCAGTGGTATATGTTCTGTGAGGCTCGAAGCCGCGGCCCCTCGGTCTCGAGTCAAGCACTCAACCATTGAGCCACTGCGCTCCCACATTCTTGTTGGGAAAATTCATAAATAGTGTAGACTCGCAGGGAAACACATCATCTCATCAGGGCCTTCGTCAGCAGCAGCGGAAATAATTGTGTAAATATATGCCGGTACGCTTACAACTGACTTGAATTAAAGTCTGCAAGGCTTCGTTCAGCGTAAACTATATAAATTTGAAATAAAATTTACTTTTTCTGTCATCATATGTAATTGTGGTACATATAATTGCCTTTTTCCTTTTGTGTGGTGTTTTAACCGTTATGAATATAAGTGAAATGCATGCAAAATCAGTAGTAAGTTATAACAGCTTCATATACCGGAAGTAGTCCAATTGTTGGACTGGTCAGCCGATATCACGTGATACAGGTAAAATCCGATAATGGGAAAGGGGTCTATTGAGTTTGTTAGTATACTAACGTGACCCTCATTCAAAGGGCTATAACTCGATAAGTATACTGTATTTTACTTTAGGTCTTGTGTCAGTTTAAAGGTGACTTATAGTCCCTTATAGAAACGTATACCATTTTGTCGTAGCATAAATGTGAAGAAAGTTATGAAGCTACTTGCATTCATATTTGAACAGCCCTCGTAGTACATGTTTTTCCATGGCAATTTCGCTTCACAATCGATCTCATATGCGATGTGATTTTCAGGAATGATTAAATTGCTAGTATTGTCCGTATAATTTGGGCCTCGTCGCGAGAAAACCTGTCTTCGGGGGTTTGCGAACAACACAGGCGCAGACCAGCCTGCGCATCCGCGCAGTCTGATCAGCGCCTTTGTTTTTTGCGTTTTGGAAAGTACCATTTATAAGCTTGCTACAAGCGAAATTTCATTTTTCTAGCTAGTTTCTGTAGCTGAGGAGACTGATTTGAAACTCGCTTTGTCGGAAACCCCGAAGACAGGTTTTCTCACGACGAGGCCCATTTTATAGAGGATAGAAAATAGAAGTTTGATGAGTTTTCTCAATTTATGAAGACTTACTTACCTTTGAACAGAATTCATGTCTCATACATGTAAATGGAATACATTGACAAATTGCTATTCTGTTTTCGTATAATTATTTTTTTTTTAAAAAAATGGTATGTTTGCGACTTTCGTTTTTTGAAGTCTTTAGCTCAAACTTCAATGTTTTACATGTTCTTATTCAGTTTTCTCTGTAAATAACCATTTTTCCAAAGTATTTTTAATTCGAAATTATAGTTTTTCAGAAAATGCCAAAACAAAAGTGTATGCATTGGCAGATTTCTTATGTGTATGAAGGGCTGGTAAATCATTGAAAGGGATGTTAAGTCCCAATTTAACAGCAACAAAAACACGAAGACAGTCTTTAAATGCACATACGAGCCACATAGTATATCTAATAGTTGGTAAGGGAGTCTTTGATATTTAATACTCGAAGGCTCTGTTGCAGTTGTTGTTTTGTGCCAGATTGTCCGAACCGTTGTTGGTTGCATATGAGATACATTTAAGCACCAAAAAGCTCATGGTCTATCTAATTCATAAAAAAACAAAGTAGGAATTCAGGAAATACAATGTATAATATCGAAATGATCCCACGCAAAGTGCAAAACCTGTCAGAAATTTAGGGAATTGTCAAGTGATTTTGACAATAACAACATTAACCTGTTACCTTAGATTCATGCCACACAAAACGAATAATGTCAAGGAAGCTAGTCTAAGTACTCCTTCACCATTTAGTTTAGCAGACTCCGTTTTCGGCAGATTATATATGTTTGTGATATTAATGGTTCTCGTCGCGACAAAACTTTGCGAACAACAAAGGCGCAGATCAGCCTGCGCATTCGCGCAGACTGATCAGCGCCTTTGTTATTCGCTTACGTGAAAGTAAACTTGCTTCAGGCGAAATTTTAATAGTTTAGCTAGTCGTTGTAGCTGAGGATGCTGGTTTGAGTCTCGCTTTGTCGGAGGAAGACAGGTTTTGCCGCGTCGAGGCTCATAACCGCGTGAAATGTACATTAATGATGCATTTGTGTACACGTTTCATATTTATACATTTTCGGCGGATGTAACTTTTAGAAAGACATTGATATCGATAAAATAAGACTACATCATTAATGTTAGGGTGGGATAGGAAAAATCCGTCCTGAGGACCACCGTTTGACATCACGAGGGTTCCTGGGACTTATTATTATTATCCTATTCACTCACGATTAATGAATTATTTGTCTTGCTTACCGTTAAATACTTTTTTTATATTCAAAATATGCTTTGCAGAAGTTCCTGAATGCACCGAGACGTGAAATAACATGATTACGTCACCTTCACATAACACATTACTACGAAACATGTTTCTTGTTTATTTGAACTAATGTGAATTTCACTGTTTGCTGTTGCATATCAATAAAACAAACAGATTTTGCTTTCTCATTAGTAGCGGACGTGTCCTTAGGATGTGCAAATAGACAAAATGGCAATTTAAGCATGACCATGACACAGAGCAGGAAAACACCCACTCACCCCATTTGAACGATTTTAAGTGCTAAAATGGATGTATATTACATGAAAACGCGTATTTAAGTGTGCACTTTTACTTTAAGTTTATAGAATCATTCAGTCTATTATTCAAATGAAAAACAGCTTCTGTGCGTCTTTTTTATTTTTGTTTTTTGTTGTTTTTTGCTTGACAACTGAATTAGTTCTACCATAAAACTGTCCAAATGGAGATTCCATGTATTATATCTGTCCTGTAAGAAATGTGAAAGCAAATTCTCAAAACTCAGAGCCGCCTCAAGTTCTTAGACTTTAAAAAAATATCTCGCCGATAAACCAGATCACCAAATAGTGCATTCATGTATTTTGCATGCAAATGAGTGTTGCCTTGTAAACTGTAAACCCTAAAATTTGGTGTTTAGGTTGATTATAAAAAATATCGAACTTAAATGCTTTATTTTCCAACATATTACACTTTATCTATTGATGTACAATTTATAATAAGTTCCAAGAGAAAAACTTCCTCTCTTTAAGAGAAAGCATTTGAAAATGATTTAAAACATTTCGTTTGAGACAGCATTTTTATACGCTAAAATTTGACTACTTGATCTGAACTAAGGGTGAGGTTGGTGCACCGTTAAACCGGTTTAAGCCCTCCAGTAAAATATTTTACTGACCGTCCCAATGCGGTGCTTCTTTTTAGGATCATTTATGTTATTTCTGTCTTGTTTTATTTTGGTTTCATGCACGTCTGTTTGTTGGTGCCTTGTGGTCACCTGCTGGGAAAGGGCTGACCTCTTGGCTCTCGTTTGTGATGTCTTATTGTGACGTTTTCACTTTCCCAATGCTATCCTGGGTCAGGTGTTGTGCTTGATTGTATCGATTCCTGACCTTTGCCCTCTTTCTTACTTTACTTATCTTTAGAGACTGTTTCAAACCAGCGAATAAAGTTAAGAGCTAATTTTTGGTGATTGCATATTGATCAGAGATCAGACCAACCTATGTAAATTAATTATTACAAAATATAATGAGAAACAAACAAAAAAAGTGACGACAATTTCAAATTTGTTCAAATAAATATGAAACACCTCTTGCGCATTGGTGCAAGACAATTCGTCGAAAACCAAGTTCGTCGGTCGATATGACATTCTGTCGCATACGACTTTTGGTCAATGCGACTTTCCGTCGAGTACGATGTTTGGTCGAAGAAAATAGTCAGGTACGACAGTCCGTCGAAATTGTCAACACAATTATTTTAAAGATAAAAAATGCAAGACATCTTTAATGAATATTCTATTTATGTATTATGGACTGATCTCATTGTGTGTTGTTTGGCTGAAATATGCTGCCCAAGCCGTCTCGTTTAAAAAGAGCTCCAGGATAAACTAAATACATCTTGATTAAAAATCAATTAAAATAATTGAATAAAACCATTTAGTTTTACAACATTCAAAGGGTTTTGCTGTGAAAAACTCATTAAATGGGTATGAAATACCCAAATTGAAGGCTTTGCTGAATTTGTGGTTTTGTGATAGATTGTCCGAACCTTTGATCTTTGCATATATGATACATTTAAATACCAAATGGTATAATTCATTAATAAAAACAAGGTAGGAATCCAGGAAATACAATATAATATTGAATTGATCCTACACAAAGTGCAAAACCTGTCAGAAATTTAAAGAACGTGTCAAGTGATTTTGACAAAAACAACATTAACCTGTTAGCTTAGATTCATGCCACACGAAACGATCAATGGCAAACAATACAGACACAGGAAACAGGTATTAATTGCACGCCGGTGGGTCGGACTTCAGACCCTATGATGGTTCCGACTTAAAGACTTATCTATTGATAAGATGGTAGAGACCTGATGCTTTGGCTGTTTTTCGGGCCCACCGGGGTTTACCTGTTGCATTTCTTTTGCTGTGGTATTCAGTCTTATTTACTGTAGAGTCCTTATCTTTGCTTTATCTCCTTGTTATATCTTGATTTATATGTTTTAGGTGATGATGCATTGATAAGTTAGGGGTCTTACATGCAGACCAAATATCTATGTGTCTTGATCCACTTCTGAATTAAGGGTGAGGTTTGCGCCGTTATACCGGTTTAAACCACCAGTAAAATATTTTAATGACCGTTCCAAGGCGGTACTTCTTTTGTGGATCTTTTATGTTTTTGTTCGGTCTTGTGTTTGCTATGTCTTTGTGCGCGTCTGTTTATATGTGCTTTGTGGTCACCTGTTCGGAAAGGGCTGACCTCTTGGCTCTCCTTTGTGGTGTCTAACTGTGAGTTTGTCACTTTCCAATTGGTATCCTGGGTCAGGTGTGGTACTTGATTGTATCGATTCCTGATCTTTGCACCCTTACTTACTTTAACCATCGAATTATCCGCAAAAGCCGTTTTCTCATTGGACAAGTACCAAATGTAAAATCTGAGTAGTTGTTGTTTTACATTTCACAAATCATACAAAAACGGCATGATTGGTCACGGGTGGGGGGTGGGGGACGCTGTCAAAATGCTCAAAAACGCTTTATTATAAGAATTTATTAGAAACTTATTTTGTACAAACCTGTTGGTAAATATCAATTTACAATGGCATTTATCATAGCTTTAGTTATGAGTGCATGCCACGTATTTAATTGTCTCATTTCTCAACCAAACATATGCTGTGGGTACTCAAAAGAACTGTTGCAATGAGACGATTCAGATCTTTAAGTACCAAATTATAGGGTACATCTGATGTTTAAGAAAACATTAACAATATTACGCTCAAAATACCCTGTTTATCTAGACTATGATGTATACAGTATGCAGATATGATACACTTCAGTGCACAAGTCAAACTGGGGCGGACTTGATTTAGAAATTTTAGTGTACACGGAACAGCCATCTAAAACAAACAAAACTGGGCACATTGGAGTACTCCGGAGTAAATCAAGCGAATACTGTTTGAATTGTGAAAAATAACACAGTTCGATTGCCAAGAAGAAGAAACACGAATTACAAATTCAATCCCTTTTACTAATGACCATATTTTTCGATATTAATAATTATCAGAACCGAAAAATATCTCAATAAAGTATAGGCAGTGTTCTGCCATCTTCTTTTGGAACAGGTCACGTGACTGTTCTGTCTACACTACCTCGGAAGATGGAGTACTCCGGCGTACCCAAGCACAGATGTCCAGCTCACTTGATTTTGGTCCTGCTTGTTTGGAGTGGAAGGAGTAAAAAGAACAGTTAAATCAAGTCTGCCCTTGGTCAACTTAAAACATTACAGGTAATAGTCAAAGGCCATTGACAGCACACTTTTTTAGATGAAACAATGATCTTCTCAATCCGAATTTTATGCAAACGCATAACTTTCGAACCAAGTTTTATGCCACAAACATAATATTAACATGTTTAAGGTGAATACTAGACAAAACTTTGTCTTTCTGTGAATTAAAATTTGGTCACAAAAAAATACCCTACCCCCTAAAACCTAAAGACCTAGCATAAGTCTGCAATATTTTCAAAATATTTTTATTTTCCTAGGTGCACTAAATGTAAGGGTTTGATTAAAGCACAAAAATTTAGTTGTCAATTATGCAATAAGAGTGGCCGTTTTTAGGTTTTACTGTACTTGAAAAGGAAAACGATGTCAATTAAAATCGTGTACACACAGTTGTTTTTGTTTTCTCTTATGCTAGTTCCTAAATACAGAAATAATTCGTTTAAGCAATTAAGAAGCGTAAAAGGATTGACTTACGTTTATCTGTAACAATAACTATGTATTGTTATATGAAAAATCGCAAGCTATATAAGAGTCCGGTGAACACTTCGTTGCAGTTGTCTTATTTCAAGACATAGTATTGTTTGTCACTATTTTTAGCATCATAAGTTTGATCCAATGAAAGGAGAATTCAGCAATTATAGAAACAACGTCATGTGGACTGCTGTTTTATTCTATGCTAGCTAGGCAATTTTATCCCGGTTTTTTCTTTAGAACAAGAGGGCCCTTGGACCCTGGGTCGCTCACCTGAGAATGACTGATCAGTGGAGTGGTAACGTTTGTGAAATTTTGGTAGAGTGTATCATGAGGAAAAGTTCTGTGAAATTTAATTATTTTGAATTTGGGTCAGTGGTTCAGGAGAGGTGTCATTTAAAAGATTTCTTATCTGGAGCTCTGGCAGTCCTCCTGTTTGGTGCAGCAGAACCATTTATGCATTTTTGAAAGAGGGCATCATTGGGAATATTCATGTGAAGTTATATGGAATTTGGACCAGTGGTTCAAAAGGAGATGTCGTTTAAAGACATGTCTTATCTAGAGCTCTGAGAACCCCTTGTTCAGCAGACAAAACCATTGGAAAAAGGAGCTCTAGCGATAAGGCGTATATTTTCCCTTGTTGACATGATTACAAAACCTAAATTTTCAAATTGCCCGAACATTTTTAAAATTGGACTGTTTCGGTAGTAAAATATGCATAGAAAGCATCCAAATAGGTTTCAAAGCGATCCATCATTTGCAAAGCCGTGAAAACCTTCGCCTTCTACTCCCACCCCTCATTTTACGTCTTTAGACTGGGTGCCTTTTAGACGATAGTTTTAGTAAATCGTTTGCAGGTTTTCAAAAAGTAAAAGTGCTAAAATATTAAGGATATAAGTGCCCTTCATTTCCAAAACTTTGCGGTATTCCTTCTGCGCATGCGTACGAAATATACTTAAAATTGTGACGTTTGTCATTGAAAAGATGAAACTGGCGTCTTTCAGTTTGTTTTTAGATGCTTTCCCCCCTAGACCCAAGATGCCCTTTGGACAATTAAATGTCGCTATACAAATATATAACATATGTAAATGGCGTCTTGGGTCTAGGGGGGGAAAGGGGTTGTATAAGCGAAAGAAGACATTAAATATCTGTCAAAAATAGACCACTTTGCAAGATGGTCGTTTTTATTGTACATCAACTGTATAAATAGTTTTACTGTACATAGCGTGGTTCCCTGTTTAACGGTCTAGTTCCCATATATGTTACTGAATAACAAGCACAGTTGATGATCGAAATAAATTCTCATTCAATAAGAAGTAGAGTTATTACATGCATGAAGGAAAATCCGGTTTAAATATACAAATTGGGGGCAATGGTGCATCGACGGCTCGTCTATATATATTTGTTGAATGTGCCTAGTTTCTCCAGTCGTTATTTCAACAAAATAAAACGAACGTCTCGTTTAGGGAGATTGCTCGCCTTATCGCTAGAAATTCTTTGGTAGAAGGAATCATCAGGATTAATTCTGTGAAATTATTTTAAATTTGGACCAGTGGTTCAGGAGGAACTGCCATTTAAAGGTATTTCTTATCTGGATATCTGGCAGCCCTTTTGTTGAGCGGAATGTAACCATATGTGCAATACATAGAGAGTGTATTATGAAGAAAAACTCTGTGAAATTATTTTGAATTTGGGTCTGTGGTTCGGGAGCAGATATTGTTTAAAAGATTTCTTAACTGGAGCTTGTATGGCTCTCCTGTTCGGTGGAGCGAAACCATTTATGCAATTTTGAAAAAGGGCATAATGGGGAACATTCATGAGAAGTTATATGAAATTTGGACCGGTAGGTCAGGAGGAGATGTCGTTTAAAGACATTTCTTATCTAGAGCTATGGCAGCCCCTTTGTTAAGATGACTTGAACCATTTGTGCAATATTGGAAGAAGGCATCATGAGGAACAATCCTGAGAAATTATTTTGACCAGCGGTTCAAGAGGAAATGATGTTTAAAGGTATTTCTTATCTGGAACTCTGGCAGTCATTTTGTTCAGCAGAGCGTTACCATTTGTGCAATTTTGGTAGTGTGTATTATGAGGATCAATTCTGTGAAATTATTATGATTTTGGTTAAGTGGTGCAGGAAGAGATGTCGTTTAAGTGATTTCTTGTCTGGAACTCTGGCGGCCCTTCTGGTCGTTGGAGCGGACCCATTTATGCAATTTTGAAAGAAGCCATCATGGGAAACATTCATGCGAAGTTATATGAAATTTGGACCAGCGGTTCAGGAGAAGATGTTGTTTAAAGCAAAAGTTTACAGACGGACGACGGACGGACGACAGACAAAGACCGATCACAATACCTCACCTTGAGCCTTCGGCTCAGGTGAGCTAAAAATGTATATTAATTTCGTACCAAAGTCGGTTCGCCAATGCGTCCGTGAGCCTGTCCGTCACGTTTCTTGCAAATGCATCTCCTTCTAAACCCTAAGACAAAGCAACTTCAAACTCTTCAGGTGCAAAGGACACATGATGCAGAGGATACTGGCCAGCAATTTGTGCGACCTTACCAGAGGTCAAGTTCAAAGGACAAATAATATATTTTCTTGTAAATACATTTCTTAAGCCGCTGGACAACATAATGTAGATGATACTGGGCAACATTTCATGTCATATTTACCCTTAGATCAAATGCCAAATAATGTATTTTCTTGTAAATGCATCACCTAAATCGTTGGACGTAGCAACTTCAAACTTTCATTGGCATAGGTCACATAGTGTAGAGGATATTGGGGAACATTTCGTGTGACCTTGACCACAAGGTCAAGGTCAAAGGTTAAATAATGCATTTTCTTGTAAAGGCATCTCATCGTAAACGGTTAGACTAAGCAGCTCAAGATGCAGGTAGCATTCCACTAAATATTCATGAGGTGTGGCCACGCCCTTTTTGGGGAGAAGCTTATCGTTGGAAGGAAATTCCAGTGGATCATTTCATTGGTGATATACCTTTGCTTTAGAAGAAGTTGATAAAAATCAGGGCCCGGAATTACAATGCCTCCTTAAAGTTAAGCAAGACTTAAGCTAAGTATTGATATTTTAACATGCTATATCAAATGCTAGATAAATTGCCTTGGTCGATGTGGTATTTGTGGTCAAAGATATAATTGTGTTCTTCAGAAAAATTAAACCGTTTTTCATTTAATCAGTTTTAAACGTTATTATTCGCATCCTCAAAAATTAATACTTAACTTAAGTCTTCCTTAACTCTAAGGAGGCATTGTAATTCCGGGCCCAGATATACTTAATCAAAATCAAGAGTGTTTAAACATTTTATGTACAAAGCTGGAGAAAACTATATTGAATTTTAGGTCACCCCCTATGATAAAAATCATCTCTTGATTTGCTTCGAGACTTGTGGGTTTCCCAAGTTGTTAATAGACAATTCGTTTGGGAGACGGGAAACCCGACTTTTTTTGCAACAGAAATCTAAAAAGTTAAGTTTTTTCAAATCGAAAAACTTTTGAACAAATTCTATGTGTGAATATTTTGGAAGGACTGGATATTTAACTCCTATTTTGCATCGTCGGCAATGGGGAAACATTTAAACAGGTCACGTGATCATATGTAGAGAGTACTGGGCAAGATTTTGTGTGACATTGGCCTCAAGATCAAGGTCAAACGTCAAATACATCCCTCCTAAATTGTTGAACGAAGCAACTTCAAACTTTACAGGTGTATTTAAGTGAAGGTTTTGTTGATTTATGTTATTGTTTTGATTATTAATGTCCCTGTCACAAAGTCAAGGTCAAAAGTTAAATAATGCATTTTCTTATAAAGGCATCTTATCTTAAACGGTTGGACTAAGCAGCTCAAAGTTTTAACTATGCAGGTGCATAGGGCACGTGATCATATGTAGAGGGTACTGGGCATGATTTCGTGTGACCTTGACGTCAAGATCAGGGTCAAACGCCAAATGCACCCCTCCTTAATCGTTGGACGAAGCAACTTCAAACTTTACAGGCTGCTCTCCACTATACGGTTTTTATTGTGACGTTGTCACTTTCCCATTGGTATATATGAAAAATATGAAATTTGGTCACGTGTGGTGCTTGATTGTATCAATTCCTGATCTTTGCCCTCTTTCTTACTTTTTCCATAGACGGCAATGTTAACATTTTAACACCCTGTTCAAAAACTATACATACAAGATTTATCAAACCGGCCTCATTTTAAAATATCATCCTTGCCAGTTAGTTTCAATAACTACATGTTTCCCAGTTCAATCCCGCACTATATCCCTTTAAACTGACATACTACGTAACAACATGTTTCCTAGTATAGATAGCCCTTCAAGGGGGTCCAAGATGCAAAACCCATCAGATATCAATCTGGTACTTGGCCAGCTCCATTAAAAAGGACTTTGAATCGCATCTTTTAATCAAACACGCCATAATACCTGTAAAGCAACGAATATTGAAGACTGACGTCATCTAAGCTCTAATGTAAATTATATGCTCTCCCCACAAATGGCGGGGTCAGATTTTATGAATATTAAGTACAGTGTACCCTACAAGTGCATATAAGTGAAGGATTTGTTGATTTTTGTTATTGATTGGATTATTAATGTCCCTGTATAAAAGTTCAGTCATGTCGGAACAGGTCTTCCTGGGATGAACCAGTACTAAGCAGCGAATAAAAAAGGCTTTGTTGACACTCTGGTAGCAGATGCGAAAGGTGGAGGCTTAAGTAAAACTACGCAGCTGGAATACTTAAAGTGAAGGCTTTGTTAAGACTTAGGTAATGAAGTACGAAAAGAAATGTGTTTGTTAAGATTGGCTAGCTGGTACAAAACGTGAAGGCTTAGGTAAGTCCTCAGGGGGAGGTTCTCTATTTTTTTCAATGGTTGTAGGCTCAGGCCCAGCATCTACCGCTCACCCCAAAAAATGTCAGGAATTTTAAGCACCCCAAAAAATATTTGAAATTTTAGCAACCCCAAAAATATCCCCCATTCTGTACCTTGCCCTTCAGAAAAGACCCTAAAATGCATAGAAATGACCCCTAAATATATGCCTATTTTGTTGTGACCCCAAAAAATATCAACAAAATCTTCATACCCCCTAAAAAAATATTTTTTGAAAACCCCCGAAAATATTGAATTTCAAAACTTTGAACCCAAAAAAATAACCCGAGCCGACGTATGTATAAAATTTTCAGAGTACCCCTGGGGGGTAAGTTGTGGATTTTATTTTCGCGAAACTTCGCATATGTATGCGATGTTTCGTGAAATTAAACCCTCGCGAAATGACAAGATCACTCTGTCGTTTGCTGATATAGGCAAATCATGCCCTTGTCGTGAAATATGAACGTCGCAAATATGCCTTTAAACGCTACTCGCGAAAATAAAATTATCTCGAAAATTCCGAATTTACAGTACATACGAGTATACATAAAATAAAGCCAGGGATTGCTGAAGTATACATTTTTGACGAAATTCTAACAAGTACTCGTAATCTATTTTTGAGCAGAAATAATAAAACATTTTACAAATTTTCATCACAATTCTTAATTTTGTTATAAAGCCGTAAGAATGTAAGTGTATTGACAGGTATGTTAACCTCAAGGGCATAATTATGTTTAACCATTTAATCATTTCTTCTAACTATTCGAGACTCTTAGAAATGGTGGGTAAATAAAGTAAGTGAGTATGATCAGGAAATACCACAATCTTAAACTACAGACCAAGGCATGGCACCGTTATGAAGAGCAACATGACATTTACAATAACAAGGCATCCAAAAGACAATAAAAGCAAAGCAATCAGCTCTCTCGCCCAGCCGTCTTCGTCAAGAAAGCCTGCTTTCAAACAATACTTTACGAAAAGTCTGATAGCCCCCACCCCCGTTCCTTTATTTTCCTTGTGGGTCCACTGTGATTTACAACAGTGATTTATGCCTTGGGTAAGAATACAGTAAAACCTGTGTAAAACGGCCACTCTCAAAAAGACCGAAAATTGGTTTTCAACACCAGTTGTCGCTTAATGCAAGGTCAAAAGTATTGCAGAATGCTCTAAGGGGTTCATTTTACAATTGAAATATGTTTGTCTATTTTTGAGTGGCCGGTTTACACGGGTTTTACTGTACCACATATATCTTCTTAGAAACTACATTACCTGCATTTTCAGTAGGTTTTATTTTTCTTTTAGTTTTACTTCCTTACTTTATGCTTTTGGAGTCGTGTTTTGTATTGCTTGTATTGCCTATTCTGTTGTCATCTGTTGCATTGTAAGCGTCAGCAATGGTCATTTTGGTTGTGGAAGAGAGATCTGATTTTCTGCTTTCTATGACTGTATTAGAAGTGTTTTCCACTACATCTTGCCGTGACATTTGATTGTGGCACTCCACATATCTGCCATATAGATGACAGGAGGTACAAATAATCCTAATAGTATCATTGTACTCTTGCGTCGCTTTGTGAGACATACTATTTTAGGCAAACAGTGCAGACCCAGATCTGACGCCGAATTCCGAGAGTCGGATGTGTCGCCTGGAAAACAGGCCCTGCAAATTCATCAAAATATCCCCCTCCCCCAGTGAAGTTCTTTAGAGAAACGTATAAACCACAACAAATAAATCCCATTTCTCCATGTGTGTAAGTATGCAACGAAGAGACCGCACCACACACACGCACGCACGCGCAAGCGGGCCTACACGCACGCACGCGCGCACACACACACACACACACAAACGCACTCGCACGCACACATACATACATAGAGCTGATCGTTTTTCCTTTAATTGAGAGAGTGTGGAGCTAACTGGCCCGGAGGTTATAAAACTGCTTTCATGCTCAACTCAACTGAGCACGAAATAACAACTGCCCATAAAACCTAAAATACGGACAAATGAAGAGGTTTCTTGTTTTAAGTCTCTCAGATGTTGTATTCATCATGCTAATAAATGTTAAAATGCCAACAATTGTTGGCATTTTAACATTTATGAGCAGGATAAAATTTGTGCTCAGCTGAGTTGAGCATTGGAATAATTTTATAACCTCGGGGTCTGGTATATCAACCAGAACAGTCTCACACAACATTATTTCATAGATCATACCAGATGTCACTGTGATATTGGGGTCGGGTCGAGGGGAGACAAAGGAAACAACAAGCAAATGGGATTTTAATACTTGCTCAAGATACCTCTTGGCTCTCGTTTGTGGTGTCTAACTGTGAAGGAGCTCTAGCGATAAGGCGTATATTTTCCCTAGTTGTTATGATTACAAAAACAAAATTTTCAAATTGCCCTAATTTTTTTAAATTGGTCTATTTCGGTAGTAATTATGGATACGAGGGTCAGTCAAAAATAACAGAGCCCTACCTCATAACATTTTAGTTTGGTATTGTAGACAACAAATGAGAATATTTTCTGTAAGTTTCATATGTCATCGATGTTTTGACCCTGAAGAATGGTCCTAGTGAAGCTTCTATTATGGTTGCTAGGCAACTAAAGATCGTCTGTCAGATTTATGCCTTCACGATCTCAGCCACCAGGAATATACAGTATGTCTTTAAAAAGCTTACGTGCTTGATAGTTTTTGTGCAAGACATATTTGACATTTATTTGAATAACATATAACATATTGTCTTTTCATTTCAATAAGTTCGTTGAAATTTATATGAACATTGATTGTATGCGTTGCCTAGCAACAAAAAACTTCAAAATTCAATACATTTTCCAATACACGAGAATTGTGTTGCCATGGAAACAAAATTGTGAATTTAAATCAAGAAACTTAATATGTCTGAGGGTTGGTTTGTGTATGCAGTACTGTTAAAGCATTATTAGGCTAATATTTTATGGTTTCTATTAAAATTGTGTAAATATAATTGTGGGTGGGGTAAATTAAAGGACATCAGGCATGTTAAGATTTGATAAATTCTGAAATCAAACAACCACAGCTTCTATAATTTGGAGTCAGTTGGTTTCTCTTATGTGACACTGAATAGGTACATGTTAAAGATATCAGACGACACTGAATAAATCCCCGCTTTAGCATTACTGTTTCCATAGCAACGCTTATGATGAGATGTACCACAGCGTGAACGCACCCCTTTGACAGGTCATATTCTGTTGCCTAGCAACCATTACAAAAAGCATACCAAAAGAAATAAATTACATGACTAAATAGATGACATATAACTACAATGAAATACCATCTAATTATTTGTCCATTTTACTTGATTCAAATGTTATGAGGTAAGGCTCAGTTATTTTTGACTAACCCTCGTAGTAAGCATAAAAATATGTTTCAAAGCGATTCATCACTTACAAAGCCGTGAAAACTTATGCCTTCTAAACCCACCCCTCAGTTTATGTCTTTATACTGGGTGTCGTTTAGACGAGACGTTTAGGAAATCTATTGCAGGCTTCCAAAAAGTAAAAATGCTAAAATATTATGGATATAAGTGCCCTTCATTTTCTAAACTTCGCGGTATTCCTTCTGCGCATGCGTACGAAATATACTTAAAATTGTGACGTTTGTCATTGAAAAGATGAAACTGTCGTCTTTCAGTTTGATTTGAGATGCTTTCCCCCTAGACCCAAGATGCCCTTTGGACAATTAAATGTCGCTATATAAATATACAACATATGTAAAGGGCGTCTTAGGTCTAGGGGGGAAGGGGTTGCATCAAACATCTGACAAAAATAGACCACTTTGCAAGATGGTCGTTTTTATTGTACATCAACTGTATAAATATATTTACTCTATCGTGATAGGACGATTGTTTATCCTAGTTTAACGGTCTATTTCCCACATATGTTACTGAATAACAAGCACAGTTGATGATCAAGATAAAAGCTCATTCAATACGAAATACAGTTATAACATGCATTAAGGAAACCCCGTTTAAAAAATACGTCCTAGGGGGCGGGGCGGCAAGGGAGCAAAGACTGTTCGTCTATATATATGTGTTGGATGTGCCTAGTGTCTCCAGTCCTTATTTCAACAAAATAAAACGAATGTCTCTTTTAGGGAAATAGCCCGCCTTATGACTAGAAATTCTTTGTCACTTTCCCATTGGTATCCAGGTTCAGGTGTGGTACTTGATTGTATCGATTCATGATCTTTGCACAATTACTTACTTTGAAATGCTTTAAAAAAGCAGTGATTTTGCTATGAATTGTAGCCAATCAATTTATAAGATAAAACTATATAAGAGAAAATCTGAGTAAATTGCAACCCTCAAAATGCATAAAAACAAATTAACTCCACAACAAACCACGAATATAGAGGATCTTACATGAGTGCTCATGTTTTATTGAATTAATTAAACGAGTTCGGGAAAAGAGATAAAATGCGAGGCTTGCCGAGCATTTTATCTCTTTTTCCCAACGAGTTTAATAAATTCAATAATACAGGAGCACGAATGTAAGATTCTATTTATCACATGGCATTAACATAACTTAAAACCTGCATTTTGGACGTGAAAATGGAAGATTTGGCCGTATTTTACGCAATGTTAAAATGGACGTCTTAATGTAACATTGATATGGACGTCATAACGTTTTCCGAAAATCGATAAACCACTAGTGGTTTACAGATTTTATTGCATGGCGTTATTACACTCCCAGACGCGACGTCATGTGATAAAATAATGTAAAAATGTTTAATATATGTTTCTAACCCGCTAGCTCTTCGTTATTGTCAATGTGCGATATGGAATGAATCAACGTGTATGTGCGCCTAACCGACTGAGCCACTCAGGCATATAAATTAGAATGTAATTTAAACCGTTTTCTTATACTGTAGGCGTGCATTAAAGCTCATGTTCAAATTCCTTTATTTTCAATAGTTCAGTACACAGTTAACGGTATCATTGGGCCAAGATATCATGAATGAACAGTATAGTAGTTTCAAAGATGCCTAGTAATGAGGCAAATCTATTTTTCTTATAAACAGGTACAATAGGTAAAGCATGACTATTCACTACATATTGAGTAATCCGTGGTAGGTTCAATATAACTGTAAACTGAGACTACATGTACCTGCACGCCAAAAATGAAGGTAAACTTGCCAGTGTTTGTTTACAACGATTCTCGTTTACAGTTAATGGCCCAGTTTCGAATCTTTCCCAGTTCCGAATCACGTCATAGTTGAGTTGCAAACTACACATCAGCGGTAAAATTTAAAATACATACTTTGGTTTTGTTTTGTTGTTTAATTATCCCTCTGTATGTGAGTGAAAGCAAATATCTATAAGTTATCTGGGGCCACTAACTCGTAGACATCGTAAGTTGACCAACTTAAGACGGCCTTAAGATGAACTTAAGGTGAAGACCGTAACATTTAAGGTGGCGCCATTCCGATAACATAAAGCCGTCTTAGCGTATTCTTAACATAAGGTCACCTTATCTTTTAAGATTTACCTGTGTTACATTTATTCTCTCGTGCAAAGTGTGTTGTTTACAGTATTTAGAACCGACTCAGTGGAAAAGATAAATATATGGGTCTCGGCGCGAGAAAATCTGTCTCCGGGTAGGCTGAATCAGCATACTCAGCTACAGATAATAGCTAGAATATTGAAGAAGAAAAAAACGTGTTGCAAGTTGTGTTGTCTGTGTTTTGTGTCTCTTCCTCGAGGTGCTGTGGGTTAGTCTGGAGACTGCGATCGTGTGTTTTTTCTAGTCATACTCACTTTCTGACTACTATACTTTCCAGTTAACAAAAATAAAGGATTGGTCAGACTGCACGGTTGCGCAGGCTTTTCTGTGTCCTCGTTTTACACGCGTAACGAAGTCATATTTTCTCGAGGCGAGGTCCCTTATTGTTGATATTACCTATTTTAACGTCTTTTTATATCAGTATTTATATTTTGTATTACCTTTTGTATTCGGGGAAACCCCTAAACGAGTACTTTTGCAAACAGTGAAAGTCAAGATGAAATGTAGCATAATAAGCTGCATTTCATAAGGTTCTATACTGCTTGTAAAGATAAAACGATCGTCGGAGGAAAAGAATGCACTTTGGTTTTCTTTTTCTTTTGAAAATTACAACCTGACACCCTAGATATGTACAATGGACTATCCAAAGTTCATTGTATCAACCCAGAAGGAAGAATTCATCAGTATACAAAGGATTAAACATCGCCTGGTTCCATTATAATTCTTAAACGTACATGATGATCAAAGAAAATGTCACAGTTTGGGCGGCTTGTCAAAGATGGTTTTGTCTTGTGTTTGCTATGTCTTTGTGCGCGTCCGTTTATATGTGCTTTGTGGTCACCTGCTGGGAAAGGGTTGACCTCTTGGCTCTCGTTTGTGGTGTCTAACTGTGAGTTTGTCACTTTCCCATTGGTATCCTGGGTCAGATGTGGTACTTGATTGTATCGATTCCTGATCGTTGCACCCTTACTTACTTTCTAATGCGTTTTATTAAAATAAGTATCATGCTGGAATAGTTAATTTCAAGAGCCCACATTTTACATTCAATTAAAAAGTGTTTATCATCATTGTCATAGTTTAATGAATTAAAAAAAATGAATTTTAAGCAAAATTCACAGATAAAGAGCTTACACAAGAAAAAACCACAGTCTATGCAAAAAATTCAAAATTAATGCCGTTTAAAAAAGTAGCGGTCAGACTACGCAAACAGGGGATTTTGGGGTCAAGGGCTATAACTCATGAGTACGTCGAAAACTCTGATCCGGCTGAGGCGTGCTGAGCATCTCAGTCGTCGCATTCGAATGAATAGTACCGAGTGCCTACCCAATGGTTGGGGAACAAGGGAAAATGACATTGTATTACCGAGCCCCCCCCCCCCTCCCCACACACACACACAATGTTTTAGGAACAGGCAATGGGAAAAGGAAATTTTGTTCTATTTCGGGATCAAGTCAACACTAGAACAGGTATTCCCTGTGAGGGCATCACAACTGATCTTTCCAACAGCATTTAACTATTCTCTATAGGTAGTTTATGTTCCTTTGTTCTTACTTTTGGGGCTAACGTTGATACATGCTGTCTGGGCGAACTGCAATATCAACGTGATATGTTCATCAATTTATTTATTTATTTATTTATTTATTTATTTATTTATTTATTTATTTAGTTATACAATTTTATAGAGGGTGACACAATTAGCTAAGATAACTATTCTACCTTGCGGTCCTCATATGTGTTTAGAAAAATGATCTATATTTACCATTTTCCCTTAGAACAGTACCCTTGTTCCCATGGTTTTCCACCCTCTTATCAATTTTTCCATTACATATGAGTAAGATGACATATAACTACCAAATACAAAACATACTTAAGCAATATACATGTCCATACACGTGCTTGTTTATCTGCTACATGAGTACATGCATGGATCCAGAAATTTTCGTCCGGATGGTGGGCGGTCCGAGCCCAACTGATGGAAAAGAGCCCTAACAACATTTTAGTCCTCAACTTATTTTACAGTGGGGGCCCAACGGTTATTTCAAAAAACTATAGTTTTTGAAGAGTCCAGACGTGGGGGGTCACACATTTCAGGGGGTCCAACCTTTTCAAGGTGATGGGGCCAAATTGCATTTTTCTATAGAAATCTATAGAACTCGTTGTTTTTCAGGGGGTTCCAGACTCCCCCCCCCCCCCCTCTGTACGTGTCCATGTTTGTGGCATTTTAAAGTCACCAAAAACGAAGCATGCAGTAAGTTCTTCAAAGGCGTAGGCGTTCACGGTCATTTAAAAATATGATGTCGCCAAAATCATATTTTTAATACGTTCGTTCTGGGAAGTACCTCTCGTTACCACTAAGACGACGCTAAGGTGACTCTATCGTGACCATAACTTTACGATGATCTTAAGTTGTCTCCGTAAACTAAGGTGCATACGAGTTAGTGGCCATAACCGTTAAGGTGAACGTAAGTTGAACTTAAGGTGATCTTAAGGCTTAAGACGTCTACGAGTTAGTGGCCCCTGCTTGGTGAAAATAATAACAATTTTCCCCCATGACCCATTTTATTAAGGTATATTTTCACATGTGTAGGTATCTGTTCACTGCATATTTCCGAAAAATGCTTTAGTTTGAAATGCATTTTTATCAAACTTTCGGTTTAAGCATGTTTTCCAACAATTATTAAAACACATCCAAGAAAAAAAAGACCCTTTAATTCCTTTTTTTGTTCCGTGATAGCCGTGTAATCATTGTCACTTATTTGTCCAGTTTCGAATCAGCTGACTCAGAGTTTTATTTCACGTCACATAACAATAACTTACACGCGCTCAGCTGTTTGTACAACATAGAAGCAAAATTATGTGAAAAAGTTTCACGGGCACCATATGCCCTCTCTCTCTCTCTCTCTCTCTCTCTCTCTCTCTCTCTCTCTCTCTCTCTTAGCAGACGTGGATCCAGAAAGTTTTGACTCTTACAACGTTTTTTTAATATGCTGACAAGCTATTAAAGGGAGAGAACCAGTCTACGTTTTTTTATATTTCATGTCGTTTTGGAGAGAGGATCCAAATACCACAAAAGCGGGCCGTCATCTGCCCGCCAGCGAAACTCCATTTGACGGCCTTGGTAGCTTTAGAGGGATTGGTGTGAAAATAGTCTGAAATTTAGGAGTATAGCTATGGGACTTTACAGGGGTTGGCGGGAGAGGGGGGGGGGGGCTCTGTGCCCCTGGCTTCCCGGGATCCGCGTATGCATGAGGATTATGCCTTTGTGTGTGCCTGCTGAATTACTATGTCAGTCTGTCTATCAGTCTGTCTATCTAAGTCTCTCTATATGCCTGTCTGTCTGCATGTCTCTCTCTCTCTCTCTCTCTCTCTCTCTCTCTCTCTCTCTCTCTCTCTCTCAGCATATGTGGTGTAGGCCTAGCAGACCAGGGATCCCAAGCTCGATACCGGGAAATTCAAGTCTTTAGTTGGGACTCTAAATCAGTCCCGTTCCTGATTAACCTTAGCTGATAGAAGCCCATTTTCCTAATTATGTATCATTTATCCGTAACCACTACATGCGCGGATCCAGAAAGTTTTGTCAGAGAGGGTCCAACCTTGACAACATTTTTTAGCTTGAGTGGGGAGGAATTATCCAAATACCACTATTAGCGGGCCCTCTTCGGTCCGCCAACGAAACGCCATTTTAATGGCGTTTCCCTGGCGTGCCGATTATGGCCCAAAATTGAAAGCTGGCTTGGTAGCTTTACGATTTTAAGGGGATCGGGGCTAGTATTGCTAAAAAACCTATATTTTTGTGATTTCCGAGGGGAGGTTCGGACCCCCTGTCCCCCCTCTGGATCCGCACATGCACTTCATCCTCCTCTGAGTAAAAGTAGGGCTAACGTCTAGTTGATTTTCGAGTGCCCTGGTATATGCCCCACTCCATCACAAGTGGACATACTTGTGTCGGATGATTCCCTTGCTTTTTGCCCAACTATGAATAAGAGTTTTTACTTGGGTAATGACCAGAGCCAAATCAGAATTAAGAGTGAGGTTGGTACCGTTAAACATGTTGAAGCTCTCCAGATTTTCTTTTTACTGGCGCAGTCTTTCTAAATGTTAAAAACCTGGCCTTTACCCCGTACTGCGGGGTGTGTGTGTGTGTGTGTGTGTGTGTGTGCGTGCGTGCGTGCGTGCGTGCGTGCGTGCGTGCGTGTGTGTGTGTGTGTGTGTTGTTGGTGGTGGTAGTGGGGAGGTTCAAGACGTTATAACCATTAAAACATCTACCATGACCCCGCTATCGGCTACAGTATGGGGCAGTGGCTACAAATGCATTTCACTCTCACAACGCGTGTTGGTATATGCGTGCGCTAAATAGCAATGGAAATGAGCACAGACGTTAAATAAAAGTGTCACAAAAATAGAAAAAAAACTCTGAAAAAGTGAATGTTAGTGTTTCTATCACAAAGCGATGTGTCAAATGACAGACAATGCAGATCCTGATTAGAACGCGCCTCTAGCAGCTCAGTACATGTATCTGATCTAGTTCAACTCTACACTGTCTCATAGACCAAGTTTACCGGTAAACCTTTCGATCATTAGCCATGGTGTATAATCGGGAGTATTACTATGTTCATAGTCTTAGGACATTATTCATGCGCAGATCCACAGGAATGAGTACTGAGGGTCCGGACCACCCCCTCCCGCATGGAAAAGCACAAAGCTGTAGATGATCTTAGGATCACTGGTTGGAAAAGTACAAAGCTACCGATGTCGGGTCATCATCGGACCGCTAGCGAGGCGCCACTTATATGACGTTTCGCTGGTGGTTGCCCGTTTTTGTTACTTTCTGTGTCCGTGCAAGTTTACTGCAATGAATACGGTAAATAATGCGTCAAACTCGTCATTGGAAGTAGTGATTAAGCCAACAATGTCAAAACCTTAATGAAACTGTACTACTGAAGGTAATTTCTTAGAATTTCTGAAGTGATTCGAAACTGGGCAAATGACCCGCAACTGGGCTAATTGGCGGCTTACTATAAGCTGTGGTGTGATAAATAGCAGAGTCGGAATGATACAAATTGAGGTTCATTATTTAGGGGAATGATAGTGCTTTGTAAAAGAAATATTATTTACTCAGAGCAACTATTTGGAACACGCCTTGAAGTAAAAGTGATTCGGAACTGGGCCATTAACTGTATCTTTGAAACTACTATAGTGTCTAATGTCAAGAAATAAAATCGGGCACTGTGGACAATAAGCGTTGATTATGCACATATTATCGACACGTGCGCCACTTATTGTCGACAGTTTACAATAACGGTGATGTACCAAGCTACTGAATAGCTTTCGCTGTTCGGCTCCGCCACTAGACACACCTTCTGTTTCGGTCTAAGACAAGTAAACTACTGTAAGTGGATACTTTATTAAAACTTCCTTATTTAACAAATATGGCACGCTGGGTATTTTTTTCATGATTTTTGTCATCTGATGACTCTTCGAAATTCACGTTTTTCGAAAAAATCTTTCAGGAATACCATCAGAGTATCAAACAGTTTGGATCCAGTTTAGGCCAGACTATTTGTCGGACCTGGTCTGGGTCCAAACTGTTAGCAAAGATCATCAACAGACGACAAATTTCGCCGCTGGCAGCAAAAAATTAACAAATATGGCATGTTTTTTGACAATGGACATTGGCAAGTCGAGTACTGGAACATACGTTGAATCCTGTAGCCTGCATTATAAGGCATGTTGGCTTGTCAACACAAGGCGCTATGGAAGAGAAATAATACAAAACATGTTTTTCATGTATTTTGTTTTTTGTTTTACAATTTCGTATTTTGTTTTTCAAAAAAAGATGAGGGGTAAAAAGCTTGTTAATTAATATGCTTTACGAAAAGCATGGTCTACGAAATTCACCCTGGTGGGGAGCAAAACACTTAGAAGCTCATAGACTATTCCTAGCCCTACCGTATTCTCAGTTTTATTGTGTCAATGGTTTTGGAGACGATGTTAAGATATGTTGACGGACACCTTGGCCTGGAATTACAATGCCTCCTTAAAGTTAAGGAAGACTTAAGTTAAGTAATGATATTTCAACATGCTATATTAGATGCTAAATAAATTACCTGGATCGATGCAGTACTTGTGGTCAAAAATATTATTGTGATCTACAGAAAAAAAAGAAACTATTTTGATTATAATCAAATTGAAACGTTATTTTTCGCCTCCTGAACAATCAATACTTAACTTAAGCCTTCCTTAACTTTAAGGAGGCATTGTAATTCCGGGTCCTGAGTGATGATTAAATAATGTACTATTAGTTCACACATCTACGCACGAATCTCACTACTTGCAGCGAAAGTTTGTTAGTGTTCTGTGGCTCTTCCTCGCGGTGATATGAGTTGGTCTGCAGTGTGTGTTTGTGGTATTTCCTGACCATACTGGCTTACTTGTTTGTGTTTATCCTTCTGTGGAGAAGGTGTTGATATTTACCTTTGGTACTACTTGTACAACGATCGTTGCATAAGGACCCAGAACAACACAGCCAACATGATGAAGATTTTTGTACCAGTTGCTTAGCTTGGGTACACACCTGAAGTAATTAAAGGTAATAACAATTAACCTTATTTGTACTAGAAACCCCTAAACGGGAACATTGGCAAACAGTGAAGACCCTAAGGGTAAGGCTTTGGGTCAGGCTACAGAACCCCAGGTGAAGTACTCCAAATTTTTTCTTCATACGTAGGCTTGGTCCCGCCATCTACTGTTTACAAAAAAATCTGGAATATAGCAGGCATACCAAAACAAATATTTGAAAGGGGTACGTGCACTATCAAGGGGCCATTTTGGCCCCCTCTAGAGCTAAAAACTGAACATTGCTTTTCACCAATTTCTTTTGGTTGGTTTATTAGAATAACACGTGAAGTGTAAAATTTCGTCATTTATTTAAATTTTACCGTTGCTATGGTAATAAAAAATGGCCGACAAAATGGCTTAAAACAGAGAAATTGCCATTTTGGACCGAATTTAAGGCTTTTGGAGAGCACAGCTAAATACCAGAAAATCCTTTTAATATGTCGTGTGCCGTGGTAATTCTCATCTTTTGTTAAAATATATTTTGGTATCTGCTCGTTCTCTATGTTAATTTCTCTGTCAAACCTCTCAATTTTGCTTTAAAATGGTCAATTTTCTATTTTCAGCCTAGTTTGGCGACCATTTTGTTACCAAAGCAACGGGAAAAGTAAAAGAAATTTGAGACTTTTACACTTTGGTTATTATTCTAATAAACTAATAAGAACACATTGGTGAAACACAATTTTTTATATTTTAGCCTCGTAGGGGGGCAAAAAAGCCCCTTAATGCACGTAGCTCTTTTAGCAACCCAATACAATATCCCCATTCTGTAAATTGGTCTCAATAAAATACCCTAAAATGCATACAAATTTCTCCTAAAACTAGTCCAGTTTTGTGATTATCCCCCAAAAAAATATCCACACAATCTTCATACTCCAAAAATATTCACTTTTCTGAAGCCCCAAAAAAGATTGAAATTAAAGATTTTGAACTCCGGAAAATGGTTCGAGCCTACGTATATATAAAAATTTCACTGTGCCCCCCCATCATCCCCAGCCCTTGATACAGGACCTTCTGGTAGAACACAATAAGTGGAAGTAGAAGCGTCTGAGTTTTTTTAGGATTTGAAAGGTTTATTTGATACAGTAAAAAAGCTTTAATAAGCTAACACTGGTTAAAAAAAACATAGAATTCTAAACATAATTTAATCAGCATATTGCATAGTGGCATGAAAGATAATGAGTTAAAAAAGATGCAAGAGACGCTAAATTTTGTATATCTTCACTTCATCTTGTCTGTGCAATCATAATAGTTACCACTGTCCTGATGAACCCAGATTTATCGTCCTCAGAAAACAGTGTAGATCTAGATCAGCCAGCTTCTGACGAAGCCATCTGCTCAGGATCCCAGCACACTTTATTAAACTATGGCTCAAAAACATATGCATGCTATTAGAATACTTCATAGTCAGCATAAACTCGTGAGGACGTGTAATTTGCAAAGAGCATATTCTATTCAGTATGGCAAGATTTAAAGCATAAATTAACACACTTTCTTCTATAGTTATTGAGCATACACTAAAGGGCAACTTAAGCTTTAGTTGGGAGTGGTATTCATATGCGGTTCCAGAAGGAATACAGGGAGTTCGGACCCCACCCACCCCCTCTGGAAAATCACAAAGCTTTAGGGTTCCTGGGCAATAAAAGTCCGGATCTTCTTGAATATCACAGAGCTACCAAGCCAGTATTCAATGCTCTTATGTTAGGCCTTCTTCGGTCCGCAAGCGAAACGCCATTTAAATGGCGTTTCGCTGGCTGGCTGAAGATGGCCCGCTTTTATAGGTATTTGGATCCTCTCTTCCCTCTCCCATCGACAGCTAGACAATAAAAACGCTGTCAAAATTAGACCCCTCTGACAAAACTTTCTGGTTCTGCGCATGACATTTTAATGGTCGTGCAACACTATAGGGATCACAAAAGTTTTTTCATGCATAAACATGTGCCGGGTGCCAGGGATGCTGTTTGAACACGAGGCCGATAGGCCGAGTGTTCAAGCATCTCCCGAGGGACCCGGCAAGTGTTAAAGGTCTTGTGAATCTTCAAAAACATTTTTGAAACTCTTCATGTTTTAAATGACAGTAATGAGAACCCAGAATGCTGAAAACCGCATCGAAAAATTCCAACCAAGTCAAAAGTTATGCAAGTTTTAAAATCATGCAAATTAGCATATAAGCCCCGCCCACATTATTGTTTCAAGATGATTTTTTTCAAAATGTCAAATTTTATGTATTGCGATTTCTATGCAATTAAAACAGCACAATAAAGCTTTTATATGCAAATGTTGTATTTTATCATATTGAATAAATTTCAGCAAATAAAATATTAAATAATGTTAAAATAAATGGAATATATTAAATTTAATATTTCAAAAAGCTCAAATGACATCATATGAGCCTCACGCATATTTTCATCTAATTAAATTTTGAAACCTTCATAACTTTGTAACTATTTTGAATTTTTTGATGGGGGCTTTCGACGTTCTGTTTCTCTCATTACTGGCTTTTCAATCAAAAGGAGTTTAAAAAAAGTTTTTTGAAGGTTCACAAGACCTTTAAAGCAATGAAACAAACATTTGTGATCGTTATTCTTGCATATTTTACCTTATTCCAACCCAATTCGCACTGAAAACGCTGCTAAAACATTGAATTGTCCATTTTCTTACACTGGATTTCTCTAAACAAAATGGCGTCTGCTGTAAACTTTCGAACGCCATAACGTCGTCACAATGTCACAACCGTATGCAACGTTTTCGCGAACAAAAACATCGGCGAATTCATCAGTCTGGTCCACAACGTTTACCGTATATAAAGTCATGTAAATAATGCAGGGCTCATTTTAAGCATTTTAAAGCTCAAGACCCATGTTCAAACAGCACGCGAATTTCCTGATTCGTTCATTTGACAATGGCTTTGAACAGCTATACGAATGCACCAGTCATTTGTATCCACTGCTCCCCCACCTACGGGGATGGACGGGGATAGTGACCCTTCACTTTTTAGAGCCCTGGTATAAACCCCACCCTGTTGGGACAAGCCGATGATAACAAACCTACTCTTAGCCCCGCCCTACTCTACAGAAAATCTTACTTGGACATGTGTCCCAATGTTATAACACCTGCACTTCCCTGGCACTACGGGGACAATCAAAAGGTACTTGCCCTGCACCATTGCCCGGCTACTCCACCGCTATCCCCGTAGGTGGGGGACGGCGATACAAATAACTGATACATTACTACTAGAACGATGAAAAATCTCATGACCAGGAAATGTCACAAGCTGAATCTGCAATATTTTCTGTATATAGTTTGAAAAATTCAGAACATCAAAACACTATATCATATTAATATCAAATTTAAATGTCATCTATGCTTATGTAAACACCCTGTGCGCAAAAACATATTAACAATCTCACTTCTATTGTTCATTGCTAACGCATTTTCTTATATAATCTTCACAGTAACCTTTTGAATACTGATAGGTTATAATTTTTTAAAATGTATTTTTGTCTGAAGATCCTTTTTATACCTTAAAACACAGTTTAGACCCTGGTGAAAGGCTGTATTATGCGATATTTCATCTGGGTCTAGACTGTTCGCAAAAGTACATGTTTAGGGGCTTCCAGTATATAAATCATTAATGTTGCTTGGTTGTCTTTACAGCGACGACCCATCACAAGTTACCAATGCAGCACAGTAAATAGAGGATATTTACTTTTTTTGAGGTGAATACCAAATTTATTTCACCGAGTGTGTTGAAAACATCAGAATATTCACGAGTGTGCAGCACGAGTGAAAATTTCAATGTTTCAACTCACGAGATGACATATCTTTGGTATTTATCTAAAAAAAGGTAAAAATTCTTTTTATTTTATACTTTTAGAAGATTTATAGTTTATCGAGACAAGTGACGTCATAGTTACGTCATAAATGTTTCATGACGTTACATAACATATAGTATGCTTTGCCTCACTCACTGAAGGGGGAGGTGCTGAAAACGCAAAATCGAAAAATATCAGCATGGTACCAAAATGTTCCTCATGTTCTAAGTAAGAAAATGCCTAGTACCCACACTTTGATGTTTTTGTTAACAAATAAGAAAGTTATAGGCCTTTGAACATTCAAAGTGAGCTACATAAAGTGAATGGAAAAGTCAGAGGTAATCCAAAAATTGATATGTATGACTAGTGAAAATATAGGCTGATATCAATGACTAGTGATTGATATCATATCGTTCACTCTGTGAAAATACCATTTCTATTTGTTTAAAATATGCATTGGTGTCACTGCCAAGTATGAAATAAATGTATTAAACCAGAGGCAAGAATCGATTAGTGCATAGAGGGATAGTTGGAAAATTTTGAGTTTGAGAACTAAATCTCTTTTAATATATTTATTTGTCCTCAGTAAAACGTTTACCAGATCTTTGAATTACATGTAGCAAAATAAGCATGATAATGTTGATAATCTTATTAAGGGGAGAGAGGATCCAAATATCGCCCATCACTGAATGCTGGTTTGGTAGCTTTGTGATTTTGCAGGGGACCCGGACCAGTTTTGCCAAGGAACCCTATATATAGCTTTGTGGTTTTTCCAGAGGGGGTCTGTACCCTCGGTTCCCTCCCCTCAGGATCCGCAAATGTCTTGGTAGAATCTACCTCCAGGTTCTGCCGCTCAAATAGGTGCTGCTTATCATATATTGATCCTATCAGTTTCTATGTAGAGGATCTTACATTAGTTCTCATGTTTTATTGAATTTATGAAACAAGTTGTGGGAAAAGAGATAAAACGCGAGGCTTGTCGAGAATTTATCTCTTTTTCGCAACGAGTTTAACAAATTCAGTAATACAAGAGCATGAATGTTAGATTCTTTTTATCACATGACATTAAGATTACTTTGAAATCCCATTTCTGCTGTAAAAACGTTTTGATTTTGTCATTATGTACGCAACGGTGTTCTGGACGTCATAACGTTTCCCGAAATTCTGTAAACCACTAGTGTTTATCGATTTTATTGCATGGCGTTATTTTACTCCCAGACGCAACATCATATTATAAATTTAGTTCATAGCATATCTAAGGAACAGCTTCTGTCTTAACATGCAAAACCTTTTTATTAATCATTACAGTGCCGTTGATTTGAGGTGTTCTGGGAAAATATTTTGATTGATTCTGTACAATGATCATTTTAATAGGAAATCCATCATAACAGTGCCGTTGATTTGAGGTTTTATGTGTTGTGGGAAAATATTTTGATTGATTCTGTACAATGATCATTTTAATAAGAAATCCATCATAACAGTGCCGTTGATTTGAGGTTTTATGTGTTGTGGGAAAATATTTTGATTAATTCTGTACAATGATCATTTTTATAGGAAATCCATCATTACAGTGCCGTTGATTTGAGGTTTTATGTGTTGTTGGAAAATATTTGGAATGATTCTGTAAAATGGTCATTTTAATAGGAAATCCTTAATTACAGTGCCGTTGATCTGGGGTTTTATGTATTGTGGAAAAATATTTGGAATGATTCTGTAAAATGGTCATTTTAACAGAAAATCCTTAATTACAGTGCGGTTGATCTGAGGTTTTATGTATTGTGGGAAAATATTTTGATTGATTCTGTACAATGGTTATTTTAATAGGAAATCCATCATTACAGCGCCGTTGATTTGAGGTATTATGTGTTGTGGGAAAATATTTTGATTGATTCTGTACAACGATCATTTTAATAGGAAATCCCACAATCACACATCACGGACCAGCCCATGGCACCATGAGGAAGATACATAATACTAAAGCTGAACTAACACACACATTAAAGCAGCCAGTTCTCTGTTCCTAAGCAAGAAGACTGCAAAATAGACAGAGCACAAAGATTCATATCACAAACCCAGGGCCAAGTAGCACCAGTGGTGGATCCACAGGGAGCCCTTGGTTCACTTGAATCCCCCTTCCCCACCCCCCGTTTTTAAATATCCTATGAAAAAGAAATTCTCGCGAAAATTTTTCAATTTTCAGCAATCAAGCAGGCCAATATTTATTTATATTGTTGAAGTCAATAGCATTAGAACATACATAAATGAATAAGCTGCGAACAGTATACACAATGGAAATGGGGGCGAAGTGTATCTCTGTCAAATCAGAGGAAATTAACTTCTTTAAATTGAAATCATCGCTTATATTAAATTTTTGATTAAAATATGCCAATTTTATAGACAAGTGCAATTCTTAAAATGGGTTTGATTATCGAGAAAATTAGCTTTATCTAGCAGAAGTTAAGCCTACTTTTGCTAAAATAAAATCGCCAAAGGAGCATTCACTCCCAAATTCTGTTCATTTCCGCCCCAAACTGTGACCTTTGATACTCTCATTACAGCAAGCATAATGGTTGACTTGACGGTTACACTTCCATGTCACATTGTTGCAGTGTTGGCAATTCAGATTAATACAAACCATCCAGGTTTTTTGTTGTTGTTGTTGGTAGTTTTTAAATGAAATATTAAAATAATCTCAACCACAATTTTACTTATGGGCAGACATATTGTGAAAGGGTCTGTCTGTCTTTACATCGCATTTGCTGTCCGCTGTCTATAAGTAATGGGCCCCTAGTCTGGTTGTGTTTAGATTTCACACACATGCTTATCACTAGCTTGTCCTCCAGGTGTTAAAATGAAAATTTCTACATTGTGCTAAAATCTATAAAATTATTGTGCTATATTTCTGAATAAACTTGAATAGAACCTAAGATTCACACCATATGGCTAGTCTACACTTCTGTCTCAATTTTAACGCCTGTCTTACGTCATTTCGCAGTAACAATTGACGACAGCTAGTGCGCGCTTTCCTCGCGCTTTCATAACTTTGATATATCACGTTTTATTAGCATTGGCTCTATTGGCGAGGTGTTTTAGAATTATAAAATATGAAAAGTTCCATTTTATTTATAAAACCTCATTTTTGCAAGGAAGATTACATATATCTAAATGTTTCTATTTTGTGATCTATCTCAAATTGTGGGTACTAATTTGAGCCACCTCGTCGATGCAATTCTATAAAATGAGCAAGCATCCAGTGTCTGTTTGATACTTGTTCAATCTATATTCATATTTTATTTCTGTCCAAAACATGGATTGAGGGTCCTCATGGAGGCAGTTCTAATGAACACAAATCTAGTTTCTGTTTGACGATTGTTTTACTCGACGGAAATCATGGATCCCATTTACTCATTAGAGCCACCTCACACAGACAGTTCCAATGAGTATCCAGTATTTGCTCGATACTTTTTTAATATCAATGCAAAAAGCAAGGGTTGTGGAAATACTCATAAAATCACTGCATGGAGACAGTTCAATAAGTACACAAATTTATTTTCATATTTGTTTCTTATTTCTTTCCAAGACATGAAATTATGATACTACTTATTAGAATCACCTCACAGAGACAGTTCTAATGAGTACACACAGTCTATGTTTGATGCTTTGTTTTGTTTGTTTTGGTGCTTTACGTCCCAGGTCAACAGCTATGGTCATTGCGGGACTGACCGGTCAGTTCACCTAACCACACCTTTTCCTGGGCAGGCTTGAACAAGCGGATAACCAGTTATTCGTGCACATAATTTCGCTTGTAACTGACAAAAACCCTTCTTGAATAAATCAGCGGAAAGGAGGAGACACCGTAGAAATTATTTCATGATCAATCTCCACGAAAGTATGGGACCGGGCCGGGATCGAACTCGCGACCCCTTGAATTGCAGTCAGACACGCATCTGTAGCCAGACGCGTTACCGACTGCGCTACGCGGCCCGGAATGATTGATGCGTGTTTCATTTTTTGCCCAAAACATGGAGTCAATGTATTTATTAGAGCCTCCTCGTGGAGGGAATTAACACATGTTGGGACATATTGGTGTTGTACAGACTTGTCCAAGTCTGCTCATTATCGCATTATAGCTATTACTTTTTTGTCTTCTTCTTCTTTTACACTTTAAGATTTCAGTCTGAAAAATAATAATTTTCAGATTTGTTGAAATTGACTCTTTAACACTTTGCCTGCTAATGAAGAATTTTTTCTGATAACCTAGTTTGTAAACAGAAAGGACTCAGGTGTCGAAATTGAGTGGAATCCAAGCTTTTTTTATTATCTGATGCCATTCTTGTAAGAATAATTGTAAATGAGAATCTGCAGACATCAAACAATTATTTAATATTCCCAGATTCAAGGAGCTATTCAAAAAAGTCCGCAGTTGTGACTAGCGTTAGATAATCTCATTCTTGCTGGTTGTTGTTATGAAAATATGACTGGGCTGATACATAAAGGTCACAATTCTCTGAAGATAATAATTAGTCTGATAAATCTTAGCCAATGTGTGTAAAACGTAGACTTGCTATGTAGAAGGACCAAATAGTTTCTAACTTTTACTGAAATTATAAGAATATTTATTTATCATACTAGTAGCTCGTCTAGCTTATCACCGGTGTCATAGCAGGGGTTAATGTCACATTTTCACACTTTAAATCTGAGCCTTTTAATGGCTGATAAAATGCACCCACCTCAAGCTGATGAGAGTCTTAGCTGTGCGCTTAATGTGTATATAAGAACCAAAGCTTTCCCTACGCTCCTAGGGAGAACTCTCATCGAAATATGTTGATGTCCAGGCTGTTCTGAGTCTTCGCTTGACGTCAAAAAAATCCTAAAAACGGATCCTTCAGAAATACAGAGAACCCACAATATTAAAAAACAACAGACTCGGTTTTATTGAGTCTGTTCATGAGAACTAATTGAAACTGCAACAATTCTCACGCCCCCTAGCACCGGCTTAAGAGGTATTCTGCTTTTGTTGGAATCCAATATACCCGAAGGACCAGAATGTGAAAAAATATCAACAAAATGTCAATGCACGGGGGAAAGTTTTACCAACTCTACACAGAAACAACGACAGCTGTTGCGACCTGTTGAGTTAATGTAAGAAAGAGGGCAAAGATCAGGAATCGATACAATCAAGCACCACACCTGACCCAGGATACCAATGGGAAAGTGACAACGTCACAATTAGACATCACAAACGAGAGCCAAGAGGTCAGCCCTTTACCAACAGGTGCTCACAAGGCATCAACAAAAAGACGTGCATGAAAGCATAACAAAACAAGACAGAAATAACATAAATGATCCCCAAAAGAAGCAACGCCTTGGAACGGTCAGTAAAAATATTTTAGTGGAGGGCTCAAACCGGTTTAAGTCAATTTGATGTATTCATTATGTTTTTCTTTTGTGCATGAATGGTATATATATGTATGATCCAACAGAACGTTGAGAACTCGTTTGACATGGAAAGAAAATGGCTTTTATTATTATTCCTTTTTTAATATCGCTAATATTGACGTTTTCTACAAATCTTGAATGTCGTTGTTGTTGGTTTTTTTGTAATAAATGAATGTTTGATTTATTTATATTTAAATTTGATATTTATATAAAAGGTTATATTTATGAAAAAACATGTTTATCAGAGACCGGCGCACTAGAGTTTAGTACTTGCTTTGTGAACGTACAGCAAAGGCTGAGACGTGGCTACGTAAACACACAGTCTCGCCAGAGCCTCAGTTAATCGCACATGCAAACTAGGATATATAGATAATGGGTCAAACAAAAATGTAAGCATCTTGGTCCACCATATAATCGATCATGCATGTTTTAAGAATGACTTAACGCATATGTGTCTTCACACCGGGTAGGCAGAAATCGAAAACGTTAATACTGCCGACGAAAGTAGATCAAAAATTGTTACAAACAGAGTTTGTGATTGCCATTTGTCACCCGATTGGTGACAAATGGCAATCGAAAACATTGTTTCTATCGATTTTCGACCCAAGTTCGTCGATTGTTAAGCGCGTTTTCGATTGCCGCTTACCCGTTGTGGTCTTGTTTTGATAATTTGCAGTAAAAGAAAAAGGGCGTCCAGTTTATTTTTTATCAACTTTGCAGCGTATAAACCTATTTTCAAGCCATTTGGCAACGAGTAAACAATATATTTTTTTTCTCAATGTGCGCAAGCTACTGCGACCAGGAAAGACCTTGATCACACATACAAACGTAGTAGCTTACTGTAGATTAGGAGTTTTTCGCGGGATTTTATCTTCGCAAATAGCGTTGAAAGACTATCTGCGACGTTAAAAATTCGCGACTGGGGCATGATTTACCTACATCAGTTATTGCCATTTCGCGAGGATTTTATTTTCATGAAATTTCGTTAATGCGAAGTTTCGCGAAAATAAAAATTCTCGCGAAAATTTCCAAATTTACAGTACCTATAGTACAAAGAGGATATACAGAAACACATCCGGTCAAACTAGCAAGCTGAGTGTACAAAATAACGATAACATACCATGCAAAGCAACTAGTTCTTCATAATCCGTTTTCGATTGCGTTTTGATAAAAAAAAAACTTATTTTGTGTGCAAATTAAAGATCGATGCGCCTTCTTGACTTCCATAATTGGTTGCAAAAATGGATCCGCGCACGTGGTAATTAACTTATCACAAGCAGTGCTTTTCGCATCGGTGAGTATTTTACAGAGTATATAGATCAAAACTAGACATCTAGATTTACTGGATATCTTTTGCGCATGCTCTTTCAAAGAGTGATTTTTACATAATGCTATACTGTATGTATTGCTATCTTGTATGTGTAAGAGTGTACGTTTATATCTTGGATGATTCATGCGCGGATCTAGAGGGAGGACTGGGGGTCCGGACCCCCCTCCACCTGAAAAATCACAAACATGTAGGATTTTAGCAATACTGGTCCGGATCCCATGAAAATCACAAAGCTACTAAGCCAGCATTCAATGTTGGGCCGTCATCGACACGCCAGCAAAACGCCATTTTAATGGCGGTTCGCTGGCGTGTCGATTATGCCCCACTTATATTGGCATTTGGAATCTCCCTCCCCTCATAAACTGAAAAAAAACTTTGTCGAAGTTTGACCCCCTCTAGCAAAACTTTCTGGATCCGCGCATGTGGTTCATATTATTGTACAACTGCTACTAACCTGTTGATCTAGACACTTGTGGGTATATCCATTGGCATCTTGGAACAAAGCACAAACCTGTTAAAAATAATATAAGATTAGAAAAATGCTACATGTATATCAAATGAAAAATATTAGTTGAAGAAGATAGTTAAATATATTATTTCAATATATAGTTTGCCAAACTCGTTTTCTATGAATGACACCTGCCTTCTCTATTTACTTCCTTGAGACCATTTCAGAATTCCAAATGCACGCATTTTACAAGTGAACTCAACACTACAGAAACGTTGAAACCATGTTTAAGTATGCAATGTCTTTCATCCACTTATATTTTTAACAGAAACCATTTTTAAAATGTATTTCCTGAAGAAACCGAATGACACTTAATATACCTTGTGAATCGTCTTGATGTGGTAGATTCACAGGCACTGTTTCTCGGACAAGAAAAAAATTTAACACTTAAAGCGTCAATCACAAAAAAAAAATCATATGCTTATGTCGTCTGCTGGACTGTTTAAAAGTCTTTTTGGTAATCCGTGTAGAACAAGATAAGACTGCTCTGTCTGATCTGGGTCGACTCTATTTACCTCTACATTTAAATTAGTCAAAAAAAGTTAGCACATATATGCAGCATACTACAAAAATTAGTGAGCATGATTAGGAAATACCACAATCACAAACTGCAGAACAACCCATTGCACTGTGAGGAAGATCTACAGGACATATACAGTAACAAGACATCCAAAAGACATTGAAAGCAGGGAAACCAGCACTCTCTCTTTCTCGCCAAGATGATTGCAAAACTAGTAAGGACAAAATGTAATACATACCAAAACAAAGACCAACACAGAACCCCCACAAACAGTGGTACATGAAACAATAAATCAACAACAACAGAACCACAAAAGCATACGATATTTTCAGATGAATTTTGCATGAGATTACAGGGTTAAGAAATATATCGTCTGCTTAATGTTCGATTAGCACTATAAGTTTATGATCAGCAATCAGCTGCGTCTGGCTTTTAATTCTTGAAGTCATAGTTTCTTCGAAAATATTGATTAACAGGGAATTAGTGTGCACATTGCACCGTTATGATTTATCTTAAATACAGATATGAAATGAATATCACAATCATTTACTTCAAGAGAATTCCATTGCATAATGGATGATGGAATTCAAGTTTTCTGTGTATGGACTGTCAATTTATGAAATAAAAAGGATATGTCACCATTTTTCATAATCTCGCATGGAAGCCCTATTTTGATTAATAGGTACATATATGTTTATTGTGTCTCAAGGGGTAATCTGTAATTTCACTAACTAAAGGAGGAATTGAATTGTGTATGTAAGAAGGCGACATTCCAGTATTACATTGTACATGCGTAGAAGTTTATTTTGCTGCCTTTTTGTGAAAGAGTTGCCCATCTGAATCCTAAGCTTAAGTGTTAATTGGTGGCTTTATTGCTTATGCGATCAGTGCGATAATCTCAATTTTGTCAATATAATTACCATCCCTGCTTGGCACTTGGTTAATGTTTTACACATTCCATCGCTAGCTTGTCTGGCACAACTGTAACACAGAGGTCCACCAGCGGAGGCTAAAAATGTAGGAATCATAACTTAAAAAAACAATTCAAAGATATTAAAGCATGCACCAAAGAAGTGTTACTTGTTTAGCTAACTAGACATGTGATAAAATAATTGTTTGAGGTACATTTGCCAATGTACCAACAATTTGCAGCAAAGGCCCTCCTGGGGCCTGCGATAGCAGGGGCATAGCAGAACTAAAGTTTTGAGTTTATACAAAAGAGGTTTCCTCGTTTTGCCGCAGTGCCGTGTATATGCCGGGATTTTGATCCCCCACAAATCAGTGAGGAAAACAGTTATGTGTGTTTTGTATATAAACATGACATGCCCCACTTAGCATCAACATCATATCGAGCAAGCACTTTACTAGATAAGACATCTAGTACGGCGTTTTGTTAGACCAGTTCTTAGATAACCCTAAAGAAATTATTATCGAAACAAGACCAAACTTTGCTCTGGACCTGCGTCGACGGTGCACATCGGTGTGTGAACAGTCGATATGCAAAGTTCAAATATACACGAATAAAATCAGATTACACCCAAATGACACAATGTAATCAACAGTGGGTGACTTAATAATTTCTAAATTAAACACTCAAAAATATATTATCAAATGTGCATAAATAAAGGGTGTACACGTTCAATGTGTGAACAACCTTAATACAAAGTTTGAATATAAAGGAATGAAAACTGCTTGAGTAACAGATTACACAAACAAGACACCCCCAAAGCATTTCCGATGGAGAAAAAATGTCTTAGTTCAACAGCCCTAAAAATAAGATAATGTCTATCAAATTTGCATAAAAGGAGAGGCACATAGTCAATGTATGAACAATCATTATGCAAACTGTAAATGTTAAGGAATGAAAACTCTTGAAGTTACAGATAACACAAACCATTATCCATCTGTTATTTTCAAACGAAAAAATGTCTAGGTTCAAGACCCCCAAAAAATGAAAAATATACTCATGAAATGTGCATAAAATAAAAGGTGCACATCTTCAATGCGTGAACAATCATTATGCAAAGTTTGAATATAAAGTAATGAATACTGATGGAGTTACAGATTACACAAACTAGAAACCCACTAAGCATAACTGATGGAAAAAATATCTAAGTTCAACACCAGTCAAACAAGTGAAAAGAATTATGAAATGTGCGCAAAATAGACGGTGCACATCTTCAATGTGTGAACAATAATTATGCAAAGTTTGAATATAAAGGAATGAACACTGTTGGAGTTTCAGATCACACAAACTAGGCACCACCTAAGCATTTCTGTAGGAAAAAATGTCTAAGTTCAACACCCGTCAAAATAAGAATGAAAATATGAAACGTGCACAAAATAGGAGGTACACTTTTTCAATATGTGAACAATTATTATGTAAAGAATGAATATAAAGGAATGAACACTATTGGAGTTACAGATTACACAAACTAGGCACCCACTAAGCATTTCGGATGAGAAAAAATGTCTAAGTTCAACACCCGTCAAAAATTAGAATAAATATATGAAACGTGCACAAAATAGTAGATGCACGTTTTCAATATGTGAACAATCATTAGGTAAAGCTTGAATGAAAAGGAATGAAAACTTTTGGAGTTACAGATTACATAAACTTGGTACCCCTAAAGTGTGGAGGACAGATGGACGGATGGGCGGACGGACAGAGTGGACCCACTACTAGACCTGCTCTCGTTAAAGCGATGCAGGTAAAAAAATAAGTAATGGTGCAAATATCAGGAATCGATACATTCAAGTACCACACCTGACCCAGGATACAAATGGGAAAATGACAAACTCACAGTTGGACACCACAAACGAGAGCCATGAGGTCAGCCCTTTCCCAGCAGGTGACCACAAGGCACATATAAACAGACGCGCACAAAGGCATAGAAAACACAAGACAGAAAAAGCATAAAAGATCCACAAAAGAAGTACCGCCTTGGAACCGTCAGTAAAATATTTTACTGGAGGGGTTAAACTGGTTTAACGGCGCCAACCTCACCCCTAATTCAGAAGTGGATCAAGACACATAGATATTTGGTTTGCATGTAAGACCCCTAACTTGTCAATGCATCATCTCCCAGAACATATAAATCAAGATATAACAAGGAGATAAAGCAAATACAAGGACTCAATAGTAAATAAAAGTGAATACTCGAGCAAAAGAAATCCAACAGGTAAACCTCAGTGGGCCCAACCAACAGCCAAAGTATCAGGCCCCTACCATCTCATCAAAAGATAAGTCTTTAAGTTGGAACCGTCAAAGAGTCTTTAGTCCGACCCACCGGCCTGCAATTAAAGAGGAAAGCAAAGTTGCCAACCGTGATTGGGTTGACTACCAAGCATGCAGTCTGTTGCAATACATTAATGTTATAGCAAATTTTTTATAATGGGAAATAATTTTAATGAACTGCGCTGAAAAATTATTAGAGCCAACAATCTTCTTCAATTTATACACCAAGTCACCATAGAATTCAGGTACCGAAAGTCCTTGGCACAAGTGAGATTTAAGTGCAACTTGGAATTTAAATATCAAATCATAGTATTGTCTATAAAATTTAGAAAATGTTTTGAGAATTTTATGATATCGATAGCCTTGCTTTAATAAGAAGTTTCTGAGTTTTCAATTTATTTCGAGTGTTGAAGTCAGTAACATAGCTAGATGCTCTAGCAAAACGAAAGAGTTGAGAGATATAGACTCCATAGGATGTAGAGCGAGGAACATCACAATCTAAAAAATGGGAAATTGACAATTTCAAAATCAAAGTCGTCACGTTTATCATAAATTTTGGTAGAAACAATATCATTAGAAATTGACACATGCCAGTCTAAAAATGCGGCTTCATTATCATAGGTTTTGGCTTTATTAAGCTGGAGCTCTGAAGGGTATATTTGACTTACCATATTGTCAAAATAAACATTATTAATGTTTAAAATATCGTCCAAATATCTAGAAGTAATGTGACACGTATCGATAACATCAGCCTGCTTATCATCAGAAAAAGACATCATAAAGTCCCTCTCATAACAAAGCAGGAATAAATCGGCAACCAGGGGAGCACATTTAGTGCCCATAGGGATCCCAACTACTTGTCTATACAGCTTGGTACCAAACCGAATAAAAATGGATATAATAAAAAAACTTCATTTCAACTTTATATTGTCCGAATATCGATTTTTATATAATACATGATCTCCTGGTGCGCAGGGGCCAAAAATGTCCTAAAAGTGAGGTTATGTATCAGTACTTAGCAGAGGGAAAAGTCATTATCCCTGGTATTTCCCAGTCCCAGGGGTAGTTGTTGTGAATGACTTGTACATATACCGACTATCCCAATTATATTGCATATGGACAACAAAGGGGCAGATCAACCTACTCATCCACACTTACATCCACATTTCAAAATGGCGGATGTAACACCAACGCTTGATGCCAGCAGGTAATATTGAGCTTTTTTAACCACTTATTTTTACCCTCAGCAGTAATTGCAGTTACAAACATTAAACTTAAATGTTTCTTACTTAAATATGGAATTTCCCAGTCAGATCTGCTCATCGTATGATTCACAGCCCTTCATAATTTGCGTGCTCATTTGGACATAAATTTGTTGAATCGAGTCACGATGATTGAAAAATGCATTTTTGCATCTATGACACGTTATACAGTGCGATAAAGCGCTTTAAATCACTTTGATATGATCATCTTAACAATCACCAAAGAATGGGACCACACATATGGACTTTTCAAATGAATTTAAAGCATAGGCGAAATCGTCAGAACTCGGATTGGTTTTGTGTTATTTAGGTTAAACCACGGATTAGCTGAGCAAGGAGTACGGATTCGAAGGAGAAGGAAACGGAGTGGTTTAAGTTAATAGGAGCAATTGTCCAGCATTAAAGTTAATTTGCATCAAAAATTTGGGTCGTTAATATTTATTTGAGAGATCACTGAATTCACACCAGGTGCTACCAATCTCAACTTAAGGGTCATTATACCTATAAGTAGTCACATGATCAATGACTGCTTATCATAACGTCATGATTTCGATATTTGTGACGTCATACCTTTGTTCTTGACTCGTTCACGTAGTCATTGGTCTCAGTGACGCAGATTTGACAAAATATATTCTTCATAGGAATAATTTTAAAGTTCAAAACTCGTTTTTCTCCCCATGCTTTTTTTAAAAAAAAACTGGTCAGAACTCTAGCCAATGTGTTTTCACATGTAGTTCGTTAGCGCAATGCTAGACTACTGCTTCAACACAGGAAGGCCCGTCCCTACATAACTGAAAGATTGTTTTTGTGACGTAAAGAAGCAAATCAAACAAACAAACAAAACAGACGGCTCAAGAAGAAGGTTATCCTTAGTGCAATACTAAAAGGTAACCTGCTTCCAACTCAACTTATCACAGTCAACGATCTGCCAGATCGATCCTCTGTCATGAACAACGAGATATTGACGTTGCTCATGCGGTAGCAACTATTATTATACTCGTGGCACATCTCAAATTTCACTTAAAAAGGGGTAATAATGTAGACAATGTACACATATACTAAATCTCCTGCAATAACTATTGATAAGTATAATCAAATCAGCGCACTTTGATTAATTTGTAAAGTTATATTGTGGCTAGAACTGCTACCTGCAAAATTGGACCATTTGAATGTTATAACTAGAAATGATGTTTATGAAACAGTATGCCCCCAACCCTTTGCTTGTCAAGAAGGGTTCATAAGTTTTCAATGCCCAAATTTGCAAAGGGCAATTACTTAATAAAATAAAATAACTTTTTTTTTATTTTCACCAGGTTATCTACTCATCATCTTCTACCAACTGACCATGTTTGAAGCTCCTAGCAACAATAATTTCGATATATCTTGGTGACAAGTTTTCAATGCCAAAATTTGCAAAGGGCAATAACTCGAAAAAATAAAATATTTTCTTTATTATTTTTCACTAGGTTATCCACTCAATATCTTCTATCAGCTGACTAAGTTTGAAGCTACTTGCTGTAATAGTTTTTGAGATATCTTGACTACAAACTTTCAATGCCAAAATTTGCAAAGGGCAATAATTCGAAAAAAATAAAATATATTTTCTTTTTTTATTTTCACCAGGTTATCTACTCATTATCTGCTATCAGCTGACTAAGTTTGAAGCTACTTACTGTAATAGTTTTTGAGATATCTTGATTACAAGTTTTCAATGTCAAAAATTTGCAAAGGGCACTAACTAAAAAAAGTTGTTGTTTTTTAATTTTCTCCAGATTATTTACTCATTATCCACTATTACCTGACCAAGTTTGAAGCTCTTAGCTGTTATAGTTGTTGAGATATCAAGTTTTTATGTCCAAATTTTCAAAGGGCAATAACACACAAAAAATAAAATAACTTCTTTTCACCAGGTTATCTACTCATTATGCTCTATTAGTTGACCAAATTTTAAGCTCACAGTTGTTAGAGTTTTTGAGATATCTTGATTACAAAATTTCATTATGACCCTTTAAAAGGGATATAACTCCACAAAGGGGGATAATCCAGACTTAAAATTTATTAAGTGTCAATCATTTTTTGATGAGGAATCCATATATGTAATTTCAAAACTGTACCTTAATAAATTTTGTGACAGACGGACGGACACACGGACAAGCCGAAAGCAATATACCCCTTCAACTTTTCCAAAGTTGGGGGCATAATAACTATGAATTCAAGGCTATCTCCCTTCAATCAATAATGGGTAAGTCGGTGGGTGTACTTGATTGAAAAAGCCGATATTCCAGAACTTGATGAAACGAACTCAAGTTAAGCCGAAATACTTGCAAGTTAGTGCCAAATTATGCAGTTCTCCTTTAATAAATAAATAAGACATTAAAATTAAACCAGCAAACACACTCTGAAGCGAACGGTAAGCAAAAAAAAAACTCCAAGTATTCAGTCCGTTATGCTATCTTCTCATTTACCATTGAATGAAATCCAACCGAAATTGGTGTGTGAATTACTCACATACATAGGGTTTGCAACAGCAAAAAAAATGCGCCCACCCCCTAGGTCGGGGTCAAAAGGTCAAATGTAAATAATATTCAATAACAAAGTCAATTTCAAAAAAAAATATACCAAAATTTGTAAGAATTCCTCCAAATACAAGTTGCGCGGATCCAGAAAGTTTTGTCAAAGGGGTCCAACTCTGATAATTTTTTTGTTGTTGTTGTTTTGTTTTTTCGAGGGGAGCGAGGTTCCAAAAACCACCATAAGTGGGAAATTATCGGCCTACCAGCGAAATGCCATTGAAATGGCGTTTCGCTGGCAGGCCGGTAATGACACACATCGAATGCTGGCTTTGTAGCTTTATGATTTTCAGGAGATCCAGACCAGTAATACTATAAAACCGTCCCCTCCCCCCTCTGGATCCGCACATGAGCATAACGAACCGGATTTTTATTCTGACGCTAGGGATGTTGTGTATTAGATTTGATTCTTTACGTCCCATAAAAAATCTTTCAGTTAAACAGGGACAGGTCTTCCTGGGTTGAACCAGTACTAAGCTGGGATAAATGTGTATTGCTCAAGGACCACAACGCAGTGACGCCGGTGAGGCTCGAACCCGCAGCCCCTCAGTCTTGAGTCAAGCACTCTACCTTTGCGCTCCCTTCCTGACGCTAGGGGTGGGGCTCGGGGCTCCGGGGTACCCAGGGGGTCAACTTTATTTTTTCCAACATGGTCATGTGACATATCAAATTGACAGGGATAATGAGTAGAACAGAATACAAGTAAAAATTTCACACTATGGCCAAATTGGTGTCCTTAGGGTGAGGTCAAAAGGTCAAATATTATTAAATTTTTAATCACAAAGATTTTTATACCAAATTTTGTGTGTGTCCTCACAAAATAAGATATAAAACATATCTACCAGACTATTAATCCTGTGGCCCGCGTAATGCACAAGTGGTGTGGCCTGGGGATGCTGGGGGTCAAAAACTTGGGCGTGGAGATTTGCGATGATGCCCAATCGACTGCACGTTCTAGTAAGCAGTTTTTGCTTTTAACAAGAGCACTTTTGTGAAAGTTTACCACCAGATAATGTAGTTGTGACCCCCCACGCATCCCGATGGCTTAGGCTGCTGTCCCTTCTAAGGAAGTGGTTCTGTTGTTGTTGATTCATTGTTTAATGTTCTGCTGATTGTTTGTGAGTTCTGTGTCTTGGTTCTTGTTTTGTTATGCAACCAGCTTCTATGCATAATCAAAATTATTGTAAAACTAGAAAGGACACGAAGTTTAATTGTCTTCCTGGTCTCTTATGACTGTTAGTGTTTTTTCTAGTTGCTCCTCAAAGTGCTCTGGATTTGGCTGCAGTTTGTGATTGCAATATTTCCTGATTATGCTCACTTACCTTTTCAAAGAGAAATTTAATCATAAGACATCTCTTTAAGAGCAACGTTGGTTCTGATATTTGCTTTTCCATAATGCATACGCTGCATGGTCTTTATTAAATATTCAAATGAGTTAGCAAACTTCACTAACAGTATCACTGGAGCAGAGGAAATATATTTGACATGAAAATTGCGTGTTTATTCTCTTCATAAAAATGGGTTTCAAAACAATTAATGACAACTAATCCGCACTCTTTACTGGGGAAACTCATTCCAATCCGATTTCTATAGAAAACCAATCCTTAGTCCACCAGTTGCTAATCCGGGCCTAACACAGTAAGGTTCACAACTTTTAAACTCCTTTGTTTGACCACAAAGTACCAAAAACAAGCAAAGTTAATGGCATAAATAGCAAGGACTGCCACTTATTGGTGAATTTCACATAGAAACAGAGTACAGGTACAAAATACGAGTAAATATCAGTTACATTTTGAAGGATGTTGTTGGGTTCAAATTCATTGTTTTCCATGAGCACAACTTTAGGGGTCAATATCTCGTTTTAGGGCATTGATATGCTGGAATCAACAAAAGACTCAACTTGATAGGTTGTTCAAAGAAATACAATTATGACATAACTAAATGTAAACTCACGTAAATATGTTATAACTTCTCGTTTTTCAACCATGTGTGCGACGCTGCCGCCATATTGAAACTCAGTCTAATCATGCTCTCACTGGGGCCTACGTTTCGAATCAGAGCACCAACGGTGGCGTTAGACAACAGTGAGTCTGATTAGTGCATTTTTTTTACTTTAACGAATTGATAAACACAAACATTGTTTCACCAAAATATATAGGATTTTAGCTTGTCTATGTAGCTTAGATAGTTTCTGAGTCTTAATTTGTCGCAAACCCTGATTATTATGGGCAATTGCAAGTAATACTTCCCACAATAAAATCTTTTTTTATTCTTTGCATACAGTTTGTCTTATGTATAGACTGTCGATTTATGAAATAAAAAGGGTATGTCACCATTTTTCATAATCTCACGTGGAAGTTTTTAGCATTTTACAAATTTTCTGAAAAAAAACCCAAGCTTAAATATTTATAATCGCCATCCAGCTTCTTTATTTTAATTTTAATTATTACTCATTACCTCAAGCTTTCTAGAAAATTTGAACATTTATTTGTTTTCCCAAGCCATGTCAATGTACTGCATGATATATTTGTGATAATCCCCCACAAAATATGTTTCAACTTTTAGAGTAAATTATATATAAAAAAGCTGAGATTAAAATCTTATATTCTATTTTATTTCATGGACTATAATTTGACATATTAGAAAAATGAAACGAGGACTGTTCAAATATGAATGCAAGTAGCTTCATAGTATAGTGAGTCGCATATAACCATTCAGCTTTTTCACATTAATTTATTAATTATTCAAAGCAATAAGAAACGCTTTTGAAATAGTGTTCAAGTTGTACGATTAACAGAAAAATAAATGCAATATCCGTTATTCTATGCAAATGAAAACTTAGCTGACGTTTCGCTGATTGTACTGAATGCAGATCGAACTTCTGTTCTCTGATTTAACTAGACGTCAAAATTGTTTTGCAGATCGAACTTCTCCTGTTCTCAGATTCAGTTCGACGTCAATTGTCCCTTACAACGGCGTCGCAATGACGTTACGTCCGGTATCAGTTGAACTTAATGTTCCCTATAATATTCAAATGTGAAGTAAATGAGAAACAATATGCAAAGAAATAAAAACTAAAACACAATGTGCGTACAAGGTAAAGCTTATATAATAAATTTGAGGTACTCGAAAGAACCGTCTCAATGAGACAATTATTTTGAGCACTAAAACACACATTTGAATTCAAATCGCGGTATTTCCGCGACACGCCCACTTAAATGTGTTATTGTTGCATATTGGAGGCTTTTAGATTGCTTTTCCCATTTTTAGATGGCGATGTTCCTCGTTCTACATCCTATGGAGTCTATATCTCTCAACTCATTCGTTTTGCTAGAGCATCTAGCTATGTTGCTGAATTCAACACTCGCAATAAATTGTTAACTCAGAAACTTCTTAAACAAGGCTATCAGTATCATAAACTTCGCAAAAAAATTTCAAAATTTTATAGACAATACTATGATTTGATATCTAAATTCCAAGTTGGACTTAAATCTCTCTTGTGCCAAGGACTTTCAGAACCTGATTTCTATGGTGACTTGGTGTATAAATTGAAGAAGATTGTTGGCTCTAATAATTTTTCAGCGCAGTTCATTAAAATTATTTCCCATTATAAAAAGATTTGCTATAACATTAATGTATTGCAACAGACTGCATGCTTGGTAGTCAATCCAATCACGGTTGGCAGCTTCGCTTTCCTCTTTAATTGCAGGCCGGTGGGTCGGACTTCAGACTCTATGATGGTTCCAGCTTATCTTTTGATGAGATGGTAGGGGCTGATGCTTTGGCTGTTGGTCGGGCCCACCGGGGTTTACCTGTTTGATAATTTTGCTCCGGTATTCAGTTTAATTTACTGTTGAGTCCTTATCCTTGCTTTATCTCCTTGTTATATCTTGATTTATATGTTTTAGGAGATGATGCATTGATAAGTTAGGGGTCTTTCATGTAAACCAAATATCTATGTGTCTTGATCCACATCTGAATTAAGGGTGAGGTTGGCGTGGTTAAACCGGTTTAAGCCCTCCAGTAAAATATTTTACTGACCGTTCCAAGGCTGTACTTCTTTTATGGATCTTTTATGTTTTCGTTCTGTCTTACGTTTGCTATGTCTTTGTGTGCGTCTGTTTATATGTGCTTTGTGGTCACCTGCTGGGAAAGGGCTGACCTCTTGGCTCTCGTTTGTGGTGTCTTTTATGAGTTTGTCACTATCCCATTGGTATCCTGGGTCAGGTGTGGTACTTGATTGTATCGATTCCTGATCTTTGCACGCTTACTTACTTTATTCAAGATAACTGTTTGATATAACGTGCATGTGGCCTTCTTCATGGTCATCATCTCGTCCATCAGTATTCTTATCACCATCACACGCGTTGCGATCTCTTTGGCTTCTCTTGTTTGACCTGCCCCCATATTTACCCAAGTAGCCATTCCAGCTGTAGAATGCCTTCGTCCGTTTTAGCTCTGCCACTGACTTCTCAAATACAATTTTACACCAAAAACTGCACCTCTGATTTCTGTCAAAAGTGAACTTGTCTCTCTGTTTCTTTGATGTCCGTCTGTTACGAAGGTTTTTCGCACCTCTTAAGTTTCCCTGATGAGTTTGTTTCTTGAATTTACTTTCTTTCTGAAGTCTTTTGTTTCTGATACATTTGCCATTTGTCAGTTTCTTTAGAATTATATGTTTTTGCGAAAGCTTTGGCTTAAGTATTGGCTCCGAACCAACTGTAGAGCCCAGTTTGCTATTTCCTCTTTTCTTCTCATTTTGTTTCCACTTCCGTTTCAGGGTTTTAAGCACTTGCTTCAGATTTGCCAATGTATCCATCTATTCTCCTTTCCTTCTTTTTCTGTTTCGCAGCTTCCTCGTCTTATTACCATGGCTCTTTACTTGATTTGTAATGATTTGTTCTTTTGGAGGTCTCCTGTCCCATTTGTCATGAGTTGTTATGTCCTGGATTTCATTTATCATGTTCTGAGTGCCAAATTCTGCAGGTGTCTTTTCAAATATTGATTCATCTTGCTGCTCAGAATTTGTTTTGGCTTGGTATTTAATTGGCTCTAAAGGCTCCAAATAATCATCCCCTTGTAGCAGGTCTATAATCTATGTTGATGTCATGGCTTTTAGTAGTTGTAATTGTTCGTATTGTTAACTTATTAGCTCAGAAAAACGATCCTCGCCTGACTTTACTTTACAAATTTCGTTTTGTTTAGTTTTCTCAGTCACATGACTTTTCAAATAAGTTAGTTCGTCAATGAGTTCCATCGCACTGTCGAGCAAAGCATAATCCCTATTCGTCTCGCAGTCAAAATTATGTTCTGCTTCTGCCCCGTCTAATTTAAGCGACAAATTCGCAAGAGCAGTTTCCAAACCATCAGACAAACTTTCTAAACGAGACAATGACTGCACGATTTTGCATATTCCCTTATATTAGGCCTTTTTCTCCAATTTTCTGTGCCAATAAATTTCTACATCTCACCAGTTCCTCTTCCAGATCCTCTCGTATTTTGTCATGTTTATCCTGAAGAATTTGTTGTGACATTCTGAATTATGTTGAGCGTACTAGAATAAAACTTTTTCAGGTCCCTGTTATTCCAAAGTCCCGGCATCTTCACTATCTAATTTGCATCCGTTATTCTATACAAATGAAAACTTAGCTGACGTTTGGCTGATTGTACTGAATGCAGATCGAACTTCTGTTCACTTCTGTTCACTGATTCAACTCGACGTCAAAATTGTTTTGCAGATTGAACTTCTCCTGTTCTCAGATTCAGTTCGACGTCAATTGTCCCTAACAACGGCGTAACGTCGCGATGACGTTACGTCCGGTATCAATTGAACCTAATGTTCCCTATAATATTCAAATGTGAAGTAAATGAGAAAAAATATGCAAAGAAATAAAAATTAAAACACAATGTGCGTACAAGGTAAAGCTTATATAATAAATTTGGGGTACTCAAAAGAACCGTCTCAATGAGACAGTTGTTTTGAGCACCAAAACACACATTTGAATTCAAATTTCGGTATTTCCGCGACACATAGCTTTCTTCACATTTATGCTACGACAAAATATACCTTTCTGGAAAAAAACTACTTGTCGCCTTTAAAATGGCACCAAACATAAAGAAACACTCACTATATTTCTCGAGTTACGGACGCTTGTTTACGCTTATACAAAGGCCATTCCTTTATACTGAAGTTTTTCTGAAGCAAATTGCCATATACGTTTTGGTACATGTGCGGATATAGTATCATATCTTTGTAAGTTTGAGACAAAATGGCAGCAAAATTTAGATGCAAGTTTGAGGTACATAGACAAAGTTGCTTGCAGGAAAAAGATTATATAATCCTGTTTCAATCTCGAGTAAACAGGCACGTTTGTGGCGTCGTTTGAGTTATCTATTGGTGATGCAATACTGATCATCGCTGTGTCTTTTCTTTGCGTTTTGCTTAAAACATGCTTAATACACTTGTGCCCAACTCCGTCACAACGATATTCGGATTTTCGCTGATCCGTCACGAAATTTCACTTACAACTGTGACGTAACTTTTAAGACAACGTCACGGACTTTAAGCGAAAATATGCCAGGAAACGCATTAGGTCTAAATAATTATGGTAAGTCATTTCTTTTTATCCCTTATCGTCGATATCGTTTTAAAAGTGATAACGGACAGCACACCAATAATATTCATAACTATTTACTCAGCAATTACAATAGCATTGTGTTTATTGGCAATATGGTTCCCTAGGCGTTTTCATAAGTATGATAAGTAAAATAAGAATAATTTAACCTGGAAGCATGATTCTATAGATTCATAAAATAGTTATATTTAATATCTTGTGCATATCTGTTGTATAATCGCATAAAACAACAAAACAAAAAATGTAATGTCACAGTTTGGTTGATACAATGTCACGGTTTTAAAAACGATTCAAATGGAACTGTCACGGTTAATTTAAGACATTTTGAAAACTGCCTGATATTGGTTTTCCTTGTAATCTTAACAAAACAACATTAAAATGAACATCTTTTGGTCCACCTTTAAACTGACAGCTTGACTAGTACTTTGTAGAAGGAAAACAGAAAGTGTCTGCATAAATGCACAACAACTGAGGATATCTAGGAAACGTCACAGTCACTGAAAGCAGACCAACTCACTGGATCATGAGAAAGAGACGTAGAACACAGAAAGCCACAATACAATTAAACTTAAGCAACCAGCTATCACTTGCTATATAATTGTTAAAATAGACCCACACCAAGAACTACACTATAAAACTAGTTACAAACACAAACACGTAAAATGGGAGCAACATCATACAATGGATAAACAATAACAGAATATCCACCTTAAAACTAACAGCAGCTATGGCCATTGGGAGAGGGTGGCTATTACACTTTCCAAATCTTCACAAACAAATCGTTCATCTGGTATGGAGGCTTCCTAACTTTTGCAATGCATCATTAAAAAAATCAAATTATCATACTGATATGAAAAAAAATAAAAGGACACACAATTCACTGACAATTTGAGATAAGGAAAACCAATAGCTAAGCAAGAATGGGCCCAGCTAAAGACAACCTTCAGGTACCAACCCACCCATGAAAGGTTTATGTTGAAGTTGTAAATGTGCTTGAATACTGACCAATCATACAATTCAAGATGAATTATATGAACTAATGACAATATATTCTTAGAAAGTGTTTTTAATTTTAAAACCATGAGATTCACATGCTGAACAGCCACTGCTATAGGTGTAGCGAACGTGTTGCATGGAAGTAGATGAAGTTTCAGACTAATACTTAATTATGTTCACCTCTATGCACGTTTTTTTTTATGACGTCACTTTTGTGATGGCCCAGAAACCACATAATATTGAAATTCCAAAAATAACAAAAAAGATCATCAACGGCATGTGACCTGCCTTGTTTGATGCACTAGTTTATGCTAATTAGAAGGTTACTTTTGTTATTTCACGTGAAACAGCTTTTTATGCAATAATATTTATTTACTCATAATTATGAGTTATTGAACTCAAAACTATGAGTTAAAGAGCAATATAAAGCTTATGTAGTGAAAAAATGCATTTACTTGGCATTTTACCCGTCTCAACCAAGCTGTGACCTTGTCTTAAACAGACCGTGACACCAAAACTCTGATCGCTGTCCAAACCGACACAATTCTGTGCAAATGCAGTGATTATGATTGTGTTGCTATTTTCAGTTAAAAACGATAAACAACTTAGAAACTCGAAGTGGTAAATACATTTTGCAGTTTTCAAATAATAAAAGCACATGTTTGACCTTAATAAGTCATAAAACGGTTAAATAAATTAATTAAGTCTGTCCTCTGTCTTTCCGTTTTCCTATTTGTTTCGCGACGTCCTATCAGCGAAAATCCGAAAATCGTTGTGACGGAGTTGGGCACCACTGTAATATGTCATAAGGAAGTTTTCAAAACGCTCTGTCTTCAATTTCAGAGTTATCACAGATTGTATCATTTTTCAATCATTTTTTCTGCTTCTTAAAGTGTATGTTCATGCTTTTTAACATTTTACTTTATTCACAAATAAATATTTCGCTATGGACTAATTTTATTTTCACAGATCATTTATCCATCTGGTTAGTTAATTACAGAAACTTTTATAGCCGTGTATTTAATCTTCTGGGAGCAGACATCTTACAGCTATTGGCACACATAAACCTGAGTTAACCTCAATATGCTGGCCTCCCAAATGATTGAAGCGGCACCTTTCAGTCAATTTCTTTATTTCAATATTGGATAATGGGTATTCCATTTTAATTACAATCAACAGCCAAATCAATGCCAATTAAATTGTAACAACTGTCAAACGAAAAGTATTTTGTTTTTCAATAAGTTTCATTTGATTTTATTCCGTCTTTTTGTTTGCAAAATGACGAAAATTGTTACATATAATGTCGTCTGCTATAGTAATTATTAGTGCTTTAAGACTTAAATTTTAAAATTAATTATTAAATATGGGCCAAGTATCAAAATATACTCATCAATGCACACACTGCTAAAAGCATTACTCTGAAAAATTGTTATTTTTTGCCTTTTGACTGATTTATAATTCTGCTTTGGTAGTGTGTAAGCAGGTGGAAGTGATTCCAGTTTTGGTGTGTAGAGAACATTGACCTGAGAATAACCAGACTCCCATTAAGAAGCAAAAGTGATTAATAACAGGCTAATAGAAGGGCATTCACAAACATTTAATGAGGAATTATTCCTGCCATACTGTAAACTCAAATATAAACGCATTTGAAAAAAGGTGTGAATAATCCCTTTAATGACGTGTTTACATTAATTAAAGTATGTTCTATCTTCCTAGTCCTCAAGACCAGGTGAGTAATTTTATTTTAAATAATGCCTATTTTGGCAAAATTTAAAGTTAACGTTCAAATTTAGATTAAAACCGCAATGTTATGGCAACAAAATTAAGTATAAGTTATAGAACCCCTTCACTAAAGGCAGTTTTGATTTAATAAAAATGCTTTTCAGCGTTTAATAAGTACCCACTATCCTTCAATGATTTGTAGCAACAACTCAGTATGAGCGATCAACATATTGTCTTTCAGTTAAAACTAGTTTAAATGATGCTTCGTGCATTTTGTTAGAGTAAGGGTTGACTAAAAACTGATAGGTAGTTTTTTGTTTACCATTTACTTGCAACATAAGGAGACTTTAATTAAACGATTTGATGTAATATAACAAAAACATGTCGGATTTTGCAACTTTCCCAGAATCATTATATAAGTATATAGGGATTTTTCCTTAAAAAAACTCAAGAAATTTCCCCAATTTATCAAAGAATTAAACGATCGGCTATATCACTGGTATGTTTGAAGCATTGGGTTCGTTAGCATACTAAAGTGACCCTCATTCAAAGGGCTATAACTCAATAAGTATACTTTATTTTTCTTTATGTCTGGTGCCAGTTTAAAGGTGACATATAATCCTTTATAGAAACGTATACCATTTTGTCGTAGCATGTATGTGACGAAAGTTATGTAGCTACTTGCATTCATATTTGAACAGTCCTCGTAGCTGTGCTAATATCTAATTCTTATAAATCGATCTCCTAGAGACTTAAATTAGTTCCAAAATGGCGTTTTTTTCTATTTTTAGCTTATTTTGGCGGCCATTTTTGCTACTATGACAAAGGTAAAAGTTGAAAAAATGCCAGACGTTTATACTTAGATTATTCATCTAAACAACAAATTAAAAGAAATTTTTAGATTTGGATCTAGAGGGTGCCAAATTAGCCGCTTAGTGCACGTAGCTTTTGAGAGGCTTAAACAATCTTTTTTTATTAAACTATAGCAATAAGAAAAAGTGTTATATGATATGGTTCTCCCTGTGAACTAGGAAAAGCTTCTGTCTGTGTATTCTTTACCACATTATATGCAATATATAAAAGTGATGTGTTGGTTTAAGGGGGGAATGATATTCTATAGCCCAAATACCATGGCGCAAACCCATGAAAATGCAATTCCTACAGAATAAGGAAGCAGTGTCATATACGTTCTCGAGGACAAACTTCCTTTATTGCTAAGTGTCATGTGCAACAGAAAATGAGAGCAGCTTTGGTAACCTATTTTTCTTAAGATTATGAAAAATGTCCTTTTCTTAACAATTTTGATAGATTGTTTTGTACATATACTGAATCACATGACCCTTGAATAAGTGAACTAAGCATGGATGAATGATTATATTATATTGTTGCATAATACTAGACCAGATAAATATAATCTTAAACTTGATTTATATGTTTTAGGAGATGATGCATTGATAAGTTATGAGTCTTTCGTGCAAACCAAATATCTATGTGTCTTGATCCACATTTGAATTTAGGGTGAGGTTGGCGCCGTTCAACCAGTTTAAGCCCTCAAGCACAATATTTTACTTACCGTTCCAAGGTGGTACTTCTTTTGTGGATCTTTTATGTTTTTGTACTGTCTTGTGTTTGCTATGTCTGTTTACATGTGCTTTGTGGTCACCTGCTGGGAAAGAGCTGACCTCTTGGCTCTCGTTTTTGGTGTCTTACTGTGAGTTTGTCAGTTTCCCATTGGTATCCTAGGTCAGTTGTGGTACTTGATTGTATTGATTCCTGATCTTTGCACCCTTACTTACTTTAAAGGTAGAATTTACTACAGTTGCACTACAAAATATCTTTAAGATAAATTTAGATAAAAGAAAACACAATATATCAACTTCTCGTTATAATCTTCATGATTTTGGACTTAAAACCCTTAAACATGGCTTAGTTATACATTATTTAAGTTATGCGTGAAAATAATGGATAACATACAGTTTTTGGAGAAGTCAAATTGTGCAACCCCTACCCCCTTTGATAGCATCTCCTGTTTTATCATAGGGATCTGCCTATCTTATTATAAACTTTATTCATTTATAATACACTAAACGTCTTATTCACCAGGATACCAGTGATATCTTAAGCATATTTAAAGACATATGCGGCTACTTCCAATGCGCACCTTTCCCGCGTCTGCAAACGGGGAAAGTTGGCTGGGTCCTGTCTTTCTACCCTTAACGGATTCGGATCAACACAGCTTCTGATATGCTAATGTCATATCGGTGTTCCGACATTTTCTTCACAAAATAACTAATTAAAGTGTGTTCGAAATATCTATTGACATATTTTCAGAACTGATCGTCTCAGCACTAAAGACAGATAAATGTAGCTCAGTCGAAATCAAACGACGTACACAATAACCCTGGTTACGAATACGATAGTGGCCGAGTCTATACTATTTGTATAGTTATTTCGAGCGGCGCACGACCTGACCTCGTGGCCTAGTGGTTAGCGTGTCTGGCTACAAAGCCAGAGGACCAGGATCGATTCCCGGATGCGCACATATTTTCAGTGTGTTTTTTCTTTCTTTTTTAACATTTTAATGCTAAATTACTTCATATACTAGTAAAATGGCATCATCAAAACGACCGAAATGGTCATCCCCGAACTTTTTATATTGAATTACGCATGAAAACTATGGGGGTGGGGTTAAATTTGGCCCTCTAGAAAGAGAATTAGTTCGGTGACCCCATATTTTTATTCTTTTTTCTGAAAGGTATTATAATAGTCCATGAATTAAAAATAAATTTTCAAGATTTTCAATATCAGATTTTTTAATACATGATTTATTCCAAAAAACAAATTCCGTTTTTCGACGAATTGCCAAAATATATCATGCAGTAGCTGGTCACAGCATGGGATACCAAGTAAACATGCACATTTTCTTAAAAGTTTGAGGTCATGGGCAGTAATTTAAGTTAAAAGAAAGAAGCTGGCTGAAGATTACAACCGTTTTAGCTCGATAATTAGGACTAGTGTTATTATTTTATATTTCTAGAAAATTGGTCAAATGCTGTAAACTTCAATATGAGATTCTGAAAAAATGAGCACGGTGACATATCCTTTTTACTTCATAAATGGATAGCCCATGCATAAAACAAACTGTATGCAAAGTATTGAAAATATTTCAATATGGGAAGTAGTTAGTAGCATATGTCCTTAAGTATTAGGAACAGTCTGACATATAGGCAGAAACAGTATCAAAGTGTCAGAGGTCATTGTACTGTACGATTTTAATCGCCCCCGCGTACCTGTATTGTTATGTGGTGTAGTGGCTGTTGCTGGTGCATATGTACTGGTCGTGCTAGATGTGGTGCTGGTCGTTATAGATGTGATGCTGGTCGTTGTAGGCGTAGTACCGGTCCTGGAAGGTTTGGTGTTGGTTGAGGGTAGTCTAGTTGTAGCAGGGAGAGCAGATGTTTGCTGTAAGGTCCCTGATGTTGTCGACTGGGTTGTAGGTGAAAATAAACCTGAAAGAGAATAACATTTTCTGGGGCTTACTTTTTGTAGACCAATGGGAATTTTTCCATAAAGCTTGGAACGTTTAATCAGGGTGATCCATTGTATATGTATACATGTTTTGAGGGTTCAAATTATAATTTCTTAATATAAGTGTATCTCATTCTCAGAAAATTGTTTTGTCTTAGGAAACTGTGCTAACTCTGATGAAATGCGTCGTTTAGCGGCATTTCATCTAGGTCTTCTCTGGTTGCCAAAGAATCGTTAGTGGGTTTCAAGTCTTCAAAGGATTAATTTCCCATGCAGTAAACTCAGTTCGAACTAAGATAGTTCAAAGTACCACTTGATTAGAATTAATGATTCAGAGAATAGGGCTTATCTATGAACTATATTATGTTATTTCCTTGTGTTCTGGTCCTTAACAGAAACGTCTCTTTAAGATGATTTTAAATATAGAGAAATATAATAAATCAACTGCCGTTACATGTTTACACTGAAACTTCTTTTAGACATATGCGGAATTCGAACTCTCTTGTATCATTAACTGATTCACTTAACCGTTCATAGCAAATGTTAAGCTGCACAATACCAGTAAGGTACCCATGATATTAACTGGAAAATCCTTATCTATACAGATATAAGCTAAAAAAATGTGACCCAGGCCTCCGGATAAGAGTGCGTATTGGAAATCTATTTTCTTTATTTCTCATCTAAAACATATGTAGTGGGTACTCAAAGAACCGTCTCAATCTCTTTATCTGGATACGTGGATTGTCCAACTAAATATTCTAAATGTGTCCATAGTACAACGTCAAGCGTCTTTAACCCTTTTCATTCTAATGGTTTATTCCATACATATTGATACAATAAGTATGGCATTGTTCATTTTGCATTTTAAGGGGGCCTATCAAATTTTCTATGGAATGTTGTATTGATTGTTTTTCTTGTTTTTTTAGCAAACAGCGGAGATCCTGATGAAATGCCATGTAATTGTGCATTTCGTCTGGATATTCACTGTTTGCAAATGTATCTGTTTACTGGTATCCAGAAGTAAAAGGGTAATGCACCAGCTGTCATTTGTATGCCCCGTCCCCTTGGGGCCGGGGATACAGGGGACATAGCGGGGCTTAAATGTCGGGATTTGACCTACGATGTGTCCCCACAGTACCGTGGATGTGCCCAAACTCCCAACAGCGGTGAACTTCCGGTTCAGAGACCTTCAGAAAACACCACTGCCGCAACCCAGCTGGAAATGTTGAAAATTTCAACATGGGGCTATCTGCAAACTCCGCCTGTTGTTTTTCCATTCAATATAATTCAATGATGGCTAGTCCGTAATTTCAATCCATCATTTGCACGATTCTGTGATTTATGTGAGAAATATTTACGAAAATGTAGACGAACTATAATCTTGGCAGGATTATTTGGTAGTTATACGGCAAAGCTAGCAACGGGCACATGACTGTCATGTGACTTCTAAGATGCAAGTTTGCTGACCGCGAAGAGCAAACGAAACAGAAATGATTTAATTGATGTTGTAGATATATGAACAATCGGCTGTTTTCAGCAAGTTAGACTTCTATTTTGGTCATTCCTATAGAAACCCTTTATCAATTATGATTTTCAGAAGGGGGGGGGGGTGTCCGGAGCCCCCCCCCCCCCCCTATGGCTCCATTCTTGCATACCCAAAGATGGAGTGGGCTTCAGCAGTAGGAGTTTAAACAAAGCTAGTACATAAGCAGCCATTTACTGAGGGCTTATTCATTAAAAAGATATGGTAAGGACCCCCCTCCCATGGAAAAGCTTAGGTTATATGGGCTCTTATAGGAGAAGCAATTGCCACTCCCCCCCACACACACATGGGAAAAGATGGACCCTTGTCACCCTACTGGAAAATGTTGGACCCCTCTGGAAATTCTAGTTTTCTTTGAAATATATCCGAAAAAACATTGGACCCCCAGTAAAATTAGCTGAGTCTAAAAAATAAACCACCAAAATCAGGGCTTTTTATTGTCAGATGGACCTGACAAAAATTCCTGGATTCGCACATGCATTTTTTTTATAAAAAAAGAACAACTATACTGACAGGCAAAAGAAGCGCTACAATAGAATTTTGTCAGGTTAGACATGTGGTTCACAAGCTGCACCAGCTTACCATGACCAGAATCTTGAGAAAAGCATTGAGGTTATTTGAATTTATGGATTTTTGTTTATCAGGCATGTTAGCATATATACATGAATATTTTAACTACTGTCACAGTGTCACTAATTTTATTTCTTTCTGAGTAAGGAGCCCAGTGGCTCAGTGGTGGAGTCCTTGACTCGAGACTGAGGGGCTGCGGGTTGTAGTCTCACCGGCGTCAATGTGTTGGTTCCTTGAGCAAGAAAAATCAATCCTAGCATAGTACTGGTTCAACCCAAGAAGACACGTCCCTACATATCTGAAATATTGTGCATGGGACTCAAAGAATCAAATCAAACAAACTTTCTGAGTAATTTATCGAAACTTTTGCATGTGGCGTTTCTTTTGCCCGTCATTATATAATGTAAGAGAGGACTTCTGAAACAATTTAGGACTCATATTTGGGTTTATTCTTTAAAAATATTCTCTATTTTTTTAATTATTAGATATCTAGGTCAGAAAGATCCAAATGTGACAATAAATGCAATTTCAAACTGAAATAATGCATTATGGTGATTTCTGGGGTAAAATATCAATTTCTTATCCAATAAATATATCTAGCTAATGCAGTTTACTCTTGCCCAACTAATCCATGACATCCATCATTTGGGAAAAAGTTAATATTATATTTCCAAAAAAAATCCATGTCATATCCAATCACATGCACATCTTCAGACCTAGACAAAAACAGCTGCAAAGTTGTTGTTTTTTTTAAAAAGATCCAGGTAAAACTGTAGGAGTACTTGCATTCACAAGATGTCCAGTGTATATGTGCTTTAAGTCCAAAAATAACTAAGTTCATGGTAAAAATGACAAAAAATAAAATCTGAGGAGTGAGGATTACATCCTAACATCATGCACATCTTCAGATCTTGACAACAGGTAGCACCTGCAAAGTATAAAAAAGATCTGGTTAAAACTGTAGGAGGATTTGCATTCACAACATACCCAGTGTCTAAATTTCCAAAGAAACTATCATGGTTTTCAACTGTCTGTAGCTTAAAATGTGTGCCATTTATTTATTTTTAATCATGTTTTCATCCCTGGTATCTGGTATTTTCTATATCATTTTAGCTGTACCAACAGTTTACATCTGTTCATGTCTGCCCCAGATATTCTCAATACTTTCAAGGGCTTATATGCACAAAAAGCCATCTAGAGATCTTAATAGTAATAGTATCATTATAAACCTTGATCTATTTTCTTTTCAGAATAAAATTACCCAGTCTTATGAAGGTACACCTAACTAAAGTATCAATCAATCATTAGTATTTAAATTCATCTACTAATAATGACCTTAATATCAGTGAAAACTGATGACAGGTAGGTCAGGGATAATTCTAGAAAAAAAATCTCATTTAACCATACATGCCTTAATTAGGTTAAGAGTTAAAAATATGTGTATTTTGTTAACAAATAATGTTGTTGTTTTTTCAACCAATATATATGTTGTGGGTACTCAAAAGAACCGTCTCATTGAGATGGTTCTTTTGAGTACCCACAACATATGTCAAACATATGTTGTGGGTACTTTGACATAACTTATAGGTATCAACAGAACTATCTCATTGAGACGGTTCTTTTGAAAACCCACAATATATGTTAAAACTGATGGATAAGAAAATACTTACAATTATACACTAAATTATTTTGTTTATCTAAACCTGTGACCAAAATATTTTCTACAGGATTTTCCCTAAACCAGTGAAAAATGTAAGACCCCAACTTTCTACTTGCATCTACTCTATACCTCCTCCCACCCCAAATAAATAGTCTGAGATCACCCACCCCAGATTACCAGACATACCAATTCAAGCTCATTCCTAAAATATACATTTTGGCCACCTCAGCCGATAAATTTAATTATTGTCACCATGGCCCAGCGATATAGACGCTAAAAAGGCAAAAAGCATGGAGTGAGGACCCATATCGGGATGCCTTATGCAGGCCTGATCGGGGTCTTCAATGCTTGAAGTGTTGAATATCGGTGCAGCACTAATTTTGCATTTTTTATAAAATAACATGCATTGCACCTCCTGTCTTTTTTTGGTTTAGTATACTTTTCAAGGTTAATACCATAAGCTCAAGATTTTCGTGCAAGTTAACTTAATATATCTACAGTACACAGCCAAAATAGTATACAAAGATAGTTATTGATGATTCTTTATTGATGACGTGGCAAAGTTAGCTTTATCATCCTGGCTGATTAAGGGAGCCCGTCCCTGGCTACACGTAGAGGTAGCATGATGGGTCTCTTTGCTTTGAGCTATTTTTTCTGAAAGCTATATAGACACTTATCGGACGCTGCTTTATGCAATGTCTGATCTGATCTGCATTGTTTTTCATTGGGTGCTCTATTCCATTGACTATGTTTTCTGATAAGTATTCGCACCGGAAACAGTGTGGGGCCTCATCATGCGCTGCAATATGCAGTGTCTAGTCCGGGTAGGCATTATTATCATAGAGTGTTTTTCTTTTTATATCTGATTCTGATGGAGTTTTTTTTTTCTCCCTGGAGAGATAGAAACTTTCACGCTGGAAACACTGTAGATCCTGACCATGCTCTGCATTTTGTAGCGTCTGATCTGGGTCTGTAGTGTTTCATCGGGAACCTTAATTGGAATTGGTTTGATTGTTTTCTCGTAGGAAACAGAGTAGATCCGGATCAGACGCTGCATTGTGCGGCGACTGGTTGGGGTCTGCTCACGGTTTTTCAACGGGAGCTTTAGTGGCGATGAATCGTTTTCCGCTGGAAACGGTGTGGACCCTAGCAGGCGCGGCATTGTGCGGTGTTTGATCAGAGTCTGCATTCCTCAGGTGCTTTTGCGCATCATTGAAGTATTTTCTGCCAGCGTTGGACTTATCGTTTTAGCTAGTCATCCGGTGAAGTATACGCTCTCGCAACTGGAGGCCTTGATCGGATGTCGCATTGTGTAGCGTCTGGTCTCGGTATGCACTTGTTTTTCCCCGAATGATTTGCCTCTTCGGCTTATTTCTTGAGTGAGTTTTTCTTTTTGAAATAGGATAGACTCGGATCGGATTCTGCATTGTGTTGGGCGTGATCGGGATCCACACTGTCTCCCCGGGTGCTTAGTTTTTGATGCTGTTTTTGTTTGCTGAAGACAATGTAGGTTCTAGACAGACGCTGCATTATGCATTGTCTGCTCCGGGTTTACATTGGTCTTTCGGGTACCCGTGGTTGACAGAGTGGGGTCACCGAATATCAAAATAGAAATTAACGTTTTATGTACAAGTACTGTACATTAGGCATGAAATTATGCAATAAATAGTAATTTAGTGTTCAAAGACCCGAACCATGGTAAAAATGTAAAAACTAAACAAAAAAAAAACAAGAACTGTGTACAAAATATTTTTTCTAATAGGTTATATATGTTTCTATATTGGACCAACAGGTGCACAATATTTTTTGTGCACCTGTTAATGCTGAACAGGGTTTTTGTCGCTTATTTGCGACTTCAATGTCAGAAAACTATTTTTTTAACTTTATATAAGTAGTTGAGCAATGGTTTGCTGAAATGGGCAGTGCTTGAAGTTGGTCATGGGTCTTTTTTGCCTGGTACGGCCTAGCTAAAAGCGGGACAGAAATAAACTACTGTCGTGTCAGCCGAAGGTGGCTGTGACGTGGTGTTCTGTTTGCAATTGTACTGTAAAACAATAACTGCTATACTCTACTTGGGCTTACACGAATCGCTAGATCACATGTGTAATTATCCTATCCTGTGGATAGAATTAATACACGAGTGATCTATCGATTGTATGTCCCTGATAATTTTGCAAACTGGACATGGCGTCGCTGTCGCTCTTGGCTTGCTGGACAGTACATTGCGATTCACGAAAATTGGCAGTAAAGAAATTTATTTCGCAATATGTCGACTTAGCCCTGATAGCAACTTTCGTGAGTCGGACTGTATGTTGCAGCGCAGCTTCGGATTACTCGACGCATGTTTTTTTTTTCTTTTTTATGCAATCCTTCAATTTTTTTCTGTTTATTTGCTTAATTATCATAATGAGTTATTATCTTATTATTAGTAACCTTCTATCATTTAATGTGTATTTTACACCAAATTGGTGGTTAGAACATGTCTCTCAAGGGCCGTATGCAATCACACTTTCTCTTTGTAAAAATGAAGTTATCTTTATGCTCATTTAATGTAAGAGGCTTGGGTCAAAAAATGAAGAGGGAACAAATTTTTACCCACCTTCATACTAAACAATTTAATGTCTGTTTTCTACAAGAAACGCATTCAACAAAAGATGTTGAAACAGCCTGGGCTGCAAACAGCCCATATAATTTCTATTTCAGTGGTAGAAGCAGTAGTAGTAGTGGTATTTGTATAATGATAGATAAGCAAACTGATTACGACTTTGTTGAACACATAGAAATAATCCCTGGGAAAATTCAAGCACTTAAAGTTAAAATGTATGAACGTAATGTTGTTTTTATAAATGTGTATGGACCCAATGCAGATGATAAAACCTTTTTCGAACTACTATGCAACTTCTTAGAAGAAAATGAAGAAAATGAATTTATTATTGGAGGTGATTTTAACACAGTATTAGAACCTAAACTCGATAAAATGGAAGGGAACCCAAACACACATATTAAAAGCAGAGAAACAATTCAAACAGCCATAGAAAACTTTGATTTGAATGATATTTGGAGAGTGTTTAATGGCAACAATATACAATTTACGTGGCATTCTTCAAGTAAGCCATATATTTTTTCAAGACTAGACTATTTTCTAGTGTCAAATTCTTTGGTTAACACAGTTTGTGATTGTACAATTATTCCTGGATTTAAATCAGACCACTCAATAGTAACTATCAGTATGCATTTTACAAACGAACAACGTGGACCTGGATATTTCAAAATAAATAATAGTCTCCTCTTACAACGTGAATATCAGAAACAAATAAAAAATACAATTAGTGAAACAGCTACCAATAATGTAGATGCAAACCCAAATGTATTATGGGAAGTAATAAAAGGTTCTATAAGAAACACAACAATTCAATATGCTTCAAAGATGAAAAAAGAAAATCGAGAGCACGAAATAAAACTCATTGAAGACATCAACAATTTACAGAGAGATATACCCACAAGCAATACAATGGAAGACGACGTTAAAAAACTTCAAGATAAGAAATCTGAGTTACAAGAATTACAAGAAAAAAGGGTCAATGGGTTTATAGTGCGGGCAAGAGCAGAATATGTTGAAGGGGGTGAAAAAAATTCAAAGTACTTTGCAAATTTAGAAAAGAAAAGAGCAAGTGCAAAAACTATAAATAGATTAAATAAAAATGGGAAAGACATAACAAACAATAAACTTATATTAAAAGAATTGGAACAATACTATAAAACATTGTATAATTTTCAAGAATTAGATGCTGATAACATTACCAAATTTAATAAATATATAAATGTAAAACTTTCAGATGAAGAAAAAAATAATATTGAAGACCCCGCATCTGAATATGAATGTACAATAGCCCTTAAAAGCATGAAAAATAACAAAAGTCCGGGATCTGATGGAATAACGACAGAATTCTATAAAATTTTCTGGAATGATGTAAAATCTTATTATGTAAAATCATTAAATTATTCTTTTGAAAACGGGAACATGACAGCTATGCAAAAACAAGGATTAATTTCGTTACTTCCAAAAAAGAATAACGAACTAAGCAATTTAAATAATTGGAGACCGCTCACATTGTTGAATACAGATTATAAAATTATAACAAAAACCATATCAAATAGAATAAAAAAATATATAACAAAAATCATCGAGCAGTCACAGACTGGGTTTATTAAAGGTCGATACATAGGTGAGAACATCAGACTCATACAAGAAACAATTGTAAAGCTAGAAGATGAAAATTTACCAGGACTTTTATTGTTTGCAGATTTTGAAAAAGCGTTCGATAGTATCAGTCATGAGTTTATGTTTAATTGCTTAAAATGCTTCAACTTTGGCTCCGATATAATAAATTGGATTAAATGTTTTTATAATGATGCCAAAAGTGCAGTCATTAATTCAGGAAATATGACAGACTTTTTCGATATCAAAAAAGGTTTACGACAAGGTTGTCCTTTATCAGCTTATCTATTTATTATATGCATCGAACTACTTGCTGCAACTGTAAGAGAAAATAAAGATTTCAAAGGAATACCAATATTTGATAAAGAATTTAAGAGTACTCTTTTTGCAGATGACGCAACGTTTGCACTGGATGGTTCTCTTAAATCATTCAATGAGCTTATTAATATATTAGAAGCTTTTAAATCAATATCAGGTTTAAAACTCAACAACAAGAAAACCTCTGTATTACGGATAGGATCCTTAAGAAATACTGAAATTGAATACATGAAACATCTTAATTTTTCCTGGTCTTCTGAATCAGCCAAAACACTGGGCATAACTTTTTTTTCTGAGAGCAAGCGCATGCAAGAATATAATCTTCTGCCAAAATTGTGTGAATTTAGCAACTGTTTGAAACGCTGGAGTCACAGAAAATTGACATTAATGGGCAAAATCACCGTAGTAAAAACATTTGCACTTCCAAAGTTAATATACCCTTTTACAGTTTTAGCTGACCCTACCAAACAAATAATAAATAAGTTAAATTCTGAAATATTTTCATTCATATGGACTAGATTATATCAAGATTATAAAAATGGAGGTCTTAGAACGATAAATTTAGAACACTTTATTTATTCACTAAAAGCAAGTTGGTTAAAACGAATTTTTGAAAACGAAAATGAACCCTGCATTTGGAAAACCTTCTATACACAAAAACTAGATAAATATGGGGGCAAACTTATATTAGAATGTAATTTAAAGGAAAGAGATTGTACGATTGTATCTAAAAACAATGTATTTTTAAAAGATATACTGATTGCATGGTGTAAAATAAATTATAGCGAAACACAAAAAAGTGTATCCAAACAAATTATATGGAACAATTCCGACATTAAATGTTCCAATACTATCCTTTATTATAAACAATGGCAGGAAAGAGGCATCAAATACATAGAACACATATATGACTACAGAATAAAGCAATTTTATAACTTTGAAGAACTGCAAAATTTATACGACATATCTGATAAAGATTTTCTTAAATATTACCACATTGTTGATAACATTCGTGAAGACTGGAAAGCACTGCTTAAAGAGGAAAACCCACTTACACAGGAACCAAATAAACAAACAAAAACACTTAATTTATTGAATACAAAACAAAATAAAATAACCAAATTTCTATACAGTGTTCAACTGCAAACACATGATAACAGCAATAAAAAGTCAGAAATGAGATGGACAAACGAATTTCTAGACCAAAATATCGATTGGGAATCTGCATATTTGATGGCGTTTCGATGTACAAATGATGTAAAATTAAGAAACTTTCAATATAAATATTTAATGCGCATTGTACCAAATAACAGATATCTATTTAAATGCAAAATAGCACCGACAGTTTTATGCGATTTTTGCTCCATGCAAGAAGAGAACAATGCACATTTATTCTGGGACTGTATATATTCTCAAGAATTTTGGTCACACATAAGAATTTTTCTAAATGACAATAATATGCAAGTTGACATTTCCTATCTGAATATAAGTTTTGGAATACTAAATCGTAATAGTATGAAAAATGAAATGATTAATTTTATAATTTTATTAGCGAAATACTACATTTATGCATCAAAATACAAACAGCAAAAACCAAATTTTGAAGGTTTTAAAAACATACTAAAACAAAGAAAAGAAATAGAACATTACAATGCCTTGTCTAAAGATAAACTTGACTATCATAATCAGAAATGGGGATTCCTAGGTACTGTCTTATAACAATGCAATTTGTTTCTCCAGCACAATAAAACAACCTTCAAAATAAAATGCTTGCTTCTCTCAAAAATGTATATCTATTGTTTTCAGCGCAATTAGTTCAGATCCAAGCCATAACCAATCAATATTGTTCATATCCTTTAAGCATCTCACAATGGCATTTGCCAAGTCAAAGCACTTCGAGAGACATGTGTTATGCTAAATGCGGATAGATACAGGTTACAATTATTATTTACTTATTTATTTATCTGTTATATTTATATATTTATTTCTCTTTCTCTTCCTCAGTCTTGTATTGGGTTTATCTCCTACCACTTTCCAAATTTGCATAAACCCTTCTACAACATCTAGAATTGCATTCAAACATCATATTGTGAAACAAATAAATTGTTGTTATCTAATGATAAGTGATATTGTGCATGTGATGTTATATACGGCTCAACAAGGGTTTGGCACAGACTCTAAAATCGCGTCCACGTTTGAATTTTTAAAACTTACAAACGGCATTATAAAAAAAAATGCGTTAGTGGGACCACAAATAAATTAATCTTTGATACTCAGTCAGATGCATAACCTCCAAAAAGTTAAAAATTATATCACTTGAAGCATATAATCATTTTTGCAACAAAATCAAAGGTAGCCTGTCTGAGTGGAAGTGTCTTTTTTTTTCGTCTTCATACTCTAGATTTACAGCAATTTTCATGATCATGCGTATAATTTTATCTGAAAGACCTATAACATAATTTTACAATTGTGCAATAAAATTCCTTGCGCATTGTCTGGAAATGTGTACGCAGGGTCATTGAAAATCAGAAAATAAGTTACTTTCTAGCTTGAATAGGTTGTATTTTTGGGCATGTGGATTAGGCCTTTGCCCGGGTAAACTCAGATATAACCTATACAAGGTACCTTCTGTGGACCCGCTTTGAGGTCGTTTTTGGGAATATACAGTTTTGGCTTCTTCAAGTGATAAATGTTTTTGGCTTACACAGGTTATGCCCCTGACCGATATTTGTGAAAAACTTTTGTTGAGCAGTGTTGAATATGCTGTTCCAATATGTATCATGATTGTGATGTGTAAATGCTATTCTAAATAAAGATATACATGATAAAAAAAAAATATACATTGAGTCCCTGGTGACCTCTTTTTGCATAATGACAGTTGTGGTATGTATTAGGAGATAATTTAACAAAAATCATTACAGAACAAATTTACTCCACAATATTATTTTGTGAAATCCACATAATTCAAAATTTTTAACCTTAAAAAAGTAGGCATAGCCCATGTAATAACAGAGTAATAACAGAGTACCCCATCATAGGGCTATAAGCCCCACTGTATATAAAATGAAGGATAATAAACTTTTACTTTAACTTTAAACCTTTGTGTACTGATAACCCAGGGGTTTACTCTTATATTTTCATACATACGTAGGCCCAGGTCATTTTTTCGGGTTCAAAATTTTAAATTTCTATATTTTTTTGTATGAAGATTTTTGGATATTTTTGGGGGGTCATTACAAAATTGGACTATATTTAGGGGTCATTTCTATGCATTTTAGGGTCTTTTCTTAAGGTCAAGGTACAGAATCCTGAATGTGGGATATTTTTATGGGTAGCTACATTTTTTGGGGGTGCTTGAAATTCCTGGTATTTTTTTTTTGTGAACGGTTGATGTTGGGCGCGAGCCTAAATGAATAAAAAATGAGAGACCCCCCCCCTGGGACTGATGATCCTTCCATACATATTGATTCATTAAGATTGAGGTTATCCATTCTACATAAAGATGTAGAAAGGGTTATATGATCAGTATTTCCTGAATTTGATTTTTAAAAAAACTAAACAGGATTTCTGACACTATAGGCCACTGGCTGGATATGGTTTACCTACCCCCCAGGGGGAATTTTGTAGACCATATTTTTCTTAAAGCCCAATGTCTTGCAAGGATTTTGCAATATGTTAGCCCTCTGACAATGGCAGCGTTAAGCTGTAACAGCCTGTTACATACGTTACCCTACAAAATATTTGATAATTAAAATTCTTTTTAAGACTTCAGAAAAGTGCAAAAGATAAGGTTAGATTTGCAAATTGGTTATATTTTCTAAATAAGCTATTACTGGGCCACAGATAATGACATTTGAAAACAAATATAGTCACCCCCGATGTAGTGTATGTTACTTTTTTTCATTGAACCCCCTTTTAAATGATAAATGCATCTAATATAGTTTGTCTTAAATTTTATTGAAACCAGTTTATGTTCATTAATTTGGTATTACATTAAAGATTTTTTATTTACCTTTTCAAAACTGCAAGCATTACGTTTCTATCTTATATACTTTTTGAGTTATTAGATGATGATCATGGTACCCCCATATTACAGAAAAATGTAAAATGTAATTGTCCAGGCCTTGCGCTGGCTATAGACCCCACTTCCCCCAGGGGGAATTTCGTACACTATAATTTCCAGATACTACATTATATAAGCCACAAAATGAAATATGTTAGTCCCCTGAGAGTGGCAGCATTAGCAGGTAACATCATGTTACGTACGTTACCAGCAAAATAACATTAAATTTTCCTGATAATATCGCCAACATGACATATTCACACTTTTTTTTAAGTCTGGCACAGATTTAAGAACTTCTTATAGCACAGTTACACAATTTTAGCATTTATTTTAAAAATGTCTTGAGTTTTTGGCATTCTATATGTTACTTAGTGTTTCATATGTTATTTCCAAGTATCAGATTGGCAGTTATTGACTATACATGTAAATACATCCGTCAGTGAATATAGTAAATCTATAAGGCTGCTATTCAAATGAATTAAAAATCCTTATTATGGTTTCTTACACTATTTTACAGCCCAGGTTACATACGTTACTCTCTGAATATCATTAAACATTCAAGATATGGTCTCCAACACGACCTGCTTGTACTTATTTGCATGCTGGCACAGGTCCATGTACTTCTTTTTACTCTGGCTCATTTGCTGAGGAAATAACTCAAAACATAAACTACATAAACCCTGTTTTCTTTTAAAGAGACATTAAATATAGTTGACATAATACTCATGGAAAGTTTGTAACATTCAGTGCAATGTGCGAGTAACAACTTAAAAGATCAAAGAAAACCCATCAGGTAGAAGTTCTAGAGCAAATCTTCATATATCATCCATGGGTTTTAAAGAATTTTCCTATACAACTTATTACTCCTCTTGCAAGGATTTTGCAATATGCTAGCAATCTGGTAATGGCACCATTTACCTGTAACAGCCAATTATATATGTACCCCATCAACATCTTTGATGATTTTAGTAAATGACATGACTTCTGAAAAGTGCAAACCATAAGGTAAGATTTCCAAATTGGCTATATCATCCAAGTAAGCTATTTTTGCATCACAGATATGGACCTTTGAAAACAAATATGCACTCAAAGTGTTATGTATGTTACTTTTTCTCATTATTCCTATATAAATGATTTATGAAACTAATATAGTTTGATATTTTTTAATGTGAATTTGCTTACTAACTCATTTTGTATTAAATAATGTTTATGTATCTTTTTGAAACTGCAAATATTATGTTTCTATCTTAAATAAGGCTTGAGTTGTTGAGTTTTGAACATGGTAACCCCATATCACACAAAATGTGAAATATAATTCTGTGGCTCTTTTGTTAGGGTACAATCAAGATTTCTTTCACCCAGAGTACTCAATTTCCTTCCCATTTATTTTCCACACATTTTGTCCATATCTGGAAAGCCTCACTTGTTTTCATGGGAAAGATTTGATAGTTCAATCTTTGTATGTACATCTTAAGGACAGAAAAGCAGGGTGGAGGTAAGCTCATGTTCATGCCATTTGAAATAGTCAGTATATGAGTATGGCTTTGGTACTTTTTTCAGAAACATGTCGTGCTGCAGCTTATTCACAATTACATAAATAGCACATGTTAGGGCTACATATCACTGATGAGTGCCTATAGCAATTCTTTATTTGTTTTCCTACCCTTAGAATGTTGATGAACTAATGGGGGAGGGGTTCTCTATCAGTTTGATAGGAATAACCTTTCCATGGTACTAACACATCGACACATTGGTAGTATCACAATCTGTTAAACAGTGTATTACTGTAGATCTCTTCCCCCATAATCTGGCCAATGTTGTTGACATTCAGAAGGTGCACCTTTTGTTGCATACACCATTGTTGAACAAAACACCCAGGTTATCCTCTGCGAGAATGTTTGTAAAACTTTATAGACTGCTGCTTATACATTGTATATATGTATCAGTGACAAACCAACATGCCCTGCCTTTAGTGCCTGGTTGAATACTGGTGCCATCAGATCCATGAAGGTGACAGGAAAAGCTGTTATTCTCTGTAGTTACGGCATTAACATCAACTTCATGTGCAGCACAACATGGCCAATCTTAAGTTGGTTCAATGTGTGATTGCAAGCCATGCTGGAGTATGGACTTGTCAGTTTTGGTGGAAATTCTATCAGGAGTTGACAGTGACCATGGTACAGGTCCCAAAAGGAACGGCAGTGTCAACTCAAGGTCAACTTTATGTCCAATAGAAAGTAGGTCATGCTTACGAAAGACGCTCCTTTAATGCTCTCATCTGGCTGTTTACGTTTTGTAAATTGGGCAATTTCTTCTTGCTTGACCTCGCAGGCATCAAAACTTTATTAGCATGTAGCATTTTATGGGGGATGTGAAAGACACATTTTATAACTAAAAGTGAGTCAATGCAGTCTGCAACAGCCTTCCTGCCAATGTCATCAACCTCAATAAGATCCTTAGCTATGCCAGGCTTAGCAGGCACACTGAAAGACAAAAAGTCCAGTTCATTGTCTTCAAAACTTGAACTAAAAGGATTGGTGAAGCCTGAAACTGCCTCTTGTACTCATTCTATATTGCATCTGAGCAGATTGGATATTTCATTTCAGTGCATTGAGGGGTTGTTTCAATATATTGAGCTCTGATGTGATGAGTAATACAAATTCATTCCATCTGTAGTACGAAGCGTAGTTCTAGTTGCTGAAGCCTATAATACCTCTTTATTGTTTGCCTGGTAGTTGTGTCAAAAGCATTTCTCAAGCAAATAAACAATGTTTGTGGCACACTAAACCCATTTTGTTCAAGAAGTTCTTTGCATCTGCGATGTGTAACAAAATTTTAAGTGTAATCAGTTACACAGGTACATATGGTGCGTAGTTGTTGTGATCGTTTGCAATGAACATTGGGAACAAGGCATACAGATAGAGATGACATGCAACTCAAAGTTGTTTTCCTTGTAGCCCTAACTAGCGTCAACACCATCTGAATCATATCCATATACCTTGCCCAGAACTGAGCCGTTTCACAGTGACTGTCTTTCAGAACTTCCGATTTGAATGCATGGTATCTATACTGTTTAAGTGAGCAAACAGCGAAGGTTGATATATCACATTATGTTAAAAGTTTAAGTCACCATAAATTAATAAGGAACTTCAATTTATTTCAGCCCTATAAATTTTCTAAATTCTCTGAATGGCTTTATACATGTATGATCAACAACTTCTATACAGATACTCAGAATATCTTATGTTTCATTTGGTAATACACATAACAGTTAAAGCTCAAGGCATTTATTAAATGAATACTTAAAATAGGTAAACCTTGTTAAAAGAAGTACATAAACCTGTGCAAGCATGCAAATAAGTATAAACAGGGCTTGTTAGAGACATTAACTTAAATGTTTAATGCTATTTTAAAGGTAACATACATAACATGGACCTAAAAAATAGAGTAAGCGACCATAATAAAGAACTTTAAATCATTTAAGTAGCAGCTTTATAGATTTACTATATTCTGTGACAGATGCAATACACGTATAGTCAATAAATACCATACTGATACTCGGAAATAACGCAGGAAACACTAAGTAACGTATACAACGGTATTTACTCAAGACATTTATAAAATTAATACTGTAAATATGTAACCGTATTATAAGAAACCTCATAAACTTGTGTCAGCATGCAGATATGTACAAACATGTCATGGTTGAGGCATTATCAGGGACGTTTAATGCTATTTTGGGGGGTAACGTATATAACGTGCTGTTACACGTTAACGCTGCCACTCTCAGAGGGCTAACATCTTTTATTTTGTGTCTTATATAATGTAGTTTCAGAAAATCATAGTGTACAAAATTCCCCCTGGGGGGTGGGAGGGGGGTCTGTAGCCAGCTCAAGGCCTACTAGCTGTTTGCATGTGATTCAAAGTATCATTTGAATGTATTCCACCACTTTTATTTTACTCTTTACATGCTAGATATTTTATCATGATTTTTTTCATCTGCTGATTTCTTTTTTAAAAGAAAAAAAAACCTTTCAGGAATAGCATCCAGAAGCAGGATTTCTGACACACTGGCTGTTAGCATGGAATGCTAAGTATCATTTGTATTTCACTTTATTTAACTCTTTGCATGCTTGCATTTTTTATTCTTTTGATAACTCTCTTGTCATCTGCTGATTTCTTTTTTTTAAAAAAAAAGTCTTCCAGGATATTATCTGCAGTGTAAAAAAGTTTTGATACAGATTCAGCCCCACATTTTGTTGGGCCCAATCTGGGTCCACATGGATAACAATAGATTACAAAATTGGCCCTGGCTTGCAACGAGTTAAGGATAAAATCAACCTTATGTATATTGTTTGTATACCTGAGCCAAAGGCTCCTGGTTGAGCTTGTAGTATACTAATGACTCTGGCCGTACCCTGGGGGCAGTACATCAGTAGAAACCTAAATTAATCTAAGCTTTCCATGTCCCCTTACCACTTTAAGACTATAAACAACATGATTTTACCAAATTAGCAGATTATGCTTTTAAACAAAGGGGAAAATTATGGCACAGGTCACATTTATCTGCTTACTCTGATATTCAAGAATGGACAAAGTTGACAAGTTTGTCTATGAGAAAATGGTATATGGAAATCAGATACATGTGAAGGCTTTAATCATTCCTACACTATGCCCTCCCCCCCCCACCTGACTGGGTGAGCCCTTAGCTATCAAAAGAAATATACATGGTGCCTGGAGCATGATGTATATTGAATCCTGCAGTCATATATGAATAGAAAATATTACAATAATTAAGAATACTATGAAAATTAAAACTCCTTATTGATGAGTGAGCCAAATGATCAGGGTCTACATTTTCATCATCAACACATTTATATCATATCAACTTATAATACTTAAATTTTAACACTGTACTTAACTGGAAATCAGAAGCTAACATATTAAATAAATTGCCAATTACCCAGTATGTGTCTTATAAGGCCAACCTTAAAAATATTTTTGTTTCCCCTTACCCGACCCTGTTTTACAGGTATGGGTCGGTTGGTCAGAATTTTTTTTTTACTTTCTCAAATTGGATACCCATTAAACTTAATTGTATATAGTAGAACATGTCTTAAGAGGCCACTCAACAAAAGACAAAAAAATGTTTGTTTTATCAAGACCGATTATTGCATAATGCAGGTCAAAAGTATTGCAGAATGCTCCCAGGGAGCATTCTGCAATACTTTCGACCTGCATTAAGTACTCATTTGTCTTAACGACCTTTGTTAACTTGTGTATACATATCTTTGAGTGGCCGTTTTAGGCAGGTTTTACTGCATAGTCCTACTATAGGCAATAAAATTAAATACACAAACAATTTGCCAAGATAACTGTTAAATTTGGACAATTCTCTAAGTTTTGCAATGAAATTCAAAAAAAAATCTTGACTGAAAATTGAAATAAAATTTTTTGAGTAGGGTCTTTTTTCACGGTCAGTCGGGTAAGGGGAAACAAATAAAATTTTAATTTAGGCCTAAGGTTAATTGTGGTAGTCTTTTGAATGGTAGTCCCAATATGGACATGAACATTCTTTTGTTGATGTAAAAGGCCACAAAACATTTCTAAGACTAAACTGAAAATGCAACTATATTATTATTTACCTAAATACATGCATAATTGTAAAAAGAATCTCACAATTTTTTGTGGGTTTAGACAAACAAGTCTCCCCTAGCATATGGATAAAATTGCCTGTTCTGTTGCTTTAAATAAAATGTCTTAACTGTGTCCCTATATCTGGCTTTATTCTTATGTTCATTGTTCTCCAAAATCTGTTCCTCTGAAATAAATTTGCTCTTGTTTCCCTGTTGCCTAAAATTCTATAGAGAGAGAGAGAGGACTCACAAAAACATGTAAGCTTGTATGCATACAGTGACCAGTAACACTTTCCAAAAGGGTATCTATCTATCTATCTATCTATCTATCTATCTATCTATCTATCTATCTATCTATCTAGGCCTATCTATCTATCTATCTATCTATCTATCTATCTATCTATCTATCTATCTATCTATCTATCTATCTATCTATCTATCTATCAACCAACTATCTGTATCATCTTTCCATCCAGCCACCTATCTATCTAACTCTATCTATCTATCTATCTACCTATTCATCCACCCATCTATCCATCCATCTATCTATCTATCTATCTAGCTAGCTAGCTAGCTAGCTAGCTAGCTAGCTAGCTATCCTCTATCTATCTATCTATTTATCCATCTATCTATCTATCTATCTATCTATCTATCTATCTATCTATCTATCTATCTATCTATCTATCTATCTATCTATCTATCTATCTATCTATCTATCTATCTATGTGATGGTGTTTGGTCATTATTGGTTGAATTGAAAGAGAGCTTATCTTCATTATTTATAAGGGTACTGCTCTCGGCATGCATACTGCCTACTGGGTCGACAGCCTGAGGGTGTGCTAATATGGGAATTTGACTGTGTTTTGGACTAAACGAGGCGTTTAATAAACTCCTCTGTATCAGAAATAATCAAATATGCAAGCTTGACTAATGTTTAAACTTTAAACTTCAAATAATTTGCAGTCAAAACAGTGAAGCGGCACAGATGCTATCCGAGGCCGCCATCTTTGTTTAACTAGTGTTGTCAAGAACGCGTTTTCGCTAGAAATTAATCCGCCTACGTTCTATTAATGCGTGATCTCGGGGTCAAATAACGCATTGCGGCAGTGGTCAATTTCTACTGAAAGGAAGTTGCCACTGTTGGGGAGTTTGGGATGTGCCTGGGTTTTAATTTCTCGCTAAAATAGCCGGAAAAACAGCGTGGGTTTTACCGGGATATAGTGCGGTGTATTTGCCGGGACTTTATTCCTGTTAAGAATACCTGTCTGGCCCATATGCATATAACTAAGTGGAAGATCAGCCTGTGCTTATTTTGTCGTTACATAGATAGTATATTTTATACTCTTACTTGCCAAATCCTTAATTTGAAGACTTTAACTGGTCTCTGTAGCTGAGTATGGCAGTTTGAATTGTTATAGGATTTTTAAGCCCCCAAAACAGGTTTACTCATGGCTCATGAAGTGGCATTGACATATTAAAGACATATGCGGCTATTTCCAATGCGCACCTTTCCCGCTTCTGCAAACGGGGAAAGTTGTCTTGGTCCTGTCTTTCGACCCTTAACGGATTCGGATCAACACAGCTTCCGATATTCTTATGTCATATCGGTGTTCCGACATTTTCTTCACAAAATAACTAGTTAAAGTGTGTTCGAAATATCTAATGACATCTTCTTAGAACTGATCGTCTCAGCACTTAAGACAGATAAACGTAGCTCAGTCGAAATCAAACGACGTACACAATAACCCTGGTTACGAATACGATAGTGGCCGAGTCTATACTATTTGTATGGTTATTTAGAGCGGCGCACGACCTGACCTCGTGGCCTAGTGGTTAGCGTGTCTGGCTACAAAACCAGAGGACCAGGATCGATTCCCGGATGCGCACATATTTTCAGTGTGTTTTTTCTTTCTTTTTTAACATTTTAATGCTAAATTACTTCATATACTAGTAAAATGGCATCATTAAAACGAACGAAATGGTCATCCCCGAACTTTTTATAATGAATTACGCATGAAACCTATGGGGGTGGGGTTAAATTTGGCCCTCTAGAAAGAGAGTTAGTTCGGTGACCCCAGATTTTTATTCTTTTTTCTGAAAGGTATTATAATAGTCCATGAATTAAAAATAAAATTTTAAGATTTTCAATATCAGATTTTTTAATACATGATTTATTCTAAAAACAAATTCCATTTTTTGACGAATTGCCAAAATATGAAATGCAGTATCTTGTCACAGCATGGGATAACAAGTAGACATGCACATTTTCTTAAAAGTTTGAGGTCATGGGCAGTAATTAAAGTTAAAAGAAGCTGGCTGAAGATAACAACCGTTTGAGCTCGATAATTAGGACTAGTGTTATTATTTTATATTTCTAGAAAATTGGTCAAATGCTGTAAACTTCAATATGAGATTCTGAAAAAATAAGCACGGTGACATATCCTTTTTATTTCATAAATGGATAGCCCATACTTAAAACAAACTGTATGCAAAGTATTGAAAATATTTCAATATGGGAAGTATTTAGTAGCATATGTCCTTAAGTACTTTTGTTTGGTGTGCCTATTTACCTGCATTTTACACATTTATATGTTAATTAAGGTCCTTTTTTTAATTTTCAAATGTATTCATACATGTAGAAAGCCACATAAGCCACTCCCAAATACTTTTTCATTTGGAACAACTCTCCTTTGTTGTGTTCTGATGTTCAAGAATGCAGGGACATATACAGTGGCATTATTTTATGCTAAAGGCTCGCTAGTGAAAGTATGTATGTGTGTTCAAATTCTCTGAAACCACTGGACCAACTGAAGCCAAATTCCATGTGTCACCATCATGGGATAGGGGAAAAGATGGAAAGCTTATTCAAATGATTTAGGTCATTTGTTGTTATTCATTATTGTCAATCCCCGGGGGCGGGGCATTAAGCAGGGATTTTACCACAAATTTGGCTCGCAGTGCAGGGCTTTAACAAGGGCTTTGAAAATTGAAAAGTTAAAAGGCCCGCTATTCCCCGGCCCCGAGGGGGCGAGGAATACAAATCACTGGTGTATTAAGGCTAGACTATACTTCAAACGCTAACAAAAGCATCTATTTATGCACTTACTTTGATTCCAAAATAGTTTAGTTGATTAACCTAGCTGAGAATGCGGATATTTTAATACCACACTCATACCATGCAAATAAGCAGCTACCAGGAAATATAAGGTACTTGCAAATATTAGTATTGTAAGCTACATAACTCGTTTTCCATTCTTTTTCTTATCGCGTTAGAGTAAGCTTACGTGCATGTACCAGATTAGCGATTATTGACAAATTTTAAAAGCTTGTTTGATGTTTCAGTAAACTATCAATTTATGGCCGAACTTGGTGGACATTTACTCTATAACATTGTTCAACAGTCCTAAATGAATACATACTTTCAGAAACTGACAACTGCCCCTCTTGAATCAGAGGTAAGTAGAGAACTAATCTACAACTGTATATTAGCCAACCACATGTGTCTGAATTTTGGTCTTAAAACACCTGGAAAATGATGCTTTCAGAAAAAAGAACGCTATAGCGATATCGAATACATTGTAATCTTTCGGTTTTGAAGCTATAGAGAAGCGGTTTATGGACCAAACTTCAAGCTCCTGTGATCAAACAGGGTTTGAACAAATGATACCAAGCCCACCCAAAGTCATATATTGATGCCATATTATCAATCGGACATGCCACCGATTTTCCTAAGAACAGCCATTCATTGTAGTAGTTACCTGTAGTTAAACCATAACATTATCACTTAAACTATATTTTATTAGCTGACAGATTAAGTTTATACTGACGTTTTTCAACAAACTGTACAAATAAGAGAATAACGAGGTGCTGATCAGACTGTGTGAATGCGCAGAATGGCCTGTGCCTATGCTGTTCGCATACAATGTTCAGGTTTTCTAAATACAAATAGTAAAGAATAGAGCATAGCTTTTTGCAACGAGTTTGATAAATTAAAAAATACAGGACCAGGAATGATCGATTCTATTCGCGATATCAGAATGATATTGTGGTACATTTGAAAACCATAGTCGTTGCAAAATAGTGATAAAATGCTTGGGACCGCCTCGCATTTTATCACGTTTCGTCAACTCGTTTAATAATTTCAATAGTACATGTGCAACTATGTTGCATCCTAACGACTAACCTGCAAGACCATTTCTCACAAGACCAAATGCGTGTAGTCCAGCAGCGACCATGTTCTGAACCAGCATATTGAGGCCCGAGTGTGGTTGATGACTACAACTGCCAACACATAGAGCCGCGGTTGGGTGTCCTGGCAATGGTCCCGGTGCAACTATCGTTGGTTTAGTCTGGGAGCCATGCAGATGTCCATTTATATGAATACTAACTCCATGGGCAAGGCTAAAACAAACATAGTTAAATAAACCGTGGTTATAAAATATTGAACCCTGGTACCACAAAAAATGGCGCTGATGTTATGAGTTAGTGCTCATGTTTTATTAAATTTATTAAACGGGTGGGAAAAAGTGATAAAATGCGAGGCTTGCCGAGCATTTTGTCACTTTTTCGCAACGAGCTTGATGAATTCAATAATACTATTTATCATATGACATTAAAAGTAAGTAAGAATGATCAGGAAATACCACAATCACACACTGCAAACCAACCCACGGCACCGTGAGGAAGGGCCACAGAATAGTTATAGTAACAATACATATGTAAGACATTAATATTAAAAATTACTTTGAAATCTCATTTCTGGTGTAAAATAAAAGTTGAGATTTTGTCATTATGTACTAAACGTTGTTATGGACGTCATTTCCTAACATTGCCAAAATCTGTAAACCACAGATTTTAATACATAACGTTAAATCACTCACAGATGATAAAAAAATGTTTCATGCTGCACTCAACTGAACAAAATATTTTAACTGCTCATTAAAGGTAAATTGCTGAAAAATAAAGAGCATTTTCCTTTAAAACTCTATTGTTGTATTTATGCTGCTAATGAATATTAAAAATGCCGAGAACTGTTGTTGGCATTTTAGCATTTATGGGCAGGATAAATTAATGCTCAGTTTAGTCAGTATGAAAAAGGGTTTATAACCTGAGTTACAATGTATCATATGACATTAACATGTATTTATTTCTGTATTATTTCCTCATATGCGCTAGCAAACGCGATTTCGGTACTATTCGCATATGCTTAACCCTTTACCTCGTACTAATGCCTTTTGGCGCCTTTGAAATATCATGTTTTTGAAAATATTATGGAAAATGGAGCATTTGCATAAAGCAAACCTACTATAGGTCTGGCTTTTTCTGAGCCTTCGTCTACATTCATGCTCTTGTGAGACGATTCTATAGAATACTCACCCGCCACTTTATATGATAGAAAATAATACACTAAACGGAAACTCATGCCATCAAGTGACTTCTGAATTAGACCCTATTTCTTAGTTATATCAAGCCATATAAGGCGAGGTGGAGCCATCGAAATAAAGTTGAGACATCCATGATACAATTTATAATGTATTCTATAGGGTAAACGCAATCAATTTTAAAACTGTTCTTATGCCGATTGTTTGATTTTGCATGCCTTTTCTTTCTGGCTAATTTAAAGAGTTAAAATTAACTAATGGTCATTACCCAAGTATAAGCTTTAAAAAATCCTGTCATCTTGCAGTACTTACTGTTACGTGTAACTTGATTCGGGTATTAAGGACGGACGCCATTTGAAAGCTGATTAAACGAAAGTGGTAATCTATTAAATGACACAACAACCTCATCGCCATCTCCACAAGTGGAGATGGTGATGGACTGACTGTCATTTTAGTGTTGTAACATCATGACAAAACGTACAGGTAATTTTCACAGAAAGGGCTATTTCATGCGCGGATCCGGAGGGGGGCAGGGGGTCCGGACCCCACCCCCCCCTGGAAAATCACAAAAAAAGGGTTTTATAGCAATACTGGTCAAGATCCCCTTAAAATCGCAAAGTCACCAAGCCAGCATTCAATGCTGGGCCATCATCGGCACATCAGCGAAACGCTATTTAAATGGCATTTCGCTGGCGGGCCGGTGATGGCCAACTAATATGGCATTTGAATCATTCCTCCCCTCATCAAACTAAAAACTAAATAAAAAAAAAAACGTTGGACCCCTTCTGACAAAACTTTCTGGATCCGCGCATGTATCTCATACTACACCACTTTACCGGTGCGGTACTTCCATACAGATATGACATAGGTTGCAAACTTAGTCAATATAAGAGGATGACAATATTCGCTAAAATGACAGCTTTGATGACTTACCTAAATGATGTTGTCACTTGGTATGATAGGTTTGGTGTCGGATTGAACTGCACCTTTGAGATATATTGTTTGTGACCATGTTTCACGTGTACTGTCAGCAAATGGCTGAGATAAGACAACGCCACGTTAGCGTAATTCGGCGAATGTGTATTGGAAATATATAGATGAGCTGGATGGTGGTGATCGTGGCCATAGCCAAATCTGACCCAGCACGAATGGCTGAATCCATGGAAAGGATTTATATGTCCGAAAAGGCTTCCATGAGTATGGATGTGGCTTCCGTGTCCGTGAAAGAGTAACCCTGGACCATGTCCACCAAACCAACAGCTATGGCAATGACGTTTCCTTGAGCCTTCCACTGGCACGTTACCGTCGACCGTAATGTTTCCGCTGACGTTAAAATTGACATCTTTTGTAAAGAGGACACCGTTGTGAATAGATAGAAACTCGAAGTCGTTTGTTTCAATGGCGTCAGCTGAAAGTCGAAAAAATACAGTGTGTCAGTAATACAATGAATATGAGCATTCGCTGATCCAGAGGGTGGACAGTGGGTCAGGACCCCCCCCTGAAAAATCACAAAAATATAGGGTTTCCTAGCAATATTGTTCCGGATCCCCTAAAAATTACATAGCTATCAAGTCAGTATTCAATGTTGGGCCATCAACGGCATGCCAGCGAAACGCCATTTAAATGGTGTTTTGCTGGCGGGCTGATGATGACCCACGTATACATGTTATAGTGGTATTTGGAACCTCCCTCCCACTCATCAACAAAAAAAATAGAACGCACAGTCGATAAGGCGCCGTTGCGAATCCCCACGCTTAAGTTATTGACCCCAGCACCCACACTCCCACCACTGAGGCATGATCCAGGTAACAGAATGAAAATTTCCTTTAGACATGTTTTATGTCTTCAATTTATGAAAGCTTGCACAAAGTTTGGCATTAAGATCTTTGAAATAGACTCTGTAAGTGAAATGCAATGATGTTTCACCTAGTAACCTTATCTGCAGGTCACCAGTTAGACCTTAGGTTGAAAATTTACTTGCATTTTGTTCCACTCGTTATCCCCGTCAAATTGATATGCCACATGATCATGTTCGAAAAAATAAAATGTTGACCCCCTGGGCACCCCGGCACCTTAAGCCCCTTCCCTAGGGCTTGACCTTGGCGTCAGAACAAATTCGCCATCAATTAAAAAATTAACAAAAAAACGAAAAAAAAACCAGTTAAAGTTGGACCCCCTCTGACAACATTCCTCTATCAGCGCATGATGGTGCCGGTGAGAGTGGCAGAGAGAAAACAACCGTTCTAAGGATCACTGGACCGAAGATCATTTTCGCGTTAATCAATATCTAGAGGGTAAATGTTTCGCACATTCTAGAAGTTTACTGTTCTTGGGATAACCATTGCAATTTTCTCTGTCCCAAGGACCGCCATCCCAAGATTCAATGTCCCGAGAATCACTGCTCTGAGGACCGCCGTCCCGAGGATCAATGTATCGTTTATCTCTACCCTGAAGACCAGCATCCCTAGGGTCACTGCCCCCCCCCCCCCCCAGAATCATCGCTCAGAGGACCGGTTTCCTGAGAATCTATATCCTAAGAATCACTCCTCCGAGGACCGGCGTTCGGAGGATCAACGTCCCGAGAATCGCCGCTCTGAGAGTACCGGCGTTTCGAGGCTCATTGTCCCGAGAATTACTCGCACTAGGATCATCATCCAGAGGATCACAATTCACCACGGAATTACTGTTTAAAGATAGACTTATATGTACACATGTGCGGTAAATGCAAAAGTCGCGTGAGAAGGTCAATTCGATGGAGATGGTTAAACAACATATGGACCAGCATATGATATTTTGGAACATATCGCATTGGCAAGCAGTAAATGCGTGCACAAAGCTTGGAAGTAGACGAAGGTTCGGGCCAAACGTAAGACCTCTAGTCCCACTGGATACATAAACATGGAATACAAGTAAAGCCAAAGTAAAAAACAACTGTGTTTAGGGTAACCGGCCCTACCTAAATTTACTGTTGAAACATAGAATTTTTTTCTGGTTTTCTGACAAATATGCATAGAATTTTATTTTTTCCAGAAAAAATAATTTACAAAAAACTATGTGTGCCTACCCTACCTAAAATTTTCAGACCCGTTACGTGAAACACACATATGTTTTTATTTGGCCTAAGTACCAAACTCTCTTCAACTGGCTCATATGTTGTTATTTGGTCAATGTGCTTATATGGATGTTGCCATAGGAGCGTGCGCGTAGTCTGATAAAAGCCCTACATTGGCGCATGAAGAGAACGTATGTCTTTAGCTAAATATGGTGTTCACAGCAAAGAATCTGACCAGACTTGGTAGATAGTTTTTCATAAACGCTAAGTCATTTTGTTGGATTGTTCATGTGCATCCTTCATATGACTTAGTGCAATTGGGCCTCGTCTTAAAAAACCTGTCTTTGGGTTTCCGACGTGGTTATGCTCAAACCAGCCTGCTCAGCTACAGAGACTCATGAGTCTAGTGAAATTGCATGTAGCAAATTTATTTAGTCTCCATTCTCAGGAGAGAGCGAATAACAAAAGCATTGATCAGACAGACTGCACAGATGCGGAGGATGATGGTCTGCCCCTATGCTGTTCGCATGCAACAAAATTAGGATTTCTTGCTTAAATGATGTAAAGAGTGTTTTTGTCATGTGTGATTGCTGACGACATATAGGAATCAAATCACAGAGTACTGATGGAGATGGCTGCATTTAAGCATGCAAGTCTTCAAATGGGGATGTTGTTAGTTTGAATCGATATGCGATTCAGTTGATAAGAATGGTGAATTGAAACCTTACAACTTTGTTTACAAATGCTGTGGCACGTTTTTTCCTCCTTCAGATTTTCTATGCATTTTAGGCAGGTAAAGAATATGGAAGGATATTTAGGTAAAAGATACCATTAATATAAATCATTCATTATTGCATGCAAATTACATGGCACTATTGTAAATTAATATTATATCATTGTTGTTTACATGTGAATTCTTACCTTTGTTACGTGCACATATGGGCGTGACAACTGCTTAGACTCAAATGGAAAATAGATATCATTGCTATAATATGTATGCAAACCGTTAGGTGCATAATAGGGATTTTATAACTTTCTTGTCCCTATCTGTTGCCATATGCGACAAATTTTAGTTTTCTTTTTACATTCATTATTAAATTAATCATTTTAGGCTTCGTGCTAATTTTAGATTTTATTCAGATATGTGACAAATGTTTGCTGACTATTTTCTAATTACTGTTTACGTTTATCTAAACGCGCAGTTCATTGTATTTACAAACTAAAGAGTTTAAGTTCTGCATCAGCAGTCAGGGACATAACCTCTATAAGTTTAAACATATATCAGTTGAAGAAGTTAATTATTTTTGCAACAGTAGCAAAAGTAACCTGTTTGACTGAAAGTGTCTTTTTTGTGTTATCATTATTTGCATGGTCTTGTGGGTAATTTTATATGAAAAACCTTTTGCATAACATAACGATTATGTTATAAAATTCTGGACGCATCGACAAGAAATTTGCACGCAAGGTCGTTGAAGATCAGAAAATAAGCCACTTTTTAACGTGAATCAGTTATACTGGGATAATTAAATTTCGCCAACGTAAGCCGTTATGGCTCTACGGATAGGAAAATAAAAAGTATTATTACCAGAAAATGAGTTTATGATAAAATTTTAACTTTTTATAATGACATGTGATAACTTAGACCATAAAAATATGTTAGTTTATTTTCCAAAACTTCGATCTTTTTGTGCATCAGTTTTTCCGCCATCGTGAAAATAGAAAACAAAGTTCTACAACTCTAATTGACTTGAAAAGAGAGGCCTCATAAAAGGTTGTATTACCCCATTTTTTTTATTTATTTTTATTTTTTTTTTTTTTTTTTTTTTGGGGCGGGGGGGGCTAATAGAGTTACCCTGACACGATCTTACACAAATATACACTTGGGCCCGCACATAATATTTTATTACTTATTGCACATATACAAAATGTAGAGGATCTTACATGAGTGTTCATGTTTTATTAATTTTATTTAACGAGTTGGGGAAAAGATATAAAATGCGAGGCTCGCGGAGCATTTTAACTCTTTTTTCGCAATGAGCTTAATACATTCAATAATACTGGAGCACGAATATTAGATTCTGTTTTATCAAATGACATTCAATTATTTTGAAATCATATTTTTGGCTTGAAAACGTTAGGGATTTGCCATATGCGTGGTGTTAAAAGCGTCATTTCATAACCCTTCCCAAAATTCTGTAAACCCACTATTTTAATGCATGACATTATTTCACTCTCAGTCGCGACGTCATATGATAAAATAATTTAAACATGCATGCGCAGCTACAATGTATCTAGTTGGGCTAGATGTCTGAATTTCGAACTGAGCATTTTAGTAATTCTAAATTTGTTATATGCCAGCAGCAAAGGCTCTGATGAGACTGCGTGGTTGTGCAGGCTAGTCTGAGTCTTAGTCACGTGCTGATATGATCAGTGAAAAAACTCATGTAATGGCCCATGCATCGTTTAGTTGGTATACTCTAAGATTTAAGCATATACCTGTAGTTTCACAAGCTTGGCCAATATACCCTGCTGGACACGAACACTGATCGACTCCGATGCATTTACCGCCATTCTGACAGAGCTCCTGACCACACAGTCCTAAAGAATAGAAATGAAAGCTAGATGTTATTCTTGACCCCTTAAATACCTGTAGGCTCCTAAATACATGTAACCTCCAAAATACATGTAACGTCAAAACTGGTACTTTGACAAACAATGAAGACCAAGATGAAATACCGCATCATGCGGTATTTCATCAGGGTCTGCACTTTTTGCTAAGATAGAATAGGTATTTAACGAAAAAAATACAATATCTTTTGAAAATTAAAACATGTGACCCCTCAATATATACAATTAACCATCCTCATTTTATCGCATGTAGTTTTATGGAAAATCCCATTGGTTTGAAAGGAATTAATAAAACAATCTGTGATTGAGATATGCTAGCATTTTAACAATTTTACATTTCAGGCATTCACGTGTACCATACCTTAATACACTGGACTAAGCACTTAGCAATAGATCCAATAGTTCTGGCTAGGTAATCAACGCCGTGAACGGCCGTGTGCGTCAAACCCATTTCGTCCTGACGCTAGTGCATCCAGTTGCCTTTTATTTTAGAGATTTTAGCTTGCCCTGGATGATGAAAACATCAGGTGTTTTAAGTACTGTGTAGCCTCAAGGTTTTCTCAGGGATATTAAAAACGTTATGATGTTGATATGCTTTTTTCATGCTTAACCCAACTGACCAAAATACAATTGTTGGCATTTTAACAATTATAAGTGGGATAAATACAACATCTAGGATTTTTTGTGGTTTTTTTTAGAAAAAAGCACTATTTTTAGGCAATTTAGTTGTCGTGAGCTGTTTAAATTTCAGTCTCAGTTAAGCTGAGCAAGTAAAACAAATTATATGACCTTTTCATTTTAATTGTATGTTCCTTTAATGTGTAAGTCTTTGCTAGTATTCTGGTTCTTATCCTTTTGGTGTCATGGGTTGCTGTGTGATCTCTGATTGCGGCATATTCCTGATCATACTAACTCGTTTCTTTGGTTGTTGTTGTTTCTCATTGGATAAATGTAGATTACTTACCTTCACCACTGGATCCCATCACCTTAACAGCAAAACACTTGCCAGGGCTTGAGGGAATTATACTGATCATCTGTGTGTATACGGTTGGGGTTAGAGAATACACCATCTCACCAAAGTCTGTCAGCAGGGGACCATCTATGTCCTTGAATTAAAGATATGGCACAGCTTATGATACTTTGCGTACTACTGTAAAACACTTAGGGTAAAGTGTGGTAAATTCAGACAGCGACCTTGTTTGTTTCATATTTTAATTATTGTAATAAAAACAAATTAAATTAACAAACAGTGAAAATCCTGATTAGGAGCCGTCTCATCTGGTTTTACACTGTTTGCAAATGTATGTCCGAATTTACCTGACGTCCGAATTCACCCGACTTTACCCTATATGTGGCGGGGCTGTTTTTCATTTGACGCAATTGGCGGTAAACAAATCGCCAAAATATTAGACCCCTAAATACAGTTTTTAATTCAGTGTACACAAAAAGCAATAATTGGACGCTCATACTTAGTATGTTTGTATCTGTATCGTCAAAAGGTAGACTATGTTTAAACATAGAGGAACCATGTCTTAAAGGGGCTACTACGAGGGGTGTTCCAAAAATAATGTCACTTGCATCGATGCTAATATAGCGGAGGTGCTTTTGTTCATTAATATTTGCTCTGCCCTTCAAAATACTCTCTGCCAGCCAGAACACACCTTTTTGGCCGGTCAATCCATTTTAGGAAGCATTTTTACACTCTTCAATGGGGACATCCATCAGACACTGATTAACAGCAGATCCAAGGGCATTTCTCGAATTGTATCTCCTTCCAGATAAATGATATTTAAGTTTTGGAAAGAGAAAATAGTCGCAGGGGCCAAGTCTGGCAAATACGGAGGGTGTGGAAGGATGGTAACCTTCTCCGCCTCCAAAAACTCAGTCACATTACGTGCCTTGTGAGCGGGTGTATTATCATGCAAAAGTCGGACATACTTAATTCCTGTTTTGGGGCGGCGACTTTTGTAGAAGTTCTTCAATTTTCTCACAACAACGTTTTTATAGAACTTGCCTGTGACCCTTCTGCCTTTTGGCACTGGGATTTGAATAGCTGGACCCTAATTAGTGAAAAAATAGCATACAAAACCTTCTTTATCGTTCGTATTTGTTTGGAAATACTTGGGCGTCTGGCATTTTAGTGGCCCTCATTCGGTTGGCAACCTTCTGCTTTGGTTCAAAATAATATACCAAGGTCTCATCAGCAGTGAATATATTATCAAAAGCCTTTTTACTATATTCTGGGTACTTTATGAGAAGTTTTTTGCCATTGTTACACACTTCTTCTTTTGCTCATCTGTTAACAAATGGGGTATCCATCTTGTATTTATCTTTCTAACTTTTAGGTGTTTCTTAGAATTTGCATGAACTCAACAAGTTTGTCATGCGAGCCAATTGTCTTACGGTGAACCAAGCATCAGTTTTGAGGATATTGGATTTTTTTCTATGTTACCTTTGGTGGTAGTTGTTGCAGGATGACCTGGGCGAGCAGCATCTTTCAGTTGCTGCTGCCCTGCACTAAATTAAGCTACCCACCTACAAACAGTCCTGTGAGACATTTGGCCCTCCCCATAAATGTCACACACCTCGCGGTGAATATCTACAGCATTTATGCCAGTAATGACCTACCTTTTATATAGGCACTAATTTCAAGAACAATTTCAGCTCGTTTTCCTGTCATTTTGTGTATAGTCTAACGAATAGGCTATGAAACGATGTACACTGAACCGAGGCCAGTGAATGTGTGGACGAGATATTTACGTGTGTCACGAGCCAGTGATCACTCAATCGACACGAGATGGTTTTTTGCATAAATTGCACGATTTTTGCGAAATAAAGCACATGTGACATTATTTTTGGAACGCACCTCGTATTAAACGGAAGACTATGAGCATATTCTCTTCTTTAAGAGTAGTTCATTCGAGAATAGAATATAACTTAAAATGGCATCAAAATGAGAAACCGCCAAAATTAAACTTCGCCAATATGTCAGTATTCTAAAATTGACAAATTTTGTTCCTCTACTTCTATATTTTATCTTTCTGTGTGGCAAAGGCTCATGTGATACAATTCGGATGCGCATGCTCGTCTGGGCTTTGGCTGCACGGCAATGCGTCAAGTATTAAAATATCGTGTGCTGGCCCAATTCTTATTGTCTCCTCCAGTGTCATTCTTATATTTCAGGTTATATTCTGCTAGCCAAATATGCGTGTCTCTGGAGGAGACCAACTTTGTACTTGTGCCACCTCTCCATCCATGCCTGAACAATTAGGTGTAGGCCATAGCGTGACATCTTTCGCTTCTTCTGAGAATCTTATTTCTGTTCCTGTAAATCGCAAATAGCCAGGTCTCGGCTATATGGTAGGTATGGTAAATGCCCAGTTTCACATTTGTTTCCTCTACAATACTGCTGCAATGACTCAGCACATTGTTGTGATGTAAAATGAAACAAATTGTATCAACTGTGGGCGTTTTCTCTTAACAGCTGTGTATAAATCGGACATTGGCACTGTTGCATAGTATTGACCAGTGATGGAACCACATGATTAAAGATATGTTTCATTGAATCAAAAAATGTTGTGTACATAACTTTGTCAGCAGACTTGAAAACAGATGTATTATGTGCGACGGAGATTAAGGATGTTTCCTAATGAAACTTGGCTGAGTATTTTCAGGTTCATAAAATGTACCCATGTTATATCACATGTAAAAATCATATTCAGAAAATAATTTTCCTCTTCTTCATACTGCGTGGTGTGGCTATGACACCTTTTCACCCTCTCCCTCATTTGCTCTGGAAGCGACATTGGCGTTACCTTCTATTTCTTCTACTTCTACTCCTATACTACACAGGGCATGAAGCATCATGGGCAAATGACGTCAGCAAAATGGTTAAAATCATCGTAGAAACAGATTAAAAACAGAAAACTCCAGTGACGTCCAGGCTGTGAATGTTTGTAGACAGGTGCCGAGGACGTCTACAGAATCGGCTTGTGCCATGCCAGGAGGTGGCTAATTATTTTTCAGATGGCACGTGGAAGACAGCTAGTTTCTTTGGATCTGGATTAACTCTTATCATGGGATTTTGTACCACTGTTTTGACGTATTCAGGTCAAGTGACTAAAATACGCCAGATTCCAAACGTATTTTTGGTCCTGATAACTGATTATGAAATGTCGAATTTGTCCGCTACATTTGGATGGTTACTTCTCGATTTTCTTAATTGCCACTTCTGTGAGAGTCAAATTTACCTCTGTACCAGCCATTTATATGGTCATCCGTGCTTGACTCTCGTCTCCTTCGCAAAATGGTTCAACACTTAGTAATTGCTCCATTAAAAAGAAAATTGTCCGCATTCACTTTCTGCATACCCTAAATATTTCAATGAATGATTTACTGAGCTTGATGTAATATTTGATGATGGTACGTTTCTCAAGAAAATCTCACCAATATTTTGAGCAAGTCATGAAATACGTAACGTTATTTGCGTGATGACATACGTCACGTACCTGCCAACCTAACACAACATGTCACATATTAACTTGTACCTTATGCTGGACACCGGCTCAAAATTGAGTTTCTGAAAGAACCAAAGAGTTACCTTATCATATGTACGAAGTGTCGCATCAGGATCCATCGGGTCGAGGTACTTGAGGGTGAAACGTTCCAGAACAGACGTTGTATCCTTAAAACAATCTAGAGATGGTATTTGGAGGGTCAAGTTAAATATAACCTTTGGTTCTTTAAATGTGAGAAGCAGGTTTGCATCTGTGTCGTTGTTTGATGGACACCAACCAATGATCTCATCCTCTAAAATATAAGACAGCATGACCAGAAAATCCCTATGACACAAATCTCAGATCTAGACAAACCCAAGGCGCCGCTAGGAAGATTTGGAGAACACAGACATCCATATGGTAGCATAAACAGAATTAAAGTTAAGCAACTAGCTCTCTCTCTCTCTCTCTCTCTCTCTCATTTCTAAACAAGAAAGGACATTACGAATCATATAACAAAACAAAACACACACACACACACGCGCGCGCACACATACACAAAGTGGTGCAGAATTGTACAATGTATTAACATCGCCTTAGATCTAAACATTAGCAAAAATAACAACAATAAATCTTTTGTATATTTTAATAATTACAACTGTCATAACATTTATTGAGATCCGCTAATCTGATTGGTCAAGAACGGTCATCTGATCGCATTGACCTGTATTTCATTTTTCAATGAACCCGGTCCGTATTCATGAGGGGCGGGGCCATTCACGACAGAACTACTTTTGTGATACTGTGCAATGCTTCTATATATGAAGAGAAATGGACAGCCTGCAACTACTGACACTTTACCTTACACTTACACCTATATTTTCATGTAGAAAAGCAAAAACTAACTTACATACGACGCCTAAATTAACAGAAGTCATGCCGATCAGCTGTCTGCTGCCATGCGCGGATCCAGGACTTTTCGTCAGGAGGGGGGGGGTGGGGGGGGGGTCCGCGTCAATCTGACAAAAAAAGCTCTGACAACGTTTTTTTTTGTTTTTGTTTTGCTTTTTTCTTAGTCCTTCGCTTATTTAACAGAAGTCAAATGGTTAATTTCAAAGAAAAATATCATTTTTCAAGGTTCCGGAGGGAGTACAAATTTTTCTAGGGGGGGGGGGGGTGTCCGACTTTTTCCAGGGGGAGGGGTCCATTGCTTATTCCCTATAGAAACCCATATAACTTGTGATTTTCCATGGGGTGTCCGGACCCCCTCTCCCCCCTCTGGATCCGCACTTGGCTGCCATCTATTTAGTTTCCCAGTCCGCAAAATGATGCGATCACCTCTTCACTGTAGTCATTCCACTACGGCAATTTGGGTCTCGTCACCCACTCCGGTGTTGTAGTAAAATTACCTTCAAATAAAGGCTGACAAAAATGAGAACTTTTGAAAATAATTGCTTCCAGATTGCATCGTCTAGTTAACAACATCTGTGTTGTTTCGCCAAAACGGAGATAAAATCCGATTTTCAATGTATTTTTTACAGTTATATTTAAAGAAAATGTCAATTACGGTTTAGTCATGATTATACGGTTTCGTCATTGATTAATTGTCCACGATGACGAAACCGTAATTAGTTATTTCATGCCTAGACATCAAACGTTAAAGTTTTCATATAATTTTAAACCTGAAAGATACAATGTGAATTTGATGAACAAAAATTAATCGGAACCCAAGCATTTTGGGCGTTTATCTGTGATTAAATGAAGATATTGAACATGATAAGAAAGTTACCTTAACACCGGAATAAGTGACGAGACCCAAATTGCCGTAGTGGTATATACTACAGTGCTCTTGCACCTGTGCTTGTTTTCCTGCAACTTCGTTGTATGTATTCAGTCGAGCCCCGCAATAAAATCGTTTCTTGAACTTACTGCATGACTGTTGCCTGATTTATCCAACACATTTTGCATTTCGTCTTTGCTTTCTTCAATCACTCAATAAAAAGATAGCTCAATTTCTTTTTGCCGTGGGTCCTTTCCTAGCCATTTTGACAGGCGATGCTTTTCGTCACCAATGTAAACGAATGACGTCATATCCGATGACGTAACTATCATCCACATTCTAATGAACACCCATGTTAAGTTTTTTCGGTTGTCACTATGTAAAAGTGAGATTTTAGTCTCTAAACTGTAGTTGTTTATTTTCAATTGGAGAACGGCCGCCATTTTGATTTTTTGAACGTCGTCGACGTAACGTCTTCATACGCACGTCATAATCTAAATGCGCGAAACGAACTATTAGCTGGAAACGTATTTTTTTAAGGAAAACATAATTATAAATGCTGAATAAGAATGAATAAAGAAGAAGTTGTAATTATAAGAATTGAAAGTTATTTTTCTTCGGTTTTCATGCAAATTAGATGTAATTTTCCCGACATTTCATACCTCAGTGAAACGCAGAAAAATAACTTTCAATTCTTAACTAAAACTCTGTTTCTGTTTGTTTGTTTGTCTGTTTGTTTGATTTGATTCTTTACGTCCCATCAACAATCTTTCAGTTAAACAGGGACGGTCTTCCTGGGTTAAACCAGTACTAAGCTAGGATGTATGTGTCTTGCTCAAGGACACAACGTAGTGAAGCCGTTGAGGCTCGTACCCGCGCCCCCTCGGTCTCGAGTCAAGCACTCTACCACTGAGCCACTGAAAACGCTTTTGTTTTTGGCGTCCACTTCAATAAACGGCCAACCGCAATAGAATCTGTTACGACAAAAAGCCGGTCAGGAAGGAAGAGGGGAAATCTTATTGAAAAATTCCTTTATGCGATGACGATGCTACCAGGGAAAAATAATGCACACAACTAGCAAAAACTTTTCAGTACTTTATGTACTAAGAAAACATCAACAACACATTAATATACAATGACACCACCTACGCTGTTATTTCTGGCTAATTGACCATCCTATACTAGGGCAAGTTGCCACTCCAAGATCATTTCAATTAGAATCAATCTTGGAGTGTCCTGCTCTAGATGTACGTCAACTTGTCAGAAATAAAAGACGTAAAGAATATGATTAACATATAGCTTAAGTTCTCATAGGAAAAAGAAAATTGGGCCCTTTAATATTTCAGTTCTCGTATTGACGAGAAATCTCGAGATTATACGCGTCCCGCGAACACTATAACTGTTGATATTTCACGCGTCTCGCGAACACTATGTCTTCTTAGCCGCAAGTTGTCTACTTCAGACCATCGGCGCTGAGGTGATAGAACCTGTACTTTGGTCGTCACTGGTTTCGCATAGTATTTCTTGCGCGTAATACTGATCGTCGTTCTAGACGTCAGGATTAGTATAAGTGGTTCTTCCTGATCGTATCACCACGTTGGGATGTCAGATTCACTTATAACAATTCAAGCCGGTTGGCTCCCAACTCAGGCTATTCTACGTGGTTGGATGTAACGATTGGGCCTGATCCACGCTGGTCGTGGCCTGAGGGGGACAGCTAATAAGTGCCCTCAGGTAACAATCATTTTTGCTCACCAACATTCAGCCTCCAACGTAGGAGGGGACACAAGAGACGATTCTGCAAAAAACAATCTATATTTAGAATCTCAGAATCACTCTGTTGCGTCAATAATGGAGTTGTTCGTTTGAAGTTTACAAAAATAGAAATAATTTCAGTGGTCTTACTCTTTTAAATTACAGCCTTACCCTATAAGCGCGCGATTACCCCTCACCCGTGGGTGTATGGCTAACGGCTCCCATGCGGTTAGGATGGATCGGCTCTTCTAAATATCCACACTCAAAATTATATAATAGAGAAGTATTTTTAGTGACTGGCCTATGTCAGCGCTAAACAATACCTCTTATGCCAAACGAACAAACCCATACGTAACAAAATTTCCTATACACTGTCGTAACGTCACCCTGGTTGAGACGCTTTCGCAGCCGAAACATCAAGATCCCGTGGCCCTTTTTCCTTTCAAGGTCACGTTATCTAGATAGTTTCGAGGTTTACAAATACTGATACCAATTCTCTTAAAATTCCAGGAAAAGGTTGAACAGTGTGGTGCCGACGTAACGTTTGGACGTTTACGTCGGACATCACCCTGCCCACGCGCTAATTTCGTACATGTATAACGTATCAGTTGTAAACAACTAATTATGACCTCTCGGCAAACATATTTACATCAATATTGAGAGATTACATTCTGCTGTTTTATGTGTGTAAAACCGTACAATATTTTTTTACATTTATTTTGGTGTAACAAATATTTTTACATTTACTTTGGTGTAGCAAATATATTTACATTTACTTTGGTGTAACATTACACCTACCTAATCTCTAAACATACATGTCAGCTATCACCTTATCTATGTAAGTGTGTTGTAGTGTATGCACCTAACCCTTATTCTTATATGCGTCAGATATAACTCGAGGTGACACATATAGGTTGCTACAGAAAGTCGACTATCACTGGCAGTTAAATTGTCTTTCCAACAACGCCATTTAAAATCACAACAATTTAAAATCTAGTTGCTAAAATTGTTTTTCACCCATCGGTCCCTGGTAAATCTTTCAGCATACCATTATAGTTTTATGTGTAGGCCCGACATGGCCGTGACTACTTTTGTCCGAAATAACCCGACAAGTCCATCCGGACAGCTTTTACTATAGCCGCAAGAATGGTCCCAGCAGATTTTTAGGCATTACGCATGTGCGTAGCTTCATACGCAAGTGCGTAACAATCGCTATTTTCACCGAAAAACCGGGACGTTATTGATAACACCCGAAAGAACTCATACACGGAATGCTGGCCGATTCAACAGACGACAAAATAGAAAACGAGTGACTTATTATTTCAATACAATGTGACATGCTAGAGACATCGCGATTCAATGCAATAACACGAGTCGCCATCACCCTGTCATGTACAATTTCAACACAGTAAAAATATATATAACTTCACGTACCTTTTATAATAATGAATAGCGTCTCTATATCGAACCTTTCAACGGTATGTTTAAAATGTCCCCTAACAAGAATGGGAAATTCCATCTAGACTTCGAGCTAAAAAAGGTCCTGCTCCCCCCCCCTAGGGAATTTTGCAGACATAACCTATCTTGAAGAAAATTTCAAGCCGCATCTTTTAAGAGATGTTTGCACTCTGTGCTCCGGGGCGTTAGTCTCTGACAGCCTGTTACATATGTTACTGTAACAAACTAAGGAATAAATCAAAATGAAAGTTTGAGCTACAGAAAGAAGACATTAAACCATCTAATTATTCAAATTTCTTATGTAGTTTGCAAGCTGGACGCCTAAGCTACATAAAAGCAGCATTTTAAACAAAATTACAGCCTTCAATGGTGTTATATGCGTTACATAGATTAAATTTCCCTTTGAAAGTTGAAATCGTGACTAAAATCATTCATTTTACAGACGATTAGTGCATTTTTACAAGTGTTTTTAATCTTAGTTTACTAAAATACTCTTTTGACTAATAGAAAAAACAAAGTTTGCTTTTCTATCTCAAATACATTGTTTTATATGAGCTAATAAACAACCCTACCCCCAATTTTAAGTATCCAATTTTGGTATCTATTATTGAAGAAAAATATATGAAAATATTTGACGCTTGTGGATATCTTACATTTTTGGCACTGTCTTGCTAATGCAATAAAGATTCATACATTTGCAAGTTTGACATCAGGATCAGAGCACTTATTAAAGTATGTAACGTATGTTACATGGCATAATGAATGAGCTAGGAAATTTTCTTGGAAGTAAGAGATGATATTTCAGAAAAATACCGTTTTTCACATATTTTCTTATTAATCTCTAGCCTCTGGTGATTTAGTCTTAGTAATTACAGTCATTGCTGATAACAAGCCCATGGAATTGTGTTACCTATGTTATATTATATAACCTTTTTAATCTCATATTTCCTAATGCCTATAATATTAAAATATATAGACATATAGATATAAAATAATAGTTCTCATTTATATGACACAATTTAATAAATATTCATATTAAATAAAATTATTCAAAAACAATCTTTATTCAAGTCACCCTCACAATGTCTATCATTGTGTCTGCTTCTATTGCAAAATAATCACCCATTTCATCACAACCAGTAGAATCATGGCATTGTATTAGGACTGCAAACTGAGTACAATCCTGTTCCTCTCCATCCCTTTGGGAATTGTGCAGGCATATCCTACCTTAAAGAACAATTCAAGCTGCATCAAATAAGAGATGTTTGCACTCTATTAACTAGGGGGTTAGCCTGTAATGGTATGATACGTATGTTACCATATCAATTTAAGAATAAATGAATTGAAAGTCTGAGAAACAGAAAGAAGACATAAAACTATCTATTTATTTGAATTATTCATGCAGTTTGCATGCTGAATACCTTTGATACATAAGAAAAGTTTTTTTAACAAATATACAGCTTCCTATGGTGTTATATGTGTTACATTAATTAAGATTACTTTTTTAAAATTGGTAATTGCGACAAACATCACTTATAAGCATTTCGTGTGATCCTCCTCTTTAGCCATCAAAAGACTTAATTTTCTTCGTATGTGTGGCCAGTGCCAGCGTCAAACAACTTGACTCAGCCAAACTTGAATCCTTAGCATTTTCAAAAGCAGAAACAGCATGTCAGTGTCATTGGATCAAACACCTGATTAAATATGAGTTAAATGCCATTTCACATATATACATACAATGGAGTATGACTCTGGTATATATCTCTTCCTGTGAAGTGGCAAGAGCAATCTAACTGCAGCTGCCTCTGCATCCGTGCTAGTCAAATGATAACTTTGCTCTGATTTTACAAAATCTATGTCTCTACCGTGTACCTCTAAGAATACTTTAAGATTTCTGACATTGGTCAAACAGAAATTTGATAGGCTGCTTTTTTGCATCATTTGCCATGTAACCTATCCAGTCTTTTGGTGCTTAAGTCCTCAGGTCTTAGATCAATAGTATTTTGCTGCGCCCAAAGAACTTTATAAGTTTTCCTTAGTTACAATGTTGACTCTTGATGGTTTTGGCAGACCGTCTGAAACAATTTCTGTTACACCTTGAAAGTTATCTGGTATAAGAGAAAGAATATGAAGTTGGACATTGCCATCAATTATGTTTGCAGTTGGTTGTTTTTTGATGTCAGTACATTGAAGCATGTCTTAAAATAATGTAAAACCTATGATTTCTCAGTTTTTGCAGCCATATCATTAGCTGTTGCATTCAAAAGAAGGAAAGTGGACTATAGGTAGAATGGGATAACCAGTAGTTCTATATTATGCTCTATGGAAGATTTATACAGAGTAAACAAGTTGATAAGGTGCCTCATTTCATGATCCATTGAAAACACTGAAATTGGAAACACTTGCCTCAGACTGTGTAATCAAAAAGGATGTCACGACAATGCCCTTGCTCATTTATTATGACAAATTATATATGTTACATCCTTTAATAAGCACTCTTATCTTAGAAACTTAGTGAATAATTGAATTGAAAGGGTCTAACTTGCACTCTGTTCATCCTGCATTTCATTGCTTTACCTGCTGTGATACATCTAGTTCGTTTATCTGAAGGGAAAGTTACCTCGGTTTCAGCACTTCAGAAGTACTAAGACTTCAAATAAGTTTTTGAATACTTGGGGAAAGATAATAAGTGCAGAGACATTATTAGATGAAAATATGTGGGTTGCATGTATGGAAAGGCTACATTTATAAAAGTTAACCAGCTAAGATATGATTCTTTATCGCAGAAATATTAAGGTACATCAGTCCAGGTAATCATTGCTCTTAATGGCATAGTTTTCCTCCTTGTAAAGCTTTAGTCTTTCTCCTACTTGCAGAGTATCACTTGAAACACATACTCAAAGAGCCAACTATTAGGAATTCATATCAGTTTCCGAATGTTCCAAGCCATAAATGGCAAAATTGGAAAGTTGATAATGGCTCATCAATTTTGAGTGGACTGGTGGTAAAATTGAATAACAGTAAATGATTGAAATATTGTGTGATGATTCTACTAGTTGCAAGGAGGCGTGTGATAATAATGATTACCACAGAAGCAGACAACAACAAACGTTTAACATGAGTGTTAAATCGATGAGAAATAGTTTGACCATTTCATTTATTGTATTTTCTTGTAAAAATGTAAAACTATCTTTTCTATTTGTGGCTCAATATTTAGCATTATATGCACAGTATTAGGAAATGTGTCCAAAAGGTCATTGATAACACCTGTAACACCAGTCCATGGGCTTGATAATCAGAAATGAATATAATTTCTAGTGTTTTGGCACCAAAGACTTATAAGTACACATTAAGTGTCCTGATCTTTAACTTAATGACATCTTGTAGATATATGAGCAAGACAGACTAAGAAAATGAAAAATATCCACACGCTGTAATTGCTTTCATGTGTTTTACTTAAATGGTAATAACAAAATTCGCTTCTCTGTAAAACTGGGAGTAGGGCTGTGTATTAGCTCCTATAAGACAACATATTTAAGATAGAACAGCAAACTTGGTTTTTCCTATTCATCAATTGAGTATATGTTTGTAAAATCTAATAAAATAGTTTGAAACCAAGTCATAGTAGATGTTTAACTACATAACGATAGCCACAATTATAGCTTTTAAATGATAATTAGGTTCATGTTACGCACATAACACCACAGTTAGCCATATTTATGTTAAACAGCTTCCATATGTAGTAAAGGCATCCAGTATAAAGACTATAAGAATGTCATTTTATTAGATAATTTAATGTCTTCTTTTGGTAGCTCAAACATTCAAATTTCTTATTCTCAAATTGATATAGTAACATATGTAACAAGCTGTTACAGGCTAACGCCCCAACTTACAGAGTGCAAACATTTCTTATTAAATGCACCTTGAATGGTTACATAAGATGTAATTTGTCTGCAGAATTCCAAAGGGGATTAGGATGGAGCAGGCCCTTATTCAGCTTGATGTCAAAATACTGTTTGATGATTTTACTTATCACGCTAACAAATGTAACGCTCTCTGATCTTTAAAACTTGATGACAACTAGCAGATCTATAAGTCTTTATCATAGGAGCCAGTTTAAAATCCCTAAACAATGTAAGATATCCAACAGCTGCGAGTTTTTTCACAATTTTAGCTCAAACTTTCAAACTACATTTCCTTTATTTGATATAGTAACGCATGTAACATGCTGTTTCAGACTAACGCCCCAACATAGAGAGTGCAAACATCCCTTATTCCATGCAGCTTGAGTTGTACTATAAGAAGAAATATGTCTGCAAAATTCCCTCGAGGGGATTAAAACATTTTTAGGCATATCTTATGTAAAGACAATGAGCTTGCCCATTTATTACATCAGGTAACATATGTTACAGCCTCTGATATTAAAAATTTTGCAACAAACTTGCAGATTTATGAGTCTTTTCATATAAGCAAATAAATCCCAAACAATGAAATACATTCATCAACTGCAAATATTTTTTAACTATTTTTACTTTAGTTTTAATACCAAACATTTCACCTTAAAACTGGGTAGGTGTAGGGTTGTTTAATTGCTTATTTCAGAAAAAATATTTAAGCTAGGGAAACAAACTTTAATTTTTCTGTTAGCCAATTGCATAAGCTAGTCAGACATGGTTAAAAACATTTTGCAAAACACACAGAGAGATTGTGAATGTAAATGATGTTAGCCACACTTGCAAATTTTAATGGGTTATCTGATTTATGTAACGCATATGACACCTTAGGAAGCCGCAATTTTGTTCAAATGGCTGTCATAGGTAGTTAAGATATCCAGTATGCAGACTATATGAATGATTTTTAAAAATAAATATTTTAATGTCTTTAATTTGTAGCCCAAACTTTCAATTTACTTTTTCTTAGTTTGATTAAGTAACGTATGTTACAGGCTCTTATAGACTAACGCCCCGGAGCACAGAGTGCAAACATCTCTTAAAAGACTCGGCTTTTATTTCTCTACAAGATAGGATATGTCTGCAAAATTCCCTAGGGGGGGGGAGCAAACCCATTCTCAGCCATCCGTCTAATCCTTTTATATTGAAAAATGCACAGGATTTCCAAGATATTCAAGAAAAGTAAGGAAATTGTGCACTCGTTGATAAATATAGACACAATGAATTCCATCTCAGACAAACCGACCTTTTATTGGGACTATTAGTAGAAAAGGTACCGTATCATGGTTCGAATAGGTGACCAGGTGCATACCTAAACCTTTGTGTATTTGTGCGTATACGCAACCATCACTGATTCTGTTGTTCCATCTATTCTGCATCGTAACAGAATCACCGCCTTCGAACGCAAACAACAGCCGAGACAATGAATTGTGTGCGCGCGTGTGAGGGGGGAGTAGGGATCTTGTTACATCGTTTTGCGCATATATAATATCAAACATACATACTGCATTGTCGAATTTTGACATTGTCAACTGTGTAGAGATTGTTTTCGGATGTTGCTACTGCTGTGAAGCCCAGCTCTTCCACGCCTTTTACTGCTGTGTCATCAGGTACATCTACACTTAAAGCTGGAATAAACTTTAACCATTTTTATACTAAGACAAAATTGAAAATACAATAATACGAAAATCATAACCTGTGACCCCTCAACAACCTCCACAAAGGTTGTTTATGTTGCATTGTCATTTCAACGGCTAATGCATACGTGTATATTGGTTCTTTTTAATGCATCGCATCTATATCTACATGTATCCATCCTGACTTAGATGCAGGCCCCCAGACAAGAGTATTTGTAAATTATTTTCTTTTTTCTCAACCAAAACATAAGTTGTGGGTACTCAAAACAACCGTCTCAATGAGACGGTTTTTTAGAGCACCAAAATCACATGTTTAAATTGGTGGGTAAGGAAATAAATGCAATTTAAGGTACACAAACTGTCCTTATCTGGACCTATGCCAGAGGCCACATGCTCTGTTTGCCAATATCCATAAAAATGTTTTGACACTTATCCATGTGGTGTCCTGAGTCAGGTGTGGTACTTGATTGTATCGATTCCTGATCTTTGCCTTCTTACTTACTTTAAGTGACCCCCGTTTTACTTTTTGTAAACAATTTTTAAATTTAGTTACACCATCGACGCTCAGCATGTGAATGTCAATGCACACCGCGTAACTAAAACTTATATTTTTGGAAAAGCCCTCATTTTAATTAAGGTACAAACCCCCTGTAAAACAGAACACCTTACTTGTTTTTTTCCCTGTGTCTGTATTGTTCGCATATGCGGTACGTTCCTAAATTCCGTGAATAAGCTCATTAAAATCTTTAAAGTAAACGGAAGTTCGCACTGATATATGTGAATAACGTGTCGTTATACAATATTGTCCCTCGCTGGGCTTTCCAGCTCGCGTCCGTCGATATACCAGTATACTCAGCGTCCCATAGAATATAATGTACTGTACGAGTATGTAGAAGATTTCAAACTATATATTGATGTTTGCATTATGACTTTGCCGCCCTTCCTTTGATCTAAACTGTTCAATAATTTCCACAAGACCCTGTCAAGGGTGATGTTATAATTGACCTGAACATCTGATGAATAAATTATATTAAATCGTTATTGTTTTATTGGTCATGATATATTTTTTACAAGAATTTTATCGTGCAAATACTCGTGGATATACAAATATTCCCTCGTGTAGCGGGAAACTCGCCCCGCCTACAAGAGGGAATATTTGTATATACACTCGTAAAATTGTACAATAAAGCTAACTTATTATAGTCGTTTGTGAATCATTGCACGGATGGTCGGTGGTCATTGTAAGCAAAACTGGTGACCGTGATTTTCAGATGCATTTTATAGGCTCACAATGGTTCGCATTTACTGTGATACTGCCTTGTTTAGGGACTGGAATATTTCAGAATTTTTTTAAACAGAAGCCCCTAGTGTACTGTAGACCAACCCATCGTAATGTATGTACAAGGAGTATTTATTCGGCATCATTATGGTACAAAGTACAAATTTTACCGCATTAACCCTTAAAGCGGCAATCGCGACTGCAGCAGACGACAATTTTCGAAAACAATAAGGTATGATATTTCATGAGAATCGTCTGCCAGCAGACAATTTTCATTAAATATCATGCCTTATTTGTTATTTTTGAAAAAGAGGCAAAATTTGAAATTGTCGTCTGCTGCAAATTATTATGGTACAAAGTACAAATTATACCGCATTAACCCTTAAAGCGGCAATCGCGACTGCAGCAGACGACAATTTTCGAAAACAATAAGGTATGATATTTCATGAGAATCGTCTGCCAGCAGACGATTCTCATTAAATATCATGCCTTATTTGTTATTTTTGAAAAAGAGGCATAATTTGAAATTGTCGTCTGCTGCAAATTATAGGTGGCGCTTTAAGGGTTAATAATTAAAAACAAGTTACCTGAATCATCAGTCAAAAGAGCGTTGTTCTTCGCAAGCAGCAGAAACAAGACCGTATAGCCTATGGCGGAGGAGATTGTGGACATGGTCTCAAGCAGCACTGTTCCTGTTGGGTAAATATTGTAACTTACACATGACACTCATGGGTGGCGACAAACTCCCCAACAATGGCGTCCCCTAGTGGTCATCCTTCTTAAGGAATTATAACCGGCAGGGGACGTCACTGTCGGGAAGTTTGTGGTGGCCAAGCAACGAATTAAATAAACATTTGTTCGCATCACAAGATGAAAACTCTTTTCATCATCATGACATATATAAATGTCATATTTATGACAAAAATATGATTTTTCTTTTTGTTATATACACTTTTAAAGCGTTGCATACTTTTATGCACTTATGACTTTGCAAAAGTTAAACTAATCACCAAAGTGTTCTTTACGAATCATTTTAGAAAACCTTTACCTACACACTGTTTTTTTTTTCTTCCATGTATAAGATAGTGATAGGCGTTTGAAAATCTGAAGTAAGCCCTAGAATGTCAATGGAGAAAGCAGTGGACATCGAATTTCACAGCTGAGGTTCTATTTTATACAAATGTATTTAATTAAAGTATAGTAATATTTAATCTCTAGATTCTACAGTTTCTTCATCCTAAATTTCAAGGTTAATGGCTTTATTATAAAAAATGTAATAGACATGATGATGGACATTTTTACACTGGTATACGCACATTTGTGATACTATGATTTGATATCTAAATTCCAAATTAAATCTCTCTTGCGCCAAGGACTTTCGGAAACTGAATTCTATAATAAGATTGGCTATAACATCAATGTATTGCAACAAACTGCATAATTTCACGGTTGACAACTTTGCTTTCCTCTTTAATTGCACGCCGGGTGGTCGGACATCAGACTCTATTACGGTTCCGACTTAAATACTTAAGCAAATAAACAATTACTCCATATCACGGTTGGCAACTTTGCTTTCCTCTTTAATTGCACGCCGGGTGGTCGGACATCAGACTCTATTACGGTTCCGACTAAAATACTAAAACAAATAAACAATTACTCCGTATATAGGCGGTTGGGTAATAATCTGCTTTTAGATTATTACTCAATCGTCTATATACGGAGTAATTGTCAATATTTTGCTATGTCATGAGAAAATTGAACTATTGCCCAGTCATTATTTTTGACTAATGACTGGCACTATACCATGGCCTGGTTTCCCACTTCGCGGCGCTTATCGACATGCGCGACAACGATGCGCGTACGGTTCGTTTAGTGCAACAAATGTGAAAATGAGCCATGCTTTGGCAACTTTAAACTCCAATAACTTCGTTGTTTATGGTAAGAAACATAAAGTGTTGGTACTCATTTTCTTAGTTAGAACAAGCGGATCATTTTGAGACCAAAATTGAGCAGATTGGTGAAATTTTCTGTTTTGCAACAAAACCGCATCGTCTACCGCAACTCCATTCAATAAACGCTGCAAAGTATTTCATCAAAAGGGTTGGGTAATAAAACAGTTATTTCATGCCTGTTTGTAGTATAGTCGAACTATAACCCATCGGTACCGTGGACGACCTATTGCACTATTGCACTCGACTTTCGGCCTCGTGCAATGGTGTATCAGTCGTCTACGGCACATCGGGGTAATAGTTTGGAATATACTGCACACAGGCATGAAATAATTGTATATTATTCGATGAAAAGAGCAGAATGTTAAACAAAAGAAAACAGAAGACTCGGTTTTATTAAGTATGTCCGTGAGAATCAACGGAAAGTACAACAATTACCACCCCCCCCCCCCCTCTAGCACCGGCTTAAGCGGTATTCTGTTTTCCGTCAGAAGCCAATATTCATGAAGGGCCAGAATATGAAAACACGATGTACGGGGAGAAGTTTTACCACTCCACGCTTTTCAAGCACAGTGGCTAATATCTTATCTTGCACTTATTGTCCGCTGTTGTGATTTCATTTTTCACCTCTACTGTATAAATGGGCCGCCTCGTTTGATTTTGGTGCATGTACTAACATCGATGAACATCCAGGGCTCGGAGGAACAGCAATACAAAGTATGAAGCAGATAAAGGCTCTGGCCAAATATTAACCATCTAGTTCTACTTGATAACCAGGCATTTAAAATATTCTTATTTCTCGCCCAAATCATATATTGTGGGTATTCAAAAATATGAGCACCCAAAACAGGTAAGAAAATATTTACAGTTTTTCGTTAAAAAATAGTGTTTCAATTTCATGCTCAAAAATTGTCTTGATCTTGACCTTTGATAGCTATACATGAACGTTCGGTAAATGAGCCGCGACATGAGATTTCCAACAATGTGGTATGTGCGACCAGCAAAGGCTCAGACCAGCCTGCGCATACGCGCAGTCTGATCAGAGACATTGTTAGTCGCTTGAATATTATGTGAGTGCCAAAATGCCAACATGTCGCGACTCATTTGGGATAAGAAGCATTATCTCATGAGCTGGTCCTTATATAAAGTTTAGCCCAATTATTTAAAGTTATGCAACTTGTAGTTAGCCGGTAAATGTTGCGCAGTCGATTTCAAGTCGGTCTAGTGTTCTGACTTGTGTACTGCCATACATGACCCTTTACTTGGCTTATCCTTTCCATAGATATGCGAAGTTAATATAAACTAGCACTATCAGACTTGTGTGACCGATAAAATGCTGCAACATGCAATAACTTGGACCCTTTTATCTCTATCTAGACTGGCTCCAGTCCTTAAAACAATTTTTCATCAATGTGTCATATCATATACTTGTAGCTAGTCTTACTCTGATGGCTCTGCTTAAAACAGAGCCATCAGAGTTGGACTGGCCACAAGTATATGATATGACACATTGATGAAAATTTGTTTTAAGGACTGGGTCCGATTTAATCTCTACCTTGACCCAGGGTATTTTGCACTTGTACTGAAACTCTTCATCTCATTGGGCAATATACCCTTTACTTACCAAGATGAGATCTCCTCCACCCCTAGATTATCTATCTCGCCTAAACACTTCAAAACCCAGGCCATCTGGAACTAATTCTGTATTGTGAATATCCGAATGAAGCCAGGTTTCTGACCCAACTGCTATATCTGGGAGGGAGCGCAGTGGCTCAGTGGTAGAGTGCTTGACTCGAGACAGGGGGCCGCGGGTTCGAGCCTCACCGGCGTCACTGCGTTGTGTCCTTGAGCAAGACACATTAATCCAAGCTTAGTACTGGTTCAACCCAGGTAGACCCGTCCTTACATAACTGAAAGATTGTTGATGGGACGTAAAGAATCAAATCAAACAAAGAAAAACTATATCTGGGTTCATCTGGTTTAGCAGAACATGAAACTCATTCCTTCTCGTTTGGGGGTTATTTAGTGTCCAACAATTTATGATGGCATGCCTATGCCCAGCAGCTTGCTTCTTAGCAGGATGAGGTGACCCAGATGGATTGCCTCTCTCAGCTCGGTAAGCCAGTATAGTGTCGCCTTTTGAAACTGTCCGTCTGACGAAACTTGGTTCTAAGACTGAATATCATACACTCACAAGCTTGAAAATGTCTCATTGTATACGGATCAATTATCTTTACCGAATCAAAAACGCTTCGAATGAAATCACTCAGCCAAAGTTTGAGTGATGATCACTTCTATTTTCTATACTTATCCTATGTGCATAATGGTAACACGCCTACACTGCACAGTAACAAAATGCACAGCTTCACTCAAAACATGTGCTAAGTGTAATATACATGTATAAAAACGTAACATCACTCAACACAGGTTATGAGCAATCTTAAGAAGAGTATCATCGCTCAAATTAGAAACATATCGTCATTCAATACATAAGCTGTTTGTAAATACCACTCGAACATTGGCTAAATGAATTAACAAAAATGTTTCTTCACTCAAACATTTGCTAAGTGTAGTCATTAGAAACGTATCATCACTCAAAAGTAAGTTAATAAAATGTTTTTAAATCAAACATTCTCTGAGTGTAGTTAATAGGAATGTTTCTTCAGTCAAATATTGGCTGAGTGTAGTCATTAGAAATGTATCGTCAATCAAACCAAACATTGGCTAGGTATCTATAGAAGTGTACTATCACTCAAACATAGGATATATGTAATCTTTAGAAACGACTCATATTTCCAGACATAAGCTTAGTGAAGTCAAACTAACACTTGCTAACTCAAACATAATCTATTAGTGTAGTCAATACAGAAAGGCATCATCACTCAATACGTTAGTTGCATGTAGTCAATAGACTCAGATGTCAATGGAACCGCATCATCAATTATAGTAATGACTGAGAGTAGTCGTAGTTGTAGTCAAAAGAAGCGTATATAGAGAATACTAGGTGAGTGTCTTTTGATATCAAGTTTACCAGGCAAGAATTTGAGAACGCTTGTTGACATCGCGAGGCTTGCCGAGCGATTCAACATGCGTTCTCAAAGCCGAGCCTGGTAAACTTGATATCAAAATACTCGAACCTGGTATTCTATTTATCAGTTTACCCATTGTTTCACTCCTCAAACTAGCGATTATGACGTAATTTTCAGTTTTTGTGTTGATTCAGCGTCATTAGCGACGTCATTCAAAAGTGAAACGTCATCATGACCTGATAAAGGTAACATGCCGTGAGATAGGAAACGTTTATTAGGTTATGTTGAAACAATTCAGTTAATATTAGGGGTGACTGATAATATCACTTATCACTCAATACAGACATATCCAAATAGAAACGTTCAAAATATAGAATGAGAGCAGTCAATAAAAACAAATCATTGGACAAAACATTGATTGAAAGCAGTCAGTATATGTTTATCATCAAACAAACATCGGCTGAGTATAGTCTATAAAAAGTACCATAGCTCAAATATAGATAATGTATTAAATACATATATTTACTCGTATTTACTCTCAAAACAATAACTAAGTGTAACATATAGAAGCGTATCGCAACTCTAAACTTGCTGAGTGAAATGTAAAAAATCATATCATCACCCAAAACAAAGCTGAGTACAGTAACTAGAAGTGTAAATCACTCAGAATTATGGCTTAGTGTAGCGAATAAAACGTTACATCACCCAAACATTGGCAATCTATAACTCAATAAGGGTTGGGTGATGATACTTTTCTTTTGACTACACTTAGCTTATGTTTAAATGATGCTACGTTTCTATTTTTACAGCGAGTCAATGCTTTGAGTGATAATACGTTTCTTTTAACTGCATTTAGCTTATGTTTAAATGATGCTGCGATTCTATTTATTACACCGAGTCAATGTTTTAAGTGGTGATACGTTTCTTCTCACTACACTTAGCTCATGTTTAAATGATGCTACGTTTCTATTATTATACCGAGTCAATATTTTGAGTGATGATACGTTTCACTACACTTAGCTTATGTTTAAATGATGCTACGTTTCTATTTATTACACTGAGTCCTTGTTTTGAGTGATGATACGTTTATTTTGACTACACTTAGCTTATGTTTAAATAAAGCGACATTTCTATTTATTACACGGAGCCAATGTTTTGAGTGATGATACGTTTCTTTTGACTGCACTCAGCTTATGTTTAAGTGGTGATAAGTTTCTAACGACATGTACACTTAGCCTGTGTATGATATGTTAAATTAATAAGTTTCTATTGACAACACATAGCCCATGTATAGAGGAATGACATGTTTTATAAGCTACACTTAGCTATGTATTGAGTGATGAAAATATTCTATTAGCTATACGCTGGAATTGTTTGAGTGATTAAAGGGCACCATTGAATACACTTAGCCAAAAATAGTAAGTGAGAATGATCAGGAAAGTTTGAGTGATGATATGCTTCTATTTAATTAACACAACTATGCTTTTGAATGATGATACGCTTCTTTGTTCTCTGCTGAGCTAACGTATTGAGTGATTATACAAATCAATGGAATCAAACATACAGAATAATCCTACATATGAATTCTATCGCCGCCTTTAAAAGAATATAAAGTTACCTTTATTTTTTTTAGGCCTGAGCTATTTCAACTTTAAATGTCCATTCATTTACGTACGTTTTACCAACTTCTGACAGTCTTCTCACAGCCTTGAGATGTTATCCTATTTCAACCTACAGCGGTCACTAAGCTTGTCCAGGTTCAAGTATACCGATGAACATAAGAAACGCTTCCGTTAAGAAATAGATCAGCTCAAGTAGTGAATTGATGTGTAATAATTTACTGTTTGGAGGTCAGTTGTAAAGAAGATCAAATCACAAGCGCGTAGCGCGAGTGATTTATCTTCGTACAACTGACCGACAAACAGTGAATTATTCCTCAACAATTTACGCACTTCGATTCTAACGCACAATAAACGACGAAACACATGTGAAGTCATCAGCTTCTTCCAACTTTTCGCCATTGCACTGAAGAACTCCCGCCGATATTTAGACTACGTCGCATACGTTTACATGCAATTGTATCGTCTTTCAAGCGTAAAAACGACATAACACCGTCTAACGCCTAAGTAACAAATGACGTACATGTAAGCTATCACACACTTTAGCTGTGAATTATTTTTGACATATCACACTTTTTTAACATTGGCTCTATAGGCGAGGAGTGTTAGAATCTGGCTTATTCCTGAATATAATGCGAAACAATGGAAGTAAGACAGCTGATACAATTTTGTAGAGAACTTACTTTCAATCACTTTTGAAAATAGCATGACACAATATAATTGTGTGTGTGTGTGCACTATATTCAGTATCAATCGGAACTGCCTCGGCCAATACCGCGAAATTCCGTGGAATCAGACCACGGATGTACAACGAGGATCTTCTATGATAACGCGGGTGATAACGTGACGCTGACGTTATATAACGTGACGCTGACGTCACAGAAACCATGTTAACACAATAAAAAGTGAGATTGTGGCAAAACAAACAGTTAAAATGAAGTTTCTATTTTTTCAATAAAATATCGCTATAGCGACATTTTATTGAAAAAACATAAACATCATTTATTTAGGTGATTAAACTTTTCGGATAATCAGAATAATCGATGTTAATAGAGCTGAACCCATAAACTACAAATCAAAATTTTCCATACGCCAGTACTGGCTAATAATTTGGTTGGTTTTGTTGCTTTACGTCCCAAGTCAACAGCTATGGTCATTGCGGGACGGTCAGTTCACCTAACCACACTTTTTCCTGGGCAGGCTTGAACAAGCGGTTAACCAGTAATCCGTGCACATACTTTCGTTTGTAACTGACAACAGCCCTTCTTGAATGAATCAGCGGAAGGGAGGAGAATGGCCGTAGAAATCATTTTATGATCAATCTCCACGAAAGTATAGGACCGGACCGGGATCGAACTCGCGACCCCTGGAACTGCAGTCAGACACGCATCTGTAGCCAGACACGTTACCGACTGCGCTACGCGGCCCGGCATACTTTTTGGTACATAGTATTAGACATTTTTCAGTTACCGCGGACCTTAGGATATGTATGGTGTAGCACACCTTAGACTTACGTTATTTAAGAGGGACTATCTCAGCAGTGTAATTCAGAAACGTTTAACAACTTCATTAGTTTTAACTTGCGACTCGGTTATTTTCTTGTTAGGAAATCATATGAAGTGCTTTAATAAAGTCATCTTCAGCAAACTAATATTTTCTTTTAAAGTGCTGAAGTATTGTGGTCGTTAAAATGTTGCATGCTTTTTATGTCTGCTGATTATATTAAAATGCACTCTGGACTAATTTTATTATGGAAGTAAACGTAATGAATCCAGAACAGACTGCAACTCATGCAACGGTTTGGCTTTGTTAGAAAGAAAGATTTCAACCTCCACTTCTGCAGTAGAAAACGAAATTATATTCAATTTATTCAGTCTGACTGCAGAAATAAAGGAGAATCACTTTCATTTGCACACTCTTATTCGGATGCTTGATTGGACCTTTCGTGCAAGAGGACTCAGTTTGAAATTTTTGTCAGATTGAAGTAGAACTGAAAATGGAGCGTTCTGATATATGTAGAAGGCTGCCATGCGAGCTGGACATTTCTTGTACTTCAACAACAGCAGTATCTAGGGCGAAGATTTGGTACCAGTAAAATGCATTAAAGCCCCCCCAGTGTCTTAGGCTGCTGTCCGTTCTAAGGCGGTTGTTCTGTTGTTGTTGACTTTTTGTAAATTGTTACTCCCATTGTGCGAGTCTGTAATTGTTCTATGTTTTGTTGTACGTTATTTTATGTCCATTCTAGTTTTGCAATCATCTTGATGGGGAAGAGAAAGCTGGTTGCTTTGATTTGTTTGTCTTCCTGTTGTTTCTTGACAGGTTGTGTGGCTCTTCCTCGCAGTGCCATAGGTTTGTCTGCTGTTTGTGATTGTGGTATTTGCTGATCATACTCACTTACTATTTTTAGGTAGTAAATACCCTTTATACCTTCTTTACATGAACCACAAGACTTGTGACCTTGAAACATGATTTACATCATTGGATAGTAAGTGAGTATGAGCTGGAAATGCCCTTGACCAGGTCCCATACTGTAATGGGATTGGATCATGAAATAATTTCTCAATAACTAAGTCAGGTTGCAATTATTGTTTACCGATTTTTAGTATGCAGGCAGAGGTGCAATAGATATTGAAACATATCAAGCGAAATTTTAGTTTGTAGGCCTGGGTCCAATCTTTTGTGTGGACTTAGCGGTGGGGCGATGGTCAACAATAAACTTTTCACAATATGGTATATGCAGCAGCATGGCAGCAAATAGTTTGCCAGAAGACACACACTCTACCCTTGCATTGTGCTACATTATATCAAGGCAAATTTCTATCGATCAAAACTGAGTTCTGCTGGTACAAGAAGGGTTGTTGTCAGTTTCTAGCATAGGTATGTGGATGAAGTATTGTTAAACCGCTTAGTCAAGCTTGTCATGAAAAAAAAAACTGTGGTTCCACCCCCAACCCACTTCACCAAATTAATACCATGAGGTAAAAAGCTATACTTATTGTCTTTTTGTATTTTACTCCTTCTGAATTTCTAAGGGTGCTCAACTAAGTGTGTATTGAATTAAACAGTTTTAAATAGCATTTTTCAGGAGGTGGGAAATAATGATTAATAATAACTATAATAAATTGGGGAACTCCTTTAGTATGTTGAAGATAAGGAGCTAGATATGATAGGATTCAGCTTAATCACATACGTGATTTCGCATGTCTGCCTGCCTGCTTGTCCCTCCTGTAGTCATTTATGATATTTGATGCATTTTGAATTTTTATGATCGCTACCATGAACAGTCAATATCATATAAAGTTCACTCGAATCGACTCAACAATTATCTATATGCATGCTGGGTAATTTTGCATGCCTATTCATTGTCTGCATATTCTTTTATCTTTCCTTTTATCTAAATTAACTCATTAAAAAGATCCTAGGGGAATACCATGACTGCTAAAAAATTTGGATTTAGATGAAGCCCAATATTTTGTCGGGCCTGATCTTGTTCCAAATTGTTTGCAAATGTGGCTGATCAATAGATGACAACAGTCGACACTAGTGGTAAAAGAGTTACGAGTATAATGACTTTTGAATTTGCTAGAATCGCCTGAATTAGACTATATTCACTTTTGGTGTATTTACAGGGGCGGATCCAAGATTTCTGGAAAGGGTATTCATATGTATAAAGGCACTTATTGTCTTTTTGTATTTTACTCCTTCTGAAATTCTAAGGGTGCTCTACTAAGCGTGTATTAAATTAAACAGTTTTAGCATTTTTCGGTAGGAGGGAAGTAATGATTAATAACAATTATAATAGATTGGTGAACTCCTTCACAGGGTTCGCTTTGCTGATTTTATCTCATTTTTTCTTAAATATCCCATGAAAATGAAATAATTTTGTCTCACTGAGAGCAAAATATTTCATTTCCATAGGATATTTAAAAGGGGGGGGGGTCGAGAGAACCCCCTCTGGATCCGCCACTGATTTAACTTAACATTAGAAATTTCCAAGTATGCGTCATGGTTTTAGTTTAATGATGACGCCAATTGAATAGTGTAACACCAGTTAAGGTGACAAAACGAAAACTGTCCGTGAAGACGTCTCGGAAGGCGGAAGTTTTTTGTATACTCAGGGGCCTACTTACGAAAATACGCATGTGCGTACAACTTGACGATTCAAGTATAGGTTTTTAGCTATTCAATTTGATTTTCAGAAGTTTATTGTGTTAATGCTGCGTGTCTTCACAGCTCATTTTAGCCCTGTGAAATGCTTGCTCTAAAATCATTTTCTGCAAAAAGGGCCAAACCCCTGGCTTCATTTAGGGGAACCATTCAGAGTGGGAACTCTATGAAATACCTCAGGAACGCGTCTGATACTTATATCTCAAGCATCAGCTTTCTGCTGCAAGTGAGCTCTCTCCCAATAAGTATAATATACCAGTCGGTTTTAACCACGCACCGAATCCCGTTAAGCCAGGCAAATGTACCATGTATTAACTTTTTCCATTGTCCCCTTAGTGCGGGGAAAATGTGCGGCATTTGATAAACAATGGCAAATATGGCAGCATAAAGTAAAACATGACGGACGGTGGAGAAAAGTCAAAGTCCCCGCTGTTCTCCAATTAGAAATGAGTAGTGCAAAAATTCAAGTCCTCTTAAGGGTCAAGGGGGAACCCAAATTGCCTAGTAGTTCGGTACATTAATGATCAAAACAAGATAAGGACGTTCATGCTTGAATTCCATGTCCCCTCCATATCTCCTTTGCATTCAAATGATTTTCAATTACTGTGTTCTAGCTATATTGGCTTGCCCAAGTTGCGAACGCCTTATGCTTTTCCACTGTCCATGAACCTGAGCTTGATGAAATATTGACGCCAAACAATAATCACATTGGACGCAGAAACATCGAATTTACCTACTCGCAAGTAACAACAAGTGAATACATACATGTATGGTACAAGAAATAACTTTAAAAAATGTATTCGGCTGCATTTTTATTGTGAAATATATTTTTGGTACATATTTTTTACACTTGCAAACTGGTGAAATGCCATCATGCGGCTTTTCATTAAGGTATGCACTGTTTGTTCAGGTAAAATAGATCTCAGGGCAAAACATATAATATCTAGTAGCAGACGAAAAAGATAGATTCCAGTTACTGCTGACATCGCCCATCTTAAATAGAGTCCAAAGTAAGTCTCCGTTGACGGACAAATCATAATGTAAAGTGCAACTGAAAAATGTCTATTACCCGTAATGCTCCTTACATACACCAAGCCATGATTCGTTTCTCGAATTGTGGCAAACTTTCCCGAATGTATTCGGTATATGCGTCCATTTTTCCATCCTAAACTCTATTACTCAGAAACTACTTTGATTTTCTTAAGTATTTTGTCACAACAGACCTAAACAAAATGTTTGCCTAATGTCTAGATGCATTCGTGCATCTAGACATGGGGCTTGCAGTTTTTTTGTCTTAGGCTAGAAATAGATAGATCTTCCCTATCCATTTCAAGCACATCTCTTTTACAGTATGGTATATTAACATGAACCTTCATATGCGAGTACGTTTTGTCAATGTTGTTCAAAAATACAGACAACTTTTTTTGTACTTCCGTCTGTCTGTCATCAGTTTGCAAGTAAATGTACTGTAAGACACCTTTTTTCGCTGGCATTTTATTTGGCGCTATTGGTGATCTAAACAAAAATCGTCAAATTATGAAAAGCGACTTCGAATTTGGTTACACAATCAGCCAAAGGCCGAGTCTGTTACAATGCAGAGAAAGCCACGTCCTTTAAAGGGCCACTATGAAAGATCAAAAGAGTGAACCCAGTTTTGTTTTAGGCATTAAAACAGATGTTTTAAAAAATCCCCATGGGACAATATCAAACATTGTTTTTATTGGTTGGCGTTCATTTTTCATGCCATTGTCTTGAGATATTTTCATATTTGAAAAAAGACAAACATTAGATTTTAAAAAAAAAAACGCGAGGAAATTCGCCACGGGGAAGCGTATCCCCGCTGGGGAGCTAAAAGATCACCGCGCGGATTTTGACCATTGCAGTGAAATATTTTTTTAGGTTATTACATGTATAAATTTTTAGAATTTACTCAGTATCGTCTATTCTTACAGAAATATGCCACTTGAGGTGTCTAGTTCGCGGTTTTAAGTATTGAGTGAGTTTTCCAAAAACTGGTTTGGCAAACAATTTCCGATGGCTGTTATATCCCATTGGGAGTATTTTTTTTTACTTTAAGAGTAACCCCAATGAGAATAGTAAATAAATTTAAAGAGCATTAAATTGAGAAAGCGCCAAAATTAAACTACGCCTATTTATTTTATACTTAGCAGTGAAATCAATGCATATCAAAAACAAATAAAAGTGATATCAATCACTAGTGAAATGATATGATATCAATCACTAGTGATTGATATCAGCCTATATTTTCACTGTAGCGTTTTTGGATCACCTCTGACGTTTCCTTTCACTTAATGCAGCTCACTTCGAAAGTTCAAACGCCTATAACTTTCTTGTTTGTGAACAAAAACATAAAGTGTGGGTAGTCATTATCTTAGTTAGAACATGAGGAACATTTTGGTACCAACATAATTCAGATCTGCTGAAATTTTTCGATTTTGAATTTTCAACACCTCCCGCTTCAGTGAAGGAGGCAATGCCTGTTACCTATGCCACGCAACGTCATCAACAAATTATGACGTCGCTTATGACGTCACTTGTCTCGCACTTTGACGCTGAATATCTGTAAGTCCTGGCGACTATAGATCATGTAGATTGATCCAGGTATTCTGTCACAAATACTCCTTTATCTTCTTTTACATTATTGTGATTCGGTTTGAAGCATGGTTAACAAATTGATTAACTGTAAATCTTCTAAAAAGTATAAAATAAAAAGAAAATTTACTTTTTTTAGTAAATACCAAATATATTTCATCTCGTGAGTTGAAAACATCGAAATTTTCATTCGTGCTGCGCACTCATGAAAATTCTGATGATTTCAACACACTCGATGAAATATATTTGGTATTCACCTCAAAAAAGTAAATATCCTCTATATATCAGTCTTTTAAAAAATTACCAATGTGATGCCGCGAAAAATAGGACTTGTTATACTGTATATATTTATTCAGAAACTCAAAAGGACAATGTTTCCCAAATAAAATAATGAGCACAGAAAATATCTAGACATTGGTTTTCGAACAAACATGCCAAAGCCAAACATATGAAAAAGATGTACCACGACCTTTGAGTAACGATCTCTGAATCATCCCATTTCAAAAGGTTGATATGGAATGCGTAGCATAGGCCGGTCGGGCTGGAACATTTGTGTGTGTCAAAACATTATTAGAAAAATATAAGTAAGCGATTGACACGCTTATTTCTAGAACTATTTCCATATTGTACAAAGCCTATTAGTTATCTATGCCCTACCCATTTTTAAGCATACCCCTTAGACTACATGTATATAGAATATTTTCATAAAGCTGAAAAGGTGGCTGCATTCTATCGAAGGAATGTGTCTTAAGCGGAAAATTGCCTTCAAAAGCTCTTAACTGTATGATTGTTCCTGTCTAAAAGGTATGACTATTTAATCAAGGAGACAGGTACCTTTGGCTATATTGTTGTATGAACAATTCATACATCTCACACAGATCACTTTAAGCCCCAACACTCAGCTTTTGAGCAATCAGCAGCATGCTTATCAGTTCTTTTGGGGTCACTTGTTTGCAATGTTGTGGCAATCTGGGTGTATTTTAGATAAAAATGTTAACATGAACAAGAACTACAATTATCAAACTACAATATATAAAATGTTTTGACCCAAACGTATGTGTTTCTGGTATTATTTACAATTTTTGATTTTTACCATGATAAAATCATAAGAAAAATATACTTTTCTACCAGAAATTTGCACATTTTGAGCGAAAATACTTCTGTATATTGTTGTCGCATAATTGTAGTTCATATTCATGCAATTTTTTTTCTCTAAAGTTCACCCAGCGTGTCACAATATTGCAAACAGTATAAAACCAGGAAGTAACTAAAAACGACTGATGAGCATGCTGCCGATTGTTCAAACCCTGTACGTTCGGGTTAAAGTGATCTATGTGAGATGTACTCGTACGAATTGTTCATACAACAGTCCACCTCCTTGATAAAATATACAAGTAAACATTCATACAAGTAAGAGCTTTTGAGAGCAATATCCCCTGATCTCTCGAGCGCTGCTTTAAATCTTTGATTTATATGCACTTGGTAAAATTCAAAGCGATGGGCCATATTTAAGTAAGGTTTTTGTGCTATGACTGATATGAGTCACCAGGCTCAGAGGCTATAAGTTTTTTTCAAGCATTAAATTTATCCTGCTCATAAATATCAAAATGGGCAACATTCGTGGGCATTTTAACGATTATCAGCAGACTAAAAACAGTATTTCAGAGTTTTAAAGCAAGAAATATTTTTTCACTGAACAATTGAAATCCCATGCTTAGTTGAGTTGAGCATAAAAAAATGAGCATTGAGATGTTAATTTCTGAAACATGCATGGTAGCATTATACACACACGCACAAAAATGTATTTTCAAGTATAGTATGTCATTCAGATGTCTATAATGGTCAAAATGCGTGCTCATCATGTATCAGGCGCGCGGCCAGCTGGAGGCCAGGATGCCTGGGACCCAATATCATATGGACCTCTGACTTTGTTCCTTGCGAACAACAAAGGCATAGACCAACCTGCGCATTTGCGCAGTCTGGTCAGCGCTTTTTTATTCGCTATCTAAAAAGTAAAGTAACAAGGTCAGATATCTTTTAATTTTCCATATTTTTGTGGGTCTCAACATGATAAAAACCTCTGACTACGTCCCTTAGTATTTCCCAAATGCATTTGCGCTGAGCGACATGTCTGGCTGTCTGACTTCGTGATACTAATTCCCATGACCTGTCTAACAAATGTAGAACAAGTATCAAAACTCGTCTGATATCTACACATTCAAAACAATAACTGACACACATCACCTTAACCTTTTAAAAATCATTTTATCTGGCCCGAGGTTAAAAACTTTTTTCATGCTCAACTCAACTGGGTACGAAATTCCAACTGCTCGTATAAACTAAAATACTGACAAATGGAGAAGTTTCTTGCTTGAAGTATCTCAGATGTTGTATTTATCATGCTAATAAACATTAAAATACCAACAATTGTTGGCATTTTAACATTTATTAGCAGAATAAATTTCATGCTCAATTGAGTTGAGCATTGAAAAAGTTTTATAAACTCGGGACCTGGGCCCGGAATTACAATGCCTCCTTTAATTTAAGGAATACTTAAGTTAAGTATTGATATTTCAACATGCTATATTAAATGCTAAATACAGTGCCTGGATCGATGCGGTACTTGTGGTCGAAAATATCACTGTGATCTTCAGAAAAAATGATACTATTTTGATTTTAATCAGCTTGAAACGCTATTTTTCGCATCCTGAAAATCAATACTTAACTTAAGTCTTCCTTCACTTTAAGGAGGCATTGTAATTCCGGGCCCTGGTCTTCACTGTTTGCCGGGGTTTGTAGTCCTTAAAAATTAAATAAGGCAGCACATGAGACTTTGATACTTATCGCATACGCCACCAGTGAAACCTCATGCATATAAGAATCCATCATGAGTGTGAGGGTGGGATAGAAAAATCTGTCCCGAGGATCACCGATTGGCATCACGAGGCTTGCCGAGTGAAGACAATCGGTGTTCTCTAGGGCCGGATTTTCTATCCCAGCCTCAGATGAATAATGGATTATATTTCTTGCTTACCACCAAGTACCGCATTTTATATTTGAAAACATGAAAAAGGCTTCCAGAAAATCCTAAATACGCTGCGATGCGACATGGTGATGTAATTTAATTATTACAATGACGCCACGGACCAACGTTCGGCCAGCGTGCGGCCGACGTGCGGCTGTTTGTTTTTTATCTTTCCCACGGGCTGGTACGGGTATGTGAGATCCCGATCTGGTGGGCGAGAATATCTGGTCTTCACTGTTTGCCAAAGTACCCGTAAGGGGTTTGTAGGGGGTTTGTAGTCCTTAAAGATTTAAATAAGCCAGCACATGAGACTTTAATACTTATCGCATAAACGACCAGTGAAGCCTCATGGGAGCCTGCTCTTACGAAGGGGCGTAGGGGAAGATCCAAATTTTATACCTGTAGCTTCGCGTCCACAATGTAAGAGAGGCATTGCGCATACACGATTAGATACGATTCCAAAACCATCATGTATACTACATACAATGTACATTGTACCATATATGCAGAAAGGGGCTCTTACATGGTATGGGAAATTAACATGGGTGTCTGCCCACGCAGATAATTTGATAATATTATGTTAATAATTGTGTGGGTATGACTTTTATATTTATGGTTCTTTGAGGTATTATGCAATTCCATTGCGTATTTATGACATCATATATGATATCACTTCAATACTTTAGGGTACCCAGTTATAATCATTTCTAAAGTTATTGACATATCTTGTAACGGGCACAGAAAGGTTTTATTAAATAACTATATCATTAATAAGTTCGTTGATACTATAAATGGCTTTGTATGTATTAGGATAGTGGTTGGGCATTCATTTTTATGACATGGTACCCCAATTTTCAACTGTATATTTTGTATTCAGTCAAATTTGGAATTAAATTTATTACGCATTGCAGTCTTTGACAAGATACCATTTCAACATATAAACTACCCATATATGCTAAGAATCTGTATACCAAATTTCATGAAATTCAAGGACCGGTAACATTTTTTTTCAACATGGCCGTAATTCATCGCAATGTAAAAGTACAATACTTATGTTTCAATGTAAAACATACTTGAATACGTGCTTAGTTTGAGTCACCATGATAGTATGTTTATTGGTAGAAGCTGATATGTTCAGTGTTTTCCCCTATTATGGAGTGCCAAAAGAAAAAAACAATATTCTTTGATATTTTAGTACAACAATTCTTATTTAATGAAGTGCTTACACAATTGTATTACCCAAACTGATAAAATATGGTGACACCTGTACTTACCCCACCTAGTTTCTAACGTCAAAACTACATCTAACCAATGTAACATTATTATTATTATCATTTTAATTCATACAGAAGAGAAACCTTATGACAAGTCAGTTCATACAGGAGAGGAACCTTATATCTATATAAGCCTCATTTATACACCTGGTTCACAACAATAATACCCTGTTAAACCTTTTGGTTAAAAATAACATTTTGGTCACAGTAAACTCTTGGTCCAAAAGGCATTGCTATATTAATGTTTAAATCTTTTCTGATCACTCTGTTCTGTAGAACTGATGCTGCTTTCCATCAAAAACCAGCATTTATACTTAAGCTGGCTGTATATTCAGCATCCAAATACCACATAAAGTGGACCAGCATCGACTAGCGAGCGAAACGCCATTTTAAAGGCGTTCGCTTGCGGGCCGAAAATGGTCCAACCTTGAATGTAGGCTTGGTAGCTTTTTTTATTTTGCAAGGGATCCGGACCAGTATTGCATTGGAACCCTATAGATTGGCGATTTTCCAGGAGGCATCCGGACCCCTGCCCCTCCCCCCCCCCCTCTGGACTCGCGCATGATAATAGACATTGAACAGATAGTACAAACATGATTGACTACTGTAATGTATTAAATTATACCAGATTCCAATTTAAGAGACCAAAATAGCTATGCCTGGTTATATTCTAATGTCATCTGCATACTTGATAAGCACAAATAAATATCGGGCATCTGTACAGCAGACATGCTATATCTAAGCCACACTGCGTGCATATGCACTTATCATGACATAAGGAATGCATTAAACGTGACTTTTTATCAGACAAATATGACCAGTTCCCATATAACGCGAATATAGTAACTATCCATATTCATAATATAGCAAATACACAATTGCAAAAAAGAAATGCAGTCAATTACAGGAGCTGTGCTTATTTTCTTTTACCACATTTATTCCCATACAAAAAAAGAGACACAAATGGTATATTCTATTTATCATATAACATTAAAATATTTTGAGATCGCGCGTTTTGCGTGAAAATAAATGTTGACCTATATGCGCGACTTTATTTATGGCGCCATTGCATACATGTATCATTACAAACCCTTAGTGGTATCTTTTATGATACATAAAGAATATTCATTTGGTTGTATGAGTAGGACATTTATTTTATCGAGTGAAGCGAAAATGCATATTTCATGAGTGGCGCAAGATTCAGGAGATGAAATAAATGTCATATTGTTATTATTGTTCACTACATTAACGTGTAAATTATTTGTGTAGGCTATGTTTAATGCTGAATAAAAGAAATTTTATTGTATTGCAAAATGTAATCAGTAAGTAGCATAACTTGTTGAGCATACAACTACATATATGAGAATCAATGGGGAGTGAGGTCGCTTGTTCTTTAGCCATGATAGTCAAGCTAACCAGCCCGGAGTTTCCTCATACAAAAACCTCCTACTATAGAAACGTAGTCTGACATGTATCTATAATTCTCAATGATACATATAAATTTTGGCCATAAATATGAAAAAGTAAGTCACGTTAACCCTTTATGCGCCAATCGCAAAGAAGTCGTCTGCTTTTCTCGTCTGTTGATATGTTTAAGTAGCCTCTATGGCAAACAGTGTGGGCCCAGATCAGACTGCTCCTATAGGAGCAGTCTGCTCTGGGTCCACGCCGTTTGCTTCTATACTTAATTTGTCTGTAATGTTAGACAATTTTTTGCAGCAGACGGCTACAACAGACGACAATTTCAGATGCCTGTTTTCTTGGCGCTTTAAGGGTTAACCAAGCAACTACGCAATTATGTAAAATTGAACTATTTATACCGTCTGTATTCTGTTGCAAGGCAAAAATGGATACATTTGCTACGTGCTTTTAAAGATGCGTTTACACAATACAGAACATATTGATGATTCAAAACATTTATACTAAACAACGATCATTTTCAGATCAATTCACGACCCATGTCATCTATTTCTGATGCCATAATTTTTCGGTTTTGTCGCTTTTTGTGCCATTCTTAACATTCCTGCCAATCCGACATTTTTTTAAGATTTTAATGAGCTGTAGATAGTAGTTATTTTATGATATTGTTTATAAAAAAAGTCCTTTTTGAACCTGATATGCACATGTCAGTAATCATGACGACCATATTTAGACATCTCTCCAGGCCCCGGGGTTATAAAAATGTCATGCTCATCTCAGCTGAGCACGAAATTTATTCTGCTCATAAATGTTAAAATGCCAACATTTTAACATTTATTAGCATGATAAATACAACATACTCGGATAAGAGACTTAAAGCGTGACACTTCTTCGTTTGTCGGTATTTTAGTTTTTATTAGCAGTTGAAATATCGTGCTCAGTTGAGTTGAGCAGGAAAAAATATAACCTCGGGGCCAGTGTAAAGCATTTTTCGCTGCTAGACCGCAAGCAACCTCATTTTTTCATCAAACTTTTGAATATGTCGTTGCATGCCTAGGTAACAATTACAGGTAATGGAATTTAGCCTCACACTGCAGACCAATCCACGGCACCTTGAGGAAGAGCCACAGAACACTAACAGCCACAATACTTCAGAAAGCAAAGCAACCAGCTTTCTCGTCCATATCAAGATGATTGCAAATCAAGAAAGGACACTAAGTATTGCATTGCAAAACTAAGACCAAACACAGAATCCACAAACAATGAGAGGTACATAAAACACTGAATCAACAACAACAGAACCAGTTCGGGAGACACTGCTTTAGCTAGTAATATATGGTTGAAGAAAATCTGCTTGCGTCACTTCTCGCCACAAATAACTTTCTATGGTCACCCCCCCCCCTCTTCCGAGGGATGTTGTCAGTTACAAGCATGTGCACACCGCCTAGTCTAAGCTTGCCCAGGACAAGTGTGGATAGGTTAACTGACAGTCTAGACCTGACAATAACTGTTGTTGACTGTGATGGTAAACCAAAACCAAAAACAAAATAACGTCAAAATGGGCTCCATAGGTCAGCCATAATTATATAGCATGGTAGGAAAACAAAACACTCAATTTCGGCATGATGTCATAAGGAACAACAAGTAGGGAAATGGGTTTTGGGCCATTTTTATTAAAATGGAAGCCCTCAACAGGTTTCAGGGATCAGAAGAAATGAAACACGTCACTGTCATATCATATGACACCCAATCAATCAAATCAAGACAAAAACTCGATTCCAGCATGAAATTCCCACGAAATTAGTGCTTGAATTTGATTTCTTATATGCACTACGTCGGTCATTTTGACGAATTCATCATTCGGTCCAGGCGCAGAACTCAGATGGGTGAACTGCTTTTATTTGTTACATTGTTATATATGCCCAAACGTTTACTTTGATATAGGTCACCAAAAATCGTCACAAAATGTACACGGGATTCCCATTCGATATAGACCAAATGGTTCATATGGAGGATAAACAGAAGCACTTCAAAGATTTGAAAGGCAGTTGTAAGAAGGGAAAATATAGCAGTTGACAGAATAAAAGCTGTATTTTGGTTGAAATGATAAATCCATTCAAGATACGGAACTCAACTGACATATTGAACATAAGCACTGGAAAGAAAGCATCCACACTTGAGCTTATTACACCTAAAGAAATGGGCATACAAATCTTTTGTTAAAACGATAATGTCTCATCAAGCTTGTTATGCTCATATTATGAGTATAACAAGCTTGATGAGACATTATCTCTGATAGGCATCGATGCCATATGGCAGCTAAGTTTGGGGTGTTTGTTGATGAGGACCAAAGCAAGATTCCTACGTTATACTGGTTACCTGTACAACTACCGAGTTGTCTATACTTTTGACTTATTGCCTCCCTATGATTTAAACCCATGTTATTAAATATTATACTACAGTTTATGAAAGGAATGGTAAAACAAATATTTGGGTCTATTAAAATTCAGTTGAAATTCTGAATAAATTAAAATCTAAAAGTTTTCTAGCATCTAGTTTGTCTACATACGATTTCCCTACTCTCTATACTACGTTGCCTCATAATCTAATCAAAGAAAAACTAACGTAATTAATTGAACAAAAACTTAACATGGATGGCTCACTTTATTTGGCTTTTAATGATAACAATGCATTTTTTACTTCTGAACAACTAAAACAATATAAGTTGTGGTCATGTCAGAAAATGTGTGATGCTCTCCATTATCTTTTGGACACTATATTTATAAGATTTGGCTCGAAATTATATAGACAAATTGTTGGTATTCCAATAGGTACTAATTGTGCTCCTCTTCTTGCAGATTTGTTTTGTTTTGATATGGGAGAGACTTCATGTTGTCTCTGTCAGACAATACTGATATTATTGAAGCTTTTAACTCCACATCCAGATATTTAAATGATTCACTTAATATTGAACAAATTGCAGGTCAGATATATCCGACTGAACTTCAATTAAATAACTTTAAAGGCGAATTCTTCTGATACTGAAGATCCGTTTTTTTTTTAACTTGTCCATATCAAATGGCATAGTTTCTTCTAAGATTTATAAAAAATTGGATGATTTTAATTTTGAACCAGTAAATTTCCTATTTCTTGATTGAGATGTTCCTCGCTCCCCTCCTAATGATGTATATACCTCTCAGCTTATTCGTTTTGCAAGAGTGTGTTCTAATGCTGATGACTTCAACAACAGAAACTTATTTTGGACTGATAAATAGTCTGGAAAAAGGGATCCTTCAGAAATAGAGAGAAACTACAATATAAGAAAACAACAAACGCGGTTTTATTGAGTCTGTTCATAAGAACATAGGGAAAGTGCAAAAATTCTCACGTCCCCTAGCACCGGCTTAAGCAGTATTCTGCTTTCCGTCAGAACCCAATATTCCTGAAGGACCAGAACATGAAAAAATCTCAACACTAAATCGATGTACGGGGAGAAGTTTTTTCCAAGTCCACACGCCACAACGACAGCTGTGGCAACATCTAAATAATCTGGAAAAACGGATCCTTCAGAAATAGAGAGAACCGACAATATAAAATAAACGGCAGTCTCGGGTTTATTGAGTCTGTTTATGAGAACTAATGGAAAGTGCAACCATTCTCAAACCCCCTGGCACCCGCTTAAGCGGTATTCCGGTTTCTGTCAGAAAAAAAGGGTAAAGATATCATAAAATTCGAAAACCATTTTCTAAATTATTTCATAGACACTCAGAGTTAATTGTTTAATACAACATTGAGTTAAAACTCTTCTGCAACAGAGAATATCAGAACCTATATTTTATGGTGATTTAGTGTATAAATTCAAAAGAACTGTTAGAAAACCGAATTTTAGTGATCAATTCAAAAAAATATCAAATGTTATATAAAAGATGGATATAACTTGGATGTCATGCGACAGTCTGCATGCCTGCTTTAAACACAATCACGGTTTATAGCTATAGTTTCCTCTTTAATTGCACGATGGTGGGTTTGGCCTCAGAATCAATGACGGCTCTGACGTAAAGTTTTAATCGATGGGTTGGTGCCTGATGCTTATCTGTAGCTGGGCCCACCGTGGCTCAGCTTGAGGTTTTCTTTAGCTCTGACTATCTGTGAGTCGTGATCCCTTATCTTTTCTTTCTTTTTTTTTATCATAGTAATAATTTGATTATGAGTGTTTCTTCATGATGATACATTGATATAGTTAGAAGGCCTCAATGCGAACTGATTTTTAGTACTTCAACAACAGCAGAATCTCGTGCAAAGATTTGGTACCAGTAAAATGCATTTAAGCCCCCTGGTTGCTTAGGCTGCTGTCCGTTCTAAGGCGGTGGCTCTGTTGTTGTTGATTTGTTGTTTATTGTATCTCCCATTGTGGCAGTCTTTTATTGTTCTATGTTTTGTTGTACGTTACTTTATTTCCATTCTAGTTTTGCAATCATCTTGATGGGGATGAGAGAGCTGGTTGCTTTGCTTTGTTTGTCATGATTGTTGTGTGACTCTTCCTCGCGGTGCAATGGGTTTGTCTGCAGTTTGTGATTGTGTTATTTCCTGATCATATTCACTTACTATGTTTGAATATGCATATGAATCTGAAGCTCCTAAAGTGCACACTGTTCACATACAAGTATTTAAGGACAAAAGCAACGAATACAAGTTCCATTGAAGAGAATACAGAGTACATATGATGATAAATCCTCAAATATTTTTTTCTTTTTTTTTTCTTTTTTCTAGATCTTACAGAAGAGTGAAAGATAGCAATGAGTTATACGTAGACAAAGTGTGCAGCATCTCTGTTTGAAACTGATGATGAATCGCTGCCACAATACTACTAGTCCTAGCCTTCTCTGATGTTCAAATGGCTTTACTATATTTTGATATTTGCCACTTACATGGCAAATATTAAAATAAAGAAAAGCCACTAAAACGTCAGAGAAAACTCGGACTACAATACTACATAAGAAAAAATGACCGGAAATCAGTATTTTGTACTACAAGGAATGATAACCTTTCAAGTGCTTGGTCAGAGATGGAAGAACTACCTTCAGGACAAAGGGTGCTCTATATCATCGATGTCTTGCCTTTACGAGGTTTGGATGTAAAACATTTGATGAACTTCAGGAAATGTATTAGGATATAAAATATTTACCTTTTTGGGATGAATACCAAATGTATTTCATCGAGTGCGGTGAAATAAAAATCTGAATTTTTCACGAGTGCATAGCACGAGTGAAAATGCTGATATTTTCACCGCACGAAATGAAATATATTTGGTATTTTTCGAAAAAATGTATTTTTTCTTTTTATTTTATACTCAATGGGAAATACAGAAAACACAACCTAACTTTTACCATGTTGGTTTCTCGTTCGATTTGACTTTTTCAGCCTGTTTATCGGGTATAACATTGGGTGTAAGCAAAGTTTGCACCTAGAAAATGGCTTAATATTATATTTAAACGAATGAAATTTTAGATATCAGCATTTAAAGAAAGTCTATTGAGTGTGCCTAATGGTAGGCATTACATGCAAACTTACTGGCGCTACACACGGCCAAACAGTGACGTCATTGTGTTTGATATTGACTGCTTGCAAATGTTATCTGCAGACGATACTAGCATTTAAAAAAATAATGGTAGGGTTTATCTGCCACACACAGACTAAGCTGACTTTGCTGCTGTCAAATACATATGCGCAGCTGACTACTGCGTGCCAACAGGAGTTGATCAAAACTAACACTTTGCCTGCTACGAAAAAATTGCATCTGAATATGGCATCTGCTAAAGTCGTCTGCTGCATGGAAATGATTACGCCAGGGACTAATTTCGGCATACAGACAAATAGGGTGGGCCCAGATCTGACTGCTCCTAGAGAGGCTGTCTTCTTGCACACCTGATAAGGGTATCTGAGATTTTACCCTGGGATAGAAAATCTTATCTTACCCATGCTATATTACCCAGGTAGTCACGCGAGGGCTACATTCATAGGTTGATTTGGAACTCACGCACATGGTCGTCAAATGACGTCATTGTTGTGTTAAAGTGACGGCATCATGTGAATATGTTCTTAAAAGGGTATCCTTTGGAAGCAAAGACTGCACCAAAGAACTGAAACTAGAGTGTGCATATTTCCTGGGCAAGACTAGCTACTTTCTGCCATTTAGGTATCATCAGTGACCCTATAATAGAAGTTGCATCTTAGCGTCTTCTTGCACGACGGAGAAGCTTATTCTAAAATAAAAAATACAGTGGTGAGCAAGAAAGAGAATCCATTATTCTTGTGAGGGAAGGAAAGAAAAATCCGTCCCCCGGGATCACCGTTTGTCATCACTCGGCAAGCCTCGTGATACCAAACGGCGATCCTCATGACGGATTTTCTATCCTACCCTCACACACATGATATATTCTCAGATTCTTGCACACCGGATAAGGATATCTGAGATTTTACCCTGGGATAGAAAATCTTATCTTACCCATGTTATCTTTCCCAGGTCGTCATTGTTATGTTAAAATCACGTCATCCTGTGAAATTGCATCTTAGCGTATTCAGGGACTTCTGGAAGCTTATTTTAAAATAAATCATATAGATAAATAAAAACAGTGATGAGCATGAAAAAGAATCCATTATTCGTGTGAGAGTAGGATAGAAAAATCCGACCCTCGGGATCACCGTTTGTCATCACTCGGCAAGCCTCGTGATGCCAAACGGCGATCCTCGGGACGGATATTTCTATCCTACCCTCACACTCATGATAGATTCTTATTTTATCAGGGTCCTTGCGCGGATCCAGAGTTTTGTCAGAGGGGGTCCAACTTTGACAACGTTTTTTTTAGTTTGATGAGGTGAGGAAGGATCCAAATACCACTATTAGCGGGCCATTAACGACCCACCAGCGAAACGTCATTTTAATGATGGCCAACATTGAATGCTGACTTGGTAGCTTTGCGATTTTATGGGGATCCGGACCAGTATTGCTATGGAACCCTACTTTTTTGTAATTTTCCAGGGGGGTCTGGACCGCCCCCCCCCCCCTGGATCCGCACATGAGGGTCGACACTGTTTGCTACAGAGACGTTTAAAATGGACAAGTTTTGCTACCGCAGACGATATTCAGTCGTAATAAGCAGTGGACGTGTCACTAAGGGATACAACGTGTGTTTTGTATAAAACGTTCATTGTGGTCAGGTGATTTCTTCTGCCATAAAAGCCCTTTGGCATGCCGAAATTTTGTCTGACTTTAAATATCAGTAAAGGGGTCATAACTCTGTTTTTGACTCAATATCTCCATCACAAGATACAAGTTAGAGAGGGGAGATGAAGGAACAAATAAAACTTGTTTGCATGTTAGCTGCTATGAAATACTGGCGGACTTCAAAAACGCAGCACCTAGATTTGGTGCTCAATATCTTTTGGACCAAAAACAGCAAAATTATATTTTTTACTGCGTTATAAAGTCTTGCCAAGCTTGTGTACGCGCTCAAAATCTTATTTTAACCCTTAAAGCGCCATCACAACTGCAGTAGACGACAAATCCCAATTTTCGAAAAAAAATAAGGTATGATATTTCATGAGAATCGTCTGTCAGCAGACGATTCTCATGATATATCATGCCTTATTCGTTATTTTTGAAAAAGAAGCAAAATTTTAAAATGTCGTCTGCTGCAAAATATAGGTGGCGCTTTAGGGGTTAAGATCTTGAAACCGTCCATACTCTTGCGGAGATTGGTTGTGAAATATTTTCTACGGACATTCTAGAAGGGTTGATGTCATGTACATGCGAAAGTATGTGCACGAAGTACTGGTCTCCTCTTAGTCAAGCTTGCCAAGAAAAAAAGAGGGATTAGGTTAACTGACCGTATTGACATGACCATAACAATTGACTGGGACGTAAAACCACAAACCAAACAAACAAACAGAATTAAAAGCTGCTATATTTTTGTATCCACAACCTATAAAAAGACGTTTCCGGAGAACGCCAAGAATGTCACTCAAAAGTCACTTGATAGTTTATAACTGGCCAATGCAAACGATGACTTAGCACGTGACATAGTTCCACACACAAAATCGCACGTGTTAAACCTCCTACAACTAATTGAGATTAACCTAACAGTTAGTGTGTTTAACCTTTACATGCAGGGTATTTTTATGCATATTGCCGTCTTCTGTTTTTTTTTCTCTTCAAAGTAATCTTTTTCGAGATATTCTTTCAGGTCAAACATTATGGATTCAGATCCGGCCTACAAATGTTTTTTCGTCGGCCTGATCTGGGTCCAAAATGTTTGCAAAGTTCACTGGTAGACAAATGGTAGAGTAGGAGTGGTTTGTCGATAAGGTGAATTGGCATACTGGGTTTCGTAAGCAGTTCAAAACCTACTCTATACTACAGACCGGCAAATCTTAAATGTATTGGCAACGTTAGCATTTTGTGTTTCGGTTCATTTAAAAAGTCGTTTTACCCCACCCACTTTATTTTGCTTTTCATCACTCTGTTGACTATGTTCCATAATGCTTGAAATTTTGCAAATGTCCGCAAATATACTACTTATTTTTTTAAAGCTGCATAGTCTGTAACTTTTGATCTTTTAAATTTGAACTAATGTTTCTATTTTTCAAGAACACAGTAAAAATTACTAAAATTTGGGGATTGATTTTACCAATTTCGTAAATCTTGACAAATTATCAGTATCAAAACAACAGCATTTATGTTAAAATTAACTGTTTATAATTATTGGTGGGACGCAAATAATTACCAACAAGAGAAAAACACACCTGTTGTTTTAAGATAATTCACTTTCCCGTGCAGTTTTCAGCTATTGTGAACAGATTTATTGTGAAAACATAACTAAATTCTACTTTTACAAATGATTTAAAAATAAAATAAAAAACAATCGAAAAATGTTCATAGTTGCAGACTTAGTCTCTTTAAAGGTCGCATGACATTGTATCAGAAGATAAATAGATTTCGAGTCCGGTGTGATGTGTGCAAGGCGTTAATGGGCCTCGTCGCGAGAAAACCTGTCTTCGGGGTGTCCGACAAAGCGAGTTTCATACCAGTCTCCCCAGCTACAGAGACTAGCTAGAAGATTGAAATTTCATTAGAAGCAAGTTTACATATGATACTTTCCAAAAAGCGAATAACAAAGGCGCTGATCAGACTGCACGGATGCGCAGGCTGGTCTGCGCCTGTGTTGTTCGCAGACCCCCGAAGACAGGTTTTCTCGCGTTGCGGCCCTAATTATAAAAGCAGTTGAGCTGGCTTTGAACTCATTATGGTTGAATAGCTGTTGTGTTTTTTTGTTGTTGTTGTTTTATTCTTTACGTCCCATCATCAATCTTTCAGTTATACAAGGACGGGTCTTCCTGTGTCGTACCAGTACTTAGCAAGCATTTATGTGTCTTGCTCAAGGACACAACGCAGTGAGACCGGTGAAGCTCGAACCCGCGGCCCCTCGGTCTCGAGTCAAGCACTCTACCACTGAGCCACAGCACTCCCAGCTGTGTGTGTAACGGTTATGGATACTTTGCTGGTTCGAGCGTTGTGTTCTTGATGAAGACACATTAATCATTGCTTAGTACTGGTTCAACACAGAAAGGCCCGTCCCAACATAACTGAAAGATTGTTGACAGGGACTTAAAAATCAAACGAAACAAAACAAACGAATAAGTGCATTTCTTGGTCACAAGTTGTGCTATGGCGAAGTTGTGTTAGTGATTTCTGTCATAAACACACTTTTGTTTACTTTTGATTTCTGATTGGCATCAAAAGACTGTAAAAGAGTAGTATATGCAAAAACAATGTCCGGATCAGCCTGTGTATCCATTCAAGCAAAATCGATCATGTCCTTCGTTCCAATACAATTTGACGCGCAGTATTAACAAGACATAAGACATAAAAACTGAAATCGAGATAGCTTTGTCTGTATATCTAAATGGGAATTTCCGTTGACTCGGTTACTATATGAGCCCAGTCGCGAGAGAACCCGTCTTTAAGGTTTACGACAATGTTAGTCTCAAACCAGCCTGCTCAGCGTCACAGACTAGCTATAATACTGAAAGTTTGCACGTAACGAGGTAAGCTATTATTTTTTTTCCCATAGCGAACTTTGGACTGCTGGTCTGCGCCTTTTGTGTTTGTATAAACAAAATCAGGTTTTCTCGCGACTTGGCGTGCAACATATATATTATATGTATAAATCGGTTATGTAAGTAAGAATCATTCTTTATTTCAAGAATGGGTGCGTCTTTCTTTCTGAATTAATGGAATAAGGTAAAGTTACTTTAGCTTCTTCATTTCACGACATGAGATTTCCAATAATGTGGTATGTGCGACCAGCAAAGCCTCAGATCAGCCTGCGCATATGCGCAGTCTGATCAGAGCCTTTGCTAGTCGCTTGAATATTCATTGACTGTTAAGCTACTGAGCGAGGATCATTTGGAGAAAATAAGCTAAAAACGAGGCTGCAAAGGCTCGTCTGAGTCCACAATTGTCAAAATTCCACACTGATGGAAATCACATGTCACGGCTCAAATGTAATCTTGGCCAGTGCACAAGACTTCTGTATTTATTGCATCATCGAGCAGCTAAGGCTTATGCAAGTCTGCGCATATGCGCAGACTGGCCAGGGCCTTCGCTGCATGCATACACAAGGTATGTATAAAGACATAAATAGTAACTTAATAATAGTGTTGTTTGTATAGATATACCACGACTTAAGTTATATTTCTAATTTAAAATATTGATGCGGAACGCAAAAAATGAGGCAGCTGGACTGGAACGTGTATGATTGTCAAATATTTGATAGTAAATATTAATAAATGCCTGAACCCCTTTTTTCTAGGTTTGTTTATATTATTGTAAATAAGGTCACGCTTCAAAGCCTCTCGCTGATCTGTAATACATGTATTATTAAACAAGGTACTAAATTTAAATTCATAAGTATATCTCATACAGTTATTGAAAGTTATAAAGGTCTGGATGTTTACCTTACGTCACTGTCACAGTTCATAGTTCCTACTATATTAACTATAGTTCGATTCGAACATCGATAATCGCTACTATAGTCCTTCTAGACATCAACGGTGGGTCAGAGCACCGTTACTCTAGTAGATTGTCTGGTTCCCTTCTCTAGCCCTATCTAGCAAGAAGGGTTCAAGATCTGTCAGTAGCCTAAAAATAGTTTGTTTTAGATAATAAATACTCGCTGTGCTCTATTTGCGGTCCTACGTATTCGTTATTATTAATAAGAGTTGGTCGTGCAGTATATGAACATCATTAAAGGAGGCATGCAAGGCTATTCATATTGTTTACTTGGCAACCAACTAAAGTTCCAACTGCAGCCGTTCGGAAGTAAACGTGCGCGCACAACTATTACGTAATAACTTAAGTAGGAACTTAAATCGATTCGAAGTAGGCCACTGTCATAAACTGGTTATATGGAAAAGGAATTTGAATTGTGATTATATTTTGTTTTTCAAGGCTAGTTTATAAATGTACTTGTCACCAGTTGTAATATTGCTCGGACCAACCTTAGCTGGATACGTCAGCATGAGTGTTTTAAAGAGGTATTTGCGCATATGCGATAAGTACCAAAGTTGTATATGTAAAATAATTTTAGCAATTGTTTTTTTATATGTTAGGTCAGGCGGTCATCCACTTCAGATCTCAATTTCATTTTTTGTCATTAAGATTCAAACAAAATACAAAATGAGCCGCTGCATGAGATTTCCAACAATATGGTATGTGCGACCAGCAAAGCCTCAGCAAGTCGCTTGAGTATTCTATGATTGTTAAGCTACTGACTGAATGTAATAGCCGATATATTTAGACGAGTTACACAACGCGTACATGTTATACGGGGTGGTGTGCCGTCGCGGATACTTTACCTATATTCTGGTTATAAGGGGTGTGAGCTACCTGTGAACAAAGCCTTTGTCGCCTATGGCATGACCTTTTGAGCTTAAATGCATGCTTTACTAATATGCACCACTGCTCCAGGTATGTACATATTTCCTAATACAAAACTATGGAATACAATATGTACATACCTGGAACAATAATATATATAAAATATATTAAATATCAGCTCCACAGAAAGTATAGAACTTATCTGTTCAAGGTCTTTATGGCAAGTGCACCCCTTATAACCAGTATCTGCGACAGCGCACCACCCCGTATAACATGTACGCGTTGGGTAACTCACCTAAATATATCGGCTATAACATACTTCCTTGCTTTATGAAATGGCGTCCCGACATTTACTTATAAAAAATTTGCCCTCTGGTGGGATGTGAAACGCGTTACATATCTTAGATAGTTTTACAACGACAAAAACCACAATAATAATAATAATAATAATAATAATGATAATAATAACGATAATAATAATGAATTTCAAGCTTCAGAAGAGCATGACTAGAGCCCATGCATAATTGGCGTGGCTGAAACCAATCTACTTTTTAGTAATAAAAGACCATATCATCTGACACATATAATGTTAAGATTTATAATCTGAACATATAATTAACTACTATAGCAGCCTTACTGCTATCAATTCATATAAAATGTTAAAAATAGAACAATCACACTAATGGAATGTACAGATTAATAGACAATACCACTCCTCACCAAAAGCATGAATTTACTCCACGTCAAACGCACAGGCAGAAAACTTCTGTCAGCTCAATTCCTTATCATGAAGCCTCTTGCCAGTTTGGCATAGATAAATTCAAACAATAATAAAGAACGATATTTGCAAAGGCTGGTTATCAGGATTTTTTTTCTAAACATGCAATATTTAGTCTGCATATATTAATAGCTGATATCAATCCCCATCACAAGCATGAATCTAGTCCACGTCAAACGCACAGGCAGAAAACTTCTGTCAGCCCAATTGCTTATCAGGAAGCCTTTTGCCAGCTTGGCGTAGAGAAATCCGCACAATAATAGAGAAAGATATTTCAAGAGGCTGGATATTGGGGACTTATTGAAACATGCCAAATCCCATTATAATAGTCAATAGACTATTTATAGACTGACATTACCAACCTTTCACAATCCATGATATCTACACCCTGCCAAGCAAACTGGCGTCCCGACAGTTATAATGAGAAAAAAAACACTCATATATCAGGACACTCTCTCAGAATCATTATAGGAATGAGATTTTATTTTTTGGTTTTTATCGATGTGTAAACTCCGGCGAATCACTCTAAAATTGAATAAAGCCCAAAGGGCTTTATGTTAAATTTGTGAGTGATTGGCCGGAGTTTACACATCGATAAAAACCAAAAAATTAAATTTCATTCCTTATAATTCCAACTTTGGAACAAAACAGCACATTTGTAAAAGGTTGTTGACAACATTTCAAATTTAAAAGCCCACTGAAGGAAAATAGTTCGTAACCGCTCGTTACCGCTGTCTTTGAAAGATTGGGCAGTCATCTTGAAAATTATCTCACTATGTTATGCTAGATAATAATTAAAATTGCACTTTATTTGAAGCGAGTATATGAGTATGAGCTCAAAAACAACTCCATTTAGCTTGGTTTTCTTTAGCTTGCTGGGCTCATTGAAGAGCATTTAGATTAAGGCCCTTCCAGTCCACGGAATGACAGGTTTTAAAAAGCACAAGTTTACCTTCACAAGCCCCTGCCTAAAATCCCAACATTAGGAGGCCCTAAGCTTTAACCTAAAAAGTTCGTTTTCACGCTGTCAAACTGTATTGAAATATTTCGTTGTTGATGTAGCCATTGTTTTGATGCCGATTCTCTTCGATGACGTGACTGTGTTAAGTGACGTCACATAGCCACGTCATCGGGTTCATTTCTTAGAGTTCCTCCTGTTGCTTTGAAGATGCAGCCTCATGCGGTGTTAGGGTTTCAAATGAGCTCTCGACATGTTTAACTATATTTAAACTGGTGAATGTTTTATCTCGGACACAACAATAGGGTACCCTACTTGTCACTTGTGTTCGAAGTTTTATGTACAGTTCGTTATTAGCACTGTGAAATCAAGGCAGATAACAAATATTCATACGCACGGGTTTTTATTGAAGTGTAAAAAACATTTAATTTTACCAACGGACCAATCAAATTCGCCGAAAAAACGATAAAAACATTGAGTTGGAATTATATATGATATGCAGTTAACAGTATACATATTAACTGTCTGAATTAACATATGAACATTTAAAACAATATAGCATGCGTATTGACAGATCTATCTTGAATATACATACAAACCCGAAAGTATAGGTAGTTCACTGTGTCTGGGCAGATGGCTGTAAATCAAACATGAATATTATTGACTACACAATTCTGGACAAAAAATAACTTATAATGTAGGAAACATTATCTGCAACCACCCAACGAAAATTATTACATCTTATGATCAGCACATAGTACGCACCATACTTACCACATCAACACAAAAGTCTTACACCAAGAGGTTGACATAGAACTGAAAACTCATTGGTATAGCAGACAGATATGGCTATAAGAGCTACCCCTTGCCAGCTTCCAAGTGATTGGGCTGTATCCCTACCAGACATGTAACCAACAAGTGCAACACCACAACCAGACCTGACTACCATATGCAATGAATTTAAAATTGTGCAAGGACTCCTGTCGTCCAAAGTCTTGGTGTCAAACTTCTGGCTAAGAACACACTATAAACACATTGGGTTTTATGTAAAATCAATTACTCAAACATGTCCTGGTAATGCCACAACACTGACTAAATAGGTGAAAACAGTTATTTCTCATGATTCACAACGCCATTCGATAGCGTCAGTAAAATAGATTGTCTCCTAAAACGTATAAAAACTGACAAAATATTACAACATGATGAATGGAGACAAGCCTATGGGATATGGACTGGACTATAGGATAGGCTATAGGAAACATAAAAAGTATACTACCTATGATTCAAATTAAAACAGTATAATGATGATGTAATTAAAACTCTGCAAAATTTTCTGTATCACATATTCAACACATGTATATAAATATATATATATATATATATATATATATATATATATATATATATATATATATATATATATATATATATATATATATATATATATATATATATATATATATATATATATATATATATATATATATATATATATTCTTATATATATATATCGAGGTTTCTTTTAACTGGATGTTTTATATATATATATATATATATATATATATCACAGATATATGCCCTCATTCTGGTTTACCATGAAGGTGTGAGGTCTCATGCCAATCTGCCAGTGTCCAGAGTGCATCCACTGTGGTGCTCTTCTATTTCTCTGGCTCCTTAGCCCATCCCTTGCTACTGGTGATTGGTATTGTCGTGTTACTGTCCTACTAGATGGTGCAACTGATCGGCTAGCAGGAGCTTGCTTTCCTGATTTTGCTTTACATGGTGGTGACCTCTTTTGGGGAATAATATAAATGAGGATCGCAGGCTGTTCCCCTGTCTGTTCTTCATCTTCATCAGCAGAGCTGTCAGTTGATGAGTCAGTGAAGGTCTCCTCCTGAACAACATAAGCAGGCTTCTTTGGTTTGCTAGGCCCTTCCTCTAATGAGCTAGGTAGGGCGTTGAAAGGCAGAAGCATATTATGATGAAGGGGTTTTGGCTCGCTGGTTGAGTTCTCTTTCTTGACCATATACAAGGGTATGTCTGGCATGGGTTGGCTGATGACCACATATGGAGTTGATTCCCAGATTTCTGCCAGTTTGTGCTTACCTTTAATACCTACCTTTTTGACAAGAACTCAATCTCCAGCTTATAAGACTGAGTGTCTTATCCCTTTATCATAATAATGCTTGTACTTTTCACCCTTATGAGTAGCCTCTTCACTAGCACACTTATATGCATCAGATAGGCGGTTCTTGAGCTTGTCTGCATAATTCTGGTGGGACTTCCTTTCCTCGGAAGATCGAATGCCCAGAAAAGCATCTATGGCCAAACAGGGATGACGCCCAAACATGAGGTAAAATGGTGAGAAACCGGTGTTTTCATGCATAGCTGCATTATAAGCATGTGTCAAAGTTGGCACATGTGACTTCCAATCAGACTTTTGTTTCTCACTCATTGTCCCCAGCATGTTCAGAAGCGTTCTGTTGAATCGCTCAACCATCCCTTTTCCCATTGGATGATAGGGTGCGGTTCGAGATTTCTGTATGCCAGCGATGTTAGAAGCTTTCAGAACTTTGGATTCAAAGTTAGCCCCTTTGTCACTATGCAACCTCGCTGGAGAGCCGTAATGCACAAAGAAATTCTCGAACAGGACCTCAGCTGTTGTTAAGCTGTTTGGTTTCTGGTTGGAATAGCCTGTGCATAACGACTAAAGTGATCTGTGATCACCAGAATATTCTTGAAGCCACCCTTCGATCTCTCCAAAGAAAGATAGTCTATGCAGACAAGCTCCATTCGTGCAGACGATGTAATATTCACCAAATGTGCTGACTTTACTTGAGGAGCCTTCCTACAGGTACAACGACCACATTTTTGTACATAATTCCGGATGAACTGATTCATGCGGGGCCAGAAATATCTCCCTTTAATCAGTGATGCTGTACGGTCACGCCCCTGATGGCCTAAGTCATCATGGTATGACTTAAGAACAACTTCAAGAAATGCTACTGGCAGAACAAGCCTATTGACCTCTTCTCCATTAATGCTTTCTGACTTATAAAGGACACCATCCTTGAATGAATATTTATCCCAGTCTGGCAGGTATCCCAAATCTATATTGTTGGTTTTAGCCTGCTGTGGACTAGGATGATATCCTTCAAGAAGGGCGCCCATTACATAGCTAATATCAGAATAATCAGCTTGTGCTTTCTGCCAGTCTTGAGCTGTGAGAGCTGTTGAAAGTAAAACATTATCTGGCACGCTTGTCACTGCTTTCTCGACTACATCAGGCACTTCATTTGGAGGCATCAGGCTGTCAACAAAGGGTTCAAGGTAATAAATTATTGACATAGATTGACAGATGGCTTTCAAAACCTCAGGAAAGACTGTTGTTGTATCTTCTGTGTTATTTATCCTAGATAACCCATCTGCACCACCATTTGGAGTCTCTAAGCTTAAAAGGAGGCTGCAGAGGCTTGTCCGAGTCTACACTTGTCAAAATGTCAAATTGTTGGAAATCACATGCTGCCGCTCAAATAAGATGTGAAACAGATCATTTGACAAGAATTTCCATTTTGAAAAAAATGCATAATTACCAAACGCAGTGGCCGTGCTAAAGTGGCGTTAGGTTTTAAAACTAGCCGGTACCTTGGGCATTTCATTCATAGGGGGAATCCAAAACCATTTTCAAACGATTGTTTGGTCACTTAAAGCCAAAAAAGCACAGCAATGGCTGCAATTTGCTGAACTTTCTTCGAGAAAAGAAGGACCAAGTTTTCATAATTCGACGTTTTCATTAATGCTTTTACGTTATCGCCTTTAAAGGGTGTTTGTAGTCGGTAATTCTTAAACCACATTAATGATACAATAATTAATGTAGATTTGTTCTTGATTTTTGTTGTTGTCGTTTTGTTTTGTCTGCTTGTTTTCTTTGAAGGATTGGAATTATCGGTGATGAAAATTTGTTGGGTTATGAATGTTGGAGTGAAATTCAGAATTATAGCTTGCACTGACTTAATTAAAATGTTTTTCATAATCCAGTGCTTCCTTAAAATCTAAATTTTCATTCTTATATTTACTTTTTGTATTATATGTCACGAAACACTTTCGTTCTAAAAAAATACCTTTCACAAAGGTAAGCATAGTGCTACCTAGGTGACATAATCGTAGGTTGTTTATTGAGCTACAATTCTATTTCTCGAAGAAAATTTTGCATATGTGGACATTGGAAGCTATGAACAAATATTGGATTATTATTATTATTATTATAATTATTATTATTATTGGAGAAACCAGTAACTATTTGTTGAATCGTGATTTTTAGAGGCCGACGCTGCACGCAAAGCTCCTTTATAAATCTCAATCGGGACTGCCTCGGTCAATCCCGTGGATTTCCGTAGAATCAGAACTCGGATGTACATCAAGGATCTACTTTGATAACGTGACGCTGACGTCACATACCGCGACACAACGTCACAGAAACTTTGCCAACACAATAAGTGTTATTGCCGAAAAACAAATGGTTATAAATGAAGTTTATGTTGTTCAATAAAATATCGCTATTGAATGATAAAACTTTTCGGGTAATAATCAAAATAATGGATTTTGATAGGGCTGGACCCAAATGCTACAGTACATAGAGGGTATTTACTTTTTTGAGGTGAATACCAAATATATTTCATCGAGCGTGCTGAAAACATCCGAATTTTCACGAGTGCGCAGTACGAGTGAAAATTTAGATGTGTTCAACTCACGAGATGACATATATTTGGTATTTACTGAGAAAAGTAAATTTTCTTTTTATTCTATACTTTTTAGAAGGCTTACGGTTAATCAATTAACAATGCTTCAAGCCGAATCAAAATAATATAAAAGAAGACAAAGGAGTATTTGTGACAGAATAGCTGGATCAATCCATAGTCATCAGGACAGTTTAATACAGATCAAAAGAAAATTTATTCAGCGTGAACGTGCGAGACAAGTGGCGTCAGAAGTTACATCATAAATGGTTGATGATGTTACGTAACATAGGTTACATGCATTGCCTCACTCACTGAAGCGGGAGGTGCTGAAAATGCAAAATTGAAAAATTTCAGCAAATAGGAATTATTTTGGTACCAAAATGTTCCTCATGTTCTAACTAAGAAAATGCCTTTCCACACTTGATGTTTTTGTTCACAAATAAGAAAGTTATAGGCGTTTGAACTTTCGAAGTGAGTTGCATAAAGTGAATGAAAAGTCAGAGGTAATCAAAAAAAGTGATATCAATCACTAGTGAAAATATACGGTGATATCATCACTAGTGATTGATATCGGTGACAATACCATTTTTATTTGTTTAGATATGCTTTGATTTCAATGCTAAGTATGATATAATATTTTTACAAAATGGAGCTTTTTTCGTACATAGTACTACGCGTAACGCGCCTTATGTAGACCCGAGGCTTGATTCGATTCTCGAATTGTGCTGAACTTTACCGATTGTTATAAATCTGCTTCATGTAATTTCAGTGCAGCAAGTCATTGAAGAATCCAGCAACTCAGATCTACTTTTTCATTTTAAAGGGAGACACATCTCTGAGTATCTGAAATCTCAAACCTATTTTCTTTAGAGTCAAATGGAATATACGAGTTCTGTCGTGGTATCAGCCAGTAAAACTGACAAAACAACGACAACGGTTTTTAAATTCGACATGGACAACCAGCAACGTTCGGACAGCCTCAAATCCCCCTCAAACCCGAAATCATGGCTCAGTGCTAGTTGGGTGTCTTTGAAGTCTCTCTCACGAAATAAATCACCAGGTCCAACAATCAACTACCCAGAAAAAGGCGTTGATCATCTCGAATCTCCTATATCCACTGTCAATGTCACCAAGGGTTCCAAGTTTCTAAGTCAGTTGTCTGATAAAAATCGCAGACGGGCCTGGACCATGGATTCTAAACGTACGCGTCCGCCTCAGTCATCTAAACTAAAGCTTGAAGTACGGACCTTTGGTTCTGATGGGGATTTATCGAAACACCCGAAAATTCACTTGCATTGTAAATATAAAGAAAAATTACCTTTAGATAAAGAAATTAGCTGCTTTTCGCGAGATCCGTTTCGCAGATCAGTACGAAGTAATGTTGAGTACAGGAGACGGTCCGAGGATAGTATTGTTTGTTTTAATAGAGACCTTAATCGCAGAAAGTCATCTGATGAACAGGTCCAGCATGGAATTGTGCGACCAAGTTCACGGAACTTTTTCTGTTTCAAAAAACAAGATGAAGTAGCTGAACTGGACGAACAGGGCACAACAAAACCAATCATCCGTGACAGTTCTTTTGAATATTTCACAAGCAGTCTTGAATCTATCTCAGAAGGCGGGCTGCCATTTCTTGAAAATCTGAAGAACGGGATACATATTGGTGGTCTGTCATCCATGTTTGACATGAATAAAGCCCCTAGTGATCTAGGATCCATCAAGATGAGATTTCAGTACTTCAATAAAACAGGCCGCTTCCATGTCTCTCTTATCAAAGGAGCTAATATTGGTAATGGTACGGACGGTGAATTAAACATGTATGTAAAAGTTACGCTCATGCCAGGTAAACTTCAACAGATGAGAGGAGATGGTTTCCACGACACCACGAATCCAGTCTTCTACGAATCATTTAATTTCAGACGAATCAAGCTTGACGACTTACTTGATAAAATATTGAGGGTGAGATTTTATAATAAGCGGGGCTTATTTTCACATACGCTACTTGGTGAAGCAGTAGTTCCTTTGTTTAACTACGACCTGACAGCTGAAACTGTCACATGGCGCCACCTGAAGCGATGTTGCGGACAAAGTGTAAGTATTTTGGGGAAAAAACTCTTTTTAACTCTTAAAGCGCCAATCACAACAAAAGTCGTCTGCTTTTTCGTCTGCTGAAATGTTTAAGAAGCCTCTACGGCAAACAGTGTGGACCCAGATCAGACTGCTCCGATAGGAGCAGTCTGGTCTGGGTCCACGCTGTTTCCTTCTATACCTAATTGGTCAGTAATGTTAGGCAATTATTTGCAGCAGACGACTTCCGTAGACGACATTTTCAGATGCATTTTTTTTCTTGGCGCTTTAAGAGTTAAAAGTAAAGAAAAAAGCAAAGACCAGGAATCGATACAATCAATCACAAGACACCATATGGGAAAGCGGCAAAACCCTTTTGTGCCAATGGAATTCCCCATTAAATTTGATACAGTTAAGTCATGGTGGTCCAATTTATATATTCAGGTTATAATTTTCAAACAAACATTGTATTTCTCTTTCTGAAGATTGATTTGAGCCGCGACATGCGATTCCCAACAATGTGGCATTTTTACAAAAGTAGACTCAGACGAGGCTGTGCTACATCCTTTTAAGCTTTGAAACTCCAAATGCTGTTCTGTCAGTAGCTTCATATTCATAGAATATTCAAGCGACTAGCAAAGGCTCTGATCACACTGCACATATGCGCAGGCTGGTCTGAGCCTTTGCTGGTCGCAAATACCACATTGTTGGAAATCTCAAGTCGCGGCTCATTTTGTCTTAGCAAACAGAGCAAACCCTGAAGAAATGGCGCTTTATGTGGCATATCATCTGATTCCTCGCTGTTTGCCAAAGTACCCGTTTGGAGTTGCTGGTCTTCAAAGTAAATCTAGCACACACACGCTTTCACTGAGTCCAAAATACACTGTTCAATCTGACAATTAATCCTGAAATGCTGTCTGGGTATGTGCTTGCATGAAAACAGGGCTTCCAACTTTACTCAGTTAATTTCAAAATTGAAACAAGTTGTGAGTTCATCAATGGCCGGGTTATGAGAATTAACCCTTTAAAGAGCAGGAACCCCTAAACGGGTACTTGGGCAAAAAGTGAAGACCCATATGAATAATGCGGCATTCAATCAGGGTCATTACTGTTTGCAAAGACAAAATCGATTTTCAAGGGAAGAAATATAAAGAGTTTTTTTAAAATTGTCACCCATGCCTTACAATGGACCATCCTGACTTTATTGCATATGGCTCTAATAAAGAAATGTTCATCGGTCTTACTAACTTGCTAACTGGGAAGTATGAGTCCGCATACAATACCATGCTAGTCCGAGTTGGCTCATCTTTGTCTTGTACCCTAAGGACACGTTCTGTCTACAACCCTTTTAACATCCAAATTAATGATATCGTAAAATTCTTAGTTAATATTAAACTTATAACGTATGTATATGGTATTGTTCAAAAAGCATGACAGCTTTTGAATGTCGACTCACGCAAAATTAAAAAAAAATTAAAATTGGGCAACTTACATTGTTTTTAATTTTCCAAATCGTATATGTATGTCAGTTGCACAAACATCACGGTGGTCATGTATTACAGTAATATGTGTCACCTAATCTAGTTGTTTAGGAATCTAATTTCATTGGCGTTATATTTGATAATGAAAACTCAGTTTTATAACCTATAATAAATATCTTAAGTCAGATTTTTATTCTTTTTTCTGAAAGGTATTATAATAGTCCATGAATTAAAAATAAATTTTCAAGATTTTCAATATCAGATTTTTTAATAAATGATTTATTCTAAAACAAATTCCATTTTTTGACGAATTGTCAAAATATATCATGCAGTACTTGTCACAGCATGGGATAACAAGTAAACATGCACATTTTCTTAAAAGTTTGAGGTCATGGCAGTAATTTAAGTTAAAAGAAAGAAGCTGGCTGAAGATTACAACCGTTTTAGCTCGATAATTAGGACTAGTGTTATTATTTTATATTTCTAGAAAATTGGTCAAATGCTGTAAACTTCAATATGAGATTCTGAAAAAATAAGCATGGTGACATATCCTTTTTATTTTATAAATGGATAGCCCATGCATAAAACAAACTGTATGCAAAGTATTGAAAATATTTCAATATGGGAAGTATTTAGTAGCATATGTCCTTAAGTTGCACCTTTTTAGTTGCGGACACTACAATTCTGTTAAATATATTATAGGTATTTATCAAAATTTTGGGCCATGAACTGTGTTGTGTTTACGTACATATCTGATTCCTATAGAAATGTGAGATAAAGTACTCAAATGATGAATGTGTACTGAAATTGATCAAAAGCAAGCAATAACATAAACAGCTGGGAATGAAATAATGTCTTAATATAAACAATTAAACACTGAGTTAGGTGAAAACAGTTTATGACTAGTTACTGATAAAAGGATGAAGTAAATTTTGTTGGTAAGTTAAGGAGAGTTATTCCATTAAATGCTTATGGTGTTTTGTCAGTTCCGTTGCGGACACTAAAGTAAGATTCAAATAAATCAACTGTTGGTTATAATGGTTTGGTTGGTTTACAAAGATTAAGGGCATCATTACAAAATGCTAAAAACTGCATATATCTTTTAAAAGCTCTTTATTGCGAGACATTTTTTCTGTGTGAACAAAAATTGCTTTTTATCAAGGAGACGGATACCTTTGGCCACATTGTTGCATGAACAATTTATACATCTCACATAGATCACTTTACGCATCAACATACAGCTTTTGAGCAATCCACAGCATGCTTATCAGTCTTTTTAGAGTTACTCCTGGTTTAATACCACTTGCAATTTTGTGACACGCTGAGTGGACTTAAGAAAAAAAATAGTAGCATGAAAGTAAACTACAATTATCCTACTACAATATTAAGAAGTATTTTCGCCCAAATGTACAATTTTCTGGTAGAAAAGCATATAATCACATTTTTCGCTTATGAACTTTAAATACATATCATTTGGGTTATAACAAAAATTGTTTTTATCAAGGAGACGGATACCTTTGGCCGCATTGTTGTATGAGTAATTTATACATCTCACATAGCTCACTTTACACCCCAACATACAGCATTTGAGGACTTTAGTTATAATGACCCTACCACAGAATACTGCATATGCACGTGGTAGTGAATACGTCATCTTTACCTATTTATAAGAAATATAGAATATATGCAGCTTTGAAACCTCAGTATGAACCGTATGTATCTTAAGTTTATTTATCTGGTATTTAATGTTAGAAATGATATTCAATCTAAATATCATTCCATTGTTTTTCTGTAAATTATGTACAATAAGATAGAACAACCACTATAAAATGGATAGGTTCCTAATGTGCACTTCATTGTGAAACTGCCGATCTGCAAATATCAAGCCAAAAATATTGAGACCCATTTTACACCAAACATTCCAGCTTGGTGTTTCAACAACATGAATTCCTCCTTCATAGGCCTTGAGCTGGCTATAGACCCCCCTCTCCCCCAGGGGGAATTTTGTACACTATGATTTTCTGAAACTACATTATATAAGACACAAAATAAAAGATGTTAGCCCTCTGAGAGTGGCAGCGTTAACGTGTAACAGCACGTTATATACGTTACCCCCCCCCAAAAAAAAATAGCATTAAACGTCCCTGATAATGTCTCAACCATGACATGTTCGTACATATATGCATGCTGACACAGGTTTATTAACTTCTTACAACACAGTTACATATTTTTAGTATCAATTTTATAAATGTCTTCAGTAGTTACCGTTGTATACGTTACTTAGTGTTTCCTGCGTTATTTCCGAGTATCAGTATGGTATTTAGTGACTATACGTGTGTTACATCTGCCACAGAATATAGTAACTCTATAAGGCTGCTACTTAAATGATTTAAAGTTCTTTATTATGGTCGCTTACACTATTTTTCAGGTCCATGTTATGTATGTTACCTTCAAAATAGCATTAAACATTTAAGTTAATGTCTCTAACAAGCCCTGTTTATACTTATTTGCATGCTTGCACAGGTTTATGTACTTCTTTTAACAAGGTTTACCTATTTTAAGTATGCCTTTAATAAATGCCTTGAGCTTTAACTGTTATATGTGTTACCAAAGAATACATAAGTTATTCTGAGTATCTGTATAGAAGTTATTGACAATACATGTATAAAATCTGTCAGAGTATTTTGAAAATTTATAAGGCTGAAATAAATTGAAGTTCCTTATTAATTTATGGTGACTTAAACTAATAATATAATGTGATCTATCAACCTTAGCTGTTTGCTTACATAAACAGTATAGATACCATGCATTCAAATCAGAAGTTCTGAAAGACAGTCACTGTGAAACAGCTCAGTTCTGGGCAAGGTATATGGATATGATTCAGATGGTGTTGACACTGATAAGGGCTACAAGGAAAACAACTTTGAATTGCATGTCATCTCTATTTATATGCCTTGTTCCCAATGTTCATTGCAAACGATCACCACAACTACGCACAATATGTACCTGTGTAACTGATAACACTCATAAATTTGATACACATCGCAGATGCAAAGAACTTCTCCAACAAAATGGGTTTAGTGTTCCACAACCATTGGCTCTTTGCTTGAGAAATGCTTTTGACATAACTATCAGGCAAACAATAAAGAGGTATTATAGGCTGATGAAATATTCAATCTGCTCAGATGCAAAGTAGAATGAGTACTAGAGGCAGTTTCAGGCTTCACCAATCCTTTTAGTTCTAGTTTTGAAGACAATAAACTGTACTTTTTGTCTTTCAGTGTGCCTGCTAAGCCGGGCATAGCTAAGGATCTTATTGAGGCTGATGACATTGGCAGGGAGGCTGTTGCAGACTCCATTGACTCACTTTTAGTTTAAAAAAATCTGTCTTTCACATCCCCCCTAAAATGCTACAAGCTTATAAAGTTTTGATGCTTGCGAGGTCAAGCAAGAAAAAATTGCCCAATTTACAAAACGTAAACAGCCACATGCGAGCTTAAAGGAGGGTCTTTGGTCAGCATGACCTTCTTTCTATTGGACATAATGTTGAGCTTGAGTTGACACTGCCATTCCTTCTGGGACCTGTACCATGGTCATTGTCAACTTCTGATAGAATTTCCACCAAAAGTGACAAGTCCAAACTTCAGCATGGCTTGCAATCAAACATTAAACCAGATTAGATTGGCCATGAAGTGCTGCACATAACGTTGATGTTAATGTCGTAACTACAGAGCATAATAGCTTTTCCTGTCACATTCATGGATCTGATGGCACCAGTATTCAACCAGGCACTAAAGGCAGGGCATGTTGGTTTTGACACTGATACATATATACAATGTATAAGCGGCAGTCTATAGTCTTACAAACATTCTCGCAGAGGATAACCTGGGTGTTTTGCTCAACAATGGTGTATGCAACAAAAGGTGCACCTTCTGAATGTTAACAGCATTGGCCAGAATATGGGGAAGAGATCTACAGTTATACACTGTTGAACAGATTGTGACACTACCAATGTGCCGATGTGTTAGTACCATGGAAAGGTTATTCCTATCAAACTGACAGAGAACCCCTCCCCCACTAGTTCATCAACATTCTAAGAAGGGTAGAAAAACAAATGCTCTAGGCACTCATCAGTGATATGAAGCCTTAACATGTGCTATTTATGTAATTGTGAATAAGCTGCAGTACAACATGTTTCTGAAAAAAGTACCTAAGTCATACTCACATACTGACTATTTCAAATGGCATGAACATGAGCTTACCTCCACCCTGCTTTTCTGTCCTTAAAATGTACATACAAAGATTGAACTATCAAGTCTTTCCCATGAAAAGAAGTGAGGCGTTCCAGATATAGACAAAATGTGTGGAAAATAAATGGGAAGGAAATTGAGTACCTCTGGGTGAAAGAAATCTTAATTGTACCCTAACAAAAGAGCCACAGAATTATATTTCACATTTTGTTTGATATGGGGTTACCATGTTCAAAACTCAACAACTCAAACCTTATAAAAGATAGAAACATACTATTTGCAGTTTCCAAAAGGTACATAAACATTCTTTAATACAAAATGAGTAGTAAGCACATTCACATTAAAAAATATCAAACTATATTAGTTTCATAAATCATTTATATAGGAATAATGGAAAAAGTAACATACGTAACACTTTGGGCTGCATATTTGTTTTCAAAGGTCCATATCTGTGATGAAAAATAGCCTACTTGGATGATATAGTCAATTTGGAAATCTTACCTTATGGTTTGCACTTTTCAGAAGTCATTTACTAAAATTATCAAAGATGTTGATGGGTAATATATGTAATTGGCTGTTACAGGGTAATGGTGCCATTGCCAGAGTGCTGGCATATTGCAAAATCCTTGCAAGATAAATCTGATAGAGGAGTAATAAGTTGTTTAGGAAAATTCTTTACAACCCTTGGATAAAATATGAAGATTTGCTCAAGAACTTCTACCTGATGGGTTTTCTTTGATCTTTTAAGTTGTTTCTAGCACATTGCACTGAATGTTACAAACTTTCCATGAGTATTATGTCAACTATATTTGAAGTCTCTATAAAAGAAAAGAGAGTTTATGTAGTTTATATTCTGAGTTACTTCCTAAGCAAATGAGCCAGAGTAAAAAGAAGTACACATGGACCTGTGCCAGCATGCAAATAAGTACAAGCAGGTCGTGTTGGAGACCATATCTTGAATGTTTAATGGTATTCAGAGAGTAACGTATGTAACCTGGGCTGTAAAATAGTGTAAGTCACCATATTAAGGAACTTTAATTCATTTGAATAGCAGCCTTATAAATTTACTATATTCACTGACAGATGTAATACATGTATAGTCAATAACTGCCATACTGATACTTGGAAATAACATATGAAACACTAAGTAACATATACAACGGCTAAAACTCAAGACATTTATAAAATAAATGCTAAAATTATGTAACTGTGCTATAAGAAGTTCTTAAACCTGTGCCAGACCTTTAAACAAGTGTGAATATGTCAGGTTGGAGACATTATCAGGAAAATTTAATGTTATTTTGCGGGTAACGTACGTAACATGATGTTACCCGCTAACGCTGCCACTCTCAGAGGGTTAACTAATTTCATTTTGTGGCTTATATAATGTAGTATCTGGAAATCATAGTGTACGAAATTCCCCCTGGGGGGAAGTGGGGTCTATAGCTAGCGCGAGGCCTGGAGAATTACATTTTATATTTTTCTGTGATATGGGGGTACCATGTTCATCATCTAATAACTCAAAAAGTATATAAGATAGAAACGTAACGCTTGCAGTTTTGAAAAGGTAAATAAAAATTCTTTAATGTAATACCAAATTAATGAACATAAACTGGTTTCAATAAAATTTAAGACAAACTATATTAGATGCATTTATCATTTGAAAGGCGGTTCAATGAAAAAATGTAACATACACTACATCGGGGGTGACTAAATTTGTTTTCAAATGTCATTATCTGTGGCCCAGTAATAGCTTATTTAGAAAATATAACCAATTTGGAAATCTTACCTTATCTTTTGCACTTTTCTGAAGTCTTAAAAAGAATTTTAATTATCAAATATTTTGTAGGGTAACGTATGTAACAGGCTGTTACAGCTTAACGCTGCCATTGTCAGAGGGCTAACATGTTGCAAAATCCTTGCAAGACATTGGGCTTCAAGAAAAATATGGTCTACAAAATTCCCCCTGGGGGGGGAGGTAAACCATATCCAGCCAGTGGCCTATCAGTTTTGGACCGATAGTGTTCATATTTGGTATAATGATTGCCTATGGAGAGTAGATATTAAAAGGTTATCCCAATCACCAATATGACCTGGGGTCAAAGGGTCAATGTCACATAAACGTAAAATCTGTCAAAATAGTAAGTGAGTATGATCAGGAAATACCACAGTCACAAACTGCAGACTACCCCATGGCACCGCGAGGAAGAGCCACTCAACCATCACGAGACACCAGGAAGACAAATTAAGCAAAGCATTCAGCTCTCTCTTCCCCATCAAGATGATGGCAACACTAGAAAGGACATAAAGTAACGTACAACAAAACATAGAACAATTACAGACTCCCACAGAAAACCCGAAATATGTCTCGTAACGCGAATTCCTCATTCATATTTTGATGAAGAAAGACGATATTAATGATTGCCTATGGGATGTACAGGGTGTCTAAAATAACGTGGACCTTTTTTTCAAATCGCTATAATTTGGGTATAAAATGTTAAAACCTGCTGATTTTTGTGTGAAACAAATGAATATCCCTTTCCTCTGTTAATGTTTAACTACCAACTTGCGCTTGATCATGAAGTGATGTCATGATGACATCATCATGCAATCATGACATCATTTCCTGTCGTCTGCAATTTTCTTGTTGTTAAAATAACTTCCAGTGAAAACTTCTTAGTGTGAGAGCATTCTCAGGCTCACATTTTAAGGAAACAAATATTTAAAGTGTCTCGGATAATAGAAATTCGTAAAATCATAAAGGAACTGAAAGTGTTAAAGCACACCAAGAGGTTTATCTGTAAGGAAAATAAGCAGGAAACTAAAGGAAAGGAGAGAATATTAGAAAAGACAGTATTCATAGGTATCTAAAATAATCCCTGGCCTTTTAAAGACAGAGGAAAACACTTTTAACAAAGAACAACAACAAAAACGCCTTATTTATGCAAAATCACACAAGCATTTGTCTCCAAATGTCCAGTTTTACCACGAACAGACCATTTAATTACCCAGTTCTTTGATTTAATCATTATTATTATTATCTGAGACACTTTAAATCCCTGTTCTCCTAAAATGTTAGGCTGAGAACGCTCTGACACTAAGGAGTTTTCGCTGGAAGCCATTTTAACAACAGCAAAAAATACGGACGACAGGAAATGATGTCATGATTACCTTATGATGTCACCAAGACGTCACTTCCTGTTGAAGTGCTATTCGGTTGTGAAACATCATCAGAGGAAAGGGATATCATTTTGCTTATGCCACAAAAAAACAAAAGTTTTCAACATCTTATACAAGAATAAAAGCAATTTAAAAAGAGGTCAACGTTTTAAGACACCATGTAAACGAGTGTTTTCAGATCACTGATATGTTCTTAGAGTCAAAGGTCAAGGTCATTGCAAATAAAATCTGCCTTACAGCTCGTTTACAAACTCCTCCGTCATTTTTGACTGATGGCGTTCGTTTTTGGCACAATAATTGCCTATGGAGTGTGTATATCCCTGACAATTCAGATCATTAATATGACCTTGGAAACAAAGGTCAATGTTACAATAACTTAAAGTACGTCGAAAACAGAATTATGGCTCGTAATGTGAACTCCTGATCATTTGTTGATATAGGATGTTCATAGTGAACACAATGATTGCCTATCTGTAGTAGATGACAACAGGTTTTTCAGATCACTGATCTGACCTTGGAGTCAAAGGTCAATGTCATGCTGATAAAATCTATCTTACATCACCCTTCACTTTTCGACTGAGGGTACTCTTATTTGGCACTATGATTGCCTATGCGATTTATATAGAGGATCTAACATGAGTGCTCATGTTTTATTGAATTTATTAAACGAGTTGGTAAAAAGAGATAAAATGCGAGGCTTGCCGAGCATTTTATCTCTTTTTCGCAACGAGTTTAATAATTTCAATAATAAAAGAGCACGAATGTTAGATTCTATTTATCATATGACATTAAGATTACTTTGAAATCTCATTTATGCCGTAAAAAACGTTATACGAGGGTCATCCAATAAAGAATGAGACTTTTTCTATAGCGCAGTGAATTTACATGCTAGGCTTATGAAATTTCTTTCAAAGCTAGCTCGTCTTTTTAGCTGTTCACATGTACCATATTCGACGTTTTACATTGATCCAAATTTTGTTGCTAGGCAACATTAGAAGACTGGGCAAGCATGCGTGGACGGCTCACTATAGGTGGTTACCATAGCAACAGATTAAGATGCATGGTTTATTTTTCTACTAGTACTTATATATGCTCATGCAATCTGTCTATAGCCAATAGGGGAAAGTAATGTTTCAGATTCTTAAGCCGTTACCATGGAAACAAAGCTTAAAAATCAAGTTTTCAAGAAATATCTGGTAGTTTCCCTGACCTCTTGACTTTAAAAGTTAATATCAAACAGTCGAAGGCAATTAAAGAGAACAAAGTTCTGTTCATGTATACTAAATAACAATAAGTTGCAGATAACGAAACATTTGGAGGGATTTCACCTACATAGTTACCATAGCAACACAAAGTAATGTGTTTATAAAAACTATCAAGTAAATCGGTTGCTAGGCAACTAAAATAAAGGATATGCATATTTGGTTCATCTTTTATAGCATTTAATGTAACACTAAGATTGTTTAGTAGAAGAAATAATATCAAGAGGTTATATTCTATCTATGAGTGAAAATAAAAGACTTTTAATAACCGTGGGTATTCAAAAAATAATGTAAACGTGGCCATGCGTCTTCAAGTCCTTCAACAAAACATCCCGTTACTATGGCAACTAATCAATCACAAACATATTGTTTATATTCATGAATTGCTTAGATGTCATACTATCATTATGGTGAATTTTAACTAAATACATACACAGGTTTTCATACTATGAAGAAAGTCTCATTCTTTATTGGATGACCCTCGTAGTTTTGTCATTATGTACGCAACGATGTTATGGACGTCATAACGTTTCCCGAAAATCGATAATCCACTAGTGGTTTACAGATTTATTGCATGGCGTTACTTCACTCCCAAACGCGACGTCATATGATAAATAACAATAAGCTATATAGATTACCAATATGACCATGGAGCCAAAAGTCAAGGTCACATTAATTCAAATTATGTCAAATGTATTATGGCTTCTAACGCAAATCCCTCATTTCTACGGGAGGCTGCTCTTGTTGGGCACACTGATTGCCTATGTGGTGTAGATGGCAATAGCTATTCAGATCAGTGATATGACCTTGGAGTCAAAGGTCAAGGTCACGGCTAATTATATCTTTCTTAAGGCTGGTAAAACAAACTCCTCTTTGATTTTTGGCCAACGGTGTTAATATTTGGCGCTATGACTGCCATTGAGATGTAGATATCAATAGGGTATTGAGATATCCAACATGTCCCATAAATGTTTACCAATATGGCTGCCAAAATGGCCATGTCGCCTGTCAGTTTGCTCTTGTGGAGACTAAGTCATTTAGCACCTAGATATTAATGATAACTTATTCGTTTTTAAATTAGGCTGTCCATATTTGGCAAAAAAAATGCCTATGGAAAGTAGATGACAATAGGCTTTTCAAATTACTGATACGACCTTGGAGTCAAAGGTCAATGTCACATACAATGAAATCTGCCTTACCTTAGGTGTTCATATTTAGCACAAAGGTTGCATCTAGGGTTTAGATAATAATAGGCTATTTAGATCACCAACATAACTCTGGAGTCAAAGGTCAAGATCACACATAATGAATGCAAGTCTCCAGCTTGTAACGCGAATTCCTTTTCATTTTTTACTGAGGGCGTTCATATTTAGCACATTGATTGTATCGAGAGTAGATAACAACAAAGATCTTGAAATACCGGTATTTTCCAAGGTCAAATATTCTTTAAAGTATTCTTATTGCTCGAAACGTGAATTCTTTCACTTTTGATGGATGGTGTTCTTATATGTTTAAGTTATAGATCATACATTACAATTATAAAGGAACGAGCGCAGCGAGTGAACCATTTAATTTCTTTATAATTCTAATATATGAGCCATGACCTACTTAAAATGTTCTCCTCCCCACCCCATTGAAAATAAGCTGCATTGACCACTTCATTGAATAACTTCATGATTTTACTTATTAATAATAGATATAACGCATATTGACAACGCATATTGGCCAAAAAAATAAATTTCTGTGCAAACCGATTGGTTGTGAAGCACGGGAATGGGCGGAGCAAACTATAAAGCACAATAATAGCTTATAGTTCCAATTCAGGCCAGCAGTAAGTATCTTGTTTAAAGTGTTTTACTCTTAAAAGCTCTCGTGGCCATTTTGTTCTGAGGAATAAATCAATTGCGAATACCATAAAGTGGAATTATATAAAATTTATTGAAGATGTCGTTAAAATTATTTTAGCTCTAGCGTCAATTTCGTTCATTGAAACGAAACCATAAGCTGACAATATTAGAAAATGATACTTTGGGCAGCATTTTGTGAAATTAGTTTAAATTTGGACAAGTGGTTTAGGAAGAGATATAGTTTTTCATAAAAGTTAAGGTACAACGAATGACGCATATTGGACGCCGGACAAAAATCTGTTCTCAAAAGCTCACCTTTAAGCATTTTATGCGCAGATGAGCCTTAAAGCAAACAGTGAAGACACAGATGAGAGGTTTCATCTCGATCTACTGTTTTTGCAGAGCCCTTATATAGAATATATCGATTTTGATTTGCTCAAAAGGCATTAAACCAGTAAATACCATTTTTTAAAACAGAAAATGCATTGAAAGCCACAAAACAAGAATAACATTAATTGTATGCGTATTACAGGGGTATGTTTATCCTCTAGTCGAGTTAGTTGCCACTAATACTGAATGTTTGTTTGTTTGTTTCGGAAGAAAGTAACGGGTATAAATGAGCCTCGACATGATATTTTCAACAATGTGGTATATGCGACCAGCAAAGTCTCAGATCAGCCGGCGCATACGCGCAGTCTGATCAGAGCCTTTGCTACTTGCTTGAATATCCTATGACTGTTAAGCGACTGACCGAACAGCCTTTGGAGTTTCTAAGCTTAAAAGGATACTGCGCAGGGTCGTCTAAGTCTACACTTGTGAAAACGCCAAATTTTTGGAAATCATATTTTGCTGCTCAAAGGCGTTCATTTTTTTATTGCAGGAACAGAGAGGAGAGATGGACAAGTATGACTTCGCTCTACTTGATTCTCAAGAAGACCATATGCCAGATCAAAAACCTACAAAGACATTATGTTGCTTAGATTAAACCCGGTATTCTACAAGACTATTTTTGTTACTGTAAAGGCGGCACCTGATTAATGCTTAGATAGGACTGGTCAACTTTAGACATGTTTAAAAGCTGAAAATGAGGTGTGATTTTATTCGAAGGTAACTGTATCATTGTACCAAAACACCTTAGTAAAGAGAGCAATTATTTAAACTCTAAAACGCCAGCAAAATAACTAAATTTGGAAGTGTCTGTTTATTGTTTAACATAAGTAAAAACGCAAACAGTGTGGAGCCAGATCAGACTGCTCCTATATATATTTAGGAGCAGTCTGATCTCGATCTACACTGTTTGTTCAGGAGGCTTCAAATGTTTCAGTAGACAACAAAAGCTAATAACTTTTTGTGATATGCGCTGTTAGGGTTAATACATGTGAGATCAGTGATATACGGTCAGGACTTTCATTAAATGCACGCACGTTTGCGCGGCACAAAAAGCTTATTATCTCTTTACCACATTATAAATAAAACCTGAGTTCCCTTCCTTAGCAGATGAAATAGCCGAATCACGCCCAGAGATGAAATAGCCGAACCACGCCCAGATATGAACATTTAAGTTGCCCCCTTTGCAGTAAGCGAAAAGTCTATTAATACCTTGCTTCTTTTTGAGTGCAATAAGCATGTTATGTAACTTTATTCAGTATTAAACGGTTATGTATATGATCATAGCTATTACCCCGAGATGCTGTGGACGACTTGATGCACTATTACACGAGGCCGAAGATCAAAATTATTACACCGATGTGATGTGGGCGACCTCAGGCACTACTGCACGAGGCCTCTTGAAATAGGGCATCAGCTTGTCAACATCATCGCTGGGTAATTCTTTTGAATATACTTCAGTGCAAAAGTGCATCAGGTCGTCACGAGTACCCACGCTTTATGTTTCTGACCATTAACAACGAAGTTATGGGTGTTTCATTGTGCCCAACCATGCCTCGAGGTTATAAAATTTGAGCACATTCTCAGACTCAAAATAAATCGCAATGATTGGCTGCTTGCGGACACATGACCGCAAGCAGCCAATCATTGCGCTTTATTTTGTGTCTGAGAATGAACACACGTTTTATAACCTCGAGGCCAGGCCTTATATCCGCCATTGTTACATAACGTCTCCTGACGTCAACGAACCGTACACGCATCGATGGGCGCCTTCGTGTTATTAGCAGCGAAGCGGTAACCAGGCCATGGTATAGTCCCAGTCAATTTCCAAAACGATTGCTTTGGCAATAGTTCAGTGGCTCATGACATAGCAAAAATTATTACCCAACTGTCTATATACGGAGCAATTGTCTATTTTTTGCTATGTCATGAGTCACTGAACTATTGATCGGTCAATAGGTTTGACTATTGACTGGCACTATACCATGACCTGGTTACCCGCTTCCCTGTTAAAAACACACAGGTACTTATCGACATGCGCGACAACGATGCGCGTACGGTTCGTTTATGAAAGGAGACGTCATGCAACAACGGTGAAAAAAATGCATGGTTTGGCAACTTTAAACTCCAATAACCCCGTTGTTTATGGTCAGAAACATAAAGTGTGGGTACTCGTTATTTTAGTTAGAACGAGCGGAACGTTTTAAGACCAAAAATGAGCAGATTTGGTGAAATTTTCTGTTTTGCAACAAAACCGCATCGTCTAGAGCAACTCCATGCAAGGGACGCTGCTAAGTATTTCATCAAATGGGTTGGGTAATTTTATGCCTATTTGTAGTTCAGTCAAACTATTACCACTGTAGTCATACCACTACGGCAATTTGGGTCTCGTCACTTATTCCGGTGTTAAGGTTACTTTCTTATCATGTTCAATTTCTTCATTTAATCACAGATAAACGCCCCAAAATGCTTGGGTTCCGATTAATTTTTGTTCATCAAATTCACATTGTATCTTTTAGCTTTAAAATTATATGAAAATTAAAATTAAAACGTTTGATGTCTAGGCATGAAATAACTAATTACGGTTTCGTCATCGTGGACAATTAATCAATGACGAAACCGTATAATTATGACTAAACCGTAATTGACTTTTTTTTTTAAATATAACTTTAAAAAATACATTGAAAATCTGTTTTTATCTCCGTTTTGGCAAAGCAACACAGAGGTTGTTAACTAGACGATGCAATCTCGAAGCAATCGTATTAGAAAGTTCTCATTTTTGTCAGCCTTTATTTGAAGGTAATTTTACTATAACACCGGAGTGGGTGACGAGACCCAAATTGCCGTAGTGGAATGACTACAGTGATTACCCCTCGGTACCGTGGACGACCTGATGCCTATTGCACTCGGCAGAGCATCAGGTCGTCGACGGCACCTCGGGGTAATAGCTTGACTATACTACAAACAGGCATGAAATAACTGTATAATAGACAATTATTCGTATATAGACGGTTGGGTAATAATCCCAACTGTTCACCTCGTTTGTGAGCAAAATAGACTATTACTCCGTATATAGAGGGTTGGGTAATATTATAAATCTAGTTTCAATGCCTTCTGTTTTTGACACGCTTGTAGTCGATGATATAATGCTTTCAAAGAACCACCTTTATTTTTAACTCTTTGTCTGCCAGTGCCTTCTGCTGAGGACGTTTGAAATTAGTTGAACTTAAAACAGGATCAATAAAACGTAAACCCTAACATGGCGCTAAGCTATTCAACACTTTGGTGTAAAATTGGACTTGTAAGTTTGTGGTGTCTGCTGTGAGTTTGTCACTTTCCCACTGGTATCCTGAGTCAGGTGTGGTACTTGATTGTATCGATTCCTGATCTTTGCACCCTTACTTACTTTGTAAGATCCCATTAAACCTTGAATTAGGGTAAAGTCAGGTAATTTCGGACATCAGGTAAATTCGGACATACATTTGCAAAAAGTGAAAATCCAGATGAGACGGCTCCTTATGAGCCGTCTCATCAGGTTTTTAATATTTGCTTAGTTAATCTAGTTTTTATTCCAATAATTAAAATATGAAACAAACAAGGTCGCTGTCCGAATTTATCTGGTGTCCGAAGTTACCTGAATTTACCCTACTGTGCAAGAAATTAAATGAGCCGGTATCCAGCAAAAGTTACTAGTAGGCATACGCACCCATCCAATACTCAGCCATGATCAGCCTGCACCTCCGCAGTCTGATCGTAGTCTGCAATTGGCTTTCTCTGGGTAGCCAAGGGCCCACCGTTTCTTCATGCGTAAATTTAAGATTCCAATCAGATTGTGCAGATGTGCTGACTAATTTGAATCTCCGCTGTAAGCACATGCTAAATTGTATCTTATGCTGGATACGGGTTCAACTATTACAATTTTAGCGCATTCGTCCCAAAACAACAGCTGTTTTGTTCGTCCGGCAGATCATATACCGAACAATGTTAGCATTTTCAATCAGCACGTAACTGTATAACCGCAACATGAATTGGCAGACGATGACTTCTGTAAAAGTACATTTAGATATAGCAAGTTTTGAAAGTAGAGGATCTTACATGAGTGCTCGTGTTTATAGATTTTATTAAACGATTGGGGAAAAGGTATAAAATGCGGGGCTTGTCAAGCATTTTATCTCTTTTTCGCAACGAGTTAAATAAATTCAATAACACAAGAGCACAAATGTTAGATTATATTTATCATATGACATAAATATTACTTTAATATCTCATTTCATGCATAAAAAGTGATTATTTTGTCATTATGTACGCAACGTTGTTACAGTTATGGACGTCAAAACGTTTCCCAAAAAATTTGTAAACCACTAGTGATTTATCGATTTTAATGCATGGCCTCATTTCACTCACAGACGTGACGTCATATGGTAATAAGCATTAGGCTAGCATGACAACTCTTCACTCAAAGATTTGAAGACAATGTTAAGGCTTTGCTGCTTTTGTGGCCATCCCTATTTTCCTAAGTTCCTTACAATATTTTCGAACACAAAAAGCGTCAATAAAACGCCTATCTGTGAGAAGTTTAAAAAGACAAAATAAGTCGTTAATATTTACCCTTTGTGTACCAATGGAATTTCCCATAAAGTTTGATACAGTCAAGTCAGGATGGTTCATTGTATATATTGAGAGATCACAGGTTATAATTTCCTAAAAAATGTATTTCTTTCTCTGAAGATCATTTTTGTGCTAGCAAACAGCTGCAAATCATCTGGGTCTTCACTGTTTGCCAAAGTACTCGTTTAAGGGTTTCCGGTCCTTAAACGGTTATGTTATATAGCCTTGCTATGGGAGCTGGCTTTTACCCGTATAACCCTAACGTACTGCTTATGCGATATGTGCAAACCGTGTACGCCCAGATCAGACGCCATAGAAGACAGCATCTGATCAGAAAAGCCACAGTTTGCTGAACGAATTTTAATTAAAAGTTTGAATAAGATGAAACCTTAAGGATACCCTTTTAAGAACATATTATCTCATATTATTTTGTTTGTTCAACATTGTAACAGGAAATGACCTTTTTATTTATATAAGTTTCGGCTTACTGTAAATTCTGTTACATTAAACATTTGTATATATTGTATTATGCTTGTACTTTTAAAATAATTTATTGTTTAAAACCAAGATTCGAAATGGATTTGACAAAATGGTAAGGATTTGTTTGTCTATTAGGCCTGAATGGATTAATGGTAGCTGAATGGGGGACGCGACTTCGTCAAAGATCAGTAGAAATCTACTTTGGTGCCAGCGATGTGATTCAAGACACCAACAGCATCGTCTCTAGTTGGGCAGGGTTATTTCCCTTTTATTGTTTGAAATCTACATGCAACCTTTGTTTTGCATACTCGTATCTCAAACACATTTCAGCCGTGACATGTGATTTCCAACAATGTGACATTTTGACAAGTGTAGACTCAGACGAGCCTATGCAGTCTCCTTTTACACTAAGAAACTTCAAATGATGTTCAGTCAATAGCTTAACACTCATCGAATATTCCAGCGACTAGCAAAGGCTCTGATCAGACTGCGCGTATGCGCAGGCTGGTCTGAGCCTTTGCTGGTCGCACATACCACATTGTTAGAAATCTCATGTCAGGGCTCATTTGGTCAGGAGCTGTAGAGAGACTAACTTCATACTGAGTAGAAGAAATATTGGAACCTCTGGACTGCTAATAAAGAGCTTTTTGCATTCGGGGGCTATTCTGGTAAAATATGTTGCAAGTAATAAATATGCTTTATATACATGTACTAATATGTTCTAATTGTTTTAAGAACAATAGCCTAAGTGTTTTAATCTGGCATTTATTTTACCTTTACTGTTGCTATATTTACAGACAATCATTATGTCTACCAAACAGGATAAAATTAGGGAAATCTTTGGTTTGTTTGTTGTTTTGGTTGTTGTTGTTTTCAATATGGCCCAACATAACACTTTTCAAACAAAAGTTGACTGCTAGACGACCCAGACAAACAGAACAGACCCAGATTCGAAGAATGGCTTGAACATGAAGGCACAGCTATCAAAGTCATAATTAACTATCTACCTTCATTCGTTGTGTATGAGAGCAGATAACTTCGCCGTTGCACATGAATTTCTAAAACTTCGCTCCTCGCCTATGTGATGCGTGTACAGTAAAACCTGTGCAAAAGGCAATTCAAAAATAGAAAAAAACAAAGATCTTTATGACAAACGGTAGCTAAATGAAGGTCAAAAGTATTGCAGAATGCTCCAAGGGGAGCATTCTGCAATACTTTTGACCTGCATTAAGTGATAATTAGTCTTGAAAACCAATTTTTGAGAGTGGCTTTTTTACTCCGGTTTCACTGTAATAATAAAATGAATGATCAGTTTTCTTGAGTTTTTGCTAAATAATCATCCAGGCAATTGTATAAAGCATTTTCAAGGTCGTTGTACCTAGGATCATCGCCCATACCATAGATAGAAATATAATTTGTGAGGTAAGCGTATCCAAGTTGGTTGCTAGGGTCAGCCAGCCCCACTTGACCGCCGTGACCAGTAAACCCAAACGTAATTTCTCCCTGAAATAAGAGGAAATGTACTGTAAAAAATAAGTGTAACTTTTGTGAAGTATTTTCGCTCAATTGTACAAATTTCTGGTAAAAAAAAAATATGTATTTAAGATTTTTGCTTATGAACCTTTCAAGATCAAAATGAAAAATTCTAAATAATACCAGAAATACATTTATTTGGGTCTAATACTTCTAAATATTGTAGTCAGATAATTGTAGTTCTTGTTCATGCAAATGGTTTTCTCTAAAGTTCACCCAGCATGTCAAAATATTGCAAACGGTATCAAACCAGGAAGTTACTCTAAAAAGAATCATAAGCATGCTGCCGATTGCTAAAAAGCTGGGACGTAAAGTGATCTTAGTGAGATAAATAAATTGTCCATACAACAATTTGGCCAAAGGTATCCTTCTTCTTGATAAAAAGGCTTTTTTGTTTATGAAAAATTCCATGCAAGTAAGAGCTTTTGAAAGATATATCCCCTGATCAAGCATAAGTTTGGGTGTGTAACAGAAACGAGCGATACTACTTTGTGTATGCGAGCAGCAAAGGCTCTGGTGAGTCTGCGCATATGCACAGACTCGTCTGAGTCCCCGCTGCTCGCCGATGCGATAAGTTCCGAAATCGCGTGCACTGGTCCATTATAATTAAAAGCAGCTATATACAGTTTTTAACCCTTAAAGCGCCAAGAAAAAAATGCATCGGAAAATGTCGTCTGCTGCAAATAATTCCCTAAAATTACTTACAAATTAAGTATAGAAGCAAACAGTGTGGACCCAGAACAGACTGCTCCAAAAGAAGCAGTCTGATCTGGGTCCACACTGTTTACCATAAAGGCTTCTTAAACATTTCAGCAGACGAGAAAAGCAGACGATTTTTTTTTGCGATTTGCGCATTCAGAGTTAACGTTTGAATATTCGCAATTTGGCAGAAAACGAAAGTCCGCGGATACTTCTTGGTTTTGTACCAAAGACTGCTAGCAGTTTACCTTTGGATTTTGTTTAACAGCCGTCCCAGGTCCATATTTCACATCCGGGGTCTGTGTTACAGCATCTAGTCCGGCAACCAGGGGCGTATACAGTTTAGTTAAAACACCTTCTGACACCAGTTTCTGATCTGCCAGTGAACCACCATTGGCCAGTATACCATATAATTTGGCCATCCCGCGAGCCGTGGCGGTGACGGAAGCCGACGATATGGTGATCTCCCTTAGTTCTGGGTTATTGAAGATTGACATATCCTGAAAAATTAACATTTTTGAGTGCCAATGAATCTGGCTTGTATGAATATCCATGGTTACGTTGTCTACGCTTCATCTACATCCATGTTTTATGTGAGCAGGAAAGGCTCTGGCTTGTACACTCGCCTGAGCCAACGTTGCTCACTGATGCAATAAATACTGAAATCTTGTGTAGTAGCCAATATGCAGAAATTTTGGTAAATAATGCCAATATTCTAAATGAGAACCAGTACTAACAACCATTAACCTTAATAAATAATTCTAATTATGTGTTTCATTTGTGTTTACACTGCCTGTAATCATCATGGTAATTATCAGGGAATAGTGAGCAAATTTTAATGCGACTCACGCGAACTCGAATTCTGTTAATGCAAACTACCTGCTAGAGTCAAAGTAAAGAACCTTGCTCAGTATTTATAGAAATTTGCCTCTGAAAATTATCAGAAATAAAATTAAAGACCAACATTTTGCAATAAGAGCTCTTACTATTTTTAATTACTTTCCTTTTCGAAATGCTGTTGTTACATATTTTTAAAACCAGTCAATGCGACCGCTCTTTTAAGTACCGACATTACATTCTTTGACAGAACAAAAAATTGTTCCTTCTTTTGTGTAATTATTATATATTGACTAACTCCTAATATTTCTTACCGACATTACATTCTTTGACAGAAAAAAAATGTTCCTTCTTTTGTGTAATTATTGTATATTGACTAACTCCTAATATTTCTTACCGACATTACATTATTTGACAGAAAAAAAATTGTTCCTTCTTTTGTGTTATTATTATATATTGACTAACTCGTAATATTTCTTACCGACATTACATTCTTTGACAGAATAAAAATTGTTCCTTCTTTTGTGTAATTATTATATATTGACTAACTCCTAATATTTCTTACCGACATTACATTCTTTGACAGAAAAAAAATTGTTCCTTCTTTTGTGTTATTATTATATATTGACTAACTCGTAATATTTCTTACCGACATTACATTCTTTGACAGAATAAAAATTGTTCCTTCTTTTGTGTTATTATTATATATTGACTAACTCCTAATATTTCTTACCGACATTACATTCTTTGACAGAATAAAAATTGTTCCTTCTTTTGTGTTATTATTATATGTTGACTAACTCCTAATATTTCTTACCGACATTACATTCTTTGACAGAAAATAAGTACTGTTTCTTCTTTTGTGTGTATTTTTTATTATATATTGACTAACTCTTTTTATTTCTTACTACTGACAATTCAAAATGAACATTTTGCACCGATGGATTTTGATATGAGATTTTACTGTAGTCGTTTGCTTATAATTTGAAGTAATCGACAATTAATCGTTTAGGAAAATCAATGCATAACCTAAATGGTTATCCGTGGTCGATTAAAAACGTTGTCACTATTCACATGGCACGGTTTTATTTTCTATGACTTGGATCTAGTGGAAATTCAGCCCATGGAGAAAAATGCATACATTTTCAATGCAAATGAAAATGTATAAAATCATATAGAAAAATGACCATATATGGTCATTTTTCTATAATTGTATACATTTATCTAACACACTCCTCGTTCAGGTGTATCCAAATCTCTAATCAAAATTCCTAAGGTACGTTTGCAAACTTTTAATGTATCCTTCACAAAGTATTATTATATATCATATTATGGTTAGAGCCCCAGAAAAAATTCTACACATTAGAACTTATTATTGTTAATTATACACAAAATACAAAAGTATATATACTAGAGGACATTGAAAACGCATCACCATGATTTTGCAATTTTCTCGTAAACGGTAAATGCGATTGAAAAGCTTCTTACAGCGTTTTTATGTGCAACTCAAATTTGTATGAATCAGTCGTTAATTATTTGACTGTATCATAACGCGACGTTCCTAGTGACGTCACATGGTAGCATACAGCATCCAGTGATATTCTGCAAAGTCCAGCTGATGCTTTTGGGTATTTTCTATTTGCACTGTAGCGTGTATGATACCAATAATAGTAAGTGATTATGATCAAGAAATACCACAATCACAAACCCCATGGAACCGCGAGGAAGAGCCGCTTAACCATCACGAGACACCAGGAAGATAAATAAAGCAAAGCAACCAGCTCTCTCTTCCTCATCAAGATGATTGCAATACTAGAATGGACATAAAGTAACGTACAACAAAACATAGAACAGTTACAGACTCCCACTATGGGAGTAACAATAAACAAAAAGTCAACAACAACAGAACCACCGCCTTAGAACGGACAGCAACCTAAGCCACTGGGAGGCTTAAATGCATTTTACTGGTACCTAATCTTTGCCCTAGATTCTGCTGTTGTTGAAGTACAAGAAATGTTCAGCTCGCATGGAGGCCATCTAACTAATGCAATGTATCATCATGGAGAAACACTCTAATCAAATTAACACACCATGATGAAACAAAGAAAATGGCTCATGACTCACAGATAGTCAGAGCTAAAGAAAACCTCAAGTTGGGCCACGGTGGGTCCAGCTACAGATAAGCATCAGGCCTCAACTCACTGATTAAAGCTCTATTACGTCAGAGCCGTCATAGAGTCTGAGGCCTGACCCACCATCGTGCAATTAAAGAGGAACCCATAGCTATAAACTGTGATTGGGTTTAAAACTAGGCATGCAGACTGTCGCATGATATCCAAGTTATATCCAACTTTTATATAACGTTTTACTATCTTTTTGAATTGATCACTAAAATTAGGCTTTCCAACAATTCGTTTGAATTTATAAACTAAATCACCATAAAATATAGGTTCTGATATGCCTTGTTGCAGAAGAGTTTATGTTATGTAGTTTATTAACTTTTTCTATTCAACAGTAATTGATAACGTCAATATTTTGAAAATAAACGTAAAATTAAAACATCAGTTTACAGCTCACGTTGACAAAAATTCTCCATAAGTTACCTTTACGTACACTCACAATTTTGACATCGAATACTTACACTTGAAATCATATGGCGATTTCAATTTAATGTAAGGCATGTCAAGAAATATTTTGTCACGTGATTGAGAACGTCTTCAAAACTAACGTTAACGTCACTTGCACAATGCAGAAGAAACGCGAGGCACTGCGTAATTTATTCAGAATATGTCACTTGTTAATGACCTTTGCCCCTGCAAACAAAACCGAACGAACATTCATATAACTTTGAAAGACTAAAGATGTTGAATTTTATCGCTAGACTATAGTAATCAGAGTGGATGGGGAATTGTTCAATAAAGAATGTCTAACCATCAAATGAGTATAGGACAGATATCTGTTGAGTCAGGAAACAAAACCAAAGAGTGTTAGTTTGCTCCTGAATTTGTGTCCTTCGAAATCGCTTACCCCTGCTTTATGAAAGCTGTTATTTCAATACCTTTAATAATTTTTGCAGCCATGAATTTTCTAGGGCACACTAAAATCTAGTCGGACTTTGGTATGCAATGAAATATATTTCTCTGTCATCCTTAGTCTTTGAGCAATAAATGATTTAGTTCGGGTGTGTGTTTTCTAAGTCCTTACGTATAGAACTATGACCGCTTGTGGCCTTACCATGGTGTACTCCTTTATAGCTTTTGCAACGTTGGCTAGAAGCGACTGGGGAAACAGAATGAGGTATCCAAGAATTGGAAAATATCTTGTTGACGTCATTGCTTCAAGCAGCAACTTCCACTGTGGATTCGTGTACAGCCTAGCTACTCTGTACCACTGGTCTAGTGGTGCGTTCATAAACATGTCCAGACCTGACATAAAAAGTACAAAATCTCTCATATATATTGAGGAAGGATAACTGACAGATCAGAACCAAGAGAAAATGTTCTATTTGACTAAGGAATATATGATGTTCCTGAGTTTGGTACTTATAGCATATAATGGACACCCGTACTGAGATTTTTATGAAAGCTTGAATTCTCAATTTTGGTGTAAGCTTTTATTTGCGCCAGCTCTTTGTGTGTGAGAAACAAAGGATCTGGCGAGTCTGTGCATCTATTATTGCAAATCTTGAGATATTGAACTCTCCATTTTTTTTCAAGAAACAGTTCACCTAAATGTGTTTCATAAATGCTTATATTTTCAAAATACCCTTATCATATATATGAATTTTCACTAAAATTGAAAAATAATTTGTAGACAAACAGTATACACTGACGGAAAGTGGTATCTAAAATGGGTCTGCACTGCTTGCCTATGTCCCAAAAAGAACGCTAGGCTTGAAGGGGTTGCCAGACTAAATCGTGGGAGTGAATTAAACTAGAAATGTGTCAGTATGACGCCGATGGCCCCAACGGGGACATTGTATGAGAAAAGAAGTCTCCCTGAAAACAACTGATGCACTGTTAAATAATTGTAACCCGTAGATTGTTACCCGTCAATACGCCAGTATTCATTACAGAGTTTGTCACATTCCATCCATTTATTCTCACAATAATGAGCATAAACAAAATCTTAACATGAATTAAGGGCCGAAATTTTCAATTAATGTGTAACACTCTTAAACCTAGATTTTGTCAATACAAATCCAATGCATATATTACACCCAATTGATATTGCTGTATATACCTTTCCTGTGCATTCAACTTCAACCTTGATCACAGAAAAGGCATGTTATTGACTATGTGTAGTATTCTGAATAAATCTTGGGGTAAAACTATTGTATGGGAATTCATGAATTGTTGAATGCCAAACTCTTCCACATCATTGTTTGATATTACAGCTTCTCTGGAAACTCTCAATAGATATGATTCTTTATCTTCACTGACCAACCCTGAAAGTCTGATACCAGATATCATCAGCCCCAATGCAGCTTCCTCTCCTATAGTACAGGAGCCTAAGGAAGCTAAAGGGACGGCAAACCAAGGCTGCCTTACCATCCCCTGAGAAGTTTGGTAATTAATAGTCAAAAAAGAACAAGAAGGCTGAACGTCATACAATTTGAAAAGACAGAGCAAGTGATGCCTGTGGTAGTGTCTTTTTTGCTTTTAAGCGTGACTTGCTCTGTACTGAAACTCCCTAACTGGACACCAACTGTGAAATTGTCTGGTGTAAGTAGGACATTATACCATGGTTCTTTTTATTGGCCTCCTGATAAGATTTATAATGATTATCTTGATGAGTTTAATTCATCCTTATCTCAGACTGTGTCTAATAGAAATGCAAATGTTCTGGTTGAAGGCGATTTTAATTGATGTGATATAGGATGGAGTCGCATGCAAGTACCTCATGGGGTACAAAAAGACAGTCTCAGCAACAACTTTTGGATATTATAGGTGAGCAGTGTCTTACTCGAGTGGTAAATACTCCAACGTGCAATGATAAAACTCTTGACCTGCTCTTTTCTAATGTCCCATCCCCTGTGAATAAGTCAAGGGTATGCCCCTGATCAGCAAAGCTGATCACGACATTTTATATGTTGAGTAAGACTTTAAGGCTAAAAGGATAAGACAGGCATCACTTAAAATCTGTCTCTATAAATGTTCATATATGGACGGCCTTAAAGACCACATGACCCAATTTAAGGATGCGAATATTTCTGCAGACCACAGTCATATGTCAGTTAAAGTTATGTTGGTCATATTTAAAACAGGCTTTGAAGAGGCTGTTGAAAGGTTTATCCCATCGAAAATGACCAAAACAAGTACTCTGTGCCATGGGTCGATGTAACGATCAAACGGCTTGTAAATAAAAGAAATAAGCTTTACCTTCATGCTCATAAATCCAAAGACCCTGATGTCAAGATTCATTACAAGCGGTTCAGAGCACATGTACAGCAGGCATTGAGAGACGCTTTTTGAAATATGTTTCCAATATATTTACATTTGAGAATGACAGCTCAGATCCCCAAACTCCTAAGCCTTAAAAATTAAAATTAGTCATTTATCAAACCTCTTAAAAAGACACGTTTGGGATCACACAACTCAGTGAAAATGGAATTTTAAGACGATGCAAAGAAAACATAGCTAACATTTGTAAGAGGTAATACCATTTAGCATTCACACGCGAAGGCGACTCTGACCCGCCCTCTAAAGGGGCTAGTATGTTCTCCTCCATGGGGGACATAACAGTTGACCCGAAAAGGTTTGCCGAGCTTTTGGACGGACTAAACGTTCATAAAACTCCTAGCCCGGACGGTCTGAACGCCAGAGTGCATAAAGAGCGTAGCAATGAGATCTCTCCAATACTGACACTTATCTTTAATGAGACTTTAGCTCGGGGCGATGTACCAGATGATTGGCGATAAGCAAATGTTTCTCTGGTCTTTATAAAAGGTGAAAAATATGATGCTGCTAACAATAGACCGGTGTTACTCACATGCATCTTCTGCAAACCCCTAGAGCGTATACTAGTCAGTAACATAAACACACACTTAACCTTAGATAGCATACTATCTGACTGTCAGCATGGTTTCTGAAGTCAGAGGTCCTGCAAAACCCAGTTGGTCCAGTTTGTGCATAAAATCATCAGCAACCTGGATGGGGGCTGTAAATTGTGGACACAAACAGACAGATTTGATCATAATGGGTTTCTCAAAGGCCTTTGATAAGGTGCCACACAGGAGGTTATCACATAAATTTGACTATTATGGAATAAGAGGGACCACCCACAAGTGGATCAACTCATGGCTCTCTGGGCGCACTCAACAAGTAGTTTTAGATGATTTAGCTTCAGATCCAGTCCCAGTGTTATCCTGTGTACTCCTACCACAGGGGTGGGTTTTAGGACCGATCCTGTTCCTTATTTTTATAAATGATTTGCCAGATAACATCAGGTCTTCTGTTTGCCAGTTGGCAGACACTGTGTCCTGTAAAGGAACATACATTCAATTCAGGACTGTTTGACCCTGCAAGAAGACCTCACTAGATTAGTACAATGGGAAGCTGATTGGCAAATTAAATTCAATGTGGCCAAATGTCACTTTATGAGATTGACTCGGCAACAACAACACAAACAAATACTTTTTGACTATTCCCTCCAAAACCAAACTTTGGAAAACGTTCAGTCAGCAGAATACCTTGGTATAACTATCTCTGATAATATGGATTGGGGTCAACACATTTCAGAAATTTCTTCCAAAGCAACCAAGACACTCGGTTTCCTTCGTAGGAACTTGGCTTTTGTACCTAAGAGTACTAAGGAAGTTCAAACAAAACTTTGGTTCAGCCTTATCTAGTGTATGCAGCACCCATTTGGAGCCTAAGTCAAAACTTCAGATTAACCAGGTAGAAAAATTCAGAGGACAGCAGCTCGCTGGACCTGCAGGAGCTGGCGAAACACTAGTAGTGTCGGCGAGATACTTGATGAGCTTGACTGGCTATCTCTTGAGACCCATAGGGATTGGTCCTCCCTGTTTCTTTTTCATAAAATACACTGGTGCTGTGTCTATAGAAAAAGACAAGTACTTAACCGCTGCTAACAGTTCGAAAAAAAAGAAGGTCATCACACAGTGCCCAATATTGTAGATACCAGACATACAGTAATGCCCTGAAGAACTCTTTTTCCTGGAACTGTTCCAAAGTGGAATAGTCTTTCTCCTTTGGTGGTCAACTCCCAGACTACTGAGGAGTTTATGCCATTCCTCACTTGGTCAAAAACACAGCCGAAAGATTTTTTCTTCAAAACTCACACTCCTTGGCGTAATTACCGAATTCCATCGTGACAGTATCATGAGATAGATAGATATGCAAATGTTGTGCTATTCCATCAATTTATTCTTAAGATAGATTCGTAAGATTGAGATACACGAAGTTTTGACATAAGTCAAGGGCAATTACTGTTTTAGTTTTATATATTTAATTATTTGTTACAATTTGATGCATATTTTTTATAAAATCATCCTCGGTAACCCGGGCGTGAATCATTCCATTACTCTGCATTCATATTGATGAAACCAGAATAACAGAATGGGTCACAGAGTAACGGAATGGGTCACAGAGTAACAGAATGGATCACAGCAAACAAAAATGGGTCACAGAATAACAGAATGGGTCACATAGTAGCGGAATGGGTCACACATTGGTTACCCAGGATGCTCCCCACAGTATCATCTACATTCTTTTTCACAAAATATTTGATACATATATGCATTTACTTTATTCATGAAAAAAATAAGAATATTTTTTAAATTATCACATGGCCTGGCGTTTAGAAGTGGTATAACGCCATTTATCAAAATTGATATACATATTTAGTAATATAGCCTAAACAGTAGAGTACACTCCCCCTTTTAGGGGAAGGGGATTCCCCTTGTACCTGTAACAAATTATTACCATATAAGGAAATGTGTACCCTGATTGGGGGTTAAACTGGTTTGTAAAACTGGTCCTGTGCAAGGAGATATTAAGCCAAGCATAAACATCATTCATCTAACCCCTTAAGTATATAATAATCTAACTTTTTTGTTTTTCATTTTTTTTAAAGATCAAGAAAAAGTTATTTATCACTGAAATTGATTGATTTTTCCTTTTGCCATAACATCTGGCCATGTCCCTAAATGGGGAGGTAAACATTTTTTACCCCAGTCGACGATCTCCCTGGCGCAGCTTGCATATATTTGTCACCAAATTAGGACATTTTGATTCTATTTGAGAGATTTTCTTCTTTTCACAAGAGAATATATGTCAGTGTAATGCACCAGTCATTTGTAACCATGGCCCCAGCCCCTGAGCAGGGGGAGGGGATTACTGGGCAAATGTGCAGTGTTTTTACTTTTGCATTGTCTCTATAATGCGGAGAAAATGTAGGGAATTTTATACACCTAGGTAAATACGGCAGTGCAATGTGATAACAGACTGTGGGGGATAACTGCCATGGGTTTACCAGCTGGCTGTACCCACAGTATGGGGGTTTATAGCAGAGAACTGCAGACAAAGTGTCAAAGTCCTTGCTGTTCCCTGGGGCTGGGGGCAGTGGTTACAAATGACTAGTGAATAATTATGTACAAGTTTGTCAGATATAGGCTTCATTCTCTTTACCAACTTTACCAAATAGTTCAAACTTAGGAATGACCACAAAAAGCCTCACAAACTTAATGTAAAATCCTACCTTCTACTATGTACTTTCATAACATGTCTTGGGATTTATGGAATAAGATAGTGTTTAAACCAAGTAGTTCAAACCTTATTGACTATGAAAAAAGCCTATTACTTTTGTGGAAACAATATTACAATTCACCAAAGATATTATTATGGGAAAATTTATGAAAAATGTGAACTGATTTTTTGCAACAGGAATGTGGAATTACATCTGCCGAGTATATTAAGGTGAGGTACAATATTCCAAAAGATAAATTATCTAGTTTAGAAGGATAATACAAAGATCATCAGTACCCAACAACACTTTCTTATTGGAATGGATACAAAGCCTATATGGAAAAACATGCACGGAATGCAAACGGAATTGACAACTAGTGTTGGCTCCCATAAAGAATACCAGCCAATGAATAAAAGAGGTAATACAAATCTTTAATACTGTTCAATCATGGCTGAATATATAAACCTAATTATAAGATTGAGCATTATAATACTATAGTTAACCAAAAAAGGTGTGAGGTTATACTCAGCCATTTCATCGCTCTACATAATGAGTATTGCAATCCATTTGGTCATGATCGAGCTACTATATTATTTTACAATGCAAGTAATATTCAAGATATCAAGCAGAATTATTATTATTATATTATTATAATTTATGTGTTTCACAAGAGCCCATCTTGTTAAATAAATATGATGTTTAATATGAAGACAATATCTATTGCTTTTCCTTAACAATACAACTTACGATGATATCCGCATTATCAATTTATTCTACCAAGTAGTTAATGAGTGGAGAGCTGTCACCTTGTCATACCAATGCATTTACATAGGCTTGTGATCTGTATTATTTGAGTTAACATTTTCAAGTGCTTAATTCTAAATTATCCTATCAACTACAGTACAGCAAGATGCTTTTGGTAGACATTTCTTTTAATTTCTATCTTTAATTATTAAAAACACACTGTGATCCTAAAATTTCAGTCAAGCAAAGGCAAACAAAGCAGACCCAGATTAGACGACTCATTGATGGACGGTCTGATCAGAGGACATGTATTTATAATACAGTGTGCACACTTTTGAAACAATACACTATCGTAAAAAGAATGTTCATCCAATGTATGTATTTCTATTTAGAACAATATAGTTGGCAAAATTTACTACCAACAATTTTAGTAAGTTCCTGGTTAAATTTGGTTTGCATTGATGTGAAAATCTGGATGAATTTCTGGCAAAAATGTTAAACTGAAAGTAAACAGCAGACTTTGGACTACACTGAATGAAATGGATATTAGAATCCATACAGAAGATGTGTCTCATGAAGCTGATGAAGTCACATACCATAAAAATTGTTTGAAGTCAATATTGCCAACTATATTTTCATACATTTGGATGATAATTACATCATTCATTGTAGTCTGGTGGATGTAGTTAACATTCATATAAACATTTTTGCCTAACAGTACCAAACTAGGAAGTAGCTCAAAATGACTGATTAGCACGATGTATAGTACTGAAATTCAGTGAATTTGGGCATAAATGAATCTGAGTGCAATGCTTGAATAACTCATACAGCATTAATAGCCAGAACTATCAGTCTTTCTAACAAGCATGCCAATTTTGTTTCTACAGGTAAATTTACATTCAAGTAAAGCATTTGCGTTTGTCAGACACTTAAGCCCATAAACATTGTGTGTGAATGATTTCCCTATCTACACATTCAATTAGGTAATACCCTTATTTCCTGTAATAGTGGACACACAAATATAATTGCTTTGAATATTACTCTTAAAATCAAATACATTTTAAAAATTTTATAAACGATATATTGATTTGATTTCTAAATTCCAAGTTGGACTAAAATCTCTCTTTCGCCAAGGACTTTCGGAACCTGATTTCTATGGTGACTTAAGGTATAAGTTGAAGAAGATTGTTGGCTCTAATAATTTTTCAGCGCAGTTCATGAAAATAATTTCCCATTATAAAAAGATTGGCTATAACATTAATGTATTGCAACAGACTGCATGCTTGGTGGTCAACCCAATCACGGTTTGCAACTTCGCTTTCCTCTTTAATTGCATGCTGGTGGGGCGGACTTCAGACTCTATGATGGTTCCAACTTAAAGACTTATCTTTTGATGAGATGGTAGAGGCCTGATGCTTTGGCTGTTTGTCAGGCCCACCAGGTTTTACTTGTTGGATTTCTTTTGCTCCGGTATTCAGTTTTATTTACTGTTGAGTCCTTATCTTTGCTTTCTCCTTGTTATATCTTGATTTATATGTTCTAGAAGATGATGCATTGATAAGTTAGGGGTCTTTCACGCAAACCAAACATCTATGTGTCTTGATCCACATCTGAATTTAGGGTGAGGTTGGCGCTGTTAAACCGGTTTAAGCCCTCCAGTAAAATATTTTACAAGGTGGTACTTCTTGTGGATCTTTAATGTTTTTGTTCTGTCTTGTGTTTGCTATGTCTTTGTGCGTGTCTGTTTATTTGTGCTTTGTGGTCACCTGCTGGGAAAGGACTGACCTCTTGGTTCTCATTTGTGGTGTCTAACTATGATTTTGTCACTTTCCCATTGGTATCCTGGGTCAGTTGTGGTACTTGATTGTATCGATTCCTGATCTTTGCACCCTTACTTACTATAACGATAGTGTATTGTTTCAAAAGTGTGCTGACTGTATTATAAACACGAACACACTGATCATACTGCTCATCAAGGATTCGTCTAATCTGGGTATGCCTTGTTTGCCTTTGCTAGACTGAAATTTTAGGATCACATTGGTTATTTGATTATAAAAAATAGAAATTACGAAAAGGTCTGCTAAAAGCATCTTGCTGTACTGTAGCTAAGCTGATAGGATCATTTAGAAATAAGCCTAAGCACTACTGCAACATGGAAATGTTTACTTAAAAAATGCAGATCCCAATCCCATGTAAATGCATTTGCATGGCCGGGCTGATATGAGATCATTGAATTTTGGTATGTTACATTGATTATGCAGGTATAACCGTTATTTGTTTGCTGAAAAAAAGCAGTGGATATTTACTTCATATTAAACATCATAAAGAAGATGGGCTCTGGCGAAACGCATAAATTATAGCTATATAGCTTTAGCTTGATATCTTGATATCTTAAATAATACTTGCATTATAAAATAAAGAAATGTAATGCGCATCATGTAAAGTGATGAAATGGCTGAGCGTAACCTCACATTTATGATTAATTTTTAACCAGGTTTATTTTTTCAGCCATGATCGAACAGTATACCCTTTGTATCCATTGGCTGGTATTCTGTTTGAAGTCAACACTCGTTGTCTCATAAGATGTCTGCACATCTATTTCTCTAATGCTTACACTATACTGTTTACGTTCTGTACATGTTTTTTTCACATACGCTATGCATCCATTGCAATAAGAAATTGTAGTTGGGCACTGATGATCTTTTCTTAATCTGTATAAAATAGTAAATGTTTCTTTTGGAATATTGATCCCCACCTTAATAGACTCACCAGAGTTTGAACTATTTGGTAAAGTTAATTAAATAAATGAAGCCTATATCTGACAAACTACAGTATTACACTGACAGATATTCTTTTGTGGACAGAAAAAATCACCAAACGAGGATCAAAAAATGTCCAAAATTATGCAAGCTGTGCCAGGGAGATCCTCGATTAGGGTCAAAATAATGTTTACCTCCCCTATTGGGGACATTCTCAGATTTTCTGGCAAAAAACAAAATCAATCAGATTCAGTGATCAATAAATTTTTCTAGATCATTAATAAAATTGAACGTTAAAAGTTACATTATTATATACTAAGGGGTTAGATTAATGATGAATATGTTTGGATTAAATATCTTCTTGCACAGGTCCAGTTTTACAAACCAGCCCGAAAATGGCACTTTTAACCCCTCTCCCCCAATAAATTTCCTTATATAGTTATAAATTGTGACAGGTAGAAAGGGATTTCCTTCCCCCAATCGAGGGAGTGTACTCTACTGCTGAATGAAATGACGTTCATTATGTTCACAACAACGTCGTGTACATGAGTAACCATATGTAATGACAAAATCTAAAATTTATCACGCTAAATATTGCAGTTTTAAGATATATAAAGAGAATCTAATATTCGTGCACCTATATTACTGGATTTATTAAACTCGTTGCCAAAAAGAGATCAAATGTTCGACAAACTTCGCATTTCATCTCTTTTCTCCAACTGGTTTAATGTCAATCACACATAAGTACTCATGGATTAAAGATCATCTATGTAAATACCATTCCTATCTGTAACTATGTAACATTATTACCATACGGTTTAGCAATGTCGTCCAAAAACACCTGTTGGACGCTTCGTCCCTTTGGGTCCACCTTTTCCACCAACCTATCAGCGTAAAGGCCATATGTGACGCCATGGTAGCCAAACTTCGAACCTGCATAAAATGTTTGAGTTGTTTACTATAAATTATATAGTTTGTCCTGAAATTGCTCTTATTATCATATATCAACATCTACTGATGTCATAAAGAGGAAATTGTGTAACCGTTTGAGTATTGATAGATTTTGCATCTGATATTGGGCGGTTCATCGTACACATTATGAGGTCACATGTTAGAATTTTTCAAATTAAGATTTAGTTGGCCTGACCTTAATGATTGTATTAGCTGAGCAAACCGTGTGTACCGCGGTGCAATGTCCTATTTTGTAGTATTACATCTGTGTCTTCAGTGTTTGTCACAGAACTCTAATACAAAGGTCTAAGCACTAACTATCAGTACCAAATGCATTTGCAGACCAACTCATGCATGAGCGGATCCAGTAAATTCCGTCAAGGATCTTACAAGACTAGATTAGTCATCAATGTACAGAGGGCCGTACGGACCTCCCTCGAGAAGTGATTGGACTCGTATATTTATCAGGAAACATTTAGTAACTTGTGGTTTTCGAGGGGTTGGGGTCTGACACCCCTGCCACCCCCCCTCTGCATCCGCCCGTGGTCTGCCAGTTTGGTACTTATGGCACATAAATAAAATTATTCTTTAGAAGTACACGTGCAGGAATCCAGCTATACCAGTACTCTGAGTTTAAACAACAATATAATCTAAGTTGAAAATGTGGCCAGTAAAACATATTTTACACCCAATGTGGTGATGCATGCTATTCAATCAATTCGTCTGACATCCAGACAGTTATTTTGTGGTTAACAGTGCTCCTATATTCAGTCTAGATAGTTGCCTGACGGCCAGACGGTGCCTTTAGCTATAAGTATTGTTCGAATATTCAGCCCATATAGTTACCTGACGGCCAGACGGTGCCTTCAGCTATAAGTATTGTTCCTATATTCAGCCCATATAGTTACCTGACGGCCAGACGGTGCCTTTAGTTATAAGTATCGTTCGAATATTCAGCCAATATAGTTACCTGGCGGCCAGACGGTGCCTTTAGTTATAAGTATCGTTCGAATATTCAGCCCATATAGTTACCTGACGGCCAGACGGTGCCTTTAGTTATAAGTATCGTTCGAATATTCAGCCCATATAGTTACCTGGCGGCCAGATGGTGCCTTGGGCTATAAGTATCGTTCGAATATTCAGCCCATATAGTTACCTGACGGCCAGACGGTGCCTTCAGCTATAAGTATTGTTCCTATATTCAGCCCATATAGTTACCTGGCGGCCAGACGGTGCCTTTAGTTATAAGTATCGTTCGAATATTCAGCCCATATAGTTACCTGGCGGCCAGACGGTGCCTTTAGCTATAAGTATTGTTCGAATATTCAGCCCATATAGTTACCTGGCGGCCAGACGGTGCCTTTAGTTATAAGTATCGTTCGAATATTCAGCCCATATAGTTACCTGACGGCCAGACGGTGCCTTCAGCTATAAGTATTGTTCCTATATTCAGCCCATATAGTTACCTGGCGGCAAGACGGTGCCTTTAGTTATAAGTATCGTTCGATTATTCAGCCCATATAGTTACCTGGCGGCCAGATGGTGCCTTGGGCTATAAGTATTGTTCCTATATTCAGCCCAGATAGTTACCTGACGGTCAGACGGTGCCTTGTGCTGTTAGTATTGTTTCTTTATTTAGCCCAGATAGTTACCTGACGGTCAAACGGTGCCCTGGGCTGTTAGTATTGTTTCTTTATTAAAGGCCTCCTCACACATAGACGAAAACGACCCCAAGTCATCATGCGCATACTGACGAATAGGACTAAAGCCCAATTCGTTATCGTTCGTAGATATACGTTTTAAATCGTTGGTGATGTCCGCATGGATGCGTCTGCATTCGTTTGTGATCGCACAATAAGCGTTGTTAGTCAGAAAATTTTAAGCATGTTTAAAAATTTCTGACGAACAAATGTTCGTCACAATTATTCGTAACGATTCGCTTTAATACGTCTATCAATCGTAAGTCTTCGTCAACATACGTTAGAGATCGCAGCTGTGGACAAATTTGCATATCGTGGTCAGCTTATTTGCATATCTAGCGAGAGATGACGATCAAGAGACGCATCTCTGCGATGATTTGCGAAATGGAGCGAATATCTGCGCATTGAAGCGTTTTGAATCCGACGCTTGAAAGCGAATTATAACGTTCGGAAAACGAACGGTATACACTTACATACCAATCAATACGTATTGTAACTACAAAAGGCGAATTGATGCGAATTGAAGCGACGTTTTTGATCCAAATCCAACTTATAGTTGATGAGAGGAGAGAGCTATAAGCGGACCATCATCGGCCCGCCAGCGAAAGGCCATTTGATGGCGCAGCATTGAATGCTCGCTTGGTAGCCTTGTGAATGTTAGGGGTTCCGGGTCACCGTATAGGGTTGTGATTTTACAGGGTGTGTTTTTTTGTTTGACTTGATTCTTTACGTCCCATCAGCAATCTTTCAGTTAAACAGGAACGGGTCTTCCTGGGTTGAACCAGTACTAAGCTAGGATAAATGTGTCTTGCTCAATTACCATAAAACGCAGTAGTGCCGTTGAGGCTCGAACCCTCGGGCCCTCAGTCTCGAGTCAAGCACTCTACCACTAGGCGACTGCGCTCCCTTACAGGGTGTGGGGGACTGGATCCGCGCATGTTATAAACCCTCAGATGAGAACAATGTCTTTGTGTGTGTCTATTGCATTTCTCTGTGTGTGTGGCTGACTGTCTGTCAGTCTGTCTGTCTGTCTGTCTGTCTGTCTGTCTAAGTCTATACATGTATTTGTCTGTATGTCTGTCTGTCTCTCCCTCTCTCTCTCTCAACATATGTGGTGTAGTCCCAGCAGACTAGGGTTCATGGGCTCGATACCGGGCATTTCAAGTATTTTGTTGGGACTCTAAATCCCGTTCTGGATAAGCCTTAGCTGGTGGAAGTCCATTATCATGGTTCTTAATTATGCATTATTCATCCGTAACCACTACCCCCTCTCCTATGAGTAAAAGTGGGCCGGATGTCTTTCTGATTTTACAGTGCTTTGGTATCTGCCCCACTCCAGCACAAGGGGATATTCTTGTATTGGATTAAGCCCTGTTTAAAACAAAAAATTTACTCAGGCAGAGATCAGAGCCATAGTAAGTATGGGTCCAAAGATCAGGAATCGATACAATCAAGTACCACACCTGACCATGGATACCAACGGGAAAGTAACAAACTCACAGTTTGACACCACAAACGAGAGCCAAGAGGTCAGCCCTTTCCCAGCAATTGAGCACAAGGCACATATAAACAGACACGTACAAAGGCATAGCAAACACAAGACAGAAAAAAAACACATAAAAGATCCACAAAGAAGTTTGTTTGTTTTGTTGCTTTACGTCCCAAGTCAACAGCTATGGTCATGGCGGGACGGTCAGTTCACCTAACCACACTTTTTCCTGGGCAAGCTTGAACAAGCAGTTAACCAGTACTTCGTGCACATACTTTCGCTTGTAACTGACAACAACCACAAAGTACCGCCTTGGAACGGTCAGTAAAATATTTTACTGGGGGGTTTAAACCTGGTTTAACGGTGCACCAACCTCACCCGTAGTTCAAATGTGGATCAAGACACATAGATGTTTGGTTTGCATGAAAGACCCATAACTTATCAATGCATCATCTCCTAGAACATATAAATCAAGATATAGAAGAAGATAAAGCATAGATAAGACTCAACAGTAAATAAAACTGAATACCGGAGCAAAAGAAATCCAACAGTTAAACCCCGGTGGGCCCGACCAACAGCCGAAGCATCAGGCCCCTACCATCACATCAATAGATAAGTCTTTAAGTCGGAACCGTCATAGAGTCTGAAAACCCACCGGTGTGCAATTAAAGAGGAAAGCAAAGTTGCCAACAGTGATTGGGTTGACCACAAAGCATGCAGTCTGTTGCAATACATTAATGTTATAGCCAATATTTTTATAATTGGAAATTATTTTAATGAACTGCGCTGAAAAATTATTAGAGCCAACAATTTTCTTCATTTTATACACCAAGTCACCATATCAGAATTACGATTGAGACTTGTTGAAGCTATCCAGTACATGTATTTTTTGCTGACTGTTCCAAAGCGGTGCAGATTTTGTTGATCATTTTTTAAATTTATATTTCATGTTTTTATGCTGTCTTCGCCTGGAGATATATTACATATGTTAAAAACCTGACCTATACCCTGTATTGTGGCGGTGTGTGCGGGGGAGGGGGCGCAATCAAGGCGTTGCTCGTCTAGTATTGAACGGATGTGGGATTGCCGTTCCTGAAACATTCGGAGCCATTCGCAAAGATTCGCGATGATGCGTTTACGTTCATACATTTTGTATCTCTGCGCACCAAATCGTATCTAATCGCTCCTTATCGTTAATGGGCGCAAAAGGTATTGTTTGCGCGAGCAAATGCATTCTAGCGAATTACAATTAGTGTTCGTAACCATTCGCGACAATTAGTTCTTGATCGTCAAATTTTAAGATTATGTAACAAATTTTCAAAAAATTCGTTCAGAATTCGCTGGAATTCACAAATTTACTCTATTCGCAAGGCTTCGTCGAACGGATTCGCTTATGTGTGAGGAGGCCTTAAGTCCTGATAGTTACCTGAAGGCCAGACAGTGCCTTGGGCTGCAAGTACTTGTTCCACTTTTTCTGGATTGTCTCGTAGATCTCGGAGCTCTAGAGATTCATCAAGAAGAACAAGTCCACTCTGTATTAACACATCACATCACAATCATTAAAAGGTTTAACAGGAGTCACTCACTATTAAGTGGTCAGAAATATAAGGGTAGTTACTCCATAACAAATGATCCACAAGAAATAACACATTTATGGTCAACGACATTGTGAATAACCTTTACTCAAAATATTCAATAGGTTTATCAGAAAATTAAACCAGACCCAGCGCGGTTTGGTTGAAAAAAGACAATAAAAATGACTGGCATTTGTTTTAAATGCATGGATTTGAATCCAATAAATATATTAATAAACATGTATTGATAAACATGATTTTTCAAACAAATTGACTAGTATTAAAATAATATTTTCCAACGCTAGGCGACGATTCGAAGTTTGGAAATATAAAATCATAGGCGAGTAACAGAAGTTCATTTACAAATTGACATAATGAAAGTGAACATGTGTGGTAAAATGTAATATGTAACGTTCATGGTTTACCTGATGACTCAGCAACATCTCTACAGTAATGTTCTCCTTATTTTTCTGGGCGAATTCTGGCCAATATTTATAAACAGGTGTCTTGTAGTCCAAATAGCCTCTGAAAGTATATTGTATTATTGGACAATAACAATGTTGTAGACTAGGATATATAGAGAGGATCTTACATGAATGCTCATGTTTTATTGAATTTATGAAACGAGTTGGGAAAAAGCCAATAAAATGCGGGGCTTGTCGAGCATTTTATATCTTCTGTAACGAGTTTTATCAATTCAGTATACAGGAGCACGACTGTTAGTTTCTATTTATCGTATGACCCTAAAACTACTTGGATATCGTGGGGGTTTATTGCGTGAAAACGTTAAGTTTTTACTATATTTACACGACGTGATTATGGCCGTAAATACATAAAGTTACCAAAATCTGTAAACCATCCAGTTTAATAATTTCCAGACGCGCCCGACATCATATTCTGATAAAATATTTATAATCAGAGGCTTGGGTATTGAATTGCATAATTAGGAATTAAGGTGTACAGAGAATAATGTTATAAAATATTATAGTGTTTTAGACCATACAGTATAGAATATTACCTCGTGTTAGACGAGGGTATAGATTTGATGTCTTCAATAAATCTTCCTAAAAGGAATTTAACTCAACACAATTTTTTTTTTTTTTTTTTTTTTTTTTTTTTGCTTTCACACTGTACTTTGGTATATTCGCCTTTATCAAGAAACATATATTTGGTTAAGACTAGAAATAGTGTTTGTTAATAAGGTTGGTGCTCTTTTTTATAAAAGGGCCATAACTCCAAAACCATTTTCGGCACTCCTTCAAATGTAAATCAGGTAATCAATTTATCATTCTATTACTAACTTACCTAGATTCAAGGCTGTAGCTCTTATAGTTTACGAGCTAGCTTACTAAGAAGGTATTAGTGAATCAGGGAGAAAAACTCTGTAATAATTTGAAGTAAGGTTATGTCATTCTCATTAAAATATTTTATCATTTATTGTTTTATTACTAACTTACCAAGTTTCAAGGCTGTAACTCTTATAGTTTATTAGTTTACGAGCTAGCTTACTATGAAGGCATTAGTGAATCAGGGAGAATAACTCTGTAATAAGTTAAAGTAAAGTTATGTCATTCTCATTAAAATATTTTACACATCAAAAACTTATAGTTTATAAAAAATCGCCTTTTTAGGTCAAGTGAGTCCAAGGTTGGAAAAAAGCTGAAGTCTGAAAAGTGGGAATAATTCCGGCATTTATATGGAATGCGATGTAACACCCATTGGAGCCGTTAGTGTCGACGTAGACACTTACGGGCGTGTAGACACTAACGGGTGCTACAATGCGACAATGTTGATTAGGCTAATTTCCTCAGCCCTAATTAGTCTATCATGTAACAAGGCTCTAGCTCAAAGCCGCTACTGTTCGATCAAATGCTATGATTCTGTTGTTGCTTTTTATTGTTTGTTGTTGCTCTTTTTATATGCAGTAACCACAAAAATCTCATGTGCTGGCCTCGAGGTTATAAAAAATTTCATGCCCAACTCAACTGAGCATAAAATTGATCATGCTCATAGGTGATAAAATGCCAACAATCGTCGGAATTTTAACATTTATTAGCATGATAAATACAAAATCTCAGAGTTTGAAAGCAAGAAACGTCTTTATATTTCAGAAATGTAGTTTCAGTAAGCAGTTGAAATTCCATGTTCAGTTGAGTTGAGCATGAAAAAAAGTTTTATAACCTCGAGGCCAGGTCTATATGTCATTTAGAAATTCATTTTATAGGTATGCTCATATGATACGACTGAAAAAGTGTTAAAAGTTTTTACTTTTCTACAAGTGAAGCTAAAACTATTCCAACAATTCCTTTCGATGCCGAGAAGGCAAGAGTCATTGTCTCCTTCTGCCATGGTCGCTCCGCCTCTCTGTCAGCATAGCCAGCCCACATGTCAATCACTACCTCTCCTCGGTGGTACACGGCAAATGACGCTCCCCTTTCCTTTCCAGATTCAACATTTTTCCTGCGAATAAATGCATCGAACTGAATAATTTTGCCACAGAATAAATATGCATGTACCTACTTTATAACTCGTGTGATCTCGTGCTAAAATGAAGACTTAGATCAGCCATAAAAATTTAAGTTGCATACCAGGTTAATACTTCGTAAACTGGACCAAGGGTAGGATTTTCCATTGTTATCCAAAGAAATTGTTTAATCAACATGCGCGGATCCAGAGGGGGGCAGGAGCCACCAAGCCAGTATTCAATATTGGGCCATCATCGACACGGCAGCAAAACGCCATTTAAATAGCGTTTCGCTGGCGGGCCGATGATGGCCCTGCTAATAGTGGTATTTGGATCCTCCCTCCCCCCATCATTTTTTTAGGAAAAATAAAACGTTGTCAAAGTTGGACCCCCTCTGACAAAACTTTCTGGATCCGCGCATAGTCAATGTGTGCAAAGAAATGTCCAAACCACATGCACATGGCCAAACATTTACAAAAGCACGTGCGAACAGAATACAAGTGTAAGGGCTGCTGCGCACAAAATGTATCACATAGACTGTATATTACACATTGATAATATGCAGCCTGAAATTGCCTTAGTTCGTAATGTAGAAAAGTAATGCACATTTTACACAAAGTAGCAACGCTATAGACAATGTTTATGTTTCCGCTAAATAGCATAAAGGGACACCAGGACCCGAGGTGATAAACTGTTTGTCATGCTCAACACAGCTGAGCATGAAATTTTAACTCCTCATATAAAGTTAAATATTGGAAAATATAGAATCTTTCCCGCTTTAAAGCTGCAGAGTCTGTAGCTTTTAATCTTCTAATTTTAAAAATAATGATTTTATTTTTCAAGAACACAGTAAAAATACTCAAATTCCGGTAAACATTTTACCATTTTCGTAAATCTTAACAAGTTATCACTATCAAAACAACTGCATTTATGTTAGAATTCAACGGTCTAGAATTATTGGAGGGACGCAAATAATTACCAACAAGAGAAAAAGACACCTATTTGATAAGATAATTCACTTTTCCATGCAGTTTTTAGCTGTACTGAACATTTTTATTGTGAAAACATAGCTTAATTCTACTTTTACAAATGATTTAAAAAGGAAAATAAAAATTTTCGAAAAATGTTCATAGTTACAGAGTATGCAGCTTTAAACACTCAGAGGTTGTATCTATCCTGCTTATAAATGTTAAAACGCCAGCTATTGTTGGCATTTTAACATTTATAAGCAGGATTAATTTCAGGTTTAGTTGAGGTGAGCATGAAATATTTTCATAACCTCAGGACCAGAACAATCTAAGAGACCCTGGCTAATTGTCACAAGAAATTAGAAGAACTAGAATATGTCCTAAAATGGCTCATTGTCACTGACTGGTTCCAATTAATGGAACAGTATTATACGTGTATATAGCGAAAGGGTGGAAATGCGTTTCTTTGCCATTGAGCCTTATATCAATTGTATGGATTGGATCCCCAATCAATGTCTGTGAATGCGATTGTGATATATATGTTATGTTTGTGGATATTAAGGCTCATAATGATATGACGTGGAGGGTTGGAAAAAAGCACTTATGCGACTCCTGGAAATTGTCAATAAATATGACATATTAAGGGACAATAGTATTGTTCACGGGTAGGGACCTGAACGTGTTGCGTTATATTAAGCTTTATGTGATCCAGGGGATGGACCATATCACAAAAGCATCCCAATTTGTGTCAATTAATGTGTCTTATAACATAAATATAATAGAAGGTATCCAAACTGTGTAGGATATTCCCACCTCGCATTACAATGAAAAGGGAATTTTCGTTAATGGACACAGCATACGCCAAATAGCATTAGAATGGTCATCAACACGTCAAAAATATTAGTAACACGAAAGTCTCTGTGCCAAAGGTTTCTTTGGTTAAATGTAAAAGTCGAAAAAGGAGCATAACTCTCACCAAAACACGACAGATTAGTTTCCAAAAGGCATATGAAAACAAACAAAAAGCATTGAAAAATGACCTGTTAATTTCAAATCATTTTGATAATAGGCGTGGAAAAAGTATTGCGGACACAAGCATTTTATACGGAAACCCTGATTCCAAAACAGCGAAACTTAACATCATAAGAAAATACCAAACCTAAACGAGCCGCGACATGAGATTTCCAACCATGTGATATGTGCGACCAACAAAGGCTCAGACCATCCTACGCATACGCGCAGTCTGATCAGAGTCTGTGCTAGTCGCTTGAATAAATTACTGAACATCACTTGTAGTTTCTAAGAAAAAAAATGGCTGCACAGGCTCGTCTCAGTCTACACTTGTCAAAATGCCACATTGTTGGAAATCACATGTCGCGGCTCAAATCCACATGTACATCTTCACAGGAGAGAAAGAAAACCTACCAAGTTTCAAGAAATTCAGATGAAATAAACCGGAGAAATTGCATACAAAACCACTTTATATGGCAGTTCTAAGTTCAAAGGGGTTGTAACTCTGTAAAATTATTTGATTCCAAAATCACATGCATATTACCATACCAGATCATACGATTATAGAAATCGCCGTAAAATTGGATGAGGTGTCTAGATGAAGTTGCAGACACAGGATTAGGAAATGACGCTTGCACGCACGGCAGAAACAAATGTCATTTCTCTCGCACCCCGCCCACACCCCACCCATATCCCCTTTCCATCTACGTGCGTCGGGTGACAACAGCACATGCAAAACTTAAAAACAGATCAGTATCTATCTGCATAGGATGAGTTAGACACACACGGTAGGGACGGAACCACCCAACTCACACCACGCACCACAAAAACGGATACTACGTTCCCTCGATTTTCTTCCACATCAAAATGAACTGTACATGTATGCCTTGCGACTACTCAGATTAGTCTGCCCGCTCATTGGATAGCTACATGTACTAACTAACACAAATAGCAGAAAAGCTACTAAATGCTCGTACCTTATTACAGGATTATGCATACATTTATGTATATTGAATATGTATGTATACTGACTGTCTTTAAAAACGCAACACTGACTTCCCTTTATATCTTTCAAAATACAGCTGTATGTAAAATTCCTTTGTTTCGATGATGTCAACCTAAGCCGGCTTCTTCAGCAAACACTTTAGTTTGAATTGTACAACTAAGCTAGACGACGTTATTTGCTCCATATGAATTTAGCCATTTAAACATTTCTTAAGTAGAGGAAATTTTAAGCTATTGAATGAAAGGGGTACACCCAGATAAACTTCTATACGCAAATAAGCTGTATCGCAGACGCCCATCAGTATAAGAGGGATTCCTCGATGACCAACAAAGTCCATGATACAAACTTAATGCTTCTCGTGTTTCTTGATTTAAAGAAGTATGGAATCTTCCACTCTTAACATTTAGTCACATGAAACAGTTGATCCCTATCTCAAAAAGTTTACATTTTAATGCGTTAAGTTCATCTTAGTTGGACAAGTTTTCCATGTATTACTCACAAATAAATACTTTTTAACATACAATCAAAATTATTGCTCTGCCTTCTTGTTCAATACATAAATAAAAGCTGTTATTCAGGTGTTGCGTTTTTAAAGTCCGTCAGTATATTTTGGTCATAAAACCCATCCAAAATTATGTGGCTGAGCTATTGAACCAGATATAAAACTGGATATTACCTGAATATTTCCGCAACTCTTTTAAAAGATGGATGATAATATCCTTCAACAACTATTGGCAGTTCTGTCTCAAACCAGGACTTAAAGTAACCGAAAGACACAAGGAAGAAAATAATCCACAAACTTGTTTAAATTAAATCCATAGTGTTCAATGGGTCATGTCATGTGAAAACTAAGCTTTATCTACTATTTTTAAAATAACTGTTTATCGCTAGCGCCTGCTGATAATCTTAACAAACAATTGGACCGAGATGAGACCCGACCTGGATCCAAACTGTTTAACGCATTGATGATAGTTTCAATAATGTGCTTGAAACGGTTCATTTAAAAAAAGAAACCCACAGACGACAAATTCATTCATAACTATACAATATGCAAAGAGGCTATCAAGTGGGGCTATATATATAGTTCAGAACTTTAACCATTTTCCCGCCAGTTTTTACTTTTGTCCTCTGCTCTCTTATCCGCTTATGTTCTTAAGTAACATATATTGCAAACAACATGGATCCAGATCAGACTGATCCGGAGCAATCTGATCATGGTTGATAGTGTTTGGTTCTATGTTAAAATCTAGTCTGAAGTGCACTTAAATATATGCAACAAAGGTTAAAAGAAGGAGACATTTTTAAGATAAAAGAAAAGAGTCGGAACAATGGTTGATCTACTACCTTACTTTGTGTTTGTGTTAGCTGTTCGCCATATAATTATTACCATTTTCATTAGATATGGCTCAAAATGCGAACTTAAACAGTAGCATTACGAAACATGTCGACTCCTCGTTTACCGACCGTCGAGTTCTTCGTGTCGGAAATTCGAGCGAACTGGCAAATGACTTAGAAAAAAAAGTTTATCAAGCAGGTTTAATGTATTGATTACCCGTTATGCTCCGATGCTCATCATCAACTGTCATACTCCGATGCCCGTATTAATAAACAAATGTATTCATATTTTTCTCGATTTTATTTTGTAATAATTGCTATTTTCCCCAAAACAAACAAATCACACAGATAGCCAATGTCCTCGGACGCTAATCAGTCCTATGATGCATAATCTCACATAGGCTTGACAAATCCATTGGTCCCTATAAAATTGATAAATTTGTGTGTATGTGAAATCGCACAAGATATAAAATATGTGGTCACTTATCTGGAAAAAGATCAAATTAGAAAACATGTCGTGTCAAAGGTAATATTTGGTTCCCTGTTGAGGTAAACGGGACAATGAAGGTTATGTAGAGACGACAGTAAACAAAACTCAATTTATAATCTTAACATCGTACGTACGTAATTACGTACGTCTGTCCCGACGACGTTCGCTCTCTAACTCAAATATTTTTTATCAGAATTTTATGAAACTTGGTCACATTGTTTAGTACCATGATGTCTTCTTCAAGTTCGATAATGGTCCATATCGCACCAGGCTTTCAAGAGTTATGGCCCTTTGTTTATGAAAATTCACCGTTTTAAACGACGTCCGCTCTCTAACTCGAATATTTTTGATCAGATTTTTATAAAACTTGGTCACATTGTTAGGTACCATGATATCTTCTTCAAGTTCGATAATGGTCTATATCATGCTTTCTATAGTTATGGCCCTTTGTTTATGAAAATTCACCGTTTTAAACGATGTCCGCTCTCTAACTCAAATATTTTTTTATCAGAATTTATGAAACTTGGTCACATTGTTAAGTACCATGATGTCTTCTTCAAGTTCGATAATGATTCATATCGCACCATGCTTTCAAGAGTTATGGCCCTTTGTTTATGAAAATTCGCCATTTAAAACGATGTCCTCTCTCTAAGTCAAATATTTTTTATCAGAATTTTATGAAACTTGGTCACATTATTTAGTACCATTGTACCTTCTTCAAGTTCGATAATGGTCCATATCGCACCCTGCTTTCTGTAGTTATGGCCCTTTGTTTATGAAAATTCACCATTTGAAACGATGTCCACTCTCTAAGTCGAATATTTTTTATCAGAATTTTATGAAACTTGGTCACATTATTTAGTACCATTGTATCTTCTTCAAGTTCGATAATGGTCCATATCGCACCCTGCTTTCTGTAGTTATGGCCCTTTGTTTATGAAAATTCACCATTTGAAACGATGTCCACTTTCTAAGTCGAATATTTTTTATCAGAATTTTATGAAACTTGTTCACATTGTTAAGTACCGTGATGTCTTCTTCAAGTTTGATAATGGTCCATATCGCACCATGTTTTCAGCAGTTATGGTCCCTTGTTTATGAGAAATCACCGTTTTAAACGATGTATGCTCTCTAAGTCGAATAGTTTTGATCAGAATTCTATGAAACTTTGTGACATTGTTTAGTACCATGATGTTTTCTTCAAGTTTGATAATGGTTTATATGGCACCATGCTTTAAGGAGCTATTGCCCTTTGTTAATGACAATTCCCTATTTATACGAATTTGGCAATAGCGGGGGCATCCGTGTCCCATGGACACATTTCTAGTTGTTTATATAGGTCACCCAAGGTCTCGTGTCATTTGTTTACATTAACTGGTTTATAAACATTTATTTCAAACAATTCTATTCTCAAAGGCAAATTGGGAAGAAATTTTTAAAGCTTGTGAAGTACTTTCAAATGACATTATTCAAATGGTTAATGATAAAATGAAAATGGAAAGTATATGGGAGAAATTCAAAGAAGGAATCCAGTCAACCATGGACAGTTATATACCCTCAAAAGTTTTAAGAAAAGAAATCAGTCCCCTGGTTTCATTAACAATTAAAGAAAATGACAACAAGGAAAGACCACCTTTACAGACATGCAAAAAAAAATTCAGACAATGGGCGGAATTCAAAAATTACCAAAACTTATGTAAAAGAGAATTTAAAAATGCTGAAATGGATTATGTGAATAAGACAATCCATGAAGGTCTTGAAAACAACAATAGCAAACCATTTTGGAGATACATAAAGTCTAAGAGAGAGGATAATATAGGCACTGCGCCATTAAAAAGGAAAGGAACCCTATTTAGTGACAGCTGAACAATTTCGAGCAGTTTTTACCAAAATGGGAAACTCTGTTTTACGGGTACTTCCAAGGAACTTCAGACATAAATTAACAGACCTAAGTATCAAAACTACCAGTGTAGAAAAACTCCTACATAAGATCAACACCTCAAAAGCTATTGGACCTGATAAAATTTCAAACATGTTACTAAAACCTTGTGCGAAACAGCTTGCTCCTAGGTTGAGTGATATCTGCCAGAGCTTAGTCAACAGTAGGGAACTATCGCCTGACTGGGTCAATGCCAATATATCCCTAGTTTTGTAATAAGGAGACAATCACCAGGCAGAAAATTATCAACCAGTGTCATTTACTTCAGTGTGTTGTAAACTTTTAGAACATATAATATGCAAAGATTCATTGAATCACCTAGAAAGTAACAATATTGTGACAAGCTTGAATCACGGTTTCTGCTCTGGGTTTCCATTTGATCCACAGCTCTTAGTAACCTTTAATAACCTAATACATTTCAATGATAAAGGCCACCAAACGGATTTAGTGATACTTGATTTTTCTAAAGTGTTGGACACTGTCACTGCATGAAATAACGCGTTTAAGAAAATTTAAGTCTTCATTGAATTCCGTAAAACTCCAAGTTTTAGATTTAATTAAAATTTTTGGTTGAAAAAACTTGACGTTGTGAAAAAATTTAATACTGTAATTATATTTCATGTTTTATTGAATATAAGCATGTGGAAAAGATAAAATAATTTGACATTTAAGATTTATTTCAAATTTAAAATATAAAATAAATGTGAAGTTATTGTACATCTTAAACGTCGTGTACATGACATAAAAGGCGCATTTAATTTGAATTATTTTCTTCATAAATGCTATGAAACTTAAAGTGTGTAATTTAATGCAATTTTTGGAGATAGAAAACTTCAAGTTGTTGTTTATATTTAGAATAACATTTTCCCTATTTCTTAATATTTAAAATGAAACTAAATTTACCAAAAGTTCAAAGTAAGTAAGGGTGCAAAGATCAGGAATCGATACAATCAAGTACCACACCTGACCAAGGATACCAATAAGTTTTTAGTTTTAATGTCAATATTTGAAAATAAAATTTGAAGTTTTTGACAGCAGTAAATTCAGATTTAATTTGGCGTTTAATTAGATATCATATGCCAATAAATCTAATTAAACTTCTGTCTATCAATAGTAACAAGAAGGCTTATTATTGTTAAATTACGTAGTTCTATCCAAATGCTGAAATGGCGGTATGCATAAGTGCATTGTTTGTGTGTAATGTGTTTTGTGTTTTATATCATGTTCTAACTACTTATATACTCCTCAAAGTAATTAAAGGACCAAGATTTTAGAATGCGAGTATAATTAGCTCAAACATTAAAATTCTCTAAAACTTGGCCCAAAGCTTTATATTCTTTATGTACATAAGTCAAGAATCTTTTCTACTGATTTCCATGCATATTTCTGCCATAATTGTGTCTCAAATGCACATACCCTCAAAAATGCACTTTCAAAATGCAGTGGGTGGGGTAAAGAAATTCTTCTGTTGTCATTCGAGTAGCATGAAAGTGATACCAAATTACACTTTGTTTGAAACAGTTCAGCTTACATGCAAAAACAATCTTCAAACAATTTCAATATACTAGGAAGCAAGTATTTTCATCTCTGACAATGGAGTTTTGACATTGTTTTGTTTTCTGAAAATAATGTGTGTACTTGGCCATCAATTATCAGATTTTCAATTGTCATTCTTTGTCTTTGAGTGTTAGAAAGATGTCTCAGTAAATTGTTTAAAGATTGTCACAGACAAACGCTAAAACCAGTTGTCTGAACCCATAGTCTGGCCATTACGCTCCAGCCAAAAGGGGCAATTTTCTCTCACAGGAAGAGGTGGATGGTATCGATGGGATTAAAACACTATAAAACCATGTGAAAACAGAGATTCCAGCATCTAGAAGCATTTTTCATTCATTTCATGCAGCTCTGTGTTCCATGGAACACACACAAAAAATGACATTCACATGCATTTAGGTCAAGTTTTAAAATGACAAAAAGTCCTTCTGAGTAACTTTTTCCATCATTTTCCTTTTGCCGTTTCACTTGGCAATTGGGCGTCAAAATCTTTACATTTTCTTAAACTTTAAATTTAAGTGAATTTAATTTAACATAAACTGAGTAAACTGTTGTCATTTAAGTGACATCAAATTGAAACTAAATTTACCAAAAGTTCAAAGTAAGTAAGGGTGCAAAGATCAGTAATCGATACAATCAAGTACCACACCTGACCCAGGATACCAATGGGAAAGTAACAAACTCACAGTTAGACACCACAAACGAGAGCCAAGAGGTCAGCCCTTTCCCAGCAGGTGACCAGAAGGCACATTTAAACAGACGCACACAAAGGCATAGCACACGCAAGACAGAAAAAATATAAAAGATCCATAAAAGAAGTACAGCCTTGGAACGGTCAGTAAAATATATTACTGGAGGACTTAAACCGGTTTTATGGCGCGCAAATCTCACCCTTAATTCAGATGTGGATCAGGACACATAGATATTTGGTTTGCATGAAAGACCCCTAACTTATCAATGCACCATCTCCTAGAACATATAAATTAAGATATAACAAGGAGATAACGCAAAGATAAGGACTCAACAGTAACTAAACTGAATACCAGGGCAAAAGAAATCCAACAGGCAAACCCTGGTGGGCCCGACAAACAGCCAAAGCATCTCATCAATAGAAACCCATATTTGGACTTACTCTCACGGTAAGGTTGAAGTGGCCATCTCATATCACAAAGAATACTAAAATACCAGCAATAACTCTAAGCTTCTTACGACAAAACCTTAAAAAATTCCACAGGAATGCAGAAAAACAGCTTATATATCTTTGGTTGGCTCAAATTTAGACCATGGAAAAATCTTAAAAAAACATGTTTAGAGACTAGAAAGAGTTCAAAGACAGGCAGCCCGCTTTATAACCGGAGACTACAGAACGTGTGAGGAGGGCTGTGTTACTAGTATGCTCCAGTCATTAATGACTCATCTTTATGTACAAGGTGGTTGCGGGGTTAATGCCCGCTATACCTCCAAATGAGTTTTTAAAACCATCAAGACAAAAACGCCAAGTAAAAGTGAAAAATCTGGAAAATTGTGAAACTAAAGTCGTTTTAGACAGGCACATATCAAAAAAATGACAGAGGTTTTATTGTTGAACACTGTAAAACTGAGCAATATAAACATTAATTCTTCTTCAGAACAGTAGAACCATCTGAATACAGCAACTGTGCGCGCAGAGACAGTCGAGAGCTTCAAACAGGCTCTCCCTCGGTGCTACTAAGTCGCTCTTTCCTCAGTATGTTATGCTGAACAAGCCCTACACCGTAACAGAACAAAATACAGATACAGAAAGTTAGTATTGGTTGTTATGTAAATGGTACAACCAACATTTCAGAAATAGAGTTTGACATTTCACTCAAATGATCTCCCTTGACTGATATGTCTGTGAATATGCTGCTATGGTGCTTAAGATGGGTTCAGTTATACATATTAGTTTCCTCTATTAACTATTTAGAGATATGTCAAAATCACAGATTACATGCCATCATATGCACTGTAGAGATAAGTGTAAGTTAACCCTTTATCCCATATGCTATATTTAGAACATTACATCATTTTCTATAAATAATAAAAATTTTCAAATATTTTCCAAAATTTTTTTTTTTTACATTTCAATAGTATTGAAAATATTGTGGAAAATGAAACATTTGCTCCTGAGGAGCAAACGTTTCATTTTTCATAATATTTCCAAAATCTTACATTTCAAGGACATCCAAAGGCGCTTGTGTGGAGTAAAGGATTAACCCCTTTTGGTGTAAACTTATTTACTCCCTACTATAACAACGTGAAACCAATTTTTCCCAGTATTAAATATTAAACATCTATATGTAATATTGTTGAAGCAATTCTCAGAATCACAACAGTTGAACAGAACATAGTTTTATTGCAGTTGCAAGGTAATACCAGGTCCAGTTGCAGTTCAGATTACCCTCCACGCGACCTCCCCACCCCTAGCAATTAAATGTATGTCTGTTCAATGTGTTTTAGGAAAGTACAAAAGCTGTCACTCCCCCTAGAACCGAGATGATTGCCGAACTAGAAATGACACTAATTATTACATCAACTAACAAGGAGCACACACACACACAAACACAAACACACAAACACACACACACACACACACACACACACACACAAAACCACTAGAGAATCACCGCCTTATAACAGACAGCAGCCGATGTGACTGGGTCTACATTATACAGGCCTTCGCTTCATTATAGATTGTACTGCAAACTAGAATCGCCAGAGGATTTGACTATTGCCCTGCTGGAGCACTTTTCATGCTTTAAAAAGGCCAAGTGTGCAGAAAAACCAATCAATATCAACAAAGGACCATAACTCTGCTGCCAATTTGCAAGAAATCTCCTAGATCTTGTCAATTTCGGTGCATACAATTCAGTCCGTATTTTCTAAAGATATTGAGCGGAAATTAGTCTGACATCAATTAAGGGCCATAACTATGTTACAAATTTGCGTACCATGACACTGCCAGGTTAAAAACCCAACCTAGATATTGTCTTTTTCAATGCATGTTTAAAATTTGTTGAAATTCTGTCAATTTGTTGTAAAGATACTGAGGGGAAACGAATTCTGATATCGATCAAGGGTCCATAACTCTGTTATAAATGTGCGAAAATCCCAAACTAGACATTATCAATATGAATGCATACATAAATTTTGGTAAAATACTGTCAATTTTGTTCTCAAGATATTGAGAGGAAACGAAATTCTGACATCAATCAAGGGCCATAACTCTGTTACAAATGTGCGGCAAAAGATGCGTAACAATCCCAGCCTAGATATTGTCAATATGAATACAGCTATAAAATTTGGTGAAATTATGTCCATTTGTTTTCAAGATATTGAGTTCAAACGAAGTTATGATGCCAATCAAGGGCCATTACTCTGTTACAAATGTGTGGATGATGATGCATAACAATTCCAAATATGAATGTATATAGAAAATTTGGTGAAATTCTTTCTCTTTGTTCTGAAGATATTGAGCGGAAACGAAATTCTGAATAAAATTCTGACATCAGTCAAGAGCCATAACTCTATTACAAATATGCAAAAAAAGGTGTGTAGCAATCCCATCCTAGATCGTGTTAATATCAATGCATACAAAAAATTTGGTGACATTCTATCAATTTGTACTGAAGATATTGAGCGGAAACGAAATAATGACGGACGGACGGAATGATGGACAACTCAAACCCAGCTTAGCCCCCCTTTTTCAAAACAGGACTATAATAAGAAATGGAGACACTTACATTTAACCAAGAATACAATTCAAGTAAATCTGCACAACGAGAGACAAAATTTACATCACAAAACTAAGACCAAATACCACACCAAATGAAGCTGCAACAAAAATAGATTAACAACAAAAGAATCACCAGCTAATAGTATAGCTGTAGCCAAAGGAGGCAATTGTTTAGCACGAATGAGACTTACTAACATACAACATACACATTGTATCACAAGGAAAAAATCAAACCAAATTAACATGTTATGATGAAATTAAAAAAGGCTAATAAGCCACAGACAGCCGGAGCCGCAGTTACGAAAACCACGATTTGAGACCAGCCAACAACAAACATCAGGCACCAACACACCAATAAAAGTTTTATGTCAGGGCATTCATTGAGTCTTAGGCCTGACACAAGATGGTGCCATTTTAGAGGATAAATAAGTTATAAACCATGATTGGGTTTATAACCAGACATGCAGACTGTCGCATAATATTCATTGCATAAGTATCTTTATGATCCTCAAGTGTGTTTCTATTCAAAATGGATAAATAAACATTGACCTACCAGATTGTGCCAAAGACATAGTGAAAGATCTTATGAAGATGGCGGACATACAAATGAGACATTCGATGCACACTTGATTCCTGTAGAACTGCCTAAGTGAATCGTTTATTCCAAGAGGAATGCAGGTAAACCTTAAAATTCATTTTGGAGAAGACATGGGCGAGATTCAAACTGTTGTCAACAAAATTGTTAAAAATAACCAGAGTGGTCAGAGATGAACACCAAAAACAGCTAGTTGACTCCAAGCCTAAAGTGAAGGAACTTGAGAAGCAATTGAGAAAGAAAGTCAAAGACAGAGGTAAGATTTCTACAATTGACTCTCAAATTTTCAAAATAACGGAAATGAAGAAAAATGATATCTTAGAGAAACAAAACAAGAAACTTTCGCGTCTGAGAATTTATTAGAAACTCATTGTATGTATCTGAAAATAAATAGACAAATGATCCCCCTAAACTGCAAAGACTATCACATTCAAAGGTCGAAAGAAAAGGAAACACCCTAACAGAAGAAACGTGAAAAGTCTACTCCCATACATCAGAATAAGCAAACAGTACCCACCACTAAGTCAAGAAGTGATATTAACCATATAACCATTAACCAGATAATAATAGCCAAAAACCAGAAAATCCTAGAAACAGAAAAACAAAAAATCAGGGTAGCCCCATCATTGAATTGACTAATGAAACAGGAAAAAGCTCTAATAGAGATACCCATCTAAAATACTACCAATACCTTGGCACCAACCAGAAGAACAGCTATGCAGAAGCCGTGAGGAGGGGAAACCAAAAGGCCAGTCTTCAGACAGCAATCTCCACCCTATAACCTGTCTACAAAGCGTCCAAGATACAGAAGGTTTGTCAGACTACAAAACAGAAATGAATGGAGAGAAAAGTTAACAGGAAGAAAGCCGCAATACAGGAGGGGAAAAGAAACAGTGATAAATTTGTCTTCAAGACCTCCAACTGACGAGGAATTTCGTCTTCTTGGTTAGGGATTAAATTTCTGTCCAAAACCTAAACCACATGTTGCTATTCAACTGACACAAGAGACTTTTAAATTTTCTAGAAGAGTCAGACTGAAAGAATCGTTCGCTCCTGACCGAGAATATGAAGACAGTAACGATTCAGATACTGAAGATGACAAATATCTAATAGTGAAAAGGGAACCGTCTTCTTTCATTCCTCCTGCAGGCTGAGAAAGTAGTCTAGATTTCTATTTAGATGCAATTACTCATGAAATTTTACAACATACTAAAAAGTACAAATATTACAATAATTTAAGCCAAGGAGAGCGAAAGGCATTATTTGACCTTTCACATGGTGAAAACATTATCGTTGAAAAAGCTGACAAATCTTCATCAATCGTAATAATGAATCGTGATTATATTCAAGGGGTGGAAAGACAACTGATAAATGAAAAATTCTATGAACAACTGAATGAAGACCTGTCTGAAAATCTTGTCAAAGATATGAAAAAAATACTGTTGAAAATACTGCACAAAAAGAGAGACAATGTGAATAAAATAATCTGGTGACTACTGGTGCTAGGACTACACAATTTTATGTACTTCCAAAGATACAAAAGGAACATAATGGAACTTTTCCTATTGGTTATCCTGGCCCTCCAATCGTATCTGCCTGTAACTCTTATACCAAACATATATCAGGATTTATTGATGAAATTTTGTAGCCCCATGTCAAAAATATTGGCTCTTATGGTAAAGATACTACAGTTTTTTGCGCAAGTTGTAAAATGTTCCTTATGTACCTAAGAAAGCATTTTAGTGACACTGGATGGTGCATCACTGTATAGTAACATACCACATAATATTGGTATAAAAGCTTGTGTACACTTCCTTAATTCTAAATCTAGCAATAGTGAAATATATAATGAATCTCTGTGTGAACTAATTTCAAAGGTATTAACTCAGAATCACTTTCAGTTTAATGTTGATAACTACTAAGGAATGAGATCCGAAACTAGTTTGTAGATGGAAACATTTGAGTTGTACTGATTTTGCATTTCAAAGCATAATATCCATGTAAGTTTGGTTGGCTTTTTGCGTAAATAAATGAAAGATCGCTTTCCAACGATTCTTTTATTTTTACACGTATAACTAGATTAACATTAAACACTTGCTCTGATATACCCTGTTGCAGAAGAGTTTTTTTCAAACCGACATTGTTTATCTCAATCATCTTTAAGTATCTACAATAGAATTAGGGAATTATGATGGCCTTGCAATGTTTAACCAGTGGAGAGAACAGTTTCTCACCGGCATGGCTATTTTATAGAAACAAGTTATTGTAAACAAAGAAAGCTACTTTATTTAAGATTGTAAACAAAGCAAGCTACTTTAATTAAGAAGAACGCAAACGTATGATAAACCTCACCAATAAATCTTAATTCACTTTAACAATTCTACAATCATAAATATGTTATTACATGTAAAGGAATGAAGGGCTTTTAATTTTTGGTGACTATTCTCTTATTTTAATATTTATCGAATATAATTGAACTTTTTGGTTACTTTAAAGGCGGCACCTCATGAATGTGTAATTAGGACTGGTCTACCTCAGACATGGTTAAAAATGAGAAGAAGTTTTATACAAAAGTAGCTGTATTATCTTGAGCCATACCTCAGTAAAGACGCCAAACATATTGTTTAACCCTTTAAACGCCATTAAAATAACTGCATCCGGAAATGTCTATTTAACATAAGCATAGAGGCAAACAGTGTGGACCCAGATCAGACTGTTTCTACAGGAGCAGTCTGATCTGCGTCCACACTGTTTGTCTATAAGGATTCAAATATTTTAGTGGACGACAAAAACATACATTTGTGATCATGCGCTTTAAGGGTTAATAAATGTGAGTTGAGTGTTTACGGTTAGGATTTTCATGAAATGCACGCATGCTTGCGCGGCCCAAACAACTAATTTATTCTTCACCAAGTTATAAATAAATCCTGAGTTCCGTTCCTTAGCAGATGAAAAAGCCAAACCACGCCCAGATAAGAATATTAAAGCTGCCGCCTTTACATTAAGCGAAAAGTCTATTAAAACACATATCTTTGAAAATTCTCAAAGTAGAGAGGAAGGCAAAAATGAGGAATCGATACAACCAAGTACCATACCTGACCCGGAACAACATATGGTAAAGTGACAAAACACAAGCAAACACAAAACGCAAGAGAGCCAAGATGTCGGCTCTTTCACAGCATGTGATAACAAGGCTGCAAGGAACAGACAAGACAGCATAACAAAGATAAACATGAAACATATATAACAAAAAGGATCCACATTCCGCATTGTCACGAACAGCAAAAATATCACTGGAGGGCTTAAACATGTTTACGGTACCAATCTCGCCCTTAATTCTGATGTGGATCATGACAAATAGATATTTGGTTCGCATGAAAGATCCCTGACTTATCGATATATCATCCCAATGCACATACAAATCAAGATAAAAAGGAGATAAAACAAAGATAAGGACTCAACAGTACATACAACTGAATACCGAAGCAAAATATATTCAACAGCTAACCCTTTTTCTCAAGGAGACGCCTTTAAACGCTTTTGCAAACACACCAGACCCATAAAGTAAAGCTCTTCGCTTTCTACGTTCTGCGTTCCAGTGCCTCTACCTATTTGAGCCATGGATTGGTATGTGACCAATAATGTTGGTATTTCCTTGCCGTTTTTGCAGAATATCTGTTGTTGTTGTTGTTGTTGTTGCTGTTGTTGCTGTTGCTGCTGTTGCTGCTGTTGTTGTTGTTGTTGTTGTTGTTGTTGTTGTTGTTGTTGTTGTTGTTGTTGTTGTTGTTGTTGTTGTTGTTGTTGTTGTTGTTGTTGTTGTTGTTGTTGTTGTTGTTTTGTGGGGGCGGATATTTAACGTTTCTGTATTTCAAGCTCAACGTTTGACAGATGCAACGCATGTATAGCTTGTGGTGGTATTAGACTAGACTGAATGGTGATAGATTAACACGTATAACTTTCATTTAGCTGCTGTTACATTTTTTGCATAGGTTTGGACGAAGAAATGGTACGCTTCATAGAAATCTAAGATATATAAACCCAACAAAAAAGAAACGTCAAGTTCACTTTTTATTGCGAAAAAAAAAAATGTCATAAAATTCTTATTTCTGACTAAAATCTTATCAAAACCCTTGTGAAGAATCTGTTTGTTTCATGTGCATAAACAGAAGACATAACTGTGTTCGGTAAATATCTTTTGGGTGCGTATATTCAAAGGTACTGTCTGCAAGGCATTTCAAGTAAATAGGCTTTACTATCTCAAACAATAAAAACAATCTGTTTTCGCTAATTGAGACAGTTATACAGTTTACACATGCGTTTAGTCTTTCTTAAGCCTATTTTCATAAGAAATGGATCAAGTTAGTACCCCACTTATGGGCATGTGTCCAAAAAGTCACCTTCTTTTGCTATGTTAAAAAATTACCTCAAAACTCATTTTGTAAGACAAAAATAACAGGACCTTACAAGCTTTTGCAAAAAGTTTTTTTTTATTTTAAAAATTGAAAAATTGGCGTTTTCTCATATTTTTCAACAATTGTACAAGAAAAATAATACTTCTTTTTTCTGAGAATAAACTAGTTGCTATTTGCTATTAAATGAAAACATATAACAGTGAAACATGTGCATATATTTTATTTATTAAGCTAAAACATATTTTTTCTAAACATATTAAGGCCAAAAAATCGTTTAAAGTTAGAATAAATATATCACATAGTAACTACAGTAACAAAAGACTTATTACTTTGAATGGAATTTTGTATAGAAACTTATAATTATTTAATAAGCATATGTCACCATTCTCGTTTTCTTGCTTTTATGAGCTTTTCTTTCCAATATATCTTTAATTGCAAAATTCATGTATTGTCTTCCTTGTTCACCTGATTTTTAGGTAAATGGGCGTAGACAATCATGGAAAAGAGTTTGTTCAGAAAACAGCAATGTTTGTTTAAGTTGATATTTTACGTTCTAAAAAATCAATTTTCAGTAATGTTGGGATGTATTCTTGGGTGCTAGCCAGTACTGAGCAGTAAGGGCGAAACGTCTTGCTCAAGAACACAAAACAATAACTGCATAAGGCTAAAATCAGGGACTTCTAAATCTCAGGTCGAACACTCTACCACTGAGCCAATCGGTAAAGCAGGCATGGTACGTCAGTTTGGTTCTAATTATATTGGCTATTAGTGAATGCTCAGACAAGCATGCACATGTGCACAGTAATACTAGAGCACCCACAGCTCGCATTTGCAAAGTAAGCGAGTAGCTAAGAGCTCAGACAAAAGTAATAGGATAGCTAGAACTAGAGCAAAGGCACACCCCAGCATTCAACCAACTTTTCATGGAACCTATTAGGTGGCTCTTGGGTTACAAACAAGCTACAAAGGCGAGCCCTCGCACTCACGACGTCATACTTTCAAATGGACGTAAGCAGCACAGTGGCTCAGTTGGTAGAGCATTAGACTACTGGGGATCGAAGGGTTGCTAGTTCGAAATTCACAAGAGTCACAGTGCTGTGTCCTTGGGAAAGACAATTTATTCGCTGCTTTGTAATGGTTAATAGATTAACCAAGGAAAACGGGAAATCGTCCAAACATGATTAAAACTGATGATTGGGATGTAAAGCAGCAACATTTAAAAAACAAATGAACATAAACCAAAGCCTTCGCTCATCAGACGTCACAAATAATGATAGGCATAAACCAATGACTTCGCTTACAAAGTAAGAAAGACAGCAAAGATCAGGCCCCAACCATCTCATCAAAAGATAAGTCTTTAAGTCGGAACCGTCATAGAGTCTGAAGTCTGACCCACCGGCCTGCAATTCAAGAGGAAAGCAAAGTTGCCAACCGTGATTGTGTTGACCACCAAGCATTCAATCTGTTGAAATACATTAATGTTATAGCCAATCTTTTTATAATGGGAAATTATTTTAATGAACTACACTGAAAAATTATTATAGCCAACAATCTTCTTCAACTTATACACCAAGTCACCATATAATTTAGGTTCTGAAAGTCCTTGGCGCAAGAGAGATTTAAGTCCAACTTGGAATTTAGATATCAAATCATAGTATGGTCTATAAAATTAAGAAAAGTTTTTGCAAAGTTTTTGATACGGGTAGCCTTGTAAATAAGTTTCTGAGTTAACAATTTATTGCGCGTGTTCAAGTCAGCAACATGTCTAGTTGCTCTATACAAACGAATGAGTTGAGAGATATAGACTCCATAGGATGTAGAGCGAGGAACATCACCATTTAAAAATAACAAACCAGACAGTAAAAACATAATTTTCTTTGCTTGGCTACACGAACAAACGGGACTGCATCTTCATACGCTGACTCACTCAAAATGGTGACGTTAAAAGCAACTTCTTATCTTGAGAAATTGAGACACAAAAAAGAAATTGTAACAACGTTGTTTAAATGCAGATCTTATAAGCACGGGTACCGCATCAACGTTGACCAGACGCTGTTTCAACCATGCATGCCCGCTGAAGCGTATTCTGGGGAGTTTGTCCTAAGATTATGATTTCTGGGAACTTTTTTCCATAGTTATTTATTTGTAGAAGCTTTGATAGGACATGTAAATAAATATTTTTCATCTTTTTTTATTGCCCTCATAAGGAAAGGGCTGACCTCTTGGCTCTCGTTTTTGGTGTCTGCTGTGAGTTTGTCACTTTCCCTTTGGTATCCTGGGTCAGGTGTGGTACTTGATTGTATCGATTCCTGATCTTTGCTCCATTACTTACTTTGATTTAAAACCAGAAAATATAGACAGATACAGTAAAACACATCCCATCACTAGAACGACGTACAATATGAAAATAGATGGGAAAGCATATGCCTCCATCAGCCTGTGGGTATGTGCTGGCTCATCAAGCTCTTTCCTTGCCTGCAAAAACATTATGCAATTAGCTTATTATTCAAACTCTCGCTTATAAAGGGTTAACTATTGACATGAGTGACAGATATCTAACTTCAAAGGTGTACATATGAATATTAACTTGTCTGACTAGAATTGTCTGATCAAATTTTGCTCGAACCCATCGATGGGTCGAACTGGTCCGGACCGTCAAAATAGTCCTGGTCATAGAAATTTGTTGATAATTGGGGAGAAGGCTTTTTTGTCAACGCCAATACTTGTAGGTTTTAAGACAAAATTTAAGATAACCCTTACTTTTATAAAACACCAGATTATCGTTCAACATAAGTGAGGTACCACCTTAAACAACAGGTTTTGTAAGGTTTATCTCGCGTATGCAATTGTCAACCAAAGGGTAGTCAATTTACAAAGGCTATCACGCGCTCAACAACAGTGTTTGTTATATGACTGGAGAGAATCCTGTCTCCTGATTGGCCCATTTTGTCTTCATAAATCTCTATGTCTACCTGAAAACTGGTCTGAACTGGCCCAGAAGGTGATATAGGATTAAAACCAGCTCGAACTAGCTTCCAGAAGTTAATATTTTGACACTTCTGCAATATCACCCTCTAGAGAGCTAAAATATCATGATGAGTATAAAACTAGCATGTGCAGCATGAAATTGACATGATTTACTGTTTACAAATCCCAACAGGTAAACTAAAGACTTTCATGAATTTTAACAACTGTTTTGTTTTGTTTTGTTTGTTCCTTTATCTTTGTTTGAATAAACAAAATGTAAAAAAAAAGTTTTACGATTAAATTTTACATTCAACATTCAGAGAATTAATATACATTTCCAAATTCAAAATACTACATTAAAATATTTTAATAACAGTTGATAAAACTTGTTAGAAAGTCCTTAGGTGACTTTAACAACAAAAGTGAAAGTAGATTTTTTTCATTCTTAAACGAAGTCATATAACAAAACAGTTATTGACTTCAATTTCGGTAGACATGAGGATTTATCTACCCTTAAAAAAGATATTCACCTCGGCCTAGCAGCCTCGGTGAATAATCACTTTTTCGGGTAGATAAATCCTTATGTCTACCTCATTGAAGTCAATAATTGTATAATGGCCGAAAGGCAGATAAAAGGCGCAAAGAATAAGAGTCTGAGTACCTTTAGGTCTACTGAGACATTGCAATTGTATCTAAAAAGCCTTCGAGGGAGCATAATAAAGACACATAACTGTATGTAACTTTAAGATTTGACACCCATCTGGGTTATGACCAATTTTCTTGTACACAGTTTTGACCCCTGGTTTCAAAAGATGTGCAAAGCAACCGTATCTAACATGCATTTGAACCAATGTAAACGAAATTGTCTCGTCACTTAAGCTTTTTTCTGAAAATCGATGGGTTTTGTTGTTGCGCTTCTTCTTCTTCTTTTTATCCCCACGCTTTTTTAAAAAAGCAAAGGGGATATTGTAATCGCCTCCGTCCGTCTGTCCGTCCGTCCGTCTGTCTGTCTGTCCGTCCGTCTGTCCGTTATGCTATCTCCTCCTAAACCATTGGACGAAATTCAACCAAATTTGGTGTGGGAGTTACTGACATGAATGGGGCGTGCAACGTCAAACTTTTTTTGGCCCCGCCCCCTGGGGCCCTGGCGAGGGGTCAAAAGCTCAAATATCATTTAATTTCAATTACAAGGTCAATTACAAAGATTTTTATACCAAACTTTATGTGTGTACTCACAAATGAAAGATACAAAACATTACTGACGGGATTTTTTTTATTCTGTCCCCTGGGTCATGGCCCCAGGGGTTGGACTTTGGGGTGCTGGGGGAGCCCGAGGGGTCAAGAAAAAAAATCAAACATGGTCATGTGGTATATCAAATCGACGGGGCTGACGAGCAGAAGAGAATGCAAGTAAAATTTTCATCCTAGGGTCAAACTGGTGACCTTGGGGTGAGGTCAAAGGTCAAATATCATTTAATTTCAATGACAAAGTCAATTTCAAAGATGTTTATACCAAATTGTGTGTGTGTCCTCACAAATGTAAGATACAAAACATATCAGACGTGATTTTTATTCTGTCCCCTGGGTCATGCCCCAGGGGTGGGACTTAGGGGCACTGGGGGTACCCAGGGGGTCAAACTTTTTTTTTCAAACATGATCATGTAGCATATCAAATCGACGGGGATGACGAGCAGAGCAAAATGCCAGTGACATTTTCATCCTAGGGTCAAACTGGTGACCTTGGGGCGAGGTCAAAAGGTCAAATATCATTAACATGTCAATTTCAAAGATTTTTATACCAAACTTTGTGTGTGTTCTCACTAATAAAAGAAAGAAAACATTTTGAACAGAATTTTCATTCTGTTGCCAAGGTCATGCCCCGGGGTGGGACTGGGGGTGCTAGGGGAGTCAAAAACTTTAGCGTGGGGATTTGCGATGGCGCCCCATTGACTGCGCGCTTTAGTTTATTTTGGGGGGAGGGGGGTACATGTGCTCTGAACTCAACACACAAAAATATCTACGAATATCTATGACTTAGTCTTCATCTCGGTATCATGTTTCGTCCAAACCGAAAAGCGAAAAATGTAACTCTAAAAACAAGTAACATTGTCCATACGTTATGAGAACAGAACGAGGATTATCTTATCTGGAAAGCGAGCGTGTTAACACCAGGCACGTTTAGTTTGTCACAAATTGATAGCTCTCACATACAACCTTCCTGATTTTCCTTGGGTAGTGCAGTGACACACTTTGCACCAACTATTCTTAAGTTCAGAAAATTGAAAATGCATTACACTGTCGGTGGTTAATATTCAAGTTTTATTTAGCAGGTAAAAAAGTGAAACAGCTGTTTATATAAATCAGACTTACCTTATAGAAATCACATTAAACTCGCCAGCACATGTGATAACGGTACTTATCGCGTAGGCGTGTTGATCTATAAATGGGGCATCGGCAAACTCTAATGAAGACGCTGTGGCTCTGAGCGCTGAGGAGACGTCGCAACTGATCTGTTCGTCCCGATCATAAACATTAAATTAATTTTGAGCCGCGACATGTGATTTCTTACAATGTAGCATTTTGACATATGTAGACTCAGACGAGCCTGTGCAGCCTCCTTTAAAGCTTAGAAATTACAAATGATGTTCGGTCAATAGCTTAATATTCGTAGAATATTCAAGCGACTAGCGAAGGCTGGTCGCACATACCACATTGTTGGAAATCTCATGTCGCGGCTCAAATTTTCATTCAAAAAAAATAAATAGAATAAACACTTGTTGAATATAATATTCCATTTGACATAAATGATTTCAAGCCAACCAAATGAAGATTTAGTTCATAAGTAAAAAAAAGTGCGGTTTTCTCAATGCATAATAATTATTAATGTTATCAGATAATCGTTTTTAAACGTCATTTTCAGCATCATTTACTGGAAGGTACTCGAAATTTGTTTTAGTGCGGGGCACGTACCGACTGACCGCGAGCAGACGAACAATATAAAGTCTCCCGCCTGCTCGTACCTGTCATTACATGCCTTTAGAGAGAATCTGCAACTTCTGGCACGAGTAGATATATTGTAATTTACTGCTGCACGTTACAAATATTCCGTTGATTAAGATATCAGTGACGCTGGGAAGCAGCCGAAAAGTTTACAATCGGATTTCGGAAGTAGAGAAAATAATAGTTGCACGTGTAGCAGAAATTGGTTTCAGATTGTGAGGGACAATCGTGATGGCTGGTGGTGTACAGGGATTCCTGGGGAGTTGGAGAGAGGAAATCAAAGAGGGATACGACCAGATGGCAGAAGCATTAGGTAGGTGTATTTCTTGGTAATCTTGCAAACTAGGAATTAACCCTTAGTCCGCAGTCACGTTGTCTGCTTACTCGTCTGCTTATGTTATTTAATAGGTAGCCTATATTGCAAACAATATGGACCCAGATCAGACTTTTGTCGTCTGCTCTCATATCTGCTTATGTTCTCAGGTAGCCTATATTGCAAACAATATGGATCCAGATAAGACTGCTGATCAGGTTTTATATTGTTTACTTCCATGAAAAAAAAATCTGAAATGCACTTGAATATATGAAGCAGAGTTGTGACGTAAAAAGCAGTTTTAGGACAAAAGTAGTGGAGTATACTCAAACAATGATACAAGCTAAGTTGGGGGGGGGGGGGGCTTTTTTCAAATATTAATTCTACATTCTTGATAATTTTGCATTTATTGTCGTCTGCTGATTTTTGTTTAAAATTAACGTTTTCACAAGACCATCAGAGTGTCAACAGTTTAGATTCAGATGAGCCGCTCGCATTAGGAGCGCTGGCGTCGATTAATTGTGGTTTTTAAGCGACTGATAAGGGCTTGATTTTAAAGAACAAAGTTTTATCAGAATAAATTTGATTTTGAAATAAAGTCGCGTGTTCTGCACAATATTTTCAAGACGTCTAAAAGGATTAAAGGACCAATATCTTTAGTTCGCACAAGCTCTAGTGGCTATGTGTTACATTTTCATAATACTTGAACGACATAGTTAGAAGTCCTATCTGACTATTTTGAATACCATTTGTTGTCAGCATGGGTAGCTCAGTAGGTAGAGACGAATCAATTCTTTTTCCATTGTGTGCAGGTTCGAATACCTCCGATGCATTCTTTTTCCCACCAATGCATTCATTTCTTTTTCATCATTTTTATTGTTTTCTATTTTCATACGTATCCTTTAATCATATTGTTTTGACAACAGTTTTAACATTTATGCAAACGTAAATGGGACATTAGCAAACACAAATACACATACGAGATGCCACGGAATGCGCCATCTCAACGGTGTATGAATTGTTTGCAGTCATAAAAGCGATATTCAGCAAATAAAACTATTTGGAATTTATTGATTGCACGACCCTTGGGTCTGCACTATAATCACTATGAGAGTCATTCCGTCCGTCCGTCCGTCCGTTAGGAGGTTGTGAAAATGCTCATAAACTCTTGAACCACATGTTATATCTTGATCAAGTTTTGCATACAAATGCATGTCAACATTATCTTACCACTGGCATGTGTAACAGCATTTTTGATGAACGAGAGTTTGCGGAGCATCATTTCAGCCAGTTGTGGTCAGTTAGTGAAAATGCTCATAACTCTTGAACCGCATGGTATATTTGGATCAAATTTTGTATACATATTCATTTGAGCATTGTCCAGCCAGTGGAATGCAAAATGGTGACGAGCCTTTGCATAGCATCATTTTGGTCGGTCGAGGTCTTTAGTGAAAATGCTCATCACGGGTCGTGCACATTACTGTCAGTTGGTTATGAATTATAGTCAACCATTCGTATCAATAATAAATAAATATAATCGTAAAAGTATGGTGACAGAGTTTGAACGCTGAACCTCACGGACGGTATAAAAGTGATTCATCCACTTTGCTACGAATATCTCCTTGCGACTGGCATGTGCATATTACATTTTGGATACAAAACATACATGCATGGTTCTAAAAGTTGTGAATTAAAAATAACTTTGTTATTGATAAATACAATGGGCATTTGGAAGTTCATAGCATGGCATCATTACTCTAAAATGCGTTGATAAAATGCTATCAAATAATATATTTTTGGAAACAAGAATTCAACGGCTGCTTGATGGTTTAATTTTTGTCAAAAAGGACTCGGCGTACACGTGCAACGCATGCTCAAAATGAGTAGGGTTTAAACACTGGCTGAAATTTCAAGCAAAATATTTGTATTAAAAAATCGAAGGAAATTGAGGACCTTATTTACGATCATGGTTTGGCAACTTGATAAATGATTTGGTGCCAACTTAATTTTTTTTCAAAACATATTATGCGATCACTGCTTTTACGACTTACACCTTTACATTCGTTAAATATTGAATAGTAGAGAAATGGTAAACTTTCAAAAATGGGACTTTTTTCGATTTTTCTTTATACTTTTACTATAAATTGTGTCACTCCAGGAGCACGAAAAATGCCTATTGAGTATATGTTTTGCTTTATTTGTAGCGAACAATGCATAAAAATCATTTCGTCGCGCGAAAAGTGTGGCTTGTTTAGTTCTATTTTCAAGAAAATTATTCCTAATAACACTACCCCTACTTTTCAAGAAGTTGGTGGGGTAACTTAACCCCTCACATTTTGTCAATGGCATAAGACCTTCTCGTGGTATCGCGTTATCCATCGCAAAATTGATTGATTGCTACTCTCAATGTGTTTTTAATTTTTTGTTTGCCACCGTTTTCAATTGAAATGAACCAGAACGTCAACTCATAGCTAAACTTACTATGTCTCATGGGAAGATTATAAGAGTTATCTTCCGTTTGTTCTGGTTAACAAAATTTCTTTTGGTTTCAATACAACGAGCATAAAGAGTGCTTGACAAAAATACCAAAGCACGGCATTTTTAATCTACTGTCGGTTATATTTTCAAAATATGTGCATTGTAACATGCGATTTTTAGTCGAAAAATTAGCGCATTGCTTTGCTTTCTAGACGGTTTTGGTATTGCTGTTTCGGTATTTAGTTATTAGAAACACCCAACTCGGTCATCAGCTGTATAATAACTGTACCAGATTGTGGCCTACCAAATGGTCAAAAATTATCTAATTTTATGAACTATTGTAAATGTTCTGCACACTTTTCAAAAGGTAAAATGTTATATTTTCCGCTGAAATTTTGCGTTTTCCAGTATACAAACAGTACATGTATTCACAATACTATTTTTCGTGTCTGCATTAAAATATCCTCATGAAATTTGTGCCATAACATAGCGGAAAGATAGTTCTTTGAATTGATACCAATTATGATAGGGATTGTAAATCTGTTACTAAGATAAAAGACAATGCTTGCTTAGAACTTTCCAAATGCCCCTCGTATTATTGTAAGTACAGAAAATTATATACTTAGTATCTGCACTTTGGTTTGTCAGTAAATGCTCAGCCAGATATAATATGTGATTTATTGTCAGGCATTTCAGAAATAGTTGTATAATTTCCGAGTCAACAATAGAAATGTACAGCTAATTTTCCAGAAAAAGTACAATGTGTTAATCTTGGTGGAATTGATACCTTAACATTGTACATTAAAGTGTCGCCTGACATGTACGTCTGCTGCATCCAGTTGCTAACATCACAGACTAGACATGCTAGAGGAGCAGTCTGATCTTGGTCCATAAAGTTTGCTACATAGACGTTTTAAAATAGCCAGCAGACAACACACAGCCGATATTTAGTCGCGATTAGTGTTCCATAACTTTTTTTGTCATTTTGGACAAAACAGAATTCACCATGAAAATAAAAAGAAATTATCGCACAAATTTGATCTCTTTTTTGCTTGTTGAGTAATTTTCATTCTTGTGTTGTCGTCTGCTGACTTTTTTTTCAAAATCAACCTTTTCAACAATATATTTCAGAAACACTATCAGAGTGTCAAATGGCTGGATCCAGATCAGGACTGACGTTCTGTCAGTCCTGATCAGGATCCAAACTATTTGCAAAAGTTATCAGCAGACGATAAAAGTCGCCGCTAGCAGGGACATAGTTAAACGAGCGCCCACCAGCTATCGAGTGGGGTTCCAGGCGAGTTGAACATTGCGAGCGTTCGCGGGCGCTCTTTGTTCTGGTACCTATCTTTATCCATAATGTGTAAAGCCTGGCATCAGTACAACGAGCGCCCGAGAGCGCTTGCATCGTCGAACTCGCCGGAGACCCTCACGTCTGATAGTTGGCTGGAACCTTCAGCAATGTCCAGGTGTTGTGTACTGTAAATTTGGAAATTTTCGCGAGGGTTTTATTTCCGCGAAACTTCGCATATGCGATATTTCGCGATCGTGAAAAGAAAACCCCCGCGAATGACGGAAATCACTGTCGTTTACTGATATAGGTAAATCATGCCTTAGTCGCGAAATTTTAACGTCGCAAATATGACTTTTAACGCTATCCGCGAAATTAAGATTCTCGCGACAGTTTCCGAGTTTATAGTAACGTTATGTGAGCGACGAATGTTCTGTCAAGGCTATGTGGATGCGCAAGCTCGCCTAAGCCATTGCTGCTTCCCAATGCGAAAACGTGCTTGCTCATTTTAATTATGAACTGCAACGCTGTGTGGGCATTAATTATAATAATTAGGCCATATGCGCATTATTAAGCATCAGTTCTACATACATTAGTCTAGTTTGAGCCCAGCCATGAGAAACCGCGGCGTCTGATCAGTAGGTTAGTGTAGGCCCCTGTGTCGAAATTTGGGCTCCCGTGTGCATTTTTTGGTAAAAGTGATTCTTATCAATTTTCCACTAGAGAAATATATGGAGTGTAAGGAAAAAGATGTTTACAATTTTTTCATGCAGTATTAACGTCACAGTGACGTCACAAAATGGTGTACCGTCTTTTCACTTGCATCAAAGAGTTTATATGTGGTGGGGTTATTTACACACCTAAAACGATCTTATTTTTTATGTTTGTTGCATTCAAATGGCTAAAAACGTCTATAGAAACACAAATATGAAAATTTAATTCAATATGGACTTCAAGTTTACATGAAATTGACGTCGATTTGACGTCAATGTGCTGGAAAAACATATTGCATACAAAATATTAATAATTCAGGAAATTCGCGTGTGCCTTGCGACTGAATTAAGATCTTAGCATAATTGTATGTTCCTGTCTTAGCTTTTTGAAACAAGTTAGCACTCTTATGGTTGGGCCGTTCAGCTGCTACAGCGTGTTAATTACGTTACCATACAATTTTTAAACAAACTAAATGTAATCAAGGTTGTTAAGGTAATACTTGAATTGTTTAAATTGGACAATCATATATTTATCATACAAGAACATTTTATTCCTTACCTATATTTATGTTTACAAAAGTTATATGGGCTCATTGTAATGTTATTTATGTTACATTTTAAGCTACTCTATTTAAAACCACTAAAAATATTTTAAATAATTTTCTTTGATAAACTTCCCAGTTAACTTTCAGGTTTTAAATACACCTTCCAAAAGACAAGCAATGGATTAATTTATAGCTGCAAACCATCTTTTTGTATCACAAGAGTTATAAACTTTTAAATATGATGACCCTGAATAAAAAGTCTCATTCTTTAATTCAGCATGAAATTCAATTGAACAATCTTTTAACTCCAAATATGAACATTCTGTTGATAAGCAAGAGTGAAAAGCTATGCTTAACTTCGTTTATTGTGTAAAATAGCAGTTTTGTTTTCGTTTGTACGGCATCATGTAACGTATATTACAACTTTCAAGACTACATATACATTGCTTTATTCCGTATATTATACGTCATATGATACTTTATTTCATCTCAAAACTGACTGTGCTTGTTAAATAGATATTAAGATACCAGTCTGACTGAGAAAAAGGATTTATCAGTTTGCATTTAAGTTCCTAATAATTATTCATGCACATTTATATTGGCAAAATAGTATATATTTGAACTTTTTACATCTACAAAGAAATGATCTGCCCAAAATTATAGTTTTAAAAGTCATAAACAAAGGAAATAATAGCACTCGAGTAGCAGCACTTAGATGGATACATTTTAATTTTCTGTCAAATTTGTTAAAATAATATAATAGTTCAGTATTGCCATATATTTTTGCAAAATGTTAACAAAGACCATATATAATTGAGCCAAAAAAGCTGATATATTATGTTAAATTTAGATCTTTGTAATATTTTTTCTGAAGAATTCTAAGTTTATTTGAGCTACTTCTATAAAGTTGTTTAAAGTGTCTGTAATTACTTACTGTTTAAAGTGAATGTCTTGAAATAAATTTTGCATCCTGACTTTTAGCTGTGTATGCATATGGTAACACATTACAGAAGCTTTGAAATTAAGTTTAGTTTATATACAGTATAGCTTTCGCTGTGCAATCAACAAAACTGTCCATCACATTAAGTAAGTACCTTGGATCACTTGCTCAACCAAAAATATCTTAAGAACTGCTTTGTTGATGAGAAACATGTATTTCCCTGGAAATAGAGAAAGTTGGTTATAGTGGTGAGTTTTACTTTAAGGCCACATTATATATGGTCATATACAAGGAAATAGGCCAGCTGTTACTACGATACCAATTTAAGTAAAGACTTTTCCGCTAAAATTGTATCCGACCAAATTTTGACAGGTGTCATTCAAGTAATTGTAAAGTATATTTTACAAACACTTTTAGGATGCTGGATAGAAATGTGAAATATTAAAAAAATGTAGTCAAGAGATTAGAGCTGATTTAGTTTTAGAAATAAATATTTATATACCTGATGTTAATTTCCACTAAACAGAAAGTTGGCAAAATAGTACAGGAACCTCGCAAAAATGATAAATGTAATCTTTAATAACAATGTTTTACATGTATATGTGTAGGTAAGATTAGAATGAGTTGTTAACTTGCCAGGACATATATTCAAAAGGAGCATACACAATGCTAACTGTTCAGCATAAAGATGGCACTCTTTTCAGTATCAACATTGTCACCAATGATAGTCGCACATGCAAATATTAAAAAAAAAATGTGCATGAACTTATGCATATCTAATTTGCCATGTATACTTTTATCCAGTTTTCTCTTAAAGAAATCATTTAGTTTAAATGTACAGGTTATCATTATAAATCTCAGAGGTTGATTTAGCAGTCCCTTGTTTTCAAATAGCAAATGTATTGTTTAATCACTCATGATGATGCAGAAGGGCTAGCGTTCTAAAATTTGATCATCAATCTTCATACTACTTTGTGTATACAAGCAGCGAAGGCTCTGGCAAGTCTACATACACATATGCACAGGCTCACGTGAGCCTTCATTGCTCATCACTGCGACAAGTACCAAACAAATGGGCTTATTCCTTTGGTCTGTTCTTTCATTACTAGTATATCCATTTTGTTTGTTTTGAACTATGCAAAGATTATCATTAGGCTGCAATTTTGTATCAACGATAATGTTCACATTTGACATGCTAAATATTGATTTGATATTATCTGCAATAAAATTCCACTGTTAGACTAATGGGTCTGATTGATAGAATAATGCAAAACAAATAATTTATAAAAAGCAATAAGTTATTGTGAGTCAGCTATTTTAGCAATGACTACAATATACACAAATACTTACAAAGCCTGTTAGCTTTTCTAAGTATCTTTCATATGTATGACTAATATGAACAATTAGAACAAATATTGTTCTGTTTGAATGCTTCACAATACTTTAGAACTAGACAGAACAAATGATAAGACAGTGCAACATGTCCTTAAAATTCTCTTGTTATGCATTTTACTTTCATAAATGGTATTCTTTTGTCGCCAAATTGGACATCATTCTTATATAAAGCTGTTTTAACCATAGGGATAGGCTTGGCGTCTGTCATACCTTTGGGCAAAAATTGTTAAGTTTTTAAATCATTCCAGTTTATTTTATTCAAAAGACAAGCATAAAGGACTGTTTTAAATTCTCAATTCCCCAATTTTGATATATGCTTGAATTGACCTACAATCACAAATTCTGAAAAGGTTTTCATTCATGAATGGTATCAGCATTGTAGTTGTAATTATGAGCTGGCTTAAACAATATGTGATAAATCTTACTAAGCTAGTCCATGCTTAATATTATTGTGTTATCTAAAATACGATACAATATAATACAATATATTTTATTCAGCATTAAACATATAACAATGTTTATAAACTACACAATAAGTTAACATATAAATGTAGTAAAACAGCGTCATGAGGAGCATCTAGCATTTCTTCTGATATGTTTGATGACTGTATATGATTCTTCTATATATCACTTCACGTATAAAGGAGGCAAATATGTCGGTGTCAATGAGATAAAAGATATCATTTAATAAGAATTTAAGAAAATAAAATGCTGTTTATTTATTTAATAAAACGCACAGACTTGAAAAAATCGTTGCATGTGAATAAAGTTCAAATTTAATTCTTTTATTTATCCATGCGTTGTTGGTATTTTCCTATAATGACAATTAATTGCAGTTTAATGGCAATAAATGTGTCACCAGCAGTGTAAACTTTAATATTGTTTCTTTGTAATTTAAAACTGTATTTAAAAGAAAGTAACGTATATCACAGCAATAACATATCCTTCTACTTTGATAACATCAAATTGCTAGTCATTTGTTTACAATTAAAAGGTAATATTGTCATGTAAGAATAAGGAGTAATTAGATAAGATATCCAATAATTTTACAGTAACGTAGAAAAATTTGGTAATGTGTGGTATCGCCCCAACCGCTAAAGAGTTAACATACGTTAATTTGTGGCTTGTAGAATGTGGTTTTAGAAAATTATAGTGTACAAAACTCCCCTAGGAGGTACTTTGGAGTCCAATGTCTAGTGACAGTTATGCATTCAATAGTTATACATTGAAAGTAACATATATAACTGTAACATCATAGTGGTGTATTGTTTAAATGCATACCAGCTGTTCCTTTCATTTAAAAATGTTTTAAGGCAAACAGCATGTCGATAAATAGTAAATTTGGTATAACTTGAAATTTGCAAAATAGGATTTGAAAGTATAATAGGGTAACGTAGGTACCATGCCTGTCTAAATATAGGTCAGAGAACTAGCGTATGTCATTTTGCATCTTATATAACATAGTTTCAGAACATTATAGTGAACAATACTTTCCCTGCTATGTGGAGAGGAAGGTCTAGCTATTTGAGCTTTCACTATCACTGAATTTTCATTTTGGTACTGACGTCATTTTTCCATGTACAGACATCATTTTGAAGTTAATGTAACCTCTTTAAAATCCAGAGTCTTGGTCTATGCTCCGAATTCAACATGTCGCAAGTAAAATTACCACAACTGATCAAACAGTTCATAATTATGCCTCCTGGAATTCATAGCACTCCAATTTCCAGCCTTAAATAAGCTAAAAATGGGTACGTCACTTTGTGACGTCATTGTGACGTTAAAACGTCAAAGAAAAATTGTAAACATCTTTTTCCTTAAATAGGATAGATTTTTCTACAAGAAAATATATGTTTGACACTTTTACCAAAAAATGCACACGGAATTACACAACGGCCTACACTAGGTCCCTACTGTTTGCTTAAAGAATGTAATATTATTTTTGAATAAAAATGAAAAATAGCACCCAACAGCCCTTAAAATGGAAATGACAGTGTCCAATTGATAAAGGTGTGAAATTCCATTAGGCATAATAGTAGGTTAAACTGTTGCATCCAGGGCTTTGGGTTCTTGCTGTGGGCCTTGAAGAGGCAGATGAAACACAGATGATGCCCTCTTAAATTTTTTTATTGCTGATAGTTGTTGTTGTCGTTGCCGTCGTCGTCGTTGTTGTTGTTGTTTTGTGGGCGTGTGTGTGCGCGAGTGCGTGTGTGTTGTTTTAAGAGGGTACCCCCTTCCAATTTCTCTACAAGCAATAAACGACGTTAATGTTGAAAGGGCCTTTCCCTACGTTTTTGGCTTCATAATTTGCTTCTATGGCATAGCATTTCTGGTATTGATGAAATAATTGAGACTGGTATGCACATAATAGTACTTCATATTGTCTGTAAATATATTGTCGACTCACAGCGTACCAGCGTAAACCCAGATAAAACAATATAATAAATTAGATCATGATTAGGTGATATGCCCTAAGCCATCCTCGTCCCTTTCCATTCTCAAACATCCATTTAACCTTTAAACAGTCGCAATGCCAGATGAGATGTCGCAGAAAGCGACTGCGCTGTTTGCTAATTCGACCAATGTAATCATGACGTCCGTTTATGGGCCACATATCAGATCAGACGCTGAAGAACGCGGCATCTGATCAGGGTCTTCGTGCTTTTCTTACAGAATGCTCTAGTTGAATTTGTATAAACATGAAACTATAACCTTACAATCTTTAAATTGTAAAATGACCTGTCCAATTGATAGGGTGATTCTCTCCAGTTGGCTCAAATGGGTTAAAACAATGTTCTGATCCATCAGTACGTTGTTTTGTCATGTCAAGCTGTGACACCTACAATACATTTAGACCACCATTTCGTTTGGATTAGCTTCATTAGTCAAGAATATGTCAAACAGACATAAGTTCAAGCGATTTTAAGACCATTATTCATTATATTCAAGTCAAAACAACCGAACAAAACGCCATTTTAAAGCTTAGTACAGTTATATGCCATAAACATTATTTATTATAGCAATTTACAGGTGCATGCCCATTATTTCACCCTATGAAACCCATAATCAGACTACATAGGTGCATGTTTTATTATTTGTTATTTTATAGCCTACTTCGCTTATATGTGTGACTCTTACCGAAGCGATTATTTGCGCTATATATCGAATGAACTATTTTTGATATTTTGATAAATTGTCTCTTAAAAAGTGTAAAAATGAATCCTGTGTTGAGCTGGTGTGGTCGTTTGATGTTCATTTTCAACTAAAACAGGTTTTCTAGCTACGAGGCTCACAATATATGGACAGTTAGATAATAATAGAAATTGTCCATAATAAATGAAGAGATAATGAAATAATTTCGTCATTTTAAAGTCCTCAATCACTTCTGATTCTCACGCTTTCACTTTCAGTTCAATCATGGGCGGATCCAGAGGGAGGACAGGGGTCTGGACCCCCACCCTGGAAAATTACAAGTTGCTATATGTTGCCTTAAAATATTGGCTCGGATCCCACTCGAGGGTCCAATTGCTTCTCAAGAGAGTTCAGTATGGCGCTCTGTGAATCTGAGAAATTCGTTTATGACTAAAAACGTGTCCAGGCCCCTGACGAAATTTTCTGGAACCGCTCACGTCAACATATATGAAATGGTGAAAACTGAGCTGTGAAAATTCAACGCAAATACTTTTTCTAATACTAAATGCTTAAGTTTTTAGCGTCATGTTTACGTTTCACATAATATATTTGGAGAAGGAAGTACTTTGAACGCAGAAAGTACATTCATACCGCAGTTCTAGGATAAATATCACCCACATTTTGTTGGTATAAGCTGTATGCCATTTTATTACATTTTCATATGCACGGAAATTGTTATTGTCTGTGATCGCATTGATCTCAGGAACACTGCTTGTTTTTAAATGAGCCAGCTCGTGCCCAAATGGTGCTTACCAATATGAGGACCAGCAAACGGCTCGCGCATGCTAGAATCTTCACGGTTTGCACTCACACTGTGATAGCGTGTGTGCATGTAGCGCGTGTGCATGTTATAGGTATTACATAGTATCAAATAACTCATTACTTCTTAAAGTGCTAATCATAACAAATGTCGTCTGTTTTTATGTTTTAGAAGCCTCTTTCACAAAGAGTGTAGACCAAGATTAGACTGCTCCAACATATGGGACCCGACTTATTAATTAGACATTAATATTAGTAATTGCACGCAGGAGACGACTTAAACAGACGATAGTTTCAGATGCATTTGTGCAAGCGATTTTGGCAAAACGTGTAAATAACTGTTTTCCATAGAGGTAAACTGTGGTTCCGAAAATTTTTATTACAACTTTTAAATCCCTGGGTAACAAGAACGATATACCCTGGTGTTCGTACGCCTTTTGGTCACTGTAAGTGCATATTCTATTCGGGTTGGGGGGGACGAATATCATTCCAGGCATGTTGACCAGTGAAGTGAAGGCTCGACGTTTGCAGCAAATTAATCCCAGTCTAATAAATATACTGAAAGACTTTAGAAATGCAACACTAGCTTCCTTTATTGCCATCATTCAAGAAGATGGCAATATTAGATCAGTCAGGGTTGGTCCAAGACTTTTGCACCAACCTGTACACTGAGCCTGTACAATACTAAAATTGTTTGGTATACCACATTAATCCAGCTTCCCATAATGGACAGAATTGTTGAGGTAGGGTACCAGACTACCTTCTCATTTATGAGGACATATGTGATGCTCAGGGCCTAGCTCAGAACTCTTTTCATTATTTGTTTTCAAAAATCAATTACCCACTATACCCCTGGTATCTTTGAAAGTTTGACATTAGATAAGTACAGAGACCTTGGATTATGGTTCCATGAACATCTTGATATGAAGTAGGCAAACTCTGAGTGAACAAAATCAGCAAGTCGGGCCCTGTCGGCTTTATATGCTAAATTCAAGAATTCAGGGGGTATGGCTTATGATGTATATGCTTTATCATTTATTATTTTATTGTTTGTCCTTTTGGAGAACAAACTATGGCAAGATAAATAGCGTACAGAATAAAGCATGTTGTTACATGCCAGACGTAACTAGAAAAACTAGAAAAGAATTCAGGAAAACAAAATTAGGTTTTTGGAAAGTAAGCAAAAAGCACTTTTAAAATTTAACAAAATTTATCAATAATAACAAAATTACCATTAACAAAAGCAATGGAAAATATTTATACAATCAAATAAAGTCTAATTTGCAGTACCTTATATGTGTCCAAACTGTCCCTCAGAATACTTGTCAACACAAGTTCTGTAGTAGTTTCTGATCCCCAGATTTTGAAGTTAAATCCAAATTAACACTAAGTCTGAATCCAAAACTGAATAATCCAAGTAATCCAGAATGAATGAATTAAACAAGAAGTGTTCCAGGTATAATGAGTCAGAATTCCAGTACAAAAGGTATAGACTTTTACATGGTGAAATATTTTCAAAGATGTCCTTATGAAAAATGTACTCCTATATATACTGTTTAAGAAAGTTCCAGAACAATCTGGTAACAACTATGATATTATATGCTAAATATAAATCATTTTGGAAATTTCCATAAACTTCTCAATAATTCTACTTATTTCCAGAACTTGCTCAAAGCTTCTATTGGCATGGAAAAGAAAATTCCAGGGAATTCTGGACTTTTCCTGAAAATTCCATGACAATACATTTTTAATTTCTAGATGATTAGTCATCCTTCTAGAAAAATTGCATTATTAAATAAACACCTTGTTTACAACAGCTTGTTTATCATCAATATAATTAATATATGGATCAACAGAAACTTAGAAAACAACATATTAAACAGATAAACACAATACATGTTACAATGTAGATACTTTTTTGGAACTGGAAAAATGCAACTAATTTAGCAACTTTTGGCGATAATATGGCTAGACTGATTGCAACCAGAGAATAGAGCGTTGTTGTTTATTTTCAAAAAAGTCTTTCTCCTTCCATACCTGTGCTTAGTGCTACATAATGTGATATGGTGCTATGTAAGCACGAGTTCTTTTAAAGAACTGTAAGATATAACTTAATACACTGTACAAATGTGTAGATATTTGAAAGACGTGTCTCGTAAGCCGGTAACCTAAACTGCATGTCTTTAAGCTTTTAGTTTATGTTTATATTTGTAAATATTTTCATGATTCAGGCATGTGACACATTAGTAAAATATTACTTACTTTTACTTACTGTGTATGTATATAGTTTCTTTCATGGAAGAGCAAATAAATATTTAGACAAAGTAATATCGAAACAACCAAGTGCAGATCTGCTTTCGCATACTCGTATTCTAATCACATATACATTAAGAGTAATTGCTGTGATTTTATTAACCATTTGTAGATAGGAAACCCCTAAACGGGTACTTTTGTAAACAGTGAAGTCCCAAATGAAAATGCAGCGTTTTGCGACATTTTATCAGATTTTGCACTGTTTGCTATGTAAAAAGGGATCTTCAGAGAACGAAATGCAACCTTTTAGGAAAATTATAAATTTCGATCTCTCAATTCATATAACGGACCATTCTGGCTTAATTGTGTCAGACTTTGTGGAGAAGTCATTGGTCAACAAAGGGTTAATCAGGATTCTAGCTTATCCTAAAAGCGGGGGCGGATCCAGGATTTCTGGAAAGGGAGTTCATAGGTTTAAAGGTATGGGGTTCGCTTTGCTGATTTGATCTCAATTTTCTTAAATATCCCATGAAAATGAAAAGATTATTTCATTTTCATAGGATATTTAAAAAATGGGGTGGGGGAGAGGAAGTTCAAGTGAACACCCTGAACCCCCTCTGTATCCGTCACTGCATAAAACCAAAAGGTAGATATTCTTTCCCCACCCCCACACGCTTCTGTCCTTTGATATTCCCCTTTATCGCGTACCTAACTGCAATTAAAAGACAAGGTTACGATAGTTTTTGCTGGAGAAAAAAATGAGATCTCTTCCCCAAATGTTTATGCTATTTGCGGTCTATCTATCAATTATATCTAAATCAGATACACCTGTGTAATAATCATTCATCTTCGTATCACTAGTACAGGTTGTATCAGTTTTATTATATTTTCACGTGCTGCACATGCTTGTTGTCATTCAGCGAATCAATTAACAATTTTTACTATAAGATGTGCTTAATAATTAGACAAATATTTATGGTGTAAACGAGTACACTTTGATGATATGACAGAGTCGAAAGGGTAAAGCGTACAATCCAGTATCTGACAGGTTTTGGTTTTTGTCCTGTATCTGCTACTGCTACAGCTGGAAACTATGCTGCATACTGTACGAGGGCCATTTGGAAAGTTCTTAGCATGGCATCATAACTCCACAATGCGTTTATTTTATAAATTTTGTTTGAAACTAGAATTCAAAGGCTACTTGATAGTTAAGTTTTTATCGAAAAAGGACTTTGCGAGCACGTGCAGCGCATGCTCAAAATGAGTAGGGGTTTATATACTGGCGGAAATTTCAAGCAAAATACTTGGAAAAAAGCGAAGGAAAATCGGGGACCTTATTTGCGATGTTTATTTGACAAATTAACGATTTGGTGCCAACTTATTTTTTTATTATATTATATTATGCGATCACTGCGTGCACGACTACCACCTTTAAATTCGGAAAATGTTGACTAATAGAGAAATGGTTAACTTCCAAAAATGGGACTTTTTTCGATTTTTCTTTATACTTTTACTATAAATTGTGTCACTACAGGAGCACGAAACATGCCTATTGAGTATATGTTTTGCTTTATTTGTAGCGAACAATGCATAAAAATCATTTCGTCACGCAAATATTTTGGCTTGTTTAGTTCTGTATTCAAGAAATTTTTTCCTAATAGCACTACCCCTACTTTTCTAAAAGTGGGTGGGCTAACTTAACCCCTCCCATTTTGTCGATGGCATGAGAACTTCTCATGGTATCGCGTTTACCATCACAAAATTGATTGATTTCTACTCTCAAGGTATTTTTACTTTTTTGTTTGCCACTGTTTTTAATTAAAATGAACCAGAACGTCAGCTCATAGCTAAACTTACTCTGCCCCATGGCAAGATTATAAGAGTTATCTTCCCTTTGTTCTGGTTTACAAAATTTATTTTGGTTTCAATACAAAGAGCATAAAGTGTGCTTGACAAAAATACAAACGCAAGGCATTTTAAACTACTGTCGGTTATATATTTTCAAAATATGTGCATTGTGACATGCGATTTTTAGTCGAAAAAATTAGCACATTGATTTGCTTTCTAGACGGTTTTGGTATTGCTGTTCTGGTATTTAGATATTAGAAACATCCACTTCGGCCATCAATTGTATAATTACTGTACCAGATTGTGGCCTACCAAATGGTACAAAAGTATCTAATTTCATGAACTATTGTTAATGTTCTCCACACTTTTCAAAAGGTAAAATGTTATATTTTCCACTGAAATTTTGCGTTTTCCAGTATACAAACAGTACATGTATTCACAATAATATTTTTCGTGTCTGCATTATAATATACTTATTAAATTTGTGCCATAACATAGAAAAAAGATAGCTCTTCAAAATGATACCATACATCATAGGGTTTGTAAATCGGTTACTGAGATATAAGACCATGCTAAGAACTTTCCACATGCCCCTCGTATATACTGGTTCAAGCTACCAGTTTATACGGATGACTAAACTAGAAGTGTTTTTTTTTTCAATATAATTTACTAAGATAAACTTTGTTTGTACCAATTAATTTTGACAGAAAAAAAATATTTCCGTTTGTCTGTTTTCAATTTTTGGCATTTGTTGGCGTATACGCAGAATAAAGTTCATGCTCAGTTGAGTTGACCATGAAAAATGTTTTATCGTATTGGACTAGGAGGGATTACACGATGAGTGATGATATCAGTAACAACAATGACGGGTCATTGCTTTAAATCTCAGTTCTAATTCCAGCTGAAGTGGTTCTGGTTACGGACGGACAGACAGATAGACTGACTCTGACAGCGATTATGGGGCACACCTGCGGATCGTGCAGTTTTGGATATTAACCTGTGAGCACTCGAATGTATTTAGGGCATTTTTTTGTTAACCAGATAAAGATATCCACCAATCAGAAACTGGCTTATCACATTTTTGAATATTTCCTCTTTCTCCAGTCTGTTTTATTAATTTACTTTTTATTATCATTTCTTTTTTTCTGTTTACGCTGAGACTGTTTATCTGTTGTTTTTGCTGATGCTGCTGTTTTTTTAACCTATTTCTTTTGATATTTTTCTTCTGTTTACTGCAACAGTGAAATATGTACAGCGTTTGAACTCAGGGTTATAGTCTATTCGCGTGGTGCAACCTCTTATGTTTTAGTGGTAAACTTTTTAAATACTTTTTACATATAAAGTTTGTTAGAATATGTATTGTCATATATGACCTAGTGTAGACTGTATTTTTCTATGATATGCTGCTTGAATCGTCTTAAAATCTCGACTGAAATACGAGTGTAAGTAAGTAAGTAAGTAAGTAAGTAAGTAAGTAAGAAAGCAAGTAATTAAGTAAGTACGTAATGTGTTTATTAAAATGACATGTACATACATATGTATGTGACATCACCTATCGAAAAAGGAATATTTGAAATTTAGAATAACTGAAAAGTTGACTACAGAACAAAATAACTTGCGCACGAAATGAAATGAAGTTTCGAGTGTGGAGTTTTCAGCATGCACATTACAACTCTTTACTGACGGTTATATTATACTTCATATCGCAGACTGATCGAATACCATAATGAAACTATGCATCGCTGCTTAGGCTAATCGCTTGATTTTTATGATAATCATTTTTTTCTGACTTATGATTTATACATTGATCGACAGGGAACATATGGTTGTGCTTGCGAATGAAATTAACCAGGTGCAATCTTTACCCAGGAGATGCTATACGACTATTACTTATTGTACCTGTGCAGCTAATGGTTTCTGTGACCCCTTGTTACAATTCAGACCAGAAAGACAGAGAAAATGGACTTTGTAGAATATCTCGACTATCAAAAACGACATGGGAATTTCACATGTGGCGTAAGGGATTGACCATTGCTTGACGGGTGGATTCTCTCTTCCAATGAAACACGCTACAATTTCACTAGTTCAATTACATATCTAAGGGACCACAGGTTATAATTTCTAAAATAAATTGTTATAAACCATTCAACATGTTAAAGACCATATAAGGCATAATATAATACAGGCGTGTGAATAGTTAAAATACTGTTTACATCGAAATTTTTATAAAAGGTAGATTTCATATGTAGTCGTATCACAATCAGTTCGCTATATCCTCTTAATATACCCAACATCCCTCTTTATTTTAAAATGGATAAACTCACTGCAATATTTAAATGCTACATAGTTTCTCTAAGTATACGGGTAGATTGAGCTAACCCCTAAGACATGTTTTCTCTTGATGATGTCTGTTCGCCCAGGGAATTGAATGTGTTAATTACATCAATGTAAACGTCATAGCAAGTTCAGAAGTGATTGAAAGCTGCAAGTAAAAGAATCTTCTGTTGCTTGATAAAAAGTAGCATTTTTTCTCATGATGATCTTTATTAAGTTTTTAACGACAGATGCACTAAACATCAGTTGGTGTTCTTTCGACCTTCAGTTCTGTCGAATGGTGAAGTCACGTTCCAGCTTAGTCCGACGTTCCAGTGCACCCTCTGTACTCGAACCGTAGCCAGACAGTTCGCTACGATGCAGAGTCTTGTTTACATGTACATGGGCACGTGTGTTATGAAGAAAGATAAATTAAGCCGCGATATGAGATTTCCAACAATGTGGAATGTGCGACCAGCAAAGGCTCAGACCAGCATGCGCATACGCGCAGTCTGATCAGAGCCTTTGCTAGTCGCTTAAATATTCTATAACTGTAAAGCTACTGACTGAACATCATTTTGGAGTTTCTAAGCTTAAAAGGAGGCTGCACAGGCTCGTCTGAGTCTACAGTTGTAAAATGCCACACTTTCGGAAATCACATGTCACGGCTCAATTTCTTTTATTTTCCATTTGTCCTACTTCATCAAAACTTTGCAAAAAGTATTCCCTTATACGACGCTAACAAGCTTTCAGAAAGTATTGTGACTGTTTGCTATCGTAGCTTCATATTGCAAGGTACTCTACCAAAAGTTTTTATTGGACTTGTTGTTATTTTTGCATATTTCATAATCACGTTTTCAGTTATATCATTCTTAAACTATCATGTTTGTCAAAGTTAAACGTCCGACTATATTAAATATAACGGGATCATTTTGACTTTGTATTCCCACCAGGGTTCGTTAAACGGCTGAAGCAGGTCTAAATTGAGTGCCCAGGTAAACAAAAGTGTCGGTTATCGCAACTACTAATATGGACAACGTCAAAAAAATGCGGCAGTATATCCTGCGATATACTGTCGCAAATAGTTGTCATTAATTACGTAACATTTCGTTGATGACGTGCGGCTTTATGCGGCTTGCAACGCTCCAATTTGAGATGAAACGGCAGAATTGCATTAGAATGGGGGGGGGGGGGTAACCATATTCAAAATGTTCATTTGCAATGATTTGGGGTGTCATATCTTCGGCAATACGTTCGGAAATCACGTTTCATGGCTATGCTCGCGCGTCGCTGTAAAACTAAACCGACCGTATATCCGACGATATACCACCCCAAATGAAAATTTTGAAAACAGTTATCCCGTAATTACTGTGCTTTACGGGGTTCTGTGACGATTGAAGGTAAAGGTTGTGTAATAGGTACCTTTACCAATAACTATTTGGACCACATTCACGGATCCAGAAAATTCCTTCAGGCGTGTGTGTGTGGGGGGGGGGGTGGGGGGATCCTGACAAGTTGGTTTTTTTTTGGTTTTTTTTAGTAAGACATCTGCGTGTGGGTCAAATTGCTTCTCGAGGTGTGTACCGTACCATTATTTCTAAGGAAACCAATAGCCAATTGTGATTTTCCAGGGTGGGGGTCCGGACCCCGTGCCACCCCTCTGGATCCGCCCATGGACCAGATAGCCAGAAACGAAGTTATCATAAAGGTGTCAAGCTTAACCTTGTCAACACTCCAGACCGGGCAAACAGTGTAGGTCCAGATGAGAGCTTTTACATTGTTCGTTCGTACAATGCCTGAATGGAAGAAGATGAGGATATAAACAGCGAGCCGCACGTTTAAAAATGCATAAAACAATAATGAAAAATAAAACAAATGACAAAATACACGATAATTTCGTTTCCTTTTTGAAGCCTTGGCTCCATATGCGATTTCTCATATAATATCCCTCCTACGAACCTTGTTTGGATTTGCTGACACGAAAATAGCGGCAAAGATTAAGAGAAAACAATGTCATTATTTGTAGGAGTGTTTAGATCGAACATTAGCTAGGAGCAAAGGAGCGCTTATATTAACCATTACTCCGCCATTTTTGTTGTTGTTTTTTGTCCTGAAAATGTTGACTGCTTTTTACGACTGCTGCATATATTCAAGTGCACCAGATTTTATCATGGAAGCAAACACTATGAACCCTGATCAGACTGCTTCCTTTGGAGGGCCTGATCTGGCTCATTGTTTCCAATTTATGCTACCTAAACAGCATAAGCGATTGATTATCCTCATAAGAAATAAAATGCTGAATAATGAAGATTTTTTAATGCTTTAAAACTCTCCGATGTTGTATTCATCCTACTAATAATTGATAAAATGCCAACAATTGCTGGCATTTTAACATTTATGGGCAGGATATTTAATGCTCGGTTGAGTTGTTTAAAATTACTAAATTATTTCATTTACTGAATTTATCTTTCAAGATAACAGACAGTGAAAACCCAGATGAGATGTTCTCATATATCTTGAGTCTTCACTTTTTTTTATTTCCCATTTGTAGGACAATATGCATTAATGAGATCCTCCCAGGGATTTTAGGGATCAAGGCATTTATCTTTAGAGGACAAATGTCTAACTTGGAAGGGAACAAACAAAATTGGGGAACAGGAAACAAAGTAAACCATTTAGGGGAGCATGGCAACTAAGCAAATTATTTCAGTGGAACAATGGAAGTTACCTCGGGGAGGGTCTCATGATGTGTATAAATCTTAACCCTTTGTATTCTGATAGATTTTCCCATATATATAGATACAAAAGTATGGGATTGCCCATTTTCAGGAACAGTAGGGGTGGCATTGTCTAGACGGAAATGTCACGTCGATCACCAAAGATTGATGCCTGCTTTAGAATATGATCAAAAATCAAACTAATAATGCCCCTCACTTTTACTAAATACGGACAGGCGTAGGATAATGGCCTTAGTGGGTGCATAAAACTGGGCGTTTTGTGCGCGCTCTATATGCCAGAGACAGGGGCCGCACTACGCCGACATTAAAAGTGAATAATCATCAGCATCATCGATTGCCCATTTTGTGTTTTAAGGGGTCACAGGTAGAAGTTTCTAAATTATGATATACTTCTGTCCCTGGTGGTTAATTTGATATTAACAAACAGTGCAGACCCTCTCTGATGAAATGCAGCAATGTGCTGTATTTCATCTGAGTCTCTACTGTCTGCTAAAATATCCGTTTAGGGGTTTCCAATATACAAAGGGTTAAGAACGTCAGCAATAATAGTGATTATCTTTCAAAACATTTATTTAAGAAATCAATTCGATTTTTGGAATGTTCATGGAATCATGAAAACTTTGGATCTCTTGCAAGAGACCCGAAGTGTTCATGATTCCATGAACATACCAAAATTGAATTTATTGCTTATATTTACATTTTATATACGAATATCTAAATTTTAGAAATTATTTTTAGTTTTGGAAAAAAAACAGTTTTGTATTTTGTAATCGTATTAAATGTTTTGTTGGAATGTCAAACGGAGAAAACGGAACAGCAAGTGTGAACACGTACATCCAATGGAGCAAATAATGGGGCTTGTTTTGCACGCGCGACTCATGTGTGGCTAGCTGTCAATCACAATACCAGTGGCCCTCTTCGAATCGAACTATAGTTCCAACTATAGCAACCTAAAGTTCGATTCGAACATCGATAGTCTCTACTACAGTGACGTCACGAACCTGTGGGTCAGAACACCGTTACTCTAGTATATTATATGGTTCCCTCATCTAGACATATCTAGCAAAACGGTTTTCGGATTTGTCAGTAGCCTCAAAATGATTTTTTACAAATTAAATTCTTGATGTGTTCTATTTGCGGTCCAACTTATTCCTAAGTGTTAATTAGAGTAGGCCGTGCAGTATATACCACTCACTTTCGTCTACGACGAAGAATTGAAAAGAGGATTACATGGCTATTCACTTTGTTTACTTTCCAACCAACTAAAGTTTGAACTGTAGCCATTCGGGTGTAAACGTGCGCTCGAAGAATTTACGTCAGAACTTTAGTAGGAGTTTTTGTTCGATTCGAAGTGGGGCAGTGTCATTTCTGGCGAATGAAATCGATGTTCGAAGCGTATTGCAAGGGTAAGTGAGCTTGGAAGCTCACAATCAAAAGGAGTTCTAACGATAAGGCGTAATTTTTCCCTAGTTGACATGATTACAAACACCAAATTTTCATGTCGACTTTATGTTTTTAAAACTGATGTAGTTCAGCAGTAAAATATTCATAGTAAGCAACAAAATACATTTCAAAGCGATTCACCATTTACAGTACCGTGAAAACGTGCACTTTCTACTTCCCCCCTCACATTTTACGTCTCTATACTGGGTTCCATTTAGACCAGACTTTTAGTAAATGCATTGCTACTTTAAAACAGTAAAAGTGCTAAAGTGTAAAGGACAGGAGTGCTCTTCATTTCCTAAAACTTACCGTATTCCTTCTGCACACGCATACAAATTACACCTAAAATTTTGACGCTTGCCATTGGAAAGATGAAACTGGTGTCTTTCAGTTTATTTTTAGATGCTTTCCGCCCTAGACCCAAGATGCCCTTTCGACAACGACATGCCGCTATAAACATTTACTACGTATGTAAAGAGCATTTTGGGTCTAGTGGGGGAAAGCGTAAGACACCAGTTTCATATTTCCAATGGCAAATGTCACAATTTTAGGTGTATTTCGTACGCATGCGCAGAAGGAATACGGTAAGGTTTTGGAAAAGAAGAACACTTATATCCATAACATTAAAGCACTTTTATTTTTTTTAACTAGCAATGCATTTACTCAAAGTCTGGTCTAAACGGCACCCAGTATAAAGACGTAAAATGAGGGGTTGGAGTAGAAAGTGCACGTTTTCACGGTATTGTAATTGTGGATCGCTTTGAAACGTTGCCTACTATGCATATTTTACTGCCAAACTACACAAAATTTAAAATCATTAGGGCAGTTTGAAAGTTTGGTGTTTGTAATCATGTCAACTTGGGAAAATATACGCCTTATTGCTAGAACGCCTTATGCCATTCATGAGACTATGGTGGGTTGCTAAGATCTAAAGATTTATTAAAGGCTTGCTTTGAAAATGTAAATATTCCGGCATATCAGACTGAAACAGATATCACCATGAAAAGTACAAAGCTATATTTATATTTACAATGAAGATGAAGAGAACTACATGGACGCCTTACTCCATCAATAATAATCATTTCTGCTCTCTTGTCATCTAAAATTAATACTAAAGACAATGCATCATTTCAAAAGTCAGGAATAGAAATAAATCATAAGTCAATATTCAGAGAAAAATCAAAGCTATTTATGGTCTACTGACAGTACTCCGATATCGAGTCAATAATTCACATCGTAAATATAAATTCTACACAAAAGATTCTAAATATGGCATTTATTACATGGTGATTAATTATTCGAGTCATATGTAGACGAAATATGATCAATGTTGTAAGAACTTTAAAATAAGCCCATATGTTTGTACACTGTAAAAATAAATGTAACATTACACCAACTTTGGTGGCAGCCAAACTGCCACTGACCTTGAAGTAGCCTTTCAGCTGCAAACATAAGTCAAGAAATTGTTTATTAGTTCATTTACAAACCTCCTTCTGTAATTTTCCGGAAAGCAGATTTTTTGTTCTAAAATTATTTTTTTTATTTTATCCTCCGTCTCTAAATATTTGTTTTGTTGAAAAAACATTTTTGAGGTATTGTCTGTGTGTTTTTTAGAGTTACACTGTTAAAAGTGATTGTCCAGTCCAGATTTTTAGAAAAATGATGAAATATTTAAAGATTTAATACAGACTGTTCGTTTACCTTACTAGTTTTACTGTTTGTTCTGGAGATATTTTTTTAAAACAAACTTTTTTTATCATGGTCATTCTTATCAACTGGTCATTTTCAGAGCTTTTTTTCGTCCTCTGACCCTCTGAAGAAAAAAATCCTGTAAATTAACTTATTAAAAGATCTGGCCTAATATAGCTTTTAATGCATTGATCTGAAAATTAACTGCAAAAACAACAGGTAGAAATGTTTACAACTACCAACTTAGCAATAAGCTCCAATGAAACATCTCAAGGCATTAAATAAGCAGTCTATTATTGTCATTAAGGTGCATGACAAACTACACGAAAACTTGTTCTTTTCTACATGCTCATTTCACTGAAACTATGAAAATAGTTGAGAATCTAGTTTTAAAAAGCTTATGGTGAACAGCTCATTTATTGAAAAGACATATGTTGTAGGTACACATTGAAATTTCCTCATAGAGGCAATTCCAATGTGTACCTACAAAATATGTTACTGAAAATAAAAAAACTTTTTTGAAATTTACATTTATACCAAGTATCATGTACATTGTCTTTGCCTCTTTTAAACATCTCAAATTGCTGATCAGTAGATAGATAGAATAGAACAGTGTAAACAATTAGATAGTTGGGATAAAGTGAGCAAACGGTCTGATAGAACAATGTTAAAAGATAAACAAATGGGAAACGTGATCAGATAAATAAATGTAGCAATATGAACAACTAAATAGGTGGGAAAACTAATCAGAGTGATTTAGATGAAGCAGTCTGAAGAGCTAAATAGTTTCGGTAAGTTGACCAGGTGGATGTAGGTGGAACAAATAAAGCAAACAAATAGGATATGTGAACAAACAGTTAGATGTAACGATCGGAACAAATATATAGATGAGATTTAGATGCAACGATGTAAACAAACAAATAAATGGGAAAACCTGACAGAAGTGATGAACAAATTGATATATCAAAAGATGAGGTAATAATACAGATGGATAAATTTGGAACAAGGTGAACAACTAAATAGGTACGTGACCATACGGCTTGATGGAGTAATGTAAAAAATGAAACAGATCAGCTACATTATATGGTCAGATGGGTAGATTGAAAGATTTGAACAACTAAATAGTTCATGTACGTGATCAGATGGATAGATGGAACAGTGAGAACAACTAAATAGATAGGAAAGCCAACAAGAGTGATGGGCAATTGATCAAATTAATATAAGCCCCAGTTAAGTCCCAGTTACACTGTCACGATTTTGGCCACGACGGAGCTACGACTCACCCCGATTTATCAAGTCGTGATGCATCGGCATGAGTCGTAGCAGCACCGTAGAGACATCGGCGCGAATCCTAGTAGTACCGTGGTGATTCGTGAAGACTCCTGGTGATTCGGCAACCTCCACGACAAGGCTACGACGAGTTTAAACCGTTTAAACTCGTCGGGGTGAATCGTGTTGGATTGTGGGCGTGGCCTAAATCGTAGCTCTACCGTAGCGGGATCGGGATCATTCCTAGTGGTTCCGTGGTAGTATTCGTGATCATTCGTGGGCGTTCGTGTGCGTTCGTAGCGAATCGGGTTATCACTGACACAAAATTCTGGTATAATTCCTGAAAATCATTTTAAAAAGTGAATTGAGCCGCGACATGAGTTTTCCAACAATGTGGTATGTGAGACCAACAAAGGCTCAGACCAGCCTGCGTATACGCGCAGTCTGATCAGAGCATTTGCTAGTCGCTTGAATAGTTTATGACCCTTAGGCAACTGACCGAACATAATTTGGAGTTTCTAAGCTTAAAAGGAGGCTGCACAAGCTCGTCTGAGTCTACACATGCAAAATGCCACATTGTTGGAAATCACATGTCACGGCTCAATTTTAGTGCAGCGCATCTTGGATTATGTCCAGAGATTTCAAATTGCAAATTTGCAGCTTTAACTGGAAGTCATCTGATACAACTGGACATGGCACTGGACTTGGGACAGGTCTGAGCCTAGCCCGTGGGTCTGGTTACTGTTTTGATTTTCCCGCAGCTTTTCTTTTTGATGGCATGACTGACTTCGTCAAAGGTTGAAGAAATAATGATATTGGAAAACTGTCGCCCCAGGGGGGTTACTCTGATATTTTCATACATACGTAGGCTCTGGTTATTTTGGGGGGTTCAAAATTTTGGGGTTTTCAGAAAAATGAAATTTTTTGGGGTATTAAGATTTTGTGAATATTTTTTTTTTGAGGGGGGGGGGGTCATCACAATATTGGACTTTATTTAGGGGCCATTTCTTTGCATTTTAGGGTCTTTTTTAAGGTCAATGTACAGAATGGGGAATATTTTTTTAGTTGCTAAAATTTAGAATTTAATTTTTTGTGGGGGAGGGGGGTGCTTGAAATTCCTGAATTTTTTTTTCGGGGGGGGGGGGGGGGGGGGGTGTGAACGGTAGATGCTGGGCCCGAGCCTACATATGGAGAAAAACTGAGAGTAACCCCTACCCCCTGGGACTTTCGAATGACAACCACTAAATCGTGCACATTCGTGGGAGGTCGTGACGCTACCGTAGCGCTACCGGCTTGAATCTTACTAGCACCGTATCGAATCGTGGAGGCATCGTGAGCATTCGTAGCTCCACCGTGGTGAATCGTAGCTCTGCCGTCATGAGTCGTAGTGGATCCGTAGATGAATCGTGCAGACACCGTAGGAGCATCGTGAGACATCGTATTGATGCTGGAATTTCTTTTTTTTCCATCCCGACGCATCCCGATGCACCCCGATTTTACCATCTGTCTCAAATCGGGATGAGTCGTGGTGAATCGGGGCTTTAATCGTGACAGTGTAACTGGGGCTTTACACTGTACGATTTTGGCCACGACGGAGCTACGACTCACCCCGATTTAACAAGTCGTGATGCATCGGCATGAGTCGTAGTAGCACCGTAGAGACATCGGCGCGAGTCCTAGTAGTACCGTGGTGATTCGTGAAGAATCCTGGTGATTCGGGAACCTCCACGACAAGGCTACGACGAGTTTAAACCGTTTAAACTCGTCGGGGTGAATCGTGTTGGATTGTGGGCGTGGCCTAAGTCGTAGCTCTACCGTAGCGGAATCGGGATCATTCCTAGTGGTATCGTGGGAGTATTCGTGGTCATTTGTGGGCGTTCGTGGGCGTTCGTAGCGAATCGGGTTATCACTGACACAATATTCTGGTATAAAAACAGAGGTATTATTGCTGAAAATCATTTTCAAGAGTGAATTTTAGTGAAGCGCATCATGGATTATGTCCAGAGATTTCAAATTGCTAATTTGCAGCTTGAACTGGACGTCATCTGATACAACTGCACATGACACTGGACTTGGGACAGGACTGAGCCTAGCCCGTGGGTCCGGTGACTGTTGTGATTTTAACGCAGCTTTCCTTTTTAATGACATGACTGACTTCGTCAAAGATTGAAGAGATAATGATATTTGGTGTCATATTTTTGCAAACTGTCGCCGGGGGGGGGGGGAGGGGGGGGGGGTGGTACTCTGATATTTACATACATACGTAGGCGCTGTTAATTTTTTTGGGTTCCAAATTTTGAAGTTCAGGTTTTTTTCGGGTTTTCAGACAAATGAATATTTTTTGGGTATGAATATTTTGTGGATATTTTGGGGGTGTCATCACAAAATTAGAGTATATTTAAGGGTCATATCTATGCATTTTTTGGGTCTTTTTTAAGGTCAAGGTACAGAGTGGGGGGTATTTTGGGGGGTTGCTAAAATTTCAAATATTTTTGGGGGTTCTTGAAATTTCTGTTATTTTTTTTGTTATTTGGGTTTTTTTTTTTTTTTTTTTTGGAGGGGGTGAACGGTAGGTGCTGGGCCCGATCCTACGTATGAAGAAAAAATGAGAGTCCCCCCCCCGCCCCCAGGGACTGTCGCATGACAACCACTAAATCGTACAGATTCGTGGGAGGTCGTGACGCTACCGTAGCGCTACCGGCTTGAATCGTACTAGCACCTATTCGAATCGTGGAGGCATCGTGAGCATTCGTAGCTCCACCGTGGTGAATCGTAGCGCTGCCGTCATGAGTCGTAGTGGGTCCGTAGATGAATCGTGCTGACACCGTAGGAGCATCGTGTGACATCGTATTGATGCTGGAATTTCTTTTTTTCCATCCCGACGCATCCCGATGCACCCCGATTTTACCATCTGTCTCAAACCGGGATGAGTTGTGGTGAATCGGGGCTTGAATCGTGACAGTGTAACTGGGGCTTAAGATAACATGACAGACGAATAAACTTGGAATGAGCTGAACAACTACGCTGATGGGATATGTGACCAGGCAGCTGAATAGATTGAACAGTGTGGAAAACTAAATGGATGGGAGAACCTGGCAAAACAGATAAAGCTTGAAAAATTAGAATAATAAAATACACGTGATGACGTTACTAGACGGATAAAGATAGAATAATAAGAACTAAGCAGATGGGATATGTGACCAGGCAGGCAGGTGAATGGATGGAACAGTGTGAGAAACTAAATGGATGGGAGAACCTGGCAAGACAGATAAAGATTTACTGATTATAATAATATAATACATGTGACAACGTGACTAGGTGGATTAATATAGAAAAAATAGAATAATAAGCCTAAATACAGGTGATGTCGTGACTAAGCGGATAAAGATAGAACACTTTGAACAACTGAACACATCAGATATATGACCAGACAGATAGATGGAATGGTGTGAACAACAAAACAAGTTGGAACCGTGACCAGATAGATACATGTAGAACAATGCTAAAAACTAAATAGATGAATACCAGACTGATATGGATGATGAACAATTTGATCCACATTGAATAGATGGGATAGCATCGCAGATATATATAGATGGAACAATTTGAACTAAATAGATAACATACATGACCTGACAGATTGAAGGATCGGTGTGAACAAGTCAATACACACACAAAGTAATACATGTGATAACGTCGGAACAGTATGAACAACTAAATAAACTGGCAGAAGTAAATAGATGGAATAATGTGAACAAGTAAATAGATGTGATAACGTGACCAAACCGTAGGATGAAATAATGGCTTGAATAACGTGACCAGAATTTGAAAAATATTTTTGATATAACGTAAACAGACAGCTATATTGAACAATGTAGACATACAAATATATGAAATGACAGACAAATGGGAAAGTGTGGACAAAGAAAGTTTGTATTACTCTAAAATGTCAACCTGATCCTGGCCACTATCATTAACATAATTTCACAGCTGATTGAGCATCTAAATATATCTCCGGCCTCCATCGTACGTACAAACACGGAAATGTGGTACTTTATATCACAATAGATGTATATAACGCAATAATGAAAAAAATGCCTATCAATTGCCTGCGTGACTCAGTGGGTAGAGCACGTGAATATAGCATAGTATTTTTAAAAGCTAGATTAAGCGTTAGTTTGAATCCCATACGCGACATTTATTATTGTAAAGGCTTTGTTTTTATTTTTATTAATTTTTCTCCTTTTTGCAATATCGTTACTGCATTTTTTTAATTTGATCTTTGTACTTCACCTATTGCCTGTCATCTCTTAAGTTTTTTAAGATACATGTATGAGCTGCGTTATGAGATTTCCAACTATGTGGCATTTTGAAATGAATAGACTCAAATGAGGCTGTGCAACCTCCTTTTAAGAATAGAAGTTTTAAATGCTGTTCAGTCAATAACTTACTAGGCTTTGAATATTCAAGCGACTAGCAAAGGCTCTGATCAGACTGTGCGTATGCACAGGCTGGTACAAGCATTTGCTTGTCGCACATGCCACATTGTTGGAAATCTCATATATAGACCTCCTTGCTGCTTTTGAGAGAAATATTTCGACGAGCTATTACTGATTTATTTTGCTTTTGAGCCAAAGCAGTGTTTTTAAAAGACACATTCGCAAACTGAAATTCTAACTCCTAGCATTAAGAAGTTGCCAGTCATTACATTTTCAAAGAAATGGTAAACTTACAAATTCTTGTGTTATGATCTGCCAAAATTGACCTTAGACTGATTAATTTTCGCCAAAATCTTCGTGATATTCGTGATTTTCGTGGAGTTCTCCGACTTTGGTCATGCTTTTACAGAGAATATGAAGATAATGTCAATTCGTTAGTGCAAGTGGTCTGATAGCCTAGTGGTTAGTTGACTACTTACAAATCAAGCATACCTGGATCGAAACTTGGAAGAAACCTTTTTTTATATAATTGCCAAATTGCTTTCTTTTTTAAGTTAATATTGTTCGTACATTGTATATTTTACGTCATCACATCTTGCATTTGTATTTAGCCTCTTTTGTATTCATTATTCCCTAAGTTCCCCACTCTTTCCTCGTCAGCTGATAACATTTTCAAATAGTTTGGTACCCAGTTCAGTACCAACAGAACGTCGGTTCTGATCTGGATACAGACAATTTGACACTCTGATAGTATTCCTGTAAGTATTTTTGAAAAAGTTAAGTTTGGTTAAAAGTCAGCAGATGATAACAAAAATCTCAAACAATATTAAGCTTGCAAAGAGTAAATCACATGTAGGCTTGTTGAAATCATTCACAGTGCTGTATTTGTTACATAAACGCATGGCAAATTCAAATAAATGTAATCAGTTGTGCACAAAATCGAGAATAAAGACAAAGAAACTAGCAAATCGAAAAAAATGAACAAAAAAATACTTAAATGTAATTGGACTCGAACCCACATCTTTTGAGTGCTAAAACACTCGACTATCCACTAGGCTATCGGTGAATTGTGATTAATTTCATTCAGATTAGTAATTGTACAACAATCTAAAGCGCACTTTTTACGAAGATTCACGAAGATTGAGTGAAAGGTAATTGAATATTCATATGTCTCGGGTCGATTTTGACAAACAATAATGTGCATTTCTTTGGCATGAAAATAAAGAAAAATAAGATTAAAAAATAGTGAGGTCAGCCAGGATTCGAACCCATAATTTACCTATCAACTAACCACACGACTACACTTCATTGAGATAGCAATTGCACCAAGACGTTTATTTCCGTAATTGCTTTGAACATACCTATTACACACGATCCCTCACGAAAAATACATATTCGGCATAAATACTGTAATAATTTATTCATGCACAAAGGTCAGGGTCAGGTTAATATTGTAGAGGTATAAATTAACCAAACTAATATCAATTTGATACCTGTCACAAAGATGACGCCAAGATCATTGGGGTCTTTTCAGAGCTTCCACTGATTGCACACATAAAGGGAATACGTAGTTGAAGGCCCATGCCAAAAGTTAGGCCGCTAGTTCAACTCGGTCTAAGCTGCAAGTATAGGGAAACCTGTGTAAAACGGCCACTAAGAAATAGACAAAACAAAGATCTTAACGACAATGGTAGCTTAGTGAAGGTTGAAATTGTTGCAGACTGTTGCAGAATGCTCCCCTTGGAGCATTCTGCAACACTTTTGACCTGCATTAAGCGATAATGGTCTTGGAAACCAATTTTTGGGCTTCTTGGGAGTGGTCGTTTTGCACAGGTTTTACTGTATATGCATAAAGAATGACTATGCAAATACAATAAGAACCAAAAAATGCTGAACTTGCTGGTACGGTTTACATCTATATGCACTAGGTAACTTTAAAGACGCCCGTGTAATAAGTACAAACGGTTCATATCACTTTTATCTGACGCCCTGCCAGATATAACTGAGTCCGTCCGATTCGTACTCATGAAACTAACAATGTACCATCGCACGTCAAATGTTAAGAGTGTGGATATTGAACTGCAAGTGCAACAAGTCTTTCGCACCGTGGGTTATCAAAGATGCTGCGTGTATATTAACATGCTGGAAAACAGAAATAGAGCCTGGCAAATAACAATAAGAGTTGAAGCACGGAAAAAACAAAATCGACAGATTAAATATGAAACCCTAAAAAGCTGATCAGACTGCACGTTGAACGAGCTGTTCACAGTCTTCGATGTTCATATACACAACATGTAAGCAGACACTTATGTTAAATCGTTGCAAGCTTCAAGCGGAATCTCGGAAAAGTCCATATATTGTTTGTGTAACAGACTGCCTTTGTTGTGCATCGGTTGAGACAGACCTCTAGTTAAGAGTAAATGAAAATTATTTTTCTCATTTCTAAACTAAAACATATGTTGTGGGTGCTCAAAAGAACCGTCTCAATGAGACGGTTCTTTTGAGCACACAAAACAAATGTTTCAATTGATGGGTAAGAAAATAATTTTAATTTTATGTTCAAAAAGCTTCCATATATCTGGAGCTATGTCAGAGATATGGGAAGAACATCAGAAAACATAAAATCAGCTGATAATGCGTCTCAAGACACCGTTATGTTTGGCTTTCCTGCAGGTCTCAAATTTTTCATGTCTCGGCAGAATTGGAAACCGAAAAAATAGGGATACAAATATATCTGACTCTGATGTTTCAATCTTGCAGCTTATGTTAAACACATCAAGTTCAATAAAAACAATATTTTGCAGTTTTGAAAAAGAAATTATGCGAAAATCATTCAGTTATGCATGTAATGATTGCTAGAAAGATTTAGAGAGTAGAGAAAAGTTTTGACAGGCCAAATTATTTCATTTTCATAGGATATTTAAAAAACGGGCGGGGAAGGGGGGGGGGGGCGTTTCGACCGAACCCCTGAACCCCCTCTGGATCCGCCACTGTAATGTTAGCGAATTGTGTCGGTGAGCTTGTTCTTCTCCCCTCACCCCCACCCCCCCCCCCCCCACACACACACACACACTGCACAGGTTTTACATTTTGTTAATTTCTGTTCACCTTTAGGCTAATGCTATATTTTATTTAATGTACATTTTAAATGATAAATAATATTTTTGGCAGAAGTTTTATGATCGCATTTGTGTCCTGTCCGTTTTTTGAGTTTAATAAGAAATGAAAATCACTTTATGGTGTCTGTTACTAAAAAATATTTTAGGATGTTATACGATTGTAAATTGTACTTTTCAAAGAAAATTGTATTCAAACCAATAAATTGATATCTGGTCTTGCCTTGATCCAGCCAAATTGAATATGATAATGATAATGGCGTTTCGCTGGCCCCTTGTAAACTTTTTCAGTCCTCCAGATAAGAGTGCGCAACTGAAAATTATTTTCTTATTTCTCAACCAAAATAATGAGACGGTTCTTTTGAGCAGCCAAAACATATGTTTAGATTGCTGAGTAAAGCATAATGACACTTTTACGCTCAAATTTTTTGCTAAACTGGACCTATGTAAATTTTGAGAGCAACAACTTCATTAGCATCTTCTCTTTGGATTCAATGTTCAATGTAGATTGAAACAAATATCTATGCGAGAGTTCGTAGATTTGTCAGGTTGCAAGAATTCAACAAATGGACATGCCAATGTCAAAATGGGACTGTAACATACGCGTCAAGCTGTTTCGCATGGATTGTTGTGGGGTTTTTTTTCATCTGTTCATCGAAATGATACCGTCAAGCCCCGAGGACTTTTTGACTGCATTTCCAAACGTAGCGAATGTTCCTACAAGACTGCACGGCTTGTATATGCGATAAGTACCAACCTCTCTTGATTCGGCAAAGTTTGGTTTGTAAGCAGACAGTATCGATGATGCAACACTGAAAGATCAAAGCAGTGCGAAACAATGATTTACATCACAAAATTCATGAGCCAGTTCAGGAGATTTTGGTACTTATCGCATATACTTCCAGTCATATGTTAAACACGCATGCGCAACAATCTAGTAAAATTGTGCTTTTATCCATGTCCCTATTTTGTGTGTGCGAGCAGCAAAGGCTTTGACGAGATTGTGCGTTTGCGCAGGCTAGTTACTGAGCCTTCTCTGTTCGCATGTGCGAAAAGTACCAAAATTTCATGAAATGGCTCAACTCATTTGTGTTTCTTGGCTGTTCCTAATGTATTGACAAACGATACGTGCGTAAATGTCGTCGCATCACATGAGGCTGATAAGCACATTGGTATGCTCGATTGCCTGATTGGATCTATTTGCCTATTTGCCCATTCTGTTCTACTGTAGGAGATAACTGAAACCAAGTTCTAATCGGTCACTTTTCAAACTCATTATTTCTCACCAAACGCTAATGAAATTGAAATTAATTTTTGACTAAATATGTGCATTTTAATTGGCAAAATTTAGCGTTGTTTTGGAACAGTTTTCTTTTACCCCAAAGTTTTTGGGTTAAAAACGCAAAAATTCACTTTTTTAACGAAAATATTCATTTGAGCGTTGTTTTTAAAAAAATAAATGTGTATGAGGTTACAAACTGGTCTACTCGACTTGCAAAACACTAAACAATTGAAATTTTGCTAATGGTAGATTTTTACGCATTTTTGAAAGTATTGGATTTTCGATTTTTTTTTCAGATTTTTGAAATGCATCAGTAGCTCATGCCAAAATTGTTAAGTGCACTTTATTTATCTGAACACTGTAGGGCAAACATAATAAAACTTGATTGGTCCATTTTTGACGATTGCAATTTTACAACTATTGCACACTTCTGGTTTCAATGTGAAAGTTTAAAATTCAATTTGATGCCATTATATTTTTTTATTTCAATTTTCAAAAAGAAACGGTGACGTCTAGTGATAATAAATGATCGCTGAAAATGTCAATGCCGTGTCGCTGAAAATAAAGCGTACAGAGCAGTGCAATGTTTGCATGTAAAATGCAAGCTTAACGCAGAATTTCTATGATTAAGCTGCTAAAAGTGTTTGTCATATGTTTTTGTGTAGCAAAAACGAAGCGTCCTATGGAAACAAAACTTTTGAGGTTTATTCTTCTTAAATCGCGGTAGCCTGTAACATCTTCAAACAAGCAAAAACGTAAATTGATAGCGTCTCTGTTGAATATTATATCATAGAAAAAGTGTGACTTTTTAAAATGATGGTATCTTTTTCTCTAACTTCGTCCGTGCAAGAAGTACATATCATCTTTAAATTAAATAACTTGCAGATAAGAGTCTCGGCAAAGTATTGTTTCATTTATAAAAGCATGAATTTTGTATACCCTATGTTTTATTTTTCTGAACCGGCGTAAAAGATTTAAGGTGAACGATTAGATCTTGGTCTCAGTATATATATTGTTCATTTTTCTTTCTGCTATTTTCGTCTTATAATAAAGTGAGCTCTTTTAGCTCCCAGCAGGCACACAACCTTAAAATAATGTCGTAGCAACGTAAATGGGATGTCGATACGACGTCATGTGCCTGCTGGGCTATAACTTGAATTGATATATTCGAGAAAACATGCTGAAATTTGTTTCAGTGGTCCGTCGCTGCAACTCCGAGTCCAACAAACTGCTTAAATATTTCAATATAGAGATTGCCACAGTAGTTGCACATCTCCCTCGCAGAATCTTTTTTCACAAAGCCATACATTACTAGTTCATTGTAATTAATTTGTTTTTGTTTTTTGTTTTTTAAAGTGAACAATAGCCATTATGACTGTGCTTATCTCGGAATAAATCATAACCAATGGCATAACCAAAACGTTTAGCCGTTTTTGATGGATTTTCCTATGAATGTTGGTATAATAAGGATGGAATTGGCCATTTGTATTTTTTTATCTGCAAACAGTGTAGACCCTGATGAAATGCCGCATTACCATCTGGGTTTACACTGTTCAGTCCCGACTTTCTTCATTGAATTGAGTATAATTATCAATGCACATACATACATAGTGTGCGAAGTGGTAATACAAGGTATCCTAATATTTTCCAGGTCTTCCGCCAGATAAGAAGGATTTTTTCAAGACAGCCAAAACTGAAATATCCTACAGACAAGATGGCGAGCATTGGGAGATCCATGTTGGAATGGAAGGTGTCCAGAATCACAGAACATTCCGCTTTAAACTGGGAGAGCCCTACGAGTCAGCCTCCTTAGATGGATCACCAATGCATGTAAGAAGATCTAATCATAATAATACTGGAACAATCCACATGTTCACTATGTTACAATAGATAAAAAGTTGTGATTGTTTTCTTATCAATTTAAACATATGTTTTGGTTGCTCAAAAGAACCGTCTCATTTAGAGTCGATTCTTTTGAGTTCCTTAAGACTTGATAAGTTAAATGAATGTTACTTTGCACCCGCATTTTCAGTGGAATCTAGTTGATTTGCCACCATGTAATATATTTATCTTTTGATCAACAACAGCAAGTAACACTTTTGGTATTGTATGTTATTGTTATCTTCTATTATCTTCGCCCTCTAATAAAACTTAAAACAGCATTCGAACAAAATATTTCTACATTGTTAAGTTAACACCGAAAGAGGTGGCACTTCAGATGCCTTCCCCTTTGGAGTAAGCTTACACTTACTTTTCTACTAAAAAACCTTAAGGCAAACATTTCTCTAATGATAAATGTTACAACATTTCGTTAATATTGTTGGAGTTATTCTCTGGATGAATACTATCGACTGGAACATAGCTTTAAAAGCGGTTAAAAATTCACACCAAAATCAGTGGCATTCAATTGCTGCTAAATTTGGTGTAAAGCTACACTTTTTACAGTTTAAGCTGCACCGGTTCGCCAAGCCTTGGAAAACCAGTTTGGTCGACTTTGTGTAGCACGTTTTAATTTTGATGGCAATGAGCTATTCGGGAAAACTATGCTGTCATGCAACAGCTCCTTATAACCTGAGTGACTGTTGACATTTACTGTTGACATTTATTGTTGACATTTACTGTTCCCATTGATGATTACCATTTACTGTTACCATTTACTGTTATTATACCCCCGGTACGCAGTATATAGGGGGTATATAGTTTTTGCCTTTTCTGTAATTATGTTTGTCTGTTTGTCTGTCTGTCTGTAAACTTTTTTTCCGTCAAAGATTTCTAAGCAACTACTTGGGTAAGGATTCTGAAATTTGGTACAAAGCTTGATAGTGATAAGTTGTATTGTGTAACAAAAGAACAGCCACATATTGCTTATCAGTCCCTTTATTTGTTCATTTTTCTTTCTCTCCAATGGAAATTTCTGTCACAGATTTCTCAGCTCCTATTGGAGCCAGTGTTTTCAAATTTTGTGTACATCTTCAGGAAGGCAAAGTGTACTGTGTAAAGGGAAATTGAGATGCTAATCATCATTTTGCCTTCTTTTTTCAATTTTTCATTTTTTCCTTCTTTCACTCTTATATAATACATATAGACATTTTTTTCTGTCAAAGATTTCTCAGCAACCATTTGAGTTAGGATTCTGAAATTTGGTACAAAGCTTGATAGTGATGAGTTGTATTGTGTAACAAAAGAACAGCCACATATTGCTTATCAGTCCCTTTATTTATTCATTTTTCTTTCTCTCCAATGGAAATTACTGTCACAGATTTCTCAGCTCCTATTGGAGCCAGTGTTTTCATATTTTGTGTACACCTTTAGGAAGGCAAAGTGTACTGTGTAAAGGGAAATTGAGATGCTAATCATCATTTTGCCTTCTTTTTTCAATTTTTCATTTTTTCCTTCTTTCACTCTTATATAATGCATATAGACATTTTTTTCTGTCAAAGATTTCTCAGCAACTAATTGAGTTAGGAGTCTGAAATTTGGTACAAAGCTTGATAGTGATGAGTTGTATTGTGTAACAAAAGAACAGCCACATATTGCTTATCAGTCTCTTTATTTATTCATTTTTCTTTCTCTCCAATGAAAATTTCTGTCGGAGATCTCTCGGCTCCTATAGGAGCCAGTATTTTCAAACTTAGTGTACACCTTCAGGTAGGCTCAGTGTATTGTGTAAATGAAAATAAAGATGCTAAAGCTCATTTTGCCTTCTTTTTTCAATTTTTCCTTCTGTCACTCCTATATAACACATATGGATGTTTTTGTCAGAGTTTTCTCAGGAACTACTTGATTTAGGATTATGAAATTTTGTGTACACTTTCAGGTAGGCAAAGTGTATTGTGTAAATGAAAATTAAGGTGCTAATCCTCATTTTGCCTTCTTTTTTCAAATTTTCAATTTTTCCTTCTGTCATTCTTATATGACACAAATGGACATTTTTCATCAAAGTTTTCTCGGAAACTACTTGATTTAGGATTATAAAATCTTTATGAAATTTTGTCTTTTCTCTGAAAGTGTTTCAACCTCTGATGGCTACCGCCGGGGGTATATGAGCTTTGCTCACTTCTTGCTATATTCTTTTACTGTTCCCATTGATGGTTACCATTTACTGTTACCATTTACTGTTATCTTTTACTGTTACCATTTACTGTTCCCATTTACTGCTACCATTAACTATTACCATTTATTGTTGACATTTACTGTTACCATTTACTGTTACCATTAACTGTTACCATTTCAGAGTATAATGACAGCGGAGGGTGACAAGTTCATAGAGAAGCATGTTGACCAAGGACTACAAGACATGGAACTTAAAATAGTACGGTGGATAGAGGGTGAAAAGATGATAGTAGTAAGTATCTTTTCCTGTATACACATGTATACGTTCAAGGATTTCCCACGACAAACCCATTGCCATGTACAGTGACCTCACATTAACTCGAATTCTGAAAACTCACGGAATCTTGTTAGTTGAATAAAAGGGCCCAGTCAGCATACAGTCTCAAGCCGTTAGATAAGTTATGCTGCCATCAACACTGTTGCTGTTTGGGCGTTGGCTTTTTTTATTTATTTATTTGAGTCTGTTCATCAGATTTTGGTAGTTGTAGTACTGTACATCCGGAAATTTTCGCGAGAATTTTATTTTCGCTAATAGCATTTAAAGACATATTTACGAAGTTAAAAATTCGCGACATGGGCATGATTTACCTATATTAGTAAACAACAGAGTGATTTCGGCATTTCGCGAGGACTTTATTTTTCTGAAGTTTCGCGAAAATAAAACCCTCGCGAAAATTTCCAAATTTACAGTTTATGCGTAAAGTCACTCTTTTAGCAAATTTGTTCGGCTATAACGAAGGGCCTAAAGAGGCCCACATTTGTATCTGCGGCTTCATCAACATGTATGTCCATACTGGTTCAGAATTTGTAACACTCTTGGAAACTAAAGTCAGTTAAGTTCAAATTTCAGTGATTGATTTTTTTTATTAAACGCTATTGAATTGATGCATTGATAAGTTAGGGGTCTTTCATGCAAACCAAATATCTATGTGTCTTGATCCACATCTGAATTAAGGGTGAGGTTGGCGCCGTTAAACCGGTTTAAGCCCTCCAGTAAAATATTTTACTGACCGTTCCAAGGCGGTACTTCTTTTGTGGATCTTTTATGTTTTTGTTCTGTCTTGTGTTTGCTTTGTTTTGTGCGCGTCTGTTTATATGTGCTTTGTGGTCACCTGCTGGGAAAGGGCTGACCTCTTGGCTCTCGTTTGTGGTGTCTTCTGTGAGTTTGTCACTTTCCCATTGGTATCCTGGGTCAGGTGTGGTACTTGATTGTATCGATTCCTGATCTTTGCACCATTACTTACTTTTTTTAGACATGTGAATTTTGCACATTTCTATGCAGTTTTGAAAACAGAACCATTTCACCAAACATTACAGCCATGTTTCAAAGCTGAGTGTTCTACATTATATAAATTGCCATTACTTGTCTGTGATATTTGTACAAAATTCAAGATAAGGATAAAGTCGAAAACAGCATCTTTTTTAATTGAAGATGCAAGTATTCTTATAATGTGGTGTCCTTGTATAGAATAGTACATATACAGCTTCACGTATGAGCTCAACTCATTGCATAGCATGCCGGGAAAGTTTGCATGTCTAATCATCTGCTATATTTATTTTTTTTATCATTTATTTTTTGTCAAAAATATTTTGGATATACCATCAAACTGTCAAAGAGTTCGGGTTTAGATCAGGTCGGATGTCTCGTTGGGTCTGATCTGGATCTAAACTGTTCGCAAAGTTTATCAACAGACATCACTGGCAAAGAGTTACAGGAGACATAGAGATAACTGTTAGGTGGCATAGTTTTGTATATGACTGCCTTATAAGCTTATAAACAACTGTCAGATCATGTAACCTTTGACAATGTATATATTGCATGAATGTATAGAATGTTTCAATAAAATATTGTTTAAACCAAATGTATATGCGATGATATTTGTTTATTTTCAGGAAACAAATGTTGGTCCATTACACATGCGATCAGTATACGGCCGAGTACCAGACTTCTAACAGTAGAAATGCCTGCAATCACAGTCAGGAACCTTTAAACAGACTTGGTTCCAACTAGGAAACTGGGTATTCCTGGGATTTTTAATGAACATACACAAATGCAAACTTTGCGCAACTCGGCACCGTGATTGTGTGACCAAGTTGCACAAATAAGTCAAGTCTTTATTGTTCAAATATGTGTTAAAGTATCTTTGTCAAACAAAACAAGGAACTCTTAAGCCAAACAGATAAGACTGTAGACAGTTTTGACTAGTTTTGTGATAGAAATCTAATGTAAATTTGACATGAGGTCAGTCGGAGTAAAATAAAGTCTTTAATCTGCAGGTCGGCGGGTCATGAAAAACATAAAGAATATGTTTAAAATGCAGAAAATAAGCAGTAAAATAGCATTTGATACTTTGAGCATGCCACATTAAGCTGCCTGTTGAGATCTGGAAAATAAGGAGTCGAAACTTGGCTCAGTTTACAAATCCAGACATGATTCAAATGCTCATGTATTATACCCATTTAGTTGAATGCAAACAGCAAATGCACATATGTGTAGTCTTATCAGCACATTTGTTATTTGCAGCTTGAGGCCAGCCTGTTCTGATGAGCAGGCTGATGTCTAAATATAATAAAAGTTTTTTTTTATTACACAGACAATGTTTTTGCAGGGCTAAAATTTGAAAAATTCAAGTCATTGAATACCATGAACTTAACTGATATTTCATTTCAAGACTACAATATAAACAATTCAAAGATATTTAACCCCTAAAATGCCACCAAAAGATTCATCTGAAAATGCCATCTGCTTTTGTCGTCTGTTGCAATTTTTTCTAACATTATTTAACAAAGTTAATCATAATGACAAACAGTATGGGCCTATAGGAGCAGTCTGATCTGGGTCTACATTGTTTGTTGAAAAGCAGATGACTTTTAATGTGATTGGCGTTTTAAGGGTTAAGGAATCTGAAAAACAAAATGGGAGATCGATTATAAACAGTTTAATCCAGGATTTTGAGGCTGACGTTAGTCTCAAAATCCTGGATTCAGGGATATTCCTGAAAACTTTCATCCATTTTATTACGTTGTGGTTCTCTAAGGCTAAGCCTTGTTGTGAATGTTGTCATATTTATCCATTATTTACCAGTATCCTGTTCTTTTCTGATGGCGGGATTAGTAAGTTCCAAGTTCTCTCATTAATCTTAAAATGCCAAGAAAATCTAGCAAATCGTTCAGATTATACGCCTTAAAGTGTATCCTTGGCTTGTTAACAATTAGGGGGTAACTGTATTCAAAATTTTCATTTGGCGCGAGTGGAGTCGTAAAACGTGATTTCCGAACGTTTATCCGACGATATACCTCCCCAAATGAAAATTCTGAATATGGTTATCCCCATTCTAATGCGCCTCTACAGTCTCGTCTCAAATTGGAGCGTTGTAAGCCACATTAAGCCGCACGTCATCCAACAAAATGTGATGTAATTAATGAAGTCAAATTATTTCCGACAGTATATCGCAGGATAAACTCTCGCAAATTTCGACGTTATCCAATCAGATGTCGCGTTACAAAAGCAAGTGCATTAGAATCAACAATTGTGGTCATGTGGTCTACCTACTTGTCATTTCCTCTAAATCCAATGCAGTCCTTGGCCATCAGGACAGAATTGAACGGTAAACAGTTAAAACTGTAAGCATTGTTACTTTGTAGAATAAATGCTATTGGACTAATTGTTCATAATGCACGGTGAGTTTAAAAGATAGATGTTCACGAAGCACATCAGTTCATTTTTGTGGGTGATGTCACAGAAGCAACACTACCATAGTAGTATACAGGAAAATCTGTCTAAATCGGCCACTCTCAAAAAGACCAAAATTGGTTTTCTAGACTGATTATCGCTTAATGCAGGTCAAAAGCATTGCAGAATGCTCAAAGGGGAGCATTCTGCAATACTTTCAACTTTCATTAAGCTGCCATTTGTCATTAAGATATTTTTTTTGTCTATTTTTGAGTGGCCGCTTTAGACAGGTTCTACTGTATATACATTTTGTTTTGTGTACCAGCAGTGAAATGCCTGGCGAAACTGCTAGTATGAGTACCTGGACCTGTTCCATCGCTGGTCATCTATGAAATGGGCCTCGTCGCGAGAAAACCTGTCTTCGGGGTGTCCGACAAAGCAAGTTTGAAACCAGTTTCCTCAGCTACAGAGACTAGCTAGAAAATTGAAATTTCACTTGCAGCCAGTTTATGTTTGATACTTTCTAAAAAGCGAATAACAAAGGCGCTGATCAGACTGCACGGATGCGCAGGCTGGTCTGCGCCTGTGTTGTTCGCAAACCCCCGAAGACAGGTTTTCTCGCGTTGAGGCCCAAATAATTAACATGTAAAATGATAGAAGGACTGCTCATGCCAGAAAGTGACAAATATGTTGCTGGAAGTGTTGAAAATAGCATTTCTTGAACTAGGAAGTGTAAGAACTGTGTATCATTGTATATAAGTTAATAAAATATATTTCATATGCTTAAGGCTTATTATATTGTGTTTCCTAAACTTTGTCCAGCATTCCAACAGTGTGACACAAAATAGAATTCCTAGAATCAGATGTGTCGCCTGGCAAAACCAAAGTCAAACAAGGCAAATTCACTGAATTTATATCCCAAGACGAAGGATCTAGGGAGACTATTTGGTGCCAGTTAACTAAAGTGGCTTAGGCTCCTGTCCGTTTAAAGGTGGTGCTTCTGCTGTTGTTGATTCATTGTTTATTGGTGCTCCAATTGTTTCTTGGAGCTTCGTGTTTGTTCCATGTTATGTATTGCAGTACTGTGTCTTATAGCCTTGTTATCACCTTGCCCAGGAAGATTAAGCTGGTTGCTTTACTTTATCTTCCTGTATCATGGATTCCATTGCTGAACTTTGAAACCATAAGAGGGTTACTGATGTGTCATCAATGGCTAAAAATAGCTAGTCTGACCCAGAAAACGTGCCTACTGTCAGTGACCCATATTGTATGGATCACTGTTAGTGTAGCTTAGCAGACCGATTCAAGTCATACCTGGTTGCAAACCAGATACATAAGTTTTCTCACAACATGGCCAAATTATGGTAATACAGTTCTAACTCTTTGCCCCCTGGGGAATTGTTCATGCTTTTTCTCAGCTGATTTTTTATTCCAAAATCAACATTTCCGAATACCATCTAAGTGTCAAACATATTGGATCCAGATCAGACCCTACATTTTGTCGGGCCTGATCTGGGTCCAATCTGTTTGTGAAGGTTATCAGCAGACGACATTAGGAGGTAAAGATTTTTTCCAATTTTAGTAGAAGCCATATTGAGGATTACCTGTCAAAATAATTTGAATTTGGACCAGCAGCTTGGATGCCGTTGAAAGATTTTTCTATTTGTAGTATTTAACCAGAGTGGAACCCTTTAAGCAATTTTGGAACAGGGCATTACGGGGACATTATGTGAAATAATCTTGGCCAGCTCATCAGATCCCTTCTGACTTCAGTGTTATCCAGGGGAACAGAATCCTTTAAGAAATATTGATTAACAGCCGTATGCAAAATTTCTGAGGAAATTAGTTTGAAGTTATGCCATCAGATCAAAGATGAGATTTTTTTCTTCTATCCACCTTTTGAGCATTTGGGAAGAGAGAAGGGGTGGGTGTGAATTAGACTAAACAAGTAGTAGTATTTTTCAGGAGTTATTTTATTATTTCTCATCAAGCAGTCATTCTGAACCAGTTACGCTGTATAAATATACAAATTTGAATCCAGATTTTTAAGCTAAAATTGCACAGGCATACTAATAATCAAGCAACTCCACCTGTGTATTTAACTGCCAGATAAAGGAGCAGTCTTATCAGGAGCAACTTATTACCATTCTTGAGACATGAGCCAGTGTATGGCAAAACCAACAACATAAACCCTTTACTCCATAGGCTATTTTTGGATCATGACATCATTTTCTATTTTAAGACAACCTTGAAAAAAAATTCAAGAAAAATTTCGGTATAGTTTTAAATACTTTTGAAAATATTATGGAAAAGGGAGCATTTGCTCCTAAAGGGCAAATGCTCGATTTTCCATAATATTTTCGAATATGTAGTATTTCAAAGGCATCAAAAGGCCCTATCATGGAGTAAAGGGTTAAAAGTGAACCTATTAAAGACTTGGATCACCATAGACATAAACTCAATAGATACAAGTCTCATTTGTATTCCGTGAATAGCTAAGGGCTTATAGCATGGGTGAAAGTTCAAAATTTCCAAAGTCCTGAACTTTAGAAATTCGAATGTTAAAACTTGCAAGATGCCTAATTTTAAGTTTAAATGATTGTGTTTGGATAATCTGAAAACTAATCAGAGAAGCTATTATAGGAGGTTTTATCGTGACGTACTTCCGGTTCTATAAATAGACTTGGGATATACTGGCCGTCAACTGTGTATTGTCTAGATAGGGAAAGCAGTAGAACTTTCAACATTTTCCACCGATTTTTAGTTCCCTTGTTACAATTTGCTATTTGATTTATATAAATGTGAATTGTAAATGCATCTTGAATGCATCTAGAAATACTTCGTCAAATAATATTAACACCTATTGAGATAATTTGTCTGTCGTTGTGTTTGAAATGAATAAATCGGGAGCCGTTAAACTTTTCAATTCAATTTAACACAACAAAAATTAACCATTTTAAGGCAACTATTTTGATAATTAACGAACTTTTGTCAATGACACACTTATTTTCTTTAAAAAGTGTTTGCTAACAATAAACAAGGCGGTTGTTTATTTATTTTTTTTTTATTTATTTTATATAACTAGACTCTGAAACCGAATGTAGATATTTTCAACTATTATTGTAAAGAACTTACAAATGGAACATATTTTGAAATATATGAACATTGCATAAGTTAATTGCATGTACGAAATTTCACCATGTCGCATCGTGTAGGAATTCATCTTGGGTGCAGGGCAACTCAACCCAAAAATGTATAAAAAAAATCCTCTTGAGCAGCGAAGGCTCATGTGTGCATTCTCGCAAGAACACACACTGCTAAAACAGCTATTTCAACAAAACTGAATAGATGATTGTGGAAAGAAAGGAACTAACAAAAACAGAAATGTGCACTTAAAACATAAAAAAACTTTCCTCTCCAGCAGCGAAGGCTCATGCGGGGCTTCACATGCGCGCCATTTTCGCAAGAAAGTTTTGCCGGGTCTGCCCTGGGTCCAAGCTGTTTGAAAAGACTACCAGCGGACGACACTAGTAGCAGATCAGGAAGGACACAAATGGGCGCTGAAAAAGAGACAGAACATTTTTTTTTTCGAGCAGCGAAGGCTGATACAAGTCTGCACATGCAGGCATTCTCGCGAGAACATTTTGTCGGGCCTGAACTGTTTTCAAAGGTTATCAGCAGTCGACACTTGTACATTTGATTGTTGACATAAACTAGCGGCTGAAAATTGAAAAATATAATGTTAACTTTCTTCTCGAGTAGCGAATGCGCACACGATGGCACTAAAACATAATTACATTTTCCTCTCGAACAGCGAAGGCTCAATCAAGACTGCACAATGTCAACTTGTTGTATTGCCTTAGGTGAGCCTGCGCAGATTCGCGGGAGCATAAGTAAGATGAAGATGGATATTCAGAAGAAGAAGTGGACAGTTATACGACAAAATATGTGTTAACTGAAGCTTTTGTGCATACATGCGCATGTACAGAGAGACAGAAAAACAGATAGAAACATAAGTGAGTATATGCGTACAGGGTGATAAACCTACATATATGCGCATTTACAGACAGGCCAGTTTTATTTTAATCCATTGCCTGTTTTTTGGAAAAGCACTAGCTAATATATAATGTCTGTCTGTCTGTCTGTCAGGACGTGTATTTTTGTTTCTATCCATCTGTCTGTCTGAACATGCACATGTATCCGTCTGTCTGTCTGAACATGCACATGTATGTTCCTTTCCGTGTTCATGTTCAGACAGACAGACGGATAGAAAAATAAATACACATGTCCTGACAGACAGACAGACAGACATTATATATTAGCTAGTGCTTTTCAAAAAAACAGGCAATGAATTAAAATGAAACTGGCCTGTTTGACAGACAGACAGACAGACAGGCAATATACTTTAGCTAGTGTTTATACATAAACACGGCAACGAATTAGAATGTAACTGATAGAGAACGAATTCAGTGTCGTTGCATTATGTCAGACTTGTTAAAATGTGTTCTAATCTCGGACCCAGTAATTTTGGGTCCAGTATGTCGGCATTCTTTAAAGATCTTTTATGACCCCCTCTTTTATTACACCAATGTCATAATCACTTGTGAAAACACTCTGATTCCGGCAGTCCGCGGGGCGTGTCGATCATTTATTCAACAGAGGGTGATAAAACGGATCTGTTAGAACGGTGTCAACCGTGAAAATCAAATATTTAACATGGAATTTTAGTTATTTCTTTAGGACAAATTAATCGTAAGTTCACTGTTTTTAATTAGCATAATTAAGCTACATTTTGGACTGTCAATTATCACTGGTTTTGAGATGATATCACGGATGCGTGAGAGAGAGAGAGAGCGTGCGAGAGAGAGAGAGAGAGTAAGAACTGGCAAACAAGCAGGTGGATTCACTCTGTTCATCATAAAAGTGCATAAACAAACCCAAATTTTACATGTTTAAAGTTTTTATGGGTTATATTGGAAGAAAATATCAGCGTTCTGCTCGACACTTCTGGACTTCCCGCAGCCTCATATTTTGCCTTTTAAATGGATAAACCTTTGTTATTCGGAACCATTATCTATCGGTAAGATGTATTTTGAATGTATATCAAAGAATACAAACAAGTTTTGATATGACATTGGCTTTAAAAGCCCATTTTCTCAAAATATAAATCCACATTTAACACAGATTCCATAGAGCTGGACGAACCGTTGACGGCCACGGATATGCGCATGCGCGAAAATGACGTCACTTTGGGAATTCCTAAAACCTCCTATAATCTGCCTAATTCGGCATTTTGAGGCTGACTTTCTATGGAAAGTAAGCCTCAAAATCCTGAATTCAGGATAAATCCTGAAAACTTTCACCCGTGTTATAGTTGCTTCATGTGGCCAGTGAAGTCTGTGATTAGACTGGACAGATGCCCAGACTTATCAGAGTCCTCGCTCGGCTCACAGTCTTGTCACACACAGGTTCACATGATAAATATTCTAGCATTACAAACATCAGTTAAAAGATTTTTTTTTTCAAATGACAGGGCAGTGAAATCTTTGAATCTCAATACAAATTATTTCATTTATGATTCAATGTGTACTCTTATTACAAAGAGGGAGGTCATGATGTACCTTCTCAATGGAGAAAGGTGAATTATGCTTGAAAAAATAGGTCAAGACAAACTGTGTAGACCCAGATCAGACTGCTCCTTAAGGAGCAGTCTGATCAGGGCCTTCACTGTTCGATACTTAAAATGCATTTGGGAAGCAAAAATCCTGATAAAACACAATTTAGCTGTGATCAGAAAAAAATCAGTATTCCAAACATTTACTGTATAGTGAATATGCTTTTGTTGACATGCAAGATATTATCAAAAGTTGCTCCTGATAAGGCTAACAGTCAGAGCCAGGTCAACTAAACTAACAATTGTACATGTGTAAGCAGCAAAACATCAGATCATCCCAAGAATCAATGCAGATTGGTATTGATAACAATAGATTTTGAGGTGGGTGGAATAGATGATGATAGTTACAAGTACCTTGAGGAGATTTTCTCTATGGTGTTGGCAGTTCACCCAGAATTATCCCCCAACATCATGTAGATGATACATGCTCAAATCTGATTGGCAACATGGCATCACAGAATCAGCACTTGTAATGAAGCTATAGCATGTGCTTTCCCTTCTAAAAACAGAGTATCGCATGTATTATTGAATTTATTTGTTTGTTTGAACTCACTGTTCACATTCCTGCCAACATTTTTTTTCAATTTGTATGGGGTGCTAAAAAGAACCTTCTCAATCTCAAGTCTTTTAATTACAAACTCTAATCTAAGAGCCAGTCATTACCATGGTATCTGCAAACAATTTGATAAAAAATCTTGAAGATATACAACAACATAAGCAATGCTTACACTGGATAAATATTTTTTTCTTTTCAGTGTTTGCTTGATATTCACAATCTTTTCCATCCCTTTATACCCATTATTGTTTGCATTATATTAATTTTAATTTTTCAGAACCCCTACTACAGGGAGCGCAGTGGCTCAGTGGTAGAGTGTTTGACTCGAGACCGAAGGGCCGCGGGTTCGAGCCTCACCGGCGTCACTGCGTTGTGGTCCTTGAGCAAGACACATTTATCCCAGCTTAGTACTGGTTCAACCCAGGAAGACCCGTCCCGCATAACTGAAAGATTGTTGAGTGGACGTAAAGAATTAAATCAAACAAACAAGAACCCCTACTATATACAGAATATAAATTGCAGGATGATCTGATTGTTTGCAGTTCACATGTGTAGGTTAGTTTGAATTGCTAGGTCTCTGTCTGGTTGTCTCTGAAATAACTTTACTGTACCAGACTGTCTTCTTACAAACTTCCCATTTTGTCAAAACATGCTCTGCTTAATCCATATAAACCTAGCAATCTCTTTATGGGACATGGGCATTCAGTGCAGACCCAGATCAGAAGCCAATAACAAGCATTTGTGAATTACAGACCTGCAAAATTATTCATACTAGAACGTAGAATAGTGTTCTTTATTAAGAATGCTTGTCAAACACTCATTTATCCTGCTTCCCAGTACAGTCGACACCAAGGTTCTTATGTGGTTGGATATTTCAGAAACAACCTACTACGGTAAATGTTCTAAAGTTCTGAAAACTTTTCTCTTTCTGTTCTCCAATAATATGTTGATTATCAGGGCTAGAATTCCCAAAATGTTTGTCAGATTAGTGAACCGGGAAGACCCTGATCAGACTTGTTCTGAAGCAGTCTGGCCTGAATCTGTGCTATTTATTGGTCTAGGCCTATTTGGCAGGCAGCTAGTGTTCAAAATTTTAGAACATTTACCATTTTCTAAGTTACAAAATCATATGAAATTGGTAGCATTGACACCCACCACAAGCCAGTGAGGAAATTATATTTCTCTTCAGCAGATCAGCTTAAAGCACCTCAAATCAAATCAAATCAGAATCATTCACGGATATACACATTCTACTTCATTTCACAATCTACATTTATCAACTCATAAATAAGAGAAAAATATTTTTTTTAGTATCTTTTGTTGGATAATACAAAACTGAACAAAATCATGACACATCTAGCTCTATTCACAAACAATAATGAAGAATATAAACCAAACATAAAACACAAGTTAATGGGGATGAGAACTATCTAAGATGGGCTGGAATCTTGATGGTTGATGTTACTGAGTATGACAGAGACAACAATGACTTACATCATGAGAAAAAATGTCTTTACTACCAGGGACGAGGCCCAAGGTTTTGTTTGTCTGCTTTCTTGCTTAACGTCCCAAGTCAACAGCTATGGCCATGGTGGGACGGTCAGTTCACTTAACCACACTTTTTCCTGGGCAAGCTTGAACAAGCAGTTCACCAGTACTTCGTGCACATGCTTTTGCTTGTAACTGACAACAACCCTTCTTGAATGATTCAGCAGATTCTATGATCAATCTCCATGAAAGTATGGGACCAGGCCAGGATCAAACTCGCGACCCTTGGATCTGTCGTAAGACTCGCATCTGTTGCCAGACATGCTATCGAATGCGCTACATGGCCCGGTTATAAAGCTTTTTTCATGCTCAACTCAGGTGAGCACGAAATTTATCATGCTCATATATGTTAAAATGCCAACAATTGTTGGCATTTTTACATTGATTAGCATGATAAATGCAACCTTGAAGAGTAGTTTGAAAGCAAAAGAATTCTTTATTTTTCTGCATTTAGTTTTTATGAGGAGTTGAAATTTTAATGCTCAGTTGAGTTGAGCATGGAAAAAGTTTTGTAACCTTGGGACCAGGATTCAAGGCTCATGAGATCAGTAGTATAATAGCTATGAATAAAGATTTTAGCTCGGCTCTTTGAGGAATCAGGTATCGAGGTTATAAAACCTTTTACATGCTCACTCAACTCAATTGCTCATAAAACGTAAAATGCTGAAAAATAAAGACTTTCCATGCTTTCAAACTCTCAGATGTTGTATTTATCATGCTTATAAATGGTAAAATGCTATCATTCCAACAATGTTGGCATTTTAACATTTATCAGCATGATAAATTTCATACTCAGCTGAGTTCAGCATTAAAGTTTTATAACCTTCGGGCTTGATTCGCCAAAGAGCCTAACAAGAATCTTGAAAACAAAATTATTCCTAGCTATTATACTTCCTATCTCGTGAACAACCATGATATGGATCAGGGAATTTTAGGATGAGCAGGTTGATCTACACCTTAGTTTTTCTCATATGAATTAAACAGATTTTCTCACATGCTTCAGGTGGACACATTATATAATAATGTTTGGATAGTCCATTTTTAGGGGTCCTAGACAACAATTTCCAAATTACATTGTATTCCTGCCCTTCAAGAATTGCTTTTATCTTAGCAAACAGTGTAGACCTGATGTGATGCCACATTCTGCACTGTACATCACTGTATCCATTTACAGGTTAAACTCAAATAAATGAAAAATACCAACATATAGGGATAACAATCTATGTCACAGCGCAGATATCGCTAGCATTCAATCAGTGGTCATCTTTGTTTGATTTGATTCTTTACGTCCCAGTCAACAATTTTTCAGTTATGTCAGGATGGGTCTTCCTGTGTTGAACCAGTTCTAAGCAAGGATTAATGTGACTTGCTCAAGGACACAACACAGTGATGTAGGCGAGGCTCGAACCCGCAACCTCTCGATCTTGAGTCAAGCACTCTACCACTGTGCTCCCTGAGGCCATCTTTGAATCAGAAGGCTAGTTTTTTTCCCTCATAAAATAATACAAATGAATGTCTGCCATTCCTTAATAGTTTTGGTAGTGCCTGACAACACACCTTGACAGAATATATATCAATCATGGCCCAAAATGAAATGAACCACGACATAAGATTACGCCCAGTCTGATCAGAGCCTTTGCTAGTCACTTGAATATTCTATGACTGACTGTTAAGCTACTGACAGAACATCATTTGGCATTTCTAAAATTAAAAAGAGGCTGTACAAGCTCATCTGAGTCTACGCTATCAAAATGCCACATTGGGCTCAAATGCTGCTGATTCAGTCTAACAGGTGGTAGACACAAAGACAATTTTAGCAGAGGTACTCGCTTTGAAAATTGTAGGTAGGTGTTTTTAAACATTCAAACTTTTGATGGAAAGTTACAATAAATGTTGTATGTACTTGTAGGTACCACAATGGTTCCTTTTTGTGTTCAAATTACCTTCACTTTAATGAAAATATCTCTTCAAAATGGTGGAATATCATATGCTTCTGATATCCATGCTGTGGTGTGGATTGTTATCCTTGAACTAATAATCCTACTTAACTGAGCCCCTCATTCTTAAGTAATTTTAAAAGATACCTTCTCCACGGACCAACACTCTTGAAGCATCGAAAATCAGATTTAGGTGAAAAATGAAATGATAAATTTAATGGGTCCATTGAAAACAACCTTTATAAGGAAACAAAACTATGAAATGATTAAACAGTGATCACTTTCCAAAAAATATACATAACGGAACTCTATTACTAACATAAGTAATCAGGCTATTTGGCTACTACACAAACACAATGATAAATGTTCAACATTTTTTAAATTATTTTTCTTCTTCGGACTTCCATACATGAAATGGATATATCTACAAATATATGAGATGTATTGAGCATAACCTCTCTTTGCAGCACAGATAAACAGCAAACATCAACTTAGAACTTCAGCATAAAGATGAAATGGAGAAAAGCTCAAATTTCCAAAATCCTGAACTTTAGAAATTTGAATCTTAAAACTTGCAGTATGCCTTCCATTCTAATAACAATTTCAAGGTTAAATGGTCAATTTTCTTATAATTTTAAGCTGAAAATAAATCCCAAAATCTAGCATAATCTACCTATTTCAGTAGTCTATGATGTAGGGCTCAAAATCCTGAATTCAGGAATAATCCTTCATCCATGCAGTTCCCTTAGTTTATTAGTATACTGCAAAGTAACTCAATGTTGTCAGAAAAAAAATTAAACAAAAAAGGGAAACTTAAAAGCCAAATACCAGGATTGTGCGCCACAAACTAGATTTTATCATTGTTAATACATTTTCTGTAGCTCTTTACCGTACATAGAACAGTCTGAGCACTCATTGCAACTCACACAATGGAAATTTCTCTCATTTCTTCACTCCTATCACATAAATTATGCTCGGAAAGATATTATGTATGCATTATGAACAAAGAATATGATGATTCTGGTCACAGAAAATATAAGGGCTATCAGCATCTATGGTTGACAACATAAAGACATCACTGCACAATCTTTTGTATTCTTGTTTTCACAGTACAGCTAAGTCCCTTTATAATACACCTGGTTACAACACAGATTTGGATATAACATGGTCATATTATGGATCCCAGTTCTTTTGCCATGAAATTTACAAAAGAAATTATTGGAAAATGACCATGACTATAATTCCTTTGTAAAATTGTCCTTTTATAACTATGATTCACTTATAACCTGGTCCATTCGTATGGACCACAAACATAGCGTTATAAAGGGATTGTACTGTACCATATGCATTCTAAATATTCAGAGACAGATAGATATGCCGGAGGGGAGTACCCTAGCTCAATTGGAGTGTCAGTTTCGTGACCAAATAGATTTCTGGACATATTCATTTAATTCCTGATCAGGGCTTTTCAAGGCTGTACATAAATATAAGCATGGTGCTGCAAGTCAACACAGTCATTGCAGAGGCTAAGCTAAGCTTTTCCATGACTTAGATCAGCTATATAAAATGCCATCTATCAAAGATGGTAAAGTAAGAAAGTAAAAATGGCACAACTACTAAACATTAATAGAGCAAAACCACACAATAATACAGCCTACAGCATAGATTTAGATAAACAAAATTTGAGCCTAAAATTGTAACTATTTTCTAACCCATCAGTTTGAACATATGTTTTGGGTGCTCAAAAGAACCCTCTCATTGAGACGATTCTTTTGAGTACCCACAACATATGTTTTGGTTGAGAAATAAGAAAATTATTTTTTTTGTAAGCACTCTTAATTAAAGTCCTGCCACAGCACATCTGTCAAAGTAATACTGTATAAAGAGTGTTTATCAAGTCTAAGTTCTGAGGATTTAATTGACAATTACTGTCAGTGACAAAAAGTAATTCTACAAGGCCAAAAATCCTATAGACTTCAGTGTATTTTCATGTTTGCAAGAAAATTAACTATGCTACAGCTTGCCAACATAATATTATGCTTTTGGTGTCATTTGAAAGTAAAATGAATAAGATAATGTTGTTTTTAGCTTCAATAATTGTCATCCATGCATCTAAAAGCTGCAGAGATTTAAACAATTTGCAAGATTTTTTGGACTATTTTTAGACAACTTCACCATTGACATCAATGGAAAGGTGGCATTTTCAAAATTTTAAACTGTTATATTTGAAAAGTACAAAGATGAAACTTCATCTAAACTGTATAGTACATGCATCTGTTATTTAGCTTTACAACAATTGCAAAGTAATTATTTTTTAATCTTGATATTACACAATAAAGAGATTCTTGTAAACATGAAATTACATTAAAGTCAATGGGATATTAATTTTGTGGAATTATGTTTGGTCCCTGATGCTTGCCTCGTTCTGATAATTACACCCTTTTTTAATAAAAAAAAATGACTCTTTAAACTTTCCAATGACAGAGTCTACCTAGGAATCTCATGGATGAATAGCTTAAGTTTTATCTCAGGGATGAATTGCTTAAGTTTTAAGCCCCTATTGCATGATAAAGCTCAATTATAACATACATGCATCACTCACATCACTCACAATACAAAATGTTCATTTATTCCACAGCTATAACATGGACCTTAAATTAAGAAAAAATATATGTATTTTGTACACCATAAGCATCAAATGGGCCTCAAAGTGAGAAAACCAGACAAAGGTGCAGACCAGCCTGCACATCCATGCAGTCTGATCAGCGCCTTTATTCTCTTTCTGAAAAGTATGTTGGCTCCACTTACTACACCGAAAATTTCATTATTTTGGCTAGTTTCTGTAGCTGAGCACGATGGTTCCAGTCTTAACACTTTACTCCATTATAACGCCTTTGAAATATCGTGTATTTGAAAATATTATGGAAAATGGAGCATTTGCTCTTTTGGAGCAAATGCTCCATTTTCCATAATATTTTCAAAAGTACTTAATTTTTCTTGATTTTTTTCAATGTTGTCTAAAGCCTAAGGAGTAAAGGGTCAACTGGTTGCAAACGTCAGAGATAGGTTTTCTAACATCAAGGTCCAAATGGCAATAAACATTATACATGTGTATACTCTTATTTATAAAACAAGTGAAAATGAACTATTTACAAAGAAAAATTAAGCTGGAGACTATTTCACCAAATACTGCACAACTTAGGTTGAAATGAGTGGAAAATAGGTGTTTCAAGAGAATTTATGGAAACCTGCATAACAGTAAATGTTCTAAAATTTCGAACACATTCTACTTTCTGTTCTCGACTAAAATGTTCGGTTATCAGGGCTGGAATACACACAGTGTTTTTCTGAATAGCAAACAGGGAAGACCTGATCAGACTGCATGGGTGAAAGTTCAAATTTTCAAAAATCCTGAATTTTTGAAACTCTGATCTTAAACTTGCAGTATGCTCAATAAATATTCACCATTTGAAGTTTATATGGTCAATCGTCTTTAGACAGACCCAATATAAATCAGAGAACCTATTGTAATCTTCCTAATTCAGCATTTTGAGGCTGACTTTCTATGGAAAATCAGCCTCAAAATCCTAAATTCAGGGATAATCCTGAAAACTTTCACCCATGAAACTGCTTCTTCATAGTTTCCTCTACTTCAATACTTTGTGTATGTGAAAAACCACAGCTTGTCTTAACCTTCACTGCTCTTTAATAGAATAAGTAACCAAATCTTGTGTGCTAGCTGAGGCCGGTGGACCACGGACTATCTTCAAAGACCTATTTTCCACTTATTAAGCAACAATGAACACACTGATTGGTCAGTACTATCAATCAAAATCTTATGTTAACCATCAACATGGCTGAGAGTTCTCAAGATCAATAATCAGCATCAGAAAAGCAAATATTTTGAGCATAAAATTGGGCATATTTTCTTATTCTCCAGTTTAAACATGTGTTGGGGGCTCAATGGCACAATTCGAGAATCGAATCAAGCCTTGGGTGTACGAAAGGCGCATTAAGCGTAGTACTATGTACAAAAAAGTTCCATTTTGTTAGCCGGAACTGGCGTGAGGAAAATTAGTTCTGTAGCATGCGGGTTCAGCCCTATTAAAATCCATTTTTCTGATTACCTGAAATGTTTAATCAGTAGAATAAATGAAGTTCATGTATTTTTCAATAAAATTAGCTATAGCGATATTTTATTGAAAAAAACAAACTTCATTTATAACCGTTTGTTTTGCTGCAATCACACTTATCATTGTGTTGGCATGGTTGCTGTGACTTCAGCGTCACGTTATGTAACTTCAGCGTAACGTTATCAAAGTAGAGCCTCTATGTACATCTGAGGTCTGAATACACGGAATTGGCCGAGGCAATTCCGATTGAAAATTTGGTTTGTAAAAAAACAATTTAATTTGGAATTACCCTCCCCCCCCCTTATCTGCAGCCCTGAGGATTATGTAATATTTGTGTATGTAGTGAATTTGTACCTAATGACAGAATAATAGAAAGTGGCAGGTTGTCCTTAGAAAGTCCAGTATAAAAACTTAATCTTGAAAACTTTCACCCATGAAATTCAGCTCCAACGCAAACTGCAGCAGACCAAAACTTTGTGACACCTCTCTTTCGAGGACAAATAAGGCTGGATATTAAATGTGAATTATCTGCTAGCAGAGTAAACATGAAATATACACCCTCATTCTTACTTATACATTTGAGCCGCAGCATGTGATTTCCAACAATGTGGCATTTTGAAAAGTGAAGACTAAGACAAGCCTGTGCAGCCTCCTTTTAAGATTAGAACCTCCAAAAGATGTTCGGTCAGTAGCTTAACACTCAGAGAATATTCAAGCGACTAGCAAAGGCTCTGATCAGACTGCCCGCATGCACAGGCTGATCTGAGCCTTTGCTGGTCGCACATACCACATTGTTGGAAATCTCATGCACTGGCTCATTTTATATATACACATTTGGGCCAGCACATGAGATTTTGGTACTTATTGCATACATGGACAGCGAAGCTCTGGCGAGTCTGCACATTTGCGCAGGCTCGCTGACGCTTTCCCTGCGCAGGGATGCGATACATATCAAAACCACATACGCGAGCTCATTTTTCAAATGCTGCAAATCATAGGTGGGGCTCTATAGGTTAAGACTTGATATGATATTGGCACCACATTATAACAGACACCTTAATGCTTTACAATTTACACAAATTCATTTATAAACTCTTTCAACTTGGACCATATCTCTGAAGAAACAATGTAGATCCTGATAAGAATGCTCTGTACAGGCAATCTGATCAGGGGCTGCACCACTTCCTAATCTGCTATTTGACTAAAGTTGATAAACATCAACATAGTTGTAGAGTATCTAAGTCAGCAATACATAATGAGTTCAGGGGCATGGCCTGAACAAAATATATCCTATTACATCCACAATGAGAATATTCCTTTTTCTTTATTCTTTTTTTTTTTTTTTTTTTAATTATTCATCATTTTCGGTCAGCTCACGAGAATTTTGGTACTAATCTCATATGCATAAAAAAATCCTAACCCTTAAAACGCCACCTACAATTTGCAGCAGACGACAATTTCAAATTTTGCCGCTTTTTCCAAAATAACCAATAAGGCATGATATTTCAGACGATTCTCATGAAATATCATACCTTATTTTGTCCAAAACTAGGAAAGATGTTGCAAAATTTGTTGTTCGCTGCAGTTGTGATTGCCACTTTAAGGGTTAATTTTTGGTCAGTTTCCATCTACAAACTTTGTGTATGCAGCAAGGCTTTAGAGAGTCTGCACATTTGTGCAGGCTTGCCTGAGCCTTCATTGCTTGATAATTTGATAAGTACCAAAATATAATGTGCTGGCTCATATATTGATGCCATGAAAGAAAATTACCACAGTATACATGTATGATCTGTATGAAAAGAAAATCTTTCTTCATGTGTGCCCAGCAAAGACTCAGAGTGTGTGCAATCAGCATAATTATCTAGTCGGTCTTTACTGGGTGCTGTGATGATAGTTAAAGACACACAGCTTCATCATGTGAAGAGATACAGCCCTGATCAGATGATGTGAAGACATAGACAGGTCTGTCTTTGCAAGACACACATGCTGAAAATGACATTTTTGCTTGACATTCATCATCTGATAGCTACTGAGGCAATCCTTAAAAATATATTGGTTTGCTGTGCTCCTACCCATCAATTTCAGTTTGGGTAGGTAAGTAGTTTTTTTTTTGCTTTTTTTTTTTAGAAATTCAGCATAATCTTATGACCTCTTCTTGTCGTCACTTTTAGAGATCTACAAATGCTGTAAATAAGGTAAGAATGCATATAATAGCAGTCTCTGTAACATTTTCTTTAATTAAGATACAGCTTTTAATGATTTTAAAGAAGGGTTTGTTAACAGAATAAGAGAAATTTGTTTTAAAACATCTCAGAAAGGCAATATAAAATTTTGCTTATGACCTCTTCTTGCCGTCACTTTTAGAGATCTACAAATGCTGTAAATAAGGTAAGAATGCATATAATAGCAGTCTCTGTAACATTTTCTTTAATTAAGATACAGCTTTTAATGATTTTAAAGAAGGGTTTGTTAACAGAATTAGAGAAATTTGTTTTAAAACATCTCAGAAAGGCAATATAAAATTTTGAGTAGGCCTGTTTTGGGTGGGTAGGTAGCAGCACAGCACACCAAAAATTTTTATGGTCAGCCTGAGTGTCATGAAGAGATCATGTGAAATTTTCCAAAATTCTGAACAATAGAAATTAAAATTCAAAAACTTCCAGTTTGCCTATAAGTATCAATAATTTTAAGTTTTTAAGTTAAATGGTCCATTGTCTTTCAAAACAGATAATCTGAAAACAAATCAAGAAGTTATTATAATCTGTCTATTTCAGTATTTTGAGGCTTATTTTCTACAAAAAATTAGCCTCAAAATCTTGAATTTGGGATTAATCATGAAAACTTTCACTCATGTGCTACCTCTTGATTTAAAACTTTCCAAGTACCTCACTTCACATCTAAGTCATTTTATTTAACAGGCATTACAAGTAGTCTTAAATAACCTGTTCATTTCCACTCTGACAATCTTGATTATGCCATCAGGAGATCAATCGTTACCTTTGCCTTGTACCAGCACAGATTTCAGTAACATCCTTCATATATTGTTTGTGTAAACCACACTTTTTACTTGTCATAGGTATGTGTAAATGCTAACTACTGAATGAAAGTAACTTGCATGAGTGTTTGAAAGATATGAAAATCACTTGTTATACTACATCAACATAACAAGCTGTAAATAGCATTTCACATGCTGTACATGTGAACCTGATTCAAGTGTGTGACCTTATAAAATTTCAGCACAATTTCTGTTCCAAGCAAACTATCTACTTGTTTAATCCTATTGCGATCAGAATGGCCAAACCTCTTAGAGTTTTGGCCATTCAGAGTGCAGCAGGATTAAGAAACTTTAGTCTTGTTTTATGTATAAAGAAAAACTTGCACTACTCTGTCCACTACAAATGCACCTTAGGAATTATTGCCATCTATTCACCATCACACAGTCCAGTCCCACCACATCACTGCTGCTATAAATTCTCCTCAAATGTTGCCATTAATTCACTCTGGGCGTTTATGTCAATCCTATTGGCTAACTGGAAAATGAATTAAAATCCAATTAAAAACCAATTACAAGACTTAAAACACTGTCTTTGTTATGGTTCAGGCGCATAATTGAAAAATTTATTTTCTTATTTCTCAACCAAAATATGTTTTGGGTACTCAAATGAACCGTCTCAATGAGCTACCAAAAATATATTTGAATTGATGGGTAAGAAAATATTAACAACTTTATGCTCAAAGATTTTGCTACACGGGATCCATCTAGACTACATGAAGATAAAATTCAAGAACTTTTCAAGAACTTTTCAAGAACTACTCTGGGGCTCTACAACAGTTTTCAAGGACAAGTTGATGAAAAATAATGATTTGAACTCATTGGGAAGCGCTAAAAATGTTCACACTGTTTTGCTTATCTATAAGACCATGGTGAGAAGTTGTCAGATATAATAGCTTTATGGAAATAAGAAAGTCATTACACAAAAAGCCTATATAGCTTTGCACTACTATTGCCTATTCTAACTAAGTCAAGGGCAATAACTCAGTGTTAATGAGTTGATTTTAACGAAACATACAGGATATCGACTGCACATGGTACTAATCATTTATACAAAGAATGCACCAAATCTGACCAATAGCTACTGAGATATTGATCCCGACACACTGATGGACTGGAAAACATACAATGTCAAAACTATATCCCTCCGACTTCATCAGGGGATAATTACAGAGTGTATGCTTGTTGTACCAGTTTTCGTGGTATTAATGTTTCAAAGTAAAATTATGACAAAGTATCAATTTTTGAATAAAAAGTATTTTGATATACACATCTCCGCTACATTTGATTACTCACTATTTATGAGCTGACAGGTTAAATCCAGATTGATTCCGAGCTGGGTCATTTCAAAATGAGCACCATTTTTTGTGGTAACCCTCACAAATCCAGGTTTTTATAAATAGTTGCCAAATTTCTTGTCAATAAAATGCCATTGATTGTTTTATTCTAATCTAAAAGGCTGTCAGTCAATTTTTCCGTAACAACTTTTCCATTTATAAATGTCATGACGATCAGTATGAGCTGCCTGTTGTCTTCATTAGGTTTCGGTTATTCGTAAAATGGGGGCTGTCACGTTCAAACATAATTACGTTATATTGACTTCATTGGTGATGTCATGTCGCTGGATAAATATTGGATGATAAGAGAATTGAATGATACGGTAACTGGTAGAATTTCATTGTTCAAATACTAGGAGCAGGAATATTGTGGCTTCATTTCCCTCATACAACAAAAACTTGTACATACATGACCATACAACTTACAATCATAGAAAATCACTGAGTGTGCAGAGTTAATATTCTAAACAATATCAATAAATTGTGACAGACTCAGTTTTATAATGCAATTCACATAATTCTACTTACAGCTTGTCTTTTTCGTTTTTCTTGTTCTTTCAATCTTTCTTTCTCTCTCTTTGCCTTCTGTTTATCTACATCAGACTGTTCTTTGGCCATATGGGCTTGTCTGGCCTGCTCAAAGGCATCCTCCTCTTCTCTTTCCCTGAACAAGAATTTAAACCGTGACATGTCATTTCCAACAGTGTGGTATTTTGACAAGTGTAGGCTCATACCAGCCTGTGCAGCCTCCTTTTAAGCTTAGAAAACTACAAATGATATTCAGTCAGTAGCTTAACAATCATAGAATATCCAAGCGACTAGCAAAGGCTCTGATCAGACTGTGCATATGCGCAGGCTGATCTGAGCCTTTGCTGGCCACACATACCACTTTGTTGGAAATCTCATGTTGCGGCTCATTTGAACTTTTAACCCTTTTCCAACCAGTCAGTCTGCTCCCTCTTCTGCAGCCTATATTGTAAACAATATGGACCCAGATCAGACTGCTCCCTGGATCAGGGTTCATAGCGTTTGCTTCCATGATAAAATCTAATCTGAAGTGCATTTGAATATATGCAGCAGATGTAATGAAAAAAGTCAATAAGCAATGCTTATTAGATACCCCCCGCACAGTAAGAGTCAGTGAAAAAACTTGGCAAGTTATAGTTCGAACAAGAAGACCTTAGTTTTGATAAGAAGATTTCAGTAGAATCTGTGCAAACAAAAATTGTAAACTCCTTCATGCATATGTTCAATGTGTCTACATTGTATCGGCAAAGTATCAAATTGCTTCATCAAAAGCTGTAGTAGGAGTTGATCGGCCCATAAAGGCACTATCCATGCATATACAAAAGCCATATAAGGGAATAATTGTCTAAGTTCAACAAAACTTATAAACTCCTTCATGCATATGTTCATTGTGTCTACATTTTATTGACAAAGTATCAAATTGCTTCATCAAAAGCTGTGGTAGGAGTTGATCGGCCCATAAAGGCGCTATCAATGCATATACAAAAGCCATATAAGAGAATAATTGTCTAAGTTCAACAAAACTTATAAACTCCTTCATGCATATGTTCATTGTGTCTACATTTTATTGACAAAGTATCAAATTGCTTCATCAAAAGCTGTGGTAGGAGTTGATCGGCCCATAAAGGCGCTATCAATGCATATACAAAAGCCATATAAGAGAATAATTGTCTAAGTTCTCACAGCTGTCAATTTGTCAAAATTATTTTTTGTGAACCAAACTCCTTCATGCATATGTTCAATGTGTCTACACTGTATAGGCAAAGTATCAAATTGTTCCATCAAAAGCTGTGGTAGGAGTTGATCGGCCCATGAAGGCACCATCTATGCATATACAAAAGCCATATTAGGGAAAAATTGTCTAAGTTCTCACAGCTGCCATTTTGTCAAAAAATATTTTTTCTAAACCAAACTCCTTCATGCATATGTTAAATGTGTCTACATTGTATAGGCAAAGTATCAAATTGCTCCATAAAAAGCTGTGGTAGGAGTTGATCGGCCCATAAAGGCACCGTCTATGCATATACAAACACCTTATTAGGGCAAAAATTGTCTAAGTTCTCACAGCTGTCATTTTGTCAAAAATTATTTTTTCTGAACCAAACTCCTTCATGCATATGTTCAATGTGTCTACATTGTATAAGAAAAGTATTAAATTGTTCCATCAAAAGCTGTGGTAGGAGTTGATTGGCACGTGTATGGCCTATAATAGCATAAGCATAAAGCACTATATTAAAAGGCATTTAGAACTACAAAGGGAAATAACTCTAATAGAATTGGCCCCTAGCCCTTACTTTTTTGTCTAAAGTATTTGTCTTGCATATATGAACATGTTTGCAAGGTTTGATGAAAATCCAGCAATGACTCTTCGAGTTATTAAGGAAACAAAGCGTTACGGACGGACGGACGGACGCACGGACGGACGGACGCACGGACGGACGGACAACGTGAAAACAGTATACCCCCTACAAACAAAGTTTGCGGGGGGTATAACCCCCTACAAACAAAGTTTGCGGGGGGTATAAAAAGCTGACATTTTCATGATGTAAAATAATTGCTGGACAGCTGAATTACATGCACTGATATATTATGGGCCAAAAAATCTGTCCTCAGTGTTTGAGACCAGGTAAAACCCAAAACTAGCCTGCTCATCTACAGTGACTAATGACTAGCTAAAATTTAGTCTATTTTCAAGCAGTTATGTTAGATTTTTCTATATTACATTGTAAATTGCAGTTCTGTCTCTTAACATTTTCTTCTTTGTATAAACAGAACAGACCTAGCTGAGATGTGTCAGAGTCATCAATTTGACCATTTACCCTTTCCAAGTATTTAATTAACCCTTTTCATTCTGCTGGATTTCCCCAAACATATTGATACAATATGTACATAATAACCCATTTGGCACTTTAAGGGGTTGCTACTCAAAGTTTCTATAAAATGATGTATCTCTGTCCCTCAAAATTGTTTTTATTTTAGCAAAGAGTGAAGACCCTGATGAAATGCTGCCTAAAGCTGCATTTCATCCGAGTCTTCACTGTTTGCCAAAGTATATATTGACCAGTTTTCAGAATGAAAGGGTTCTTCTATGTCTATAGAAATGTCTATATGTATTTGTGTTCCAGATGATGATGGTTTTTATCTTAGCAAAGAGTGCAGATCCTGAGTCTTCACTGTTTGCCAAAGTATCTATTTACCAGTTTCCAGAATGAAAAGGGTTCTTAATTTGCAAAATACAAAAGAATCTTACCGTAATCTCTCTCTTTCTTGTCTTATTCTTTCTTTTTCTTCTTTCTCCTTCATTGTTTTTCTGTATTCCTCTTGCTGACGTAATGCTTTCTCCTTTAATGAAACAGCATTGCAAGTGACAGGCATATACACATGTAATTAGACAAGCTGAATTATTATGCTGTGCGATCAAATTAAACTGATGAAGTGTTAGGCAAAGTTGTTCAAATAATGCAGACATTGTAGACCTTGATTAGAATACTCATCCTTTGGGAACAGTCTGATCTGGCCAGCCCATTAGTCAAAATATTTAGGGTTGATTATATAGAGGATCTTACTATCACTCCCAGACTCAACATTATGATGAAAATTATATCTAAAATCTTTGAAACTGGAGATTAAATGAGCCAGCAGATGACATTTTGGCGCTAACCGTAATATTGATTATACACAAAGTATGTTTGAAGGTGAAGACTCCAAGACTAAAATTTAGACCTCTAGCCCCGCTGACTAGGTCAGCATGAGCATTTAAAGGAGTATTTTGCACATTGAGAATTTTTTGTTTGTTTGATTTGATTCTTTATGTCCCATCAACAATGTTTCAGTTATGTAGGAACGGTCATCCTTGGGATGAACCAGTACTAAGCTAGGATTAATGTGTCTTGCTCAAGGACACAACGCAGTGGTGCCAGTGAGGCTCAAACCCACAGCCCCTCGGTCTCGAGTCAAGCACTCTTCCACTGAGTAACTGCACTCCCATCCACATTGAGAGGGAAGCACCAAAATCTCATAAGCTGGCTCAAATTCTGTAAATTCAAAAGATTTTGGGGTCATTTTATTTTCACAAATAGCGTTAAAAGACATATTTGCGACGCAAAAAAAATTGTGACTAGAACATAAATTACCTACATCAGTAAACAGCAGAGTTATTTCACCATTTCACGAGGATTTTAGTTTCGCTAAACTTCGCATCAAGCGAAGTTTCCCGAAATTAAAACTCTCAAGAAAATTTCTAAATTTACAGTACTCACTCGTTCCTCTTTTTCTTTGGCCTGTTTCTTAAAGAGTTCAAAGCTAGCACCAGTCTTCTCCTTCATCTTATGAGAGCTTGGTGTAGAGCTGAGGCTGGCAAGGCTAGCCCAGGAGTTAGTGTTCTTTAATTTCACATCCTGAAATATCAGCATGGGTGAAAGTTCAAAACGAAAAAAAATAACATGAGTGTTGTCCCAGTAAATCATGGACTTTTGTTATTACATAAACCTGTGTATCAGGAATCCTGTGATTTTTAATGATGTGTTCATATACATCTAGGAAACATTTTGTACAAATATGGGTGGAATCACAGTTTAGATAACAAAGTTCTTAACTTGACGGTGTGTCAGCGTGTGTAGAGCACGTCAAAATCTGTGTAATGAAATTAATCTAATCCAAATATTAGTGTACATTCAATTAAATTTCGCAGTTGTGTTTCACACAATTCATTCCCACCTAATCTAGTGACTTTTCAAGGTATAGTGATGGAAATTTGGAATGTTTCCTGCCATCGGCATTGATTTTATAGAAGACTTATCATGCCTACTACATATTTATTTTTCAGAAAATGCTAACATTATAAGAACGGTACTGCACAAAAACTAGACTTTCAATACTTTTTGGCTAATTAAACTGTAAAACACATAAAATCACATTCTTTTAATGTTAAATAATTGGCAGAATAGTAACTAGTATCGTAAAACGGTTTTTGTGTAAAATTATTTTAGTAATACCACAAAGACAAGTTCCTTTTTGTCATTTTAACTGTCAGTCAATAAGCTTAAACCTTGCTTTAAAAAAATGTTTTTTGCCTTTTCCTTCTGTGAAGTTTGAGAGTTGGGTAGACAGAATAATTTTATTTCTATTGTTTTTTTACATATTCATAATGCTAAGTAACAAGTTAACCCTAAGCTTGCCACTATTTTTTGGTCCTGAAAATGTTGTCTGCTTTTTACTTCTGCTGTAAATACATGTGTACTTTAGACTAGATCTTATCATAAAAGCAACCACTATGAACCCTATGATCAAACTGTTGGGAGCAATCAGATCTGGGTCCATATTGTTTGCAATCTAATCTACCTAAAAACAGACGAGAAACACCTACAACAAAACTGAATCACGGAGAACGGAAGGATAAAATCAAGATGGGTCAAGCTTGAAACATGTTGTTATTTACCTTTTTGGACTGTGATATTGGAGTTTTTGCAGTCTCTGTCTTCTTGCTATGGTCTAAAGAGTTATTACTACTGCTATGGCTTAACATCACACCCACTCCACTCGCCACTGAAAAATAATTTTTATATATTAAACTTTTTTTTGTCCTCAACCAAAATATATGTTGTGGGTACTCAAAAGAGCTGTCTCGGAACTCTACACATCGTCTTTTCATGTTGGATAATTGTGCAAAATCTTATAAAAATCAAGCAACAGATAAGGAAGTTATGCTCCAGAAACAAAATATCTTCACTGTATAAAAATCTTGTCATGTGTTCTTTAACAAAAGTCAATCATAATTTTTGCATAAAAATGACATTATGTGAAGCGTTAAAATCAACTTACAATGTGTGGCTCCTGGCGGTGGTGGTTTGGGTGGTGCAGTTATTGGAGTAAGACTAGTATCAAGGAAATCATCTCCACCAATAGCAAATGAAGGTGGTGGCTCCATGGGTCTGCTCAAGGACGGCATACTAACACTCAAAGGTGATGGAACAAGCTCTATTTCTGGCTTCAACTTGATGGGTGAGCTGACGATGATTGGCGGTGACAATGGCTGCTGTTGCTGTGGTGATGTGAGGGCTGATAGAGGCGGTGGCGGCGAGATATTCTCTTCGACTGGGAATGATAATAGATCTTCTGAGCCTCCTTCATGTAGCGTTACAGGAACTGAACAGAAAAGAACACAACGTTATGTACAGTAAAACCTTTCTTAAACGTCCACTCAAAAAGAAGACCAAATATTGGTTTTCAAGTTAGATTATGGCTTAATACAGGTCAAAAGTATTGCAGAATGCTCCAAGAGAGCATTCTGCAATACTTTCAACCTTCATTAAGCTAACATTTGTCTGTAAGACTTTTGTTTTGTCTATTTTTGAGTGTCCCCTTAAGACAGGTTTTACTGTAACATGTAAAAACAATTCAGGGTTCAAACAGGCAATGCTTAATAAAATTCAAGGACACAGGTGAAATTTCAATTTTTTTTAAATCCTGAACTTCAATACTTAAATCTTAAAACTTGCAGTTTGCCTTCAAAATAGTAACACTTTCGAAATAAGTTAAGATGGTTCAATTGCCTTTAGATAAGCTGAAAATTAATTAGAAATGATATCATCTGCTGCCTAATTCAGTATTTTGAGACTGACTTTCTTTGGAATGTCCTCCTCAAAATCTTGAATTCAGGAATACTCCTGAGAACTTTCACCCACGCATTGATCACTATGGAATTTTCTTACATGCACTTATTTGTTGACTGATCTGAAAAGTGTTTTTGATCAGAGTTCTTAGAATACTAAGAATTGTCCAAACTTTAAACTATATACTGTAAGAACAGAGACATAAAACAAATCTGACTGTTGGAAGCACTAACTGCTCAGCAAAGACTGAAAAGATTGCTGATGTGCCACAATTGGAAACATAATAGTAAACAATTTTCAACTAAAAAAGGTGGACTCCGTCCGACAAAGGGCCCTGCATAATGCCTTGCAGTGAAAAGGGGATAGCCATTTTGGCAGCCATCTTGGGTATCGTTAATCGCACAAAACCCATATTCAAACATGGGCAAGAGATTGAAAAAAGTAATCCATATATGAAATTTGGAAGAAATCAGGTGATTAGTTGGAGTGTCCCCAAGTGCAAATCGGCAGGTGGCAACCATCTTGAATATCCTTTATTGTTGGCGTAGCCCTACTGTGTTGATAAACAGGCATGGGAAAATGCTGATTTCAGTCAAATGGCCTTCTCCATATGCCAAAAACTGTTCTCCATATGCCAAAAACAATGAGGATCTTGATCATACAGCGTCTTCAGAAGCCATATGATCTCGATACATTTAAGGGTTGAATATTGGCTTACTTGGATGTTTATTCTGTGGTTTGGCTACAGCTACTTGCATTGCACTTGTGCGACCTGGTTGTTGTGGTAACATATGAGTCACCGGTCGAGTAGATACAACTGGAGGCACTGAAATAGATAACTTATCTATGACAAATCGGTCAGTACATGAGATTTGGATACTTATCGCATTTGAGGGGCAACATGTGATATCCAACAATGTGGCATTTTGATACAGAAAGACTCAGACGAGCCTATGCAGATTCTTTTTAAGCTAAGAAATTCCAAATGTTGTTCGGACAGTAGCTTTATAGTCAAAGAATATTCAAGCTGCTAGCAAAGGCTCTGATCAGACTGCGCATGTGCGCAGGCTGGTCTGAGCTTTTGCTGGTTGCACATACCACAATGTTGGAAATCTCATGTTGCGGCTCATATGTGCTTCCTTTAAACAGCCATGCTGACATATCCAGAAGGGCTAGAGCAGCTCTAAATTTTGGTCCGAGTCTACATCTACATCCATACTTTGTGTATGCAAGCAGCCAAGACCATGGTTAGTCTGTGCATTTGCGTCAACTCACCTGAGCCTTTGATGCTCAACAATGTGATAACTACCTATATCTCAATTGCTGGCTCAAAAACTATTTCAAGACAGCATAATCCCTTGGTAAGAAAGGTATCCAGACAGCTATTTCTCCCACCTTTGCCCATGTAAGATAGGCTGTCAGCTTATGTAAGAAATTTCTATCTTACATGACCATGTGACTGCTTTCTTACAATGAAGAGTAAAATATTCTTTTATTCCGAAAAAGAATATTCAAAGGACCAATAAATTGCGTCTAAGTAACTCAAAGGCACCAAGCAAGGATGAGTGTTACTTACTGACATCATATAACGTTAATGATGTCACCGAACGTGCACCGCATGACGATAAAAAATCTTTCACTGATAACATTTTGGCATATGAAACAGTTGACCCCAATCTCAAACATTTTACATTTTTAATGTGTTCAATTCATTTTAATCGGACAAGTTTTTATGTGTTACTTACAAATTAATTCACTTTAATATACAATCAAAATGATCCTTATGCATTTTTTAGAGACATAAATTAAAGCTGCTATCCAAGTGTTGGAATTTTAAGTCCCTCAGTATACATCTGTCCAATCATAGAGACAAGAAATTTTGCTAAATTTACACATTTTGAAATATGACCCCTTCATTTTAGACTTTAAGGGTAAATCCTTGGCTTATCCATAGAACTCCTTACCTTCTTGTTGTTTCTCCATTTCTGGTTTCACAACATTTGGAATACTGATCACTGTGTTTGTGACTGGACTAGGAACCATTCCATTGGTAGGGGCTGTCAATGACACAGAGTTCTGAAGAGAAGGGACTTGCTGAATAGGTTCTACTTTCACACTTGGATCCGACGACGGGTTTGTTGGTGCCATCAGTTTCGCTACCGTACCACCACCAGCGGACTTTGAATAAACCGAGATAATGTTAACTCCCTGAAACAGAAAAATATAGAGTTCAGTCCCTTGTTTATGGTTTAACACCCCAGTCAACAATTTTTCAGTCATGTTGGGACAATTTCCTGTCTTCCTGAGTTAAGCAAGTACTAAGCAGAGAATAAAGTTGTCCTGCTCAAGGAAACAACACATTGCCTCCTGAGTGTCCCGAACTCAGTCCCTTAATATTGCTATGTTTGAGGTCAATAGGGTGTTTTAAATTGTTATTTTACATAGGAATTATAGAAAATGACCATTCACACGGGTGGGCATCAGGGGAACTACCGCGAAATCGTGTAAACATAAATTTGTTCCTTCGTCGCATCCGGGACCTTTCGCGGTAGTGACATCGTCACGGAAAAGACAAAGGTAGGTACTCTCGCTTGTTTCGATTTTTTGTAAAAGAATGAGCTAATTAATAATGTAAAATTCCGGCAATGCTATTCCATGTAGATATGATTTACCTAGCTAAACAGGCCAAACGTGATGTTGAAAAAAGTTTTGCTTTGAGATGAGAACAGTAGCCAAATCAAACCATGAGCGGGATTTCTTCAGTTTTATGTCAAAACGAAGAAAGTATGCAGATGTTTTGCTAGTTTTAGCTCAGAACAAGAGCATTTTTACATAATTAGCTCATTCTTTTACAAAAAATCAAAACAAGCGAGAGTACCTACCTTTGTTTGTTTTTTCCGTGACGATGCTACTACCGCGAAGGGTCCCGGATGTGACGAAGGAACAAATTTACCCTTACACGATTTCACGGTAGTTCCACTGATGCCCACCTGTGATTCATGGTCATTTTCCTATAATTACTTTGTATAGTTCATTAGCTTTTCCTTAATTTCTTTAATTTCTTAGTAAAATTCCATGGTGAAAAAAACAGTGAGCCATAATATGACCATGGTATATCCAAATCTGATTGTTTGATTTGATTCTATCCGTCCCATCAACAGTCTTTCAGTTATGTAGGGACAGGTCTTTCTGGGTTGAACCAGTACTAAGCTAGGATTAATAAGTCTTGCTCAAGGACACAAAGCAGTGCTGCCTGCGAACCCGTGGTCCCTCAGTCTCGAGTCAAGCACTCTACCACTGAGCCACTATGCTCCATGTATCAAAATCTGTGTCACAACTAGGTATGTTACAAAAGGACTACACTCTTATGAACATCAGGGATGATCCTGGGATGGGCCTGAACGGTTTTGTGAGAAAATTCTCTACTTACAGCTAAAATGTAATTATTTTAAGGATCAGTATCCATATATCAGCCATTAAAAATGGTATTTATGCTATGAAGCCGATATTTAGAATTTTCAGGCCTTCAATATTTCAGCCACACTTAAGTTTAGAATTTGCACACGTTTTTATGGGACATGATCATATTGAGCCCTAAAATTCCTGTAAAATCAAATTCTATCCCTTTCTTTACTGATGCAATCTTGCAATAATGTTTGGATGTCACTATACGTTGTAAGAATCGTGAAATTACATAGCATTTCTTTTCCTGTTCCAAGCTCTTTCTTGCTAGCGGTGACTTTTGCAACCTTTGCGAACAGTTTGGATCCAGATCAGGACTGACATTCTGCCGGTCCTGATCTAAATCCAAACTGTTTGACACTCAGAAAGAGTTCCTTGAGATTTTTTTGAAAAAGTGAATTTTGAAAAAAGTCAACAGATGACAACAAAAGAATGAAAAGTTACCCTGCATGCAGAATTAAACCAATGACAATTTTCAAGTCATTTAATTTTATCTGGTAAGCACAGAAATTATTCCCCAGAGAAAATCAAAACCTTTTTTAACCTTAATGAATTCACTATAGTGCTGTATATTATCAGAGTCTGCACTGTTTGCCAAGATTAAAACTGTCTTCAGGGACAGAAATACATTGTAATATAGAAAATTCTACCTGTGACCCCTAAATTACAAAATGGGCAGTACCAATATCTAACAGAATACAAAGGGTTTATCTGACATACCTCCGTCTTTGGATTCCGTTTTTCCATGGAGAACTGTCTCTGTTTCTTCTTCTTTGGACTTTCTATAAAAATAAATAGAAAATTACAACTTTCTTGGTTGGAAGCCTATTGTCCTAGTAAGTATTTTACCATGTACTCTTCATTACGTCATTTATTTCTTCTTTTATTTGGTATAAAACCTTCAAGCGTGAAACTTACTGTGTTGATGTAAGAAACACAGGAGTGACACAACCCATGAAATTCAAGAGTGTCAAGATGAAATTTGGATAGGAACTTTTTGCATTGTGAACACTGTGTTAGAATTTTCGGGCTGAATGGTGTCCATGGTACAGGCTTGGTAATTGTGAGCTTCAGAGAGGCATAAGTACGCTGGAAGGAGAATGTATGACTCAAAAGGCCTAAGGGGTCAACCAGAGCATTATCTGCAGGGCTTGGAATTGGAACCAAAGGCACGATAATGCTTCTTATATTCATGGTGGGGTCCCCAAAGGTCAACTAGTCAACGTAATGAGAGTTTTCTTCACATTCAGGCAAAACAACACCCATCCATAGACTTGACAAAGCAAAATTCCCTGACATTTCCCTGACTTTTCCCTGACGCTGATCAAAATTTCCCTGACATAACATTACTCGCCGTTGAAACTTGGCTTTATTCAAAATGTTGTGTATAGCTACAGTTAACAGCTCTTTTTTTCAATTTTCAGTGATTATATTGAACTTTTTAAAGTTTTTATTTAAGCTTTTCAGCATGTGTATAGTAATTTGAATAACTATGTTTTCAACAAAGAAATTTACAGATTGTCACAAAATACTATATATATGTTAGAAGCTGCTGTCTTCTATCGAAAAATAATAATTGGATGTTGACTTATATATAACCTCCTCTGCATCGATATCCACCAGAATTGCAACCAGTAAATAGAGGAAAGCACTTTTCAGCTGGATGTAGAATATTTCATTGCAAAAGCTACAATGATCAGAAAAGGTTTTTGATAAAATTCCACTAAAGTCCTCAATACAGCAATTGCAGACAACGGATGTAACATGACAGCCTTTGAGTTATCAGGACAGCTCTTTTTGAGCACTAAGTGCTTAGGTAGCCAAAGAGGCTTAATGCGCCTAAACCGCTAACTTTATGATAACGTTTTTTGGGGGGATCATTTTTCTTTTATGAATCTATGGAGGCGTGGTGGTGGCAATGCATAGTTGGCAGGGTTTACATAATGAACCGCTATGTATTGATAAATACTAATCATAGAAGCTGTAGGCTTCATGATCTCAGAAGATTTTTATAAAAGTTATTCTCCATTATACAGTAAATCTATGGAAGCTTAAGAACCTTAGGGTGTGGCCGATTTAGAACCCAGGGGCATGCTTGGCATGATATATGTTGGGGATCACCAAACATTGCTATATACTAAGTATATAAGCTGTGCGCCTCATGGTTATAAGAAGATTTATTATAAGTCTATGCAAGCTATTGATCCCCAAGTGCATGACGAGTTTGCAACACCCAAGGGCTTGATTGGCAGGATTGGCAGGATTTATGTTGCCTAGGGGACCTCTAGACATTGCCATATGCATACTAAATATAAAAGCTGTGGGCCTCATGGTTTCAGAGATTTATGTTTTCCCATAATAAGTCTAATGGAGATATTGATCCACAGGGCGTGGCCAGTTTGGACCCCAGGGGTCTATGTTGTGGAGCACTAGATGTTGCTACATACTAAATATATATGGTTTCAGAGAAGATTTTTAAAGTTTCTCTCATAATAAGTTGATGGAAGCTATTGATCTCCAGGGTGTGTGGCCAGTTTTGACCCCAGGAGCTTGATTTGTAGGATTAATGAAGGTACCACTAGACATTTCTACATACTAAAATAAGCTGTGGGCCTCATGGTTTCAGAGAATTTTTTTAAAGTTTTTCCAATTATAAGTCTAAGGGAGGTGTCTGTTGCCATCATCCATGGCAACTAGTTCCAATCCAATCAGCCAAAAAACCTTTTGTAGCCTTTCCCTCTACCTGATGATGCATTGCGTGAAATTTGATTACATTTGGCCAATATTAGGGACATGCTTCTTTGAAAATGTGAATGAACAACCGATAGACAAACTGATGGATTAGGGACGTGGAACCATTGCCATACTAATACCTCACTTGGCTTGCTTAAGCATGTGGCTCAGGTGAGTTAAAAAGGCAGTTGAGGTGGCAAAGGGAACCAAATCCTCCCACTTTCTTGTGTTTAAAGCAATCTTGAAGCTATCAAAATAATTAAGCTTGAATCCAAAATGTTAAAAAAAATGCCCTAATCGGGGTTTTTTCTCATCATTTGATAAAAAATGGATATTGTAAAATTCCCTGACAATTCCCTGACATTTTAGAAAACATTCATTTTTCCCTGACACAACATAAAATTCCCTGACCTTGAAAAAAATAAAATTTCCCTGACATTTCCCTGACGCGTATGAACCCTGAGTTACACCATTTTGCCACTTCAACTCAGCTACACTCTGAGCTGATATGAATGCCTCAATGCAAACCATTAGGAATAGGTTGAGAGCTAGAAAGCCTTGCATTCGTATTCCATTTTTCAGATAACACAAGCAATATCCGTATATCTGGCGCAATACCACTTCAACTTGGCCCTATAGGAATGGAAACCAATACAGTTCACTGATGAGTCAAGATATTGTCTCGACTTTACCGATCATTATGCAAAGGTCTGAAGAGAGCCAGGGGAGCAATACCATGGTTCTAAAATTATGAATGCATGGCGATCATCTTGGTCATGTGACCAATAAAATTTGTTATAAATTTACTCCCCTCAACTTATGGAGCCTCCATATGAAATGGGAGTTCAATTGGCCTAGTGGTTTCTGAGAAAACTGTTCTAATATATTGATGGGACTCCAATATGAGACCTTGGCTGAAAGATCAACCTTGACCTTTGTCACTTATGTATAGTCATTGTTGTCTCATTTGGCTGAACATATCAAGTGAGAATTATGACTTTGGCTTCAACAGAATTAAAAAAAAAAACCTTTTCAAATTGTTGGCGAAGACAATTTTTAAAGGCTTTTTACCATATATGGGTATGTCAGCCAGTTTGGTCATGTGACCATAACAATTTGCATAAATTTTCGCTAACTTGTCCTAAGAAGTCTTCAGATGAAAATTCAGTTCAATTGGTCTGATGATTTCTGAGATAACTGTTTTAATATATTGATAGGACTCAAATAGGAGCAACCTTGGCTGAAGAACTTAGATACAGTAATTGTCACATTAGATTACGTTAGGACATATCAAAGAGAATAATGACTTTGACTTTCCCATGAGAATGCATAAGGAAACAGATTTGACCTTGACGTAAACCGCTTCTCAAATGCTACATACCAAGCCCCAAGGTCATTGGCCTTCTGGACTAGAGAAGAAAATTTTTAAAGAGTTTTACCATATATGGGCATGGGGGCCATCTTGTTCATGTGACCAGGACCATTTGAACAAACTTTCGTTCTCGCATGCCAAGGAGTCTCTATATAAAATTTGAGCTTAATTGGCCCAGTGGTTTCAGAGTTTACAAAAGTTTCCAAGACTTTACAGGACAGCCGGTCTGGTGGACTGGATGAATCTGCCTGACCAACCATGATTTCACCAGACCGACACCATATGAGAACAAACAACAAAAAAAAGAAAAAATATAAGTTTTTAAGTTTGAATGTAAAATAATGTATAAAGACCAATGACCACAAAATATCTATAACAGCTCAGTAAACAAACTATTGATTGCTGCCAGACGGCCTAGACACAGTTTTCCAATATGGCTTTTGATTGGTTGATTAAAACAGAGTATTTTGTTATAATCCGCCAAAACTTTTGGGCTCAGGTTTCACAGGACAGTTGGTCCTGTGACGAGGTTACTCTTGTCAGACCGCAGGTAAATCTGCCTGTCAGGACCGCCGGTCTTGTGAGGTTTCATAATGACTGTGGTTTCAGGAGAGACGTTTGAAAATGTTGATGGCCCAACGCCCGAGTCACTGGTAAAATATTAGCTCACCTATAGGCTCAGGTGAGCTAAAAATACATGCACCAGATATCTCAATACATTTCAAAGCCCTTAAATCCTTTTCAAAGCTTCGTAAAATTCCTCCAACACCCTCATGTTTATGTCTTCATATTGGGAACCGTTTTGATCAAATTAAGAGTAAAGACATTGCTACTTTAACATTAAATATAGTTTTATTTTTCAATTCCAAAGTTTAATGTACGCTTCCAGCACATACATATGAAATGTGCATGTAAATGTTACGTTCGTCATTGGAAAGTTGAATTTTGTTTTTATTTTAGATGCAATTCTCCTTTAGATCAAAGATGCCCCTTGGATAACGAAATACAGCTACATACATATACAACATACGTCAAGGGCATCTTGTGTTGGGGGAGGGCCAAAGATGTCATCTAACATCTGACAAATGTAAATCTCTTTGCAAAATGCTCAGTTTTTATTGCATACAAGGCATCAACTGTTTAAGTATGTATAAATAATGGATTCATGCATGGTAGGATGATTATTTAGCTGGATATATCAGTAGTTTTCCTGTGTATATTACGAATAATAGCAAGCAGAGTAGACTATCAAAATGAACGTTTATTCTAAACAAAGTAGGGTACTCAACAAGGAGAAAAGTAAACCATTTTCTATTTTAAACATCTGGGCTAGAGCACAAGGATTACTGATCAATATGACAGATGAATATGTTCAGCATTTGTAGAAGTTATTTCAAAAATAAAATAAACCTCTCATTTAGGGAAACTTTTCGCCTTGTCGCTAGAAACCATTTTAGTAGAACACATGAAAATTTGGGCCAATGGTTTGCAAGATGTTTTAAGCTCTGGCGGTCATTTTCTTATGGAACTATTCTGAGCCAGTGCCTCAACGAGATGGTTTAAAGAAATAAGTTTACATGCAATGCATGAAAGCTGTTCACAAAAGCTTAGCTTTCTTTGAGCTAAGACAACCTAAAAATAGTTTTTGGGTATGATTTTTTTTATGTGAACTTACATTAGGTTGAATAGGGCTCTGCTCCAAGTGTCTACTTTGGCAGCGTCTTACAGCATAGTGTTCTACCTTCCCACTATTAAATACTCTTGGAACAACTTGTCAAGGTTGAAATAGTTTAATCAAAGTAACGGTTGAGCTAGGTTTTTGTGTGAAATACAAATATGTATAGTGCTTTAGCAGACAGAAAATTAAGGTGCATCCACTTACTTTATGTGAATATGGTAACAGGGAATGGTTTAATTTACCTGAGTTTTCTTTTATCTAAGTTGCCATGAAGTATTCACGATACCGTTAAAATATCTAATCAATATCCAATTATGACAATGCCAATGGACACCCAAATATACCGATTTAGGTCTTCTGTATAACATGTAGGTGAAGGATATGTAGTTTGTTTGTTTGATGCTTAACGACGCATCAACCCTTGTGGGTCATTTGTGTTGACGGTAATTAACATGATTTGGGTGGAAAAGGTAAAAATATGTATAATATGATGTTACTGTTTAAAAAGATTAAAAATACATAGCAAACCATAAACCGATAAAAATATTAAAACAATACACAAGGCTATATGAAGTTTAAGCTTAGGTTTCTGTTTGCCCTGTTCAGATTGGTTAAAATTTTGTCTACCAGCACATAGCTTTAAATCTTGAAAAAGTAATTTGATGTACATGTGTTCACTGGCAGATGCTCAAATGTGGTGATAAGGGTTAAAATTATAGCCTTGCTTTGAAAAGCCGGGGCTATATTGGATTTGGGTTGTCTGTCATTCCGTTCCCGTCATAATTTCGTTTCCGCTCAATATCTCGAGAAAATTGATAGAATTTCAGCAAATTTTGTATATTGACAAGATCTATGTTGGGATTGTTACACATCATTTTTCAAACATTTGTCATAGAGTAAAGGCCCTTGATTTAGGCCAGAATTTTGTTACGCTCAAAATGATAGAATTTTACCAAATTTTGTATATGCATTAAGAAGATCTAGGTTGGAATTGTAACACATCATTTTTTTAACATTTGTTAGAGATATTGTCCTTGATTGACATTCGAATTTCACTTCCCCTCAATATCTTGAGAGCAATTGACAGAATTTCACCAAAATTTAAAAAATGCATTTGTATTGACTAGACATAGGTTGGGATTGTTACCTGTCATTTTTAGCTGATTTGTAAGAGTTATGACCCTTGATTTATGGACTTTCTTTTCCGCTCAATATTTTTAGAACAAATGGACAGAATTTGACCAATCTTTGTATATGCATTTATCTTGACAAGATCTAGGATTGTTACCTGTCATTTTTCGTAAATTTGTTAAGAGTTATGGCCCTTGACAAGTATCAGAATTTCATTTCCATTTAATATTTTGAGAACAAACTGACAGAATTTCACCAAATTTTATATATGCATTCTTAATGACTAGATCTAGGTTGGGATTGTTATGTCTTTTGGCTTATTTGTAACAGTTATGGTCATTAATTTGTCAGAATTTCATTTCCGTTCAATATCTGAAGAACAAATGGACAGAATTTGACCAAATTTTGTATATGCATTTATATTGACAAGATCTAGGTTGGGATTGTTACCTTCCCTTTTTTGCAAGTTTGTTACAGAGCTATGGCCTTTGATTGAAATCACAATTTCGTTTCCGCTCAATTTCTTGAGAACAAATTCAATTAATTGACAGAATTTCTCCGAATGTTATATATACATTCATATTGACTAGATCTAGGTTGGGATTGGTACCTGTCATTTTTGGCGTATTTGTGACAGAGTAATGGCCCTTTATTGATGTCAGGATTTCGTTTCCACTCATTATCTTTAGTACTTGGCCTTTTTACAGCATGAAAAAATGCTGCAGCAGGGCTATAGTCAGATTCTCTAACAATTCTAGTTTGCACTGTAATAGCCAAACATCCAAATAAGTGCATTCCTTTAATAGGAATATTGTTTTGTTTTATATGTGCACATTGATCTGAATCTACTAAAGTACAAATATCAATTATACATGCATGAAATGAGGGAGAAGCAAGCTTTTGTTCTTTTTCACATGTTGGATGTTGGACAGTAGCTAAAGCAGCCATAAGTGACAGATTTTACAGCATTTAACTGTAACTTTCAAAAGCCAATGATTATATGAAACTAATTAAAACTGGGATTGTTCGAGAATCTGACTATAACCCCACTTCAGCCATTTTCATGCTGTAAAAAGGCAAAATGTGCATAAATATTCCAATCATTATCATCATGGGGAATAACTCTGCTGCAAATTTGTGAAAAATCATGCATACAAATTCCAACCTTTATTTTGTCAACATCAATGAATACACAAAAATTGGGAAAATTCCGTCATTTTGAACAAAATATTGAGAGGAATAGAAATTCTGACAATCAAGGGCAATAATTCTGTTACAAAATTTTGAAAAAAGACGCGATAAGAATCCCAACCTAAATCTATCTATGCATATACAAAATTTGGTCAAATTCTGTGCATTTGTTCTTAAGATATTGTGTGGAAACGAAATTCTGACATTATTGAAGGACCATAACTCTGTTAAAAATTAATGTGAGCTAAATGATGCGTTTGTTTGAATGAATTCTTTACATCCCAGTCAACAATTTTTCAGTGACAGTTATGTTGGGACCGGTCTTTGGGTTGAACCAGTACTAAGCAGGGATTAAATTGTCTTGCTCAAGGACACAATGCAGTGCAGCCGATGAGGCTCAAACTCTCAACCCCTCAATCTCGAGTCAAGCACTCTACCACTGAGCTCCCTTAAATTATACGTAAACGTCCCAACCAAGATCTTGTCAATATCAATGCAAACATAAAATTTGGTGAAATTCTATCGATTCGTTCTCAAGATATCGAGAGAAAATGAAATTCTGATATCAATCAAGGGCCATAACTCTGTTACAAATGTGAGAAAATGAGACATAACAATCCCAATCTAGATCTGGTCAATATCAATGCATAAATTATACAAAATTTAGTAAAATTTTATATTGAGAAAGAAATTATGAAGGAAATTCCCACATCAATCAAGGGCAATGACTCGGTTGCAAATGTGAGAAAAACGATGCCTAACAATCCCAACCCAGACCTTGTCAAAATTGATGCATATACAAAATTAAAGTGGTGTTTTCAGAGGAAAACTATGGCCCCCCAACGTCAAATTGAGTTGGCAAGCATGCTTACCCAAGTTCTAATCAGCTCATTATTGTGTCACTATGATACAATATATAGAGTATGGCTGAAATCCATCAATTATTTCATGGGAGAGCATGCAGAAACACATTTTTGGTCAAAACTTGAAATTACAAAGTGCTGAGGTGACAATGAACATAAGGTGAAGGTCACCCAAAATTTAATATAATGTAAGTATACTCTTTTCCACCTCCAAACAATGTATCTATGTAAGTTTGAAGGAAATCCACCCAATGGTTCAGAAGATAAGTTCAGAAAGGCTTTTTTTAGTCTTTAAAGGATGACCTTGAAAATTAGGTCAAGGTCACTAAAATGTTATCAACTCTTAAATTTGCCACAATGATATAATACATAAAGTTTAGCTAGAATTCATTGTTCAATTCAAGAGATATCATACAGAAACCCTTTTGTGGTCAAAATTTGAGATTTCAAAAGTGCTGGTGTGACCTTGAAAATAAGGTCAAGGTCTCTAAAATCTAACTCTTTCCACCCTCCCAAAAATGTACCTATGCAAGTTTGGTTAAAATCCACACAACCGTTCAGAAGATAGTGTGCCAAAAAGGCTGATTGTTAGTCTTTATAGGATGGTGACCTTGAAAATTAGATCAATAGGCACCAATATCTAATCAACTCTTGTGCCACAACAAAACAATATATAAAGTTTGACCAGAATCCATTGTTTGGTGGAAACCCTATCATTGGTCAAAATTTAACTTTTCAAAGTGCTTGTGTGACCTTGAAAATAAGGTCAAGCTCACCAAAAACAACTCTAAACCCCTTCCTAACAATATATCCATGCAAGTTAAGCTAAAATTTACCCACTGGTTCAGAAGACAGTGCAAGGAAATGGCTGATTTATAAAAAATTTATAGGATGGTGACCTTGAAAATTAGGCCAAGGTCACCAAATCTTATCTCTTTCCAGCCCCCCCCCCCCCCCGCCCCCCAACAATCAGGTTTCTGTGCAAGTCTGGTCAAAATCCATCCACTGGTTCACAAGATAATGCATGGAAACGAAACTAGGCGAACGCTGGCTGGATCCGCACCAAAGACCATACCCCTCCATTCGGTTGGTGGGGGGGGGGGGGGGTGGTGGGCATAATTTGGTAAAATTCTATCAATTAGTTCTAGATTAGTATTAGATATCGAGCAAACGAAATTGTGGAGGAAGCCCACTTTTTCAAAGCTGGGCTATAATAGTCTCTTGGTATATAGCAATTTGACAGCCCTATGTGCCACTTGGCCATACGCATAAAAAAAAAAATTTTGTTTGGTCAGATTTTTTACATTCCAGTCAACAATTGGATGGGTCTTCCTGGGTTGAACCAGTACTAAGAAGTGGATAAAGTGTGTTGTATGCATAAAATGAATATCAGCCTGCATGCACAGTCCAATCAAAAACGTTTGATGTTCACCCTCTAGAAAGTATAATTAATCTCTAACTCCAAATAGTCTCTGTGGCTGAGTGGGTTGGCTGGAGTCTTACCTTGTCAGTAACACCCTGAGGATATAAAACTTTCTCATGCCCAACTGAGCATTTCAACAGCTTTTAGTTTTTAGCAGTTGAATTTTATGCTAGTTGAGTGGAGCATGTACCTCGGGCCTCGTGGGTCTGGCTTTCTTGTGATATGGCTGTCATAATATCTTCATGGTTGACTTTCTTAAGTGTGGCCTATAATCCAACAGGGAATATCAGTGACAGTTACTTGGTTTCAACAAGCTTGCTTTGCAAGTGAATGTTCCCAGGTTCAATCCGGACTTATTGTTCAATGAAATCCTATGTTTAGTTGTTTTTGTCTGTTAAGCTGCTGCTGTTTTTTATTTCTCTTCTTTTATCGATGCTTGTATCTTTCCATCTATGTAAGCAAGTTTAAGGTTTGGCTTTATTGGCTATTTGAACTTTGAACAGATATCATAACTTATTGGTCAAATAATTTCATATCTGCTATATGGGCCCATCGTGAGAAAACCCGACTTTGTTGCATGCGAAAAACAAAGGCGCAGACCAGCCTGCTTGGGCATCCACACAGACTGATCAGCACACTTGTTTTATCTTTTACTGCAAAGCATAATACCTAAGCATGCTTTGTGCAATTTTTTATTATTCTAGTCCGTCTAGCTAACAGATTAATTTGAGTCTTACTTGGTCTGAAACCCCGAAGGCAGGTTTTCTTGCCATGAGGCCCATGACAAGCTGAAATGAGCCGTGACATGTGATTTCCAACAATGTGGCATTTTGACATGTGTAGATTCAGACGAGCCTGTGCAGCCTCCTATTAAGCTTAGAGACTCCAAATGATGTTCTGTCAGTAGCTTAACAGTCATAGAATATTCAAGCGACTAGCTAAGTTTCTAATCAGACTGCCCATATGCGCAGGCTGATCTGAGGCTTTGCTGGTCGCACATACCACATTTTTGGAAATCTCATGTCGTGGCTCAAATATCTAAACTGGCCAAGTTTTGTCATGTTAAGTCGTGTCATGAGAACACCTGCTTTGCTTTTGTTTGTTTGATTTGATTCTTTACGTCCCATCAACAATCTTTCAGTTAAACAGGGACGGGTCTTCCTGGGTTGAACCAGTACTGAGCTAGGATAAATGTGTCTTGCTCAAGGAGCACAACGCAGTGATGCGAGTGAGGCTCGAACCTGCTGCCTCTCGGTCTCGAGTCAAGCACTCTTGTATGCAGCCCAGATGAACAATACAACCACAGATTCTGATGAGCATCATTGAGATTGGAATTCACTTAAATACTAATATGTTCCATCCAAATTTTCAAGCTGAGCAGATCAGTACAACCCGATTGCCAGCCCCGCTAGCAACCAGGTTGTACTCAAACTGATCTGCTCAAGACTAAGCCCCTAAGACCAGTTTTCTTGGGACTAGCCTTATCTGTGAGTTTGTTTAACGTCCCAAAATCAGCTAAGGCCATATGGGGATGGGTACACGGCCCAATCTCATCCGACAGAGTGGAGGAGCCGGGGATCAACCTGGGGACCCCTAAGTTCATGGTGAATGGTTTATCCACTACACTACGGCGGGTCCTACTAGCATTATCTATTAAGACAAATGTGGACAAATTCTGGCCATATAGATAATAGGAACTAACACGAGAGCTCATGTTTTATTGAACTTATCAAATAAGACGGTAAAAAGAAATAGAATGCGAGGCTAGCCTTTAAGGCGACCAAGTTTTATCAATTCAATAATACAGGAGCACTCCCGTTAGGTTCTACATATATGACATTACTTAATGATTACTTAATGCTATGAAACCGCATTTTTGGCTTGAAAATGCTAAGATTTTGCCATTATGTGGGCAATATTATTATTAACATTACTAAAAAAAATCAATTTTAATACACAGCATTATATCACTCTAAGATGCGACACGATGTTATAAATCATTTTAATGCAGTTATTAGTACTATAATGTTACGTATCTATTTACAGAGACCTCTTTGTATTAGCCCATGACCACAGGCTAAAGCAGCAGATCTTGGTCCCATATCTAGTACATCTTGGTTTAAATTTCATCTAATTTTTGTCTCCCTTAGCCAGCTTGATTTTCATATTGCAATATGTTCTTTTGCCAAAGAACCAACATTCCACTTTTATGAAAAGAGGGCCTCGATCCCTCACCTGAATTCTTAGCAATCGATGCACTTGTTAAGCAGAATGGAATCATTGGAGCAAGATAAGAAACATTACATATCATAGATTTGGTTGATCGTAAAACAGTGCAATTATTTCAAATCTGGACCAATGGATCTGATGACAGATGCTGTGAAAAGTTCTAATTTTAGCTGTGGTGGCTATTTTGTTCAGCAGAGCGGAACCATTTGAGCAATTTGGGTAGAGGGTCTTATGTATATTAGGAACATTTGAGTGAAATTATTTTGAATTTGGGCTAGCAGTTCAGATGTCCTTTTAAAAAATTAGTTTTTAGCTCTGGTGGTCATTTCCTTCGACAGAGCAGAACCATTTGGGCAATTTTGGTGGAGGGCCTTATGAGGAACATTTAGGTGACTTTATTTTGAATTTGGGCAAGCAAATGTTAAAGATTTTTTTCTATTTTAGCTCTGGTAGCAATTTTGATTGGTGAAGTGGAACCATTTGGACAATTATGGTTGAGGGCATTATGGGAACATTTGTGTGAAATTATTTTATTTATCTTTTAAGCTCTGGTGGCCATTTTGTTTGGCATAACGGAACTGTTAGGGCACTTTTGGTAGAATGCAAATTATTTTGAATTTAGGCCAGAATTTCATATGTTGTTCAAAGATTTTTCTATTTTTAGCAAACTGTTTGTGCAATTTTGGTAGAGAGCCTTAGGAGAAACATTCATGTGAATTATCTTAAAGGGGTATGTGCATTAAGGGGCTATTTTGGCCCCCTCTAGAGCCAAAAACTGAAAATTGCTTTTCACCAATTTCTTTAGATTGGTTTATTAGAAGAATAACTGAAGTGTAAAATCTCGGCATTTATTTAAATTTTACTGTTGCTATGGTAACAAAAATGGCTGACAAAATAGGCTTAAAACAGAGAAATTGCCATTTTGGTCCAAATTTAAGGTTTTTGGAGACTGTTTTTTTAAGAATTAGATATCAGCGCAGCTAAATACAAAAACATCCTTTTAATATGTTGTGTGCCATGGTAATTCTCATTTTCTGCTAAAATATCTTTTTGGTATTTGCTTGAGCTCGTGTTTTTGTTTTGTTTGATTTCATTCTTTATGTCCCATCAACAATCTTTCAGTTATGTAGGGACGGGTCTTCCTGGGTTGAACCAGGACTAAGCTAGGATAAATGTGTCTTGCTCAAAGACCACAACTCAGTGACACGGGTGAAATCGAACCCGCGGCCCCAAGTCAAGCACTCTACCACTGCGCTCCCCTTGTGCTCTATGTTAATTTCTCTGTCAAACCTCTCCATTTTGCTCCAAATTGGCCAATTTTCAGCCTATTTTGGAGTCCATTTTTGATATCATAGCAACAGTAAAAGTCAAAGTAATTTGAAGCTTTTACACTTAGGTTATTGTTCTACTAAACTAATAAGAATTGGTGAAAAACAATTGAAATTTTATATTCTAGCCTATAGGGAGGCCAAATAAGCCCCTTCATGCACCTAGCTCTTTGGGCCTGTGGTTTAGGAGATCAGATGTCATTTAAAGAAAGCTTACTGACGACAGATGATGAAGAAGGATAAAGACGATCACAAAAAGTCAATAGCTCACCTTGAGCATTTGGCTCAGTTGAGCTAAAAACAAGGGACATTTTCTTCAAATATATGAGCTGTGACATGAGATTTCCAACAATGTGGTATGTGTGACCGGCAAAGGTGCAGACCTGCCTGCACATACACGCAGACTGATCAGAGCCTTTGCTTGTTGCTTAACATTCTTTGACTGTTAAGCTACTGACGGAACATAATTTGGAGTTTCTAAGCTTAAAAGGAGGCTGCACAGGCTCGTCTTGAGTCTACACTTGTCAAAATGCCACATTGTTTTAAATCTAATGTGGCAGCTCATTTGCCTTCATCATAGGCTTAGTTTCTTTCTTTCTCAAACGTCTTGCTCACACTTTTCTGAAATCATTCATATTCACATATATCATTGACCAGATTAGTTCTTACAGGGGATCTGCCTTGGAAATAATTCTAACAGTAATAACTATGGGCCTGCATTGAAAATAATTCTGTGTAGCTAATATACCACAAGGCCATTAAGTTATTAACCAATTTGCATCAAGACAGCCAAAACTATAGTATTTCAAGATGAGTTTGTAGTTAAAAATTAATTTTCCAATTTCTCAACCAAAATAAATATTGTGGGTACTCAAAAGAACCATCTCTTTTGAGCACCTAAAACATATGAGCCGCGACATATGATTTCCAACAATGTGGTATGTGCTACCAGCAAAGCCTCAGATCAGCCTGCCCATATGGGTAGTCTGATCAGAGCCTTTGCCAGTCGCTTGAATATTCTATGACTGTGAAGCTACTGACTGAATGTCATTTGGAGTTTCTAAGCTTAAAAGGAGGCTGCACCGACTCGTCTGAGCCTACACATGCCAAAATGCCACATTGTTGGAAATCGCACGGCTCATAATAAAACTGATGCACAATTTTACACTGAAAATGTTTGCCTATCGGGACCTATGTTATATATCTTATCTATTTTACCCCATATATTCAAACAGATCAGCATGCGCAAATTAGTTTACACCCAGATTAAACCACCCTTGAAGGAGCCAGCAGATCAATGTTAACACTGTTGTTCCATCTCTCTCTGTTACACCTCATCACATTGTAAAATTAATTAAATCATATATTATTTTAAGTATTGTGGAGTTATGATTTCTGAATATACTGCAGTTCTAACCATAGTGATGGCATTGGTTTTAAAGGAAAACCAAGCACTTTTTTAAAACTGATTAATGGAGTATGTGAGCTTATTATAGCCAATAAGTCTTTCTGGATACCGATAGACAAGTACTTTGTCAACCAATTAAGACCAAGATGAAATGATGATTAAAGCAGCATTAAATCAGTGTCTGCACTGTTTGTGAAGATACCAAACTTCGGGAACATAAATACATCATAATTTAGAAATTTGGACTGTGACACCTTAAAACACAAAAGGGGTATCCTTACTGATTTAGATTAACATGTAAAAACATGAAAAATTATTTATTTTATCTCCAATAGCAAGTGGAGCTTAGCATGAATATTCATGAAGTAATGAATTAAATAAATATGTATGTGAAAATCTATCAGAATGAAAAGGTATAAGTGGGCCTAAATGCTGTGATTTTGTTACCTGCCCATCCTGCATCTTTTGCGCATAATTTTGCCTCTGGGATTCTAAGTTTTTATTTCAGCGAGTCCCAGGATGCAATAGTATTGCAGACTTGTCATAAAAAAATAGTGCTCTGGACTCATGAGTTTGCAGTTGGGACTCATTGATATGGGAAACAGCGAGTCCCAGGACCCATAAGCCCAAAATTGTAAATGAATCACTGTAAATGTGAGAAAACTTGAATTTGTTGCATGCAAACAAAGACGCAGACCAGCCTCTTATGTACATAGTCTATTCAGCGCCTTTATTATTGGCTTTCTGAAAAGAAAAATAGCTAAACTTGCTTCTTGTAAAAATTATAAAGCTGAACTTGCTTCATGCAAAATTTTTAAACACCACCCCTAAAGACAGGTTTTTGTAATGATGAAGCCCAAGTTTTACTTAGCATAAATAACATTAGATTGAATATACTTTCATGACGTCGCGTCTGGGAGTGAAATAACCCCATGCATTAAAATCGATAAACCACTAGTGGTTTACGGGTTTTCGAGCAACGTTATAAAATGATGCTTTTAACGTCACGTCTATAGCAAAACCCTAACGTTTTCACGCCAAAAAAATGATTTCAAAATAATGTTAATGTCATATGATAAATGGAATCTAACATTCGTGCTGCTATATTGTTGAATTTATTAAACTTGTTGCGAAAAAGTGATAAAAAGCTTGGCAAGCCTCACATTTTATCGTTTTTCCTCAACTCGTTTAATAAATTCAATAAAACATGAGCACTCATGTAAGATCCTCTATTTCACAAACTCTCACAACATACGAAACTATATCTCTCATGCAGTATGTGTTCATCAATAAGCCAGAATATAGGGCCAAATGCTGTAGGAAAGAAAATGAAAATACAAATGCATACAGTATTTTTTAGTATTTTATTACTTTTTTTTTACGAATAAAAATTGAGGATGATCAAATGACCTGTCTAAATGTATATCTATAATGACTATGTACAATAACAAAACTGTGTATCATTTCAGAAATATACTACACAACAAAATTATTGAGAAGATCTACTACATACACATTAAAGCGTAATTCATCTACATCTTCATTTAAAAAAAAAAACTCAAAATAACAAGGCTTGCCTTGCATGTGTAAAATCTTTGTTCTCTCAAAACCGTTGAGTTGCACACTAAAAAAAACAAATACACAACATAATGATAAGCTATGGTTGCACCATAAATATGAACATGATCGTTTAATGACAATTTTTGAACATGATTATTTCAACTTTAAAGACAATCTAATCTGACAAGCTTTTCATTTTGTACCATATTTTCATGATTTTTCTCAGAGTGACAAAAAGCCGATGAACTGAGAAAATGTGCTATTTGGAACATATCACACATCTCAGACCAATTCATCTCGTGTTCATAAGCCTAGAGAGCGCAGGTGTTTATTTTTGAGGTCAGCTGACATGAAGGGACAAAAAATGAAAACCCTACCTGATCCATTATTTACTGTCGTCATAATGTTCAACCATCTGCGACCATTAGTGTAACAAAATTGGCTTTAGTACATAATGAGATGAGATTCTACAATGATGACATTCTAGACAGGATCTACAGAATAAGCTTTTTGAAGCCCAAGACGACAATTTTGGTTACAAGAGGCCTGTAACCAGCCCCTTTACATATAGCTGGCCCCAAAGATGAACACATACTGCACTCCCATTATATTCCAGATACTAACATATAAAAGTGTACACTTTCTCGTTCCAAAAATACTATGTTCTTTCTAATCCCTTTTTTGACAACAAAAGTTTGTTTGGTTTTGTATATATTTTGAGAATCACAAATTAGAATTTCCAAGTAAAATCAGTTTTCAGTCCCAAAAATTTGTGTTTTAAGTTCTGTGACAACAGATCAAACACAGATTAAATGCTCTTTTGCAGCATTTTAAATGTTTAACACTGACCAAATACCAATTTACAATTTACCAGTCAAAAAAGGGTAAGAGAGAAAGATATAAATTTACACACAATCATTCTCTTCAAATGAACGATCCTTGTCAACTCATATATTTGTTGATTTCCCTGACAAGTTGGTGTACACAAACAATACTAAAATAAAACACAAAACTGAAATAATTTTAACCCTGGTTCTGCTAAATAAATTAATAACCTGTACTTAATGTTTTGCACCCAATACAGTTTATCAATTCAACAGCTGTATGGAAAACAGTGTGGATCCTGATCATATGGCTTCATCAGAAGCCAGCTGATCTGGATCTAAACCGTTTAAAAAAAAAAAAAAAAAAAAAAAAAAAAAAAAAAAGATCCTGATTCAGCAGGACAGGGGTTATAGAATTTGTCCAGTTAAGTGACAGTTATGTTGGTAGGCATTCAATATTTCAACCGAGTAAACTTATTACAAAGTCAATTGCAAGCATCCTGAAAATGAGGGACAGGGCAGGCATTGTAGTACAGACTACAGAACCTTATTTTTTGCTTGGTGCAGCCAAGAGACTTAAATGAGTTGCCTTACCTGCTGAAAAGGTAGAATAGTTATGCCATTTTAAACAGTTGTCCTCTTCAACCAGCAAAATCTTTCACTTCTACTCAAAATATATTCATTTTCCAACAAATTTCTTTTGAACTAAGAAAAAAATCAGTATCTTTGCCACAATATGGTATTTTCAGGCATGTTTAAATAATTTTCTGAAATTGTGAACATTTTTCGAATAAATTTACTAGAATCTTTTTCTTGGGATAGGAAAACAAAATTTGAAAGAAATTTTAGCAGAATCAAGTTTAATCAAGTATTTATGATTCAGCAGTTATCATATAACACGTATGCATGTAGTTTTGCAGTGAGTTTACAGATTAAAGGCTAAATGTTGAAACAGGATGCTTACAGTAAACGGTAATAAACATTTTAGGTTTCTACAACATATAACAATTACAGGGTATATTTCACATGTAACATTTTATTGATTTCATTTATGTAACCCTGGTCATTCTGAACCTAGCCCTACATTATACATAGGGTACATCAAGATCGGCTGGCCTCTGGTGGAGAAGCATGCTGATTTGAATCTACACCTTTCAATTAAAGCTTTGAGACCATGGTATTAATTACAAAACAGAAGTGTCTATAGATACAGCATATTGACAAGGGTTTAGGAAAATGAACACACTATTTTGATAGTACTTCTAGATTCAGTTTTTTGCCTCTGATATATTCATGCTAATCACTAACCAGTTAACCCTTTGTATACTGGAAACCCATAAACGAGTATTTTGGCAGACAGTGCAGCCCCTGATGATATGCAGCATGGTGCTGCACTCATCGGGGTCTGCTCTGTTTGCTCAGATTAAAAAACCTTCAGGGACAGAAATACATCATAGATATATAGAAAATTCTATCTGTGACCCCTTAAAGTACACAATGGACAGCCTATACTTAATTGTATCTATTTGTATGGAAAAATCCATCAGAATACAAAGGGTTAAAGAAGCCTATCCTTCTGTTGAAGACAGACCTCAAGTGGTCAGACTACTTTGAGTGTATTCATTCACCTTATTCTTTGGATTTAACAAAGATGTTCATTAGTAGCAGTTTGATGCATACACCAAGCTTTGACAAACAGCCACATATCTTAATACAATTTCCTAATTTTCAAACATACATTGAGATCAGCATGAATAGTTTCTACTGTGTTCAAACCAGTATGTGAAAGGATTGATAGGTTATAAATGGTCCAATATAAATGTGCTGAATGGGACTGCAATTCTTATTTTTACAAGTGTTACATGCATGATTGGTCGTTTTTATTATTTTCACTATTTATTGCCTTGTTAGCCCTACCAACCCTGTAAGGGTATTTATTATCAAACCCTCTTATTTGGTCAATCTGTGATGAGCGTGGCATACTCAAGTAACCAGGCGGTCGAGATAATCTAATAAATGATAGAGCCGTTGAGCTGTGATTATTTTCTTATCCATAAGTCCAAGATATGTGCTATGAATGCTCAAAGGAATCATCTTATGATCATGTTTTTGTTGGATCAATATACTTTATACAATCTTGGTAGAGGCCTGAGGGTCACCCAATGACAATTTGTGCGAAGTTATTTTCAAATCGGCCAAGTAGTTTTTGTGTTTCATTTTGGTCACCATGGCAACCAGAATTCTTCATGGAATGGAAATCTTTTCACAAATTTGAAAGGGGACCACCAAGGGTGATCATTCCTGTGAAGCTTGGTGAAATTTCACCAAGTCATTTAGGAGATGTTATTTAAAGGAAATTGTTGACGGACACCCAATATCCTATGATCGAAATAGCTCACCTTGAGCCTATGGCTCAGTTGAACTTGGCTTCTCAAGCCATCACAAAGGAACCTGTGAAGCCTTCATAAAACCAATTCATTGGAATGAACACATGTAGTTTTACAGTGTAGGTTTGCTAAATATGCTGTAAAATTATTGACTCATTCATAAAATTAAAACCACCAATACTAACAATATTCCATCAGAACCCTTTTAGTACTTGAATATCAGCAACTTTATAAGAAAAGGTACTATGCCTATTGGTGCCCCTTTTGCAGTGACAATGAATAATCCTTAGGACCTAGGAAGGGGAAATGATTCAAATGGCTCAAGATTAGAGAGCTCTCCAGATTACTTTTATTCCTATTTCTCCACACAAAAACTCATAGGTCCAGAGAAGGGAACTTTTTAAGGGTAAAAGTGTGACTATTTTCTTATCACATGTTTTTGATGCTCAGAAGAACCATCTAATGGAGATCATTCTTTTGAGTACCCACAATGTGTTTTAATTGAGAAATTACAGATGTGTTTTTCAATTACAGTTAATTTACATCTTGAGGCCAAAAAAAGGTGTGGGTACTCATTGGAATGGTCTCAACATTTTCAATGAGCACCAGTGCACCACAACAAAAAAATTCTTTTGGACACAAAATATAAGTTTTCGGTTGGAAAAAAGCATTTTGGTCATTTTTTTTTTTTGTAAAGGTAAATTAAATTTGTTTTATGCTATCCCAAACCCAAATTGAATTTTAAATTCCCAAAGTAATGAGGGTTACAGCATCCTATCCCAAAATTATTTGCTAAATACACGTAGCTTTTTTCCATGAGTTGGTGGAGGTGAAAGTATGAAATCATTTTCTCTATCCAAAAGGATATTCACTCATAGGTCAAATAAGGAGGCAACCATAATGAACATAGAGAATATAGCATATGTTTGTATCAAACCTATCGAGTGCCTGTTCGCTTAATTTGTATCATTGAAGCAAATCAGCAACCACAATTAAAATTTTTAACAACAGGGGACAAAACTATTTCAATAGTGCACTTGTCCTGCAGGACGAGTGACTACAATTTTCACTTGTCCTGCAAACACATGCCCTTGTCCTTTCAGTCAATACTCAGAAAATGCTTGTTTCACCCTCAGATTTTAGGGGGAAACTAGAAAGGTCGAGTAATTCTTCCCCAAGCACTCGTCCTACAGGCAGATGTGCTTTGTGAAGTTACTCGTCCTTTCTAGATTTCACTCGTAATTACAAGCGGACGAGTGGAATTTTTGTCCCCTGAATAAGTAACTATCTATCCTCAAACACTGCCTTTTAACAAGACTTATAAATATTTCACACATACCAATCTTGATGAAATGATAGCTTTTAGCTTTTAATCTTACAAACATAAATATGATCACGCATCTCTGTTTCATTAACCACTTGCACAAATTTTAGCGGACTTCAATACAGAAAAATACTGTATTATGCATAGCTCCCGCTTTGAGGCAAATAATTTAGCAAAATGTAAAAAGTATTTTCAAATTACAACTAACATCTGGTGCATACTCAATGAGAATACTCACACATTAATGTTTCCATTTAGAGCAAGTAAAATGACTTTGAGAATGATTCCACCTTATTTGGAGCAATGCAATTGTTTCTTTCAGACACTAAACATAATTAACCTTTCTAAGACCAATGGAATTTCCATAAAGTTTGCTACAGACCACTGTATATACTGAGGGGTCACAGGTTATAATTTCCTAAAAAAATATTATACTTCCTTCTTGGAGGATTGTTCATAGCAAACTGCAGATCCTGATGAAATGCCGCATTTTATGGCATTTCATCTGGGTCTTCACTGATTACCAAAGTACCGGACTAGGGGTTTCTGGTCTTCAAATGGTTAAAGTCATCTTTTTTCTACCAGGCAACATGCAGTCTGAAGATATTCAGCAATTCTATTTTCCACCTGGAGGGATCTAATCACTTGAAATTCTTTTCTTATAAATTGGATTATTTGTTTTTGTTTGTGCTGTTGCTTTGCGTCCTAGTTAACACAAAAACAATGTAGATCCAGATCAGCTGACTTCTGATGAAGCCAGCCAATCAGGATCCATATTGTTTTCATCCACACGATGAGAAACTGCATCACTGGATTGACTTAAGGAACAGGAGGGCTTATTAAGTTGATTACAAAGCTTGTGGCCTGGCAGAAAATCCTTTTAACATGACTACTGCTTCTGTCATCTATACAATATAACCTGTAGAGAAGTCCAGCAATTCAAATACAAAATTACACTTTAAGATTTGCTTTACATTCACATTATGCCAGACGTGTAAGGTTTGTGGGGTCAATTCAAAATGTTCTCCAGTTGCCCATGGAGGTGAGGTCAAGAAAGTACATTTCAGGCAAGAACCAGGGGTTACTTTCTGGCAAATTTTTGTACAAAACCCATCTTGTATATATAAATATCCTCTGATTTGTATATAAATAGTTTTGATGCAAAAAAGACATTATGGTCATCATCAAAAGAGACTCCAATGCATCTCCAAATTTAATTAAATAATTGTCTCCACTCCCAAAGCACTTATTTTAAGCCGTGGAGTAATGAGAAGCCTTACGTAGTAATATATTGTGCCTGACCATTAAGGTTTGTATCTCTCAATTTTGCTAAATACTCCCCCTTAACACTTGACCTGCAGTTTATCTGATTTCCAGCCAGTCTTGCGGAGGAATACCATGCAATCACAGGCTGAATGGAAAAAGTCTGGCTCCTGATCAGTTGGCTTAAATTCAGAAGTTATCTGATTAGAAGTCTGGCTGTTTTCAAACGTGGATACACCTGTGCTCAGCAAGTCAAGGGTTAACAAGTCCTGACAGTACTAACCCTTTCTAAAGAATACATGTAGAACTTTTTGCTGCTGTTTCTTAAACTACAATAAATAATTTGCTAATAGTAGCTAACCTGACTCAGAGTCGCTAGATTCAGAGCTGCTGGATGAGCTACTGTTTGAACTGGATTCACTGTCTGTTCCACTACTACTTGTTGAACTAAGGCGACTTGCCCCACCAGAAACATCCATCTCACCACGCTCATCTGAAACATCACAAAGGATGACCTAAGTCTTTGTATGTATGAGTAATAGTTTGAAAAATTCCCAAATTCTGAACTTAAATATTAAAATCTTAAAACCCTCACTCAGTATGCTCAAAGTTTGACATAGAATAAATGTATCGGCTACTTTTAATATGTTGGGTGTTTGATAAATCTCATCATCTGTTCATTAGCTTAATGAAAGAGTGAATCAGACAGTCTTCATATATTTGAATGAGTCATCCACTGCACTAGTTAGAAGTCTACACTGATGCAATGCAAATGTATGACTAATAGGTTTAATCACATCGCATATTTGCATTTAGATCAAAACAGTCAAAGAGCGCAGATGCCTCCATTACAACTTTCATATGATAAATTCACATGTTTTCTAAATAAAATGTTAATCCTGAACATTCAATGTGAAAAACATTAAAGTGCATAAAATCGAAACCAACATAATCCACACCATATTATAGTAGGCAAAATCATTGCTCCAGATAAGGATTGGAGGCAATTGGGTATTTACCCACCTCTTTTTGGCTTTATTGGGTATTTCAAATTTTGAATTGGGTATTTCAAGATTTTGTATTGGGTATCCATCTGAAAGCAAATAAGCAATGAAACTGGTACTAGTTTCTCAAGATTTTTTGTTTACTTTCGGTTTCACTTTCAGAAAGCCCACAAGTATATCTGAGACCGCTATTTCCGACTTATTTCGAAAATCCAACATTTTTATCATATCAAGTCATCTATGATTCTTCGAACCTTCAACGTGGTATTAAAGTTTAGTTACGAGACGATATTATTCTATTGCTCTAGGGCTTTTCCGCACATGTTTTCGCCATTGTTATCGTACAGCGAGACGAATGTCGTAATTGAGTAAATATTGGGTTTAGCTAAACAGCGATAAGAATGTTCCTGGACTGGTTTACAATTTAATATACTAGATTTGGCACCACGCCGTGTATAAATTTGTACCCAAAAACTGCTTGTGTTGTATGAAAAAACGACAATCGCAAACTGATACTATTGCCTCATACGCTATGAAAAAGTTCGGAATTGAGTATCAAGGATTTTTATTGCGTTTTTGTACGCACAAAAATTAATTTAATTGCGTTTTCAGATCCAAGCAATTGCGTAAATACGCAATACGCATCCTTATCTGGGGCTATGGGTAAATGCAATGCTCCACTATCAGGTAACAATGCCAAACAATTTCTACCTATCCTCCAGTGGTAGCAACTAACTCAGTTCATTTCTTTTTGCTTGTTACGCTGTTTGTAGATGTTCTAATGGAACAAAGATCACAAGAAAACAACCACTTGAAGGTCTGTATATTTAAAAATCATGGAATCTGACAATCAAATCCAAAGTAATCCAACATACTTCTTATAAATATATTATGGATATCATCTGCAAGGCCCGGAGGAAGGCTGAAAACCTGAGAATGCAGCCAAAAGTTTTAAACCCTCCTAAAGGACTGGACGAATACTTATGTGTTGAAAGACAATGATCTATCACTATTATTGCATTTATAAGCATTAAAGTGGGATGGTAAAAACCTTGGCGAAAAAATAAAGTCAAAGCATCTATGACAACTCTAAATATTGTGGGAGACTGAAAACCCATGAAAATTTTGCCGCATTGCGTTGAATATATTAATGAATTTTGAAAATTCTGCTGTACAAAAGATGACCCCATGTAATGTTGACATTTTTTTAATGTTGGCTTCAATGCATTTTAGTTGTGCCGACTCTTTTGCAACAACCCAGGATGTGTTTAAGCAAAGTGCCAAACCCTCTTTATAACAGCATGTGAATTTCTATGTAACAATGTGGTACTTCTTTTTATGCAATAATATGCCTTATTTCAGGATAACTAATAAACTGGGAAACAATGAGGCTAATCTGTTAGGCTGAATTTAGAAGTCAGGCTAACTTTCCCAAAAGAGAGCAAATTCCAAAATTCATGAATAATGCTGACAAATGGGCAGGGATTTTTTTGGTGTCCTCAGGGGCCGAAATTCGGCCCCTTTCCAAATGGGATTTAGGTGACTTTTTTCCCAATTTGAAAAAAAAATTCCCAATCTCAATTTTTTTTTTTATTTTTTTTAGAATTTTCATTCAGTCACCAAACACACACACTCACAAGCTACATGATGACAATCTACTAGAATTGCATCCTATTTTCCTTCAATATAATGGCAATAGTATGTGTAATAGCTAATTTTGTTTTTAAACTGACCAAAAATGCTGTTCTTGTTTGTTTAGAAAATTTCCAAAAATAGTGGTTTCCCAATCTGAAAGGCCCTAGGGCCCCTTCCCAAAATTGCAAAAAAAATCCCTGAATGGGACACAATACAACATGTCCACTTGTATTTCTGAAGTCATATAATTGTGCTGAGAAAGGCTGACCAGAGCTGTTAAGGAAAGTTAAGACTAAAGTTTAAATACCTTTCTTTGATTTTTTGGGCCCACCAAGTTGACCAGTGACATCTTGCAACCGTTTTTCTAGTTCTTGTCGTTTCTCCTGTTGAGCCTGTTGCCTTGACTTTCCCGGAGTCTTCTTTGCTGAATCGGTGTACAAAGGGAAGCATTTAAAATGAATCAAATTAAAGTGAAAAAGCTGTCCCTATCTTCAAAGTTCATAGAGCTGCACCTCCAAATAGTATATAAACCAGAGACAAAAGTTTGTGTGTTCTGCATGTCATCTGGCAGTGCTTTACATTTGTATACATTTCCATGAAAATAGCTCAAAAAGGATTTGAGTACTCCAGTATATGACTAAGATTTTTCTTTTCTGCAAGGTTGATATAATAGATCTGTAAACCATAGTTATTATTCATGTGTGCTGCAGGATAACTAATGTTTTCCTTTTTGTATAGAGCCATAGCTCCTTCTCAAATTATATGCATACCACAGATGCCAAACTCAAACCGAGGCTGAATGAGTACAGATGTAAACAAAGGCTGCTTGAGAAATACGTACTTGTATATATATTAATAATGCTTTGAAAAAAAAATTAAAAATACCTTTTATTCTGCTAATCCTGAGCTCATGTTATTTTATTATTATTCCCAGAACACATTAAAATCCTGTAGAGTGGAATGAAAAAGCAAAACAAGTTCAATCTCTGATACCATAGTTACCAAAATAACAGTTTCGGCACGACTAAGTATGCATATTACCAATACAAGAAAATAAAATTTACATTTATATCAAAGTTTATTTTGCCCATTTAAGCCTAGCGTTCTTTTGTGGGACAAAGACAAACAGTGCAGACTCAGATCAGATGCCATAGAATGTGGCGTCTTATCAGGGTCTCCACTGTTTGCTTCCAGATAGTTCTATAAGACTTGATAAACATAAAAATAAAATACAAAACATTAAAACGGAAATGGACTGGTCCAATTGATGATAAGGGGAATTTCTATTCGGCAAATGAGTTAACCCTTTTCATCCTTTATATTTCAAGGAATATCATCCCCCCCCACACACACACACTAAATTCTATCAAAATTAGAGGTATTTCAAATATTAACATGTATATTTATAAAAAAATAATTGAGGAAGCCAGCTGAGCTTCGTCTATACTGTTTTCAAATTCGGATATATCTTGGTTCAACATGATAATAATAAATCGCATGTTATTAATCTACAGACGATCATATACATGTACGCTGCTTTTGGGGGGTATTAAAGCATATTTTTAAAGCCATTTTTTTTTCAAATGAAGGGGTAACAAAATTTGAAAAAAGCAATTTATTTTGGAAAAAAGCAAAAGAACAATAAACTCTTTGAAATATGATCAAATTTGTACCCAAGCGTGTTGAAGATTAAGCGCCCCCTGTTATGCACCATTCTTCTGTCAAGATACATTGTGTACTATTTGCTAGTCATTCCTTTCTGATTCACACAAGTCACGAAGTCAATAGTGCTGTGTTCAAACATTTTAAGACAGATGACTTTGCTGAATGAACGCTGGTGCTTAAAAAGCTAAAAGAGGGGGTCCATATCAAGTGACCGTGTGTTCGATTGACCAGCTGAGAAGTTCCCATGAAGCATAGAGATCATAAAGCTTTCTGGTATACAAGAGTACAAGTTCTCCAATAACCAGGCAATAACATGATGACAAATCAAAGACTAGAGGACCTGAAGGTCCTGAGGCGCTCACCTGATCTCCTTAATAATGTTAAAATAGGTCAAGGTCAACTACAGCTTACAATGGAACAAATTTTGTTTTACCATATATGGGGGTTGCAGACATTTTGGTCAAGTGACTTAAATAGGCTAATGAATAATCCATCAAACAGCCCAGTCATTTCTGAGAAACAGATGTTTAGATAGGTGTGTGGCAGTCCAAATGAGTGGCCTTGGATAAAAGGTCACAGGTCAGCTTGGCTTTTGGTACTTAATACAAGATTTTTCCCAAATAAATGCATTTGGAATCAAATTTGACCTTGCCATAAAGTAGGTCAAGGTCAACCTAGATTAATCATCTGTGCAAATCTGGTAGGGCCCACATCCCCAATGCTACATACCAAGTCCCAAGGCCATTGGCCTTTTGGTTCCAGAGAAGAAGACATTTAAAGAGTTTTTTACCATATATGGGCGTGGTGGCCATCTTGGTCATCTGACCAGTACACTTGGTATAAATTTTGGCTAACCTATCATAAGGAGTCTTCATATGAAATTTGAGTTCAAATGGCCTAGTGGTTTCTGAGAAAACTATGTTTTGATGTGTTGATGGGACTCCAATATGAGCGACCTTGGCTGAAAAGTTAAAGGTCAACCTTGACCTTTGAAGCTTATTTATAGCCATTGTTTCATTTGGTTCAACATATCAAGTGAGATTAATGACTTTGGCTTCAACAGTTTTCAAAAAATGAAATTTTCAAAAAAAATCCCATTTAAATGCATTAGGAAGCAAAGGATCATTGACACTTGCTATGGGTAAATGCCTATGGTTTTCAGTAAAAATAAAAGTTTGTCAATCGCCCCTTTCTTCACCTTGAAGCTACCCTGACCTGAGTACTTTATGGCTGTGAAATCCGTTTTCGATATTAAATGCTTCAAAGATGTAAAATTTTGGGTAGAACAATCAGTTTTACATTAAGATATATAGGAATCCGAAAACATTTTTTAAAATATCATTCCCCCCCGTGTGCCAGCAAAAGCTTTTGCATGTATATGTGTTACCATATTTTACACATTTTATGGAAGTGGCTTGCTGGCACAAGGGGGGGAAAGATGTTCAGCAGCCCAAAAACCCAGGGCCTAAGCCCATAAAATGCATTTTCTACCAAATAAAAAATTAATAACAGTAATAGAGTTCTCTAGAACCAACCTCCTAAATTGCTTTGTATTCTGTGCTAGTTTAATATAAAGTACTTAAAGATTAAAAGTAGAATTAGCAAGATTTTATGCATTTTTTCATCAGAAAAATCTCACTGTTATTAAATGACACATTATTTTGCAAACGTCCTGTACTTATCTATTTGCATGCTAGGGAATTATTCATGTTTTTATTTTCGTCTGCTGACATTCTTCAAAATTAAGTTTTTAATAATATCCCACACAGGACCACCACCAGAGTGTCAAACAGTTTGGATCCAGATCAAGACCAACATTATATTGGCCTCCATCTGGGTTCAAACTGTTTGCAAAAGGCTATTGGCTGACGGCAAAATTATCCACTGGCATGCAAAGAGTTATAACAGGTAAATACTTTAGTGTTCAATATATTGTCTCATATAGGGATATACATGCATCATGTTTACCATAATTATTAGGACACTTTAATTACATTCAACATGCTATGCCCTTTAAACAAAGCAAAAGTAATATTCAAAGTATCTAGTTAGAATCAGTTTTACTTTCTGATGCTTAATGGGACACTTTCATTCCTTCAAAAATATTTATTCCTTTTGTTGAGCTTTCAGTTTTGTATTATTTACGGTACATGTAGACAAAAATGTACAGGTAACTTCTAAATTATCTCCCCAAAAACCTTTTATTACAAAACATATTTTATTTTTAAAACAATTTCATCAATTATATTGATTCGTTAATACTCTGCATATGGTATGTTCAATAGATATCATCATGCCTACCAAATAAATCAAGAAAACGTGCAGAAATCACTTTTTAAAGCACTTTTTATTTTCGTGAATTTTCAGACCCCCTCCCCTTTCTACCCGCCGTAACTCTCGAGTGCGTAGGAATTTTGAAAATATTTTGCCAGTTGGCTCTTGCCATTAGATTCACCTATTGCTCTGATACTACATGCACCACACCAGAAGCTCGAAAGCAGCGTTCTGGGAATCAGAAAAATAGGCGTATAAGGCCTAAACCGTCAATGGTCCTTTGACCTTGACGTTAAGTAGGTCAAGGTCAACTTAGGTTCATCATTTGAACAAACTTGGTAGGCCCCACATCCCAAATGCTACATACCAAGTCCCAAGGTCGTCGGCCTTCTGGTTCTGGAGAAGAAGATTTTTAAAGAGTTTTTACCATATATGGGCGTGGCGGCCATCTTGGTCATGTGACCAAAATATTTTGCATAAATTTTGGCTTACTTATCATAAGAAGTCTTCACATGAAATTTGAGTTCAATTGGGCCAATGGTTTGTGAGAAAACTATGTTTTAATATATTGATGGGACTCCAATATGAGCGACCTAAGCTGAAAGGTCAAAGGTCAACCTTGACCTTTTGAACTTATTTATAGCCATTGTCTCATTAGGTTAAACATATCAAGTGAGAATAATGACTAAAGCTTCCACAGTTTTAAAAAAAATCAACTTTTCAGAAATTTTCCCATTTAAATGCATTAGGAAGCAAATTTGACCTTGACGTTAAGTAGGTCAAGGTCAACCTAGGATCATCATTTGAACAAACTTGGTAGGCCCCACATCCCCAATGCTACATACCAAGTCCCAAGGTCGTCGGCCTTCTGGTTCTGGAGAAGAAGATTTTTCAAGGGTTTTTACCATATATGGGCATGGCGGCCATCTTGGTCATGTGACCAAGAACATTTGAACAAACTTTCGTTCCCCCATCCTAAGGAGTCTCCATATGAAATATGAGTTCAATTGGCCCAGTAGTTTCAGAGAAGAAGATGTTTAAAAATGTTGACGGACGACGGACGGACGGACGACGGACGCCGGAGTCACTGGTATACTATTAGCTCACCAATGAGCCTTCGGCTCAGGTGAGCTAAAAATGGTGTCACCTTGAACATTCGAGGATTTTAAGCAGTAAGATGCAATTTAACCCCAGAAAATAGTGACATTGGAGAAAATCACTAGGTTAAGAATTTATATTATAAATATTTATATATTTTTATATTGAGCGTTCTGTTTGATACCCGAAATTAATTGATATTAGCTGGGTCAGCAAATCACAGCCATGGACAATGTATATAGTCATAAGGCTCTTTTTAAAGGACCGTCTACCTGTGCAGTTTGGTTCAAATCCTCAAAACCTCCATCTATATGAAGTGATAGAAATGATTTTTTTTAAAGATGTCAACGTCATCCTCAGCAGCAAATTTCCCAAACAGGGAATGATTTAGGTGAAAAGTGCGGAATATTAGAGACCTTATGGTATGGCTAAAAGTGTTGGAGAAATGAGAAATATTATCTCTAGTATAATCATGTGGTTTTCATTATTTTCTAACTGCTTACAAACTAAGAAAGAAAATTAATTTTGCGTTTTAGACCATTGAACATGTATGTTTACATTGCAATAACTACTTCAAGAAAATTCTGTGTCGTTTTAACAGAAAGTTATTTTACTTTGGTCTAAGAGCAAATCAAGATAAATGTCTGAACCAAGAAAACTATTCCATTCATGAAATTTGCCCTGTCACGAGAAAACCTTTCTCTGGGGTTTGCAACCAGGTAAGGCTCAAACCAGCCTGTACATCTACTGGCTCGAACGCTGAAATTAGCAGACTCTGCTGGCTAGTCTGTTGGTCTGTGCCTTTATTGGTCTCAAGCAAGAAATTACGGCTTTCTCACTATAAAGTACAAATGATTTGAGGATGCAACAAATGTGTGTTTGGGCTGAGAAATAAAAGTGACTGACCTTTCAGGTCATAAACGCATGAACTCAAGAAATACAGTCGTTTTCACCAAAAGAGAGCTTATGAGATTTAATATAAAAGATTCAACAAAAAAAAATATGAATGAGACTGACACGAAATGGAACTAAATGAAGATCTCTGTTGTGTAAGAGCCTTGATATCTCTATAGACGCTAAATCAGCTGTAAGTAGCTTACTCATTGAGCCTCGTTCTGGATTATCTGATTAATATTCATGAGGAATATTAAGAAAAGAGTATGTAGTATCTGAAGCCGTTTCCAAGTTATAGAGGGTGTGCACATTGTGTATATATTTTTTTATATTACAATTTGAATTTTCTAGTTGAACCATGAATGGTCTATGTTCAACAGATGGCTAACATATGCTCTAGACAAAAAGACAAAGTAATGATCAAGGTCAGAAAATAGTGTAGCATCAACTTTTATTTCGTTTTGAAAATATATGGATAGCAGTTGAAAAAGAAAAGCAAGTTTTTGTTGCAAAAAGACACCCAATATAAAAGCAAGTTTTTGTTGCAAAAAGACAATTTAAGGCATCCTAAAATTCGCAAAATTTCTTTTTGTCAGGGGTGAAAAGACCCTTAACAGAGGGTTGCCCCTGGACCCAACTGTGGGCTTGGGCAGCCCCAGCTCACTTGTAGCCCCTAGAATTTTGAGTAGAAGAGCCAATCAAAAAAGATTGTGGAAATATCACTGAACTAGAGTAAGGGACCCAACTCAAGGGGTAAATTATTAACAAAAATATAATATAACATGTGTCTGCATCTATAACTCACGCATTCTTGGTTTTTTCTTAAGACAAGACATAACATAAGATTCAAGTTCACGGAGAGTTGATGGCTTGAGAGTCTCGAAGTCGATTTCTATCTCGTCTGGATTGGAATCTCTGAGGGACGGTTCTCTTGACTGAATTATATGAACGACTCTGCCAAGTTTATCACCTGAAATTATACAAATAATTTGAAAGGGATTGGCAATTTCTTGTAAGAGCTCGTCCGTTTCAACTTCAGAAATGTACAAGGCATCTGCATAAATCCCAAACCCTAGATTCATCTATGGACATCTATATAAACAGATCAAGAATTATTGACCTCATTACCAATGGCTGTCGTTGAAATGATGTAATGATGGTTTGGTTCTTTACCTCCCAGTCAACAATTTTTCAGTCATGTCTGGACAGGTCTTCTTAGGTTGATTACTTGAACCAGTACTAAGCAGCTGATAAAGTGTCTTGCTCTAGAACAAAACACAGAGACTCAGCCTGTGGGGAGACTCAAACTAGCAACCCTTTGATCCCCTGTCTAACACTCTACCAACTGAGCCACTGCCCTCCACTTCAGAAGAACAAATCTAAATTACAGAATTTCAAATATTAAGACATACCAATCTAGCAACTGCCTAAATAAATCCCATTGAACATTCCTGTTTCAGCCCAAATAATAATCATGTGAAAGCTAACAGATACAAGATCTAGCAGAACACTAGTCCTTTAACTGTTTGTTCTATCAGATGACACGCATGGGATCATCATCAACAGTGTACAATATCAGCGACTGACATAATCATTCAGTTAGTCATTGATTTGTTTCAGCCCAAATAATAATCATGTAAAAGCTAACAGATACAAGAACTAGCAGAACACCAGTCCTTTAACTGTTTGTCCTATCAGATGACACGCATGGGATCATCATCAACAGTATACAATATCAGCAACTGACATAATCATTCAGTTAGTCATTGATTTGTTTCAGCCCAAATAATAATCATGTGAAAGCTAACAGATACAAGAACTAGCAAAACACCAGTCCTTTAACTGTTTGTCCTATCAGATGACACGCATGGGATCATCATCAACAGTATACAATAGGGGCATGTTCAAAAATAATGAAGCTTTTCACTTTATGGTGTCCTATGCACACGTTTGCCTAGATTTTAAGGACCAAAAAAAGCTAAAATATGTGTTATGGTATCTGTGTTCATCATGCAAAATTTTATTAAAATCGGACATGTAATATAAAATTTATGCCAGTAAAACTAGCTTAAAAACTAAGGAGTGTAACACCTTTTGCGTGACATTTTTTTCATTACTGAATTTCACATGTGCATTTATACAAAACTGTGGATGTTGCCATATTTATTAGCCAACTTTGTGATTACCCATTCTTTTCAACTTAATGAAAATAGGAAAATCATGCCTTTTCATCATTACCTATGTTATTTTTTATGCATTGTCCAACAGGACTAGTCTGAAATTCAGGTGCAGTAAAAATGAAGAGATTTAGCCGAGAGTTGATTTGACATGAATATTTGAAAAGATTATAACCTATAATGTGGTCTGCAACACTGACCAATCTTAATACATTTTATTTCAAGTGTTACAGCTGCTTTATAAGCATTCATAAAAGAATGAGCAGAACTGGTTGTAGAGCACCCTTTAAACTAAGGAGTGTAACACTTGACATTTCAAGCCTCATAACCTTTTCCAAGGTTATGTTTTGTGAGCTAATATGCCTTATATGAAAAGTGTTTGACCCATGATAGAGATTCATACAGTGTGAGTTTTTATCTTGGTCTTAATTTTGTTCATATCATCCATAAAAGCCACTAAGGAGTGTAACACTTTCATGCAAAACACTTCTGTGGGCTATTTCTATACCAGTAGCAGTATAATTTCGATTTATTTACCATTATTACTATAGAGCAATGTCCCTCTGACAATTTTAGTAGCACCATTTTGTGTTCAAAGTGTAAATAAAGCTGTACTGCATTGAAATCACTTAAAAAATTGGTGATTTTGACAATCCATTTTCTTGAAATTTTACCTATCTAGGCATTCAGGACAACATTTATTCTTGAAAATCACGTTTTCTGATCAATATAAAAAGATAAAATTGACCAATATAATCCTATTTTCTAACCAAGCTAATGTTTTGCTATGACATCACGACACAAAGCGTTACCCTCCTTAGTGATTTTGTTGTAATGCCTTTTAAGAGCTTTTTTCTTTTCCAAACCAGCAACATTTCACTTATAATTGACTCTGACCATTCATTTCCAAGATTTAGAACAGTTTTTATAATGCATTTCTTTGAACCTTGATTAGCATTTGGGGTAAATCATTTAGAAACATAATATAAAGGGAGCTTTTCGATTGGTTCATGATGGGAGCTACTGTATCAATATCAGAAACTGGTATGCAACCAAACTTTTTTTTATTCCCTTTGGCAGCTAGTTAAATGGTATTTAATGTATGTTACATACAGAAAAGTGTTCAATTGCTAAAATTATTAGAGAAGAAAATATTAATTGCAATCAGTTTAAGCATTTAGAGAAAGAACATTCAACATATCTTAACACACTAATTCAAGATCTTGGGGAGACAAGTTTTGTTTGTGCTGTAACACTGATTATGAGATTCTTATATAGTAGAAAGGAAATTGTGTCATTAAATGTTAAAGCTAGAATTTATTGGTTTTTGAAGACCTAAGTATTTGTACAAAATGTTACACTCCTTAGTGTTAGATCAGACATTTCTTTACAAAAAGGCCAATGATCTGCAATAAAATCATGTTAACACTATGCAAGGGAAGTCACTTTTTTGTACGCAATACTATATATATGTCTTAGCCCTGTTAGTTCAAAATTCTGACTCAAAAACAAATCAAACTAAGGAGTGTAACACATTTTCTTAATTTTTTGTCCATTTTTGTACAAAGATAACCATTACACCCATGCTTACATATCACATATTGATTTGTAGCTTAATTTTTTTACCATGTATTATCATTTCAACGCAAATTTTGTTGAGATTCAGTCACCTGTTTTAAAAATATAAACATTTTGAGAGCTCTTCTACTAAAAAAATGAGACAAAATGACAGTAAAAAAGAAATTTTTGTTCAATTAGGCAATTTAATTTGGTAAAAATCACTCATTCACATGCTGTTAAGTGCTTGTCATCAAATAATGGGAATTTCAAGACATTTTATCAAGATTTCCTATAAAAACAACCTACACAGAATACAGCCATAATCAACAATTTTTGCAAAAAAATCCTGTAAGAAAATGTTCATAAAATTTATATTTTTGCTGCTATTTTCTAAGCTTAAACAATTTTGAAAACTTTAAGTACCTCCAATTTGTTTGGAGTAACAATTTTACCTATGACAACAGTTTCATTTTCACCACCAATGTCACGCTTTGGCTTCATTATTTTTGAACATGCCCATATCAGCGACTGACATAATCATTCAGTTAGTCATTGATTTGTTTCAGCCCAAATAATAATCATGTGAAAGCTAACAGATACAAGAACTAGCAAAACACCAGTCCTTTAACTGTTTGTCCTATCAGATGACACGCATGGGATCATCATCAACAGTGTACAATATCAGCAACTGACATAATCATTCAGTTAGTCATTGATTTGTTTCAGCCCAAATAATAATCATGTGAAAGCTAACAGATACAAGAACTAGCAGAACACTAGTCCTTTAACTGTTTGTCCTATCAGATGACACGCATGGGTTCATCATCAACAGTGTCGTTCCCAGCGACTGACATCAATTATTCACATAAACATGTCAAAACCATTTAAAAGAAAAGCTAATTGTTTCCTGGGGGAGACTATCATGAATGCATGGATGAAAATTCAAAATTTCCAAAATCCTTAACTTTCGAACCTTACAGTATACCCACTAAATATTCACTATATGAAGATCAAATGGTCAATAGCCTTTAGTCAGACTGAATATAAATCAGAGAACCTATTATAATCTCCCTAACTCAGTATTTTGAGGATGACTTTCTATGGAAAGTCAGCCTCAAAATCCTGAATTCAGGAATAATCCTGAAAACTCTCACCCATGTGAATGTGAATATGCCAGTCTGCCTGAGAAACTGCAACTTTTCCCAAATATAATCTTCCCAAACCAAAATCTTCTAACTTATAAAGTAGATATATAACTGAGTTTATGCATTGCGAGTGAAATAAGCTATTTGACAGACACATTATAAACTGTCAAAACACTAGTAGTTGTCAATTTTAATATACGTAAACAAATTTGTTCAGTCATTGAATTGTTTCAGCCCAAGAAATAATCATGTGTCGACCAACAGTATCAAAACTAGCAGAACACCAGTCCTTAAACTGTTTGTCCTATCAGATGACACGCATGGGATCATCATCAACAGTACAGTATAGTGTATATGGGGCTGATACCCACAATAATTGTTTTGTTTTGATTCTTTATGTACCAGTCAACAATTTTTCAGTCATGTCGGGACGGGTCTTCTTGTGTTGAACAAGTACTAAGCAGAGGATAATGTGTCATGCTCAAGCCTCAAAGACCCGACTAGTGCCTCCGGTTGAGGCTTGAACCCACAACCAAACTGAGCCACCATACTGCTTACAAAAAAAAAAGATTGCTCTCTTGGCCTATGATTCTAAACGAGCCACTGCATGACATCAATAAAATGACATGTTAGCATATGATGTACCCAACAAATACTCAGACCAGCCCAGGCTTCTACCTAAATTGATCTGTCCAGATGAAGTTTGTGGCATTAACTCTTCGCCTACTAGTGTCGTATGCTAATAACTTTTGCAAACAGTTTGGACCCAGATCAGGCATGACAAAATGTCATGCCCAATCTGGATCCAAACTGTTTGACACTCAAATGGTATTTCTGAAAGAATTTTCGCAAATTGATTTCGAAAAAAAAATTCAGTAAACAACAAAAAAGCAAAATTACCCAGGAGGCAAAGACTTAAAAAATCTTTGGTGATCAATTATCAGATGACTCAGATTCCAAGACTTGTCTGACATAAGGCACACCTGAACTTTCGTTGGTTATACCATGCTGTGGCTCAAATGTAAGCCGCAAGTGCCTCTTACCTGGCAATTTATTTATATCCAAGCTTAACTGTCGTTTTTCGTCGTAAGTCATTGGCTTTGCATTATCATCCTCATCACTGTCAATTACAGTTGGAGCATTTCCTTTGTTCTTTTTACCCCCCGATCCCCTACTATTAGTCCGCTTTCTCTTTGCCTCACTAGGAGTCTTAGGAGTCTTTAGTTTGGATTTTGTTTTAGGTTTAACACTATTAGGTAAGTCTGTTGTAGTTGTTGCCACAGCCACTGGAATAACAGAAGGAGTATGTATTTCTCCAGTTCGTTCGCGAATTCTTTCACGATTTTTCTTTTTTCTTTTTTTCCTTTCAGTTTTTTCTTTCAATCTATCCATATGTTCTTGCGTTAATCTTTGAAGCTGATCCTGCAGTTCTTTTACCTGGAAACAGACGATAAAATGGAATTATTATAATATAGCCAGCCATAAGTGAATTAGCTGTCTAGATAAAAGCAACAATCTGTATACATTGATCAGTTACTTCAGGCAACAGTCAATTGAACTTCATTCTGAATCTCTTTTGTATTAAATTTATAACTATTTATTTAAGTGCTTGTAATTTTGCTATTATGTATTTATACAAAGAAATTAAGTTTAAACCAACTTCATGTGGCATCTGTAATTCTATTAGCAGCTGAGGGGGTCTCAGACTCCAGTACCTTAACTTTTTGAACAATTGGGTATGTTACCCACTCCTTTTTCATTCATTTGGGTATTGCAAATGTTAATTGGGTATTCAACATTTCTAATAAATATTTTTGGGGGTATTTTGATTTTTTTTATCGGGTATTTTTGTAAATGCAGTACCTCCATTAATTTTTTGAGGAATTGGGTACGTTACTCACTCTTTTTTTCATTTATTTGGATATTACAAATTTTAATTGGGTATTCAAAATTTCTAAGAAATGCTTATTTGCGTGTTTTGCTTTTTTCAATTTGGTATTTTCGTAGATGTTAAAACTTTCCATGATTTTACAGTTTGTTTAAGATCAAGATTTTGTCCACATATAGGCTATGTTGTTATGAACATCATTACATAACGTTATTAAAATCTGAAAACCAATAATAGTTTCAGGGTTCATACAGGTAAGTTTGTATAATATTCAATAACTTTTCAAGTACTTCTAAAGGACTTTCCTACCGCTTTCAAAGACTGAAAACTTATGAAAAATACTGATTTACATGTTAAAATTCTACTTCTGAAATGCTAGTCTATAACTAAGGCAAAAAACACAATCAGATAGGGATATTCAAAGAGACATATGTTATGGCTTAATAACTTCTTCTCTTCTACCTAAAATTGTATAGCAGTAAGTTCTCCACGTAGAACTCATCAAATCCTTCAAACTGATATATAACATGTCATGGTCATTTGAAGTTTCCGTTTTTCACGACCAGAAACATAGCGCAAAATAGCCCTTTTTTCAGTGTTATGTTGTTTCATTTTAAAATTGACCAATTTGCACACTAAACCTTGAAAACATGCCATACTTAATCATTTGGAGATGCTATGGTTAGTAAAGTATTGCACATGGTGCATATAAAATGGCCAAAAACTTCACGAAATATTGCGATGATAAAATTTGGTGTAATTTTGAAAATACTATACCATCGTTATGAAAATGCCATTTCTATACCCCGTACACTTAAGCTACATTATTTTGATTAAAGATTCAATCATCTTGTGGTTATTATCATTGCTGCATATAATGAACCCAACAGTGCCAGAAAATTCATATATGTCTGCCTATAGGAAGCAAGTAATAAAATGTCAGTTGGTCAATAGCTGTAGTTTTTGTGTAGTGTCCGTAGCCCCATTTTCAACTTCCTTTTATTGATAGGTGTATACATGTATCTCCATATTCTGGCTTTTTTACTATTTCATTATGAGGATATTAGCAAAAAAATAACAGTTTTAGACAGCTGCAGTATTTAACTTTCATGGCATCTTGTCTGCAATTTTGTCCGTAGCCCCGTAGTGTCCGTAGGCCCTACAATGTTTTACAATTTTTGAAGACATAAACAACTCCATCACCCTTTTTAGTGCATAACTATACAAAGTCAACCAAGGGGTTTTGTCAAGTATCTAAATTTTCGCAATATGATTAAAAAAAATGAACTGCTTTTTCCAGGAACCTCTGAGGAGCTTGAAGACCATCTGTTAGGCATAAATTATATTTAAGTGTTCATTTTCTGGGTTCATATGATCATTCCAGACAGAAACATGAGTTAGGATAAAAAATACTTGGGATTTAACTTCCATTGTTTCCATTTTCCCTTAAACGAAAAAATATGAACATGGGGCTACGGACACTACCATTTGTCTTTATGCACTTTGTAAGCTGTAAATATTAGCCTTTTCAGTAATGTATAGAGCATGAACAGCAACAGCTATAAAGATGAAAGCAAAATCCAATTAGGGAAATAAAACTATAAATGAGCAGATACAGAACGAATATAAAGACAGGCAAAGTAACATATTTTAAATCAGATGCAGCCAAAAAAGAAAGATAGATTGAGAAAACAAAATGAATGTGAATGTTTACAAAAAGGGAAACAGAATGACAAATGAGTGGCAGAGAAATGCAAAATGTAAACAAGAGTACTGCAAGCAGTGACTTATGTGCTTGTTGAATGTTACTTGGATAATTGAATATGGTATACTGGTTAGAAATAGGAACATGTTAAGTAGATATATAGTTACTAACTTTTAAGTTACAAAGTCTGAACCTGGCGTAAATAATATATTTTAGTTTTATGTCATTATAACCTGTTTCTTAAACTTGATATACAACACTTACTTCTGAAAAACAATTTAGGCTCTTGCCCCAATCTTTAGGTTCAGAAGTGCAGAATTTATATAGGAATTATGCTCTACTTTTTATTGTCTTTAATTTGATATGCTTATGACCCATTTCTGAAAAAAGTGATAAGTGGCCCCTTATCCAACCCTAAAAACTATACAAGGGACACAAAGGCCTAACCGTGGCTGGTAAGTTCTAATCTCATTGCCCTTCAGTTTGATATGCAATACCACAATTTTCTGATCACTTTTATGTCTAGCCCCTTGTCCTATCCACTAAGGCTATTGAAAAGGCCCAGGGATATTGTTATTTGGCTTGCAAGTTAATCTACTCCAAATGTCCTTCAATTATACATGTATATGTAACATGACTTACTTCTGAAGAATGATTTTGACACCTTAACCCACCCTTAAGTACACCCAAATGGCATGAAACAGCTAAATTGAAAATCAGTTATATGTATGTTAAATTTCTATTGCTACTTGTCAGCATATCACATTTGAATGTATAATATTAAAACTGCCTTATAAATTAAACTTTTTATACATCTGACCCCTAATGCCTTCTCCATGTTTCTAAGGAAGGGGCAGAGCTTATTATATCAATAAGAAAATTGGGAAGTTTTTGGAAATAATACAATATACTAGGGTAGGACACAATAAGCAATTTCATATTTTTTTTAATAGTAGGCATGTTTGTAACCACTCAGACTGACTCTTTTTTGCATTAATATCGCCTTATTTCAATTTATTTGACGAAGTCAATTAAGAGCGATAACTAGAATAAAATTATTCTACTGTTACCTCGGTATATTATTGCTGCCTGGCATCAGTAAAACTTTTCACGAAGTCTTAGCTTATTAACTATCCACAATGTCTCCGCTGAATCAAACAGAAGTTCTCAAAAATTAATCAAATCCCAGAAAATATTTCTTGTTTTTTGAAGAGCCAAGCGTAAAATTTCCACATTTATCATCTTGCTACACAAAAAATCAAGTGTTTTCTAAATAAAAATTTCACACCTGTAGATTGTTTTAATGTTACATGCAACTTGGCTATACACTTTCAAATTTTAAACCATTGACGGTTATTTGTTGCATCGCCATTCAAGTTATTCACTAATAACAGTAATTCACTAATAGCTGAACATGTATATAAGATATTTACACTTCTAATTCTCTGCAACAGCACATGAAATGTTTGCAAACTAGATGTAAACAGCCTTAGGTTAGAATTTGGCTTCAAATTGGATTCAGTTTATCCAGGGCAATCTACCTGGAGGCACCCTCCAGCATTGAACTTTTACACCTGCCCAGAGGGATTTGAGCCCTCATGCCTGTCCTGAAAATGCATAATAGCCTGAAATACAAATGTTTTCAAGCATATGTTAATTCAATAAAACATGACATTTCAGTAAATCTAGTTTTGATTTCATTGAGTATGTCCTTTAGAGCAATATTTCATAAAACCTGCAATGATATCCTTCTGTAACAAATGAGTAGTGTCCGTAGCCCTGCTCCAGTATTATTAGTTTCTTAGATTTGTTACAATAATTAGTGTTATAGACTGCAATATTATGATGATTCTAATAGAAAAGCTTTGGACTCCAAAGTTTAATGTAATATGAACTCTTCTACAGAGATAGAGAATTCTTTTATTGTGTATTAATTCCATCTCCTATTTGATGATTATAAAGTAAGAAGAAAATTCAAAATATGAAAATAGAATCATTATATTGTCTGGAATGCCATTGCTTGTACTTAAGAACCACATTTTTTTCTAAAAGTGAGTTCAATTAATGAAGCTAGCCAAAAGAAATGTATATTTATAGCATAACGTGGTATGTAGTGTCCGTAGCCCTATCGGTATACACATGAAAAATACCATTTCATGAAAAAACGCAGTCCCCTCAAAGGCTGGAAAACTTTTCTATTGTAAAGAATGGAGATATAGTTTGCTATCAGAAAGATTTTCCTCAGCATAGCTATCCTGTATGAAAAGATGTTCTTTTTGCAAAAGATACCATAAATGAAATAAAAAATGTTAATTTTTAAGTTTTATTGAATTTCTAAAACAATAGTTTAAATTTTGAAAATTGTGTGAAATCTTAAGGTACTGACAAGGAATAAGTAATTAGCTTACAAAAATATAATGTTACACTATTTATTAGGAGTTTTGTACACGTTATACTTTTATAGGGTAGTGTCCGTAGCCCCCTGAACCTTATCACGGTAAAAGCTCAATATTTTAAAGATGGAGAAAATCCAATCAAAATCCCTTTATGATCATATGCCTGATATATCAAGTAAACAGTCTACGTCAAAAATAAGTGATTTCAAAAACTTTTTTATTTTACAAAAAGTGAAACAAACTATCCCTATCTGATTGTGTTTTTGCCGTAAAGATATTAGTTTTAGAAAATCAGTTTAAAATTAATTTTATACTGATTTAGGGCTAAAAAAAACAGTGTTGAATCCTCTTACAAATGGTAAAATTAAAGGACTTCTTTTTCAAGTACTTTTCAAGGCAAATTTTATTTTCAAGGACTTTTCAAGACAGTCCTGTATATTCAAGTACTTTTCAAGCCTGTACGAACCCTGGGTTTATAGATTTTAATGCATGGTGTTATTTCGCTCATAGACGTATCGTCATATGATAAACTTATTTAAAAGTGTGACCCATAAAGAAGTCACTAAACGCTTTTGCTACGGGAGCACAATTCCCCTTACTTGCTTCAAACTAAAGTAAGTAAGGGTGCAAAGATCAGGAGTCAATACAATCAAGTACCACACCTGACCCAGGATACCAATGGGAAAGTTACAAACTCACAGTTAGACACCACAAACGAGAGCCAAGAGGTCAGCCCTTTCCCAGCAGGTGACCACAAAGCACATATAAACAGACGCGCACAAAGACATAGCAAACATAAGACAGAACAAATACATAAAAGATCCACAAAAGAAGTACCCCCTTGGAACGGTCAGTAAAATATTTTACTGGAGGGCTTAAACCGGTTTAAGGGCGCGCCAACCTCACCCTTAATTCAACTGTGGATCAAGACACATAGATATTTGGTTTGCATGAAAGACCCCTAACTGAAGTCAAAGTGCCTATTCTAGATTTCTGCTTTACAGGGTTTCCACAGAAATTCAAAAACACAATTCCATGATTTTTCCATGATATTCCATGATCAACAATGTAATTTCCATGACTATTTAATGCATGGCCTCCAACCTCCCCTTTTAGCGGCATCTTCACCACGCTGCGCCTAAAAGGGTAATTTCAATGCAGTGACAGTAATGTATTTAAATAAGCATGCTTGTAGACCATGCATGCATTTTGAAATAATTAAAACTTGAAACCACCAGTAGCAAGAAAACTAGCTGTCAGACAAACAAGTTTTGTGTGTATGACAGGTAGTTTTCTGGCTACTGGTGGTTTCCTCAAATTATTTCACAAAATTCCATGATTTTTCCATGATTATTCAGCTTTTTTCAAATTCCATGATTTTTCCATGCATGGAACTTTTTTGTGATTTTCAAGGTTTTCCACGATTTCCAGAGCTTGTGGGACCCCTGGTTTTAGCTACGTTATCACATTCAATGGAGCCAGCTTTCGAACATCTTTTTACCTTATCAGGGTGGGTAATCATATGTTTTTTGTTATGATACACTGCACAGATAAAATGGCGGACTCTTAAAATACTATTTTCTTATGAGAAGAAAAACAACAGCAGGGATACAGACTAACAATTTCGAGTTGCGGCCCTACATTGGAAAAATTCAAAATTGGAAGTCAAGTATGGGAATTTTCTCCAAAATTTAGGTACACAGACCAAAATTTAGGGACTGTCACTGGGCCCCTGTAAGTCTTCATCCCTGAAAAGTCTGTGCAGTGTATATACACAAAACCCCATATACGGTTAAACCTGTCTTAAACAGCCACTCAAAAATAGACATAACAAGGGTCTAAAAGACAAATGGTAGCTTAATGAAGGTCGAAAGCATTGTAGAATGCTCTCTTGGAGCATTCTGCAATACTTTTGACCTGCATTAAGCAATAATCGGTATTGAAAACCAATTTTTGGTCTTATTTTTGAGTGGCAGCTTAAGACGGGTTTTACTGTATTTCCCCACTCTGTTTTTATTATCATCCTAGAATAGATACTAAAACTGAAGTTTGCACTGAAGTACCTGGTCTTGCAATTCTTTTAACTTCTTTTCACGCTCCTCCTCACTTTCATTATCCTCTTCAGAGTCAGAAGTATCTCCTAATGAATGCACACTTCCTGAATCATCCTTCCCTAGTGGCTCATTAGAGTCTAGCACATGTGAAATCTCGTCAGGCATGCGAGCAAAGCGCGTTTCAAAAACATCCTGTAACTTTTTAGCCATCATCACTACGTCACTATCAGGAGGATTGTATCTATAACAATTTGTAAATATTAAGCGCATATCCTCTGCGAAGTCTGTAGCAGTTTTGTATTCACGATTTTCTTGCTTTGTCTGAAGAAAAAAAAAAGAGCAAAATTGTCAATCTGAAGAATGATTCGCCCTTGTCATGCTGAATATTTTTATGTACTACTAGAGCTACAACGATTCACTGAAAACGCATTGTATCAGGACAGTTTTTCCCACCATGAGCATATCATATTAGGTCATTTTGCGATACATTAACATAAATGATACAGCACATGCAATGGATGGAATATGGGTCATGCTAGCACCAATTTCAATCTTGCCGTCCACCATCTTTGTTGACAAAGTAAGAATAGTCACATGTTTTGTGAGAATGTTTTTCATTGGAGCAGATATTTTTTGCAGAATGCAACCCTGGGAAGGGTTTTTCAACCCCCTTTGCACTCTCATTGTTTTTTACCATTACTTGCAATGGGTGGAATACGGATCATGATCCGATATTGATGAACAGAGAAAAAACTTAGAATTGTCAAAGCACCAGTTTTAATCTTGCCGTCCACCATCTTTGTTGACAAAGTAAGAATAGTCACATGTTTTATGAGAATCTTTTTCATTGGAGAAGCTACCAGCCTTGTGACTGGGTTTCGTTTTCTTGCGCTGAATAAAATCGATCGGGTATGTACATGTAATAACGATACCAATCTGACTTAAAGTTAAACTAGACTGAGAAGACAGATATATTCAATTCTCGCAAGCACAAATCAAAAACTAGTTTTATTGCATGTTTCGCTTTGCATCCTTAATTGGAAATTCTGCAAGAAAGTCAGCTTATTTTTGGAAGGCATAGGGCCAGCTAAGCAAAATAATTGAGCGTACAATTGTGATTATTTTCTTATCCGTCAGTTTAAACATGTGTTTTGGGTGCTCAAAAGAACCGTGACAGTGAGACGGTTCTTTTGAGTACCCACAACATGTTTGGTTGAGAAATAAGAAATACAATTTATTGTTACGCACCCTTATCTGGGGGCCTGGGAAGGTGACTATTTTGACATAAGTCTGCAATATCTGCGGCAAGCCGGAAATATGCATGCGCCAGATGACCAACAGGACAATTTTGATTTGCGTGATACAGCAAAATAATGTGTCAATGGCGTAGAAAACAGCTGCACCAAGTCCACTTACTTTAATTGTTCCCAGATCCATAGGCTTCTTGATGATTTCATGATAATCATGCAAGCCTAGTAATGCTGCATCAACAGGCTTGTAGAATGGCCAAGCATACAACTGGAAAAGAAAAATGAGCAAAAGAAATGAAAAAAGTCAATAAGCAATGCTTATTAGATACCCCCCGCACAGTAAGAGTCAGTGAAAAAACTTGGCAAGTTATAGTTCGAACAAGAAGACCTTAGTTTTGATAAGAAGATTTCAGTAGAATCTGTGCAAACAAAAATTATAAACTCCTTCATGCATATGTTCAATGTGTCTACATTGTATCCGCAAAGTATCAAATTGCTCCATCAAAAGCTGTAGTAGGAGTTGATCGGCCCATAAAGGCACTTATAATCCATGCATATACAAAAGCCATATAAGGGAATAATTGTCTAAGTTCTCACAGTTGTCATTTTGTCAAAATTATTTTTTGTGAACCAAACCCCTTCATGCATATGTTCAGTGTGTCTGCATTGTATCGGCAAAGATCAAATTGTTCCATCAAAAGCTGTAGTAGGAGTTGATCAGCCCATGAAGGCACCATCTATGCATATACAAAAGCCTAATAAGGGAAAAATTGTCTAAGTTCTCACAGCTGTCATTTCGTCAAAAATTATTTTTTCTGAACAAAACTCCTTCATGCATATGTTCAATGTGTTTAAATTGTATAGGCAAAGTCTCAAATTGTTCCATCAAAAGCTGTGGTAGGAGTTGATCAGCCCATGAAGGCACCATCTATGCATATACAAAAGCCTTATTAGGGAGAATTGTCTAAGTTCTCACAGCTGTCATTTTGTCAAAAAATATTTTTCTAAACCAAACTTCTTCATGCATATGTTAAATGTGTCTACATTGTATAGGCAAAGTATCAAATTGCTCCATAAAAAGCTGTGGTAGGAGTTGATCAGCCCATAAAGGCACTGTCTATGCATATACAAACACCTTATTAGGGAAAAATTGTCTAAGTTCTCACAGCTGTCATTTTGTCAAAAATTATCTTTTCTGAACTAAACTCTTTCATGCATATGTTCAATGTGTCTACATTGTATAGGAAAAGTATCAAATTGTTCCATAGAAAGCTGTGGTAGGAGTTGATTGGCCCGTATATGGCCTATAATAGCATAAGCACAAAGCACTATATTAAAAGCCATTTAGAACTACAAAGGGAAATAACTCTAATAGAATTGGCCCCTAGCCCTAACTTTTTTGTCTCAAGTATTTGTCTTGCATATATGAACATGTTGCAAGGTTTGATGAAAATCCAGCAATGACTCTTCGAGTTATTAAGGAAAAAGCACTATATTAAAAGCCATTTAGAACTACAAAGGGAAATAACTCTAATAGAATTGACCCCTAGCCCTTACTTTTTTGTCTAAAGTATTTGTCTTGCATATATGAACATGTTTGCAAGGTTTGATGAAAATCCAGCAATGACTCTTCGAGTTATTAAGGAAACAAAGCGTTACAGACGGACGGACGGACGCACGGACGGACAACGTGAAAACAGTATACCCCCTACAAACAAAGTTTGCGGGGGGGTATAATAAAATACTGTTGAAACCCATAACAGACTAGTACTTAGTGAAGTAACACTGCCAGTGTTTATTCAAGAAAATGAAAATGAGGGTTTTACCCGCCTCCATCTACAAAATAGGGGGGAGGGGGGTGAGACCATGGACCAGTTTGATACACGGCATGAAAACACCTTTTATACCTCATAAGCATCTTTATTTGTGCCTACATGCAGTAACGCTTTTACTGTCATGCAAGAAAAATTTCTTTTGTTGATGAACTTGGTGATGGTCCATATTGCAAACAGTATGAACACAAGATCAGATGGCTCCAAGGAAGTCTCAATTGTTTGATTCCACTGAAAGGTTGCTGCCACTGGATTGTTGGTTGATAGTAGGGATCTAGCCTATTCAGGCTCAACAGCTTACTAGGACTCAGGGCATTCACAGTTTATGTGTTAAAACAGTTTGTAACCAGTTTATAAACTTTCAGTTTTATTCACGGATACTATAAAGCCTTTTTTATATGAAGTAAAACTGTTAGGGAGTCTTGATTTAGGTCTGTATTTTACCCAGAACAATTTCTAATTCAGACTAACCCACAAGGGAGATAAGTCTTTAGTCTTATCAACCATAAACAGCTGGCAAAGATTGTTCTTTCATTCAAAGCAGAGGTATTTACAGCACCCAACATAAGCAATATTTAGCTGAAGGCATTTACTTCACAAATATTGGATGTGGGGCTGTCTCGCATCATGTCGGATTTTGAGCTCTGGAAAAAAATAGCGTGAATCCTGCATCCTAGAATAAGCATTGCGATGCATGGTTATCAGCCTTCTGGTTCTGGAGAAGATTTTTTAAATGGGGCCATCTTTGTCATGTGAGCAAAACCTTTGAACAAACCCTATGGAGTCTCCATATGAAATTTGAGTTCAATTGGCACAGTGGCATCAGAGGAAATGTTTGAAAATGTTGACAGCCCAACACTGAGTCATTGGTATACTATTAAGTTATTAACTCACCCATGAGCGTTTGGCTCAGTTGAGCTAAACTATAATAATAATGAAAATAGTGGACACTTTTGCCAATTTTTATGAAAATCAAGCTTCAGTTGAAGTTGTGCTCCATAACAAAATGTGTCCATGGTATACAGTAAACTGCACAACTCAAACCAATAAACCCCTTTCAACTTGTCAGCAGGAGGGGAAGGGGTATAATAATAGGTTGGAATATAGTACCATATTTTGCTTTGGAGCACATTCACCATAAGTCAATATGAGTCAAGTCATGAGACTTGGGTGCTGATCACATAATGATAAAATCATTTACATTCATGCTTAGCTATCTAGTGGGACTAGAGGCTTAAATATTGAGTCTTGATCTTTGTCACTACTTTGGGGTGTAGGATAAAGGCTTTTGGGATACTGCCTTTTTTTTTGCACCAGTTCATCGGAGCCTTCCCTGCTCGCAAAATCTCATGAACTGGCACATATTATCATTTTCTTATTTGTAATCGACAATAATAATATGAATATGAAAGATACATGCATACTTACATTATGTTTTTTGGTAAAGAATTCTTTTATCAAAGACCCACAGAACTTCAGCTGTTCTGACATCTTCCCTTTTTTGCTCTTCCCTGAATGACCCTAAATATAGAAATGGCTCAATTGAAACAAATTTATAGAAAAACAGTCATACAAGTTTTACTTGTCAAACAGTTTAATTCAGGCTGAAATTCTTTCAGATGCTTTGCAACATGCACATATCATCTTCATATCTGTTTTTTTTTTTTGTTTCTGCCAAATTGATTTCAATTTTGACTATACTATATAGGCTTTTCAGATGTTAAAATATTCTTTTACAGGCATACAAGGGAGAACCATACACAGCAGGGTTCCCACAGAAATTCGAAAACACAATTCAATGATTTTTCTATGATTTTCCATGATCAACAATGTAATTTCCAAGACTATTTAATGCAGGGCGTCCAACCTCACCTCTAAGCAGCATCTTCACCACGCTGAGCATAAATGCGGAATGCAGCAACAACAGCAATGCTTGTAGACCATGTATTTTGATATTATAAAAACTTGAAACCACCAGTAGCCAGAAAACTAGCTGTTGGACAGCTAGTTTTCTGGCTACTGGTGGTTTCGTCAAATTATTTCACAATATTCCATGATTTTTCCATGATAATTCAGGTTTTTAAAAATTCCATGATTTTTCCATGCATGGAATTTATTTTAGTGATTTTCCATGTTTTCCATGATTTTCAGAGCTTGTGGGAACCCTGACACTGACATCCATATTCATTGAGATTAAATTCTTGCTGTCTACTATAGTAGGTCACCTTCTGTAGTAACCATTTCTGTCAAATCATTTGAATTCCAACCACTGCTTTGATATAATTCTTTTTCGTTTTCATAAGGTCAAATAAAAAAATAAGTGTCTCGGGTAACGGGTTTGAAATTTTAGGTAGGGTAGGCACACATATTTTTTTTAATAATTTTTTCTTTCTGGGAATAAATATAATTTTATGAATTTTGAAAGGCGAATTTGCCTAAATATAAATTTTATGCATTTCAAATTCGCTATATTTATTCCAGAAAACCTGAAAAAAATTCTAGGTTTCACCAGAATATTTAGGTAGGGTCGGGTTACCCTAAACACAGGTATTTTTTTTATTTGGCCTAAGCTGCAATTAGCCACACCCCTTGGTGCCCTGTTTTTTGGTGATTCAAATTCTTTTTACCTATTTCTATACTGAGTCAATAAGTGATAATTTCTGCAAAACATAACTTCAATTCCAATCATTGGTTTCATAAGATTTCTGAAGTTTCTTGTATAGGTATATAAGGAAATCCAGCTTTACTCACTAACTGGCGGATAAGATACTTTTAGGCTAGCTTTAGCTATTTACAGCCCCTCTAGCAGACTCTCATGAAATTAAAGGTTTTTTATAAAGGCTATTTTAGGCAAAATAAAGGTTGTTTCATTGAAATTCTAACAAAAATACAGAGCAAATTAACATCAAATATTCTAGTATTTTTTATCGGATCCTGATCTTTAAATTGGTGTTATGTTTGTTTGTTTGATTTGTTTCTTTACGTCCCATCAACAATCTTTCAGTTAAAAAGGGACGGGTCTTCCTGGGTTTAACCAGTACTAAGCTAGGATTAATGTTCTTGCTCAAGGACACAACGCAGTGACGCCGGTGAGGCTCGAACCCGCGGCATTATGATAGATGATGTTACGAAAGGGGTGCAGCAAATCCTTAGCCAATAAAATTATAGCCCATTTGTCACAAATCAATATAAAAATTACTTTTGATGTTTTTACTCCCTAGTTGAAAGCCTCACTTATTACTAAAGGCTTGTGTTGAGCAGTGTTTGGATTGAAAAATAAATCACATATTATCTAATCTAGAAGGGGGGTCAGGGGTCCTCCCCCGAAAAATTTTGAAAACCAAGAAAGCAGGAGAAGCCATCTCTGGTCATTTGTAAAGACAATCTTGCCTTCAGTAAATGAACAAGTTCAGAGGATATTGCTCCAATTTATTGTAAGCTCTCTTTAGATATAAAACTTTGATATGCATATTGTCTGTATTAGTCTTGGAGTGTAGATAACAATGTTTAGATTTGACAACCTTCAACAATGACATTAGAAAAACAGGACGTTATTCAAAAGTAAAAAAACCCAATGGAAGCTATCCATTAATATTTGTTGGCGCAGTTATTGCAGTTGGTAGCATGTCAAACCTAAGTCTGGGGGGTTAGCAGGTTCTATTCCCAGATCTAGCACATTCTTTCACTAATTGTCAGTTACTAGTGAAAGATGAGCACTGAGCACTAGTGAAAGAATTTGGGTTAAGCCAGCCTAGGAAAAGAGGGTTAGGATCTACTAGTCATGATTCCTACATAACCTCAGCTGTTTATCATGAATGTAAAGCAAGAAATCAACCCAACATTTATATTTACCTTACCTCACTCTTTTTATTGCTGCCTAATCTGAAGCATCAGAAAGAGTCATCCTGGTGCATGAGGTAGGTAAAGACACAATGTTCTGAGGATGAATACAGCTCAAAATGTCACAGACATTACTTATCAACATATGTATGGTATTATCTGTTATGCTCAAACTGATCTTGAAAAAGTTAAAGGTTTATTAATCAAAATAAAGGTTATTAAAGGTTTTTCAGCCAAATTAAAGGTTTTAAAGGATTGCAACCAAATTAAAGGTTTCTTAAGGTTTTAAAGGTTCCACTAGGGGGCCTGTATTTATGTAGATTACCATTTCTGTCACCTGATAAGCGCTTTTAGCGATTTTTAAAGGTTTCCTTAGTTGCAATAAGCCATTTTTGCTTGACAAAGGATATTGTCAAGCAAAAATGGCTTATTGTGACTATGAAAAACTTTAAAATTCTCCCAGTATCAGGGGACAAAAATTCTACGCCCCCTCGTAACTACGAGCAAAATCTTGAAAGGACGAGTAATTCTTCCCAAGCACTTGTCCTGCATATTACTCCCTTATGTTCTTTATTGCATACGCTTTTAAAGGACAAGTGCATGTGTTTGCAGGACAGGTGAAAATTGTAAGTCACTCGCCCTGTATGACAAGTGCAATATTGAAATATTTTTGTCCCCTGCAGTATCTATGTTATTATTATAAACTAGAAACTTACATTTTCTCCATCTAAAGATTTTGTGTCATCAGGAAGATCTCGCTTTGGCTTTTTGATTTGCCTATTACTTTCCCTCCGAACTGGCGTGAGTTTAGCTGCAGATATAGGTGTATTAACAATATTGACTGTCTGATTTACAGTTGGGGCAGCTTTATTTGGTGTCACTTTCACAGCATTCACATTTCCAACCTTTCCAGCACCTTTTGTTGTTGAATTAGTCAATTTTGTTCCTAATTTTTCTGGTTGAATTCCCTCATCAAAATCAGGTTCATAAGGATCAGAAATTGGTGGAACTTGAACTATTGGTGTCGTGGTGTCAGCTTTTCTTTTAACACCTTTTTTTGTCTGAAAAAGATTAGAAAAATTGCAATTTCATGTCCATTTCTTTTCTATTTAGAGACTAGGTCCCTAAAATGGGAGAATGAAGCAGGCTCGATACATTTAACAGAATTCATACAGACAAGCTCGAGTAAAATTCAAGGACATTTTGAATAAGGACTTCTAAAAGATTCTCCTAGAGTTTTCAAGGACTATTATAAGTTTATAAAAAAAAATACTGATTTAAGTGTTGACATTCTACTTCAGAAATGCTAAGACTGAGATAATGGAGAAATTAGTACAAGAAAATAAGTATAAAATTGTTGTGCCTTTATTTGGTGCAGCATATGCAGCACCAAATAAAGGCAAACAATTTTATACTGATTTAGATCGCTCCCTATCAACAGTGTTGAGTCCTACAGAAAATAGTAGTACAAGGCATATGAGTGTTTTTCCAGTACTTTTCACGGCAGATTTAATCACCAAGGACTTTTCAAGCAAGCCCTCCAAATCCAAGTACTTTTCAAGCATGTGCGAACCTTGTTTAATATATGAGCCGGTGTACAGCAGAACGTAAAAGGCTGCATGTGTGTCCATCAAAGACTCCGATAAGCCTGTACATGGGCAAGTTTTAAAAAAATGTGACCGTTCAATTTTTTATCCCCATGCTCTTAATATGGAATATTTTTATTTAAATTTATCCCTCAAAGGTGTGTTTTGATACCCATTTATTTGTTGCCAAATTTGAAATAAATCAAATGACAAATAAAAAAGATGTGACATTAAAACCACCCCAAAATGTCAGGAGTGTAACGCTTTTAGTGTGACATTTTTTCACCAAGTGAATGTTCTAAGGAATATATTAGTAAAAGTAATGGTATTACATCAGTTTAAGCTTTTGTATATCATAAATTGACATGTTGTAGATAAAATACATAAAGCAGGGCTCTTTATATACTGACCGACTTTAAAAATGCAACACTGGGATAACAGCTTTAATTTATGTCTCGAAAAAGAAGGCAGAACAATAATTTTGATTGTATCTTAAAGAGCATTCATTTGTAAGTAAAACATTGAAAAATTGTCCAAGATGAACTTAATGCATTAAAATATAAACTTTATGAGATAGGGGCCAACTGTTTCATGTGACCAAATGTTGTGAATGGAAGATTCCCTACTTTTTTTAAATCAAGAAACACAAGGAGCATCAAATTTGTATCACGGGCTTTGTTAGTCATGGAGGAATCACTCTCATATTGATTGGCAGGTCTGCGATAAAACTTATTTGCGTATATGAAGTTTATCTGGGTGTACCCTTTCATTCAATAGCTTAAAATCTCCCCTACTTAAGACATTTTTAAATGACTAAATTCATACGGAGCAAATAGCACGGTCCAGTTAAGTTGTACCATTAAAACTAAAGTGTTTGCTGAAGAAGCCAAATCATGACGACATTATCGAAGCAAAGAAAGTTTACATTCACCAGTCTTTTGGAAGATATAAGGGGAAGTTAGTGTTGCGTAATTAAAGTCCGTCAGTATATAATTTACCTATTGATATAACATGTCATTTTGGAGACATGCCCTTCAAAATTTACATGAGGTAAAAAAACAAAGCTTCTTCCTAAATAAATTGCTACAAGTTTACTATACATGCTCCATATATGTAACTTGGTCACACCACAAACAGACATGTGCAACATCAACTGAAGCTCTGATTTTGATCCTAAATTCACTTCACATGGGTATGCGCTTCTTCAAATCCACAAACCCACTGATGTCAGGAGTGTAACACATTGTGTTTACCTTCTCACCATCTTTCTGTATGCTGCCCAATACCTATATTTTCTGTTTTCCAAGAACACATCCCCACTCCAGATAATCAGCAAAATTTACTTGCTATATCAGAGGATTGAATTTCCTCACAGAGCTTGATTTATGATGTCAGGAGTGTAACACCTATAATTTTGTTGCATGTTCTTCAGTGTAGGTGATGAAATACATGATTTTAGCTCAAAGCAACCAAATATTATGATAATGCAGACATTGTCATAGCAATGGAAACTTGTTTCTTTCCTTCTATAACAAAAATGCCAGTTATTTTTTTTGTAAAAAGCCAATTTTTAATATAATAGCCATTTTGTAGGTATAAAAAATATGCATAAATAGAAAGATAGTGGTCAGTGTTTTTTTTCACCATGAGATTATTCCTTTGCCTTACAAATGAAACCATCAAATAATGATAAAACTTCTTAATAATGTATTTACATATTGATAATGATAATGTATACAAATTGTTACACTCCTGACATTTTTATATGTAATAGAGATATATCTTTACAAACCCTTCTAATCTAAGAGGCCTTTCACTGAATGACCTCAGCATCAATAAGAAATAGAAAAGCCAGTTATAAAACTTTCTTGTATCAGGAAATCAATGAGAAAACTTAAGGGGGTAGGGGATTTTCTCGGCTCAAGACCAAGGAACCAAGAATCCGCTTCAGAAAGAGTTAAGAAATATATAGGGAAAAGGTAAAAACTAATGTAATTGAGATGACAAAATAGAAAATATCATCATATGAGACTTACTGTCATGTAAAGTGATGAGAAAAGTTCATGGTAAAGATAAATACCTCTGTCTTTTCATGTCAGGAGTGTAACAACTTTCAATTTCTTTCATTTGATAGTTCGAAGTCTGTTTTTGTTTGTAAAAATCCTTAAGCAGTATTTTTTTTTTAATATTTTAAACTTAAAGTGTACACAATGTTCTAAGTAGTAGGGAGGCTCTACATTTTGATGAATATTCTATCAAGACAAGCTTTTTAGTGCTGGTGATCTTGAGTATTTCAAGATAAACAGCAGTTAAGTTATCAACTTTCATCAAAAGCACTATATAATGCTATGAAAAATAGATTACCATCAAACTGTTTGTTACCAAAATGAACCTGATATTTCAGAAATCAATAGTACGTATGAAATACAGACTGTCTATATCGACATACTTGTAATGGTCAGGGGTGTAACAACTCAGATAGTTTTATACTTGTGTTACTTCAGACTGCTTTTTCTGAAGTTTATTGTTCATTTTGGTCTTTTAAAGCAGTTTATAAACAACATTTTACAGCATTTAAATCATGCTGTTGTCACCTTATTTTCTCATAATAGCTGAAGAATAATGGGTGAATTCTTTGTCTGGTAAATATTTTCTAACCCAACCATTAAAAATGACTTTAGTTGTGGTAACCACCACCTGTATGTCATTTGGTTGTCATATGAAAAACCCAAAATCATATGAGATCATTTTAAGCAGTTGCTTGGTAACAGAAGAAATGATATTTTATCTTTGAAATAAATAAATAGCAATGAATGTCAGAAGTGTAACATTTTCTTTCATAACACTGTGTTTTTATAATGTCCAGCATTAGAATGCTAGACATCCAGACCCAAAAAGGCTAATGTTTTCTTCTTCTATTGATCCTAAGGTCTGCAAATCAATGAGTGATTTTTTAATGTGGGCTTTAATATCAAAGATTTAAAAACTTTAAGCTCTAGGTGCTGGAAAATCCTTGCCAAATTTTATAAAAAAGTATCATTAATTTCACAAACATGTTTAAAACATGGCAGTTTTGATGCCAAACATGGTTTATAATATCCATTTCATCATATTAGGTCAAATTTCAGGACTAAATCATTTACTTGATACTTTTATGACCTTGAATTGAAAAGATAAATTTGGGTAAAAAATCTCTTACGGTAAATGTTCTAAAATTTCGAACACTCTAAAATTACGAACACCTAAAATTATCGCCGGAAATAATTTTTAAAACATCCTAAAAAATCGAACACTGCCTTTTTTCAGAAAAATGAATTTCTAAAATTACGAACACAACGTGTTTTCGGCGGGAAATCGATGTCCGTTTATCTATTTGTCCCATCTGTGTTCGGTATACTTCACTGTACAGCACGTGAGCGGTAGCGACATTTGGGGGTTCCATTCTACTTAGATGGGTAATCTGGCACGTGACGTTCTATTTCGCATGCCAGCGCGCGACGTTATACATTATTCAAGGTCACCAGCATTGACGAACTTGATGCATGGACAAGTTCCTGCAACGATTCCGAAACTGCTTTGACTAACCCTATTGAGTATATGTCCACATCATTATTTATTACTGACACATTGACCTTCAGGTCGCGATTTTATGCACGTTGACACACGCAGAGCAATTCTCAATAGTACGCTGTAAAGCCACCGTATATTTAATATGTACCGACATGCCACCTGCAAGATCTCGCACGTGGTCATCATCTCATTTTTATTCACGGTATATTACTGTTAACTTAAGGCTGAAATATGTGTGATTCTCAGGTTATCCGACTGACACCCTTTCCCTCCCCTCCCTTTTGAGCATTTTAAAGGATTTCCCAGTTCGGCAATATGCACAAGCCGCGTGCGACACGGAGGACACTTCTATATCTGTCTATGCGTGTGCTTTTTTCTTGAACACAGCTCGGACCCGAGCATGAAATCAACTTACGCGGAGCCCCATATGAGCTGGTAAATACCCTGCTGGTACAGATGTGATCAGCGAAGGCTCAGGAGAGCATTGTGTTTGCACAATCTCGTCAGGGTCTCGCTCACTAACAAAGTTTAAAGTGGATGAAGTCTTTAGCCAAATAAAAATTCTAGACATCTACGTTCGTTGTCTTTAAAATACTTGTCGACGGTTTTCTTAGTACATGTAATAATGGCTATTCCAATCAATCAAAAACATCAAATTCCTCAAAATGGAGCATTTAAAGAAACTATGTTGAGCCGATCGCGGTGTGTCTGATTGTCCTCATGAAACTGCACATGGAAGGTCCGGTATAATGTACGCACAGACGCACATACATGTACCAAGAAATAAATTGATTGTAGTACGATTCTGCATCTTGATGAATTAAATATTTACATATTAAATTTCATGAAATAAGCCAGTTCATGAGATTATGGTACCTATCGCATGTGCGAGCAGCGAAGGCCCAGACGAGCCTGCGCATCCGCGGAAAATCGCCAGCACCTTAACTGCCCAAATAAACATAGAAGGAATGTAGATGAAGGTGCATGCCTTAATTTTGGATAATATAGCCCCACTAAGTGGCTGTGAATTTAAAAACAGTATAGCCCTTGAGATATCGCGACATCTCGGAACCACACGTTTGTAGATGTATTAGTGACCTATATTCTTATATAGGTCACTGGATGTATGTACCCCAACTTTGTCACATGCGAAGATCAGCCTGCGCACCGCACAGTCTTATCAGCACCTTTGTTTCTAGAACAAAACATTAAACATTTTGTTGGGCCAGATCTGGACCCAAACTGTCTGCTAAATTAGTTTGTCACATCCTCTTTGGGGAGGGGGTGCCTCCCAGGCCCCACCCTTGGTCCGGCACTGCTAATAGTATCAGCCGCAGATAAAGGGACTGGGTAATGGTTCACGGACATGTTTGAGATCAAAGAAGCCGACTATCAGACCACGTGTTGTTGTTGTTTTAAGACTCGGGTGGCACGCGGTGGCTTGGCACACGAAAGCGGACTTAGCACACAAAACATAATTGCCTAGCTGTGTCTCCTTTTCGTGGGTTTGCATGGAAAAAAACAACAACAAAAAAACAAATTCAATGAACTCGAGCATGAAACGGTGCACTGCATGCATGAAAAACTAGATTTGTGGTACTTGTCTGAATGTTTCATTTCTTTGAGATATGAATGTACCCAGCGTATCGTACGCATCGGCTCGAAGCCAATATATCATAAATTGAGCCGCGACAATGTGGCATTTTGACGAGTGTAGACTCAGACGAGCCTGTGCAGCCTCCTTTTAAGCTTACAAACTCCAAACGATGTTCAGTCAGTAGCTTAACACTCATAGAATATTCAAGCGACTAGCAAAGGCTCTGATCAGACTGTGCCTATGCGCAGGCTGATCTAAGGCTTTGCTGGTCCCACATACAACATTGTTGGAAATCTCGGGTCACGGCTCAATTATATTCTTTCGAGGCATCGGACGCAAAGTCGGACGTTCTCTTACATGATTAATTCTTGGTATGCCCCTGATTTGGTTTGGCAAGACCTAGGAGATGTTCTGGATCCAAACTATTTGCAAACTTTGAAAGCAGGTGGTAGAGAGAGAGAGAGAGAGAGGGAGAGAGAGAGAGAGACTAGCGCTTGCATACGAATCTCTTGTAATCTCGAAAAATATCATATGTCGGTGCTGAAAATGATACTTCGTGCGCATCGGCTTTTGCACGATAAAGTCGGATATTGGACAGTATTGATGCTTTGCATGCTTTCTATCGCATGCCCAAGTGTTTAAATTGACGAATCATTCTTTCCTGAATTCCATTCGGATCTGATGTGGCAACGTTTTTTTTCTTTTTTTTTCTTTTTTAAGGAAGAGAAGATCCAACGGGCCATCATCGACCCGCCAGCGAAACGCCCTTAAATGGCGTGCCGATGATGGCCCAACGTTGAATGCTGGCTTGGTAGTTTTGAGAATTTCAGGGGATCCGGTCCAGTACTGCTAAGAAATTCTATATTTTTGTGATTTTTTCAGGGGGGGGGGGGGGGGGGGGGGTCCAGAACCCCTGTTCCCCCTCCGGATCCGCGCATGGGACCGGACAATGTATACCCTCATTGAGGTATGCTAAAAAACCCATTTTATCGTGCGCATTGGCTTTTGTACGACACTTTGCGTACTTTCTATCACATGCACAAATTTTTAAATTGACGAAACATTCTTTGCTGAATACCATTCGGGTCTGATCTGGATCCAAACCGTTTTTGCAAATGTAAAGAGAGAGAGAGAGAGAGAGAGAGAGACTGGTACATGCACATCCTTTCTGGAAAATCAAAGTGCATCGACAGAGAGAGAGAGAGAGAGAGAGATGTGTGTTCTTTTTTAATCTCGTCATTTTTACCTACATATTTCAAAGTTTCGTGTAATATATACTCAGCGTCAATGAAAAGTTACCAGTATTGAAATTTCGATATTTTGGAAAATGTATAATATAGCTCTTTGGTTACTGTTACGTTCACGATTCTGGTCAACGACAAGCTGGTTTGGAGAGATAAAACAGTTACACAAGCCCTGGAACTATGGTGCACGTGATGCACGTGCATTTTATGTTTTTCGCAGTTTTTAAGAATTGGAAATCATCATTTTCAGAAGACAACATTCCAGGACATACCTTAGGCATTTTCATTGCAAACGCCACCAAAATGGCTTAGGTTATCCCATTAAACGCGAAAACTGAGGATCAAACTTTAAAGTAGCACCAAAACTTTTCATTTTCCTATACAATGCAATGGAACTACAGGGTTCCATCAATGAATGATTATAATGCATTCGGGTGTGATGGATACCGTTTTCCATAGTGGTGATGCGTGGGACTCTATGCCATTAAATTGAGTGTTGAAGTATCCGCCGTTCTTCGCTCAGAATGGACTAAATATTGTCCTATGTTAAGTGTATGTGATTTACTGGTAACTTTTCACTGACGTTGAGTATATCTTTGCAAATTATTCTGATCGACAAGATGTCCTCGAGTGACTGTATTTCATTATAAACGGCATTTGCGCAGATGGAGAGCAAGCGAAAGCGTTTTGGTTTTCTGAAGGAAGAACGGAAGTGTAGCGATTCATCGGTAGTCCAAGGTCAAAAAAGTGGACTTTTACGACTTGTTAGTAAATTGAGTGACATAACATGCACGTGCCTGGCTCTCGACATGGCAATTACCGCACGCGCTGGACATTTTACTGACTCAGTCCGCAAGAATTTAGCAGCGGTTGAAAAATGAGAAGACTGCGCAGAATCATATCGTCGTGTTTTCAACATGTTTCTACCACATTTTTACATGCATATATACCGTTTTTGCCCATGATAAAGATCACATTCTAAAATTACGAACACTAGCACTTTTTCTGAAACGTAATTTCTAAAATTACGAACAGCGGAAAAAAATAATTATTTTTTAGTGTTCGTAATTTTAGAACATTTACCGTAATAATCTTAATCAAGAGGTTGATAAAAGAAAACCATAAATACTATTTACAAAAAACTTAAAATTTGTCAAAATTCAGAATATAAGGAAACTTATGGTACAAAAAAGAAAGCTCTGACATAATGTTTATTTTTGAACCCCAATGTCACACTTTGGTCACATTTTTTTTAAACTTGCCCACATCAGTCTTCAATGTATGCTCCATGGTATCAAAGCCAAGGGCTCAATGTTTCTTCAGGCAAAAAGTTAATTCTGATCAGATTGTAAATGCACAGAAAGATTTGAAGCATGCCAACTTGTACCTTTTGCTGGACACCAGATCATATGATGGCCATATGTATGGCCTTTGATCACATGAGTATCCTGCACGGGTTGCCTTTACAAGAATAACATGCTTTTGAATCTATCAATGAAAACTCGACCTAACCTACATGAAAAAAATTGTATGCAACTAAACGTTATTCAATAACATATTTTCACTGCAGGGATTCTCCTAGGCCTGATTTGGGGCCGAATGTCGACCCCTTCCCAATTCAAAAATGACCAAAACTTCCCAAAATAGTGTATACATATCATTTCTTATTTCTACATTTAGGTGAAAATTTCATTAAAATCCAAACAAAAAATACCAAAGTTACAGATACATGTAAATTTGCATAAAAATGTGAATAAAAACATGTTTTCGTTCACATTTTTATGCAAATTTTCAGGAGTTTTTACGATGGGCAATTAAAGCAACACGTATGTTAAAGCTTTACACTGCTAATTTCTTGTTTTTTAATACATTTAAAATGGTGGTCCATTTCTTTTAGGCTGCATCAGGTTTTTCCAATTTTCCAAATGCTTTTTTCCCAAAATTCAACAGGCCCCTGGCCCCTACTTCAGAAAGGTAAGAAAATTCCTGCACTGTATTAAAATTTGCAAAGTTATTTTGCAAAATGTAAAGAAAACTTCTTTATACTTTTAAACATTAATTTCCTTCAAGGTTGAAACTGAAGAATCCCCAGACATTAAGTTGGTTGGTTGGTTTTGTTGCTTTACGTCCCAAGTCAACAGCTATGGTCATTGCGGGACGGTCAGTTCACCTAACCACACTTTTTCCTGGGCAGGCTTGAACAAGCGGTTAACCAGTAATTCGTGCACATACTTTCGCTTGTAACTGACAACAACCCTTCTTGAATGAATCAGCGGAAGGGAGGAGAATGACCGTAGAAATCATTTCATGATCAATCTCCACGAAAGTATGGGACCGGACCGGGATCGAACTCGCGACCCCTGGATATGCAGTCAGACACGCATCTGTAGCCAGACACGTTACCGACTGCGCTACGCGGCCCGGTCCCAGACATTAAGGATCAATTTCATCTTTACATGACAAAACACTAAATTCCCTGACAATTCCCGGAGTTTGAATTTGTTTGCATTTCCCAGACATGAAGAAACCCTGTAAAGTAATAGATCATGCCTTACCTTAGTTGGTTGTGAGGGAGGAACAACAGATGACTGAACAGCTGAATCTGCCTGGGATGGAAAAGCATCTGGTTCTACTTTTGTACTCGTAATTGTAGCAGTTGTAGAATTTGTTGCTGTTGTGCCTTGAGAACCGTTAGTTTCTGCTGATGATGCATTCACTGTGACTGCTGGTACCACTCTTGTTTGAGGTTTTGATGGCACTTGTGTTGTGGTGGTAACCATTGGGGACCCAGATGTTGCATTTGATGGATGTGTTGGTGGCGGCTTCTTTTTATGAGATGATGATGATGATGATTTCTTCTGAGGGGGTTGGATTTCTACTTCCTGAAATATGAATACGCCACAATATGACAAGTTTGATCATATCAGGAAAAAAAATATGCTTGAGGTGCCAACTATACTGAGCCAAAGTTCTAACAAGTAAAGGGCCAGATTTTATACGACCAATAGCTGTAGGGCAGTATATTTTGGAAAAATTGCTCAACTAATCTTGAAGAATCTTTATCGCACAGAGAATACGTTGTCTGGAGTATGGTAATAATGGTTCTGTGGGCTGTTGTCTGATTCGTCAACAACCCTTTTTGCGTCTCGCGACATTGCGAGTGGTCATAAAGTTAAAAAGTCTATATTAACCAACACTCCAACACTTGGCCAGTAAGATGAGGGGTATTGCTTGAAAATTGTTCTGTTGACTCTCACATTTTAAGCGTCGAGTTTCAGTTGATAGATTTGAGCATTTATTACCAGGACGTAGGTACAACTCAATGCAAAATCAATAGCGCGTAATTTACCAAAAACGTGGAAATCATTGAAAGAATGATATACATGTGTTACTTCTGCTGCTTAGAAATTGCGAGGAGCAAAAATGGATAAAAAAAAATTACGGACGCGGCTTCATATTCACTCTGACAATAATTGAAACTTCCTGTAAAAAGGTTAGCTCAATTCTCGCTAAATCTTTCTTTTAATTGGCAAGAAATGGGATCTGACGCCTAGCCGAATTGAGGAAGAATAATTTATCGCTAAAAACTTAAAGAATTCCAACAGTTATCCCCAAAACCAACTCCGATTTCATGATGCCCAAATGCATGTCATATAACGAATATTGGTACATTACCATGCATGTCTTTTTTTCAACCACTCTTCCTCGATGGAATGCTTTGTTTTTAAACAGTTTGAGGCATCTTGTTAAAACTTAAGTTTTGATGCCTAGTTGAATGAACTTTCTTTTAGGCGAACCAATCAGCCTAGGGCATTCGTTTGGACAAAGGTATTATCAAAATATAACAAAAGTTTGGTTAGAACTTTCGCTCAGTATATATACAAGGGGTTTTTTTGTTGTATTTTTTTTGTTTTTGTTTGTTTTGTTGCTTTACGTCCCAAGTCAACAGCTATGGTCATTGCGGGACTGTCAGTTCACCTAACCACACTTTTTCCTGGGCAGGCTTGAACAAGCGGTTAACCAATAATTAGTGCACATTCTCTCGCTTGTAACTGACAACAACCCTTCTTGAATAAATCAGCGGAAGGGAGGAGAATGACCGTAGAAATCATTTCATGATCAATCTCCACGAAAGTATGGGACCGACCGGGATTGAACTCGCCACCCCTGGATCTACAGTTAGACACATATCTGTAGCCAGACACGTTACCGACTGCGCTACGCGGCCCAGCTTGTTGTATTTTGTATAAATGTTAACATCCTCTAAGATAAAGAGGAAGCAGTTATGTGGCTGATACCAATATAATCCCAGTCATTTTTCGGACAGTTTTCAGGCAAATTCATTATCTATAGGGGAATCTCTTGGGAATGTTGGCTCAGTCACTTTTCCATGCATGTATTTAGTGGTGTCCCATGTAGATAATCGTGTTTGTGAGAGCTACATGTGTAAGAGTGACACCTACTATTTTTTTTTCATTCAAAAAGACACCTTTTGTAAGATTTGTATTTCTTGAAAATTATGAAAACTGAAAAAGAATCACTTGTCCAAGTGATTTGGATATAAAGTTTGCTGATCACAGATTCAAGTATTTTTAGTAATGAATCACTGTAACAGGTGATTATATCAATGTAACAGATGATTGTATCATAATGAAAATCACTCTGTTTAGTGATTTTGTAAAGAATGGGTCAAAACTTAAAGGTACTGAGCGCATAGGTAATTTGAATGCAGCAACATAATATTATGTATTAATTATGGAGTTGAACTCTTGAACTTTCTGGAAAAAATAGGCACAATAGCAGGAAAAAAATAGGAGACATAAAAATTAAGTGTAAAGTTAATCAATTTTATTACCTTTATGAGGTATTTTAGGGCTTCTGAGGTCAAAGTCTAGAATTAAATGTCAATCAAATTGCAAAACTGGTCAGAAATAATACTGACACCCATTTCTAAGTAGGTCAAGAAGATTAGGTGCTTTACTTTAACAAAACAAATTAAAATTAGTCAATATGACCTGAAGAGATTCTTATTTGAAAAATAACTTAAAACAAATGATTATAGCAATCACTTGTTCATGTAAGTGCCATGTTGGTTAGAGTTTATCAGACGAAGCCCATATTTGAACAGTCAACTTCTGCAAAATATTGACAAAAGTAATGCATATTTATAAATGAAATTTGGAAGAAATCTTTTTCAGGCGGATACTTGCACACCTAGTTCGCACTTGGTGAAGCAGGTGCAACAAAACACTTTAGTACTAAAATCTCATGTGAAATATGTGGTAAAACTAAAATATATTATTTACCTCTGATGGCATCTGAGCAACTTTGGATAGGAAAACCTTCTCTAAAGCCTGAGCCATCACCACAATGTCCTGAAACAAAATATAAAGAAAAGTTTTATAACCGAGCTGAAAATAGAGTTTTGGTATTGTTTTGTTTTCTGAAAACAATGTTTGAACTGGGCCATCAAGAATCAGATTTTCAATCGTCATTCTATGCTTTTGAGTGTTAGAAAGATGTCCAGATGAATTATACAAAGATTGTCACAGACAAAACGCCAAAATAAACTACATATGAACCCATAGGCTGGTCATTACTTCACAGCCAAAATGAGCAATTTTCTCTCACATGAAGAGGTGGATGCTGGAGATACAGCAGCAAACAATGTTAAGTTTTTATTTTTGCCATGTATATTCAGGGGACAAAAATATTTCAATATTGCACTCGTCCTGCAGGACTAGTGACTTATAATTTTCACTCATCCTGCAAACACATGCACTTGTTCTTTAAATGTGTATGCAATAAAGAACATAAGGGTGTAATATGACCTATAAGTTCCTTATATCACTGCTAAATTGATATTTACCCAGTCACTTTCATAACTGCATCCCATACACTGACAAAAAGACTCCAGTCAATCCTCAGTTTTACCCTCAGATTGGGAAGAATTACTTATCCTTTCTAGATTTCACTTGTAATTACGAGCGGACGAGTGGAATTTTGTCCCCTGATATTATCAAAATATCTCAAAAGGGTATGGAAGTTATGGAGCGCACTTGTAAGCTACCCCCTAGATGCCAGGCTATTCACAATATTTGCCGACCTTGCATGTCACAGATAAAAATGAACGTACCGTGTTGTGCCTAGAGTGTGGGATCCCTGCGGTTTTACCATCGGTGTCCCTTAACAAGAGGGTCCTAGGACCCCAGATCACTCACCTGAATCCTGGCACATGAGTAGATGATGTATTGGCCTGTGTTTAAAGAGAATCTGAGATATGATTTAAATATATTACTATTTTTAGCTCTAGTAGCCATGTTGTTTAGCCAAGCTGAATGTTCTGATCAATTTTGGTAGATGATATCATGATGAACATTTCTATGAAATTATTTTGAATTTGGACCAGTGGTTCAGGAGATGTCATTTCAAGAAATTTCTTATCTAGAGCTCTGGCAGCCCTTTTCGGCGGAGCAAAACCATTTGTGCAATTTTGTTGGAGGGCATCACGAGAAACATTCTGTGAAATTATTTTGAATTTGGAACAGATGTTCAGGAGATGTTTAAGAAATAGATCAGTTCTAACAGTGAATTGTTGAGTAATAATTCACTGTTTCCAGGTCATTTGTAAAGATCAAATCATGAGGGTGTAGCGCAAGTGATTTATCTTCGTACAACTGACAGACAAACAGTGAATTATTATTCAACAATTCACGCAATAGAGCTGATCTATTTCGATTCTAACACACAATAAAAGCACCGCAAGCACTGCGTAATACCCCGCCACTGCTGGGGGCACCAAAAGTTATTTTGTGAGATATATAATGCCTAAATAGCAACAGAACTGAGATAGACAGTGATATGACGTCCTTAGTCACAATATGTAACCTTTGATGGTCAACATATCTGTGAAGTTTCATTCAGATACTCCATATAGTAAATGAACTACAGGTCAAAAACCATTTTTCAGATCAATCAAGGGCGGATAACTCATGAACTGGAAAGGTAAGGGTGATGGTCCTTACTAAAAATATGTAACCTTTGATGTTCAACATATCTGTGAAGTTTCATTCAGATATTCCATATAGTAAATGAACTACAGGTCAAAAACCATTTTTTCAGATCAATCAAGGGTAGATAACTCATGAACTGGAAAGGTAAGAGTGAAGATCCTTAGTCACAATATGTAACCTTTGATGATCAACATATCTGTGAAGTTTCATTCAGATATTCCATATAGTAAATGAACTACAGGTCAAAAACCATTTTTCAGATCAATCAAGGGCAGATAACTCATGAACTGGAAAGGTAAGAGTGATGGTTCATTGTCACAGTATGTAACCTTTGATGTGAAACATATCTGTAAAGTTTCATTTAAATATTCCACATAGTAAAGGAACTACGGGTAAAAAACATTTTTTAATTCAATCAAGGGCGGATAACTCACAAACGGGAAAGGTAAGAGTGACGGTTCTTAGTCACAATATGTTACCTTTGATGTGAAACATATCTGTGAAGTTATATTCAGATATTCCACATAGTAAAGGAACAATAGGTCAAAAACCTTTTTTCAGACCTATCAAGGGCGGATAACTCACAAACTGGGAAGGTCAGAGTGACGGTCCTTAGTCACAATATGTAACCTTTGATGTGCAACATATCTGTGAAGTTTCATTCAGATATCATGAATAGTAAAGGAATAACAGCAGGGTTCATACAGACTTGACAAAACAAAATTCCCTGACATTTCCCTGACTTTTCCCTGACGCCAATCCAAATTTCCCTGACATAACCGTACTCATCGGAGAAACTTAGTTTTATTCAAACCTTTGTGTATAGCTACAGTTTACAAGTATTTTTTTCAATTTTTAGTGATTATTTTGAACTTTGCAAAGTTTTTATAGTAAATAACTATGTTTTCAACATAGAAATTCATAGATTGTCACATTACTTTGTGTTAAAAACTGCTATGTTAAAAATTGCTGTCTTTCAAAAATTTGGATGTTGACTTCTAAATTTAACCTCCTCTACAGCCCACCCGTAATGTAACCACAGTATTTAGAGGAAAGTATCTTTAGCTATTTGTGGTATATTTCATTGTAAAAGCTACAATGTTCAGAAAAACTTTTTATAAAATTTCACTATAGCCCTGAATACAGCAAATTGTTGACACATGGCAGACTTTGAGTGATTAGAACAGCTCTTTTTGCGCACAAAGCTTAGATGAGCTAACAAGAGGCTTAATGAGACTAAACCACTGACCTGAGAAGTTGATTTTATGGTTTTAGAAGATTTTTAGATTATTTTTTATGAGTCTATGGCAGCAAATGTCCCCCCTGGTGTGGTGGCGGCCAATTTGAACCCCAGGGGCATGGTTGGCAGGATTTACATAATGTGCCACTATACATTTCTACTTAATATAGAAGCTGTAGGCTTCATGGATGCAGTTGTTTTTTAAAAGTTATTACCCATTATACAGTCTATAGAAGCTAATGACTTTCAGGGCGTGGCCAATTTGGACCCAAGGGTCATGGTTGGCATGATTTATGTAGGGGACCACCCTAGATTACTGTAGACTAAGTATAACCTGTGGGCCTCATGGTTAAAGAAAAGAATATTTTAAAAAATCCCATTATAAGTCCAAGCGAGCTATTGACACCCAGGGGTGTGACAAGTTTGCACCCCAGAGGCTTGTTTGGCAGGATTTATGTAGGGTACCACTTGACATTGCTACATGTGTACATACTAAATATATAAGCTGTTGGTCTCATGGTTTCAGAGAAGATTTGTTTGTTTTTTTCAATTAAAAGTCTATGGGAGTAATTGATCCACATGGCATGGCCAGTTAGGACCCCAGGGGCTTGATTGGCAGGATTTATGTTTAGGATTTTGCTACATACTAAATATATATGGTTTCAGAGTAGAAGATTTTTTTAAAATTTCTCCAATAATAAATTGATCACCATGGTGTGGCCAGGTCTGACCCCAGGGGCTTGATGGCAGAGTTTAAGTAGGGGACCACTATATATAGCCATTACTACATACATGAACTAAATATGTAAGCAGTGAGCTTCATGTTTCTGGGAGAGAAGATCTTTTAAGTTTTCCCATTATAAGTCTATGGGAGCTGTATGTTGCCATCATCAATGGCAGCCAGAGTTCCAATCCAATCAGCCCAAAAACCTCATGTAGCCTTTCCCTCTTTACATGAAATGATCACATTTGGCTAACTGACATTAGAGATATATATACCGTACTTCTTTGAAAATGTGAATGGACAACCGACGGACTAACAGGTGGATTAGGGACGCCGAACCATTGCCATACTAATACCTCACTTGGCTCAGGTGAGCTAAAAAAAGGCAGTTGATGAGGCAATAGGAGCCGAATCCTTCCATCTTATTATGTTTAATGCAATCTAGAAGCTATCAAAATTATTTAGCTTGTATCCAAAATGTTCAGAAAACCGCCCTAGTCATTTTCTGTTTCTGATCATTTGATACAAACTGGAACTGGTAAAATTCCCTGACATTTCCCTGACATTTTAGAAAACATTCATTTTTCCCTGACATAACATAAAATTCCCTGACAATTCCCTGACCTTGAAAAAATTTAAATTTCCCTGACATTTCCCTGACGCGTATGAACCCTGAACAGGCCAGAAACCATTTTTCCAATACGAAAAAGGGCAGTAACTCCGTTAACTAGAGGACCTGAAGGTCCTGAGGCGCTCACCTGATCTCCTTAATAATGTTAAAATAGGTCAAGGTCAACTACAGCTTTTAGAACAAATTTTGTTTTTACCATATACATTTTGGTCAAGTGACCTAAACAATCTAATGAATAATCCATCAAACAGCCCAGTGATTTCTGAGAAAAAAATGTATAGATAGGTATATATATGGCAGTCCAAATGAGTGGCCTTGGATAAAAGGTCACAGGTCAGCTTGACATTTGGTACTTACTAGTAATAAACCATTGTCGCAATAGGTTTAACTATTATGAATTTGTCTGGCTCAGTTATAGAAATGAACATTTTAAGATTTTCTCCATGTAAATGCATTAGGAATCAAATTTGACCTTGCCATAAAGTAGGTCAAGGTCAACCTAGATTCATCATTTGTGCTAACCTGGTAGGGCCCACATCCCCAATCCTACATACAAAGTCCCAAAGCCAATGGCCTTTTGGTTCCAGAGAAGAAGAGATTTAAAGAGTTTTTACCATATATGGGCATGGTGGCCATGTTAGTCATGTGACCATAACAATTTGTATAAGTTTTGGCTAACCAGTCATAAGGAGTTGTCAAATGAAATTTGCTTTCAATTGGCCAAGAGTTGTCTGAGAAAACTATGTTTTAATATGTTGATGGGACTCCAATATAAGCGACCTTGGCTGAAAGGTCAAAGATCAACCTCGACCTTTAAACTTATTTATAGACACTAGATTGAACATATCAAGTGAGAATAATGACTTTGGCTTCCACAGTATTCAAAAAATCAACTTTTCAAAAAATTTTCCATTCAAATGCATTTGGAAGCAAACTTGACCTTGACGTTAAGTAGGTCAAGGTCACCCTAGGATCATCATTTGAACAAACTTGGTAGGCCCCACATCCCCAATACTACATACCAAGTCTCAAGGTCACTGGCCTTCTGGTTCTGGAGAAGAAGATTTTTAAAAGGTTTTTACCATATATGGGCGTGGCGGCCATCTTTGTCATGTGACCAAAATATTTTGTATAAATTTGGGGTGACTTATCATAAGGAGTCTTCACATAAAATTTGAGCTCAATTGGGCCAATGGGTTGTGAGAAAACTATGTTTTAATATATTGATTGGACCACAATATGAGCGACCTTGGCTGAAAGGGCAAAGGTCAACCTTGACCTTTGAAACTTATCTATAGCCATTGTCTCATTAGTTTCAACATATCAAGTGAGAATAATCACTTTGGCTTTAACAGTATTCAAAAAATCAACTTTTCAAAAAAATTCCCATTTAAATCTATTAGGAAGCAAATTTGACCTTGACGTTAAGTAGGTCAAGGTCAACCTAGGATCATTATTTGAACAAACTTGGTAGGCCCCACATCCCCAATGCTACATACCAAGTCCCAAGGTCATCGGCCTTCTGGTTCTGGAGAAGAAGATTTTTAAAGGGTTTTTACCATATATGGGCATGGCGGCCATCTTGGTCATGTGACCAGGAACATTTGAACATACTTTCGTTCCCCCATCCTAAGGAGTCTCCATATAAAATTTGAGTTCAATTGGCCAAGTGGTTTCAGAGGAGAAGATGTTTGAAAATGTTGACGGACGGACGGACGGACGACGGACGGACGACGGACGCCGGAGTCACTGGTATACTAATAGCTCACCTCGGAGCCTTCGGCTCAGGTGAGCTAAAAATGGACGGATTTTGCCCATTAACAATCCCATACCACTCATCGCCGATAACAATATGTATGCAAAATTTGAAAAAATTCCGTGAATAAATACTCAAGTTATCGATCGGAAATGGTGAGCACGGACGGACGGACGGACAGACACCGAAGGGTATAACATAATACCTCGCCACACTTTAGTGGCGGGGTATAATAAACGACAAAAACACATTTGAAGTCTTCAGCTACTTCCAACTTTCCGCCATTGCACTGAGGAAATCCCGCCAATAGTTCGACTGTGTCGCATATGTTTACACGTATTTGTAACGTCATTCAAGCGTAAAAACAACATTACACCCTCTAATGTCATGACTGACGATGTCATTTTGTATTATTGACGTCAGCTAGCGCGCGTTTTCCTCATGCTTTCAAAACTGTGAATTATTGTTTGATATATCAAGTTTTTTAACACGGTCTCTATAGGGGAGGTGTGTTAGAATTAAGAACATTTCTCATCTAGAGCTCTTGCGACCCCTTTGTACGGTGGAGTTGAACCATCTGTGAAATTTTGGTAAAGAGAATTTTTAGGAACCATTCTATGAAATTATTTTGAATTTGGACCAGCGGTTCAGGAGATGTTGTTTAAAGATATTTCTTATCTTGAGCTCTGGAGGCCTTTGTGTTCACCAGAGAGGAACCATTAGTACAACTTTGGTAGAGGGCATCATGAGGAACAATTCTGTGAATCGATTTGAATTTTGACCAGTGGTTTAGGAGATGTTGTATTTCTCATCTAGAGCTCTGGTGGCCTCTTTGTTAAGTTGAGTGGAACCATTGTGCAATTTTGGTAGAAAGCATCATGAGGAGCAATTCTGTGAAATTATTTTGAATTTGGCCCGTGGTTTAGTAGATGTTGTTTAAAAGATTTCTTATCTAGAGCTCTGGTGGCCCTCATGTTCAGCGGAGCGGAAGCATTTATGCTATTCTGGTAGAGGGTATTATTGGGAACATTCAAGTAAAATCATTTTAAATTTGGACAAGTGGTTCAGGAGGAAATGTCGTTTAAAGAAAAAGTTTACACCATGACAGACAAAGGCTGGCTCACTTTGAGCCTTTAGCTCAGGCAAGCTAAAACACAACCAGCCTAAGGGCGCGACCTCGTAAATGCGCTGATATTTTGTTTGCTATTTACAGCCATTTCCGTATAAAGTGCAACCTAGCAAAGGGAAATAAATAGTGCAATTTAGACTGTCATCGTGGTAATTTCCAGTGATGGTCTCATCATGTGTTGATATCTTAATCAGTCTAATACTACATAACAATGGCGGAAAACCCGAAACAAGTGACACTTATAGCAGGAAAGCCATAAAATAATGAAATAGAAAGATAGCAGGCACAATAAATACGATGACCATGGCATAATTATCTGCAATGTCATATACACCCCTTCTGGACATAGAGCTCAAAATTAAGCAAAAGACGACCAGAAACTTCCCCAAATAATGATTGGAAATTGTATTCCGATTAGCAGGTAAAAAGTGGATAATTTTGAGTCTGTGTGTCTCCCAGAATTTGCAAATGTCCCCTTGAAATTAAGGTAGGGGGGACAAGGTCCCCCAGAAACCAGAAATCTCGACTTTGGCACAACAATGACTGGATATTATAAGGCAGGGGACAAAAATATTTCAATATTGCACTTGTCCTGCAGAACGTGACTTACAATTTTCACTTGTCATGCAAACAAAAGCACATGTCCTGTGTATGCAATAAATAACATAAGGGAGTAATAACTTCGAGTAATTCTTCCCAAAGCACTTGTCCAACATGACGAGTGCTTTGGGGAGAATTACTCTTCCATTCTAGATTTCACTCTTAATTACGAGCGGAAGAGTGGAATTTTTGTCCCCTGTAAGGACTTCTGAGTTCTCACCTCTCCTGGTTTATTATAAATGTAACAATTGGTGAACATCTGGTTAAAGTCTTGAATACATTCTTTTCCTGACATGTAGTAATTGGACTCCAATCGTGTCTTGATTGTTCCTAAATCCATGGGATTCTTGATGATATCATAATAATCCTATAACAAAGACAAAATTAAATAGGCCTTGTCACAACAAAATCTGTCTTCAGGGTTTTAGACAAAGCGAGACTCAAACAAGCCTGCTTGGCTACAGAGTCTGAGACTAGATAGAAAATTTGAATTTTGCACGTAGCAAGTCTAGATATAATACTTTCCAAAAAGTGAATAACAAAGGTGCCTATCAGACTGCGCAGATGTGCAGGCTGGTCTGGGCCTTTGCTTTTCGAAAACACCGAAGACAGGTTTTCTCAAGTCGAGGTCCAAATCATAACTTTAATCCCAAACAAATATAATTGGTACTATGGACACATTAAACGTAGGCGCTGGGTCGCTCACCAGAGAATGACTGTTTATCAAAAACTACTTTACAACTCAAGAATGATTTTTTTTTATAGTTTTCATTAATACAAAGGAAAACTGGCCCTGTCCCTTGGCAGCCATGCTTTTCAACAGATCAGATTAATTTGAGCTATCTTGGTAAAGGGTCACCAAAGGACCAATTGTGCAAAGTTATATCCAAATAGGCGGAGTAGTTTTAACTGTTTGACAGAAGTTTTTTGTGTTTTCTTACTCCCAATAGCTATTTTCATAGGCAGGGTTGCCACTCAATATCCATTTCAAAATTCCCTGACTTTTCACTGACTTTTCCCTGACTTTCAACCGTTTTCCAGACCCTTTTGGAAGGCCAATTTTAGCCATTTTCATCCATCGACTCTTCGAAGATTTTGCATAAATATTTGAACTTGCTGATTTTATCTTTAAAGAAAAATCTTAAACCATAAATATTAGAAAAGGAATGTTTCTGAATATAAATTGCTTGCAATTTATGTTCAGAAACATTCCTTTTCTAATATTGCTTGCAAATTATGGAAACTAAAATTTCCAGAAGCCTGTTAACTAGCATCTTTTTAGGAAAATTTTGAAATTCCCTGACTTTTCCATGACTTTTTTCACTTTTTCTAAATTTCCCTGACTGAAAATGTAATTCCCTGACTTTTCCCTGACCTGGAAAATTTCATTTTCCAGAACTTTTTCCCTGACCGTGGCAACCCTGATAGGCCTTCAATACGTTTCTGGATTTCCATCGGGACTCAAGTCACATGTACTTATGTCACATCATTACTTCTGTTACCACGAGACCCGAGCAGCCATGTGCTCAAGGTCAGTATCAAAACACAAAAAAGAAATTCTGTTTTGTAAGCAAACCGGTTTGTATATATTGCAAACCAGTTTGTTTATATTGCATACTTTAAGCGAGGATTAGTCATAGGGGCCACTTAGCGCCGCTTTGTATGTTTATTGTTACCTCGAAAACCAATTTTATTTTTGTTCAAACAGCAGCCCGTGTTTGCTTACATTCTGACTTTAGTATTAAGTATGTCACAGAACCGGTGGGACTGACTGAGTCGGTGTTTATGTAAACATTTGACCATTTGAAGGATGACTCAATAATTCGTAAAAAACATCATTGGTAATGTGGCATCGAGCTATAAAGTCAATCTAGAGTTAGAAATTTCTAATATAACCGAAGCTACATAAATTCTCACGTTTTCACTTGTCAAACATGGGTATCTGCAATGCTTATTTAAATATAAACGTACCTCACGTATGGAATTTTTTTGATTGGCCAGATAGTTTTCTATTAGGGAGGACTCTGAGCTAATCAGAACATGTCGGGTAAACTCTGTATAAAATTTTCTATATATAGCAGTGTTCTAGGCCTTATGGTTTAGACAAGAAGATTTTTTCAGGTTTTTCCCTATATAAGCCTATGTAAAACATGTGACCCCTGGGGCCGGCCATTATTGGCCCAAGGGGGATAATTTGAACAAACATTTTAGAGGTCCACAGATGCTACATACCAAATATCAAGGCTGTAGGCCTTAAGATTTCAGACAAGAAGATTTTTTCATGTTCTCACCTATAACAGGAAAAATTGACTCCACCCCCTGGCGGCCATGTTTTTCAACAGATCAAATTTATTTTAGCAATCTTGGGAGAGGGTCGCCCAAGGACCATTTGTGCCAAATTATTTTCAAATCGGCCCAATAGTTTTTGACAAGTTTTTCCTTTTGGTTGCCATGGCATGATGGCAACCAAAATTCTACATGGAATGGAAATCTGTTAGCAACTTTAAACTGGGACCAACTAAGCCTTAAAGGATCATTCCTATTAAGTTTGGTGAAATCCCAACATGTGGTTTAGGAGAGGTTCCTATGATCACAAAAGCCAGGGCTGTGGAAATACCATGCAGGACCTGTCCCACCTGCTAGGCAGGTCCTATTTCTTTCAGGTCAAGTTAAAAAATTTGATTTTTTAGTCCTGAGACAAGTATAAATAATATTAATTCAATCCTGTACTTCAAATTGGATTATTTTAAACTTGCATGTTGTTTGGAAACAGAGCCGGTTTTGATCTGTTGACTTTTTTAGAAGCCAGTTGATCTGATTCTACATGGTTTTCAATTGAGTTTATATATAGATCTGGTTTCATACTGTTTTCAAAAGAAGTTAACATTTGGTATCAGCACAGTAGCAGCTAAGCTAAGTTGTTTGTGCATTACATGCCCTTAAAGGCTTTGGGACAAGTAAAAGTTTCCCTCTTACAAGTACATTCATTTATAGTCATTTACTTGTCCAAGGTCAAGTATAAATTTTTGCTATTTCCACACCCCTGCAATAGCCCATCTTGAGCCTACTAACAAGATCCTGCTAGTATCTTCCCTTCTGACTTGGTTGGGTAGGAAGCCGAATAGATTTTGGAATGGTAATGAGTAAAATAATTTTGAATCTGGCTTCTAAAGGCACAACAGACATAGTCCAATCACAATGGACAACCCTGAGCATGTCATACTATGATGAGCTAAAAAGTGAAATAAACATCAGAAAAGGTACTTACAGGAAGCCCAAGTCTGTCTGCATCAACTGGTGTATGGAAAGGCCATGCAAAGTTGTGCTTCCATATTCCCTTCATCAAGACCGTCTTCAGCAAATATTGTAGTTGATTTGTCAACCTACCCCTTGAAGGAGGAAGGACTGTAGATGTCGGGGGTGGCACATGATTGGCTTGTGTGTCTGACTAAAATAGAGAAAAAACAGAATATTAGTATTGTTGCAGACTCACATAAAAATAAATCTCACCTTTATATAGTAATACTCATGTCCAATGAAAACGCACCACCTACAAAAATGACTATATCTTTTTAACGACATAACATTTTATTTTTGCAATTACGTCTTACTGTACTGTGGCAATTCCTTAAGTTACTGATAGGTCTTAAAACGAAATGATCACTGATGACACCTGCTGGAAGCATTTGACAAAACAACCGTCAAATTAGAAAGTCACAGGACCAGCCATCAAAAGTGTCAGAATTTTCAAAAGCATTATTCTCGCACTTTTCTGTGTATAAATTGCAAAGAATCTCTAAATTGATAGCCAGGAATAGTCATCTTGCCTTGAAAGCGGCTATAACGTCACGATGTGACGTCACCAGCATAATTTTGACTAGGTGTAAAATCGAGGCATTCAAGCGGGAATCCTTCTTTTACTGATGCAAAATTACGACAAGGTCGTAGCAAGAAGATTTATTGCTCGTGTAGCGGGTCGATGACATCGACGGAGCATAGGTATCAACGTTTTTTGATAAGGGCATGTTCAAAAATAATGAAGCCAAAGCGTGACATTGGGGTAGAAAAATGAAACTGCTGTCATAGGTGAAATTGTTACTCCAAACGAATTGGGAGTACTTTAAGTTTTCAAATTTGTTATAGTATAGAAGATAGCAGCAAAAATATAATTTTTCTGAACATTTTCTTTCAGGATTTTTATGCAAAAATTGTTAATTATGGCTATATTCTGTGTGGGTTGTTTTTATTGGAAATCTTGATGAAATGTCTTGAAATTCCCATTATTTGATGACAAGCACTTAACAGCATGTGAATGAGCGATTTTTACCAAATTGAATTACCTAATTGAACAAAAAATTCTTATTTTACTGTCATTTTGCCTCATCATTTTAGTAGAAGAGCTATCAAAATGTTCATATTTTTAAAACAGGTGACTGAAACTCAATAAAATTTGCGTTGAAATGATAACACATGGTAAAAAAAACCAAGCTACAAATCAATATGTGATATGTAAGCATGGGTGTAATGGTTATCTATGTACAAAAATGGGCAAAAAAATAAGAAAATGTGTTACACTCCTTAGTTTGATTTGTTTATGTGTCAGAATTTGGAACTAACAGGCCTAGCCACATATAGAGTATTGCATAAAAAGAAGTGACTTCACTTGCATAGCGTTAATATAATTTTCTTGCAGATTATTGGCCTTTTTGTAAAGAAATGTCTGATCTAATACTAAGGAGTGTAACATTTTGTACAAATGCTTAGGTCTTCAAAAACCTATAAATTCTAGCTTTAACATTAAATATAACAATTTCCTTTCTATAGGAATCTCATAATCAGTGTTACAGCACAAACACAAATTGTCTCCCCAAGAATAAGTGTGTTAAGATATGTTGAATGTTCTTTCTCTAAATGCTTTAACTGATTGCAACTACTATTTTCTTCGTTAATAATTTTAGCAATTGAATGCAACATACATTAAATTTCATTTAACTAGCTGCCAAAGGGAATAAAAAAAGTTTGGTTGCATACCAGTTTCTGATATTGATAAACCCATCATGATCATGAACCAATCTAAAAGGTCCCTTTATATTTAGTTTCTAAATAATTTACCCCAAATGCTAATCAAGATTCAAACAAATGCATCAAAAGAACTGTTCTAAATCTTGGAAATGAATGATCAGAGTCAATTAAAAGTGAAATATTGCTGGTTTGGAAAAGAAAAAAGCTTTTATATGGCATTACAACAAAAATCACTAAGGAGTGTAACGCTTTGTGGTGTGATGTCATACGGCTAAAACAAGATCAGATAGGGATTTTGAAGTGAGCTTATGTTATACCCCTAAAGCATTTTTCTGCTTAGAGGAAATAAAATACAATATAAACCACTGTTTAGAGCTTGCTCCAAGCTTTCCGAAAATGCATAACATTACAATGTTTTGATTTAATATAGCAAAATTACAATCCTAAATACACCTACAAATTAGGTGTTTTTCAACGTTATGCCGTGTCATTTCAAATTTGTTAATTTTTGAAAATTTGTATTTCAAGAAAGGTGTGTTAGAAACATATTTTTTTAAAAAGAAATCTTAAATTTCACCTATGAGCTAATGTAAGATAACCATAAACTAGAGGACCTGAAGGTCCTGAGGCGCTCACCTGATCTTCTTAATAATGTTAAAATAGGTCAAGGTTAACTACAGCTTATAATGGAACAAATTTTGTTTTTACCATATACATTTTGGTCAAGTGACCTAAACAATCTAATGAATAATCCATCAAACAGCCCAGTGATTTCTGAGAAAAAGATGTTTAGATAGGTATGTGGCAGTCCAAATGAGTGGCCTTGGATAAAAGGTCACAGGTCAGCTTGACATTTGGTACTTAATTAACCATTGTCTCAATAGGTTTAACTTTAATGAATTCGGCTCAGTTATAGAAAATGAACATTTTAAGATTTTCTCCATATAAATGCATAAGGTATCAAATTTGACCTTGCCATCAAGTAAGTCAAGGTCAAACTAGATTCATCATTTGTGCTAACCTGGTAGGGCCCACATCCCCAATCCTACATACCAAGTCCCAAAGCCAATGGCCTTTTGGTTCCAGAGAAGAAGAGATTTAAAGAGTTTTTACCATATATGGGCATGGTGGCCATGTTAGTCATGTGACCATAACAATTTGTATAAGTTTTGGCTAACCAATCAAAGGAGTTGTCATATGAAATTTGGTTTCAATTGGCCAAGATTGTCTGAGAAAACTATGTTTTAATATGTTGATGGGACTCCAATATAAGCCACCTTTGCTGAAAGGTCAAAGATCAACCTTGACCTTTGAAACTTATTTATAGCCACTAGATTGAACATATCAAGTGAGAATAATGACTTTGGCTTCAACAGTTTTCAAAAAACTAACTTTTCAATTCAATTTTCCATTCAAATGCATTAGGAAGCAAACTTGACCTTGACGTTAAGTAGGTCAAGGTCATCCTAGGATCATCATTTGAACAAACTTGGTAGGCCCCACATCCCCAATACTACATACCAAGTCTCAAGGTCACTGGCCTTCTGGTTCTGGAGAAGAAGATTTTTAAAAGGTTTTTACCATATATGGGCGTGGCGGTCATCTTTGTCATGTGACCAAAATATTTTGTATAAATTTTGGCTGACTTATCATAAGGTCTCTTCATATGAAATTTGAGCTCAATTGGGCCAATGGTTTGTGAGGAAACTATGTTTTAATATATTGATGGGACCACAATATGAGCGACCTTGGCTGAAAGGGCAAAGGTCAACCTTGACCTTTGAAACTTATTTATAGCCATTGTCTCATTAGTTTCAACATATCAAGTAAGAATTATCACTTTGGCTTTAACACTATTCAAAAAATCAACTTTTCAAAAAAATTCCCATTTAAATCTATTAGGAAACAAATTTGACCTTGACGTTAAGTAGGTCAAGGTCAACCTAGGATCATTGTTTGAACAAACTTGGTAGGCCACACATCCCTGATGCTACATACCAAGTCCCAAGGTCATCGGCCTTCTGGTTCTGGAGAAGAAGATTTTCAAAGGGTCTTTACCATATATGGGCATGGCGGCCATCTTGGTCATGTGACCAAGAACATTTGAACAAACTTTCGTTCCCCCATCCTAAGGAGTCTCCATATGAAATTTGAGTTCGATTGGCCCAGTGGTTTCAGAAGAGAAAATGTTTGAAAATGTTGACGGACGGACGGACGGACGGACGGACGGACGGACGGACGACGGACGCCAGAGTCACTGGTATACTAATAGCTCACCTCGGAGCCTTCGGCTCAGGTGAGCTAAAAATGTGAATGCAGAGCGCAGTAATTTTAAGCATTTTTTAAATAAATGCTTGAAGCGTTATACATTTTGTCTTTTCTTAAGAATTAACTTTGCTGTATTGTTGTCACTTGTTCAGTCACATGTATGCATAATTTTTTGCAATTTGTTGAAGCTATGGGCATATTTCTCTGTAAAAAATACAACCGCTACCAATGAATTGTCTTTTCCAGTAGTGTTTTCATCAGTTTAAAACTACACTGTTTCAGGTAGTGTCCGTAGATCACATATTGTGCATCTAGCATATTGCTGTATTAGAAGATTAATGAACATATTTCTGCTATTTTATATTTCAGTGAGTGGCACTGATTAAGAAAAGGTCTGCTTCTTCAGTTGTCTTTCAGCAGCACTTGTGATATGAGCGGCCAAAGTCTGTCCGTAGAACGTAGTGTCCGTAGATCACACTTTTCAATGTTAAAAAAATAACAGAATTTGTCATATTGGCCCATATTTTTAGATTGTATTTATTAATTTCAACCACAAATATAGTATGTAAATCAATATTTGGGTTTTATTTGTCTAACTTGTGAAAGAAAGAGGTACACATGGTTCTGAAACAATATGTCCTTTAGAACCTCTTCCATTCACACATAAGGTAAAACTTGCCCAAATACTGATTTACATACTATTAATTTGGTTGGAAGTAATAAATACAACATAAAAACATGGGCCATCATAACATGTTTTTGAAATTTTATGACATTAACAAGTGTGATCTACGGACACTACATTCTACGGACAGACTTTGGCCGCTCATATCAAAAGTGTTAGTGAAAGACAACTGAAAAAGCAGTGCATTTCTTAATCAGTGCCACCCTCTGAAATAGAAACTAGCAGAAACATGTTAATTAATCTTAAAGTACAGCAATCTGCTAGATGCAATGATGTGTGATCTACGGACACTACCACTGCCAAACAGTGCAGTTCTAAAGTAATGATAAAAATACTGGCAAAGACAATTCATCAGTGGTGGTTGAATTTGTTACAGGGAAACATGCCCATAGCTTCAATAAATTACAAAAAAATATGCATACTTGTGACTGACCAAGTGGCAACAGGCTCAGGGAAGCAGAGTTAATTCTTAAGAAAAACCAAAATGTATAACGCTTCAAGCATTTTTTATAAAAAGCTTAAACTTACTGCGCTTCCCCTACACATTTTTCATGTTCATTTTACATTAGCTCAGATGTGAAATTTAAGGTATCTTTTTTGAAAATTATATTTCCAACACACATATTTCAAATACAAATTTTCCAAATTTAACAAATTCAAAATGAAACAGCATAACATTGAAAAATGCCTAATTTTTAGGTGTATTTAGGATTGTATTTTTGCTATATTTAATCTAAACATAGTAATGTTATACATTTTCAGAAAGCTTGGAGCAAGCTCTAAACAGTGGTTTAAATTATTGTTTATTTCCTCTGACCAGGAAAATGTTTTAGGCATATAACACAAGCTAATTTTACCATATTTGTCATTTCCCTAACTGATATTTCTTTCATTATATTTATCCGGCAAATTTGAAAAATTTAGAGTCAATGTATTTTTTCAACTATTTGAAGGACCTGCTGTTTATTCCAAGCTAATTAACAGGAGGAACATTATATCTTTCACTTTCAAATTGCACTTTTTCATCTGTTACCAATTTTGTAGTGTCCGTAGAAAATATTGCACTCTTAAGACTGAACTTGATTTCTACACAACTTGACGGCAGAGGCTATGTTTAACTACTTTATTGTTAAAAATCGAAATCATGTGATAAGTTAAGAGGTTTATTTGTTCCTGAAAGCTCAATTCATTAAAAAATTTAATTTAGAAAGTTAACTAAATTTAAACATTGTCATAGCCTTGTTTCTTCTGTGCTAAAATTAAACAAAATCATTTTTGTAAATAAAATATTGAGTGGTATCCAAGGGCACCAATACTTGTGCGAAGTTCTGCATAGTATAATCATTGTTTTAAGCCAATAATTAAAAAGATACATTTATGTTATGCTTTAGTCTGTAGTGTCCGTAGATCTGCCACCTAAGATTGATTCAAATGCTGTAACTTTTTAATGAAAAGAACTTCAACAAAAACCTTCTATAATTAAATGCATAAGATATGAAGCTATGGAAAGAAAAAGCTTGTTTTGTGATTCCTGCGACTTCATTTTTGACCAAAAGTGACACAACTTGTCCCTATCTGATCTTGTTTTAGCCGCATAGCAAAACATTAGCTTGGTTAGAAAATAGGATTATATTGGTCAATTTTATCTTTTTATATTTATCAGAACATGTGATTTTCAAGAACAAATGTTGTCCTGAATGCATAGATAGGTAAAATTTCAAGAAAATGGATTGTCAAAATCACCAATTTTTAGACGATTTCAATGCAGTACAGCTTTTTTTACACTTTGAACATAAAAAGGTGCTACTAGAATTGTCTGAGGGACGTTACTCTTTAGTAATAATGGAATATAAATTAAAATTATACTGCTACTGGGATAGAAATAACCCACAGAAGTGTTTTGCAAGAAAGTGTTACACTCCTTAGTGGCTTTTATGGATGATATGAAGAAAATTAAGACCAAGATAAAAACTCACACTGTATGAATCTCTATTATGGGTCAAACACTTTTCATATGAGGCATATTAGCTCACAAAACATAACCTTGGAAAAGGTTATGAGGCTTGAATTGTCAAGTGTTACACTCCTTAGTTTAAAGGGTGCTCTACAACCAGTTCTGCTCATTCTATTATGAATGCTTATAAAGCACCTGTAATACTTGAAATAAAATGTATTAAGATTGGTCAGTGCTGCTGACCACATTATAGGTTATAATCTTTTCAAATATTCATGTCAAAATAATTCTGGGCAAAATCTCTACATTTTTACTGCACCTGAATTTCAGACTAGTCCTGTTGGACAATGCATAAAAAATAACATAGGTAATGATGAAAAGGCATGATTTTCCTATTTTCATTAAGTTGAAAGGAATGGGTAATCACAAAGTTGGCTGATAAGTATGGCAACATCCACAGATTTGTAAAATGCACAAGTGAAATATTGTAATGAAAAAAATGTCTCGCAAAAGGTGTTATGGTAAATGTTCTAAAATTTCGAACACTCTAAAATAACGAACACCTAAAATTATCGCCGGAAATAATTTTTAAAACATTCTAAAAAATCGAACATTGACCTTTTTGGGAAAAGTGAATTTCTAAAATTACGAACACAAAGTTATTTTCAGCGGAAAATCGATGTCCGTTTATCTGTTTGTCCCATCTGTGCTCGGTTTACTTTTAACGTACAGAGCGTGAGCGGTAGCGACATTTGAATGGTTCCATTCCACTTAAATGGGTAATCTGGTACACGACGTGCTTTTTCACATGCCGAGCATAAGACTATACTTTGTGTCTGCTTATTGTGCGATACATGCTTTCAGATAAGATCAAAGGCAAGAGCGCATTAAAAGCACGGACCTTCCTGCATGTAGTACGTGACAAAGTTCATGCATGTTATTGGTATAAGCTGTCCGGAAAAAAGTGCAGGCTACCTGCAGCGTGTTCAAATATTTTTAAAACCCTTCATTGGCGAATTTTTTGCCTATAAGAAGCATCCGATCAGCAATGGTCATTGCCATGGATTTCCTTTGTCAATATATTGTCACAGACATTAAACAGACATGCCTCGGGCAAGGATTAGGAGTTACAATTACCGCGAGAAAACGCACATCTAAGCTTGTGTTCACCATGAAGTACTTAGGTCATACGAGGTCACTGGTCATACGCTGCCTGGTCGTCAAAATTGAACATTTGCAAGAAACAGAAGATGTTGTTACTTTAAAAAAACCATGCAAACCACAGCGTTAAACAACTGAGAAAATTTGCTAAGTAAGTTTGCTTATACAAACTTATATACAAAAGGGCCTTTTTTCCAAGTGGTGGTTTCAGTCGTGAGACACAATATTAATCCATTCAACATAAAAGCGGTGATGCTTGACCATCAATGCTGTATTGAGAATGCACACTTGCGCAGGCTCGTCTGAGTCTTTGTCGCACGTTGTAAGTACCAAAATATCATGAGATTACATGTGCGGATCCAGGTCCGGACCCCCCCCCCTGAAAAATCACAAAATATAAGGTTTTCTAGCAATACATGTCTGGATCCGCTGAAAAATCGCAGCTGCGAAGCCAGCATTCAATGTTGGGCATTCATTGGCATGCCAGCGAAACGTCATTTAATGGCGTTTCGCTGGCGGGTCTATGATGGCCCGCTTAAAGTGCGACTTGGATCCTCCCTCCCCTCATCAACTTTAAAAACAAACGTTGTCAAAGTTGAATCCCCTCTGACAAAACTTTCTGGATCCGCGCATGAATTATGTCCGACGACAGTTTAATTTCAATCGAGCCGGTTCACACGCACTGCATGCATGCGCGGATCCAGAACATTTTGTCAGAGGGGGTAGTGAGAGAAGACCGAAATGCCACTAAAATGGACCACCATCAGCGAAACGCCATTGTCGATAATGGCCTACCATTGAATGCTGGCTTGGTAGCTTTGTGATGTTTAGGGGATCCGGATCAATATTGCTAGGAAACCCTATCAGGGGGGTCCGGACCCCCTGTCCCCCCTCTGGATCCGCCCATGGCATGCATCTGAAAGAAGGTAATTGTCTGAAATGTTCCTTTCAGCGTGTGGTGATCATCGGACGCAAAGTCGGACTAGATTATAACTCTTGGTATGCATGTTTGCCCCTGATCAGGCACGTTTGCAAACTTTGATAGCAGGTCGTAAAAGAAGAGAGACTGCACGGTGTTTGCACACGGATCTTTTGTTTTGGCTTGGTTTCTTAAAATATCGAAACACAATGTTTGGGTCAGTCAATCAATCTTGTCACAACTGCTTCCGATGAGGACCCAAAACTCAAACTTACACCGTGCGCATCGGCTTTTGGAAGGCAAAGTCGGACATTCCTCAGTATTAACGCTTTGCGTACTTTCTACCGCATGCACACATTTTTAAATTGACGAAACGTTCTATCCTGAATACCATATGGTCTGATCTGGATCCAAACCGTGTTTGCAAACGTAGAGAGAGAGAGAGAGAGAGAGCGGCTGGTGCAGGCACATCAAAGTAAACATTCCATCGGCGGAGAGAGAGAGAGAGAGAGAGAGAGAGAGATGTGTGTGTTCTTTTTGGATTTCGTCAGAATTTTTTTACTCTGGGAACTCGTCTACGTATTTCAAAGTTTGTGTAGATCTTTGCAAAAAATCTGATCCTACGAGATGTCTAGCGTTTTCAATTCTTGAGTACAACATTAACTCGAATTCGAAGTCGGCAGAGCGAGCGAAAGCGTTTTGGTTTTCTGAAGGAAGAACGAAATAGTGTAGTGATTCTGCGAGTGAACATAGGAGACCCGGCTTATCGAATAGTTTAAATCAATGGACTTTTATGACTTGTAAGTAAATTGAGTGACATAATATGCACGTGCCTGGCTCTGGACTTGGCGAATACCGCACGAGCTGGACATTTTACTCACTCAGTCCGCATGAATTTAGCGGTGGTTTTAATAAGATTAAAGAAAAGAAAAACGAGGAGATAGCACAGAATCATATCGCCGTGTTTTCAACACGTTTCTACCACATTTTGACATGCATATATACCGTTTATTTCTCATGATAAAGTCCACATTCTAAAATTACGAACACTGGCATTTTTTCATAAACATAATTTCTAAAATTACGAACAGCGGAAAAAATAATTATTTTTTAGTGTTCGTAATTTTAGAACATTTACCGTACACTCCTTAGTTTTTTAGCTAGTTTTACTGGCATAAAGTTTGTATTACTTGTTCGATTTTAATAAAATTTTGCATGATGAACACAGGGCCCATAATACATTTTTTTTGCTATGTTTGGTTCTTCAAATCTAGGCAAATGTGTGCATGGGATGCCATAAAGTGAAAAGCTTCATTATTTTTGAACATACCCATAAACGTCAATCTCTAAAAGCTCGTATACAAAAACCTAAGAGTATCTTTGTTGAACTTAATGTTAGATAATACTCGCATGAAACAGATGAACACAAATTTTAGAAGTTTTAAACCGCTAACGTTGCAAACAATGGCTGGCCACGCACTCAAAGTTGACGCCAATGATGCAACGTCAAATTGTTAGAGGATTTGTATGACGTTTTGCACGTTTGTGAGTTTGTACAACGGAATTGAGCATTGTATAGAACACTAGGAGTGTAGAAATCTCAAATAAACATTTTACGTCGAGTTTTGTCAGACCATTCCATATGTAAGCTTACATAGTGACATTGTTCGCGTTAGTGTAGCGTTAGGTGTTGCGTCACAACTGTCAAAGTTGTGGCGAAATAACAGGGTATCTACTGGCAAACAGAAAACATTTAAACGAGATTTTGGGGTCTTTCTGTGTACGCCCAAAATGCGAATAACGCAATTTTAAGGCTGACGTTACGTCATGTGTTAACAGAGTCATTGGAATTGAATTTTTTATGCGAAAACATTGCATTTGTCCTAAATAATAATTATAAATAATACAATTTTGCACACCTTTTGATAGGCCACAAATATGCGCATCTGAAGAGTGGTGCGTTTTCATTGGACATGAGTATAGAAAAGAAAAAAATTTAAGAAGATATTCAATTTTTGACTGGCTACCTACTTAAAAAATTCTATTGCTGTTCATGATTTTTTTTTTATCAGAATGGACTATCATATTTTTCCATTCTACAGATATTCAAAGTATAAGTCCTATAAATCAGGTGAGCTTTCTAGTGGAAAGTAAATATAAACGGTAAAACCATTAATTGTTTGTGAAACACTGTGCATTTTTGTTCAGTACCTCCAAATCATTTGTGCCATTATGGTAGAAGGCATCATGTGGAACATTTCTGTGAAACAATATTGAATTTGGAACAGTGGTCCAAGAGGAAATGCTGCAAAAAGACATATCTTATCTAGAGCTCTGGCAGACCTTTGTTCAGTAGAGGGGAACTATTTGTGCAATTTTGGTAAAATGCATAATGAGGAACAATTCTGTGAAATCATTCTGAATTTGGACCAGCGGATCAGGAGATGTCGTTTAAAGACATTTCTTATCTAGAGCTCTGGCTGCCCCTTCGTTAGGTGGAGCGGAACCATTTGTGCAATTTTGGTAGAATACATCAGAGGAATAATTCTGTGAAATAGTTTTGAATTTAGACCATTGGTTCAGGAGGAAATGTCATTTAAAAATATCATCTAGAGCTCTGGCAGCCCAAAATGTTCTGCAGAGAACCATATTTGGTGAGGGTAAATATTATACAATTATTGACTTATGTTGAGGTAGACATGGAGTGTTATTGATCAGTAAACGTCATATTGACCGACCCGGAGCGGAGGTCAATATGATTAAGTTTACTGTTCAATTACACTCCATGTCTACCGAAACATAAGTCAACAATTGATTTATTATATAAATGTATGTTGCATTTCCTGCCATTTTAGACCATTAAAACATTGACGTTACGGATGGATCACGCGTAATTACTTGACATTCTGACGTCACTTCCCATAAGCAATGTTCTGCCGAGGCCGCGATCCCGCTAGAATATTGCGGAAATTTCAGCAAAGTCGCGGCCGAAACACCCTAGTTGCGAATCTTGTCGCGGACAAATTTTGTTTAATAGCCAATCTAAATAAAGTGTTTTATTGGTCTGAAATTTGCATATTTTAAATCCATTGTTAAATCACAGAGTGAACTTGGAGTTTAATGTAGCTCACCAAAACGGCATTTAAACCTAATTATTATCCTTATAAAAAAATCACATTTCTTTTTTTGTTTTTTCAAAAGTATTGAGCATTTGCGAACTACTTTATGCATGTATAAAAAAGCGCATTACCTCCCTTACTATTGCTATATATATTAGCGTTATGCAGCATTTAGCTCCTATAAAAACAAGTACTAGCTTAGCGGAAAAGTTTCAGCATCGATGTGCCGTGGAGGTGGGTGGGGTATCGCGTTGTAGGGATCATGACCACTTATTACGCTGTGGGCAAACTGTGGCGCCCAGGTACCGCGTTCTAAAGGCGTTCCAGTGTATTTTCAGGAAAAAAGCTAATGTCTCACTGATTTTCAAAATGTCCCCTAATTTTCAGGGCTGTTGAGACATTTGTCCCCACGTCTTAGCAACCTTGGCAGAACGCTGCTGTAAGCCAGTCAATATATCCTCGTGTCGTGTGCTTCGCAACGTCACGTCCGGCAAACCATGCAATATGTAGTTTAATTGACTCGAGTGGATATGCATCTGGGCCAATCAGAAGATGTTTATTTATATATTATATAATAAGAGCTTTTGGTGACCTTGGTCAAATATCATTAAATTTCTTCGGAAGTGTGCCCCGATTTGCCATGGCGCCCCATAGACTGCGCATTCTCGTTTTATTTTAGGGTTGTAGTTTGTGAACCACGACATTTCAAGTCAAAATTGCATTTCAGGGAGTAATGTCTAGTCAGTATTTTTTTGCATTTTTGAAGTTGTATTTGGATTAAAACTTGGAAAAAAGACTGGAAAATAATTGTGTCAAAGTCTGCACCCAGATACGTATCGAATCAAAGCTTTAGTGTATCATTGCAGCTCTAGTAACTTATCAATTTGTGAAAACAGACAACCAACATCATATGATCACAAAAGCTCACCTTGAGCCAAGGGCTCAGGTGAGATTTAACAAATACCAATCTATCCTCAAACAGCATGATTTTTGAGAGATAAATATTCTCTTTCTGAACTCACCACTGTACATACATTGCTTACTTCATTTTCCTGCTCCCCAGCCTTGACAGTTTCTTTAGTATCTATCTCTAGTTTTACATCAGGTTCACTCATATTGCTGAATTCACTAGCTGAATCTTGCCAGATAGGGCTGTGCAATGAATCCCCAACTTCTCCCCTGTAAAATTCAAAATTTATTTTGTTAGATTACATGGGTTTTTTTCTCAGCACAGGGAATTGAACACGATTTGGAATTTTTGAGGCTGTTTAACAATAGGGCCAAGAGCCCATAAATTGCTCACCTGTGTTTTGTTTTAAAGCTTACATATAGGTATCTGTTGAAAGCTGGCCATGTCCCTGGTGACTCCTGGGGTGCGGCCAATTTGGCCCCAGGGGCATAATTCGATCAAACTTGGTAGAGGTCCACAGGTCATGCTACATACCAAATATCAAGGCTCTAGGCATTCTGGTTTCAGACAAGAAAATTTTACCATGTTTTACCATAAACCTATTTAAAACATGTGACCCCAAGGGGCGGGGCAATTTTTGGCCCAGGGGGATAGTTTGAACACACATGGTAGAGGTCCATTAGGTGATGCAACATACCAAATATCAAGGCTCTATACCTTATGGTTTCAGACAATATTTTCCATGTTTTTCCCTATAAAAGCCTGTGTGAAACATGTGACCCCTGTGGCAGGGCCATTTTTTGCCCCAAGGGTATAATTTGAACAAACTTGGTAGAGGTCCACTAGGTGTACTACATACCACATATCAAAGCTGTAGGCCTTGTGGTTTCAGAGATTTTTTTAGTTTTCATCTTGAAAATCTATTTTAGCCTGTGTGACCTAATTATGCATTTGCCTAAACCATTCGAACAATTTTTAAAGAGGGCCATATAAGGATCATTCCTACCAAGCTTAGTCAAAATCCAGCCAGTAGTTTAGAAGATGTCATTTGAAGCAATTGTTGACGACAGAAGACTACGCACGACAGACATCCAACGATCACAATAGCTCATCATGAGCCAATGGCTTATGTGAGCTAGTTAATATAAAATTGGGGAAAACTCTTGACTGTATAACCAGGGCCTTTTCTCCCTATCACCAGGATCCGATATTAGGCCCCATTCCCAATCCAAAATATCCTCCTTTTTACCCCAATTTAAAAAAATCCCAATCTGAAGGTTACAATCTCTTACGGGTTCGATAGATAGCCCCAGAATTACTCTCTAAGCTGCGCTGTTAAAGACAGACCTTGATAGCATTTCAGCACACTTGGATGTTTTTATGCGCTATTTACACCGAAATATCATCTGTATTCATGGTTCGAAATTGTCACACAATAGTTAATATTATTTAGCAGTTAACACTTCTAAAAATTCCCCAAATGCTGCGTATTTTTCCCCAATTCAAGCCAGGGGCCTTTTCCCAAAATAGCTGGAAAATGGCCTGATAAGCTAAACAGAAGACCTGTCTGTGGCAAACATTCAAGGAAATGCCGAAACAAAATCGTAAAAAACTGCAATTTTCGCAATTTTAAAGCAAGTTAAATCAATTTAAGTGCAAATTGTGGCGCTTCACCCTAGACGAGGTATGATAACAGATAATAATCGTTCCAGCGATGCAAAATATGCTATTTTGAGGTCTTAAATTGCAATAAGGAAAACAGTACTTACAAAAGAAAGAGGACCCTAGGGCCCTGGATTGCTTACCTGAATCTTGGCACTTTAAGAGATAATGTATTGGCATGTGGCTAGAGACATTTAAAGATATTTCTATTTTTAGCTCTGGTGGCAATGTTGTTTAGCCGAGCTAAACATTCTGATCAAATTTGGTTGAGGGCATCATGAGGAACAATTCTGTAGAAAATAGTTAATTTATGAATTTGGACAAATGGTTCAAATGTTGTTTAAAGACATTTCTTATCTAGAGCTCTGTTGGCTCCTAACCCGGATTTGTGCAATTTTAGTAGAGGGTGTCATTCGGAATAATCCTGTGAAATTATTCTGAATTTGGACCAGTGGTTCAGGAGATCTCGTTTAAAGACATTTCTCATCTAAATCTCTGGCTGCCCCTTTGATCCACATAGAGGAACAATTTGTGCAATTTTGGTGATGGGCATTATGAAGAACAATTCTGTGAAATTATTTTGAATTTAGACAAGTGGTTCAGGAGATATCATTTAAAGACATCTCTTATCTAGAGCCCGGCCCCTTTGTTCAGCGGAACAGAACCATTTGTGCAATTTTAGTAGAGGGTATTATGGGGAACAATTCTGTGAAATTATTTTGAACTGTGCCAGTGGTTCAGCAGATGTTGTTTGAAAGATTTCTTATCTGGAGCTTTGGCGGCCCTCCCAGGGTTGGCATAAAACCCGGCGGGTTATATGGGTATTATGAGGGCTGGTTTTTGGGGTTTTATGTGGGTTTTAAAAATCTGAAAGTTTAACATTAAGATAATGAATCATAACTCCCACAACCAGCTTCAGTCACATTACAGTTTTTCCAAACCAAATATCTATGTGTCTTGATCCACATCTGAATTAAGGGTGAGGTTGGCGCCGTTGGGCCGGTTTAGGCCCTCCAGTAAAATATTTTACTGACCGTTCCAGGGCGGTACTTCTTTTGTGGATCTTTTATGTTTTTGTTCTGTCTTGTGTTTGCTATGTTTTGTGCGCGTCTGTTTATATGTGCTTTGTGGTCACCTGCTGGGAAAGGGCTGACCTCTTGGCTCTCGTTTGTGGTGTCTTCTGTGAGTTTGTCACTTTCCCATTGGTATCCTGGGTCAGGTGTGGTACTTGATTGTATCGATTCCTGATCTTTGCACCATTACTTACTTTCTGTGCAAGATTAAAGCTGTTTGCATTTCGGTCTGCATCTTTTGATGGTATTACTTTGTGGTAAAATTTTAGGCTGATTACAAAAAACTGTGGGGATATCCCAAAAGTTATAAAAATAACAGTAGTATTGTTTGACTGTGATTCACACCTTTGGGGCAGTAATTGAGCAATTATCCTTGACTATTGAAATTATGGTCAAATGCAGTCATGCTGGACCTAGTAACAAAAGTGTGAGTATATTGTAATGCAGTTTTATTGGGAAATGGGAACTTATTCACACTCTGGAATAGAATAACATGTGTACATACATGATACATAAAGTTTATTCAGGCTTAAGCATAAAACATCTAATCACCAATCAAAGTTAGCTTTGAAATTTTCATTTACTGCCAATATTGTCAAGCAATGATTTGTTTTTATTATTGAAAGTAAGTAATGGTGCAAAGATCAGGAATCGATACAATCAAGTACCACACCTGACCCAGGATACCAATGGGAAAGTGACAAACTCACAGAAGACACCACAAACGAGAGCCAAGAGGTCAGCCCTTTCCCAGCAGGTGACCACAAAGCACATATAAACAGACGCGCACAAAACAAAGCAAACACAAGACAGAACAAAAACATAAAAGATCCACAAAAGAAGTACCGCCTTGGAACAGTCAGTAAAATATTTTACTGGAGGGCTTAAACAGGTTTAACGGCGCCAACCTCACCCTTAATTCAGATGTGGATCAAGACACATAGATATTTGGTTTGCATGAAAGACCCCTAACTTATCAATGCATCATCTCCTAAAACATATAAATCAAGATATAACAAGGAGATAAAGCAAGGATAAGGACTCAACAGTAAATTAAACTGAATACCGGAGCAAAAGAAATCCAACAGGTAAACCCCGGAAGCCCAAGGTATTTTTTTCAGGGGAAAGATGACATTAGAAGACAATTATAATCCAGATAATAGACAAGATAATAATAGATATAGTTGAAAACTGTCTTGTCTGTATCTTGAAAATACATGTAATCTACTTTTAAATGTCAATGTTGATACTCATATTTTAATGAATATCTCAATATCACCATTTAAACTGATTAAAATATGGCTATATAGAATCATTTCTACACTTTATATCTATTATTAGACTGAAAACCGAGAATTTATAAGACCAAAAATTCATAAAACCTGCATATTGCCCAGAGTGGGTAATATGACCTTATTGCCCAGCCTGGGTAAACCCGCGTTTTATGGGGTGGGTTTACCCGGGTGGGTAATATCGTGCCAACCTTGGGCCCTCCTGTTCGGTAGAGTTAGGGCTGGCTAATTGAAGCCAAAATGCTAATCAATAATCGGTTCTTGCATTTCGATATATAACCGATTAGTAATCGCTCAAAGTTGACAGAGGGTCTCCGAACGTTTTGACAACTCTTGCATGGTCAATGACATTGATTTCCCCATCATTTCGCAAAACAACACTAAGTAGAACGTGTTATATAATCAAAAGATAATATGCTATAAATAAAAAGTGGCACCTTTTCTCAAAACAAGTCGTCATCCACTCTGTGGGAAGAAAAATTACTTGCTAATTGGCAAAGTCGCGGTCGGTAATTTCACTCGCAGTAGGCCATTGTTGTTGTCAATTTCATGTTGATTGACGTCATACAAAAGGAAGTCAATTATGCATGGCACATACACCTTTGTGTAAAATAAGACCCACTGTAAACGTCCGTAAAATTGAAAGCTTCTAAATTCGAATTTAACCGCGGAAAAAACAACTTTCATGCTAGAATATTCATTTAATGAATATTACGTGATTTTGTACTAATTTAAAACCGACAGAGAAGCTCAAGAATAACTTTTCTAACAATCAGTTGTTGAGTTAGCTGGCAGAGAACATCGTTTTACTACTTAGTTACAGCAATTTATACACATCTACTGTTTACAACAATGCACTTCCGGTCTTAACAAAAAATAACACGATGCCATTACGCTTGGTTTTTAATTGAATAACTAAACAGAACATCCATTAAAAGTAACCGATTTTTGAATTTTCATATCGGTAATCGTTTTTCTTTTGTATATCGACTGATTAACCTATATTTTGATTAATCGTGCCAGCCCTAGGTAGAGTGGAGCCATTTAAGCAATTTTGAATGAGGGCATTATATAGACATTCATGTGAAGTTAAAGTTATATGAATTTGGACCAGTTGTTCAGGAGATGTCTTTTAAAGAAAAAGTTTACGGACGGAGGCACGACCGACAAAGACCGATCACAATAGCTAACGTTGAGCCTTTGGCTCAGGTGAGCTAAAAATGTCTTCGAAGCTCTGAAAAAATATTCTTGAAATGCTTACAAAATAGGAGGTGCACATCTTCAATGTGTGGACAAACACCCCAAAAATGAAAACAATATTCGTGCAATGTGCACAAAATAGTAGGTGCACATCTTCAATGTGTGAACAATCATTATGCAAAGTTTGAATAAAAGAAATGAAAACTGAACATTGGAGTTACAGTACAGATTACACAAACCAGACACCATCTAAGCATTTTTGATGGAAAAATGTCTACTTTCAATACCCCTCAAAAATAAGAAAATATTCATGAAATGTGTATAAAATAAAAGGTGCATATCTTCAATATGCAGGGCTTCCGTTAGGCGGGCGTACGCCGTATATTACGTCCAAAAATCGGCTGTGTACGCCGAAATTACACATCAGACGTACCACGGACTTCTGCAAATTCCTTAGTACGGCCAAAGATAGATATTGAGACGTCCTGTCTGCAGAAAAAAACCCGCCCACATTTACCAGATTACGTGATTTATGTCCCGCCTTCATATTGGAAACTCATTTCTTTTGTTTATTGACCACGCTAGGACGTCCCACTTGACTGATTTCAAGAGTTTTATTGACAGCCAGTGTCACGTGTAGGCTTCAGTCAGACGCGTAATTATTAAAGTGTGTCATCCAACAGGTGTGAAAACATCTTGACAACGGCCTTAGAAACCATTCCCGCGAGACGGACATCCAATCCCTGAGCAGTAAAGCAAACGGCCAATCAGTATCCGTTATGTTTGACAGTTGAGAAATCTTTGAAATACAGAAGGTGCCGACGTGACACTTTGCACGCTGTGGAATAAAATTTATAAACTCTACACGTCTGCCTCGTAATTGTTTTGTTGAGCCTGCGCATGCGATAATTTAGTACTTCAACGCTCCTTCTACACAGGCACTACACCAACGAACATAAAATATATTAAAAACGAATGTCATGTTGTTTTTTTGTTGTTGCAATTTTTTGGCTGTACAAGTACAAGCTTTTAAAAAATAGTTGTTAAACAAACAAGTACAAGCTTTTAAAATGATAATTGCTACACAACACTCCCAAACAAATTCTATCTATCTACCCATCCATATCTATCTATCTATCCATCCATGGGCAAGTTTTTAAAAAATGTGACCGTTCAATTTTTTTATCCCCATGCTCTTAATATGGAATATTTTTATTTAACTTTATCCCTCAAAGGTGTGTTTTGATACCCATTTATTTGTTGCCAAATTTGAAATAAATCAAATGACAAATAAAAAAGATATGTCATTAAAACCACCCAAAAATGTCAGGAGTGTAACGCTTTTTGTGTGACATTTTTTCACCATGTGAATGTTCTAAGGATCATATTAGTAAACATAGTGATATTACACCAGTTTAAGCTTTTGTATATCATAAATTGACATGTTGTAGATAAAATATATAAAGCAGGGCTCTTTATATAATCTACCTATTGATATAACATGTCATTTTGGAGACATACCCTTCAAAATTTACATGAGGTAAAAAAACAATGCTTCTTCCAATATTAACTGCTACAAGTTGACTATACAAGCTACATATATGTAACTTGGTCACAGCACAAACAGACATGTGCAACATCAACTGAAGCTAGGATTTTGATCCTAACTTCACTTCACATGGGTAGGAGTTTCTTCAAATTTAACAACCCACTGATGTCAGGAGTGTAACACATTGTGTTTACCTTCTCACCATCTTTCTGTATGCTGCCAAATACCTATATTTTTCTGATTTCCAGGAACACATCCCCACTCCAGATAATCAGCAAAATTTACTTGCTGCATCAGAGGATTGAATTTTCTCACAGAGCCTGATTTATGATGTCAGGAGTGTAACACCTGTCATTTTGTTGCATGTTCTTCAGTGTAGGTGATGAAATACATGATTTTAGCTCAAAGCAACCAAATATTATGATAATGCAGACATTGTCCTAGCAGTGGAAACTTGTTTCTTTTCTTCTATAACAAAAAATGCCAGTATTTTTTTGTAAAAAAGCCAATTTTTAATATAATAGCCATTTTGTAGGTATAAAAACTATGCATAAATAGAAAGATAGTGGTCATTGTTTTTTTTTCACCATGAGATTATTCCTTTGCCTTACAAATGAAACCATCAAATAATGATAAAAACTTCTTAATAATGTATTTACATGTTGATAATGATAATGTATACAAATTGTTACACTCCTGACATTTTTATATGTAATAGAGATATATCTTTACTAACCCTTCTAATCTAAGAGGCCTTTCAATGAATTACCTTAGCATCAATTAGAAATAGGAAAGCCAGTTATAAAACTTTCTTGTATCAGGAAATCAATTAGAAAACTTAAAGTGGTAGGGGATTTTCTCGGCTTAAGACCAAGGAACCAAGAAATCCGCTTCAGAAAGAGTAAAGAAGTATATAGGGAAAAGGTAAAAACTAATCTAGTTGAGATGACAAAATAGAAAATATCATCATATGAGACTGACTGTCATGTAAGTGATGAGAAAAGTTCATGGATCAAGATAAAAACTTCTGTCTTTCATGTCAGGAGTGTAACAACTTTCAATTTTGTTCATTTGATAGTTCGAAGTCTGTTTTAGTTTGTTAAAATCCTTTAGCAGTATTTTTTTAAAAATATTTTAAACTAAAAGTGTACAAAATGTTCTATTAAAGTAGTAGGAAGGCTCTACATTTTGATTGAATATTCTATCAAGATAAGCTTTTTAGTGCTGATGATCTTGAGTATTTCAAGATAAACAGCAGTTAAGTTATCAACTTTCATCAAAAGCACTATATAATGCTGTGAAAAATAGTATACCATCACAGTATTTGTTACCAAAATGAGCCTGATATTTCAGAAATATATAGTATGTATGAAATACAAACTGTCTATATCGACATACTTGAACCGGTCAGGGGTGTAACAATTCAGATAGTTTTATACTTGTGTTACTTCAGACTGCTTTTTCTGAAGTTTATTGTTCATTTTTGGTCTTTTAAAGCAGTTCATAAACAAAATTTTACAGCATTTAAATCATGCTGTTGTCAACTTATTTTCTCATAATAGCTGAAGAATAATAGGTGAATTCTTCGTCTGGTAAATATTTTCTTAACCAACCATTAAAAATGGCTTTAATAGTTGTAACCACCACCTGTATGTCATCTGAGTGTCATATGAAAACCCCCAAATCATATGAGATCATTTTAAGCAGTTGCTTGGAAACAGAAGAAATGATATTTTATCTTTGAAATAAATAAATAGCAATGAATGTCAGGAGTGTAACATTTTCATTCATAACACAGTGTTTTTATAATGTCCAGCATTAGAAAGCTAGACATCCAGACCCAAAAAGGCTAATGTTTTCTTCTTCTATAGATCCTAAGGTCTGCAAATCAATGAGTTTTCTTTTAATGTGGGCTTTAATATCAAAGATTTAAAAACTTTAAGCTCTAGGTGCTGGAAAATCCCTGCCAAATTTTATAAAAAGTATCATTAATTTCACAAACATGATTAAAACACGGCAGTTTTGATGCCAAACATGGTTTATAATATCCATTTCATTATATTAGGTCAAAATTTCAGGACTTAATCATTTACTTGATGTTTTTATGACCTTGAATAGAAAAGATAAATTTTGGTAAAAATTCTCTTAATAATCTTAATCAAGAGGTTGATAAAAGAAAACTATAAATACTATATACAAAAAACTTAAAATTTGTCAAAATTCAGGATATAAGGAAACTTATGTTACAAAAAAGAAAGCTCTGACATAATGTTTATTTTTTAACCCCAATGTCACACTTTGGTCACATTTTTTTTAAACTTGCCCCCATCCATCCATCCATCCATCCATCCATCTATCTATCTATCTATCTATCTATCTATCTATCTATCTATCTATCTATCTATCTATCTATCTATCTATCTATCTCAGGCTCAGCATGGTGCAGGTTATAGCTATATTGATGAAAATCCTATGCTCAGCTGACCATACTGCAGTCCAAGACCAGACAACATGGGCATCAAAAATAGTGAGTATGATCAGAAAATATCACAAACTGCAGACAAACCCATGGCATCGGGAGGAAGAGCCACACAACAACCACAAGACACCAGGAAGACAAGCAAATTAAGCAAAGCAACCAGCTCTCTCTTCCCTATCTAGGCTGATTACATGACAATTCAGGAATTACCAGACATCCCCTCTGTAGCATTATAAGCAATTAAAAATAAAAATGCATTGTAAGGAACAAAGAAGAATTATCTCTGAAATAATGTTTATTTTTCAAAGCAAGTTTGACAATCCGCCATACCGCGACCGTATCACAGAAAAAAGTGGGACTTCCAAAAAAATTCATTGGGACTTCCAAATTTCAAAGGTAGGAAGTCTGGACTTCCTGGATTTGAAAGTTAATGGAAGCCCTGGATTTGAACAATTATTATGCAACGTTTGTATAAAAAGAAATGAAAACTTTTGAAATTACAGATTACGCAAACTAGGCACCCCAAAAGTGTTGCGGACGGACGTCAAAGATGGATGGAGTGGACCATCACTAGACCTGCTTTGGCTAAATCGACGCAGATAAAATCTACAACAGGATTCAACTGAACAATCAACAGGTGCATAACGAAACGCCCTGACTGGTTTGCTATATCTATTGAATATTTACATTGTAAAACGACCAATCAGTAAAATATATTTCAAAACATTTACTGCAAATTTTGTATAATGCCTATTCGAAATTTGCTTAACTGGGCCGCAACATCTCGGATCTGGATATATTTGCAATTTTTCAGGTATAATCCCAGGGTCACTGCCAAACTTTGTCCCTGCACAGAGGGGTGTAAAATTTCCAAATAAGTTACTCGCCCTTCATGTCCCAATTTTTCTCCAAGATGCTGTAAAATTGAAAAGTACTACACAAATTGTCAAAACTTTTACTCGCCCTGCACATGTGCATAACATTTTACTTGCAAATGCAAGCGGGCGAGTGGAATTTTACACCCCTGAGAGATAAATAAAATCAGAAATCAAAGTACTTGTAGTATCTCTTACCTCATCAGGTTCTAGCTAAATGCTTTTCTTCATGTTTTTCTGCATCAGCCTGCACGTCCATTGATAATTCAATGAGACATACATATGGGAAAATTCATCTGAAAGATAAAAATATGATGGTCATTTTAATAATATCAGGAATTTTCCAAGGTCAAATCTGGGGCCAGTGATTTGGAAGCTACCTTTTCCTGAACATATGAAAATATTTCATAAAAATTGGGAAAATAAGTGCTAAAATACATGAAATTGGGAAAATAAAGGCCATTTTTGGATTGGGAATGACTCCCACATACCGCGGTAAAAATGGCAAAATAAAATCACTGGGGGCCGAATATCTACCCCTTCCCAATTAAAAACAAATAGCCCAATGGGCATCGAATCGCTCACCTGGGTTTGGAGACACCATAATTTATGATGCTCAAAGGCAGGTATTAACTGAACTTGAAACAGTGATCAGGAATATATTCAAACACTCAAGATATTATGCCAATTCTGGTAAGATGCAAGTATTAAAAAGATCTGAATAAAACTTGCGGAGGAAACCGTGTGAAACTATATTTTTCAGATGCTCAAGGCCAGATAACTCCGTAGTCAGTGATGAGATCTGACCAAAATTCAAGCTCACCCGTGCTTTTATGTATGTCCTGGCTACCTACAAGAATGAAGATCAAATTTATGAAAAATGAATGAATTAGAATGGTCAAAACATTGTAGAGCTATACATAGCTCCAGATAAGGCTGCGTTTTGCGTATTTACGCAATTTCGTGGAACTGAGAACGCAATTAAATTCATTACTGTGCGTACAAAAACGCAATAAATGTCCTTGATACTCAATTGCGAACTTTTTCGTAACTTATGACGCTATAGTTTTCAATTTGCAATAGTCGTTTTTTGCATCACAAGCTTTTGTTGGGTACAAATTTCTACACGGCGTTGCGCCGAATCTAGTTAATTAAATGGTAAACCAGTCCAGGAACATTCTTATTGCTGTGTAGCTATACCCAATATTTACACGATTACGACATTCGTCTCGCTTTACAATAACAATGGCGTAACGTGAGCGAAAAAGCCTTAGAGCAAATGAATAATATCATGTCGTAACTGAGGGTCTGGATGAGGGGGTCTGGTATTCACTATTCATTAAAAATTTAGCCCATTATTCATCTCATTAAAATTTTGGGTTATTCATTAAAATAAGACCAATTATTCATTATAAGTAAGAAAGGTGGCAAAGAAATCTGATTATTCACTATTCATTAATTTTTTCTTCAAGTCATTAAAAAAACAGGATTATTCATTATTTTTTAGGCTCAAATTATTCACTATTCATTATTTTTCTGGCTCATTATTCACTATTCATTATAAAAAAGGGCCATTATACCCCATCTAGACTCTCGAAACTAACTCTAATACTGCGCTGGTGGTTCGAAGAATCAAAGATGAATTGATAGATACGTTGCGATCTCAGATACACTAATATTGCAAGTGTGCTTTCTGAAAGTGAAACCGAAAGTAAACAAATAAGTCAGGAGAAACAAGGCCCGGTTTCATTACTTATTTGCTATCAGATAGATAACCAATACAAAAAATTGAAATACCCAATTCAAAATTTGAAATACCCAATTAAGCCAAAAAGAGGTGGGTAAATACCCAATTGCCTCCAATCCTTATCTGGAGCTATGGCTATATTCTAGACACTCAAGAGCAGCTAACTATAGTTGCTGGTCAAGTGTGGCCGAAAATCAAACTCATTTAAGCTTTTATAGTTGTCCTTGATACATGCAAGAATGATGAAGATACACCCAGAATTGACAGCATTAGAATGCTCACAACATTTCTCCCATTATAGGTCTATGGAGATTTTTCCAGACATTCAAGGGCAGCTAACTCCATAGACCCATGTTCGATCTTGCTGAATTTCAAACCCATCCAAGCCTTTATAGAGCTGTCCTTGTAACCTGCAAGAATGAATAAGATCCAATCAGAGTTCTAACTAGGATTTTGAAAAAAAGATTCATAGAATCCATCCCTGGAAAAAGTTGGAGTCAAAATTGAAAAATTGGAGTTTGACCTGGAAAAGTTGGAGTTTTTAGTTTTAGCCGAAATATGAAAAGTTTTATTTACGTATGTAGTCTTTTATCCTGCAAAATGGCAATTTCAGAATCCTTGTGAGGACTAGCTGTGAACAAAAAAAATTTTAGACCAAAAATAAAAGTTTGTATCAGGCTACCCTAAATCTCCCTCTTCGCCAACCCCTACACAATATTTTTTAAACATTGTTGGGGATTTCAAAGGGGTTTGGCTATATTGTTTCCCATCTTCTCCATCAAAATAAAAATATTTTCATATTTTAAAATTTCATGTATCATGAAACACATATTTTTATGTTTGGTCTTAAAATGAAAAGCTTATACTATTGATACATGTAGTTGTTTTATTCATTTACAAGCAGACAGACAGACAAACGGACAGACAGATATATCTTTTGCAGGACAAGTTCAATCATTTAATTATTTGCACGCAACTAGTGCTTTTTTGCGCACCTGGTCTACGGCGATTCTTCCAAAATTAAGATGATTATTTTGATTTCCTACCTACGTGCGAGACGATTTCATTGCTTTAAAATGAACGGGTGTTCTTGCTGAAAATCATTTGTTTGCATTTAATACCCTATGAATAGTTTATTCGGTGGAAAAAAACACCGATAATTGATTGCATCACTCATTTGTTGCTATTATAAATGACGCTTCATTCAGAAAGTTGCCTTATCTGACGTTATCCTATTTGGTTTACCGATGTCTTCAGCAAATCTTATAATATTTTTATTTTATCAACCATCTCTGGAACTCGAGCTGTGGAAGCAATTTCATGTGTTCAAAAAAGTAAAAAACATTTTAAGATTTGATCGAGACAGACAGTCACGAATGCGCGACAATCATTTGTCTTTACACACACTCGGAAAAGTTAAAACCAATCGACCACGTGCTTCTCAAATTTGCATAGGCGTAATTATTGTCCTGTCAATAAAGACACAGTCGCTGTGCGACGTTCTGATTGGCCGAGAGCTAAATGAGATCACGCCTACTGTTAATGGACGACTGGACATTTTATGACAAACCCTGGGGCATCAGATTAGCGGCGATCTTCTGTGGCGGAAGCCAAATTTGGACTCCTGCTGTCGTCTTCAGGTGTTTTTAAGGAGTTTGACTCGTCAGCAGAAAAAAAAAATTGGCGTAAATTAGAATCCCCAGCAGGAAAAGTACGCGTACAAAACCAAAAGTTGGCGCAAAAATACGCCTGATTTGGCGTTTCCGAGATATCTGTCCAATCAAAAATGAAGGTGCTCGAGTGCTCACAACATTATATTCATTTTTCAAACGCTCAAGGGCAGCTAACTTGGTAGTTGGTGATGCGATCTGGCAGAAATTCAAACTCATGCTTTTATAGTTGTCATTGTTACCTGCAAGAATGATGAAGATTCATTCAAAACTGAAAGCACTGGACTGCTCACAACATTTCTCCCACTATAAGTCTATGGAGATTTTTTCAGACATTCAAGGGCAGCTAGCTCCGTCAGGGCTCTACGTTAACTTTTTAATCCACTAGCCTGGCCGGACAAGTACCTTGAGAAATTTACTAGCCCTGACCTAAATGTAGTTTCTGGGATGAAAAAACATTGTGACAGTCACAAAAAAAAATAGAATGCATGTGCAAGCTTGTTAACGCTGTGCTACATTTTGAAAGTGTTTTCATTTATGTTTTTATAACTAGCCCGGTTGGGCCACCAGGACCCAAAATTGACTAGCCCTGACCATAATTCTACTAGTACAGGTACTATAGGAACATGCTTACTAGTGTTGTTCGATTATTGGATTTTTCATAATCGATCATCGAAAATAATCGGTCAGAAGGTTTCGATTGATGATCCATTATAATCGAAAGCTATCAAATGAGCCAGTGCATGAGATTTCCAACAATGTGGTATGTGCAATCAGCAAAGCCTCAGATCAGCCTGTGCATACGCAGTCTGATCAGAGCCTTTGCTAGTCGCTTGAATATTCTACGAGTGTAAAGCTACTGCCCGAACACCATTTGGAGTTTCTAAGCCTAAAAGGAGGCTGCAGAGACTCGTCCGAGTCTACACATGTCAAAATGCCACATTGTTGGAAATCTCATGTCACAGCTCAAATGTAAGCGAAACACAGGTTCAATCCCAAAGAATGTCTATCCTTGTACTGCTTTATAAAAATATTAAGGGTCAGTTTCATGCTGTTTTATGAACAAGACCTTACCACAACAGGTCCTGATAGCAAACTAAATTGAACAACCATTGGCATTAAAAGCCTTTATGCACTAATGCAGTCTTCTTTCTGGATTGAATCAATAAACTTGGGAAGGTCCATTGTATACATCAATGAGTCACAGGTTATTATTTCGAAATAAAATTGCATTTCTTTCTCTCTGAAGATTGTTTTTTGTCTGAGCAAACAATGTAGACCCTGATGAAATGCTGCATTCTAAGGCATTTCATCTAGGTCTTCACTTCACAGCACACATTTAGGACAATGTGCAAAAGGTTAAGGTGTCCACTTGCCATAATTACATGTACAGTTTTTATCTTTAACCTTGCATTTTCTTGTAGCAAAGTGGCAAATTTAGAATAGCAGCTTACAATAGAATCAGGTGTGAATATTTTCGATTATAATCGATTATTACCAAACACAATCGATTAGTAGAATCGAAATCAATTTTCGATTGATCATCGATTATAATCGATCATCGATACAACACTAATGCTTACTGTAGAGCCCTGTCCGTAGACCCAGGTCAGATCTTGCCGAATTTCGAAACCCATCCAAGCTTTTATAGCTGTCCTTGTTACATGCAAGAATGATTAAGATCCGATCAAAAATGGAAGGTGCTAGAATGCTCACAACATTATACATTAATTTTTTAAATGCTCAAGGGCAGCTAACTCAGTAGCTGATGAGATTTGGCAGAAATTACAACTCATTCAAGCTTTTATGGTTGTCCTTGTTACCTGCAAGAATGATGAAGATTCATTCAAAAATGAAAGCACTAAGAGTGCTCACATTTCTCCCATTGTAAGTCTATGGGCGTTTTTTCAGGCGTTCAAGAGCAGCTAACTGCTTAAACCCAGGTCGTATCCAGGCCTGGGGCCAAATACTTTGAAATTCAAATACATTACAATTACTTTTGACTTATCAGTGATTACAATTACATTACAATTACAGGACCTGTAGAAATGTAATGATTACATAAAGGGTTTTAATGTCAATGGCTGTTCAATTTAGATTGCTGTCAGGACCTGTTGTGGTAAGGTACTCTTCATAAAACAGCATGAAACTGACACTTAATATTTTCATAAAGCAGTTCAATGATAGACATTCTTTGGGATGGAAGTATCATGGAACCTGTGTTTCCTTTACATTTGATAACTTTCGATTATAAATGATCATCAATCGAAACCTTCTGGCTGATTAATTTCGATGATTGATTTAATATGAAAAGTCCAATAATCAAACAACACTAGTATTCGGTACGTTCTTATTTTCAACGCTATCTGTAATAGGGGAAAATGGCCCGTAATTCACGTCTATACAGATGCTATAGATCTTTGTTTGTTTGGTCATTAGCGTCACACTGTATTAATCTAAACATGATCTGGAGCACTGTATTTGACTTGTCTCTTCTCAATTTTCAAGGGCTCAGAGTTGAATAGAATAGATCAGAATAGAATAGAACTACATGCTGTCATCATTTCTCACAATGAAATAAAAAGACATTGCTGCGATATACGCCAACTTTAAATTACGTTGTAGAGCTAGCCAACTGTCCGATGCAAGATTAATTTTTCGCAGTTCTTAGAATCTTAGTCAATAGTGGAAAACAAATTCAATGATACGGCACATGCTTTACCACAACTTTTATTAAACTTCTGGGAAAAGAAACCACAGTTATCTAATGCGCCACCTAGCAGCATTAGTTGGGAGGTACTAGCTTCTGTCTTATGTGGCAACAAACCACACAAAAAGAATCTAATGAAAGAGTAACTTCCTACAACATATTCCCATTGTTGAATGTTTGTGGGTTTTATAGGCTGATTTTTGATATATTGCCAATCGTTTGATATTTCACAATATGATTTTCCCGGTATGTAATACTCATTTGAGGGTGTATGCCGTATAAAGAGATAGATTATATCCTGCTGTTAAAAAAATCCAGGTGCTCAGAGTTTTCACCTCACAAATGAGACAATATCCCGGGGGCTGTGATGTCAGCCCGACCTTATGAAAAACCAGAGCCAATCCTAAAGGGTTTCATTAACTTTTTTGATATCCAGTTTTTTTTGTTTGTTTGATTCTTTACGTCCCATCAACAATCTTTCAGTTAAACAGGGACGGGTCTTCCTGGGTTGAACCAGTACTAAACTAGGATAAATGTATTTGGTCAAGGACCACAATGCAGTGACGCCGGTGAGGCTAGAACCCACGGCCCCTCTGTCTTGAGTTAAGCACTCTACCAATGAGCCACTACACTCCCTTTAACATCAAGGCAAATAAGGCAGGTTTTTTTGACAGTGGTAGCAATATGAATTATAATTTATCAAAAGTAGCAGGGGGCACATGCTTACATAGGGGGTATGAAAATCATTTATTTTCCATGGACTGCTATACCTGTAAACGTGCCAAAAAACTATAAAACAGCGAGACACTTTCCAAGTACATTTCAAAGTCTTTTCCACCTTGGAAGGAGGAGAATCGTTTAGTCCATTGATACTATGTGACTCACAAAGAAACCAAAATGGCTTCATCAGGTGAAAATAGATTGAATATCAATATCTGCATAAAAGCCTCCGAAACGCAAGATGTGCAGCTAAAAGCGAATTGTGAATATTGAGTGTACAGTTTTCATTCTGACGTTACTGAATAAATGGAATTGGAATAGATAATGTTTCAACAATAGCGTTTTACAAAAGCTTTATTTAGAATGTCGTCAACAACTTGACCTCATTTGCAAAAATGCCCAGTTTTAGCTGGAATAATGGGGACGATATTCAAGGAAGTGTGGGAATTTCAGTCGGAGATGTTCAATGATATTTTTGGCTTAAACATAATTAGAAAACTGGACCTATTTTCACAAAATACGCTAAAATAAAAGGAGCCGACGTGAACACGACCGGTCGCTATAATGGCCGCCGATTTCGATTTGCACGGAGGAAAATTGCTCATTTTTAGACACACGGCGGCGGCGAAATAACAAAATACAAGTAAAGTACCATTACTGGCTCTCTGGGTTACGCTGTAACAGCATTTCAGTGTTGGATGGCTGTCCGTTTCACGATGATATCACAAGATTCATGCGAACACTGTATAGCCTTCCTCCACCAAACAACAGCATTGATAACCCCGACAGAGCCAGACAGTATTTATGATGATGTTTTGAAAAATCAAGCCACGATTGGTTGAGGGAAGTCACATGATATTATCGAAAATTGAACTTTCAGGTTTTCTCGCATATGACCACTAAAACGAAACAATTTTGAAAGGAAATCGCGAATTGTAATATCTAATGAACATCTCTAACGTATCCACATGCCTTTGATTGTATTCTTTTGGCTCAAAATTACTTATGTTTGAGACAGACGCAATAACCGTATTGCCGTCTCTTGTGTCATTTACTAACCGCTGATTGGTTGAATTACGTCATGTGACCCTATTTTTTTCCCTATTCATATTACTGTTTTTACAAAAATATACATCTTGCATTACAATTACCTACTATTCAAAAACAATTTTATTAATAATTTCTTTATTTTAAAAATCACTAAAATTGAAAAGAAAGACCGAACGTACTCACAAGAAGCCGAAAGGCACCCACCTTACAACAACCTACAAAAACGTCCCCAAACCAAAAGGTCCCAGGGCTCAAAACAAAAAGCTTACAATGTCATTACGTAGTAACATGAGATTTTCGGTGTTACGGTCTTTACCCCGGGACAGTGTTCCAGATGACTTGCGAAAAGCACATGTTTCTCTCGATAGCCCAGTTGGTAGAGCGTCAGCCTTCGGAGCGGGGAGCCGTGGGTTTGAATCCTGCTGCCGAACCAGATAGTGCGGCCAGCTGACAGAGACTAGGCGTGTCAGACAGAGCACTGTCATACACTGTCAAGTAAGACTAGTCTACAGTAAATCGGGTGTAGTAGCCTATGTACGCTTTACTTGTGCAACCAACTGAAGCGCAGACGACAAGGGTGACCAACTTTATACGTTAGCATGCCTTGTAAACGTTTATCTTTAGTATGCTGCTGGGGACCTGCTGCATTTTATTTTCTGGGATGTATATGTCGTGAAAGTTTTGGGGGAGGGTAGGTTTGCACTTTCTTTAAATTCTGTCTGTATGGCAAAACTGGTTTGATTTTTAAAAATAGTAAGTTAAGCCTGATACAATAATAATAAATCACCAATTAGAATTCAGCGGGACAAGGGTTAAGTATCTGGATCATGAGAAAAGGTCATACAAAATGAGATTTGGTCTTATTGCATATCCGTAAAGCCTCTAATAATCGCTCATTCTGGCGTGTCCAGAGAGGCTAGATGTCTAAAAGTTGTTTGGAGTCTTCTTCAACTTGCATACTTTGTATATGCGAGAAGCGAAAGCCCTGGCGATGTCATGCATACATGCAGGCTCGTCAGAGCTTTTGCCACACGCCAATGTAATAAGAACCATCATCTTGTGTGCTGTCCAATTTAGAGTATTAATTTTTCATTGCGGACCATTATTTTATTTTCTTATTCATTATTATAATTTGAATAGTTAAAATTTTGAAACATTGTCAGAACTCATATATCTAGACTAGTCAGTCTCCTTGTTATCCAAATTAATTTGAGATTCCCTTTTCTCAGAATAGGCTCAAAACTACTACAGAGATATACAGGTATACAGCTGTAAAGCGTTTCACAGGTGAATAAATACACTCTGTCTTACCGATTTTTACATGGAAATGTCCACGGGTGTGTCTTTGCTAAGAACCGCACAGTGTCTCTTAACTGGGCGGACTATACCAAAGGTGTAAAAATGGTACCAGCAGCTCCCTTGCTAACGCTCGCATAAAAGGGGTTGTGATAGGAAGATAGAGTAAAGCAGTTAAGTATCTGTTAATGGTATTGTTACGTCACAGAATAGCTAATGAGCTAATGTTGTCTGTTACATTATAAGCAACGTTAAATAAGGCTTCCAGCAGATAAGGCTGCTAACAATGTTGTGGTCGTTTGAAAAAGATACTATATTAACACCCTAAAGCAAGAATTTAGCACTGCCAAAACATATGAGCATAACAGGCTTGATGAGACGTCTATCGTTGATAGGCATCGATGCCATATGGCAGCTAAGTTTGGGTTGTTTGTTGATGAGGACCATAGCAAGCTTCCTACGTTATACTGGTTACCTAAACTTCATAAACGGCCATACAAGTCACGTTTTATTGCTAATTCTAGTGCATGTACAACTACTGAGTTGTCTATTCTTTTGACTTCTTGCCTCACTGCAATTAAAAACCATGTCATTAAATATTGCACAACGGTTTATGAAAGAAATGGTAAAAATTTATTTTGGTCTATTAAAAATTCAGGTGAAATTCTTAATAAATTGAAGTCTAGAGGTTTTCTAGCATCTGGTTTGTCGACATATGATTTCTCTACTCTCTATACTACATTGCCTTATAATCTAATAAAAGAAAAACTAACAGAAATAATTGAACAAACATTTAACAGAGAGGGCTCACTTTATTTGGCTTGTAATGATAAAAATGCCTTTTTACTTTTGAACAACCTAAACGGTATAAATTGTGGCCATGTCAGAAAATGTGTGATGCGCTCCATTATCTTTTGGACAATATATTTATAAGGTTTGGCTCAAAATTATATAGACAAATTGTCGGTATTCCAATGGGTACTAATTGTGCTCCTCTTGTTGCAGGTTTGTTTTTGTTTTGTTATGAGAGAGGCTTTATGTTGTCTCTGTCAGACAATAATCAAGCTGATATTATTGAAGCTTGTAACTCTACCTCCAGATATTTAGATGACTTGCTTAATATTGATAATCCTTATTTTGAACAAATGGTAGGTCAGATATATCCCACTGAACTTCAGTTAAATAAGGCGAATTCTTCTGATACTGAAGCTCCGTTTTGGACTTAAACTTGTCAATAACAAATGGCATAGTTTCTTCTAAAATTTATGATAAACGGGATGATTTTAATTTTGAAATAGTAAATTTCCCATTTCTTGATGGAGATGTTCCTCGCTCTCCTTCCTATGGGGTATATATTTCTCAGCTTATTCGTTTTGCTAGAGTGTGCTCTAATGTTGATGACTTCAACAACAGAAACTTATTTTTAACTGCTAAATTATTAAAACAAGGTTATAGATATCATAAAATTCGAAAAGCATTTTCTAAATTCTACTACAGACACTCAGAGTTAATTGTTAAATATAGTGCGTCCAGCTAATAGAGACTGGGCGTGTCAGACAGAGCGCTGTCATACACTGTCAAATAAGACTAGTCTACAGTAAATCGGGTGTAATAGCCTATGTACAATTTACTCGTGCAACCAACTGAAGCGCAGACGACAAGGGTGACCAACTTATACGTTAGCATGCCTGGTAAACGTTCATCTTTAGTATGCTGCTGGGGACCTGCTGCATTTCATTTTCCGGGATGGATATGTTGTAAAAGTTTTTGGGGAGGGTAGATTAGTACTTTCTTCAAATTCTGTCTGCATGGCAAAACTGGTTTGATTTTTAAGCCTGATACAATAATAATAAATCACCAATTAGAATTAAGCGGGACAAGGGTTAAGTATCTGGATCATGAGAAAAGGGCATACAAACATGAGATTTGGTCTAAAAGCCTCTTATAATCGCTAATTCTGGCGTGTCCAGAGAGACAAGATGTCTAAAAGTTGTTCGGAGACGTCTTTGTTTATGCGAGAAGTGAAAGCCCTGGCGAGGTCAAGCGTACATGCAGGCTCGTCGGAGCCTTCGTCACACGCCGATGTAATAAGAAACATCATCTCGTGTGCTGACCAATTTATAGTATTAATTTTTCATTGCAGACCATTATTTTATTTGTTATTATTCAGTATTATAATTCGAATAGTTAAAATTTCGAAACATTGTCAGAAAGCATATATCTAGGATAGTCAGTCTCCTTGTTATCCAAATTAATTCGAGGTGCCTTTTTCTCACAATGGGCTCTAAGCTACAACAGGTATATACAGGTATACAGCTGTAAAGCGTTTCACAGGTGAATAAATACACCCTGTCTTACCGATTTTGATATGGAAATGTCCATAGGTGTGTCTTTGCTAAGTACCGCCCAGTCTCTCTTAACTGGTCGGACTATACAACGTTGGGTTAAAAACTCTTCTGCAACAAGGCATATCAGAACCTATATTTTATGGTGATTTAGTCTATACATTCAAACGAATTGTTGGAAAACCTAATTTTAGTGATCAATTCAAAAAGATAGTAAAACGTTATATAAGGGTTGGATATAATTTGGATATCATGCGACAGTCTGCATGCCTAGTTTTAAACCCAATCACGGTTTATAGCTATGGTTTCCTTTTTAATTGCACGGCGGTGGGTCAGGCCTCAGACTCTATGACGGCTCTGACGTAAAGCTTTAATCGGTGGGTTGGTGCCTGATGCCTGTCTGTAGCTGGACCCACCGTGGCTCAACTTGAGGTTTTCTTTAGCTCTGACTATCTGTGAGTCATGAGCCCTTTTCTTTGTTTCATCATGGAGTGTTAATTTGATTAGAGTGTTTTCCATGATGATACATTGCATTTGTTAGATGGCCTCCATGCGAGCTGAACATTTCTTGTACTTCAACAACAGCAGAATCTAGGGCGAAGATTTGGTACCAGTTAAATGCATTTAAGCCCCCCAGTGGCTTAGGCTGCTGTCCGTTCTAAGGCGGTGGTTCTGTTGTTGTTGACTTTTTGTTTATTGTTACTCCCATTATGGGAGTCTGTAATTGTTCTATGTTTTGTTGTACGTTACTTTATGTCCATTCTAGTATTGCAATCATCTTGATGGGGAAGAGAGAGCTGATTGCTTTGCTTAATTTGTCTTCCTGGTGTCTTGTGATGGTTGAGCGGCTCTTCCTCGCGATGCCACGGGGTTCTCTGCAGTTTGTGATTGTGGTATTTCCTGATCATACTCACTTACTATTTCCAAACAACTATGTGTATTGATCCACATCTGAACTAAGGATGAGATTTGTGCACCATTAAACCGGTTTAGGCCATCCAGTAAAATATTTTTACTGACCGTTCCAAGGAGGTGCTTCTTTTGTGGATAATTTATCTTATTCCTGTCTTGTTTTGTTATGCTTTCATGCACGTCTGTTTGTTGATGCCTTGTGGTCCCCTTCTGGGAAAGGACTGGCCTCTTGGCTCTCGTTTGTGATGTCTAATTGTGAGTTTGTTACTTTCCCATTCCTGGGTCAGGTGTGGTGCTTGATTGCAGGAACTTAAATTATCAGATAAGGACAAAGAGAATCGCAGACTGGAAGATTATATCAATAAAGTTGAAGCAAGAAATAATGAATAGTAACAAATTATATCAGGACACTCCAAAAGAAAGTAAGTAAGGTTGCAAAGATCAGGAATCGATACAATCAAGCACCACACCCGACCAAGGATACCAATGGGAAAGTGACAAACTCACAGAAGACACCACAAACGAGAGCCAAGAGGTCAGCCCTTTCCCAGCAGGTGACCACGAAGCACATATAAACAGACGCGCACAAAACATAACAAACACAAGACAGAACAAAAACTAGCGGCCAGGAAAATGAATGATATTCTTGAGTATGCGGCAACGCAAGCAGCACAAAAAGGTAATAAGCTCAAAAGACCTACTTCAAAATTGAAGGTTTGGACCCCTGAGATCCAGGCAGCAGTGCGAACCAAAAAGGTAGCCTTTCATAAATGGAAACAGGCGGGAAGACCAGAAGACACAACTAACAGAGCAGTCCAGGAGAAGAAACTTGCAACTATCAGTTTACATCGAGCTATCACATTCGAGTCCAGCAAAAAGTACCCAGTTCAGACAGAAGATACTTGATGCGAGAACAAGAGACTCCAAAAGAAAATTAATCTATTGGAACCTTGTAATATGGGGAAAAGTAAAACTACTCCAGTGATAGAAAATACATTAAACTATAGTACAGTACAAGGACCCAAGGAGGATAATCATTGGATGGACTATCGAAATAAACCCCACAACCAAACACGATATGTAAGGAACAATACCGACCGACTGTTGGCAGGTGTACGTGATCATGTTACAAGCTTCATCTTGAATTAAGTTTCACAACAGAATCTGATCTCAGTCCTAGAACATCAGTATTAGGAGCGGCCACATACTAACCCAAGGATGCCAACGTTTCCGAGCTAAAATATTCATAACAATATGCAGATACCAACACATCGTACTGAAACTGCTCAAGGGCGGTCAGAGCCCAAACATTTGGCTGGTGACAATTATGAAGCCCTGAATCATAGACAGGACTACCTGTGACTGATGCAGCTGTCAGTCACACTTAAATACGATCTAGAGGGAACATCTGCTGATGGCGGATATCCCACCATTGCGAGTAACTCGGCCAACTTATGGAGATGCTTTAGCAAGACAATTAACAGAACCAGTCAGCAAAGTCCATATTTACCCAGCTTACTATCAAGGACAGCCTATAATAAATAATCACATTGGGATACCAAATCAGCCTAGACCTCCAAATATATTGAATAATACACCTGTACCTCCGCCTTTTTTATTCCAAGTTTCGCATCCAAAGATACTCAGATAGCAGATACAAACATTTTAAAACTTTGTCACTTAACTGTAAAAATAAATACAAACATCAAATCTAGTGATTGAAGAGCTAGCATCGAAAGCAGATGTGATTCTAATTCAAGTATACTTAATGATTAGCAATATATATTGTGGAACTGGGAAAGCAGTAGATACTGGTGATCCTATACTGCCAATTCAGATGTCTCGTAGGTATGGAGGAGTAGGTTTGTTATGGAAAAAGGAAATAGACCACCTTATTCAAGTCCAAAAAGACGGGGAAACAGAATTCAGTGCATTGAGGACAGAATCCGCTTATGCTTATATCGGTGTATATGCCCTGTAAGGGTCTCACAGACAACAGTGAACAATAGTGAACATTTTACTGATTGCTTAGATCAACTGAATGGAATGTTTCAAAAATATTCTCCTGCACATACTATTACCATTGGAGGGGATTGGATCATGGATCTGTATACTTCCGTCAAGACGCACAGACAGCAGAGTCTGAAAGAATTCATGCAAGAAAATGATCTCACCACCAAGCAGACGCAAAAAACCTACCTAAACCCCACGGTATGGAGACATCAACCCTAGATTATATATGTTATCCACATACTTTTAATGATAATATTGGTGAAATGGAAGTTTTAGAAAATATGAAAATTAATGTATCAGAAACCTTACCAGTGGCATGCTCAATAAAGTATACAATGGAAAAAGTCATACCAAAAATAGCACATCAAGAGAAATACCCCCAAGAATGAAATGGAATAAGCTTTAAGGATAAATATAGTGATATTATCAGTGAATCCATGAAGAGTATTGGTGTAGATCTCAACAGTGCTTGTGCAGTCAACCTAGCGGCCAGGAAAATGAATGATATTCTTGAGTATGCGGCAACGCAAGCAGCACAAAAAGGTAATAAGCTCAAAAGACCTACTTCAAAATTGAAGGTTTGGACCCCTGAGATCCAGGCAGCAGTGCGAACCAAAAAGGTAGCCTTTCATAAATGGAAACAGGCGGGAAGACCAGAAGACACAACTAACAGAGCAGTCCAGGAGATGAAACTTGCAACTATCAGTTTACATCGAGCTATCACATTCGAGTCCAGCAAAAAGTACCCAGTTCAGACAGAAGATACTTGATGCGAGAACAAGAGACTCAAAATTATTTCACAAGCTCATTAACTGACAAAGAGGTAGATTGAGTGGTTGTATCAATGAACTTTATGTTGGAAGTACTTTATGTAAATCAGAAAATGAAATATTGAATGGATGGCATCAGCATTTTGAACGGCTTGCAATTCAACATGACAGTCCACATTTTGACCAAGAACATCAAAAGCTTGTTGACCTGGAATTCAATGAAATAGTAGATATATGTCAATATAGCAATACCTTTATCCCAATTACTTCTCAAGAAGTAACAAAAGCAATTAAATCACTCAACACAGGAAAATCTAATGACATATTCAACATTAAATCTGAACATTTTATCTATGCCATTGAAGCAGTAACACCCACACTTGTGAATTTATTCAACACTATGCTTAGACTGTTCCAGACAGTATGAAACTTGATAATCCTTATTCTGAACAAATGGTAGGTCAGATATATCCTACTGAACTTCAGTTGAATAAGGCGAATTCTTCTGATACAGAAGCTCCGTTTTGGACTTGAACTTGTCAATAACAAATGGCATAGTTTCTTCTAAAATTTATGATAAACGGGATGATTTATTTTAATTTTGAAATAGTTAATTTCCCATTTATTGATGAAGATATTCCTCGCTCCCCTTCCTATGGTGTATATATTTCTCAGCTTATTCGTTTTGCTAGAGTGTGTTCTAATGTTGGTGACTTCAACGACAGAAACTTATTTTTAACTGCTAAGTTATTAAAACAAGGTTATAGATATCATAAAATTCGAAAAGCATTTTCTTACTTTGACCACAGACACTCAGAGTTAATTGTTAAATACGACATTGGATTAAAGACTCTTCTGCAGCAAGGCATATCAGAACCTATATTTTATGGTGATTTAGTTTATAAATTCAAACGAATTGTTGGAAAATCTAATTTTAGTGATCAATTCATAAAGATTGTAAAACGTTATATAAGGGTTGGATATAACTTGGATGTCATGCGACAGTCTGCATGCCTGGTTTTAAACCCAATCACGGTTTATAGCTATGGTTTCCTCTTTAATTGCACAACGGTGGGTCAGGCCACAGACTCTATGACGGCTCTTTCGAAAAGCTTTCATCAGTGGGTTTTTGCCTGATGCTTATCTGTAGCTGGACCCACCATGGCTCAACTTGAAGTTTTCTTTAACCTGACTATCTGTGAGTCATGAGCCATTTTCTTTGTTTCATCATGGTGTGTTAATTTAATTAGAGTGTTTCTCCATGATGATACATTGCATTAGTTAGAAGGCCTCCATGCGAACATCTCTTGTACTTCAACAACGGCAGAATCTAGGGCGACGATTTGGTACCAGTTAAATGCATTTAAGCCCCCCAGTGGCTTAGGCTGCTGTCCATTCTAAGGCGGTGGTTCTGTTGTTGTTGACTTTTTGTTTATTGTTACTCCCATTGTTGGAGTCTGTAATTGTTCTATGTTTTGTTGTACGTTACTTTATGTCCAATCTAGTATTGCAATCATCTTGATTGGGAAGAGAGAGCTGGTTGCTTTGTTTAATTTGTCTTCCTAGTGTCTACTGATGGTTGAGTGGCTCTTACTCGCGGTACCATGGGGTTGTCTGTGGTTTGTGATTGTGGTATTTCCTGCTCATACTCACTTACTATTTTTGGTGTCCTGACACCTGTATTTAAAATGAAAGGCTCTAACCTACATGCAAATAATTATCGAGGCATAACAATTACACCAACAATAGCAAAAACCTTGGAATCAGTCCTGAGAGAAAGAATAAAACCAATAGTATTGGAGAGCCAAAATGGTCTTCAACGTGGATTTACTGAAGGATTTTCCCCGATGAATTGTTCTCTTATCTTGGAAGAATATATCAGAAATAACAAGGCCGTTACGGAACCAACATATATAGCATTTCTAAATGCCTAATCTGCATATCACGTAGTCAATCGCAATAGTCTATTACGTAAGGGTTATCACCTTGATAGCCAGCCTTCATACAAATGCTCAGACAGTTATCAAATGGGGTGGAAATTTGATGGAAGAAGTTTGAAATAAAGCAAGGTGTCTGCCAGGGTGGCATATTAAGGTCACACCTCTATAAGATCTATGAGAATCCACTGATTGACAGATTGGAGAATATTGACCATGGAGCAAAAATAGGCGATTTTGGCTGTTCAGCACCAGCTTGTGAAGATGATGTGGCAGTTGCCAGTTCTTAAACCAAGCCACTCCAATCACTAGTGTCAACCTCTGAGGATTATGGGTTCATGGAGCGATATGAGTTCCAGCTGGTGAAGAGAGTTCTCCTAAAGGTTAACCGACAGAAAATGATGAAGACTATGTATGGTTAGAAAATGGAAAACCCATGCCAGGAGTAATGGAGAGCATGCATGTTGGAATTCTCTGATCAGCGTCGACACAAGTAACAGCTGTGCAAGAAAACGTCAAGAAAGCGAGAAGAATCCTATATAGCCTGATGCCTTCTGGTTGCCATGATCGTAATAGACTCAACCAAGAATCAACCATACACTTATTTCAAACAGTTGTTCTCCCTACTCTTATCTATGGAATGGAAGTGGTTCTTCCCCGTGGAAAGCATATTGATACACTTGAGAAACTCTGCAAAAAGTACCTGAAACTATTATTATCTATTCCTAATACAACAGCAGACCCAGCAGTGTATATTATATCTGGAACCATCTCAATTGAAACCACAATACATTAAAGAGCCACTATTTGGCAATATAAGCCGTCCAACTTCTTCATCGATTGAGGCACGTAAAGCTCTTGGACAACTGAATATAAAGGGACAGAAGAGTAATATGCAAGGTAGCCAATCACGTGGCCTGCCTATCTGGGTTCACGGACTTTACAAACCAGTAATCAGACATCACAGGTAAGGAAAATCCTTCATAACTTTCGTTATACTAAGACAAATTTCATGCGGTAAAGTGCAAAACCCCACTCATATTTTGCTGCACAAGACTGTGCAAAGTTTCTTCTGGGTTCGCTGCAGTCTTCCAGATTACCTCGAACAACTGAAGAGTGTACCCAATCGCGGAAAATTTTCCGTTTTTCTTCTGTTGTTCAAGGTAATCTGGGAAACTACAGCAAACCCAGGAGAATGTTTGACACATTCTTGTGCAGAAAAAATATGAGGGGTTTTGCACTTTACTGCATACAATTTGACTTAGTATTACGAAAGTTATGAACGATTTTAATGGTTCAGGAAATCCGCGAACTAAATCATGCTGACCACGTGATTGGCCACCTTTTAGTCAACGACATCCTGTGATACAAACGATTTAAAATGCAAGAGAAATTCCGCGTATTGCCACAAGACTGAAGCTGGTGACAGGGACGTACATACTCCAAAGTAAAGGAGCTACTTTCAACCAAAATACTATATAATAGACCCTACCTGGTGACGAGACAATTAAGCATTTCCTGCTGAATTGCACGGCTTTGAGTAGCGGCAGAGAACCTTTTATAGACATTATTACTGATACCTGTGCTAGCTTGCTTAGTAAGCCTACTAATGATCCAGATAAATTGCTTCAGCTAATACTAGATTATAGTGCCTGTAGTAAATTCACCCCCAAATTTAACCTACATAAATTAAATACAATAGAAATTCAAAGTAGACGGTTATGTCATGCGCTGCATTGTGAACGGTACAAAAGACTAGCAGTTATACCACAGAGAATCAGAGATAAGAAGTATAAAATTCCCAAGTCTAGTGAGGTTTTCCAGGCCATAACATAGCAGGTTTCCAGTTTTTATAACACAGTTTACACGATTGACACCTTCACATGAACTTTTATATAAACTTTTTAAAAGAAACATTTTATAAACTATTTTAACCTGTATATAGAGACTCTCACAAAGTGTAAATAGGGTGGTGGACTTATTCGACCATTTTAGCTGTGAAACGATCTGGAGGTGTGCCAACTGTGGCAGAATATCTTCAAGAACAAGAATAACAAGATACCGACATATTTACAGAAACCCCATAGATATACCCGTCACATGCATCCTCTCTCTTACAGGCAGATACATACTTCTGCAACATACTACCAGCAGTCCTTCTACCCAGCAACCCTGGAATAGACTTCCATCAGAGATTGTTCTTATGGCTGACCTAGACTCCTTCACAGAAGGAGTCTGCCAGATCAATCATCAGTCTCCATAAATCTAAACACTGTTTAAACCTGCTTTTAAATTTCACATCTGCACTAACACTATCATCTTTTATTTCCTTCTCACTATTTCACTTTTACTTCTGCTAGAATCTAGCTTTTTTTTCTTTGCACTGACAGCGTGACTGCACATAATACTCGTGAGAGAGTGCTGCAGAATGAAAAGATAGATAGATGGGTTGGTATAAAACGCAGTCGATTAACGCAGCTATATTGAAAATGCAGCGAAGTGTAAGGTATGCCATCAAAGAATCAAAGCATGAAATAACAAGAAATATCTTTAAAAAAGATATTCAGCGGGCTTCAAAGGAGAACATACATTTAAAGTCAGATGTTTTATGCACAATAGATTGGTTTTAGATGTTGATTGATTGGATGAGGTGAAAATTGAAGGTTGCCAACGTGAAAGTTTGACTCATGTCTTTTGCAGATCATAGGGATAAAGCGTATTGTAAGCCTGTTGTAGGGACACGGTGAAAATTTATAATTAGACTGGAAAGTCACTTGGTGGAGGAGTTGCATTATAAAAGAGAAGTGCAAGTTTAAGCATTGATCTGGCTGCGAAGGTTTCAAAACCCCTGTTACACTATTGCAGAAGTAGTTCATAACTAAGAATGTTTGGAGTTATGGTATATTTTGTATATTTCATGTTTAATATTAAATATAGGGATTAAAAGTATAAGAGAATGTGAAGTGGGAAAAACTTTTAATACAAATGGTAACTTGAAATCACTATGAAAGCACCTGATATGTTTAACAAATACATTACTTGAGATCATTGTCTACTAAAATAAGTAAATTGTATACACTGGAAATTAGATAGTTTTAGCCTCATTAATAATGATATTAATCTGGCATTCAACTACATGCGTAGGTAGAGGTTACATTTAGGGGCTAACTGCAAGTAGAACCTAGTGATGGCCCCAGGGGGGGGGTACTATGATATTTTCACACAAACATAGGCTCGGCCCATTTTATTTGGTTCAAAATTCTGAATTTCAATATTTTGGGGGGTTTTCAGAAAAATTAATATTTTTGGGGGGTATGAAGATTTTGTGGATATTTTTTTGAGGTCATCACACAATTGGGCTAGTTTGAGGGTCATTTCTATGCAATTTAGGGTCTTTTTGAAGGTCAAGGTACAGAATTGGGATATTTGTTTGGGTTGCTAAAATTTCAAATATTTTTTTTGGGGTGCTTGAAATTCCTGATATTTTTTTGGGACGAACAGTAGATGGTGGGTCCGAGCCTACTTATGCGGAAAAAATTAGAGTACCCCCCCGGGTGATGGCTAGAGCTGTGCTGGTGGGGCTACCATACACCTTAGCGGTCACCGTAGCCAGATTGGTCTAGTTTGAAGGGTCAAAAACACAGTTGGAAATCTTTCTTTAAATATTGGATCCCATCAAAGATGACAGGTAGACCAAAAAACGGCTGCCTTTGTCAACAGATCAATTGTGAAGTGGCTGTCTATGATGACAGGTCATGAATTTTAGTGGCTAACATTGATGACAGGTCTTAAGTCTAGAAAGTTACTTTAAATCAACATATTTCTTCAGCCTTTGGTCTCAACAGAGAGCATAAAGCATCTTCCATATTGCATTCAGGTCAAAATAATCTTATCTGTTATTTGGTTAACTGATATTGAGCATGGGTAAACAGTCTAGATCCAGACCATACACTTTAGAAGACAGGGTCCATATTGTTTCTTAGAGGATTTAGATACAAAAATTAAGCTCAAAATGTACGTCAGGATCAGATATCAGTTAGTAAAATACATGACCTGTCATCAAAGACAGCCACTTTAAAATTGATCTGTTGACAAAGGCATCCATTTTTGCTCTACCTGTCATATTTGATGGGCTCCAATAACTTTATGAAATCAAACTGCGGCTTCAAATTTGGCAGAAATGTAGCTAAATGATAGAAGCTTTATTGTATATAAGTGCAGATAGCAGTCTTTGATGGAGAGACGCACAACTTGAACTGATAACCGTTTTTTGTGACTTTTCTCGGGAAACCTCTGAAGTGTGGCTTTATTTGTGAGAGATATAACGTCAGCTTGTTTCTGTAAGATCTCGCATTACTAACCAATGTACTCATTCACCACAGAGTACCAGAGGGCTTCTCTAACAATTTTGCCAACCGAAAATTATAACCTACCCTTCAAGGGACATAAAATCCCGTATCCGTCATCATTGTTAGTAACCTGTCATCAAAGCAGCCGGTTGTACGGTGTGTTGCAGATGTAAGATTTATTCTGATTGGTGGATAATTTAGATAGTCCGTTTCAATGAGCATAGATAGCAGACTTGCAGATGTAAGATTGTTTCTGATTGGTGGATAATTTAGAGTAAAGTAGATTATAGACAGCTACCGCTGAAAAAATAAAGGATCGGATCACTTCCGACGACATTATTTGCGTTTTTCATTGGAATAGTTTTAAGAAATGCGATCAACGATGGTCAGAAATCAGCCTGCGCAGCAAAATAGTTTTGTTATAGCCTTGTTAGTTAACTCCTTACATCGTGTATTATTTCAAGCATGTAGATAGTTTGCTGGCTCGGTGAGCGTAAGGGCGGCCTGGACACGAGAAACCTGTAAAAAACAAAGGCGCAGACCAGCCAGCGCATTCACGCCTTTGTTATTCGTTTATTATGAGTATTATATCTAAACTTAATACAAGCAAAATTTTATTTTTTAGCTAGTCTCTGTAGCTGAGTAGGCTAGTTTGTGTATGACCTGGTCCAAAACCCTAAATAGGTTTTCTGGCGACAAAGCCCATACAAATCGGTCCACTATCGGCCAACGAAACGCCATTAAAATGTTTGTGACCCGATTGCCATATTGTGTGCTGGCTGGATGTGATATCCCAATATTCACAAATGGGGTTCTTCGCGGCAGAGTACATGTAATACATGCATGTATGTTTTTGTTCAGTTTTTTTGTGTTTTTTTTTTGTTTGTTTTGTTGTTCTTTTATTCCAGTACAATTAGTTTGTTTGTATATGGTCACGCTGGTTCTTAATTCAAAACCTCTTTAACTCTTTGCACGCTGGGTAATTGTTCATGCTTTTGTTGTCGTCTGCTGACTTTTTTTCAAAATTGTCTTTTTTGGGTTGTCAAATGATTAGGCAATATCAACAGACGACAAAAGTCACTGCTAACACGGAAACAAAATATTAAAATTCGCAGATCTTAAATTGCATGCCTCTATGTAGTCTCTGGAAATGAACGGAGAAGAATTTGGTCTGAAATTAAGAAAGTTTTCTTTTCTTGTAACAAGGATCATATAGCCTATGAACCAGTATACGCCCAGTATTCGTATATACTTCGTTCATCTGCTATTTATGTGTGTTGTTTATATTTGCTGCAAGCTCATTATATACATAAAGCTAACTTGCTAATGGTTTTATACTCACAGCGAAGACTCTGTTCAGATTGGGTGGATGACCCAGCTGATCTCAGTCTTGAATCGGGAGTCATGTTGTAAAGCGCAAGGCCATGAGGTTTTAAAGGAAAACAGCTCATTTTCCCCATTATTTCTTATTAGGCAAATAACGATTCATTTCCATATATTAAGGGACTTTAGAAACGCACCATTTTACATTCACTGTCTCTTTTACATTCGAGGATGTTTCCTTTATCATTTTCTATCCTCTTACACAATGGCCCATGATTTGCCATAATTTTAATTTAGTAAATTCAACTTTGTTTATATGTGCTTTGTGGTCACCTGCTGGGAAAGGGCTGACCTCTTGGCTCTCGTTTGTGGTGTCTACTGTGAGTTTGTCACTTTCCCATTGGTATCCTGGGTCAGGTGTGGTACTTAATTGTATCGATTCCTGATCTTTGCACCCTTACTTACTTTAATAAAGCCAATACCTCTGATACCGAAGCCGCGTTTTTAGACTTGCATTTATCAATTTCTAATGATATTGTTTCTACCAAAATTTATGATAAACGTGACGACTTTGATTTTAAAATCGTCAATTTCCCATGTTTACAAAAGTAAGATGGTGATGTTCCTCGCCCTACATTTTATGGCGTCTATATCTCTCAACTCATTCGTTTTGCTAGAGCATCTAGCCATGTTGCTGGCTTCAACACTCGCAATAAATTGTCAAATCAGAAACTTCTTAAACAAGGTTAATAGTATCATAAACTTCGCAAAACCTTCCTAAATTTTATAGACAAGTCTATGATTTGATATCTAAATTTCAAGTTGGACTTAAATCTCTATTGCACCATGGACTTTCGGACCATGAATTCTATGGTGGCTTGGTGTATAAATTGAAGAAGATTGTTGGCTCTGATAATTTTGCAGAGCAATTCATTAAAATAATTTCCCATTATAAAAAGATTGGCTATAACATTAATGTATTGCAACAGACTGCGTGCTTGGTTGTCAACCCAATCACGGTTGGCAACTTTGCTTTCCTCTTTAACTGCACACCAGTGGGTCAGACATCAGACTCTATGACGGTTCCGACTTAAAGACTTATCTATTGATGAGATGGTAGGGGCCTGATGCTTTGGCTGTTTGTCAGGCCCACCGGTGTTTACCTCTAGGATGTCTTTTGCTCCGCTATTCAGGTTTATTTACTGTTGAGTCCTTATCTTTGCTTTATCTCCTTTTTATATCTTGATTTATATGTTCTAGGAGATGGTGCATTGATAAGTAAGGGTCTTTCTCGCAAACCAAACATCTATGTGTCTTGATCCACATCTGAACTAAGGGTGAGGTTGGTGCACCGTTAAACTGGTTTAAAGTAAGTAAGGGTGCAAAGATCAGGAATCGATACAATCAAGTACCACACCCGACCCAGGATACCAATAGGAAAGTGACAAACTCACAGTAAGACACCACAAACGAGAGCCAAGAGGTCAGCCCTTTCCCAGCAGGTGACCACAAAGCACAATTAAACAGACACTTACAAAGACATAGCAAACACAAGAAAGAACAAAAACATAAAATATCCGCAAAAGAAGTACCGCCTTGGAACGGTCAGTAAAATAATTTACTGGAGGGCTTAAACCGGTTTAATGGCGCGCCAACCTCAGTAAAATATTTTACTGACCATTCCGGTACTTCTTTTGTGAATCTTTTATGTTTTTTTCTGTCTTGTGTTTGCTATTGCCTTTGTTTGCGTCTGTTTATATGTGCCTTGTGGTCACCTGCTGGGAAAAGGGCTGACCTCTTGGCTCTCGTTTGTGGTGTCTAACTGTGAGTTTGTTACTTTCCTATTTCTATCCTGTGTCAGGTGTGGTACTTGATTGTATCGATTCTTGATCTTTGAACCCTTACTTACTTTGACCTTTTGGCTCTCGTTTGTGATGTCTAATTGTGAGTTTGTTACTTTCCCATTGGTATCCTGGGTCAGGTGTGGTGCTTGATTGTATCGATTCTTGATCTTTGCCCTCTTTCTTACTTTGCTCATGCTGTTTATTCTGAAGTAACACCGACGTTAGTGTTTTTCAATAATTGTCGTCTGACAAATGTGAATTTAATTCAATTTTCAAATAAACACTTTGAGCTAGTAGCCAGATGTCTAACCAATGGAAAAACACACACGAATAATCGTTTAATTACACTCCCAGGCGTAGCGTTTCTTGCTAACGTCTGTCTTGTTTTTCAAACGGCATTAACAGGCGGATGCCGTTCGCACATGCCCGATACTTTTTGTCTTTAATGCAACAGGTTGAGGAATATCTAGTGGCACTTAAATATTTTGATTATTCCTGCACCTAAGGATATAAACGGCCAACTACGTCAAAAGGTCATTGGTGTCATGTAGACGAAATGAGCATTGCCAGAGGCCTTTAACTTCATGATTTGATTTTTTCTTTCCTTCTGCTTTTGAGAACAAACATCGGTCTGAAAACTTTTTGGACTCATTATAGAAGGTAATGATACATTTTGACTTTTCAAATTCGAGTTATCGCGACGTCACATCAACCATAAACCACAGTGTTACGATTTTCTTATTGAATACTAATATTGAATATTGCCGACTGAACGTTTTCCAAGATTTGGTTGTGAAGGGAATAGTCAAAGAGAATGCGTTTGTGATGCTGATGCAGAGTCACTCTCATGGAGTGATATTTGGCCACATTGAATTTCATTTGCCAATCGGCTTCCCATTGTCCTAAGCTAGTGAGGTCTTCTTGTAGGGTCAAACAGTCCTGAATTGAATATATGTTCCTAAACAGGACACAGTCATCCGCGAACAAGCGAACAAAGACCTGATGTTATCTGACAAGTCGGTTATAAAAGTAAGGAACAGGATCAGTCCTAAAACCAACCCCTGGTGTACACTGGATAACACTGGGACTGGATCTGAGGCTTGACCATCTAAACCTACTTGTTGAGTGCGCCCAGAGAGCCACGAGTTGATCCACTTGTGGGTGGACTCTCTTATTCCAAAATAGTCTAATTTATGTAATAGCCTCCAGTGTGGCATCTTATCAAAGGCCTTTGCGAAATCCATTATGATCAAATCTGTCTGTTTGTGTCCACGATTCACAGCCCCATCAAGGTTTCTGATGATGTCATGCACAAACTGGACCAACTGGGTTTCGCAGGACCTCTGACTTCAGAAACCATGCTATGCAGATAATAACACGGTACTGGCACAGGGAAGTCAACATCCTGAAAAAAAACTTTGGAAAAATATGGCCTCACCTTGATCGACCCGTTTGATTCCAACCAAATGCAGGCAAATCCTGGTAAATTTCAGGCTGTTGCAGTTGGAGTCAAATCATTTGAACAGGTGAAACATTTCACTCTGGCTGGTGTTGATATCCCCTGTGAGGAAAATGTAAAGCTTTTGGGTGTGGAGCTGGACTTGATGCTCAATTTTGACAAACAAAAAAACATATGCATGAAGGCTGCTCGGCAGCTTAATGTTTTACAGAGGCTCAGCAAATTCTCGTCTGTTGAAACAAGACTTTTAATTTTCAAATCTTTTATCCAGTTAAATTTTAACTATTGTCCTCTTGTATGGCATTTCTGTAGCAAAGAAAATACAGAGAACTTAGAAAAACTCCAATACAGAGCTCTCAGAATTGTTTCTAATGATTATATTTATAGCTATGAGAGCCTTTTGAGCAAAGTGAATCTTCCAACACTTCACACGAACAGACTGAGATGCATTGCTACAGAAACATATAAGTGTATTAATAACATGTCACTTAAATACCTCAGAGATTTAGTTGAAGTTAAACAAACAAAATATTCTTTCAGGTATGAAAACACAGTCAAGATACCTACAGTCAATACTGTCACATATGGGCAGAGATCATTTAGGTTCGATTCTGCCGTGTGTGGAACAGCTTGCCCAATGAGCTCAGAACAGCAACGAGCTTCAGGGAGTTCAAAGGTCTGATCCGCACATGGGTAAGCCCGGGATGTAACTGCCCCATGTGTGGCAGTTTAGAAGGTCAGGTCAGTAAGCTGTGTTGTTTTTATGCTATGTTTTATGCTACGCTTTTATGCTATGCTTTTTAACTGTATGTGCTATGCTTTTCTGCTTGATTTTATTGCATGACTTGTTCCTTTATTTTTAACTGATGCAGGCCGCTGGTTGGCAGCACCTTTTTATCTCTATTGGGCCCCTAGTTTAACCTATTTCTATTCTATTATTTTATTTTATTTTTTTTTTCTTAAAAATTACTTCCGGTGACCCTTAGTATGTCATTGAAACACTTTTGTTTTTCGAATACAAGACCGTGAGGTCATTGATTGACATCACTGTCTTGCGTTATTTTTTTTTCGACTTTTTCGGTTTTGAGGGCTCCAATATGGGCATTGTAGATGTAAATACGTGTACATGAATATGTGTACATTAATATGTTCTTAAAGTCAAATAGTGACCCATATTGTAATTTTTTATGTGCTTAAATACAGATGCTAGATTTCTGATATATTTTTTATCATCATTTTATTTTTCATGACTAGTTTAAATGAAATGCTTGTTATATATAAACTGTGACTTTCATTTTACAGCTGTATTACATTTTAATTTTTTATTCTCTTATTTGTCGGAAAATAGCTCTGGTAGCTAATGTTATTTGTTTATGGAAACCGACGTTAAATAAAGTTTCTTGTATCTTGTATCTTGCATGCTGACAGTCAGCAAGTATGCTATCTAAGGCTAAGTGTTTGTTGATGTAACTGACTAGTATATGCTCTAGGGTTTTGCTGCAGATGCATGTGAGCGACGCCGTTCTATAGTTAGCTGCATCATATTTTTCTCCTTTTTTAAAGACCGGGGAAACGTTTGCTTGTCGCCACTCATCTGGTACATCGCCCCGAGCTAAAGACTCATTAAAGCAGCCCAGGACATCATACAATTTGGTGATGACGTAAACATATATATCCAGGGCAATTTTCATTTGGAGAAATTGTCTTAATTGGCTAGAAAAGACCATTGTTTCAGACCATATTTTTGTCAAATTCTTGTAAGCTGATTTGGGAACTCACTTATATGGCCACTGAGTGTAGATACAACATACAGACTCGGACTTGCAATTCCGCCGACAAGAACCGCAAGGCCAAAAAGCGGATCTTTGAGTTGACACAATTTTGCGTTTTTTGAGAGGCATAATTCCAGCATAAATAATAGGCGACGTCTATTGACAGCCGGCTGGCAATAGCGGTTTAGGTCTAGTGCCAGCCGGCTGGCAATAGACTTTTTGGTCTAGTGCCAGCCGACTGGCACTAGACCTAAAATGCTATTGACAGCCAGCAGCTGGAATATAGATAAAAGGGAAAATAACAAGTAAAAAGTTATGATATGATTTATATTTAAGTGTAATAACAATGGTAATACATGTATATAAGGTAACAAAGAAATTGGTGATATAATACTAATTACTTGCTTAAAGTTTAGTATTTATCAAATAACAGCTAAAAAGATAGCATTAGCTATTCTTAAAATTTCCCTACTTGTGGCAACTTTTGCTTTCTACTTTAAATTTGTACTTTACAAACAGTGTAGACCAAGGTTAGCCCGGACCTGATCTGGATCCAAACTATTCCGCACTATGATGGTATTTCTGAAAGAATTATTTTAAGATTGTTCATTTTGAAAAATGTCAAACACAAAAAGCTTTCAAAATTAATTTGAGTGCCAGCACCAAACTATCTTGGCAGAAAAAGCCTGAGCAAATAAACAATGCTGAACAGTCTGCTCCTAGAGGAGCAGTCTGGTCAGTACAATCCGATTGCTTTCTTCTTCATTCGCGATCAGCTGGAAGATTCCATTTAGAAGTCACACCTCTAAAATATATTTGGGACAAACAATACTGCATCCTTTTTGGTAACACTGTGGATCCAGAGCAGCTGGTTTCTGATGAAGCTGTCTGATCAAGATCCACATTTTTCCTGAATAGAATTGAAATTACATGCAAGGAAAACCTGTCCAGGAGTCTGTAGATAGAATGCTGTAGGTTAACCCTTTTCATTCTGAATATGTATTGTAAGGGGTATGTAAAATATATAAAATTATGTTTAGATGGCAGTGCTGATCCTGATAAAATGCCACCTTATGCTGCATTTCATCTGGGTCTTCACTGTTTGAACCTGTATACAGAATGAAAAGGAAAATGGAGAGAAGCTGTCATACATAGTAATATTCAGCAAGTTTTTGGTAAAATAATGTCCAAATTATTTCAAATGTCTGTAACATATGGACACGTTTTTTTTGTCAAGTCACTTTTGGTTACATCAGCAATAATTATCCAAATGCTAAAATATCTTTTCTCTAGTGTGCCATGTAATACAAAATTTGTTAAGAAGAGAAAAGCTTGTGATTTTTGTGAGCATGATATAGAGAAAAAACAAAAATAAATGGTGATTTTGGACATTTCAGGTGCTATTTTGAGAAGCACGTTTAAATTCATGTCCATGCAAACTTAATATGAAGACTTGACAAATACAACAAGTGTTTAGTGTCTTTCTAAAAGCCCACTCTTTCAGATTGAAACGTAAAAAATATCATTTATTACATAATTTTGTAAATAAAATCACTTTCAAAAAATTGTTTGCTGATGTAACATTTCTTTTCCTAATGTACTTAAACTCAGTTATATTGACAGTAAGAAGAGTGCCAACAGTTGGAATACGAATATTAACGAGTTGGGAACAATGCGGGGACCAATCAGTATGCTTAGAACATTCAACACAAATAAAAATATCAATCTTAAATGCTGGGGTATTAATGGTGTCCAGTGTGTTACGTCAGCAACTTTTGAGAAAATCGATATATAAATGTACCTAAGCACTTTATCATCGAAAAATTGGCGTGCTCTCCCTCCAACCTCCAACAACACAGCCACTTATGATGCGTACAATATATTTCAGTTGGGTATACCCATGAGATTTGTTTCCAGTTACATCACAAATGCTTACGTTCACCCTTTAGTTTTCTGGTAATAAAAATGTATTGTCTAACTATAAAATATTCCAAGAGAATGATTCCTAACTACAGTAGTTGCCCAAACAAGAAAAAGTGAAATATTTTGTAAAGTAAAACATTTAGCGCGAAGATGTAATGAAGACTCCATAATTTATTGTCCAGTTACATCACAAGTGCTTAAAGTACATTTACACCTTAGTTTTGTGTAAACAAACATTTAATGTCTAGTATTTAGGTACAACAAGAGAAGGATTTCTAAAATCAGTAGTTCAAAAAATGGAAAAGGGGGAATTATTTTGTTTATAAGCCTGTTTTCAGTGTGTCATCAAGCGTTACATCACTAATTTATATGAATATAAAATTGCAAATAACTTCAAAATTACTGAAAGTTTTTTCTTCTTCTTCGGGATGTTGTAGGCAGTTGACTTAGGCTTGACGCTGCACTAGAAATTAATCGCTTCAATACACTTTTATTTTTTGGCAAAAGTTGGACACTTAGTGATTAGTGATGTAACGAAAAAGGGTTGGACATATATACATTTGTACATGATAGAAATCTAAGTTACATGTGCAAATGAAATAATCCAAGAACAGTCTGTTTCTAGAGGGGCAGTCTGATCAGGACTATTAGCTGGCTTAGTGATAATTGAGTATTCTGGATCAGCTAGACGATTAATACTCCTTTTAGTTATTTTGGGGACAAACAATACTCTTCAGTCTTGTAGGACTTTAACCTTGTCATGCTTAACCGACTGGATCCTTTTTGGTAACACTGTGGATCCTGAGCAGCTGGCTTCCATTGAAGCTGTCTGATCAGGATCCACATTGTTTTCAACTAGAATTGATTTTGAAAACACATGCTTATAACTTTTCATTCTTAACATGTATTACCCCATACATATTTATACATTATGTATGAAAATGTCCAGTTTATATCTTTATACTAAGTGGGATTGTTAGTAAAAAAATTCTGTAAAATGATGAATCCCCACACTTTTTTAAAAAAGCAAAGGGGATATTATAATCGCCTCTGTCCGTCCGACCGTCCATCCATCCGTTATGCTATCTCCTCCTAAACAGTTGGACAAAATTCAACCAAATTTGGTGTGTGAGTAACTCACATGAATTGGGCGTGCAATGGCAATTTTTTTTTGGCTCCGCCCCCTTAGGCCCTATGGAGGGGTCAAAAGGTTAAATATCATTTAATTACAAAGTCAATTTCAAAGATTTTTTTACCAAACTTTGTGTTTGTTGTCTCAAAGGAAAGATACAAAACATGTCAGACGAGATTTTAATTCTGTTGCCTGGGTCATGCCCCAGGGGTCTGATTTTGGGGCCCTGGGGTGCCGAGGGGATAAAAAAACTATTGTTTCAAACATGGTCATTTGGCATATCGAATCGACGGGGATGACGAGCAGAACAGAATTCAAGTAAAATTTTCATCCTAGGGTCAAACTGGTGACCTTGGCGTGAGGTCAAATGGTCAAATATCATAAATTTTGGGTACCATGTCAATTTCAAAGATTTTTATATGTTCTCACAAATGAAAGATACAAAACATATCATATGGGGATTTTCATTCTGACACCTTGATTATGCCCCTGGGGTGGGACTTAGGGGCGCTGGGGGTGCCCAGGGGGGGTCAAAAATCTTTTTCAAACATGGTCATGTAGCATATCTAATTGGCAGGGATCACAAGCAGAACAAATTTTTATCCTAGGGTCAAACTGGTGACATTGAGGTGAGTTCAAAAGGTCAAATATAATTAAATTTCGGTTACCATGTCAATTTCAATTTTTTATGCCAAACTTTGTGTGTGTTCTCAACTTCTCAAAAATAAAAGATAGAAAACAAATTGAACATAATTTTCATTCTGTTGCCGGGATCATGCCCCAGGGGTGGGACTTGCAAGGCCGTCGTCGGCGGTCCGGCCGGTCCGGCTATGGCCGTACCACTTTTTTTGCCCGAAATGGTTTTAGCCGAACCACATTTTTGGACAAATATTTTTTTGCAGGCCTCTTTTAATGACCGATTTTGCGATGATCAAAGATTAATAATATTAAATGATAAACCGTGTGCTGGTCAATATTTCGTCTGCCTCAGGGTGTGAAAGACAGTGGTTAAACAAACACGATTAAGAAGTGTGTTTTAAAGACAGTAATTATAATTGGGCCGCGACGCGACAAAACCTGTCTTCGGTTTGTCCGACAAAGCTAGACTCAAACCAGTTCATCAGCTACAGAGACTAGCTAGAAAAATGAAGGCAGTGGCACAATCAAATTATCAGACATATTTGGTTACCTACGTGGGCTCGAACCAGCAATGCGAGCGACCTATTCTGAAATTGTGACTCTCGTCATTACACTTTTGGTGATTCCAGCAGCAAATGCCACCAGTGAAAGAACATTTTCAGCTTTGCGCAGAGTGAAAACTTATTTAAGGAGTACTGCGACTCAGACGAGAATGAACAATCTTATAACCATACATGTACAGAAAGAAAGAACAGACGCTCTCGACTTGAAAGCAATCGCGAACGAGTTCACTGCAAGAAACGAACGACGAAGGTGCGTGCTTGGAAAGTTTTAATTTCAAAATGTAGTTTCTAAACTAAACGTATACTAAATAGCATAGAATAACACCTGTGTCCATTTAAAACTCAGACCATCCTGCACATCCGCGCCGTCTGAAGGGTTTACACTGTCTACTCTATAGGCACAATACCCTCATCATCCGCCCAGCGAAGACTGACAATCAGACAGCTTAAAGGCACAGCCTGATTTTAGGCGCACAACTATTCTACAGAGTCATGCAGATAGGCGAAAATAGTTCAGCGTGAAATTATGAATATTTTCTCATCCATCAGTTTGAACATTCGTAATGGGTGCGCAAAAGAACCGTCTCATGAGGACGATTCTTTTGTGTACCCAATGCTTATCTTTTGGTTGATAATTAAGCATTTGTTTTGAGTTCTCACAAAAACGCCTCAATGAGACGGTATTTTGAGTACCCATGACATATGTTTTTGGTTAAGAAATAGGGAAAAGTATTTTTATTACGCACTTTTATCTAAAGGCCTGAGAATGCTGTACCCTGGCTTAAATCTCGGGGGGGGGGGGGGGGGTAACTACCTATATATGACATAGTACGGATGTGCGGCGCGAATAGCCCCCTTTTTCAGCACTGCCAGGTATACGATAAGCCTCCTTTTTCTAAAAAAAAGTATATTACTGACCCAGTTTTTCATCATTGTTATTTGAATGGTCCCATTTTCTGCCATCCCCGTTTGAAAATACTCATATTTTGCTCAAATATTCAGCTCAGAAACCAAAATTGTCATATTTATTTGTAAACTTTGTTTACAGACAGCAAAGAGGGTATATAAAAATCAAAGAACATTATATGAACATGTAAACATTTTGTTCAATCAAGTTTTTTAATAAATAAAAGAAACAACTATAGCGGGGATATCTGTATCAGGATTACTATTAGAAGAATCAGCTAACTTTGATGAGACCCGAATTTTGGTGGTTGCGGGAGGGGGAGGGGTGCAGTCGAAAACGTATATAAAGAAAGAAAAAAACAAACAAAGAAAAAAAACAATAGATAAAAAATATGATAAAAAGAAAAATGTTTCTTTTTTAATAAATAAATAAAAGAAACAACTATAGCGGGGATATATGTATCAGGATTACTTTTAAAGAATCAGCTAACTTTGATGAGACCGGAATTTTGGTGGTTGTGGGAGGGGGATGGGGTGCAGTCGAAAACGTTTGTGGTAGGCATTTGAAATATGGCTATAATGTCTGTAAAATAAGCTGAGTTTCACAAGCAAAAATGGTCTCAAAGTGCAACAGAATCGCTTCTTTAGTCATCTTTAATTACAAAATTTTCATGGGGGAGATCCCCAAACCCCCTTAACGAGAGGGGGGCGACCCCCTCTCGTGCTCTCCCCCCCACTCGTCCCTTCGGCACTCGGTGAACGTCGGAATCGTTCAATGGCCGTACCACTTTCTAAAAGCCGACGACGGCCCTGACTTGGGGTTGCTGGGGGTCAAAAAATTTAGCGAGGGGATTTGCGATGGCGCCCCATCGACTGTGCGTTCTAGTTAAGATTGTTTTTATTTTAGTAAACAATGATAACCCTGATGAAATGCCACCTTATGCTGTTTTTAATGCGGGTCTTTAACTCTTTAACCCCTAGCCTGGCCCTAGGGTCGACTTTTGTTGTCTGCTGATAACCTTTGCAAACAGTTTGGACCCAGATCAGGCCAGTCAAATGTTAGGCCTGATCTGGATCCAAACTGTTTGACGCCTGTATGGTATTGAAAAAAAAAGATTCAAAGAGTAAAATATGGCACAATAATAAAGTGTGAAGGAATAATAAAAGCAATATTTGATAATCCAAAAGCTAATGAAAATACACTTTTTCGCAAATATGTAATTTTTGAATCACCTAGACTGTACATTTAGCCAATGACTTATATTTGTAGCCATTCAACATTTTTAGTAGCAAATGATAAAATACTAAAATGATAAATTAGGATAAATTCTAGCTGGCTGTCAATAGACCAAGAAGTCTATTGCCAGCCGGCTGGCACTAGACCTAAAAGGCTATTGACAGCCGGCTGTCAATAGACACTTTACATATGAAAAAGTGAGCAAACAAAAATCAAACCGTGAAATTACTTACTTATTCTAATTGCTTGTTTGTTCAACTGAGCAACCAGCCGAAAGTAAACAAGTACTAATTAGCTACCGAAATCCTGAGGATTAAAGGTGCATCGCATGTTTGATCTTTAATTTAATCTGCGACAGTTATTTTATTCTTTAAACTGATTAGAATAATTGATTGCTTGCAAACAAGCAGTCGAAATTAAGTACGGACTAATTAGCTTCCGAATAAGGATTAAAGGCGCATCACATGTTTGATCTTCACAATGAACGGTGTGAAGCGAAAAAAAAGGGATTTACTGTTTGTGTGTGTATTCGTCCAGAGAGAGAGAGAGAGAGGGGGGAGAGAGAGAAAGAGAAGGAAACAGAGAGGGGGAGGGTGTGTGTGAGTGGGCTTGTTTGCATCCCGGGAGACTGGTCTGAGGTAGTTTGGGATGGTTTAGAGGTGGTTTGGGGTGGTTTGGTGGTGGTTTGGGGTTAACATGGCAGGTCTACGTAACAGTCAACATTAGCTCACGAGCTATTCTGCGACATAACAATTATATCTTTAACATGGTGTTAGGATAGGATCGCCCGGGTAGCTCAGGTTGTTAGGGTGCCCGACTAGTGTTCCGGATCGTGGGGTCGAGTCCCATCCGAGGTCCCACCTCGGTGCTCGGAACAACTGTGAGTGGGGTCTTTTGACTTGGTGACGTTTAAAACTTTTTATTGCGCGCATGCGCTCTTCAGAGCATGTGGAGTCTATTTACATTTTCAATTCACGACCATTTGTAAGGTTACTTATACTTGTGCTGCCTTATCCTTATCTATAAATTTTGATTCCGTTGTGTATTCTGAAAGAAACATAAGCGATTCAAAACAAGGGCGACATTTTAATTTTGATTGATGTAATGTTTATAGATAATAAGCTTGAGCTGTTTGACACATATAGAGTAATATGATTTCGCCATGGCTCATTATTTCGTGAACGTGAAAAAGTGCTGTCATCCAGACCCCCAGAAAAGAGTGCGTACCTGAAAATTATTTTCTTATATCTGAACCAAAACATGTGTTGTGGATACTCAAAAGAAACGTCTCAATGAGACGGTTCTTTTGAATACCCAAAACACATGTTCAAACTATAAATTAGAAAATAATCAGGTTCAGTTGATCATGAATTCTAAGTATATACTTCCTTCGGTAACAAGACATTTCGCCCCCCCCCAAGACTTTTTCCCCCCTATTCGTTTCGCCTAGCTATTTTCTACCCTAGTGGTTGGCCCCCCCCCCCCCCATACAATAGGCTTTTCCCCCCAATAACATTTCCTCCCTAGTCGTTTCGCCCCCATTTTTAAAAAAATGTTGTCATATATAGCTAGGTGAGTGGACGGAAGGGTGGATGGACGGAAGCACGGAGCGATAATCAGACTGGATGAATGGGCAGTGGGGTTGCTCTTATTACCGCAGGATACCGTATGCTACCCCAGGATGCTGTAGGATACCTTTATAGGCATGTTTAATAGAAATTTAACATAAAAGTGAATGGTAAATTAATCAGTTTAAAATAATAAAAATACAAATCTTCAAATGTTTTGGTTTATTGATAGGGTCACTGGACAATTCGGCCCATAATGGTTAATGGTGACAGTTGATACTCAGCTATTACATGTGCATAGCTCCAGATTAGGCTGCGTATTGCGTATTTACGCAATTTCGTGGACCTGAAAACTAGGGCTGCAACGATACAGTTACCTCACGATACGATACGTATCGCGATATTTGCCTCACGATACGATACATATCGCAATACATTTTTGACAACTTTAGAACCTTAGAAACAACATAGATCTATGAAATTAGGAGAAGAAATACTCAATTATTAACCTTAGTCATGCTGGATGTTTTTATGTACTAAACTCTTCCCCAGTTTTTATCAAATTCTTTTAAAATATTTCAATTATTAGCATGTTTTTACAAGCAGAGCTGAAAACTGTGTAGATTAAGATCAGCTGGATTCTCGAAAGCCAGTTGATCTTCTTCTACATTGTTTCAAAACAGGATATATCAAGTGTTTAGCATGGAAAAGGGTTAACTGATTAAAGCAGAACAGTTAAAAGGGAAAGTGGTTACATTCCTTTTGTACAAAAAACATATATTTTTAAAATTCATTTCTAATATATAACACCAAGTGCTGTATCGTTAGCGTATCGTGAGATGACCTCACGATACGATACGCGTATCGTCAGAAAACGTATCGCGATACGATACGATTTCAGTGAATCGTTGCAGCTCTACTGAAAACGTTATTAGATTGATTTCTGTGCGTACAAAAACGCAATAAAAATCCTTGATACTCAATTCCGAACTTTTTCGTAGCGTATGACGTTATTGTATTCTATTCTGTTTCCGATTGTGGTTTTTCGCATCACAAGCTGTTGTTGGGTACAAATTTATACACGGCGTCGCGCTGAATCTAGTTTATTAAATTGTAAACCAGTCCAGGAACATTCTTATCGCTGTTTAGCTATACCCAATATTAATACGATTACGACATTCGTCTCGCTTTACAATAACAATGGCGTGACGTGGGCGAAAAAGTCCCAGAGAAATTGAATGCTATCATATCGTAACTAACTCTAATACTGCGTTAGTGGTTCGAAGAATCAAAGATGACTTGATAGATACGTTGGATTTTCGAAGTAAGTTGGAAATAGCGATCTCAGATATACTAATATTGCCAGTGTGCTTTCCGAAAGTGAAACCGAAAGTAAACAAAAAAATCAGGAGAAACAAGGTCCGGTTTCATTGCTTATTTGCTTTCAGATGGATACCCAAATACCCAATTTAAAATTTGAAATAACCAACTAAGTCAAAAAGGGGTGGGTAAATACCCCAACTGAATGTAGGACAAAACATCCCGGGACAAAACATCCCATGCCATTTTTTGCCACCCCGGACAAAACATCCCGCATCAATTTGCCACCCAGGACAAAACATCCCATGCAGTTTTTGTCACCCCGGACAAAACATCCCATGCCATTTTTGCCGCCCCGGACAAAACATCCCATGCTACTTCTGCCACCCCGGACAAAACATCCCACACTCTGTTTAAAGCCTATGAATGTGCATAAAATACCCCATTTAGTTAAGTGTCACTATCATTATTGATATTCTTAATGTACCATACCTATTGAAATGATTGGAGATCAAAGGTAGATAGATAATTAGACATATGTTTCTCAATTATAATAGTTCGTTTGACCCAAACTGTAAATGATTTCTTTTAAGATGTAATTGGCTTCTTAACACACAAATTTAGTTGTTTGTCACAAGAAGATATAATTATCTTTAATTAAATTCTATTTACATTGTGAAACTGCCTTTCAATCAATTTAAGATCTAGTTTATATCATTTGGACAGTCATACTAGGGCATTCACTGCTAGTACATGTCATAGTAGATGAAGGTCACAAATGAGACTTACCCTGAAGAAGCAGTCTGAGTATGGGATGTTTTGTCCGGGGTGACAAAAATGGCATGGGATGTTATGTCTGGGGTGACAAAAATGGCATGGGATGTTATGTCCGGGGTGACAAAAACAGGGTGGGATGTTTTGTCCGGGGTGGCAAATCTTTGTGGGATGTTTTGTCCAGGGTGTAAAAAAATGGCATGGGATGTTTTGTCCCGGGATGTTTTATCCCACCCCAACTGCCTCCAATCCTTATCCGATCCTTATCTGGAGCTATGCATGTGCTGATCCAGAAGGGGGTTGGGGGGGTTTCCAGAACCTTTGGAGCATTCTGCAATACTTTGACCTGCATTAAGCAATAATTGGTCGTCTTTTTTGAGTGGCATACACGTGAACATACATGTAAGCATACACGTGTCTGTGTCAGTGTGTAGGTAAAGTATACTACCCAAATGTCAACTGTGTTTAGTTTGATATGCTTCAGAAAATGACCCACCATTTTTTGCTCCATGGGTCACTTTGGCCCGCCAATCTTGAAAAAAATCTGAAGCCCTGGTTAGATTGTTTCATATAAATAGAATCAAACTTTTCATTTTAGGAGCACCACAGACAAGCAAACAAACAAAAAACAAAGAACTGACAGTACAGGCAGAAATTTGATTTTGTTATGGCATAGATTTATACATAACAAAGATTAGCCTGATCATCAGGTTTTTACGTAATGTGGAAAATAGGTCATTCGATGGTTTGTCCCAAAATCGAAGCAAATTAATGCCCAATGCAAAAACAACATTGTCATGTAAATAGATTTTTTCTGTCACCGGCAAATGCATGACTGGGGTAGGATTTCTGCGTATTTAAAGGAAGGGATAGTATTTCTTTATAAATATTTGCCACAATACTTTCGACTTGAGAAGTTGAGTTATCTTTCCCCGCGGACAAGTATTGATTTTGGCCTTGATTTTCATAAAAGACTGTAAATAATAAGTATTGATTTTTCATAAAAGAAATACTTTAAAAGGAATCTTCCCCCATGGAAAGTCTAAGCAAACAAATGCAAACCACTGCTGAAGTGGGTGTCTACTTGTCATGCATTTGTGTGCATTTTCCCATTTTGTAAAACATGGAGTGTGTTGTGGAGCATGGAGTGGAGTGCTATTTTTGACGTATTGTCTTTTAGTTTCTCTAAGATCACTACCCAGTCACAAAGAGGTCAACTTCTGACCTCTTAGAGAAGTGACTATGAATTTCACTTATAATAAATATGGTAACTCTTGTATTAAAGTGTTTCCAGAGTTTAGGTGACCCCCGTTTTTCTTTTTTTAAACAGCTTTAAATTGAAACTAGAAGAACGGCACTTAGCATGTGGATTCAAATGCACACCGTGTAACTAAAACTTATTTTTGGGAGACGCCCTTATTTGTAAATGAAGCCCAAAACCCCTGTCCAAAAGAATAACTTAGTTGTTTTTCCCTATGAATATACCCATGTGTACCCCTATAGATACATGTGGTATATTTGCATTGCTATGATGATATATACTAGCCTACAGGAATATCTATATCCGCTGATTCAATGAAAATCTATTCCGAAGACCTCACTCGTCATCACGTTGACACATACACGCACGCACACACGCAATTGTAAAAGTCTATATGGGTCATAGACCGTGCCGTATTGAAAGCAGGCAGCATAAAACCTACATTTACATGTAGCACCTTCCATTTCAATTCATCGACTCTTTTTGCCTTCAAGGTAATTTGCCATGGTTTTGTTGTCTGCTGATATTTTTTTTCAAAATCAGTGTTTTTGTTGTTGTTGCTTATTCTAATGTTTTTCGGTAACATCAGTAGAGTGTCAAGCAGTTTGGATTCAGATCATGCCCGTTGGGTTTGATCTGGGTCTAAATTGTTTGCAAAGGTTATCAGCAGACGACACTAGTAAGTAAAGAGTTTATGACGACAATTCAAGCAAATTAGAGTGTTGACGAAAAATAGCGAATGGGGGATATACATTAAACTTCAAGAGCATCAAATATTTGCCTGCTTAAGATATTTCGCTGATAAACTTTGTCAACAGCAGAAAGCAAGCTCAGGTTAAAATGTTGGGCATTATCTGGGTCCATACTGTTTGAAAACCTACTTGTATTCCTGAAAGACATATTTTTTTGAAAATAATTACCTCGAAAGAAAATTCAGCATAGGAGAACAACAACCCAGCATTTAAGGTTTAGACAATACAATTTCTTGAATCGCTTTTTAACACAAGCCATTTCAATGCATCGGTTTTAGATGTACATTGATGTTTATAATTCAGTATAAGCAGTGAATCATAGCCTAATGCGCGAAGATTGGTCCAGTTAAGCAATTTTAACTTGAAGCTGCGACTGTCTTCATCAGTTTAAACGCGTGTTTTGGGTGCTCAAAAGAACCGTATCATCGAAACGGTTGTTTTTAGTACACACCAAATATTTTTTGCAAATATTTTTTGGTTGAGAAAAAGGAAAAATAATTTTCTGTTACGCACTCTTATCTGTAGGACTGACGAATTGCCTCCACTGACCCGTATAAGCCATGTTTTATTTATATTGTTAGGTTCACTTGGGGACTAATTCAAAGAGGAGCGGCAAAAACACACCAAAATTCCATCTAATCCCAGCCTATACGAAAACTCACATTTATGTGGAAAAAATTAATTCAATTACGCGGTCTATATCTAAATTCATTTCTCTAATTTATTTTTCAATTAAAATCACCATTAAAGAAAAATTAGCAAAAAACGGGGGTCACTTAAGTTCTGGAAACACTATAGTTTGTACAGCAAAAAAAAATAGTTAAGGAAGTTCTGCTTTTTCTGCAGGTAGGATTAAGAAATGTCAAGTGAGGTAACACCAAAATCTGAACCGGCTGATGTGAAGCCGGCAGTGAGTAGTCTTCCACCAGTTACAGCCACCCCCACCAGCGCTACCCCTACAACTGCTGCAACAACTACCAAGTCACAATCACAACCTCTGGTGAGTTAGATGGCTCAATGGCCAAGATAATCAGGCCTCTGCATAAGAGTGTGTGATTAAAAAAATAACTTTCTTATTTCTCAACCAAAATATACTTAACGCCAGTAAAAACGCAACTTTTACAGTATAACCTTACTCGAGATTTAATGCTATTTTATCATTCTAATAAAATAAAAGCATAAACCTATGGTGGCGATATCAAGCCAAATCTCTTTTGGTGCAGATAAAGCAGTCCAAATAAGCCGGGCTGTATTTTTTGATAAAGGGACACAACCCTAACTTCGACACAAAAACAGCAAATCACCTTAATTAATCAGGATATCAGATCTTCATTATGAATAGCTCTTTGGGTTCAAACTTCCGGAAAATTTCAATATTGCTTTACTTTCTATGCACACGCAACAGATTTTTTTTTGTCTTAAAGTTTTGACCTTCAAAATGGTCATCAAAGTTTCAGCATGAAAACCGGAAATTGTATTCCGTATTTTTGCTTGTTTGGATGAAACGCAGAACTTTCACACTGAAATTGAATAAAATTTCAAGATTTAAGATGGATACCAAAAAAATTGATGAATTTGTCATTTTTCACCTAAAATTTTGGCAGAAGTGTGCAATTGTGCAATTGAGCTCAAGTTTTGGTAAAATGTTCTCCTACGTTAGGGACGCCTGTTAGTACAAAGACAAAGCGTATCAAGCTGATATCTATAGGAAAAATAACACTTGTACCAGTTGTGTTTTCAATGGCTTTAAGTATATGTTGTGGGTACTCAAAAGAACTGTCTCAATGAGACGGTACTTTTGAGCACACACAACAACTGGTAAGAAAATATTCACTTTTTTATGCTTAAAATGTTTTTTTATTTAAACCTATGATATTGTGTGGATATGACCCCCCCCCCCCCCCCATTTTTTTTAATCAAAGCTACTATAGCCTATTTATTAAGGTGTACACTGAAGGACTTTAAACACACAAAAATCGAAATTCATAATATTTACTAGTTTTTAATGTCTCAATTTTATTGAGATTTGGCAAAAATGAACATCAATATGTCAGCAAACCATGTTTTAAATTTTATGTCAAAATAATAAATAATTTTAGAGCAACACTCTATCAAATAGCAATACCCTATGATTCTAAAGTTGCAAATTGAAATTTGTCTAGAAATTGTACACGATTTTAAGTTATTGTGATAAAATATTTTTATTAAAAAATCGGAAAATAAATTACCCTTGGAGCCCTACTATTTGTCTGGCACTGACAGTAGTCGGCTGGAACGGATAGCGTCAATGTAAATATCATCGATACACAATCGACGTAAGTTGCCTCTTAACGCCTGTCGCCATTCTTGGCTGACCAAGCCTGCCTAGATCTTAAACTGTTCCAGTAGCCTAATAACGCTCTCTGAGTCGCTGTATAGTTGACGGATGGTAATTATTATATGTGGCGACATCAGAAACAGCTTTTCACATTCCGATTGCGCCAGATCGTTCATGTTCAGACAAATGTGGCATGAATGATATAGCTATAAAACTTAAGCTGCTGTGTTTTTTTATACATGTATTCTTACAAGCTACATGTGAAATGCTAAAATATTTGCTTTATTGATTCTCGGGGAGGCCACATGCAAAACATAGTAAACCAGCAATGCATAGCTGTTGGCAGCCAGTGTCTTTAAAAACACCGGTAATAGGTATAGATAGAAGCAGAGTGTCGTTACCATCCGTTTTTATCTGTTAAAGAAGGCTAAAAATAATTTGGATGCAAAAAATAATTATTTTCATTCTTTGCGCTTTTAAAGTCCTTCAGTGTAGATTAAGCAAACTTATTGAACATAAAATTTTCATTACTTTCTTACCTTATAATCCACTTAAACATGTACAGTGGGTGCTCAAAAGAGCAGTCTTATTGAGACAGAACTTACTTTTGAGTGTCCACAGCATATGTAATGGACTCTGGAAAAAAACCCTGTGTAAAACAACCACTCTCAAAAAGACTAAAAATTGGTTTCCAAGACCAATAACCGCTTAATGCTGGTCAAAAAAATTACAGAATGCTCCAAGTCATTCTGCAATACTTTTGACCTTCATTAAGCTACCATTTTGTCATTTAGATCTTTGTTTTGTCTATCTTTCAGTGGCCATTCTACACATGGTTTAGTTACTGTACATGTATGCACCCATATCTGATGCTTGTATTTATCCTTAATCATGTGACACGGTAGTATTTTAATCCTTGTCCTGTTTAACCCATATTTTTTTATATTTTTTTTTGAAAACACTGTAGATCCAGATCAGCTGGCTTCTGACGAAGCTTTCTGATCAGGACCCACACTGTTTAACTGGTTTTCACTCTGATTGATGCTTGCAGCTGGAATGCTACAGACTATCAGGATAAAAATTCGGGAGGAGTGTAGAACATAAAGATATTCAACATCACCTGATAAGGTGTGTAGAAAAACATTGCAGAGCCCAGTGGCTCAGATGGTAGAGCGTTAAACAGGGGATGGGAGGGTTGCTAGTTGGAGACTCACTGGAGTCCCTGTGTTGTGTCCTTGATCAAGACACTTTATCCACTGCTTTGTACTGGTTCAACCCAGGAAGACAGGAAATTGTCCCAACATGACTGAAAATTGTTGACTGTGACGTAAAGCATTTGCAAACAAACAGTGATGGAACAGCAATCACAATTAGTGTGAACACTGGTCCAACTGCTCCTTTAGGAGCAGCCGAGCAGGCTTATCTGGAATTATGCTGTCTAAATCTTAAGCTTGTGACAGCGTACGAGGGGCGTTCAATATGTAATGAAAACAGCCCAGTATGTCCCAAAGTTTTATATTTACACACTTCATAATTACCTTCATTAAAAGTTCTGTTTCTTATCTAAATGAATGTAAAATTGCAGTTGTCCAGCTCCTTATCAAATTTACACAGACCACTTTCAAGATAGGTTGCTGAAGTACACTGCGATATGAAATAAAACAATGTTTTCAAAAGCAGATAACTACATGAACGAGGGATGTTTTCAGTCTGCTACTTTGTGTGGTAAATATCCATATATAAGTGATTTATACCTGCAAATTTTTTTTTGGTATTGCTTTATATTCTATGAAATACTGAGGCTGCCATTTTGGTTAAAATCCTCCATGAAGCTACATTTTCTGGTATTCAATTGACAGCGTCGTTTTTGCGTGAATGAATACATCACGAAAATTTATACAAAATCATTTGTAACATTTTTTCTGGTCGCTTTGATGTTCATTTGCAAGTAATACAGCCGTTTTTGAAATTTCCATATTTAATCTCACCTATAAAGTAGCCCAAATACGTCATTTGAAATAAGAAAACCACTTAAAAGAATGCCATGTCTGGCTTATACTGAAATGGATCAGACAAAGTACCGTGTTTCATCGATGTTTGCATTTGGATGCATTATTTGGACATTGTTACACGTTTTTACATGTACATACTCTGGCTGGCTTATTTCAGACAATAAAATTATAGGAAACGAAAATGGTATACCACTCAGATGAGATACCCCTAGATATTGGTTACAGTTTAACTGGTCTGCTGCCTATGCACTGTGCGTATTGAAACTTCGCTACAATCAAAATTGTCCTTACCTGGTACAAAGCCACATTTCCGATTTTCAAGAACTGTGCGTATTTTAGTGTTACATCAATTGCTTTAAACGACGTTAACGTAAGAGGGGGTAACGTAATAAAGCCGTTTGCACGAGAAATCGGTACCAGTCAAAAGTATGTATCAATATGGCAGATTAAGGGGAAATGAGTCAGAAAACTATGGATATGTGATTCGTGCATGTTAAATGTTTGTTTTAGAAAATACAGCATGCCTTTCTACCTTTGTTAAAATAAGTCTTTACAATTCGAAGGAAAATATATGCAGTGTATATTAGTGTGCTTTTTAAAAAGTCTGTAACTTGTTAAATTTGGAAAGTTAAATAATGTTTCTTGCACCATTATAAAGGCGATGCTTTGATCTTTCGTTTGGCATATGGCATAAAATCCTCACGCGTTTGGGGAAGGAGTTATGAATGGGTTTTCATTACATATTGAACCCCCCTCGTAGACTTACAAATTAAAGAGGAGTGATTAAACTGCAATGGTGATAAATGGCCATTACAGCTTGTTAATAGAATGATTTGTTGAAAGTTTATAAACATATTAGGAAGACACCCTCTCCCCTTTGAGCTCAATTTATTGCAAAATTTCTGCCCCCATGGCATCTATTTGCCCACTTTGATGTCTAGTTTGAGCCCTGATTAGGATATTGAACCCTTTGTATTCTGATGGATTTTCCCATACATATTGATACAATAAAATAAGTATGGGACTGCCCATTGTGAAATAAAAGGGTATAGAGCTAGAATTTTCTGAATTATTATGTTTTTCTGTCCCTGAAAGTTGTTTTAATCTTAGCAAAAGTGCAGACCTTGATGAAATGCCGCATTTTGCTGCATTTCATCTGGGTCTTCACTTCTTGCCAAAGTACCCATTTAGGGGTTTCTAGTATACAAAGGGTTAATCCTAAATGAGCCATGGCATGAGATTTCCAACACTGTGGTATGTGCGATCAGCAAAGGCTCAGACCAGCCTGCACATACGTGCAGTCTGATCAGAGCCTTTGCTAGTCGCTTGAATATTAAATGACTGTTTAGCTACTGACCAAACATCATTTTGAGTTTCTAAGCTTAAAAGGAGGCTGCACTGGCTTGTCTGAGTCTACACTTGTCAAAATGTCACATTGTTGGAAATCACATGTCCTAGCTCAAATGGTTTGATCAAACAGTATAAGCCTAGCTAGTATTGTAGCATCTTTGTTTTATTTGCAGAAACCAAATTATTCACTAAAGTTTACCCTAGCTGGTCACACCAAAGCAGTCTCTTCAGTGAAGTTCAGTCCAAGTGGGGAATGGCTGGCCAGTTCAGGTAACATTAACTCTTCCGCTGCTATACACGGCTATTAAATGGGCATGGGCATTGCAAAACCTGTCTTCGGGGTTTCTGACAAAGCAAGATTCAAACCAGTCCCCTCAGCCTCAGAGACTGATTCAAACCAGTCTCCTCAGCTACAGAGACTAGCTAAAAAATTGAAATTTCACCTGAAGCAAGTTTAATATGATACTTTCCAATAAGCGAATAACAAAGGTGCTGATCAGACCCGGCTGGTCTGCGCCTTTGTTGTTCGCAAACCACCGAAGACAGGTTTTTCACGCTAAGGCCTTAATATTGTCTGCTGTATCATTTGCTTGTCCCAGATTAGACTTCTCCTTTGGGTCTACACTGTTTGTCTCTGCAGTTGAACCTGCTGAATCAGCCACCTCTGTAAGAGCTCCACCTGCCTAAGAGAGCCAGTCTGAAACATCTGCTATCATTTTCACTATACGAGGGACGTTTTCTATGTTCGTAGAGAGGTAGATTTAATGAAAACGGCGAAAGTAAATGCATAAATCATGCATATATTTGGAATGATTCAGCTTTTATCTATACATGCAACCTAAAATTATTTCAAAATGCATTACTTTAATGTCTTCTAAGAGACAAAGACAATCCTATATAAAGCACACTGGAAATATGGTAGAAATATGACATTTATGGACTTAGTCTCTGACAGAATGTTAGTAACAATTGCATGAAAATGGGTCCATAGCCATAGACAGCTTCTGAAAATTTCTCTGCAGATCAAGGACACCACACACTTCAATATTATATAAACATTATAGCAAATACGCAGCAATGATTGGATATGGAAGATTTGTTTGGAACCTCAGCAAATTGAACAGTAGGCATATAAACTTTTATTGTAAAAAGTTGACACAAGTGGAAGTTGGATACGGGCTTTTGAATGTGGCTTAATATGTTAGCTGTAAAGTAGTATCATAATTTTTCTTGTTTATATGGTAAATGGAAGTGTTATGGTAACTTTCATCCCAAAACAAAGTTAATGCTTTCGTTTTATCAGAAATTAACTGCAAAATAAATAGCCTAGGGGGTGCTAAAATCCCTTATTTTGTGCATAAATGACGTCATGGAGCGTTACTATAGTTAGAAAATACATTAAAACTGTTTTTGTGCCTGTAAATAGGTGTTGAATTCACTGCAACTAGCAAAATACGCAGATCCGATTGTTATTGTGTTTTCTGCGTGGGGTTGATTTACCCCACCCACTTTTTATAACATGGGGGTATGCCAGTACCGGAAGCTGCCAGTTACACACTTAAATCAATACATCAATATAACTGCTGACGAATGATTGAGTATATCATGTGCTATGCAAAACCAGAAGAAATTTTAAATTTTGTTTATAATCGTTATTTTAACAGATATAATAACTGGCACTTGACTGTGATTATTTTGGTATATTGATGGGTGTTTTAAAATTGTTATAGAAGAGCAAACAACATGCTTATAGTTTTGCTGCACTTGTCTAAGATTAGCGTTTGAATAATTTATTTTGATGGTGCAAAAGAAAAATCGGCTTGAAAAATGCTTATATCACCATAGCGAATGGAACTTAACAGCGTCTAAACTCCGTTCAGAAATTGTGTGGCACCGGTTTTTCGCGGTTCCTGCATTTATATGTCATTTTAGGTCCTACATCGCTGTGAGAAAGTTACTCGTGTTTACCTCCCCTAATTTCTGCAGCAGGTTCTGTGCCTGTGCGAGCTTCTGGCAAAGCCCTGATATCTTGGGAAAAATCAAGAAATTGAGAAACATGCCAGCAGACTAAGACAATTTGACACGTTTGAACCGCCCTCCATGAACATATTTGGAAATGACAGTATTTTCATTACGATATTTGGGAGTGGTTATTCCAATTGGCGAGAAATTCATGGGAAATCATATAGCGTGACTACACACCGTGTATCTGGAAAATTAAACTTGACGCGCCCAAGCTAGTGAAAAATAACATGCCCTACCATAACAATTTGAGGCTAACATTTCTCCAGCATATATATATTAAACATTTCTACCTGATACTGTTGTAGTCATTATGCGGATCAAAACCATCGAAAAGAATATAGCTTTAAAGCAGTTAAAAGGCACACCAAGATCAATGGCTGTTCAGCTGCATCCAGTCCAACAACGAAACTTTTTCGAATATGTACACCGTGAAAAAGAGTTTGTTACATCAAATGTGCACGGGTATGCTGTCATAAAACACAAATCAAGTTGTATTGTCGTTTAAACCAAGATATTATAAATGGTGGCAGAAATGACCATTAATAATGTCCCGTTACCAAGGTATTACCTTTACTGTGTCTTTTTTGTGAGCATAGCCACACTTTCGTGAAAAATGCTAAATTTGTAATGGTCAATGAGGTTAAGGGAATCCCTGTCGAAATGGCACAATTTACGTCGAACTTGCCACAAACATGCACTCACGTCACAACGTGGGTTAATAACATGGGCTTGTTTTACCACTGCCTTGGAAGGACGCTCCTAGAACTAATAACTACTTGCCACCATTGCAGGTCCCCAGCACCCTTATCAACCCCATTCGATCCTTACTTTCACGTGTAATAGGACTGGTAAAAATTTAGGATATTTTTTGAGGAATACAGAATCTTTTTTTTATTCTAACTTGTTATCGAAGCATTCAATATTCGAGTAAAGGGTGTGTTGCATTTGAGCAAGTTAAAAATATACCCAAAAGACGTTAAGCATATCGATGAATATTGATGTATTTTATGTGGCAATCATCGTCAACTGGACTTAGTCTGTGGGCGCATTTCTGAATTTTGTGGTTTTTCCTAAGATATCAGGGCTTTACCAGAAGCACAGGCTGCCATGGCACCAGCTGGAGAAATTAGGGGAGGTCTTCAAGAATAACTTTCTCACAGTAATGCAGGACCTAAAACGACGTATAAAAGCAGGAACTGCGAAAAACCGGTGCCACACAATTTCTGAATGGAGTTTAATTTCATGCTTGCTGCATGGTTCAAATGGCATGGATTTCGACCAGTGTCCTTTTCTATGCCTATTCAAAGCTATATATCTTGACCGGACTAAGCGCTAATGATGTAAAAATTACATCAGTTGATAGACAAAAGCTAGACCTTTCAAAATATATATACTTATGGTACCGTAAATTCTATATTTGTAGAGATACAGCCCCATTCTACGAACATAAAAAATCACCCTCTTATATTGTCTCTGCATAAGACTGCCTGGCACCTCCATAACCCAACCTGCAGCCAGCAAAATCATTCTCAAAATGCTTATGACTCTCTATAATACAACCACTTCATACTTGCCAAAAGTCAAATTCCCAATGATCAAGATGTTGATTGGTACAAAATAATTCAATGGTGTATACACAAACCTATGAAATGCCCATGAGACATAGTATGTAGTACATGTATTTTGTGTAATGAATCATGAAACATATGTCAACATACAGCTAGGTTCTCTAGATCTTTAGATATAAGTTTTGTTATGAATCTGACAGAAAGAAGACTTTCTACACGACAGATCTTCTGACTGACCCTTTATAATACTGTGCCTAATACAGTTTTGGTTTTCCAAAAAGTGGCTCTCTTACATGAAGGTTAACTTATAGATCATAGATCACTGTTACAGATTGCAAAAGTCACTATACCTGTATAGTTTCATCTAACATAATATGTACTTGCTGGTCAGTTTGTAATAGCTTATTATTTACCTTGTGGACAGGATTTGCCATCTCCTCTGATGGATATTGTTCTTTGTTTTAGCTGCAGACAAACTAATCAAAATATGGGGAGCCTATGATGGAAAATTTGAGAAGACAATAAGTGGACACAAGTTGGTGAGTACCTGTAGATAATTTTGTAATTAACCCTTAATACTTTAGGGAACAAGGTAAAGAATCATCCTCATCGTGAGGATCTATTTTTATACAGACAAACAGTTTGAATGACCCCTGTACTGTTACAGTAAGTATTTAAAATTATTCCAGTTGGGTCTAGCGGTAGAGATCTCTGATGAAGCTTATGCATGCTTGTAAGAGTTTTGTTTTTGATAAAACCTAGGCACAAAAAGGCATTTAAATACTTTACGAATATGCCCTAAACACCCATTTCTACTTAAGTTTTACAATATCAACTGAGAATAATATTTGTTTTCGTTCATTAAGGAAGCATACTTTGATACTAGTCAAGCAATATTGGAAGTAAGTTTAACTTTTAGACAAGTATAAATTTTCAATAGACAATTTATTGCTCTGACCACACTTCTAACAGATTCCAAAGCTGCTATTTGTTAATATATGTCATTTAGCCATGACCTGAGTAAACAACCAGGAAATCTCTATCAGTTGATCCAGTGGCCTTGATTTTTCAGATTTCTACCTTATTTCCTAAAGTATTAAAGCGCCAATGGCAACAAAAGTCGTCTGCTTTTCTCGTCTGCTGAAATGTTTAAGAAGCCTCTATGGCAAAAGTGTGAACCCAGATCAGACTGCTCTTATAGGAGCAGTCTGTTCTGGGTCCACGCTGTTTGCTTCTGTACTTAATTCGTCAGTAATGTTAGTTAAGTATTTGCAGCAGACGACTTCAGCAGACAACATTTTCAGATGCATTGTTTTTCTTGGCGCTTTAAGGGTTAAATGACTCATGCTGAATATTTCATGTACTACACTTCTCCCCAATTTTTATCCTGTTAAACCTACATCATTCAGTTGTAGGCATTTATTTTTAATCGGAGTGGAAAACCATGTGGATCCTGATCAGATGGCTTTGTTAGAAGCCAGCTGATCTGGATCTACAGTGTTTTCAAAACTGTTGTGTTGGAGGTCACATACACAGAAGCTTAATTTGAAATAAAACTACAGAAATGGAAAAACATGAAAGTATAAGAATCTGTCATTGATGTAAGTGGTGAAAAGAAAAATCCCTCCTTAGAATCATTGTTTGGTTTAAACAATATTTTATTCAGACAATTTGCATGTAGACAGATACAATGTCAATGTATTTCAGGATCATTGTTTTGTTCATTCACCTAGAGATGCAAGACGGTGAATCTTGGGGCAGACTTTTCTATTCACCCCTCACACCTAGGATGGATTCTTATACCATAGGGCCAGTTATCAGTGGCGGATCCAGAGAGTGTTCGGGGGGTTCCCTGGAACCCCCTTTGAGATAAAATTATTTCTTTTTCATGTAGATTTTCAGAAAACTAGGATAAATTAATAAATAATTAGATAACATTAAGGAACACTGAAATAGGCAGATTATGATAGCTTCTGATTTATTTTCAGTTTATCTGAAGACATTTGTCAGACTATTAAACCTGGAAATTCTAATATTTTCTAGGCATGCTGCAAGTTTTAAAATAGATAATACTAAAGCTGGGGAGTTTGGAAATTTTGAATAGTCACACACTTAGGTCTATGAGTTGAGACATTGACAGGTTCTTTATTGTTTCTAGGGTATATCAGATGTTGCCTGGTCCACTGACAGTCGTCTCCTAACAAGTGCATCGGATGATAAAACTCTCAAAATATGGGATTTTGCTACGGTAAGCCAGATATTTATTGATTTGGATATTTTTCGCTGTTGATAGTTTTCTGAGTTTCCATGATATTGGCTTGATACAGAAATAAGGAATATATGAACTCTTTCCATGCTAGCGGTGACTTGTAGTTTGTAAATAACCTTTCCAAACAGTTTGGACCCAGACCAGGACCAACAGAACATCGGTCTTGATCTGGATCTAAACCATTTGACACTCTGTTAATGTTTGTGAAAGAATATTTTGAAAAGTTTATTGTGGAAAAAATCAGCATACAACTACAAAAGCATGAAAAATTACCCAGCATGCAAAGAGTTAACTTGCATTTAAGTAATAAGAAATATGAACCAGCTCACGAGATTAAGATACTTATTGCAAATGCACAGGCTCCTGTTAGCCTTCGCTGCTTGGACTCGAAAAAAAGGGACCTAGATGAGGGCTCGAGCCAAACTTTAGCCTCTAGCCCCATTAGATGGTTGTGCATGCATGTTTAACGTTTGATTGTGAGAAGTACCAAAATATGAACTGGCTCAAATAAATACTGAGGGACTTAAGAAACGTACCATTATACATTCGCTGTTTTTTCCACACTTCTGATTCAAGGATGATTTCTTTATCATTTTTTTCCCCTTACAAAATAGACCATTATTTGCCACAATTTCGATTTGCTCATGCTGTTCATCCTGACCTAGCACCGATGTTAGTGTTTTTCAGTAATTTTCGTCTGACAATTGTGAGATTAATTTAATTTGAAATTAAACACTTTGAGCTAGTAGCCAGATGTCTTAGCGAATGGAAAAACATGAACGGTTTCAGAATAATTGTTTAATTACACTCCCAGGCGCAGCATTTCTTTGCTAACGTAAGCATATATGGTCAGTCTTATTTTTTCAAACTGCAATAACAGGCCGATGACTTGCGGGCATGCTGGGATATTTTTGTCTTTTATGCAATGGATTGATGAGTATCTGGTGGCACTTAAAGATTTTGATTATTTCTGTTCGTCATGATATAAACGGCCAATTACATCAAAAAAGGTAAATGATGTCATGTAGACGAAATGAACCTTGGCACAGGCCTTTAACTTCATGATTTGATTTTTTCTTCCCTTTTGTTTTCGAGAACAAACATCGGTTTGAAAATTTTTTGCACTCGTTATGGAAGGTATTGATACACTGTGACTTTTAGAACTGGGGTTGTCTTAGAATTATCGCAACGTAACTGCATCCATAAATCACAGTGTTTCGATTTTCTTAATGAATGCAAGCTAAATACTAGACAGGACTTGTCAATTTCATGTTTCATATAATTGAAATATAAATTTTTGACAATAAATTAGCATTTTAGCAGGTGGTGCATTTCTAAAGTCCTTCAGTATATTACACCAAGAAAACCTTATTGGGGCTAAATGAAAGTAATGGTTACAGGTATGTGCATTTTGATGATAAATGTGTTTAAAATTGGGAAGGTATATTGTCAGATATACGGCAGGAAATTCAGTTTTACAGTGACACTTTAGTGGAGCCTTAAAACATAATTTCCGACTGTATATCCCATGATATACCTCCCCAAATGAACATTTTCAATATGCTTATCCTCATTCTAATTTACTAGTAACATATTTCTTTGAAAATGCGCTGAAAGTATACTATGCTGCGCCTATAGACAGTGGCTGCCAGCTGCATACAACCATTTGTCAGCCAACAAATTTTGTAATGTTACATAATGAGGCCAGGTTTCTAACAGTATATTACGGGATTAATGGTCGCAAACCTTAGTATGTTAGGAAGTGCATTAGAATGTCTAATTTGTCTATGAGTAAACTGTTTTCTGGGAGTAATTTAGTCATCTAAATATTTCTTCATATTTGGGAGATTGAGAACAGTATTTTATTTTTGCAGGGTAAATGTATGAAGACTCTGAAAGGTCACAGTAACTATGTGTTTTGTTGTAACTTCAATCCTCAATCAAATCTCATTGTCTCAGGATCAGTAAGTATTTATGTTCATCTCTACCTTAAATATTTCTAAAATTTCAAATACTTTTCTCTTTCCGTTCTCAAATAAAATGTTGGTAATATACAAATCAGTGAATTATTGGGATATTATAAGTTAGGGTTGGCGGGGCCCTGTTGTTGTCCTGTTCATTCACCCGTGTGTAAGTCCGTCCTCTTTTGTGGACTTACTCATTTATCACCCGATTGCTTTAAAATTTCATATATGGATTACTTTCATCAAACTCTTGCACAGGTTCAAACATGGGTTTTGTCTGATGAACCATAATCAAGATGGTCACAAAAATTGCAGCAGCCTCTCGGTTTGCACTTGTGGACACCGATTTCTTCCAAATTCCATATTTGAATTACTTTCATCAAAGTCTTGCCCAAAGTTAAATATAGGTTTTGTCCAATGAATGATAATTAAGATGTTTGCCATAATGGAATCTCCTGCCTGTCGACCTTGTATAAACATGCAGTTTTAGGCATTGATCTTGATCAAGATTATTATATTACAATCATTTCTTTCTTGTCTGCTTCAAATGTACCTATATTGTGATGTAAAATATTAGACAACAGTTTCAGGCCTTTAGTTTTAAGAGTATGTACCAAAAAAATTGATTTTCTTATTTCTCAATCAAAACATATGTTGTGGGTACTCAAAAGAACCATCTCAATGAGACGGTTCTTTTGAGCATCCAAAACTTATGTTAAAACTGATGGGTAAGAAAATATTCACAATTTTACGCTTAAATTTTTTTGTTTTATCTAAACCTGTGAGTTTTGTATGTTACATTCTAGTTTGATGAGAGTGTTAGAATATGGGATGTGAAAACAGGGAAGTGTCTGAAGACGTTACCGGCTCACTCAGATCCAGTCACAGCAGTAAGTACTTAGGTGTAACACAAAATAAGACGTTACCGGCTCACTCAGACCCAGTCACAGCAGTAAGTACTTCAGTGTAACACAAAATAAGACGTTACCAGCTCACTCAGATCCAGTCACAGCAGTAAGTACTTAGGTGTAACACAAAATAAGACGTTACCGGCTCACTCAGAACAGTCACAGCAGTAAGTACTTAGGTGTAACACAAACATTTATTATTACCAGTGTTTTCTGGCAAATAATCTTCTTGTTGCTTTAACCCTTTGTATTCTGATGGGTTCTTCCCCCTAATGTGATATATACTCAGGGAAAAAAGTTTAGCAATTAGTTATAATGGATTTTCCATAGGCAATTTTTTTAGCATTAGATCTTTTTTATTAGCAGGTGCGCAAACATATCAGTTGTTTGAAAATGATCTAATGGCTACCCACAAGAGGTAAAAAGAAACAAATTCCTATTTCATAGCAAGGATTAGATCTGTTGAGCATTTTAATTTCAAACGCTATTCAATTGAAAGGGAGGTAATTTGAAAAAAATATGATTTTCAACTAAAGACTGTTCTAAAAAAGTGAACAGAACTTTCAGTTTTAAACCGGTTTTTACTTTTAGACCTAAACATTTGACAGAAAAATGAAGCTTTTAGCAGAAATTTATTCACGCTATTGCCAGATAAGATGTTTTAGCAAGAGGACTTAAAATCTGACTTTACATTATGCGAAATGTCAACGTACTCGTAAACGTTGTCAACATATATTTTTGATGTTATGAAATTAAAATCCTATTTCTTCTAAACTGTGAATCCCCAAAGTATATTGCTAATTTTTTTCCTCGGTAAAATAAACTTGAGATGTTTCATTATATATTGAGGCGTCACAAGTTATAATTTCCGACTAAAATTGGATTTCTTTCTCTGAAGTTTAGTCTGAGCAAACAGTGTAGACCCTGATGAAATGCTGCATTTTGCGGCATTTAATCTGGGTCTTCACTGTTTGCCAAAATACCTGTTTAGGGGTTTCCAGTAAACAAAGGATTAAGAACCATTTCAATGAAACAGCACCCAGAATATATCCTTTGATGCAAAAAGTTAAAAAGAATCAGAAATGAACCCTATTAACACTAAACAGGTACTTTAGCAAACAGTAAAGACCCAGATTAAATGTAGCATAATGCAGTATTTCATCAGGGTCTGCACTGTTTGCTAAGTCTAAATCAGAGAAAGAAGTAAATATTTTTTGGAAATAAGAACCTGTGACCCTCAATATATACAATGGACCATCCTGACTTTATTGCAAGTAGCCTTATGGAAAATTCTCTTGGTCGGAAAAGGATTAAGCTGCTAGTTTTTAGACTGAGCAATCTTGAGCAAAAGAGGGTGGATGCCAAACTGATAATGCTGGATGTAAAATTATCCATGGTTTGGTTGTTGTTTCTTTATCACCATAATTTAAGTAGGGGTGTGGAAATAGCAGTTTCATACTTGCCTAGAGACAAGAAGGTGGCCATAATGTACTTGTCCAATGAAGATTTTATTTGTCTTAAAGAACAGATAATGCGCAAGGAACTCAGCTTAGCCTGTACTTTGCTGATACTATATATAAACTCTTTAAAAAAACAGCATGAAAACCACATGTAAACTAAATTGAAAACAGTGTAGATCCAGATCAGCTGGCTTTTCTGAAGCCAGCTGAACAGGATCCACACTGTTTTCCATACAATGTGACATTGTGAACTCCTACTAATTAATAAAAAATGAAATACAGAAATACTGAAAGAAGTTTTCGAGAAGTTGATTTTGAAAAAAAATCAACAGAGGACAAATAATCGGGAAAAATTTCCCAGGGGGCAAAGAGTTAAAACAAGTTTTGTTCTAACTTCTTTAATTAATTAAATATAAATGAGCATTTATGTTAGATCCAGTCAGGCCTTTAGTTAAGAGAGCGTACCAAAAAATATTTTTCTTATTTCTCAACCAAAACATGTTGTAGGTACTCAAAAGAACAGTCTCAATGAGAGGGTTCTTTTGAGCACCCAAAACATATGTTAAAACTGATGGGTAAGAAAATATTACCAATTTTACACTCAAAAGTTTTGTTTATCTAAATTTCAAAGAAGAGAAGACTTTCATTTCTCACAAGCTTTACTCCTATTTTTTTATTTCAGGTACATTTCAACAGAGATGGGTCTCTCATAGTATCAAGCAGCTATGATGGCTTATGGTAAGTCTTTAGAAATTAGCAATAAAAGGGCCAGTCCGTGAGAAATTAGGGGTCAGACAAGAGATAAGAGATATAGCAACAAAATAACGGTTATTTAAGTCGGTCTTTGTTCGACCCTCAACCAATTATTGAAGATATCGTTAATGAACTGATTTATAAGTGTGTCAGGCTGGGATTCAAAATGGTATGCTCAATTTTCAGTGAGATAGACAACTTTGATAATCAGAAATGGAAACTGAAAATAGCTTCCATTTGGGAGTGAATATGTCTGAAAAACTAAAATCATGAAAAGTACAAAAGTACCTAATTGAAAAATCAGAATACCCAAACAGTGTTAGATTTAGGCTTGATTTCTATTGTGTCCCTGGTACCCAGGGCATCAACAAAAGTTGAGTCCCATGTAAATTTTAATAAGTCCTGGAAAGTTTAGTTTCAAACTGATGATTTTTGCAATGTTAAACACAAAAAGTTAGCTAAAACTATCAATTAACTTTCACTCAAACATTTTCAGTTTACATTTAGTGATTAACGATCAATTTAAAAAAAGCAATAAAGAAGTAGACTTAGCAGTGATGGGGTCTTTGAACTTCTTTGCTTTAAAAAAAGTCTTTACTTTACCCTCTTGATCAAGATTATTTTACCTGTGCCTGTTGAAAATCGCTGAACCTGTCTGTGAGCGCATTTTTGAACAGGCAGAACATCTAATTGTGATATATTGGCTCAGAATTAACTGTATTAAGTTATTTAAATGATTCCTCGAGGCTAACGCCATTTTTTACCCAGCAAATGGATTTTGGGAAGACCATAAATCATTACTTATAGCAGAGCCTCGTTCTGATTTCAACAGTTGCTATGAACAAAGGATCTCGGAAAACCACAGCGAATACTATTTATAACTGTCTCTTTGTGATTATGAAGCGTTGCAAAGTACAAAAGACCGATACTCAAAGGTTTTAACTGTCTTTACTATTGACCTGGCTTAATTTTTTTGAAAGTCGACTGCATTTGATCTTGAGTCCCATGTACGCAGGCTGCTGTCTATTTTGCGTACTAACGATTTTCGTTGCATAATTAGGTATTATTACGGCGTAAGCGCGAACACTGCCAAATAAAACTTTCTTAGAAATTTTGAATACTCAATTAAAATTTTAATGACTGACCCACAGCCAGTGATACATTATGCAACAAATCACTGCCAGCACAAAGCTGTTTTTTAAATAAAATTTTATGGGGCCCCTGTCCTGCAAAAAACAGGAGCCATCTGCCAAAACTATGGGGCTGATGAAAAAGTTATGAGTGTACATACCTTATAACACCCTAAAGTCTGTTTAATGTGCTGTATAGTATACTATGAACCAATCAAAATGATTTAAATCCAAAACTGTTCAACAAACTTCTAAACTGGCAGGGGACAAAAATTCCACTCGTCCGCTCGTAAATACGAGTGAAATCTAGAAAGGACGAGTAATTCTTCCCAACGCACTCGTCCTACAGGACGAGTGCTTTGGGAAGAATTACTCATCCTTTCTATTTTCACCCTAAATTTTGAGGGTGAAACTAGCATTTTCTGAGTATTGTCTGGGAAATCTTTTTTGTCAGTATATGGAATGCAGCTATGAATTTGACGAACAGTGATATAAGGAACTTTATAAGTCATATTACATATTACTCCTTTATGTTCTTTATTTGTTACGCTTTTAAAGGACAAGTACATATGTTTGCAGGATGAGTGAAAATTCTAATTCACTCGTCCTGCAGGAGAAGTGCAATATTGAAATATTTTGTCCCTGACTGGTAAAAACTTACCTTTAGGCCCTGGTTTGAAAATTTGATGACCCTCCAGTAAGTGTGCTAAGTTTGTTATGCTTAATGCATAAATCACAAAACATCTTGTTTTTTTTTTTCATCAACATGAGCCAAGTCAACTTTTTGAACCACAATAACAGAAAAACTTGAAACCGCTATCACTGTTTTGGAAGTTTGTTTCAAAGAGTCATTTGTCCAGGACTTTAGTTATGAGTGCCTACCAGAAAAATAATTTTCTTATTTTTCAACCAAACATATGCCGTGGGTACTCAAAAGAACCGTCTCGATGTGACGGTTCTTTTGAGCACCCAAAGCATATGCTAAAAATTATGGGTAAGAAAATAATTACAATTATACGGTGAAAATTTTTGTTTATCTAAACCTATGTTTGTCTCTTTCAAAGTTTCTTCTGTTTGGGTTGATGGGCCACCACCATCTGCATCATTGTTTACTGACTGATTTATTTTCACCACTACTTTTGGGCCTTTTGTCCCATAAACCAAGAAATTTTAATTTGCTTTTTTTTTCTTCCATTTTGAAACACCATACGAACAACATGATAAGAGCACAGAGATTGGATAATATAAGTTTTTAAATATGATTCCTTTCATATAAAGATTATTATTTTACTCCTGGATTTCTTAGTGGTTGTTTTTAGTTTTGATAATGTCAAATGTTGATTGTTTTTAATTTTGATAATGTCAAATGTTGATTTGACTCGAGATCAAGGGGTGGATTCAAGCTTCACTGGAGGCACTGTGTTGTGTCCTTGAGTAAGACACTTTATCCTCTGCTTAGTACTGGTTCATCCTAGGAAGATCCGTCCCAACATGACTGAAAAATTGTTGACTGGGAATTAAAGAATCAAAACAAAAAAATCAAATGTTTGTACATGAGATAAGTAAGGTATAGATGTATTATAGCTACACCTGTATGGAGCGCAGTGGCTCAGTGGTAGAGTGCTTGACTTGAGATCGAGGATTTGTGGGTTCAACCTCAATGGCGGCTCTGGGTTGTGTTGTTGAGCAAGACACATTAATCCCTGCTTAGTACTGGTTCAACCCAGGCAGACCCCGACTTGACTGAAAATGTTGACTAGGACGTAAAGAATTAAATCAATTAAACAAAATTGTCTATACTTCAACAAGGTATCGCATCCCACAACGATAATCGGATATTGAGTTCATAACTGAACAATGGAACTTGGTTGTATGCTGATTTTAACATTTTTAAAATTTCGTTTCATTGCTTTTCTTCCATTATTTCAGCCGAATATGGGATACAGCGTCAGGACAGTGTCTTAAAACATTAATAGGTAAGTCTTAACCATTTTCATTCTGGATACCAATAAATTGGTACTTTGGCAAACAGTGAAGACCCAGATTAAATGCCGCAAAAGGCGGCATTTCATCAGGGTCTGAACTTTTTGTTAAGATATAAGCAATCTACAGCGACAGAAATATATTAGAATTTAGAAAGTTCGACCTGTGACCTTTAAAATAAAAAATGGACAAATCCTTGCGTATTGTATCAATATGTATGGGAAAATTCATGGGAATGAAAAAAGTAAATAGGGAACTAAAATTGGCTTTTCCAGAAATATGCTATATTACATATCAAAATGAAGACAATGAAGCTTAAAATATTATGCAAACAAAATTCTAAGGGTCTGTGACTAGCTCCTGTGGTTCAAGATATAAAATTTCTGGAACCAGAAATCACTATTCTGACTAGGCCAAATGAACTCAAATTTGAAGACTCCTTAGGGTAGGGAACGGAAGTTTGTCAAATGGTCCTGGTCACTTGACCAAGATGGACACCAAAGGTCCACAAAAAGGTCATGGATGGCCTTTGACCTATCAGCCAAGGTAGCCTTTATTTGATTGCAAACATATTTTCTCAGAAACCAGAGACTTTCACCTATGATTTCAGATGATGATAATCCTCCAGTATCATTTGTCAAGTTCTCTCCAAATGGAAAATATATCCTGGCAGCTACTCTAGATAAGTGAGTACCACAACCTTATATATATCCCGGCAAATACTCGAGTTGAGTTAGTACCATAATCTTATATTTTTCCTGGAAGCTACTCTAGACAAGTGAAAACCACTATCTTATATATATCCTGGCAGTTACTCTAGACAAGTGAGTACCACATTCTTATATATATATCCTGGCAGCTACTCTAGACAAGTGAGTATCACATTCTTATAAATATCCTGGCAGCTACTCAAGACAAGTGAAAACCACTATCTAATATATATATCCTGGCAGCTACTCTAGACAAGTGAGTACCACATTCTTATATATATCCTGGCAGCTACTCTAGACAAGTGAGTACCACATTCTTATATATATCCTGGCAGCTACTCAAGACAAGTGAGTACCACATTCTTATATATATCCTGGCACCTACTCTAGACAAGTGAGTACCACATTCTTATAAATATCCTGGCAGCTACTCTAGACAAGTGAGTACCACATTCTTATATATATCCTGGCAGCTACTCTAGACAAGTGAGAACCACAATCTTATATATATCCTAACGGCTACTCTAGACAAGTGAGTATCGCAGTCTTATATATATATATCCTTGCAGCTTCTCTAGACAAATGAGTACCACACACTTATATAGTCCAGGGCAGCAACTCAAGTTAGTAGTTCCAGCCTCACAGGAGTATATTTTACTTGAAAGTACACTCTCATCTGGAGCTTGGAATAGTTTCATGCCCCATGTAATATTTTATAATAATCAGTACATAATAACAATGCATTTAACATAAATGAGGCCTATTGCTTATCAATAGGCAGTATTATTTCAAGATGGTTAAAATAAAACAACATACAGGATTCTTTAAAACTGTTTAAATTTAAAATATATCTACATACTCGAAATGAACAGAACAATCATTTTACAAGCTATGTTTATTGGAGAAAGGTTGCAGATTAGTGACTGGAAATCCAAACATAATCCACATTGTGCTTGCTAAATAGCCCGGTATATACACAGGTTATTTTAAACTCCTCTACAAAGTATCATGGTAAACACACATGAGACTTGCTTTTATTAACACCACTCTGCAAAGCCTTCCAGTAAACACACAGAAAGCCCAGCTAGATTCTATAATAACTCCTACGCAAGGTATCACGGTATATACAGTGTTGTGCCTAGGTCAAGATCTCTGGGGGACACCAGTGTCCCTCTACCTGAATTTCAGAGGGACATTTGCAAATTCTGGGGGACACACCAAATCCATCTCATTCTGATTTTTACCTGTAAAATTGAAAACATTTCCGGAAAATTTCTGTTCATTTTTATTTACATTTGAGCTCGATGTCGATAGTTTTGGCTCAAGAAGGGGTGCAGATTACAGTGAAGTAGTTTCTACATTGCTGTAGTTATGAATTCCGCGGCAAATATTCTATTTCTACATTAAAATAGCTTTTTTCTGGCCTTCAGCTGAATAAAATTTGCTTTATCCGCCATTGTTGATGTATTGGACTGGTTGAAAAATCAATATCCAATGCAACATTTATAATCATCAGTAAATATATGTGCACAGTCTTAATTGTGCTTTTTACTTCCCTTTACTGGGGTTCACTAAATACGGAAACAGGGTTCAAATAGCAAAAAGTCAGTGGATTTTTCGAGGGTGCGCCTGTAGGCCCGCACTGGGTGCATTTTTAAGGGACATCGACGGTAAAATTGTGGGAATCCCGCAATGCCACGCTCTACGCACAACACTGTATATACACATAAAACATGCTTTAATTAACACCACTCCGCAAAGCTTTCCAGTATATACACAGAAAGCTACACTAGACTCTATAAGCATCGCAAAGTAAATGGTACATACACATTTACCCGCCCACCAAACCCGACAGCACAGCTAACTCTAATTTTCTGCTTTTGCAAAATCTTTGAAAAATTGTTATCTCATCATTTGGGTCCCCACCAACAGATCTGACAGATTAAAAATCTCCAATGTCTATATATCTTCCATTGATTAACCCTTAATGCGACAATTGCAACAAAAGTCGTCTGATTTTCTCATCTGCTGAAATGTTTAAGAAGCCTATATAGGAGCAGTCTGTTCTTGGTCTACGCTGTTTGCTTCTATACTTACTTCGTCAGTAATGTAAGGCAATTATTTGCAGCAGACGGCTTCAGCAGACGACATTTTCAGATGCATTTTTTTGTTGGCGCTTTAAGGGTTAAAAGTATATTTCCATCCTAAGATAAGCAATGTATTTGTGTTTTAACTTTTTTACAAGTTACTCCTGACCATGAATAACACAGTACAAGTTATTTGTTTCAACCATTTGTTCATCCTGTCTATAAGCCACATATTGTTGGTTATATTTCCACATACATTCTACCAGGATACAGTCTTAAAATTTCACTAACTGCAGCACAGAGATGTCCAACCAGATCTCTGAAAACAAACAATAAACTCCGCGGCAGAACCAGCTTCAAAACTATAAACATCAATTCCATCTTGAAATACTTCAATTACAAAATTTGCCTCATACAGATATAATTAGTTTATAGAAGGGAGGGAGGGAAGGCTTTTACTACTGAGCCATTTTCTCAAACATTCCAAAAAGAGGCAAAACTGACTGGTTGCTTGTTCTCCCAATGATTTATTTAATGTCCACTTGAAGCAGGGCACCAATATGGTAAAACTAAAATTAGCTAGAAGCAGTTAAAATAGCTTCTAAAATTTTTTGAAATGTTCTATTTTTATTTTATGTTTCAGCACATTAAAGTTATGGGATTACAGCAAAGGAAAGGTAGGCATCCATAAATTATTTAGTATATATACTATTGGCATAAAGTTAAGCATATTGTTTGGAGTCAGAAAGCAAAATTTCTGTTCACCGAAACATGTTTATGGATTCAAACAACCGTGTTTTCTGGGGGTACTCTTAGCATGCAGAATGCCAAACTTAGATACTGCTCAGCGAAAACGAACTAAAGAGGGTTTAATTGTATTAGAAATTTTAGACAAATGCTCTATCGAATAATTAATAGTAATATTTAACAAATCACATGATCTTAAAACGAGCGTTTTGCAGAAAAAAATGGATAAGACAACATTAACAATTTTATGCTAAAAAGTTTAGCTTATCTAGACCTATGATACATAATGAAACTTATTGTATCAAAAATGTATGGAAAATTTCATAAGTCAATAAATAGTTTACATCACTGTCCAATGTCTGGGATATGTAAAGTAACCCTATTTATGCTGAATATTTTTATGTACTACACTCCTTTCCATTTTGCAGCCTGTTAACCTGCAGCATTCCATTTGTGGGCATGTGTTTTCAATCAGAGTGGAAAACAGTGTGGATCCTGATCAGCTGGCTTCATCAGAAGCCAGCTGATCTGGATCTTCAGGGGATAAATTCTGGTTCAGCAGGACAAGGTTTAAGGTGGATTGATTTTGCTGTGCAAAGTTGAACACAGCACTTTCATAGATCTTTTTTATACATTTCAGTGTTTAAAGACATACTCTGGTCACAAAAATGAAAAATATTGTATATTTGCCAATTTCTCAGTAACAGGCGGCAAGGTAAGTGAATACCATCTTTACCCTATTTCCCACCATTTCCTACATTTGTTGTCTGCTCTTTCATCTGCTTATGTACTGAAAGCATATATTGCAAACACATATTTCAAACAGTATGGACCCAGATCAGACTGCTCCTAAGGGAGCAGTCTGATCTGAGTTTATAGTGTTTGCTTCCATGGCTGGGTGCCTTTGAAAATAAGCAGATGACAATTTTAGAACAAAAAATATTGGCAGGTTAACGTTTAAGCTATCTTGACAATTCAACTGTTCACCACACATCTCAAAATGTTCATTAGATAGCCTAAATAGGTGTGTCAAATGTAGAATGATAGTTTTGATTTTGACCAGACTGCCTTTATAAGAAAGACAATCTGAATTTAACACTGTTTGCTAAGGAATATCTGCCACAGTAAACTGTGCCCATTTACATAGTACTCTCAGTGATATTGCTTGAGATTGGATTGTAGGGATCTCCCTTGAACCCACATTTTTTTTAGGAAAATTTCCTATATATATCTATCAATTAATAATTCTAATGCTCAAATGGCTTGAAGAATTTAAGTAAATTGCTGTGAAATTATTATTTTTATTTAGACTTCCAAAATAACCTCTACTTCCAAGAAACACTACAAACTAATGCCACGGTCAGCTGCCATCTTTGAAAATAACGAGTTCTTCATCAAAAGGGCCGTTTTTCCTGTAAAAAGCAAGCTACAGAAGCCATTTTGGCCGCAGAGTTATGGGATAAATCTGGAAAAAGTTAACTTTCATTCTAGAACAGATTAGGATAATTGAGTTTTGTCCCTTTGGCCATTTATTTTGCTTTAAACTATGATATATTCATCACGAGCGATACTCATGGTATTGGCATATGATAAGAGATTTTTTTATAACGAGCAGCACTCATGGTAAGGCAGTGAAGGGGTTAATATTTTATACTAGTGGTTTATCGATTTTAATACATGGCACTATTACACTCTCAGATGTGATTTTATATGATATATGTTGTTCAATCTATATGTATTTGGAGATTACAAAAGCATGTCGCCAGCTTATTGTCAAATCTTACTTCTTCAGTGCTATACTTATGTTATAGTGCTTAGTCAAATATAATTCTGTTATTAAAACCAAAGTCTGTTGTTGGCAAATATCCTATGATACAGACTGGCTCATTGATTTTGTTCATTTTTCAGTGGATAGTGTCAGGTTCAGAGGACAACTTGGTCTATATTTGGAATCTCCAGACTAAAGAAATTGTACAAAAATTACCAGGACATACAGGTATGTAAGGTATCATAGGACCAGTTAAACAAACATTTTCTGCGTAAAATTGCAATTATTTTCTAATCAGTTTAATCATATGTTTTGGTAACAGCATACTTTTTGGTTGAGAAATAAGTAAATAATTTTCAGTTACACACTTATCTGGGGATCTGAGGTACTACACTTTTGGGACCCCTGGTAACAGCGTATAAGTGAAACAGACTTCCTACATCTTACAGTATGGGATCAGTGACAACTAACTTATGGGATTCTATGGCTGCACACTCATTAAATTTGCTATTTTCTTTAGCAGTAAAAATTACAATTGAATACTCTTTGATTGGGTATAAGCCTGTACTTTTATTGATCAAGCATCATTTCCATTCTTTGGGGATCTTTATTCTCATGCTTCCAATTGCGCTATCAGTGAAATGTATATGAAACGGATGGAAGATCAACTAAACAGTGTTGAAAACAAGCCATTCTCCTATTAATATGTAATTTCTTTTCTAGTGATTTATTTACAATTTTGGGCTTATGGGTCTTGGGACTCACTGTTTCCCATATCAATGAATCTTAACTGCAAAATTTTGAGTCCAGAACACTACGAGGGTTGTCCCAGTAAATTGTGGACTTTTGTTATAAAACGAGATTGTCTATCGGGAATTCTATGAAATTTGTATAATATGTTAATATACATCTACAACACATTTTCTACAAATGTGGGTGAAATCTCAGTTTAGATAACATAGTTATGGACCTTTACTTGATGGTATCTCTGCGTATGCGGAGCACGTCACAAATTATTTTGCTGTATTTTCAAAGAGGGGTGGTAAAAAGTTTTGGTTCTACTCTTGTTAAATAAGCTTAAATGGTGACAAATATTGCCATATATTTGTTGAGTAAGTCTCCCTGGTTCCAGTAAAGACTAAATAGTTAGTTTAGATATGTTAAGCAATTGTACATAAATCCATTTTTACGACACTAGTGACTCTTCGACCAATCATTTAACATGAAAAGAGTGTAGTTTTTATCTGATTAATTAGCTAAAAATTGTTGAAAGTCTAATTTTTGTGCTGTACTTTCTAGCCTTAGCGTTTTTGGAGTAGGTATGTAAAATCATTCATAAAATCAATGCAAATGACCATAAACATTTCAAATTTTCAACACTTTACCTTGCATGGTTACTAGTTGAAGTGGTTATGCATTGTTTAAAAAAACAAAAGGGAAATATGATTGAATGTACACTACCTTTTGGACTAGAATAGTTTCATTACAAAAATTTTGACGTGCGCCGCTCACATACACATTCCGTCAAGTAAAGGTTCATAAATTTGTTATCTAAACTTCGATTTCACCCATATTTATACAAAATAGTTCCCATAAGTATATGATAACATCATGAAAATATCATAGAATTACTGGTACACAGTCTTGTGTTATAACAAAAGTCCACAATTTACTGAGACAACCCTCGTATTCTTCCCGTCAAGTCTGCAATGCTAATGCATCCTGGGACTCGCTGAAATATAAACAGAGACAAAATTGAGTAAAAATGCAGGATGCGCAGGTAACAAAATAACTGCTTTTCAGTAATTTATTTCAAAATCAGAACAAACACATCCTTGTATGCATTACTGTGTTATGTCCCTTGTAAAAACATATTTCAGAGACATTATATTTTAATATGTCGCTTTAGATGTTAATGAATTAACTTAGCTACCATTATTATGGTAAACAAGGTTTATTAAAATGTTTATGATGTCAGAGTGTAAATAACAAATAAGTGAATTGTGTATGTTACTAAACTGGTGGGTGGGGGAGCAGTGGTACAGGTAATATAACACTGTAGTGTTTTGGTCTGACGACTCATAATGTGGGTTGCTGTTCATGGATTTTCGTCACTATAGTATATGGAAATTTTAGTACACATATACAAGGGGTAAAGCAAGCTGACTTTGCTCTTCAATGGAAAAGAAAATTTGCTGCCATCCCCATTTAATCTTTTCACAAAGTAAACTTTTATTCAGATTTATCTGCCCTGATTCTAAAGTTCATTTAGCCTGAAATCTGTAACCTGTAACTTTTACATCTATAATTATTAATTTATCTTCACCTTTTTTTTTACAGACTTTTTTTATGTAACAGTTGTAATGATTTTTTCTTTATTTCAGTTATTGTGTTATGGTAAATGTTCTAAAATTTCCAACACCAGTTACCTGCCAAAAGGCCTTAACAAACAGTGCAGACCCAGATCAGACTGCTTCTTTAGAAGCAGTCTGATCAGGGTCTTCACTGTTTGCTATTCTGGCAGCATTTTGTTATCTCTATCCATGATAACCAACTCTATAGTTGAGAACAGAAAGTGAAACATGTTTGAAATTTTGGAACATTTACTGTATACCGTACATGTATTTTTCTCTCTCCATTTTACAGATGTTGTTTTATGTTGTGCGTGTCATCCTACAGAGAACATCATAGCATCAGCAGCGTTGGAAAATGATAAAACAATAAAACTGTGGAAGAGTGATGTATAGCATAAGCTCTACTATCATTAGCTTGGTTATAACAGTTGCTTCATAGGAATACAGATCTTCTAATTGGATTGTGGAAAAATGTGCCATATACTACACAAGCAGGACCACTAGGGATATAGTAAACTCTCATCAGGACCATAAGGGATAGAGTAAATTCTAAAAATTTTCAAACGCTAAGCCATAGATCTAGATAAGAAAGAAGTTTGAGGGTAAAATTTGAATATTTTCTTATCCATCAGTCTTAACATGTTTTGTGTTCTCTATGGAACCATCTCATTAAGATGGGTCTTTTGAGTTCCAATAGCGTACGTTTTTATTGTGAAATAAGGGGGCTCAGTGGTAGAGTGCTTGACTTGAGACTGAGGGATCATGGGTTTGACCCTCACAGGCGTCACTGTGTTTAAGCGTATTGTATCTTAGAGCATGACTCATTTATCATTGCTTAGTACTGGTTCAACTCAGGAAGACCCGTCCCGACATAACTGAAACATTGTTGACTGGGACGTAAAAAACAAATTAAAAGAAACAAGAAATAAGAAAATTGATTTATAACTACACATTCTGATTTTGAGATCTTTTTATTGCTCTTGACTAAAATCTTTAATCCGCAAAATACTTATCAGAAGAGCAAACAATGCAGGCCCTGATCAGATCGCTTATGAATGAGCAGTCTGATCTGGGCTTGCACTGTTTAGCTTGATCTATTTGTGAGGTTATTAGTGTTAGATGTTTAAGAACATTTACGAACGTATCCGTCTTGACGTCCAACCCAGCAATTCTGATCAAGACTGAGTTTTCCATGCTTGCATGCCAGTTAATATGGGTTAAATGTGGTTCAAGATACACCAGCTTAAACTGATATCCATGGTATAAGAATCAGCGGTATAATGAGGTTCCAGCTTATAGATGATGTGGCTCAGTGGTAGAGTGCTTGACTCGAGACCGAAGGGCCGCGGGTTCGAGCCTCACCGGCGACAGTGCGTTGTGGTCCTTGAGCAAGACACATTTATCCTAGCTTAGTACTGGTTCAACCCAGGAAGACGTCCCGCATAACTGAAAGATTGTTGAGTGGACGTAAAGAATCAAATCAAACAAATAAACTTATAGATGATGAAATGGTCTTTATTTGGGCCTCAACGCAAGAAAACCTGTCCTCGGGGTTTCGGACAAAGTGAGATTCATACTGCCTGCTCAGCTACAGAGACTAGCTAGAAAAATAAAATTTCGCTTGTAGCAAGTTTAGATATGATACTTTCCAAAAAGAGAATAACAAAGGAGCTGATCAGTCAGCGCGGATGCGCAGGCAGGTCTGCTCCTTCGTTGTTCGCAAACCCTGAAGACGGATTTTCTCGCACCAAGGCCCATTTATATTGTGGCCAAGAAAGGCTCTGATCAGCAGATAAAATTTTATGATTCAACCCATAGAGTTTGTTTGTTTTGTTCAATCTGATCTGTCTAAGCAGATACCCTACCTCTGGGCGGCATAACAAAAATAAGAAATTACTTACCCATGATAAAGTGCAAATATTGTTTATGTTAAGTGTGCTAGATTATAAGAATCTATCGTGAGTGTGAGGGTGGGAAGGAAAATCCAACCTAAGGATCACGGTTTGGCATCACAAGGCTTGCCAAGGGATGACAGACAGTAATCCAGAGGAACGGGTTTATCTATCCCATTCTCACACAATTAATGGATTCTTTTTCTTGCTCATCATTAAAATTCATTTAAAAAAAAAAATGGCTCCCAGAAATTCTTGAATTTGCTGAGATGCAACATAACATTATCACTTCACTTAACCCTTAAAGCCCCAATCATGACTGCAGCAGACGACAAATTTTGAGACATCTTTCCCAATTTTGACAAAAGTAAGGTATGATATTAATTGAGAATCATCTGCCAGCAGATGATTCTCATGAAATATCATGCCTTATTTGTTATTTTTGAAAAAGCGGCAAAATTTTTAATTGTCGTCTGCTGCAAATTATAGGTGGCACTTTAAGGTTTAAAAGTGACAGCATAGGTTAGAATACATGGGTAAGATAAGATTTTCTATCCCAATGATAAATCCCAGATGTCCATATACAGTGTGCAAGAAATGTGTTTTCCTATGAATCAACAGATATGGCCATTTTAAAGTGTCAGTACATGTACATTTTTACTTACATTGTCAAGTATCAGTCATTCTCACCCTTAACCCTTTGTCGCCTGGGTAGTTTTTCATGCTTTTTAGTCGTCTGCTGATTTTTTTCAAAATCAACTTTTTTGAAAAATTCTTTCAGGAATACCATTAGAATGTCGAACAGTTTGGACCCAGCTCAGGCCTGACTTTTTGTCGGGCCTGATCTGGGTCCAAACTGTTTGCAAAGGTTATCAGCAGACGACACACAGTAGGCAATGAGTTAACACTTTACCCGCAAGTGCTGACTTATCGTCTGCTGATTAACATTTGCAAACAGGTGGGGTCAGATCAGGACCTTATGATTCACCTTACGGTATTCTTGAAAGATATTCTCCTGTCATTCATGATAATTGTTCTCTGCTCTCGCATCTACTTATGAACTTCAGTAGCCTGTATTGTAAACAATATAGATCAGCTTTCATAGTGCTTGCTTCCATGGTAAAAGTACAGTAAAACCTGTTTTAAGCGGCCACTTAAAAATATACAAAACAAAGATCTTAATGACAAATGGTAGCTTAATGAAGGTTAAAAGTATTGCAGAATGCTCCCCTTGGAGCATTCTGCGATACTTTTGACCTTCATTAAGCAATAATTTGTCTTGAAAACCAATTTTTGGTCTTTTTTAGAGTGGCCGTTTTAGACAGGTTTTACTGTATTCTTGAGCTAATTTGAGTATATGCAGCAGACAAAAAAAAAGCGGATGTTTTCAGGACAAAAAGTTTAGGCAGGATAAGAAATTAAAAAAATCTGCAGATTACAAAAAATATGCATAATTACCCGTATGGAAAGAGTTAACTTACAAGAATGCTATAACTGAACTGTACAGCCTTGAAGCCAGACTCAACCCCTTAACGAATGACTTCCCTTAAAGTACTTCGGAAACAGTGTAAAACCAGATCTTACACTCACACTGCATTAAGCAGCATCTGATCAGGGCCCACATTGTTTTTCATAAAGAATCTGTAGATAAAATTAGATGAATTTAAACAATATTGGACACTCGTACAATTGACAATGAGCCTGCCTTTCACTTTAAAAGGAAGAAAGGTCCACTAGACTACAATTGAATACTTACTGAATACTGCTAAAGGTATAGTGAAGGGTAACGTTGATATAGGGACAGAGAGAGCTAACACAGAATACTTAAAATCCAGTAAATGTTCTAAAATTTCGAACAATAGTTGCCTGCCAAACGGGGAAGACCCAATACCTTGATCAGACTGCCTCTTCACAGACCCAGATCAGACTACTTCTGAGGTAGCAGTCTGATCAGGGTCTTCCCCTTAACATCCAGCCCTGAAAACAATATTTTATTTGTGAACAGAAAAAACGATAAACGTTCGAAATTTTGGAGCATTTACTTTGGCTGGCTGCTGCAGTCTTTGTGGCAATGATGTTACTACTGCGGAGTCCCTTTAGAACGCGATGTTTGGGGTCCATAGGGATGGACCACATTATATGTGAATCATCATAAAGGAACAATTTTACAAATGAATTATCATCATTCCTATGATTCTTTTGTAAAATTCCATGGTAAATTTTTTTGTTAGTCACATGACCGTGTATATTTCAAATCTGTGTTATAACAAGATGTTATAAAGGGAATGCAGTGTAGTGAATTCTAATGGGACAAAGAGAATAGAATTATTGATTAAATTTTTTAATGGAAATAATGCTAGCTTTAAAATTAATTCTTCTATTATCCGTATTTTTTTTCCACGTCGTGAGAAAACCTTTCTTTGGGCTTTGCCACCATGCAAGGCTTAAACCTATCTGCTAAGCTGTAGCATGCACCTAAGCAGGTTAGTTTAACCCTTTCCTTCATGAATATTCATGCTAGGCTCCACCCTCTATGAATAATTATATAAATAAACATTCATGTTGGTACATAGAACAAAGAAATTACTTACCAGGTCCACTTGTGTAGGATCAGATATATCACATTTCCATAAGCAAACCAAGTAGACCCTGATCAGGCAGCTCTTGTAAGAGCTGTCTGATCTGGGTCTTCTCTGTTTCCAAAAGCGTTAAAAGGCATCTCCGGATCCATGAGGTAAAGGGGTATAACAAAGGTGCAGATAAGACTGTGTATTTACAGGCTTGTCTGCTCCTTTGTTGTTTTAGAACAAGAATAAACAGTTTTCTTATGGTACAGCTTAAATAAGGGTCCAGTGAGGAGAAAGCACTGTTCAAAGAGCCTACTCATCTACATTGACTTATATAAGAATATTGAAAATTTGCCTGTATAAAGGTGGGAGTGAATAACAATGGCGCTGATCATACTGCACAGATACACTGGCTGGTCTGCACCTTTCTTGGCAAGCATCAAAATCAGGTTTTCTCACAACAAAGCCCTTATTATCCCTATCTTTATCCCTATATGATTGGAAAGCAGGTGTTCACACAAACAGGGAGTGCAGTGGCTCAGTGGTAGAGTGCTTGACTTGAGATAGAGGGAATTGCAGGTTTGAGCCTCATTAGCGTCACTGTGTTGTGTCCTTGAGCAAGATGCATTAATCTTAGCCTATTACTGGTTCAACCTAGGAGAACCCGTCCCAACATAACTGAAAAAGTGGTGACTGGGACGTAAAGAATCAAATCAAATAAACATACACTCATATTTATTAAAATCTTGCCTATAGAACTGTGCCACACAGTACAGTTTCAGAGCAGCCAGCCAGAATATAACAATTTTTTTTGTACTTGCATTTATGCAAATATTATATAAGATATAGTGCCTTTAAGGGAGGAATGATTAGGGCCAAGAACAAAAAATGAAATAAATTTTGATTTCCATGTTCACTAACAATTGAATACATTTACCTCAGTTTTATTATGTATCACTTAGAGTGAATTAAAGATGAATAAATCTTATATTGTTGTCTTTTTAAAATATATCTTATATTTACTCAAATTTCTGAGATTATGCTGTACAAAATCTATTGTAACAATTTAAAAAGTCCATTTGAAACCTTGGAAGATGTGTAAAATGGCAAGAGTTGTAGACACAGATCACACTGCGTCTGAATGGTTTTACATTGTACAGACCATTTTGTCAGAGCATGATATTTACTTGGTAAAGTTTGTTTATTTCTAAGTGTATTGCTTCATTTCCTGTTCTTATCAAACCATATAGTTGTTTTTCGCATAAATTCATATCTTATGGACAGATGAACACAAAATTTGTTTTGATAAGCGCATTGCCTTAGGTACAGATAAACCAGAATTTTGAGTGTCAAACTATGAATATTTTCTTTTCTGTCAGCTTTAGCATTTATATAAGGGGGAAGAAAAAAATAAACAACCACTGGGTTTGGATAGAACTGTAGGTTTAATGATCTACCAGTTTCGCTTACAAGAGCTTCATCAGGAAACAATATGTGAAAAATATATTACTGAAGTAACAAAGTCACGTGATGGCGTCATTCGAGAGGGAAGTGGATATTGCATCGCTAGGATGAGAAATCAACATTTGTTATTGTTGCTCATTGAGATGGTTCTTTTGAGTACCCATAAAAAATGTTTTGGTTGAGGAATAGGAAAGTTAATTTTCAGTCACACACTATTAGCTGAAGAAAAAAAAAGTGAGTAAGACCAGGAAATGACATAATCACAGACATGGGAGCTCAGTGGTAGAGTGCTTGACTCAAGACCAAAGGGCCATGGGCTGGAGCCTCACCAGCGTCACTGCCTTGTGGTCCTTGAGCAAGACACATTTATCCTAGCTTAGTGCTGGTTCAACCCAGGAAGACCGATCCCTGTTTAACTGAAAGATTGTTGATTGGACGTAAAGAATCTAATCAAACAAACATAATCACAGATCAAAGCACGGCACTGTGAGAAAGAGGCACAAAACATCGACAATTAAGTAAAGCAGCTAGCTCTCTCTTCCTCAGCAAAGACATCAAGACCACACAACAAACAAGGACCCAACACAAGCCCCCACATCCAACAACAATGAATAAACAACAACAGATTCACCACTAGTTTGATCAGATAGAATGGCCATGAAATATTGCAGAAGTTTTAATCCATTTATGCCATATGGAATCTTCCATGATAATTGTTTGTTCATGTTAGAATATAAACATTTTCAAAGCAAGCCTTTAATGAATCTTTAGAATTTGCAATCGTTCATAGCCTCATGAACGGCACAAAATTTGATTAACAGCTGCCAAGCTCACTTGCCCGTGCAATATGCTTCGAACATTGAACTTATTTGCCAGAAGTGAAACTGGTGTTGTGATTGACAGCGAGCCACACCGAGTCACACATGCAAAACAAGCATCTTGTTTGCTCCATTGGCTGGCCGTGTTCAAGCTGGCTGTTCGGCTTTTCCATTTTGACTAAACCGTTAATATGATTATATTTTAAATACAAAACTGTTTTAATTCCTAAATTAAAAATAATTTTAGATATTTATAATAAAATGTAAATGTAAGCAATAAATTCAATTTTTGGAATGTTCATGGAATCGTGAATACCTAGGGTCTCTTGCAAAGTTAATGTGAAGCCCTTAGGGAATTTTCATGGAATCATGAATACTTGGGGTCTCCTGCAAAGTAAGTGAAGCCCTAAGGGCTTCGAGTTAACTTTGCAAGAGACCCTAGGTATTCACGATTCCATGAAAATTCCCAAAATCGAATTTATTTCTTAAATGAATCATTGAAAGTTATGTGCACAGTGGGCTTATTAGGTCCAATATTCTATTTAGTGGCATGGTGGTCAAGATCATGCCTCTTGTCTAATCTTGTTAGCTCACCTGAGCAGAAGGCTCATGGGTGAGCTAATAGTATACCAGTCACTCCGGTGTCCGTCCGTCCACAATTTCAAACATCTTCTCCTCTGAAACCACTGGGCCAATTAAATTCAAATTTCATATGGAGACTCCTTAGGACGCTGGAACGAAAGTTTATTCAAATGGTTGTGGTCACATGACCAAGATGGCCGCCATGTCCATATATGGTAAAACCCTTTACAAATCTTCTCCAGAACGAGAAGGCCGATGACCTTGGGACTTGGTTTGTAGCATTGGGGTTTTGGGGCCTACCAAGTTTGTTCAAATAATGATCCTAAGTTGACCTTGACCTACTTAACGTCAAGGTCATTTGGCTTCCTAATGCATTTAAATGGTAAATTTTTGGAAAAGTTGATTTTTTGAAAACTGATGAAGCAAAAGATATTATTCTCGCTTGATATGTTAAACCTAATGAGACAATGGCTATAAATAAGTTTCAAAGGTCAAGGCCACCACATCCATATATGGTAAAACCCTTTAAATATCTTATTCTCTGGAACAAAAGGCCAATGGCCTTGGGATTTTAGCATTGGGGATGTGGTCTCTACCGGGTTTGCACAAATGATGAATCTATCTTGACCTTGGCCTACTTTATGGCAAGGTCAAATTTGATTCCTAATGCATTTCTATGGGAAAATGCTTGAATTGTTCATTTTTAGCTCATCTGAGCCATTGGCTCATGGTGAACTATTGTGATCGTTGGATGTCCGTCGTCCCTCGAGTGTCGTCAACAATTGCTTAAAAAGACATCTCCTAAACTTCTGGCTGGATTTCGACCAAACTTGGCAGTATGAACCTTATATGGCCCTCTTTCAAAATTGTTCAAATGGTTTTGGTCTGTTGCGTATCTAGGTCACACAGGCTAAAATAGATTTTCAAGATGAAAAATCTAAAAAGCTTCTTGTCTGAAACCACAAGGCCTAGAGCCTTGATATTTGGTATGTAGCATCATCCAGTGGTCCTCTACAAAGTTTGTTCAAATTATGCCCCTGTGGCCAAAAATGGCCCCACCCTGGGGGTCACATGTTTTACATAGGCTTATACGGTGAAAAACATGAAAAATTCTTCTTGTCTGAAACCATATGACCTAGACTCTTGATATTTGGTATGTAGCATCACTTGGTGGACTTCTACCAAGTTTGTTCAAATTATGCCCTTGGGGCCAAAAATGGCCAACCCCGGGGGTCACATGTTTTACATAGGCTTATATAGTGAGAAACACACCGCCCCAGATTTTTTTTTGAGACATGTGTGTATTTACTTATCAAATTTTCACCTATGTGAGTAAAATGATGTGGCATGTGAGTAACGATACTCATGGAATAAAGAGGTTATTGAGTAACACAAACGGCTGTTTATCAAACAGGCGCCTTTATGGCAATTCATCTTTAAAACAGTAGTTTTACCGCTTAACAAACAAGAAACAGCAGATAATGATTTTAAGCATTTGAAGACCCCTTAGAATCCATGGAAATGATGATAAAATGGTGCGAAAATGATTTTTGGGGAGTTTTTCTCTACTGCAAAATGGTCATTAAAATTTATTCCCCCCCCCCTCACCATCCAAAAAACTAAGTCCAACCCTACAAAAAAAATTGGGCATAGGTTCCCCCGTATTTTTCTATTCACCGCAACCCAATAACCCTGGCCATTGAAAAGTGTTAAACAGAAGAAGAGTACAAGGTGGGTGGGGTACAAGGACTTGTAGTGACATGTGTCTGCGTTCAATGTACCGCCTTGTCCTCATTTAACCTTAGATAGATAACAAAATGAATATTTACATTCAATTCCTGATAAAAAAAAATCCACAATTCAAAAGTCGGTAATGTGACGTTTCTGCTGCGATAAAGACGTCATCTGATAGTAGCTGCCTCAGCCATAAAAACTCTTTGGATTTACGTCAGTCTAAAAATGACTTTGGAGGCCTTCAAATCAGGTCTGACTTGCTGAGCGTGCAGTGTTTAGTCACACCTTCATATGCATGCATATGTATACACAAGAAGCGTTTGAAAAACTAGGAATAGAGATTGATTGGTTGACTATCTGTTTTACAAGAGTGGGAACCATTGTTTAAGCAGCAGTTATAGTAAGTAAAAACCTGTGAGCAGTCCATGTTTACTCTCGGGAAGGAGAATCAAAAATATGCATCAAAACAAACCTGCCTGCGTAACGTGGAATTCGCTATGGTAAATGATACGAAATAAGTATTTAGTTTTTGCCTATTCTGAGTATTTGAATGCGTCATTTACGCAAATACGAAGCTTATCTGGCTCTCTGAAACATGAAAAAATCTTCTTGTCTGAAATCATACAGCCTAGAGTCTTGATATTTGGTATATAGCATCACCTGGTGGACCTCTACCAGGTTTGTTCAAATTATGCCCCTGGGACCAAAAATGGCCCCGCCCCAGGGGTCACATGCTTTACATCGGCTAACATAGTGGAAAACATAAACAAATCTTCTGGTCTGAAACCATATGGCCTAGAGTCTTGATGATTGGTATGTAGCATCACCTAATGGACCTCTAACAAGTTTGTTCAAATTATGCCACTGGGGCCAAAAATGGCCCCGGCCCAGTTGGCACATGCTTAACATTGGCTTACATAGTGAAAACATGAAAAAACCTTGTCTGAAACCAATTAGGCCTAGAGTCTTGATAATTGGTATGTATGGCATCACATCATGGACCTCTACCAAGTTTTTTCAAATTATGTGCCTGGGGTCAAAAGTGGCCCAGCCACCAGGGACATGGCCAGCTTTGAACATATACAACTTAGGTGAGCGATTTAGGGCCACTTGGCCTTCTTGTTCTATAAATGTTTAAGCCAAAATCGTAATACTTTCAAGAAGTGATGAACCTTATGAGACAATGGTTTTATATAAGTACCAAATGTCAAGCTGACCTTTGACCTTTTATTCAATGCCCCTCATTTGGACTGCCAAATACCTATCTAAACATTGGTTTCTCATAAATAACTCAGATGTTTGATGGAGTATTCATTAGATTATTGTAGGTAACTTGACCATAATGGCTGCAACCCCCATATATGGTAAAACAAAATATGTTTTATTATAAGCCGTGGTTGACCTTGACCTATTTTAACATTATTAAAGAGATCAGGTGAACGCCTCAGGACCTTCAGGTCCTCTTGTCTCAAAAGAGTATTGCTGCTAACATATACAAAATTTGGAGTGTGCATGTAGTTCCAAATTTTTTCACTTAGGTGTTGTATTGATTGTCTCTGTAAAGTGCACTTAAAACTCATTCTCGTCAGTAAACCTATACTTGTAGATGGGTATTATGATATTGTAGACCCAGATGTAACACCACAATGTTATTTGGAAATAATATTCTACACTGCTACAAATGGGCCTCATCTTTAGAAAATCTGATGTTGTTGCACAACAACAAAGGCACAGACCAGCCTGCAGTCTAATCAACTACAGTAAAATCGGTGTAAAACGGCCACTCTCAAAAAGACTAAATAATGGTTTTCAAGACCGATTTTTGCTTAATGCTGGTCAAAAGTATAGCAGAATGCTCCAAAGGGAGCATTCTACAATACTTTCGACCTTCATTAAGCTACCAGTTGTCATTAAGACCTTTGTTTTGTCTATTTTTGAGTGACCGTTTTACCCAGGTTTTATTGTACTTCATAATTCTTTCTCTGGAAAGTATGATAGCTAAACTTACCACATGCACAGGGATTCTAGGTATGCAGCTGCTAGTCTCTGAACTGGCTGGTTTGAGAATGACCTGGTGACAATCCTAAAAGACAGGTTTTCTTGCGAGAAGGCCTAAATAATGATTGATGGAGGGAAGATATGATCTGTTAAAAAAGGGCTAATGGAAGACCGAAACCCCATTGATGAAAGACCATTAGAGCTAATTCCTGAGATTCGGGTTCATATCACATATGCATTAGGTCACTCTTTAACCCTTTCCTTCATGAATATTCATGCTAAGCTCCACCTACTATGAATAATTATATAAATAATCTTTCACGTTTTTACATAGAACAAATTAAGTGTAGGATCATATCTAATGATATTTCTATAAGCAAATAGCATAGACCCTCTTACAAGAGCTGCATGATCTGGTCTGCTGTGCTAGCAAGTGTTAAAAGATGTCTCTATGACATAAAGTGTTAAACCTGCATGCACAGCTACCTAGTGAGACTAGAGTTATTTTTTTGCTATGAGCCTTTATCTACTTCCATACTATGTTTATGTGAGAATTACTGCTTGCTATTTTGATTTGATTCTTTTACGCCCAGCCAACAACTTCAGTTGTGCTGGGAAAATATTAGCAGGATAAGGATCAGTTCATTATATTGAAAAAGGGTTGCTAAACTGGATTTGGGTTTTCAGTCATTCCGTCCATCCGTTATAATTTCGTTTTTGCTCAATATCTTCGGAACAAATTGATAGAATTTCACCAAATTTTGTATATGCATCGATATGGACAAAATCTAGGCTGGGATTGTTACACATCATGTTTCGCATATTTGTAATAGAGTTATGCAGAGGCTGCAGTTGAGCATTCTAGTATTTTAGTGGATAAATGTGATGATTCGGAAATTGTGTGTACACACTGTTGGAAAAAAGGAAGTTTGACTGCTTTAGGTTGCTGTACAACCTGTAAAAGCTCCAGCTACTGTAGCAAAGCCTGCCAGAGATTAGACTGGCCCTCACATAAGCACCTGTGCAAATCAATCCAATCTCAAAACCCGCAAAATTAACTGTTTTAGCTCACTTTGTACATAGAACTTCAGGTGAAGGTGTTTGAGACTTGGCTTGCTTCTTGTGATTGTGGATTCTTGTAAATAGTTACACTGGTGTGGGTGATTTTTAGTGATCAACACTGACTCTTATTCCATAATCCCCCTTTGCACATGTATATAATTATCACCAGCACTGAACTTTTATTATACGCCAGCCAATACTTAAAGTCTGCGGACTTGTGCCCCGAATAAATAAGCGGGGGAGCTCTACGATCAACAACAATATGGCCCTTGACTGGTGTCAGAATTTCACTCAATTTTGTTTCCGCTCTGGATCTTGAGATCAGATTTACAGAATTTCACCCACTTTTATATAGGCATTCATATTTGACAAGATCTAGGTTGGGATTTTTCACAAATTTGTAACAGAGTTAAGACCCTTGACTGATGTAAGAATTTGTTTCTGCTCCGCAGAAAAAAAGAGTAGACAACAATTGTCATGAATAGCGGAATAAGGTTAACACATGTGCAATAGATATGATTATCTTATGGGCTGGCTAAAGAGTTTTCTTTACCCTTTTTTAGACAAATGAAATCACCCTAAAATTTGATACAGTTAAGTCAGGATGGTCCATTGTATATATTGAGGGGGTTATAATTTCCAAATAACAATTGTATTCCTTTCTCTGAAGAAAGAATTCGTATCTGCAACCAGTGCAGGGTCCTCATTATTTGCAAAAGTACCCATTTAGGGATTTTCAGTCTACAAAGGGTTAATTTCTCTTTATCTAAGTTTATCAGCATTCAAGGATCCAGACAATTCCATCAGGTAGGGCTCCAAGGTTGTTTTTTTTTAGTTATAAACATATTTCACAGAGGGCCGTACGGACCATCCTCTAGAACCAATTGCTTCTCGAGGGAGGTCCATAGCAGTATTTCTAAGGAAACATACGGCAACATGTTTTCCAGGAGGGGGGGGGGACCCCTGCCCCCACCTTTGGATCCGCCCATGATCAGACGGTTCAAGTGCATAATGATCATATGCAATTTATGGATCCCTTATTGTGACTTCAAATATGTTATAATGTATTCCAATTAACAAGTGCTCATGCTCCTATAATACCATTCCGAGTACTTTATGGTTGTTGACACTGTTTGAACTTGGGATTTCCAGTCAATCTGGTGGTTTAATTTCTGCATTAACACTTTGTATACGGGTAACCCCTAAACAGGTACTTTTACAAACAGTGAAGACCAAGATGAATGCCGCATAATGGGGCTTTTCATCAGGGTCTACACTGTAAAGGTAAAAAAGATCTTCAGACAAAATAATACAATATCTTTTTGGAAATTAAAACCTGACACCCCTAGATATGTACAATGGACTATCCCAAGTTTATTGTTTCAAACCAGAAGGAAGAATCCATTATTATACAAAGGGTTAATATGCTCAAAAAGTTTGCTTATCTGCACCTATGGAGGCTAAATCGATATGTAAGTTTAGTTCAGGCAAAAAACAAGTATCAACACTGCTGTATTTGTGTGTTTATTACAGATACCTTAGGCTTAAATGAAATATATGTGTGGAACCTGTTGCCTACCTACCCTATTTTTTTTAACCCTACCCTAAACATTAAAATGGTCTTCGGAGAAAAAATACCTAAAATGGGCACGTTTTCAGATTTTGTCACTGGTTTCTTTGTTAAATGTTAGAACAAAATTTAATAATTTCCCTACCTACCTACCCTAAATTTTGTTGGTATGCAACAGGAACCACACATATATTTCATTTAGGCCTTAGTATGTATACATGGATGAAAAATAGTGTGGATTCTGATCAGCTGGCTTGAAGCCAGCTGATCAGGACCCACACATTTTTTTTCAAGATGGTATATGGGTCAGCTCAACAGATTTTGGTGTTGAACACATCTGCATGAAACGCTTTCTTTAAACATGCATGCACAGCTCTGTAGTGGGGAGAGAGGTCTACGTTTTGGCTTGACCCAAAATCTACATCCCCACTTTGCCCTTGTGCAAGCAGTACATAGGCTTGTGAGACGACATATTGTTGCAGGCTTGTCTGTGTCTTCGCTGCCCACATAGACATACACGATAAATAACAAGATCTCATGAGCTGGCCGATATTCTGTACACAGTGTGCTTATCAGGCCCCAAGGTTATACAAACAAATTCATGCTCAACTCAACTGAACATGAAATTTCAACTGCTCATAAAAACTAGAATGCTGAAAAATAAAGACTTTTCATGCTTTCAAACTCTCAGATGTTGTATTTATCATGCTAATAAATGCTAAAATGCAAACAATTGTTTAAAGCTGCATAGTCTGTAACTTTTGATCTTCTAATTTTAAAAATAATGTTTTTATTTTTCAAGAACACAGTAAAAATACTCAAATTCAGGTAAACATTTTACCATTTTCGTAAATCTTAACAAGTTATCACTATCAAAACAACTGCATTTATGTTAAAATTCAACGGTCTAGAATTATTGGAGGGACGCAAATAATTACCAACAAGAGAAAAAAACACCTATTTGATAAGATAATTCACTTTTCCATGCAGTTTTCAGCTGTACTGAACATTTTTATAGTGAAAACATAGCTTAATACTACTTTTACAAATGATTTAAAAAGAAAATAAAAATTTTCGAAAAATGTTCATAGTTACAGAGTATGCAGCTTTAAGAAATAGATTTGCGCTCGCAGTGATTTGTTGCTTAATATATCACTGGCTGGAGGTCAGTCGTTAAAGTGAATAAATTAGGAGCGCGAAGCTCGAATGATTTATCCACTTACAATTGACTGACAGACAGTGATATATTAAGCAACAAATCAAGGGCAGTGCAAATTTATTTCGATTATAACACAAAAAGCTTAAAAATATAAACGAATCCTTCATAGTCTATAACGATTCTGCCATCTTAAACTGACTGTCAGAATTTCTCGCAACTCTTCTTCAGACTGAACTGCCTATCTTAACGTACATTTTGAACATCAAGTAGTTGTGAAAACGACGTTACGCCGTCTATTGTGATGGATGACATCAAGAAAATCAAACTGGCGACTGAATGACGTCACGTTGATCCGTGCCCAGTCCGTGCAGTGATTTATCACCCAATAAATCACTGAGTTTAACCATTGGCTCTATAGGCGAGGTGTGTTAGAATGGCATTTTTAACATTTATGAGTATGATACATTTCATTCTCAGTTGAGTAGAGCATGAAAAAATTTTTTTAACCTCCCGGACAGGTTATGGTAAGTATAATTAAGGCAAAATAATTGGTATTTAATTCAGTCGAGTTCTGCACTAATCCCTATCTAACAGGAGTTTGATATGATGATGAATGGGTCTTCCTGATCTGAACGGTTTCCTGAGATTCTGTATCAAGCTCTTCATGACCTGGATGCCATAATTTGTGGATAATTCTTTCAATAGCAGGAGCATATACAGAGTGGCAGGGTATTGCATTTTTATAAACCTGCAAAAAACAAACAATAAATTCATGATGGTCCTGCACTGCACTGCTCAGCATAGTTTCTTTTAGCATTGAGGGACATTTTGTTCAGAGAAGCAGTAACCAAACCTTCATCCAAAAACTTGGTTAAACATTACTTCATTTCCATGTGCAAAATATAACACAAACAAAAACTGGTTAACTCACCATCCTGGCCTGAGCACCTGTGCAGTGTAATCTCATTCAAAACAAAATGGTGCATTTTAAGGGCTTTCAAAGTTAGAACCATGTTCAATTGAAGGGTGAAATTTGTGATTTGGACATGGAATTTCATCTATTTGTCAAAGTGACTATTTGTCAGCTAGAAGCATATGCATTCATGCAAGAAAACTAATGAAAATTGCATATAAAAACCGCAAAATAATGTCTGGTCAGTCAGTGTAAACAAATTTCTACCCAATGATGTACTTCTGTTGTTTGCGAGGTCTTAACACTGTTTAAGTATTTAACCATTTTTTTTTTCTATACTAGTGACACCTAAATGGTGTACTTTTGCAAACAGTGGTCCCAGATAAAATGATGCATAAGGCGGCATTTCATCGGGGTTTACACTGTTTGCTAAGGCAAAAAAGATCTTCAGAGAAAGAAATACATTTTTATTTAGAAATTATAACGTGTGACCCTGGACCATTCCAAGTTTATTGTATCAAACCAGAAGGAAGAATCTATTAACTAGTGCATAAATGGTTAGATCTGTTGCAGTCAGAATTGCCAGAATCTATAGTTTTGGACATTCTGAGTGGAACATGATTAACCCCTAAAGCACCAAGAAAAAAATGCATCTGAAAATGTCGTCTGCTGAAGTCGTCCGCTGCAAATAATTGCCAAGCATTACTGACAAATTAAGTATAGAAGCAAACAGTGTGGACCCAGAACAGACTGCTCCTATAGGAGCAGTCTGATCTGGGTCCACACTGTTTGCCATAGCGGCTTCTTAAACATTTCAGCAGACGAGAAAAGCAGACGACTTTTGTTGCGATTGGCACGTTAAGGGTAAATCTAATTTAACCCTTAGCCTGCTAATTATTTTGTCCTGAAAATATTGTGTGCTGTTTATGTCTGCTGCATACCAGGGGCGTTCAATATGTAATGAAAACAGCCCAGTATATCCCAAATTTTTATATTTACACACTTCATAATTACTTTCATTAAAAGGTCTGTTTCTTGGCTAAATGAAAGTAAAATTGCAGTTGTCCAGCTCCTTATCAAATTTACACAAGCCACTTTCAAGATATTGTGCTGAAGTACACTGCAATATGAAATAAAACAATGTATTCAAAAGCAGATAACTACAAGAACGAGGGATGTTTTCAGTCTCTTTCTTTGTGTGGTAAATATCCATATAATAGTGATTTATACCTGCAAAATTTTTTGGCATTGCTTTATACTCTATGAAATACTGAGGCTGCCATTTTGATTAAAATCCTCCATGAAGCTACATTTTCTGGTATTCAATTGACAGCGTCATTTTTGCGTGAACGAATAGATAGCGAAAATTTATACGAAAATCATTTGTAACATTTTTTCTTGTCGCTTTGATGTTCATTTGCAAGTAATACAGCCGATTTTGAAATTTCCATATTTGATATCACCCATAAAGTACCCCAAATACGTCATTTGAAATAAGAAAATCACTTAAAAGAATGCCATCTCTGGCTTAGACTGAAATGGATCAGACAAAGTACTGCGTTTCATCGATGTTTGCATTCGGATGCATTATTTGGACATTGTTACACGTATTTACATGTACATATTCTGGCTGGCTTATTTCAGACAATAAAATTATAGGAAACGAAAATGGTATGCCACTCAGATGAGATACCCCTAGATGTTGGTAACAGCTTAACTGGTCTGCTGCCTATGCACTGTGTGTATTGAAACTTAGATACAATCAAAATTGTCTTTTCCTGGTACAAAGCCACATTTCCGATTTTCAAGAACCATGCGTATTTTAGTGTTACGTCCATTGCTTTAAACAACGTCAACGTAAGAGGGGGTAACGTAATGAAACCGTATGTACGAGAAATCGGTACCAGTCAAAAGTTTGTATCGTTATGGCAGATAAAGGAGAAATGAGTCAGAAAACTATGAATATGTGATTTGTGAATGTTAAATGTTTGTTTTAGAAAATACAGCATGGCTTTCTACCTTTGTTAAAATGAGTCTTTACAATTCGAAGGAAAATATATGCAGTGTATATTAGTGTGCTTTTTAAAAAGTCTGTAACTTGTTAAATTTTGAAAGATAAAATAATGTTTCTTGCACCATTATAAAGGCGATGCTTTGATCTTTCGTTTGGCATAATGCATAAAATCCTAACGCGTTTGTGGATGGAGTTATGAATGGGTTTTCATTACATATTGAACCCCCCTCGTATATTCAAATCCACTTCAGGCTAGCTTTGACCAGGGAAGCAAACACTATGAACCCTGATCAGAGACTGCTGCTAAGAAACCTGATATTGGTCCATATTGTTTGCATTATAGGATATCGAAGTTTATCAGCTACCTCTCATATTAACTGTGTTATTGCATGCTGACGTGATAAAAATGGCTATCTCACGGCATGTGCCTTTATCAAGTCATGATGACGTTGCACTTTTTGAATGACGTCGCCAATGACGCTGGATACAAAAATCGATAATTAAGTCATAATCGCTAGTTTGAAACGTGAACCAATGGGTAAACTGATAACTAGAATACCAGGTTTACATCGCGAGGGATTCAACATGCGTTCTCAAAGCCAAGCCTGGTAAACTTGATATCAAAAGACGAGAACCTGGTATTCTCTATATGTAAGCAGATGTGAAAGCAGATGACATTTGTTGTGAATGTTTGGAAAAGGATTAAGGGAGCTAACAACTGAAAGTAACTAACCTGTAATCCTTCCAGAAGGTTGTATAATGTTATGGGTCCGTTCGTATGATGTGGCACTGCCATGGTCCCTGAGATCTGTTCTGCTGAGTAACCCATCCCATAGTCTGATGGTAATTTTGTACATGGTACATGGTTCCCTCTCTCAGAGATCGCTGTTGCTTCACTGGTAGAGAATTGGATTGGATAGAATTCATGAGAACAGAATTGAACCGTGACATGTGATTTCCAACAATGTGGTGTTTTGACAAGTGTAGACTCATACTAGCCTGTGCAACCTCCCTTTAAGCTTAGAAACTCCAAATAGTGTTCAGTCAGTAACTTAACAATCATAGAATTTTCAAGCGACTAGCAAAGGCTCTGATCAGACTGCGCGTATGCACAGGCTGATCTGAGGCTTTGCTGGTCTCACATACCACATTGTTGGAAGTCTCATGTCACGGCTCACTGATTTTCTTATTTCTCAAAAAAAAAACATATGTTGTGAGTACTTAAAAAATGTCTGAGTGAGATGGGTTTTTTTTGAAAAAAATCTTTCTGGAATACCACCAGCATGTCAAACAGTTTAGATTCAGATATGGCACACTGTTTTGTTGGGCCTGATCTGGGTTCCAGCTTTTTGCAGAAGTCATTAGCAGAAGACATTGGCCAAAGAATTAAAGGAAATAAGTTCCATTTGTATAAGGAATTAACCAACCAGGTGCAACCTAACCCACCTTCCCCTCTTCTTTCTAACCTTCACTTGACAATGGATTTGATGGATAGATGATGGAGCTACAATGGTTGGAAATTTATTTCTTAATCTGACAGCAAGAAAATGTTACATTTTCCTTAATAAATATGTAAATACATATAGTAGAATATGGAACATAGCATTTTCTATTGGCTTATGGAGCAAGCAGGCTTCAAAAGTGACGCAAAAGACTAACCCTTAAAGCGCCAATCACAGCAAATGTTATTCACTTTTGTCATCTGGCTAAATGTTTCAGTAGCTTTTTGACAAACTGTGTGGACCCAGATCAGACTGCTCCTGTAGGAGCAGTCTGATCTTGTTCCACACTGTTTGCCCGTATACCTATAAGTAGTTGATCGACCAGGTGCTGCCTAACCCAACTTTTCCATCTTCTTTCTAACTTTCACTTGACAATGCATTTAATTTTAGCAAATATATACAGCAGATGACTTAAGCAAACAGCAATTTTAATCAATTTTTTGCATGTGTTTTAAGGCTTAAGTTTAGATGCTGAGTGTTGGTGGTTCCATCCTCATTCAAGGCAACTATGATAATAAGCAGTTCATAATCTGTTTTATCAGTCACCTCTAATATTAACTGCATTGTTGCATGTTGCCTGATAAACGTTGTCTATCTCACGGCATGTGCCTTTATCAGGTCATGATGACTTTTCACTTTTTGTATGACGTCGCCAATGACACTGAATCACACAAAGGTCAAAATTACTTCATAATTCTAAGTTTGAAGAGTGAAACAATGGGTAAACTGATAAAAAGAATACCAGGTATAGTGAAGTTCACAAGCCTTGCGATGTCAACAAGCATTCTCAAAGCTTTGCCTGATAAACTTGATATCAAAAGACACTCACCTGGTATTCTATATATACAAATATAGGAAAGTAAATAACTCACCTCTCTATTGATTTGTCTTGAAACATATGTCGGTGTCTGGTGTAAGGGTTGGCTACATCAGTTCCAATGGCAAATTTAAATCTTTTCTCTCGTAACTTGTAACCATTACGTCTAGATATCACATGGGTTATCACACTTTTGAGCTGTTGCTGAAACAAACCAATTGAGCCGCGACATGTGATTACCAACAATGTGGTATTTTGACACATGTAGATTCAGACGAGCCTGTGCAGCCACCTTTTAAGCGTAGAAACTCCAAATGATGCTCAGTCAGTAGCTTTTTATTCATAGAATATTCAAGCGACTAGCAAAGGCTCTGTTCAGACTGCGCATATGCGCAGGCTGATCTGAGGTTTTGCTGGTCGCACAAACCACATTGTTGGAAATCTCATGCCGTGGCTCAAATATGTTTGTGAAATATTATGCCTCCCCTTCCCCCACCAACAGATGTAATTCACCAAAGTTAAAGTTCGTTTCAAGCACACAGACACGCAATATGCCCCCAGTCTTGGATACTGAAGTGCAAAAAAAAAACTAATTATCACATGAAGTTGCATCTGAGAGTGAAATACCTTTATGCAATAAAATTGATAAACATATTTAGTAAAATTACATAATGATGTCCATCATTACGTCTCGTAAAAGATATTTTCGCATGAAAAAATGCAATTTTAATGTCAAGTGATAAATAGAATTTAACATTCCTGTTACTGTATTATTGAATTTATTAAACTTGTTGCGAAAAAGAGATAAAATGCTCAACATCGAAATTCATTTGCATCGAAATTCATGTAATATTTGTTTCTATATGAGCCAGCACATGAGCATAGGTTCAGTTAAGCAAAATTTTCAAGCGTAAAACTTTGTTTTTTCGATATCTATCAAAAAGTAAATAAGCAATGCTTATTTGATACCCCCGCACAGTAAGGATCAGTGAAAAAACTTAGTTTGGCAAGTGATAGTTCAAGCCAGCAGACCTTAGTTTTGAAAACGAGACTTCAGTAGAATTTGTGAAAATGATCTTTAAGCTTGCAATCTGGAACATTTGTTAAGATCAAATGCACAAAAATATTTACACCTGAAAGTTCTTTTTATCAAAGCTTATATAGGAAAATTGTCTAAGTTCTCATAGCTGTCATTTTGTATTTTTTTTTAACCAAACTTCTTTATCCATATGTTCAATGTGTCCTCATTGTGAAGGCAAAGTATCAAATTGTTCTATCAAAAACTGTGGTAGGAGTTGATTGGCCCATGAAGGTACTATCTATGCATATACAAAAGCCATATTAGGGGAAAATTGTCTAAGTTTGCATATCTGTCAGCTTGTCAATTTTTTTTCAAACCAAACTCTATTATGCATATGTTCAATGAGTACATTGTGAAGGCAAAGTATCAAATTGCTGCATCAAAAGCTGTGGTAGGAGTTCATTGGCCCATGAAGTCATTATCACAGAGCCTTCAGTTTTCATAAACATAACATTGGTAGTGTATGCAAGCTCATAAAAAATAGATATCTACATAGGCAGGGTTTTCCCTGACACACAAATTTGTGCATTTTGGCGCATTTTTGAAGCAAATGCCCTACATTTGTCTCTAAAGTGCATCCTGATGGGTGCAATTTTGCATTCTTTAAGTCCCTATCTGTAAATATTTAGTCAACATCAATAACTGCTTAAATTTACACAGAATGTAAATCCTCAATGTAATATTGATTTTTTGGTTTACTTATCGTAAGTTGTCCAATTTCAGTAATTGTTGAGTGCATGGAACCAGTAATTGTTGGTAAAATATGACTTCATAGAACCCTTTTTTTTCTGTCTACGGAAGATTTGACACTTTTCAAAAGACAAATGAGCCAGTGCATGAGATTTCCAACAATGTGGTATGTGCGACCAGCAAAGCCTCAGATCAGCCTGCACATTCGCGCAGTCTGATCAGAGCCTTTGCTAGTCGCTTGAATATTCTATGATTGTTAAGCTACTGACTGAACACCATTTGGAGTTTCTAAGCTTAAAAGGAGGCTGCAGAGGCTTGTCGAGGTCTACACTTGTCAAAATGTCAAAATGTTGGAAATCTCATGCCGCGGTTTAAATCATCTAAATCTGCCTCAGTGGAATAAAAATAGAGTGATTAAACGTATGCATGTCGTTACAATGTGAAGACATGCATGCTGTCACATGTATAGCCCTTTAGGCTTTCAATCTTTACTAGACAATAAAATTCAAAATACCACTTGACTGCTCTGAAACAGATCTAACTTCAGTCACAATTTCATATTTAGAAAAATTATTGCTTGTGGTGTGCAGATTGCAACAAAGGTAACAGATCATTCATATATCCTTTGATCGGTCAAGGTCAAATATACTTAGAATTTGTTTTACTGTTTGCAACACAAATTCCTTTTGTATTTTTGACAGAGGTGCTTCCTATTTTGTGCAATGATTGCCAATATGACATTTGAGTCAAAGGTCAACGTAATATATATATATATATATATATATATATATATATATATATATATATATATATATATATATATATATATATATATATATATATATAGGGATATAGTGAATCAACTGAGCCGATAGATGCTGTAAATATTTTGCCTCTAGCGAGATTCGAACCCACGACCTCGACAACACCGCCTAGCACTACACCAGACATTGACGCTACCAACTGCGCCACTGAGACATCCCCAAAAAAGGATGTTCAGGAAGCGCTGATATAGACGACGCCTGATGCAGTACATGTCGTACACCTCGTGGGTTCGAATCTCGCTAGAGGCAAAATATTTACAGCATCTATCGGCTCAGTTGATTCACTATATCCCTCTGTATTTATCTACTGTCTGAATCTGCATCAGTTTCTGATCCTGTGTAGCTCGAAAGCAATGATGTTTGTGAAATTATATTTCCGCACTTCTGATATCTATCTAATTTCACTTGTATCCTTGGATCCATCAGGCTTTCACTTCAAACGAAATAGATGCCATGCATTGAAAAAGAACCAATATACGACATGTACTGCATCAGGCGTCGTCTATATCAGCGCTTCCTGAACATCCTTTTTTGGGGATGTCTCAGTGGCGCAGTTGGTAGCGTCAATGTCTGGTGTAGTGCTAGGCGGTGTTGTCGAGGTCGTGGGTTCGAATCTCGCTAGAGGCAAAATATTTATATATATATATATATATATATATATATATATATATATATATATATATATATATATATATATATATATATATATATATATATATATATATATATATATATATATATTCCAAAGAAGCAAAAAAAATAATTAAAAATTCAAAAAAGACATACTGGAACACTTTAAGTTTTTAAATTATTTTTTTTTAATTTTTCAAAATTGATATCTACACAAATTGTTTTAATTTTTTAAAATAGATATCTACACCAACTCCTCTTACTTATGCGATGGAGGATATTCATAATTGACACAATGTTTGTCTGAGAACAAAAGGTCTTGGATTGTAGCTTTGACCTTCAAGGTAAAAAAGTCATACAAAGAGTTATTTAATGTAAGTGTGGATTTGCCCCCATTAACTAAAGCACTTCTAGTTATAAAATTGTTATTGTTTGCTTGTCCTAATACCTTAACATGCAAGTACAGAAACATCTCAGTGTCTGACATGTGTGGAAATTCAAAATTTCCAAAATCCTGAACTTTCGAAACTCCAATCTTAAAACATGCAATATGCCCACTAAATATTCACAATTTCAAGTTTCAATGGTCAAATGTCTATAAATCAGAGAACCTATTATAATCTCCCTAAATCCTGAATTAAGGAACAATCCTGAAAACTTTCACCCATGGTGTCAGAACATCATTATCATCATCAACCATATTAAGTTTATCTAAAACTTTTACTTTAGTGAGCATGTTGTGGTTTAAGGAAATGGTATTTTTAACTACCATAACCGGCCTCCAGATAAAAGTGTGTAATCAAAAATTAATTTTATTATTTCTCAACCAAAACATATGTTGTGGGTACTCAAAAGATGATGGCTCTTTTGAGCACCTAAAACAAATGTTAAAACTGATAGATAAGAAAATATTAACAATTTTATGCTGAAAATGATGCCTATCTGGACCAGTGCCATAAGCTCATAAAAAATGAGCTGAGAAATGAGAAAATAAATTGAGAATTAATCAATTACTTCATGTTATCTAGAGGCTTACCAAGATAAATCATAGGACCAGCTTAGCATTTTTAGCGTAAAATTGTGATTATTTTCTTATCCACCAATATAACATATGTTTTGGGTGCTCAAAAGAACCGTCTCATCGAGACGGCTCTTTTGAGTACCCACAACATATATTTTGGTTGAGAAATAAGAAAAATAATTTTCTGGTACACACTCTTATCTGGAGGCCTGATACATACCTCAACTGCTTGCATAACTAATTTGACTGCACTGTCATTGACATCTCGCAGGCCACACTCCCAGGCTGATACTAACAAACGACCATGAACCATTGAAATATCAGGCAAACTTAAATCTCTTGCAGCAAATACTGAAATGAAATAAATAATTATATAAAAATCATATAGTGTCTAAATACCTCTATTAGACAGATGTGTCGATTTCCAAAACAATCTTAAGAACCTAAATCTAATATCTATTGTTAAATCAAATGATAAAGAATTCATCCTGTTTTATACGAGCAGGGAACAAAAATTTCACTTGTCCGCTCGTAATTATGAGTGAAATCTAGAAAGTATGAGTAATTATTCCCAAAGCACTCGTCCTGTAGGACGAGTGCTTTGGAAAGAATTACTCGAGGAAGTCATATTTCGAATTACTCCCTCATGTTTTTTTATTGCATATGCTTTTAAAGGACAAGTGTATGATATTGCAGGACGAGTGAAAGTTATAAGTCACTCCATCATGCAGGACAAGTGCAATATTTAAATATTTTTGTCCCCTGACATGGATGAAAATTGGAGGTTTCTCCCCATATACATTTCATCTCCAGATGTTTCACCCCCTTAAAAATGCAGGATGATGCAATATTCAATAGAAATAAGATTTCAAAATTTCTCTTGGACTGGTCTGGATATAAGAATAATATGTGTTATTACTTGCTGTCAAACCATGTCCAGAAGCAAAGGGGTACGTGCCTTAAGGGGCTATTTTCGCCCCCTCTAGAGCCAAAAACTGAAAGTTGCTTTTCACCAATTTCATCTTATTGGTTTATTAGAAGAATAGACCAAGTGTAAAATTCTGGCTTTCATTTTACTTTTATCGGTTGCTATGGTAACCAAAATGGCCGACAAATATATAGAGAATTTGCCATTTTAGGTCAAATTTGAGGCTTTTGAAGACCGATTTTTTAAGAATTAGATATCAGCACGAGCAAATACCAAAACAACCTTTTAATATATTGTGTGCCGTGATAATTCTCATCACCTGTTAAAATATTTTTTTGGTATTTGCTTGTGATTTATATTAATACCTCTGTTACAGGTCTCAAATTTGCTCCAAAATGGTCATTTTCCTATTTTCAGCCTACTTTGGCGGCCAGTTTTGTTACCATAGCAACCGTAAAAGTCGAATCAATACCAGATCTTTACACTTTGGCTATTGTTCTAATAAACTAATGAGAAGAAACTTGTGAAGAGCAACTTTTATTTTTTGACCTCATAGGGGGGCCAAAATAGCCTCTTAATGCACGCACCCCTTTACCACTTGCTAACGTGTGTGTAGGGTTTTTTTCCCAAAAAGAATGTAAAAATTACCAGTACTTGGTTATTTTTAGCAAATGAATACAAGTCACTCCTGCATCAAATTAATCATGCAACAAAGCATATCTTACATGACAAACAATATAAATCCTGATCTCTGGATCCACATTGTTTGCAAAGTAGCCTATATGTGGATTTAGAAAGACGATTTTTACACACAATCCTTGTAATATTAAATCTATTCAGTTATCTAATTTGTGACATAACTGACCACTTTAAGAAAACTAAAGCTCATTTGCAGTAAAAAGCAAGTTGACCAACACCTTCAGCAAGTGATCAAAACATCAAGGACAGACACAAGGATGGAAAAAAAGACTGATGGGTGGACAGACTTAAAAACAGTATTCACCACCACAAAGTTTGCGGGGGCTATAATAATCACTTGTTCTTATAAGAAAGCAGTTAAAATAATTGTTTGTTTGGTTTGATTCTTAACACCCTGATCAACAATTTGGACGGGTCTTCCTGGGTTAAACCAGTACTAAGCAGCGGATAAAGTGTCTTGCTCACGGACACAACATAGTGACTCCGCTGGAAGTGAGGCTCCAGTCTAACGCTCTACCAACTGAGCCACTGCGTTCTGCATTTTTAATAAAATTGATCCCAGCATGTATCATGATGTATCATTATAATGTTTTCAAGTTTAACCCTTAAAGCGCTAACAAAAAATGCATCTGAAAATGTTGTCTGCTGAAGTCGTCTGCTGCAAATAATTGCCTAGCATAACTGACAAATTAAGTATAGAAACAAACAGTGTGAACCTATAGGAGCAGTCTGATCTGGGTCCACACTGTTTGCCATAGAGGCTTCTTAAACATTCAGCAGACGGGAAAAGCAGACGACTTTTGTTACCATTGGCACATTAAGGGCTAATTTCATTTGTGAACCATTAGAGACTAAGGAAAGATACCTTTACAAACCCATAATAAGTGACAGTTATCTCATTTCTACATCAAAACTTTTGTTGTGGTGCCACCGTGTGTTGAATACACCTTTGCTATGAAGTTGATTGTACATTACATGTTTTTCCAATACTTATATATGATACATACCACATAGAGCTATAGGAGTCCACATTAACAATGACTCAAGAAGGCAATATATATGAGCCGCGACATGAGGTTTCCAACAATGTGGTAAGTGCAACCAGCAAAGGCTCAGACCAGTTTGCGCATACACGCAGACTGATCAGAGCCTTTGCTTGTTGTTTGAATATTTGATGAGTGTTTAGCTACTAACTGAACATCATTTGGAGTTTCTAAGCTAAAAAGGAGGCTACAAAGGCTCGTCTGAGTCTATACTTGTCAAAATGCCACATTGTTGGAAATCACATGTTGCAGCTCAATATTATAATATTCCTAACATAGCTATATAATGACTTACCCAGATCTTCTGAGCCTTTGTAAGTTGCATGTACAGCACATGTCATTGGATTCACAGGATCAAATCTTTGCTGAAAAGGGAAAATGGCAATGCTAATATGGCCCCCTTGCAAGAAAACCAGATTTTGTTTAAAGTTAACAACAAAGGCACATCAGCCCATGCTAATGGGTGACTTGGGCAAAATGGTAGCCCTGGTGGGTAGATAGCCTAGAGGGTGCAAAAAAAAAAACCCCTCTCAAATCACTATTTTCATAAAAGTCAATATCTTTTTGGTCTGTTATCAAAGTAGAGGTTTGGTAATTTTGGAGACCTTTTTCAAAATATTAACCCTGTGTTGACCGGCGTTGACCGGTCACCTCTAAACAGGTACTTTTGCAAACAGTGAAGACCCAGATGAAATGCTACATAATGTGGCATTTCATCAGGGTCTGCACTGTTTGCTAAGACAATATTGATCATCAGAGAGAATAAAATACAATCTTTTGGGAAAATTATAACCTATGACCCCTCAATATATACAATGGACCATTCTGACTTTATTGTATGTAGCTTTATGGAAAATTCCATTGGTCTGGAATGGGTTAAACAATTTCTTAGATACCCCATATCTAGTGCCAAATTGTTCTGAAATATAAAAATTGTGAAGTTGATTTATTCCTTTAGTTGTTCAAAGTTGCTCCAAAGATTAGAGGGTTCCATAATAAACAGCTTCCTACCTAGAACTACAAGGCAATGGAATCACAGGTTTAGATAAACAAAAATTCTCAGCGTAAAATTGTAAATATTTCCTTACACATGATTTTTTGCATATGTTTTAACATATGTTTTGGTTGATTAATGAGAAAATTATTTTTCTGTTACGCACTCTTATCTAAAGACCTGGGAATACACTACCCTCGGATCTTGTGCACGCCTTAGATGTAGACAAGTTCCAGACATGTCTGCAGACTGCCAACACTAAGCCTAAACAACACCATTGTCCAATGATTTTAATTGTATATACCCTGTTTTAACAATGCTGCTGACACCACTTGCCCTTGATGCTTCGGCCCTGGGCAGTATCAAAGAAGATGTTAAAATACATGGTGATGAAAGTGTATTTTAACCCTTAAAGCGCCAATCGTAACAAAAGTTGACTGCTTTTCTAATCTGCTGAAATGTTTAAGAAGCCTCTATGACAAACAGTGTGGACCCAGATCAGACTGCTCCTGTTGGAGCAGTATGATCTGGGTCCACCCTATTTGTTGCTATACTTAAATTAGTCAGCAATGTTAGGCAATTATTTGTAGCAGACTTCAGAAGACTTCATTATTCAGATGCATTTTTCTTGGCGCTTTAAGGGTTAACTGTAATGGTAAATGTTAAAACATTTCAAAGATACACTCACTGAAGAAAATTCTAGACATATTAAAAGAGCCGCCACTTTGGCATTATTCCTTTGAGCCCGGTAGATGTTCTAAAATTCCGAACACTAGTTGCCTGCCCAAAAATGTCTAGACAAACGGTGCAAGTCAAGATCAGCTGTGTCTGAAGAAGCAGTCTGATCAAGGTCTTCCCTGTTTGCTATTCTGACAAGCATTTTGTGAATTCCAACTCTGATAACCAACATTTTATTTGAGAACAGAAAGAGAAAGTGCTCGAAATTTAAGAACATTAACAGTACCAACAAGATAGGTTTTGGTTAAGAAAACTTGTTAAAACATGTGTCCTCTTATCTGAAACTCTATTATTACCTGGAAGGTGCTGCGCTTGGGTGCTGGTCTTTTTCTGTGTCTGCTCCTTGGAGAGGTTATACCAGGGGGTGAAGTTGGAACTAAAATGTATAGAAATCATATCAACTGTTGTGTAACAAGTCTAACAAATTACATTGTAGTCCCTTTATAATGCTATAGTTGGGGTCCACAGGAATAGCCCATGTTATCAGTGAATCATGTAGCAAAGAGACAATTTTAAAAATGAATTATAGGAAAATGACCATTCTATGGTAATTTTCCTATAATTCATTTGTAAAATTCCATGGTAAAAAATGGGACGTTTAACTACAACATGGCCGTGTTATATCAAAATCTGTGTTGCAACAAAAGTGTTATAAAAGGACTGCACTGAAACCTATGTGTCCAGCGAGGACTCAAACCAGCCTGGACACACAACCAGTCTGATTGGTCTTCACATCTGCATGAATGGATATTGGGAACTTCAATATCATTGAGTGCACAGGGAGGGCTACAATCAAACTGGACAGATTTCTGGGCTGAACTGTGTCTTGGAATTCCCCCAGCATGTGACTTTTTGTGCTATGACTCATATTGTATTATGGCCTTACCATGTTTTCAGTACAAACGGATGATTCATTTTTTCTCAATACCCACTATGATGGCAGAGACAAGTGTGTGGTTTCTTCCAAATCGGGAAGTTACCAAACATTCAATAATTAACTTCTCAACAAGGAAGATATCGCACAATCATGCAGGAGATGATTCATACATGGGTGAAAGATTATTCCTGAATTTAGGATTTTGAGGATGACTTTCCACAGAAAGTCATCCCCAAAATCCTGAATTCATGAGATTATATTAGCTTCTTTGATTTATTTTCAGTCTGTCTAAGAACAATTGACTATTTCATCTTGAAATTGTGAATATTTAGTGGGCATACTGCAAGTTTTAAGATTGAAATTTCGAAAATTCAGGATTTTGGAAATTTCGAACTTTCATCCATGGTCGTATTAGCGGTGTTGCTTGTATTCAGATACTGTTATTTGCTTAGATTATTGTTTTGTTAGTACATGCTTTGTATTTTCGAAATAAATATTGTTTAAGCTAATAGTGCAGACCCAGACCAATGCCACAGAAAGTACCATCTGATCTGCGCCATCTATCCATCTGATCTGCGCCTGCACTGATTGTTTAAGAAAATTTAATCTTATAAACTGGCTAAATAATAAAAGAAATTACTTGTCAGGTCCACTAGTGTAGGATCATATCTAATCATATCTTCATAAGCAAACAGACTAGACCCTGATCAGGCAGCTCTTACAAGAGCTGCCTGATCTGGGTCTGCTCTGTTTGCAAAAGTGTAACAAGGCATCTCTATGAGGTAAAGGGTTTAGACATATAAGGTCAGGAGATGATACCACATTTTGACTGTAAGATGGGTTTCTGGACTTCCAGAAATATATACTTGCTTTGAAAGACATGTCTAGTATTTTCGGATGACTAAGGTAGGACAGTATTTAATGACAGGATAGTATAATGGAAACCTACCTAAGGAAGCACTGAGACTCTGACATTTTGAGATAATGGCTAGCAGAAACTCATTGTGTAGATGGACTGAAAATAAACAGTACAGTAAATGTTAGTTTAATATTTTTTTTCCTGGGCAAGCTTGACTAAGCAGTTTACCAGTACTTTGTGCACATACTTTTGCTTGTAACTGACAACAACCCATCTTGAATCAGTGGAAGGGAGGAGAATGGCTAAAGAAATTATTTCATGATCGATCATCATGAAAGTATGGGACATGGCCGGGACCAAACTCGCAACCCCTGGATCTGCAGTCAGACAAGTATCTACAGTCAGACATGTTGTCGACTGCGCTACGCGGCCCAGCTTATATAATATTTGAACCCTATATTCTTATCAACATGTTATTAATAGCAACCTCTTCCTGGCTGAAAACCTCTGAATGTTATTTCTGTATGCAGTGTGATGCATCTACATCTAATCAGGCTCTAAATTATTTTCATATGAAAATTATGCAGAGTCAAATCAATGAAATATAGTCAAACAGGGTTCCCACAAATTATAAAAAGTAAAATTCCCTGACTTTTCCCTGCCTTTTCACTGACCATATTCAAATTTCCCTGACCCAAAATATCAGTATTCGTCAAGCTTTGTGGGTAAGCTACGAGCATATTTAGTGGACAAACAACAATTCAAGCAAAAGTTCCTGTAAAGTGTAGGCAGAATTTATGACCCTTACATCAAAACTCTTTGGTTTGATCCTTTGTCTTCTGGTGATCTTTGACTTACAGTAGTGCTAAAATACCTAGCATTACTACCAGAAAGCAATCTGTTGCGCAATTGTCAAATTGTAATGATTCAAAATAATAATGAGATGTATTGGCCTATACAGGCATACAGAACAAAACTTACTAGGTATATAAAACTCTCATTTTACCACTGACAGATTTTTTAAGCACCAGGTTTATTCATATCTTTAGAAGCAGGACAGGTGTCTAAGTTGCTTAAACCAAGTTTCAGATGGTTCCATCAAAGGGTGTGGAAGCAGATATTTGCCTGTGACCACAGGCATACCCTGATATTTCTAAAGGCAAACTACATGAGGCTTTCAATTTGTCAATAATTAATAACTTGGTACCCAAATAGTTGTATGGAAGGCACAGGGATTGCGACAATCAAATATCCCATGCACCGGAAAAGAAAACCACGTCTTCACTGTTATATGGCCAAGATTCATACAGTTTCATCCCAACTGTGGCAGGTTAGTTGCCTCAATCCATGAATGAACTATTATGGCACAAACATTACATTCTATATCAGAAAGCAAGCAGGAAAAATTGACAATGTTAACACAGTGCCATATCATAAAAGACAAGGGTTTTCAACACCAAATGCTCATTGTGTCAATAGTGTGTACCGCTTGGTGTGTAGAGTATTATCAAAATGTTCAATCTGGACTATAAAAGGCAAAGTAAGGTACCTAATCTCAGTCTTTCAGTGTAATAAGCGAAGCATAACACCTATTAAAAGCAAGCAGGAAAACCTGTCCCAAATATTCAAAGCTGCCATTCTGTCAATCATATATTTTTTCAGCAAAACTTCTTCATATAAATGGTTACTGTGACCATATATAGTGTGTAGACAATGACCATATATAGTGTGTAGACAATGACCATATATAGTGTGTAGACAATGTACCATATTATTCCATCAAAAACTGTAGAAGAAACTGATCAACATGCAAATAAGTTTAGCCCCCTTCTGTATAACCCTTATCAGGTGGCAGAATGATCTGCTACCTGCCCTTATTTAAAAGGTAATTTCACATAGCTTTCACTTTGCCAATACTTATTTTTGTAACCAAATGTTCTATGTGTCTATCTGAAAAAAGCAAAGTATCTAAGATAGATTTATAACAAAATCTGTTGTATGACTTAGTTGATGGGCACTGAAGTGATTCTGCATAGGAATTACAATGAGAAATAACTCTAAAACAATTAGACCATACTCCATACTGTTGTATTATGAGTGTCTTACTTGAGCATTATGAATGTATTTGTGACATTTGAAGAACTTTTATAATAAGGTCTAAAAGATATTAAAGAAACAAAATGTCACAGACAGACAAATGGTTGTTATAAAATTCCCTGACTTTTCCCTGACTTTTTCATAAATTTCAAATTTCCCTGTCTCAACTCAAAATTCCCTGACTTTTCCCTGACCTTGAACTTTTTTCATTTTTCACTGACTTTTTCCCTGACCATGGGAACCCTGTCAAATACAATGAACCTAAAAAATTGCAAATGGATCGGTCCAAAATAGGTTCAAAATAGACAAATCAACTGTAATGTGAGCACTCTTGTGGGAAAACCTGTATTAAAGCTTTATCTCATTGTATCATCTGCTGATAACTTTTGCAAACAGATTGGACCAAGATCAGGCCCGGCCTGATCTGGATCCAATCTGTTTGACACTCAGATTGTATTCCTGAAATAATTTTATGTAAAATGTGATATTGAACAAATTCAGCAGTCCACAAGGGTATGCAACCAGGTAAGACTTAGCTAGTCTGCTCAGCTACAGAGAATAATGATACTTTGCATGTAGATAGTTTAGCAACTATTCTTTATAATAAATGATTAACAAAGTCACTGAACAGACTGTGAGAATGAAAAGGGGGATCTGCGCTTTTATTGATAGAAAGCAACAATGTCAGATTTTCTTGCAGTGAGGCCCATATAGAGTAAAGTCGGGTAACTTCGGACATCAGGTAAATTCGGACAGCGACCTTGTTTGTTTCATATTTTCATTATTGGAATAGGAAAATAGATAAACTAAGCAAACAATGAAAATCCTGATGAGATGGCTCATAAGGAGCTGTCTCATCTGGATTTCCACTGTTTGCAAAAAAGGTTATGTCCGAGTTTACCTAATGTTCAAAGTTACCCGACTTGACCTTAATAGGCTTAAACTTACCCTTATCAGACTTGAACAATTTTCTGGCCTCCATATCAAACTCTTCTTTCGTTATCTGCAGAACATACATGTAATATACACCATAAAATGAAAAAAGAAAGCTAATGTGAGGATTAATGTTCAATACAATCTCTCTAATGGAGCATTCTTCATAAGGCTTTCACAGACTTACCAGACAGTCATGATTTTCCCCGATACAGTTTTCATCATCATCATCATAATCAGATTTTTTAATTAACATGCAGGGGCATCATCCACATCAGTGGGCCCCCTTCCAGGTAACTGGCTAGCTGCACGCATAGCAGATCTCACACCTGATCTCCAGGTGCTCCTTTTTTGTGGGTCAACTTTCGTGAGCTTCCACTCACGGCAGTCTTTCTCCGTCAGTTTCTTCCATGTTAGCTTTGGCCTCCCTGCCCCCATACCTGCCATCAATCTGTATATCACATGCTGTTCTGACTGCACAACTAGAACACTTCACATGCCCAAACCAGCAAAGCCTTCTCTCTCTCAAAATGAGGTCGAGGTCCTCAAGCTCAAGCTTTGCCAGTAACTCGCTTGACCTTACCATAGTTTTTCGCAGTCCAAAAGGTGTTCGAGCTCCATACAGGATTAGTTTTGATCTTTGTTTTGGGGTGCTTCCAATAAATTTCTTTCTCTTAACCTTTTACCTTATAGAGAAGTCTTTTAACAATTTTGCAAACAGAGCAGACCCAGATCAGGCAGCTCTTGTAAGAGCTGCCTGATCAGGGTTTACTCTGTTTGCTCATAGAAATATGATATATCTAATATATCAGATAATCTGATCCTACACAAGTGGACCTGACAAGTAATTTCTTTGTTCTATGTACCAACATGATAGTGTATTTATATAATTATTCATAGTGGGTGGAGCTTAGCATGAATATTATGAAGGAAAGGATTCAAAGAATTGTCACCATAGAAAAAAGTTATTAGAAAAATGAGCTGACAGCCTGACAAAGCATTAAATGAAAATAAATCAAATTCTTATCTTTAAAGAAAAAAATATTTGCTTGAATGCACCTTATTGGCCAAAAAATTTATCTGCGATTTTACCAAGTTCCATGAGTGGGAACACTGGACAGATATCTTAAATATTTTGCACAAAAAGGGTTATAAAGTTCTAAGACAAACAATTTATAGTTAATGCTGTACACATGCCTCTAGATATGCGTGCGTAATTAAAATTATTTTTCTTATTTATCAACTAAATCATATGTTGAGTGTACTCAAAAGAACCATGTTCTCAATAAGATGGGTTTTTGAGCACCCAAAAGAAATGTTACAACCGATGGATAAGAAAATAATCACAAATTTAAGATCTACATTTTTTGCCTATCTTGACCTTTATGTACATTATAAGAATCCATCATGAGTGTGAGGGTGGGATAGAATAATCCATCCCAGTGATGACAAATGGTGAACTGGGGGGACCAATTTTTCTATCCCATCCGCACACAAATTATGTATTCTTTTTTCTTGCTCACTGTCACAATTAAAAACTGCATGTTGTTATTTAAATAAAGGCTCCCAAAAGTTCCTGAATATGCTGAGATGCAACATGAATTGATGACATCAGTTTAACATAACAATGATGTCACTAGATGACCATGTGCATGAGTTCCAATTCAACCATAGTAGTAATAATAGTACAGCCCTCGCGTGACAGCCTGGGTATGATAGCATGGCTAACACCAGATTTTCTATCCCAGGGTAAAATATCACTATCAGTGGCAAATCCAAAGGGGTTCCCCTCGAAACTCCCTCCCCATCCCCATTTTTAAATATCCTATGAAAATGAAACAATTTGGTCTCAGTGAGACAAAATTATTTTATTTTAATGGGATATTTAAGAAAAATGAGATAAAATCAGCAAAGCGAACCCCCAAACCTTTATATATTTAAACCCCCTTTCCAGAAATCCTGGATCCACCCCTGAGTATATATATCCTTATCCATGTGTGAGAAAAGTTTCTGTTTCTGTGTTGATAAGTTGTAGATCGCAAAACTGCCTTTTACACAATTGGAGTGTGGGTAATTAAAAAATTAAATTTCTCATATTTATCAATCACAAGAACTGCTGTATGTCTCAATGAGAAGATTACTTGGGAGACCAAAACAAAAGTTAAAAATGATGGATAAGAACATATGTAATCACAATTTTTACACTTCACATTTTGCTTATTTTGACCTTTTTGTATATAAAATATTTCCATGTGTTTTCTTACCTTTTGTCTGAACCAGGCTTTTAACTGTGATAAATAGCTGAAAGCAGAGAAAGAATAATGAATACAGTAAAACCTGTGTAAAATGGCCACTCTCAAAAAGACCAAAAATTGGTTTTCAAGACCAATTACCGCTTAATGCAGGTCAAAAATATTGCAGAATGCTCCAAAGGGAGCATTCTGCAATACTTTCGACCTTCATAAGCTACCAGTTGTCATTAAGACCTTTGTTTTGTCTATTTTTGAGTGGCCGCTTAAGACAGGTTTTACTGTTTAATATAAGCTTCAACAAGACTACACATTAGAGTTTAGACATGTAGGTGTACACCTATATCAGAATTTCCTACCCCAATCTGATCAAAGTCTACACTTTTTGCTATTATACTTTTGCTATCATACTCTTACACACCAGGCAACAGCAAAACACATATAAGACTGCTCCTAAATCACTGTTTGTCATGCCTAAAATGCCATCATTAAGGCAAAGAGACTTCTTCGAAAAGCAGTGTGTGTAAAATAGTGTTTCATGGTAATGTGGGCTATCAAATTAAAGGGGATGAGCAGTAGACCAGGATACACTGAAAATTTTTAACCTACGATAGAACTGGTGACCTTGGGATGGGGTCAAAGGGTCAATTACCATTAGATTTCTTTGAGAGCGTGGGGATTTGCGATGGTGTGCCATCGAATGTGTTCTAGTTACAAATATTTTCATTACTTTGAATGACGCTATGAACAAACGCACATGAGGATGGGAGTGAATTAATGATCGCATCTGTCTATAGACACGTCCAACATAGATAAATTCACATAGAGGCAAAATTATTATCTTGATGCTTACATGATACAAAATAGAAATACAATGTAAAGGGAGCGTTTTTGATGGAATTGATAGGAATAGAAAAAGTATGCATATTGAACACCTTTTTAACTTTATTTCAAGAGAAGAATATAATGGCTCACAGTACAACAATATCATGTAGTTAGATCTATTCCGTTTTGCAACCGCCTTAGACTTGAAAGCAGTATTTTTTTTTGCAATATGTTTTTGAGATAGTGATTCACTCTGGCGAGAACTCAACACCGGTACGTCAATTATTGGCACTTTCCGATAATCATGGTACTGTATTTTACCCGGTATAGTACAGTACAGACATTAAGTCACAGCCAAACCCGGAGCACCTTGGTTTTTAACTGCATGATTTTATTTGTGTTGTTGCTTTAATCTCCCTGTCCATTTGGTATGTAGGGGGTCGGGGAGGACCATCCCCCTCTCAAACCTTACAAACTACTTTTTTTTCTATAAAACATATATAAAATAAAATCACTGGATAATGGTTAGTTTTCTTGTTATTTTGGACAGATTGCGTTGTGTACAATCCGCCATCTTGAAAATGGTGGAAATTAGAATTTTACTGAGGTACTTGTCACTTTAATTGTGACAATGTGAAGTGCTCAATGAGTGTAATTCTTTAAATTCCTGGAAATATATTTGTCCTTAATTTGCATTTTGTAGAATATTGTTATATTGGAAAGTTAGGTTGCAGAGACGATATGAAAAAGAGGCAAAATGATAAAATTTCCAACTTTTTGCACTACATCCGTATATTCAATACCACCGAAATTGTCGGTTATAAAGCTTATTCATGAGACTACTTTGGATATACTTAACACTTGATACATAAAGTACACATATTTCAGAACTAAAATTTTTATTTTTTTAGCAAAAACAGAATATAATTATGCAGATAAGATGCTAGCAAAACCATCTTTCTTTAATATTTTCTCATAACAAAATGGCGGAAATGTAAGAAACCTAAACATTGCCTCTAATGCACATCTGAAATTTAGCTACATTGCAGAGTTCAAAAGGGTGAAAAACATATGATTTAATTACAGTCAAAACTCTTTATAACGTCACTTGTTATTACAGAATATTCAATATCCAACATAAAATTACTGGGAACGGATCTGTTTCCATTAAAATTCCCTCTTTATAACAGAATATTCACTTAACGACACTGACAGTAACTTCTGGAAACAGATATACAATTTCTATTGAAAATAAATTCATTACAACAGAATTGTTACCATGTGTCAGACAATTTGGTGATCAGAACAAGGTCTTTTAGCATGAACAGTTTCTATCTCACCTGATAAGTTGGAAGCTTTGTGCATTTTGATGCAATATGAAATTGAACTGATGTATACATTTGGAATAATAGCATTTTAATTCATTTGTATAATATTTTCTTTTACCAAATGATTATTATGTTGAAATCTGGTAATGGTCAGAATTTCAAATGGCCAGAACGGCAAATTCACTTTAAGGTCAAAGATAGCTTGGAACAAACAGTGTCTTTATAAAGAGGGTTGACTGTATAAACGATGTTTTGTCAACCATAGATACACTTCATTTCATTTCAAGCGTTTGTTTTACAATTAACAAGGGAGTTGGTAAAATGCCTGTGAGCAGTAATTATTTCCGTGACTGCGTTAAAATATCTCTTCAACCAAAACGACTTATTTTGAAGTGATATTCTCAACAACTGACAAGCCAATTTACAGATTAATGCCACAAGAATTAAACGAAAGATACCAAAAATTGCACCATTTAACTCATTTACGCCAGATGGAAAATTCCCTCTCCACTCAATTAGACCAGACGATTTCGTTTTAAGGGGTGTTGGGTGGCATTTTCATTCTTTTCTTTCTTTCTTTCTTTCTCATGATACTGGTTCGATCAAATTTTGATCATTACACCAGGGAGTGGGAATTTTGAATTTTGAGGAAAAAACAAAACAAAACAAGAAAACAAGAAAAATCTTCGGCTGTGTATTTTACGAAATGAGGAGTGCCCTAAACTCCTCAGTAGTCTGGGAATTGACCACCGAAGGAGAAAGACTATTCCACAATAGTCCGGGGAAAAAAAGAGTTCTTCAGGGCATCACTGTACAATATTGGGCACTGTGTGATGACCTGGTCGATTTCAAACTGTGAGCAGGGGTCAGGTACTTGTCTTTTTCTACAGACACAGCACCAGAATGTATCTTAAGGAAGAGAAGCAGGGAGGACCAATCCCTATGGGCCACAAGAGATGGCCACTCAACCTCATCAAGCATCTCCCCGACACTGCTTGTGTTTCCCCATCTCCTGCAGGTCCAACGGGCTGCTGTCCTCTGAACTTTCTCTATCTGATTAATCTGAAGTTTTGAGTAAGGGCTCCAAATGGGTGCTGCATACTCTAGTTTAGGCTGAAGCAACTTCCTTAGTACTTCTAGGTGCAAAAGCCAAATTCTTGCGAAGGAAACTGAGTGTCTTAGTTGCTTTGGAAGAAATTTCTGAAATGTGTTGACCCCAACCCATTTTATCAGAGATGGTTATACCAAGGTATTTTGCTGACTGAACGTTTTCCAAGGTTTGGTTGTGAAGGGAATAATCAAAGAGAATTTGTTTATGATGCTGATGCCGAGTCACTCTTATAGAGTGGCATTTGGCCACATTGAACTTCATTTGCCAATCGGCTTCCCATTGCCCTAAGCTAGTCCTGAATTGAACATATGTTCCTATACAGGACACAGTCGTCCCCGAACAGGCAAACAGAAGACCTGATGTTATCCTGCAGGTCATTTATAAAAATAAGGAACAGGATCTCTTCTAAAACCGATCCTTGGGGTATACCCGATAACACTGGGGGGGGGGGGGGGGGGGGGGGGGAGGGGGGGGGGGGTACTGGTCAACTCGTACCTAAGTCAACTCGTACCTTAGTCAACTCGTACCCATTTTTGGTCAACTCGTACCTTAGTCAACTCATACCTAAGTCAACTCGTACCTAAGTCAACTCGTACCTTAGTTTATTTATAATAGAATATGAAAGAGTTTTATGCCGTTGTCTAAGTACGTTACAAAAGCATAATGATAAGTTTTGTTACGACTTAGGCGAATTCTGCACTCAAAAGGAGCGTTCAATCACAAATGGGTAATACAGTATACTGCCCAGGTGATGCTCGCTCTTACAAATTACAGTAGATGAAGAAATAGCTAGGCTCTACATTGTAAAAGAAATAAGTGTAACTTAACACCCATTTTGGTGGCTGCCGGACTGCCACTGGTCTTGACATATTTACCGTATGAGCTGTTTTGTAATAAAAGGGATAACTGTTAAACAAATATCACTGGTTAAATGTTAGCCTCTGGTAGCGTCGTCTTAGTATGCCTGAAAGTGTAGCTAAATGGACATCAAAAATGGGTGGCAACTATGCAGCCACCTCTTTTAGTGTTAACTTACAAGGATAGCACATTGCAAACTTATCATTGCAAATAGCACTGGTCCCATCGAAATCATAAAATCTGGTTTTGTTGCATGCAAACAATAAAGGTACAGACTCGATGAGATAGACCGATCAGAGCATCCAAGCAGTCTGATCAGCGCATTTGTTATTCAATCTCAAAAACTTAAATAGCTGAACTTGCTATGGGCATTATTCAAATTGAGCCTAGCCTTTGTAACTGAGCATGCTGGATGTGTCCTTATAGGGTAGCTAACCCCTGAATATATGTTATGTGGCGCGGGTTTTGTGTACATAAAGCCGCTTTACAGCCATGTGCTGGTGATTGGTAGGGTGTGAAAACAGTACAATGATGAATCCATGTGGGAGCCGGACAAAACATCCCGGGACAAAACATCCCATGCCATTTTTGCCACCCCGGACAAAACATCCCACAAAGATTTGCCACCCCGGACAAAACATCCCATGCTGTTTTTGTCACCTCGGACATACCATCCCATGCTGTTTTTGTCACCCTGGACAAAACATCCCATGCCATTTTTGCCACCCCGGACAAAATATCCCACACTCAGACTGCTCTTTCAGGGTAGGTCTCATTTGGGACCTTCACCTACTATTACATGTACTAGCAGTGAATGCCCTAGTCAGACTGTCCAAATGATATAAACTAGATCTTAAATTGAATGAAAGGCAGTTTCACAGTGTAAATAAAATTTAATAAAAGATAATTATATCTTCTTGAGACAAACAACTAAATTTGAGTGTAAAGAAGCCAATTACATCTTAAAAGAAATCATTTTACAGTTTGGGTCAAACAAACTATTATAATTGGGAAACATATGTCTAATTAGTCTTATTATCTATCTACCTTTGATCTCCAATCATTTCAATAGGTATGGTACATTAAGAATATTAATAATAGTGACAATTAACTAAATGGGATGTTTTATGCACTTTCATAGGCTTTAAACAGAGTGTGGGATGTTTTGTCCGGAGTGGCAGAAATGGCATGGGATGTTTTGTCCGGGGTGACAAAAATGGCATGGGATGTTTTGTCCGGGGTGACAAAAACTACATGGGATGTTTTGTCCGGGGTGGCAAATCTATGCGGGATGTTTTGTCCGGGGTGTCAAAAAATGGCATGGGATGTTTTGTCCCGTGATGTTTTGTCCTACATACAATACATGTGTATGTGATTGTATTACAGGGCTCCAGCTAGAATCAGAAAAGGGCAAGGTGCTGAAGCCCTGAATAGGGCACTTTGTGTCGCGTCACGAAAGTTAGGATACACAGGGAGTGGAAGGGGTTGACCATCCCCCGTATAGGGGGCTAGCATACTCTAAAATATTCATATCCCCAAAAAATGTTCACCTTTCTGAAAAACAAAAAAAAATAGAAATTTGAAATTTTGAACCTAAAAATAGGCCAAGCATGTGTATATAAATATATCACCCCTGACCCCCACCCCCTCTTTGGGTCTTTTCATGCAGGAGTAGGCTGCTCTGGAACCATTTTGCTTTCATGTTTTCCATGTCAGAGAAATTTAGCTGATAAAAAATTACATTTAGTCTAAGTGATGTCAAAGTGTGTCCCCTGGTTTCAAAGGGATAAAATGCCTAAGATTGGAAGATTCCATTACACATCTATGGATTACTTTTTACAATGTATCTATTTATTCTCTTTTATAAGAGGTAGCTAAAAACTGTATATGTGCCAGTTATTTGATTTGAGCTGTAATACCCATACAATGAAGGCTTCATGTCTTTCTAAACAAGTTACAAGAAAGTCTATTTATCTCGAGCCCCTTATTTCTTTGATGTTGCCGAAAACCAAAAAATGAGTTTAACAAGTGAAAATGGACATTACAAATATGAGGAAAAAGAAGGTTAATTGCCGAGTAAGCTGATTGCAAAGTTCCCATTTCTCCTGCTAAAAATCAAACAGATTGCAATTCACATGTGACTGGTCAGTTCTCCTTGAGATATCAGTGGGGGTTTCCCACTTTTGACTGCAGTGTAAACAGTAAGTCGCTGAACCGATTAGCATCAATTTAAATACACAACTTCTTTCACCATATGGGAAGATAAAATAAAGGACATGGTTGATTTTAGGGCAGGGTGCTATGAAAAGGGGCAGGGCGCCAGGCATGTAGGGCAGGGTGGGGCACCCTTGTAAAACAGCCTAGCTGGAGCACTGTATTAATTAAGTTGTAATTAGAAATTAACATTGTCTGACAGTGTAAAACTTGAATAATTAAAAAATAGTACAATCTTATTAAATAAAATTCGGAATTGCAATGTAAAAACATGAAATCTTTTTGGTTTATAACTGAATAAAACATTTTAAAAATAAATCCAGCTCACGTCAGAGGGTTTGGTTCTTTCATTTAGAAAGTCCAGGTGAGTCTCTCACCATGCAGTCTCATCTGAGCCTTCGCTACTTACCACTTAAATGACTCCAAATTTGCATTTTGTTTTGCCGTCTGCTGACTTATTTTGAAATGAGTAATTCAAAATATCTTCTAATATTTTAGTGCTAGTTGAAAAAAACAACACTGCATGCTCCGCAGGGTCTTTGCTGCTCATGTACATAAAGTTTTGAATTTTGGACATAGGTCTGTTATGATAGCAGGTACATGTTGACTTGGGGTAGGTACGAGTTGACCAAAGGTTAGGTACGAGTTGACCAAAAATGGGTACAAGTTAAGATAAGATAAGAAAATTTATTTTAAGACGGCATGACAGTAAAACAGAGAAACATAAGCTCTAATGAGCTTTTGACCGTCTATAAGTTACCATACAATTATAAGATAAGATAATGTTTAGACAATAATTACAAGGGATAACAAGTTGACTTAGGTACCAGTTGACTAAGGTACAAGTTGACTAGAAACCACACTGGGACTGGATCTGAGGCTTGACCATCTAATTCTCTTAAACAGTGATACGTCATATCCCGCTCTGGATCATAGAGGCGCTGTATGCACTCAGTGAATACACAGGTAATTTGTAATGTACAAATGACCTAACTTGACCTAACACTCGGACCCAGTATGTTTATTGGGTCGGAGCCTAACATAACTTGACCTTACCTAACCATAACATAAAGTTTTGGTTAGGTATTTTGAGTTAGGTATTTTAGTATTCAGCAATTTTCAGTTATCCCAACGTATTTTGGTGCATTTATGACTTGCAATATCTTTAAAACTACTCAAAAGTTTGCGTTGAAATTTTCAGTATCGATTATAAATATGATTTTCTTTTGATACAGAAAGTGTTTATAAAATAATCGGACATATTTACGGAGATATTATTGATCAAAATTTCAGGATTTTGAACGCTTTTTAATAAGCGTCTGGCATTATTTTCACCGAGTATCTTAGCGGAGCACTTCAGCATGAGGTTAAATAAAGCCTAAAATACCCGGATGACTTAACAATAGAATACTACTTGTTGAGTGCCCCCAGAGAGCCATGCGTTGATCTACTTGTGGGTGGACCCTCTAATCCCATTATAGTCCAATTTGTGTAATAGCCTCCTGTGTGGTACCTTGTATCCTTTTAATAGAAGATTCTGTAAGCAAACAGTGGAGACGCTGATCAAATACCACTTTATCTTAATCTTTGGAGTTTCGAATCCGTGATGAATACGAACATTTGTTGTTGACGGAAATAGGTTCACAGCAACGCATCATCGTTTCCGCGCTTGTACAATAAAACAATGAACATTTGTTGGTGTAAAATCGAGGGCTTAAGATTTAATGTAAAATAACAAAACAGCTAGGAGATACTTTTTCATGTCATCCCCTAAGAACTCTGATAAATTCTTCTTTGCTGCAGCTAAATCTACGGGCGCTGCCATTTTACACTTTGTGTCTGTTAGTATGACACCCGTGCATAACCTATAACTCACCCTCCCCATTCAGGACTACATGTAGGTAACAAGACATTTCGCCCCAAGACGTTTCCTCCCTAGTCACCCTCCCCTTGTCGTTTCGCCTCTATTTTCAAGCCTAGTCAGATACAGATACACCTCTAGTGTCACTGCAATGCTGAAGTACCTAGGCGCCCCTTAGACCAACGTCGCATTGAAAGCCAAAGCGTAAAAAGAACAAATCTTCAACTCTTCCTTCTGGACCCAAGTCTGCTAAACAACATTCTGTTCAAGATTCCTCCAATGTAAAGGCAGGACAGCCAAAGTTAAAGAAGAAACCCCCAGCTGTAGTGGCAAGGGATCGTGCCAGGCGGAAGGAATATTGGAAACGCATGAAAGTTCCCAGACAGCTAAGAGCTGAGAACCTCGCTTTGTTCTAGAAACTGCAAGAATTACAGATGGTAGCCAATCCACAGATCCCTGTGGTCAGACAGCAAGAGAAATCCGGTTGCTTAGAACGTGCATCTGCTGTTCCTCAGTCATACAAACTGCAAGAATTACAGACGGTAACCAGTCCACAGATCCCTGTGGTCAGACAGCCAGAGAAATCCGGCTCCTTGGAACGTACATCTGCTGTTTCTCAGTCATACCAGCTGCAAGATACAGAGACGGTAGCCAGTCCACAGGTCCATGTGGTCAGACAGCCAGAGAAATCCGGCTCCTTGGAACGTACATCTACTGTTTCTCAGTCATTCAGCCATTTAACCATTGAAAGGGAACCTGTCGGCACAGCCCAAGTTCATAGGCGCGTTGCTGAAATTCTAATTTTCGAAAAAACTTACCTCATCGTCATAAAGGATGAAACAGGTCTTAAATTCAAGATGAATGACTCTACTTTATTTCTGATTGGGTCGTACACTCAAAAATTGGTAGCGTCATATTAAAAAAATGGGGAGATAACTCAATGTTTGCAAAAAACGGAGACGTAAAGTACGGTTTTTAAACTGAATTGAATTGACAAAAAGACGTTATTTTTCGCAAATTATTTTATTTTCTAAAAGTAAGTTTACTGTCATTTATATTTGTATGAGTTTTATTGATTTTAATAAATTTAATCATAGTTTTTTTGGGGGGATAACTCTTACTACCCTATAAAATTTAATATTTTCCTCTATATTATTCCTTGTAATACCGTTATATTTAATCAGAACCCGCAAAACTTCATAATTTCTAAAACAATTGTCTTTTCGCTTTTCAAAACATGATTTGCCGCATCCTGATATGCCTGACGGCTCAGAATTTTGCTTCTTAAGTTGCCACCCCTGTGTGGAAAAACAGCGTTTTTAATGTTTTTAATGCATATAGGAGCATAGGAGATTCGCTGATTTACTTTTGGAGAAAACTTACATTAACGTCCTAATTGATGATACATGGCTCAATTAAAGATAAATATATCTGTACCATCAATTTGTGAGGATTGTACGTTAAAATCGAGTATCGTCATTCATAAAATGGGGGAGTAACTCTGGTACTAGAAATAATGTAAAACCAGCATAGATAAGCGTCGTTAAGTACCTCCTTGAAATATTACCTCTCTGCTGTTTTTACTTTTACTCAAACAAAAGTATATCTGTTTGAAATGTCTAGTCCTTCTTTCTTAGATAGATAAAATAGAATTTCAGAAACAGCAATATGACGCTCTTATTAGATATTAATATTATCTAATTTGCATATTCAAGAATATTAATGAAAACGTAAGTAAGAGAAAAATTGTAGATTAAATTAAGGGATGTCACCTACAAAATACCTATATGTCGCTGTTTATCATTCCAGACTAAGAATCGTGGTACCAAATCAAAGTTGAGACATTAGCAAAATGACCAACTGAATAGATATACGAATTATCTAATTTGCATACTCATGAATATTAATGAAAACATACGAAATGAGAGAAAATTGGCTGAAAAAATAAGGGGTATATCTACAAAATTACCACTACACCAGCTGCTAAATAGCTTATCCTACAAGATTTGGTACCAAATTAAAGTTGAGACAAAGCCGTTTGACTAAAATGATTAAATATACGAATTATCTCATTTAAATATTCATGAATATTAATGTAAACGTAAGAAATAAGAAAAAAATTGGTAGAAAAATTAAGGGGGTATACCTACAAAATGTCCTATATATCTGCTTCGTACTAGCCTAGACTACAAAACTTGGTACCAAATAAAAGTTGAGACTTTGCCATTTGATTAAAATGATTAAATATGCGAATTATCCAATTTAAATATTCAAGAATATTCATGTAAACATAAAACATAAAACAGAATTTGTAGAAAAATAAAGGTGGTATACTTTAAAAATTACCAGTACGCTAGCTGCTAACTATCCTATCTTACAAAACCTGGTACCAAATAAAAGATGAGACATAGCCATTTGATCAAAATGATGAAATATACGAATTATTTAATTTAAATATTCATGAATATTAATGAAAGCATAAGAGACAAGAGAATATTGGTAGGAAAATTAAGGTGGTATACTTTCAAAATTACCTATATATCTACTGCTAACTATCGAAGACTACAAAACTTGGTACCAAATTAAAGCTGATGCATTGTAATTTGACCAAAATGATTAAAGTAAACGAAGAATTTAATTTGAATATTTATGAATATTAATGTAAAAAGTATAAATAAGGGAAAATTGGTAGAAAAATGAAGGTGGTATACCTTCAAAATGTCCTATATGTCTGCTGTTTATTAGACTAGACTATAAAATTTAGTACCAAATAAAAGTTGAGACTTTGTCATTTAACCAAAATTATTAAATTTACGAATTATCTAATTTGAATATTCATGAATATTAATGTAAACATAAGAAATAAGACTAAATTGGTAGAAATATTAAGGGGGTATACCTACAAAATTACATGTACTCCAGCTGAAAACTATCCTAGACTATAAAAATCGGTACCCAATAACAGTTGAGACATAATCATTTCACTAAAATGATTAAATTTACGAATTATTTAATTTAAATATTCATGAATATTAATGTAAACATAGGAAACAAGACAAAATTGGTAAAAAATTATGGTGGTATACCTACAAAATTAACATGACGCTAGCTGGTAATTATCCTATCTTACAAAACTTGCTATCAAATAAAAGTTGAGACATAGCCATTTGGTCAAAATGATAAAATATACGAATTTTATAATTTAAATATTCATGAATATGATTGAAAGCATAAGAAATAAGATAAAATAGATAGAAAAAATAAGGGGGTATAGCTACAAAATTACCTATATTTCTACTGCCAACTATCGTAGACTGCAAAACTTAGTACCAAATTCAAGTTGAGACATTGCATTTTGACCAAAATGATTAAATTTACAAATTATCTAATTTGAATATATTCATGAATATTAATGAATGCTTAAGAAATAAGAGGAAATTTGTAGAAAAATTAGGTGATTTACGTTCAAAATAACCACTAAGTCAGCCGCTAACTATGATTAACTTCAAAACTAGGTACTAAATAAAAGTTGAGTCATTTTCATTTGATGAAAATGATTAAATATACAAATGATCTAATTCGAATACCCATGAATATTAATTTAAACATAAGAAATAAAGCAAAATTGGTAGATTAATTAAGGTGGTATCTCTTCCAAATTACCTCTACACCAGCTGCTTACTATCCTAGACTACAAAACTTGGTACCAAATAAAAGTTGAGATACAGGTATGTGACCCTATGACTATGGGTATTCGAAATATCTAATTTTTATATTCACGAATATTAATGAACACATAAAAAGAATAAGTCAAAAATAGTAGAAAACTAAAGTGGTTTGACCTACAAAATAACCTATATTTCAGCTGCCATATATCCTGGACTATCAACCATGGTACCAAATAAAAGTTGAGACCTATGATGAATATACAAATGATCTCATTTGCTTGTCTCATGAATATATAAGAAAACATTAAAAAGAAAGAAGAACACAGAATGATAAAATTTAGTTCTAGGCTTTAATTTGAGAATAGGATAACTAGCAACTGACATGTGCGTAATTTTGTAAGTACACCCCTTTGATTTTCCAAAATTTTCTATTATTTCTTATATTTTGATTAATATTTATGAGTGAGAAGGTTAGAAAAATTGGTAAATGGACAATTTGGTAAAAGTGCAGTGATTTGGCATTATTTGGTACCAATAGTTGTTGCCTAAAATAATTCGCAGCTGAGTTGTAAGTATCTTTGTGGGTACACCTTTTTATTTTTTATGAATTCCTAATGTATTCATTAATTTCCATGAATATGCAAATTCGCTCACTAGCATACTTTACCGCTGAATAAACTGCTATGTCTTACTTTTGTTTTTATCGAGTTAGTACCTTAGGATGAGTTTCTGCTGAGATATAAGTAATTTGTAGGGACATACCCAACTGTTTTGAAGCGCATTGTATGTTGCCATGGAAACCACACAATTTCACATAGCTCAAATGGGGTTATTTTGAGGGCAATACTTTTACCTATTGAAGGCGGTCCCACAAAACAATTTGACGCCCATGAGAAGTTGTCCTGAGGACGCAAGGCTGGTCTTATTCGACCATTGGGTACTAAGGAATTTAAATGCTTTTACTTTTGATATATAGATAGTGTAACACATTTTGTGGGTATTGCTAGGAAGAATGGACATTGTGACGACAGTTAAATCAAAGCTGCTTGTTGAGTCTCAAAACTCATTTCTCGTTTATCACTTTAAAAGTTTGAAACATTCATTACAATAGCTGGACATTAGATACGCAAAAAGTAAGTGAGTATAACAGGTAAAACACAATCACTACTGCAGATCAACCCACGGCATCGTGAGGAAGAGGAGCAGAACACTTACTGTCACAAGACACCAGGAAGACAATTAAAGCAAAGCAACTATCATTCTCTTCCTCGTCAAGGTGTTAACAAAAATAGAAAGAACACAAATAGATGTATAATAAAACAAACCAACACAGAACCCCCACAAATATTACGAGGTACATTAAACAATGAATCAACAACAATGTAAGATTCTGTATGATTTTGGCGGCCATCTTGAAAACATGCAAATAAGCTCAATAAGACGCCATTTCTCAGCTTGCAAACATTAGTTTTCGGATTTAGCATACCAAATTACCTCGCAGAAATGTGTCAGACCCTTTGTCTTCAGAAATAATTCTATACTTGATACTTTTAGAATTCGTATTTCGTGATTCTGTTTTCTGCGAGTATAAAAGTAAGCAATGGTGCAAAGATCAGGAATCGATACAATCAAGTACCACACCTGACCCAGGATACCAATGGGAAAGTGACAAACTCACAGAAGACACCACAAACGAGAGCCAAGAGGTCAGCCCTTTCCCAGCAGGTGACCAAAAAGCACATATAAACAGACGCGCACAAAACATAGCAAACACAAGACAGAACAAAAACATAAAAGATCCACAAAAGAAGTACCGCCTTGGAACGGTCAGTAAAATATTTTACTGGAGGGCTTAAACCGGTTTAACGGCGCCAACTTTCTCCCCTTTTTCAATATGGCGCTACCAATTTCTGAGTGTGCGACCCCAAAAAAATTAAGTGTAGACATTTATCTTCAATTGAAGACTAGTTTCACCCTTCGATGAGGTAAATTCTCTCAAAAGCATTCAGGGACTGCGCCTAATAGTATATCAAGTGTACTGGTGAAATGCACGAAAACAGAGTATTTTTCACACTGGGGTAGCAACTTTGCAAGCGATTTTCCGAGCCGTCAATTATGTCAGAGTGCTGTTAATCATGTTTTTGAATAGCAAATTTATATGTTTCGTCGAATTGATCAAGTTTTACGCATTTTTACCAAAAATAACGGAATTATCAGAAACAATATCGAGGGAAATGTTCTATTTTATAGAGTAGTAAGAGTTATCCCTCATTAGCTATATCTGCAAATGAAGAAAATGAGCCAAATTTGATTTAAAAATAAATAAAAGTTAAATTGATTTTAGAAAATAAAATAATTTACGAAAAAATAATGTTTTAACACTGCAAAAAATCGATTCGAAATTCGTACTTCACAATTCCCTTTTTTGCAAGGAAAGAGTTATCTCCCCCTTTTTAGATATGACGCTACCAATTTTCGTACGTACGACCCAATCAAAAATAAAGTAGAGGCATTTAGTTTTGATTTGAGATCGGTTTCATCCTTTATGACGATGAGGTAAGTTTTCTCAAAAAGTAAGCCTCATATGAAATTCAGCAACGCGCCTATCATTCGGATTTAAATAAATTATCTGCAGAGGGGTTGGGGGGAGGGGGGGGGGGGGGGGGGGGGGGGGGGGGGGAGGGGGTGGTGGGGGGGGGGGGGGGGGGGGGGGGTGGGGGGGGGAGGGGGGGGGTCGCTGTACAGGCTGTAAAAGCTTCAGTTATTGTAACAAAAATAGTAAGTGAGTATGATCAGGAAATACCACAATCACAAACTGCAGACAACCCCGTGGCACCGACTTCTTGTGGTGTTGGAAAATATTCAATTGATTACTCACTGTGTTATATTGTACAGTACATTGGTGTTGGTGACTTTAAGTGTTTAGAACATTTTATCCATTATTCCCCCTTTTACCGGTTTATTCCGGGTGCGTCGATAAGTCAACCGCGGAACTCTATGAGATAACGATAACGATGGCTCTTTAGCTCTTTTGGAGACATGTCCGAGCCAAAACCAAAACTAAATCGACCTTATGTGCTATAGTTAATCTACAGGGAAACCTAGCATCTGATGAAACGGAAAGTGCCAATATTCTGAATGACTATTTCGCTTCAGTGTTTGAAGTTTAATGTGTGACAGAAGTTACTCAACGATTAGATTAGATTAGATTAGAAGTCGAAGAAAATGACCAGATACCTGAATTCGAGGAGCGCAATTACGATTCTGCCCTAATGGACATAGAAATAAATGAGGAACAAATCTCAAAAATCATCAACGCCTTGAAACCTAACAAATCACAGGGTCTTGATAGAATACATCCAAGAACCTTAAAAGAAACCAGTCAGTGTATAATATCCCCACTGGAAAAAATATTCAGGAAATCATTAGATGAAGGCATCCTGCCGGACGACTGGGAAAGCGCAAATGTAACAGCTATACATAAAAACGGTGATAGAAAAAAAGCAGAAAACTACCGTCCAATAAGCCTCACTTCAGTAACGGGTAAAGCAATGGAAAAAATGATCAGGGACAAATTGGTTAACCCCATGGAGCGAAACAACCTATTCACTAAATCTCAACATGGGTTTGTTTCTGGCAGATCTTGCACAACCCAGTTACTAGAATTCATGGAAGAAGCTACCCAAGCACTAGACAGGGGAGAAGATGTGGATGTAATCTATCTGGATTTTGCAAAAGCCTTTGATAAGGTCCACCATAAAAGGCTCTTAAGGAAACCGTCAGGATACGGAATCAAGGGCAAAGTCTATAACTGGATAAAGGAATTCCTGTCAAACCGCAAACAGCGCGTTGTTATTAACGGGACCAAGTCTGAATGGAGGCAAGTCACATCAGGGATCCCACAAGGAAGTGTCATGGGGCCAATACTTTTCCTCATATTTATAAATGATATGCCAGAGGTCTTAAACTGCCGTATCAAACTATTCGCCGATGATGCAAAGCTTTATTCACCAATCAAAGAAGAAAATGGCGGGATCAGGATGCAAGTTGGTCTAAAAAATGCTGAAGAATGGGCCAAACTATGGAAAGTGTTCTTCCATATCAAAAAATGCAAATATCTTCACATTGGGAAAAATCTTGCAGACACACAATATATCACCAAAACCCAACAGAAGTAACGCAGGTAACTAGTGAAAAGGATCTAGGCGTTATATTTGATGAAAAACTGATTTTCAGAGATCACATATCCAAAAAGGCTGCGCTAGCAAACATGAATCTTGGACTGATATTTTGAAGCTTTACCTACATTGATAAGGCCATGTTTCTAAATCTGTATAAATCCCTGGTACGTCCACACTTGGAGTATGCCACCTCGGTTTGGTCACCAATGTACAAAAAAGATAGTATCACGCTGGAAAATGTACAGAGAAGAGCTACACGCTTGGTCAACTCACTCTCAGGTCGAACCTATGAGGACAAATTAAAATATTGGGACTTCCAACTCTTGAATATAGACGTTTAAGAGCTGATGTGATACAAGTCTATAAAATCCTCAACCAAATTGACCGAGTCGATATAGACAAGTTCTTCAACATGTCAGAACTGTCAGGTAACAGCCTGAAGATCTTCAAACCTCGGTCACGGCTTTAAGTGAGATCCATAGACTACCAGTGTTTTTTCAAACTGCGTTGTTGATGTGTGGAACTCTCTACCAAATTCAGTACTGATGGCACCTTCACTGAACTCGTTCAAATCAAGGCTTAATAAACATTGGCATGGACATGAGCTAAAATTCAATGCATCATGCTAAATCCTGGATGAAACAGTGTCTTCAAATTTTGTGAGAAGATGTCCAAATGGGTCTTTAGAAGTTGCCTAGCAACTTGGTAAGACCTCGGTAACGGTGAGTTAATGGTGAGATGGTAGTGGAGCCCAAAGCCAGCTCAAGACTAAATAAAAAAGCTCAAAGTCAGACAGATGCAACAATGAAGTTTCAGGAGATACAACAAATGGAAGCCAAGCTGCATAAGTAGGAAGAAGAACTTAAACAGAGGGAGGCAAATGTCAACAACTCTGGAACTGACCAAAGGAGGCTAGAAGACTACCTTCAAAAAACCGAAGCTAGAAATTTGGAGCTGGAAGCTACCGTGTGTACTCTACAGCGAAGAATATGTCTCCTAGAGCAGTCACCCTACCCCTTTATAGAGGCAATATGAAGCCCGAAAGCATACAACAGACAGAAAATCACAATTGTGATCCAAGCCATGTCAAAAGAAGTACAAATACATCGCAAAAAGCGCAACAATCTTCAAAGATCCCACATAGTGTGCTGTCAACAACAGTGACGAGCCAAAACGAAGAGCTTATCAGTGGAATTCAGGTGACAAGCTACATACTGCGAAAAGTGTCGCAACAGATCACTCGAATGGAAATGATGGATGCTGAAGTAACAACAGAGAACACAGTAGCCCAGGCTCCCTTATCTACATTTGAATACAGGAAATATGTAGTTTGGAATGAGGAACAGTGGCACCCCAGACCAACAACTTTTTGCAGGGCACTATATAGACCCTCACTCATACCTATCAAGTGCAAATCAGATGAAAGGGGCCACTACTTCAATCAATAGTCAAACTCTTTTTCTTACCAGAGGCAACCCCTACACAGATGCAGTGCAAAAACCCCACCTTCAGGAGGAGACATCAGTGAAGAGGAAAGGCAGAGTTGCAGGAGTGTATGATCTGTGGAAACAGGGAGCAGTTACCGTTACCAAAGTTGAAGATAGCGCCCGTAGATGTAATATTAATATCCCAGAGCCTAATGTATTCACTCAACATTGAAGAAATAACAGGGAGAGGGATCATGGTCATCAAGTAAAGCACATCAAAAGACATAATGATTCTGCTCCAACCAGATCCAGGATTAGACATGCCATGTCAATTAGACAGAAACAAGAATCTAGCCTAAAACAAGCATCATTATCAGAGAAGGAGGGACAGCCATTGTTATTTGGAAGTGCAACTTGTAACAGTATAGACACAGACGGGCCTGCTCAACACCAACCAACAGAGTACATACAGTCTTTTTTAGCCAATGCGTCGCCTCCAAGGGGCAGGATATAGCAGCAGGGGAATGTCCACCAACCAGACAAGATACAGGTTTTAATGTGCTGACGTGTAACTGCAAGAACATGGAGACAGCTCTGCATGCCGTAGGCGATTTATCCAAAAAGGCAGATGTTATGTTGATACAGGAGCATTGGTATTTTGATTGCCAGTTAAATAAATTGGAGGAAGTCTGCGAGTTATTGACTGGAACCGGGAAAGCTGTGGACACAGGTGACCCCAGAATGCCAACCCAGATGCCTAGAGGATACAGCGGTGTAGCTGTCCTGTGGAAAAAAGAGTATAGGCCACCTCGTGACACCTATCCCAGATGGGGGGAACAGAATCCAAGGGGTCGAGATCGCTGGGGACAAACCCACACTTCTACTTTCAGTATACATGCCATGTAAGGGGATTAAAGACAATACAGAGGACTATGAGGACTGTTGGCCCAGGTACATGAAACCTTACAGAAATACAGAACTACACATTACATTATTGTTGGGGGGGGGGGGGGGTTTAACGAGGACATCACATGTCATAAAGTAGCAGAAGAAAGAACAGCCTGAACCAAGTGATCAGTAAGAATGACCTAACCACCAGCATAAACGGAAAGACTTATGTCAACCCAAGTGGGGTGGATGTCAGCACTCTCGACTATATATTTTACAGTGATGATCTGCGGCACAAAGTTAAATCTACTAGGAGACAAGACGATGTCCATTCAAATGTATCGGACCATTATCCTGTGTTATTTACAGTAGAGCTGGAGGTGAACTATACCCCCGACATAAATTTATGTATGCCCCAATCTTCTCGGATTAAATGGGATAAGATTGATAAAGAGGCCTATAATGCAGCAATTTCAGAAAAACTCTCTTCATTGACGACCGATATATCATCCTCAGGAGTGCTCGACTTGGAGGTCCGAAAACTTAATGAAATCCTGGTAGGATCTGCCGAAGAACTTGCTCACAGGAAGCCAAGACGACACAGAAAAGCTAAATTAAAGGTCTACTCCCCGGAATAAAGCAAGCTATCACAAACAAGAAACAAGCCTTCTGGCAGTGGAAGAAGGTACATAGACCTAATGAAGAAGGGGATATCCTAGTTATCAACAAAAAGCTCACAACAAAGTATCTGCAAAAATTATGTAGAATGGAGGCTGCGCGTGTACGAGAACACAGCCGCCAGGAGATATTAGAAACAAGATCAGCAGACACTAAATTGCTTTATAAACTAGTAAACAAGCAGAGAGGGAGTAAGAGGAGTTGTGTTAATGAACTTTCAGCCAAGGGTCAGGTATACAAATCGGACATTGACATATTGAATGGATGAAGAGACCACTTCAAGACACTGGCCACGCCCAATACAGACTGTGACTATGACAGGAAGTATTCCAAGATGGTGAGTGAAGAATTACCAATAATTCAGGACATCTGTAAGGACTCCCCAGCAACTATTGTTAGCGAGGAACAAGTTCGAAAGGCCATAAAATCACTCAACACAGGAAAAGCGCCAGGTGTCTATGGAGTAACAGCTGCGCACCTTCTTAATCGCGGAGAGGTCGATGTAAAGGCAACAACTAACTTAGTCAACTCAATGTTCCATCTCGGAAAAGTCACAGAGGCCCTGAAAGTAGGAGCACTCACTCCAGTATTCAAAAAGAAGGCATCATGTACAGGAGCCAAGAATTATCATGGAATCACAGTGTTGCCTGTTATCACAAAAGTTCTGGAAACAGTATTGAGGGATCAAATACAGCTGTATATCGAAGAGCAGCAGAACAGCCTCCAGCGAGGATTCACCAAGCATTCCTCCCCGATGAATTGCTCCCTTATCATGGAGGAAGCCATTAGAGACCGGAAGGTTAGTGGTCGACCTGTGTTCGCTGTTCGTTGTGGTGAAATGGCAGGGGAATTGTTCAAAGCCCTTTAAAGTCAGACAGGGAGTGAGACAAGGAGGTATACTAAGCACAGACCTTTTAAAATCCATGGCAATCCACTCCTGGAAAGAATCGAAGATACTGGACGAGGATGCTACGTTGGTGAAATATGCTGTGCAGGACTAACATGTGCCGATGACATGCTTCCATTAGCAGATGAGGAACAAGTGCTGCAGTTTCTACTTAATATTGCAGTTGACAACAGTATACTGGATAAATATCTCTTACAGCCAGTGAAAGGTGTCCTTCTTTACATCTTAAACCTAGCAATGCGAAGAAGGACCACAAAGGTCAATCCTCAAGTTATCATGAAGGGGGAACCTATACCAGTGGTGAATGAAACTATGCATATGGGAAGACTTCGCTCCAATGACACACAGGTAACAGCAGTGAGTCAAAACATTACTAAGGCGCAGCGCACCCTCTATAGTATAATGGCATCAGGACTACACGGTGAGAATGGACTTGACCCAGAAACCAGTATTCATTTGCTACAGATATATGTTTACCCGTCATGGTATATGGTCTTGAGGTGGTGTTACTCAAGCCTGCTCTGGTGGATAAGCTAAATAGAACTTATAAGAAAATTCTTAAACAGATTCTCTCCCTTCCAATTACTGTAGCCGATCCCGCCGTGTACATACTCTCAGGCGCCTTGCCCATGGAAGGTATCATTCATAAGCGAACCTCGATTCTCTATGGCAGCATATGCAGATTAGACGAAAGCTCAGTCGAGAAACGCTTGGCAAGAAAACAACTAGCAATTAAAGGGTCAGGGAGCTACAGTTGGTATGTAGAGTTGAAGAAAATTCTTATCAAGTATGATCTACCCTGCTGCTGGGATTTATTGGATAACCCAATGAAAAAGGAACATTGGAAAAACTGGTTAATAAAAAGGTGAACAGATTCTGGTCAACAAGAACTAAACAATTAGCAGCATTATATCCATCACTGAAGTATCTTACATCTGATGAGTACTGGCCTGGCCAAAAGCACCCACTTATACAGCAAGTCAACGGGACAAGGGATATCCCACGTGTCAATACAAGGCTGAAACTGGTAACCGGTGCCTACATCACACAGAGTAATAGAGCAGCTTTTAACCATGCTCATGTGAACCCTACTTGTGTGCTGTGCCAGCAGAAACCTGAGACAGTTGAGCATATATTGATAGAATGTAAAGCACTAGAGGATACCAGACTACCCATCCTAGAAACCTTCATAACAGAGTGTAAAAAAGTTCCTATCAGCTGATGAAGTAGAAGAAAATGTGGTACAACTTATCCTGGATCCCGGTCGTCTGATAGCTAAGCGGAACTTCAAACAAGGCACGTGGAGCTCTGTGGACCAAAACTCCAAAAGGCTTTGCCAAGTACTTCACCTAGAAAGGTATAGAAGATTGGCCCTGATCCCAACCCGTAAAGAAAAGAGAGGTAATGCGAAAGATAGACGGCAGCACACATGAACGTGAACGCCGTGTTTTTAAAAGACTCTTTTAGAATGTAAATAGGGTAACAGAGAAGTTATTTTAGACTGTACATATCACCCATCACGTCCTATCTTAAGAAGACTCCAGTCAGAGGTGTGCCATTACTGGCAGAAACTATATGGAACAGTAACAGTAACAGATAGCCGACTCGTGATGATGTATAAGGTCACATATGACCTTGTAGCTATCCCTGCATAAGACTACCTTGTTTGAAACACCAGAACATCAAGACACATACACCCTTTAGCATACAGACAGATCCTGACTCTCAAAGACTATTACAGGTTCACATTTTTCCCTAGAACAATTATCCACTGGAACGCCCTCCCTGCCAACATACCGACCCTTCCCACCCTGGCACAGTTTAGCGGTGCTGTCTGCCGGGTAATTCATGTGTCCCCCTAAATACCAGCTTCTGCTTTATCTTTTACCTATACTAACACTCCTTCTCGCACTGTACAAACTCATCTCACCACCTTTTCTATCACTTTGTTTCAACTAACCCCCTCAGCACTTGGTATTCTGGAATACCCGTCTGACGTCCCCCTCGGGGGTTACTTAAGACGTAATGGAAGATAGATATTCGTTTTGCTCCTGATACCATTTCCTCCCTAATCGTTTCGCCTCCATTTTTAAATTATTTATTTGTCATATATAGCTAAGTGGGTGGATGGATGGATGGATGGATGGATGGATGGACGGACGGATGGATGATAGGCAGACTGGATGAATGGGCGTGGGTCTGTCTGATTACTGCAGGATACCACAGGATACCGCATGCTTCCCCAGGATGTTGCAGGATACCTTTAACAGAAATTTAAATTAAAATTGCATGGTAAATTGATTTTAAAATGATAAAAATACAAATCTTTAACTGACAAAATAATGTTTGCAGACAGTGAGAACGAAGGTCGCAAAAGGTATTTCATGAAGATAAAATATTTGGGGAAATGCAAAGAGTATGGAACCCGATCCGACGTCGCCTTGTATATAGTACGTAACATTTCATTGAAAGAGTTTGATATCTTTTTACTACATAAATAAATACAAAGGTATCCTATTCAATACTGTTTTGTGGGCTCAGTAGTTTTATTATACATGTGTTTCCCTGTTTTTTTTTTTTTGTTTTTTTTTGTTTCTTTTTTTGCTTTTATTTTGTTCTGCCTGTGTTTCTGATCGCCGTCTGATCGAGGCCAACTTGGGAGCCAGATTAAAGCCAAAACATGCAAGGTACGTTCTGGGTTTATTTTCATAAGGAACAACGGAACAAAACGAAACAGTGTTTTTTGTACCACTGTTCCGTGTTCTGTACCGCTGTTCCTTTTTTGCACTACTGTTCCGTTTTCCCCACAACGGAACAACAGGAACAAAACCGGAACAGTGTGTTTTGTACCACTGTTCCGTGTTTTTGTAACACTGTTCCGTTTTTGTACCACTGTTCCGTTTTTGCATTACTGTTCCTTTTTTTCACAACGGAACAAAAACGGAACAGTGTATTTTGTACCACTGTTCTGTGTTTCCGTACCACTGTTCAGTTTTTTTTGCACTACTGTTCCGTTTTTTCCACAACGGAACAATGAACGGAACAGTGTATTTTGTACCACTGTTCCGTTTTTTGTACCACTGTTCCATTTTTTGCACTACTGTTCCGTTTTTGCATTCCTGTTCCGTTTTTTCGCAACGGAACAAAACGGAACATTGTATTTTGTACCACTGTTCCGTGTTTTTGTACCACTGTTCCGTTTTTGTACTAATGTTCCGTTTTTTCCACAACGGAGCAAAAACGGAACAGTGTATTTTGCACCACTGTTCCATGTTTTTGTACCACTATTCCATTTTTGCACCACTGTTCCGTTATTTTTGCACTACTGTTCCCTTTTTTCCACGGAACAGTGTATTTTTGTACCACTGTTCCGTGCTTTGTACCACTGTTCCGTTTTTGCACTACTGTTCCTTTTTTGCACTACTGTTCCGTTTTTTTCAAACGAACGGGGATAACTGTGGTTTGTATGCTATTGCTAACACAACTGCTCTAGCCTTTGGCTGAGATCCCTCGAAAGCAAATTGAGGGTACACCTCATTCAGTGTTTCGAAGGCAAAGAAATGAGACCTTTCCCAACCGCAAAGGGGACAAGTAAATAGAGGATATTTACTTTTTTGAGGTGAATACCAAATATATTTCATCGAGTGTGTTGAAAACATCAGAATTTTCATGAGTGCGCAGAACAATGAAAATTTCAATGTTTTCAACTCACGAGATGAAATATAGTTGGTAGATCTATTTACTAAAAAAAAGTAAATTTTCTTTTTATTTTATACTTTTTTTTAGAAAATTTACAGTTACATTTTGTTAACCATGCTTCAAGCCGAATCACAATAAAGTAAAAGAAGACAAAGGAGTTTTTGTGACAGAATACCTGGATCAATCTACATGATCTATAGTCATCAGGACTTACATATAAAAATAAATTTATTTAGCGTCAAAGTGTGAGACAAGTGACGTCATAAGCGACGCCATAATTTGTTGATGACGTTGCGTAGCATAGGTTACATGCATTGTCTCACTCACTGAAGCGGGAGATGTTGAAAATTCAAAATCGAAAATTTCAGAAAATCTGAATTATTTTGGTACCAAAATGTTCCTCATGTTCTAACTAAGAAAATGACTATCCACGCTTAATGTTTTTGTTCACAAATAAGAAAGTTATAGGCGTTTGAACTTTCGAAGTGAGCTGCATTAAGTGAATGGAAAAATCAGAGGTGATCCAAAAAACTCTACAGTGAAAATATAGGCTGATATCAATCACTAGTGATTGATATCATTTCATTTCACTAGTCACTGATACCACTTTTATTTGTTTTTGATATGCATTGATTTCACTGCTAAGTATGAAATAAAAGACGAAAGGCTATCAACAAAAAAAACCCAAAAAACGTGCATTTATACTGTTTTTACAAAATGCGCGACACACATACTAATTATTTTCTTTGTGACCAATGTTCTGATGAGTACCACCCAGAATGTCTTGGACTAGAATGCATTGGACTAACAACACAAAGACCGTTCATTTATATGCCCAGCATGTGGTAATCAATAAACAATACCAGTAATTAAACATTGATAATAGATCTAATAAAATTTAGAAGTTTTACGTCACTGTAAGTGTTCCGTGTTTTAGTTGTTTCTCCCTTTTCAATGTTCCATGCTTAAGAATTCTGTCTCTAGTCATTGTTCCGCGTTTTAGCACATTAAATCTTTGTTCCAGTCCATTCCGTTCCGTCCCGTTCTGTGTTTTAGGAACAACCTTTTACATTGAGCTCCCATCGTGGGGAAGAAATACAGTCGAAAGGAAGACTGCCTTGTAATATTGTGAGCTCCTATTAGTTTTGTTTTTAACCAAACACATCGCCTTTGGGTGTGTTGCAAAACTGCCCTTCCCCAATTATGACTCGAAGGGGTACGCCGAACATCGGTGGAAAAAAATCACAAATACCACGGGTATCGTGTGGCTAGCGTCTTTCAGGCTCTTCTATTTACCACTTGTGACAAGCTTAAATAGCTGATACTCTGTGGCAAGTGATGATGCACTTAATTTCAATATATGAATATTTTATTTTAAATCTATATGTTTAATTAAAGAAGAACTATGAAATATAATAAATGCCTGGCATTCGATTTCTAAATTAAATTCCATTTGCCGCAAACATTTTTGAGGAAGTGCAAATAATAGAAAAGCTTTGGCTTATCCATTTCCGGTTCCGGCTTAGTTTTCGTACGTGGCTGGCTTACCGGTTAAAACGCTGAAACTGCCAAATATGGCCAAGCAAAGCGAGTTAATGGACAAAGCAGAAGACGTTGCAGACCAGGTTTGTAATCTAGTACAGACGGTAGAATTTTCCTATCCCAGATGCCCCCGCAAGAACCAAGATTATACACCCCAATGAGCAGGCAAAAGAATTGGACAGTCAAACTATCTGGACATCCTTTAAGACCACCATTCACAGACTTATGGAGAAATACATCCCACACAAGACAGTACGTGGTGACAAGAAGCCCAAACCTTGGATTAATAGAACTATCCGGGCCTTACATCGCAAGCGTAATAAACTTTTCAAAAAACAGAGAGCTACTAGAAAATCCAGGGATATAGACAACTACAAAAAGATGAAGTCAAAGATCCAGAGAGCAGAGAGACAAGCATACTGGCAGCATGTTGAAGAAGTGATAGACCCTGGTGATCCTGACACTGACGACAGACAGGGGAAGCAGAAGCGTTTCTGGTCCTTTATAAAGTCCCTGAAGAAGGATAACAGCGGGATTGCACCACTCAAGGACAGAGGCAAGATGCATGCAGACCCGGTGGACAAGGCCAACATACTTAACCACCAGTATGAATCAGTCTACACAAGAGAAGACGAGGGAGACATTCCATGTCTTGACGGCCAGCCTTACCCATCCATGCCTGATATCAGGGTGACGAAGGAAGGGGTGGAGAAACTTCTGAAGAAGATCAACCCAAGCAAAGCCTGTGGACCCGATATGATACCAGCCAGGATACTACGAGACATGGCCGAAGAGATTTCTCCAATCCTCACTACACTATTCCAGAGGACCATAGACCTTGGAGAACTACCAGAAGACTGGAAATCAGCTAATGTCTCACCTATCTTCAAGAAAGGAGACAGATTCAAGGCATCAAACTACCGACCTGTGTCACTTACAAGCCTCTGTTGTAAACTCCAGGAGCATATAATCACCAGCAACGTCTTGAGCCATCTGGAGCGTCACAAGATTTTGACAGATTGTCAACATGGTTTTAGAGCCCGACGCAGCTGCGAGACTCAGTTGTTGACACTAGTACATGAGCTTGCTGAGACCGTGGATACAGGAGGGCAGATGGACCTTGTGATCCTCGACTTCTCCAAGGCCTTTGATCGCGTCCCGCATCGGAGACTTCTGGAAAAGCTCAACCACTACGGAATCAGGGGTCAGACGCATGGATGGATCAAGTCTTTCCTATCAGGCCGAACACAGCAAGTCATCGTAGATGGAGCAACGTCGGAGAAAGCCCCTGTCATAAGCGGTGTCCCTCAAGGCACCGTGCTTGGCCCTCTTCTCTTCCTGTTGTTCATCAACGACCTGCCTGACTGCGTTACATCGAGGACCAGACTTTTTGCAGATGACTGCATAGTATATCGGAACATACAGACTCCAGAGGATTGCAGAAAACTTCAGCGGGACCTCGTTAGCCTAGCACAATGGGAATCAAAATGGGGTATGTCCTTCCACCCAGATAAATGCAACGTGCTACGAGTAACAAAGAAGCGGACACCATTCAACTCCACCTATAAACTGAAAGGCCAGGAACTAGCAGAACTATCCACGTCCAAGTATTTGGGGGTGGACCTTTCAAGCAACCTGGACTGGAAAGAGCACATTGACCGGACAGTAAAGAAAGCGAACAGTGTTTTGGGTTTTCTGAGAAGGAATCTCCGCATCAATAATCGTGAGACCAAATCATCAGCCTACATCACACTTGTCCGTCCTCACCTGGAATATTGTGCCTCTATTTGGAGTCCTCATACAGACCAATCCAAGCAGAAACTGGAGATGGTTCAAAGAAGATCAGCTAGGTACTGCACCAATAGATACCACAACACAAGTAGTGTCACAGATATGCTACAGGATCTTAATTGGGAGACGCTAGAGTCGAGAAGGACCAAACTCCAGCTTGTTATGATATACAAGATCATGAACGACCTAGTCGACATACCTGCTGATACCTACTTGACACCAGCCACAACCCGAACAAGAGCAATCCACTCGAAGAAGCTGCGACAGTACCCCACAAGGACGGATACCTTCAAGTACAGCTTCTTTCCAAGGACCATACCTGTGTGGAATTCATTACCAGCCTCAGTTGCTGAGGCCCCTGACTTGGCACTCTTCAAGCAGGGGCTGACATCTCTCTCATTCTAAGCTAGGTAGGGGCCAGTCTGCAAGTAGGGTCAGAGGGTTTTAGAGCTGTGCCGGTTGGGCGACCATACCCAGGGGCAGTTACTGTAGCCGGATTGGTCTACTGCCCGATGAAGAGCTGAAAACGCAGACTGGAAACTTTCCTTTCTTTCTTACTTTTCTATCCACTTTATTTCTATCTTTCCTATTTTTCCCACTTTTTCTTTTCTTAACCGCCACCAGAGACATAATGTTCAAGTTTGAAAGAAGTCTCTTAACGAACAGAAACAGAAACAGAAACCCCACCCACCGTTTCCTTCGAAATATTGGCACCTCTTGTATATCTATATCTTGGCATTAAGCTGTCAAATCTTGCATTTCTTCCATTTGATCAATTGCACCATTTGTATTTTTATGATGAGGAATACAGAGAACGCTGAAATAAACATGAATCCACTGTTGAACAACATACCTCAACCACACCATATGCACAAATAAACACTGCGATTCATCTGGGGGGTGGGGGGGGAGAGTTTCATTCTCATTGTTCAGTTATCCGGGTATTAAGGCTCTGTTATTTCACATCGATGAGCGCTGATAGGGCTGGCTCTATTAATTGGTTAATTATCTACTGCTCGACGCTTCGCTGATGATAGCCTCTTGTAGCAGAGGATCCGTTCAAGCCAAGATAGTATTCTATTGTTAAGTCATCCGGTCATTTTAGGCTTTATGTAACCTCACGCTGAAGAGCTCCGCTGAAATACTCTGTGAAAATAATGCCAGACGCTTATTAAAAAGCGTTCAAAATCCCGAAATTTTAATTGATTATATGTCCGTAAATATGTCTGATTATTTTATAATCACTTTCTATATCAAATGAAAATCATATTTCTAATCGATACTGAAAATTTCAGCGCAAAATTTTGAGTAGTTTTAAAGATATTGCAAGTTATAAATTCACCAAAATACATTGGGGTAACGGAGAATTACCTGTGTTTTCACCGAGTGCGTAAAGCGCCTCGATGATCCAGAGCGGGATATGACGTATCACTGTTTAAGAGAATCAGCCTACAGGAGGACCTTGATCGCCTTCAACAATGGGAGAAGGAATGGCAGATGTCATTTAACCCTACCAAATGTGTTGTGTTAAGGATAACAAGTAAGCGCAATCCTATCAATGCCACCTACAAAATCCACAATTATGACCTAGAAGTGGTGAAACAAGGAAAGTACCTTGGAGTTACACTGGCTCACAACCTGTCCTGGAACAAGCACTTGGACAAGACCACAAAAAGGCAAACAACACCCTTGCTTTCTTGTGGAGGAATATCTCTAGGTGCCCAAGCCAGATCAAGGTCCAGTGCTACACCTCTCTCATCCGACCTGTGATTGAGTATGCAGCTACCGCCTGGGACCCGTACACTGCCAGAAACATTCAGCAGCTCGAAGCTGTTCATCGTAGAGCTGCAAGATTTGTCAGAGGCGACTACAAGACCACAAGCAGTACTTTCTTTTTTTTTTCTTTCTCTATATACTGCCAGACCCTCTTTCGAGTATTATTGGCAGGTGTACTTTGTACACTCCGGGTCGCAGGATGAAAGCCTACAAGTAACCCTATCAAAATTACAGTAGGGTTCTTTAACTTGCACAAGGGGTGACTCTCCCTGCACAGGGGACATCCAGTTAAAGTCCCGATCCGAAGGACGATGCACATATCTAGTGTCATCCCTGCAAATGATACTAGGGAAAGCGTGTTCGGACACCGAAGTTTTCCTCGTCGCAAGCGGGGATCGAACCTGGGACCTCTAGCACCAGAGGCAAGTGCCTAACCACTGAGCTACCACGCTTCCTTGACGTACCAGTCAGATGATTGCTAATCTCAGTTGGAGTTCCTTACAACAGAGAAGAACTGAAGCCAGGCTAGTGATGATGTATCGCATCACCCATCATCTTGTAGACATACCAGTTGCACAGTACCTACATCCAGCCACAGTTATGCACATAAGAGGCCCTAGCCAACGCTACATACGACCATTCTGTAGAACTGATGTGTACAGTCACTCATTCTTCCCTGCAGGAATTCGCCTTTGGAATCAACTGCCAGAGCATGTCGCCACAGCCCAGACCTTGGACTCTTTCAAGGCTGGCCTAGCAGACCTCTAAGCTTTATACAGAGACACTTGATTTTACCTGTTTGTATCTGTTTTAACTGCACCCGGTGCGCCTCACAGCACCCTTGTACATAGTTCAATATGCGACGATGCTCCAGAGAGGGCCCTGCATATCACTCGGAAGAAGAAGAAGTCGATATACAAAAGAAAAATGATTATCGATTAGAAAATTCAAAAGTCGTTTACCTTCAATGGCTGTTCTGTTTGTTTTTATCTATCTATTTCTTTTTGCTTGCACGATCGCATGCGATCATTATGCCAGGGAGTGCGAATTTGGAATTTTGAATAAAAAAACAAAACAAAACGAAAAAACAAGAAAAATCTTTTGGCTGTGTTTTGACTAAATGAGGAGTGCCCTGAACTCCTCAGTAGTCTGGGAATTGACCACCGAAGGAGAAAGACCATTCCACTGTGGAATAGTTAGGGGGTAAATGAATTCTTCAGGGCATCGCTGTATGTCTGCTATCTACAATATTGGGTACTGTGTGATGCCCTAGTGGATTTCAAACTGTGAGCAGGGGTCAGGTACTTGTCTTTTTCTATAGACACAGCACCAGAATGTATCTTATGAAAGAGAAGCAGGGAGGACCGATCCCTACAGGCCTCAAGAGATGGCCACTCAAGCTCATCAAGCATCTCGCTGACACTACCATCTCCTGCAGGTCCAGCGGGCTGCTGTCCTCTGAACTTTCTCTACCTGGTTAATCTAATTTCGAGTAAGGGCTCCAAATTGGTGCTGCATACTCTAGTCTAGGCCGAACCAAAGTTTTGTATGCAACTTCCTTTGTACTCTTAAGTGCAAAAGCCAAGTCCCTGCGAAGGAAACCAAGTGCCTTAGTTGCTTTGGAAGAAATTTTTTAAATGTGCTGACCCCAATCCATATTATCAGAGATAGTTATACCAAGATATTTTGCCGACTGAACATTTTCCAAGGTTTGGTTGTGGAGGGAATAGTCAAAGAGTATGTGTTTGTGATGCTGATGCCAAGTCACTCTCATGGAGTGACATTTGGCCACATTGAATTTCATTTGCCAATCGGCTTCCCATTGTCCTAAGCTAGTTAGGTCTTCTTGCAGGGTCAAACAGTCCTGAATTGAATATATGTTCCTATACAGGACACAGTGGTCTGCGAACAGGAGAACAGAAGACCTTATGTTATCCGGCAAGTCGTTTATAAAAATAAGGAACAGGATCGTCCTAAAACTGACCCCTGGGGTACACCTGATAACACTGGGACTGGATCTGAGGCTTGACCATCTAAAACTACTTGTTGAGTGCACCCAGAGAGCCACAAGTTGATTCACTTGTGGGTGGACCCTCTTATCCCATAATAGTCTAATTTATGTAATAACCTCCTGTGTGGCACCTTATCAAAGGCCTTTGCGAAAATCTGTCAGTTTGTGTCCACAATTCACAGCCCCATCCAGGTTGCTGATGATGTCGTGCACAAACTGGACCAACTGGGTTTCGCTGGACCTCTAAGCTGCTATCTAAGACTAAGTGTCTGTTGATGTTACTGACTAATATATGTTCTAGGGTTTTGCAGCAGATGCATGTGAGCGACACTGGTCTATAGTTATCTGCATCATATTTTTCACCTTTTTTAAAGACCGAGGAATCATTTGCTTGTCGCCACTCATCTGGTATGTCACCCCGAGTTAAAGACTCATTAAAGATAAGTGCCAGTATTGGAGGGATCTCATTGCTACATTCTTTTAGCACTCTGGCGTTCAGACCATCCGGGCCAGGAGCTTTATGAATGTTTAGTCCATCCAACAGCTTGGCGACCCCTTTCGGGTCAACTGTTATGTCCCCCATGGAGGAGAACCGACTAGCCCCTTTTGAGGGCGGGTCAGTGTCGCCTTTGCGTGTGAAGGCTGATTGGTATTGCCTATTACAAAAGTCGGGTTTTCCTTTGCATCAGTCTTAAGAATTCCGTTTTCTCTGAGTGATGTGATCCCAAACGCGTCTTTTTTAAGAGATTTGATAAATGACCAAAACTTTTTCATCTTTTCAGGCTTGGGAGTGTCAGGATCTGAGCTGTCATTCTCAAACAAAAATATATGGGAAATGTATTTCCAATAGGCATCTCTCAATACCTTCTGTACATGTGCTCTGAACCGCTTGTAATGAATCTTGACATCTGGGTCCTTTGATTTACGAGCACAAGGTAAAGCTTACTTCTTTTCTTTACAAGCCGTTTGATCATTATGGTAAATGTTCTAAAATTTCCTCTACTCTAAAATAACGAACACCTAAAATTATCGCCGAAAATAGTTTTCAAAACACCCCAAAAAATCGAACACTGACCTTTTTTGGAAAAGTGAATTTCTAAAATTACGAACACAAGTTATTTTCGGCGGAAAATCGATGTTCGTTTATGCTCGGTTTACTTATACCGTACAGCATGTGAGTGGTAGCGACATTTGGAAGGTTCCATTCTACTTAAATGGGTAATCTGGCATGTGACGTTCTTTTTTGCATGCTGAGCGCTAGTTTCCCTGCTTGTATTATCCAGTGAACAATACTGTTGGATAGTTACTTCTCTTGTGATCATCTGTCGAGGGAGTGTGTTTTTCTGTCAAATTATTTTCCCTTTTTAGCTCACCTGAGCCATTGGCTCATGGTGAGCTATTGTGATCATTGGATGTCCTTCTTCCGTCGTGCGTCACAATTGCTTCAAAGGACATCTCCTCTTAAACTGTAGGCTGGATTTTGACCAAACTTGGTAGGAATGATCCTTATACACATGTATGGCTCTCTTTAAAAATTGTTCAAACGGTTCTGATCCATAGCTTAACTGGGTCACACAGGCTAAAAATAGATTTTCAAGATGAAAACTTTAAAAATCTTCTTCTCTGAAACCACAAGGTCTAGAGCTTTGATAATTGGTATGTAGTTTCATCTAGTGGACCTCTACCAAGGTTGTTCAAATTATGCATATAGGGAAAAACATGAAAAAATCTTCATGTCTGAAACCATAAGGCCTAAAGCTTTAATATTTGGTATGAAACATGACCTAGTAGACATCTACCAAGTTTGTTTAAATTATGCCCCTTTGGCCAAAAATTGCCCAGTCCCAGGGGTCACATGTTTTACATAGGCTGATATTCAGAAAAAACATTGAAAAACCATCTTGTCTGAAACCATAAGGCATAGAGCCTTGGTATTTGGTATGTAGCATGACCTAGTAGACCTCTACCAAGTTTTTTTCAAATTATGCCCCTGTGGCCAAAATTGACCCCACCCCAGGTGTCACATGTTTTACATAGGCTTATAATGGGAAAAAACATGGAAACTTTTTCTTGCCTGAAACCATAAGGCCTTGAGTCTTGATATTTGGTATGTAGCATGACCTAGTAGACCTCTACCAAGTTTGTTCAAATAATGCCCCTTGGGCCAAAATTGACCCCACCCCAGGTGTCACCAGGGACATGGCCAGCTTTCAACAGATAGGTAAGCTTTAAACAAAACTCAGGTTAGCGATTTAGGGCCACTTGGCCTTCTTGTTTGTGATTTGATACAAAAAAAGAAAAGTGCTCTGGTCTCTGAAACATTTGTTAGAACAGGAAATGGGTTTTATTCTACTATTATCTCGGACCACATATCATTTTGAATCTGCTTTCGACTGCCATCTCAAAATTTAAGAGGTTAGATGTTATTTCAGTAACTCTTTAAAGACAAGAAACCCTAAACAGGTGCTTTGGGTCTGCACTGTTTGCTATGACAAAATCCATCTTCAGAGAAAGGAAAACAATATTTTGTTGGAAATTATAACCTGTGATCGCTCAATATATACAATGGACCAACCTTACTTAACTGTATCAAACTTAATGGGAAAGTCCATTAGTCTTAAAAGAGTATAATTTATATAATATGAGCTGCGACATTAGATTTCTAACAATGTGCGACCAGCAAAGCCTCAGATCAGCCTGCGAATATGCGCAGTCTGTTCAGAGCCTTTGCTAGTCGTTGAATAATCTATGAGTGTTAAGCTACAGACTGAACATTATTTGGAGTTGCTAAGCTTAAAAGGAGTCTGCACAGGCTTGTCTGAGTCTACACTTGTCAAAAATGCCACATTGTTGGAAATCACAAGTCACAGCTCAATATCCTTAATTTCTTCTCTTTTCAGGTGTTAAGAAATTCAAAGCATTTTCTCCCTCACATAGCAAGATTTTGTCTCATCAGCACATTCTTGGAAGATGGCATTAGAATGTGGTCCCAATGGGGTGAACAGCGTGATTATATGAACATTTCCTGGGGGTGTGGTTGGTTCTTGGGTACAGTATTTGTGATTATTAATCTTGTTGGACAGCTGGGAGGATGTGTAATGGTACTAAGTCGACAGAAGGTTCCGATAGCTTGCGGGATCTTATTTGGAATTATAGCACTTCAGGTTTGTAGAATTTTTTGAATGAAAGGCTCTTTTTATGCTATAAAGCTGATACCTAGTTTTATTATATACCTGCAATGAAATACACCTGATTATCAGATACAACCCTTTTTCTGACTCGAAAATTCAAAATCTTGTATCAGGCTACTAACGTGATATTTTTCCGTATCACCATCCTCCATGTTTTACCAACCTCACAAGCATAAAATCCAGCACCGGACGGCGAACTCGAATGGTAATCGAAATCTGAGCAATAATATTAATCACTAAAATCATAATTCTATTTGATGTCTCGTCGATTAGCCTTTATTATTTTTTGTATTAAAGAAAAGGAATTAAACATGAGTCAATAAATGCATTTTCCTCCTCTGTCGTACCATGTTTGCACAATGTGACAAGGTTGGGCGGTCGAAACCACTCCCGGTTTTAACCAGCGGTTTTAACCGGTTAAAACCGCCCCGGTCAATATGCCAAAAAGTGGTCAATACTGGTCAATATGAATCTGAGTGGTCGAATGAAAACTTTAAGGGACCGTTTAGAGGTAGATTGAGATTTAAGGTCAGAATTTATGTTATATTTATTGAAAAAAGAAAAAAAGTACTGTTTCGACCCAGCCAAGGGCACTTTTCACCTTAGCACTGACTTCTGTATTACAGTCCAGGCACCTAACACTTTATATTCTTTTCTAATCATCAAGGGAAGAATAGAATAACCATACAGCCTAACAGGGTTTTTTCCATCATTTTGAGACAATAACAATTTAATTTATGACACTGGTGAAATTATTGCCAGCCATAACTGATAACAGCAGATAACAGAATGACCACAGTTTCACACCTCTGTATTAACACAGGTGCCTGTGAATTAGCCATTGCATTGTAAGCTCAGTGATTGGATAGGTCTTATAAACTGGACACACCTTCTTTAGTTTGAGAGACATGTCCAGTATTTTGAAAGTGTTGTTTGTTCTGGGGTAATTAAAGTTAAAATTAACTCCTTGATATATCACTCAACAGTTATTGTTTTCTTTACCATTTTCACACCTTTGTCTTTTCAGGTGAGAAGTAAATTCAATTTGCATCAATGACTAATTCCTACATAATGACCTCTTTGATGATCAATTTGAAGTATTGGTTGATTTTTTGTGCTTTCTTTCATTTAATTAGTCACTGATTGAAATATTTTTTATGACTGAAAAAGCTAGAACTTTTTTTAAATTTAGTTAATTTCATTACTTGCATTTGCTTTACTTTTTATTAATGGTAAGTCTAAACTGAAAGTTGTGGCAATGATTCAGTTCGATTGAGGCTGAAATTCTAAAACTATTGACATTTCATTTTTTTGTCTTACGGCCTATTTTAAATAATTATTCATACATTTTTTAAAGCAATAGCAAGGCATGAAACACATTTTCAATTAAGCTTGTATTATCTTATATTGAAACAATTTTAAGTCTGTTTATAGAGTCCAGTAAAATGGGATAACTAATGCTAAGTATCTTCACATCAAACGTGTTTTTTTCAATCGACCAATTGACCACCAATCGACCAGTAATGACCGGTTAAAACCAGTATTGACCACTGGTCTGGTCAATATGCATATTGACCGGTTGATTGCCAACCTTGCAATGTGACGTCATCAAAAATTTGGAGCGACGTTAGTTGCTACTGGGTTGCAACATCACGTCACACAGTATCAATTTTGTAATTTTGTTGAGTTTATCAGGAAGTGTTTGTTGTTGTTTTTATGTAGGTATATGATAAAAACATTATTACTTTAGTAACTTGATCTGATGGGCCGGATCATGTCTTGTGGCTGCGCCAGGAATGACCAGACCACACTCGACTTGTCTTGTGTGATCTGATTGTTCCTGGCACAGCCACTCGACGTGATCCAACCCGTCAGATCAAGTTACTAAAGTAATAATGTGTATTTATTGATGTGGCATAGCAGTTCAATTTTTCGTATTTACATGTAAACCAATTGGTCTGTCTATCAACAATTCACGTTAACTCATTCCTTGCTAGTGACAACTTTTGTCTTCTGCTGATAACTTTTGCAAACAGTTTGGACCCATATCAGGACAGACAAAACGTCGGGCCTAATCTGGATCCAAACCATTTGTCACTCTTAATTCAGTGATAGTGTTCCTGGAAGAACTTTTGAAAAAAAAGTTAATTTTGAAAAGTCAGACAGTTAATTGTAGATGTCAACTATATTCCTATAACACATTCATATATACATAGTTTTTACGTACCCATGTGCAAATGTTAGATATGATCACAATGCCATTACCATCTTTCTAGAGTTTTATTTATTGCTGTTTTAAATTTTAAAAAATTCTGAGTGTGTAGCCGGTCCAAAGTCAAAGTTACACACAAATGTTTCTCATAATGTCCTATACCAAAAATACAGTTTTTGATTATCTGAACCATATGCCACAATAGCTAAAAATAGAAACAAACTTTAAATGACATTCTCTTGAACCACTGGTTCTTTGAGGAAATGAATTCTATTTTTGGAATGTTCATGAAATCCTGAATACTTAGGGTCTCTTGCACAGTTAACGTGAAGCCTTCACTCACTTTGCAAGAGACCAGAAGTATTCATGATTCCGTGAACATTCCAAAAATAGAATTTATTGCTTATATAAATATCTAAAATATAGAAATTATATATAATTTAGGAAACAAAACAGTTTTGTATTAACATGTAATTGTATTAACGGTTTTGTTGGGGTGTTAAACGAAAAAGGGAAACAGCCAGTGTGAACAGGGACGGCCAATGGAGCAAACAAGAAGCTTGTTTTGCACGTGCTACTCAGTTATGGCTTGCTGTCAATCACAACACCAGTGTCACTTCTGGCGAATGAATTTGATGTTCGAAGCGTATTGCACGGGCAAGTGAGCTTGGCAGCTGTTAATCAAATTTATGTCATTCATGAAACTATGAACGGTTGCAAAAATCTAAAGATTCATTAAAGGCTTGCTTTGAAAATGTAAATAATCCAAAATAATTTCAAACAATGTTTCCTGTAAAGCAGTCTACCAAAATTACACAAAAGGTCTGGTTGAATAAAAAAATATTGCAGCCGGAATTAAACAGACACTGACAGACAATACACATGAAATTTCAATCCTGATTTCTGTGCAAATCCAGATTGATATCACAAATTCTGTCGTCTGCTGCAGTTGTGATTGGTTTATTATGGGTTAACATAGCGATTGTATTGTTTATTTACTTGGCCTATATAAAACTAGCATCCTTTATGAAACGTAGGCAAACATCCTTTATGAGATATAGGCAAACAGTGCAGACTCAGATCAGATGCTGCAGATTGCAGCATCTGATCAGGGTCTCCACTGTTTGCTTACAGAATGTTATATTGGAATTTGAATAAAATTGAACTTTACCACCAAACAAACATAAAATTGGAAATGGACTCGTCCATTTGATTAGGATGGAAAAAATCCATTTAATCTTTGTGGATGCGCAGTGGCTCTGTGGAAGAGTGCTTGACTCGAGACCAAGAGGCCGCGGGTTTGAGCCTCATCGGTGTCACTGCGTTGTGGTCCTTGAGCAGGACACATTTATACTAGCTTAGTTATGGTTCAACCCAGGAAGACCTGTCCCTGTTTAACTAAAAGATTGTTGATGGGACGTTAAGAATCAAATCAAACAATCAAAATTTAATCTTTGTTGTTCTTTCTCGTTGCAGACAATAGCTTACAGTATTCTGTGGGATTTGAAGTTTTTGTTAAGGTAGTATGCTCTTTTAGTATATTACAATAAATCTTTATCCTACTGAATGAGGACCTATCCTTTTTTGAAAACACTGTAGATCAGGATCCAGTGCTTGCACTAACTTTTTGAAACAGGAAGTCATGACTTCCACCCTTTGAGATTTGGAAGTCACAGCCCTAATTTGTGGAAGTCAAATTGTGTGTGCACGGTGCGGTGCCAAAAATGCTTCTCTTTTTTTTAAACATAATGTTGTTTGCAATGCTTAGTTTCATGTACACAGGATTTTTGTATGTATTTTTAAACATGTTTATGTTCAACTCTGTTAAACAATGTTAAAGTTGAAACTGATGAAATATATTTTATTGTGTCCTTCTGATATCTATTCAATGATCCAAAGTTTGCAAACAGGCATGAGCAAAACATTGTGGACCCATATCAGACTGCCCCTAAAGGATAAGGGTCATTAATTGACTATTCCTAAGCGATATGTTTCAGTTTTCTTGTTCAAAGATAAGTGTTTCAGCAATTTGTCTATCATCCAATGCCTCAAGATTGTGAACACTGATCAGTTTATTCTATTAGAAGTCTGATATGGGCCCACAATTTTGGGGGTCCTGGACAAAAATAGCTGACAGACTTACAAATTCTATTGCAAATGTGGCATAACATCTCCATAAGGGTTGGGCTGTCCATTGGATTTTTGAAAATTTTAGCATAGGTTCTCCTTGCCAAAGCTCTTTCAGACTGTTTTTGCTTTTTTTTTTTTTTTTTTTTTTTTTTTTTTTTTTTTTTTTTTTGGGGGGGGGGGGGGGGGGTGGGGGGTGGTCCTGTAAAAAGTGTTGGGTAAAACAGAAAGAACAGGCAAGTTTGGCAAGAATCCCCTTATGATCTAAAGAAATCTTTCTTGCGCTGTAATATAGATAGAATTTATTTTAATACAACTCAAAATACCTGCTTTGACTCAATGCCTAATGGCTTTTGCATGGTTCTTTTAAAAGCTCAACTTGTTTTAAAAATCTGCAAATTTTAATAACTCACAAAAATATTTAAACTAAATTTGGTAGCTCTTTATGATGTTAAAAGACCTTGGCTTTATTGCTTAAAAGTATCTTGGTTATGATATTTAAAACTCAGGTTCCTAAATCTCATTATTTTCTTCGTAATGCGGGCCTAGTGGGTGGGGTAAGTACGGAGATAGATAGTTTCTAAATTTTCTCAGATTTTTGCATTTGATTCTGATAGAAAAACATCATGTCTACTTCAGAAATGTAAAATTTTGTATAAAAAACATTGTTCTCTCGTTTTTCAAACAAAAATTGAACAGATATTGGAATAATATTTGGAAGGAAATGCAACAAAATTTTTGAAAGAAAAAAAAATACGGAAGGGTTTCCCGACACAGATCTATTTTTTCTAAAATATTACTCATGTGGTCCGAGGATGGTCATTGCAATAATTATTTAACACCTGTCAACTAAATCTGCACAGCAGGCAGTGGGCGGTCTGATGTTGTCCTGAGCGCCCATTGGTCGATTACTGAATGAATTCTTTATCAAGTGTTACTGCCGTTACACACACTTTACTTTCTGAAGTCGGCGGCGAGATCAAACGGCCAAATTCTCAATACTGATTTATACGTCACGGCTATTGCCGACGGGCGTACACGATTTTATGGGGAAGTCAGAGTACGTCCGATCTTCAGATTTTCGGCGTACTGAAGCCAATTTCAGACGTAAAAACGCCCAAAACGTCCACTAGTGCAAGCACTGAGGATCACCTTGTTTTCTACTCTAATTGAAAAGACATGTTTTCTATTGGAATGCTGCAGGTTAACATGATAAAATTGGGGAGGATTGTAGTAATAAAAATGTTCAGCCTGACCAGGGTTAATATTGTTAATCAAGTAATTTCATTTTGTTCTTAGACATAGTCATGCCATGATGGGACCAAGGTCTGTTGTACATGTATGCAAACTGTGAGTCTGTATTGGATAGCTACATGTAATATGAACCGTCCTATCAGGATCTTCCATGCTTACTTAGTTACATCTATTTTATCACCAAATCAAAAATGATTTGTAAAGGCTACACTGAACATGTGCCTCAGACTGTACAAATTCTTAGGGGTGTAATTATTAATTGACTATAACTAGTTAGTAACCTATATATATGCAATGTAACTATATCGATTGGAAAGCTGCATTGTCAATATAATAATTATTGGCAATAGTCTCTTCACTATTGCAATAGTTACAATATTCACTTTGGGCACAAAAGATACATTAAACACATTTACAGGGGTTTCATTAAGAGGAGGGAGGCGGGGATTTTCCCCTTCTACTCAGACATATTTCCCCTGCAACTTTTGATAAATTTGTATATCTAGTCTATAGGGAAATACTGTCAAATCACCCGCCTACTTTGCCTTGATACCCGGATGCCAAAAAAGTTAATGAAATCCCTGATTTAGAAGGTATATGTTTTTACATGTATTTTAAACCAGGCCGCATAGGGCAGTTGGTAAAGTGTCTAGCAACAGATGCGAGTCTGACTGCAGATCCAGAGGTCGCGAGTTTGATCCCGGCCCGGTTCCATACATTCGTGGAGATTGATCATGAAATAATTTCTACGATCATTTTCCTCCCTTCTGCTGAATCATTCAAGAAGGGTTGTTGTCAGCTACAAGAGAAAGTATGTGCACAAAGTACTGGTTAACTGCTTGTTCAAGCTTGCCCAGGAAAAAGTGTGGTTAGGTGAACTGAACGTCCCGCCATGACCATAGCATTTGATTTGGGACGTAAAGCAACAAAACAAACAAAATCATGTATTTTAACATATTTCGTTGGTCTTACTAGTCAATTTTCTGATAATATTCTGTTAGTGCCATACAAAATTGGTACATGTACACGTGCATTTGATGTGCATACAGAAAAAAGGAGTCTGAATGCTTCCATTCGTCAAATATTGAAATAAGCATACAGTTTTCCAACATAAGACTTAAGTATCACAAATGTATTACAATGATTGTACACAATTTTAATCCTTTTCATTCTGGATACCTGCAAACAGGATACAACTACCAAATTAAGATGTACTTCATACACTGAATAATGTTTTAAGCTAAGCAAAAAGACCCGGATGAAATGCTGAATTCCGAGGCATTTCATCTGTGTCTCCAAAGTACCTGTTTAGGGGTTTTAGACATAATGTATTAAGTAAGCTTCCTTGCTCCAGGAGTTGGCCTTTAACCCTTTGTATACTTGAGACTGAAATGTGGCAAAACATGGCATTTTATCAAGGTCTACTTTGTTTGCTAAGACAAAAACAACCTACAATAATATTTGGAAATCATAACCTGTGACCCCCTGATATATATAATGAACCGTCTCAAGTTTATTGTATCAAATCCAGAAGGAAGAATCAATTAGTTCATAAAGGGTTAAAGGCAGCAACTTATCCTGAAATATAGAAACATTAGCTCATTGATTCTTTTGAATATCTCGATTCTTGAAATTTAGCTCTTTGCCTACTAGTGTTGTCTGCTGATAACATTTGCAAACAGTTTGGATCAAGATCAGGCCCGACGTTTTGTCAGGCCTGATCTGGATCCAATCTGTTTGATAGTCTGATGGTATGCCTAAAGAATATAATCAAAAAAGTTGATTTTGGAGAAAAAATAAGCAAAAGACAAGAAAAGCATGCAAAAATACCCAGCATGCAAGTTCAGAGTGTGATGATCTCAACTATAGACATGATAACATTAACGTTAATCTTCAATTTGCAGGAACTTAGCTCTTGCCGGTGGTGTTCTGTTGCTGTTGGCAGAAAACAAAGCGGAAGGTCGAAGTCTGTTTGCTGGTCTACCATCGATGGGCGAGAACAGTCAGCGACAGTACATACAGCTGAGCGGCAGAATCCTTCTAGTTCTCATGTTCCTCACTCTTCTACGCTTTGAAATGGACTTCTTTCAGCTCATTCAGAACCTCGTTGGAACAGCTCTTATAATTCTTATTGCCATTGGTTACAAGACAAAATTGTCAGCTCTACTTCTAGTGCTGTGGCTCACTGTTCTTAATTTCTACTTTAACGCATTTTGGAATATTCCATCATATAAGCCAATGAGAGACTTTTTAAAATATGACTTCTTCCAGACCCTGTCTGTTGTCGGTGGTCTGCTTCTTGTTGTCGCGTTTGGCCCCGGTGGGGTCAGTATGGATGAACATAAGAAGAAATGGTAGGACAGACTATAGATTTAAACAGAATTCTAGGTATAGGGTGGTCATTTGAAGATATTTGGGCAGTATCATAAGCTAATGATATGGCCCATTCTTTAAATGGGCCAGCATGCCAAATTTTGGTACTTATGGTATGGCATATGCGCCGAAGCCTCCTTTAAATAATCATTCTGATGTATCAAGTGTGGCTAGAAGTCTAATTGTTGGTCTGAGCCTTCCACTAATTCATACTTAGTGCATCGGAGAAGGGAAGGCTCTGGCAAGACTGTGCGTATGCTGTATGCGTAGGCTCGTCTGAGCCATCATTGCTTGTGGAATTGAGATAATTACCAAAATTGTGTGTGCTGGCTCAAATATGCATGCACAGTAATCCAGTCGAATGGGACTAGGTGTCTAGTTTTTTTTATTTGGCCTTTTTCTGGGCCCGTTGCGAGAAAACCTGTTTTCGGGGTTTCAGACCAGGTCATACCCAAACGAGCCTGCTCAGATACAGAGACTAGCTAGAAAATTGTAATTTTGCTTGTAGTAAGTTTAGATGTAATACTTTGCAATCAGGGAATAACAAAGGTGCTGATCAGACTGCGTGGATATGCAGGCTGCTCTGCACCTTTGTTGTTTGCAAACCCCTGAAGACTAGTTTTCTCGCGTAGAGACCCATCTTATTCCCTTTTTTGAGTGCACAAACAGTGAAGGCTTTCTTAAAAATTGGCAAATTCATATGCTTTTCTGAGCCTTTGCTGGTCACATACAATAGTACTTTTCATATGAAGAGGCTTATAGATTTTTGTTATTGCATTGAAATATTTGGTCAGTTTTTGGAAATCCAATGAGAATGCACAAAATACTATGTTTGCAACACTATCATTGATTAACACACTACTAGGATTTTTACAACCACTAAACAAGTACTTTTTGCAAACAGTGAAGACCCAGATGAAATGCAGCATAATGCTGCATTTCATCTGGGTCTACACTGGTTGCTAAGGTAAAAAATAATCTTCAGGCCAAAAAATGAAAGATTTTTTTTTTGGAATCCCAAGTTTATTGTATCTAACCAGAAGAAAGAATCCATTAGTATACAATGGGTTTATGAGTACTACAGATAAGAGGCTTTAACTGATGACTGAAGGATGTTAATTATTTCACAATCAAAACACATCATGTGGGTTCTCAAAGGAACTATCTTGCCAGTACATTTATTTTGAGCATCTACAACATATGTTATTGTTGGGTGATAAATTATTTTTTTCTATTCTTAAATACTTCCTAAACTGGTACAATGAGTAGTAAGTCCTTTCAAATATCCTGAAAGAAAGATTTATGTACATGTATGAGTATGATTAGTTTGGATATGTTATCTCCTAAATGCACCTTTTGTGATCCTTGGATTAGTCAGTAAAAGCATGTACGGTATACACAAGGCTAACAAAGAGTCAATTTGATATTGCACATTTGTGTGTGTTTGTGTATAACATCCCACCAACAGCTAAGGTTATATGTAGACTAGATCACGGCTTTATGTCTCATCTGACAGACAGGGGAAGCCTGGAATCAAACTTGCAACACCTGGTTTACAAGTCAAGTGGCTTTACCACTACACCACAACGGCTCCTTATATTGCACATGTATGTCTTTTCTATAAAATGTACATATGTTTGTTTGTGTTGTTGCTTTACGTCCCAAGTCAACAGCTATGGTCATTGCGGGACGGTCAGTTCACTTAACCACACTTTTTCCTGGGCAAGCTTGAACAAGCAGTTAAACAGTACTTCGTGCACATACTTTCGCTTGTAACTGACAACAACTCTTCTTGAATGATTCAGCAGAAGGGAGGAGAATGACCGTAGAAATTATTTCACGATCAATCTCCACGAAAGTATGGGACCGGGCCGGGATCGAACTCGCGACCCCTGGATCTGCAGTCAGACTCGCATCTGTTGCCAGACACGTTACTGACTGCGCTACGCGGCCCGGTATGTACATATGTAAGATATACAATATTCAACAAGACAAGTTTCATCGTATTGCAGGGCTTTAGCTAAGAGTGCGTACCAAAACATTTATTTTCTTATTTCTTAACCAAAACATATGTTGTGGGTACTCAAAAGAGATTTCTCGATGAGACAGTTCTTTTGAGCACCCAAAATATATGAGCCAAGATCTGACAAAAGGGACCTTCTGGCAATAAAAGTCAAAAGTGAGATATTTACAGAGAAAGAAAGACCTAGCTGTTGTGAACAATTGCAGAAAATTTGAAGAGATTATCTTTACAAATAACAAAGATATGAGCGTTTAAACTTGTATATATGATGCGTTTTAAACATGACGTCACTTAACGTTGTTAACGACGTTATGATGTCAACGCCATTGTGTTAACATATGAAGCTAATACAAAGACGCTAAGGGCAATTTTTCAAGAAGGCTTCATATTTCTGTAAATTTGATGTGTATGCAATTGCATAGACTGCACTAATAGCCCACATAATCACATCCCGTGTTTACAAAAGCATTTGAAATGAGGAATCCTGTTTTCAAGGAAATGTGTATTCCATATGCACAGCTGTTGCCATGGCAATATACATTATACGTATCACTTAATTTTATCAGAACTGTTTGCGCCTTTGATTGTACTACATGTTAGAAGCAATTTGAGTCTATTGTAAGAACATGCAAAATCTTGAAAATTTTGACGTTTTTGAAATTTGGATTACATAATAACAACTGCTAAAATGCCCAAAGGACCCTTTTGTCAGAGCCACGCTAATATGTTAAAGTGGATGGTTAAGAAAATATTTACACTTTTACGCTCAACTTTTTTTTTTATCTAAACCTGTTATAACCCCATTGTATACTACATGTATTAACTCCTAACTACTAGTTTACCTTGGCAAACAGTGAACATCAAGATGAAATGCCTCATTATATGGCATTACTGATAAAAACAATCTTCAGAGAAAGAAATACAATATTTTGGAAATAATAAAATGTGACCCCTCAATATATACTATGTACAATCCAACACCTTTGTTACAAATAAAATATTTCATTTTTCAACGAAAACCAGCAGATTTGGGTGGAAGATAATTAAGTATATTTGATTGACAATATAAAATGTAAATATAAGGATTGAAATGCAGATTTTTAGCTTGCACTGGATGATTCAAAACATTAGCTTTTTAATGTCTTCAAGAAGCCCTTTGGGCTTCACAGACATTAAAAAGCCTAATGCTTTGCATCATCTAGTGCAAGCTAAAAATCTGCAGTTCAATCCTTAATTAAGCCCTTTATGCTGGAAAGGAAGGTATATAGCAATAAGGATTTAGTTATTAATGTTTGCCAAGCCCTTGCGTGATAATGTGTTGCGTCCCTCACTGCTTCACGGTTTGGGCTGCAACACATTATCTCACACGGCTTTGCAGACGTTAATACTCAGAAAAGAATGTTTTATCCTCTTAACCCTTAATGCACCAATTGCAACAAAAGTTGTCTGCTTTTCTCGTCTGCTGAAATGTTTAAGAAGCCTCTATGACAAACAGTGTGGACCCAGATCAGACAGCTCCTACAGGAGCAGTCTGTTCTGGGTCCACGCTGTTTGCTTCTATACTTAATTCGTCAGTAATGTTAGGCATTTTTTTTGCAGCAGATGACTTAGGCAGACGACATTTTCAGATGCATTTTTTTCTTGGCGCTTTAAGGGTTAATGCTTACCTGTTACTCAGAAAACATAAGGATGATGAAGGCGAGAATGATGACCAAGGGAAATAGAAACAGGAATTTTGCTTTGGTTTGTCCAGATATATTTTAACTGAATTCTTTTGTACAAATATTTTGTTAAAATATTTTCCTCCTATATTTTATATTGTTTCTTTTCTTTTAAGTAAACTTTGCTAGTCATAAATTCAGTGTTCCTCTTAGAATTACCCATTTATGATGAGATACCGGCAACAGTGGTGATCTGGATCATGACATGCATATAGAAACAGTATCTAGCACAAAACAGAAGATCTTACATGAGTATCATTTAACAAGTTTCAAAAAGGAGCTCCCTTGTACAGGAAATTTTCAAACTGCCTGAATGTTTTTAAAGTTGGTGTGGTTCCGCAGTAAATATACATACTAAGCAAAGTCATGAAAAGTTGTGTGTTTTCTGCTCCCTCCCCTCATCTTATGTCTTCACACTGGGTACTGTTTCGACCAAACTATGAAGGACAGTAAAAGTGCTGAAATAGTAAGGATTGAAGTGCTCTTCAATTCCAAAAGTTTACTAGGCCTGCTAGCGCAGTCGGTAAGACGTCTGACTGCAGATCCAGGGGTTGCAAGTTTGATCCTGGCTCGGTCCCATACTTTCATGGAGATTGATCATGAAATAATTTATACGGCCATTCTTCTGCTGATTCAAGAAGGGTTGTTGTCAGTTACAAGGTAAAGTACGTGCACGAAGTACTGGTTCACTGCTTAGTCAAGCTTGCACAGGAAAAAATGCCATTAGGTGAACTGACTGTCTCGACATGACCATAGTTGTTGACTGAGACGTAAAGAATCAAATCAAACAAAACAAATTCCAAAAGTTTAATGTTTTCCTGCGCATGCATACAAATATGCTTTCACCTACGAAGTGTATGTGTGTTATTAGTAGATAGAATTGATAAAACAAACTAAGCTTCATTTTTTGTTTTTCACATTGATTTTCGGCAATAACTTTTTTATTTTCAATTTTAGCAAACTATGTTCGTGATGAAAGTTGTACAGAAAAAATAGCGACAATTTCTCCAAAAAGTCTGAAGTTTGTGGTGCAAACAGTTATTTTTTTAGATGAAGAATTTGCAATATTGAAACAAAATTCAGCCAAAATTTCTAAGTCTTATTTACAGGTAAATTTCGTAGAGGCATGACAGAAAGGGTTTGTCTCAAAAGAATATTTACACACGGTGAATATACCGTGATTCAGCGGCTGTGCATAGCATAATCCTACCAGAATGTACTGTGAATTTACAGAATCTAATTTGAGTGTGATGATTTGTAGCAACAGAAGCTGTTATTGCGCATGATGTGCTATTTTTCTCTTATGTAAGTGCTCAAAAACGAATGGTTTCGAGATGACCCCACCAATTTAATGCACGAGCAAATCAGGCACGATTTCCATCATATTTAAGCAAGCCATCTTTCGCTGTAGTTAGTGAATTTGGGTGGCGCAATATAGCTTTTTGACTGACATATTTATCTTAGTTTATTTGCACTTTGCTAAAATGCATCTATGCGCAGGGCTAACTGCTGCATCTTTGATTTTGGAACCATTTGGAGAAATTGGCGCTAATTTTTCTCTACAACTTTCATCGTGAACAAGGTTGCTAATATTAGTTAGAAAAAGTTATCACTGAAAATCTATGTGAAAAACATAAAAAATCGAGTCTACCCTTAAATAAAATGTCTGTTCTGTTCTGTTCTTAAAAGCACAAATCATGACTGCAGAAGATGACAAATTGTATGACATCTTCATTTTCCCAGGGAAATTGTTTTGACCATATATGTTCATTATTCACATAAAATAGTAAGCCCTATTAATTTAACCCTTTTCATTCTGGATACCTGTAAACAGTGAAGATCCAGGGTCTGCACTGTTTGTAAAGATAAACCGATTTTCATGATAGAAATGCATCATAGTTTAGAAATTTCTATCTGTGACCCCTTAAAATACAAAATGGGCAATTCCATACTTGTTCTATCAACAAGCTTGGGAAAATCCATCAGAATAAAACGGGTTAAAGGAAATTAACAAAATTGGAGAGAGAATGTCCTCTGCTGCAACTAAATATTACATTTATATCATTATAATGGATGTAAAATCTTTAAAATTCTACTTGTCCTAAGGGTTGGTAGTTGCCCTCGGTGTATGTAGTGTGGAGAGGTAGGGGAGGGGAAGGCATTAAGTGAGCATCCTCTTATTTGATACCTTAAAGTTATGAAGAAAGGGCTACTACAGTAATGGGTGCTAAAACTCTGATATATTACAATTCTCCATACGCTTATAAAATGTTTTTCATGCTGACCTCAACTGAGCATGAAGACAAACTAAAATGCTGGAAAATAAGACTTCTTACTTTCAAACTTTCAGATCTTTTAATTATCATGCTAATAAATGTTAATAACAATTGTTGGCATTTACGTTTATGGGCATGATAAATGTCAGTTGAGCATGAAAAGAGTTTTATAACCTTGAGGTCAGGCTAACAGTTGATAAAAGAATGTCTGCTGGACAAAGGAGCACAGATTGGTTATGCTTGAATAATCTGACCATAATCATTTTCAACCTAAAATATAATAAGTCCATTTGGGTAGCTATTATAAGAAAAATCTGATTAGACTTTTCTATAGTAGTTGTCTCTGAGGTAGTGGTCGGATCTGGACTAACATAGTTTCTTCTGTTCTTTCTGTTGGAAATTTTAGGGCAAATAGCCTAGAATATTGCACTGTTAGAATACAGGTATCCTTATACTTGTAAAGTTTAGTAGTCAGCACAGATAATTAATGCACAATTATAAATCTGGTTCACTCTAGATATACAATAAGACCACATGCAGGCAAACCCATTTTCTAAAATATTTTACATCTTTAATAATAAGATTGTTAAGTATAGGGGTTGTTTGTCTTAGAGGGATACTATTTGCTGTCAGAATTTGTGAAAGTTGTTGGCAAGCATTAACACAGTATTTTTTGGTTAACTTTGCCCGCAAATTGTTTTTAATGCTGTACAAGAAATTACAGAAAAATGTGATGAAAATTGTTATCCCATGTTTGCTCTTGATTTCTGATGGTATAACGTCACAATATGAGAGGTGTATTCTACATTTAACTATTTTCTTGCTAGTGACAACTTTTGTCGTCTGCTGATAACCTTTTCAAACAGTTTGGACCCAGATCAGGACCGGCAGAATTTCGGTCTTGCTCTGGTTCCAAAATCCAAATCGTTAGATACTCTGAGAGTGTTACTGAAAGCATTTTTAGAAAAAGTCGATTTTGAAAAAAGTCAGCAGATGACAACAAAAGAATGAAAAAAAAACCCTAGCATACAAAAGTTAAGACTAATGTAATAAGCGAGCCAGTTCATTAGCTCTTAATTCTTTCGACTTTTTATAAAATCAAATTTTATGAAAAAATCTTTCAGGAATACCATCAGAGTGTCAAACAGTTTGGATCCAGATCAGGCCTGACATTTTGTCAGGCCTGATCTGTAACCAAACTGTTTGCAAAGGTTATTAGCAGACAACACTAGGCGACAAAGAGTTAACATCCATGCTGATGTATGTATCCAGCGAGGCTAGAGGCCTAATGCTTGGTCTTAGTCTTCATCTACAGTAAAACCTGTCTTAAGCAGCCACTCAAAAATTGGGTTTCAAGACCTATTATCACTTTATGCAGGTCAAAAGTATTGCAGAATGATCCAATGGAGAGCATTCTGCAATACAGTAAAACCTGTGTAAAAGGGCCACTCTCAAAAAGACAGAAAATTGGTTTTCAAAACCAATTATCGCTAAATGCAGGTCAAAGTATTGCAGAATGCTCCAAGGGGAGCATTCTGCAATAATTTAGACCTTCATTAAGCTACCATTTGTCATAAAGATCTTTGTTTTGTCTAATTTTGAGTGGCAGTTTTACACTAGTTTTACTGTACTTTTGACCTGCATCAAGTGATAATTGGTCTACAAAACTTTGTTTTGTCTATTTTTGAGTGGCTGCTTTAGACTTTACTGTACAACCATATTTTGCGTATTTCAGCAGTGAAGGCTCTGGCCTGACTGCACATTCGCACATGCTTGTCTGAGTCTTCAGATAAGTACCCAAATATCATTTGCTGGCTCATTTAGTGATTCTCTCCCCTTGTACACTCAGTTTTTCTATAGTTTTGTTGTGGTCTGTTTGGTGCAGGTTATTTTTATGTTGTACTATTTCTACATGGTTTTTGATATCACAGCAATTTGAGTTTAATGCAACAGAATCAGGATTATTTTCTTAACCATTAATGCACCAAAAGTTGTCTGCTTTTCTCGTCTGCTGAAATGTTTAAGGAGCCTCTGTGGCAAACAGTGTGGACCCAGATCAGAGTGCTCCTATAGGCGTCTGTTCTGGGTCCATGCTTTTTGCTTCTATACATAATTTGTCAGTATTGTTAGGCAGTTATTTGCAACAGACTACTTCAGCAGACAACATTTTCAGATGCATGTTTTTTCTTGGCGCTTTAAGGGTTAAATTTATTTTTTTTTAAAAAATACTATAAATTCAGAATTTTTCGTGAGAATTTTATTTTTGCGAATAGAGTTAAAAGACATATTTGCCACTAGGGCATGATTTACTAGGGTATGATGTACCTACATTAGTAAATGACTGATTTTGCCATTTCGCAATGGTTTTATTTTCACGAAACTTCGTGTTTTGCGAAAAATAAAACCCTCGTGAAAATTTTAGAATTTACAGTAAATATTGATAATAATGTGTTCCTGTGATGTGTTCAATTTGAAATAAGACCATTGACCATTAACATACTGGAGAATTTGGCATGCTTTTTTCATCCTCTTTGGATTTATCAGAGTGTCAAAACGGTTTGGATCAAAATCAGGCCTGAAATTTTCTTGGGGAAAATGATGGGCCTGATCAAGGTCCAAACTGCAATCAGCACATAAGTTTCCTAGTGGAGTAAAAGTTAACCCTTTACTCCATAATAATGCCTTTTGATGCCTTTGAAACATCATGTATTTGAAAATATTATGGAAAATGGAGCAAATGCTCCATTTCCCATGATATTTTCATAAGTATTCAAAACTTACTTGAATGTTTTCAATGTTGTCTAAAATAGAAAATGAGGTCATGACCTAAAATTAGTCTATGGAGTAAAGGGTTATATCAGCTCATTTAAAAATGTACTTATCGCATATGCACCCAGACCATGAGGTTAAAAAACTTCTTTCATCCTCAACTCAGCTGATTATGGAATTAATCCTGCTCATAAATGTTAAAATGCCAACAATTTATTAGGAGGATAAATACAACAATCATAGAGTTACAAAGCAAGAGAAATCTTTATTTTTTTCACCATTTTACCTTTTATGAGCTGTTGAAATTTAATGCTCAGTTGAGTTGAAAAAGTAAAGGACCTCGGACAGTTTCCTATTCAATCTGCCCAAATTTTGACAGCCTGTGGCTAGGATAACGCATAACTGACAACTATAGTTTTGTGCTTAAATCAAACCCTTACATTTAGTGAACCTAGCAATATAAAAATATTTTGAAAATATTGCATAACTATGCCAGGAATTTAGGGTTTAGGGGGTGGGGGTAATCTTTGTGACCAAATTTCATTTCACAGAAAGTCAAAGATTTGTCGAGTATTCACCTAAATGCATTTAAATATTACGTTTGCGGCATAAAAAATTGAGACGAAAGTGATGCGTTTGCATAAAATTCGGGTTGAGAAGATTACATTGTTTCATCTAAAGAAGTGTGCTGTCAATGACTTTTGACTATTACCTGTACTGTTCCAAATTCATCTAGTTGACTTGTGCACTGAGGTGTATCATATCTGCATACTGTATAGACCATAGTCTAGATAAACACAGATGTTGAGCGTAAAATCGTTAATATTTTTCTTACATATCAGATTTTATCTATAATTTTGTGCTTAAAAGAACCGTCTCATTGCGACGGTTCTTTTGAGTACCCACAACATATGTTTTGTTTGAGAAATGAGACAATTAATTACTTTGTAAGCACTCATAACTAAAGCTCTGATACATGCCATTTGCCTACAGGTCTTTACAAAATAAGGTTCTAATAAGGTTTTATAATAAAGCGTTTTTGAGCATTTTGACATCGTTCCCCCCCCCCCCCCCCCCCCCCCCCCGTGACCAATCATGCCGTTTTTATATGATGTGTGAAATGTAAAACTACAACTGTATGCAAAAGGATTAGTTTGGTCACTTCAGTAAAACTTTTTCTATTTTCTATATGTTGAATAGCAAAAACAGAGTTTTCAGCCCATATTTTTCAATAGGTACTTGTCCAATGAGAAAACGGCTTTTGTGGATAAGTCGAGGATTGAACCTACTATCTTTCTCATAGAAAAAATATCATTTTCTTTGAAACTTTTCTCTGGTCATTTTTATGGGCAATCCTTCATTAAGACTGTCCGAGGTCCTTAGTAAAAGTAGACTTTTCATGCTTTCAAGCTCTTAAATGTTGGATTTATCATGCTAATGAATGTTAAAATGCCAACAATTTTTTGCATTTTAACATAAATGAGCATGATAAATTTCATACTTAGTTGAGTTGAGCATATAAAAAGTATTATAACCTAGAGGCCATGTTATTCATGTGATTTATTTTATTTTAAGTGGATTCACAGACCACATGAAAATCAGTTTTGATCCTGATCAACTTGAAGACAGATGATCTAGATACACAATGTTTTTAAAGCATGATATACCTTGATTTAGTAGGATAAAGGCTAAGAATGAAATAATAAGGGCCTCGTCATGACAAAACCTGTCTTTGGGGTTTCCGACAAAGTGAGACTTAAACCAGTCTCCTCAGCTATAGAAACTATCTAGAAAATTAAAAATTTGCTTGTAGCAAGTTTAGATATGACCAAAAAGCGAATAACAAAGGCACTGATCAGACTGCACAGATGCAGTCACACAAGATTTTGTTTCCTATTGCATTATTAAGCAAGAAAGCTCAGGAGAGGCTGCACATATATGCAGACTCATTAGAGCCTTGGCTGCTCACATACATAAAGTATAGATGTAGATAGACTCCGATAAAAAGTTAGAACTTTGGCCTGCTGGATACATATGCATGGGGTTTATTAGAGGTTTTTGCACCTATACGACAAGTACCAAAATCTCGAGTGCTGGACCATATATAATAGTCGCAGTTTTTAACGAGTGGACTAAGTTACTGTATGTATTGTACAAGATAACAAGGAGCCATTAACACATTTATGGCATACAGAACATTCAGCTCTGATTGTTGTTTGTTTGCCTTTCTTTCATTAAAAGTGGTTGCTTGGTTACTATGGCGATTTTTACTGTTTGCTGAAAATGATTTTTCTCATGACAAACTGTGATGTCATGAAGACTTGTTTTCACAGCAGTTAAATTATACTGAATGACAGCTGCTAGTCTGTTTAGTCTGCTGAAATGTGGCAGCTGATCTGGATAATTCTTGAGTCTAGTGATGAGTTAAATCATTGGTGCATTGATCTTTATAATAGTTGCTAACCTGTGCCATTTATATCAGCAGAAACTTAACCCTTAAAGTGCCAATCACAAGTTGTCTGCTTATGCATTTGCTGAGATGTTTTAATAGCTTTTTGACAAACATTGTGGACCCAGATCAAGCTGCTCCCATTGGAGCAATCTGATCTGGGTCCACACTGATTGCCAGTCAAATAATCTTAGATAAAGTATGCAGAAGAGGACTTAAGCAGACAGCATTTTTAGATGAATTTTTGCAGGCACTTTAAGGGTTAACATAGTTATTTATTAGAGAGGAATGTAGATTTGCTAATTTTTAATATCCGCCAGAAATCATGTTTTCTGTAGTAATTTGAGTATCTTGATGAGATACTCCCAATGAGCTTTTATCAAGAAACATGGAAAAAGAATAATTGATATTTTAAAAAAAATATTTCAGGAACACTATCAGAGTGTCAAACCCTTTGGATCTAGATCAGGACCGACATTCTGTCAGTCCTGATCTTGGTCTAAACTATTTGCAATGGTTATCAGCAGATGACCAAAGTCGATGCTTGCAAGGTTAGAGTTAAAAACAACAATATTTTATACAAGGCTAATAATAAGTTAAGTTTCCAACTGTTTAAAGTATTGCTACATGTATCTTTAGAATCCGGTTATAAGCTTTAATAGTCATGTATTCCAACAATTGCTTCAAATACACTCAACAATGACTTCAAATACACTCCTGTTTTTTTAGTGAACAATGGTGAGAATCATCATCTGATCACTAATACTAGAGAATGTCAGCCCCAAAATCATATATTTAGGCATATAAACCTCAATATTTCAGGATTTAATTCCGAAGAACAATCAATACATTTATCATGAAACTAGGTGGGAGTAGTAGAGTGCATGACTCGAGATCAATGGGTTGCAGGTTCGAGCCTCACTGGTGGCACTCCATTGTGACCTTTAGCAAGATAAATTAATCTCTGCTTAGTACTGGTTCAACCAAAGAAGGCCCATCCTGACATACCTGAAAAATTGTTGACTGGGACATAAAGAATCCAATCAAACAAAAATGAAAGTAGGCATCATATTGTATGATCTAAGATTTGACTATTTGGCTTTTAACCCTTGACCTACTGAACCCAGACTTATCCTTTTTTGAAAACAATGTAGATCCATATCAGCTAGCTTTTGACGAAACCATCTGATCAGGATCCACACTGTATCTGGGTCTGCACTGGTTATGTAGGCCTTTTTTGCAGGCAAGTAGTGTTCGAAATTTGAGATCATCTACAGTAGATGTTACTGTTGAAATTGCGCTTAAAAGCTCCTACTAACACTTCACAGAGACCAAAGTCCATAATTTACCAGCAATTGTTGTTGGATATTTAGCACCACATTTTTTTAATATGTAGCAGATAGGAATATTTCCATTGGCATAAATGAATTAAGCTGATAAAGCTGTGAACAGCTGAGTGTTTGTTTGAAAGGCTTAGCAGAGTAATTTGCCCTTATTCGACTGGTGGAATCTTCCATCTAATGTGATGAATAAAATGCGGATGGTCCATTCTTTTTTAGGGATCACTTGTTTTTCTGTATATTTTAATAAGATTGTAAATTGTGATCTTAGCAAACAATGTAGACCCTGATGATATGCTGAATTATCAGTTATCTCTCATATTAAATGCATTGTTGCATATTGACCTGATACACTGCAGTTATCTTTATCAGGTAAAAATGATATTGCACTTTTCAGATGACATCGAATCAATGCAAAATTAGCCTATAATCCCAAGTTTGAAGAGTAAACCAGTGGGTAACCTGATATATAGAATACCAGTTTCATGTCTTTTGATATCAAGTTTAGCAGGCTTGGCTTCGAGAGTTGCTTGAGCCAAGTGGTTCAACATGCATTCTCGAAGCCTTGCATGTTAAATGTGATATTTGAAGATGTGAACCTTGTATGTAATATTTCTAGGACATTTGTCTGGGTCTAAATTGTTTGACCATGTGTTCTTAACCCATATAAGCCTAGTGTCCTTTTTGTGTGATATAGGCAAACAGTGCAGGCCCAGATCAGATGCTGCAGAATGCAGCATCTGATTTGGGTCTCCACTGTTTGCTAACAGAATGTCTTATTAAAATTTGAATGAAAATGAAAAATACCACTCAACATCCCTAAAATTGGAGATAGGCTTGTCCTACTGATAGGGGGTGGGGGAATCCAGTGAAGAAGAAATGAATTAAAGCTAATTAGAATAAGTGCATGCATGATTATATAGTAAATCTCTGAGCTCCTTTATTATTATTGCTGTTATTGTGAGTCTGTTCTGCTTGTGTCTAGTCTTTGAGTGTACCATACATCACTACTTCAATAAACTTGTAAGCAATGTTATCATTCTGTTTTTGTTGCCATTACCATACCCCCAGTTCAGCCATAATGTTGAGCTTAAAAGTTGGATTATTATTGTATAACCTTTCCTTCATGAATATTCAAGCTAGGCTCCATTCACTATGAATAATTATATAAATGAACTTTCATGTTGATAAATAGAACAAAGAAAGGACCTCGGACTGTAGTCTGGAACATGATAGTATACACACACCGGGTAGGCGGCAATCGAAAACGCCAATACTATCGACGAACGTAGATAAAAAATCGTTAGAAACTGAGTTTTTGATTGCCATTTGTCACCCGACTGGCGACAAATGGCAATCAAAAACACTGTTTCTAGTGATTTTTGATCTACGTTCGTCGATTGTTAAGAGCGTTTTCGATTGCCGCATACACGGTGTGGTATAGCTAGGCGGCACAAAATTGGTTTCGGTCCCTAGTGTCATGATACGGATGAGAGAAGAAAAAAAGGTTAGTTTAAAGTTCTTGAGTGACGGTTGAATCTGTGTGCACCAGCCAATGCAGAAACATGGCGTCTTTCTGGAGAATTTGGGGAAATTGAGCCTTTAATGAAACTGTGCGTAATTATGTAACGTCTGACAGGTTCATCTATTGTCAATATAGTTCCAAGATATTGACAAAGAACAAGCTTGATATATGTCAATTTCTGACTGATCCTCCTCAGGTCATAGTATACTGGATATAAGAATCTGTTAATAAATAAATCGCATGTTTCACGTCTCAGGTTGGTGTGTTCTTTAACCCATATAAGCCTTTTTGTTGGACGTAGACAAACAGTGGAAACCCGGATCAGACGCCGCAGAACGCGGCGTCTGATCTGGGTCTTCACTGTTTGCTTACTGAAAGTTCTATTAGAATTTGAATAAAATTTAAAAATACCACCCAACAACCCATAAAGCGGAAATAAACTGGTCCAGTTGATAACAGTGGGAAAATCCATTCGGCTTAAATGGGTTAAGCAAATGCACTGCTCAAAATAATAGAAGGAATACCGTCGTTCTTAAGCAATACTATGAGCCAACTATGAGCCACACCACGAGAAACATATCTCACAGTTTGGCCAAGCTTTAAAAGTTTATCAAACACATAGCCATAGTCTCATGGAAGATAAGCCTGTTCGAGATGTGATCAAAGTTCTCGGCCCGATATGCTTCGGTGAGATTCATGGAATTAAAATCTTTGTCAGTCGGTCATTTCATCTAATTGAAGGGGCGATACACAATGGGGCTGATTGGCAAACAAGATGCGATGGCGCTAGAAAAAAGTATGAATGGGGCTAATTTCCCTTTTTTTTCCATAGCAGTCAATGGAGCTAATCCAGGTGTTTTACCTGTATTTTCTAACAGAAAAGGTCAAGATTGCTAAGAGTTTCTACTTTGTAATGTAATGTAAAGCACTTTTTGAGTTTGAATTCAGGTTAGAACATTAAAATGCATTAAATAAATACTACGTATATACAGCTAAAATCAGGCATAATAAACTATAAAAAGCACATTTTGAGATAGAATTCAGAAAACAGATTGCATCGAGATCAGGCCCGGCAATTTTGTGGGGCCTGATCTGGATCAAAATTGTTTGCAGAAGTTTAAAACATTAAACTTGCCGGGCATTATATTGATCCAATCTGTTAACAGAAGTTTAAAAACATGCATTAAATCAGCACTACATATACGCATGTGCATGGACATGTCCTCAAAGTTTCAAATGCAGTCCACACTAAGTGTATTTGATACTAGGCCAGTTCTTGCTCTGAATTTATACCCAACACTTTTAACAAAGTCGAAATGACTGATTTCATCAGCCTTAAATTTGTAAAATTATTGCTCAATAAAATGAAAGAACAGTTAAGTGTGTTGAGCAGCTTTCATGAGACCAACTTATTAAATAATGTACAGGTAAATTTAGCCCCATTCATACATTTTCCTTTAGCCCCATTGTATACTTTCACAATTTAAAAATTAGCTCATTGGTTTGGCATTGGGAGTGTGAAAAGCATGCGGTCATGCTTGGTTGCTTATGTAAAGCACTTTTAAGAGAGAAGGGTGCGACACATTTGCAAAATGGGAAAGCGTTAATCAACTGAAAAAAGAAATGCCCCCGAAACTTCACGGAAACCCTTGGGAAGGAGTCTCCTTCTTTTAGCGCAGTGAAAAAAATGGACAGCAGAGTTTAAGAGAGGGACAGAGCGCGTTGAGGAGGATGGATGGTCTGATGCCACCGCTGATGAAAACTTCAAGGTCGTGCACTACCTGGTTATGTGTGATAGGAGGCTAGACCTGCCACAAAAGTAAAATCATAAGGTCCTCCCAATGGTGTGTCTGTGCCATTTTGGAGGAAATTTGGACATTGGTTCCGAAAATAGAGGGCAACATGATTTTATTCCTGGTGACCTTGAATATAAGGTCAATGTCATCGAAATCTAATCATCTATTTAAGTCCTCCTAATGATGTACCTATGCCAATTTGATCTTAATCTGACTATCGGTTCAGATGATAGAGTGCAAAGACGGTGTTTTATAGAGTTTTATGAGCCTGGTGGCCTTGAAAATTAGTTCAATGTCACCAAAGCCTAATAATTTCTTAAGGTGCTCCAAATGATGTATCTATGCCAGTTTGGTCTAAATCTGACCATTTGTTCAGAAGATCGAACACAGAGAAGGCTTTTTCATTGAGTTATATGAACCGGATGACTTTGAAAATTAGGTCAAAGTCACCAAAATCTAATCATTTCTGAAGATTCTCTCAATGATATGTCTGTGGCAGTTTAGTCTAAATCTGGCCATTGGTTCAGAAGGTACAGTGCAGACAAGGTTTTTTCATAGAATTATATGAAATCTAATTATTTCTTTAGGTCATCTCAATCTCGTATCTGTGCCAGTTTGGTCAAATTCTGGCCATTGGTTCAGAAGATAGACTGCACTATCAATGCTTTTTCATAGAGTTATATGATCCTGGCTACCTTAAAAATTAGGCCAAGGTAGCCAAAACCTAATCATTGCTGAAGGTCTTTATACATCTTTTTAAGTAAACTGCAGAAGTGAAGAAAGACATTTAGGAATTCATACTGTAGAAAGGAATTAACGTAATTAATTGACACGACTTCCAAAAACTTCATAAACAGAAAGAATTTTACAATTGCCGAAACTTTATAAAACTAAATTGACTCAACAAAAATGATAAATCCTTATGGTTTAGAATTTTATCATTTTTTTTTCTTTTTTTCGAACTTCCTTAGTTATCTGCCATTGTTTGGATAGTTGCTACAACATAATAGCTGATATGTTTTCTGTTCCAGGCAAACAAAAATATTATCAGTATAGTCCAAATTAATGTATAGAATAAGAAACCGTATTCGTTTCTATGGTTAACCAGATATTTCGGTACATTTTGAATAAAAACGAGGCTTTTATTGGTGGGAATAAATCATAAGAATTATGCATTTCTATAAATTGCTGTAGTCTGTTTTATATCAAACTCTGTCATGATTGTATGATTTAGCGATGGCTGGATCTGCTCAAGCAATATAATATTTATCATGATGTTTCGATTTCAGTATATCAGTTAGACCATCTTTAGTATACTGTAAAACATTGACTCAATCATCTCAACTACAGTTAAATGATACGAATTGGGTTAACTAACTATTTATGCACTGGAGAAGTTTTCCTTCTGGTTTGATACATTAAACTTTGAGATAATCCATTGTACATTTCGAGGGATCACAGGCTTTAACTTCTAAATAAAAATGTTTTTCTTTCTCTGAAGATCGTTTTTTGAGGAAAAAAGAAATCGGCAAACATACACATTAATTTTATAGATTGCAAAGACTGGAACCCCTAAACGGGTTCTTTTACAAACATTGAAGACTCAGATGAAATACAGCAGAATGCGACATTTCATCGACGTCTGCACCGTTCGCTAAGACAAAACGATCTTCAGATACTGAAAAACATGTACAATATGTTTTGGAAATTATATTCTGTGATCCTTTTTATATATAATAGGTCATCCTGACATCTGTATCAAACGTTATAGAAAAGTCCATTGGTAACAAAATGTTAAAGTGAAATACTTCTTCAGGCTGAAATATCTTATTGACAAGAAATGTTGGAAACACAAGGTAATAATCTCCATTGTCATGAAAGTAAACAGAGGAACGAGCGATAACCAGTTTCAATTAAAAAGACAATACAAACCATTAGTTGCAATAAAAATCCAGTAGATGTAAGAAATGCTTTCGAATTCTAATATTTGGTTTGAATGTTGTCTAGGAAAGTTTAATGTTTGGTAAACAGTAAGATCATGGGCTCAGAAAAACTTATTAATTGGTTTTATTGGGTCAGAGCACGGAATGGTTCTTATCGCAAAAGCCTATAAAACATGCATGCTGACGTATACAGTGAAGCCAGAAGTCTAAATTTTGGCCCGAGTCTTTGTCTACATCCTTATGCACAGGGTCGCCTGAGCCTGATGTGATCGCTGATACGATAAGTACCGAAAACTCGTGCAGTGGCCAAAAGATAGACTGATACATTTATGTAATGGCGGAGATGAGTCCAACGGAAACGAATTGCGCACAAACAGAACATACAAAACTACCCCAAGTACAGAATGTTATGTTAAATTAAATATGAGACGGGATCACTGACGCATTCTTGTCTGTATTAGGAGTTGTCATCTGCCCTCAGCGATTCACTAAGCAAAAACACTTTTAAATGAACGCTTATGTCGCTTCTGCGAAGCATCCGCCATAGAAGAGGAAACACACTTCCTGATCCCTTGCAGCTTCTATTGCGACTTAAGATATAAACTGTTTCAAAATGCATCAAATGTAAATAGAAATTTCGAATTCATGACTGATCTTTTTAATGAAAAATTACATTTTACAGACTAAAACAGCCTCAACGTTATTGCAAATGAACAGGAGGCTAAGATCAACTGTGATATATTAGTCCTTTTTAAATGTAAAAATGGAGTCTTTCTTACAGGTATATTATTAGAATTGTATTTAGTTACCTTTATGACAATTTTATGCCTGTACACAGCATGCGTTATGTATCATCTTAACTATTTTTATATGTTGTAAATGTTAAATGCAAAATGTAGTGTCTCGTAATGGCTGGGTATTAATTTTAAATTGTATTATATGTTTATAGCTGTATAATTGATATGACATATATTTCAATTAAAGTTGATTTAAAGATCCACGTGGAAAACTTATCCAATTGTTACAGATATTATCATTAACTTCTATACATCATTTTCTAAATTAGATCACTGGTGCCCCAGTTGATAAATATGCTGTCAATCTATTGTTTGTGGCCTTGTTCCTTTGTTATAACCAGTACTGATTTATGTTTTTTGTAGGGGTTTTATGTCCAGGGTTTTTGTGGGGGTTTATGTCCAGATGCACCTGAAGGCTCAACCGGCAGTGGTTCTGGTTTTATAGAGTCTCAGAATTCGGGGCCACAGCTTGAATGTCTCATTCGACAGACTGGGAGAAGCCAGGAATCGAACCTGCGACCCTTGGTTTACAAGACATAGGTTTATCCCCTACACCACAGCGGCTTCTTTAAATTTGAAACAAAGAATGAGCAAGCCATCAATTCAATCTATCCCTCCATCAACGTCGTTATACCTCTAACTATTCAGAACCGTGTCGACTAAGGTCTTGAAATCCAAAAAAGGTAATTCCCCAAGAAAATAGATAGCTGACTGACATTACATATATAGATTCCTGCTGAAAAAAATGGATGAAGAGTATTTTCCTGCCCGCGTTGTTTTCCATTCTGAAGTTAAGCCCCTTTAATGAAATGATTTAGCAACATTGTTCGCAAGATATATTAAAAAAAATCTATAACATAAAGTCCTATTTTAGCAACTTATTTTAAATCATAAAAATAGCTCAGATGTGGCTAATTTTAATACAGATATTATTTATATGGAAACCACTTGACCTTAACTACTGATTTTAGTATTTGATGTGTTGCCTGATTTAAGCAATTGTGGTATAGCTAGGAATAGAAAAAATATTAGGACCAATATGAATATATTCTTGCCCATTTGACTTATACTTCAGTGTTTCTCAAAATAAAGTTTGGGAGCATAGTGTTTCGTATACACAATTTCTAGTTTGATATGATACAAGTTTGATTTGATTTGATAACCCATGCAGTAGTTTCTCAAGAACGAATATTTTATGATGGTTTGCTTTCTAAATTCAGAAGAACCACGAAAAGGTCTACTCTATTTGATCAAATGAAAACAGTATCAGAAAGATAAAATTCAATAAACCCAAAAATGGTTATAGTTATGGTTCCCTCATGCATTGCGTGGTGGTGAGCTGGCTTTAGCAAAAATGTTAAACATATTCTTATACTTTCCCTTTGGATACCAGGAGTTTATAAGTAAACAGAGATGATGCGCAATGCATTCTTCTATTTCCAGTTGCAATACCAAGACGTGTAACTGTTGTGAGCTTTTATGATGTAAATCTACATTTAAAAAGTCACCACAAAAAATTGTCTACTTGGTTTTTTAAAACACTACAGAAAAGTGTCTACCATTAACGCACCATTTGATTTTTTAAAACAAAATGGAACGTTAATGGTAGACAATTTTCTGTACTGACTTTGACATTGATTGATGTTACTTAATGTTCTCTTGAGAAGAGAAAGATTTTGACGTGCAATATGTTGATCAAACTTGCAGACTGCTTAATACTAGATTTACTGAGTACTATTATTGATCGAAAACATATTGTAAAATTAATAATTTTCTTTATAGACACTTTAAACATACAACTCATTCTCCTAGTAAGAAAGACGGCTAAGTCTTATTTCTATTTTACCAGTAGAAAATATGTTATATGATAATACTTCGCTTAAAGTTGCAAAACTTTTTCCAGGCACGAATTAGAATTAAAATGAGTTAAATTATGACATTCACCACGTCCACTTCATTTAATAATAATATTTACCATAAAGGTAATAATATTAGATATTTTTCTCTTTTACATTTTCTTAAAGGTAATAAATGTTCTCATAATTAAACGTACAAATGGTAATCAGAACGTATATCACTTTCTGATTTAAGTATTTCAAAACAATCAGAAAGAAAGAGAGCATGACCAGGAAATACCATAATTACACACTGCAGACCAACAGGGCAGCATATGACACTTTCACATTTAGTCACACTTTGTACCTCTTTACTTTGTTATTTGTATCCATATGCTTGTCAATTCTAGGGCTCATTGACCTTATGATGCAACACTTCTTACTAGATGTGATACGCATTATGCTCTATATCCTTATATTTGTTCTGCAATCAATCATTTAAATATTTTTCTAATTTCTAAGTATGAGATAATTTATTAGCATTATAATATCTTAGATAGAAAAATATGTAGTAGCTACCCAGTATTTTAAAGATAAATCTGTTTATCTCATATATCATACAACTATTGATTTCAATGGGGTAGACATGAGCAAGGTTTAAGTGAATATGATTAAAAGGGTAGCTAAATCCTCATGTCTTTCGAATTTGAAGTCAATAACTGTTTTTACTATATGGCTTTTCAACTGTAAATGAAAATTTTCTACTTTCACTTATGTAACCAGCTGAAAGCATTCTTTGCCTTTTTCTCGCGATGCCGTGGGTTGGTCTGCAGTATGTGATTGTGGCATTTCCTGGTCATACTGATATAGTGAATAAATTATTGGAAACTTTCAAGAATTTGTAAATGTCTGTGCAAGTGAGAACATAATGATGCCAATGCTTTTAGTACATGGAAACTTATTGACAAAAGAATTTAAGTTTTATTGCAACACTTTATATCTTCCGCCTTTACCTTAATCTACCTTAAGGTATCCTGGAAGTTCATTGGAAGTTTGTATTAGCGCCTGCAGATAAGGCCGCTGACAATGGTATGGTTGTTTGAAGGATGCATTTCATCATAATTGGAAAGCAAGAACAGCGCTTAAACCAATGAGCATAATTTGCTTGAGGAGAGGTTGTGACATGGCTGCTGAGATCTGTGTGTTTTGTTGATGAGAATCATGGCAAGCTTCCTACGTTGTACTGGTTACCTAAACTTCATAAGAAGAGCATATAAATCCCAAACGTTATCGCTTATTCTAGTTCCGAGCTGTCTATACGTAAATTTCTTGCCTCACTCCAATTGAACACCATGTTATAAAATATTATAAAATGTTTTCTGATGACTCTCCCTCACTGTTCCATGGGCTGCTCTTTGCTCTGGGATTGTACGATTTACAAGTCATACTAACCCATTTAGCAGCCAAATAACACAGATGCCTATCAATGACATCTTCGCAAGCCAATGGTTCTATGTCCACTTTGTTCTTTACGCACAGTGAAGTGGACTTAGAACCCTTGGCTTGTGAAGTAGTCCAGGCGCTGATTTCTATATGGGCCTTAGTTTTGACTAGGCACAACTTACCTGCCAGAAAGGTTTTACTGCTGAAATGCAATCCTGAGGTCTTCTGCAACACTCCTAGGTACGTCGTACAGTCAAATTGTGGTAGCAGTTTTGCTGTAGGACGCCATCGTTGAACGTACCCTACGCTAAATGAGGCTTAGGTAAATTGAGAGGAAAACACGCTTGGCGTTCACCCATTGCTTCCTATTCAGCGTATTTTCCCTTTGAAATTATACATTACATGTATGCAATTGCATACGACAGTAAAGTAATATAAAACATTTGTATATATGGTATACTAGACGCGAAAATGTCCAACGGAAGGGGTGATTTACCCCACCCCCTGAATGTATGGTATCCAAATGCAAAAAGAAATGAAATCTATCCCATTTCTTATTTTATCAAGCATTATAACATATTTATAATCATTGTATCTGTTACCTATACTAAATTCTTATATATAGACATGACGATTGCCTTAAAGTCATTTAATGAAATGCAGCAAACAGCCAGCTTGCGCTTATCCATTATACTACATGATATTACAGTTATATGTTACTTACTTTCAAATCTATTACTATTTAATGCAGTAATATCATTAGATTATGGGCTACCAAACGGCCTCCACGAAATGAAGTTTTTATAGGCTGTAATTTTCTACAACCAAATTATATTAGCCACATAATGAAGTTAGCTTTTCAGCGGATAAGGCATTACCCTGCAATAGCCAAATTCAATACGGTATCCTGAAATAATAGGAATTCCTATTGTGTTAATATCCAGTTATTTCTCATTCTTACGTATCAATATTACCTTTCAAATGAAAAAAAATGACTATCAGTATGATTTAAACTAATTTAGGCACCTGCTATTACAGTTATATAAGTTACTTTCTGCTAAATACAATATTTAATGCAATGACAGCACTATATCACCAATTGTGTAAGCCACCAAAATACATGCAATTAAAGATTGTCAGCTATTGACTACGATAACTATATAGATAGCTTTGATTCGTCGACAAAAACTTACACTTAATTCCACAAATTACCTTTTTTAATTTACAATATTGGTTGGAACTGAGAAATGAAACATTAAATCAGACGTTAATCCTTGCCATAGCAAAAAAGCTGTTTTAATCGTAACGGTCTCTGTCCCACATATAGCAATCACCTAGCCTATTCATATGGTTATAACCGCTTTATATCCAGAGATTATCCAGTTCGCTGAAGAAATACTACAAATGATGTGAGTAACATATACAACTAAAGTATCTAACCCATATTAGCCTAGCGTTCTTTTTGTTGGCCATAGACAAATAGTACAGACCAAGCTCAGCCACCACAGACTGCAATGTCTGACCAGGCTCGCTACTGTTTGCTTACAGGATGTTCTATTAAAACCTGAATAAGAATGAAAAACAACACCCAACAAACCTGAAAACGAAAATGGACTGGTCCACTTGATAAAAGTGGGAACTTTTATTTGACCTTAAAGGGTTAAGGGGATAATGAAATTTATCATACGCTTTGTCTGGTTCTGCAATTTTATGGAGCATTGACACAGGACAGTTTTTCCAAGGTTCTTCATGGTCATACATTTTGAGAGGTTAAGGCTTATCACTTAGAAAAACTCTATTGCATTGTAAATAATCTATTGTAGCTGTTGCAAAATGAATGAACTCAAATAAATTATTGGAAATTTTGTTTTTATTATTTCTTTCAATAAGACTTAGTCTAAACGTGAAAGTTGTTCATATAAATCATTACAATATGTAGTATGTCACATGAGGACATAATCATTTATGCAAGAATGGCATCCCATTAATCCTTTGTATATTTCAAATCAAACTAAATTAATGATAAATAGTAACGTAAATAAAAATTCTTATTATTAAGCACATTTGATGTTGGTGTTGCAATGAAGGTTCATGCGAGCCTGTAAAATATGTCATTAGACACATCAGAGCATATGTAGATGAAGACAAACTCCACTTCATCAGCATGCATTTGCCCATGTGAGGTTAGTACCAAAATCGCTTGTGGTGGTTCAAATATTCAATTGAGTATGTATAAATTACATTAAAAGAGTTCAGCAATTGTTTTTTTACCTTAAGGCAACAAAATTCATACTTATGCTATTGTCAAAGAACATATCGGAAATAAGATATTCAAAATCTTGTATGTTATAACACATAACATATACAACAATAGATCCACTGCTTTATTAACCTCTAAGATTTATACCTACCATAACAAGTAAAAGAAGTATAATTTCTTTTGGAAGGAAGCATGGCAAATATGAAATGCATATATACTTTAATGCATGCATTTAAGCCGTTCATTGATGACAAAGACTGTACTGCACAAAGCGTTTGTCAGAAAAATTGACTCTTTGTATGTCTCTATAAATCACTACCCTCAACATGTTTTACACTTTTATATAATTTCCTACTTATATGTTATGCATTTGTTTTCTGTCTGAAGAAGCAAGATATTTAAAAAAGAAAAGCTGTGTCGATTTTGATTTTATATCACTTATTCATTCTTATGTTTTATATACATATAGCGCTTTGTTATCAAGAATTATATTTACAAGACTCATGTAATAATTTGGCCATGACACATTCTGCACATTGAAAATTGTCATCAGTTATTGAAGCATTGATTGCTAAAAATGAGTAAGATCTCATGACTGCATGTTTTTAAACGTTTTATTTTTCCATCCAATATCTTAAAGAACATTTTAAAATATATTTTAAATTGCCTACTAGAGTGTCACAATGTCGAATTCTGCCTGGCTTTAATCTTGACTGATGACAACGATCTCATGTGATATGATCATATCCAAGGAACACAGGTTACCCTAATGAACTTCATTCTCTAAACTTACGAAAAGACAACCAAACAGCTCCAATAATTTAAAAATTACATTTATAAAATTGGTAAGCAGCAAATCTCACGTGCATCCACTGCTAGCGCCACCTAGCGCTCATTTCGATTACTTAGGAGAAATTAATTTTCTTCTAATTCATAAACTCAAACGAAGAAAACTACAGTTAATTGCTGCTTAAGACACTTATTTTAAAAACATACGACACTATCAGTTCTGATTTTACCCATTTTCAGGGAAATGTTTCTTCTATATAAACCTCTCCTTTAAAAGTGGTATTAGTTTATTAGTAAATGATCAAAGATACTAACTGTTTCATTAAATAAACTATAAAAAGGTATGCTGAAAATAAACTAAAATCAATTGAAAAGCTAAAACAAGTAATGTGTCATCATCTGCATATGCATATAAACGTCAGCATAAAATTTGATTTTAAGACATTCTCTTTAAAAAAAACCCTGATTACATCCACGCATAATGCATAACATCTATTGTAATATATATATAAATTGTATCCTACCAACTCTTAGGTGATTGAGTCTGTCTGGAATGTAAGCAATGAAAAAAGTACAGTACCATCTCTCAAAACATTTCGAATTTTGTGTTTTTTCTATGGGAAATTAACCTAGGTATTATTACAAGGAGCTAACCTAAATTATGTTACTGACTTTGTTTGTATGTGTACAATAGTAAACTGGGTACATAAAAATAATTTCAAATGACTGATTAAACTTCGTTCAACAAAACTTAGTTGTCTTTTTTTCTTCTGTGATAAATATGACAAAATTCTACATCCTTAATATTTTAGCTTTTCAGGGCCCAATCGTATACTGTCTTTGATAACATTTAGGACAAACATAGGACCTTATAATGTTTGACACGGTTATATATATTACTTTGATTAATTTGACAGAAATGGAAAGTATTCTTCTACTACTACTAACGAACTATCTATTTCTTTGTTTATGTGTTTTATAATCTTTAACATTGGACAAATCAAAATGATTTTTGTGATAATTGTTTTAGAACAAACTGCTGTCTCGTTATAAATTTAAAACAAAACAGGTTTGAAATTAAATAAAATACCATATGACATATAATATAAGGTATTTAGCAATATATATATAGGAAGTATTAAAGCTTGTAATGTACGTTACATATTGTCATACAAGCACCACAATATGGAACTTTACGCCAGAAACGCAGTTCAGTATAGCTTTTTACTTTCGTGTATCGATAGAATGCTCAAGTATGGTTTAAAAAGTCAGCAGATGGTATTACATGCTAACTTGCAAAGTGAAATGGTCCTAACCATATTCTCCATTTTATTTGGGGTAATCATATTAAACAGCTTATAATTCTTAAAGTATTCATAATAGAGACAAGACGTTTGCAGTTTCGAATCAGTCAGGTAATTATCTTTTCCAAACATGGTATGTGGAACCTATAAACCCATTATAGAGCTTATCAACTTAAACTTTGACTAAAATTAAGTGATTTTATAATGTGTAGTTGAAGATATAACGTAAGTGACATTTCTAACATAAAAGTTGTGTTTGTGGTTGCAAACAATTTATTTTCATAAGTGTTAAGTCCTTATCGAGGTTTTGGCAGTAAAGAACAGCGATATGCACCATCTTGACATCACCTGGGTACCATTTCTTATTCAAATATTGTAATTTTGTTCTTTATAGTAAAATGGGGTAGGTGTACAAAACGGCTTCTCCTGAAAACTGCTTCCACAATTCGACTGTATGACGTGCCTAGAAATGTCGTGGAAGGGTAGTACTAGCTATTTTTGACGTCAGACCTTTTCTGGCTGGAAAATTGTGTCAAGTCAATTCTCAAAAAAATAGCTCATTGACTAAAGATGATCAATGAAAGAAAACGTCCCTTCAGATATCCCTTACTACAGACAAATATCACTTTTAGCACCGTTGGCAAAATATCGAAATTACTTTTTAGTTTCCTTATGCACCATAAACTTCTTACTGCTCTTCAGTCAGGCTGTATTTATCGAAATGGTAATGTACATCAACTTGTAGTTATTTACAACACATTCTGTAATGCAATAGATGAAGGCAACAAAGCATGTGCATTTTACTGTAGTGTATCGAGTATAGCACACAGGCAATATCGGGATCCAGAGGGGGCACAGGGGGTCCGCCCCCCCCCCCCCCTGAAAATATCACAAAAAAGGTTTTCGCAATAGTGGTCCGGATCCCCTGAAAAACCAGTCAGCATTCAATGTTGGGCCATCATCGGCACGCCAGCGAAACGCAATTTAAATGGTGTTTCGCTGGCTGGCCGACGATGGCCCGCTTTAAGTGATATTTGGATAATCTCTCCCCTCTTCAACTATTAAAAAGAGCAAAAAGAAAAAAAAAACAAACAAAAAAAAAAACACACATTGTCAAAGTTGGCCCCCTCTGAAAAACAGTCTGGATCTGCGCATGCCAGGTCTGTGTTTGTTCCTTGTTTTGCCTTGCAGTACTTAGTGCCCTTTCTTGTTTGTCATCTTGACGAGGAAGCGTGAGTTGGGTTTGTTTCTTAATTTAATTGTCTTCCTGTTGTCTCGTAGATGTGTTCTGTTGCTGGGTTGGTCTGCAGTGTGTGATTATGGTATTTCCTGGTCATGCTCACTTACTTTCTGCTTAGAAAGTTGCAGCCAGTAGGAAATACAGATTGATGCACTTCTTCAATGATCCACTGATTACCTTAATAATAGGAAACACAGAGTAGCATTACTAGGTGTTTCCCATTGGACTGACTTAACACTTTCACTGCCAAGCACCTCAAAAAATCAATACCTCAGTGCAAAGCATGTTTCAAGGACTCCTGAATATTGAGGGTATATGGGTTCAACACAGAGTATCTCCAGAACAATTCGACCAATTGCTGTGAAACTTTCACAGAATGTTGCTAATATATAAACTTTTATTTGAACCAATAATAATGAAAATAGTCACGTGACCGTTGGCGGCCATTTTGGAAGCCATACTGCAAATATGAAAAATGCCTATAAACAACTATTTTATGCAAAAAAAAGGATAAAAGATCCATCTACACCAAGCATCAAAGATAAGGATTTATTCTGATACTATATTGTTTCATCAGAAATAAATCAAAATACATGTATAGCAGTTGAAGGGCTTAATGCGTCCTGTATGTCATTTCCTTGGACATGGTTTCGGTGTTCTTGACGTCCACGTAAACGAAAAATTTACGATATTATTATATCCACTGAACATTTTGAAATATAAAACATAGATTTGCGTCCCTAATAACGGTTAAAAATAGACAGCTATCAATTGTGCCTTTAAATTTCGACTATAGTCGCGTTTGGCAGTGAAAGGTTAATTCGACTACAGTCGCGTTTGGCAGCGAAAGTGTTAAAGGCTGGTGTGCCACATTTTTCCATACGTGGTCCATTGCTCTTCCTCATATAACTAAATGACATTATATGCAATATGAACTTATCTATACAACTCTTTGCTGATGACACTAGCCTCTATATTATAGTAGAGAATCTGGCCAGCAACAATATTGAACTATGCATGGTCTTTCGCAAGTATATTATTAAGCCTTAGATGTATACACATAATACATTTCGCATAGCTTATATATTACAATCAACCCCTGACAACTGAGTCAGAGGGTCGACATTTTGGCTCAGTGAATAGAGCATTGGTCTTGTACTGGGCGGCACGGGTTCGACTCCCAGCGAGGGCACTGGAAAAATATTCACCTTTTATGCGTGTTGCGACTTCATGCCGTAAGAGCGTGCATGGACATCCAAATGGCTTGTTACCTTTAATCCATCAAAGACCGAGTCAGTTCTATCCTCTGAAAACTTATAAAACACTGCACCCTTCTCTGTATATAAGTCATAAATATATGACTAATGTTAACCATTGATCTTTACAGACTACACCGAAACAAAAGCTTGACATCTCCCAAAATAATTGAGCACCAAAATAGTATTTGTGCTGCAATGGTTCTTTTTTCAAATCACGATAAATGAGCAAAATATGATACAAATTAAAAAAAACACAACACTTTCTTCTAAATCCTTATTGTATTCTGTTAACGTATTGTATTTCTTTATATGCTGTTAAATGTGCAAAGTATACAAATAAAATGTGTTTCACTTATGGTGGATACTGTGGATTTTTCAACTTAAAAGGTACATTAAGTATATGTTTTAAGATTTAAAAGGGCTTTAAGTTGACCATGTTAACATAAAATGTAGATACTGTCGAAGCTATTAAATTATTTCTAGTTTACATTTATAAGTAGGCAACAATCTCAGAATATAATTACTTGTTTTAGTTTAAAAATAACAGGAAACCCAGTTCTAATCGGTCACTTTTCAAACTCATTATATCTGATCAAGCACTAATAAAATTGAAATGAATTTTCACCTAATTATGTGCATTTGAATTGGCACAATTCTAGCAGTGTTTTGGAACAGTTGTCCTTAATGCCTCGGTTACATTTGCCACGGTCGTCGTACTATTTATTTGTCTACGATTTTCCCTACGATTTTTTCGGCATCGTAGGCAGCTATAAGCTACGACGTATGTGTTTACATTGCTTACGATCACCTTACGATTTCTGTCGGCTGCAAACTAGGACAAAACTAGGACAAAACCTTACAGAGACCTTGCGGATATCGTACGGCAACCGCAAGGCTATCGTACAATCATCGTGTTATCTTCACGACCTCCCTATATAAATCGCACGATGACCGTACGACTATCGCAAGAGTTTACGATCATTTTTAGGCCAAAATGACAATCTAAAACCCTGCGTTGTCCTCACGATCACCGTGCGGTGCCCGTACGGAGATCGTAATATGTCACTGCGATGTGTCTACAGGCTACGGGCTTACGATTTTTTCAAATTTGTCATTGTGCGGAGTTAAACAAAATCGTAGAGGCCACGATGCCCGTAGATCCGTACGATGATCGCAAGGTCTCCCTGCGGAGGCCGCGCGGAAACGGTGATTTGGACATCGTAGGACCATCGTATACTCGTCGTAAGGCAAATGTAACCGAGGTATTATTCAAAAGATTTTTTGTTAAAAAATGCAAAAAGAAAAAAAAGGGGTTTGTATTGAGAGATGCTGAAAAAAATCGGGTTTAAACGTGAAAATCCGTGTTTGACCCCCCCCCCCCCCCCCAGTTATAATTAAACGTGGAATAAAACTTGAATGATCTCCAAAATATTGACCAAAATGTTGACTAAAATCCTCAGTGAATCCACCAATGACGCTCTATATTACATTTTACAACATGCCACAATAGAGTCTGCTATTGAGATTTCTGCTGCACAATGCTGTCCTGATAGAGAGATATATACGAGCGCTATGATGTTCGTCTGCCAATGATTCCTATTGGAACTGGACAATGTAGTTAACTCTTAAAGCGCCCAGTACAATACCAGCAGACGATAGTTCTGTGCTCCATCAGTCAGCATAAAAATGATAAGACATTGCAGTCACATGTTTTTTTGCAATTACATGAATCGTCTCCTCATAAGGAGACGATTCATGTAAACGCAAAAAAAAAACCCAACTTCATTTGCAAAAAATACAGAACTTAATTTGTCGTCTGCTGCTATTTTATAGATGGCACTTAAGGGCCAATAAAAGATAACTTTAGTGCCCTCAGGGGCGTATAGCATAAATTGGTTTCTGATTCGCTGATATTTGAGGAACTAAAACTTACAAAATGAGGTACGTAGCTTATGCTGTAATTCTTAATCATTATTTTAGAAATAAGAAAAATATAGCTAAAATAATATTCCATAATTAATCGTATATAAAAAGTGTCAATCTGTTGTTTAACTCTTTGCATGCTGTGTAATTTTTCATGCCTTTGTCATCTGCTGACTTATTTTTAATTCAACTATTTCAACAAAATATCGTTGAGGAACGCAATCAGAGTGTCAAACGGTTTGGATTCGGATCAGGAAGGACGTGCTAATCTGGCAAAGATTATCAGCAGATGACATGACCCACTGAAAAGATTTAGTTTATTGCATTCGTTTGATTTAAAAAGCGAACCCACTGCCCCATGGCTACACTAGCAGCAACAGGAAACATTTTTCAAATTTTATCCTGAACAAGTCCTGATATTTCATATGTATCATCTGCAGGATATAAGTTGTTTGCATGGAAAGCGAACAAGAATGACGTGAATTTGTCGTCTCATGCTGCCATGATCGGGTCTACCCCTTTCATTCTCGATTCTGGATACCGGTAAACAGCTTCTATGCCAAACAGTGAAGAACCAGATGTTTGCTGCTTAAGATAAAATATTCTTCAGGAAGAGAATCACATCATTTTATAGACAGTTCGACCGGCAAACCCCCAAAATATACAATGGACAAGTCCATACTTATTGTACCAATATGTATGGGATAATCCATTAGAATGAAAACGGTTAAATGTGCAATCTAGCAACTTTCAAAGAAACAAAAAAGACAGGATAAGAACAAAATTCCAGACTTCTCATCTTTTTTATATATTTACTATACACAGAAAAGACATCTAACAATCTATTCGTATTATCGCATTTCTTCGCAACAACATACATAATCAAACTGGAATTCTCCACAAGTTACCAAGAAAAGGTGGGACAGGTAAAATCTTGTCAAGAGTATCGCACAGACAGGGGGCACCACGTGGTCTGCATTTTCTGTCAACTTTTTGCTTATTTTTGCCAAATAAATGTTTACGTGAATGGTGACAAACTCGCCTTCCTCACAGGAAAGCAATATTGCCATAAGCCTGATTATACAGAATTTAATACAGGTATTGCTAAATATTTATCTTGGTTGCTTAGAGACGTTTCAAATCAAACAGAGGCCTACATCCTCGTGAATGCATGCATTAACTCTTTGAGTGTCTGAACCAAATTGCTCAGATAGGGAATGTAAGTGCAAGCAAAAAAGTCCCAGGCCAGACTGCTCCTAGGAGCAGTCTGGCCTGGGACTATTGTTTGGTTTCTATTGGAAAGTAGGATGTATTTCTTCCAAACATCTATTGGAAGATTCCATTGAGAAACTGCGCGCTTAAAGAGTTAAGTAAAACTGCTGCACCGACCTCGTATACAGGTATTACAATTCTTGATAGTGGATGGTGAAGCAGTCTAACACTGGTTATTATCAGCATCTAACAATGCAGCGGTATCCGGTTCACATACTTAGCCTGTTAATGCCTAATATAATCAGCCAATCTGCTTGATTTTATCAGCAGTCCATTTTTCACTTAAATTTGTTGTTGTTTATAAATAACAACAACGTTGATAGACGCCAACCAACCCCCGCCGATTCCTTTAAATCTGGAAATGAGTGCTAATTTGAATATATGCTCTTCTACGCAGTGGGCCTGTAGCCCGTGGGGTCACTCACTATATAACTGTGGGTAGGGGCGTGTCAATTAAAGGGGTCTTATTTGCAGGAGCTGTCTGGGGTGCCTACCCTTGTCAATAAAGACGAACAAAGACAAAACATTCCTAAGCAACATGGAAACATCCCAAGAATATCGTCGAGATTCACTTTTCTTTGATAATGAAACCCTGTATGATACATTTTATTCTCATTTATTGCACTAAAATATTTGTCTGAGAATAGCACGATACTAAGAACATGTTTCGAAGCTAAAATTTGTGCCCTACAAGTATATGCTTTTCAAAAAAAAGCTTGCCATCTTTCAGCACTTAACTAAAGAAAGTTCTCGTCCACTGATCCAAAGTATAGAAGCCATTTAAACGTAAGTGATGATCTATTAAATGAAACAACCAGACATTAAATGACACCATGAGTAACCTGAAAGTTTTGTAAAGATTGAAATCGGGGTTAGGAAGAAAATTAATATTTATTGTAGTGTCTGGGTATAAAACCCCCTACCGCAAGCGAATTGAAACGCAACGCAGTAACATGTAAATGGTTGTATTAGATTTCATAGATGACCAACAGAGACATTCGTTTGAGCTAGCACTTTAGATGTTGCTACTAATTACATCGGTGAACAGCGAAAGCTCTGACAAGCCTGCGCATCTGTTATTTATCACAGAGACCACATTGGAGTGGATTTTTTCTTTTTCAAAATTCAAAGTTTTACACTCACCTCAAATAATGATCATACATGTTTTTGATCGCCAGGGTATCAGAAGAAAGATAGATAGAATTCCGAACCCCTCACTCAAAACTTAAAAAAGATTTGGTCTGATAAATAAACCTGGGATATCTAATTGTACAAATCTAGGGGTGTCAGGTTATAAATTTCTATATACAAATTATATTGTATCTTTGTCTGAAGATCTTTTTTACCTTAACAAACAGTGTAAACCCTGATGAAATGCCGCATCATGCGACATTCAATCTGGGTCTTCACTGATTGTAAAATTACCCCTTTAGGGGTTTCCCGTATACAATGGGTTAATGGGACAAGAGGCATCCGTGGTTATCCCATAAATGCCTTTTGTGGTAGCATTTTCCGTCACAACGTCTTGTAAAAGTTTATTGTGGCGGGGCGTCATGCTCTGCGAAACTGTTATTAGTTATGATCCCATGTCATTACTAGTATTTCGGTACAGACGATGAATTCGATTTTCTTATTAAGAAGTGTTTCCTAAATGCAAGTCCGGCAAGGCTAACAAAGACAGATGAGATTATTTTTCACCGTGGGAATTGGCTAATAAAATACATAAGATGGCAGCCATTGATTATTGTACCAAACCCATCTGGTCTTAATAATTAATTAAATTAATAAGGTTGCGGTAATGGTGTATTGACTTTCTTGCACTTTTGTATACTAAAGGACTGTTTTCTGCCTATAATAACACAATTATACGCTGGTTCTCAGCAGAGTTTCAATCATATACAATTTAGGCCATACCAATGATTTTAAACTTTAGATCCGCCCTATATACCAAAAAGCTATAAACCTGTCCGAAACAGAAACATACATATTTCAATGAGCGCTAATTGATTAAGACTGGAGGGCGAAACTATGAAAAGCATTGACCACACCGGATAAGTGGTAATCGAAAACATAAATACTATCGACGAACGTTGATAAAAAATTGTTAAAAACAGACTGGCGACAAATGGCAATCGAAACACTGTTTCAAGCAATTTTGATCCGTGGTCGTCGATTGTTAAGAGTTTTCTGTTGCCGCCTATCCGGTGTGTTGACAGGTCTGAATTTTGCAATAACATTTTATCTAAAATGAGGATTTAAAATTTTTGAAAATTATATTTTAATCAAAAAAGCCAAATCAAAACAATGTCATGTTACATTTCAACAAATGATGTGGTAGAATCGAATTTAAATATTTCATTGCTTAATTACCAGTGCTAATTCTTTCTAGTAGGTGAAATGGATCACTGACTATCAGTTGACATAAAGCAATGCATATACGAACATAAAAATGTATCACAATGCTTCAATAGTATTAAAAGTAGCTGCATATTAGTTTAAACTTTATTTTGTTTGTACAATACATAACAGCGAAACAGTAATAATAGCATGAGAGCATTATACAAAAGGGATAGAGAAAATAGTCTGAAGACTAATTCGAATCTGTATCACTCACATGTTCAAGAATACGAAGGCAATCAAAGTTTCTTAGCGTACAGTGTACGCTAAGAAATGGTGATTGCTTTCGTATTCATGTAATATACGAACTATATTTTGGCTAGTTTTTATTATGTAAAAAAACGAATAAAGATAGATAGATAGATAGATAGATAGATAGATAGATAGATAGATAGATAGATAGATAGATAGATAGATAGATAGATAGATAGATAGATAGATAGATAGATAGATAGATAGATAGATAGATAGATAGATAGATAGATAGATAGATAGATAGATAGATAGATAGATAGATAGATAGATAGATAGATAGATAGATAGATAGATAGATAGATAGATAGATAGATAGATAGATAGATAGATAGATAGATAGATAGATAGATAGATAGATAGATAGATAGATAGATAGATAGATAGATAGATAGATAGATAGATAGATAGATAGATAGATAGATAGATAGATAGATAGATAGATAGATAGATAGATAGATAGATAGATAGATAGATAGATAGATAGATAGATAGATAGATAGATAGATAGATAGATAGATAGATAGATAGATAGATAGATAGTTGTATTTACTTTAAGCAGTCTACATGCTCATGAGTAATGTATATGCATATGGCTTCACGGGGGATGGAACTTCTAAAGATCATTATTATATATCTGCTCAGGTTCCCCGCGAGAACAAGCTCAAGCATTGCCATTCTTTTGTAGCTCGTTCTACTAATACTACATCTATGATAATGTGACTAGCTACGATGTTTGGCTCATAAGGCAAAATCGATTACTTAATGTAGGGGCTGCAAATATGTTAAGTGTTGGAAAATATATTTTGTTGAAGTGGTTGTTATTGTTATTATTGGTGTTGCTGTTGTTGTTGTTGTTAATGGGATTAGAAACGCTTAGCCATCAAAATAATATCTTGAATTGCAGAAAAATAGTTTTGTTTTGCTGTTCTGACGAGTTAGCATTGCCATACACAAAAGTGCATTTAAGGATTGAAATGCAGAGTTTTAGCTTGCACTGGATGATGCAAAACATTAGGCTTTTTAATGTCTGTGAAGCCCGAAGGGCTTCTCGGAGACATTAAAACGCTAATGTTTTGCATCATCCAGTGCAAGCTAAAAATCTGAATGTCAATCCTTATATTTACATTTTATATTATTAATCAAACACACTTAATTATCTTCAACCCAAATTCGCTGGTAATCCTTGAAAAATGAAATATTTTAATTGTAACGGAGGTGTTGGAACAGCCAGCGAACGAAAGTCCTGTACATAACGTCGTGGCGATACGTGAATGACGTCACGCAAATGTTGATAAACAAAGAAACCTATTGGTTGACGTTGACGTTACTCCACCTAGAGGCGCGACCTAGACCACGTGTAATATTAATATTGAAGTGGCTTTTCAATGCGACTATTGAGCTGAGATAGAATGTAGGTTTTCGTTTCCTCAGATACTTGTAGTCTGTTTCAGGCTCATGCTACCGAGGGCAGATTTTTTTTATAGTACTCTTGTGATTTAGCAGGACTAGTTTGAAGGTCTGACTCGTTGCGCAGTCTGTATCTGATTGTACTACCGACAGTAGGGGGAGCAGGAGATGAGATACACTCTGCATTTGTAAAAAAGGAAAAGCTTTTATTGTTGCCTTCTAGAAGCAAGGCTTTCCAAACCAGTTTCTATGTAGAGATATTGGTGTGATGTAAATATAGTAGCTCCCATGACAGTATGGGCAGATTCATTTTGGATTTTTCCAGGTCTGTAGATTCGTACTGAATGCAGTTATCCCAGACAACATTTGAGTACAGTATTCAAGAAGAGATCTCATGAATGAAGTATCATATTGTTTCGAGTGATTTTCTATCGAGCTTACGCATGATGTTTAGTCTAAACCAAAGTTTTGGCTTGACCTAGTCAATGCGTTGTTACCAACTGCAATCATTAGAGAAGATAAGTTCATTGTGTTTATGCGATGTTACTACGTTGATATTGTGTTTATCCATATTCAAAGTGCAGGAGTCGGTTATGTTTTCTTGATAGTATCATATATTCAGATTTAGTGGGATTAAAAGACAAGTCATTGACCTCTATATCTACTGCGAAAAACCCTTCCCACTATGAAGCCCTTGGCCAATTCCATGAACGAGTCTGATTGTTGATCCGACCACTTCCCTGTACCTGTTGTAACCACAAGAGGCATCTTTCTCTGGCATATAAAGTAACGGTAATGATTAAAAAACAACTAATGCGTACTGTCTTGCCAACCAAGAGTGACAGTCACGTAATCTTTTGTTAAAATTGTTCAGTAAAACATTAACTTGTACACCCCACTTGCGCTAACGCTGCGGATAGGTTTAATACACAAGTGATCTATCGATCATAGAACCCTGATAACTTTGTAAACAAAACATGACGTCACTGTCACTCTTGGCTGACAGGACAGTATGCCTGTGTATCAGTCCTTAGAGAAAAAGCATCAGACACCCTATACATTACAAAAAACAAAATAAACATTTGTAAGTTGGAACCTCCTTTAAAACGTTCGAGATTTTGAATCCGCCACCATGCAGCAAAACTTCTCTTTGGCCGTATGTATGTGAACATCGTCTGTTTTTATCCACACACGCATATACAAATAAAGGGTCAATAGTGACCCTACTTGTGTGTAATTTAATGGCTCACTTTGGATAAACAATTTACCCCTAGAAACATAGATTCAATGCTTCTGAACTAGTTTTAAACTATTGTCTCGATATCGTCAAATGTTGATGGGACTTGCAATTATACTCCTCAAACTAATTGAAGGACCAGTACTACTAATTATAATATTGATGCATTTTGTGTAGAACGTATTTTGAAAATCCGTTTTACAACCTAGTCTAAATTTTGAGGACATCTTTGAGGCCTTACTGCGAAGTGAAACAGCGAGAAAAAATGGTGGAAAATGTTACTGACATGAATTTTGTGTCTTTACAAAACTTGATATAACTGTTTGGGAATGTTATTTTTGTGTCTGAAACATGGGCCACAGAACTGCATGAAATGAATAAATTATGCTTTTAGATGCTGATATCTATGTTTTCACATGATTTTCGTCGATACCACCCACCTCCTCATGTGAGAGAAAATAAACGTTTTAGCTGTGAAGTAATGGCCAGCCTATGTGTTCAGACAGCTTGTTTTGGCATTTGTCTGTGACAATTATCTTTTATTTTACAATATATCAGAGCATTGAGATAAATATCATTCTCAATCAAAATTTAATTCGAGTTAAGCTTTTGCTATCTCTATACTCATGCAACCTTTCAGCGTGAAGTTACTTTAAGGCGAAATTGGACAAACAGTGTGTCAATAGTACAGTAGTATGGTACTCTTTAACATGTGCCCAATTTCTAGGGGTCGCTGGTTCAAGACTCGCCGAAGACACTATGTCATTGAGCAAGACAATTTATCCTCTACTTAATACTGGTCCTATCTAGGAAATTTACTTCTACCTAGGACTTAAATCATCAAATCAATCAATCAACCAATCAATCAATCAATCAATCAATCAATCAATCAATCAAATAATGACTTAAAAAATAAAACTTGTATCGTATTTATCGATTTTTTTGCGACATTGAAATTATTATGATGAAATTATTCTAGCTTTTAAAATTAAAACGTAGCTTTCTGCGATAGAAATAAGAAGAAACAGAGATTCTTATGAGATGGGAGAACTGCCTTTCTTTTTTTAATCTTTATTGTCTATCCAACTGAGTGTTTTTGTCACATGCCATAGACATGGCGAAAAGACATCCCAGATAGCAAGGATACGTTGGGCCCACGTTGGTAGTCTGTGGAAATGTGGGTGTCGACATGCCAACGTTGGACCAACGTTGAACCGATGCACTAATGTCAACTATTTCCCTCACAAGATTTATTAAACAACGATGGAATATGGCAAAAATCCTCTATATCTATATTTTGAATAAAGTTTTTCACTATCAGACACATGCTACCGAAAGTTAACAACAACAAAACAGATTTTATATTTTTTGCTACAAGCTTGACCTGGCCATTGCTAACTTTTAACCTCATGCTTGTTTTCACACACTTTAATAGTCATAACACCTAATAACGACATATAAAGGTACATAGGGCATACCCCAGCCAGTTTGCGATGAGAATGATATAAAACATTGGCAACGGCTGGAAATTAGGTGCCCCATTAGTGAAAGAAGGCCAGCCAGTCATCAAGGTTTACAAACAATGAAGATAAGGGTTAATCATTTTAAATGATCGCGAACTTTTATAATAGATGGTTAGACAATTTTTCACTGTACTGTACTTAAACAATTGAAGCGTGGCTTAAATTAAACATGCACTTAGATAGCAGATATCTTGGACTTTTAAACGCATGCGTATTGAAATATGTTGATATTTTATTGAATGTTAGAAATGGGATACCTTCATTTTTAGTATATATAAACAATAGCCGTATCCCTATACTTTTCAGTCTTTACTGGCTGCACGATTATAATATGACTTCTGAATAATTTCCGTGTCAGAGACAAATGGTAAATGTGATAATCTTGACAGAAATTGTTATTTGCTATCATCTGAGAAGGAGATATGAAGATATGGAAGAGTTATCAGAAATATATTCATTTATCACCCTGTAAAAAATTAGATTCACTAGGCCAAAACATGCAATTAAGACCGTAAACCGGACCAAGCAAGCAGGCTGTCAAAACTGTTTTCAAGTCAACTTTCGGGAGTAGGATACAGATCACAATTTTGCAAAATTTGAATTGTATAATGAAATCATATAACGCTTCCCAATATTAGAATTATCATGATATAAATGAGCTGGGAATTAATATGTGCTGTAATGATTCATTAACCATTTTGGACCGCACATTCTCCCTAATAACGCTGTATTGAACATTATTTTGTATTACCACCTTTGCCGTCATGTATATATTATTTCCTTAGATGTCATGTACATGACTTGCGAGAATATACGTTTTTGTCTGTCTGCCTTTCTGTCAGTAAGAGTGAAACTGCACTGTATTCGAAGAAGCTGTTCCAATGCGTGCAAAAATATAAGCTGTTGAATAGAAAAAAAATGTCCTATAATTTTAACTTATGTTTCAAAGACCACAGATCAGTCAACTAAACAAATGGCACAAACAAATCACTATTTGTTCAGTGAATTCAAAATGTTGAAATATTGATTGATGGTGATAGTGTCATTTTTTTATATTTTATCCTTGTCTTATCTTGACATTGAATCTCGTTTTTTTTGAAAGTTCAAAGCAACATTTGGATCTAGTCTAGTACAGTTATGAGATTACATTTTTTTTGTCTTTCGTAACGCCATTCATTTTTCATACGCATGGCCAGCATTCATAAGAAACGTTAGATGTCTAGTAGTTTTTGCTAAGATCTTAAAACGAGGTTGCTGCCGATAGATATCCTCAGTAAATTAGTTCTAGTTTCTCTAAGGAGCCGGTATGGTATAGTGGATAAGTCTATCGCCTCGTACCCATGGGTCCCGAGTTCGACCACCGGTTTCACCAGTCTGTAGGGTCAAACTTTATGCTGTGGCTCTGTCTTCTGAGACACTTTAATTCAGAACCACTGTCGGTTGAGCCTTCGGATGCGCCAAGATAAGTGACCACAAACTCTTAAACCCACCCGACTCAGTACTTGTTATTGCAATGGAACAGCCACAAAAAGGATACCTTGGTTTTGGCGACCATTTTGGAGCGTCTCGAGGCAATGTGGTAGACATTGATAAAACCACGAAATAACTTATTTCATAGATCTCCAAGAAACATTGATTTTGGCATCCAATGGGAGTGGGGAGACGCTCCAATTGGACACCAAAACAAATGAATGCATGGAAATAATCAGAAAAGTTATGCACTGTATCATGGCCGACTTTACTCGGAAATTTCCATAATGCAACTTAGCTTTCTTGAGCCTAACACAGTGTGTCAAGGTTTAATGTGATAATGGCATGAAAACAATTTACATCGATTGCATGGCCTCATATCCTGAAAGTCTTGTAGCAATATATAACATTCTGTAAAGTCGCACTTAGTAATTAAATTTGTTGAAGAAGGGACTAGTAAATGCATTTGAAGAAACTCTAATAATATTTGACGTCTTGGATTTGTTTCGCAATATCCGATACGTCCATTTATTTTCGAAGGGAAATTAAATTAAGTTTGATGTTGCAGCTTTATTACGTAAGGCGGTGATTAACAGCAGTGAGTGAGCATGCCTTGGCATTTGAGCCTTGCCATAAAACCAACAAAATGAGTGTGCACAATGCGAAGACTCAGATCAGACTGGGCGATGCCCAGTCTGATCAGAGGCTTCACTGTGCATTCAGTTGGTACTAAGGACACAAGCTTTCTTCGTGTAGACAGCAACGCCTCTGATTAGACTGAGCTAATGCCTAGGCTGACCCGAGTTTTCCCGTGATGCACAGTCACATTTCTGCTGTTTCGCGGTTCATTTCATTCCAGCAAGGTTTAACCATTGGAGAGCTAGAGCCAAATTATTTAGACGGAGAAAGCATGTGCAACAAATAGTCCCAGGTCAGCATGCTCCTATCTAGAGTGGTGATCTCAGACGATTGACATGAAATATGAAGTATTGTTTTCAGAATTTAAACCAAGTCTACTGCTATGTGACAAAATACATCCTGTGCTAGGAGACTGAAAATCGGTTCATCGTCGAGAATAGCTAAATGCTTAAATTGTGTACAATGCAATTATTTCGCGTCAGAGACTAATGGCTAAGACAGCGATTTTGACAGAAATGACTAGGATTTCTAGATGAGAAATCTAGCTGAAAGAACAAGATTATTAACATTACACTCCATCACTCTGAACAGAAGCTAGCAACGACCAACAAACCCAGGAAATTGTCTCTGAAAATCGACAAACTATTATTTGTATATGTATAAGCCTGGCATCACAGGGGCTTGAATTATGTTTTTTAAGTTTTTTAGGAAAGCGTAATACTTGCGTTGAAACGACAACATCCCGACGATTTAAGGATGTGAAAAATGTTCAAATCGAGAAAAAGGAAAATGTCTTGGTTTTTATGATTTAGTTTGGTAAATAAATAATTTATTTTCTGATCTGTTATTTTTTTTTTAAATATTTGGATTGAACTGAAGTCAATGTCACTTATCATCAGAACAAAGTTACACACATTCATAAATTAAAGCACCTTTATGGAACATATGCTAATGATGCAGACCCAGATCAGACACCGCGTAATGCGGTGTCTGATCAGGATCTTAACTGTTTGCAAACAGAACGTTCTATTAAAATTTGAAATAAAGTGAAAAATACCACCAAATACTCTTTAATTTGAAATGAGCTCGTCCAACTGATTAGGGTTGGAGAGTCCATTCGACTTAAATGGGTTAATGTAGGAGAAGAGTATCAGAGCAACATTATGCTTCTTGTGAGATGTTACTGCTCATCTCATGGATGCGTCGTGAAGAAACGGACGAACGTGCACATTTCAGAATCAATCTTAAAGTTCAAATTTAAGTAAAGGTGCAAAGATCAGGAATCGATACAATCAAGCACCTACTGACCCAGGATATTAATGGGATAGTGACAACACAGTAATACACCACAATTGAGAACCAAGAGGTCAGCCCTTTCCCAGCAGGTGACCACAAGGCACAAATAAACAGACGCGCACAAAGGCATAACAAACACAAGACAGAATAAAACATAAAAGATCCACAAAAGAAGTACCGCCTTGGAACGGCCAGTAAAATATTTTACTGGAGGGCTTAAACCGGTCCTCACCCTTAATTCAGATAAAATCAAGACACATAGACAGATATTTGGTTTGCATAAAATACCCCTTACTTATCAATGCATCATCTCCCAAAGCATATACATCAAGATATAAAAAGTAGATAAAGCAAAGATAAGGATTCAACAGTAAATAAAACTGAATACCAGAGCAAAAGAAATCCAACAGGTAAACCCCGAAGGGCCCGGCAAACAGCCAAAGCATCAGGTCCCTACCATCTCATCAATAGATAAGTCTTTAAGTCGGAACCGTCATAGAGTCTGTAGTCCTACCCACCGGCGTGCAATTAAAGAGGAAAGCAAAATTGTCAACCGTGATTGGGTTGGCCACCAAGCATGCAGTATGTTGCAATACATTAATGTTACAGCCAATCCTTTTATAATGGGAAATTATTTTAATGAACTGCACTGAAAAATTATTAGAGCCGACAATCTTCTTCAATTTATACACCAAGTCACCATAGAATTCAGGTTCCGAAAGTCCTTGGCGCAAGAGAGATTTAAGTCCAACTTGAAATTTAGATATCAAATCATAGTATCGTCTATAAAATTTAGAAAAGGTTTTGTGAAGTTTATGATACCGATAGCCTTATTTAAGAAGTTTCTGAGTTAAAAATTTATTTCGAGTGTTTAAGTCAGTAACATAGCTAGATGCTCTAGTAAAACGAATGAGTTGAGAGATATAGACTCCATAGGATGTAGAGCGAGGAACATCACCATCTAAAAATGGGAAATTGGCAATTTCAAAATCAAAGTAGTCACGTTTATCATAACTTTTAGTAGAAACAATATCATTAGAAATTGACAAATGTAAGTTTAAAATGTGGCCTCTTTATCAGAGGTATTGGCTTTATTAAGTTGGAACTCTGAAGGGTATATTTGACTTACCATATTGTCAAAATAAACATTATTAATGTTTAAAACATCGTGCAAACACCTGGTTGTAGTGTTAAATGCATCAATTTAACATCAGCCTGTTAACATCAGAAAGAGACATCATAAAGTCCCTCTCATAACAAAACAGGAATAAACTGGCAACCAGGGGAGCACATTTAGTGCCCATAGGAATCCCGACTACTTGTCTATACAGCTTGGTGCCAAATCGAATAAAAGTGTTGTCCAACAAAAAGGTCAGCACTTCGCACACATTTTGACATGACCATGCATGATATTTTTTAGATTTTTCCGAAGTAAAAAATGCATTTCTGTCATTACATGCAAGGTAAGGAGAGCCTTCTCTCTGGAAAGTTCTTTCAATTAGTTTATCTTTAATTAAATTATGAGGTAAAGTAGTGTAAAGAGTAGAAAAATCATAAGTAGACAAACAGGTCGCATTGAAATCTCTAGCTTTAAGTTTATCTAAAATTTCACCTGAATTTTTGATAGGCCAAAATAGGTTTTTACCAGATCTCTCATATACCTTTTCACAGTACTTGATTTCATGCTTGTTAACTGCTGTAAGACACGAGATTAACAATTTAGACAGTTCTGCTGTCGTACAGGAACTAGAATAAGCAATAAACCTTGCTTTATTGTGTTTTTTTATGAATTTAGGTAACCAGTACAACGTAGAGACTTTGACTTGGTTTTCTTTAGCTTTGACACCGAAATGTAGAGCTGTATGACAACCATGCCCATCGACAATCACCCTCTCACTCAAAGAAGGTTGCAGTTTATAGGCAATTGTGTCAACAAGCTCACGCTTAAGAGTATTAATATAATACAATCATCAAGCAACTACAACATTGTTAGCAGTTTTATCTGCTGGAACCAAAACATAGTTCATATGAAAATCCTGGATACCTCGTTTAAGATGACGAAAAGAAGATATAGGTTTAGGGGGTAAAAGATGTGTATTACGAGAGTAAAATGAAGTACGAGTATCAATAATTTTAAAAACGTCAGTCTTCCATTCCTTCAAGGCATCAGGTTCAACATTTTCCTGTTTGCACCAACGATTACTAAATTCATTTAAAGAAGCAGAGATCTTTCTACGACATTTATGGAAATCAATATTAAAGGGAAATCTATATTTATGACCTTTAGAAATAATATTGCGAACTCTAGCGTCAGGAATGAAATTTAGATTACCTGTAATCACATGCCCTGCAGAGGGATACAAATAATTAGAATTTTGACAATTTCAGAATTCAGGAGTATATATCAGTTACAATTATATTAAAGTTAAATATAGTAGACCTAATTGGTTTGTTATATTTATAAGGATAGGGATTTCAGAGTTATTCAGAATAATTTGGAATAGATGAAATAACTAAATTATCCTTAAAGATACTATGTTAATCAATAAACTCCGTACCTTAGTTAATGAATGGAATTTTGATAAAATGTCCTTTACAGTTGACCTAAGAATCGATATAAGGACTGAGGAAATGTTGAACATAACTACATGTAAGAAGTGCTGCTTTATATAATTTGTTTGCTTGATCGTAAAGTTTATTAGCCTCTAACTCTAAATTACGTAAAACTGAGATAGGCAAGGAAATTAAAAATGAAAAGAAGCCATACTGAACATGATTATTTTAAGCTATAGAAAGATCCTTTAGAGAAATAATTATGCGTTTTTTAGTACAAATTTTGCGCTTAATGTTGTCATTTTTTCGCTTACCATGAGATCTATTTTTACGTTTTTACATTCAAAAAAAAAAAAAAAAAAAAAAAAAAAAAAAAAAAAAAACTCATCAAAATCTGGCATTTCAGAAATTTTACCTTCATGACATACATTATCAGGAAGAGGTGATTGCAAAAATTTAATTCGTTTGAGTTCAGTTTCATGTCTCTTTATATTTTTTAATCTAGTTGATGAATATGGATCATATATATTTTTTTCAACCTGCTGAATTACAATTTTACTAGGTGAATGACCATTATTTTTAAAATGGCGATAAATGAATTGTGTCAAATTTTACGAAAGTGCTCTCGAACGCTAGTCTTATGGGATCGACCAGTTTGTCCAACATATTGCATTCTACAATTAATTTCAGTTCAAGTTATAACAAAAATAAGATTAGATGAAGTTTAATCCATATCATTATTATTGATTATGGAAAATTGCCTACCATTTACAGATGATGTAATGGTAGTTTTGAATAAATGTGTGCAACAGACACGCCTCTTCAAGACAAGAAAATTCAAATTCATTTCACATTGGCCCTGTTGCTCTTTCGTAGTCTAATGTATTTGCAGTACCAAGGGGAACGAACGTTTGTTTAAATGGTCCTTGTCACATGACCAAAATGGCGCCACGTCCATATATGTTGAACACCCTTTAAAAGCTTCTCCTCCAGAGCCAAAAAGCCAGGGGGCTGATGATCTTTCACCTCAGCACGTAGCATCTGGGATGTGTCGCCTACCAAGTTTGTTTAAATTCTATTCATAGGTTGATCTTGCCCTATGTTGACTCAAGGTCAAATGTAATTAATAATGTATTAAAATGGGAAAACTGTTTCGAAAACTGTTGAAGACAAAGTAACTATATTTACTAGACATGTTTAATTTACCAGGTCGCTCATACTTGATTGCTTTTAATATGTTCAAACATATTATTCTCCGCAACCACTTTCCCAATTAAACTCAAATTTCATATTACCACATCATTAGTGTGGAGGTTTATACAAACGGTCCTTGTCACAAGACCATGACATTGTGCCTTTGTAACTAGTAATGGGGGATGTGGGTCCTACCATTGCCAATGTGGATATTAGATTGACATTGACCTATTTTTTCAAACGTGATTCCTGATGCCTTTAGATGGAAAAGATCCTGAAAAGTTGATTTTTTAATGACGGTTGGAGCACATGTCATAATACTAACTAGATATGTTTTAACCAAATATGACAATGACTATAAATATATATCAAAAGTCATGGTTGACCGTTGCCAAGGTCGCTCATATTTGACTGTCATCAATATAATTGAGCCAAGATCTGACAGAAGGGACCTTCTGGCAATAAAAGTCAAAAGTGAGATATTTACAGAGAATGAAAGACCTAGCTGTTGTGAACAATTGCAGAAAATTTGAGGAGATTTTCTTTACAAATAACAAAGGTATGAGCGTTTGAACTCGTATAGATGATGCGTTTTAAACATGACGTCACTTAACGTTGTTAATGACGTTCTGATGTCAACGTCATTGTGTTAACATATGATGCTTTAACAAAGACGCTAGGAGCAATATTTCAAGAATGCTCCATGTTTCTGTAAATGTGATGTGTATGCAACTGCATAGACTGCACAAATAGCCAACATACGCACATCCCATGTTAACAAAAGCATTTTAAATGAGGTACCCTGTTTTAAAGGAAGTGTGTAGTCCATATGCACAGGTGTTGCCATGGCAACATACATTATAACTATCACTTAATTTTATCAGAACTATTTGCACCTTTGATTGTATTACATGTAGGAAGCAATTTGACTCTATTGTAAGAACATGCAAAATCTTGAAAATTTAGACGTTTTTGAAATTTTGATTACACAAACATGCTCAAATGCCCTAAGGACCCTTTTGTCAGATCCGCGCCCATTATACATATGTAAACATATTTCATTGAGAAACCATAGGGGCAACTGAATTCAAATTTCACATAATCTCATATATTTAATGAGTTGGTTCACAGGAATTTAGCATAGAAGAGTTATCCACTATCTTAATTCTAAGGAGAGATGTACCCGAAACCAGAAGGTAAACACATGGATTTTCATTGATGAACTGATAGATACTTAAGTTTGACTAGCTCTCCAGGTTAAAATAATCTAAAGTTTAACATAACTATTACCAAAGCAACTTTGATGTCGAGCCAAATAAATTATATAATTTACACCTATCTATTTCAGTACAATTATATTATTAAAAAAAAGTACGCCATATTTGAGCCAGCATTTGAAATTTTGGTATTATCGTATAGTCGAGCAACAAACGCCCAGGCAAGCCTGTGCCAATGTGCAGACTAGCCAGAGTCTTCGCTGCTCGCATACACAACATATGGATGTAGATAAAGGCTTAAACCAAAGTGTGCTTCAATGTCCCTCACTTAAGTAATATAATTGGGAAAACTAACCCAGTTCCTTCAAAAATGGTTCCAATATCTGCTCTGTGAGGTAAGTTGTCACCATTGATACAGTATATACCATCACTATTTTAGTCATGAAATCATCGTCTGCTGCATATATTTAAGTTCACATCAGACTAGATTTTATCAGGGAAGCAAACAATTTGAGGTCTGATCTAGATCCATATTTTTTTGCAATACGTGTATAGGCTACTTCAGAACATAAACAGACGAGAGGGCAGACGAAAAAAGTCGTGACTGTCGGGCTTAGGGTTAACACACTGGTCAATGTAAACGCACTGGTAGTTGCTACAACGAGCTGGTGGTTGCATTTATCAGCACAGGTGGTGGTGTAAAAGGTAAAAAATCTATACCTGTTATTTATTTATAAACTTGCATTTATTTTATTTGTGATGACACCTGGCGCACAGACCACCGGTAACATTGCAGTTTATGGCTCTGTCAAACAATTAGTGTTTTAATTCATGGTTTGGACTGCAAATCAAACAAAGTTCTGGAGTTTTACAGGTGCTTTTTTTCTAGTGTTACAGGTGCTTTTTTTAGTGTTACTTCCTAAATTCAGGGGAATATGCATGTCTAAGCACAGCTTGCATCATATTTACATGTAATAACATTAAAAAAAAAACGATTACCACTTTGTATCCTTTTTCTTGGTAAACTAGCTAATGTTTTATTGAGGAATTTTATTACAACGCACTGGGAGCATTTTTGACGCATTGATACAACGCACTGATGGTTGCATAGATGTGCCATGGTTGCTGGTGCAGCCTCACCACAGCATTCACTGTTCTTATAAACGGTACATAAATCGTTATTTGAGCCAGCACATGATATTTCAGTTCCAGGAAGAAGACTTAGATGAGCCTGTGAAAATGTACAGACTCGACAGAGCCTTCTCTGCATAGAAAAAATAGAGAGTAGTAATTGATTTTGGATGTTCTTTCATGGGACGATGATAATATAGCTGCAGCTGTGCTTAGACATGCAGAATTTCCTGAAGTTAGGCAGTCACAATAGAAAAAAGCACCTGTCACTGTCAAACTCCACAACTGTGTTGGATTTGTCGGTCAAACCATGAATTAAAACGCCAGTTGCATGGCAGAGCCATAAGCTGCAATGTTTCTGACGGTTTGTGCGCATTGGGTCATTAAAAGTAAATTAAATGCAAGCTTATTAAGAAATCATACAGTCAATAGGCATAGATTTTGTGGCTTTTGTACACTGATGAAGGCTCAAGCGTGACTCTGCAAATATGCAGCCTCACCAGAGACGCTCCAGAGCCAGCCCTGTTCGCACTTTGAGAGTGTTTCCACCTATTTTTCAGATTGGCCCCAACACTTAATTTAATGAGATTGTTTTTCCGTTATGATACATTACAATACTTAAGAAGCCTCCATGCGAGCTAAAAAAATTTTGTGCTTCAACAACAGCAGAATCTAGGGCGAAGATTTGGTACCAGTAAAATGCAATTTTAGCAACCCAGAGATATAGGCTGCTGTCTGTTCTAAGGCGGTGATTTTGTTGATGTTGATTCGTTGTTGATTGTTACTCCCATTACAGGATTCTGTAGTTGTTCTATATTTTGTTACTTTATGTCCGTTCTTGTTTTGCGATCATCTTGATGGGGAAGAGAGAGAGAGCTGGCTGCTTTGCTTAGTTTGTCTTCTTGGTGTCTCGTGATTGTTGTGTGGCTATTCCTCTCAGTGCAATGGGTTTGTCTGCAGTTTGTTATTTTGATACTCACTTACTATTTATGGGTGTCATTCATGCGAACAGCGATGGCTTCGGCGAGTCTGCGCATTTGCTTGGTCTAGATCTGAGCCTTCGTCACAATTCAAAATTCTCATGTGGTGACTCAAATGGCGATTGAATGCCATTTTGTGCGAGCAGCGAAGGATCTGGCGAGTCTGCACATTTGCACAGGCTTACCTTAGCCTTCGTCACTGTACAAAATCTCTTGTGCTGTCTTAAATGGCGATTTGTGTGCTATTCACGCCAGCAGCGAATACTCTGGTGAGTCTGCACATTTGCGCAGGCAGTCACTGGACAATGTAATAAATATCAAGATCTCTTGTGCTGGCAGCAAAGGTTCTTGGGAGTCTGCACGTTTGCACAGGCTCGCGCGAGCCTTCTTCACAGTATCGAAATATCATCTGCTGGTTGAAATGGCGATTTTTGTCACGTTTATGTGAACAGCGAATGATGTGGCGAGTCTGCACCAGCAACCATAGGACTTCTGTGCAACCATCAGTGCGTTGTATCAATGCTTTAAAAAATGCTCCCAGTGCGTTGCAATAAAATTCCTCAATAAAACATTTTCTAGTTACCAAGAAAAGAATACAAAGTAGTAATCGTTTTTTTTGATGTTATTTCATGGGAATATGACAACAGCTGCGCTTAGACATGCAGATTTCCCTAAATTTAGGCAGTTACACTAGAAAAAAGCACCTGTCATGGCAAAACTCCAGAACTTTGTTGGATTTGCAGTCCAAACCATGAATTAAATCACCAATTATTTGACAGAGCCATAAACTGCAATGTTACCGGTGGTTTGTGCGCAAGGTGTGATCACAAATAAAATAATTGCAAGTTTATAAATAAATAATAAAGTCAACAGGTATAGATTTTTTTACCTATTACGCCACCGCCTGTGCTGAAAAATGCAACCGCCAGCTCGTTGTAGCAACCACCGGTGCGTTTACATTGACCAGTGTGGTTAAAGGGCGGGCTGAATCAGCTGAACTTGTTGAGGTGATGTAACAATCCTCAAGCACGCGCATTCTTTTTAGTTCTTCAATTGGAATAATATTGAATGCTGCAAGACGAGTAACCTATAAAGCAAGATTGATGGTTTTAATAAAAAAGGTTTTCATTATAAACGCTATTGAACTTAACCTTTGTGATATTAAACAAAATAAACGATAGGTTCTAAGACATGTGCATCCGGACCAGTCTAACTTCAGCTCATGAAGTTTGCAATTCGGGTAATATTTAAAGACTCACAATGGGGAATTTATTTGTTGGAATCTGAAACAGAGACTTTATTATTTATTCAGCAGGACAATACACTGTTCAAAATATGTATCAAGTCCATGTACATGTTCATTGGTAATTTATAGATTTTCACATGTAGTACTGTCGTGCCAACCAAAAGTGACAGTGAAAAAATATTTTGTTTACAATTGTTAAGTAACTTAGAAACAAAACATATTGTCACTGTCACTCTTGGCTGGCAGGACAGTAGTTTAATCATTAATATTATTGACTTGAAACCTGCAAACTTTGTCAAACAGTGGAGTAGAGCACCAGATGAAAAATTGGCAAAATGCCAAGATAAAAACGAACTTGAACAGCAGATAAAACAATAGTTTTGAAGCCCGGTGTGGTGCCCCCTTTAAATGTACATGCATAATGGAATATCCAAGCTATATAATACCAAATGATATGAGCCAGTGCATGAGATTTCCAACAATGTGGTATGTGCGACCAGCAAAGCCTCAGATCAGCCTGCGCATTCGCGCAGACTGATCAGAGCCTTTGCTAGTCGTTTGAATATTCGATGACTGTTAAGCTAAACTGAAGACTGAACTCCATATGGAATTTCTAAGCTTAAATGGAGGCTGCACAAGCTGGTCTGAGTCTACACTTGGCAAAATGCCACATTGTTGGAAATCACATGTCACGGCTCATATGGAAGAATGCACCAATCAAGAAGGGGTTAGACTTACGAAGACTGACTTAGAACTTTATTTTAACACAGATAATTGGATTTGATTTTATACTTTTATAAATGGGCGACTTTGCAGCCATAATGTCTGTTAAAAGACAAAATCAAGTTTGATGCAATACTGTCACGATTTGGAAATCAGTTCAAATTTTATGCCTAGATCGCATGTTATAATATCGTTATACTGAAAATTTACTCAGTGTTAGTTGTTTTGTATTATCATTAAGGCTAAAATACATTTGCTGTTTGATATGATTCTAAGTTTGAATGTTGCATGACTTTGATTTAAAAAAAGGGGGAAAAAGACCCACACGAAAAATAGTTTTGTCTTGTAATACCATGACCGATCTCAATCCAAGCTATTGAGCTATTCAGAATCAGATGGGGTAGGCTGAGACATGTCAAGTATGAAATGAGCCGTGACATGTGTTTTCCAACAATTTGACATTTTGACAAGTGTAGACTCAGATGAGCCTGTGCAGCCTCCTTTTAAGCCTAGAAACTGCAAATGGTGTTCAGTCAGTAGCTTAACAGTCATAGAATATTCAAGCGACAAGCAAAGGCTCTGATCAGACTGCGCACATGCGCAGGCTGATCTGAGGCTTTGCTGGTCGCACATACCACATTGTTGGAAATCTCATGCACTGGCTCAAATTATTGTCTGTTTTTCTATCCCTTGCCTCATCTAAATCTAGATCATAATTCTTCAGCAATTTGGTTGCATAGAAGAACTGACTAGCTTTCTGAATACTGATCAAAGTTCAATGTTTTTCATTTTAAATCTTATCTATAGACAAGATTAGCAATTTTCCGGCTACCTGATCTTATTTGAGGTTTGATCAATTATTTATCAAACAGACCCACCAATGTCAATATAATTTTGACAGAATTGTCGTTAGATACTTGCAAGGTTTTTTTTGTATACAAATTAAAATTACGGAAACATAGGCTGAGATGATAGATTTATTCAATGACTTCTCCGACGTCGCGATATCTGTGCAACATTAAGTAAATGTCTGGTCCTGTAACATCAAGCAACACTCGACGACTGCATGAAGAGAAGGTTTCACCAATTGTTATATTAAGAGAAGATCTAAATGAGTGATGGATTCATAGAAGATCTATACAGCTGCCGAATGCAGAGAAGATATCATCATTTGCTATATTCAGAGAAGACAATTGCAGTGGCTAAATGTATTTGAGAGCTATATACTTGCTAAAATCAGAGAGTATCTTCATATTTGCTGAATTCAATAGCTGAATTACGATATCTAATTAATCGCTAAATTAACAGAAAATTAACGATTGTTGAGTCGTTCAACACAGCTATAAGATTCAGAGAAGATATATGAGCCGCAACATGAGATTTCCAACAATGTGGTATGTGCGACCAGCAAAGTCTCAGATCAGCACCTGCGCATACACGCATTCTGATCATAGCCTTTGCTAGTCGCTTGAATATTCTATGACTGTTAAGCTACTGACCGAACAACATTTAGAGTTTCTAAGCTTTAAAGGAGTGTAACGTAGTAGTTGATTCTAATCTTCAAGTTCGCGTTGTGTTTTCAAAGTCTCTTTAGTATTCAAGTCTTATAAATTTCAGCAGCAACTTTCACAAATTTATAATTTTATTAAATCTTCTATAGTCCAACTTAAATACTTCTAGAAACTTACTATAGCCCAAAGTTCCGAAATCTTCCTAAAATCTAACCTAAATCTTTACCAAAGTATATCCAAAGTCTTAAGGTCTGACACTGAGTTTCATCTTATGTACCATGAAGTCACGCGATAGAAGCTGACCACATCGCCACCTAATGACATCATCACTAACCAATCATATTTCAAGTTTACTATAAAGCGCCCTCTACATGGGGTAGCTCCATTTATTTACTGAACAAAAGTGAAAACGCTACACCTGAGTTGTTTGACATCTATATACAAAATAGTGCAAATCAAGAATGCAAATGAAAGTGTATCTTAATGTTCAAATACTGGATAATGCATAGCAGTAACAGTTTTACAGATGTTGTCAGGAGGAAACACATAAAAACCATTTAAATATGACAGGGGTCCAAAATTTCAGGTTGCCAATTTGAACAGAAATCTCACACAATTTAGGCCTTCATAAATCCGCTACCTACGAGATCCGACTGCATTAAATAGTAGTCTATACATGTGACAACCAGAAATGTGAAGGACTTATCTCAAGTGTGTTTTGATCGTTTAGTTTGAAATTTTAACACTGAAATCTCCATAGGAAAATCAATGTGTTGTTGCATCTTAGTATGAGAACATTACTAGTCGAGAAATGGTAGAAACAATGTGCTGAGAAGTCTACCTGATTTGACAAAAGAAAATTATCGAAAATCGTGATAAATCGAAGATTACCAAACATTTAATATTCCATATTTGTTTTTGTCAAAGGGAGACAATTTTCATTTTTTTTTTTACAAATTTGATAAATTAAAAATTGATTTCTGAGCTTGTTTCTAGTGATTATTCAGTTTTCTTGTATTTTTATGCAACACAATTATGACCAATTTTGATAGGCATAACAATTTAAATTTGCGCATGCGCAATAGCAACATTTAGTGAATAAAGCTTTAAACACTTAAAGGAGCATAACTCAGACATCAAACGAGACAAATTGGTGGAGTTTAGACGAATCATTTGCTGGATGTCTAGGAAACATTATTAAGCTTTAGTAAATACTTTTTGCCCAATACTTTCTCACAAAATATAGATAATTGTAGTGTAGCGTTTTCACTTTTGTTCAGTATATCAACCAATCAGAAGATACAAAAGTGACTCAAAGTCACATCATTTGCGCAATTTCCCAAAGGTCATATGACTAAATGTATTGCGCAATCCTGCCAATCAATGTCAGAATTGACATGATCTATTTATTTGGCTTATGTAATTTTACTAAACTAAGTAACATCCATCATCACGACCTCTAAAAAGTGTTAAAACATCCCATCAGACTAAACATGCCAATCACAGATGTCAACACTACACCTGGCCTCGAACATCTGTGTTTAATCTAAACCAAGCATCCACAAATATTGTAAATCCCCACAGGCAATTCACAATCATTGTGAACCCTCTCAGATGAAACCAGCTATTTTATAGGAGGCTGCAAAGGCTCGTCTGAATCTACGCTTGTCAAAATGCTACATTGTTGGAAATCACATGTCGCGGCTCATATTCTGGGAAGCTCCATACAGAGAGGACCAACACATTTGATAATAATGCAGAGATGCACTTTACACTTGCTATAGTCAGCAGAGATCAACACAGTTGTTTAATGCAAATAAGATCTTCAGAGAAGACCTTAACAGCTGCTGAATTCAAAGAATGTCTAAACAGCTACTTCCAAAGGCTTGGTGAATTAAGAGCGTATTTCTACAATTGCTGCATTCAGAAAACATTAAATTTATTGCTGCAATTCAGACAACATTAAATTCATTTCATTATGAATGAAATTTCGCATGATTATTGGCAATGAGTTGTAGAAGCCAGACACGAAATGTGTTTTTAAATTGTATAAAAATGACGAACTTATATCGCAAAACATTATGTTTGCTTGAGTATATTTCGACGACCCTGGGCAAACTCCCATACATGTACGAAACTATATCCGTAGTATCGCTATTTTCAACCACAAGGTATCACTGTTTCGCATTTTACTTATACCCCCACTTCTTTTAATTTGGTAGGACATATATGTTTTGGTCTGTCCGTGTGCCTATACTGTCATTTAGATACGTATATAATATTGTATAAAACTTTCAGCCTTGAAAAATGGCCAGCTTATAAGGGATGATGAGTGTGGGTTACATTATTATAGTTTGATTAAAGGGAAAATTCGCCAAATAATTGCGTTCAAAGACAGACAAACGAAAAATTTTGTTGCAATTTAGATAAAAATCAAGTTCAAGGCAAAATGAAACAAATAAGATTTGAAAGAATATTATCTACACATTATGATTATAATGACTTATATAGCATAAAAAGAATCACTATATACTACAAATGGCTTTGTTTTAAACTGAAATAAAGATGGTATGCATCTCATTACCATCTCATTATATATTCAAAATGGCGGCGCTAATGGGTTGTTATGAAAACATAATTTATCAAAAGTTTATCACATTTTTTTTTTATTTCTCAATGGATTTTATCATATTTGCAATACATTTTTGTCTGTTTAGACGCATTTACTTTTGATGATCATTTGAACGATAATCAAAACGTAAATGCGTCTTTAAACGATCATCAAACAGTAAACGCATCTGACAAGACAGTTTCGAAAATATACCCAGAGTAATAGAGCCAAATTTAAGGATTAAAGCTGCATAGTCTGTAACTTTTGATCTTCTAATTTTAAAAATAATGTTTGTTTTTTTCAAGAACACAGTAAAAATGCTCAAATTCAGGTAAACATTTTACCATTTTTGTAAATCTTAACAAGTTATCACTACCAAAACAACTGCATTTATGTTAAAATTCAACGGTCTATAATTATTGGAGGGACGCAAATAATTACCAACAAGAGAAAAATACACCTATTTGATAGGATAATTCACTTTTGCATGCAGTTTTCAGCTGTACTGAACATTTTTATTGTGAAAACATAGCTTAATTCTACTTTTACAAAGAAAATATTTTTTTTCGCAAAATGTTCATAGTTACAGAGTATGCAGCTTTAAGGAAGAGCATCACATTTGGTGTAGTCACATTGCTTCACCAACACCGTTTCTAGTTATTTTTTTCGCTATAACAGATATTGTGCACGCTGCGAATGCAATATTTCAATCAGGCATGCATAAACCAGAAACAGCTATCTAATTTGAACTTTCACAGGAGCCATACGATGCACTAATATACCTTTTGTCTTCTGATAGGACACTCTCTAAAAGTGCCCAGTAAGCTCAATACCCAGTAAGCATCCATCCATTTTATGGTGTTTTGCTGGTGGGCCGATAGTGGCCCGATGATGTATGCACAGTGATTATAGTGCACACCAAAGGGTCATCCAGTAAAAGGGGCATCCAGTTAAACATCCATAAGTGGGCCTCCATTGGCCAAACGGCGAAACGCCATTTTGTTGTGTTTCGCTGGTGGGCCGATAATGTACAAATGATATGCTAGACGAACTCACACAGTGATTTAAGTACACAAAAAAGGGCCGTGCAATCAGGCATGCATAAACCAGAAAAATCTATCTTTGAACGTTCACATGAGCCATACGATGCACTAATATACATTTTGTCTTCTGATAGCACATTTTCTAAAAGTGCTCAGTAAGCTTCTGGTATTTCTAAACACTTTACAGAACAAAACATTCTTTCAGAACTGCAACATGGGTTCCGGGAAAAGAGGTCCTGCGAGACACAACTCATTATGCTCGTTGATGAACACTCCAAAAGCATGCAATCCGGAAAACAAACAGACCTTATCCTCCTTGATTTTAGTAAGGCTTTCGACAAAGTTGCTCACGAAAAATTATTATTAAAACTTCACTTTTACGGCATAAGGGGGAACATTCTAAATTGGATAAAAGACTTTCTCGACAACAGAACGCAATCAGTAATACTAAATGGCACTAACTCCGATAATATTGCAGTGTCCTCAGGTGTCCCGCAGGGCTCGGTTCTCGGACCCATATTGTTTCTGGCCTACATAAATGACCTCCCGGAACAGGTTAGATCCAGAGTCCGGTTATTCGCAGACGACACAGCCATGTATCTTGCTCTTGATAAGCAAGCTGACTCAGAGATCCTACAGAAAGACCTAGAAATCCTAGAAAACTGGGAAAAGCTCTGGGACATGAGCTTTAATCCCTCCAAATGCCAGGTCATTCATGTGACCCGGCGCAAAACACCCCTACAAACAAAATATCATCTCCATGGCTGTGTACTTGAAAGTGTCCCATCTGCAAAATACTTAGGGGTCACTATATCAGAAGACCTCAAATGGTCCGAACACATCAACAACATCACCAAAAAGGCAAATCAAACACTAGGTTTCCTCAAGCGCAACATTCGGGTCCATAACAAGGACCTGAAATCGACAGCATACAAAACCCTTGTCCGCCCACAGCTAGAGTATGCCTCTACTGTGTGGTCCCCCCACACAGATCTAGACATAAATAAACTTGAGTCTGTACAACGTAGGGCCGCTAGATGGGTAACCCGTGATTACCAATACACATCTAGCGTGTCATCAATGCTTCAGGATCTCAACTGGCGCACCCTCGACCAACGACGTATAGATAGTCGACTGGTCCTTCTATACAAGGTCACATACGACCTAGTGGCCATTCCTGCTTCTGACTACCTGATCCGGAACACCCGCCCCTCTTCAAGAAATCACCCGATAGCGTACCGACAGATCACAACTCTAAAAGACTTCTACAAATTCACCTTCTTTCCTCGGACAATAATACATTGGAACGCCCTACCACACCACATACCCACCCTGCCTACCTTTGCACAGTTCAGTACAGCTGTTTGCCAGGTAGCCCACTCCACTCCCTAGATACCAGCATCTGTTTTATCTTTTAACTTTACTAACACTCTCTATCGCACTGTACAAACTCATTTCACCCACTTTTTTCTATGCTTTTATTCCATCTAACACCCTTTAGCTCCTGGTATATACCGGAACACCACCTTACGTCCTCCTCGGAGGTTTAGGTGTACAGGAAGATAGATAGAAGATAGCTCAATACCCAGAAAGCATTCTTAAGTGGGCCTCCTTTCAAATTGTGTTTCGCTGGTGGGCCGATCGTGGCCCGAGGCTAATGCTGGCGGGTTTTCGGGGGGGGGGGGGGCTCTGTGTTTGGTTATTGTTTTGGTATGCATTAATGTCTGTTCTAGTTATGCAATCATCTTGATGAGGAAGATATATATGTTTGCTTTACATTAATTGTCTTCCTGGTGAAATGTGGCTGTTGGTACGTTTTCAATATTTTGACCCAGGACCTGTATGATGGCATACTTGTGAGTAATGTTTGAAAACAGTTGATTTTGAAAAATACATGATCAGGCATGCATGGAAAGCGGTAATAAGTAACATTTTCATATAAGCTGACTGATAGATAACTAACTCACATGCCACCGTTTCCTTGAAATTATGTAGATAGCTTCTTTATTCCTCACAGATTTATCCAGTTATCTTATTTATGTTGAAACTTGTGATAAATTTAACAGCATCATCTCATAATAGCGTATATCTTGAATGATCGTGATTTCAAAATAGCTTTAAAAATATTGAAAACCAAGTAATAAAAATGGAGAATTTCAAAAACAGACATCCATAATAAACGCTTGTCTTATGGCTGTATACAGTAAACCCTCGAAAATTCGACCTCCGAATTTTCGAAATAATAAATTGGCGACGCATTAGATTCAGAGAATTGGACATATTCATGATCTATTTTGATAACTATCTATAACATATCTTTTGGGTGCGAAAAGAAACGTCTCCTTGAGACGGAGACGTTTCTTTACGCGACCAAAACTTATGTTTGATAGAAAACAACTGAGAATAATCAGTTTAGGGGGTTATATATTTTATGTCTCCTTCTCTATAATTCGAAATATTGATAATTCGAAACAGAACCTCAAGTCCCGAGGACTTCGAATTAACGAAATTTGACTGTATATTACTCATGATCTTGTAGATTTCTTGCCGTCGTAGTTTCCATTTATCCGAAAGTATAATAGCTATATTAACCCCTTGTAGACCAATAGGCTTTTCTGTAATGTTTGATACAGTTAAATAAGAATGGTCCATTGTATATATTGAGGGTAACAGGTTATAATTTAAAATAAAAAAATAAAAATATTGCACATGTATTTTAAATCTCTGAAGATTGATTATGTCTCTGCAAACAGTGTATACCCTAATGAAATGCCACGCTCTGCTGCATTTCATTCGGGCCTTCGATGTTCGCAAAAGTATCTGCTTGGTGGTTTCCAGTCTACAAAGAGATAAAATAGATTCTTATTTACGAAAATTTCAAACCTTACAGAAAGGTAGGCACTTCAGTTTCACACACAGCAATCTATTTTTTTCTGCCGATGTCATCATACAGTAAAACCTGTCTTTAGCGATCACTCAAAAATAGACAAAACAAAGGTCTTACAGACAGATTTTAGCTTATTGCAGGTCGAAAGTATTGCAGAATGCTCGGTCGAAGGTATTGCAGAATGCTCCAAAGGGAGCATTCTGCAATACTTTCGACCTGCAGTAAGCGATAATCGGCCTTGAAAACCAATTAGTGGTCTTCTTTTGAGGGGCTGCCTAGGACAGGTTTTACTGTAGCTTTTCACACTTTAATGATGTTTTTCTGTCTTATAGGTTAGAACATCTCTATTGGTTCCTGTCAGTCCTTTCAGCGGTGAGATGTTATAAGTCCTATCAAAAACTGATCCCTAACGGTGACCGTATACCTCACCCATGTGGTGATAGACAGATGTGGGGCGGAGTAGGCCACTATAGAGTCGGGGGAGGAGGAGCAAGAAACCAGTTTGGTGCAGATTTTACCGCTAACAATTTGGTAAGGCAAACATCATTGTATTTCTTTTCCATTTTTGTAAGTTCACTCTATTTTCAAATGATCGATTTTTTGCAGAGAAAAAAATACGACAAAATTCGGCGAACACCGCAAACTAAGCACATGTATATGTTATTTTGCGATGTTTTGGCGATTATAGTTTGTGCTTTCAACTGTGCATGCTCTTGGCGGCACGGTGTTGCGGAAATTGTAGTTCTGCCAAAATTTGCGAGCTTGGCCTTGACTCTTTGTAGACTGAGTGCCATTGCTTTTACCATCTGGTTAAAACGTATCTAACACTGTACCACTGAGCCACTGCGCTCCTTATCCCACGTATTTTGTCGGCCTAATTTGGATCTAAGCTATTTCTAAATGTTATCAGTAGACGACAAAATATGTCTCTTGCAGGCAAAACGATGATAACCCAGACTTCAGCGTGTTATAATCTCAGCATTGTATAATAATAAAATGAAACGCTGCTTGTCAGAAGTTGGTATTTGCAGCCGCCTGGTAATAAGTTTCATAAATGTGTCGATGAATATGTCGTATGTTGGCATCACTATTCTGATTTTCCGACCATCATCCGCTCCAAGTGAAACACGAGTGTAATGTTAATAGAACATGTTTCCTGTTGCGACATTCAGCCAGCTTTTCAGTGTACTGTTTTCTCATATAAGCCATTATGGAAAACAAGTTTAGCCCGCGAACCCCATAAATTAGGCAACTATATCGTATGTAGCTTGATCGAAGATTACATTTGTATAGAAGAAGTTTTGCCGCGGAATTTCCTAAACTACATGTACATGTTTATTACCAAAACAAAACCATGATACTGTTAAAATCCTTACAAAAGACAAGTTTAAGCATCAAATTGTTTCGTTTTATGTTTGGATTTTGTTTGCCCCTCTAAGTTGAATTTTTCAAATGTTAATTGTCAATTTACCTAAGATCACCGTACTGGATTTACCCTTTGCTGACTGGAACCCTTAACCCTTAAAGCGCCACCTATATTTTGCAGCAGACGACAATCTTAAATTTTGGCGCTTTTTCAAAAATAACGAATAAGGCATGAAATATCATACCTTATTTTTTCGAAAATTGCGGAAAGATGTCGCAGAATTTGTCGTCTGCTGCAGTTGTGATTGGCGCTTTAAGAGATAAAAGGGAACTTTTGCAAATGATACCAGGATATGCACTGTTTGATAAGGCAAAATCGGTCTTTAGATAAAGAGATACAACATTCTTTTGGAAATAATAAAATGCGATGCAAATGTATAATGCATCATCCTTACTCTTAGATGAATCAAACTTCATTAATGTACAAAGGGTTAAATCATAAATATGTATGTTAAGAATTACGTGATTGACGCTGTCAGATGATCAAACAACGGGACCTTTTCACCTGACATATTGTTATTTGATCAATAGATTCCTGATTGAGTTCCACTACATAGCGGAAGTACGAATCATAGATGTCATTCCACAGAACAGAAACATGACATCCTTTTTGTACGCGTGACCTGAGAAGAACCAGGCTATCCTGCCGATATTCACCATGTCTGTCTTCAGCAAAGAGCATTCGCAATCCCGGTGTCCCTACCAGCTGGGCGCAAGTCCTGTAAAACACGACATATTTTTTCTAATCACACTCAGTAAGCTCTGTTGCGTTGATCCAAAGTTGCTTATCCACTGACAGGATTCTACAATCACATTTACAAGTTCATCTAATTCATCTGAGTCCGTTCATTTCTACTTTGACCCAATGCAGGATAAAACTATCCAATGATTACCTTTGCGCCATGTGAGAACTCTGGACCCGAGGTTATAAAACTTTTTCATGCTCAACTCAGCAGAGCGTGAACTTTATTCTGCTCATAAATGTTAAAATGCCAACAGACTGCTCGGATGCAGAGGTCATATTTATTCTGCTAATACATGTTAAAATGCCAACAATTGTTGACATTTTAACATTCATTAGCAGGATAAATACACCATCTGAGTGTATTAATTAGGATACAAAATCGTTATTTTTCAGCCTTTTAGTTTTTAAAAGCAGTTGAAATTTCATGCTCAGATGAGTTGAGCATGAAAAAAGTTTTATAATCTCGGGACTCAGGTCAGGCTGGGAATTAGCTCAGACAAATCAGTCTTTGCTGCACACACAATTCTCACTGAGGCTTCATGGCAACATCAATGCTGACCAGACTGGGTGGATGCAGAGGTCATATCATTGGTTTTACAACGCACGTTCATGCAGTTAATTATGTGCTTCAATGTTCTGAAACATAGGTTGATGGTACGTTTCTGTTTCTTTCTGGATACCGGGAAACAGGTACATTTTGTTCTCTGGCAAACAGTGAAGACCGAGATGAAATATCGCAAGGCATTTGCTTTCAGATGAGTATCATATTCGAAGGCAGCTTAATTAAATTATGGAAATTATACACTAAAATTCGAATCTATAATTCATAAATATCAGCTGCAGTGCGTATTATCCACACATTGAACCAGCTTGTGTGGTGACATGATCTCTGAACTAAAAGATAAGAGACATTGAAAGAACTTCGAACTTTGACCGTATTCCAGATACAAGCTTACAAACAATCCACAATTTTTGCTCATACTTTTGATATTCTAAAAGTTGACTTTTGTCAGACATTAGTAAAAATATAAAAGCCATGTATTCGTGTTGGCAAAAATTGATGTTATTTATACTCTAGTATATCTGATAACATCTGAAATTTGGCAAACTCTGCCAGCTGGAATTTAAAAAACCTATTGAACTAAGATAGCACGCATAGATAGATTATATGTGCCAGCACACGAGATTTCGGAACTTATCGCATATGCATTCGGGAAAGTCCGTCACAATTCGAGAATCGAATCATGCCAGGGTAGAAATAATATAAGGAGCATTACGCGTAGTGACTATGTACCAAAAAGCTCCATTTTGTAAGTATCGAATATCAGTTTTGTAGCATGTGGGTTCAGCTCTTTTAAAATCGATAATTTTGATTATCCGAAAAGTTTAAACAGCAGAATAAATTAAGTATATGTATTTTCAATAAAATATCGCTATAGCGATATTTTATTGAAAAAACATAAACTTCATTTATAACCATTTGTTTTGCTGCAATCACACTTGTTATTGTGTCAACATGGTTTCTGTGACGTCAGCGTCACGTTATATAACGTCAGCGTCACATTATCAAGTAGATCCTCGATGTACATCCGTGATCTGGTTCCACTGAATTTCGCGGAATTGGCCAAGGCAGTTCCGATTGATCGCATATGCTCAAATGCTTCTAATTAACGCCCATGCTGACGTATACAACAAAACTAGAGGTCTAAATTTCTGGTCTGAGCATTAATCTACATCCATTCTTTGCGTTTGTGAGTAGCGAAGGCTCCGGCATATGCGCAGACTCGCCTTCACTGATGCGATAAGTACCAAAATCTCTTGCACTGGCCCATGTGCGTTTTTATTTTCAGTTTCATCTAATCGTATCATAACAAGATACTGAGTGCGAGGGAAAACTAGGTTATGACAGTCTGACTAGGATATCACATGCTCACCTATAAGCCAATATTTGTCGAATAGACAGGTGAACGGTCGATTGCTTGGGCAACAAAAGTAAACTCCACTTCATAATGAGTCAAACCGTTGGTTAGAATTCTTGATATTTTTTCCTGATTTTCATGAATAAATTCGTTACGTTGATAATTAGAAGAGTTTTAGATAGACTCATATATTCGTCTAGAAATAATAAGGATATCCCTATCACAGCATTAAAAAAATTCAACGTCGTGTCGACGTTGATACGGCGTTGTTCCGATGCTATGTGTTTGCTGGGGTTTTCCGAAGGATCCGTTCCCCCCAGAATATTTAGGATGCTAAATCGCACACATATAGTGTGATAGGTTAACTAACCTCGATCGACCGAAGACGAACAGAAACAACACTAAAGCAACTATTGAAAACATAAGTACCAGAATCATTATTTGTTTTCGAACAATCTGCAGCATATTTGACCCTAGCAGCATCTCCGTGAGAAATGAGCAATTAAACATAACTTGATAAATCAGCGAGCCGCACATTATTACATATCATACATTAGACTGGCCCCAGTCCTTAAAACAATTTTTCATCAATGTGTCATATCATATACTTGTAGCCAGTCTAACTCTGATGGCTCTGTTTTAAGGTCCTTAAAACAGAGCCATCAGAGTTAGACTGGCTACAAGTATATGATATGACACATTGATGAAAAATTGTTTGAATGACTGGAGCCAGTCTAATATCCTACATGAGCTAGCTCCTAAGATTTGGTCTTCTGGGTTTGTGACCAGGTGATGCTCAAACAGGATCAGAGTCCAGCCAGAAATCTTGGATGTAGCGTGTATGGCAATAGCGACAACGAAATGTTGATTAGACCACAGAAACTGATACGCGCCTTTATTTTTCAATCTGTTACAACAAAAAACATTTATACAACAAAATACAGGTTTTCTCACGATGAAGACCCATTCAATGTCACAAAAATGATGTCTATATTTATTACAGGGTAGCTTTAGATCGCCTCGCCGCACAAGTGTGCAGGCGTGCGCGCGCGGGCGCGTGTGTGTGTGTTAGGGGGGTGCAAATGCGCTAAGTTGTAATTCTGTACAATATTTCGCATTTTTCGAATGAAGGATTTCTTAACCGTTGTCCTGCTGAACCATCTAGATCAGATGGCTTCTAAGCCGTCTGGACCCACAGTGCTTTCCATTGAACTAATAACTCATACAAATTAATGAACTTATTCCATTTCCGTAACCGAAATGGTCAAATACGGGTCACATGATTTAGATTGCTTTATACTCATCAGGACAAGGGTAAAGTCAATGAAAAACATTAACAGAGAGGGAGTGAATGGAAGAGGAAAAACAAAGAAAACATTTGGATTGGACAATGGCCACAAACAATACTACGAAAGGTCGAAATAATAGACAGATACAGGCAGTGTATACCTGGAACTGATATCTCTGCGAAACCATTTCTCAGACAAATTCTTATACGAATCTAAAAAAAATAATATGTACACTTCAAGAAAAATATAGACCACACACTCACCAATGCCCTCGGCGGTAGCCATGAGAGACATGTGTTTCAATTTTGCAAAGGGAAAAATCTAATAATGCATATTATTTTTGCATGAAGATTAAAGCATTGTCGCATCTGCCATTCAATATACATGTGTCACGGGGCTAGGTTACCCCGGCATCCAATTTAGGTTACCTTGCACCCCCAGGACAATTTTTCATGGGTGCCAAATTGTTCATTGGGACCCCCTGGATGGGAAACGAAGGTGTCCTAAAAAAATATTTGGTTTGGGCTTTGTGAAATTGCATGGTTTCTATGCCAACCCATAGCGAATTTGAGAAGGGGGGTCTGCCTATAAAGTTACTCATATCTCAGCTGTTACTTATCCTAGACTACTAAACTTAATACCAAATTAAAGCTTAGACATATGCCTATTATCCCCTTGTTGCATATGGAAATTATCTAATTTGCATATTCATAAATATTTATGAAAACTTGAAAAATGTGTTTCACGAATGGGGATATACGTACAAGATCAATAATATCTCATCTGCTTTTAGTCGTAGAGTACTTAAATTTGTACTAAAATAAAGCTAAGACATAGGCCTTTAATTCCATGGTCAAATATGCAACGTACCTTATTTGCATAATTTGCATATTCATGAATATTAATAAAAACGCTAAAAAATAAGGGAAAATCATTACAAATATAAATAGGCTGATTTCATCCCAATATTGTCATTGTTGCATGTTTTAATATAATCAATGTTACAATTTGACAGGTCCAATCGTTCAGTGGTCCTATATGAATATTATCTCATTTGAATATTCATGAAAATGCATGAAAACTTTAAAAAATGAGGGAAAATCACGTAAAAACTATAAGCCTAGGGGACGGGTTAAGGTACGATCTATCCTGCACTCCTAGGGCCTTTTAAATTCATGCCAAATTGTTCAGTGGGACCCTCAGAATGTGAAATGAAGTTCTCCTCACAAGAAATTAGGTATGGGCTACGTGAAAATGCATGGTTTCCATGGCAACCGCATATATGATTTTCGAGATTGGGGGGTAGGCCTACAAATTCAATCATATCTAGAGTTCTACTTATCCTAGAGCACTAAAATTGGTGTCAAATTAAAGCTTAGGCACATGTCTTTCTTCTTGTGGTCAGATTTGTAAATCATCTAATTTGCATATTTATGAATATTAATGAAAACCTACAAAAGTGAAGTAAAATCATAAAAAAACAACATAAATGAACATATTTCAGCACAAAAACATCATCAACCACCATTGAACACATCAGACATTTTATTATGGGCATAAATTTGTCCAATAGGAACACTTAAATGTAAAAAAATATTGTCCTCAAAAATAAATGTTATTTGGGTTTTTGAAATTTCATGGTTTCCATGGCAACCCATTATGCCAACTGTAAAGATTGGGGGTATACGTACAAAAAATACTCATATCTTAACAACATCTCATCCTAGATTACTAGACATGGTACCAAACTAATCCCTGGACATAGTAGTTTTATTTGGTAGTTAGATATGCAAATTATCTAATATCCATATTCATGAATATTAATCAAAACTTTAGATATGAGAGATAAAATCTCAGAAAAATTAGGGGGTGTATGTATAAAATTACCAATATCTCAGCAGCTATGCGTCCGAGTGTATCAAACTTGGTGCCAAATCAATGCTTAGACATAGTACTTTTACCTTAAGTTCAGCTTTGAAAAATAGTTAACATAAATAATTATGAATTTTAATTAAAACAGAAGAAACAAATGAAAAATCGCGGAAAAATCAAGGGGGTGTACATACAAATCTAATAATATCTCAATTGCTAAGTGCCCTAGAGTACCAAAATTGGTTTTAAACTAACGCTAAGACAATAGTATGTTTAACAAATTATCAAATTTTAAAACGGTCATATTATCATATTCATGAATGTTGATGAAACCATGAGCATTTTGAGAATAATATTTGAAAATGAAGGGGATATACCTACAAAATTACTCATATCTCAGCAGCTTATGGCCCTTACATAGCAAACAAGGTGCCAACTTATTGCTATGATACAGCCCTTTATCTCTATGGTAATATTTGCCAGTTGTCGCATTTACATATTCATTAAAATTAATATAAACATTAGAATAAAGAGAAAAATCGTCGAAAATGAATGGGGTATACCTACAAAATAACCAATATCTTAGCTGCTCATTGCCCTAGAGTAGCAAACAATATACTTAATTTAAGTCTATGCATAGCGGTTTTACCTAGTGGGAAGATATAAGAATTAACTAATTTGTTTAATATCAATATTAATAAAAAAAACTTTAAAAATACAAGTAAAAAATGTATACAAATTGATAGCAGTGTAGTTACAAAATTACTCATATCTCAGCTGTTATAAATTTTATACTTTTTTCTTTTACTCAATTTTACTTAGGAATTTGCTGTTTGATATGGTACCAAGCTTGTTACTATTGGGCAATTGGAAGCCAATATATGAATCACTTTGTAGCTATACCCCCTTAATTTTCCTGTATTTTCTCTTAATTTCTCATGTTTTCATCAATATTCATGAGAATTTAAATTTGATGTGTTATGAATTGGATCAATTTAATAAACATGTTGTGTCTATGCATTGACTTAAAATCAGGTTTGGCACTATTGGGCACTTAACTACTGAGATATGAGTAATTTTGGAAGTGCACCCCCTTGATTTTTGCCGCAATTTTTCTTTCATTTCTTCTGTTTACATTAAAAATCACGAATATTCATGATAAATATTTTTCATATTATACCTTATGGTAAAAGTACAATGTCTAAGCATTAAATTGGCACTAGGTTTTATACACTGGAACACATGGTAGGTGAAATATTTGTCATTTTATATGTACATCCCTAAATTTTTCAAAGATGTTTTCTTTAATTGCAAAACTTTTCATTAATATTCATGAATATGCAAATGAGATAATTTTCATATAGGACCACTGGATGAAAGAACTTATCAAATTGAATCACTGAGGATATAAAAACTGGCAACAAAGGTGGTTTGTTGATGTTTTTGTGCTGAAATATGTTCATTTGTGTTGTTTTTTTATGATTTTACTTCATTTTTGTAGGTTTTCATTAATATTCATAAATATGCAAATTAGATGATTTACAAATCTGACCACAAGAAGAAAGACATGTGTCTAAGCTTTAATTTGACACCAATTTTAGTGCTCTTGGATAAGTAGAACTCTAGATATGATTGAATTTGTAGGCCTACCCCCCAATCTCGAAAATCATATAAGCGGTTGCCATGGAAACCATGCATTTTCACGTAGCCCATACCTAATTTCTTGTGAGGAGAACTTCATTTCACATTCTGAGGGTCCCACTGAACAATTTGGCATGAATTTAAAAGGCCCTAGGAGTGCAGGATAGATCGTACCTTAACCCGTCCCCTAGGCTTATAGTTTTTACGTGATTTTCCCTCATTTTTTTAAGTTTTCATGCATTTTCATGAATACTCAAATGAGATAATATTCATATAGGACCACTGAACGATTGGACCTGTCAAATTGTAACATTGATTACATTAAAACATGCAACAATGACAATATTGGGATGAAATCAGCCTATTTATATTTGTAATGATTTTCCCTTATTTTTTAGCGTTTTTATTAATATTCATGAATATGCAAATTATGCAAATAAGGTACGTTGCATATTTGACCATGGAATGAAAGGCCTATGTCTTAGCTTTATTTTAGTACAAATTTAAGTACTCTACGACTTAAAGCAGATGAGATATTATTGATCTTGTACGTATACCCCCATTCGTGAAACACATTTTTCATGTTTTCATAAATATTTATGAATATGCAAATTAGATAATTTCCATATGCAACAAGGGGATAATGGGCATATGTCTAAGCTTTAATTTGGTATTAAGTTTAGAAGTCTAGGATAAGTAACAGCTGAGATATGGGTAATTTTATAGGCAGACCCCCCTTCTCAAATTCGCTATGGGTTGGCATAGAAACCATGCAATTTCACATAGCCCAAACCAAATTTTTTTTGAGGACACCTTCGTTTCCCATCCAGGGGGTCCCAATGAACAATTTGGCACCCATGAAAAATTGTCCTGGGGGTGCAAGGTAACCTAAATTGGATGCCGGGGTAATATATACACTTCTACTGCCTTGCGGTAGAAGCCGGCGTTTACAGCGACGCGACATGGTAGAGTGTTTGCCTGTAGATCCAGCGACCTGGGTTCGATTCCCGGCTTGGACAGGTAAAATGTTTTCACTATACGACAATGGCGCTCACCGGGTAAATATATGATGTTATTTCTCACCATTTTAAACTAATTTCAAGGCATTCGATTGCCACACCTTTTTAACACCGCCATGACAACAAGAATAGAATGTCTTACGTTTTGATGCAACCGTTAACTATGCACACTAGGAATATGAGATGGCAGATATTTATAGTGACATATATCCTCTTCAAAATACCTTTTCAACCCTTGTCTTGAAAGTGCAGTCAAATCAGAAACAATTAGTTGAGTGCATCAGATGCGTATTTGAGAAAGGGTAATGAAAAAAGCGGCGGGATAAATGAAAAGCTTTAATTTAAAATAACACGTTATATCAGCTTTTGTTTTCATGCATAACTTCAATGTCGAGTGAATAAGATGAATTTCAAGAGCCACATAACCACCCACCCTTTCCAAAATACCCTGGGCATCCCAAGGATAACAGGACAACAAGGTGTCACACAAAATCAGTGACAGCTGCTGCCTATTTGTCCCTTTATTTCTTAAGGAAATGTGAAAATTATTTACGGCCATAAGTTGAGAGGAAAGCAAATAAAATAATTGTATGAACAGATGCAGATGAGCATTATAATAACTCGGCTCACAGTTTATGTATTTAACAATTTTAATCTTTCAAAGCCTAATATTACAGGCTTTAAACATGCAGGCGTAGACATGTTTATTAGACCACCATACCATATAATGTTGACGACAGTTCGCTTTTTGACCAATCCTCGCTGTTCAACATACAAATTGTCACCATTTAAAAACTCATGGTGTTCACCAAACTCTGCTACATACATGTATATACTGGTTAACCCTTAAAGCGCCACCTACAATTTGCAGCAGACGACAATTTCAAATTGTGCTGCTTTTCAAAAATAACAAATAAGGCATGATATATCATGAGAATTGTCTGCCAGCAGACAATTCTCATGAAATATCATACCTTATTTTTTTCGGAAATTAGGAAAGATGTAGCAAATTTTGGCGTCTGCTGCAGTCGTGATTGGCGCTGTAAGGGTTAATATGACAATATTTCCTTTCATGCTTTATGCTTGAAGAGTTATGTATGGGAAATGTTTGGATATTAATCTGTTGAGAAACTAGGAGTTCATTGATTCTTAGAAAATCTACTGCTATACATTCGTAAATCAAGCAATATAAACAAACCTATCATTGTTTAATAAAGCTGACTTATGCTTTATGTCTGAATAAATTACTTCTTTATACATTTTCTAGAACTGGATAATAAATGGCGTATCTTCGTGTTAAAAGAGCATTTACAGTAGTTTAAAACATTTTATTATAGATATTTATGCGTTTATTTATATTTTAAATAGTAGCGCAATTGTCTAATTAGAAGAAAATGTTTTTTTATAATTCATTTACCTAAACACCAACTAAGTCCAGCTTAAGCGAAATTATATGGCCAGATCCTAGTATCCAAATAAAAAAGGCAAAGATCAAGTATCGATACAATCGCGTACCACACATGAATATGGCTGGCCTCACCGTGAAAGGGGGTTTCTTTAGCCCTGAGAGCCCTTGTCGTTGTTTCAGCACAGTATGTTAACTGATTTGGTTGCTTCCCGGTGGTGATACATTGCATAAGTTAGGAGGCTTCTTCGTGAGCTAAACTAATTTTGTGTTTTTGCAACACCAGAATCTAGAGTGAAGTCTGGCCATTTAAATTAATTTAAGCCCTCCAATGGCTCGGTTGCTGTTCGTTCTAAGGCGGTTTTGTTGTTGTCTACTTGAAAAATGTGTATGTATTGATACATGCATGTATGTAATGATGCATGTATGTATGTATTGATTCATGTATGTATGTATGTATGTATGTATGTATGTATGTATGTATGTATGTATGTATGTATGTATGTATGTATGTATGTATGTATGTATGTATGTATGTATGTATGTATGTATGTATGTATGTATTGATGCATGTATGTATGTATTGATGCATGCATGTATGTATGTATGTATGAATTGATGCATGCATGTATGTATTGATGCATGTATGTATGTATTGATGCATGTATGTATGTATTGATGCATGCATGTATGTATGTATGTATGTATGTATGTATGTATGTATGTATGTATGTATGTATGTATGTATGTATGTATGTATGTATGTATGTATGTATGTATGTATGTATGTATGTATGTATGTATTGATGCATGTATGTATGTATTGATGCATGCATGTATGTATGTATGTATGTATGTATGTATGTATTGATGCATGCATGTATGTATTGATGCATGTATGTATGTATTGTTGCATGTATGTATGTATTGATGCATGCATGCATGCATGTATGTATGTATGTATGTATGTATGTATGTATGTATGTATGTATGTATGTATGTAAGTATGTATGTATGTATGTATGTATTGATACATGCATGTATGTATTGATGCATGTATGTATGTATTGATGCATGTATGTATGTATTGATGCATGCATGCATGTATGTATGTATGTATGTATGTATGTATGTATGTATGTATGTATGTATGTATGTATGTATGTATGTATGTATGTATGTATGTATGTATGTATGTATGTATGTATGTATGTATGTATTGATGCATGCATGTATGTATTGATTCATGTATGTATGTATTGATTCATGTATGTATGTATTGATGCATGTATGTATGTATTGATGCATGCATGTATGTATGTATTGATGCATGCATGCATGTATGTATGTATGTATTGATGCATGCATGCATGTATGTATGTATTGATGCATGCATACATGTATGTATGTATGTCCGTGCGTCCGTTACAAAAAAGTTACAGTTTTGAAATTTCATAAATAGATTTGCCATCAAAAAATAGTTGACCCGTATTTTTTTTAGTCCAAATTATCTCCTTTGTGGTGTTATGCCCCTTTTAAAGGGTCATAATGAAATATTGTAATCAAGATATCTAAAAAAGTATAACAGCTAGGAGCTTAAAACTTTGTCGGCAGATAGAGGATAATAAGTAGACTGGCTGGTAAAAATTTAAAAAAGTTTTTTAGTTATTCCCTTTAAAAATGTCGACATAGAAAGCTTGGCATCTCAAAAAAAATTACAGCTAGGAGCTTCAAACTTTTACAGCTGATAGAATATAATAAGTAGATTACATGGTAAACATTTAATAAAAAGTTATTTTATTATGATTGAGTTATGGCCCTTTGCATTGTATGGATTATTTCCCTTTGCAAACTTAATTTTGTGATCAAGATATCTCAAAAAGTATAACAGCTAGGAGATTCGAACTTAGTCAGCTGATAGAAAATAATTAGTAGATTACCTGATGAAAATTTTAAAAAAGCTGTTTTACTTTTTTGAGTTATTGCCCTTTGAAAATTTGGACATAGAAAGTTTGGTATCTCAAAAATTATTACAGCTAGAAGCTTCAAACTTAGGCAGCTGATAGAGGATAATGAGTAAATTACCTAGTGAAAATTTAAGAAAAAGTGATTCTATTTTTTCGTGTATTTGCCCTTTGCATTTTTACGGGTCATTGACCTTTGCAAGTTTGCTAGTTTGTACATAGAAACCTTAAAACAAAGATAAATCTCAAAAACCATTACAGCTAGTAGCCTCAGATTTGGTCAGCTCATAGAGGATGGTGAGTAGATTACCTGGTGTGATCATCCTTATGGATAAGCATAAAATTTGGGCACAGTGTTTCATAAACACAATTTCTAGTTTATGGGAGTTTTGTATTTGGACCTTGATTTATAATACAGAACTTTGGGTCCTTTCTAGTTCTACAATAATCCCACTGGGGAACTTGACTTTTATTGCCATGTGTATGCCATGTTGCTGCTATTGTTCTTTGCCTCTTCCTCACGGTGCTAAAGTTATTCGGTGTCCTGTATACACCGACCCCCGGGTATACCCTTAAAAGTGTCATAGCGGACCCAAAAGTGCTTCCTTTGAATTCGTATTAATGCGAAAATTAACTAAACCTATTTATCAAATTGGTGCCAAAATGGTTCTGGCGAACTCAAGGTTTCTTGTCAGTTACAGAGATAGTTAATCACGTGTTATAAATTTTTGCGTTTTCACTACATAGCATGCTATTCTTTGTACCCCTATATCTTTTGTTCCATCAGAGATATTCATCTGAAATTTTCAGACAGTACACGTTTTTGGTTTTGTAATAATATAAAACTAACAAGTTTCACATCGTAGCGGTATGGAAATGCCAAAATGGGACAACGAATAGGGACCTTTTAAAAGTGGTAAGTGTGCATTTGCCATGCCTGGTCGTTAACCTTAATGATAATCGAATCCACATTTGCAGTAAATTGTCACCATTTTATCTAATTTCATAAATGTAACAAATATAAATTCATGTTTGGAAAGCTTCACTGTTTTTTCTTGAAAAATATTTAGGCGGCGCTTAACTTTTGACGTTGTGTATATGTAATCCATCAATATATACAATGGACCAGTTTTTTTACTATGGACTCACTTGCTCTTTTTCATGTTTGCATATGTCCATTGGTCTGAAAAGAATTAATCGTACTGGTGAGCTGCGTAGGCTAAAATGAACCTGCAGAGGATACGCATTCTCACAGAAGCAATCGTTGTGCCAGCCGCTGTGTAAAAATAGACCACTGGTGATATAGGTGTCCTTCACTCTTTTTCACTCCTCATGCTATTAGCCAGTGTGACGTGGTGGTTAATGCGTCTGACTGAAGACCGGAGTTCGATCAGCAGGCGGGAACTTTTTAAAAGGGTGTACTTTCATGTACTTTCTTCCATACAGAGATCAAGTCAGCTTTTCAACAACAATGAAATTATAAGAATTTGTCTAATAATGACATATACAAACCCTTAAAATAAATAATAGACTGCCCTAAAGAATCATTTCTTGTTCAATTCAAAATTCTAGTCAGTATAAATGTGTTAACAAAGATATAATTCATGGTAGTCTTCGATTTATCATAGAAATTAGCCATAACTTTATAGCTTTGAATGATAGATAGGTTATTTCTATAATACACAAAAAGAACTCTTTCTCTGATACATCGTCATGGTATAAGCAAATAAATCCCGAATGACATCCTGGCAGACAGCGGAAATTAAGAGATCTTTTACATTAAGAGCACTCCTGTGTTTTCATACAAGCCGTCTAAGATTTCCTCTGTTATGATTTTAACTCTTTGCATGCTGGGTAATTTTTCATGATTTTTTAAACAAATATTTTGAATAAGAATCTTCCAGGAGCACTTTCAGAGTGGCAAACGGCTTGGGCCCGATTTGGGACCAAACTGTTTGCAAAGATTATCAGCAGACAACTAAAGTCACCACCGGAAGGCAATATTGGCCCAATATTGAATACTGGCTATGTAGCGGGGACTCGGACCTGTGTTGCTGAGAAACCCTAAAGCCTAATGATTTTTAGGGGGGGGGGGGGGGGGGGGGCCTGCACTCCCTCTGAATCCGCGCATGTCTCATTGGAATGGTCTATTATTTCATTTAGGAGGACCCAGATCAAAGTTTCCAAATGATTCTCATTGCTGAGTTCTAATCAGTGCCTACATTCTGATGAAACACCGAGTCCTGAGACATTAAACCTGTGTCTTTACTGTATGGATGTCCCATTTAATGGCTGCTAAACATTAATTGATAAATGCCATAACACAGATCAATATTTTCATCTATTCAATCGGATTAGCACCATGCATCATGGTTTTCCATTGACAATGGTTTGAGGCAAGCTCTATGTCCAAGATTCCGTGGTAATTGTTTCACTCTATGGTACCGCTAGTAATGCTTTAATGAAAATTTTCTAATGAAATGGCCCTCTTACAAGTAAGTATCGTTTCCTTTATACATGTATATGATTGTAAACATCTTGTCCAAACTTCTGTATGTAACGCGGAATTCCATGGTATCAACCACAATAATTTGCGAATAAAAGATAGACTTTCAAACATTTTCCTTCTAATAGTTTTCAAAAAACTCTCTGTGAACATATTGATAATAACATCAAATGTGTTTCATTGAAGCAATGGCTCAATGAACAGACCTCTGTAATTTAAGCAATATATAATAGCTCTCTGTCACTGTATCTATAATAAGCTCATTTTTGGTTAAATTCAAGTAATTCATCAAAAGGTATATAACAATTCGTTGTTAAAGGATCTCTGGTAGCTACAGAACTTGCTCTGTAGACAAAATACGCCACCGCTTCTTTAAAACAGACATGTGCCAAAATATTAAGTGAGTATGACCAGGAAATGCCACAATTATAGACAGTAGACTAAGCCACTGCACCGCGAGAAAGAGACTCAGAATTCTAACAACTACATGACATCAAAAGGCAATAAAAGAAAAGCATCAGTCCTCTTTTCTCTTCCCCAGCGAGATGATTGCAAAACTAGAAAAGACACAAAGTACTGCACAGCAAATAAAGACCACGTACAACACATCCGCAAGCAAATAAAGTAATTCGATCAATCGTTATATATAACAATTCGTTGTTAAAGGATCTCTGGTAGCTATAGAACTTGCTCTGTAGACAAAATACGCCACCGCTTCTTTAAAACAGACATGTGCCAAAATATTAAGTGAGTATGACCAGGAAATGCCACAATTATAGACAGTAGACCAAGCCACTGCACCGCGAGAAAGAGACTCAGAATTCTAACAACTACATGACATCAAAAGTCAATAAAAGAAAAGCATCAGCCCTCTTTTCTCTTCCCCAGCGAGATGATTGCAAAACTAGAAACGACACATAGTACTGCACAGCAAATAAGGACCACACACAATACCTCCATAAAACAATGGGAGCAGCAATGAACAATGGCACAAGGATAACCATGGTATATGTCTAGCTCTCCACAAACAATATTCGATAATTCTATAAGAGTCTCTGTCAAATGATATATATAGAGGATCTTACATGAGTGCTCATGTTTTATTGAATTTATTAAACGAGTTGGGAAAAAGAGATAAAATGCGAGGCTTGCCGAGCATTTTATCTCTTTTTCGCAACGAGTTTAATAAATTCAATAATACAAGAGCACGAATGTTAGATTCTATTTATCTTATGACATTAAGATTACTTTGAAATCTCATTTCTGCCGTAAACACGTTATAATTCTGTCATTATGTACGCAACGTTGTAATGGACGTCATAACGGTTCCCGAAAATCGGTAAACAACTATTCTTGCATGGGAATTCGTTACGCGAAGCTGTTTGAAGCCGTAAATCCATGTTCAAATAATGAGAATCACGTGCTGTTTGAACATGGCTTTTACTTGAAAAAGCCTAAACTTGGCCCTGATTTGCATGCATGACGTTACACTGGAATGCGTTGCGGCCGTGACTGGTCATTTCGCCGATGCTTTCGTTCGCGAAAACGTTGCACGCGTATATATGACGTTGTGGCGACGTAATGACGTTCGAAAGTTGACGCAGACGCCATTTTATTTTAAGAAATCAAGTGTAAGAAAGGGGACGTTTGATGTTTATGCGACGTTTCAGCGCTGTTTATGCTGAAATCAGGTAAAATATGCAAGAATAACGATCACGCATGTTTGTTTCATTGCATTATCACTTTCCGGGTCCCTCGGACGATATTTGAACACTCGGCCTGATGGCCTCGTGTTCAAACAGCTTCCTCGGGACCCGATAAATGTTAATGCATGAAAGAACATGTGTGATCCCTATAGTGGTTTATCGATTTTATTGCATGGCGTTATTTCACTCTCAGACGCGACGTCATATGATAATACAGGCTCAATGATATCAGCATTTCATTTATATGTTTCTAAACCAGCCCTCCGCTAACCATATTACTGACTGTATAGAAACATCACCTATCAATGGTTCTATAAAAGCCCTGTTTTAAGTTATCTGCGAATACCAAACATATGGTTCTATACGAGTAACGTGTATCACTGATTCTATAACCGATCTAAGTCAATAGATTTATCATTTCCTTAAGTAATGTGTAATGGTTTCATGACAGCTTTCTGTAAAAGGACCATAGGACTGGCTCTACAAACGTAATACGTCAATATGTCTTTAAAAAACCTGTGTCAAATGACAATGCTATTACTAGCTTAACAGAAGAAATAATATTCCATTGGTTCTATGACATCATAGGATCTTTGATAACACTATTACTGGCTCTATAGAAGAAATATTTCGATTGCCATATAACAACTTAACAGTCAGTCGATCCTTGATAACCATATTGCTGGCTCTCTATAGAAGTAATACATGTATTCCATTGCTTCTATGGCATTCCGTTGTCATAGGATCTTAGATAACCATTATAATGGCTCTAAAGAAGTAATATTCCATTGCTTCTATGGTATCCCGTTGTCATAGGATCTTAGATAACCATTATAATGGCTCTATAGAAGTAATATTCCATTGCTTCTATGGTATCCCGTTGTCATAGGATCTTAGATAACCATTATAATGGCTCTATAGAAGTAATATTCCATTGCTTCTATGGCATCCCGTTGTCATAGGATCTTAGATAACCATTAAAATGGCTCTATAGAAGTAATATTCCATTGCTTTTATGGTATCCCATTGGCACAGGTTCTTAGATAACCATTATAATGGCTCTATAGAATCATTATTTCAATGGTTCCCCTTAACAATCTGAGGATCTTTGCTAGCCATATTGCTAGCTCAATATAAGTAATATTTCATTGGTTCTATGACACTCCTTTGTCATAGGATCTTAGATAACATTTATACTGGCGAAATGAAGCAATATTCCGATGATTTCATAACCACTTAACCTTTAGAGTGTCTTTGATCACCATATTACTGGCTATATAGAAGTAATATTTCATCAAACATTCTAAAAATAATTATTTCGTTTCTGTTTGCTGGATTTACAATATAAAAGGTTTGGATTCAGCCGTAAATCAGTGGCTCTAAAACACTTTATCCCCTGTTTAGTACTGGTTCAACCCAAGAAACATCCTGCTTTGACAGCAAATTGTTGACTTGGACGTAAAGCACCATGCGAGCTGAACTTTTTTGTACTTCAACAACAGCAGAATCTAGGGCGAAGATTTGGTACCAGTAAAATGCATTCAAGCCCCTCGGTGGCTTAGGCTGCTTGCTGTCCATTCTAAGGCGGTGGTTCTGTTGTTGTTGACTTTTTGTTTATCGTTACTCCCATAGTGGGAGTCTGTAATTGTTCTATGTTTTGTTGTACGTTACTTTTTGTCCATTCTAGTATTGCAATCATCTTGATGGGGAAGAGAGAGCTGGTTGCTTTGCTTAATTTGTCTTCCTGATGTCTCGTGATGGTTGAGCGACTCTTCCTCGCGGTGCCACGGGGTTGTCTGCGGTTAGTGATTGTGGTATTTCCTGATCATGCTCACTATTTCTGACAATTTTAAATTATTTTACAGCAATGGACAGTTGAGCTATGCATGAAGGATTCAGATGGAGACGGGCGGACGAATGGTGAAGAATTGGGAGACCCGAAGTGCCGATGGGTGCAAGGCCAACTAACAGACCAATCAAAGCCAATCAGTCATCCTGGTAAGACTTTCAACTCGCCAGCAATGTTATAATGTGCCTCGACTTTATGAGTCCTGTGAATAGTCATGATTATTATATAAACGGCCTGAATGTCCTATTGTTTTGAAGTGAGATAGTTTTGTATCTTGAGGAGTCAAATATTTCACTAGTGAGATACAATTTTGACGGAACTGTTTTTTTTAAATAGCTCCATAAGTATCTTGATCAGTGACGTATTTCACTAGTGATGATATGATTGCCTGTCTATCTTTGTATCTCTACGCAATTTCTTTCTTTGTTGTCATTTCTTGTCTTTTTCTGATTTTGTTGCCCGTGAAACACTTAAAAGGTAAATAATGTACAGAATAATACATTGTGTTTCCAAGATATGAAAAATCTGCCATCCAGGCTTGGCTGAATACGTGTAAACAACTCGTCCTGGCGGACTCGTTGTTTATGCGTATTCAGCCAAGCCTTCGCGTTATGGAAACACAATGTATTAATCTCTAATAATTTATCTTTACAATTACATAATACTGTATGATAATCTAAATACCCATATAACCCTTTGCGACCTTACATTTGCACAGGTCCATTCTCAGGGTTGAATGTCTGGCATCATTGCAGTTAATTATCGGCCCAGCGCACGGGAGTTTAGTGCTCATATTATCGCATAGAAGAGCAGCTCAGGCGAGCCTGAGCCTTCCCTGTAATGATAGATGATAATCCAGACCATTAGCTTCACTGGATAGCAGGTTTAAACTTTACAATGCATTACTCGATAAATGGCGGTGGAGCAATGGCGCGCTGAACCTTAAAAAGGGATGAGCTGTCATAGTATGCAATGAATATGTGTTCAAAGGAAAATATTCAAATAATCTGAACAACAAGCAAACAACAAAAAGCAACAACAACATTATCTTGGTTATCTTTCATAACTCGTTGGACTAAACTGATACATGTGCACGTAACGCGTCTCTAAGCTTAGTGCATCACTAAGTAACAATAAGAGCATAAACAAGCCAGGCAACGCGTAACGCGTACATTATGTATTGCCATATGCTAAAATACAGAGAGATTACTACAGTCAACTGAGGCTCAGCTACAACCAACCAACCAAGCCTGCTTAAGTACATGGTTTAACTAAAGTTATCACGTGTTTTATGCTGTCGGTATACATATTTTGCGTTTTTCTATACAACTGTTGTAAAGCATTCGTCAAGTTGTTGTATGGTTTGTGCGTATGTACGGAATGATAATCCAGAGCTTTAGCGAGTTGATTATCTCCCATTCACATGCACAACATACAATAACTTTCTTATTGAACAAGCTTGCCTTTGCACTTTGAACATTGTGAGATGCTTGATGTAAAACGCATTGGAATCCAGGGATTGGAATATCACTCAAGGTGCAATAGTGACACAAAGTGGCTTTCTCGCGATCTGAATTTATCGACAATCTCCGTTTGATGCCGACTAACCCTTGATACACAAACGTGAAAAGATATTGACTTTATATGAAATTATTGGGAGGCTGTCTTTTATAATTGTTTCACTTTAATGTCAAAATAGTGCGATTATTTCAGACAGAGGGAAGGGTATCTCGAGATAGCTGACTTAAGATCCATTATGTGTCAATATATCATACAGTACAATCACTTTTAGAGCTAAATATCTCTACATAAAGTGACAGAAGATCATAACTGACTGCACCCATTGTCTCGAGCTAGACATACAGTAAAACCTGTGTAAAACGGCCACTCTTTAAAAGAAAGAAATTGGTTTTCAAGACCAATTATCGCTTAATGAAGGTCAACAAATTGAAGAATGCGGCAAGGGGAGCATTCTGCTTTACTTTAGACCTTCATTAAGCTACCATTTGTCATTTAAGATATTTGTTTTGTCTATTTTTGAGTGGCCGTTCTACACAGGTTTTACTTTACTGTTAAGCTTAACCATTTACCTCATAGACCTTTCAACGCTTTTGTAAATAAAGCAGACCCAGATCAGGCAGCTCTTGTAAGAGCTGCCTGATCAGGGTCTACTCTGTTTGCTTATGGAAATATGATAAATTTGATCCTACACTAGTGGACCTGACAAGTAATTTCTTTGTTCCATGTACCAACATGAACGTTTATCTATATAATCATTCATAGTATAAAAAAAAAAGTGCGACCAGCTAACAGAGACTGGGCGTGTCAGACAGAGCGCTGTCATACACTGTCAAATAAGACTATAGTCCTGCCGCAATAATAAGAAACGCGAAAATCTGGAAAATTATTTTATTAGTTGCATTTTTCCGAACGTTAAGCTCAAATCTGGATTTAGAATATCCTGCAGTGTCAGAAAAAAATTGTTCGAAGAATCTACTAACACTGCCCTTACCCCTAATCCCTTGGGAATTTCGACATTTTTAGGCTTTCTGAAAAGCGGGGGGAACTTAAACGGTGTAACAGCCATGTAACGGCCTATATATCTGTACTTAAATTTCTACAGGTAAGTGTCAAAAGCATCACCCATTTTAAAATCGTGATTGCTTTTGTACATACCAGTTTTATTTTTAAGCACCGCCATTCAGTTGATAGTATCGATTCAATCAGCGTAGACACATATCCAACTGATCCAATACGATCAGTTTGATCCGGGTAAACACTGTTTGCTATGTTTGTAAGGACATTTTCTACTAAAACAGCGTGATGTGGCTATTATGGACAGTTTCATAAAAACAACTTTTACAATGGTAAACAGCCTAAACAATATCAACTACCTATGTAGTACTCGTATTATAGTCAACCATACATTTTCTGTAATTAGTTAATTTGAGCTGTTTACATACATTCTTTCAATGGTAACACTCAAGTCAGGGATAATCCTGGACCAAAGTTATGATGGGCTCTTAAAATGGGCCAATGGCCATAACCTATTCAAGTACATGCAAATTACATAATTTTAATGGGCCATTTAAAATTTCTATGGGCCCTTTGCAAAATTTGATGGGCCAAAGAATCCTTAATATCTGTATTAGAGCAAAATTGACATGAGCTTTTAATAGCTTATATATGAGGCCCAGCTAAAAATAACGTCCATTTAACAGAAATAATAGTTTTCTAACAAAATGGATTAAGCCTATCCCAGGATTATTCCTGTCAAGTGTCAAATAAGTGGAATAAAATGCCCAAATTCTACCATCAGAATTATTAGAGCTAAAATTAGCCGAAATACCAGCAAATATCTTTTGTCAAAATACCCCCAGAAATGATTCACGGTTATTGAAAGCTCAATGCGATATAAATTGAAAACGTACATATAAAGTCATGTATTCGCGATTCTAACTTATGCAGTAGTACTTTATATGTACGATACACTTTATGCTATACTGAACAATAGTGAAAATGCTACACTACAATATTTTATATTTTGTAAGAAAGCATTGGACGAAAAGTATTTACTAAAGCTTAATAATTTTTTCAAGACATCCAGCAAGCGATTCGTCGAAGCTCCACCATTTTGTCTCGTTTGATGTCTGAGTTAATTTCTTTTTTTTTTGTGTTTAAAGCTTTATTCACTGAATTTTGCAATCGCGCATGCGCAATGGTTATTAGGCTTATCAGAATTCGTCATACTTGTGTTGCATTAATACGCAAGAAAACTGTATTACCACTTGAAACAAGCACAGAAATCAATTTCGAATTTATCAAATGTGTAAAAAATGTAAAATGTCTCCCTTTGACAAAAACAAACAGAGAATATTAAATATTTGGTAATCTTTAATTTATCACGATTTTCGATAACTTTCTTCCTATCAGGACATTGTTCCTACCATTCTCGACCAGTAATGTGCTCAGACTAAGATGCAACAACACATTGATTTTCCTATGGAGAATTTAGTGTTAAAATTTCAAGTTTGGCCTGATGAAAACCCAGCTTTCTTAGGTTGCTTTTCTAAACGATCAACGCATATTTTGGTCGTCACAAGTCTAAGACTACAATTTCGTCCAGTCGGATCTGGTTGGCAGTGGATTTCTGAAGGCCTAAACTGTGTAAGATTTCTGTTCAAATTTGTAACCTGAAAAATTGGACCCCTGTCACATTTAAATGACATTTTTCTGTCTTGTTTTTGTTACTTTTCGTGCGCGTCTGTTTATTGATGCCTTGTGGTCCCCTGCTTGGAAAGGGCTGACCACATGGCTCTCGTTTGTGATGTCTATTGTGAAGGTGTCACTTTCCAATTGGTATCCTGGGTCCGGTGTGGGCTTGATTAATCGATTCCTGATCTTTGCCCTCTTTCTTACTTTCATTTGTTTCCTCTGGACAACATCCGCAAACCTTTTAGTTTATGCATAATTTAGTCTTTGAAAAGTCAGGTATACTTTTATTTGCTTCACTTGATTGCATTATTTTGCATATAAATGGCAAACAATTCAGGTGTAGCGTTTTTACTTTTGTTCAGTATATAACCAACACGGGGATCACTGACTTGAACGACATCGAATTATTTAGTCAACCGTTGCATATTATTGATAAACTGGGTCAGTTTATGTCCATTCTATCAACAGTAATACTCCCCCGTTGAAAAGAACCAAAAATAAGCGAAAATTCCATCTTATTACAGAAAAACACAGCAAAAGCACCAAGTTGAAAATTTTGTCAAAAAATACTGCAGTTTTTTCTATTCGCATATCGAAAAGTTCTAGAGAAAATAACGTGAAAAGATGCACTTAAAGTCGATTTTTCGCGTTTCTTATTAATGCGGCAGTACTTTATATTAGTCTACAGTAAATCGGGTGTAATAGCCTATGAACACTAACTGAAGCGCAGACGACAACGGTGACCAACTTTATACGTTAGCATGCCTGGAAAACGTTTTTCTCCCACCTTTGCCCATGTAAGATAGGCTGTCAGCTCATGTAAGAAATTTCTTTCTCACATACCAACGCATACGAGATCGAGTGATCCCTATGTAAGCTCGCTGTCAGAAAAATCTGTCCCACATCGCTACCCATGTGAGATAAGCGTAACTAATACGAGATAAGCCACACGCGGCCGGTTGCTAATGTGAGATAAACATTTTGGCGCATGACTGTATTCCTTCGAAATGGTTGTCAGTCAGGAAAAAATTCTATGTTGAGTTTTCAGCGATTTAAGTCGGCCTTCAACTAGGTTTAAAAGTAAAACTGCGCATTTTTACTTACAACCTTTATTCAATGCTTTGAACATGCTGAGTGCATTGCATTGACATATTTAACCTGTTGTGTTGGGCATTGAGTGACTGAATCCACCGAGACGGGGAGCCTTGACGATGTAAAAGCACACCACACACACACATTTTCCTCAACAAAATTACTTACTCGAGTTACTGTGGCTGATAAGCTAGTTCTTGTAAATCCATTTTGATGAAAAAACCATTTGTTCATTGTTTAATGCGCTGTTTATTCGCTGTTTCAAGTTGATTTGTACAGCGCGCGTCATTGACAGTAAACATCGATCTCAGTGACGTCACCAACAACTATTACACAGTACTGTACCGTACGGTCGTGGTATATGAGAAAAAGAATCGATCATTGGTGTTCAGTGGTTCCAGAAAAATCCCAACCCTCGGGTCCACCGTTCAGTGGGAAACTCGGCAAGCCTCGTTTCCCACTGGAACGGTGGGCCCTCGGGTTGGGATTTTCCTGTCCCCACTGAACACCAATGATGGATTCTATTTATCTTACATGACCACGTGACTGCTTTCTTACATGGGCAGAGTAAAATAATCTTTTAATCCAAAAAAGGATATACAAAGGACCAATAAATTGCGCCTAAGTAACTCAAATGCACCAAGCAAGGGTAAGCGTTATTTACTGACGTCATATAATGTTAATGACGTCACCGAACGTGCACCCCGTGACGATAATGGCAATGTGATGCTAATGGCACAGGGAGACAGGCAGGATTTTATCTTGCATTTCGCAGCTTAACTAATGCTCCAATCGTGATTTCCAGTCAATAACGAGGTGCAAACTATGTTTACACCCATTTTAATACCCGCTAAAAACACTCGTAAACTCAGAAATAATGTAAATCCAACGAATAAAAAGTTCGATTTTTCACGTTTTTTTTTTGACTTTTTATGTTCCGACAAAAAACCTTCAAAAAGTGGGAGAAAAACGATCCATCATGAGCCTGTCCATGTGGGATAGAGAAATCTCACCCTCGGGGTCGGAATTTAACCAGGGACTCGGCAAGCCTCGTCCCTGGTTAAAATTCCGACCCCTCGGGTGAGATATCTCTATCCTACATGGACACTCATGGTGGATTGTTATAATCTTTAGTATGCTGCTGGGGACCTGCTGCATTTCATTTTCCGGGATGGATATGTTGTGAAAGTTTTCGGGGAGGGTAGGTTTGCACTTTCTTCAAAGTTTGTCTGTATGGCAAAACTGGTTTGATTTTTAAGCCTGATACAATAATAAATCACCAATTAGAACTCGGCGGGACAAGGGTTAAGTATCTGGATCATGAGAAAAGGGCATACAAACACGAGATTTGGTCTTACCGCATATCCGAAAAAGCCTCTAATATGAAATAGGCACACCTAATGGGCAACCAACCACTATTTGATCTGAGAGGATAGCACAGTATACGGTATTTCTTGTGAGTCGGTACTCGTGTGAGTATAAAAAGTAAGGAAGAATGCAAATATCAGGAATCGATACAATTAGTACCACACCTGGCACAGAAAACCTTATGAAAAGTTCAGTAAAATGTCGTTGCTCTGAGTATAAGGAAATAAAATAATCCTGCAAGTTATTTTAAAGGCGCTGGGACTCTTGAACGGAAGTTCCTATTGAATATTATAAGGATTTTAATTTGAGCAGCGACATGTGATTTCCAACAATGTGTCATTTTGACAAGTGTAGACTCAGACGAGCCTGTGCAGCCTGCTTTTAAGTTTAGAAACTCCAAATGATGTTCAGTCAGTAGAAAATTCAAGCAACTAGCAAAGGCTCTGATTAGACTGCGTGTATGCGCAGGCTGATCTGAGTCTTTGCTGGTCGCACATATCACATTGTTGGAAATCTTATGTCGCGGCTCATTTGTGGCCGTCTTTTTCAAAGGCGCGACGATGCACGTGGCAGTTGGCGTTTGGCTTAAGTCGTTATCACGTCGTGACGTAACGTTATAAGAATTGTGACGTCACGTCATGGGGATCACACAGCCGCTTGCTTGAAAGAGCTATCGTTAACATTCAAGCTCCTGGTGATCGAAAAAATCCCTCAGTCTTATGGTTAAAATACAAGTTAAATATCAACAAAACTGGCATCTTCGCGATTCACTCTTACTTTTTGTATTTTTTCAATGTCAATGTTGATCACGGCACATTTTTCAAAGGTAGAATAAGGTTCTTAGTTCGATCGAATCGACTCCGTATAGATACCGGAACTCTGTTTTGACAGAACGGAAATCAGGCCTTCATATAGCAGATGAACAGAACAGAACAGAGCCTCTAATCGTAACAGCAACCAACCCTCGTTGTTGCCGCTGCGCGGCAACAACTCGTTGGTTGGTTGCTAATAATCGCTCATTCTGGTGTGTCCAGAGCGAAGTTGTTTGGAGTCTTCTTCATTTTGCATACATTGTTTATGCGAGAAGCGAAAGCCCTGGCGAGGTCATGCGTACATGCAGGCTTGTCAGAGCCTTCGCCACACGCCGATGTAATAAGAACCATCATTTCGTGTGCTGACCAATTTATAGTATTAATTTTTCATTGCGGACCATTTATTTTCTTTTCTTATTCAGTAAATAATTTGAATAGTTAAAATTTTGAAACATTGTCAGAGCGCATATATCTAGACTAGTCAGTTTCCTTGTTATCCAAATTAATTCGGGATGCCTTTTTCTCACAATAGGCTCAAAACTACAACAGGTATACAGGTATTTTCCCAGGTGAATAAATACACTCTGTCTTACCGATTTTTATATGGAAATGTCCAAGGGTGTGTCTTGCTAAGAACCGCCCAGTCTCTCTTAACTGGACGGACTATAGGTGGAGCCTAGCATGAATATTCGCAAAGGAAAGGGTTAAGGGAAAATGGCCTATGCCTTTTCCACCACACAGCCTACTACGGACTCCGTTTCTATGACTTATTTTGCAATTGTCTTTTATAGTTTGCCTAAACATGATTTTCCAGCATCTTGAAATAGGTCAGTGATGCCAGGAAGACTGTAAATTACGATTTCATGGCAATGCGTACATACTGATCTGTATTTCCATCTGCTATAAGCGGTTAGCAAAGGACAACTATCATCAGCTTTGAAATCCCTCTGGGGTCTCATACTAGTCGGATAATAGATGGTTACATAACAATATCGGCACATGAATATGCAAATGAAAAAAAGTCTAGACGCTAGAAATATTTAAAATCATAGTCCATGTATCCAACTCATATTTAGGTTCCAGGAACGCAGCTGGCCCCACCCCGTATGAAAACTTTAATACCCATCAGAACTTAACACTTGCCCTCCTCGTTCGCGTAGGAACGATTTTGTTTTTCTAAGCCCGTTTCGAAACTGGGGTGTAATATATTATCGCACTGGTCATCCATCCGCCCGTCTTCGCCCGTTAGCATTTTGTGCAGATAACTCCACCTTCAGTTTTCACACGATTTATCAGAACCTTAAACCGTACCAGCCACAGGAGCTTGACGTTGCTTTTATTCTATACTTGTATACCCTTGAGGAACTAAAGGCCGCTGCTGCACAAATTGTTATTATTCAGCGCATACCCTTTGAATAAACAATTGCATGCCCCATCCTCTGCCCTGTATCAGAAGTTTGCCACAGTCACGGTTTTATTGTCATTTTGTATTTTCGATGAAGTCTGATTGGATTAATGTGACGGATGCAACCAGATGCTTAGCCTTCTTTTGTACATACATCAGAGCGAATGCGTATTGTCATTGATTGGTCGAGATGATGAGAACATTCTGTCATCATGTATTGACCAATCAGATATACATTTGCTTCCAATATCTAACCGTTCGGTGGCATGACTATCGCATACTGACCTATCTGATTTGAGCATTGTGGGTGTGTGCGACATACTTGTTTACCGATAGCGTCATCAAATCATGTGATTCATCCGATTGGTTAATTCAAACTTATTATTGATCTGCGTCATCACGCGTCACTGAAATCAGTTTTTTGACCTGGCCATGTGGGACATGTTTCAAAATATGTTTTAGTGTAGAAAATATTATTATTGTATCGCTAAATACTGTTATACCAATCATTGTTATTGTTTAGCTAGCAAATGTTACTTGATGTCTCCATAAACGGATAATTTACAGCCATTCAATGCTTGCTACTTTTCTAACGTACTGTTTTAGGTAATGCACACCGCGTATTTACACAAATCCGACTTTTCAGTCGTGATGTGCCTTAGCAGACAGGTCGATTCTTTAGTATCGCGCCTGCGCAAGACAATGCATTTGCTCCAATATATGTACATGGCCATGTATTACTTGACTTTTCCCTTACTGTAAAGGCGGCGCCTCATGAATGCGTAATTAGGACTAGTCAACCTTAGGCATAGGTACAAGCTGAAAAGGAGGCGTGGTTTTATTCAAAAGTAACTGTATCATCTTGTGCCACAACCTCAGTCATTATTTAGTCCTTAAAACGCCAGCAAAATAACTGCATCTGAAAATGTCTATTTAACATATGCAGGGAGGCAAACATTGTGGACCCAGATCAGACTGCTCCTACAGAAGCAGTCTGATCTGGGTCCACGCTGTTTATCTATGAGGCTTCAAATAATTTAGTGGGCGACAAAAACATGCTTTTTGTGAATATGCTCTTTAAGGGTTAATAAATGTGAGTTCAGTGTGTATACGGTTAGGATTTTCATGAAATGCACGCACATTTGCGCGGCTCAAAACGCTTATTAACTCTTAACCAAATTATAAATAAAACCTGATTTCCCTTCCTTAGCAGATGAAATAGCCGAACCACACCCAGACATGAATATTAAGTTGCCGCCTTTACAGTAAACGAAAAGTCAAGTAATATCTGGTTTGCATCCATCACAGCAATACAAGAACACGTCATTTAAAAAAATGATTTACAATGAAACCGTTAATGTTGATCAGAGCTGATATTTGGCGGAAGGTAGAACATTCAATTGTTTATTCAAAGCATATACACACATGCTTGTAAGCTGAGAAATAACGGTAAGACTCACCTAAAACAATTTTGAGCAGCAGCGGAGTGACCGTCCTACCCTCTTGTTCCAAGAGGGTATAACGCCAAGCTCCCGTGGTACCAGTGACTTCAAGTGAGCCACTTTGGATATTTTAGAGTTACGTGGCCTAGACTGGTTCTGCACGAGTACCATTGGGCTGGTACGTATTGTATTATGTCAGTTTTAATCACCCACCGTGAAATGTAAACGCGCGTAATATAATCTTGCTTGGGTCATTTGCGGTCTCACAGAGTAACGTGCCCTTTATAATGGAAATGTTGCACGTTTCTGTTCTGCATTCTGTATGGCTGATGGTTTCCGCACTCTAGAAACTGTATTCTGGCCAATTTTGATGAAACTGTGTGTGCGAGAGCCAATAGACACACTGATGTGCAAAGAGATGAATAAACTGTTTGGACAAGAACTGAACTGTGAACAGGTCTGGGTCTGCACTATTTGTATATGGCCCATAAAGAGGACTCTATGCTTTAAATACATAGGTTAAGTACATGTACCATGCTTTTCTTACTTGCAGGTGTGTGTGAGCCAATAGATACCCCGATGTGCCAAGAGAAGAATAAACTGTTTGAACAAGAACTGAATTGTGAACAGAAGAAAAATTGTGCAGCTCTCAATGAACCAGGTAGAGGCGAACTTTTATCCTGGCGTGTCATATACAATTCCAGAATTGGGTTGTTAATTTATTCATGCCAAATAGATATTCCATTTTGCTTCCATTTTGCTTATTGTTATGTCGCAGAGAAGTCTTTTCATTATAATTGTGTTGTTGGATCGACTTATCAAACTTCAGAAGTGTGAACAAGAAAGATCACTCTGACTCTTTGACTCGCTTTTTGAGTTATAGCCAAAAGTACAAAATCCTTGTGCGGACCAAATCTCGTGTACCATTCAGAATTATGTCATAAAACTTCTCATGTGGATGCGCCCACAGGAACTTGGTTTTGTTTTTCGTCCCATGGATACGCTTTTGTTTACAAAAGCGTTCGTCCCATGCACATGATGGATACACTTTAGTTTTCAAAAGCGAAGGACGAACAATTTTGCACTGCTCAAATGGTTTATGGGTGAATTTTACCATTATTATTCAGTTTGCAAACTCATGTGCCACTTTGTTATATGTATATGTAGGTGTACCAGAGAAATAAAAGAATGTTGACATGACTTGTACATTGTCCTATAAATAAACCAAATGGCATTCAGAGCTAAAAACAGAAAGTTCTTTAAACAAAATCTTCTCCGAACGAAAAATGCGGATGCAGAATGTGTTTAGGATAAGAGGAATATCTTGGTCGTTGTCCTAAATGATTGTGTAATAGTTTTCCTTAAACTTTAAAGCGCCACCTATAATTTGCAGCAGACGACAATTTCAAAATTTTGTTGTTATTCAAAAATAAAAGATAAGGCATGATATGTCATGAGAATCGTCTGATGACGATTCTTATAAAATATCATACCTTATTTTTTTTTTCGAAAATTAGGAAAGATGTTGCAAAGTCTGTTGTCTGCTGCAGTCGTGATTGGCGCTTTAAGGGTTAACTAGAAAAATAGTATTGTAAAAGACAAAGCAAACAATTAATCAGACATTTTCTAATTCTTCTTGAAATATTAATGATCTTGATTGCAAGAGCCATGGGGAAAATGTAATTTACATGATCCCCCTGGAGTTATTTATTTGGTGAAATCATTTAATTTCAAGGAGCGCTCTAGAAACAAAGGCAGATGAGTTTGTTGAGCCTTCATTGTTAAATTATGTTTTACACCGAGATAAAGCTTAGTAAAAAAAATGTCTGTAAACCATTAGTCACACTCTCTCTCTCTTCGAATGCGCAACTCTTATAATCTATATGAGGATGGTTTTGAAATTTTGCCTGTGCTTTAGTCATGATTTGAAGATGTTCATTATATGTTTTTTTTAAATCCTCTGATTGGTTTTGTCACGTTTTCGCCGTTGTAAACTTTGACATACTATCAATTAATATGGATAGAAGGTACCTTGCGCAGGATGTCTTGCTGTTTGATGAAACTTTATTTGCCTTTGTAATTGTCTGAACATGTGCATAAATACCTTGTGTACGCAATTCTACTAATCATTTTGAGACTCTGGTGTCTGAATGAATGCATTTACTACTTTATTTAACCTTCTATCTAATTTTTGTTACATTTTCCATTTCGTGAACATATACGTTTGAGTCTTTGACCAAATACAATTAAAGAACCTGAACATATATGGTGGCTATATCTTGCCAGTTTAGGAGAGCAGTGCATTAAGTTGAAGATATCACTGTGATCGACAGAATACATGGAACAACTTTGATTTGATTTTAACTCTTTGCATATTGGGTAACTTTTCGTGCTTTTGTCGTCGTCTGCTATTGACTTTTTCAAAACAAATCTTCCAGGAACACTATTGGAGTGTCAAACGGTTTGGATCGAGATCCGGACCGACGTTCTGTCGGTCCTGATGTGAGTCCAAATTGTTCACAAAGGTTATTAGCATTTTGTCGCCGCTAGCAAGGAATGAGTTAATTTGTTTCATCTTCAGTTTTGAGTTACTATATAATAATTAATTTATCAGGTATGCGAACATTGGATGTGAGAATTCCTCAGACAGTTATACCAAACAAAGAGACCAACTACTTCTGTATGATAGTAGACTTGCCACGTGATCAGGACTACCATCTGGCCGCAACCACGCCCATTCTCAACAACACCGATGTTATCCATCACATGCTACTCTTTGGCTGCTCAGAGTCTGAAACAAACTACTCCAATTTGCCTAAAAATACTCCTTATCCGTGTGGTATGCAGCCCCACCAGGACTGTGCCCAGCTGATTGGCGTGTGGACCATTGGAACCACGGTAGACTGTGGATCTCCAAATGCAGGATTTAGGTTTGGAAAGAATGGATTTCAAACAGCTGCTCTGCAGGTATATGATACTGTGACCATTTATTCATTATAATAAATGATAAAACCAATTACCAAGGTGATCGGAAATCGGATCACTTGCAAACACAGCATATTTTAGGGAATGTACAAAAAGTCCAGCTAGCAAACAGTGTTGGGCAACCATCAGCCCGACTTGAATGGCGTTTTGCTGTCGGGCCGATGGTGGCCCGCTTTTAAATGTTTACTGGGTGCTTTACAAACGCATTTTCAGCCACAGAAACAATGGAGATAGCTTATGAAATGTTGAATTGAATAGTGTGAAAGGTCTGACAAAAATATAGCTTACCCCGCTGGATTGCAATGCATGGACGTTGTAAATGTAATTTTTGTGCTTATGCCTGATTGTCAGGTGGCATTGTGCTGTTTAACCTTTCAGTGACTCACAACTCGCTCATTTTCCACCGATGAAAAGATGTGTTTATTGTCATTTTTTTTTAAATTTTCAAAATACAATTATATCTGTGTGTACTATCAATGGCGTTCTATAAAATTCGTGTTAAAGCGACAGCGCATGAGATTTTGGTACTTGTCACATATATGCGCAAATGCCTCTAACAAACGCCCATGCTGATGTATCCATTTGAGCTAGAGCTCTGAATTATTAGTCTTAGTCTCCAACTATATCCATACTTTATGTATGCGAGCAGCGTAGGCTCTGGCGGGTCTGTGCATATGCACGGACTCGCCTAAGCCTTCGTTGCTCGATGGTGCCATGATAAGTACTATAATAGCATCTACTGACCCATTTATGTTGACCACTGTGTGAAACTTTCAGCTCCATTGGAATAACCCGGATCTAGCAAGTGATCTAAATGACAGTTCTGGCATGAGAGTTCATTACACCCCTACCTTACGACAATACGATGCCGAGCTCTTTGTTTTTGGTCAAGAATACCTCGTCATACCACCGGAGACAGACAAGATCCAGTACGAGGCCACGTGTCCGTCCGACTGTACGGTGGATATGTTCAGAGAGAAGGTTTACATCACGCGTGCCATCAACCATATGCATTATCTAGGTATGCCCTGATTATTATCTCACTGTATACTGGTTCGAATTTTAAACACTAAAAGGTCTCGTTTAAGTAATTTCCACCGGTTACACTGTCCCCCCAAACTGTGTTTGGTTCGGGGGGGGGGGGGGGGGGGGGGGAAGGGGGTTGGCTGTAAATCTATATCTTTAAAAAGTGTTCGTGGAAAAATAAACCTTGTTGTGGAGTTTTATGTATCTTCATATATTTGATATTAAGTTTACCATATGCTAGTTCGAGACTCATCGTCGGCGGAGTCACTGTGTTGTGTCCTTGAGCAAGACACTTTATCCACTGCTTAGTACTTAGACGGGTGGCTGAGAATGGGTTTGCTCCCCCCCCCTAGAGAATTTTGCAGACATATCCTATCTTGTAGGAAATTGAAAGTCGAGTCTTTTAAGAGATGTTTGCACTCTGTGCTCCGGGGCGTTAGTCTGTAAGAGCCTGTAACATACGTTACTTAATCAAACTAAGAAAAAGTAAATTGAAAGTTTGGGCTACAAATTAAAGACATTAAAATATTTATTTTTAAAAATCATTCATATAGTCTGCATACTGGATATCTTAACTACATATGACAGCCATTTGAACAAAATTGCGGCTTCCTTAGGTGTCATATGCGTTACATAAATCAGATAACCCATTAAAATTTGCAGGTGTGGCTAACATCATTTACATTCACAATCTCTCTGTGTGTTTTGCTAAATGTTTTTAACCATGTCTGACTAGCTTATGCAATTGGTTAACAGAAAAACTAAAGTTTGTTTCCCTAGCTTAAACATTTTTTTCTGAAATAAGCAATACAACAACTCTACCCCTACCCAGTTTTAAGGTGAAATGTTTGATATTAAAACTAAAGTAAAAATAGTGAAAAAAATTTTTGCAGTCGATGAATGTGTTTCATTGTTTGGGATTTATTTGCTTATATGAAAAGACTCATAAATCTGCAAGTTTGTTGCGAAATTTTTAATATCAGAGGCTGTGACATATGTTACCTGATGTAATAAATGGGCAAGCTCAATGTCTTTACGTAAGATATGCCTAAAATGTTTTAATCTCCTCGAGGGAATTTTGCAGACATATTCCTACTTATAGTACAACTCAAGCTGCATCGAATAAGGGATGTTTGCACTTTCTATGTTGGGGTGTTAGTCTGAAACAGCGTGTTACATGCGTTACTATATCAAATAAAGGAAATGTAGTTTGAAAGTTTGAGCTAAAATTGTGAAAAAACTCGCAGCTGTTGGATATCTTACATTGTTTAGGGATTTTAAACTGGCTCCTATGATAAAGACTTAAAGATCTGCTAGTTGTCATCAAGTTTTAAAGATCAAAGAGCGTTACATATGTTAGCGTGATAAGTAAAATCATCAAACAGTATTTTGACATCAAGCTGAGTAAGGGCCTGCTCCATCCTAATCCCCTTTGGAATTCTGCAGACAAATAACATCTTATGTAACCATTCAAGGTGCATTTAATAAGAAATGTTTGCACTCTGTAAGTTGGGGTGTAAGCCTGTAACAGCTTTTTACATATGTTACTATATCAATTTGAGAATAAGAAATTTGAATGTTTGAGCTACCAAAAGAAGACATTAAAATTATTTAATAAATTGACATTCTTATAGTCTTTATACTGGATGTCTCTACTACATATGAAAGCTGTTTAACATTAATACGGCTGACTGTGGTGTTATGTACGTTACATGAACCTTATTATAATTTAAAAGCTATAACTGTGGCTATCGTCATGTAGTTAAACAACTACTATGACTTGGTTTCAAACTGTTTTATTAGATTTTACAAACATATACTCAATTGATGAATAGCAAAAACCAAGTTTGCTTTTCTATCTTAAATATATTGTCTTATAGGAGCTAATACACAGCCCTACTCCCAGTTTTAAAGAGAAGCAAATTTTGTTATTACCGTTTAAGTAAAACACATGAAAGCGATTACAGCGTGTGGATATTTTTCATTTTCTTAGTCTGTCTTGCTCATATATCTACAAGATGTCATTAAGTTAAAGATCAGGACACTTAATATGTACTTATAAGTCTTTGGTGCCAAAACACTAGAAATTATATTCATTTCTGATTATCAAGCCCATGGACTGGTGTTACAGATGTTATCAATGACCTTTTGGACACATTTCCTAATACTGTGCATATAATGCTAAATATAGAGCCACAAATAGAAAAGATAGTTTTACATTTTTACAAGAAAATACAATAAATGAAATGGTCCAAACTATTTCTCATCGATTTAACACTCATGTTAAACGTTTGTCGTTGTCTGCTTCTGTGGTAATCATTATTATCACACGCCTCCTTGCAACTAGTAGAATCATCACACAATATTTCAATCATTTACTGTTATTCAATTTTACCACCAGTCCACTCAAAATTGGTGAGCCATTATAAACTTTCCAATTTTGCCATTTTTGGCTTGGAACATTCGGAAACTGATATGAATTCCTAATAGTTGGCTCTTTGAGTATGTGTTTCAAGTGATACTCTGCAAGTAGGAGAAAGACTAAAGCTTTACAAGGAGGAAAACTATGCCATTAAGAGCAATGAGTACCTGGACTGATGTATCTTGATATTTCTGTGATAAAGAATCATATCTTAGCTGGCTAACTTTTATAAATGTAGCCTTTCCATACACGCAACCCACATATTTTCATCTAATAATGTCTCTGCACTTGTTATCTTTCCACAAGCATTCAAAAACTTATTTGAAGTCTTAGAACTTCTGAAGTGCTGAAACGAAGGTAACTATTTCCCTTCAGATAAACGAACTAGATGTATCACAGCAGGTAAAGCAATGAAATGCAGGATGAACAGAGCGCAAATTAGACCCTTTCAATTCAATGATTCACTAAGTTTCTAAAATAAGAGCGCTTATTAAAGGATATAACATATATAACTCGTCATAATAAATGAGCAAGGGCATTGTCGTGACATCCTTTTTGATTACGCAGTCAGAGGCAAGTGTTTTCAATTTCAGTGTTTTCAATAGATCATGAAATGAGGCACCTTATCAACTTGTTTACTCTGTATAAATCTTCCATAGAGCATAATATAGAACTACTGGTTATCCCATTCTACCTATAGTCCACTTTCCTTCTTTTGAATGCAACAGCGAATGATATGGCTGCAAAACTGAGAAATCATAGGTTTTACATTATTTTAAGACATGCTTCAATGTACTGACATAAAAAAAACAACCAGCTGCAAACATAATTGATGGCAATGTCCAACTTCATATTCTTTCTCTTATACCAGATACCTTTCAAGGTGTAACAGAAATTGTTTCAGACAGTCTGCCAAAACCATCAAGAGTCAACATTGTAACTAAAGAAAACTTATAAAGTTCTTTTGACGCAGCAAAATACTATTGATCTAAGACCTGAGGACTTAAGCACTAAAAGATTGGATATGTTCCATGGCAAATGATGCAAAAAAGCAGCCTATCAAATTTCTGTTTGACCAATGTCAGAAATCTAAAAGTATTCTTAGAGGTACAAAGAGACATAGTTTTTGCAAAATCAGAGCAAAGTTATCATTTGACTAGCACGGATGCAGAGGCAGCTGCAGTTAGATTGCTCTTGCCACTTCACAGAAAGAAATATATACCAGAGTCATACTCCATTGTATGCATATATGTGAAATGGCATTAAACCGTTATTTAATCAGGTGTTTGATCCCATGACACTGACATGCTGTTTCTGCTTTTGAAGAATGCTAAGGATTCAAATTTGTCTGAGTCAAGTTGTTTGACGCTGGCACTGGCCACACATACAATGAAAATTAAGTCTTTTGATGGCTAAAGAGGAGGATCACACGAAATGCTTATAAGTGATGTTTGTCACAATTACCAATTTAAAAAGTAATCTTATAAATGTAACACATATAACACCATAGGAAGCTGTATATTTGTTAAATATCTTTTCTTATGCATCAAAGGTATTCAGCCTGCAAACTACATGAATAATTCAAATAAATAGATAGTTTTATGTCTTCTTTCTGCTTCTCAGACTTTCAATCTATTTATTTTATAAATTGATATGGTAACATACGTATCATACCATTACAGGCTAACCCCAGTTAATAGAGTGCAAACATCTCTTATTTGATGCAGCATGAATTGTTCTTTAAGGTAGGATATGTCTGCACAATTTCCAAAGGGGTGGAGAGGAACAGGATTGTACACAGTTTGCAGTCCTAATACAATGCCATGATTCTACTGGTTGTGATGAAATGGGTGATTATTTTGCAATAGAAGCAGACACATTGATATACATTGTGAGGGTGACTTGAATAAAGATTGTTTTTGAATAATTTTATTTAATAGGAATATTTATTTAAATTGTGTCATTTAAATGAGAACTATTATTTTCTATCTATATGTCTATATATTTTAATATTATAGGTATTAGGAAATATGTGATTAAAAAGGTTATATATATAACATAGGTAACACAGTTCCATGGGCTTGTTATCAGCAATGACTGTAATTACTAAGACTAAGGTACCAGAGGCTAGAGATTAATAGGAAAACATGTGAAAAACAGTATTTTTCTGAAATATCATCTCCTTCTTCCAAGAAAATTTCCTAGCTCATTCATTATGCCATGTAACATACGTTACATACTTTAATAAGTGCTCTGATCCTGATGTCAAACTTGCAAATGTATAATTCTTTATTGCATTTGCAAGACAGTACCAAAAATGTAAGATATCCACGAGCGTCAATAATTTCATAAATTTGTCTTTAATAATAGATACCAAAATTGGATACTTAAAATTGGGGGTAGGGTTGTTTCATAGCTCATATCAAACAATGTATTTGAGATAGAAAAGCAAACTTTGTTTTTTCTATTAGTCAAATGAGTATTTTAGTAAACTAAGATTAAAAACACTTGTAAAAAGCACAAATCGTCTGAAAAATAAATGATGTTAGTCACGATTTCAACTTTCAAAGGGAAATTTAATCTATGTAACGCATATAACACCATTGAAGGCAATTTTGTTTAAAATGCTGCTTTTATGTAGCATAGGCATCCAGCTTGCAAACTACATAAGAAATTTGAATAGTTAGATGGTTTAATGTCTTCTTTCTGTAGCTCGAACGTTCATTTTGATTTTTTCCTTAGTTTGTTACAGTAACATATGTAACAGGCTGTCAGAGACTAACGCCCCGGAGCACAGAGTGCAAACATCTCTTAAAAGATGCGGCTTGAAATTTTCTTCAAGATAGGATATGTCTGCAAAATTCCCTAGGGGGGGGGGGGGGGGAGCAAGATCTTTTTTAGCTCGAAGTCTAACTGGTTCAACCCAGGAAGACAGGAAATCGTCCCAACATGACTGAAAAAATGTTGACTGGGACGTAAAGCATCGAACCAAAAGCTGACCATTAGCTTGAAAGTCTTGTCTATGAATGTTTAAAATATTTTTTCATTTTCATATTTTTTCTTTAAGTAGATAACAAAAGTTTGTAAAAATTTTGTTTAAAATATAAAATACTTTGCTAGAAAAATATAGTAGAATTATAATTGTAAAATTTAGTTCAATAATCTGTAATTTTGTTGTTTTAAAAACTGTCAGAACGTGTTTTGCTGTTAAACGAAGTACAATAGTAGCTTGAATTCTCAACCAGTTCTGAAGAGCTAACCAGAACTTTTTTCTTTATTGCAAAGATTCCTTCAATCCCGTTCCCCTTCCTTATTTTCTATCTTGATAAAATATTTTAATATAGCAATTTTGAGAGCCATTTTGCTTTAGATTCTAACCTTTCAAACCATTTCTATTATTCTCATTTTTTTTCCAAAAAAAGCAGGTAATTTTCTCAGAATTGACTGATAATCTGAAAATATTACATGTATATCAGAGGTGTCCTTTGTTTGCTAAATTGATAGCATTGTCTCTATGCAAACATGTGAGTCTATAGCATTCCTAGATATACTATTGCCATAATTTTAAGCATATTTTTATATATATATGATCTCGATTTTCGAAGTAATGAAATATAATTTGAGTTTTTGGTTTTATTCGACATGTACACTTGTATTTTGGCCACCAACTTGTAATAAGTTTGATTAGTTTCATTCACTACTTCTATGAACGGGAAGCTTACGACACAGTACTGTCCAGGAGTTGATATGCAAGAATGAATTTCTTTTGCTGTTGAGTCATGAATTGCCTTATAATGCGTATGATGGGTAAATCTACAAAGAAGAAAGAGGACAAAATGTGTAAAATTGCCATTAGGAACGCTGGTATGTAACAAGATGACATTGCAAGGGTAGTAAACGTGTCTCATAGTTTAGTAAGCAGAGCTTTGAAAGAACATAGAGAGAGTGGCAGTATTAGAAAAAGAAAACGGTCTACATTGATTCTTGAGTGCAAGGAATTGCTACTGAAGCATTATGGTACGTGGTGCATTATCTGACGACCACATGATACAGTTAAAGGTGATTACTGGGACTTTGAACTCTCATATGTACGAGGACCAAATCCTAGAATCTGGTGTTAGGTTACCCTTGGACTCGCTAGATGTCCAGAACATGGTGCTCCGAGATGACGTTGAAAGACCTCACTTTACTCTTATCATCGAGGAATACAAAAAACAACAACAGAACATCGTAAGTCTTCCACAGCCGAGCTTGCTGCGGGACTTGAACCCTATCTTGTGTGAGACAAGCTCGGCTGACGTGTTTGAAACCGGGAACCAGCCATATCAAAACCATTGTGCATTTTGCTAGACTCTACCGCAGGAGTAGGGCAGGATTTCATGCCTTGAATGCATGTACTCTGTGAATTTTATGATGGAGATGTGCCAAGCTGTTATTCGACAGTGTGGAGGCTATACACAACATAAAATGGAAGTAGTGGATTATTGTAAGCCATTTCGTGACTTTTTGCACCAGATCCTGAAATTGTATGCTCCAAAAAGAAAGTTTTGAAGAAATAACAACTATCGCGGTCTTATTGTAAAAGTATTACTGACTCTTGACCTCCATGCTGTTTTCGTTGAATTTTGTAAAATTTATGGGTAATTTTGTAAGGTGTTTGTTGCCTATAAACAAGCCTGAGATTCCACGGCTTTTTATCAAATTGCTGGTATATTGCTTTTAATGTCTACTACAATAAAATTTTGGTATCTTTTAAAAGATTCCGTTTTTATAGTTCCTAAAACCTGAGTGGTGTTATCAAATGGAATATGCCAATATGCTTAACTTTATGTCAAAAGTATATATAAACTGATGGCTGAGAACCGTTTTGCCCACCCGCACCCCCCTGGGGAATTTTGTAGACATATCATATCTTGAAGAAAATTTCAAGCTGCGTTGAATAAGACATGTTTGCACTCTGTACGCTGGGGCGTTAGTCTTTGATAGCCTGTTACATATGTTACCATATAAAATTTAGAAAAAGACAAAGAAACGTTTGAGCTACATAAAGAAGGCAATAAACTGTCTTATTATTTAAATTACTCACATAGTCTGCATGGTGGATACCTTAGCTGCACATAAAAGTTTTTGGAACAAATTTACGACTTCCTTAGTTGTTATTTATGTTACTTTCATTAAATTGCCCATTGAGATCAATATCATTTTCATTTATAGGTGATCTGTGCAATTTTCAAAATGATTTTAATCTTTTTATACTAGCATACTCATTTGGCTTATAGAAAAAAAATGCTTTTATATCTTAAATATGTTGTCTTGTATGAGCAATAAAACAACCCTACCCCCAGTTTTAAGGAGCCCAATTTGTTAGGTATAATTTATGTAAAAAATATATGAAAATATTTGCTGCTGCTGGATATCTTAACTATGAACTTAGCTATATTTTCATAGTTGACCGATGTAAAAAACAAACAAACAAAGTTTGCTTCTCCATCTTAAATATATTGTCTAAAATGAGCTTATATAAGCCATAACCCCGTTTTACTAAGAAGCAAATTTTGGTATTATGGTTTGAATAAAACACATGTGAAAACAATTGCAGCTTGTGGATGTTTTACATTTTCTACACCCTTCTTGCTTATATATCTACAAGTTGTCACCAAGTTTCTATGATCAGGACACTTATTTAAGATGTAACATATATAACATAATCCAATCAATGAGCAAGGCATATGTCTGTAGTAATAGATGATATTTCAGATAAAAAAACTATATATTTCATACGTGTACTTAAAAATCTTATTGGTGCCAACATTAGAAAATATATTCATTTCTGATTATCAAGCCAATGAACTGTTGTTGCAGATGATATCAATTAACTTTTTGACACATTTCCACATACTGTGCATATATTGCTAAATATTGAGCCACAGATAGAAAAGTTAGTTTTACATTTATAAAAGACGATTCAATAATTGTTCCTGTTTATTGTAAATATTCAAAACTAATTCTTATCCAAGTAACACTCATATAAAACGTTTGTCGTTGTCTGCTTCTGTGGAAATCATCATTATTACCTGCCTCCATGCAATCAGTAGAATCACCACACATTATTTCAATCAATTCCTGTTAAACAATTTTACCACCAGTGAACTCAAAATCGATGAGCCTTCATCATCAACTTCCCAGCAATGCCATTCATGGCTTGGAACATTTGGAAACTGATATGAATGTATGCCTGATAATTCGCTCTTTGAACATGCGTTTCCAGTGATACTCTGCAAGTAGGAGAAAGACTAAGCTATACAAGAATGAAAAGAGGCCATCAAAAGCATTGAGTACTTGGCCTGATATACCTTGATATTTCTGTAAAAAAAAGAATCATATCTGAGCTGTTTTACTTTGGTATATGTTGCATTTCCATATATGCAACCTCACATTTTCACCTTATGATGTCTCTGAACAATTATTATCTTTCCTAAAGCATTCAAAAACTTCTATGAAGTCTTAGCAATTCTGAAAAGCTGAAAGAAAGGTAATTCTTCCCCTTCAGATGAAGAAGCTAGATTAATTATAGCAGATAGAACAATGTATTGCAGGATGAACAGAGTAAAAATTAGACCCTTTCACTTCAATGATTCACAAAGTTTCTAAGATCAGCGCGATTATAAAAGGATGTAACGTATATAACTTGACATTATAAATGAGCAAGGGAATTGTCTTGATATTATCCTTTTTTATTTCACCGTCAGAGGCAAGTGTTTTCAATTTCAATTTTTTCAACGAACCATGGAATAGGACAGCCTTATCAACGTGTTTACTCTGTATAAATAATCCATTGAGCACAATATAGACCTACTGGCTATACTATTATACTTCATAGTTCAGTTCTCGGTTTGCATGCAACAGCTGATGATATACCTGCAAAATCTTAGAAGACAAAGGTTTTATATTATATTGAGGATTGCTTCAAGGTATTTACAGCAACAAATGAACCAGTAGCAAACATAATTGATGGTAATGTCCAGCTTTATGTCCTTTCTCATATACCAGATAACTTTCAAGGTGTTGCAGAAATAGTTAGACCATATGTCAAAATAAATAAGAGTCGACTTTGGTACAGAACTCAACTTAGTTCTTTGGGCGCAAATAACATGGGCCATCGAAAATACTTTTGATGTAAGACCTGAAGACTTTAGCACTAAAGGACTGGAAAGGTTCCATGGCAAATGCTGTTAACAAAAAGCAGCGTATCAAATTTTTGTTTGACCAATGACAGAAATCTTAATGTTTGCTAAGAGGCACACGGTAGAGACATAGTTTTTGATTCCATGACACTGACATGCTGTTTCGCTTTTTATCGAAAGCTAAGGATTCAAGTTATAGCTCAGTCATTTTGTTTGATACTGGCACAGGTCACACATACAAAGAAAATCCAATTAAGTCTTTTGAGGGCAAAAAATTAGAAACACAGGAAACGCTTATAAATGATGTTTGTCACAATTACCTATTTTAAAAGGTTATTTTAATTAATGTAACACACATACCACCATAAGATGCTGTTGTTGTTGTTGTTGTTGTTTTTTGTTAAAAAAGCTTTCATATTATGTTATTAATCAAGTGATTTCGTATTGGGTCAGTTACAGGTCCGAGGTCAGCTGTATAGGTCCGAGGCCGAAGGCCGAGGACCTATACAGCTGACCAAGGACCTGCAACTGAGCCAATACGAAATCACTTGATTAATGACATTTTTATTAATTAACTTTCATTGACAGTCAATATGCGGCAAATTAATTCGGATGAAGGGAATTCTTATTAGTTACCATATCAGTGAAACTACTGAAACTACCAGAGAGAAAATGGCGCACCTCTGGTTTACCGGGCGCAGTTTATGCTGTGAGGCAAATTTCAGTCTGTAATGGCGTAGATTAAAGTAGAAAAATACCGAAGAGCTAAAATCAAATATAGACTATATGAAAGTAGAAACGTCACAAGTATGATACCGACGCATTTCACTGTATAAGTGCTATATAAGGCTTTGTAAAGAAATAATTTAGAAGCAAACCAACCATAAAAACCCTTCAAAATCAGTTCTGCCCAACAGTGCAAGTGAGCCAGATCAAGCATATTTTGCTACATACCAAGATACATCCATGCTAGTAAACTGTCCAGTTCAACTGTTGGAATGTCTTGATTTCCCTTAGTTGCAGAACTGCGACTTTAGATTTTTTTTCGATCTGGCTGAATCTAAAGTCGCAGTGTTTTTGTGCTCTATCTTGACCAGTGATGGAATCCCCTTTTGTTTTGGGAAAAACTCGTTTCTTTGACAATCCAACCATTCAGACTTCTTCATGTGTTTTACATACACAACCAAAGATATAAAAATGTTACCATTTGCTTCGTTTTTGTGACACGATCAATGCAATCTGTAATATTATGTTCTTGTTGTTGTTTTTCGGCACATCGCAGCCATTTTGCATGCTTTTCACGAGTTAGGGGTGATGACGTTTTTGCGATAAATTTCGGATGTTAAATTGATGAGACGAACTTATTAAAACGTTGAGAATATATTATAAAAAAAACCCTGTACTGGTCATACTCCCCATGACTAGGTAAGGGATGTCAGCGCTTTTTCTAAAACTCAGTACATTATAAGAATCACATTAACAGTGGATTTTGCACAATATAAGAAACAAGTAGGTGTTTGAATTTTGAAAATCAGCGCAAAATTGTTAGTTATCGATTCTGTTAACTTACTCAATGTTGGTACGCTCGCAGCAGTCTCGTTTCTGTATTATTGTGCATTGTAGCGCCCCCTATTTTCTATTAATTTATAACGAGTAGTGACCTATTTCAGAAAATGAAAGTCGATTTCCAAGAATGGTTTGATTTCAATTTAATATAGCATGCCAAAGAAAATGAGATACTTACTTGACAGAAATCCTTAACAATCACATACCCCACCCATATTACACTATATAAATCCAATCTTCGGAAAGGAAGCTTTGTCATGTCCCAAAATGTCATAATCAGACTGAAAATGGACTTTTCCAACATGGCGGACAATTGTTATTCTGATCATGTGCTCACGTGACAAGTTTCCCGCCAAAAGAAGCAAGCTAACGCAAGAGTACATTGACCTCTGAACCGAGAGGGGGTCAGCTTGTTTACGACAAGAAGCGATGGATTGGAAAGATCAGAATCAAATTACTTTTGCACAGTGATCAATAAGATATTAGTGAAGGAAAATATTTTTTATATCATGGCTAACCTTGCTGCAAGCTGAATAGCTTTACTAGCACACGCTTATGTTCAATTAGGCTATCAGTCAATACACACAATTGGTGCCCATCGTTTTTAAGGCGCCACGTGAATCTTATATAGAGACATTGGGTGTTTTGACCTTCTTTTTGAACATGTGCGCAATGGTTTATGATTAGAATTGTATAATGATGTCATTGTTGAATATGCAAAACCATTTGGATTTTTTTCTATGTATTTCCTGTTAGTGGAAGTGGGGGAATTCCTTATCTGAAAATAGTCAATTTTCTATCCAGTGACATCCGTCGGAATACAGAACCAGGGTGAAAAATTTGCATACTAGGTTGAAGATTGACCTTTATCCGTTGACATTCATCAGATATTAAAAGAAAACCTATTACAAATGGTGAGAGAGGTCACCATAAAAACCAACCTGTATACACAAAAAAGGATCCCATCCATTGCCATTAAGAACTCCTCGGGGAGTTCTCGATGTCAACAAATTGGTAAAAAGCGGCTCCAGTTAGATTGGTAATTGGTCATCTTTTTTGCAAATATCTATATGTAACAAATGTATGATGAGATGGTATTGGATTATTTTAATCTCAACAGACCAGGTATGATCAATTTTTGGCCAATTATGATAATAAGGAAGGTAAAAGAAAACATTATATAAGTCTGATTTTGGTATTTAATGTTGTTAAAACATCTGTGTATTCAGAAAACGGAAAGTGAACGGGTCATTGTCGGTACATAAAATACCAAAACAAATTCGTGCATGACTTAAGTTTCCCACAGAAAAAGCATGCTCTTCAGCTCAGAAGACAAAAATGACGCCATGTTTTGAAAACAAATAGTGTAAACATTCTGTGTGGACAGGAGTATTTTATCTTTTTAGAACTAATCAGGTATGCATCAGCGGCAAACCAAATAGCAACATATAGATAAACCTATAAACATACAAAATGGAGTAGTGTTAGAGGAAGACACTGTTTGGAAATGTGTTTTCAACTTGGTTTACGTCCACGCTAACAGTAAGGGAAAAGATAGAGGCTTAAAAAATCAGGGCTATATGATAACATAAAATAAAAATCCATCATATGGCCCTGAATTCAGTGCTAGATTTCCCTCATCTCTAAGTTCTGTCTTGCCCATAAGTAGAACAAATTGACATCGCTGTTAGTTTTGTGTTTAGTGTTTTTGTTAACATTTGCTGACAAGAGAAGCGACTGGTTAGAATCTTTCATTTTAGTGAACGCTCGAATTACTAGTGTCGTCCGAAACAGTTCCATCCGGTCTTCCATCCTGTAGTGGCAGTTGAATTGGAAACATCGAGTGTCCCTTTACTTCCTCGAAAACAGATTCTGTTTTCTCCGGTGTCAGTAGCTCATAGCGGCTTAAATAATCTGCTAAAATTCGCATCATGTCCTCACCATTTAGAACTGGCAGTTCTGTCCGACAATCTTCCCCACACCAAGGGCGGACTTGATTTACTGAGTGTACAGTCGAAATGTCCCCAAATCAAAATGTCCCCCACTCAAAAACGTTGGTGTTGTTGTTGTTATATTTCTATTTCGGCATTTCTTACCGAAATCAAAAATTGGTCCGACATTTATAAATTCCCACGAAGAGCGCTCTCGCGTGACTGAGCTGACTGAGCTTCTGACCAATCAGATGCATGGATTTCTGTATAGTCCAAGGTGAAATCCATATAGTCCAAGGTGAAGTCCATATAGTCCAAGGTGAAGTCCATATAGTCCATGGTGACTATATGAAAGTAGAAACGTCACAAGTATGACACCGACTCATTTCGCTGTATAAGTGCTATATATTGAGTAGTTAATTAATAATATGTAGTAAAGGCATTCAGCATGCAAACTACATGAATAATTCCAATAAATAGATAGTTTAATATCTTCTTTCTGTAGTGCATACCTTCAATTTACTTATTCTTATTTTGGTATGATAACATATGCAGCAGTCTGTTACGGGCTAACCCCCTGGTTTACAGAGTGCAAACAACCATAATTTTACGTGGTTGAATCCTTCTTTAAGATAGAATATGTCGGCACAATTCCCAAGGGGGTGGGATGGAACCGACCTTACTCAGTTTGCAGTCATACTACTTTGTGATGATTCAACTGGTTGTGATGAAATGCGCGATTATTTTGCCAAGGAAGCAGATATAATGATAGACATTGTATGTGAGTTTAACTTGAATAAAGATTAGTTTGTAATATTTACATTTAAAAGGAACATCTATTAAATTGTCTCTTTAATTGTGAAACTATTATTTTCTATTTGTATCTTTACATATCTTAGTATTATACGCGTTAGGAATTGAAAAAATTTGAAAATACGCATTGTGTTGAAAAAGTTCATTTATAACATATGTAACACAAGTCCATGGGCTTGTTATCACCAATGGCTAAAATTCCTAAGATTAGGGCACCAGAGGCTACAGATTTGTAGAAAGACAATTTCCTTGCTCATTTATTATATCATGTAGCATATGTTACAACTTTTAACAGGAGCTCTGACCCTGGTGTCGTACTTGCAAATCTATGATTCTTTTATTATATTAGCTAAACAGTCTCAAAATGTAGGTTATCCACCAGTGGCAAATGTTTTTATATATTTTTTTCTTTAATAATGGATAACAAAATTGGCTATTAGGGTTATTTAACAGCTAATATAAACAACATTTTTAAGATTAAAAAAATTAAACTTTGTTTTTTCTATTAGTCAAATAGGTATGTCAGTTAACCAAATTAAAGCATTTGAAAAAAAATGCACAGATTGGCTTATGTAAATGCTGTTAGTTACAATTATAATTTTTAAAGGCAAATTTAATCTATGTAACACACACAACACCATAAGAAGCTGTAATTTTGTTCAAACTGCTTCTTTGATTTAGCTTAGGCATCCAGTATACAGACTTCATGAGTAAATTTAATAATGAGATAGTTTAAAATTTCCTAGGGGGGGGGGGGAGTGAGCAGGACCTTAGTTTAGCTTCAAGTCTAATAAATTTATCATGTCTTACTTTAATGTGGGGCCATAGCGGCCCTAGATTGTATGCGGACACGCGAGAAAAACTGTATTTAGGGTTGCAAACAGTCAAGGCTCTAACAAGATTAGCTGGAGTTATGAAATTCGCTAGCAGCAATTTTAGCTATATTATAGGGTTATATAGAGCAAATATCAAAAGGAAGTGATCAGACAGCCTGGTGTGCAGGCTGTTGTGTGTCTGTTTTGCTTACTGTCATGCAACAATATGACATTTGGTCAAGCCCATGCATTAACGGCTATTCAGGCCCTCATGAGCCGTTACCAAAAGCACAGACTGATCCGGGTCTAAATTGGCTGTATGCCGTATAAGGTTATTTTCGCTACAATGTGCCTCAAATACAAGACATAAATATTTAGAAAAGCAGACATGAATTCTCAAGACGGCAACGGAAGAATAGTACTTATGATCACTTATTGGTCTAATGATAGAAAATATGCTCAATCCATTAACACGTGTCTGCTAGTGTTGTCTACTGATATTTTGCAAAGCTTAAATCCAGATCAGGCCCTACGTTTTGTAGGGCCTGATCTGGACCCAAGCTGTTTGACACTCTGGTGGTATTCCTGAAATATTTTTTGTTTTAAAAAGTTTTATTTATAAGAAAAAATCAGCAGATAACAAACATCATGAAAAATTTCCCAGCATGTAAAGAGTTAATGTCGCCATCATCATCTATATCCTGGGCTCTTCAATACTTTTCCTCAATACATAATGTGGATGTAATAGCCCAGGGATGAAAGGGTTGGTTTATGTGATTCACGTGCTGGATGGTGCATTACTGTGGCAGACAGTGGATAGGTATCGTTTCCTTGTTACCCTGAAATAAAATGTATGTTCCCCTGTTCTCTAGAATAAAAATAATATTTTCTTATGTTCCCTGTTCCCCAATATGGTCTTTGTCTCCCTGTTTTCCAAAACATTTGGCCTTTGTTTCCCTTAAATAAATGTCCTTTTCTCACTGTTCCCCTAACCCCAATGGAAGGGCCTCATGAGTTACTCTATCAATATCATGTTAATTGAACCACATCATGAACAAATAAAATGCTGTCTTTGGGGTCGGCCACCGGGTAAGGTTTAAACTAACCTGCTTATCTACAGTGACTAACTAGATTGTTGTAAAATTGTCGGTAGCGACAAGCAAGTATAGTTATCCAGTCCAATTATGGAGTGGAACATTATACAATTGATGCATTCTTTTGTGGTTAACATCAGAATTTGTCAACCTGAAAATAGTGATGTTCACTGAAGCTAATCTGTGGTGAACATCACTTTCTGGGGTTGACTAATCCTGGTGTTAACCAAAAAAGAACGCACTAATTGTTTTGTTATTTAACACTGCATGTCTCTCTTTTCCTAGTTTTATATAAAGTATTTTAATGTTTATAAATTTACTCAAGTCAAATGTTTCTTGTGCAGTGAAAACAAGATTTTTTCAACAACTGCTTTTCAAGTTTCTGAAACTCTTATGAGACGTGCAAAAGAATTACATTTTTTTTAATTACTGTTCTAGTAGAATGAACAAAGTCTTAGTGCAAAACATTAATTTGGCATGTGATATACAATATTTAATTATCTGTTGAGTCAATTTATCCAATATCTGTTTTAAGCTGTCATGCAGGCAGCAGTAAAAAAACTTGATGTCTACCTGTCCTTAGACTTATAAAGTCTGATGAGATATGACTTTATTCAAATAGATGTTTTTTTTTATTATTAGTATTGATGTGTTTTTTAAACTAACTCTATCCTTCCTCTCAAATACTTTTTCTTCTTCTGCTATCTCATCAATCTTTTTAGCTGTCTGTCAGGACTGACAAATCCTGATGTCGACCTATCCTGGGCTAAATTTAGATGGCTGACATAAAGATCTGTCACAACCAGAGAAAGCTAGTTTCAGCCAGCCAGAGCAGGTCTTTTATAGGAGTCATATAGCAAATCGTATTTTAGTGGTCATTTTGTTTAGAATTTGTTTGGATGTGTGTTGACATATATGACCTAGCTAATGATGCGGATATTGTATTTTGTTATGTAATGCTGCTAATTGTCTTGAAAGCTCTGTGTTTTCTCTGAGATGGCTAAATTCGAAATAATCTGCTTATTGTTTTAGGTATATCACAAGAAATTGGCTTATACAGGAACGGAAGAAGAATTGAAAATCTAACAGATGATATCAATTATGACTATGACAATCCTATGTTTTATCAGTAAGTCTCCTTCATGCTCACTCTAGTAATTTTATTTCGATATGGCATGACCTCCCCTCTCTCTCTCTCTCTCTCTCTCTCTCTCTTTCTCTCTCTTTCTCTTGATAGTTTTATAAACAGCATCGAACACTATTTCTACATTAACTTGAAGATGATGTGTTTGTAACAATGTTTTGATGCCATCTGTATGCGTAGAAAATATTTTTGAGAAAATTGACTAATAAAAGAAAATTTCCTTGATAAAATGAATATATATTGTTACCCCACCCACATTTTTCAATTGATATCTGCTCTGGCACAATGAAAGAGTTTAGAATGGCTGAAACAGTTGGAAACACATACTTTTGCTGCTGATATATATAGACAATTGAAGAAGTCATAAAAAATATCAAAAGTGTTAGGGAAGTCAATAGTTGTTCCATATTTTGAAATCATTGGTGCATTCACAATATACAATTGATGCATTCTTTTGAGGTTAAAATCAGGATTTGTCAACCCAAGAATAGTGATGTTCACCGAAGCGAAAGAATTCACCAATTGTTTTGTTATATGACACTGTCTTTCTTTTCTTAATTTTATATCAAGTCTTATTATATTTATAAATTTACTCAAAGGCGTCAGATATTCCTATTGCACTGAAAACAAGATTAATTCAACAATTGCTTTTCAAGCTTCTGAAACTCTTATCAGCTGTGCAAAATAATTGTATTTTTTAAATTACTATTCACATAAAATGAGTAAATTCTTAATTCAAAACATTTGACCTGTGAAATATACGTAAGAAATCATGCTATCTCGAGTCGTTTTTAAATATCTATTTTAGCTGTCAGACAGCAGTGAACAAAGTGATGTCTTTTTGTCCTGTGCTAAATTCAGTTTAATCTTTTTTATCTGTCTGTCAGCACTGACACATCCTGATTTCTACCTGTTCTGGGCTAAATTTAGCTCATTACTGGTTGACATCAAGATCTGTCACAACCAGTGAAAGCCAGTTTCAGCCAATCAGAGGAGGTCTTTTAAAGGGAGTCGTATAACATTGCCTATTTTATTGATTGTTTCACCTCAAACTGCAAAATCAATGATAGTAACTTATTTTTGATGCAAAATGCTTGATCAATAAGTTAACAAATGTAAAGATGCATCAAACCAAATATCGAGGATATGTTTAAAAATTACTGCAAGCTGACCCTTCGTAAGCAAGTTATTGTAGATAGATGTTCGGTCCATTTTATATGTAAATATTAACATTAAGCGTTAATTTCTCATGTTTGAAAAATATAAATGCGACAGAAGCAACTTTAATTCAACAGTTTGATATAAAAATGGTTCAGGACAGCTTACCCACAATTTAGAAAATAAGTTTTCATGTTATTGGGCTTTAACTGACTTTACTTCTGTTTTCCCTTATAAAACAATAGTAAAATAATAAACAGGTACAGTAACTCTTGCGGAAATATGTAGGTAGCAAATAATGCATAATATTTGTGTCTGATATAACATGTCTATTTATCTCAGTAAGTTTCATGTAAGTACGGTAGCAAATATTGCAGTTATAAGGCAAAATATGTTTAGTCATGTAAGAGTTTTGGTTATTGGTGTCGGTCTAAAATATATGAAATGGTCATAATTTTGAGATGACTGTATATATGAATGGGGTGTGAACGCCTGGCATTATTTTTTTATAATGCAGCAAGGATAAAAGTAAGATTGTTGGAGAATAAACAGTGCAAAAATAATATATGATTAAAGCCAAAAGTGTAATTGCAGTAGTTGAAGACAGGTTTAAAAACAATGCTTAGGGATCTATAGTGACTGGCAGCATTTTATCTCTTTTCTACCCAAATATTGCTACATAGCAATCTACATATAGCCTGAAATGACCCATTATAAGTACACAGAATTAATCTACTCGGATTATTTCGTGGATGTACAAATAAATGGACTACTATAGTTCTAATCGAAGTCACCGTACCATGTGACCTGTTGTTGACAAAAAAAACAAAAAAACTGCTGCACTCAAGTTGGGGGAATTCAAAACGTAGAAAACTGTCGAAAATTCGTAAAATCATTAAAATCTATGTTACATTTGGGCTTCACTTACTTTGCAAGAGACACCGAGTATTCATGATTCCATGAATATTCCAAAAATTGAATTAATTTCTTAGTGAAAGGGTCACACTTTGTGTGTCTCTCACTTTGAACTGAAAGCAAGGTGTTAATCCTTTTTATGAATCTCTGAAAAAAGGAAACTCACCTCTTACATTTACGTTATATAATAAATGACTTATGTATAATCTATTTAAGAACTAAAATTTCATTTCCCAGCCTTCATGATGCGATTAGGACAGTGCTACTGTCCCTGTTATGGGAAGTAAGGAAAAATGTGCGAAGCGTGAGAAGTGTGCTAATGCATGGAAACCAAGGGAATTTTGCAAGAGGTGATTGATATGCACCAGTACAATAACATTATTTTCTATAGAGATCTATAATAATCTGAGGAGAATTATTGTGTTATATTGCTTGACTTTTCGCTTACTGTAAAGGCGGCGCCTCATGAATGCGTAATTAGGACCAGTCAACCTTAGGCGTAGGTAAAAGCTGAAAAGGAGGCGTGGTTTTATTCAAAAGTAACAGTATTATCTTGTTCCACAACCTCAGTCATTATTTAGTCCTTAAAACGCCAGCAAAATAACTGCATCTGAAAATGTCTATTTAACATAGGCAGCGAGGCAAACATTGTGGACCCTGATCAGACTGCTCCTACAGGAGCAGTCTGATCTGGGTCCACACTGTTTATCTATGAGGCTTCAAATAGTTTAGTGGACGACAAAAACATACAGTTTGTGATTATGCGCCTTAAGGGTTAATGAATGAGAGTTCAGTGTGTATACAGTTAGGATTTTCATGAAATGCACGCACGTTTGCGCGGCTCAAAAAGCTTATTAACTCTTGTGATAATAAAACCTGATTTCCCTTCCTTAGCAGATGAAATAGCCGAACCACGCCCAGATATGAATATTAAAGTTGCCGCCTTTACAGTAAGCGAAAAGTCTATTAATACAATGAAAGAAGACAGGGAAAGTAATCTCATTTCCTCAATCCAAAATGAAAATTGTTCTATTCCATTAAACTTCAGAAATGCACATAATTTTTTGTTATTCAATTATAAGAATGATAAATGGTGGCTGTTTTGAAGTTTTTCATCGGGTTTCAAGCTGAAATGGATCTAGCATTGCTCAAAATTGGATTCTAGTATAAGGTCACAATTGGCATAGTTTATTTAGACGGGATGACTTATTTTCAGTGGGTCCAAATTGTATAAGTTTCTCAGTTTAAAGGAAAATGAGCCGTGACATGAGATTTCCAACAATGTTGTATGTACGACCAGCAAAGGCTCAGACCAGCCTGCGCATACGCGCAGTCTGATCAGAGCCTTTGCTAGTCGCTTGAATATTCTATAAATATTAAGCTACTGACTGAACATCATTTGGAGTTTCTAAGCTTAAAAAGGAGGCTACACAGACTTGTCTGAGTCTATTCATGTTGAAATGCCACATTGTTGGAACTCACAGGTCACGGCTCAAATGTACGTGATTTTGTTTTCAAAACGAAAACTTTAGGCATTTTATTTGTGCAGTCCTACAATTTATTGTCATGGCATTTTTTCTAATGCTTCATTACTCGACACAATTGCTATCAGTTGAACTACCTCTTTACACAAAATAAGAAATAGCTTACATGATCCTGCACGAGGTTTTCGGCACTGAGGAGATTCACTTATAATGAGCAAGAAAATATTTAAAATGAGGCAGCAAGAAAAGCTGTTTGTGTGACAAATTGGTCCGTCTCCTTACACAATATCTAATTGCATAAATAGCCGTGTCGCACGCTAAATTAACAGCCATGCTTTAACCGACAAAAACCAGTGTATTAAACAGGCAATTCGCGTGCTGTTGATGCACATCTTTTGTACTTAACATATACACATTCTAGGCAATAACAAAAACTGATGTCATCAAGAGTAACGTACATAGAAATTAATGTAATTTAGTGGCGTTAGAATCACATAAGTCGTTGCTCTGGAACAGGCGTTTTCAAAACCTATGAACCCTTCATGCTTTTGCGCGCCATTATAGTAATACAAAAATGAATTTTGGAAGCGTTTTCCCAAAGTTTTCAAATGACAAAATGACTCCATGCTAACATAGCGATCAAACATGTTTTTTCTGATACACTAACATCTGCTAGACCTCTCGGAGGGCGTTAAAACCCTCGACTTTCTGGCTCGGGTTTCAACACCACCCTCGGGGCTCAGCAGATGTTAATGCATAGAAAAACATGTTTATTCTCTACATCAATCGTCATTGACATGTGTAAAACGACACTCTAAAATAGACGAAACAAAGATCTTAATGACAAATGGTAGCTTAATGAAATTCAAAAGTATTGCAGAATGCTCCAAAGTATTGCAGAATGCTCCCTTTGGAGCATTCTGCAATACTTTTAAAACCTACATTAAGCAATAATTGGTCTTGGAAGCCAAATTTTGGTCTTTTTGAGAGTGGCCGTTGTACACAAATTTTACTGTAGATCTTTTTGTCCTTTCTAGTCGGCGTTTATCTCATTGAGGAAAAGATAACCGGTTGCTCTGTGCGCGTGTGTATGTGTGCGCATATGTGTGTTTCCCTTTGTGCCACCTAGGCAGGTCTGAAATCGGATTTTCTTGCACCATTAACTTGTGTTTCGGAATTCGTGGATCTAGAAACTAGTGGTGCTGGTTCAGTACAAAGTTACAACTCATTTATGCTCCCACTCAGTTGTTGGCAGATGAGTCTGTTAATCTGAATCACATATTCAGATTTACGACCGATAAAAACCAACTAGCTTGCAGATAAACTTCTCCCAAACTTTTATCCTGCTAATCCGCAGCATTCTATAAACATGCATTTACATTCAGAGTGGCAAACACCTAGGTGGGGGATGGGAATATACTCTCATTTTTCTTGCTACGTAGGCTCGGACCATTCATCTACTGTTTACCCCCCAAAAATATTAGGAATCATGGGCGGATCCAGAGGGGGGGGGGGAGGCAGGGGATCACAAAAATATAGAGTTTCTTAGCAATACTGGTCCGGATCCCCTGAAAAACCACAAAGCTACCAAGCCAGCATTCAATTTTGGGCCATAATCAGCACGGCTGCTAGCCGCCATTTATATGGCGTTTCGCTGGCGGGCCGATGATGGCCCGCTTATAGTGGTATTTGCTTGGATAGTCTCACCCCTCTAAAAAATCAAAGTTGGACCCCTCTGACAAAACTTTCTGGATCCGCGTATGGGAATATCAGACATTAACCAAAATATATTTGAAATTTAAGCAACCCCAAAAAGTATTCCCATTTTGAACCTTTACCTTCAGAAAAGACTCTAAAATGCATAGAAATTGCCTCCAAATATAGTCCAGTTTTGCGATGACCCCAAAAATATCCACAAAATCTTCATATATCAAAACTATTCATTTCTGAAAAAAAAAAACAAAAATATTGAAATTCAAAATTTTGAACCAAAAAAATGGGCTAAGCCTACGTATGTATGAAAATATCTGAGTACCCAGAAAGAAACAATGTGGATCCTGATTAGATGGCTTCATTACAAACCAGCTGATTTGGAAACATGGTATTTTCAAAAAGAAAAATCCTACTTCAGTAGGACAAAGTTTAATATAAACATTTTTTTCAATTGCACGGCTAAATGTTACATTACCAATCATGCTGCAAGTTACTTTTCTTTTCGTTTGCAGTTTTGACCCACCATTGGAGATGCGACCTGGCGATGAACTAAGGACCACCTGTACTTTTAGATCAACATTCAAAGATAAAACTGTTCAATTTGGACAAGGAACACAGGATGAAATGTGCTATGCATTTATTACATATTACCCAGCCCAAAGAATCCGGGCGGGCTTTTGCATGAACTGGAAGTCCATATATAGGTGTAGGCGGTACTTGCCGAAATTCAAGGGCTTGATTGGTTCCTGCGAATGGAAGCAGTTACTTAACAGTAATGACCCAGTCACGCAAAAACTTTACACAAATGTTCAAAAGCAGTGTCCAAATTATGAAACATATCGTCAGTGTTCTTCTAACTGTTCTAAAGTTGCTGCTATGGCAGTACAACATCCCTGCTTGAAGGAAGATGACATTGGGGATTATACAAGGTTCCGCCTGGGTTGGAACCCGGCAGGCAAAGTCCTTGTTGATCTCTTAGACAAATGTGCGAACTATGTAAGCCATGGAAACAGCATTTATGCAACTAATAACATGTTTGTAACTGTTGGTGCACTCTTGTTGAATATATATTATGTATGTTGGGCAGCTTGAGACATTATTTAACACAGTGACTATCAGGTATGCTATGATAAGTGCGCCATGATAAGCGCACAGAATATGAATCAAATCATGTGACTTTGGAACTTATCATTTAGGCAACCAAAAAGGGCTCAAACGAACATGTATCGTACACAGTTTCCATAGAGCCTTCTCTGCTTGTATACACAATACTAGAAACGACACCCGCGCAAGCGCGGGTATATATGATGAAAAATGTTCTGAGCTCGGCTGAGCATGGCAAATGTCCTCATAAATATTAAAATTGGGAGAAATATCTAAGAGCAGGATAAATACTAAGGAAATTCTTTTTTTTAATCAAGGGTCATCATTCTCTTATAAAGTATTTTTCTTATTTATATCAACCTTACTCCAACATAAGGCGGTAACGACCCAATGGTAAATAATGGCCGCAACAACACAAGCAGCAAATAACACACTACTATAGTGTTAATCGAAGTGACTGCAATGTATATGTATGCCAATGTAAACTGTTAGTTGTTGTATTAACTTTAGTCCTTTTTCCAAATAGAACAAAACACGCTTAATCATTCCCCTCAGATGAACAGATATTGGGGGATGTAGACCCTAGGGTCATATGTTAATGTCTTTCTCATGCTTGTGCCTAAGGCATGAGCTACACAGCTTAAGAGAGATCCACAGACGCCTAAACATACCATAAATTCATCTATGATCCTTCGACTCAGGTGAGCTTAAAATTATACCAAACTTTGTGGCTGCTGAAAAAATAGGCCAATGTTTTCTATTCTGTCAGTATCTATTGGTATAACTGATAAAATGAATGCAGCAGATTTATTATGTATGCAAGAATGTCGTCAGACCAAGGATTGAGCAAATGGCCACTTGGTTTATAGTAACACTCTACTGATTGAGTTAAGCAGTCTGTCGGTTAATAGTGTTGTATATGTTAAAGCAGATTTGAAATTAATGAATTTGGCATTTAATCCAAAGTTTTGATAAATGTCTACTGTAATATTCCAAAGTTGTATGACTCCTTAAACACCGTTGTAATCATGCAAAAAATGAACCAAAAGGATTTACTATCCAATAATGCCAAAGAAAGATACTGACAGAATTCCATAGTGAAGACCCTGATTTGACTTCTTCTCTAGGGACAGTCTGATGTGGGTCTACACTGTTTGACAATACCTAATTGTCACAAAATAGGAATTAATGCATGGCAATTTCTTTTGGTAATTGTGTTGTCTTTCACGACTGTTGATAAGAAAAGTGACTATTGATAAAAAAAATAAAAAACGGGAATTTACACTTTAAATGTTTTCAACCAAAACATATGTTGTGGTTTCTTAAAAGTACTGTCTAAATGAGACGGTTATTTTTAGCACCCAACATATAAAACCATGGTCGCATATACATGTTGGGCATCCACGTTTACAATGTTTTGTAAAGGATTACACGAATTCAAAAAATCTAAATGATTCCTTTTATACGCAACTACACAGCATTTCTGCACGTCAAATTGCGGGTTCGCTGTAACTCCCATACAACAGACTTCTTTCATCATAACGAATGGTACCACTGTAAAGCTTTTATATTTGAAACGCAAACATGAAATCAGTATAACAGACTTCTTCCATCATAATGAACGATACGACTGTAAAGCTTATATCTTTGAAACGCAAAAAAAAAATCTGACTCAAAAGTGCTGTCTCAATGAGGCAGTTTTTTGAGCATCCAAAATATAAAACCATGGTTGCAAATATGGCTAAAGTTTTGTAAACGTTTACACGAATTCCATAAATCAATTAACATCACTATTAAGCTAATATCTTTGCAACACACTTTAAATGCTTCAACTAAAACATAAGTTGTACATGTAGGTACTCAAAAGTACCGTCTCACTGAGCAGTTCTATTTATCACCCAAAATTTTAATATGAATATGAAGCTCGTCACGTGTTTCATTTAAACGGTAGGCCATTTTTTGTAAACGTTTACTGCAAAACACGAAACGTTGCTCTTCACACGTGTAAATGAGGAAGCCCCAGTTGCAAATGATTTGTGCATCAAAGCCAAAGCTAGTGTGGTTCGGTAAAACAGTCAGGCTTCAGTTGTTTGCTGTGTTCAGGGCTACACGGCATTTCGAGAGTGCAGTGGCTGAGTGGTAGAGTGCTTGACTCGAGACCGAGGGGCCGCGGTTTCAAGCCTCAAAGTCGTCACTGCGTTGTGTCTTTGAGCAAGACATATAATCCTAGCTTAGTACTGGTTCAATCCAGGGAGACCCGTCCCTACATAACTGAAAAATTGGTGATGGGACGTAAAGAATCAAATCAAACAAACAAATACACAGCATTTTACACGTCGAATCGAGGGTTCGCTGTAACTACATACTTTCATTATAATAAAGGATACCATTGTAAAGCTTTTATCTTTGAAACGTAAAAGAAAATCGGTATTTACATTTAATTATTTTCAACCAAAACATATGGCCACGTATATTGTGGGTACTCAAAAGACCCGTTCATGGCAGGTAAGTTGTGATCTATTTTGCCCAGGCTGTAAGGATAATTTATGCAGAGGATAGAGCACAAATAAACAGAGAATTTAACTATTTATTCAATTCGAAATGGAAAATTGGATTTCTGGCGCGGCGGGTCGGCAACGGCAGCACGATGCGGTAATGGCTTTTATAACCGGTCGTCTTTCAGCAAGTGACGTGTGACCGCGTGAAGAAGTGACGTGTGACCGCGTGACATATGTAAATACACCTTACGGACCAATCGTTGCAGCCTTTCTTGGTAGAACTTGGGAGAATATGAGAACGTGGATCGATATGTCAATTGTCATTAGTTGATAAAGAAGGCGTTACCCTGTCAAAATTGATGGGAGATTATGGAATCGAAACTGAATTGTTTCCAAATATCTCAAAAACGAAATAAAAGTAAAAGAATATTAGATCGAGGTTATCAATAAGGGCAATATCTGAATAACTCAATGTAGAAAAAATGATGGTTAGATATACCGTTTCCTAGTTTTTGAGCGCAAAGGGCTCCTTTAGTAGTATAGATATGGTAGACTCCAGCTGAAAAGTTTTTTGACCTAATTTTTTGCAATAACTTTTTTATCTTCAATTTTAGCAAAATGTGTTCGCGATGAAAAGTATTCAGGAACATCTCCGCCAACTTCTCCAAATGGTTCCAGCATCATAGAGGCTGCAGGTTCCTCTGTGCTTAGATGCACCCTTTGAACATTTTAAGCAAAGCGCAAATAAACTAAGTCAAAGATGTCAGTCAAAAAGTTACATAGCACCGCCCTAATTCAATTACTAAAGCGATGGATGGCTTGTTCAAATATAATAGAAATCGCGCCTGATTCGCTCGTGCGTTACACTAGTAGGGTCATCTCAAAACCGTTCATTTCATAGCACGTGCAGAAGAGAATATATGCACTTCATTCCATAACCCAGCCTTTGTTCTTACAAATGAGCCTGGTTTAAGTGGATTCTGCATATGCACGGTAAACTCTGAGTATGTTCAGTTTTATGTTATGCACAGCCTTTGAATAACGGGATATTGTGACATAATAGACTGTGCTACCTAGTGGGTTTGCGTCTCAAAAATCCTTCTTTAATATTGCTTAGAATATTGTAGAAATATTATGCCTCTCAGATACTTTTATAATTATAAGTGCATTTTTCAGGTAATTGGCCTTTCTTGAATTTTGTAAACAAAACTATAAATTTGATATAACTGTCAAGACACGCCTTGACTATCTACTTTATTATCGTATTAGAGGTGTTAGGGGAGTTGCTTTCCTATCACGCCCGACAGGTTTATGTGAAGCTCAATGGCTTATCGGACAAGTCTGCCACATAAACAAGATTATATTATTACGAGGTTAACACCCAATGTACGTCATTGACACACAATGTACGTCATTGCCCGACTAATTCTGACAGCAAAAGTATAAATACCGGGATGCGAGAGGGGCGAGAGAGAGTCGTTGTTAGTTATGAAAGAGTTGTTAGTTAGCAATTATTAGTTGTTAATCGGGCATCGTTTGGTTCTGAAATATAACTGTCTTGTCTAGTGTGTGCCTGAGAGTAATTCTGCAGTGGGCTGACTTAGGAATTATTAAATGATAAAACAGTACATATGACTAGTCACTGACTTGTCCCAGGCCCGGCGACTTATTGGTCACTCATGGACACTACATAGTGGGCCTGCACTAACGTGTGGAGTGATGACTCCTAGCTACCCCGACTAGGCTATGCAACACAGTTTTCTTTTGGTGCCGTGAACCACGATTGGACTTAACTTTACAAACAATTGAATAATTCTGAACCTGAATTATTCTGAACTTGTGCTACTATTGTGCTTCGTTTCTGAGAAGATCACAGTTGTGTTACGTTGCTGGGACGATCACAGTTTATCACAGACTACAGCGCTAGGACACATTGACGGGTAAGTCCTTAACCTTTTCTGCTTAGTTTATCTGACAAAATGGCTGAAGCTGAGGTAGCACAAGTGTTTCAAAATTTGGCAGTGGAAATGTCAAATGTTTCCACAGCTTTGGGGGCCCAGGGAATTAATCAAATTATAACGCCATATGAGGGGGACCCCAAGAAATTTAAGGAATGGGTTAAGTCCATTGAAAAATATGCAGTTTTAGCGAATCTAGGGAATGATGATAGGATTAAACGGGTTGCATATCAAGCCAGTAGGGGGCCTGTTAGTGAATTTATCCGTAGGTACCAAGACAACAACCAACAAGCTACGTGGGACCAACTTAAGGCTGAACTTAACGTTAGGTTTTCTGAAGTTACAGATGCACAGCATGCCATCATGCTGCTGAGGAAAGTCCAGCAGAAACCTGGAGAAACTGTCCAGGTGTATGCTGAGAGGCTTTTGACTTTGGCCGAAGATGCGTATCCGGCACAGCAAGGCGCGGCTGTTCAAAGACAGCAATTGACATATTTGTTGACGGTCTACAAGAAGACCAATTGAAACTTAAGGTTTTAAGAGCGAATCCCCAAACGTTGGATGCTGCCGTAACAACAGCAACAAATGAGCAGAACCTACGTAAACGGTTCAGTCTGCGCACTAGGCATCAGTACGTCCCCACTGAAGATGATGATCGAATGGAAGTCGATCATTATAGGCCCGCTAGACGTTGTTATAAGTGTAATAAAACGGGGCATCTTGCTAAAGATTGCCGCTCCAAGCCCCGCATAAACGCGGTTGATAACACAAAAGAACACAACGCGAAGGACTATAAGAAAGAAATGACCTGTTGGTACTGCGCCAAAAAGGGTCACTTCAAGCATGAGTGTAGAAAACGGTTGGCTGACCTGAATAGGGGACAAGGTGCTCCCAGGGTCCAGCCCGCGAGATATAATCAGGAAAACTAGGTCGCTCCTTTCGTGTAGAAGCCCACGAAAGGAGAAGAAAGCTTAAAAACATTCCAAAATACAACATAGCATTGACAGGAAGTCCAAATTCATGTTTACTTCAAGTTGGTAAAAACAAATATAGGTCATTGTTAGATAGTGGAGCCGAGGTCTCAATAATGCATAGACGCGTGTACCGCGCATTGAAGCAGAAGCCTGCGCTGATTAAAAAGGTGGCGCGACTTCAGTCAGTTAATGGCGGATTACTAAAAATAGACGGGTTTGTCACATTGTCTTGTAAAATCGGGAATACCGAATGTACACACGGGTTCTATGTATCACCGTCCATAAATAGAAATTTTATTTTGGGACGTGACTGGTTAGTACAAAATGGAGTTAGGCTCTACTTTGACCTAGGCATTTTAAAGTTTGGTGACACAACTGTACCTCTTGAGGAAGACATACATATTGCTTCTCTTGTGCGACTGGGTTCAAAAACAGTTCTTAAACCTCAGTCGGCTACTGTCTGTACTGGCAGAATTAAGGACAGTGGTGAGATACCCTCTGGGGAGTTGTATGCAGTTTCAGCTATAGAGAAAGGGTTTATGGGAAATCAACCTGGCCTAATGGTTTCAAATTCAATTGCTAAAATGTCTAAAAACAGGCGTTTGCCAATTTTAGTAGTGAACAATACAAATCAAACAGTAAGTTTATCAAAGGGCTGTGTAATTGCTAAAGTTGATTCAATTGCATCAAGTAGGATAGAAAGTGTAAATAATTTGGTCAAAAATACAAAACCAGGTGATGGCAAGGCGTGGGATGCCGATGTGGATGTCCCATCTCATTATAAGCCTCAAATTCAGAAGTTTCTTAAGAAAAATAAGGACTTATTTGCAAGTGTAGACTCTGAACTTGGACACACTGACACTGTGACCATGAAAATTGATACCGGTAACAACCCTCCTATAAAGTTAAGACCCTATAGGACCCCTATACAGAATAGACAGGTTATTGAGAAGACCATTGACGAAATGATGGGTGCAAACATTGTCCGTAGATCAAAATCTCCGTGGAGTTTTCCAGTTGTTATAGTTGACAAAAAAGATGGGTCCAAAAGATTTTGTGTAGATTTTAGGAAACTAAATCAAATTACTAAGCCAAATTCATACCCCCTTCCTTTGATAGATGATATCTTGGCTCTTTTAGGGAAAGCAAAATACTTCACTTCGTTAGATTTAAAGTCAGGTTACTGGCAAGTGTTGATGGATGAAGCAGATAAAGAAAAGACGGCCTTTGCATGTCACTGTGGTCTGTTTGAGTTCAATGTAATGCCATTTGGTCTTTCAAATGCACCTGCAATTTTCCAGGAACTAATGTCTATAGTCCTGCAAGGGCTAGGCCATTTTGCAACCGCCTATCTTGATGACATTTTGATATACAGTGAAACAGTCGACCAGCATTTACATCATTTGCAACAAGTGTTTGACAGATTAAGAGAGCATGGACTGAAACTTAAATTGAAGAAGTGTTCTTTCTTAAGGTCAGAAACAACCTATTTGGGATTCATAATCAGTTCTGAAGGTATAAAACCTGACCCCCAAAAGGTAGAGGCCATTAAATCTCTACCTCCCCCAACATGTGTGCGGGAGGTACGTTCATTCATTGGTATGGGATCATACTACCGTAGGTTTATTCCAAATTTCTCTGAGATAGCTGAACCTGTAATTGCTTTGACCAGAAAATATGCACGATTTAAGTGGACAGATGAGTGCCAAAGTGCATTTGAATATTTGAAACAAAGTCTGACTGTGGTACCTTTATTAGCCTACCCTGATCCAAACAAGCCTTATACTCTTTATACAGATGCAAGTAACTCCTGTATTGGAGCATGCTTGACACAGGCATGTGAGGATGAGGAAAACGTTTTGCCAAATGTCAAAAATGAGAAACCCATTTATTACCTGTCGCACAAGTTGAGTAAGACCCAATGCAAATGGTCGACAATTGAAAAAGAGGCGTACGCCATAAATTATGCTCTGTGCAAGCTGGACTATTATTTACACGGTGCTAGGTTCGTTATCAAGACCGATCATAAGCCGCTAAAGTATCTGCTGGAGTCTCCAATGCAAAATAAGAAAATTCAGCTTTGGGCACTTAGCATGGCTGGCTATAATTGTACCGTAGAGTATATAGCAGGTACAGAAAACACCTGCGCCAATCTGCTATCACGTAAACCTGATGGCGGACATGCTGAAGCGGAGGCCGAACCCTTTGAGGTTGATATAAATGACAATACATTTGAGGTTGATGTGATCAATTCCAATGAAATTGACCCTAAACAATTTGCAAGCTATGAAGTTTCTGATAACCCTGAAAAGGAGGCGCCAACTTGGGACTTGACTGACGTTGACATGGCAGTGGAACAAGCTAAAGACAAAGAAATAGTTGACATTAAAATTTGTCTTGAGACTGGTGCACCATCCCCCGCAATAAAGCGTAGATACATCATAGAAAATGATGTTGTTTACTATCTCTCACACCCAGATGATAATCCCACCTTGAGATTATATGTGCCCCATCATCTGCATGAAGCAGTGGTGAAACAGTACCATGATGACAATGGTCACATGGGCGTCCAGAAAACCTTTACAGGGATTAGCCAAAAGTATTACTGGCCAAATCTCTTCCAGGAACTTTATAACTACGTTTCTTCTTGCGTGACCTGCCAAACTAGGTCAGCTCTAAAAACAAAACCCCCTGTCCAGGAGACAGACATTCCCCCATATCCTTTTGCTAAAGTCAGTCTAGACTTATCAGGCCCGTATCCCAAGACCTTGTCTGGCAACAAATACATTGTAGCATTTGTTGACAGGTTCAGTGGTTGGCCAGAAGCTTTTGCTGTGCCAGACAAAACAGCAGACACGATTGCCCACCTACTAATTGAAGAGATTTTCCCTCGTTTCGGTTGCCCGCTAGAGCTTGTGACGGATAATGGTACAGAAAATGTCAATCGGGTCATGAAAGAAACATTGAGAACCTTGAACATTCATCACGTGACCACTAGTTTCTATCGTCCCCAATCAAACGCAAAGGTTGAGAGGTTCCACTGCACCCTCCATGACATTCTAGCTAAGAAACTGGCTGACAGACTAGACACCTGGGACCTCTATTTAAATCAAGTTCTGGCTGCCATTCGCTTTAATGTCAGCGAAGCCACTGACTACACACCTTTTTATCTGGTGTACAACAGGGACGTGGTCCTGCCAATTGACAACTTGCTTAAACCCAGATCCAAGTATCAGGGGAGTGACATGCACCAGATGGCCTTGCAAGAACAGCACAAAGCATTCATGTTAGTCTATGGCCGGCTGAAGAAACAGCAACGTCGGCAGGCTAAGTATGCCAATAAAAATGCACAAGAAGTGCAGATACAAGTTGGTGACCCTGTATTTTATAGGAAGCATGCACGCTCTGGAAAGCTTGACATTAAGTGGGAACCTTTTTATCGGGTCATTGAACAGACCTCACCAGTAACTTTTGTCATTAAAAATCAGCTTAATGGTAAAACAATCAAGGCGCATGCGGGACATCTGAAATTGGCGAAAATCCATGACTGGGAAATACCATTAACTGCCACAGGTAAACCGCGGCGAAAGGCTAACTTCGTGGTAGCCCCAGAATCAGATGACTCTGAGGAAACAGAGGGGTCTTCTGAGTCTGAACCGGAAAATCCCATAGATAAAGTGGTACCGAAATACCGCAGAGAACGTGATGACTCAGATGAGGAGGACGATATCCCTCCTATGGAACTAAGAAAACGCATCAGAAATCGTGAGCGTAGGGAACGTGAAGAGACCTCCCCAATTTCTGACAATGACAGTGTATTGAGTGACGCTGACTCGATGGGAACAGTTGATTACGACTGGTCCGATTACATGAATGTTGATGCATTAACAAAGAAAAAAAAAAGCGTGGCGCACGCGCGTCAGCGTAAGGTGAAAACCCTTGTTAACGCTCTTGTTGACATGTTTTAAGCTATAATAGGCTTCAATGTACATAGTTCATTTAATTGCATAATTAGTATTTTAATGTAATGTCTGTTTCTCCATTGCAGGGAACAGGCAGATCTACGCAGCGGAATGCGTGGCCTTGTTCTATTCCTAATGGCGGGTTATGCCGTTGGCATTGTTGTTTATGATAGTGTAGTATTTCAAAAAGTTAATGAAATTACGTCTACCAGGGCAAAATGGCTAGTTACGTTTGTACATGACCTACAACCATTTCGAAGTTTCGTAAAAACGGTGGGTAGGGATGTGTACAAAGCAATAGAAATAGCGAAAACTTTAAGGAATCATTTTACGGGTGAACAGCAAGAAGGTTACCTGGGTACTCTTAAATACCTGCTACGGGAGGCTGAATACCTTGGGGACACAGTGGAAAGTGTCCAGAGCAATTTTGCGGATTATAGGGCCCTTGGGGCTAAGGCTAAGAGAAGCTTGCTGCCGATTGGCGGAAGTATATTATCATTTCTGTTCGGCACCCTTAGTGAAACAGATTTATCCGACATACGCCAGGCTATCAATGACCTATCAGGAAATCAACAAACGGTGGTCCATTTGTTGGAAGAACAAATGACCATTCTTAACGTATCTAGGGTTCACATCGCTGAGAACCGTCAGGCACTCCTGGATCTTGTTGAGTGCTTGAACACCTTCGAATCCCGCATGAGTAACTTGACTCAGGCCATTCAAGAACGTTTCAAACATGTTGAGATGTTCGCGAATGTCTACGCCCAAATGGATCTTATTTTAGGTGGTATAAGAGATGCTTTGCAACGTGGAAACCTTTATTTAGGGAATTTACGGTTGGAACTAAATATGCTGTCCCTTAATCATTTGTCACCAAGCCTGATAACTCCCAAAGACCTAAAAAGACTGCTAACCCAAATCAAGGCGAAACTACCCCCTACTTTGAAATTGCCAGAAGATCATAGGTCCAATATCTGGTACTATTATCGTACTCTTACCTGTACCACCATTTTAGAGGACGATAGAATAGTTGTTGTCATGAGCATACCGCTCCTTGACTTCACAGGCCAATATGACGTTATTAAAATACATAATATACCCTTACCCATGCATGAAGCCCAGACCAAGAGTCCAAGCCATTCCATTCCGACCATGGTAGCAAAGTATGATATAGAGTACCCTGGACTTTTAATTAATAAAGATGGTAACCGGTACACCTTGCTGTCAGAAAGCGAAATTGATGCCTGTAGTGACCCAATTACAAAATATTGTAGCCCGAGGAATGCTATATTGCCAGTCAACCTAAACAAGCTTTGCGTCTTAGCATTATACTTCAAGAAAGAAGAGCAGGTTAATGAATATTGTCGAAAAATGGTACAAACAAACGCGATTTTGCCGATGGGAACCTACTTGACTAAGGGTCAGTGGGCCATTGGAACTAAAGAAAAGCTTGACTTTTCGGTTGTTTGTCTTGGCACTGCGGGTCGAAAAACAGTAAGAACACAGACTAAGCAAAGCGTGAGCCCACCTTTGGGAATAATTCAACTTGACACGGGATGCCACGCTGTAAATAACTTTCTTAGTCTACCACCCTATTATCTCTTTGAAGAACAAGCGACCATAATCGATCCTAATCAGAAACTTCTTGAAATTCGCAATGACACTTTGTCTCGTATATGGGAGCCATTTGTGCAAGCCCTTCCTAATTTCACAAAACTTGAATTACCCGAAAATTTGGAGCAGGTTGACAATATTCCCATGAATGACTTGATCCTCAAATTAAGGGGCCTGCGGCGCGTCGAGGTTGAAGACACATCTTGGCCGTTGTGGGCATACATTTTGATTAATCTCGGGGTCTCTACGGTAATTACTGGCCTTTTGTTTTGGTATTTTCAGTATTACAAAAAGGGGAAACACTCTTTTGAATGCCTATCTTGTTGCCGACATAAAGCCATTAGGGATAAACAGGTAGAAGGGGCTTCGGACGAACCCCCAAGTCCACTGGAACTGGTGCTTTTGTCTAAGAAAGGGGTGCCAACAGCGCCGCCTGGCGAAGAAGAGATCGCCACACCAGTCACCCTAGAACACGCCCATGGTGAAGGGGCGCATAACTCTGGCCAAAGTGGAAATGTTCCATTTATACGGGCCCTGTATCCCGTTCTTAGGGACCCGTAATGTCAAATGGAACCGGTGTCCTACTCCAAGATAACGGATGAAGCGGCTACACTTCAGGGCAGGGTACAGTCTGCCCCACCGGAAGGAACAGTTACGTCAAGTAAAATTGTAAATAGTAAGAAAACATGAGTGAACTATATCACGTGTTTGGAATTGCTTGTACTGTACATATATTCGTGTTGTTAACGTATGGAACAGTCCTCAGCTGTACAGACAGACGGACAAACTAGTAGTGTGCAGTAGAAAAATTGTTCAGCGCCATACCAGACATTCCTTCTATAAGAAGCAGCAATTTTGGTTAGAAACATTATCTAGGACAACATGTAGATACATAAATCAGATTAAATTCAGGTGTACTCACTAATTGGGGGAGAGAAGAAACAATCATGGTTTAAATGCCAATTGTTCCTGCGAACTGAAGTTTTAACGAGACGATTAGTACTGGGAGGATCCAGATGTTAAGATAGCACTCACCTTAAAGATAAAGCACAAATGGGGAGGACAGATTTATGCCACTGGACGTTGCCAACAATAATAAATGAAACTTAAAATAATGAAACCCCTCGGAAGCTGTGCATTTTGCAAATCGTCGGCTAGACAACAACTTCGCTAATCATACACTCATACAGATACTCATATATCAGGAACCATGGCGCTAAGTTGGGAGCCAGTGACGGCAGGGGCCCTCTTCCAGAAGACTGGGGCCGAATGGCTCCTCAAAATGAGCCCTGATGTGACGGTCGCGGAGGTACGGTGGACCCGGCTAGCCAAGGAGGCGTATAAGTGCTGGGAGGAGGAGAGAAACCGAAAACAGGAGGAAGAGGACCGGTGCCAAGCCGTGGCTATGGCCAAGAAGGACAGACGTCCAGCAATTGACTCCGGGAAGGCGTGCCTAGTTGCAAGGGTGGCGCCCACACCCAGGCCAGTTGGGGAAATAGGACAGGAGGCCACCCCAGCACAGGCCCCTGAACCAGCAGGGCCACTAATAGAACTGGTCGAGATTACCGACCAGGACTTAGATAACATTATCTTGTATGATGGATTTGCGTTATAGGGACACAGGAGGCGCCCAGTGAAGGCCAAACAAGTGACTTGTAAATAGTGACGGTGTTCTGTCTTGAGGAAAATATAATAAGTAGTGACAAGTAGTTCTGTGTTTAGTGAACTCAGTTAGTGCTGTGCATGCTGGATCTATATTTCCACTGCAGAAGGAGTGAGTGTGTTATTACCCAATATTTTGTTAAGGTACAATTCATGAGTTAAGGACAAGGTTTGTAAATATTCTTTTACATGTTTTTAGGCTAATCCATGTATTCTGTGTAAAGTATTCTTTTACATGTTTTTGAGGTCAATGTTTAATTACTATCTCATGTTTTTGAGGTCAATGTTCATATTAGGAGTGTTTTTGGGTGAGGGCAATGTTCGTGTTAATAGTTAATCCATGTAAGCTAGGTGTTTTATTTAAAATCTAATAAATCACCCCTGGCGTAGAGAGTAATGTGACATAATAGACTGTGCTACCTAGTGGGTTTGCGTCTCAAAAATCCTTCTTTAATATTGCTTAGAATATTGTAGAAATATTATGCCTCTCAGATACTTTTATAATTATAAGTGCATTTTTCAGGTAATTGGCCTTTCTTGAATTTTGTAAACAAAACTATAAATTTGATATAACTGTCAAGACACGCCTTGACTATCTACTTTATTATCGTATTAGAGGTGTTAGGGGAGTTGCTTTCCTATCACGCCCGACAGGTTTATGTGAAGCTCAATGGCTTATCGGACAAGTCTGCCACATAAACAAGATTATATTATTACGAGGTTAACACCCAATGTACGTCATTGACACACAATGTACGTCATTGCCCGACTAATTCTGACAGCAAAAGTATAAATACCGGTATGCGAGAGGGGAGAGAGAGAGTCGTTGTTAGTTATGAAAGAGTTGTTAGTTAGCAATTATTAGTTGTTAATCGGGCATCGTTTGGTTCTGAAATATAACTGTCTTGTCTAGTGTGTGCCTGAGAGTAATTCTGCAGTGGGCTGACTTAGGAATTATTAAATGATAAAACAGTACATATGACTAGTCACTGACTTGTCCCAGGCCCGGCGACTTATTGGTCACTCATGGACACTACATAGTGGGCCTGCACTAACGTGTGGAGTGATGACTCCTAGCTACCCCGACTAGGCTATGCAACAATATGTACCGCTTGCGAATATTTTTTGAAACTACCCCTTCCCCTATATGAATTATACCTGTCATTAAAAGACTTAGAAATTTAGGACGAATTCAATTTATTGCAAAATCTTCATCTATATACACAAAAAACTCTTTGTGCCACAAGCACTAGACCTTTTCAACTTTCATAGCGAACACATTTTGCTAAAATTGAAGATATAAAAGTTATTGCGAAAAATTAGGTCCAAAAACTAATCAGCTGGAGTTAAGTAGCTAGCCAAAGACTAGACACTAGCTCCACTAGCTTAGAATGCAGACCAAACAATGAGCCGCGACATGTGATTTCCAACAAAGTGGCATTTTGACAAGTGAAGTTCCATACGAGCATGTGCAGCCTCCTTTTAAGCTTAGAATCTGCAAATGATGTTCAGTCAGTAGCTAACACTCATAAACCATTCAAGCGAATGGAAGCAGTTACTTATACCTTGAAAATATTAACCTGATCCTGGCCTTTATCATTAACATAATTTCTCAGCCGATTGAGCATCTAAATGTATCTTCGGCGTTCATCGTACGACTAATACGGAAATGCACGTGGTACTTTTTAACACAATAGATGTATATACCGCTATAAAGCTCAATTGGCTATCAGTTGGCTGCGTGGCTCAGTGGGTAGGACACGTGAATATTGCACAATTATATTTTTAAGCTCTGCGTTGTTAGTTCGAATCCTGCACGCGACATTTATTTTTGTAACTACTTTAAAGACTTTTGTTTTATTTATATTAAATTTTCTCCTTTTGCAAAACTGTTTCTCCATTTAGATTAATTTGATCTCTTTGGTGACAATAACATTCACTCGTAGGATCCGTAACACTGTACTTCAACTGTCGCCTCTTCAGTTTTTAAGATATGAGCTGCGACGTGATATTTCCAACAATGTGGCATTTTGACACGAATAGGCGCAGGTGAGTCTGTGCACCCTCCTTTTAAGAATTGAAACTAAATGCTGTTAATTCATTAGCTTACCAGGCATAAAATATTCAAGTGACTAGGAAAGGCTCTGATCAGACTGTGCGTATGCGCATGCTGGTCTGCGCCTTTGCTTGTCGCACATACCACATTGTTGGAAATCTCATGTCGTGGCTCATATATGGACCTCCTTGCTGTTCTTTAGAGAAATGCTACGATCTGCAATAACTAATTTATTTTGCTTTGGAGGCAAGAGCACGGGTGTAGACCTATTCACAAACTAAATTCTAAGTCCAAGCATCAACAAGTTGTTAGTCATTACATTTTCAAAGAAAGCGTGAACTTACATTTTTGTGTTTATGTGCATTTCTTTGACATGAAAACAATGAAAAATGTAAAAAAAAAAAGTTGCGTCGACCAGGATTCGAACCCATAATTTACGTATCTGTAGCTATGCTGACTAACCACAAGACTACCGTGGAAAGTACAACTACATTGAGTTATCAATGGATCTCATCCCAATTGTACCAAGACGTTTATTTCCGTAATTGCTCGAAACAAACCGATTGCACACGGTCCATCACGAAAAACTATATATTCAGTGTTAATAAAAAGTACTGTAATAATTTATTCATGCATAAAGGTCAGGATCAGGTTAATGTGGTAGAGGTACCAGTAATGACCCAGTCACGCAAAAACTTTACACAAATGATCAAAAACAATGTCCAAAGTATGAATGGTGCTTTGTCTGAGGTTGCACAGGCTCGTCTGACATTTCCAACAATGTGCGACTGGTAAAGGCTCTAATCAGACTGCGCGTTTTTAACAGGCTGATATGAGGATTTGCTGGTCGCACACACCACATTGTTGGAAATCTCATGTCGCGGCTCCTCATAAATGAGTTTCATTAAATCGTGGACAGGCCCATATGAGCCAGTACATGAGTTTTTGGTACCTAATGCACATGCACAAAAGTCTTCTTTAAACATGCATGCTGATGTATCCAAAGGGTTCAGTCTGTCTTCACCTACCTACATACTTTGTGTATACGAGCAGCAAATGCTCTATTGAGTCTGTGAATTTTCGCAGACATGTCTCAGCCTTCGACGCTCAACAATGCGATTGTCTGCAAAAATATATTGAAATGATTCAGAATCTCTACAGTATAAATACAATATGAGCCGCGATATGATATTTCAAAAAAAAATTGCGACCATCAAATGTTCAGATCAGCCTGCGCATACACGCAGTGTGATCAGAGCCTTTGCTAGTTGCTTTAATATTCTATGACTCTTAGGCTACTGAATGAACGTCAATTGGAGTTTCTAAGCTTAAAGGGAGGATGCACAGGCTCGTCTGAGTGTACACTTGTCAAAATGCCACATTATTATTCAGAATTGCCTAATCGCTGGTATCCTTATATGGATAGTTTTGTCCCTCTTTAGAATTGTTCAACCACAGGAAATGCACAAAATGTAAAACCTATGTAAAGTTGTACAATTTCCATTACTTGTACAACCTTGTGACTGTACAAGTAATGGAAATTGTACAAAGTTTAAGCAATTTCATTCTGGATACCAGCAAAGGGTACTTTGGCAAACATTGAAGATACTGATGAAATGTCGCGTTATTCATCAGGGTCTGCACTGTTTGAAAAGACAAAAACAATCTACAGTGAAGAAAATACATCATAATCTAGAAATCTTGAATATAACCCCTTGAAATACAAAATGGACAATGCCATACGTATTGTATCAATATGTATGAAGAAATTCATCAGTATGACAAGGGCTCAAAAACAATATGATCAGTGTCAGGAAGTTATCTTGAAACTAACAAAATATATAGAGCTGACATAAAACAAAATAAACATGTGATAATATGCTTTTGTTTTCGTAGTGATTAATTTCCTGGGCCATTTATGTGAATGGTTCATTGTTGTGATGTAGTGTTTTAATGAAGTAATATGTGGCCCAAACAACATCGTATTCATACTCATCTTCCAATATTCAGTAGCTTATGCATGAATATGAGTAATGGTTATGTTAGCATAGTTACGCTGGACCCATGTGGGCGGTGTCGTATTAACAATGTTAGATCAACTGAAATCGTGTCATTAAAAATAAAAAAAAGTTGGTTTACTGAATACAAGTAACAACTCAATGTTGCAATTAATAAATCATCAATGTTCTATTAGCATAATTTCAAATAAAACTATTGTTTTCAGAACATAAATTTTGGGGCAATGTCGCATCAATGTGAGGCAAACCATGAACACAGATGTTAACCTCTCGAAATGTTAATCATTTTTTTTTAAATTAAAACATAAAACTGACAAGGTTCAACGTTGGTAAACCCGCGCTATGTCCACATTAATAGTGGAAAATAAATGTTAATCAGATACACATAAACTAAAAATTCACATGTATAATTCATAAATTGCACCATCCCAATTGGCCCTTTTACATCTTTACCTCTTCAAATTGTAGTATCAAACCAACTTGAAATAATATATTTCATGAATACTCATGCAAAACGTGAAATTATTTTGAATTTGGACCAGTGGTTCATGAGATATGTTAAAGATTCTAAATTTGTTTTTATGCCTGTTGGCTGTTTTGTGCAGCGGAGCAGAACCATTTGTGCAATTTTAATAGAGTGCATTACGAGGAACATTTCGGTAACAATATTTTGAATTTGGATCAGTGGTTCAGATGTCATTTAAAGATTTTTTTTTCGATTTTTAGCTCTTGCAAAAATTTGTTCAGCGGAGCAGAGCCATTCATCCAATCTTGCTAAAGAGCAAAATGAAAAATAGTTTGTTATCTTGAATTTAGGCCAATGGTGCAAAGATGTCGTATAAAGATTTTTTTCTATTTTTACATCTGAAGGTCATTTTGTTCAGCTGAGCAAACCCTTTTGTGCAATATTGGTAGATGACATTATGGAGAGCATTTATGTGAAATGATTTTATATTTGGGCCAATTGTTCAGATGTTGTTTAAAGAAAATGTTTACGGAAGACCGGACAAAGACCAACCACAATAGCTCCCTTTACGCTTTGGCTTAGGTGAGCTAAAATCAGTATGTTGCAAATAAAGTTTTCTGAAACTGGATCCAATATGTGTTTACATGTGGGAGTAACAAAAAGTCAACATGAGAGCCCCACTTTGCACGCGCAAAGTTTTATTTGGTCAATGTGACTTTTCAACGAATGACCAATATATTTGCATCGTTGGACACAATTGAGCCCATATGGATATTTAACTTTGTTTATCGCTAGCTCAATCAGGCATTGTGTTGTTGCATAAATACCTATGCGCAAAGCTAACTGAGGCCATCGTCAAAAGAAAGAAAATGTTCAAACCATGAGGTTCATGTGCTATTTGAACATGGGTTTTAACTTTACAATTATAAAAATGAGGCCTGATTTGCTTCCATGGAGTAGCAGAGAAGAGCTACTGATCATTTTGCCAGAAAAACGTTGCATATGGTATGCCATTGTGATAACGTTAGGACGTTTGCAAGTTGACTCCATTTTGTATAGAAATGCCCTGTGAACGAAGAGAGATATTTAAGTGCGGTGAAATATATTAACGATAATGGAGGCAGAAACAAACAATGAATTAACAACATCAGAATCACTTTCTTAGAATGATCAGCAGCAGTAGCCAATCACTTCCTTAGATCGATCAGCAGCAGTAGCCTCCCCTGGCTACTGCTTCTGATCGTTCTAAGGAAGTGTTTCTGGTGTCGTTAATCATTGTTTGTGGCTGCTGCCATTGTGTGCATTGTCTTGGCTTTGTGGTGTGTTTTGCTGTAATCTTCTAAATGGGAGATGATTGATTTGACCGTGTCCTTGCAGTGGTGAGTATATTTAATTCTGTTCTGGTGTCGTACTTTAACAACAGCAGAATATAAGATGAAGATACAATAGCAGAATCTAAGGTGAAGATACAATATCAGCATCTAAGGTGAAGATATACAATAGCAGAATCTAAGGTGAAAATTTGGCCAGTGCATATATATATATTTAAGCCGCTTGGTGGCCTAGGCTACTGCCTGTTTTAAGTCAGTGGATCTTTGTTGCTGCTCGCATTGTTTGATTTTTGTGATGGTTCCTTGTTTTGTGGTGTGGCTCTTGGTGCCCTTTCTAGTTTATCAATCAGCTCGCTGAGGAAGAGAGAGCAGGTTACTTAACACTGTGTTGCGGCTGTCTGTGTTTGTCCCTTCCTCACGCTAATGTGGGCTGGTCTACACTCTATGAATGTGGCCTCTCCTGGCCATGATCTCTTACCTTTTGATTGGAATCAGGTAAATACTAACTGCAAGAATAATGATCACACATCATTATTGATTTTATCTAACTCACAACAAAAGCAATTTTCTTAGATCCGATTTCTTTCTACAAATGGCAACAGCTTGCAAACTTTCACATGTCACAGCGTTATTTCCAAAGAAAGAAAAAAAAACGTTTACGCAAACATAACCTAACCATTGATGAAATAATTCCGGAGTGCTCTGTTTTCCCATGTAGCCTTATCCAAACCAAGCTGGACTTGTTCTTACGACCTTTAGAAGATATAACCAATTTTAGAAAGGCATATTAACATCATGGGCTCATGAACATGGATATTTTGGCATTTGACCACAGCTTTCATTCATTTGACAATAACTTCACACATTTATGACCATGCAATTATACTATAATTATCAACACATGCATATAGATGTTTAAAAAACTGTCAGATAAGACATATCAAAGTTCTAGTATTATTTAACCTGAACTTTTTCAAACTAATCAGTATTTGTTTGCGTGATGTTACACAGAAAAACAATGCAGTCCTGAAAACCACTTTTGCATTACAGTTGTTCTCTGAAATGTTGTACACAGTAATGAGGACGTGACATTTGACAGATTGTACGCCAAAGCCATTGTGTAAAGAGATATACAAAACAAAGTAAGTAATACAAAGGTATATGTCGCCAATTGTAATTGATTTAGAGGGGATTGGCCAGTGAACAAGTGTCTTTGTTACTGTGGTCCAAAAACACTGATGACTTGGAACAATTTGCTGGATATATAAATGACCAATCTCAAAGATTCCAATCATCATCATGAGCTTGCGGTTGTTCTTTAACCACAAGGTTGAAATGAAAACAAGTCCAAACTCTGCTCTGGAACTGCATCGCCAGAGAAAATCTTCAATGTGTAAACAATTATCATGCAAAGTTTGAATATAAAGGAATAAAAATTGTTGGAGTTACAGATTACACACATTCATACATACACAATGTAAGCACTCTAAAGGTGGTGTAGACGTAATAATGTCTAAGTTCAACACTCCCAAAAAATAGGATAAATATTATCAAATGTGATCAAAATAGGAGGTGAACATCTTCAATGTGTGAACAATCATAATGCAAAGTTTGAATATAAAAGAATGACAATTGTTGGAGCTAGACATGTATTACACAAACCAGACACCTACTAAGTATTTCAGATGGGAAAAAATGTCTAAGTTTAACACCCCTCGAAAAATGATAAAATATTTATCAAATGTGCACCAAATAGGCGATGCACATTTTCAATGTGTGAACAATCATTTGCAAGGTTTGAATATAAAGAAATGAAAAGTGTTGGAGTTACAGATTACACAACCCAGACACCATCTAAGAATTTTTACCAGAAAAAATGTCTAAATTCAATACACCCAAAAATACGAAAATATTCATGAAATCGCACAAAATATGAGATGCACATCTTCAATGTGTGAACAATCATTATGCAAAATTTAAATATAAAGGAATGAAAACTGTTGGAGTTATAGATTACACAAACCAGACATCCCTAAGCATTTCAGATGGAAAAATGTCTAAGTTCAACACCCCTCGAAAAATGAGAAAATATTTATCAAATGCGCATTAATTAGGAAATGTACATTTCCAATGTGTGAAAAATCATTTTGCGACGTTTGAATATAAAGAAATGAAAAGTGTTGGAGTTACAGATTACACAAACCAGATGCCATCTTAGCATTTTGGACAGGAAAATGTCTGAGTTCAACACCCCCTAAAATGAGAAAATATTCGTGAAATGTGCAAGGTGCCTATCTTCAATGTGTGAACAATCATTATGCAAAGTTTGAATATAAAGGAATGCAAACTTTTGAAGTTACTGATAACAAAGACTAGGCACCCTAAAAGAGTTGTCGATGAAGAGACGGACATAGTGGAGCACTACCATACCTGGTTTTGCTAAAGCCACGCGGGTACCAGTCTCTGTTATCAATTACCATCGTTTAGTATTTAAAACATGCCTCAGTTTAGAGTAACTCGTGGAAAAGTGGGTAATTAATTAACCTGAATTCTTAACAGTTCATCTGAGAAGGACAGTGTGTCAGAAATTAAGGATAGGACAAAGAAATACAAGACAACGTGTTTGCGCAAATGAGATACAGTGCTGTCAGGTATACGGAGCAAGTCATCATATTGAACATCAAAAAGGCAAGTGGGCAATTACTTAATGGTATCAACTTTGTTTTTGTGTTTTTTGTTCGGCAGGTAAGATTCTGACAAAATGTATCCAATAAATTGCTAATGCGGTCTAAATGAATGCAAAGAATCGCATCACAAATGGCTTTATCAATCCTCAAGAAACTGAGCACAAAAATCAGTATCCTGTAGAGAAAAGTCACAATGAAGTTGAAAGTGACGGATCAAATTGTTGGTAAACATCACTTCTCTCTGGGAGATTCGAAAATGAGCCCTGGCAACAGACAATAATGAGAGCAAGTGATGTAACATTGAACTTCATAATGTACCAGTCATACTGAAGAAAGGTGATCATTCCTTGAAGGTTAGTTCCCTGATGGACGAAGATGAATAATACTGATGTTGCTGGGCAGTTAGGCATAGTTAATTGAACTGCAACAGAAGTTTGGGGGAGGGAGGGGAGATTTGGCAAACAAGTAGCCAAATGGGCGACGATCCCTCACCTGTGAGACAGCACAATGTTTGGAGATACCATAATTTATGATGCTCAAAGGCAGGTAACTCAGAACTTGAAACAGTGACCAAGAACTAATTAAAAACATAAGATATTATGCCAGTCCTGGTTATCTTCAAGTATTAAAAATCTGAATAAAAATGTTGAAAGTGTATTTTCAGATGCTCAAGGGCAGTGATGGGATATGACCGATTCATACTTTAATGTATGTCCTGGTAGGCTACAAGGATGAAAGAAATAAAATGAAAAATGAAGGCGCTAGAGCGGCCACATTATACAGCTATTTTTAGACGCACAAGTGCAGCTAACTCTGTAATTGGTGGTTGGGTGTGGCGGATAATCTAACTCATTCAAGCTTTTATGTGTGCCCTTGTTACTGGCAAGACTGAGGAGGATCCATTCAAAAATGAAGGTGCTAGAGTGGTCACAAAAGATCTCCCATTGTAAGTCTATGCAGATTTTTTATGACGCTCAATGCCATGGCAACCAGAGTTCTGATCCGGTCTTGCCAAAAACCTAATGCAGTCAACCCCTCACCCCAATGACGCTCCAGCTGAAATTTGATCTTGATAGGCCAGCTGGTCTGAGATATACATGTTTGAAAGTGTTAATGGACAGACGCACGGATGAGCAGACGGAAGGACGCTGGCTCAAATCCCATCTTATAAGCCCCCCCCCCCCCCCCCCCCCCCCCCCCCCCCCCCCCCCCCCCCCCCCCCCCGAGGTGTCGAATGCTACCCATTTTAAGGCCGTAGTTCTGTTGATGTCGATTCATTGTTTATTGTTGCTCCCATTGTTTGTGTGTCTGCGTTCGGTTGGGCAGTATTTAGGGTCCTTTCTAGCTTTGCAATCATCTTTCTAGGGAAGAGAGAGCTTGTTACTTACTTTGTCTTCTTGATGTCATGTGGCTATTAGTGTTCTGTGTCTCTTCCTAAATCTTCCGTGGGCTGTTCTTCAGTGTGTGACTGTTGCATTTCTTGGTCATGCTCACTTACTTTTAAGCAGTGGATATCGCATTGGATAGTATGTTTGGTGATGTTGAGTTTGTGGTTATTGTATACTAGTTACAAAAGATATGTGAACTACGTCAGCTTTTGACTGGAACCACTAACCCTAGGAAAGAATACATTTATGGTATATCAACTTCTCAAGAATTGTCAATAAAGCAATCGGTGTATACTTATACAATTGTGGGAGTAGGTTACACAAATCTGCATTGTGTAATTTTGGGTGCATTGGGAAATAATGAGAGCTGATCACAATATTGAGATAGACGTGCATTGAAAAACAAAAAGACAAAATACAATGCAAAACAAATTTACGAACATATAACTCCCTGGTAAGAGAGGGTTGGGTGCTTTGCTTATTGTGTTCTTGTTTGTGTAGGCGTTTTGTGAACTATATCAACATCCAAAAGCAAGAACTTAGCAGCGCTAAAAAGTAAGTGAATATGATCAGGAAATACCACAATCACACACTGCAGACCAACCCACGGCACTGGGGAGAAGAATTGCAGACAGCTCGGCCCACATAAAACTCAGCCCAAGACAACTCGGCCCAAGTTTATAAGACAACTCTGCCCATATATTTATTTTATAACAATGTACAGAAAACTCGCCCCAAGATTATTTGTGCATGTGCACGCATGATTCTACCAGTCTGTCTGTTCATTAGCATACATGTAAATGCATGTTTCTATAAGCCTGCCTATTTGCACATGCGCTTATAGGCCTGTCTATCCGTGTATGGTGATGTGCATGTACGTTTCTATCAGTAACTCTGTACATGCCTATGTATGCTTCTATTTGTCTCTTTATCTTTTTCTATTAGTCTTTCTATCTATAAATACGCATATATGTTTCTATCAGTCTATTTGTTGTACGCATGTAAGTTTCAATTAGTCTTTCTATCTATAAATGCGCATATATGTTTCTATCAGTCTATTTGTCAGTACATGCTTATGTAAGTTTCTATTAGTTAGTTTGTCTATACATGCACATTTATGTTTCTATCCCTAGGTTTCTATCCGTATGTCTGTCTGTACATGTATGTTCTGTCAGTCTGAACATGCGCATGTATGCCTCTATTAGTTTGTCTGCGTATACATGTGCATGTATGTCTCTATCCCCAAGTTTCTATCCATCTGTCTTTTCATGCGTATTTATGTTTCTATCAGTCTGTCTGTCTGAACATGTGCAATGTATGCTCCTATTAGTTTGTCTATATAATAGCCGATTTGTCTTTTGAATTTTACATTGGGCCGAGTTGTCTTGGGCAAGGTTTTGGTCCGGTTGTCTTGGGCCGAGTTTTATGTGAGCCTAGTTGACTTGGGCCGAGTTGGTTTTGTGCCGAGCTGTCCTGCACCTGGGAGGAAGAGCCACAGAACACTAACAGTAACAAGATATCAGGAAGACAGTTAAAGTAAAGCAACCAGCTCTCTCTTCCCCGTCATGATTGCAAAACTAGAAAGGACACAAGTACTGCAAGGGCAGATCAAGAGGGGGGGGGGGGGGGGGGGGGGGCAGGGGGTCCAGGACACCCTCTGAAAAATCACAAAAATATAGGGTTTATTAGCAATACTGGTCCGGATCCCCTGAAAAATCAAAAAGGTACAAAGCCAGCATTCAATGTTGGGCAATCATCGGCTCGCTAGCGAAACGCCATTTGAATTGCGTTTCGCTGGCGAGTCGATGATGTCCACTTTTTAGTGGTATTTGGATCCTCTATCACCTCATCAACTAAAAAAAAGAAAAAAAAACGTTGTCAAAGTTGGACCCCCTCTAACAAAACTTTCTGGATCCACGCATGAGTACTGCATAACAAAACAAGGAGAACAACAGAGAAACCTCACAAACTATGGGAACAGCAATAAACAATTGAAGAAGTGTTTCAGAAGAAAACTATGTAACCCACCCACAAAGTGAGTTGGAAAGCATGCTTACCAATATTATAATCGGCTCTTTATTGTGTCACAATGATACATTATTTAAAAAATGCATGGAATCCATCAATTATTTCAAGAGAGAGCATGCACAAACACAATTTTGGTCAAAATTGCTGTGGTGACTTTGAACTTAAGGACAAGGTAACCAAAATCTAATTAACTCCTTTCCCTCTCTTAACAATCCATCTATTCAAGTTTGGTGGAAATCCACACACTGATTCAGAAGATAGAGCATACAAAAGGCTGATTTTTTTTTAAAGTTTTTAAAGGATGGTGACTTTTGGTCAAGGTTACCAAAATCTCATCAACTCTTCATTTTGCCACAATGATACAATACATAAAGTTTATCTAGAACACATTGTTCAATTCAAGAGATATCATACAGAAACCCTATTTTGGCAAAACTGTGATATTTCAAAGTGCTAGTGTGACCTTGAAAATAAGGTCTAGGTCACTAAAAGCTAAAAAACTCGTTCCACCCTCCAACATTTTATCTATACAAGTTTGGTTACAATCCGCCCACAAAAACAAATCAGAATTATATCAGAATTAGTCAACCTTCGAAAGGGATGTTCACCTCGGCTTCCCCTCAGTGAACATCACTGTTCTCAGGTTGACAAATCCTGATGTTAACCTCCAGAGAATGCATCTATTGTATAATGTTGGCTGATGTATTACTCAGTTGTGGTGATTGTTGATTAATGGCCTAACACTTATGCACTAAAAAGGGAACATATATGTAGCTTTCATTTATTGCATAAAAACCAAGATACAATAACAATTGTAGAAGAACGCTTGATGGATTTTGTAATAATCCATGTTGTATATGGAATCAGAAATCAGTTAAACATGACATAGTCTTACTGTCCCTCTAAAGTTTAAGCTTTGCCCTACTGCCTATACTATTATGCTATTACACATTTCTAATTTCCAGCCAGTTATATCACATTATTCCATTATTAACATGGATTTACAGACTGAATCAAAAACTGTGTGTTTCCTGATCAGTTGGCTCCTTCAGAAGCCAGCTTATCTATTTTCTAAAGACCATAGATTATTATTAGATATCCTGATTCATCAGGACATGTACAAGGGTCGATAAGCAACCAATATATTCCCTCCTCAATTGAGACAATACTTGATATGAGCCTCATCTAAGATATATGAGGGTCTGGATGGGGTATAATGATTAGTGAATAATGGCCTTTTTATAATGAATAGTGGATAATGAGCCAAAAAAAAAAAGTAACGAATAGTGAATAATGAGAGCCTAAAAATTAATGAATAATGCTATTTTTTTTAATGAATAGATGAAAAAAAAAAATGAATAGTGAATAATCAGATTTTAATGAATAATGAATAATTAATGCTAAAAAATCAGCAAAAAAATAATCAATGCATTTGTTAAAGCCTATACTTGTAAAATATTGACTCAGTTTGTTTTTTTAGATTGCCCCCCCCTTTTAATTGACCGTGGTTATCAAATAACTACACCATAACAACCACGAATGATAGGTAATTCTACAATTCATAAAACCCAGTCAACTAAGGGACATAATTTAGCGAGAATCAGTACAAAATGGCATCTGAAATAGAGATCGAAATAGAAAAAATCACAAAAAACTTAAGTTTTGTGAAAAAATCTGGCCAAAATGAAAAGGGCCTCTTTCACAACTCCGCTGAAACGACCCATGTCAAAATGACCCGTTACCGTTACAGTGTGACTGGGGGAAATCAAGAATATTTTTAGAGAAAACAACTCACCAACATAGATTTCAGGAAAATTCACCAACAACATTTTTAGATTTTGAATTAAAGTACATTAAAGTGTCTGTGAATTAAATTGTCTCATAAAGATGATAAAGTGTCTGTGAGTTGTATCAAAATCTATCAGTGAATTGTCTCATAAAGTGTTGGTGGGTTGCCTCAAAATCTATTGATCAATTGTCTAAGAAAATGTGTCTATCTTATCTATCCGTACTCAGTCGGTTTTTGTGCAGCTGCAACAATGTCTATTTTCAGTCAAAAATTCTTGATATTTTCTTATTTTTGCTCAAAACATAGATTGTGGGTACACATTAAATTTAAACAGACCCCCGTGAACCCCATTTTATACAGCAACACTTGGGTGTACAAGGGTATACATTATTTTTCTTATTTGAACAATAAAACATAGAATATACTCATTAGAACCGCCTCATTGATGCAGTTCTATCAAGTACCCACAATCTATGTTTTGAGTAACAATAAGAAAAATCACCTTCTTCATTCATTTGACAATTGCAATTTTTAAAGCCCTAAAGATCACATTATATTGAATTGGTGCACATGTTATCATAATGTTTATACAGTTATCTTTTTGATGAAACTTTGCACAATTTAGAAGATCATGGAACTGTGTGTAGCAGAATACAAGAACCATAACTCTGACTCCAATACATTATCATACATATATTTTTCAATTTTAAGCCTAAAATAAAAAATTGTGTGTTTCAGGTTACCCGACTGTGCCCCCCAACCCTAATTTCTAAGCATTTTTAGGGGATTTCCAAGGGATTTCCCGGTTCAGCCATATTGTTTCCCTATCTTTCCCATTTAAAAACTTTTAAAATAAAAACAATTTCCTACCTACCGTCCCTTTTTTAGATTTCATATACGAGGGTCATCCAATAAATAGAGAGAATTTCCTTATAATATAAGAGTTTGTACCACTTAAACATCACAAATATAACCATAAGGTGGCATACTTTGTTGCGCATGCAACAACATATCTAAAATTTTGACAGAATGTGATGTCGCCTGTTGCTTAGCAACGCAAACACGTACATAAAGCTTACCTGGCCAGATGCCTTTAATTAGTTGTCATGGTTACTGGCATGTGCAGGTCAGTCCCAAAATGCATATATTCTATAAACTACAACATAAGGTAATTACCCTGTTAAATTCATTGACTTCTTATGAAAAATGTCAAATTGACAGGTATATTTAGCATAAAAAAGCGAACAAAATGCAAAATTGTGGAATCAGAAATGGGGGTATGGATCATGAATTTGCCCTTAAATTATTGTTGGTTGGTATATAAGTTTTAAATCACCTTAAAAGTATTAAATATATTCTATATTTTAAAACAGTATTGTTAACAAACATGTATTCCATGAGTCCATTGTTGCCTAGCAACAGAAAAATATAGACTTAACAAATAGTCTATTTTTTCGCAATTGCCTGGTTGCTAGGCAACCAAGACTAAATGGTACATGTTAATGACCATTTTTTATATGAAACATTGAGAACAATTAAACTATAACAGATTTAATGACAATCTATGTTCAGATAAATGATAATAATTAAATGTCAAACTCTGCTTCTTTAGCATTAGGTTTTTATATGTGGAAAATCTGGCCAGGCTAGCTTTAGTATCACATTTTCGTTGCTAGGCAACAAGCGACCTCACTTTCCAACAACATTTTGGATATGCTGCTGCATGCCCAACAGGTTATGCCATCTAATGATTACATTTGTCATGTTCTAATGGTAAAAACTCTTGCATTATAAGGAAATTCTCTCTATTTATTGGATGACCCTCGTAACCTGAAACACACATATAATTTTTTTGGCCTTGGGGACCACTCATTATTTAAGTGTCAGGGGGGAGGCTTAAAGGTTATATGAATTTTCATGTGGCTAGTAGGGGTCGCCATTAACTTTGGCTTCCCAGCATGGGGGTCATGTTTTAATTGTTCCAATAAAATCATTAAAAATTTTCCTCGCTCGCTGCTTTGCTGGCTCCAATTTTATCAATTAAACTCTTATCAGGCCACTTAATTTCTCAGTTTGCAAAAGTTATCCTGTTTTCGTGATTTTATTGTTACAACTTTTATCATGCTGATTTTGATAGAAAACTAATTTATCAGACTTTCAGATAGGCCCTACTTTTCCTTGTGTTCCTACATTTCCCTACTTTTTCTTGAAATTGTCCTACTATCCCTACTTTTTCACTCTAAAATGTCATTTACAGGATAAAAATACAGAAATTTTTCCTCGGCTGCTTCACTGGCTCAAAGCTTAAAACATAACTATACATGTATATATATTTTTAAGCATTATTTAGACCAATGACTCCTCCGTAGAAATATTGGTATTTTAATGAATAATTTAAGTGAATAAATAGTAGTTATACCATGGGTTGTCCGCCTGTACATGGAGATAATCCACGAGCTTTAGCGAGTGGATTATCTTACGTATAGGTGGACAAACATGGTATAACTATTTTATACCACCCACATAAGTGTAGACGGTGACCTTGCACATCACGAGATATTTCATGCTAAAGGTGGTAAAGGATGTATAATTGGTCTCATTTTAATGAATAACCCAAAATTTTAATGAGATGAATAATGGGCTAAATTTTGAATGAATAGTGAATACCAGACCCCCCAGCAAGACCCTCATATATCCCCAAAAACAGAAGAGATACAAATTACTTGCTTTTTCAGCAGCAAGCTAATTGGGATTCACACACTTTTTCAATCAACAATCAACACTATTTGGGCCCTGATGCAAGAAAACATGACTTTCTGCATGCCAAAAAAAGGCGCATACCAGCCTGTGCATACACACAGTCTGAACAGCACCTTTGTTATTGGCTTTCTGGAAAGTATAATTACCACACTTGATACACACAAAATTTCAATATTCTAGCTAGTCTCTGTAGCTTAGCAGGCTGGTTGGAGCCTTAACTCATCCCAAGCCCCAAATATGTGTTTTCTTGCATGGAGGCCCATATTTTAGCTCACACTTGTCATTATTCTTAGTCCAGAAGTCTCTCTTCTTTTGACAACAGAGTAGATCTGCATTGTTGTCCATCAAGGGATCAACATGGTGTCCATTTTACAGATTCATACAGTTAGGGGTTCACGATGTTTCTATTTAGGGAGACACACTGATCTATATTCATAGATCCACACTATTTCTATTCAGGCAATGAGAGAATTTAATTCTTGCATGCTGTGTAATTTTTCATGCTTTTAACCTTTTCAAAAAATTCTTTCAGGAACTCTATCAGCGGTGTGTCAAATGGTTTGAAACCAGATCAGGACCTAAAGAATGTCGGTCCTGATATGGGTCCAAACTGTTTGCAAAGGCATATCAGCAGACAACAAAAGTCGCTGCAGCTAGGAAGAAATGAATTGAATTGCATCATTATCTGAACTAGCCAGAAATTGTAGCACTTGCAGATATCATCATGCCTTCAGATAAGAGTGCCTATTTGAAATTATTTTTCTCACCAACATATATGTTGTGGGTACTCAAAAGAACCGCCTCAATGAGATGGTTCTTTTGAGCACCCAAAACACATGTTTAAACTGATGAATAAGAACATATTCACGATTTTATGTTTAAAAAGTTCCTTATCTGAACCTGTGTATTATGTTACTCTCCACTGCAGATTGAAACAAAGTCTTCACGAACAAAGTTGGCACGTAAGTGACGTCAAGAAGCACCAGTATTCACTGTGGCTCTACTTGTAGGTACAGGTGGAATAAGAACTGTTCTCAAGTCATTGTTTAACTGTGCCACCACTGAGTCCTGTTTCTCATAGGCCTTCACCACCTGTGTGAACCGGATAATACCTGCATCAGAAGAATAAATGAAATTACTGATTATAATTAAACCTTAATGCACCAATCTCAACAAAAGTCGTCTGCTTTTCTCGTCTGCTGAAATGTTTAAGAAGCCTCTATGGCAAACAGTCCTATAAGAGCAGTCTGTTCTGGGTCCACACTGTTTGCTTCTATGCTTAATTAGTTAGTAATGTTAAGCAATTATTTGCAGCAGACGACTTCAGCAGACGACATTTTTGGATGCATTTTTTTCTTCGCGCTTTGAGGGTTTATCCTTTGTATTCTGGTGACTCCTAAATGAGTAATTTGGCAAACAGTGCAAAGTAATTTGGCAAACAATGTATAGTAATTTGTCAAACAGTGCAGAGTAATTTGGCAAACGGTGCATAGTAATTTGGCAAACAGTGCAGAGAAATTTGGCAAACAGTGCATAGTAATTTGGCAAACAGTGCAGAGTATTTTGGCAAACAGTGCAGAGTAATTTGGCAAACAGTGCAGAGTAATTTGGCAAACATTCCAGAGTAAATTGGCAAACAGTGCAGAGTTTGCGGCATCTCATCAGTAACTACACTGTTTGCTTATCTTCAGCGAAAGACATGGGGGGGGGGGGGGGGGAGGGGGTTATCTTGGCTTTACTGTTGGTACAGGTGTGCACCTGGGCTTTTTCATACCCATGCTATTTGGGGGGGGGGGGGTCCGTAGGCAAAATATGCGCTACCATGTTGCTGCATTAGTGATTACCTTAAATTTGATATGCAACATGACTATGTTCTGAAGAGTTGGATTATGACCTTTTGACCCCCAGGGTTGCAGGGGGGGGGGGAGGTCTGTGGGCAAAATTTTGCTACCATGTTGCTGCATCCATGATTCCCTTTAATTTGATATGCAACATGACCATGACAGTATGAACTGAAAAAGTTGAATTTTGGCCTTTTGACCCCCAGGGTTGGGGGATGTGTCTGCGGGCAAAATATTTGCTACTTTGTTACTGCATTCGTGATTCTCTTTAATTTGATATGCCTAATGACCATGTTCTGAATAAGTTGAATTTTGACCTTTTGACCCTCAGGGTTTAGTCAGTGGGGGGAGAGGGGGGTCCATGGGCAAAATATATGCTACCATGTTGTTGCACTCATGATTCCATTTAATTTGATATGCAACGTGACCATGTTCTGAAAAAGTTGAATTTTGACCTTTTGACCCCCTCCCCTAAGTCCACACAGGGGATCGGACCCTGGACTTTGATCAAAAATCACGCTTGATATGTTTCATATTTATTGTACCTCTGTCTGCATGCCAAATTTCAGTAAAAAATATTGACGACTGACTGAGTTATAAGTTATTGCAAAAGGATCATTGACACTTGCTATGGGTAAATGCCTATGGTTTTGAGTAAAAATAAAAGTTTGTCAATCGTCCTTTTCTTCACCTTGAAGCTACCCTGACCTGAATACTTTAATGACAGTGAAATCCATTGTCCATATTAAATGCTTCAAAGATGTAAAATTTTGGTTAGAACAATCAGTTTTACATTAAATATATAGAAATCAGAAAACATTTTTTAAAATATCATTCCCCACCCCCATGTGCCAGCAAAAGCTTTTGCTTGTATATGTGTTACCATATTTTACACATTGATGGAAGTGGCTTGCTGGCACAAGGGGGGGGGGAAGGTGTTCAGTAGCCCCAAAAACCAGGGCTTAAGCCCATAAAATGCCTTTTCTACCAAATTAGAAATGAAGATATGAATGACAGTAATGAAGTTCTCTAGAACCAACCTCCTAAATTGCTTTGTATTCTGTGCTAGTTTAATATAAAATACATAAAGATTAAAAGTAGAATTAGCAAGGTTTATGCATTTTTTCATAAGTAAAAAGCTCAGTGTTATTTCATGACACAGTCTTTTGCAAACGTCCTGTACTTGTCTTTTTGCACGCTAGCGAATAGTTCATGTTTTTATTTTCGTCTGCTGACTTTCTTCAAAATTAAGTTTTTACAAATAAACCACCCAGGATCACAATCGGAGTGTCTAACAGTTTGGATCCAGATCAAGACCGATGTTCTGTTCGTCTTCATCTGGGTTCAAACTGTTTGCAAAAGGCAATTGGCAGACGACAAAATTTTCCACTGGCATGCAAAGAGTTATAATAGGTAAATACTTTTAATATAGTGTTCGATATATTATCCAATATAAGATATACATGTATATGTATACCATAAATATTCAGACACTTTAAATACATTTCGACACACTATGCCCTTTAAACAAAGCAAAAGTAATATTCAAAGGATCTAGTCAGAATCAGTTTCACTTTCCAATGCTAAATGGGACACTTTCATTCCTTCAAAAGTATTTATTTCTTTTGTTGAGCTTTCAGTTTTGTATTATTTACGGTACAGGTAGTAAAAAATGTACAGGTAACTTCTTAATTATCTTCCCAAAATCATTTTATTAGAAAACACATTTTGTTTTTAAAACAATTTCATCAATTATCGTGATTTGTTAATACTCTGCATATGATATGTTCAATAGATATCACCATTCCTACCAAATAAATCAAGAAAAAAAGTGCAGAAATCACTTTTTAAATCACTTTTCATTGTCATAAAATTTCAAATTCCCTCCCCTTTCTACCCGCCACATCTCTCTAGTGCGTAGGAATTTTGAAAATATTTTGCTAGCTGGCTCCTGCCATTGGATTCACCTATTGTACTGATACTACATGCTTCACACCAGATGCTCAAAAGCAGCGTTCTGGGAATTAGAAAATTGGCGTATAAGGCCCAAACCGTCAATGATCCTTTAAATAATTGACCTTTGACCCCACCTAAGGGGTCAGGGCAGGGGGGGGGGGGGTTAAAATTTGATCGATGTAATGCTTATCTACAGGCACTGGGTAATCATGGCCTATAGTGAGAAGTTTTCAGATAAAATAGTTTTGGAGAAATGTAAAGTTTATTCCACAAAAAACCAATATAGCTATTGCATTAGTTTAAACTTAAGTCAAAAAAAGGGCCATAACTCAGTCAAAAGTTTGTGAATGACCTCCAAATTCGAATTTGACCTGTATTTTATTATGCTTTATCCTTCTGTAAAATTTGAATGAAATTGTTGCATCCCTTCAAAAGTTATTGATCGGAAACCACATTTTAGCCAAAATCTAAGTAAAAAAGGGGCTATAACTCAGTCAAATTTTTGTGGATTACCCCCTTTTCAAACTTGACCTGTATTTAATGATGCTTGACCCTTCTGTAAAGTTTGAATGAAATTTATGCATCCCTTTAAGAGTTATTGATCGGAAACCAAAAGTGTGACAATGCGGACAACACCGACGGAGACATGTTCCCTTTGTGTTGACCATGCTTCGCAGTTGACCCAAAAAAGTATAGATCCAGATGAGCTGGCTTCATCAAGCCAGCTGATCAGGATCTGAACTGTTTTCTACACAACATGTTAGTTCATTATAATTTCCAAAATTAAAATACAGAATTGCATATCTATTTTACTTGTTCCAGGACAAGTAAAATAGATATGTCTAACTTGTCCTGAATGAAATGAGACCAGGCATGGTATTTCCACACCCCTGGTAATGCCATGCACCATTCCTGATGACTTGGCTATAGAATGCCATGCATTATGTCATTGAATTGGCTTTAGTCATGCCCTGTGGTTAATATAAAAAAAAACGTTATAAAACTTTTTTCATGCTCAACTCAACTGAGCATGATTTTTATCATGCTCCTAAATGTTTAAATGCCAACAATTGTTGGCATTTTAACATTTATAGCATGATAAATACAGCATATGAGAGCTTGAAAGCAAGAAAAGTCTTTATTTTTCAGCATTTTAGTTTTTATGAGGAGTTGAAATTATTCCATGCTCAGTTGAGTTAAGTGTGAAAAAAGTTTTATAACCTCAGGGCCTGGCCTCCAGGTTATAAAACTTGAGTACAGTCTCAGACTCAAAATAAAGCGCAATGACTGGCTGCTTGCGGACATGTGTCCGCAAGCAGCCAATCATTGCACTTTATTTTAAGTCTGAGAATGAACTCAAGTTTTATAACCTCGAGGCCTGGTTTTAGCAACTGGTTCCCAGTCAGAGAAGAATTTGAGAAAGGTGAAATGTTAAAACATTACCATCTCCATCAGGTGGGAAACCATACTTCTGTATAGAGTCCATCTGTATCTGAGATGCTATTGGAAATACAATCTGCATGTGACGTAACATGTCTGTACCAGCATTCTCTCTTGCTTCATCGAGACGTGAAGAGTTTTCTGGTGTCTTGAAAGCTTCTAGGATATCAGTGAGAGCCTCTAGAATGGTACAAAGTCTTTATAAACAAAGGAAGATGGTACAAAGTCTTTATAAACAAAGGAAGTACAATGTATGTGAATTGTAAAAGAAACTGCACAGTCTTAATGAAACTTTAACTAGAATCACACAGTTGATGGCACGTCATCACAAATCCCCCACACATTTGACCCCTCCCCTAGGCCCCTGGTGGAATGGACAAAAAATTATTATTCTCTTGCATGCTCCACTTGTGAACTAACAAATTTGGTTCAAGGATTGATTCAATCCAGGGGTTAAGGAAGAGATTGCATTGAGCAGATGGACGGAGGCATACATTCACAATATACCTCACTCTTTTTCAAATTTTAAAACATGTGTTGATAATGAACCCTTATTTGGCTGAATACATTAACACACCTCAATCTATTTTGTTTTTAACCAGTTCAGTAGTATAATTCAAGTTATATTAAGATGGATTTACATGCTGCATGGAAAAATGATATTAAACATCCCGATCAGAAAACCACTGATATCTAGCTTCAATATACATGTAAGATATGTCCTGCTGAACCTGGAAAAAGTTAACCCGCCAGTCATGAGTTTAGCCTTCTGCTCTCTCATCTGCTTATGTTCTTACTCTTAGGTAACCTACATAGCAAACAATATGGATCAGTCTGATCTGGGTTCGGCCAAATAAAAAAAAATAGCTGTGTTTAGGGTAACCCAACCCTACCTAAATTTACTGGTGAAACTTAGAATTTTTCAGGTTTTATGGAAAAAATATAATTTTATACATTTTGAAAGGCGAAATGTCTTTCAAAATGCATAAAATTTATATTTTTCCAGAAAAAACAACAACTAAAAAATAATATATGTTATATTAAAATTTACCTACCTAAAATTTTCAGACCTGTTACCCGAAACACACTAATTTTTTTATTTGGCCTAACATTTGTAGATTAAATTTTTCTAAAGCATTATTTCTGAAAATAGTTAAAGAGTTTGGCATATAGAGTCAAGATATTGAAGCAAATTGTAGATAAATACCATATATACCACAAACACGGTATATAGACGCAAATAAGCCTATCGGTTAAAAACTGCTTTTCCGGAGCCCTATCCGCTCCAGAAAAGGAGCCTATCAGCTAAAAACATGCTTAGCGATAGACAGTGACATAAAAAGGAAAGTAAAATAATAAGTTCCATTAACTATATGAAGAAAAGGGCAATGCAACGGAACAACAGAGAAGCTATAAGACAAAAATCAAACAGCCACACGTTTGTTGATGATGCAGATTTTTTATAATGTGACACACTCTTCATTTCGGCGACGTCCACAGACGATTACACAACAAAGAAAACAAACTTTTTCAAACAGTTTGGGCTGTTCTCGCAATTGTTTTTTGGTATTTTGTAAAGAATTTATGTGGAAAATGACTAATATGCATTTCACAGACCGAATTATATGTTATTCTCTCTATAAATGGCAGGGCTGTGGAAATACCATGCCCGACTTGTCCGACCTGGTCTCATTTCATTCAGGACAAGTTGAAAATTTCAATTTACTCGTCCTTGGACACGAGCAAAATTTGTTATAAAGTTAATAAAATTTTGTATTTCATATTTTGATTAATTATTATGGGTTCACATGTTGCATTGAAAACAGTGTGGATCCTGATCAGCTGGCTTCTTCAGAAGCCTGCTGATCTGGATCCACAGTTTACAAGAGAGTTGATATCTGCATGGTTTCATACTGTTTTCGAAAAGTAAATTGTTTGAGCACAGAAAGGTATACGCTAATCTGTATTATCGGACAAATAAAATTTTCTTTGGGCAAGTACATTATGACCATTTACTTGTCCCTGGACAAGTAGAACATTTTACTATTTCCACACCCCTGATAAATGGTATGGAAAAGAAAATAATCTGGCTAGGGATCCTATTTGTCTTTGGCTAAGGAGCCTGTATGGTTACTGGTTACGGATCCTATATGCTATTTCTTACTTGTATAACCTATAGGCTCCCATGGCAAGTAGTTAAAAACATTTAGGCTCCTGTGCCACGGGTACGGCTCATTATCATGTGCCACAAAATGGTCATTTTTCTTTCAACGTATAGGCTCCTTAGCCGTCTTGTTTTCAAACATGACCCTTCTTTTCTATGGAAAACCAATTTTAAAAGCAAACCAGACGCTTTAAGTAAGGGGGTGGAACATAAAACATTTTCTGCTGTGGTGTAGGCCGGCAAAATTGACTGAATTGTTTAGTTTTGCTTCATTTTCCAACCCAAACTAAATCGCTGAAAACAGAGCAGTCATTTTCTGTTGAACTTTGTAGACGTGACTTGACATCAGCCTTATCATATGTTTCAAAATCCATCAGTCAGAGACTTAAAAGTCCTGTGGCGTTTGATTTTATGTTTCTTACATCGTAAATAATCTAATATTGGCCCAGATTTAGAGTATCTCCTCTCCCCATGTCTTGTTTTTGCCTGATAGGCTCCTTTTCTGGAGCGAATAGGGCTCAGGAAAAGCAGTTTTTCACGGATAGGCTCCTTTGCGTCTATATACCGTGACAAAGGGACATGCCAAAACGCTTGCCCTGAGAAAGTTTTTTTCTCGTTTTAATATTAATACAAAATCTTGTCAACTCGTATATGATACACTAACAGTCTGGGTTTTAGATTGTCATTGTATAGGAAATAAATATTTTGACTTAAAACGTAAATAATTCTCTTTATCAGCCATTAAAAGTCTTTTTGTGTTAGAACAATCAATAAATGGAACAGTTTACCTGATGATATAGTGAATTCTAAAACAGTCTTGTGTTTTAAAACCAAATATGACAGATTTATGGGATTCAATAAATACATCACTCATGAAATCTACTAACATACTGTAGAGAAATAGGAATATACCTCTCCTACATAGGTCTGTGACTTGTGTAGACCCGGCACTAAGCTGGTACAGTTGGGAATGTATCCACTGCAATAGCTACCATGTGCCTTTAGTCTAATAGTTAATCTTCGTCTATCTGAACGACTGTCATGCGTCTTCCAGACTGGTCGCACCATCTAACCCAATTTTACCATAATACTATAATGAACTTTACTTACTGATAAACGACTGTCAGATCATGTTTACGAGACAATATCGTGAACCATCTTAATACACATATATTACTGTTAAAGTCCTAACATGGCTTTACTAAAGGAAAATCTTGTTTAACTAACTTATCATCATTCTTGGAAGATGTTACTAAAGCAATTGATGAAGGCAAGCCTTTGGATGTGATTTATCTTGACTTTAGCAAAGCCTTTGATAAGGTGCCTCACAAAAGACTTCTGCGCAAAATTGAATCTCACGGTATTAGTGGCAATGTAGCAGCATGGATCGGTGAATGGTTGTGTGATCGCAAGCAACAGGTTGTATTGAATGGCAAATTTTCAAGATTACAGGACGTTTTATCGGGTGTGCCCAAAGGCTCTGTCCTTGGACCGATACTTTTTCTGATTTTTGTAAATGACATTGATACAGTGGTATCCAGCCACATCCAGAAGTTTGCAGATGATTGTAAAGTTTACAGATCTGTTCCGACAGCAGAGGATATTGATATACTTCAACAAGATATAAACAATTTATGTCAATGGTCCAAAGATTGGCAAATGCTATTTAATGTAAAGAAATGTAAAGTTCTCCATATAGGACATAACAATGCATATAGTGATTATAGTTTGAATGGTGAAATTTTACAATCTGTTACAGAAGAGACTGACTTGGGTATTATTGTGTCAAATGACTTGAAGCCTTCAAAACAATGTGTTAGCGCAGTTAAGAAAGCCAATATGACATTAGGAATGATTAAACGCCATATAGTATCAAGGGATAAAAACACCATTGTCAGACTTTACAAAAGCCTTGTGAGACCAAAGTTAGAATATTGTATACAAGCATGAAATCCGTCATTAATCAAAGATATAGAACTACTTGAACAAGTTCAACACAGAGCAACCAAGTTGATTACTGAAATATCTCACTTGCCATATCATGATAGACTTAAGTATTTGAATCTTACCACCTTAGAGCTTAGAAGACATCGTGGAGACCTTATTGAAACATTCAAAATACTTAAAGGATTAGAGGGCATTCCATTGAATAGCCTTTTTGAACTAAATACTTCTGTCACTAGAGGAAATTCTCTCAAGTTAAATAAACCAAGATCAAGATTGAACATCAGGATATAATAATTTCAGTCAACGTGTGATCAATGCATGGAATCGACTTCCAGAGCAAGCAATATCATCTACAACTGTGAACGGATTCAAAAACAACCTAGATAGACATTTCCAAGAATTACATGGGGTTTCTATGACTCGGTCGCTTAACCCCTAGGCTGCACTTTAGGGTGTACCCAACAGGTATAACAGGTATAACATATATTGACATTTTAAACCCGGAAGCCGGAATATTTACTGTAAGTTACGAAAAGAAGAGATGTAGAAGACGAGTTACGGAACTCATCCTATTCTACTAGAACCAGTACCTGTACCAGTACCAGTAAAGTGGGGAACAGCTTTTGGGATATTTTTTATAGAATAACCCAGCTTCCTTTTGACTTGGTGCAAAGGCCAAATCCATGAATTTACCTGTATGTCAGTGACCAGTTTGCTTTTACTGGACCTGAGACTGTTCTAAAATTAAAGCAAGATCAAAGCTTTCTTTTGACTCTTAGGTGCAAAAGCCAAATCCATGAGTCTTGGAAGCTGATGAAATGTATCGTAGAAGGACCTGTTTCAGTGACGGACCTGTTTCAGTGACCTTTTGAAAATGAGCTGCCATTTCCAAATGCAATGTTTCATACAACTGAACATAGTTTAGATGTGATATATGGATGTTTGACTTCCTATGGGACTGAAAATCAGAAGTGCAAAAACAGGCATAGTTTGACAGACTAGTAATTTCCATGGCAACCCCATTTTTTTGGCATTTTTCTTATTACTTTTTTACCCTTTCCAATTCAGGCCTACAACTTTAGTTAAAAGCAACATCTGAATGTTTTTCTGTTTTGATATGACTTCCATCTTGTTTTCTATCACTTCACATGCAAAAAGAACTGATCAGCTAGATAGTTTGTGAAAGAGACAAGTTTGAAACATGTGGCGTTCTTATATTTTTTAAATAGATATTTTAGTCAATCTTAAAAAGATTAATTATAGACTTTTTTCTTCTGAAAAACTTGCAATCAGATTGTCATTGTCTCAACAATTTAATAAATAGACATTCAGCATCTTCTTGCATCACTAAGCATAATTTTATGAATTCATTTCGATTCTACACTTATTTTTGTGCAGTTTTTTTAACCCTACCCCCCTTAGGCTTTACAGTATGTTTGTGATACATAACCAGTATCATAAATGTGATGTATTTCATTATAAAGAAAGACAGAAACTGCCTTAACATGGTTTTGTCTTAAGTTTGTGATAGTTAACAAGGAACAGATGCTTTTGACTGACTGATGTTATTTTTTTAAAAATTAAGAAGGGGTCACTGAAACAGGTCCCAACCGAGATCTGTAAGGAAATATGGGGTAGGTCAAGATAAACGGGAACAAGACAGTTCACCAACAAGACAATTCACCGACACGGGTTTTGAAGACAGTTCACCGACAGATTTGAAGACAGTTCACCGACACTTTTGAAGACAGTTCACCGACACTTTTTTCACTTTTTTATCACGTAATATATTGACATATGGCACGAAAATATAATTATTGTGAAGAAATATTGATGAGTTATGATTTGAGGTGATATGTTGATATAATTTGTTGAAAAAGCGATATTTTGTCTGTCTGATTAATGATTAATAGACAGACATTTGATTGCTACATGAAGCTTTTTGATGTGATCCTATAGCCAATCGTACATTATTTTTGATGAAATTCGCCAGCAATTCAAAGCATTCCTTTAGAATATTTAAACAGATTTTTTCAGGCCTAGCCTGGTCCTCCATATTCTCACGGTACTAACAGTTCAGTGATCAATATTTATATACTTACTGAAGATATAATCAAAGCAATCATAAAATTTGTTAGCTTACTATCTAGTCCTTCAATACATATCATCTATTGACAGATGTAGTCTAGTATTTCTATCAGGCTTCCAATGTAAACACAACCTCCACACGGCAGCCATATTGAATTGGGACTTCATGTTCTCACGGTAACTAGTTTGTTTTTGGCTGGCAGGAAGTTTCTGACCTGGTCATGTAATTTTTTCTTCAAATTCATGAAAACCAATATGTAACACACTTTGAGCTGTCAAAGCTGCGAGGTTTAGCTAAAAATGTTTCGAGAAATATGAAATTAATATGACATGGGTGGGAAGGCAGATGCCATTTGCATTGTTAAAGTGATAAAAAATATTATTCATTCACAACTTAAATATTTTTGAAGTTTCTATTCTGTGAGTGGTTTGTAGCCTTCAGTTCACTTATTCGCATATGTAAAATGCTGATAGATGGTGTGGTGATTCATTTATACTGGAATAATGGTTTACCGTGAGAATATGAATGCCTTGAGAATATGGCGTTTGAGTATACCTTTTAATTTAATAGTTATTCTACGTGAGTGATATAAGACGTATTTTCGCACAGACAATGTAATGATCGCTATATAGGCAGTTATATGCATGTCTAATAAAATCATTTTGCAATAGCAAATAGGTAGTTAAATTAGCTTTATATTAGGTCTTCGTTCATTATAACAGCATTAAATGGTGAAAATTGTGACATTCCATATAAATACAATATAAAATTTGTCGATGAACTGTCTTCAATTCTGTCGGTGAACTGTCTTCAATTCTGTCGGTGAACTGTCTTCAAAATGCGTGTCGGTGAACTGTCTTGTCGGTGAACTGTCTCGATTCCAAGTAGCACTGAATTCAGGGCCATATGATGGATTTTTATTTTATGTTATCATATAGCCCTGATTTTTTAAGCCTCTATCTTTTCCCTTACTGTTTGCGTGGACGTAAACCAAGTTGAAAACACATTTCCAAACAGTGTCTTCCTCAAACACTACTCCATTTTGTATGTTTATAGGTTTATCTATATGTTGCTATTTGGTTTGCCGCTGATGCATACCTGATTAGTTCTAAAAAGATAAAATACTCCTGTCCACACAGAATGTTTACACTATTTGTTTTCAAAACATGGCGTCATTTTTGTCTTCTGAGCTGAAGAGCATGCTTTTTCTGTGGGAAACTAAAGTCATGCACGAATTTGTTTTGGTATTTTATGTACCGACAATGACCCGTTCACTTTCCGTTTTCTGAATACACAGATGTTTTAACAACATTAAATACCAAAATCAGACTTATAAAATGTTTTCTTTTACCTTCCTTATTATCATAATTGGCCAAAAATTGATCATACCTGGTCTGTTGAGATTAAAATAATCCAATACCATCTCACCATACATTTGTTACATATAGATATTTGCAAAAAAGATGACCAATTACCAATCTAACTGGAGCCGCTTTTTACCAATTTGTTGACATCGAGAACTACCCAGTTGGATATGTACAAACTGTGTCCGAGGAGTTCTTTATGGCAATGGATGGGATCCTTTTTTGTGCATACAGGTTGATTTTTATGGTGACCTCTCTCACCATTTGTAATAGGTTTTCTTTTAATATCTGATGAATGTCAACGAATAAAGGTCAATCTTCAACCTACTATGTTAATTTTTCACCCTAGTTCTGTATTCCGACGGATGTCACTGGATAGAAAATTGACTACTTTCAGATAAGGAATTCCCCCACTTCCACTAACAGGAAATACATAGAAAAAAAATGCCAAATGATTTTGCATATTCAAATAATGACATCATTCTACAATTCTAATCTTAAACCATTGCGCACATGTTCAAAACGAAGGTCAAAACACCCAATGTCTCTATATAAGATTCACGTGGCGCCTTAAAAACGATGGGCACCAATTGTGTGTATTGACTGATAGCCTAATTGAACATAAGCGTGTGCTAGTAAAGCTATTCAGCTTGCAGCAAGGTTAGCCATGATATAAAAAATATTTTCCTTCACTAATATCTTATTGATCACTGTGCAAAAGTAATTTGATTCTGATCTTTCCAATCCATCGCTTCTTGTCCTAAACAAGCTGACCCCCTCTCGGTTCAGAGGTCAATGTACTCTTGCGTTAGCTAGCTTCTTTTGGCGGGAAACTTGTCACGTGAGCACATGATCAGAATAACAATTGTCCGCCATGTTGGAAAAGTCCATTTTCAGTCTGATTATGACATTTTGGGACATGACAAAGCTTCCTTTCCGAAAATTGGATTTATATAGTGTAATATGGGTGGGGTATGTGATTATTAAGGATTTCTGTCAAGTAAGTATCTCATTTTCTTTGGCATGCTATATTAAATTGAAATCAAACCATTCTTGGAAATCGACTTTCATTTTCTGAAATAGGTCACTACTCGTTATAAATTAATAGAAAATAGGGGGCGCTACAATGCACAATAATACAGAAACGAGACTGCTGCGAGCGTACCAACATTGAGTAAGTTAACAGAATCGATAGCTAACAATTTTGCGCTGATTTTCAAGATTCAAACACCTACTTGTTTCTTATATTGTGCAAAATCCACTGTTAATGTTATTCTTATAATGAACTGAGTTTTTGAAAAAGTGCTGGCATCCCTTACCTAGTCATGGGGAGTATGACCAGTACTTTTTTTTTTTTATAATATATTCTCAACGTTTTAATAAGTTCGTCTCATCAATTTAACATCCGAAATTTATCGCAAAAACGTCATCACCCCTAACTCGTGAAAAGCATGCAAAATGGCTGCGATGTGCCGAAAAACAACAACAAGAACATAATATTACAGATTGCATTGATCGTGTCACAAAAACGAAGCCAATGGTAACATTTCTATAACTTTGGTTGTGTATGTAAAACACATGAAGAAGTCTGAATAGTTGGATTGTCAAAGAAACGAGTTTTTCCCAAAACAAAAGGGGATTCCATCACTGGTCAAGATAGAGCACAAAAACACTGCGACTTTAGATTCAGCCAGATCAAAAAAAAAATCTTAAGTCGCAGTTCTGCAACTAGATTCCAAGATAAACGGTGTCAAATATTTTGTTTTAAATTTTCTGGACTCTATTCTATGTCGAACATATTGCCCAAAGATAGTTCTAAAGTGAGTTATACACAGAAATTAACTGTTTCTAAGCAGTTTGATAATTTTGCCAAAGGAACCCTTAGGGTTACTGAAACTGGTCCTTCGAGGATAAATTTGTAAAAAGCTATTACTTGTTAGATTACAAAAAAACACAAACTAGAGATTCACGATACTATTTTTTAAAGAAAAATATAAAATAGCTTTCTATGTAGTGTCTTCCTGAAATAAAATATGCCAAATATATTCATATATAAACAATAACCTCTGCAATCTTCCAGGGAAAAATGTTGCATGGAGGCTGCCATTTTGATAATTTTTAGTCAATAAAATTCATAAAATTATTCCAGAGCTTTTTATTTTATATTATTTTATTTTTTAAATCGTAGAATTATTTTGAAAACTTAAAAATAAATTAAAACAGATATTATAATAGGATATTAATATAACTCTAGATTTACTTGAATAATTAGATCTATTATAAGTGAAAATTTATGAACTGTATATCCGGAAAGAACAAGAAAAACATGCCTGCGTTGGAGGAGTAAGTTATTTTTTAACAAAATAAACCCCATGATTAGGACTCATCGATAAAATTCTTTTGATTTAATTATTCACAATTTGTCTATTTTCAGACCAAAACCAATTAGCTGGGCAGAACAAGTGGAACAAGGAGAGGATGGTAAGTTTTCACGGACATATGTTACAGCTACGTGCGGAATTCTGTGTGTCATATAATTTCGTACATTGATGCAATACCTGAGTGATTTTAACTGGGAGGGACCATATTACCGGGAAATAAACGTACCTGTAAGATACTTTGGCTTAATGGCCAATAACAACTACAACAAAAGGGATAGAAGATAAAGACGCCTTATTTAACTTCGCAACATTAGCTCACAAGCTATTATGCGACATAACAATATCTTTAACAGATACTTACCTGCCTTACTCTCTCTTCCTAGCACAACCCCTTCATATGCCAGTGTCAGCAAGGGAGCTGCTAGTACCATTCTTTGCACCTTTGGTATGGTGCGGCCACAGGATTCGAACCCACGACCTCCCGCTCCGAAAGCGGACGCTCTACCAACTGAGCTATAATCGAGGCGGTTATAGGGAAGAACAATGACTCATCTAGAAGGGTTTTTGTTTAGTTATTCAGGCATTCAGATTTATGGTGGGCCCGGGTCATTGTCCCATTATTTCAAAATATGGCCCATCACTTTCCAAGGCAGTGGACCCATCCTTTTTAGTTGTGAAAAAATCTCACTTTAATAAAAATATTCATCTTACAGCGAGTCTATGAATTCCACAAAACAGAAAGTACATGTAGGTTGTCAATACAGCAAAATCTGTCTTAAGCGGCCACTCAAAAAAAAAGACAAAACAAAGATCTTAATAACAAATAGTAGCTGAATGAAGGTCGAAAGGATTGCAGAATGCTCCCCTTCTGCAATACTTTTGACCTGCATTAAGGGATAATCGGTCTTGAAAACCAATTTTGGTCTTCTATTTTGAGTGGCCGCTAAAGACAGGTTTTACTGTATCATCAGCAGTCAATATACATATGAATATAAGCGTCTGTGTCAGTGTGTAGGTAAAGTATACTAGTCTACCCAAAGGTCAACTGTGTTTAAGTTGATATGCTTGGGCCCATCATCTGGTATCTTTATTTCTGTCTATTACTGCCCCTAGTTCAGTATTATATATAATTCAAGGGTCATGGAATTGGTATCTATTAAACACTGTCATATTTTCAGCTACTCCTTCTGTCCCTCGGCTGCTTTTCAAGAAATGATTGAATTTGTGCTTTTCCCTTTCAGAGATTTCACTACAATAATTCATGATTGTCTGTCCGCCATCTTTTTTGAAACCAAAAGTAGCCTGTTTGTCTAATTTGCAGCACTAACAGATATGTACAAGCTTTAACAATAAAGAGTTGGTATTTGAAATGCGGAAATAACTTGAAGGGTAGGATAGAAAATGTCCATAAACAATATATTATGGCTCGCATTGATGTATGTCGTACAGAATAAAACATCTTCCAATGGTTGAAAGTCGGCAATATGAAAATATTAATATATTACAGTAACATTTATTTCCCTTTGACCAAATGCATTGATCATAATATTTGTCCGGGGAAAAGGGACATCTGGGCAAGTTTAAAAAAAATGTGACCAAAGTGTGACATTGGGGTTCAAAAATAAACATTATGCCAGGGCTTTCTTTTTTGTAAAATAAGTTTCCTTATATCCTGAATTTTGACAAATTTTAAGTTTTTTGTAAATAGTATTTATAGTTTTCTTTTATCAACCTCTTGATTAAGATTATTAAGAGATTTTTTACCAAAATTTATCTATTCTATTCAAGGTCATAAAAACATCAAGTAAATTATTAAGTTGTGAAATTTTGACCTAATATGATGAAATGGATATTATAAACCACGTTTGGCATCAAAACTGGTGTGTTTAAAACATGTTTTTGAAATTAATGATACTTTTTATAAAATTTGGCAATGATTTTCCAGCATGTAGAGCTTAAAGTTTTTAAATCTTTGATATTAAAGCCCATATTAAAAGAAAACTCATTGATTTGCAGACGTTAGGATCTAAAGAAGAAGAAAACATTAGCCTTTTTGGGTCTGGATGTCTTAGCTTTCTAATGCTGGACATTATAAAAACACTGTGTTATGAAAGAAAATGTTACACTCCTGACATTCATTGCTATTTATTTATTTCAAAGATAAAATATCATTTCTTCTGCTACCAAGCAACTGCTTAAAATGATCTCATATCATTTGGGGGTTTTCATATGACACCCAAATGACATACAGGTGGTGGTTACTACTATTAAAGCCATTTGTAATGGTTGGGTCAAAATATTTACCAGAGGAAGAATTCACCCATTATTCTTCAGCTATTATGAGAAAATTAGGTGATAACAGCATGATTTAAATGCTGTAAAATGTTGTTTATGAACTGCTTTAAAAGATCAAAAATGAACATTAAACTTCAGAAAAAAAGAGGTCTGAAGTAACACAAGTATAAAACTATCTATATTGTTACACCCCTGACCGGTACAAGTATGTTGATATAGACAATCTATATTTTATACATACTGTATATTTCTGAAATATCAGGCTCATTTTGGTAACAAATAGTGTGATGGTATACTATTTTTCACAGCATTATATAACATGCTTTTGATGAAAGTTGATAACTTAACTGCTGTTTATCTTGAAATACTCAAGATCATCAGCACTAAAAAGCTTGTCTTGATAGAATATTCAATCAAAATGTAGTGCCTCCCTACTACTTAGAACAGTGTGTACGCTTTTTGTTTAAAACATTTTTAAAAAATACTACTAAAGGATTTTAACAAACAGAAACAGACTTCGAACTATCAAATGAACAAAATTGAAAGTTGTTACACTCCTGACCTGAAAAGACAGAAGTATTTATCTTGATCCATGAACTTTTCTCATCACTTTATATGACAGTCAGTCATATATGATGATATTTTCTATTTTGTCATCTCAACTAGATTAGTTTTTACCTTTTTCATATATATTTCTTTACTCCTTCTGAAGCGGATTTCTTGGTTCCTTGGTCTTGAGCCGAGAAAATCCCCTACCCACTCAAGTTTTCTCATTGATTTCCTGATACAAGAACGTTTTATAAATAGCTTTCCTATTTCTAATTGATGCTGAGGTCATTCATTGAAATGCCACTTAGATTAGAAGGGCTAGTAAAGACATATCTCTATTACATATAAAAATGTCAGGAGTGTAACAATTTGTATACATCATCATTATCAACATGTAAATACATTATTAAGAAGTTTTTATCATTATTTGATGGTTTCATTTGTAAGGCAAAGGAATAATCTCATGTTGAAACAAACACTGACCACTTTCTTTCTATTTATGCATATTATTTTATACCTACAAAATGGCTATTATATTATAAATTGGCTTTTTTACAAAATATAACTGGCATTTTTTGTTATAGAAGGAAAGAAACAAGTTTCCACTGCTAGGAAAATGTCTGCATTATCATAATATTTGGTTGTTTTGAGCTAATATCATGTATTTCATCACATACACTGAAGAACATGCAACAAAATTACAGGTGTTACACTCCTGACATCATAAATCAGGCTCTGTGAGGAAATTCAATCCTCTGATGCAGCAAGTAAATTTTGCTGATTATCTGGAGTGGGGATGTGTTCCTGGAAAACAGAAAAATATAGGTATTGGGCAGCATACAGAAAGATGGTGAGAAGGTTAACACAATGTGTTACACTCCTGACATCAGTGGGTTGTTAAATTTGAAGAAACGCATACCCATGTGAAGTGAAGTTAGGATCAAAATCCGAGCTTCAGTTGATGTTGCACATGTCTGTTTGTGGTGTGACCAAGTTACATAAATGTAGCATGTCTAGTCAACTTGTAGCAGTTAATATTGGAAGAAGCATTGTTTTTTTACCTCATGTAAATTTTGATGGGCATGTCTCCAAAATGACATGTTATATCAATAGGTAGATTATATAAAGAGCCCTGCTTTCTGTATTTTATCTACAACATGTCAATTTATGATATACAAAAGCTTAAACTGGTGTAATATCATTATGTTTACTAATACATTCCTTTGAACATTCACATGGTGAAAAAATGTCACACAAAAAGCGTTACACTCCTGACATTTTGGGGTGGTTTTAATGACATATCTTTTTTATTTGTCATTTGATTTATTTCAAATTTGGCAACAAATGAATGGGTATCAAAACACACCTTTGAGGGATAATTTTAAATAAAAATATTCCATATTAAGAGCATGGGGATAAAAAAATTGAAGGGTCACATTTTTTTTAAACTTGCCCATCTATGTTTTTGAGAACTGAGAAAACAAAATAAATGCTAGATTTTGAGAGGAACAAAGACCATATAAGTGAACAGGGAACATAAGATCTTTTTGGGCTAGGGAACAGAAGTCTTAATGCATCATAGTCCCTTGTTGTTGTTTTTTAAAAGGGACATCCATTTTTGAAGGAACAAAGGAAGGAATGTTGGATTGGGAGGGGAGCACAGACAATAAATAAACAGGGAATATAAGAATCTCTTTGGTGTGTGTGGGGGGAAGGGGGAGGAGGATGGGAACAAAGACAGTAAATGTGCCCTTTTTGATCCCTCAGCGTTTGCTTAAAGTGCCCTTTTTGATCATTCAACACATGCTTAAAGTGCCCCTATTTGCTATGGATCCCAAAGATAGCGTTGTAAAGGGTAACTGTACACATTGAAATGTTGCAGGCTCCTTACCACCTGCTACTGAAGACTTTGATGAAGAAAACAACATCAAGACCATCACAGAGTACAAGTATAATGAAGACAATAAAATGGTGAAGGTAAGAAGGATATGTACAACAAAACCTTACTCTTGCATGCTCGGTAATTTTGCATTAGTTTATGTCTGCTGTTTTTTTTTTCAAACTGACCTCTCAAAAAGTTATTTCAAAGTCATCATTATCATTAGGTGTGCGCGGTATTACCAGTATGATGGTGTGGTTTGAAAAAGAATGTGTTGCGATTGTATCTGTTCACTCAGGAACATTCATACATTTCTGTTCATGTCTGTGAAATGTTGCACACATTTGATAAAAAACATATTTTTTGGTCAGACTTTTTGGTGATACCTGTCCATAATTATCATATTAAATCAGATTTTTTATAAACATGCAGGTGTCAAACATTTTGGATCCAGATCAGGCCAGCCAGATCTGGATTCAAACTGTTTGCAAAGGCAGGGCTGTGGAAATACCATGCCCGATTTGTCCAACTTGGTTCCTTTTCATTCAGGACAAGTTAAAAATTTCAATTTACTTGTCCTTGGACAAGTACAAATGTATTAATACGATTCTGTGTTTTATATTTTGAGCCGTGGCACGAGATTTCCAACAATTTAACATTTTGACAAGTGTAGACTGGGACAAGCCTCTGCAGCCTCCTTTTAAGCCTAGAAACTCTAAATGGTGTTCAGTCAGTAGCTTAACAATCATAGAATACTCAAACGACTAGCAAAGGCTCTGATCAGACTGCACGTATGCGCAGGCTGATCTAAGGCTTAGCTGGTCGCACATACCACATTGTTGGAAATCTCATGCACTGGCTCTTTTGATTAATCACTTGCATTGAAAACAGTGTGGATCCTGATTAGCCAGCTGATCTGGATCTACACTGTTTTCAAGAGAAATCAGCTGATCAGCCGCGGATCCATACTGTTAACAAGAGTAAGTTGAATCTTGGTCAAGATCAAATATTCTATTTTCTGTAAATACATCTCCACTTAAACTGTTAGACGTAGCAACTGCAAACTAAGCAGGTGCATCTATAGGTCATATGATGTAGGGCATACTGGGCAACATTTCATGTAACCTTGACCCAGAGGTCACATGAAATGTTGCCCAGTACATCCTACATCATATGACCTATGCAGGTCTGGTGGTCAAATAATGTATTTTCTTCCTAAACCTTAGGACATTGCAACTAAAAACGTTACAGGTGCATAGGTTACATGATGTAGAGGGCGCTGGGCATTATTTAGTATGACTTTAATGCCAAGGTCAAATGTCAAATAATGTATTTTCTAGTAAATGTATCTCCTAAACTGTTGGACATAGCAACTTCATTTGCAGGTGCATAGGTGATATAGAGGGTACTGGGCAACATTTTGTGTAACCATGACCCCAAGATCAAGGTCAAAAGTGAAAAAGCAGGTAATTGTGAGTTTGTGATGGAGTACCATCGACTGTAGTCTAGTTCTTGATGTTTTTCAGGTGGTGAAGACATACAAAGTTGAGAGGAGAAAAGCAGCTAAGAGCATAGCCAGAAGGAAGGTAAGTTAAGAGGGGGGAACTTATATTGGTTTTCTTTATTTACCTCAAAAACACAGGGGTAACATCCTACGTCACAGCGCAGCTATCAGAAGCATTTGATATTCCGTCATTTTGAAGGAAGTGCATTGGTTTTTCCTGTACATTTAATATATTATCATTTAAAGTGATGAAAATTTGAACACAAAAAGGAGCCATTGCAGTACCTACAAGTGCATAAGATCAAAATATATTGTAAATTTACTTCAAAAGTTTGAATGTTTTATAAACACCTAGCTTTAATGTTCAAGCTTCAAAAGTGAGTGCCTCTGCTAAAATCATCCTTGTATCTACCACCTGTTTGACTACTGAGTGTAGTGAAGTGTTTACAAAATCATTGGCATTTTCAAATTAATTAGGGATGCGACCATTGTATATTGTCCGGACATCAAGATGCATGTGTGACAAACTGACAATGATCACAAACGAGATGCATCAAATTAGTGAACTGATAGTGAGCCAATGCAGTACCTATGTGTGCATATAAGTAAGCCACTGTACTCTTCTTAAATGCACTATTTTCTGAAAAGTGATAGTATTAAAGTGGTAAGGACAAATAAAAAAAACCTGTGTTTAGGGTAACCGGACCCTACCTAAAGGAGCTCTAGCGATAAGGCGTATATTTTCCCTAGTTGACATGATTACAAAACCTTAATTTTCAAATTGCCCTAATGTTTTTAAAATTGGTCTGTTCTAGTAGTAAAATTTACATAGAAATCATAAAAATAGGTTTCAAAACGATTCATCATTTACAAAACCGTCAAAACTTGCGCCTTCTACTCTCACCCCTCATTTTACGTCTTTAGACTGGGTGCCGTTTAGACGAGAGTTTTAGTAAATTCTTTGCAGGTTTTCAAAAAGTAAAAGTACTAAAATATTAAGGATATAAGTGCCCATCCTTTTCGAAACTTTGCGGTTTTCCTTCTGCGCATGCGTACGAAATATACTTAGAATTGTGACGTTTGCCATTGAAAAGATGAAACTGGTGTCTTTCAGTTTGTTTTTAGATGCTTTCCCCCCCCCCCCGACCAGAGATGCCCTTTGGACAATTAGATGTCACTATACAAATATATAACATATGTAAAGGGCGTCTTGGGTCTAGGGGGGGAAAGGGGTTGTAAAAGCGAAAGAAGACATCAAATTTCTGACAAAAAATAGACCACTTTGCAAGATGGTCGTTTTTATTGTACATCAACTGTATAAATGGTTTTACTGTACATAGCGTGATAGGACGATTGGTACCCTTGTTTTACGGTCTAGTTCCCATATATGTTACTGAATAACAAGTATAGTTGATGATCGAAATAAATTCTCATTCAATAAGAAGTAGATTTATTACATGCATTAAGGAAATCCTGTTTTAAATACACAAATTCGGGGGCAATGGTGCATCGACGGCCTGTATATATATTTCTTGAATGTGCCTAGTTACTCCAGTCGTTATTTCAACAAAATAAAACTAACGTCTCGTTTAGGGAGATTGCTCGCCTTATCGCTAGAAATTCTTTACTGGTGAAACCTAGATATTTTTTTTTAGGTTTTCTGGAAAAATATATAATTTATGCAAATGCCTTTCAAAATGCATAAAATTGTATTTTTTTTTCCAGAAAAAAAGATAATAAAAGATATATCTGTGCATACCCTACCTAAAATTTTCAGTCCTGTTACCTGAAACACACTTATTGTGTAATTTGGCTTTATCATTTTAGTTACTGAAAATATTTGTATTGCCATTTATCTGATGAAATTAAACTTGTAAATTTCAGGCATGGCGTAAATATGGATCAGCAGAGACTGACCCTCCAGGACCTAACCCAGCCAATACAATAGTACAGGTGGAAGAAATCAACATGCAGATTACTCTAAACAAAGAGGTAAATTCGACAGTTACCATAGTTACCATACCATATATCAGGTCTACAGATAAGAGTGTTAAATGGAAAATTATTTTTCTTATTTCTTAACCAAAACATGTTTGGCCAAAAAAAAAATAGGTGTGTTTACGGTTTGCCGACTGACCCTGTTTTATAGCTGTCGACCCTACCATTTTTTCTCCGAAAATAAAAAAAATGAGACCGTTTTCCGGTCCTGCTTGAGCGGTCCCGGATTTTAGTACCAGTATTCAAATTTTTTGCTGATTCTATTCTATTCGGTATCATATAGTCAAACCTTTTACGGATACCTTCGGATTTTGTCAATCCAAGATGGCGACGTTCTCGTCGCTTTTCGTTTCAAAAAATGTGATCACCAAGATCAGAAAAGCTTGTTTGAAGCAACAAGTCATTACCAGATGACTTGAGATATTTAATGACAACCATCCATGCTATGACGTCTTTCTTCTTTGGGTTTATTTCCCTCTTCTGTTGCTTGATGTTGTAAGTATCAGAGAAAGAAAGAAAGTTAACAAACGCATTCATCATTCACTGACTAAGTGACTACACTAACTCACGCTTTATTATTATAAGAATGCCAGATAAGGTCCTTTTGTTCAGTGTCTAAGGTAATGTAGGGGAATATCTGTGCTTTGCCTTTGGATTTTGTCATAAATGAACCAGCCAATCAGTTTGATTTTCAGTTTGAAAATGTTTTCTTGTTCTTTTCTCAATATTCTTAGGTCCAAGCTTGGATCATACAAAACAAAACAAACCAAGTAATTTGCATTTAATATTGTTTATTTTTGTCTTTCCAAACCTTCGTACGTAAATAGTGAAAAAGAATTGAGTGAAAAAAAATAGTGAAAAAAAATCGACCTGACCTACCTACCCTATTTCAAATTAAATAAAAAATAAATAAAGAAAATCGACCTACCTACCCTGTTTGAAATTTTCATCAAATAGTAAACACACATATTTTTTTTTTTGGCCTTGTAAATGCTCAAAAGAACCATCTCAATGAGATGGTTCTTTTGAGCACCCACAACTTATGTTTGAATTGATGGGTAAGAAAATAGTTGCAGTTTTATGCAAATCCGTAACTGGACCTATGCCATATATACCTAATAAATGCACATGCTCTTAAAAGCATAGCCTCATTTTGAGTTATGAATGCTACATGTACCAGTATATCTTCTTTGATTTCCAGCTAGCCCAGTGGTGCAATCACATTTTTGATATGAATTCATTGTGTGGATGAAAAACCGTACAGACCCATACAAAGCCAGCTAATCTGTATTTTCACTGTTTTCAAAAGAGGGTATATTATACCATTGAAAAAGTTATTCAAACTTATGCGTGCTTATTAGGATGAATACAGCAAATGGTATGGCACATGAATGTCTTGGCTGCCAAAGATCTTTAAAATTTTGTAAAAATTAAAAATTTTGGGGAAATCACAGATCCCCCTACCTAGAATAGAAACTGACCTGTGTGATATTGTGAGAATAACAATTGTCAATGACTGGACAAGTAGGACACTGGCTGATCCAGATGTTGTCATGGCTACATAAGATTGAAGATTTGTTTGAATGTAAACTAGTCTGACATTAATATTGTACAAATTTGCTGTTTTGTTGTATATTGAAGATACAAATGTCAGCAGTTACACAATGGCTGAAAATAATATACAGTCAAATCTCATTAATTGCAGTCCTTGAGAGGGACCACAATTTTCAGTTTGAATTATCAGTATTTCCAGTTAAAGAGGATTTGTAATTAAATTTATAAAACCCAAAATGATTATTTTCAGTGTTTCCTAGATAAAAAAAAATGTTCTGGGTGCTTTAAAGAAATACCTTACTGAGAAGTTTCTTTAGAGTATCAAAAACATATGATTTGATAGGAGCGTATTATTGATAGGGATCTTTTATTTACCCTTTGTATTCTGATGGTGTTTCCCGTACATATTGATACAATAAGTACATGTATGGGATTGTCCATTTTGCAGTTTAAGGAGTCACAGGTAAAATTTCCTAATTTAATGGTGTATTTCTATCCATGAAGGTTTTAATATTAGCAAACAGTGCAGACCCTGATGAAATGCAGCATTATGCTGCATTTCATCTGGGTCTTCACTGTTTTCCAAAGTACCTGTTTAGGAGTTTCAGGTATAAGAAGGGTTAAAATGGTTCATAAAAAGGCCCTATTAGGCCTAAAATAAAAAAAATGTGTTTCAGGTTACCCAACCATGCCTGATTAGGCTAATTTTATGCCCCTGACACTAATTTTTTTAAGCATTTTTAGGGGATTTCCAAGGGATTTTCGGGTTTGGCCATATTGTTCCCCCATCTTCCCCATGTAAAAATGTAACAAAATTAATAAAATAATCCTACATATCCTCCCTATTTTAAAATTTCATGTAACCTGAAAGAAATATTTTTTTGGGCCTTATCTGAATCCAATGTATTCCATATCTGATTTGAATTAGCGGGTGTTTGGAACTTTCAGAGTTTGAATAATCAAGTTTTTACAATTACCATAGTTACTACACATTTTCTATTTTTAGAATAAGAACCAGGAACCAGAAGAAGATCCGTTGGCCAAACTGAAGAGCCAGAAGTTGGTGTCATGTAGGATCTGTAAAGGAGACCATTGGACGACAAAATGTCCATACAAAGACACACTTGCACCAATTCAGGTTAGTAGTGCATGATGGACTTTCAGATCAAGATCAAAGTTATCGAGAAGAAGGTACAGTGCAATCCCTTTATAACACAACTGGTTATAATAACCATTGGTGTAATAACTTATTACATGGATTTGAATACATCTCCCAAATCTTTTTACCATGGAATTTTACAAAGGAATTAATATAGGGAAATTACAATTCCTTTGTGAAATTGTCCCTTTATAACAAGGTTCACTTATAACGAGGTACATTTCTATGGACCCCAAACATAACGTTACCTGATTAAAGGGACTGCACTGTATACAGGGCTCTTGATCACCCGAATTTTGGGCCGCATTCCCAATGCCAAAAAGTATGGTTTTTCCCAATTCAACAAAAAAATCCTAATTTGACAACAAAAAAATTTTGTTCTCCATCTTTATTTCATATAATACAAATACAGAAGATATTGTTACATATTTACAACTTCACAGAATAATAGAATACAATCACAATTGCTTCTTCTCTCCCTTTTCTCATAGTACACTAATTAACATTCATGATAGCAGTTTAATTATTGTAATCAATCTAGCAATGGAGACGCAACACATAAGGACGATGTCAAATCTCCCAATCTTAGTCAAAACACGGCTAATTTTCCCAATTCCATTGGCCCCGGCCCCATTCCCAAAAATGTGAGAGCCCTGATATAGATTGCTTTCCCCTGATTTCTCCACTAAAACATGCCAGGTCATGAGAAAACATACCTTGGGGTTTGTTACAAGCTAGCACTATAATATAGAGACTAGCTAGAATCTTTAAAGAATGGATGTAGCATAGAAATTACTTTTAAGGGAGCTGATCAGACTGTACAGAATCATATGCTGGTCTACACTTTTGTAATTCACCTTCAACAAAACTTATTTATATCTTCACAAAGATTTTTGGGGAGGGATATACTGTTTCAATTTGCCATCTGTGAGTTGTTGTACCCTAATATTTTGAAAACTCCTGAACCGGGTCTGATTCTGAAAATATTTCACTCATATTAAAACACCTTAATAAGACAATTAATGTACAGAATAGGTCACATGTACAGAATTTTTGTCAACTTGATCTATCCTGAAGCCCTTGTCCAATTTTGAGAATTTTATCACACATATAAATAACATCAAATTAAACCAATTTTATTTGTAGTCCAGTAACAGGTCTGTCACCAGTCACATGTATACAGTTGCTCAAGAACAATCACAGAGTTCAGTACAGATATTATCATCAATGAGACCAAGATATATGAAGAATATGGAAATAAAAGCTTGTGTTTAATGGATCAGACTAATAAAATTGACAATTCTCAACATCAAGACTGTCCCAGGTTTCATGTAGAACACTCATGAATTTTCGATTACACATACCTGAGTATTCGATTCACAAAAGTGGACAGCATGCAATATTAAAACATGTCAATATCCAGCACAACATGCATTAAAATCCATCACAACATGCATTACATCAACACTAGTATTTTTAACCAATGTGTCTCTGGCTCTGTACATTATACAAATATTTGTAATGCATATATCAACCTCATTGAGATGTTGTGCAGAGGGTAGCTTTTAGTCACCCCACTCCAAGGTGAAGGTCATAGCAGGATGTCAAAGATCACATGAGCCCCGACATGTGGTTTCCAACAATGTGGCATTTGACAACTGTAGACTTAGACGAGACTGTGCAGCCTCCTCTTAAGCTTAGAAACTGCAAATGATGTTCGGCAGGTAGCCTAAGAGTCCTAGAATATTCGAGGGACTAGCAAAGGCTCTGATCAGACTGTGCATATGTGCAGGCTGATCTGAGACTTTGCTGGTTGCACATACCACATAAATGGAAATCTTGCGTCACAGCTCACATGTACATTATTTGTGTCTACTCCAGAGGACATATCCCCTCCATATCCCCTAAATACCAACAGTGATTGTTCTAAAATTTCAAATGCTAGTTGCCTGCCAAAAGAAACCGAGACAAACAGTGCAGACCCAGATCAGACTGCTTCTGAAGAAGCAGTCTAATCAAGGTCTACACTGTTTGCTATTCTGACATTTTTGTGTGAATTATTTGAGAACAGAATGAGAAAGTGTTAGAAACTTAAGAACATTTACCAAAGTTTTATTTATATAGTGACATATTCACAGTTAGGAAACTTCATAAAAAGGGCCGCGGCTCGAAAAAGTAAATCTTATGAGGGTCTTTCTGGTTCTGTATATGGAGTTGAAAATCGCCTAAAATTGTAAGTTTTCCATTTGGTACTGTTATGGTGTTGTTTACTTCATGACAACAACAATTTAGATAAAACCGTACACAATTTGCAGCTCACATCAGCTTGGTGCGAAGTTGAAAGTCCAGCGCAGAGCACTGCATTCTCCTTTTTAGCTATTTTACACGATAAAAAAAAAAAATTTATAGTTTTTAGGTGATTTTCAGCCTCCATATACAGAACCGAAGGCTCTTTTTATGAAGTTTTCTACCCATGATATTTAGGGGTATGTTTTTGTGTGTATGTAGGAAAGTTTGGAAGGAGACAAGAAGAAACCAGAGGAAGGTGCCCCAGGTTCCACAGCGGCCCCCGCTGCCCCTGCAGCAGGAGGAAAACAACTAGGCAAATATGTACCACCAAGTATGAGAGATGGTGCTGCAAAAGGTCGTGGAGAGGTCATGCAAACAAAGAGGGGTAAGAGGCTAAGTATTAAATAGTGGTCTCTTGTTTGCACCTTTAGTGACACAGAAGCATAAGGACCAGTACACCAGAATTTGGTCCCTATCACTTTAGCCAGTAGGGAAGGCTAAGGCTAGGCTGTGCATATGCGCAAACTCGCCAGTCTTTGCTGCTTGTATTCAGAAAGTATTGATGTAGATGAAGTCAGACTAAACTTTAGACCTAGCTTTGTTGGATACATGAGCATGGGCATTTATTGGAGGCGCATGCCCATATGCGGTAGTTACCAAATTTTGTAAGCTGGTCCATATGTTTCCCTGATCAGTGGCAAGTTTCAAATAGATTGTTATGTGATGGGATGCCGGGCCGTGTAGCGTAGTCGGTAACGTGTCCCACTGCAGATACGTGTCTGACTGCAGATCCAGGGGATGCGAGTTTGATCCCGGCCCGGTACCATACTTTCGTAGAGATTGATCATGAAATAATTTCTACGGCCATTCTCCTCCCTTCCACTGAATCAAGAAGGGTTGTCAGTTACAAGCAAAAGTATGTGCACAAAGTACTGGTTAACCGCTTAGTCAAGCTTGCCCATGAAACAAGTGTGGTTAGGTTAAATGAACATCCCGACATGACCATAGCTGTTGACTGGGACGTTAAGAATCAAACCAAACAAACAAACACATTATGTGATGGGGTAACAAAAGTTTATCCACATGAACCTGGCTGTAATATCCATATGATATATTGATTCACTGTGAAATCATGGCGTCATGAGTTTGATCCCAGCCTGGCCCCATACTTTCATGGAGATTGATCATGAAAATATTTTCTACGGTCACTTTCCTCTTTCTGCTGATTCAAGAACAGCTGTTGTCAGTTACAAGCGAAAGTATGTGCAATGAGTATTGGGTACTGGTTAACCACTTAGTCTAAACTTGCCCAGGAATAAAGTGTGGTTAGGTTTATGTTCATCTCGACATGACATAGCTGTTGACTGGTACGTTAAACCACAAACCAAATACTAAAAATTACTGTGAAATTTAATGATAAGAGACATATATTTTCCTCCTGTTGAGAGGTCTGTCTATCTGACAGTTGGACAAGGATTAACTAGCGATTCCATTGACAAGATTTTCGTCTTCTTTACAGATGAATCTGCAACCATACGAGTTACCAATCTTTCTGAAGATACAAGGGAGTCCGATCTTCAGGAACTGTTCCGGCCTTTTGGACCTATACAGAGAATTTATCTGGCTAAAGATAAAAATACTGGACAATCAAAAGTAAGTGTACCATACTTACGCTAAATATTCAGACAGATATGACAGCATGGGTGAAAGTTTTCAGGATTGTTCTTGAATTCAGGATTTTGAGGCTGACTTTCCATAGAAAGTCAGCCTCAAAATGCTGAATTGGAAGAATTATAACAGTCTGTCTTAAGACAATTGGCCATTTAAACTTGAAATTGTGAATATCTAGTGGGCATGCCTCAAGTTTTAAGATTTGAATTTCAAAAGTTCAGGATTTTGTAAATTTTGAACTGTTACCCATGAGTCAGTATAAATCCAGATGGAACAGTCTATTATCTATGGAAGGGTATCGGGCCACATAGCGCAGTCAGTAACGTGTCTGACGGCAGATGTCTGACTGCAGATCCAGGGGTCGCGAGTTCGATCTTGGCCCAGTACCATACTTTCATGGAGATTGATCATGATAATAATTTCTACAGCCATTCTCCTCCCTTCCACTGATTCAAGAAGGGTTTTGTCAGTTACAAGCAAAAGTATGTGCACGAAGCACTGGATAACTGCAAAGTCAAGCTTGCCCAGGAAAAAAGTGTGGTTAGGTGAACTGACCGTCCCAGCTTGACCATAGCTGTTGACTGGGACGTAAAGAATAGGAAAAAGCAAAATAAGCAAACTTTTTATGCGATTTTTTCTTAGCACTTAGTTCAAAGCAAACTTTTTATGCGATTTTTTCTTAGCGCTTAGTTCAAACATTTGATTTTGGTGCTCAAAAGAACTGTCTGATTGAAAAGGCTCTTTTGAGTACTTTGGTACTCAAAAGAAAAAGTCTCATTGAGACAGGTCTTTTGAGTACCAACAACATATGTTTGTGTTGAGAAATAAGAAAAATAATTTTTAATTACACACTCCTATAAGAGAGCAGTGGCAGATAGCTTGACTAGAGATCAAGGGGTTGCGGGTTTGAGTCTCGCCGGAGGCCATGCGTTATGTCCGTGAGCAAGGCACTTTATCCTCTGCTTGTACTTGTTTGAGAAACCTAGGAAGACCAGTTCTGACATGACTGAAAATTTGTTGATTGGGACATTAAGAATCAAAACACAGTTTTATCTGGAAATTGATCACGCTCATAAATGGTAAAATGCCATCAATTGTTGGCTTTTTAACATTTAAGAGCATGATAAAGACAGATCTACAAGTTTATAAGGACAAAAGTCTTCATTTTTCAGCATTTTAGTTATCATTAGCAGTTGAAACATGCTCAGTTGAGTTGAGTATGAAAAAAATTTAACCTCGGGGCCTGGAATATCAAACATGGAATATGTAGCTTATGAGTGAAGACTCCGCTGTACTTTAAGAACATTTATTTTTAGCAATTCACTACACAAATCTTGTATACATATATTGCTACCCTCCAAAATTGAGTGTTGATCTGCTGTTTTCAACATTTTAACAGTGCTTTGCTATCACACACATATTGTAGAAAAATCAAACACAGCTAGGACAATTTGTAGTCTACCCAGTGCAGTTGTGATTGGTGCTTACTATGGAATTATATCTGTTTTTCTAGCGCCCCAATATTTATGTTTCTGGCCATAAAATGTTATCTATGACATTTGAACATAGCTTTGTTGATTTTTCTACAATATGTGTGTGATAGCAAAGCACTGTTAAAATGTTGAAAACAACAGATCAACACTCATTTTTGGAGTGAAGCAATATATCTATAAAATTGAAGACAAGATTTGAGCCGTGACATGTGATTTCCAACAATGTGGCATTTTATCAAGCGTAGACTCAGACAAGCCTGTGCAGCCTCCTTTTAAGCTTAGAAACTCCAAATGATGTTCAGTCAGTAGCTTAACACTCATAGAATATTCAAGCGACTAGCAAAGGCTCTGATCAGACTGCGCTTATGCGCAGGCTGGTCTGAGCCTTTGCTGGTCTTACAAACCACATTGTTGGAAATCCCATGCCACGGCTCATTTGTGCAGTGGCTCTGTGGTAGAGTGCTTGACTTGGGACCGAAGGGCTGCGGGTTCGAACCTCACCGGCGTCACTGCGTTGTGGTCCTTGAGCAAGACACATTTATCCTAGCTTAGTACTGGTTCAACCCAGGAAGATCCGTCCCTATATTACTGAAAGACTGTTGATGGGACGTAAAGAATCAAATCAAACAAACAAACAAACGGCTCATTTGTGTTGTGATTTGCCAAAAATATATGTTCTTAAAGTACAGCTGAGTCTGGATTGTATTAATTTGAACACTTGCTTGCTGTGGTCACTTGGTTTAAATGGGTCTAACCCGAACATAACCTTGCTTTGTCTAGGCATTTGAGCACAGCAATGAATGACTTGTGCTAAGTCAGACCTGGCTGAAATTCATTTGAGCAACTAGTCTATGACAAATTCTACATTGTTAACAGTAGGCCTTCAGATAAAAGAGAGTACAGTCAAACCTGCTGTTGCGGTCACCTGTATTAAGCGTGACCCTCCCTTAAGCGGCCACTTCAGGGTCCCCCCGAACGATTTTGAATGCAAATGCACCTCTATTAAGCGTGCACCTGTCCAACGCGGCCAGCGGTCGGCGAAATTTGCCCCAAAACGCTGAAATTGTATCCGTAACGGCCACTTTCCATGGTTCGCTGCGGCCGTTTGATTAAGTTTTATCGAGAAACTTTTTTTGCACCGGTCAAATGCTTGGAGCAATTAAACTCCCCAGCAGTGGTGTCTCCTAAAAGAAATTCTATAACGGCTGCCACCCTATGTTGAGGCTATTGGACGCAACAGGTTGGGTGTTTGTGTGCCACTCGAGACACAATGGAACTGAAATTTTAAAAGTTCGAGTGTTTATGCTAATCGAACACTACGACATGCTTCAAGAAACCTCCTCATGTGGATTAGAAAATAGCGCCGTCCGTAACCTAAAACCTGAATACGCTAAACGAACACGACTTGTAGTTTTTGTGTATGCGGGTACCAGTGCAAAGCCAGTCAACCGATAAGTTGTCAACATCAAAGCGTTTACCGCTGCCAAAGTTCATTCATCCATACCGTGGCAGATGTTTAACGGTAAATGTGTGAAAAACTAAATGCAAGTAGCAATACTCTTTGCTGGAGGCATACTTACTACACAAAGATGAAATGTTTGCTGGGGAAAAGAAAACAAGCAATAGCTTTTGAGAAAAAAAATGAGTAACAGAATCATTTTTTCCAAGTCTCATACACCTGAATAAATCTACAAATCAAACAACTTTCTCTTCATGTTCAGTAGCACGATGTCCATTAAACATGCCTTTGCTTATCAAAAATCAAGGTTTAGCTTTAGAAAAAATGGTTATACCAGTGACAAGAAGTCTCTAAGTCCAAAGGCTAACTCTTTTGACAAACATTGATTTAAAAAAAAATATGGAATTGCTTTTTTTTTTTTAAATAACATATTTTGTTTTTTATTTATCTTTTTTTTTATTTCTATGATGCAATAACTGAACCCTACACTGGTGGTGTAGGCCTAATTCTTCATAATTTTAACTCATATGGGAATATCCTCAATCATATGGCCATCTTACCTGAACCCCTATTAAGCAGCCACCTGTCTTAAGCAAGCGATTTTGGATTATCCCTTGGCCGCTTGCTTAAGACAGGTTTGACTGTAATTAAAACTTTATTTTGTTATTTCTACACCAAAGTATATATGCTGTTGGTACTCAAAAGAACCGTCTCAACGAGACAGTTCTTTTGAGCACCCAAAACATATGTTTTAACTTAATAAGAAAATAATCACAATTTTATGCATACAAATTTTGCTCATCCAGACCTATATTTAGCAAACAGCGCTGTTCTATAACAGGGTTCCCACGAGCACTGGAAAACCTGGAAAATCACAAAAAAAAAAGTTCCATGCATGGAAAAATCATGGAATTTGAAAAAAACTGAAAAATCATTGAATTTTGTGAAATAATTTTTGTGTTTGACTGCTTGTTTTCTGGCTACTGGTGATTTAAGTTATTATTATTGTTTCAAAATACATGTTTGGTCCACAACAGGGACTGCACTTGTTGTGCCTGATACTTTATAGTCAGATAAATGTAGTCTTAAAAAATGTATGCAATTTAGGCATGTCAGAAGTATTTTATTCGTATATAAGGTCTAACCAAAAGATATACATACGTTTTTGAATAGAATGTAAAAGCCACATTGAATCTTTTGACCTATCAGATTCTTAATTTGCAGGGTGAATCATATAAAACAGGCATTCAAGCGGACCTTACAATTCATACTTTTTTGTTCTCCTACTTTTCCCTACATTTTCATGAAAATGCCTTACTGCTTTCCTCTTTAGTTGCACGCTGGTGGGTCGAACTTCAGACTCTATTACGGTTCCGACTTAAAGACATCTATTGATGAGATGGCAGGGGCCCGATGCTTTGGCTGTTTTCAGGCCCACCAGGGTTTACCTGTTGGCTTTTACTCTGGTATTCAGTTGTATGTACTGTTGAGTCCTTATCTTTGCTTTATCTTCTTTTTACATCTTGATTTAAATGTTCTAGGAGATGATGCATGGATAAGTTAGGGGGCTTTCATGCAAACCAAAAATCTATGTGTCTTGATCTACATCTGAACTAAGGGTGAGGTTGGCGCTGTGAATCCGGTTTAAGCTCTCCAGTAAAATATTTTTACTGACCGTTCCAAGGCAGTACTTCTTTTGTGGATCATTTGTGTTATTTATGTCTTGTGTGATTGTCATGCTTTTGCGTCTGTTCATTGCTGCCTTGTGGTCACCTGCTGGTAGAGGGCTGACCTCTTGGCTCTTGTTTGTGATGTTTATTGTGGTTGTGTTACTTTCCCATGTGGTATCCTGGGTCAGGTGTGGTACTTGATTGTATCGATTTCTGATCTTTGCCATCTTTCTTACTTTTACTATCCTAACTTTCTCACTTAAAATGTCATTTATGCAATAAAATCATCAAAAAAATTCCCTGCTCGCTTCGCTCGCTCAGATCCCTCAATAATTAGACTTGTTTTTTGGTAAATGACAGCTCAATTTCTCACTTTGAAGTTTTCAGCTGCAAAGGTCACTCTGTTTATTGGATAATTTTATTGCCACCACTTTTATCCTTCTTATTTTGATATATTATCATTAATTTAATGACTCATTTTTATGAATTATTGGTTTGAAAAAAACCCCCTACTTTCCCTACCTTTTACATTGGATAATCCCTCCTTTTTCAAAAAATTCATCCTTACTTTTTCCCTACTTTTTCGTGGAAGGGCACTTGAAATCCTGAATAAAAGTTAATCAAAATACATCATCATAAAACTTTTGGAGCCATTTCAATTCAATCATCCAGGTAGTTTGGTGTTTCTGATTTTAAAATTGGCCATATAAGTGACCTTTCTGTCCAGCTATTTGGGAAAAGATATAGAATGATGAATTATTGAAAGAAATATTGAAAAGATATAAGAAAGACATGTTCTAATAACAGTTAGTACTAATTATGCTCAATGTGGTAAAGAATACTGAGGATGCTGCCAAGAGGGGAGGTTGGATGCCGCACGTTAAATGATCATGGAAATTACATTATTGATCATGGAAAAATCATGGAAAAATCATGGAATTTTGTTTTTGAATTTCTGTGGGAACCCTGTATAAATAACGGAAAGGCTCACTTGTGTGAAATATTTTTATATGTAAGTTTTTTGGTAACTATATTTCAGAAAGGTGTTAGGGTAATGTTAGGTTTCAGAAAATTTTAACATTATTTTGTCTCCCCCCTTTAGGGTCGGGAGACATATTGTATTTCCCCGGGCGTCTGTCTGTCTGTCCGTCTGTCTGTCTGTCTGTCACAAATCGTGTCCGCTCCTGAACTTGAAAACCAGTTAAGCTATATTCACGAAACTTTATACAAACATCAATCAGCATGAGATGACGTGCAGAGTGCAAGAATGGTAACTCTGCCTTTTATACTTTTTGAGTTATTTCCCTTTGAACTTTGTGCATCACAAAAATCGTGTCCGCTCTATAACTTGAAAACCACTTAAGCTATATTCATGAAACTTTACACAAATATCAATCAGCATGAGATGACGTGCAGAAGGCAAGAATGGTAACTCTGTCTTTTATACTTTTTGAGTTATTTCCCTTTGAACTTTGTGCATCACAAAAATCGTGTCCGCTCTATAACTTGAAAACCACTTAAGCTATATTCATGAAACTTTATACAAATATCAATCAGCATGAGATGACGTGCAGAGTGCAAGAATGGTAACTCTGTCTTTTATACTTTATGAGTTATTTCCCTTGGAACTTTATGCATCACAAAATTCGTGTCCGTTCTATAACTTGAAAACCCCTGAAGCTATATTCACGAAACTTTATACAAGTATCAACCAAAATCAGTCGACGTGCAGAGTGAAAGAATTGTAACTCTGTCATTTATACTATTTGAGTTATTTCCCTTTGAACTTTGTCCATCACAAAAAAAATTATCTATGACTATTTTATACCAGGTTATGATTGTGCAAAAGTTAATACATTGACAGATATCTTTACTAGATACGAGCTGATTGTCTGCATGAAATGACTAGAATTTCCCTTAGAAATTGTATTTAATGTTTCTGTTTGAAATTGTATTTAATGACTCATGCTTTTGACATCAAAAGGGGGGGGGAGACATCTGTTTTTTTTGTAGAAAAACAATTCTAGTTGATGTTATTGATAACAGCACTCCGGATAAGTAAACATTTTTTGAAAATCACTTGTCTTATTTCTCAACCAAGACAGAGGTTGCGGGTACTCAAAAGCACCCAAAACACATACATTTAAACTGATGGATTAGAAATAATCACAAATTTACACTAAAAAAGATTAACTTGTTTGGACATGATATGAGCCACAATATGAGATTTCAAACAATGTGGCATGTGCGACCAGCAAAGCCTCAGATCAGCCTGCGCATATGCGCAGTCTGATCAGATCTTTGCTAGTCGCTTGTATATTCTATGACGGTTAAGTTACTGACTGAACATCATTTGGAGTTTCTATGCTTAAAAAGCGGCTGCACAGGCTCGTCTGAGTCTACACAAGTCAACATACCACATTGTTGGAAATCACATGTCACGGCTCATATATGGTATCTTAGATATGTTTGTGTATTTTCAGGGTTTTGCTTTCATTAATTTCCATAGAAGAGAAGATGCTGCTAGGGCTATAGCTGGTGTATCTGGGTTTGGTTACGATCATCTTATCCTTAATGTGGAATGGGCAAAGTAAGTTCAAGAGAATTGTCAGACCTATCTCATTCAAGCTTCACACTATTTCATATTGCCCTAATAAGCTTGCTCACTGTGCGCATAAACATTTAACCCTTAATGCGCCAATCGCAACAAAAGTCGTCTGCTTTTCTCGTCTGCTGAAATGTTTAAGAAGCCTAATGCATACAGTGTGGACTCAGATCAGACTGCTCGTAGGGGAGCAGTCTGTTCTGGGTCCACGCTGTTTGCTTCTATACTCAATTCCTCAGTAATGCTAGGCAATCATTTGTAGCAGAAGACTTCAGCAGATGACATTTTCAGATGCATTTTTTTTCTTGGCGCTTTAAGGGTTAAGAGAATTGTCAGACCTATCTCATTCAAGCTTTACAATATTCATATTGTCCTAATGAGCTTGCTGACTGTGCGCATAAATATTTAAGACAATAATCATTTAAACTTGAATCGTTAATATTTTGTAGGTATGCTGCAAGTGTCTAAAGTTCAAAATTTGGAAAATTTTCAAAAAAATTTGAGATTTCACCCATGACATTTAGCAGTGACTAGCAGTGGAAGGTTTCACCCTTATGGTAATAATGGTAAATTGCAAATACTGTAAGGTTTCACCCTTATGGTAATAATGGTAAATTGCAAATAATGTAAGTCTACATTGATTGACCAGAGCTTTATGATCAGTCAACACTATTTTGACTTGTCTACCAGTTGAAGTATAAATAAAGCAATGTATATAATGTAGATCTCTATTGATTGACCAGGAAGCTGTATGATCAGTATCTACACTTATTGAATTATCTACCAGTTTAAGTTACCTATATTTAAGAAATAGATCAGCTCTAGCAGTGAAATGTTGTATAATAATTCACTGTTTTCAGTTGTAAAGAAGATCAAATCACAAGTGTGCAGCCCGAGTGATTTATCTTCGTACAACTGACCGACAAATAGTGAATTATTACTCAACAATTCACGCACTAGAGCTGATCTATTTCGATTCTAACACACAATAAACAAAGAAAACACAATAATGATTTGAAGTATTCAGCTTCTTCTAACTTTCGGCCATTGCACTGAATAAATCCCGCCAATAGTTGGACTGTGTCACATACTTTTACATGAATATGTAGCGTCTTTTAAACGTAAAACAAAGTTACACCCTCTAATGCCACTACTGACGTCAGTTTGCAGTAACAGCTTTTGCGCGCTTTCAAAACTGCGACTATATCGTTCAATATAACACATTAGAATTGATAGATCACTTGTGTATCAATCCTACCCACAGGATAGGATTAATACACAAGTGATCTATCAATTCGCGTTAGATGAAGTGGTGTGTAGGAGTGAATGTTTTACTTAACAATTGTAAATGAAATATGACATCACTGTCACTCTTAGCTGGCAGGACAGTAGCAGTGAAAGAGTTGAAAGTAACCTATATTTCTCTTTCCTCTATTTACAGACCTTCAGGAACAGCTTAAAAGAGTGTGTAGTGAAATCATAAATTAAAGACTCTCTGAATTCAAGTGAAATTGTTGACTCACCAATGTGGAATAAAATATACGAAGTTTCATCTGCAATCTGTTTGTTTTTTTTCTCACAGAGTTTAACTTATTGTATGCTGGGTATTTTTTCATGCTTTTATTGTCATCTGTCAATTTTTTTCCAAAATCTGCTTTTTCAAAAAGCTTTTTCAGGGTGTCAAGCAGTTCGAATCCAGATCAGGCCCAACATTTTGTCGGGCCTGATCTGGGTCCAAATTCTTTACAAATGTTACATGTATCTGCAGATGACAAAAGTCGCCACTAGAATTAAGCAGTAATTGTTTCGCAATCTGAAATTCTCGTATCCTGCTGTTAACGCCAAATGTTGTCTGCTCTGTCATCTGTTTATGTATGTAGATATAGCTTATATTGCAAACAATATGGACTCAGATCAGACTGCTCCCAAAGGAAAATTCTGATCTGGGTCCATGTTTTTGGCTTCTGTACTAACAGCAAAAGTAAGAAGCAGATGACATTTTCAAGATAAAAGATATCAGCAGGATAAGGGTAATGTAAGATAGGCTTATATAGGGAAAACAAAAAACTGTCTTGTCCGAAACCACTAGGCCTAGAGCCTTGCTATTATGTTTGCAGCATCATCTAGTGAAACTCTACCAAGTTTGTTCAAATTATGCCCCTCGAGGCCAACAATGGCCCCATTGATGAGCAGGTCAAATGTTTATTTGGACTAATTTAAGAAAACATTGAGGTTCTTTGTCATCATAATCCATGTAAAGTCAGGGGGCAAAAATATTTCAATATTGCACTTGTCCTGCAGGACGAGTGACTTTCAATTTTCACTAGCCCTGCAAACACATGGGCTTGTCCTTTAAAAGCTTATGCAATAAAGAACATAAGGGAGAAATATGTAATATGACTTCCTCGAGTAATTCTTCCCAAAGCGCTCATCCTGTAGGATGAGTGCTTTGGGAAGATTTACTTGTCCTTTCCAGATTTCACTTGTAATTACGAGCGGACAAGTGGAATATTTGTGCCCTGAAAGTCTTAATGAAACTGCTCATCTATCAAAATTGATAGCTGGACTTTGAGAGGAGCTATGCTTTCCTATGCAATTATAAACAGTTGTTCTATGGTGAGCGACCCAGGGTCCTCTTGAGCATTTTATGACCTGTCTTCATCAAGCGCGCATTGTCTGTAGACCTTTTCTGTAAATTCTCATCACCCTTGCTGGAGATATCATGTGCCGATCCTGCGGGGTGGGGGTGGGGGGGTGACATAGGTCCGGACCCCTCCTGGAAAATTATAAAGATATAGGGTTCCTTAGCAATACTGGTCCGGATCCCATTAAAATGACAAAGCTACCAGCATTCAATGTTGGGCCATCATCGGCCCACCAGCGAAACACCATTAAAAATGGCGTTTCGCGGGCGGGCCGTTTATGGCCCGCTTATAGTGGCATTTGGATCCTTCCTCCCCTCATCAAAATAAAAAAAAACATCAAAGTTGGACTCCTTCTGGCAAAACTTTCTGGATCCGTGCATGGATATTGAATTGAACTCAGGTCCTAGGTTTCAGTGTCGCTTTTACAAAAACTACTGCAAGGCATCGGATAAGATCATCAAATATGGAGACTGTGAAAAGCGCTTTCACAGAACTTGTGCTAAACTTGGAGATGAAGAACAGTTGGAATCTTGCATCGGAACTAGGGATTGCACAAACTGTATAATGATTATGGTCTACGCAGTGGTGCGGTGTTGAATACTGTAAATTCAGAAATTTTAGCGAGAATATTGTTTTCGCGAATAGCGTTAAAAGACATTTGCGACGTAAAAAATCGCAAACAGGGCATGATTTACCTATATCAGTAATTGAAGGAGTGATATGGCCAATTCGCGAGGGTTTGATTCTCCCGAAACTTTGCATATGCGAAGTTTTGCGAAAATTAAACTCTGTGGAAAATTTCCGAGTTTACAGTTGTCATAAGGTAGTTCATTGTGAGATGGGGGTTCATAATGAGCGCTCCTACATCACAAAAACACAGTATGAAACTCTACAAATTCCAACTGTACCTGGATTTGCCCCCAAGTGTGTTCAGATTTTTTCTTTAATATCTTGTTAAACTTGGAAAATGAAAATAGATTTGAAACACAGACAAAAGGAAAGAAGAAAACTAGGCATATTGAAGATGTGCATGAAGTTCTTTATTGCCTTTGACTTTATAGCATTTTGAACTTAGCCATTTTTTGATCATTGCAGTGCATACCTTGTTTCAATTGTTAGCTCACCTGAGCCCAAGGCTCATGGGTGAGTTTATAATATACCAGTCACTCCGGCGTCCGTCCGTTGTCCCTCCGTTCACAATTTCAAACATCTCGAAAATCACTGGGCCAATTAAATTCAAATTTCATATGGAGACTTCTTAGGACGCGGCAATGAAAGTTTGTTCAAATGGTCCTGGTCACATGACCAAGATGGCCGCCACGCCCATATATGGTAAAAACCCTTAAAAAATCTTCTCCAGAACCAGAAGGCCGATGACCTTGGAACTGGAACTATGCAGCATTGAGGTTGTGGGGCCTACCAAGTTTGTTCAAATGACAATCCTAGGTTGACCTTGACCTTCTTAACGTCAATGTCAAATTTGCTTCCTAATGCATTTAAATGGGAAAATTTCTGAAAAACTTATTTTTTTGAAAACTGTGGAAGCCTCAGTCATTATTCTCACTTGATATGTTTAACTCCAGAACCAGAAGGCCGATGACCTTGGAACTGGAACTATGCAGCATTGAGGTTGTGGGGCCTACCAAGTTTGTTCAAATGACAATCCTAGGTTGACCTTGACCTTCTTAACGTCAATGTCAAATTTGCTTCCTAATGCATTTAAATGGGAAAATTTCTGAAAAACTTATTTTTTTGAAAACTGTGGAAGCCTCAGTCATTATTCTCACTTGATATGTTTAACCTAATGAGACAATGGCTATAAATAAATTCCAAAGGTCAAGGTTGACCATTCAGCTTATGTCACTTATATTGGAGTCCCATCAATATATCAAACATAGTTTTCTCACAAACCATTGGCCCAATTGAACCCAAATTTGATACGGACTCTTTATGATAAGTTAGCCAAAATTTATTCAAAATATTTTGGTCACATGACCAAGATGACAGCCACGCACATATATGTTAAAAACCATTTAAAAATCTTCTTCAGAACCAGAAGGACTGTGATATTGGGACTTGGTATGTATCATTGGGGATGTGGGGCCTACCAAGTTTGTTCAAATGGTGGTATTAAGTTGACTTTGACCTACTTAACATCAAGGTCAAATTTGCGTCCTAATGCATTTAAATTGAATACGAGGGGCGTTCAATATGTAATGAAAACAGCCCAGTATATCTTAAAGTTTTATATTTACACACTTCATGATTACTTTTATTCAAAGGTCTGTTTCTTGGCTAAATAAATGTAAAATTGCAGTTATCCAGCTCCTTATCTAATTTACACAAGCCACTTTCAAGATAGGGTGCTGAAGTACACTGCGATATGAAATAAAACAATGTTTTCAAAAGCAGATAACTACATGAACGAGGGATGTTTTCAGTCTGTTTCTTCGTGTGATAAATATCCATATATTGGTGATTTATACCTGCAAAAAAAAATGAAATTGCTTTATATTCTATGAAATACTGAGGCTGCCATTTTGGTTAAAATCCTCATTGATGCTACGTTTTCTGGCCTTCCTTTGAAAGAGTCGTTTTTGCGTGAACAAATACTTAGCAAAAATTATGCAAAAACTATTTGTAACATTTTTTCTGGTCGCTTTGATGTTCATTTGCAAGTAATACAGCCCATTTTAACATTTCCATATTTTATCTCGTTCTTAAAGTACCCCCAAGTACATCATTTGAAATAACAAAAAGCACTTAAAAGAATGCCATCTCTGGCTTACACTGAAATGGATCAGACAAAAAACCGCGTTTCATCGATGTTTGCATTCGGATGCATTATTTGGAATTTGTCACACGTATTTATATGTACATAATCTGGCTGGCTAATTTCATGCAAAAAATAATAGGAAACGAAAATGGTATACCATTCAGATAAAATACTCCTAGATATTGGTTTCAGTTTAACTGGTCTGCTGCCTATGCACTGTGTGTATTGAAACTTCGATACAATCAAAATTGTCCTTTCCTAGTACAAAGCTACATTTCCGATTTTCAAGAACGGTGCGCATTTCAGTGTTACGTCCATTGCTTTAAACGACGCCAACGTAAGAGGGGGTAATGTAATAAAACCGTTTACACGTGACATCGGTAGCGGTCAAAAATTTGTATCGTAACAGCAGATAGAGGGGAAATGAGTCAGAAAACTTGGGTTATGTGATTCAGGCATGTTAAATGTTTGATTTAGAAAATACAGCATGCCTTTCTACCTTTGTTAAAATGAGTCTTTACAATTCGGAGGAAAATATATGCAGTGTTGGTTGGTTGGTTGTAGCTAAGCCCCAATTGGCTGTAGTTATCTCTCGGTATTGATTCTCGCTGTATCTTCTCTTAGTAGAATTAACACACAAGTAATCAATTTTAGGTGGTGCGCTTAGAGTCCTGAATGGAGTAGCCGAACATAAATGTTTTTCTCAAAACCAGATTAGCCTCTTGAAGTTGATTTATTTTCCTGTAGACCAGAGCCAGTGATCTGAAAGTGTCAATTAAGACCTTATAGTACACAGAGATTTCTTCACCCAGCTAAAATTCACTCTTCTGACATCTCATTGTCCATGTATCCATACATCATGTACATGTATTTGCAGATATTGTTTTCAATCACTCTTTGACAACTCCTATTAACTACAATTATATCTTCTACCGTACAGTTGAAGTCTATGCAGTTTTTTTTGTTATCACAGATACAGAATCACAGAAAACTCTAATATCACAGAAATATCATCACATTTTGCAAAATTTATGTGATTATAAAAAAAACCCCATCAAAGTTGGACTCCTTCTGGCAAAAAGAAATTAGGTGTATATTAGTGTGTTTTTGGAAAAGTCTGTAACCTACTAAATTTGGAAAGATAAAATAATATTTCATGCGCCAATTTAATGGCAACGCTTTGATCTTTCGTTTGGCATATAGCATAAAGTCCCAACGCATTTGTGGATGGAGTTATGAACGGGTTTTCATTACATACTGAACCCCCCTCGTATTTTTTGAAAAGTCGATATTTGAATACTGTTAAAGCCAAAGTCATTATTTTCACTTGATATGTTAAACCTAATGAGACAATGGCTATAAATAAGTTTCAAAGGTCAAGGCCACCACACCCATATATAGTAAAAACCCTTTAAATATCTTATTCTCTGGAACAAAAGGCCAATGACCTTGGGACTTGGTATGTAACATTGGGGATGTGGTCTCTACCAGGTTTTATCAAATGATGAATCTGGCTTTACCTTGACTTACTTTAGGACAAGTTCAAATTTGATTCCAAATGCATTTATATTGGAAAATCTTGAAATGTTCAGTTTTAGCTCACCTGAGCCATTGGCTAATGGTGAGCTATTGTGATCGTTGGATGTGTGTCGTGTATCTTGCGTCGTGCATCCTCAACAATTCCTTTAAAAGGACTTCTCCTAAAATACTGGCTGGGTTTTGACCAAACTTTGTAGGAATGATCCTTATATGACCCTCATTAAAAGTTGTTCAATTGGTTCAGTTCCGTTGCATATCTAGGTCACACAGGCTAAAAATAGATTTCAAGATGAAAACTTTAAAAATCTTCTTCTCTTAAACCACAAGGCATAGAGCTTAGATATTTGGGATGTAGCATCACCTAGTGGACCTCTACCAAGTCCGTTAAAATTATACACCTGTGGCCAATATGGTCCCACCCTTGGGGTCACATGTTAAACATATGCTTATATAGGGAAAAACATGAAAAAAAATCTTGTCTGAAGCCTTCTGGCCAAGAGCCTTGATATTTGGTATGTGGCATCACCTAGTAGACCTCTACCAAGTTTGTTCAAATTATGCCCCTGAGGCCAAAAATGGCCTCGCCCATGGAGTCAGGTGTTTTACATAGGCTTATATATAGGGAAAAAATCTCGTCTGAAACCATAGGAGCTAGAGCCTTGATATTTGGTATGTAGCATCACCTATTGGACCTCTACCAAGTTAGTGCAAATTACCCCCCTTGGGCCAATAATGACCCGGTCCCAGGGGTTACATGTTGTACATAGGCTTATTATATAGGGAAAAACGAAAAGATCTTCTTGTCTTATACCATAAGACCTAGACCCTTGATATTTGGTATGTAGCATCACCTATTGTACCTCTACCAAGTTTGTTCAAATTATCCCCCTGGGGCCAAAAATAGCCCCACCCCTGTGGGTCACATGGAAACATCTTCTTGTCATAAACCATAAGGCCTAGAGCCTTGATATTTGGTATGTAGCATGACCTTGTAGACCTCTACTAGGTTTGTTCAAATTATACCCCTGGGGCCAAAATTGGCACCACACCAGGTGTCACCAGGGAAATGGCCAGATTTCAACATATACCTATATGTAAGCTTAAAACAAAACTCAGGTGAGTGATTTAGGGCCACTTGGCCCTCTTGTTCTATAACTGTTTAAAGCTGCATAGTCTGTAACTTTTGATCTTTTAATTTTAGAACTAATGTTTCTATTTTTCAAGAACACAGTAAAAAACCCTAAAATTCAGGTAAACATTTTACCAATTTCGTAAATCTTAACAAATTATCAGTATCAAAACAACAGCATTTATGTTAAAATTACCTGTCTATAATTATTGGAGGGACGCAAATAATTACCAACAAGAGAAAAACAGACCTGTTTTATAAGATAATTCACTCTTCCGTGCAGTTTTCAGCGATAGTGAACAGAATTATTGTGAAAACATAACTTAATTCTACTTTTACAAATGATTTAAAAAGAAAATAAAAAATATCGAAAACTGTTCATAGTTGCAGACTTAGTCTCTTTAAGCAGAAATCAAAAAACTTTCGAGAAATGTTTAAAGCTGCATAGTCTGTAACTTTTGATCTTCTAATTTTAAAAACAATGTTTTTATTTTTCAAGAACACAGTAAAAATACTCAAATTCCGGTTAACATTTTACCATTTTCGTAAATCTTAACAAGTTATCGCTATCAAAATAACTGCATTTATGTTAAAATTCAACGGTCTAGAATTATTGGAGGGACGCAAATAATTACCAACAAGAGAAAAATACACCTATTTGATAAGATAATTCACTTTTCTATGCAGTTTTCAGCTCTACTGAACATTTTTATTGTAAAAACATAGCTTAATTCTACTTTTACAAATGATTTTAAAAGAAATTAAAAATTTTCGAAAAATGTTCATAGTTACAGAGTATGCAGCTTTAACCTTATGAGACAAAGTTTTATATAAGTACCAAATGTCAAGCTGACCTGTGACCATTTATCCAATGCCACTCATTTGGACTAAACATTGGTTTCTCAGAAATCACTGGGCTGTTTGATGGAGTATTCATTAGATCGTTTTAGGTCTCTTGATCAAAACGGCTGCAACCCCCATATGTGGTAAAACAAAATATGTTTATTATTATAAGCCATAGTTGACCTCGACCTATTTTAAAATTATTAAAGAGATCAGGTGAGCGCCCCAGGACCTTCAGGTCCTCTAGTTTTCTTTATATATAAAAGTCCGAGGCCCAATGGTTTTCAATGGGCCTCGACGTGAGAAAAGCTGTCTTCGGAGGGTTGCGAACAACACAGGCGCAGACCAGCCTGCGCATCCGCGCAGACTGATCAGCGCCTTTGTTATTTGCTTTTTGGAAAGAATCATATCCAAACTTGCTACAAGCGAAATTTCAATTTTCTAGCTAATCTCTGTAGCTGAGCAGACGTTTGAATCTCACTTTGGCGGAAATCCCGAAGACAGGTTTTCTCGCGTCGCGGCCCAAATGTAACAGTTCCTCGTCATTGCTTATCTACTCCAATGTTGGTCCTTTTTATTTTGGTCAATAAAGGCTTTGAGTGAATTATGTTGCGGGGGTATAGTGAATCCCTTGCTTGCAGCCAAATCCTTGTTTTCTTTATAGGGTTCGTATCAAAAGAAAAGCTGCCATCGAGGTATGCGACCAGGCAAAACTCAAAACAACCTGCTGAGCTGTAGTGACTATTGTCCTGCCAACCAAGAGTGATATCACATTTTCTTTACAAAGTTATCAGGGGCTTAAAACCGATATATCACTTGGTGATCTATCGATTCCTGTAAGCCCAAGTGGAGTGTACAAGTTAGTGTTTTACTTAACAATTCTAAACAAATATTACGTCACTGCTACTCTTGGCCGGCAGGATAGTAGTTGGAATATTCAGCTGTCGACAGCGCACAACATTGACGCTATTCAGACTGTGAAATTCCCTACATGTGATCCAGCACGCGAGATTTTGAAACTTATCAGAAATGCCTCTAATAAACGACCATGCTGACGCATCCAGCAGAGCAAGAGGCTAGAGGTGTAATATTTGGTCTGAGTCTTCATCTACATCTGTACTTTGTGAATGTTTGGTGAGTCCGTGCACATGCGCAGACTCGCCTGAGCCTTCGCTATGCACCGATGTGATAAATACAGAAACCCCGTGTACTGGCCTCTTTAACTACGGCTCTTTTCGGTTCTTTTACATGGTGACTCCGCCAGAATATATCGTCAACCCTCAGATGCTGAACCCAGATTTATCCTGTAAAAACAACACAAAAAACAAACAAATAGCAACAAGAAAAACGCTTTAGATCCAGATCAGCTGGCTCCTGAAGAAGCCATCTGATCAGGATTCACACTGTTTACACTCCGAATGAAATAATGTATATGCCTACAAGTAGAATGCTGCAGGTTAACAGGATCAAAATTAGGGAGGAGTGTAGTACATAAAGTATTCAGCAAGACAAGAGTTGATGTTAAGAAGAGTCAGTATCTGAGCAGTCTCGACAAAGCCTTCACGTCTCACAAACACAATGTATGGTAGTACATTTGTAGATGAATGTGGGCAAGCACAAGCTATTTTGGTACCTATCTCATCCGCGAGCAGAGAAGGCTCAGACGAGCCTGTGCATACACGCGATCTCCTCAGAGCCTTCGCTTCTTGCATACACAAAGTAGGCTCTCTCTGGTGCCGCTGGATACGTTCGCCTTTTGACTTTTTTCAAAATATACTTTTTCGAAATATTCTTTCATGAATAAATTCAGATTGTCAAGCAGTTTAGATCCAGATCAGGCCCGACGTTTTGTCGGGCCTGGTCTGGATCCAAACTGTTTGCAAAGATTATCAGGATGGGTAGTCACGTGGTTTCTGTTAGGATACACTGTACGGAAAAACGACCAACTTCTTTCCACAACGATGTTTTCTGAAGCAAAAGTAAGTAGAAATATCTCCTTATTTTCTTTGTGACAGAGTTTGTACTCAAAGTAAGAAGCTTTAGAGGCTTTAGAGGATATATCCTGGTAGCGTTTTGATCGGGAAAAATGTGGGCTGGAAAATGGTGTATAACTTTCTGGGTATAGATGAGTAAGCATACATTCGATCAGGATGTCCGTACAGTGTATTCGAACATCCGTACAGTGTATCCAAGCAAAAACCACGTGCCTACCCACCCTGATTATCAGAAGTAAAGAGTTAAGGCGACTTTTTGCGCATATACGATAAGTACAGATGTACCCAAATCTCGTTTGCTGACTCCGGGTTCAAACCAAAACGACTTAACGCATTTAACCATTGTGACCAGGATTTGGCACATCAATGTTTATAAAACGATAGTCATCTATATTTATATGTCTATTGCTTTAAGGTTTGAACTGCAATCCTGCATGAAATTACCTGTTTTTGTTTTCAAAAAGAAAATAGGTGGAGTTAAATAACAAACGTAATAACAACCTTGACCGCATAACTTTGGTTATGCTATTTCATTTGTTGATGGTTTGTATAACTCACAATACCCTATAAAACAGAATTATTTATGTAAGCTTTATTGTACAATTTACGAGTGTATATACAAATATTCGCTCTTGTAGGCGGGACGAGTCGAAGACGAGTTTCCCTCTACAAGAGAGAATATCTGTATATTCACGAGTATTTGTACAATAAAATACTTGTATCATGACCAATAAAACAATCACCTTTTAATTTATTAATCAAATATTCAAGTCAATTCGAAATGAATGATCAGCATAGACCAAAGCAAAGGCGGCGAAGTCATGATACAATACATTTAATAGTACCATTATTTTTGTTAGAAAATATATAAATAGATAATTTCTGAAACAATAGCCATCTAGCCTTTCAAAGGCTCAGAAAATCGCTTTGAGTGCTACCCTTGTGTTTTAATACATTTATCCAATATGTCTTATTTTAGTCAATCTTTTACTACGGTATAGCAAAAAAAAAAACAAAATCTGGAGAGTAGCAAGTATGGACTTTTTCTGAAAAAAGGGTCTCACAACTTTCTAAGGGTAACTTTGTATGCTAAATCCAAAAGCTGAGAAATGGCGTCTTATTGAGCTTATTTGGATGTTGTTGTTTTTTTACTGAATGTCGGGTAGCCAAAATATTATGACAGAATGAATACTTAAACCAATACCTAAATTTGCTTCTTACAATATCGTAATTTCGAACATTTTTTTGGCCTGAAGCATTTAATTTTGTTGTTCACATTTTTTGGTCAAAAATGGTGTCATCCAGTTCTATACTTTAACTAGTGGGCTGAGGACGCACGCACGCACGCACGCACGCACGCACACACACACACACACACACATACACACACAGAGTGAGAGATGGTTACTTTTTTATTGACGCCCGGGAGGGTAAATGTATATAATCATTCATTTTTTAGGGAACAAGGGCCATGTGCCTTAAATCAAAGGAAGAGACGAATTTGTGGGGCTTGGGAAAAACAGAAAATCAGCATTTTTACCTGCGTCGCTTTAGCGAAAGCAGGTCTAGTAGTGGGTCCACTCCGTCCGTCCGTCCGTCCGTTCGTCTGTTCGTCTGTCCGTCCGTCCGTCTGTCCGTCCGTCTGTCCGCAACACTTTTGGGGTGCATAGTTTGTGTAATCTGTACCTCCAACAGTTTTCATTCCTTTATATTCAAATTTTGCCTAATGATTGTTCATACATTGAAGATGTGCACCTCCTATTTTGTGCACATTTGATAAATATTTTCTCATTTTTTACGGGTGTTGAACTTAGACATTTTTTTCCATCCGAAATGCGTAGAGGGTGTCAGGTTTGTGTAATCTGTAACTCAAATAGTTTTCATTCCTTTATTTTCAAACTTTGCATAATGATTATTCACACATTGAAGATGTGCATCTCCTATTTTGTGCACATTTGATAAATATTTTCACAGTTTTTTAGGGTGTTGAACTTAGAAATTTTTTCATCCGAAATGCGTAGGGGGTGCCTAGTTTGTGTAATCTGTAACTCCAACAGTTTTCATTCCTTTATATTCAAACTTTACCTAAAGATTGTTCACACATTGAAGATGTGCACCTTCTATTTTGTGGACATTTGATAAATATTTTCACATTTTTTACGGGTGTTGAACTTAGATATTTTTCCATCCTAAATGCGTAGGGGGTGTCTGGTATGTGTAATCTGTAACTCCAACAGTTTTCATTCCTTTATATTCAATCTTTGCATAATGATTGCTCATACATTGAAGATGTACACCTACTATTTTGTGTACATTTCATGATTTTTTTTTTCATTTTTTGGGGTCTTGAACTTTTATATTTTTTTCTGTAAAATGCTAAGAGGGTGTCTGGTTTGTGTAATCTGTAACTCCAAACGTTTCCATTCCTTAATATTCAAACTTTGAATAACGATTATTCATACATTGAACTTGGCACTTTTTATTTTGTGCACATTTGATAAATATTATCACATTTTTAGGTCTGTTGAACTGAAATATTTTATCCATCCGAAATGCTTATGGGGTGTCTGATTTGTGTAATCTGTGACTCCAACAGTTTTCATTCCTTCATATTCAAACTTAATATGTTATGATTGCTTACACATTGAACATGTGTGCACCCTATATTTTGTGCATATTTGATAATATTTTTGGGATTGTTAAACTTTGACATTATTACGTCTACACCACCATTGGATTACCTACATCGTATATTTGTGTGTAATCTGTAATTCAAACAGATTTCATTCCTTTATATTCTAACTTTGCATAATGATTGTTAACACATTGAAGATGTGCACTGGCGATGCAGGTCCAGAGCAGAGTTTGGTCTTGTTTTCTTTGAAAATATCGGAGTTCTCTCTGTATATTTCTATATCGTACAGCCGCAATTTCAAAATGTAACTCGTATATTCGAAACCTGACTGTTGCATGCATACATTAAAGGGGCAGACCAGCCTGCGTAATCGCTCTGTCTAATCTGTGGATTTGTCATTCGCTCTCTGAAAATTATGCTAGCCACGTTTGCCAAGTACAAAGTTTCAATTGTTGAACTAGTCTGTAGCTACGTAGACTGGTTTGAGTCTGTATCGGTGGAAAACCTAGAAGACAGATTTTTGAGGCAATATCCATATGCCTAGCATCCTGAATGGGGCAATAGCCATAGTGTTTACTCCGTTTATATACCACTGAACGCAGCATCTCATAAGCCTAGCATCCTGAATGGGACAACAGCCATAGTGTTTACTAGTTTGTATGCCACTGAACGCAGCATCTCATATGCATAGCATCCTGAATGGGGCAATAGCCATAGTGTTTTTTTTTTCAGTTTATATGTCACTGAACGCAGCATCTCATATGCCTAGCATCCTATATGGGGCAATAGCCATAGCGTTTACTTAGTTTATATGCCAATGAACGCAGTATCTCATATGCCTAGCATCCTGAATGGGGCAATAGCCATAGTGTTTACTCAGTTTATATGCCAATGAACGCAGTATCTCATATGCCTAGCATCCTGAATGGGACAATAGCCATAGTGTTTACTCAGTTTATATGCCAATGAACGCAGTATCTCATTTGCCTAGCATCCTGAATGGGACAATAGCCATAGTGTTTACTCAGTTTATATGCCAATGAACGCAGTATCTCATATGCCTAGCATCCTGAATGGGACAATAGCCATAGTGTTTACTCAGTTTATATGCCAATGAACGCAGTATCTCATATGCCTAGCATCCTGAATGGGGCAATAGCCATAGTGTTTACTAGTTTGTATGCCACTGAACGCAGCATCTCATATGCCTAGCATCCTGAATGGGGCAATAGCCATAGTGTTTACTCAGTTTATATGCCAATGAACGCAGTATCTCATATGCCTAGCATCCTGAATGGGGCAATAGCCATAGTGTTTACTCAGTTTATATGCCAATGAACGCAGCATCTCATATGCCTAGCATCCTGAATGGGACAATAGCCATAGTGTTTACTAGTTTATATGCCACTGAACGCAGCATCTCATTTGCCTAGCATCCTGAATGGGACAATAGCCATAGTGTTTACTCAGTTTATATGCCAATGAACGCAGTATCTCATATGCCTAGCATCCTGAATGGGACAATAGCCATAGTGCTTACTAGTTTATATGCCACTGAACGCAGCATCTCATATGCCTAGCATCCTGAATGGGGCAATAGCCATAGTGTTTACTCAGTTTATATGCCACTGAACGCAGCATCTCATATGCCTAGCATCCTGAATGGGGCAATAGCCATAGTGTTTACTTAGTTTATATGCCACTGAACGCAGCATCTCATATGCCTAGCATCCTGAATGGGGCAATAGCCATAGTGTTTACTTAGTTTATATGCCACTGAACGCAGCATCTCATATGCCTAGCATCCTGAATGGGGCAATAGCCATAGTGTTTACTTAGTTTATATGCCACTGAACGCAGCATCTCATATGCCTGACATCCTGAATGGGGTAATAACCATAGTGTTTACTTAGTTTATATGCCACTGAACGCAGCATCTCATATACCCAGCATCCGGAATGGGTAATAGCCATAGTGTTTACTCAGTTTATATGCCACTGAACGCAGCATCTCATATGCCTAGCATCCTGAATGGGGCAATAGCCATAGTGTTTACTCAGTTTATATGCCACTGAACACAGCATCTCATCGAGTCTACACTACCATAAACGGGTATCGACCAATATCGCTTTCAGTGAAAAACAAATAGGATGGACGCATCTACAGTAATCGACATAAATGACGTATTCGGCCTAAAAGGCCCACTGTGCACATAACTCACCCTTTCGTGAAAATAGTGTGGATCAAATGAAGCCAGCTGTTCAGCGTCCACACTGTTTTCCATCCACATGGTGAATACATTTAAAGTTCATATATTATTATGATCACTTGATATAGCTGTACATGTTTGTTTAAATTTTTGCATTCTGTGTAATATTTCACGCTTTATATCATCTGCTGATTTTTTTAAAAAAAAACCCATTCAGGAATCCTACCACAATGGCAAACAGTTTGGATGCAGATCAGGCTCGACGTGCTGTCGTGCCTAATCTGGGTCCGAACTGTTTGCAAAGGTTATCAGCAGACGACACTAGTAGGCAAAAAATTAAAGATATCTGATGAGTACAGTTGTGTCATTGGCTGATCTAACCCAAATTTTGGACATACGAAAGTTGAAAGGGTTAGTTGAGTCCACCTTTAGAAATCAAAGACTAATCACTGGAAGATATTTTTCTTAAAAATAAAATAATAATGCCCGTGGACAAAGGTTATTGTCCGTGAAAATAGATGTGAAAATACTAGATTTTGTAGGAGCCGATTGTTTTCGTCGATAAGAGACACCCGATAGGATTGATAACTGGATGTAAGTTTACTTTTAATTATGATGGCAAATTTTGCTGCTTTCAATACCCTGTTAGTGTACGAATAGCATATAGCGCGAAAACAGCTCGAACTATATAAAACGCACATTCATTAAGTCGAATTAAATTCGGGGGGCTATATCGGACAGATGTCTGTATTCCTTTCCTTATTTCGTTTTAAAAACTAAAACGAACCTTAGATTAAAAACAAAAAATATGGACCAACACAGTACTTATCTTCTCCAATAAACTGACGTATCCGACAGCAGAACACGAGTATTCAAGCAGCGAAAGCTCTGGCCAGTCTGCTCATATGCGCTGACGTTGCCCGACGATGCGATAAGTAAAGACATATTATGTACTGGCCCATAGTTGCTAGAAAAAAGGTAAAACAGTTTTCTTTTTATGTATAATAACAAACGAAGATCTCTTAGCCCGGACTCAGTCCGATAAAGAAATATATGGTCATGGTGGCTTTGAGATATCGGCAGTTGGTTGTAGTTGCTCTAAACGTTCACTTTTCAGGGGTGAATCGAGAGGGGGGTGGGGCAAGGGGTCCACCCCGCCTGAAAAATCACAAAAATATAGGGTTTCTTAGCAATACTGGTCCGGATCCCCTGAAAAATCACAAAGCTATTAATGTAGGGCTTATAAGTGGCATTTGGACCCTACCTCCCCTCATCAATTAAAAAAAATAAGTTGGACCCCCCTGGATCCGCGCTTCAAGAAACAACAACACCCAAGCTTGTTTTCTCCATATTGCATCGCGAAACTATGAACAGTCGGCAACATTTCCTATTTTAATGGAGTCTAGTCCACATGTGCGTCTGGGATAAGTACGCGGAACAAAATCTCCCTGAAATTCAAATCACCATTTGAGCTCTGGCAATTACTGGTTGGTTAATCGTTGCTCTTTTTTTGCTGTTAATCCTTCATAAATATATGCCATTCATGCGCGTAGCCAGGCCTGGGCTTGAAAGTCACACTCGACGCGAGAATCCCTCACTGTGTTGCATGCGAACAACAAAAGCGCAGACCAGCCTGCTCATCGCATAGTCTAATCAGCGCCATTGTTTTTTCTAACTGAAAAGGAAAGTAAAAAGATGAGATATCTCTCCATTTTTGGTGATTTTCAACATAATAATAGTCTTAGGTTACGTCTATATATATACAAATAAAGAAAATATGCATTTTTTGCGTGAACCTTCATGTCGATGTGGACGAAACCTTCCACCGTCAGCTTGCATTTCATCTTGAATTTGTGAACGTCTATCAAAGAAGGTAGAACGACAAAAAAGAGCAGGGTTAACCAGGCCCTATAAGTAAATTGTATTTTGTCCGATCAGTTTCTGAAATGTGAAACGGACGCTTTACTTTTTGAACCGCGACATGTGATTTCCAACAATGTGGCATTTTGACACGTGTAGACTCAGACGAGCCTGTGCAGCCTCCTTTTAAGCTTAGCAGCTCCAAATACTGTTCGGTCAGTAGCTCAACAGTCATATAATATTCAAGCGACTAGCAAATGCTCTGATCAGACTGCGCGTATGCGCAGGCTCATCTCAGCCTTTGCTGGTCGCACATGCCACATTTTTGGAAATCTCATGTCGCGGCTCATTTGTCAACGTATCCGCTTAGGGGTTTCTGGTCCAGAAAGGGTTAATTGAATATATCACTGGTTTAAACGGGTTAGGCGATTATGTCCAGGTAGTGTTATTGTTTTAAAAGTAAATTTTCAGCGATCTGCTCATTCAGCACTATGACTATGGTTTGCGATGGAAATACTGTACAACAGCCCAAGCTCAACGCAGGATTCGCTGACCACATGTACATTTGTATATAGGAACATATTATGTTAAATTTGAACCATGTTAACCTAAAGTAATAAAGAATAGAATAGAATAGGATTCGCTGATCACATGTACATAATTGAGCCGCGACATGAGATTTCCAACAAATTCCAAAAGTGCGACCAGCAAAGCCTCAGATCAGCCTGCGCATAAGCAACGTTATTGGATGGACTTTAAATGGCGCGTGTGTGGGTGTGGCTTAAATCGATTTGTTCATGAAGGTATGAACCACATCTCAAATGTAAAGGTCCATTTAAAGACGCGCAGTGGAAATGTAAATATTACATAATGACATAATTATAACGTTTTATGCCAGAAATGAGATTTCAAAGTATTTGTCATATGGTAAACAGAATCTAACATTCGTGCTATTGTATTACTGAATTTATTAAACTCGTTGCGAAAAAGAGATAAAATGCCTCGCATTTTATCTCTTTTACCTAACACGTTTAATAAATTCAATAAAACATGAGCACTCATGTAAGATCCTCTATGTAGGAAATCACATGTCGCGGCTCACATGTACTTTTGTATTTTCAGGGCATATGAAACAAGATGAGAATCATGTCACAAACATATATGGTGGTCTTTGTAGCACTTCAATCAGCAAAGCCTCAGATCAGCCTGCGCAAACGCGCAGTCTGACCAGAGCCATTACTAGTCGCTTGAATATTCTACGAATCCTAGGCTACTTACCGAACATCATTTGGATTTTCTAAGCTTAATAGAAGGCTTCCCATGCTCGTCCGAGTCTATTCATGACAAAATACCACAATGTAGGAAATCACATGTCGCGGCTCACATCACAGGAGCTTGAAGTTCTGTCCATATATCACTTATATAGCCTCAAAACCAAAAGCTCACGATGTCATTACTACGTAATGACATCGTGAGCTTTTTGTTTTGAGGCTATAGATGTGATATAAGGACCGAACTTCAAGCTCCTGTGCTCACATGTAGTTTTTTTTTTATTTTCAGGGCATATGAAACAAGATGAGAATCATGTCACAAACCTATATGGTGGGGTTGGTGGCACTTCTAGGGCTCCAGGTGTACGGTATAGATGTAAAACTAAATAAGAAAGACAACTACTATATCCCCTTCTCGATTGGAAGGGACGGTCCTGAGTACGAGGTAAACGCAAAATTGGCACAGAACTTGGCATATGACCACCTCTACAAGACAGTCTATGTGAAAGGTAAGTTGATGGTTGTGGCATGGTTCTCTGCCTCACGATACTGAGTCTGGGGCTCGTAAACCCGTCTACACACCGAGTAGGCGACAATCGGAAAAGTCAATACTATCGAAGAACGTAGATCAAAAATCGATAGAAACAGTGTTTTCGGTTGCCATTTGTCGCCAGTGGGGCGACAAATGAACAGTGTTTTCGATTGCCATTGTCGCCAATGGGCAGTGTCTTCGGTTGCCATTTGTCGCCAGTGGGGCGACAAAGGGGCGACAAATGAACAGTGTTTTCGATTGCCATTTGTCGCCAATGGGGCGACAAATGGCAATCGAAAACACTGTTTCTAACGATTCTTGATCCGCTTTCGTCGATTGTTGATTATGTTTTCGATTGCCGCCTATCCGGTGTAGTCTTGGACTGGATCAAGAAAATATCTGTATCCCTTAGTAAACCTCGGGTCATTGTTCACTACTGTCAGTTTTGTGGTAGACTGGTCTCTCCTAGTTCCGTATGCATAGACTGGTCTTAGTCTAGTACCTTGCTCCAAGATTCTATTTTAGGAAAATTGATAGACTTTGGGTACCAAACTTAGACTCGTCTCCTCTCGTCCCTTTCTTTGCGCATACAATATGCGCACAGAAGGGGAGCTTATCAACGAGGGGAGACCATTCTAAGTTTTGTGGCAGAAGTATGAATGTTTGCGCATGGAAATAGCAAAACCCTAACTAGATTTAAATTTTGGCGGAGAATATCAATTTTACCTCTCTAATATCTTGTAATAATAAATAGCTTAGTTTTTCTTAGTATTAAAACACCCTTTCAGTACCCACTTTTTTGTGTTTAAGAAAATTGAATTAGCGTGTAAAAGTTAAACGACCGGCAGCAGAAACAGTACATTATTTTTGTTTTAAAGGGATCATGCTTTTTACACGAAATTAATGTACACCGAATAGGCCATTCATGAAAAATAATGTACACTTTCTACAATGGAGTGACGTTTTTTTTATAAATATTAATTGTACTCTAATTATATCTTTCAATGACAAACTGGCGATTGCGGCATGATACTGGGTAACTCAAGTACGGTATCCTAGGTGTATTTTAATACTTACTAAAACCCGAAACAGCTATGCTAAAACCGTTTAGAAAGCAAAGCAATGAGATAATTTTTAAGACTAAAATCGAATGTCATTACGCACATTTTTGAAAATATACAACTGACAGTAGTTTAAAAAATGCACTGCCTTGGCATTTTTGTCAAGCACACTTTATGCTCTTTGTACTGAAACAAAAATAAATTTTGTAAACCAGAACAAAGGAATATTACTCTTAAAATATTCCCATGCTGGGGCAGAATAAGTTTAGCTATGAGTTGGCGTTCTGGTTCATTTCAATTGAAATCAGTGGCACACAAAAAAGTAAAAACACATTGAGAGTAGAAATTAATCAAATTTTGATAGTAAACGTGATACGATAAAGTACGAGGGATGATCCTAAAGTTCTGATCCTGGTGTGATATCTCTGTAACCAGCAATGCAACGTGCCTAAAATTTGTACCAAATATTAATACATTCTTTGTCTAAACACCGCTCTGACAAGTTTTTTTTGTAACTTGAAGGAGCGACCGGAAATATACTCATAAACAACCATACCCTCAATGCACTGACCTATCAAGCAGACTTTGCATATTAGAGATCTCACAATTCAGACAAGAGCAGCCTCAGCAATTCGTTTTCATGGCTGTTCAATGTTCATCCGTAAGCCAATATGTCCTGTACATATGGCAAATTTTATATATGATCTGGGTTTCCTAGACCCTTACTTGTATGGCCATGCAACTGTCAGCTATGATCAAATGTTGGACCATTTGGAGTGTTGACCAGCACATACTGCCGTAACAGCAACTGTATTAATGGTAGTAAAGATTTTAGGCAATTTTAGATGAACGGACTTTTGTCTGAAGCAATTATAAATAGTCGGTATCGCCTGAGACTGATAGTAACCCACATATGAAAATTAAAACGAGTCCACAATTTAGGTCAATATTCAGTGGTACACAAATTTGCATAAGTACAACTAAAAATATAACCCAATCAATTAACCAAAGATGCACTATATCGTAAAATGGTGCAATATGGGATTAAATTGAGCACAAAGCATCCGTCTGACACCAATAACAATTTTAAAAATTCTTATCTAAAAATCAATCACTTTTTTAGTAAAAAATAAAACTTTTTACAATATTCCAATTAAGATTAAGATATTTGGTCATCAAAATAATAATGGTCTTATATATTTTGCCGATATTAGGTTCGGCATGTTTTTAGTCCAACTTGATAGACAAAAATAGAATATTCTCCGAAATAAAATTCTGCAATGTATTAAAAATGACGTAGTTGTTAATTTCAATGACGTCATAAGAATTGTGCATTGCGCTTTAAATATTGAATCGACACAACCTGTCGCCATTCTAACATTTGAATGGAAATTATAAGTAACAAAAAGTAAAAATACAATGCAATTTTATTTTGTGGTTTTAAAGATGCCAGGCATGAAAGATTCAGATTCAAATATTATTATAATTCTATTACATGAAAACAGGCCAGTGGTATGAAGTGGGCCATATATAATGTGCTGTAATTATTAAACGAAACAGTACATCGAGAAAATATTAGCATCATTATAAAGGTACAAACTCGTTCTTTTGAATGGTGCATAGTGTGCCTCTAACAAATGTCTCTGGACAAAGCTACAAGGTAAAGATCAGAACTTTTGGATCATCCCTCGTATGAGGGGCTTAATTACCCCGCCCACTTCTTGAAAAGTAGGGGTAGTGTTATTAGAAATAATTGTCTTGGATACAGAACTTAACAAGCCACACTTTCTGCGCGATGAAATGATATTTATGCATCAATCGCTACAAATAAAGCAAAACATATACTCAAAAGGCATATTTCGTGCTCCAGTAGTGACAAAATTAATATTAAAAATACTAAGAAAAATCGTTAAAAGTCCCATTTCTGAAAGTTTACCATTTCTCTATTCGTCAACATTTTCAAAATGTAAAGGTATAAGCCGTGCAACCAGTGATCGCATAATATATTTTTATAAGAATAAGTTGGTACTAATTCGTTTATTTGCCAAATCATGATCGTAAATAAGTTTAGCACAAAATTTCAAACGCTCGTAAAAACTAAAATACCGACAAATGAGGAAGTTTCTAGCTTTAAATCTCTCAGATTTTGTATTAATAATGCTAATAAATGTTAAAATACCAAAAAATGTTTGCATTTCAACGTTTATGAGCAGGATAATTTTTTGTGCTCAGTCGAGTTGCAGCGTCTCAGTTCGACGCGGTTACTACAGTAGATATTCATTAGATTTATAGAATTGCCCCTTTCTTTTCAGGGCAGACGTATTTACATGTACTAAAGATTGAAGAGGACCTAACGATGACATTAAAAGCCAGAAAGAACTTGGGGAAAGATAGAATAAGGGATGTAAGTTTGACCCGCCATATTCGTCCTGATAAGTGGACATGCTCCTATAAGCGTACTTTGACCTCTTTCCACTGTCTCTTCCACATGGTTAATTTAAGCATGCTTTCTTTATTCTTTTTTATCATCTTGCACAATGAACCATGATTTGCCATAATTTCGATTTGCTCATGCTGTTCACTCTGACGTAATACCGACGTTAGTGTTTTTCAACAAATGTCGTCTGACAAATGTAAATTTGATTAAATTTGAAAACACACTTTGAGATGGTAGCCAGATGTCTTAACTAATGGAAAAACACAAAAGGTTTCGGAAATAATCGTTTTATTACACTACCACTCGCAGCGTTTCTTTGCTAACGTAAGTCTTAAATTTTCAAACAGCAATAACAGGCGGATGACGTTCACGCATGTCGCGATACTTTTGTCTTTTATGCAACTCATTGAAAAGTATTTGTTGGCAATTAAAACTGATCCTTAGGATATAAACGGCCAATTACGTCAAAAAGCAATGAAGTGGTGTAGACGAAATGAACGTTGACAGAGGCCTAAGACTTCATGATTTGATTTTGTCTTTCCTTTTACTTTCGAGAACGAACTTCGGTTCGAAAACTTTTTTTCGTTCATTATGGAAGGTATTGGTAGTATGTGACTTTTTTTAATTTGAGATATCTCAGAATTATCGAGACGTCACGGCAATCATAAGACACAGCGTTTCGATTTTCTTAATAAATGCAAGCTAAATGACGGCACTTGTCCATTTCATTTTTCAAATGATGAAAATATTAAATATTCGACATAAATAAGCATTTAAGCAGGTGGTGCGTTTCTAAAGTCCCTCAGTATATAAGACACCAATGGATATGTGTTAACGCTATGGGTACATGAATATGATTACAAATGAGCCGCCGCATGTGATTTCCAACAATGTGGTATGTGCGACCAGCAAAGCCTCAGATCAGCCTGCGCAAACGCGCAGTCTGGTCAGAGCCTTTGCTAGTCGCTTGAATATTCTACGAGTGTTAAACTATTGACGTAACATTACTTGGAGTTGCTAAGCTTAAAAGGAGGCTACACAGGGTCGTCTGAGTCTACATTTGCCAAAATGCCTCATTGTTGGAAATCTCACGCACTGGCTCAAATGTTTGCTTTGGTGTCTCCACCTTTTATCTATTCTCCATAACAAAAACTATAAATATGGACAAAGATGGATGTTGTCAAACAAAGCGTTTGTGGAGTTGTTTATTTGGAGGATCTTAAATGAGTGCTCATGTTTTATGGAATTTATTAAACGAGTTGGGGAAAAGCGATCAAACGCGGGGCTTGCCGAAACTTTAATCACTTTTTCGCAACGAGTTTAATAAATTCAATAATACAGGAGCACGAATGTTAGATTCTATTTATCATATTACATTAAAACTATTTTGAAATCTCATTTTTGCCGTTAGTTGGTTAGGGTTTTGCCATATGCGTGACGTTAAAAGCTTCATTTCATAACGTTACGCGAAAATCTGTAAACCACTTGCGGCTTATCTATCTTAATGCATGGCAAAATTATTTCACTCCAAGACGCGACGTCATTTGATAAAGTAGTTTTTTTTTGGTATGTGGTTTTAAACATGTATCTCATACTCATTCCAGGTCATAAAATTACAATCATGAAACAATGTTCTTAACAAATTAAATATTTCCTCAAAATAGTATGTTTGTTTGATAATGTATTGTTAGTGATATAACAAAATTTGTCCAACTATGTTAAGACTAAGGCACTATGTATCAAAAGCACACATTTCAACAACACATGAATGTCATAAAGCCACATTGATTTTATTATCAAATGCTTCGGTATGTTTTTCTTGCACACCGGATACGGATATCTGCGATTTTACCCTGCGATTGAAAATCTTATCTAACCCATGCTATCTTACCCAGGCTGTCACGTGAGGGCTACATACATTGGCTGTATTGAAACTCACGCACATTGTCGTCAAGTGACGTCATTGTTATGTTAAAGTGCATGGCGACATCATGTGAAATTGTATAGGGAGCGCAGTGGCTCAGTGGTTGAGTGCTTGACTCGAGACTGAGGGGGCGCGGGTTCGAGCCTCACCGGGGTCACTACGTTGTGGTCCTTGAGCAAGACACATTTATCCTAGCTTAGTACTGGTTCAAGCCAGGAAGACCCGTCCCTGTTTAACTGAGAGATTGTTGATGGGACGTAAAGAATCAAATCAAACAAACGAAAAATGTGAAATTGTATCTTAGCGTATCCAGGGACTTCTGGAAGCTTTTTTAAAATAAGAATAACAACGTTGGTGAGCTAGAAAAAGAAGCCATTATTCGTGTGAGAGTAGGATAGAAAAAATTCGTCCCTCGGGATCACCGTTTGTCATCACTCGGCAAGCCTCGTGATGCCAAACGGCGATCCTCGGGACAGATTTTCTATCCTACCCTCACACTCATGATAGATTCTTATAATATGGCCTCTCTAACAGTGTTTGACCCTTAATATTTTTGCTGACACGCATCATAAAATTGACAGTAATAACTTGTCAAAAAAATCAGAAACTCAGTTAAATAATTAGATTAAATATTTAATAGGTATGGAAATGATAAAAGAATCTAAAGATTTTGATAATTATTTTTGAACGTAATTGTCCAAATATTTTAGAATGACTAACGTCATTACGTAGTAGTAATGCCATTATGAGCTTTTTGTTTTGAGGCTATTTAGCTGTTATATAAGAACCAAACTTCAAGGTCCTGTGGTATGACCAAACCTATATTTTGATTAACAAAATCAAAGCTTCAGGCAAAGATGTTTGAAATGATGATATTGTAAGAATCCAATGTTAGGTATTTGTTATTTATCCTGTCATAATATTTTGGATAACTGACCTTTAGTAACAGGTGAAGGATAAAATAAAAACAAACAGTGGCCTACGCGTACTGAAAAACAGACTGGCGGAAATATAAGAAACTCATGAACGGATCCAGAGGGGGAGGGAGAGGCAGGGGTCTGAAAAGTCACCAAAAATATAGGTTTTTTAGCAAGCTACCAAGCCAGCATTCAATGTTGGGCCATCATCGGCACGCTAGCAAAAGCAAAACTCCATTTAAATAGCGTTTCGCTGGCGGGCATATGATTGCCGTTCCTCTCTCCTTTCATCAACTAAATAAGAAAATGAAAAAAAAAAAAAATATTAAAAAACAGTTGTCAGAGTTTGACCCCTATGACAAAACGTTCTGGATCGGGGAATGAAACACTAATGGTCTATACTATTAATTTTATGTGGTTCCCTTTTATTATACCAACGAATTTGAAAAAAAAGTGGGAGCATATTGGTTTCGGCTTGTCCATCCGTGCATGCGTCCGTTCAAAAATGTTAGGGTGTTGAAATTTTATGTTGTTGATTCCTCATCAAACATTTCATATTTGCTGGTGTGCAACAAGGGTCAATCTTAGGACCTTTGCTTTTTCTATTACATATAAATGATATTGAGAAAAATTTAGGGTCTAACATAAGACTTTTTGCGGACGATACAAGTATTTTTTATAATTGTTGAAAATCCTATCTCAGCTGCACAACTTCTAAACTCTGCTCTTGAAAAAATCGCCAAATGGGCAATAGATCGGTTAGTTACATTTAATACTATCAAAACAGAAGCACCTATACTCCTAGGGCGTTGCCAAATTGTTTAGTGGAATATCGCGATTGACAAAAGTGCAGACTAGCCTGTGCATCCGCTCAGCGTAGTCAGCACCAGTCTCATCCGCGTTCTGGATGTTATAAATGCTAAACAAATTGAGACGTAATTACTTTATACCTTCTAGCTTTTGTTGCACGGTTGCTAAGTAAATTGTGCAGATGAATTTGAGTGTGGCCTTGTCGCTAGCCTAGAAGATAGTGGGCTTACATGTTCACCACCAAGAAGCTGACCAGCACACGAGAGTGTCGTATTTATCGCATACCAAGCCAGCATTCAGTGTTGGGCCATCATCGGTGTTTCGTTGACGGACCGATGATGGACTGCTTTTAGTTATGCCCTCGACTTTGAAAAAGTTGAAGGGACATACTGCTTTGGGCTTGTCCATCCTTACGCGCGCCAGTCCTTAAAAACTTAATTCAAGTTAGGGATTTTTAAATTTTATAAAAGGGTTCCTCGTCAAATAATAACTGACCAGTATTTTGCTAAGTCTGAATTATCTCCCTTTGTGGAGGTATGCCCATTTAAAGGGTCATAATTTTTTCAATCAAGATATCTCAAAAAAAATTAAAGCTAGAAGTTTTAAACTTAGTCAGCTGATAGAAGATAATGACAAGATTATCTGGTGAAAATAAAAAAAAAATCATTTTATATTTTTTCGAGTTACTGCCCTTTGAAATTTAGGGCATTGAAAACTTGTATTAAATATAAGTAATTTTGTAATCAAGATATTTCGAATACTATTACAGCTAGGAGTTTCAAACTTTGTCAGCTGATCAAAGATGATAAGTGGATTACCTGGTGGAACCTAGATTTTTTTTGGTATTGCCCTTTGCAAATTTCGCTGTGGAAAACTTGTATTGAAGGTATCTTAAAAACGATTATAGCTATCAGCTTTAAACTTAGTTACTTGATAGAGAATCTGTATTTTGTTTTTTTACTTTTTTGGAGTTATTGCCCTTTGGAAATTTAGCCATTAAAGGGAAAACCTCAAAGGGATATCTATTAAAAATAAAGAAGCTTTGGTCAGCTGATTCAGAATGATGAGTAGCATAGCCAGGAGCGCCATCCTCATGGGCAAGCAAATGGTTGGGCAACAGAGTTTTATTAACAAAATTTCTAGTTGTTACGTGAGAATGCGTAAGTAACTATAATTGGGCCGCAACGCGAGAAAACCTGTCTTCGGGGGTTTCGAACAGACTAGCATGCGCTTCCGCGCAGTCTGATCAGCGCCTTTGTTATTCGCTTTTTGGAAAGTATCATATCTAGAGTTAAACGTTATATAAGGGTTGGATATAACTTGGATATCATGCGATAATCTGCATGCCTAGTTTTAAACCCAATCACGGTTTATAGCTATGGTTTCCTCTTTAATTGCACGACGGTGGGTCAGGCCTCAGACTCTATGACGGCTCTGACGTAAAGCTTTAATCGGTGGGTTGGTGGCATCGGTGATGCTTATCTGTAGCTGGACCCACCGTGGCTCAACTTGAGGTTTTCTTTAGCTCTGACTATCTGTGAGTCATGAGCTCTTTTCTTTGTTTCATCATGGTGTAGTAATTTGATTAGAGTGTTTTTCCATGATGATACATTGCATTAGTTAGATGGCCTCCATGCGAGCTGAACATTTCTTGTACTTCAACAACGGCAGAATCTAGGGCGAAGATTTGGTACCAGTAAAATGTATTTAAGCTCCCGGTGGCTTAGGCTGCTGTCCGTTCTAAGGCGGTGGTTCTGTTGTTGTTGACTTTTTGTTTAGTGTTACTCCCATTGTGGGAGTCTGTACTTGTTCTATGATTTGTTGTACGTTACTTTATGTCCATTCTAGTATTGCAATCATCTTGATGGGGAAGAGAGAGCTGATTGCTTTGCTTAATTTGTCTTCCTGGTGTCTCGTGAGGGTTGAGAGGCTCTTCTTCGCGGTGCCACGGGGTTGTCTGCAGTTTGTGATTGTGGTATTTCCTTATCATACTCATTTACTATTTTTTACTACAAGCGAAATTTCAATTTTCTAGCTAGTCTCTGTAGCTGAACATGCTGGTTTGAATTTCACTTTGTCAGAAGTCCCAAAGACAGGGTTTCTCGCGTTGCGGCCCAATTATAAACGCTCATGCTGTCACATCAAGCAGGGCTAGCGGTCTAGTTTTTTCGACTGAGACCTTAACTACATCCAGAAAGTTGTTATTCGAGCAATGAAGTTTCTGAAAAGTCTTAAGTCTGTACATGAGCAGACTCACCTGTGCATTCGTCACTCGCGTGCTGGCCCAAATAGTTGACGACTTTCACTGAGTTATTTGCGAAAGTGTTCACAGCAATGAGCTCTTGCATAATTGAGCCATGACATGTGATTACCAACAATGTGGCATTTTGACAAGTGTAGACTCGGACGAGCCACTGCAGCCTCCTGTTAAGCTTAGAACTCCAAATGGTGTTCAGTCAGTAGCTTAACAATCATAGAATACTCAAGCGACTAGCAAAGGCTCTGATCAGACTGCGCATATGCGCAGGCTGATCTGAGGCTTTGATTTCCGCACATACCCCATTGTTGGAAATCTCATGCACTGGCACATATCTTATTGCCTTTCTTTCTTTGCAGATCAAAGTTTGTCGAGGATACGTCTTAGCCACCGTGGAAGAGGACACTACGTCAAGTTTGCGCATTTATAAACGATATACGCCTTCAAACGATGATGTCGAGTTACTACGTACAATACCAGGTACTGTATTATCTTTGCCCGTGAATAGCATTAAAAGACATATTTGCTGAACTACATGTAAGGCATAATTTAAGTGCTTTTGCTATTTCGCGAGTGCTCTATTTTCACGAATTTTTTTCCAACGATGCATTATCAGACGTCAAATTTGAACCCACCTGGGAAGTAAATTACCCTTTCGTTGCAAACTTTATTCGCATATATTTCTCTTTTTAAGTAAACGAAAATTCTATCTATCTATCTATCTATCTATCTATCTATCTATCTATCTATCTATCTATCTATCTATCTATCTATCTATCTATCTATCTATCTATCTATCTATCTATCTATCTATCTATCTATCTATCTATCTACACAAAACCATCCCATCCACCCACCCCACCCATCTAATCTTATTAGATTCACATGAACAGTCAGATAATTTAAATAGACAGTTTGCGATATGACCTTATGCACGTAGGATTTATCTTTACCTAAGGGTACGCGCCTGGTGTTGGAAGATTAAAATTCGATTTCATGCTGCAATTAAACTCAACTCAACTTTCTTTTCTTAGAATACATAAAGCATTCAATGAGAAAGAACATTAAATGTAAACAAAATGGCATTGCTAAGCACATACAGTTTAATGGTTTATTACAATATTGATAGAAATAGGAGAACGAGAGGGAAAAGCAGGATGCAGTATAACAGTGTGCAAGTTTGTAGCAAAAACGGTACATTCGACCAATATTTACTTGGTTATTGGCATTATCAGTATCTTCCTACATGAAGAAATTCTATACTAAAGGTGTATATCATATTTATGGACTGGCATAAAAAAGGTAGATTACGCATAAAGTGATTCCTTGACTAAAACACCGTTATTTTCTGATGACACAATTGCATCATATTATAAATGAAGTGATACTGACACTAGTCTTGCTCTTCTTTGTTTGTTTTCCTCAGAATTCGCCGCAATGGATATCCAGACTGTCAATGACTTTAGAGCTCCAGAATGATATATTGGTAACATTGACACAGTTATAATTGCATAAGATGTTTTTGTTCTTTTTTTGTTTAAACCAAAAGTTATATCCTTCTACAAAACTTTGTAAGGACATTATTTAGAAGAATATTTTTCGCATGTGTTAATCGATCTACAGTGTATATACTTTCTCCTACAATGTAAAAAAAAATAAAATTTTATATTACATGTTTGGCGGAGAAATCCATGCTTTATCAAACAAATAAAAGCGGCAATTTTGTTTTTGTCTAGAAAGATTTATTTCCTCAAGGGAAATAAATCGTTTAAGCCAAAACTCCTTTTTCCTAACCACAAGTGATCCAAGGCATCGATGAGATGAAACACATGTCATATTCATATTCGTTTTATTATTTACAATTTTACAAACATAAAGCTTCTCTGCACTTTTGACGTCACAAAAAACAAATGGCGTCATTTACACATGCGATGACGCTGCACAACGTTTCTGTCTATCAACACTGAAGCTGTAGGATCAAGGTACAAAAGCGAAAAATTCTAGAAAAACACAATGAATTTAGTACCAAAATATTTGTTAGTATCTAACTAAGAAAATGACTACCCAAGCTTTATGTTTTCGTTCAATAATAAAAAAGTTACAGACGTTTGAAATTCTGAAATAAACTTGATGAAGAAGATTTCTAAAATGTCGGACTTTTCATTTTTTCAGCAGGGAACAGCTGATGTATTACTCCTCATGGCTCGAGTGTATGTAAGGAGCATTATGCATACTACTATGTACCAAAAAGCTCCATTTTGTTTGCCGGAAATGGCGCAGTGAAAATTAGTTTTGTAGCATGTGGTTTCAGCCCTGTTAAAGTCTATTATTCTGATTATCCAAAAAGTTTTATCAGCAGGATAAATGAAGTTTATTTTTCCCCCATAAAATATGGCTATAGCATCTTTTTTACGACGTATATTGAGGAATGTTGCAACCGTTTGTTTTGCTGCAATCAAACTTGTTATTGTGCTGGCATAGTTTCTGTGACGTCAACGTCACGTTATCAAAGTCCATGAAAAATAGACCCTCTATGTACGGCAGAGGTTGATTCCACGGAAGATTGGATCTGCGTGCAGATTGGATCTCACTATTTTTGCTACATCGCATACCGTAGTATTTTCTTGATTTGAGCAAGCAGTTCAAGCAGAATACATGTAATATACAGTTTATTGAATCATTCTATTTAAAATTTGGGATTTATAAATCTCGGCAGGTGAAAAATCATTTAAAGAGACTTGTGCTTGTGCACTCGTTTCTTTATCAGATTTTTCATCCCCCTCGGTTTATATATCCGATGTTTTAACTAGAATGATTAATAAACTCTATAGATTTACATGTTTGTCAGAGAAATGACATGATTTTTCAAAACAAATAAAGCGTTATTTTTGTTTTTGTCTAGAAAGTTTTATTAATTCTGGGGAAAATTAATCTCTTTAGCCGGAACTCCTTTTTCCTAACCACAAGTGATCCAAAGCATTGATGATATGAAACACATGTCATATTCATTTTATTATTTACAATTTTACAAACACAAAGCTTCTCTGCACTTTTGACGTCACAAAAATTAACAAATGACGTCATTTACACATGCGATGACGTTGCATACCGTTTCTGTCTTCGAACACTGAAACTGGAGGATGGAGATACAAAAACGAAAAATTCTAGAAAACACAATAAATTTAGCATCAAAATGTTTGTTACGATCTAACTTAGAAAATGACTACCCACACTTTATGTTTTCGTTCACTAATAAAAAAGTTACAGATGTTTGAATTTCTGAGGTGGACTCGATGAAGAAGATTTCCAAAATTGCAGACTTCCATTTTTTTCAGCAGGAAGCAGCTGATGTATCACTATTTGGATTAGAATTAGTCATACCATGATCCTGCTAGTTTTGCCACATCGCATACCGTAGTACTTTCTTGATTTGAGCAAGCAGTTCAAGCAGAATACATGTAATATACAGTTTATTGAATCATTCTATTTAAAATATGGGATTTATAAACCTTGAGAGGTGAAAAATCATATAAAGAAACTCGTGCTTGCGCACTCGTTTCTTTATTGGATTTTTCACCTCCCTCGGTTTATAAATCTCATATTTTAGATAGAATGATTAATAAACTCTTTTTATCACATGACGTCGCGTCTGGGAGTGATATAACGCCATGCAATAAAATCGATAAACCACTAATGGTTCGGAGATTTAGTAACAGTACGGAATGACGTCCATTTTAACGTTCCGTAAAAGATGGCAAAATCTTGCGTTTTCAAGCCAAAAATGCGATTTTAAGAAATTTTAATGTCATGTGATAAATAGAATCTAACATTCGTCAGCCTGCTCTTGTATTATTGAATTAATTAAAGTCTTTGCAAAAAAGAGATAAAATGCTTGGCAAGCCTCGCATTTTATCCCTTTTCTTCAACTCGTTTAATAAATTCAATAAAACGTGAGCCCTCCTGTAAGAACCTCTATATAATTTTTGTTGTTAATGTTCATGAGCTGATATATGATGCGTTCGAAATGAATTGAAATGAAATGCCGGTCACAAACATAAAGTGAGGACACAACAATATTTAATAAACCAAAAAAAAATATTTAAAAACATTGCAGCATTACATGCTTATTACATAAAAAAAACATAAAAAATAATTTCTGGGTGTTGATCTGGTCTTGGTTATCACATAAATGAGACTTTCTGGTAATTTGCTGATCTTTTAATTACAGTCCGCAAAACAAATCTCCATGATATAAATGAGTAAACAACATAACTTCTGAATTCACTTCTGCATATAATAGATCTATTGTAATTACTGCATTTCCTCTCGGTTTCCTCAAGTTCCGTAATTAACGACTGGTGTGAGCTATCAATCTCTTAACTTCACATAGCAGCATAGTGATCCGGTAACCATTTAAAACGTACAGTAGACATTATCACCATGACTAATCATACCACTGCTCAATACAGGCAAGATGTACTAGAAATCGCGAAGATATACTAGAAGCCAGCAGGATGTACTAGAAGCTCGCAGGCGGAACCTGAGATTAAGTATCATGTTCTGAATACCTCGATACTATACACCACATTTTATCACTCTTTACGTATTACGATATATATTACAAATTGAATGCACATGCCCAATGTCATATGATATAAGACAGTAAACCTAAAAGCTGCCAAAATGCCACTATGTTTACGCTAGATTTCTCCACAAACTCTAGGTAACCAACAGTACTGCAGAATACCATTATTAAGCCTTCAACATGACTCCTTGCTACTGAAGCCATTTCGCTATTAGTATAATCAAGAAAACAGACTTGTAAATAGAGAATACTAGGTGAGTGTCTTTTGATATCACGTTTACCAGGCAAGGTTTTGAGAAGGCTTGTTGACATCTCGAGGCTGGTATTCTATCTATCAGTATACCCACTGGTTCACTCATCAAATTAGCGATTATGACGCAATTTTCGATTTTTGTGTTGATTCAGCGTCATAAGCGACGTCATTCAAAGAAGTGCAACGTCATCATGACCTGATAAAGGTACTTGCTGTGAGATAGACAACGTTTATCAGGCAACGCGCATCAATGCAGTTGATATGAGAGTTAACAGATAAATATTTATAAGTTAAACATTACAGTGTATGCATGCGTGAATTAGTGGGATAGTATCAATAACATTACTGTGTTGATGCAGTGATGCAATATGCTTAAGATACAAACATGACATACTGACTATAAACGCATGAATGTTGACAGAAATAGTAAGTGTAGTGGCCTTACTAATGTTGAACAGTATACATCTCTACTTATATACTCAGACCAGACGACAATAATGTGCTTTCCCTTTCAATATACGTACATGCTAGCAACCGTGATTATGTAAACCTGGCACATACAAATGTACTCATAAATGATGTATTTTGTAAGTCCATGTGTTTAATTGATATGAACAGTAAGCATTAGCACCTTATCTTTCCTAAGCAGTATACATCTGCACCTAATGTATTACAATCAATATACAAATACATTTATCTGTAATCGCTAATCTCTAACTGCTTTATTAATATGAGCAATGTACATGTGCCTAACTTTTCATGAACAGTTTAACTATATATTATCTGTAACCGCATGTATCTTAATTACTAACATAACTTCACATATAATATAAATAGATTCATTTTGATGTGTCAATACCACGAACCTCTCTGCAACCAAATGCACTAAGTGTGTGCAATAATGCTAGTCAATACCTACAAGAACGAGCAAGTGCTTTCTCCTAATACATCAGCACAGTGCCGACAATGTCTGTAATGCAACTGCTATACCATAACAGTGATGCCCACAAGACAAGCGGGTGACCAACAGGCGCACAAACAGACAACACCTAAGTGTGAATGTTTAACACCAGCGGACGACCTAAGCAGACGACACTCGGTTATGACAGCATAAGATCACTAGCAGACCATAACAATGGTCCACCATCTAGCACTGCGCGCTATTTCATAAGAATCATTGGTAGCAGGCGACAATTAAATGCATCGCGCAAATGTTATCAGCAGACGACCTAAGCAGACAGCATTTTAGTAACGTCATGAAAAATTACCCACAGTTTACTTCAATCGCAACACGCTAATTGAAACATACTTTTCACAATTACAATTCAAATGAGAGGTGTTAGTGTCGTTGATAGGCATCGATACCATATGGCGGCTAAGTTTGGTGTGTTTGTTGATGGGTATCAAAGCAAGCTCCCTACGTTATACTGGTTACCTAAACTTCATAAACGACCCTATAAGTCCCCTTTTTATTGCTAATTCTAGTTCATGTACTACTACCAAGTCGTCTATACCTTTGACGTCTTGCCTCACTGCGATTAAGAACCATGTTATAAAATATTGTACAACAGTTTATGAAAGGAATGGTAAAAAAGTATTTTGGTCTATTAAAAATTCAGATGAGATTCTAAAAAAAAATCTAAAGTTCTTCTTGCATCTAGTTTGTCTACATATGATTTCTCTACTCTGTATACCACGTTGCCTCATAATCTAATCCACCAGAGATTCGAGCGGCACTGTGTTGTGTCCTTGAGTAAGAAACATTTATCCTTGCTCAGTACAGGTTCAACCCTGGAAGACCCGTCCCGACATAACTGAAAAAATGTTGGCTGGGACATAAAGAATCAAATCAAACAAACATATAAAAACTCTGCCTCCAAATATATAGATGACTTACTTAATATTGATAATACTTATTTTGAACAAATGGTAGGTTAGATATATCCCTCCGAACTTCAGTTAAATAAGGCAAATTCTTCTGATACTGAAGTTCCATTTTTAGACTTGGACTTGTCCATATAACGAATTTCATCTTGGATTTATGCTAAACGTGATGATTTTAATTTTGAAATAGTAAATTTTCCATTTCTTGGTGAAGATGTTCCTAGCTCCCCTTCCTATGGTGTATTTATTTCGCAGCTCATTCCTTTTGCGAGAGTGTATTCTTATGTTATTGACTACAACAACAGAAACCTATTTTGACTGCTAAGTTATTAAAACAAGGTTATAGATATCATAAACTCGAAAAGCATTTTCTAAATTCCACCACAGACACTCAGAGTTAATTGTTAAATACAACATTTGTTTAAAACCTCTCCTGCAACAGGGCATATCGGAACCTATATTGTATGGTGATTTAGTTTATAAATTCAAAAGTATTGTTGGAAAACCTTATTTCAGTGATCAATTCAAAAAGAATATCAAACGTTACAAAAATTTGGATATAATTTGGATATCGTGCGACAGTCTACATGCCTGGTTGTTAACCTAATCACGGGTTATAGCTATGGTTTCATCTTTAATTGCATGCTGGTTGGTCAGGCCTCAGACTCAATGTGTGCTCTGACGTAAAGCTTTCATCAATGGGTTGGTTCTTTTTGCTTGGCTGTAGCTGGGCCAACTGTGGCGGAATTTGAGGTTTTCTTTAGCTCTGACTATCTGTGATTTGTGAGCCCTTTTCTCTGTTTTGTTCTCTAATTTGATTATATTGTTTCTCTATGATGATACGTTGCCATAGTTAGGAATCCTCCATGCGAGCTAAATAATTTTTGTGCTTCATTGATTCTTGATTCATCATTTTAAGGAAAGTAACTATAAAATGTGGGATGTTAACTGGAACTTATATGCTCCAAAGTACTAGCCATAAATTCAGTGCGGCAAATGTCTGTGCTACATGCGAATGCTGTGGACTATAAGATGAAGATCGAGCGCATATGGTACTTGAATGCACTGCTTTCATTAAACCAAAAAATCCTCATATACTCACAATTTAAGAACAAAGTTATTAAATGCATTGGTGCCCAGCATTGGGAAGAGTTCATTAACAATACAGATAGCTTAGTGAAACTTATACTAGATTGCTCACGCTGTTCTATCATACAAGAGAATCCCGCATGTCGTGCAATACTGAATACACGTGCAGATTTAATCTACAGACTTCACGTCACAAGAATAAACAAGCTGTCGATGGAGTGATTTGATCAGATCTGAAGGTCTTAGCCAGTTTTTATAGACAAGACTGTATATAGTGCATTTGGATTCTATAGATATGCCATTTTCTTTTAACTTTTAAAATTGTTATGTGCTCAAGAAGACAGAAGTTAAAAGAATCTTGATTCCTGGTGTTCTATTACTGGAAGTTTATATGAAACAACGAACAACGAACGAACGCTTCAACAACAGCAGAATCTAGGGCGAAGATTTTGTACCAGAAAAATGCATTTAAGCCATCCAGTGGCTTTGGCTGCTGTCCGTTCTAAGGTGGCGGTTCTGTTGTTGTTGATTCGTTGTTGATTTCTACTCCAATTGTGGGATTCAGTAATTGTTCTATGTTTTGTTGTGCATTATTGTGTGTCCATTCTAGTTTTGCAAACATCTTAATGGGGAAGAGAGAGCTGGTTTCCTCTTTAATTGCACGCTGGTGGGTCGGACTTCAGACTCTATGGTGGTTCCGACTTAAAGACTCATCTATTGGTGAGATGGTAGGGGCCTGATGCTTTGTCTGTTTGTCGGGCCCATCGGGGTTTACCTGTTGGATTTCTTTTGCTCCGGTATTCAGTTTTATTTACTGTTGAGTCCTTATCTTTGCTTTATCTCCTTGTTATATTTAGATTTATATGTTTTAGGAGATGATGCATTGATAAGTTAGGGGTCTTTCATGCAAACCAAATATCTATGTGTCTTGATCCACATCTGAAATAAGGGTGAGGTTGGCGCGCCGTTTAACCGGTTTAAGCCCTCCAGTAAAATATTTTACTGACCGTTCCAAGGCGGTACTTCTTTTGTGGATCTTTTATGTTTTTGTTCTGTCTTATGTTTGCTATATCTTTGTGCGCGTCTGTTTATATGTGCTTTGTGGTCACCTGCTGGGAAAGGGCTGACCTCTTGGCTCTCGTTTGTGGTGTCTAACTGTGAGTTTGTAACTTTCCCATTGGTATCCTGGGTCGGGTGTGGTACTTGATTGTATCGACTCCTGATCTTTGCACCCTTACTTACATTGCTTTGCTTTGTATGTCTTCCTGGTGTCTTTTGATTGTTGTGTGACACTTCCTTACGATGCCACGGGTTTGTCTGCAGTTTGTGATCGCGGTATTTCCTGTTACTCACTTATCATTTTTGGCAAAAACAGATTTTTAAAACAAAATAAAAATATATTTACCATGACAAAATCCCCTGTCGAGTGAAGCTGTTCATAACAAAAGAGCGACCTGCTCAAATGCGACACACAAACAACGCTGATATGACTGCCAGCCATCAAACCGACCAATGTATTATATTTGAATGAGTTCCCTGCAAGTACTGCACTAGAAGGAAGGAAACCACAAGGGTGGATTTTATTAGATATTACAATAGTTGTGGCTAGAACAGTCAACTCAGAAATTAATTTCCCATGAACCAAGGGTTAAACATACCAATATGGAAGCACACAATATGCACAGGTAAAATAAGGGAAATATTTAATAATGAAACTTGCCCACCCAATCAGATGGGCGCAAAATATTCAAACAACATACCTCTTCACATAAACAAGCAAGTCCAACGCAATAATACATCTTGTTTGGAATCTTAATATACCCTCCAAGATATCAATGTAAACTCTAAAACGTACAGTCCTGGTTAAGCCATGGCTTTGATAAAAGAGACTTGACAATATGTATGTTGCATGTTAGAAATGCAAGTTGATAAATTGCGATAGGGTATTTATATTAATACTTTGGAGCAGTGCACGTATTATCACTATTATTTCCAATTCACATGTAATGGCAGATAGTATATGTAATTGATATTTTTCTAGTTGAATATCACTAGAGTTTAAGATAATCCAAAGCAAATACTACATTTTTCTCCTCCATTTTAAGAGAAATACTATTTTGTGAATATATATAGTGTTGTTAGTTCTATCAACCTATAAGGGTTTGATTAATTAAGTCAATAGTCACTATATTTTGTATCGTCTATGTCTAGAACCTCTTGTGCTTTCTTTCACCATTACTTCTGTGACTTGTCCGATTGCTTAAAGTCCTCTTTTATTCATTTTTTCACTTTTATTTTATTATTATGAACAGGACCCTCAATCCTTTCTGTATTTCCGATGTTACTTTTCTTTAATTTAAAATATGTACTTTTCATATCTGTGCTGCATGACAGACCCCTTAACTGTTCCTACATCTAACCCAACATCTTCTATTCGCTGCTGCACCAAACCCTGCTGTATTAAATTCTTTGCAGAATCAAGATTTTTCTGAAGTCTACTGATTTCGTCTTGCAATTCCTTTTTCTGTCGAAAATCTTCATTCTCTTGAGGCAGTGACTGTTTGACTGTCTTTATTATTACATATGCTATTGAACTATCATTTAAACTCTGAACTATCATTTAAACTCTGGCTGCTATGGCGTGTCACATCTGCTTTGTTGACACTCTTTCCTCGTCAAACGAGTATACCAATGTGACTGTCTCATCGTTGTTTCATCTGTTGGTTCGATTCAATTTCGTTTCTCCCTGCATACATATGTGAAGTGGCTATATTTTTTGCATATTTCACATTGCATTCCTTAAGCAGGACGATTTCTGCCCCTAGGATGCACTCCTGTCAGACTGCAATACGAACAGGGCTGTGTTCTATGTAGTTTTGACTCTGTGTCCATTCTCTTCTTTGGTCTTCAACATTAGATATTTTTTGCTCCATTGGTCCATTTTCATGTCATCGATTTGCACTGATATATTTTCAATTCGCTAAGTTTGAGGCAGAAACTAATGTCCACCCTTCATATATACATTTCTGTATAAGGTATTACTTGGCTTTTCGCTTACTGTAAAGGCGGCGCCTCATGAATGCGTAATTAGGACTAGTCAACCTTAGGCATAGGTAAAAGCTGAAAAGAAGGCGTGGTTTTATTCAAAAGTAACTGTATTATTTGTCTACATTGACCTGAGACATATGAATATTCAATGACCTTTCTTCTAATCTTCGGGAATCTTCGCAAAAAAAGCGCTTTAGATTGTGGTTCAATTACTTATCTGAATGAAACAATCACAATTCCTTAATAGCCTAATGGATAACAGGCCGTCCTTTGCACTCAGAAGATGTGGGTTCGAGTCCAGTAGCATTTCAGTCTTTTTCTTTTTCTCTTTTTTTTTCAAGTTGCTAATTCGTTCGTCTTTTTTCTTGATTTTGTGCACCCATGAATATATTTATTTGAATTGGCATACGCTTATTTATAAAAAAATACACGTAGCAGCGTGAATAATTTCAATACGCCTTCATATAAATAACTCTTTGCACGCTAGATAATATTTCATCTGCTGACTATTTTTCAAAATTAACTTTTTCAAACCCTCTTTCCGGAACACTATCAGAGAGTCAAACGGTCTGTATCCAGGTCAGGATCGACGTTCTGCCGGTTCTGATCTGCGTCCAACTGTTTGCAAAGGTTATCAGCAGACAACAAAAGTCGCCACTGACAAGGAAAGAGTGGTGAAATTTAGGGAAATGATGAATGCAAAATCGGCTAAATACAAAAGAAAGATATAAAGCTCACCACGAGATGACATTAAATATAAGACCAATGATCTTAACTTAAAAAAAAGGATGCAGTTTGACAATTATATAAAAAAAAAAGTTTTTTTCCAAGTTTCGGAGAACTTCATGAAAACGCACGAATATCACGAAGATTTTGGCGAAAATTAATCAGTCTAAAGTTAATGTTGGCAGACTATATCATCTTGTGCCACCACCTTAGTCATTATTTAGTCCTTAAAACGCCAGCAAAATAACTGCATCTGAGAATGTATATTTAACATAAGCAGGGGGACAAACATTGTGGATCCAGATCAGACTGCTCCTACAGGAGCAGTCTGATCTGGGTTCACACTGTTTGTCTATGAGGTTTCAAAAAGTTTAGTGGACGACAAAAACATACATTTTGTGATTATGCGCTTTAAGGGTTAATAAATGAGAGTTCAGTGTGTATATGGTTAGGATTTTCATGAAATGCACGCACGTTTGCGCGGCTCAAATAGCTTATTAACTATGTACCAAATTATAAATAAAACCTGATTTCCCTTCCTTCGCAGATGAAATAGCCAAACCACACCCAGATATGAATATTAAAGTTGCCGCCTTTACAGTAAACGAAAAGCCAAGTAATATTGGTTCTCAATTGATGAATAAGATGCTCTAGTATTCCATCATCATTACTGCTGCCAAAATCACACCCATGGGCTTTCTCCCTCAATCGTGTGGCAAATGCTACGATGGCTTCTCCTGCTTCAGATCTGCTTTTCAGATACATATATCGGCCGTACTGCTTAATAATTTTAGGCACAATGTAATCATTCAGTTTTTTCTTTACTTTCTGATAACCATCCAAGTTTCCACCAGTATCGTTGTCTGGTAACGTTTTCTCTAATCTCGCTATCTCAGTCCCACCATATACGAGGGGCGTTCAATATGTAATGAAAACAGCCCAGTATTTCTCAAAGTTTTATTTTTACACACTTCATTATTACTTTCAATAAAAGGTCTGTTTCTTGGCTAAATAAATATTAAATTGCAGTTGTCCAGCTTTTTATCTAATTTACATAAGCCGCTTTCAAGTTAGGGTACTGGAATACACTGCGATATGAAATAAAACAATGTTTTCAAAAGCAGATAACTACATGAACGAGGGATGTTTTCAGTCTGCTTCTTCGTGTGGTAAATATCCATATATTGGTGATTTATAACTGCAAAAATCTTTGATAATGCTTTATATTCTATGAAATACTGAGGCTGCCAGTTTGGTTAAAATCCTCCTTGATGCTACATTCTCTGGCATTCCAATGACAGAGTCGTTTTTGCGTGAACGATTACATAGCAAAAATGTTTACGAAAATCATTTGTTACATTTCTTCTGGTCACTTTGATGTTCATTTGATAGTAATACAGCCGATTTTGAAATGTCCATACCTTATCTCACCCATAAAGTACCCGCAAATACATCATTTAAAATAAGAAAATCACTTAAAAGAATGCCATCTCTGGCTTCCACTGAAATGGATCAGACAAAATGCCACGTTTCATCGATGTTTGCATTTGGATGCATTATTTGGACATTGTTACACGTATTTACCTGTACATAATCTGGCTGGCTAACTTCAGATGGTAAAATTATAGGAAACGAAAATGGTATACCACTCAGATGAGATAGCCCTAGATATTGGTTTCAGTTTGACTGGTCTGTGTATTGAAACTTCGATACAATCAAAATTGTCCTTTTCTGTTACAAAGCCATATTTATGATTTTCAAGAACCGTGCGATACAGTGTTTTGTCCATTGCTTTAAACGACCTCAACGTAAGAGGGGGTAACGTAATAAAACCGTTTGGATGAGAAATCGGTACCGGTCAAACGTTAGTATCGTTATAGCAGATAAAGGGGAAATGAGTCAGAAAACTATGGATATGTCATTCACGCACGTTAAATGTATCTTTTGGAAAATACAGCATACCTTTGTTAAAATGAGTCTTTACAATTCGGAGGAAAATATATGCAGTATATATTAGTGTGCTTTTAAAAAGTCTGTAACTTATTAAATTTGGAAAGATAAAATAATGTTTCATGCACCATTATAACGGTAACGCTTTGATATTTCGTATGGCATATGGCATAAAATTCTGTCGCGTTTATGGATGGAGCTATGAATGGGTTTTCATTACATATTGAACCCCCTCGTATTATTAAAGCATCTTTTCTATGAAATACTGGGGTTGCCATTTTGGTATAATTCCTCCTTGATGCTACATTCTCTGGCATTCCAATGACAGAGTCGTTTTTGCGTGAACGATTACATAGCAAAAATGTTTACGAAAATCATTTGTTACATTTCTTCTGGTCACTTTGATGTTCATTTGATAGTAATACAGCCGATTTTGAAATGTCCATACCTAATCTCACCCATAAAATACCCGCAAATACATCATTTAAAATAAGAAAATCACTTAAAAGAATGCCATCTCTGGCTTCCACTGAAATGGATCAGACAAAATGCCACGTTTCATCGATGTTTGCATTCTTATGCATTAATTGGACATTGTTACACGTATTTTCATGTTCAGTTGTGCTAAGACTAAAGGTAACACCCTTGTGCACAAGGAGTGCACATGGTTTAAGCTTGGTGTCCACTTTTAGTTCACTAGAGTGAACTACGTAGTTTAAAATTGTTCACTCCATGTGCACTCCATGTCTTACCTATGAGCCAGATTGTTTTAGTGTAACATACATATGGGGTAGTATAGTAAACTTTTATCTAGCATTTTGTTAGAGGTAACAAGAGGAACAATTCTGTGAAATTATTTTGAATTTGACCAGTGGTTCAGGAGGAGAAAGGAAATTGTTTATCTGGAGCTATGGCGGTCCATGTGTTCATTGGAGTAGAACCATTATGCAATTTTGGTAGAGGTAACAAGAGGAACAATTCTGTGAAATTATTTGGAATTTGGATCAGTAGTTCAGGAGGAGACGTCATTTAAAAGATTTTTATCTGGAGCACTGGCGGCATTTTTGTTCAGCGGAGTGAAACCATTTATGCAATTTTGGTAGAGAGCATTATGGGAAACTTTCATGTGAAGTTATTTTAAATTTGAATTAGTGATTCAGGAGGAGATGTCGATTAAAGAAAAAGTTTAAGGACAGATGGACGTACAACGGACGTATACAATAGCTCACGTTGAGCTTTCGGCTAAGGTGAGCTAAATATGGCTGCGAGAGCTAATTTATATTTTATATTAAAGAGGCCTTCCCAGGAGGGAAACATGTTCCATTAACTGTTACCATGGTAAAAATTGGATTTTCCCATGTTCCCAAAAGATCGAAAATTTGCTTTTTTATGTTCCTTGTTCCCCAATATTGCTTTTGTTCCCTGTTCCCCTAAAATTTGGTCTTTGTTTCCCTATTTCCTTGAAAGAAATGCCCCTTTTTCCCTGTTGCCCAAAACCCCTGGTATAGCCTCAATAAAACACATCCTCTTGGAGCAGTGCTGGTTAAAGCTGCATACTCTGTAACTATGAACATTTTTCGAAAACAATTATTTACTTTTTAAATCATTTGTAAAAGTAGAATTAAGCTATGTTTTCACAATAAAAATGTTCAGTACAGCTGAAAACTGCATGGAAAAGTGAATTATCTTATCAAATAGGTGTATTTTTCTCTTGTTGGTAATTATTTGCGTCCCTCCAATAATTATAGACCGTTGAATTATAACATAAATGCAGTTGTTTTGATAGTGATAACTTGTTAAGATTTACGAAAATGGTAAAATGTTTACCTGAATTTGAGTATTTTTACTGTGTTCTTGAAAAATAAAAACATTATTTTTAAAATTAGAAGATCAAAAGTTACAGACTATGCAGCTTTAAAAGGCATGTTCTCACATTTCCCTTGACAGGACTTAAGTTAAGAGTGCGTAACGAAATTTAATTTTCTTATTTCTCAACCAAAACATATATTGTAGGTACTCAAAAGAACCGTCTCAATGAGACGGTTCTTTTGAGCACCTAAAACATATGTTAAAATTGATGGGTAAGAAGATACTAACAATTTTACGCTGAAATTTTTTGTTTATCCAAACCGGTGCCTTGATTTATATTGCAGTGGCTAATGGAATTGGTGACTTTGTTGTTACACGACATTGCCGAAAGGTTCTGATGACCGTTACCGCTGGAAATTATGATGGAGTGGACACAGAGACCTTTATTTTACTCGTAAAATTTTGGCATTTTGATCTGGCGAAGTCACCCTGCACTCAGAAGAAGATAGGTTTTGAAAGATACGATGACAAGTAAGTTATATCCCAGTAAACAACCAAAAGCGAGTCACCATTGGCCAACCAGCGAAACGCCAATTAGTGGCCCGACACTTAATGCTGATGTGATCACATGGACTATATGCCATCTGACTTAATTTTACTAAAATAGACTATAAAAATTTGAGCCAGTGCATGCGACTTCCAACAATGTGGTATGTGCGACCAACAAAGCCTCAGATCAGCCTGCGCATACGCGCAGTCTGATAAGAGCCTTTGCTAGTCGCTTGAGTATTATATGATTGTTAAGCTACTGACTGAACACAATTTGGAGTTTCTTAGCTTAAAATGAGGCTGCAGAGGCTCATCTGAGTCTACAATTGTCAAAATGTCAAATTGTTGGAAATCACATGCACTGGCTTAGTTTATTTTTAGTCTATTTCAGTAACATTAAGCGAGATAATTGGGGCAGCATAAGAGCTAATAATACTTTCCGCATAATACATGTATGCACATGTCCAATCTTTTAGCATGCCTTGGCAGCTACCCGTGGGAACTAGAGGCCAAACGTTTTGCCAGCGCCCTTTTCTAGTTGCTTCCTTTCTTATTGGATTTAAGCTGCGAGTGCTTGGACGAAACTACACGGTTAGCACAGACTCATAGAATTCGCTTCTCACCATAGGAAAAATACTTAAAAGATAAATTGCTGAATCATCCACCACAATACTCAAAATCCGTGTTATGATACGGTCTTAGGTTTTAAGGACATATGCTACTAAATAGTTCCCACGTTGGAATCTTTTTAATACTTTACAGACAGTTTGTTTTGTGCAAGGACTGTCAATTTATGAATATAAAAGATATGCCACCATGCTCGAACTTTCATTATCCCACATGGAAGTGTTTAGCATTTGACAAATTTTCTGAAAATAAATAAGGTTCTAAATATTAAGCTAAAATAGTTATAATCGCCATCCAGCTTCTTGATTTTAATTTTAATTACTGTTTATGATCTCAAGCGTTTTTAGAAAATGTGCACATTTATTTGTTTTTCCAAGCCGTTATAAGATAATGCATGGTATATTTTGGTAATTGCCCAAAATAGGATTTCGATTCTTAGAGCAAATTGTATATTAAAAAAATGACATTGAAAATCTTAAAGTTTTGTTTTTATTTCATGGACTATTATTTTACCTATAAGAAAAAAGAATAAAAAATGGGGGTCACCATACTAATTATCTTTCAGGAGGGCAAAGTTTAACTCCACCCCCACATCTTTCGAGGATAATTAAATATGAAACTTTAAGGAGTAAAAAAATGTATAATTCATATTCATTCTTGGAAGTAATTTAGCATTAAAACGCTAAAAAGGAAGAAGAAAAAAAAACATGTATAAAAGGTGCCCACTCAGGAATCGACCCTGGTCCTCTGTTTCCAAAGTGCGACGCGCTAACCTCTTGGTCACGAGGTCAGATCGTGCGTGGCCCAATAAAACGTACATATTGGGCACAAAATCCTAGTATCGTTCATAAACGTATTCGCATACATGGTTGGAAAAGTTGGAAATTTTATATGATTCCGTCTGATCTATTTATCTGTACAATGTATTTGGTACTGAGACGATTAGTTTTGATAAAGGGTCAATAGATATTTTGGACACATTTTAGTAACTTTATTTTGTCAAAAAATGTGGCTATATCCATCTGACCAAAGAGCATCTGAAAACTTTATCGATCTGAATTCGTAAATGTTCGGAAAGACGGGACCCAGACAACTTTCCCTGTTTCCTGCTGCACAAATGACGCGCATGGGAATTACCGCATATGTCTTAAAGAACTTATTTGGAGGGTAAACATCTCAGTGAGATGGGGATCTTCTCAAATGTCCTTGCTACAAAGGCTCAGTCCCACCCTTAAATATCAAGTATATCAGGCATACCCAAAACATTCTTGAAAATTTAGCATATCCCACAGGAATATTACCATTTGCATCAAAAAGACCTTACAAACATAAAAATGACCCAAAACTAGTCCAGTGCAGTTGTGACTGCCACCCCAGAAGATATTAACAAAATCTGTATACTCCAAAACAAACACATTTTTTCTGACCCTCACCCATAAAGATATCGAAATTCAAAATCTTATGTTCTGTTCAAGTGTGATGGTAGGCACCGCCTGCTCTGCTTAGATTTGACAGACACTAATTTGTATAATTTTACGAAGGTAAAAACTTACCTTGCAAATCAAAGATTGCGTCATACTACGTGTTTGCAACGTCCATGCTATGACGTAGGTTGTTACCCCTGAAATAAAAAAAACCCCAAGCAGGGCATAAAGGATCGGTCAAAACCTGAATTGGTATCCTGGGTCAGGTGTGGTACTTGATTGTATCGATTTCTGATCTTTGCCCTCTTTCTTACTTTGATGTGTGATTTGTACAAAGGTAAAATATACGGCTGTGTCCGGCCGACCGTCATTATTATTGATTTTATTACATGGCGGTATATCACTCCCAGGCGTGGCGTCATTTTTAGCTCACCTGAGCCGAAGGCTCCGAGGTGAGCTATTAGTATACCAGTGACTCCGTCGTCCGTCGTCCGTCGTCTATCCGTCCGTCCGTCAACATTTTCAAACATCTTCTCCTCTGAAACCACTAAGCCAATTGAACTCAAATTTCATATGGAGACTCCTCAGGATGGGGGAACGAAAGTTTGTTCAAATGTTCCTGGTCACATGACCAAGATGGCCGCCATGCCCATATATGGTAAAAACCCTTTAAAAATCTTCTTCTCCGATGACCTTGGGACTTGGTATGTAGCATCGGGGATGTGGGGCCTACCAAGTTTGTTCAAATAATGGTCCTAGGTTGGCCTTGACCTACTTAACGTCAAGGTCAAATTTGCTTCTTAATAGATTTAAATGGGAATTTTTTGAAAAGTTGATTTTTTTGAATACTGTTAAAGCCAAAGTGATTATTCATACTTGATATGTTGAAACTAATGAGACAATGGCTATAAATAAGTTTCAATGGTCATTATTGACCTTTGCCCTTTCAGCCAAGGTCGCTCATATTGTGGTCCCATCAATATATTAAAACTTAGTTTTCTAACAAACCATTGGCCTAATTGGGCTCAAATTTCATGTGAAGACTCCTTATGATAAGTCAATTAAAATTTATACAAAATATATTGGTCACATGACAAAGATGGCCGCCACACCCATATATGGTAAAAACCTTTTAAAATCTTTTTCTCCAGAACCAGAAGGGCCAGTGACCTTGAGACATGGTATGTAGTATTGAGGATGTAGGGCCTACCATGTTTGTTCAAATGATGATCCTAGGGTGACCTTGACCTACTTAACGTCAAGGTCAAGTTTGCTTCCTAATGCATTTGAATGGGAAATATTTTGAAAAGTTGATTTTTTTGAATACTGTGGAAGCCAAAGTCATTATTCTCACTTGATATGATCAATCTAGTGTCTAAAAATAATTTTCAAAGGTCAAGGTTGATCTTTGACCTTTCAACCAAGGTCGCTTTAATTGGAGTCCCATCAACATATTAGAACATAGTTTTCTCAGACATTTCTTAGCCAATTGAAACCAAATTTCATATGACAACTCCTTATGATTGGTTAGCAAAAACTTATACAAATTGTTATGGTCACGTCACTTACATGGCCACCATGCCCATTTATGGTAAAAACTCTTTAAATTTCTTCTCCTCTGGAACCAAAAGGCTATTGGCTTTGGGACTTGGTATGTAGGATTGGAGATGTGGGCCCTACCAGGTTAGCACAAATGATGAATCTAGGTTGACCTTGATCTACTTTATGGCAAGGTCAAATCTGATTCCTAATGCATTATTATGGAGAAAATCTTAAAATGTTCATTTTCTATAACTGAGCCGAATTCATAATAGTTAAACCTACTGAGACAATGGTTAATTAAGTACCAAATGTCAAGCTGACCTGTGACCTTTTATCCAAGGCCACTCATTTGGACTGCCACATACCTATCTAAACATCTTTTTCTCAGCAATCACTGGGCTGTTTGATGGATTATTCATTAGATTTTTTTAGATCACTTGACCAAAATGTATATGGTAAAACAAAATTTGTTCCATATAAGCATCAGTTGACATTGACCTATTTTAACATTATTAAGGAGATCAGGTGAGCGCCTCAGGACCTTCAGGTCCTCTAGTTCATAATGCACTCTAAATGATGATTTATGGAATAATTATGGAATATTTCAGAGCTGAAGAACTTCAGCAAATGGGACTTCTTTACTCTAATCAATCGGTTCCCCTACGTTTCGATTTGGAGCCTACGACCATCATCCTATCAGATGGGGGAAGACGTGCATATGTAGCATTAAAGGTAATTAGTGAATACCTGTTATTTATTGGCATGAGATTTCCAACAATGTGGCATTTTGACATGTGTAGACTCAGACGAGCCTGTGCAGCCTCCTTTTAAGCTTAGAAACTCCAAATGGTGTTCAGTCAGTAGCTTAGCAAACATAGAACACTAAACCGACTAGCAAAGGCTCTGATCAGACTGCGCATATGCGCAGGCTGATCTGAGGCTTTGCTGGTCGCACATACCACATTGTTGGAAATCTCATGTCACGGCTCATATATAGGTGCTCAGTTGAGTGAAAAGCGTATTTTTTGCGAGAGTGTGATAGATATTTAACTTGGCTGAGTCAAGTGGCGCATTGCAATGGTTGTAAAGCCCGAACTCATTGAGCACTGGGCCCCAGGGGGTTTGGGGATCTAGGGAGAATGGCTATTTATTTTCAGGGAGCTGGGGAGCACTGGTAATTATTTTAGGGGAGCTAGGAATCAAGCTCATAATTTTGGGGATATAGGGAGCCTTGCCAAAAAGCAAAAAAATAAAATATGGAAAAGCCTCCATTTTGCTTGATTTTTTCAAATTTCTTCTGCTTCTGGGGGGCTAGCACCCCCGAACCCCCCCCCCCCCCTGGTAAATTCTAAATGTATTTATTTTCATACTAACATACTTATGAACATTGATCTGAGAGAGAAATGTGGTAATTTAGTTTTCTTGTTGATTTTTTCCCCTTAAAATTGTTGATTTTTAGGTTGGTAATAACATACTTTGGGGCGCCCCAGATTGCACCAGATAACACCATTTTTGTCAAAAATTTCGGGGCAGCATGCCCCCGGACCCCCCTAGCAACAGTGTGACTACACAATGTGACGGGGCCACCTGCACACCTACTGTATTATTATCTTTTTAAGTAATTAGCCCTTTTAAAGGAATTTTTGAAAAATGCTAATCAGATATATATACTTACTTGAATTAACTGAAGTTAAACAAGCATATAGCCGCTAATAAGCAATTGTAGAAAAGACTTTTTATAGTTAAATGCTTTCACTAAAGTGTCTAGAAAAATTTAGTTTAAGCTGTTGGTAAAACCAGCCCCTGTTCCCAAAACGAAGAACGAATGGTATGTCTCTAAACCTCCAAGCCTAATCTACCAGGTACAGCAACAACATTTTATTTAAGGATGGCCTCATATAATGCAGTTCATTGAAATTAATTATATGGCATGCATTCCATGGCTTTTATATGTCATGTATTCCATGGCAAAGACCTGTCTTTACATGTATAAGACAAAATATTAAGTGATCATTTAGTCATGCGCTCTTATATAGCTTCATAGTTTTTAAGTATGTGATTTTAATTCTACGGAAAGATAAATACATTTTAGGGAGAATTGGCTTATATTTTTGGGGATTTGGGGAGAAGCTGAACTATTTTTAGGGATTTGGGGAGCAAAGGCAAATACTTTCAGGGAGATGAGGACATTATTTGCAGGGAGACGGGGAGATCAATGCATTATTTTCAGGGATCAAGGGAGCACAGACCCCCCCCCCCCCCTGGGGGCCTCAGCACTATAGGGAAGCCTGGAGGGCAGCTGTCTTTGAACATCCAAAATGCTTTAATTATCCGATTTTTAAATAGAGGATCTTACATGAGTGTTCATGTTTTATTGAGTTTATCAAACGATTCGGAGGAAAGAGATAAAATGCGAGACTTGCTGAACATTTTATCTCTTTTCCGCAACGAGTTTAATGAAATCAATAATACAAAACCACGAATGTTAAATTCTATTTATCATATCACATTAAAATTACTTTGAAATCTCATTTCTGGCGTAAAACGTCATATTTTTGTCATTATATACGCAAAGTTCCTATGAACGTTTCCCAAAAATATACACTTAAGAACTCTTATTAACGAACACTTTTCAAGCTCATTTTTTTCTGCCTTAGGCACTGTAGAGCCACAAAATGTTCCATACACAATATGCTCTCTCAAGGTGCATATTGTGTACCCTGCATACACAATATGCTCCCCCTTAAATCGGGAGCATATTGTGTAGGACATGTATCATACCTACACAATATGCTCCCTAGCTGAGGAGCGCAGTCGTGGTAGAGTGCTTGACCCGATATCGATGGGTTGCGGGTTCGAGCCTCAACTGAAGCACTGCGTTGTGTTCTTGAACATGACACTAAATATCCTGTGCTCAGTACTGGTTTCCCCCCGATGAAGTCCGGGGGATATTGTTTTGGCGTCGGCCGTCTGTGCACCCGTCTGTCTGTCTGCCTGTCCACCTGTCCTTCCAGAAACATACCTAAGTACCTATTAGTCGGATTTGGTGCGTTCTCTGCATGAATGGATAGTACCAAGGACAGTCCCAAGTGCGGATCCAGAGGAGGGGGGGGGGGGCAGGGGGTCCGGACCTCCCCCGGAAAATCACAAGTTATACATTTTCTATAGGAATAAGCAATTGGAACCCCCCACCCCGGAAAAAGTTGGACCCCCCCCCCCCTGGAAAATGTTGGACCCCCTCAGTAACCTTGAAAAATGATAGTTTTCTTTGAAATTAACCATTTGCGACTGTCAAATAAGCTGAGGACTAAAAAAAGGTTGTCAGAGGTTTTTTGTCGGATTGACCTGGACCCCCCCCCCCCTGACGAAAATTCCTGGATCCGCGCATGACAGTTCTATATCGTATAAGTTTCGTCAAGATCAACTGATAAACTCATTATTGCTCTGGCACTTATAATGCAAAAGTTGTAACGGCTTTCTTAGAGTAATGATCTAAACATTTCCCCAAAGCTATTATGTATAAAAAGCCTATAGATAAGTATGACGGTGTAAAATGTAAAAATAAATACCCCGCCCACTTGAATCTTTAGGCAGGGTCAAAGGTCAAATACATTAATTTGGCAATAACTTAGTCAATTTTCAATATTATTACCGAAACTTTGTATGCAGACAGATAAAAATCACCAATAGATATGAAATATATCAGACTGGATATTTGATTGGATACCTTGGTCCGATCCCCTGGGTAGATTTAGGGGATGGGGCGAGTTCAAAATGAAACTTATTCTGAATATTGTCATGCTGCATATAAAATTAAGGGAACAGCACATGACAGCAACATGATAGCAATTATTTAGCACGCAGAGACACCATTGACCACTGAGGAAGGGGGTCAAAAGGTCAACGCATTTTCACCTTGAAATTAGTCATGTTTCGTAGAGCACCTTGAAAACAAGCATTCTGTCCTTACATACACCCTAACCCCTTGGGTAGTGGCAAAAGGTCAAATATTCATTTATTGAATATGGTCATGCTGCATATCAAATAGAAGGGACTTATGCATGCAGCAACATGGTAGCAAGTATTGTTCCAGAAGACACACCGCGACATTTTTTTCTGAAATCAATCATGTTGAAGATCAGACTGGAGTATATAGCACACTGAAAGTACAAATGTCAAAGATCACCCACACTAGATCAAATTAAAGGGGGGAAAGTGTAGATTTACTTTAAGGTGGCCAATCACGTGGTCTGACTGATTGGGTTCAAGGATTGCACAAACCAGTTATCGGACATCAAAAGTAATGAAAATCTGCTGTTGTGCGTAATATGCTCGCAGCATATTGTGTACCTTACCTACATAATTTGCTTACATTATCATACCACCAAGGAAGCATATTGTGTACCTTAACCTACACAATATGCTCCAATTATCATAATATTACCGAGGTAGCATATTGTGTACCTTACCTACACAATTTGCTCCCATTATCATAATACCACCAAGGTAGCATATTGTGTACCTTACCTACACAATATGCTCCCATTATCATAATACCACCAAGGTAGCATTATGTGTACCTTACCTACACAATATGCTCCGAATATCATAATACTACTGAGATATCATATTGTGTGCCTTACCTACACAATATGCTCCCATTACCATACTACAACCAAGGAAGCATATTGTGTACTTACCTACACAATATGCTCCCATTATCATAATACTACCGAGGTAGCATATTGTGTATCTTACCTACACAATATGCTCCGATTATCATAATACTTCCAAGGTAGCATATTGTGTACCTTATCTACACAATATGCTACCATTATCATAATACTACCAAGGTAGCATATTGTGTACGTTGCCTACACAATATGCTCCCAATATCATAATACTACCACAGTAACATTTTGTGGGCATTACCTACACAATATGCTCCAATTATCACAATACTACTCAGGTAGCATATTGTGTGACCTACCTACATAATTTGCTCTGATTATCATAATACTACCACGGTAGCATATTGTGCACCTTACCTACACAATATGCTCCCAATATCATAATACTACCAAGGTAGCATATTGTGGGCATTAACTACACAATATGCTCCATTTATCATAATACTACTAAGTAGTATATTATGTACCTTGCCTACAAAATCTGCTCCAAATGTCATAATACTACCGAGGTAGCGTATTGTGTACCTTACCTTCACAATATGCACCAAAAATCATGATACTACTAAGGTAGCATATTGTGTACCTTACCTACACAATATGCTCCAATTATTATAATACTGACGAGGTAGCATATTGTGTACCTTACCTACACAATATGCTCCGAATATCATAATACTACTGAGGAAGTATATTGTGTACCTTACCTACACAATATGCTCCAAATATCATAATACTATTGAGGTAACATATTGTGCACCTTACCTACACAATATGCTCCCTTTATCATAATACAACCGAGGTAGCATATTGTGTACCTTACCTACACAATATGCTCCGAATATCATAATACTACAGAGGTAGCATATTGTGTACCTTACCTACACAATATGCTCCAAATATCATAATACTACTGAGGTAACATATTTTGTACCTTACCTACACAACATGCTCCGAATATCATAATACTACTGAGGTAGCATATTGTGTACCTTACCTACACAATTTGCTCCAATTATCATAGTACTACCAAGGGAGCATATTGTGTACCTTACCTACACAATATGCTCCCATTATCAAGATACTATCAAGGTAGAATATTGTGTACCTAACCTTCACAATATGCTCACATTACCAAAATGCTACTAAGGTAGCATATTGTGTACCTTACCTACACAATATGCTCCAATTATCATATTACTACCCTATTACCATACTACCAAGGTAGCATATTGTGTACCCTACCTACACAATATGCTCCAATTATAATAATAGTACTTAGGTAGCATATTGTGTGCCTTACCTACACAATATGCTCCAAATTTCATAATACTACTGAGGTAGCATATTGTGTACCTTACCTACAATATGCTTCAATCATCATAGTACTACCGAGGTAGCATATTGTGTACCATACCTACACAATATGCTCCCATTATCAAGATACTACCCGATTATTATACTACCTAGGTAGCATATTGTGTACCTAGCCTACACAATATGCTCCAATTATTATGATACTACAGAGTTAGCATATTGTGTGACTTACCCACACAAAATGCTCCCATTATCATAGTACTACCAAGAAAGCATATTGTGTACCTTACCTACACAATATACTCCCATTATCAAGATACTACCAAGGTAGCATATTGTGTACCTAACCTACACAATATGCTCACATTACCAAAATGCTACCAAGGTAGCATATTGTGTACCTTACCTACACAATATGCTCTGATTATCATATGACTACCCCATTATCATACTACCAAGGTAGCATATTTTGTACCCTACCTACACTATATGCTCCAATTATTATAATAATAGTACTGAGGTAGCATAGTGTGTGCCTTACCTACACCATATGCTCCCATTATTATAATACTGCTGAGGTAGCATATTGTGTACCTTACCTACACAATATGCTCTGAATATCATAATTCAACTATGGTAGCATATTGTGTACCTTACCTACACAATATGCTCGGAATATCATTATATTACCGAGGTAGCATATTGTGTACCTTACCTTCACAATATGCTCCGAATATCATAATACTACTCTGGTAGCATATTGTGTACCTTACCTACACAATATGCTCCAATTATCATAATACTACTGAGGTAGCATATTGTGTACCTTACCTACACAATATGCTCTGAATATCATAATTCAACTATGGTAGCATATTGTGTACCTTACCTACACAATATGCTCCGAATATCATTATACTACTGAGGTAGCATATTGTGTACCTTACCTACACAATATGCTCCAATTATCATAGTACTACCGAGGTAGCATATTGTGTACCTTACCTACACAATATGCTCCCATTACCAAGATACTACCAAGGTAGCATATTGTGTACCTAACCTACACAATATGCTAAATTTACCAAAATGCTACTAAGGTAGCATATTGTGTACCTTACCTACACAATATGCTCTGATTATCATATTACTACCCCATTATCATACTACCTAAGTAGCATATTGTGTACCTTACCTTCACAATATGCTCCAATTATTATGATAATACTGAGGTAGCATATTGTGTGCCTTACCTACACAAAATGCTCTCATTATCACAATACTACCAAGGTAGCATATTGTGTACCTTACTTACACAATATGCTTTCATTATCATTATACTACCAAGGTAGCATATTGTGTGCCTTACCTTCACAATATGCTCCACTTATCATAATACTACCGAGGTAGCATATTGTGTACATTACCTACACAATATGCTCCCATTATGTTAATACTACCTTGGTAGTATGATAATGGGGTAGTAATATGATAATGGGAGCATATTGTGTAGGAAAGGTACACAATATGCTACCTTGGTAGCATTTTGTAATGGGAGCATATTATGTATGTTGGGTACAAAATATGCTACCTTGGTGGGATTATGATAACGGGAGCATATTATGTAGGTAGGGTACAAAACATGCTACCTTGGTAGCATTTTGGTAATTGGAGCATATTGTTAAGGTTAGGTACACAATATGCTACCTTGGTAGTATCATGATAATGGGAGAATATTGTGTTGGTAAGGTACACAATATGCGACCTCATTAGTTTTATGATAATTGGAGCAAATAGTGTAGGTAAGGCACACAATATACTACCTCAGAAGTAATATGATATTTCGAGCGTATTGTGTAGGAAAGGCACCCAATATGGTACCTTGGTAGTATTATGGTAATGTGAGCATATTATGTATGTTGGGTACAAAATATGCTACCTTGGTGGGATTATGATAATGGGAGCATATTGTGTAGGTAGGGTACAAAATATGCTACCTTGGTAGTTTGATAATGATGTAGTAATATGATAATGGGAGCATATTGTGTAGGTAAGGTTCACAACATGCTACCTCGATTGTATAATGATAAAGGGAGCATATTGTGTAGGTAAGGTACACAATATGTTACCTCAATAGTATTATGATATTTGGAGCTTATTGTGTAGGTAAGGTACACAATATGCTACCTCAGTAGTATTATGATATTCGGAGCATATTGTGTAGGTAAGGTACACAATATGCTACCTCAGTAGTATTATGATAATGGGAGCATACTGTGTAGGTTAGGTACACAATATGCTACCTCGGTTGTATTATGATAAAGGGAGCATATTGTGTAGGTAAGGTAAACAATATATTACCTCAATAATATTATGATAGTTGGAGCATATTGTGAAGGTAAGGTACACAATATGCTACCTCAGTAGTATTATGATATTCGGAGCATATTGTGTAGATAAGGTACTCAATATGGTACCTAGGTAGTATTATAATAATTGGAGCATATTGTGTAGGTAAGGTACGCAATATGCTACCTCAGTAGTATTATGATAATGGGAGCATATTGTGTAGGTAAGGTACACAATATGCTACCTCGGTTGCATTATGATAATGGGAGCATATTGTGTAGGTAAGGTACACACTATGTTGCCTCAGTAGTATTATGATATTTGGAGCATATTGTGTAGGTAAGGTACACAATATGCTATCCAGTACTATTATTATATTTGGATTATATTGTGTAGGTAGGGTACAAAATATGCTACCTTGGTAGTATTATGATAATTGGAGCATATTGTGTAGGTAAGGTACACAATATGCTACCTCAGTAGTATTATGATATTCGGAGCATATTGTGTAGGTAAGGTACAGGTGGTATTTGATAATGGGAGCATATTGTGTAGGTAAGGTACACAATATGCTACCTCGGTAGTATTATGATAATTGGATAAGCTACACAATATGCTACCTCATTAGTATTATAATAATTGGAGCATATTGTGTATGCTTAGTACAAAATACTTTACCTTAGTAGTTTTATTTTATTGGAAGCGTATTGTGTAGGTACGGTTCAGTATAATGGTACTTAGGTAGAATCATTGTGATGGTATACTATTCAAAGTTAGATAACGCTATATGTTAAGAATTTGTAGAGCAAGAAACTACTGCGCCGAAGGATATGAAGTAAGTGCATACATTAAATCATCACCATAAAACTGTCAGTAGCAAGCAAATTGTCAAAATACATTATTCAAGTTTACTCAGTATTAGTTCTGATCATAACCATAAAACATACATACAATAAATGATTCGTCACCTTTATAATGAATCGTTTCATATCTTTGCGAGCGCCAGCTTACTAGTAAGTGTCAGTGCAGGACATTGTATGTTTCTGTAGTCAATACCTGAATTAACCGCGTTCAGAAAGTCTCTATTCCCATGTTAGCCCCATGCCTTCCAACATGTTTCAGTATAAACTGAAATACATGTATGGTTTGGAGAGCTTTGCCTTTTGAAAAAAATCAAAATAGTTGCCATGGGAGCCAAATTGGATATCAGATTCGAATGATCCCTGTTGTCCCTATCCCTCAAACCAAGTTAAGATTCAATCTGACGTAGGAATGGGAAAAGATGGTCTTTGAAGGATATCAAGATGGCTACAATGGAGTCATATTATATATTCCAATGGTACAGGTATAGCATTTATGAATGTCCATGGTGTCCTCGACTCCATTTCTACATTTAACCCCCGGCGTTTCCCAATGTTTCCTTACTACGGTTTCCAAAGGTTGATTTCATGTCGGGAAAGAAGCCAAATTTGGAGACAATGTCTCCAAAATGTTGTTGATGGGGATTAAAGACCACTATAATACAATTATGATGCGGGCATTGCTTTAGACATAAGGTTCGTAAGATAGACAGATGGATGTCGAGAGGACAGTTATAAAGAAAGGCAAATACCACGAGACATGTTTTCAAGAAGAGCATATTGTGTACCCTCGGACGACCACTGAAATAACATATGTACCGACCCTACACAATATGCTCCTCTGGTAGCATATTGTGTATGCAGGGTACACAACATGCTCCAGCGGAGCATATTGTGTATGCAGGGTACACAATATGCTACTAAAAGGAGCATATTGTGTACGGGAGCATTTTGTGGACCCACAAGGCACCAATAATATTGAATGAATTTTTACCTAATTATGAGCATTTCAATGAACAAAGTTTAGAGGTGTTTCGGTATAGTTTTCATTCATTTTACTTTTTTGGGTTCAAAAATGTAAAAATCATCGTTTATTGTGCAAAAATATTGTTTTGGTGTATTTTTATCAAAGTGAAGTGCAGGTGTTTACAAATTGGTCCAGGTGACTTAACAAACACAAAACATTTTAAATTCGATATACGACAGATTTTTTACGCATCTTTAAAAAATCACATTTTTCAAGATTTTGAAGCACACGTCAAATCGTTGTATGCATTTTATTTTATTTGATCATGGTAGACAAAACACAACATAACTCTATCAGTCTATTCTGAGGCGGTAAAATCTTCGACGACTATTCCACACTTCCTGTTTCAATGTGACATTTTAACAATCAGTTTGACTGCATTTGTCACAGTTTTTTTATAAGTTTGCTTCAGTGTATAAACCACTTTTATTGCATGGCGTATTTTCACTCCCATTCAATCACTATAGTCGAGAAAGCGAATTCCACCAAGAATGTTATTTCGCCAAACATTTCCACGTTTTTTTTTCACTTGAGTGACGTCACAGTCTCATTCTGAAAAGGGGATATCTGAGTGGTAAGATAATGATCACTTACCTGCATCAATCTTTTCCTGCCATTTTCACTAATTCTTTTGAACCTCAGTTTCACACTGGTAAATGTATACGTCGATTTGGTGGTATTTACGCGTATTGCCGGTACTTAATAGACCGGAAGTGGTCGATATTGGTGTTAATACCATATAGAAAAACATGCCATATGTCTAAAGGACTATAAAATTAGATCATGTTTAAGTATTCAGTATGTGCATGGCGATTTATGTAAGCATTTAGGAATAGATTCGAGTACCGATCATCCAGATCGGTACTCGAATCTATTCCTAAATGCTTACATAAATCGCTACGTGCATGCCAAAGACTTAAAAATGTCATATTCTGTACTCCTTTAGGCATATGGCATGTTTTACTATATATTATTAACACCAATATCGACCACTTCCGGTCTATGAAGTACCGGCAATACGCGTAAATACCAGCAAATCGACGTATACATTTACCAGTGTGAAGTTTTCAAATCGTGATCCTCATGTTTTGTTCACTAAATACATCGCTCCCTCAATCTTCATTTGTGTTGACATCTTCACTATGGAGTTCAGAAAGCTCAATGTTATATAAGGGTCCCAAGTTGGGAAATTATTGATTTTATAAAAAAGGGGTTTTATAAAAAGGGCATTGATAAGTTAGGGGTCTTTCATGCAAACCAAATATCTATGTGTCTTGATCCACATCTGAATTAAGGGTGAGGTTGGTGCCGTTAAACCGGTTTAAGCCCTCCAGTAAAATATTTTACCGACCGTTCCAAGGCGGTACTTCTTTTGTGATTCTTGAATGTTTTTGTTCTGTCTTGTGTTTGCTATGTCTTTGTGTGCGTCTGTTTATATGTGCTTTGTGGTCACCTGCTTGGAAAGGGCTGACCTCTTGGCTCTCGTTTGTGGTGTCTGCTGTGAATTTGTCACTTTCCCATTGGTATTCTGGGTCAGGTGTGGTACTTGATTGTATCGATTCCTGATCTTTGCACCCTTACTTACTTTCTTATTGATGCAAAGACTCAGAAACAATGGTCTTGCTAATAAGCAGCTGTACTGACCATATATCTAATAATGGTTTTTAGATAAATTATATCAATATTTCACTGGCAATGGCTTCTTTTATTCCTAAAGTACATAAAAGAAAGCTTTAATGTCTTCTTTCTCATTTACTGCCTGTGTGGCAACACCCCAATGAACCTAGGGGCTCACATCAACCAGACTTTGAATTGAATATAGAAAAAAGACATGCATGAAATATATTTTATTACAATGAATTAAATCATAGAAGATTTGCAATAATTTATGTTTACTGAAATGAAATAGATTTTTTTCTATCATAACATCTATTGTTTTTTTATTTATTTATTCAACCCTTTATGAGACCTCCTTTTCAAGTCAATTAGAGTTGTCGAACTTTGATTACTGTTTTGAAGATGGCGGAAAAACGGGTGCACAAACAAACATGCACAAAAGACTAGCTGCGACTAATTTCAATCGCTGACTAGACTAGTTGCAAAGGTTTCAGAAGTTGGCGATCATTCGTCGACAAGTTGCTGATCTATCGCCCATCGATTTCATGAATACTTTGGCTGTGAAGTCTGGGACCAATCGCCGACTGACTGGCAACCGATTGGCGACTGGTCACGACAGGCTGCAGTGCCAGCATCATCATGATGCTTTCTTGCCACCCTCACATCATTTCAACACAAGTGTTGAATGTGTGTATCATGGGGCATAGAGATTTAAAAAAAATAGACAGCAGTACCAAATCAGACGGTAAAAAATACTATCGATATTCAGACTCCTGGATCTGATGATGATCCTAGCTGTCCTAGAGACAAATTGAGCCAGATATATCAAATGCTGAGAATGTAAGGCCCGATTTTTTTATTAGGTGATTTAAGGGATTTTTTTTTCAGATCTAGGGTCGGGGGACGAAAAAAAGTAAATAAAAAAGCTCTGAAAAGGACCAGTTAACTGGTCATTTTCAAAGCTTTTTTTTCTTTTTTTTTTCTTTAATATCTCCAGAAAAACAGTAAAACTAGTAAGGTAATCTTTTAATATTTCATCATTTTCCTAAACATCTGGACAGGACAATCACTTTTAACAGTGTCACTCTCAAAAATGCACAGACAGAACCTAAAAAAATTATTATTTATTTCAACCAAACAGTTATTATTTAGAGTCGGCTGATAAAATAAAAAAAAATAGTAATTTAATTTTATTTTTTTTCCTACTTTCCGGAAAATTACAGTAGGAGGGTACTTAAATCAACTAATAAAAAATTCTGGCCTAAGCTCCCAGCAAAATCATCACAGCCACAACTGCAGCGTTCTGTCTTGTTGTAAGCGAAACAACTTTATAAAAATCATAATGATGATAGAACAGTCTCCATCCAGTCGCCGACCAATCTCTGATCAGTCTGGGTCCAGTTGCCGATTGACTGCCGACGGTCGCCGATAACTCAGAACTAGTTGCCAACCAGTCGCCAGTGGATCGCCGACTAAATGCTGAGCAATCGCCGAACGTGCGGCGATTGGTCGGCGACTGATCTGAGACTGGTCAGCGACAAGTCAGCGACCATACAAGTAATGGAAAAGCAGTTGCAGAGGTCGCAATCAAAATCAGTTGCTGAGAGGTCGCGCCACGGTCTCAAGGTCTGTGGGACTGACCTTTAAATTGAGTAACTACGTTTGAGCAGGCACATGATATTTTGGTTCTTACCACATGGCGCACACATATCTTAACGTCCATACTGACGATTCTAGCAGTGCTCGAGGTCTTCCACACTTTGTATATGAGCCGTGACATGTGATTTCCAACAATTTGGCACTTTGACAAATGTTGACTCAGACGAGCTTGTACAACCCCCTTTTAAGCTTAGAAACTCCAAATGATGTTCAGTCAGTAGCTTAACATTTATAGAATACGCAAGCGACAAACAAACGCTCTGATCAGACTGCGCATATGCGCAGGCTGATCTGAGACTTTGCTGGTCGCACATGCCACCTTGTTGAAAATCTCATGTCGCGGCTCATACGCGAGCAGCAAAGACTCTTACAAGTCTGAGCATTCCCAGCCTTGATTGTTCTACAATGCCATAAGTACTACAATCTTGTGAACATAGAGGATCTAACATGCGTGCTCATGTTTTATTGAATTTAATAAGCGAGTTGAGAAAAAGAGACAAAATGCGAGGCTTGCAGAGAATGTTATCTCTTTTATGCAACGAGTTTTATAAATTCAATAATACAGGAACACGAGTGTTAGATCCTATTTATCGCATGACATAAAATTTTGGGCGTAAAAACGTCAAGATTGTGCTATATTTTATGCAACGTTATAATGGGCGCCATTACGTCATGTTTCTAAATTGTGCACCACTAGTGGTTTAATAGTAACTTGATCTGGCATACTGTATCACGTCAAGTGGATGAGGACATACCATCGGATCACCCGAGACACGAAGCGCCGAGGGCGATCCGATGGTATGCCTTTCTACAAGACGTGATACTGTAGGCTACGCCAGATCAAGGCTACTATTATAATAATATGTTTATAATATACAGTTTTCATACATTATTCTGATTTTATAAATTGTTTTGGTCTTTAATCGAGACAAAATGCGGGAACGTTTGCCTTTACGTTGGTTTCCTGTCGTAGCGTTATCATTATTTCGTCTCAAGTTCCGTGTTTGAAATTTATTTTACGTAAAGTCGTCGAAAAAAACAGGTAACCGACGTTAGCCTTGTTCTAAGGATAGCGACACGGAATCAGATAACCTCAGTTCGTTGATTAGGCTTTCTGTATCAGATGACCAAAAAACAGGCAGTTCAAAAGTTGTATCATTTATAGGTACATACATAATAAATCGATTTTATTGTATGACATGATAATAGCTCATTATATTTCTAGGTCAACAACGCCCTTGCCACAATTGACGTAAATCGAGAAAAGGTGGTGAATTTAGTAGGACTAGGCTACAAGGACCATAGCTTGCCTGAGAATAAACTCGACGCAAGTGACCAAGATGCAGGTTTGTCTTCTTGGCATCTTTGTCTTTGGGTCTCGACGAGAGAGACCCTGCATGTGCGGATCCAGAGGGGGGGGGGGACCGGGGGTCCGGACCCCCTGAAAAATCACAAAAATCTAGGGTTTCTTAGCAATTCTGGTCCAGGTCCCCTGAAAAATTACGAAGCTACCGAGCCAGCATTCAATGTTGGGCCATCATCAGCACGCCAGCGAAACACCATTTAAATGGCGTTTCGCTGGCCGGCCGATGCTGGCCCGCTTATAGTGCTATTTGGATACACCCACCTCTCATCAACTAAAAAAAAAATTGTCAAAGTTGGACCCCCTATGACAAAATTTACTGGATCCGCGCATGAACAACATGTGAAAGGACCAGCGTGTGCATCCTTTCATGCAAATCAGCACATTTGTAATTCGCTTTCTATAAATTATTACGACTCAACTTGCCGCACGCACATGTTAATTATTGTAGTTAGTCTATGTAGCTATACAGACTAGTATGAGTCCTACTTGGTCGAAGATTTACGCGTTGAGGCCCATTTAATTTCGCATCATTTTTCACCAGAAAACAACAATGAAAAGTTAAAAAATACCGTATCCTCTTGAAAAGTGCTTGGACACATTGTTCTTTATGTGCCTCCTTTGGGCATAGGTTTTTGTTTGTGATCAAACTTGTAACCCGTTGGATGGATTTTGACAAAACATGCCATATACTTTTCTGGGATTCACAGGAATAATTAGATTTTAATGTAATTGACCTAGATGTCAAGATCACTGGAGTCATATAACAAATTTAATTAAACTAACATAGATATATCATTGAGAAAACTTTGATAAATGAATAAAATTAGGTAATATTAACCTAATTTTCATTGTCACCTATAAATGAAAGAAAATACGTTGTCTGCGCTCTATCTTCAGAACCAATGGCCAGATTTTAACGAGACTGTCAGAGATGCATTAGTATGAAGGCATTGATATATGATTTGGTTTCGCTGACCTTGACCTAATTTTCAGGTCACTAGGGTTATATGACTATATGAAAAAGCTTTGTTTGAATCAATGGGCAGAAATATACTTAACTAGCACAGATAAATTATTGGGTAGTCCTCAATAATCCATTAAATTTTGGTGACCTTTACCTGATGTTCAATGTCATTAGGGTCATATGGGTATAACTAAATGAAAACGCTAAATATGCACTATATCTTCTAAACCATTGGCTAGACTTTGACTTAATTAGCGCTGATACAAAATTTGGAAAACCACAATAAATTATTAGAATTTGATGACCTTAACATAATTAGCAAGGTCGTCAGGGTCATGTAATTATATGAAAAAGTCCTGCTTTCACTCTTTTTTCTGAACCAATGGCCAGATTATGACCAAACTGGCACAGATGCAGTATTGTGAAGACCTTAATAAATAATTAAGATTTCGGTAACATTGATCTAATTTTCAAGGTCACAAGGGTCATATAACTCTATAAATTGGGTGGGATGACATATGTTTTCTTTTGATCACAATCTAGTTGGTAAAATGTATTTATTTTTATGCCATAAAAGTATATTGAAATGCATATGGCAATGCATCTGACAGGGAAGGTATGTGTGTTTAGACTGTTTAAATGGCAGACAACCATCATTTCAATGAGAATCGGGCACTGTGATCCTAACATGTTCTATATTATTGTTCAGCTTCATGACATTGGCATCAATAATCCATAAGCTGGACACTGTCTCGCATGCAATCAGCAAAGATTCACACAAACAATCAGCCTCGCCCCTGAGACCTCTTTATAAAAGTGTGCTACTAAAAGTATATGTTGTGGGTTGAGGGTTGGGGCGGCTCTTTTGAGCACCCAAAACAAATGTTAAAAACTGATGGATATGACAGTATTTGCAATTTTACACACGAAAATATTGTTATTTTGACCTCTTCTTGCTAGAGCTTTTACCGCTCACATTACTAAATATTGTACCATTATCTCATAAGCTGGTCCACTTACATATTTTTCTTTGCAGAAAAAGGAGATCAGTTAGAACACAGGAGCTTGAGGTTTGTTCCATCGTGTATCACTTCCATAGCCTCGTAACCGAAAACTCACAGTGTCATAACACTGAACGTAATGACATTGTGAGCGTTTGGCTTTGAAGCTGTAAAATTCTACAGCCTAAGTAACAGTTATACCATGGGTTGTCCGCCTGTACGTGGAGATAATCCACGAGCTTTAGCGAGTGGATTATCTTACGTACAGGTGGACAAACATGGTATAACTATTTTGTACCATCTACATGAGGGTCTGGATGCGGGGGTCTGGTATTCACTATTCATTAAAAATTTAGCCCATTATTCATCTCATTAAAATTTTGGGTTATTCATTAAAATAAGACCAATTATTCATTAAAGTAGGAAAGGTGGCAAAGAAATCTGATTATTCACTATTCATTAATTTTTTCTTCAATTCATTAAAAAGATAGGATTATTCATTATTCTTTAGCCCCTCATTATTCACTATTCATTAATTTTTTGGCTCATTATTCACTAATCATTATAAAATAAGGCCATTATTCACTAATCATTATACCCCATCTAGACCCTCCTACATTAGTGTGGACCTTGCACATCAAGTGCTATTTCATGCTTAAGTTGGTAAAGGTGGTATAAACAGTGACATACTGTGAACTTTCGGTTTTGAGGCTATAGACTTCTACAGCCTCAAAACCGAAAACATACAACGTAAAGTCATTGTGAGATTTTGGGTTTGAGGATATAGAAGTGATATAAGGACCAAACTTCAAGCTCCTACGGTTAGACTTGCAAACAGTTGATATAGCCGTTTTATTGCAGGGATAGTCATCAAAAACTGGCCAGTACAAGGACTTTATCAACCTGATGGACTTGCTTGTATCACTACAGGGGGCGTAACATATATCATAACGGCCAACGGCGGCAAGATCAGAAAAGAAGACGAGTCTCAATGTAGTGATTTAACACTGGACTCAACAGTGTTTCGTAAGTATCATTTATATGGTTTGGACGCGAGAAAATCTGACTTTGTTGTATGCAAACAAAAAAGGCACAGACCAGCCTACGCAACCGCGCAGTCTGGTCAGCGGCTTTGTTATTCGCTTATAGGAAAGTATAACATCTAAACTAAAGTTCTCATTAACTCCAATATTGGATTATTTTACTCCAACATTTTGATTTTGACTCTTTTTTAAAAGTTCCAATAGAGAAGTACATGTATGGTACAACTCCAAACTTTTCAAGTAGACAGCATTTTTACTCCTATTTTCAAAATCCTAGTAAGAACTCTTCCTTTACATAAAAATTCAAAGTAAAAGCTAGTCTCTGTATATGAGCAGGTTCGTTAAGTTTTACTTGGTTGAAAACAACAAAGATAGATTTTCTTGCAACAAGGTCCATATGGCAAGATACTAATGCCACTGTTTGAACATATGTGTTTTAATAATAAACCGTCCCTCTGCAAAGCAGAAAGGCAATCGGTAAACAGAAAACGAAAAAGTCTGTATGGATTGGGAGAAAATATTAAAGATATAACATGTCATGATGCAAGTTGGGTTTGTAAAACTGCTTTCAAACATTGTGGCAAGATCTTCGAGTATAGATAGGCATTACAAGTTAAGCTCTACAGTGTCTAATAAATGACCAAACTGTCCCTTGTATTTGAACAGGAGGCCCAAGTGACCATAGAGAGCTCACCTAAGTTTTGTTTTAAAACTCGTATTGGAAACTGACCACGCCCCAGGTGATCTCAAGATGGTGCGCTTTAATCCCAGAGCTATAGCTTGAAGAAAATAAAAAAGATATGAGCTATTGCATGTGATTTCAAACAATGTGGCATTTTGACATGTGTAGACTCGGACGAGCGTCTGCATTCTCCTTTTAAGCTTAGAAACTCCAAATGGTGTTCAGTCAGTAGCTTAATAATCATAGAATACTCAAGCGACTAGCAAAGGCTCTGATCAGACTGCGGGTGCGCTCAGGCTGATCTGAGGCTTTGCTGGTCGCACATACCACATTGTCGGAGATCTCATGCACTGGCTCATATATTCTATGTGATGCTACATTCCAAATATCAAGGCTCAAGGCATTTTGGTTTCAGAGAAGAAGAATTAATTATCTTTTTACAATGCTAGTCAGTGTAAACATAAGACCTCAGAATGAGGCCATTTTTGGCAACATATCAAAATTTTTACAGACTTGTCAGAGTAGCAATATGGCTCTATGCCTTGTTTAGAAAAAAAAAACATTTATAAAAGATGATCTATCCCAGGGCGGACCAATATTAACTATAGGGACATAATTTAAACAAACTTGGTTGATACTACATACCGGGCATCAAGGCACTTTGCCTTGTGGTTTCAGATTATAAGATATTTTACGTTTTCTGCATACAAAAGTAAAAAAGACTGCAAAGATCAGGAAACGATACAATCAAGTACCACACCTGACCCAGGATACCATATGGGAAAGTAACAAAAAACAATAAACATCACCAACAATAGCCCTTTCCCAGCAGGTGACCACAAGGCAGCAATGAACAGACGCAAAAGCAGGAGAAACACAATACACAAAACACAAATGATCCACAAAAGAAGTACCGCCTTGGAACGGTCAGTATAAAATATTTTACTGGAGGGGTTAAACTGGTTTCACCCTTAGTTCAGATGTAGATCAAGACACATAAATGTTTGGTTTGCATGAAAGACCCCTAACTTATCAATGCATTAGCTCCTAGAACATATAAATCAAGATATAATAAGGAGATAAAGCAAAGATAAGGACTCAACAGTACATAAAACTGAATACAAGAGCAAAGGAATCAAACAGGTAAACCCTGGTGGGCCTTACAACAGCAAAAGCATTAGGCCCCTACCATCTCACAATACGAGGGGCATTTGGGAAGTTCTTAGCATGGTCTTTTATCTCAGTAACCGATTTACAAACATAATCATGTTTGGTATCATTTTAAAGAGCTATCTTTCTTCTATGTTATGACACAAATTTTATGAGGATATTATAATGCAGACACGAAAAATGTTATTGTGAATACATGTACTGTTTGTATACTGGAAAACGCAAAATTTCAGTGGAAAATATAACATTTTGCTTTTTAAAAATTGTGCAGAACATTGACAATAGTTCATGAACTTAGCTATAGTCCAGGCGCTGATTTCTGAACAGGCCTTCGTTTTTGACTTGGCACAACTTACCTGCCAGAAAAGGTTTGACTGCAGAAATGCAATCCTGGGGTCTTCTGCAATACTCCTAGGTACGTCATACAGTTAAATTGTGGTAGCAGTTTTGCTGTAGGACGTCATCTACGCTAAATGAGGCTAAGGTAAATTGAGAGGAAAGCACGCCTCACGTTCAACCACTGCTTCCTATTCAGCATATTCCCTTTAAACTTATACATTACATGTATGCAATGACATGCGACCGTAAAGCAGTATAAAAAAATTGTGTATATGGTATATTAGACGTGAGAATGTCCAACGGAAGGGGTGATTTACCCCACCCCCTGAATATAATGTATCCAAATTCAAATAGAAATGATATCTTCCCAATTTCTTAATTTATCAAGTAAAATAGCCTATTTATTATCATATTTAAACATATTCTTATTGTATGTTTGTCATGTTTTACATTTGATACAAATCAAAGAAATAACATACCACCTGAAATGACAATTCAGGAATGCGTGTATTAATTACACAATTTTTAGTGTACACTCTCTGCTGCAATATATTGCATCTGTGACTTATACTTAATTCTTATATATAGACACGACGATAGACTTAAAATCATTAAATGAAATGCAGCAAACAGCCATTATGCATTTCACCATTTTACAACATGATATTACATTTATATACGTTACTTACTTTCAAATATATTACTATTTAATGCAGTAATGTCATTAGATTATAGGCTACCAAACGACCTTTACAAAATGCGGTTTGTAGACTGTAAATTTCTAAAACCAAATTCTATTAGCCACATAATGAAGTGCGTTAGCTTTTCAGCGGATAAGGCTTTAACCTGCAATAGCCAAATTCACTATGTTACCCTAAAATAATAGGAATTCCTATCATGTCCAGTTATTTCTTCTTCTTACACATCAATATTAATTTTTATTTGAAAGGAAATCACTAACAATATGATTTTAACTAATTTTGGCACCTGTTATTACAGTTATATATGTTACTTTCTGCTAAATACAATATTTAATGAAATGACAGCACTATATCACCAATTGTGTAAGCCACTAAAATACATGTAATTATAGCTTGTCAGCTATTGACTACAATAACTATATTGATAGCTATGATTTGGGGAAAAAACTTATACGTATTTTCCTAATATTACCCTTTTTATTTACAATATTGGTTGAAATCGAGAAATGAAACATTAAAGCAAACGTTAACTTTGCCATGGCAAACAAAACTGTTTGAATCATAACGGTTTCTGTTCCACATATGGTAAACGCCATGCCTATTCATATGGTTAAAACCGCTCTATATCTAATCATTATCCAGCTCGATGAAGAAACAATACAACTGATGTGAGTAACATACACAACAAAAGCATTTAACCCATATTAGACTACCGTTTTTGTGGGACATAGACAAATAGTACAGGCCAAGATCAGACGCCACAGAAGGCAATGTCTGATCAGGTTCTCTACTGTTTGCTTACGGGATGTTCTATCCAAATTTGAATAAGAATGAAAAACAACACCCAACAACCCTGAAGACGAAAATGGACTGGTCTATTCGATAATAGTGGGAAGTTTCATTCGACTTAAAATGGTTAAGGAGATGGTGACATTTATCATACGCTTTTGTCTGGTTCTGCAATGTTATAGAGCATTGAGACAGGATATTTTCCCAGGTTCTGTATGGTTATACATTTTAGAGGTCAAGGCTTATCACTTAGAACAACTCTCTTGCATTGTTAAGATTATATTTTAGCTGTTGCAAAATGAATGGACTCAAATAAATTATTGGAAATTTTGTTTTGCATTATTTCTATCAATTAGGCTTAGTATAAACGTGGAATTTGTTCATATAAAATCAATACGATATTCAGCAAGTCAAATGAACACATAGTCATTGATGCAAGAATGGCATCCCATTAATCCTTTGTATGTTCCAAATCAAACTAAATTGATGATAAATAGTAACGTAAATAAACTATCAAATAAGTAAGCACATTTGATTTTAGTTCAGCAATAAAGGCTCATGCGAGCCTGTAAAAATATGTCATTAGACACATCAGAGCATTTGCTACTTGTATATGTAGATGAAGACAAACGTTAGCTCCACTGCATCAGCATGGGGGATTAAACGGTGCACTTGCCGATGTGAGGTAGGTACCAAAATCACATATGGTGGTTCATATCTTCAATTGAGCATTTATAAATTACATTAGAGAGGTGTTTTTTGATTTTATGGCAACGAAGTTCACACTTGTGCTACTGTCAAAGATCATATCGAAGATAAGAGTTTCAAAATCTTGTATATTATATCACATAACATATACAACAATAGATGCACTGCTTTATCAACCTCTAAGATTTATACTTACCTTTGAAAGTAAAAGAAGTATAATTTCTTTTGGAAGGAAGCATTGCAAATATGGCATGCATGTCGTGCGTTCAACGCAATAGTGGCATAACAATACAATTAATAATAAGGAGATACTACAGTGTTGCTTTGACCCCATGATATATACTTTCATGCATCCTTTCTATGCATTGCATTTAAGTCTTTCATTGATGGCAAGGACTACTGCACAAAGTGTTTGTGAGAAGAATTGACTCTTTGTATGTCTCTATAAATTACTACCCTCAACATGTTTTGTGCTTTTATATAATTTCCTATTTACGTGTAATGCATTTGTGTTGTTTTTTGTCTAAAGGAGCAATATATTTGTTTTAGGAAAAGTTGTGTTGATTTTAATTTTATATTACTTATTCATTCTTATATTTATATGCATATAGCGCTTTGCTATCAAGAATTATATTTCCAAGACTCCTGTAATAATTTGGCCATGCCAGATTCTGTATAGTGAAAATTATAATCAGTTATTTAAGCATTGACTGCTAAAACTGAGTAAGATCTCATGACTGCATGTTATTTTTCCATCTTATATCCTAAAGATCATTTTAAAGTACATTTTACATTACCTGAGTGTCACAATGTCTTATTCAGCCTGACATAACTCTTGCCTGATAATGTCATATGTGTTAAGATAGTTATTAACATGTGTTCCTTGGATATGATCATGTCAAATGAGATCGTTGTCATCCTTTATAATTTATTTTACCATTTTACCCATCTTCAGGGAAATGTTTCTTCAATATAAAACCGCTCCTTATAAAGTGATATTAGTTTAACAAATGATCAATGGTACTAACAGTTTCATTAAATACACTATAAAAGGTATGCTGAAAATAAACTAAAATCTATTTAAACGCTGAAACAAGTAATGTGTCATCATCTGCATGTGCATATAAATGTCAGTATACAATTTGATTTTTAGAGATTATCTTTTAAAATTACTGATTACAGACACGTATTCTGCATAACCTCTATTGTAATACATAAAATTCTTTATCCTACAAACTCTTAGGTAATTGATTTTGTCTGGAATGTAAGCAACGAAAAATAGTATAATTTTATTACCATCTCTCTAAACATTAAGTGATTTGTATTTTTTCTGTGGGAAATTAACCCAGGTATTATACAAGCAGCTAACATATATTATGTTACTGACTTTGTTTGCTTAATGTGTACAATAGTAAGCTTGGTACATGAAATATTTTCAAATGACTGATGAGACTTCATTTAATAAAACTTAGTTGTGTTGTTTTTCACCTGCGATAAAAGTTACATAATTATACATCCTTAATATTTGAGCTTTTCAGGGCCCAATCGTATACTGTCTTTGATACCATTTACGACAAACATAGATCCTTATGATATTTGATATGGTTATATATGTTACTTTGATTAATTTGACAGAAATGGAATGTATTCTTCTTCTACTAAAGAGCTGCCTATTTCTTTGTTTATGTGTTTTAGAATCTTCAACTTTGGACAACTCAAAATGATATTACGTGGAGATGAAAACTTAAAAAAATCTTTATTGCAAATGTAAATGTTTATAGATATAGTAACTTAATAAAAACTGATAAATATTTTAGAACAAACTGCTGTCTTGTTATAAATTTAAAACAAACCAGGTTTAAAATTACATAAAATACCATATGACATATAATATAAGGTATTTAGCAATATATAAGAAGTCTTAAATTTTGCAATGTACGTTACATATTGTCATACAAGCATTAAAATATGGAACTTTACACCAGAAATGCAGTTAAGTATAGCTTTTTACTATCACGTATCGATAGAATGCTCAATTATGGTTTAAAAAGTCAGCAAATGGTATTCAGCTAACTTGCAAAGTGAAATGGTTCTAACAATATTCACCATTTTTTGGGGTAATCATATTCAACAGCTTATAATTCTTAAAGTAATTATGATAGAAACAAGATGATTGCAGTTTTGAAACAGTCAGGTAATTCTCTTTTCCAAACATGGTATGTCAAACGTATATACCCATTATAGAACTTATAAAATTAAACGTTGACCAAAATTAATTGATCTCTTAAGGCGTAATTGAAGATATAACGTAAATGACAGTTATAACATAAAAATTGTGCTTCTGGATGCAAACAATTTATTTTCATATTTTTAGGTCCTTATCGAGGTTTTGGCAGTAAATAACGACCGTATGCACCATCTGGATACAACCTGGATACCATTTCTTATTCAAATGTCGCCATTTTGTTTTTTATAGTAAAAATGGGGAAGGTGTACAAAACGACTCCTCCTGGAAAACTGCTACCACAATTTGACTGTACGACGTGCCTAGAAATGTTGTAGAAGGGTAGTTCTAACTATTTCTGAAGTCAAACCTTTTTCTGGCTGGGCAATTGTGCCAAGTCAATTTTCAAAATCTAGCTCCTTGACTACTAATTTTGTACCATTTGGTAGGCCACAATCTGGTGCAGTTATCATACAACTGATGACCGAGTTGGATGTTTCTAATAACTAAATACCGGAACAGCAATACCAAAACCGTCTAGAAAGCAAAGCAATGCCCTAATTGGTTCGACTAAAAATCGCATGTCACAATTCATATAATTTGAAAATATATAACCGACAGTAGTTTAAAAATGCCTTGCGTTGGTTTTTTTGTCAAGTACACTTTATGCGCTTTGTATTCAAACCAAAATAAATTTTGTAAACCAGAACAAAGGGAAGATAACTCTTATAATCTTACCATGAGGCAGAGTAAAGTTAGCTATGAGCTGACGTTCTGGTTCATTTTAATTAAAACAGTAGCAAACAAAAAATAAAAATACCTTGAGAGTAGAAATCAATCAATTTTGTGATAGTTAACGCGATACCATGAGAAGTTCTTATGCCATCGACAAAATGTGAGGGGTTAAGTTACCCCACCCACTTCTTAAAAAGTAGGGGTAGTGTTATTAGGAATAATTTTCTTGAATACAGAACTAAACAAGCCACACATTTTGCGCAACGAAATAATTTTTATGCATTGTTCGCTACATATAAAGCGAAACATTTACTCATTAGGCATTTTTCGTGCTCCTGTAGTGACACAATTTATAGTAAAAGTATAAAGAAAAATCGAAAATAGTCCCATTTTTGAAAGTGTACCATTTCTCTATTAGTCAACATTTCGCGAATGTAAAAGTGATATTTGTGCAAGCAGTGATCGCATAATATAATTTAACAAAAAATTAGTTGGCACCAAATCGTTAATTTGTCAAACCAAGATAGCAAATAAGGTCCCCAATTTTCCTTCGCTTTTTTCCAAGTATTTTTCTTAAAATTTCCGCAAGTATATAAACCCCTTCTCATTTGAGCATGCGCTGCACGTGCACGCCAGGTCCTTTTTTTGACAAAAATTAAACCATCAAGTAGCCGTTGAATTCTAGTTTCCAAAAGTGTATTATTTGATAGCATTTTATCAACGCATTGTGGGGTTATGATGCCATGCTAAGAACTTTCAGATAAGTCTTTAAGTCAGAACCATCATAAAGTTTGAAGTCCGCCCAACTGGCGTGACACCCAGTCACCTTAGAATTCATGTTCCGAAAGTCCTTGGTGCAAGAGCTATTTAAGTCCAACTTGGAATTTAGATATCAAATCATAGTATCGTCTATAAAATTTAGAAAAGGTTCTTGCGAAGTTTATGATACCGATAACCTTGTTTAAGAAGTTTCTGAGTTAACAATTTATTGCGAGTGATGAAGTCAGCAACATGGCTAGATAGCCTATTTATCACATGGCGTCGCGTCTTGGAGTGAAACAACACCATGTAATACAATTGATAGTTTATATTTTTAGTAACGTTGCATAATGACGTCCATTATAACGTTGCGCAAGAGATTGCAAAATATTCTCGTTTTCGCGACAAAGATGTGATTTCTAAGTAATTTTAATGTCCTGTGAAAAAAAGAATCTAACATTCGTGCCCCTGCATTATTGAAGTTATCAAACTCGTTGCGAAAAAAAAAAAAGATAAAATAATCGACAAGGCTCGCATTTGATCGCTTTTGTTCATCTCGCTTAATAAATTCAATAAAACATGAGCACTCGTGTAAGATCCTCTGTTTAGAAAAAGTAGACCCAGGAACGGGGCCATTTTTGGCCATAGTTCCATAGTTTGAGCCCTAATTTGAACAAACTTTGTAGAGGTCCACTAGAGCTGATGCTAAATATTAAGGCTCTAGGTTTCAAACAAAGTTTTTGATGTTTACCTATATAAACCTATATAAGTAATAGTTATACCATGGGGTGTCCGACGTAAGTGGCTTTAGTGAAATCGAGTGGATTATCTTACTTACAGGTGGACAAATATAGTGTAACTATTTTATACCACCTACATCAGTGTAGACCTTGCAGATCACGTAAATTTTTTGCAAATGTTGGTAAGGGTGGTATAAAATGCGTGATCCCCCCGTGTGGTGCTATTTTGGCCCTGGTGCCATACTTTGTTCAAACTAATAGGTAATGCTACAAACCATATATCAAGTCTTAATGGATTGTGATTTCAGACAAAAAAAAATTAATAAAAAAATATTTTAATTTAATATATGATAGCTCATTGGCCTAGATTGGCAACGTTATGGAACCATTTGAGCAAGTTTTATAGGGATAATTCACACTTTTTCAAATGCGTTTATTATGGTGTTTACAGTATGGCAGGAATAATTCCTCATTAAATGTTTGTGAATGCCCTTCTATTAGCCTGTAATTAATAACTTTTGCATGTTAATGGGAGTCTGGTCATTCTCAGGTCAATGAGCTCTACACACCAAAACTGGAATCACTTCCACCTGCTTACACACTACCAAAGCAGAATTATAAATCAGTCAAAAGGCAAAAAATAACAATGTTTCAGAGTAATGCCTTTAGCAGTGTGTGCATTGATGAGTAAATTTTGATACTTGGCCCATATTTAATAATTAATTCTTATATTTAAGTCTTAAAGCACTAATTATTACTATAGCAGACAACATATTTTGCAACAATTTTCTTCATTTTGCCAACAAAAAGACAGAATAAAATCAAATGAAACTTATTGAAAAACAAAATGCTTTTCGTTTGACAGTTGTTACATTTCAATTTGCAATGATTTGGCTGTTGATTGTAATTAAAACGGAATACCCATTATCCAATATTGAAATAAAGACAATGACTGAAAGGTGCTGCTTCAATCATTTGGCAGGCCAGCACAGTGGGGTTAACGCAGGTTAATGTGTGCCAATAGCTGTAAGATGGCTGCTCCCAGAAGATTAGATAAACGGCTATAAAAACTTCTGTAATTAACTAACCAGATGGATAAATGATCTGTGAAAATAAAATTAGTCCATAAAGAAATATTTATTTGTGAATAAAGTAAAATGTTAGAAAGCATGAACATACATTTTAAAGAAGGCCACGTAAGAGTTTTACCTGTCAAGTCTGGTCAAAATCCAGCCAGTAGTTCAGAATGACAGACATCCAACAACCACAATAGGTCACATGGAGCCTATTGCTCAGGCGAGCTGATGATAAAATAACTACTTTGAGGACCACTGTGGGTCAGTGGTAGACTGTTATACTTGTTATAGAGGGGTCGCTGGTTTAAAAATCATCGGAGGCACAGTTTGGTGTCTTAGAGAATGACAGAACCTCTGCTTAGTACTAGTCCAACTGAGATAGACAGGAAAAAGTCCATACATGACTGAGAAATTGTTGAATGGGACTTGAAGCACAAACATATTTTTTTTTGAAACAATATCTACAAGGGCATTTTTTTTGAGGGGGGTGTTTCAGCTAGAATCTATGTCTTAGATTAAATTTGAGCCGCGACATGAGATTTCCAACAATGTGGTACGTGCGACCAGCAAAGCCTCAGATCAGCCTGCGCATACGCGCAGTCTGATCAGAGCCTTTGCTAGTCGCTTGAATATTCTATGAGTGTTAAGCTACTGAATGAACATCATTTGGAGTTTCTAAGCTTAAAAGAAGGCTGCACAGGCTCGTCTGAGTGTACACTTGTCAAAATGTCAAATTGTTGGAAATCTCATGCCGCGGCTCATTTTATATTTCAGCCAATGCAACAGAGCTTCAAATGGACGAAAATTTGGGTAAGCATGAGTTAGAGTAGAATTGGGTCATAATGCATTTCAATGTACACTGTTCATACTTGACACAACATTAGAATAGATAGCCAGACTTTTGTTCAAAATTTTCATCAACATCCTCAAGCAAACTTCGACTACCATACCATAATAATTACAGATTATTTGAACATTACCAAATGGAAGGTTATCTTCAACATCAATATGTGCTAATGACTTTAAGCAAATGCAGTAAAAAAGGTCTAACATGAGCGCTCATTTTTGCTGACTTTGTTTAACAAGTTGGAACATTTGTAAGATTTCAGGGTTTGCCGAGCAGCTTATACTACTTTACCAAAGAGATTAATAATGTCAATACTTGGACACAGCTGTAAGACTAAATTGATCGTATGACCCTAAACGTCTCATCAGGATTTTCACTGTTTGTTCATTTAGTTGATTTTTATTACAATAATTAAAATATGTAACAGTTTAAACATATTTTATTGCCAAAATATTTACAGCAATGGGGTTGGGTCACAAGTTCTCACAACATTAGTTTCGACCCTTCCCCTACATTCTATATATACACAATAGCTAATAAACATGGCTATATTTACAATCGCATATATGTAATAAGCAAGGTCACTGTCCGAATTGAGCTGACCTTCCGAATTTATCCGATTTTACCCTATCTCATGGACTGGTCCATTTACTCTTCTAGGGCGTTTGACAGTGTTTAATAACCTTGGTGATACTGATGAAGATGGGGACTATGACGCCTTATACACCTCCGGTGGAAGAGGTATTAGCCTGTGGAGTGCTGCTGGGAGCTTGATTGCTGATTCGGGAGATGACCTAGCCGTCATAGCCGCTGATGTCCTTCCAGAAATATTCAATTCTGGCGTAAGGACTGGAAATACTCTGGACTCACAATTTGATAAGAGGTCAAAAGATATGGTAAGATTTAGAGCGAGTGTAATCTACCCACCCAGCAAAAAGTCTTGAGCCATTATCAGCCTACCAGTGTAAAGTCATTCACATGGCGGCAGGCAGATAGTTGAGGGTCTGGATGGGGTATAATGTTTAGTGAATAATGGCCCTTTTTATAATGAATAGTGAATAATGAGCCAAAAAATTAATGAATAGTGAATAATGAGGGCCTAAAATTAATGAATAATCCTATTTTTTTCAATGAATTGAAGAAAAAATTAATGATTAGTGAATAATCAGATTTCTTTGCCACCTTTCTTACTTTTAATGAATAATTGGTCTTATCTTAATGAATAACCCAAAATTTTAATGAGATGAATAATTGGCTAATTTTTTAATGAATAGTGAATACCAGACCCCCCCCCCCCCCATCCAGACCCTCATAGTTTCCCGCTTTAAGATGCATAATGTGTACTGGTGCATTATATCATGGCAATGCCGTGTGAAGTCTTCAGGCCATCCTATACGTATTTCGATGGCATATATTGTTAATGCAATGTCATTAGCCAAGAAATACTGCTTTTGATATCTCATTTGTATATTTCAACCATTAGGTCACTGTATCGCCACGTGATATGCAACGTCTGGTCTCTTGTAAAGCTAACGGAGATAGGAAGAACCAGTTGGGGGCGTTGCTACACAGTAAACTAACAGTTGAACAATGTTAAGGGCATTAACGCAAAAGGCAAGAAAAATGCCACCATTAGCTACAACTTTTATCACTTGCACTAAGCAATAATGTACATACCCGATTCTAGAACAGTCACCAATCTAATTCATTCATTGCGTAAGACAGATTTTATTATATGTGACCTTGACATTTGATTCTGAAGACATATTGGTTTTCTGAATAGGCAATTGTTATCTGAATAGGTAATCATTGTGCTGAATATGTTAATCCTCAGTCAAAAAATTAAGGCCGCTCATATGAGACTGTAATCAATAAATTTAAACATATATATTTTTTGGAGATTTACGTTTGAGCGGATCCATAATAAGAAAGAGCAGATTTATTTTTACTAAAGAGCGGAGAACCATAAGGCAAAAGAGCGGCTGTTTGAATCATTCAAATAAGCAAATTTTTCAGATAAACAACCTGATGCAGGGGCGGATCAAGGATTCATGGAAAGGGGGTTTATATGCATAAAAGATGATGGTTTCGCTTTGTGGATTTTTTCTCCTTTATCTTAAATATTCTATAAAAATGAAATAATTTGGTCTCATTGAGACCAAATTATTTCATTTTCATAGAATATTTAGAAGCGGGAAGGGTGGAGGGAACCCTTGAATCCCGCCCTGGATTCGCCACTGAAATGCGCACAAAATCACCTATCAAAGGGGACGGCAACCCTGATGATTACTATGATTAATATGAAAGATTTTAATAAACCATGAATTTTGATACCATTTTCATCTAAATCGGTTGAAAAATGTGGAAGTTTTGGGCGTTTGAATATTTGCAAATGGACTGTAATAGAGGCGGCCATATTGTAGGCTTAGTGACGTCACTCAGCCTAATTAAATATGCGTAATCAAAATAAAAGACAAACCAATGGATTATTTGCAAAAGTCTTTAATGAAAAATTTTCCTTATGTATAAAGCTGTATATCTGCTGAAACGCAGATGATCTATAGTAGTGATAACTAAAAATTAAGCAGTTGAAAAAAATTCTGAAAATTAATTAGATATTTAAAATGGCGGCTAAATGTCGGCTATTTTGAATTCTTTAAATGCCCAGAACTTGCCCATTTTTCAACCAATTTTGATGATACTTGTATCAAAATTCATGGTTCATAGAGCTCTTTCTGATATAACATACTTATTAATAGGGTTGCTGTCCCCTTTAAGGACTGAGCTATTTGGCCATTACAGGCAATACAACAGAACAAATACTTATTTAAAGATCATTTCCTGGAAAATTCGCTCATTTGAATGTTTTATCCATCAACTCTTTTGACTGTATGGTTCTCAGCTCATTTCATACTCCGTCACGGTATGATTTCTGCTCAAACGTAATTCGCCCATATTTTTCTCAGTAACTACAAGGTCAATTGAAACAATTTCATATGGGTCATCCGTTAGATAAGGAAATGTAAATATGACTATGTGGCTACCATGGCCATATACATTAGATAATTTTTCAAAATTATTCTTTCCTGGAATCAAAGCGTCAACAACCCTGGATCTTGGTAACTAGCGTTGTGGATATGGACTCTGCAATGTATGTTCAACTATTGATGCTAGGTTGACATTGATCTTCTTTACAAGAAGGCCAAATATGATTCCAAATTTATTGATATACTGGAAACCCTTGAAAAGATGAATTTGCATAACTGTTAAAGGAAACGCCATTATTCCTACTAGATATATTTAGCGTAATGATTTTTTTTCACTATAAACCTGATTGAAAAGGCACCTTTACGACAAGGTAGCTTTTATTGTATTGTAAACAGATTTTTTCTCAGAAACCAGAGAACCAATTTAAGTCGGGATATTATGGTCCTATTTTGGATTTGTTAAAGCAAGAACTAACCATAAAAATGTAAATCGCTGCATTTTAGTGGCATTTTGAAGATTTTGATGTTGGATTTTCTCCAATAACAACGCGTTATTTTTTTTTAGAAGTCACACAGCCATAAGGCCAGTTAAGGAACAATATTTTGCTTAAAATTGCGATTATTTTCTTATCCACTAGTTTAAACATGTGTTTTGGGTGCTCGAAAGAACCGTCTTATAGAGACGGTTCTTTTGCGTACCCACAACATATGTTTTGGTTGAGAAAAAAAATCAGTTACACACTCTTATCTTGGGCCTGACAGCATATTATCATGGTTGGTTTGTTATGCATAAGGTATAAACAGAAAACAGGTATTGGATAGTACATATTGTAATTGACAGGGTGCAGAAGCTGAACACATTGCAACAATGACAACCTGTGGCCTGACCTACGAAGTGGTATTTATACTCAGTAAAAATCCAGGGACCCTTGCCGTTGCTGTGTTGGACCGAAGAATTCTTGCTGCTGGGTATCAGGTAGGTGCAATCTGAAACTTGGTGAGGCCCTCCCAGGGGAGGGGGTACCTGTTCCCTTGTTCCCCTGAAGTAATTTGGCTTGTTCCCCTGTTCCCCAAAAATCGAAAATTTGTTTTCTTATGTTCCCTGCTCCCCAATATTGTCTTTGTTCTCCTGTTCCCCTCAAAATTTGGCTTTTGTTCCCCTGTTCCCCTGAAATAAATGCCTAGTTTCCCCTGTTCCCCAAAACCCCTTGGAGGGCCTCCTTGGTGAAAGGCATTCAGGCAACATATTTCTGGCACACCGGATAAGGATATCTGATATTTTACCCTGGGATAGAAAATCTTATCTTACCCATGCTATCTTACCCAGGCTGTCACGTGAGGGCTACATACATTGGTTGTATTGGAACTCACGCACATGGTCGTCAAGTGACATCATTGTTATGTTAAACTGACGTCATCATGTGAAATTGCATCTTAGCGTATTCAGGGACTTCTGGAAGCTTCTTTTAAATCTAAAAAAAAGTGCTGAGCAAGAAAAATAATCCATTATTCGTGTGAGGGAAGGATAGAAAAATACGTACCTCGGGATCACCATTTGTCATCACTCTGCAAGCGTCGTGATGCCAAACGATGATCCTCGGGACAGATTTTTCTATCCTACCCTAACACTCATGATAGATACTGCATGATGATACATTGTATTAGTTAGATGGCCTCCATGGGAGCTGAACGTTTCTTGTACTTCAACAACAGCAGAATCTAGGGCGAAGATTTGGTACCAGTAAAATGCCTTTAAGCCCCCCCCCCCCCCCCCCCCCCCCCCCCCCCCCCCCCCCCCCCCCCCCCGGTGGCTTAGGCTGCTGTCCGTTCTAAGGCGGTGGTTCTGTTGTTGTTGACTTTTTGTTTTTTGTTACTCCCATTGTGGGAGTCTGTAATTGTTCTATGTTTTGTTGTACGTTTCTTTATGTCCATTCTAGTATTCTAATCATCTTGATGGGGAAGAGAGAGCTGGTTGCTTAATTTGTTGTCCTGGTGTCTCTTGGTGGTTGAGCTGCTCTTCCTCGCGGTGCCATGGGGTTGTCTGCGGTTTGTGATTGTGGTATTTCCTGATCATATTCACTTACTATTTTTATAAGATTTACAAATACTTAACCTATTCCCTTCTGATGTCCAAAATGACAGCAATTGCTATTGGTATGAATTCTTCAAATGACATTTACTCTCCTGCCATATGTTGGATTTAACTGAAATTTGGAGGGAGGTAGCATGGCAACATGAATATACAGAATTCGTTTTTTAGCTTCAATATGGCTACAATCGCAGCAATCTTGAAATTCTTTAAATGAAATATCTTCCTTGGCCATACGTTAAATTGGTGACATGTCAAATAAGAACAGCCAAAAACCTGCCATTCAGATATCTAAGATGCCCATCAGCCATCTTAACTCAATTAGCGCCACCTTTATTTTGCAGCAGACGACAATTTCAAATTTTGCTGCTTTTTCAAAAATAACAAATAAGGCATGATATTTAATGAGAATCGTAAGCTGGCAGACGATTCTCATGAAATATCATACCTTATTTAAACAAATGATTCTCATGAAGTATCACACCTTATTTAAATGAATGATTATCATGAAGTATCACACCTTATTTAAATAAATGATTATCATGAAGTATCACACCTTATTTAAATGAATGATTATCATGAAGTATCACACCTTATTTAAATAAATGATTATCATAAGGTATCACACCTTATTTAAATAAATGATTATCATGAAGTATCACACCTTATTTAAATGAATGATTCTCATGAAGTATCACACCTTATTTAAATAAATGATTCTCATGAAGTAGCACACCTTATTCTCATGAAGTAGCACACCTTATTTAAATGATTGATTCTCATGAAGTATCACACTTTATTTAAATGAATGATTCTCATGAAGTATCACACCTTATTTAAATGAATAATTCTCATGAAGTATCACACCTTATTTAAATAAATGATTCTTATGAAGAAGCACACCTTATTCTCATGAGTATCACACCTTATTTAAATAAAATATTCTCATGAAGTAGCACACCTTATTCTCATGGAGTATCACACCTTATTTAAATAAATGATTCTCATGAAGTAGCACACCTTATTCTCATGAAGTATCACACCTTATCTAAATGAATGATTCTCATGAAGTATCACACCTTATTTAAATGAATGATTCTCATGAAGTATCACACCTTATTTAAATAAATAATTCTCATGAAGTATCACACCTTATTTAAATGAATGATTCTCATGAAGTATCACATCTTGTTTAAATAAATGATTCTCATAAAGTATCACACCTTATTTAAATTAATGATTCTAATGAAGTAGCACACCTTATTTAAATAAATGATTCTCATGAAGTATCACATCTTATTTAAATACATGATTTTCAAGAAATATCATACCTTATTTAAATAAATGATTCTCATGTAGTATCCCACCTTATTTAAATAAATGATTCTCATGAAGTATCACGCCTTAATTTTCGTAACTTAGTAAACATGTCGCAAAATTTGTCATCTGCTGCAGTAGTGATTGGTTCTATAAGGGTTAAAACTCTTCAAACAACATCTTCTGTAGAAGAGTATAATTTTCTGATTGTGCTTAAAGTTAGTTGGAGGCAAAAGGGCAACAGGCAGATTTAAAATAACTAAATCATAATATTTTGGTATGCTAGATAGCTTTCATGGTGGCATTCTTGGAATTTTTCAAACAACGTCTCCCTCCTAAATGTTAGTCAGATTACACTAACATTTGATGGGAGGCAGCAGGCCAAGACTCAGAATCTGAATTGGTGGTTCTGTTGTTGTTGATCTATTGTTTAATGTTCTTCCCATTGTTTGCGGTAGCTCTATGTTTATCTTTGTTTTTAGTGGGGCGGATATGTAACAATTTTGAGAAGAATCGTGCACTTTATGATAAAAGCATGAAACTTGGTACATGGCTAGTTGATAACAAAACAAAACAAATAAGGGTCAGTGCCACGCCGAAAATGCCCTCTAATGGCCGCCATCTTGTTTTTTCCAAAATGGCCGCCTTTTTCAACTTATTCATTATAATCTCATTATTTATTTACGAACATCATGATTTCTTCAGTTAATTTTACTTAAATAGCAATCAGTTATATCTCAATACCTTAAAATCATCTTTCAATTTTAAAAAAATTGGGATTGAGGCTGTATTTTTTCAAGATGGCCACCACTTTTGTATCTAAAAAGAGCAGTTATATTATAGAACCTTACAAAGTTATAAATTTTGATACAAATTACTTCTAGCAAGTAGAAATAGTCCCCTTAAACAAGTTACTAACTTATCAGCATGGCTTTATTGTTGCGTGTTGTTCAATTATGGTATTAAAGATGGCTACCAATGTGCAAATAATAGCATACTATATGCTTTCATTTGGAACTGGAATAATGTAGTTTGAATTTATGCAAACGATTTTCAAGAATAACTTTATATAATGGCTTTGAATAAAAAAGAGAGCATCCAACATACCATCCAAGACGGCTGTCAAAGTAAAAATTTTATATGGACACCATTTATAAGGTGGCCGCCATCTTGGGTTTTTCCGAAATATGTAGTCAATTTTAAATTGCATTATTTTTAGCCCATACATTTGCAAGCCAATTTGTTGTCTTCATTTATTTCCACTTACTTTGCAGTCAATCATACTAATTTGCCTCAAAATTGTCATTTAGGCATAGAAAACACAAGATTTAGGACATAGTCTCAAGGTGGCTGTCACATTTTGCATCCAAAGGGAGCTCAGTGGCTCAATGGTTGAGTGCTAGACTCGACCGAGGGGCCATGGGTTTGAGCCTCACTGGCGTCTCTGTGTTGTGGTCCTTGAGCAAGACACATTTATCCTAGCTTAATACTGGTTCAACCCAGGAAGACCCTTCCCTGTTTAACCGAAAGATTGTTGATGGGACGAAAAGAATCAAATCAAACAAACAAAACAACGTTTTGCATTCTCAATAATGGTGGTATACCAACTTGACAAATTATTATGCAATTAAGTAGAAATAGCTACACAAACAAGGGACGAACTTATCAGACTTTATGTTTATTTTATCTTATTATAACATGCTATTCAAGATGGCATTGTATTTAGTTTTAGAAAAAGGTAACGTATTTTTACTTTCTATAGGAACATATTTTGTGGTTGTTTGAAGTTATAAAAATGATTTTCAAGAAATTTTTATATTTAATGAATTAGAATAGTAAAGGGGACATCCAACCTGTCATCCACGATGGTTGCCAAATTGGGTTTTAGAAACTTATACATATGTTGCTATTAAGTGTGTTCAATATAAAAAATGAGATACAAAGAATTTTTGTACCTATAGCAAACCAAAACTGTCCTTTGTAGAATTGCCATTGCATAAAACATCATTTGATTACATCAGATTTAAGTGAAAAATCCGATAAAATCTGTAATAGAGATATCAAAGTTTCTTTTTGACCTTTCTCCTTCTCATCAAGTAACCATAGGCTTAAAAGGCTCTATGTTTCCTAAAACTGTTTACAATTTAAAAAAATGTACTTAGACCACAACCCTCCGTTTTCACACACATCAACTTTTCAACTTGATCTTGTCAATTGAAGTTTTTGCTGCAGCCAGCCTTATTACGTTGTGTTGATGATGTAGCACTATCATATCTACTTGAAAGTAATCGAAGTTTATATTATTCTGAAGTCAATCCAATATATAATGTTGCAGACATCTTAGTTTCTAGCCAAAGCTTCCCTCACCAATTGCTTGCTAGTGAGTCGGGCATTTGATTCCATAATAGTTAAGTCCTCTTCAGTCTAGTTAGTTGAAACCAAAGTTTTTTGTCTATTTAGGTATGTAGGGTTTTTTAAATGATGATGTTATTTTACTCTGTATTTACAGTGATGGTCTTTTACAGCCCAGGGAGCTTCAGCTAGGTGCCCCAACCGCATATTCAGTCGAATCCCTGCCCTTGCTGTATCAATTCTTGCTTTTCGTGATTTATTGTTCACTGTGGTTATTCATTGACTAGTTAAACATTTGTCCTAGAAATCGTCCCAAGGTAGTAGTGCTGTTGTGGTTCTCATTTTATTATTATTGGTGTAAATGTTGTTTGTATGTACTTTTATATACATGCATGTGAATGAGTTTGGTTATGTTAAGGTAGCCTAGTTACTGCCTTCAAGGGGAGAGCTACATCACCACTGTATACTATCTATCTGTATATTAGTTTCCCCCATTTTGAATTTGTAGGAAGAATGTTACCTCTGATTGTACTAGTTTCTGGTCATTGCTATAATTTAACCTAGTATATAAGCAAAAATGGGAATAACGTGTCCGGAATGACGCAGGACAATAGCCGCTAGGTGAAGAAGCGTGGTAAGAGCATTATGAAGTTACTCAAATTCGAACTCTTTGGAATGCAAAAGGCATGCCAGAGGAAATCCCAGTTGAAGGACTAGCCAGCTGATTAGTACAGGAATTATAACAAAAACAATTAGCAGGATGCATTCTGACAAAGCAGACATAACATCAGCAATCGTCATCCAGATGCTTTATTCTACATGCAGTTTTGGAAAACTGGCACAGTCGAGGTGTTTGACCTAATCTGCAACATAATCTCGAGTGTTAGTACAGAGTGAAATTGACAGTATGTACATAGGCAAAGGGGGTGCTCTAAACAGAGGCTTGAAGTTAATTAAGCAATTAATAAGGGTGTTAGAGTGCATATTGGAGAGACATATCAGGCAGAGAGTTGAGATTGACGAGATGCAGTGCAAATTTATGTCAGGCCATGGTGGCACTACAGATGCGGTCTTCATTTTAAGCCAGCTACAGAAGCTGCTCCTGACTTCTGACAAGCCATTCTACGTCACATTCATTAACACAGAAAAGGACAGCAGGTAGCTAGTGTGCATGCTTTTAAATCAACAAGTAGTTGGTGCGATTGGTGAATGGCATGATCAAGGACATGAAATGCAGGACAATAGTTGGCATTTGTCGCGGTGAGAAGTTTTTTGGTGTTGATGTTCATCATGGCTCTGTTCTGACTCCACTGCTCTTAATTGTTATGCAAGAGGCTCTTATCACGGATTTCAGAACAGACTGTACATAGTTGCTGTTGTACAAATACGATCCGGTGATCAAGGCTGAGTCCATGGAGGAATTGCTGGTGAAATTGGATGCATGGAAGTATTGGAAGGAGAAGGCTCTTCATGTGAACATATTATGAAGTCATATACAAGTAAAGTCGTCCCTTGAGCTAAAGTGCACCAAATGCCTGTGGCACAACACTTCTTAATTATGGAAGATGGAGGTGATAGCACCTGATAAAACTTGAGGTAGGAGATCTGTAACCATATGGACTCGCTCTACGCTAGAGACATCCTCGAGCTGCCTGCAGTCATACATTGCAAATGTACATGGCAGAAACTCCATAAACTTTTTAAGCTTATGATCATCTGCTGCCCTTGACCCGAGACAGGTAGTAATAAACATGCATTCATTGTTTTGTTTTTGTTGAGTGTATATTTCCAATACGTCCTTTTTTATGAACAGTTCACTAGCATTATACATCCTAGTGAGTGATGTCGAAAACACCTAATAGCAAAAATGTATAGATTTATTTAGAAAGAACAGCAAAAATCACCAATAAATAAGATTTTCCAATTCGGCGGCCATCTTGGATGCCATGCTTGAATTAACAGTTGAGAAAATTTCAAAATTACATATTATATATAAAAAACGAACATTCATTGCTACTAAAGCAAATTTCACTCATACAAATCTCAATGATTTATTAATGTATAAAACGAAAACCATAAAATCATTCTTCTTTGGCAGCCATCTTGGATGCCATATTGTATCAAGGCTCTCTGACAAATAACAAAGTCACATTTTGAGCCTTTCTATGCTTGGAACAACTTGAATTTGATGCAATAATCTGAATTAAGTTCATTCTGTGATGTTTTTATAAAGCAAGCTTGATTTAACATATAAAAATGGCGGCCATCTTATAAAATGGCCACCGTCTTGGATAATATGCCAATCTACATGTGATTTCAGATAATTACAAATGTTCTATTGTTAAAATTCACACTTACACAAGCTTTAAATAAAAGTTTATTGCAAAATGATACCCAACTTAACAAGCATTACACGAAAATAGGTCGCCATTTTGAAATTCAAGATGGCGGCCGTCAAGGTGCATTTCTGGCTTGGCACTGACCCTCAGAAATTTTGATAATTACTAATCTGGCCATGTACCAAGTTTCATGCTTTTATCATAAAGTGCACGATTTTTTCACATATCTGCCCCACTATTTGTAATGTATTACTTTGTGTCCATTCTAGTTTTGCAATCATCTTGAAAAGGAAGAAAAGCTGGCTGCTTGCTATTTTTGTCTTAAAGATGTATTGTTATTATAAATGTTCTGTGGCTCTTCCTCTGGGTGCGGTGGGTTGGTCTGCAGTGTGTGATTGTGATATTTCCTGATCATACTCACTTACTTTTGGTAAAAATCAGTCTGATCTAAACTGAAAGCGATGGTTGCCATCATAGAATTATATAGCAGCTCATGACTGGTTAAATCCAGATGAGCAATTCTGACCGACTCAAACCTCTAGTTACTTTCTTAAATTCCAGTAAACGTTTACGGCAAGCCTTTTCAGCCCCCTTTGGGCACGTAATAACAAAACAAATATCTTAATGGCAAATGGTAGCTTAATGAAGGTCGAAAGTATTGTAGAATGCTCCCTTTGGAGCATTCTGAAATACTTTTGAACTTCATTAAGCGATACTTGGTCTTGAAAACCATTTTTTGTATTTTTGAGAGTGGCCGTTTTACACAGATTTTACTGTTTATTTGGAGGGGAAAAATGAGTAACGTGTGTTCCCATATTGCTTGATATAGGCACACTTACTAATATATTGCACCATTAGTTGGATGACTTAGTATGTTGCTGTTGCATGTTATTTGGACTTGATATCACCTATATAGATGTGACAACCATTAGAGCCGCGACATGAGATTTCCAACAATGTGGTATGTGCGACCAGCAAAGCCTCAGATCAGCCTGCGCATACACGCAGTCTGATCAGAGTCTTTGCTTGTCGCTTGAATATTCTATGAGTGTTAAGCTACTGGCTTGACATCATTTGCAGTTACTAAGCTTTAAAGGTGGCTGCACAGGCTTGTCTGAGTCTATACTTGTCAAAATGCCACATTGTTGGAAATCACTTGTTGCGGCTCATTTATTGTTTTCTTTGTAATTAACCCTTTTCATGCTGATTATTTTGATGTAGTTCACTCCTTTTTGATGTGTATCCTTTAAGCACACATTGTTCCAGATAGTTTTGTTTGATTTTTTTGTTTGATTTGATTCTTTACGTTCCATCAACAATCTTAAAGTTAAACTGAGACGGGTCTCCCTGGGTTGAACCAGTACTAAGCTAGGATGAATGTGTCTTGCTCAAGGACCACAACGCAGTGACGTCGGTGAGGCTCGAACCAGCGCCCCTCGGTTTCAAGTCAAGCACTCTACCACTGAGCCACTGCGCTCCCATGTTTCAGATAGAAGCATGTATTTGTTATCAGAGTGGAGAACAGTGTGGATCTTGGTCATCTGGCTCCAACAGAAGCCAGCTGATCTGGGCCAACGATGTTTTCAAAACAGGATATATAACTAGGTCCAGCATGGCAATGGTTAACAAATCACATTTTTCTAAAATAATGATGTCATAAATAAGCAGCATAAGTTGGATTCCAGTATTACTTGAATTTTCGCTTACTGTAATGGCGGCACCTTTAATATTCATATCTGGGTGTGGTTCGGCTATTTTATCTGCTCAGAAAGGGAAATCAGGTTTTATTTATAATTTGGTAAAGAGTTAATAAGCTTTTTGAGCCGCGCAAACTAGCGCGCATTTCATGAAAATCCTAACCGTATACACACTGAACTCACATTTATCAACCCTTAAAGCGCATAATCACAAAATGTATGTTTTTTGTCGTCCACTAATATATTTGAAGCCCGATAGATAAACAGTGTGGACCCAGATCAGACTGCTCCTGGAGGAGCTGTCTGATCTGGGTCCACAATGTCTGCCTCCCTGCTTATGTTTAATAGACATTTCAGATGCATTTATGTTGCTGGCGTCTGAAGGACTAAATAATGACTGAGGTTGTGGCACAAGATGATACAGTTACTTTTGAATACTACCACGCCTCCTATTCAGCTTTTACCTATGCCTTAGGTTGACTAATGTGTTTCCAGGACTTAAGTGACGCCCGTTTTTTGCTAATTATTCCTAAATGGTGATTTTAATTGAAAAATTAATTAGAGAAATGAATTTAGATATATACCGCGTAATTGAATTTATTTTTTCCACATAAATATGAGTTTTTATATAGGCTGGGATTAGATGGTATTTTGGTGTGTTTTTGCTGCTCTACTTTGAATTAGTCCCCAAGTGAACCTAGCGGTATAAATAAAACATGGCTTATACAGGTCAGTGGAGGTAATTCGTCAGTCCCACAGATAAGAGTGCGTAACAGAGAATTATTTTTCCTATTTCTCAGCCAAAAAATATGTTGTGTGTTCTCAAAACAACCGTCTCGATGATATGTTTCTTTTGAGCACCCAAAACACGTGTTTAAAGTGATAAAAAACAATCGCAACTTCACGCTAAAATTGCTTAACTGGCCCAATCTTCGTGCATTAAGCTTCACTGCTTATACTGACTCATAAACTTCACTGTACATCTAAAGGCGATGCTTCGAAATGGCCTGTGTTAAAAAACGATTCAAGTAATAGTATTGTCTGAACCTTAAATAATGGCTGAATTTTCTTTCGCGATCATGTTTCCTAAAAATATGTCTTTCAGGAATACAAGTAGTTTATCAAACAGTATGGACCCAGATAATGCCCAACATTTTAACCTGAACTTGCCTTCGGCTGTTGACAAAGTTTATCAGCGAAATAGCTTTAGCAGGCAAATGTTTGATGCTCTTTAAGTTTAATGTATATCCCTAATTCGCTATTTCTCGTCAACTCTCTAAACTTGAATTGTCGTCATAAACTCTTTACTTACTAGCTGATTACCTTTGCAAACAATTTGGACACAGATCAGGCCCGACAAAACGTCGGGCATGATCTGGATCCAAACTACTAAGCACTCTACTGATATTCCCGAAAGATCATTTTAGAAAAAGCAATAGCAAGAATCAAACTGATTTAGAAAAAAAAAATATCAGCAGACGACAAAATCATGACAAATTACCTCGTAGGCAAAACGAGTCAATGGATTTAAATGGAAAGTGCTACATGTACATGCATGTTTCATGCTTAAGCCCGAGCTTATGTTTACAAGGACTGGACTGAGAAGCGGAGTGATACCCTGGATGATGTTACCTTAAAAAACATCAGCGTACAGCTCACCATTAGGGGGAGCGGAAAACATAAACAAACAATAACAAAACTCCTTGCCCCTCCAGGCGGAATAAAACTTACACTTTCAGGAACAGTGGGGGTGACACTGTGCAGACGAAATTGTCACGTCGATCCCCACAAGATTGAAACCTGTTTTAGAACATTTCCAAAATTAAAACTAACTAATGCCCCACACTTTCACTTAATGCAAAATAGGCGTACGATAAGGGCAGGATACAGCCCGAATTCCTTTTTAAAGCCATAGTGGTGCATAAAACTGGGTGTGCCATGTGTGCTATATATGCTTAGTGCGCAGGGACCGCGGCACACCGTCACAATAACTGAAAAATCATCATCGTTTCATGCTTAAGCCTTATATTTGCCTGCTTTCAATACGGCATGGTCTAGGACCCCTATAGACTTTAACAATTGCGTGTGTGCGTGCGTGTGTGTGTCAAAATGATGACGAGTGTGGTTTGCGGAATAGATTTTCGTTGAATCATCGGATATAGATAGTCCTGTAGGCTAGTACATATCATCATAGCTATGCAATTATACCACGTGTATCTATTGGGGTACACATAGGTATATTCACAGGGAAAAACAACTAAGTTATTCTTTTGTACAGGGGACTGGGGCTTCAGTTACAAATAAGGGCGTCTCCCAAAAATAAGTTTTAGCTACGCGGTGTGCATTTAAATCCACATGCTAAGTGTCGCTCTTCTAAGTTCAATTTAAAGCTGTTTAAAAAAAAAGAAAAACGGGGGTCACTTATAACCTGGAAACACTATAGTCTTAATTACGCATTCATGAGGCGCCACCTTTACAGTAAGCGAAAAGTGAAGTAATATCTATTGGTAAAAAGAGCTTAGGTATGTGTGTCTCCTGACACAGATACACCAATGTTTCTTTTTCATTATTAGCCCTTTTAGGACCAGAAGTTTAAGCCCCTATACGAGTACTTTGGCAAACAGTGAAGACCCAGATGAAATGCTGCATAATGCAGCATTTCAACAGGGTATGCACTGTCTGCTAAGATAAAATAAATCTTCATACAGAGAGAAATACTCGTACATGATTTTGGAAGTTGTAACCTGTGACCCCTAAAACATACAAAGGACCATCCTGACTTAACTGTATCAAACTTAATGGTAAATTCAATTGCTTCGCGAAGGGTTAAGAAAGCTAAGAAAGGTGAGAATCTCTTGACACAGATACACCAATGTTTCATTAGCATTGTTAAATATTCAAATAGTCGCTTTCTTTTAAATTGATATATATTCACTTTTCAGGTACTACTACAGTAAAACCTGTCTAAAGCAGCCACTCAAAAATAGACAAAACAAAAGTCTTAAAGACAAATGGTAGCTTAATGAAGGTCAAAAGTATTTCAGAATGCTCTTTTGGAGCATTCTGCAATACTTTTGACCTGCATTAAGCGATAATCGGTCTTGAGAACCAATTTTAGATCTTCTTTTTGAGTGACCTTTTTAGACAGGTTTTACTGTAGCTGAAAACTTTGTGATCATGTACTCACTTCATGTTAAAGTTGTTTTATCATATGACGTCGCGTCTGGGAGTGAAATAATTACAACTGTCATAACATTTATTTAGATCCGCTAATCTGATTGGTCAAGAACGGTCATCTGATCGCATTGACCTGTATTTCATTTTTCAATGAACCCGGTCCGTATTCATGAGGGGGCGGGGCCATTCACGACAGAACTACTTTTGTGATTCTGTGCAATGCTTCTTTGAAGAGAAATGACTGACACTTTACCTTGCACTTGCACCTATATTTTCAGGTAGAAAAGCAAAGATTAAGTTACATATGACGCCTAAATTAACAGTAATCATACCGATCAGCTGTCTGCTGCCATGCGCGGATCCAGGAATTTTCGTCTGGGGGGGGGGGGGGGGGGGTCCCCGTCAATCTGACAAAAAAAGCTCTGACAGCGTTGTTTTTTTTTTTTTTTGCTTTTTTCTTAGTCCTCGGTTTATTTTACAGTAGTCATATGGTTAATTTCAAAGAAAAATATCATTTTTCAAGGTTCCGGAGAGGGTCCAGGGGGGGGGGGGGGGGGATACGGAATACAATTGCTTATTCCCGATATTGCTTATTCCCTATAGAAACCCAAATAACTTGTGATTTTCCAGGGGGCCCGGACCCCCTGCCCCTGCCCCCTCCCCCTCCCCTCTGGATCTGCACTTGGCTGCGATCTATTTAGTTTCCCAGTCCGCAAATGATGCGATCGCCTCTTGCACCTGTGCTCGTTCTCCTGCAACTTCGTTGTATGTTTTCAGTCGAGCCCCGCAATAAAATCGTTTCTTGAACTTACTGCATGACTGTTGCCTGGTTTATCCAACATCTTTTGCAATTCGCCTTTGCTTTCTTCAATCACTCAATAAATATAGCTCAATTTCTTTTTGCTGGGGGTCATTTCTTTTCCTTTCCAAGCCATTTTGACAGATGATGCTTTTCATCACCAATGTATATGAATGACGTCATATCCGATGACGTAACTATCGTACACATTCTAATGATCACCCGTGTTAAGTTTTTTCGGTTGTCACTAGGTAAAAACGAGATTCTAGTCTCTAAAATGTAGTTGTTTATTTTCAATTGGAGAACGGCCGCCATTTTGATTTTTTGAACGTCGCGACCGTAACGTCTACATACGCACGTCATAGTCTAAATGCGCGAAACAAACTAATAGCTGGAAATGTATTTTTTAAGGAAAACATAATTATAAATACTGAATAAGAATGAATAAAGAAGAAGTTGTAATTATAAGAATTGAAAGTTATTTTTCTGCGTTTCACTGAGGTATGAAATGTCGGGAAAATTACATCTAATTTGCATGAAAACCGAAGGTTTTCATGCTAAAATTAGATGTAATTTAAATAACGCCATGCAATAAATCGATAAATCGCTAGTGGTATATAGATTTACGGGAAACGTTTTGTCGTCCATAACAACGTTGCGTACATAATGACAAAATTATAACGTTTTTACGCCAGAAATGAGATTTCAAAGTATTTGTCATAATGATAAATAGAATCTAACATTCGTGCTCTTGTATTATTGAATTCATTAAACTCGTTGCGAAAAAGAGATAAAATGCTCGGCAAGCCTCGCATTTTATCTCTTTTCCTCAACTTGTTTAATAAATTCAATAAAACATGAGCACTCATGTAAGATCCTCTATGTTTCTAATCTTATGTGCATATCTCGTGATGTGCAAGGTCTACACTGATGTAGGTGGTATAAAATAGTTATACCATGTTTGTCCACCTGTACGTAAGATAATCCACTCGCTAAAGCTCTTGGATTATCTCCACGTACAGGCGACAACCCATGGTATAACTATTACTAATCTGATGTGCTGATTGGATAGGTTATTAGAATATATGATGGACTGGCAGACAAAACTGGAACCAAGACTTGGGATGAACTCTATGATGAACAAAGTGCCTATATGCTTGAGCCAAGGGATGTCATGTACGTAACTGAAGAATGCTTTATTTTTACTTATATCACCAAGTAAACATACCTACTACTGTCGTGCCAACCAAGAGTGACAGTGACGCAATACTTTGTTTACAATTGCTAAGTTAAACACTAACGTGTACACTTCACTTGAGCTAACGCGAATCGATACATCACTTGTCTATTAATCCTATCCTGCGGATAGGATTAATACACTCGTGATCTATCGATTATCAGTCCCGATAACTATGTAAACAAAACATGACGTAACTGTCACTCTTGGCTGGCAGGACAATAGTAGCACAGTATGTAAACTGAAATAAACATCCTGTACCCGTTCCTCCTAGCTCTCGCCTTATACATATGAATTATGTAGCACTCGTGGGTAACCAGTTGTCAGAAATCGTGATGTGAGAGTTGTTGGTACAGCTGTAATTGCGAGGGCCCACCTATTAAAATTCTTTTCCCTTAGATCTTAGTAACTTTTACAGTTGCAGCCATGTAATCATGTACACATGTGATTGCCAATTTTACTAAAACCATACAAACTGGCATTTAAGCTCTTTTTCGGCACAGAACGGCTCTGATTGTGAGCAAGTCGTTTTTTAACAAGGAGGAAACCGTTAAAATCATGGAATAAAACGGAATAAAATAGATAAAATGGCTTTTCTTACTTGTTCGAATGTGTATTGTCTGTATCACCAACAATATAAATCAAAACGTGTACATGTACCTAAATACACGCATTTTCCGACTACTGGTTAAGCACGAGTGTTGTTATTCATGTTTATAAGGCAAGAGCTAGGAGGAACGGGTACAGGATGTTTATTTCAGTTTACATACTGTGAGTAGAAGTCCGTGCTCGATAAGAGTAGAGTGACGAAACAGATTTACAGTTAGAAGTATGAAAGAAAACCCTATATTTGTCCAATCAGGGCCCGGAATTACAATGCCTCCTTAAAGTTAAGGAAGACTTAAGATAAGTATTGATATTTCAACATGCTATATCAAATGCTAAATAAATTGCCTGGATCGATGCAGTGCTTGTATTCAGAGATATTAATGTGATCTACAGAAAAAATGAAACTGTTTTGATTTTAATCAGTTTGAAACGTTACTTTTCGCATCCTGAAAAATCAATACTTAACTTAAGTCTTCCTTAACTTTAAGGAGGCGTTGTAATTCCGGGCCCAGGTGAATAAAGTACCATAACGTGACCAACTACATAACTCTACTCTTATCAAGCACGGACTCTACCTGTCGTATTTATTTATAAGTAAACAGACACATTAAATTATGACCATGGTTATTCTAAATAAGAGCGAGTTATAGTCCTACCGCGATAATAAGAAACGCGAAAATCTGGAATATTATTTTCTTACTTGCATTTTTCCGAACGTTAAGCTCAAATCTGGATTTAGAATATCCTGCAGTGTCAGAAGAAAATTGTTTGAAGAATCTACTACCACTGCCCTGACCCCTAATTTCTGGCGAATTTCGACATTTTTAGGCATTCTGAAGAGCTGGGGGAATTTAAACGGTGTAACAGCCATGTGACGGCCTATATATCTGTACTTAAATTCCTACCGATAAGTGTCAAAAGCATCACACATTTTAAAATCGTGATTACTTTGCACATGCCAGTTTTATTTTTAAGCACTGCCATTCAGTTGATAGAATCGATTCAATCAGCGTAGACACATATCCAACTGATCCAATACAATCAGTTTGAGCCGGGTAAATACTGTTTGCAATGTTTGTAAGGATATTTTCTTCTAAAACAGCGTGATGTGGCTATTATGAACAGTTTCATAAAAACAACTTTTACAGTGGTAAACGGCCTAAACATTATCAACTACATAATGTAGTATTATAGTCAACCATTCATTTTCTGTAATTAGTTATTTGAGCTGTTTACATACATTATTTCAATGGTAACACTCAAGTCAGGGATATTCCTGCGCGAAAATGATGACGGGCCCTTAAAATTGGACAAGGGCCCATATCCTATTCAAATACATGCAGATTACAAAATCTTAATGGGCCTTTTGAAATTTCTATGGGCATTTTGCAAAATTTGATGGGCCCAAGAATCCTCAATATCTATATTAGAGCATAATTGACATGAGCTTTGAATAGCTTATATATGAGGCCCAGCTAAAAATAACGTCCATTTTAGCAGTAATAATAGTTTTCTAACAAAATGGATTAGGCCTATCCCAGGATTATCCGTGTCAAGTGTCAAATAAGTGGAATAAAATGCCCAAATTCTACCATTAGAATTATTAGAGCAAAAAATAGACATAATACCAGCTAATATCTTTTGTCAAAATACTGCCTGAAATGATTCACGATTATTGAATGCTCAATGCGATGTAAATTAAAACATACATCTAAAGTCAGTTATTCGCGATTCTAATTTATGCAGCAATACTTTATATGTACGATACACTTTATGCTATACTGAACAATAGTGAAAAATGCTACACTACAATATTTTATATTAGACAAAAAGCATTTACTAAAGCTAAATAATGTTTTCAAGATATCCAGCAAGCAATTCGTCGAAGCTCCACCAATTTGTCTCGTTTGATGTCTGAGTTACATGTAATTCCTTTTTTGTGTTTAAAGCTTTATTCACTGACTTTTGCAATTGCGCATGCGCAAAAAGGTTATTAGGCTTATCAGAATTTGTCATACTTGTGTAGCATTAATACACAAGAAAACTGTATTACCACTTGAAACAAGCTCAGAAATCAATTTCGAATTTATCAAACATGTAAAACAATGTAAAATGTCTCCCTTTGACAAAAACAAATAGGGAATATTAAATATTTGTTTATCTTCGATCCATCACGATTTTTGATAACTTTCTTCCTTTTGCCAAACCCGGTAGAACTATCAGCATACTGTTCCTACAATTTCTCGACCAGTAATGAGCTAAGACTAAGATGCAACATCACATTGATTTTCCTATGGAGATTTCAGTGTTAAATTTTCAAGCTTGGCCAATTTGATGAAAAACCCGCTCTCTTATGTTGCTTTTCTAAACGATCAACGTGTATTTTTGGTCGTCACATGTCTATGACTACAATTTCGTTCAGTCGGATCTGGTTGGCAGTGGATTTCTGAAGGCCTAAACTGTGTGAGATTTCTGTTAAAATTTGAAACATGGAAAATTGGACCCCTGTCACATTTAAATGGCATTTTTACTGTCTTGTTTTTGTTATGCTGTCATGCGCGTCTGTTTATTGATGCCTTTTGGTCCCCTGCTTGGAAAGGGCTGACCTCTTGACTCTCGTTTGTGATGTCTAATTATGAAGTTGTCACTTTCCAATTGGTTTCCTGTGTCAGGTATGGGCTTGATTGTATCGATTCCTGATCTTTGCCCTCATTCTTACTTTCATGTGTTTCGTAGGGACAACATCCGTAAACATTTTACTTTATGCATAACCCAGTCTTTGAACAGTCAGATACACTTCATTTGATTTACTGGATTGCATTATCTTGCATATAAATGGCAAACAATTCAGGTGTAGCGTTCAATTCAGGTGTAGCGTTTTCACTTTTGTTCAGTATATAACATACACGGGGATCACTGACCTGAAACGACATTGAATTATTTAGTCAACCGTTGCATATTATTAATAATCTGGGTCAGTTTATGTCCATTCTACCAGCAGTTATACTCCCCCGTTGAAAAGAACCAAAAATATGCCAAAACTTCATCTAATTACAGAAAAATACAGCAAAAACTTCAGGTTGAAAATTTTTTCAAAACAAATGCAGCTTTTTCTATCAGCATATCTAAAAGTTCTAGAGAAAATTACGTGAAAAGATGCACTTAAAAGGGACAGTTACCCTAATGATAAGTATGTTTTATCAGAAAGAGCTCTATGAACCATGAATTTCGATACAAGTATCATCAAAATCGGTTGAAAAATGGGCAAGTTATGGGCACTTAAAAAAAATCAATATGGCCAACATTTAGCCGCCATTTTGAATATTTAATTAGTTTTTAGAATTTTTTTCAACTGCTTAATTTTTAGTTATCACTACTATCACATCATCTATGTTTCAGCAGATATGTAGCTTTATACACAAGAAAATTGTTTCATTAAAGATTAGTGCAAATAGTCCATTGGTTTGTCTTTTATTTTGATTACGCATATTTAATAAGGCTGAGTGACGTCATTAAGCCTACAATATGGCCGCTTCCATTACAGTCCATTTGCAAATATTCAAACGCCCATAACTTCCACATTTTTCAACCGATTTAGACGAAACTGGTATCAAAATTCATGGTTTATTAAGATCTTTCATATAAAACATAGTAATCATCAGGGTTGCCGTCCCTTTTAAAGTCAATTTCTCGCGTTTCTTATTAATGCGGCAGTACTTTAGTGCATTATGTAGTGACGAAATTGCAAGGGGTGCAAAATTTTCAGAAAGGGGTTGAGTTAGGTAGGCGCATTTGATCGTGCCTAGAAGGGCAGATATTTTAAAAGATTAACATGCGCCGATCCAGAGGGGGATAGGAGTCTGGATCCACGCATGTTATCACGAGTGGTTATGGGTTTCCTTATAAAATTCTGGTATTGAACCACCTCAAGAAGCTATTGGACCCTGGGTCCATTTGCTTTAGAAAGGAGTTCTGTACTTACAACCCTCTGTGAAATACGTAAATGACAATCGGAACTGCCTCGGGCAATTCCGTTAAGACGGATGGCTGAGAATGGGTTTGCTCCCCCCCCCCCTAGGGAATTTTGCAGACATAACCTATCTTGTAGAGAATTGAAAGCCGAGTCTTTTAAGAGATGTTTGCACTCTGTGCTCCGGGGCGTTAGTCTGTAAGAGCCTGTAACATACGTTACTTAATCAAACTAAGAAAAAGTAAATTGAAAGTTTGGGCTACAAATCAAAGACATTAAAATATTTATTTTTAAAAATCATTCATATAGTCTGCATACTGGATATCTTAACTACGTATGACAGCCATTTGAACAAAATTGCGGCTTCCTAAGGTGTCATATGCGTTACATAAATCAGATAACCCATTAAAATTTGCAAGTGTGGCTAACATCATTTACATTCACAATCTCTCTGTGTGTTTTGCAAAATGTTTTTAACCATGTCTGACTAGCTTATGCAATTGGCTAACAGAAAAATTAAAGCTTGTTTCCCTAGCTTAAATATTTTTTCTGAAATAAGCAATTAAACAACCCTACCCCTACCCAGTTTTAAGGTGAAATGTTTGGTATTAAAACTAAAGTAAAAATACTTAAAAAATATTTGCAGTTGATGAATGTGTTTCATTGTTTGGGATTTATTTGCTTATATGAAAAGACTCATAAATCTGCAAGTTTGTTTCAAAATTTTTAATATCAGAGGCTGTAACATATGTTACCTGATGTGATAAATGGGCAAGCTCATTGTCTTTACGTAAGATATGCCTAAAAATGTTTTAATCTCCTTGAGGGAATTTTGCAGACATATTCCTTCTTATAGTACAACTCAAGCTGCATCGAATAAGGGTTGTTTGCACTCTCTATGTTGGGGCGTTAGTCTGAAACAGCGTGTTACATGCGTTACTATATCAAATAAAGGAAATGTAGTTTGAAAGTTTGAGCAAAATTGTGAAAAAATTCGCAGCTGTTGGATATCTTACATTGTTTAGGGATTTTAAACTGGCTCCTATGATAAAGACTTATAGATCTGCTAGTTGTCATCAAGTTTTAAAGATCAGGGAGCGTTACATATGTTAGCGTGATACGTAAAATCATCAAACAGTATTTTGACATCAAGCTGAGTAAGGGCCTGCTCCATCCTAATCCCCTTTGGAATTCTGCAGACAAATTACATCTTATGTAACCATTCAAGGTGCATTTAATAAGAAATGTTTGCACTCTGTAAGTCGGGGCGTTAGCCTGTAACAGCTTGTTACATATGTTACTATATGAATTTGAGAATAAGAAATTTGAATGTTTGAGCTACCAAAAGAAGACATTAAAATTATCTAATAAATTGACATTCTTATAGTCTTTATAATGGATGTCTTTACTACATATGGAAGCTGTTTAATATTAATACGGCTAACTGTGGTGTTATGTGTGTTACATGAACCTAATTATAATTTAAAAGCTATAATCGTGGCTATCATCATGTAGTTAAACAACTACTATGACTTGGTTTCAAACTGTTTTATTAGATTTTACAAACATATACTCAATTGATGAATAGGAAAAAACAAGTTTACTTTTCTATCTTAAATATATTGTCTTATAGGAGCTAATACACAGCCCTTCTCCCAGTTTTACAGAGAAGCGAATTTTGTTATTACCGCTTAAGTAAAACACATGAAAGTGATTACAGCGTGTGGATATTTTTCATTTTCTTAGTCTGTCTTGCTCATATATCTACAAGATGTCAATAAGTTAAAGATCAGGACACTTAATTTGTACTTATAAGTCTTTGGTGCCAAAACACTAGAAATTATATTCATTTCTGATTATCAAGCCCATGGACTGGTGTTACAGATGTTATCAATGACCTTTTGGACACATTTCATAATACTGTGCATATAATGCTAAATATAGAGCCACAAATAGAAAAGATAGTTTTACATTTTTACAAGAAAATACAATAATTGAAATGGTCCAAACTATTTCTCATCGATTTAACACTCATGTTAAACGTTTGTCGTTGTTTGCTTCTGTGGTAATCATTATTATCACACGCCTCCTTGCAACTAGTAGAATCATCACACAATATTTCAATCATTTACTGTTATTCATTTTTACCACAAGTCCACTCAAAATTGATGAGCCATTATCAACTTTCCAATTTTGCCATTTATGGCTTGGAACATTCGGAAACTGATATGAATTCCTATTAGTTGGCTCTTTGAGTATGTGTTTCAAGTGATACTCTGCAAGAAGGAGAAAGACATATGCTTTACAAGGAGGAAAACTATGCCATGAAGAACAATGAGTACCTGGACTGATGAACCTTGATATTTCTGTGATAAAGAATCATATCTTAGCTGGTTAACTTTTATAAATGCAGCGCCTTTCCATACATGCAACCCACATATTTTTATCTAATAATGTCTCTGCACTTATTATCTTTTCCCAAGCATTCAAAAACTTATTGAAGTCTTAGTACTTCTGAAGTGCTGAAACCGAGGTAACTCTTTCCCTTCAGATAAACGAACTAGATGTAAAACAGCAGGTAAAGCAATGAAATGCAGGATGAACAGAGCGCAAATTAGACCCTTTCAATTCAATGATTCACTAAGTTTCTAAGATAAGAGCGCTTATTAAAGGATGTAACATATATAACTCGTCATAATAAATGAGCAAGGGCATTGTCGTGACATCCTTTTTGATTACACAGTCAGAGGCAAGTGTTATCAATTTCAGTGTTTTCAATGGATCATGACATGAGGCACCTTATCAACTTGTTTACTCTGTATAAATCTTCCATAGAGCATAGTATAGAACTACTGGTTATTCCATTCTACCTATAGTCCACTTTCCTTCTTTTGAATGCAACAGCTAATGATATGGCTGCAAAAACTGAGAAATCATAGGTTTTACATTATTTTAAGACATGCTTCAATGTACTGACATCAAAAACACAACCAACTGCAAACATAATTGATGGCAATGTCCAACTTCATATTCTTTCTTTTATACCAGATAACTTTCAAGGTGTAACAGAAATTGTTTCAGACGGTCTGCCAAAACCGTCAAGAGTCAACATTGTAACTTAAAACTTATAAAGTTCTTTGGGCGCAGCAAAATACTATTGATCTAAGACCTGAGGACTTAAGCACCAAAAGACTGGATAGGTTCCATGGCAAATGATGCAAAAAAGCAGCCTATCAAATTTCTGTTTGACCAATGTCAGAAATCTTAAAGTATTCTTAGAGGTACACGGAAGAGACATAGATTTTGCAAAATCAGAGCAAGGTTATCATTTGACTAGCACGGATGCAGAGGCAGCTGCAATTAGATTGCTCTTGCCACTTCACAGGAAGAGATATATACCAGAGTCATACTCCATTGTATGCATATATGTGAAATGGCATTAAACCCATATTTAATCAGGTGTTTGATCCCATGACACTGACATGCTGTTTCTGCTTTTGAAGAATGCTAAGGATTCAAGTTTGGCTGAGTCAAGTTGTTTGACGCTGGCACTGGCCACACATACAAAGAAAATTAAGTCTTTTGATGGCTAAAGAGGAGGATCACATGAAATGCTTATAGGTGATGTTTGTCACAATAACCAATTTTAAAAAGTAATCTTAATTAATGTAACACATATAACACCATAGGAAGCTGTATATTTGTTAAAAATCTTTTCTTATGCATCAAAGGTATTCAGCATGCAAACAACATGAATAATTCAAATAAATAGATAGTTTTATGTCTTCTTTCTGTTTCTCAGACTTTCAATTCATTTATTCTTTAATTGATATGGTAACATACGTATCATACCATTACAGGCTAACCCCCTAGTTAATAGAGTGCAAACATCTCTTATTTGATGCAACTTGAATTGTTCTTTAAGGTAGGATATGTCTGCACAATTCCCAAAGGGGTGGAGAGGAACAGGGTTGTACTCAGTTTGCAGTCCTAATACAATGCCATGATTCTACTAGTTGTGATGAAATGGGTGATTATTTTGCAATAGAAGCAGACACAATGATAGACATTGTGAGGGTGACTTGAATAAAGATTGTTTTTGAATAATTTAATTAATAGGAATATTTATGAAATTGTGTCATTTAAATGAGAACTATTATTTTCTATCTATATTTCTATATATTTTAATATTATAGGCATTAGGAAATATGTGATTAAAAAGGTTATATGTAACATAGGTAACACCATTCCAAGGGCTTGTTATCAGCAATGACTGTAATTACTAAGACTAAGGCACCAGAGGCTAGAGATTAATAGGAAAACATGTGAAAAACGGTATTTTTCTGAAATATCATCTCTTACTTCCAAGAAAATTTCCTAGCTCATTCATTATGCCATGTAACATACGTTACATACTTTAATAAGTGCTCTGATCCTGATGTCAAACTTGCAAATGTATGATTCTTTATTGCATTAGCAAGACCGTGCCAAAAATGTAAGATATCCACGAGCGTCAAATATTTTCATATATTTTTCTTCAATAATAGATTCCAGAATTGGATACTTAAAGTTGGGGGTAGGGTTCTTTAATAGCTCATATAAAACAATTTATTTGAGATAGAAAAGCAAACTTTGTTTTTTCTATTTGTCAAATGAGTATTTTAGTAAACTAAGATTAAAAACACTTGTAAAAATGCACAAATCGTCTGTAAAATGAATGATGTTAGTCACGATTTCAACTTTCAAAGGGAAGTTTAATCTATGTAACGCATATAACACCATTGAAGGCTGTAATTTTGTTAAAAAATGCTGCTGTTATGTAGCTTAGGCATCCAGCTTGCAAACTACATAAGAAATTTGAATAATTAGATTGTTTAATGTCTTCTTTCTGTAGCTCAAACTTTCATTTTGATTTTTTCCTTAGTTTGTTACAGTAACATATGTAACAGGCTGTCAGAGACTAACGCCCCGGAGCACAGAGTGCAAACATCTCTTAAAAGATGCGGCTTGAAATTTTCTTCGAGATAGGATATGTCTGCAAAATTCCCTAGGGGGGGGGAGCAGGACCTTTTTTTAGCTCGAAGTCTAGCAGTACTTTAGTGCATTATGTAGTGACGAAATTGCAAGGGGTGCAAAATTTTCAGAAAGGGGTTGAGTTAGGTAGGCGCATTTGATCGTGCCTAGAAGGGCAGATATTTTAAAAGATTAACATGCGCCGATCCAGAGGGGGATAGGAGTCTGGATCCACGCATGTTATCACGAGTGGTTATGGGTTTCCTTATAAAATTCTGGTATTGAACCACCTCAAGAAGCTATTGGACCCTGGGTCCATTTGCTTTAGAAAGGAGTTCTGTACTTACAACCCTCTGTGAAATACGTAAATGACAATCGGAACTGCCTCGGGCAATTCCGTTAAGGGCAATTCTGCAAAATTCTGTGGAATCAGACCAAGGATGTACATCGAGGATCTACTTTGATAATTGGGGTGATAGCCAGTAGAAGTTACATGCTTATAAGCATATTTAAATATTTATTTTACTTCACCCATATCACTGGCTACAAGTTATAAATAGCTTCAAATATACCATAAAACGGAAAATTTCCGCGTCGTCCAATTTCCGCGGTGTGCCATGTATCGCTATGATATTGTGAGGACGTTATGACGTTCGAATGTTAAATGCTGAGTCATTTTGTTTAGAGAAATGCAGTGTAAGAAAATGAGTATTGTCATGTTTTAGCAGCTTTTGCGATGTGAATTTGGTTGGAATATGCTAAAATATGAAAGAAAAACGATTATGTTTGTTTCATTGAATTAACCTTTGCTGGTTCCATAGGATGACTTTTGAACACTTGTTCTAGATCTATTGACTTTCTTGAGACCCGGTAAATGTTAATGCATAAAAACCATGTGGAATCCTTATAGAAAACATAGGTTAGAACCTGGTCATTCTAACGCGGTGGTTCTGGTGTTGTTGATTAATTGTTTGTTGGTGCTCTCATTGTTTGTGGGGGTTCTGTGTTTGGTTCTTGTTTTGTTGTGTAGTACTTAGTGCTGCCCTTTCTAGCTTTGCAATCAGCTTGATGGGTAAAAGAGATGGTTGCTTTATAGTAGAATGTCAAAAATAAGCATTTAGGTTTGCCCCTTTTTTACCAGAATTTTCACTTGTTTTATCCTTTAGTAAATAGTAGAGACAGTATGAAACCAGATATTGCAATCAATTTAAGTCTTGCAAACATACCTGTAACAGTGTGTTTAATACGTTACCCCTCATTTTCTTAAAAACAAAAATATGTAATTAAGTCTATTTAGGTAGAATTTGAAATGTTTAAATGAACAAAACATTTATGCAATATGTAAGAACTTGCTATTCTCTAAACATACTGATGTTTTTAAAAGTTGTTTGGGTCCATTATAATGTCATTTACGTTACATTTTCAACTATACCCTTAAAATTATTGACATTTTGTTAAAAAGTTTCATTTGACAAAATTTTCAATATGTGTTTTACTTCAAAATAACATGTGTTTAAAAGATCGTTAACTGACCATTTCGAAACTGCAAACAGATACGTTCTAACATAAAGACTTTGTTAGTTATAAGCTGTTTAATTAGATGACCATGGAAAAACTTTTATATAAGTTTAGAACCTCTTAAGTTTAAAAATAAGCATGCACTTTTTATGCCCCCAAAGGGACTTTGGGAGGCATATAGTAATCGCACTGTCCGTCCGTCCGTCAGTCCGTCCGTCCCCTTCTTGTCCGGTGCATATCTCCTATATTCTTTGAGGCAGGAATTCCAAATTTGGTGTGTGGATACATCTTGGAATGGCGGAGTGTCGCGTTACATTTTCGGGTCACTGTGACCTTGACCTTGACCTCTGACCTAGTTTTTAGAATAATCTTGTCCAGAGCATATCTCTTATAATATTTAAGAAAGGAATCTCAAATTTGGTGTGTGGATGCATCTTGGGATGAGGAAGTGTCGCGTACCATAATTGGGTCACTGTGACCTTGGACTTGACCTCTGACCCAGTTTCTAGAAACTGCATTGAGTCTGATGCATATCTCCTATATTCTTTGAGATAGGAATTCCAACTTAAGTGTGTAAATGCATCTCGGGATGACAGTCTCACATATTTTTTGGGGGTCACCTTGACCTTGACCTATGACCTTGTTTTAAAAATTATTGTGTCCAGAGCCTATCTCTTACACTCTTTGAGGTAGAAATTCCAAATTTGGTGTGTGGATGCATCTTGCAATGACAAAGTGTCGTGTACCATAATTGGGTCACTGTGACCTTGAACTTGACCTCTGACCTATTTTTTAGAATAATCCTGTGCGGAGCATATCTCTTAAATTATTTGAAGTAGGAATCTCAAATTTGGTGTGTGGATGCATCTTGTGATGACGAAGTGTCGTGCACCAAAATTGGATTACTATGACCTTGAACTTGACCTTTGATCTAGTTTTAATAATTATTGTGTCTGGAGCATATCTCTTTTATTATTTGATATAGGAATCCCAAAATTGGTGTGTGGATGCATCTTTGGATGGTGGAGTGTCATGTATCATTTACTGGTCACTGTGACCTTGACCTCTGACCTAGTTTTTGAATAATCATGTCCGGAGCATATCTCTAATATTATTGAAGGTAGGAATCCCAAATTTGGTGTGTGGATGCCACTTTGGATTACAAAATGTCACATACCATTTTCGGGTCACTTTGACCTTGACCTCTGACCTAGTTTATAGAATATCTGTGTCCAGAACATATCTCTTGAGTTATTTGAGATGGGATTCCCAAATTCGGTGTGTATATGAATCTTTGGATGGTTGAGTGTCATGTACCATTTACGGGTCACTCTGACCTTAAACTTGACATTTGACCTCGTTTTTTGAATAATTATACCTGGAGCATAACTCTTATTATTCGAGGTAGGAATCCCAAATTTGGTGTATGAATGCATCTTGGGATGGCAGATTTTCCCATTCCATTTCGGATCACTGTGACCTTGACCTCTGACCTAGTTTCTAGAATGGGTATCGATTCTGGTGCATAAATTCTATATTCTTTGAGGTAGGAATTCCAAAATTGGTGTGTGGATGCATCTTCAGATGGCCAAGTACCCCATACCAGTTTTGGGACACTGTGACCTTGACCTCTTACCTAGTTTTTAGAATAATCATGTTTGAAGCATTTTTTCTATATTATTTGAGCTAGGAACCCCAAATTTGGTCTGTGATTGCATCTTGGGATGGCAGAGTGTCATGTATCAGTTTTGTAACCTTGACCTAATTTCTACAATAATCGTGTCAGGAGCATATCTCATCTATTATATGAAGGAGGAATCCCAAATTTGCTGTATGGATACATCCATGGATGCTGATATGTTTGATACCATTTTAGGTCACTGTGATATTGACCTATAACCTTCTTTCTAGAATAATCTTGTCTGGAGCATATCTCCTATATTATTTGATGTAGGAAACCAGAATTTGGGGTGTTGATTCCTTTTGTGATGATGGAGTGGTGCATACAATTTTGGGTCACTTTGACCTGACTTCTGGCCTCATTTCTAGGTTTTTCCTGTCTGGAGCATATCTCCTATATAACAGCTAACTTTCCTCAAATGTGTCTTATGGTAGACCAATTCCTTTAGGGGCATTCGTCACGTGTTTGTGACATTTCTTGTTCTGTTAGCTTTCAAACACCTTTTGGTAATTTTGATATCACCGAGTTTAGAGTAATACTAAAAAACTTGTCTGAGGTAAAATATCATTGTGTTGTTCAATTTTCAATATGTAACGTATAAAACAAAGTTGAAGAAAACAAATATTGCTAAATAGCTTAAATTATACATCACTGGAAAGTTTATTTCATTAAAAAGGGGGAGTGGCTGTGTTTGATAGGCATAAAAAGAGCATTTGTTCCAAAAGAAGAAGTTATCAGTACTAATTTGGAGACTTAGTATATGGTCGTAAATATTTCTTTTAAGAAATGGTATACTTCTGGACTTAAAAACAAAACACATTGTTTGCTAATTTTTCTATGTTATGTTATGCAATTTATTGACTTATAAAATGATAAGTCTGATGCAACATCTCAACTAGGATACATTCCCTTAAGCTTGTTCAGTCAAATTTGCTAAAGTAACATATATAACTATAAATAAACGAAATATACATCATGATAATATATTTGTCTCAACCGTTTTCCATATACAACTGAGCCTGAAAACCTAAAACAAATTTAGATATTTGCACATTTTTTTCTTTTAATTGAACAAAACAATCTAATAAGCTTTTCAGAAGCAGCCAAAGCTTTGTGTCGAACCTGTTCACAATCATCACAATATATAAAATAGTAAATAACATATCTGTTCTATCAAATCAGATTCATTTATGATAAAATATCTAAGAATTTCTGAAATGATGTGTGGGTGTTGGAAACTTTGTTTGTTGTTGTTCCTATTGGTTGTTGGAGTTTTGTATCGGGCCTTTGTTTTCTAATTTGTTTCTAGTTCAGCAATCATCTTGACAAGGAAGAGAGCTGGTTGCTTAACTTAAATTATATTGTAGATATCTGTGTTCCGTGTTCCTTCCTTAAGGTGCAGCCGGTCAGTCAGGAGTCTGTGATTGTGACATTTCCAAGTCATGTTCACTAATAGAATGAAGACGTTTGCTGGCAATCTAGACAGCATCACTCCTTTATGAATATATAAAATAAAATGTTGTTTACGTTACATTAAATTTAAGGAAACATAAATGTTTGTTATCATTTATTCTTTAAAAGAGTGGCTCTGTTATGCAAATTGTTTAAGCCACATCTATTTATGCATATGTCAAAACTCAGAAGGTGAGTTTTGAATTTATTCTAGCTATGAACTTTAATTTCAGCTCATTTTTAACATGGCATTCATTGATTGATTAATGATACTGATAGTCCTTTAAACTTAAGTCTACTAATCATTTGTCAAAGCAATGCAAACTTTAAAACTGAATGGGTTATTCAAAATGAATTATTGCCGTTGAAATTGGAGAAATCATCCATAGGTATGTTTTTTACATGGCAAGGCAGTGATCATATCCAAGAAATCTAGATTTCTTCAGTTGTAAAGGATACCAAATTTACTTTATAAAATTTCAACAGAGAGAAAATGTTTAAGCCAAATTCTACTAGGACGCATTCAAATTACCGTTTGAGGATTATTTACGTTAATCAGAATGTTGATTGAAATAGCAATATCTTAGAGTAAAAAAGCAGTCATAAGATCAAACCTAGTTTTAGCAATAAGTGCTAATATAGCTGATGTTAAGTTCTATCATTATACTATAGCAGTCATTTAACCCCATTTTAAACAAACTGTTGCAGGAATCCTGTCAGTTGATTCCTTTCATGTGCGTTAAACAATAGATGAGTTGTAAACACATCAGGTTATAGAGACAAAAAGGAATACATTAAATCGTCTCCTGTGCTAATAAAAAATATATGGACAAAAGAGAAGGCACAAAAGTTAGTATCATTACTTACACAAATAATAGATTTACATGTTATGCTAAGAAAGTATGCATTAACTTAACAAATAGTATGTATGCATGTTTAAATTGTCTGTCGCTCTTTTATACCAATCGTCTGCATAAGAAATTGTATTTCTTTTGATTTGTAAAAGTATCTATGATACATCATAGATAGTGATAACATTGTCTCTATTGCCAATTGCACTGTATGTAAGTATGATACAGCATAACATTTGTTGAGTATACTATCTGAAAGTTTCTTTGAAAGTAGCATAAGTATGGATTTTGTTTCTATTACATGAACTATCTATATACCATAAGTATAGCATCGTTTAACAAGTTGGGTATAATTAGCTAGTTTTAAGGACTGAATGACGAATATTATGATTACTTATTGTGAGTGTAAAAAATAAATAGTGTCCTGCTGAATAAAACAAACATTAAAGCAGATTCTATCACGTATGCTGATAAGCTATATAGCTAAAAAGCAAACGTCTACAAACATTCTGAAATATATGTTCAATCAAGTCCTTAAGGAGACAACTAGTAGCCCCTGGGCTGTTTGGAATCCTTGTAAAAATAAATAAAGCATTAAATTAAATCAAGTCCTATTCTAGAAAGTTGTTTGCTCAAGGTCCTGATTATCGAAGTCTAATCATTTAGAAATGTCTTCAATACTAACAATGCAGGAGAGCTTTTCCAACTTATTAACAGACATGTGTCTGTTTCTAAAGTATTAAAATGGTAATTTAGAATAAATGCTGTCCTGTTTCATTGCTTCACAAACGTGTAGAACCAGGCAACACAATGATTAAAGTAATGATCTTTATATTTTTGTTATATGCGTTACCACATAAATAATACTATTTTTCCAAAGCGGACACGCTGTAGATACTAAAATATTATAACCCCAAGGATAGCTAGGGCGGGTGCTAAATCATAGACAGAAATCATCACGATTTCCACAAACTTCAGTTTTATTTCATATGACACCGATGAAGGTATCTTTAATGTTTTACTTCTTGATTTGGACTTCTGCTTGGAATATCTTACATTTTTTTAGAGTTTTAAGGTATATCTTGTGCCTTATTGTTTTAAATGTAGCTGCTGTAACGCATAACTGTTTATAAATGCATATACTTGATGGCTTTTACAATGTGTGATGGATCTGACTATGTTGCTGTGTGCTTTTTATTTATTCATTGATCTGTTAATGGTGAAATAAAATGTCTTGCATATGTCATTTAACGCCATTTAATGCATAAAAAGAAGCAAATACATGGTAGTGGCACAGATTTTAAAGAATCATTTAAGCTTTTTTAAACAATTGAGTTATGAATAATAAATAGCTATCAATTATCCTATTTACATGATTCCTAAAACATATACTTAATGTCAATTGTGTGCTTTATTTTCAAGTTTTCACTTTAAACCAAATATGATTTTGTTGATGTAACATCTCATTCATATTAAAATTTAAAAATACAATATTTCCAATCTAATTTTGGGCACTAAGATGGTAGTCAATTTCATTTTCACCTACTAGCTGTTTGAACACATATACACATGACATTGCACAAAAATATTGTTTGAAAAGAAAGTAATGTGTATAACAGAACTTATCGGTGCCTAAACTAATATTATTATTCTGCTATTAAGCTTTATCTAATTAAAATATCAATCATAATGATATGTAAGAAAACGATGCAAATGATAATAACACTATACTAGGAGTTTCCTTATTATCTAATGGTAACATATTAGACTTGGCTATTGCATGGTAAATGCATATGTTCATCAAAAGCTAACAGACATTTTATAATACTTAAAGTGGCTAAGAAAATCTTAATGTACAAAAATCTCCCACCACAAGTCTTTTGGTAGCCCATGGCCAAGTAAACCATAGTAATATATTTGAATGTAAGTAACGTATATAACAATTACGTAAACGTAAGTTATTTAAACTTATTGTCAGTTTGATGCTTTTAATTAAGTTACTGTAAAGCAATATGCAGATAGTAGGAAATGTGACCTATCTGGTCTAAACAACTTTTCTTTTCATTAATGTAGCGAATAGCCTACTACATGAAGCCTGCATGAGGGTAGCTATGGTTAACCTATAAATAAACATCTTTTGCAAGACTTAAAATTTGTGCAATATCTGTTTTCACATTTCTGAAAAAAACATACCAATTGAGGATATAGTCTAAAATTCTGCTACTTTCCGGCCACTTTTTCCAATTTTTGAATCTCTAGCTCCCCTACTACTATTACTTTAATTGTCTTTCTGGTGTCTCTTGACTTTTAGTGTTCTGTGACTCTTTCTCAAGGGCCGTGGGTTAGTCATCAGTGTATGAGTGTGGTATTTTCTGATCATACTCACTTTTTTAAAAAAAAAAAAAAATAGGTATACTAGATACTACATATTCTATCAATAAGTAGTTTTCTAATAGGCGTTTTATATACCATTAGCTTGTTAGCATGTAGCTCTCAATAAAACAGTGTAAATCTATAATAGTAGGCCCCAGGAGACATGCTCACGTATCCAGTGGTAGTAGGGGTTTACGATTTGCCCCGAGTCTTTTTCAAGAATGGTATGGAAACAGCAAAAGCTGTGACAAGTCTTTTTGTACAAAGCTCCGCCTGAGCATTCATTGCTTGTCGACAAGGCAAAATAATGTCAAAGTTTGCTGACCCATTTACTTTTAAAAACTATTGCTGTCTGTATATTGCCTTTTTGTACTTAAACTAAGTGACTGTGTGACTATATGAGCCGCGACATGAGATTTCCAACAATGTGGTATGTGCGACCAGCAAAGCCTCAGATCAGCCTGCGCATACGCGCAGACTGATCAGAGCCTTTGCTAGTCGCTTGAATATACTATAAGTGTTAAGCTACTGACTGAACATCATTCGGGGTTTCTAAGCTTAACAGGAGGCTGCAAAAGCTCGTCTGAGTCTATACTTGTCAAAGTGCCACATTGTTGGAAATCACATGTCACGGCTCATATTCTTATTTTCTCTTTACAGAATTGTTCAGGACAGTAAATTGTCTAGTGCACCACTTCTCCTGGTCAGCGCGGCTTACACCAGCACAGTGACGCTCTACGAAATAGATAGTAAGGCAGTTCACACAATTTATATTAATTGACTTTTCGCTTACTGTAAAGGCGGCAACTTTAATATTCATATCTGGGCGTGGTTCGGCTATTTCAGCTGCTAAGTAAGGGAAATCAGGTTTTATTTATAATGTGGTAAAGAGTTAATAAGCTTTTTGTGCCGAGCAAACGTGCGTGCATTTCATGAAAATCCTAACCATATACACACTGAACTCACATTTATTAACCCTTAAAGCGCATAATCACAAACAAGTTTTTGTTGTCCACTAAAATATTTGAAGCCTCATAGACAAACAGTGTGGACCCAGATCAGACTTCTCCTGTAGGAGCAGTCTGATCTGGGTCCACAATGTTTGCCTCTTTGCCTATGTTAAATGTACATAGACATTTTCAGATGCAGTTATTTTGCTGGCATTTAAAGGACTAAATATTGTATTTTGTGTCTATATTGAGGTAATGGCGCAAGATGATACAGTTACTTTTGAATAAAACCACGCCTCATTTGCAGCTTTCACCTATGTCTAAACATGACCAGTCCTAATTACGCATTCATGAGGTGCCGCCTTTACAGAAAGCGAAAAGTCAAGTAATACCATTTATGGCCCAGTGCATGAGATAATCATCTAGCAACCTAGGCTCAGGCAAGACTGTACATATGCGCAGTTTGACCAGATCCTTTCCTGCTGGTATACAAAACATATGGATGTAGATGAAGTCTCAGTCAAAATTAAGACCTTTATATATGTTGATATATAAGAATCTATCATGAGTGTGAGGGTGGGATATATAAATCCGTCTTGAGAATCACAAGGCTTGCCGAGTGATGACAATTAAATGGTGATCACATGGGACGGATTTTTCTATCCCATCCTCAGACAAATCATGGATTCTTTTTCTTGCTCACCATTTAATACAGCATTTTTTTATATTTTAGAAAAGCTTCAATAGGTTTCTGAATACGCTGAGATGCGACATAACGTGATGACGTCATTTTAACATAACATTGACGTCACTTGTCTATCGACGTGCGGCTATTCGATTTTTTATCTTTGCCACCGGTTGGTACCGTATTTCAAATTAGGCATAAACACAGTGGAAACTCCGATCTTTGTACTTATCACTTCATCTAGCAGCCTAGGCTCAGGCAAGACTGTACATATGTGCAGTCTCACCAGAGCCTTCGCTGCTAGTATACGCAACATAAGGATCTAGATGAAATCAACGCCCACATTTAGACTTCTATATATACTTGACAGACAGAAATTTGTCAGCAGATGACAAAAGTTGTCGCTAGCAAGGAATGAGTTAAAGACACTACACCTGTTTAACGTGAGGATGTCCAGTTGTACAAGCGAAAGTATGTGCACGAAGTACTAGTTACCCGATTAGTCCTAGCTTGCCCAGGAAAAATGTGGTTAGGTTAACTGACCGTCTCGACATGACCATAGCTGTTGACCAGTACATTAAACCATAGACCAAATAAAAACATATCACAATGAAGAAATAAACATTTTTTGTTAAAATGTTGCCATTCTTATATCGAATAAGCCTAATATAATCATTAAATACAAAAAATTTTGTAGGTCCATTTCTGTGCTAAATAGCTTTCGACAGTATCATACTTTAGGAGCATATTTCTATTTTGGAGTAATAGTGTTTTTATTTTAAAAAATGCTATATTTGGAGCAGCAGAGTGCTTTATATCAAATGACGATTTTTTTCTTATTTATTTTCAGTTGATTGCTTGTCCTAGAAGATAGGATATGACGTCAAGTGATGTTCTGAACTAATAAGGATGTGCACAAAAAAACAGGAATATATCTTATTTTTTTCTTTCTAACATGTACTTATTTGTCAATTATGTATGACTATAAACGTTGTTGTCCCTAGTAGCAATGCATTGCTTACTCATTGATTATTTGGTATAATCAATGTTAAATCTACTGAATCTATGTGAAAGCAACTCTGGTCCGATCCAGGCAGGCACACAACCTTAAAACAACGTCTTATCGACGTCTATGCGACGTCATGACGTCGCATCGACGTCGATTAGACGTAGTTTTGACGTCATGTTTCTGCTGGGATGTCTTGATGCTGAATCCAAATTGGATGACTCTGATTCAATACGTCTAAACCCTCTTTTCTTTTGGGCCTTTTCGCGAGAAAAACTTTTGGACAAGGTCATGCACAAACAAGCCAGCTCAGCTACATAGACTAGCTAGAAAAATTAAAGCTTGCTTGTAGCAAGTATAGATATGATGCTTTCTAATAAGCGCATAAGAAAGCTGCTGATCAGACAGCGCAGATGTGTCGGCTTGTCTTTGCCCTACTTGTTCGCACACCCCCGAAACAGATTATCTTCTGTCGGGCCCCATTTGACATGTTGACCAAAAGTCCTACTTCAAATGTTTATCATACGCAAATACAATTATAAAAAATGTTACCGTTACTTTTGTTTATATTAAACAATCATTCAAATAGGTTTGTTTACAAAACCTCGTATGTGCACTTTTTTTTATCAAACCCTGTTTTTAACATGGCGCCAATAACGACAGTTCAGCTCACCAGGTCACAAAACCTTCTATCCAATAGCCAATGAAAAGTTGTTGTTTTGTGACGTTCAAAAATCTCGTATCACAATTAGTCAAAATTACCAGTTCTGAAACCTCTTATATGTTAACCTGATAAGACAAAAAAAAGCAGGTAAGCTTTATCTGGTTTATTACTGTAATGGTTCAAAGGGTGTCTTTGAATATTCTTGCGAATTCATGCTTTATTTTGTCACGCGAGTTTGTTTCTTGCCTTCAATTAGATTATTTAAGAAAATGCTGCAGTTACGAGAATTTGAAAACTCGCCTTTTTGTGGATATTGTATTATACAAGATTTGTCCCTATAGATCGAAATGTCAGCAGAAGGTAACGTGGATGCATCAAATGCAGCTTACACGTCTCAAAAGGAACAGAAATGCATTTGGTTATCTTTTTATCTATTTGATTGAAACGCAGCTTAAACCGGTTTAAGTCCTCCAGTAAAATATTTTACTGACCGTTCCAAGGCGGTACTTCTTTTGTTGATCTTTTATGTTTTTCTGTCTTGTGTTTGCTATGCTTTTGTGAACGTCCGTTTATATGTGCCTTGTAGTCACCTGCTGGGAAAGGGCTGACCTCTTGGCTCTCGTTTGTGGTGTCCAACTGTGAGTTTGTCACTTTCCCATTGGTATCCTGGGTCAGGTGTGGTATTTGATTGTATCGATTCCTGATCTTTGCACCCTTACTAACTTTGTCTTTATTGAGTGCCGAAAGTTTGCAAAATGTCTTATCTGCAATATCCGGTTACAAAATCTCGTATATTTTTTAAAAGTATCACAATGTGCTAGAAACAAAAAACTTTGCCAATGTACTACTTATACCCGTTAAATAAACTTAAAATATGCTTTCAGTCTAAATCTCACAAGAATATAACAAAAAGCAAACATTCAAGAATGTTTTTGTCTCTCCTGTAAAATTTACTAAAGTGCATGTACGAGGTTTTTTAAACGAACCAACGAGGTGCTGATCAGACAGCGCAGCAAATACATTATAAAAATGTTACTGTTACTTTTGTATATATTAAACAATCATTCTAATCTGCTTTAAATATTTGTCTTTGTTGTCCTCCATATTTCCTGATCTGCACACGTCAGGGTGATGTTGCCGTGCGATGAGTCATGGGATGTTGAACCGCAAACGTGCGTGCATTTCATGAAAATCCTAACCGTATACACACTGAACTCACATTTATTAACCCTTAAAACGCATAATCACAAAATGTATGTTTTTGTCGTCCACTAAACTATTTGAAGCGTCATAGATAAACAGTGTGAACCCAGATCAGACTGCTCCTGTAGGAGCAGTCTGATCTGGGTCCACAATGTTTGCCTCCCTGCTTATGTTAAATAGACATTTTCAGATGCAGTTATTTTGCTGGCGTTTAAAGGACTAAATAATGACTGAGATTGTGGCACAAGATGATACAGTTACTTTTGAATAAAACCACGCCTCCTTTTTAGCTTTTACCTATGCCTAAGGTTGACTAGTCCTAATTACGTATTCATGAGGTGCCGCCTTTACAGTAAGCGAAAAGTTAAATAATACAATACTACACGTGCAGGAATAACGATTGCTCAGTTCATTCTACACAAATACACAGGCTTATTTATATGAGAGGAATACTATTATAAAATTATCTAGATATAGATGCTGCATATGTGCGAATAGCAATTGCTTAGTCAAGTACTGGTACATTATTAGTTTATCAATGCCACATGACTAAATGAAATGTTTTTTGCGGCGGCTTCGCCGACGCTCTATTATCATTTTGAACCTAAATTTTATGTAAATTTTCGCCAATCAGAAGTATTCTTAAATTGTAATATTCATCACACCAGCTAGAAAACAATGCCCTCATTGGTTAATACCCAGACTGACCACATGATCTTATTATAGATGCAATTTAACTTGAAAATTTCCATGTAAATGGCCGAGAACCAGTCTGCGCACTAGTCCTAACAATGGACATTGATCTGAAATATAGGTCAACTCCCGCTGTACAGCATTTCTAATTTGCTTTTTTACCATTCTCTGCATGCCTTGCTTAATTGCACATAGTAAATAAGTGCAATATAAAACAACTCACTAAATCCTAAAGGACTTTAACAGCAATATATAAAGCAAATCTTTGTAGTTTTTATTCAAGCCATTATGGTTTCCCATATCAAATGCGTCACACGATTATAGTCTGTTTCATAATTTTGACAATAGGTCTTGTCTATTTCTAAAACAAATATAACAAGTGTATTCAATGTGTTACATTACAAGGGCGTAAAATTCATCGCGAATTAGAGAGATACCTTGGGGTTCAGGCGAGTAAATACGTGCAAAGCTTGCTCTGACCGACAAATGCATGTTCTTACAAGGACAGTGTAGCTATCGGCAGAGTCTCTTTAATCAGACAACATGGTGCGTTATAAATAGACAGCCAAAAACCCACGTTGTAATGTCTATTAATAGCGCTTAACAAGATATATCATTTTAAATAAAAGATGTATCTTAAAAAAAGAGGTCATAATGGGGATGGATATTTAACGTAAATAATGGCACATAATTTCCAACAATTTGAATGTGCCCGCAACCCACAATCCTACACTTAGACTAAGATCAACCGGCGCAGCTGTACCTGTATCTGCGTATTTTGTTATTTCCTTTAGGAAGATGACAAGCACAAGCTCTAGTTTCTTTAACTACATGTATGTCAGACGAACATGTATCATATAAGGCTAACTTGCAAACAGCCAGCACCAAATCTCGGGCCACTATGGACCCGCCAGCATAACGCTTTTTGGATGGTGTTTTTCTGGCGGGCTGGGAGTGGCCCGATTTTACGTGTTTACTGGAAGCTAGTCTCTACATGCATTTATTCCCCGGCCCCGGCTATGGCGAGATGCCACAGGAAATAGAAAGATTATAGGAGTTAGTCCCACACAAAAGCGATTTGGTATATCAGCATTTTTCTGTAAATAGAGACATTCATAATATGTAAATAGAGTGGAGGAAGTGTAAACCATTTAAGACTTGAAAACTACTCCAAGTTGAGATTCGAGACGGGCAGAATCTAGCCTATGTTACAACAACAATATGGCATGTTTTTTCCGGGTTTTCAGTTTGTTTCAGTACATACATTTATCGTCAAAATCACCCGTTTTCTTAAAAACTTTAGAACTAATAACATTGTTCCCTAGCCTTTGCTGGTGAAGTGCAAAAAATTTGGGACGATTCAGATGCATATCGCTCAGCGAAAAGAGCACCAAGTAAAAGAGAGACCAGAAACATAACCACAACTTGCAAATTCGCTGGTTTTAGATGGAACATCATTTTCCAGCATGCAAAGACAGGGGGTATAAGGGGATTTCGTCATTTAGTTGTGTTAAAATTGTAAGTATTTGAGAGCCGCCGAATATCTTTTTTAAAGATTTTTCTTGTTTAATATCATATGTCAGATATGTGTCTCTCTTTTTTTGTAAAATTAGTATACTATTTATGGCTTCTCATACATTTTATAACACATTTGGCATAATTATCGAAATCAATTTTATCTGTTCTCAGCTGTATATGTTAACTTTATTGTACTCTATACAATATTCACTCTTGTAGGCGGGAAGACTTGAAGACACGATCTGCCTTCAAGAGCGAATATTTGTAATTCACACGCATTTGTGAATCATTTGTACAATAAAAACTAGATTTTCTTTATCTACATCAGTAGATGGAACTCTTTTTCGGTGATCTAAAATTATATCACGAAGTATAAAATGAAGAAAAAAATTCTTTAAATTATATCAACAAGATCAAAAATGAAAAAAAAGAAATGTCTGCACTGGCCCGCTTTTCTATTATTTAAGTGTATTAAACTTATCCAAAAAAACTTTGATAAAATTCAATTTTGTGTGTATTCGTCTCCATTACCTAATAAATGGTCATATTTGCATCAATGATATATAGCCAGTGATATGATAAGTGGTGTCAATCATTTTTACAGTAAATTAAACAGGTGCATGTACAGTAAAACCTGTCTAAAACGGCCACTCTAAAAGACCAAAATATGGTTTTCAAGACCAATTATCGCTTTATGCAGGTCAAAAGTATTGCAGAATGCTCCAAGGGGGAGCATTCTGCGATACTTTCGACTTTCATTAATCTACCATTTGTCATACAGATCTTTGTTTTGTCTTCTTTGAGTGGCCGCTTAAGACAGGTTTTACTGTAAATCCTCAGGGGCTCCCGTAGATATTTACAGCTTGGTGTCAATTGAGAAAGTGATAAAAAACATATTTCAGTTAGGTTGTTGGTCCAGTCAGCAGTAGTGAGCATCCACCGTGGTCCGTTATTTTTATCGTTCATAGTCCGCATAATAGAAAAAGGTAAGTGAGTCTGATCAGGAAATACCACAAATACACAAGATGTATGTGAGTTGAGTGATAGTCGATATTTACAGCGCCAGAGCTATGCCAAAATGTGTTTTCCTGAAAAAGAGGATGAAAGCATTTTTGTTTATGATCTGGAATTTATGTTTACTTTAGAAGTTTGGAAGTTTATTAATAAACACTAGGCCTATCGGCCCATCTGTTACAAAACATATAAGACATATAACAAATAAAGTGACAGCGGACTGATGCCACAACTATATTCAATCAATAGCTAGTCCCACGAATACCAAGGACCGAAAACAGTCTAGTATAGACTGATCTCGGTCCTTGGTATTCAATCTTACAATGAAGTGACAATGCCATTTTAATATATAGCCAGTATATTATTGTCACTGGCTTTTAAATACAAAAACTAAGCATACAAGTGAAAATGTAAATAGACAGTGGAGAAGGTACCACAACAACAGAATAATAACAATAATAAAAACAATAATAATAAAATTATTATTATTATTATTATTATTATTATTATTATTATTATTAAAAAATTATTATTATTATTATTATTATTATTATTATTATTATTATTATTTATATGGATAGTGATTATAAATAGATAAATACCAAGATATTTTACCCAAAGACATATTGCTCCCTTACTTTAAATGCCTTGAATACGTACAATGATAAGTTTATCTGAATTTTCTTGTTTTCGGATTTAAATAGTTCAACCAGCTTAAACATGTTTGGCTTTCTGTAATAATTAGGTATATATACGGTCCTTAAATCGTTATATCTAGAACATTCTAAAACAAAATGAAACTCATCTTCCAATGTATGACATGAAGTACAGCGTCTCTCTTCAAAAGAAATTGCATTTGGTCTAGCCCATCTCCCAGTTTCAACTTCGAGACGATGAGAAGATAATCTGAGTCTAGAGAGTGCAAATCGGAGTTTACCAACAGAAACAAAGTCCAAATAAGTTCTGTACCCAAATGAAAAGTTCCTGTAAAATAGAGCACGGGTTGAATCGTTAAGCCTTGAATTCCAATTTTGAATAAACTGATCTGTTAAGCGTTGTTTAACCAAGTTTAGAAAAAGAACTCTATCGCCAACGCTTTGTTGCAGCCAAACATCCATGAAACCAAGCTTACCAAGTAAATCGCGAAGTAGCGTTACCCAAGTTACCTTATTTGGGAAGTTTATGCAATCATTAAACAACATGTTGTAAATTATCCTAACATATTTCAATTCTGAACAATGCAAAATTTTTAGCCAGTATTTAATAATGTTACGGTAACGGTAACGAGTAAGTTGAAAACTGCACCTACCAAGTTCTCCATATACAAAGTCATTCTGGGTGCACTGTTTGACAGACAAAAGTTTTTTTCCAAACCTTAAATGAACACGCTCAATGTTATCTGCTTTAGCAAAACCCCATACTTCAGACCCGTAGTTCAAAATTGGTGAGATAAGTTTATCAAATAGATCCAAGATATGACTAGGCTTTAAATGAACAAAATTATTTAAATACCTATTCATAGCAAATATTGCTTTCAAAGCTTGACCTGAGAGGGTAGCCTGTGCTTCAGAAAATGAACCACCTGGGGTAAAAACAATTCCTAAATAATTAAATGTCTTGACAATTTCTAAGTTTAACTCCATACATGAATACCAAGTTTTGAGCCAGTCTACCGCCTTTTCGAAATACCATGACTTTAGATTTATCGACATTAACAGTAAGCTTCCATTTCTGACAATAATCATGAAGTATGTTCAAACCATTCCGTAAACCACTAGCACTTTCGGAAAATATTATGATGTCATCCGCATATAGGAGTAGGAAAAGTTTAAGTAGGCCAGTGTCAACGCCATCTGCGCCCCTAGTAATTAATTCTTGCTCCAAATCATTAAGATACAAAGCAAAAAGGATTGGAGATAGACATTCGCCTTGACGGACACCTGTCATACATGAAAACTCTTGGCTCAACTTATTGTCCAACTTAACTCTAGACTTAATATTCTTATACATTGACATAATAATGTCCAGCATTTTATCTCTAACGCCATATTTTATTAGCTTGAACCATAAAATATCCCTTACAACATAATCAAAAGCTTTTGAAAAGTCAATAAAAGAACAGTATAATTGTTTGTTATTGTTTAAAAGATGGGTCGTGAGGCCATGCAATACATAAATATTATCAGCTGTGCACATATGTTCACGAAAACCAGCCTGTGCTTCAATTAAAACTGCGTAGTTCTCTGCCCAACCCGTCAAGCGATTGTTTAATAATCGGGTATATAACTTCCCAAAGCACTTAACAGAGTTGTGCCTCGATAATTATCAACATTAGATTTATCACCCTTTTTGTGCAAAGGAATTACTTCTCCCATAGACCAGGCATCTGGAAAGTAACCGAGAGTAAAAATTCTATTGAATAACGTGTGCAAATATGGTAATGAAACATGTTTTCCATGGACAAAAAATTCATTAATGAGCCTATAGATAAAATGCAAAATACCAGTCTTTTTATGTGCACAAAGCTTTAAATCTCAGGGCAGAGAATTTTGGAAGTTATTCAAGTTTTTCAAACTATAGGAGAGACCGGGGCAAAATGATCCACTTTTTAAAATATTTTTTCCTGCTTTTATGACTGGATATATTTGATTGCTTTTAAATGTATAATACACTGTCAAGTATTAGCTACAACTTGAGAGAAGGAAACAGGCATAAAGTGACATTAGTGCTTGAAATCAAGCATTCAAAATATGTGGTCAGCTGTATCATTTTGCCCCATGCACGGGGCAAAATGATACAGTACACGGGGCAAAATGATACAGTAAAACGTTTCTCATCTCAGATTCAAATATACAAGACGTAGCACAGAAATAACTATAAACACAATTGAACAATTTATAATGCTATATATCGCCACGGAAATATGATTGAACACGAACAGTTTTCTGAATTTTCTGAGTCACATTTGTTACCATTCATGTTTTATGTTTTGCCACGGGGCATAATGATACAGTTGACCACCCATTTTTAACATTCTGAAAAATAATATGGTACTTTTTGACATAGCAGTATCATTTAATTTTCTCGTGATAGGAATAGACAGTTTCGATAAAATATCTTGAAAAAGCTTTAAAACAGAGCCCCAACCACGTTGTATCATTTTGCCCCAGTGGGCTCTTGTTTACTGTTCTCGTAACAATTCAAAAATACGACACCCCACAATAGTTCTGATTATTTGGAGACATATCAGTATCTATAGAGTTCAATTTACACGATACAATTAAAATATATATCTACCACATTTTTCACATTCATAAAATAACTGATACCTTCGAAATTTACTCAGGGTGCCTCAAAAGTCAATTGTTTATATAAAAAGCTTAACTTTGCTCTGTTTTGGATGAGCCTTTCTTATAATATGGCGGATTTCAAAATGCGCTTTCAGTTTGAGTAAGAAACGTCATATATGGCATCATCGTTTGAAAAATCGCACTGTTTCATTTTGCCCCATGTATGATTTTGCCCCAGTCTCCCCTACGCATAGTTCTGCATATCGGTTCTTCTGGCCCAGTAGTCAAGGGTTAAATAAAATCAATATGCTTGTAGTCGACAACCCGATCACTGGGCTAGAACAACCGATATACAGAACTATGTGAACAGTATGAAAATCTTTTATAACTTTCGAAATGCCCTAGCCTCAGATTTCGAACTTTTTTCACATTAAAGTATTATTATTTGGAATTTTATCTAAAGTTAGCATTAATTTCAGGACATAAACAAAAATGCCTTTCATCCTTTTTTTCAGGAGAAAAATCACCTTTTTGGCATAACTAAGGCGCCGTATAGACTATTGCTTAACTCACATAAATCTTGTTAAGGGCAATTGCGGATAATACTTCCCACATTTTTTTTTAACTTTTTTGCGTACAGTTTGTTTTATGTATGTAATGTCAATTTATGAAATAAAAAGGATATGTCACCAAGCTCAATTTTTCATAATCTCACATGGAAGTTTTCAGCATTTTACAAATTTTCTGAAAAAAAAACAAGTTCTTAATTAAAGCTAAAATATTTGTAATCGCCATCCAGGTTCTTTATTTTAATTTTAATTATAGCTCATGACCTCATGCTTTCTAGACAATGTAAAAAATTACTTGTTTTTCAAAGCTGTGTCAAGATACTGCATGATATATTTTGGTAATTCCCCCAAAAAGGATTTTGATTTTTAGAGTAAATTATACATTCAAAATTCTGACATTGAAAATCTTATTTTTTTGTTTTGATTTCATGGACTATCCTTTGACATTTTAGGAAAAAGATTACAAATCGTGGGTCACCAGACTAATTATATTTCAGGAGAGTCAAATTTAATCCCACCCCCACAAATTTTGAGGATAATTCAATATAAAACGTTAAGGAGTGTGTTTTTGTCATTTATATAATTCCATATTACTTGTATGAAGTAATATGTTCTTAAAAGGGTATCCTTTGGCAGCAAAGACTGCACCAAAGAACCGAAACTAGAGTGTGCATATTTCCTGGGCCAGACTAGCTGGTTTCTGCCATTTAGGCTTCATCAGTGACCCTCTAATAGTTTCAAAGTTCCACAATGAAACCCATGATCCCAAAGGACAAGAAAATAAAATCTACACTATAGTGAAGGGCAGGGAGACGTTCTACCGCCGCCAACCAGCCCCAGTCACCAGCTGTAGTGAAGTCAAATATATTCTTAAAAGGGTATCCTTTGGAAGCAAAGACTGCACCAAAGAACTGAAACTAGAGTGTGCTTATTTCCTGGGCCAGACTAGCTAGTTTCTGCCATTTAGGCTTCATCAGTTACCCTCTAATAGTTTCAAAGTTCCACAATGAAACCCATGATCCCAAAGGACAAGAAAATAAAATCTACACTATAGTGAAGGGCAGGGAGACGTTCTACCGCCGCCACACAGCCCCTGTCACCAGCTGTAGTGAAGTCAAATATGTTCTTAAAAGGGTATCTTTTGGAAGGAAAGACTGCACCAAAGAACTGAAGCTAGAGTGTGCATATTTCTGAAACTAGAGTTTGCATTACAAAGCGAAAAAGAAAAAGAAAAAAAAAAACGTAATAAGTGGCCACCCAGGAATTGACCCTAGTCCTCTGGTCTCAAAGTGTGACACGTTACCCTCTAGGCCACGATGTCAAGTCTCAAAATAACAGTACATATTGGACAGACAATCAAAGCATCGACCATATTCGTATTCGCATACAGGGTAAAAACTTCGAAATTATTTACATTGTTGATGTCACTTGTTCTATTTATCTGTACTAGAAACAGACCCGTGCAAGCGCGTTAGGATATATTTAGCATATGATAAAAAAAACTTGAGCATGGCAGATGTCCTCATAAATATTAAAAATTGGGAGCAATATCTAAGAGCAGGATAAATACTAAGGAAATCAGTTCATGTATCAAGGGCCATTACTCTGTTATAAAGTATATTTCTTACTTATATCAGACTTACTCGAGCAGAAGGCGGTAACGACCTAATGGTAAATAACGCCAGCAACAATGCATGTTGCATATAACACAACACTATAGTGTTAATCGAAGTGACTGCAATGTTTAAGTAAACCAATGAAAACTGTAAGTTGTCATATCAACTTTAGTCCTTTTTGAAATGGTTAAATTGGTAACGTAGTTCACATTAGATTGTGGGACATTAATCATCAATACAACAAAAATGCTTTTCACTTTTCAACAAAATGAGGGACATTAAATGAAATATATATGTGTGTGTCAATGAAATAAATTCGAAAACTGCTTATAAATAGCATAAAACATTCTTAAAATTACATACTAGGACGATGAGACAGCATTTTTGGCAATTTTGGGGGTACTTGCTGTTGATAAACGTCGTAAAGAATGACTATTGACCATTTCCAATGCCTTTCTCTTACTTGATTGTTAAGACATAAACCTAAACTAAACTTATAAACCTTAAAGCGTTAGAAAATACACTGTTTACATGCTAAAATGGGGATTGGACACAAAAAAATGACTGAATTTGTGAACTAAACTCGTTTTTGCTGAGAAACGAAAGGCTGAAGGGGAAGAAGTTAAGAAACTTCGCTCATACAAAACTCGAAGCATACCTCGAAATGGAACACACTTTTAATATTAGGAAATGTATTTCTTCATTTCGTATTAGTACGCATATGCTTTGCGTTGAACGAGGGGGGCATTTATAAAGGTAAAAAGCCAGAGGAAAGTTTATTGTGAGGAATGCAATGAAGTTGAAACTGAAGTTCATTTTTATGTCAATGCAAAACGTATGAAACCTATAGGAAAACAATGTATAATAATGTAAATAATAGCCTTATATCATATGAGACGTGGCATGTGATTTCCAACAACGTTTGATAAGTGTACACACAGACGAGCCTGTGCAGCCTCCTTTTAAGCTTAGAAACTCCAAATGTTGCTCAGTCAGTAGCTTAACAGTCATATAATACTCAAGCGACTAGCAAAGGCTCTGATCAGACCGCGCGTATGCGCAGGCTGATCTGAGCCTTTGTTAGTCGCACATACCACATTGTTGGAAATCTCATGCACTGGCTCAATTATTCTGATCCTCATTTAATCTTCTTCAATTTATTGACAAGCCATGATGGGCACCTATTGAAAGCTGTTGGTAAATTTGTTCAAGATTGTTCAGTTACAAAGCTTATAAGTTTCCCCTAACGCGCGTTATGCTCCATCCAACTTCTGTTTGAAGTATATGTACGTGAGTGGTGTGAAAGTGTGAGTGTTTTAATTATGTATCACTATTTTATGTATGTGTATATAATTCGTATAGTGCTATTGTTGTTTTGCCTATCACATATTGGCTATATGTATTTGTTCAATAAAGATTATTCCATTTCATTCTATTCGATTCGATTTTATTCAGCTAATGCTTCAGACGTTTAGGTATAGACGTCGCGTCAGATGTTGGTGTTAATTTGTGTAACGTCAACAGTTGTTTAAACACGTCAAACAATGAGATTTTCACAGATAAGAGAGTTGCCGGTGATAGAGATCTTGATACTTATCGCATTGTCCAGTGACTATACCTGCACAAATGTGCAGACTCACCAGAATCTTCGCTGCTGGGGTGAATAGCACACAACTCGCCATTTGAGGCAGCATTTGATACGGTGACGTGACGAAGGCTAAGGTAAGCCTGTGCAATTGTGCAGCCTCATCAGAGCCTTCGCTGCTCACACAAAATCACCATTTGAGCCACACAAAATTTTTGAACTGTGACATAGGCTCAGACTAGACCAAGCAAATTTGCAGACTCGCCATGGCCTTCTCATATAAAAATGACATTTGAGCCAGCACATGCGGTTTTGGTTCAGTGACGAAGGCTCAAGCGAGACTCGAATGTGCAGACTCGCCAGAGCCTTCGCTGTTCGCATGAATGAAATCAAATTTGCCTTTTGAGCCAGCACACTCCCTAGGTGGAGGGAGGTACCTGCTCTGGTGCACAGACACGTCTGAGCCTCGTCACAGTAACGAACTATAATGAGCTGGTTCAAATGGCAATTTGTGTAGGCCTACCGTTGATGTGAACAGGGAATGCTGTATTGAGTCTGCACCAGCAACCACGGCATATGTGTGCAACCATCAATGCGTTGTATCAATACATCAAAAATGCTCCCAGTGCGTTGTAATAAAATTCTTCGATAAAGCTTTCGCTAGTTTACCAAGAAAAAAAGAGAGATCGGTAATCGTTTTTTGGATGCTATTTCATGGGAATATGATACAGCTGTGCTTAGACATGCAGATTTTCCTCAATTTAGGCAGTCACACTAGAAAAAAGGTACCTGTCAAAGTCAGACTCCAGAACTGTGTCGGATTTGCTGGCCAAACCATGAATTAAATCAACAATTGTGTGGCAGAATCTAAAACTGCAATGTTACCGACGTTCTGTGTGCCCGGTGCCATCACAAACAACATAAACGCAAGCTTATAAAGAAATCATAAAGTCAACAGGTATAGATTTCACGCGAGCTCCAGTGCACCAGTTCGCACGAACGGTCACTTGAAATACAGTTGCAGTTATAGCTCTCAGTAATGACCAGAGTTACTTCGCTGATTATTCGTTGGTAAGTTGTGATACGTGATTGTCACAGGGGGTTAACTCAGTCACAGTGCGGGGTGATTCTTTATAAAAGTTGTCAATGATGCTTTATGAAAGGGTTACAGGTGCTTTACGATTTCCTAAATCAGTATAAGGTAGGTGATGGGAAACCGCATTAAACGTAGGATTCTCGAAGCCCGAAAGTAGGCCTATTTTATTTTTATTAATTCATATAATTGAAAAGCTAATGGTTTTACTCTGTCAGTCTTTGTGATGATGGTTTATGTGTCAGGGATTAATGAGCGGTTTAATTCAGATATTGTTAAAACCCATAACAAAAATCAGTATATTTATCAAAGTACATATTCCATCAAAGATAGTAAGCTTACAACTCAAGTTTAATCTAAATGTGTTTGAAAAAATCAATTTTCTCCTCATGTAAAACTATAAAGGGCTTCTTTTAAATGACTAATATTGACAAGCCCAAAAAAAGTGGTAAAGAATCAGTAACATATTTTGGTAACAGGTTCTTTACCTGTACGAATGATGGATAACTGGTTCTTTATGAAAGGGTTCGGATGCTTTATGAAAGAATTTGCAAAGATGTTAATGGTTTTAGAATCAAATATCAAGGCAATTAGACCTTGTACTAAAGCCCTGACTTTTTTATTGATTGAACTAAGACTTAACGGCCCAGTCAACACTATTTCTGTCATGTTGGGACTCCTCCAAGAGACAGGGACTCCCCGGAGAGACTAAAAGGGCCAAATCCCATCCAAATTTGCCGCAAGTCAAGCAAATCACGCCCTATCATTACGATTAAGGTTATAAGATTTATTTCAATATCATATCAGTGATGCCGAGACATAGTCTCTGATTTCGTTTAATTTAACTGTTGTTTGATTTGATTTGTTGTCTATGGTAAACAGCTGTGGTCAACTTAACTACAGTGTTCCTATGCAAGCCTACTGTAGGGCAGTTTACCATTACTTTTGCTCATTCTTATACTGGCAACTTGGTCTTCTGGAATCATCAGGAGAGGAAACAACTCTCCATGAAAAATATGCTGGGTGCGATCTCCTGTCTGCTTGCATATTAAGCAGATAGGCAACTGACTGAGCTACAGAGTTCAGATTGTAAGCTAAGCATCGCATGTGCGTGTCCCGAGGGTGGGGGACAGCGGGTTTGCATCCCACCTGGAAGATCACAAGTTGTTATATGTTTCCTAAGAAATACTGTTATTGACAACCTCGAGAAGAAGTAGGACCCCTTGGGTCCAAATGCTTTGAAAAGGAGGCCAGGTCTGCCCTCTGTGAAAAAACTAAAATAGAGTTTTCAGGACACCCAACCCCCAGACAGAATTTTCTGGATCCTCCCATGCATCATAAATATCCAAACCCTGCTATCAGCATCCAGTACTGTAGCATTGTATCCGGGACATCAATATGTCTTTTTCGAAACTCCCAAAAGGAGCATGCGGTGGATTGATGGGGTTGGGTTGGCTCAGCATATTTGGAGGGACTTCACATGAATTAGTGAGAGTTGAGCCTGATAGGGCAGAGTATAGGAGCATTTGGTTTGTTCGTTTGCTTGTTTTGACTTGCATGGCTTGATTCTTTACGCCCGAGTCAACAATCTTTCGATCTTGTCGGGATGGGTCTACCTGGATGGATCCAGTAATAAGCAGCCGGTAAAATATCTGTTTGCTTTAATATTTTTCTTCCCAGTCGGATCGGGACGATTTCTTATCCTTCTGTTTTATACCAGTTTCGGTGCCTTGCTCTAGGACAAAACACAGTGACTCTGACGTCTGTGGGTCTCGAACTAGCGAACCTTCAATTGAGCCACTGCGCCCCACACAGGCATGAAAGATTAAGGCAAACATTGTCCATAATAACTTTAATCGTACTTGTTAGTCTGCTTTTGATAAACAAAAAGAGACATGTAGACAACAACTATTTACATGTTTTGATTCGTTTCTTTTGAGTACCCAAAGGAAATACAAATTATTTTTTTTCTACATTCGCAAACTTGCCTCACCTAATGATATATCCAATCATTAGAATCTAACAAATAACCTATAAAAAGCAGACTATTTGTGAACCCTGTCCCAGACGCCAGATTTCTCGTTCTTGATTCCTGCAGTTGCATATATAGATCTCTTCGCTGGAGTTGTTTACTCATAACTCGAAAACGAAACAACATCTAGCAATGCACAAAGCTCGTGCAGTATTGAGATTAAACATACCGGGTAGGCGGCAATTGAAAACGCTCTTATCAATCGACGAACGCGGATAATAATCGCAAGAAACGGTGTTTAAGATTGCCAATCGGGCGACAAATGACAATAGAAAACCCTGTTTTATCGACTTTTGATCTGCGTTCGTCGATAGTATTAACGTTTACGATTGCCACCTACCTGGTGTGATAAAGAAAAGTGTACGGCTTTTGTGTCTGTACGGGCGATAATCTTCACTTAAGCTTACGGCACATCTAAAGTTTTGGCCATTAAAAAGCCAAGCTTCATTGGTTCCTTCATGTATATGCGAACATTATCCTTTTATGCATTATCCAAGTCACATACCTCGGGGAAAGGGTGCGTGTGATTTGGGGGGAGGGGGTACCCTCAAGTACTCTTTCTACAAAGGCTTGGTCCCCCTTTCCCGCGTCCCGACAAAAATTTCAGGATCCGCCCTTGAATAGCGTTTGATGTAAACTCTAGTTTTTATGTTTTTCACATTGATTTTCGGCGATAACTTTTTATTTTCAATTTTAGCAAAATGTGATCGCGATGAAAGTTGTAGAGGAAATTTAGCGCCAATTTCTCCATAGGGTCCGAAGTTTGTGGCGCAAACAGATTTTTGTGTACATAGATGAAAAATTTGCGATAAACGGAATTCAGCCAAAATTTCTAAGTCTTTTATTGACAGGTAAATTTCGTAGAGGCGTGACAGAAAGGGTTCGTCTCAAAAGAATATTCACAAGCGGTGAACAAACCGTTATTCAACGGCTGTGCATAGCATAATCCTGCTGTTTGCAAACCCATAAAGCACAGTATCTAATTCGAGCGTGATCATTTGTAGGAGCAGAAGCTGTGATTACGCACGACGTGCTATTTTTCTCTTATGCACGTGCTCCAAAACGGGCGGTTTCGAGATGACCCCAGTAGCTTAACGCACGAGCGAACCAGGCGCGAATTCCAATATATTTAAACAAGCCATCCATCGCTTTAGTTGGTGAATTAGGGCGACGCAATGTAGTTTTTTGACTGACATATTTATCTTAGTTTATTTGAGCTTTGATGAAAAATCTCAAAGAGAGCATCTATGCGCAGGGTTAACTGCAGCATCTTGGATTAAGGAACCATTTGGAAAAATTGGCGCTAATTTTTCTCTACAACTTTCATCGCGAACACAGTTTGCTAAAATTGATAATAAAAAAGTTATCGCCGAAAATCAATGTGAAAAACATAAAAAACTAGAGTTTAGCACGAAAAGTGATTAAAGCATACAAGCTGGCTCCAAGGCGCTCCGTGTATTTTCTTCTTGAGCTATAAAAGCTAGCTAGACTTGAAATATTGGGTGTAGTTTTTAAAATTGACAGAAAACAACATAGATGCGGACAAATCTGCACCATGTGTCTGCAAAAATGCAAAAGCATGTCTTCATTCGGTGAGTGACAATCAAGCATAAAAGTCAAAGGATGACTGGGCTTACATCTGATGCAACCTCAAAAAGCTAGCCAAAAACTGCATTTGATCATTACATCCAAGTCGGCTGCTGCATATATTTGTTAAGATTATTAACAATTATATTGGCACAGAAGCAAACTGCAACAGTCTGTTCTGGGTCTACATTGTTTGCCTATATAAGAGGCTTCAAAAACATTCAGCATACGACAAAAGCATACAGCTTTTGTTGTAATTGGCAAGAGGATCAAATTATCGATGTCCATGCACGTTAGAAGAAAATATTTCTAGTCTTACCATATAATAAACTGTTTTTTGGGCGAGGTACTTCTATTACAGAGCGGGCACGATTAAATTGCAAAATCTACAATTTTCCGTTTTAACGGATCATATTTTTTTTTTAAAAAAAAGGGTAAAACAGAGTAAAAGTCCGTGTGTATTACACGTCGTCTTATGTTGATTGATATCTGTTTAAACTGTTATTGAGATACAGAGGGGACTCGAAGCACGTATGATCGATGGACTGACATCTGAATTGAAGTTGTTACCTTGAACTTGGGAGATGGTGGCTGAGAGTTGTGCCAATACATTAGATTCCGGACCAGGTTTGAGCCAAAGTTGTGTCCTTGACTTTGGGAGTTGGTGGTTAAGTGTTGTATGCGACACACCTTCGTGGGATCAGTTATAACCATGTGAAGTTATAATCAAAATATAATGAGATTGGCCTACCCAGGCACGAAACCCATATTTACAGCGTGGTTCACAGATTTTGTGTCAACGCTGTAACTAAATCGAGCCGTGACATGTGATTTCCAACAATGTGGCGTTTTGACACGTGTAGACTCAAACGAGCCTGTGCAGCCTCCTTTTACGCTTAGAAACTCCAAATGATGTTCAATCAGTAGCTTAACGCTCAAATAATATTCAAGCGACTAGCAAAGGCTCTGATCAGACTGCGCGTATGCGCAGGCTGATCTGAGGCTTTGCTGGTCGCACATACCACATTGTTGGAAATCTCATGTCACGGCTCAATTATTGATATCGATACATATGCGCTTCCGAGAGTAACCCTGCCTTTGGTGGTTGCGAACAAGAAAGGCATAGACCAGCTAGCGCATCCGCGCAGTCTGATCAGTGCCTTTGTAAATCGCTTATTGGAAAGTATCATATCTAGATGTGCTACAAGCAAAAATTTAATTTTATAGCAAGTCTCTGTAGCTAAGCAGGATGATTTGAATCTCACTTTGTCGGAAACACCGAAGACAGGGTTTCTCGCATCGCGGCCCGATTATAGTCTGATGAGATATGATTTTTTATTCATATGTTTTTTATTTTATTTTTTATTGATATTGATGTGTTTTAACTAAATCATCATTCCTCTAAAATACTTCTTTGTTTGCCTTTTCTTCTTCTACTATCTCAAAGATGTTTGAACTGACATAAATTAATTTTCTGGACAGCATAAGATAAGATGTGGAATGGTAGCTCTTGCTTGTTTGTTTGATTTGATTCTTTATGTCGCAGTCAACAATCTTTCAGCTATGTCGGGACGCGTCTTCCTGGGTTGAACCAGTATTAAGCAAGGATAAATGTGTCTTGCTCAATGACAAAACGCAGTAACGCCTGTGAGGCTGGAATCCGCAACCCCTCGGTTCTGAGTCAAGCACTCTATCACTGATTTGGAATGGTAGCGGTTGGTATGGATTCATAGGGGCAATATTAGCATCTACGACGGATATCAGTCCAGTGGTACACCTTCATGCTACGGTAATATTCATATGAGAGTATATTTTATTGGGTCCCGTAGCTCAGCCGGAGGCAAGCCCAGCTGTTCATCAAGGGTTCGTGAGTTCCATTGCGACCCAACCAAAGTCCATTATTTCCTGGAGATTGGTCATGAAAACAGATATATACAAGTACGTTCATTCGCCACCTTCCGCTGATTCAAGACGGGTTCTTGTCAGTTTCAAGTGAAAGTATGTGCAAAAAGTACTGTTTTATACCCCTATTCCACACAGGGCACGAATCGCCACGAATTGGCAAATATTTGGATTCGTGGGCTTAAGCGTACTCAGTTCGCGAAGATCTTAATAACACCTGAATCATACAATCCGTAGTCAGTTCTTGCAATTCGTAGGCCTACATGTATCGGGAATCGGGATCAAAATATTTTAACTGTTCAAAACTTGGCCACGAATTCCCCGATTCGAAAAATCGTGTTTGATTCGTTACAAATTCCTAATGCATTCTTGGACATTGTAACTGAATCGTAATCGATTTGGATGCGTTCTTATGCATTCGTAGCTACTCTCAACTCATTCGTGGGTAATCGGGATATTAAGACAAGCAATGAAACCAATGAAGAGATAGTAGAAGGACTTTCCCTAGAGTAACTACCCCATCACGCGCATACATTCGAGCCAGTCCTGGAAGTTGAAACAAATTTGGCAGATTCTGGAGCACAATCAGGATCAGTCAGTAGCTCCTGGCTGGTGGTTTTGCTGATGGTGAGCTACCATATTTTTCCAAGTCAAAGAGCCAGGGCCAGGGCCTCTCGACAATAACGTAGTCTAGCTATAAAAGTAGCTGTTTTAGACACTCAAGTTGCAGGATCAATTCTACAGCTGACAAACGTGGAACGTTCATTTTGGAACTGATCCCACCAAGCATGGATGGGCTTTTTTTATAACTGAGAGGTGAGCTAAAATCTCGCGAATCATCACGAATCGTCGCGGATTTCTGTTAATTCGTACCCAATTCGTGCTGCATTCGGCATATTCTCAACTAATTTGTGATCTATTCTTTAACTTATTAATAGAGTTATTGTACATCGTAGTGAACTCGGCACTCAGGCCGAATCCAGACGAATCCCGCGAATATTCGTAACTGTTTTTTACCTATTTCGTAACTGAATCGTAGAACATAACGAATGAATAGAAAAAATACATTTCTCCACGAATCCTTACATCGATTCTTGATGATTCGGGGATTTGTGGTCTGTGGTGAAATAGGGCAAGCTTGCCCAGCAAAGTGTGGGATGCCCTAACATGACGGAAAAAGTGTTGACTTTACCCTCTCTTACCCTCCCTCCTACCTCCCCAGACCCTGGGGATGGGGTCTTAAGGTCGAAATTCAACTTTTTTTTCCAGTACAGCATCAACACAACCCAACACCACCAAAGATATTTGTACCAGGACACCATGCGCGGATCCAGGATTTTTTTTGTCCAGGGGGGGGGGGGTCCAGGCTCCTCAACTTATTTTACAGTTTAAAGAGTGGGTTTTATGGTTTTATTACACATTTTCCACGGGGGTCCAACTTTTTCCAGGGGTGGGTGTCCAATAGAAACCCAAATAACTATAACTTGTGATTTTCAAGGGGGGTCTGGACCCTCTATCCCCCCTCTGGATCCGCACATGGACATTGTGGCATTTTGGCACGAATAGGCTCAGACGCGGCCTCCTTTTAAGCTAAGAAACTTCAAATGCTAATCGGTCAATAATTTTTAAGGGACTAGCAAAGGCTCTGATCAGACTGCACATATGCGCAGGCTGGTCCAAGCCTTTGGTGCTCGCACATACCACATTGTTGGAAATCTCATATTGCGGCCCATTTATTGGTGCAAAAAATGCATTACGGCTTTATATCAGGACGAAATTGCATTTGTCTCATAAAGAACCTGTAACCTCTTTCATAAAGAATATGTAACAACTTTCTAAAAGAATCTGTAACCCGAATTTTAGGCTCATAAAGCATTTGTGACCTTTCATAAAGAACCATTAACTTCGAAAAATTTTGAAATTGGCTAAAACGTATATTTAAGGAAGCTTCATATACCAAATATATAATATAATGGTTCGTTTCCAAGCATGTTTTGCTCGATAAAACTATGAAATATAGACACATGGCATTTGTTGCAACTTAGCATCTCTATGGTAATTGGCGAATTGTTGGACAGCTAAACTGTATGATAAATGCATAGACTATCATAAAACATGCTGCTTATATGTCTTTTAACAAAATTTGAATCTAAAACTGTCTAATATAACCATTTTCACCCTGTTTCTGGCATGAGCCTCGCATCTTGTCAAGAATCATTAACCCAAAGTAAAGAATCTGTAACCCTTTTCATAAAGCATCATTGACAACTTTCATAAAGAATCACCCCGCACTGTGACTGAGTTAACCCCCTGTGATTGTGCAGTCAATCGGGCAGTCTGTCATTATCACAGGGGGTTAACTCAGTCACAGTGCGGGGTGATTCTTTATGAAAGTTGTCAATGATGCTTTATGAAAGGGTTACAGGTGCTTTATGATTTCCTTAATCAGTATAAGGTAGGTGATGGGAAACTGCATTAAACGTAAGATTTTTGAAGCCCGAAAGTATTTTATTTTTATTAATTCATATAATTTAAAAGCTAATGGTTTTACTCTGTCAGTCTTTGCGATGATGGTTTATGTGTCAGGGATTAATGAGCGGTTTAATTCAGATATTGGTAAAACCCATAACAAAAATCAGTATATTTATCAAAGTATGTATTCCATTAAAGATAGTGTGCATACAAGTTCAAGTTCAATCTAAATGTGTTTGAAAAAATCAATTTTCTCCTCATGTAAAACTATAAAGGGCTTATTTTAAATGACTACTTTTGACAAGCCAAAAAAAAGTGGTAAAGAATCAGTAACATATTTTGGTAACAGGTTCTTTACCTGTACGAATGAAAGGGTTCGGATGCTTTATGAAAGAATTTGCAAAGATGTTAATGGTTTTAGAATCAAATATCAAGGCAATTAGACCTTGTACTGAAGCCCTGACTTATTTGTTGATTGAATTAAGACTTAACGGCCCAGTCAACAATATTTCTGTCATGTTGGGACTCCTCTAAGAGACAGAGAGAGACTAAAAGGGCCCAATCCAATCCAAATTTGCCGCAAGTCAAGCAAATCACGCCCTATCATTACGATTAAGGTTAAGATTTATTTCAATATTATATCAGTGATGCCGAGACATAGTCTCTGATTTCGTTTAATTCAACTGTTGTTTGATTTGATTTGTTGTCTATGGTAAACAGCTGGTCAACTTAACAACAGTATTCCTATGCAAGCCTACTGTAGGGCAGTTTACCATTACTTTTTGCTCATTCTTATTCAAGTAACTGGCAACTTGGTCTTCTTGAATCATCAGGAGAGGAAACAACTCTTCGTGAAAAATATGCTGGGTGCGATCTCCTGTCTGCTTGCATATTAAGCAGATAGGCAACTGACTGAGCTACAGAGTTCAGATTGTTAGCTAAGCATCGCATGTGCGTGTCCCAAGGGTGGGGGACAGCGGGTTTGCATCCCACCTGGAAGATCACAAGTTGTTATATGTTTCCTTAGAAATACTGTTATTGACAACCTGGAGAAGAAGTAGGACCCCTTGGGTCCAAATGCTTTGAAAAGGAGGCCAGATCCGCACTGCTTTCTGTGAAAAAAAACTAAAATAGAGTTTTCAGGACACCCCCCCCCCCCGACAGAATTTTCTGGATCCTTCCATGCATCATAAATATCCAAACCCTGCTATCAGCATCCAGTACTGTAGCATTGTATCCGGGACATCAATATGTCTTTTTCGAAACTCCCAAAAGGAGCATGCGGTGGATTAATGGGTTTGGGGTGGCTCAGCATATTTGGAGGGCCTTCACATGAATTAGTGAGAGTTGAGTCTGACAGGGCAAAGTAGGAGCATTTGCTTTGTTTGTTTGCTTGTTTTGACTTGCATGGCTTGATTCTTTACGCCCAAGTCAACAATCTTTCGGTCTTGTTGGGATGGGTCTACCTGGATGGATCCAGTAATAAGCAGCCGGTAAAATATCTGTTTGCTTTAATATTTTTCATCCCAGTCGGATTGGGACGATTTCTTATCCTTCTGTTTTACTGTGTCTTGCTCTAGGACACAACACAGTGACTCTGACGTCTGTGAGTCTCGAACTAGCAAACCTTCAATTGAGCCACTGCGCCCCACACAGGCATAAAATATTAAGGCAAACATTGTCCATAATAACTTTTATCTTACTTGTTAGTCTGCTCTTGATAAACAAAAAGAGACATGTAGACAACAACTATTTACATGTTTTGATTTTCAAAAGAAACGTCTCATTTAGATTGTTCTTTTGAGTACCCAAAGGAAATACCAATGATTTTTTTTTCAAAATTCGCAAATGATATATCCAATCATTAGAATCTAACAAATAACCTATAAAAAACAGACTATTTGTGAACCCTGTCCCAGACGCCAGATACCTACAGTTGCAATTTTAGTTCTCTTCGCTGGAGTTGTTTACTCATAATTTGAAAACGAAACAACATCTAGCAATGCACAAAGCTCGTGCAGTATTCATTAAACATACCGGGTGGGCGGCAATTGAAAACGCTCTTAACAATCGACGAACGCGGATAATAATCGCAAGAAACGGTGTTTGCGATTGCCAATCGGCTACAAAAGACAATAGAAAACCCCGTTTTATCGATTTTAGATCTGCGTTCGTCGATAGTATTAACGTTTTCGATTGCCACCTTCCTGGTGTTATAAAGAAAAGTGTACGGCTTCTGTGTCTGTACGGGCGATAATCCTCACTTACGCTTACGGCACATCTATAGTTTTGGCCATTAAAAAGCCAAGCTTTATTGGTTCCTTCATGTATATGCGAACATTATCTTTTTATGCATTATCCAAGTCACATACCTCGGGGAAAGGGTGCGTGTGATTTGGGGAGAGGGGGTACCCTCAAGTACTCTTTCTACAAAGGCTTGATCCGCCTTCCCCGCATTCCGACAAAAATTTCAGGATCCGCCCTTGAATAGCGTTTGATGTAACACGAAAAGTGATTAAAGCATACAAGCTGGCTCCAAGGCGCTCCGTGCATTTTCTTTTTGAGCTATAAAAGCTAGGTAGACTTGGAATACTGGGTGTAGTTTTTAAAATTGACAGAAAACAACAAGATGCGGACAAATCTGCACCATCTGTCTGCAAAAACGCAAAAACATGTCTTCATTCGGTAGCACCAAAGTCAAAGGATGACTGGACTTACGTCTGATGCAACCTCAAAAAGCTAGCCAAAAACTGCATTTGATCATTACACCCTAGCCGGCTGCTGCATATATTTGTTTAGATTATTGACAATTATATTAGCACAGAAGCAAACTGCAACAGTCTGTTCTGGGTCTACATTGTTTGCCTAAGAGGCTTCAAAAACATTTAGCATACGACAAAAGCAGACAGCTTTTGTTGTAATTGGCAAGAGGATCAAATTATCGATGTCCATGCACGTTAGAAAAAAAGAATTTCTAGCGATAAGGCGAGCAATCTCCCTAAACGAGACGTTCATTTTATTTTGTTGAAATATCGACTGGAGAAACTAGGCACATTCAACAAATATGTATAGACGAGCCGTCGATGCACCATTGCCCCCAATTTGTATATATAAAACGGGGTTTCCTTCATGCATGTAATAACTCTACTTCTTATTGAATGATAATTTATTTCGATCATCAACTGTGCTTGTTATTCAGTAACATATATGGGAACTAGACCGTTAAACAGGGAACCACGCTACCTACAGTAAAACTATTTATACAGTTGATGTACAATAAAAACGACCATCTTGCAAAGTGGTCTGTTTTTGTTAGATATTAAATGTCTTCTTTCGCTTATACAACCCCTTCCCCCCCCCCCTAGACCCAAGACGCCATTTACATATGTTATATATTTGTATAGCGACAATTAATTGTCCAAAGGGCATCTTGGGTCTAGGGGGGGAAAGCATCTAAAAACAAACTGAAAGACGCCAGTTTCATCTTTTCAATGACAAACGTCGCAATTTTAAGTATATTTCGTACGCATGCGCAGAAGGGATATTAATATTTTAGCACTTTAACTTTTTTACGGACTTTTACTTTTTTACGGAAAAGGCCGCCGCCGTTCTAATATCACTTTAGACCTACAATTTATGCAAATTTTCACCAATCAGAAGTATTCTTAAATTGTAATATTCATCACACCAGATAGAAAACAATGCCCTCATTGGTTAATACTCAGACTGACCACGCGATCTTATTATAGATGCAATTTAACTTGAAAATTTCCATGTAAATGGCCGAGAACCAGTCTGTGCATTAGTCCTAATAATGAACATTGATCATGAATATAGGTCAACTCCCGCTGTACAGCATTTCTAATTTGCTTTACTACCATTCTTTGCATGCCTTGCTTAATTGCACATAGTAAATAAGTGCAATATAAGATAACTCACTATTTCCTAAAGGACTTTAACAGCATTATATAAAGCAAATCTTTGTATTTTTTTATTCAAGCCATTATGGTTTCCCGTTTCAAATGCGCGTTACACGATTATAGTCTGTTTCATAAATTTCGACAATATGCAGTGATTTTTTTTACCTGCGCGTCCTGGGTCTCAGACGCATGCTTCTCACAAAGGACGCATGATTTTAAACCATGAGAGTCCTGCAGGATGCATTAAAATTGTGGCGAAAAGTCTGCATTTAGTATTTGCAACTTTCGTTTTGAGTGTTTTTTTTTTAACTTGCGCATCGTGTCTTGAATATTATTGGTAAAAACCGGTACTGAAAAAAACTCCCCAACAGTATAGCGATCATTACTTCCCTTGGGCATCAGGGGATAGTTTCGAAATTGGGGATGGACGAATTTTAATATATTCTAGTATAGGGGTCCAAAATAGTATATTTTGAATTTAAAATGTTGATTTATGAGGATATCTTGGCCAAAAAGCATTGTAGGATGGGTATTTCTACAAGTTTGAGTGAAATACGAAACTAAAATTTCATATCATACAGCCCTGCTTGTGGTGGGGAACATTGCATCGGCTGCAGCTGTCAGTTGTTTATAATGAGCACCAAAAGTGTCCTTTTTTCGGAGAGATTTTGCCAAAAATCTAATTGATTAGTAAAGAGTCGCCTCTTGATTTTGAATATTGTGTAATATTGATCTACAGACTGAAAGTGAGTAATAGGGCTGGTGATGTGCAGGTAACTTTCGTTTTCCATATAAGTTGTGTTGGGGTCAGTGTATTTTCACTATCGAAAAAGTGTTGATCGGGATATAACAAATATCCCACTGGTACCTAGTTTTGGGCCATAGGGGCTTTATTTTTCATTTGCCAGGTTTTGACTCCTGTGGGGAGAAGGGCAAGGTAGGAAGTGAGTTGATGTGCCTATTTGTCGAAAAGTTATTAAGTTTTAAAAAAAGTATGCGGCCGCGGGCCAAAAGGTCCTTAAAAGAACCGTCCCGTGATGCCTTAAGGAAACAACTAAATTTTCATTCTCCTTTTTTCAACGATATTTTTTATCTTTTTGATGCATCATCTATATCCGACTACAAGTGCAGTATGCATTTTCATGTAGTGGACACAGTATTTGTTGAAAAAGCTGAAATAAGTTGCCACCGTACTTATCTTGAGATTCTTAATCTGAGGCTGTTCTCAAGCACTATGCCACTTAATATGTTTTTAAATTCTCAGAGGATCAGTAAAAATGCCAGAAAATGCTTTGTTTTGCAAGGAGTAGTTCCTAAATAATCTGTATTTAGGATAAACATCACCCAGAGACACTTTTGGATAAGTTCTTTAATTGATAGGACATGGCTTTGCCTATGATGATGGCACAAGAAGTGCATGCTTTTAAGTGCTCATACATTTGGTCTACCAGCCAACCACATTGGCTAGAGCATTTAATGGAAATCTTGGTAATTGGACTGAAAACAAGCACTTTAGAATAGCAAGGCAGTTTCGACAGTACCGCAGGCTTAAAAGTACACAATGTACTTGTTTCATTGGGTAGGGACGGACAGATTCCTATGGCTGTGATGCACTCCAGTTTCAGTTTCGGGTTAAACACTTTTCTCGAAATGTGCATCTTGTTGCATTTGTCCATGGCAAATAAATGCACAATTGTGGTGTCAGAAGAACATGAAATGGCCTCTTTTATACAAACTGAGCAGTGTGTCAATGTAGCTTATTTGTATGGTCCACTTGTTATTGATAATAAGAGAATGAATTGTAAACATGGAATGCTTCTGTCAACACAGTAGGTTCCCTTTGTTAAACTGTATTTGTTCTTGCACATGCAGATCTAGGAACAGCAGGTTTATTTACTGTTTGATTTTTGTTGCTGCTGCTGCTGCTGCTGCTGTTGTTGCTGTTGTTGTTGCCAAAATCCTTCTAAGTTGCCAATAACTTTTACTTTATGTTTCTTGTTTATTCCAGGTCTGACTGACTGACTGTCTGACGGAAGCTATAGGGAATCACTTTGACACCTGTGTTACCAGCCCTGCAGCCAGCACTAAACAATGAGAGGTCATTCTAAATGAAAGTAAGAAATCCTAATATTAACTGAGTCCATTTTTAGAATTTGAATCATCATCTTTGTTCGGACTCTTTCAATATAATGGGAAATGTCCGTGCTAAAGCTGAGAAGCTCTTTTCGTCTTATTTCACCGGGGAATTTTCTTTGAAGCAGCCATTGCCGAGTTCTTTTATTCAATATAAATTCACAAAATGTTGACTATTTGAAAATGAATTTGCTTCAATGCACCCACTCTTTGAGAGATTTTGGATGGAAATGACTTTACAATATTTGGAAATGTTAGAATACTGCTGATAGTATCTGGTGTGCATCCAAGTAGGGTAAATTCTTGGTATTCTTGCATTAATTAGCTGCTATTATCTCTATAATTGGGCATTTAGGTTAACCCATACAACAACAACATCAATTGCTTGATGATCTACACAGATTAGAATGAACAGTTTAGACCCTGATCAGATGCAAAGGGGAGATAATTGTATTTACCTCTGTTTTCTACATAAAATGGGGGTCACATGCTTTGTAAGGGCCCTTTTTACATGTTTGGTAGTCCATGTGTCATACTTATAAGGCTTAGGATGACACAATGAATGTTTCTCTTTGACAGCTTAAAGATAATCATTGCAGAGCTGCAAAGGACACTAAATATCAGCAATTTAAGCTATGCCTGCTCTACAACATTTTAGCCCTTTCTAACAGGTCGGCTTCGGATTTTCAGACATATTCTAAATTTCATATGAAAAAGCAAATATGAGTTTTTTTCAAATTTAATTCATTGATTGCTAGTCAAAATGGACCATATTACCTGGTAGGGTAACTTTTTTTAAGCTTCAAAATGAACTTCAAAAAATTAAGGCATCAGGGGATAGTTTCGAAATTGGGGATGGACGAATTTTAATATATTCTAGTATAGGGGTCCAAAATAGTATATTTTGAATTTAAAATGTTGATTTATGAGGATATCTTGGCCAAAAAGCATTGTAGGATGGGTATTTCTACAAGTTTGAGTGAAATACGAAACTAAAATTTCATATCATACAGCCCTGCTTGTGGTGGGGAACATTGCATCGGCTGCAGCTGTCAGTTGTTTATAATGAGCACCAAAAGTGTCCTTTTTTGGAGAGATTTTGCCAAAAATCTATTTGGTTAGTAAAGGGTCGCCTCTTGATTTTGAATATTGTGTAATATTGATCTACAGACTGAAAGTGAGTAATAGGGCTGGTGATGTGCAGGTAACTTTCGTTTTCCATATAAGTTGTGTTGGGGTCAGTGTATTTTCACTATCGAAAAAGTGTTGATCGGGATATAACAAATATCCCACTGGTACCTAGTTTTGGGCCATAGGGGCTTTATTTTTCATTTGCCAGGTTTTGACTCCTGTGGGGAGAAGGGCAAGGTAGGAAGTGAGTTGATGTGCCTATTTGTCGAAAAGTTATTAAGTTTTAAAAAAAGTATGCGGCCGCGGGCCAAAAGGTCCTTAAAAGAACCGTCCTGTGATGCCTTGGGAAACACGTGTTTTCAGATATGACCCGCTGTAGGGGAGTTTTCCGGTAAAAGCCAGTACCGGACTACTGGTAAAAACCAGTGCCGATAAACCAGTACTGATCCAATACTACCAACCCGAAATGAAACATTTGAATAATGCGTTTTACCCGCAAGTTTAAACACCCTGCTTCGAGCAAATACCAATAGAATGGTTAAAGTATTACTGCAGGCTCATGAAGTACGGAGACTGGACTGTGCACAGATGATAAAAGAAAAATTAATATGGTATGTCCAAAGGCTCAAATGCAGTAACTTCCAGCACTACACTTGTAGGCATGCAGAGTTAGATGAACACGGGCTAATGACCTGGGCTCTAAAAAATATATGAAAACTGCGAGACAAAAGTCTGACTCTTGGCAAAAGATGATAATATGATTAAATTAAGGAAATATACTGTCTGCAACTTTGTTTGATTTGATTCTTTACGTCCACTCAACAATCTTTCAGTTATGCGGGACGGGTCTTCCTGGGTTGAACCAGTACTAAGCTATGATAAATGTGTCTTGCTCAAGGACCACAACGCAGTGACGCCGGTGAGGCTCGAACCCGCGGCCCTTCCGTCTCGAGTCAAGCACTCTACCACTGAGCCACTGCGCTCCCACTGTCTGCAACTGAACTTTTTATTAATAAGAAAGTCAGGTAGGTTTTTATATCTTTATTATTTTACTTGACAAAGTAAATTAAGTTTTATCTTTATTATAGTATAAATAAGTATGCCAGTGTTTTGCTTCCCAAATTGGCTTCTATGAATGGCCGGATTCGTATGGATACACAAAATTTATAATTCAAAGTGGACGTCGTATGGGATGCAGAACTTCGAGTTTGGGATGCAAAGAATTTTGGCCCAGTGAGTCCCGGGACTCATAGAAACAAATTTGTAAAAAAATCACTGATTTTTAGGTCTAGTCTATTTCTAAAACAAATATAACAAGTGTATTTAATGCATTACATTATATACAAGGGCGCAAAATTCATTGCGAATTAGAGAGTAACCTCGGGGTTCAGGCGAGTAAATACGCGCAAAGCTTGCTCTGACCGGCAAATGCATGTTTTTACAAGGACAGTGTAGCTATCGACAGAGTCTCTCTTTAATCAGACAACATGGTGCGTTATAAATAGATAGCCAAAAAGCCCACGTTATAATGTCTATTAATAGCGCTTAACAAGATACATCTTTGTGAAAAAAAAAATGTATCTTAAAAAAAGAGGTTATAATGGGGATGGATATTTAACGGTAAATAATGGCACATAATTTCCTACAATTTGAATGTGCCCGCAACCCACAATCCTACAGTTAGACTCAGATCAACCTCCGCAGCTGTACATGTATCAGCGTATTTTGCTATTTCCTTTAGGAAGATGACAAGCACAAGCTCTAGTTTCTTTAACTACATGTATGTCAGACGAACATGTATCATATAAGGCTAACTTCCTGGGGCTAACTTGCAAACAGCCAGCACCAAATCTCGGGCCACTATGGGCTTGCCAGCAAAACGCTTTTCGGGTGGTGTTTTTCTGGCAGGCCGAGAGTAGCCGGATTTTACGTGTTTACTGGGAGCTAGTCGATCAGTTTTTGAGTCTACATGTATTTATTCCCCAACCCCGGCTATGGCGAGGTGCCACAGGAAATAGAAAGGTTATAGGAGTTAGTTCCACACAAAAGTGATTTGGTATATCAGTATTTTTCTGTAAATAGAGACATTCATAATATGTAAATAGAGTGGTGAAAGTGTAAACCATTTAAGACTTGAAAACTACTCCAAGTTGAGATCTGAGACGGGCAGAATCTAGCCTATGTGACAACAACAACAACAATATGGCATGTTTTTTCCGGGTTTTCAGTTTGTTTCAGTACATACATTTATCGTCAAAATCTCCCGTTTTCTTAAAAACATTAGGACTAATAACATTGTTCCCTAGCCTTTGCTGGTGAAGTGCCTAAAATTTGGAACGATTCAGATGGATATCGCTCAGCGAAAAGAGCACCAAGCAAAAGAGAGACCAGAAACATAGCACAACTTCCAAATTCGCTGGTTTTAGACGGAACATCCTTTTCCAGCATGAAAAGACAGGGAGTATAAGGGGATTTCGTCACTTAGTTGTGTTAAAATTGTAAGTATTTGAGAGCCGCCGAATATCTTTTTTAAAGATATTTCTTGTTGAAAACCTGCAAAGGATTTACTAAAACTATCGTATAAACGGCACCCAGTCTAAAGACGTAAAATGAGGGGTGGGAGTAGAAGGCGCAAGTTTTCGCGGCTTTGTAAACGACGGATCGCTTTGAAACCTATTTTGGTGCTTTCTATGCATATTTTACTACCGAAACAGTCCAATTTTAAAAATATTAGGGCAATTTGAAAATTTAGGTTTTGTAATCATGTCAACTAGGGAAAATATACGCCTTATCGCTAGAACTCCTTTCTAGTCTTACCATATAATAAACTGTTTTTTGGGCGAGGTACTTCTATTACAGAGCGGGCACGATTAAATTGCAAAATCTACAATTTTCCGTTTTAACGGGTCATATTTTTTTTTTAAAAGGGTAAAACAGAGTTAAAGTCCTTGTGTATTACACGTCGTCTTATGTTGATTGATATCTGTTTGATGAAGATGTCTTAAACTGTTATTGAGATACAGAGAGGACTCGTAGCACGTATAATCTGAGTTGAAGTTGTTACCTTGAACTTGGGAGATGGTGGCTGAAGGTTGTGCCAATACATTAGATTCCGGACCAGGTTTGAGCCAAAGTTTTGTCCTTGACTTTAAGAGTTGGTGGTTAAGTGTTGTATGCGACACACCTTCGAGGGATCAGTTATAACCATGTAAAGTTATAATCAAAATATAATGAGATTGGCCTACCCGGGCACGAAACCCATATTTACAGCGTGGCTCACAGATTTTGGGTCAACGATTTAACTTAATTGAGCCGTGACATGTGATTTCCAACAATGTGGCGTTTTGACACGTGTAGACTCAAACGAGCCTGTGCAGCCTCCTTTTTAGCTTAGAAACTCCAAATGATGTTCAATCAGTAGCTTAACGCTCATATAATATTCAAGAGATTAGCAAAGGCTCTGATCAGACTGCGCATATGGGCAGGCTGATCTGAGGCTTTGCTGGTCGCACACACCACATTGTTGGAAATCTCATGTCACGGCTCAATTATTGATATCGATACAAATGCGCTTCCGAGAGTAACCCTGTCTTTGGTGGTTGCGAACAAGAAAGGCACAGACCAGCTAGCGCATCCGCGCAGTCTGATCAGCGCCTTTGTAAATCGCTTATTGGAAAGTATCATATCTAGATGTGCTACGAGCAAAAAAAATAATTTTCTAGCAAGTCTCTGTAGCTAAGCAGGATGGTTTGAATCAAAATTTGTCGGAAACACCGATGACAGGGTTTCTCGCGTCGCGGCCCATTTATAAAGTCTGATGAGATATGGTTTTTTATTCATATGTTTTTTATTTTATTTTTATTGATATTGATGTATTTTAACTAAATCATCATTCCTCTAAAATACTTCTTCGTTTGCCTTTTCTTCTTCTACTATCTCAAAGATGTTTTAACAGACATAAGTTATTTTTTGGACAGCATAAGATAAGATGTGGAATGGTAGCTCTTGCTTGTTTGTTTGATTTGATTCTTTATGTCGCAGTCAACAATCTTTCAGCTATGTCGTACGGGTCTTCCTGGGTTGAACTAGTATTAAGCAAGGATAAATGTGTCTTGCTCAATGACACAACGCAGTAACGCCGGTGAGGCGCGAATCCGAAACCCCTCGGTTCTGAGTCAAGCACTCTATCACTGATTTGGAAGGTAGCGGTTGGTATGGATTCATAGGGACAATTTTAGTATCTACAACGGATATCAGTCCAGTGTCGGTAATATTCATATGAAAGTATAATTTTATTGGATCCCGTAGCTCAGTCGGAGGCAAGCCCAGCTGTTCATCAAGGGTTCGTGAGTTCCATTGCGACCCAACCAAAGTCCATTATTTCCTGGATATTGGTCATGGAAACAGATATATACAAGTACGTTCATTCGCCACCTTTTACTGATTCAAGAAGGGTTCTTGTCAGTTTCAAGTGAAAGTATGTGCAAAAAGTACTGATTAATACCCCTATTCCACACAGGGCTCGAATCCCACGAATCGCCACGAATTGACAAATATTTGGATTCCTCGGCTTAAACGTACTCAGTTTGGGAAGATCTTAATAATAACTGAATCATACAATCCGTAGTCAGTTCTTGCAATTCGTAGGCCTATCGGGAAATGGGATCAAAAAATTTGAACTGTTCAAAACTTGCCCACGAATTCCTTGATTCGAAAAATCTTGCTTGATTCGTAACAAATTCCTAATGCATTCTATGACATTGTAACTGAATCGTAATCGATTCGGATGCGTTCTTAGGCATTCGTAGCTACTCTCAACTCATTCGTTGGTAATCGGGATATTAAGACAAGCAATGAAACCAAGGAAGAGATAGTAGAAAGACTTTCCCTTTGAGCAACTACCACATCACGCGCACACATTCGAGCTAGTCCTGGAAGTTGAAACAAATTTGGCAGATTCAGGAGCACAATCAGGATCAGTCAGTAGCTCCTGGCTGGTGGTTTTGCTGATGGTGAGCTACCATATTTTTCCAAGTCAAAGAGCCAGGGCCAGGGCCTCTCGACATTAACGTAGTTTATTACTTCTAGCTATATAAGTAGCTGTTTTAGACACTCAAGTTGCAGGACCAATTCTACAGCTGACAAACGAGGAACGTTCATTTTGGAACTGACCCAGCCGCCAAGCACCGATGGGCTTTTTTATAACTGTCGTGAGAGGTGAGAGAAAATCTTGCGAATCATCACGAATCGTCGCGGATTTCTGTTAATTCGTACCCAATTCGTGCTGCATCCAGCGTATTCTCAACTAATTCGTGATCTATTCTTTAACTTATTTATAGGGTTATTGTACATCGCAGTGAAATCGGCACTCAGGCCGAATCCAGACGAATCCCGCGAATATTCGTAACTGTTTCTTACCTATTTCGCAACTGAATCGTAGAACATAACGAATGAATTGAAAAAAAAATACAATTCTCCACGAATCCTTACATCGATTCTTGATGATTCGGGGATTTGTGGTCTGTGGGGCAAGCTTGCCCAGTAAAGTGTGGGATGCCCTAACATGACGGAAAAATTGTTGACTTCCCCTCTCCTACCCCCCTCTCCTACCTCCCCAGACCCTGGGGATGGGGTCTTAAGGTCGAAATTCAACTTTTTTCCAGTACAGCATCAACACAACCCAACACCACCAAAGATATTTGTACAGGGACACCATGCGCGGATCCAGGAATTTTTTGTCGGGGGGTGGGGGGGGGGGGGGTGGGGGTGTGGGGGGGTCCAGGCTCCTCAACTTATTTTACAGTTTAAAGAGGGGTCAATGGTTTTATTAAACATTTCCCAGGGGGGTCCAACTTTTTCCAGGGGTGGGGCTCCAATAGAAACCCATATAACTATAACTTGTGATTTTCCAGGGGGGTCTGGACCCCCTTTTCCCCTCTGGATCTGCACATGGACATTGTGGCATTTTGGCACGAATAGGCTGACAAGCCTGTGAGGCCTCCTTTTTAGCTAAGAAACTTCAAATGCTAATCGGTCAATAGTTTTTAAGCGACTAGCAAAGGCTCTGATCAGACTGCACATTATGCGCAGGCTGGTCTAAGCCTTTGGTGCTCGCACATACCACATTGTTGGAAATCTCATATTGCGGCCCATTAATTGGTGCAAAAAATGCATTATGGCTGTATATCAGGACGAAATTGCATTTGTTTCATAAAGAACCTGTAACTTTTTTCATAACGGATATGTAACAATTTTCTAAAAGAACCTGTAACCCAAATTTTAGGCTCATAAAGCATTTGTAACCTTTCATAAAGAACCATTAACTTCGAAAAATTTTGAAATCGGCTAAAACGTATATTTAAGGAAGAATTTTAGCTTCATATATCAAATATATAATATAATGGTTCGTTTCCAAGCATGTTTTGCTAGATAAAACAATGAAGTATACACATATGGCATTTGTTGCAACTTAGCATCTCTATTGTAATTGGTGAATTGTTGGACAGCTAAACTGTATGATAAATGCATAGACTATCATAAAACATGCTGCATATATGTATTAACAAAATTTGACTCTAAAACTGTCTAGTATAACCATTTTCACCCCGTTTCTGGCATGAGCATCGTATCTTGTCAAGAATCATTAAACCAAAGTAAAGAATCTGTAACCCTTTTCATAAAGCATCATTGACAACTTTCATAAAGAATCACCCCGCACTGTGACTGAGTTAACCCCCTGTGATTATGTCCACTTAAATATAAAACTATCTTTTTTATTGATTTAACAGTGATAGTAAGACGTAATAAAACCTGCACGAAATCGTTCGCAGAACGGTCACGTGAAATACAGTTGCAGTTATAACTTTCAGTGATGACCAGAGTCACCTCGCTGATTATTCGGTAGTAAGTTGTGATGTGTGATTGTGCAGCCATGCAACAGGTCAATCGAGCAGATTGTCATTATGTCCAATAAATATAAAAGGTCTAACCTCGCTCATCGAAAATAAACTTGATTTATGTTCTTTACCTGATAAAAAGGTTATACTGAACAAGTAAAAGCATAAAAAAAGAACGCAGTGTCTCGGGGTCCGGTACCCGGCACCTAGACTGCGGGACTAGGGATCCGGTACCGGACTCCGAGCCTCGCCTGTGAGGAGTGTCTTGGGGTCCGGTAGTTTGTGAAATAACTACTGACAAGTCTAGGGATACGGGTCCGTACCTACACGTATATGTTGTAAAAGGTTTTTACCAGCAAAAACTCGTTTATACTCTCTGACTTTAAATAAACAATTATCTTATGTGTTGAAGTTTTCAGCAGCGTCCGCCATCTTTGATCCTCAAAGGGAAGCTAATATGTATTACACTTTCAAACAAGTATGAGCTTATACAATAGGTATAAGATTTTTAACGGACAAGAGTAAAAAAAATAACTATATAATTTCTCTTACTTTGTTCCTATTAGTTTTATTTTTCTTATCCTTATTTTTGAATTTCAAAATCCATGAATAAAGGTAATTAATGTCAGTGAAAACTTACTATCGCATCAGTGAATTGACGCAGGATGTGCGTTTCTTTAATTGATGTTTTTCTCGGTGTTCTTATTATTATTTTTTTCTCATAATAATTGTTCTCTCTCTATTTTATTATTGTCCGTAAGGTTAATGCCAATTTGAACTTTCATTGAAATAAGCAAACGGCGATTGCAGGTGCATTGTTTAATTGCTTTCATACCCTCTAATTGGTCACCGACAAGGATAATCCTAAAGGTGCGGTATGATTGTCTTCCATTAATCCGAACTAACAGTACAATTAAACACAATTAACAGCCAGATCATCCATAAACTATAATTGCAATAGTTTTTTTATTATTGAAAGACGTCTTTGTAGCAATCAATGTGGACCCAGATCAGACCACTGTCCTAGGGACAGTCTGATCTGGGTCCACAATGTTTGCTTGTACAGCGAAAAGAGCCTGGCAATACTTTTACATGTGGCAGATGTCTTCAGCAGACGTCATTTTAGATGTATTATACGTAATTATCGTTCCCTATATGTCCTGCTAGTTTATTCCAAGCCCGTCTTTGTAGCAAACCGGGTGGACCCAGATCAGAATGCTCTCCTAGGAGCAGTCTGATCCGGATCCACAATGTTTGCTTTTACAGCGAAAAGAGCCATTGACATTACATTTACATGTTGCAGATGACTCCAGCAGACTTCATTTTAGATGTATTATACGTAGATATCGTTCCTTATATGTTCTGCTAGTTTATTTCAAACCTGTCGTTGTAGCAAACACTGCGGACCCAGATCAAACTGCTCTCCTAAGAGCAGTCTGATCCAGGTCCACAATGTTTGTCTGTACGGAGAAATTAGTCATTGACTTAAGCATAAGTTGCATTTCCTTTAATTTCGTAATTGACGGTGTTTGTTAGATCAACATAGTTTGAGGCATCCGTATGAGTTGTTGTTTCCTGTTCCTGAGCCTCCATTGGCTCATGATCTTGTGTTGAACCTTCTGTTTTTTTTTTTGTTGTTTTTTTTTGTTTTTTTTTTGCTAAAATTAGCGTCTGCTGGCGGATCCTGAGGTGCAGGCTCGCCTGAGCAATTCATGATCTTAAGATTTCCCGTTATATTTCTGGTAGGTTTTCTTCATGATTTAATGCTGTTTTCTCGAGAATGATGCTGGCCGCTGCCGTGACGGCCTCTGCCACGTATTTTTGCATTTCTTGTCTTGTGACAAACTAGTGATTTTTGGGCGTCCGTTGTGCTTGTTTTTTTAGTTGCGGTGGGGGATTCGGTGTTTTGGGGTCAGATGCGGTTTTCAGTTGTGTTTTTGTGGAGGCATTGATCTTCTTTAATTAATCTTTCATAGCTAAGCTTGCCTTAATTAAGTTGTTTCTTTGTCTTGTTTGCTCTCAAGTTCTTCGGTTATATGGCAGCCTAGATATGCTGCTCCATGTTCTAATGAGTGACAATTCGCGCACATATATATATATAATATATAATGGCACCCAAGCTGCAGCCAACTGTAAATCGAAGCTTGTTGTGGTTGCTTGTTGGACTTATCTCTTTGAGATATCCAACTTGCAATCAGAACTAGGACTTTAAACACCTTCTCCACGAAACTGAGAATATTAGGTCAAAGCAACAAATATCATATCTATCCACACTACTAAATGCAGTTGTTTAATTATGACTATTACTGTTTTCACTGTCTTTGTTAGGATGTCATCTTATTGTATATGTTGTTTGTATCCTCATGGCCTTTATAGCCTTTTGGACTTGGAAATATATCTATCTATCTGTCTGTCTGTCTGTCTGTCTGTCTGTCTGTCTGTATGTATGTATGTATGTATGTATGTATGTCTGTCTGTCTGTCTGTCTGTCTGTCTGTCTGTCTGTCTGTCTGTCTGTCTGTCTGTCTGTCTGTCTGTCTGTCTGTCTGTCTGTCTGTCTATCTATCTATCCATCTATCTACACAGGTGAGCTTATTTGACACTGCTCACTCATCTCAATCATCAGCTAATTGGTTTCTTTAATTGAAGATGAGAAGATAATTGCTGATGAGAAGATTATTAATTTGCTACAGGTGAATAAGTTCCTTTACTCGTGGTTTGTTAAAAAATAAGGATAGGAAAAAATATTTATAGAGAGAATAAGGTTCTTTTTAACTTTACCGTTATTTTTTTATCGATTTTTTATACCTTTTGTATAAGCTTATACTTGTTTGGATAATGTGACAGTATATAAGATTAGCTTCCCTTCGAGGATCGAAGATGGTGGACGGAACAGAGTGAAATTAACGATGGTAATATACAGTCACTACATAAATTTGCAGGTATGGAACCCGTCTCCCTAGACTTGCCAGTAATTGTTTTAGCAAGCTACCGGACCACATGCATGTACGGACCCGTATCCCTAGGCATGTCAGTAGTTGTTTCACAAAATACCGGACCCCGAGACAGTCCGTATAGGCGCGGCTCGGAGTCCGGTACCGGACCCCTAGAATGAGTGTCTAGGAGTCCGGTACCGGACCCCGAGACACCCCGAGAACGTTTTCTGATGACACTGACTATAGATGAATGATAAGCCACTCTGACGTTTTAGTGGCTTTTCTTTATTATGATATTTGTGGCAAATATCAAAATATGTAAAAGCCACTTAAACATCAGAGAAGGCTCGGATTACAAATAGGCAAGCACAGCTACACAATCGTGTGAGACTGATAACTTTTATTTTATAATTGGGTCTAATCCGAGGTCTAAGTAACAGATCTAGCCTACTTTGATTGGTAGTAAAATTTACTTTAAATTAGGTAAAACTAGATTTCAATTTTAAGAATTGGGGCTTTCTATTTATATAAAGCATTGACCTATAATGGCAGTGACTGTAAATGTCAATTAAATATGGATACTTTAAATAGCTTTGTGGAGCATCTTTGTAGGTCACGCGGTGGTCAACAGTGGAACGAGCTCCAAAAGGAGTTAGCAGTATTTAAAGGCACATCCAGGAACTTTCAAGATTGCTCCAAAGGACAAAAGGTATAAACAAAGGTAGGTCTCAGTGGCTTTTATGAAAAAATTTGAAGTATTAAGCGACAGATGGTTAATTATGGCAATGCCTATCCATGTAGAAATAGTTTCTCTGTGTGTGTGGCCCTAAAATTTGGTTGAAATCTAAATAGTTTCCACATGAATCCCATAACCTAGTCGAACACGAAATTGTTTTTCCCCAGCTTTTTGTCAACAAAGACACCCCTGTGCATAATTTATTGCTTCACATGAACAATAAAGGCCTGGTATGCTAACTAGTCCTGGTTGAACACAAAGTGTATCACCGATCAGATAAAAAAAAAGACAATGATGAGAATTATTGGACCAAATTATTTAAGCAAATAATGGAGAAAATACGATTGGAGATAGTTCCAGCAGCCACTGAGACCTATCTTTGTTTATACCTTTGGAGCGAATTTCGAAAGTTCCTGGATGTGCCGTTGGAACAGAGTCTTGATACCTCCTTTTTGGGCTTGTTCCACTGTATACCACCTATGTAGGTAAAGGAGGGAAAATGGATAATTTCATTGACACAATTTTTTGGCAACCAGGGAATAATTTATGTCATTCTTTTTTTTTTTTATTCTGCATCACCATGTCATGAGGATTACATGTGTTGCACAGGGATCAAATTCAAGATTTTTAACTACTTGCTGAAAATAGCAAGTGACTATTTTACTCACTTCCTAAATGTCTAATCATCTTGCTATTCATTAGAACTATTTTTTCAGTTTCATCACAAATTAGAAAATTGAACAGTCAATGGCATTCTGGTATATTGACTGACAAAAAACTATTTATCATTTTCATCTCTCTGACCCAATATTTAGGTTTTCCTGCAAACAGTGTGGATCCAGACCAGCCAGCTTCTGAAGAAGCTGGCTGATCTGGATCTACACAGTTTGCCATGCAGCTTATGTTGTTGTTTTTGCATAGTTGATACATGAGTGACTTGTTTTCACTTGCTAAAAATAGCAAGTGATGGTGATTTCTACTTGCTTTTTGGAGAAAACTACTAGCATTTAGCAAGTTAGCATGTGTTAAATTTGACCCCTGTTGCAATCAACTATTTATAAAATCAGTGAAATGCTTTCTGACAATTTCTTTGGTACTGTGGTACATAAGTTTTTTATCTCAGTATTTTGGGAACAAGACCCAATCCCCAGAATTGGGATTTTTTTGTGTAGTTTTATACATAATTGGGAAAAACTCATACCGTATAAATATAATCAAAGAAAACAAAACAATCAAATATTTGGCTCATTCAGGTTCCACTTTTTACATTTCACTCACAAGTATGTTTTTATTTTGGAGACAAAAAAGCCAGTGAATGTAAGGCTTAATATTTCATGGCAGACAATTCACATGAAATATTAAGCCTTATTTGCTGAACATTATAGTTCCTAAGAAGAAACTGCTTTAAAAAAATTGACTGCTGGATTTAGTTAACAAATAAATCATAACAGAGTTTCGGCATTTTACAACATATTTCCAACTCATTGATATCTTTTGAAATTTGCTCATTTAAATATATTTCCAGGGTGCTGTTAATATAAGACAATGGCTACCTTTCTGGAAGTTATAGTGTTTGTGGTTATGGCCACATATGTCCTTATATGCCCGTACACAAAGGTGGAAGAAAGTTTCAACACACAAGCTATACATGACATTCTGTATCACCAGATCAACTTATCTCAGGTTTGTAAATACATTGGCGTAGCTCCCATTACGTAATTACGCACATGCATAGTAAAAATAGTAGCATTCAAGGGAGGTCACCTAATGTGGAAAAAGTGATTTGCCATACCATAAGGAACTGCTCTTAATGGAAATAATTTGCTCCCCTTGGGAGCAAATTCTTTCCTTTAAGAGAAGTTCCCATTTTGAAAAGGGATGCAAATGAAGAGAATCGCTGCTTTGTCAGGTAGTCTCCCTTTAATTTGCATAACTTTTTCAGCGTTCCGGCTACACTCTTGAAATACATGTACCAGGTATGCAATAGTTTGCTCTTTAACTCTTCACCTACTAGTGTCATCTGCTGATAACCTTTGCAAACAGTTTGGACCCAGATCAGGCCTGACAAAACGTCGGTCTTAATCTGGATCCATCATCCAAACTGTTTGACACTCTTCAGTAGGATTCTTGAAAGAATTTTTCAAAAAAGTTGATCATGATGTTGAAAAATCAGCAGACAACAAAACATGCAAAATTTCCCGGTATCCAAGGGTTTAATAGAGATTATGATATTACACTTTTTGTAGCACGCCCCATATCAACACTTCAGGGCCCAGGCTGAAAAAACTTAAATAACTACCACAACATTATGTTTTCCTTGAGTTAAATAAAAAAAATAGGGAAACAGACACTTCTCTTAGCCTCTTACATATGAGCCAAGATCTGACAGAAGGGACCTTCTGGCAATAAAAGTCAAAATTGAGATATTTACAGAGAAAGAAAGACCTAGCTGTTGTGAACAATTACAGAAAATTTGAAGAGATTATCTTTATAAATAACAAAGATATGAGCGTTTCAACCGGAATAGATTATGGGATTTAAACATGACGTCACTTAACGTTGTTAATGACGTTCTGACGTCAAACAATTGTGTTAACATATGGCGCTAATACAAAGACGCTAGGAGCAATATTTCAAGAATGCTCCATTTTTCTGTAAATTTGATGTGTATGCAATTGCATAGACTGAACAAATAGCGCACAAACGCACACTTAGACATCCTGTGCTTACAAAAGCATTTGAAATGAATCACCCTGTTTTAAAGGAAGTGTGTAGTACATATGCACAACTGTTGCCATGGCAACATACATTATACGTATCACTTAATTTTATCAGAACTGTTTGGGCCTTTGATTGTATTACATGTTAGCAGCAATTTGACTCTATTGTAAGATCATGCAAAATTTTGCAAATTTAGACGTTTTTGAAATTTTGATTACACAAAACTGCTAAAATGCCCGAAGGACCCTTTTTTCAGATCGGCGCTCATATGTATCTGAGACCATGTTTCTCGTACAGATACAGGCCTCCAGATAAGAGTGCCTATTGGAAATTATTTTCTTTATTTCTCATCCAAAACATATGTTGTGGGTACTCAAAAGAACTGTCTCAATGAGACGGTTCTTTTGAGCACCCAAAACACATGTTTAAATTATTGTGTAAGAAAATAATTAAAGTTTTACGCAAATAAAATTTCCTTATCTGGACCTATGAGATATCTTTTTTCCCACCATTTAGGGTAATAGTCATCTGCTTTCTCATCTGATGATGTATTTTGATAGCCTATATTGCAAACACTATGGACTCAGATAAGAGTGCTCCCTTAGGAACAGTCTGATCAGGGTTCATTGGGTTTGCTTCCTTGGTAAAATAGTCTGGAGTGAATTTGGAGTATGTGCAGCAGACAAAACAAGCAGACATTTTCAGAACAAAAAATATTGGCAGAATAATGGTTGAAAATTAATTCAAAGAAGACGCCTATAAATTATCACATAATCAAGCATCTGGGAGTGATATATTTATAGTGCCATTTAGTAATTAATAACAATAAACCATTGGTGGTGTATTTTTGTTTGTTTGATTTGAATCTTTATCTCCCATCAACAATCTTTCATTTAAACAGGGACAGGTCTTGCTGGGTTGAACCAGTACTAAGCTAGGATAAATGTGTCTTTCTCAAGGACCACGTTACACAGTGACGCCGGTGAGGCTTGAACCCGCTGTCCCTTGGTCTCGAGTCAAGCACTCTACCACTGAGCCACTGCGCTCCCAATGGTGGTTTAAATATTTATTGACATTATATGACTGCCATATCAACGTTGTCTATATATGGCAAAATCTTAGTGTTGACGTGCCAGTAAACACAAAGTAAAAGTAGTTTTAGGGCCATATATAGTAATATTAGTATGTGTAAAATTTAATATTGTTTCAAATGTTAAATAAAAAGTGCAAATATGCGTTGCTTTTGCTGTCAAGTATATACAGTAAAACCTGTCTTTAGCGCCCACTCAAAAAGACCAAAAATTGGTTTTCAAGACCAATTATCGCTTAATGCAGGTCAAAAGTATTGCAGAATGCTCCAAGGGGAGCATTCTGCAATACTTTCGACCTTCATTATGCTACCATTTGCCATTAAAACCTTTTTTGTCTATTTTTGAGTGGTCGCCTAAGACAGGTTTTACTGTATGCAATAATTATCTTTTACAGTATGATCACCTAGAATTTCCTGGCGTTGTTCCAAGAACTTTCCTTGGACCATTGATGGTAGCACTTGTCTCTGCTCCTCTGGTTACCATGGTAACAGCCCTGCAGCTAACCAAACTCTGGTCTCTAATCATAGGTACAGTACTTGATATTTTTACTATCTTATGAATGAGGTGGTACAGTTAAACATGCCTTAAGTGGCCACTCAAAAGAAGATCAAAAATAGGTTATGGAGACGGATAATTGCTTAATGCAGGTCGAAAAGTATTGCAGAATGCTCTTAGAGCATTAGAGCATTCTGCAATACTTTTCAACCTACATTAAGGAACCTTTCGTCTTTAGGACCTTTGTTTTGTCTATTTTTGAGTGGTTTAAGACAGGTTTTACTGTATTTTTGTTTTCACTCTTTCCTAACTTTGGTCCTCTGTTGATAACCTTTACAAACAGTTTGGACCCAAATAGTCTGATGAGGGAGACTATTAAGTATGCCTCCCAAGTCCCCCACTAGCTTGAGGCAGGCCCTCAGATAAGAGTGTGTTAGTGAAAATTATTTTTTTTATTTCTCAACCAAAACAAATGTGGTGGGTACTCAAAAGAACCGTCACAATGAGACGGTTCTTTTGAACACCCATAACACATGTTTAAACTAATCAATAAGAAAGTAATCACAGTTTTATGCTAAGTGTATTTGCTTAACAGGTCCTTTGTCCCTGAAACTCAAAATTCGCTTGTCTAATTGATTAGAATGCAAAAGTTCATTTGAGTCCCAAAGTGTTTGGAAAGGTGATCAGCAGAAACAAAAGTCGCCACTAGTGGGAAAATAGTTAAATAGGTTTACCATGGTAGATTGTTAAGTGGCAATTAACTGTTTATTGACAGTCTTATTTCTGTCTTGAAAATGAGGTGTATGTTGGTGTTAAGCAGAAAACAACAACAACAACAATAGCATATGATTAAGAAATGTCAAAATCATAGGTCACAAACCATTAAATGGTCCAGCATATCCTCATTCGGGAGTCAAAACCTCGTATCATTGATTTTCACATTTTTCAGGAGGGACAAAAACTGAATAATTTTTGCTAGGAGTGTCCAATATTGATGAAAGTCAGACAGGACTTTAATTAAGAGTGCGTAAGGAAAATTTAATTTCCTTATTTTTCAACCAAACATATGGTGTAGGTACTCAAAAGAACCGTCTCAATGAGACGGTTCTTTTGAGCACCCAAAACATATGTTAAAACTGATAGGTAAGAAAATATTTACATGTTTACGATCAAAAAATCTGTTTATCTTAACCTATGGTCAGACATGATTATATTTAATTACATCCAAATTCACTGTTGTTTCTGTTTTGAACTTCTAATAAAGATTTCATACCATTATGAAGAGTTTCACTTGAGTTACGACATTTTGAGCATCTTTTTCATGGTAAATCCTCAGTAAAAATGCAATGAAATGATCACCTGATTATACCCAAATAATTGTATCTCACCTAGATACGATATTTTGAAGCATGATTGATGCTTTTAAGGGGGTTCTAATTGGTCCTGAGGTACGAGAATTTGACAGAATGTGTGCCATGTGGTTGGTATTCCCGCGTTGACAAAAAGTCATTTTGGTAAACATTGGAGTTTTGAGGTTTGACTCCCGAGCGACGATTTGAGATTTCAGAACCTCCTTTAAGTGATCTGCTGATATATCCAGCAGGGCTAGAGGTCTAATTTTGGTCTGAGTCTTCATATACATCCATATTTTTTAGGGGAGCAGCAAATGCTCAGGTGAGTCTGTGCATATGCGCAAGCTTGTATGAGCCTTCACTGCATGTCTATGCAATTATTTTAAAAGTTCCAAAATCTCATATGCTGGCACATTATCGGCCATATGGCACCGAGATGCAAAGATTTACAGAAGACAGGTTAACTTGCAAGTAGCAATGTAAAACCAATGTAAAATGGCCACTCAAAAATAGACAAAACAAAGATCTTAATGACAAATGGTAGCTTAATGAAGGTCGAAAGTATTGCAGAATGCTCCCCTTGGAGCATTCTGCAATACTTTTGACCTGCATTATGCAGTAATTGGTCTTGAAAAACAATTTTCAGTCTTTTTGAGAGTGGCCATTTTACACAGGTTTTACTATTATACATAGAGGATCTTACATTGATTCTCATGTAATATTGAATTTATCAAACTAGTTGGAGAGAAAAGATAAAATGCAAGCATTTTAATTTTTATCTATTTTGCAACAAGTTAAATAAATTCAATGATTTTATTAATACAAGAGCACAAATGCTAGATTCTATTATCATATGAAATTAGAACTACTTTGAAATCTCAATTTGGAGTGAAAATACTAAGATTTTGTGAAAAATATGTGACATTGTTATGGATGCCTGGATCATGCCATTACCTACATTGCTAAAATGTTTAAACGACTAGTGTAGCAAGTCCAACTGCTGATCCTGGGGTCACAAGTTAAATCCCAGCCCGCTCCCATACTTTCATGGAGATTGATCATGAAATTATTTCTAAGGACATTCTCCTCCTTCCACTGATTCAAGAAGGGTTGTCTGTTACAAGCCAAAGTATGTGGACAAAGTACTGGTTAACAGCAAGCTTGCCCAGAAAAAGTGTGGTTATGTAAACTGACCTTCTCAATATGACCATAGCTGTTGACTGAGATGTGAAGAATCTAACCAAACAAACAAAACTAGTGATTAATCTACTTAAAAACATGACATTATATCTTTCCAAGAAGTGGCGTCATAAGATAAAAACAAGAAAGGGAAGCACAGCGACCAGTTCTCACTTCTTCCTAATACAAATGAGCCGTGGCATGTGATTTCCAACAATCACACTTAGGTATGTCAGTTACAACGCAAGGTGGTTCTGGACGACAATTCGTTACGGGCCCATGATGACTGCTTACCTGTGCTGGACGACAGGTAACGGGTTTTAGTTGACAGATTTAGGGTTTTGGACGACAGTGGAAAGAGGCAACACACACAGACATTGCAGAAAATGATAATATAGTGTGTTTGGCTATTTCAAAAAATTCATGTCATATAAGTGTTTGTAAGTTCGGCATCAGAAGTACAAACACCATATATATATATATTTGTAGTTAAATTGTAAAACTCTGGACTGGAAAAAAAACTGCAGAAATGTGTAATTTGCGATTAATCACTTGCGTTCTCATCATGAAATAATCATAAATGGTCCGACAATAGATCTCACATGATTTTTCAGTCAATTTTAACATGTCCTTCTTAAAAGAAAACTGAAAAACCTCAAAATTTCATTATTCTAATGTTACTGGTTAGAGACGACTGTGTAACAGGCAATAGACGACGTCAGTTTTTCTGTAACAGATGTGAGACGACATTTTTCTTTCTTTCATGAACACTTGACTAGATGTAAATACTGCTCTGAAGCCTATTTAACGCATGAAGAAGTAGTTAAGCATTGTGCGACCTCCCATCGAATGTGCATACCAAGCCCCAGGTAATCAGAAGAATTTAAAGGTTAATACAGTTTATGGGATTGGTGGCATTTTAGTCTTCTGGTTCCAGAGAATATTTAAACGGGTTTTTACCTTATTTGAGCAAGGCGGCATCTTGGTCACAAGACCAAGAAGTTAGTGAGTATAATCAGGAAATGCAACAATTATAAACTCCAGACCAACCCATTATATCATGAGGAAAAGCCACTGAACATTTACAGTAGCAAGATATCCATAAGACAATAAAAGTAAAGCTACCAGCTCTCTCTTCCTCTTCAAGATGATTGCAAAACTAGGAAGGGCGCAAAGTAATGCATAGGAAAAACAAAGACAAACACAGAACCCCCATAATGAGAAGTACATTAAGTAATAGATCAACAACAAGAGAATCACTGCCTTAGAACTGACAGAAGCCTTAGCAACGGGGGTGGGGGCTTAAATGCATTTTAAGATCATTTGAATAACTTTCGTCCCTCCATCCTAAGGAGTCTTCAATGAAATTCGATTGACATTTTGGTTTCAAAGAAGATGTTTGAAAATATTGACAAACAGACAGACGGATGGAGGCTGGAGTCATTTGTATACTATTAGCTCACTTCGGAGCCTTCAACTTTGGTGAGCTTAAAACGTTATTTTATTCAACCATGTATACACTTTGTTGGACCTGGAGCTTATTGAGGGCAATTGCGGGTAATACTTCCCACATTAAAATCTTTTTAATTGTTCGCATACAGTTTGTTTTATGTATGGACTGTCAATTTATGTAATACAAAGGATATGTCACCAGACTAATTTTTCATAATCTCACATGGAAGTTTTCAGCATTTTACAAATTTTCTGAAACAAATCCAAGTCCTTAATATTAAGCTAAAATATATTTGTAATCGCCATCCAGCTTCTTAATTTTAATTTTAATTATTGCTCATGACCTCAAGCTTTCTGGAAAATGTAAAAATGTATTTGTTTTCCCAAGCCATGTCAAAATACTGCATGATATATTTTGGTTATTCCCTCACAAAAGGATTTCGATTTATAGAGTAAATTATATATAAAAAATCTGACATTAAAATCTTATTCATGGAATATCATTTGTCATTTTAGAGAAAAAAAATTGGGGGTCACCAGACTAATTATCTTGCATGAGGGCTCAAGTTATCCCCACCCCCACTATTTCGAGGATAATTCAATATAAAACGTTAAGGAGTGTAATTTTTGTCATTTTAATATATAATTCCATATTTCTTGTATAAAGTAATTTTGCATTACAAGAGGAAAAAAGCAAAAGAAAAACAAACACAATAATTTGTTATAAGTGCCCACCTTGGAATCGACCCTGGTCCTCTGGTTCCAAAGTCTGATACACTAAGCACAAGGTCACAATGTTAAGTCGTGTGCCGCTCAAAATAACAGAACATAATCTGAGTATCCGCCATATTCCTATTGGCATACAGGGTAAATGACATTTCACCCTCAGTCAAAACAATCGATTCTTCAGTGTAATATCTATTTAATAAATCCATCACTGTTGTCTCCACCTGCTACACTGTCGACATTAACCTGTAACAAAATATTTGCAGTCGTTACACATCTGTAACATGGAAAAATGACTGCAGTACATTCGTTTTGATTTTAAGAATGCGTTTGTCTAAAGTAAGTGGGTTCATAAGAAAAATCTTTCTTGGTCTATGTGATGGACAATGCAATGTCTAATAACATCAAGTCATAAAATGTTCAAAGAAAACGAAAGTGAAAGTACTAAATAAGGATATGAGGACATGTGTAGTAGTAAAATACAGTTGCAAGAATAATAATGTATCATATATGCGTTAACTGGATATAGTAGCCATGCTCTACAGGATTGAATAAGTTCAGATATGTGTCGCGGACAAATATACAAAGACAAAATAAGATGCTTGCGGTTTATTGTGTCTTAAGTCTCCCAAAAACGATACACATTCAATAACACAAACCTATATTTAGGAATATATCGTCCGGGACCTGTAACGCACTGTCGTCCAGAACCACCTTGCGTTGTAACAGACATCCCTAAGCGTGACAATGTGACATTTTTAAAAACTGTAGACTCAGAGAAGCTATGCAGCGTCCTTTTCAGGTTAAAAACTACAATTGATGTTCATCTAGTAGCTTAACACTCATAAAATATTCAAGCAACTAGCAAAGGCTCTGATCAGACTGCGCATATGCGCAGGCTGGTCTGAGCCTTTGCTGGTCGCACATACCACATTGTTGGAAATCACATGTCGTGGATCATATTTACAAAGAACAGAGAGAATGGGTAGGCAATTAGTTTATGGAGCTTGGGGTCAATGTGAAAAAATAACAATTGATAAAAATGAATTAGCTTTGCTGAGGTTGTGATGGGACTCTGCCATTTTTGCCATAGAGTGTGTACTTTATTTTCTAATCATGAAAAAAATTATCAAGTCAGGGCTCTTTTTATAGGTTGGTTGGGTAATGGGAAGCTGTAAACAGTGCAGTCCCTTTATAACTATGTTCGGGGTTGATAGGAATGGACCGTGTTATAAGTGAATGGTGTTATTAAGGGTCAGGTAATTTTCCTATACATGTAATAAACGGAGGCTATGCTTATATGGGTTAACTTAGTCAACTTAAATCTGAGAAAAAAAAAATACGGGAATACATGCACAAAATTTGGAACTAATAACCCTTATTATGCCGAACCTCGATATATCATGCTTTTTGAAAACAGTGTAAATCCAGATCAGCTGTAGTAGAATAACAGTACTTTTTAAATTTTAATGAGCAATGGATACCTTTGTAAAAAATGATATTCTGGTAAAAATTAGCAACACAATCAAAATATGCTTAACTTTATGTCATTAGTATATAAATACTTGCTCTTGTATGGGTAACTTGTAATGAAACTTATCACATGTGGGTAAAGTCACTCGCAGCTATCTTAATAACCTTGTATGTGTAATCATTATTCCAGATAATAGTGCACAATTGAAACAAATTTTTCTACTTTCTCAACCAAAACATATATTGTGGGTACTCAAAAGAACTGTCTCATTGAGACATTTCTTTTGAGCACCCAAAATACATGTTATATATACTGAAGGACTTTAAAAACGCACCACCTTGAAACGCTGTAACTTATTGTTGCAGTGACGTCGTGATTATTTTGAAAGAACTCAAATTCAAAAAAATACAGACTACCAATACCTTCCATTATGAACGAAAAAAGTTTTTGAACCGATGTTTGTTCTTGAAAGCAAAAGGAAAGATAAAATCAAATCATAAAGTTTAAGGCCTCTGGCAATGTTCATTACGTCTACATGACGCCATTGATTTTTGACTTAATTGGCCGTTTATATCCTAAGGTTCAGGAAAAATCAAAATCTTTATATCGATAACAAATACTCCTCAATCAGTTGCATAAAAGATAAAAGCGTCGCGACATGCGCAGACATCACCCATCTGTTATTGATGTTTGAAAATTTAGCACTGACGTTAGCAAATAAACACTGCAAGTGGGAGTGTAATAAAACAATTATTTCTGAAAACTTTTGTGTTTTTCCATTTGTTAAGATATCTGGCTACCACCTAAAAGTGTTTGTTTTCAAATCGAGTCAAATTCAAATTTGTCAGACGACAATTGTTAAAAATCACTTACGTCCATATTATGTGAGAATGAACAGCATGAGCAAATCAAAATCATGGCAAATCATGGTCCATTTTGCAAGAGGATAAAAAATGATAAAGAAAACATCCTCAAATCAATCATGTGGAAGAGACTGTGAATGTAAAATGGTGCGTTTCTAAAGTCCCTCAGTATATGATGAAAATGATAATAATTCCAATTTTATGCTCAAAAGATTTGCTTGACTGATAGGTGAAGGCTCTTGACTGATAGGTGAAGGCTCTTGACTGATGGGTAAAGACTGTTGTAACAGCATGTTTGAGCAGGCTTATCAGAATCTATGCTGCTTGTCTATGAACAGGGTTTGCACATGCTTGAAATGTACTTGAATATACAGGACTGTCTTGAAAAGTCCTTGAAATTTAAATTTTCTTTGAAAAGTACTTTTACCATTTACAGGAGGATTCAACACTGTCTTTGGAGACCTAAATCAGTATAAATTTGTGGTGCCTTTATTTTGTGCAGCATATGCTACACCAAATAAAGGCACCACAATTTTATACTTATTTACTAAAACTAATTTCTTTAGGAAAGCAGTCTAGCATTTCCAAAGTAAAATTTTAATATGTAAATCAGTATTTTTCATAAGTTTTCAGTGCTTGAAAATGTTAGGAAAATCCTTTAAAAGTCCTTGAAAAGTCCTTGAATTCTACACAAACTTGCCTGTATGAACCTTGATGAAACAAGACTCATTATCCAATGAGCTGGATCACTTGTATTTTGTGTATTTTTCAGCTCGCTGTGTCTTAGGTTGTATGGTTTTAGCGGGTCTTTACTCCTTCTCCAATGCTATAGAGGAAAAGTTTGGAAAGAGTGTGAAACAACTGTTGATGATCATCACAGCCTCACAGTTTCACTTCATGTTTTATATGAGCAGACCACTACCTAACACATTTGCCCTCAGTTTTGGTAAGTCTTTGTTTTGTTTGATAAGGTATTACCTCTTCGCCTTCTAATGTCCTCTGCTGATAAATTTTGCAAACAATTTGGACCCTGATCAGTCTTGGCAAAACGTTGGGCCTGATCTGGATCCAAATTGTTTGACACTCTGATAGTATTCATGGAAGAATTTTTCGAAAAAGTTGATTTTGAAAAAATCAGCAGGCAACAAAAAAGCATGCAAAATTACCCAGGATAATCATCAAGTATTGAAAAGGCCAGTGAAGGTAGACAGAATACAAACTTACGAAGATTTTTTTTTTCTTATATTTCAAGAAAACACTATTGAGTGGGTACTCATCAGAAGCATCTTGATAGGACTCTTTCTATGAGAACTTATTTTTTTTTAACCCAGACATAAGGAAACCATTAATATAGATGACTGAAATCTGTGGCGTGGCTTATCTAAAGAAATGATCTGGTGGAAATCTGTGTTAGTCTGCATTGATCTGTACTGTTTCTACAGTAGTTGAGCAAGCACACGATGTTTTTGTACTTTTTACAAAAAAAATTAGGGGAAGTATGTACTACTGGTATGGTTAAAATAATTTTTAAATGCAGGAAATGAAAAATTCTTTTAAGAAAACGGCATTCCGAAATTTGGTTCATGCGGAAATATGTGTTTGCGTCACTTTTAAATATTATATCGTAGAGGATAATTTATATTTTGAGGTCGCCAACTCTTATAAGGAATACCTACCAACATAATTTAGTGGTCTGCTGCTTCAAATCGTTAATCGTATCATTTTCTGGCTCTTTTCAAATTAATTTCAAACTGGAGAAAAATATCAAAGCAGACATCGTTTTTGTGTCGTTTCCTATCGCGACGGTGTATTACGTCACTTAACTTTGTACGGTGAACTTGAATTGCCAGGGCGAAAAAACGCAAAAATGGCATGTTTTAAACTCTAATTATTCTAAAATGCCTGAATATTTTTCTGAGGACTTTTTGTTGTTTATTAGTCATAAATTATCTACATGTTCACGCCAAAACGGCTTCTGAAGGATTTAGTTTGACGTCGAAATGTAGATTGACTGGACTAAAGTGTATCTTTGAAACAGTGTGTTTAGTTTTCAATTTCTTTATGGCACAGTCATTGTGCCCATGGTTACTGCAAGAGAATGGTAAGACCCTCAGACATTTTTTTTAAACTGAAGACCATCAAAAGAAATTGCAATTTAAAACTGTATATGTATCTGATTGCCAGTGTCAGTGATTGTAGAGGCTTATAAAAGTAAGGAAGAAGGCAAAGATCAGGAATCGATACAATCAAGCACCACACCTGACATAATGGAAGGAGATTTTACACACAATCCTGAGGATTGAAACAATAAGAGCATTAAATGAAAGTGCGGAGAGACTTTGGGCTGCCAGCAGCACAGAAAAAAACAACTCTGATGATCAAAGTAAGAAAGAGGGCTAAGATCAGGAATCGATACAATCAAGCACCCCACACCTGACCCATAAAATATTTTCTATATCCAGGTACCCCACCCATCTTAAATAACAAAATTTAGTATATTTATTCCATTCATTATACTTAATTTTAGTGATAATGCTAAAATCTGTCAAGATCTGAAGAAAATTATTACAATCACTGTTGAATTTCATCGGTACCTCACAAAATAATCTTAATTTTTGATAAAATTGCTAGTTTTACATCATTATTCAAGCAATAATTGGCTATAAATAGAGCCACACCTCCCAATTGGTACCTTTCTTCTATTTCAAATCATACATGTGCATTCAGAAGTAATTATAGTTATATTATATGCAATATAACAGCAACTATGGGTGATGATAGAAGGCTCAAACAAGCCTGCACATCTGAATGGGCTTGCCAGAGCCTTTGCTGCTACCATACAAATATTTGGAAGTAGATGAAGACGCAGACAAAAAATTACACCTAGCCCCACTGGATATGCAACATTGTGGCTTATACACATATGCTAATAGTACCCAAAATCTCATGCATCATTCAAACTTTATGTATGAAAGTGGATGGAAGATTTCAACTGTCAAAAAAGAGTTTAGGGAGTGCAGTGGCTCAGTGGTAGAGTGCTTGACTTGAGACCGAGGGGCCATGGGTTAGAGCCTCACCGGTGTCACTGCGTTGTGGTCTTTTTGAGCAAGACACATTTATCCTAGCTTAGTACTGGTTCAACCCAGGAAGACCCATCCCTACATAACTGAAAGATTGTTGATGGGACGTACAAAATCAAAACAAAAATGAGTTTAAGTTTTCACTTGCAACCCTTTTCATTTTGGATATACTAGTAAACAGGTACTTTGGCAAACAGTGCAGAATCTGATGAAATGCCGCATTATCCTTTAAGATAAAATCAATCTTCAGGGATGACAATACATGATTTTAAAGAAATTCAACATGTGGCTCCTTAAAATACAAAATGGACAATTCCATAGCTATTGTATCAATACACTTGGGAAAATCCATCAGAATAAAAAGGGTTAATATTTATTTGTATTTTCAGTGTTATTATCTTTGGCCTGTTGGTTGAGAGGTGATCATGCAAAGTTTCTCTGCTTTTCTGGGATAGCTATAGTGATATTTCGAGCAGAACTCGGTATCTACCTGGGCCAGATCCTCGTGCTAGAACTGGTCACACAGAGACTTACAGTAGGAAAACTGTTGAAAGTTGGAGTTCCTGCTGGGATACTGATTCTAGGTGAGTTTACGTTTTTTTCCTTGAAATATTTATGAGTGTCTAGGCAGTAATTAAGGATTTTGTTGTTGTTGTTGCATTTTTATTTTGACATTTCTGCACTACCTATGTCCTCGCGGCAAGTTTTTAGGATTGAACCTGAAGAATATTTTCAGCTTATATAAATTGCTTTATACTACAGTGAAAACTGATACAACGTCAGTAGTATTTGCTCAAAAGTACCAGTTTAGTTTGAATATGAGTTGACTACAACAGAAATTCAATATAACCTCAAATTATTTGGGGACAAATACTGTCCTTGTACAGAGAGTTGACTGTAGTTTCAACTTTATGATGTACAATTGGGGCTCACTTCCAAGATTAGTATTAATTTGGAAACAAAAATGCCTTTCCATCATCATAACTTATAAATGATGCCTTCCTGAAGTTACAGCCGATCAGTTGTGCCTTAAATATCCACAAATAGTAAATTTCCTGTATCTTTAAAAGAAAAAAATGCATCTGAAAATGTGGTCTGCTGAAGTCGTCTGCTGCAAATCATTGCCTAACATTACTGACAAATTAAGTATAGAAGCAAACAGTGTGGACCCAGAACAGACTGCTCCTATAGGAGCAGTCTGATCTGGGTCCACACTGTTTGCCATAGAGACTTCTTAAACATTTCAGCAGAAGAGAAAAGCAGACGACTTTTGTTGCGATTGGCGCATTAAGGGTTAAGTAACATTTTTTTTTATGTTTCATAATGAAGCAGTAAAATTGTAGCTACTCTCAGTAGCTAAGCAGGCTGTCATTAATCATACCGGTTCCAAAGCTTGCAAAATATTTTTTTGTTGAATTTTTGTGCATCATTCCAGGATTAACACATCCAGGGCTTACCCTGGCTCAGAATATGTTGTAGCCAACATGTTAGCCAAATTGTAAAAGTTGGAGCCAAATGAAATTGACTTTAGCCATGGGTTAAGCTAGAGAGGAGTATCACAAGATGTTCTGTATCTAACTCATTGCCCACTAGCGATGACTTTTGTCATCTGTTGATAACCTCTGCAAACATTTTGGACCAAGATCAGGCCCGACAAAATGTCGGGCCTGATCTGGATCCAGAATGTTTGACACCCTGGTGGTAGCATCCAAAGAGGTAAATATGGCACAATAATAGAGTGGCAAGGAATATTAAAAGCAATATTGGAGCATTAAAATACAGTTTTTCACAAATACTGTATGTAAGCCAATGACTTATTATTGTAGCCACTCTTCATTTTTAGTAGCAAATGGCTACAATGGCTAATGGCAGGGTGAGCCCTGACATCTGATAGATTCATATTTCCTTCAGAAATGGTTGTGTCTTGAAAAATTAATTTCTGATTTTTTACACCTAATTCCAGGATTAACGTGTCTGGTGGATTCTTACTTCTGGCTAAGATGGCTGTGGCCTGAAGGAGAAGTGCTCTGGTTCAATGCTGTTCTAAACAAAAGTTCTCAATGGGGTGTATCCTTATAGTAGAAGATTGAATAATTCTTTTGCACCTGATCAGGATTTCCGTTGTTTTTACCCATGTGAGATAATTCTCTCACATACCCGTACCAGCCTGTGGGAAGCAAATTCTCTCACATACCCGTACCAGCCTGTGGGAAAGATAAAGAACGAACAACCGCACATCGGTCCCATGCTGGCCCCATGTCGATCCATGTCGTGATTGTAACGTTAAAATAACGTTACCATGTCGCATCTTGGCATATTGAGGATTTTCTTGAAGTCTTTTTCATGTGTTTCTAATATAATATGAGGTAGTGGTGAGCAAGAAAAAGAATCCATTATTCGTGTGAGGATGGAATAGAAAAATCTGTCCCTCTCGATCACTGTTTGTCATCACTAGGCAAGCCTCATGATTCCAATCGGTGATGATCGGGACTGATTTTTCTATCCCATCGGCATCCTCATATTTATGATGGATTCTTATAGTATTGCAGTTCCTTTATACCACAGCTTGTTATAACACAGATTTGGGTGTAATACAGTCATGTTGTGGCTTCTACATTTTTAACCATGGTAGAACCTCGGACAGTCTTAATGAAGGATTGCCGATAAAAATGGCTCAAGAAAAGTTTAAAAGAATAGGATATTTTTTTCCACAAAAAAAATAGTAGGCTCAACTCTCGAATTAACCGCAAAAGTGTTTTTCTCATTGGAATAGTACCAATTAAAAAATATGGGTTGAAAACTCTGTTTTTGCTATTCAACATATAGAAAATAAAAAAAAGGTTTTACTGAAGTGCTTTCCCCCCATGACCAAACTAATCCTTTTGCATACATAATTTGTAGTTTACATTTCACAAATCATATGAAAATGGCATGATTGGTCACAGGGGGAACGCTGTCAAAATGCTCAAAAACAATTTATATAAAAACTTATAAGGAACTAATTTTGTACAAACCTGTAGGTAAATATCAATTTACAATGGCATGTAATTCAGGGCTTTAGTTATGATTGCGTACCAAGTAATTAATTGCCTTATTTCTCAACCAAAACATATGTTGTGGGTACTCAAAAGAACTGTCACAATGAGACGTTTTTAAGCACCAAATAATAGGTTAAATCTGATGAGTAAGAAAATATATTTAATTTTACGATAAATATTGTGTTTATCTAGATTATGAAGTATGCAGTATGCAGGTACGACACACCTCAGTGAACAGGTCAAACTGGTTGAACTTGAAACATAACAGGTAATAGTCAAAAGACATGGACAGCATGCCTATTTAGAAGAAACAATGAAATCTTCTCAACACGAATTTCATAAAACGCATCACTTTTGTATCAAGTTTTATTCCGCAAACATTATATTTCCATGTATTTAGGAGATTACCCGGCAAAACTTTGACTTTCTGTGAAATAAAATTTGGTCACAAAAAAACCTGACCCCCTAACTCCTAAAATCTTGGCATAATTATGCAATGTTTTCAAAATATTTTTATTTTGCTAGGTGCACTAAATGCAAGGGTTTGATTTGAAAAAAAAAATATTGGTTGTCAATTATGCACTATCCTAGCCACAGGCAGTCCAAATTTGGGCAAATTGAATAGGAGACTGTTCGAGGTCCTTTTTACAAAGAAAAATCACCTTGAAACTTAAATTAACAGTATCTTACATTATTACCAATATCAAAGGTACAACAATTTGAATGAAGGCACCATGCTGTCAGATAAGATCCTGTTGAGAAGAACACTTGAAAATATTGACCCTTAACATTTACTAGACCTCTCCATTTTCCTGGTATTTTACATCAGCTCTTCCGCGGGCATTGTCTGTGAGTATATTCCTAGTGCCCATTGGTCTGTACCTGTCACCCCCTGTAAGGACGTTGCTGCTACCAGCCGGGGTATTTGTGTTCCTGTATTCCTTCCTGCCACATAAAGAACTGAGATTCATTATCTATGTCATACCTGTGTGTAATGTCGCAGTGGCATATACTGTCAATAGGTTGTAAGTACCACGCTTCCGAATATAAGGGGGTAATTGTGAAATTATTTTCTTGTTTCTAAACCAAAATATATGTTGTGGGTACATAAAAGAACCGTCTCAATGAGACAGTTCTTTTGAGCACTCCAAACATATGTTTATATATATGTATAAGAAAATAGGCATAATTTTACTCTCAAAATATTTGGTTTATTAGACTCTGTAATACTCTTACAAATCATAGAGAAATGACTCGTACAAGTATTCATAGAAGTAATATGAAGTGTATCATATTCTCCACAGAAACATATTGGGCAAGCAAATGAGATTTTTTTTTTGGCATTGGCGATAAATAGCGGAAGCATTGATTACAACATTCAAGTCAACACAATATTGGTGGTGAAGACAAGCTTAAAGGGTATACTATCCCATCACCAATGGATCAAATACATTATCAAGTACATAATTTCTGATATCTCTCTTAATTTTGGGAATAATATGGCTTGTGTTGTCAGACTAATTAACTGGCATGTGGATATAATTTGCTCTAAAGAGTATACTAATTAAAATGATGATTTTCATCGCAGATCTCTTTCCTACGTTTAACATGGGTGTAACAAAGTGAATATGGTACCATATTTACCATTGATATTTTGACAGATCACTGTTTATGCTGTTTGTATTGCTATTCCAATTCTAGATTTTACACACTTCATCAATAAGACAAATTGACTCTAAAATTGTTTGACAATGATGAATAATCATTGATATCATATTTTGAAAACAATGTAGAAGCCAGCTGATCAGGATCCACACAGTTTTCCCTCTGCTTGTAAAAATACTGCGAGTATTTAGGGTAAATGCTCCTATTATATAACTTATTTTCTATTCTTTTCAGATGGCAGAACAAAGATAAATCCATATTTCGGAAGTTGTTAGCTATTGGTGCTGTTTTACACATACTCGGAAATATAGCCACTACTAGTGTATTCCTGTACTCATCTCATCTTAACTACCCAGGTGGTGAGGCTATATATAGGTTACATCAGCTAGAATCATCAACTAAAGGTGAGTCCCAGTCCTCAGGGTAATATAGCCACTACTAGTGTATTCCTGTACTCATCTTATCTTAACTACCCAGGTGGTGAGGCTATATATAGGTTACATCAGCTAGAACCCTCAACTAAAGGTGAGTCCCAGTCTTCAGGGTAATATAGCCACTACTAGGGTATTCCTGTACTCATCTTAACTACTTAGGTGGTGAGGCTATATATAGGTTACATCAGCTAGAACCATCAACTAAAGGTGAGTCTCAGTCCACTGAGTAATATAGCCACTACTAGTGTATTCCTGTACTCATCTTATCTTAACTACCCAGGTGGTGAGGCTATATATAGGTTACATCAGCTAGAACCCTCAACTAAAGGTGAGTCCCAGTCCTCAGGGTAATATAGCCACTACTAGTGTATTCCTGTACTCATCTTATCTTTACTACCCAGGTGGTGAGGCTATATATAGGCTACATCAGCTAGAACCATCAACTAAAGGTGAGTCCCAGTCCTCAGGGTAATATAGCCACTACTAGTGTATTCCTGTACTCATCTTATCTTAACTACCCAGGTGGTGAGGCTATATATAGGCTACATCAGCTAGAACCATCAACTAAAGGTGAGTCCCAGTCCTCAGGGTAATATAGCCACTACTAGTGTATTCCTGTACTCATCTTATCTTAACTACCCAGGTGGTGAGGCTATATATAGGCTACATCAGCTTGAACCGTCAAATAAAGGTGAGTCTGAATCTTAGTCCACTGAGTAATATAGGCTCATTAGTGTGTACTTTGATCTCATTTCACTGAAGGGTAATGGATGAGTTTTAAAATGGAAACTTCCTAAAGTGATCCTGATAAACAAAGTTTTTGAACATAAAATTGTGATTATTTTTCTTATTCCTCAGTTTAAATATTTGTTTTTTTTAGTGTTCAAACAACGGTGGTAATCAGTGGAATTAGCTCCTAAAAGAGTTAATGGAATTTAGTTTTGTATTTGTCAAAAAGATGTTCCAGTGAGCGTTGCCAGTTTCCAACAGATACCTATTTTGAATACAAGAAGTATTAAAACTCTGGTGAGAGATTCAGGGTCACTTTTCCTCTGTCTTGTTTGCTTTTTTTTGCTGTAATTTATGTTGCAGCACCTTGAAATAAGCTGTGATGTATGTTATAAAAATAGTTATTCTGATGGTTATCAATGTTAAAGTCTAAAATTCAAATCTCTTCGTGAAAATTCTAAGAGACTAGGAAATCAGAAAGAAGTCCAAGTGTGTCATAGGATTTAATGCTAATTTACTGTGACCTTCAGAATGGTGATGATTTGATTGACAGAACAGATTTTAAAACCATTACAATTGCAATTTTGATATAAATGGTGCGCTATAAATACACATAGGGGATTTGATTTTAAATGAGTGCTCATATTATGGAACTTATAAAACGAGTAGAGGAAAACAGGTAAAATGCAAGGCTTGCTGACATTTTATCACTTTTTTGCAAAGACTTTAATAAACTCTGTATTACAGGAGCAGGAATGTTAGATTCTATTTATCATATCTTTAGAAATAAGCACCAATACAAGAGGTGTTTCAGGTTTATTTGAACAATCTTGAAATTGCAGTTACACAGTTATTGTTATAATTAATTCAAAGAGGTTAATCTGACCTCCAGGAATATGCAATAACCAGGAAAATAGCTCTTAGAGTTATTTGCTGGTTTGAAAGGATTTTTGAAGACGAATAGTCAATTTTTTTAAGTGTTTAAAAATATTGTTTGAAACAAAATGTTTTGAATCATTCTATTATGTTTTCTCTTGAAGAGATGAAGTTTTTTTCTTGGAACCTCTTTAAAATTTAACATAGATAATTAAAGTGTGTTATATTTATTTTTCGGGAGATCAATTTTATCTTAGCAAACATACGCTTTCTGCGTCATTTCACTGGGTCTTCACTGTTTGCAAAAGTACCCATTTAGGGGTTTCCCATCTACAAAGGGATAAAACCAATTTGAAATCTCATAGGCTATTTGATTTTTTCTAGATGTTCATGTACATATAGATGTGGCAACTGCACAAACAGGAGTGTCCAGATTTTTACAGTTTAACCCAGAGTGGAGGTAAGTATTGTTGAAACTCTTTACTGAAAATACAGGTATCAATTGTAACTTAACCCTTCCCCTGCTATGAAACAATGCATATAAAAGTGTCGTTTGCCAAGGTTATCTGCTGCAGCTAGTTGATAACATTACAGGCTTATTTAACATACATTCAAACAGTGTGGACCCTGATCAGACTGCTCCTAGAGGAGCAGTCTGATCTGGGTCCACACTGCTTGCTACGGAGACATTTTGAAAGGACCAGCAGACAACACACAGCAGGCAACATTTAGTCCTGATTAGCAGCTGAATAGTTAAAAGTGATAATAGAAGTGTTACCTATAGCTCAGTTATCTTAATGTTTTCAACGGTGTTCATTCTTGTTGGTGCCGGGCCGCATAGCGCAGTCGGTAACGTGTCTGGCTACAGATGCGTGTCTGACTGCAGATCCAGGGGTCGAGAGTTCGATCCCGGTTCGGTCCCATACTTTCATGGAGATTGATTGAGAAATTATTTCTACGGTCATTCTCCTCCCTTCCGCTGATTTATTCAAGAAGGGTTGTTGTCAGTTACAAGCGAAAGTATGTGCAAGAATTACTGGTTAACCGCTTGTTCAAGCCTGCCCAGGAAAAAGTGTGGTTAGGTGAACTGACCGTCCCGCAATGACCATAGCTGTTGACTTGGGACGTAAAGCAACAAAAACAAAAACAATTCTTGTTGGTAAAGTTCTATTCAAGAACTTAACAAACACCACTCCACATTTGGATGGAGGCCACAACTTTCAGTCCCATTCAACAGACTGAATGAGTAGAATATCAAATTTTTGTTCTCTGGTAAAGAGGACAAGCAGTGTAACCTCTATGCCACTTATACATCTTAAAGAATAATACAAGTTTCAACACCTGAGCTTATTCTGAGATACACTGCTTTTGGTATACTTCACTGCTTCATTTTCTCTGCATCTCACCTTTTCAGTGGAGTGCAATGGCTCAGTAAAAGAGTGCTTGTCTCAAGATTAAGGGGTTGCGGGTTCGAGCTGCACCGGCATCACTACATTGTGTACTAGAGCAAGACACATAAATCCATGCTTAGTACTGGTTGAACCCAGGAAGACCCATCCCGACAGGAATGAAAAATTGTTGAATGGGACATTATCAAATCAAGCAAAAAAAATCAACTTTTCAGTGTCATTCTCATTGAGCTCTGTTTCAAGATGATGTCATTTTTATCCTTCATTAACTGAAGATAATGTTATTTTTATCTTTTATACTTCGATAACTAAAGATGATGTTACTATTATCCTTCGTTAACTCAAGATGATGTCATTTTTATCCTTCATTAACTGAAGATGATGTCACTTTTATCCTTCAATAACTAAAGATGATGTTATTTTTATCTTTTATGCTTCATTAACTAAAGATGATGTAACTGTTATCCTTCATTAAGTTAATTTATCTTTTATCCTTCATTAACTAAAGATGATGTAACTGTTATCCTTCATTAAGTTAATTTATCTTTTATCCTTCGTTAACTAAAGATGATGTAACTGTTATCCTTCATTAACTAAGGATGATGTCACTTTTATCCTTCATTATCTAAAGATGGTGGTGCTTTTATACTTCATTGACTCAAGATGATGTCACCTTTATCCGTCATTAACTAAAGATGAAGTTACTTTTATCCATCATCAAGTAAAGATGATGTTACTTTTATCCTTTTTTTACTCAAGATTATGTAACTGTTATCTTTCATTAGATCAAGGTGATGCTACTTTTAACCTCCATTAACTAAATATGATGTTACTGAACTCAAGATATTACTTTTATTCTTCATTAAAGGCATAGATTACTGTCCAATATAGATCATTAAAGGATTAACTGATAAGGGACAGTTTCAATATCTCACAAATGTAAAGGGGCCTCAAGTGGGGAATTATAGTCAGGGCCCTTATGGACAAAAAATAGGTCCCGTGGGAATTGTGTGCCGATTTATGGTGACCTATATCAAAACCTTCAGTGGAGTCTTGCCTTTAATTTAAAGGTGGTCACCCATCTCAAATCCGCGTCTGAGGCTAGTTATGACGTCATAAATATGGCGACCATAATAAGAAACTGCCTGTTAATTAAAGCTATAGTTTGTGTTGGTATGGTCATATTTATCCAACACGAACGCTTTTTTTAACATAATATCAATTATTTTAGTCATATGATGGTGACATCAATGGTTTACCTGACTTTGACAATGAATTATTTATCGATAACCATATTTTACATGCAAAATACCGTAGATTTCCTATAAATACCCAACTTATCGGGCCACCTTTAGACTGATGGCTGAGAATGTCATTGCTCCCCCCCCCCTGGGGAATTGTGCAAGCTTATCCTATCTATAAGAGGATTCCAAGCTGCGCATTTTAATAGATGTTTGCACTATGTTCGCAGGGATGTTAGTCTCTGACAGCCTGTTACATATGTTACCATATTAAATTTAGAAAAAAAAAGAAAATTAAAAGTTTGAGCTACAGAAAGATTGCTAATTATTTAAATTACTCATATGGTCTGCATATTGTCAACTTTAGCTACATATAAATTCTTTTGGAGCAAATTACAGCTTCCTGTGGTGTTATGTACGTTACTTTAGTTAGATTACCTTTAAAACATGAAACTTGTGACCAATATCATTTACTTTTTAGCTGATATGTGCATTTTCCAAAATGTTTTGATTATTTTGTACTAACAAACTCATTTTGGTTAGAGAAAATCCAAAGTTTGCTTTAATACTTTAAATATAGTGTCTTATACGTGCAATTGAACAACCCAAAGGCTATACCCAATTTTAAGGAGCCGAATTTGGTAGGTATCATTTAAGTAAAGATATATGAAAACATTTGCTGCTGTTAGATATCTTGCATATTTGGGATTGTCTTGCTCATATTATTAAAATTAGAGAATTTGAAGGTTTAACAACAAGATTGAAGCACTTGGTCAAGGTTGTAACATATGTTACATGACATAGTTAATGAGCAAGGACATTGACTTGATGTAAGAGATGATATTTGAGGATAAAATGACTATATTTTGCATGTTTTCCTAGCTTAAGTCTCCAGCCTCTGGTGCCTAAGTCTTAGGTATTGATGATTATTAAGCCCCTGTACCTTTGTTACAGATGTTATGAATATTTGTTTTCAATATTTCCTAATATGAATAATTCTAAAATAAAGATACATCCTAGAGAAACAGAGAAAATAATCAGTTCACATTTAAACAGTACAATTTAGCAAATGTCCCTTTCTAATGTAAATATTCTAAACCAATCCTTGTCCAAGTCATATACAATATCGATTATTATTTCTGCTTCTTTGGTAAAATATTTGTCCTCCTCATCTCATAAAAAACCAGAATAATCATCAAACAAGATTTTAACTGCAAGCTGAGTATTGACCTGCTCCATCCCAAACTCTTTTAGATATACTCTATCGTATGTACCAATTCAAGGTGCGTCGAATAGGAGATGTTTGCACACTGTAAGCATGGGTGTTAGCCTGTAACAGCTTGTTACATAAGTTACTTTATCAATTTGAGAATAAGAAAGTTGAAAGTTTGAGCTACAGAAAAAGACTTTAAAACTAGCTAATCAATGAACATTCTAATAGTCTGCAAATTACTGGATGACTTTACTATATATGACAGCTGGTATGGCTACATGTTGTATTATGTGCATTACATGAACTTAATTATAATTTAAAAGTGGTAATTTTGGCTATCGTCATTTAGTTTAACGACTGCTCTGAGTCGGTTTCAAACCGTTTTAGATTATCATTGTAATTTTACTCTTAATTCAATATTTCGGCCAAAGGCCATTATCAAGAAAACATGCACTTCAATGTCAACTACAAGATGGTGGAACAGAGACTATGTAGTTGACATTGAAGTGCATGTTTTTTCTTGATAAAGGCCTTTGGCCGAAATATTGAATTAAGAGTAAAAATATGATATGTGTTTAACATTGTTCCCTATGGAATATAAATGAATATCGTTTTAGATTAGGTTTAACAAACCTGTACTCAATTAACGAATACAAAAACCAAAGTTTGCTTTTCTATCTTGAATATTTTGTCTAATATGAGCTAATGCACAACCCTACTCCCAGTTTTGCAAAGGAGCAAATTTTGTTTTCGCCGCTTAAATAAAACACAAATAAAACAATTGCAGAGTGTTGATATTTTACATTTTCTTAAACAGTCTTGCTCATATATCATCAAGTTTCTAAGATCAGAACACTTATCAAAGATGTCAATGTGGCATTGGTGATGTCACAACCAGGGCATTGATCGAATTCCATGCACTTTCAGGTGCTGTTATTAACTAGTTCAATGTCAGGAAAGAGCAAGAAATCATATTGGCAGTCATTTAGCTATGCTAGAGACTCTATCCACGAAGCATTCTTTAACCTCGGCTCAGTGCCCTTAGAAAGCACTGAGGCGGATGCACTAGAGTAATATATTTGTAAATTGTCCTGACTTCTTAGCTCTCATCTGTGATGTCTAACTGTGAGTTTGTTACTTTCCCATTTGTATCCTGGGTCAGGTGTGGTACTTGATTGTATCGATTCCTGATCTTTGCCGTCTTTCTTACTTTATATTAGCAAGTCACCGATATTGTTCGACTCACTGCGTTGACGTGGTGGATATTTGGGAGAAGAAAAAGCTGAATTGCAAAAACTACCACTTCCAATAGCTGTGTTTCTCGAAGGTGTCAAACGTGCGCAGGACCAGTGCATCATTTGGAAAAAACCTCATCTGTTATTAATCCTGACAAATCAATGCCTGACAATTATGGTTAGAAGCGGGACTGTTATAAATATTGTCCCGTTATGAGGACATTGCCCATGTGCGGGTCAAAAGGGTGATAGGGGGTCGGGACCCACCCCCCCCCCCCCCCCCAGAAAATAACAAGTACGTACATGGGTTTCTAAAGAAAATAGCATTTGGACCCCCCCCCTGGAAAATAATGGACCCCCTCTGGATCCTTGGTAAATTATAAGTATAGTTTTCTCAGCAATAAAACCATTGGACCCCCTCTGTAAACTGTAAAATAAGCTGAGGACTAAATAAGACTGACAAAAATCCCTGGATCTGCGCATGTTGCCTCCTGCCCCCGAAACCCCTATTCAGCTGATAAAATGTAGTTGCAGCATGTCTGTATGCGAACATCTCGGTGTAAGTACAAAGTAAACCATTTATATTGTACTGATTTGTGTTGCCGTGGAGCAGAAGAGGACTCGTGTAAAATATTGTCAGTGGTCAATATGCTTATGCCTTTTGAACAACTATTTTCATGTGGATTCAGATATTTCTTTAGCCGTATCAGCAAGAATGCCTTATTGCCCGATTTTGACCTTTGAAGACGATTCTACCTATAAGCATGCGATGTAACACTTTTCTATTGGCCGTGCTATCGAAGTACAATGGGTAGCTTGTAGAGGGTTTATCCTTATTTCTATATCATGAACTTACTACTAAGTAGACTCTTCTAACGTTTGATCCTTCAGGGGTCAAAATCGGACTATAATGAGTTTGGTTGATAGTGTTTGCAAATGATTATTACTACTATATTTTCTTTGAGTGTAGGATAAGCAGCTACAGATAAGCCAAAAGCTTTTGAGCGTGACTCTATTTACAATATTGATATGTTGTACTAGAAAAAAAGGTTTGCGGGCATTTATTTACATTTACTATAAAGGCTTTGACATACACATATGTTCTACCCGGACTGGCTCATTTTACGTATTCTGTATCGATCGTTTGAAATAGAAAGACCCAAAGGTCATTGGTCAAGGGTCGTGGTACATCTATATATATATATAAAAGCATAAGAGATTATATTAACACCGTTCATTATCGTGTTTTTCATTCACTCCACTGTCTTTTTATTCGTAAATCGTGACGGCATTTACGTCCCAACCTCGAACTGACTTCACACTATCTGAATATATTTTGTATGTTACGATTTAAAAGAGTTTGTATTCAGTCATGATAAGGCTGCCAGTTTATTAAAGGAATATTTCCATGCGTTGGAAATGGACAAAACGCATATATATGTGGTATTTACATATTAGGCGTCATTTCAATGACGTCATCTTTTTGTTCTGATGCAAAACACTATGGGCGACATGTTATTCTTAATTATTAACCTCCTAAGATTAAATTTGGTGCATTTCGACTGAAATTGGCAAACAAAACGCAAGAAAGTCCTGATCGCCATAGACTACAATGGACATACCGTTTAAATTGCACTGATACAATATACGTTATTTTGATGACGTCATAATGACGTCCAGACGTGAAACCCAGATGGGTGACCAGGTGATTTTCATTAGTTATCCCCTAAAGTTTGATTTGGTATAGGTCACCATAAATCGGCATCAAAGTCGCACGGGAGTCCCGATCGCCCCTGACTATTACCTGTATACAACAGAATTTCTTTCACTGAGATAAAGATCAATATTTTATCATAAATTTCCTAATCCCTTCATGGGACCACTTTATTGCCCCTGTAGGGAAGTCATAATCACCTCATTATGACTGTCCTTTGGATCTACCCAGTATGACCCCTGGAGAGAGTCATAATGAGTGGTACCAGTATTATTGCTAAAATTTCTATGTCTTTAACTTAAGATGATTTGAGTTCATTCACTCAAGGTGATGCAATTACACAGCCGTACCTAGAGACCTGAAAGTGTCATGTGCAAGAATAGTAGCTCTACCTTGTTTCCTGTTTTGATTTATCTCTCTTGAACGAATTTTAAAGGCAAAGCCTCACATACATGTACATCAGAAGGGATATATATGGGGACAAGTTGATGTTGCATACAGGAATGACTGCACTTCTTGCTGCTCATGAGTTATCTCCCATGGTTTTGCTTATTTATTTCAGATACAATAAAACAGAGGACCTGAAACCTGGTGGTGACATAATGATGTCCTACACTCATATAGTTACAGGAAACAGTAGCCATTTAGCCTACTACAAACACTCCCATGATACTCTAGATACTGCCAGTGGATTTGTTGGCATTTCACTAAACAGACAAAAGTTACCTTTTCTTTATTTTAAGACAGATCCCAAAATATGGATTTTGGCAAGGAAGAGAAAATAAAGCATGTCAGTTGTAAAAGTCTTGTCTTACATTTTTAGCTCATCTGAGCTGAACTATAGAATGAGCTTTTGTGGTCAATCTCTCTGTCTGTCTGTTTGTCTGTCTATCATCACTTAAAAAAATAAGATGGGGTCCCTTCTAAAGATATGAAATATTATAGCTGCGACATGAGATTTCCAACAATGTGGTAATATGTGTGACCAGCAAAGGCTCAGATTAGCCCGCGCATAAGCGCAGTCTGATCAGAGCCTTTGCTAGTCGCTTAAGTATTTTATGACGGTTAAGCTTCTGACTGAACATATTGTGGTGTTTCTAAGCTAAATAGGAGGCTGCTCATGTGCGTCTGAGTCTATTCATGTCAAAATGTCACATTGTTGGAAATCTTATGTCATGCTTCCTTTGGGTGGGGCAATGAAAAATGGTTCAGGCCCATCAATCATGTCTACTATGTCCTTATATGGAGCTTATTGCAAGAAAACCAGCATGTTGGATCACGACCAGGTAATACTGAAAGCAGTCTGCTCAGCTACAGAAACAAGGTAGAATATTAAGACATTTAAGCCAAATGGAATTTCCCTCTCTTTTCAATTGGTCTGGTCCATTTCCATTGTAAGGGCTGTTGGGTGGTATTTTTAATTTTTATTAAAACTTTGAGAGAACAGTATGTAAGCAAACAGTAGAGATACTGATCAGACGCCACAGTCTGTGGTATCTTATCTGGGTTTGCACTATATGCCTATGTCCCACAAAAAGGAGGCTAGGCTTATATGGGTTATAATGTTGCAAATTGTGGTTTAATCTCTTGTAAGAGGGAGTAACAAAGGTGCTTATCAGACCAGCACATTGGTCTGCGGCTTTGTTGTTTGCTCTAAATCAAGTATTCTCAGGATGAGGCCCATCACGATATGAACAAAAATACTCTTTTTACGGAGCTTCAAGCAATACCAAAATTCCTTTAAAGCTGCATAGTCTGTAACTTTTGATCTTCTAATTTTAAAAATAATGCTTTTATTTTTGAAGAACACAGTAAAAATACTCAAATTCAGGTAAACATTTTACCATTTTCGTAAATCTTAACAAGTTATCACTATCAAAACAACTGCATTTATGTTAAAATTCAACGGTCTAGAATTATTGGAGGGACGCAAATAATTACCAACAAGAGAAAAACACACCTATTTGATAAGATTATTCACTTTTCCATGCAGTTTTCAGCTGTACTGAACATTTTTATAGTGAAAACATAGCTTAATTCTACTTTTACAAATGATTTAAAAAGAAAATAAAAATTTTCGAAAAATGTTCATAGTTACAGAGTATGCAGCTTTAATGGGACTGTGTATTGCGCTTGGCCCTGCAAATCATAGGACAAAAGATACATTAACCCTTTGTGCACTAACGAATTCATCCTTCTGGTTTGATGCAATACATTTGTTGTGGTCTATTGTTTATATGGGTTTACAGGTTATAATTTCCAAATAATATGTTATTATTTTTTCTGAATATCATATTTTCTTAGCAAACAGTGTAGGCCCTGATGAAGTGCTGTGTTACGTGGGGTTTCATCTGTGTCTTCACTGTTTGCCAAAGTATGTGTTTAGGAGGGTAAAAGAATATATGACTGGAATCATTTAATTTTGCATTATATCTGCCAACAAGCAGACTTCAAGATTATAAAAACATGTTTTTAATGTTTATCTAAAAACAGACTTTGACATCAAGTTTTTTATTGAGATGTTTAATATCATTAATTTCACACATTATAAAGTAAAAAACATAGCTAACTTACATGTACATGAAAGATGAACAGAATTAATTGCACATGAACTACATTTACTGATAGCTAAAAGTACATGCCTGGAGACAAATCAAACTCTTTTCATTCTACAATGGGTAATTTTTTACGCTTTTGTTATGAGCTGCTGAAAATGAACTTTTTCAAACAATTTTTCAGAAATACTTTCAGAGTGTCAAAATTGTTTGGATCCCAATTGGTCTTGATCTGGGTCCAAACTCTTTGCAAAGGTTATCATTGCCGCTAGTCAGGAAAGAGTTAATATACATGATATTTACATCAGAGAATGTACGGACCAGCTCATGACATTCTGATACTTATACATATGCCACCAGTGAAGACTCAGATTAGCCAGCGCATCCATGCATTCTTATCCCAGCCTTCACTGGTCGCATAATATATGGGCCTTGTTGTGTGAAAACCTGTCTACTGGCTATCCAACCAAGTAAGACTCAAAATAGTCTGATGAGCTACAGAGACAAGCTAGAATATTGAAACTTTTTGTGCAGCAAGCAAAGCTGGTAAGCATTCTAGAGAGCAAATAGCAAAGGCGCTGATCAGACAGCACAGATGTGCAGGCTGGCCTGCGCATTTGTTGTTTTCATGCAACAAAGCCAGGTTTTCTTGTGATAAGGCCTAATTATTTCCTAGTAGTTCAGAAATTTTTACAAAATTCCAAAGTGTTCAGTATCTGTTTTAAACAAAGTATTTAAGCCACTGTCCAGCAAAATGTACAAGTTGACTTGTGCTCCCATCAAATACTCAGATCAGCCTGCACAGATTCTGCCCATCAAAGACGCAGATCAGACTGCACATATGTGCAGTCTGATCATTGTCTTTGATGGGCACTCTATGGGTAGGCAAGGGCCGTCCTTTCTTCAGGCAGAAAACTAAGACTCTGATCAGGCGGTGTGGATGCTCAGATTGATTTGAATCTTTGCTGTATCCTATACTGGATACTGGTTCATTTAATGTATGTACTTTACAGAGTATTCAAGATCTCATTGTACAAAGTACATGATATCTATTTACAGAAGTCTCAGTCTCTAGTTACATCTTTAGGCCACTGTAGTCATTCCACTACGGCAATTTGGGTCTCGTCATCCACTCCAGTGTTATAGTAAAATTACCTTCAAATGAAGGCTGACAAAAATAAGAACTTTCGAATATGTTTGCTTCGAGATTGCATCGTCTAGTTAACAACCTCTGTGTTGTTTTGCCAAAACGTAGATAAAATCAGATTTTAAATGTGTGTTATTACATTTGTATTTAAAAAATGTCAATTACGGTTTAGTCATAATTATACGGTTTCATCATTGATTAATTGTCCACGATGACGAAAACGTAATTAGTTATTTTATGCCTAGACATCAAACGTTAAAGTTTTCATATAATTTTAAAGCTAAAAGATACAATGTGAATTTGATGAACAAAAAATAATCGAACCCAAGCATTTTGGGGCATTTATCTGTGATTAAATGAAGAAATTGAACATGATGAGAAAGTTACCTTAACACCGGAATAAGTGACGAGACACAAATTGCCGTAGTGGTATGACTACAGTGTAGGCAGTGTATTTGTTACATATTTACACAAAGTATTAAATATGTATAGTAAATTATCTAGTATTATATACATATTTCCTTTTCTGTAAATTAAAATGTTGGAGCCCAGGGCTGAAAGTTACAAAATACTTGTCTGAATAGCAAACAGGCTAGACCCTGATTGGACTGCTTCTGAAGAAGCATCTGATCTGTGTCTGCACTGTTTGTCTATGTCATTTTTTGGCATGAAACTATTATTTCAAATTTTAGAAAGTTTACACATACTCCTTTTACATAGAGTGTCCAGTATCTATTTACACAAAGTTTTGAGATTATCTTTACACAAAGTATAAGGTATCACTTAACACAAAATTGTATTTCTATTCACATGCTCCTATAATCCTGATACATAGAGTGCTCAGTATCTATTTACACAAAGTATTAGGTTTATTTTTACACAAATTATAAGGTATTTATTTACACAAAAGTGTATCTCTTCACATGCTCCTATTTTCCTCGTACATAGAGTATTCAGTGTCATGTGTTATCCTTTTACATAGAGTAGTTACTATTCAGTATGAATTTACACATCATATTGAGTTTATCTTTACACAATGTATAATGTTTAACTGCTCGCAAAATCGTATCTCTTTTCACATGTTCCTTGGGCATCAACGTCCTTCAACTGAAAGAGAAAATACACAATCTTATTACTTAGTACCAATTCAAAACATTAAATGACGTCTTTATGACTATTGGTCCACAAAATAATGAAAACCCAAACCCTATATAAACCCAGAATAGACTCTTCCAAACACTATGTCACAAATCAATATCATCTGGAAAACCTAGTAGTCATCTGAAAACATGTATCTACCTCTGGATGCAGTTGGCAGAAAACAGTTTTTTACCTGTATTGGTAACGGAAACTGCATATGTTTTATACTGAAATAAAGCATTTTTATTTCATAAGAAGTTAATTTAAAGAACTGGGCCCCATAGTTTATCATTGGCCTATCAAATTATGTGTATTTATTCATATTTTATAATTATTATTTAATAAAAACATTGGAGATTGAAACCGTTGTCACCGGGCCCAAATTTTGTAGCGGGGTCCTGTCAAAAATGACTAAAAATGTTAAGATAATTTTTCTTGAGGAAGAAATGTATTGATTATAAATATTCAACACCCATTCATCGTTTTCAAGTCAAAATCTGGACCTTAAATATCGTTTAAGATGATTATTTCTCAGATAAATGTTGGCTTTACTCAATGGACATTGCCTTGAACAGAAGGTTTATTGCGAACCACGATAAAAAGTCATGTGGCCAAAATTGTTATCAGTGGTCAATAAACCCAGATGTAAACAATAACATTGGAAGGGTCTATAATGATTTTGAATTCACTGGTTCAGATTAGCAGAGTTTTTGTGCATAAAATTGTGATTATTTTCTCATCTTTCAGTTAAAAAGTATAATGTTACTTTTGGGTCATCAAAATTACTGTCTCAGACCGTTCTTTTGATTTATTTTCATTCTTACAAATAATTGTGCATCATTTAAATTTTCGAAGTCAAATCTTCAACTTCTTATTTTATCTAAATTTCAATTCTGTTTGAGCTAATATACTTAAACAAAACTGACACCTAATCAAAATAAACTGAAAAGGGAAACCAAGCCCAGAGGTTAGTTTTGTTTCATGCTCAACTCCAAGCATGAAATTTCAAATGCTCATAAATCGAAGAAAAAATCTTACTTTAAAAATCGCACATATGATGTGCAATTGTTGGCATTTTAAGAAAGAAGCAGTCTGATCTGGGTCCATAGTATTTGCAAGAAAGGTTACCAATTAGTTCATTTAAGAAATGAATTCAATTTTTTGAAGGTTCATGGAATCATGAATACTTAAGGTCTCTTGCAAAGTAAATGAAGCCCTTGGGCTTCACATAACTTTGCAAGGGACCCGAAGTATTCATGATTCCATGAACCTTCCAAAAGTAGAATTAATTGCTTATATTTAAATTTAATTATAGATATCTAAAATGTAAAAATTATTTTTAATTTAGAAATTAAATCTGTTTTGTATTTAAAATATTATCGTATTAACGGTTTGGTTGGAGCGGAACAGCCAGTGTGAACACGGACATCCAATGGAACAAACAAAAAGGGTGTTTTGCACGTGCGGCTTGCTGTCAATCACAACACCAGTGTCACATCTGGCGAATGAATTTGATGTTTGAAGCGAATTGCATGGGCAAGTCAGCTTGGCAGCTGTCAATCAAATTTTGTGTAATTCATGAGGCTATGAACGGTTTCAAAAATCTAAAGATTCATTAAAGGATTGCTTTTAAAAGATGAGAGAGCAGACAGCATTTGTCATGAATGATTGGAAAAGGGTTATAATGTCAAACCTTCACTTACTGTAGGATGAAATATCAATCTCGTCTGGTAGCTCAGCAATGTTCACATCAAATCTTTCTTGTACCTCATTCAGGATTACAGCATCACTCTCATCTGATACAAATGTGATTGCCAGTCCTTTAGTACCAAATCTTCCTGCTCTAGCAACCTGACAACAAAATAAGTATATCCCTTGAAAGTGATGTATCATAAGTAATATTTACATTCGGGAAAACATTAATGTCTAAAGTTGGTAACCCTTGTAAAATCAGGATATGACACCAAAATTTACCGATGTCTCTAAGAATATAATTAACATGAACAGATTTTTTTGGAGAAATATAGTTTTTAATAAATTTAAGCTATGGTTATTGTTTATTTATATCCAACCTGTGTGTCCCAAGCTTTTACTATCTTCAAGTTGCAAATTTTGGGTAATTTTTGTCCAGAGATATCTATATTTGAGCAACCAAAATATTTCTGCGACGGTCTTCATTTATGTAGCTGAAATATTAGTGTGATATATATCACCTCCCAAAAATATTGGCGCTACTAAGCCTTAAGCTATATCTATGTCATTTCTACATCGTTTGATCAATAGAGCTGGAATTACAGCACTTTATACTGCAACACATATGCAGTTGATTGGTCAAAATTTATGTTTGTTGTCAACATGGGCTATAGCTGTCGTCAAGGTATCGTTGCATAACGTGAACCAGCGCGGTTTATGTTGCATTTTGATGGTTTACTACATAACCAATCAAAACTCGTCTTGTTATATTTTGTTATTCTGTGTTAGCCCATATTGCCTTATATGCATATTTAATGACATGTTTACTCCTCTTCTATGCAAACTTTCAAAGATTTATATCAAAATGATTTTGATCTAGACGGGAACGAATGATAGTACTGTCAAAGTATCCAACTTCTTTGGACATATTGCTTGTTTTGGCAAGTCAATTCTTTAAAATAAACTATCTACATACTTAAAAACACATTCTGTTTCAGGACACGATCTAATATTGATATTTAAGTCGAAAATGATAATTATTGCAAAAAATAGACTAGCAAATAGATAAAGATAAAGAAGCCTTATTTAATGTCGCTTAAAATGAAACAGAGAACATTAGCTCACGAGCTATTTTGCGACATAACATTATCTTTAACAGATACTTACCTGCCTTACTCTATCGTCCTAGCACAACCCATTTTTATGCGAACGTCAGCAAGGGAGCTGCTAGTATCATTTTTACACCTTTGGTATGGTGCGGCCGCCGGATTTGAACCAGTGACCTCCAGCTCCGAAAGCAGACGCTCTACTAACTAAGTTATCAGGGCTGTCTTTAGAAAATAAGTTTTTATTTAATATTTACAAAATGCCGAAAAAATGGACACATTTTGTGTCTGCTCTTTGATATCAAACTTGTTAATGTGAATACATTGCGCATCAGAATAGTATAAAACCCTCATATTATGTTCAAAGAATGATGGAAAATAACTTCCCCTGAAAGACTACAATCAATTCAAGCACACCTACGAATTTTAGACCCAAGAGGGAACCCAGGGGTACAGAAGGGGGCTTCCAGCGAAGTGATGTCACAACGGCGACATCTGAGGTCACATTTTCTACATTTTAATTTTGGTTAACTTGCAAAGAATAATAGTTCATATTTGTTTATTTTCATTTCAATCGAAAGGTAATGCGATTTATCAGCACTTTTCCGCGGACTTTCTGATCACCCCTCGTATGTAGCAGTATGAGAGACACAAAAACATTTAGATCAAATTTAATTTGTTTTATCCAATTTACTTGGCAGAAATGACTATGAGACTATAAGAATCTATCATGAGTGAACGGGTTAGATAGAAAAATCCGTCTCGAGGATCACTTTTTGGCATCATGAGGCTTGTCGAGTGATGACAAACGGTGAACTTGAGGGATGGATTTCTATATCCCACCCTCGCACAAATAATGGATTCTTTTTCTTGCTCACCATTGACTTTTTATTTTAAAGTAAGCTTCCATAAGTCCTTGAATAGAATGAGATGCAATATCAGATGATGACATCACTTTGACTAAACATTGACGTCACTTGACGACCATCTGTGTGAGTTCCAATACAACCAATGAACAGTCCGCACGTGACAGAATTGGTAAGGTGAGAATTTCTGACCCAGGCTAAAATACCAGACAAGAACTCAGTATCTTTAGACAACAAGACTGAACAGATAAAACAACCAGACATGCTTAAACCTTTACCTGAAAGGACCACTTTTATCCCCTGCTGATTGCCAGGTCTCAACTGGCACTGTCTGACACTGATGGTATTCCAATTTTTTTAAAAGTTTAAAAGTTTTGAAAACCAACAACATCAGAAGACCAAAAAGCATCCAAAATTACCCAGCATGCAAATAGTTAAATAGCTGATGAAATATTCTTACCCTGTGAAGATAAGTGTCAGAATCCTCAGGCATATCATAATTTATCACAATGTTGACCCTCTCAATATCCATACCACGACCAAACAGGTTGGTAGCCACCAATATTCTTGTCTTGAACTCTTTGAATTGCTTATAGCGAGACAGTCTGAAAACAAGCACAGTGTTTAAGATTTAATGTAATGTAAAATCTGATCCCTGCATTGTTGTGACTTTTGACCCTGCTGATAATACTTGCAAACAGTTGGATCTGGATCCAAACTAGATGGCATTGATAGTATCCCTGAAAGAGTTTTTTTTTAATTGAAGACAATAAAAACTTTAAAATGTTCAGCTTGTTTCAGCTAACATATGAGAAAAACAACTGTCATTTATTAGCAACAGTATGAGACAGTTTCATAAATTAAATCCTTGGTAAGAAAGGTTACAATTAAACAGTAAGAAAGGTTACAATTAAACAGTAAGAAAGGTTAAAATTAAACAAAACACGCACAGTAGAACTGGTTTGAATTAGCATTTATGACCAGAACAATTTATTGCAACACTGCTAACATCACTAACAGGTACATGTTTCTATAAAATGAAAGTTACATTTTTTTAATGTCATCAAGATGTTGTTTTAAAAAAAAATGATTGCCGATTAATAGAAGCAGCAATTGCATGATCAATGAAAAAGAAACAAGAATATTTAGATGTATCTCCAATAAATGCACAATAAGTATAACCCCCTTTATAAGTAAAAATACATCCCAGCCAGCATATAGCCTATGGTCCACTTTACACCCACCAGAGAAACGCCATCAAATTGGCGTTTAGTTGGTGGGTAATAGTGGCCCGCTTTTGCATGCTTACTTGGATGTACAAAGACGCTTACCTTTCCTCCTGAGTCATAGCCCTGTGTATAGCTATAGCTGGGAAATTCTGCTCTATTAGGAGTTGTGCCAATGCCATACATCTCTGAACACTTTTCACAAAGATTATCACCTGGAATAGCAGTATGGTATAGTTGATATATTTTAATTTTAAAGCGAATTTCAAAAGCCTCCATCAAATGCCTATGTTGGCATATTCAGCCCTCTTATAAATTTTAACGCAACTTATTTGCAAGGTCTTAAAATTCGTCTTAGACTATCTATAGCCATATTTTATCTATGTTAACAGTGAAGGCTCTGCCAGCTATTATTTGTAAAGACTCACCTGTGCCTTCATTGCTCAACAATGTGATTAGTACTGAAAGCCCATGTGCTGACTCACATGATGTTTTAACAAAACTTACATAATACTCTATTTTTATTCTATATGGATACATGCAATGGAAAATCCAGCAATTATAAAGTTGAAAATGCTCAGTGTGGTTTCAAGTCCATGTAGGCTGCTCTTTAGTTCTGATTTATTACACCAATCTAGATCTATCAAAGGGCCATTTCACCAAAAGTGTTAATATGGTGATGACAGAGTTTAATGAAACTAAATAGTAATGCATTTGGTAGTTGAATGATACCGTTTAAAGGCTACTGCAAGAACTGATAAAATACTTATTTCAGTGTACTAATTAATGAAAGATAGCGGATGAGCAAGGCAAATACTAAGCACCTCTTCCAGTGTGTAGATATATACAAAGTTACCTTCTTCATGAAAAAAGCCTTTGTAACTCCAGGGGCCAATTTCATCAAAAAAGTTCGTACGATATATCTTAAATTGTGCGTACGTTGTTTTCTGATAAGTGCGTACGTCAGTTTCATCAAAACATCTTAAATTGTTCGTAAGAACAAAAATTTGCGTTTCACTAAAAACGTCGTATTTTTAACTTTGCCTAACTTCAGTCTCCAAATATCACGTGATTGGTCACGTGCGGACTTTATATTTAGCCGTATGAAGTGGTTTGACACAGAAAGAAAAATGCGTAGGTATGTGTAGAAAGTTTTAAAGAAGAAGCATATGCGGATCCGAATGAAGGCAGGGGGTCAGGACCTCCATCCCCTTGGAAAATTACAGGTTCTATAGGTTTTCATAGAAATTAGCAAGTGAAAATGCTAAATCCCCCTCCAAGAACCTTGCAAACTTGAATTTTTGCGGACAAAAATTCCTGGACCTGCGCATTAGAACAAAAAATCAATCCCCTTAACTCTGTGCATATACTTGTGTCAAACGTCGGTCTGATCTGGAGCCAAACTCTTTGACACTTAGGTGATCATAAGAAACCATGTCCAAGTAAGGCACAAATCAGTAAGATTACCTAAAGCCACAAAATATACTGAGAGGAACTAGAAACTGAAGTTTTTTCTAACATGTCGGAATGAAAAATAATAATTCAAAATCAATATTTTTCTGAAATCTGATTTTCTCAACATCCATTTAACAAATTCAATTCATAGAATTAATGATAGCATCAAGAACCAGCCCTAAGCAGCGGATATAATACTGCCTACAAATTTAGCATGCATTCGAAATTTGGTCCGGCCGAGTCGTCGGCTTTTCTTCACACCCCGATGATTGATTGTTGCAATGCTCAATGACAGATCCCCAAGAGGGACATACTATTATCATTTGAACATAAAAGAGATAGATCATATTGGATTCATAACAAAAATGGTACATGTAATGTTTCACGATACTGCGTCCCGAAAATTACGCGTTTTCTCACTTTATGTTTACCCATACATGTCGAATTGAGTTTCTCTGTTTAAACTTTTGGACGAGCTCATAGCCACTTTTGGGGGGTTGTTTTTCTTTTTTTATTCCGTGTTTTAACGAACTATAGCGGAGAACATGATCCGACGCCACCATGGTTATGTGGCGTCTGATCTGGTTATGCACTGTTTGCCATAGTCCCACAATGGAAGCAAGGTTTAAGCCTTCCAGTAAAATATTTTTACTGACCGTTCCAAGGCAGTGCTTCTTTTGTGGATCATTTATGTTCTTTCTGTCTTGTTTTGTTTTGCTTATATGTCCGTCTGTTTGTTGATGCCTTGTGGTCACCTGCTAGGAAAGGGCTGACCTCTTGGCTGTCGTTTGTGATGTCAAATTGTGACGTTGTCACTTTCCCATTGGTATCCTGGGTCAGGTGTGGTGCTTGATTTTATCGATTCCTGATTTTTGCCCTCTTTCTTACTTTAAATGAGTTAAACATCACATCCCGGTTGCTTGAGATAACAAGTCGAATTTTCGAAAACGTAATCTAGAATGCAACTTGTAATACGGCTGGAACTGAGATTGTGCTAACCCGGATGTATGTCCCTTCATGGAGAATGTTAAGTTCTACAGAAAGCTATTTTGAACAGCTCCAACATATACATACTCATACAAAGACATACGTTTTAAAACTTTATCGATTGAAGAACGTTTGGTTGTTTGACGAAAGCCCCCTCATCAGTGTCGCCAATGGCAGTCATGCAAATGGACGATGACTTACCTGTCCATTTGAATGTGTATATTAGTATAAGCAATGGTGACATGTGAAAAAGTACGAAGTTATCCTGTTGGTTGTACTACAGAATCCCTCCCCTTACACCCCTATTCCACACAGGCCCCGAATCCCACACATTAACACGAATTGACAAATATTTGGATTCGTGGCTGAATCGTATTCAGTTCGTGAAGATCTTAACTGATTCGCACAGTCCGTAGTGAGTTCTTGCAATTCGTAGGTTGATCGGGAATTCGGCTCAAAAGTTTTGAACTGTTCAAAACTTTGGCCACGAATTCCCCGATTCGAAAAATCAGGCGTGATTCGTACCAAATTCCTAAGGCATTCTTGGACATCGTAACTGAATCGTAATCGATTCGGAGGCGTTTTTGGGCATTCATAGCTACTCTTAGCTCATTCGTGCCAATTTCGCAGGGAATCGGGAGATTAAACCAAGCAATTAAACCAAGGAAGAGATAGTAGAAGGACTTTCCCTAAGATTAATTACCCCGTCACGCGCATGTGAGCAGTCCTAGAAGTTGAAACAGATTTGCCAGATTCTGGAGCACAATCGGGATCAGTCAGTAGCTCCTGGCTGGTAATTTTGTAAATGGCGAACTGCCATATTTTTCCAAGTTAAAGAGTCTGGGTTAGGGCCTCTCGACTTTAACTTAGTTGTTTTCTTCTAGCTATATTAGAGGCCGTTTTCAACGCTCAAGTTGCAGGATCAATTCTACTGCTGCTTTACGAGGAACATTCATTTTGGAACTGATGCCCCGAAGCATGTATGGGCCTTTTTTATAACTATTGTGAGAGAAAATCTCGCGAATCGTGGCGAATCGTCGCGGATTTCTGATAAGTCGTGCCCGATTCGTGTTGCATTCGGCATATTCTTAACTGATTCGTAATTGATTCCTTAACTTTCGTGCAGCATGTTCTATTGTTATTTTGCTTATCGTAATGAATTCTTGCGCGATTCCAGCTGAATTGAGCCGATTCCCCCGAATATTCGCAACGACATCGTATCTGAATCGGGACTGACTCGTAGAGCATCACGATGGGAGAAAAAAAATAATGAAACCTCACAAACCACCCCCCCCCCCTGAATATGAAAAAAAAATCAACTCGTGGCGATTCGGGCGATTCGTGGCCTGTGTGGAATAGGGGTATTAGACGTGATGGTTACATGTATGCATAAACTCAGCTATTTTCGGTGGCCATAGGCGAATCTCTTGGTCACAGTATACAGCGTGGTAGAAGAATGGGTAGGAGAGGTTACTTTGACAAATAAATAACTCATAAGCACCAAGGAAAGGGGGGTCTCATTTTCTCATTTTGGCAAGCCATATAGTATGTAAAGGGTGCTCATGGTAATAAAATATTAAAAACCTTTATAGATTGTTTGCTCTTCTATAATCGTGTGAAATGCAGCAGCATTGGAAGCTAAATATTTAAGACAAAGATGTCAGCTGCGACACCTAAATATTTGTCTTAAATATACGACAAAAAGTAAGAAGTTCTCAATGTTCAATAGTTTGATGAAACCCGATTTTTAATGTACGAACTTCGTACGATGTTTTTAAGACAAAAACACGTCGTAAACTCGTTGATGAAATTGACCCCAGGTTACCTAGTCTCAATCCTCACGCTTTTCTGAAGCACCACAGTACTCTACTTTAGTCTATAAATATATCCACACTATGTGCAACATAGTGTGTTTTAGTGGCCAACATATTTCTTAATTATTTTCATATAAAATTATTTATATATGTGTGTTGCCATAATTGGGCCGTGACATGGCTCTTCCAACAATGTGGTATGTGCGACCATCAAAGCCTCAGATCAGCCTGCGCATAAGTGCAGTCTGATCAGAGCTTTTGCTTGTCGCTTGTATAATCTAGAAGTGTTAAGCTACTGACTGAACATCATTTGGAGTTCTTAGCTTAAAAGGAGGCTGCACAGGCTCGTCTGAGTCTACATTTGTCAAAATACCACATTGTTGGAAATCACATGTCGCGGCTCTGATGGATTCACTGTGACCTTTGTTTTGTCTATTTTTGTGTGGCCGTTTTAGACAGGTTTTACTGTACAGTCTCTACACCATGTACTAGGTTATATATGGCAACACACATATAAACAATTTTATATGTTAATTACGAAATTTTATGAGTGGCCGTTTTAGACAGGTTTTACTGTAATTTGCTATGTTATGCTGCTTATATCATCTAGAAACCTCGACTGAAATATGATTGATGCCCGGTAAACTGTAGTTTATATTTTACACATAATTTCCAAATACTGTTATCTGTTTAATAAGACCAAATACAGTCTCTGCATCGTGCACTAGGTAATATACATATATGACAACACCCTTTCAAACAAATTTTATATGGAAAAAATCGACAAAAGTTGACCACTAAAAGACATTATGTTGCATCCTGTGTACAATAGCTGCTGAATCATTATTTGGCGAAACCAAATTTTGAATAACAGCTTGCTGCATTAGCAAAGAAATGATCTATAGGTCAGTGTTTTCAAGTTTTTGTACTGTAATGCTATATAAATCAGTCCCCATCAGATTATTATCTTGTTGAAATTGAAAGATACTTTGATATATTTTATCAGAGGTCCAGATAGGCACAATTCTGAGCATAAAAGTGTTACTATTTCCTTACCTGTAAGTTAAAACATATGGTTAAGTTGCCCAAAAGAACCATCTCGTTGAGATGGCTATTGTGAGAACCCACAACATAATGAGACGGTTAATTTCAGTACCCACAACATATTTTTGTGTTGAGGAACACGAAAAAATTAATTACGCACTTATCTGGAGGCCTTTTGATACTACATATCTACGTTCTAATTATTAAAGATGCATAGTCTGTACCTTTTGATCTTCTTATTTTAAAAATAATGTTTTTATTTTTCAAGAACACAGTAAAAATACTCAAATTCAGGTTAACATTTACCATTTTCGTAACTCTTAACAAGTTATCACTATCACAACAACTGCATTTATATTAAAATTCAACGGTCTAGAATTATTGGAGGGACGCAAATAATTACCAACAAGAGAAAAATACACCTATTTGATAAGATAATTCACTTTTCCATGCAGTTTTTAACTGTACTGAACATTTTTATTGTGAAAACATAGCTTAATTCTACTTTTACAAATGATTTAAAAAGATAAAAATTTTCGAAAAATGTTCATAGTTACAAAGTATGCAGCTTTAGTTTACCTGGTTGAACTCGAGAACATCTAATAACTGAATCAAATTTCTGTTCTTTTTAACTTCATGAAGTTTTACGTAATGTTGGCGAAGACCGTGCAACGTGAGTTTTGAGTCATCATCAATTAAAACTTCCAATGGCTGTAAGAATCAAGGTTTGAAAACATGCATGGTAAATGATTCAATTGATGCTTATAACATTACATAAGTATCTGTATATTCATTAACATTTATAATTGGTTAATTTTCTCTTTCATCTTTAATCAAAATGTACAATAGTGTGACTACATCTCTTCCCACGAAATAGCAAATAAATCTGTCATTAAGAAAGGAGAAAACGTGTCAAAATAGAGTAAATCTTCCTCAATTGGGCTGAAAAGTAATGTTAAAAGATTTAAATGGCAGACCACCTTTTCCACTATAATTGTGATATTCTAAAATAAAGATACAAAGTGTGTCCACTTGCTTGTATACAGTTTCTCAGTTTTCACATATAATTTACATATATATCACGTGGCTGAACACCTTAAAATAGACACATATAATGTACAGTGAACTATTGAGAACTCAATAACTCTGATAACAGATAACACCTGCTTAATATCAATTTGAAATGCACAATTCAGGTAGGAGGGTGTATTTCGGATGTTGTTTTCTTATTTCCTATAAATGGCTAGGTTTTGAGTACTTCTAAGTGGGGACACATTTGCAGACCAATATATTTTAAGTCCAACGTCCATGTTATTGAGTCACTGAAAATTCTAGTACTGGCAATAAGAGTACGCCATGTTGCCTTAATTTGTCTAGAAAGAGATCTTATTTGTGCCATGGAAAGCGGCAAGGGTCTTGTATTACCCACTACCTATTTTGATAATTGCCCCAGCATGGGGTGTACCCGGGGGGGGGGGGGGGGGGGTACTCTGGTATACATACGTAGGCTCGGGTCATTTTTTTTGGTTCAAAATTTTGAATTTCGAAATTTTTTGGGATTTTCAGAAAAATAAATATTTTTTGGGGGTATGAAGATTTTGTTGATATTTTTGGGGTCATCACAAAATTGGACTATAATAAGGATTCATTTCTATGCATTTTAGGGTCTTTTCGTAAGGTCAAGGTACAGAATGGGGGATATTTTTTGGGGTTGCTAAAATTTCAAATATTTTTTTGGGATGCTTGAAATTCCTGATATTTTTAGGGGTGAATGGTAGATGCTGGGCTCGAGCCTACGTATGAAGAAAAAAAGTGAGAGTACCCCCCTGGGGGAGTATCTGTGATATGCATTTTCAGTAAGGACATAAGTCAAATAAGCCACAATATGTGAGTTACTTATCTCAGAGGCACGCTGCATACGATTAGATGGGTATGTGCAAACGTACAGCCTGTTAAAACCTTCCCTGCCTGCTTCATTTAGATATGGGAGATGATGAAGGATTGAGTCACAATTCAGACCTCAAACATAACTTGACGTCTGCACATGCACTTATAAACATATGTGATAAAATGGGCTAAGACGCCAGAAAATAACCTGTCATCCGCGCAATCTGATCAGCACCTTTATAATTCGCTTAATAGAAAGTATCATATCTAGACTTGCGACAAGCGAAGTTTCAATTTTCTAGCTAGTCTTTGTAGCTGAGCAGGCTGGTTTGAATCTCACATTTTCGGATAGACCGAAGACAGGTTTTCTCACGTCGGGGTCCAAATGACATTATATCATTGGTTGGCCTCAATAACAATTTGAATACCTTAAATGCCCGTTTGTGGTTCACTTATGAGCAATGTTCTCAAACCAACGTTATCTATTGGATAAAACACGTGCTCAAGTCTATTCTTTTGTTTATTCTAATCTGGCCAGTATTCTTCAATACTTTGTGAAATAATTATAGTAAAAAGTTTCTTTATAAAGATAAGAACATTAAAATAATTAAGCAATGACAATGTCAACAAAATGATGCATTAAATATTTAAAACAACAGAAAATGCCACAATTATAGACCACAGACGAACATATAGCACCTCAAGTTAGAGAGACAGAGCACAGACAGTCACATGAAAGCAAGAACACAATTAAAGTGAAGCAAGCAAGTCTCTCTTCCTTATCAAATTGATTGCAAAACTAGAAAGGACTCTTAAAACTACATTCCAAAACAAAACACAAGACCCCACACACTGTTGAAGCAACGGCAAACAATGAGTTGCAACAAGGTTGATATTTAACCCTTAATGCGCCAATTGCAACAAAAATTGTCTGCTAACTCGTCTCCTGAAATGTTTCAGAAGCCTCTATGGCAAACAGCGTGGACCCAGATCAGACTGCTTTCTGGGTCCACGCTGTTTGCTTCTATACTTAATTCGTTAGTAATGGTAGGCATTTTTCTTACAGCAGACGACTTCAGCAGACGACACTTTAAGGGTTAAAGATCACAACGTATATGTCAATGATAACAAATAAAACATATATGTCACAAATAGATTAAAATATAAATTACAGCAAGAGTTCGTTTGTATGCAGATGAAACCATTGGTGGATCGTGTATTCATATACACACTTTTGTTTATACGTCCACGTGTTAAATACATACAGAGAAACTGTCTTAAGCGGCCACTCAAAAAGAACACCAAAATGGTTTACAATACCGATAATCGCTTATCCGATTATCGCTTATCCATGGGGAGCATTATGCAATACTTTTGACCGTCATTAAGCTATCGTTTGTCATTAAGACCTTTGTTTTGTCTTTTTATAAGTGGCCGCTTGAGACAGGTTTTACTGTACTTGTGTATGTTTGTAAGTGGACTACATCATTGGGATAACAAATTGCGGTTTTCTCGCTGTAGTGTGGCTGTAATTGTTTTGTGTCTCTTCCTTTGGGTACCCTGGGTTGGACTGTGATTGTGGCATTATCTGGTCACACTCACTTACTTTTATGACCAAGGCAGGCTAGGGAGTGCAGTGGCTCAGTGGTAGAGTGCTTGACTCGAGACCGAAGGGCTGCGGGTTCGAGCATCACCGACGTCACTGCGTTGTGTCCTTGAGCAAGACACATTAATCTTTCAACCCAGGAAGATCCTCCGACGTAACTGAAAGATGGTTGACTGGGACATAAAGAATCAAATCAAACAAAACCAATACAGGCTATGATCTTAGTATGAAACAAAATGAGCTACAATGAAGCTGGACAAACTGCATGCCTGCACACTGATCTTCGCTGCATAAACAAGTTCCCTCATGACGTTAAGTAAATACTAGCAATATTGCTCCCATTGTTTGTGAGAGTTTTGAGTTTGGTCTTTGTTTTGTTACAAAGTACTTTTTATCCTTTCTAGTTTTTCAATCATCCCACTGGCGAAGAGAGAGTTGATTGTTCTTCGCCTCTTCCTCACGGTGCCGCGGGTTGGTCTGTGGTGTGATTGTGGCATATCCTGCTCATACACCGACTTGTAATTTTGGAGATAAGTTCACTATAATTGTGTAATGGTTTACCCAAGATCACAAATTTAAATAGTTCATATACCTGGCTGACGAATATTAGATTTGAAGCAAATATTAAACAAGCAAAACATGAATAAATACACTTATAAAGAAATGTGACGAAATGGTATCAGAATGTATTCATTAATATGAACAATGGAGTTAATGATTAATTAAGCATACCCAACAGAAAATAGTTGTTTACTATAAACCACTTAATATTCGTTGAATCAAAACTTGGCGATTTTTTAAAAGGCTGACATATTGGCGTAGTTGTCGACTTCTCAATTTAACGTCCTTCAAAATTATTATCTATTCTAATATAAACTACTTTTAAAGGAAAGAATACGCTCCCTATGGTCTGAACTATCTGTGATTGTACAATTCCAAGTCATATTCACTTGTTTTAGTAGAGCATTCGTATCAGGTTCAGTATCATAGAAAAATATACAAACACATATAGGTCAAGTAAATCAAAATAATTGAAGAAAGCGTTATTTTTTTTCTGACTATATATTTTATTTGTACTCATTGGATTCAACTCGTTAAAAACAATGAGTACCTACAGATATTGTTGAGGCCAAAAAGCTTTGTTTCATTACAACCTCAATTATCTTTTTACTTAACCTATAAACACCAAACCTGGAGTTCACTCCGGGAGTCATTTTGTACAATTTCATCCATATTCCTTTGCTAGATATCAATGCAATCGTGTTCATTCCATTAATTGTGCAAGAAGACACACTCCCAAATTATTCTTTTGCAGCTACTTTTTCAAAAGGCTACAGTAGTGTATCTTATATAATAGTCTCGTTATATTTCTTCTTGTAGCTTTTTTATTTTTAGCATGGTTTCTTTTATCCTTTAAGTCATTTTTTGAATTGTACCAGGTTAAGATCCATCTCAAAGAGTGGCAAAATATCTGCTTATTCTCATCAGATTTACATAAATACACACTTCAGCCATACAGCTGTATGTATACTTTTTATTAGCATTCTGTATGTCCAGCCTGTCTTTATTATTATTTTATTAGCGTTCTGTATCTCCAGTCCTGTCGGTTTTTAACCACTTATATCAGCATTCTGATCTCCAGTCTTGTCTTATTACCATTTTTATTAGCATTCTGTTTCTCTAATCCTGTCTTTTATCCATTTTATATGCGTGTTCTGTATCTCTAATCCAGTCTTTTTTTATTAGCATTCTGTATCTCCAGCTATGTCTTTATTAACTTTTTTGTAAGCATTCTGTATCTCCAGTCATGTCTGTTTTTGCAACCCTTTCTTTAATTTTTTGTGCTTTGTAAAGCAATCATAGCGCAGAGTGGAATTAATTATTTTGCGTATACTAAAATCTTACTGTAACTCCGAATAGCACTGTAAAAATCATTAATAATCCAAATACTAAGATAAATTTAAACCTCTACAACTGTGACATCCTGCACTCTATTTAGTTAAAACTGCAGTTGAAAAATAAGATAAATTGCAATATTTATTATTTGTATATATATTCTCTGTTGATATTCTCTATTTGTGAAAGTTTCTCCCTCCATTATTGTCCCGAGTTTGAACGTCAGAAAACTGGATTGCCGTGAGCCTTTATATCACTAAAATTCACTTTTGTTTAAAGATTTAGTTGACAAGAAGAAATCCCTGCACTTTTAAACTTTGAGGATTCGGCCAACATAAGATATTAACTTTAAGCATGCATGCTGATATATCGTAGAAATATTTTGCTTCCCCCTTGTTATGGATTCCACTTTTGCTGTAGCTTGTCACCATGTTCAAACACTCATATTTGCCATTTTATTTAAGTCTGATATAAATAATTGCCTCTATATATTACTCAGAAGACAATTGCAATTTTTGAAAACATATCATATTTCTTGTAGGACACTATGTTTGTTTAACCATCTGTTTCTATGCAGTCACCAGACTGAAGCTGTGTTGTCAAAACAAAACAACGTACACTTTAGAACATGTTAATTTCTCTCATTGTCCTCTTCAAAAACATTGTTTGTTTAAAATGTATTGATTGAATCCAAATCCTTGAAATAACTAATAGCCCTATGCATAGTACTTCAGTCAGCAGAGGTATTTGTCATCCCCCACCAACATTCATCAAACATATGGCCTTTCATTCTACAAAAGTCTGTGGTCCATTCATTTTTCGAAGAATCAATGTTGAACAGCCATGTTTCTATTTCATACTCACTGATGAGAAATAAACGTATTGGTTACTTATCTCCATGAATCATAGTATTCAGATATAACCTTCTTTTATTTAATAAGTCATTAAATATTCATTATAATATTGTTTGGGGTTTTCTTAAATCATCGTCTGTGGCTTAATTTTGGTATAATGTTTATCTAACATACAGTGTTTCTTTATCACAAGTTAGCGTGTCTGTGTTCTGTTTATTGCAGCTTTTCTCCCAGTCTCCAAGTCTTTCCTTTATGTTTGCATTTTCACTTACAGTCACATGCTTGCCACTTAAAAGTTTTACATACCTTTTTAGCTGCAAAATATCTATTCAAACCCTAACTGTCTACAGTGTGTCTTTGGTTAATGCAACATGTTCACACGTCATACCAGCCTTTCAGACAGACTTCAAACGTATTGCTGCTTTTATTCTTGCTGCTAGTTGCTGCGTATTTCACTAGATTTTACCGCTGTTTGCGCTACGTTGGGTTTTTCATTTTCCCACGTAATTTTGCCATCACCAGATGCCCTGACTAATTGTTTATAAAAGATTGCTCGAACGTTTTTTCTTTTCTCCGTGTAAGTGTTGCCCTCGTCAGTTGTCCTTCAATAAATAACAGATGAAATCCTAATTTGTTGACCATCTCCCCATGTGATTGCTGCCTCTTCTTTACAAGAAACTCTGCATTTGATAAACGATTGCAATTCGCTACTATTTCTCTTCGCATTTGCCTTTCTGCTTTCCCACTTTCCTATGTGATTGCTGCCTCTTATTTTCACCAGATACTCTGGTTTATTTTGATACCAGTGGTTGGTGCAAAAGATAGATCAGCCAGCATATAAACCGTGTGGTAGAAGTAGATAGGTATTTACATCTTGCATGAACTTCTTGCAGACCAGTCGTATGTCTTTACTCAGGGTGGCACTGAACATCATCACTTGCTTCTCATGAGGCGTCATCCGAAAGATCTCTTGGACATCACTTCTCATATCTGAAATAAGATCAGTTGATAAGCTTGACTCTTTGAACGCTGGGTAAGTAAGTACTCATGATTTTGATGTCATCTGCTGAATATTTTTAAACTTTATCAAAAATTGTTTTATGAACACAATCAAAGTGTCAAACGGTTTGTCAGGACTGAAATAATGTCAGTCCCAATCTGGGTTCAAACTGTTTGCAAATGTAATCAGCAGACAACAAATGTCTCCGCTAGCAAGAAAGAGTTAAGGCAAGGCACAGTAAGTAACTCTATCCTGTAAATAAGACAAGAAATTAAATCGCAGAATTTAGTCATATAAAAGAAGAGTACTCTAAATAAAGTTGCACAGGTGTAGCTGTATGTATCTGTAAACATATTGTCCAAATCTACTTTCAATACTGGAAATAAGTATATACTAGAGCGCGCAGTCGATGGGGCGCCATCGCAAATCCCCACGCTAAAGTTTTTGACTCCCTAGCATCCCGCAGTCCCACCCGGGGCATGACCTTGGCAACAGAATGAAAATTCTGTTCAATATGTTTTCTATCTTTTATTTGTGAGAACACACACAAAGTTTGGTATAAAAATCTTTGAAATTGACATGTTAATGATAATTGACCTTTTTACCTCGCCCCAAGGTCACCAGTTTGACCCTATGATGAAAATGTTATGTGCATTTTGTTCTGCTCGTCATCTCCGTCGATTTGATATGCTACATGACCATGTTTGAAAAAAAAATTGTTTGACCCCCTGGGTATACCCCAGTGCCCCAAAGTCCCACCCCTGGGGCATGACCCAGACGACAGAATAAAAATCCCGTCTGATATGTTTTGTATCTCTCATTTGTGAGAACACACACAAAATTTGGTATAAAATTCTTTGAAATTGACATGGTAACGGATATTTAATGATAGTTGACCTTTGACCTCACCTCAAGGTCACCAGTTTGACCCTAGGATGAAAATTTTACTTGCATTCTGTTCTGCTTGTCATCCCCGTCGATTTGATATACCACATGACCATGTTTGAAAAACAATTTTTTTGGCCCCCTGGGCACCCCAGCGCCTCAAAGTCCCACCCCTGGGGCATGACCCAGGGAGTAGAATGAAAATCCCGTCTGATATGTTTTGTATCTTTCATTTGTAGGAACACACACAAAGTTTGGTATAAAAATCTTTGAAAGAAATTAAATGATATTTGACCTTTTGACCCCTCCTCAGGGCCCCAGGGGGCGGGGCAAAAAAAGTTTGACGTTGCACGCCCCATTCATGTCAGTAACTCACAAACCAAATTTAGTTGAATTTCGTCCAATGGTTTAGGAGGAGATAGCATAACGGACAGACGGACGGACGGACAGACGGACGGACGGACGGACGGAGGCGATTACAATATCCCCTTCGCTTTTTTAAAAAAGCGTGGGGATAATAAACGTCAGGTATCTTAACCATGTGGATATTACCTTCCTAGATTGATACTTCATGGCAAATAATTAGCTGAAATAATGTAATGATGCAGAGGTCACAAATTTCTTTGGAAAACGTTATTTCAATGACAAGCAAAGACCATAAGCAAAGACTATAAATAAAGACCATAAGCAAAGACCGTAAGCAAATCTTGTGATTATCAAAGAAAATTACTGTCTTCAGAGCGTTAAAAGATAGGATCTTATACAAGTGGTCGTTTAATCAAGTTTCATAAAATTCATAGGGCCAGTTAAGCATTTTTTTAGCCTAAAATTGCGACTATTTTCTTTTTCATCAGTTTAAACGTATGTTTTTGGTGCTCAAAAGAACCGTCGAATGGAGACGGTTCTTTTGAGTTCCCACAACACATGGTTTTGTTGAGAAATAAAGAAAATAAATTTCCCATACGCACTCTTATCTGGAGGCCTGAAAATTAGTATGAAATTACCATGATTTTACGATTCTGTTTATCGAATGGTCTTTTAACATGATTTATCCACATAAAGGCCCCTCAACTGACATTGAGACCAAAATAAGACGCTTTGCGATCATTGTGTCTGCTATCGAGAAGAGAACATAGTAAAACCTCAGAATGCGATGCTGGGTCAGGAAATTGGATATGGGATTTTAACGTATCAAATGCAATTCAAGGAAACGGACCAAAAAGATCAATGCTGAAAACTCTTTAGACGGTACAATTCTTCAAAATGTTAATAAAATTAAATACCTTGGAGTAAAAATTACAGAAGATTTGAGATGGAATACACGTTAGCAGATGGAATACACGTTAGCAATTCATTTGCACAAAGGCTAACAGAGCCCTCGTTTCCTTTGGCGAGGCTTGTATCCCTGTTTGTTATAATTATCATATCCCTTATTTCCCTGAGGAAATACAACAGCAATAGACCCATACTTATAATTATACAAATGGCATTTTTGTTTGCATTGAAGATTATGTTGATGCTAGCAAATAAAGTAGAATCATATACCAGATGTTGCATCTGGGTCTACACTATTTTTCTAGCTATCAACTCTACCTACCCCCTGCCCCCATGTATATATAAAAAAAATTACACACAAAACAATATAAAACATTCAAAACGGTGCTTAATGGAAATTTACCTTGTTCGCATAACATTCTGTCACATTCATCAAGTATGAAATGTTTGACATGTTTCAGTCCCAGTATTTTCGACTTGGCCAGTGCCAATATTCGTCCAGGGGTGCCAACAACAATATGTGGACAATTCTTCTTCAGTACCTCCTCATCTTTCTTGATAGGCATTCCTCCAAAGAAAACAGCACTCTTTATGTTGTTCATGTATTTACTGAATTTCTCATAATCTCGGCTGATCTGGAAAGCCAACTCCCGGGCATGCGCCAGAACTAATACAGACACCTAAAATGAAAAAGAACAAGAACTTGTTAACACTTCAATACATAATTATGAACTATACATATGGCCATGTTTTTGGTGGTGGTGTATTATTTCGTTTGTTTGTTTTTTGTCGGCTTTATGCTTTTTGTTGTTTTCTTTTCCTACCATTGAACCAGTGAGTGACAGCGGAAATGTGTGCCTTTTGGTCAAGCTTGCATTTGCTAACATTGAGATTTTGTTCCCAAGCCTAATCCGGGTCACGTTGTGGTAGTTTCCAGGCCGAAAATTGGATACTAAAAGGTAAGTGTCATATTCAGTTTTGTTTTATTTTTACTATTTAGAAAGAATTATGGTAATATCGGGCAATATGGTTCCGTGTAAATATGTCTCAGCGTCCCCATTAGCCAAAACTTTTGTATGAAAAGTTAATTTATTTCTTTTGATTTTTGTTTCCCCACTTCCCCAAAGTATTGTTAGTACTTACACTTCAGAAAAAAGGAATATCCTCGGGTTGGGATACTTTTTATGTACATGTGAGTTTGAGGTTGAACGGGCATGTTATTTGATAATTAAAATGCATGTTTATTCAACAACAAAATATGTGAATATCCATGCTTTTCATTCTTCTCATCATTTCAATAGCCCACAATTTGAAATTCAGCAGAAGGCAAACGTTATCCGACAAAAGTTTGTTTGAAAAGGTCTTTGTATTAATAAAAGGGGTATTCAATGTTCAGTCCGCACACCCCGTCATTGAAAAAATGAAGTAGCCCCTGAATAGTGACATCTGTTGACGGGAACTACTACTAAAACCCTTAGAAACTATCACGATAGCATTTTAACTACCCAGATGCGCTTGAAACTACCAAACAAGACGAACGGGCATGAATCGTTTACGAGTAAATGCTCAGATTCTTTTCTGTTTAGGAACGTTGATTTAGGGTCTTTTATATCATTTTCATCGTCAAATGATATCAAATTTCATTTAATTTGACAGATATTGGCTAAAATCCTTCGAACTGGCACTGTTTTTGGGGAAGGTTGGTCCGATGCTCAGTGGGGAAACACATATCTAAAGAAAGAAAATAACTTTTCATAAAACAATTTGGGCTAGAGGGGACGCTGAGACATATTTACACGGAACCACATTGCCCGATATTACCTTAACTCGTTGTAAATAGTAAAAGTAAAACAAAACTGAAAATGACACTTACCTTTGTTTATTCAATTTTAGGCCTGGAAACTACCACGACGTGTCCCGGATATGTGGCTTGGGAACAAAATTACGTTAACACAATTTCATGGTAGTTCCTAGGTTGACCATCCGTGTTCTGGGTTCATATTGTTTAAAAAGGTTATCAACAGCCCTAGCAGGGAAATCGTTAAATGTGTCCGTTAACCCATTATATACTAGTGACTCGAAATAGGTATTTGACAAACAGTGAAGACTCAGATGAAATGCCGCATAATGCGGCATTTCATCTGGATCTACACTGTTTTCTCAGACAAAATGATCCTCAGAAAAAGAAATACAATTTTATTTGGAGATTATAACCTGTGACTCCTCAAACGATACAATGGACCCCCCCCCCAAGTGTATTGTATCAAACCAGAAGGAATAATCCATTAGGGCATAAAGGGGTAAAGGCTTAGAAGTTACATTACCTGACCATCTACAGGTTCCAACTGCTGAAGTGTTGCCAGAACAAACACCGCTGTTTTACCCATACCACCCCTGGACTGACACAGGACATCCATGGACAGCACTGCTTGGGGAATACATTCATGTTGAACTGAAAATATAAAGAAGTGACGACTGTTTCTAAAGGAATTTCAAGTTAGAATGAAGGCAAAGATCAGGAATCGATACAATCGAGCACCATCCCTGACCCAGGACACCACATGGGAAAGTAACAAAAACACAATAAACCATCACACACAAGAGAGCCAAGAGGTCAGCCCTTTCCCAGCAGATGACCATACGACTACAACAAACAGCCAAGAAAACACGAAGCACAAAAAGCAAAAATGATCAATATTTCCTCTGCTAAAGCATATTAATATTTCCTATTGTCATTTATAACCCGTAAAGGCGGCTTCTAGAAGATGTAGATGACAAAAAATGAAATACGGTGTATCACTTATAATGCAAAGAATTAATACATGTATAAGCATGTCCATGAGAATTGTCGCAGCAGATATAATCTCTTGTGTAAAAATGGCCCCAATCGCTAAGTGCATGGCCTTCTTTGTAAATATGCTATGCAAAGACCTGTCATAGCGAGGGTATCATAAATTTTCTGCACTTGCTATCTTGAAATAATGATAGTGTTCGTACTGTAGAGGACACCTTTTTTACAAGATTCTATGCTGTCAGTTCCCATTCAGTTTGAATCTGATCAAATATTTGTCTTAAATGAGAATGTGCGGTCCGCGTTTCTCCCCCACACAAATCATGGAAGTAGGTAATTATTCAGATCAAACCCTAACCACGTGCGCGTCTGACGTAAAGTCTACATGGTATGTATGTCATGTAATTTTCATTCTGGATACCGGTAAACAGGTAATTTGGCAAACAGTGAAGACCCAGGTGAAATGCTGCCTTATGCAGCATTTCGTCAGGGTCTGCACTGTTTGCTAAGCTGAAAGGCACATAATAATATTAAATTCAAAAGGTTTGACAAAGCCATACTTATTGTATTAAAAATGAGAAATTTTGACAAAGCCATACTTATTGTATAACGAAAATTGAGAAAGTTTGACAAAGCCATACTTAGTTTAAACATATTTTATTTGAAATAACACACAAATAATTACAGTATACATACATAAATCTGTAGACAATATAAACGATTAGAACGAAAGCAAAGCTTATATAGTTCTTCTCCCTATCACAATGTATTTGTTTGCTTTAGCGGAAGTTGAGTATTAGTTTAGCATATTGAGCGGTGGATATTCATTTGACAACAAAACGACAGATATACAGGTGTGAGTTGATTAAACATCTTATAAAAGAGGGTAATTTTATGATCCTGTCGTCGTCTGTGCAGGGTCTGCCATCCAACTTCTTTATAAAGTTTGTCTAAGGAAACGAGTTTTGTTGTGCCAGTTGTGATTCTCGCTGCTTCGTTTTGGATCTTGTCAAGTTCATTCTTTTCATACTGGGTGCAGTTGTCCCATATTACATCCCCATATTCAAGAAGTGGCCTGATAAATGTTAAATAAATAGTTTCAAGAGACTTGCGATCCAGCTTGAATTTGAGTTTGCGCATACTATGAATTCTGAACCAAGCTTTCTGTTTAATATAATCAATATGTTGATGCCAGCTGCAATCGTTAGAGAAGTAAAGGCCTAAGTGTTTGTGAGAGGAAACTTCTTGAATTTGGACATTTTGCATATATAAAGGTGGATGAATTGGCTTATTGATTTTGCGAGAGATTAGAAGAGATTCGTTTTTGAAAGGGTTGAAAGTGACTAACCGGATAGCAGCCCAACGAGAGAGTTTTTCAAGATCAGAATTAAGACAAAGAGCAGCTGTTGTAGGATTATCTACTATGATGAAGAGACTAGTATCATCAGCAAATAAACGGATATTGGATCCAATATTTTTAACAATATCATTGATATATAATAAAAAAAACAATAGAGGGCCAAGTATAGAGCCTTGTGGCACTCCAGCTTTGATGTAAACCCATTCTGAGAAACTGCCTGGAAGCACTACACGTTAACGGCGTCCTGAGAGGTAGCTTTGAAACCATCTTAGGACGTCTCCTGAAACACCAGCAGCTTTAAGTTTGTAAATAAGTCATTTATGCCATACACGATCAAAAGCTTTGCTGATGTCGCAAAAGACAGTCCGTACCTCTTTACCAGCATCAAGTGCTTCTGTGAATATATGGTATAAATATGCAAGTTGGTTAACAGTTGAGTCACCTGGGATGAAGCCTGACTGCAAAGAAGATAACATTTTATTGTCTTGGAGGTGATTATAGAGATATTTGAAGACAAGTTTTTCAAATAATTTTGCTACAGAATTTAGCAGAGATATAGGCCTATAATTAGAAACAAGAGACAGGTCACCTTTCTTATGTACAGGGGTCACATTTGCATCTTTGTAGGGCGATGGGAATTTCCCTAAGGATAAGGATTTGTTGAAGAGAGAACACAGAGGTGATGATAGTTCGTGTGATAACTCCTTCGAAATACGATTACTGAGACCATCAGGACCAGATGCTTTGTCAGTTTTTAAAGTTTGAAGAATTTCTTCAACTTCTTGAGGATCATAAGCCATACATATTGTATTAAAATTGAGAAATTGTGATCTGTGACCCCTTAAAATACAAAATGGACAAATCAATGCTTATTGTATCAATATGTATGGGAAAATCCATTTTAATGAAAAAAGGGTAAATACTCACCTTCTGAAGGGTGCTCGAATCCCTTATCTAGAATAGCCCTCAACAACTCTGGCTTCAGCAATAGGTCTCTAAAGCTTGAGCTGTGAATGGACGCGTAGCCACCTTTCACGTCCTTCTTGGTTTCAGTAACCATAGCAACGTCAGTTGTTTCATTTTCATCGTCAACGTAGTCAACCAATACTCCAACATCCTCAGTACCTGCCATTGTTTTAGTTTGCTGTAAAAATAATGACAACTTCATATCGACGATACATCAGCCTAGTGGTGGTTAATCCGAGCCTTCTCTGATGTTTAAGTGGCTTTTCCATATTTTGATATCTGCCACTAATGGCAAATATCAAAATAAATAAAAGTCACTAAAACGTCAGAGAAAACTCGGACTAACTGGTGGTGTGTCACGCTGGAAAATTGCAGTGGCAACTACTAAGATTTGAGCGATCTCCAAGAAGGCATGTAAAGCGGGCCACTATCGGCCCACCAGTGAAACGCCATTAGAATGGTATTTTGCTGGCGGTCCAATAGTGACCCGAGATATGCTGTTTGATAGGCAAAATCTGGGGACATAAGTATTTTGCAAAGCTGCAAATGAACTCGCTTAATATAAGCTGCTTTAGCAAAACCCATACTAAGTTCAAATATACTCAGAAAAACAATTGAAGGATATTTGGATTCAGTACCATCTCTAACATTCAATACAATAAAAACTTAACTAATTATGTATGCTTTTCATTGTCCCAGACATCTGCAATAAAAATGTGTGCTTTATTTCTGTCACGCTTCAATGGTTTAAGTACAGTACAAATCCAAAAGGTTCAACCCTCTATACTGAAAAGTCACAAACGTTCAAAAATGATTGAAACCGATTTTTATCGTTTGTATTCCATAATGAGTGGCTCCAAAATCATCGCTGGCTCTCCCTCCGAAAGATGGCACCTAATTTTTAAGCTGTTGCCAGTGTTTTACCGCCAATTTGTGGTCACATTTGCCGGGGTATGCCATATCTGTGTATTTTTGTTGAAGAAGTTGTCCCATTATAAGGGACAATGACTGATAAATTGGTGTAAACTTTTGTCTGTGGTCGGAATTAGAACATAAGCAATGACCTGGTAAATGTTGCAGCAAAAATTGAAAGCGCTAAATTTTTGGCTTGTGAACTTCGGGTAGAGAGGGTCGGTACATTTGGTGTGTTACTGTATCGTAACCAATGATCCGTAAATTTCAATTTGCACTTTGGTGAATTGCATAGTGATAGTTCTATCATTGACAAAAATACTTTGTTTGAAAATTATATTCCCAAATGTTATAAAGTCAAAATAATTTTAATATCCTTCAATTGTTTTTCTGAGTATACATTTGAATGTACATAGTATACGAGGGCTGTTCAAATATGAATGCAAGTAGCTTCATAACTTTCTTCACATGCATGCTATGACAAAATGATATACGTTTCTATAAAGGATTATATGTCACCTTTAAACTGGCATCAGACCTAAAGAAAAATATAGTATACTTATCGAGTTATTGCCCTTTGAATAAGGGTCACTTTAGTATACTAACAAACTCAATGCTTCGAACATACCAGTGATATAGACGAGCTTATAATTCTTCGATAAATCGTTGAAATTTCTTGAAAATTTTAAGGAAGTATCCCCATATACTTATATAATGATTCTGTGTTAGTTGCGATAATCCGACATGTTTTTGTTAAATTACATCGAATCGTTTTCACTAAAGTCTCCTTATGTTTGCAAATAAATGGTTAACAAAACATCGCCTCTGAGTTTCATTCAAACTTTTCTCTAACAAAATGCGCGAAGCAACATTTAAAATAGTTTTAACTCAAATAAAATATGTTGATAGCTCATACTGAGTTGTTGCTACAAATCATTGAAGGATAGTGGGTAATTTTTAAACGCTGAAAAGCATTTTTATTAAGTCAAAACTGCCTTAAGTGAAGGGGTTATAGAACTTATACTTAATTTTGTTTCCACAACATTGCTGTTCTTATCTAAATTTGAACGTTAACTAAGTTTTACAATAATTAGGCATTATTTACAATAAAATTACGCACCTGGTCTTGAGGACTAGACAGATTGAAAATATTTCAATTAATGTAAACACGTCATGAAGAAGCAGAAAAAAAATGCTTGAAATGTAATATAAGCTGTGATAACTCTTTAAATAGAGAACGGAGCGTTTTGAAAACTTCCTTATGACATATTAAGCAGGTCTTAAGCAAAACGCAATGAAAAAGACACAGCGATATTCATTATTGCATCACCAGTAGATAACTCAAAATGACGTTTATCTTAAAATCAGTGACGTCACAAACGTGCCTATTTACCCGGGATTGAAACAGGATGATACAAATTTTTGTCTGCAAGCAACTCTACCAATGTACCTTAAATTTGCATCTAAAATTTGGTTCCATTTTATTTCAAACTTACAAAGATATGACACTATATCTGCACATGTACCAAAACGTGTATGGCAATTTGCTTCAGAAAAACTTCAGTATACAGGAATGACCTTTATATAAGCGTCTGTAACTCGAGAAATATAGTGCGTATTCTTTATGTTTGATGTCATTTTAAAGGCGACAAAAAGTTCTTTCCAGAAAGGTATAACATTTTATCGTAGCATATATGTGAAGAAAGTTATGAAGCTACTTGCATTCATATTTGAACAGCCCTCGTATGATTCAGAAAAAAATTGTCGGGAGGGGTCCAACTCTGTCAACTTTTTTTTAGTTGGTGATGGGAGAGAGGATGCAAATACCACTATCGGGCCATCATCGGCCGCCAGCGAAACGCCACTGAAATGGCGTTTCGCTGGCGGGCCAATGAAATGGTGTTTCGCTGGCGGGCCGATGATGGCACAACAATGAATGCTGGCTTGGTAGCTTTGAGATTTTTTCAGGGGATCAGGACCAGTATTGCTAAAAAACCTAGCTTTCTGATTTTTCGGGTAGGGTCGAACCCTCCTGCCCCCTCTGGATCCTCGCATGTTTCAGATGTTAGCACTCATGTATTAGTGTGTGATTAACGGCTTTATCTAACTGATTAGTTATGTTACCCGCCTGCAAAAAAACATCTGAAAATGCCATCTGCCAAAGTCGTCTGCTGCATATATCCAGAACATATCTATATATTGATGGTGGGAGCTGACTTGGTGATGTAATTGGGCTCAGCCTCTAGTTATATGAAATGCATGATGGAACTGATTTGATTTGAAATCATCAAAAACTCTTTGCCGATCAGAACCGCAGTTTTATTGACATATAGATCGTTAGATCAGCATTTGTGACCTTGATATGTAAATTATTATTGTATTTGATTGACTAGAAACTGTATTGTTTACGTCAAATAAGTCATCTGTTCTGTTCTGTACATGTATAGAGCATAGCCCTCACACCGACCTTATTATTTTTACTGTTATATAGATCAAGTTGCACCTTTAGGGGTAGTCTGATCTGTGTCTACACTTCATAACATTTCAGAAGACGGCAAAAAACAGACGACATTTGTTGCGATTGGTGCTTTAAGTATTAGAATTTATAATCCAGTAACTAGATAAGAGATTTTTTAGCTAAAACATATAACGATAAGGCCAATGTATCATGAAATATGCTACTTCTTAGTGAATATAACGAAACAAACACAAATTAAAAATATCAAATTTAAAACGGTAAGAACAAATACAGCAAGTACACCGACAAGTACACCGACTTCATTAACCATGTACCTTTATACCTCCCTTACCAACTTTAGCACGAAATATCTCGTGATGTGCAAGGTCTACACTGATGTAGGTGGTATACAATAGTTATACCATGTTTGTCCACCTGTGCGTAAGATAATCTACTCGCTAAAGCTCGTGGATTATCTCCACGTACAGGCGGACAACCCATGGTATAACTATTACATAATTTGCAGCAGACGACAATTACAAATCTTGCCGCCTTTTCGAAAATAGCAAATTATGAGAATCGTTTGCTGGCAGACGATTCTCATGAAGTATCATACCTTATTTTTTTCGAAAACTAGGAAAGATGTCGCAAAATTTGTCGTCTGCTGCAGTCGTGATTGGCGCTTAAAGAGTTAAAAGAGCGATTATATTCAACTTTTCTCTTTTCTGTAATAGCTTTGTTGAATTATATTTCATTTGGGCTCATTTTGTATATCTTAAAATAAATAGAAATAAAGAAAGAAATAAAAAAATAATAAAATACCAATGTTCCTACCTTGTTGTGTTAAACCGAAGATCTACTGTGTATTTGCCCCAAGTTGTGCAATCCTCGATACTGGGGTGATTGCACAACAGTCATACAGTAAAATATTCGACAATGTCCGTAGTTCGTTTACCGCGGATAGTGTTCTAAATATACTCACAAGATTAGCTTTTAAAAAGGCTTAGAACCATCGCATGGCGTTTTACAGTTATTAAAGAAGAACTTTTATAGTGTTTTTATATTGCATTTGCTGAAGCCACTCTTTTCAGTGTTTCCAAGTGCTTCAAGCTCTGAGTATTTTTTTTTCGTTTTAGTAAACGATTTGTACATAGGTGATCCTCTGGTAGCAAATGAAACACAGGAAATATGCATAGTCCAGTAAGATTCTGCTCTTGAACACACTGAATAATTGTAGATTTTAACCTCTCCCCAGCAGAATGTATTGGGAAATTCAACCGTATTCCCCAATCGAACTCAATGCACATAATACCTAGAGGGCATATTGTTACTGAACCAACTACATCTAGTTATTTCGTCAAACTTTAATAGTCTAGAATATCGGAAGGGTCCATGTTTGATAGGGATTCTAGCTAAGTGGTAAGGTCTCTTATAATCATTTCCGCAACTTGCTAATGGAACAGGCCCGGATCGAACACGCGCACAATGGAAGCTTACTAACGTATATCACCATCGCTGGGCCCACAGATTCGTTTGTTGATTTTAGAAAACAAAAAATCTTCATCTACCCCTTCCCTGCAAAATCTAGCCGCATCTGTCGTCGAAACAGTAATCTGTCGCCAAAACAGTCGGTTGTACGGTGTGCCCATGGATCGTGACACTGTTTTTGTCCTGAAAATATCGTCTGCTTTTTACGTCTGCTGCATATATGCAAGTTCACTTCAGACTAGATTTGTTCATGGAAGCAAACAATATAAACTCTGATCAGACGGCCCACATTGTTAGACGAGAGTACATGCCGTGAAATGGTTATTCATCTATCGCAGCGATTTAGTAGATTTTTTTTTTTACTTTTTCATTAGTTTAAATATGATTTTCACGTTGACGCCGAAAGAATGATAGTTTAAAACGCGAGAAATGTAAAAAAATATCTGCCTCGATGTTTTTTTTAAAAAAAAAATGTATGACACGATACCGCTTCCGTAGGGAAGAATTGCCGATATTTGTAGGTTCCGGTCAATAAACTAATAAAGGTCAACTAAACTAATATTTGTAGGTTACGGTCAACTAAATTCTGCTACTGTTTTAGATTTTTTGCACCTGGCATGTACGACACTAGCAAATTTGTGCGCAGGGCATTCGTTCTGACTCGAGTTTTTGCGAGATTCCAGCAATCCTGTACCCTAGAAGCATCACTACATATATTTTGGAATAGCATAGGTTCCTTAAGCCAAACGCTTTACTGAGCTCAGCTGACCGAAGACATAACAAAGTATTAACATCCCCATTTTTCTTCTTCTTAATTTCTTTAAAAATTCTCACGTTACTCATATCAAATATGTCTTCTGTCACTTCGTCGTATATCTTTTTTTTTGTTTGCAATATACCTAAGCAGACGAGAGTAGCAGGCACCAAAAGTCGTTACTGGCGGGATAAGGGTTAAGTAATTCAACAATCTGTATACAACAGAGCGCCTTCACGTCACAGATTTGAGGGATTCTGACATATCCCAGCAGTTACATGACATCAAAACAACGTCGATGCGACGTCATCGCATCGACGTTGATATGACGTTGTTTTAAGGTTGTGTGCCTGCTGCTGAGATGGGTCTCATCAAACAACGTTAACCCAGATCAGTCTGCTGAAGGCCTCATGAGGGATTAGCTATATTTGCTAAATGTGTTACCCTCTGAAAATAAAGATTCTTCTTCTTCTTCTTCTTCTTCTTCTCCTTCTTCTTCTTCTTCTTTTTATTATTATTATTATCATTATTATAAAATTACGAATACACAATTTAAAGTTATACCATGTGGATGCACACACCAATAACAACAACTGTTATCTGGTTCGTCGTCTGCTGAGAAAGTGAAGGGCCAGATCAAACTCCTTTTGTGTCATTTTGATCTGTGTCCACACTGTTTGCCTGATCTGGGTCCAAATTGTTTACAAAGGTTATCAACCGACGACACTAGACAAATAGTCATTAAAGATGGTTTGGTTTTCGGAAAGGTGAACTATTGCTATTAGCCTAGTTTGTTGTTTCTTTAACCAAACTAGGACTAATATATTGTTTCTTCTCTTTGTTGCTAACCCTTAAAGCGCCAAGAAAAAAATGCATCTGAAAATGTCTTCTGCTTTGGTCTTCTGCTGCAAATGAGTGCCTAACATTACTGGCAAATTTAAGTATAGAAGCAAACAGCAGGGACCCAGATCAGACTGCTCCTAGGAGCAGTCTGATCTCGGGCCCTGCTGTTTGTCATTAAGGCTTCTTAAACATTTCAGCAGACGAGAATAGTAGACGACTTTTGTTTAGGGCTAAACGAATATCTTTTTGTCAGACAAATAACAGAATGGTCAAATTAGATGTTCTCTCCTGTTATTTGTTACGTTTAATATGGCCAAAGGGAGCGCAGTGGCTCAGTGGTAGAGTGCTTGACTCGAGACCGAAGGGCCGCGGGTTCGAGCCTCACCGGCGTCACTGCGTTGTGGTCCTTGAGCAAGACACATTTATCCTAGCTTAGTACTGGTTCAACCCAGGAAGACCCGTCCCGCATAACTGAAAGATTGTTGAGTGGACGTAAAGAATCAAATCAAAAACAAATTAATATGGCCAATCCGACACTTTTTTAAATGAGCTTACGTTGGAGTAGTGCTTTGGATCGTCCTTCAGCCATATGTCGCCAATGTTAGCATGATATAATTAACAATAATTTGAATCCATACTATTAGAACAGATGTCAATTACCTCTTAGCATGCTGAGTGTTTTGTATGCTTTCTTGTCGTCTGCTGTTTCTTTCTTCAACTTACTTTTTTACAAAAACAAACAACCAACAACAAACGCACAAAAAACACAAAAAAACTGGAATACATAATCAGGCCTACCAAACACGAATTCTAAACCGCCGGTTAAGTAACGAAAACAATTGGATCGACGTGCTGTTCGGTATTGGAAGTAAGTAAGGGTGCAAAGATCAGGAATCGATTCAATCAAGTACCAAACCTGACCCAGGATACCAATGGGAAAGTGGTATTGGAAGTCGCAAAAAGGTAAACAAACTTTGACCTTCCTTCTATTTCCGATTAAAATAAATTTTGTGAGACCGTTATTTAAAAATCGGAGAATGTCATGCAACCGCACAAGGATATCAACGTTTCCAGACCACATGCTTTATGCATATTTGCTGAACCACTTTTCGCGTGGTGAAGGGGTGTCAGAAGCAAACAATGGACACATACAGTCGTATATGTGATGACCATTTTGACTGAAAAAGCAGCACAAGTGACAAATCAAGGGACAAAATGTCCAAAATTCATGGTTACCCATAGGATCTATATAACTGAGCCGCGACATGAGATTTCCAACAATGTGGTATGTGCGACCAGCAAAGTCTTAGATCAGCCTGCGCATACGCGCAGTCTGATCAGAGTCTTTGCTAGTCGCTTGAATATTCCATGAGTGTTAAGCTACTGGCTCACATCATTTGGAGTTTCTAAGCTTAACATCAGGGTGCACAGGCTCGTCTGAGTCTACACTTGTCAAAATGCCACATTGTTGGAAATCACATGTCACGGCTCAATTGATAATGCTTTTTGATAACATCTGTCATTTCTAAATGCCACTTCCAGACCTTTGTGTATACCTTAAAAGTTTTGAATGTTGGCCTGTCTTATCAAAACTAACCAGTATTTCATTTCTGAGTTTTAGGATGAAATATTTATCATCTCTTAAATCATGCTGTTGAAGGTTACTATCCATTGTTTTTCCACAAAAAAAACAAAACAAAACAAAAGAAACAAACATTTATTTTGCCTTAGAATTAATTTGAATACGATTTGTTGTAACTTCTTTTTTCAGAATGGTCAAGGCCGTCCTTTCCGATTTTTCGTGATTAAGCATTGAATCAACCTAACAATCCAATTCTAAAGTAACGTTGCTGTTTTCCATAAAAACAGCAGTGATTTGTCTGAAGATGCCTTACGCGTGTTTTGGCAATGTAACGATTTGAAAACACAATAACACGTTTTAAGCTTCTTCAGTGTTTATTTCAAAACATTCATGTTTTAAATTAGCCTATAACATACCAATGACTAAAGAACAAGGAATATACTTTATACTGCTTGGCTGAGGTGTAGTGTTGGCATCAGTCTGGCTTGGTACTGTCATGTGCATAAGGCCAGACTTTTTTTATTAGTTGATTTACGGGATTTTTTTTTCAGATTTAGGGTCGAGGGGACGAAAAAAAATAAAAAAGCTCTGAAAATGACCAGTTAACTGGTCATTTTCAGAGCTTTTTTTTTCTTTCAGAGCTTTTTTTTCAGAGCTTTTTTTTTCCTTTTTTTTCTTTAATATCTCCAGAAAAACAGTAAAACTAGTAAGATAATCTTTAAATATTTCATCATTTTCCTAAAAATCTGGACAGGACAATCACTTTTAACAGTGTTATTCTCAAAAATGCACAGACAGAACCTTAAAAAAAATATTATTTTTTTTCAACCAAACATATATATTTAGAGTCGGCGGATATTTTTTTTTTTTTTTTTAAATTAAATTTTATTTTTTCCTACTTTCCGGAAAAATACAGTAGGAGGGTCCGTAAATCAACTAATAAAAAAAATTCTGGCCTAAGCTTTCCTCACTTCCTGCAAAAGAAAAGAAAATGGTCATATTAATGTATATGGATAAAGAAATCAATGCTTCAAAAGCTGTACTCTTCTTTGTTTGAACAACCCCGGGATGGTTGGGGTGGGGAAGATTAAGTCTCATTAGACTGATTGATCTATTTGCAAACAATCGTTATGAAGCTCCCTCACACTGGTAAATATATACGTAGATCAATCAGTCTAGTGAGACTTATAGAAAAACATGCCGTATGCCTAAAGGACTATAGACATCAATCTTTTTGAAGTATTCCGTATGTGCATGGCGATTTATGTAAGCATTTAGGAATAGATTCGTGGATGATCGGTACTCGAATCTATTCCTAAATGCTTACATAAATCGCCATGTGCATGCCGAATACTTAAAAATAATCTAATTCTATAGTCCTTTAGGCATATGGCATGTTTTTTCTATATAGTATTAACGCCAATATCTACCACTTCCGGTCTATGAAGTACCGGCAATACGCGTAAATACCAGCAAATCGAAGTATACAATTACCAGTGTGTCTTTGTTTGAACAACCCCGGGATGGTTGGGGTGGGGGAAGATTAAGTCTCATTGGACTGATTGATCTAATTGCAAACAATCGTTATGAAGCTCCCTTGCGGAACACTGTTTTGTTGTGGTCACAGCCAGTGTCTTCAGGAAATGGGTCTCCAGGTTATAAAACTTGAGTACAGTCATGGACTCAAAATAAAGCGCAATGATTGGCTTGAGTGTAGGACAAAAGCCCACTAGGACAAAAGCCCACTAGGACAAAAGCCCACTGGACAAAAGCCCACTAGGACAAAAGCCCACTGGGACAAAAGCCCACTAGGACAAAAGCCCACTTAAATGCATGTTACAGGGATAGGTTTGAACTGAGGGGGGTACTCTCATTTTTTCTTCATACGTAGGCTCGGGCCCAGCATCTACCATTCACCCCAAAAAAATATCAAGAATTTCAAGCACCCCAAATAAATATTTGAAATTTTAGCAACCCCAAAAATTTCCTCCATTTCGTACCTTGACCTTCAGAAAAGACCCTAAAATGCATCGTATAGTCCAATTTTGTGATGATCCCAAAAAATATCCACAAAATGTTGATACCCCCAAAATATTCAGTTTTCTGAAAACCCCCAAAGATATTGAAATTCAAAATTTTGAACCCCCAAAAAGCCCGAGCCTACGTATGCATGAAAATAATTCCCCCCCCCCCTCCCCAGGAGGGGGGAAACAGACAGACGGGCCTAAGATGAGAATCTCCCTTCTCAAATCTTAAATTTCAAACATCTCTTTTGCTTGGCACCTCTCATAAAAGTGCATGCTAATTGTTACTGACACTTCAAAGGGTGTTTGGATTAATTAGACATATGTTTCCCAATTATAATAGATTGTTTGACCCAAACTGTAAATTGATTTTCTTCAAATACCAATGGCTTTTAACACCTTAATTAAGTTGTTTATCACAACATACAGGAGATATGATTATGTCAGTGAAAACACACTCCAGGTGTGACTTCTGACAATCTGATCAGGGTTAACAGTTTTATAAAAGACTTAAACCTATTTTTTTTTCCAAAGAAGTGGGCTTTTGTCCACCCTGCCAAATTAAGCAGTGGGCTTTTGTCCAGTGGGATATTGTCCAGTGGGCTTTTGTCCTAGTGGGCTTTTGTCCCAGTGGGCTTTTGTCTGTTCCCCTGCACATGTCCGCAAGGAGCCAATCATTACGTCCGCAAGGAGCCAATCATTGCACTTTATTTTGAGTCTGAGAATGAACTCAAATTTTATAACCTCGGGGCCTGGTTTAGGGTGGTGTGGGTGAGGATGTAAGGGGGGAGATACAATATTTAAGTTAACACATTCACGTAAACTATCAAAACATGAAGCGTACATAAAATATACTTAAGGAATAAAGAAACGCAACAGACAAAAATATATTTTTTGCGTGTTTAAATGACGGTTTGGTGATATCTCTTTTATAATTTCTTATTGAGTATTTATAGCATGTGATGAAATACCAAAATGTCATTTTAACGCTTCAATTTACGCTACAAGATGAAGACATTTGAAAACGTAAAATGTGACGTTAACGTCAGAATAAAGATCAAGAAACTCCGTCTTTTCCATATTTGGTTATTTGGCGTCGACTTGACAATGTGCAAATTAAACAAACGTCCAATCATATTCGTAATGCAGTGAAATATTGCGTCAAAACACGCTACTTGAATGGCAAGATACACAATGGTAGTGAATAAACGATAAACGTCACTTAGAGCCGTCAGGTTTGGGTCGCTGGTGAATATACGGGATAAAATAAACCTAGAGACATAAGAAAATGCTTTCGTGGGAAAAACTGACTTTTCAGATACCGTAGAAATACGCTTGTAAGGTGTTTGTATTGAAGTCAGCCAAACAAAACACGATATAATGCAAGAGAAAACATCTGATTACATGCTGAGGGTGAACACCAAACTTGATAACTGTAACCTAAACTTTGTCACTGGACCATTTTATCATTAGAAAAACACATAATCATTATGGAAACCATTTAAACATAGGATATCGAATTTTGACGTCAGAATTGAAGTTTTTCGACGTCTGAAGATCTCGAGTCATAATTCTTGAACAAAACGTTCTTGTATTGAATAAATCTCAAGCAGAAAAGAAAGTTTACGCGTTTCACGCAGTATTCAGAATTGACGTTAATGACGTTAAACCGTTTAAGAATCTTACAGAAACGTTGCCATTTGATCATTTCCTTGATCCGCAATCTATGCCAAGACTTTTTAAAACAATAAACCGATAGTTGATTCAAACTTTGCTGTTATTGACCCTGTTTCAGCAGTTTACTATGGGGGATCAGGCTGGTTACGCGCGTACCAAAATGATTACGTAATCGATAATTACGTTGAACCTACTGTAATTTTGACGGACACATATGCTCCTATGGATAAATATCATTTGCACTAAAAACTTGCATCACATTGCATGCTTACAATGATTCAAAGTGTTTGTTGCGTTTCTTTATTCCTTAGGTATAGATCTAATCTCAGTAATGGACTTTAATTCATAAGCGGCAGTTCGTCATTTGGGTAAAACATGGGGAATAAACATTAAAATATTGATAAAAATGAACTTACCACCACAAAAATGTTTACAGTAGACCAATGTATGATCCAATCTTTCCTAATAACGATGAATTTCTTATCCAAAGCTCCTTTCATCAGACAATTCTATTGCCCTGAGTCGTAATTTCTTTTCTTCGCCTAATCGCTTTAAGCTACCAACAACCTCACAAACAGACAAGTTGTGGCGGTTTTTACCATCAGCTGTTGAGCATTTTTTTTCAGTGCTGACAAAATGGCGGGCTTGTGTGCAAATACAACACGACGTCTGATGACGCCACAACACATAGAAACACCTGCGTTTTCCGTCTTTCATAGGAGGCTAAGAATGTGAGTTTTATGATAAAATGATGTTAATGGTGGCTCATTCTTTTTATAAAACATCTATCCACACCAGTTGCATAATTATAACCCATTAGAAGTCATTCAATGGTGTAAAACATGTTCTCAGGTAGTCTTTGCTACCATCTGAAAAAAACTACCATTTTCTAACCATGAAGCTCGAAACGTAAACAAAACATTAATGTTTACTCTGAGAACACTCGTAAACCGTTGGTATTTAGTGCGAAACAACAGAAGCCGATAGGGGACATTTGCGCTTTGAAAGAGTTGTGTATTTGAAACACTTCTATGATCCTGGACAGTTAGGCGGAATAAAACACTTCGATGATATTAGAGACTTAAGCATTTGGATACCATATAATTATTGGTACTGGCGGGAAATCAACATGCAACATATAGACGGGTGACTGATGGTCCTTAAGGGGTAAAAGTTTGTTTCCGAGGCTCTAATCTATTTTTTATTTATTTATTAGTCCCATTACGCCATATCTCCTATATCATTTGAGGTAGGCATCCCAAATTCGGTGTGTGGATGCATCTTGGGTTGGCCAAGTGTTGTGTACCAATTTTGGTCACTGTGACCTCGACTCTGACCTTATTTCTAGAATTATCGTGTTCAGATCGTATCTCCTATATTATTTGAGGTAGGAATCCAAAATTTGGTATGTAGATGCATCTTTGGGTGGCAATGTGTCGCATACAAGTTTAGGGTCAATGTTGACCTTGACCTCTGACCTTGTTTCTAGACTAATCGTGTTCTGAGCATATCTCCTACATTTTTGAGCTAGGAATCCCAAATAAAGTGTGTAGATATATTATGGGATGGGAAAGTTTTGCTTTTCATTTGGGATCACTGTGACCTTGGCCTTGACTTCTGACTCATTCCTAGAATTATTTTTCTGGAGCATATCTCCTACATTATTTGAGGCATGATTCCCAAATTTAGTGTTTGAATGCATTTTTGGGATTGCGGAGTGTTGCATACCATTTTCGTCACTGACCTTGACTTCTGATCTCATTTCTAGAATATTTGTGCCTGGAGCATATATCTCCTACATTATTTGTGGTAGGACTCCCAAATTTGGTGTGTGGATGCATCTTGGGATGGTGGATTGTCGCATACCATTTTCAGGTCACTATGCAAATTTTACGTGTATTGATAAAACTTGCCACTAGAACACACATTTATTAATTTCTGAGCTGTTTTGGTCCATCCAGGTCACACGACCAAGATGGCTGCCACGCCCATATAAACAATCTTCTTCTCCGGAATCCAAAGGTCGATGACATTGCAACAGCGTGTGCCATACTAATTGTGTTAAAAATGGTACCAACGGCTACATTGCTTTTACGAGGGCTGTTCAAATATAACTGCAAGAAGCTTCATATCTTTTGTCGCATATATGCTGCAACAAAATAGTATACGTTTTTATAAAGGATTATATGTCACCTTTAAACTTGCACCAGACTTAAAAAAATACATTATACTTATCGAGTTATAGCCCTTTAGTAAGGGTCACTTTAGTATACTAACAAACTCAATGCTTCGAACATACCAGTGGTATAGACGAGCGTATATTTCTTCGATAAATGTTTTTTACGCCAGGTAAAAGATTTTTTTATTTGCCCACATTTGCCGAAATTCACTTTTTATCATCTGTTCATTGCAAAATAGTTCATACTGTTTACTTTCAACTATCTCTGGCATTTTTACAATAAATGCCCTTTTACAACAACCTTGTGTTCCGTTTCATTTCGACAAACAAGCCAGCTTCGCAACAAGCACTCCTACAAATTTTTGTCTCCAAAACCATAAATAGGTGAAATTTCTTGAAATTTTAAGGAAGTTTTCCCATATACTTATATAATGATTCTGTGAAAGTTACGAAAATCCGACATGTTATTGTTAAATTACATCGCATCGTTTTCACTAAAGTCTCCTATGTTTGCAAATAAACGGTAAACAAAACACCACCTTTCAGTTTTCAGTCAAACTGTTCTCCAACAAAATGCACGAAGCAACATTTAAACTAGTTTTAACTCAAAACAATATGTTAATCGCTCATACTGTGTTGTTTCCACAAATCATTGAAGGATAGTGGGTAATTTTTAAACGCTGAAAAGCGTTTTTATTATGTCAAAACTGCGTTAAGTGAAGGGGTTATAGAACTTACACATTTATCGCCATAACATTGCGGTTTAATCTAAATGTGAACTTAAACTTTAAGTTTAACCAAAATTGGCATTATTTACAATAAAATTACTCACCTGGTCTTGAGGACTAGACAGATTGAACATATTTTAATTAATGTAAACACGTCATTAAGAAGCAGAAAAATGCTTGAAAAATGATATGAAATGTGGTTACTCTGTAAATAGAGGACGGAGCGTTTTGAAAACTTCCTTATGACATATTAAGCATGTTTTGAGCAAAACGCAAAGAAAATGACACAGCAATGTCCATCATTGCATCACCAGTAGATAACTCAAAATGACGTTTATCATAATATAAATGTCGTCACAACCGTGCCTGTTTACTTGAGATTCAAACAGGATCGTTTATATCTTTATCTGCAAGCAAATAGACCTAAAACTTGCATCTAAGATTTGGTGCCATTTTGTCTCAAACTTACAAAGATATGACACTATATCCGCACATGTACCAAAACGTGTAAGGCAATTTGCTTCAGAAAAAAAACTTCAGTATACAGGAATGACCTTTATATAAGCGTCTGTAACTCAAGAAATATAGTAAGTGTTTCTTTATGTTTGGTGTCATTTTAAAAGCGACAAATAGTTCTTTCCAGAAAGATATGACATTTTGTCGTAGCATATATTTGAAGAAAGCTATGAAGCTACTTGCATCCATATTTGAACAGCTCTCGTATGTATGACCAGAGAAAGGTTAGACATATTTTCTAAGTAGTAAAATGTGTGGGTCTCTAAATGCAGTAAAATGTCTAATTATATTAAATTTTCTAAGTATAGCGAAAGGTCTGTCTACAAAAACATTGCAAGTGTAACAAAATGTTGAATTCTACAGAATTTTCAAGACTATTAAATTGTATAAGTCTACAAAATCTACTATGCGTGCTATCTAATGCTAAAGTTAAAAATCTTTGAAGTGTAGCAAAATCTCCAAGTCTGAAAAATATAAGCGTAGTAATTCTTCAAAATCTACAAAGTTTTAACAAAATGTTAAACTTTTATTCTTACATTGGAAAATAAGGTGTTAATTTACACTGAAAAATTACTTGATACTTCAACAGTTTAGTATACTTGGAAAATTTTGGACTGTTGGGAAATCAAGCATGCAGCATGACGGCCACTGATGAAAGTGTCAGCGATATGAAGTGGTTTTTTTTTCAATCGTTTTTTTATTCTTACTTCTTTGTAAACTTGAATGTATTCGTTTGTGAATATGTTCATTTTTTCCTGTATTTTTGTCTGTCGGTCTGATTTCTATTTTTAACTATTTCCTTGCTTTCTTTCTTTTCATTTTTTATTCATACATTCTGTTTTCTGTACTATTATGACTTCCCATTCGACGATTCCTTCATTTTTCTTGTGTTCTTTGGTTCTGATTTTTCATCTTATTTATGTCTCTCCTTTTTTATTAGTTAATGACCTTTCAATATATTTTCCCAGAGGGTTCTGCGAGAATAGAGTGGAATAAGACAGCAAAATAATTACAAGCCTCGGAATAAGATAGAACTCCTAGTCACAGTGGTGGGGATTAGATACTTTTCTGGAGGTTCTAAATTAGATTATAACAAAGAAGGACGTGCATTAAGCCCGTTATTGCCCCCTCCCTCCAAGGATGCCAAAAATCGAAAAATACTTTGCAACATTATCTTTTGATTGTTTCATTAGATGTATGAGCAACGTTTTTTAAGATCACCTGAGCCACAATGGTCACAAGATGAGCTTAAAGTCACAAGGTGAGCTTATATTATACCCATCTAGCTGGCGTCGATCTTTTCACCATTTTCAAAAATCTTCTCCTCTGAAACCACTCATTCAATCAAAGTCATTTTCTGTGAAATCTTTATATTAAGAAAACTGCTACTAATAATAATATTCCGTGCTGGTACCCCTCTAGTGAGTAATAACGTCAACTTTAACTGGAAACCAAAATGTTAATGCCCAAAATCATTATATTTTGGATTCCAGCTAAAGTGGAAGGCACTACTGATGAGAGGGTTAATGGCGCTGATTATTATTATTATTATTAGTAGTAGTAGTAGTGTTTCACCTGAACGCTGTAATGGCATGCAGCATTGTGGAATTAATGCTTCAAAATTTGTATAAAGGATGACCCGGATGAATTTTACAGCAAGGTCGAATTTGGTTGCCTTTGCATCTGAATAGGGGAACCGTTTATACATAGTCTTTGAATAGTTAAAAGTTGCCACAAATGACTCGATTGATGGTAAAACTTGCAGCAAATGACAAAACTGACAAAGTATCTGGCTTTGAAGACAATTCTATCCCTGGGGGTCCTCAGCCCCTGTCCCGGGGCTATATACATGTAAAGATCAATTTTTCTCAAACATATTCCACTCAGAAATGGCTTGTTCAATCAAAGGGAAGGAGGGACGTCAATTTATAAACAAGCATGCAAGCTTCTGCATGTATGCTAGGCTTTTCTACCTAAGAGGGAAAGATGGATACAAAAGCGTAAACATACAAAGCACAGGAGATAAGCCGTGTCAGCAAAAATCTTCTTTGTGTAATTAAATGTCTCAGTGTACAAAACCGTCTAAGCTTAGTCAATCGTCTAAAATAGTAAGTGAGTATGATCAGGAAATACCACAATCACAAACTGCAGACAACCCCATGGCACCGCTAGGAAGAGCCGCTCAACCATCACGAGACACCAGGAAGACAAATTAAGTAAAGCAACCAGCTCTCTCTTCCCCATCAAGATGATTGCAATACTAGAATGGACATAAAGTAACGTACAACAAAACATAGAACAATTACAGACTCCAACAATGGGAGGTACAATAAACAAAATGTCAACAACAACAGAACCACCGCCTTAGAACGGACAGCAGCCTAAGTCACGGGGGCGGGGGCTTAAATGCATTTTACTGGTACCAAATCTTTGCCATAAATTCTGTTGTTGTTGAAGTGCAAGAAATGTTCAGCTGGCATGGAGGCCATCTTACTAATGCAATGTATCATCATGGAAAACACTCTAATCCAATTAACACTCCATGATGAAACAAAAAAAGGGCTCATGACTCACAGATAGTCAGAGCTAAAGAAAACCTCAAATTGAGCCACGGTGGGTCCAGCTACAGATAAGCATCAGGCACCAACCAACCGAATAAAGCTTTACGTCAGAGCCGTCATAGCGTCTGAGGCCTGACCCACCGTCGTGCAATTAAAGAGGAAACCATAGCTATAAACTGTGATTGGGTTTAAAACTAGGCATGCAGACTGTTGCATGATATCCAAATTATATCCAACCCTTATATAACGTTTTACTATCTTTTTGAATTGATACCAACAAAAAACCAACAGTTGTAAAATGTTTCAGTCTACGAAAATGTCTAAGCTTTGTGTTAAATGTCTAAGTGTCAAAACATCTAGTTGTGATAAAAAAAGTTAAGTCTACTAAATCTTTAAAGTTTGATAAACGTGTCAGTCAACAAAACATTTCAAGTATGCAGCAAAATGTTCAGTCTTAAAAATTGTAATAATTTTATTTATTCAGTTTAACGTCCCTTTCAAGATTAGTTCACTCACATCAAGACAAGCCAATCAGTAGTTGGGGTGAAAAGGGAGTACCCCGGGAAAACCATCTGACACACCTGCAAGCAGAACATGCCTTATCTCACATGTGACCATAAATAAATGATTGAAAAAAACTTCTTTCTCCAGTAAAATGTCGAAGTCTACAAAATTTTCTAAGCATAGTCATAATTTCACTAAGACATTTTCGAATTATGACAAAATCATTCTAAACCACTGTATTTTTGATCCATGGGAAATAAAGCTATTTTTTCATGCTGGGGAAAGCGCAATCTACTTTGGTTTTGACTATTCACCAAAAAAGCATAAAATAACTGTATACTATTCTACCACACAGGCATGGAATAATTTTTATTACCCAACCAAATCTGTAAAAGACAATGATTCGCTAGCAATTACTAGCTTAATTGGTGCGCGATGCTGGCAAGCTTGTGACGTTCTACGTCATCGGTCATAGTACGGTCAAATCTCTGCCACCCTGATTTCCCATTACGTTGACATGGGTGACACCAGTAGCATGGTATAATCAAAACTATACCACTCTCATTCCTCGTTTAGTTTACATGGGTGACGTTACCAGCATGATATAGTCAAAATTATTGACTGGCTGGTGACGATGATAAATGTTTATGTATATAGGAGGTTGGGTAATAATCAAAAGTATACCACTCTGATTTGTCATTGCGTTTACATAGGTGACGTCACCTGCCAGGCAAAACTATTGACTGGCTGGTGGAATCACATTTGTATTTTTACGTGTATATCGCTCCGCCACGTGCCAATAACGTTCTACCTTGTAAAGATAGTAAAACTTTTTCATTTCTATGTATTTAGCGGGTTGGGTAACAATTATAACTATACCACTCTGATTTCCCATTGCGTTAAGATAGATGACGTCACCAGCTTGTAAAAACTATTGACCAGCTGGTGACGTCACATTTTTAGTATAACGTTTATTTCGCTCTGTCATGTGCTTTTTGCAGATAAAATACTATTCCATTGCTGTGTACATTATATATAGGGGGCTTGCATAATCATCAAAATTATGCCCCTTGGTATCGTGGACAGACCAATCATGCATTAATGTCCTCGGCTATGTGGTCTAGGGATTTTTCCATCGCCCTACGAAGCTGCGAATGTGACCCCTGTACATAAGTTAGGTGACCTGTCTCTTGTTACTAATTGCAGGTCTATATCACTGCTGAATTCTGTGGCAAAATTATTTGAAAAAAAACTTGTCTTTAAATATCTCTATATTCACATCCAAGACAACAACATGTTATCATCTTTGCAGTTGTGTTACATTCCAGGTGGCTCAACTGTTAACCAACTTGCATATTAATGCAATATATTCACTGAAGCACTTGATGCATTCAAAGAGGTACAGACTGACTTCTGTCACATCAGCAACGCTTTTGATCGCATATCGCATGAAAGACTTATTTACAAACTTAAAGCTGCTGGTGTTTCAGGAGACGTCCTCAAATGGTTTCAAATCTACCTCTCAGGATGCCGCCAGCGTGTAGTGCTTTCAGATAGCTTCTCAGAATGGTTTTACTTTGCTTCCCTCTTTAATTGCACGCTGGTGGGTCGGACTTCAGACTCTATGATGGTTCCGCCTTAAGGACTTATCTATTGATGAGAGGGTAGGGACCTGATGCTATGGCTGTTGTCAGGCCAACCGGGGCTTACCTGTTGGATTTTCTTTTGCTCCAGTATTCAGTTTTATTTATTGTTGAGTCCATATTTTTGCTTTATCTCCTTTTTATATCTTGATTGTTATGTTCTAGTAAATGATGCATTGATACGTCTTTCATGCAAACCAAACATCTATGTGTCTTGATCCACATCTGAACGAAGGGTGAGGTTGGCACGCCATGAAAACAGTTTAAGCCCTCTATTAAAATAATTTTACTGACAGTTCCAGGCCGGTGCTTCTTTTGTGGATTAGTATGTTATTTCTGTCTTATTTTGTTATGCTTTCGTGTGCGTCTGTTTATTAAAGCCTTGTGGTCACCTGCTGGGAAAGGCTGACCTATTTGCTCTCGTTAGTGATGTCTTATTTGGAAGTTGACACTTTCCCATTGGTATCCTGGTCAGGGGTGGTGCTTGATTGTATCGATTCCTGATCTTTGCCCCTTTTTATCTTTACATAAAAGCAGGAGTGCCACAAGGATCTATACTTGGCCCTCTTATGTTCTAATTGTATATTAACGATATAGTTAAAATAGTGGATCTAACATTTGTTTATTTGCTGATGATACAAGTCTCTTCATAGTAGATATTCCTACAACAGCTGCTCTCTGTCTTAATTCTGATCTTGAAACACTCTCTCGCTGGGCTGCTATCTGGTTAGTCACTTTCAATCCTTCCAAAAACGAATCACTCTTAGTTTCTCGCAAAATCAATAAGCCAATCCATCCATCCTTATATATGCATAATGTACAAATCCAAGAAGTTTCAACTCCACTCACAAACACTTAGGCGTATACTTCTCTAATGACTGCACTTGGCATCAACATATTGCTTATATCGAGCAGAAAGCTTGGTTCAGAATAAATATTATCCGTAAACTAAAATTCAAGCTGCATCGCTAGTTTCTTGAAACCATTCATATAGCATTTACGAGGCCACTACTTGAATACGGTGATGTAATATGGGATAATCGTACTCAGTATGAATAGAACAAACTTGACAAAATCCAAATTGAAGCAGCGAGAATCACAACTGGTGCAACAAAATTTGTGCCCATAGACAATTTATATAAAGAAGTTGGCTGACAAATCCTGCACAAACGACGGCAAGATCATAAAATTATGTTTTTTAAGATGTTTTATCAACTCACACCTGTATACCTGTCTTCCTTAACCCTACAGTAAGTTAACGCTATTACTCATCACCACCTATAGAATTCTAATGACATTCATACCACCAGGTCTAACGCTATCCTCTATCACAATTCCTTTCTTCCATCGACTCTTAGACAATGGAACAGTCTACCAATGGAAGTAAGGCAGGTAAATACTCTCTCTTATTCAAATTCTTCCTTAAGAAAGAATCCGTCACAACTTATTATTAATATGGATCCAGAAAAGCCCAAAATCTTTCATGCACAATTACGTACAGTTGCAGTTTTTTTAAATCTTGACCTATTTTAGAAAAATATTACTGAATCCCCACTATGTCGATGTGGAAGCATCAAAGATACACAACAACATTCCTTTCACTGCAGATTCTACCAGGGGCCTTGTTACACATTTTTGAATGCCTGTACAACCTACCAGAATGTTTCCCTAAACCTCTTTCTCTTAAGCAGCTCAACATTATCACTTGAAGCAAACATCGCAATCTTAGAGCAAGTTTACATGGTTATTCTCTACACGAAACGTTTCACTTAATAAAGCATCACACGACTTTAAGGCGATATATTTGTATGCATATATATGCTACAGGATCCCAACCTTCTGATTGGTATGTGGTACCTACACTTATCCCCCTCCCCTACCCCTCTCATAACCAATGTCACTACATCTAGCCACTACAATGATATTATTGATTTAATATAATAAGACGTCAACTTTTATGTGTAATTAAGCGCGAAGGTTCATTCCATATGTGTATAAATTTTCAGCCAAAACTGCCAACCCAGTAAAAAGATATTAACCAACTCTGTTATTTTTGACTGACCCTCGTACATTTATAAGCCCACCCGTTTTTCTACTTAGAAAATGCATCTTAAATTTCATTGCATACACAGGGGCGCGGTGGCTCATCAGTATGGTGTCGGGGGCTTGAAATCTACCTCCGCCATGCTGTGCACTGGGAAACGTACTGGTAGTACACGGAAGCAGTTAATCCGTCTCATCATGACTGAAAAGTTATTGACTGGGACGTTAAACCACATACATACATACATACATACATACATACATACATACATACATACATACATACATTACAGTATTTAAGGACGACACAACTAAACATTATTACAAACTAATTATACTGGCTCCAGCCGATATGTTTTCCAAATCGATACAATCAAGTACCACACCTGTCACAGGATACCAAATGGGAAAGTAACAAAATCACAATAAACATCACAAACAAGAGCCAAGAGGTCAGCCCTTTCCCTTCAGGTGGCAAATATTGACGCCCCATAGGCCTGGCCAATTGGGACCCAAGGGGCTTGGTTGGCAACAGGATTTCTAAACATTGCAACATAATAAAAAAACTTTGGGTCTCAATTCAGAAAAGAATATTGATTTATATTCTTTCTATTAACAGTCTCTCGGAGCTAATGGCCCTGGGTTATAGTCAATTTTAACCAGTATAGCGTTCAGTTGACAAGTCGAGTGTCTCGAATGAAATGAGACCAGTTATGACAAGCCCGGCATGGTATTTCTGCACCCCTGTGAATGATAGGAAATACTATGCACGAAAGAAGAAAAATCAGATATAACCTGGAGACAGACAGACTTTTAGGAAGCCCCAGATGAAATAAATCACTATGAAGAAAATAGTCAGAAATAACCCGGAGAAAGAGACAGACAGACAGACAGACAGACATACAGACATACAGACAGACATAGAGACATACTGACAGTTAGGCAGACAGCAGATAAAATGAAAAAAATATGAAAAAGAAAAGTTAGAAACGACCTGTAGACAGACAGACATACAGGCAGTTAGGCTTACAGCAGATGAAACACGGGGATATCCCTATTGCAGGAATCCCCTAATTAAAGGAAACCTCACACCTTAACTCATCCATGACCATGGTATAAGCATGACCAACCTTCCTGTTTGTTTGATAACCAGGTCAGCGGGCAATGCCATGGTTAGAGTAACCATAAAATGGAACTTGATACTCTGCCATCTCAAAATGCATCCACATTTCAAATTTTGTTTTCCTATCTCAAATAGGAGCTATGCTCCGGATATAATAATTATAGAAATAAGGTCAGAGGTCAAGGTCACAGTGACCTTAAAATGGTATGCGACACTACACCATCCCGGATGCATCCATACACAAAACTTGGAATACATACCTCAATGATATATGAGATATGCTCTGGACATAGTTATTCTAGAAACGAGGTCAGAGGCAAAGGTCAAATTGACCCAAAATGCTTTTCAAGACTCTGACATCCTAAGATGCACCCACACACGAAACTTGGGATTCCTACCTCAAATGATGTAGGAGATATGCTCCAGGCACAAATATTCTAGAAATGAGGATAGAGGTCAGGGTCAGTGACAAAAAATGTATGCATCACTCCGCCACCCCAAAATGCACCCAAACAACAAATTTGGGAATCCTGTCTCAAATAATATAGGAGATATGCTTTGGACACTATTATTCCAGAAATAAGGTCAGAGGTCAAGGCCAAGGTCACAGCGACCCCAAAATGAAAGATGCATTGACACATTGAATTTGGGATTCCTACGTCAAAAAATGTAGGAGACATGCTCAGAACACGATGATTTTATAAACAAGGTCAAAGGCCAAGGTCAACAAGGGCATGGTGACCTTAAAAATGGTATGCCACACATTGCCATCCCAAGATGCATCCACACACCAATTATTTGATTCCTACCTTAAATAATGTAGGAGATACACTGCGAACACGAATATTCTAGAAATGAGGTCAAAGGTAAAGGTGAAGGTCACAGTGATCAAAAAATGATACGCAACACTTTGCCATCCCAAGATGCATCCACACACTAAATTTGGGATGCCTACCTCAAATGATATAGGAGACATGGCGTTACTGACGAACGGATGGACAGACAGACGGAATCGAGCAAACCAATAGTCCCAGTACCAATATTTATAGGGTATCTAAATGCTTAAGTCTCTAATATCATCGAAGTGTATTATTTCGCCTAACTGTCCAGGATCAGAGAAGTGTTTAAAACACTCAAATATTTCTAAGCACAAATGTCCCCTATCGGCTTCCGTACGAAACACTAGTAAAACACATGTATACAGTGTACTCATTTAGGATCTGTGCAGCATTTTGGTTTAACATACCAGTCAACAGCGACGGTAGACTAGAACAGCCCCTGCTCTCTCTACCAAACTTAACACAAATGGAAACTACTTATAATAAAAACAATCAAGTACGTACTAAAAACGATATTCTTTAGAACTAATAGAAGAAAAAAAAACAATAACCACAAAAACGTTCTCATACAAAACATATAGGGTAAAGTATGGTAGCTTCGGACATTAGATAAATTCGGACATACGTTTGCAAACAGTTGAAATCCAGATTAGACGGCTCCTTAGGCTATGAGCCGTCTCATCAGGAGTTTCACTGTTTGTTTATCTAATGTATTTTTTAATCCAATAATTAAAGTATGAAACTATCAATGCCACTGTCCGAATTTACCTGATGTCCGTAGTTACCCGACTTTACCCTATATGGACCAGCTCACGAGATTTTGGTACTTATCGAATATGCTGCAGAAGCCTCCTTTAAACATCAAAACGGGGTTCTAAATTTTGGTCTGGGTCTTTATCTACATCCAAAATGTGTTTGAAGGGGCAGTGAAGGCTCTGGCGAGTCTGCGCATTTGTGTAGGCTCGCCTGAACCTGCATTGCTCGACAATGCGATAAGTGCCAATATATCGCGTGCTTGCTCATATTATTTCAGCTAGCTCATATTCTTTCTATCGATGTATCTATGAATTCTCACCGCATACAGGCTTTTTTATAAAGCTGCATAGTCTGTAACTTTTGATCTTCTAATTTTAGAATTAATGTTTCTATTTTTTAAGAACACAGTAAAATAACTAAAATTCAGGTAAACATTTTACCAATTTCGTAAATCTTAACAAATTATCAGTATCAAAACAACATCAATATGTTAAAATCAATTGTCTATAATTATTGGAGGGACGCAAATAATTACCAACAAGAGAAAACACACTTGTTTTATAAGATAATTCACTTTTCCGTGCAGTTTTCAGCTATAGTGAACAGATTTATTGTGAAAACATAACTTAACTCTACTTTTACAAATGATTTAAAAAGAAAATAAAAAAAACCCGAAAAATATCAAAAGTTACAGACTATGCAGCTTTAAGGCGAATAAAATTCAAACGCAGAAAATATTATAGTTATAATTGTACCGAAGTGCGCGGGTGCTCAACTATGCTCAGTAGATTATTTCAATATAAAATTATTATTTTACATGAAAATGTTTAGCTCCTGATCAAGGAGGCTCCTTGTGATCGAAAAGAAACATTTTAGACATACCTCTAAGTAATATTGTAGCAGAAGCAAAATATAATTTACATAATGCAACGTAGTTTCTATTATTGGGCAACTTCGCGAAATATGTTACTGCCTGCCACGGGATTATTTTCGTTATGTCTGCTATATTACTTCAGTCAGGTAAGCTCTCTCTCTCTCTCTCTCTCTCTCTCTCTCTCTCTCATGCTTGTCGGTACATATGTATAGTGAGACGTCGGATAAACATGGACAGGGAGTTCTGAAACCGCCCCTCTGAAAAATCACTAAAATATAGGGTTTCTTAGCAATTCTGGTTCGGATCCCGTGAAAAAGATCACAAAGCTACCAAGCCAGCATTCATTGGTGGGCCATCATCGGCACGCCAATGAAACGCCATTTAAATGGCGGTACGCTGGCGGGCCAGTGATGGTCTGCTTACAGTGGCGCTTGAATCATCCCCTCATCAACTTAAAAAACGTTGTCAAAGTTGGACCACTCTGGCAAAAGTTCTGGATCCGCGCATGATTCCCCAGAACTGTGTCAAGGGCATGACTAAGCGGGGAGTTCAAACACAAAAATAAGTTTTTGCTTTACTTAAAACCACAGACACAAAATAAACATCCAAACTATAAAAGCATGTCTTTAGCAAAATGTAGGCTACAAGTTGGTATGTGTACCAATCCAAGACTCAGATCAGCTTACGCATCCGGAACCCTGGAGGGGACATTTCCTTTCCTGTATTTTATAGAAAGAGAATGAGAAATCTAGAACCGAAATCAAAGCAATACATATCTTAAATGACTTATTCTTGCATAAAACCCTATGCGTATAGCTGTCTGTGAACAAAACCCTATGTTCAAATCATGAGATTCACGTGACGTTTGAACATGGCTTTGAATTTGACCATACTTAAAATGAGCCCTGAGTTGCCTGCATGGAAAGCGGTGCGGCCAAGACTGATCATTTCGCATTTGTTTTTGTTCGCGAAAAAAAAGTTGCGCGTCGCTATGCCGTTGTGAAGACGTAATGATGTTCGAAAGTTTACAGCTGTTGCCATTATGATTAGAGAAAGCAATTAAAACAAAAATAGATAAATTGGTATTTAAAGATTGGAATACTACGATGGCCCGAATGGCTCACTTTTTCATTTCAGCGACAATTCATATTTCTGAATTCTGAATTCCGAATTCTGAATTCTGAATTCCGAATTATTAGTTCTGAATTTTGAATAAACTTGATAGACGCTTTCATTTACTATATCATACACTTGTGTAAAACGCCAGACAGAGTGAGTACACCCTACCCTCCAGAGGATTGTACTCAAGGGTTTATTCAGTAGAATAGGGGGTGCTTTGTGAACTAGAATTTCCTGTGTGGAGTTCGGGGTAGTCCCTTTTGCACATAGAATAACGCATAATCCATAGAGTACCTCCTGCGCAAGCGCTTAAATAGCCCTACTGAAAAAGGCTCATTTCTTCTAGCGGGTACTCCCTCACTACAGAGTGCCATATGGGGAATAGGTGTTACCTGTAGAGTGGGGGTTCTCTGTAGATACGCCATGGGGTTGAGATACTCTGTAGAGTAGAGGTTCTTCCTAGAGTAAGAGGCACGCATGGGTGTTTATTTGTTACTAGTACACCCTAGTCTAGATTAATAATCTGTGCAGCAAGGGTTATTATGTACATAAGAGTTACACTGTAAGATAGGGCCTATATACCATTGGAGGTAACTTTTGAATGTCAATAATAATTCACAATTCTGAATTCCGAATTCTGAATTCTGAATTCCGAGTTCCGAATTCTGAATTCCGAATTCTGAATTCCGAATTCTGAATTCTGAATTCCGAATTCTGAACTTTGAATAATCTTGATAGACGCTTTCATTTACGATATCATACACTTGTGTAAAACGCCAGACAGGGTGAGTACACCCTTCCCTCCAGAGGATTGTACTTAAGGGTTTATTCAGTAGAATAGGGGGTACTTTGTGAACTAGAAGTTCCTGTGTGGAGTTCGAGGTAGTCCCTTTTGCACTTAGAATAACGCATAATCCATAGAGTACCTCCTGCGCAAGCGCTTAAATAGCCCTACTGAAGTAGGCACCTTTCTTCTAGCGGGTACTTCATACCCTACAGAGTACCATATGGGGAATAGGTGTTACCTGTAGAGTGGGGGTTCTCTGTAGATACGCCATGGGGTTAAGGTACTCTGTAGAGTAGAGGTTCTTCCTAGAGTAGGAGGCACGCATGGGTGTTTATTTGTTACTAGTACACCCTAATCTAGAATGGTAATCTGTGCAGCAAGGGTTATTATGTACATAAGAGTTACACTGTAAGATAGGGCCTATATACCATTGGAGGTTACTTTTGAATGTCAATAATAATTCACAATTCCGAATTCTGAATTTTGAATAAACTTGATAGACAAATTTATTTACTATATCATACACTTGTGTAAAGCGCTAGACATACTGAGTTCAAAATGGCCGTGCAGATTTGATATTTTAGTTAATAACTAGCATTTGTGTGATTTGATGTATTATTAGACAGCATTTGAAATGCTGATATTTACGAAAGCCCCGTAGTGCCAACATACAAACATCGAAGTTAGCAGTTAGAATTAAGAAGTTAGAAATAAGCTATGGCCCTACCAGGCTTCTTGCATAAGCCTGGTGGGGCCACTTATTATTTTTAACATATATGTTAGAAGTTAGAAGTTAGAAATTAGAAATGGCACTACCAGGCTTTCGTAAAGCCTCGCATTTTATCTCTTTTCCCCAACTCGTTTAATAAATTCAATAAAACACGAGCACTCATGTAAGATCCTCTATTTATTTATGTAAAAAAGTATGCAATGCAGACTATGTCAGTGTGAAGATAAAAGTGAATAAGTAAACACGCAATTTTTACAATATGTGCTTCCAAGCAATATAAATAATTATCAAATACACGTCTGGTCAATAAATGCAGTTTTAATGACATTTGAAGCAAAGAAATCTGTGAATTTAATTTCAAAATCGGGGTACCCTAATCTAAATGCTTTAAAAAATCAGTAAGCAGTATTATTAGATGGCCACCATTGCTTCTGGGGTCTATGCCGATGTCGTTTTATTATATAAACTCAATATTTTTCAGTCCCAAACTTTTTTTTTATAAAAATGTATGACTTTTTGAAAAATGATATTTTCACATGTTCTTGCTGGGCTTCCGTAGAAAAATGACTGCTCTGCCGTTATGCAAGTCGATCGAGTCTGCTATACAGTGGTTTAAGATACATCATTGAATTGCCTTTGCAACCATACCAAATCCAGCTGTATACCTTTCAGGTGCAAGGGTTAGCATTCTTCCTACCTTGGATCCCCGACTAGAATCTCAAATTATCTATTATACTTATGATTATTGTGAGCCGCGAACGACCTGGCCTCCTGGCCTAGTGGTTCAAGGGGCACCTATTTTTCAATATGTTTTCCCTTCCTATTTAGCGTTTTAATGCTGAATACTTCAAACTAGTAAAACGGAATACTAAAAAACGACATAAATTGTCATTCCTGAAGGTTTTACGAGGATGTTCAAATATGAATGCAAGTAGCTTCATAACTTTTGGCACATATACTCAGAAAAACAATTGAAGGATATTTGGATTCAGTCCCATCTCAAACATTCAATACAATAAAAACTTTACTAATTATGCACGCATTTCATAGTTCCAGACATGCGCAATAAAATTGAATGCTTTATTTTAGTCACGCTTCAATGGTTAAAGTACAGTACATATCCAAATGGTTCAACCCTCTATACTGAAAAGTCACACATGTTCAAAAATGATTGAAACCCATTTTTATCGTTTGTATTCCATAATGACTGGCTTCAAAATCATCGCTGGTTCTTCATCCAAAAAATGGCACCTAATTTTGAAGCTGTTTTCAGTGTTTTACTGCAAATTTGTAGTCAAATTTACCGGGGTATGCCATATTTGTGTATTTTTGTTGGAGAAGTTGTCCCATTATTAGAGGCGATGACTGATAAATTGGTGTTAACTTTTGTCTGTGGTCGGAATTAGAACATAAGCAATGACCTTGTAAAGGTTGCAGCAAAAATTGAGAGCGCTAAATTTTTTGCTTGTGAACTTTGGGTAGAGAGGGTCGGTACATTTGGTGTAGTACTGTATCGTAACCAATGACCCGTGAATTTCAATTTTTTATTTTGGTGAGTTGCATAGTGATAATTCTATCAATGACAAAAATAATTTGGTTGAAAATTATATTCCCAAATGTTATAAAGTCAAAAGAATTTTAATATCCTTCAATTGTTTTTCTGAGTATATTTGCTACGACGAAATGGTATACATTTCTATAAAGGACTATATATCACCTTTGAACTGGTACCATACCCAAAGAAAAATACGGTATACTTATCGAGCTATAGCCCTTTGAATGAGAGTTAATCTAGTATACTAACAAACTCAATGCTTCGAACATATGACAGTGATATAGACGAACGTATAATTCTTTATTAAACAGTTAAATTTCTTGATTTTTTAGAAAGTATCCCCATGTTCTTATAAAATGATTCTGTGAACGTTGCGAAAATGTTTTTGCTAAATTACATCGACTCGATTTCACTAAAGTCTCTTTATGTTTGCAAATAAATGGAAAACAAAACACAACCTATCAGTTTTCAATTGAACGTATCTCTAACAAAATGTACGAAGCAACATAAAAAACTAGTTATAACTCAAAGACAATATGCTGATCGCCCATACTGAGTTGTTGCTACACATTATTGATGGATAGTGGGCCATTTCTAAACGCTGAAAAGCATCTTTTTAAAGTCAAAAATGCCTTAAGTGAAGTCGTTTTAGAATTTATACTTATTTTCTTCCATAGCATATCGGCTTTATTCTTAATTTGAACGTAAACTTAAAATTTGACAACTTTAGGCATAATATACAATAATATTACTCACCTGGTCTTGAGGGCTAGACAGATTGAACATATTTTGGTTAATGTAAACATTACCACGACCTCTAAGTAATGACCCTAGATTCACTCAATGCATTTACCGTTACAGTCGCGCTTCAAAGCATTTTGTGGAAGTATACACATCATTAAAATGCTTGAAAATGATATTAAATGTGATAACTCTTTAAATAGAGGACAGTGCGTTTTGAAAACTCCCTTTTGACATATTTTGCATATTTTCAGCAAAACACAAAGAAAAATTAACAGCGATGTTCATTATTACATCACCAGTAGATTACTCAAAATGACGTTATTTATAAAACTATAATGACGTCAATAACGTGCCTATTTACTCGAGATTGAAACAAGATTATATAAACATTTTCCGCAAGCAACTTTGGGAATGTTACTTAAACTTGCATCTAAAATTTGGTGTCATTTTGTCTCAAGCTTACAAAGATATATCACTATATCCGCACATGTACCAAAACGTGTCTTGATATAATTATTTGCTTCAGAAAAACTTCAGTATACAGGTGTGGCTTCTATATAAGCGCCTGTTACTTGAGTAATACGAGGGCTGTTCAAATATGAATGCAAGTAGCCTCATAACTTTCTTCACATATATGCTACGACATAATGGTAAACGATTCTATAAAGGACTATTTGTCACCTTTGAACTGGCACCAGACCTAAAGAAAAATACAGTATACTTATCGAGCTATGGCGCTTAGAATGAGGGTCACGTTAGTATACTAACAAACTCAATGCTTCGAATATATACCAGTGATAAAGACGAGTGTATAATTCTTCGATAAACTGGTGACATTTCTTGAAATTTTTAAGGAAGTATCCCCATATTCTTATATAATGATTCTGTGAAAGTTGCAAAAATCTGACAAGCTTTTGTTAAATTATAACACATCGTTTTAGCTAAAGTCTCCTTATGTTTTCAAATAAATCGTAAACAAAACGCCACCTTTCAGTTTTCAGTTAAACTTATCTCTAACAAAATGCACGAAGCAACATTTAAACTAGTTTTAACTCAAAGACAATATCTCGATCGCTCATACTGAGTTGTTGCTACAAATTATTGACGGATAGTGGGTAATTTTTTAACGTTGAAAAGCATTTTTATTAAGTCAAAAATGCCTTAAGTGAAGGGGGTAGAGAACTTACACTTATTTTTTAGGCCATAACATTGCGACTTTATTCTTAATTTGAACGTAATCTTTATGTTTGACCACTATAGACATTATTTACAATAAAATTACTCACCTGGTATTAAAGACTAGACAGATTGGGCATATTTTAATTAATGTAAACACGTAATTAAGAAGCAGAAAAATGTTTGAAAAAAGATATGAAATGTGATTACTCTGTAAATAGAGGACGGCGCATTTTGAAAATTCCCTTATGACATATTTAGCACGTTTTCAACAAAACGCAAAGAAAATGACATAGCGATGTTCATTATTACATCACCAGTAGATAACTCAAAATGATGTTTATAATAAAATTAATGACGTCACAAACGTGCCGGTTTACCCGAGATTGAAGCAGGATTATATCAACTTTTTCCTGCAAGCAACTTTAGGATTGTTCCTTAAACTTGCATCCAAAATTTGGTGCCATTTTGTCTAAAACTTACAAAGACATGACACTATATCCGAACATGTACCAAAACGTGCATAGCAATTTGCTTCAGAAAATCTTCAGTATACAGGAATGGCCTTTATATAAGGGCCTATAACTCGAGAAATAGAGTGTGTGTTTCTTAATGATTCGTGTCATTTTAAAGGTGGCAAATAGTTCTTTCCAGAAAGGTGTGACATTTTGTCGCAGCATATATGTAAAGAAAGTTATGAAGCTACTTGCATTCATATTTGAACAGCCTTCGTATAGTGAGTGATTCTTTATGTTTGGTGCCACTTTAAAGGCAACAAATCGTTCTTTCCAGTTATATGAAGGTATGCTATTTTGTCTTAGCATATATATCGGCAAGCCTCGTGATGCCAATCGGTGATCCTCGAGACGGATTTTTCTCTCCCGCCCTCACACTCATGATGGAATCATATATCTCATTGAATGATACATCTTCGCAAGCAAAGTGTAACATTACTAAGTCCACTTCGTTCCATACGCACGATACGCACGAAGTAGACTTAGTACTCTGGGCTTCTGAAATTGTTACATGTATAAAATTTATTCCTTTATAGGTGTTTGAAATCAGACTGGTAAATAAGAAAACAGAGTCAAACCATGTGTATGCACGACGCAGAAGCCAATTAGCCGAGGTGTTTGTGAATGATCAAGGCGAGTTAGTTATACCAGAGGAAAGCATTCTAAACCAAACAGACGTGAAAGATCTTCAAGAAATCTATCATAGGTAACATGCGCGGATCCTGCGGGAAAAGATGGGGGTCCGGACCCACCCACACCCTAAAAATTACAAAGGAGTACGTGCATTAAGGGCCCCTCTTGTCCAAAATCTGACAGTTGCTTTTCACCAATTTCTTCTGATTGATTTATTAGAAGAATAACTCTAGTGTAAAATTCTGGCATTTATCTAAATTTTAACGGTTGCTATGGTAACAAAAATGGCAGACAAAAAAAGGCTTAAAATAGAGAAATCGCCACTTTGGACCAAATTTAAGGCCTTTGGAGACCGATAATGTAAGATTTAGATATCAGCACAGCTAAATACAAAAAAAACTTTAAAATGCTGTGTGCCGTGATAATTCTCATCATCTGTTAAAATATATTTTTGGTATTTGCTTGTGCTCTATGTTAATTGGTCTGTCAAATGTCTCAAAGTTGCTCCAAAACCCAATTTTCTGTTTTCAATCCTTTTTTTGATGGCCATTTTTGTTACCATAGCAACGATAAAAGTCAAAATAATACCAGATATTTACACTAGGGCTATTGTTCTAATAAACTAATGAGAAGAAAATGTTGAAAAATGATTTTTATTTTTAGCCTCCTGTGGGGGGGGGGGGGGCAAAAACAGCCTTTTAACGCACGTACCTCTTTATAGGTTTCCTTAGGAGTACTGGTCTGGACCCCCTGGAAAATCACCACGTTATCCAGCCAGCATTCAATATTGGGCCGTTATCGGCCCGCCAGCAAAACGCCATTTAAATGGTGTTTTGCTGACGGGCCGATCATGGCCCGCTTTCAGTTGAATACTGGGTTTTCTTAGAAAACGTTGCCAGAGCTGTCCCCGCCACTGACGAAACTTTCTCTATCCGTACATGGGTAATATTTTAGTTTTTATGAGCAGTTGAAATTTCGTGCAAAGTTGAGTTGAGCATGAAGAAAGTTTTATAACCTCGAGACCTGCTCTCTCCTTTTTAGCTAGATGATAGCCAAACTAGAAATGGGTCACATTGTTTGGTCTGTGGTCTGTTGGTGACATTTCCTGGTCCCGAGGTTATACAACTTTTTTCATGCTCAAATCATCTGAGCACGAAATTTCTACTGCTAATAATTTTAAAAATAAAACACCACAAAATAAAAAAGTCAATTGCTTTAAGTCTCACAGATACTGTATTTATCATACTAATAAATGAGCCGCGACGTGAGATTTCCGACAATGTGGTATATGCGACCAGCAAAGCCTTAGATCAGCCTGCGCGTACGCGCAGTCTGATCATAGCCTTTGCTAGTCGCTTAAATATTCTATGAGTGTTATTATAAGCTACCGACTGAGGATCATTTGGAGTGTCTTAGTTTAAACGGAGGCTGCACAGGCTCGTCTGAGTCTACACTTGTCAAAATGCCACATTGTTGGAAATCACATGTCACGGCTCAAATGTTAAAATGCTAACAACAGTTTGAATTTGACATTTATGAGCAGGATAAATGTCGTGCTCAGCTGAGTTGAGCATGGAAAAAGTTTAATAACCTCGGGGCCAGGTAATAGTCACTTGATTTTTTGCGTATCGTTTTTCAGATATGTTGAATCCATACAGGTCCGCTGTCGCTCTCAGATACATCTTGGTAATGAGTTGGACGGGGGTTACCATGTGTGTGAGGATACAGAGGTTGCACCTATTAAACCATGCCTAGTCTACTCATTTGGGTAAATACGTGTACAATGTGTACATTATTTTTTTCAACCTGCCTATGAGTTAATAGAACCTATTATATGCTAATGCTTTTAAAGATCAAAGGAATTTCCCATTCAGTTTTACAATGGTGTAGCCAGAACGCTGAAAAAGTTACGCATATCAAAGGGAGACTACTGGACCAAGCAATGATTCTCTTTAATTGCGCCACTTGACAAAATGGGAACTTCTCTTAAAGAAAAGAATTTGCTCACAGAGGGAGCGAATTCTTTCCTTTTAGAGCAGTTCCTTATGGTATCGAAAATCACTTTTTTCCACATTAGGTGACCTCCCTTGAATGTTACTATTTTAAAACGCACGTGCGTAACTGCGTAATGGGAGCTACGCCAGTGTTTGATACAGTTAAAGCAGAATGGTCATTTGTATATATTGAGGGGTTACAGGTTATAATTTCCCAAAATCGTTATATAATACTTTCCATGTCATTTTATGGATCAAATTCGTTTTAGCTTTTTTGTGGAATGTCACCTAAGTACCATTTTCAATTCTGGGTTTCATAAGACAAGACAGAGGAACATAAGGAATATTGGCCACGCCCCCTTATGGCCATGTTATTGACGGGCAAAATTCGTTGTAGCTTTTTTGTAGGTGGCCTAATGAGTCTTTCTACCAATTCATTTGGAATTCTGACCACAGGTTTCAGAGGAGTAGATTCTTGAAGTTTTCCTTTCAGCGATAAGTCATGCCCCCTGGCTGCCATCTTTTGTGACTGATCAAATTCGTTTAGCCATTATTGTAGAGGGTCACACAGGAAACATCCATGTGGAGTTTGGTTAAAATTGGCTAAGTAGTTTAGGAGGAGTTGTCATTTTAAGCCAGATTGTTGACAAGGCACGATGGACGACGGCCATTGATCGATCCCAATAGCTTTCTTTGAGTACTTCGAGTTAATGTGAGCTAAAGCAAGATCCGGGTCATTATTCACTCACTTTAACCAGACGGAGGGGCCTAAATTAGAAATGCTATGTGCAAACGATAAATGTTAATCTATTTAAGCCAAATGAACCTATAAATACTTGCCAATTCGGTGATTTCATTACCACATTTAGGGTTTTATAAAAAAAAAAAAAATATGAAATAACATTCTGTAAATAGTGAAGATACTGGTGAGAGGCCACGTTTTCAGGCGTCTGATCTGTGTCTGTACTGTTTACCAACGTCCCGTTAAAAGGACACGGGGCTTACATGGGTTAAATGCAATTTTATAACAACTATTGATTATGAAAGACAAACTCATTGGAATGGATGGTTTCTTCCGTTAATGTTAAAGCTTAAATACCTCTTTTTAAGCTTTTCTTTTTTTTGGCAGAATTCACAAAGATTTCAGTTTTGATGATGCAATCTCCCAGCAGTTCGGGTGCAAAGTCCACAGCTTTGATCCAAGGTTTGTACATTCTTTGATACCAAGGGGTTAATTAAATTTTGCGTCTAAAAACAGTGTCCCGAGTTACTTGAATAGTGGTTTGGTTTTATTACTTGACTTTTTGGATACTGTAAAGGCGGCAACTCATGAATGCGTAATTAGGACTGGTCAACCTAAGACATAGGTAAAAGATGAATTATTCAAAATTAACTGTATCATCTTGCGCCATTGCCTCAGTATAGACGCAAAACAGTTATTTAGTACTTAAAACGCCAGCAAAATAACTGCATCTCAAATGTCTATTTAACATAAGCATAGAGGCAAACATTGTGGACCCAGATCAGACTGCTCCTACAGGAGCAGTCTGATCTGGGTCCACACTGTTCGTCTGTGAGGCTTCAAATATTTTAGTGGACGACAAAAACAAACATTTTGTGATTATGCGATGTAAGGGTTAAGAAATGTGAGTTCAGTGTGTATACGGCTAGGATTTTCATGAAATGCACGCACGTTTGCGCGGCCCAAAAAGCTGATTAACTCTTTAACAAATTATAAATAAAACCTGATTTCCCTTCCTTAGCAGATGAAATAGCCGAACCACGCCCAGATATGAATATTAAAGTTGCCGCCTTTACTGTAAGCGAAAAGTCAGGTAATACCTCTCTTCATAGGTAACATCACAAAGTCCTATTTCCGGAAACTCGGTCGTGCTACATGCACCTTGCAAACCTGATGAAACTCACTTACATTTGACAAGTATAAACACTTTTGCTTTAAAAGAACTATTGATAGAAACTAAGATCTGCAGTAAAATCAGCGTTTCGAGTTACTTGAATAGTGACATGGGTAGATCTTGCACCATATATTATCACAAAGAGCTAAAGGTTCCTGAAACTAAGTCGTGCTACCTTGCAAACCTGGTCAAACTCATCAACATTTTGACAAGTATAAACACTTTTGTTATAAAAGAGCTACTGTCGTGCCAACCAAGAGTGACAGTGACGTCGTGTTTTGTTTAAATTGTTAAGTTAAACATTAACTTGCACACTTTCTTGAGCTAACGCAATCGAAAGATCACTTGTGTATTAATCCTATCCTGCGGATAGGATTAATACACAAGTGATCTGTCGATTTTAAGTCCCTGATAACGTTGTTAACAAACAATGGCGTCACTGTCACTCTTGGTTGGCACGACAGTATTTGTAAATACGATGATGGAAACTACGATCTGCTGAAACATGTTAGAGATTTTGATTGGTACAGCTTGAAAAGTCATAATACATGTATTAACATTTACAATATTTCTAGAATTATGTACACTTAAAACTCCAGCTAATTTAAACGTAAGTGAGTATGATCGGGAAATGCCACAATCACAAACTGCGACCAATCCAATGCACCGTCAGGAAGAGCCACGGGACATTTATAGTAACAAGACATCCGAAAGACAATAAAAGCAAAGCAATCAGCTCTCTCTTCCTAGTCAATAGTGGGTAATCAAACAGTTATTTCATGCCTGTTTGTAGTACAGTCAAACTATTACCCCTTGGTACCGTGGTCGCCTGATGTACTATTGCACGAGGCTCCGTGCAATAGTGCATCAGGTCGTCCACGGCACCGAGAGGTTTCGGCCTCGTGCAATAGTGCATAGGGTCGTCCACGGCACCGAGGGGTAATAGTCTGACTATAATACAAACCAACCCATTTGATGACATACTTAGCAGCGTTCCTTAAAAAAGTTGCTGTAGACGATGCAGTTTTGTTGCAAAACAGAAAATTTCACCTAATCTGCTCAATTTTGGTCTCAAAGTGTTCAGTTCGTTCTAACTAAGACAAAGAGTTCCCACACTTTATGTTTCTGACCAATAAACAACGAAGTAATTGGAGTTTAAAGTTGTCTAATTCGCCACTTAACTATTACAAAACATCTCCTGACGTAAACGAGCCGTACGCGCATCGTCGTCGCGCATGTCGATAAACGCCTTCGAGTTTTTGATAGCGAAGCAGGAAACCAGATCATGGTATAGTCCCAGTCAATTGTCAAAATTATTGCCTAGGCAAAAGTTCTAGCAGAAAATAGACAATTACTCCGTATATAGACGGTTACGGCCACCGATAAGCATTTTCGGATTTCTAGAATTTTGTTTTGGTTAGGAAAAAATACGATTTTTATTGAATTTAAAGTCCATCTCATTCATAGTAAGTAGGTACCTCTTCTTCATAACACAGTATTGATTTTATGCAATGAATTAACTGGGTTGGTGACCGTGTTAATTAATTCAATAAGACAGGAGCACAAACTTTAAATTCTATTTATTTTTTCAGATGACATTATCATTTTTGCCGTGAAAACGTTAAGATTTTATCATATTTTACGCAACGTTATTATAGACGTCATTACGTCACGTTACGAAATCTGTAACCCACTAGTTTGTTTGTTTGTTTGGTGCTTAACGACGCATCAACCCTTGTGGGTCATTAGCGTTAGACGGTATTAATCTAAACATGATGAGGATGGAGAAAGTAAAAATTTATAAGATAAGATAAAAGGAATGATGATGAGTTTGTATAATGATAATAAGTTGCAATACGATAGTTGACAGGAGAGACCACGTACAATATCTGACAGTTTCAAAGAGCTATTCAGATAACTGTGCATGTTCTTTAACTGAACAGAATACAACATTAAAAAATCTGTATTATGGTCTGATACAAATGTTAAACAAAACATGATTATAAAAAAAGCAATTAGATTTTGTTAAAAAGATTTATTTGTCTTAAAAATGTCATAATACTATCAACATGTATATCTTGAAATAATTCTTTCATGCTATCAACATGGAAGCAGTTATTTCTTACGTGTGCAAAATCGCCACACTCCAAAAGGAAGTGACGTACAGTAGATGGTGCGTCACAACCAACACATTGTGTCTGCTCTTCACCTTGTAGTAAGTATGAATGAGTGACTCTTGTATGACCTAAACAGAGTCGAGCTAAAATGACTTTTTTTCTAATGTTTCGATCAACTGATTGATATTCACAAATAGTTGGTTTTGTGTCAGGAAATTTATTTCCAGTGCTGTTATTCCATGAAGTTTGCCATTCTTCCAAGATATATTAATTGATAGATGGCTTAAAATTAGAAAATGGAATCTTAAAAGAAGTTGGTTCTAATGAAAGCGATGTTTTTGCTTGCTTATCTACCATCTCATTTCCTTGGATACCTATTTGACTAGAAATCCAACATAGAACAATTTCTTTATAAGCTAAAAGCTCATGACATTTTTCTAAAAGTTTCTGAATCTGTGGATTCTTTGAACTGGTATGGTTCATTGCTTTCATGCAGAAAGCGAGTCAGAAAATATAATAAATTTATTGTTAGCATCACAAGTGCTTATGAAATCTAAAGCTAGATCAACTGCTTTGGCTTCAGCAGTGAAAATTGATGAATCGTCAGGTATACAGTGCATATTAGCATGGTTGTCTGATATAACAGCACAACCAACCTTTGAGTCTTCCGTTGACCCATCAGTATAAATTTGTTGGTATTTCTTATAACGACTTTGCATTTTTCTGAAATCATCTTTTAATATGTATGGATTTGATTCAGATTTTTTTCCCGGAATGTAAATCAAAAAGTATTTCAGGTGGTTTCATACACCAAGCTGGAATATTTGGTGTAAAATGTTTTTCAATATTTTTTGGTTTGATATTGGCAGATGTGGTGAAATTCTGTTGCCAAATGATTTAATAGCTTTAGGTTTTTGTTCATATAAATCAACATAATTTGGTGGAAATGTAACTTCATGAGCAGGATTTGATGGGCTAGCAGCAAGTCTTATAGTATATTGCAAAGAGAGTTTCTCTCTTCGTGAGTATAGTGATGGTTCATCTGCTTCCACATAGAGACTAGCAACAGGAGAAGTTCTAAAAGCCCCTAAATGCATCTAAGTCCTTGGTTATGTATAGGATCAAGCATTTGAAGATATGATTTTCGTGCAGAGCCATATATAATATAGCCATAGTCTAATTTTAACCGGACTAGAGACCAAAACAGTCTGAGAAGTGTAGTTCAGTCTGCACCCCAAGAAGTATGGGAAAGCACTTTAAAAGATTCAATGCTTTTAAACATTTAGCTTTTAGATATTTGATATGGGGTATAAAACTGAGTTTTCTATCAAATAAAATGCCAAGGAATTTAGATTCCTCAACAACTGGAATAGATGATCCATATAAACGTAAATCCAGATCATCATGTTGCTTGCGCAACTGACAGAAATGTACACACTGTGTTTTTGATTTGGAAAACTTAAAGCCATTGCTGGTTGCCCAATTTTCAATCTTATTCAAATTTTGTTGTAGTTGACGTTCAATTGTCGCCATGCTTTTTGAGCGATAAGAGATACAGAAGTCGTCAACGTATAATGAGCAATCAGTAAGATTACCTAAACATTTCACAATATTATTAATTTTGATACTAAAAAGTGTTGTAGACAAAACACCCCCTCGAGGTAGACCTTGCTCCTGGTCATAATAGTCAGACAGAGAGGAGCCAACTCGGACTTGCATGGCGCGGTCTGCCAGGAAGTTTTCAATGAATGTAGGAAGTCTACCTCCAAGTTTGTGGATATCTTTTAAAATGCCGTATCTCCATGTGGTATCATAAGCTTTTTCCAAATAAAAAACAAAGCGACTACATGTTCCTTTTTAATAAAGGCATCACGTATGAAAGTTTCCAATCTAACTAAATTATCAGTTGTACTGCGGTCAGATCTTAAACCAGACTGGAACCGGGATATATGATTATTAGATTCTAAAAACCAAGTAAAGTAAGCAAGGGTGCAAAGGTCAGGAATCGATAAAATCAAATACCACACCTGACCCAGGATACCAATGGGAAAGTGACAAACTCACAGTAGACACCACAAACGAGAGCCAAGAGGTCAGCCCTTTCCAAGCAGGTGACCACAAAGCACATATAAACAGACGCTCACAAAATCATAGCAAACACAAATCAGAACAAAAACATAAAAGATCCACAAAAGAAGTACCGCCTTGGAACGGTCAGTAAAATATTTTACTGAAGGGCTTAAACCGGTTTAACGGCGCCAACCTCACCCTTAATTCAGATGTGGATCAAGACACATAGATATTTGGTTTGCATGAAAGACCCCTAACTTATCAATGCATCATCTTCAAAAACATATAAATCAAGATATAACAAGGAGATAAAGCAAGGATAAGGACTCAACAGTAAATTAAACTGAATACCCGAGCAAAAGAAATCCAACAGGTAAACCCTGGTGGGCCCGACAAACAGCCAAAGCATCAGGCCCCTACCGTCTCATCAATAGATAAGTCTTTAAGTCGGAACCATCATAGAGTCTGAAGTCCGACCCACTGGCGTGCAATTAAAGAGGAAAGCAAAGTTGCCAACCGTGATTGGGTTGATTACCAAGCATGCAGTCTGTGGCAATACATTAATGTTATAGCCAATCTTTTTATAATGGGAAATTATTTTAATGAACTGCGCTGAAAAATTATTAGAGCCAACAATTTTCTTCAATTTATACACCAAGTCACCATAGAAATCAGGTTCCGAAAGTCCCTGGCGCAAGAGAGATTTAAGTCCAACTTGGAATTTAGAAATCAAATCATAGTATCGTCTATAAAATTTTGAAAATGTTTTGTAAAGTTATGATCCTAATAGCCTTGTTTAAGAAGTTTCTGAGTTAACAATTTATTGCGAGTGTTGAAGTCAGCAACATAGCTAGACGCTCTAGCAAAACGAATGAGTTGAGAGATATAGACTCCATAGGATGTAGAACGAGGAACATCACCATCTAAAAATGGGAAATTGACAATTTCAAAATCAAAGTCGTCACGTTTATCATAAATTTTGGTAGCAACAATATCATTAGAAATTGATAAATGCAAGTCTAAAAATGCGGCTTTAGTCACTATTTATCATTCTTTCAAGTGTTTTACATAGACAACTTGTTAAAGCTATAGGTCTATAATTATTTGGTTCTGCAGGATCTTAACCAGGTTTGGGAATAGGAATAGTTGCTGCATATTGCCACCACATCTGGAAATTTACCAGGAGTCCAAATGTAATTAGATATATTCAAAAGAGTTTCAAGAGAAGTATCTGGGAGATGTTTAAGCATTTGATAGTGGATCTCATCAGGACCCGTGGCTGAATCATGTGATAGTTGAATAGCTTCAACTAATTCATCTAAATTAAAATCTTTGTTATAAATTTCATTATTTTGTGATTTAAAATTCAATTTAACTTTCTTTTGTTCCGTTTTAATCTTTTTGAAGGATTCAGAGTAATTGAATGATGATGAATTGTGACAAAAAGTTTCTCCTAAAGTGTGAGCAATGTCTGTTTTTGAAGTTGCTTTGCTGCCAGTACCCACCATGTTTAAATGTGTGTAACTTGGATATTTGGTTTTTCCAGAGATTTTTCTTATCATATCCCAAACCTTTTTAATAGGTGTTTTATGATTGATTTTCGAAACATAAGATCTCCACGACTTACGCTTCAAAAGTTTAATTGTTCTACAGGCTTTAGCTCTAAATACTTTGATGTCATTGAAATTTTTGGTATTTGGAGATCTTTTGAATTTAGATAAAGTTTGTTTGCGTTGTTTAATTGCTTTTTTACAGTCGTCATTGTACCTTGGATTACTTTTAGTTGGATTTGTCGAAGTTTGGGGAATACATTCTTTAGATATTTCAATAAGAGAAGAAATAAAATCAGCTATAGGATTAGAAGATTCTTTAAAGTTTTCTGGTACCAATTTACCAGTGCACAGAGTATTAAATAGATCCAAGTTGGCTCTATTCAATTTCCACTTTGGATTGTGATCCTCAGTGGAAAAAGTGTTCTGTTCAATGATGATAGGGAAGTGATCACTATTGTGTTGGTCTTCACATACAGGCCAGTTATAATCAAGATACAGTGATTGATGACAGAAGGAAAGATCAATAGATGTAAAAGACTTTGTACTTGGAGAATGATAAGTGTAAGACTTATCATTCATAATACATATGTCATTCTTTGTAATGAAATTTTCGACAAGTTCACCTCTGGAATCATTGTTTTGACCACCTCAGAGGATATTGTGACCATTGAAGTCATCTAATAATATATACGGAGAAGGAAATTGTTGCATTAATTGTCCAAGTGTTGGGAGTTGAGAGAAAAGGAAGGAGGAATAAATGCAGAACATATAGTGGGAAAGATGATTTTACAAATATTGAGGCACCACCAGAGGGCCTCAGACAATTAGTATGAATATAGTTATATTTATTAAAACCTTTTAACGAGATGTTATCATCTGGTTAAAGAATGTCTTTTGAAAACAAAATACAGATGAATTATATTCAGAAATCAATAGAGATACTTCATTATAATTAGATTTCAAACCTCGACAATTCCATTGTATAATTTTATGTTTAAAATCCATACTTCAAAATAATATTAAAAGGGGTAATAAAATAATGGTTAGATTGAAACCTTTCATTATTTAAGTTAATGGTAATCGTGACAGTGTGCCTTTTGGGAGGTGATCACTGGAGGATGGCTCTGTGAAAACCACAGAATCATCTTCCATTTCATCCTCTTCATCATTTTTACTAAACACAGAATATGGATTCTTTTGTGATTTTTCGGCTTTTTCAGCTTCTTCTTTATCTTTCTGTGCTTTTTCTTTGAGATAGATCTGTTTTCTTTCTTCTTTATTTTTTTTCAATTTGTCTTTCCTTTCTCTTCTTTTCCTCATCTTTCTTCATCATATCAAGGGTTGCCTGCTTGAGGGCTTGCCCAGGATGAGATGAGTTACTTTTTCCTGGATGAGGAGATGAGTTACGTTTTTCTTGTGTACCTTGTGTTATTTCTGTTGTTTGTTGTTTTAAGTATTCAGTTAAGCTGTCGTCTGTCTGTGTGCTCTTGTTGTCAGTTTGTATAGATTTGTTGCTAGTGTCTGGTTTTACAGCACTTGCATATGTTTGACCTGTGTAAAATTGCTCGTATTGTTTATGAGCTTCAGGAAACGATAACCCACTACTGTGCGTACAGAAATTCAGTGAACAACGCTTTTTTGCGATTATTTCGTTTTGTGCAGACTGATCGCACAATGACTATCAGAATTTAATACATCTATAAACCGCCTAATTGGTGATATTTTTTTCGTTACAAAATGTATTGTCAAATGGGCTGTGATATGATGGAATTTGTCCTCATTTGAGCATCTGCATTTTTTTAATTTACCCTAAATGCACCTTTGCACGGATCACTGCCTTTAGTTTACTATCGATGAATAATTATACGGTTTGATAAGACGAAGTAACATGTAAGGAGAAGGGATTCTTATCATATCAAAATCAAATGCAAATTATGGCCATAGTTTGGGCGCAACATGAGTATTTTGGCATACGAGAAAAATATTGTGGCCTTCCCAGTGGGTACCTGTCCGCTTGCTCCGATGAAATGAATCTCTGTGTTCCCCTGTTCCTCAATTTAAAATCTTGATTGCCTGTGTTCCCTGCTCCTTCCCTGACCATCAGGCTTAAAAAACCAAACTTGTTTTATTAAATAAATTGGACTCTCTATCTGTTTATTCTAAAGACTGATGTGTTGACATCAGACAATGCAAAACATGCATGCCAAAACGTAATTCCGGGCAACTATAAGTGATAAGATAAAATAATCACAGGGCTCACCCGTCAGGTGTGATTCAAATGAAAAAGAGACTCATGCAATCAAAATAATGCTGAGGTCGGAAAGAGAAACTAGTGATGGGGTGGGAATTTGCTTGGATATAGATTGAACAATATATCAGCAGATGTCATATTTTGTGTTTGGGGTCAATATATTTTGGGGTGGCTGAGAACTAAATGTTCATGCGAAGTGCATCATAGGCTATAAATAATGCACCATTCATTTGTAACCACTGCTTCACCCAAGCCTCTGAGCAGGATGGGGATATAATGTGCTGTGTTTTTACTTTTACGTTGTCTCCACAATGCGGAGGAAACGTAGGGGTTTAATAGACCTAGACAAAATTGCTGTGCACTAAAATAACAGACTGCGGGGAGAACTGTCATGGTTTTGCCAGCTAGCTGTCCCCACAGTATGGTGGGTACTATGGGGAACTGCAGACACAAAGTCAAAGTCCTCGACATTCTTCTGAGATGGGGGTGGTCACAAATGATTGGCGCATAACGACTAAAGAAATTATGTGCGCCAGTCATTTGTAGCTACGCAAAATCCAGGCAAATGCGCTGTTAGTACAAGGTCATACCAGATACCTGTAGCCAGAAAATCAAAGCCCCGCCGTTCCCCGGCTCTTGTGTATTAGACGATGCGGGAGCGCAGTGCCCTGGGCTTAGTGGAAGAGTGCTTGACTCAAGACCGAAGGGCCGCGGGCTCGAGCCTCACTGTGTTGTGGTCCTTGAGCTAGACACATTATCCTGACTTAGTACTGGTTCAACCCTGGAAGACCCGTCCCTGTTTAACTGAAAAATTGTTGATGGGACGTAAAGAATCAAATCAAACAAACAAATTAGACAATTTAGAGCGCAATCAAATAACGTGATTCCTGTTAATATATCCGATGAACAGCCTCCTTATTATATTTGTTTTTAATATTAATATCTGTTGCACTTGAAATATTGGTCCGAGGGCTGTCGAGCAAGCAACACAGGCCACGACGCGAGAAAACCTGTCTTCTGGGTTTCCAACAAAGCGAGTCTCAAACCAGTCCCTTCGGCTAAACAGGCTAGATAGAAAATTGATTTTTTTCCGCACGAGGCAAGTCTAGGGATGATTCTTCATAAAAAAGCAGACAACAAAGTTGCTGATGAGACTGTGCGGATGCGCAGGCTGGTCTGAGCCTTTATTGTTACAAATCACCTGACAGGTTTTCTCAGTCGCCGTCCAATTGCTATATGTGTCATTTAACCATGACACATCTAAGAAAACAAGATGCGAAATTTGATTATCGTGAAATATGATAGCGACAGAATTGTAATTTGTGCAGTCTCTTCAAAGCATTTTTAGTAAATATATAGACATACCAAGAGTTATCCTGCTGGTGACCGTTTTTCTTTATTGTAAACGAAAGTAAACATGGTAATCATTGAACTGTGTAAACCACGTGTTACACATATGAAATACACTGAGGGAAAATAAGGATTTTCCTGAATCGAAAAAGACTAAGTTATTTTATTTCACAAGATATTCCAGACTAATTTTCCTATCATAAATATTCAAAAATGCAATTGTATATTAGGCGGTGTTTTATTATATGTATGTGCAAAATTCTGGTCCAAAATTGTATCATTAAAGACATTTAAAAAAAGAAAAACGATGTTCACTGAATTTCTGAACGGACTATAGTGGTTTATTGATATCATTGTTCTCCATGACGCAATATCATGAGATATGCACACTCTATATCAATTTTCAACCGAAATATTTTACTGCATGATTATTCATGTCATTCCAGTGATGGAGTAGAGGATCATAAGCATTCAGAAAATGTGTGGTTCCACAACACAGGAATAGGTGGTACAAATACAGTTAACAGTAAAGGCTGGAATATAAAGACACTTGGGACCATACGGAAAGAACTTAATCACGACAAGGTAGTTTAAACTTTACCCTTAAAACGCCAGCAAAAAATCATCCGTCTGCATTTGTCGTCTGCTGCAAATTTTTACTAACATTATTTAACAAAGTTAAGTATAGAGACAAACAGTGTGGACCCAGATCAGACTGCTCCTTAGTATAGGAACAGTCTGGTATAAGTCTACAATGTTTGTTGGAAAGGCTTCTAAAACACTCAGCAGACGACAAAAGCAGACGATTTTTTTGTGATTGGCGCTTTAAGAGTTGTTATTCAGACTTTTTTTCAAATTTTTCAAATTGGCTTTAATAAAGAGGACCAGAAAGAAAACAGAAAGCCTACAGTAAAAGTATGGAAGGCGGCAACGATACAATTAAGTACAACACCTGACCCAGGATACCACATGGGAAAGTGACAAAAACACAATTAAACCTCTCAAACGAGAGCCAAGAGGTTAGCCTTTTCCCAGCAGGTGACAACAAGGCAGCAATAAACAGACACGAAAGCATGACAATCACAAGACATAAATAACACAAATGATCCACAAAAGAAGCACCGCCTTGGAATGGTCAGTAAAAATATTTTTGCTGGAGGGCTTAAACGGCGCCAACGGCGCCAACCTCACCCTTAGTTCAGATGTAGATGAAGACACATAGATGATATGTTTTCATGAAATACCCCTAACTTATCCATGCATCATCTCCTACAACATATAAATCAAGATATAAAAAGGAGATAAAGAAAAGATAAGGACTCAGCAGTACATAAAACTAAAAAAAGAAATCTTAACAGGTAAACCCCGATGGGCCTAACAACAGCCAAAGCACCAGGTCCCTGCCATCTCATCAATAGATAAGTCTTTAAGTCAGAGCCGTCATAGAGTCTGAAGTCCGACCCCCCAGCGTGCAATTAAAGAGGAAAGCAAATTTGCCAACCATGAATGATTGATTGATTGATTGATTGATTTCGGTATAAAACATCAACAATACATGTTACAGCAACAATGTGATAACAAATATACATGCTAAAACATATACATTTAAAGGTCAGCTCTGCTAATCAGTACCAAGGATAACACAAAAAAAGACAGTGATTTCTCTTATTTCGAAGTTTATTACCAATAACACCAGACTTGTCATTCACATAGATTAAAAACAACGAAGGTCCAAGTATTTACCCTTGAGAAACACCACATGTAATATTTGCTCTTGATGAAAAAGTTCCGGCAACATCAACAAGTTGTTGGCGACCAGGCAAATATGACTGGAACCATTTAACAATGTCATTTCTAAGATCAATGGCTTCCAATTTTTAAAAGTAAAATGGAATGGTCAACTGTCAAAGGCCTTCTGTAGGTTATGTAAGACAATACCGACAGCACTCCCTTTATCCGTTTGAAATTTAATGAAGTCAGTTAGGTGTATCAAGCAGGTATCTGTAGAATATTTTGGACGAAAACCAGACTGGAGATCGTATAAAAGTTTTCTTTCATCAAGATAAGTTTCATGTTGATCATACACCACTCTTTCAAAAACTTTAGAGATGATACTTAAGATTGATACTGGGCGATAATTTCCGACCTCAGTCTTATCATTCTTCTTAAAAATGGGACCAACTCTAGCGAATTTCAGGTCATCTGGTAAAATACCTTGTACCAAGTACAAATATATAACATGTCTCAACGGACAAGCAATGATTAATGCACTATCCCTTACAAAGCGGGCAGGAATACTATCCAAACCAGTCGCCTTTTTAGCACCAAGCCTACCCGGACAATTGTTTTGTTTGATTTGATTCTTTACGTCCCTTCAACAATCTTTCAGTTATATAGGGACGGGTCTTCCTGGGTTGAACCAGTACTAAGCTAGGATAAATGTGTCTTGCTAGGATAAAAGCTAAGCTAGGATAAGTACTAAGTTAGGATAAATGTGTCTCCCGGCCCTTTGGTATCGAGTCAAGCACTCTACCACTGAGCCACTGCGCTCCCTCCCAGACACTTCAAAATCTTGTTTTCAGATAAATTGGAAAATGAATAATCATTTGGCTTGACACGTTTTAAGCGATAAAGATTTTCAACTAATTGTTTTCCAAATTGATTCACACCTTTCGGCATTTTCTAAACAAGCCTAGACGCAACTGTTTTGTGAATAACACCTCAATCCATTTAACGCCTGCCTAACAAAATGTTTAATAATGCTGATAATGAAAACTGTGTATGCCTGTATAAAAAGTCTTGCTAGATTCTCTCAACCATGAATTCCCATTCTGTATAAAATTATTTTGCATATGAATAAATAGGCTTTCACGCCCTGCTTTTCACAAGTCCTGAAAATGAAGAACTCTCCGAGAGATCGGGGTCACGGAAGTGGGAGTAGATTATTTAAAACTCATTTCTGGCTCTGCATGATATTTCAAACCCATATTTTAGCTTAAACTTTTAAAAATTGCAAGAAATAAAATAATAAGTCTGACGTTCACGTGTTTTTATTTTTGCGTCAGGACTATAATGTGTATTATTTGCGCCAGCTCGGCACAAATATATAAGCCGCAACGAGTTTCCAACAATGCCGTATGTGCGACCGGCAAATGCTCAGACCAGCCTGCGTATATGTACAGTCTAATCAGAGCCTTTGCTAGTAGCTTGAATATTCTATGACTGTTGAACTACTGACTGATTTTCTAAGCGTCAAAGGCGGCTGCACAGACTTGTCTGAGTCTACACTTGTCAAAATGCCACATTGTTGGAAATCTCATGTCACGGCTCATGTATAGTTTTGTTTTACAGAGACAACTTGATATTCTCAAGATCGATGTTGAAGGAGCAGAGTTTGAATCCTTAGCAGAAATGGTACAAACCGGAAGTATCGGAGACGTTAGACAGCTATTGGTAGAGTTCCATGTAAAGCTTTTCTCTGAAAGTCGGACAAGTAGAAATGAATATATCTCGCATCTAACTCTGTTAAGAAATCTGTATAAGTTACGATTTAGAATATTCTATTTTAGGATGTGGAATACAGCGAAGAGCCTCGTTTTCGAGGGTGGTGGTGTTTCACGAACTGGGTGTCATGAAGTGCATTTTATTAGAGTTTCTGATTAAAACTTTTTTTTCGGTTAAGAAATAAGCAGGACTTTAGTTAAGAATGCGTAACGAAACTTTAATTTTCTTATTTCTCAACCAAAACATGTGTTGTGGGTACTCAAAAGAACCGTCTCAATGAGATGGTTCTTTTGTGCACCCAAAACATATGTTAAAACTGATGGGTAAGAAAATATTAACATTTTACGCTGATTTTTTTATTTATCTAAACCTGTGAAATAATGACTTACGCACTCTAAAAATCTAGCCTGTTGTGGGGTTCTTAAGAATTGTTTTAATGTGTCATTTGAACGATCAATATAATATTTCTAGTTTTAGTTTTTACTTTTATTGTCTAAGGCTCTCATTTTCTTGATATGATTATATTTTCATGATTCAGATAAAACAGGAACTGGTAGTACCATGTTGAAAAGGAGATATCATAGATTTATATAATAGCATGTTTTTTTTTTCTTTTGTCGAAAATTAAACTGGGGTAAAATTGTACGCTTATTGCTGTCTTAACCAGACTTGACATTCAGTTGACGTATCTCCCAAGAAACAATTACACGTTCAACAAGTTCAAAGGAAAGCATATAGTGTGGAAATATGTTTTCCTTACCACAAGGGTACGCTTTTAACGGAAAGAATTAGCTCCCGAAGGGAGGAACTTCTATTCTTTAAGAGAAGTCTCCATTTTGAAAAGGGACACATTTGACATGAGTAGTCTCCATTAGATTTGCGAAACTATTTCAGCGTTCTGACTACGCTATTGCATTCTCGCTTCATTACTTGTCTATAAGGACAGTTTGTTCTCCATAACTGAAAACAAGCAACCTGAACCTACTGTGTAGAAAGTAACCGTGACACACTTCAAACTGCCTTGAATGTTTGTCCCGAAAATGACACAAAAAGATTTGTCAGTTTTGACTGTTTGCCTGCTAGGTGTGCAAACAGTTTGAACCCAGATCAGACCTGGCTAAACTTCTGTAACTGTCTGACACTCTGGTAATGATCCTAGAGTAGTCTTGACAACGTTTTAATATTGAAATGTACACCGCAAAGATGACAAAAACATGCAAACTTATCCAGCATACAAAGAGTTACATAATGCTACATAATTAATTCATGTGACATGTGTCTTGAGTTTGAAAAGTTTTTTTGAATTAATATGGCTTTGGTCTTTAACCCTTAAAACGCCGATCATGACTATAATGCAGTGCATATTTTTGTGATGTCTTGTTTAAATTTCAAGGAGATCATACCTTGATATTTGACATGAGTCATCTACCAGCAGACAGTTCACATGAAATACCATCCTTTATTTGGTTTCTAAGACAGAAACAAACTTTAAACCTCACCTACCAAACATACAGTCAGTGGCCATAAGTAAGTAGCCAAAATGGCGAACGTTGTTTCTTTTGCAAAAATATAAGTACATTTAAAATTTGTAAAATTTGAAAACGAGGAATGCAAATTATCTGAAATTTTTAACATATCACTATTTGCTATTTTCAACGTAAGAATGTTGATAATTATAGAAATAATATCACCTAGAGTTTGTGGGTTGTATTCATTTCAACCACCCCTGATTTCTGAAACAGTTTGAAAATTCGATGTGGGTTCTAAACTTCTTCCGTTTTTACATGGCTATAGATACTGCTTATTTTCTGTATATTTTTTGGTGATAATGGTGCTAATATGTTATAATCGTAAGCTGTGAACAAGATGTGTTCACATCTTCCCATTTTATTCACCGTCATATTAGGTGTGGATGGGGTATTTGTACCCGGACCCAAACATCTAAATTGTTGAATGAATCCACAGGGTAACTAAGCAACAAGTATCAGGCTTTCTAGGATGTATATACGAGTGTTTGAAGCAATTAGTCTTTAAATGTTTCGTTCTTCAAATCGAAAAGACAGCACCCAGCGATACCTAACCCCTTGGTCAAATTCTGCTTTACAAGTGGGTACCCAAACTTTCATGCGAAGTCATAGGATAGTTCTTCTTAAAAAAATAAATGTTCTGTAAAAAATGTAACCCCAAATGGTACTTTCAGCTGAACATAATTATTACACAAATATCATATCACCAGTCATGCTGCTTGTGGCACCAATATCAAGACTGACAGTGAAAATTAGCAGATTTTCTTTGGATCCAACCATAGCTTATATCCATCAACATTTTTTCAAAATATATTGTTTTTAATTTGAAAAATAGTAAGTGAGTATGATCAGGAAATACCACAATCACAAACTGCAGACAACCCCATGGCACCGCGAGGAAGAGCCGCTCAACCATCACAAGACATCAGATAGACAAATTAAGTAAAGCAACCTCCTCTCTCTTCCCCACCAAGACGATTGCAATACCAGAACGGACACAAAGCAACATACAACAAAACATAGAACAATTACAGACTCCCACAATGGGAGTAACAATAAACAAAAAGTCAACAACAACAGAACCACCGCCTTAGAACGGACAGCAGCCTAAGCCACCGGGGGCTTAAATGCATTTTACTGGTACCAAATCTTCGCCCTAGATTCTGTTATGATACCTCACAAAACATACATACCCCATATCCCTGCATTTGTTTATTTAGTTTGTTTTTGCAGCCAAAGTAAACTGCAGTCGGATCATTTTCATGGCATTATTTTCCGTCCAGTTCCCTGCTTTGCATTATTTTATTTTCAGTGTCTATACTAATTTTGAACTTTAACAGAATGTTTTTCAGTACATTTCGAATATTTCTGCAAATTTTCAATAAATAATATTACAATCTGGCATTTTTACAGCTTTTTTTCAACACCTGTTATCTTTTTTTGAAGAAATGGAGCCAATGTTTGTGATACACAAAATCTCCATAGCAACAGATGATGACATCATACAATTTGGTATTGACGTAAACATATACACTGTATATTTATCCAGGGCAATTATCATTTGGGTAAATTGTCATAATTGGCTAGAAAAGACCATTGTTTCAGACCATATTTTTTGTCAAATTCTTGTAAGCTGATTTGGCTACTTACTTATGGCCACTGAGTGTATGAGGGTCTGGATGAGGTTTAATTATTAAAGAATTATAATGATTAGAGCATAATGAGGCCCAAATATAAAGAATAATTCTCTCTTTTAAAGCTGCATAATCTGTAACTTTTGATATTCTAATTTTGGAAATAAAGTTTCTTTTTTCAAGAATACAGTAAAAATACTCAAATTCAGGTAAACATTTTACCATTTTCATAAATTTTAACAAATTATATCTATCAAAACAACAGCATTTATGTTAAAAATCAACTGTCTAGAATTATTGGAGGGACGTAAATAATTCCTAACAAGAGAAAAATCGCCTGTTTTTATAAAATAATTCACTGTTCCATGCAGCTTTCAGCTGTCCTGAACATATTTTTTGTGAAAACATAACTTAAATCTATTTTTACAAATGATTTAAAAAGATTTTTTTTTCGAAAAATGTTCATAGTTATATACAGATCTAGTCTCTTTAAGAATAGCAGAAAAATAAAGAACACTGAATAATTAGTTTTAAAATAGTAAAGAATAATCCCATTATGATCAAAAATGGAAAGTTTGACAGAAAGGAGTAAAGAACTTGTCATAAAACTTTTTCCATGCCAAACTCGAATAAGCTCGAAATTTATCATGCTCATAAATGTTAAAATGCCAACAATTGTTGGCATTTTAACATTTATTAGCATGATGAATACAATATCTGATATTTTAAAAGCAAGAAAAGTTTTCGTTTTTAAGTATTTAAGTTTTTATGAGCAGTTGAAATTTTATGCTGAGTTAAGATGAGCATGAACAAAGTTTTATAACCTCGGGGCCTGGTGGGCTGAGATGGACAGCAATGATAGGGAAAACCCCTTGGGGATATCAAATTTAATAATAAGACGTAGTTATATAAGATATCAAATTCTTAAAGAATCATAAAATTATTTTAAATGAAGAAGCGAAAATTTTATAAAATGAATAATTTGCTAAACTTATAATGATTCGAGAAAAGCAGACCCCCTCCCTGCATTCAGACTCTCACATATAGACTTTCAAAAACATTACCTATCACTCTTTTGAATCTTCCCTCCGTGTTTTCTCGGTTATGCAGCATTGACAATTTGACGGATCAAATTTGTTTTAGCTATTTTGTAGAAGGTTATCCAGTGATAATTTCTACCGAATTCTGACTACTGGTTTCAGAGAAGATTTTTTTTAAGTTTTTGTTATCGCGGTAAACCACGGTCCCTAGCAACCATGTTTTTAGACTGATTAGATTTTTAGCTACTAATGTGGAGGGTCACCTAGTGACCATCTCTGACAAATCATTTTCAATTCTGACAACTGGTTTAAGAGGATAAGATGTTTAAAGTTTCTTACATAAGTACATACAGGAATCTGGCCTTGCCACCTGGCAGCCATGTTTATTGACGGATCAAATTCGTTTTAGCAATTTTTGCAGAAGGTCATCCAATGATTGTTTCTACCAAATGATTTTGAATTCTGACCACAGGTTTCAGAGAAGAAGATTTTAAAAGTTTCATACATAGGTACATAAGGGAAACTGTCTGCGCCTCCTGGTGGCCATGTTTTTGACCAATCAAATTCGTTTAGCTATTTGTGTGGAAGGTCGTCCAGCGATCATTCCTACCGAATTATTTTGAATTCTGACCTGAAGCTTCAGAGAAGATCAATTTTGCCTTAACCACGCCACTTGCTGGTGATGTTTTTGATGGATCAAATTGCATTTATCTATTTTTGTAGTGAATCATCAAGTGAACATTTCTGCCAAATTATTATCTATTCTGACCATTGGTTTCAAAGGAGAAGATTTTTAAGTTTTCCCATAGGTACAAAATGGAAACTGGCCACGCCCCTTGGCGGCCATGCTTTTGACGGACCAAATTCGTCTAAGCTATTTTTGTAGAAGGTCACCCAGTGACTATTTCTACCAAATAATTTTGAATTCTGACCACGGGTTTCAGAGGAGAAGATCTTCAAAGTTTAAGCCAAACCCCCTGGCGGCCATGTTTTTCGATAGCTCTAATTTCTTTTCAACTATTTTTGTAGAGGGTTACCTAGTGACAATTTCTGTCTTATTATTTTCAATTCTGACAGTTGGTTTCAGAGGAGAAGATTTTCAAAGTTTTCTCCATAGGTACATAATGGATACTGGCATCGCCCCCTGTTGGCCATGTTTTGATGAATCAAATTCGTTTAGCTAATTTTGTGAAAGGTCACCCAGTTACCATTTCTACCAAATTATTCTGAATTCTGTCCCCCGGTTCCAGAGAAGATTTTTAAAGTTTTCTTTACCGCAATAAGCCACGCCCCCTTGTGGCCATGTTTTGACGGATCATATTTGTTTTAGCTAATTTTGTTGAGGGTCACCTAGTGACTATTCCTACCAAATTCGTTTAGCTAATTTTGTGAAAGGTCACCCAGTTTCCATTTCTACCAAATTATTTTGAATTCTGTCCCCCGGTTCCAGAGAAGATTTTTAAAGTTTTCTTTACCGCAATAAGCCACGCCCCCTTGTGGCCATGTTTTGACGGATCATATTTGTTTTAGCTAATTTTGTTGAGAGTCACCTAGTGACTATTCCTACCAAATTGTTTGAATTTTGACCACCGGTTTCAGAGGAGAAGATCTTTAAAGTTTTCATACCGCGATAAGCCACACACCCTGGCGGCCATGTTTTTGACTACCCAAGAAACATTCCTGTGAAGTCAAGTTAAAATTTGCCAAGTGGTATAGGAAGAGTTGTAATTTAAAGGAAATTGTTGACGACGCACCACGGACGGACATTGACTGATCCCAATACCTCACTCTGAGCACTTCGTGCTCATGTGAGCTAAAACTCACAGCAACAACAACAGAACCATTGACTTAGAACGGATAGCAGCTGAGGCCACCGGGAATGTCGTTTTAAAGCTGAGGATGAATGGTTTTCTAATATTAAGTAGTGTATGAAGATGATTTGTGTGGCATAGCCCGTATGGCATCCGCTGTCATTGTCAATGCGCGTTCGATTGATAAGGATATTTATACATAGGGATCAAATCTCCAAAGATTCAAAGATCCCGGGCAGGGCCAATTTTAACGCCAGTACTTTGTAGAGGCAACATATCAAAGCCTCTTGAGGTTTCAGACAAGAGAGTTTTCGTGGGTTTCTCTGTTTAAGCCTATGTATAACATGTGACGGAGCCATTTTGATCGTTGAGCCATAATTAGAAAAAAACTTGGTAAAATACCACTGGCTGTTGCCACATGATAAAAATAATAACTAGAATGTGCAGTCGATGGGACGCCATCGCAAATCCCCGCGCTAAAGTTTTTGACCCCCAGCACCCCCAACTTCCACCCCCGGAGGAATGACCCCAGCAACAGAATAAAAAATCTGTTCAAACTTTTTCTTTTATTTGTGAGAACACGCACAAAGTTTGGTATAAAAATATTTGAAATTGACATTGTAACTGAAAATTAATGATATTGACCTTTTGACCTCACCCCAAGGTCACCAGTTTGACCCTAAGATGAAAATCGTACTCGCATTCTGTTCTGCTTGTCATCCCCATCATTTTGATATGCCACATGACCATTTTTGAAAAAAAAAAATTTTTGACCCCCTGGGCACCCCCAGCGCCCCTAAGTCCGACCCCGTGGGCATGACCCAGGCGACAGAATAAAAATCCCATCTGATATGTTGTATATGTTTCATTTGTGAGAACACACACAAAGTTTGGTATAATAATCTTTGAAATTGACTTTGTAAATGAAATTAAATGATATTTGATCTTTTGACCCACCGCAGGGCCCAAAAATATTTGCTGTTGCACGCCCAATGCATGTGAGTAACACACACACACACACACACACACACTGCCGGGCCGCGTAGCGCAGTCGGTAACGTGTCTGGCTACAGATGCGTGTCTGACTGCATATCCAGGGGTTCCAGGGGTCGCGAGTTCGATCCCGGTCCGGCCCCATACTTTCTTTGAGATTGATCATGAAATGATTTCTACGGTCATTCTCCTCCCTTCCGCTGATTCATTCAAGAAGGGTTGTTGTCAGTTACAAGCGAAAGTATGTGCACGAATTACTGGTTAACCGCTTGTTCAAGCCTGCCCAGGAAAAAGTGTGGTTAGGTGAACTGACCGTCCCGCAATGACCATAGATGTTGACTTGGGACGTAAAGCAACAAAGCCAACCAACCAACACACACACACACACACACACACACACACACACACACACCGAATTTGGTTGAATTTCGTCCAATGGTTTAGGAGGAGATAGCATAACGGACAGACGGACGGACTGACGGACGGACAGAGGCGATTACAATATCCCCTTCGCTTTTAAGCGTGGGAAATTAATAATACACATGTGATAATAATAAGGTGGCTGAAGGTGGTAAAGCCTGAGATTATTTTAAAATATGCTTAAAATATGGCTCATTAATAGCTGTTTATATGCCCCATTATATTACCGTAGATATTACAAGATAAATCTAAGGGAAAACAATATCAATATTTGTTAAAAGATTACTTTCAGAGTTCCAAAGGTAGGGTTAATACTCAGCTCTCTGAGGCACCTATAAATGGATTTCTTTACTTATCTGTGCATGTCATATGTCTCAATGCAAACCAATATCAAGGCTTCTAGCCCTTGTGGTCTCAGACAAGAATTATCTTATAACATCTTTATTTGTCAATGTAAATAATGTGACCTTCATTGTGGGGGCTATTTTTGGCCTGAGGCCCAAAGCTTAAATACATTTGGTAGAGGACTATTAGGTGATGCTGCATACCAAATATCGCATTTCTATGCATCGTGGTTAATGTTTTCTTTGTTAAACACTTTATATAAATCAGTGTCCCAGGATAGGACCATTTTAGGCCGATGGCTATAATTTGAAGCAAGAGGCTTAACGAGCTTGGGTCTGAATAGCTTTGAATAAAAAGTCAGTTTTAAGCCATTAGTGAACTGAAGTGTGTGGAGTATGTCTCCAGAAGGGGGAGAGGGCACGGTTCGCACGTCACCAAATGTTTCGTATCACAAGGAGCAACAATATATATGATTTCGAGTTTGGTTCTCTCCCCGATGACAAACCAATCTGTAGTTTTGAGATGAAAACGGGCACCAATTTAGCTTTAATATAAGAAACCGAGAATATCCGAATTAGCTGCATATGGGGAATCTGGACCGAGAGGAAAATATCTCTTATGAGCCCTTTTGTTTTCATAAGCAAGCTGGTATCCATAGAATATCACCATCGCTGACGCTATGGTGACCTAGAAATTGTTTTATGAAACACTGTGCACCAAACCATATGCTTGTCCATAGGGATGATCTCACCAGGTAATCTACTCACCATCCTCTATCAGCTGACCAAATCTGAGGCTACTAGCTTTAATGGTTTTTGAGATTTATCTTTGTTTCAAGTCTTCTATATGCAAAATTGCAAAGGGCAATAACCCGTAAAGATACAAAGGGCAATAACTCGAAAAGTATAATAACTGCTTCTTAAATTTTCACCAGGTAATCTACGCATTATCCTCTATCAGCTGTCCAAGTTTGAAGCTCCTAGCTGTAATATTTTTTGAGATATCAAGCTATCTATTTCCAAATTTTCAAAGGGCAATAACTAAAAAAAAACCTTATTTTTAATTTTCACCAGGTAATCTACTTATTATCCCTATCTACTGACTAAGTTTGAGGCTCTTATCTGTAATACTTTTTGAGATACCTTGATTACAAAATTAAATTTGCAAATGGGAATTACCCCTAAAATGCAAAGGGCAATAACTCAAAAAATTAACTTTTTCTTAATTTTTCACCAGGTACTCTACTCATTATCCTTTACAGCCTGATTCGATTGACTTATCGGTACACTAAAACTTAACCTTTTGCTCTAGCGTGTGAAGTGCGACGTTTTCTGATACAAACACTCTACAAATTGGTATCACTGACAGGTTTATTTATATAGGTGTTTTACCAGATACTACATGTACCGATATTTTGGCCTCGACAAAAACTCTCTCAAGGTTTCGGACAACGCGAATCTTAAACCAGTTTCCTCAGCTTCAACGAGTAGCTAGAAAATTGAAATGTTGCTCCTGGCAAGTCTTTATATGATACTTTTCAATTGGCGAAAAATAAAGGCGCTGATCAGACTGCGTGGGGCAGGACAATGCTCGGAAAATAGCACTGATCACATATATCTGGCTCTGTGTTTGCTAGCATAGTGCACAGTTTTAACTACAAAAAAATAATAACAAAAACTTACACCCGCTTCATCATGTATCCAAAATCGCATCTAAGACCGCTTGCAGTAATCACAATATTTGCCTGTCCACAAACAAAAACAGAGAACATTTTTGAAGTTTGTTGCTGTCTTAGAAATCAAATCAGAAACGTTATTTCATGTGAACTGTCTGCTGTTAATGATTCATAAGCTATATCAAGGTCTATTGCTCCCTCAAATTCAAGAAAGTAGTGTGCAATTTGTCATGATCGCGTTCTAGGGGTTAAGACCAAAGCGGTATTCATTTCAAAGCCTTTTCAAACTCCAGATAAAAAGCTTTTTGACACCGACGTTTGTTATAACTCTTTGCATGCTGGATAAGTTTTCATATTTTGTCATCTTTGTCATGTACAGTTTTATGTCAAGAAAATTTTTAGGAGCATCACCAGTCAGACCGTTTGGTCGTGTCTGATCTGGGTTCAAACTGTTGCAAGCCCGCAATATTTTTGTGTCACTTTCAAGACAGACTGTTCTGTTAAAATTTGTATGCAAGGATATAAACTCCAGCAGGCAAAGTTAAATCTATTTGCGGACAAGAGATTATGTCACCGAGACAGTTCGAAATGTCTGTCAGGTCTTGTATACGTGATATTTGACACCACAAAACCCAATTAACTTCTTTACACAGAGGTAGGCGTTTCATCCTGTCTCCTCATATATATTTACAATCCAATCATTAACGACGTTGTGACTTTGACGAGCGTTTTAGAAACAGTTTGCGTTCGCGTTTGATTTTGACACAAGGTATTACACTATTTTGAAAATCACACTGTAACAGGAAAACACTTCTGTCTATAAATAAACCTGATTGTTTGTATTGGAAAACGTTATGCTTTACACGCTTAGAGCAAAAGGTTAAGTTTTAGTGTTTTGATTAGTCAATCGAATCTTGCTGTATCTGCTGTTTAAGTTTGAAGCTCCTAGCTGCAATAGTTTTTGAGATATCATTTTTCTATGTCCAAATTTTCAAAGGGCAATAACTCAAAAAAACTTTTTCTTTAATTTTCATCAGGTAATATACTTAATATCCTCTATCTGCTGACTAAGTTTGAAGCTCCTAGCCGTTAAACTTTTTTAAATATCTGGGTTACAAAATTTCACTAAGACCCTTTGATAATGTGTACTAAAAATACGGGTCAACTATTTTTTGATAACAAATCTATTTATAAAATTTCAGAACTGTGACTTCATTTTTTTAACAGACGCACAAACAGACGGATGGAAGGGTGGATGGACAGGTCCAAGCAGAATGCCCCTTCCACTTTTTCAAAGTTGGGGGCATTAAATATATTGTAAATGTTTGTCCTGAAAATGTCGTCGGCTTTGCTCAAATTCAAATGCACTACTGAATACTTCTAATAATGGTAGCTAACAACCCTGAACCCTGCTCCCTGATATGGGTTCATATTATTTGCAATATAGGCAACCATGGCGCACAAACAGATGGAAGAGAGCAAGTTAAAGCATATTCACCCTTTGCCTGCTACAAAACAATGCATATAAAAGTGTCGTCTGTAGATTTCGTCTGCTGCATCTAGCTGCTAACATCACAAACTACTTTCATCATAGGAGCAGTCTGATTATGGGCCACACTGTTTGCTACAGAGAGGTTTAGAAAGGCCAGCAGACGACAAACATCAGACGACATTAAGTCGCAATTAGCAGCCTAAGAGTTTATTGACTTTTTGACAAAGCATCGATGCTAACATAAACATGTGTTACACTTTCTTAAATAATTATATTTTTTATGTAATTAATAAATACCTTAATTAATAATTACCACCAATAATGAATGCTGGCTTTGAAATGTCATGCCAATATAAAGGCATATAACTATCCAGCATGTAATTGATGACAAAGAAGCTCATTATACAAATCAACTGACTGTAATGTGAACAAACCATGGTGAACGTAGATTAATCAGTATCCAGGCCAGGGTCGTGCAGGGTTGTGTAATTTTAATCTAATTAGCACAGGTAAAGGATATATAGGTAAATTGTTCTAATGTAGTATACAACATGTGGATGCAGAGTTGTCTAAGAGTCTTTCTTGTAATCCAACAGCCTGACGCACAGTAATTCGAATCCAGAGGTGACCAATATTTTTTTTTGATGTTTTTTCTTTTCTTTTCCTTGTCATTTTCCCTGCCAGTTTTAAAAGTAATAAGTATATACAAGGCCAAAAAAGAAACGCTGCATATAAAGATAAAAACATTGCGTATTGATTAAATGAGAGTTACATCATTTCATCTGCTATATTTTGTTTGTTACTATTCCTGCCACGCATTTTTCCAATTGTTTTATTGAGCTCAGTCAACCCAAATCATTGAACTGGCTGATATTAATTTAAGTTTTATAATGCCAAAAGAAGAAATTAGCAATTTCTTCTAATTGAAGATAATTATTTTTATTTTTAAAGAAATATTCATTGAATACTTCTCCACATTTCTTAAAACATCTGCAGTAGCATGGCAATATAAAGAGCACAACTTAACAACTAGAGTAGTAAGAGCCCCACTATAGAGCCAATGACGTCACGACTTCCGATCCAAGATGGCCGCCATCACGACTTCCAATCTAAGATGGCCACCATCACGACTTCTGATCCAAGATGGTTGCCATTAGGTCCCGGACCTCCCTGTGTCGCATTTGGTTACACCTCTGAGGGTGAGTCAACGCTCTACCCCACGAGAAGGTAGCGTCACGTCCTATAGCATTGTACCCTTCTTCTTCGAGGCTTAGGAAGGTAGGGTTCTTCTTTTGTGTATTCAGTCAGTCAGCGCATTCATTGTCAGAAAACCGATCTGGAATGATCGATGTTGAGAATCTCTGGGAAGGTAGCGTACATGATCATGATGACCTTCTTCAGAGCTTAGGACGGTAGCGTTCTTTTGTATAGGTGTCATCTTTTTCAGAATAAGATCCAATTCTTAACCATATAAAGGCGCGTAGAAGGACCCTTCTCACGTTTCCTGGACATTTGAGCCTTCGGGCCGCACATCATTTTAGACACTAGGAAGCAATCATTTCTCTTCCTTTTCTGATTAAAGTCTTTTAAGATGTCTTTCATGGTTTTGCCAGCGTGTCGATTTACGACGTAGTAGACGCAGTAGAGTCCTCTCGATCTTTGAAGGCTTCCTCATTTTCTTCTATATTATGATCTGGCCACACGTCCATAAAAAGTCTTTTCTGAGTTTGACAGCCTATCAGATAAATTCGCCTGATTCATATCGTTTTGCAGTATTCTCTGTTGAATGGGATCCTCTTGTAACTCGTAAAAGTCTATTAGAAATTGGGCGTACTCTTGTCTCAGTCTTTTGCAGAGATAATGCAAATCATCGTTGTCTGTGAGATGAATAGCTTTATCTGAACTATAACCACGCTCATTGAAGTCATTCAGTTTAGCTTTAAACTGTTCTAAGTTCTCTTGTCTGATAGGATTTTGAAATCTCCTATTCCATATGTCGGAGTTAGAGAGTTTGATTCTTAGCTTCCTTCGTTTACCGGGATGGCTTAAGTCGCTGTATTATCTAGGGCCTCCACCCTCCTATTCCATATATCTCTATTATAGCTCTCATCTTTACACAGAGGGTTGACTGAGCGTGCGTATATAATCTAGGGACTCCACGCTGTTAGCATCTTTATCATCAGACATATTTTTCTCATCAGGAGCCTGTTGATTGACAAATATATCCGTTTGTAATCTGTCCTGTTCTGATGTACTCGATTTAAGATCTACGACCAGGTAACTGTAAGGTCTTACCATGGCATCTTCAAATTTCCTCAAAAATTCCGCGCTAGTAGACGGATAAATTCTTCTTGCCAAGGATGCCACGTGTTGACTATCAATAGGATTATTAAACAAGACTAAATATTGCGTATTTAAAATGATATCCCTGCAAGCTTTACCTAGAGGAAATACGTTTTGAGTCAAATACACGATGGATATATTTTTGTGGTGACTGCCTTTGGTAAAAAGATCGGCAATTCTCTAGTCACACTTTGCTTTGGTCATCAGATCATCAAAAATGATTAGGTTCCTTTTTGAGGGATCGATAAACTGAGAATTATTGAGCTAGTCTGGTATTCCCTGTATAAACTCTACACACGGAATTCTCTTCTGAAGGTCTTCGTACAGGGGCTGCCATTATCCAAAACACCATAAGATTCGTTACGGTGGCGGTTGAACTAACGAGGAAAGTAACAGTTTTCTAGTCCATTCAGTTTTCCCCAATCCACTGGGTCCAGTCACCATCATAGAGAATGGATGTTGAGAGGTCAGCAACTTAGGTGGCATCTTAATCATAGTTTCGTTGGTGTTGAAATAATTATGCTTATTTTTCATATGACGTTGAAGATTATCCAGCCTATTAAATTCAATTCCAAATCGGGTGCATAAAGTCTTTTCGAATACAAGACTGACTGTGACTCTAGGCATTCTTATGTACTTATCCTCCTCCTCTTCCTCCTCCTCCTCCTCCGACCTCCTCCTCCCTCCTCCTCATCCCTCCTTCTCCTCCTCCTCCTCCCTCCTCCCTCCTCCTCCCTCCCTCTCCTCCTCCCTCCCTTCTTCTCCTCCTCCCTCCTCCTCCTCCTCCTCCCTCCTTCTCCACCTCCATCTCCTCCTCCTCCTCCTCCTCCTTCTCCTCCTCCTCCTCTCATTCCACCCTGCTCCCCCTCTTCCCTCCTCTTCCTACTCCTCCCTCCTCCTCGTCCTCCCTCCTCCTCCTCCCCTCCTCCTCCTCCTCCGAAACCACCTCCACCACTACCACCACCATCTCCACCACCACAACACACCACACACACACACACCACAACCACCACCACCTTCAATGCCACAACCACCCACCACAAACCACCACCACCACATGATGGACCATTGTTTCCTGACTGTACCCTCACATCCTCACTGTATCCTGACTGTACCCTCACTGTACCCCACTGTACCTTCACTGTATCCTCCCTGTACCCTCACTGTATCCTCCTCCTCATACCTCCTCCTACCCCCTCCTTCTCCTCCTCCTCCACCTCCTCCCCCTCATGCCTTCTTTAATGACAATTCTAAGATTTTCGTTGGGAACGTATTTTATCTTGAATAGTAGCATTGAGATAGTACGTTTGGAGAAGTCTAGGCATCATCCTATGACGATGAAGGAGAGTTCTTACTTTTTGGTGAAAAGATACCGTTTCCGAAAATAGTATCCGTAACATTATGTCTCTGTCCTCAAAATAGGCCACATCTCGAATCAACAAAGGAAAGATATGGTGATATATTCTATGGACTATCTCTCCTATACAGGTAGGGAGCGCAGTGGCTCAGTGGTAGAGTGCTTGACTCGAGACCGAAGGGTAGCGGGTTCGAGCCTCACCAGCGTCACTGCGTTGTGGTCCTTTAGCAAGACACATTTATCCTAGCTTAGTACTGGTTAAACCCAGGAAGAACCGTCCCGCATAACTGAAAAATTGTTGAGTGGACGTAAAGAATCAAATCAAACAAACAAATCTCCTATACAGGACATTTGTTCTGGAGTAATGTATTCTAGCATGATGAGTCTGTCCTCTCCTGATGCATTCTTAAAAATGAATTCGATTAAAAACGCTTGAAAGTTCCAATATTAATTTGAACTATCTCCTTGATCACTGTTTAACATGAGCATTATACTCGTCGTAGAACGTTCTATCATCGTACACTAGACAGTAATTTTTGATTGGCCATGATTATACAACGATTAAACATAACAGTTTCGCTTTAAACAACCAGTCACCAGCATTTACGCCATGTATAGTCTTAAGATGATGTACTATATTAAGCACATCCTTTCTATCGCATATTGGACACTGGGTCTTGTATCTATGAGGCATAGTTTTGATCTGTTTTAACACCTTTAAAATGAAACTTTACGTATAGGAGCTTGCTGGGAAAGCCTTTCCCTTTAAACCGAAACTTTTATAATACAAGGGCGAGTTTTCCTTTATGTATACCAGCCTGCTGGGCAAGTCTTTCCTTTTACAAGCGTTTCAGCTGCCTATTGTATTATTTAAAATGGGCAAAACAGCTTCACAACAGGCTGATTATCATACCTACATACATAAGAAGGTAGTACGTCCTTTCTATCGGACACTTATACATGTATCTATGAGAATGAAAAATGAAGTTGGCTAGATTCTGATTGCTTGACTCAATAGTCTCTTATTCAGGCCAAACCAGACCATCCCAGACCCTGGTTTCCGTATGATACAAATAGTTTATAACTTGTATGCCACCTGATCACGTGAGCACCTACACTAACACGCACTCGCCCATACACTGAAGCGCCCTCAAAATGCCTTCTCAAGACTGTACACTCTAGGCATCGGATCTGGACCAAGCTCTCTAAAGCCAACTTATCTGACACCAACTCTGGAGCTAAAGACACATAAACCCACCAGGTCAACACAGATAGCGTGTCACCTCTTCATTTACATGAGCGATATTATTGGATTTTGATGATCCAAGGTGAAAAACATCTCTATTTCCCATCTATTATTGATATATTTTTAATTGTTTGTGTCGTCTGCTAACATTGTCAATATCAAAGTCCATCAATATTAATTACTTGATGATCAGGATCTTTTGTCGCCGTTCACAGTATTGGTAAAAATAAAAACATTATTGGTAAAAATTATACACTAAGACAGACACTAATGAATATTGGTTTCTTTATTGGGACAGACCACGGAAATGCAGGCTTTTCAATACCATAGCATTCCCTCTTTTCAACACCATAGCGTTGGGTCTTCGCTGCTCAACATCAAATTTACTGATCAAATTGCGGTATTTAACGTCTGCAAGAAGAGACTGTCCATCGGACCAGACGGTCATGACCTATAGCATGGACGTAGATGAAAGTTTAACGCGTTTAAAGAGGCATGCGATATGGAAGTTTTTGATATGTGCAGCGTTCCTTCAGCATGCTATGGACTAACTCAGACCTGGTCTGGAATCAAGAAAACTATCAGAGCGTATTTGATGATGATTTACTCTTCTGACCAAACATCTCTCTTGCTAAAAAACTGACCAATCAAAAGAGACCATGAAGGGGAGATTTCCTCATTCTTATCATAGATACATACAGAGTCATCGTTATCTACTGATAGTGCCTGAGACGGTCTGGTCTATCCTTGAATGATGAAGTTGATGGGTTACATGCATGATAATCTATGGGGTTTTAATCTCTTTCTCCATCCACGTTTTAAATATAGGGTTGTCCATGAAGAATGCGTTGTTGACATTTAATCAATTTATTTTTGTTAGTGTTTCGAGTCCAGAGACAAAATGAGGGTTTACCACAATGTCTAAGTTCCTAAATAGGCATGTTTCTAAAATAGAATGGCGTCATGTGACTGACGGACCAATCAAAAGACGAGAAAATGATGTCATGTGACAAAAAATAACGAATCAATCAAAAGACAGTAAAATTATTTGACCAATCGGATTGCAGTACTATAATTAATTGACCAATCAGAAGAGACCTCTCGCTATATAAGGCTCATAGCACGCAAATGAGTCATTACTTTTCTGACAGTCGAACAGTAAACATGTCTAGATGCAGATTCAGTCTCGGAAATGATCGCTATATCGAGGTCACAGAATGAAAAGGTGAACTGCATGTTGACCTGAGAGAATGGAAAGATGACAAACCGACGAAAAAAGGTATCATCTTAACTTTGATGTGATGGAAGAATTGGATGGATTACTTAGAATACGCTGAGCAGGCGAGAACAGAGAAACAAAACTATAAGAGTCATCTCAGAGGGAACGTTTATTGTACCGTTACCGAGGGCAGGGCATGTATGGATATAAGGCAGTATTGGAAGACACAGGAAGAGGTGGCACCTACGAAAAAGAGTTTATGCTTGAGACACCTAGAATACAGTTCCATCAAAGAACTCGTACCAGAAATTGGAAGGGCCTTACCCGAACTAGATGGGGTCGTACCCTGTTACATGCAAAGCGATCACATGAAACAGTTAGGGGCATTACAGTGTTTGGAGTGTGACCCAAATGACTATGTAAACTGGTAACTAAGAATAGGGTTTAAGTATCAAGCAGGCGTAAATATGTTCGCCATTACTTTTATGTCTATAGCTTTGTTAGATGAACTGTTGTTTTGGATGAGATGTCAACAGTGACGGCGCGAAGCCAGAGAAGCTGCTGAGCGATTAATTGTGGTACTTGAGGAGCTAAATTATACAGATAGTCAACAAGAATCTCGCCCGTTGGTATGAATAGAGTGTAAGAATAACTCAAGCGTGAAGGAGGAAAATCGATCATAAGAGATAGGCACCAGACTCGTTTACAATTACCAACAGCAGAAGTGGATTCTGTACATCTCGGATCCGGAATCCTGGTACCAGCACTCGCTGGATGTTATAGATAGCTACGCCAAACCTGACAGTCAGGCTCGTTATATCTTTGGTAGTTGACGGAATTAAAGAGAGTTAAAAGAAATGCGACAACAGGAAAAACCTGTAGTTAACCTTGTCAGCCTGGTAGCCCAAGCTTTAGAAATGGAAAAATTAGATCTTAAGCAAAAACGAGAGGATAGTATAAAGGGCCGAAAGCGAAAGACATCAACTATGGACTGGAATTCATTGAGATACTAAATGATAAACAGCAAACAATTGCAAGATATGCTACTGGGTAATCCCGTGTCCATATGCACCCCGGATCACCTTAAAATACAAAGAGGAAGATTCGTAATTTCCAATACGGACACCAGTCAAGGTCCTGGCAAACACTGGGTGACATTTTATTTCCCTAAGCACGGCCCTTACAAATTTTTTGACTCATTGGGACAGATGCCGGAAGACTACGCAGATGGATTTGAGAAGATCCTAAACATGAAATACATCAAAAACGCGGGGCAACTACAACAATCTACGTCAAACGTGTGCGGGCTCTACTGCGCCTACTACGTCGTGAATTGACAAGCTGGCAAAACCATGAAAGACATCTTAAAAGACGTTAATCGGAACTGGAAGAGAAATGATCGCTTCCTAGTGTCTAAAATGAGGCGTGGCCCGAAGACTCAACCGTCTAGTAAAAGGTGAGAAGGGTCCTTCTACGCGACTTTGTATGGTTAAGCATTGGATCTCATTATGAAAAAGATGACACCTATACAAAAGAACGCTACCGTCCTAAGCCCTGAAGAAGGGCATCATAATCATGTACGCTACCTTCCCAGAGATTCTCAACATCGATCATTCCATATCGATTTTCTCACTATGAATGCGCTGACTGACTCCTATATAAAAGAAGAACCCTTACTTCCTAAGCCCCGAAGAAGAAGGGCACCGTGCTCTAGGACGTGACGTTACCTTCTGGTGGTCTAGAGCGTTGACTCACCCTCGGAGGTGTAACCGAACGCAACTAACTATCTATGCCATAAACATGTATGCAAAATTTCACTTTTTACCTACTTATGGCTTTTTGGAAGCAGACTCTTTCGAAAATTAATCATTTATGTTGTCCCATTAACCAATCGAATTTAGCGATTCGGACAAAAGTCTTATTAAATGTCGAGAACTATTCAATGAATACTTCAGTAAAAATAAAATCAATTATCTCCAATCTAACAGCAGAATTTGCTAATTTACACTTTTCTCATTATAAATCTATAAATATTTAAGTTGCAATAACAACTAAAATAGCTGGTCAAACATATGGTATCTGAAAAAGAATTTTAACTATTTTGTTAAAAAGATTACCCTGTATGTCACTCTAGCAACTAATAATATCAAGCGATCCGTACAAAAAGTCATATGAAACATGGATAACTGCTCTATTATCATTTATGTAAAAAGATAATTGAGACACCAGAAATTGCCCATTACCACTTTTCCCATTATAGGGATCAAACACACTTTTTCATGCATAAACGTTCACCGGGTCCGAGAACATTTTACAATATCGATTTAAGCAAGGAGAGAGAGAGAGAGAGAGAGAGAGAATAAAAAAAGAGAGAGAGATTTAAGCAAGGAGAGAGAGAGAGACAGACAGACAGACAGAGAGACCGATTACTACCCTGGTAGATTTATCCAAACCGCCAAGCCGGCACGTTTTCTGCTGTAATCATGACCATTTAGCGACCGCTGTATATTTAGGATGTATCATTAAACCTGAATACAAAGACTGTTACTTCGGGGTTCGTCTTCAACTGATATCATGACTGGTTAGTTTTGTCAGAAAGAGAGATAGAGAGAGAGAGAGAGAGAGAGAGAGAGAGAGAGAGAGAGAGAGAGAGAGAGAGACAGATGGCAGTTACGTCGCTCGGAAAAAAAGAAAATAGAGGATTCAGAGAAAGGGCAGTTACGTTGCTAAGGAAAAAATAGATGACTCTCTCTCTCTCTCTCTCTCTTTCTCTCTCTCTCTCTCGCGCGCGTGCTCTCTCTCAAACTTAAGATAAAGGAACACAGCGGCTCATTAGGTAGAGCGTTGGAGATCTAAGGGTTGCAGCAACGAGCCTAATCGCCAATAGAGTCACTGTGTGGTGTCCTTGAGCAAAGCACTTTATCTACTGCTTAGTACTAAGTACTGGTTAATCCCAGAAAGACCCTTACCATTATGACTTTACAACGTGTTGGCTGTGTCGTAAACAATTAAACCAAACAATAAAAAGTCAAATAATGATAAATATGCACCAACAGGTCACAGAACTGCATATAGTGTTTTATAAAAAGCATCGCGTGTTAGTTCCAATGCAGTGGTGTTAACTGTTACATAAACTGATTTGTATATGTATACCGCTTATACCAGATAGCTCTTATAAAAGTAAGAAAGGTGGCAAAGATCAGGAATCGATACAATCAAGTACCACACCTGGCTCAGGATATCAATGGGAAAGTAACGAACTCACAATTAGACATCACAACCGAGAACCAAGAGGTCAGACCTTTCCCAGTAGGTGACCACAAGGCATCAATAAACAGACGGGCACGAAAGCATAACAAACAAAAGACATAAATAACATGAATGATCAACAAAAGAGGCCAATGTGCTAACGTCTGCTCTATATCAAATAAGCAAACGTCTGCAAAAATGCTCAGGCCATTTTGGAATATATGATAAATCATGTCCTATACTAGGAAGCTGCTAGCCCAATGTCCTGATTATTGATGCCCAATCATTTAGCAATGTCTAAAATACTTACAACGCAAGGGAGTTTTTCCAACTGATTAAAAGACATGTATGTTTCAAAATAGAAATTTAAAATAAATTCTGTTCAGTTTGATTGCTTCACGAAATTATAGAACCAGGCCAAACAATGATAAAAAATCGTGCTATCCTTAATTATTTTGTTATACACATTATAAATCACATTCTTTTTATCACCAAACTGGACACGCTATAAATATTATAATTAGGAAAGGTATAGCTGCTAAATGTGAGACAAAAGTTGTTACGAATTCAACAAGCTTCATTTTTTTCATGACAAGGTGGAAAACATTCTTTTAAATGTTTAACTCCTTGATTTGCTTGAAATGACCTACACACTTGAGAGTTGCAACGTAAGAGAGAAGGCAAAGATCAGGAGTCGATGCAATCAAGTACCACACCTGACACATGACATCATATGGGAAAGTGACAAAAACACAAGAAAATGTCATATACTAGAAAGCCAAGAGGCCGAACCTTACCCAATAGTTGACCACAAGACCACAATAAACAGCCAACACAGAAAGCAAAATCAAACAAAAAAAGATCCACAAAAGAAGCACCGTCTTTGAATGGTCGTAATAAAATTACTTGAGGGCTTAAACTAGTTTCACGTAGTTATAAACATAGGTATGGTAATCAACAGCTGACAATCTGTTCAAATATTTGATTGCTTAGGCAATGGGCGATGGGTCGAAAGAAGTTACTTCATTTTATCTGAATATAATAGTCATTGAGCTGTTGACAGTCAAACGATTTGCCTTGTACATGTTATTTCGTGCATAAAATAAGCAAAACATGTTATTTGCACATATATTAAATATATAATTTAACCTTAAATTGATTATGAAAAAAAACAGGTAATAAAATGCTGTTTACACTGTTTCGCTACACAGATAATCTCATTTTCATGTGCCTAAAATTATTTTTCCCTTTAAAACATATATGCTTTTGTTGAAAATGAATCTCAGTAATATATACTAAAGGACTTTGAAAACGCATCACCATATTTTTGCACTTTTCTTGCAACCGTATATGCGATCGAAAAGTTACTCACATGTTTAAATGTGCAACCCAGAACTGGTATGAATCAATCGGTAATTTGACTGCACTATCACGCGGCGCTGCTGATGACGTCACATGGGTACATACAGCATCCAGCACCTTTCTGTACAAATAAATGAAGCTTTTTGGTTATTTCTATGTTTAAACTGTGGCGTATATGATGCCATGTTATTAAAAAAAGTTTATAGACTTTTTCTAATTAAAAGTAATTGATAACTTCAAAATTTCGAAAATAAACGTCAGATTTGAACATCTATTTTTAGCTCCTTTTTAGAAACATCTCCATTAGTTACCTTTATGCACGCTTTAATTACTGATATTGATTACATACACTAACAAGCATGTGGGGAAGACGTTTTGATGTAAATCGTTGCAGGAGATCTGCTGTCATATGATCAAAAACGTCTTAAAAATTTACGTTTACGTCACTTGCACAATACAAAAGACACGTGATACAAGCGTAATTTATGAATAATCTGTCATTTGTGTATGCCCTTAGCCTCTCCCAACAAATTCGGACGTAAGAAATCGAAACTTTGAAGGGCCCAAGACGTTGAATTCTATTACTAGACTATAGTAATCAGGGCTGGTGGGGTATGTTGGTTATTTTAAAGGGGTGTAATTTGAGCATACCAAACAGTCAATTGATTTCTAATCTTTCAATGATGAGTGTGCAATCGTGAAAGAAGCAAGGGATGCACATTCGTTGAGTCAGGAATCAAAACTTACGCGTGTTAAATTGCAGCTGAATTTGTGTCTTCCAAAATCGACCACCCCTGTCTTAAACCGGATACTTTTTCAATAACTTAAAGTACAATTACAACCATGAAATTTCTAGGACACACTACAAGATAGTCATACTATGATATGCAATAATAATTATCTCGCTGACATTCTCAGGGTTTGTGAAATAAAGGATTTAATCTGGGTGATGCGTTTTCAAAGTCCTTTAGTATATTATTGTAAGGAACCTGGTTTTTCATAAAGCTAAAACTTGCAACGGAAGAGCAAATAACCGTTCGATCTGTTTATTGGCTCAATGTATATACACAACGGATAAGCGGGTACCAGACGGTTGGTTTTGGTTGGTTGAGTGATTTTGTATCACGTGACATTGAGTATAAAAGCGGAAGGCACTGTCTGAGCTTGGTCAGTTCGAAGAAGATTTCAACGAGAGAGCATCACTGAAAGCATTATTTGGTAGGTTTACTATTTCCTGAATAAGGAAATAGATTTGTTCCTGCATAAGGAACAAATACATACATACCAAATACGTTGTCCGCTGAGTTTGGAGAGACTACCGAAGCCGCCTGATACCTGTTTACCCGTTGCCTGGTTACCCTACACAAGCCTCTTTATGATTGATTTCATGGTGCGCCAACAGTTAATCGCGCATCATGCTGCGTTGCTAGTATTCGTATTGTAATATATATTGTGCTTTAGTTCATTTTACCAATCAGTTTTTGGGAGCAAGTAGCTCTGTCTAAATTGAGTATTAGCAATAATTATTGATATACCGCTCGGACACACAGAGGTTTGTTACAACTTGGTCGCAGCGTCGGGATAAGATTCTTGAATCAGTTTTGCTTTGCTAGGTGTGCATTGCATTTTGTATACTTGTGTTTTGTGGTTCAACCGTGTTCATTGTGTATTGTGATTAAATTGTGCCTGAAAGATGGCTAATTTAAGCGACACAGTGTTTAAGGAACCTTCTGCTAGAACGCCAGAAATTGACGTTGCCAGCAGCAAGTTAAATGCACCACCTACTTTGACTAGACAACGGTCAGTAGTGAGACAGCTTGATGACTCGTTTACTCAATTGGGAATAGGACAGCGACCCAGCGTTGGCTTGCATGAGAACGCTGAGGCTGAGAGAACTGACACAACGTTTTTCCTCATGTCAGAGCTACAGAAACTGTCAGATGAATTTAGGCATTACAGAATGAGCGAAGTGCATAGGAATGAGGAAATAACGAAATTGATCTCTAAATGTCGTACAAGAGATGAGCTCATACAGCAGAAAGATGCTGTGATAATGTCACTTGTTTCTTCATTGAAAGAGCAAATGTCTAGTGCGACATCGCCCAGAGTAGCATCTGGGGAAGACTCCAAAACGTACTTAAAGCCTGTAAGTATGGCTCAGTACCCTGGTACGTTGCAGCATGGCACTTCTACTGAGTACAGGCCAGAAATGGCCACATTCTCAAAGGAAGCGTCATTGGCAACAGGGAAGTATGTTGATACGGAGTTTGGCTTAAAACCTCACAGTCTGGGAACGGAAGTGTTAGATGTGAAATCACATAGTCAACAGACTGAGACACAGAAAATTAAGACTGTCACAGAGGTGGCCAATGGTTCATCAAAACAACCAGAACAGGCTCATGACACCACGCCAAATGCTCATACCACGTCAGCAGGCACTTCAGGTGGGAAGATGAAGCCAGCTACATTTGATGGATCTACATCATGGCTAGATTACAAGACACACTTCGATATGTGCGCAGAATTGAATGGCTGGAGTATAGTGCAAAAGGGACTATATTTAGCAGTCAGTTTGCGTGGACATGCACAGGGTGTGCTTGGGAATCTGCCAGCAGAAGACAGAAACAACTTTGAAAAACTGATCAAAGCCCTGTCTGAGAGATTTTCGCCAGAAAGTCAGACAGAATTGTATAGAGCTCAGTTAAAAGAAAGGCAATGGAAGCATGGTGAAAATATTCCTGAGTTTGGACAGAGAATTTTGAGACTCACCACTCTTGCATACCCTGGTGCTAACGCCAGCCTTATTGATACCTTGGCTATGGGGAATTTCATAGATTCCATTTCAGACTCAGACATGCGTCTGAAGATACAGCAGACCCGACCAAAAGTCTTCAATGAAGCTGTGAAGGTTGCTGTAGAGCTGGAAGCTTTTGATAAAGCTGAACGCCAGCGTCAAGGCAATAAGTATGTAAGAGGGACATCTTCCAACAGTACGCCTGACGATGTTTCTAGTGAAACAATTGTAATATTACAGAAACTAAGTAAATTTCTGGACCAGGCTGATGCCACAAACACGCCTAGTAGTTCAGATGTAAGAGGCCAATATAGTACTCAAAGAAAAATGAGATGCTACAAGTGCAAAAAGTTAGGACATATTCAGCGAAATTGTCCCTACAATAAAAATCAAAGCACTGAGAGTACTGAGAATAGGAAAGGGCAAGATGAAGGGTCCAAAATGAAACGTGTAGGTCGATTTTGTGACAAGCGTTCATCAAGAAAAAGAGCCAGAAAAAGCAAAAGAATTGCCTCAACAAGATGCGTTGAAGCTGGAATGTATTTGCCTGTACAGATAAATGGCATTCACACTGACATGCTTATAGATTCTGGGGCAACAGCTTCTTTAATTTCAGTGGAAGTTTTCAACCAGATGGCTAATCAACCAATTCTGAAACCTGTCAAAGGCGAAATGGTTGCTGTAAATGGCATGAATTTGAAGACACATGGAGTTTGTGACTTTGATGTCATCATTGGAGGATTTTGCTATTCTGTAAGAGCCATTGTTGCTGAACTTAACACCAGTGGAATTTTGGGGCTAGATTTCTTATCTGACTGTGAGTGTGCCATTGACATAAAGCAGAAATGCATAGTGTTGGATGGAAAGAGAATTAACTGTGAGATGAAAGGTAAAATAGGCTGTAATACTGTTCAAAAAGAAGTTCCAGTTAAGCCTGGACGTACAAATTTGTGTGAGTGTTGTCACAAGATGTTTAGCAGGTTGTCAGACTTACGCAGACACGTGCGACGAGTCCACAAGTGTGAGCCTAAGGCACCTTCTGAGCCAACTGCGACAGTGTCTGTTCTACCTGTTACCTCATCTGCAGAAGAGTTAGAAGCAGGTGCTCCTTTGGATGAGCTCGGCTCAGATCCAGATATTGAACTGGTAGCAGATGAAGTAACACCAAAAATATTGGTTACTACGGCTGATGACATTCCCACAGTTAGGAAGCGTACAAAGCCAGCCCCTGTTGTGAGTGGCAAAAAGCTTAAATTGCCACTGTTATCTCCTGCAGGGAAACCATTTGACTTTGGAGAAAAGGTTGTAGTGTCAGAGGATAAAAGTACGGCAAGCGTTCCGATTGTACGAAGTGAACCAGAGACTCTACCTGTAAATTCAAGTGAAACTAGGGATGTTAGTTGCTGCACACCAACTACTGTTACTGTGACAACGGCCACAGCAAGTTACAGTTCAAGAGACTTTGGAATACAGTGTAGCATGGACAGAAGCAGAGTGGAGCATCACAAAGTTGTTGAAACTGTAAAAGTATTCAAAGATGGTGATGCAGAAGTTACCACTAAGGAGGTCCATGAGACGCGATGGGTAGAATAAGCAGTTGTTTCATGATTTTTTAAAAAGTGGAGGTACACTTAAATACGAGATGATACATACGATGTTGACTCATATATGTTGTCCAGGAAGGACTTTATTAGTTTTTAAGGTGCAACAGTCGTATAAGGAGTTGTCATATAAAAAAAGTTTATTTGTCATGTTTTTGAAAAATAAGTGTTTATTTGACGTTGTTTTGTTTCATTGTTTAAATAAGTCGAGACGACTTGTCTTGGAGGCGTGGGTAGTGTAAGGAACCTGTTTTTTCATAAAGCTAAAACTTGCAACGGAAGAGCAAATAACCGTTCGATCTGTTTATTGGCTCAATGTATATACACAACGGATAAGCGGGTACCAGACGGTTGGTTTTGGTTGGTTGAGTGATTTTGTATCACGTGACTTTGAGTATAAAAGCGGAAGGCACTGTCTGAGCTTGGTCAGTTCGAAGAAGATTTCAACGAGAGAGCATCACTGAAAGCATTATTTGGTAGGTTTACTATTTCCTGAATAAGGAAATAGATTTGTTCCTGCATAAGGAACAAATACATACATACCAAATACGTTGTCCGCTGAGTTTGGAGAGACTACCGAAGCCGCCTGATACCTGTTTACCCGTTGCCTGGTTACCCTACACAAGCCTCTTTATGATTGATTTCATGGTGCGCCAACAGTTAATCGCGCATCATGCTGCGTTGCTAGTATTCGTATTGTAATATATATTGTGCTTTAGTTCATTTTACCAATCAGTTTTTGGGAGCAAGTAGCTCTGTCTAAATTGAGTATTAGCAATAATTATTGATATACCGCTCGGACACACAGAGGTTTGTTACATTATATTAAAAGACAAAATTAAAATGGCCACCTACACATTTTTTGCGCCTGAAAATTATGTCATTTCAAAATGACTGTTAGATCTTACACAGACGAAGTCAGAATAAAGGTACCTTCATTTCAAAAAGTTACACTTTTTACTGTGTATGAAATGTTCCTCAGATATGTTATCCATTTATATTTTTGATTTGTTTAAAGCTGTTAATAAGAGCTGTGATAAAAGATAAAAAAAGAATCAAAAGTTTTGTGACAATTGAACACTCCGTGTCTACTCTACGTTAACATGAAGGCAGCCACCATCAACAGCTAAATCAAAGAGTTTTAGCTTTTACCATGCAATTTGCATATCAACTTTGCATTGCTCGTTACGTTTTATTATCTGTGGCACGGCATTGAAAATTTCAGCGATTATTTATTATGAAAAGGCTTCACTGTTTAATTTAAAAAATCAAAAATATCTTTTGCATACGCCATTTAAATGACCTTTAAAATTTGAGGATAAAACCGGAATTGGACACCGGTCTTGAAAGAATAACTGTTAAACATTAGCTGATCAAGCTGTATTGTGTTTGGTCTAACATATTTACATAAAATTAAACGCATACAATGAAATTAGTATGTGCAGTTGATTATTTTCGAAAATATCAGAAAATGTGGAAAATGAGTTTATTTTTTTTAAATCATAAAAAATCGTTCATAAGCAAAAATTCAGAGGTTTGGTGTTTTTCAAGTCGGCTAGACGGGTTTGAAATCACCTGTATTACAATTCGAAAAAATGCACTCAAAACCCTTATACTTTCTTTTAAAAATTTGATTTTTGCATTTTTGAACCCAAAAATTGTTAAGTCCTAGAAAACTCTTTCAAAACACCACTTAACTTTAGTACATTCATATGTACATATTAGGGCAAAATTCATTTCAATAACATAAGAGGGTCTGGATGGGGGGATCTGGTATTCACTATTCATTAAAAATTTAGCCCATTATTCATCTCATTAAAATTTTGGGTTATTCATTAAAATAAGACCAAATATTCATTAAAAGTAAGAAAGATGGCAAAGAAATCTGATTATTCACTATTCATTAATTTTTTCTTCAATTCATTAAAAAGATGGAATATTCATTATTTTTTAGGCCCTCATTATTCACTATTCATTATTTTTTTTGGCTCATTACTCACTATTCATTATAAAAAAGGGCCATTATTCACTAATCATTATACCCCATCCAGACCCTCACATAAGCATTAAGTCAGGAAAATGAAATTCAAAAGTTTACATTACTGTTTACTCTGAGAGCACTTGTAGAACGTTGGTATCTTATTGTGAAACACTAGTAATACACATGTATACAGTGTACTCATTGTGGATTTGTGCAGCATTGTGGTTTATCGTCCCAGTCAACAGACATCTATGGTCAAGTCAAGACGGTAGACTAGAACAGCCCCCTGCTCTCTCTACCAAATATAACACAAATGGAAACAACTTATAATAAAATCAATCAAGTATGTACTAAAACGATACTCTTTAATAACTAATACAAAAAAACAATTACAAAAATATTCTCATACAAAACATGTAGCATTAAGCCAGGTAACTTCGGACATCAGATAAATTCGGACATACATTTGCAAATAGTTGAAATCCAGATGAGACGGCTCCTTATCAGGATTTTCACTGTTTGTTTATCTAATATATATTTTTAATCCAATAATTAAAGTATGAAACAAACAAGATCACTGTCCGAATTTACCTGATGTCCGAAGTTACCCGACTCTACCCTATATGGACCAGCTCACGAGATTTTGGTACTTATCGAATATGCTGCAGAAGCTTCCTTTTAACATCTAAGCTGATGTATCCAGCGGGGTTCCAAATTTTGGTCTGAATCTTTATCTACCTCCAAAATGTGTGTGCGAACAGCGAAGGCTCTGGTGAGTCTGCGCATTTGTGCAGGCTCGCCTGAACCTGCATTACTTGACAATGCGATAAGTGCCAATATATCGTGTGCTAGCTTATATTCTTTCAGATGTATCGATGAACTATCATCGCATAAGCGAATAAAATTCAAACGTGGCAAATATTATAGTTATAATTGTACCAAAGTGCGCGGATGCTCAACTATGCACAGTAGACTATTTCAATATAAAAATTATTATTTTTACATTAAAATGTTTAGCTCCTGATCAAAGCGACTCCTTGTGATCAAAAAGAAAAAAAAGACACACCTCTAATTAATATTGTAGCAGAAGCATTATATAATTTACAAAATGCAAAGTATTTTCTATTATTGGGCAACTTCGCGGAATATGTTTCTGCTTGCAACGGGATTATTGGCGTTATGTCTGCTATATTTCTTCAATCAGGTACGCTCTCTCTCTCTCTCTCTCTCTCTCTCTCTCTCTCTCTCTCTCTTGTCGGTACATATGTATAGTGAGACGCGTAAATCGGATAGACATGGGCAGGTGGTCTGGAAACCCGCCCCTCTGAAAAATCACTATATAGGGCTTCTTAGCAATACTGGTTCGGATCCCCTGAAAAAATCACAAAGCTACCCAGCCAACATTTATTGATGGGCCATCATCGGCACGTCAGTGAAACGCCATTTAAATGGCGTTTTGCTGCGGGTCAGTGATGGTCTGCTTACAGTGGCGTTTAAATCCTCCCTCCCCTCATCAACTTAAAAAACCGTTGTCAAAGTTAGACACCTCTGGCAAAAGTTCTGGATCCTTGAATGATCCCCGAGAACTGTGCCAGCAGGGAGTTCAAACACAATCATAAGTTTTGCTTTGCTAAAAAAACACAGACACAAAAGAAACATCCAAACTATGCAAGTATGTGGTTAGCAAATGTAGGCCACAAGTTGGCATGTGTACCAATCCAAGACTCAGATCAGTCTGTGCATCCGGAACCCTGGAGGGGACACTTCCTTTCCCCATGCGCGGATCCAGGAATTTTTGCCAGGGGGGTCCTGGGCTGACTGTCAGAAAACAGCTCTAACAATGTTTTTTTTTTTTTAGTCCTCAACTTATTTTACCGTTTTACAGATAGTGTCCAATGGTTATTTCAAAGAGAATTATAATTTTTCAAGGTTTTAGAGGCGTCCAACAATTTCCAGGGGGGTCCAACTTTTTCCAGGGGGGAGGGGGCGGTCCAAATGCTTATTTCTATAGAAACCCATATAACTTGTGGTTTTCAAGGGGGGTCCGGACCCCCATACCCCCCTCTCTGGATTCGCACATGTTTCCTGTGTTTTATAGAAAGAGAATGAGAAATCTAGAAGCGAAATCAAAGCAACACATATTTTAAATGACTTAATTCTTGTATAAAACCTATGCGTATAGCTGTTTGTGAACGAAAACCCATGTTCAAACCATGAGATTCGCTTGATGTTTGAACGACATTGAATATGATCATACTTCAAATGAGCCCCGAGTTGCCTGCATGGAAAGCGGTGCGACCAAGATTGATCATTTCACCTTTGCTTTTGTTCTCGGAAAAATTGCGCGCCGCTATGACGTTGTGAAGATGTTTTGACAGCTGTCGTCATTATGATTAGATATATCAGTTTATTGTTTTAGCGATGTTTTCAGGCGATTTTGGGTAAAAATCAGGTAAAATATGCATAATACAGTAAAACTGTGTAAAAGGGCGACTAAAAATAGACTATAGTGCTACCACGATATATTGACCATGTTTACATTTTCGTGTTATTGTTTGTCAATATTGACCCGAGACATATGAATATTCAATGACCTTTCGATCTGTCTTCGTGAATCTTCGTAAAAAGTGTGCTTTAGATTGTTGTAGAATTACTAATCTGAATCAAACTATTCACAATTCTATGATAGCCTAGTGGATAGTTGAGTGTTTTAGCACTAAAAGATGTGGGTTAGAGTCCAGTAGCATTTAAGTTTTTTTTTATCTTTTTTTTTTTCGATTTGCTAGTTTCTTCGTCTTAATTCTTGATTTTGTGCACAACTGGGTATATTTATTTGAATCTGGCATGCGTTTATGTGACAAATACAGCACCGTAAATAATTTCAATAAGCCTACATCTGATTTACTCTGTACGCTAGATATTTTTTGAGACTTTTGTTATCATCTGTTGACTTTTAATCATAATTAACTTTTTAAAAAAGTCTTACAGGAACACAATCAGAGTGTCAAATGGTCTGTTTCTAGATCAGAACCGACGTTCTGTTGGTTCTAAACTGGGTCCAAACTATTTGCAAATATTATCAGCTGACAAGCTAAGAAAATAATGAATACAAAAGCGGCTAAATACAAATGAAAATGTAAAGCTCATCACATATAAGAACAATATCAACTTAAAAAAGAAAGCAATTTGACAATTATACAAAAAAGATTCCTTCCAAGTTTCGATCCAGATATGCTTGCTCTGTAATAAGTCAACTAACCACTAGGCTATCAGACCATTTGCATTAACAAACTGACATTATCTTCATATTCTCTGTAAAAGCGTGACCAAGGTCGGAGTACTCCACGAAAACGCACGAATATCACGAAGATTTTGGCGAAAATTAATCAGTCTAAGGTCAATTTTGGCAGACTAATATCACAAAGATTTTGGCGAAAATTAATCAGTCTAAGGTTAATTTTGGCAGACTATATAGTCTGCCAAAATTGACCTTAGACTGATTAATTTTCGCCAAAATCTTCGTGATATTCATGCGTTTTCGTGGAGTACTCCGACCTTGGTCACGCTTTTACAGAGAATATGAAGATAATGTCGTTTCATGAATGCAAATGGTCTGGTAGCCTAGTGGTTAGGTGGCAACTTACAGATCAAGCCTACCTGGATCGGACTTTGTAAAAGCCTTTTTTTTTTAATTGTCAAATTGCATCTTTTTTTTTAAAAAAATTAATATTGTTCTTGCATTTTACGTCATCTCGTGGTGAGCTTTATATCTTTTATTTGTATTTAGTCGCTTTTATATTCATTATTTCTTTGTTTTCCTCACTCTTTTCTTGTCAGCGGCGACTTTTGTTGTCTGCTGATAACTTTTGCAAACAGTTGGTTCCCAGATCAGTACTGACAGAACTTGGGTCCTGATCTGGATACAGACCGTTTGACACTCTGATAGTGCTCCTGAAAGGTGCTTTTGAAAAAGTTTATTTTGAAAAAAGTTAGCAGATGACATTGAAAGTATTAAACTCACCCAGCGTGCAAAGAGTTATTTCATTCTGGCTTATTGAAGACGTGTGTATTTGTTGAATAAACGTATGCCAGATTCCAAAAAATATATCCATGTGTACATAAAATCAAGAATAAAGACGAACAAACAAGCAAATTAAAAGGAAGAAAAAAATAAAATCATACTGGACTCGAACCCACATCTTTTGAGCTGAAAGGGCAGCCTCTTATCCATTAGGCTATCGAGGAATTGTGGTTTTTTTCACGCATAAAAGTAATTGTGTCACAATCTAAAGCACACATTTTACGAAGATTCCCGAAGATTGGAAGAAAGGTCATTGAATATTCATATGTCTCAGGTCAATGTAGACAGACAATAGCAAACATTGAAATCAAAACATTGGAACTGTTTACCTGTAACGGATGGCTGCACACAATTAGGCTATAAGTGGGTATTTTGAATTTGACTTGTAATCATCATGGATAGCTCAGTAGGTAACGACTCGGAGAACAGAGCATCAATATGTACATTTTTAGTTTAGTAAGGGGAGGGGGGGGGGGGGGGTTCGAGTCCCCGTAAATGGCTGATTTTTTTTTCGCTCGTTATCTTTTATTCTTCACTTTGTAATAGTATATTTATTGTGTCTTTATCTATATTTTAATCATATTTGCACAATAATTCATCCACTTGTGCCAAGTATTCCTTAAATTGCTTATCAGCAAACAAGAACACGCAGGTGAGATTCCACAGAATATGGCATGTCATCAAGGTATGCACGGTTTGCTTTTACAAACGCGATCCTCGACAACCGAAGTAATTTGGTCACAATGAGCAGCAGACAGATCCAACCTGGCTTTGAGGCTCAAGATGACATAAATGGTTAATAACATACATGATAAATTGTGGCAAAATATTGGTGTTTCTTGTAAACCAAACACAATTTCACAAACATATAATATGGGTCCCGTCCCTAGAAAATCTGTCTTTGGGGTTAGCATTAAGGTCATGCTCTAACCAGCCAACTCAGCTACAGGGTAGCTAGAATAGCGAAATGTATTCCCCCTTTAAAAAGGATTTTAATGCGTGTAAGCACGTTTAACATGCTTGTATCAAAAAGATCGTGAGCAAAAAGGCGCGCACAAGTGAATTGTAATCACATTCAAAATAAACATGATATAAAAAAAAAAAAACTTGTATGGGGATCGACCTATCAACCTTTCGGATAACGCTTTAGTGGCCTATCCACTACACTAGGAAAACACACGAACAAACGTTTAGATATTTTACTCTTTATTTGCATCAAAATACCTGTATAATTCTATAAATAGTTATCTAAAAATATCTTTGTTATTGGTAAATATTTACAATAATACAGACTGTCAACAAAGACAGAATATCGCTGTAGCACTATAACAAAGAACTTTATGACAAATGGCAGCTTATGCCTTATGAAGGTCGAAAGTTTTTAAAAATGCTCACCTTACAGCATTCTGCAATACGCTTGACCTGCATTTAGCGAAAACCAATTTTTGAGAGGGGCAGTTTACGCTGGTTTTACTGTATGTCTTTTATACGACATAAAATAGAATGGAAAACTAAAGCAAGAAACCCAGAATGGAATTTAAAACAAAACACAGCAAAGAAATTGAAACAAGAAGTGAAAATAGAAAGCAATTTAAACAGATAAAGCGGTATTTGAAGCAATAAAACAGATTGGACGTTAAAACAAGATAGAATCTCGTTTTCACAACTAAGGCGTTTAACCCTGCATGTCCGCTGGGTGTATTCTTGATGGATGAGGTTTTGCTGAGCATCACTCCAGCCGGTCGTGGTCAGTTAGTGAAAATGCTCATAACCCTTGAACCACATTTTGTTTGATTTGATTTGATTCTTTACGTCCAATCAACAATCTTTCAGTTCAACAGGGACGGGTCTTCCTGGGTTGAACCAGTACTAAGCTAGGATAAATGTGTCTTGCTCAAGGACCACAACGCAGTGACGCCGGTGAGGCTCGAACCCACGGCCCTTCGGTCTCGAGTCAAGCAATCTACCACTGAGCCACTGCGCTCCCTCCTTGAACCACATACATGTAGTATATTTGGATCACATTTCGCATTATTATTTATTTTAACATTGTCAAGCTACGAGTATGCAAATCGGGGATGCCGCTCCCGCCTCCCTCACAACTAATTCTGGAACAACCCTGACCGATATAGATTGTTCAAGTGCATGTCTATATACTCGCCAAACCTCTTAACCGTGCCTATAGCATGTGTTTAAATTCAGTAGCCACATGTAAGTACTTTAATCGCTGTGTGAATCCGTCCGTCCTTGGTCATTAAGTGAAAATGCACATAACTCTCAAATGCATCATTCTGCAGGACATGACCAATTTGATGTCAACACATGCTGACTCCGGCCACTGATCTATCTATGTTCACTACGGGTCGTGCACATTACGGTCAATTGATTAAATACCAATTCTCTCCTACCAAACGAAATTAATATTATTTATCGGATAAGAGTATGTTATTCATTGCCCATTTATTATTCATTGCTATGGACAAGATACAATGATACAGCTATCATCATTTACTGGAAAACTATTGCATATGCACATTTAATAATAACCTTACGTAGCTGCTATAATCTCATTCCATATACCCTGGCTCACTGAATGATTAACACGATATAAAAGACCTAAGTATGTGGGCACTACCAAGTTTGTTCAAATGACGATCCGATGTTGATCTTGCTCTACTGTTTAGCAAGGTCAAGTTTAATTTCGGATATACTTATAACATTAATTTTAGCGCACCTTAACTAAATGCTCAAATCGGTCTTCGTCCGACGCCCAGCGTGCGTTGTGCGTCATGCGTCAGCTTTTTCTTTACACGATACCACTGCATAAACCATTTGGCCCAAAAAATAGTTTCACACAAATGTCTCTACTAAGACCCTCTACAAAAAATTCCTAATGGTTCTGCTCCACCGAACAAGATGGCCGCCAGAGCTGTAGGTAAAGCATATATTTAAATGGCATCTGCTCCAGATTCAAAATAATTTCACAGAAATGTTCCTCATTATGCCCTCAACCAAAATTGCCTAAACGGTTCCGCTCCGCCTAACAAGGTGGTCGCCAGAGCTGCAGATTTTTAAACGTCATCTCCTGGACCACTGGTCCAAATTCAAAATAATTTGACAAAAATGTCCCTCAAAATGGTTTTAGGTTGACCGTGTCCTAGTTTATGCCATGCCAAATTTTATTCCTTGAGCATTTTACTATAACGGTTGAAGCCAAAGTCTTTATATGTGTTAGCTACGCTAGGCATAAAGAACCAAAGGCCAAGGTTGAGCTTTGGCATTTCAGTCAAGGCTGCCATCAATATATTCATACATGTATTTCTCAGAAATCACAATGCCATAAGAAGTCTAATTTCATTTCAAGCATCTACTGGACGAACCTTTACATGACTATATGGTCACGGTCGTCACGGTCACATGACCAAAGTGGCTGTAATGCACATGCTAAAGACATATGCGGCTTTCATATAAGGTTTTCATATAGCATTACATACAGTTTTAGAATGAAAATATTCTTAAATTATTTGACGTGCTTTTCAGGGTTATCATATTAAACAGTCTATAACGCTTAAAGTTTTTTTTTTTAATAAAAAGCTGCTTGCAGTTATAAAACAGCCCATTAATTGTCTTTTTGAACATATATTAAAATATGAATGCTAAATGAGGAGCTAATTAAATGAGACTATCAAAAACATGCCAATGGTTTTACAGGGGGGATGGTAGTTTCAATGTAACATAAAGGACACTGCAATGGGCACATAAATATTTGGAGTAAATAAAATGTTATTGTATATTACATGAATGTTTGGCCAATTTGATTATTACAGTACTGCCTTACCAACCTGATTTAAATTGTTTGTGTTTTAAAAATTGAGGGGTAAAGTAGTTAACATGCTGAAACAGAACAAACGCCACAACCGTCAGAGAGCTTTCATGTTTCAAAAAACTTAGCTAGAAACATAAATTAATGCTAACATTTGATTTTAACCGCAAGGCAAACACAATCATTCCAGAATCATATATTCCTGTACACATTATGTTTTTTCTTGCATACTGACATCTAATCGACGTGAATTTGACGTAAAATTGAAGTCCACGTTGAATCAATTTTCATTTTGGTCCTCCTATGGGCGGTTTTAACCACTTCAACGCAATAAACAACATTAAAATGCACTACCAGATAGGAAGTGTTAGATTCATGTGAAAATACGATACATCATTTTGTGACGTCCTTGTGACGTAAATACTGCATGAAAAAAATGGAAACATCATTTTCCTTAAATTGAATATATTTCTCTTATTGAAAATCGATAGCAATCACTTTTACCCAAAAATGCACACAGGAACCCAAATTTCGACACAGCGGCCTACACTAGTGTAGGCCGCTGTGTAATCCCGTGTGCATTTTTGGTAAAAAGGTCAAACATACATTTTCTTGTAGAAATGTATCCTGTTTAAGAAAAAAGATGTTTCCAATTTTTTATGCTGTTTTAACAACATGGTGACGTCACAAAGTGATGTACCCAGTTTTAGCTTATTTAGGGCTTAAAAATTGAATACTATGAAATCCAACTGACATAAACATGCTCTGTTTGATCAGTTGTGCTAATATTACTGGCGACATAATATATTAGAACATAAAATCTGACTCAGAATTTTAAAGAGATTACATTAACTTCAAAATGATGTCAGTACAAGAAAAAAATGACGGCAGTATCAAAATTAAAAGTATGTTATAGTGAAAACTCAAATGATATTTGATCACAATATGCTAATAGACCCTCCTCTCCCACTGCTACGATATTGTAAACAAAGACCTTCCGAAAACATTATATAAGATGCAAAATGACACATATTAGCTCTCTGACCTGCAACAGCCATGTAAACTGCGTTACCATATTGTAATTTTAAATCATATTATGCAAAGACCAAGTAATACCTATTCTCATTTATCGACATGCAGATTGTTTTAAAAGCATTTATCTAAACGCAGCAAATAGCTAGTATGTAATTAAACAATATACCACTATGGTATTACAGTTATATATGTTACTTACTTCAAATGTATTACAAATTAATGCAGTACTATCATTAGACAATGGGCTGCCAAAAAACCTCAAATGGGGAGTTTGTACACTATAATTGTCTAAAACCAGAATATATAAGCCACAGAATAATGCATCAACTCTATAGCGGTTACAGCGTTACCTTGCAAAAGCAAAATTTACTTCGTTACCCTAAAATATTAGGAAATCCTATCCAAATGTTCCTTACTCTACGTGACAATATAATCTTTTAATTGTATTCAAATGACTAGCAATATGATTGTATAAGATAAAAGGACCTGTTATTACTGTTATGTACTTTACTTTCTTTTAAATACATTATGTTTAAGCAAAACAGCATTTTTATGAGTTTTTACAGCCAGTGATTTATTTACTGCAATTTAAATGCCATTAATTGTCATTAACTGAAAATACCAACAGAGCATTTATGATTATGGGAAGAAAGTTGAGCCTCAATCACATAAAACGTCATTTCAAGTCGAAGTATTTTATCAAAAATATAAACCGCATTTTAGAAGCTGCTTGTTTATATGATCTATTAATGTTTTAATGCTTAAATGATACCTTTTATCTCACTGACACGTGTGTATTTTCTTCTGTTTATACATGAAATAATAAAAAAGAAGCTTTTCACAACTGACTACACTTCATTTTAGATGACAAAATAATATTAAGCATGAAGTAGCTTTAAGTTAGTAAGATCTTCCACACATTGTTTCAGACAGCTTTTGATTAAACAACTATATTGGTACCACTCAAAGACAAAAACTTACTTAAAATTCGTTAACATTTGAAGTTATTTCAAACGTAGGTCAAAATAGGTGCCTTTATCCTTGTCTTTTGAAAAAAAATACACTGAAGCGATTTTGCCGACTTTTACCCCACATATGACACACCAAGCCTATACATATTATATGGTTATAATCGCTTTGTATCTGAAGGATGTCTAGTTTGGCGAGGTAAGAATACCATCTATTGTTAATAATATGCAAAACAAGAGAATTTTCAGGAGAATGTTTCACTTATCTATTTTGTCCCGTGAAGCATTGGCACAGAACAGCATTTGTTCTAATGGTTCATTATAGTCATACACATTTTAAAAGAAATAGGTCTATCACCAAGAAAAGCTCCATGTCATTGTTAGTAAAACATGTATATTGTAGATATAGCTAAATTAATGGACCCAAATAAATCACTCATTAATTTGTTTTGCATTATTTTATCAATAAGATTTAGTTTCGCAAATGAATTTTGTTTCTGATAATATCATATTGATATTTAGCCAATCAAGTGTGAATACTATAATTGATACACTAATTACATCCAATTATTATTTGCACATTTCAAATCAAACAAAATAGAATAGCTGTAGTAAGAAAAAGAATAAATTAAAGGAACAAGCCCATTTGATTTTGGTACTTTTCAAGTGGTTCTATCATTGGCGACAGTGCTGGTAGAGTGCTCTCTGCATGTTGATATTTGCTAGAATAGGTGACATTTGCGTGCTTCTTTTGAATTTACATCCTGGCGAGATTACAACTTATTCTACTAAATATTTAATACACATATAACTAAAAATCGTCACCTGGCCAAAATTGGCTGGATATAATTTTAGCTGATAAAGTTTCTTTCAATTTAAATTTGTATTGAAGTAAAATTGACCTGTTTTCTTGGATATGATCATATCTAATGTGACCATGGCTATAGAGTAAAACTTATCACTATTAACGATGTTCCCATTATTGCTTGAGCAATTGATCAGAAGTACTAAGTTGATGTGATTGACAGTTTCGTTAATTGAACAACAAAAGCTATGCTGAATATAAACTTGGAGGCGTAAGAATTGTTGCACTTTACATTAGTTCTCATGAACACGTTCAATAAAACCGATTCTGTTGTTTTCTTATATAGTAGGTTCACTCTATTTGTGAAGGATCTGTTTTTTTCCAAATTAGTTAGAGGTCGCAATAGCTTACGTTGTTTCTGTGTGGAGTTGGTAAAACATCTCTCCGTGTATCATTATAGTGTTGATATTTTTTTCATATTCTGGTCCTTTAGGAATAATGGGTTCTGATGGAGAGCAGAATACCACTTAAGCAGGTGCTAGGGGTGAGAATTGTTGCACTTTCCATTAGTTCTCATGAAAACACTCAATAAAACCTGTCTGCTGTTTTCTTGTATTGTAGGTTCTCTCTTTTTCTGAAGGATCCGTTTTTCCAGATTATTTTAATTAACTTTAAAGCTTAAGTATTGCCTCACTACCTGTATACGCAACTAGATGCCAGGATACAAATTTGGTGATAATCTCTTTGAACATCAACTGATTACAGCCAGTTATAATGCATAAGATCTGACTATATCCCTCAAAACATTAAGTAATAGGAATGTTTATTTTTTATGGTAAATGAACCTAAATATACATGGATACGTGGAATCTAGCCTGTATCATGTAAAGTAACCGAATATCTTTAACCATAATTCGAACAACTGTAAACTGTTTAAAAAAGTGATTTCTATAACAAAACAATCAGTATTTTATCAATGCGATCTTTAACAACAACAGAATCTAGGATGAAGGTTTGGTATCAGTAAAATGTATTTAAGCCACCCAGTGGCTTAGACAGCTGTCTGTACTAAGATGGTGGGTCTTTTGTTGTTGATTCATTGTTTAATTGTTGCTCCCATTGTTTGTGGGAGTTTTGTGTTAGCTCCTTGTTCTGACAATCACTACTTTATGTCATTCTGGTGTTGCAATCACCTTGGATGAGAAGAGAGAGCTGGTTGCTCTACATTAATTGTGTTTAAAATACCCTATGACGTATACTTTAAGGAATTAAGCAATGTATATACAGTCTTGAAAGTTGTAAATGTTACATACTGCCACAGAAATAACAAAATGATAGTTTACACAAGAAACGATGTTGAGTACAGCCTTTCACCTTTGGATTCCAATATAATGCTCATATATGGTGTATAAAGGTGTTCATATAGTATTGCTAAATTTAAGAATGAAAATAGTCTTGCCTTAATTAACGTTCTGGGTTATCATATTCAACAGTTTAGAACTCTTTAAGTGTTTGTGATAAAACAAGTCGCTTGCAATTTTTAACTGGCCCATTACTTGTCTTTTAGGACAGGTATCTAAACATGAATGTTAAATGAGAAGTTTATTAAATAAAACTATTTAAAACAGTTCAAGGGATTTACAGGGATTTACAAGGATTAGTTTAAATGTAACATAGATGATACTACAATGGGCCCTTACAACTTTTATAAACATAAATATCTGTATGGAATGAAATGTTACTGTATATTACATTACAATTTTTGGCCAATTTGAATTTTCAGGTACTACCTAAACAACCTTATTAACATTATTTTTGTTTTAAAAAATGAGAGATGACGTAGTTAACATGCTGTAACAGCCAAACGCCCCAACCGTCAGAGAGCTTACATGTTTCAAAAAGCTTAGCCAGAAACAAAAATTCATGCTATTATTTTATTTTAATTGCAAGGCTCACACACATTTCCAGAATTATATTTCTGTACACAATATGATTTTCCTGCATACTGACATCAAATCGGCGTCAATTTGACGTAAAATTTAAGTTCATGTGGAATCATTTTTTTTTTATTTTGGTCCTCCTATACCCTTTTTGAACCACTTCAACACAATACAAAACACTAAAATGCGACGAATTTGGGTGTGTACAGTACTTGCAGGTAAAAGCTGTTTGCTTCATGTGAAAAGACGGTGCGTTCTTTTGTGACGTTGCTGTGAGGTTAATAATGCAAGAAAAAAATGGAAACACCTTTTTCCTTATATGGAATATAAATTCTATTTGAAAATCGATAGGAATCACTTTTACCGCGAAATGCACACGGGAGCCCAAATTTCGACACAGCGGCGTACACAATAGGACAGGATATCATGTCTTGAACGTATGTACCCAGTAAAAATTATGAAAATGTGCCAAGTTGTTATTCGACAGTGTGAAAGCTATACATAACCTAAACCGGAAGCAGAGGAAAATTGTGAGCCATTTCGTGACTTTTGGCACCAGATTCTGAAAGTGTATGCTCCAAAGGGAAAGTTTTGAACAAATTACAACTATCGCGGCCTTATTGTAAAAGTTTTGCTGACTCTTGGCCTCCATGCAGTTTTCATTGAATTTTGTAAAATTTATGGGTAATTTTTGTAAGGTGTTTGCAGCCTATAAACAAGTCAGAGATTCCACGGCTTTTCTTTATCAAATCATTTGTATTCTGCCTCTGTTGTCTACTACAATAAATTTTTGCCATCTCTCAAAAGTTTCCGTTCTTACCGTTTCTAAACCCTAAGTAGTGTTATCAAATGGAATATGCTTAACTTTATGGCAATAGTATATATTGCACTGATAAAAATGCGGTTTGGATTGTCCTAGGCAGGGATAAAGCTTTAATGAGCTAAGCTTGTCGTTAAGTTAAAGGGCACAAACTCATTCACATGCTGCGATATAGCGCCTGAAATCTGTATGGCAAGTTTGAAATGCATTGAGAGAACCAACAGGTGTTCGCAAATTGGCAAAATGTCAAAAACTACATCAGATAATGACAAACTAATTCTTGAGCACTTTGTTGTCATCTCATATGATCAATCAAGTGCAGTGGAAATGGTTAATGAGGCAAGTTCAGACAATTGCACACAGACAGAAGCCGTATGAAATTATACTACTACTTACTGCATCATCGCCGTTGGAACATGCAACAAGGACGGTGTACCAAGAAGGCTAGATGTAGGTTTAGTCCCTTAATTGTGAACCAGCACTTTCAAGCCTAAAACGATGGGACTGGAATATGAATGCATATATTTGGCCACAGTTGCTGCCTGTTGCCAAGAGATTGCAACATGTTCTGCTCTGCAAACTGTAAAAGTATTAAGTCCAGCCTAGCATGTTCTGCACTCTACAGTTGTGCTTGTCTAATTTTAATACTATGAACTAACTGTATCAGTTTACAAAAAAAAATGCTTAAATTGATCTCAAAATACATAAAATATCAAAATTTGACATTTTGTCTTTATAAGTGTGTTCTATTTTGTCATGGCAACTAGACATATGATTAGAGAAGGCTTTTTAAGTTAGAAGTATGTAATACATGAGATGCACTTTAGTTTTGATACAATAGACTAACTGAACCAGTTTACAAGAGACTGCTAAAATTGATCTAAAAATACCTAAAAAAAGAAAAACAATAGGCTTGTTGTCATTATCAGTGTGTTATTTGTTGCCATGGCAACTAGGCATACAATTTGACAAAGCTTTCTATGTTTGAATAATGTACTTCATAGGCATGTGATGCACTTCAAATATGATGCTACTGACTTATTGAACTAAATGAACCAGTTTAAAAAAATGCTAAAAATTATATGAGCCGTGAAATGAGATTTTCAACAATCTGGTAGGTGCGACCAGAAAAGTCTCAGATCAGCCTGCGCTTTATATGCGCAGTCTGATCAGAACCTTTGCTAGTTGCTTGAATATTCTAGGAGTATTAAGCTACTGACCAAACATCATTTGGAGTTTTTAAGCTTAAAAGGAGGCTCCATAGGCTCATCAGAGTCTACACTTGTCAAAATGCCACATTGTTGGAAATCACATGCCATGGCTCATATCAAAGTGCTTGAAAATATCAAATAAGGCCTTTTATCTTTGATAGTGTACAATTTGTTGCCATGGCAACAAAGCATGTGCTTTGCAAAACGGTTATGTTTTAATCATGTAAAACAAGAGTTGTTAAACATGTATGATGTTTTGAACTAACTCTACCAGTTTACAAAAATTGGCAAATTGATCTCAAAATACCTAAAATAGCAAAATTATCCTATATGTCTTCGATAGTGTAATACTTGTTGCCATGACAACTAGTCATTTGATTTTGCAAAGCCTTTTATTTTTTAATCATGTAATGAAAAGTTGCACTCTGAACTTACTAACCAAGTCACAAACATTGCAAGAAATTGATCTCAAAAAATAGCTAAATTAGCCAAATTTTGCTAAATATCTTCGATAGTGTGTTATTTGTTGCCATGGCAACTCTGCGTATGATTTTGTAAAGCGTTTCTTTTTTGAATCATAAAATACAAGAGTAAGACTATAAGTATGATGCTATGGACTCTCTTTACTAGTTTACAAAAAGTGCTAAAAATTGATTTTAAAACAGCTAAAAAAGCTAAATTAACCTATATGTCTTCAATAGTGTATGTGTTGCCATGGCAACTAGTCATGAAATTTTGCACAGATTTTTATTTTTAGATCAGGTAATACAAGAGTTGTACTCTAAGTATGATGCTATGAACTGACTGTAACAAGTAAGGATAAAATGCTAAAAACTGATCTCAGAATAGCCAAATTAGCAAAATTTGGCTAATTTTCTTTGATAGTGTGTTATTTGTTGCCATGGCAACTCCACATATGATTTTGCAAATGTTTTTATTTTTTATTCATGCAAAACAAGATTCAAACTAAAAGTATGATGCTATAGACTAACTCTACCTATTTACAAAAATTGTAAAAAATTGATTTAAAAAAAGCTAAAAAAGCGAAATTATGCTTTATGTCTTAAATAGTGTACTATTTGTTGCCATGGCAACAAGTCATGTGATTTTGAAAAAAAAAATATTTTTGAATCAGGTAATACAAGAATTGCACTCTAAGTATGATGCTATGAACCAACCATAACTAGGTACAAAAATTGCTAAAAATTGATCTCAATATTGCCAAATTAGCAAAATTTGGCTATATTTCTGTGATAGTATGTTATTTGTTGCCATAGCAACTAGGCATATGATTTTGCAAAGTATTCTATTTTTGAATCATGCAGAACAAGAGTTAAATTGTAAGTATGATGCCATTGACTAACAGTACCAGTTTACAAAACTGCTAAAAATTGATTTTAAAATAGCTGAAATAGCTAAATTAGGCCATATGTCTTTGATAGTGTATTATTTGTTGCCACTTGCACTTTAAGTATATTGCTGTTAACTAACTGTAACAAGGTTCAAAAATTGCTAAAAATGATCTTAAAATTGCCAAATAAGCAAAATTTGGCTTAATTTTTTCGATAGTGTGTTATTTGTTGCCATGGCAACTAGGCATTTGATTTTGCAAGTGTTTTATTTTTTAATCATGCAATACAAGAGTTAAACTATAAATATGATGTTATGAATTAACTGTACCAAGTTACAAAAAATGCTAAAAATTGATCTCAAAATGGCTAAAAAAGCAAAATAAGGCAAAATGTCGTTGGTAGTGTGTTATTTTTAGCCATGGCAACTAGGCATTTGATTTTGTAAAGCATTTTATTTTTGAATAACACCAAACAAGAGTTGCTCTTTATGTATAATGATAAGACATATCTATATCAGTCTACACAAGTTTCCATAAATTGGCCCCAAAACACCTAAAATGCAATTTTTGAATCTTGCTCTTCAGTGGTATACTGTTTGTTGCCATGGCAACGGCATAGGCAATTATTAAAATTGATGCCTTGGCTTAAAATGTTAAAGTGGTGTTGTTTGTTTGTATTATTTATGTTTTTTTCTTTATGATGGAAGGCAATTGTGTGTAATATTTGACTGAATTTGGGCAATTTCAGTTGATTCATTGTACCATTTTGGCTTAAATATTAGTTTTCGTTGCCATGGTTACCAAAATGATGATAATACAAAATAAAAATATTTTTCTTATTCTTCCATCATAACCTTCATGTGATATCAAAATCAACTAAATTTGTTGACCATCATGTGGATTCACCTGTATGATTTTTATCTGAACTGGCACTTAAATAACTCGAAACAGGTTGCAGATAGGGAAATCAATCTGGTAACTTAAGGATTTTGTATAATGCGTGATTAAAAAATAATTCAGCAAGACTGAATATGAATTGTTTAGCAGGTTCTTTTAATTTTTATGACACGTGTGACAATCGAAGTTTATTATTAGACTGTGTCAGCTGCAGGTGCCAAAAGAGCAGAAGGAATAGTCATTGTCTTGTTGTGGTTCCTATTTATTTCAATAAAAATATCTGACAACGAGCAAGATTCACCGATTTCTCATAAGCAAGGAAACCTGACTTTCGAAAAGATAATCAAGTGATATAAAAAGGTGGATACAAGTGATTGTGGTATTTCCTGATCATACTGACTTACCTTTTACTGCAAAATGCGGCAAAATGCAATGCCCAAAAAAATATCATTCTATTTGATGGTTCTGATTACAGTCACAAAGACGACATTGCAATTTTGAAAAAGTTTGTACCAAAGTTTTGTTTGCAACTTCTTTAGTACTATTAGGTGCAACAGAGAAGAAACCAGGTGTCTTAGTTGCTTTGGAGGAGATTTCAGGGTTCATCTCCTTTCAATGTTTTGAAGTCCATAATAACTTGTTGCTTTCTATTTACCAATATATACCTTATTAAGCTTTAGTAAAGATGCGGTTGGTATCTCCATGGTCTTTCTTTACACATATAAGACCCAAAAGAGCAACAAACACACTGTCTTAGCGTATTTTTCACGATGATTCCCGAAGATTGGGTGAAAGGTCATTTAATATTCATATGTCTAAGGTCAATGTTGTCAGGCTATAGAAATTGAAGTACTTCACACAGCAGAAAATAAAAACACGAGGATTTGTGGACGATCGAGTTCTAGAATCGATTGCAATCGAGGTCACTGATAATAGTAAGCTGAGTTGGGCGTGGCTTATTTTGCGCCTTTTTCGTATATAGCTAAGTTTCATTCCCTTGATCAAGAAATAGAACAACCGTGTAAATAACATAGATAGCATGTGACAGTCTGCTTGTCTGCTTTTAAATCCAATCAAGGTTTATTCATGTAGCTATGGTTTCATCTTTAGTCGCACAGCGGTGGGTCAGGCTTCAGACTCATTGATGGCCCTAACAAAGCTTTCATCCGTTTGGGTGTGCCTAATGCTTTTCTTTGGCTTGACCCACCCGTGGGTCAAGTGTCACAGTATGCTATTTTGATTATATTGTTTCTCTGTGATGGTACATGTCACTAGTTAGAAGAACATTGTACAATATCGATTTAAGCAAGGAGAGAGAGAGAGAGAGAGAGAGAGCAATTACTACCCTGGTAGGTTTATCCAAACCTCCAAGCCGGCACGTTTTCTGCTGTAATCATGACCATTTAGCGACCGCTGTATATTCGGGATGTATCATTAAACCTGAATGACAGAGACTGTTACTTCGGGGCTCGTCTTCCGCTGATATCATGACTGGTTAGTTTTGTCAGAGAGAGAGAGAGATGGCAGTTACGTCGCTCAGAAAAAAAGAAAATAGAAGATTGAGAGAAAGGGCAGTAACGTTGCTCAGGAAATAATAGATGACTCTCTCTTTCTCTCTCGCGCACGCGCACGCACGCTCTCTCTCTCTCTCTCTCTCTCAACTAATGATTAAGGAACACAGTGACTCATTAGTTTAAGCGTTGGGGATCGAAGGGTTGCAGCAACGAGCCTAATCGCCAATAGAGTCACTGTGTGGTGTTCTTGAGCAAAGCACTTTATCCGCTGCTTAGCACTAAGTACTCGTTAATCCAAGGAAGACCCTTACCTATTTAAACCAAACAATAAAAAGTCAAATAATGATAAATATGGTGCTTACTGTTACATAAACTAATTCGTATACGTATACCGCTTATACCAGATAACTCTAATAAAAGTAAGAAAGATGGCAAAGATCAAGAATCGATACAATCAAGTACCACACCTGGCTCAGGATATCAATGGGAAAATAACAAACTCACAATTAGACATTACAAACGAGAGCCAAGAGGTCAGACCTTTCCAAGTAGGTGACCACAAGGCATCAATAAACAGACGGGCACGAAAGCATAACAAACAAAAGACAGAAATAACATGAATGATCAACAAAAGAAGCCAATAGCCAATAAGCAAACATCTGCTCTTTACCAAATAAGCAAAAGTCTGCAAAAATGTTCAGGCCATTTTGGAATATATGATAAATCATGTCCTATACTAGGAAGCTGCTAGCCCAATGCCCTGATTATTGATACCCAATCATTTAGAAATGTCTAAAATACTTACAACGCAAGGGAGTTTTTCCAACTGATTAAAAGACATCTATGTTTCAAAATTGAAATTTAAAATAAATTCTGTTCTGTTCGAATGCGTCACGAAATTATAGAACCAGGCCAAAATGATAAAAATCGTGCTATCCTTAATTATTTTGTTATACACATTATAAATCACATTCTTTTATTACCAAACCGGACACGCTATAAATACTATAATTAGGAAAGGTATAGCTGCTAAATGTGAGACAAAAGTTGTTTTGAACTCCACAAGCTTCATTTTTTTCATGACAAGGTGGAAAACATTCTTTTGAATAATTAGCTCCCTGATTTGCTTGAAATGACCTACACATTTTAGAGTTGCAACGTAAGAGAGAAGGCAAAGATCAGGAGTCGATACAATCAAGTACCATACCTAACACATGACTTTATATGGGAAAATGACAAAAGCACAAGAAAATGTCACATACAAGAGAGCCAAGAGGCCAACCCTTACCCAACAGTTTACCACAAGACTACAATAAACAGACATCACAGAAAGCAAAATCAAACACAAAAAAGATCCACAAAAGAAGCACCGTCTTTGAATGGTCGTAATACAATTACTGGAGGGCTTAAACTAGTTTCACGTAGGTACAAACATAGGTATGGTAATCAATAGCTGATAAGATCTATTCAAATATTTGATTGCTTACACAATGGGTGATGGGTCTAAAGAAGCTACTTTATTCATCTGAATATAATAGTCATTGAGCTGTTGACAGTCAAGCGAATTGCCTTGTAGATGTTATTTCATGCATACAAAGAAGAAAAACATGTTATTTGCACATATATTAAATATATAATTTAACCTTAAATTGATTATGAAAAAGAAACAGGTAATTAAATGCTGTTTACACTGTTTCAAAACACAGGTAATGGGATTTTGATGTGCCTAGAATTATTTTTCCCTTTAAAGCATATATGCTTTTGTTGAAAATGAATCTCAGTAGTATATTATTATTAAAAAGACAAAATTTAAAATGGTCACTTGCATATTTTTAGCGCCTGAAAATTATGCCATTTCAAAATGACTGTTAGATCTTGCACAGACAAAGTCAGAGAAAAGATACCTTCGTTCCAAAACAAAAAGTTACACGTTTTACTGTGTATGAAATATTCCTCAGATATGTTATCCATTTAAATTTCGATTTGTTTGAAGCTGTTAATAAGAGCTGTGATAAAAGATAAAAAAAAGAATCAAAAGTTTTGTGACAAATGAACTCTCCGTTTCTCTTCTACGTTAACATGAAGGCAGCCACCATCAGCAGCTTAATCAAAGAGTTTCAGCGTTAACCATGCAATTTGCATATTAACTTTGTATTGCTCGTTACGCTTTATTTTCTGTGGCACAGCATTGAAATTTTCAGCGATTATTTATTATGTAAAGGCTTCACTGCTTAATTTTAAAAAATCAAAAATATTAGGCATATGCCTTTTAAATGACCTTTAAAATTTGAGGATTAAACCGGAATTGGACACCAGTCTTGAAAGAATAACTGTAAAACATGAGCTTATCAAGCTGTATTGTGTTTGGTCTAACATGTTTACATAAATAAAACGCAAACAATGTAATTAGTATGCGCAGTTGATTATTTTCAAAAATATTGGAAAATGTGGAAAATGAGCTTTTTATTTAAACAAAATCATAAAAATCGTCCATAAACAAAAATTCTGGGGTTTGGTGTTTTCAAGTCGGCTAGACTGGTGTGAAATCACCTGTATTTCAATTAAAAAAATGCACTCAAAATCCTTACTTTCTTTAAAAATTTGATTTTGCATTTTTGAACCCAAAAATTATTAGGTCAAAGAAAACTCTTTCAAAGCACCACTTAACTTTAGTCAATTGAAATGTATATTATGGCAAAAATTCATTTCAATAACATAAGCCCTAAGTCAGAAAAATGAAATTCAAAAGTTTAAATTACTGTTTACTCTGAGAACACTTGTAAAACGTTGGCATCTTATTGTGAAACGTTAGTAATACTTTAAAGGTGGTGATATCAGTCACCTTGAATGTTCTGGGGAACTTAGCGAATGGTGAGCTGTGGGAGGTGAGTTGAACGGTATAAACGGGCTCACAATATACTTAAATGAATAAAAACACTGGAGACAGTTATCAAGTTCCAATTTTCTTTTTCATTTAACGTAGCTCAAAACTTAATATTCATTATAGATGTACTAAAACGTTCAATTAATATCAAGGTACTGGTATATCCAAATTTAACAATAAGTTCTTCTAACTATCGTATAAGTCAAAAATATGGATATGCTGGAACATTCCAAGCGTAAGTTTCTAATTATTGTACTTCTAACTTCAAAATAGGTAAATCATCAAAATAGAATAAATGTCACAAATTTTCGGTTGGTAAATCCAAACAGTATTATATCTTAACCGCTGAGTTGGTAGATTCAAACTATCTTTAATCATCACGTCTTAACCGTTTAGTTGGTAAATCCTAACTGATTTTCATAAATCAAAATTACTAAAATTCTAAAATAAAAAAAGGACACGCCCATATTCTAAAATTTACAGCATTCGCCAATCACCTTGGCAGAGCCATAAGGCGGCCCTAAAACATTCAGATTAATAACTGAGCAAGCAAAATTCTTTGACGGACAATAGCTCCACCGCCATACGGATGCGATTAACAGACGTTGTGATTTCAACTTCTGTGAGCATGTTTGCACAACTGAATCATGTTTGAACAGCGCTATTGTTCGTCAAATGTAAGACACTAAAATATATAACACCTTAATTGATGTCAACACCTGCGAGAAGCTTGGGTTCGACTCAGTAATTAAGAAGACATATTCTGGTCTAAAATGCAAAATAAATTAAAATCTTCAAATTTTTATTTCAATATTTCCTAGTCAAACTATCATTTCCAAATTCAGCATCTGCATAAAACGACAATTTATTTGATACCCAACATGACTGTATTACACTTGAAAATTCAAAGTTGATTTCTTTATTGATTTAGAAAAATAAATAAATAAAATAAATGTTTATTTATTTTATTATTTATTTAGAATCCAAAGTATCAAAAATTCCCATCATAATAACTTCCCTGACCTTGTAAAACTTTGGTCCCCAAAGTTGATTTCTTTATATGATTAACAGTAATGGAAGGTAGATTATATACAAAAAATATACCATTCAAATGCTAGCATCAAAATGACTCGACACCTAAAATAACATTTACACATATAGCATCTAACAATTTAAAGGATTTTGTTGTTGCTTGATTTACAATTCCTTCACAAGAATATCCTTAATAAGGATTCTGACTTTGATTGTCTGTGCATAAAAATAGCTTCTCGACAAACAATTTTCCTGTGATAAAACATAACAAAAATAGGCATGGTGAATGTACGATGGCCAGGCGTAATTCACCAGCATATTGAATTATTTACAACATGTAATACTTTGGTTGCAATAATATATAAAATATTTCCTGTGGCAACAAAGTATATTAAATGGACTTTGATTACCTGTGTAATTTGGCAACAACTGTCCTTTAGTAAAACATATAATCCACGCTATCATTGCAATCGGCAATCAATCAGCATGACTGTACAAAATTAAATAAAGGTGCCCTACTAGTGGGCACATTACAGTATAAAACCCATACAATGGAGAACCTTCCATTCCATGTATGTAAAAGCATAGCTATCTATTTTTAAAACACATGCCTGTTGCCTAGTGATATAATCTTTACAACATTATGTGCAGTAAAACACTGACTAAAATAAATTGATGTTTTACTGTACCGACTTCCAATTTGAAAGTCTTTTTGCACTATTGTTGCCTTCCCTATCTCTACAGACCAACAGCCGCATTCGAACTCCAACTATCTTACTACAGATAGTGAGCATATGTCTAGACAAAATAAGAAGGTAATTCCCCACTGCATTGAACATGTACCAATACGTTGCATGTTGACATTCTCGACATTTTAGCATCAAAAAGTTTTCGCTCATTCATACAGGCGAGAATCTACCCATAACTCACAAAAACCAACGAGATTCTCAGATTCTATAGAAAATGTCATAAAGTCTATCATAAAAACACATAAACTAAGCTTGCCACTAAAATAACAAAAGTATTGTGCTAAAGCAAATTACAAAAAAGCTGTATCTAAGCTAAACGTGTCGCTAACCTGACAATAGTATTTTACTAAAACAAATTACAAAAATTATATATCTAAGCTAAGTTTGTCGCTAGCTTGATAATATTTGTTCTAAAACAAAATACAAAACTATAATCTAAGCTAAGCGCATCGCTAACTTGGCAATATAATTGTGCTAAGTTAAACACAGTTTACAAAAACAACTATATCTAAGCCGAGCTTGTCACTAACTTGACAATAGTATTGTGCTTAAACAAATTACAAAAAAACATTCATTCGTATCTATGAAACATGCACCTAACAAATGTACTGTTAGCTTAAGGAAACAACAGACTCACGTCAATCAATGTGTGTAACGTGTCCATTTTAACCTTCTCTGAAGTCGCAGATAACTTAGATACAATGTATGCAACTGAAACATATATATTCGCACCGTACCAATGTAGCTTTTTCTGCTGCATTTGAATGTTATTAGTTGAAAATTCATTTACAGATGTTTCGTATGTCAAACAAAGTTCGTTTAAATTTAGAACTGTTCCCATTCACGAAAGACTTCTATCATCTTAAAGAAGTGGTTTATTTATGGAAACAGCAATACCATTACTATTGCATTTGCTTGGCATCGGGTAACATATGTAGCTAGAAGGAACGGAAGAAAGGCAGAAGAAGAATGAATGGGCTGTACTTATCTTTGGACCAAAGGGCGCATGCGCATGGGGATAAGTTGGACATACTACCTGTTGCCATAGCAAACATCAATATTGTAAAGGCACAAATATAGTGCAAAATTATATTGTATTTTCAAATGCAAAGCAGAGCCATCAAATTGACACTGTTGTATCGCAAAATGAGCGATGACGTTTGGGAAGCTTGAAAATCAGTCACACAAAAAATACAATAGAGTTATAGCGTTGTCTTATTGAACCATATAATAACTGTGCTTGCTTCAGAAGCATTTCTTGTGTTTTAGGTAAACAGGCTTGTGTATATCAGCTTCACATTATACACGAAAAATATACTTTGCAAGTGGTCAAAAGCAAACACGCACATGCTATGAATAAATACAAATAGCCTAATCTATACCTGACAGTAAATCATCCAGTCATACACAGTGCCGAGCAATGCACACTGCTTATGAAAACGAACGACGAAAGATGAATAACAGAGACTCCAACCATTCTCCGCTTTCGCATCGTCTGGCTGGGGTATTCGTTATTCGCTAAGCAGTCACTGAGAAAAGAATGGCAGTTATTAATGGCCAGAACCAGTCTGCACTGAGTTGAGTCGTTCATTTATCATGACAGTGTACACCACAACAACCCAGCGTTTGATCAGCCTGTGTTTACTAACACTCTTCACTGTAACAATATAATAAACCTGTCTTATATGGATCGTCGTTCGTCAGCCTAAGCTTAGTAAAAACGTCAAAAATCAGCTAGGTCTGTGTCTATGTAAATTGCACTATAAGGTCAAATACGATTAATCTGACACTAGCATGTGTAGGTACACAGTCTAGATTGCAGATTAAGCGTACCAAACACGCCATACAGTGTATGTATATGCCTGCTTAGACCCAGATTGGACTATAGTTAACTGCATAAACCTTACTGCAACATTCTTTGAATAACATTATTAGTTTCGATGATTCTGATAGGCTGGTGTAGCTCAAAAAATAATTATAATTAATCTGAAACCAGCATGCGCATGAGCGCAGTCTAGCGCTCAGGCAAACTGTAATTATCATTGGTTCAATTACTACTGCTTATTGTCGAGTCAAACGTACATGTCTCAGCTGTCAACATTCATATCACATCAAATCAGCTGTTACAAACGAACCTATCAGAATAATCTACGAAGACTCAGATAAGCATGTAACTCATAAACCCTTAAACTAATAAAGCTGACATACAGCTATATTTAAGTTCAAAATAATGCACACCCAAGCGCATATTTCGAGCAATACTTATAATAGTAAGAAGCCTTGATTTTAGACCCGCTACTGTAGAATCCACGCGAATATAATGCCAAACAGGGAAATAGTGATCAAACTGCATATTAACACAGTTTGACCCGAATTTCCTCCGTTCAACCTATATTGCGACCAACATTTAAGCTGTGAACCTGTGTAGAATATGATATTCTCACGCATTATAAATCAGTGTTCACATTTCTCTTTTGAACATATTTTTTTTAATCTAAATCTAGTTCAGAAATGCGAAGACATGCTTATACACATAAAATTGAAATAGCTAAAAAGCATTACTAAAACGTCGAAGTATTACCTATGCAAAAAAAAACTTACTAGTATAAACCCTAACCAAGATTCTTTTTTCTAAATGTGAACAAAACCACTTGAAAAATGTCCTCTGTGCAAAAGTATACATGTGCACAAGGCATAACTCTTAAAAATCACAAAAATATGGTGCGCCTTTAAGACTGATACATATATGAGTCTGTGCCAAATCACAGGCTCATATGGGACTTACCATTGCAAAGCGCGCGCAAAGGACAAGTTTCAAAAACATTGTTCACTTACCAACCGCTAAAACAACCTTTTATGTACCAACGACTATGGGAACATCTCCGTTTATGAGCGGATCTCCGTCTTCCTTCTCTGATCTATGTTCACGCTTAAACTTGTCTTCTAGTGTTCTACTCATATTTACTTCTTTGGTATGGAGATTAATTAATTTCGCGAGCTCTGTTTTCAGTTTAACGTTTTCACGTTGACGCTCAACGTTCTGAGCGACGAACTTATGGACTGTCCTTTTCTCAGTTTCCAGTTCATTTTTCAATTTTGACATATTCTCAAACTGCGACTGCATTAGATATCGAACCAGTTCGCCATCTTATTCATTTTCCTCATGGAGTTGGTTATGTGATGTATCCAAACGGTGCAAACTTGTCTTTAGTTTCTTAATAACCTTAGCAGCACTTTGTAATTTAGACTTCAAGTTGAAATTTGGCTGAGTACTTAGAATTTCCTTCTGTTACTGTAACTGTATACTGTAGATTCCGCCTTCAAAGACGCACCTCCTCTTGGAGTAGTAAGGGCACTCAGATCTCAACAAAAATATATAAACATAGGGCGACCCGTGGATACTACTGATTCTTCACTTGTCTACGTCGTTTGCGTTTTGGCACAAGTCCTAGTTTCTTGAAACGTAGGCTGTGCAGCGCATAGCATAACCGTGTACTGTGAAATTGGATTTCTTGAAGTTGAGCCACTTTAACTTCAGGATGTACAGCAAGAACAGAAGAGCAATCTATAACCAACTTAACGAGCTCGACACCCAGAGCACAAATACCCAGATCAACACATAGTGAAGCACAGGCTGATTTTATAGCTGCCACAATCGGTTGTCTACATTCCTGTAGGGCCTTACATTCCAGCAAGAAATGAGTGAGTGTTTCATCAGCATCACCGCAGAGGTTACATGTACTGTCATATTAAAACTGATTGTAGACTGCTCTATTGCACTGTCTTCATTTGCGCGTCATCAGGCTGATGGAACGGCAACGCATAACAAGCATCCTTATCTTCACGGAACTTCTGCATTCTCATGCTGTCTCTTACTAGGGTAGCTTTGCTCTTAGGTTTCTTGAATGATGTCCGATCAGGCAGTGTAAAGTTCCTCACATCGTGTTGTGCCTCAAAATGCTCTCGAGCAAAATACACTGGTCTTGTCTGGAACCACGAACGCCAGTACCGTCTAAAATGACTATGAAAGCCATGATATCTGCTGTCAAACCCAATGTTGTGTTTCCAGGAAAGTTCCATAGTTTTCTCCTCTGTAGAAAGGGATCGATGTAACAAGCTGAAAAGTTGTTACTCAGGATTCTCCACCAGTTTTAAAGGTGGAGAAGTCAGTCACTTTGTTCTGGGGAACTTAGCAAATGGTGAGCTGTGAGAGGTGAGGTGAACGGTATATCGGGACTCACACTTTACTTAAATGAATAACAACACTGGAGACAGTTATCAAGTTCCAATTTTCTTTTTCAATTTACGTGGCTCAAAACTTAATATTCATTACAGATGTACTAAAACCGTTCAATTAATATATAGGTACTGGTATATCCAAATATAACAATAAGTTCTTCTAACTATCGTATAATTCAAAAATATGGATATGCTTGAACATTCAAAGCGTAAGTTTCTAATTATTGTACTTTTAACTTCAAAATAGGTAAATCATCAAAATAGAATAAATGTCACAAATTTTCAGTTGGTAAATCCAAACAGTATTATATCTTAACCGCTGAGTTGGTAGATCTTAACTATCCTTAATTATCACGTCTTAACCGTTTAGTTGGTAAATCCTAACTGATTTTCATAAATCAAAATTACTAAAATTCTAAAAAAACAGACACGCCCATATTCTAAAATTTACAGCATTCGCCAATCACCTTGGTAGAGCCATAAGGCGGTCCTAAAACATTTAGACTAATAATTGAGCAAGCAAAATTCTTTGACGGACAATAGCGCCACTGCCAAACGGATGCGATTAACAGCGGTGTGATTTCAACTTCCCTGAGCATGTTTGCACAACTGAAACATGTGTGAACAGCGCTATTGTTCGTCAAATGTAAGACGCTAAAATATGATCACCTAAATTGATGTCAACACCTGCGAGAAGCTTGGGTTCGACTCAGTAATTAAGAAGACATATTCTGGTCTAAAATGCAAAATAAATTAAAATCTTCAAATTTTGAATTAAATATTTCCTAGTCAAACTATCATTTCCAAATTCAGCATCTGCATAAAACGACAATTAATTTGATACCCAATATGACTGTATTACACTTGAAAATTCAAAGTTGATCTCTTTATTGATTTCGAAAAATAAATAAATAAAATAAATAAATGTTTATTTATTTATTATTTATTTAGAATCCACAGTACCAACAATTCACATCATAATAATGCACATGAATACAGTGTACTCATTGTGGATTTGTGCAGCATTGTGGTTTAACGTCCCAGTCAACAGAGAGCTATGGTCAAGTCGAGACGGTAGACTAGAACAGCCACCTGCTCTCTCTACCAAACATAACTCAAATGGAAACAACTTATTATAAAATCAATCAAGTATGTGCTAAAACGATACTCTTTAATAACTAATACAAAAAAAAAACAATAACCAAAATGTTCTCATATCAAACAAGAAGGGTAAAATCAGGTAAATTCGCACATCAGATACATTCGGACATACATTTGCAAACAGTTGAAATCCATATGAGACGGCTCCTTCTCATCAGGATTTTCACTGTTTGCTTATCTAATAAATATTTTAATCCAATAATTAAAGTATGAAACAAAAAGGTCACTGTCCGAATTTACCTGATGTCCGTAGCTACCCGACTTTATCCTATATGGACCAGCTCACGAGATTTTGGTACTTATCGAATATGCTGCAGAAGCCTCCTTTAAACATGTTAAACATCTAAGCTGATGTATCCAGCGGGGTTCTAAATTTTGGTCTGAATCTTTATCTACATCCTAAATCTTTGTGCGAACAGCGAAGGCTCTGGTGAGTCTGCGCATTTGTGCAGGCTTGCCTGAACCTGCATTGCTCGACAATGCGATAAGTGCCAATATATCGTGTGCTTGCTTATATTCTTTCAGATGTATCGATGAACTATCAACGCATAAGCGAATAAAATTCAAACGTGGCAAATATTATAGTTATAATTGTACCAAAGTGCGCGGATGCTCAACTATGTACAGTAGACTATTTCAATATAAAAATTATTTTAACGTGAAAATGTTTAGCTCCTGATCAAAGCGTCTCCTTGTGACCGAAAAGAAAAAAATAAGACATACCTCTAAGTAATATAGTAGCAGAAGCAAAATATAATTTACAAAATGCAAAGTATTTTCTATTATTGGACAGCTTCGCGAAATGTGTTTCTGCTTGCAACGGGATTATTGGCGTTATGTCTGCTATATTTCTTCAATCAGGTAAGCTCTCTCTCTCTCTCTCTCTCTCTCTCTCTCTCTCTCTCTCTCTCTCTCTCTCTCTCTCTTCCATGCTTGTCGGTACATATGTATAGTGAGACGCGTGAATCGGATAAACATAGGCAGATGGTCCGGAAACCCGCCCCTCTGTAAAATCACTAAAATATAGGGCTTCTTAGCAATTGGCCAACCTAAATCAAAAGCTAAAAACAAAGACCATGCTGAATATTCAAATTTTAAACCATGGTTCAACATTCCATGTATCAGGGCTCGGAATCTTTATCATAAAACGAGAAAATGAACAATAGATACAAATCAGACTGCTACAACAATATGCTGAAAGTGGTAAGCACAAATTATAAGAAAACGTTATCTTCACAACAAAAGTGTTTCAAAGACAACAAAATAAGTAAGCTAAAGAGTATTAAGAAAAATGACCCCAAAGAATACTGGAACATTATCAACTCAGTCAAAAATCAGATAACGTAAGTGCGTCCCTTCAAGATTTCTATGTAAGTAAGGGTGCAAAGATCAGGAATCGATACAATCAAGTACCACACCTGACCAAGGATACCAATGGGAAAGTGACAATACCTATACATTTTGACTAAAATATACTATACCTTGACTATACCTTTTTCAAAAAAGTTAGTTCTCCAGACAGTTCCAATGGGACACAAAGTGATGACGCAAGTAAATCACGAAATTTCAATCTCACACCTGACATTGAGAACAGCAATGAGCTTAATCAACCTATCACAGAAAGTGAAATTATATCAGCTGTCAAATTCTTAAAAAATAACAAATCCCCAGGTCTATAACATCGTAAATGAACACATAAAATCTACCTTAAATATAATGGTACCTATATATATAAAACTATTTAATTTAGTATTTGACTCTGGGATCATACCTGAAAGCTGGACATGTGGAGTAAACAAACCTATTTACAAGAATAAAGGAAGCCAAGAAGATCCATCAAATTATCCGCCTATTACCTTGCTTACCTGCATTGGAAAATTATTCACTGCAATTATTAATAACAGATGAAAATCATTTACTGGAAAACATAATTTGATAGGATGGGCTCAGTCTGGTTTCAGAAAAGGATATTCTACGACAGAAAATGTATTTGTACTAAAATGTTTAATGGATATGATGCAAGCTAGTAAAAAAGGCTCTACTGTTGTTTTGTCGATTTCAAACAGGCATTTGATACAGTTTGGCGGGTTGGGCTCTGGAAAAAAATTATTCGACATGGAGTGACAGGCAAATGTTTCAAACTGATCTATAACTTGTATAAAGATGTTAAGTCACAGGCCAGAAATAAAAAGGGAAGTACATTATTTTTTGACTGCAATATAGGTGTAAGACAGGGTGAAAAATTATCCCCGAGTTTGTTCATTTTCCATCTGAATGATCTTGAGTCATTTCTGTTCTCACGACAGGCCCAAGGCATCAATATTAATGTTGACACAAATGATACTTTTGTCTATTTTAAGTTGCTGATCTTATATGCAGACGATACAGTCATTTTAGTGACAATATTGAAGGTCTGCAACATGCCTTAAATGTATTTGAAGAATATTGTCAAACATAGAAATTACATGTAAATGTTTCAAAAACAAAGATAGTAATATTTGGATGGGGAAAAATAAACAAAAATATTCATTTCACATTTCAAAAAAATGAACTTGAAATAGCAAAATCATTCAAATATCTAGGCATATATCAAGTAGGACTGGCACCTTTACGACAGCAAAGAAACATATTGTAGAGCAAGCAAATAAGGCATTGTTTTCTCTCGTTAAAAAGATAAGCAGCTTAAGTCTACCTTATGATATTCAAATTGATCTGTTTGATAAGTTAGTAAAACCGATTTTACTGTATGGGTGCGAGATATGGGGATCTTGAAATATTGACATTTTAGAACGAATACAGCTGAAATTTTATAAATTCATTTTTAATCTTAAAACTTCTACTCCTTCATACATGATTTATGGAGAATTGGGAATAACTCCTCTATACATTGATGTACAAACGCGTATGATTTCATTTTGGTTCAACCTAATTGAGCATTTTGAACATTTTAAATTATCATCTTTATAGTGCAGTTCATGCATTGCATAAAGAAAAAAAGATTAATTCACAGTGGATAAATTCTATTTCAAATATTCTCTGTATGCATGGGTTTTCTGGTGTTTGGTATCAACAAAATTTTGCTAATTCTGTATGGTTGTGGAAGGCTATCAAACAAAAACTAACAGATGTTTATATACAAAAATGGATATCCCAAATAAAAGTAATATCAGAGAGCAATTGCTATAAAATATTCAAGACACATTTCGGACAAAGTAAACATATTTCAACATTGCCTAAATCTCAATGTTAATCATTAATTCAATTCCGCACCAGAAATCATAAACTGCCTGTTGAAGTTGGTCGCTGGAAAAGTGTGCCACTAAATGAAAGGCTGTGCATATACTGCAACGATCTGGGTGATGAATTCCATTATCTTATGTCATGCAAACATTTTGAGGCAGAAAGAAAACAATGTCTTAAGAGCTATTTTTACAAACGTCCAAATATTATAAAATTTGAACAACTATTAAATTTACAGGACGATAAGCAACTGAAAAAGCTATGCAGATTTATTAATGTGATTGTTAAACAGGCTGGATGAGAGTAAACCATATAACAAATAGACGAAACAGTCAACAATTTAACATATGCCACCCAATTCGACAATACTCGCAGGTCGTATTTGCGGTTTTAAGGCAAATGCACAAATATTTTGACCGTTACCAACAACCTTTTTGCTTTCGCTTTCGGAAAAGGTCTTGGTCTTGGTCCATATTTTTTATCAGCTCTATTTGGGTCATTAGTTCTTTCCATTATTAGAAGAAGCTAAGTCCAAATATGAGTAACAATATATACTATAACTAAATAGCTCATGCAAATAACGCAGGATAACTAAAATGTTGTTGTTCTTTTCTGCATAGTTTGGTTGACTCTTTTATTTTTGTGTTCTCTTGCTGTTGATATAAACTGCTTTTCAATCACATTATTTTGCATATATGGGCTGGTCAGTGACGTCTATGGTTCATGTGGCCAACCGTCTTCTGTGCGGTAATTGAGCTGACATTGGTGGCACATGAACCATACACGGCATCGAAATGTCTACATTACAATCAGTGATACATAGACTGTCATGTATGTCTTGTTTGTTTTTGTTTTTGTTTTTCATTTTTGTTTATCCAAGTAGTTAACCTCGGACTAGTCGAAATAACCTAAAGCTCGAGATTGTTTTATATGGTATATTTATAATATAGTGCCCCCTTTTCAGATTTGTTACATCTAGGCTGCTTTAATGGCGACTACGGTTTCTGTGACCAACCGTCTTCTGTGCGGCAATTGAACTTGACGTTGACGGCACTTGAACCATAGGCACTATTAAAGCTTTTTTATTGCAAAATCTTGTATCTAAAATAGTAGGGGAAATGGCGGTATCTGGTGTTCTGGGAATATATCATTGGAATAAACTATCATATAAGTATGCAATTGCTGTTATTTAATTTACTAACTTTAAACACAGACACATGATGTATGTTCCATTGGACGAACATGGAGGTGTCTGTGTTTGCAGATGAACTCACCCAATATAAAATATGAAAAATATGAAAATATAGTGTCCTTTTTTGCTTTCTGGTAAATCTAGGCAGCTTTAATGGCGACTATGGTTTCTGTGACCGTCTTCTGTGCGGCAATTGAGCTTGACGTTGACGGCACTTAAACCATAGGCGAGATTAAAGCTTTGCCACTGTAAGACACTGGTTTTGTTTTGTTTGATTTAATTCTTAACGTCCCATCAACAATATTTCAGTTATAAAGGGACGGGTCTTCCTGGGTTGAACCAGTACTAAGCTAGGATTAATGTTCTTGCTCAAGGACACAACGCAGTGACGCCGATAAGACACTGGTGATATATATTATGTACTCATTTAAATATTTAATTTTCATTATGCCTCAATATAATTTGTATGCACATGACACAATGAAAAAAACATTACTTGTATAACTAGTATGCTTCCTCTTAGAGTATAATTGTGTACTGCGTCGGGACAGAACCACTAAGACGATTTAATTGAGCATTACAAACGACAATGCTGAATGAAATAATCTTGAGTGGAAACATGCGCATCTCCCGAGATGAAATACAATTTGACAGTTATTCACTTTAATGCCTACACCGGATGCAACTGATATTTACTGCCACCATTTTGATGAAATATGTACTATTGTATCTCTTGTATTCTCTTGTTGTTTACCTATGTCGTAAACCTGAGACTAGTTGAAATAAACAAAAACAAATACTGGTTCGGATCCCCTGAAAAAATCACAAAGCTACCAAGCCAACATTCATTGATGGGCCATCATCTGCACGTCAGTGAAACGCCATTTAAATGGCGTTTCGCTGCGGGTCAGTGACGGTCTGCTTACAGTGGCGTTTAAATCCTCCCTCTCCTCATCTACTTAAAAAACCGTTGTCAAAGTAAGACCCCTCTGGAAAAGCTCTGGATCCTTAAATGATCCCCGAGAACTGTGCCAAGGACATGACTAAGCAGGGAGTTCAACCACAATCATAAGCTTTTGCTTAACTAAAAACCACAGACACAAAAGAAACATCTAAACTATGCAAACATGTGGTTAGCAAAATGTAGGCCACAAGTTGGCATGTGTACCAATCCAAGACTCAGATCTGCTTGTGCACCCGGAACCCTGGAGGGGACAGTTCCTTTCCCATGCGTGGATCCAGGAAATTTTTGCCAGGGGGTTCCAGGGCTGATTGTCAGAAAACAGCTCTAACAACGTTCTTTTTTTCTTTGTTTTAGTCCTCAACTTATTTTACAGTTTTACAGATAGTGTCCAATGGTTATTTCAAAGAGAACTATAATTTTCCAAGGTTTTAGAGGCGTCCAACATTTTTTCCAGGGGGTCCAACTTTTTCCAGGGGGGTCCAAATGCTTATTTCTATAGAAACTCATATAACTTGTGGTTTTCAAGGGGGTCGGACCCCCTATCCCCCTCTCTGGATTCGCACATGTTTCCTGTGTTTTATAGAAAGAGAATGAGAAATCTAGAAGCGAAATCAAAGCAACACATATTTTAAATGACTTAATTCTTGTATAAAACCTATGCGTATAGCTGTTTGTGAACGAAAACCCATGTTCAAACCATGAGATTCGCTTAATGTTTGAACATGTCTTTGAATATGATCATACTTCAAATGAGCCCCGGGTTGCCTGCATGGAAAGCGGTGTGACCAAGATTGATCATTTCACCTTTGCTTTCGTTCTCGGAAAAATTGCGCGCCGCTATGACGTTGTGAATATGTTTTGACGTTCGAAAGTTTACAGCTGTCGCCATTATGATTAGAGAGATCAGTTTATTGTTTTAGCGATGTTTTCAGGCGATTTTGGGTAAACATCAGGTAAAATATGCATAATACAGTAAAACTGTGTAAAAGGGCGACTAAAAAATAGACTAAAAAAGATCTTTATGACAAATGGCAGCTTATGCCTAATGAAGGTCGAAAGTTTTGAAAAATGCTCACCTTAGAGCATTCTGCAATACGCTTGACCTGTGGAGGTTTTGCTGAGCATCACTCCGGCCGGTCGTGGTCAGTAAGTGAAAATGCTCATAACCCTTGAACCACATTTTGTTTGATTTGATTTGATTCTTTACGTCCCATCAACAATCTTTCAGTTAAACAGGGACGGGTCTTCCTGGGTTGAACCAGTACTAAGCTAGGATAAATGTGTCTTGCTCAAGGACAACAACGCAGTGACGCCGGTGAGGCTCGAACCCGCGGCCCTTCGGTCTCGAGTCAAGCACTCTACCACTGAGCCACTGCGCTCCCTCCTTGAACCACATAGTATATTTGGATCACATTTCGCATAAATATTTATTTAAACATTGTCAAGCCACGCGTATGTAAATCGGGGACGCCGCTCCCGCCTCCCTCACAACTAATTCTGGACAACCCTGACCGATATAGATTGTTCAAGTACATGTCTATATACTCGCCAAACCTCTTAACCGTGCCTATAGCATGTGTTTAAATTCAGTAGCCACATGTAAGCACTTTAATCGCTGTGTGAATCCGTCCGTCCTTGGTCATTAAGTGAAAATGCACATAACTCTCAAATGCATCATTCTGCAGGACATGACCAATTTGATGTCAACACATGCTGACTCCGGCCACTGATCTATCTATGTTCACTACGGGTAGTGCACATTACCACGGGTGGTAAACCTAGGAACTACCACGAAATTGTGTTAACGTAATTTTGTTCCCAAGCCACATCCGGGACACGTCGTGGTAGTTTCCAGGCCGAAAATTGGATAAAGAAAGGTTGGTGTCATTTTCATTTTTGTTTTATTTTACAACTAAGAACGAACAATGGTGAAATCCGACAATGTGGTTCCGTGTAAATATGTCTCAGCGTCCCCTCTAGCCCAAAATTTTGTTTGAAAAGTTATTTTCTTTCATTAGATTCGTATTTCCCCACTGAGCATCGGACCAACTTTCCCCAAAGTTCGAATGATTTTAGCCCATATCTGTCAAATTAAATGGAATTTGATATCATTTGACGATGGTAATGATAAAAATACCCTGAATAAAGATTCCCACGCAGAAAAAAAAACTGAGCATTTACTCGTAAATGATTCATGCCCCGTTCGTCCTGTGTGGTAGTTTCCAGCTCATCGTGGTAGTTAAAATGCTATCGTGGTAGTTTCCAAGACTTTGTAGGATACGTTTCGGAAGTGTTACAAAACATTATATATAGTGGTTGTTTGTTTCGCATGATAACCCTCGAACTCATCAATTAATTACCACAGTAAACAAATAAATCACATTTCAACACCATAAAGAAGCTAAACTGAGGTCTCAAGAGATTCAATGTGATGCTTGACAGGTGGAGATCATGCCCTGGACTGCCAACACCTTTGAAAATCCAAAGCAAATGAGCCGTAGTGGACAAAGCAACAGACAAAAAAATGATATAAAAAAAATTGCGTCTCTCGCTACCTTGTTTTATGTTCAGTCAACTTTAAGATAAAATGGCAGGCTAAGACTACTGGCCCAAAGTATCGTTGGTACTTGCGCTTCAGAAAAAAGAGAAATATCCTCAGGTTGGGACACTTTTTATATACATGGGAGTGCGACGATGAACGGGCATGTTATTTGATAATTAAAAAGCATGTTTATTCATTACAAAATATGTGAATATCCCTTCTTTTCATTCTTCTCATCATTTCAATAGCCCACTAAAATTAAAATTCAGGCAGTCGACATTTGTTATCTGACAAAAGTTTGTTTGAAAAGGTCTTCATATGAATAAGAAGGGTATTCAATGTTCGGCCCGCACACCCTGTTTTTATAAAAATGAAGTAGACCTGAATAGTGAACATCTGCTGATGCCAACTACTACTTAATTCCTAAAAAGTCCTGGAAACTACCACGATAGCATTTTAACTACCACAATGAGCTGGAAACTACCACACAGGACATACAGGGCATGAATCGTCTACAAGTAAATGCTCAGATTTTTTCCGTGTAGGAATGTTTATTCAGGGTCTTTTTATCATTTCCATCGTCAAATGATATCAAATTTCATTTAAATTGACAGATATGGGCTAAAATCCTTCGAACTTTGGAGAAAGTTGGTCCAATGCTCAGTGGGGAAACACGAATCTAAAGAAAGAAAATAACTTTTCAAACAAAATTTTGGGCTAGAGGGGACGCTGAGACATATTTACACGGAACCACATTGTCGGATTTCACCATTGTTCGTTCTTAGTTGTAAAATAAAACAAAAATGAAAGTGACACCAACCTTTCTTTATCCAATTTTCGGCCTGGAAACTACCACGACACGTCCCGGATGTGGCTTGGAAACAAAATTACGTTAACACAATTTCGTGGTAGTTCCTAGGTTTACCATCCGTGATTACGGTCAATTGATTAATTTCCAATTCTCTCCTATCAAACGAAATTAATATCATTTATCGTATAAGAATGTGTTATTCATTGCTCATTTATTATTCATTGCTATGGACAAGATACAATGATATAGCTATCACCATTTACTGGAAAACTATTGCATATGTACATTTAATAATGACCTTACGTAGCTGCTATAATCTCATTCCATATACCCTGGCTCACTGAATGATTAACACGATACAAAAGACCTAAGTATGTGGGCACTACCAAGTTTGTTCAAATGACGATCCGATGTTGATCTTGCCCTACTGTTTAGCAAGGTCAAGTTTAATTTCGGATACACTAAAACATTAATTTTAGCGCACCTTAGCAAAATGCTCAAAACGGTCTTCGTCCGACGCCCAGCGTGCGTTATGCGTCATGCGTAAACTTTTTCTTTACACGATACCTCTGCATAAACCATTAGGCTCCAAAACTAGAGGACCTGAAGGTCCTGAGGCGCTCACCTGATCTCCTTAATAATTTTAAAATAGGTCAAGGTCAACTACAGCTTATAATGGAACAAATTTTGTTTTTACCATATACATTTTGGTCAAGTGACCTAAACAATCTAATGAATAATCCATCAAACAGCCCAGTGATTTCTGAGAAAAAAGATGTTTAGATAGGTTTGTTGGTTGGTTTTGTTGCTTTACGTCCCAAGTCAACAGCTATATGGTCATTGCGGGACGGTCAGTTCACCTAACCACACTTTTTCCTGGGCAAGCTTGAACAAGCGGATAACCAGTAATTCGTGCACATACTTTCGCTTGTAACTGACAACAACCCTTCTTGAATGAATCAGCGGAAGGAGGAGAATGACCGTAGAAATTATTTCATGATCAATCAGATAGGTTTGTGGCAGTCCAAAATGAGTGGCCTTGGATAAAAGGTCACAGGTCAGCTTGACATTTGGTACTTACTAAACCATTGTCTCAATAGGTTTAACTATTATGAATTCGGCTCAGTTATAGAAAATGAACATTTTAAGATTTTCTCCATTTAAATGCATTAGGAATCATATTTGACCTTGCCATAAAGTAGGTCAAGGTCAACCTAGATTCATCATTTGTGCTAACCTGGTAGGGCCTACATCCCCGATCCTACATACCAATTCCCAAACCCAATGGCCTTTTGGTTCCAGAGAAGAAGAGATTTAAAGAGTTTTTACCATATATGGGCATGGTGGCCATGTTAGTCATGTGACCATAACAATTTGTATAAGTTTTGGCTAACCAACCATAAGGAGTTGTCACATGAAATTTGGTTTCAATTGGCCAAGAATTGTCTGAGAACACTATGTTTTAATATGTTGATGGAACTCCAATATAAGCGACCTTGGCTGAAAGGTCAAAGATCAACCTTGACCTTTGAAACTTATTTATAGACACTAGATTGAACATATCAAGTGATAATAATGACTTTGGCTTCCACAGTATTCAAAAAATCAACTTTTCAAAAAATTTCCCATTCAAATGCATTAGGAAGCAAACTTGACCTTGACGTTAAGTAGGTCAAGGTCACCCTAGGATCATCATTTGAACAAACTTGGTAGGCCCTACATCCCCAATACTACATACCAAGTCTCAAGGTCGCTGGTCGTCTGGTTCTGGAGAAGAAGATTTTTAAAAGGTTTTTACTATATATGGGCGTGGCGGCCATCTTTGTCATGTGACCAAAATATTTTGTATAAATTTTGGCTGACTTATCATAAGAAGTCTTCACATGAAATTTGAGCTCAATTGGGCCAATGGTTTGTGAGAAAACTATGTTTTAATATATTGATGGGACCACAATATGAGTGACCTTGGCTGAAAGGGCAAAGGTCAACCTTGACCTTTGAAACTTATTTATAGCCATTGTGTCATTATTTTCAACATATCAAGTAAGAATAATCACTTTGGCGGCTTTAAAAGTATTCAAAAAATCAACTTTTTCAAAACAATTCCCATTTAAATCTATTAGGAAGCAAATTTGACCTTGACGTTAAGTAGGTCAAGGTCAACCTAGGATCATTATTTGAACAAACTTGGTAGGCCCTACATCCCCAATGCTACATACCAAGTCCCAAGGTCATCGGCCATCTGGTTCTTGAGAAGAAGATTTTTAAAGGGTTTATACCATATATGGGCATGGCGGCCATCTTGGTCATGTGACATGGAACATTTGAACAAACTTTCGTTCCCCCATCCTAAGGAGTCTCCATAAGAAATTTGAGTTCAATTGGCCTAGTGGTTTCAGAGGAGAATATGTTTGAAAATGTTGACGGACGGACGGACGACGGACGGACGACGGACGCCGGAGTCACTGGTATACTAATAGCTCACCTCGGAGCCTTCGGCTCAGGTGAGCTAAAAAGTTACATACAAATGTCTCTACTAAGACCCTCTACCAAAATTCCCTAATGGTTCTGCTCCACCGAACAAGATGGACGCCAGAGCTGTAAATAAAGCATATATTTAAATGGCATCTGCTCCAAATTCAAAATAATTTCACAGAAATGCCGCTCATTATGCCCTCTACCAAAATTGCCTAAACGGTTCCGCTCCGCCTAACAAGATGGCCACCAGAGCTGAAGATTTTTAAAAGTCATCTCCTGGACCACTGGTCCAAATTCAAAATGATTTGACAAAATGTCCCTCAAAATGTTTTCAGGTTAACCGTGTTCTAATTTATGCCAGGCCATATTTTATTCCTTGAGCATTTTACCATAAAGGTTGAAGCCAAAGTCTTTATATGTGTTAGCTACGCTAGGCATAAAGAACCAATGACCAAGGTTGAGCTTTGGCCTTTCAGTCAAGGCTGCCATCAATATATTCATACACGTATTTCTCAGAAATCACGATGACATAATAAGTCAAATTTCATTTGTAGCATTTACTGGACGAGACAACCTTTACATGACTATATGGTCACGGTCGTCACGGTCACACGACCAAAGTGGCTGCCATGCACATGCTAAAGACATATGCGTCTATTTCCAATGCATACTATTCCTGAGTCAGATAATTCAGAAATCAACTGAGGACTTTTCATTTTTTACAGCAAATAAAATATGTCCCAAATATCTGTCTCAGTACCAAGACAGATAGATAGGTCCAGCAAAAGTAAGCAACGTAAATGATTTCCAAGTTTTATGCCTGGTAACAAATATGAAATTGCCGAATAGTCGAGGCCTTTCGGAACCAAAGTCAAACACATTTTCTGCACGCTGGAATTTTGTATACTGATAGTCTAAATAGTGCTTGATTATAGCAATGCGACCAGAATTGCATTTCGCGAAAATGCTTTTTTGTATGCCACATAGATCAAGTTAAGCAAACTTTCATTGTAAAGAAAGTTTGATGTTTACCCTATCAATAAGTTTAAGAATGTGTTTTTGGTCTTCAAAAGAACCTTTTCATTGAAAATGTTCATTAAATTACCACCAACATATATGCTTTGGTTGAGAAATAACATATATAATTTTATATTACGTACTCTTATCTGGAGGAGAAGTCGTTTGACTATCAGATATTACAATTATCCACAACCAAATGCGTTTAAGAGAATGTGCAGCCATATGTGCACCAAAATAGTCTTCCTATGGACATTTTTTTCTATAAAAATACTATGCAATTACGTTATTGCATCTCAACCGGGGATAGACAGGTTTTTCATGGTGATATGATAATAGTTATACGAGTTTTTCTATCTTTATTTTACCACTGTTAATTGAAATAAATGTTTTCAGTAGAAAAAAATATTGTCCCTACAATGACCCTATGTATCAACGCTGTTGTAAATATGGAAGATAACATCCTTCAAACCTAAATTTCATTTGTTAAATGGTTCGTCGAACGGGACTTATCAGCATGTGTCCAAAAAGTTACCATCTTTTGATATGTTAAAATTTAGCTCAAAACTCATCTATTTTGACAATAATAACATCATCCTGACTTTGCAATGCTGTCGAGGGTGTCAAGTTGCCCCGACATGGTGTGGTAAATGGTCAGTTTGGGTACACGATATCAGGTTAGGGCCAATTTAAACCGGAAATGAATGGAAATGTTTTTTCACGTACTAACAATTTCGTAATGGCATGTCCTTAAGTTAAGACACATCTTTTACTCTAGCTGTTATTTGTTTTCAGTTTGTGGCCCCGAAAATGTTTAAGGTGTCCACTTGCCCCATTTTCCTCCAACTTATTTCTTAAGCTAAAATCTATTTTGTAAAAAACGTTAAGGCCAAAACATTGTATAAATCTAGAATAAAAAATGCCACACAATGTAACTACAGAAACAAAAAAACTTATTACTTTGAAGGGAATTTTGCATAGGAACTTATAATTAATTAAAACGCATATTTCACCGTGCTCGTTTTTTTTCTTTTTTGCGCTATTTCTTTTTTTACATCTGAAATAAAACAGGCATAGAGTGCCACAACTGTTTCATCGTTTAATTAAGGTCCGTGTGCGTAGACAATCATTATTTATCATATGACGTCGCGTCTGGGAGTGAAATAACGCCATGCAATAAAATCTGTAAACCACTAGTGGTTTATCGAATTACGGGAAACGTTATGACGTCCATAACAACGTTGCGTACATAATGACAAAATTATAACGTTTTTACGCCAGAAATGAGATTTCAAAGTATTTGTCATATGATAAATAGAATCTAACATTCGTACTCCTGTATTATTGAATTTATTAAACTCGTTGCGAAAAAGTAATAAAATGCTCGGCAAGCCTCGCATTTTATCACTTTTCCCCAACTCGTTTAATAAAATCAATAAAACATGAGCACTCATGTAAGATCCTCTATGTATTTAGAAGCAGTAATGTTTGCTTGAGTTGATGCTTTACGACCCAGAAAGACAAAATCAGCCATATCAGAATGTCTTGTGTGCTAGCCACTATACACTGTAGTCATACCACTACGGCAATTTGGGTCTCGTCACTTATTCCGGTGTTAAGGTAACTTTCTCATCATGTTCAATTTCTTCAGTTAATCACAGATAAACGCCCCAAAATGCTTGGGTTCTGATTATTTTTTGTTCATCAAATTTACGTTGTATCTTTTAGCTTTAAAATTATATGAACACTTTAACGTTTGATGTCTAGGCATGAAATAGCTAATTACGGTTTCGTCATCGTGGACAATTAATCAATGACGAGACCGTATTATTATGACGAAACCGTAATTGACATTTTTTTAATATAACTGTGAAAAAACACATTTAAAATCTGATTATATCTCCGTTTTGGCAAAACAACACAGAGGTTGTTAACTAGACGATGCAATCTCGAAGCAATCATATTAGAAAGTTCTCATTTTTGTCAGCCTTTACTTGAAGGTAATTTTACTATAACACCGGAGTGGGTGACGAGACCCAAATTGCCGTAGTGGAATGACTACAGTGACTATAGTGGCTAGCAATTTGCCGTTCTCTGTTCCCACGCCAAGTACTCAGTATACTGAGTACTTGGCGTCGGAACAGAGAACGGCAACTGCGTGCTCAAATATCGATATCCTAGGCTTCACTACTGTGTTCCAGGGTTTAAAAGACAAAATTGGACCCCCTCAGGCCAAACCTTCTAGATCCCCTGCATGTTGTGTTTAACGTTTTGACCATACCCTTGCCCTAAAATTCCTTGTTTACACAATTTCTGCACAGGTTGCCAGGTTGACAAAATTGTCTAATGGTTTCAACATAAAATTACCTACAAAATGGTATATACCGACGTTGGTACCTAGGGGTGCAGTGAGACTTTTATTCTGGGTCTTAACCTACGGACTATGTGTCGATATGGTTCATGACAGCAAGTTTTCAGGTTTTTTCTGGTGATATTATTGTGTGTTTTATACTCTCAGCTCTGTAAAGGTTGGGAACTATATCGGTACATGTATGTGTGTGCGTCCGTTCGTGTGTCCATTTCAATCATGCTATTGCATTTAATCTTAAATTGTGATTGCCTTATTCAAAATAATTGATCGCATTTATCGAATTATCACCCTTAGTGGAATCACGCCCCCCCCCCTCCCCCTTGAAAATCCAAATGAAATTGTGTGAGATGTTTTGAAAAGTATTAAAGCTAGAGATTTGACATTTGGTCAGATGATGAAAAAAGATTATCTTGTATAATTAAAAACAATGGTATTTTTAGCATTTGGAATTTCCAAATTTGGAAATTTCAATTTTGTAAAAAGGGAACTTAAGGTAGAGCCACGAAAACTGGTCAGCTGATAGAGAATAATAAGCTAATTAAACAGCTAATTAAACGAACATCGGACATGATGCGGATCCAAATCATTTGATCATTTGATAGTGTTCCTCAATTTGAAAAGTGAATTTTGAACCAAAACAATTAATAGACGATACAACAATCATGTAAAAGTACCCAGCATGAAAATAGATAATCCGCTTTATATGATGTTGCAGTGAAGTTTTACAGTGTATCGTCTTTCATTATTCTATCTCATCACAAGTTCTTTGTGAACAGCTTGAAAAAACTGAGAACATGCTTTACCTATTGAAAGGCGTAAACAAACGACTATTTTATTTGCAATCTGAACTGCCTCGGTAAATTCCGTGGAATTCCATGGAATCAGACCTCGGATGTACATCGAGGATCTACTTTGATAACGTGACACTGACATTACATAACGTAACGCTGGCGTCACAGAAACCATGCTAACACAATAACAAGTGTGATTGCAACAAAACAAACGGTTATAAATGAAGTTGATGGTTTTTTTAATAACTTTTTCGTACATACTATAAAACGATATAATAACCGGAAGTGGGCACGAGTCTTGAAAAGATACCGTTAGAAAACGGACTGATCAAGCTGTATTGTGTTTGGTCTAACATGGTCACGTTAAATAAAACACATACAAGGATTTTAGTATGTACAGCTGATGACTTTCGAAAATATCGGAAAAAGGAAAATTGAGAATTAAAAAAAATCATTAAAAATCTGTCAAACTCATAAGCAAAAAACCAAATGTGTGGTGTTTTTCAAGTCGGCTACACCGGTTTGTAATCACCTGAACTTTAATTCAATAAAAACTGCACTCAATAGGCTTTTTTTTTCAAGTTGATGTTTTTGCATTTTTGAACCCAAAAATTGTGTTGTGATAGAAAACTCTTGTAAAGCACCGTTTAAATTTAGTCCATTTTGAATGCACATATTTGGGCAAAAATATTAATCATTTCAATGTCATTAGCGCTTAGTCAGAAAAAAATGGAATTGAATAGTGGCCACTTAAAACTTCGGTTCAGTGTAGTACTACGAGTAACGCGCCTTACGTACACCCGAGGCTTGATTCGATTCTGTCGGACTTTCCCGATTATTATATAATTTGTTTACGTTGTTTTTACTTGCCATATGTTGCCAATAGGATGAGTATTGATAAAATTTCTACTAAAGACTTACACAGTTTGTGCGAAAATATTTTAGAAATCTAAAGCTGTTGCTAATGCAAAGCCAGTACACATACATGTATATGGTCATGTTATCGTTTGAGCCATGCGATGAGAAAATCCTATTGTTGGGTTTTTTGTGGTGATTTTGAATAATAAGCACATATTATCACTTCAGTCTGGTTTTGTATCTAACGTCTTGAACGTTTAATATAAATAATAATCAAATACACTTCTGGGCAATAAAGGCAGTTTATATGATATTTGAAGCAAAGAAACCTGTAAGCATTTCAAAATGGCAGTATTTAGTAGCATATATCATCGAGGATACCATGAACCCTACAAAGTTTGTTTAATTGATGATGGCCGCAAAAATAAACACTACATCATCGCATTGCATAATACTGTGTAAATGGGATTCTCTCTCTCTCTCTCTCTCTCTCTCTCTCTCTCTCTCTCTCTCTCTCTCTCTCTCTCTCTCATAATGTGTCGTCTGACTGGGTCTCCTATGTTTCATAAAAAGGACGCTTGGCTTACTTATATGGGTGTAAGAGCCTTATAAGAATAAACGACTACGTATTGGAGAAACTACGGGTATCTGGCAATTCCTGAAAAATAATGTATGCGAGTAGCGAGTGCTCAAATGAGCCTGTACAAACGCATAGTCTTACCAGGTTCTTGCTGAACGCATGTACAGGAGTATGAAAATAGATTAAGCCTCAGACCAACTATTACCCCCTAGTCTAGCTGTAAACTTGCGCATGTATGTTTAAAGAATGACACTGCATGGTTAAATACGTGTAAATTAACAACAATAGAGGTGGCAGTTGAGCTGCCATTTTTTAATGTAATATTACACTTACTTTCCTACAAAACATCTTGGGGTCAATATTTGAGCTGTGACAAATGATTTCCAACAATGTGGCATTTTGACAAATGCAGACTCAAACGAACCTGTGCAGCCTCCTATTAAGCTTAGAAACTCCAAATTATGTTCAGTCAGTAGCTTAATAATTATAAAATAATCAAGCGACTAGCCAAGGCTTTGATCACACTGCGCGAATGCGCTTGCTGGTCTGAGCCTTTGCTGGTTGCACATTCCACATTTTTGGACATCTCATGATTTCTCTCATGTCTTGGCTCATTTCTCCAGTGATAAATAGAACACTCATCTGCCTGTCAATATTGTAGTTATTTTCAGGATCATTACAATCGAATAGAACATAGAACAGAACAGAAATTTATTATGACTTAGACATATAAGTCTATCATCATACTATACAAATATTTGCAAAGATGCAAAATGACACGTGAACAAGAGTAACCTCAATTCGAGAGTGAACCAACAAGTTGCATCATGCAGCGGCAAAGACGAATCATAACAGAAGCCGTATTGACGCCGCTTAATGCAATAAAAAGCCACACTAGCATTCACACGTCGCCAAATATAAACTTCACACACAACCTAAACCGAACCAACGTCAATACAACGCCGGCTCGATCGTGGCTGCATGCGGAGTGTCATCAATGGTGATCTAACGTTCAAACGCTGACTTAGCCTGTACTCAAAAAGCAACGCCAAAATACGTATTTCGCACAAAACCAATGCTGAACCAACGTCACCTGCGCTGGCCCAACAGTGGTTCGGTATGAATCGTTATTGTTTTTCCGACGACATGATGAGATGCCATGCATAGCTTGAAACTGTCAGTTTATGTTATTGTCAGTCTTTAATCTCAGCTCTAACGCTTTTATAATAAATATAGCAAGGTGTTTTAACGTTTTTAATTTATCAGAATTCAGAAGTTCCATGAATATATGCATGCTGGGGTTCCTACTGTAGTACTTAGGAAAAAATGCATTTCTCAACATTGTGTATTTAGTGCATTTGCAAACGAAGTGAAACTCGTCCTCTATATCATCCATATCACAGTAAATGCACTTTCTATTTTCAGGTCCTTCCCATCTCGATAGGTAAGGGATGTGACGATAGCCTCAGTTTAGCTATTGCATTCTATGTTTCTTATTCAAAAGCTTATAAATTTATGGGCCTGCTGGTAGATGTATTTGACATTTTTGAACAGAGAGAGGGAAGAAGAGGCGTTAAATAGCATTAAAAGCAATTGATAGGTTACACCAAGACAATTGGCCTGGCCTCGAGGTTATAAAACTTGAATTCATTCTCAGACTCAAAATAAAGCGCAATGATTAGCTGCTTGCGGACACGTGTCCGCAAACAACCAATCATTGCGCTTTATTTTGAGTTTGAGATTGTACTCGAGCTTTATAACTTCGAGGTCTGACCATTCAGCTGCCAGCAAGTTTAGTGTTAAGTTACAATTAATTTTTACGATCAGTGTACGCATATATATGATTGCCCACCGACCCACTTGAGGTTGAAGTGGGTCGGTGGGCAAAACCTAACAAAATTTCTTATGAAAACAGAAAATGCAAAAGATGTAGCGTTTTGGAGGACGAGTTTCATTTTGTGCTAGAATGTCCTATATATGTTGAATTGCGTAGGAGATATATATCCAAATATTACTGGCTGAGACCGAATAGGCTTAAATTTATACAGTAAATATGTTCAGAACACTGCAAAACCTTGAAAAATCTTAGCATCTTCATTGAAAAAGCATTTCAATTAAGAAAAGAAATTATGTATCTTTAAATATGTGCTTATGTTATTTACAGTAAATTTAAAATGAATAATTAATTTATATACATGTATATCTGTACCAGTCGGCCTATCAAGGTAGCGACTGATAGTGGTATGCATTGATACCAGGCAAATTTATTTGACATAGAGTAGTGGTATGGTGGTGATGTATAGTCTTTTGTCTTCATTTCAATCTGTTACATGTTTTATCATTATTAGTCACAGAATGGTTTTATCATATTGGCTAAATCAGTTTGAGTTTTGTAACTAAGAAAAAAGTATCATTGTTATAGAAATTATCCTTAATCTAATAAGACCCAATCACTAATGAGCGTATAAGATTCCATCCCATTTTCAGTATGACTTGGGTAGGCGGTTATCATTGTTTGCGATCATGGATACTCGCTAGAACAGCCTCGCCGAGACAGTCTATCGAGATTACACGACGCGCGCTTGTGTAACACAAAACCATCGTATATTTTTCGAAGTGGTAATTGGCAGCTAATTCCTAGAGCGCCATTCACAAAAATGTCATCTGCTCGCTCTGTCGCCGGCTGAAATGATATAAATTTTCTTATTCGACAAATAGTGAGGACCCAGATCTAGTTGCTTCGATAGGTGCAATCTGATCTGTGTTCAACGGTTTGCCTATGCAACTGAATATGAAAATATGATAATAGAATGTATGTAGCCAGGGCTGGACCCAGAGGGGTTGTTTACGGGGGGGGGGGCACTTGAAGCCGCAGGCTTGAAGCGAGCTGCGCGAGCCGTAAGCGGGGGAGAGTATGGGAGGGGGTGGAACACCCCTTTCATTGGAGGGGGTCCGGGGGACCTCCCCCGATTTTTTTAAAAAAATCTATGTCTCTAAGAATGCATTTCAAGCCATTTTGAAGCCCTTTTTCCATATTCTATAACTTCAATTTTTTAAAGGTTAGACACTCAAACCCCAGGTGGGGGAGTTACTCTGATATTTTCATACATAGGTAGGCTCGGGCTATTTTTTTTTTTTGGTTCAAAATATTTTCGATTTATTTTTTTTTTTGGGGGGGGGGCGGGGTCAGAAAAATGAATATTCTGTTAGGTATGTTACTTTGTGGTCATCACAAAATTGGGCTATAACCAGGGGTCATTTCTATGCATTTTAGGGTCTTTTCTTAGGTCAAGGTACAGACTTTTTAAAAATCTATGGCCTTGAGAATGCATTTCAAGCCATTTGAAGCCCTTTTTTCCATATTCTATAACCTCAATTTTAAGTAAGGTCAGACACTCAAATCACAGGGGGAGGGAGGGGGCGGGGTACTCTGATATTTTCATACATACGTAGGCTCGGGCTATTTTGGGGGGGGTTCAAAATTTTGAATTTGATTTTTTTTTTTTTTTTTTTTTTTTTTTTTTTTTTTTTTTTTTTTTTTTTTTTTTTTTTTTTGGGGGGGGGGGTCAGAAAAATGAATATTCTTTAAGGTATGAAGATTTTGTGCATGTTTTTTTGGGGGTCATCACAAAATTGGGCTATATTAAAGGGTCATTTCTATGAATTTTAGGGTCATTTCTTAAGGTCAAGGTACAGAATTGGGGATATTTTTGGGGTGGCTAAAATTTCGAATATTTTTGGGGGTGCTTGAAATTCCTGATATTTATTTTGGGGTGATAGGTAGATGCTGGGCCCGAGCCTATGTATGAAGAAAAAATGAGAATACCTCCCCCTGGGACCCAAACACCTTGCTCCTAACTATTATTTTGCATTTTCTTGTCGCCCTCTTAGAACTTTGGCAAGGTTCCCATGTGTGTGTGTGTGGGGGGGGGGGGGGGGGCACTGCAGTTGCAATGCAAGTCTGAGTCAGCCCAATGTTCAGAAAAACAGCAGAGCCCTTGTGAGGGGGATGGGGGAGGACTAAAATTTTGAAAAGAATGATAGAAAAATAATAAAGTACACATCTAAGAAAAAATGGGCATGTGTTCCTCTGTTTTTTTTATTCACCCCCAACCCAATAACATAGGCCCAGCGCGGTAGCAGCCTAGGGACTGGGGCTCTATTTTACTTCCTCTGAGTCTGGTGGGGGAGGGGGGGCACAGCTATTACTTATTAGCTTTGCGACTACTAGACTACATGGGATTTACAATGGAAGCGTCAACGGAATGGAAGATGGAGGGGGCACGCAATTCACTTCCACAGCCTTGGGACTGGGGATAAGTGCCCCCCCCCCCCCCCAACACAACTCAATTTTCCGAGTTTTTTGTTTGGGGCTGGGAAGGGGCACAAAAGTGTTTAATCCTCGGCGAACAGACTTCAGATTTAAAAACCCATCATTTACAAGCCCGGGTCACACTCACAGCCTTGTCTATGCCCCCAGAAAAACTTTTTTTTTTTTTTTGTTTTTTTATGGCACTCATGGTCTCTTCTGGGGGGGGGACGTGCCCCCAGGCCCCCCTCTTGGGTCCGGCACTGGTAGCGGACGGCGTGTGCAGACAGCAACTGCGGATGCACTTTTGAGTGCGCTTTTGGGTTGACAATGCCACAGTACTGCCAAACCTAGCAAATGTGCCATGACTAGCTTCAGATAAGAAAAACGCAATACTTTAAAATCCACTTTTGTAGAAGCAAATAATGAATTGTTTACAAAAAAGTCTCCAAAACACATATGTTCAACACAATGACATCACAGTTTTATGAATGGCTGAGTCCTCCATGAAAAAAGCATGCAGTGACCATTGGCTGTTTTACCTGTCACATGTCACATGCCAACTCAGCAGGTTTACATCACAGTTTTATGAATGGCTGAGTCCTCCATGAAAAACGCATGCAGTGACCATTGGCTGTTTGGGTCACATGTTAAAACCTGCTGAGTTGGCATGTGACATGTGACAGGTAAAACAGCCAATGGTCTCTGCATGCTTTTTCATGGAGGACCTCACCCATTCATAAAAGTGTGATGTCATTGTGTTGAACATATGTGTTTTGGAAACTTTTTTGTAAATATATTATATATTATTTTATTTAGATACCCTTTTACTGAAATACCCAATTAGATTGCACATACTTGATTATTCACAGGTGATATCCTAAGATATTTTCTTGTATTTTACAAAATTGAATCCAAGGATGATAAATAATATCACTATATTGTTATCCTTTGAATTCTTGTATTTCGTTTCGACAAGATCGACAAGATCGGATTTCCAATATGGTATGAAGTGGTGAGCAAGAAAAAGAATCCATTATTCTTGTGAGGATGGGATAGATAGATGGCAAGCCTCGTGATGCCATTCGGTGATCCTCGGGACAGATTTTTCTATCCCACCCTCACACTCATGATGGATTCTTATAATCTCATTGACTGACATCTTCGCAAGCCAATGGTAGCATTACTAAGTCCACTTCGTTCCGTACGTACGTGCGTATGACATACGCACGCGCGTATGGCACGAAGTAGACTTAGTACCCTTGGCTTGTGAAATTGGAACATGTATAAATTTATTCCTTTAAAGGTGTTTGAAATCAGACTGATGTATAAGAAAACAGAGTCAAACCATGTGTATGCACGACGCAGAAGCCAATTAGCCGAGGTGTTTGTGAACGATCAAGGCGCATTAGTTATACCAGAGGAAAGCATTCTAAACCAAACAGACGTGAATGATCTTCAAGAAATCTATCATAGGTAACATGCGTCGGCGTCAGTATTGCTTCGACTTGTCCCTCAAGTTTGCTCCCCCAGCCTTCGAAAAATTTCACCACATATTATCAAGCGACGTAATATTGACGTCGATACGACGACAAAGCGCTGTATCGGCGTCAATATTGCTTCGTCTTGTCACTAGAGCTAATGAGCTGATGTTTGCTTCCCCCAGCCTTTGAAAATTTTCATCACATGATATCAAACGACGTAATATTGACGTCGATGCGACGTTAAAGCGCTGCATCGGCGTCAATATTGCTTCGTCTTGTCCCTAGAGCTAATGAGCTGATGTTTGCTTCCCCTAGCCTTCGAAAATTTTTATTACATGTCATCGGGTGCGACGTAAAAGCGCTGCATCGTCGCCAATATTGCCTATTGTTATAACTGGCCTTCTCACATTCTGACCTGATTATATATGACCTGTAAGAGTACTAAGATAACCTGCAGCCCTGGCGAGGCGATGAACAAGAACACAGTATGTAAACTGAAATAAACATCCTGTACCCGTTTCTCCTAGCTCACGCCATATAAACATGATTTTCAGCGCTCATGCGTAACCAGTAGTCGGTAATCGTGCTGATTTGAGGTTTTATGCCGAATTTTTTGGACCAGCTATCATGATTTAGCGACTGTATCATATGTGTGGTAAGTTAATTGTGTATTCTCTTGTTTTTATCCCCATTTTAACCTTGTATAACGAAATCCTCCTTGCTGTGTTTTGAATTTGCATTCAACCCAGCTTATTGAATCAGGCGTTATTGTCAAAGAAAACGCAGGTCGCTGTCTATCTTTTTCATCAAGAGTTCGTAGATGAATAGTTTTGCCCTCCACCCGAAGGATTATTTCGAGATCTTTACAAATTATGCTTTAAACTGTTTAAAATGATGTCCACTGACGATACAAATACTGTACCAACAACTGCGCTCGCAGACTACCCCTAACTTGGATGCATGATGAAGTTACTGTACCCCTAACTGCATGAAGCTAAATCTGACTTCAAAGCTCATACAGTTATAAATTCCATCTTTATAATCTCAAAACGCATTCCAGTGTTTTCATTGATTTAGAAAATAGAATAACAGGGCCATGTACATCGTTAGCTGTCACAAACTAATTAAAAGCTTTCATCTAGTTATAATTTCAAGAGAGTTTATTACTTTCATGCATCTAAGTAGCGATGATTGAGACAAACCTTCTATTCCAACAGACTCGCCAATGATATTCATCGTTTACACTCACAAGGAAAGTTGGTTTTGATGCTTAGGTATCAGTTAACAAATCAGTCATGTCTGAACGATTTTCTGTCTTCCCCTGTTGAACCAGTACTTATTAGTGGATAAAGTCTTTTGGTGAAGGACACATAATCACAAAAAGGGTATGTATATAAGACAAAGGCTGCCAATCCCCTGTAGATAGCTACAGATTTACACTCAAATAATGCATTTACATATATGTAATAGTGTCAAAATCTCATGAGCTGGCCTGTTTTTTGATGATACCCATTGGTGATTTTTATGAAACAATTGTATGATGATATTGTTTGCTGATACAGAATATTAAATACCGTTTGGACAGCTTCAGAGTGTGTTTCTAACCCCAACTGCAATCTGGAGAGTGGATTATGAAAATGGACATCATGTGCCCATCTATCTATTAATTCATCCATCCATCGGTCCATAACACGTCCTTGTCCTTTCCAGCTCTCCTGAACTATTTGAAAGATCTTTAACAAACTTTGGTGAAATGTTGATCCTACTAAAATGCTATGCAAAACCAATAGCATAACTATGCAGGCTCAAGGTCGAGGTCTAAATCATAAGTCAATGGAGGCTACCATTTATAAAATTTTAGTTAACTTCTTATAATTTTTAAAATCCAATGAAATTCCCAATTTCATCACAAAATGTACATTTTTGTGTCGCCTGCAAATCATGGTGGACACATTTGGATCATGTCTCCGTCGACTTCTGGGTTGTTCGCATTGTAACACTGTCGGTACACTATCAATAACTTTTAAAGGGATCCATCAATTTCATTCAAGCTTTACAGAAGTGTCAACCATCATTAAATACAGATCAAGTTTGAAAGGGTGATGATCTGCAAAATTTTGACTTAGTTATGACCCCTTTTTTTACTTAGATTGTGGCTTAATTGTGAGTTTCGATCAAAAACTTTTGAAGGGATGCAACTATTTTATTAAATTTTACTGAAGGGTAAAACATCATAGAATACAGGTCAAGTTCCAATTTGGAGATCATTCACATATTTTTTACTGAGTTATGACCCTGTTTTGACTTAGGTTTAGGCTAAAGCAAAAGCTATATTGGAATTTTTGTGGAATAAAATTAAAAATTCTCTTAAACTATCATATCTGACAACTTCTCACTATAGGCCATAATTACCCAGTGCCTGTAGATAAACATGACAGTGATTGAAAATTTACCCCACCCCTAGACCTCTTAAATGGGGTGAAATGTCAAATATTTAAATTTTGCAATAACTCTGTCAGTTGTCAACATGTTTACTCAATTGTCGCATGCAGAGGTACAATAATTATGAAACATATCAAACGTGATTTTAGACCAAAGGCATCAGTCAGATCCCCTGGGTGGACTTAGGGGGTGGAGACAAAAGCTCAAAATTCAACTTCTTCAGAACATGGTCATATTGCATATCAAATTAAAAGGAATCACAAATGCAGCAACATGGTAGGAAGTATTTTGCCAGCAGACCTGCCAACACTGGGGGTCTAAATGTCAAAATTCAACTTTTTCAGACCATAACCATGTTGCATATTTTTTGAAAGTCAAAATACGATATTTGGTTCCAGGTCAAATGTCAAAATAGGATTTTGAATGTCAAAATACGATATTCAGCCCTATTTGGAATGTCAAAATAGGATTTTGAATGTCAAAATAAGATATTCTGCCCCAGTTGGAAAGTCAAAATAGGGTTTTGATGTCAAAATACGATATTTGGCCTCAGTTCGAATGTCAAAATAGGATTTTTAATGTAAAAATACAATATTCAGCTGATTTTGAATTTCAAAATAGGATTTTGAATGTCAAAATACGATATTCTGCCCCAGTTTGAATGTCAAAATAGGATTTTGAATGTAAAAATACTATATTCTGCTTCAGTTTGAATGTCAAATATGATACTTGGTCCAATTTTGAATGTCAAAAAAAATGAAAAACGAAAAGTGAAAAACGAAAGACGAAAAGCAAAAAACGAATATGAAAAGCGAAAAGCGAAAAACCAAACGTGAAAAACGAATAACGAAATCAAATAATGAAAAACGAATAACAAAAAATGAAAAACGAAAATAAAAAAGAAAAATAAACCAACTTTACGTTGCTCTCCAATATTGCGTTGGCCGATTTTGCTTGATACAGATTATGCACTCCCCAATGGTGATACGTGCTTGAAAGCATTGTTAGTATAACATGCACAAAATGAAAATATATTCTAGTAAATGTATTAAAATGCATAGCAATGTTTTAAGACATTTATTTGTATGACTTTACAACAAAGTTGTTTGAAGTTTTAATTAGTCTCATATCCGCCCTTGTTACAGGCTCATGATAATAACCACCATCGTTTATACTTATACCACGACCCCTAAGTAATGACCCTCGATTCATTCAATGCATTTACTGTTACAGTCACGCCTCAAAGCGTTTTGTGGAAGTGTAATTCGCAGCAAAAATGGAAACTATAAAACAAAAAATTGATTAGTCCAGGCCTTTATCCAAAACGCTTCAACCAGGAAAAGATACTTGTCAATTTCGACCTCAGATGGATCAAAGATTGGACAAGTTTACGCAGTAGCACGCCAAGGTAATTCAGACTGTAACAGTTATTTCTAAACCAAATATCTACTGTCCGATGATGAATTGAAAACAGGTAAAGTATAACCGTTATTACCTCTATATTTACATGTCTCGTACTACACCTGGACTCTTCTAACATTTGAATAGTCTAAGTTCAAAATTTAGTATTAGTTAATTGACTCATGAAATGGCATAATATATTTTACTCTGTGTTATAAAATCCATGCTGCATATATATTTAACAGTCATGGTTCAACCAGCACAATCTAATTTTTAAACGAGGCCATTCAAGTGCTGTTAGTGCACAGTTTTTGGTATCTTAAATACATTATTTCCTAGCTGACACCTTTGAACGAAGCCATTGGTTGGTCTGCAGTGTATGTGTATGTGGCATTTTTGTCAAACTAACTTACCTTTTGGTCATGGAACATGAATATTGATAAAAGAAAACGTCCAACCACAAATGGTGACAATTTATATTGCCAAATTATAGTCTCGTAAATCTGGTTGAATATATTATTTAATCAATGCAATTACAACGATGTTTCAATGGATTTTGCGTCCTCCAGGCCCCCCTCGAAACGTCCAAAACGTCAGGCTTTGTCCTCAGTGTGTAACGTCTCTCAGGCCAAACGTTAAATCATGCAAAGAAATGTTTCATCCCTATATTAGTGTATATTATCTCGTATACCTATGTAACAATGTTTGGAATAAGACATAGGTCATTTCGTTGTAATTCAAAGTCTAGATGGCCAGAACCATGGGCGAAGGCTATGTCAAACTGGCTATCCAGAATTTCTTCCTCTGGCAGTAAATAAACCATGATAGTGCAGTCAACTCAATTAATATTGCCTCAATTAATAAGAGGCATATATTTTGGATTATAGGCAAATATTTTTGGATTATATACGAACCATTTAAGAAGGACTAACATTTCGTTTGTGACTTTCAGTCGTTTTAAAATAGTCTGTCAATCGAGTTAGGGGTACAGTTACGCACAAGTTAGTGGTAAAGCGATTGGCTCAGATGTTTGAGTTGGTGGTACACCTGCAATCGTGAGGGTCCATTTATTTAGGTTGATTTTTTCACAGATCTAAGAAACTTTAACAATTACAACCATACAATAATGTGAACATGTGACTCCCTATTACATCAAAACAATGCAAACTGGCATTTAAGTTCATTTTCAGGACAAAATGGCACTGTTTCCAAGCAGTTTGTATATATAAAAAGCGAAATGCGTAATAGTAAACCGCTAAAATTATGGAATCAAACGTAAGAATTTAATAAAAAAAATTACTTACCTTGTTCGATTGTGTCCTATCTGTAACCGTAACAATGGAAATCCATACGTATACAGGGCTATAAATACACGAATTTTCGGACTACTGGTTACGCACGAGCGCTGAAATTCATGTTTATACGGCGTAAACTAGGAGGAACGGGTACAGGATGTTTATTTCAGTTTACATACTGTGAAGAAGAAAAGTATTACCTGTCCAGATGCTGATCCAAGCTTTTAGTTCCCAAACTTTTGAATTTTATCAAATACATATCCAAAATAACAGAATCACCTCAAGGAATAACACGCGGTTTTATGGTTGAATGAAACACAACATGACATATGATCATCCTAAAACCTGTCCATGTCAGCTCAATCAGACCGGATTAATGTCCACGTGACACATTCACGTTAATAATTTTAATATACAGTAACTGACCATATATAATTCAGAAAGACAAAAACCCACTGTTGTGACCTCTCATTTCGAGGATTACGCATCTGGATAGGTAATACTCGGATGTGTTGATGCTCACGTTATTTGTATACGAACATATTATGTTAAATTGGATTCTCTTGTTGTTAACCATGTTTACCTTGAGTAATAAAGAACGGAATGGAATGCGCGGATCCTGAGGCCGGCCAATGCCCTAGAAAATCACAAAGGGGGAGTTCCACCCTATATGGCATTTACATAGGGTTCTGCCCACGCACAAAATTTTATAAAAATTTGTAGAAAGATTGTCTTTTACATGTGTGTTCTTTTTGTGAGAGTTTTACCCATTCATCTATTTCAGTTGTTAAATTTAAATAATTTTAAATTTTGAAATTAAAAAAATGACATCCCAATTAAAAGTGGCCCTAGGTGACAAGATCTTTTATTTTTCAATCTAATTTATTCTCAACATGATGCCTAGTAATTTGTAATTATGTATGTACCATATATTTATTTCAAAGTATAAAATAAACAAGTCCACATCAAATTTTGTTTGAAGGTACCCCTAAATTTAACATTTTGAAAATATTTTCAACAAATTAAATTGTCAATTTTGCCTAGTTGCAGTTCTTGTCAACCTATGAAATTTATATCAAATTTGTCCACACATGTGTTTGTTATAATCATAAAATCTCAAGAAAAAATAAAGCCGGTAAAATGGTGTTTTCTGAATTTCATCTTAATGGTCAACATTTTGTAGAATGTAAAAAATCAAGATTTTATGTGAACTTCTAGCAGTATGCTTAATTTACATACAGTTCTGTTCTGCACAGGCTTATATCTTGATGATATTATGCAAATTGACCGTTTGGCTGATAAGTAATTTGCTTTCTATTGCTTTTCATTGGTTGGTTACATTTGGCATTGTGTAGTATGTGATTATAGGGTAACCCCCGCCCCCCCCCCCCCAAATCAGCCCAATTCACACCTATCAAAAATCAGAATTTCTAACATTGATTAATATTAGAATAATCTGTGAGTTCTAGCTTATGTGTGCGGTACACACATTACCATATCTATCACATAAAATTGGTTAAAATAAAGTTTCTTTTAGAATATTTACTCAAATTCAGCTGTACAAATTATATCAACAATGTTTTGGTTTTAATTATGGTGTGTTACAGTTCTTGTCAACCTTACCCCATCTATATGTAATTTGATTATATGTATAAGGATAATATTCACAAGATTAGAGGCCCAGAAATATAGTTTGTTTGAAAGATGAGTCAGACTGTTGTTCAATGAAGAAATATTATTGAATTCATTATAAATATTTATGCCCAGTTTTACAGAATTGTTCAGTATTTCAGCATTATGAGGTCATTTGAGAATCAAATTCGTGATTCTATAACCACGATGGAAATAACAGCGCAAAGACTGTTTCCTCTTATCTAATGCCAGGGACTTTGTTTAACATGTTCAGTATCTATACATTCAAAAATTCGCTAAATGCTTCTTAATATTTGAAAATCTATAATCTTAAAAAGTATCATTTTTATTTTCATCAACTTCATTTCTATTTATTAGAGCAGTTTTAAAGCTTTTGTTGAAATATTAATGATTTTAAATGGGGTTTATGATAAGTATTTTTAGATACTCTTTTGAAATGTTTTGGCGGATAGAACATAATGCTGGAGAAATAACCACAACCAATACCAATTAAGATACAATGCAATTCAAATAAGATTCTGTAAACCATTTTTTGAAATGAACACATTGGGTGACTAAGGGACTGCAAAATAAGGATACCAGTTAATTTATATGGGAAAACGGATCATTCCATAATAGAAATAAACTATAAAGTTTTAAAACTGAAGACTCAGTTTCACTCAGTTTCTGCATGGCACTAAATGGAAAGTGCTGCAGCTCTCTTGCCTCCGAACACTGGCTTAAATGGCCTTCTACTTTTTTGCTGAAACTAAATATTCCAGAAGAACCAGAATATGAAAATACAACACTTTATCAATGTAGGGGGAAAAGTTTAACCTGATACAGAGACAACTGGTGTGAAATTCAAGTTCTCTAAAAAAAAGAACCTACCAAAATAGCGAGAACGTACACTATTTCTTAAACACTTGACCTGGTTTCACTTAGTTTATGAGAGTTAATGAGAAGTATGCACCCATTTGCCCTCAATATTTGATACTGAGGGACATAAGATAGATGAAATTCTAAGTGCAACAGGAACATAGAATGTAGATGGAGATGATGAATTACCTAGCATAAATCCTTATTTGTTTGAATTTGTTCAATGGCTGACAGGCATTAAGAGCATAAACACCTGTTGGCTTCAGTTCAAAAATAATTTGGAAACCATTGGAAGATCAATTCACAAATGATACCTGCTGGACATCCACCCATACAACTAAGTTCTAGACCAAGTGCTACTTATCAAATGCTGCGTACAAAAATGCCAGTGTTATGCTATTGAATTAGCTAAAACTTCTGACACCAAAAAATCTTGGACCTAATTTCGATGAAGATACTAAATAATGATAGTCAATGCGTTTTTAGAATAATACTGGTGGAAAAACTGCTGTTTGTAAGATTCTAATGGAAATATTTTATTTGAAATCACTTATGAATAAAAACTGACTTAACCCATTTCATGCAAATTATAACACTGTTACCGGTGTCCAAATTTTATGAAAGTTTACATGCATAAAGAAGATGTATTTGACCTACTTTTCTGAAAATACTATGGGTTGACAAAAACTGGAACATGGTAAATAGTAGGACAAAATCTCCCATAGACACTTACTTTAGTGTTCAATATGGGGATAATTCAAATTTTGATGGGTCAGAAAAAAATTATCTAGATGTATTCATATATATTAATGGCAGTAAGATATACCCTGGGGAGTCTTCTTTTATATTCCACTCAAAAAATGTAGCAGTCAATAATGTTAATGATTTGAGACTGATATTTAATAGGTCATATATTAGTATAAAAAGGGTGTACATCAAGGTGTCCCCCTGTGGCCTAACAGCCTTCAGGAATAAAATAATTTCATTTTTGTAGTTGTCATAACGTAGGTATTCAACATACAAAATATTATCGAAATCCATGCGTGGGCAAATCTGTAACTCCCCCTTTATAGGTTTCCTTAGGAATACTGGTCTGGACCCCCCCCCCCACCCTGGAAAATCACCAAACTACCCAGCCAGCATTCAATATTGGGCCATTATCGGCCTGCCACCGAAACGCCATTTAAATAGTCTTTTGCTGACGGGCCGATCATGACCCGCTTTTGGTTGAATACTGGATTTTCTTGGAAAGCGTTGTCAGAGCTGCCCCCGCCATTGACGAAACTTTCTTTATCCGGGCATGGGTAATATTTTAGATTTTATGAGCAGTTGAAATTTCGTGCTGAGTTGAGTTGAGCATGAAAAAGTTTATGACCTCAAGACCTGCTCTCCCCGCCAAAGCTAGATTATTGCCAAACTATAATGAAGTACTTAAGAAACGCACCACCTGATCAAATGCTAATTTATTGTCAAAATGTAATATCTTATTTATGTGAAAAATAAAGTTGACAAGTCCCTTCATTTAGCTTGCATTCAATAAGAAAATCGAAACGCTGTGGCTTATGGGTGCCTTGACGTCCTGATTATTCTGAGACATCCCAAAATTAAAAAGTCACAGAGTATCAATACCTTCCATAATGAGCGCAAAAAAGTTTTCGAATCGATGTTTGTTCTCGAAAACACAAGGAAAGGCGAAATCAAATCATGAAGTTTTAGGACTCTGCTAAAGTTCATTTCGTCTAGGTGACGTCATTTTGTTGACGTAATTGGCTTTTTTTTATCCTAGGGAACATGAATAATCAAATTGTTTTGGTGCCACCAGATACTCCGCAACCCAATGCGTAGAAGACAAAAGTATCGCGACATGCGCAAACGTCATCCGCCTGTTATTGCTTTTTAAAAAAAAGCAAAGAAACGCTGCGACTGGGAGTGTAATCAAACGATTATTTCTGATTATTTCCGAAAATTTTCTTGCTTATTTTTTTTTTTCGTTTGACAAGACATCTGGCTACCAGCTCAGATGGTAAGCTTCGAACTTATCTCACAGTTGTCAGACGACAATTGTTGAAAAACACTTACGTCAGTGTTACGTCGGAATGAACCGCATGAGCAAATCGAAACTATGGCAAATCATGGTCCATTGTGTTAGGGGATAAAAGGTGATAAAGTAAACCATGTGGAAGAGACAGTGAATATATAATTGGTGCGTTTCTAAAGCCCTTCAGTAAAGCAATGGGTCATATTATTTGTATGTGGTCTGTTGGTGACATTTCCTGGTACCGAGGTTATACAACTTGCTTCATGCTCAAATCAACCGAGCACGAAATTTCTACTGCTAATAAATTTTTAAAACTAAAATAACGACAAATAAAGAATTTCATTGCTTTAAGTCTCTCATATGTTGTATTTATCATACTAATAAATGAGCCGCGACATGAGATTTCCAACAATGTGGTATATGCGACCAGCAAAGCCTCAGATCAGCCTGCGCGTACGCGCAGTCTGATCATAGCCTTTGCTAGTCGCTTAAATATTCTATGAGTGTTATTATAAGCTACCGACTGAAGATCATTTGGAGTTTCTAAGTTTAAACGGAGGCTGCACAGGCTCGTCTGAGCCTACACTTGTCAAAATGCCACATTGTTGGAAATCACATGTCACGGCTCAAATGTTAAAATGCTAACAACAGTTTGAATTTGACATTTATGAGCAGGATAAATGTCGTGCTCAGCTGAGTTGAGCTTGAAAAAAAGTTTTATAACCTCGGGGCCTGGTCATAGTCACGTGCTTTTTTGTGTATTGTTTTTCAGATATGTTGAATCTATACAGGTCCGCTGTCGCTCTCAGATACATCTTGGTAATGAGTTAGACGGAGGCTACCATGTTTGTGAGGATACAGAGGTTGCACCAATTAAACCATGCCTAGTCTACTCATTTGGGTAAATACGTGTACAATGTGTACATTTTTTTTTTCAACCTGTCTATAAAATTATTAGGTAATAGAACCTATGCTTATGCTTTTAAAGATCATACAGTTCGTCAATGGTGTAGCCAGAACGCTGATAAAGTAAGCATATAAAAGGCCAATTTTGTAGGTAGCCTAATGAACCTTTCTACCAATTCATTTGGAATTCTGACCACTGGTTTCAGAGGAGTAGATGTTTGAAGTTTTCCTTTCAGCGATAAGTCACGCTCCCTGGCTGCCATGTTTTGTGACTGATCAAATTCGTTTAGCCTTCGCGCCACCGCACAGGACGGACAGGCATGACCGTCCTAGCGGTGGTGTAGCTATGTACATACGCGACTTTTTTTACATGCAAGCTCAGGGCAGACTTAGAAATACATGGGCTAGAAGCTGTTTGGTTGGATCTTCAAGACCAATCTAGACAGATTTTGGTCGGTGTTTTCTACAGGCCCCCTTACAGCGGTGCTGAATCTTTCAACCTAGTCGTTGAAAGCATTGACAGAGCTCATAACACCAACATAACCGACCTCATTATTTTAGGTGACTTTAATTATAACATGATGGCGAACGACAATAACAAAATAAGGGATACAATGTTACATTATAATTTATCACAGATAATTGGCCATCCAGAGCCTGAAAAAAAAATTATGTTGACATTTTTGAGTACATTTTGGCATCCATGCTCAAAGTGTATCTTGATGTGTTTTAAGAAGGATAGGGGTGGATGCCAAGTCTGGAAATGCCCCCAAAGTCCAAGAATTAGGTCAAAGGTCAACTGAGTGCAAATTCTTGTATATACGTCAGATTTTAGCGTTTTTATCAATCAGCTATCCAAAATTATGATTCAAAGTAATGCAAAATATCTTTTGGATAATACAGCCATGCAAAATAAACAAACAGCATCATCAAGGCATGATGTGTGTTTGGATCAAAGGTCATTTAAGTGCAAAATCGGTGAAAATTGTAGCAATACTTTATTTATATAGGGGCAAAATTCAAATTTTTAAGTCCCCTTCTATCCTAATGGAAGAATTTTTTTCTTGCTATCCTGCTAGGTGTGTGTCTATCATGTTTGGAAAGCAATGATTTGCCAAGTTTCCCGCGGTCAAATATTCAAAATAGGCATGTAAAGTACGTTACTGTATAAAATCAATTAAAATGTAATACAACTTAGAATAACCATTTCATTTTAAAGAAATGTTTCTTTTGCATAATGCTTTGTATGAATACGTCATTTTATGCAATTATCTATCCTTTTATACATAAGATGTGGTTAAGTTGTTACTTACGTTACATTTTACCATCTGAAATTGAGTCATTTCTCAAAGGTATATATTCCTAGCTACAGCTTTCATGAAGGACTTGGCCATGATCTCATGCTTATAGGACTAAAATATATTTCTTTTCTCATTTCACACAGTTGTTGTGTTCGTTCCCATCTATGAGTAATTGTAAAACACTTTTTACAAGGCCACTACTTGCTAATTGCATATACTAAGCATAGCCTCATGAAAACACAAAGACACAAAGATAAAGATTCCTTTCATAAAACATCAGCGCGAGTTGAAACTATGATAGAATATGGTAAATACCATATACTGGAAGAAATTTATCCTCACACTGGTCTTCACATTGGCCTGTTAGCAGATGGTAACATACATAACATAAAGCTAATATACAGGTACATTTCTAATAATGACCATCCAGAGAAAACATTGTTAACTTTTTGTGGGGTATATCATGGAAATAGCCCTGACATTAAGGGTAATCCTTCATATAACTTTAAACATTTAATTGTAGGGAAGTGCTTTCATTTGCACATATAAATGAAGAGATGTGTATTCAAAAGCAGCATTTGCTTGTGTAAACATATTCATCCATATATAAGCAGTATAGATATGATATTAAAGGTAACCCTTATTTTAAGATACCATAAAATGTATATCCATGTCTTTCACAGCGCAACTTTTTATACATTGTAATTGTTTCAGTGTTGATAAATTCAATTCTAAGTATCATTATTTTATACATTTTGCTTATTATTTTTTTGCAATGATGATAGATATCAAATGCTATGAGGTTATTGGCATGTGTTTCTTTATGTTATTCTTTTTAACTGTAAAATGCCAATGCACGTTTTATTCCAAATCAAATTTCCCCAAAACAGAACCTTGGGAACACAGACATTCACCATATTGGAGCACCTGATGATTTGATTGTGTACATAGTTTTCCATCAGTTTTGGGTCATTTCTTAGTATTTAGAGTATATGTGTCCTGAAATGGTTATCTAATATGAAACATTTACTAGCATAAATCCATTTGTTTAACATCTCCGATTTGCTTAATGTATATTTATAAGATCTTAAGGTAGTTAACTAGCCTGTTCTAGTGTAGAATCTATCTGTTAACCATGACAATTTGCTAAGGCAGGGATTGATTGCATATAGGGTAGGTGACTAACATCAATGTATACATCTACTGCTCGTAGATACAAGTGCAATATATCAGATTGGATAGCACTTGTAACTGGTAACATACACAAAATGTGTAGTTTTAATATGGCATTACTCTTGAAATAAAACTGAACTACTTTCCTTTCATTATATTCAAGACAGTCCTCAAACAGTGTTAGTCTTCACAAATATCTACAAGGATATAGGTACAAGAGTGAGCAAGTCTAGCTTAAAATGCTTTCTGCAAGCTGTTGTCAGCAATGTTGTTCACATTTTCGATTGTTTTGCATATATATTTAAGACTATCACAATAAGCCTAATTGAGTAAACCTTTTTAAACCAACAAACAGACCATAACTCACTTTTCATAGGACATATATAAAACATGTACTAGGGTTACAAATAGCTCAACAAAATCAAATAGTGCATAAACAAAACTAAAAACAAACTACCTTGTGAATAAGAAAAGCAAAGAAATAAGCTACGTGTGACACTACTTTTTCAACATTCAGTTTAATCTGTGAGTTCAGAGGTGCAAACCATACCAGTAAATTTTGGGAGTCATGTTTTGGTTTTATGCTTAAGAATAAAGCAGTTAACTGATCTTTGAAATAAAGTATCACTAACGTTCGAATGATATGTTGTTAATGTTACCATGAAATACGTTCAGATGTTTTACAAGACTGCTACATGGCTCAGGTAACCTTACCTCAACCAAAATTTGTCTAAGATAATTAACAAGCAGAATAGTTTCTATCAGAATTGCTGCAGAATATAATAAGATAATCATCATTACAATATGATATGAAATCTAGTTCAACAAAACATAGAAGATTTTAATGGGAACAGATGATAAATTAATTTTATAATGTAATTGTCAACAGTGAAAAGTGAAATCTTTAATACTAGATCTATGTAACATCCTATATTTGGACATAAACCATACTGGTTCTGTACTACGATGTTATATTTGCAATCTTCAAAAACCTATACCTGCTATAGAAGACACTCAGCACTACCACTGCCTTATTTCCTGCCTTGCCACTAGAGGTATGAAATATTGCTATGCTAATTTAAGTAAATTATTGATATTAAGTCAATATTTAAATCATGATGTATATTGCGTGTTTATCGTTATGTACCATTGGTAGAAATCTGAAAACTGCAATATGAATGTGAAAGAACCAAGCAAATTACAAAAAGTAATTTAGTAAGACCAGGAAATGCCAAATTCACATATTGCAGACCAACACATAGCACTCTTTTAAATTAAGTCTTATATAGAATAAAATGTGTGTAGTATATGTAAGCAAATTTTGGAGACCCAAATTTTATATAAGCTTAACAACAATTTACTACCTTTATCCATTTATGTAAGGCACCTTTTGTTACCTACGTTACCTCATTAATATATGTGCAGCAATTTAAGATTCATTACTGTAAATATAGCTAAATTTGATTTCATTATGAAAGATATTTTGCCAATTCCAATGCAACATAAATAATAGAAAAATGAATCTGTAAGCAGCTATGCGTTATATGCTGGAGCCAGTACAAATTACATATTAATTAGCATATTTAAATATTTACTTGATTTCACTCTATTGCAAGTTAAAAGTTATAAACTACTTCAAATATATGAAAATGAACATTTTCAAATAGAATATAGATCAATATCATGTATATTTCAGGTCGGGTATCATGGTTTATTCTAATACGTGTAATTTGTAAAGTCATTAACTGCAATTTAGTATAAAATGTAACATACGTATCGCTGACAAGCAGAAATACATATCACAGATGTATGCAATTGATTTTTATGTCTAGTTTAAACATGTAATGCTTAAACTGTTTCACTAATACTATTAAAATGAATCAACATTAGCCTTGTACTGTGTGTACTGTTATTTTCAATGCCAGTAGGGTAACGTTGATTACAGGTGATTTATAGAAAAAAATGACCACAGAAAAGTTATTAAATTATGGGTTTCTAAGGCCCCAAGACATGTCCTCAATTGAAAATAGTTTTACTTTCTGAGAGGTGCAGCAAACTCTCAAAGAAGCCCATATATCTCAGTTTAGCCCAATTGAGGGAGAATTTCCGTCAGAATTGCACAAAACTTACGATGTTTGTCTTTGTAAAATCCATAAAAGGATGCTTCCAAAGGGGTTCTTTTAATGATAAACATATTATTTTAAGCCTTCTTAAAGACTTCTACCCTTTTTAGAGTTTAAAAAGAATCTTGTTGTTGGACCAGAGAAAAAAAAAGAAACGCAGTTTGTAAAATTGCTCCGATTATTGCACTTGATGACCTTTGACCCCATTTTAAAGTCGACATATCAACATCTAGTGATAAAAACCTTTTCTCAATGTTTTTCAGACTTATAACTATAAGCATACAAAATTTGGCTTGAAATGAAATATGTTTACATATAAAAAGATAAAGTTGTTTAACAGTAGTACATATTTTTCTCAATTTTGCACTCAATGACCTTTGACCTAATTTCTGGCCTTAATATGCAAATTCAGACTTGGCATCCACCCCTATGGCTTTGTATACATGCTAAATATTATGTTAAAAGTGGTCTAACAAATGTACTAAAAAATGCCAACAAAACCAAAAATATGCATCTTTTTTTGATTCGGATTGCCAACTATAAAGACGCAACGCACATTACAGAAAATTCATCATCACTCATCGATCTTATCCTTTTTACGTAACGTAACACTGCAAACATGCTAACAAGTGGCGTTATTGACAACTTCTTGCCAGATCAAATAAGGTACCACTGTCCAATTATCGTTTTGTTAAAGTTTCTACGCCCATCAGTAAAACATACAAGCGGCAAGTATGGTTCTATCCCCAAGCAGATTTTACCAGATATCGCAAACTTCTATCAGAATATAACTTTGAAGAGGACATTGAACGCAATACCTACCTTGAACATAACGTGAAATACATAACAAATGCACTCATTGAAGCAAGTGAAAAATCAATACCAAACAAAACGTAACTATAAGGCCTAAAGATCACCCTTGGATCACATGTCATATTAGAAACCTGATAAGGAAGCGCAAGCGAATGTTCAGAAAATATAAGAAAACTTATGACAATAATCTAAGAGATAAATTCAAAGTAATTAGGAATAAAAATGTTACGGAAATTCGGAAATCTAAAAAAGAATATTTTGACAAACTTGAACAACTCTTATTAAACGAATCAGCTAGTTCCAAAATATTTTGGAAAACCTCTAAGCAAATCCTTAATCTAGACAAACATCAACAAGTATACCAACCCTAATATTTAATGATGAAATTGGTGAAGACGATTACCAAAAATCTAATATGTTGAATAATTATTTTGCATCGCAGTCGCACATTAATGATGATAACAAAACACTACCAGCTCCAACCCAGATTCAACACAAAGAACTTGTGCACATAGACATTACCCAACAAGATGTAATTGACGTCTTAAGCAACTTGAACGTTACCAAGGCATGCGGGCCTGACTTAATTAGCCCTCGTCTCCTCAAAGAAGGAACCTGTGTCATCTCCAAACCATTTACTATGACTTTTAATCGCTCACTACAACAAGGATACTTCCCAGCACGTTGGAAAGAAGCAAACGTTACACCAATCTACAAAAACGAATATAGATCTTCTCCTTCTAATTACAGACCCATTTCCTTTCTAAGCTGTATAGGAAAGACAATGGAACGCTGCGTTCACAAACACCTCTACAACTTTATCAGTCAAAATAATCTTTTAACACCCCTTCAGTCTGAATTCATTTTTGGCGATTCCACCACTAACCAGTTGCTTAACATCTACCATATGTTCTGCGAAGCTGTAGATGATGGGAAGGAAGTCTGTGTTGTCTTCTGTGATATCAGTAAGGCTTTTGACAGAATCTGGCAAAAGGGATTATTGTTCAAACTGGCTGCAATTGGTTGCATTAAATCTCTTCTTTGTTGGTTTACGAGTTATCTATCTGGGCGTAGGCAAAGAGTTGTCATAAATGGAATGATATCAGACTGGGCCTCAATCTTTGCTGGAGTCCCACAAGGCTCAATTCTGGGACCACTGCTTTTTCTTATCTTTATCAATGACATAGTCAATAACATCCAGTCAAACATTCACCTCTTCCCGGATGACACTAGTCTCTATATTATTGTAGAAAACCCTAATACAGCAGCACTCACTCTTAATTCTGACTTAGGCACAATACACCACTGGGCGGACAGTTGGTTAGTAGACTTTAATCCTACTAAAACTACCTCTCTTTTGATAACTAGGAAAAGAGTACCTGAAACGCACCCTACTCTCAAAATGAACAACACAGATCTCTCCGAAAAAACAACAACACATAAACATCTAGGTATCACTTTTAAGAACTCCTACACTTGTTCAGATCATGTAAAAACATAGTATAAAAAGCATGGCCGAGACTTAACCTGCTTAGAGCTTTAAAGTTTAAACTACGCAGACATGCCCTTGAGCGAATGTATATATCATTCATTCGACCCTTAATAGAATATAGCGATGCTGTCTGGAACAATTGCTCCACAGAATCAAAAAACAATTAGATCTCATTCACCATGAAGCAGCTAGAATAATAACTGGGGGAACAAATTTGTGTAGCATCCAAAAACTCCTATCTGAGCTGGGATGGGAAACTCTGCAAGAAAGAAGGTCTAAACACAGACTCGTTATCTTCTATAAAAAAATAAACGGGCTCACTCCTGGCTATTTTTCTGATCTACTACCTCCTATTGTCCAAGATAACGTTACATATAACCTTCGAAATGCCAACAACATGCGATCATTACGAGCACGCACAAATCTTTATTTCAACTCCTTCTTCCCCTCAACCATTCGTGCCTGGAACGAGCTACCAGGTGAAATAAAGGGAGCAAGCACTGTATCCGCGTTTAAATATCAGATAAACAAGCATAAGAAGCCCCCACCAATGTACTTTCATGCAGGCACAAGAAAAGGACAGATACTACACACGAGAATACGCATGGAATGCAGCTCGTTAAACTCTCATCTTCATAGTGAAAATATTATCAACAGTCCATCCTGTTCTTGTGTAGGCTTTGAAAGCGCTTATCATTTCATTTTTATATGTCCAATATACAGGCACACAAGAAAGATATATTTGTCTGATGTCTTGCAAACGCATAATACGCATGAATTACTATATGGTAAGGAAACTGCAACAGACCTAGAAAATGAATCTCTTTTCTTTAAAGTTCAAGATTTTATTATACACTCAAAACGATTTGACTAGAATACACGAACTGGAATTCAATGTGTACCCTGTATCTGTCTGTCTGTCTGTCTGTCTGTCTGTCTGTCTCTCTCTCTCTCTCTCTCTCTCTGTGTCTGTCTGTCTGTCTGTCTGTCTGTCTCTCTCTCTCTCTCTCTCTCTCTCTAGAAAATGGTTTGAATTTTACACTGATCACATATATTTACTGCTACTGAATGCTATTCAGGAAATGACTCGTATAAGCGTTTAGCTTACTGTCAGATCCTGGTCCATTGATTATGTAAATTGTTTATATATTGTATGTATATCAAGAAATAAAATATTGTATAAACTAAATTCGTTAGCCATTATTGTAGAGGGTCTCACAGGAAACATCCATGTGGAGTTTGGTTAAAGAGACTAAGTCTGCAGCTATGAACATTTTTCGAAAAAAAAAGATTTTCTTTTTAAATAATTTGTAAAAGTAGAATTAAGTTATGTTTTCACAATAAATATGTTCACTATAGCTGAAAACTGCATGGAAAAGTGAATTATCTTATGAAAACAGGTGTTTTTTTCTCTTGTTGGTAATTATTTGTGTCCCTCCAATAATTATAGACAGTTGATTTTTAACATAAATACTGTTGTTTTGATACTGATAATTTGTTAAGATTTACGAAATTGGTAAAATGTATACCCGAATTTTAGTTTTTTACTGTGTTCTTGATAAATAGAAACATTATTTCTAAAATTAAAAGATCAAAAGTTACAGACTATGCAGCTTTAAAATAGGCTAAGTAGTTTAGGAGGAGTTGTCATTTTAAGCCAGATTGTTTACAAGGCACGATGGACGACGGCCATTGATTGATCCCAATAGCTTACTTTGAGCACTTCGAGTTCAGATGAGCTAAAAATCAAGATCCATGGCCATTATTCATTCACTTTAGCCAGACGTAGGGGCCTAAATGAGAAAGACTCGTAAATGTTATGCTATGTGCCAACGATAAATGTTAACCTATTTAAGCCAACCTGAACTTTCAAATATTTGCCAATTGGGAGAGTTCATTGCCACATATATGTTGGGGTTTTTTTTATAAAAATATGAAATAACTTTCTGTAAATAAATAGTGAAGCCCAGCAGGGTACTCTGATATTTTCATACATACGTAGGCTCGGGTCATTTTTTGAATTTCAATATCTTTGATGGTTTTCAGAAAAATAAATACTTTTTGGGAATGAAGATTTTGTGGATCTTTTTGGGGGGTCATCACAAAATTGGACTATATTCAGGGGTCATTTCTATCATTTTAGGGTCTTTTCTTAAGGTCAAGGTACAGAATGGGGGATATTTTTGGGGTTGCTAAAATTTCAAATATTTATTCGGGGTGCTTGAAATTCCTCATAATTTTTTTTTTGGGGGGGGATGAAGGGTAGATGCTGGGCCCGAGTCTACGTATGAAAAAAATGAGAGTGCCCCCCCCCCGCCCCTGGGTAGTGAAGAATCTGGTGAGAGGCCGCGTTTTCAGGCGTCTGATCTGTGTCTATCTGTTTAAAGGAATTGGAATGGGTGGTTTCTTCCTATATGAAATTACGAAGAGTTACCTCTTTTTAAGTGTATATTTTATAAAACAAGGTTTCGTTTCTTTTGCAGAATTCGCAAAGATTTCAGTTTTGATGATGCGATCTCCAAGCATTTCGGATGCAAAGTCCACAGTTTTGATCCAGGGTATGTAAATTCTTTGATACCAAGGGCTAATTGACTTTTGCGTGTAAAAACAGTGTCCCGAGTTACTTGAACAGTGAGTTGGTTATACCTCTACATAGATACATAACATTCGTGATACCTTGCAAACCTGGTCAAACTCATTTGACAAGTATAAACACTTTTGTTATAAAAGAACTATTTGTAAATACTATGATGGAAACTACGCTGAAACATCTTGTTAGAGATTTTGATTGTTACAGCTTGAAAAGTCATAATATTAACATTAACACTGAAGATGTAATCTCAATATTTCTAGAACCATGTACACTTACAATTCCAAATAAAACGTAAGTGACTATGATCGGAAAATGCCACAATCACAAACTGCAGACCAATCAACGGCACCGTGAGGAAGAGCCACGGGACGTTTACAGTAACAAGACATCCGAAAGACAATAATAGCAAAGCAACCAGTTCTCTCTTCTTTGTCAAAATGATTGTAAAACTAGAAAGGACATTAGTTAATGCTTACCAAAACAAAGAACAACACACAACCCCCACAAACAATGGTAGGTACATAAAATGACAACAGAACCACCGCCGTAGAACGGACAACAGCATAAAGTATGCTGTAAAACCCTGAGACCTACCTTGGTTTAATAATGAAATTAGAAAAATAATAAGAAAAAGAAAACACGCCCACAAACATGCCAAAAATTGTACACGTCGTACAATTTGGAAAAATCGAGATCTAGGCAATAGAAGTATCTCCGTTTTGAGGAAACCTGGCAGGAATTTGAAAATAAAATTTTCAAACAAAAAACTACAAGAAAATTTCAAGTAAAGATCAGTGGAAAACTGCTAAATAATTTGAGCAAAGATAAAGAGGGGCTAATTTGGCCCTCTCTAAAGCTGAACACCGAAAGTTGCTTCCACCTTTTTCTCGTTAGTTTAATAGAAGACTTAACCAAGTGTATAAGTCTGGTATTTATTTAACTATTAACGTTGCTATAGTAGCCACAAATGGCCACCAAAACAAGCTTAAAATAGGAAATCGAATTTTCGACCAAATTGAGCCTTTGGGAGACCATAATACCAAAAACAAACTTTTAATATGCTGTGTGTCGTGACAATTCTTATCATCTGTAAAATATATTTTATGGTATTTGCCTGTGCTCAATGAAGTTTTTTTTTGTCAAAAGTATCAAATTTGTTCCAAAACGGTAATTTTCCAATATCAGCATATTTTGGTGGCCATTTGTGTTACCGTAGCACCGGTAAAGGTAAAATTAATACCAAACTGTTACACGTGGGCTATTGCTCTTATAAACCAATAAGAAGAAATTGGTAATAAATGACACCAACGAAAAAACAAATACTATTAATCATTATTCCACTCTCACACACAGCTTGGTGATAGTGCTATTCCATTTACTGACTTTCTAACTAAATTTTATTATTGTTTCTATTGAACTAACCATAGTCAAGGTCAAAATACAGCGAAGGCTCTCCCCATTGACATAGCATGAAGCCCTGATCAGATCAATAAGTGAATACTAAAATCACTAGCTGACGAGCTTTCTCCTTTTTAACCCTTAATGCACCAATCGCAACAAAAATCGTCTGCTTTTCTCGTCTGTTGAAATGTTTAAGAAGCATCTATGGCAAACAGTGTGGACCTAGATCAGACTGCTCCTATAGGAGCGGTCTGTTCTTGGTCCACGCTGTTTGCTTCCATACTTAATTCGTCAGTAATGCTAAGCAATTATTTGCAGCAGACGACTTCAACAGACGACATTCTCAGATGCATTTTTCTTGGCGCTTTAAGGGTTAACTGACTTGTTCAATTATACAGTTGCTTCATGTCTGTTTGTAGTATAGTCAAAACTATTTCCCCGAGGTGCGGTGCCGTGGTCGACCTGATGCATTATTGCACGAGGCCGGGTGCACGAGTGCAATAGTGTATCAGGTCGTCCACGGCACTGAGGGGTAATAATCTGACTATACTACAAACAGGCATGAAATAACTGTTTTAATACCCAGCCCATTTGATGACATACTTAGACGCGTTCCTTAAATACATGTAGAGTTGCTGTATACGATGCGGTTTTGTTGCAAAACAGAAGATTTCAACTTATCTGCTCAATTTTGGTCTCAAAGTGTTCAGCTCGTTCCAACTAAGAAAACGAGTACCCATATACGGAAGCCTATATGTGACATTGTGCTTTGTGTTATGTCGTTTTATTTCAGTGTTTTGACTTTTTACTTTCGTATTTTGAGTTTTTTGTTTATGTATTCCGTGTACGGTGTTGTTCATTTTAAACGGCGCCATTCACGAGGTAGAGACAAGATATAGAAAAAAAAAGACGGGCGAAAAACGAAATTGTAAGTATCTTAATGCATTCATTGTACATGTAATGTTAGTGGGGTATTTAACATTTGAAATCCATGCAGCTGGTAACTATCACAAAGTCAAAAATATACAGGTCATGCTACAAAGTGGGTTCTCTCTCTCTGTGAAAGCATTCAAATAGACCCAGGACAATTCAATACCACACGATGTGGTCCCTTATAATAGTTAAACCAATTTAAATTGTTACGAAAATTTAATCTAATATTTAAATTTGCAGGTCTGATGCAGTGCACCCGAAAATTACACAACATGAAATGCTAAAGGTATCTATCTATCTATCTATCTATATATCTATCTACGTACATGTATATTTACTGTATATCTCTATCCATCCATCCATGTATTAATCGATCTATCTATGAGTGTATCTGTATTTCTGGAAAAAACTAAATTGTACTCAATCACTGCTTGTGAGCGCAGTGTGTCCTACTGGAGATCTTTGGGTTTACCATAAAAATGCAATAATTGTACCTATGAGAACCTTAAAATTTGGTAGTTTCACTGATATCAAATCAGTTGTTCTTATCTAAAAAAATACTTAAATAGTTGTTTAAATGCATGCATGTCAGAAAACATATAGTTGTGCACCAGAAGATGTTTTACTATTAATAATTAATAATATTCATAATTCATCATTTTTATTTTCAGGTTAAATCATTTTTCTGCAAGATTAATGTGGTCATCTTGCTACACAGTGTGGAGTTGTTAATTTTGTTCCATCATACCTCCCTCCAATGAATGGCCAATCTAGAGTACAATTAATTATGGTATATTTTGACAAATGATTAAGTTTGTGCATCATTGGTTTACATTATGTAGACGACAATTAATATGTATCCTAAACAAACAAAAAACAAAATCAGGACAGCGATTTCAGCATTCAGAACCCATCATGTTTTGAACTATTCTAGATACACCAGATGATCTACGTTGTGGCCTAGGCACAAAGAATTGTGCTTCTGCAACCCTTTATAGACACACAGCTGCAGACTCAGTTGTTGGATTTGACATTTTCATGTACGGAAACTGTGTTTCGAAACAGCGAATAGAGCCATGGCGGGAAACGCTGAGGCGCCAGTGATTACATTGCTTGATACGCTTTTTAAAGGCCTGGGAGATACAGGATAATTTCAAGACACTAACCTCATTTTATGTTGAATGTGTCCGACTCTGTTTTATTGATCTCATTAAGCAGAACTAGATAGAAGCGCCCAAAACAGATGAGTATGCACAAGCATTGACCACAGACTAACCCATGATACCAGAGGGAGAGTTACAAAGAATACTGACAGCCACACGACAACATAATTAAAGTAAAGCTATACCTCAGCAAGATGACAACAAACTAGAAAGGACAATTAGAAGTAAACTATAAAACAAAGACCAAACACAATGGGAGCAACAACAAACAATGAATCATCAACAACAGAATCATCACCTCAGAACAGACAGCAGCTGAGGCCACTGGGGATGAAAACATCTATGTGTCTTGATCCACATCTGATCTAAGGGTGTGGTTGGTGCTGTGAAACTGGTTTAAGCGCTCGAGTAAAATATTTTACTTACATTTCTAAGGCGGTACTACTTTTGTGGATCATTTTTGTTATTTATGTCTTGTGTTTGTCATGCTTTCGCATCTGTTTATTGCTGCCGTGTGGTCACCTGCTAGGAAAGGACTGACCTCATGGGTCTTGTGTGTGATGTTTAATTGTGTTTTTGTCACTTTTCTATGTGGTATCCTGGGTCAGGTGTGGCACTTGATTGTATCGTTTCCTAATCTTTGCCGTCATTCTTACTTAGATATATTTTACTGGTCAAATCTGTGCCCTAATTCTGCCGTTGTTAAAACACGAAGAGTGTTAAGCTCACATGGTGGCTTCTTAGATTGTGTAAAACTGGAATCTCTATTTATATGACCGCAGAAAAAATGTTGATATACAAGAAGGATAGCCTGATATACCATACTCGATGGTCACATAGAGTTATGAACACTGGTAGATCAAGTTGATCAAGTTTTATATGTTAAGAAATGCATAATAAGAAGACGTGTTTAAATGAATTTCTGGCGATACTGAGCCTTATAAAACCCGAGAACTAATTTTGAAACGTCAGTGAATTTGTTCATTGGACTTAAAGACCTACTGAAAAAAAAACTCTGAAACACTCACGTTTTGCTTTATACATGTATAAATGTACCAGTGAACACAAGTTCTATTAACTAATTTCACCTGCAGCAGATATGCTTAATATGATGACAGTGGTGGTAGGAAATTATGAGGTTTGCTTTGATGGTTCCAAATTAAAGACTTATCTATAAATGAGAGGGTTTGGGCCTGGTGCTTTGTCTGCTGTCAGGCCCACCAGGGTTTAACTGTTTGATTTCTTTTGCTACGGTATTCAGTTGTATGTTCTGTTGAGTCCTTATCTTTGTTTTATCTCCTTTTTGTATCTTGATTTATATGTACTTGGAGACGAGTTATGGATAAGTTAGGGATCTTTAATGCTAACCAAACATATATGTCTCTTGATCCACATCAGAATTAAGGGTGAGGTTGGTACCGTGAAACTAGTTTAAGCCCTCCAGTAATTTTCTTACTGACCATTCCAAGGTGGTATTTCTTTTGTGGATCTTTTATATGTGTTTGTCTTTGCAATTTTGTCTTGTCTGTGTCATGCAGCCTTGTGGTCACCTGCTTAGAAAGGGCTGACTTCTTGGCTCTCCTTTATTTAATGTTTTAAGTGTATCTGTCACCTTCCCATATGGTATTCAGGGTCAGGTGTGGTAATTGATTGTATTAAATCCAGAACTGTGCCTCCTTCCCTACTTTGCATTGCATACACATGTCAGACACATAAAGCATTGAAGCTTTTACATCATCCATAGAAGAGCAGCGAAATGTAATCCTAATTAATCTTATTTTTAAAAACTTGTATTTACTTAACATATGAAATTAGCAATAGTTGTCCCACAAATTAACCGTTACACGTACTCTGTGTGTTGGCTCAACAGGATTCAACTTTTGGCTTTCATTCCCTCCAGTGGTCCAGTGGCGATGTGAAATGTTAGAGTAAGCGTTGTTTCTGTTAACCCTTCCTTGAACCACCATGGTTTTACCTATGATTCCTTTGTTGTTTGTGGTGATTTATTGATATGTTGGAAACCTCCACGTGGGCCATTCAACTGCATGTTTTAGAACCACATCGAAAGTGAGGATTAGGACTGAACCCTCGTAAAGTTAACTTAAATCCACTAGTAACGCATTACTGACCGTTTCAAGTTGATGCTTTGTTGTGGTTACTTCAAAGCATCTGTGTTATCATTTCATTGCCCTATTTAAGCTCTAATTTTTATGTAGTTACGTTCGAATTCAGAGTCACCACCTGTTTGGAAAATAGCTGCTTACTTGTTTCATCCTATGTCATTTGTTTACTCCCGTCAATCTCGTTGTGACTCTTTTACCTTGTGGTTTTATGGGCAGGGTTTAGAAACTTATTGTATCCGTTCCTGGCATTGCTTTGCTTAATTTCCAAGTAAATAAATATTTGGTTTATTTAGATGTATGAAATCTTCATTCTGAATTAAGTTAATTACAGACTTCTTTAATGTCCAATCTGTACATTACTTGAAAATTTGATGAGATGATCTTGTGATTTCAATTTAAATTAAGAAAAACACATATGGATTGGCAGAAATGTTTTTGCATTCTGACTTTAACGCGATGTACTTTGGCTGCACAGCCACAACAAAGTTATTAGCATACATGAAACGGGGGTGTTTTGACAAAGATCAAGACTTCCATGCAAGTTGGTGCTTGCTGCATCCTCTAGGAGAAGAGAGACAACGTTATTGGGCCTATATTAATAAAGCATAAGCTATAGGTCATGGGTCAAGGTGTTGACCAATTAGAACTTATTTTCAGTTTAGGCCAATGTCTCTGAACCAACACAGGATTTGAGGAGATGCCTTATGCACGCTTTGGTGGTTGTAGACACAATATTTAACGAGATCCTGAAGTTGGACATAAAAATGACAATGACAATGAAGCTTGAAATTTAAGTCGAAGTCAACAGATTAAGATTTGTGCTGACTCAAGATGTTGAGGGGATGCCCTTATATTTGATATTGTTAAGCATTATGGTTGATGAGAGCACAAGGGTTGATATACAAATATAAAAATACTAGCCTTTTGAGATTGTAAAATATAGGTCAAGGTCACAGGTTTAATGTGCTAGCCAGTTCAACATGTCAAGCAGATACTTTACGGCAGTTTGATGGTGGTATGCATTAAAATAAAAATACATTTGATGCTCTTTTATTAAAATAAACTTTTACTTTTTGCCTTAGGACTTGTTCTTTACAAGTTAGAGACAAACAAAAAGTGTCAGGTTTCCTCATTCGTTAGTGTCAGGTTTCGTTAGTCGTTCAATGTACCTGCATTAATTTTGCTATTCTTGTAAAATAAAAGTAAATTATGTAAATTGGGACCAGTAGTTTTCACGCCAAATATGAGTAGTTGCATTGTATAATCTTTGACATATGAGCCTCATCATGAGAAAACCTAGACTGCGGATTTCTAACAGATCCAACACAAACTTGGCTGTGTAGCTATTGACAAATAAATGTTTATATAGAAAAATGAACTGATCAAAGAGATGTCCAATACAAACTGAATTGCATTTTTACGCAAACAGAAAACAAATGCGCAGATCAGCTGTGCATCCACTGGGAAACTGATAAAGCATTGAAACAGTGACAATTAGCCTTATCGCTAGACATCTCGTTTTTGAATTTCAAATTTTCCTACTTTCTATGTTGGGCTCGAATTGACCTTCTAAGCTTCAAAAACTTGCTATAATTAAGAAATAGATCAGCTCTAGCAGTGAATTGTTGAGTAATAATTCACTGTTTGGAGTCAGTTGTAAAGAATATCAAATCATGAGCGCACAGCACGAGTAATTTATCTTCGTACAACTGACCAACAAACAGTGAATTATTACTTAACAATTCATGCAATAGAGCTGATCTATTTCGGTTTAAACACACAATAAACGACGAAAATACATTTGAAGTCTTCAGCTTCTTCCAACTTTCCTCCATTTCACTGAGGAAATCCCGCCAATAGTTAGATTGTGCCGCATATATTTACATATATAAGTTACGTCTTTCCAGCGTAAAACGACGTTACACCGTCTAACGCCATAACTGACGTCATTTGGCAGTAACAAATAACGTCAGCTAGCGCGCGTCTTCCTTGCGCTTTCAAAGATGTGAATTGTTGTTTGATATATCACGGTTTTTCAGCATTGGCTCTATAGGCGAGGTGTGTTAGAATCTTGAAATAAGATATTAAACTTAAAAAAAAATGTGTTGACCAGCATGTTAGGACAAATCTAATCAGTGCCTTTTTGATCTCACATTTCAAAATGCAGGTTTTCTTATGACGTGGCTCATATATGAATTTGCATATATATGTATGTTTTGTGTATGATTTTGTACATCATTTTAAAAGACAGAATTCATAGGGGTAGAACCAAGATAGAAATAAAAAAGGTAAGAAAGACAAAAGTACAAGTATTTTAATGCAACTGTGTAACGTATTTTTACAGTTGAAATCGGTGCAGCTGGTAAATATCTCAATCCAAAAAGTCTACTGTAGGTTTTCCGTTTAACCATTCTATCTGTGAAAGTATTCAAATAGATCTATGACGATTCTGTACACGACAGTTTGACTCATTTTAATAGTCACAAATTATTTATTCTGTGGGTCAAATAAAGTGCAATCGAAAATTAGATGGCATTGAATGCAAAACGTATCTATCTATCATTCTATTTCCACCGCCTTCCAATATCCGTTACGCTATCAATTGTCTGTCTGTCTGTCTGTCTGTCTGTATGTATGTTTGTCTGCTGCCAAAATTTGAAGGGGTACTGGGATGCCTTTTTATCATAGAACTAGCATGCGAAAACCCAAAGTCAAAATACAATATACAAAAGTATAAACACAAAAGACAAAAGTAATAAAAGCACCGCAAGCACTGCATAATACCCCTCCACTGCTGGGGGCACCAAAAGTTATTTTGTGAGATATATAATGCCTAAATAGCAACAGAACTGAGATAGACAGTGATATGACGTCCTTAGTCACAATATGTAACCTTTGATGGTCAACATATCTGTGAAGTTTCATTCAGATATTTCATATAGTAAAGGAACTACAGGTCAAAAACATTTTCCAGATTAATCAAGGGCGGATAACTCATGAACTGGAAAGGTAAGAGTGACGGTCCTTCGTTGTAATATGTAACCTTTGCTGTTCAACATATCTGTGAAGTTTCATTCAGATATCATAAACAGTAAAAGAATAACAGGCCAGAAACCATTTTTTAAAGGGAGAAAGGGCAGTAACTCCATCAAAAATGGTCGGATTTTCCCCATTAACAATCCCATACCACTCATCCCCAATAACAATATGTATGCAAAATTTGAAAAAAATCTGTGCATAAATACTCAAGTTATCGATCGGAAACAGTGAGCACGGACGGATGAAATGAACTACAGGTCAAAAACCAATTCTCAGATCAATCAAGGGTGAATAACTCACAATCTGGAAAGGTAAGAGTGATGATCCTTACCCACAATATGTAACCTTTGATGGTCAACATATCTGTGAAGTTTCATTCAGATACTCCATACAGTAAATGAACTACAGGTCAAAAACCATTTTTCAGATCAATCAAGGGTGGATAACTCATGAACTGGAAAGGTAAGGGTGACGGTCCTTACTAAAAATATGTAACCTTTGATGTTCAACATATCTGTGAAGTTTCATTCAGATATTCCATGTAGTAAAAGAAACTACAAGCCAAAAACCAATTCTCAGATCAATCAAGGGTGGATAACTCACTATCTGGAAAGGTAAGAGTGACGATCCTTAGTCACAATATGTAACCTTTGATGATCAACATATCTGTGAAGTTTCATTCAGATATTCCATATAGTAAATGAACTACAGGTCAAAAACCATTTTTCAGATCAATCAAGGGCAGATAACTCATGAACTGGAAAGGTAAGAGTGATGGTTCTTTGTCACAGTATGTAACCTTTGATGTGAAACATATCTGTAAAGTTTCATTTAAATATTCCACATAGTAAAGGAACTACGGGTAAAAAACATTTTTTAATTCAATCAAGGGCGGATAACTCACAAACGGGAAAGGTAAGAGTGACGGTTCTTAGTCACAATATGTTACCTTTGATGTGAAACATATCTGTGAAGTTATATTCAGATATTCCATATAGTAAAGGAACAATAGGTCAAAAACCTATTTTCAGACCTATCAAGGGCGGATTACTCACAAACTGGGAAGGTCAGAGTGACAGTCCTTAGCCACAATATGTAGCATTTGATGTGCAACATATCTGTGAAGTTTCATTCAGATATCATGAACAGTAAAGGAATAACAGGCCAGACACCATTTTTCCAATATGAAAAAGGGCAGTAACTCCGTTAAAAATGGACGGATTTTGCCCATTAACAATCCCATACCACTCATCGCCGATAACAATATGTATGCAAAATTTGAAAAAATTCCGTGAATAAATACTCAAGTTATCGATCGGAAATGGTGAGCACGGACGGACGGACGGATGGACAGACAGACGGACAGACACCGAAAGGTATAACATAATACCCCGACACTAAAGTGTGGCGGGGTATAAAAAGCTGAAAGTTAGAACGCAAAAGGCAAAATACAATAAAGGAAAGACACCTTTCAGAAGACAAAATTTTAAACACAAAAGGCAAAACACAAAAGATGAAGTAAAAGAGCCAATGATAAAAGTCAAATGAATAAAAAAAAAGTATATAAGTACACATATAGCCTTGCAATATAGCGATTGTCTGTTAACGCCACCTCATTAGACAGACAGATAGACAGACAGACTGGCAGGCAGGCAGGCAGGGAGACAGACAGACAGATAGACAGACAGACAGACAGACATGTAGATAACCCCAAAAACGTATAGGGTGGTGGGTGGGTGGGTATAGGGTAGGCAATTGAAAACAGCTTTATGTACAGTAGCAGAATCTAGGGTGAAGAGCCCCTCCCTGGTGATCTCGACCACTGTCCGTTCTATGGCATTGATTATGTTGTTGTTAGTTCATTATTCCTTGTTGCTTTCATTGTATGTCTTCTAATTCTGTGGTGAGGTTCGTAGTGATTTTATGCAGTTTTGTAGTCATTTTGCTGAGGAAAAGAGCCAGAAAACTGACTGATTAACTTTGAATGCTTTCTTGCTGTCGTGTGACTGTCTGTGTACTGTGTCTCGTCATCATAGTGATTATGGAATTTCCTTGTAATTCTCACTTGTTTTCTTATACAGACAGAAAAAACAGACAGACTGACAGGCCGAAAGAAAGACAGACAGGCGGAAAGACAGACCGTCAGGTGAATACACTCAAGCATTTTTGCAGGCGGGGGGTGGGGGGGGGAGGGGTTGAGGATATGGGGTAGACGGTAGAAAAATGCATTTGGCAAACAGAAAGGTAGATAAACCCAAGAAATGGGTGTGACGTTTGAAAACAGCATTTAAACTGACTGACAGACAGATAACCTCAAGATAGATAGATAGATAGATAGATAGATAGATAGATAGATAGATAGATAGATAGATAGATAGATAGATAGATAGATAGATAGATAGATACGTTTTGCATTTAATGCCATCTTATTTTCTATTGCACTGTATCAGATCTAGACCTACAGAATAAAATCTCAGAATTAATTTCTGTAACAATTTAAATGGGTCGATATAAATGGATCGAACTATATAGTCAGTCGAACTGTATTATATTGAATAGTACTGGGTCTATGTGACTACTTTCACAGTGAGAACCCAGTATGTAACATAATCAAACCGGAAGGCTCGGGTAGACTTTTTGACTGTGATAGTTACCGGCTGCATCGATTTCAAATATATAAAAAAAACTAACATTATGACGGATGAATTAAAATACTTATACTCTCGTCTTTCTTTCCACGCTCGTTCTCCATCTTGGCTCTACCTCGTGAATTGCGCCGTTTAAAATGTGCAAAATTGTACGCAAAACAGAAAACTCAACATACAAAAGTAAAGAAATCAAAAGGACATAACACAAAACACAATGTCACATATAGGCTTCCGTACCCATACTTTATGTTTCTGACCAATAAACAACGAAGTTATTGGAGTTTAAAGTTGTCAAACCATGCCTCATTTCCGCCACAATTACAAAACACGAACCGTACGCGCATCATCGTCGCGCATGTCGATAAGCGCCTTCAAGCTTTCAACAGCGAAGCAGGAAACCAAACCATGGTATAGTCCCAGTCAATAGTCAAAACTAATGCCTGGGCAATAGTTCAAGCAAAAAACGAAAATTACTCCGTATATAGACGGTTAGGTTACATAATTATTGTACTTTTGACACAATTTTTCTATTGTTAAACGTTTCCCAAAATTGGCATCAAGCTCAAAATTCTGTAAGGACATTAAAATTTAAATCAAATAACTAGAATATGATTCTTACCATGGCATTTAACAAAGGACAGATAATATTAAGATCAAAAGCATAAAGCATAGAGACTTGTCTTACTTATGTAAGACATTCCTTCAACAAAGTTCACTCACCTGTGTTGTTTCATGAAGATAATCAATATAGTTTAAAAGATTGCTTAAAATGGAGGGGTATCTGTTTTCATAGTTATGCCTTGGCTTAGCCTCAGACAAGCCCACTGTATTGATCCTAGAGTGTTTATCTTTTCTGGAAAATACACTCTATATCATTTTTGGTCAAGCAATTTTCAACTGAAATATTTTGCTGCATGATTATTCATGTCATTCCAGTGACGGAGTTGATGATCATAAGCATTCAGAAAATGTGTGGTTTCACAACACAGGAATAGGTGGTACAAATACAGTTACCAATAAAGGCTGGAATATTAAGACTCTTGGGACCATACGGAAAGAATTTCATCACGACAAGGTAGTTTAAACTTAACCCTTAAAGCGCCACCTATAATTTTCAGCAGACGATAATTGCAAATTTTGCCGTTTTTTTTGTTTGTTTTTTTGAAAAATAACAAATAAGGCATGATCTTTCAAGAGAATCGTCTGCTGGCAGACGATTCTCATGTAATATCATACCTTCTTTTTGTCAAAAATTGGGAAAGATGTCGCAAAAGAAGCTCTAGCCATAAGGCGTGTATTATCCCTAGTTGACATTATTACAAACACCAAATTTTCAAACTGCATTCATGTTTTTAAAATCTGTGCGGCTCGGCAGCAAAATATGCAAAGTAAGCATCTAAATATGTTTCAAAGCCATTTATCATTAGCAAAGCAGTAAATATTTGCACTTTCTACTCCCATCCCTCATTTTACGTCTTTCTACTGTGTGCCATTTAGACCAGATTTTGAGTAAATGCTTTGCTAGTTTTCAAAAAAGTAAAAGTGCTAAACTGTAAAGAATAGATGTGCTATTTATTTCCAAAACTTTACAATGTCCTCCCTGCGCATGCGTACGAAATATACTTAAAATTGTGACGTTTGTCGCTGGAAAGGTGGAACTGGTGTCTTTCAGTTTGTTTTATATGCCCCCCCCCCCCTAGACCCAAGATTCCCTTTGGACAATGACATGTCGCTATAAACATATACAACATATGTAAAGGGCGTCTTAGGTCTAGGGTGGGAAGGGGTTGTAGAAACCAAAGAAGACATCAAACATCTGACAAAAATAGACTGCTTCGCCAAATGGTCGTTTTTATTGTACATCAACTGTATCAAAATATATACTCAATCGTGATAGATCATTTGTTTACCTTAGTGTAACGGTCTATTTCACATACATGTTACTAAAATAACAAGCACAGTTGATTATCATAATAAAGTCTCATTCCAAACGAAGTAGGTTCATTATATGCATTAAGGACAAAAACGATTATAATATACGGACTAGGCTGCAAGGGTGCAATGTGTATTTGCTGAATGTGCTTAGCGTCTCCAGTCCTTATTTCAACAAAATAAAACGAACGTCTCATTTAGGTAAATGGCACGCCTTATCGCTAGAAATTCTTTTTCGTCTGCTGCAGTTGTGATTGGCGCTTTAATGGTTAAGTTTTTAAGAGTGCTTTCAAAATTGGCTTTAATAAAGAGGAACAGAAGGAAAAACAGAAAAGAGTACAATTAAAGTAAGGAAGGCGACAAAGATCAGGAATCGATATGATCAAGTACCACACCTGACCCAGGATACCACATGAGAAAGTGACAAAAACACAATTAAACGTCACAAACTAGAGCCAAGAGGTCAGCCCTTTCCAAGCAGGTGACCACAATGCAGCAATAAACAGACACGAAAGCATGACAAACACAAGACATAAATGACACAAATGATCCACAAAAGAAGTATCGCCTTGGAACGGTCAGTAAAAATATTTTTACTGGAGGGCTTAAACTGGTTTCACAGCGCCAACCTCACCCTTAGTCCAGATGTGGATCAAGAAACATAGATGTTTGGTTTGAATGAAAGACCCCCTACTTTCAATAAGATCAATAAGTTTATCTTTTATCAAATTATGAGCTAAAATAGTGTAAAGAGTAGAATTATCATATGTAGACAAACTGGTCGCATTGAAATCTCTAGCTTTAAGTATATCTAAAACTTCACCTGAATTTTTAATAGACCAAACCAAAATAGATTCTTACCGGATCTGTCTTATATCTTTCACAGTACTTAAAGACATATGCGTCTAATTTCCATGCGCAGATTTTCTGCGTCCGGAAACAAGGAAAGTTGTCTGGGTCCTATCTTTTGACTATTTACGATTTCGGATCAGATGGATATTTCCACATTTTCTTGGCAAAAAAAGTTACTAAAACGTGTCCGAAATATCTATTGACCCTTTAGCCGAACTTATAGACTTAGTACCAAATACAAGTAAATAGATCAGGCGAAATGACAAACAATGTACACAACTTTCCTTTTTTATCTTGTTTGCCAATAGGAATATGGCCGATACTCGGATTATCTGTCCAATATATACGGTTGTTTCGAGCCTGACCTAAAAATCGAAATCCTATTTTGGGGAAAATACCAAAATATATCATGCAGTATCGTGTTATGGCTTTGAAAAACAAATATTTTTCACGTTTTCTAAAAAGCTTGAGGTCATCTACAATAATTAAAATTAAAATAAAGTAGCTGTATGACGATTACAACTATTTTAGCTGTACATTTAAGACTTGTGTTATGTCCAGAAAATTGGCCAAATGCTGAAAACTTTCATATGAGAATATTAAAAAATAGCACGGTGACATATCCTTTTATTTCATAAATTGACAGCCCATGCATGAAGCAAACTGTATGCAAAGTATTGAAAAGATTTCAATGTGGGAAGTATTTAGTAGCATATGTCCTTAATAACATGTTTTAAGGACATATGCTACTAATTACTTCCCACATTGAAAACAATTCAATACTTTGCATACACCTTGTTTTATGCATGTACTGTCAATTTATATGATAAAAAGGATATGTCACCGTGCAAAATTATGTATACTATCATGTGCAAGTTTTCAGCCTTTGGTCAATTTTCTGCACAAATAAAAGAATAACCTAATTCCTAAACATCAAGCTAAAGTAAGTGTAACCTTCAACCAGCTTCTTTATTTTCATTTTGGTTATTGCCTATGACCTCAAGCCTTTAAGAAAATGTAAATTTGTATTTGTTATACCAAGCCGTGACAAGATGCTGCATGATATATTTTGGTAATTTGCCAAAAAAATAGATTTTGTTTTTAGAGTAAATTATATAATAAAAAGCTGATATTGAAAATTTTAAATTTTTTCTTTTATATCATGGACTTTCATTATACCTATTAGAAAAAAAAGAAAAAATAGGGGTCACCGTGCTAATTATCTTTCAGGAGACCAAATTTACCCCCTCCCACATATCTCGTGCATAATTTAAAGTAAAACGTAAAGGAGTGAAAACAAGCACTGTAAAATATGTGCCCACCCAGGAATCGACCCTAGTACGCCTGTTCCATAGCCTGACACGCTTACCACTAGTTTAGGAGGCCAGGTTGTTCGCGGATCTCAATAATCGTACATCTAGAATAGATTATTTCTGAGTTATCCCATGCCGAAATGGTGCGCATGGGATTTATTTGCATAGAAAAAAAAAGGCTGCATGGTCGTGGCAACCTAGATACCTTCCTACAATAAGCCAATAGTTTTCACTCAACTCTACGGTTGACAGCTGAGGTATCGACTGACAAGCACGTTTTCCTTGACACCCAATCCAGTTTGGATGAGGATAGAATATGCACAGATCTTTACACCAAACCTACGGATACCCACCAGTATTTTCTACCCACCAGTGGTTATCCTAAACACTGCTGCAAGAATAACCCATATAGGCTTGCACTGCGCCTCAGACGCATTTGCTCTGACTCAAACATGTTTGAATTAAGAGCCAAAGAACTGACAAATCAGCTACACAGCCGTGTTTATCTGAAGCAGGACATATATAGCTTCTGCCATTGAAAAAGCCAGGCAAAGGAGCAGAGATGCTCTGCTGTCATACAGGCCAAAGTCTGCTGAGGTAGGCACAATGATCCCATTTGTGCTGGCATATCATCCTCAGGGAAATTGTTGACAAAAATTGGTCCATCATCAAGTCATCAGATGAGTTGAGGGATATTTACCAGATCAAATCAGTCATGGCTTTCAGATGCCCCAAAAGCCTTTGTGATTTTCTGGTACGAGCACAACTCAAACCAAACTCTAATGATGACAACCAAAATGGTGAATGTCGACCCTGTGGCTGAAAAAGATGCCGATGCTGCAAAATGATAACCCCTGCTGGTACTGTTAAGTCATCTTCTGGGGCCACTTTCAGACTGAGGCAGAACACAAACTGCACAACAGAGAATGTTGTCTATCTAATCTCTTGCAGCAGTTGCAACAAACAGTATGTAGGAGAATCGAAAGGCCCATTGAACAAACGTATGAATGGCCATCCTGATGACTGGATAAACCGTAGGTTTGAAAGATCACCAACAGCAGAACATTTTCACTCTGCAGATCATAACTTCCTGAGTCATGTGTCTGTCTCCTGCCTTGAACACAACAAGGAGTGGTCAGATTCTACCACGAAACTCCGCGAGAGCTTCTGGATTTGGCGTCTGAACTCTCTGTGTTCATTTGGTATCAGCAAGGGTGGCTGACTCTATCTGGTCATATGGTAGAACCTGGTATGCTGTGGTGTTGTAGACGATCATCCAGGAGCCTAGAATTGTTTTAGACTTCTGTTCTACACAACTTTTCATAAAAGACATTTTTTGTCAGAATGCCAATTTTGTGCGCTGTTCAATTCATAAATATTGTGCAGTCATATTTTTGAAAATCCAAGCATATTTACTGGGCCCTTCAAGGGCTTAAGTCATCACATAATTCATGTATATAGTTATATGTTGTTAACTATCCACTTAATCTAATTTGTCTTCAAACTCTGATGAAGGCGAAAGCACTTAGTTTCTAAAATTCTTTGCACTGTTTTTTTTATTTATATCCTTTTATATATATATATATATATATATATATATATAAGCCGCAACAGTGCTTTCCAACAATGTCGTATGAGCGACCAGCAAATGCTAAGACCAGCCTGCGTATACGCGCAGTCTAATCAGAGCCTTTGCTAGTCGCTTGAATATTATATTACTGTTATATTAAGCTACTGACTGAATTTCTAAGCTTCAAAGGCGGCTGCACAGACTCATCTGAGTCTACACTTGTCAAAATGCCACATTGATGGAAAAATCTCGTGTCACGGCTCATATATAGTTTTGTTTTACAGAGACAACTTGATATTCTCAAGATCGATGTTGAAGGAGCAGAGTTTGAATCCTTAGCAGAAATGGTACAAACCGGAAGTATCAAAGACATTAGGCAGCTATTGGTAGAGTTCCATGTAAAGCTTTTCTCTGAACATCGGACAAGTAGAAATGCATATATCTCGCACCTAACTCTGTTAAGAAATCTGCATAAGTTAGGATTTAGAATATTTTATTTTAGGATGTGGAATATATTGAAGGGTCTCGTTTTCGAGGGCGGTGGTGTTTCACGAACTGGATGTCATGAAGTGCATTTTATTAGAGTTTCTGATTAATAAAAATAAAACTTTTTTTCGGTTAAGAAATTAGCAAGACTTTATTTAGTTAAGAGTGCGTAACGAAAATTTAATTTTCTTATTTCTCAACCAAAATATATGTTGTGGGTACTCAAAAGAACCGCCTCAATGAGGCGATTCTTTTGAGCACCCAAAACATGTGTTAAAATTGAAAGGTAAGAAAATATTAACATTTTTACGCTGAAAATGTTTGTTTATCTAAACCTGTGAAATAAGAAAAAAAATACTTACGCACTCTAAAACTCTAGCCTGTTGTGGGGTTCAGAAGAACTGTTTTAATGTTACATTTCAACGAACTGTATAATATTTCTAGTTTTAGTTTTTACTTTTATTGTCTAAAGCTCTTGATATGATTATATTTGCTGGTTAATATTTGCTATTGTACCATGTTGCAAAGGAGATGTCAGTGATTTATTTAATAGCATGTTGTTGTTTTTCTTTTGTCGAACATTAAACTGGGATTAAATGACACGCTTGTTATTGGTAGTATTTTGCTGTCTTAACCAGCAAAGGTTAGGTAACTTCACATTCAGTTGGCATATCTTCCAAGAAAAATTTACACGTTTAATAAGTTCAAAGGAAATCAGTAGTGTGGAAATATGTTTTTCCATACCACAAGGGACTGCTTTTAAAGGAAAGCATAAGCTCCTGAAGGAAGGAACTTCTTTTCTTTAAGAGAAGTCTCAATTTTGAAAAGGGACACAATTGATATTAGTAATCTCCGTTTGATTTGCGTAACTATTTAAGCTTTCTGGCTACGCTTTATTCGTTGTCTATCCGTGTACCAAATTACCCCGGCATCCAATTTAGGTTACCTTACACCCCCACCCCAGGACAATTTTTCATTGGTTCCAAATTTTTTATTGGGACCCCCTGAATGCGAAACGAAGTTGTTCTAAAAAATTGGTATGGGCTATATGAAAATGCGTCGTTTCTATGGCAACCAATAGCGAATTTGATAATGGAGGTTTGCTTTCCAAAATACTAATATCTCAGCTGTTACTTATCCTACACTATTAAACTTAATACCAAATTAAAGCTTAGACATAGGTCTAGTATCCCCTTGTTGTATAAAATGTGTACTTAATTAAGCTAAGACACAGGCCTTTCATTTCATGGTCAAATATGCAAAGTAATAAGGTTGCAAAGATCAGGAATCGATACAATCAAGTACCACACCTGACCCAGGATACCAATGGGAAAGTGACAACTCACAGAAGACACCACAAACGAGAGCAAAGCGGTCAGCCCTTTCCCAGCAGGTGACCACAAAGCACATATAAACAGACGCGCACAAAACATAGCCAACACAAGACAGAACAAAAACATAAAAGATCCACAAAAGAAGTACCGCCTTGGAACGGTCAGTAAAATATTTTACTGGAGGGCTTAAACCGGTTTAACGGCGCCAACCTCACCCTTAATTCAAGTTATCATATTTGCATAATTTGCTTATTCATCAAAATATTAAAAAAAAACGCTAAAAATAAGAGAAAATTATTAAAAGTATAAATAGGCTGATTTCATTCCAATATTGTCATTGTTGCATGTTTAATTATATTTTATGTTACAATTTGATAAGTCCATTCATCCAGTGGTCCTATTAGAATATTATCTCATTTGAATATCCATGAAAATACATGAAAACTTAAAAAATGAGGGAAAATCACGTAAAAACTCAAAGCCTATGGGAGGGGTTGAGGTAAAATGTATCCTGCACTCCTAGGGCCGTTTAAAGTCATGCTAAATTGTGGAGTGTCCTCGAAATGCGAAACGAAGTTCTCCTAAAAGAATTTGGCTTGGGCTCTGTGAAACTGTATGGTTTCTATGGCAACCCCTTATATGCTTCTCGAGGTGTGGGGGGGGGGGGTAGGCCTACAAAATCAATCATATCTAGGGTTCTACTTATCCTAGAGCACTAAAATTGATGTCAAATTAAAGCCTAGACATATGACGTACTTCCAGTGGTCGTATAAACAAATCTACTAATTTGAATATTTATGAATATTAATGAAACCCTTAAAAATGGAGTAAAATCATTAAAAAAACATTAATGAACAGATTTCAGCCCAAAAACATCATCAAGCCACCAGTATTGCCAGTTTTTATAAAGTCAGTGATTTAATTTGCCAAGCTCTTTCATCTAGTGGTCCTATATGAAAGTTATCACATTTGCATATTCATGAATATTAATGAAAACTTTAGTAATGAGAGAAAAAATCTTAGAAAAACTCAGGGATGTACATATAAAATTGCCAATGTTTCACCTACCATGTGTTCTCGTGTATCAAACATAGTGCCAAATCAATGCTTAGACATGGTACTAATACCATAAGGGAAAAAATGAAAAATATTTATCATGAATATTCATGAATTGTAATGAAAACGGAAGAAATGAATGAAAAATTTCGGAAAAATCAAGGGGTGCACTTCCAAAATAACTCATATTACAGTTTTTAAGTGCCCTATTGTGGCAAACCTGATTTTGAACTAATGCTTAGACAAACATGTTTATCAAAAAGATCCAATTCATAAAACATCAAATTAATTTCTAATAAATATTGATGAAAACATGAGAAATTAGAGAAAAATATGGGAAAATTAAGGGGTATTACTACAAAATGATTCATATCTTAGCTTTCAATTGCCCTATAGTAGCAAACTAAGTACCATATAATCCTAAGCTGTTTTCTTTAGTCAAGAAAAAAAGTATAAGATTTATGGCAGCTGAGATATTGGTAATTTTGTAGGTATACACCTGTATTTTTCTTGATTTTTCTCTTTATTATAATGTATATATTAATTTTCATAAATGAGAAAACTGGTAAATACTACCATTGAGATAAAGGAATGTGTCATTGCAATAAGTAAGCACCATGTTTGATACTTAAGGGCTATAAGCTGCTGAGATATGATTAATTTTGCAGGTATATTCCTTAATTTTCAAGTATTTTTCTCAAAATGATCATGGTTTCATCAATATTCATGAATATAAAAATATGATCATTTTAAAATTTTATCATTTGTAAAACAAACTATTGACTAAGCATTAATTTAAAACCAAGTTTGGTACTCTAGGGCACTTAGCAGTTGAGATAATACTCACTTACTATTTTTGTAAGTACATCCCCTTGATTTTTCCGCGATTTTTTCATTTATTTCTACTTTTTTAAATAAAATTCATAATAATTCATGTTAATTATTTTCATAGCTTACCTTAAGGTAAAAGTATTATGTCTTAGCATTGGTTTAACACCAAGTTTGATACACTAAGACGCATAGTGGCTGAGATATTTGTAATTTTATACGTACACCTCTTAATTTTTCTCTTATTTTTTTATTTTGCATATCTAACTACCAAATTAAACTACTATGTCCAGGGATTAGCTTGGTACCATGTTTAGTAATCTAGGACGAGATGCTGTTGAGATGAGTATTTTTGTACGTATATACCCCCATTCTTTAAAGACGCGTCATAGGTACCATGGAAACCATGCTATTTCATATAACCATAGAGCATTTATCTTCATGACAATTAATTTGGCATTTAAGTGGTCCCATTGAAAAAATTTACACCCATAATGAAATGTCCTTTGTGTTCAATTTAGGTCTGATTTCCCCCTTGCATAATATAGTTTACCCATGTTTATCCCTCATTTTTAAGATTTCATTAATATTCATGAATATGCAAATGAATTAATTTTCATATAGGACCACTGGGTGAAAGAACTTATCAAATTGTATCACTGGTTATATAAAAACTGGCAACAATGGTGGATGGAGGATTTTTGGGCTGACATATGTTTATTTATGGTATTATTATGATTTATTTCATTTTTAAGGTTTCCATTAATATTCACAAATATGCATATTAGTAGATTTAAATATCTGACTACAGGAAAAAAGACATGTGTCTAAGCTTTAATTTTACACCAATTTTTGTGCTCTAAGATTAGTAGAACCCTCGATATGATTGGATTTGTAGGCCTCTCCCCATTCTCGAGTAGCATAAGGGGCTGCCATAGTAACCATGCATTCACACATAGCCCATACCAAAATAATTGAGGAGAACTTCGTTTCTCATTCAGTGTGTCCCACTCCAAAATTTGGCATGGATTTAAAAGGCCCTATGAGTGCAGGATAGATCGTACCTCAACCCCTTCCAAGGCTTATCGTTTTTATGTGATTTTCCCTCATTTTTTTTAAGGTTTCATGTATTTTCATGAATATTCAAATACGATAATATTCATATAGGACCACTGGATGAATGGACTTGTCAAATTGTAACATAGATTATATTATAACATGCAACAATGACAATATTTGGATTAAATCAGCATATTTATATGTTAAATGATTTTACCTTATTTTCTAGCGTTTTATTATTATTCATGAATACACAAATTTGACAAATATGATAACTTTCATATTTTACCATGGATTGATAGGCCTATGTCTTAGCTTAAATTTAATCCATTTTAGTAATCTATGGCTAAAAGCAGCTGAGATATTATTGATCTTGTAAATATACCCAATTCGTGAATCACATTTTTTAATGTTTTCATAAATATTTATGAATATGAAATTTAGATAATTTGCATATGCAACAAGGGGATAATAGGTCTATTTCTAATCTTTAATTTGGTTCTAGGATAAGTAACACCTTAGATATGAGTCCTTTTGTAGGCATACCCCCGTTCTCAAAACCGCTATTCGTTGCCATGGAAACCATGCATTCACATAGCCCATACCATTTTTTAGGACAACTTCGTTTCGCATTGAACAATTTGGCACCCATGAAAAATTGTCCTGGGGATGCAAGGTGACCTAAATTGGATGCTGGGGTAAATTTTGGTCTGTTTGTCCTCCATAACTGAAAACGAGCAACCTATGCACTAATTTAGATACTGTCATTGGACTAAGAGTCCCGCCTACTGTGTAGAAAGTAACTGAGACACACTTCAAACTGTCTTGAATGTTTTGTCCCGAAAGAGACACAAAAAGATTTGTCAGTTTTGACTGTTTGCCTGTTAGGGGTCAAACAGTTTGAACCAAGATCAGACCCGACCAAACGTCTGTATACTGTTTGACACTCTTGTGATGTTCCTAAAATAGTCTTAACAACGATTTAATATTAAAATGTACACAGCAATGAAGACAAAAATATGCAAACTTATCTAGCATGCAAAGAGTTACTAGTAGCTATAAATAATTATGCTACATAATTGTTTCTTGAGTTTTAAACAATTTTGGAATTAATTTTTGATCTTGACGCTTAAAACGCCGATCATGACTATCATGCAGAGCGCACTTTTGTGATGCCTTTGAATTTCAGGAAGAACATACCTTGATATTTCACATGAATCATCTACCAGCAGACAGTTCACATACTATATCGTCCCTTTTTTATTTCTAAGACAGATACAAACTTTTAAAAAGATTACCTCACCAACCAAACATTTGAGGGAGTTTAATTACTACAGAATAATGACATTAGTTTTATAATGATTAGAGCATAATGGGGCCCAAAATATAAAGAATAATTCTCTTTTTAAAGAATAGCAGAAAAATAAAGAACACTGAATAATTAGTTTTAAAATACGAGGGCTGTTCAAATATGAATGCAAGTAGCTTCATAACTTGCATCACATATATGCTACGGCAAAATGTTATACCTTTCTGGAAAGAACAATTCGTCGCTTTTGAAATGGCACCAAACATAAAGAAACACTTACTATATTTTTCGAGTTACAGACGCCTATATTAAGGCCATTCCTGTATACTGAAGTTTTTCTGAAGCAAATTGCCATACACGTTTTGGTAAATGTGCGGATATAGTCTCATATCTTTGTATGTTTGAGACAAAATGGCACCAAATTTTAGATGCAAGTTTAAGGTACATTGATAAAGTTTCTTGCAGGAAAAAGTTTATATAATCCTGTTTCAATCGCGAGTAAACGGGCACGTTTGTGACGTCAATAATTTTATGATAAACGTCATTTTGAGTTATCCACTGGTAATGCAGTAAGGAACATCGCTGTGTCTTTTTCTTTGCGTTTTGCTTAAAATATGCTTAATATGTCATAAGGAAGTTTTCAAAACGCTCCGTCCTCTATTTACAGAGTAATCACATTTTATATGATTTTTCAAGCATTTTTCTGCTTCTTAATGACGTGTTTTCATTTATTAAAATATGTTCAATCTTACTGGTCCTCACGATTAGGTGAGTAATTTTATTGTACATAATGGCTATAGTGGTCAAACTTTAACTTTACGTTCAAATTTAGATTAAAACCGCAATGTTATGGCAACAGAACTAAGTGTAAGTTCTATAACCCCTTCACTTAATGCAGTTTTGACATAATAAAAATGCTTTTTCAGCGTTTGAAAATACCCACTATCCTTCAATGATTTGTAGCAACAACTCAATATGAGCGATCAACATATTGTCTTTGAGTTAAAACTAGTTTAAATGTTGCTTCATGCATTTTGTTAGAGAAAAGTTTGACTGAAAACTGAAAGGTGGTATTTTGTTTACCATTTATTTGCAAACATAAAGAGACTTTAGTGAAAATGATTAGATGTAATTTAACAAAAACATGTCGGATTTTCGTAACTTTCACAGAATCATTATATGAGTATATGGGGATATTTCCTTTAAAATTTCAAGAAATTTCACAAATTTATCGAAGAATTAAACGCTCGTCTATATCACTGGTATGTTCGAAGCATTGAGTTTGTTAGTATACTAACGCGTCCCTCATTCAAAGGGCTATAACTCAATAAGTATACGGTATTTTTCTTCAGGTCTGGTGCCAGTTTAAAGATGACATATAATACTTTATAGAAACGTATACCATTTTGTCGTAGCATAAATGTGACGAAAGTTATGAAGCTACTTGCATTCATATTTGAACAGCCCTCGTATACTATAACCAACTGCTAATCGGTCACCTTACATTTTTACGCTAGTTCTGAAAGTGAAACGTAGGGTAAACAAAAATCATTTTTTTAAGTGAAACAATACTTTGCCGAGACTATGCAAGTTATTTCATTTAAAAAAGACGTGTACTTCTTGCACGGACGAAGTTAGAGAAAAGGTATCCTCATTTCAAAAAGTCACACTTTTTCTACGATATAAACCATAACACAAATCAACGTTTTTGGTTGTTTGAAAATGTTTCTGGCTAGCGTGATCAAGGCGGTACTTCTTTTGTGGATCTTTTATGTTTTTTTTCTGTCTGGTGATATAAGAAGAATAAACCTCAAAAGTTTTGATTCCATCGGACTCGTCGTTTTTGCTACTCAACAACATAAGACAAACAATTTTAGCAGGTTAATCATTGAAATTCAGCTTTAATCTTGCAGTTTACATAGAGACTTTGCACTGCTCTGTACGCTTTATTATCAGCAATACGGCATTTAAATTTTCAGCGATTATTTATTATCACCAGACGTCACCGTACTTCTTTGAAAATTGAAAAAACAAAAATATAATGCTACCAAATCGATTTTTAAACTCTCACATTGAAACCGGAAGTGAACAGTAGTCGCAAAACAATAATCGTCAAAAATGGACTAGCCTAATCAAGTGTTTGGCCTACAGTGTTCAAATAAAATTAAGTGCATTTAACAATTTTACCAGGAAATACTGGTGAATTTCAAAAATCTCGAAAAATTTTGAAAAATGCAACATTTTAAAAATGCGTAATAAATCTACCATAAGCATCATTTTAATTGTTTGGTGTTTTTCAAGTCGGACGGACCAGTTTCTAACCATCTAAACGTCAATTTTATAAAAACTACTCTCAAAACCATTTTTTTCTAAAAAAAAAGTCGATTTTTAACCAAAAAAAACATCTGAAGTAAAAGAAAACTGTTCAAAAACACTGCTAAACGTTTGCCCATTAAAATACACATATATAGGCAAAAATCATTTCAATTTTATTAGCGTTTGGCCAGAAATAATGAGTTTGAAAAGTGACCGCTTAGAACTTGGTTTTCAATATAGTAAAGACTAACTCTATTATGATAAAAAATGGAAAGTTTGACAGTAAGCAGTAAAAATCTAACCCTGGCCCCGAGGTTATAACTTTTTTCCATGCCAAACTCAACTGAGCTCAAAATTTATCATGCTCATAAATGTTAAAACGCCAACAATTGTTGGCGTTTTAACATTCATTAGCATGATAAAAACAATATCTGAGAGTTTAAAAGCAAGAAAAGTCTTTATTTTTTAAGTATTTTAGTTTTTATGAGCAGTTGAAATTTTGTGCTGAGTTGAGATGAGCATGAACAAAGTTTTATGACCTCGGTGCCTGGTGGGCTGAGATGAACAGCAATGATCGGGAAACCCCCTGGGGGATCTCAAAATTTAAAGAAAAGCAGAGCCCCCATTCAGACCCTCACAAACATTATCTATCACACTTTTGAAACTTCCTTCCATGCTTTCTCGGTTATGCAACATTGACAACCAAAAACAATCATAAAAATAATGTGTAAACCACTAGTGGTTTATCGGTTTTATCACATGGCATTATATCACTCCAAGACGCGACGTCATGTGATAAAATGTTGCTTTTCTTTTTTTACCTGGTCGTATTTGCATTGAACACGCCTACAAAACGAAAGGTTGCATAACCATTTGTTTAGAAGTCGAATGTTCAAGATATAGTGCAGAACTTAATTGATGATGCATATAAAGGAAAGGACGTGGAGCATGCTCACAAGCGCCTATTGCCAAGGTAAATGAACCTTATTAAAAGCCTCTATAATTTATTTATTTTTTAAGTGAGTATGACCAGGAAAAGCAACAATCACAGGCAACAGACCAACCCGTGCCACCATGAGCATGAGGAAGAGACAAAGAACAATATAAACCGCCACTTTTTTTTCTTTTTTTTTCTTTTTTTTCTTTTTGTTTTAAACAAAGTAAAAACAGCCACGTGGCAGCAAGTACACAGTTCAAGTAAAGCAACCAGTTTCCTCTTCCCCAGCAAAGTGATTGTCAAACTAGAATAGACACTAAGACAAGGAGCAGACACAACAAGAGGGTCAAGATTACCCTTAATCACTCACATGAGATAGGTACATAAGGAAAACTAACCTCGGCCCCTGGTGGACATGTTTTTGATGGACCAAATTTGTTTAGCAATTTTTGTAGAAGGTCATCCAGTGATAGTATCTACCGAATTCTGACCACCGGTTTCAGAGAAGATTTTTAAAGGTTTTGTTATCGCGATAAGCCACGGTCTCTAGCGGCCATGTTTTTAGGCTGATCAGATTTTAGCTACTTATGTGGAGTGTCACCTAGTGACCAATTATGCCAAATCATTGGTTTCAGAGGAGAAGATGTTTAAAGTTTCTTACATAAGTACATACAGGAATCTTGCCACGCCACCTGGCAGTCATGTTTTAGTTTTGCAGAAGGTCATCCAATGATCATTTCTACCAAATTATTTTGAATTCTGACCACAGGTTTCAGAGGAGAAGATTTTTAAAGTTTCATACATAGGTACATAAAGAAAACTGTCTACGCCTCCTGGTGGCCATGTTTTGACCAATCAACTTCGTTTTAGCTATTTTTGCAGAAGGTTATCAAGTGATCATTTCTACCAAATTATTTTGAATTCTGACCTCTAGCTTCAGAGTAGATTTTTAAATTTTGCCTTACCGGGATTAGCCACGCCACCTGACGGCCATGTTTTTGACGGATCAAATTTCATTTAGCTAGTTTTGTAGTGAATCACCAAGTGACCATATCTGCCAAATTATTTTCTATTCTGTCCACTGGTTTCAAACGAGAAGATTTTTTAAGTTTTCCCATAGGTACATAATGGAAACTGGCCACGCCCCTGGCGGCCATGTTTTTGACAGATCAAATTCGTCATAGCTATTTTTGTAGAGGGTCACCCAGTGACTATTTATACCAAATAATTTGAATTTTGATCACAGGTTTCAGAGGAGAAGATCTTCAAAGTTTTGTTTCGCGATAAGCCGAACCCCCTGGCGGCCATGTTTTTCGACAGCTCTAATTTCTTTTATCTATTTTTGTAGAAGGTTACCTAGTGACCATTTGTGTCAAATTATTTTCAATTCTGACAGATGAGACGATTTTTAAAGTTTAAAGATACTGGCATCGCCCCCTGTTGGCCATGTTTTAATGAATCAAATTCCTTTGAGCTAATTTTGTGAAAGGTCACCCGTTGACCATTTCTACCAAATTATTTTGAATTCTTACCCCTGGTTCCAGAGAAGATTTTTAAAGTTTGCTTTACCGCAATAAGCCACGCCCCCATGCGGCCATGTTTTTGACGGATCAAGTTTGTTTAAGCTATTTTTGTTGAGGGTCACCTAGTGACTATTTCGAATTTTGACCACCGGTTTCAGAGGAAGTCTTAAAAGTTTTTGATACCGCGAAAAGCCACTCACCCTGGCGGCCATGTTTTTTGACGGATCAAATTTCTTTTAACATTTTTTGTAGAGGGTTACCTAAGGAACATTCCTGTGAAGTAAAGTTAAAATTTTCCCAGTGGTATAGGAGGAGTTGTAATTTAAAGGAAATTGCTGACGACGAACGACGAGCACGACGGACGGACTTTGACTGACCCCACTAGCTCACTCTGAACACTTCGTGCCCATGTGAGCTAAAATCTCTTAGACAATGGGAGCAACATCAACAACAACAGAATCACTGACTTAGAACCGATAGCAGGTGAAGCCATCAGGGATGTTGTTTTAAAGCTGAGGACGAATGGTTTTCGCAATAATTAAGCTGTGTATGAAGGTGATTTGTGGGACGTAGCCCGTATGGCAACCGCTGTCATTGTCAATGCTCGTTCTAATGATAGTATTGACTTCAATGAGGTAGACATTAGGAGTTTTATCTACCCGAAAGTGATAATTCACCGTGGCCGCTAGGGGTTTCAGATAAGAAGAATTTTCGTGGTTTCTCTATATAAGCATATGTATAACATGAGACGGGGCCATTTTGATCTGGAGCCATGATTAGAATAAACTTGGTAAAGGCAAACTGGCTTCTGCCACATAATACTAATACACATGTGATAATGATAAGGTGGATAAAGGTGGTAAAGCATGAGCTTTTCAAAAATATGCTTAAAAATAGGGCTCCTTAAAAGCTTCACGCATGCCCCATTATAAATTACCGTAGATATTGGTATGATTTCGGAGATGGAAATTTATTACAAGATTATTCTAAGAGAAAAAAAAACAATTGCAATATTTGTTAAAAGATTACTTTCAAAGTTCCAAAGGTAGGGTTCATACTCGTCTCTCTAAGGCACCTATAAATGGATTTTTTACTTATCCATGCATAACATATGTTTAAATGCAATAACAAATATCAAGGCTTCTAGGCTTTGTGGTCTCAGATAATTTCTATATTTGTCAATGTAAATTAATATGTGACCTTCATTGTGGGGCTATTTTCGGTCTCAGGACCAAAGCTTTTAATACATTTGGTAGAGGACTATTAGATGATGCTGCATACCTAATACCAAGCCTCTAGGCATCGAGGTTTTAAACGAGACGATTTTTAATGTTTTCTCTGTGAAACCCTTTATATAAATCAGTGCCCCAGGATAGGGCCATTTTAGGCTGATGGCTATAATTTGAAGCAAGCGGCTCAACGAGCTGTATCACTCACCTAAAATGCTTAAGTCTTAATTGCTTTGAATAAAAAGTCAGTTTAAGCCTTTAGTGAACTGAAGTGTGTGGAGTATGTCCCCAGAAGGGGGCGGGACACGGTCTACATGTCACCAAATGTTTCGTATCACAAGAAGCAACAATATGATAATTGCCGTGACATGTGACATTCTCAGACGGGCCTGTGCTGCTTCCTTTTAAGCTTAGCAACTCCAAATGATGTTCAGTCAGTAGCTTAGCACTCATCGATTATTCAAGCGACAAGCAAAGGCTCTGATCAGACTGCGCGTATGCGCAGGCTGATCTGAGACTTTGCTGGTCGCATAAACCACATTGTTGGAAATCACATGTCACGGCCCCCATGAAAAATCAATCTGTATTTTTAAGATAAATACGGGCACCAATTTAACTTTAATATAAGAAACCAAGAATATCCGAATTAGCTGCTTTTGGGGATTCTGGATTCCAGCCGAGAGGAAAATATCTCTTATGAGCCCTTTTGATTTCAGAAGCAAGCTGGTATCCATGGAATATCACCATCGCTGGCGCTATGGTGAAATATATTTTTGTCCTGAAAATGTCGTCGGCTTATTGAGCCTGCAGCTCAAATTCAAATGCACTACTGGACACTTCTAATCATTGTAGCAAACAACATGAACCCTGCTCCCTGATATGGATTCATATTATTAGCAATATAGGCAACCAAAGCGCATCAACAGATGGAAGAGAGCAGGGTAAAGCATAGTCACCCTTTGCCTGCTACGTAACAATGCATATTAAAGGTGTCGTCTGGAGATTTCGTCTGCTGCATCTAGTTACTAACATCACAGACTACTTTCATCATTGGGCCATCATAGGAGGAGTCTGATTATGGTCCACACTGTTTGCTACAGAGACGTTTAAAAAGACCAGCAGACGACAAACATAAGACGACAATATGCCACGTAGCAGCCTAAGTAGGTTTTATTGACTTTCTGACAAAGTACCTCGGCTACCGATGCTAACATAAAAGAACATGTGTTACACTTTCTTACATAATTGTAGTTTTTATATAATTAATTATATTCTTAATTAATAATTACATTCAATAAACTTCAACCAATAAAATGAATGCTGGCTTTTAATATAAAGGCATAGAACTATCCAGCACTTAATTAAAGACATAGAAGCCCAATATGTTACAAACTATATACAAATCAACTAACTGTTATGAGAACAACCCATTGTGAGCGTAGATTAACCAGGGTCGTGCAATTTTAATCTGACGATCGCTATAGTGTAGTATACAATAAGTGGTGGGAGAGTGGTCTAAGAGACTTCCCTGTAATCCAACAGCCCGACGCACAGTGGTGCGATCGAATCCGGGGTGACCAATATTTTTTCTTTATTTCTTTTTCTTTTCTTTGTCATTTTCCCTGGCAATTTTGAAAGTAATAAGTATAAATTTGCACAATTTGGTCAAAATATATGGTGCCGGTCACGAGTTATGAGCATTTTCACTAAAAGACCTCAACCGGCCAAAATGACGCTCAGCAGGCGCGTAGCCAGGCGGAGGCCAGGAAGCCTGGGCTTCAACATCATATTGGCCTCAACGCTGCGAACAACAAAGGCGCAGACCAGCCTGCGCATCCGCGCAGTCTGATCAGCGCCTTTGTTATTCGCTATTTGAAAAGTAAAGCAACTTTAAATTATATATTTGTTTGGTGGGCTTCAACATGATAAAGTCTCTGACTATGCCCCTGCTCGGCAAAGCCTCATCACCATTTTGCATACCAGTGTCTGGACAAGGTTAAAATAAATAAGTATGCAAAATTTGATCCAAATATACCATGAGGTTCAAGAGTAATGAGCCAACTGAAATGATGCTCAACAAACCATCGTCCATCAAAAAACAGCAGTTACACATGCCAGTGGTTCGATAAAGTTGAAATGCATTTGAATGCAAACTTTGATCAAAATATACCATGTTGTTTAAGATTTATGAGCATTTTTACTAACCACGAACAGATCGACATACGTGGGTCATCCAATAAGTTCTGACAATGGTCTCATATCTCAGAAACTGTTATAGAAATTGAAATTCTATTACCCATTGCATGTAGCCATGGGTGTTGCCTATTCATGTTTGAAGTATGGAGTTTTTATCACAAACTGATCTTATGGTATACAAATTTGAAAACAACACTGTGAAAGCTCATGGCCACGAAAAATCACGTTTTTATCAACTTTTTGCTGGGGGTAGAGTTAGACAAAGATGCAGTATGTTTCTTTGGAAAGTTATATAAGTGTTTGGTGATGTTGTCTGAATACACAATTGACCCATTAAAGCAAATGCCACAATGAAATTAACCTAGTTGCTTTGAATGTTCTTGGTTGCTAGGCAACAACAGAAAAGTACATTTTTGCCTCCGTTCAAGCGTTAATTATAAAATAGTATATTTTGAACGCTTAAAAAAAGCCATTACGATCAATTTGCATATTAATAGATACATGTTTCGATAAATATGTTCTGTAGTCTTCTAAACGCATAGAAAATAATGACTTTCAATAAATGCTATATACCAAATATAATACACTATTAGTACAACCCATTTTTAAGTAAAATATTTCTTGCAAAATTGGTGATATGTCATAATCAAAACCCTGCTAACACCACAGTCACAAGCTAAACCATTATTTATGGCGTTCAGAATCAACATACATAATGTCTTTATTTATCTATATAAAAAGTTTTAAAGAGGAGTTTGTAATTTCTTAGAAATATTGGCATGTATACCGCATATAGGGTCCCGTCCCTGGCTCTTTACCTTGTGTTCTTTAGTTGCCTAGCAACCATTGCGATTGCAACATGGAAAATATTTGAATAGATTATTCAATTCCCTATATTCTAAATAACACGTGAAGGTTATTGAAACAGGTCCTAGAGAAATAAATTTTGTTTTATAAGGTCATTGTCAGAACTAATTGGATGCCCCTCGTATTCACATAGTGATTTTAGTGCAGACCAAATGGTCATGCAAGATTATAGTACAGACACATGGGTCAAACATGACTCACATAGTGATTATAGCGCAAACCCACTGGTCATGTAATATAGTGCGAACCCAAGAGTCATGCAATTTTAATCTGACGGTTGTGAAATATAGTGAAGACCCAAGGGTCGTGCAATTTTAATCTGACGAGTACAGGTTAAAGCTATATAGGTAAATTGCTTTTTAGTGTGTATATCATTATGTGGTGGCTTAGTCGTCTGGGGACGCTTTCTTGTAATCCAATTTCCTGGCGCACAGTGGTTCGAATCCAGGCGTGACAAATATCTTTTCTTTATATTTTGTTATTTTCTTTGTCATATTCCCTGCCAATTAAAAACTGTAAGTAATCAAATATACCATGCGGCTCAAGGGTTATTAGCCGGCTGAAATGATGCTCAGCAAACCCTCGTCCATAAAAAAAATGCCGATACACATGCCAGTGGTTAGAAAATGTTGACATGCATTTGTTTGTAAAATTTGTCAAAATATACCATGTTGTTCATTAGCTATCATTATTTTTACTAACTGACCCAAGACAGATGGACGGACTCGCATAGTGATTATAGTGCAGACCCAAGGGTCAAGCAAGATTATAGTACAGACCCAGGGGCCATGCAAGACTCACATAAAGATTATATTTCAGTCCCAAGTGTCATGCAATATAGTGCAGTCCCATGGGTCGTGCAATTTTAATCTGACGAGCAAACCAAGGGTCATGCAATATAGTGCAGATCCAAGGGTCGTGCAATTTTAATCTGACGAGTACAGGTAAAGGGTTTAAAGATAGGTGGCCGAGTGGTCTAGCAGGCTTTCTAGTAATCAAACAGGCTGGCGCACAGAGTTTCGAATCCAGGTGTGACCAATATTTTTATGAGCCGGCTGTAATGATCGTAGTAGCAAACAACATGAACCATACTCCCTGGTATGGGTTCATATTATTTGCAATATAGGCAACCTAAGCGAATCAACAGATGGGAGAGAGCAGGGTTGATCATAGTCACCATTTGCTTGCTATGTAACAATGCCTATAAAAGTGTCAGCTGCATATTTCGTTTGCTGCATCTATTTGCTAACAGCAGATTACTACTTTCATCATACAGGCAAACAGTGTAGACCCTGATCATACTGCTCCTCTAGGAGCAGTATTATCTGGATCCACACTGTTTGCTATAGAGACATTTTAAAAGACCAACAGACGTGATCAGCAGCCAAAGATGTATTGACCCATTGGCTACCGGTGCTATCATAATGAAGAAACATGTGTTACACCTTTCAAACATAATTATATTTTTCAATGGAATTCATAATTACCTGTCAACCAAATTCAACCAATAATATGAATGATGGTTTTGAAACGTCAAGCCAATTGCTTGCATAGAGCTTACCAGCATGCAAGAACTGATAAAGAAGCTCAATATGTTAAAAATTAAGGTTTTATGGTACTGATTGATATACTTGACAGCAACAGAAACGCATATTATACTAGAGGACTTTGAAAATGCATCACTATATTTTTGCATGTTTCTTGCAAACCGTATATGCGATTGAGAAGTTACTCGCAGGTTTAATGTGCAACCCAGAATCGGTATGAATCAGTCGTTAATTTGACTGCACTACTACGCAACGTTGCTGATGACGTCACATGGGTATATTCAGCATCCAGCACCTTTCTGCACAGTCAGTTGAAGCTTTTTGGTTATTTTTGTGTTTAAACTGTGGCATGTATGATACCATATCAGCAAAAGAGTTTATAGACTTTTTCTAACTAAAAGTAATTGATAACTTCAATATTTCGAAAATAAACGTCAAATTTGAACATCAATTTACAGTTCCATCTTAGAAACAATTCCATAAGTTACCTTTATGTACGCTTTCATTACTGATATTGACTACATACACTGACAATCATATGGGGTAGACGTTTTGATGTAAATCATGGTAGGAGATTTGCTGTCATGTGATCGAGAACGTCTTTTAAGAAATTTGCGTTAACGTCACTTGCACAGTACAAAAGAAACGTGATCTACAAGCGTAATTTATGCATAATATGTCATTTGTGTATGCCCTTAGCCTCTTCCAACAAAACCGGACGTAACAAATCGAAACTTTAAAAGGCCCAAGGTGTTGAATTTTATTACTAGACTATAGTAATCAGAGTGGGTGGAGTATGTCGGTATCTTTACAGAGGTGTAAATTGGAACATACCGAACTGTCAATTCATTTCGAATCGTTCAATGATGAATGCGCAATCGTGAAAGAAACCCAGGACACATATCTGTTGAGTCAGGGGGCAAAACTAACGCGTTTTAACTTGCAGCTGAATTGGTGTCCTTCAAAATCGACCACCCTTGTCTTAAAACGGATGCTGTTTTAATACCTTTAAGAAAATTTACAACCATGATTTTTCTAGGACACACTACAAGTTGGTCAGACTATGCTGTGCAATAACAATTATCTCGCTGATATTCTCAGGGTTTGTGAAATAAAGGATTTAATCTGGGTGATGCGTTTTCAAAGTTCTTAAGTATATTTGATATCCATTAAATACCAGAACCCCTTATCAAAATTTACCCTGAATGATATGAACATGTTTGAACGGACTCGTGCGTTCGTTCCAGGCCATTTTTTTTTAATTATTATTTGTTGTTAATTAATGCAAAAAGCGGAAAACAGTGCCGTTCATTGGAAGAGTCGTGATTTAAATCCAATTTCATTGCATGCCACGATAGCACAATATAACAAATAAAAAAAAACAGCATAAATATACTGAACTACTAAAGAAACCTAACACTTTTTACTTGCTTCAAACTTGTAAATAACAAATTATAGACTTAAGCCTTTATGCTTATTTAAATAACAAGACATAAATAAGTATTCTTCGGAAAATATATTTATCAACTATCGAACATGACATCACGACGTCAAAAATACCGTTTTTATCACTTTTGCCTCAGTAGTGTATGTCTAGATATTTTTGAAAACTTTTTTTCATGTATGCAAGGCCACTACCAGTACAGACAAAAGTGCATTTTAAAATTTTGCAATTTCTTGCTGTGACGTATGATATGGAGGTTTTAATTTGTGCTTTTGACGTTATTTAAACGGAAGTGTTTTTTCCTGTGTTTAATCAATTTTTAGAACATGAAATGACTTGGAGTCAACCAATAATTGTAAGAGAATGCATTTCCAAAAATCAGAAATTGTGTTTCACGTCACGTTAAAGGGTAAAAGCGGAATAAACCGATTTTAACGTCAATTAAGAAACAACGTAAACAATGGATAGTAACCGTTTTTTCTTTGTCAATGTCTGTCGCCGTTTAGTGTGTGCAGTCTACCTTGTTATAGTGCCAATTGGCTACACTTTACTTTAATCGCGTATGAATTTCAAGCTTTGCAGTACACACATATCAGCATGTAATTTTAACGCTTGACGTCGCTAAATGGACGTAGGCAACAACTACGGAGTTCAAAAACACTGAAACATTGTCAAAATGCATTCCAAACATCATATAAAATGAAAAAAGTTGATAAAGTGGTGGTGCTTTTTAAAAGCTCATAAAACGCTGATAACGTAAAATTGACGTAAAGAAAATGAAAATAGGCATTTGGGTTGAACAATGCACGCATGTTTTATTTCAATGCTCAGAATATGTCAATGAAATAACAAAGAATCACACTAAGGTGGTTTCTGGTGAATTTTGCGTGACTTCTTTGTTCTTGTTAAAATTGATTTTCGGGGTTACGTGACGTTTTGATAGCTGACGTCTGAAATAAATTCATATTTTCAAATAATCTCAGTGCATCTTATTCTACCTTTGTTATACTTTAGTCAATTGAAAGATAAGTGCACATCGTATTCATTTACTACCAAAAAAATGACACTCAGTATGTGTCAGGTTTCTTTAGTAGTTAAGTATATTAAAATTCAATCATACTGCAGATCCAAAAATCTTCATTTTTTGCATTTTTCCATTGGTTTTGAAAGCCACTGGAATCTGATGGATGTAAGAGAATCTGATACAGTATGCCTGTTTACTTTCTGTCGTCACAGCACCAGTGTCACTGACTGAGTCAGTGTTTATGTAATCATGTCACCATTAAATCTCGACAAAAACATCATTAGCAATGTGGCATCGAGCTTCACTCACCTTGATCTTTTGGCTCAGGTGAGCTAAAAATATGGGTCAGCTAATTTTTGAGGTGCAACATGTGAAATTTCAAAACCCTACCCTGCACGGTATGAATAATAATGGAGGTATATAAAAGTGTGACAGGCGGATGAAACTAATGCCTCGTAAACTTTTTTCGAAGTTGGGGAGCATTAAAACGACAACCTCGCGGTGCCATGGGTTTGTCTGCAGATTTTGATTGTGGTATTTCCTGATCATGCTCACTTTTTTTGGGAGCGCAGTGACCCAGTTGGTAAAGCGTTAGACTTGGGATCAAGGGTTGCTAGTTCGATAGTCACCGACAGTGGAAAAACGGTGTCCTTGTTGCTTAGTACTAGTTCAACCCATGCCCGACATCCCAGCTCATTTAGACCAACTAAGATATTTCTGTATAAACTCTGGTGGCCATTTTGTTCAGTGGAGCCGAACGGTTTGTGCAATTTTGGTAGAGAGCATTATTAAGAACATTTCTATGAAACTATACTCAGAAAAACAATTGAAGGATATTAAAATTCTTTTGACTTTATACCATTTAGAAATATAATTTTCAAACAAACTTTTTTGTCATTGGTGGTATTATCGTTATGCAATTCACCAAAATGCAAATGGAAATTTACGGGTCATTGGTTATGATACAGCGCTACACCAAATGTACCGACCCTCCCTACCCAAAGTTCACAAGCAAAAAATTTAGCGCTCTCAATTTTTGCTGCAACCTTTATCAGGTCATTGCTTATGTTCTAATTACGACCACAGACAAAAGTTAAACCAATTTATCAGTCATTGTCTCTAATAAAAGGACAACTTCTTCAACAAAAATACACGGATTTGGCATACCCCGGCAAACTCGACCACAAATTTGCAGTAAAACACTGACAACAGCTTCAAAATTAGGTGCCATTTTTTGGAGGGAGAACCAGCGATGATTTTGGAGCCAGTCATTATGGAATACAGACGAGAAAATGGGTTTCAATCATTTTTGAACGTTTGTGACTTTTCAGTAAAGAGGGTTGAACCATTTTGGATTTGTACTGTACATAAACCGTGACTAAAATAAAGCAGCCATTTTGATTGCAGATGTCTGGAACTATGAAATGCATGCAAAATAAGTAAAGTTTTTATTGCAGTGAATGTAAGAACTGGGCCTGAATCTAAATAGCCTTCGATTGTTTTTCTGAGTATATTTTCAATTTGGACCAATGGTTAGATGTCAATTACGGATTTCTTCTTTTTTTTTGCTCAGTCAGACATTTTGTTCAGCGGAGCAAATCGGTTTTTGCAATTTTGGTAGAGGGCATTATGAAAAACATTTCTGTGAAATATTAAATTAGAACCAGTGGTTAAGATGCCGTTCAATGATATTTCTATTTTTAGCTCTGGTGGCCATTTGTTCAGCGGGGCAGAGCGGTATGGGGAATTTTGGTAGAACATATTATGAAGGACATTTCTGTGAACTTATATTGCATTTGAACGAGATATTAAGGAGCTGCCATTTAAATATATTTCTATTTTAGCTCTGGTGGCCATTTCGCTCAGTGGAGTGGAACGTTTTGTGCAATTTTGGTAGAGCATTACGAAGTACATATCTCTAAAATCATTTTGAATTTGGGCCAGTGGTTAAGATGTCGTTTAAAGATATTTCTATTTTAGCTCTGGTGACAAATTTGTCCAGTAGGGCAGAACCCTTAGTGCAATGTTGGTAGGACATAATAAGGAACATTTCTGAGACACTATTTTGTATTTGGGCCTGTGAATAAGATGTCGTTCAATGATATTCCTATTTTAGCTCTGGTGGCCATTTTGTTCAGCGGAGTGGAATGGTTTATGCAATTTTGGTAGAGGGTATTATTTTGTTTGTTTCTTAACGTTCAAGTCAACAATTTTTCAAGTCATGTCGGGACGCTTCTTCCTGGGTTTGACCAATACTAAGCAGAGGATAAAGTGTCTTGCACAATGACACAACACAGTGCCTCCCATGAGACTTGAACCCGCATTCCTTTGATCTTGGTCAAGCGCTCAACCTGTGAAAATCTCGACTGCCTGGATTACCATATGCAAGAACCTATATAGGTCTAGGGTAGACTTCGGGGCGTTTTCTCTGCCACAGACCAAGGCTGATTACACTGGACAGTTTGTCATGCTACACTTTGTGAATTGAACCCAGTATAAGATCACAATCACAAATTGCAGGCAAAACGATGGTACTGCGAGGAAGAGCCCCACAACAATCACAGGACAACAGGACAAACTAAGCAAAACAAAGCCTGAAAAAGCTGGATCCCAATTGGCAACCAAAATACACAATTCAAACGCAACTTTTCCATTAGCTGAATCAAACAATATGAACCCTGAACAGATTGCTCCTGAGTTTGGTTTATACGGTTTGGAATATAGACAATAATCAAGTTCATCAACTGAAGAAAGGATCTTAATGGGATACCTGTGTGGGCAAATGCCTATGATTTTCAGAGAAAATGAAAGTTTGACAACCGACATTTCCCGCAAAGATAAGCTATCCCGATTTTCAATGGTAGAACAATTGTTTTTACATTAAAATATTTAGAAATCGGGAAGCATTTTATTCAACATCATTCCCAGCAACAGATTTTGCCTGTATTTAAGTTACCATACTAACGCATTAAATGAAGTGGGGATGATATTCTGCAGCCCAAACATCAGGGTTAAGCCCATAAAAATGCTTCGTTTACCTGACAAAAATGGATTTTATCTCCTAAATTGCTTTGTACTGTATGCTAGTTTTATACATGTATAAAGTATATAAACATTTGAATCGTTCAGACATTCTTTTGCAAACAATTCTGTACTTACACTCAACATTATAGGTATAGTATACAGTTATTTCTATAGTCAAAACTATTACCCTTCGGTGCCGAAGATGACCTGATGCACTATTGCATGAGGCCGAGTGCAATAGTGCATCAGGTCATCCATGGCACAGAGGGGTTATAGTTTGACCATGCTACAAACAGGCTTGAAAAAACTGTTCTATTACCAAACCCATTTGATGAAATACTTAGCAGCGTTCCTTGAATGGAGTTGCTATAGACGATGCGGTTTTGTAGCAAAACAGAAAATTTCACCAAATCTGCTCTATTTTTGTCTCAAAATGTTACGCTCGTTCTGACTAAGAAAACGAGTACCCATAGGGGAGACCGGGGCAAAATGATACATGGGGCAAAATGAAACAGCGCGATTTTTCAATCGATGATGCCATATATGACGTTTCTTACTCAAACTGAATGCACATTTTGAAATCCGCCATATTATAAGAAAGGCTCAGCCAAAACAGAGCAAAGTTAAGCTTTTTATATAAACAATTGACTTTTGAGGCACTCTGAGTAAATTTCGAAGGTATCAGTTATTTTATGAATGTGAAAAATGTGGTAGATATATACTTTAATGGTATCGTGTAAATTGAACTATACAGATACAGATATGTCTCCAAATAATCAGAACTATTGTGGGGTGTCGTATTTTTGAATTGTTACGAAAGCTGGAAACAAGAGGTCACTTGGGCAAAATGATACAGCATGGTTGGGGCAAAATAATACAGTCTGAAATAATCTAATTTGACTCTGTTTTAAAGCATTTTCAAGATATTTCTATCGAAACTGTCTATTCCTATCACAAGAAAATTAAATGATACTGCTATGTCAGAAAAGTACCATTTTATTTCTCAGAATGTTAAAAATGGGTGGTCAACTGTATCATTTTGCCCCGTGGCAAAACATAAAACATGAATGGTAACAAATGTGACTCAGAAAATTTAGAAAAATGTTCGTGTTCATTCATATTTCCGTGGCGATATATAACATTATAAATTGTTTAATTGTGTTTATAGTTATTTCTGAGCTACCTCTTGAATATTTGAACCTGAGATGAGAAAAGTCTTACTGTATCATTTTGCCCCGTGTACTGTATCATTTTGCCCCGTGCACGGGGCAAAATGATACAGCTGACCACACATTATGAATGCTTGATTTCAAGCACTAATGTCACTTTATGCCTTTTTTTCTTTCTCTCAAGTTGTAGCTTATACTTGACAGTGTATTATACATTTGAAAGCAATAAGATATATTCAGTCATAAAAGCAGGAAAAAATATTTTAAAAAAGTGGATCACTTTGCCCCGGTCTCCCCTACTTTATGTTTCTGACCATAAACAACGGAGTTTTTGGAGTTCAAAGTTGCCAAACCATGCCTCATTACCATTGTTGCATAACGTCTCCTTTCATAAACAAACCGTATGTGCATCGTCTTCGGGCATGCTGATAAGCGCCTGTGTGTTTTCAACAGGGAAGTGGGAAACCAGGCAATGGTATAGTGCCAGTCAAAAGTAGAAAATATTGCCTGGTCAATAGTTTAGTGCCTCATGACAGCAAACTAGAGGATCTGAAGGTCCTGAGGCGCTCACCTGATCTCTTTAATAATGTTAAAATAGGTCAAGGTTAACTACTGCTTATAATAAAACATGTTTTGTTTTACCATACCGTAAATTGGGAATTTTTTTGCGTCGTCCAATTTTCGCAGTATTTCGCGGTAAGTCCCAAACCGCGAAAATTGAAATCCGCGAAATATTTTCCAAGTTTGACCAATTGTTTATTTACCTTTATACAGAACAATAATTGTGTATTCATTTGTGTTCATAACACCGTTATTCATAGACTAACCAACGTGGTTTACAGGTCAAGCTACATGTATATGAATAGATCACGTGAGAATTCAACCGTTACACAATACACGACTTGGACAAGCGAGAAAGATAATGGATTAATTACGCTTAAACACACCTGATCATTTATTCCGATTTGGACCAGTGATTGTCAATATGTGTTCACATATTTCTGTTAGCGTTTGTTCACATAATTATTAAATAAATGGAACTAAAAAGTGATTGATTTTGGAAAGAAAAAAATACAATGTCAATACATTGCCAGTTAAAGTCGACAATTAAAATGCACCGCTATTCTGTGCGAGAACAACGAGAAACTACGATTCGTCTTCCATAGAAATACGGAAAGCACCTAGTTTCAACCATTGCAATTGACCAACTAAACACATGCTTCAGACATTTCGCAGGATATTTAATTTGCAATTATAATTTTTGCGGGTACAAAAGACCGCGAAAATTAAAAACCGCGAATATTTATCCTCATGTTTTGAGGCTAAAACGCGAAAATTTGGCGAGGCAAAAATATTCCATTTTACGGTATATGGGGGCTGCAGTCAGTTTGGTCAAGTGACCTAAACAATCTAATGAAAACTCCATCAGACCATGGATCATAAAATTACGATTATTTATGATCCATGATCAGACAGACCAGTGATTTCTTAGAAACCAATGTTGGAAAGGTATGTTGCAGTCCAAATGAGTGACATTCAATAAAAGGTCACAGGTCAGCTTGACATTTGGTACATATGTAAAACCAATGTCTCATGATGTTTAACATTTCTCGAAAAATATTATGATTTCAGCTTCAATAGGAATCAAATTTGACCTTGCCATAAAGTAGGTCAAGGTGAAGCTAGATTCATAATTTATGCAAACCTACTAGGGCCCACATCCCCAATGCCACATACCAAGTCTCAAGGCCATTGGCTTTTTGGTTCCAGAGAATAAGATATTTAAAGGGTTTTTATCATGTATGGGTGTGGTGGCCATCTTGGTCATGTGACCAAATCAATTTGGATCAATTATGGCATACCTATCATAAGCTGTCTTGCGCAGGCGCGATACTAAAGAATCGACCGATCTGCTAAGGCACATCACGACTGAAAAGTCGGATTTGTGTCAATACAGGGTGTGCTTTACCCGAAACACTATGTTAGAAAAGTACAAGCACTGAATGGCTATAAATAATTTGTTTGCGGATACATCAAGTAACCTTTGGTAGCTAAACAATAACAATGATTGGTATTGCAATATTCAGCGACACAATTATAAGATTTTCTACACTAAAACATTTTTGGGTGAAAAAGTTGTTTATAGTGACGCAGATTGATAAGTTTGAATCAACCAATCGGGCGAATCACATGATTTGATGACGCTATCGGTAATCAAATAAGTCACGTGTACCCACAATGCTCAAATCAGACAGGTTATTATTTGAAAAATGCTTACCGGCTTAGACAATGCTAACATAAGGAGTCTTCATATGAAATTTTAGTGCAATTGACCTATTGGTTCCTTAGAAAACTATGTTTTAACATGTTCATGGGGCTCCAATATGAGCGACCTTGGCTGAAAGGTCAAAGGTCGACCTTGACCTTTGAAACTAAATTTATTTTGTATGATTTGATTCTTTACGTCCCATCAGCAATCTTTCAGTTAAACAGACGGGTCTTCCTGGGTTGAACCAGTACTAAGCTAGGATAAATGTGTCTTGCTCAAGGACCACAACGCAGTGACGCCGGTGAGGCTCAAACTCGCGGCCCCTCCATCTCAAGTCAAGCACTCTACCACTGAGCCACTGCGCTCACTGAAACTAAATTTATAGCCATTGTCTCACTATGTTTAACATATCAAGTGAGAATAACGACTTTGGCTTCAACAGCATTCAAAAAATCAAAAATTTCCCATTTAAATGCATTAGGAAGCATTTTTGACCTCGACACTTAGTAGGTCGAGGTCAACTTAGGATCAAACTTGGTAGGCCCCACATCCCCAATGCTACATACCAAGTCCCAACATCACAGGCTTTCTGGTTCTGGAGAAGATTTATAATGGCTTTTACCATATATAGGCGTGGCGGTCATCTTGGTCATGTGACCAAAATATTCTGCATAAATTTTGGCTAACATCATAAGGAGTCTTCACTTACACATGTAATTTGAGTTCAATTGGGTCAGTGGTTTGTGAGAAAACTATGTTTTAATATATTGATGGGACTCCAGTATGAGTGACCTAAGCTGAAAGGTCAAAGGTCAACCTTGACATTTGAAACTTATTTATAGCCATTGTCTCATTAGGTTAAACATATCAAGTGAGATTAATGACTAAGGCTTCCACAGTTTCCACAGTTTTCAAAAAAATCAACTTTTCAGAATTTTTTCCATTTCAATGTATTAGGAAGCAAATTAAACATTGACGTTAAGTAGGTCAAGGTCAACCTAGGATCATCATTTGACAGGGTTCCCACACTTTTTTCAATTTCAAATTCAAGGACTTTTCCAGGTTAAACAAGTGATTTCAAGGTCTCATCAATGCAAAATTCCAGGACTTTTCCAGGTTAAACTGAAGGTTTTTGTGGCACGAAAGCCTAAACTTATCAGGATTATGCATCTACATATAGCTACAACATGTAAAGTGCTCTTCACATTTCCGCATGTTTTTTTCCTATTTTTAAATCCTCTTCAGTCTTCACCCATGTCTGGAGATATGGACGTAAACATGTACCAGCGTAGTCTGCTCTTCAAACAGTTTGAACCCAGATCAGGCAGGATAAAATGTTGGGCCTGATCTGGATCCAAATTGTTTGACACTGGTTGCACGTCGTACAAATGTGAGGCATATAATCATACTTTAATCTCCTTCTTCTCTCCAAAGCCCTGGCTAGCTGACCTACTCGTCCTGGCACCCCTTTGCACCATTCCCACCAAGAGGAGTAATAGAATGTTTTCAAGTGGGGACAGGTTTGTATTATGTCCAACACATGCAGGGCTTATTTTCACCATTTCGGGACGGTCGGTGACCCATACCCCTGGGCATTTTTAATTCAATTGTGGTTTTAACTTTATTGACAAATCATGAAATACATCGTGCATTTAGCTGTACTTTTCACTTACAATCACTGCGCATGATGTATTATATGAGACTACAATGTTGAATATTCCCAAGGTTCCCACTCATATTATTTCGAGGATTTTTAGAGGGTACATGGAGCCACTAAAAATCCTACAGCTACACATTTTGGAAGTGCAGAGTAGGCCTAGATTTCAAACTGCTAAAATAACTATGCAAATCCACCCTAAACAAATTTGAGAAGCACTACTCTTTAACAGAAGTTGCTTGAAAATGACTAGCTTGAAAATAACTAAGTAACACACTGAAAAAAAAATGGGCAGGGGTTCCCCTACACATAATGATTTTTCGTTCACGTGGGGATAAGATAGAAAAAATGAAGGAGTGGGGTGGGGTACTTGAGACTACAGAAACTTACACCAAAGTACCAACTCCTTCAGGTCTGATAGAAGAGACAGTTAAGATAGTCAAAATAATATCTTACCTCTTTAATTTTCCATCTCATTTGAGTCAAATTCTTACACACAAGTGTAGCTTTTTATCAACAGATCCTTTGACAGATGCAAACTTTGTTTGCTGACTTGTTATTCAGCAAAAATGGGTATTTTGAAGCTGTCGACATTCAGATCATGCACTCTGTAAGTCGCTCAGGTAGTTTATAGCAGACGACGAAATCATAAGATTTTTACCAAGCCTCGATCTTTCATTCTTTTTATCATTTTGTTACACTAAGAATTGGGATTAAATATATAATATTCGGTGAGAACGCTAGATAATTTCATGATATGTAATATACAAACCTTCAATTTGGACAAAATAATCTAAAACATGTGGGTAGAAATGCTGCTCAAGAGAACGGTAAAGTTTTGTTTTGATGTGTAGTCTATTTCAATAAGAGTTACTTCCCTTGTCTATCGTATGATATTGGCCGGTACCAATAAATACTCCCCAGTACTTATTCAGTCGTTCATTTATCACAAATGCCGTAGTTGAGCTACAATTGAGCCGTTTTCTCGCAAAAAAAAGCTGGTAGACTAAGTTCAACATCCAAGCATAGCTATGGCGTTGTGGATGGGCGAGACTGCAAATTTTCCCGGACAATTCACGACTCAAATCCCCAAATGTACTAATTCCCGGACTTTTTATGGCCGTGAACGACCAGTATCTAATTCCCGGACTTTTCCCGTTTTCCCGGTTGTGTGGGAACCCTGATTTGAACAAACTTGGTAGGCCCCACATCCCATATGCTACATACCAAGTCCCATGGTCATAAGCCTTGGTAGAGGTTCACTAGGTGATGCTACATACCAAATATCACAGCCTTGTGATTTCAAAGAATCCGGGACGTTTCGCCCCCAAACCATTTCCTCCCCTAGTCGTTTCGCCCCCAAGACGTTTCCCCCCTGGTCGTTTCCCCCCTGGTCGTTTCGCCCCCTCTAGTCGTTTCGCCCCATTAGTCGTTTCGCCCCCATAGTCGATTCGCCCCTAGTATATATAAGAAGTTCTGTCGTGTCTAATCTGGGTCTAAACTGTTTGCATACTGAAAAAATCGCCATTCAAGGGGTGCAAGTTCATAATATTTTGGTACTTGATTACGTCACTCTTGAAACTTAAGAGTATATTGATATAGGATCCTCGGACCCAGCATACACTGGGTCCGAGATAATGTACAGCAATCTAGTTGGACTACAGGCCTATATATCGTCCTCATCGACGTCCCTACTTTAGTTATATGAGCTGCAATGGTTCTGGCGAGACTTCATAAAGGCACAATGTTCCAATTTGAGCGAGCCAGTACCAAGAGAAAAGAAAGTCGAGTTTGAATTTCAGTGCATGCTTCTGACTGAGCGATTTTCAATCCAGTAGAATTTTGGAGGGAAACTGAAAAATATATGCAAATTAAACATGTTAAAGATAGAAAGAAAAACTTAGCATTTTTGGTTTTTATTTTTTGATATAGAAAAAGACTCGGTCTTAGCTAAGAGCTCAAACCAGCATGCCCAGCTACAGGGGCTGATTAAAATAGTGAAATTTCGCGTCTAATTCGTTTAGCTAGAGCGAATAACGAAGGCGCTGGTCAGACTGCGCCGATGAGAGGCTGTTTTGCGCCTCTGTCTTTCGCATCCGACAACATCGTGTTTTCTTGCATCTAGGCTCATTTTCTTTACATGACACTACCCAGATCTTAGTCTTTGAGGCCTTATGATCGCTTAAACCGTTGAATACATGATAGGTCCAGAGAAGGACTTTTATGAGAATAAAACTGTAATGATTTTCTTACCCATCAATTTAAACATGTGTTTTGGGTGCTCTAAAGAACCGTCTCAATGAGACTCATGAGAAAATGCAATATTGGATCGAGAAGTGTTATTTTTTACCTAAATTCAATATCATTTACGTCCTTACTGTATTTATGCGAGCAAATGCTCTGACGAGACTGCACGGACGCGCTCACTTTTCACACATGAGATAAGTACCAAAATGTTATAAACTAGCTCATACTGATGACTCCTTAGCGCGTTCTTAAACAGTGAAGACCCAGATGAAATACCGCATTATGTGACATTTCATCAGGATCTACACTGTTTGTAAACACAAAAATGATCTACAGAGAAAGAAAATATTTTTTGTCTGTTATACGTGTACACTGTCGGACACGCTCATGGCAGGCACGCGACATTCAATAAACAATCTGTCAATAATCGATAATTGATAATCGTTCACACGTTTTGATAATCCAATTATCGCTGTTGTTAAGTGGATTATCTTAATGGCTCGTCGACAATTTTGATGGTTACCATTCTGATACTATTGTTTGTATTGGCCAATAGTTGGTCTGAGTCTTCATCTGCTACCATATTTTGTGTATACGAACAGGGAAGGCTCTGGTCAGACTTTGCAGATGCACTGGCTCGTCTTAGCCTTGTAAAATCAAAAAATCCAAAATCATGCTACCGGATTTCTTACAGTCTAAATTGAAAGGCATTAAAATTCTTCAATGAAATATTACCTATTATATACAAGGCGACGTCGGATCGGGGTTCCGTACTCTAAATGCATTTCCCCTAACATTATATCTACATGAAATACCTTTTGCGACATTGGTTTTCAATGTTTGCAAACATTATTTTATCAATTTTACAAAATAGGTACATCTCTGAACATAATAGAGTCTGACCAGATGCTACATGACGCAACATCTGGTCTGGGTCTGCAATGTTCGCCAAGCCTGACTAACTGCAAACCTCGGGAAAGACAAAGAAGATGTCGGATCCCACGCCTTAATTCCTGTAACCGATGTCAAATGATTTGGTTCCAGATCAGCCCCGGTTTCTCGTGTCTGACCTGGGTCAAACTGCTTGCTTTTGTTTGTTTGTTTGATTTGATTCTTTACGTCCACTCAACAATCTTTCAGTTATGCGGGACGGGTCTTCCTGGGTTGAACCAGTACTAAGCTAGGATAAATGTGTCTTGCTCAAGGACCACAACGCAGTGACGCCGGTGAGGCTCGAACCCGCGGCCCTTCGGTCTCGAGTCAAGCACTCTACCACTGAGCCACTGTGCTCCCTCAAACTGCTTGCATGTGACAAGTCCCGGATAAGTCAAGGTGAATGAGCATGGATGTATATACAAGAATTAAGAATAAATTTCAAATTAAAATTAATTTTCACATAAAAATTCTTAGGTCGGCGGAACTATGGCGAATAGGGTAATTTTAGTGAGTCCGTTTGTGTAAAACGTTCCACCAACAGCTCAGTAGATCATTATGGAGACGAGGCCACGACTAAAAGCCTCGACAGACTGGAGAAGCTGGGGATCCAACTCAGGACCCCTGGGTATAAGGCGAGTGGTTTATATATCAACTACAACATAGCGACTATATTATTCCCTAAAGTATTTGGTTATTTCATTTAATAGCTGAGTATCGTCTGTCAGCATTGACCATTATGGACCGAATTGTCCCTATCAACAAACCGAGATAGTTGAATATTTCAATTTTTTATTATTTTAAAATTAATTTACCATGCAACTTTATGTTAAATTTCTATTAAACATAATATCTATAAAGGTATCCTGGAGCAACCTGGGATAGCATGCGGTATCCTGTGATATTCTGCGGTAGTCAGACCGACCCCCTCCCACGCCCATTCACCCAGTCTGCCTATATCTCTATCCGCCGTCCATCCATCCACCGATCCTTCCATCCACCACCTAGCTATATATGACAAATATATAATTAAACAAAATGGGGGGCGAAACGACTAGGGGGGAAATGGTATTGGGGGCGAAACGACTAGGGTATGGGGGCGAAACGACTAGGGTTGAAAATAGAGGCGAAACGACTAGGGGGGAAACAACTAGGGAGGAAACGTCTTGGGGGCGAAACGTCTTGTTACCATTTCAAAGAGAAGATTTTTTTCCAGTTTTCATCTTGAAAATCTATTTTTAGCCTGTGTGACATAGATATGCAATTCTATCTGTATCTGCCGGATACTCCAAACACCTCTAGAAGAGTATTACGTGGAGTGCGCGCGAAAATGGCATTAATTTTTAGTCCAAATAATCAGAATATAACATGTAAAGATGTATTGATAACTTGACAATACATAAAAATTTGGAATTTCAACTTGTTTCGTACTACAATTCGTTATTGTTTAAAAGGGGACATACTGTGAGACTGGCACAACTAAAAGTTTTATGTGGTAGATGATATTATGCGTGAATGATGATGGTGATGATGATAATGATGATGATGGATGATTGGTGTTGTGAAAGCTTTAGTGGAGATATTGATCGATTCCAGCTTGGAATGTTTCCAGGGCTGGACAGTTGATCAAGTCAGGGGGTAGGTCGTTCCATAGTCTTGCGGTTCTTGGGAAGAATGAACCAGATTGACCAGAACCATAAATGAAGAGGGCCATATAAGGATCATTCCTTCTAAGTTTGGTCAGAATCCAGCCAGTAGTTTAAGAAATGTCCTTTGAAGCAATTGTGGACGACACAAAGCGGACACCCAACAATCACAATACAGTTCTAACCACAAGCACAGTCATCATCCTTGGAACTAGGAAATGTGGCCCCTCAAGAACGAGTTTATTTTTATTTTAAATTACAGGAAGCTATTAAGGCTGTAAAACCATTACACCTTTGAAAAAAGGATCACGGCAGAATTATCACCGAGTAAAAAAAAAAGATCTGCGTTTGAAAAATTTGAAAATATACCAGATGTCTAACATCTTTTCTGGAACTAGTCAGAACTGAAGTTGGAGCTTGTGGTATAAAGTAAATAGCTCACCATGAGCCAATAGCTCAGGTGAGCTAATAAACCCTGCAATGGCAATCAAACGTCTGCATGGAATGTTAATTTTTATTATGGTTGAGAATAGGGACCCCCAATGATCATTCCTGTGAAATTTCACCCAAACATTGATTGTTAAGGAGATCTTGTTTGAAGCAATTGTTGAGGACTGAAGGCAGAAAATCCAATGATCCTTGTGCTCCAGTGTGCTAAACATGTAAAACAAACTACTCATACTTTGTTCTTGCCTTTATTTCCTTAAAAATAATTGTATGACTGTTACTTAAGACAAACATATCTACAATAAAGTCTCATTTGCTTGCTTTTAATTTGTGAATATTTAACTCTTTGCATTCTGGGTAATTTTTTATGCTTTTGTCTTCTGGTGCATTGTTGGTTTTTAAATTTCTTCAAAAAACAATTTCAAGAACACTATCAGTGTCAAATAGTTTGGAGCCAGATAAAGACCAACGCTTTGTTCAGTTGGTCCTAATCAGGTCAAAACTGTTTGCAAAGGTTATCAAAAGATGATAAGTCGTCGCTAGCCAGAAAAGATCTAACACTGGACAAACAAAAACTGTGTAAGCTAACTGTGTGCTGCTTTTAATACAACAGTTCCTAAAAAAGTGTGATTAACATTACCAAATACATGCACACCATATTTTTGTTCAAGACCTTTACTCTGCAGGTAGAAAGTACCAATAGCTCACATTTCAGGAAAGGTCTATGACGGACATTTATTTACATATCAATATAGCAGTGCCTGGCAGAATATTTTTTAATTTTTTAGTGGGCCCTGAACAATAAGGCAGGTCTTTTATAGCATGTTAATTGTTTAGTTTTTTTAATTTTGACTGCCAATGCATGGCTGTTATAAGAATACGTCATTATCTATGTAATAATCCTAGGTTTAGATTATTAGCTCAATCAACTCTTCTCGCTAGTGTGGTCTACTGATAACTTGTGCAAACGGTTGGGACCCAGATCAGGCTAAAAAAAATGCCAAGCCAATTCCGGATTCAAACTGCATGAAACTAATGGTAACCAGGTATTTTTAAAAGTGTTTTTCTTTTTAATTTTGAGGGAAAAAATAGCATGCAAAATAACCCAGCACATATTCACAGAAAGCCTTTCTCACAAAATAGTTGGGTCTTAAAGTGTGCTCAAGTTTACCGGAACTTTTACATCTCTATTTTGTAAAACCCATTATTTTTTTCCATATACTTATAAATACAGTCCTCTGCTAGAATAAAGGCAAAGTACCAGACTATCAAATGTTAAGATCTTTGCTTCTCTATTTTCTAAGTCCTGGTACCTTTTGTGTTACTTAACTAGTTATATTTGAAAACAATGCTTTGTTCTAAGGTTTACATCACTCTCAGTCAGAACACAATGGTCAGTTACTTACAAGGATACTTGTTGCAGGGCTGTGGAAATACCATGCCCGACTTGTCCAACCAGGTCCCATTTCATTCAGGACAAGTCGAAAATTTCTATTTACTTGTCAATGTATAAAGTTAATACAATTCTGTATTTCATATTTTGATTAATTATTAGGAGCTCACATTTTGCATTGAAAACAGTGTCGATCCTGATCAGCTGGCTACTTCAGCTGATCTGGATCTATACTGTTTTCAAGAGAAGCCAGCTGATCAGGATCCATACTGTTTACAAAAGTTGATATATACCTGGTTTCTTACTTTTTTTGAAAGAATAACTTGTAATTTGTTTAAGCACTGAAAGGTATAAGCTTTTTTTCTTTCGGACAAATAAAATTTTCTATGGACAAGTACATTTTGGCTTTTTACTTGCCCCTGGACAAGTAGAAAATTTTACTATTTCCACACCCCTGCTTGTTGGCATGCTTTTCCAAAGTGGTAAAACTAAATTTATAATATGGGCAAACTTAATTTTTCAGCTTCTGAGTGTCCATTATCAAAAGGAGATGCAAGCCAACCGTAAATGTTCTAAACCTTTAGCACTAGTTGCCTGCCAAAAAGGCCTGGACAGTGCAGACCCAGATCAGTCTAGTCCATCTGATCAGGGTCTTCCCTGTTTGCTTTTCTGGCAAGCACTTTGTGAATGTCATTGCTGATAATCCACATTTTCTTTGAAAACAGAAATTGAAGTGTTCGAAATTTTAGAACATTTACAGTAATCAATTATTTTCTCTAGCTTGCTAAAAATCAGTTCAAACACAACACTCTGATATTTCTGTTGCACCCTTATTAAATACTAGGCATGCTTAAAATGTATAACTATGCATGGTCTTACAAGGTCACACCGACACACACACTCACAGGCTATTTTTCAAAAGGGCATATTAACCCCTTCTTTATGGAAAATGAATAAAATTTAATAACAAAAAGAATAGATCCAGATGATGCCACTTAACACAACACCTCATCAGGGTCCTTACTCTTTCACAACTTTGCTAAAAGAAGGCATTTCTAGGACAAAAATTAATAATAATTGAGCAGGTGCATGAGATTTCCAACAATGTGGTATGAGCAACCAGCAAAGCCTCAGATCAGCCTGGGCATACGCGCAGTCTGATCAGAGCCTTTGCTAGTCGCTTGAGTATTCTATGATTGTTAAGCTACTGACTGTACACCATTTGGCGTTTCTAAGCTTAAAAGGACGCTACACAGGCTCTTCTGAGTCTACCCTTGTCCAAATGCCACATTGTTGGAAATCACATGCTACCGCTCAATTTGGAAATTCCAACCTGTGAGCCCTGATAAGATAATTGACCACCCAAACTGCAATGTGTTAAAACTGAATATAACATAGGTCCAGATAAGGACATTTTATTTGCGTAAAATTTTAATTATTTTCTTACCCGTTAATTTAAACATGTGTTTTGGGTGCTCAAAAAAAGGTTAAAGGGTATGCTAGTAAGAAAATGCGTCTCTCTAGGAAAAAAACGCAATAGAAATGATACATGGCAAAATGATGAACAACTTTTAAAACAGATGTACAACAAGTACCAGTGAACAATGCGAGGTGAATGACATGGTCAATATACAGATGTTGTGATCATATGATTAAAATTTACACATTATTTATATATTCAACCCTTCAAAGCCCTGTGCCTATCCTTCCCTCCCTACCCCTCTTAAATTCTATACCCTGATCGGGATCCATTATGTTTTTCAGTCATATTAATAGAACGACACTGGATTAAATAAATCCAAGTGTAAACCACTCATAAAATACTCGGTGTGAGCTCAGGAGAATATGTATTTATCAAATCAAATACAACATTTTCATTTTGTAAGACATGCCTATGGAGCTTAACTCTTTGTGGACCGGAATCCCCTGAAGAAGCACTTTGTCAAACAGTGAAGACCAAGATAATATTATGCTGCATAATGCCAACAGGGTTGCCAATAAATATCCATCTCCAAATTTCACTGACTTTTGACGGTTTTCCAGACCCTTTTTGAGGGCTGATAATAGCCATTTTCATCCAACGACAATTCAAAAATTCATTTAAAATATTTATGCTTTAGAGAAAATATCTCAAACCATGGATATTAGAAAATGATTCTTTCTGAATATAAACTGGTTACAATTTTACTATAGAAAATACTTTTCAAAAGCCTTTAAAAGGCCTTTAGTTATGAGTGCATATCAGAAAAATAATTTTCTTATTTCTCATCCAAAACGTATGTTGTGGGTACTCAAAAGAACTGTCTCAATGAGAACGTTCTTTTGAGCACCCAAAACATATGTTAAAACTGATGGGTAAGATAATATTTACTATTTTAGGCTCCAAAATTGAGCTTATCTAAACCTGTCAAATGACTGAAAATGATGCTGCGTTTCATCTGGGTCTTCACTGTAAAAGTTCTTGTTTAGGGGGTTCACAAAAACAAAAGGTAAGATCAACGCTTTTATCATGGTTCTTGCACGTGCAAATGTTGAGTAGTAAAATTAGACCCTGATACCAATCTACATTATCAAACTAAATCCAAAAACTCTTTGAAGTCTAGATAGCCTTACACGGTACTTTATGAAACAGTGAAGACCTAGATGAAATGTCGAAGAACACAGCATTTTATCAAGATTTGCACTGGTCCCTTAGACAAAATCAATCTTCAGAGAAAAATATATATTATTTTTTGGAAATTATAGCCTATGACCCCTCAATATATACAATGGACCATCCTGACTTTATTGTATGTAGCTTTAATGGGAAATCCATTGGTCCGAAAAAGATTAATAATAAAACATACCACTGGATTGAATACATAAAAAAACTGTGTGCTCTCAAAGGAAAATATGCATGTATTTTATCAGGTTCTGCAATGTTTTCTATGACAAAATCTATCTTCAGAAAACAAAATACAGTCAACCCTCTTTATAACGACTATGTTTGTTCCAAGCTATCATGTGATTTTCTGTTATAAGGATATGATGACCAGTACCAGATTGCCTCATCTTAATCATTTAGTATAAGAAAGTAGTATACAAATGATTTAAATGCTATTGTTCCAAATGTATACATCAGTTCAATTTCATATTGCATCAAAATACACAAAGCTTCCTTCTTATCAAATGCGACAGAAACCTGTTCATGCAAAAGACCTTGTCCTGATCACCAAGTTGACTTACACATGGTAAAAATTCTGTTATAATAAATTTATTTTTAATAGAGAAATGTATATCTGTTCCCAGAACTTACTGTCGGTGTCCTTAAAAGAATATTCTGTTATGAAGAGTGAATTAAAATGGAAACAGATCCATTCCCAGCAAATTTATGTCGGATATTGAATATTCTTTTATAAGGAGTGACATTATAAAGAGTTTTGACTGTACAATATTCCATGTTTCACATAAGCAAACTGAACAGATTTCCTAGTAAATGTATGATAAGTTCTATTATCACATGGCTTTGCCCAAAGTTTTCATGGAGAAACAAGAAAAGCATCTCATCAAAAGCTAGCAACTGTTATCCAAGTTTATTGTCCTCAGAAGAGTTTTGCTAATCTTGAGTTGTGATATGGCATAGCTGGTAGCAGCTGTCACTTGATGAGATCACAGCTTCACCTTCCAAGCATAGTTATATTTACACAGTATTTCACACAGAATTCATCATTCTCATCGTCCTTCGACTGAAACAGATAAAGGTTTAATAACATGAACACTTGATGGAAAATAGTATAAAAGCTCTTTTGTGGCAGACAACTTTTGAAAAATTTCTACAAAATGGCACATATCCATACAAATTTAGTGAAAATCAGCAAGCTAGTTTGTGAGATATTGGTCCTGACCCACTTGGCGTTGTTGTCAGAGTGACTATATTATACTATAGTCACGCAACACGCAGCAGTCGCTGACACCAACTATAGTTCAACACCAACAGGATCAAGACCATTATCAATATGCTGTCCTCCACTTCCTTGTGAGAACACAAGTTAAAAAATCTAAAACTTTTCAATTTTAATCAAAGGGTTACTGTTCTTTTATTATGCACTTCAATTCATTGTCTTTATTTCACCCATTTTAAAGTCCTTGGCAAACAGCAAAAACTCTGATCAAATTATGCAGAATGTGGCACTCTTGCTAAAAAAAAAGGCAAAAAATATCTTTGGAGAAAGAACAGAAGTACAATCTTTCTCCAAAGATATTTTTTGCCTTTTGAATATTTTCGTGGAGCCAAATTTTAGCAATTTTACCTAAAAACATGAGGATAAATATTTGCGGTCAATTATACCAGCAAAAATTATAACTGCGGGACACGAAATGTCTCCCAAGCAAGTATTCATGTAGGCAGTCATTTCCTTGAGTTGAAACTAGGTGGTATCCATATTTTGTCTGAAAGACCAATCGTAGTTTATCATAGGTCACAAGTTGTAATGCATAGAATGGCGGCACCCTAGTCATTGTCCTTTCTTTTATCTCCAACAGAACTTACCATTTATTCTGACAGAAATATGTGAACACACACTGACAATAATTATTCCATATATGAATCAATGATCAGGTATTTTTTAGCATATTTCAGCTTGTCCAAGCCATAGATTGTATTACAAAACGCCTATTGTGTAACGGTTGGACTATCACAACTATGATCTTGATTGTATAATATTTTCATGAATTGATGTGTCAATTCATGAGAGACAGTGTTTTATGTGTTGTTACTGAAACACAATTGAATACACAATTATTGTTCTGACAGTATAATTAAAGGGACAACTTGGAAAAATTTTCACAGTACACAACTTAGCCAAAAAATTGGTCGTGGAAATTTTCTGTTTAACTGTAATTGGGAAATAAATTAAAACACATCCATCACTCAATATATCCAATAGACCATCCTATGTTTAAAATGTATCGAACCATAAGGAAGAATGCATTAGGTATACAAAGGATTTATGTTTTAAAGTGTCATTAGTTCCCTTCAAGCTTTTTACATAAACTTGGTTTATAAGTGAGAGAAAAGTTTCCCTTACTCCCCGCAAAGTTTGAGGACCGTTCTGTATGTTATGGAACCAGTCCAGGGAACCATAATAAGAGCGCGAAAGCGCACGTGCATCAGAAATTTCCTTTGCGAGCCGACTGACGGACAGAGAACTTTAGTGGAAGTTTTTCAACTTTAATTTTTTCTGTTTTCTGGTTTGTTCGCGTGTTTTCCCCGCAGAAAATTTTATAATTATTGATTATTCTTATACCGGAATTTATCTGTGCAGGTATTTATTGTATTTTTTACCTTGCTTCGTAAATCCGGCTTTGTCACATATTTCCGTGACTCCTTGTCACATATTTTCGTGACTACGTTATTTTGTATTTTTCTCTTTTACAAAAGTTTTTTGTTATGTCCCAAATTCGTGGTTCCTGTGGGCACGTCAAAGCCTCCTGGGACAACCATGCAACATGTTTCTCATGTTCTCGTTGCAGTTTTGAGACCAGGTGTTCAACTTGCAAGGAGTGGACTAGTGCGATTTGGACTTTAGTGGCCAAACGCCGTACCTCCATGGGGCGGAAGAAGTCCACTGAGGACAAGAAGAAGCGGGACATGGGAGCCCCTGGTACCCTAGAGACAGTTAGTCCAACTGTAGAGGGTTCTAGTGACAACCGTCACACAGGCTCCGGGGCTTCGGTTGGGAAGTCCCAGTCTGAGACATTGTCTCAGTCTGAAAAGTCCTTAGGGGAGAAGTACCGAGACAATCGGGAAAATCTCCTGTCTGACACTCTTCGGTATAAGGGGGCAACTCCTGACCGATCTAGTAGCTTGGCTACTCCAGTGTCTACGGACTTGAGGGTTGACACCTCACCGGTACCATCCCGGTCATCGGTTCACCGGTCACCAGTCAAACGGACATCCAGGCACCGGTCACCAGTCGACCAGGCAACCTGGCACCGGTCACAGGTTGATCAGGCAGCCAGGCGCCGGTCACCAGTCAACCAGTCAACCAGACATAGGTCATTTACTAGGTCTCCAGACATCCGGTCACCTGGTATTCAGGCAAAGGGATATCAGTCAAATGAGTCCCCTGAAATAGATGTAGACTTGGTTCACGGGTCAACCAGTCACCGGTCAACCGGTCAAACTGGTACCAGTCAGCCTTTAGAGAGTCAACCAGGCACCAGCCGTTCTGACACCAGATCTAGGAAACGAGACTACCGGTCTTCCCCTAGGAGACATAGGTCAAGATCTAATCACAGATCTTCTCGTTCTAGACATCATAGACATTATTCTAGTAGTCTGAGTCATTCTGGCTCTTCGTCTAGATCTAGATCTAAATCCTCTTCATATAGCTCTTATAGGACAAATTCGTCAGATAGTGAAGGGCGTCATAAGAGGAAACGGTCTCATAGACACAGATCTATTTCTGGCCATAGACATTCTAAGAGACATAGGCACTCTTCTGTTTCTCGTCATAGAAGACATGGTTCTAGGAAGCCTAGATCTAGAGATCGGAAGCACCGACGATCTCATATATCCAGAACCCATACTGTGAGAAGACATACTTCTAGGTCAGAGAGTATATCTTCAGACAATGATAACATTTCAGTGAGAGTAGATCATAATGAATTTGAAGGTGAAAGTATGACTGGATCTCCTGTTAATAACAGGTCTAAATCACTCAGAAAACTTTCTCCTGACAAACGTGGTTCCGACTCTGATGAGGAGGAAGAACCCACTATTTCTTTCGCTGATGCTATTTCCGAGGTAATGTCTTTATTACCTCCGGAAATTTGTCCGAAAAAAGAGTGCTCAGATGTTATTCAGAAACCAAGATCTACTCTTGATGCTCTGAATCCTTCTGATGGTAAAGAATTGGCTTCGTTACCCCAATCTTTACTAATTAAAGATATAACCCAATTGTTACAATCTTTGATAAATAAAAAGGTCAAAATTGAACCTGGTTGGGTTTCAAATCAATCCCTAGAAAAAGATCTAGGTATTAGTTTAAAATTTTACCGTACACACAGTCAGTTGTTTCCGTCTTGTGTACCAAGGTTGGATAAGGATGCATCCCTTTTAGATCTGTCATCTTCTGGGAATGTCTCCTTACCTGTTAAGAGTTTGGAAACCATGGAGCGACAAGCTCGGAATATGGTAACCATAAATTCTTACGCTGATCTTTTTGCGGCAGCATCTGTTAAATCCTTACAATCAGAGAATTTAGATGCTCCTGTACGTAAGAAAATGCTTACTTCTTTGGTTAATTGTCTAAAGCATTCCTCTTCAATGGCAGTTCTCTTAGCTGTCGAGTTACTACAGGCTAGGAGAGAATCTGCTATTGATAAATCCAAAATCCTGACTGATTCAGCAAAGGACAAGCTTCGTACAGTACCTATTGCAGCTGAATCATTGTTTGGGGGTCAGGTTGCTGAAATCCAGAAGTCTAATTCTGAATCTCAGCAACAGAATTTTATTGCCTCTTCTTTAGCAAGAGGTAATAAATCGGCTCTTTCGAATTTCAGGATTCCTAAGCGCCCAGCCAAGAAACCTGACAATAGGGGTTCTTCTTTAACTAGACCACCTAAGCAACGTGAGAGAAGTGGCTCAAGAAGAGGCCAACGACGTGGAGGTTCTAGTTTTCGTGGAAGGGGTTATCATGCCCCCTCCCGAGGAAGTGCCTCCAACAATCCCAATCAATGAAACGCTTTCTCCACTGCCTCGTCCTCGAAGGGATCTTCCAGTAGGAGGACGATTGGCCCATTTTCAAAAACGTTGGGAAGATATAACAGAAGACTCATGGGTCCTTTCTGTAATAAGAAAAGGGTACAAGATTCCTTTTATAAGGAAACCCTTTCTTTCCCCAACTCCTGTTTTTCTCAGGCAGACCGAAAGTCCAGCACTAGAGGAAGAGGTCAAAGAACTCCTACTCAAAGGGGCAGTGGAGAAAATAAACCCGGAAGATCCAGGATTTTACTCTCGAATTTTCCTGGTTCCCAAGAAAAACGGGAAATTACGACTTATAATAGATCTGTCCAAACTGAATTCCTTTCTGAACATTCAGTCTTTCAAAATGGAAACGGCAAACAAAGTCAGGCAATCGATTCTACCCAACGACTGGGCATTTTCACTGGATTTAACCGATGCCTATCTCCATGTACCTATTCATTGGCGGTCTCGGAAATACCTCCGCTTCTGTATCAAGGGTCAGACATTCCAATTCAAGGCTCTACCCTTCGGTCTAGCCACGAGTCCGTTTGTCTTCACACGCTTGATGGTTACCATAGCAACTCATCTGCGGCGGAGATCAGTCGTTCTGTTTCCATATTTGGACGATTGGTTGGTCAGAAATCAAATTCGGGCAGATATCCTCAGAGATCAGCAGTTCACCATCAAGCTGATTTCATCTCTAGGACTAATAATCAACGAAAAGAAGTCAGATTTAATTCCTGCCCAGAATTTTGTTTTTATAGGGATGGAATTTCTGACTCACAAGAACATAGTTCGAGTGCCATGGGACAGAGTACAAGACATTCTGAGTCTTGTACTCTGGTTCAAGAAACAAGAACAAGTATCAGCAAGACTATTCCTGTCTCTTCTGGGGAAGTTAAGTGCAGCTGCTCAATTTGTTGTTTTGGGCAGGCTACACTTACGTCCTCTTCAAATGGCTCTTTTTGCTCAGTGGAAACCTCATGTTCTACCATTAGAACATTGCATTCTGATCAATATGCAAATCAAGAGTCATTTGGAGTGGTGGAACAGCAGAGAAAGGTTTGCCCAGGGTGTACTTCTGAAACCTCCCCTGCCATCTCACACTCTTTTCACAGACGCCAGTCTCTCCGGATGGGGTGCCCATCTGGAACCGGAGGGACTTCTGTTTCATGGTGTTTGGTCTCTGGACCAATCAGCGCTACACATCAATGTTTTGGAGATGAAAGCCATTCTGTTAGCTCTAAAACAGTGTCATCAACATGTCAACAATACCACAGTCATGATAGCCACGGACAATTCATCAGTGGTAGCTTATTTGAGGAAGCAGGGGGGTACCCATTCTCCATCTCTTTGCATGGAGGTTTGGGAAACTCTTCGGTGGTGCGACAAGAGAAACATAAACCTTCTTGTTCGCCACGTGCCCGGCAAATCCAACACACTGGCAGATCGGCTGAGTCGTCTGTCCAAGCCAATTTCGACAGAATGGTGTTTGGATCAGGCTGTTTGCAACCTAGTTCTATCAGTTACAGGTTACCCAAACATAGACCTGTTTGCGACTCGTCTCAACAACAGACTACCAGTTTATGTTTCCCCTATTCCAGACGACAGAGCTCTAGCAATAGACGCTCTATCAATGAATTGGGACCGGATCCATGCGTACGCATTTCCTCCGTTCGCTCTGATTCCGGCAATAATCAGCAAGATTCGTCAACATCAGTGCAAAATTGTTCTAGTAGCCCCATTCTGGCCCGAAGCATCTTGGTTCCCAGAGTTACTTCAGCTACTAGTAGCACCTCCCATCAGGCTTCCTGTAAAACAGCATCTGTTAACACAACTGCAGTTTGTGAGAAACAATATCGAAAACCTCAGACTCCACGTTTGGATATTGTGCGCAAATCAATCAGAGATAGAAGCTTTTCGGAGAAAGTTGCCGAACACGCCTCTAAAGCTAGACGAATTTCTACTAGAAAAGTCTATGATCTCAAATGGAACATTTTCTCCCGTTGGTGTCGTATCCGGGAGATTGATCCAGTCATGGCATCTCCAGGAAACGTAGCAGATTTTTTGTTACATATGTTTCAGGAGAAGAAATGTCAAGTTAGTACTGTAAAGGGCTACAGATCTACTATTTCTAATACCCTAAAGTTCAAGTCTGGGCAAAATATTGGCTCAGATCCTATAATTTCTGAACTTATTAAGTATATGGAATTACAGAGACCAATTCAAAGGTCTTTAGCTCCAAAATGGGACCTTTCCTGTGTTCTTTCGTCTTTATGTGGCGAGCCTTTTGAACCTTTGCATCGGGCATCAAGGTTCTATCTCACCTTAAAAACCGTCTTTCTGCTTGCCATGGCAACGGCTAGACGGGTGAGTGAGATTCATGCCTTGTCTATTGATCCAGGTCATCTCAGATTCAACCAATCTGATGGCTCCGTTTCTTTAAGAACAGAGCCAGGGTTTTTAGCAAAAAATCAATTACCATCCATTTGTCCTGATGATATTTTGGTTCAAAATTTAGCTAAAACTGTTAAACGCAATGACTTTAACAGGCTTTTGTGTCCTGTTAGAGCTATTAAACGATACTTAAAAGTAACAGAGCCTATCCGGAAAAATAGGACAAGGCTATTTCTTCCCTTGAAGGGAAATCATGACATCAATAAGGGATCTATTTCCGGATGGATTGCTTATACTATTAGATTAGCCTATAAGAATTTGTCAAAATCAAAAGTAGCTTTACTTAAGATTAAGGCACATGAGTTGAGAGCCTTGTCAGCTTCCTGGTCTTATTTTAATAAAACTCCAGTTGAGGATGTTATTAAGGCTGCTGTATGGTCATCTAGGTCAACCTTTGCTAAGTTCTACCTTAGAGACTTAAATAGACAAGTAGAGAACCTCAGACTGTTGGGTCCAGTGGTTTCTGCGCAAAAGGTGGTGGGGGGACCATCTGGTCTTTCCAACCAAGACTGCTAATCTGAAGAGACTATCGTCCAAGGCCAAGCAAGACCAGTTCAAAGGTACTTGGATATAAATAGTTTTGTTTCATCCAGGGATTGAAATGGTGGAAATTTAGGTTTCTTTATTAGAAATACCCTTTATAATTCCATTATCATGGAATCTTAAGTTTCTACAGGATTAATCCCTGGATAAGAGGATCGTTCTGTGTGTGTGTCAAGAATCCAACCCTCCAAATGTGATTCTGCTATAGTTAAGCCTATTGGTGAGGAGATGAAGTTAAAATTTAGTTTTTAATTATAAAACTTATTTTAACGAAGATACTCACCAATAGGCTAACTTATATTTCCTTTGCGAGCCGACTGACGGACAGAGAACTTTAGTGGAAGTTTTTCAACTTTAATTTTTTCTGTTTTCTGGTTTGTTCGCGTGTTTTCCCCGCAGAAAATTTTATAATTATCGATTATTCTTATACCGGAATTTATCTGCGCAGGTATTTATTGTATTTTTTACCTTGCTTCGTAAATCCGGCTTTGTCACATATTTCCGTGACTCCTTGTCACATATTTTCGTGACTTCGTTATTTTGTATTTTTCTCTTTTACAAAAGTTTTTTGTTATGTCCCAAATTCGTGGTTCCTGTGGGCACGTCAAAGCCTCCTGGGACAACCATGCAACATGTTTCTCATGTTCTCGTTGCAGTTTTGAGACCAGGTGTTCAACTTGCAAGGAGTGGACTAGTGCGATTTGGACTTTAGTTGCCAAACGCCGTACCTCCATGGGGCGGAAGAAGTCCACTGAGGACAAGAAGAAGCGGGACATGGGAGCCCCTGGTACCCTAGAGACAGTTAGTCCAACTGTCGAGGGTTCTAGTGACAACCGTCACACAGGCTCCGGGGCTTCGGTTGGGAAGTCCCAGTCTGAGACATTGTCTCAGTCTGAAAAGTCCTTAGGGGAGAAGTACCGAGACAATCGGGAAAATCTCCTATCTGACACTCTTCGGTATAAGGGGGCAACTCCTGACCGATCTAGTAGCTTGGCTACTCCAGTGTCTTCGGACTTGAGGGTTGACACCTCACTGGTACCATCCCGGTCATCGGTTCACCGGTCACCAGTCAAACGGACATCCAGGCACCGGTCACCAGTCGACCAGGCAACCTGGCACCGGTCACAGGTTGACCAGGCAGCCAGGCGCCGGTCACCAGTCAACCAGTCAACCAGACATAGGTCATTTACTAGGTCTCCAGACATCCGGTCACCTGGTATTCAGGCAAAGGGATATCAGTCAAATGAGTCCCCTGAAATAGATGTAGACTTGGTTCACGGGTCAACCAGTCACCGGTCAACCGGTCACCGGTCAACCGGTCAAACTGGTACCAGTCAGCCTTTAGAGAGTCAACCAGGCACCAGCCGTTCTGACACCAGATCTAGGAAACGAGACTACCGGTCTTCCCCTAGGAGACATAGGTCAAGATCTAATCACAGATCTTCTCGTTCTAGACATCATAGACATTATTCTAGTAGTCTGAGTCATTCTGGCTCTTCGTCTAGATCTAGATCTAAATCCTCTTCATATAGCTCTTATAGGACAAATTCGTCAGATAGTGAAGGGCGTCATAAGAGGAAACGGTCTCATAGACACAGATCTATTTCTGGCCATAGACATTCTAAGAGACATAGGCACTCTTCTGTTTCTCGTCATAGAAGACATGGTTCTAGGAAGCCTAGATCTAGAGATCGGAAGCACCGACGATCTCATATATCCAGAACCCATACTGTGAGAAGACATACTTCTAGGTCAGAGAGTATATCTTCAGACAATGATAACATTTCAGTGAGAGTAGATCATAATGAATTTGAAGGTGAAAGTATGACTGGATCTCCTGTTAATAACAGGTCTAAATCACTCAGAAAACTTTCTCCTGACAAACGTGGTTCCGACTCTGATGAGGAGGAAGAACCCACTATTTCTTTCGCTGATGCTATTTCCGAGGTAATGTCTTTATTACCTCCGGAAATTTGTCCGAAAAAAGAGTGCTCAGATGTTATTCAGAAACCAAGATCTACTCTTGATGCTCTGAATCCTTCTGATGGTAAAGAATTGGCTTCGTTACCCCAATCTTTACTAATTAAAGATATAACCCAATTGTTACAATCTTTGATAAATAAAAAGGTCAAAATTGAACCTGGTTGGGTTTCAAATCAATCCCTAGAAAAAGATCTAGGTATTAGTTTAAAATTTTACCGTACACACAGTCAGTTGTTTCCGTCTTGTGTACCAAGGTTGGATAAGGATGCATCCCTTTTAGATCTGTCATCTTCTGGGAATGTCTCCTTACCTGTTAAGAGTTTGGAAACCATGGAGCGACAAGCTCGGAATATGGTAACCATAAATTCTTACGCTGATCTTTTTGCGGCAGCATCTGTTAAATCCTTACAATCAGAGAATTTAGATGCTCCTGTACTTAAGAAAATGCTTACTTCTTTGGTTAATTGTCTAAAGCATTCCTCTTCAATGGCAGTTCTCTTAGCTGTCGAGTTACTACAGGCTAGGAGAGAATCTGCTATTGATAAATCCAAAATCCTGACTGATTCAGCAAAGGACAAGCTTCGTACAGTACCTATTGCAGCTGAATCATTGTTTGGGGGTCAGGTTGCTGAAATCCAGAAGTCTAATTCTGAATCTCAGCAACAGAATTTTATTGCCTCTTCTTTAGCAAGAGGTAATAAATCGGCTCTTTCGAATTTCAGGATTCCTAAGCGCCCAGCCAAGAAACCTGACAATAGGGGTTCTTCTTTATCTAGACCACCTAAGCAACGTGAGAGAAGTGGCTCAAGAAGAGGCCAACGACGTGGAGGTTCTAGTTTTCGTGGAAGGGGTTATCATGCCCCCTCCCGAGGAAGTGCCTCCAACAATCCCAATCAATGAAACGCTTTCTCCACTGCCTCGTCCTCGAAGGGATCTTCCAGTAGGAGGACGATTGGCCCTTTTTCAAAAACGTTGGGAAGATATAACAGAAGACTCATGGGTCCTTTCTGTAATAAGAAAAGGGTACAAGATTCCTTTTATAAGGAAACCCTTTCTTTCCCCAACTCCTGTTTTTCTCAGGCAGACCGAAAGTCCAGCACTAGAGGAAGAGGTCAAAGAACTCCTACTCAAAGGGGCAGTGGAGAAAATAAACCCGGAAGATCCAGGATTTTACTCTCGAATTTTCCTGGTTCCCAAGAAAAACGGGAAATTACGACTTATAATAGATCTGTCCAAACTGAATTCCTTTCTGAACATTCAGTCTTTCAAAATGGAAACGGCAAACAAAGTCAGGCAATCGATTCTACCCAACGACTGGGCATTTTCACTGGATTTAACCGATGCCTATCTCCATGTACCTATTCATTGGCGGTCTCGGAAATACCTCCGCTTCTGTATCAAGGGTCAGACATTCCAATTCAAGGCTCTACCCTTCGGTCTAGCCACGAGTCCGTTTGTCTTCACACGCTTGATGGTTACCATAGCAACTCATCTGCGGCGGAGATCAGTCGTTCTGTTTCCATATTTGGACGATTGGTTGGTCAGAAATCAAATTCGGGCAGATATCCTCAGAGATCAGCAGTTCACCATCAAGCTGATTTCATCTCTAGGACTAATAATCAACGAAAAGAAGTCAGATTTAATTCCTGCCCAGAATTTTGTTTTTATAGGGATGGAATTTCTGACTCACAAGAACATAGTTCGAGTGCCATGGGACAGAGTACAAGACATTCTGAGTCTTGTACTCTGGTTCAAGAAACAAGAACAAGTATCAGCAAGACTATTCCTGTCTCTTCTGGGGAAGTTAAGTGCAGCTGCTCAATTTGTTGTTTTGGGCAGGCTACACTTACGTCCTCTTCAAATGGCTCTTTTTGCTCAGTGGAAACCTCATGTTCTACCATTAGAACATTGCATTCTGATCAATATGCAAATCAAGAGTCATTTGGAGTGGTGGAACAGCAGAGAAAGGTTTGCCCAGGGTGTACTTCTGAAACCACCCCTGCCATCTCACACTCTTTTCACAGACGCCAGTCTCTCCGGATGGGGTGCCCATCTGGAACCGGAGGGACTTCTGTTTCATGGTGTTTGGTCTCTGGACCAATCAGCGCTACACATCAATGTTTTGGAGATGAAAGCCATTCTGTTAGCTCTAAAACAGTGTCATCAACATGTCAACAATACCACAGTCATGATAGCCTCGGACAATTCATCAGTGGTAGCTTATTTGAGGAAGCAGGGGGGTACCCATTCTCCATCTCTTTGCATGGAGGTTTGGGAAACTCTTCGGTGGTGCGACAAGAGAAACATAAACCTTCTTGTTCGCCACGTGCCCGGCAAATCCAACATACTGGCAGATCGGCTGAGTCGTCTGTCCAAGCCAATTTCGACAGAATGGTGTTTGGATCAGGCTGTTTGCAACCTAGTTCTATCAGTTACAGGTTACCCAAACATAGACCTGTTTGCGACTCGTCTCAACAACAGACTACCAGTTTATGTTTCCCCTATTCCAGACGACAGAGCACTAGCAATAGATGCTCTATCAATGAATTGGGACCGGATCCATGCGTACGCATTTCCTCCGTTCGCTCTGATTCCGGCAATAATCAGCAAGATTCGTCAACATCAGTGCAAAATTGTTCTAGTAGCCCCATTCTGGCCCGAAGCATCTTGGTTCCCAGAGTTACTTCGGCTACTAGTAGCACCTCCCATCAGGCTTCCTGTAAAACAGCATCTGTTAACACAACTGCAGTTTGTGAGAAACAATATCGAAAACCTCAGACTCCACGTTTGGATATTGTGCGCAAATCAATCAGAGATAGAAGCTTTTCGGAGAAAGTTGCCGAACACGCCTCTAAAGCTAGACGAATTTCTACTAGAAAAGTCTATGATCTCAAATGGAACATTTTCTCCTGTTGGTGTCGTATCCGGGAGATTGATCCAGTCATGGCATCTCCAGGAAACGTAGCAGATTTTTTGTTACATATGTTTCAGGAGAAGAAATGTCAAGTTAGTACTGTAAAGGGCTACAGATCTACTATTTCTAATACCCTAAAGTTCAAGTCTGGGCAAAATATTGGCTCAGATCCTATAATTTCTGAACTTATTAAGTATATGGAATTACAGAGACCAATTCAAAGGTCTTTAGCTCCAAAATGGGACCTTTCCTGTGTTCTTTCGTCTTTATGTGGCGAGCCTTTTGAACCTTTGCATCGGGCATCAAGGTTCTATCTCACCTTAAAAACCGTCTTTCTGCTTGCCATGGCAACGGCTAGACGGGTGAGTGAGATTCATGCCTTGTCTATTGATCCAGGTCATCTCAGATTCAACCAATCTGATGGCTCCGTTTCTTTAAGAACAGAGCCAGGGTTTTTAGCAAAAAATCAATTACCATCCATTTGTCCTGATGATATTTTGGTTCAAAATTTAGCTAAAACTGTTAAACGCAATGACTTTAACAGGCTTTTGTGTCCTGTTAGAGCTATTAAACGATACTTAAAAGTAACAGAGCCTATCCGGAAAAATAGGACAAGGCTATTTCTTCCCTTGAAGGGAAATCATGACATCAATAAGGGATCTATTTCCGGATGGATTGCTTATACTATTAGATTAGCCTATAAGAATTTGTCAAAATCAAAAGTAGCTTTACTTAAGATTAAGGCACATGAGTTGGGAGCCTTGTCAGCTTCCTGGTCTTATTTTAATAAAACTCCAGTTGAGGATGTTATTAAGGCTGCTGTATGGTCATCTAGGTCAACCTTTGCTAAGTTCTACCTTAGAGACTTAAATAGACAAGTAGAGAACCTCAGACTGTTAGGTCCAGCAGCAGCTACTTTTTGTTAATACATACAGGGTTCCCATTCAAGTAGAATTCTGCGCAATTCACTCAGAAATAGAAAAAAAATCAGTTTAAAGGACAAAAACATGCTTTCACTGATATTTTTTCTATCAAAATATGTAAAAAATAGTCATTTTTCATTCACTAACTCTACCGCAAGTTTGACCAGCTTTTTAAATGCTTTTTTTTTTTATCGGTTTTTATTTCATTTTCGCAAAGCATTTTCCTTTGTGGTAGATAATGCGTTGCTAAACTCCTGATGTAAAAGCCAACAAGTCTATTCAGGGATGAGAACAGTCAGCCATTCTCAATCAGGAAAATATGTCGGTTGACTCCAAAATGGAGAAAAGCAATTTTTAAATCACTGATTAAAGGTTTAAAATAACAAAATATCAATAGAAACCAGTCAGTTTATGCTTAATTTTATCTAAAATTGAGTTTAACTTCATTCAAAAATAAATTTCAGCAAAAACAACTGGCAGAATATAAATCATATGCCAGTGCTCAATCAGGAAATCCTGATCAATCCTGAACTTTCTCATGCCTGTCTATTCTATTCGATTTCCGTAAAAGCCGCCTGAATAATTCCGATGGTAAGTACACACAGACGTAATATTTAGCTACTGCTGGTGAAATTAAAATATTAGGAAAAGAAAGACGCTCCAGACAAAGTTAATTTCTTTCTTTGGTATGCAAGCTTGTAAAAAAATGGCATTCTCGTAATACTAGTTCTACTGAGCAAATAGCAACCAATAAAATGGGTAGTTTTTGTTTATAAGCCACAAAGCTCTTTCTGCTATCCAACTTACTGTAGGATGAAATATCAATCTCATCTGGCAACTCAGAGATGTTCACTTCAAATCTTTCCTGCACATCATTCAGAACTTTAGCATCACTCTCATCTGATACAAATGTTATAGCCAAACCTTTGGTACCAAATCTTCCTGCTCTGGCAACCTATAAGGAAATTTCAAATACTTCAGTCTGGAAATTGAAATATTTCAGCCTGGAAATTTATATACACTAATATGAACTTGGATTCAAAGGTCACGGTAAAAAAAAAAATCTGACTTACTACTCGTCCAAAAATCCTTTTCATTTTTCATACTTAGCACAGAGTGCTTGTGGTGTGCCCATGACAACAAGGGTTTGACCTAGGAAGGTCATCGGCTAAGTTCAAATATACTTAAAATCCATCTTATGACTGGTAAGTCCAACTCCCTCGCTTTTTTTTTGATGGAGGGTGTTAATCCTTAAAGCGCCAATCACGACTGCAGCAGACGACAAATTTTGCGACATCTTTCTCAATTTTTTGAAAAAAAAATAAGGTATGATATCTCATAAGAATCGTCTGCCAGCAGACGATTCTCATGAAATATCATGCCTTATTTGTTATTTTTGAAAAAGCGACGAAATTTGAATTTGTCGTCTGCTGCAAATTATATGTGGTACTTTATGGGTTAATATTTAGCGCAATGATTGCTTATGAAGTGTAGACGACAATGAAGGTTTCTGATCACCAAATATGACCTTGGAGTCAAAGGTCATCACCAAATATGTGACAGGCCATGGCATTTTGGGTCTTATGGAGGTCCTGGTCGAAATTTGGGTTTTTACATTTTTTGAAAGTCTGATATGTTTGAAGTACACAGGTAAAATATTAGACATGTTGAGTAAAATATAACAAAGTTATGAGCGTTTTAGTGGTGTAGCCTTTTACGAAATATTTGGCAGAATTTACTACACATGCAGTCACAAATACTTCAATGCTCAAGAACATACAGTGTACTCATGTAGCAAACTATTAAGTGTTGAATCATTTTGTTCTAATCTTTGAAGTATTGCACGTGTACAATACTTTTATTTCTTTGATCACCTGCTAATTTGAAAAGCTGTTAACATATATTCGGACAGTACTAGTGCTCAAACAATGTACATGTATGTTTTTGGACACTGCATGGCTACTCACATTTCAACAACAGTGTATTTAATACCGTTTTGCATAGTGTAGTTCATTGAAAGAATAAAACACATCATTTTAATGCACATTCTGATGCACTTTAGATAATTTAGCAAATTCTAGGCGGACGCCATTACGTTGAATTGCCATGATGCTCCTATGATTATTGGACATTAGAACAAATTACATGTACGTTATATCGCCGTCTTCTACTCCGTTCGCATTGAAATACATGTACGATTTTTACCGGAGGAAAATGGTTGTCACTTATTATGCCTCAGTTACTATTGCCTTCCCCTTTTTTTCTATGCCCGTACGATGTCCGAATCATCCTTTCCATTCGGCTATCGCAGGGAGACCCAGTCAGCATCGTACAGATTCTAGGGCATCGTAGCCTCTACGATTTTGTTAACTCCGCACTCTGACAAATTTTGAAAATATCGCAAGCCAGTAGCCCGTAGATACATTGCAGGTTGATCGCATGATCCCCGTACGGGCGCCACACACTGATCGAGAGGACACCACAAGAATTTAGATAATAATATGATCGTAGGCTCTTGAGATAATCGTAGGGAGCCCGCATTGACATCGCAGGGACATCGTGCGATTTTTAAACGGATACCGTGAAGATTGCACTATAACTGTGCGGTTTTCGTACAATCTCTGCAAAGTCTCTGTAATACCCCTATTCCACACAGGCCCCGAATCCCACGAATTGACACGAATTGACAAATATTTGGATTCGTGGCTGAATCGTTCTCAGTTCGTGAAGATCTTAACTGATTCGCACAGTCCGTATTGAGTTCTTGCAATTCGTAGGTCTATCGGAAATTCGGCTCAAAGTTTTGAACTGTTCAAAACTTTGGCCACGAATTCCCAAATTCGAAAAATCGTGCGTGATTCGTACCAAATTCCTAAGGCATTCTTGGACATCGTAACTGAATCGTAATCGATTCGGAGGCGTTTTTGGGCATTCCTAGCTACTCTTAGCTCATTCGTGGGGAAACGGGAGATTAAGCCAAGCGATAAAACCAAGGATGAGATAGTAGAAGGATTTTCCCTAAGATTAATTGGCCCGTCACACGCATGTGAGCAGTCCTAGAAGTTGAAACTGATTTGGCAGATTCTGGAGCACAACCAGGATCAGTCAGTAGCTCCTGGCTGGTGATTTTGCCAATGGCGAAGTGCCATATTTTTCCAAGTCAAAGAGTCTAGGTCAGGGCCTCTCGACTTTAACATAGGTGGTTTCTTCTAGCTATATAAGAAGCCGTTTTCAACACTCAAGTTGCAGGATCAATTCTACTGCTGCTTTACGAGGAATATTCATTTTAGAACTGATGCCCTGAAGCATGTATGGGCCTTTTCTATAACTATCGTGAGAGAAAATCTGGCGAATCGTGGCGATTCTTCGCGGATTTCTGTTAATTCGTGCCCAATTCGTGCTGCATTCGGCATATTCTTAACTGATTCGTAATTGATTCCTTAACTTTCATGCAGCATGTTCTTATGTTATTTTGCTAATCGTAATGAATTCTTGCGAGATTCCAGCCGAATTGAGCCGATTCCCCCGAATATTCATAACGGCATCGTATCTGAATCGGGACTGACTCGTAGAGCATCACGATTGGAGAAAAAATTTAATGAAACCTCACGAATCCCCCCGAATTAAAACAAAATCAATTTGTGGCGATTCGGGCGATTCCTAGTCTGTGTGGAATAGGGGTATAAGGAGTGCCCTGTATTGTCGCCGAAAGAAATCCAGGGTGTTCGTAAAGAATATAAACACCTACGTCGTAGCTAAGAGCCCTGGAAAATCGTACCAAAAATCGTAGCCAAATAAATCGTACGATGCCCATGGCAAATATAAATGAAGGACAAGTAAGCTCGTGAAAAAGGGCAAGACTATAAAAATGATTCTACGTGTAATTTTGAGAAATGCCTAAAGAAAATCAAGGTCTAGAAAAATAAATGCTTTATTTGGGCACAGTTTGGTCTGAGTCTCTGCTGTTTGACAGTTTCGCTTCGTGGATAATGGGCTAGTACACAAACTTTTGACATTTCTTGCGTCGGTGAGCAGCGACTGCTCAGACGATTTTTTTTTTATTTGATTCTTTACGTCCCGTCAACAATCTTTCAGTTAAACAGGGACGGGTCTTCATGGGTTGAACCAGTACTAAGCTAGAATAAATATGCCTTGCTCAAGGACCACAACACAGTGGCGCCGGTGAGGCTGGAACCTGCGGCCTCTCGATCTTGAGTCAAGCACTCTACCACTGAGCCACAGCGCTCCCTACTGCTCAGACGAGCCTCCGCATAATTATGCACAGTGTCGCAAGAGCATTCGCTGCCCGCATACACAAAGTTATGAAGGTTCAGTCCAAATTCACACCTCTAGCCCCACTAAACTCCAGCTGTTAAGTTTTTAGACTTAATTTTTCGCAATAACTTTTTTGTCTTCAATTTTAGCAAAATGTGTCTGCGATGAAAAGTATTCAGGAACATCTCCGCCAACTTCTCCAAATGGTTCCAGCATCCTAGATGCTGCAGGTTCCTATGTGCTTAGATGCACTCTTTGAATATTTTAAACAAAGCGCATATAAACAAAGTCCAAGATGTCAGTCAAAAATGTACATTGCACCGCCCTTATTCAATTACTAAAGCGGTGGATGGCTTGTTCAAATATAATAGAAATCGCGCCTGATTCACTCGTGCGTTTAACTAGAAGGGTCATCTCAAAACCGTTCATTTCATAGCACGTGCATAAGAGAAAAAATGCACGTCATGCGACAACCCAGCCTTTGTTCCTACAAATGAGCCTGCTTTAAGTTGATTCTGCATATGCATGGTAATTTCTGAGTATGTTAACGGCAGTTTTATGTTATGCAGAGCGTTTGAAGAACGGGATATGCTCCGCTTCCGAATATTTTTTTTTGAAACTACCCCTTTCTGTCACGCCTATACGAATTATTCCTGTCATTAAAACACTTAGAAATTTAGGACGAATTCAATTGATTGCAAAAACTTCATCTATATACACAAAAATCTGTTTGCGCCACAAGCACAAGACCTTTTGGAGAAGTTGGCGGAGACTCTCCTCTACAACTTTCATCGTGAACACATTTTGCTAAAATTGAAGACAAAAAAGTTATTGCGAAAAATTAAGTCTAAAAACTTAACAGCTGGAGTTTAGGTACATGTGGCTGAATATGCATTTTTAAATTATGGTAATATGAATCTTCGGTTGGTCCAAATAATTATAAGTCTACATGTACAGTGAAAACATCAATAAATCATTTATTCCGTGCATCTGCGCAGTCGAATTTGAACAACCTTTCGTACTACCTTTATTAAAAACATGCGATCCGACAATCAAACAGTGAACATACTGTGTACATGTGTATTCTTGTCTGAGTCTTCACCGTTTGCTTTATAACTGGGATCTAATTAGTTTTAAATTTAAAGTATTTGTTTCTCCAATGAAAACAGCAGAAATATATTTCAATTTGCGCATCTGCGAAACCAAATAAATTTATGCATATAGTGCATGGGAGGGGGCATAATTAATCGTCACATTGTAACGCCGATTGTTAAAATCACCATGACGAAAGGTAGTGGTTGCAATTTTACATAACTTAACAAGGATGAAAATCAAAGAGAAAATAGCAATATACAATATACTTTTGGTTCTCAAGCAGTACGAGTTAAAAGTGGACATTAATTTTAAAATATCAGGGTTCCCATTGACGCTAACGTTAACGTCACTAAAAACGGACATTTTAATGTGAATTTGGATTTAAATGACTAACAAAGGGTACAATAACAACATACACCAGGAAACTAGGATTAAAATGTTTATTGCGTAAATCAATTTGCTTTCATTTGGTACTATTTTCATAATCTTATCTTCTGTAGTTTTGCGACAATAATTTTTGCAAAAAGTCCATAAAAGATTGATTGTAACGGTAACGTAACAAGTTTGCGAATAATAATGTATAGTGAATACAGATGTCAAATGTCACACACACACACGCACGCACACACACGCACGCACGCACGCACACAATCTATCCATTTTGTTGTAATAATCATTTTAACGCAACCTGACATTAATGATTGGTGCTGAAATTCATATCAATCTGTGCATTTTTCACAATCTGATCTGGATCAACACATTGCTCTTCGATTACTGAAATTTTAACTTTGTTTGACGCATGAAGCTTTTACATGTAGAGTAAAACCAGTATGCTCACAGTAGCTACATGTATCTAGTGATGCTGCAACTTGCCTAACCGTAGTGTTCCTTTGCGAGCAACGAAGGTTCTGACGAGAATATGCATTCGCACAGTCTTTACCTGAACCTTAGCTGCAAGCAGTTGCAATAGGTATCAAACTGGCTCATATCATGCCTGGTACATTGTAACTCATTATTTCAGCCGAATTTCGAGTCTTGATTCTCACACACACAAAAAAATAAATAAATAAAAATAAAAAAATAGGCGTCTCAGAATCGTAGGTGCGGTGCATTCCTTAATCAAGAACATCACATTTAATCCTAGATAAATTGTCTTATAAACAAAGCGCGTATTTGTAACTATGACTGTCACTACTGCCCTGCCAGCCAAGAGTGAGAGTGGCGTCATGTTTTGTTTACACCATTATCAGGGACTTATAATCGATAGGACACGGGTGTATTAATCCTATCCTGCGGATAGATTAATACACAAGTGATCTATCGATTGTCGCTAGATCAAGTAGAATGTACAAGTTATTATTGTCATTTCAAAGATGCATTTTTCTTATAAACAGGTAAATCATGACTTTTCACTGCTACGCGGATATGCAATAATCTGTGGTAGGTTCAATATAACTGTAAACGGAGACTACCTGCACACCCAAAATCAAGGTAAACTTGCCAATGTTTGTTTACAACAATTCTCATCTATCTTTAAATCTACTATATTTTACTTAGCAGCTGTAAACTAAAAAATACGTCACCGTCACTCTTGGCTGGCACGACAGTAGGATAAATCAATAATTAAAAGCGATAAGTCCGTGTCAATACGCAAACTGATTGCGTAATGGTAGAAACGTTTGCTCATGGCTGAACGAAGCAGGTGTGCGCTTGTTAAATAGCGTGCGTCGCCATTAAAATTTATTGACGTCATTTAAAGTCGCGATTTCTGCTGATGACGTCGTACCTCCACAAGCCCCAAAATCGCAGAACGCGTCACATATACTTAGAATCAGTTACATGGATTGTATTCTCAGATTCCTCTTACAATTTTTGATACAGTGGGTTCATATTTGTCACAATGATTGCATATCGTGTGTAGATTACAACCGATATGAACTTGAAGTCAAGAGTGCAGGTCAAATATACTTCAAATCTGTTTTCAGGCTATGCTTTCAATTTTTGATGGAGAGTGTTCATATTTAGCACACTGAAAAAGCTTCACTGTATTCACAAAACGCGTTTTGCTACTTTTTTTATAACTTTGGTGTGTACCACATCGCGGACTTTTCCGCGTTTTTTTTCAGTTGGTTGAGGTTATCTGGAAAACTGCAGCGAACCCAGGAGAAACTTTTACAGTCTTGTGCAGAAAATATGAGGGGATTTTTGCACTTTACCGCATGAAATTTGAATTTGTATAACCCAAGTTATGAACCATTTTTCTTACCTGTGATGTCCGATTACTGGTCCCTAATGTCCGTGAACCCAATCAGGCAGACCATGTGATTGGCCACCTTGAGTTCACCAAACCACTTTTTTCCTGGGCAGGCTTGAACAAGCGGTTTACCAGTAATCAAAAGAACCATCCCAATGACTGAGCACCCAAAACATACGTTAAAACTGATAGGTAATAAAATACAAGATGCAACATGAAATTTCCAGCAATGTGGTATGTGTGACCATCAAAACCTCAGATCCAGCCTGCGCATTTGTTGCGCAGTCTGATCAGAGCCTTGCGCATATGTTGCTCGGTCTGATCAGAGCCTTGCGCATATGCGCAGTCTGATCAGTGCCTTTGCTAGTCGCTTGAATATTCTACGAGTGTAAAGCTACTGACCTAACATCATTTGGAGTTTGTTTCTAAGCTTAATAGGAGGCTGTACTCCTCGTAGTCTACACTTCTCAAAATGCCACATTATTGTAAATCACATGTTGTGGCTCATATTAACCCTTAATGCGCCAATCACAACAAAAGTTGTCTGCATTTCTCATCTGCTAAAATGTTTAAGTTAAGGCAAACAGTGTGGACCCAGATCAGACTGCTCCTATAGGAGCAGTCTGTTCTGGGTCCACACTGTTTGCTTCTAAACTTAATTTGTCAGTAATGCTAGGCAATTATTTGCAGCAGACAACTTCAGCAGACGTAATTTTTCAGATGCATATTTTCTTGGCGCTTATAAGGTTAATAATTGTACGCTCAAAACTGTTGTTTATCTTGACCAATGCTTACTCTGTGAAGGTAAGTGTCCGAGTCATCAGGCATGTCATAATTGAAGACAATGTTCACTCTTTCAATATCCATACCACGACCAAACAGGTTCGTAGCCACCAATATTCTCTTCTGGAAATCTTTAAATTGCTGGTAGCGAGACAGTCTGAAATATAAAAATGGAAATATATGAGCCGCGACGTGAGATTTCCAACAATGCAGGGCTTCAGATTTTTTTCAAGATTGGTGGGCGGAAGTGACCCATGGAGCAAAAAATGGCGAGTCATTTTCTAAAATGATGGGTCCAAGCATATCAAACAAAGGACAGTTGACATTTTTGTAGTGTACTTTACCTACAGTACATTGACCGCTGATGATACAGTAAAACCTTTCTAAAGCGACCACTGAAAACAGAAGACCAATTATCGCTTAATGCAGGTAAAAAGTATTGCAGAATGCTCCAAGGGGAGCATTCTGCAATACTTTTGACCTTCATTAAGCTACCATTTGTTATTAAGATCTTTATTTTTGTCTTTTTGGAGTGGCTGCTTAGACATGTTTTACTGTATTGACTACCTACATGTACTTTCTGTTTTGTGGAGTCCGTAGACTAGCTGTAAGATGAATATTTTCATTAAAGTGAGATTTTTCACAACTAAAAAGGATGGGTCCACTGGGCCCACTGTCTTGGAAAGTGATGGGCCATATTTTGAAATCATGGGACAATGACTCAGGCCCACCGTAAATTTGAAGTCCTGACAATGTGGTATGTGTTACAAGCAAAAGCTCAGACCAGCCTGCGCATACGTGCAGTCTGATCAGAGCCTTTGCTAATCGCTTCAATATTCTATGAATGTTAAGCTACTGACCAAACATTATTTGGAGTTTCTAAGCTTAAAATGAGGCTGCACAGGCTGTCAAAATGCCACTTTGTATGAAATCACATGTCTTGGCTCAAATATATTTGCATCAGTTCATGAGACCATGGTACTTATCACATATGCAGCAGCACAGAAGTTATTTTGTATGTTGGAATAAGTATGTGACACTTTGATAATCAAGTATCACATGTGGATTTGTCAACATTTGTACATTGATGTATGTCCCTTTTGACACCATATAAACACATCAGATCATATGTCACACAAAGACAAAACTGCCTTACATTCTCAAATCCTTACGGAAGTCCCATTTATTATTATTTTAAATATATCTACAAACTCTGATCTGTAAAGAGCCTAAATTTGTACGTTGGAATTAGCATGTGACAATTTGTAATCAAGTATCACATGTGGAACTGCCAACATTAGTACATTGATGTATGTCCCTTTTGACACCATATAAACACATCAGTTCATATGGCAACAAAGAGACAAAACTGCTCTACATTCTCAAATCCCTACAGAAGTCCCATTTATTATTATTTTAAATATATCTACAAACTCTGATCTGTAAAGAGCCTAAATTTGTACGTTGGAATTAGTATGTGACACTTTGTAATCAAGTATCACATGTGGAACTGCCAACATTAGTACATTGATGTATGTCCCTTTTGACACCATATAAACACATCAGTTCATATGGCAACAAAGAGACAAAACTGCCCTACATTCTCAAATCCCTACAGAAGTCCCATTTATTATTATCTTAAATATTATCTACAAACTCTGATCTGTAAAGAGCCTAAATTTGTACGTTGGAATTAGTATGTGACACTTTGTAATCAAGTATCACATGTGGAACTGCCAACATTAGTACATTGATGTATGTCTCTTTTGACACCATATAAACACATCAGTTCATATGGCAACAAAGAGACAAAACTGCCTTACATTCTCAAATCCTTACAAAAGTCACAATTATTCAAACTTTAAATATATCTACAAACTCTGATCTGTAAAGAGCCTAAATTTGTATGTTGGAATTAGTATGGGACAACTTGTAATCAAGTATCACATGTGGAACTGCCAACATTAGTACATTGATGTATGTCCCTTTTGACACCATATAAACACATCAGTTCATATGGCACACAAAGACAAAACCAGGGTTCATCCTAGGATGGGCCCTATCCGTTTTGTGAGAAAACTATTGATGTTTTGCTAAAATGGACTTTATTTTTGGCTGGGCCCCATATACAAGCTATACAAACCTAATGTCAATTATGCTCTGATGTGGATATTAAGGATTCTTGGGCCCATCAAATTTTGCAAAGGGCACATCAAAATTTCAAATGGCCCGTTAAATTTGCATTCGAATGGGATATGGGCCATTGGCCCATTTTAAGGGCCCATCATCCTTTTTGGCTAGGATTAACCCTGCAAAACTGACTTAAATTCTCAAATCCTACCAAAAGTCATAATTATTCAAACTTTAAATATATCTACAAACTCTGATCTGTAAAGAGCCTAAATTTGTATGTTGGAATTAGTATGTGACAACTTGTAATCAAGTATCACATGTGGAGATGCCAACATAAGTACATTGATGTATGTCCCTTTTGACACCATATAAACACATAAGATCATATGCCACACAGAGGCAAAACTGCCGGTTATTCATATTTTAAATATATCTACAAACTCTAATCTGTAAAGAACCTTAATTTGTATGTTGGAATTAGTATGTGACACTTTGTAATCAAGTATCACATGTGGAACTGCCAACATTAGTACATTGATGTATGTCCCTTTTGACACCATATAAACACATAAGTTCATATGGCAACAAAGTGACAAAACTGCCTTACATTCTCAAATCCTTACAGAAGTCCAAGTTATTATTATTTTAAATATACTCCTCAAAATAATTGAAGGACCAATACTATCAATTAAAACATTTATGCATTTTTTGTAGAACATACTTTGAAAACCAATTTCACGAGCTAGCCTAAATTTTTCGGACATCTTTGATGCCTTATTGTCAAGTGAAACAGCAAAAAGAAAATGGTAGAAAATGTTACTAACAAGGATTTTTGTCATTTCAGAACTTGATCTAAATGTATTTGAATGTCATTTTTGTGTGTGATCCATGGACCACAGAACTGCATGAAATGAATGAAAAGTGCTTTTAGATGCTGAAATCGCTGTTGTCACATGCTTTTATGGTGTTTTTATCCTGTCGATACTATCCACCTCTTCCTGTGAGATAAAATTGTCCCTTTTGGCTGTGGCGTAATGGCCTGATTATGGATTCAAACAACTGGTTTTGGCGTTAGTCTGTGACAATCTTTAAACGATTCGTCGGGACATCTCTCTAACACTCGACAGCATAGAATGACAATTGAGAATCTGTTCTTGATGGCCAAGTACACACATTGTTTACAGAAAACAAATCAATGTCAAAACTCCATTGTCATGGATGAAAATGCGTGCTGCCCCATATATAGGAACTGTTTGAAGACATTTTTTGCAAGTAAGCTAAACTGTTTAAAACAAAGTTTAATTTGATGTGACTTTCATGCTACTTCAACTACCACAGGAGAATTTCTTTACCCCCAACCACTGCCTTTTGAAAGTGTGTTTTTTGAGGGTATGTGCATTTGAGACACAGTTGTGACAAAATTAGGCATAGGAATCATTAATAATGATTCTTGATTTATGGTCATAAAAGAATAGAAAGATTTGGGCCAAGTTTTACAAAATTTAAATGTTTGAGTTATTTATACTTGCGTTCTAAAATCTTGGTCCTTTAATTACTTTGAGGAGTATATATCTACAAACTCTGATCTGTATAGAGCCTAAATTTGTACGTTGGAATTAGTATGTGACACTTTGTAATCAAGTATCACATGTGGAACTGCCAACATTGGTACATTGATGTATGTCCCTTTTGACACCATATAAACACATCAGTTCATATGCCACACAGAGACAAAACTGCCAGTTATTCATATTTTAAATATATCTACAAACTCTGATCTGTAAAGAGCCTAAATTTGTATGTTGGAATTAGTATGGGACATCTTGTAATCAAGTATCACATGTGGAGATGCCAACATTAGTACATTGATGTATGTCCCTTTTGACACCATATAAACACATCAGTTCATATGGCAACAAAGAGACAAAACTGCCCTACATTCTCAAATCCTTACAGAAGTCCTAGTTATTATTATTTTAAGGGCAATTGGGGGAAATACTTCCCGCATTAAGATCTTTTAAATTATTAGCATACAATTTGTTTTATGTATGGACTGTCGATTTATGAAATATAAAGGATATGTCACCACCCTCAATTTTTCATAATCTGACATGAAAGTTTTCAGCATTTTACCAATTTTCTGAAAAAACCCAAGTCCTTAATATTAAGTTAAAATAGTTGTAATCACCATCCAGCTTCTTTATTTTCATTTTAATTATTACTCACAATATCAAGCTTTATAGGAAAAGTGAAAATTTATTGGTTTGCCCAAGCCCTGACAAAATACTGAATGATATATTTTGGTAATTCCCCAAAAAAAAACTTTTTAGATTAAATTGTATATTAAAAAATCTGGCATTAACAATTCCAAAGTTTTGTTTTTATTTCATAGACTTTTATATAACCTTTTAGAAAAAAGAATAAAAATTGGGGGTCACTAGACTAATTTTCTTTCAGGAGAGCAAAATTTACCCCTACCCCCACATATTGTGAGGATAATTCAATATAAAAGGTTATGGAGTGTACTTTAAAAAATCTGGCTTTAACCATCTCAAAGTTTTGTTTTTATTCCATAGACTTTTATATAACCTTTTAGAAAAAAGAATAAAAAATGGGGGTCAACAGACTAATTTTCGTTTAGGAGAGCAAAATTTACCCCTTCACCCACATATTTTGAGGATAATTCAATATAAAACGTTATGGAGTGTTCTTTTAAAAATCTGGCTTTAACAATCTCAAAGTTTTGTTTTTATTCCATAAACTTTTATATTACATTTTAGAAAAAAGAATAAAAAATGGGGGTCACCAGACAAATTTTCGTTTAGGTGAGCAAAATTTACCCCTACCCCCACATATTGAGGATAATCCAATTAAAAACGTTATGGAGCCTACTTTTGTCATTTATATCAATTTATATTACTGGTAGGAAGTAATTCATTATTATAAAGCTGAAAAAGAAGAAAAAAAAACAATGTTTAATAGGTGCCCACCCAGGAATTGATCCTGGTCCGCTGGTTTAAGAGTCCGACACGCTAACCACTAGGCTACAAGGTCAGATCGGGCGCCGCTCAAATTAACCGTATATATTGGACACACAATCCGAGTACCGGCAATATTCGTATTCCCATACGCAGTATAAACTTGATAATATCATTGTATATTGTTTGAATTTTATCAGGGTTTGGTACTGAGACGATCATTTATAATAACGGGTCAATAGATATTTCGGACACATTTTAGTTACTTAATTTTGTCCAGAAAATGCGGAAATACCCACCAGACGTAAACGTATCAAAAACCTGCATTGATGCGAATATGAAAATGGTCGAAAGATGGAACCCAGACAACTTTCCCCGTTTCCCACTGCAGGAATGATGCGCGTGGACCATACCCGAAATTGCCCTTAAATATATCTACAAACTCTAATCTGTAAAGAGCCTAAATTTGTATGTTGGAATTAGTATGGGAAGTCTTGTAATCAAGTATCACATGTGGAACTGACAACATTCTCAAATCCTTACAAAAGTCACAATTATTCAAACTTTAAATATATCTACAAACTCTGATCTGCAAAAAGCCTAAATTTGTACGTTGGAATTAGTATGTGACACTTTGTAATTAAGTATCACATGTGGAACTGCCAACATTGGTACATTGATGTATGTCCCTTTTGGCACCATATAAACACATCAGTTCATATGGCAACAAAGTGACAAAACTGCCTAACATTCTCAAATCCCTACAGAAGTCCCATTTATTATTATTTTAAATATATCTACAAACTCTGATCTGTAAAGAGCCTAAATTTGTACGTTGGAATTAGTATGTGACACTTTGTAATCAAGTATCACATGTGGAACTGCCAAAACTTGTACATTGATGTATGTCCCTTTTGACACCATATTAACACATCAGTTCATATGGCAACAAAGAGACAAAACTGCCTTACATTCTCAAATCCTTACAAAAGTCACAATTATTCAAACTTTAAATATATCTACAAACTCTGATCTGTAAAGAGCCTAAATTTGTATGTTGGAATTAGTATGTGAAAACTTGTTATCAAGTATCACATGTGGAACTGCCAACATTGGTACATTGATGTATGTCCCTTTTGACACCATATAAACACATAAGTTCATATGCCACACAGAGACAAAACTGCCAGTTATTCATATTTCAAATATATCTACAAGCTCTCATCTGTAAAGAACCTAAATTTGTACGTTGGAATTAGTACAGTTGTACTTTGGTCGCTCGACTCGCCTGTTTCGAACACCAGGGATCGCTCGAACTCGTTTGTCGGTCCCGGCAATTTCCCTATACATTTAATGTTAAAATACACCCCAGGCTCGATAGCGATGGCTAGAACTCTCGAACTCAAAGCATGGTCCGCAGGGCGATTTTTTCATGTAAAAGCGCTATGATGGCTCGAACCGAATATTTCTATACATGAATCAGTCACACGCTTGATTAAAGTTCATTATTATTTTCATAAGCGTTCCGTGACAATGATGATTTCACCCTTGGGTTACCTAACTGACGAGCGGAACGTGTGAAACAATTAGCGGCAATTTATCTGATCAAAGATTTGAGTAAGTTCTCACTTGTCACCACTTAGTAGGGCGGCCGGAAATGATTAAAGACAATTAATGAGATGTTTTGTACAAGAATTCGCGTGTCAACTGAGTAAAACATGCCTGGCTGGATAAAGACAGGCATCAGATTGTGCGGCGGTACAGTCTGATCCGCGTCTTTGTTGTGAACATCCTGGGGAGTTTGTCAATTTTTCATGTTTTTATTCGTTGATATTAATTGAAACTTGCACATTGTGAATAAATAATAAGAAACAAAGTTTTTTTCTTTTATTGTTCTTAAGGGAACTATAAACAACCGGACATAAGCTGTAGCGACACATAAATCACAAGAAGAAAAACAGTACAGCTTTCTTGATAGCTAATGCAATGATCAGCCTGCGCATATGCGCATGCTGATAAATGTCTTGACATTCAAAAGTTTCATATGCTAACACATGCGGCTTATCATTGTAACTCTAGCGTGCAAAGGGTTATTGATCAGTGATAGGCGTCACATGCGCTTTGCAACTTTGGTTGATAAAAAAAATGGTGTCCATGATGACAAAGTACACATGAACCAACTTGAAAAATCGTCAGGCTAGGTATCGCTCGAACAAATGGATGGGTCGAACTCGCACCGACGATCCCGACGAGTTCGAGCCATCGAAAGTCAACTGTATCGGACACTTTGTTATCAAGTATCACATGTGGAGATGCCAACATTAGTACATTGATGTATGTCCCTTTTGACACCATATAAACACATAAGTTCATATGCCTCACAGAGACAAAACTGTCGGTTATTCATATTTCAAATATATCTACAAACTCTCATCTGTAAAGAGCCTAAATTTGTACGTTGGAGTTAGTATGTGACACTTTGTAATCAAGTATCACATGTGGAACTGCCAACATTAGTACATTGATGTATGTCCCTTTTGACACCATATAAACACATTAATTCATATGGCAACAAAGTGACAAAACTGCCTTACATTCTCAAATCCTTACAGAAGTCCCATTTATTATTATTTTAAATATATCTACAAACTCTGATCTGTAAAGAGTCTAAATTTGTATGTTGGAATAAGTATGTGACAACTTGTAATCAAGTATCACATGTGGAACTGCCAACATTAGTACATTGATGTATGTCCCTTTTGACACCATATAAACACATAAGTTCATATGCCACACAAAGACAAAACTGACTTAAATTCTCAAATCCTTACAAAAGTCACATTTATTCAAACTTTAAATATATCTACCAGCGCCCTAGATAAGCTTTTGGGTCAATTTGGTATTTACGTAACCTGGTTATCCTCAATTGCGTACTTGCAAAAACAAATGCGTATTTCCATATTTTTTTACGCCACGTTTTTTTTTCTGTGATTACACATTTTCTTATTGCATGAAGCCATTGGAAATGTGCTTGCATATTTATTCACTTCCATCGTCTGCCTTTTTAAAGTATCTAACTATCGGATTTTATTGCACCTGAAGCAAATCTCATCCCCTTGTTGAAATTCTGGTGTGTACACTTTGCAAAGTTTCACTTTCATCATAGTGTTGGACTTGGCACCGATATTTTATTCATAAACTGGAGTTATATTGCCCGCTCGCAAGTAAAAAAAATCAATACCTGACTGGCATTTGTTTATTACCCAAAATGGAAATGAAATGGACCAAACGGTACGCAATGACATCGCATGTAATTGCATACCGATCGTTAGAATTGCTTTTCAGTACGCACACAATTAATTTTAATTGCTTTTTTGAGGATTTTAATTGCGTATTTACGCAAATACGCTGCTTATCTAGGGTGCTGATCTACAAACTCTGATCTGTAAAGAGCCTAAATTTGTATGTTGGAATTAGTATGGGACATCTTGTAATCAAGTATCACATGTGGAGATGCCAACATTAGTACATTGATGTATGTCCCTTTTGACACCATATAAACACATAAGTTCACATGACAACCTAGAGACAAAACTGTCTTCAATTCTCTAATCCTTACAGAAATCCCGTTATTCTTATTTTAAATACATCTACAAACTCTGAAAATGAATAATTCATTTGATTTGCAGTTTGCCTCAGCAATATTTGAAACACAAACAGGCAGAAAACACTTGCATTGATCCTCGTTGCTCTGAAGCACAAAGGGAAGTAGCTCATAAGATTCAAAAAATGGTTAGCCTAAACACCACAAGGTGCACACACAAAGGATCATTCAGAGTTTTAGGACTAAACATTTAATTATCTTTACAAATCAAAATCTTTACAGATCAGAATTTGACACCTCCGTATCACACAGGCACTAGTGAGTTGGACTGCAGATCCAGGGGACGGGAGTTTTCCCCCGGCTGGCTCCCATACTTTCGTGGGCATTGATCATGAAATGATTTCTACTGAATAAGAAATAAACACTTAATTATCCGCACACTTTTAATATGTTTTTATGTATTTTTTTTTTCAACTGGTACATCTGAAGTTTTCTGGAACCAAGTAGGCTTGGTCATATTGGAAATTTTTGTCTAGAATTGGGGAAAAACATACTTTTTGGCACTGGGAATGGGGCCGAAAAATACAGCCCCAAATCCGTGTGATCGAGAGCCCTGTGACAGATCAAATTCCTTCTGGCTACTTTTCCAGAATGTCATCTAGTGAGCATTTCCGTCAAATTGTTTTCAATTCTGATCATTAGTTCAAGAGAGTTTCAAACTTAGGTATATAAAGGAAACTGGCCATACCCCCAGACGGCCATGTTTTTTGAGGGATCAATTTGATTTTAGCTCTTTTTGTAGAATGTCACTTTGTTGTATGTACGGGAAACCTCTAAATGGGTACTTTTACAAACACTGAAGACCCAGCTGAAATTGCATTGTGCGGCATTTCATCTGGGTCTATAATGATTGTAAAGGTAAAAATGATAACATACAATAAAATTATTTTGGAAATTATATGACCTGACAGCCCTTTATTTGTACAATGGACTAAAGGGTTAATGACCATTTCTGCCAAATTATTTGGAATACTGATCAGTGGTTTCACAGGTTTTAGAGAGGATTTTCATCTATTCCTTAGCCACAATAAACCAGGCCCCTAGCAGGGGTGTGGAAATAGTAAAATTTTCTACTTGTCCAGGGACAAGTAAATGGCCAAAATGTACTTGTCCACAAAAAATTTTACTTGTCCAACAGTACAGATTACTTATACCTTTCTGTGCTTAAACAATTTACACTTTCAAAAACAGTATGAAACCATGCAGATATCAACTCTCTTGTAAACAGTGTAGATCCAGATCAACTGGCTTCTGAAGAAGCCAGCTGATCAGAATCCACACTGTTTTCAATGCAACATGTGAACTCAAGGTAATTAATCAATATGAAATACAAAATTTTATTAACTTTATACAAATTTTGCACTTGTCCAAGGACAAGTAAATTGAAACTTTCAACTTGTCCTGAATGAAATGGGACCAGATCGGACAAGTCGGGCATGGTATTTCCACAGCCCTACCCCTAGAGTAGTAGCCATGATTATTGACAGATCAAATTCATTTAAGCTATTTTTGTAGAGGAAACATTTAGTAAAGTTGGCCGAGTGGAATAAGAGTTTTTGACGACACTGCACAATGACTGATCCCAAAAGCTCACTTTGTGCTCGGGTTGAGCTAACAAGCAATGGATCATGACATAACTGTTTCAAACTTTATGGAATATTCCATTTGTCTACAAAGGGTTAAGGGCTTTTTCACTCAAAGTAAAGAAGGTTACCTTTCTTCCTGAGTCATGGCCCTGTGAATAGCTATAGCTGGGAAGTTTTGTTCAACTAGGAGCTGTGCCAATGCCATACATCTCTGAACACTCTTCACAAAAATTATCACCTGAAATCATAACTTGAGTTAACCTTTATAGCCCAAACTACTTCTACAACTCAAAAATAAAAAATATGAGTGGTTCAGGTTACCCGACCTACCCTAAATTTTTACCCCCTACCCTAAATTTTTTTCTCCAAATTCTTAAAGTGGAAGAGAATAGCAGAACAAAATAATTATGTATTTTTTCTCTTCCAACTTCAGAATTTAGAGAAAAAATACATATCAAAATGGCCATCTGAAACAGAAATCTAAATTTCTATGCATTCAGTCTTTGGGTTTGGAAGTAAAAGGATTAAAATAAGGTTATATCTTCAAAAATAGACCCTTTTACATATATATCAGTTTTGTCTTTGAATATTTAATACATTTCTATTCCAAGAAAAAAAGTTTTCAAAAAAAAAAGTTATCCTACCTACCTAACCTATTATTTTTCAGAGTGTAACCTGAACCACACATATTTTTTTTATTTGGCCCAATCAAAATTACAGACATAAAGGACCTCACACAGTCTTATAGACCCATCACTACAATTATGTAAAAAGGACAACTGTACTTGTTTTCTTTGCTTTGATTCTTTACGTCTCAGTCAACAATTTTCCAGTTATGTCAGGACGGGTCTTCCTGGGTTGTACCAGTACTAAGCAAGGGATTAATGTGTCTTCCTCAATGACACAACGAAGTGACACCTGTGACAACTGTATTTGTGCTTTAAATGAAAAAAAAAACAAGAATTTGGCTGCAAACAAGGCTTTCAGTATACCCCCCTCCCCCTTAAATTTGCTAAAAGCCTTAATTGACCAAAATAAGATTATGTTAAAAATGAGCTATAGGCAAGGAACTGTTTCAATCAAAACCATAGTTCTGCCCTCTAAACTGAAATGGAAAACAATTGAGCCCCGGCATGAGATTTCCAAAAATGTGGTATGTGCAACCAGCAAAGCCTCAGATCAGCTTGCGCATATACGCAGTCTGATCAAAGCCTTTGCTAGTCGCTTGGATATTCTAGAAGTGTTAAGCTATTGACTGACTAAACATCATCTGGAGTTTCTAAGCTTAAAAAGAGGCTGCACAGGCTCGTCTAAACCTACACTTGTCAAAACGCCACATTGTTGGAAATCACATGTCGCGCTCAATTGACACACCCTTCTGCCCCTCCATTAGGTCATGCTCTTCTCTTAACCCTTGTCCTGCTGAAACCAGGCCTGGAGGTTATTAAACTTGAGTTCATTCTCAGTCTCAAAATAAAGCGTAACGCTTGGCTGCTTGCGGACAGACTTCCGCAAGCAGCCAATCTTTGTGCTTTATTTTGAGTCTGAGACTGTACTCAAGTTTATAACCCTGAGCCTGTAGACCAATATCAGCTTTTTTGAAAACACTGTAGACCAATATCGGCTTTTTTGAATACACTATAGACCAATATCGGCCTTTTTGAAAACACTGTAGACCAATATCAGCTTTTTCGAAAACACTGTAGACCAATATCGGCTTTTTTGAATACACTTTAGACCAATATCGGCCTTTTTGAAAACACTGTAGACCAATATCAGCTTTTTCGAAAACACTGTAGACCAATATCAGCTTTTTTGAAAACACTGTAGACCAATATCAGCTTTTTCTAAAACACTGTAGACCAATATCAGTGTTTTTGAATACACTGTAGACCAATTTCTGCCTTTTTGAAAACACTGTAGACCAATATCAGCGTTTTTGAATACACTGTAGACCAATATCCGCCTTTTTGAAAACACTGTAGACCAATATCAGCTTTTTTGAAAACACTGTAGACCATATTACAGGGTGCCCACTCTTAGTCTGAAATAAAATTCCCTGACATTTCACTGACTTTTCCCTGACCAAAATTCATTTTTCCCTGACCATTTTACCACGCGTTCGCGCCCACCTCCTCCCTTTACAACCGTCTGCTACACCCGTGTTTTAATAAAACTGACATCAATCAAACTTAATCTTTAAAATGTACGAGCTTTACATCAGAAATATGCGTTTAAATAAAAAAAAAAAAAGACAAACAACAGGCAGCAAGCGTATAAGAAAAAAACACTACATACATTTTTGTTGCATAAGATGATTTGTTAAAATGTTATACTGCTTACCTGAGCTGGTTGGCCTCATGGTTTCAGAGAATTTTTCCATTTTTTTTTTTAAATATGAGTCTATGGGAGCAAATGACCCCCAGGACATAGCCAATTTGGACCTCAGGGGCATGGTTGGCAAGATTTATGCAGGGGATCACTAAACATTGATATAAACATAATATATTAGATGTGGGCCACATGGTTTTAGAGTTTTTTTCCCATTTATAGTCAATGGAAGATAATGACACCCAGGGTGTGGACAAATTTTGACCCCAGGGGCATGGTTGGCAGGACATATGTAGGGGACCACTGGACATTGCTTTATATCAAATATATAAGCTGTGGGCCTGAACTTAAATGGCGCGAACTCTGATGGCTCACTCACCTTTTAAAGTTTTTATGTCTATGGGAGCTTTATGTTGCCCATGGGCCATGGCAACTAGAGTTCCAATTTAGTCAGCCCAAAAACCTAATGCATCCTTTCCCCTACCAAATGTGCTTTACATGAAATTTGATCACAACTCGAGATATATACTTCTTTGAAAATGTGAACAGACAACGACAACAGACCATCAATATACTCATTAACATACCTCACATCAGCCTTTGACTCGAGTGAGTTAAAACAATGTGACCAAAAATTAGGTCTAAGATTAAAATAACAGTTACTAACCAAGAGAAATATATATTAGAATGACTTAATTGCATATTATATTCACCCTAAAGCTATTGAAGTCATCATTTCATATCTGTTTGTTCAATTTTTGAGGGATTAACCAAGCATGATTTTAAAATTCCCTGACTTTTCCCTGACTTATGAAGATTTTCTAATTTCCCCGACCATTTTACAGAATTCCCTGACTTTTCCCTGACCTTGAAGATAAATCAAATTTCCCTGACTTTTCCCTGACTGGTGGGCACCCTGAATTATATCAGCTGGCTTCTGACTGACATCTGATCAGGATCTACACCATTTTCCACTCCACTTGTAAATACATGCTTACAACTGTAATGCTGCATAAAAATACTCAGCAGGACAAGGACCAAAATTAAAAACGCTGTCATAAATAAATTGAGCCCTGACATGTGATTTCCAACAATGTGGCATTTTAACAAGTGTAGACTAGATGAGCCAGTGCAGCCTCCTTTTAAGCTTAGAAACTCCAAATGATGTTCAGTCAGTAGCTTAACACTCAATGAATATTCAAGCTGCTAGCAAAGGCTCTGATCAGACTGCACATATGGGCAGGCTGATCTGAGGCTTTGCTGGTTGCACATACCACATTGTTGGAAATCTCATGCCATGGCTCAATTAACCCCTCCTCATCCTCTGTAAGTCTAGCATGTTTCAAGACTTGTGTGCTTATATATATTCTGAGGAAAAAAAGTTTAGCAATTATTTATATTGGGGTTTCCCATAGGCGATCTTTGAAGCATTAGATCTTTTTAATAGGCAGGTTCGCAAACATGTCGGTTGTTTTAAAATGACCTCATGGCTACCCGCAAGTGGTCAAAAGAAACAAAACCCAACTTCATCGTGGGATTTGATCAGCTGAGCATTTTAATTTCAAACCTTATTCAATTGAAAGGGAAGTAATTTGGAAAAATATGACTTCCAACTAAAAACTGTACGAAAAGGGTGAACATAACATTCAGTTTTAAACCGTTTTTTACTTTCTTGCTTTCAGATCATTTGACAGAAAATTGAAACTTTTAGTCGAAAAATATTCGCACTATTGCCAGATAAGCTGTTTTAGCAAGGGGACATAAAATCAGACTTTACATTATGTGAAATGTCAACCTGTTAATGTCATCGTACTCGTGAATTTTGTCAACATATATTTTTGACACTATGAAATTAAAAGTCCTCCTTTTCTTTCTAAACTGTGAATCCTCAAAGTATATAGCTAAACTTTTTTCCCTCAGTATATTTTTAAAAGTTATATCGCTGAAAGAGCAAGCGTGAAAAAAATCACTGAAGAATGAACCACAGCAATAAATATGCAGTAGTCCCTTTATACTGCACCTTGTTATAGCACGGCTTTGGATATAACACAGTCATGTTGTGGTTTCCAAATATTTTTAACACGAAATTTAATTATTTTACAAAGGAATTATAGGAAAATGATCATAAAATGGAATGGTAATTTTTCCTATAACTTCTTAGTAAAATTTCCCTTTATAAAACAATTCACTTATAACAAGTTCCATTCCTATGGACCCCAAATATAGCCTGAAAAAGGGACCACACTGTATACTGATCATGAATGAACAAACCAAAGCAATAAGTTCCCTTCTAACTTTGATAGGTTATTTGTGCTTTTCATCTGAAATATTTACCTGGTTGAATTCTAAAACGTCTAATAATTCAAACAATTTTCGATTCTTTTCGTTATCTTTTAGTTTCACGTAATGTTGCTGGAGTCCATGAAGAGTAAGTTTGGAGTCGTCATCAACAAAAACTTCCATTGGCTGTAAGAGTTAGGTTTGAAAGCATATATGGTTAGGCGACAATAATAAAATTGAAAATATAATTCACGATCAATTACTAAAGGTCTGTATAAATCTAGAATTGTCCCAATAATTGGATCAAATTAGGTCAAGGTGTGACAAGCATCTGCATGAAGTATGTTTTTCCTTATTTTATACTTTTTTAACTGCTCGGTGCAATAACTATTTCCACAGAGGTTGGAGGCCCATCTCTCTGGATAAAGGTAAAAATCAACCAAGTAGTTTACTTCTATAGTGAATGCGTGGATGCACTTTGACAGACAGAAACTTGCATGTGGAACAGAACATGCCTAAAGTAGGCGTGAAAACAAAATCCGACATCAAACCATATTTGCGTCAGACATGAATTTATGTATAAATGCTTGCTTTTCCAAAAACAAAAAGTGCCATGTAGCATTTCAAACTGAGATGTTTTATTCAGATTCAACCTGTGAATATGCGTTCTCGAAATATAAATTTGGGGTGATAAATTCAGATTTGCTCAATACTTGCCAAAAACTGTAGCCAATGAAAGAAAAATCTTTAGATAATGACAGACAATAAAATTCTTACTAGGAGGTCAGTGCTCTGCCGCCGGGGAAAAATGTCCCATATCCTAAAAATATTGTGGGACAGTGCTCTAAGAAATAGGTACAAATTCCCTGGGACAATGTCCAAATGAACCCAAACTAAGTGGGACATTTAGAAATTTTATGTGACAAATGGCGCAAAAACGCAGCCTTGGCAGAATACTAGGAGCTAAATCTGCTCCTAGGGCAAATGAGATATACTTTTCTCCTATCATGAGCCGATTTCTCCTATCATGAGCCAAAATTATCCTAAATTTTTGTAAACAGGGGGACCTTTCAGCCATGGGTCGCTCACCTGAGAAAAAAGTCAGGAGAATATAAGAATCCATGAGTACCAAAGAAGGATAGAGAAATCTCACATTTATCCAGGGAGGAGGCTTGCACAAACCTTCCCTGGTTAAATTCCAACCCCAAAGATGAAATTTCTTTATCCTACATGGATGAGCCCACGATGGTATTTTTCCAATTTTACTCATTGGATTTACATTAATTCCGAGCTTATCGGGTATGAAATGAGAAAACTGTCTGCATATTGTTACCAAAACAAAAAAGTGTAATGTGCATGTCCCCGTTTGGCGCAATTTCATTAGCCCCGCCCACTTTCAGGGCAGTGTGAGGATCTCTCGTGTTTATCCATAAGATTAATTTATCGGCATCCATTTTGATAGTTCTACCAACCACTTTGAGCAAGCTATTTATACACAGACAATCATAACGCAGGTTCTTTGGCAACCATGTGCATTCTTTTTAAAGAACTGACCCATTCGGAAATCTCGGCTGTATAGGAAAACAACTATTGACATTTATATAAGTAAACAGACTTGGCTTGTGGTATTTTTCTATTCCATTTAAACACTGTCATATTACTGAAAATCATGTAGATTACTTCCAGTGTTGCCTTATTTAGATATACCTTTTCAAAGCCACTTCAATAGACAGTCTAAGGTTAAGTCTAGTGTTCCATTCAAAAATGTGATTGTGTTATTTAGTTATGAAGTTCAAATGTCTAGTCTCGAGTATTCTAGTTAAAATGTTCTCACTTTAATCTTTTGTCTAGTCAAAAGAGACTCTTAGTCTAGTGATATTTGAGTACCATTGTGCTCTGCAACATAATACCAAAAATGGAATAAAAAATAAAAATCGTATGGTTAAATATCGCATCGGCAGGCACCCGTATCCTTGCAACCCTATTTAGTTTAGATATAAAATACCAAACTGCATCCTGCTAGATTCCCCATGCCTTAGTAAGGCCTAAATGAAATATATGTGTGGTTCCTGTTGCATGCCAACAAAATTTAGGGTAGGTAGGTAGGTAAATTATTAACTTTTGTTGTAACATTTAACAAAGATGACAGTGGCAAAATCTGAAAAAGTGCCCATTTTAGGTATTTTTTCTCCAAAGACCATTTTAATGTTTAGGGTAGGGTTAAAAAAATAGGGTAGGTAGGCAACAGGAACCACACATATATTTCATTTAAGCCTAATGTTGATGAAAGTAAAAGGTAGCAGAAGCTCAAGAGGTTTAAACATATAGCCAGTTAAGAAAATTTTTTTAGTGTAAAATTGTGATTATTTTCTTATCCGTCAGTTAATACATGTCATGATGTGTTTTGAGTACCCACAACATATGTTTGGATTGAGAAATAAGAAAAAATTATTTCAGTTACACACTCTTATCTAGGGGCCCGAGTTATCATTAAAGCCCAGAATGAATCAATTGTTATAAGTTTCTGACAAACAATACAGACAAATTACCCTGGCAGTCATTTGTGAGAGGCTGTATAATTTGAACAATATCAGTAGAACCTCCAAAGGATCATTCATGTGACTGGTGGAATTCCACAAAGTGGTTAATTTGTTTGATTTGATCCTAAATGTCCCATCAACAATCTTTCAGTTATAAAGGGACGGGTCTTCCTGGGTTGAACCAGTACTTAGCTAGGATTAATGTTCTTGCTCAAGGACACAACACAGTGACGCCGGTGAGGCTCGAACCCGCAGCCCCTTGGGTATGAAGTCAAGCACTCTACAACTGAGCCACTGCGCTCCCACAAAGGAGTTTGTTTGTTTGTTAGTTTTGTTGCTTTACGTCCCAAGTCAACAGCTATGGTCATTGCGGGACGGTCAGTTCACCTAACCACACTTTTTCCTGGGCAGGCTTGAACAAGCAGTTAACGAGTAATTCGTGCACATACTTTCGCTTGTAACTGACAACAACCCTTCTTGAATAAATCAGCGGAAGGGAGGAGAATGACCGTAGAAATTATTTCATGATCAATCTCCACGAAAGTATGGGACCGGATCGGGATCGAACTCGCGACCCCTGGATCTGCAGTCAGACACGCATCTGTAGCCAGACACGTTACCGACTGCGCTACGCGGCCAGGTAATCCCCCCCCCCCCCCCCCACAAAGGAGTAAACTGTTGACAACAGATGGCGGACATCCTATGATCACAAAAACTCACCTTGAGCCTATGACTCAAAGCGAGCTAATAAAAGGAAATCTACTACTGGATTTGCCTAGCATATTAACCCTAGTCCTGTTGAACCAGGACATATCCTTTTAAGAAGATAGTGTAGAGCAGAATCAGCTGGCTTCTCAAAAATACAGTTTTCTATTCAGCTTACAAATCAAATCCGTTGCGATATAGGCCATGTTTCAAGAAATTACAATTTTGTTGCATTCAAACACAAATGTGCAGACCAGCCTGAACATCTGTGTAAGCTGATCAGCACTTTAATGTTTTGCCATCTGGAAATTTTATATGCTTAACTTGCCCCATGCTAAATTACAATATTCAAGCCCAGGTTTTCTCCCAATGAAACCATATCATTCCACACAAATGAACTGGCTTAAATACTCGGATATAGCAAATATATAGTTTACACAAGTCCAGATAAACAAAATTTTGACAGTGTAAAATTGTGATTATTTTCTTACCTATCAGTTTAAATTTGGGTGCTCTAAAGTACCATCTCATTGAGATCGTTCTTTTGAGTACTCATTAGTAGAGGAAAGAAAATCAATTTTATTGTGCTCTTTTTAATCTTAAAGTCGGTAATTAAAGTAAGAGTCCTTAGTATTCAGAAGGACTAGGGGTTTTATAGGAATAGCATAGGTTTAGATAAACAAAAAATTTTTGAACATAAAATTGTAAATATTTTCTAATCCATCAGTTTTAACATACGTTTTGGGTGCTCAAAAGAACCGTCTCATTGAGACTGTTCTTTTGAGTACCCACAACATATGTTTTGGTGAGAAATAAGAAAATAATTTTTTGGGTAGGCACTCTTATTTAAAGGCCTGGGAATAATGATGCCCATTTAATATCAGAATTGTAATTTACTATCTTTCTTCGGAAATTAATAAAAAAAAAAAAGAACAGACTTCTAACATGTCTAGAATGAATTTGATGATTTTGTTTGTGTTGATGCTTTACATCAGCAATTTTTCAGGCATGTCAGGACATTTCCCGGGTTTCCTGGGTTGAACCAGTACTAAGAGGATAATTTGTCTTGCCAAAAGGCATAACACAGAGCCTGTGGTGAGTCTCAAACTAGTGACTATTCAATCCCATTCTACCATTGAGTTCCTCAAGATAAATGTAAATACTATTAAATTAATTCCACCTTCATTCTCTACAAAGAATGCATGCTGACTAGACATCGCAGCATATACCATGCTGACTAGACATAGCAGCATGAATTCTAACAGCATAAAGACAGTTATAAATGAGCAACAATTTGAGACAAAGGCTGCTATGATAACTCAGATTCATTGATGGACAACTAAACCCTCATCCTGTTGAAATACCAAAATTGTTTCCCTTTCAGATAATTATGAAGATCCAGATCAGCTGGCCTCAGAAGCAAAATGATCATGACATACTTTATCATTTAGCTTCATTCTCTACAAAGAATGCATGCTGACTAGACATCGCAGCATATACCATGCTGACTAGACATAGCAGCATGAATTCTAACAGCATAAAGACAGTTATAAAAGAGCAACTATTTGAGACAAAGGCTGCTCAGATTCATATTCATTGATGGACAACTTATCCCTTATCCTGTTGAAATGCCAATATTGTTGCCTTTTCAGATAACTATGAAGGTCAAGATCAGCTGGCCTCAGAAGCAAAATGATCATGAGTCACACTTTATCATTTAGCTAGTTCTTGCCAGAATCTTCGCTGCTGGTATACAACACAGCTGGCTCCACTGGATTGCTGTGTGTTTAAAGAGTAACTTTAGCCCACATGAGAAGTACTGCTAACATATTCTGTAGGACCAATATTAATATAGACAAACAGGAGAAGTGCAGATCACCTTGCCAGATCACTCTGCAAGGCCAATGAATCTGTTTAAGCAAAATTTATTTTAGGGACCATTTTCTCAAATTGCTGCCCATTTTTTCTCAAATTTTCACACTGGTAAATGTATATGTCGATTTGGTGGTATTCACGCGCATTGCCAGTGCTTCATAGACCGGAAGTGGTAGATATTGGTGTTAATACTATATAGAAAAACATGCCATGTGCCTAAAGGACTATAGAATTAGATCATTTTTATGGATTCGGCATGCTCATGGCGATTTATGGAAGCATTTAGGAATAGATTCGAGTACCTATCTGGATGATCGGTACTCGAATCTATTCCTAAATGCTTACATAAATCACCGTGCACATACTGAATACTTAAAAGTGATTGAAGTCTATAGTCCTTTAGGCATATGGCATGTTTTTCTATATAGTATTAACACCAATATCTACCACTTCCGGTCTATGAAGTACCGGCAATACGCGTAAATACCACCAAATCGACGTTTACATTTACCAGTGTGATTTTGGCATCATATAATTTATATTTAGCAAATTACAAATCTGATATAAGATTACTAGAAACTCAAAAGAGAAAGCTGGAAACTGAACCAATTTTTGGCAATCAGCATCAATTAAATACCAGTCTGCATGAGAAACCAACAAGACTGATCAGCTTAGAATCTCTTCAGTCTATGCTGTGTATGAGGCTAGCCAAGGTCCAAAAACTTTGAGCTGGTATCCACCAACATAAGGTACAAGTTGGCAGGGGACAAAATATTTCAATATTGCACGTCCTGCAGGACGAGTGACTTACAATTTTCACTCGTCCTGCAAACACATGCACTTGTCCTTTACAATTGTATGCAATAAAGAACATCAGGGAGTAACAACTTCCTCAAGTAATTCTTTTCAAAGCACTTGTCCTACAGGACAAGTGCTTTGGGAAGAATTACTCGTCTTTTCTAGATTTCACTCGTAATTGCGAGCGGACAAGTTGAATTTTTGTCCCTCGTCTTAGATTGGCACACATGTTTACTGGTTACTTTTGCTGGATACCGGCTCAATTTTGCCCACAGAATGTCAGATGATTGGAGTTTTGCTTGACATACACCAGTTTTGTTGGTTTTGTCACCAGCAGCTGATATTCAAGAGACCATCTGGAGCAGAGGACACGATTGCTCAAATACAAAACTACTTTTCTTTACCACATTTCTTTCACAACTAGCATGGTTTTAAACAAGGAGTTTTAATTTTACCATCTAATTGGTTCAGTTTCCAGAAACCAGAAGCACCAAACCACCACTCCAAATCGATGAAGTGTACAGGCAGGCAGTGGCTCAACCCTGGCTGGCCCTTTGGGGGCTTTAAGGCAGCAAATCACAGGTGTTCATTCACTGGTCAGGCTACTTGAGGCATGCCCCCAGGTCCATACGTTTTCTTGCTTCCTATGACAGCATCTATCCAGCCAAAACCATCTTCAGATGAAGTTCTTCCAAGTCCCTGTTGACTTCTACGGTACTACCAATGAGGACTCTTTGACTAAAGAACTCAAGTCCACAATTGATTCTGTAGGAGAGCACCTTGCCATCACTTTCAGAGCTACAGCTTATGCTCTCCATTCCTTCTCGACTTTAATCTTTAAATCACGAGCTTCCAATTCTATTAGCTGCATTTTCATTACTTTTTTATTTTCATGATGGGAGAACTTCTCTTCACACTATGCTTTTATGTAGATTAAACTTGCAATACTTTTCCGTGAAGAGGATTAATTTGACTTTATTTTAATGCACATATGCAGCTTATTTTAAGCGCCTATAACTAAAGCACCCATCTTCATTTTGAACATTATAGTCCATTATCAGTCACTTTATTTAAAACTAATATATTGCATAAAACGAACCTTAAACTTTATCAATTAGCTACTTAGACCATATACATTTTTTTTCTTATTTCAAGGAGCAGATACAAAAGGATTATTTTCTTATATATTTCATTCTCACATTGTCTGTGTTGTGTGTCTTTTCTTGCACTAAAGTCCTCATTTCACTTTCTATCACCTACTCCTATTTAACAACTGCGGATATATATCGCGGGGATAAGGCACACCCTCACCATTACTTTGAGAGTTATGGCTTAATGTACCTTTCTGAAAGCGAGCAAACTATTCCAGCTTATATTTATTTAGGCAATTCAATAATGATAAGGCTACTGAACTCTTGGATGCATTATGATCAACCAGATCTTTTTAAACAATAATAACCATTATAGCTTGTTCTCCCATCTTAAATGAACCAAAGATTTTTAATAAATTATAAATCTGCATTCAATAAATGATTGCATTTCGCGATTATTTCTCTTCGCATTCGCTTTTCCGCTTCCCATGTGATTGCTGCCTCTTATTTTCACCAGATACTCTGGTTTATTTCGCTACCAGTGGTTGGTGCAAAAGATTGATCAGCCAGCATATAAACCATGTGGTAGAAGTAGATAGGTATTTACATCTTGCATGAACTTCTTGCAGACCAGTCGTATGTCTTTACTCAGTGTGGCACTGAACATCATCACTTGCTTCTCATGAGGCGTCATCCGAAAGATCTCTTGGACATCACTTCTCATATCTGAAATAAGATCAGTTGCCAATAGTTATTATACAGGGCTGTGGAAATACCATGCCCAACCTGGTCCCATTTATTCTGGCCAAGTTAGAAATTTCTATTTACTTGTCCTGGGACAAGTTAAAATAAACTTACAATTCTGTATTTCATATTTGGTAATTATAATGAACTCACATGTTGTGAGGAAAACAATGTGGATCCTGATCAGCTGGATTCTTCAGAAGCCAGCTGATCTGGATCTACACTCACTGTTTTCAAAAGAGTTTTATATCTTGATTTCATACTGCTTTCAAGAGTTTATAAATGTATGTAAATGTTGTTTATGCATATTTAGGGCTAAGCTAAGTTCTTAGTGCATTATCTGCTCTTTGGGACAAGTGACAGGCATGTTTGATAATTTGCATGTCCCTGGGCAAGTATCAACTCTTGCTATTTCCACATCCCTGTATTATACATGTTATACACAGGGTTTAGAAATTCCCATCTATTAACTGTTTTGACCTTTTTTCAGATGTTTACTCAAAAAATGTTCTTATCTAGAAACTAAATTCAGTCTTGGTTGCAGGGTTTGTTAACTCATTGCCTACTAGTGTCATCTACTGATTTCCTTTGCAAACAGATCAAACCCAGATCAGGACTGACATAATGTCAGTCTAAAGTGTTTTCGAAAAAGTTGATTTTGAAAAAAAAGCAAACGACAAAAAAGCATACAAAATTATCCAGTAGGTAAAATTAACAAAAGGTGCAAAAACTTTTATTGATCAGAGTAAAAGTTTGGGACTATTTCTATGTTTATCATTCTAAATGTAAAGTCCAGTCTCTTTATAACACACCTCGTAATACCGATTTGGATATAACAGGGTTATGATATAGCTCCCAAATATTTTTACATGGTCCTTTTCCTGATAATTCTTTTGTAAAATTGTCCCTTTTTACAAGTGGGCATCATGGCACTGGGTCGCTCAGCTGAATTCTTATCCCTGGAGGCATTTTAAGCAGAATGGAATCATTTAAACAAGTTTGGTAGAGGGTGATATAAGGAACATGGGAGTATCATAAGTTTGGTCGATGAGAAATATTTGTGTGTACTGTAATTATTTTGTGAAATGATGTTTACAGTTAGTTTGTTCCCAGTCAACAATTTTTCAATCATGTCGGGACGGGTCTTCCTGGTTTAATCCAGTACTAAGAAGAGGATAAAGTGTCTTGCTCAAGGACACAATGCAGTGCCTTTGGTGTGGCTCGAATCCGCAACCCCTCAATCTTGATTCAAGCACTCTACCACTGAACTCCTCTGTGTGAGATAATGAGTTGAATTTAGGGCAATGGTTAGGAAGGTGTTTAAAAAGTTCTATGTAGAGCTCTGGCAGTCATTTTCTCAGCAGCAGAACCATTTTTACAATTTTGGTCGAGGCCAATATTACATTCTGGTAAACTGTTTACACGATTTATGTTAAGTGATTTTAATTTGGACGAGTGGTTCAGGAGATTTCTAATAAAAGTAAAAGTTAGACACCTATGATCCACTACATCAGGTCATCTTTGAGCATGTTCTGCTCAGGTGATGAGCTAAAATTGTCAAAAAAGTTTTTGGGATGTGTCTTCAAGTAACAAAGCAGTCTCACTGATCAAACATTTTCAAAATAGCTCAATAAATTATACTAATACTTACCTAACTCACATAACATTCTGTCACATTCATCAAGTATGAAATGTTTGACATGTTTCAGTCCCAGTATTTTCGACTTAGCCAGTGCCAATATTCGTCCAGGGGTGCCAACAACAATATGTGGACAATTCTTCTTCAGTACCTCCTCATCTTTCTTGATAGGCATTCCTCCAAAGAATACAGCAATCTTTATGTTGTTCATATATTTACTGAACTTCTCGTAATCCTGACTAATCTGGAAAGCCAGTTCTCGTGTGTGTGCCAGCACCAACACAGAAACCTGTAAATTTCAAAGGAATCCTAATAGATCAACATCATGTTAAACTCAGCCTCTGTAGCAATGGCAATAATTTGAACAAGCTTGGTAGAGGTTCACTAGGCGATGCTACACACCATAATCAATGGTCTGGGCCTTGTGGTTTAATGTAAGATTTTGAAAAAGAACAAATTGGATAATTCTGGTAGGGTGTAACATTGAGAACAAATTATTCAAATTGTTTATTACTAAATTATTAGTGAGCAAAGCATACAATTATGGTTGACAGTAGTTGACAGATTGAGTGGCATTGTCTGGTCATATTAATTTATAAATATTCATGGGTGAGTGAAAGTTAAAAAATTCAAAATCCTAAGCTTTAGAAATTCAAATCTTAAAACTTGCAGCATCATGTATACAAAATTATCAACACTTTCAAGTTTAAATGGGCTATCATCTTTAGATAAACTGAAAATAAATCAGAATCTAACAGTCAGCCTAATTCAGTATCTCGAGGCCAAATTCCTATTGAAAGCCAGCCTCAAAATCCCGAATTCATGAACAGAACAATCCTGGAAAAGTTCATACATCAATTTCACTAGCCATTGTTACCAAGAAAGTGCTCCATCGAAAGTAGGAAGCAGCTTACACATGGGTTTAGATCAACAAAAATTTTCAGCGTAAAACTATAAATATTTTCTTACCCATAACTTTTAACATGTTTTTGGTGCTCAAAAGAACCGTCTCATTGAGACGGTTCTTTTGAGTACCCACAACATATGTTTTGATTGAGAAATAAGAAAATTATTTTTCTGGTACGCGCTCTTAACTTAAGGCCTGTTACAGCTGCTCCTACTTTGGATGAAGCAATTTAATATCAATTCTGCTTCTAAAGGTGAGAGTAAAGTGAAAAGCGACACTGTACCTGTCCGTCTACTGGTTCGAGCTGTTGAAGCGTTGCCAATACAAATACAGCTGTTTTACCCATTCCAGACTTGGCCTGACAAAGAACATCCATGGACAAGATGGCTTGTGGAATGCATTCATGCTGCACTGAAATAAAACATTCTCTTACGGTAAATGTCAAAGTTTCCGAACACTTCTTTTCTGTTCTCCAGTAAAATGCTGGTTATCACCGCTGGAGTTCACAAAATACTTATAATACTTGTGAGAATAGCAAACATGGAAGACCCGTTTCTGACTGCTTCTGAAGATGCCGTCTGATCTAGGCATAGAGCTGCCACGTTTACGAAATTTGGTAAACGTTTACACGAGTTCCAGTAACCAAAACGATTCCGTTTGCGCGCAACTTCCAGATAGATTTTTTTTCATAATGCAGATCGGTAAAATCGCCGATATTTTCCCTAAAAAAAACTTTGAAAAATGTACCTTGTGCGAATATTTCGAAATTGTTTCTGGTTGGGTGTTGTGATAGAACTCATTTCAAGTAATTGGCAAGTAATTGCAACATGCGCAGACAAGTACATTACGGACATTTTCTTCAGTTGTAAGCGTGTAGTTAATGAGTGGACACACACATGACATAACTGCGAATCATCATGTACGCATCAATACACAAGCCAACAGGAAGTAAACAAAAAAAATTCACATGCATCTCCTCTTTGCCTTGACATTAATAACTGTTAAAAATGCAGGAGTATAATTGTTCCAAGCAGTGGCTGAGTGAGACAATATTGGGATATTTTTATGGCCCGTTGAGCATGTCCGCCATAATTTCTAATTGCAGTAGATGCTTTATCAAATACAGCGGAATCTGAGAAAACAATCTGATTGATGATCCAGATCGAGATCTGACATTTCGCTGTTTAAGAGAATATTTTTTCATTAAGAAATGCTATTAATAAACCAGGACGCTTGTCACGTGCTAAAGATCGTGTAAACGGCAGGTCAATTTTGTAAACGTTTATTGCAGAAACACGAAATGGTGCCGTTTAAAGAAGGTGTAAATGTGGCAGCCCTATCTGAGTATGCAACTTTTTAGCAGGCAACTACTGTTCCAATGACAAAATTTTAGACCATTCACAGTCAACTAAAAATCAAAATTTTTCAGCAGTCCTCCAGATAAGATCGCATAAATGAAAATTATCAACCACAACAATTGGCGTGGATACTCAAAAGAACTGTCTCAATGAGACGATTCTTTTGAGCAAACAAAACATATGTTTAATTCGACAGATAAGAATATAATCAAAAATTTTCGCTCAAATATCTGGACCCATATCAATTAGATGATCATCAATTCCCAGGTTATCGGACTATCACATCTATCTTTCCTAATTCCTGTAGCAGTGAATTGCATAAATGATCACGACTTTTAATTTTAATATCCTGTTATGTCCTGGGTGGACAAAGTTACATGTAGGTATTGGTTATGAATTGTCACCAGTAAAGCAGTTTTAGATTGTGTGTGTAACACAGTAAAAACTCTTAAACAGAAATATTTCCTAGTGTGTAAAGCATAAAATTTACTTTTATCTAATTTTAGCCCAAAAGCATCAAAACAATGTGTGTTTCCGATCATCATGCTCCTAAAAATGGGGTAGCTAAGATAGACCAGATGTAACATTTTTTTATGATTTTACTGGGTGTGGGGGAATTAAATGTCCTTGTCTCTTAGATATGAGAATGAAGGATTCTTTGGTGCTGTTGACACCGTTGCTGTGCAGTTGACACGTTCGTTAAGAAATAGATCTTCGTTGCAGGATACCTAGGTCGGCAAGACCGGAAAGCAAATGATATTTTTCCTGACATGCAACAAAAATATTTAGGGTCGCTGTCAGGTGAAAATTTAAAGGTTGAAAGACCGGAAATGCAGAAATGTGCATTTTATTGGTTTCAATGCTGAATTTGTGTAATTGCGTAATTACTTAAACGAATTAAACTGTATTTGCATGGATGAAAATTGAAAACAGATAAAAATCAAAATCCGGAGCTTCAAAACTTAAAACCTGCAGTATGTCTAAAAAAGGAACCGGGCCGCGTAGCGCAGTCGGTAACGTGTCTGGCTACAGATGCGAGTCTGACTGCAAATCCAAGGGCGCGAGTTCGATCCCGGCCCGGTCCCATACTCTCGTGGAGATTGATCATGAAATAATTTCTACGGTCATTCTCCTCCCTTCAGCTGAATCATTCAAGAAGGGTTGTTGTCAGTTACAAGCGAAAGTATGTGCACGAAGTACTGGTTAACTGCTTGTTCAAGCTTGCCCAGGAAAAAGTGTGGTTAGGTGAACTGACCGTCCCGCAATGACCATAGCTGTTGACTTGGGACGTAAAGCTACAAAACAAACAAACAAAAACTACAAAAAGGAAATATTTTCAGGTTTAAATTAAAATGTTATGTCTTTAAGAACACAGAAAATAGAGGTCTGTGAATGAAAGAAGGTTAAGCTGAGATTTGAGAACTAACCTTCAGAGGGGTGTTCAAATCCCCTATCTACAATAGCCCGCAGCAACTCTGGTTTCAACAAGAAATCTCTAAATCCAGAACTGTGGATTGAGACATAGCCTCCCTTAACGTCCTTTTTTATTGGAGCATCTCCAGCCCCATCAGCTGTAGGTTCATTTTCCTCTTCATCATAGTCCAGAAGTTCCTCAGCATTCTCATTGTCAGCCATTTCGATAGTTTCACTTCTGTTCTAATAAAACAAAGTATAAAATTATTCCCACACTCAGCATTTTTTCTTGGCATTATGGGAACATGACCCAGGGTTTTACACCAAGTTGAATGTTTGGGGGTCCCTGGGACTCAACTTTGATTATGATGGGGGTCCCATCATTGAAAATGGGGGTCCCATCTTTTTATGTAAGCGTAGAATTTTGGGAGGTAGTACATCCTTCCGTGAAGGGATTGGAACAGGCCTTAGCTGTCAAACAGGTTTCGCATCTCAACCATTTGTAGCGACCTAGCCAGCTAGATAAGAATTTTCGATCTTTTATGGGGGCTGGTGTCTTTAGGAGATTTGGACTGATCTGACTCTGAACAATCGCTAGAGGATGGTTCTTGGCCCGTTTCTGCATTTCTTTTGCCAAAAAAGTTTCTTAGATCGCTCTGTTTCAACATTTAAGCAGCCGTTTTTTTCTAATCATTTACACGCTTGACCGTAAGAAAACCCAATAGGTTGACAAGCATCTATGTTGATCGATAAATCAGAGCGGGTGTGAGACATGATGAGATTTCAAAGCGCCATAGCAACGCGAATTTGATTGGACTGTTTTGACACACCTTCCGAAATTATTGGTTAAACGACAGCACCTGTCCTATTTATTTATAGATAGGCTGTAAATATGGGAAAAACCGAATCGTTACGAAATAACTTTGGAATTTGCGATTTTAATGAACAAACACGTCTGCGTCCCAGCGGACGCAGGTAAGGTAAATTAAGGGGTCCTACCTAATGATTTATGCGTATAAGACGCAGGATATTGTGTCCTGTAAAACCCTGATGACCCGTCCCCAAGAATTGGGAGTATTTAATTTATTTTGCGTGGTTTTACACAAAATTGGGAAAAACTTATACCATATACTACAATAAAAAAATATATATATATATATTTGCAGTGTTCTGCCAAAAATAGTGAGTATGATCAGGAAATACCACAATCACAAACCGCAGACAACCCTGAGGCACCGCGAGGAAGAGCCGCTCAACCATCACGAGACACCAAGAAGACAAATTAAGCAAAGCAACCAGCTCTCTCTTCCCCATCAAGATGATTGCAATGCTAGAATGGACACAAAGCAAAGTACAACAAAACATAGAACAATTACAGACTCCCACAATGGGAGTAACAATAAACAAAAAGTCAACAACAACAGTACCACCGCCTTAGAACGGACAGCACCCTAAGCCACTGGGGGGCTTAAATGCACTTTACTGGTACCAAATCATCGCCCTAGATTCTGCTGTTGCTGAAGTATAAGAAATGTTCAGCTCGCATGGAGGCCACAGGGCTGGAAAAATCCACTCGTCCGCTCGCCATGGCGAGTGCCTTATGCTGTAGGACGAGTAGAAATTTTGACTGTTTCCATTGTTAAGTATTGAATTTACCAATACATATGGTGATGTAGGACGAGTAAAAAATTTAAGAATTTTCCACTCTGGGCCATCTAACTAATGCAATGTATCATCATGGAGAAACATTCTAATCAAATTTACACATCATGATGAAACAAAGAAAAGGGCTCATGACTCACAGATAGTCAGAGCTAAAGAAAACCTCAAGTTGAGCCACTGTCGGTCCAGCTACAGATAAGCATCAGGCACCAACCCACCGATTAAAGCTTTACGTCAGAGCCGTCATAGAGTCTGAGGCCTGACCCACAATCATGCAATATAAGAGGAAACCATAGGCTGCCTTTTCCGCGCCATTGATGTATTATTTTGCAGTCTGACGCAACTTTAAATTGTCTTGTGGGTGACCTGGGTCATCTGACGCATGCATATTTCTGGCTTGACGCTGATATTTGCAGCTTGTGGGTCAAAATTGTCATCTTCCAAAAATAAACTGATGTTTTCTTAAGTTACGGAATTCCCTGGTGCATTATAGTCGCTACTGTGTATTCCAAAACTGTGGTAAAAGCAAATCTTGTTGATAAATGATATTGATTTTCCCTCATTTACCATAGATGCCCAAACAGTTATGCACCAGTCATTTGCAACCAAGTCCACCCATGGGTCGGGGATACCAGGGCTAAAGTATCATGATTTTACCTTCGAGGTGTCTTGGTAGTGCCATGGATATGCCTGGCTTTTGATTCCCGCCAAAACAGTCAGGGAAATAGCAGTGCGTTTTTACCGGGTTTTACTGGGATATAGTGTGATGTTTTGACAGGGTATTCGCCGGATTTTGAAGTATCATATATACTATCATATATATCACGAGATGCGAGATTTCAATATGGCGGAAAGACAACAAATCGAGAGTAAGTTGAAGAAGTGTTTTATTCTGGCTGTTTACGTGATTTAGAATGACAAATAATCGATTTCTATTAAAATGAATGTCCATTTAGAATAGATTGCAGTCATATCAAGTTTGTCAGTTGCCCCGCCTCGGATGGAAAAGTTTCGAGGTGAACAGAAGAATGTCACCAGATTCCGCAACTTTTTTTATTTTTATTTTTATTTTATCAGTACAACTTTGTAGTAGGTTTATTGCAGGGGTTCATGTAGCACTGAATTCAGGGCAATATGATGGATTTTTTTATGTTATCATATCTAGCCCTGATTTTTTAAGCCTCTATCTTTTCCCTACTGCTATTGTGGACATACAGTGGTAAACCAAGTTGAAAACACATTTGCAAACAGTGTCTTCCTCTAACACTACTCCATTTTGTATGTGTATAGGTTTATCTATATTTTGCTATTTAGTTTGCCGCTGATGCATACCTGATTAGTTCTAAAAAGATAAAATACTGCTGTCCACCAAGAATGTTTACACTATTTGTTTTCAAAACATGACGTCATTTTTGTCTTCTGAGCTGAAGAGCATGCTTTTTCTGTGGGAAACTAAATTCACACACGAATTTGTTTTAGTAATTTATGTACCGACAATGACCCGTTCACTTTCCGTTTTTCTGAATACACATATGTTTTAACAACCTTAAATACCAAAATCAGACTTATATTTACATCTTTAATGTCTAATTATATCTAAATACAACCGTATAGTGACAAAAATGAAATAGGGCAAAATACCCTTTACATGAAAATGTTTTCTATTACTTTCCCAGGGTTTTACATCAAGTTGAATTTTTGGGGGTCCTTGGGACTCAACTTTGACTATCATTAGGGTCCCATCATGGAAATAGGGGGTCCCATCTTTTAATATAAGAGTAGAATTTTGGAAGGTAGTACATCCTTCTGTGAAGGGATTTGAACTAGACAGGTGTCGCAAAACATCAAGTCATTTTTGTATCTCAACCATTTGTATTGACCTAAAGATAGATAGGAATTTTCGATCTTTTTACGGGGCTGGTTTTTTTAGATGATTTGGCTTTAACTCACTCCGAACAGCCACTAGAGGATGGTTCTTGGTCTGTTTCTGCATTTCTTTTGCCAAAAAAGTTTCTCTGATCGCTCTGTTCCGACATTTTAGCAGCCGCTTATTTCTAGTCATTTACACGCTTGACCGTAAGAAAACCCATTGGGTGACAGCGTCTATGCAATGATTGATAAATCAGAGGGGGAATGAGACATGATGAGATTTCAAAATGCCATAGTAACACGAATTTGATTGGACTATTTTGACACACCTCCTGATATTATTGGTTAAACAAGAGCACCTGACATTTTTATTTATAGATAGCCTGTAAATATGGAAAACCCGAATCGTTACGAAATAACTTTGGAATTCGGGATTTTAATGAAAGGCACAACAAACACGTCTGTGACCCAGGGGACGCAGGTAAGGTGAATTGACAGGTCCTACCTAATGGTTTATGCGTATAAGACACAGGATATTGCGTCCTGTAAAACCCTACTTTCCTTATTATTATAATTGGCCCTAAAAATTAATCAAACCTGGTCTATTGAGCTTAAAAGAATCCAATACCATCTCTCCATACATTTGTTACATGTAGATATTTGCAAAATGATGACCAATTACCGATCTAACTGGGGCCACCTTTTACCAAAGTTGTTGACATCGAGAACTACCCAGTTGGATATGTTCAAACTGTGTCCGAGGAGTTTTAAATGGCAATGGATGGGATCATTTTAGTGCATACAGGTTGATTTTTATGGTGACCTCTCTCACCATTCGTAATAGGTTTTCTTTTAATATCTTGATGAATTTCAACAAATTTAGGTCAATCTTCAACCTAGTATGCAAATTTTTTACCCTGGTTCTGTATTCCTACGGATGTCACTGGATAGAAAATTGACTATTTTTAGATAAGGAATTCCCCCACTTCCACTATCAGGAAACACATAGAAAAAGGCCAAATGATATTGCATATTCAAACTATGACATCATTCTACAATTCTAATTTTAAACCATTGCGCACATGTTCAAAAAGAAGGTCAAAACACACAATGTCTCTATATAAGATTCACCTGGCGCCTTAAAAACGATGGATACCAACTGTATGTATTGACTGATAGCCTATTTGAACATAAGCGTATGGTAGTAAAGCTATTCAGATTGCAGCAAGGTTAGCCATGATAAAAAATATTTTCCTTCACTAATATCTTACTGATCACTGTGCAAAAGTAATTTGATTCTGATCTTACCAATCCACAGCTTCTTGTCCTAACCAAACTGACCCCCTCTCAGTTCAGAGGTCAATGTACTCTTGCGTTAGCTTGTTACTTTTGGCGGGAAACTTGTCACGTGAGCACATGATCAGAATAACAATTGTCCGCCATGTTGGAAAAGTCCATTTTCGGTCTGATTATGACATTTTGGGACATGTTAAAGCTTCCTTTCCGAAAATTGGATTTATATGGGTGGGGTATGTGATTGTTATTTTAGGATTTCTGTCAAGTAAGTTTTTTTTGTTTGATTTGATTCTTTTCGTCCACTCAACAATCTTTCAGTTATGCGGGACGGTCTTCCTGGGTTGAACCAGTACTAAGCTAGGATAAATGTGTCTTGCTCAAGGACCACAACGCAGTGACGCCGGTGAGGCTCGAACCCGCGGCCCTTCGGTCTCGAGTCAAGCACTCTACCACTGAGCCACTGCGCTCCCTCTGTCAAGTAAGTACATGTATCTTATTTTCTTTGGCATGCTATATTAAATTCAAATCAAACCATTCTTGGAAATCAACTTTCTTTTTCTGAAATAGGTCATTACTCCTTATAAATCAATAGAAAATAGGGGGGGGGGGGGGGGGGGGGGGCTACAATGCACAATAATGTAGAAAGGAGACTGCAGCAAGGTACCAACATTGAGTAAGTATTTAACAGAATCAATAACAATTTTGCGCTGATTTTCAAAATTCAAACACCTACTTGCTTTGTTTGTTTGTTTGATTCTTTATGTCCCATCAACAATCTTTCAGTTATAAAGGGACGGGTCTTCCTGGGCTAAACCAGTACTAAGTTAGGATTAATGTTCTTGCTCAAGGACACAACGCAGTGACAAACACCTACTTGTTTCTTATAATGTCCAAAATGCACTGTTAATCTTATTCTAATCATTAACTGAGTTTTTGAAAAAGCGCTGACATACCTTACCTAGTCATGGGGAGTATAACCAGTACCGGGTTTTATTATAATATTTCTCAACGTTTTAATAAGTTCGTCTCATCAATTCAACATCCAGAATTTATTGCATAAGTGTCATCACCAGCAGCTCGTGAAAAGCATGCAAAATGGCTGCGATGAGCCGAAAAACAACAACAAGAACATAATGTAGTACTGATGGTACCCAGCATGAGCGCAACTACCCAGTCGCCCCTGCTCCAATGCCTGGGTCACCCATCCAGCTACTAACCGAGCTCTGCATTGCTTAACTTCGCAACATTGGTCTGACACACTACCAGTCGCTGTAAAAGATAGCTCATACAGCAAGGCTGTATGTGTGTCTTATATACCTGTGGTACCCATTACCACTACACCACTCCCTCCTTTTTTCTTTAGGAGTCAAAGTTGTCCCTGCAATGAGCTCGTCAAACACTTCCGACACCATTGTAGTACTGATGGTACCCAGCATGAGCGCAACTACCCAGTTGCCCCTGCTCCAATGCCTGGGTCACCCATCCAGCTACTAACTGAGCTCTGCGTTGCTTAACTTCGCAACTTTGGCCTGACACACTACGCGTCGCTGTAAAAGGGCACTGTCTCCGGGTCCGGTACCGGACCTCTAGACTACGGGGCTACAGGTCCGGTACCGGACCCCTTGACACTGATTCTAAGGGTCCGGTACCGGACACTGAGCCACGCCTATGAGGACTGTCTCGCGGTCCCGTAGTTTGTGAAACAACTACTGACAAGTCGAGGGATAAGGGTCCGTACCTGCACGTATATGTAGTAACAGTTATTTTACCAACAAAAACTCATGTTGAAGTTTCACTTTGCTTTGTCCGCCATCATTGATCCTCAAAGGAAACTGATCTGTATTTACTGTCATGCGTCACACTTTCCAAACAATTAAGCTTATACAAAAGGTATATAAATAATAACGGTAAAGTAAAAAAAGAACTTAACTCACCTGTAACAAATCAATTATCTTCTCATCTTCAATTAAAGGAACCAATTAAACTATTTGTTGGCAGCTGATTAGTGATATGAGTGAGCAGTGTCAAATAAGCTTACATAGTCTGTAGTGTAGATTCATTATTCAACTACAGCTTTCAAAGAGACTCACTACTGGGACAACGGCAGTGGATCTTGCTGGTATCTTTTGACATTCGGACATAGCTTTATAAGAAGACTCGGAGTCTTTTTTCTGTCTTTTTTTTTTAAACAACTGATATGGTCCAAAAGGAAATGACTTTTTAGCATAAATGCAAACAGTGTTGAACAAGATCAGACTGCTCATACGACAACAGTCTGATCTGAGTCCACACTGTTTGCTAGACAGTGCTTCCGTTAGTGGGCGTTTTGGGCGTTTTTACGCCGAGAAATCATGCCAGGACGTCCGAAAATGGCAGTACAGACGTCCCCAGACTTCCTCAAATTCCCCAGGATGCCCGCTGGCAAAACACGCGACGTACCGATTTTTTGTTAATCAGCCTGTAATATTTCTCAACACATGTAAGTTAGCGTAAATCAGCCAATGAGCGAATGTGGGCGGTGCTTATTTTGGCAAAAGTGGGTGGCTCTTGAAATTACAGCATCCAATGACAGCATTTGCTCACACTATCGATATATCACGGTGACAGCGACTGCATCGGCTACCGTCATTACACAGTGCAGATCAGGATGTACGGATATGGACTGTCCGTTTAAACACTTCATGTGAAACCTCCAGATATTGATTTTATTCTTTATAGCCGATTGGTAAATCGCCGTTTTTTTCCCTTGAACAATTTATTATAAAATGTACCTTGTAACTGGCCATTGCGAACACTCGTAATTGTTTGGCTGTGTGATGTGATAGAACAAATAACATGCGCAGACACGTAGATAAGCGACCTGACCCTCTCTTCACTTGTAAATAACCCAAGTGTGTAACAAGTTTACATGCGCGAGACAAAACTGCCATCCATCACGTACGCCAGAGTGTAAAATAAACACTTTTGTGTTATGTGCCCAGCAAACCTCTATTAAGAGTTGCCATAAAATCATAACTCCCAGTAGTTTTACATTTCAGAAAATGACCCGCCATTTTTAGTCCAGGGGTCACTTAACTTGAAAAAAATCTGAAGCTCTGCTCAGATAATGTTGGGAGAAAAAACGTTATTTTATTTTTAATGTAAGAATAATAATTAATCCTATTGTATTAGTTAGTTTATTAAATTTTATGTATAATTTCTATGTGTACAATATTGTACATAGAGTTTATTAATCGTTCTCTTTAAAATATGGGATTTATAAACCGAGGGAGGTGAAAAATCCTGTAAAGAAACGAGTAGTTTCTAGTGCGCAAGCACGAGTTTCTTTATATGATTTTTCACCTCCCGAGGTTTATAAATCCCATATTTAAAACAGAATGATTAAAAAAACTGTATATTACATGTATTCTGCTTGAACTTCTTGCTCAAATCAAGAAAATACTACGGTATGCGATGAGGCAAAACTAGAGGGATCATGACATGTCTAATTCTAACACGAGTAGTAATACATCAGCTACCTGCTCCCTGGAAGTCCGCCATTTTGGAAATCTTCTTCGTCGAGTCCACCTCAGAATTTCAAACGTCTGTAACTTTTTTATTAATGAACGAAAACATAAAGTGTGGATAGTCATTTTCTTAGTTAGATCGTAACGAACATTTTGGTGCTAAATTTATTGTGATTTTCTAGAATTTTCAGCTTTTGTTTCCCGATCCTCCAGTTTCAGTGTTGAAAGACGGAAAAGTTATGCAACGTCATCCCATGTGTAAATGACGTCATTTGTTAATGTTTGTGACGTCAAACATGCAGAGAAGGGTTATGCTAGTTTAACAATTGTAAATGATAAAACGAAAATGAATATGACCAGTGATTTTATTTGGGAGTTTAGGAAGCTACCTTTTCCTTCACATTTGGGAATATATTTTAATAAAATTGGGAAAATAAGTGCTAAAATACATGAAATTGGGAAAATAAAGGCCATTTTTGGATTGGGAATGAGGCCCATATACGGCCTTAAAAATAGCGAAATAAAATCACTGATGACATGCGTTTCATCTCATCGATGCCTCAGGAAAAAGGAGTTCCGGCTAAAGGGATTTATTTCCCTAGAGGAAATATATCTTTCTAGGCAAAAACAAAATTACCGATTTTATTTGTTTGATAAATCATAGTATTTTCCTGCCAAACATGTAATATATGTACTTATTTCATTACCATATGGAAGCAAATTTCGCCCCAGCAGCTGGACTTCCAGTTTTTAGCCCAGGACTTCCAAATTCAAGAGGGTGGAAGTCAGGACTTCCTGATTCAAAATGTTAGTGGAAGCACTGGCTAGAGAGACGTTACAAATGGATATCCTAAGGTTGAAGACTCGATCGCGGAAATGCATATAAATAATGACAAACAGTGATGAACAAGATCAGACTGCTCCTATGATAACAATCTGATCTCGGTCCACTCTATTTGCTACAGAGACGTTACAAATGGATCTACATAGGTTGTACGACTCAATCGTGGAAATGCATCTAAAATTTACGTCTGCTGGAGTTATCTGCTACATGTTAATGATTACGCCAACGGGTAATTTTGACGTGTACCCTGATCAGACTGTTCCTAGGAGAGCAGTCAGATTTGTGTCCAAACTGTTTGCTACAAAGACGTACGGACAAACATTGCGAATCCGGTTCAGGCCACTCCTAGGATAGCAGTTTGATATTAAAGGGTCCACAATGTTTGCTACAAAGATGGCTTATGGGTCTATTGTCAAGGAAATGCAACTTATGCTTACGTCAATGGCCAATATCCGCGTACAGACAAACATTTGGACCAGGATCAGACTGCTCCTATGAGATCTGGGTCAATATTGATTGCTTCAAAGACGTCTTTAAATAACGAACTAGTAGACGACATATGGGTCGTTATGTAAGGAAAATGTAACTTATGCTTACGTCAATGGCTAATTTCTCCGTACAGACAGACATTGTGGACCTGGATCAGACTTCTCTTAGGAGAGCAGTTTAATCCGGATCCACACTGTTTGCTAAGAAGTAGCAGAACATAAATGGCGTTTCGTTGGCGTGCTAATGATGGCCTAACATTGCTGGCCTAGTAGCTTTTTAATTTTTCAGGGGATCCTGATCAGTATTGCTAAGAAACCCTATATTTCTTATGATTTTTCAGGGGAGGGGGCTACAGAGCCCCTGCCCCCTCTGGATCATCGCATCACGAATACGCCCAACTGATGTTAGATCCCTATCATAAATTTCTGAGCACCACATTTCGTAGAGCTCAATAGTCATATATAGCTGTTGTTGTTGTGAATAACGTCCTGTGCCAGCATGCTATTGCCGTGCCCCATCGGCCCATGCGTTTGGCTGGTGTTCGACAGTGGTCTGATTTTGTGTGCTTATTTGGTCTTAAGCTTTTGGGCGCTCAAAAGAACCGTCTCACCGCTGTGAATAACTTCCAGTGCTAGCATGTTATATCGGGCCAAAATCGGCCCACATTTTAAGCTGTTTTATTTTGAATAACTTCGGACCACCATCAGCCCATGGGTTTCACTGGTGGTTGTGGTGGATGAACGGGCGGACAGACAGACAGACAGTTATGTGACCAATTAGGCGGTAAGAAAGCAATTAAACAATGCACCTGCAATCACCGTTTGCTTACTTCAATGAAAGTGCAAATTGGTATTTACCTTTAGGTTAATAATCAAGTAGACAGATACCAACAATAAAATAAGAACATTGAGACAAACACCAATTAATGGGCATCAAACCCTGTGCAAATTCACTGATGTGATAGTAAGTTCCCCCTGACATTAATTACCTTTATTCATGACCTTATTGGAAAATAAGGATAAGAAAAATAAAAATAAAAGGAATGAAGTGAGATAAATTATATCTAGTTATGTTTTTTTAAACTTGTCTGTTAAAATCTTATACCTTTTGTATAAGGTTATACTTGTTTGAATAGTGTGACAGTAAATACAGATGATCAAATATGGCGGACGAAGCAAAGTGAAACTTCAACACGAGTTTTTGTTGGTAAAATAACAGTTACTACATATACGTGCAGGTACGGACACGCATCCCCGTATCCCTAGACGTGCCGAGTAGTTGTTTTACAAACAACTGGACCCCGAGACAGTCCTCATAGGCGTGGCTCGGTGTCCGGTACCGGACCCGTAGTCTAGGGGTCCGGTACCGGACCCAGAGACAGTGCCCTGTAAAAGCTAGCTCATACAGCAAGGCTGTATGTGTGTCTTATATACCTGTGGTACCCATTACCACTACAATATTATTACAGATTGCATTGATCCTGTCACAAAAACAAAGCCAATGGTAACATTTTTAATACTTTGGTTGTGTATGTAAACACACATGAAGTCTGAATGGTTGGATTGTCACAGGAAACAAGTTTTTCCCAAAACGAAAGGGGACTCCATAACTGGTCAAGATCCACTGCGACTTTAGATCCAGCCATATCGCAGGGTTTTACACCAAGTTGAATGTTTGGGGGTCCCTGGGACTCAACTTTGATTATGATGGGGGTCCCATCATTGAAAATGGGGGTCCCATCTTTTTATATAAGCGTAGAACTTTGGAAGGAAGTACATCCTTCCAATAAGGGATTCGAACAGGCCTTAGCTGTCAAACAGGTGTCGCAAAACATCAGGTCATTTTCGCATCTCAACCATTTGTAGCGACCTAGCCAGCTAGATAGGAATTTTCAATCTTTTTTGGGGGCTGTTTTTTTAATAACATTTGGACTGACCTGACTCTGAACAGCCGCTAGAGGATGGTTTTAGGTCCGTTTCTGCATTTCTTTTGCCAAAAAAGTTTCTCAGATCGCTCTGTTTTGACATTTTAGCAGCCGTTTTTTTCTAGTCATTTACAGGCTTGACGGTAATTAAACCCAATAGTCGACAAGCGTCTATGTTGATCGATAAATCAGAGCGGGAGCGAGACATGATGAGATTTCGAAGCGCCATAGCAACGCGAATTTGATTGGACTGTTTTGACACACCTCCCGACATTATTGGTTAAACGACAGCACCTGTCCTATTTATTTATAGATAGGCTGTAAATATGGGAAAAACCGAATCGTTACGAAATAACTTTGGAACTTGGGATTTTAATGAAAGGCACAACAAACACGTCTGCGTCCCAGTGGACGCAGGAAAGGTAAATTGAGGGGTCCTACCTAATGATTTATGCGTATTAGACGCAGGATATTGCGTCCTGTAAAACCCTGATATCGGAAAAAAAAATCCTAAGTCGCAGTTCTGCAACTTGGGTTCCTGATAAATGCCCATGAATCAGGATGTAATTCACCGGGGGCGGGGACTTTTAGCAGGGATTTTACCATCTTCACCAGCGAAGGTTTCGTCGTATCTACCTTTCGACAAACCCTTCGCCTCACGACCCTCAAAATTTATTATTAGCACAGACTAATCGACCAATGAAAACGTCAGGAAGGATTTTTTTTGATAATCCCTTCCTGCCAATCAGATTAAATGTAGCAGTTTATCGGCATCTAATGTTCACCGCCTGCTAAGTCTTCATAAGTCCAGATAAGCAAAGATTTTGGTCGTAAAGTTATTTATTTTTCTTCATTAAGTTCAAAATTATGTTATGGATGCTCAAAATAACCATCTTGATGTGACAGTTCTTTTGAGCACATTAAACGTACATATTTGTTGTTAAATAAGAAAACTGAATGTAAATTAATCACGCCGTCTTATCTGGAGGCCTGGTGTTTATCGATTTTTTGCACCGCTTTGTAATTGATCATATTGTTACTATTTTCTGCTTATGACGTATTCAATCGGAGAAAATCAAAGCTGTGAGGCCAAGGGTTAGATTAGACAATCGCATCCCTTGGTAGGACAAGATGGGATTTTACCTGGGCTTTGCATATCAATATCACCCCTTATCACCGGGGGACGTGGTTGCAAATGACTGGTGCATTATTTGAGTGGCGGGGTAGTTTCTGGTTTACCGGGCGCACTTTATTCTATTTGTTGTTTAGGGGTTTCAACCATATTGGAATCCGAAAAGATCGTAACAATGTGGCCTACAAATGATTAAATAGCCCTAACACGAAAAGGAAGCAGGGGTGTGGGGGCGCAGCCCCCATTATTTAACACGCAAAACGTTAAGTTTTAGTCTTACGTCATAAACTGCGCCCGGTAAACCAGAGGTGCGCTGAGTGGCGTATGGGTATATCACTGGAATTTCCAGTCACGCTTATAAAGGTCACTGTCGTAATCAAGCTGTGCATTTTTTGTGATAATCTTAGATTAACTGAGATTCCCCATGTGGTTCCGGGTCATTTCGGCCCATAACAAAATCGGCCCATGACAATTTCGGCCCATAGCAATTTCGGCCCATAAATTTTGTCAACCTGGATTTCTGCTAAAGAGATTACATATTATTGAAAATATTTAAAACTGATAAGTAGAGTTATATTGAGAAAAAAAGCTGAAAAAGATTGACTTTACAAACTAGTAAAGACTCGAAAACGCTTAGACTGGCATCTTTCTTATTAGAAGAAACAGATCTAATCATAAATCACACAATATATTTTCCATTAGCAAATACAACTTGTTCACTGAGTTAAACTGAATAATTGGATTAAGAAAGAATCGCTTGCGTTTCATATGTGAGCAGGAAACACTCTGGCTAGAGTGCGCAAATGAGCAGGCTCGTCTGAGTCTTGGCTGTCTGTTGCCTATGTGCCGCACTCTTCTCTTACATACAAACTCCTAATCAATTAAAATGAACCAGTCTTATTAATTATTATGTTTGTGTGGATAATTACAGGTAAGCCGATCTAATTATACCAATTATAGACAAACATACCAATTATACATTATTATACCTGTGGGCCGAAATTGTATAGGCCGATTTGGTAATGGGCCGAAATTGACATGGGCCGAAATTGTTATGGGCCGAAATGTCCAGTGACCCCCCATGTGGGTTCGGTGCACAATTAATCGGTCCCATTCAACTCCATGTAAAATGGCAGAATTCGAGCATCTGCAAATTTTTCCAGGACATTGCTTGGACCTTTTTCTGTCTGTGAGTGGCAAGATCTGTCATTCACCTATCAAAAAAGTGAAAAGACAACCTACCTTGATAATCTCGTTTTCTCAGCATTCTCCGTTCTTTGAGGAACAGTCAAAAAATCCGGGCTGAAATCCGACCCGCGTCAGACGTTACCTGGGGAGTGCGCCGGGGAGTCTGTGACAAAATAGTCCACACAAAGATGCATTTTTCTGCATCAGCCTGACAAATATAGACCAATGTTGAATCACATGTACATTTAAAGTCGAATAAAGCACCCATTTACGCCATAAAGGGCCCAGAAACGGCAAGTGCTAAATTTCTAAAGGTACTATTTTCGTGGGCTTCCAAACCGGAAGACTGTAATTGTGTACTAACACCTTCAAGAATCTGCAAATTTCCGAATTTTTAAATTTTGTCTCTGTGACATATCAAACTCATATAGTTAAGCAAATAATCGTCCAAAAAGACTAACTCAGTCACCAAAAAGCGATACAAATCCAGGATTTCATATCTGACCCCCCTCACAAGCTGACACATGCAAAAGTTCAATTATTCAAACTAGTCTGATGAAAAAGTTCATAGTTTCAATTATTTCAACGAATCTTGATAACCCAAAAGCAAAAAAGAAAGTTTAGGCATCTGTAAGAGTCATTAAAGGATAATCTCACATAAACTTTAGTTACAAAATTTAAAAACTGAAGCTAAAAAATCAAATTTTAAAGTGATTTTAAGCAAAATCGCGAACAGTTTTGAATCACATTCAAATTTGCCCCCAAAACCAAGCTACGTTGCACCCAAGCATGCTGAAAACAGCAATTTATACCACTTACTTTGTGTCTGAAGTAGAGCAGCTTCACTGATAAGTGCCTGATGCTGGACGAAACACATCATTTCATTCTAATCATGATCTACACTGCTAGTTCTGAATGCGAAATATTCCGTAATATACATGCTACCAAAATGGCCAGAGTGGGAAAGATTTGAGACCTAGGTCTAGATTTAATGCCCATATCATAATGGAAATTGCTCATCCTCTTTTTTCGATGAATTTATATCCCAAATTTGAAATTTCTGAAGAGACTGTAAGTAAAGATTACTCATTAGAATGGCCTCGTCGAACGAGAAATATCACAACCCGCTTAAGCACATAATATGTGTATCTGTGTAAAAGTGCTTCATTGGGGGTTAGGTAACTAAATGAGCTTTAATAACCGTGTTATATCATTGTCTATGCGAGGCGGTTCTAATGAGTAGCTTCATAAACCATTTCGAGTGTGAGGCGACTCTAATGAGTACCAAACAATACTACTGCTCGCATGGTCAAAATAAGAACAAAATTTGATCTGGGGGGGGGGGGGGGGGGAGGGGCTGCAGTTGATTTGTTTAGCTGAAAGAGTTTAAGTTTGTGTTCAAATTAGTACAGCCTCGACCCGGTGAGTTGAACAGCCAAATACAATTGAATTTTATTGGTCTAAGCAATGAGACCAGGGAACTTGCTTGGGGGAATGGTCCCGACCAGTCCCTGCGGATCCTCATCATTATGCCTTTAAGTGCCATCTCTATGAGGCGGTTCTAATGAGTGTAAGTATCCTAAGAGTGTTTTAATAAATACCCATATGCTAAGTCACCATACTGGTACAGTTAAAGTGAGTAAGCACTCATAGCACATTTCAGTAGAAAAGGGAATACAATCACAAAAATTAACTTGCACAGCAGTGCTAGCCAGTCTGCAAAAACGGAGTATCACGGTCAGCCTGCTCGGATTGATTAGTCAAATCCTGGTCAAAACTGTTTGTGTATGGCCATTTAATTGCATTTTCTGGTATATAATGCAATTTGAGTCTTTCCTCGAGAAAACAAGGCTTTAAAAATCATTTTAAGAAAAATTTAAAATTTAAACTAAAATTCAATAAAATTTTAAAATTTAAATTTAAATTTCTTCCAAAAATACTTTCAAATTATTTCTATTTTGATTCCTGATCTGTGTGCGAAATTTCATCTGAATTCATTGAAAAATGACTGTTTTACAAAGATTTTCGTTTTTTTCACCTTCTCTCTTATAGGGTTCGGTGCACAATTAAGGACATATGCTACTAAATACTTCCCATATTGAAATATTTTCAATACTTTGCATACAGTTTGTTTTATGCTTGGGCTATCCATTTATGAAATAAAAAGGATATGTCACCGTGCTTATTTTTTCAGAATCTCATATTGAAGTTTACAGCATTTGACCAATTTTCTAGAAATATAAAATAATAACACTTGTCCTAATTATCGAGCTTAAACGGTTGTAAATTTCAGCCAGCTTCTGTCTTTAACTTAAATTACTGCCCATGACCTCAAACTTTTACGAAAATGTGCATGTTTACTTGTTATCCCATGCTGTGACAAGATACTGCATGATATATTTTGGCAATTCGTCGAAAAATGGAAGTTGTTTTTAGAATAAATCATGTATTAAAAAAATCTGATATTGAAAATCTTGAAAATTTATTTTTAATTCATGGACTATTATAATACCTTTCAGAAAAAAGAATAAAAATCTGGGGTCACCGAACTAATTCTCTTTCTAGAGGGCCAAATTTAACCCCACCCCCATAGGTTTCATGCGTAATTCAATATAAAAAGTTCGGGGATGACCATTTCGGTCGTTTTGATGATGCCATTTTACTAGTATATGAAGTAATTTAGCATTAAAATGTTAAAAAAGAAAGAAAAAACACACTGAAAATATGTGCGCATCCGGGAATCGATCCTGGTCCTCTGGCTTTGTAGCCAGACACGCTAACCACTAGGCCACGAGGTCAGGTCGTGCGCCGCTCTAAATAACCATACAAATAGTATAGACTCGGCCACTATCGTATTCGTAACCAGGGTTATTGTGTACGTCATTTGATTTCGACTGAGCTACATTTATCTGTCTTTAGTGCAGAGACGATCAGTTCTGAAAAGATGTCAATAGATATTTCGAACACACTTAAATTAGTTATTTTGTGAAGAAAATGTCGGAACACCGATATGACATAAGAATATCGGAAGCTGTGTTGATCCGAATCCGTTAAGGGTCGAAAGACAGGACCCAGACAACTTTCCCCGTTTGCAGACGCGGGAAAGGTGCGCATTGGAAATAGCCGCATATGTCTTTAATCGGTCCCATTCAACTCCATGTAAAATGGCAGAATTCGAGCATCTGCAAATTTTTCCAGGACATTGCTTGGACCTTTTTCTGTCTGTGAGTGGCAAGATCTGTCATTCACCTATCAAAAAAGTGAAAAGACAACCTACCTTGATAATCTCGTTTTCTCAGCATTCTCCGTTCTTTGAGGAACAGTCAAAAAATCCGGGCTGAAATCCGACCCGCGTCAGACGTTACCTGGGGAGTGCGCCGGGGAGTCTGTGACAAAATAGTCCACACAAAGATGCATTTTTCTGCATCAGCCTGACAAATATAGACCAATGTTGAATCACATGTACATTTAAAGTCGAATAAAGCACCCATTTACGCCATAAAGGGCCCAGAAACGGCAAGTGCTAAATTTCTAAAGGTACTATTTTCGTGGGCTACCAAACCGGAAGACTGTAATTGTGTACTAACACCATGTACGTCAGCACAGGATTTCACGTTTCAGCAATAATTTTAGAGTGCGGCTTTGAGAGAATTGCCAGTGTGCAAAACTTCGATCCCTAGTCTAACGCTCTACCAAGCCATTGTGCACGCATCTGCCTTAAGAGATGTATTGACCCTAATTCATATTTTCGAAAGTAATGCCCAGTCATTTTCACAGACAATAAAGACCAACAAAGGATTAGAAATATATGCCACCAGTTGATGCATATTCATTCTCATTGAATGCTATCGAACCTGCCTATGTGTATTGAAGGAAGGAAGTTACACTCAATGCTAGTTTTATCGTCTAGGGAAAGCGATGCTTAACGATTTTTGACAAACCCCTCACCTTCGGTTAGCTTTCAAAATGGCCGTATCTGTATATGTGTTCAATATCACCGACAATATCATTGGCTGATATTATAACCAATCATGGAAAGCCTTACATTAAAGTCAAAACGTCCAAAGTCAAAACGTCCCCGAAATGTGGTAAGCAAACTGGGAACTTTTATAGTCGGTACATGTATTTTATAATCAGTGTTTATGTTGGTAGATGGGATAGTCTACATCTACATCTAATCGTTGAATAACTTCTGTCCAATTTGACCATTACGTTACTTCTGCGGGAGGGAAAAGAAAAAGCAATGAAAATATAGGAAAGCACGGAAGAATAGTTATAGGAAAGGAAGAAATTTAGAGAAAGTTTTCCAAGCTGCTTTCACCCCTTCAAGTTGAACCAATCCGGCTACCGTAGCGGCCCGGGGTATGGTAGCCCAACCGGTATAGCTCCAACCATCATTAGGGTCTACTCACAGCCTGACCTGATATGCTTAGAATGTAAGGGTGAACAGCTACCGCATGAAACAGCTCCAGCATGAAGGATACCAAGTCGGAAGCCCCAGCTATAGAAGCTGGCAATGAGTTCCAAAAAGGGATGGTGCGAGGGAAAAAACTATACTTGTAGGCATCAGTTCTTGACGATATTTGTCTCAGTTTCTTCGTATGGCTTGATCTGGTGCGTGCAGAAGCTTGTGTACAACATATGGTGAGGTTATGGTATGTCTACCATGCCGTTCATGATCTTGTAAAGCAGGGTAAGCTGTATCTTTGTCCTTCTGCTTTCTAGGGATTCCCAGTTTAATTCATCCAACATATATGTGACGCTACTCATATTTCGATATCTGTCAGTAACATATCGAGCGGACCGACGCTGGACCATTTCAATCTTCCTCTTACCTTGGTCTGTGTATGGATTCCATACTGAGGCACAGTACTCGATGTTTGGCGGGACAAGGGTGAAGTATGCTGAGGCTTTCTTTCTTTCTTTCTATCTTTACTGGTTCGCTCATACATGAGCATTGCATCAGGGAGTGCGAATTTGGAAATTTTGATAAAATAAAAAAAAAAAAAAAAAACAGCACAAAAAAAAAAACAATACAAAAAAAAACACAAAAACTTTTGGCTGAATTTTGTTTAAATAAGGAGTGCCCTAAACTCCTCTGTGGACTGGGCATTTGCCACAGAAGGAGGCAGACTATTCCAATATGGAATAGTTCGGGGGGAAAAAGAATTCTTTAGGGCATCACTGTATGTCTGGTGTCTGCGGTATTGAGCACTATGTGATGACCTGGTAGTTTTCAAACTATGAGGGGTCATATACTTGTCTTTTTCAATAGACACTGCTCCACAATGTATCTTGTGAAAGAGTAGCAGTTGGTGTCCAGCTCCGGAGTTTCAGTACAGAGCAAGTCAAGCTTAAAAGCAATAAAGACACCACCATGGGCATCAAAGGAGCCGGGGAAAATTTCCGAGTTTTCAATTTCAGGGGTTAACCAGGACTCATTCCCCAAGATGATGTCTGGTTTTGCCAAGTCGATAATTGTATGAAGTTCAGCCATCTTATTCTTTATTGACTGACAATTCATAATCAAAATTCTGAGGGGATGGTTTAAGGCAGCCTTGGCTGCCTCCCCTTTAGCTTCCTTAGGCTCCTGTACTATAGGAGAGGAGGCTGCAGTGGGGGGGCCGATGATATCTGGTATTGGACTCTCAGGATCGGACAGGGAAGAAAGCGAATCAAATCGGTTATGGGTTTCCAGAGAAGCTGTGGTATCAAAAATTGATGAGGCTTTGGTATCCCTGTTACTGACTCTAAGGTTTCTTTGCAGGAAGCCAATCATACTGTTGCCTTTCTTCACTATCCTGTCAATGTGTCTGTTCCAAGAGAGGTTGGAAGAAATATCAACGCCAAGGTACTTGGATTGTGTCTTTGCTTCTAGGATTTGGTTCTTCAGGCTGTAGTCAAAGAGGACTGGTGATTGGGCTCGTGTAATGCGAAGGACGTTGCACTTATCGGGGTGAAATAGCATGCTCCATGTCTCTTCCCATGTCGCCAGTTCCCTCAAGTCTTCCTGTAGTTGGAGAAATCTTGGATTGACTTGACAGTATGGTATATAATACAATCGTCTGCAAAGAGCCTGGTGTTAGAAGTGACAGTATCTGGCAGGTCATTGATGACCATCAGGAATAGTAAAGGGCCAATGACGGTGCCTTGCGGCACCCCACTTATTACCTCCATCTTGTCTGAAGTTGCTCCGTCAACGACAACCTGTTGATTTCTATTCTGTAGGAATGATCTGATCCAGTTGTATGTTGATCCTCTAATGCCATAGTGGTGTATCTTTTCCAGTAGCCAAAGATGGGGGACACGGTCAAATGCTTTAGAGAAGTCAAGAATGATTATATCAGTCTGTCTTCCTCTGTCTATGGCCTCTGCAAGTTAATGAACAAGAGTCACCAGTTGTGTTTCACAGCTGCGGCGTGCTCGGAATCCATGCTCCGAGGTTATAAAACTTGAGTACAGTCACAAACTCGAAATAAAGCGCAATGATTGGCTGCTTGCAGACACATGTCCGCAAGCAGCCAATCATTGCACTTTATTTTGAGTTAGAGAATGAACTCAAGTTTCATAACCTCCAGGCCAGGTTAGCAGTCAGTAAGTATGTCATGCTCCTCTAGGTGTCTTAGGATGTTGCTTGTAATGATGTGTTCCTGGATTTTACAACACAGACTTGTCAGTGAAACAGGGCGGTAGTTGCTGGCCTTGAAACGGTCCCTTTTTTTGAAAATGGCTGAAACGTTTGCAGATCGCCAATCTGGAACAGTGCCAGAGTCTATGGACTTCCGGAAGATTGCCGCCAGCAATGGAGATATTTCTTAGGCGAGTTCTTTAAGGATCCTTGCTGGGATCATGTCAGGCCCACAACATTTATTTGGGTTTATTTTCTTTAAAAGCTTTGCAACTCCTTCTTCTGTAACTATAATGTCGGGTATTGTTGAGCATGGATCTCCTCTTGGTTGTGCAATGTGGTATGTTTGAAGTATCCTCACGGGTCGACTCATATTGTTTGTTCAAGATATTGGCCTTGTCTTTCGGGTCTGCGTGCATCTTTTCATTCTCTTTTAGAGGTGCAACTCCGCAGTTGTCTTTCTTAAGAGATTTTATGAATGACCAGAATCTCTTTTGCTTGCCAGGGTTCAAAGCTTTCTCTGGGTCACCAATTCCAATAAGGTTATCAATGTGTCTCCAGTATGTCTGTCTCTCAGCCTTCTGAACTTTGCTTTTAATTTGAGACATCTTTGGGACGGTGGCTTGATTTCTGTTTCTTGAATAACCTGTTTCGTTTCCTGTATAGAGACTTCATTTGTTTATTCGTTTATCAACCCATGGCTTCCTGGTCTTGGCGCCTCTTATTAGCTTCTGTGGTATGTACTTCTCCATCAGTTCACGGATCTTACATTTGAAGTCAGTCCATAGTGAGTTGATGTCAGATTCAGGGGATGTAGCCTTCTGCAGAAAATCTGGAGTAAAGTCACGCAGTTCTAGGACGGTTGGTCTAGTTATTAGAGTACATGTAATTGTAATTGGGCTTTCATATAAATTTATTATTTAAATTATATTGTGGGTGCGCAGAAGGATCGCACCGGTGGGACGGTTCCTTTGAGCTCCCACAATGAGTGTTTTAATTGATGGATGGGATAATTTCTCCAGGTTGACTGATTCCAAGTCAGTTTTCTTGCTTGTGAATGAAAACATGTAATGGATGCTCATGGGGACCGTCTACTTTGAGATGGTTCTTTTGAGCACCCAGGACAAGTATTTAATTGGATGGATTTGAGAACTTTTCTAGTTGGTAAATTGGAGTATAGCTAGGGAAAATGGTCTATATGTTTAAGTAATTGAAATTTAGCTTTCATATTTATGATTGAAAACATGTTGTGGCTGCTCGGGGGGGGGGGGGGGGTGGCCTCAGGGAGACGGTTCCTTTGAGCACCCAAAACAGGTGCTAAAATTGAAATTGATGAATGGGATAGTTTCTACAGTTTTCCTAGTTGGAGGGTGGTTTTCTTATTTACAAATGAAAAAAAAATGCCATGGATGCTCACGGCCGCCGTCTTCTTGGAGACGGTTCTTTTGAGCATCCAGGACAAATGTTAAAATGGATGGTTTTGAGAGTTTCTCCAATATTTTACACACTGTTTGATCAGTGTGATATTTAAAGCTTAAGTGATTGCACTGAAATTGATGGGAGGGATAGTTTCTCCAGTTAGCCAGATTGAAGGCGGTTTTCCTTTTTACGAATGGAAAAAATGACATGGATGCTCACAGGAGCCGTCTCCTTCAAGATGGTTCTTTTGGGCACCCAGAACAAATGTTAAAATGGATGGATTTGAGAGTTTCTCCAATATTATACATATTGTTTGATCAGTGTGATATTTAAAATCTAAGTGTCTGCAATGAAATTGATGGGAAAGTTTTGTCCAGTTTGCCAAATTGAAGACGGGTTTCTTATCTACGAATGGAAAAATGTCATGGATGTTCACGGGAGCTTCTCCTTGGAGACGGTTCTTTTGGGCACCCAGGTCAACTGTTAAAATAGATGGATTTGAGGGTTTCTCCAATATTACGCACACTGATCAGTGTAATATTTAAAACCGAAGTGCATAAATATGTTCTTCACATGCCATTTTGATGTTTATAAATATGTTGTTTCATGTTCCATTTTAGCTCTTATGCCCGCAATGGGCCTGGAGTAAATAAAAACTTGTGGTTGAAACTTGTTGTTGGGACCCGCATGGGCCCAATATGGGATTCAATATGGGCATCACATATAGGACTTATATGGGTTTTGTAACCGGGTTCGACAAATATGAGCAAGCATATATAATTGACGGATGTTTGTAAGTCCGTATTGCCATGAAATCTTCTTTTTTACGATATCAGCCTATAAAAACCCTGAAAATTCACAAAAATATAGGGTTTCTTAAGTAACACTGGTCCGGATCCCCTGAAAAATTACGAAGCTACAAATGTACCAAGCCAGCATTCAATGTTGGGCCAACATCGGCCCGCCAGCGGAACGCCATTTAAATGGCGATTCGCTAGCGGGCCGATTTTGGCCTGCTTTAAGTGGTATTTGTATCTTCTCTTCTCCTCATCAGCTAAGATGTGTGTTTATAAAGTAGAGTACTAATTTATACAAGAAAAAAATACTTACCATACCTATCCGTATGTATAGGCTAAATATACAATTTCTTACATATACAATTGCCGAATCTATGGAACATACATCCTCGAATATCTATTCTGAAAATCGCCTTCCTGCTGCGTTTAACAAAAAAACCCATAAGTACAAATAAGAGCAACTGTATTCATATACTTAAAACAGTTTCCCATATTTGCGATCGGGGTGTTGTTCAAGCATGGATCATAAAATTACCTGGATATGAAACTGCAATAGATTTGCTAATAATTATTTCCCAATGATTGCCTCGTCGAAATACAGGTAAATCCGATAATTTGACTGACCACTTTACAAATGTTGAGATCCATACATGTACGCATACTTTTTTCCTTATGTTCCAGCAACTTGGGGGTAACGGTTGTACAGTGAATTGAATGCCAATAAACTCAGAATTTCTCCAGCTACAATTTGATACCAAACAATCTACTGTTCTCAGGAAAAAAAGAACCAAGAAAAAAAGAACACGCATCAGGCCTTCCTACACTACGTGGACATGGAAAACAAAGTAAGGAATTAGGCAAAAAGCCTAGAGTCCTTTTTGTAAAACATAGGCAAACAGTGCAGACCCAGATCAGAAACCGCAGAAAACGGCGTCTGATCATGGTATCCACTGTTTACTTATTCTTTCAGAACGTTCTATAAAAATGAAAGATGCTACCCAACACCCCTTAAAGCGAAAATGGACTGGTTCAATTGACTGGAGTGGAAAATTCCATTCAGCGTAAATGGGTTAAATAAGGTAATTTAAATAGAAATTTGGTATCTTTTATTCTTGTGAAATAAATCTGTTAATTGGCTATTAATGTATTGTCATTGTTGAGAATATCACTTCAAAAATTAGACGGTTTGGTTGAACGCAGTCACGGAAATAATTACTGCTCATAGACACCCTACTTACTCCCCTGTTAATTGTTAACCAAAGAATTAAATGAAGTGTATCTATGGTTGACAAAGCATCTTTTATTATTTAAGACATGTTTTTCACGCTTTTAAACTCTGCAATATGTTTAAATTCCTGGTGTACATTAGAGGCAATGTTTGAGTTTCTGACATTTCCGCCATTTTGTATGTGAAAATACGAAAATAAAGACGATTTTGCTAGCATTTTAACTGCATGGTTTTATTTTGTTTTTGCTAAAAAAATCGATATTCTGGTTAGGAAATATGTGTGCTTTATGTATCAAGTGTCAAGTATATCCAAATTACTCACATTAAATAGCTTTAGAACCGACAACTTCGATGGTAAAATTGGAAGTTTTATAATCTTTAAGATGGCGGATTGTACACAATGGAATTTGTCAAAATCAACACGAAAATTAACCATTATCCAGTGATTTTATTCCAACATAACAAATATGAGATATACTTACCAACTTATTCTCTTAAATTCCGTAAGAATTTTCTCCATTTAAAATGAATATTTACGATTTTAATATTGAAAACTTTCCTATTACACTAAATAGATCATCGTTATGAACAGCCTTTTTGAAAATAGCGGCAGAAAGGTATTTATGTCGGCGTATACCCGATTCACGCGTAGGCAATCATATTCGTAAAATAGATATAGAAACCAGTCCCTTCAAATATACGTCCTTGGTTCAAGTCATCTTGAGGCATGTAGTTGGTCTTCCGTATATTTAAAGTTGAATTTTTACATCAGCGTGTTGTACACCCGGTGGAATCCAAAGACTCCCCTTACTGAAGTATGATGCTGTATAATACATCTGTTGTGATATACGTCAGCGTGTTGTTCACCCGGTAGGATGCGAAGACCTCCCCTTACTGACGTGTGAGACTGTATGGTACCTCCGTTGTGACATACGTCAGTGTGTTGTACACACGGTGGAATCAGGCGATTCCCCTTACTGACGTTCAATAGTATAATAGTGCATAGTTGATAATTATTTTTCGTAAATAACATATTTTGGGTACTCAAAACATGCAAAAGAGCCGCCTCAATAAGAAGATTCTAGCACACACAACACATTTATAATCGATGAGAAATTTCTTTCTTTCTAGCACGCAAAAACTTAATTTAAAACGTCGGTGTGTTGTACACCCAGTAGGATCCGAAAATCCCCCTTACCGGCGTATTTCAGTTGGTTAAGGCCTCCGGATAAGAGTATTGACAAATAATAATAAGATATCTTCGACGTCGGTGTGTTGTGCACCCGGTAGGGTCCGAAGCCCCTCTTACCGACGTACAATGTTCTTAAATGACAACTGCGTCACAGACGGAAATCTCCTTTTAGATGTAGGAGTTCTGGAGCGTTCTGTGCATTTCCTCTTACGACGACCTGGTTTACGACCTGCTGAGGGAGTTTTAGGACAGTTCTGTTACCATCAGTTGACACAACGGTATTACTACTTGCTTTCCCCATGTCTGATAGAAAGCGCTTAAATCGCTTCTGCTGATGATTCTTTTGACACAGTTGCCCACTGGCTGACGTCCATTTCATGATGTTTGAATTTGTCATCGAGTCGATAACTCCCTGTCTGTCGAATTGCTCTGCATCGGTCTTCCTCGTCACCTTTTACGATTTTGAATAATTTTTCGATGAAGTTTGGCATGTCCTGTACCTTCCATTTGGTCGCAGACTTCAAAACATGGTTGCCACTCTCACAATTGTGTTTCGTTCATGCCACACAAACTTTGCCATTCCTGATAGGTTCGATACCGTGCTGCATTAGTAATGGTAACAGCCTGTTTTCAAAATATGCCATGAACTTCTTTTCACCCACATTGCTGTCAGTCTCTTCAATCAAGCTGCGTATTTTTCCAATATGTTCTTAAAAGGGTATCCTTTGGAAGCGAAGACTGCACAAAAGAACTGAAACTAGAGTGTGCATATTTCCTTGGCCAGACTAGCTAGTTTCTGCCAATTAGGCTTCATCAGTGACCCTCTAATAGTTTCAAAGTTCCACACTGAAACCCATGATCCCAAGTCTGTACTCAAAGGTGTCTACGTCTGTATGACCTATTATTCCATTCTTGTCAAAGGTAGCGTCGTTTACCTCGACTCTGTTTGATTCTGGGTAACCAATTTGGTTTTGCACTTGTCGGTTTGTATTTTCTTTTAGATGGCGCATGCAAAGGACATGTGTTGAACTGTTGCAGCATCTTTTGATCGCGTTCTTAAAGGCTAGTTCTACGTCAGTACCAACTTTCAGGTTTGTTGTATCATTGTCTGTCAAGTTGCCTGCTATATCATGAAGGAACGATTGATATGCTTTAGTTGTAGAGCTCTGAGGTATGAACGTTGGTCCAAAACAGATGGGGTGGTCTTTAGATCCCTCTCGTCTTTTAACCGAAGTATCCTTATATACGGTAGGAGAAACTTGGAACTCCCCAAGATTGTAAGTCTTGTCCATTCCTAGGACACCAGCATCTTCTCTACAGCAGAATCGTTTGATGTCATTAATTTGTTGATTTGTAAATAACGTAATTACAGGATGTTTCATTCCGTTCATGTGCCTGACACTCTGAACAAATTCATGGTTTTTGTCATTTCTTCTACACATATTATCTGGTCAGCAATGTTTGACATGCCTCGAGTATGTTCTTCATTCGATAAGTTGTATTTAGCATTCCTAAGTTGTTAGTCATTCTTGTGTTTCTCAAATTCGTCAGGCGTTTCTCTATTTAGCTGTCGGTCAACGTCTTTTACTGAACGATGTTTCAGCTCAGATTTCAATTCATCCTTCACTTTGGGCTTAGTTCTGGCGAAGGGGGCATTCATCTTTAGGTCTTTCACATTGCCATGGAAACCTCTCCCCGGATAGTTTCCAATGTATTCAACAATTGCTATGGCTGAAGTAGACTTATACCAGTCGGAAATGTTGTAGGCCCTATGAATCCATACCAACCAATACCATTCCACATCTTATCTTTTGCCGTATTCCAGTCCAGAATTTTAATTTATACTGGCTCAAACACATACGACTTATGAAATCTACCAATTCAGGTTACTACAGACATTAAAGCATTCACAAGTATGTTCCAGCTCCCTAATTTACATAGCTTCATCATGGTGCTTAGTAGATCAATTAACTTATCTCACTAGCACCAGGTGATTTATTGCTAGCCTCCGACCAGATACAAGATTAGGGTCATAAAATTATGTAAGCTCCCTACTATTACCAGATTGTGTTTGTGTCTTGAGGAATACTTTGTCTTGAGCAGCCTGGTCTTGGTCTACAGTGTTTAACTTCTAAAGCATTTCAGCAGACGACAAAACCATGTGATTGGCGCTTTAATCCTTAAAGCGCCAATCATGACAGCAGCAGACCATATATTTTGTGACATCTTTCTCAGTTTTCGGGGGAAAAAAGATATGATGTTTCATTTGTTTTGTCTGATTTGATTCCTTACTTCCCATCAACAATCTTTCAGTTATAAAAGGACTGGTCTTCCTGGATTGAACCAGTACTAAGCTAGGAGTAATGTTCTTGCTCAAGGACACAATGCAGTGACGCCGGTGATGCTCGAACCTGCGGCCCTTCTGTCTTGAGTCGTGCACCCCACCACTGAGCCACTCTGATGTAAATCAAAGGTGTTACTTTGAGTTAAGGGATGTTGGAGCATCCTTCAGATATATATACAGAGTGGTATTTGAAAATGTACAAAAGTAGACTTTGAAATCGATCTGAGAATGTCGCCTGCTTAATTCATCTGCTGCAGACTTTGTCAATTATTATTTTGCTAACGTAAATATGGAGACAAACAGTGTGGACCCAGATCAGAATGCTTCTACATAAGCAATATGATCTAGGTCTGCACTGTTTATAGGAAATGTCTCTTAAAGTATCTATAAATGACAGAAGCAGACGACTTTTGGCACTTAAAGGATAATTGACCAAATCACAACAAAACCTGCAAGTTCTGCAAAAATAAAGTTCAATCTAAATCAAATTTACGAATATTAAACTAAAATATTAAATACTAAAGTTTAGACTTTTATTGAAGATAAGATTGCATTTGTTGAGTTGGGGGGGGGGGAGGTCTGTAAAACGTACCTATGAGGTGTATTTTGTTTTTGATAGAAATTTCTACCCAGAGACACTTAATGTTTTGTAGCTCTTGAAAGATCGTGTCTTCTTTTTTTAAAAAAACTTTATTACGAACATATACACAAATTCCACCATAATGATCACCTGGCCTGTCTCTTCTAAACAGTTTAAAGTTTTCAATTTTTATATCATCATCTGAAGTTCTACCGTCTAACCAACGCACAGTTATACAAATGACGTCAAAATTACACAGTTCCGATTGTATCAAATCCATTTTATTCACAATACTCTGAACATTATAGTGTACAATGGAAAATTAATCTTCAATAATATGTTCAGTTGCTTAAAAGATATAAAATTTGGGGTAGAACAATCAGTTTTACATTAAAATATGAGCCATGACATGAGATTTCCAACACTGTGATATGTGCGACCAGCAAAGTCTCTGATCAGCCTGCTGAATGAACCTCATTTGCAGTTTCTGAGTTTACCAGGAGGCTGCACAGGCTTGTCTGAGCCTACACATGTCAAAATACCACATTGTAGGAAATCCCATGCCACGGCTCATATATAGAAATCAGATCAGAAAACACTTTTTGAAATATCATTCCCCCCGCCCCCATGTGCCAGCAAAATCTTTTGCCTGTATATGTGTTACCATATTTTACACATTGTATGGAAGTGGCTTGCTGGCACAAGGGGGGCACATGTTCAGCAGCCCAAAAACCCAGGACCTTAGCCCATAAAATGCCTTTTCTACCGAATAAGAAATTAATGACAGTACTTAAGTTCTCTAGAACCAACCTCCTAAATTGCTTTGTATTCTGTGCTAGTTTAATACATGTATAAGGTGCATAAAGATTAAAAGTAGAATTAGCAAGGTTTATGCATGTTTTCATAAGAAAAAAATCTCATTGTTATTTAATGGCACATTCTTTTGCAAATGTCCTGTACTTATCTATTTGCATGCTAGGGAATTGTTAATGTTTTTATTTTCAAACAGTTTGGATCCAGATTATGTCGGTCTTCATCTGGGATCAAACTGTTTGCAAAAGGCTATTGGCAGACGACAAAATTATCCGCTGGCATGCAAAGAGTTATAACAGGTAAATACTTTAGTTTTCCTTTGATATACATGTATACCTTACATTTTGGGACACTTTAAATACATTCAGCATGCTATGCCCTTTAAATAAAGCAAAAGTAATATTCAAAGGATCTAGTTAGAATCAGTTTTACTTTCCAGTGCTAAATGGGACACTTTCATTCCTTCAAAAGTATTTATGTCTTTTCTTGAGCTTTCAGTTTTGTATTATTTACGGTACATGTAGTAAAAAAATGTACAGGTAACTTCTAAATTATCTCCCCAATTCGTTTTATTACAAATCGATTTTGTTTTTAAAACAATTTCATCAATTATCGTTCTTCGTCAATACTCTGCATATGATATGTTTAAAAGATATCATCATACCTACCAAATAAATCAAGAAAAAGTGTAGAAATCACTTTTTAAAGCACTTTTTATTGTCATGAAATTTCAGACCCCCTCCCCTTTCTACCCGCCATAACTCTCGAGTAAGTAGGAATTTTGAAAATATTTCCCTAGCTGGCTCTTTTCATTAGATTCACCTATTGCACTGATACTACATGCACCACACCAGAAGCTCAACAGCAGCGTTCTGAATATCAGAAAAATAGGCGTTTAAGGCCCAAACCGTCAATGATCCTTCAAGCATTTTATTTCTGTTGTCGGGCATGTTTCATCAACGAAGGCAGCAATTTTAACCAGAAAGCTGTATTTCTAGCGTGTATCCTGCTTTTGACGACAGACGCCGAAGACATTTTTGGACTAAGGTTGAGGTACATCTGGGACGGCATCTGGTATTCTGGCCAGGTCAAATTGACATTCACAGGTCTGTTGGGATCCCTGAAATAATGAAAAGAATTGTTAAAGGGGACGGCAACCTTGATGGTAACTATGTTTAATATGAAAGATCTTAATAAACCATGATTTTTTATACCAGTTTCATCTAAAATCGCTTGAAAAATGTGGAAGTTGTGGGCGTTTGATTATTTGCAAATGGACTGTAATGGAAGCGGCCATATTGTAGGCTTAGCGACGTCACTCAGCCTAATTAAATGTGCGTAATCAAAATAAAAGACAAACCAATGGATTATTTGCAATTATCTTTAATGAAACATGTTCCTCATGTATAAAGCTGCATATTTGCTGAAACACAGATGATATGATAGTAGTGATAACTAAAAATTAAGCAGTTGAAAAAATATGAAAACTAATAAAATATTCAAAATGGCGGTTAATGTTGGCCATATTGAATTTTTTAAATGCCTATAACTTGCCCATTTTTCTACCGATTTTGATGATACTTGTATCAAACTTCGTGGTTCATAGAGCTCTTTCTGATAAAACATACTTATCATTAGGGTTGCTGTCCCCTTTAATGTATTGTAAAGTATATGGTTTGACGGTAGTTAAATGTTTTATAGACAGGGCGATCCATTCTTGGTCATTCTTCCGTCCAATCCCGTAAGTGGATCATTCCATAAATGTACCAAATTGGTCACTTACCAAGTGCCTTTTAATCTTTTCATCAGTCGCCCACAGAAACGTGGGTCAGAAGTGTGACTGCACTCCAAACAACCATGACTGATTCGGGTCTACTGTCCTGCCAGCCAAGAGTGACAGTGACGTCGTGTTTTGTTTACAATTGTTAAGTTAAAAAATTAACTTGTACACTTCACTTAAGCTAATGCGAATCGATAGATCACGTGTGTATTAATCCTATCCTGTGGATAGGATTAATACGCACGTGATCTTTAGATTCTAAGTCCCTTATAAATGTGTAAACCAAACATGACGTCACTGCCACTTTTGGCTGGCCGGACAGTACTTGGCTAAAGATGTCCATCATGGGCAGCAAAGTATTGCGCGTGTTTTTTTTTCTATATAAAATTTGTATAAATAGTTGTTGTCATATTTAAAAAGAGGTTATTATATAGCAATTTCCATATCATACCCTTTACCAACCCGAGACACCTATATCTGCTCGAGGTATGATATAAAAATTGTCATATATATCATAAACAGTTAGCATACATTTATTTTTTTCTGACAAGCGAGGCTTGCCCATATTATCTTCCAAATAATTTATTTTACGTGTAGCTAGTAAGCAGGCAAGTAACCCGTGTGCATGTTATATATATATATATATATATATATATATATATATATATATATATATATATATATATATATATATATATATATATATATAACCAACGCTCTAGGCAAGCGTTGTAGATCCAGATCCAGATAAGACGCCACAGAACACGGCGTCTGATATCAGCGTCTCGAACGTTTTTTTACAGAACGTCCTATAAAATTTGAATAATTATGAAAAATACCAACATACCAACCAACAACTCTTAAAATGGAAATGGACTGGTCTAATTAATAAGAGTGGGAAATTCCATTCGGCTTAAACGAGGTCAAGATGAACTGACAACAGTGGGTAAAGTGAAGTTCCTACTTGACAGACATGAGTTGACATGAAACGCACGTGATGACCGAGTGCTCCGAATGGTGATACGGCTTTTTGCACGTGACCCACAATATCAAACAATAGGTGGCATGACTATCGCATACTGACTCAAAACTCAAGATTTCACTTAAGGATTGAAATTCATATTTTAAGCTTGCACTTGACGATGAAAACATTAGCTTTTTATGTCTGTGAAGCCCGAAGGGCTTCTCGGAAACATTAAAATAGCTCAGGTTTTTCATCATCCAGTGCAAGCTTAAATGTGAATTTAAATCCTTATATTTACATTCTATAGTATCAATCAAATTTACTTAATTATCTTCCACCCAACCCCGTCAGTAATCATTTTAAAATGAAATATTTCATTTGTAACGGAGGTGTTGGAACAGCCAGGGAGCGAAACTCGTGGACATAACGTCGTGGCGAAACGTTAATGACGTCACGCAAATGTCGATAAACAAAGAAAGTTATTGGCTGACGTTGACGTTACTCCGCCTAGGGGCGCGGTCTAGATCACATGGCATTTCAATGTTTTGCATAGAGAAATGCAAGCAGCTAGAAATGTTGGTTTCATCTAAGGCAACTTCACTGAGAAAGTGGATATGTCCATTTGTCATCTAACTGATATTTGATCTAGACGACCAATTTGAACTTTTTTTTTTGTATCTATATCCTGTAAGAAACAGTATGGACCCTGTTTCTAAAGGGTCTGAACTGGATCTAGACTGTCTACCCATAGCCAAATGAAAGATAAGATTATTTGACCTAAATGCAAAATGGAAGATGATTTATGCTCTGAATTGAGACCAAAGGCTGAAGACTTTGATGGAAAGACGCACAACCTGAACAGATAACCGTTTTTTTACTTTTCCTGGGAAACCTCTTCAATGATGGTCAAGCGTGTCTTTATTTGTGAGAGATATAACGTCAGCTTGTTTCTGTAGGGTCTCTCAACACTAACAAGTGTACTCATCCACCACAGAGTACCAGAGGGCTTCTCTAACAATTTTGCCAAACCGAAAATTATAACCTACCCTTCAGGGGACATAAGATCCCGTATTTTTCATCATTGTTAGTAACCTGTCATCAAAGCAGCCGGTTATAAACTTTATACAGTGTGAAAATTGATAAAAGCGGTGTTTGTACCATAGTTGAGCCGCGACATGAGATTTCCAACAATGAAGTATGTGCGACCAGAAAAGCCTCAGATCAGCATGCGCATACGAGTAGTCTGATCAGAGCCTTTGCTAGTCGCTTGAACATTCTATGAATGTTAAGCTTCTAACTGAACATCGTTTGGAGTTTCTAAGCATAAAAGAATGCTTCACAGGCTCGTCTGAGTCTACACTTGTCAAAATGCCATATTGTTGGAAATCACATGTCGGCTCTAAAATGCATCATGAACATATTTTCTTTGTTAGCCCTTTTTTAGACCAATGGAATTTCCATAAAGCTGCAAACAAAAAAGTCAGGATGGTCCATTGTATATATTTAGGGGTCACAGGATATAATTTAAAACATATTGTATTTCTTTCTCTGACAAGAGTACCTTTATTAGCATATTTCGTTGCTAAGCAACAAGCAACATCGCTTTCCATCATTTTTGGTGGGTTGGGCGTATGTTGTTGCATGCACATCAAGTTATGCAACCTGTTGTTTAGATGTGTGATGATTAAATGGTATGAACTCTTACATTATAAGGAAAACCATTCTATTTACTGGTTGACCGCCCATAACAACGGTGCGTAGATCTACATATTAATGACAAAAGCTTAAGGTTTTCACGCCAAAATTAAATCATTCCAGTGTCATTGGATACATAGAATCTAACATTCGTACTCCTGTATTATTAAACTTGTTGCGAAAAAGCGATAAAATGCTCGACAAGCCTTGCTTTGCAATAATACATGAATACTCATGTTATCTCCTATAATTTCCTATTGCTGTTGCGAGTGATAGCGGCGTTTTCGGGTCAATTTTATTTGCTTGTTAAATGGGTATAGATCGAAAGTTTGGAAAACCAAGAGATAATGTCCGGTAAAATGAGTAAGTACAGTTCAATAGCTCGACAAAATTAAACGAAATTATTATAATATATACAAGTCGACAGTCTGATCTTTTACCCAAATAACATTTTAATTTCATAAAAATCGCTTTCGCTCTAAGGAGACCAACTAGTAGCCCTTGGGCTGTTTGGAATCCTTGTAAAATAGAACATTAAATTAAATAATCGCTCTCAATCAAACTTACCCTGATTTGGCAAAATTTGTCCACATTGTCATAATAAGTTTCGATATCCTTATATCTTCGTCAGAAATGCTATAGTTAAATTTAAATCTGTAAGCTGATTTAACCATCCTGTCAGAGTAGCCAAACACATACAATATGTCATCGCCATGACTAGCCTGAGTTGGTCCGTCTAGCCACGATGGCAACTCTAACATATGAGTACCTGGGCGGACAGAGAGTTCGAACAGATAAGTCCGGCCTCTGTGACTTTTAGAATGCAACTGACCCGTAACCACCATGGGGACAATCATTCCGATATCAGTCATGAGCTTAGATAGTATTTTATTCCTGGAGATGAAGTCATCAGGTTCCGTCCAGTCTGTGTATTCATAAACGACCGCGTCTCTCACCAGCTCTGGGATACTCCGAACATCTGGGAACACGCTCATTACTTCACGTGGAATTAGTGTCATCTCATACAAATCCCTTGGAATTTTCAGTTGGTTAATGTCAGTAATGTTCAGTTCTGCAGCGTAGCCATATAAAAATAAAGCCCCATCCGCACTGTTGCTACCCATCATGAAATCCAACCCATAAAAAAATTCCATAGATGCATTCAGACCAGGAGACGGTATCAACATTTCTGGCGGACTTTTTGGTACAAAATCATTATCTGCGCTGGGATGCACAGCAGGTAGATCAATGTCAGATTGCTTCATCACGTGGGCTATTTCATCAGTAGTCTTATTTCTGAGACACCAAAGTATCTGATCACGTGACCCTTTACAACCCGCCGCTGATGCAAATGTCTGGAATAAGTTATCCGCAGTCTCATTTCTGTCAAACGCCCATGGGCTGTTTATGCCGCCACTTTCTGCAATAACTCTCTGAAAGAGCCCTTTATTTCCAGGAAAGAACGCTTGATAGACGACGCTGCTTGAACCAGCTGACTCACCAAAAACTGTGATTCTACTGACATCGCCTCCAAACGCTTCAATGTTTTCATGAACCCATTTTATTGCTAGATGTTGATCCCAGAGCCCAAAATTACCTGTTCCGTCTAATACTGGCAGAAACCCCAGATATGATATTCTATAATTGAAGCTGACAACTATAACTTCACCAAAAGCACTGAGAGTATCCCCTATATAGTAGTTGCCAGTCCCGTGCTGGAACCCGCCTCCGTGAATCCACACCATAACCGGTAACCTTGACAACGATGTATTGAGTAAGTATGGCACATGTATGTTCAGATAGAGACAATCCTCCGACATTAGGTTACCGTCATCGCGTACCTGCCAACAAGGTGAACCGAAGTCAATGGCACGATATGGAGAGGTGAATGGCGAGTTTGGAACTGGCTTACGAAACCTGTTGTCTCCTACTGGTGGTTCTGCATATTGGATTCCCAGAAATTCCTTCACCTGATACCGCTTCCCATCAAACTGAGTGTCTACCACCTTTCCTATGATATCTCCAACTGGGGAATGCACATTTACATAGCTGGGAATGTTTACAAAATCACCGTCTAGCAGAATGCCGTGTGAGATATGAACATGTAATAACAGGAGATAGAGCAGACACATAGTAATATAGTAATACATGTATATAGTAATCTGAAAATGAATCCTCTTTCTCGAATCTGTATATGCTTAACCCTTATAATCCTGGACACAGATACATCCTTTTTGAAAACTGTGTAGATCCAGATTAGCTGGCTGAGAGCATGATCCTCGCTGTTTCCACTCTGCTTGTAAATTACTGCTAATGTCTCAACTCCTGTAAGCTGGACAAAACTTGAACGGGCTACCTCTAGATATGTTTATGTGAATATTTGCTTATTTAAAGATCTATGTCATTCGGCATAACACACGCTACGACAAATGAATTTTTAGATTATCTAGTCAGGTCTTTGAAAATATACGGCGGGGTCCTGTTTGCGTTTATATGTAAGCAAAATTTCTTTTCCCTACATCAAGGTGGACAATCACGTAATTTAAATCAATTATTTTGTGATCGTATTTATGAAACGTTATCTCTCAAACCAGGTCCCTCGGCAAAGGTTGAAAACCTCCGGCTTCGCCATCGACTTTAACATCTCCCCCGGGACCTGGCCAAGGTAAGAGCATGCAAAACCCATGTTTGATCCCTATAATAAACTCCATATAGATGGTTATTATATAACAAGATAAATTGCGTTTTTCGTAGATTTGTGAAAAGTCACCATGGATTCAGTTCAAAATTGATTTAGTTTACCTGATAATTAGTTTCCCATGGCCTAACTTAACTTTACAATACATAAAGCGCCTCCATTTTTGATGTGCTAAGCTACAGAGTAGAATAAAAATCATTTGAGGTCACTGAAGCAGATAAGATGTTATTCAATTCTTTTTCTTGATTTTAAATGTGTGTGTTGGGGTGGGTGTTGTTTTCACTCAAACACGTTAGCGTGATTTTTTGGCAGCGCTTTACACCTGGTCTCGTGGTTTCCAAACTTTCAATTTAAAGGAAGGTTTCAAGTTTTGAATGTGACATTTCATCACACTTTAAATAAGAAAGGCGGCAAAGATCATGAATCGATACAATCAAGTACCTCGCCTTACCCGGTATACCACATGGGAAAGTGACAAAACACAATTAAACATCACAAACGTGAGCCAAGAGGTCAGCCCTTTCCCAGCAGGTGACCACAAAGCAGCAATGAACAGACGTAAACGCATGACAAACACAAGAATTAAATAACACAAATGATCCACAAAAGAAGTACCGCCTTGGAACGGTCAGTAAATATTTTACTGGAGGGCTTAATCCGGTTTCATGGCGCCAACCTCACCCTTAGTTTAGATGTGGATCAAGACACATAGATGTTTGGTTTGCATGAAAGACCCCTAACTTATCCATGCATCATCTCCAAGAACATATAAATCAAGATATAAAAGGAGATAAAGCAAAGATAAGGACTCAACAGCACATAAAGATGAATACCGGAGCAAAAGAAATCAAACAGGTAAACTCCTATGGGCCTGACAACAGCCAAAGCATCAGGCCCATACCATCTCATCAATAGATACGTATTTAAGTCGGAACCGTCATAGAGTTAGAAGTCCGAACCACCGGCATGCGATTAAAAAGGAAAGCAAAGCTGCCAACCGTGATTGGGTTGGCCACCAAGCATGCAGTCTATTGCAATACATTATTGTTATAGCCAATCTTTTTTATATATCTTTTTAGATATGACATGTCTTCTATGACATATATGTCATAATGCGCAGGTGATATCTGCATATTTAGCCTAACATAAGAAGTTTTCAGTACTAACAAAGGAATTGGATCATGATACTAAATATCATTACAATGGCCTACACACATGTATACGGCCTCTTTTGTTAAGAATGGAACCTGAAGTCTGTTTGTCGAATACCATGATGAAACTATATAACTTGGCACAAAGCATACCATTAAATCTAACCTAGGTCATACTGAATTGTAAATAAACTGGTCAATTCTGCAATCAAACGTACCAAGTATGACAATCGCCCACCAAAAACTGAAAATAAGTATCACTGCATCACGAAATACAGGTCACAGGACCGTCATTTTGGACATTGTCGCGAAAAAAACTTATTTTGTTGCATGCGAACATGGGCACATACCAGACTGCACGGGTCGAAGCTCGACCATTGCGCTTCAGAAAGTGTTGTCATAGGGGGTCCAACACTGATTTTTTTTTTCTTTTGAGAGAGGGTGATGTTCTATTTGATGAGGGGGGGAAGAGGATCCAAATAACCCTAAAAGCGGGCCATCAACGGCCCAACATTGAATGCTGGCTTCTTAGCTTTGTGATTTTCCAGGGGATCCGGACCAGCATTGCTAAGGAATCCTCAGTACAGCTTTGTGGTTTTCCAGGGGGTCCGCACCCCAAGCCCCTCCTCTCTGGATACGCGCATGCTTTTGTTATTCGCTCTCCAGTCTGTGTGATATCTGGACTTGCAACATGCAAAATTTCAACCGTCTAGAGAATCTCTCTGGCTTAGCAGATTGGCTAGAGTCTTACTTCATCGGGAACCCCGAAGACAATTTTTCTCATGACAAGGTCCAGATAGCCATATAATTGACCCGTGACACGAGATTTCCAATAATGTAGTATGTGCGACCAGCAAAGCTTCAGATTAGCCTGCGCATACGCGCAGTCTGATCAGAGCCTTTGCTAGTAGCTTGAATATAATGTGAGTGTTAAGCTACTGACTGAACAGACGTCGCGCACAGTATTGGCGTACAAAACGGGGTTTTGCATTTTTTTCTGTTTACAGGAACCTATTTTTAATGTTCTGGACTTTTTTTAGCTTTGAAACTAGAAGTGTACGTTTGCCTTGTAAAGGGTTTATTGATTCTTAGTTTTTATTTATCAAAACAGTTAAAGGAGAGCCCAAGAACTCAAAAGTTGGGAGTAAAACGTCTGTAACTCTGTAACAATAGCTCTGTGGTAGGCATGCGCAAATGCGTAATACAACGCCATTTTGACGTCAATTATTACTGGATTTAGTCTACTTCAAACCTGAAACGTCACCGTTCAACGTCATATCCAGTTTGTTGTTTATTTCTCTAGAACGACGTCTCAGAAAGTTAAGTTTTGTAAAATAAAATCTGTAACTCGTGACAAAAACGCGCGAAAAATACAGGCAAGGTCTCTTCGGGAAGTAATTTTGTAATCTTGATGGCGTTTTATTGACAGAATATTTGTTTGTTTAAAATGTACTTTTTCCGTTTTATTGACAGAATATTTGTTTGTTTAAAATGTACTTTTTCCGTTGTGAAAGTTAATCGAAAAATATTTGCATTGCCGCTTTCCATTTAAAAATGTTCAACAAAACCCCAAGTCTTAAAATTTGTTACCAAAACACAATTTTCATTGAAATAAATACACATATATACTCTTGAAATTTAAGCATAGCTTTAACGTTGACAATGAAACTTACTAGAGAATTATATCTCCATAATGTACTTTGCTTGCTTACTTAAAAATGCGGTATATGAAGTTTATCCGCCGAAAAATAAAGAAAATATGAACATTTACCCCAGTCTTAAATTTTTGTAACCGGCGGTAAAAATGACGTCAAACAAAGAAACGCCGAACGAGACATTTGAGAATTAGCTGCCGTTCTCAGTTCTGTTGTTTATGCGTGAAATACTAATTCTGACGTGTATGCAATCGAATTTATTGATGCTTGAAAGCTAGAAAACTGTTTTCATATATTTAACCAGCGAATGAAAGTCCCCCCAGAAGCTAGACGTCTAGCTAAATATAAGGAGGAGAAGAAAGAAATTTGAGTCGTGACCTTACAATTTGACGTTACGTTTTGTTCACCAATACTGTGCGCGCCGTCATATCATTTGGATTTTCTAAGCTTAAAAGGAGGCTGCACAGGCTCGTCTGAGTCTATTCATGTCATATGTTGGAAAACATATGTCGCGGCTCAATAAAGATTGACAACAGTGATGCTTATTACATGGCTTGTGAAACAATCAAAGCTACGCATAGCAAAGCATAGCAAGGCCCTAGACAGAAGTAACACGCACTTAACGGGCAGAACATTCGGCTCTGTCGTCACACAAATGGCGATGATTCGACCACACACATATGCTTTGATATGACGGCCTCAACATATTATTAATGAGCCGCGGCATGAGATTTCCAACAATTTGACATTTTGACAAGAGTAGACTCGGACGAGCCTCTGCAGCCTCCTTTTAAGCTTAGAAACTCCAAATGGTGTTCAGTCAGTAGCTTTGCAATCATAGAATACTCAAGCGACTAGCAAAGGTTCTGATCAGACTGCGCATATGCGCAGGCTGATCTGAGGCTTTGCTGGTCGCACATACCACATTGTTGGCAATCTCATGCACTGGCTCATTTAAAGCTTTACTAAGTCGGTCGATGTCTGATGCGATGCTTTGTCTTTGGCTGGGTCAGCCGTGATTTAACCAATGGTTTTCTTTTAAAAAGTAAGCGAGTATAACCAAGAAATGGCACACTCACAGGGCCACAGACCAACCAACGTCACAACGATGAAGAGACACAGAACGTACACTAAACGTGATAGGCTGGGGCCCAGGGTGAAAAAAAAATCAAAAATGGTTACCCGGAAAGTAGCAAGGTTTGTTATAGTATAAATTTGAAGAAGTATATATGGTGCATACGAAACCACTGTATAGCAAACTTCTCGGAATTGCATAACGCCACTAGAGCTAATAAAGTATGGTAGCCCCTGGGCGCCATATTTATGCATGCGTTTAATACAAACGCTATTTTCCCAGCAACGCGTTATCAAAATGAAATCAAACTACCTTTCAGGAATGATGTAATGTGTTTGTTTTAAAGGTTTTGAGCATTAGTTTCAATTTCAAAGAACTGTCGCTTTAGCATTGCGCATGCAATGTTGTGTACCATATGTAACCAGATAAAACTTAATGTTTCGTTTTCTCCCATCTGTATCTACCACGACTCAATTCGATTATTTTCACACAAACACATCATAACTGTCCAGTGATAACATTGCTGCCTGTTTGGGGGAGATTTAATATCCAATATGGCTGCCGTCGCCATTCGGTATGAAAACGTATTCTTGAGATTCATTACTTATTCTACTAACAGGTCACGTTTAAAATGCTTGCGTATGTAGTGGGATGTCCGTGTGCCTATTTCACAACACAAAACTTATTGTAACATAAGAATGGACACTTTAAGATGGCATTGAATATAAGCACATATTCTGTAAAATAGATTTGCTTTATTCAATGCATTGCTTTGGTGAAACAGAAGAGTAGATATGCAAAAAAAAAACACATCGCAATGTTAAGTACACCCTGAACGGTGACTAACTTTTTTTTCTAAGTATGCGATTATAGCCTACATGTAAATGAAGTTGATAAAGGATGGCACCATTGTGTTTCATTACATAGTTATTTGGCGAAAAGCGTGAGAATCTTTTGACGTTTATAATCGGCTGACCGATTTCAAAAATCAACACACGTGGCGGGCAGTGTTGGTGGCTTACCTGTTGGTCCTCTGTCTATCCTTTTACACTATCAATTGATTTTTTATATACATGTAATCTTTAATTTATTTTTAAGGACATATTAAATGTTATAATGTAGAATGCCAATGTAAAAATTGTATTATAAATGTTTAACAATCACAATAAATTGTTCAACTGACCCAATGTTACTATGTACAATATCACATTTTCTATAAATATAGATGTGTGTGGTCAATTTATTTATGAATTTTGTTGTTTCCATTCTCTTGAAATAAGCATTAACTGTGGGTAAGGATCTATTTTGTGATGTCAATTGTGTGAAATGTAAATAGTTTATGGTATTATGCTTCATTTCAGTCAAGTGACAAATTAAAGTCCTCAAAGCGAATCTAAAGGCACAACTAATAAATGCTTATTTATTATAAATCTGAAAGCAAAAGACTTAAAACATTCATAGTGATAATTGTTAGATGCAACATTAAAATCCCCTTCCTAAAAACTGGTCAGAAACTTTTACTCGTAATTATAGATGGTTGCCTAGCAACAAGAAAAAAATGGACTAATTTGCCATACCTGGTATAATAAAATAATCACCATGGCAACTAGACTTTCCATACTTGCATACTGTTATGGCATTACCTGAAGGACATACTGATGTATCCATAGATTTATTGAAATTTCTTCCAATACCAAAGTGTATTAAAAAAACATCATTTTATATTTTAAAAAAACAAAACAAGGGATAAACAGTTAAGTAAGTTTGAGAACTTCCACAGCAGCATTTGGATTTTCACACATATTTTACTTAAAAAGTATGCATTCCTGAATGTCTATATTGTAGTTTGAAGTACATATATTACTTGTTCACATCTAAAAGCCGTATGTGGCTCTCCAACACTCGAATTTTTGGGAGTTGGACTCATGAGAAATTAAATTAAATTAAGTAAGGGTGCAAAAAAATCAGGAATCGGTACAATCAAATACCACACCTGACCCTGGATATCAATGGGAAAGTGACACACTCACAGTTAGACACCACAAACGAGAGCCCCAGCAGGTGACCACAAAGCACATATAAACAGACGCGCACAAAGACATAGCAAACACAAGACAGAAAAAAAAACATAAAAGATCCACAAAAGAAGTACCGCCTTAAATTTTCTTTTATGAAGTATGCAGTTGTGTAAGGTTGAGGTCTTTAATTTGGCATAATTGTATGTTATATATTAATAATACGTTTTGCAAGGTAGCAAAACTGTTCAAAGATGTCAAAACATTGAAACAAGTCCATAAAAATCAATTACAAAGCTAAAAATGAATAAAATAGTCAAAAGGGACAAAACAACTGAAAATGAAATAAAAAGAAGCAAAAAAGAAAATAGGAAATGAAAAGAAAAAGACAAAAAATAGATAAAAACGCAATTAAAAACTATGGTGGGGATATATAATGCAGCTGAAACTGGCGCCGTGAAACTGGTTTAAGCCCTCCAGTAAAATATTTTTACTCATCGTTCGAAGGTGGTCCTTCTTTTGTGGATCATTTATGTAATTTATGTCTTGTGTTTATCATGCTTTCGCGTCTGTTCATTGCTGCCTTGTGGTCACCTGCTGGGAAAGGGCTGACCTCTTGGCTCTTGTTTGTGATGTTGAATTGTGTTTTTGTCACTTTCCCATGTGGTATCCTGGTCAGGTGTAGTACTTGATTGTATCAATTCCTGATCTTTGCCGCATTTCTTACTTTCATTGTTGCAGCTTACGACATCAGAAGTCCAAAAGTTACATATACTTATTATACCTTTAATTTCTGCGTTCTGTTCATGACATCTTCCATGTGTGGATGACTCATGGAGGATTGGAAAGAATTAGTTGTTTTTTGGGGTTTTTTTATAATAGGCTTCAATCAATTTATACGAGTATAGTTAGCTGTGTTTATAACCTGAAACATACACACAATCTTTTCAGTGATTTGTGGTGTAAGTTTCTTTATTCGTACCATGTGCGTTGTTATTTCTGTTCAGTGCTTACTAGCAGCATAATCACCTTGTTAGAAAATGTTAGTTATATTGTTTCTTAAACATGTTTATTATACAAGTCATTTGGATATAGTGTCTTATCCTCTTGTAGCCTTGTGTGGGATGATTGCCACGCTGTTGGTCTCCTCTGTTTCCTTTTTCTTTTTTGTTGATGGGGTACCTATGTTTGTGTTTGCCACACGGATTAACTAATGAGTATATTATTTCAATTTTCATTTTTTAATGTTGCAAGCATATTTGCCTCTTGGCAAATAACAAAACAATTGTCATATTCCTTTTGGTCATGAAGATTACTTAAGAAATCGAAACGAACAAACACAAACTTTGAATAGCATAGACAGTCTGTGTTTTCAAGCTAGATTTTAAACATAAGGCAAATCAAAATATGCCCCCCCCCCCCTTCCTCATAACATACAATAGTATATATGGGGCAGAATAGATACCATTTACAATCCAATATGCTGTGATAACCGGTTTAACAATGCGTTTTAAATCATTACTACAATTTTAAAGGAAAACGGCTTCCCATACAAATGTCGCTTATACGGCAATTCGCAATTCGCAACGAATTGCTATACAGTGGTCTTGTTTTACCGAATGTTCAAGTATTATTTGTGCAACAAATCAGCTTTGCTACTTTCGGGGTAAGCATCGATGACTTTTTGACGAGATACGCTGGTCTGGGCTACAGCCTATGAGCCACATTACAGCAAGAATACAATTAAAGTAAAGCAAACAGCCCTAAATCAGCAACAACACAGCCACCAACAGTCGAAGCCCCAGGGGGTATGGGTTGAGGGAAGCTTAAATTAATTTCACTGGCCAGATTTTCACCAAAGATTCCAACGATGTTAAAAACTACTCCAGAATACAAGGAAATATATACACTCACCACAGCAAGAAGCTGAATAAGTCCAAAGTAAAGCAGCCATCTACTTACATTGATAAGATGATCGCAAGATAAAAAAAAAAAACACAACACAGCCAACCCAATAGACAAAGCACCAACTGCTATACAATGGAAACAGCAACAAACAGTGAATTAAAGACAACAGAGTCACCGCCTTGTAACGGACAGAAGCCTTAGCCACAGGAAGCATGGTAGCTCAGTGGTAAAAGCACTTGCCTCTGGAGTTAGAGGTCCTAGGGTCAACCCCGCTTGCGGCGAGGAAAATTTCGGCGCTTTCCTTAGTGTCATTTGTAGGGATGACATTATATAAACTTGTGCGCCATCCTTCAGATCGGGTCATTAACTTATAAGATAAAGATAAACAAGCCTTACTTTTTGTTTTATTTATCTTTCTGTTTGATTGTAATAATTCTTGGCCACAGATTGTGGAAACGTATAACTCAATTATAAACACAAAACGTGTGGGTACTCTAAACTTTATTTATCAACTGCCTAGCAGCAGGGTGAGATAGCTGGAAGGTGAAAGTGGAGCATGCGTAGTAGAGAGAGGCACAGTAAAGGTAGAAACATGAAAGTAAAGCATATTACAACATCTCCTTTGTTCTAAAAAAAATAAAAAAAATAAAAATAATATGGACAATGTATAAAAATTAATCCAATATGTGCGGTTGAAATTCACTGTCATTAAAATGTGCATAATGTCCATCTTCATGTGATCCCGAAAGTCATAGAGTTCATTTATAGTAAGTGTTGACATCTCCAGTTCATTCACAGTTTTTATTTCTCACACATATCCGTTATCAATGTTTCTGCTGCAGAGTATTGTTTTTATCAATTAACACATTAATTTACCCAGTCGCCTCCGCAGAAAAGCTTATTAGGTTTCACCTGTCTCCCAGATCTAGTTATTGTAGGGCTGTCCCGTATTTTAGCCGGGGACTTGACTGCAAGATTGTTAGGCTCTAATTGAGGTACCTGTGGGGAAGTTACATTTGCCCTAGAATCTTGTACTTTAGAGGGAGTAGCAACTGTGCTGTTTGGGGGATCGTTCAGGGGTGCTGTACGCATTTGCGTAGTAGGCGTGTCTTGTGAAAAAGTGAGCTGTGGCGTTTTGTTTAGGAATTTACGGTTCCTGCGATACGTTGCGCCTTCTGGTGTTCTTACTTTGAAAGAATGCTCATTGTGCTGTGAGACAACCTTTGCTGGTTCCCAGAACTTGTCCCTTTGAATATGCACAGATTCACCAACCTTTAAAGGGGGCAATTTACGTGCTGTTTTGTCGTAATGCTGTTTTGTTCTGTTTTGCTGTTCTGTCATTTTCTTACGGGCCTTGTTTGGATCGACCGTTTTGGGCATAAGCTGCTTAATTGTAGATGGGAGGATTGATCGCAGTCTCCTACCCATTAAGAGTTGTGCGGGTGAATAGCCACATTTCAGAGGGGTATTACGGTATTCTAACAGCGGTAAATAAGGGTCCCTATTATCATCCTTGCTTTTTTGCAGAATGCGTTTCGCAATTTTGACGTACACCTCGCTTAACCCATTAGAACTCGCGTGTGTGGGGCTGGAAGTTTCATGTTTAATATTCCAGTCACTTAGAAATCTCTGAAATTGTTCACTCGTGAAATATGCAGCTCCGTCCGTCTTAAGTTTTTCGCATATACCGAATCTACTAAAATGTACTTTTAGCTTGCGGATAATTGTAACACTTCTCGTGTTAGGAATTAGGTCGAATTCAAAATACCGGCTGTAGGCGTCTACAAGCACCATGAACTCTTGATTTTTCCATGTAAACAGATCAAGTGACAAATTTTGCCAGGGTCTTTGAGGCACGTCATCATGGGGATGTAATGGCTCTTTTGAATTCGAGTCCTTGTGTTTGTTGCAAATTGCACAACTTTGCACATATTCTGTTATGTGTTTTGACATTAATGGCCAGAACATGATATCTCGAGCTCGTCCAACAGATTTTTCCACTCCAAAGTGACCAATGTGAACGGCCTTAATCATGTCTTTGCGCATGGCAGTCGGAATGACCAACTTCTGTCCCTTAAAAACAATGTCATTCGCAGAGGACAGTTCGTCCCTGTGATTCCAGTATTCAGTCACTGATTTTTGACAGTCTTGTCTGTTTTCCGGCCATCCTGTTCTAATGACGTTAGTCAACGTCTGTAACTGTCCGTCATTGCGTGTAGCCTCCTGAATTTGCTTTATCTTGACGTCACTTATAGGTAAAGACCTTATGACTGTGTGCACGTGCGCGTCCAGTCCTTCAATCAAGTCCGGGTACGTCTCACTGACGTAATTACGGCTAAGTGCATCACCTAAATGCAGATTTTTGCCTCTGACATGTACTATCTCAAGGTCATAATGCTGTATTTGTAATAGAAGTCGCTGTAATCTTGGCGGTGCACTACACAGGGGCTTTTTCATAATGGATTCAATGGGTTTGCAATCCGATTCTATGACGGTACGGCGTCTCCAAATGTAATTTTTGAAGCGGACACAACCGAAGACAATAGCTAACATTTCCTTCTCAACTTGAGCGTAAAGTATTTCCGTCGGCGTTAGCGTCTTGGAAGCGTATGCGATTGGTTTTCCGTCCTGCAAACAACAGACACCAAGTCCCTTTGACGAAGCGTCAACCTGCAACCTTACCGGTTTCTTAGGGTCATAATAACTAAGTATGGGACTTTGAGTTAATGCTGTTTTGATTTTATGGAAAGCTTCAGTCTGCGCACTGTCCCAACGAAATTCGACGTCTTTGCGCAGCAGCTCACGCATAGGGCTTGTAATTTCGGCCAGATTCGGCTGGAATTTAGTTAAGTAGGTTATCATGCCTAGCAATGTTTCCAACTCGGCCCGGTTAGCCGGGGTTGGCATATTCAAAATAGCAGTCACTTTGTCCGGGCAAACTTTCAAGCCTTCGGAGCTGATCACGTGACCGTAGTATCGAACCTGCGTACAACCTATTTGTATTTTATCTGGGTTGAAACGTAATCCACTATCCCTGGATTTCTGCAGAACCTTTTCGAGGTTGCTATCATGTTCTGCGCGCGTTCGTCCGAAAACCAAGATATCGTCGCAAATGGAGGTTACACCGAGTAGACCTTCAAGCATTTCATCAACCTTTCGTTGAAAGATATCTTGGGAGCTACGAATACCCATCGGTAATCTTAAATAGCGGTAGCGTCCGAACGGCGTATTAAACGTCGTCAAAAACGAGCTTTCCTGGTCAAGACAAATGGACCAGTAACCTTTTGTCGCGTCGAGCACACTAAAGTACTTCGCACCAGCTAGCTTAGCTGTGATGTCATCAATGCTGCGCATGGGGTAATGCGGCCTACGAATATTGTCATTTAACGCTTTGGGGTCCAGACATATCCGTATCTTACCATTAGGTTTCTCCACACAAACTAGTGAATTAACCCAACTGGTAGGTTCCGTAACTTTGCAGATAATCTGCTTTGATTCCATAGAATCAAGTTCTTCCTTCAACTTATCTTGAAGTCCGAAAGGCACTTTTCTGGGGGGACAAACGACAGGTATGGCATTTTCCTTAAGATGCAAAGAGCATGTACCAGAGAGTTGACCTATGCCATCAAACAGGTCTTTGTACTGTTTCAAAACCGCAGTCTTGTCAAGGTGGTTCTCTGTACGGTCGATTGAGTGTGTTAGCTGAATGAGACCAAGGTCTAATGATGTCTTAAGACTCAAGAGAGGCGGTGCGGTACTCTCCACAATGTAGAAATCAGTGTTGACAGACTTGTTTTTGTATGCGCATGTTAAATTTATTTTCCCACGCACTGTCAGCTGATCGCCTGTGTATGCAGTAAGTGTGGCATTTGAGGGTTCTAAGGGGTTGCTAATTTTCAGACGTTTAAATGTAGAATTGGATAAGCAATTAATTTGAGAGCCTGTATCAATTTTGCAATCAATATCCATGCATTTACTGAAAGTACCAATTGACAGCGTTACAAAAACTTGATCAGGTTGAGAGGAAAAAGAGTTTACCGTGTGTACATAAAATTCCTGCTCATCACTGTCACTATAATCCGAGTAATTATCCGAGTAATTTTCACAGTTCACGACTTCATGCACTAATTTCACAGATTTGCATACTTTAGCAAAGTGATTGTATTTTGAACACTTATGACACAATTTCCCCTTAGCTGGGCATTGGCCCATATTGGAGTGTTTGTGATTTCCACAGTTCTGACATTTTGGCGTAGTCTGCACACGTTGATTATCTCGACCTTGTCTACTGTCCGTCTGTCTGGCTTGGCTGGTAAATCGGCGGCTTCCTCTTGTTCTAAAGCGGCTGCGACCCCGAGCGCTGTACAGAGCGTCCACTGCTTTGGGTGTTGCCTGCGTCCCGATCGCTTCAGCTTGCGCTTGACTTAGCTCGTACGTGTGAGCGATATCTAGGCATTTTTCCAACGTAAGTTCTGACCCTTCCATGATCATCTTCTCTCGAATTTTACTGGAACGAACCCCATAGACTATGTGGTCACGTACCATTTCGTTTCTGAACTCTGCCGGATAGTTGCAATCTCGTATCAAAGTTTTCAGTTCCGTTACAAATTGTTCGAATGGTTCAGACTCTGTTTGTGTTCTTGATCTGAACAGATATCTGTTATAAATAACATTGCTTCTGGGTTTACAATATTCATTGAATTTGTCATAATATGTTTTCAGTTTCTTTTTTTCATCATTCGTCAGCGTCCATGTGCTAAATATTTGCCGACCTTTCTCGCCTATCCATAACATAAGATAATTGCATTGCACTTCTTCTTCCTTGTTAGCCAAAGGTCCTTTGAACATAAATTCAGCGTGGTCTCTAAAACGTTTAAATGCACTGTATAGGTCCTTAGAGTCCCAATCCATTTTTGGTTTGTCATGTTTAACATCCATTTTGGCTTTTTTTTTAATAATTTCCCGTTTATAACAATATGAAGATCAAGAACTGATTAAACAAAATGTTTATTCTAGGTCCTTGTTGTAGACGTTAGTAAATCACTCTGACACCATGTTTTATTTATCTTTCTGTTTGATTGTAATAATTCTTGGCCACAGATTGTGGAAACGTATAACTCAATTATAAACACAAAACGTGTGGGTACTCTAAACTTTATTTATCAACTGCCTAGCAGCAGGGTGAGATAGCTGGAAGGTGAAAGTGGAGCATGCGTAGTAGAGAGAGGCACAGTAAAGGTAGAAACATGAAAGTAAAGCATATTACAACACTTTTTAACCTCGTTTATAGTACACATGCCGATAATACTCGTGAGGGCTTCAGGCAGTATAGTATACTCGGAGAAAGGGGTTTAATTAAATTTACTGGCCAAATCCATGCCATATATCCTGCTGTTGCCAAAACACAAAAATGCTTAGCTTGCGTGGATGCAATTCACGGTATCAACACAGGGAAATTCCGAATCCGTCAGTCTGCCTGCCTGTCTGTTACTGAAATGGATGGGTGCATGGATAGACGGAGGGACGGACGGATGGATGGATGGGACAGAGAAATATGGACGGACGGATAAAAAGATAGTTGATAGCTACAGAGTTGATGTTGCTTAGTTACGAAACCCTTAGTCTGAGTTAGTGATCCCAGGGTCCGGCAATATTTTTGGGGAAAAAAACTACACACGTCTGTCGTGCAGATAGCTTCGATAGTATCACATGATCATCCAAAATGGCGAACGATGAAAATGAAGAAAAAGATTATGCAGGACAGCCTGATACTCCTGCATTTAACATCAGCAATAGCAGCACATCACAGCTCGAAACACTTGTACAAGCCGCTTCTGAAGGTGTCTTTACATATTCATAAATATGTATCTATCCAATGAAAATTGGAAATTCTTGTCATACAAGTGACTGTCAAGTATTAGTTTTTCAAAAAGCTGGCGGTCCTTTAGCCCTGTCATTGTATGTATTCCCCAGGGGGGATACTCTAATTTTTTCTTCATACGTAGGCTGAGGCCAAGCATCTACTGTTCACCCCCAAAAATATAAGCAATACCAAGCACCCGAAAAAACATTTGAAATTTTAGCAACCCCAAAAAATATTCCCCATTCTGTACCTTGACCAAAAGAAATATACCGTAAACTGCATAGAATTGACTCCTCAAACTAGTACAATTTTGTGATGACCCCCAAAAAATATCCACAAAACCTTCATGCCCCCAAAAAATATTATTTTTTTCGAAAAACTCAAAAAATATTAAAATTCAAAATTTGGAACCCCAAAAAATGGTCAGAGCCTATGTATTTATGAAAACACCAGAGTACCCCTTCTCAAGCTTATCCATGTATATTTGCTCTAAGTTCTGATAATTAATGTCTGAGTTGTGATTTTATATATTTTTTTCATGGATTATCAGTAATATCACGTTTTGTATTCAGACTCGGACCAAATATACACAGACTGGAAACTGGAAACTTTAGCACTTAACCCCCCCCCCCCCCCCCCCCAACCACAAAAAAACAACAGCTGATTTTGTACATTTCATTTCTTTTAAGGTCACTGCCCATAGCAATAACCGTAACTCTAAATCATCAAGGGAGGTAATACTTGGTAGCGTTCGATTACGACAAAGTGTGATTTTACGCAACTATGATATGTTTTCTACAGACAGTAATGCCCGTTACACTGCACGTTGGTAATCTGAAAGTGATTGATATCACATTAAAAATGCAAACAAAATTTTAAGTATAATGAACAATAAAAGTTGGCATTCTTTACGGATACTAAACAATGGACGCTCAGCTCTGTGAGAAGAAAAAAATCAGACAGTGTAATGGAACACGCATTATACCAGGGAAATGTCAGTCGACTGTTCGCGGTTTTTTGACAGTCCACAACAACAATAATGATATAACTACTTGTATATAGATCTATACATGATTTTCTGGTTTTATTTTACCCGCATTACAATTTCACCAAGACAGACTATCCCGTCACGTTCTCTAGCGTCAACTTTGAACCTGACGTGCGCTAATGACGTCACTTGCTCTTATGACGTCATTATGCGTAAACGACAAGTATTGAACTTGACGTTGAGAGTCCCTAGCTTTAGTTTGCGTCCTAAACAATTTACATTATGTCAAATGCGTTCCAATAATTAGCTACAAGGGCTATCCTGGGCTAAGGTTGACTCAAGTATAGTCGTGAGTCTAAATTGTAGTAGGCCTACTCTAAATTTACTAAAGGTACGCGTCAGGGTCTGCAGTCTGCAAACAGCAAAGGCAAAGACCAGCTTGCGCATCCGCGCAGTCTGATCAGCGCCTTTGCTATTTACAAATTGAATAGTATCGCATTTAAACTTGCTCAAGCGAGACTTCACTATTCTATCTAGTCTCTGTGGCTGAGAAGGCTGGTTTTGGTATGATCTTATCGGAAACCCTGAAGACAGGTTTTTGTCGCATCGATGCTCATATATGCATTTATATTCATGTAAATGCGGGCCCAATCCACAAACCTGTTTCATGTGATATGCACATAGACAATGTCTAGCCCCTCTAGACTACTCGTGGCCAATTCCGCCCATGACCAGCGCCTACGGGATCCGTACCAAAAATGATACCCTCTCCCCATCCGCGCCAATGAATACCCCCTTCAGTAGCGGGAAGAGTGTGGGCATAAAAAGAACCTTTTTCATAAAAATGCGGGTCCAACCAAAGCATATGTAAGTTATAGGTACTCAGTGAGACGGTTCTTTTGAGCACCCAAAGCAAATATAAAGATAATGAGCAATACAATATTTACAATATTACGCTAAAATATTTGCTAATCTCCAAGTTTACTCTACATTTGACATGTTTCAACCGAAAGATGTCCGTCAAGGGATATATAGATCTAATAGAAATAAACCTCCTCTGGTCAAGTGTTAAGGTCTGGCCTTGCGTCGCGATCGAACATTAGTATGGCGCCCGAGACTGCAACAAAAATTTAAAAACATTTCAAATTTTTGGATGAGTACCATCCTCGTTTACCCAGGGTTGAAGCATTCCGTTTCACTCCTTTCATCAGTGTAACGGAATGGGTTACGCCTGGGTTACCGAGGATGGATGAGTACATGTAGTATATGCATCGATAAATTGAAGCGATGCATATTAAAACAGCACATTTTTCACCTAATTTAGACATGCAGAGTTACCCTGTGACCTTACAAAACGGTAAATGTCCCCAAAACATTACATCCCTATCCTAATGATGTATCTATGCAAATTTGGTCAAAATATATCGACTAGGTGTTCAGACAAAATGCAGATAGGCTTCTTTTTACCGTGGGTGGGGTATTTTGGTATCGTTTTTGGTATTGAAAAGTCTTCTCATATATGCATATAAATGTTCCAAGTATTTGGAATACATATAGTTTCATTTGACAGTTCACAGAGAGGTATTTCAATCAATAGTGTTTAGTTTGTAAGGTATTAACATGCTTAGAAATAAAGAAAACCCTTCTTAGTTCATTATTTTGTAGTTTAGGGGGTAGGGATACTTATTTGATAATATCTCACTAATTAGATGGTGAATTTTTTTTAAATTCTGTCATAATGCATCTTATATAATGATCACTTTCCTAAAAAAAATTGAGAAAAATTTATTTTTTTAAAGTATGTTTAAATATTGAATTATCTGTCAGTAATTGCTGAAAACGAATGCACAAATGTCGGTGAATGCTGGTTTGAAAGCGTGATATGAAGAAAAATACTTGTAAAGCTGCAAAAGAATGGTTTGAGAAAAAGTTCTTAATTATATATGGCTTCGCATGCTTGTTTGAAATAACGATTTTCAGATATAAAATTGAGCTACAGAATATTTTACTTGTCTTAATGAGTTCCCAAAAAGCTGCGTAAAAAAGCCAACATAGGCCATATAATGAAGAGCTGTAACTTTTGAACTGGACGGTAAATTTTCTTTAAAATGTGTTATTTTTCTTATAATATGATGTACTACAGAATATCAAAAAATGAAAAAATTCTATTTTTTGGAAAAAAAATCGCCCAGGTGTGGGCAGTGACCTTAAGTTGCATCAACTGACAATAATTTAATACAAGAAGTACTCAAAATAAAGTCAACCTTATAGACATATATTGAATTTAGAAATAATTTCTAAGTGCCAAGGTTACGTGTACTTTAAGGAGTTTTTAGCTCATTTCAAATATCTCTGTAATTAAAATCTGATGAAGCTTTCTAAGTGGCAGTGAATTGTAATTGTTATGTAATTAATTACATTTGATAAGTAATTGTATGTATTTAATTACATTTCTCAAAAGCCATGTAATTGTACTTTAATTTAGCAATTTCCAATGTAATTGTTTATAATTAATTACTTTTTAAAGTAGGTGACCCCAAGTCTGGAAAGTTCCATTGTTAAAAGGGCAAATACTCTTTCTATTTCAGAGTACCAGAATATAGATCACACCTTAGATGAAATAGATTCATGGATGACAAAACTAGAAGAGCAAAATGACAATCTTTTCTCAGAGTTAGAACAGCTGTTAGAATCTAATCGGCAAGCTCGAAAAGAACTTCAAGAGCAACAGAAACAAGATGTGACAGATAAGCAACAAAATCCTAAAGAACCAATGGAACAGGATGGAAGCTGAATAGTTTTTCTAGCACTTCAATGTTATAAAATACATGTATCAAGCCTGGAAATTAGTGGTAGTATTCAAATTAAAATTGCTAAGTGATGGTACATAATATTTAACCGGGTTTATAGTAGGAAAGTGCTCTAGCATATTCACTGTATTAAGCACGTAGCCGAGTGGGCATAGAAATTTATCTTAACAAGATCTGTCTTGTATAGGTCTGTCTTAAAATGAATTCCAGATAGCATGCAGTTCGTACAGATTGTGTACTTGTGTGCATAAATCATGTTTGAAAGATCAATCCTATTGAGCATATAAATCTTGTGCGCATAAATCCTATTGAGCATATTAATATACTACATAGAGGACTATGAAAACGCATCACCATATTTTTGTACTTTTCTCACAAACAGTATATGTTATTGAAAAGTTACTCGCCGGTTTAAGTGTGCAACCCAGAATTGGTATGAACAAGTAGTTAATTTGACTGCATCATAACGCGACATTGCTGATGACATCACATCGGTGCATCCAGCACCTTTTTACAAAGTCAGTTGATTATTTACCAGTTATGCAGTTTATAGTTTTTTTTTCTAACCAATATTTTGAAAATAAATGTCAAATTTGAACTTTATTTGACAGCTCCTTTTCAGAAACATCTTCATAAGTTACCTTTATGCACCCTTTCATTGCTGCACTGACAATCATTTGGGGGTAAATCATGTGGGGGTAAATTTATGTAAATCATGGCAGAAGATATGATGTCAGGTGATCGAAAATGTCTTCAAGGTTTACGTTAACATCACTTGCACGACACAAAAGAAAAGTGATACAAGTGTAATTTATGCGCAATCTGTCATTTGTATATGCCCTTAGCCTCTTCCAACAAAACCAAATGAAAATAAAAGAAACTTTGAAAGACTCAGAATGTTGAACTTAATTACTAGACACAGTAATGGGTGGGGTATGTCAGCATCTTTAAAGGGATGTTAATTTATAATATACTATACTGTCAATACATTTTGAATCATTCAGAGATGAATGTGCAATTGTTAAAGAAGTCCAGCCTAGGGTACATGTCTGTTGAGTCAGAAATCAAATTAAAGTGAGTTAATTTGAAGCTGAATTGGTGTCCTTTAAAATCAACCACCCATGTCTTAAAACTGATACTCTTTCAATATCTTAAATTAATATCACAACCATAAATTTTCTAGGGCACACTAAAAGCTGGTCAGGCTATCATATATGTACTAGTAACAATGATCTCGTTGACATTCTCAGTGTATGAGCAATACAGCATTTTATCTGGGTGATGGGTTTTCAAAGTCCTCTAGTATATATAAAAGTGTGTAACAGATATATAAGTTTCTTATTTCTCAACAAAAGGGTTAAAAAGAAAGACTTTACTCATAAGTGATAAATGCCAAAAATCACATGTTCTGGTCAATAGTCCTCCCAACATCACCGCAGGCAGAATCAGTGTGTTGTGTCCTTGAGCAAGACACTTTATCCGCTGCTTAGTACTGGTTCAACCCCTGAAGACACATTCTGACGTCACATGACTGAAAAATTGTTGACTGCGACATAAAGAATCAAATAAAACAAAAAAAGTTTTCCTCGGAAAATTATCCTGGAACAACATGTGTATTTCAGAAAGTTGGGATGTATTTTCCTATGTAATTCTTTACATTTGATCACTGATCAAACGGGGGAAAATTGTGTTCAATTTTAGACAGGAGATGAAGTTTGTCTACAATCAATTATGTATGGTAAATGTTTTAAAATTTTTAACAACTAGTTGTCTGCCAAAAAAGCCTAGATAAACAGTGCAGACCCAGATCAGACTGCTTCTGTAGAAGAACTCTGATCAGGGTCTTCTCTGTTTGCTCTTGTGAATTCCATCCCTGATAAGCAACATTTGTTTTGAAAACAGAACGAGAAAGTATTCAAAAATTTTAGAACTTTTAATGTATTATACTTGACAGTGATTGAGAAATCTAGTCCAGACTGAAGTGGTAAATGTACTTGTTAAGTATTTATTGTTTTATATTTTTGAATTCAGCAGTGAGCCAAATCTGACAGTGACCTTTATCCTGACATTACCACTGTAACACTATTATTGTCACTGTATTCAATATAAATATAATTCACTTAAATTCAATATAAAATATAACAGGGGAAAAAAGTTCTAAAAAATACCATACAAGCTATGATTACTGCATATTACCTTATAAACACCCCCCTTCCTGTAGGTTTTCCTAGAATACAAACATCAAGAAAAATTCTGGCTCAAAAAAATATGAGAGTAAATGTCTCATTCACTCAAATTCAATGAGAAAATTCTCACTTTCAGTGAGAATGTAAAGCATAAATGCTAAAAAGGTTATATTAAATTGTGAAATTTTTCTCCCATTTACCCTATTTCAAATTTTCAATGAGATTTTTGTCAGAGCAAATCTCTCCATTTCTCACCCCAAAATTATGACTTCAACATGATAACAGTCTCCAGAAATTAGGCATGTATTAGCATACTGACTGTTCTGAGATTTAAATTTCTGCATTTCAAATGTTTTACCGATGGAAACAAAGTACATTGTTGTTTAATAATATGCCACAGAGACATGTTTGTGACTATAAAAAACATTCCAGGTCTTTCCTCAGACTGGCATTTTGTTTTAATGTGTATTTTTCTTATTGTTTGGATGTTATTAGTTATTACGCATGTGTGTAATGGAGGCTGAATCATTATGTACATGTAGCATATACACAGAATTGTACCCCAGGAATTGCTAGTCATTAATTGTTGTTCACATATCTCAGTTCAGAGCAAATATCTGTTTTAAAATGTCTCACATTTCATGAAAAAAATCTCAGCTTGCAGCTTCACTTAGAATAATTTATCAGGCCTCTAGATAAGAGGGTTTCGTGCGTACTCAAAAGAATTGTCCAAATGATTTAGAAAATTCTTTTGAGTACCCACAAAACACTCTTATCTAAATCAATTAGACGGGGGACTTTTGAACACTCAAAACATGTTAAACCAATGGGTAAAAAATGTTAACATTCACCTTGGCATAGCTTAGCAGATTAGATTGGTTTGTCAGTAACAGGATTATTTTAGGTGTCTGTAAATATTCAGATAATCTGCTACAGCCATCATCTACCTGTATGCAATGGTATTACCATTATTTAGTGGATTGTAGGCTGAAATTATTACATTTACACCAAATGATTTTTTCCCTTCGAAATTCCAAAACTTGCACGCCCTGGCATAACGGTCAAATTCGAATCGTGCCAGTATCACGAGATAGAAATAAAATGACATTTGATTACATTATTTCAGGGGTGTGGAAATTCATGTAGCAAAAATTCATACTTGCACAGGGACAAGTAAATTGCCATAAGGTACTTGTCCATGGAAAGTTTTACTTGTCCCATATTAAAGAACAGAAGACATAAACTATTAATAAAAACAGTGTAGATCCAAATCAGCTGGCTTCTTCAGAAGCCAGCTGATCAGGATCCACACTGTTTTCTATACAACATGTGAGTTCATAATAATTACCAAATATGAAATACAGAATTGGCAATTTATTTTATCTTGTCCAAGGACAAGTTATTAAAAATTTCTAACTTGTCCTGAATGAAATGGGACCAGGTCAGACAAGTCTGGCATGGTGTTTCCACACCCCTGATTATGTAATGCTTTTCTCATACATATAGCTTTGTTAGCTGAACACCAGGAACCACTTCAATCTTTACAGTATGCCACAATTGTCTATTTCACTATACAATACAATCTCGTAAATTCGAAGTCCTCTGGACCAGGTTTTATTTCGAAGTATAGAAAGTTTGTCAAATCGAGAATATATAACCCCATCCCCGAAAAATGATTTATTATCAGTGTTTTCCTATCAAACATATTTTGTGCGCGTAAAAATACATCTCAGGGAGACGTTTCTTTTACACACACAAAATATAACTTTTTATAGAAAGTATTTAAAATGTTCATGAATAGGCCCTTTTATCTGTATCCATTGTGTCCGAAATTTATTTTGAATTAGCGAGTATTTCGAATGATCAAAGTTCAAATTTTCCAGGTTTTACTTGTCTCTGTAGGCCTCATAAGGGGTATGGGCCTTTCAATATATGTAGGGTAAAGACATGAGTGGTCTCTGTAAACAATCTTAAAACTATCTTCTGTAACTGAACAATTGACCCTTTGATATTTACAATAAACCATCCAAAGCTAAGTGTATCAAATCAGATGGAAAAATTCATTAGTATAAAAAGGGTTAAATTCCAGTGCTTGCACTGTTAATCAATGTCTACCTAAGCAGATTGACCTTGCACGTACAGCATATCCTTGCTAAAGAAATAGATTGGAAGCTTAAATGGCCTCTTTGTGACTATTCCTCTGAAAAGCAGGAATATATAGGCCAGTGCACAAGTCAAGATTTGGGTACTTATTGCATTAGTGAGCAGGGAAGGCACAAACTCACTAGAGCCTTCCCTATATCAGTCTTTTGTGCCTGCTGTTTACCAGGTAAAATGCTGAGATCCTGATTAACGTAGATAAAAGGGGGCCTTTTGCTGAGGGTTATTTATACCTTGTCAAGAGACTACCTGACTTTGTTGCCTGTTAAGAATAAAGGCACAGAGCAGCCTGAACATCTGCAGACTGATCAATGCCTATAGTGGTCACTTTCTTGTAAAGTGTTTTGGGTAAATGTTCTACTTGAGAAATTTCTATGTTCTACCTAGTTTTTGTAGCTGAGCCGATTGGATTAACTCATTGCCTAGTAGTGTGGTCTGCTCATAACCTTTGCAAACAGATTGGACCCAGATCAAGCCCGACAAAATGTCAGGCCTGATCTGGGTCCAATCTGTTTGACATTCAGATGCTATTCCTGAAAGAATTTTTCCAAAAAGTTGATTTTGAAAAAAATCAGCAGACAACAAAAAAAGCATGAAAAATTTCGCGGTGGCAATGGATTAGGTCTTACCTGGTTCCAAACCAGGAAGAAAGGTTAGCCTGTGACCAGGCCAATATATGAAGGTACCTTTTACCAATATAGTGTTTATTTAGGGGATAACCATATTCAAAATTTTCATTTTTGGGAGGTATAGCGTAGGACATAGTGGAAAGTTATTTTTAACGTGACGTGAGCGGAGCTGTAAAACATGATTTCCGAACGTATATCCGACAATATACCCTCCCAAATTAAAATTTTGAATATGGTTATCCCCATTTCAATGCATTTCTGCAAGTTTGTCTCGAATTGGAGTGTTGCATGCCACATAAAACTGCACGTCAGCCAATGATATTTGACATATATAATGATGTCAAACTATTTCCGACAGTATATCGCAAAATATACTGTCGCAAATTTTTGACGTTATCAAATCAGATGTTGCGTTATAAAATCAAGTGCATTAGAATTAGTTGTTACAGTAGTTTTTGATTTTTATTAAGTTTAATTTTTATACAATGTATATATACATAACATTGAGACGTTACATGATGAATAAAAAAATGTGTAAAATAAAAAAAAATATGAAAATTTCTGTTCTGATTTACTGTTCTATATATTGAAAAATTGATATTAGGAGTTGTTTGTACCTGTGATTGACGTTTGTGAGTACAATGCAGTCTCTTTATAACACACATCATAACACAAATTTGGATATAACACCTCCCAAATGTTTTTTATCATGGAATTTTACATGTTTCTTTTTTTATACCCCCGGTACGAAATATATAGGGGGTATATAGTTTTTGACTTTTCTGTAATTATGTTTGTCTGTAAACTTTTTTCTGTCAAAGATTTCTCAGCATTTACTTGACTAAGGATTCTGAAATTTGGTACAAAGCTTGATACTGATGAATTGTATTGTGTAGCAAAAAAAACAGCCACATATAGCATATCAGTGCCTTTATTTGTTCATCTTTCTTTCTCTCCAATGAAAATTTATTTCACAGATTTCTCGGCTCGTATTGGAGCCAGTGTTTTCAAATTTTGTGTACTCCTTCAGGTAGGCTAAGTGTATTGTGTAAATGAAAATAAAGATGCTAAAGCTCAGTTTGCCTTCTTTTTCAAGTTTTTGTTCTGTCACTCGTTTATAACACATATGGGACATTTTTCGTCAGTTTTCTCAGCAACTACTTGATATAGGATTATGAAATTTTGAGTACACCCTCAGGTAGGCAAAATGTATTGTGTAAATGAAAAATTTAGATGCTGATCCTCATTTTGCCTTCTTGTTTCAAATTTTCAATTTTTCCTTCTGTAACTCCTATATAACACATATGGACATTTTTCATCTAAGATTTCTCAGAAACTACTTGCTTAAGGATTATGAAATCTTTAACAATTTTGTCTTTCTCTGAAAGTGTTACAACCTCTGATGGCTACCACTGGGGGTATGTGAGCTTTGCTCACTTCTTGCTATATTTAAACTAGAAGACCTGAAGGTCCTGGCGCTCACCTGATTTCCTTAATAATGTTAAAATAGGTCACGGTCAACTAAGGCTTATTATTCAAACATATTTTGTTTTACCCTATATGGGCATGGTGACCCTTTTGGTCAAGTAGCATATTTATATCTACTGAATACTCCATATGAAATTTGAGTTCAAACAGCCCAGTGATTTCGGGGAAAAATGATGTTTAGATATGTATGTGGCAGTCCAAAATGAGTGGCCTTGGATGAAAGGTCAGCTTGACCTTTGGTGCTTATATAAAACCGGTGTCTCATTCGGTTTAACATTTCTCTCAAGTATTATGATTTCGGCTTAAACAGTTATAGAAAAATGAATTATGCATTACGAATCAAACTGGGCCTTGCCATAAAATTGGTCAAGGTCAACCCAGATTCATCATGCAAACCTGGTAGGGCCCGAATCCCCAATGCTAAATACCCAGTCCCAAGGCCATTGGCCTATTGTTCCATAGATATTTAAAGGGGTTTGACCTTATATGGGCATGGCGGCCATTTTGGTCATGTGACCATTAACATTTGTTATTAATTTACTCCCCTCAACTTAAGGAGTCACCATATAAAATTTGAGTTCATTTGGGCCAGTGGTTTCTGAGAAAACTACGTTTCAAGAACATCTAGCGATAAGGCGTATATTTTCCCTAGTTGATATGATTAATAACATCAAATTTTCAAATTGCCCTAATGTTTTTGAAATCGGTGTAGTTTGGCAGTAAAATATGCATAGAAGGCAACAAAATACGCTTCAAAGCGATTCACCATTTACAATACCGTGAAAACGTGCACTTTCTAATCCCACCCCTCATTTTACGTCTTTATACTGGGTGCCGTTTAGGCCAAACTTTGAGTAAATGCATTGCTAGTTTTAAAAAAGTAAAAGTGCTAAAATGTTAAGGGTAGGAGTGCTCTTCATTTCCCAAACCTTACCGTATTCCTTCTGCGCATGCGTACGAAATACACCTAAAATTGTGGCGTTTGTCATTGGAAATATGTAACTGGTGTCTTTCAGTTTGTTTTTAGATGCTTTGCCCCCCCTAGACCCAAGATGCCCTTTCTGTATCTGTATCTGTATTGTTACGGTGTAGGGCTTGTTCAGCATAACACACCGGGGAGAGAGCGACTTAGTAACACTGAGGGAGAGCCTGTTTGAAGCTCTCGACTGTCTCTGCGCACACTGTTGCTGTATTCAGATGGTTCCACTCCACTACTGTTCTGACGAAGAATGACTGTTTTAATTGCTCATTTTTACAGTGTTCAACAATATAACCTCTGTCGTTATTTGATATGTGCCTGTCTAAAATGTTTTTAGTTTCACAATTTTCAAAGTTTTCACTTTTACTTGGCGCTTTTTTCCTGATGGGTTTAAAAACTAATTTGGAGGTATAGCCGGCACTAACCCCTCGACCACCTTGTACATGAAGATGAGTCTGTTTGTAGAACGACGATTTTCCAACGACGATAGCTCTAATGACTGGAGCATGCTAGTAACACAGCCCTCCTCACGCGTTCTGTAGTCCCCGGTTATAAAGCGGGCTGCCTGTCTTTGAACTCTTTCTAGTCTCTCAACGTCTTGTTTAAGATAAGGGTCCCACACGATTTGTCCATAGTCTAAAATAGAGCGAACCAAAGATATATAAGCTGTTTTTCTACATTCAGTTGGAAAATTTTTAAGGTTTCGTCGTAAGAAGTTTAGAGTTGTTGCCGCTTTTTTAGTAATCTTTGTGATATGAGATGACCACTTCAGGTTTTCCGTGAGAGTAAGTCCGAGATATGGGTTTTCTTCCACTTGTTATAATATATGGTCACAGAGGGTATAATAGTGAGTTGATTTGCAGTTTATGCTCATAATATAACACTTCTTGGCGTTAAAACGCATACCCCATTTGTTGGCCCATTTTTCCAGCTCCGATAGATCATTTTGTAATGTAATGTGGTCCTGTTGAGAATTGATTGTCCTGTATAGAAGGCAGTCATCTGCAAACAATAGACTTTAGAGGATACAGATAATGGCAAGTCATTTATGTGACACAAGAAAAGGAGGGGCCCCAAGACTGTACCCTGGGGTACCCCAGATTCAACTGGAACTTTACTGGATGTTTCTCCTTCAACAACTACTTGCATATATCTTTGAGTTAGGAAAGTTCTTAACCATTTATGAATTGGTCCTGTAATTCCATAGCTGTCTAATTTACATAAAAGTTCCTCATGCGGCACAGTGTCGAAAGCTTTAGAGAAATCAAGTATCACTACATCCGTTTGGTGGCCTTTATCATTGAAATGTAATAGGTCATTCAGAGTTACTATAATAGCTGTGTTTCACATGAAAAACCAGATCGAAAACCGTGATTCAAGTTTGTCAAGATATTGTTACTTTCTAGGTGATTTAATAAATGTTTGCATATTATATGTTCTAAGAGTTTACAACACACAGAAGTTAGTGACACTGGGCGATAATTTTCTGCCAGGTGAACGTCTCCTTTTTTGAAAACTGGGGATATGTTGCCGTTGACCCAGTCAGGCGGTAGTTCCCCACTGTTGACTGAACTCTTGAAGATAGCACTCAACCCAGGAGCAAGCTGTTTCGCACAAGTTTTTAGTATCATGTTTAGTTTAAACATATTTTATTTCAACTTGGTAAGATACACATACAAATATATACAAGCTACATAATGTAAAAGGATTAGAACGAAAGCTGGAAGCTTATGTTATTCTTCTCCTAGCAATAATCAGATGTAAATATAATGGCGTTGTTTTTAAGCTGTTGAAATATAATACTTTAACACAATCTTACTTGTTACGTCAACATACCTTTGCGCCAAGTATGTGTATGTTACGTCTTCATAAATGGCACTGTTATTGTGCTGTTGCTCTCTTTTAATTAACACATACATTATGTGCACTATTGAGCACTTCGTTATGGCGATCTGAAATTTTAGCAGGTCTAATCATTCTATTTGGTGCAAAGGTCTGTTAACGTAATGTGAAAATGTAGAACAGAAAAAATACTTTATAACAAAAATCACGGAAAAGAGAGGGAAAATGCAAGCTAGTAGTTTGTTAATGTTGATTTCAACGTTAGAAATTGTATAATGTCAGAAATGCACTAACTGTTTCTATGAAAATTGAATACTTAAAAAAAAGAAAAAAAAAAGATGATGAATGAGTAGACTTGGGGCACGAATCTGAAACCTTGTACCATCTTTCCTACTTTTCGTTTTTATACTTCTATGTGATAGGTGTTGTTTTAAAATCGATTGGTGTTAACAATATATGTTTGCACAGCTTCAAAAATTTCGATGTTTATGTTCATAGGGAGCGAGTTGTTACCAAATAGGAGAGTCTGTAGTGTTACGGAAGTATGCTGAGAAACAGCATGTACGAGCTCAACTCTTTGTGCTTGATAATTATGACATTTCATGAGAAAGTGGTCGGCATTTTCAACATGGCCACAGAGACAGAGAGGCGATTCATTGATTCCTTTTTGATAGAGATCATTGTTTAGAGAGCTACATTTGGTACGAATTCTGACATGAAGTACCTGGGCTTTTCTGTTACCAGTGTAAAAATATTTTGGGACAACATTAATATCTGAGTTCAATTTGCGTTTAAAACTGTTAATCGAATCACAATTTCGCACATCAAGGGGTAAAGTGTTCCACTCTCTGATGGTCGAAGGCAGAAAAGAGTTAAAATACTGTGTTGTTCGTGAGTGTATTGTACGAATGTTGTGTGCATTGCGAAGGTTGTAAGAAGATTGTGTATCTACAGTAGGAGGTATTAAGGAACAAAGATATAAAGGTGACAGATTGTTGAACATTTTATAAAGAAGCAAAAGCTTGTGTTTTCTACGTCTTTCTTCCAAACTTTCCCATCCGACTTCTTCATAAAGAGCGTGTAAAGAGACAAGTTTCGTTGCTCCTGAGACTATCCTCGCTGCCTCTGACTGTATCTTATCTAATTCAAGTTTCTCATAATATGTACAATTGTCCCAAATAACATCTGCATATTCTAATAAAGGTCTAATAAAACTAAAATATATCGTCTCAAGAGATTTTCTGTTAAGTCTAAATTTGAGTCTCCTCATTACGTTAATTCTAACCCAAGCTTTTTCCTTAACGTAATCAATATGTTTATGCCAAGAACAGTCATTTGAAAGGAAAATGCCTAAATGCTTATGAGACGAGACTTCTTCGATGATTTGATTATCCATAAAGAGAGGTGGATGAACAGGTTGATTGATTTTACGTGATATAAGAAGAGATTCTGTTTTTGTAGGATTAAAAGTTACAAGCCAACGTTTAGCCCACTCCATTATTTTTTCTAGATCCATGTTTAAAAGTTCTGCTGCCATATCTGGATTTTCAACAATAATAAATAAGCTAGTGTCATCAGCAAAAAGTCGAATATTTGAGCCAATGTCTGTTACAATATCATTAATAAAAAGCAGAAACAGAAGTGGTCCCAAAATAGATCCTTGTGGAACTCCAGCACGGATGAAGTTCCATGCAGACTCCACACCAGGAAGAACAACTCTTTGTCTTCTGTCAGACAAGTAAGAGCGAAACCAAGTTAGAAGGTGCCCAGTTATACCTGCAGCTTCAAGCTTTTTTAGGAGACCCTCATGCCAGACACGGTCAAAAGCTTTACTAATATCACAAAAGACTACCCTTACCTCCTTTCCAAAATCAAGAGCATGTGAAAAAGAATCATACAGATAGGTAAGTTGATTAACAGTTGAGTCTCCTGGTATGAATCCAGATTGAAGAGGAGTGAGAATATTGTTATATTGAAAATGATTGAAAATGTGTTTAAAAACAGTTCTTTCAAAAACCTTCTCAGATGTGCATAAAAGAGAAACAGGTCGATAGTTCGATATAGAAGAGCGATTCCCTGACTTAGGGATAGGACAAACATTTGATATCTTCCAGCAATCTGGAAACACACCTGTCTGTAGAGACTGGTTGAATAGAGAACAGAATGGCAGTGAGAGTTCAACAGACAATTCACGAAGAATCTTGTTACTGATGCCATCAGGTCCGACCGCTTTTCCAACAGGAAGAGATTTTAAGACTATTTCGATTTCTGCAGGTGTGAGAATTATGGAACTAAGTTCATTTTCTATGTCATAATTAGCTACATCTGGTACGTTCACATTATCATCATTAATAAGAGTTTGTTCTCGGAAATAATTATTTAAAAGATTTGCTTTGTCCAGATTGTCAGTGTAAGTTTGTCCATTGTTTTCAAGTGGAGGGATTGAAGATGAGTTAGTTGGTGATATGACAGATTTAAGTGTTGACCACCAGTCTCTTGAGGTCAATGTGTTAGAATTCAGTTTGTTTTCAATTGTTTCGTTTAGAGTTTTCTTAGATTCTCGAATCATAGTTATCACTCTATTGCGGATTGCTCTGAATTTTCGCCAGTGAGATGGAATGTTTGTGCGTTTTGCTTGTTTATAGGCTCTTTTACGTTTTCTGATGTAGCGTTTTATATTGGTATTCATCCAAAGAGGTTCATCTGGTTTTATTCTGGTTAATCTGTTTGGTATGCAAGCTTTAGATATGCTGATGATATGATCTGTGATATTTTTAGTATGTATGTTTATGTCAGGGTCAGACAAGATGTTCCAGTTTGTATCTGCAGCTTTTTCACGAAGAAGATTGTAGTCACCTCGGTCGTATGACCAGGTATGACGGGTATATGATTTAAATTTTGGTTTGGTGAAGTTAAGAATGCCGAAGACTGGACAATGAAACCTTATTTCTTGGTTTAAGAAAGGATCTCCAACTCCGCTGTAGACCATATTAGTTTCGTTATTTGTTAGTATTATGTCAATTAGAGACGAAGAATGTTCAGTGAAGTGGGTGGGGTTGTCGATAGTTTGTGTGAGGGAAAACTGCTCGCAAATGCTTTTGATTTTATTTGATGTGTGTGCGTTGAGCATGTTATAGTTAAAATCGCCAGTAATAATTATATCATTAATACCCGTATCAACTGCCAGATGTATTGAGTCTTCAATGGATGAGAAGTAAAGAGCATCAGCACTCGGTGGTCTATAGAATACCCCAAAGAGGACATGCTTCTGTCGCAGGGTCAATTCGACCCAAATACACTCTACTCCATTTGGTTCAAGATCTCTACGCCTCACATAATGTATGCTATCCTTTATATAGACAATTACACCGCCATGATTGTCTGCAACTCTATCTTTACGCTCTGGATGATGATAGGAGATTAATGAGATATCGTCACTCGTTATATTGGGATTAAGCCAAGTTTCCGTGAAAGCTAAAACATCAAAGTCAAAAAATTCTGCCAAGATCATATCTAGTTTTGGAACAATACTCTGTACATTGTGATGAACAAAAGATAAATGACGAGAAAGATTTATAGAATCTAAAATAGACGATACTGAAGAACGAGACATATTGTCAGACGTATCAGATGAGACTGAAGAGGGTCCAGGATTGGGATGAACATCTAAATCTAGTATCATGTTTGAAATGTTATCAGGTCCAATAGCTTTTGAGGTGTTGATCTTATGTAGGAGTTTCTCTACACCAGCAGTTTTAATATTTAGGTCTGTTAATTTATGTTTGAAGTTCCTTGGAAGTATTGGTAAAACAGAGTTTCCCATTTTGGTAAAAACTGATCGAAATTGTTCAACTAAGATTTGTGCTTTGTCTTTGCTATCACTAAATAGGTTTCCTTTCCTTTTTAATGGTGCAGTGCCTATATTATCCTGTCTCTTAGACTTTATGTATCTCCAAAATGGTTTACTATTGTTGTTTTCAAGACCTTCCTGGATTGTCTTATTCACATAATCCATTTCAGCATTTTTAAATTCTCTTTTACATAGTTTCTGGTAATTTTTGAATTCCGTCCATGGCTTGGATTTTTAGCGTGTCTGTAAAGGTGGCCTTTTCTTTTTGTCATTTTCTTTAATTGTTTATTAAACCAGGGAACAGAGTTTCTTTTCTTAAAAATTTTTGAAGGTATATAGCTGTGTATGGCTGACTGGATTCCTGATTTAAATTTCTCCCATATACTTTCCATTTCCATTTTATCACTAACCATTTGAATAATATCATTTGAAAGTACTTCACAAGCTTTATAAATTTCTTCCCAATTTGCCTTTGAGAAAAGATAAATTTTTCTTGGTCTTTGCTTATTATATGTAGGCTTCACATCGGAGTCCGTTACCACCATAGCGTGATCACTAATTCCAGGAATGCTTTGTGAGTGTTTTACCAGGGAGGGGTTATCAGTAAAGACTAAATCCAAAATATTTTCTTGGCGTGTTGGTTGGTCATGTACTTGAGTAAGTCCGTGCTCGATAGAAATGTCAATGAGAGTCTGTTGTATTTCGCGGTCAGGGGCATTTGGACGAACCGTGAGTGTATCCCAATCAATATCCGGGCAGTTAAAATCTCCAGCTAGGAAAATGTGTTTGCTTTTACTGTGTTCCGATAACTTTTTAAGTGAAAAGTCTAAATTTTTCAGGCCTTTCAGGTTTCGGTGTGGCATATAAAATGATGACAGATATAAGTCTTTATTATTTTTTGTTTTTACCTTTGTCCATATGATTTCACATTCGGTAACTAATTGGGTTTGTTCATCCGCTATTAAATGTTTCTTAACACCTGTGAAAACACCTCCACCTCTTGACATTCTGTCATTCCTATGTATAATGTAGTCTTCGGGGAATATTTCACATGTTTTGATTGCATTTTTTGAAGGTTCTTTCCCGGGTTGTATTCCTCTCAGCCAGGATTCAGTCCCACATATTAAATCGGGTTTCACATAGTCCAATGCTGCAATAAATTCTGACTTGTGTTCACGAATACTACAACAGTTAACTGTCAATAGCCGTAGGTTTGCTTTATTTGGAAGAAAACTAATGTTACTAGTCTCTGTTGTCTGATCACAATCATTAATGGAACCTGTATTCATACTACTGGTATCTCGGTCCGTTGATGTAGTTGATTTCACACGAGCATTTCTTTTTGAATGAGGACTGCTAGTATGCAGCGGGCTAAAAGGAGTTGTTGAGTTCAGTGTATCTATTGAGTACTCAGTACCTGACAATGGGGTGAAAAAGTTTGTCATATATAGCTCATAACTGTTGAAAGTGAAACTATCCACATTTACACTATCGCATTTACAGCAGTGCCAAACTACGCTGGATCGCTCTAAATACTCCGTCTCTTTTGTGCTTATATCACCACACGACTTATGATGCCATACACCACATTCATCACAGCAGACACCTTGATCTGACCAAGTTACTGGGCATTCACAGTAACCACATGGAAAAACTGAGGCGTTCCTGGGTCCCGGATTGCATTCAATATCTCCAGAAAGAATTAGAAGCAGTATAAGGGTATTCTGTTTATATATATGTGTTCCAACAGGGAACAATATTGACTGATTTGTGAGTTTTTGTTTCCTACTTGCAAAGTTATTTAACAGGTTCACATTTTGAGATTTAATACAAGGTGATATTCTTGAGGCTGTATTTTCCGTTAGTGGTCCTTGATCTGAATATATGATGTTGAGAAGAATCACAAACAGGAGTAAGAGCATAACCAGAATGTTAAAGTCAGTGGCTTTCCTATTTCTAACGGGGGCCGCCATCTTGGATTTCACTTCAATTGTTGGTCGAGGTCGAGGGGTATTTGGCCGACTAAATAGAGTTTAGCAGCACATTTTCACTAATTTGAACTGAGCAATAATTAATTTAAATAAGATTCAATTAAATTTCAGGCAGGTTGAAGCTTCAAACAATCTAAAACACTAATTTTTTTGGTTTAATTTTGTCTTCTTCGAAAAACACGTCTACTTTCCTTCGCGCATGCGCTCTCTCTATCTCCTTTACATATGCTGTAAATGTTTATAGCGACATGTCGTTGTCCAAAGGGCATCTTGGGTCTAGGGGGGCAAAGCATCTAAAAATAAACTGAAAGACACCAGTTTCATATTTCCAATGACAAACGCCATAATTTCGGATGTATTTCGTACGCATGCGCAGAAGGAATACGGTAAGGTTTGGGAAATGAAGAACACTCCTATCCTTAACATTTTAGCACTTTTACTTTTTTAAAACTAGCAATGCATTTACTCAAAATTTGGCCTAAACGGCACCCAGTATAAAGACTTAAAAAGAGGGGTAGGAGTAGAAAGTGCACGTTTTCACGGCATTGTAAATGGTGAATCGCTTTGAAACGTATTTTGCTGCCTACTATGCATATTTTACTGCTAAACTACACCAAATTCAAAAACATTAGGGCAATTTGAAAATTTGGTGTTTGTAATCATGTCAACTAGGGAAAATATACGCCTTATCGCTAGATGTTCTTATTGATGGGACTCCAATATGAGCGACCTTGGCTAAAAGATCAACCTTTACCTTTGGAACTTATTTATAGCCATTGTCTCAATAGGTTTAATGTATCAATAGAGAATAATGAATTTGACTTCTACAGTTTTCAAAAAAATCAATTTTTCAAAAAATTACCAATTTAAATGCGTTAGGAAGCAAATCTGACCTTGATGTTAGGTCAAGGTCAACCTAGGAACATCATTTGAACAAACTTGGTAGGCCCCACATACCGAATGTTACATACCAAATCCTAAGGTCATCAACTATATGGTTCTGGAGAGGAGATTTTTAAAGGGTTTTTACCATATATGGGCATGTAAGCCATCTTGGGCATGTGACCAGAACAATTTGTTTGTATTTTGGCTACATTATCAAAAGGAGTCTTCATATGAAATTTGAGTTTGAGTGGCCTAATGGTTTCTGAGAAAACTGTGTTTTAATATATTGATGGGAATCCAATATGAGTGTCCTCAAGTGAAAGGTCAAAGGTCAACCTTGACCTTTGGGACTTATTTATAGCCATTGTCCCATTAGGTTAAACATATCTAGTGATTATAATGACTTTGGCTTCAACAGTTTTTAAAAAATCAACTTTTCAAAGAATTTCCCGTTTAAATGCATTAGGAAGCAAATTTGACCTTGACGTTAAGTAGGCCAAGGTCAACCTAGGATCATCATTTGAACAAACTTGGTAGGCCCCACATCCCCAATAATACATACCAAGTTCCAAGGTCATCAGCTCTCTGGTTCTGGAGAAGAAGATTTTTAAAGGGTTTTTACCATATATGGGCGTGGCAGCCATCTATGTGACCAGTACCATTTGAACAAAACCCACTGGGTGGGAGCGAAAAGTACACGTGACCCATTCTGTTGATCTGTATAGTGGACAAATCCTTGTGTGAGGCATGTCCGGAAAGTTTCAGAGTGTTTATTTTTGTGATTTAATATTATTTACCTTGAGAAGTTCAGCTTCATACCAGTAGTACAAGAAGCATAAAAAAGGTCTTTTCGATGTACTACTCCGTTTTTTTCTGTTTATTGTCGTGATTTCGGTTATTTACACGTTTATTCTTAGAAAATCATCATTCTACTTTCGATTTTAAAAGCAACATTGGTACTTTTTCATAAATATTTTGCCAAAAACGTTATTTAAAATGATTGGTGTTGCATTACGAGAATTTCATGATGTATTTTGTTTCAGATTATATTAATATTTCTAAATGCCGTGCTATGTAAGTGCAATTAATTGCAATGGAAATCATAGAGGGGTCAAACATTGTTCTGCATCGCGTGTTGCAAAACTGACTATCAGCACTGGACGTCGTGTTGCAGGCATGCTGTATAGTATGTTATGATAATATTATAAGGGGTTTCGATGTTTTTTGTAGAATAACATTTAAATATGATTGAAATTCTTTTTCTAAAGTGAGAAAATTTGGCAGATGCACACATTGTTTGTTGAGTACTAATAGTACAAAGTGACACTCTTCCAGTTGTTGGGGTTCCTAAGCAGTGACTATCCTGGGGATGGGGGGGGGGGGGGAGGTACTCCGATATTTTCATATATATTTAAGTTCGGAGCATTATTTTTGGTTCAAAATTTCAGAAATAATACTTTTGGGAGTATGAAGATTTGTGGATATTTTTTTTGGGGTGGGGTCATTGTCATTACGAAATCGGACTATTTTCTCTTTTTTTCATTTTTTTTTTTTTTTTTTTTTTTTTTTTGGGGGGGGGGTCATTTCTATACATTTTAGGGTTTTTTAAGGTCAAGATATAGAATGGGAATATTTTTTTGGGCCGCAAAATTTCAAATATTTTTGGGTATGCCTGATATTCCTGATTTTTTTTTTTTTTTTTTTGGGGGGGGGGGGGGTGGGGGGTAAACTGTAGATGCTGGGTCCAAGCCTACGTATGAAGAAAAATTGAGAGTACCCCCTGGGGTGTTTTGGGGTACAGATTTATGCTTCTTCTCTAGCCTTGTATTAGGACGCTTCAAATGACCAGGCTAGAGGCAGAGTTTGATAATCCTGATCATAACTAAGAAATACGATTCAGAACGGTCTCCATCTGGACGGGAAAGTCTTAAAGCACTTTACTCTAGGAAGCCATTGTATCTTATATAATCATCATATATGGGTGCATAACTGATCCTGGTTATCTCAACTTGATGGCCGGCTACAGATACGGATGCGTTTCTCTTCAAGACGGGAAAGTCTAAAAGTATTTCACTCGAGGAAGCCATTGTTTTGGTGTATTACTTGTCCTGGATATCCCAACTTGGTCACACAAATTCCGGAAGATCTAAATGAGTAGTTTAGCATAAACATGCTTTTTTCACTAGATTAGCATGCGCGAATCTAGAGGGGGATAGGGGGTCCGGACAAATCATCGGAACATCTTAAATTAAATGTGTTTCTAAAGAAAAAAACATTTGAACCCCCCCCCCCCCCTGGAAAAATGGGACACCCTCTGAATCCTTGGAAAAGCATATAAATAAGTTGAGGACTCAAAAAAACGTAATCAAGGCTGTTTTCTAGCCGTCGGAACTGGATTCAGAGGGGGTCTAATTTTTCCAGGGGGGGGGGGGGGGGGGGTCAAAATGCTTATTTCTATAGAAACAGATACAACTTAAGATTTTAATGGGGTCCGGACCCACTACCCCTCTGACAAAAATTCCTGGATCCACGTGTGATTAGCTACATTGCAAATTGAGCATGCCGAGTTCGCCAAAGTTCACAATTTAGCCAGTTCATGAGACTGATATTTAATGAATTGGATCGCTTACCTCAAGTGAACATGATAAGGCTTTTCGTATAGCGGAGCAGCGAGTGCTACATGCAATACGATTCTACACAATATCGACCAGGAATTATCTTGACCTTGGCCTATGTGATGGTAATTTTTGGCCGATATTAAGATTTTGAAGAAGATTTTAGTTATTTTAAGAGCTCCTGAATCCCGTCCTGAATATTGAACCGTTCGTATTTTTCAGGGAGTTTCTGAAACGCAAAATATATAAACGACTGTGCCAATGAAGATTCAGATTAGAAAGCATATCCACCCAGTCTGGCCAGATTCTTCATTGTGGACTTAATTGTTAATGGTTAGCTTTCTTCACATGGGCAATAAAGACTGATCAGGCTAGGCAGTGGCTCAGACTAGGCTTGGTCTTTGCTGGGCGTATAGGAATTTTTTTGATTTGAGGAAACACTCCAGGGAAATTTGTGGTCTGCCACCCATTATAGCTACCACGCCTTCTATAACGTTTTACTCTCAATTCCTCTGTCGGGTGTGTAATGATATTATGATCTACAGTTTCACACAGTGTTCTAAATGGCAGGTCACAATGAACACATTTGAACTGGCTCATTTTGGACAAACTCTGAAAAATAAACGAACAAAAAATCAGCGTTTACCTACATGTACGAAAAGGCGCACGTGCGTACAACTTAGTGCTGCTAGTACAGGTCAGGGTCGTTAGCCACGAGGGTCAGCCAAAATAACTGAGAGCTGGTTAATATATTTTGGCTGGGTCTACACGTTTGACTGAAACTTGGGACCTATGTGGAATAACCTCCTCGCTTCATTGCATAATAGGAGTTGGTAAATTAGCATATTATTTAAGGTGATGTTTCTATGCACTCGAAGATAGTCTCTCAGAGATATGCTTTCGTGCTGATGACATTTCTGACAAAGCATCTATGAATTTAAAATCATTTCAAATCTACAACGAGATGATAACGGACCTTTATCTCGCCACTTGTATCAAACAATGTGTTAGCAATGTTTTAAAGATGGTTTGCAGAAAGTATTTCGATACGTAGTATATTTCATTGTCTAGCAACGAAACTCGATGGAAATTATATTTCTGACAATTATTGTCAGATCTTGTTATGGTATAGCAACAGTTTATTCCAGAAAATAGTCAAATATGAATTTAGATATTAAAAGCAATTACTAAACACAATGAAGTACTCATAAATATGATACTTATGCGATAGTTTCAATTCTGGAATGAACCATTATCGGTGGGGGTGGGTGTTACTTTTGTTGGTGATTTTTGTTTTGGGAAATTGCCTTATCCTCACTGTTTTCTGTGGAATAATATTCAAATGCCTAAATTAAAGTTGTTTCATTTAGTAAAAATGGATGTATGTATTTTATTTGCAACAAATGCACAAAGGACCTCGGACAGTTTCCTATTCAATCTGCCCAAATTTTGACAGCCTCTGGCTAGGATAATGCATAACTGACAACTATAGTTTTGGGCTTAAATCAAACCTTTACATTTAGTGCACCTAGCACAATAAAAACATTTAGAAAATATTGCATAATTATGCCAGGACTCTAGGGTTTAGGGGGTGGGGGTATTTTTTGTGACCAAGTTTTATTTCACAGAAAGTCAAAGTTTCGTAGAGTACTCACCTAAAAACATGTAAATATTATGTTTTCGGCATAAAACTTGAGACGAAAGTCATGCGTTTGCATAAAATTGGGGTTGAGAAGATTCCATTGTTTCATCTAAAGAAGTGTGCTGTCAATTACTTTTGACTTTTACCTGTAATGTTTCAAGGTCAACCAGTTTGACTTGTGCACTGCGGTGTATTATAACTGCAGACTGTATATATATCACAGTCTAGATAAACACAATTTTTGAGCGTAAAATCGATATTTTCTTACATATTAGATTTAACCTATAATTTGGTGCTTAAAAACCGTCTCATTGAGACGGTTCTTTTGAATACTCATTACATATGTTTTAGTTGAGAAATGAGACCATTAATTACTTTGTAAGCACTCATAACTAAAGCCCTGATACATGCCATTGCATATTGATATTTACCTACAGGCTTTTACAAAATAAGTTTCTAATTCGTTTTATACTAAAGTGTTTTTGAGCATTTTGACATCGTTCCCCCCCCCCCCCCCCCCCCCCCCGTGACCAATCATGCCGTTTTTATATGATGTGTGAAATGTAAAGCTACAACTGTTTGCAAAAGGATTAGTTTGGTCACGGGGGGGAAAGCACTTCAGTAAAACTTTTTTTTATTTTCTATATGTTGAATAGCAAAAATTGAGTTTTCAACCCACTTTTTTCAGTTGGTACTTGTCCAATGAGAAAACGGCTTTTGTGGATAAGTTGAGGGTTGAACCTACTAACTTTTTTATAGAAAAAATATCATTACTTTGAAATTTTTCTCTAGTCATTTTTATGGGCAATCCTTCATTAAGACTGTCCGAGGTCCTTGATGCCGCTCACTTTTTGTAATGTGTTTCCGCAGCTACGCTTTATAACAGCATGAACGCATGGCATAAGATCGCGCTCTTTGTTTGCTTAGCAACAGCAACTTTTACTTTGTATGATCACGTTTTTGCATATTCTGAGGCAGGATAGTTGAAATATGCCAGATTTGACTGTCGTACGTCAACTTAATTAAAAGATATGTATCAACTCTCATTTATTTTTGAGTTACCCTCGTATATAACTTGAATTTGGGGAGAAAACAATGTGTGTCTTAAGAGATCATTTTAGTGCTGTCATAGGCCAGCTCTGAAACCATTACCCCCTGGTCTATACACGAGGCTACAAGCTTTAAAAGTTTCAAGATATCTCTATTACAAGGTATCTTTATTTATGTCCAACTTTGCAATGGGAAATAAATCGAAAATGCAAAGGGCAATAATCGAAAAAATAAACTAACATTTTTAAAAAATCTTCACTAGGTTATCTACTCATTATCCTCTATCAGCTATTCAAGTTTGTTCAAAGCTCCTAGCTGTAAGAGTATTTGAGATATCGAGTTTTCTATGTTCAAATTTGCAAAGGGCAATAATTGATTTTTTTTAATTTTCACCAGGTAATCTACTTATTTCTTCTATCAGCTGACCAAGTTTGGAGCTCCTAGCTGTAATAGTTTTTTTAGATATCTTAATTACAAAATTTCATAATGGCCCCTAAAAAGGGCACTAATCCACAAAGGGGGATAATCCACTTAATAAATTACGGGTTACTTATATTTTCATGAGAAATCCATCTATAAAATTTCAAAACCTATCTTAAATTTTGAACCCACTGACGTACGGACAAGCTTATTTCAATATGCCCCTTCAACTTTTCCAAAGTTGTGGCAATAATAAAAATTCACGTTTGTACATTGACCTAATCAATTACTTGTCATATCCACTAAATTGTAACTTTTTTTATTATCAAACAGAGTAAAACCTGATCAGGCAGCTCTGACAAGAGCTGCTGGTCTGTGTCTGCCCTAATTGAAAAAGTGTTAAAGGCGTCTCTCATTGAGGTAAACGGTTAACGTAGCTTTGCTTTACATACTTTGTTTCAAAGAAAAATATTTTACAATTAAACTTATAAACTACTGCATATTAAAATCGACACACGATACAGACAAATCGAAGAGCCATAACACAAACTGTACACTAGTTCTGCGACATGCCATGCAGTCTGAAAATTTTGGGAATGGGCACTCATGCTCCTCGTGTGCTTTCATACGCATTTCTAACGACATTTATCTTAAGTGAATGTCATCATAGATCATTACTCTATCTTAAAAAGGCATTGACCAATATTTTGTTTCAATCAAAGCGCTCAATCGGTCGATTTTCTGTTCACAGGTGATGTGTAATTCTCGCAAGCAATAGTGATTTGCGGACGAAAAAAACAATTTATACCATAGAAAACAACATCTTTTCGTGCCCAAAGCTTTTAAATAAGGAAAACAAGAATAAATAAAACACGCTTACCAAGTTGTCTATGTCCAAAACCTTATTACACAGATGACAAAACACACACCGTCATCAAGGTCATAGAAAACACAAGGATTTGTCCGCTATACAGATCAAAACAAAGGGTCACATGTACTTTCGCTCCCACCCAGTGCAACCTAAGGAGTCTCCATATGAGATTTGAGTTTGATTGGCCCAGTAGTTTCTGAGGAGAAGATATTGAAAATGTTGAAGGACGGACGGATGCCGGAGTCACTGGTATACTATTAGCTCACCTCCGAGCCTTTGGCTCAGATGAGCTAAAAAGCAGCAATATTTGACAATTGTGGTCTGCTGCAAATTATAGGTGGTGCTTTATGGGTCAAGTTTGCCAAACAATATGGGCTCTAGTGAAAGATGCTTCAATATAAGAAAATACTTGAAATCCTGGCTCACCTGGTTCAATGATATTATAAACACAGAACTGCTGACTTTTTTTCCTGTAATTTATTGTTCACACCACTCTGTATAACAAACATAACCCTTATCCTGCCACTGTTTTTATCCTGAAAATGTAGTCTGCTTATGTCTGCTGCATTTATTCATATGCACTCCAGACTACTTTTATCATGGCGACCAAATAATATGACACCTCAGTCTGATCTGGGTCAATATTGTTTCAATATACACGTAGGCTACTAAAGTACATTAGCAGATGAGAAAGCAGACAACATTTAATATCGTGCATGGCAAGAAAAAGGAATAATATACTAAAATAAAATTGAGATGAAGCATAACAAAATGAACTAGAGTTTCCCCCAGCAAATTCACCTTTCCGAAAACCACGCCTACTTTAACTCTTTGCCTACTAGTGTTGTCTGCTGATAACCTTTGCACACAGTTTGGACCCAGATCAGACCAGACAAAATGTCGAGCCTGATCTGGGTCCAAACTGTTTGACACTCTGATGGTAATCCTGAAAGAACTTTTTGAAAAATATGATTTTGAAAAAAAATCAGCAGACAACAAAACGCATGAAAAAATCCACTATCTGTAAGGTACATCTTGATTAAATGTGGGAGATTGAACACATGCGATTTTGTTTGTGGGACTGTGTCATGAGCTAAGTGGTCGTTGCATTGGTCAGTTATACACTATCAGGTGACTTTTGAGCAACGTTCTGGGCATAGTCTGTAAACGTCTATTGATATCAACAGTGGCATTTTCCCAGTTTAATCAGTCTTTGCTGTCAAGAGCTTCATGAGTAGCAAATTACCCAAAGGTCATACAGTGAAAACTGATCAGAATGCTCAAATTCTAAAACTGATCTTAGTATTTGCTTTTTGTACAGATTTTGTTTGTTTTGTCATGCAAGGGCTTGCTTCCCTTGGGCTCATCAATATGCAAACATACGTAGTCCTTCATTTTTGGAATTCACTATACATGGATACGTATGAATGTTCTGAATTTTCGATCGCTACTTAAAAAAACTAAAATTCTTTGACAAACCACGCAGATCAAGAACAAACTGCTCCTGAAGGGGCTCTTTTGGTTTGCTATTTTAACAAGACTTACAATCATCAAATTTTTTAACTTGAAAATTGTAGGAGTTAGAAAAGTGCCCAAAATAGCTTGAACATAAACATTCAGTAAAACCTGTCTGAAGCGGCCACTCAAAAAAAGACAAAACAAAGGTTTTACAGACAAATGGTAGCTTAATGAAGGTCGAAAGTATTGCAGAATGCTCTCTTGGAGCATACTGCAATACTTTTGACCTGCATTAAGCGATAATTGGTCTTGAAAAACACTTTTTGGTCTTCTTTTGAGTGGCCGCTTAAGACAGGTTTTACTGTACCTATAATGGGTTCATACAATATACACCTACTATATTCACAACATTTGGAGGTACAAAATAGATATGCTGAGCTATGGCCCAAGCTTTTAAGTTTATCACAGGTTAACTCACTTGGAATGTTTTAGCTCTCCTTCTTAACCCTTGTCAGGCTGAATATTTTATGCACTACACTCCTCCCCAATTTTTATCCTTTTAACAGACAGCATTCCAGTTGTAAGCATTTCCAATCAGATCGGAAAACAGTGTGGATCATGATCAGATGGCTTCGAAAGAAACCAGCTGATCTGGAATCACGATGTTTTCCAGAAAGGGTAATTTTCCAGAAAGGGTAAATCATGGTTCAGCAGGACAAAGGTTCACTCTGCATGTTGGAAAAAAACTGCAACTTTTTTGTGATCTGCTGATTTTCTCAAAAAAAAATCTGTTATATACCATCAAAGTGTCAAACAGGTTTTGGATCCAGATCAGACCCGACATAATGCTGGTCCTGATCTGGATCCAAACTGTTTACAATGGTTATCAGCAGATGACAGAAGATATCACTAGTGTGTAAAAGGTTAAATAGAACTGCTTTTCACGGCACTAACAATAATACTGAAAATTAAAATCATTTAAAATTTTAGCCCATAAGTCCTTTCTTAGATCTCTAACCAGAGTTACATTATCTTCTATCTTCTTCATAGCTTTTTTAGTTGTTTTATTTAATTTAAGACATAAATGCTATAGTTTGTGGTAATGCTTTACATCCCAGTCAACATTTTCAGTCATGTTGGGACATTTTCCTTGGTTCAGAATGATTAAAAAAATTTCCAGAATAAACCTGGCAAGTTAACAGCTAAGAACTTTTGAAGGTGAAATGAATGTCAACCAGACTTGTCAAACCTACAAATTGACACCAAGCACATATAAAATATTTTCAGAATCAGGGTTCAAAAGATATGGGGCAGACAGAATTTATACCCAAGTGACCTATGATCTCCGAACTTTGACCACCTAAGGCGGCATGACAGAAACCTTTGCTCTGCATGTTGTATCATTAGAGTGGCCATATGTGTTTAATATTTTCAGAATCAGACTAGGAGTTTTCTATGTATATTAGCACAGAACCCTAAATGTCGCAGACTGAACGACAGGCAAACAAACATGCATGAAAACAGTAAATCCCACCCCTAAAAGGGGTATTGTAGAATTTTCATATGACACATTGTTTAACATTTAAGTTAACTATTATAGTAGAGGCAAGTATCAATACAATAGATAAGAGTGTATAGTGAAAAAATTATTTTCTTATTTCTCAGCCAAAATTATATGTTGTGGGTACCGTCTCAATGAGACGGTGAGCACACAAAACTAGTGTTAAGATTTATGGATAAGAAAATATTCACATTTATACACTCAAAAATTTGACCTATGAATACACTCCAACCTCTTAGATCATTTTACACTTTCTATTACAGCAATATAATATGGAATGTATAATGGGATTATCACAATAATCATGAGGAAAATATACAGTTATACAAGTCTTTACCATTCATTGACTAACAATATCTTACATACTACAAAAATAATATTTAACACAGTTTTCAATCAAAGTTTGGTGCTAATTTTTTTAATATCTTTAATCCTAAAAGTTCAGCAGACAACAAAAGTAAGCAACTTTTGATGCAATTGGCCCTTTTAAAGGGTTAAGAGTCTGGGTTAAGAGTATACAACATGTTATACTGTGTTACATCCAAAGGCACTACATAAATATTCAAATGGTATGGCAAGCAAACATGATATAAACAAAAAGCTAAATTGAAGTAATCTAAAATGCACAAAAGTGTCGAACAGGAGTTAGTAGAAGCTTAATTAATGTTATGTCTTTTCCTGACTTTTGAAATGGCAAGATCTTACACAATTTTATTTGTATGTACCCTTGTCATGCTGAACCTGTAACATAGGTTCTGATAAGTAAATATTTTAATTATCTTCTTACCCATAAATTTAAACATGTATTTTGGGTGCTCAAAAGAAATGTCTCATTGAGATGGGTTTTTTAATACCCACAATGTATGTTTTGGTTGAGAAATATGAAGATAAAAAATTCAATTGTGCCCTGTTGTTTTGATGCCTGCCTGTATACTTTATTTACCCAAGTGGTACCCTCAAGGAGTGGTCTGATCATGATTTACACTATTTACACTGCTTTTTCCACATTTCACTGAGTAATCAGGTTGCAAAAGGGACTTGTTCAGATTTTAACTCTTTCCTTGCTAGTGCTGACTTGTCCATTGCTGATAAATTTTGGACTTCCTCTACACTTTTCTGCAAAAGGACTACCCTTTTAAGGAATAAACATGTTTACCACACTGGTAAGAAAAATGTTCCCCTTCAAACTTTGTATACTGGAAACCCCTGAACGGGTATTTTTACAAACAGTGAAGACCCAGCTGAAATGCAGCATAATGCTGCATTTCATCAGGGTCTGCACTGTTTGTTAAGATTAAAACAACCTACAGGGACAGAAAAACATCATAATTTAAAAAGTTCTACTGTGACCCCTTAAAGTTCAACAATGGGCAGTCCCATACTTACCTAATTTTCTTGACACTTTGTATTCGGATGGATTTCACCATACATATGTATGGGAAATCCATCCAAATACAATGTGTTAAGAAAATTGGGTAGTTGTCTCTCTTGAAAGTGTATCCAATTCCTAATGATTCACATTTAAGACTTTCAAAAAATCATGACAATAATATCTTATTTCAATGAACACAGCCATGGTTAATCTCACTCCCAATTTGTCTTACTCCCCTTCACCCTAAACCATAAATAACTTCAAAACGTATGGTGATATACTCAAAAGAATGATATAAGTACAAGACTTTCCATTTATAACCCTGCTCCTTATATGGTTCTCGGCAGGAGAAAACCGGGCTGTGTGCCAATCACAAAATCTCAACCAGCCTGCACAGCCACGTAGCTTTATAAGCACCTATGTTATTTAAACTTTCTACAAGCATAATTTTAGTGTTCTTGCTAGTCTCTGTAGCTGAGCAAACTGGTTTGAGCATTACTTGGTTGGAAACCCCGAAGACAGGGTTTCTCGTGTGGAGGCCCATCTAATACTGACTTGGATAGAACAGTGTAATGTCTTTGTTTGTTAACATTAGAAGTTTACAGAGAAATCATACGAAAATTTCTATTTAAAATTTAATGTTAACAAGTGATTTTCCTATAATTTCTATGTAAAATTGTTCCAACATAATGTGCTTCATGTAAAAGCTCAGGTCAAACATCTTATTATATAGGGACTTCACTTTAGAGGTAATACTTTTTATAAATCTTTATGCATATATTGAGAATACATTGCCATTTCCATGGAAAAATATGTATACATACACATGTACTAGTCACTATGTATATATTGAAAATGCAATGCTACATATATATTGATGATATATAGCAATCTATATGATTATATTGAGAATACAGATAAACCGAAAGCTTTGAAGCATGACTGTATTTACAATATTGATATGTTTTTCTAGAAAAAAAAATTGTTTCAGGCATTTATTTACATTTACTATAAAAGCTTGGACATACACAAATGTTCCAGCCCGACTGGCTCTTCTTAGGCATTCTGCATTATTCTTTTGAAATAGAAAGACCCAAAGGTCATTAATCAGAGGTCCAGGTACATCTATACACTGTGATCTCCATGGATATATATACATACACATGTACTAGTCATTATGTATATATTGAGAATGTGTTGCAACATATACTGAAAATATATATAGCAATCTTTTTGCATAAAATGAGAATAGAGTGATATCTACATGGATATTTATTTATCCTATGATGTCGCTGTATATATCAGTGGATAATGTCACGATATATATGATTTGAGCATTTTACACAACACTTCCGCAGCTCCTTTAATAAATTTCATATGAAACGACCACTCATGAAAGATCTACTAAAGGTCCTGTGCTATTTATAGCTTTCCATTAGGCTGCTATGGAACAATGGTCAGATCTGAGCAAGGACTTTACCCTGTTCTAAAGATAGAAAATAGATTGTAGTCAATCTGTATATACTGAAAATATATGCAATATATATTGAGAATATATAGTAGCAAATTATTATTAAGTATATATTGAGACTAAATTGTAAACAGTACATTTATATTGGTTTGGTTGGTTGGTTGCTTTACGTCCCAAGTCAACAGCTATGGTCATGGCGGGCTGTCAGTTCACCTAACCACACTTTTTCCTGGGCAGGCTTGAACAAGCAGTTAACCAGTAATTCATGCACATACTTTCGCTTGTAACTGACGACAACCCTTCTTGAATTAATTAGCAGAAGGGAGGAGAATGACCATAGAAATCATTTCACGATCAATCTCCACGAAAGTATGGGACCGCACCGGGATCGAACTCGCGACCCCTGGATCTGCAGTCAGGCACGCATCTGTAGCCAGACACGTTACTGACTGCGCTACGCAGCCTGGTTTATGTTTATATTGAAAGTATATTGCAATAATAATGAAAATATAATGTAAACTAAATGCAAACAGCACATTGAGAATACTGGTATATTGCGTTCCTTATCCAAATATTGAGAATATATTGCTATCTTAGATACCAGATAAGAAAAGTTTTTAGGGTAAAATTGTAATCATTTTCTTATCCATCAGTTAAAACGTGTTTTTGGTGCACAAAAGAACCGTCTCATTGAGACGGTTTTTCGAGCACCCACAACATATGTTATGGCTGAGAAATAAGAAAATAATTTTTAATTACGCAACCTTATCTGGAGACCTGATACTGAGCTTATTGCAATATTTTAGCAGAATTGGCGCATATATTGATAATAATTATATATTGCAATCTTCTTGCATATATTGATAATATATTTAAAATATCTACCTTAAAATTATAGATCACAAAACAATCAATTTACAACCATATTTACAAATATTAACTATAAATGTACTATAAAAATACAATGGATAAAAATAATTATGTAAATAGATTCCCTAAAATTTGCAAATCCAATAAATGCATAGCCTTTGTACAAAATGCAGATCTATTTTTATGAGATATCATTTGTATATATTTTATAGGTTTATAGCCAGGTTGCCCAAAAAAGCAAGTGCAGATTGTGCAGAGAAAATTAATAGCCTTGATCAGAGGGTATCCAGATGACAAATCCCTTACCAGAACTGTCACTGTTTGCACACACATAGTATGGAACTAGACAAGGATTCAGACCACTAGCATCTAACCACAGTGGATAGTGACACAGGCATGTGATAAGTGGGACTCAATGCGAGAAAACCTGTCTTCAGGGGTTTTGCAAACAGCAGAGTCGCAGACATGACTGTGCATGCGCACAGTCTGATCAGCACCTTTGTTATTCGCTTATCAGAAAGTATCCTATCAAAACTTGCTACAAGCAAAATTTCACTATTCTAACTAGTCTCTGTAGCTGAGCAGGCTAGTTTTGGTATGTATGACCGGATCGGAAATCCCAAAGACAGGTTTTCTCGCATCTCAGCCCAAGTATGACTTTGCATATGCAATCAGTACCATAATCTCATAGGCTTTCCTGATAGGTTTTGGTATATTTGAGCCAGTACGTGAGATTTTGGTTATTATCACACAAACAGAGCCATCATTTAAGCATGCCTGTATAGCTTTCTAGTGAGTAGAGGCCTAATTTTTAGCCTGAACTTTTATCCCTGTTCTGTCTTCATGCCTGTGAGCATCAAAGCTCTGTCAAACGTGCAGACTCATCTGAGCCTTTACTGCTCACATATGCGATAAGAACCAAATTTTTCATGAACTGGCTGGAGTCTGGCTCACATTGTTTTTAACAACTAGCTCAAGAAGGCATTATTTGGCACAGAGAGCTGGTCTATTGCTGTCTACATAAAATGTTAACTCTTCATTTTCTACTGTCGTCTGCTGATAAATTTTGCAAACAGTTTGGAACCAGATCAGGCCCGACAGGATGTCGGGTCTGATCTGGTTCCAAACTGTTTGACACTCTGATCATATTCCTGAAAAAATTTTCAAAAAAGTTGATTGTGAAAATAATCAGCAGGCAACAAAGAAGCGGGGAAAATTTCCCAGGGAAAAAAGAGTTAAAGGCTCATCTTGCACATCCTGGCTCAAACAAATCATGAAAATAAAATATAAATATCACAATCAGCCTTATCCTGGCAAGGTAACAAAAACATTCATGTTCAACTCTTTGCCTACTGAGTAATTTTTCATGCTTTTTGTCCTCCGCTGATTTTTTTTCAAAATCAATTTTTTGGAAAAATTCTTTCTGAACCGAAATACCACCAGAGTGTCAAACAACTTTGACCTAGATCAGGCCTGACATTTTGTCATGCCTGATCTGGGTCCACACTATTTGAAGATGACACTAGTAGGCAATGAGTTAAAAAGACAAGTTATTGGTAAAACAAAATACAAACAAATTCTTACATGTAGTCTAAATACATTTGGTAAGTTACATGGTCCATATATCTTATCCATTAACCTTTTGTATACAAATGGATTCTTCTGGTTTGATACAATAAGCTGGAAATGATCCATTGCATATATCAAGGGTCACAGGTTATACTTTCCAAATATTATTGTATTTCTTTCACTGATGATCATTTTTGCCTCAGCAAACAATGCAGAGACTGATTATTTGCTTGTTTGGTTTGTGATTTAACATCCCAATCAACAGCTATGGTCATGTCGAGATGGTCAGTTTACCTAACTACACTTTTACCTGGCCAAGATTACACTACCAGTTCTATTATCAAACTGAAAAACAACAACAAAAGGAGCCCTGGGGAGCAGCTACCTACCAGAAGCAGCACCAGGGAGCCACCTAGGAAGCATCTTTCGGGCACTGGGAGCCATTTTTGAGTCGTTTCTCACAACTATAAAGGGTGCAAGCCAAGCATTCCTGGATTATTTACCATAGGGTCTCGATATGTTGAAAACGCTGAAGAGTTATAGACAAAATCTAGGTCACGCTAGACCTGTTTTAAGCACTGGATAAGACCATAGAGACATGAAGGAATGTTACCCTGTCCAGAGTATTCAGTTACTATCCACTCTGTTATTAAACTGGCCTAAATGTTTATAAATGAAAGTGGCCAATCTTGTTGAACTTATGTTTAGATCCGACTTCAACCAGCTCTATTATTAAACTTGTCTAAATATGCATATACATGAAGGTGGTCCTGGCCTGGAACAGTTCTCTACACAAAAGTGGTTCTGGCCTGGAACAGTTGTCTACATAAACATGGTATTGGCCTGGAACAGTTCTCTACATAAAAGTGGTATCATCATAGCTAGATTTATGTTTGGTTCTGTCTCAAACAGTTGTTATTAAACTGGCCTAGATATGCTTCTACATAAACGTGGTTCTGGCCTGGAACAGTTCTTTACATAAATGTGGTTCTGGACTGGAACAGTTCTCTACATAAAAGTGGTATGATCATAGCTAGATTTATGCTTAGTTCTGGTCTCAAACAGCTCTCTTATTAAACTGGCCTAGATATGCTTCTACATACTAATGGTTCTGGCCTGGGACAGTTCTCTACATAAAAGTGGTTCTGGCCTGGAACACTTCTCTACATAAAAGTGGTATCATCATAGCTAGATTTATGTTTGGTTCTGGCCTCAAACAGCTCTCTACATAAAAGTGGTATCATCATAGCTAGATTTATGTTTGGTTCTGGCCTCAAACAGTTCTCTACATAAAAGTGGTATCATCATAGCTAGATTTGTTTTGATCTGGCATCAAACGTCTCTCTACATAAAAGTGGTATCATCATAGCTAGATTTATGTTTGGTTCTGGCCTCAAACAGTTCTCTTATTAAACTGGCCTTCTCTTTCTCTAGCTGTGTAATCTTCTCTCCTTTATCTCCCACCTCCTGTAAGTAAGAATACATATGCTTGAAAGTTCTATAACTCAAGAGTCCTGAAATGCTACTACAGTGCAGTCCCTTTATTTAACACCTCATTTCGGATATAACATGTGGCTCTCAATTTTTTTACCATGGAATTTTTCAAAGAAATTATAGGAAAATGACCATGAAATGGTCATTTTCCTATGACCATGAAATGGTCATTTTCCTATGACCATGAAATGGTCATTTTCCTATAATTCCTTTGTAAAATTGTCCTTTTATAAAACATTGTCCCTTTATAACACAATTCACTTATAACTTGGTCCATTCCTATTGACACCAAACAAAGCGTTATAAAAGGACTGCACTGTAAAATGGTGCTGAGATCATTATATTACTTATATAATATGCGACTTGGCTTCCATTTGTTTTTGCGATTGTCTCTTGTTTTTTCAGGATTATTCATAGCTCCCTTTTACCTCCTAAATTTTGTCTTATGATGATTTTAATGCTTTAATATCTGATGGTACCTAAAGCTGTCAATTATTTAATAAGCTGTCCTGTCTATTTGTTAAAAAGTGCATTTAAAAAGCTTCTGAACCACTGTATCCTCTATCTACTAGCAGTCAATTCACACGAAACATCAAACCTTAATTTCCCCATCCATGAAAAAATGTCACAAAATGTGTTGTGTGCTCATTGTGCTGCAGTCTTGATAGGAATATTAAGTACACAATCATATTTTAGCATATGAGAAATATATTCAGCAAAAATAGTTTATTTCTAAATGCATACCTTTGTTAAAAGCTTATTCTGGTCTTTGAGTCTATGTACAGAGTTTTCCACTGAAAATATATCCTTCCTAACAGCGAGATTCATGTGTGCAGGGAATTTCTGAAAGAATAAAAAAATCAAAACCTCATTGTAACCCTTTTGGCACCAATGGATCCTTCCTTTTGGATTGAAAATATAAGCTTGGAATGATCCATTATATATATCAAGGGGTCATAGGTTATATTTTCCAAATAAAGTTGTATTTCTTTTTCTAAAATGGTTTTTGTCTAAGCAAACAGTGAAGACCCTGATAAATTCTGCACTATGCTGCTTTTCCAAATAAAATTGTATCTCTTTTTCTAAAATGGTTTTTGTCTAAGCAAACAGTGCAGACCCTGATAAATTCTGCACTATGCTGCATTTCATCGGCCTTCACAATTTGCAAAAATAAGCATTAACCCTCTGTACAATGGAAAACCCAAAATGGGTACTTTGGCAAAAAGTGAAGACCCAGATAAAATGCAGCATAATGCTGCATTTCATCAGGGTCTACACTGTTTGCTTAATTTAGACAAACTTCAAAGATAGAAATACACCATAATTTAGAAAATTCTATCTGTGACCCCTTAAAGTGCAAAAAGGACAATCCCATACTTATTGCATCAATATATGTGGCAGAATCCATCAGAATACAAAAATTGAGCTACGACATGAGATTTCAAACAATGTGGTATGTGTGACAAGCAAAGGCTCAGACCAGCCAGCGCATACACGCAGGCTGATCAGAGCCTTTTCTGATCTTAGATATCCGAATAATATTAAGCTACTGACAGAAAACCATTTGGAGTTTCTAAGCTAAAAGGAGGCTGCACAGGTTCAATTATATCTAGTCATGTCACAAAGCCACATTGTTGGAAATCTCATGTCATGGCTCAAATTGTTAAGGAGTCACTTGTACACAAAGAGTTAAACTGTGAAACTCTGTTGTCAAAAATCGGTGATCAGTGCTTCCCAAAATACGGCCTTTTTACATGAAAATATTTGTTGTGCTATCAGTGAGTTCCCACAACATAGGTTCTCTAATCAACAAATAAAAATTAAAACCAGAGGACCATAAGGTCCTGAAGAGCTCACCTGACAGTGAATCACAAGAATTAATATCTCCTTAAAACAAGGCTTTACTTTGTCAAAATCAACATGAGTCATTGTTTGTTTTGTTTGTGCTATTGCTTTACATCCAAGTCAACAATTTTTCAGTAATGTTGGGACATTTTCCTATCTTCCTGGGTTGAAGCAGTACTAAGCAGAGGGTAAAGTGTCTAGCTCAAGGACACAGCGCAGTGCCTCCATTGAGTCTCGACCAACATAGGATCATCATTTGAACAAATTGTAAAGGGGCCAATATCCAAAATGTTACATACAAAAACCGAAATTCCTTTAGGAGATTTTTGAAAAGTCTGAACCAATCGTGAAATTTGAAATCAAATGACACAACTGTTTCTGAGAAAATATATTATTGCAAGTCCAATATGAGTGACATTGGCTGAAGGGTCAAAGATAAACATTGTCCTTTGGTTCTTATCTATAGTTATTTTCTCTTTAGGTTAAACATATCTATTATGTATACTGACTTGGGCTTCAACAATTTTCAAAAAATCAACTTTTTAAGATTTTTCATTAAAATGCAGGGTTCAATCTAAGTTTGCAGTGAAGCGGAACAAGGCACATCGAACCTAAAATATGGGGTCATTTAGAAAAAGAAGGGCCCTCACATAAACAAGTGATAAAACAGTAAAAATCGATTTCATAAAACGCTTGCATATTTACCGGTGCTCAAGTAAATTTGTACATCTCATCTGCATTCATGATCACTTAATAATTTTTCTTATATGGATATTTAATTTAAAACTAATATGCATAAAAACACAGAAATAAATTGTTAAATATGTAAATTCGCTGAAAAAGATATATTACACACAGTAAAACCTGTGTACAACGGCCACTCAAAAATAGACAAAACAAAGATCTTAATGACAAATAGCAGCTTAATGAAGGTCAAAAGTATTGCAGAATGCTCCCCTTGGAGCATTCTGCAATACTTTTGACTTGCATTAAGCGATAATTGGTCTTGAAAACCAATTTTCGGTCTTTTTGAGAGTGGCCATTTTACACAGGTTTTACTGTATTTTCGTATTGTGTTTGACTTTGGCCCGGTAGACTTCGAACTTGCGCAAACAGCCTTTCAAAGGGGTCAATGACATGCTCTAGATTGAACATTGCAGATAGTCCACTCAAAAGATTATGTGATGAAAGTGGTAAATGTAGTATCTTGTACAAGTCTCAAATTGCTGTAATGATGGACAATGAAGTCAACTATCATAAAAGCATGTGTGTATTTATTTCGATCAGTAAAACGTCATGGGCGGAAAGAGACTGTGCACATGCGTGTCAGCGCCATGTGCTTACTAACAAGCAATATGAAGTCAGCGAGCACTTATAAGTTTTAGCTTTAATAAAAGAATATACATAGTAAAGTTTTGATAAATTACCTTATCTGATGTTTCCATAGTCATCTTCATATGTTGATTAACCTCTGTTATTCTGGCTCTCTGGAAATCCATTCTTTCCTGATTGGCTTCCAATGTTGATTCCTATAATGGTAATAACATCATAGGTTTAGATAAACAAAAAATTTCAGCGTATAATTGTAAATATTTTGTTACCCATCAGTTTTAACATGTTTTGGTTGCTTGGATTTTAACATTTATGAGCATGATAAATCTCATGCTCAGCTGAGTCAAGCATGAAAATGAGATTGAATCTCCAACAATTTAGATTCATCTTACAAGTCAGCATAGGTATCCAGAATAATCTAGGTTGACACTATTTGTCTGGTCAATCCGTCAGTATATTTAAGGAAATATGGTGATAGTGATACCTACACTACAAGAGGTCTTCTCGACATAGTTCTGTTTCTCTGTGACAACAGATATCTGTTTGTGGTACCACTCTCGGAGACGTTCAGCAACCTCTAGACCTTGTAATAGTGTATCCTTCTCCTGCTCTAGCTGTTTCATACGCCGTATCTGTACAAAAATAAAATAACACTTTATGAGCCGGATATGTGATTTCCAACAATGTGGCATTTTGACAAGTGCAGACTAAGACATGCCTGTGCATCCTCTTTTTAAAGTTAGAAACTCCAACTGATGTTCAGTCAGTAGCTCAACGCTCATAGAATATTCAAGCGACTAGTAAAGGCTCTGATCAGACTGCACGTATGGGCAGGCTGGTCTGAGCCTTTGCTGGTCTCACATACCACATTGTTGGAAATCTCATGTCACGGCTCTTATGAAGGTGTACTAAATCTTTTGTCCTATTATTGCATAATAAGCCGTGCCAAACCTATGCAAATATCCATTTACATGTATTAACAACAAAATTCACATGCTGTAATATTATAAAATGGATTTGAGACGTTCAATAAATTTATTCTGCCGCAGCACTAAAAATAACTTTCAATTCTAATAATTACAACTTCGTTTGTTATTCTTTCTCGTAAGTATTTTTAATGTTTTCCTAAAAACTACGTTTCCAGTTAATAATGTATCCCGCATTAGACTATGATATGCGTAGGTTGACGTCACGACGTTAAAAAAAATGGCGATGAGATCGCATTAGACAGCTGATCGACATGAATACTGTTAATTTAAGTGTCGTATGTAAGTTAATCTTTGCTTTTCCACCTGAAAATATCTGTATATGTGTAAAGTAAAGTGTAAGTAGTTGCCGAATGTCAATTTCTCTTCATAGAAGCATTCAACAGTATCACAAAAGAAGTTCTGCCATGAATGTCCCCGCCCCTTACATGTATGTATACAAACGGAAGTTCAATAAAAATGAAATGCAGGTCAATACAATCAGATGACCGTTCTTGACCAATCGGATTAACGGATCTCAATAAATGCTATGACAGTTGTAATTATAAATGCATAAAAAACATGTTTGATCCCTATATTGATGTTTCTATTTACGTACTGTGTTGTAGTCAACTCCACTTGTGAGGGTATGTCTCCGAGAGTTCTGTCTGCGAATACTTGTTTTAGGCTGGTTTCCAGTTGTAGGATTTGGCTTAATACTGGCTGCATGGCGGCGAATCTCATCTATATTAACTGAAAACAGATAAACAAGAATTAAACTGTAAACTGGGTATAAGCTGGCTACTGCTGGCTGTTTACACACCGACCTATTTGTACTCGCAATTTTCCTTACTTTAAAGTTTTGGACCATTTACCCTCAGATGATCACATCTCCTGTCATTTTTTTTACCATTTTGAGTGCAAAAGAGTTTATGCCACAACGGCCATCTAAAATAATCATCATAAATTGTCAAATAAAACTTTCTCTTCAGCAGGGCTTCAGATTTTTTCAAGATTGGTGGGCCGAGTGACCCATGGAGCAAAAAATGGTGGGTCATTTTCTGAAGTGATGGACCCAAGCATATCAAACTAACCACAGTTGACATTTGGGTAGTGTACTTTACCTACACACTGACACAGACACTTGTATGCATATGTATATTGACTGCTGATGATACAGTAAAACCTTTCTTAGGCGGCCACTGAAAAAAGAAGACCAATTATTGCTTTATGGAGGTCAAAAGTATTGCAGAATGCTCCAAGTGGAGCATTCTGCAATACTTTTGACCTTCATTAAGCTACCATTTGTTATTAAGATCTTCGTTTTTTGTCTTTGTCGAGTGGCTGCTTAAGACATGTTTTACTGTATTGACTACCTACATGTACTTTCTGTTTTGTGGGAGTTCGTAAACTCGCTGAAAACTGATTATTTTTAGTAAAGTTAGATTTTTTCACAACTAAAAAGGATGGGTCCACTGGGCCCACTGCCTTGGAAAGTGATGGGCCATATTTTGAAATCATGGGACAATGATCTGCGCTCACCATAAATCTGAAGGCCTGCTTCAGGGCTAAACAGATCTCTGTTTTTTTGGAACACGATTTCACATATTTCCTTGTAATGACTATATGATTATACAAGCCAGCACATGAGATTTTGGTACATTAAAAAACCTGTGTAAAACGGCCTCTCAAAAATAGACAAAACAAAGGTCTTAATGACAACTGGTGGCTTAATGCAGGTGGGAAATATTGCAGAATGCTCCCCTTGGAGCATTCTGCAATACTTGTGACCTGCATTAAGCGATAATTGGTCTTGAAAACCAATTTTCTGTCTTTTTGAGAGTGGCTGTTTTACACAGGTTTTACTGTTTTGCATATGTAAGCAGGAAAGACTCAAACAAGCCTACATAGACATGCAGCCTTGCTAGAACCATAGCTGACAAAGAGTTGGAACATATATCATCGGTAGGGAGTCAAAAAATGTATCTTTGATTTTTTACATTTTTTAGGAGAGACAAAAAACTGAATAACTTTTGCTAGAAGTGTCCTACATTTCTGAAAGTGATCAGACAGGATTATATTTAGTAACATCCAAATTCACTGTTATTGGTGTTTTGAACTTCCAATAAAGATATCACGGTCATTATGAAGAGTTTCACTTATGTTTCACTAGAGTTACGTCATTTTGAGCATATTCTTCTGAAAAACCATCCAGTTACAACATTTTGAGCATGTTTTTCATGGCAAAACATCGTATCTTGGTAAAATGAGCACCAAAATGATGGCATCTTTCATAGATACAATATTTTGAAGCATGAGTGATGCTTTTTAAGGGGGTTCTAATTGGTCTAAAGCTACGAGAATTTGACAGAATGTGTGCCATGCGTTTGGCATTCCTGGGTTGACAAAAAGTCATTTTGGTAAAAATCAGAGCTTCAGGTTTTGACTCCCGACCGACAATATGATGGTTGGGGCGAAAATTTAGGCATTTGGTATCAGTAGATAGTTGTGCATGGGTAATCAACTCTTTGCCTGCAAGCAGCAAATTTTTGTTTTCTATTGATGCTGGACTCTGATCATGCCTGACAGGATGTCTAGAAAACATGACATATGTAAAATGAATCGCAATCACAATCTATTCCTATGCACCTTTAACATAATGTTATAAAGGGACTGGGCCTGTCTGTACCTGAATGAACAAAGGATCGTTGGTCATGGGTGTAATAGGCAATTCATCTTCATATACAATATTATTGCAAATTACAGTATCACCAATCAGGACCTACAATGTTTGCGTCAACAATATTGGTAGTGTACAAAATTTGTTTTAAATAAGAGAAGTTATGCTGTGTGGTCCAGTGTCATACTGTTGGCTTGCTCAGAAAAAATGGAGAAAATGACGTTCAATCCCACATGTATATGTCGAAAGATCTTTAACAAACTTCCATGCTGCTAATTAAGACCAGTGCTTTAAGATTTATCCTTATCCCATCAATATTTTTTCCCTGAAAATGTTGTCTGATTTTTACATCAGCTGCATATACATGATTGTTTTGTGTATTCAAGTTCATCATTGAAGCAAGCACTATGAATCCTGATCAGACTGCCTAAGAACATGTAAGCAGATGAGGGGAACAGACAATACAATTCATTACTGGTGGGAAACATGTTAAGGCACCTGTTGCTTTAATGTTAAGCCATCAAACTGTGCATTTCCCAAATTAGTGAAATTGTTAAAATGTCAGTAATACTCCTCTAGGTATCATATTTTGTTGCAATTAAATGAGACATTTAGATGTAATCTCTAGATCTACAACAACAGCTGTCAGTGTGTACATGTCAATAAGTAATTAGTTGAGTCACACAAACTAGAATTTAGAGAAAAATATGAGCATTGCATATGTTAAAAGTTGCTCCTTAACCCCTTATGTACCTGACACACCTAAATGGGAACTTTGGCAAACAGTGATGTTGCAGATGAAATGACACAGAATGCTGGTAGAGGTGGATTGACAGAAGAGACCCAGCAGGCCAATTGGAGGAAGTGGTTAAGAATGGAAGAGTGAAACTCAGAAATTCAATGAACTCTCAAAATTGTTCTGAGAGGAAAGGACATCTTTGAGCAAAACAAGCCAGACAGGACCCCCACCCCGGCCCCACATACACACCCTAGCCTGAAGGGAGAGGAATAATTCTGGCCTGAAATATATAGGGATGAAGATGATGATGATTTTGTTTGATTTGATTCTTTAGGTCCCAGTCAACGTTTTTCAGTCATTTCGGAATGGGTCTTCCTGGGTTGAACCAGTACTGTAAGCAGAGAAAAAAGTGTCTTGCTCAATGACACAATGCAGAACCTCTGGTGAGGCTGGAACTTGCAACACCTCGATCCCAATTTAAGCACATGATGACAACGATGATAGACACTCATTTAGATGCTTCCAATAACCATCAAAATAAATGTTTGCACTGAGAAAAAACAAAACACCTATTTAATAACTCTTTCCTTGCTAAGGGCAACTTCTGTCATCTCTTGATAACCTCTGCAAAAAGTTCGGATCCAGATCAGGACAGACAGACTCCGATAGTGTTCCTGAGAAAATTTAATGAAAAAGTTAATTTTGAAAAAAAGTCAGCAGATGACAACAAAAACATGAAAAAATTACCCGGTATGCAAAGAGTTAATCCTGTCTCTTTTACGGCTAGAGTGAGCATGGCAATACATTCCATATACTACTGGTAACCATTATAGAAAAAAAGCACACAGACACATAGATTCCAATGTAAGACATATAGAACACAACATGCATTTTATTATTTTTGCATGTACATGTATAAGAAAAAGTGGAATTCCCTAAAACTCTTTCTAGGCCTCTAATTTTCAAAGTTGTCAAAAACTGGTCCATACTAAACAAGCCAAGCCAAAGTTCCAGGGAACTCCAGTCTTGTTACATGTAAGTATAAGCCTAGTGTTTTTATGGTACATGGACTAACCAACTGTAAACAGTGCAGACCCAGACTAGACACTGCATTCTGTGCCATCTGATCAGGATCACTACTGTTTGCTAACAGAATAATCTTAAAGTTTTTAAATCAAATACCGGTAAGTAAAAAATACCACCAAACAACCATAAAACTGGAAATGGGCTCATCCAATTCATAAGGATTGAAAAGTCGGACTGTCCATTCAGCTTATATGTGTATGGGTTAACAGGGACTACATGTATGTAAAACAATGAAAGAACTTAGATGATTTAACTACTTGCATCTTGAGATTTTTTGTTGTCTGCTGATTTTTTTCAAAATTAACTTTAAAAAAATGGAACATTATGATCGCAGTGTCAAACACTATGTGCTCAGATCAGGCATGGCATTCTGTTGGGTCTGATCTGTGTACAAACTGTTTGCAAAGGTTATAAGCAGATGAGAGGAAACATTTAAAAAAGTTGAAAGACTCATTTAACAACTATTATGATGATTATAACATCTTGCATGTGAATTTTGAAAATAAAATGTATGTGAGGCTTTTGCAGGAGAAACGTAGTAGTAGGGAACTGTTAGTAATGAGAAAACCCTGCTAAACATGTAAACATGAAAATGCTCACCATTATCCAAAATCAGACCTACATATAAGATCACATGAAAAAATATGCTGGAACGTAAACATAACTCCTTCCTTGCTAGCAACGACTTTTGTCATCTGCTGATAACCTTTGCAAACAAACAGTCTGTATCCAGATCTGGACTGACAAAATGTCAGTCCTGATCTGGATCCAAACGGTTTGACACTCTGTTTATTTTGTTTGATTTGATTCTTTATGTCCCATCAAACAATCTTTCAGTTATATAGGGACGAGTCTTCCTGGGTTGAACCAGTAATTTAGCTATGGTAAAATGTGTCTTGCTCGAGGACCACAACGCAGTGACGCCGGTGAGGCTTGAACCCACGGCCCTTCGGTCTCAATACAAGCACTCTACCACTGAGCCACTGCGCTCCCTTACACTCTGTTTGTGACCTGAAAGAATTTTCTGAAAAGGTTGATTTTGAAAAAAAAGTCAGCAGATGATACCAAAAGCATGAAAACTTATCCAGCAGTCTAAGAGTTAATTAATCTTTTGCCCATGTAAACAGATTCTTCCTTCCTGACCTCTACAAATATTAATGGCCTAATATTTGATCATGTGTTGATGAAAATATTAATGACAAACTCAAAAAGTTCAGAAATGGATGCACCTGAGGATAAAACATTCTTTTCTGTGTATTAACTTTTGCCAGGCCAGAGTGTGATAATGTGTTGCAGCCAAAACCGCGAAACGGTGAGGGCTTCAACGCATTATCACACAAGTGGCAAACGTTAGTACGGAAAAGAATGCTATATCCTCATTGTTATATACCTTCCTTTCCGGCACACTAGGCTTAAATTGCAATGAAGCCCTCTGTTGCCGTGTATTCATGGGAATGAAGCCTGCGGCCAGTGACTGGTCAACGATAGGCCGCATTGTCATCATCATATAATCATAATCGGATTTTTGATTAACGTGCAGGTGCAGAGGCATCATCCACATCAGCGGGCCCCTTTCCAGGTAACTGGCTAGCTGCATGCATAGCAGATCTCACACCTGATCTCCAGGTGCTCCTTTCTTGAGGGTCAACTGTGGTGAGCTTCCACTCACGGCAGTCTTTCTCTGTCAGTTTCTTCCATGTTTGCTTGGGCCTCCCTGCCCCCCGCTTGCCGTCAATCTGCATATCATATGCTGTTCTGATTGCACCACTCCAACGCGCCACATGCCCAAACCAGCGAAGCCGTCTCTCTCTCAAAATGAGGTCGAGGTCCTCAAGCTGAAGCTTTGCCAGTAGCTCGCTTGACCTTACCCTGGCCACATCCTCTGGCTTGATACTGCAGATCTGTCTGATCATGGCCCTATCATTGCGTTGCAAGCGCTGCAGGTTCGTCTTGGTAAGTGGCCAAGTTTCACTGGCATGGAGCAAGGCGCTCCGCACGCAAGAGCTGTACACATGGCCACGGGTCTTGTAAGAGAGGTGGCGGGATGTGAGAACTGGTAGTAGCTCCCTGAACTTCTTCCAGGCGGTTTTAACATGAGTAGTGACCGCCATTTCACAGCCTCCACCAGCAGAAAGCATGTCACCTAGGTAGCAGAAGGAAGCTAACACCTCAAGCTTATCAGGTCCGACCTGGACTTCACTCTGTGGTCTGCCGTCAATAGGGCGAGCATTTCCCATGCACCGTGCACACCTATTGTGACACGTTAAATTTAGATGAAATGTACAAGTGTCAGCGATTGAAACACGTCAAGTTTCTACAGTAAACACTTATTAGGACGTATGTAACAATGCCAGACATGTTTAATAATGAACTAGTCATTTGTACCCCCCCTCCCTCCCATCTACCTCCTTCTCTACCAATGCCATCTGCTGATAATCTTTACAAACAGTTTGGATCAAGATCAGGTCCAATGAAGGCCTGATCTGGATCCAAACTGTTTGACAATTTGATGGTACTGCTGAAAGAATTAGTTTAAAAAATAAATTTTGAGAAAAAAAAAATCAGCAGACGAAAAATCTGCTTAATTAAAATTAAATAAATAAGGTTCAACTCAAAAAAATACAATTAAATACATTTTGGTGTGTTTGCAATGAGAAAATACAGTATGAAATGACGCTAGCTGCTAAACTTATGGACCTACATGTAAAGACACCTGACACATAGCTAGATTGTTTGCAAATATTTGTTTACAATTTGCACAATGAACTTATTCAATCTGATCTTAATATTTGCTACAAATCAATTAGATCTTATCAGAAACTGCAATAGCCAGTGAGATCCGACCCACCCTGAGAAATGGTGCCTTACAGAAAAGGCTATTACATGTAAAGTAAAACCTGTCTTATGCAGCCACCAAAATTGGTTTTCAAGACCGATTATCACTTAATGCAGGTCAAAAGTATTGCAGAATGCTCCAAGGGGAGCACTCTGCAATACTTTCAACCTTCATTAAGCTACCATTTGTCATTAAGATCTTAGTTTTGTCTATTTTTGAGTGGCCGCTTCAGACAGGTTTTACTGTACCTACTAGTGTTGTCTACTGATAACCTTTGCAAACAGATTGGACCCAGATCAGGCCCGACAAAAAGTCGGGCCTGATCTGGATCAATCTGTTTGACATGCAAATGGTATTCCCCAAATAATTTTATGAAAAAGACGATTTGGGAAAAAATCAGCAGACAACAAAAAAGCGTGGAAAAATTCCCAGGGGACAAAGAGTTAACCCAAACTGCCCTCAAAACTTTGCAACAGACAACATTTGTCAAATGACTGCTGATTTAAATATATAACCTTTGTAAACAGCTTAGACCCAGAACAAGTCTGATCTGGATGACACTTATCTTTTCTTGAAAAAGTCAGCAGTCTACAAAAAGCATGCAATAATGGACAAAAGGTGAACTGTCTCTGCTTTCAGGAGCCAACAAAGCTTTAGTTTCATGAAATCTCAAGCTTTTTCCCCCTTGAAAATAAAGGTTAATGACAAATTTCTTCACAAAATTTGTCGTAGGTGCAGCCGTTATTGGCACTTTAAAGGCTAAAACTCTTCGACTACTTGAAAATTTGTATGCTTTTCGTCGTCTGCTGATCAACTTTTTCGAAAAATTCTGTCAGGAATACCATCAGAGTGTCAAACAGTCTGGTAACAGATCAGGCCCAACAAAGCGCCTGGTTTGATCTGGCTACAAACTGTTTGCAAAGGTTATCAGCAGATGACACTAGTAGGCAAGAAGTTAAATCTGAACTGTCTCAAGCAAGCACCACAACATTTATTTTGGTGTGGAAGAATGTCTTACCTAAGGCAGTTGATTTACTGTCGTGCCAACCAAGAGTGACAGTGATGTAATGGTTTGTTTACAATTGTTAAGTGAAACATTAACTTGTACACTCCACTTTTGCTTACGTGAATCGATAGATCACTTGTGTATTAATCCTATCCTGCAGGTAGGATTAATACACAAGTGATATATCAATTCTAAGTCCTTGATAATTTGTAAACAAAACACGATATCACTGTCACTATTGGCTGGCACGACAGTAACTCCTTTGCCTACTTGTGTTGTCTACTAATAACCTTTGCAATGAGTACAACTATGCAGACATGTAGGAATTTGAAAATGTCCTTTTCTCCTGGCCTGGTTCAAATTTGTAGCATTGTTCAAAATTTTTTAACAAGAATCACTCGGCCATGAAACAAGACATCTAAATTAGCAAGGCAATCTCAATCAATGCTCTCTTCGATAATCAAGATCAATTCTTGTGATAAAAAATTAACATCAGCTCTCCCATACAATGGGTCTTAGTTGTCGGAGCACTGGATAATCATGTATTTGTAATGAAAAAATTAGCATAGCACATTGCTAACTTGCATCTTCTCAAGCACAGGTTTAGCAGGTATTTACCTGCTAGTCGACGAACCTTTTGCCTCACAATTTATTATTAGCGTAGATTAATTGACCAACCAAAACACCAAACTTAGGCACCACCTGTTAAGATCGAGTCATAAGTCCAGATAAGCAGATTTTGATCATACTTTTCTCTTCTTATCATTTAAAGTCTTAACATAAGTTTGGGTTGCTCAAAAGGACCGTCTAATTCTAATTCTCAAAAGAACACCATCTCATTGAGCACCCAAAACATATGTTTTGATATGCAAAATAAGAAAATATAATGTAAACCAATTAAAATGTACAGACTCTTATCTGGAGGCCTTGTTGCACAAAACTTTACAACTATCCAACATGTTTGACTGACAATCGTAAATCAGGTGCCATCATTTGCAGATTTTATTTGCTTGTGGTAATGCTTAACGTCTCCGTCAACAAGTTTTCAGTCATGCCGGGACATGGTAGAGTGTTTGCCTGTAGATCCAGCAACCTAGGTTCGATTAACGGCTAGGACAGGTTTTTATTTTCACTCTAAGACACTTAGTCTGGTCAATGTATACGGTAAATGTTCTAAAATTTCGAACACTCTAAAATTACGAACACCTAAAATTATCGCTGAAAATAATTTTTAAAAAATCCTAAAAAATCGAACACTGACCTTTTTTGGGAAAGTGAATTTCGAAAATTACAAACACAAGTTTTTTTCGGCGGAAAATCGGTGTCCGTTTATCTGTTTGTCCCATCTGTGCTCGGTTTACTTTTAACGTACAGAGCGTGAGGGGTAGTGACATTTGGAAGGTTCCATTCCACTTAAATGGGTAATCTGGCACGTGACGTTTTTTTCGCATGCCAAGCAAAAGACTATACTTTTTGTCTGCTAATTGTGCGATACATGCTTTCAGATAAGATCAAAGACAAGCGCGCATTAAAAGCACGGACTGTCCTACATGTAGTACGTGACAAAGTTCATGCATGGTATTGTTATTGGCTGTCTATGCATCTATTGGTGGAAAACAGTGCAGGCTACCTGCAGCGTGTTCAAACATTTTTAAAACCATCCATTGACGAATTTTTTACCTATAAGAAGCATCCGATCCATCGGAATTCTTCAACAATGGCCATTAACATGGATTTCCTTTGTCAGTAAATTGTCACAGACATTAAGCAGACATGCCTCGGGCAAGAATTAGGAGTTACAATTAACTCGAGAAAATGCACATCTAAGCTTGTGTTCACCATGAAGGACTTGAGTCATACCAGTCCTGGTCATACGCTGCCTGGTCGTCAAAATTGAACATTTGCAAGTAACAGTAGTTGTTGTTACTTTAAAAAAGCCATGCAAACCACACCGTTAAACAACTGAGTAAATTTGCTAAGTAAGTTTGCTTATACAAACTTATATACAAAAGGGCATTTTTTCCAAGTTGTGACACAAAATTAATCCATTCAACATAAAAGAGGTGATGCTTATCAATGCTGTATTGAGAATGCACACTTGCGCAGGCTCGTCTGAGTCGTTGTCGCACGTTGTAAGTACCAAAATATCATGGAATTACATGTGCGGTATCAGCGGGGGGGGTGGGACAGGGGGTCCGGAATCCCCCCCTTGGAAAAATCATAAAAATACAGGGTTTTCCAGCAATACAGGTCCGGATCCCCTGAAATATTGCAGCTGCGAAGCCAGCATTCTGTCTTGGGCATTCATCGGCCATTTAATGGTGTTTCGCTGGCGGGCCAATGATGGCCCGCTCAAAGTGGGACTTGGATCCTCCCTCCCCTCATCAACTTAAAAAAACGTTGTAAAAGTTGGATCCCCTCTGACAAAACTTTCTGGATCCGCGCATGAATTATGTCCGTCGACAGTTTAATTTCAATCGAGCCGGTTCAGACGCACTGCATGCATGCGCGGATCCAGAACAATTTGTCAGAGGGGGTAGTGAGAGAGGACCGAAATGCCACTAAAAATGGACCACCATCGGCCCATCAGCGAAACGCCATTGTCGATAATGGCCCACCATTGAATGCTGGCTTGGTAGCTTTGTGATTTTTAGGGGATCCGGATCAATATTGCTTGGAAACCCTGTATGTTTGTGATTTTTTAGGGGGTCCAGACCCCCTGTCACCCCTCTGGATCTGCCCATGGCATGCATCTGAAAGAAATGTTCCTTTCAGCGCGTGGTGATTATCGGACGCAAAGTCGGACTAGATTATAACTCTTGGTATGCATGTTTGCCCCTGATCAGGCACGCCGGACCATCTTCTGGATCCAAACTGCAAACTTTGATAGCAGGTCGTAAAAGTAGAGAGAGAGAGAGAAAGAGAGAGAGAGACTGCACGGTGTTTGCACACAGAACTTTTGTTTTGGCTTGGCTTCTTAGAATATCGAAACGCAATGTTTGGGTCAGTCAATCAATCTTGTTACAACTGCTTACGATGAGGACCCAAAACCCAAACTTATCGTGCTCATCGTCTTTTGTACCGCACAGTCGGACATTCCACAGTATTAACGCTTTGCGTACTTTCCACCGCATGCACACATTTTTAAATTGCCTGAATACCATTCGGGTCTGATCTGGATCCAAACCGTGTTAGCAAATGTAGAGAGAGAGAGACTGGTGCAGGCACATCAAAGCAAACATTCCATCGGCGGATCAACAAGTAGAGAGAGAGAGAGAGGGAGACAGAGATGTGTGTGTTCTGAATTTCGTCAGTTTTTTTTTTTTTTTACTCTACTCTGGGAACTCGTCTACGTATTTCAAAATTTGTGTAGATCTTTGCAAAAAAAAATCTGATCGTACGAGATATCTAGAGGTTTCAATATTTGAGTACAATATTAACTGGAATTCGAAGTCGGCAGCACTTGGTTTTCTGAAGGAAGAACGAAATAGTGTAGTGATTCATCGGTAGTTCGAGGCGAGTGAACATATGAGACCCGGCTTATCGAATAGTTTAAATCAGTGGACTTATATGACTTGTAAGTAAATTGAGTGACATAATATGCACGTGCCTGGCTCTCGACTTGGCGAATACCGCACGCGCTGGACATTTTACTGACTCAGTCCGCATGAATTTAGCGGCGGTTTTAATAAGATTAAAGAAATGAAAAATGAGGAGATAGCACGGAATCATATCGCCGTGTTTTCAACATGTTTCTATCACATTTTGACATGCATAAATACCGTTTTTCTCATGATAAAGCCCACATTCTAAAATTTCGAACACTGGCCTTTTTTCATAAACGTAATTTCTAAAATTACGAACAGCGGAAAAAATAATTATTTTTAGTGTTCGTAATTTTAGAACATTTACCGTAATTCTAATGGCACATGGTTTCAGGTCGATACAAAAAAGCTTTAAAACTGTCACCTGCACCCCAATGCATGTACACAAAGGAGCATGAAGAATGAGAGACAATTTGTCATTATATATACCTACCATAAATTGCATTAGCTGCTGAGTGGCCATGTTCAACAAGTTTGGAGTCACTACTAGAGGTTGGAAATCTTGAGTTATTGTTCGTATGTTCCTTGTGCCACGCTTTCAATTCCTGCATAATTCTTCTGTTTTTGTCTCTTGGTGGGATAGTTGGTGGTGCCATCTCAGGAGATCTTGTATAACCATAAGGCGGTGGATGTTCAGGTCTCGGCGGTGGCCTCTGCTGGTTTAATGCATGACCCCTGATTTCATCACTCTTTGGCCGTGGACGTTGCCCATTTGCATAGTCTTTTCTTAAATGAACCTCAGTTTCACTTTGTAACCTGTCACTAACGTGCCTATCTAAATTTCTGTCCGGATTGTGATACACATCAGAGCTTCTGTTCCTTAACTGTGATGAAACCTGCTGGTGTTCTCGGTTTTGTTGATATATTTGACTTCTAAGTTCAACATTCTGTGATTGAATATTCAGTGCATTATTAGGCCTGACAGCTACAGTGTTTGGGGTGACTGTATTTCCTGCATGTCTGATATTCTGCTGAGCCCGTCTCCCAATCTGTCTATCCCGCAGATTTACAGCCTTCTCATCATTGCGACTTTGTCTAGTATTTGAAATTTTTTCTGGGTAGTTTGATTTTTTGGGTACACTTTCAACTGGAGGCTGTTGCTCTATGCCAAGAGAAGGACCTTTATTTTCTTTACCAGTATTAAAAACAGATGGAGTTTTCAAAAGTGAAAGTTTTAATCCGGTCACAAAGTTTTCAAAACTTAACCTTCCATTCTGTGGTGCCACTTTTCTCAACGTTTCTATAACTCCACTGGGTAAACCCTTTACCCCTTCCTCATGCCAACGCGATTCTATGTCGCATAAGCGTACATAACCAGCTCGTTCTTCATCTAAAATGTCAAAAAGTATTCTTAATGAAGTGACAAATTGTTTCGGAAGGCCTTCTATACTCCCTGACGTCTGATGATGCGACATTGTTACAACAAGAAAGTTCACACTACGACTGTCATCTTGAGCACTCTTGTTATGAACAAACCGGAAGGATTTTCCCGGATTTATTTAATTGGAGCAAAATGATTGGTCAAGTTCTTAATTGGAAAATGTTAACTTTAGGAATATTCCTCTGACGAAACGTATAAATAACAGTATAGAATAGAATAGAATATAGTTCACACACCTTGCCTGGCGTGTCTGTCCACAGGTCCTTATATCATCTATATAGCATCAAAACCAAAAGCTCACAATGTCACTACGTAATGGCATTGTGAGCTTTTGGTTTAGAGGCTATAAAAGTTATATAAGGACCGAACTTCAAGCTCCTGTGGTCTGTCTGCTTGGCGTGTCTCATTGTCGCCCACAGGTAGCGCTTTAGCACCCACTTAGTCTGGTTCCCTCCCCTTGATCTACCTATCGAATTGAGACGATAACAGGGCACCAGTTTAGCACCCACTAACCTACCAGTGTACCAGAAGGGTCAAAATGCACCCAAGTTGTCCACCGATCGGTGTACGCCTATTTTGATATATATGTATACCCCTAAATACAGATGTGTACGTCTATATTTAGGCGTACACGTCTATCTTAATATACACGTCTACGCCTAAATATAGACGTGCAAGTGCAATTTAGATGTCTACCCCTAAATAGACGTGTACGTTAGGAATCAGACCACAATTATTTCCCTTGATTGGTTGAATAGAAAACGGATATAATTCCACACAAGTTAGTTCCCTTTTCAATAGGCTGTAAATCTGCCAATCGATGTGAGCCTCCTTGTTCTTGGGCTTGTCTGGGCTGACCAATGATTGAGCTTCCAGAAAATGTTGCTTCTGTCCCTGTAGCTGTTCATTCTGGATAGATTGAGGCCTCTGCACACCCTGGGTAAAATATTGCGGAAATGACCCTAGAGAGCTGCTGAGTCAAAGGGTGTTTGTTTACGTTCCGATTGTAAACAAACGAGCCGGACTTCCCCTATCTAAACAGTCATTGAAGTGATTGCCAGACCATGGAGAATTGGGGACAAGCTATAGCAGAAAGCCAGGTTCGTCATGTAAAAATGTTGGTGCTGTAAGGAATGATTAAATTATATAGTAGAAATAATTGCGGTCTCGCGCCTGTTCTATATGCGGGTAAACGTCTATATTGCGGGTGGATGTCTATTTAGGGGTAGATGTCTAAATTGCGAGTGCACATCTATATTTAGACGTACATGTGTAAAATAGGCGTACACGTCTATTTAGAAGTGGACGTCTAAATTACGAGTGGACGTCTATATTTAGGCATAGACGTGTATATCAAAATAGGCGTACACCAAGAATGCGGGTCAACTCGGCCTCGAGTCAAGTCGGCCGGGTCAACTCGGCCCGGTTATATCCTATATTGCCTTCTATTTCCCCCGCTATTTTCATAAGGGATACCAGTATGAGGTTTGTTTTTTACAAAAAATGTTCAGCAAAAGCGTGAGGGAATAATGTTTGGTTCTATCTATATTGCTGGTCTGTCAATCTTGTTTCACTCAACGGGTCTGACTTCATAATGGTAGAAACAACAAAGAAAATGTAGCCTCTGATAGACAAAATTCATATTGGAATGTTACATACAGAGGGATATAGTGAATCAACTGAGATGATAGATACTGTAAATATTTTGCCTCTAGCGAGATTCGAACCCACGAATGATCCTTTATGCCCCAGTCAATTATTTTTCAGTCATGATGGGATATTTCCTGTGTTGAAGTGTTTTGCTCAAGGACACAACACACTACCTCCGGTGTGGCCCAAACCAGGGACCCCTAGATCTGAAGTCAAGCATTCTACCACTGCGCTCCTCTAATAATTATGATATCAGATATATCTAATCATTGCATGTCATTAGGCCAATTTATTATAGTTCTATGAATCACTATGCTGTCCAATCATCTCCGTCATTAGGCAATTGTATAGTTCTATGCACAGTATGTCATATCATTCCTGTCATTGCATGTCATTAGGAACGCATAAAATATGTCAATCGCTATGATGTCAGATCTATCATGTAATTGCATTTCACTATTCAAGTGCATAGTTCCATGAATCACTTTGGTGTAAGATCTAACATGTCATTGCATGTCGTTTGGTAAGTGTATAGTCCTTTTAAACACTATTATGTCAGATATATCATAGCATTACATATTGTTTGGCTAGTTTACACCTCTTTGAATTGCTTGGTTGTTCGATCTATCCTGTCATTAGGTAAGTGTATATGCACGATACAATGAATGTCAGATCTATCATGCCATTTGGAAAGAGTAGTTCTGTGAATTGCTATGATGTCAGATCTACCCTTCATTGAATGTCATTAAGTCCTATGATGTCAGATCTACTCTGCATTTCGTTGTAATTAGGTAACTATACAGGTTTATTAATTTCTATGATGTCGATCTAAACTGTGAATCACAATTGATGAATCATTACGATGTACAATCTACACTGTCATTGCAAGTACTGTTAAGTCCTATGAATCAGTATGTCAGATGTACTCTGTTGTTTCATGTCTTGAGGTTAGGTAAGTGTATAGTTCTATTTATCACTATGACGTCAGATCTGCATGACAATGTATGTCGTTTTGTAAGTGTATAGTCCAATGAATCACTTTAATGTCAGATCTAACCTGTCATTGTATGTCATTATGTAAGTGTACATCTCTATGAATCACTAGGATGTCAAAAACTATCCCGTCAGTGTATGGCATTATGTATAGTTCTATGAATCAAAATGGTATCAGATCTGTCATCACACGCTATTAGGTAATTCTATAGTTGTTCTATGAATCAATCTTATCTAAGATCTAACTCGCCATTACAAGTGTATAACCGGTCATAGCATGTTGTCAGTTGGTGTAAAGTGTTTTAGGTCACTACAATGACAGATATACTGTACATCATTGCATGTTGTTAGGTGTTGTCATATGGACCCATATCAGATATATCCTGTTGTTGCATGTTATTATGTTAGTGTAAAGTCCTATGAATCACAATGATGTCAGATCTATCCTGTTATTGCATGCCATTCGCCAAGATCATATTCTATGAATCAATATGATGCCAGAACTATCCTGTCATAGCATGCCATTAGGTAAGTGTATAATTATATGAACCAGTATCATACCAGATCAAACCCATCATTGCATGTCATTAGGTAAATGTATTGTTCTACTAATCACTATGATGTTATGTCAATTCTTGCCTCACTGCGATTAAAAACCATGCAATTAAATATTGCACAACAGTTTATGAAAGAAATGGTAAAAATTTATTTTGGTCTATTAAAAATTCAGGTGAAATTCTTAATAAATTGAAGTCTAGAGGTTTTCTAGCATCTGGTTTGTCTACATATGACTTCTCTACTCTCTATACTACATTGCCTCATAATCTAATCAAAGAAAAACTAACAGAATTAATTGAACAAACATTTGACAGAGACTTCTGAACAACCTAAACGATATAAATTGTGGTCATGTCAGAGAATGGTTGATGCGCTCCATTCTCTTTTGGACAATATATGGGTACTAATTGTGCTCCTCTTGTTGCAGATTTGTTTTTGTTTTGTTATGAGAGACTTTATGTTGTCTCTGTCAGGCAATTATCAAACTGATATTATTGAAGCTTTTAACTCAACCTCCAGATATTTAGATGACTTACTTAATATTGATAATCCTTATTTTGAACAAATGGTAGGTCAGATATATCCCACTGAACTTCAGTTAAATAAGGCGATTTCTTCTGACACTGAAGCTCCGTTTTTGGACTTGAACTTGTCAATAACAAATGGCATAGTTTCTTCTAAAATTTATGATAAACAGGATGATTTTAGCTTTGAAATAGTAAATTTCCCATTTTTTGATGGAGATGTTCCTCGCTCTCCTTCCTATGGTGTATCTATTTCTCAGCTTATTCGTTTAGCTAGAGTGTGCTCTAATGTTGATGACTTCAACAACAGAAACTTATTTTTAACTGCTAAGTTATTAAAACAAGGTTATAGATATCATAAAATTCGAAAAGCATTTTCTAAATTCTACCACAGACACTCAGAGTTAATTTTTAAATACAACATTGGGTTGAAAACTCTTCTGCATCAAGGCATATCAGAACCTATATTTTATGGTGATTTAGTTTCTAAATTCAAACGAATTGTTGGAAACCTAATTTTAGTGATCAATTCAAAAAGATAGTAAAACATTATATAAGGGTTGGATATAACTTGGATATCATGCGACAGTCTGCATGCCTAGTTTTAAACCCAATCACGGTTTATAGCTATGGTTTCCTCTTTAATTGCACGATGGTGGGTCAGTCCTCAGACTCTATGACGGCTCTGATGTAAAGCTTAAATCAGTGGGTTGGTGCCTGATGCTTATCTGTAGCTGGACCCACCGTGGCTCAACTTGAGGTTTTCTTAAGTTCTGACTATCTGTGAGTTATGAGCCCTTTTCTTTGTTTCATCATGGTGTGTTATTTGATTAGAGTGTTTCTCCATGATGATACATTGCATTAGTTAGATGGCCTCCATGCGAGCTGAACATTTCTTGTACTTCAACAACAGCATAATCTAGGGCAAAGATTTGGTACCAGTAAAATGCATTTAAGCCCCCCCCCCTCCGGTGGCTTAGGCTGCTGTCCGTTCTAAGACGGTGGTTCTGTTGTTGTTGACTTTTTGTTTATTGTTACTCCCATTGTGGGAGTCTGTAATTGTTCTATGTTTTGTTGTACGTTACTTAAAGTCCATTCTAGTATTGCAATCATCTTGATGGGGAAGAGAGAGCTGGTTGCTTTGCTTAATTTGTCTTCCTGGTGTCTCGTGATGGTTGAGCGGCTCTTCCTCGCGGTGCCAAGGGGTTGTCTGCGGTTTGTGATTGTGGTATTTCCTGATCATACTCACTTACTATTTTAGATAAGTGTATAGTCCTATGAATCGCTATGATGTCAATCATACTCTTTAATGTCAGGAAATTAGATAAGTGAATATGCTTTTAATCGGTATGCTGCCAGATCTACTCTGTGATGCCAGGTCATTAGATAAGTGTATAGTCCTTTGCATCAATATGATGTGAGATCTACTCTGTGATGACAAGTCATTAGATAAGTGTATAGTTCTTTGAGCTAACGTGATGTCAGATCTACTCTGTGATGTCAGGTCATTAGATAAGTGTACATCTCTTTGAATCAATATGATGTCAGATCTACTTTTTGAAGTCAGATCATTAGATAAGTGTATAGTTCTTTGAATAAATATGATGTCTAATGATGGAGATTAATTACTGACAGGTCAAACAATATGACAAATGAACAGATTTATAACAAAACACAAATGAAACATTTTGCATTTTATTGGATTTCATTTTAAAGGTAAATATTTGATAAAATTGTAAAATATTTACAGGTAACAAACACACTGGTAAGGTAAGAAAGAATACTATAAATAAAAAACAACAGTAGAATGTGAAATATGAAGAAATGCTTCAAGCATATTGTGACTATTATAACACTAATCTCAGGCTTTAAGTAAAGGAAGAATTTTACAAAGAATTGATGAGAAAATGATCACTAGTCAGAATAAGAAATTTTACAAAACAACAGGGCCTTGAGGCTTTGGATCACTCTCCTGAGTTCTGGTCCAGAAGTTATAAAACTTTTTTTCATGCTCAACTCAACTGAGCACGAACTTTCAACTGCTCATAAACACTACAATATCGACAAATAATGAAGTTTTTTGCCTTAAGTCTCTCAGATGTTGTATTTATCATGCTAATAAATGTTAAAAAACCAACAATTGTTGGCATTTTAACATTTATGAGCAGGATAAATTTCGTGCCCATCTGAGTTGAGTATGAAATAAGTTTTATAGCCTCAGGGCAAGGTCCAGATATTTATTTCAATACAAAAAATCTATTTCAGCTCTGGCAGCCATTTTTCCCATCTGGTCAGTCTTTTTGTACAATTTTGGTAGAGGGCATTTTGCGAAATAGCTTTTGAAATTATTGTGAATTGGGCCAGTGGTTCAGGAAGTAATCTTTAAAGACTTATTTTGCTCTGGTGGCCATTTTGTTCAGTGGTGTAGAACTTCTTATGCAACTTCCATTGAAGTCATCAGAGAAATATTTGTGCGAAATTATTTTAAATTTGGACTTACTATATTAGCTCTTTGCATCATTTTGTTCAGCAAGGCGTAATTGCTTATGCAATTTTGGTAGAGGACATTAAGTGGAACATTTTATTCTGAAGAGTAAAACCATTTGCATAATTTTGGAAGAAGCATGCATGAATGGGAACATTTGTGTAATTTTTGTTTGAACTTGGGTAAGTTGATCAGGAGATGTCTTTTTTGAATCTTACTCTACAGTAAAACCTGTCTTAAGTGACCATTCAAAATGAACACCAAAAATTGGTTTTCAATTCAGGTCAAAAGTATTGCAGAATGCTCCAAGGGGAGCATTCTGCAATACTTTCAACCTTCATTAAGCTACCATTTTGTATTAAGACCCTTGTTTTGTCGCTTTTTAAGTGGCCGCTTAAGACAGGTTTTACTGTATTTCAAGCTGTGGTGGCTATTTTATTCAGACAAGCAGAACTCCTAGTGCAATTTTAGTATAGGGTATTATTGAAATCATTCGTGTGAATATTTTTGCATTCGGACCAATGGTTCATGAGGCGATGTTATTTAAAGAAAATATTATACAAGAGGCACTGATCACAAAAGTTTGATCACCTTTCAGCTGAGCTAAAGGTAATATAATAATGAATGACCATCTAGGTTCATTTTCCTGTAATTATGTAAAAATCCTAATTCTGTCATATAAAATCTTTGTAATAAAAGTAGCATTATAGAAGGGAATAACCTTTCCTCAGACAAATACAGCCCAGGCCCTGAGGTTATAAAACTTTTTCCAGCAAATAACAAACTATGCTAATGCGCAGGCTTGTTTTCGCCTTTGTTGTTCACATACAACAAAGTGAGGTTTTCTCGCACCAAGGCCCATATAAGAAGGCAGGATTTCATATGGGTCTTCACTGTTTGACAAAGTACCCATTTAGGGGCTTCTGGTCTTCAAAGGGTTAAACTTGCATACATAGATATCTATTGCAGCTGGGGGCCTAAATTTTGTCCTGAGACTTAATCTATGTCCCTACTTTGTGTGTGGGAGCAATGAAGTCTCTGACAAAAAACTGCACTCATGCACAGCCTCATCTGAGCCTTTTGCAGCTCCCAAAGGTAGCAAGTACCAAAATCTTAAATGCTAGCTGAAATTTTCTCATTCTAAAATTATAAACAGTGCCAGTATTATTCTACCACTCTCGGCTAAAAGTTCGGTCCTTAGGTCTTTGATTTACAAAATGTATGTCAAAGTGATAGACAATGCAGACATAAACCAGACTCCTCCTAACTAAGCAACATGATCTGGGTATGCACTGTTTTGCTCAAGCCTTTTAGCATGAAATATCTGGTTGTAAAAAATTACCAGATAATTATAGTAAATGCTGAAATTTTTGGGCAAATTTTTTTTTTATTTCAAACATATCAAAAGAATCACAATATAAGTATGGTACATGTTCTAACATCTAATGTCAAATTTAAAATGATTTTAACCCTTAAAGCGCCAAGTAAAAATGCATCTGAAAATGTCGTCTGCTGAAGTCATCTGCTGCAAATAACTGCCTAGCATAACTGACGAATTAAGTATAGAAGCAAACAGTGTGGACCCAGAACAGACTGCTCCTATATATAGGAGCAGTCTGATCTGGGTTCACACTGTTTGCATATAGGAGCAGTCTGATCTGGGTCCACACTGTTTGCCATAGCGTCTTCTTAAACATTTCAGCAGACGAGAAAAGCAGGGGACTATTGTTGCGATTGGGGCATTAAGTGATAAGTATCACTGTTCATTAAAATGGAATTATAAACCTAAACATATAAAACATTCAAATATTGCCCTAATGTTACTACATCAACAGTATGTAGAAAAATAAATATACAAATTTACACATGAAACTCTGTTGCAGAACTTCATCATTAAATAGGTGTAGGGTAACAAGTGGTTAAAACAGCAACCATTATTGACTAATAAGCACCAAATTCTTAACTATTTACCCACTAATGTCCCCAGGGGAGTACTTTAATTTTTATCTTGATACATAGGCTTGGACCAAGCATCTACTGTTTACCCCCAAAAATATCAGGAATATCCAGCAACCCCAAAAATATTTAAATTAGCAACCCCCCAAAAATATTATGATTCTGTACCTTGACCTTAAAAAAGCCCAAAAATGTATATAAATGACCCCCCCCCCAAAAAAAATAGTTCTGTTTCGTGATGACCCCCAAAAATATCCACAATTTCATCATACCAACAAAAATATTCATTTTTCTAACCCCCCCCCCCCCCAAAAAAAAAAAATAATAAAAAAAATAAATATTGAAATTCAATATTTTGAACCCCTAAAAATGGTTCAAGCCTATGTATATATGAAAATATCATAGCCCCCTGGGCTAGTGTAATCTGCTGATAACTTTTGCAAACAAAATGTCGGGCCTGATCAGGATCCAAACTGATTGACACTCTGAGAATTTATAAAAAAAAAAATCAGCAGACAACAAAAAAGCATGCGAAATAACCCAGTAGGCAAAGAGTAAAATTAAAACAGGGTCAAGTGTGTATCTGGTGGCAATGGGTAAATTTTTGATAGACCTTTGCTGGTTACCGACAAATCAAATGTCTAATCAGGATTTTCACTATTGGCCTTACTTGTTTATTTCATTAACCCTTATCAAGCTACATGTTTTTAAGTTTTACTTGCAGCCTTTTAATTACAGTATCAGCATGTATTCACATACAAAGCGTACTGACCAGTTGGCTTCTTTGGTTCTACACTGTTTTCAAACGGAAAATATCAGGTCAGCATGGTAAGGTTTGCCACTCAACAATGTAGCTCTCCAAATTAACCCACTATCCAATTTTATCCAAGTTGACCCAACTTGCAAACTCTCCCAATCTGCACAAGATCTCCACCCATTTTTAAAGTGCATCAGGTTTTAAAATTTGGTATAAAATAAAAATACTTTATTATTCTCAGCCCATAAAAGTTTTGGCCTGCATCTATATATTGTAAGATTCTGTTTATCATATATGATGGTTTCTACCAGAATTTTAGATTTAGAGAAGACCATTATTTCAACAAGAACGCAATGTTGTCATGGACATGGCTACAGCATTACCTTTTCAAAAAAGTGTTATAAAATGTAAGGCCATATACCTTTTAATTACATGAACTAATCCACTGAAAAACAGTGACATCATGAGATATAGGAGAAATCTCTTGATTTGTGAATAGGTAAGGCTTAAATAATCCTGTTCAGCTATTGAGACTAGCTAGAGCCTTGAAATCTCTTGACGTAGTATTAAAAGCTATAACACAATCTTGCACTGGACAGGGAGGGATTTATGGTGATGTCTCATTAACCATTAAAGCCAAATGGACTTTCCAATCCTTATAAATTGGACTGGTCCATTTCTTATTTTATGGGTTGTTGGGTGGTATTTTACCATTGAATTAAAAGAATCTTCTGTAAGCAAACAGTGGAGACCATGTGGCATCTGATCTGTGTCTGTACTGTTTGCTCATGTCCCATAAAATGGATGCTATGCTTATATGTAAGTAAATGCATCATAAACAACAAAACATGTTCAATTACAAATAATCTTTCTTTAAATAAAACAAAAACAAAATAAAATCTCTTAAATTCATGGTATTGCACATATCACAAAAACACGTTAAATTGCACATTAACCAAGAAGAAAAAATCTTCTTCAAAATGAAAATCAGTGATTTGAGTAAAATTGATGTACAAACAGTTAAAATACCTGCATGCAGACACCAAACTTGAGACAATTATATACAGGAAAAAACATTTAAAACAAACACATTATTTAATAACATGATTTATATATAAGCTAGCCATGGCTTGGTTTCAAAAGACTAGACTACAGCAAATGATCTAAAATTTCAAACACACATTGCCTGCCCAAAAGGCATGGGTGAAAGTTCAAAATTTCGAAAAACCGGAACTTAAATCTTAAAACTTGCAATATGCCCACTAAATATTTAAATGGTCAACTGTCCTTTGACAGACAGAAAATAATCAGAAAAGCTATTATGTTCTCCCTAATTCAGCATTTTGGGGCTGACTTTCTGTGGAAAGTCGGCCTAAAAATCCTGAATTCAGAAATAATCCTGAAAACTTTCACCCATGAAAACGCCTAGACAAAAAGAGCAGACCCAGATCAGGGTCTTCCCTGTTTGCTATTCTGACAAGCATATTGTGTAAAGAAAGCAAAAACTGTTGGACATTTTTTAGAACATTTACCTTATCACAAAGAAATCTTGGAAAATGACCAAAGGGAGAGTATAAATATGATACAACAAACATGCACCAGTATCAAGATATAAAAGTGGACACATGGGTGAAGTATAAAAAATTCAAAAATCCTGAACTTAAACTCGCTAAACTTGCAGTATGCCTAAAAAATAATCACAATTTCAATTTTAAATGGTCATTTTCTTTAGTTAAACTGAAAGTAAATCAGATAAGTCAGCCTAATTCAGTATTTGAGGCTGCAGCCTCAAAATCCTGAACACAGGGAAAATCCTGCATATAGAAAACAATATACATGTATCAACAAATAATTGACAAAACAGTTGCTGTCATTATTGATATTTGTTAAATTCTTTAACCCAATTGCACTTGAAGGAAAACATACTGCAATACAAGAACGTTATTGAATGCTAGATTCAGATTAAGAAAGTTTCATCAGATCTATAGATTTATCTCCCCTCAGCTACTCTCCAGCAGAAAACTGCAACAATAATTACAAAGTACTGAGATTCTTCTGAAGCATGTTATCATGGGTGAAAGTTCAAAATTTCTTTCGAAACTCCAGTCTTAAAACTTGCAGTATGCCCACTAAATATTTATAATTTCAAGATTAAATGGCCAAATGTCCTTATATAGACTGAGAATAAATCAGAGAGGCTGTTATGATCTCCCGAATTCAGCATTTTGAGGCTGACTTTCTGTGGAAAGTTAGCCTCAAAATCCTGAATTCAGGAATAATCCTGAAAACTTTCACCCATGTGTTTTTAAAGTGCAGACCCTTTACAATGCTAAATTTGGGGTCCATAGGAATGGACATGTTATAAGTGAATGTGTTATAAAGGGACAATTTTATAAGCAATATACGAAAATTCCATTGTGAAACAAAAAAATGGAAGCCACAACATGACCAAAGTAATTAATATATTGTGTAATGACGATGTGTATTATAAAGCAACTGCCCTATACTTGAGCCTGTGTATAAAAAGAAAACTAAAATGAGCTAGGTCATGAGAAAGCCTGTGTGCAAGACCATTTAGGCTTGGATGCGAGACAACCTGTCTTTGTGATTTCTACCAGGAGTCTCAAATGAGCTTGATTAGCTACAGAGACTAGTTTGAATACTGAAATTTTGCGTGCAGCAAGTTGAGGCTGGTCTGTACAACTGTTTTTCACAAGCAACAAAGGCAGATTTTCTTGCATTGAGGCCTGAGCAGTTATCTTTGCACAAGACAAATTGACATTGCTCATAACAGGTCCTTCAAACCAACCATATTATCTGTGTCCATCTTAAAGCTTTATAAAAAAGGAAAGAGAAAATTTGCAGAACCAGTTAGATTTGATGGCAGCTGATCCTCCGGGTATGCTGCCTTTATTTCAACCATTGGAATTTGAAACAAGGTCCCGCTCAAATCAGTTGTCTCCACAATAGATACACTACAGTCCCTTTATAACACTATGTTTGGGGTCCATAGGAATGGACCATGTTATAATAAAAAATTGTGTTTATTTATATTGTTTTGATTTGATTCTTTACATCCCAGTCAACATTTTTTCAGTCAAGTCAAGATGGGTCTTCCTAGGTTGCACCAGTACTAAGCAGGGAATATGTCTTGCTAAAGGACACAACACAGTGCCGCTGGTGAGGTTTAAACCACCGACCCTTCCATCTTGAGTCAAGCACTCTACCACTGAGCCACTACGCTCCCTAAATTGTGTTTAAAGGGATAATTTGACAAAAGAAGTATAGGAAAATAATTGCTTTGTAAAATTCCGTGGAAAAAAAATGGGAACCACAAAGGACTGTTTTATAACCAAATCCGATGTTGTAACAAGGTGTGTTTTATGGGCAGGTTGATCATTTGGCATGTACAGATTTTCTCACATTGCTGTACAAATGAACCTCCATGGTGATTAAGAAGCTATAAATAAATACTGTTTACGAGCAGAATAAATAATGCAATTGTGTGTAGAAGAATCATAAGGTCTAGAAAATCCATTTTCAAAATATGCAAAATGATGACTTAATTCACACAAAACAAAATTAGAAATTTACGTATGTGTTAGATATTCTAAAATTTCAAACACTAATTGCCTTCCAAAAAGACCAAGGCAGCACTGACCAATTTTAGACTGCTTATGAAGAAGCAGTCTGATCAGGATCTTCTCTGCTTACTGTCACATCATGTGTAATTTGAGAACAGAAAGAGAAGTGTTCAAAATTTAAGAACATTAACTGGTAAGTTTTTTAATAATGGCAGCACAGATGCATGACACAATAACAAAACCAAAACAAGTATTGAGTCCAGATTTAACAGATGTATATAAAATTTAACCTATTTAGCTCCCCTGTGACATCGAAACAAAACTTAACCAAGTCTTCACCACACTCAATTTGATTCCAATCTACCGACTAGTTCCTGAGATACCTTCCACATAAGATTGTGCCACACCAACGCAGACGGGATCCACACCACATACAATATGTCTCCCCGCCCCCTTCAGTGAGGGGACACAATAAATATGACTAGAAAAGTTATACTTGACTTTTAACTTGCCAACCAATGGCCAGAGATATAACAATATAAATTTGGCCATTTCATTTAAACATACACATAATTGGCAAAAAAATGTACATTTTAAATTTTTAACTAACTTCTTAATATATCTGCTAAAAATCATTTTCTCTTTTTAGACCAATGCTATTTTCCATATGGCTACATACAATAAAGTCAGGATGGTCCACTGTATATACTGAGGGGACATAGGTTATGATTTCCAAATTTTTCTTCATTTCTTCCTCTGAAGATCCATTTTGTCACAGCAAACAATGGAGACCCTGATGAACTAACTGCCACTGCCGCTTTGTGCGGCATTGCACCAGAGTCTTCATTGTTTGCCAAAGTATCTGTTATGGGGTTTCTGGTCTACAATGGGTTAACATCTGTTATATCAATGTAATTTTTTAAAAAAAAATGAACCAATGTGTATTTAAACATAATGCCTATCATTCAAACATACCCTGGATTATTTTAATGTTTACCATTGTCCTGCTGAATATATTTTAACCTTTTAAAGACCAGCAACCCCAAAGTGATTACTTTGACAAACAGTGTAGACCCAGATGAAATGCTGCATAATGCAGCATTTCATCAGGGTCTGCACTGTTAGCTAAGACAAAATCAATCTTCTGAGAAAGAAATACAATATTTTTTTGAATGTGTAACCTATGACCCCTCAATATATACAATGGACCATCCTGACTTAACTGTATCAAATTTTATGGGAATTTCCAATGGTCTAAATAGGGTTAATGTTATTTTCAGCCAGTTGTACAAAACAGTTTATTACTATGGCTTCACACACTACATTGAAGTCTTTGGAGCTTCATTAGCAAGCTGACCTGGGCCCGGAATTACAATGCCTCCTTAAAGTTAAGGAAGACATAAGTTAAGTATTGATATTTCAACATGCTATATTAGATACTAAATAAATTACCTGGACCGATGCAGTACTTGTGGTCAAAGATATCATTGTGATCTACAGAAAAAATGAAACTATTTTAATTTTAATCAGTTTGAAACATTATTTTTCGCATCCTGAAAAATCAATACTTAACTTAAGTCTTCCATAACTTTAAGGAGGCATTGTAATTCTGGGCCCTGGATCTACACTATTTTCTAAAGAGGCTATATGCGGGGTCCGCAGTACAAGGATGAACTATTCAAAAAATTCCAAAATATGTCAAAGCTTAAGCCCTTCCAAGCCATCATATGAAAAAAAACACATAAAGATTTATAACAGAAACAGCACAGTCATGATATAAAGATGATTAACAGTCTATAAACAAACAATATTTCTGTGAGCATTATATGCATGGAATATAAATCACAACCATTCTTAACCCTTCCCCTGCTCCGAAAAAAATGCATCTGAAAATGTTGTCTACCGAAATTATCTGCTGCATGTAAATGCTTACGTCAATTACTAATTTCAGGTACACAGACAAACAGTGTGAACCAGATCAGACTGCTCCTAGAGGAGCAGTCTGATCAGGGTGCACACTGTTTACTACAGAGGTATTTTAAATGGACAAGCAGACGTTACAACAGACAATATTTGGTAGTGATTAGTAGCCAAAGAGTTATGACAAACTAGAATGGGGCAGTCGATGGCACACCATCACAGCAATCAAGGACAAAACTGTTACTTTACAGTGGAAAACATCTAAATGCTCACTTGCCCTGCCTGAAGAGCGCGGTGGCTCAGTGGTAGAGTGTTTGACTCGAGATCGAGGGGTTGGGGGATCAAGCCTAAACAGAGGCACTGCGTTGTGTCCTTGTGCAGGACACTTTTTCCTCTGCTTAGTACTGGTTCAACCCAGGAAGATCCATCCCGACATAACTGAAAAAAATGTTGACTGGGACGTAAAGAATCAACACAAACAAAAAAAAACTTGCCCTGCAGCCCGAGACACTCACAAATACAACCTGATGAGAGGATATTTTTTAATCCCGAGACCCGAAGATGTTAAAGGTAAGTTTTCAACAAGTTATGAGCATGCTACAATCCAAAAGAACACATCATTATTATGATTTCAACAACATCTTACATATCACAATTCTTGTCTTCTACCCGTAAATTTGCTTGTTTGTTTTGTTTGATTTGATTCTTTACGTCCCATCAACAATCTTTCAGTTAAACAAGAACAGGTCTTCCTGGGTTGAACCAGTACTAAGCGAGGATAAATGTGTCTAGCTCAAGGACCACAATGCAGTGACGCCGGTGAGGCTCGAACCTGTGGCCCTCGGTCTCAAATCAAGCACTCTACCACTGAGCCACTGCACTCCTGTAAATTTGCTTGCAAGTCTTACATACATGGTCTTGTACACATGTATATGGTACAAAAAGGGTGCAAGGCCCTTCTGACATATTGTTCTTCACTAAAGATTGTTTATCTTAGTAAACAGTGCAGCCCTGGATGAGATGCCACATTTGTGGCATCTCATCCGTGTCTCCACTGTCAAAATACCCATTTACAGTCTACACTGTTTGTCAAAATACCTATTCCAAATTAATCTAGAAAATGGATCCTTTTGAAATAGAAAGAACCTACACTATTTTAAAAACAGCAGACTTACATAGTAGTTTCATTGAGTCTGTTTATAAGTGATCATGTAAAGTACAACAACTCTTACGCCCCCCTAGCACCTGCTTAAACACTATTATGCTTTCTGCCACTCTGAATCATGTTTGACTTTCAAGTCCAAAGAATACTAATCAATTATTAAATAGTAAGAAGGACCGATAATAAACTACCATCTTTGACTTGTTAGCTAGACCTAGTCCAAGTATGATGAGGCTCCATTTATTAAGCACATCATCAAACAACTGTTCCTCTGACTATCTGTATAGGAAGGGCATTATCATCAACACGTTCAACATCAAGGTCCCTAGTATCTAGATATTTCACACTATCAGTATCTAGGTCAAATGTCAGTATTTCTTTGTTTCTTTCTGTCTTTATGTGGCACATCATCAAACAACTGTTCCTCTGACTATCTGTACAGGAAGGTCATCATCATCGTCCCCAACTTCATCATCAAGGTCTCTCGTATCTAGATCTTTCACACTGTCAGTTTCTAGATCAAATGTCGGTATATTTTTATTTCTCTCCGTGTTTTCACTCGTTGTTTTGTCGTTTGCAGTCTCTATATCATCTTCACTGTCATCTGTATAGATGATGGGTATCTGTGGAATAGACAGTTACGGTAAATGTTTTAAAATTTCGAAAAGATCATTCTTTTTCTTCTTAAATAAAAAGAAGGTTATCAGGGCTGGAATTATTGTTTGTTTGATATGATTCTTTACGTCCCATCAACAATCTTTCAGTTAAACAGGGAGGGGTCTTCCTGGGTTGAACCAGCACTAAGCTAGGATAAATGTGTCTTGCTCAAGGACCACAACGCAGTGACGCTGATGAGGCTCAAACCCGCAGCCCCTCGGTCTTGAGTCAAGCACTCTACCACTACGCTCCACAGGGCTGGAATTAACAAAATGTTTGTCAGAAAAGCAACCAGGAAGACCTCTCCAGATGCAGTGTGATCTGGGTCTGTACTATTTGTCTAGGCCTTTTTGGAAGATAACTAGTGTTCAACATTTTAGGACATCTACCATTGTTTCACAATGCACTAAATCATGCTGTTTAACATTCTGGTTTCCAAACTCGATTTGTCTCTTCAGGATTCAAACAGGCAAGTCTGTTTGAAATTCAAGAACATTTTAAGGACTTCTAAAAGACTCTGCTACAGGTTTCGAGGACTGTAAGCATATGAAAAATAAATGATTTACACTTTAAAACTCAACTTTACAAAGGCTATGCTCAGTAATTGAAGAAATAAGTGTTAGCAAATTAGTCTAAAATTGTTGTGTCTTTATGGTGCAGCATATGACTAAGTCCTACAGAAAATTAAAGTAATTTAAATTTCAAGGAATTTTCAAGGCCTTAAAGTAATTTTCCAGTACTCTTCATGTCAGAGTTATTTTAACGACTTTGAGAAAGCCCTCTATATTCAAGTACTTTTCATGACTTTGAGAAAGCCCTCTATATTCAAGTACTTTTCATAACGTCATTCATAAAATGTACTTGTATTACAGGAGATGATTTAAAAAAGCACGATTGCTTGTTTTCAAATCCTGTTAAAATCTACTTTTCATAACTCCATTCATAAAATGTACTTGTATTACAGGAGATGATTTAAAAAAGCATGATTGCTTGTTTTCAAATCCTGTTAAAAACTACAATTTCATACTGTAACTTTGTGTATGCAAATGTATTGAGTTATGAAATAAATATTGTTTAAACTAAGTACTTTTCAAGCCTGTGCAAACCCTGCCATTATTTTGAATGATGCTTATAAAGAGAATGACAGGTTTTCAATGATACAATAATTGGATTTTAATGGTTAATAGTACTGTAACCACTCACCGAATATAAATTTGGGATAAACTCCTTGGCTGGGTGTCAACACAATATTGTGCTTTCTCAAAATAGTTCTCATTAGCAGTGGTTAGAAAACATCAGCAAAATAGTGCTACAAATTGCAGTCTCAACAGGTTGTGATAAATGTTCTAAATTTCAAATACTTTTCTCTTTTTGTTCTCAAATAAAATGTTTGTTATCAGGGCTCAAATTCACAAAATGCTTGTCAGAATAGCATGGTTCCTTGCTTGCTATAATTATGACATACAGAATAACCTCGAAAATTTGGATGTCGATTTTTCGCAATACTCACTTATTCAAAATAAATTTGGGCCAAATCGGATTCAGAGAATAGAACCTATTCATGATAGAGTTTAATAACTGTCTATAGTAACATGAAATGTTTTGGCTACATAAAAGAAAAGTTTCCATGAGATTTTCTTTTACACGCACAAAACTTATGCTTGATAGAAAAAAAATGTTAACATTTCCTTCATGATGTGGATAATGCCCCTGTACCTGCACATTAAATTTAATCTAAAATCCATTTATGATATGCTGATGAAGCAGATGATCTTTAATGTTTCTGAGAATTTTTTATTACATACCCTGTTATTGCCATCTTTAACAATTCTGCCACCTGGTATCTTCTTAGTTGTAGAGTCTACATGAGTAAGTTCAGAGTTATCTGCCCCTGTTGGCTCTTCTCTCTCAAACCTCCTCTGTTGACTGTGGAACAGCTTCCTTTCATCAATCAGGGGTGACGGTTTCGGAGACAAGGAACTAGGTCTTATCAAGTAACTGAATAGAACAGAACAGGGGTATGGTAAATGTTCTAAAATTTCTAAAAATTCTTACACTTTTCTCTTTCTGTCCTCAAATATAATGTTGGTTTTCAGGACTGGAATTCACAAATTGCTTGTCAGAATAGCAAAAAGAGAAGACCCAAATCAGACTGCTTCTTCAGAAGCAGTCTGATTTAGGTCTGCACTGTTTCTGTAGGCCTTTTTGGCAGACAACTAGTGTTAGACATTTTAGAACATTTACTGTATGTTAACCTTAAATATTGTACTCAAAATGGCTAAAATTTTTAAATCTTGGCATGCTGGGTAATTTTTCATGCTTTTGTTGCCGTCTGCTGATTTTTTTCAAAATCAACGTTTACAAAACCTTCTTTGAGGAACACTATCAGTGTCAAATGGTTTGGATCTAGATCAGGACCAGTGTTTTGTTGGTCCTGATCTGGGTCAAAACTGTCATCAGCAGACAACTAGCAAGTTAAGGGTTCTCAGTGCAACAAGATTTACATTTACTGCTTTGAATTGAATGGAAGATATAAAAAAATGCTTTATTTTGTTTTATTCTGAGTTTGTCATTTAAGCTAATTATGACAAGACTATGATTATCTCAGCGCTATGCGTTAACCCTTTGTGTACTAATGGAATTTCCCATAAAGTTTGATACAGTTAAGTCAGGAAGGTCCATTATATATATTGAGGAGTCACAGGTTATAATTTCCAAAAAATATTGTATTTCTTACTCTGAAGATTGAAAGTGCAAACCCTGATAAAATGGCATGTCTTTACATATACTAGAGCAGCCTGTAAAATGGTCTGCAAAATCGAAAACCAAGTTCTATTTTAGCCTACACTCAGCTCAATTCAGAGACTAGCCTTTGTTAAATGTTCTTTTATGGAGTGTTATGGTTTTGTTTGCTTATTTGCGTTGATATCAACAATTTTTCAGTCATGTCAGGAAAATTTCTCTTCTTCCTGGGTTGACCCAATACAAAGCAGGGGATAAAGTGTCTTGCTCAAGGACACAACACAGTTTTGGTGAATCTCAAACTAGCAGCAGTCTGATCCCGAGACTAACGCTCTACCAACTGAGCCTTTTGTTTGACATTATGCATACTTGATCACATTCGGAACCTTAACCCTTTTCATTCTGATAGATTATCCTATGGCACTCTACCAACTCAGCTACAGTCAATACAGTGCATTCTAAAGTAGGTGTGACAGCAATACCAAAAGTTGTTTGGGCTACAGCAAACAGTATGTATATACAGTGGAACTTTGGCCGCTCGAACTTGCCTGTCTCGAACACCATGGATCGCTAGAACTCATTTGTCAGTCCTGGCAAATTCCCTATATATTTAATGCAAAGATACACCCCAGACACGAACAATGATGGCTCGAACTCTTGAACTCAAAACACGGACCGCATGGCAACTTTTAATGTCTAAACGGTTTGCTGGGTCAAACCAATATTTACCTAACATAATTCATTCAGATGCTTGATATTAGTTTATTATTTTTCATAAGTGCTCCTGGACAATTATGCTTTTGCGCTTGGCTAAACCTAAATTGACGAATTCATTCATTGAGCGTCACATGTCAATTAAGCAATTAGCGGTCAAAGTTTTGAGTTGTAGTATAATTAAGTTCTCACTTGTCACCACGCAACAAATGAGATGTTTTGTGATCAAAAGTTCGCAGTTGGATTCAGAGTACAGTCTGGTCAGAGTCTTGTGTGGGCATAGGTTCTTAATTCCTGCTTAACATCTAAAAGTGGGCCGTGATCGGCCTGCCAGCGCAACGACATTAGAATGACGTTTCACTGGCGGGCCGATAGTGGCCCGACACTGTGTATTGACTGGATTCATAGGGGCATCAGACTAAGTGGGTGTACAGTCTGATCCGCATCTTTGTTTTAAACATCCAGGCGAGTTTGTATGTCATCGCTCACAAGACAACAAACCAGACAACTAAATTGTGATAGCAGATGGGATAGCAAATGCATTGATCAGCATGCGCATATGCGGATGCTGATCAAGGTATTTACTTTTCGCAGATGCATAATTGCAAACATGCATCGCTTATAATTTTAACTCTAGCATGCAGCAGGGTAAATTGACATAAATGACAGATGTCACGTGCACTTAGCAACTTTTATCGATAAAAACGTAGTGTCCATGGTAAACATAAAGTACATGTAAACTCCCTTGAAAATTGTCAGACCAGGTATCGCTCGAACCCATCGATGGGTCGAATTGGCTCCCACTGTCCCGATGAGTTCGAGCTATCGAAGTTAGACTGTATAATCCTAACTGACAACTTACATGATATCATCCAATTCCAACTTGAGGTCATAACTTGGGTTAATTATAGTATACGAGATGGTATCCTTCTTGTCATTAACTTCATCTGAAACATACGGTAAACGTTCTTAACCCTTAATGCGCCAATCGCAACGAAAGTCGTCTGATTTTCTCGTCTGCTGAAATGTTAAAGAAGCCTCTATGGCAAGCAGTGTGGACCCAGATCAGACTGCTCCTATAGGAGCAGTCTGTTCTGGGTCCATGCTGTTTGCTTCTATACTTCGTCAGTAATGTTAGGCAATTATTTATAGCAGACAAATTCAGCAGACGACATTTTCAGATGCATTATTTTCTTGGCGCTTTAAGGGTTAAATTACAAACATTTTTCTCTTTCTGTTCTCAAATAAAATGTTGGTTTTCAGTGCTGGAATTCACAAAATGGATGTGGGAATAGCAAACAGGGAAGACCCGGATCAGACTGCTTCTTCAGAAGCAGTCTGATCTGGGTTTTACCTGTTTGTCTCGGCTTTTGCGGCTGGCAACTTTTGTTCAAATTTTAGAACATTTACAGGAAATAAATTATATGGGCCGTTGTTGAAAAACAACTTCAGAGTTTCTGACCAAGTGAGACTCAAAACTAGCTAGAATATTGAAACTTTTTACCTAAAGACCCCACCAAATTTTAGAAAGGGGCCAAAGTCCTTGTTTAAGCATTTGAGATATGTTTGTATAGCCATTTTCAGTAGATATTTGACGTTGCAAGTGTTCTTGACGTTGTAAGTATTTGAGAGAGGTCTTGAACCAGGGCTGCACCTTTAGGTTTTAGCATATATACAGTTACATCTGAGTCGAGATTTCCGCAACTGAATTTCACCCAACAAATTTTAGGAGCATTGGTGTTTGTCTGCTGCCGTTACTTGATTTCTTATGCAATGAAATGGCATGCTATCAATTTTTCAGCGCATCATGCGTAAGAAAACAGCATCAAAGGTGCAAATGCATGGTCCAAAGTGGGCCTTGACGCAAGAAAACCTGTCTTCTGTGGTTTGCGAACAACAAATGCGCAGACCAGCCTGCGCGGATCAGCCTGCGCATCCGCGCAGTCTGATCAGTGCCTTTGTTATTCGCTTATTGGAAAGTATTATAAGTAGACTTGCAACAAGCGAAATTTCAATTTTCTAGCTAGTCTCTGTAGCTGAGGAGACTGGTTTGAGTCTGGCTTTGTCGGAAACCCCGAAGACAGGTTTTCTGGCAACGAGGCCCAAGTGATCCCTGTGATACTGACGCTGCTTTCAAGCACTTATCACTTTCAAGGAGTGCATAATCTGTATCAAGCCAACTTGTTCAAAATTGACATTAGTGTGTGTTAATGGGGCGGGATAATTTGGCCCTCGGGCAGATATGGGGTATGAATATCGAGAATACTAGGCGAGTTTCTTTTGATATCAAGTTTACCAGGCAAGGCTTTGAGAACGCTTGTTGAATCGCTCGGCAAGCCTTGCGATGTCAACAAGTGTTCTCAATGCCTTGCCTGGTAAACTTGATATCAAAAGATGCAAACTTGGTATTCTATTTATCAGTTTATCGATTGTGTCACTCTTCAAACCAGCGATTATGACGTAATTTTCTATTGTTGTGTTGATTCCACGTCATTAGCGACATCATTCAAAAAGTGCAACATCATCATGACCTGATAAAGGCACATGCGGTGAGATAGACGTTTATCAGACAACATGCAACAATGCAGTTAATATAAGAGGTAACCGATAAATTGCCATACAATATCTCATTTTTTATCGCATAAAAAGTATGCACAATAGCCTCCTTTAAATGCTTAAACTGATGTATCCAGCAGGATTAGAGGTCAAAATTTTGGTCTTAGTCCTCATCTTCATCCATACTTTGTGTATGCAAGCACCAAAGGCGAGTCTGCATATTTGGACAAGGCCATCAGAGCCTTAATTGCTTGAAAAAATCCGGTGTGCTGCCTCTAAACGTGTCTCTGGGAGCAAATTCTTCCCTTTAAGAGTCATCCCTATTTTGAAAAGGGATGCAATTGATGAGAATTACTGCTTGTATTAGTTGTCTCCCTTACACATGCGTACCTATTATAGCATTCTTGCTATGCCTTTGAGATGATGTTGTTGTGTTTGTGTTTAACGTCCCACAAACAGCTAAGGTCATATGGAGACGGGGCCACAGCTTAAAGTCTCATCGGACAGACTGGTGAAGCCGGGAATCGAACCTGCGACCCCTGGTTTACAAGGCAAGCGGTTTATCCACTACACCCAAGCGGCTCCTTTTTAAGATGATATTGCCCATGTAATGGAACTCTGGATACTGGGCTGATTGTACATGTTTTGCATTGCTGATATCCTTTATGGATTTTCTAATAAATTAATTGCATCTTATCTTGTATATCTTACCATAATCAGAGAGGGGTTGGCCCAAGCTCTGCATTCTACACTTCACCAGTTGACTGATCTCCTGTCTTTCTGGGTTTGAGCTACCATTAGCATTATCATCCTGATCATCTGCCATATTCAGTGACACCTAGAAATAAATAAAGTTTAACTCTTTGCATGCGGGGAAATTTTTCATGATTTTTTCATCTGCTGATATTTGAGCCGTGACACGTGATTTCCAACAATGTGGCATTTTGACAAGTGTAGACTCAGACGATCCTGTGCAGCCTCCCGTAAAGCTTAGAAACGCCAAATGATGTTCGGTCAGTAGCTTAACAGTCGTAGAATATTCAAGCGACCTGCAAAGGCTCTGATCAGACTGTGCATATGCGCAGGCTGGTCTGAGGCATTGCTGGTCGCACATACCACATTGTTGGAAATCCCATTCACTGGCTCATTTTCAAAATTAACTTTTTAAAAAATATCTTCCCAGTGTCAAAGAAATCAGACCTGACATTTAGTAAAGCCTGATCTAAAATAAAATACAGTGAAAAAAGTAGGGACCATCAGTCATCTTCTAATAATCCGGTAGTTTTGAAAAATTGGCATTCAAACTACCAAGTTTCCACTGCATTTCTATGGCTATCATCCATCTGTTCTATTAAACAATTTTGTTCAATTAAAGCAGCATAGTCTGTAACTTTTGATCTTTTAATTATAGAAACTATGCTTCTATTTTTCAAGATCACAGTAAAAAGACTAAAGTTCAGGTATACATTTTACCAATTTCATAAATTTTAACAAATTATCAGTACCGTATCAAAACAATAGCATTTATGTTAAAAATTAACTGTCCATAATTATTGGAGGGACGCAAATAATTACCAACAAGAGAAAAAACACCTGTTTTATAAGATAATTCACTTTTCCATACAGTTTTCAGCTATAGTGAACAGATTTATTGTGAAGACATAACTTAAGTGTACTTTTACAAATGATTTAAAAAGAAAATATTTTTTTTTGAAAATTGTTCATAGTTGCAGACTATGTCTCTTTAACTGTTCTATTAAACAATTTTTTTCTATTAACATCTTAAGGGTGGCTAACGTATGTCACAGTCACATGATTTTTATACCTAAGGTGCACACATATTTAGTGGACAAAATGCTCTGTTCAGATAAGAAAATTAGCTTGGGTGCCATGCATATAATACACAGCTAAATAAGGTAAAGGGCAGTTACACAGCATTGATTTCTAGTTTTATTTGCATGTTTCATTTTTTCATGAGCTTCAAGCATTTACAAGATTAATCAAGAAAACCTTGTTCTTTTTCTCAAATATATGGGACACTCACCCCAGGCACTCATCAGCGAGTCAAAAAATGATGAATTAAACAAAAGAGGCCTTCACAAACAGTGGAATTGGTCTGAATTCTTACATCAGAGACAACCAGTCTTGTTTTGTTCACCAAATGGGTAAGGCTGGATGAAAGAAAAAATCATATGCTGAAGAGTGTGTGTGTGTGTTCCATTGGAAAAATTACACAATATGTAACAAAATCTTGTTTGCTGGCCCGAATGTTTCAATGAAAAGATAGGTCAAAGATTATTGTTTGATTCAATAAATTGCAAAAGCTTCTAATCATCATTTTAATTTCACTTTTTTCTTTGAAAGAGACATATGTGTCTTTGTGTGTAACTGAAACATTGTCAACTTACATGGTGAAATTCAGCGATAAAACTTTAATTTTATCTTAGAAAGAAACATATGTGTGTCTGTGTAACTGAAACATTATCTTAGAAAGAAACATATATGTGTCTGTGTAACTGAAACATTATCTTAGAAAGAAACATATATGTGTCTGTGTAACTGAAACATTATCTTAGAAAGTAACATATATGTGTCTGTGTAACTGAAACATTATCTTAGAAAGTAACATATATGTGTCTGTGTAACTGAAACATTATCTTAGAAAGAAACATATATGTGTCTGTGTAACTGAAACATTATCTTAGAAAGTAACATATATGTGTCTGTGTAACTGAAACATTATCTTAGAAAGTAACATATATGTGTCTGTGTAACTGAAATATTGTCAACTTACATGGTGAAATTCAGCGATAAAACTTTAATTTTATCTTAGAAAGAAACATATATGTGTCTGTGTAACTGAAACATTGTCAACTTACATGGTGAAATTCAGCGAGAAAACTCTTCAGTGTCATCTTTTAACAAAACCAAAAGCATGAAATAAAGGAAAAGCACAAAAATAAAAACACACATCATGCAATAAAGCAAAATCGTCAAGCAATCTCATATAAAACTGAAAAATAATATGCAAAGCTCGAGACAACACACAATAATCCGTCACCTTAGCTCAAGTCAATTACTCCAATAACCCTTTTTGCACGAATGGATTCTTCCTTATGGTTTATACAATTAACTTGGGATGGTCCATTGTATATACTGAGTGGTCACAGGTTATAATTTCCAAATATACTCGGCTACAAAAGAAACCCATCAGTCACTTGGGGAGAATTATTGAAAGATAATTAAGAAGTGAGAATATATTTTATATCCTATTCTCTAACAATCAATTATGTATAAATTATTGAATAATGCAACAGTTTAACTTAAGCCTACTCATGCTGTACGCCAGTGTATAGACAAGGGGTCATTTCTAAAAATGACAAGTTTCTGACAATTGGTTTTCACTCGAGTTCTTGTCTAAATCAGTTCACTTCATCAAATAACCGGTATGTCCCTCCCTGACGAGTCTATCAAGTGTGAACAGAAGCCAAAACAAAACGCTTTAGTTAAGCAATCCCAGCTCTCAATCCAATAGAGCAGCTGTGGGATGAGCTCTGGCGACGAATCCGGGATCATTCAGTGCAACCTCGGATTCTTCAACAGCTTCAGGTTGTTCTCACTTAAGAATGTGTGTGATATCAAAAGAACCTTATGCGACTTTACATGCTTTTGACTTGACCTTGTTATGATGCAGTTATTGCTGCTGGAGAAAGTCATGGCCGTTTTTGACCAAATTTAACTCAAGTGAGCTAATTTTGACTAGAACGAGATATTCATTAGCCAGTGAAAACTTGCCATTTTTGACAATGACCCCTTGTCTAAGCACTGGCTAAAGCATGACCGGATTCGAGTAAAACTGTTACATTTTTAATGAATTGATGCAAAACTGATTGCTATGAAATATGGTATAATAATGTTTTCATTTCTTAATTCTGTTTTCCGATAATTGCCCCGAGAAGTGACAGATGGGTTTCTTTTGTAGTTGAGTATATAATTGTTTTTCTTTCTCTGAAGATCATTTTTGTTTTAGCAAACAATGAAGACCCTGATGAAATGCCACCTTATGCAGCATTTCATCTAAGTCTTCTCTGTTTGAAAAAGTATGCATTTACAATTCACTACTCTCCAGTTGTTTAGTTTTTAGACTTAATTTTTCGCAATAGCTTTTTTTGTCTTCAATTTTAGCAAAATGTGTTCGCGATGAAAGTTGTAGAGGAGACTTTCCGCCAACTTCTCCAAAAGGTCTTGTGCTTGTGGCGCAAACATATTTTTGTGTATATACATGAAGATTTTGCAATAAATTGAATTCGTCCTAAATTTCTAAGTCTTTTAATGACAGGTATAATTCGTATAGGCGTGACAGAAAGGGGTAGTTTCAAAAAATATTCGGAAGCAGTGCATATCCCGATCTTCAAAGGCTGTGCATAACATAAAACTGCCGTTAACATACTCAGAATTTTCCGTGCATATGCAGAATCAACTTAAAGCAGGCTCATTTGTAGGAACAAAGGCTGGGTTATCGCATGACATGCACTTTTTCTCTTATGCTAGTGCTATGAAATGAACGGTTTTGAGATGACCCTACTAGTTAACGCACAAGCGAATCAGGCGCGATTTCTATTATATTTGAACAAGCCAACCATCGCCTTAGTTATTGAATTAGGGCGGTGCAATGTACATTTTTGACTGACATCTTGGACTTTGTTTATTTGCGCTTTGCTTAAAAAATTCAAAGAGTGCATCTAAGCAAAGAGGAACCTGCAGCATCTAGGATGTTGGAACCATTTGGAGAAGTTGGCAGAGATGTTCCTGAATACTTTTCATCGCAAACACATTTTGCTAAAATTGAAGACAAAAAAGTTATTGCGAAAAATTAAGTCTAAAAACTTAACAGCTGGATTTTAGTATACGAAGGGTGAACCCTTGTCATGCTGAAAATTTTAAATACCACTCCCCAATCCTTATCTTGTTGACCTGCAGCAATCAGATGGCTATGTCAGAAGCCAGCTGATCTGGATCTACAGAGTTTTCAAAAAGGATAAATCTGGGCTAAGCAGGACAAGGGTTAAAACATATAGGCACTAATAGACTTTTGCGCCAATGTATAAACTCAAGAGATAAATAGAGGATATTTACTTCTGAGGTGTAAACCAAATATATTTCATTGAGTGTGTTGAAAACATCAGAATTTTCACGAGTGAAAAATTTGATGTTTTCAACTCACGAGATGACATTTATTTTGTATTTACTGAAAAAAGTAAATTTTCTTTTTTATTTTATACTTTTTAGAAGAATGAGGTTAATCGATTAACCATGCCTCAAGCTGAATGACAATAATTTAAAAGAAGACAAAGGAGTATTTGTGACAGAATATCTGGATCAATCCATAGTCATCAGAACTTGCAGATAAAAGTAATTTATTCATCATCAAAATGCTAGACAAGTGACGTCTTAATTTATATCATTTATGTTTGATGACGTTACATAAAATAGGTTACATGCATTGTCCCACTCACTGAAGCGGGAGGTGTTGAAAATGCAAAATAAAAAAATTTCAGCAATCTGAATTATTTTGGTACCAAACTGTTCCTCATGTTCTAACTAAGAAAATGCCTACCCACACTTGATGTTTTTGTTCACAAATATGAAAGTTATAAGCGTTTGAACTTTCGAAGTGAGCTGCATTAAGTGAATGGAAAAGTCAGAGGTAATCCAAAAAACGCTACAGTGAAAATATAGGCTGATATCAATCACTAGTGATTGATACCATATCATTTCACTAGTGATTGATATCACTTTTATTTGTTTTTGATATGCATTGATTTCACTGCTAAGTATAAAATAAATGGTTATATTTTCTCAGTTTCAAATCTAAATATTTGTTGAGGTACATGTACTCATTGGAAGTACACAGAACATAGGTTTATAAACAAGGTTTGCTATGCATAGCAAAATCATCATGCAAACTTATCATGTAACACTGCAAAAATAAACAAAAATATTGTCACAAAGAGATATTTCTTCAGTTCGGTTGAAAAAGCAGCCACTACAAAACCATTGAGATCTGAAGCAAATCAAAATAAATGACAGCAGTATGCACAGAAGGAATGCTAAATCATTGACAGTGGAGATCTGATCAGTCTGTCTATACAGAGGTTCATGATTTATCAGGGATTGGAGTGTTTCAACTTTCTTGAACACACATTTTGAGAAACAGTGTGGACCTGTAAATTATTATTTTGACAGTGTAGACCTCATTATGTGGCATATCAACAGGATCAGCACTGTTTGCTAAGATATAACCTGTCCTTGGGGACATTAATACTGTGTAATTTGGAACTAATCAGTGGACCCTCAAAGTATATAGAAGACAGGTAAGATTTTAAGAGTAAAGCCATATTTAAAGCAGAATTTGTAAAGGATCTGTCTTTAAGTGTTACTAGATGTGATGTCACAAGTGACATATGTGATGTCACGAGACATGATGATTCCAATATTACAGAAACTATACTGAGGCCTACTAGCTACTGTTTGATCAATATATGTACCTACACCATTTTTCCAATTTCTACTATTATATTCGATAGACAATTATGGTAATAGAAGTCACTGTTAGATATATTGAATCTAATAATGATAAATTTAACCCATTAAAGCCAAATGGAATTTCCCCACCGTTATCAATTGGAAAAGTCCATTTCTGTTTTAAGGGGTGTTGGGTGGTATTTTTATTCAAATTTTGATAGAACATTCTGTGAGCAGACAGTGGAGACCCTGATCAGACACCGCATTCTGTGGTGTCTAATCTGGGTCTGCACTGTTTGCCTATGTCCCATAAAGAGGACGCTAGGCATATACTGGTTAAAATTCTTGATTCAAGGGTACATAATATTCAAACAATTTAAAAGTCACCTATTAAAACACAATAACGCACCAGACTTCTATAATCAACGTGATAGTTTCTAATTACATATTAAATGAATCAAGGGAAACTACAACATTTCAAGGGGAGAGAACTAAAAAAGTCTATATTTTCCACAAGAATGACAGTGTATGAAGCACAGTTAACAGATACTTCAGCTACCAACTATTTTGTCATACAACACGGTAGGTCCAGATAAGTAAACTTTCTGTGTGTTAAAATTGCGATTATTTTCTTATCCCTTTGGTAAAACATGTGTTTCAGGTGCTCAAAAGAACCATCACACTGAGACCATTCTATTGAGTTATAGTACCCACAACATAGAGGATCTTTCACAAGTGATGATTTCATATGTAATTTATTAAACGAGCCTTCGGCAAGTTTAATAAATTTAATATGAAATGATAATGAGTGTAAGATTCTGTTTATCATTTAACCTTTTAAATGCCATTTTCCAATAGCCTTCAAAGATTGTTTATTTCAATGAAATCTTGCATTGTTGTCACCGACGTCGTCACAACGTTACCTGTAATTGTCGCAAGTGTTATATAATGTGTGGTCATAACATTATTTATGACATGATGTTATCCACTGAATAACAGTAACGTCATATGATAAATATGTTTTCGTTGAGCAATAAGAAAATTATTTTTTAATTACGCTCTCTTATCTGGAGGTGTGAACATTGAAATTTAAAGGAAAATCAGTTATAAGATGGAGGGAAAAGCTGTGTCTAAATTAACTTACTGTTGATAAAGCCTATAAAATAGATTATCAAATTAAATTTCATTTTGTTTACATCAACTACCTGATCCAGCTTCATAAAGGTGTAATTAATGAAAAAGGACTTCTGAGGGCTGATCAGCATGCACCCCTAGAGCACAATCATACAAACCTTTAACTTTAACAGTCCAGGTCTCCAGGTTGCAAAAGGTTTTTCATGCTGAACTCAACTAAGCATGAAGTTTCAAAAGCTCATCAAAACAAAAACACTGAATTTTTTTTTTTTTTTTTTTTTTTTTTGCTTTCAAACTCTCAGATGTTGTACATAACATGCTAATCAATGTTACAATGCCAACCATTGTTGGCATTTCAACATTTATGAGCCTGATAAATTTCATGCTCAGTTGAGATGAGCATGATAAAAGTTTATAACCTCAGGGCCTGATGCCAAAATATACTATAAGTGTGTATTAATCAAATAGTGCCAATAGAAAATATAAGTTCTTGCATTATAATAAAAAACTACTTATAGTTCTTTATATAAAAATTGGGAAAGGTATCTTTAAATCCATATGCATGTATAGGTATCTAATATCAACTCAAATCAGAAATCTTAAATTAAATATTTTAATTTCTTAAAATTGAACTAACCTAATGTCATCAATAATAAGAGCTATTGCAGGGATGTGTAGTGTAGCTCACCTAAATCATATTTGGCCTTTAAACATTAACATTTATATGGGCTCCATCAAGCCAAAATCCGGACCACTCATGGCTGATTCAAACTGCCACTTGAGTCCCTAGAAATTTATTCCCGAGCGTCAGATATCCATATATTTAGGATGATTTCAACAATTTTGTCTTATCTCCAAAAAGGTATGCTGTGTGTAATCATTAGAATCACCTCATTGAGGTGATTCTAATGATTAGATACAACATACCTATAGTTTAGGGGGGGGGGGACAATACATTTGAGCGAACAATATGTTTGAACAAATACATTTGGCCGAACTTTGCATACGTTTGAGGGAAATTTTAGCAAATTTCAAATTATGTTTGAGCGAACTTTTTTATCCAAAGGTACATAGAGTATTTGAGTTCTAGGATAAACTTAAATCTGTTCAAACTAAAAACTACTTGAAAATTCCAGCATCAAGATTTGTAGCTCATCTTGTTAAAAGAGAAAGGGAAAGGCTAAAAAAAATTGAGAGATATTCAACAGGAATATAGTAATATTTTATCTGGCTAACCGAAGTATTCTTGAATACCTATGAAAAAAGTCGCTCATAGTCGGTCATTTGTATTGTAAAAATTCGCTCAAACCTCGGACCCAATTAACACGGACTGATCACTTACATACAGGTAAATGTATGTATTGGAAATACGTTGTCGTGGCTCAAGGGTGGCTGAGCTTTCAAAACTGACATATGTTGAAGATAAAATAATCATTATATTCTCCGTTATTTCTCTGCATATCTTTTGAATTTTCTTCAAAAAGCAATGGTTCAATATACTATCTTTAATACTGTATTGTTATATTTATTGAAGGTTTATCCGTCTTTATGAACATTAGCAAGAAACCAAGGTACCATTTTTAGCTGTTTTCAGAATTTTAGCCGAAAATTGTCAGAAATCAACATAAAAAATGAGATAATTTCAATTATTTTTACTGTAACTCGTAATATTTCAGCTTCGTATACCGGAAGTAACCTCTTATAATCAAGTGTATGTTCAGAATCAATTTTTATTGGCTGTAGTACTTTGAAAAAGTGCTAAAATAAAGCCTCGACAACATAACTTTGTATTTTCATCAGTGACCAGTCCGTTTATACTGGGTCCGAGCTCAAACGTATGGTATCTCAAACGTAAATTTGGAAAAAGTTGCTCAAACGAGCTGCGCCCATTATAGGGAAGATCTAATTATTATTCTCATCATCCCACCAGACTTGGTGCTATAAATAACTCTTTGTGGCTTGAACTACCCTTATTGCAAACAAATTTTCATGGTTCTAAAGGTGCTGGAGTCATTGAAGTTTGGCTGTTTGTTTGTTTGTTTTTGTTGCTTTACGTCCCAAGTCAACAGCTATGGTCATGGCGGGACGGTCAGTTCACCTAACCACACTTCTTCCTGGGCAAGCTTGAACAAGCGGTTAACCAGTAATTTGTGAACATACTTTCGCTTGTAACTGACAATAACCCTTCTTGAATGATTCAGCGGAAGAGAGGAGAATGACCGTAGAAATTATTTAATGATCATCTCCACGAAAGTATGGGACCAGGCCGGGATCGAACTTGTGACCCCTGGATCTGCAGTCAGATTCGTATCTGTAGCCAGCCACCTTACCGACTGCGCTGCACGGCCCGGAGAAGTTTGGCTGTATCAGTAAGTAATGACCTTAGCATATATTCTTTACCAAAACCTTTAGCAGCTACTGAATAGAATATTAAGCAAAAACTTCCAAGTTTCCAAAGGAAAAAATGAAACTGAGCATGTGCATGGCAAAACAATTAAAATATAAGACTAACTTTTTCCCCGCTAGTGGTGACTTTTGTCATCTGCTTATCACCTTTGCAAACAGTTTAGATCCAGATCAGGCCCGACAAAATATCGGGCCTGATCTGGATCTAAACTGTTTGACACTCTGATGGTATTCCCGAAAGAATTTTTTGAAAACTTAAATTTTGAAAAAATCAGCAGACAACAAAAAAAAACATGCAAAATTACTCAGCATGTAAACAGCAAAGATCAGCCTAGGCATGTGCCCAGTGTGTATGAAAAAAAGACATACTGGCTACATATTAAGTACACAGAAAAAACAGGTTTATTCCCTAGCAAACCTGAGTCTGCCCTGGGCACAGTTAATTTTGACTGTTGTTCATAAAGCAAACTGCAGAATAATAAAATCTGAATCTCTAAAAATGCAACATTTTTTTTCAAACTAAAGCGATAAACTCAAACGAACCATTTAAGCTGAATATACAAAATGTTATAAAAATTCTTAAAGTGTTATTTAATGCAAAATGCAAATCAGTTATGGCTACTAAATACAAAACAAATGCATATCTGAATTAATTGAAGCAAAATGTAATGCTGTTAAAAATGATCTCTGCATCAATTTCAAGCACAAGATTAAGACATTCAACCCTCAAAACCTCGCCAAATATTTGCAGCAGACTACATTTTCTAATTTTGTTGCTCCTTTCAAAAACCTAATAAGGCTTAATATTTCAAGTGAATGGGCTGCTGGCAGACAATTCACAGGAAATATCAAGCCTTATTTTTTCCTAAACATCCAAAAAAGATATTGTGTGTCGTCTGCTGCAGTCATGATTGGGCAATTTGTAGCTCCCTTTCCCGCTATTCACAACAATTGTCATCTGCTCTCTCTTCTGCTTATGCATATTTGGTGACCTATATAGCAACCAATATGGACTCAGATCAGACTGCTCCCTTAACAGTAGTCTGATCAGGGTTCATTGTGTTTGCTTCAATGATAAAATTGGTCTGGAGCGCATCTGAATATATGCAGCAGACGTAATAGGCAGATGGCATTTTCAGAACCAAAAAAACTAAATATGCAGGATAAGGGTTAATAATAGGATACATAACTCTAAGTCTGTGAATTATTTGGAACTCCAGATTATAACCTGTGACCCCTCAATATATACAATTGACTATCCCAAGTTTATTGTATCAAAGCAGAAGGACAACTCCGTTAGTATACACAAGGAACCAACAGAATCTAAAATTGTCTTTTGCAAATTTTTGGAGGCACTTTAACCCTTTACTCCATAGGCTATTTTTAGATCATGACAACATTTTCTATTTTTATTTTTGTTTGTTTTGTTGCTTTACGTCCCAAGTCAACAGTTATGGTCATGGGGGGACGGTCAATTCACCTTACCACACTTTTTCCTGGGCAAACTTGAACAAGCAGTTAACCAGTACTTCATGCACATACTTTCGCTTGTAACTGACAACAACCCTTCTTGAATGTTGTCAGTTACAAGCGAAAATACCATAGAAATACCATGACCATAGAAATAATCAATCTCCACGAAAGTTAGTATGGGACTGAGTCGGGATCGAACTAGGGACCCCTGGATCTGCAGTCAGACACACATCTGTAGCCAGACATGTTACCGACTGCGCTACGCAGCCCATTTTTTCTATTTTTAGACAACATTGAAAAAATTGAAGAAAAATTTAAGCAAAGTTTTGAATATTTCCAAATACAAGATATTTCAAAGGCGTCAAAAGGCGCTATTATGGAGTAAAGGGTTAAGGCATAATTTCCTGTTCTCTAAGTAAAATGATGAATGGTGAGGTTTAGGAAAGGACCTCTGACACTTTGATAGGGTATCTACCTATTTTTCAGATGCTTCCCAAAACTTCCCTATGCATAAGATACCACTGGTATCCTTTTTGATAGGACGCTTGATGTATTAGGAACGAATTAAGGTTATAATTAGACAGGCCGATTCCTACAACAAAACAAGAGACACTACCAAAGGGGGTAGGGGTTGCAAAATTTGACTTCACCAAAACATTTAGAAATCAATTATTTTCACGTGTAATGGTATTATATCATCAATACTCGATTCCAAATCACAGTGAAAGTATTTTAAAGTCCAAAATCATGAGCATTTTAACGATTATTTTTGTTGTTGTGTTTTCTATTTTTGTTGTTGTGTTTTCTATCTGATTTGTTAAGAAATATTTTGAAGTGCAACTGTAGTCCATATTCAACCTTGATGACAATGTATTTACCTGGTGAATATTATGCAGCTATGCATCATAACCATTCATCCATGGGTAAAGTACACCTAGTCAGTGGCCATGTAGTTTATGTGTATTGGATAGATACAGTATATGTACAAAATAATCTACAAACTGAATTTAGTAAAAGGACAATTTTTATAATCTAAAGAAAAATATGCTAAAGCGTTGTAATTTTCCATGAATAATGGGTTATGAAAAGGAAGCTTACTTGTACTAATTATTTCCGTATACTGGAAAAAAAGATTTTCAAGAGAGCACACCAAAAATCTAAATGCTAATGTTCGGGCTCGCCGAGACGTCACATTTTGGGCTGTGGGATATCATCCCCCCCCCCCCTCCCCCGAGTCCCAGCTAGCTTTTCACATATCTTATGTAAAATACGAGAACACACTTACGTGCAAAAGGATTAGTTGGGACTCGGGGGGGGGAATGATGTTTTAAAAATATTTTTCTATTTCCTATATGTATAATACAAAAAGTGACCATTTTAGCCCTAAAATAAAGCTGTACATTTATGCAAATAGGAAATCAAATGCAAAATCATAAAATAGAGACCAACAGTGAGCTTATATATGAAGATGGAAGCATTTGATTGACTTTAATTTTTATCAAAATTATAGGCAGCGATACACTGTGATTCCCATTACCACCGTCAGAGGTCCTTGTACGAATTAACCATTTGAAAACTACAGACCCCTAATTTTGGCAAGCAGAGAAAACCCAGATGAATATGCAGCATTTCATCAGGGTCTGCACTGTTTGCAAAGGTAAAATTAATCTTCTGTGATATAAAATACATCATAATTTGGAAATTCTGACATGTGACCCCTTACAATATATAATGGGCAATCCTATACTTATTGTTTCAAACTGTATGGGAAAATCCATTGGTATACAAAGGGTTAAAGCATGCTATCTGGAGTTCCTTCAAAATGAACATGCTACAGTTATGTAATATGTGAACATGAGAAAACCCTTCCAAAATGCTTAATAAGGTATTAAATACAGTAGTACCCTTTTGGGAGCTCGGAATTTTCTTCCTTTCTGAAATTATAACATTAAACTAAGCTGAACTCTTTGGCTTCTAGTGTCGTCTGCTGATAATGGACCCAGATCAGGCCTGACGTTTTGTCGGGCCTGATCTGAATCCAAACTGTTTGGCACTGTAATTGTTTTCCTGAATTTTTTTTTCGAAAAAGTTGAATTTGAAAAAAATCAGCAGAAGACGAAGGATGAAAAATTACCAAGTAGGCAAAGAGTTTGTTTGATTTGATTCTTTACGTCCCACAAACAATCTTTCAGTTAAACAGGGAGAGGTCTTCTTGGGTTGAACCAGTACTAAGCTAGGATAAATGTGTCTTGCTCAAGGACCACAACGCAGTGACGCTGGTGAGGCTCGAACCTGCTGCCGCTCGGTCTCGAGTCAAGCACTCTACCACTGAGCCACTGCGCTCCCTATAGGCAAAGAGCTAAAAAATGTATTAAATACAGTAGTACCCTTCTGGAAGCTTTGAATTTTTTTCCTTTCTGAAATTATAACATAAAACTAAACTTAACTCTTTGCATGCTGGGTAATTTTCCATGTTTTTGTTGTCGTCTGCTGACTATTTTCAAATTTAACCTGATCTGGGTCCAAATATGTTTGAAAAATCATCTGCGGACAGCAAAAATTGTCGCTAGCAGGCAAATCATTTTAAAAGAAGTGTATTCAATTTATAGTTTTTTATACATTACAGGAGATGTATTAAGATGACATGAAAAATCTTTGTATGGGAGATAAGTATTATTAAATATTTATTATTTTTGAAATTAATTCTATTTACGTGTATAAACATTAAAATTTCATTTTCAATTTGCCATACTTCTCCTTTACAAAAATGCAAACTTTTTCAATTATGAACATGTCCGTTAACCTTTATCAAGTGTAAACATTTTCTGAAAGTATACCAAATGTGTAATTTGGTCATGACAGGACATTTTAGACCAATTAATACAGCACTACAATACATAGTTTAACTGTTACACTGGGTTAGCAAGGTAAAAGATGAGCCTCAATTTATGAATACAACAAGACATTTGTCAACCTGCTTATCTGCACAAGTCTGATCTATGCATTTTTTGTATTCAATTTAAATACATCTCATGAATGGCTCTACCAAGACATGTACTTAAATAATATGTTTATCAAACTTCCAATTCATGGAATTGTATTTTCCTATGATTAATGAAAAATCAAAAGAGCAGACAAGCTCCACGTTTCAAAAGTAACAATACATAAATTGTTTCTTAGTCCAAGGGCACATAGCTCATGTACAACACAACCAATTTAGACAAAATTTGTCTATCACACCTTCATATCATGGGTATTACTTGTACCAAGTTCCATAATGATTTGTTGAAAATGGAAAGAGTAGTGTGTGTGTCACAAAATCCACATGGTCATTCTTGCCTATTTATATATGGGCCTTGATGTGCTAACAACCTGTCTTTTGGGTGATTCAAACCAGCCTGCTCAGCTACAGAGACTAGCTAGAAAATTGAAATTTCACTCATAGCAAGTTTAGATATCATACTAATAAAAATGCGAATGACAATGAAGCTGATCAGACTGCGTGGATGCGCAGGCTAGTCTGCACCTTTGTTGTTTGCAAACCCCGATGACTGGTTTTCTCCTGTAGCGGGCCATATATTGTGTCAACGTCCATGGAAACATAACTTATGAACACCTCAATGAATATAGCTAATTCTAATGCACTTGCTTTTGCACCCTGAATGAATAATGTTAAAAAATTTGCAACTGTTATAGAGCATCCTGCGATACACTGTCTGAGATAGTTTGATATCATTAATTATGTCAAATTTCATTGGATGACATGCAGTTTTTAAGCGGCTTGCAATACTAGAATTTGAGACGAAATAAAACATTTTATGGTAAACAAGTGCAAAAGTGCATTAGAATAGGGATAACCATATTTAAAATGTTCATTTGGGGAGGTGTATCATTGGATATTTGGTCAGAAATTTCCGATTGTGTAAACTACCCAGTACTATATACCTCCCCAAATGAATATTTTGAATTATATACAGTTATCTCCAAAATACATGTACTGTTTCTTTGATCAGCTTCTAATCATGAAGATACTTGTAGGGGGTAAACAAAGAGAATGGTGATATTAGTTTTTAGATAAATAAATTTGTTAGAAACATGAGGCCATGGATCACTCACTTGAGTCCTGGCTCGGGAAGAAATGTAATTTAATATTTTTTCCATTGTTTACTCTGGTCAATGGAGTGGATCTGTTTGTGCAATTTTGGTAGAGGACATTTTGAAGAACATGTGTATGAAAATATTTTTAAAATTTACCCAGAGGTTAAGAAGGAAAGCTGCTTAAGATTTTTCTATGCTATGCTCTAGCAGCCATTTTGTTCCACTTTTATGAAATTATTTCAAACTTGGACCAGTGGTCTAAAGAGGATATTGTTTAAAAATGTTTCTATTTTAAGCTCTAGCAACCATTTTGTTTAGCCAATAGGAACCATTTGCGCCAGATTTGTGTAAAGTTATACCAAATTTGGATTGGTGGCTCAAGAGGAGATGTTGTTTAAAGGCTTTAATTCCCATTTGTACCTCTGGCAGCCAATCTTTTTCAGTGGAACAGAACCATTGTGCAATTTTGGTAGATAGTTATGGGTTACATTTAAGTAAAATTATTTTGAATTTGGATCAGTGGTTCAATATTAGATGTTGTTTTAAGATTTTCAATAAATTATTTTGCTATGTCGGTCATTTTGTTCAGTGGAGAGGAACCATTTGTGCAACTTTGATAGAGGCTTTTTTGGGAAACATCTGAAATTCTTTTGAATTTGCACAGTGGTTCAGGAGATTACAGATTTTTCAATTTTTAAGCTCTGGCAGCCATTTTGTTCAGCGATGCATACCTCTTAGAAAATATTGAGTTTTTGGGACGATGAAAGATGTATTTTAAAGAAAATGTTTAAGGATTAGGCATACATGATGAGGGACGAAAACCGATCACAAAAGCTCACCTTTAAGCTAAGAAGAAAAATATTGACTGTTTGTGGAGAAGTCACATAAGAAGACAACTGATATATGAGAAAAGACACTACATCTATTTCTATTATTTCTATATGAGAAAAAAACAATCAAGTTAACAGGGAGATAATGAGTAAATTGGCCAGCACATGAGATTTTGGTATTTATCACATCATCAACCAGCAAAGGCTCAGAGTAATACGCCCATCCAAGCAGTCTCACCGGAGCCTTCACTGCTGGCAGAAAATTTGGTTGTGGTCACACCCAATTAAGACGTAGGTCTAATGGGAAGCTATGTATGCTCAGTGAAAAACTGTGTTTTTGCATGTTTGATAAGTACCATTACCTTATGAACTGGTCCATACATACAGTGCAGTCCAGTTATAACACTTTGTTTGGTGAATTTTGTTATAAAGAGACAATTTTATTTTGTTTTTTGTTTGATTTGATTCTTTACGTCCACTGAACAATCTTTCAGTTATGCGGGACGGGTCTTCCTGGGTTGAACCAGTACTAAGCTAGGATTAATGTGTCTTGCTCAAGGACCACAACGCAGTGACGCCGGTGAGGCTCGAACCCGCGGCCCTTCGGTCTCGAGTCAAGCACTCTACCACTGAGCCACTGCGCTCCCAGAGACAATTTTATAAAGGAATTATAGGAAAATCAGGGATATTTCTGGGATGGGCCCGGTCCATTCTATGAAAAAAAACTGAGTGATTTCATTTTTGGCTGGGCCCCATACATAAGCAATTCAAATCTGGTGTTCATTTTGCATTCAAATCTGGTGTTCATTTTGCTGTAAGGTGGATATAACGGTTTCTTGGGCCCATCATTTTTTCCAAATGGCCCATCAAAATTTCAAATGGCCCCACAAAATCTTGATTTTTGCATGCAAATGAATGGGACATGGGCCATTGACCCATTTTCATGGCCCATTCATATTCTGGACCTGAAATATCCCTGGAAAATGACCATGAAGGGTAAATTTACAAAGGAGTTATAGGAAAATGACCATTTATTTCCTTTGTAAAATTTCATGGAGCCACAACATGACAATGTAATATCCAAATCTATCTTGTAATGAGGTGTGTTATAAAGGGACTGCAGTATATTATTAGTATTACAACAGCCCAGCTCATTTACAAAGCACATGCATAAGAAAATAATACTTACAACTGAATTTCTAAATGCTAAATTTAATGCTGACTGATCTCTCGACATCAGTGAAGCATTCTGAATCAAATAAAGCAACAAGATATGATTGGCTACTATAAATAGATACATGGCTACTATAAATAGATACAAGACAACAAAATCTACACACTACAGTGAACCTCTTAACTCTTAAAGCGCCAATCACAACAAAAATTGTCTCCTTTGTCATCTGCTGAAATGTTTGAGAAGCCTATTATACAAACAGTGTTAACCCAGATCAGACTGCTCCTGATCTGAATTCACACTGTTTGCCTCTATACTTACATAAGTCCAGTAATGTAAGCAATATATGCATCAGATGACTAAAGCAGCCAACTTTTCAGACGCATTTTCGCAGGCTCTTTAAGGGTCAACTCTTAAAGCGCCAATCATGATTATAGCAGATGACTAATTTGTGTGTTATTTCCAAGACAAATATGGTTTCATATTTCATAAGAATCATATTGAGTCACATGAATATCAAGTCTTACTTGGTTCTGAACAAAAGCAATTATTTTTCAAACTGTCATCTGCTGCAAATTTTAGCATGGCATTTTAAGGGCTAAAACATCCCTTACTTTAAATTTCTTAAAATGGTTTCCAGACAGCTTTTAAGGAAAATGGAATACTGTTATCAAAGATAGCCATTGTGGGGTAACATATTACAACTCTCATATACTACACGCTAATTTTAACCTTTTACTCTGACCCAGAATAAAAGGACTGGTCACTGACAGAAATGAAAAGATATGTGGTCGTGGCTTAATTTTAGCGCTATTTCAAAGTACTAAGCCAATAAACTTGATTCTGAACAATACCGAGATTATAAGAAGTTATTCCCGGTATGAGAAGTTGAAATATTACAAAAAAACGGTAAATAAAAGTGAAGTTTAATCATCTTTTTAGGTTGATTATTGGTGATTTTTGGCTAAAAGTGCCGCAAATAATTTAAAAGAATAACTTGGTTTCTTGCTGATGTTCATAAAGATGGATAAACTTTCAAAAATAATATAACAATACAGTCTTAAAGATAATATATTGAGCCATAGCTTTTTGGAGAAAAATCACAGATGTGCTGAGAAATAATGGAGATATGACTATTTAAACTTCAACAACTTGTTACTTTTGAAAGCTCAGCCTCGACAACGTATTTCCAATAAAAATATTTACCTGTATGTCAGTGACCAGTCTGTTTATACTGGGTCCGGGCCTTTTATAATGGTGGCATTAAGAGGTTCAGGTGAATATGCTTTGGTACTTATCACACATGCCAGCAGTGAAGGCTCAGACAAGCATTGACATCCCCGCAGACTAGTCAGAGCCTTCACTGTTCCCCCACATAAAACAGGTTATAGATGAAGGTTCATGCCAAAATTTGCACTCTTAGTCTAAGCTCCCTAGATAACGGAGCATGCATGTATAAAGAATGACTTAACGCATGTGTGATAAATACCAGAGTCTTATGAATAGCTCAAATATACAGTAAAACCTGTCTTAATTGGCCATTCAAAAAGAAGTCCAAAAATGGTTTTCAAGACAGATTATCACTTAATGCAGGTCAAAAGTATTGCAGAATGCTCCAAGGGAGCATTCTGCAATACTTTCGACCTTCATTAAGCTACCATTTGTCATTAAGATGTTTGTTTTGTCTATTTTTGAGTCACTGCTTAAGACAGGTTTTACTGTAGTTGACTCAGTTTGTTTGATTTTACTTTTACAAGAAGCAACTTTCTGTGTGTAGCAAAAGTGTGGTCAGTGAACTGTTGTTCTTAACATCATTATTGTTAGCCTAACAACATTGTTAGTGATTTAAATGTTATTAGCTGAAGCAACCACTTGTGTTTATTAAGGAAACGTTTGAAGAACATGCACCAGGTTTAAAATGTAGAAGTCTTCCACATGCATGGTTCCAGCTGGATGAAGGGGGAGACAGAGGTTCGGGACCTCCCCCCCCCTTGGAAAATCACAAGTGGCTACAGGTTTTCTTAGAAATACTGGTATGGATCCCCCACAAGAAGCAATTGGTCCCCTTGGGTCCAATTACTTCTCGAGTGAGGTCCATATGGCCCTCTGAGAAAATACATTGATGACCAAAATAAAAAAAATGTCAAGACCTGCCCCCCCTCCCCCAAGTCAGAATTTTCTAGATTTGTGCATGTTCTAGTTAAACACAATGTCATTTCCAAGCCTTTAGATAAGAGTGTGTAATTAAAACTTAATTTTCTTATTTCTCAACCCAGTATATGCTGCAAATACTCAAAACAACCATTTCAATGATACAGTTCTTTTGTTTATCTGGAAATATGCATTCAGACAGTGTTCAATTGAACTGCTTGTGCTCATCTCTCCAGTGTGAAACATCTGTGAAAGCCAGTGCAATATGTGACAGCTGTGAATTGTTAAAATTCTTATCCAATTCCTAGTTTTAGAAGCTGGTGTCGATAAGAAAACCACCAGACCCGTGAACATTACAAAATATCCAGTGAGCTGAAATTTGCAGTGCTCCAAAAAAAGCTGACATAGTTAATGTTCTAAAATTCTGCTCATTGTTCTTTTTCTGTTCAAGAAAAATGTTGGTTATCAGGGTAGGAATTCCCAAAATGCTGGTCAAAATAGCAAACAGTGAAGACCCTGATCAGACTGCTTCTTCAGAAGCAGTCTGATCCAGGTCTGTCCTGTTTGTCTAGACCTTTTTCGCAGGCAGTAAAACTTGATTTTTTATGTTTTTCAGCGATATCTTTTTTATTACTAATTTTAGCAAACTGTGTTCGCAATGGAAGTTGTAGAGAAAAAATAGCGCAAATTCTCCAATTGGTTCAAAATCCAAGATGCTGCACTTAGTCCTGCCCATAGATGCACTATTTGAGCATTTTAAGCAAAGGGCAAATAAAGTAAGATAAATATGTCAGTCGAAAAGCTATTTTGCACCACCCTAATTCACTAACTATAGCCATGGTGGCTTGTTTGAATATAATGGAAATTGCGCCTGATTCGCTCGTGCCTTAAGCTAGTGGGGTCATCTCAAAACCATCGGTTTTTGAAGCATGTGCATAAGAGAAAAATAACATGTCATGCATAATCACAGCTTCTGTTCCTGCAAATGATCACGCTCAAATTAGATTATGTAAATGCACAGTACAATCTGGGTGGTTATGCAAACAGCAGGATTATGCTATGCACAGCCACTGAATAACGACATATTAACAGCTATGAATATTCTTTTGAGACAAACCCTTTTTGTTATGCCTCTGAGAAATTTACCTGTCAATAAAAGACTTAGAAATTTTGGCTGAATTCTGTGTTTTGCAAATTCTTCATCTATGTCCACAAAAATCTGTTTGCGCCACAAACTTCGGACTTTTTGGAGAAATTGGCGCTAATTTTTCTGTACAACTTTCATTGCGAACACAGTTTGCTAAAATTGAATATAAAAAAGTAATTGATGTAAAATCAATGTGAAAAACATAAAAAATATAGTTTAGTGTATGAAATTTTAGAACATTTACTGTATGTACAGATGATGTGGGCCCCTAAGCAAGAAAACCTGTGTTCGGTGTTTGCTACCTGGTAAAGCACAAACTAACCTGCTCAGCTACGTATACTAGCTAGAATCTTAAAATTTTGTAAGCAACAAGTTTAGCTATTACACTTTCCAGGAAATGTATAGCAAAGGCACTGATCAGACTGCACATGTGCGCAGACTGGTCTGGTTTTTGTTGTGCCAGGCAAAAATATCAGGCTTTCTTGCAGCAAGACTTATAAACCTTTTCTTGCTAGCCGTGACAATCGACTGCTGATAACCTTTGCAAACAGTTTGGACCCAGATCATGACCAACAAAGGTTGGTCCTGATCTGGATCCAAACCATTTGACACTCTGATAGTGTTCCTGAAAGATTTGTTTCTAAAAAGAAAATTTTGAAAAAAAGTCAGCAGACAACAACAAAATCATTTAAAAAATACCCAGCATGCAGAGTTAACCCTTAATGCGCCAACCGCAACAAAAGTCGTCTGCTTCTCATCTGCTGAAATGTTTAAGGAGCATCTATGGCACACAGTGTGGACCTAGATCAGACTGCTCCTATAGGAGCAGTCTGTTCTGGGTCCACGCTGTTTGCTTCTATACTCAATTTGTCAGTAATGTTAGGCAGTTATTTGCAGCAGACAATATTTTCAGATGCATTTTTTTCTTTTTTTTTTCTTTAAGTGTTAAAATTACCCAGCATACAAAGAGTTAACAATGCTTGGTAGTGCTTCAGTGGTGCATACTGGCCAAGAGACTTACAGATTGATGGACAGTCGGTGAAACACGACAACTTTTGCTCTGCGTTCTGTAGATGCCAATGGGAATTTCACATGTAGTTGAACAAAGTTTCTGATATAGACGTCCATATGTTCGTATCCAAAGATCATCTTTGGTGATTTTCATCTGAAAATAAATAAGCAAGCTTATAATTAAGTATTGACATCAAAATAGAATATTTCAAAATTGCAATAGAAACAGAATACTTTAGATTTCAACACCACTATAATGTATACCATAAAATATAGGCCAAATGTTGGACTCTTAAATTAAAATTAAGTGATTTTTTGGTAAATGTTGAAGTCTTGTGTGATCCAGTTATTCCTGGCAGAGCCGCTCGACGTGATCATGTTACTAAAGTAATGATGTGTATGTCTTGCACTGTAGATCATTTCCTGAAGACAAATTTAGAAACATTTGAGCCCCGACATGTGATTTCCAACAATGTCGCAGTTTGACATAAGTAGACTCAGACAAGCCTGTGCAGCCTCCTTTTAAGCTTAGAAACTCCAAATTATGTTCAGTCAGTAGCTTAACAGTCATATAATATTCAAGGGACTAGCAAAGGTTCTGATCAGACTGCGCATTAGGGGAGGCTGATCTGAGCCTTTGCTGGTCGCACATACAAAATTGTTGGAAATCTCATGTCGCGGCTCATTTGTTTATTTGCATTGCTGCATCTAGTCCCAGTCACAAACTTTTAAACATGTCGTGACATTTTCCTGGTATGGGTTGAACTAGTACTAAGCAATTCGGATAAAGTGCCTAGCTCAAAGATACAACACTGTACAGAGGGTGAGACTTGAACCCGCAACCTCTTGGTCACAAGTTCGACACTCTACCATCTGAGTTATGGTGTTCCCAACATTTTTACAATGAAGTTATAGGAAAATGACCATCATCATTTTCCTAAAACTTCTTTGTAAAATTTCTGGTCATGAAATTGTTTGTTTGTTTGATTTGATTCTTTACGTCCCAGTCAACAACTTTTCAGTTATGTAGAGACAGCGCCTTCCTGGGTTGAACCATTACTAAGCAAGGATAAATGTGTCTTGCTCAAGGATACAACACAGTGACACCGGTGAGGCTCGAACCCGCGGCCCCTCAGTCTTGAGTCTAGCACTCTACCACTGAGCCACTGTGCTCCCTAGGAGTCATGAAATGATCATGTTATATCATATCCAAGACTATAATGAACAGTGTTATAACTGGCGTGTACTGTACTGAGTTTCTCTACTGATACTTACACAAGAGAGATGTCCCGATCCCACTGCCTGATCTATGCCCAACAAAAGACGGACAAATGTTATGAGGTAGTCTTTGACATACGCCTACAAAACAAAATCAAGTACTTTAGAAGTATGTTAATTTGCTTGCCCATTTTATATAATATGGACCAAATGCGAGAAAACCTGATTTTGTTGTATGCCAATAACAAAGGTGCAGACCAGCCTGCGCATGCGCTCAGTCTGATCAGCGTCTTTGCTGTTTGCTCTCTGCAAAGTTTAATATCTAAACTTGCGTCAGGCAAAATTTCGGTATTCCAGCTAGTCTCTGTAGCTGAGCAGGCTGGTTTGAGACTTACCCGATTGCAAACCCCAAAGACAGGTTTTCTCGCATCGAGACCCATATGCAAACAACACAGGTATAGAATGTCTGATTCACCAAGAGGAACAGTTGTCAAAAATGATGACAGATCATGAGTCGTTCTTAGAAAAATATAGGCTCATCAATATTTTTGCAATTGACTATCATATTTTTTGCTTTACCTTTCTTTACCCTTTTCTCCCCTCCTTATCTTTGTTGATTCTTATCATGAGACTGCTAGGTTGTACTAATTTATCTAGTAGGGAAGCCAAGGACTAAACAGTGAAGTAAACTGGACATTTAAAGATTAGAATTTTTATGGTTTGTTTCTAGTTGTATCCAATTTTATATCTTTTTTTACATTTATTTTTGCTAATGTCACATTACTATTTGTCATAAGAATATTTAAGAAAATAGGTGGTAAAATGAAATATATTTCTTCACACTTAAAGTACCACCAAACATTTGCAATAGACCATTCACAAACAACGCTTGATATTTTATCCAAAGTGTCTTGATTAAAGCGAAACATCTAGCCTTAAGTAAAGAATGACATACCAAAATTTGTCATCTGCTGCAGTCCTGATTGTTGCTCTTATGGCAAATACTTACCTTTTCTCTAAGGTTATTCTAGTACCTACCTGATACAATAATGTATCCAACATGCTAGCACTGAACACATTCCCAGCAGCAAATGGCAACCGGAACATATAGGAAATATGGGAGCCTCTTTCTTTCTCTTTCTGTTAAAGGAGAAAATGAATCCTGGATGAGCATGTGAGAATTTGGTACTTATCACAATGGCACAGTCTATTTGTGCATACACCAAATATTGAAGTAGATGAAAACTCAGAGCAAAAAATATAAATCCGATCCCACTAGAAAGCTAAGCATAAAAGTTTGAAGAATGATTTTATAAATATGCAATATGTACCAATCTCATGCTCTGGCCCAAATATTGTAGCAGTATATGGCGCCAACCTTAAAAAATTGTTGGTTTGCTGTTTATCGACCCAGAAAATTAGAGTTGGGTCGGTCGGTAGGCTTTTTTTTTCTTATATTAGAAGTGGGTCTATCGGTAGGCTTTTTTTTTTTTATATAGATCTATGTATGGCGAGCACAGAAAGTTAGTGTTAGTATGGTTTGCTAAGATGAAATCTTATAATATGACTATTTTAACAGGCCTTCCTTCATAAATTTGAAATTAAATATCACACAGCCTTTCCCACTAAAGCACAGGACTGAAAAAGTATAAATCTTGATATGATTTTGTTCTTTAATCTGACTACACTCTAAACAATAATTTCAACTTCATACTTGTGAAAATTGTCCCCTGTTGGGATTACCATACTGACCCAAAGTTTTCAGACAGACAGGTTTGGGGAAAAGTACAGCAAAGTTTTTTGAGTGTCTGAATTCTTTGGGTCCTTGAGGTATCAAGCTTTTGGCCTTCATTCAATGGCCCAACTGGACAGTATTCACCAACTTTGAGTATTTGTCGACGATATCGTCGGACAAATCGTCTTCCGAAACATTAATGCATCATTGAAGAGATCTTCCCATGTGTTGCATGTGGGGATTCTTTTCAATGAGTTTTTAACTACTGTACACTTTTTCTCTGCTCGTTTGACAACGACAGACACGACAAAAAAAAAGCTTCGACTAAGGCGATTTTCATCTCCGAAGCCATTTTACAACACAAATCATTGTTAAAGGAACACTCATTGGTTGAAATGATAAATTTAAAGCGGTAAGCTGATTCGGATCGCGCACACGGTTAAATAAGCGACACGAACAAATAATACCGGGATATAGGAAACGTCGTGATCCGGACTTTACCGGAACGGGTCGGGAAAAAAATTTTTTTTTTTGGAAACCAAAAAAAATATTTGGGTCGCACGGAAAACCTCGGGTCGGTCGGTAAACAGCAAACCAACATAATTTTAATTTTGGCCTGGAATGAACATGACTTTTATGTTATAACAGGCTTGAAGGGATGAGTTAAGAACCATTTATTCCTCCTATAAAATGTTGATCAGAAAATCATGCTTAAATATTTGGACAGACTTAAGGGCTGCCTGCACAAACAGCATAAATCCAGATCAGCTTGCTCCTGATGAAGCAGTTCGATCAAGGTTCATGTTATTTGCCACATATCACTACATTTCACACGCCTCACCCAATGTTTGAATTTAACATATAGAAAATAAGCAAACATTTGGAACATAAAATTGTTATTATTTACTTATCCATCAATTAAAATGTATGTTTTTTTTTGGTGTTAGAAAGAACAGTCTCATTGAGAAGGTTCTATTGAGTACCCACAACATGTTTTAATAGAGAAAGAAGAAAATCAATTTTTATTTACACACTCTTATCAGGAGGCCTGTTTAAGAATAATTGTGCCAAGTGATTATTGTCCATACATTCAGGGTTCAGGCCTTTAGTTAAGAGTACATAATAAAAAAAATAACTTTCTTATTTCTCAACCAAAACATTTGTTGTGAAAACTTAATTTAACTGTCTCAATGAGACGGTTCTTTTGAGCACCCAAACATATGTTAAAACTGATGGGTAAAAAATTATTCACAGTGTTATGCTAAAGATTTTTGCTAACCTAAACCTATGAGGGTTAATGCTGCATTACAGGATAATGCATCAGTAAAATGTATGGAAAATGCATCTTTTAAGGCGAAAATTCCTGGGGAATGACTCATTTTGAAAATATCCCTTTCCAGGTAAAGTTGACAGTGCTGTTTAACCTTTGATACAGTGCATGTTACCATAGTACTGGACATAAGAATATGCATACATTCAAATGTACTCCATGATTTACCATGGATGCCAACAGTATAACCTGATGGGAGATCGCCTACTAAAGTGCATGAGCAGATAAAAGAGCCGACAACCTTTGTTTTGAATGGAGGGAAAATGGTTAAAAGCAACTGAACACTCACCTTTTCTAACTTTGAGAGGCTATAGGAGTATACATCATTTGGTCTGAACTGCATAAATCTCATGTTTGAGGACTGTTCCAGCTCAGTAATAATATTGGCACTCGGGAATAATCTGTTTCAAAGAGAATATTTCATAATAGACAATTAAACCTTCAAACGCCAAGAAAAAAATGCATCTGAACAATGATGTCTGCTGAAGTTGTCTGCCTCAAACAATTGCCTAACATTACTGACAAATCTGAGTATAGAAGCAAACAGGGTGGACCCAGATCAGACTGCTCCTATAGGAGCAGTCTGATCTGGGTCCACACTGTTTGTCATAGAGGCTTCTTAAACATTTCAGCAGACGAGAAAAGCAGACGACTTTTGTTGTGACTGGCGCTTTAAGGGTTAAATGCTTGTATATCATCCATTCTGCTTGAACCAAATGCACAACCTTGAGGGGATAAAATACTATGGTACATGCTGTGGCAAATCTAGCAGGATGATAACACATCTAATTTTATCCCAAGTAGTAATACATCAGCTGTTCCTAACTGAAAAATTGGAAGACTGCCATCTTGAAAGTTTTCTTCACTGAGTCCACTTCAAAATTTCAAAACATCTAAAGCTTTCTTATAAGAGAACAAAAACATGAGGTGTGGGAACTCCTTTTCTTAATAACATTGTAAGGAACATTTTGGTATCAAATGTATTGTGCTTTTCTATGTATGAGCCGTGACATGAGATTCCCAACAATGCGGAATTTCTGACTTAGCAAAGCCTCAGATCAGCCTGTGCATACGCGCAGTCTGATCTGAGCCTTTGCTAGTTGCTTGAATATTCTATGAGTGTTAAGCTACTGACCGAACATCATGTGGAGTTTCTAAGCTTAAAAGGAGGCTGCAAAGGCTTGCCTGAGTCTACACTTGTCAAAATGCCACATTGTTGGAAATCACATGTCTCCGCTCATTTGTTTTTGTTGTTGGATCATGAGCTCCTCCTTATCATTTGGTTTTGGTGCTGGAATACAGTAATTGTGGATGGATTTTCCGAGAACATATTGATACAATGTATGGGATAGTCAATTTTGTGTTTTGAGGGGTCCCAGATCAAAATTTCTAATTTATGACATATGATATTCATGTCTCTAAAGATTGTTTTTAGCAAACAGTGCAGGCCTTGATGAAATGCCGCCTTATGCAGCCTTTCATCTGGGTCTTCATCGTTTGCCAAAATAACTGTTTACCGATAGGGTTAAGCAATATTATAGCATACCTAAATATTGTCTGAACAGCTACAATGGTGTTACAGTCTGCTAAAGTCTCCTCTTCTGCTGAGTTGGAAGTTTCTTTGTTAACAACGACAACATTGTCGGCAAGGTTGATACCTGCTCTCAACAGATCATCAATACTGAAAAAATTAAACAGCACCATGGGTTTAGATAAAAAAAATTTATAATGAAATTGTGAACATTTTCTTATTAATCAATTATAACATTTAACCATAATATAATGAGCTGGCTTATTCAGTTCTATTAACCCATTTCATTCTGAATACTAAAGTAGGAATAGTAGGAAAAGTGAGGCCAGCTTGAAAGCCTGTAATCTGGTACTTTGGCAAACACTGAAGACCCAGATGAAATGCTGCAAATTGCGGCATTTCATCAGGGTCTTCACTGTTTGCTAAGATATTAACAATCTTCAAGGACAGAAACACATGTACATCATTTTATGATAATTTTGACCAACAAGCCCTTTTAAATACAAAATGAAAAAAGTCCATACTTATTGTATCAAAATGTATGGGATAATCTATCAGAATGAAAAGGGTTAAAGTATGTCTATGTTATGTATATGGATGATGATGATGATTAAAAACTTGGGTTATTTCAAACTGAATTGCAAGTCACATAAAATATAACAAAGCTCTTTTATTTTTATAGGACTTAAACCACTAAAATAAGTATTGTTGTATACTGGACACTGAATTTAAAGTTTGTGAGAATCCCCTTCTAGCTTGTATGTAAATGTGAGTATAACTGAATGTGGTGTATTAAGGTTTTCATGGAGTACTGCAATAATTAAACTAAAATCAGAATAACTTACCAATCAATTGAGCCTAGCATCCAGTAAACCATTGGAAATATACATATTGTCTCTAAGAAAGTATTGTCTGGCCTGAAAAAAAAAATTGATCATCAACCCATTTCATTTTGGATACTGGTAAACAGGTACTTTGGCAAACAGTGAAGACCCAGATGAAAAGGCGGCATTTCATAAGGATCTGAACTGGTAAAAATAATCTTCAAAGACAGAGTTCAGTAAAACCTGTCTTAAACGGCCACTGGAAAAAGACCGAGATTGGCTTTCAAGACCGATTATTGCTTTCTGCAGATCAAAAGTATTGCAGAATGCTCGAAGAGAGCATTCTGCAATACTTTCGACCTTCATTAATCTACCATTTGTCATTAAGTCCTTTGTTTTTCTGTATTTTGAGTGGCCTTTTTAGACAGGTTTTACTGTATAATTATACACCATTTTATAGAAATTTTGACCTGCAACCCTATAAAATACAGAATGGACAATTCCATACTTATTTATCAATATGCATGGGATAATCCATCAGAATGAAAAGGGTTAATATATACCATCGCTATTATAAATATTCAGACACTTTTACTCCTTACATACTTATCCAATGATAAACAGTCCTTTTGATTACTGAAGGCTTGAAAAATCTAATGACAAAATGGGAAACAGTGTAGAAACTGATACGGATGCTCAGCAGTTTGATTTTGAGTTAAAATTCCATGGCCACCATGTCATTAGCTTATGTGGTTTATGTTCATTGAAACTATAATGGCTAAGACTTGATTTCTACAAATGACAGGTCACATTGCAAAACTTATCATATTTTATGATAGTAAAGATACAGATAACTGAGTGGTGTGGTAAGGCTAATTATTTAAGAAATAAATTCAATTTTTGGAATGTTTATAGAATCATGAATACTTCGGGTCTCTTGCAAAGTTAACGTGAAGCCCAAAGGGCAGGGCTTCACGTTAACTTTGCAAGAGACCCGAAGTATTCATGATTTCATGAACATTCAAAAATTGAATTTACTGCTTATATTTGCATTTTATTAAACATATCTAATATATAAAAATTATTTTTAATCTAAGAATTAAAACAGTTTTGTATTTAAAATATAATCATATTAATTGTTTAGTCGGAGTGTAAAATGGAAAAACGGAACAGCCAGCTTGAACACGGACAGCCAATGGAGCAATTATGAGAATTGTATTGCACGTGCGACTCAGGTGTTGCTCGCTGTCAATCTCAACACCAGTTTCACTTCTGGTGAATGAGTTCCATGTTTGAAGCATATTACACGGGCAAATGAGGTTGGCAGCCGTCAATCAAATTAATGTTATTCATGAGGCTATGAAAAGTTGCAAAAATCTAAATATTCATTAAAGGATTGCTTCGAAAATGTAAATATACATACGTTTTCTCGAGGAGTAAGATGATTGGATTGAGTGAAGAACTGGGCCTGGCATGTGACCTCAGTGGAACAATAAAGTTATAAAGACCATTACTGGCATAGTCAGCTGTCACTATGATCCCTCTGTTTGGCCAATTGTATTCTCTAGCATTCTGGTGATGACAGTGCTCACACGCCTGCAAGAACAGTAATGAGTTAAGTAATGGAGAACATTTTACTGGCCATAAATATAAGATAGAGTTTATTAATCATATATTTAAATTATGGGATTTATAAACTGAGGGAGGTGAAAAATCTGATAAAGAAAAGAGTGCGCAAGCACAAGTTTCTTTATATGATTTTTCACCTCCCAAGGTTTATAAATCCCATATTTTAACAAGAAAAAGCATAACATGTAATAACATGTTATATAAAGGCGTTGCTACATGTTATTTAAATTTATTAGTTATTTCTTCATGCTGTTTTGATACAAACTCGGAATTCACAGAAGTGTTCCTTATGATACACCTCTACCAAAATGCTCAATTGATAACAAATGGCCATTCTATATTCCAACAACTCTCTGAATATGTGGCCCAAATTATGTCACAGAAAATATTCCTCAAAACTCCCTAGATACCAAAATTGAAGTGTTGAACGGTATAGCCAGCCACCAATACTAAAACTGAATAAATCTTCAAACAACAACTTATTCTGAACCACTGACCCATAACAACAATAATTTCACACAAACGTTCCCAAAAATGTTTTTCTTTCAAAATTGCACAAGCTCCATGGAAAAAATTGCCCCATCCAATGAATCTTATGAATGCTATATCTTTACCTTACTCGTCAAAATAACCCAGTTGTCACAGTGATGTTTGATCTGTAGCAAGGGTTTATAAAAAAAAGACAGGCTCTACCTAACCCTAGTGACTCTCGGTCCGGAGCTTTGTCCGTTGGTCCTGGTGTGGTTAATCACTGAAGTGTTCGTGATGTATTCTGTGGAATAGCACTAAATTGTTAATGCTCTATTGAAAATAATGACCCTCGCTTAATATAGAAACATCTTTAAACCACATTCGCTGAATCTCCTATGCTCAAATAATTTCAAAGATATGTTCCTCATAATGCCCTCTACCAAAATTGCACCAACAGTTATGTGCAGTTAACATAGCACTGCCCTAATTCACCAGCTACATAAAGTTCAAATATATAATTGTATAATGGAAATTGCGCCTGATTCGCTAGTGCCTGTTCAAAGCTCGGTGTCAGATGGATAATCTCGAAACAATCAAATCCGTTTTAAGAAAAACAAATGGTACATCATGCGAAATCCCAGCTTCTGGACCTACAAATGAGCATGCTGAAAGTAGATTGTGCATTTGCACAGGTAAGAGAATGCTAACGGCAGGATAACATGTACATGTAAGTAATACACAACCTTTTAATAACATATCTTCATCGATTGTGAAAATATATACTGACAGGCTTTAAAAACGCTACACTAGGTAGCAGCGTTAATGTTTGTCTAAAAAAGAATGCAAAGCAAACAATTTGATTGTATATTAAAGAGTATGCATTTGTGAATAGCACATGAAAAAATTGTCCACTTCGAATTAATTTAAAGCATTGAAAATGTAAAATATTTAAGATAGGGGTCAACTGTTTCATTTGACAAAATTTTATAAGTGAAAGATCTCCTACTAGAAACCCGAGAAGCATCAAATGTGTGCCGTGAACTTTGTTAGTCATCGAAAAAAAGCATTCATTTTGATTAGCAGGTTTTTGATACGGCAGGTTTGCTGTTTTGACGTTCATCTGTATGTACCCGTTCATTCGATGGCTTAAAATCTCTATAACGTCGTCGAGTTTAGCTGTACAATTAGAATTTAAGAGTTGGCTGAAGAAGCCACTTCATCATGACATCATCGGAGCGTAGGAATTTTACATTCAACTGTCTTTTGAAATATATACTCAGAAGAAAAAGTTTAGTCAGTATTTATGTTTTCTCATAAAATCAACAATACTGGATATATCATTGTCAAATTGTATATATGAGTTGTATTATCGTAACTTTACATGTATCCATTTATTGTGTAACAAATAATGCCTCTATTAGACTGTATCAGCCCAATTTCAAAATGCATGATGTGCACGTGCTGCGGTAAACCGGCAGGGTTATTTTCTAAAATGCTGTTTGATACTGAAAGAGAACTGTTCCAATTGCAATAATCCGGAGAAAATTCAGTGTTAGCAAGCTTAAGTCGCTATCCAGGCTATCAACAAATGACAGAAAACCGCGCTTTGACGTCTTGAAGCAGGTACACGTGTTGCTGACGTGCCACGCAGTTTTACGTTTTCGACAGCCTGGCAGTAAAATGACAAGCATCTGTCAGGAAGACCTCGAATAACGACGCCATTTGAAGTTAGGGTCATAGTGATGTCAACATGACGTAATCGCTCCATGGTCGCTTGGAAACTTCTTAAACACCTTAGACATGCAACAGGTAGGAGAATTTGCGTCTATACTGCCAGAAATCGTCTAAGGGGCGCTAGATTGATTTTTGAGTTTTGAAATTTGAATTTTGACAGTGACCCCTTTGTGTAATTTTGACGAAGAAAAGAGGTATATTTTCAGAGTTTTTGCTGAAAATGTTCACATTTGAAAGAAATTAAATGAATTTCGTGTTAGGTAAGGTTTTTGTCAATATTAAGACTGTCCTACAAAATAATTGCACACAGTGTCTGTACTGACTAAACTTTTTCTTCTGAGCATATATTGGAGGTTAGAGTAGCATTTTAAAGCCCGTCAGTATTTTTATATTATTGTGAAAGTAAGTATTCAATATTGTAAATCAACTTATGATACGAGAGTTGCACCTGACCCATCTATAAGTCACCAGATACATCCATTATCAGCAAAAGGGAGAAAACGTGCTAAAATTCAAAAGCTTATAATAGTGAAGATAGATTTAAAAAGATACTTTGCATGAAAAAAAATCAGTCGTCGGCGGGTCTCGAACCAGCAAAATCCGACTTCAGAGTCAGCGACTCTACTAACTGCGCCAGACTGGTATTTCTGTCCAATGCATACTAAAGCGAGAATTTATTCAGTTGACCGACCGATTGTGCATGACCGATGGCACCGAAAAATGTCCCCTATCGCATGTATCGGAAGTGAGCTATTTAATTATTTGATTCCGATTTTAATTCAATTTTTAATAGTGCAAACCTTTTGTTTATGAGAAATACTTTCCTTACGATTATAAATCACTAATGAAAAGCTTTTAAAGCCAAGCCCATTTCAAAATAGATAGAAGTTGTGGAACCGCCGAATGTAGGTCATCGCTCTAGGTCACTGGTGCCGATAAAGACAGAATACGGAAAGAATGCGTTCAAAACAACTCACCTCTGCAAAAAGCAATTAAAATAGACAGTGTTTTAATCTAATACGACTTCTAATTTACTAAAATAAAACAATATCTTGAATATATAGCCTAGATACGTGCATGCAAAAACCCTCACTTTCGCATTGACCGAACATCCCATTATTTGAAGGGGTTTTAGGATACCCTTACGTTATATCACAATTGTTTTAAGAACTTTAAAGGTTGCCAAAAAGCATTAAACCACTGTAACACAACAAAGTTAATTTACTTCTTATCTTTTATTAACCTTAGAAAGAAAACCTTTTTCAAATAGCCTCGATAGATAAAACAAACCAACGCTCAACACCCACTTGGAACATACCAATTGAATTTTGAATACAAATATAGGCATTATGAATATCAATACTTAGAAGTATACAATTGAATATATACTTATTGAATAATCAACGCCTAGAAAAGAATGATTTAATAAACTGTACATTACATGTATTCTGCATGAACTGCTTGCTCAAATCAAGAGAAAAAAATACAATATGCGATGTGGCAAAACTAGCGGGAACACAACATGTCTAATTCTAACCCGAGTAGTAATACATGTACATCAGCTGTTCCCTGCTGAAAAAAATGGAAGTCCGCCATTTTGGAAATCTTCTTTATCAAATCCACCTCAGGATTTCAAACGTCTGTAACTTTTTTATAAGTGGATGAAAACATAAAGTGTGGGTAGTCATTTTCTTAGTTAGATCGTAACGAACAATTTGGTACTAAATTTATTGTGCTTTTCTAGAATTTTTCGTTTTTTAACCTCGATCCTCCAATTTCAGTGTTGGAAGTCAGTTCTACTGTTATGCAACGTCATTGCATGTGTAAATGACATCATGTGATAATGTGCGTGACGTCAAAAGTTCAGAGAAGCGTTATGTTTGTTAAATTGTAAATTATAAAAGGAAAATGGAACACTTGACCTTTACCGGGCACCATTGTACAGTCTGCTCACAGAACTTCTGATAAATGTGGGCGTGTGCCCCCATATCAAAGACTTCAAGAAATAATTTAGAAGCAAATATTCCCTAGAAACCTAGTCAAAATCAGTTGTGCCTTGTAAAGTGCAATCAAGCCACGAAAATGAATAGGACATGAGTTTCATCTCATCTATGCCTTGGGTCACTTGTGGTCAGGAAAAAGGAGTTTCTGCTGATGAGATTTACTTCCCTAGAGGAAATAATCTTTTATAGACAAAAACAAAATTACCGCTTTTATTTGTTTTCTAAATCATGGAATTTCGCCGTCTAACATGTAATATAAAACAATAGTAGAAGTTAATAACTCTTTGCCTACTGGTTAATTTTGCATGCTTTTTTGCCGTCTGCTAATTTTTTCAAAATCAACTTTTGCGAAAAAATTCTTTCAGGAATACCATCAGAGTGTCAAACAGTTTGGATCCAGATTAGGCTAGACAAAATGTCCGGCTTAATCTGGGTCCAAACTGTTTTCAAAGGTTATCAGCAGATGACACAAGTAGACAAAGACTCACTCCCCTCCCCCTCCTGGCAGCTATATCTTTTTGACTGAACAATTTTATTTTTAGCTATTTTATAGAAGGTCTCCTAAAGACCATGTCTTCCAAACTGTTTTTTATTCTGATCACTGGTTTCGGAGAAGATTCTTCAAGTGTTTCCTAGCTGCAAAAGGCTATGCCTCCCGGAAGACATGGTTTTTGATGATCAAATTTCTTTTAACTATTTCTGCTATGGGTAACCTAGAGACCATTTCATTTGTCAAATTCATTCAATTCTGACCAATGGTTTCCCTGATGGCAAAATTTTACAATAAAATGCTTTTGCACTTTAGGAAGAGTTCCCTCAGGCCTCTGTTTTCATGCCTTTGTCATCTATTTAAATTGTCTAGAGTCAAAACTTATACATTAATTGGGAATTTAGCATGGTTTGTTAAAAACTCATATAATTACAACATCAGAATGAATTTATTAAATGGAAGAGTCAATTTCTAATATCATAAAGTTCTTAAGAAGCAATAAATAATAGGAACATACTGTAGCTAATTGAAGACAACACAATGATCTCTTCTCTTTCATAAGGTGACAAAGGGTTGGACTGTTGCCTATATAAGCTGTAACTGGAGGAAAACCTCTCACATATCTGAAAAAATATATCTAAAAATATATCTTGGCATTTGAGTAATTGATATTGATACCTGGTCATTCCAATCAATATATCTAATATCAGTGTAGGATTCAAACAGCTACTCCACACCAGAACAGTGCAGTCCCATGCATAGAATTGTCAATATTTTCTTACCCATCCATTTAAAAATATGTTTTGGAAGCTCAAAAGAACCATCTCTTTGAGATGGATCTTTTGAGCACCACAAACACATGTTTTGGTTGAGAAATTTAAAACAAAACTAAAAATTGTGTTTATGAAAAACTATGCCCCAACCATTTGCTTGTCCATATGGATGGTGCTATTTTAAGAAAAAGTGCCATCTTAAGTTTGAAGCATCTAGTTATACTACTCACCATCCTGTATCAGCTGACCAAGTTTAAAGCTCCAAGCTATAATAACTTTTGAGATATCCAGATTACAAGTTTTCAATGGCCAAATTTGCAAAGGGCAATAACTCTAAAAAAATTAAAAAAGATCTTTTTTTTAAACATTTCACCAGTGAATCCACTTATTATCCTTTATCAGCTGCCCAAGTTTGAAGCTCATAGCTATAACAGTTTTTGTAATAGCTTGATTACAAGTTTCCAGAGTCCAACTTTGCAAAGAGCAATAACTAAAACAAAAGCACTTTTTTTTTTAGAAATTTCACCAGGTATACTCAAACCCTTATTTATCGCGGATCCTTTGTCGCGGCATTTGCATATCGCATGAATTATTGGGTACAACGCCACCTAGTGATTGTTTACATCTAACATATTGGAGGGTGATCTTCAATCTCTCAGTCCCAGCAAAAATAAAATCAAAATGTCTCGAATTTTGGCAATCATATCTGTAACCTTACAAAAACCATGCAGAAATCAATATTTTGAAAAATAACGGCTACCCCTCCCCATGAAATTCCCGCAGTAGTACCTCTAAAATCCGTTGATTTATTTTTTTGGAGCCGATACCTGTCGTCTAGACGTCAAAGCTGATTCCCGTCCATTTTAGGTCACGTTACCTCCTTATTCGGAAAATTTCCCATGGCGCAAAGTATGGAACGCATTTAGCGTATTAAATACATTGTATAGTGCAGTTCATTTTCGTGAAAAAATGCCAAACGTTAGAAACTTGATAAGACCCAATTTAAAAAATGATCCAATAAAGAAACCTTTACCGTGTAAATTCAATGCAATATAAACATAATGATATGCTTAAACGTTCAAACTCTTCTTATTTCAAGAGCATCTAGCTGTTTATACCAATGTGTGTAACCTCCAGCAAGCACTTTGCAATTATGTAAAACAATTGTGAAAATACGTTAGGTCTATTTCCGGTCAGAGATTATTGTGTTTCAGATCGCTATAAATGTTTCAAAATCGATTTTTTGGCGAGTTGTATATGTAGTTCAACAGTTGAAAAAATATCTTGGTGATACGGCTTTCCATACTTTTATATTTTTATTTTAAGTGAATGACGCGATACAGGAGTTGCCGTTTCCACCTGGGAAGAAAACAACATGGCCGCACAAAAGGGGAAATTTTAAAATGCTGACAAATTGTCAGCAATCTTAATCATTATAGGGTTTCAAAGGAAGGATTTATAAAGCCATTAAGGTAGAATAAATTTCACTGGTTAATTTTGTGTATTTTCCTTATCTTGTTAACAAATAAGTGCCGCGATAAAGGAGAAGTCCATCATAATCTACTCATCATCTTCTATCAGCTGACCTAGTTTGAGGCTGCTAGCTTAATAGTTTTCCAGATATCTTTATTACAAGTTTTCAATGGCCAAATTTGCAAGGGGCAATAACTTGAGAAAAAAATAAAATAACTTTTTTTTTTAATTTCACCAGTGATTTCTCTCATTATCCTCTATCAGCTGACCAAGTTTGAAGCTCCTAGCTGTAATCTTTTTGAGATATCAAGTTTTCAATGAGATATCATGATTACAAAATTTCATTATGACCCTTTAAAAGAGGCATAACTCCACAAAGGGAGATAATTCAGACTAAAAAACAGGTCAGCTATTTTTTCATGAGGAATCCATTTATGAAATTTCAAAACCCTAACTTAAATTTTGAACGGATGGACGGACAAGCCCAGAGCAATATGCCCCTTAAACTTTTTCAAAGTTGGAGGTATATTAAATTGTTTTACAACCTGATGACTCTTATCTGAAGGCCTGATGTCCTAAGAAAGAAATCATGCCTTACCCAGGATCTTCATAATCATCAATGAACAACATGCTATCTTCTGATCCAGTATCTTGATCTAACTGTAAGGCTATCTCACTGGCATCCACCATGGCAGGTACTGGTGCTATACTCGGACGTTTCTGAAGATTCTGTAAGGTTAAACCTTTAGGAAGTTCCAGCTGCTGTCTCCTACTTCCGGTCCTGCGTATCTCAGGAGTTTGATTGATTAAACGAGTATGCTGCAGCTCTAAGGCTAATGTTCCTAAGAAACAAATATAACTCATGTCAAGTAATTATAATATGTTTACACTTGCCACTTTCTTCCCTTAGATGAACTTTAATCGAGCAACTGTCTTCATTTGCCTATGAAGAAATTTGCCCGCTTGATTATGTAATGACGTTGAGTTTCCTACAGTATATCACTAGGAATGCTGTCGCAAATTTATTACGTTATCCAATCAGACGCAAGGTTACATTTGCAAGTGCTTTAGAAGTGTATGTTTGAGTTGATTTTTATGGCACAGTCAACATTTTTTCAGTCATATTGGGACGGGTCTTCTTGTGTTGAATCAGCACTGCATTATAAGTGTGAAAATGAAGAATTAAATTTTATTTTTCAACCTCCACTATGTGATGAAGACAATGGTCATCGCTGAAAGTGCTTCATGGAGTTTTAGTTTAGCTCCACCCAACGTCTTCATCGCATCATGACTGTTGAAAAATATAATTTTGATTTTTAAATGTAGACTGAAACATATTTAGTGTATCTATTTTTGGAGTTTGTAAAAATATAATTGTGTAACATTCTTGAAAAGGCCAAGTGGCAGAAAAGTAAAAGGTCAGAAATGGTGCTACTATGTATTTCAAAGGATGTTTGTAGTTTTTAAAAAAAATATCTTAGTTATCAAAGTATTGTGTTCTTTGCATTGAGTAATACATCATCATTCTACTCAAAAGGAAACAATTATCAAACTCTTTAAAAAACATGTTTGTGTTTTTCTCATACACCTTTGGCTTTTAAACAAGGCACAGTCCCCTACCTGTTTATTTTGCCTATTACCATTACCAAAGCAATTACAATTTTCATGTGATGAGGCAAAACATGACCTGCATAATCAGCACATTGCCACCTGTTCACATACCAAGTTTATCAAGCTAGCTTGAATAGTTTTGAGTTTAACTCAGAATCCAGATTTCAGTGGACAGACCGAGGGCACATCTATAGTCCCATCCGATGTAAACACCGGTAGGGGACTAATAATTTCACTGTTACTTATAAATAAGGTGTGTACTAATAGTAAATATTGTTCTTCCTCAACATAAACTTATACTGTGTGTACTCATTGCTGGCCTCTTGCCAAAATGCTCCCATGTTGAGGTACAAATAATTTCATAGAGGTTAAAAGAAAAAGCACCTTTTTTGTCTAATGTAGCGCACAAAGACACAGCAAACACAAGACAGAACAAAAACACAAAAGATCCACAAAAGAAGCACCGCCCCTTTTCAAGCCCTGAGCCAAAGGTTAACACCTACCCACACTGGCAATGACACTGGCTACTTTTGACGATGACGACTCAGCTCCCTGCATGGGTCGGCGATCTGATCTCGTTTCCTCCTGGTTGGGATGAGCAAGAATAAAGGCTGAGTTTTCCTCTTTGGTAATGTTCATATAAAAACACATATCCGAATCTTTCATTGTATGTCGAGGACCTGGATTAAGTTGTATTGTTGAGCCTTCCATACACTGTTGTACACCCACTAAACTGACACCATATCTACAAAACATATATCCAAGATAGTTAAACGTCTCCTAATAGCCCACTTGCAAAATAAAGATGTTTATATAGGTTCCTTTTACTTAAGATATAAATTCTTTTATAGATTTTTCAATAAAAAATATTGGTTAAATATAGGCTATACACATTACAATCATACTTTTAACGGACGACGCTTCTTTACCATGAATTGTTAAATTCCAGCCAAAATAATTTAACTTGTATACTGGAGTTGGCAACATAGACTTGTTCAGTGTATCCTGATCTCATTATTGAATATAAACCACCCATAAGGTCAATGAGAAAACACAAGTTTACAGGCAACTGTTCTAAGAATACATTTTCAACACATTTACAAGCCAAAAACAGCCATAAAAAATTTCATCAGACAGGCTTTTCTGTAAATAATAGTTTTTTATGGAAAATCAAGGTTATTTATAGGTTTTATGAGCAAAATAAAGGTATTATAGGTTTTTACTCTATTTGACACAGAATTATAGGTTATTATAGGTTTTATAGGTTTCGTGAGGAACCAAATTTCAAGAAGCAAAATGTGAACAAAAGCAAAATCAAAAGAGAGCCGTTTAGATCTAGATAATGGGATCATATGGGCCATCCTAACAGGATCTACATTACATGTTTAAAACCCTTTTTGAGCTTATCAGCGCCTATTTGCCATTTTTAAGGTTAATGTTCTAAACTTTTGAACACTAGAGTAGTTGCCTGCCAAAATGCCTAAATAAGCAGTGCAGACCCAGAACTAGACTACGGCTTCTTCCATGTTTGCCATCAGGACAAGCATTTTTTGAATTCTATCCCTGATAACCAGCAGTTCATAAAAGAACAGAAAAAGAAAAAAAGCGTTCAAAATTTTAGAACAATAACCACATTCTAAAATTGAGATCCAGCAAAATGAGGAAAGACAGAAGAGGGCAGTCAACTTTTTCTTATACGAGATGGCCCTTCACAACTAGAGTTGGTGATACACTGCATGATGAGCTGAGCTGCAGTGGCCAACTATTGAAGCCAAGAGGGATCTATCCTTTCTATTTCTCACTACAATCACAACTGATTAAGCCCCGCAACAGTTTTTCTCAAGATATTTTACTAAGCAGTTGAGGCCAGGTCATATGGGCCTCGACGCTAGAAAACCTGTCTTTGGGGTTTCCGACCAGGTCATGCTCAAATAAGCCTGCTCATCTACAGTGACTAGCTAGAATCTTGAAATTTTGCATTTAGCTATCATACTTGTCAGAGAGTGAATAACAAAGGCGCTGGTCCATGCAGGCTGGTCTGTGCCTTTGTTGTTCGCAAACAACAAAGTCAAGTTTTCTCGCAACAAGGCCCATTTATGTACTAACTTTCTATGAGCATGAAATGAAGCATATGTGAAGCTTTTCCCTCGGTACTCCCCAAAGAATTTACTGTCACCAAGTCGTATATGGTAGATTTCATTCCCCGAGCAGTGACCATACAACCTCTGCCATTCTTCTGATGATGTCTGTCCCTCTCTAAAGTAACAAAACATACACTACTATAGTAGAAATTAAATTATTTTTCCATAATAAAAATAGTGCTAGGATTAATTTTTGACTTTCTTTTTGAAAATGTCAGTTTTACAACCAATGAAGCAGATACCAATCTGTGTTGTGAATAATAAGGGAACCAAGAGTACATAATAGTTGAAACTTGAATAACTTTCTTAAAGGTTCAGACAACACCTTTACTTTTAACCCAAACAATGTATTATTTCTTTAGGAAAAATTCTAGTGCTAACTGAAAACGTGTGACTGAAATGCTTCTAAAAAGTACATCCATCCTGTATAGCTAGTACATAAATGTACTATTCTTATTTATGCTATGCTTCATTAAGCAAAAACTTGATAATTTGAACTCTGATAGTTTCAATTGTATGTTTGTTCAAGTTGATTCTTGTCCCAGTCAACAATTTTTCAAGTTGATTCTTGTCTTAGTCAACGAATTTTCAATGATGTCAGGATGTTTCTTGGGTGGAATAAGTACTAAGCTAGGGATATAGTGTCTTGCTCAAGGAAACATCACAGTGCCTCCAGCAAGGCTCGAACCAGAGATGCTTCGATCGGAAGTTGAGCATTCTACCACTGAGTCACTGCACTCTTTGAACTACTGGCTAATTCAAATTTAATTTGGGATACATTGGATTCAGAGAATAGGGTAATGAAATATTTTCAAAAAAGTTTAAGCATATATGTTTTTGGCACTTAAAGAAGATTCAGTGACTGTAAGATGTTTCTTTTTAACATCTGAAAGGAAATGCTGAAAATGGGCTTTGACATGAGAAAACCTGTCTTCGGGGTCTCCCACAAAGTGAGATTCAAACCAGCCTGCTCAGCTACAGAGACTAGCTAGAAAAGTGAAATTTCGCTCGTAGCAAAGCTGGATATGATACTTTCCAACAAGTGAATGACAAAGGCGCTGATCAGACTGCGCGGATGCGCAGGCTGGTCTGCGCCTGTGTTGTTCCCAAACCCCAAAGACAGGTTTACTTGTGTCACAGCCCAAATAATCTTTTTCTCTTTTTTTTTTTTGGGGGGGGGGGGGGGGGGGGGGAGGGGTCGTATATTATTTAATGACTCACTCCCTTTAATTCAAACTACTGATAATTCTGAAATAAAACCTCTGAATCCTAATGATAACCAGATTCGACAGCATAATGTAATGTATACTTACTGGCCTCTAGAGGTATGTAACAAGAGGGTAACCAGAGTAGAGGTAGCGGGAACCAGGCAGTTATTGGCTAGTAAAGCATATTTAAACTCATCTTCGCAAACAACATGCTCTGTAAAAACAAAAAAGTATTAACGCTAAATATTTTAACTGCCAGGTGTAATTTGATTGAGCAAGTAGTGTAACCACAGATCAGACTGCCTCTAAAGGCTGGTCAGTGTCTACTCTTTGCCATTCCATCAGTATATTCTATACATCTCATCAGGTAGACAAATAAACATGTTCATATTTTAGGATAATAATGTTTATGTCACCAGTTTAGAAAAAAACAAAAAATTTCAGCGTAAAATTGTAATTATTTTCTTACCCATAATTTTTAGCATATGTTTTGGGTGCTCAAAAGAACCGTCTCATTGAGACGGTTCTTTTGAGTACCCACAACATATGTTTTGGTTGAGAAATAAGAAAATTATTTTTCTGTTTCCCACTCTTAACTAAAGTCCTGTTATGTACAATTTATTGGGGCAAATACAACTATGTGTTACATGCCAGGCGTAACTAGAAAAGAATTCAGGAAACCAAAATTTTGCTATTTGGAAAGTCAGCAAAAAGCACTTTTAAAATTTAACAAAATTTATTAAAAACAAAAATTATCATTTACAATAAGCAATGGAAAATAGTTATACAATCAAAGAAAGTCTAATTTACAATACCTTAAATATCCAAACTGTCCCTCAGAATATTTATCAACACAAGTCTTTCAGCAGTTTCTGATCCCCAGATTTTGAAGATAAATCCAAATGAACACAAAGTCTGAATCCAAAACTGAATAATCCAAAGTAATCCAGAATGAATAAGTTAAACACTAAATATTCCATTATAGAATTCCAGCACAAAAGGTTTAGACTTTTAAAAGGTGAAATTATTTCAAAGATGCCCTAATGAAAAATTTACTCTTATATATACCCTTTAAGAAAGTTCTGGATTAATCAGGAAAGAACTATGATATCATATGCTATATTTATTTATTCTGGAAAATTCCACAAACTTCCACTGAATTCCAGAACCTACTCAAAGTTTCTATTTGCATGGAAAAGAAAATTCTAGTAAGTTCTGGTCTTTACTGGTAACTTCTAGATGGTTAGTCATCATTCTAGAAAAATCTTATTACCAAATAAATACTTTGTTTACAACAACTTATTTACCATCAATTTCTCCAATATCTGGGTCAATCAGAAACTTAAGTAAACAAACATGATACCGATAAACACCATACATGTTACATATGAGATCTATAAAGTGTTTAACTCTTTTCATGCTGGGTAATTTTTCATACTTTTTGTCATCTGCTGAATTTTTTTCAATATCATTTTTTTCCCCCAAAAATTCTTTCATCAGAGCGTCAAACAGTTTGGCAAGGTTATCAGCAGAGGATGGTAGTAAGCGAAGAGTTAAATGGACTGCATTCCCAGCCATTAACAAATTTGATGTCTGTGACATTGAGAATGAGATCAAAATCACTCAGTAAGAAAGACAGCAAGGATCAGGAATCATTACAATCAAGTACCACACCTGTCCCAGGATACCAAATGGGAAAGTAACAAAATCACAATAAACATCACAAATAAGAGCCAAGAGGTCAGCCTTTTCCCTTGTGGTGACCACAAGGCAGCAAAGAATAGACGCAAAAGCATGACAAACACAAAACATAAATAACACAAAAGACACTTTAAGAGTTTGTGTTGATGCTTTACGTCCCAGTCAACAGTTTTTCAGTCATGTCAGGATGCTTTCCTGTCTTCCTGAGTTGAACCAGTACTAAGCAGAAGATAAAGTGACTTCCTCAAGGACATAACACAGAACCTTCGGTGAGTCTCAAACTAGAAACCACCATGTCTAACACTCCACTACAGAGCCATTGTGTTCCTCACATTTAGATAATACAAATAATGTTTATGCTACTTTTATAAGATACATGCTTTATGTCCCAGTTAACTATTCTTCAGTTATATCAAGCTGTTTTCCTGGTTTGAACCAGTACTAAGCAATGAGGATAATATAGCAAAAACATAGTAAATTAATGCACACTAATCCTACCCTACTGCACTCCAGTGAGAGGTAGCCGTTCTGAGTGCAAATCTTACTGAAGTGTATTTTTGTTTGTTTGTTTTATTTGATTCTTTACATCCCATCAACAACCTTTCAGTTATATAGGGACAGATCTTCCTGGGTTGAACCAGTACTAAGCTAGGATAAATGTGTCTTGCTCAAGGTCCACAAAGCAGTGACGCCGGTGAGGCTGGAACATGCGGCCCTTCGGTCTCGAGTCAAGCACTCTACCACTGAGCCGCTGCGCTCCCTACTGAAGTGTAAAGAAAACCACCTTACCTGCAAATTTGACATGAAATTTATTTTCTGGCCTGAATATTTGCACATACTGTGGACATTCTGGGGCAAAATCCTTGATGGCCCAGGATCTCAGTATTGTATGCTGGTCCTGAAATTTAAAAGATTTTAAAATATGAGCCACATCATAGGGTGTCTATTAATTGTTTTTCTTCGATATGAACTATTTCATAAAAAAAACTTTCAGGAATAAATAACCATTTTGCAATGAGGAGACTGATCTGTGTCTAACAGGTCCTATATTGTGCTGCATCAGCATCTTTCAGTTTTTACCTCAACATGATATAGGCTTCCACATTAGCTAAGCAATTTGCTGATAAAATCTAAGATAATAGTTATTGTCATGGAAACAATCACCAATCTTAATGACTGTAATCTTTGGTCAACCTGAGCCTGATATATCTCAGTGAAAAAAGAAGCTTTTAATAAACTCTTTGCATGCTAGATAATTTTTTAAATAATTATTTTGTTGTCTTTTGATTTGTTTCAAATTCAACATTTTCGAAAAATTCTTTCTGGAATACCATCATAGTGTCAAACAGTTTGGATCCTGATCAGGCCCGACATTCTGACGTGCCTGATCTGGGTCCAAACTGTTTGCAAAGGTTATCAGCAGACAATAAAATTCGCCGCTAGCAGGCAAAGAGTTAATAGGTTCTTTTGTCTTCTTATATAGCATCAAATGGTGAGCCATTTATTCAAAGAACTTTCTTGGTTAGTTTTATACCTTCACTGTTTTTTACATTTATGTAAATGGTGTAAAATTTCGAACACAAGTTGTCTGCCAAACAGGCCTCATCAGACAGTGCAGACCCAGATCAGACTGCTTCTGAAGACAGTGATTTTATTTGGGATTTTAGGAAGCTACCTTTTCCTTCACATTTGGGAAAATATTTTATTAAAATTGGGGAAATAAGTGCTAAAATACATGAAATTGGGAAAATAAAGACCCTTTTTGGATTGGGAATGACTCCCATATAAGGCAGTAAAAATGAAAAAAGTCAATAAGCAATGCTTATTAGATACCCCCCGCACAGTAAGAGTCAGTGAAAAAACTTGGCAAGTTATAGTTCGAACAAGAAGACCTTAGTTTTGATAAGAAGATTTCAGTAGAATCTGTGCAAACAAAAATTATAAACTCCTTTATGCATATGTTCAATGTGTCTACATTGTATCTGCAAAGTATTAAATTGCTCCATCAAAAGCTGTAGTAGGAGTTGATCGGCCCATAAAGGCACTATCCATGCATATACAAAAGCCATATAAGGGAATAATTGTCTAAGTTCAACAAAACTTATAAACTCCTTCATGCATATGTTCATTGTGTCTACATTGTATTGACAAAGTATCAAATTGCTTCATCAAAAGCTGTGGTAGGAGTTGATCGGCCCATAAAGGCACTATCAATGCATATACAAAAGTCATATAAGGGAATAATTGTCTAAGTTCTCACAGCTGTCATTTCTTCAAAAATTATTTTTTGTGAACCAAACTCCTTCATGCATATGTTAAATGTATCTACATTGTATAGGCAAAGTATCAAATTGCTCCATAAAAAGCTGTGGTAGGAGTTGATCGGCCCATAAAGGCACCGTCTATGCATATACAAACACCTTATAAGGGAAAAATTGTCTAAGTTCTCACAGCTGTCATTTTGTCAAAAATTATTTTTTCCGAACTAAACTCCTTCATGCATATGTTCAATGTGTCTACATTGTATAGGAAAAGTATCAAATTGTTCCATTGAAAGCTGTGGTAGGAGTTGATTGGCCCGTGTATGGCCTATAATAGCATAAGCATGAAGCACTATATTAAAAGCCATTTAGAACTACAAAGGGAAATAACTCTAAAAGAATTGGCCCCTAGCCCTTACTTTTTTGTCTAAAGTATTTGTCTTGCATATATGAACATGTTTGCAAGGTTTGATGAAAATCAGTGTATGGCCTATAATAGCATAAGCATAAAGCACTATATTAAAAGCCATTTAGAACTACAAAGGGAAATAACTCTAATAGAATTGGCCCCTAGCCCTTTTTTTTTGTCTAAAGTATTTGTCTTGCATATATGAACATGTTTGCAAGGTTTGATGAAAATCCAGCAATGACTCTTCGAGTTATTAAGGAAACAAAGCGTTACGGACGGACGGACGGACGGACGCACGGACGGACGCACGGACAACGTGAAAACAGTATACCCCCTACAAACAAAGTTTGCGGGGGGTATAATGACCAAATAAAATTACTGGAAGAAGCAGTCTGATCAGAGTCTTCCCTGTTGGATATTCTGACAAGCATTTTATGAATTCCAGCCTGAAAAGCAACATTTTATTTGAGAATAGAAAGAGAAAACTTCAAAATTTTAGAAAATTTACTGTAAACCATTTATGCCAAGAGCATGGAAAACCGTAAGTTATTGCACATATTGTAGACGAAGATGGGCATTAATCTTATGGCTGCATGGACAGCTATGTAACCACTGACCTATGTATATATCATGTAAATCAACCCATATATGTGCATCATCGCATGCCCTATGCATTCAATAGCCTTAATTAAGTATTAAATAACCTTCTGTATGCCTGCATTTACATTTATTTATGGATAAAGCTTAATTCCTGCATTAACCCTTTAGGCTGTATTAACATTTATTAATTTGTGCACTACACCATATACCTGCAACCCTAGACGTTTTTAGTATACTGATACTTGAAACCCTTAAAAAGGACATCACAATGAAAGCAAGTGTATCTGAAATATAGCCCTTAATAAACCATGCAATCTGTTGCAAACCAGATCAAAATAGAATGGAAAATATGAAAGTTACAGATGTTTGTACAGCAGGTAATTAAGAGCTATGGAGGGCAGACATTTTAGGCTGTGTGATGTCACAAAGCCCTAATTAAATATGCATAAACGGAATAACTAGTTTCCTGCTATTCATTTTAACTTTTTTTCTTCATTTTTATTGATTCTTTTTTTTAAATAGTTGATTTTGTAAAAAAATACATACAGCTTGTAATGAAATTGGGGATTTTATTGGCTTTTCAAAATTTACAGGAAGCTATTTAAATATTTAAAATTGCAGCCCCCATTGGATTAATAGAAGGCAGAAGTTTTTGGATTGCTTTAACTTTCTTTTTTATTATCCAATTTTGATCCGGTTTGCGGCATTTTGCATGGTTTAATAATGGCTTGCATTTCAGATTCACTTGTTTACAATGTTGCCGTCCCCTTTAACAGGGACTTTGGCAAACAATGAAGACCCATATGAAATGTTACAATTTTCAGCATTCCACCAGGGTCTGCTCTGTTTGATAAGATTAAAACAATATTCAGGGACTGAAGTACATCTTAATTTGGAAATTCTAACCCGAGACGCCTTGATATGTTCAATGAACCATACCAGACTTATTGTATTAAACCAGATGGATGAATTCATTAGTAAACAAAGGGGAGAACTTACAGCTGCATCTTTGTTGTCTACATGGTTGGTGGTTGCTGCTATGATAAAACAGGCTTCTGCATCCTGTACCCTGAAACATGGAACCCAAAATAGAATCAGAGATAATCTATAGGAATACCCATAGCATGTTTAAGATAGCAATCTAAATATCTGCCTTATCAAACATCAATAGCCCTCAGCCTCTTAAAGTTTGTTGAAGATAATTAATATTGTAAATGTTCTAACCCTTATCATGCTGGATATTATTATTTACTATACCACACGTGCATTTCCCATACAAAACTTTCATAGACAAACAACTGATATTTTAGACTATCATCCCCTGCTATAGCCACGGCGAATACTGTCACTCGTTTGCCATAGCAGCGGGTGATAGTATATAAATATAACATTCTTGAGAGGGTGATAGTCGAAAATATCATCCCGAGGTAAGTGATTATCAACCGAGGGGCAGCCGAGGTTGATAATCATATTTCGAGGGATGATTTTTCGACTAGGCCTAAATGAAATATATGTGTGGTTCCTGTTTGCTGCCAAAAAAAAATAGGGTAGGTAGGTAGGCCCTAACATTAAATTAAGACAAAACATTAAAATCACATGACGGCCTAAAATATGACACTGAATATACATGTAGTACAAGGGAGTCAATAAACATATTTTGATATATCATAGATAAATTAATATTTTATGTCAGAAATATTTGTTTTGCTTGTTTTAATTGTGCATTTCTGAAACAGTCATTTGAGTCCACTAAATTAGAAAAAGAAAGAAAACTACCTTGTACGCATGTTACCAAGGATTATGGATAGAATTGACTGACATTATGAAACATGGTGATGCCTCTATATGCAGTAGTGCTGTGTTTCTCATCACATGATGCAGTGTTCAGAGCTGGTTTGTCTGATTGTGGTAACTCGTGTTCATACTCATTATTTTCAATCTAGAACACCCCATTGGCCCATTTGAAAGGCAATTTGCGCAATTTTGGATGTCTACCGGTCTTCTGTTTGCAGATAATTGGGTCCTGTATAGGAACATAATATTCACTTCAGGACTGTCTTACCCTGCAAGAAGAATTTAACTCACTAGCTTAGGACAGAGGGAAGCTGATGGGCAAATGAAATTTAATGAAACCAGATGTCACTCTATGAGAGTGACTAAGAATAAGCATCACAACCAATTTCATTTTGATTATTCCTTACACAACCCAACCTTTTGAAATGTTCAGTCAATAAAATACATTGGTATAACCATCACTGATAACACAAAAAAGCAAGACAGTGGGTGTAAGGCCAGGAAACTGAGGAAATGCCACAATCACAGACCATAGACCAACCCACGGCACTGCGAGGGAAGACACATAACATACTTACATGTACCGCTACATGACAGTAAGAACACAATTAAAGTAAAGCAACCAGCTCTCTCTTCAACAATGAAAAAAACTAGAAAGGACATTAAGTACTGCATTACAAAAACAGGAACCAAACACAAAAACCCACAAACATCGGGAGCAATGAGAAACAATGAATCAACAACCACAGAACCATCACCTTGGAATGTACAGCGGCTGAAGCCACAAGGATGGATCTTCACCCTGGATTCTGCTGTTGTCAAAACACAACATTTGTTTAACTTTGGTTCAGCCTATAATCTTGAGTATGCAGCACTGATTTGAAACCCACATACAGATTTGATTTCAGTAATTCTTTATGTCCCACCAACAATCTTTCAGTTATAAAGGGACGGGTCTTCCTGGGTTGAACCAGTACTAAGCTAGGATAAATGTGTCTTGCTTAAGAACCACAACGCAGTGGGGCCGGTGAGGCTCGAACCCGCGGCCCTTCGGTCTTGAGTCCAGCACTCTACCACTGAGCCACTGCGCTCCCAAAAAAAACCCACATACACTCTAAAACTTTGATTAAATTGACAACGCTCTGAGGACGGCTGCCTGTTGGACCTGCAGATGGCGAAATGCAAGTAGTGTTTAGCAAATTGCTTGATGAGTTTGAGTGGACATCTCTTGAGGCCTGCATTGTGGGTATTGGTCTTCTTTCCTTCTCTTCCATAGGGTTCATTGTGGTGCTGTGTCTATTGAAAAAGACACGTACTTAAACCTGCCCACAGTTCGAAAATTACCAGGTTATCACATTGGATACTAGAAATACGCCCCAAGAAATATAGTTATGTCCTGAAGAATAAGTTTTTCCCCTTACTGTTCCCACTTTGAAATATTTCTCCTAATGCTGTCACTACCCATACAACAGAGGAGATGAAGGCTCTCTCATTTCTTCCAAACACAACAAAAAGTTTGTTGTTTATTCTCCAAACTTCAAAATTAGTACTCCTAGGCGTAATTACCAGCACTGATCGATGCCAGTAAAGAAGATATATACTGGGGCCGTAATCGCGCGGTACGAATCTTGCGCGGTACGAAAATATGATTATCCGCTTATTTGCAATCTATTTTCCGTAAAGTAACAATTTATTTCCGTGTTTTTATCGGTAATAAAAGATAAAGAATGTTGGTATGTATCTAAAAGTTACTTTATTTCCCATTAGTCCGATCTTTGTTGCTGTTTTGAAGGCCAATTACAAATGTCATTAGTTTTCGTGACCAATCGAGTTCCGATGAACTCGGAAAAAAACATGTAAATTTTGACTGTTTTGATCACCTGTTTAAATGAAGGCCCCTTCTTTTCATGAATGACCCCTTTTATAGATTATATGAGCCATATTGGCCTATAGATTGAACACAGCACATGGCGGCACCAGCTACGGAAAACGGTCATTTTTCCCATTTTTTTTACAGAATCACCATTTTAATGTTTAGGGTCGCAGGTTTTTAAATAGGCACGGTCGGCAACCGGAACCACACATATATTTCATTTAGGCCCTATCACCCTCTCAAGAATGTTATATTTATTTTAATATACCGAATATTATTCCTTAATTTTTTCTATCCTTTGTTCCTCTAACCATGGTGTGGAAAGTTCCGAGGACAGCACAATGCGCATTTGCTACGAATAGATGAAATGATATCTTTCACAAACGGCTTGTGTTTGTAAACAGTATTAGTGTTCAAGCTGATCATGATCGCCGTTTAAACAAATTGTGCCATAATCACTGATGATGGCAAATTTAATAGGCCACTTAGCAGCGTCACCTAGATCTTGTACATTGTAAATGGAGTTGCTATGGATGGTGCGGTTTTGATGCAAATGCCAAAAATTTCGCCTAATCTGCTCAATTTTGATCTCAAAGTGTTCCTCTCCTTCTAACTAAGAAAACGAGTACCCCCACTTTATGTTTCTGATCACAAATAACGGAGTTATATGGAGACTAAAGTAAACCAGGCCATGGCATCATACATGTATCCGCCATTGCAAAGTTAGCGTCTCCTCGCGCAAACGAACCTTACGCGCATCAAATTTGCGCATGTGATAGTTGAAATTATCGCAGGGTGATAGTCGAAATAACTGCCCGCCGGCCTATGGAGGTTTTTAATTGGAAATTTATGTGAGGTATAATAATCTAAAATATCAGTCGTTCATCTGGTGAACCCTATGGTTCGTTCATGTCAGGAGACGTTCAACAGCAATGGCGGACATGAGGCATGATTTGGCCTTTTTCAGCTCCCAATAACTTTGTTGTTTATGGTCAGAAACATAAAGTGCGGGTACTCCTTTTCTAAGTTAGGATGAGAGGAACACGTTGAGACCAAATTTGAGCGGATTAGACAAAATTTTCTGTTTTGCATCAAAACCGCATACTGTACAGTATCTCCATTTTAATGACACTGCTTGGTATTAAGTTTGACGTCATTAGCTTTATATGACGTAATTTGTGTAACCAAACGTCAGTGATCAGTTCGATTATTCAAACAGCTAATAAAGAATCATTTTTGTGAAAAATGTATCTTCTTTCATTCATACATTCCCTTTGGAAAACCCCTCACCATGGTAGGCCTAAGACAAAAAGGTAGTAAATAAAGGATCTAATGTTCTGTTCAGTATAATAAAATAAATATCACATTACCTGAGAGGGTGATAGTCAAAAATATCATCCCTCGAAATATGATTATGAACCTCAGCTGCACCTTGGTTGATAATCACATTCCTCAGGATGGTATTTTTGACTATCACCCTCTCAGGGGATGTATCATTTATATAGTATGACACTCCTTCCCAATTCTTTCCCAATTACTTCAGTGATAAGCATGTATTTACAAGCAGGATAGAAACAGTGTGGTTTCTGAGACGCCAGCTGATCTGGATCTGCAATGTTTTCAAAACAGGGTAAGTCCAGGCTCAACAGGGTAAGGATTAAGCTATCAATCTGATATCCATCTTATCGAGCGACAATTGCCCACAGCCTCTTTGTTATAGAAGTATTGTAAATGTTCTAAATTTTTTTAAACAAATATTTCAGCAGTACAGATCAGGGGTGGATCTAGGATTTCTTGATAGGGGGTTCAAATTTATAAAGGGGGTTCGATTTGTTAATTACACCTGATTGTTTGTTATTTTTTCCTGATATTTCTGGAAATTCTCCATGAAAATGGAATAATTTTGTTTCAAAGGGGGGTTTGAGCAATCCCCCGAGCCCCTCTGAATCCGCCACTGCAGATCAATATCAGACTGTTCCTTTAAGTCTGATAATGGCTTGCACTGTTTGCTATTTTGACAAGTAAATGATGATTTGATAGCCAAAATATTCATTGAGAACAATAAGAGGAAAATGTTCCACAGTTTGGAACAAAACCATCATAAGCTATTTGAGTACCCGAGATAAATTATTACTTAGACAGGAAAAGGAAGTTTTGGTTAGGTTTGTGACTTTATAACCCAGGCAAGTCATGTGGGGACAGTCAGTTCACCTAACCACACTTTTTTCCTATGCAAGCTTGAAAAAGCAGTTAACCAGTACTTCTTGCACATACTTTCGCTTGTTACTGACGACAACCCTTCTTGAATGAATCAGCGGAAGGGAGGAGAATGGCCGTAGAAATTATTTCACAATCTCCACGAAAGTATGGGACCGGGCGGAGATCAAACTTGTGACCCCTGGATCTGCAGTCAGACATGCATCTGTAGTCAGACATGTTACCGACTGCACTACGCCGCCCGGTTGGAAAAGGATGTACAACCCAAATTGAGAAAATTAAACATACAGTTTTCAGTGCATCACTCATGCTTCTGTTGTTATTTCCATAAGCTGTAAGCAGCTAACAAAGACCTAATTCTGTCTCAACATCATGAACTAGGTTACAAGATATAACAATATTCATTTTATTATGAAGATCTCTCAAAAAGCTGAACACAAAGGAATGCATTGCATCACATACTTTTGTTTCTCTTTCTGTCTGTCTGTCTTGTGTGTGTGTGCATGTGTGCGTGTCTGTATGTCTGTCTGTCTGTCCATCCATCTGTCCCTCTGTCTGTCTTTTAAGGGTAAAACTTGTATATACATGTTGGGCTATATAATTGAATACTGAGATCAGATTTTCGTCTCACATACCTGCATCTAGCTAAGTCTGTATCTTTAAGGGCTGACCCCTGAATATAGATGACCCTTTGAGCCCACATTGGAACTTGTAATAACATTCTCATAGTAGGGTCTAACTCACATGGTGATAACAACACAACATAGTAGTCCTGAAACATAACAACATGAGGCCTCAAGGTTAGTAATCTTTTTCATGCTCAACTGAGCATGAAATTTCAACCTCTAATAAAAACTTTAAAGCTGTAAAAAAGACTTTGTTGCTTTTAAACTTTCAAATGTATTTTATCCTGCTTATAGATGTTAAAATGCCAACAATTGTTGTTGGCATTTAGCCTAGATGTTAACCCTTAGAGACGAATTAAGCATAAAGACAAACAGTGTGGACCCAGAACAGACTGCTCCTATAGGAGCAGTCTGATCTGGGTCCACACTGTTTGCCATAGAGGCTTCTTAAACATTTCAGCAGACAAGAAAAGCAGACGACTTTTGTTGTGATTGGCACATTAAGGGTTGCCAACAATTGTTGGCATTTTAGCATTTATTAGTAGGATAAATTTCATGTTGAGTTGAGCATGAAAACATTTTATAAGCTATAGGCCAGATCATTAAAACTGGTTATAAAACTTTCTATGCTCAACTCGACTGAGCAAGGAATTTACCATGCCCATTTAATGTTTAAATAACAACAATTATTATTGTGATAAATACAATTTCTGAGTGTTTGAAAGCAAGACAATTCATTATTTTTCAGCATTTTTGCTTTTATGGGCAGAGAATATCATGCTCCGTTCAATATTGAGCATGTCAGATCTGACAGTAAAAAAGGTATAGTTCAGTGATCTCTCAATAACTTCAATCCTGATAATGCTAGTACCTGGTTGAGTCAAAATAAATTTGGGAAATACCACATTCAGGTCAGTAGTATTTCTGAATTATTTTCAAAGAAACGTTTCTTTTAAGCAGCTACAAAGATATCTTTTGATACGAAGAAATAATAATCAAAGCCACTATTTTTGATAAAATGAAATAAAAGCATCGCAAGCACTGCATAATACCCCGCCACTGCTGGGGGCACCAAAAGTTATTTTGTGAGATATATAATGCCTAAATAGCAACAGAACTGAGATAGACAGTGATATGACGTCCTTAGTCACAATATGTAACCTTTGATGGTCAACATATCTGTGAAGTTTCATGCAGATACTCAATATAGTAAATGAACTACAGGTCAAAAACCATTTTTCAGATCAATCAAGGGTGGATAACTCATGAACTGGAAAGGTAAGGGTGACGGTCCTTACTAAAATATGTAACCTTTGATGTTCAACATATCTGTGAAGTTTCATTCAGATATTCCATATAGTAAATGAACTACAGGTCAAAAACCATTTTTCAGATCAATCAAGGGTATATAACTCATGAACTGGAAAGGTAAGAGTGAAGATCCTTAGTCACAATATGTAACCTTTGATGATCAACATATCTGTGAAGTTTCATTCAGATATTCCATATAGTAAATGAACTACAGGTCAAAAACCATTTTTCAGATCAATCAAGGGCAGATAACTCATGAACTGGAAAGGTAAGAGTGATGGTTCTTTGTCACAGTATGTAACCTTTGATGTGAAACATATCTGTGAAGTTTCATTCAAATATTCCACATAGTAAAGGAACTACGGGTAAAAAACATTTTTTAATTCAATCAAGGGCGGATAACTCACAAACGGGAAAGGTAAGAGTGACGGTTCTTAGTCACAATATGTTACCTTTGATGTGAAACATATCTGTGAAGTTATATTCAGATATTCCACATAGTAAAGGAACAATAGGTCAAAAACCTTTTTTCAGACCTATCAAGGGCGGATAACTCACAAACTGGGAAGGTCAGAGTGACGGTCCTTAGTCACAATATGTAACCTTTGATGTGCAACATATCTGTGAAGTTTCATTCAGATATCATGAACAGTAAAGGAATAACAGGCCAGAAACCATTTTTCCAATACGAAAAAGGGCAGTAACTCCGTTAAAAATGGACGGATTTTGCCCATTAACAATCCCATACCACTCATCGCCGATAACAATATGTATGCAAAATTTAAAAAAATTCCGTGAATAAATACCCAAGTTATCGATCGGAAATGGTGAGCACGGACGGACGGACGGACGGACGGACACCGAAGGGTATAACATAATACCTCGCCACACTTTAGTGGCGGGCGGGGTATAAAAAGTCAATAAGCAATGCTTATTAGATACCCCCCGCACAGTAAGGGTCAGTGAAAAAACTTGGCAATTTATAGTTCGAACAAGGAGACCTTAGTTTTGATAAGAATATTTCAGTAGAATCTGTGCAAACAAAAATTATAAACTCCTTCATGCATATGTTCAATGTGTCTACATTGTATAGGCAAAGTATCAAATTGCTCCATAAAAAGCTGTGGTAGGAGTTGATCGGCCCATAAAGGCACTGTCTATGCATATACAAACACCTTATTAGGGAAAAATTGTCTAAGTTCTCACAGCTGTCATTTTGTCAAAAATTATTTTTTCTGAACTAAACTCCTTCATGCATATGTTCAATGTGTCTACATTGTATAGTAAAAGTATCAAATTGTTCCATCAAAAGCTGTGGTAGGAGTTGATTGGCCCGTGTATGGCCTATAATAGCATAAGCATAAAGCACTATATTAAAAGCCATTTAGAACTACAAAGGGAAATACCTCTAATAGAATTGGCCCCTAGCCCTTACTTTTTTGTCTAAAGTATTTGTCTTGCATATATGAACATGTTTGCAAGGTTTGATGAAAATCCAGCAATGACTCTTCGAGTTATTAAGGAAACAAAGCGTTACGGACGGACGGACGCACGCACGGACAACGTGAAAACAGTATACCCCCTACAAACAAAGTTTGCGGGGGGTATAACCAAATAATTTTAACTCAACCACTGATGACTCGTAATAGAGTAAGAACTCTGGCCACGAGATTATAAACTTTTTTTTCCATGCTCAAGTGAACTAAGCATGAAATTTCAACATCTCATTAAAACTAAAATGCTGAAAAATAAAGTTTTTTTCTTGCTTTCTATCTCTCAGATGTTGTTTGTGTTGATACTTTAAGTCCCAGTCAATAATTTTTCAGCCACATTGGGACGTTTTCCTGTCTTCCAGGGTTGAACCAGTATTAAGCAGTGGATAAAGTGTCTTGCTCAAGGACACAACAGTGCCTCCATAGAGCCTCGAACTAGTGACACTTCAATCCCAAGTCTAACATTCTACCAACTGAACCAGTAGACTCCTCTCTCAGATGTTGTATTATCCTGCTAATAAATATTAAAAGAGCAGAATCAATTGCATGCTCAGTTAAGTTGAGCATGAAAAAAGTTTTATAACCTTGGGGCCTGGGTCTCTCTGATGGCATAAGCATGGGTAAAAGTTCAAATTTTCAAAAATCCTGAACTTTAGAAACTCTGATCTTAAACTTGCAGTATGCCACTAAATATTCACAATTTGAAGTTCTTATGGTCATTTGTCTTAAGACAGATCCAATATAAATCAGAGAACCTATTGTAATCTTCCTAATTCAGCATTTTGAGGCTGACTTTTTAAGGAAAGTCAGCCTCAAAATCCTGAATTCAGGAATAATCCTGAAAACTTTCACCCATGCACAAGAGTTGACTGTACTTAAACAAAAAGGCCATGATGGCCCTGTTTTGCTCATCTGTGTGTCTTTTAGCACTGTAGGCCATCTTGCTCAGATGAACGGAACAGCTTGAACAATTATAGTGTAAGGAATAATTGTTCGAATTTTGAGATTGGAGCAGGCAGCTGCAGCAATTGTGAAAAATTATTATCAAACATGATCAGGATTTTAGTTAAGAGTGTGTAATGAAAATTTAATTTTCTTTTTTGAACCAAAACATATGTTGTGAGTACTCAAATAACCGTCTCAATGAGACGGTTCTTTTGAGCACCCAAAACATATGTTAAAACTGATGGGTAAGAAAATATTTACATCTTTACGCTGAAAATTTTTGTTTATCTAAACCTGTGTTGTTTAGAGATTTTTGTCTATTTCAGTCCTGGTAGCCATTTTATTTTCTTATCTAAACATCACAGGTTTGGCTATCTTGATAGGTCATCCAAGGACCATAGGTTTCTGATTACTGTAAAAGGTGTTGTTTTTTTTCTTTTGAGGTTTCCCTATATGTGTATTGGCTGAACCCAGCACCACCCCCTGGCACTAAGTACTGGTTACAGTGTTTGTTTTGTTTGATTTGATTCTTTACATCCCATCATTAATCTTTCAGTTATGTAGGGACGGGTCTTCCTGGGTTGAACCAGTACTTAGCTAGGATTAATGTATATTGCTCAAGGACACAATGCAGTGATTCCTGTGAGGCTCAAACCAGCGGCCCCTCAGTCTCGAGTCAAGCACTCTACCACTGAGCCACTGCGCTCCCTACTGGTTACAGTGTGATAAAATAACTGAAAAGACTGTCATCATACGACTGAAAATTGTTTAAAGTGGCGTTAAATCCAAACACAAAAACAAATTCTTTCACAATGATCATATCGTTAAAGGTTAGTTTTCTTGCATACCTTTCTTAAGTGGTGGGATCAGACATTTAGATTTAAAATATTGTTGCCAAAAAATTTGTTTTCACAGAGATGATGATAATTGCTATGTGGTGAAAGAAAACTTACTTGTTATCCCATTCTTTACTGAAAGATTATTCCACAAATACAATCGTCAATTGATGACATGAATTGATGATACAAAAATAATAAACATGCAATGTGCCCAAAGGAAAATACATTTAGTCAAATTTAGTTTTGAATAATTCTTTCAGGAACACAATCAAAGTGTCAAACAGTTTAAATCCAGATCTGGATTCAAACTATTTGTATTGGTTATCAGTAGACGACAAATTCCCAGGCAAACAGTTAACAAAATATGTCTAAATGTCATTTGTTTTCGGCATTGTATCTAGAAATGCTAATTTCTCACCTGAAGTTTAGCATGAGCATAAAATTCATTAAGAAAATCCATGACCAGGTCTGCCTGTAGTGTAGTAGTACAGAAGACGACATGTTTCTCTGTTTGAGCACGGTGACTGCTGTAAGCTCCGCCCTGTTTCTGTCTCTCCATCCAGGTGAAAGCAAGTTGTTCAAACTGGTGAAAAAATAATTGACAAGACACTATGAATAGTGAAAGATTTTAAGTTCGTTGACAATACATAAGTGAGCCTGTTCATGAGTGCGTGTTATATGGAGATGGGGGCCACAGCTTTAACTTCTTTAAGTCTCATTCCCCTGACTAGTGAAGCCAGGGATCAAACGGGCAACCCCTAGTTTACAAGGCGAGTAGTTTATCCACTATGCCATAATGGCTCCTGCCAAACTCTTACATATTTGCATAATCCTCCTTTAAATATCCATGCTGAGGTATCTGGAAGGACAAGGGGTCTGAATTTTGATCTAAACTTTCATCTACATCCATACTTTGAGTATGCGAGCAGGGAAGGCTCTGGCCAGTCTGATCTTCTGAAATTTCTGAACACTATCAGAGTGTCAATCAATTTGGACCCAGATCAGGACCGGCATTCTGTCGGTCCTGATCTGGGTCCTAACTGTTTGCAAAGGTTATCAACAGACAACAAAAGTCGGCGCTAGCAAGATTCAATGCAAATAAAATCAATTTGTTTGTTTTGATGCTTTACATACCATCGACAATTTTTCAGTAAGGGGCAATTTCCTGTCTTTCTGGGTTGAACCAGTACAAAGCAATGGATTAAGTGTCTTACTGGAGGACACAACACAGTGACTCCACCGGCTGTGAGTCTAGAACTAGCAGCCCTTCGATCCCCAGTCTAACGCTCTACCAACTCAGCCACTGCGCTTCACTCGGCAGATGATAAAAGTCACCGCTAGCAAGGACAGAGTTACGGCAAATAAATGTCAAGAAATTCTCACTAACCTGTGTAGGTACAATAACAAGAGCAGCACATATCATTAAGAGTATAAAAATCTGGCTGATGTAGACATCTGGGTAGAGGTCACCAAACCCAACTGTTGATAATGTGACGATGGTGAAATAAAATGATTCAAACAAGCCAAACTGTCGGTTTCCCCCTCGCTGCAGATGTTGTATACCACAAGCACTGAAAAAGAACAAATGAGCTGTGCCATGAGATTTCCAACAATGTGGTATTTTGACAAGTGTAGGCTCAGATCAGCCTGTGCAGCCTCCTTTTAAGTTAAGAAACTCAAAATGAGTTTCAGACAGTAGTTTAACACTCATAGAATATTCAAGTGACTAACAATGACTCTGATCAGCCTGCACGTATGCGCAGGCTGATCTGAGGCTTTGTTGGTCGCACATACCACATTGTTGGGAATCTCATGTTGCAGCTCAAATCAGTGAGCTGTCTAATACCCCTATTCCACACAGGCCCCGAATCCCACAAATTGACAAATATTTGGATTCGTGGCTGAATCCTACTCAGTTCGTGATGGTCTTAACTGATTTTGCATAGTCCGTAGTGAGTTCTTGCAATTCGTAGGTCTATCGGGAATTCGGCTCAAAAGTTTTGAACTGTTCAAAACTTTGGCCACGAATTCCCCGATTCGAAACATCGTGCGTGATTCGTACCAAATTCCTATGGCATTCTTGGATATCGTAACTGAATCGTAATCGATTCGGGGGCATATTTGCATTGTTTTGGCATTCGTAGCTACTCTTGGCTCATTCGTGGGGAATCGGGAGATTAAGCCAAGCAATAAAACCAAGAAAGAAACAGCAGAAGGATTTTCCCTAAGGTTAATTACCCCGTCTCGCGCATGTGAGCAGTTATAGAAGTTGAAACAGATTTGGCAGATTCTGGAGCACAATCAGGATCAGTCAGTAGCTCCTGGCTGGCGATTTTGCCAATGGCGAACTGCCATATTTTTCCAAGTCAAAGAGTCTGGGTCAGGGCCTCTCGACTTTAACGTAGTTGTTTTCTTCTAGCTATAAAAGACACCGTTTTCAACACTCAAGTTGCAGGATCAATTCTACTGCTGCTTTACGAGGAACATTCATTTTAGAACTGATGCCCCGAAGCATGTACGGGCCTTTTTTATAGCTATCGTTAGAGAAAATCTCGCAAATCACGTTGAATCGTCGCGGATTTCTGTTAATTCGTGCCCAATTCTAGCTGCATTCTGCATATTCTTACCTGATTCGTAATTGATTCCTTAACTTTCGTGCAGCATGTTCTAATGTTATTTTCTTATCGTAATGAACTCTTGCGCGATTCCAGCCGAATTGAGCCGATTCCCCCGAATATTCGTAACGACATCGTATCTGAATCTGGAATGACTCGTAGCTTATCACGATTGGAAAAAAAAAATTAATGAAACCTCACGAATCCCCCCGAATAAGAAAAAAATCAATTCGCGGCGATTCGGGCCATTCGTGGCCTGTGTGGAATAGGGGTATTAGACAGGGTTCACTGTGATCATCATTTCCCTGTGGTAAGGGTTCTAAGGTATGAATTAAGAGCCGTTCTTTGATTCACACATCCAGTCAGTACAACCAAACAAATTATATTGGGTGAATTTAAATGTAAAATCATTTTGGAATCTTTGAAAATTTAGAATACCTTGCTGTTTCTTATGAAATCTGTGCATAACTTTTTTTACAATTTGAATTAGTTTATCAAGTGTTTGGGTTTTTTAACATTATCTAACAGCATCATTGAATAGTTTTCACCAAATGAATTTACTTGTTAGGTAATGTCGCTCAGATCAGGTATTTTACAAAATGAATTGAAGTTAAAAGGAGTGAAATATACAATTGCCTAAAATTACAGGCATTACTTTATAAATCATAACGCTATATTTGGGATCAATAGGAATGAACTGTGTTATAAGTGAATCCTGTTTTAAAGGGAAAATTTTACAAGGAATAATAGGAGTATAACCATTTGATGGTCATTTTCCTATATTTCTTTTGTAAAATTCCATGGTAAAAATTCTCTGAGCCACAATATGACTGTTATATCAAAATCTATGTTATAAAGAGGCTGAACTGTATCTATTACCCTGACCAACTACAGGAGCCCGTCCACTAGAGTTTGGTACTATCAAATTGTCAACCAGTGAAGACTCAGATGAGCCTTCACACCTGGGCAATCTTGCCAAAGCCTAACCACGAGTCAATATACTAGTGTTGAAAAATACCAGTGATAAGAAGACTGTACCTGTTGGAATATATAGCCTGATGGCCTAAATACAGAAATACCTAAAACCTGCTTGCACATGGAAGATGGATAACTGAATTTCATCTAGCCACATAGAATACCTAAATAATGTATGTGCATTTAATTCTGTGCATGCTGGGCAATTAAGAATGTTTTTGTCATCTGCTGATTTTTTTCAAAATTAACTTTTCAAAAAAATTCTTTCAGGAATACCATCAGAGAGGCAAATAGTTTGAATCCAGATCAGGGTAGAGTTTTTGTCTCTAAACTGTTTGCAATTGTTATCTGCAGACAAAGAATTAATGTTCAATGTTTTTTGTCGTCTGCTAATTTTTTTCAAAATTATGTTTTCCAAAAAATACCAAAAGAGTGGAAAATAGTTTGAATCCAGATCAGGCCGGGCATCTTGTCTGGTCTGATCAAAACTGTTTGTAAAGACAACAACAACAGTCGACACTAGCAGACAAAAGTTAAAGAATGACTTACGGTGAATGCCCCTAGCATTGCGCACTTAAGCCTTTTACCTCCATTGGATACAATAAGAAAGAAACAAAATTGAAAAAGTGTGTACAGCCAAATAAAGTAATCATTATACATTATTTACATAGAGTTCAAAATGAAAAGTATTTCCCGATCTCTAGAAACTTTGATTTGAAGTGCACATCACCCCTGTTTTAGGATAATGAAAATAGTCCCCTAACATTGCGCACCTGCAAACTTTTCAAAAACTTCTCTTTAATGAATTGCTTTTACTAAATACACCAGGGAAAGAAACACTAGGTTGTTCTCAACAATTTACTTAAAAAAAACTTGATTCAAAATAAATAAGTAATTTGAAACCTGGGTCATTTGAAATTTAGGTCTAAAAATTTTTAGCAACTTTTGCAAAGAGCTACGTACATTAAGAGGCTATTTTGGCCGCCCTATGAGGCCAAAAAATGAAAGTTTCTTTTGACCTTATTCTTCATATTAGTTTATTAGAACAATGGCCCAAGTGTATAAGTCTGATATTAGTTTGTCTTTTACCATTGCTATGGTATCAAAAATGGCCACCGAAATAGGCTGAAAATAGGAAATTGACCATTTTGGATCAAATTTGAGACGTTAGACAGAGCAATTAACATAGAACACAAGCAAATACCAAAGAGATATTTTAACAGATGATGAGAATTATCATGGGACACAACATATTAAAAGGAGTTTTTGGTATTTAGCTGTGCTGTTATGTAATTCTTAAAATTTCGGTCTCTAAAAGCATGAAATTTGGTAAAAAATGGCAATTTCTCTTTTTATGCCTACTTTGTCATCCTTTTTAGTTACCATAGCAACGGTAAAATTTAAAATATGAGCCGAAATTTTACCCTTCAATCATTCTTCTAATAAACCAATCAAAAGAAATTTGTGAAAAGCAATTTTCAGTTTTTGGCTCCAAAGGGGGCCAAATTAGCCCCTTAATGCACATACCCCTTTTTGCCAAAATCCTCCCCTGTTCAGCAGTGAAAGCTTATAGTGAAAACCTTTTGCTGTTTTTCTCTTTCCAAAAGCAGCCTGATAATAAATATCTACAAAGACGTTATTTGATTAAATGTGGCATAGTCACTTGGGCTAGTGCTCAATGTTAGGGGCCATGCAGTTTTAGGGGACATGACTGTAACATAAATGCAGTTAGACATAAATGCAGTAAGAATCAGAATCACATGGGGTGAACCATAGGTTGTGGGCACTCAGAGAAAGGAAGATATACCTAATGAAAACAAGGCACAGAAGGGTAGCACACAAAATCATGAGCTGCTGGGCAAGAGCTGAATGAGATTTCTGCATCACACGATGTAAATCATTCTGAAAAAAAAAAAAAAATAAAATAAACAAGGCAAATTCGACGAATTTATATCCCCCGACGAAGGGTTATTTGAGAGAAACATGTAAATCACAAAACATATATCCCATTTATCTAACCCTTAGTTCACCTACAGTATCATTCAGATCATAACAATGCCTGTCAAGTATGTTTAGTGCTTAGTTCAATAAAAATATACTCACATCTGCACAATTTCAATATCTGACCGTTAAACCCAACCTCAGAGGTCAAGATTGTGAGTAAATTCAAAGTGTTACCTTGCATGTAGGTCTACACTTCTTCTTCACTTTAAGAAAAGAACAAAAAATGACCTTTTGACCCCACCCCAGGGGTCGGCACAATTTCAATATCTGACCGTTAAACCCAACCTCAGAGGTCAAGATTGTGTGTAAATTCAAAGTGTTACCTTGCATGTAGGTCTACTCTTCTTCTTCACTTTGAGAAAAGAACAAAAAAATGACCTTTTGACCCCACCCCAGGGGTCGTCAGTGTGTGTAATGACAGCATGCTTGCTTTCATGGTGCTCTGTGCTCAATTCCCTTTAATTTGATATGCAACATGACTACTTTCAGTAAAAAGATATAGTTTGACCTTTTGACCCCATCCCCTGAGTCAAGGGTGTGTCTGTGGGCAAAATATTTGCTACCATGTTGCTGCCAGCGTCGTCAGCTTTAATTTGATATGCAACATGACTACTTTCAGAAAAATATATAGTTTGACCTTTTGACCCCACCCCCTGGGTTGAGGGTGTGTCTGTGGGCAAACTATTTGCTACCATGCTGCTGCCAGCATCGTCAGCTTTAATTTGATATGCAACATGACCATATTCTGAAAAAGTTTATTTTTGGCCTAGGCCCCACCCCCTAAGTCCACCCAAGAGGCTCCGACCCAGGCCATCAAACTGAAATCCCGTTTGATAAATAAATATTTCATATCTATTGCTGCTCTGCCTGCACGCAAAATTTCAGCAAAAAATATTAAATTTTTGCCTTAGTTATTGCGAAATTTAAATATTTGACCTTTGACCCCTTAGGTGGGGTCAAAGGGGGTGGGGTAAAACTTTGACACTGCCATTCGTATCTACAGACACTCATGGTCTATAGCGAGAAGTTGTTAAATATAATAGCTTTGATGAAATGATAAGATCATCACACAAAAAAGCTAATAAAGGTTTTGCCTTATAATTGCCTATACTTAAACAAGGGCAATAACTAAAGTGTTAAGGGGTCGATTTTGACCAAACTTATAAGATATCGAGAGTTCATGGTACTTATCATTTGTACCAAGAATGAATTAAATCTGACCAATAGGTACTGAGATATGGTTCCGGACAGACAAAAAGTGTGGACGGACAGACGGACGGACGTACGCCCAATATTGAATATCGGGCCAGTCTATAAAGGGCCATTAATAAGGGGCAAAGTGTCCGAAATAACGGGCCAGTTTAGCTCTGAATTGGCCCGTTAATATCAGACTGACAAACATCTAAGGGCCATTTCCAGTTTGGACGTCCATCACCATAGACATAAAATGGCCCTTTTTAAGAAGTTTATTTTATTACCTCCCCCGAGGTCCCCTGAATCATTTTATGCAACTTACAGAGGGCCATGGCCCCTTGTTAAGAAATGGCCCCTTGTCTATCTCCAGACGACTAAAAAGGCCCCCAAATCCATATCAGTAGCACGTACGGACGGAATGGACGGACGGACGGACGCAGCCAAAACTATATCCCTCCGACTTCGTCGGGGGATAATAAATTAAAACTTGTGATTTTTCTTATCTTAACCCTTCTCCTACCAATATACTTTTGTCCTGAAAATGTTGTCTGCTTTTCACATCGTCTTCATATGAGCCTGGTCGCGACAAAACCTGTCTTCAGGGGATTCCGACAAAGCGAGACTCAAATCAGTATCCTAAGCTACAGAGACTAGCTAGAATATTGAAATTTCGCTTGAAGCAAGTTTAGATTATGAAACTTTCCAGTAAGCCAATAACATAGGTGCTGATCAGTCTGCCTGGATACGCAGGCTGGTCTGCGCCTTTGTGTTTCCCAAACCCCTGAAGACAGGTTTTGTCACGACGAGGCCCATATATTCAAATGCAATGCAGATGTCTTTTGATCATGGAAACAAACAGTATGAACCCTTATCAGACTGTAGGAGCAGTCTGATCTGGGCCCATATTGTTTGCAATAAAGGCTTTCAAAGTGTATAAGCAGAAAGGAGAGCAGACTACAATTGTTGTGAATGGAGGGAAAGGGTTAAATCAATGATTTCTCAAATATACTAGAAGGAGTGGTAGAATAACATTTCCACATATAGGTACTTGAACTCAAAACGTCAGCAAGTCCGTAGCAGACAGAATACTATTTCAACTGACTACGTCTTGCCAAAAGGCCGAGCTGTTTTGTACCTAACATTAAATTGTGGGTATTTATTGGATTTATCAACAGCAAATCCAATGAGTATCAACAAGATAGGATATAGGATATGGCACAAAAATAAAACAAAAATATTATTATCATACCCCTTTCATTTGTTTGTTTGCCTATGTTTAGTTTGTTATATAACATATCAGTCAACAGCTATGGCCATGTCGAGACAGTCAACTGACCTAACCATACTTTTACCTGGGCACATTTAAGACTAAGCATTTAACCAGTACTTAGTGCACATACTTTCGCTTGTAACAGTCAACATAACTTCTTGAATCAGGGGAAGGAGGAGAATGACCATAGAAAATATTTCATGATCAATCTCCAGGAGACTTTGGTGCCGGGATCAAACCCATGACCTCTGGATCAGCAATGGGACTCGCTACCAATTTCGCTACGGGCCCAGCTCATACCCCTTTAAACTAGAATTTTATTATAAGTTAGCTTTTCTATGGTAACAGAATTCCTATTATATTACAACCAGCAGAGATCAATAAGGTGAAAATATAGAATTATAGTTGTTATATCACTGTTAATTCATTGCATGCTGGGTAATTTTGCATGTTTTTTGCATTTTTTTGTCATCTGCTGATTTTTTACAAAAATATTTTTTCAAAAAAAAATTCAGGAATGCCATCTGAGTGTCAAACAGTTTGGAACCAGATCAGGCCCAACGTTTTGTTGGGCCTGATCTGGGTGCAAACTGTTTGCAAAGTTTATCAACAGATGGTAAAAGTCACCACTAGCAAGCAAGGGGTTAACAGTGCAAATTGAAGAACTTGTGAATTGGTAATTCAGTACACGTTTTATTCTTATAAATTGCGTAAAAGCCTTTGTCATAAGCTACTAACAGCCATGTTTCAGCAAATCCAAAAGCTATGACAATTACTTAACCCTGTTTTATGGTTTCCTACATATGAATTCTAGAACCATCACAAAATGTGACGTCAGAAATAAAATTATACTTAATGATGTCAAACATGACAATATTTGTGTGACGCATGAGATTTCCGTAATTACCACATCAGTGAGCAGTGATGGTTCAAGCAAGTCTGTGCATATGTGCAGACTTGCCAGAGCCTTAGCTGCTTGCATACACAAAGTATGGATGTAGATAAAGGCTCAGACCACAATTTAGATCTCTAGCTTCATTTTACAGGAATTTAGTTTAGAATATAAAAAATATCTCTTTTTTGTTTAAAAATATTAAATTTTCCTAAACGCAATAAAGCACAGAATGGTTTTACGCAATAACAGTTTCAAAACCAATAAAATATTTGCCTGATCCCTCAGGAAGAATAAAAAATCTCAGTCTTTGACATCTGATTTAACACGTCTCTTGGCACTTGGCAAATGCTAAAGCATGGAAAACCTGGTTTGACTCTAAATGTTAGATGATGATTTCTTTTTCTTATTTTCATTAGTACCATGAATTACTCTAAGAACCATCTCCACCACCAAGTGGTTTTGTTTGTTTTGTTTGATTTGATTCTTTACGTCCCACAAACAATCTTTCAGTTAAACAGGGACGAGTCTTCCTGGGTTGAACCAGTACTAAGCTAGGATAAATGTGTCTTGCTCAAGGACCACAACGCAGTGACGCCGGTGAGGCTCGAACCTGTGGTCCCTCGGTCTCGAGTCAAGCACTCTACCACTGAGCTACTGCGCATCCTGCATTTCACTTTTTCAAAATTCCATATCCTCTTTGGAAAGCAGTGTTGATCCAGATCAGCTGGCTTCATCAGAAGCCAGCTGATCAGGATCAACACTGTTTCTCATCCAGACTTTGAAACTGTATTAAAAATGATTTTGCACCACTGTATTTACTGAAAATCAGAAGTTGATATTGTTTTAACAACCATAAAGCACCCAGTGTGCACATTTAGAGGCATATGAGCTTAATAGATTAAATATGGCAATACAATAACAATCTTCAAACAAAATTTAAATAAAAATGTCTGTTTTAAACACATAGCCCCCTAACCATATGCTTGTTTATAAATACATTTCTCTTTTTTATAACAAGAACTGAGCTCAAACTTTTTTTGAGGTATCTTCTAATCAATCAGGGGCAATAACTCTGTAAGAAATTGATGTTATTTCACCTGCGTTAAATATTCCACACAACATATACTCATTGTAGGCAGAAAATCATCATTCTAGTTCAGGTGAGCCCCAAAAACTTTAAAAAGGGGCATTACTGTAAATTTTTATGCAATCCAAGCAAAAATTAATCTGGAGCAAATCAGTATAGAAAATAACAAGACTCTAGCTCAAATGCTTTTTGAGATATCTTCGCAACACGATCTTGATCTTATCTAATCAATCAGGGACAATTACTCTATTACAAATTGATGCTAATCTACTTTACCCTTGATAGAATATTCTACAAGAATACTAAAAATCAATATTCTCGCTTAAGTGGGTTCAAAGGTACACAAATGCCAAAGTCTACCAAAGGGTATGACTCATAGATTGAAACTGTATCATGTACAAGGGCCTGATCTGGGTCCAAACTATTTTCGCAGATTAACAGCAGGCAATGAATGGAAAGTGTTATGTGTTTATGAAAGTGTTTAAACTAAATTTATTAAGAATGTAAAGAACTTGCTTGTATAAAATTTTCGGCCCAGTATATGGCTGAACATTTTATACAAGCAAGTTCTTTACATTCTTATGGCACTAGGTTTAGAGAAAGTGGGAACTTCTCCATTCCTAAAGTGAAAAGTTTTGGCAAGAAATCATTTGTTTACAATGGATGCATCTTGTGGAATGACCTGCCTAGTCATATAAAAGAAAAACTAAGCATTTATGATTTAAAATGACTGTTAAAAAGCATTTCTTAGAATTACTTCCAGAATAGTTTTGTCTTACATTCTATATGTGAATTTCCCATTTTGTCATTTTACTATTTATTAGTTTTTTTTTGGAAACCTTAAGATTTTAGGGCTTTAGTAGTCTACTGGTTCATCTTATTATTATTAGTTTTTAATGAACATGTACTAGAATTTTACCTCCCAAATCAATTTTAAGCTTGGCGCCTCACTGTGACTTGCAATCAAAACCTAAAACCTAATGGAAATAAGAGAAATCACTTTCTCTTTTTTGTGTTATCCTTGGTACTGATTAGCAATCAATCTCTCTGATTAGTATATACTTACAAACATATTCTGTAATGCTTGTTTGGACAACCAACAGTTCAGAAATACAGGAACAAACAATTTTCTTAATGGCGGCCAAAATATCTGCAAATACAAATGTAAGGTTAGAAGAAAATGATCTTATAAGGGAAATTCGATATATTCTATTTTGTAAGCTCAACAATTAGAAAAGTAGTTTTTTTAAATTTCAGCAGTTTCCCCTGGGACCAGAGGGTTTGGTATGGAGTTTCTACTTTTGAATGTGATTTTATCTAACAATATTATCTCTTTATCGTATCTCCCCCAGGAGATATAGAGCAGACACAAACACTGTACAAGTATAATCTTTGACCCCCGCTATGACCTTGACCTATCAGTCCGGCAAGTATAATCCTGTATAATTTATCATTGAGATGCTTTTATCATTGAGATGCTTTTATCATCGAGATGCTTTTATCATTGAGATGCTTTTATCATTGAGATGCTTTTATCATTGAGATGCTTTTATCATTGAGATGCTTTTGGTGAGTGTCATACCCACAAAAATGTTTTATTCACCAGCGCTGACGCGCTGGTGATATACGTTAGTAAACTTCCATTGGGCGCGTGTTCGATTCGGGCCTGTTCCATTAGCAAGTTGCGGAAATGGATCAGGTGTTAACTCCCCAACAGCAGTGCCTTTTACAGTTCTTTCTCAGACTACCCGTCAACCAAGTTACATCATTGTGTGAGCGATGTTGATATACTTTGGATACTGGATTGCTTCTAAAAGCGAAAAGGCCTATTAGAGACCTTACCACTGAGCCAGAATCCCGATCAAATATGGGCCCTTCGGATATTCTAGACTAAATGTGACGAAATATCTAGATGTAGATCGGTCAGTTTCAATATGCCCCCTAGGCATTATGTGCATTGACTTCGATTGAGGAATACGGTTGAATGGCCTAATACATACTGCTGGGGAAGGGGTTAACTCTACAATTATTCAGTGTGTTCATTAGCAGAGTCTTACTGGAATATGCACATTTCCTGTCTTTTATTTGCTTCCAATGGATCACCTATGTACAAATCGTTAACTAAAACAAAAAATACTCAGAGCTTGAAGCCCATGAAACACTGAAAAGAGTGGCTTCAGCAAATGCAATAATAAAACACCACAAACGTTCTTCTTTCATAACTGTAAAACGCCATGCGATGGTTCTAAGCTTTTTTAAAAGCTAACCTTGTTAAACTATAATATTATAACAAGATAGCTCACCAGAGTTCTGGTTCAGCAGGAGACGTCTTAAAGGGAAAATTCACACTTTTTTTAAATGCATTTATCATAGAGCTTACAGAATGGTAGGAATAATTATTCGCTTAAGGTGTGTGAAATCCCTTCAATTAGCCTGTAATTAATTACTTTCAGTCGGCACTGGGGGTCTGGCCATTTGCAGGTCAATGAGCTCCTAGCAAATGGACTGGAATCACTATGGCCTGCTTAAACACTACCAGACCAAAGTCTTAAATCCTTGATAATGGCAAAAATTAACGATGTTTCAAAGTAATATTTTAAGCAGTGTGTCCATTGATGACTATATTTTGATACATGGGCCAAGGTTTGATCATTATTTCTAAAATTCAACCCTTAAAGCACTAATTATTACTATAGCAGACAACAAATTTTGTAATAACTTTCTTAATTTTGGGTACAATAAGACACAGCAAAATCAACTGAAACTTATTGAAAACAAACTACTTTTCTTTTAATAGTCGTAACATTCTAATTTGCATGAATCTGACTGATAATTGTTATTAAAACAGAATATCAATTATCCAATATTGAAATGAAGCAATGTGATTCCATGAGTCATTTAGCTGACCTGAAATAGAGGTTAATGTCCATCTTTTAATGTCCATTACTGTAATATGGCAGCCACCAGATGTTTAGATTAAGGCAATGAACACTGCCATAATTAATTTAGCAGATTAGGGGATGATCTATGAAAAATATATAAGTACATTATGAAATATTTATTTTTGATTTAAGTAAAATGTTCAAAACCATGAACATACACTTTAAGGAAAATCAGTTTGTTAGCTCCTTATATATCATCTGAGAAGAGCTGTTTTGCAATTTATGTAGAGGTCATTACATGGGGAAATTGAAATTTTGAATTGGGGATCATGGAGATGTCATTTAAAGATTTTTTTTTCTAATTTCAGCTCTGCTTGGCATTGTGTTCAGCAGAGTGGCACTGTTTGTGCAATTTTGATAGATGGGCCACATGAATAATCTCTTGAACCCCACTATTAATACAAAGGCCTTCTCACAAGAACACATGTGGTCTACATGTGTGACCATGTAAGGATCAAACCACTCTGCTCAGCTACAGAGACTAGCTACAATACCAAAATTATGCTCGTAGTGAGCTAAGCTATTACACTTTCTAGAGAGGGAATTACAAAAGCATTGACCAGACTGCTAATGAGCAAGCTGGTCTACAACTATGTTGTTCTCATGCAAAAATATCTGGTTCACTCCTGACAAGGCCTATATAAAAGTTTATGGGGCTTTGTCTATATGATTATACAGGCCTCCAGACAGGAGTATGTAACTGAAAATTGTGTTTTTATTTCTCAACCAAAACATATGTAGTGGGTACTCAAAAGAACAGTCTCAATGAGACGGTCCTGTAAGCACCCAGAACATATGCTTAAATTGATGGGTAAGAAAATAATGACAAATTTACGGGTAAGAAAATAATGACAAATTTACGCCAAACAAATTTGCTTAACCAGACTTTTGAGATAAGAAGTTTAACTTACAGTGATGACAAATGGCACTGTATTAATGAGCTCTAAGATGAATTCTACTGATAAAATCTGCTGAAGAATGTTTCCCTGAAATAGAGAAAAAAATCATGATCCATTAAATTTCAAACACTAGTTGCCTGCCAAAAGGTCTAGATAAACAGTGCTGACCCAGATCAGACTGCTTCAGATCTACAGAATATAGGAAAAAATGCTGATCCAAAATTTCAAACGTTAGTCACTTGCCCAAAAAAGCCTAGAGAAACAGGGCAGACCCAGATCAGACAGCTTCTGATGAAGCAGTCTGATCATGGTCTTCCCTGTTTGCTAAGAAGCAGTCTGATCAGGGCCTTTCCTGTTTGCTATTGTGACAAGTATTTTATGAATTTTAGCCCTGATGACTAAAACTTTTTTAGAATAAAAATTTTAAATTTTGAACACTTCTCCTCATTTTTTGTCAATAATTTTGAGCATACATGTATATCTATGACATACGAAGGGCTTATTGGAATGGCAAGCAATAGAGACCTTGATCAGACAGCTTGATCAGCACTGTTTGCCTCAGCTATGACTAGCGTTAGGAATGCTAGAACAATTACCTTAGTGTGTACATACACATGTATCAATTAATGAGCCTCAATATCATTTCATAGAGTACAGTCCCTTTATAACAATTAAAATCAAAATTTGAATCGGTTTCATGTCTTTTGAGACGTATTATGGACTTTAATTAAGAGTGTGTACCAAATAAAGAATTCTCTTATTTCTAAATCAAAACATATGTTGTGGGTACTCAATAGAACCATCTCAATGAGACTGATTGGTAAGAAAATATTTACAATTTTACGCTCAAAAATTTTGTTCATCTAAACCTGTTGTATCTTTAATTTTTAGATCAGCTGTGAACTGGTTTGATATCTAAATACATATTTTAAGTGGAATGCTGTTTGCCTAAGTATGCATTTAGGAGTAACTAGTATACATAGGGTTAAAGTTGTGTGTTGCAATATTTTCATGGCTTTTTATATGTTATTAATCAGGCAGTTAATGTTTACCTTATAACTGAGGTATTGTACAAGAATAGTCTCTGCCAGACTAATGATGGCAACTGTCACCTGGGCAACAAGCAGCACTTCCGACCTCTCAACCCATAGTATTCTGTCCCTGAAAATATAAGAATTTATTTCTCATTGGGGTTTGTTTGAAGTTATGATCATCTGATAAATGAGAGAAGAGATGAGAATACAAAGATCAGATTATAACTGTTTGTCTTCTGCCTACTGCCATGTTTGTATATAATATTATGTTGTGTATCCTCATGGGCGTTATTGCCTATTGGAATTTTCAAATAAACCATCTGTTCTGTTCTTCTAACTTTGAGCCTAGGATGGTTCATTGTACTTATCAATGGGTCCCAGTTTTGAATTTCCAAATCAAGAGGTATTTCAGTCCCTAAAAATTGTTTTACCTAATAGCGCACAGTGCAGACCCTGATGAAATGGCGCATTCTGCGGCATTTCATCTAGGTCTTCACTGTTTGCAAAAGTACCAGTTTTAGGGAGGTGTCTGCACATCTGAGTAAACAAGGACACAGCATAAGACTAAAATATTCAGAACAAAAAATAAATATTTGAAAATTTTGCTGTCTGTTATATTTGAGAAAATAAACAAATAAAAGCAAAAATTCCCATAGCATCTTCGGGCTTCCTTATCTGAATGTGTTGTTGGAATCGAGCTGTCAAATGCTGACAGAATTAAGTCTTCCTATCACAAAATGATCTTGTTAATACCTCTATTGTACTATGAAGGCGAGATTGTTCTGTGAAGACGAGGCGTATAATCAGATCAGAAACAAGACAATTCCTCCGAGATCCAGTGGTTGCAGAAACAAAAATAGAGATTTACACTAATGTAACCGAGCTTGGATTACTTGAAAATAACCTCCATGTATATGTTTATTTGCATCTTGAACCTGTTCATACGCTTTTAGTCAGATAAATATCGAAGAAGGGTTAAATGACATACCTGAGGTTAAACATTAACTTGATTAGAATGTCAATGTCTTCGTATAGTTCGCCCAAATTGACATGAGACTGATTAATTTTCGCCAAAATCTTCGTGATATTTGTGCGTTTTCGTGAAGTACTCCGACCTTGGTCATGCTTTTAACAGGAATATGAATATAATGTCGATTCATGCATGCAAATGGTCTGGTAGCCTTGTGGTTAGGTGGCAACTTACAGATCAAGCCTACCTGGATCGAAACTTTGAAAAACATTTTTCATATAATTGTCAAATTGCATCTATTTTTACTTGTATTTTACGTCATCTTGTGTTCAGCTTTACATCTTTCATTGTATTTAGTCGCTTTTATATTCATTATTTCCTAGGTTTCCTTACTCTTTTTCTTGTCAGCGGCGACTTTTGTTGTCTGCTAATAACCTTTGCAAACAGTTTGTTCCCAGATCAGTACCGACATTAAGTCGGTCATGATCTGGATACAGACCGTTTGACACTCTAATAGTGTTCCTGAAAGATGCTTTGAAAAAGTTTATTTTGAAAAAAAAGTCAAAAGATGACAGCAAAAGTATTAAACTCACCCAGCGTGCAGAGTTATTTGAAATTATTCACATTCCTATGCATGTATTTGTTGAATAAATGTTTGCCAGGTTAGAAAAATTAAATTTTTTAAAAGTAAAATTTATTTTAATAAGCATACCTACCATATATTTATCTTATAGCTACAACCCTGTTGCCACCAATACAAACTTAAGTGCCGTGACCTTGGTGTATCCCTGTTCAGGATTAAATATAGACTCGAATGACATCACAGAATACCGGAATTGAAGCACGGAAGTGCACGTGGCTTCATAAAATTTGTAAATAATATAAAACAAGACTGAGGGGTATTTCCCGGGAGGTGGGAATTTTCCAGATAAATATATGGTAGGTATGCTTATTAAAATAAATTTTACTTTTAAAAAATTTAATTTTAATAGCGCTACTACCATATATTTATCTTATAGCTACCCAGAATCACCAAAAATGGTGGGAGGAGTCTTAACACCAAGGTCGGCTCTTTATAAGCTTCCAGAGATAATCCAGAGGATCTTAGAATTAGTTTGAAAAAAATTTCCAAAGTAAAAGATCCCATAAACTGGGTCGAATGAGTAGAAATAATCTTCCAGTAACCTCAGTTTATCTCTGGATGCCGCTCATAGTATGATTATTAACTAGTACCTTTTAGCAAGCTGTCTCCTTGAATCATTAGGTGGTATCGTCTTCTTAGATATCTTGATCACAGGGAGCCTGATTGTTGGCCCCCCCCCACCACCTTTTGAGCAACCACAACTGGACCAATGTCATGCAAGTTGGAGGTTTGACTACTAAAGTCGCGGAGATAGTGTGAAGCAAAGATCGAAGAGTTCGACCAGACAGCTGCTTTAATGATTTCATCCAGTGGAATGAAATTAAAGTAAGCCCAAGAGGCTGATAGAGCTCTTAGCTCATGAGCTCTTATTTTCAGAAGTTTAATTTGGTTGGTAGAAATTGCCTTGTAGGCATGTTTAATTGTATATTTAACCCACTTGGAGATCGTGGATTTGTTTATGTCATGATCTCCTCTTGTGGGAATAAATAGTCTATTCCTATTTTTTCTTAAAATTTTTGTTCTTTTAAGGTATACTTTAATAGCTCTAATAGGACAAAGTAACCGGCTAAAAGAATCATTTCTTGCACAGAAATTAGATAATTTGGGTATTTTAATAGAATCAGGGGCCCTGGTGGGAAGCTGATTCTTTGCAAGAAAACCAACTTGAGTTCTAATGATAAGTGAACCGTCTATATTGCTAAATCTAAAATGTTCCTTATCAATAGCAAAAGCGTGTACCTCACTCACCCTTCTAGCCGTAGCCATGGTGAGGAGAAAAGCTGTTTTCATTGATAAATGAAGTAAAGAGGCTTCATGTAATGGTTCAAATGGAGCCTTGCATATATGAGAAAGAACCAGAGATAAATCCCATTTAGGAGCAAGTGATCTTTCCACTGGTCTTTGAGTTTCGAAAGATTTAATCAGTTCAGAAATAATTGGATGTGATCCTATATCATATCCAGATTTGAATTTCAAGGTATTTGAAATAGTTGATCTATAACCTTTAATGGTGCTAACTTGACATTTTTTATCTCTGAACAGAAATATCAAGAAATCAGCAATTACAGTTGGAGATGCCTTGATAGGATTAATCTGTTTCTGATTTGTCCAATCAACAAAAACTTGCCATTTGGCATCATAGACTTTCCTTGTAGACTCTCTACAAGCCCTGGAGACATGATCTGCAACTTCTTTTGAAATTTTTTTATCTCTGATGGATTGTTGGATAATTCCCATGCGTGAAGTTGCAGAAGACCTGGATTTTGATGCAAAAACTTTCCGTGGAGCTGTTCGAGTAGGTTTGGTCTTATCGGGAGAGTTATTGGTGATGATATCAACAGATTGAGTAGTTCTGGAAACCACGTTCTGTTGGGCCAAAAGGGGGCTATCAATACAACTTTGCACTGAGCTGTTCTTATTTTGTTTATCACTGAGGGAATGAGATGGAAAGGAGGAAACGCATAACCGTGTATGTGATTCCAGTTCATTGTGAGAGCGTCTATTGAAAGTGCCTTTTGGTCCGGAATCGGAGATACATACAGTGGAAGTTTGTGATTTAGACGAGTTGCGAACAGATCTAAATTGGGAAATTGGGTCATTCGAAAAACTGCGTTCGCAACCGATTGATTGAGACCCCATTCTGTTGAGATCGGTTTGGTTATTCTGCTTAACCGATCTGCCAGAACATTGAATTTCCCCGGAATGTGTTTTATCAGAAGATTTATTTGGTTCTGATGACACCATATTAGAGTTTTCCAAACTTCCATGCAAAGATCTGGTGAATGTGTCCCCCCCTGACGGTTCAAATATGCTACTACTGTTGTGTTGTCTGTTGATATGAGAACCGTGGAGTTCTTTATGAATTGAAGAGCCCTCCTCAGTGTCAATGAAATGGCCATCATTTCTAAAATATTGATGTGGAGTCGGGATTGGGTTTTGGACCAGACTCCATGATACAGAAGTCCTTCCGGCTCCAGATGTGAACCCCAGCCTGTTAGACTGGCATCCGAGAAAATGTGATGAGATGGAGGATCTGCCTTCATAGGAACACCTTGAAGGTAGAGCCGATGTTGTTTCCACCAATTTAGATGGTGTAGAACATCCGCCGTCAACTTTATTTGATGTTGAAGCGGTAATGTTTGTGGCCTCCATTGAGCAAGCAGAGACATTTGTAATGGTCTGAGATGTAATCTGCCTAGCATTACAAAGTCTGCTGCTGCATTGAGTTGTCCCAAAAGAGAAAGGAATTCTCGGGCTGATACATAAGTTTTCTGAGAGAATTTCATGACCGTTTCTAATAGAATTTGAACTCTGGCTTGTGGAACTCTGACTATATTCATATGAGTTAGAAATTCCATTCCTATAAAGGTGAACATTTGTGTGGGAATCAGATCTGATTTTTCTTGATTGATGATCAGTCCCAAAGATGTGATTAGCTGAATAATGAAATGTCTGTGTTCCAACAGAACTAGACGAGATTGATTTCTTGACAACCAATCGTCTAGATAGGGATGAAGAATTATAGCTCTTCTCCTTAGATATGTCGCAATGACTGTCATGAGGAGAGTGAAAATGTAAGGACTGGTCGAAAGACCGAATGGGAGCGCTCTGAAGTGAAACACTCGGCCTTTTAGAGTGAAACGAAGGTATTTGCGTGACCTTGGATGAATAGGGACATGCAAATAGGCGTCCGTCAAGTCCAACGAAAATGCCCAATCGTTTTGACGAATGGCATTCCTCACTTTCCTCTGTGTTTCCATCCTGAAACTCTGGACAAAAACATATTTGTTTAGAGTGGATAAATCTATGATCAGCCTGAGTTTTCCATTCTTTTTTGGAACAAGGAAAATCCGAGAGTAAAAACCGGGAGTTTCCGGTTGAATTTCCTCCACTGCCCCTTTTTGGAGTAAGCTGGTTACCTCTTCCTCCAACTCTCTTCTTTGAGATTGCTGAAAGAAGATGGGCTCTCTTGATAATGGAGGCTGATCTTTGAATGGAATTTGATAGCCGTTTTTTATCAAAGAGAGGACCCATTGGTCGTTTGTAATGTTTTGCCAATTTAGGGCAAAGTGGGCCAACCTTCCTCCTACCGGAATTTGTGGTTGAGGAAGGGGCAGTGGAGGGAGGTTTTCAGAATCTACGGGCAGAGGAGGCCCCTCTACTAGAGGGGACCGCTCTGTCCATCCTACCATAACCCCTACCAGAACGTCCACCTCTTGGTCTTGGGTAAGAGCTAGATGTTCTAGATTCTCTATTGCTAGGATTAGAATTCTTATGAGAGACTGATTTCTTAGGATCAGGCTTATTTCTCTGTTGAGATGCCAAACTAGAACTTTGAGGTCTAGGATGGGCTACTGCTTTAGTGATCAATTTGTTTCTATTCACTTCAGAATTCTCTTTGTAAATAGAATCAATTTGACCTCCAAAAAGAGTCTTAGAAGCAATAGGAATATTTCTAAGTTGGTTCTTAGCTTCTAATGAAAGGGACCTTGCAGCTGATTGAATTGCAGCATCCCTTCTTGTTTGTTGTAATTCTACAGTCAGAAAAGAAACCATACCCACAGCATGTTTAACTGAAAGAGAAAGTGATTCTAAAATCTGACTGAGCATTTTTGGATTTAAGGACTCTTGTTGTAGACATTTGAAAGCAGCAAATGAGAAAACATCTGTATGAGATAGCATTCTGAGAGTTTCTCTCAATTGCTTTTCATACATATCCAGGCTTTTGATAGGAATCTGATAATTGCCATTTAAAGACAGATTAAGTTTACTAGCATCATTATCAAGTGGAGTGGCTGATGAGGTCATAAACTTCTCTGCATGAGCCTGATAATATTTAAGATTGGCAAGAGCCGAAATGTCTTTATTTGTCGGAAGCCAATTTTCAGTGAAAGATTTATTGTTGAGTTTTAACTGATTTTGAATAAAGTTAATACTATCCACAATTAAAGCAGACTGAGGCAGAGAAATTGATTTCCTCTTTTCTTTGACCATCTCAGATTCAATACTAGACTTGGGTCGAGGATTATCGTCAGTCCCAGTTTCTTTCCTTGGAAATTTTTCTTCAGGTAAAATATTAAAATTTCATCAATGACCTGGGCGAAGCTGAATTTTTCTTCTTCGTCCTGAAATTCTGGTGGTTCTACATTGGAAAGAAACTGGGAGTCTGCAATATTTGTGGTTTCTTGAGATTTTGATTTTGATGGGGATTGAAAATCATCATCATGAGGTCCCACTGTTAAACTAATTTCATGTGCAACAGTGGACCTTGAAGGGCTAGGTGACAAAGATTGTCTAACTGGAGAAACTGACTTCGCATCAGCCCTTTCATTATAAGATTTCTTGCTTCTTCTCTCAGAAGAAGAAGATGATGGTGATCTCCGTCTCTTATGGCCATGTCTATGTCGATGATGTCGTGAGACGGATCTAGATCTATGGTGTCTCTTCTTGTGTCTTCTGGATCTAGATCTAGAAGAGGAAGAGCTACTAGAAATAGTAGAGCCCGATGAAGAAGAATGCCTGATGCGTTTTTTCTTCTTCTCCGATCTATGTTTCCTCCTAGATCTCCTAGATGGAGAACTGAAAGAAGGTGACCGGTTATTCGGTGAACTATTTCTTAAGGGTATTCTGAAACCTTGACCATCAAGTCTGCTTGGGCGATCAATCGATTTAGAACGATCCCTAGAGACTAATGATCTACAGTGTCCGGTTTTGTTTGGTACATTATCAGTTCTGTAGCCTATTTTCCGGTAATCAGAACTGTTTGTCTGATCCGGACCAGTAGAATATCTTTTCCTACTGGTAACAGTTGGACCTCTGCCAGAACTATGTCCCATATGCCCAATTGTAGTAGGCTGTTCAGTGGATGACCTTTGCCCCATTGGAATTCTTCCATGTTGTACAGAAGACAGTTTTAGCTGACCGGTAGACTTATCTAACGTCCTTTGACCGGTAGATAGCTCAACTGTCCCGTGACCGGTGGACTCGTCTGTAGATTGACACCCAGTTCGGTCCGGTCCGGGCCGATCCGGTTCCGTGGATTTGGTCGGTGACTTTTGTCCCGTCCGGTCCCTTCCGGTAGATAATGGACCGGTCAGCCTGTCCGGAGACTGCTTTTCCGGTCCGCCCGGTCCGGTCGAACATAATTGACCGGTAGACTTGTCCACGAATTCACCACTGGTAGATTCATCCAAAGATCGTTGACCGGTGAATCTGTCTGGTGAAGAATGGGATCGAATTTTCCAGTCAGAAAAACCGGATCCCGATGGAGGTGTACCGCACTGACTTCCCCTTCCTTTGGCCCTAGGCCTGTCCGGTTGGTCAGTGTGGCGCGGTACGATATCATCCGAAGATGATATGCCTCCCGGATTGATCGTATGATCAGAAAGGTCATCTACCCCGAACATCTCAGCAGGTGCCGATTTCTTCTTCGGTTTGACCGGTCTTGCAGAAAATGCAAACTGTTCTTTCTCTTTTGTATTCTTCTTCCCCATCCTGGCTTTGTGAGAACGTCTCTGTTCAAATTTTAACCATGTGCTCGGGGGCCAGGAACAGCAGATTTCACAGGTGTTTTGCCTGGAACAACAAGAACAATTAGCACATGCCGGGTGGTTGTCCCACAAGGCCTTAAAAATGTCCACAAAAACCTTTTGTTTGTGACATAAAGGCCTTGAGGCGAAACCCGGGAAGAAAACTAAATAAACAAAGCAAATACGAATTTATCACCCAGAAAAAACTGATAGCTATTCACTCGAAACGAAATGGCGGACGTAATCGAAAACACCTCTCGACGAGTGAAAAAAGGACAAATTCGACTATAAAAAATAATCCAAGACGAAATGGACAAAGTCCATTCAGTCGGAAAAAATATGTATAAATGCGAGAAAGGTGAACAAAATTCACAGACGAGGACTCGCGGTAAATATAAGAAAGTATTGGCAGCAAAATGATGAAAATAGAAGGAGCATAACAACCAAGAACGATGAATTTTAAAAGAAAATTCTTCCGATTCAAAATGTCTGCCTTCTTCCTTTCACCAATACAAATTTTATGAAGCCACGTGCACTTCCGTGCTTCAATTCCGGTATTCCGTGATGTCATTCGAGTCTATATTTAATCCTGAACAGGGATACACCAAGGTCACGGCTCTTAAGTTTGTATTGGTGGCAACAGGGTTGTAGCTATAAGATAAATATATGGTAGTAGCGCTATTAAAATATATATCCATGTGTACACAAAATCAAGAATAAAGATGAACAAACTAGCAAATGAAAAGGAAAGAAAATAAGATGAAACGCTACTGGACTCGAACCCACATCTTTTGAGCACAAAGGACAGGCTTTTATCCATTAGGCTATCGAGGAATTGTGATTTTTCATTCAATAAAGTAATTGTGCCACAAGCTTAAACCACATTTTACGAAGATTCCCCAAGATTGGAAGAAAAGTCACTGAATATTCATATGTCTCAGGTCAATGTAGACAAATAATAAAAGGCATGACCACATGTATATCAAAAAGCCATTAGCCTGGCCTCTGCTCCAAGTTTTAGTCTTTTTTTTTTATCACAACCAGATGTTTTTTACCCTTAAAGCACCAAGAAAAAATGCATCTGAAAAATGTCGTCTGCTGAAGTTGTCTGCTGCAAATTGCCTAACATTACTAATTTAAGTGTAGAAGCAAACAGGGTGGACCCAGATCTGGGTCCACATTGTTTGTCATAGAGGCTTCTTAAACATTTCAGCAGATGAGAAAAGCAGACTACTTTTGTTGCAATTGGTGCTTTAAGGGTTAAGCCATTCTAGATCCCTTTTGATAAACTCTTTGCATGCTGGGTAATTGTTCATGGTTTTATTGTTATCTACTGACTTTTTTCAAAATTAACTTTTTAAAAAAATTCTTTCAGGAACACTATCAGAGTGTCAAACAGTTTGGAACCAGATCAGGAACATCATTTTGTCAGTTCAAACTGTTTGCAAAGGTTATCAGCAGAGGATAAAATTCACCAATAGCTTGGAAAAGGGCCTGGATGGGGTATATCGGTTAGCGATTTTTGGCCATATTTAGTATTGATATAGCCATTTTTAGTAAAAAGATAAATAAAAGTATTAAACAGTTTGGATTCAGATTGTTGGACATGGTCTGGGTCAAATCTGATTGCAGAAATTATCAGCAGATGAAAAAAGTCACTGCTAGCACAATGTATGTATAATATTGGTCATTGACAAACAGATGAGACCTAGAATTCAAAGGGGTAAACATCTACAGAGTTCTGACCATAATAAAAGCAACAGAGTTCCAAGGACATTGAAGATGTTATAAGTTTGTGCTAAATAAAGCATTCAAGAACTTCAGTCCTGATCACTTTTTATCATGTTGGAAGGGTCTATTTACAAGGGATTTCACAATCGTCATCTAGTTCCACTTTGTCTCATAACAACATCATGCAGAATCCTATATAAGGACACTAAAATGGTGATTAATTCTAGTCGTAATGTTTCAATTCAGTTCTGTATGACGACAGAAGTGATTTGTTACCATGGATAAAAACAAATTAATTTACTATAGAAATAAACTGCATGAAGAGTGAGAAAGAATCCCTTAATATCACCAATGACTTTATAAACAGTAGATAGAACTGTAGCAGAGATAGAATCAGTCAAATATCTGTCTGAAAAAGTACCTAGAGTTTGAGAGACATATTACCAGGCCTTTAGCTAAGAGTGTGTACCAAAATATCAATGTTCTTGTTTCTAAACCAAAACTTATGTTGTGGGTACTCAAAAGAACCGTCTCAATGAGACGGTTCTTTTGAGCAACCAAAACATATGTTAAAACTGATGGGTCAGAAATTATTTACAATTTTGTTTGTCACATACAGTCCTTAATGGGTATTGTTGGTGGCTTTGTTCATGAGCTATCTGCCAATCTCAGTCCGGTGCTCTTCTTGCCTTCCTTTGTGTAATCAACAACTTTTTTACAGTGGAACAGGAGAGAAGGTCCTCACCAAGTGATTTCACCAGGTCATCAAGAATATCCTTGGTTTTCAATCTCTTACATAGGAATATACAGTAAATGTTCTAAAATTTTGAACATGTTTCTCTCTCTGTAGGGCACCGTGATCTAATTATTTATCCCATTGACCCCAATGGTGAAACCCTAGTTTTTGACAGTTTATTCTTCATCTCACAACACATGTGGGGCATCACCATATGCCTTAAGTTCAAGCAAAAACATGAATAAAGGGAAAAAGAAAGGAAAAAAATACCTTCAACGGCTCTATTTTCAACTATTGCATGTTGTGTAATGGCTGCCATATTTTGGGAAAACCCCGTCCTGGTTCAAATTAGAAATCACCATTTTTACTTTTTGGTCCAGAAAAAGACAATATAAATGCATCTGGTAGTAAACTACACACCAATTTGAAGAAAATTAAATTTTGCATCTGCTAGAGAGAAAAAAAATATTTTTACTTCAGCAATATCATCCAATCAGAAGCATCCATTGCCAAATAACAGCCTAAGAGCTCCTCTCAGGTTTTGATTCATGGGATATGTTGCTATAATTAGTTCCCGGTGTAACGGTCAGTTTTTTCCCCAGTCAGTTTTTTCCCCGGGGAAAGAATGGGCCGGCCCATTCTTTCCCCGGGGAAAAAACTGACCGGTCAGTTTTTTCCCCCGGGGAAAGATTTGACTAGTCAGTTTTTTCCCCACCCAGTCAGTTTTTTCCCCCCATGTTATTTTTTCGGAAAAGGCTTGAAAATGATATATGTGTCATTGTGTAGTTAAATCAAATTAAATATCATTCTGAAATAGCTGTATTATAACTCTACCACCCTCAACACAGCACAAAAGTGCAGAGGGTGTAGAAGGATTTGATTATAAATGGTTAGCCTATTCAAAAAAACAAAATGAGTATGTTCTTAATTCAAAATGGTTATTTGAATGGGGTAAAGGAAAATCGACCCAGTCTTTCCCCAACCCACTATTTGGAAGAATCAATTCACTAAGATAAAATACAAAGTTTGGAACACTTTGGAGGGAGATAATCAATCAACTTTTTGGTTTAAAAATTTGATTATCTCTTTGGAATGAGTCATTCATAAGTCTTCAGTTACAGTAAAAGAATAACATGAACTGAAAGACTGAAAGATAAATAGAAAGATCAGAAAATTTTGGAGGGGGGGGGGGGGGGAAGAATGGGCCGGCCCAGTCTTTCTCCACCCCACAATGTAGCAGTACAAAAAAAATGTTTGGTTTGAAAACTTGATTCGCTCTTTGGAATCGGTCATTCGTAAGTGTTAAGATACAGTAAAAGAGTAACATAAAACGAAAGACTAACTGATCAATAGAAAGATCAAACGATTTTGGAGGGGGGAAAGAATGGGCCGGCCCAGTCTTTCCCCACCCAACAATGTAGACGTACCAATAATCTTGTTGGATTGAAAACTTGATTCTCACTTTGGTATAGGTCTTTCATAAATGTTAAAATAGAGTAAAAGAGTAACATAAACCGAAAGACTAACTGATCAATAGAAAGATCAAAAAATTTTGGAGGGGGGAAAGAATGGGCCGGCCCAGTCTTTCCCCACCCAACAATGTAGAAGTACCAATAATCTTGTTGCATTGAAAACTTGATTCTCACTTTGGTATAGGTCTTTCATAAATGTTAAAATAGAGTGAAAGAGAAACATAAACCGAAAGACGAAACGATCAATAGAAGATCGAAAGATTAAGGAGGGGGGAAAGAATGGGCTGGCCCAGTCTTTCCCCACCCTACAATTACGAATAAACTTGTTGGTTTGAAAACTTGATTCTCTGCTTGGTATTATAAGTCAAGAGAGTTCAGATACAGCAAAAGAATAACATAATCCAATAGGTCATTTATAATTGTTCAGATACATTCAAAGAGTTGCATAATCCAAAAGACTGAAAAGATTAATAGAAAGATAGGAAGATTTTGGACGGGGGAAAGATTGGGCCGGCCCAGTCTTTCCCCACCCGACAATGCAGAAGTACATGTACCAATATACTTGTTGTTTGAAAAACTAGCTTCTCTCTTTTGAACAGGTCATACATTAGTGTTAAGATGCAATGAAAGAGCAGCATAATTTAAAAGACTGAAAGATAAATATATAGATCAATACATTTTGGAGGAGGGAAAGAATGTGCCAGCCCAGTCTTTCCCACCCAACAATGTAGAAGTACCAATAATCTTGTTGGATTGAAAACTTGATTCTCGCTTTGGAATAGGTCTTTCATAAATATTAAGATACAGTGAAAGAGTAACATAAACCGAAAGACGAAACAATCAATAGAAAGATCCAAAGATTAAGGAGGGGGGAAAGAATGGGCCGGCCCAGTCTTTCCCCATCCTACAATTACGAATAAACTTGTTGGTTTGAAAACTTGATTCTCTGCTTGGTATAAGTTAAGAGAGGTCAGATACAGCAAAAGAATAACATAATCCAAAAGTCTAGAGGATAAATAGAAAGATCCGAACATTTTGGAGGGGGGAAAGAATGGGCCGGCCCAGTCTTTCCCCACACCACAATGTAGAAGTACCAATAATCTTGTTGGATTGAAAACTTGATTCTCACTTTGGTAGAGGTCTTTCATAAATGTTAAAATAGAGTGAAAGAGTAACATAAACCGAAAGACGAAATGATCAATAGAAGATCCAACGATTAAGGAGGGGGGAAAGAATGGGCCGGCCCAGTCTTTCCCCACCCTACAATTACGAATAAACTTGTTGGTTTGAAAACTTGATTCTCTGCTTGGTATTATAAGTCAAGAGAGTTCAGATTCAGCAAAATAATAACATAATCCAAAAGTCTAGTTGGAAAGATCCCAACATTTTGGAGGGGGAAAGAATGGGCCGGCCCAGTTTTTCCCCACCCCACAATGTAGAAGTACCAATTAACTTGTTGGTTTAAAAACTTGATCTCTCTTTGGAATAGGTCATTCAAAATTGTTCAGATACAGTCAAAGAGTAACATAAACCGAAAGACTAAACAATAAATTGAAAGATCCAAGCATTATGGAGGTGGGGGGGGGGGGGGGGGGGGAAGAATCGGCCGGCCCAGTCTTTCCCCACCCCACAAAGTAGAAGTACCAATAAACTTAGAATGTGCCAGCCCAGTCTTTCCCACCAAACAATGTAGAAGTACCAATAATCTTGTTGCATTGAAAACTTGATTCTCGCTTTGGAATAGGTCTTTCATAAATATTAAGATACAGTGAAAGAGAACATAAACGGAAAGACGAAAGGATCAATAGAAAGATCCAAAGATTAAGGAGGCGGGGAAAGAATGGGCCGGCCCAGTCTTTCCCCATCCTACAATTACGAATAAACTTGTTGGTTTGAAAATTTGATTATCTGCTTGGTATAAGTTAAGAGAGGTCAGATACAGCAAAAGAGTAACATAATCCAAAAGTCTAGAGGATAAATAGAAAGATCCGAACATTTTGGAGGGGGGAAAGAATGGGCCGGCCCAGTCTTTCCCCACACCACAATGTAGAAGTACCAATAATCTTGTTGCATTAAAAACTTGATTCTCACTTTGGTATAGGTCTTTCATAAATGTTAAAATAGAGTGAAAGAGTAACATAAACCGAAAGACGAAACAATCAATAGAAGATCGAAAGATTAAGGAGGGGGGAAAGAATGGGCCGGCCCAGTCTTTCCCCACCCTACAATTACGAATAAACTTGTTGGTTTGAAAACTTGATTCTCTGCTTGGTATTATAAGTCAAGAGAGTTCAGATTCAGCAAAATAATAACATAATCCAAAAGTCTAGTTGGAAAGATCCCAACATTTTGGAGGGGGAAAGAATGGGCCGGCCCAGTTTTTCCCCACCCCACAATGTAGAAGTACCAATTAACTTGTTGGTTTAAAAACTTGATCTCTCTTTGGAATAGGTCATTCAAAATTGTTCAGATACAGTCAAAGAGTACTATAAACCGAAAGACTAAACAATAAATTGAAAGATCCAAGCATTATGGAAGTGGGTGGAGGGGAGGGGAAAGAATGGGCCGGCCCAGTCTTTCCCCACCCCACAAAGTAGAAGTACCAATAAACTTGTAAGATAGAAAACTTAATTCTCACTTTGGAATAGGTCATTCAAAATTGTTCTGATACATTCAAAGAGTTGCTTAATCCAAAAGACTGAAAAGATAAATAGAAAGATAGGAAGATTTTGGACGGGGGAAAGATTGGGCAGGCCCATTCTTTCCCCACCCGCCAATGCAGAAGTACCAATAAACTTGTTGGTTTGAAAACTAGATTCTCTCTTTGGAACAGGTCATACATTAGTGTTAAGATGCAATGAAAGAGCAGCATAATTTAAAAGACTGAAAGATAAATATATAGATCAATACATTTTGGAGGAGGGAAAGAATGGGCCGGCCCAGTCTTTCCCCACCCAACAATGTAGAAGTAGCAATAATCTTGTTGGAATGAAAACTTGATTTTCGCTTTTGAATAATTTTATTGCCTTTCATAAATGTTAAGATACAGTGAAAGAGTAACATAAACCGAAAGACTAAACAATCAATAGAAAGATCGAAAGATTAGGAGGGGGAAAGAATGGGCCGGCCCAGTCTTTCCCCACCCTACAATTATGAATAAACTTGTTGGTTTGAAAACTTGATTCTCTCATTGGAATAGATCATACATAAGTGAAGATACAGCGAAAGAGTAGTATAATCCAAAAGACTGAAAGATAAAAAGAAAGATCGAAACATTTTATAGGGGGGGGGGGGGGGAGAATGGGCCACCTAGGCTTTCTCGACCCCCCATTGTAGAAGTACCAATAAACTTGTATTTTTTAAAACTTGTTTGTTTGATTTGATTCTTTACGTCCAATCAACAATTTTTCAGTGGGGGGAGGGGGGGGGGGAGAGAATGGGCCACCCAGGCTTTCCCGACCCCACATTGTAGAAGTACCAATAAACTTGCATGTTTGAAAACTTGTTTGTTTGATTTGATTCTTTACGTCCCATCAACAATATTTCAGTTATATAGGGACAAGTTTTCCTGGGTTGAACCAGTACTAAGCTAGGATAAATGTGTCTTGCTCAAGGACCACAATGCAGTGACACCGGTAAGGCTCGAACCCTCGGCCTTTCTGTTGAAAACTTGATTCTCTCTTTGTATTAGGTCATTCAAAAGTGTTAAGTTAAAGAGAAAGAGAAGTATAATCCAAAAGACTGAAATATAAATAGAATGGTCAGAACATTTGGGGGTGGGGGGGGGGGGAGGAATCGGTTGACCCAGTCTTTCCCCATCCCACAATGTAGAAGTACCAATAAATCTGTTGGTTTGAAAACTTGATACTCCCTTTGGAACAGGTCATTCATAAGTGTAAAGATACAGTGAAAGAGTAGCATAATTCAAAGGACTGAAAGATAAATGGAAGGATTAAAACATTTTAGAGGGGGGAAAGAATGGGCCCGCCCAGCCTTTTCCCCACCCCATGATGTAGAAGTCTTTCCCCATCCCACTATTGAGAAGGAACATGCAGTTAGCTAAATGCTCTCTTAACGTGAATTTCTCCTTAGGACAAGACAATCATGAGTGTTCAGATACAGTGCAAGAGTAGGTTAAACCTTAAGACTGAGAGATAAATAGAAAGGTTAGAAAATAATAGAGGGAGGAAAGAATGGGCCAGCCCAGTCTTTCCCCACCCCCTATTTAGAAGAATCATTTGGCTGAATGCTTGTAACTTGAATTTCTCCTTGAGATATGTCAATCATGAGTGTTCAGATTCAGTGTAAGAGTAGTTTAAACCAAGGACTGACAGATAAATTGAAAGGTTAGAACCCAATGGAGGGGGGGGGGGGAAAAGAATGGGCCGGTGCAGTCTTTCCCCACCCCACTATTGAGAAGGAACATGCAGTTAGCTAAATGCTTTCTTAACGTGAATTTCTCCGTTGGACAAGACAATCATGAGTGTTCAGATACAGTGCAAGAGTTGGTTAAACCTTAAGACTGAGAGATAAATAGAAAGGTTAGAAAATAATAGAGGGGGGGGGGGGGGAAGAATGGGCCGGCCCAGTCTTTCCCCACCCCCTATTTAGAAGAATCATTTGGCTGAAGGCTTGTAACTTTAATTTCTGCTTGAGATATGTCAATCATGAGAGTTCAGATTCAGTGTAAGAGTAGTTTAAACCAAGGACTGACAGATAAATTGAAAAGTTAGAACCCGATGGAGGGGGGAAAGAATGGGCCAGCCCAGTCTTTCCCCACCCCACTATTGAGAAGGAACATGCAGTTAGCTAAATGCTTTCTTAACGTGAATTTCTCCTTAGGACAAGACAATCATGAGTGTTCAGATACAGTGCAAGAGTAGGTTTAACCTTAAGACTGAGAGATAAATAGAAAGGTTAGAAAATAATAGAGGGGGGAAAGAATGGGCCGGCCCAGTCTTTCCCCACCCCCTATTTAGAAGAATTATTTGGCTGAATGCTTGTAACTTGAATTTCTCCTTGAGATATGTCAATCATGAGTGTTCAGATTCAGTGTAAGAGTAGTTTAAACCAAGGACTGACAGATAAATTGAAAGGTTAGAACCCAATGGAGGGGGGGAAAGAATGGGCCGGTGCAGTCTTTCCCCACCCCACTATTGAGAAGGAACATGCAGTTAGCTAAATGCTTTCTTAACGTGAATTTCTCCTTAGGACAAGACAATCATGAGTGTTCAGATACAGTGCAAGAGTTGGTTAAACCTTAAGACTGAGAGATAAATAGAAAGGTAGGAAAATAATAGAGGGGGGTGGGGGGGGGGGGAATGGGCCGGCCCAGTCTTTCCCCACCCCCTATTTAGAAGAATCATTTGGCTGAAGGCTTGTAACTTTAATTTCTCCTTGAGATATGTCAATCATGAGAGTTCAGATTCAGTGTAAGAGTAGTTTAAACCAAGGACTGACAGATAAATTGAAAGGTTAGAACCCAATGGAGGGGGGAAAGAATGGGCCAGCCCAGTCTTTCCCCACCCCACTATTGAGAAGGAACATGCAGTTAGCTAAATGCTTTCTTAACGTGAATTTCTCCTTAGGACAAGACAATCATGAGTGTTCAGATACAGTGCAAGAGTAGGTTTAACCTTAAGACTGAGTGATAAATAGAAAGGTTAGAAAATATTAGAGGGGGGAAAGAATGGGCCGGCCCAGTCTTTCCCCACCCCCTATTTAGAAGAATCATTTGGCTGAATGCTTGTAACTTGAATTTCTCCTTGAGATATGTCAATCATGAGTGTTCAGATTCAGTGTAAGAGTAGTTTAAACCAAGGACTGACAGATAAATTGAAAGGTTAGAACCCAATGGAGGGGGGGAAAGAATGGGCCGGTGCAGTCTTTCCCCACCCCACTATTGAGAAGGAACATGCAGTTAGCTAAATGCTTTCTTAACGTGAATTTCTCCTTAGGACAAGACAATCATGAGTGTTCAGATACAGTGCAAGAGTTGGTTAAACCTTAAGACTGAGAGATAAATAGAAAGGTAGGAAAATAATAGAGGGGGGTGGGGGGGGGGGGGGGGGGGAATGGGCCGGCCCAGTCTTTCCCCACCCCCTATTTAGAAGAATCATTTGGCTGAAGGCTTGTAACTTTAATTTCTCCTTGAGATATGTCAATCATGAGAGTTCAGATTCAGTGTAAGAGTAGTTTAAACCAAGGACTGACAGATAAATTGAAAGGTTAGAACCCAATGGAGGGGGGAAAGAATGGGCCAGCCCAGTCTTTCCCCACCCCACTATTGAGAAGGAACATGCAGTTAGCTAAATGCTTTCTTAACGTGAATTTCTCCTTAGGACAAGACAATCATGAGTGTTCAGATACAGTGCAAGAGTAGGTTTAACCTTAAGACTGAGTGATAAATAGAAAGGTTAGAAAATATTAGAGGGGGGAAAGAATGGGCCGGCCCAGTCTTTCCCCACCCCCTATTTAGAAGAATCATTTGGCTGAATGCTTGTAACTTGAATTTCTCCTTGAGATATGTCAATCATGAGTGTTCAGATTCAGTGTAAGAGTAGTTTAAACCAAGGACTGACAGATAAATTGAAAGGTTAAAACCCAATGGAGGGGGGGGGGGGGGGGGGAAGAATGGTCCGGCCCAGTCTTTCCCCACCCCACTATTAAGAAGGAACATGCAGTTAACTAAATGCTTTCTTAACGTGAATTTCTCCTTAGGACAAGACAATCATGAGTGTTCAGATACAGTGCAAGAGTTGGTTAAACCTTAAGACTGAGAGATAAATAGAAAGGTTAGAAAATAATAGAGGGGGGAAAGAATGGGCCGGCCCAGTCTTTCCCCACCCCCTATTTAGAAGAACCAGTTAGCTAAACGGGTTTTAAAGTCGAAGATCTCTTTGACATGTCATTCGAAAGTATTTCGATACAGTGAAAGAGTACAATAAACCAAAAGACTGATTGTAAAAGTGAATGGTCTGAACCCCTAGAAATCACAACCAAACAGCAATAAGTATGAGTACTTTTGAGACCTATCGCTAATTTAGTAGCGGCTTTTTAAATTTATGCAAAGAAATAATAATTTCATTATGATTTTTGATATTATTGGGGGGGGGAAAACTGACTGGGTGGGGAAAGAATGGGCCGGCCTATTTTTTCCCCGGGGAAAGAATGGGCCGGCCCATTCTTTCCCCGGGGAAAAAACTGACTGGGGGGAAATTCCGGCCTGTGACACCGGTCCCCTGTATATGTTGATTTTCAAGGCAGGAATTCACAAAATGCTTGTCAGAATTGCAAACAGGGAAGACCCTGAGCAGACTGCAGTCTAATCTGGTGTTTTCGCTGTTTGTCTATAGATGCTGTTTTGGCTGGTAACTAGTGTTCAAAATTTTAGAACATTTACAGTACCAATTTGATGGATAAAATCATACAAACTTGCTTTATAGTTGCTTGTCAAAATTATTAACTCTTATCCAGCCAAAATCTTTTTTGCCTATAAAATTTTGTCTGCTTTACCCATACATTCAAGTGCACTTCAGACTAGATTTTATCATGGCTGCAAACAATATGAACCCTGATCAGAATGCTCCCTTGGGACCGTCATATAATAAGTCTGATCTGGGTCCATATTGTTTGCAATAAAAGCTACCTAAGAACATTAAAGCAGATGAGAGAGAAGAAGATAAAAGTTATAATTGGGGGAAAATGAGTTAACCAATGGTGAGATTGAGAATTTTTTTATCTGTCTTTGTTCATCTGAGTTTCTAGAATTAGCATAAAATCAATCCCTGTGTTGGGAGACCCAGTAATTTATATTCACTTGTTTTAGCCGCTAATAGCCAGTCTATTCATAAGGTTATCATGCGGTTGCTTAGTCTCTACTGTCACATATCTATGTCTATGACAACCTGTTATACCCTGTCAACAATCTTTATTTCCATTTTAATTGTAAGTTAATTCAATGTAAAATCTAAATTGCTAGCAGTCTGATTAGGGACTATTTGTTTGTTCATAGCATTGTAAAGTTCTGATCTGAGTGTAGATCATACCATGGGCTATCCAGAATTACAACGACTTTTGCTATATCTTTTTTGTATGAGCTCAGAATGCTGTAAAACTTTCAGAAATGCATCTTCCAATCATTAGTGAGAGAATCAAGCATTAAATTTACAATTCTAATCACGCTGCTGAATGTGATGCATTGTACGGCTTCGCAGGGCAGGCTGAAAATCAGCAACAACCAGTTTCAAATAACTGTAAATAATTTCACAGAATTACATCCAAACTGCACGGAAAATTATCGACGTCTTCAGTGACATCAAGTAGATAATTTCATGTTTTTTGCACAATGGAGCGACATCAAAAATGTATAGACTGCAGAGGGGATTATTTTGAGAAACTCTAAGCAAGTGGGTGTTTGTTGATGTTTCAATGATGGTAACACGACATCACAAAGTATGGGTACTTGCGAGGATTATAGGGATCACACATGTTTTTTCATGCGTTAACATCTGCTGGGGCCCAAGGAAGCTGTTTGAACACGAGGCTGTTAGGCTGAGTGTTTAAACATCGTCAGAGGGACCCGGCAAGTGTTAATGCAATGAAATAAACATGTGTGATCGTTATTCTTGCATAATTTACCCGATTTCAACCTAAACCGCACTGAAAACGTCGCTTAATCATTAAAATATCCCTTTTCTTACACAGGATTTCTCTTAACAAAATGGCGTCAGCGTCAAACTTTCGATTATAATGTCACCACAATATCATAGATGCTGGCAACGTTTTCGCGAACAAAAGCATCGGCGAAATGACAAGTTAAGGCCGCAACGCTTTCCCATGTAACCAGGGTGTCAAGTAAAAGTCGGGTTCAAACAGCACGTGAATCTTATGATTTGAACATGGGTGTTTGCGGCTTCAAACAGCTTCTCGTAACAAATTCTTATGCAAGAATGTATATTCGTACATGGTGAACCTTTTTAATTGAAATTTTACTTGTTCAATAATGACCAATGAAAATATGTACCATTTTTTGTATTGTTCTCTTGAAAAATGTCAGAGCTACAGCCAAAGTCTATTTGATTCTGGATAGCCCCTCATAAACGTTGTTTTGATCAGAGATCTTCAGAAATTGTTGAATAGACCCTTAGCCTTAAAGGGACAAATATTTGAGCAATAATACTGGTACCACTCATTATGACTCTCTCCAGGGGTCATACTGGGCAGATCAAAGGGACAGCCATAATGAGGTGATTATGACTTCCTTACTGGGGCAATAAAGTGGCCCCATATATAGGGATTAGGTATTTTATGATAAAATATTGATCTTTATCTTAGTGAATGAAATTGTGTTCCATACAGGTAAGTCCCCTCTTGAGGCCCCATTAATTTTGTGAGATACTGAAACTGTCCCTTATCAGTTAATCCTTTAATGATCTCTATTGGACAGTAATCTTTGTCTTTAAAAGGACAAATATTTGAGCAATAATACTGGTACCACTCATTATGACTCTCTCCAGGGGTCATACTGGGCAGATCAAAAGGACAGCCATAATGAGGTGATTATGACTTCCTTACTGGGGCAATAAAGTGGTCCCATAAAGGGATTAGGTATTTTATGATAAAATATTGTTCTTTATCTTAGTGAATGAAATTGTGTTGCATACAGGTAAGTCCCCTCTTGAGGCCCCATTAATTTTGTGAGATACTGAAACTGTCCCTTATCAGTTAATCCTTTAATGATCTCTATTGGACAGTAATCTTTGTCTTTAACCCATTTATGCCTAATGGAATTTCCCACCCTTGTCATTTGGATGAATGATCCATTCAAAATTTAACGGTTGTTGAGTAGTAATTTTCAACTTGTTTCACAATGGGAAAGCTCAACAATGATTGTTTCATAATGGGAAAGCTTAACAATTATTGTTTCGTAATGGGAAAGCTTAACAATGATTGTTTCATAATGGGAAAGCTGAACAATGATTGTTCTATAATGGGAAAGCTTAACCATGATTGTTCTGTAATGAGAAAGCTTGATCATGATTGTTTCATAATGGGAAAGCTTAACAATGATCGTTTTGCAATGGGAAAGCTTAACAATGTCTGTTTTGCAATGGGTAAGCTTAACAATGATTGTTTTGTAATGGGAAAGCTTTACAGTGATTGTTTCCTAATGGGAAAACTTAACAATGGGAAAGCTTAACAATGATTGTTTCATAATGGGATAGCTTAACAATTGTTTTGTAATGGGAAAGCTTAACAATGATTGTACTGAAATGGGAATGCTTAACAATGATTTTTTCGTAATGGGATAGTTTAACAATTGTTTTGCAATGGGAAAGCTTAACAATGATTGTTCTGTAATGAGAAAACTTAACAATGAGTGTTTCATAATGGGAAAGCTTAACAATGATTGTTCTGTGATGGGAAAGCTTAACCATGATTGTTCTGTAATAAGAAAGCTTAATCATGATTGTTTCATAATGGGAAAGCTTAACAATTTATTTGTAATAGGAAAGCTGAACAATGATTGTTTCATAATGGGAAAGCTTAACAGTGATTGTTTCATATTGGGAAAGCTTAACAATAATTGTTTCATGTTGGAAAAGCTTAACAATGAATGTTTTGTAATGGGAAAGCTTAACAATGATTGTTACATAATGGGAAAGCTTAACAATGATAATTTCATAATGGGAATGTTTTACAATGATTGTTCTGTAATGGGAAAGCTTCATTATGATTGTTCTGTAATGGGAAAGCTTAACAATGATTGTTCTGTAATGGGAAAGCTTTACAACAATTGTTTAATAATGGGAAAGCTTTACAATGAATGTTTCATAATGGGAAAGCTTAACAATGATTGTTTCATAATGGGAAAGTTTAACAATGATTGTTTCATATTGGGAAAACTTAACAATTGTTTCGTAATGGGAAAGCTTAACAATGATTGTTCTATAAGGGGAAAGTTTAACAATGATTGTTTCATAATGGGAAAGCTTAACAATTTATTTGTAATAGGAAAGCTTAACAATGATTGTTTCATAATGGGAAAGCTTAACAATGATTGTTTCATATTGGGAAAGCTTCACAATGATTGTTCTGTAATGGGAAAGCTTAACAATGATTGTTCTGTAATGGGAAAGATTAACAATGATTGTTTCATGATGGGAGAGCTTAACAATGATTGTTTTATAATAGGAAAGTTTAACAATGATTGTTTCATAATGGGAAAGCTTAACAATGATTGTTTCATAATGGGAAAGTTTAACAATGATTGTTTCATGATGGGAGAGCTTAACAATGATTGTTTTATAATAGGAAAGTTTAACAATGATTGTTTCATAATGGGAAAGCTTAACAATGATTGTTTCATAATGGGAATGTTTAACAATGATTGTTTCATATTGGGAAAGCTTAACAATGATTGTTCTGTAATGGGAGAGCTTAACAATTGTTGTTCTGTAATGGGAAAGCTTAACAATGATTGTTTCATAATGGGAAAGCTTAACAATGATTGTTTCATAATGGGAAAGCTTAACAATGATTGTTTCTTAATGGGAAAGCTTAACAATGATTGTTTTATAATGGGAAAGCTTTACAATGAAAATTCAATCATTTCACCACTACAAAAAAACAACTGGAAAATTTTCTCTGCTGATGTCATCTGTTGTAAAAATATATTAATTTTTGGACCCTGATCAGTTTGCATAGGGAGCAGTCTGATTTAAGCCCATACTTTTCACAATTTTACTAGACTACAGAGGTGAAAGGGCAAAGAGAGCCTCTATGGCCCTGTTGTATCATAAGATTGCTATAATATACATGTAAAGATCTCTGTTTAAAAAGGGACTGTCGTGAAACATTCTCTGTCATACACAGGTGGGCATCACCGGAACTACCTCAAAATCGCGTAAACGTAAATTTGTTCCTTCGTCACATCCCCCACCTTTCGCGGTAGTGGCATTGTCACGGAAAAGACAAAAAAGGGTAGGTACTCTCGCTTGTTTTGATTTTTTGTGAAAGAATGAGCTAATTATGTAAAAATCCCACAATGCTATTCCATGTAGATATGATTTACATTGACATTAAAAAAAAATATCCCTTTTATTCCTGGCCGTAGAAAAAGCAATTACAGATCTGTAGTGGTTGCTTCTATGCTAATACTGTTGTCTTAATATTTGTCCTTCTGAATAAAATTTGCATGCCAAAATTCATCTTTATTTTCAGCAACTCAGCTTCCGAGACCCAATTTTACTAGTAATGGTAGCACTTCAAAAACAGCATGAAATACCAAGTGAATCTGGTTTCTTAAGCACATCGGGTTGGCGGCAATCGAAAACGTTCAATACATTCGACGAATGTGGATAAAAATCGTTAGAAACAGAGTTTTTGATTGCCATTTGTCACCCAACTGATGACAAATGGCAATCAAAAACACTGTTTCTAGCGATTTTTTTATCCTTGTTCGTTGATTGTTAAGCTTTTTCGATTGCCGCATACCCGGTGTTAAAGCAAGGTAAAAATTTGAGAATGTTGCATGCTACAATTTTTTTTTTATTGCTTTAAGGGTTAATGGTTGTCTCATCTTAAAGCTATAGTTCTAGATAATGAATAAAAAATTGATTGCTTTCGGGGATATTTGACCAAATGTAATTCTGTTGTTTAAGACTTTTATTACCATCTAATGACTGGATCCTCTTGGAACTCATCTTTGTCGATGACATTAATGCAATCAATGGGGTTGCTAGCATTAGAGATATTTTTGATTTCCACTTCATCACTGAAAATAGAAAAACAAAGTCATGTTGTCCACTCTCTATAACACAAAATCTGATAACTCAAAGTACTTACAGTAAAACCTGTGTAAAACGGCCACTCTCAAAAAGACCAAGAAATTGTTTTCAAGACCGATTATTGCTTAATGCAGGTCAAAAGTATTGCAGAATGCTCCAAAGGGAGCATTCTGCAATACTTTCGACCTTCATTAAGCTGACCTTGTTTTGTCTATTTTTGAGTGGCCATTTCATATAGGTTTTACTGTACTTGTATACTGATCTAAAAGTGAACTTATCGTCCCACAAGTGATGCACCAGAAATGCCATTTGGGGATTCCCTGGTGGGCCAAGTGACATTATACTTTTATATGCTTACTGTGTTTATGAAATATTTTCAGTATTTTTTATCGCTAAACAATTATAATGTGATGCACTGTATTCTAATATAAAAGCAGTGATAGATCCATAGGAGGTTCAGGGGGTGCGCTCCAACCCCCCCCACCCCCCCCCCCTCCTGCCATTTTTAAATACCATATGAAAATGAAATAATTTGGTCTCAGTGAGACCAAATTATTTCACTTTCATGGGATATTTAAGAAAAATGATATAAAATCAGCAAAGCAAACCCCCACACCTTTATACATATGAACTCCCTTAACAGAAATCCTGGATCCGCCCCTTAATAGTGTCCCAGCCAGCTGCATACAGACTCCGTCCTTTATTGGCCAACCAGCTAAACACCAATTGAATGAGGTCTAGCGTGGTGGGTTGATATTGGCGTACTTTAATATGCTTTCTGGGTTTATGAAATATTTTCATGATTTCGAATCACTGACAATGACTCAATAGAAATGTATTACTAACAGAACACATGGTAACTCAAAGTCCTTGAAAACTCAGGTTTACACATTGAGCTAGGAGGAGTTTGAATTAACTCTTTGTTTACTAGTGACAACCGCTGATAACCTTTTTAAACAGTTTTGCTTAGACCAGGCCTGCAAAATGTCGCGCTGATCTACTTCCAAACAGTTTGACACTCTGATGGTATTCGATCCTGAAAGAGGTTTTCGAGAAAAAAAAAGCTGATGACAATAAAGCATGCAAAATTACCCAGCATGCAAAGAGTAAGAAGTTAATCAGTAAACAATAGATTGCCAAATAAAGGATTAACATATACATAATACCTATCACTTGATATTAATATTTACATTTTCAAAGCAAGACGTATGATTTTTTTTTTTTTAATTTTTTGCAACTTTCAAAGCCTCATGAACAACAGAAATGAGCCACAGCATGAGATTTACAACAATTTGAAATTATGATAAAAAATTTAGACTCGGACTAGCCTCTGCAGCTTCCTTTTCCTTTTAAGCTTAGAAACTCCAAATGGTGTTCAGTCAGTAGCTTAACAGTCATAGAATATTCAAGCGACTAGCAAAGGCTCTGATCAGACTGTGCATATGCGCAGGCTGATCTGAGGCTTTGCTGATCGCAAATACCACATTGTTGGAAATCTCATGCCGTGGCTCAAATATGATTAACAGCTAACTAAATCCATTTGCACCTGCAATATGCTTGTGACAGTGAATTCATTCGCCAGAAGTGATAATGTGGCTTTGATTGAAGGCGAGTCCACGCCTAGTTCGCACATGCAAAACAAGTCTTGCCATAAGTTTAGATTAACAAAATTTCCAGTGTAAAATTGTAAATATTTTCTTACCCATAATTTTTAGCATATGTTTTGGGTGCTCAAAAGAACTGTCTCATTGAGACAGTTCTTTTGAGTACTCACAACGTAGGTTTTGGTTGAGAAAGAAAATTCTTTTTCTGTTACGCAATCTTAACTACTAAGGATTGCTTGTGTTTGCTTCATTGGCTTTCAAGGTTCACATTGGCTGTTCTGCTATTCTGTTTTACAATCAAACAAAACCGCCAATATGATTAAACATTAAATTATTACTGATCATAAAGTATGAATCTATTTTATACATTGAAGTGAACTCATCGTATTCAGCCTTTAATGAAAATCAGGAAAATGATTTAATTTCCTAATTCAACAGAATCAAATTTTTGCTTTTAGCCAAGGGCCATAACTCATTGGTTAGTGAATGAAAAAAGTGTGTGATTGTGGAAGGGGTGGGGGAGGTGCTAGATAATTTAAAAGTAAAACTTTTACAAAATGTCATCAAAATTCAACTACTTAATCTGAAGATATATATTATTTTAAAATAATCATAAAGTGTGTTGTGAAACACTGTGCCTCCAACCATATGCTTGTTGATAAGGGTGGTTGCTATTCTAAAAAGCAGTCTGATTATGGAACTAGTAACTTTTGTTTGCAAATGTTTTTCCTGCTTGAGTACATTGGTTCTGGTACTCAGAGTTAAGCCAGATAAATACATGTAGTTTGCATTGCCATCATAGTCGTACAATCCCTCTACAGTAGATACTGATCAGGTGGCTGATTTGGATCTAAAATCAATTAATATGCTAAAGAGATTATGCCTAATCAATCATGCAGGACAAGTGTTTGATAGGCCAGCTGATATACATATGGTACTTATCACACTGGGGACCTACAAAGATTCAGACAAATCTGTGCGTGGATCCAGGAATTTTCGTCATGGGGGGTCCAGGTCAGTCTGACAAAAAAAGCTCTGACAAAGTTTTTTTTTTTAGTCCTCAGCTTATTTTACAGAAGTCCAATGGTCAATTTTGCAGAAATCTATCATTTTTGAAGGTTCCAGAGAGGGTCCAACATTTTCCAGGGGGGGGGGGGGGGGGGGGGGGGGCAACTTTTTCCAGGGCGGGGTCCAATTGCTTAATCCCTATAGAAACCCATATAACTTGTGATTTTCCAGGGGGGGGGGTCCTGATCCCCTGTCCCCCCTCTCTGGATCCGCACTTGAAATCTGTGCATCCAAGCAGTCCTGCCTATATCTCAATACAGTTGTCCAAACTAGAATTATGTTACATAGATCTGTATTTCATTATTTAGCAGCCTTATTCACAATTAAGCCCTTACTGTGTTCTGATTTGACAAGGTGTACTTATTAAAAATTAACAGGTGCGCACAGGTACGTGCATCACTTACCAAGTCCTGGCTTTCCTAGGAGAATAATAAGATTCTTTTAACACTCTATACCAAGTGAGACAGCATTATGACAAAACCTGTGCATTGGCCAGCAAAGACTCAGATCAGACTGGGTTGCCCAGTCTGATCTGAGTCTTTTTTGTCCAGTTTGTTGCCCAGTCCGATCTGAGTCTTTTCTTAAATATAACTTCTCAGCCACCCACTGAATGCAAAGCATAAACTGCTCTGACTGTATTGATGCCCAGAGAGAGCTGAGGCTGATCTAGTTACTTGATAGGTGCACAAACGTGCCAACATGCACAACTGCCTCAAACCATATGTTGTTAGTGTTAAAAAAATGGCTTTTTTGAGAACCTGCAACATGTATTTTAGTTAAAAGACAAGAAAAGAACTTTATATGGGTCTCTTGGCAAGAAAGCCTTTGTTGCATGCAAACAAAGTTGCAGATCGGCCTTCACATCCGGGCCTTTGGATCAGCACCTTTGTTCTTCTACTAATAGGACCCGGAACATTAAAGGAATGTAATTGGTCCTGCAGGATATGAGCATGGCGAATGTGAAACAGCTGTCTTAAAGCATTGGTTAAAAACATTTAAACTATTTACAATCTTGGTCCTGTATCTGTTGGCTGGGTGGTTAAGCAGGACTGAGTCTGGCCTGAAGCCATCGACTGTTGTAGACAAAGTCACATTGCTTCGCAAGGCATTCCATTCCCAGATGGTTCATGGGAAGAATGAGCGGAAGGTCTCGTTGTTGATACTTTCCTGGAAGAATGCAGACTGTTTTCTTGTACAAAATGAACGTCTATTGCATGGCAACAGGTACGTAGCTGCGTTGATATCCACTAAGCCATTCTGGATTTTGTAAAGAAGGCTGTTTCCAATCTTCTAAGCTTTCCCAACCTATAGCTAGTCCTTAAATCATGTCTGTGACACATCCAAAGGTATGTGTGGTGTAGTCATTGTTGACTTATCTGGCGGCACTGCATTGAACATTTTCAAGGGCTCTGATATCAGCTTGTCTGTGGGGGTCCCAAACTACAGATGCATACTCTAAGACCAGGCATACAACAGTAGTGAACTATGAGAAAATAATTAAACAGAAATCATAGAAATTCACATGAAACTGAGTACTTTATATGGCATCATAATTTTTTGTTTCTATGGCAATAATTCTCAAGGAAATCAGCTGATCTCTTTGTCATGATTACTTAGTAGTTCTATATGAAAAATTACATCTCGGCTCCCGAAGGATGACACTTGATTCAATATTATGCCTTTGGCCAGATGGAATAGGAGTTGGATTCAATATTACATACACAGGGTTCCCATAGAAATTCAAAAATACAATTCCATGATTTTTCCATGATTTTCCATGATCAACGATGTAATTTCCATGACTATTTTATGCACTGACTCCAACCTCCCCTTTTAGGGACATCTTCACCATGTAGAGGATAAATGCTGAATGCAGCAACAGTAAGTAGCAGCAGACATAACAAGCAGACATTTTCAGGATAAAGAAACAAGTGGCCCAATGGGCAATGATCACTCACCTGCAAGCCAGTTTAATGTTTGGAGACACCATAATTTATGATGCTCAAAGGCAGGTAACTCTGAACTTGAAACAAAGATCAGGAATAAATTCAAACACTCAAGATTTTATGCCAGTTCTGGTTATCTGCAAGTATTAAAAAGATGTGAATAAAAATTGCAGAGGAAACCTGGTGAAACTATATTTTTCAGAAGCTCAAAGGCAGGTAACTCTATAGTCAGTGATGATATCTGACCAAAATTCAAACTCATCCATGCTTTTATGTATGTCCTGGTTACCTACAAGAATGAAGATCAAATGAAAAATGAATGTCCTAAAATGGTCAAAACATTATAGAGAACTATATCTTAGAAATTCAAAGGCAACTAACTCTATAGTAAGTGGTCAAGTGTGGCCAAAAAACAAACTCCTTAAAGCTTTTATAGTTGTCCTTAATACCTGCAAGAATGTTGAAGATCCATCATCATACATTCATTTTCAAACGCTCAAGGGCAGCTAATTCAGTAGTTGGTGATGGGATCTGGCAGAAATTCATTCAATCTTATCCAAGCTTTTATAGTTGTCCTTGTTACCAGCAAGAAAAATGAAGATTCATTCCAAAATGAAAGTACTAGACCGCCCACAACATTTTTCCCATTATAAGTCTATGAACATTTTTTCAGACGTTCAAGGGCAGCCAAGTCCGTTAGACAGTCATATCTAGCCAAATTTCGAACCCATCCAAGCTTTTATAACTGTTCTTTTTACATGCAAGAATGCATAAGATCCAATCAGAAATGAACGTGCTATAGTGCTAAGTTACTGCTAACAACATTATACATTCATTTTTCAAACGCTCAAGGGCAGCTAAATCAGTAGTTGGTGATGGGATCTGGCAGATATTCTAACTCATACAAGCTTTTATGGTTGGTCTTGTTACCTGCAAGAATAATGAAGATCCATCCAAAAATGAAACACTTAAGACTGCTCACTACATTTCTCCCATTATAAGTCTATAGAGATTTTTTGAGACATTAAAGGGCAGCTATCTCTCTACACCAAATTCAGATCTTGCTGAATTTCCAACGCTTCCAAGCTTTATAGCTGTCCATGTTACATGCAAGAATGAATAAGATCCAATCAAAAATGAAGGTGCTAGAGTGCTCACAACATTATACATTTATTTTACAAACCCCCACAGGCAACTAACTCAGTAGTTGATGATGGGATCTGGCAAAAATTCAAACTAATTCAAGCTCTTATGGTTGTCCTTGTTACCTGCAAGAATGATGAAGATTCATTGAAAAACGAAAGCACAAGAGTGCTCACAACATTTCTCTCATTATAAATCTATGGAGATTTTTTCAGATGTTCCAGGGCAGCTAACTCCCTAAACCCAGGTCAGATCTTGTCTAATTTTGAACCCATCCAAACTTATATAGCTGTCCTTGTTACATGCAAGAATGAATACTATTCAATCAAAAATGAAGGTGCTAGAGTGCTCACAACATTATACATTCATTTTTCAAACGTTCAAGGGCAGCTAACTCCGCAGACCCTGGTCCAATCTTATCGAATTTCCAACCCATCCAAGCTTTTATTGATGTCCTTGTTACCTGCAAGAATAAAGAAGATATAATGAAAAATGGAAGAGCTAGAGTGCTCACAAGATTTTCCCCATTATAACCCTATGGGAGCTATCTGTTGCCATGGAAACCAGAGTTCGGATCCGATCTGGCCCAAAACCTAATGCAGTCAATCCCCAACCCCAATGATGTTTTAGATGAAATTTAATTATGATCAACCAGCTGGTCTCAGAGATATTCATGTCTGTAAGTGTGAACGGACGGACCGAAGCCGGCTCGAGTCCCATCCTATAAGCTCACCGAGAGCCTTCGGTTCAGGCGAGCTAAAAATATTGATAGGACAAGGATTTAGAACACTTATTAAGCCCATAAATCAGACAGAACAGCATGCACTGTCTGATCTTAGGCTTAGTTGTTCATTTACATATCCTATTCCATAATCTATATGATTCAGTCCGACATATGATTCAGCTGTACATTTCCCAATTCAGCTGTACATTTCTCAATTCAGCTGTTCATTTCTCAATCTAGCACCAAAGGGCATTTGTGCTTGACATTCTATTCCTAATAAAGTATTTTCTGACAGAAATAATCAGCTCAAATGTATAATTCAGGGAAAACCAACATACCGTATTTGGCCTAATCTCCACATAGTGACGGTAAATTAGGCTAAGCCTTTTGAAACTAATAATGAATAGGATAAAATCAGGTAAATTCGGACAGACAATTAAATTCGGATAGCGACCTTGTTTCTTACATATTTCAATTATTGAAATAAAAAATAAATTAACTAAGCAAACAGTGAAATTTCTAATGAGACAGCTCATCTGGATTTTCACTGTTTGCAAATGTATGTCCAAATTTACCCGCTGCCCGAAGTTTTTTGGTTTTTTTTCGGCTGCCGGAAGTTACCCAATTTTACCTACACACTCAAAATCAATACAAACTGACAATCATTTCGTTAACTGAGCTTTCACCATAAAAATAACTCAAAATTGTGTATTGAGTAAACCCTGTCTTAAGCGGCCACTCAAAAAGAAGACTAAGAGAGCATTCTGCAATACTTTCGACCTTCATGAAGCTATCATTTGTCTTTAAGACCTTTTTATCTATTCTTGAGTGGCCACTTAAGACAGGACCTGGTTTTACTGTATTAAAACATACACCCATAGCTTGTCTCTTTCCTTGCTAGCAGTGACTGCTGATAACCTTTGCAAAAAGTTTGGACCCAGATCCAGAATGTCAGTCCTGATCTGGATGCAAATCCTTTGACACCCTGATAGTGTTCCGGAAAGAATTTTTTGAAAAAGTTAATTTTGAAAAAAGTCAACACGTGAAAAATATCCAGCATCCTAACTCGGGAAACATTTTGGAACCTAACAAATAGTTGTAACAGTACGAAATACCTCGCTAACAAGGCAGGTGGACAGACAGATAGACAAATGCACAGACAAATCCCTAAAACATTTTGTCTTTGAGACTTCTCTTGACATGGGTAATGGTAAAATAAATATTAAATTCTGCGTTCGATTACATAACATTAAAACTCTTTGCCTACTGGGTAATTACATGTTGTTTTTTTTGTCTGCTGATTTTTTTCGAAATCAACTTTTTTGAAAAATTCTTTGAGGAATACCATAAGAGAGTCAAACAGTTTGGATCCAGTTCAGGCCTGACTTTTTTGGGTCCAAACTGTTTGCAAATGGCTAACAGCTAGGTAGAGTTAATTTCTATAGTGCAGTAAGACTGCATCATGCTTCCCACCAGGCAATTCATTAAATCACATTACTGCAAGACAGTCATAGTTCTGTTTATTTCTGTAAAAAGCCTGTGGCATAGTAAAACAACACTATAAAAAGACCCATTCCTGCATTGTACACAAACAGCTAAAACCAGACGACCACAATGTAAGAGATGATTTCTCTTGAAACAACTCAAATGGCATTAAATCCTCCATAGAGAAATTGATGAAAGATTAAATTCTATAATTCATGTGCCTAAAATAATTACTAGAGATCATAGATACAACCTATAAATTGCAATAAAATACATTACTCTCATCATTGAATGTGACATGCACATGTTCTCATCAGACTGACTACCTAAAACTCCATTCAGAAATTCTGTGGCATGGGTTTTTCACATTTCCTGCTTTTTAAATTTCATTTTAGAACACCGTATTCAATCATGCATCAATATGGGTTAGTTCTTCAAGCAGACCCCTGGTAATTTTTCCTGCAAATTACATACCTATTGGACACTTAAGAAAAGCCTTAAGGTACTTCAGCAGGAATAGCCCAATTTTGCAAGTTTTCGCCCATCATATTCCAGACAAACTGGCTGTCTCTTTCAATTCGTCCTCATCCCTTTTATCTAGTTACAAGTGGTTTCTAACTATTGGTTCTAAATACAGTTTCGTAAAAGCTTACAACGTGGAGATCTAGTTTTTTTAAGATTTTTTTTGCCTTTTTATAAGATTCCAAATCCATCATCTGCATGTATATTTTGACATTATCCCCATAATTTATGTTAAAAATACATAACTAGAGCTTCGCACCCGAGTGCACACCATTTCAGCCTTTATAGTACCATACATACTGGCTCATTCAAAAATTGTCAATTGCTAATGTACAGCTCAATTGACTGGTTTAATAGATTGTTTTGATTCTTTACGTCCCAGTCAGCAATTTTAGCTAACCTGAGCCAAAGGCTCAATGTGAGCTCTTGTGTTTTGTCTGAAATCCAGCATCTGTCCGTCCAAAAACTTTTGTTTAAATGACAACTCCTGTTGAACCACTGGTCCAAATTAAAAAAATATTTCCCAGGAGTGTTCCCCATAATACTTTCTTCCAAAATTGCACAAATGGTTCCACTCCGCTAAACAAGACGGGTGCCAGAGCTATCAATATGAACTCTTTTAAACATCATTTCCCGAACCACTGGTCCAAATTCAAAATAATTTCACATAAATGTTCCTTATGTTGCTCACTACTAAAATAGTACAAATGGCATGCTCCGCTAAAAAAGCTCAGTAAAGCAACATCTCCTGTACAACTGATCCAAATTCAAAATAATTTCACATAAATGCTCCTATTGATGCCCTCTACCAGAATTGCTCAGAACACTCAGGTTAGCTCTGAAAGAGCCAAAAAAGGAGAAATAACTTTAAATGATATATGTTTACTTTTAGTCATTGGCCAAAACATCACCTTATGTGCCAGGATTCAGGCGAGCAATCCAGGGACCTTAACGACCCTTTTGTTCAGTCATGTGAGGACATGCCAGCCTCTGTTCTCTCTTGGATCCGCACATGCCTCATATTAGGCCTGCAAGCACATTAGAGAGTGCTTATCTGGAGGTTCTAATGGATATGGATATCTCATAAGATAAACCAAAAGCTTTGAAGCGTGACTGTGTTTTTAATATGGATATGTTGTTATAGAAAAAAGGGTTTCAAGCATTTATTTACATTCACTATTAAAGCTTTGATAAACACAGATATTCCATTCTGACTTGCTCTTTTTACCCAGTCTACATTAATCTTTTGAAATAGAAATTAGTGAGAGGTTGTGGTACATCTATACATACCGATACTCTATTCATATTCAGCCTTGTATACAAATAAATTAAGTTTGACTAGAACGGGCTGTCGATAGGGCGTCATCGCAAATCCCCACGCTCAAAGTTTTGACTCCCAGTCCCACCCCTGGGGTATGACCCAGGCGACACAATGAAAATACCGTTCGATATGTTTTATAACTTTTATTTGTGAGAACACACACAAAGTTTGGTATTAAAAATCTTTGAAATTCGCTTTATAATTGAGGATATCTGACCTTTTGACCTAACCCCAAGGTCACCAGTTTGACCCTAGGGTAAAATTTTACTTGCATTCTGTTCTACTCACCATCCCAGTCAATTTGATATGCCATACGATCATGTGTAAAAATTTTATCCCCTGGGCACCCCGGGGCCCTCAAGTCCTCTGGGGTATGACCTAGGCATCAGGACAAAAATCTTGTTTGGTATGTTTTATATCTTTTATCTGTAAGACAACACGCAATTTTTGGTATTAATTCTTTGAAATTGATTTTGTTATTGTAATTTAACGATATTTGACCTTTTGACATCTCCCCTGGCCCTGGTGGTGGGACCAAAAAGTGTTTACTGTTGCAAGCTCCAATCATATGGAGTAACTCGCACACCACATTTGGTTGGATTTCGTCCAATGGTTGAGGAGGAGATAGCATAATGGACAGACTGACGGACGGACATTTTTTATGAATGGATTATTGTTGGGTTGAGAATTTTCGGTAATCTTAAGTAGCCAACAAGGGTCACTCATGAGTACGGGCGGACAGACGGGCGAACGGATGAATGGACAGACGGAGGTGTTACAATATCCATTTTGCTGTTTCAAAAAAAGCGTGGGCTTTTATAAACATAAAATTCTTTTTAAACTTTTTCCTAATTATATCTGATACCTGTCATTGCGGTAAATGCAATATTTTATCACCTGGCCAATAAGAGTGTTCTAGTTCATTACGGATTAAACCTAAAAGGGTAATTTAAGGAACAGCAGAGACACAGATGAAATGCCGTAACAGTTGATTTCTGACGTTTATGTGTATGAAATCAGTTCACATACTAATGCGTGCGCTATACAAGTCATTAATTTGGCATCTAATAAAGAATAAAAATATGTGAAGAAATAGAAAGTATTGCACATTTCTGTTTATTGTTTGCGGAGCTGGACACCATCTTGTAGCTGTACGCAAATTGTTAAGCAGTCAAGGACATTGTAACAGTCGTAGAGGGTCTAAATAAGACCACTGTGTTCCAATCAAAAACCTGATCACTGGGCCAGAACACTCGATGTACAGAAATATGCATACATTATGAAAAACTTGATAACTTTCAAAATGCGTCGCTCTGAGATTTCAAACTGTTTGTACAGTAAAGTACTGATATTTTGCATTTTATCTAAAGACAGCAGACATTCCAGAACATAGACAAAAATCCCTTTCGTTCTTTTTTTAGGTAAAAGTCGCCATTTTGGCACAACTCAGGCGCTGAGACAGCTATCACTCAACTCGCAAAATAATTGTTAAACTGACATACATCTGGATATATTAAGTGACAAAATACCAACGAAAAAAATTAAAAAGTACAGTATTGACAAAAATATTACCCTTTTAAACAGATAGGAACGTTTTTTCCTCATTGTCTGCAACCAACCCGCGATGACAGCACAGTTCGAGTACAGTGGTTCCCTTGCGTGTATACCTGGATTTATATTGATCAGCTTTTTGGCCACTGTGATCAGATCCTCTTCTGCTCATTTGTCAGAAAATGAGGTATCCATCCAGGGGCGGAGAGGGCTTGGGGTAGGGGAACTCTCAATTTTATTTGCTACGTAAGCGTAAACCAAGCATCTACTGTCCCCCCCCCCCCCCCCCCCCCCCCCCCCCCCCCCCCCCCCCCCCCCCCGCACCAAAAAATATCAGGAATATCAGAAAATATCAGGAATATCAGGCATACCCAAGAAATATTTTAGATTTAGATACCTACAAAGTGTATTTCCGTTCTTTACCTTGAACTTAAGAAAACCCCTGTAAATGCATAGAAATGAGCCAAAAAAAGTATCCACAAAATCCGCCTCCTCCATAAATATTAAATTTTCTGCCCTCCCCACCCCACCCCCCCCCCCAAAAAAAAAAAATATAATAATATGATAATAATAATAAAAAAAATAAAAAAGATGATACATATACACGCATTATATGAAAATATTAGAATGCCCCTCCCCCCCCCCTGGGTATCCAATCTGCATTAAGTTTCAGATGCTTCTTCAATATGTTATTAACTAAATTGTGATAACGACTTATTTATGAACTGGCCTAAGTGTCTCACGGTACTTTGCATCTTTTTGAAGCAAATCAAGGATCTTTTGGGTATTATGTTTTTTGTTGGTCATTGTTGTTAAATGCAGGATGACCAGGATAAGCAGCATCCTGTTTAAGCTCTTAAATTTAGTCACCCATGTATAAACCTTGGTGAAAGACATTTGGTCCTCCCTATAAGTATTGCAATGTTCTTTATGATTATTTGGCGACCCGCCTTATATAGGCCAATTTTCGAGCACATTTTCAGCTTTTTTCCCAGCATATTGTAGAAAGCTTTTGAATATATATACTGTACTGAGGATATTTAAGCTATGATAGAGATTTTTCGCTATTTATCGTACATGTATCTACATTGATGGCTGGTTCTCGGTCTACAAGTGGTCAGTAATGTAAATACAGTTAACCAGACCCCCCCACACACATATCCGGGTATTGTTTGGGGGGGGGGGGGGGGGGGGTACTGGTTATCTGTTTTTCTAATACTGACCAACTGTAAACCGGGGACCAGCAATTAATGTAGATATGATCAATGCACACGGTTTGTGCGCTTAATTTGGCATAAGATAAAAAAGAGAGCTAATTATTGCACTATTTTTGAACGCCCCTCGTATACCAGGTAAGGGGATCATGTCAAAATATACATGCAGATGATGGATTTGAAATCTTATAAAAAGGTAAATAAAATCTTAAAAAACCAGATCTCCTCGTTGTAAGCTTTTACGGAACGGTATTTAGAACCAATAGTTAGAAACCACTTGTAACTAGATAAAAGAGATGAGGACGAATTGAAAGAGACAGCCAGTTTGTCTGGAATATGATGGGCGAAAACTTGCAAAATTGGGCTATTCCTACTGAAGTACCTTAATACATGTGTATCTTGGCATGACCTTTAGTTGCGACCTTCATAGTTGAGTCAAGAGATATGCACATCGTCTCACTGCAATAAACATTGGAAAATCTTTCAAATGGTTCAGAAGATATGGAGCAGACAAAAATGTGTTCCATTATATTCAAGGCTCAATCCCATGACCTTCAGCTATGACCTTCATTTTGAGTCTATTGGTTCTGCACTCTGTCTCGCTGAGGTGAACAACTTATTAAAGTTTAAAGAAATCCTTCCAGGGGTAAAGGAAATTTGACGCGGAGACAAACTTGTGAACATCATAATATTTTAAAATTTTAAAAATGGGCGACTTGCATTTGCGCACTTTTTGCAATTAGCGATGATATCTTTTGCGCACTTTTTGCGATTTCCATTGCGTACCATTTTCGCATCTCAATCAGGAGCAATAAGTGATTAGTGGCCGTGAAAAGATGACTCGTACAGGTAACCGTGCCTGTGCAATGAAGTCAGTGACGTTTTCATTGATGGTAAAGTTCTTTCTTGAAATTTACAATATACTATGTATGGATTATGCAGTGGACATTATGTTTCTTTAGTGTTCATGTTGTTCTCTGGAAAGTCAGAGAGCATTTACCGTAACATCTGGAGTGCCATAAGCTCATAATCATTTAACCCTTGAATCTACCACCACTCTCATAGACTTTGAAGTAGCTGTCAATACAGTGCTTAAGAATGCTAAATGCACCTTTACAAGCTAACTATAACTAGCTGTGACTAGTTTCAACTACCTTAATAATCCCTTATTAATTATTAATGAGGTGTGAAAAATGTGCGCAAATGATATGCACAATCATGCGCAAATGAAGGAATCAAAGCGCGCAAAAGATATACTGAAGTGCGCAAATGCAAAGTGCCGGCTGCTATATAGTGGGGCTTGAGAACTGTTTTTAAAACCGTTATCCCACCGCTATTTTTCTTTGTTCTGCAAATGTCTGCTTTTTACGTCTGCTTCATATAGTCTAGCGCACATCAGACTAGATTTTTTCATGGGAGCATACAATATGAACCCTGATCAGTCACTGCTCCCTCTTAGGAGCAGTCTGATCTGGGTTCATATTGTTTGCAGTATAGGTTACCTACATGTAAGATCATAGGCAGATGAAAGAGCAGACAACAAATGTTGTGACTTGCAGGAAAGGGGTTAATTTATTTTGTTTGATTCTTTACGTCCCAGTCAACAATTATTCAGTTATGGCGGGATGGGTTTTCCTGGGTTGAACCAGAACTAAGCCAGGGTTACTGTGTCTTGCTCAAGGACACAATGCAGTGACACCGGTGAGGCTCAAACCTGCAACTCCTCGGTCTCAGTCAAGCACTCTACCACTGCGCTCCCGGGTTAATTTATGGTGTGAACCTTCATCTATGTTATGTGTGGGAAGAGGGAAGGCTCTGGTGAGACTGCACCAACTGGTCTTGACTGATCACATATGCTATAAGTACCAAACTTACATGGCCTTGTCGCGACAAAACATGTCTTCAGGGTTTCCGACAAAGCAAGACTAAAAGCAGTCTCCTCAGCTACATAGACTAGCTAGAAAACTGAAATTTCGCTTGTGGCAAGCTTAGATATGGTACTTTCCAAAACGCTAATAACAAAGGCACTGATCAGACTGCGGGGATGTGCAGGCTGGTCTGCACCTTTGTTATTCGCAAGCCTCGGAAGACAGGTTATTTTTGGGTTGAGGCCCATATATATTCTTTTTAGAGCAGCATCTTCGAACTTGACCTCCAGATACAAGTGTAATTTTAAAAATCAGTTTGATTATTTCTAAACCAAAATATATGTTGTGGGTACTCAGTGAGACTGTTCTTTTGAGCACCAAAAACAGGTTAAAACTGATTGGTAAGAAAATCATGGGCGAATCCAGAGTGGACAGGGGGTCCGGACACCCCCTTGAAAATCACAAGTTGCTATATTAATTTCTTAGAAATACTGGTACAAGCAATTTGATCGAGGGGGTGAAATATGTTGATAACTAAAAAAAGTTTTCAGGAGCTGCCCTGATGGAATTTCTGGATCTGTGCATGAAAATGATTGCAATATTAAAAGATTCAGCTTATCTGAGCCTATGTTAAAGTACTAATAACTAAACATCGAAACCTGGTCACATGATGAGTGGACTTATTTGGAACTTGATGGCCATTTAATTAGTTATGGTAAGAATCAATAAGGGCGACCACTTACTGGCTTTTTATCAATTTAGTCATGAAACATCAATATTGACCAGAATTTCTCCAGGTCAGCCATTAACTCTTTGCATACAGGGTAATTTTTTCATGATTTTTTGTCGTCTGCTTATTTTTTCAAAATCAACTTTTTTGAAAAATTCTTTCAGGAGTACCATCACAGTGTCAAACAGATTGGATCCAGATCAGGCCTAATGTTTAGTCAAGCTGTTTGCAAAGATAATTGGCAGATGCCACTAGTAGGCAAAGAGTTAATTCATTTGGAATAGAGGTGATAACAGTTTGTGTGATTTTTAAGGTGCATGCAAATCATGAAATGCTTAAATTACCAAATTTAAAAATCCTCAAATTTACTGCATGCAGCGTTTTCTACCAATCCCAGGTACCAATTATTGTGAAATTGTCTGCTATCAGTTCGAATAACTACGACTTGGATTCATGCTGCCGAATAAGGTTTTTACTCTGGCTTGGGATAACTTTCTGACTGACTCTCTAAATACAGGAGATTGAGCTGTTCCGTATTATCAACTAAGTATTTACTTAAAGAAAGTAATTTGTTTATGCGAACGTTTACTAAAATTGCAGTCAATTCATTCTTCTACTCTTTTAACTAGAATGTGTTTCATGCACAGGGAGACAATGTTATAAATGAGCCAACATGTCTTCGGCATCAAGTTTCCAAATTCCAACCAGCTGTAACCTAACCGGTCAGATCTAATTTATTTTTTCTCTAAATTAACCAGTAACTTGAAATTTTGGATATAGAAATTAGACATGTTACTCTATCTAGGCACTGATTGACAAAGATCAGACTACAATCTAGTCTGAGTCAGTGTACATTGAACTTCACATGTTTTCTCACATGTAAAGTTATTATATATATATATTACATTATTAACTTTCACTATTGACAAGATTATCGAATATATATATTATATTATTAACTTTCACTATTGACAAGATTATCGAGTTTTTATAATTGTATGAAAATTTGCGAAAAAAGCTAATTGAAAGTTTAAAAGACCCGCATACTGGACAATTCTTTACAATCTCTGTGGATACAAACACACCCAGAATGTGACACAAAACTGTATATGGTGAAGTGGGGGTTAGCAACCAATTGAAAAGCAGAGAACAAATTTCTAAATTTTGTCCAAAAGAATCTTAACAGAAATGATTTCTTAATCAGCATTGGGGTTTAAAGATTCGGCTTTTGAGCACATGTGATATTTACAAAAAAAAAGTCCTGTGCTGGACAAAATTCAAATAAAACAGCTCCTTATCTAGAAATAGTGACTAGCATGCCAGCCAGGCCCCAAGGAGGTTATTAAATGTTTTCATGCTAAACTCAACTGAGCATGAACTTTATTATGCTCATAAATGTTAAAATGCAAACAATTGTTGGCATTTTAACATTGAGTAGCTTTATAAATACACCATCTGAGAGATTGAAAGCAAGAAAAAGTCTTTATTTTTCAGCATTTTAGTTATTATGAGCAGATGAAATTGCATGCTCAGTTGAGTTGAGCATGAAAAAGTTGTATAACCTTGGGGCCAGACTGTCTCTTCACCTCCTTTGCAAGCGTGAATTTCATTTCAGAGCATGTCAGAGTAGCAGCTTAGAACTAACAAGACTGTGTGGCAAGACTCATGGCCCTAGTGCAATCAGCAGGAGTCAGATCTGAAATCTGACAAACTACCAATTATAGGCCTGGCTAACACACATGTGGTTCTTTGTTTGTTTCGATGCTTAGGCCAAAAAAAGATACCTGTGTTTAGGAACACAACTCAACTTACATTTACTGGTGAAACTTAGATTTTTTTCAGGTTTTCTGGGAAAAACTATAATTTTATGCATTTTGAAAGGCATTTTGCCTTTCAAAATGCATTCAATTATAACATTTTCCAGAAAAAAGAAATTAATTAAAAAATATATGTGTGCCTACCCTACCTAAAATTTTCAGACCAGTTTGGCTTAAAATTTCAGTCAAGAATTTTTCTGTCATGTCGGGATGTCATTTCCTGTTTTCCAGGCTTGAACCAGTAATAAGCAGTGGATAAAATGTCTTGCTCAAGGACACAACACAGTGACTCCACCGACAGTGAGTCTCAAACTAGCAATCCTTCGATCTCCAGTCTACCCAATTAGCCACTGTGCTCCTGTGGTTCTTTTAGCAAATGTTACATTGTACTTAATAAAACAACCACTAAACAGTCATGCAAGGATACTGAGATCTACTAACACTCTCTGCATGCTGGGTAATTTTGCATGCATCTGTATTTCACTGTCTGCTGATTTGTTTCACAATGAGCTTTTACAAAAAATTCTTTCAAGATTACCATCAGTGTCAATCAGTTTAGATCGAGATCAGGATTAAAACTTTGTAGGGCCTGATCTGGATCTAAACTGTTTGTATAGACTATCAGCAGATGACCCTAGCAGACAAGGGTTAAGGCTGATACAATCAACTTCAGGTTTTGAGATAAGAGAGCGTAATAAAAATTATTTTTCTTATTTCTCAAGCAAAACATATGTGGGTACTCAAAAGAACCGTCTCTTTGAGACAGTTCTTTTGAGCAAAGAACCGTCTCTATGAGACATTTTTTGAGCACCCACATCATATATTTAAACTGCTATATTTTTATGACAAAAATCTTTCTCTATCTGGAGGTATGCACTTACTCGCCTGTTAGGGGGATGTTTCTCTGTGAGTACTTGTACAACATACAATACACACATGAGTAGCCTGATAACTCAGTTGATAATTTAAAACTTTACGCCCCTATGGACTTACTGACCATTTAGGAGGAGGGGTCTCTGTGAATACTCATACAACATACAATACACACATGAGTAGCCTGATAACTATGTTGATAATTTAAAATTTTACGCCCTATGAACTTACTCACCATTTAGAAGGTTTCTATGTGAGCACTGTAACAACATACAATACACACAAGTAGCTTGATAACTTAAGTTGAAAATTTAAAATTTTACGGCCCTACGAACTTACTCACCAGTTAGGAGGAGATTTCTCTGTGAGTACACATACAACATACAATACACACTTGAGTAGCTTGATAACTAAGTTGAAAACTTAAAATTTTACGGCCCTATGAACTTACTCACCAGTTAGGAGGAGGGGTCTCTGTGAGTACTCGTACAACATACAATACACATGTGAGCAGCTTGATAACTAAGTTGAAAATTCTGATCCGTAAACCTGAAGAAAAAAGAATTATGCTGTATAAGGTGACAGTGAAATCTGTGTAAAGCGGCCACTCTTAAAAAGACCACAAATTGGTTTTCAAGACCAATTATCACTTAATGCAGGTCAAAAGTATTGCAGAATGCTCCAAGGGGAGCATTCTGCAATACTTTTGACCTTCATTAAGCTACCATTTGTCATTGAGATCTTTGTTTTGTCTATTTTTGAGTGGCGGTTTTACACAGGTTTTACTGTTAGTACATTGTACAGTGCAGTCTCTTATATAACATATAAAGGATCTTACATGAGTGCTTATGTTTTATTGAATTTGTTAAACGAGTTGGGGAAAAGAGATATAATGCGAGGCTTGCTGAGTATTTCATCTCTTTTTCGCAATGAGTAATAAATTCAATAATACAAGAGCATGAAAGTTAGATTCTATTTATAAAACGAAATTAAGATTACTTTGAAATTTCATTTCTGCAGTAAAAAACGTTATAATTTTGTCATTAAGTACGAAATGTTGTTATTGACATCATAACATTTCCCGAAAATCTTTAAACCACTAGTAGTTTATCGATTTTATTGTTTGGCGTTACATAACTCCCAGATGTGACGTCATATGATAAACCTCCTTATACCATGGATCTGGATGTAAGTTCATGTAAAATGGCCATGCTTTGGCTTCACAATATTTTTACCATGGAATTTTACAAAGGAATTATAGGAATAAAACCATGAAATGGTCATGTTCCTATAATTCCTTTGTAAAATTAAAGCATTGTTTTCAGAGGAAAACTATGTCCCCGCAACCAAAAATTGAGTCAGCAAGCTTCCTTACCGCTCCTTATTGTCTCATAATGATACAGGCTGTTTCAAGGGAGAGCAAGCACAAACACAATTTTGGTCAAACTTTGAAATTGCAGAGTGCTGTGGTTATCTTGATTTAGGTCAAGGTCATCAAAATATAATTAACTCTTTTCTGCTTCCAAACAATGTATCTATGCAAGTTTGGTGGAGAAAGCACCACTGATTCAGAAGACAGAGCTCATAAAAGGCTGAGTTTACAGTTTTTTAAGGATCATCATCACCTTGAAAATAAAGTGACCTTGTAAGTTAGGTCAAGGTCACCAAAATCATATCAACTCTTCATTTTGCCACAATGATACAATATATTATGTTTAGATAGATTACATTGTTCAATTCAAGAAATATCTTACAAAAAACTAAATTTCAACTGCATGCTCATAAAAACTGAAATACCGACAATTAAAGAAGTGTGTTGCTTTAAGTCCCTCAGATGTTGTATTTATCATGCTAATAAATGTTAAAATGTCAACAATTGTTGGCATTTTAACAAATATGAGCAGGATAAATTTCGTGCTCAGCTGAGTTGAGTATGAAAAAAGTTATAATCTTGGGGCCAGGTTTCAATTAATTTTTCTTCAAATATACAGAAATAAATTCCAATGTATTACAACTGTAGCTGTGCCAGTGAGAGTTTACTGTCAGCTATAGTGCAGTGGGCAAAGTACAGGACTTATAGCATAAATGGAAAGTTTGAATCTTTCAAGAAGCGTTTTTATCATAATATTATTTTTTTTCCTGTAAAAACACTGAAAACACAAAGAAAGCATAAAAAGTTTTAATCATTTGCACAAATTGTGTATATGAGCCTCGACATGAGATTTGCAACAATGTGGTATGTGCGACCAGCAAAGGCTCAGACCAGCCTGCACATATGCGCAGTCTGATCAGAGCCATTGCTAGTCGCTTGAATATTCAATGACTGTTAAACTGCTGACCAAACAGCATTTGGAGTATCTAAGCTTAACAGGAGGCTGCCCAGGCTTGTCTGAATCTACACTTGTCAAAATGACACATTGAAAGATTTTTAACTTCTAAAAATATATAATTATGAAGACGATTTGGCTTAATTCGTGCTTTGGGTATTTCAATATTTAGTATAACTTCCTGTTTACATCTATTTTTAGTCCAGTTTATTTATTGGCTACATTTTCCTTTGTTAAAGGCCTTTCTTCACAGTTTGAAAAGTTTTCGACAGAGACAGACGTATAAAGTTGAAGTCCACGTCTTTTATAAAACACCCACCCACCCACCACTTAAATTTTTTGCTTTTGCATATGTAACACGTTTTGTTAAGCGCTTATTTTGTGTTTAGTGGAATGTTTACTTATTAATGTCTTTCATATATTCATTTGTATATATATATTTCATTATTTATTTCATGCTGTGATCGATTTATGTCTCATGATGTTTGATACATTAAGATATGAGCGTTGTAGTGGAATATCAAATTGTATATCAATTTAATGATTCACATATTTGACGACTATATATTGTGAATATAGATTATTATTTGTAATTGGATTTCACTTTGCAAAATGTTTCTTTATTTTCATTTATCTCCCTTGCCATAGGATTGAATAATTGTTGAAAATCACGTGTTGTGGCTCATATGTGCATCTACACATGATCACAGTGCAGTTGCTAGTGAGGTGAGAATGAGGGACCACCAATTAACTTACTTGATCTTTGGTTCTTTATGAAATATAACTGTAGCCTTTCTTTAAATGATCTCTCATTGGTGAAAAATTCAACTCGGACTCTGAAAATAGAAACAGTACAGTAAATGTTCCAAATTTTCAAACAATTTACGCTTTCTCTTCTCAAATAAAATGCTGGTTATCAGGGCTGGAATTAACAAAAGAAAACAGTGCAGACCCAGATCAGACTGCTTCTGAAGCAGTCTGATCTGGGTCTGCACTGTTTGTCTAAGCCTTCTTTGCAGGCAACTAGTGTTCAAAATTTTAGAATATCTACTATATTTGCATTCAAGAGTATGGTAGCTATCTTTGGCTACTTAATTGTTTGGACAGAGTAACTGCGCAGATAGTGTAGACCCTGTTGAGACTAGCTGCTAGAGTGTACACACGCTATCGATAAGTAAAATAAGAAGATGAAAGGTGGTAAACTTTATTCTTTACCTAATAGTGTCGCCTTCTGATAGCCTTTGCAAATAGTTTGGACCCAGATCAAGACCGACAAAGTGTCGCACCTGATCTGGATCCATACTATTTTAAAACACTCTTGATGGTACTCTTGGAAGGATATTTGAAATAATTAATTTTGGGGGAAAATATGTTGACAAAGAACAGCAAAAACCGCAGAGCTAAATACATCCCAAGCTCTTTATAAACTTGGAAGAAGAAAAGAAAATATCCCAGCATGCAAAGAGTTAAAGACAATGATAAATGCTTTTGGTTAAAGTGATTAGCTGTTACAGAAATGGTTTCATGGGGGGATCCAGAGGGTGGGGGTCCAGACATCCCTTGGGTCCAGACAATCACAAGTGGCTAAAGGTTTCAAATTCCTTAGAAATACTGGTTAGAGCCCCTTCAAGCGAGGTCAGTACGGCCCTCTGTGAAATATTTTGATGACTATTAAAATACAAATCAAAAAGAAAACTTTGTCAGTCTGGATCCCCCCATGGGTTTAAAGATGTGGTTTGCACCCATTGCTTGATATGACAGCTACACTCAAAATATGGCTGAAATTGCACAATAATTTGGGTATGTAAGGGCCATATAGTTATTTCATTCTGTTGCACAAATATCCCCCGATTTAGTGCTCAATATTATTTGCACACACAACTCACACCGGGTAGGCATCAATCGAAAAGGCTATCAACAATTGACGAACGGGGATCAAAAAATGGATATAAACAGTGTTTTCGATAGCCATTTGTCACCAGTGTGATGACAAATGGCAATCAAAAACTCTGTTTCTTACGATTTTTTATCTATGTTCCTCAATATTATTGGCATTTTAGATTGCCGCCTACCCGGTGTGCAACTGCTTGCCATTTGCATTTCAACAAAGCCATATTGCATTACTCAAATAATAATTGCAAATGGAAATCAAGCTTATGAATGATGCATTAACCCTTCGCGTGCTGGGTAATCTAACATGCTTTCTTGTGGACTGCTGATTATTTTTCAAAATTATTGTTCTCAAAAATTATTTTAGAAACACCATTGAGTGTCATACATTTGGATCCAGATCTGACCCAATCCAATCTGTTTCCAAACTTCATGCAAAGTTATCAGCATTTTGTTGTCATTAGCAGGCAACAGGTTAACTTGCTATTTTAATTAAATCAATTTCACATTGCAGTTTGCAATATTTCATGCAAGAATCACAATAGTACTCTAGATTGTAAATAGTTATTAACTCTACAGCTGCTAATCGCGACTAAATATCATCTGTTGTAGCATCTATTGACATCTTGTGGTTGGAATTGGGTGGATTTTTATGATCGATCATCAGATATAACAAGTGACCAATGATCGATCCTTACTGCCCTGCAAGCCAAGAGTGACAGTGACGTCATGTTTTGTTTTCAAAGATATCAGGCACTAAGAATCGATAGATCACTTGTGTATATCCTATCCACAGGATAGGATTAATACACATGTGATCTATCAATTCGCTTCAGCTCAAGTGATGTGTATAAGTTAATGTTTTACTTAACAATAGTAAACAAAAGATGATGTCGCTGTCACTCTTGGTTGGCACGGAAGTAGTGTTTGGAATTGGCTGGATTTTTATGATCGATCATTGGAAACAACTCGAGAAGTGACCAATGATCGATTCTAAATCGACTAAATGGGACATAGTATGCTACTTCTAAGTTGCCTTACTGCATCCAGTTGATTGACCAGCCAATGCAGCCATGTCAGGTGTCAAATAATAGGGCCATAGAAACAAAGAACACATTTTACTGCATTATTTGGACGATTTGCTGCCAATGCCTGAAGCTGAAAATGCAGAAAAGGGTCATAAACAAATGCATCAAGCTACCATAGTTATGTAGCAGAAAGTCTAAACCCAGTAATCGATTATTGTAAAACTACCAATCATCAAATCAGATCAGTGAAAATGACCAATGATCGATGAACTTGAGTAATCTGCCTACCACTACTCCATTTAAAATGTTCCTGTAGCAAACAGTGTGGACCCAGATCAGACTGCTCCTAGAGGGTCCACACTGTTTGTATGCCGAAATTAGTCAAAATTACAGTCAGTTCTAAGACTCCAGACCATTTATTGGAAGACGAGAAGAGCCATTGACGTAAGTATTTACATGCAGCAGATGACTTAAGCAGATGACATTTTCAAATGCATTTTTTTCGTAGCAGACAAAGGGTTTAATCATTTCTGGCTTTGAGGTAGTCATTTATCATACACTGCTCAAAATATTTAAAGGAACACTGCATGTTTTGCCATTGATCACAATACAAATGCAACGGTAGTCTGACTCAAAGCAAGAGTTGGATTAACTGAGGCAAACACATGTTTGTCCTGTGATTAGTTTAGTTACTGATGAAGGATGATGATTCTTGATGAAAATGAAGTAATCCCTTTCCAGAAATCTCCATTGAATGCTTTAAGTAAAAATGGAATTTAGTTAAAGATACCCCTTTTTTCAAATACCAAATTTAAAGACGACTTTTCAATCAAACACCACAGCACTATCATTTCTGTACATTCAATAGCCCTTTTATTTTTCAGAAATCATTAGATTATGCTATTTAAAAAATCCAAAGATTCTACAGTGTTCCAGAAAAAATCGTCATTTTCAAGAAAATGAAAAATTACAAAATTTGAGCCATGAACTTAAGCAGCGATTGTTTTGTCAAAAACTTTTTTTGATCCAATTACTTTGACTCTCTTTGCAAAGATACAAGGGGCATTTGGAAAGTTCTTAGCATGGTCTTTTATCTCAGTAACCGATTTACAAACCTTATCATGTTTGGTATCATTTTCAAGAGCTATCCTTCCTCTATGTTATGGCACAAACTTCATGAGGATTTTATAATGCAGACACGAAAAATATTATTGTGAATACATGTACTGCTTGTATACTGGAAAACGCAAAATTTCAGTGGAAAATATAACATTTTACCTTTTGAAAAGTGTGCAGAACATTAGCAATAGTTCATGAATTTAGATAATTTTCCACAATCTGGTACAGCTATCATACAATTGATGACCAAGTTGGATGATTCTAATATTAAATACAGGAAAAGTAGGACCAAAACCGTCTAGAAAGCAAAGCAATGCGCTAATTTTTTTGACTGAAAATAGCATGTCACAATGCACATATTTTGAAAATATATAATCGACAGTTGTTTAAAAATGCTGTGCATTGGTATTTTTGTCAAGCACACTTTATGCTCTTTGTATTGATACCAAAAGAAATTTTGTAAACCAGAACTAAGGAAGATAACTCTTATAATATTCTCATGGGGCAGAGTAAGTTTAGCTATGAGTTGACATTCTTGTTCATTTCAATTGAAAACGGTGGCAAACAAAAAATAAAAAAACCTTGAGAGTAGAAATCAATCAATTTTGTGATGGTTAATGCGATACCATGAGAAGTTCTTATGCCATGGACATGTGAGGGGTTAAGTTACCCCAACCACTTCTTGAAAAGTAGGGGTAGTGTTATTAGGAATAATTTTCTTGAATACAGAAATAAAAAAGCCACACTTTTTGCGCGACGAAATTGTTTTTAAGCATTGTTCGCTAAAAATAAAGCAAAACATATACTCAATAGGCATTTTTCGTGCTCCTGTAGTGGCACAACTTATAGTAAAAGTATTAAGGAAAAATCGCAAAAAGTCCCCTTTATTGAGATTTTACCATTTCTCTATTAGTCAACATTTTCCAAACGTAAAGGTGTAAGTCGTACAAGCAGTGATGGCATAATATATTTTAATAAAAATTAAGTTGGCACCAAATCGTTAATTTGTCAAACCATGATCGTAAATAAGGTCCCAAATTTTCCTTCGTTTTTTTTTTTATATATTTTGCTTAAAATTTCAGCCAGTGTATGAACCCCCTTTATTATTACTCATTTTGAGCATGCGCTGCACATGCACACCGAGTCCTTTTTCGATAAAAATTAAGCCAATCAAGTAGTGGTTGAACTCTAGTTTCCAAAAATGTATTATTGGATAGCATTATATCAACGCATTGTATAGTTATGATGCCATGCTAAGAGCTTTCCAAATGCCCCTCGTAGCAAAATAATCTGGATTTCTAACTTTCTACTTTATTGTCTACTAGTGAAATGTATGACTTATCTATAGGACAGGGGTTAACATTATCACCTATGGAAAATTATCTGGTGTTCCCTTAAATATTTTGAGCAGTGTATGATGCTGCTGATTAATAATTCAGTGGAATAATAATGTCATGTTATAAATATGATACAACCACACATGTAACATATCACTTTCGTTGGAGCTTGTAACAACGATGCAATTTTTTATCGAAATAATTTCCACTTTTGAATAAATCCCATTTGAAAGGTTATAATAATAAACAAAATTCATATATGAAATGACCATGAACGTTTTTTAAAGATCATCTATTAATTATACCTAAAGTGAACTTTCATAGCTTTCTACTACTATGGCAGTGGCCAGACTTGATTGTAACAATGAGAAGACCATGGAGATGGTGGCTGAGACCTGATGGCTTGACACTAACAGACAGTTGTAGTATGGCCATTCAATACCATCATCTCCTGCAGGAATTGCTACTAGACGACGCTGATTCGTTCAGAAATTTCCTTCAGGATGGACCCTGACATGTTTGACAAGCGCATCAACAGAATCAGTCCAAGAATTACCAAGCAAAACACCTGGCAAAGACAAGCCCCATCAGTGAACGCCACATTTACACAATGGCAACACCACGCCCACACTTAAGAATGGAATGTCATGCTAACAAAGCGTTTACACCATGGCAGTGCATCATATGCCATGCTTACGCCTCAGTATGTCATACTTTATGTCTCAAACTTGATAAAAATACAGATAAGCCACAGAATCATCGTACATACAAAGTGTCTTTAACTTTGAACAAAATACACCTCAGTTCTTGGCGTTTGACACAGGTAAAGAAATTTTGTTGCATATGCTGCAGATACGCAATAAATAGACAGCAGCATTTATGGGTTATTTTATTTTGGGAAATCTTGCATGCTTTAACTTTTGGTTTCATCAATTTTCAGGATACCATCATTGTCAAACAGCTGTGATCCAGATCTGGGTCAACGATTATCAGCAGGCATAGAGTTAGCTGGAACACAAAAGACAGGGGTTGATATAGACAGCACTCTTATGGACATAATTTCATCCAGAGGTCCCATAAACTACAAATTTGGATAATTGAGTTCATGTTCACTCAAAATTAATACAACCAGCAAATAAAGATTTCTTCTTTCTTAATGCAAAAAGAATTAATGCAAAAGTCTAAACACCTGGAACAAACATATTTAGTGGATAAATGTATTCAACATTTTCATTTGGGGAGGTATATAGTCGGATATACTGTCGGAAATTTAGTTTTACGGTGACGCGCGAGCGGAGCGGTAAAACGTGATTTCCAAACGTATATCCCATGATATACCTCCCCAAATGAAAAGTTTGAATATGGCTATCCCCATTCTAATGCACTTCTGCAGTCTCGTCTCAAATTAGAGCGTTGCAAGCGTCATCCAACGAGATTTGACATAATTAATGATGTCAAACTATTTGTCGCAAATTTTTGACATTATCCAATCAAACATCACGTTACAGAAGCAAGTGCATTAGAATTTTTAATAATCACCCAACATTCAGTCGGGTTGACACATTTGATTACAAAATCAATTGCACTTCACACATATCAGATATGACTTTCAATTAGTTAATGCATCATGCCAATGTCAACATTTACTCACCTACCAATGTAATTTGTTCAATTTCTTATTTAAATGGGTTACAGGTTACAATTTTTAATCTGTCCCTTCTCATCTGCTAATAAAAAGTTTCAATGATTCTTTTAAGAATACCACCACAGGGCCTTTTCCAGCTATTTTGGGAAAAGGCCCCTGGGAAAAATATGCGGCATTTGGGGAATTTTTAGAATTGTGCGACATTTCGAACCATAAATGGTGTAAATAGCGCATAACAAAAAAATCTGAGTGTGCCGAAATGCTATCAAGGTCTGTCTTTTACAGCGCGACTCAGAGAGTAACTCTGGGGCTATTTATCGGTCAAACCCGGTGAGATTTATTTTTACCTTCAGATTGGGATTTTTTTTTGGAAAATTTGGAAAAAAAGGAGGATATTTTGGATTGGGAATGGGGCCTAATACCGGACCCTGGTGATAGGGAGAAAAGGCCCTGCACCAGAGTCAAACAGTTCGGTTTGGACCTGGTCTTGGTTTTAATAGGTCAATATCAGCAGACAACACTATTAAACAAAAATTTAATTGACCCTTATCCTGCCACTATTTTTTGCCCTTAAATTGTTGTCTGCTTTTAATGTCTGCTGTATATATTGAAGTGCACTTCATGGATGCAAATTAACACTATGGCTCCAGATCAGACTGCTCCCAAGATCTGAGTCATATTGTTTGCAATTGTTTTGTTTGTTTGTTTAATTTGATTCTTTACGTCCCATCAACAATCTTTCAGTTAAACAGAGACGGGTCTTCCTGGGTTGAACCAGTACTAAGCTAGGATTAATGTGTCTTGCTCAAGGACCACAACACAGTGACGCCAGTGAGGATTGTTTGCAATATGGACTAACTAAGAACATCAGTAGATGAGGTTGTAACTGATGGGAAAAGGGTTATTTTTCTAATTATATCAGACAATTATCTAGGATAACTAAGGCAATCAATAAAAAACGATTTAATACAAATCAGGCTCGACTATCTGCAATTTTTCTCACCCTGCTAGTAGACATTAGCCAATAATACATAGTTTACTCCATAGAATTAATCCATTTATGGCCATACAAGCCACATCATGAGAAAATCACACCAGGACTCAAAATATCTGAAAATAGCCACTTGCCCTGCATCACAAAAACTATTGGCATATATGGGAAAAATTTGATTTTCACTAGATATATCAAAATTTTCACTTGCCCTGCAGCCTGAGGCACTCGTAAATACGAGCGGACGAGTGCTATTTTTGAGCCCTGCACGCCATGAGAAAACCTGTTTGATCTGTCCGGGGAATTACATGTACTCACTCCCCCAAATAAGAGACTGTAACTGAAAAAAATCTCAACCAAAACGTAACAGGGGACAAAAACATTTCAATATAGCACTTGTCCTGAAGGACGAGGGACTTTCAATTTTCATTCATCCTGCAAACACATGCACTTGTCCTTTAAAAGCATATGCAATAAAGAGTATAAGGGAGTACTATTTAATATGACTTTGTCGAGTAATTCTTCCCAAAGCACTCGTCTTATAGGACGAGTGCTTTGGGAAGAATTACTCGTCCTGATTAGATTTTACTCGAAATTACGAGCAGACGAGTGGAATTCTTGTCCCCTGCGTAATTATTATGTTGTGGGCACCCAAAACACATGTTTAAACTGATAGATAAGGAAAATTAACAATTTCACGCTAAATTTTTGTTTGCTTAATTGGACCTATGGTGCTGTTGTGATCACTTACACAAGTGTTCTTTCTACCTGAAAATATAAGATTGTGAGCCCCATATGTAAGGATTTGCTTTTTGGCTGACATATTGCATTATTTTTCAACAAAATTCCCTTCAGTATCTATACACTTTTGCGAGTGATGTTTAGCCCTTAAAGTCCATTACGACTGCAGCAGATGACAAATTTTGCAACATCTTTCCTAGTTTTCGAAACGAATAAGGTATGATACTTCATGAGAATTGTCTGCCAGCAGACGATGCTGATGAAATATCATTCCTTATTTGTTATTTTCGAAAAAGCGACAAAATTTGAAATTGTCGTCTGCTGCAAATTATAGGTGGCGCTTTAAGAGTTAAGGGCCTCAATGCCACATCCTTTTCTTGACCGTTCAGAAAGTCCTCCACTTCATGTATGACGTCATCGTCTGGTCGAAAGTATTGGGTACCGAAAATGACTTAATAGTCAGTAAAACCTGTCTAAAATGGCCAGTCTCAAAAAAGACCAAAAATTGGTTTTCAAGACCAATTATCGTTAAATGCAGTTCAAAAGTATTGCAGAATGCTCCACAGGGAGCGTTCTGCAATACTTTCGACCTTCATTAAGCTACCTTTTGTCATTAAGATCTTTGTTTTGTCTATTTTTGAGTGGCCGCTTAAGACAGGTTTTACTGTAGATGAAAGTCTGATGGAGCAAGATGGGGTGATTAAGGTAGATGTTCAACCAATTCAGAGCCATTATTGTTAATGGCAGTCGTGGCCATGACAGACTTGTGAACAGGAGCATAATTTGTTCTGGTGGAAAAACAGTCATCTTTACTGAGTTTTCTGCAGGGCTTGAGTTTAATATATTCTCTTAACTGCCTAAGACGTGATGCAAAATATGTGCCATCGTGTTGGCGAGGGTTTCAGCAAAGAGTTTGAGGTGAAGGTCGGCGTCCATCAGGGATCGGTACTCAGTCCCTTGCTCTTCATCATTGTGCTGGAGGCCTTGTCACGTGAGTTTCGGGCTGGTGTTCCCTGGGAGGATCTATATGCAGATGATCTTGTCATCATTGCTGACTCCCTAGAGGAATGTGTCAGGAGGCTCTTGATATGGAAAGAAGCCATGGAGAAGAAGGGATTGAGGGTAAATGCAGGAAAGACAAAGGTCATGATCTGTGGTACAGGCCTGGACCTCTTGCAGAGTTCAGGTGAATACCCATGCGCTGTCTGTTGTACAGGAGTAGGCAACAACAGCATCTACTGCAATGGCTGCAAACTTTGGGTGCATAAGAAATGCAGTGGGCTACAACGACTGACACCAAATCCTGATTATAGGTGTGCATGGTGCATGGGAAATGCTTGCCCTATTGACAGCAGACCACAGAGTGAAGTTCAGGTCGGACCTGATAAGCTTGAGGTGGTAGCTTCCTTCTGCTACCTAGGTGACATGCTTTCTGCTGGTGGAGGCTATGAAATGGCAGTCACTACATGTGTGAAAACCGCCTGGAAGAAGTTCAGGGAGCTACTACCAGTTCTCACATCCCGCCACCTCTCTTACAAGACCCGTGGCCATGTGTACAGCTCTTGCGTGCGGAGGGCCATGCTCCATGCCAGTGAAACTTGGCCACTTACCAAGACAAACCTGCAGCGCTTGCAACGCAATGATAGGGCCATGATCAGACAGATCTGCAGTATCAAGCCAGAGGATGTGGCCAGGGTAAGGTCAAGCGAGCTACTGGCAAAGCTTCAGCTTGAGGACCTTGACCCCATTTTGAGAGAGAGAGGGCTTCGCTGGTTTGGGCATGTGGAGCGTTCGAGTGGTGCAATCAGAACAGCATATGATATACAGATTGATGGCAAGCGGGGGGCAGGAAGGCCCAAGCAAACATGGAAGAAACTGACATTGAAAGACTGCCGTGAGTGGAAGCTCACCACAGTTGACCCTCAAGAAAGGAGCACCTGGGGATCAGATGTGAGATCGGCTATGCGTGCAGCTAGCCAGTTACCTGGAAAGGGGCCTACTGATGTGGATGATGCCCCCGCACGTTAATCAAAATCTGTTTATGATATGATATGATGATTGTTTGTCCCTTTTCAGAAAATCTACCATCATAATACCATCAGCATGCCAGGAAACCAAGGCCATATAACCTTACCAGCTGATGGAACAGCCTTTGCCTACTTTGGTGGGTGTGTTGCAGGGCGCTTCCCTATTGAAAATGGCCACTGAAATTTCACTACAATTCACTGATATTTTGCTGAAATTCAGTCAGATTTTTCGTTCACATTCAGTTAAATTCACAGAAATTTGTCCTTAAATTTTCAGTGAAAGTCACTGAAAATTGCAGTGAACGTCAATGAAATTTCATTGAATGAGAGCAAAAAATCTGACTTGATTTTCAAGTGAAATTTTCAGTGAAATTTCAGTGAAATTTTCAGTAAAATATCAGTGAATCACAGTGAAATTCAGAGACATTGTCTGCAGTGAATTATGCGCAATATCCAACCAGTCATTCAGGCTGAGTCATCCAACCCAATTTCTTGTTCACTTGACTAAACCATTAAGAAGCAGTGATCAAATTATATTTACATCTCCAACTTACATAAGTAATACATATGTACTTGACTTTTAAAGGGCAGCTCTACATTAAATACATTGACATTATTTTTACTACATGGGTTTGAAAATTTGCATATATCAAAGATTAATAAAACTACATAATCCGCTCCATTGTACTTCCCCTTTTGCCAGTGAAATTTCAGTGAAATTTCACTGGCATCTAAATTCTGAGGTTTTTTTTGATTTCTGCAAAATTTTAGAATGTATGATTGAATAATCTTAAGATAATGGTCCTAGTTTTGTCTGTACTGAAAATATTGTTTAGAACACTGGGAAGATTTTGTGGTAATTCTTTATTACAAAAGCATTCTGCATGCATTTACACAATTCATATACCAAACAAGAGCTTTAATTTTCTAGTGAGTTTAAAATTTTGAAATTAAGACTACCATTTGTGTGCAGGTTTTGGACTAAAGATATCACTGAGTTGACATCCTTTTCAAAAGTTTGGGAACCAGTGATTAACCCTTAAAGCGACACCTATATTTTGCAGCAGACGACAATTTAAAATTTTGCCGCTTTTTCAAAAATAACAAATACGGCATGATATTTTATGAGAATCGTCTGCTGGCAGACGATTCTCATGAAATATCATACCTTATTTTTTTCGAAAATTGGGAAATATTGTCTCAAAATTTGTTGTCTGCTGCAGTTGTGATTGGCCCTTTAAGGGTTTAAAACTGGAATATTGGAAAAACTGGATATTCTATTGGGTAATTAAGATTTCAGTGAGCTATTCTGTGCCAATGAAATTAAGTGAAATCCATTAAAATTTCAGTGAGTTCATTTATGTTTCAGTGAAATTCAGTGAAACTATCAGTGAAATTTCAGTGAGCTAATTTTTGTCACTGAATTTCACTGAAACATTAGTGAAATTTAACCAAAATTCACCACAACTTTTCATCGCACTGAATTTCAATGAAATTTCACTGACCTTTTTCCGTAGGGTTCCATTGTTGCATTGTGTACTTTTGATCAACTGTCAAAAGTCATAGTACGTAACGAGATGAGAGCTTTCTCATTGCAAAATGAATGAACACTTTCCTGTAAATGGGATTTGTTTCGTGACCTGCATGTTTCTTTAAAATAACCCTTCATCCGGGATATAAATTTGGTTCTTAACCACCTTTGCATCATGCTAGTTGGCTGTGTAACACTTAAATATGGTGGATGATGTGCTGCATTCGACATGAGCCATTAACTCATTTCAGGCCAATGGAATTTTCCATAGAGTTTGATACAGTTAAGACTGGTTGGTCCATTATATATATTTAGGGGTCACAAGATATGATTTCCAAAAATGTTGTATTCTTTCTCTGAAGATAAATTTTATCTTAGCAAACGGATGGAAGGACAGACAACCCAAATACAGTATAGCTCCAAAGTGGGGCTAAAACAACTTAAAATACAACTGTAATTTATTTCTGTTAAGAAACCAAATGTGTCAACAGATTCAACACACATGTACATGAAAAGAAACATCAACAAAGATATAAATTTGTGTGTCACATGTATCAAAGCTACATGAGAAAGTTTTTAACAGTTGAACTCAGAAACAACCTAGTCATTCTATGGCCAAACAATGTGAGAAATAAGTCTAAATTTTAGTTTAAATTTTATTTTATTTCTATAAATGATACAAAGTAGTACAAGAAATGCATATAACAATGTAGATCTAAATGATTTGAAATGAAGCTTTAAAGCTTATAGTTCATTTCCTTGTAATACATGCAGCTACACAGTTCATACAACATGTCATCTGCTGATAAACTTTGCAAACAGTTTGGACCCAGATCAGGCTCAACATTCTGTTCAGGCCTTGGGGTCTTAACTGTTTGACACTTTAGAGGTAATGGAAAGTTGAAGTTGAACCAAAGTATTTTATTTTTGTGTTAACCCTCATGACATTGTCATCTGCTGATAACCCTTTCAAACAATTTGGACCCAGATCAGGCCCGACATTCTGTCCGGACCTGATCAGGGTCCAAACTGTTTGACACTTTCGAGGTTATGACTAGTTGAAGTTGAACCGATGTATTTTAACTTTGCGTTAAACCTTTACATGATATTGTCATCTGCTAATAACCTTTACACGACATTATCATCTGCCGATAAGGCCAAAAAAAAAAATAGCTGTGTTTCAGATGACCCTCAGAAAAAAATCAGGGTCGGTAGGTAGGGAAAAACTTTTTTTTTTGTTTTTTTTTTTTTGAAAGAACAGCAGTTTAGGGGGTTTCAGAATTATGTGTAGTTATTTCATATTTAATACTTGTTCATTAATGTTTTAATGCATTTCCTTGACTAATATACATTCAGAAATGCAAGTGTTTCTTGTGCTGGGTGAGAGTGGCAAGAATCACTGCATGCTGACAGGTTTCATTATATCTGTATTCACTGCCTTGAAAAATGGATAAAAGTCAATAAAATGGAAGGTCATCTTTTGTGTTTTGTTTCTTTCTTGTCAAACCTTTACAAACCAATAAATCCAAATAGTTCTGATCATGTGAAAATGAAACAAAATGTCTGCCACCCTCTACTTGTAATCTGTGCAGGTACATGCAAATCTTTCACGGCCAGTCTGGGCTAAACAATAAAAAAACTGCTGTTCTACAGCACTAAACAGACATCAAACACAGCAATTCAGCCCCATTTTGCTTCTGCTATCACAGTCTCAAGGTTTTGACTCATTGACACTTCAAAAACTAAATAATACCTTACAACTTACCAATTTATACAAGTGAGACCCCATAAACACGATACATGGGTGATTCCAGAGGGGGCTGGATAGGGGGTTCAGTCCCCCTTCAATTTGCCAAACTATTTTAGTTATGGTAAATTTTGTGGAACCATCAGCCCTCCCCACCCAAAGAGAAAATTTTCTGGATCCCCGCATGTGATATGAAGTTTTGTGGTGATTTGCGGTGGTACTATCTAGTTTTGGGGTGGTTTTGGGTGTTTCAATGGACCGCTCATTGACTGACGGTTCAGGCCCAATTTTCAATACAATCACATTTTTCAAGACAGGTCAAGACAGGAGCAGGCCATATCCTTTTGGATCGGCTCATTTTAAGCTCAACTGTCAGCAGAAATTAGCAATTTAAATCCTTTTTAGTCCAAAACTGGTTCTGTCCGAATCAGTATTTTCGTAGCGAAACTCACCTTTCCTTCTCCGGATTGTCCGGTGACGGCCACTGTAGTCCCTTTTTCGGCTGCAGGATGATAGTTCCGCCATAAGTGTGACATTGTTAACGAATGGGGGTATGAACTAAGGGTCTTTATTCCCGCAAAATGCGGGCATTTTTTCAGATTTACTTGAAGGATCGCCGCCGCCATATTTGTTGATCTTCGCGTAGAATAAAATCCGGTACCGTTTATATTTCCCGGGACTGCCTACAAGTACTGGCGGTCTCCCTATTTACCGACAAGAACCGACAAGAGCCGACAAGAACCGACAAGAGCCGTCAAGAGCCGACAAGAGGCATTTTTAGGCATTTTTCAATTAAAACACTACTTATTAGATCCTATTCATGCGTTGTTTATCTAAATTAGCAATAAAATTGCTTTTGCATCCCACTAAAGCAATGACATTGCAATACTCCATATTTTTCCCTACTTACCGACAAGAAGTTTTTTTGTGACGTAAGGGAAACAACACAAAACGTGTCACACTCAGAAATTATCAATAGTTATCTTTCTTTGTCTCTTACCCGTCTCTTCATATACACTCATGGACCGGAGTAATTTTACCGCAAATGTAAAGAATCTCTTTCTTGTGTGAACTTATTGAGTATAACTTGGGAGTTTCGAAAAAAAAAATTTTATTACTTTGCTGAACTAGGTCACATATATTTCAATAGCAAGGCAAATACAAATAATAATAAGAATAATAATTCCAAAAATACGGACAAAATTGAGAGAGAAAGAGAGAGAGATAGAGAGATAGAGAAGCTATCTCAAATCCAAATTGGTGTCAAAGCTGACTGATGGGGCCATCAAAGCTAACCTCAAAGCTTAAGTTTTGATTAATAGTAACTCAAACTGAGTGACACCAATTATCCCCGGGACTGGCGTGCGTTTGTACTAATTAAATAAATGAAGTCAGGCTTGGTTGACGAATTCAGGTCATTAACAGCAATTTCCATCATTTATACTCCCAATATATAATCAAAAGCTTCTTGATGGTGTACGACTGGTCTTAACTTTTTCTTGTCGGTAGTGCGGTAATAAAGCTGAGACTGCTGATTTGGCCGAAAAATCTGAATAAATCTGAGTCAAAGCGCTACTTTTGGAATCATAGGATACAAAATAATAATATTTTCAGAAAATTTCCACCATTTATACTTCCAACATATAATCAAAAGCTTCTTGTCGGTGTACGACTGGTCTTAACTTTTTCTTGTCGGTAGTGCGGTAATAAAGCTGAGGCTGCTGATTTGGCCGAAAAATCTGAATAAATCTGAGTCAAAGCGCTACTTTTGCAATCATAGGATACAAAATAATAATATTTTCAGAAAATTTCCACCATTTATACTTCCAACATATAATCAAAAGCTTCTTGTCGGTGTACGACTGGTCTTAACTTTTTCTTGTCGGTAGTGCGGTAATAAAGCTGAGGCTGCTGATTTGGCCGAAAAATCTGAATAAATCTGAGTCCAAGCGCTACTTTTGCAATCATAGGATACAAAATAATAATATTTTCAGAAAATTTCCACCATTTATACTTCCAACATATAATCAAAAGCTTCTTGTCGGTGTACGGCTGGTCTTAACTTTTTCTTGTCGGTAGTGCGGTAATAGAGCTGACGCTGCTGCTTTTGCAGAAAGATCTGAATAAAAGCGCTATTTTTGCAATTATAGGATACAAAATAATAAGATATAGAAAATTTCCACCATTTATACCTCCAATTTATAGTCAAAAGCTTCTTGTCGGTGTACGACTGCTCTTAACTTTTTCTTGACGATAGCTGATTATACGCGGCCAGCTGTCACTGTTGAGTCGGTCCATTTTTTGGTATATATCTGCTTCAAAGTTCTATTTTTGCAAATAGTGGATATCTAAGAACCTATAAAACAATTTTTCAAACTGCAAATTAGTGAATTAATATATAAAATGCCTCTTGTCGGCTCTTGACGGCTCTTGTCGGTTCTTGTCGGCTCTTGTCGGTTCTTGACGGTAATTAGGGAGACCCAGTACTGGTAATCCGGTAATGGGCGCAAATACAAAAAATCGAGAAAAAAGTTTTACGGTCGGCGGTCTATGGGTAGGGTCGGTCGGGTCATCGGAAACACAACTATTTTTTTTTTGCCTAACCTTGTATCTTGTATCCTCCCAATGATGTATGTGTGCCAGTTTGGTGTAAATTTGGCCATTGGTTCAGAATACATACCTTATCTGGACTTCTGATTCATTTATCCAAATTTGTAATAATAAAACCCTACCTCCTTTATGCATGCTAAACATTACTATATTAAAAACCACTGGTGTGCAGCCTTGGCTTGTGTCAACGGTTATTTATACCTGTCACTTTCTGCGAGTGTGTCTCCTAGAATAAGATCCCTAAGTCTGAATCTTGGGGGAAGCGGTGGAACTTGAGAATACAGTTCATTTTCCATTTTGCTAGAACTACTAAAACGCGCTGTGTTGACATTGCCGTTCATTGGTGTCAGCTTCAGCAGCAATAATATTGACTGGTCCACCGACATGCTATTTATAAAATCTTCACACTGTAACTCGTACAGTAGCATAAAAAGGGTGATAACCTTAGTTCACCGACAAGTCAGTTCACCGACAATCATTTTGAAGATAAACCCAGTGGCCATAAGTGAGTTCCCAAAACGGCAAACGTTGTTTAATTTACAAAAAATTAAGTATCCTCCGAGTATGCTTTTTCACGCTACACAATAATCACGCAGTGTTGTTTTTCTTTCTCTCGCGCTGTCTACACATAAACTTCTGACGTCACACTGAAGTTTTTGGGGACTCTTAGCACTCTATTTTCGCTCGCCTTCATCATATTGAAAATGGCGATTCTGCCGATAAAATTATTGCGCAATTTATTCACACAGTGTTATTTAGTCATATTTTTCTTATATCCAAAAGTTTGTAGAAATCAGGTGGAAAATAAACATTTTTTCATTTATCCCAGTTCGTTGACACTTTGTCTGCTGCGTTTGCTATCATCCCAACTTCCAATTCACATGACTATCACGTGGTTAGTTTTGGCGGTAAAAAAAATTATAGACCGCCATTTCTGCCCTAGTTCTTGTGTAAAAATGAGAGAAAATGTGTATGTTTACATTATACTTTGGCTCAGTTGAATCCCAGTTATTTAAATATTTGATTATTTGGGAACAGAACAAATCATATCAACATTACAGCTAGCATTCAGCAAGATGATTGCTAAACCAGAAAGGATACCTAGAACCACACATTAAACCAAGAACTCAACATAAGACCACATAGCCAATGGGACCAAAAACAAACAATGAATAAACAACAACAGTCCCACCCTTGAGTTGTGCTGAGTCGAATCAATTATTAGTTCTGCAGTATTTATAAATATTCGCTACCTGTAAAATTTATAAGATGCTCTTGTTTATTTTGATCATACTTTTAAAAGTATTGCATGTCTGGCTTCCCATAAAACTGGGCTTTTGAGAAGTGCGTGATTATTGATGACGTAGACAGCAAGTTGCCATTTTTGTCTGGGATTTTCGAGGCCGGTTGGAGCACAGGAAAAGAGCTTTTCCAAACTTATCATTGGTTATGTGGCGAGGATTTACATGAATAATTGCGAGAATATATCAGTATTTTTGTTTGATGTGACTGAATATATCAAATATGCCGACAAGCGATATATGCGTGATTATTGCTTACACTAGGATACATTTAAACTATGGATAATTTGAGAACGAGAAATGTAGATCTAGATTATCTGACATTTTAAACATATCACTATTTGCTATTTTGCAACTTATACTCAAACCCTTCTGTATCGCGGAATCTCCTTTATCGTGGCATTTGCATATCACATAAATTTTCGGGTACAACGCCACCTAGCGATTAATTATATCCAACATATTGGAGGGTGATCTTCAATCTCTCAACTCCAGCAAAAAATAAATAAACGTCACAAATTTTGGCATTCATATCTGTAAATTTACAATAACCATGCAGAAATCATTATTTTGAAAAATAGCGGCTACCCCTCCCCATGAAATCCCCGCAGTAAAATCTCTAAAATCCGTTGGTTTATTTTTTTGGCAGCCATTATCTGTCGTCTAGACGTCAGAGCTGATTCCCCCCCATTTTAGGTCACGTTACCTCTTTATTTGGAAAATTTCCCAAAGGCGCAAAGTATGGAACGCATTTAGCGTATTAAAACACATTGTATAGTGAAGTTCATTTTCGCGAAAAATACCAATACTTCAGAAACTCTATAAGGCCCAATAAAAATGTTCCAATAACGAAACCTTTGCAGCGTAAATTCCATGCAATATAAACATAGTGACGTGCTTAAACAGTCAAATTCTACTTATTTCAAGAGCATCTAGCTGTTTATACCAAAGTGTGTAACCTCCAGCAAGCACTTTGCAATTATGAAAAAAATGTGTAAATACTTAAGTTGTATTTCCGGTCAGAGTTTATTATGTTTCAGTTCGCCACAAATGTTTCAAAATCGATTTTGGCGAGTAACATTTGTAGTTCAACAATTGCAAAAATCTTGGTGATACGGCTTTCCATACTTTGATATTTTTATTTTAAGTGAATGGCGCGATAAAGGAGTCGCCATTGCCACCTGGGAAGAAAACAACATGGCCGCACAAAAGCCGAAATTTTAAAATGCTGAGAAATTATCAGCAATCTTAATCATTATAGGGCTTCAAAGAAATGATTTGGATAGCAGTGAACATTAGCTGATTTTCTTAGTATTCATAGCAAATATCCATCAACATTTATTGCAAAATAATATTTTCAAACAGAACACTGTTATGATACCTCACAAAACATACATGCCCAATAATCCTGCATTTGTTTATTTAGTTTGTTTTTACAGCCAAAGTATACTGCAGTCGGAGCATTTTCATGGCATTATTTTCTGTCCATCTCTCTGCTCTGCATTATTATATTTTCAGTATCTATACTTATTTGAACTTAAACAGAATGTTTCCAGTACATTCCAAATTTCTGCTAATTTCTAATAAAACAATATTACAATCTGACATTTTATGGCAGTTTTTCAACACCTACTATCATTTTTGAAGAAATGAAGCCAATGATTGTGATACACAATATCTCCATAGCAACAAATGATGACATCATACAAGTTGGAGATAATGTAAATATATACCCTGTATACTTATCCAGGGCAATTATCATTTAGGGAAATTGGTTTAACCCCAGGACACCCAATGCTACCCTAGGACACCATAGGATACCTAAAAGACACACCAAAAATACTGTCCATGGACGTCGTTGATGGTCTGGCTAGCCCCAGGGGGGTACAGTAAAAATTGTATTTGGAGTTAGTTAATTTTTCATATGTAATGTATATTTTCATGTGTCATGGCCACTGACAGGACAATCGCGACCTGATAGAATACCTGTGGTCTTTTTTGAAATCATCGATATCTTTGATCATGAATCACCACTGGTGGTAACACCTCTGAAAACATTATCAAACAGTCTGGACTCAGATTAGCTCCGAATTTTTGATAAGGTCTCAAACTGCTTGAAATTATGGCGTATACATGAACTCAGACCCGGTCCGAGACATTTTTAAAAGAAGCTAATATAAAAATCTGCAGATAACAAACACCGCCAAATATCAGTTAGCATGCAGAGTTGATAAACATGTGTGTTGACATATATACTGGGTTTGTGACCAGGAAAGGGACAATCTAGTTTGCTCTGCTACAGAGACTAGCTGTGGTATAGAAAGTGGTACGTGCATTAAGGGGCTAAGGATCATTGACACTTGCTATGGGTAAATAAATGCCTATGGTTTTCAGTAAAAATAAAAGTTTGTCAATCGTCCCTTTCTTCATCATGAAGCTACCCTGAATTGAGTACTTTATGGCAGTGAAATCTATTTTCGATATTAAATGCTTCAAAGATGTAAAATTTTGGGTAAAACAATCAGTTTTACATTAAAACATATAGAAATCAGAAAACATTTTTAAAATATCACCCCCCCCCCGTTTGCCATCAAAAGCTTTTAACTGTATATGTGTTACCATATATTACACATTGTATGGAAGTGGCTTGCTAGCACAAGGTGGAAAAGATGTTAATACAAAAATCTGCAGATAACAAATACCGCCAAATATCAGTTAGCATGCAGAGTTGATAAACATGTGTGTTGACATATATACTGGGTTTGCGACCAGGAAAGGGACAATCTAGTTTCCTCTGCTACAGAGACTAGCTGTGGTATAGAAAGGGGTACATGCATTAAGGGGCTAAGGATCATTGACACTTGCTATGGGTAAATGCTTATTAGTAAAAATAAAAGTTTGTCAATCGTCCCTTTCTTCACCCTGAAGGTACCCTGACCTGGTGTTTTATGGCAGTGAAATCCATTTCCCATATTAAATGCTTCAAAGATGTAAAATTTTGGGTAAAACAATCAGTTTTACATTAAAACATATGGAAATCAGAAAACATTTTTTAAACATCAACCCCCCCCCCCCCCCCGTGTGCCCGCAAAAGCTTTTAACTGTATATGTGTTACCATATATTACACATTTATGGAAGTGGCTTGCTGGCACAAGGGGAGAAAGATGTCAGCAGCCCAAAAACTCAGGGCCTAAGCCCATAAAATGCCTTTTCTACCGAATAAGAAATTAATGGCAGCAATGAATTTCTCTAGAACCAACCTCTTAGAATGATTTGTATTCTGTGCTAGTTTAATATAAAGTACATAAAGATTAAAAGTAGAATTAGCAAGGTTTATGCATTTCTTCATAAGAAAAATGTCACTGTTATTTAATGGCACATTCTTTTTCGCATGTCCCGTACTTATCTATTTGCATGCTCATGTTTTTATTTTCGTCTGCTGACTTTTTTCAAAATTTAATTTTTACAAATAAACCACCAGGACCACCATTGGGTTGTCAAACAGTTTGGATCCAAATCAAGACGGACATTCTGTTGGTCTTCATCTGGGTTCAAACTGTTTGCAAAAGGCTATTGGCAGACCACAAAATTATCCGCTGGCATGCAAAGAGTTATAACAGGTAATTGCTTTAGTGTTCAATATATTGTTTTATATAGGTTACTTTCAACTTGGATATACATGTATATGTATACCATATATATTCAGGTACTTCAAATACATTTGACATACTAAATGCTCTTTAAACAAAGCAAAAGTAATATTCAAAGGATCTAGTTAGAATTTGTTTTATTTTCCAATGCTAAATATGACACTTTCATTCCTTCAAATGTATTTATTTTGTTTGTTGAGCTTTCTGTTTTGTATTATTTACGGTACATGTAGTCATAAATGTACAGGTAACATCTAAATTATCTCCCAAAATCATTTTATTACAAATCATATTTTGTTTCTAAAACAATTTCATCAATTATCGTGATTCATTATTTCTCTGCATATGATATGTTCAATAGATATTACCATGACAACCAAATAAATCAAGAAAACGTGCAAAAAGCACGTTTTATTGTCATGAAATGTCAGACCCCCTCCCCTTTCTAACTGCCATAACTCTTGAGTTCGTAGGACTTTTGAAAATATTTTGCTAGCTGGCTCTTGCCATTAGATTCATCTTTTGCACTGATACTACATGCACCACACCAGAAACTCAAAAGCAGCGTTCTGGGAATCATAAAAATAGGCGTATAAGGCCCAAACCGTCAATGATCCTTTGGCCCCCTTTGGAGCCAAAAATTAGAAAAAAACGGTTTACAGAATCTAGGGCGAAGATTTGGTACCAGTAAAATGCATTTAAGCCCCCCCGGTAGCTTAGGCTGCTGTCCGTTTTAAGGCGGTGGTTCTGTTGTTGTTGATTTTTTGTTTATTGCTACTCCCATTGTGGGGGTCTGTAAGTGTTCTGTGTTTTGTTGAACGTTACTTTATGTCCATTCTAGTACTGCAATCATCTTGATGGGGAAGAGAGAGCTGGTTGCTTTGCTTAATTTGTCTTCCTGGTGTCTCGTGATGGTTGAGCGGCTCTTCCTCGCGGTGCCAGGGGATTGTCTGCAGTTTGTGATTGTGGTATTTCCTGATCATACTCACTTACTATTTTTTTTATATCTATGGTTTCCCCTTTAATTGCACGACGGTGGGTCTGGCCTCAGACTCTATGACGGCTCTGACGTAAAGCTTTAATCGGTGGGTAGGTGCCTGATGCTTATCTGTAGCTGGACCCACCCTGGCTCAACTTGAGGTTTTCTTTAGCTCTGACTTTCTGTGAGTTATGAGCCCTTTTCTTTGTTTCATCATAATGTGTTAATTTGATTAGAGTGTTTCTCCATGATGATACATTGCATTAGTTAGATGGCCTCGATGCGAGCTGAACATTTCTTGTACTTCACAACAGCAGAATCTAGGGCGAAGATTTGGTACCAGTAAAATGCATTTAAGCCCCCCGGTGGCTTAGGCTGCTGTCCGTTCTAAGGCGGTGGTTCTGTTGTTGTTGACTTTTTGCTTATTGTTGCTCCAATTGTGGGAGTCTGTAATTGTACTCCCATTGTAAGAGTCTGTAATTGTTCTATGTTTTGTTGTACGTTACTTTATGTCCATTCTAGTATTGCAATCATCTTGATGGGGAAGAGAGAGCTGGTTGCTTTGCTTAATTTGTCTTCCTGGTGTCTTGTGATGGTTGAGCGGCTCTTGCTCGAGGGGCCACAGGGTTGTCTGCGATTTGTGATTGTGGTATTTCCTGATCATACTCACTTACTATTTTTGCTTTTCACAAATTTCTTTTGATTGGTTTATTATTAGAATGAATGAAGTGTAAAATTTCAGCATTTACTTAAATTTTACCGTTGCTATGGTAAACAAAAATGGCCAACCAAATAGGTATAAAATAGAGAAATTGCCATTTTTTACCAAATTTAAGGCTTTCAGAGACCGAATTTTTAAGAATTTGATATCAACACAGCTAAATACCAAAAAATCCTTTCAAATGCTGTGTGCCATGATAATTCTCATCATCTGTTAAAATATCGTTTTGGTATTTGGTTGTGCTCTATATTAATTGCGCTGTCAAACGTCTCCAATTTGCTCTAAAATTGTCAATTTCCTATTTTCGGTCTATTGTGGTGGCCATTTTTGTTACCATAGCAACGATAAAAGTCAAACTGAAGCCAGACTTAAACACTTAGGCCATTGTTCTAATAAACTAATAAGAAGAATTTGGTGAAAAGCGAATTTCATGTTTTGGCCTCATGGGGGGGGGGGCAAAATAGCCTCTTTATGCACGTAGCTATTTTGCCTGAGGTAGGTTTATCTGTAACAATTTCAACGGACAAATACTCTTGTTTTAACATCATTGCAGTCTGATCTGTGCCTTTTTTGTTCGCTAGCGGCAAAATCAAGTTTTCTCGCAGCTATCTCCCATAATATTAATTTTTCAAAGGATATAGTTTTAAAATCGGATGGTAGAATTAGTTTTTTCCCCATTTAAAAATCGCCGCAAACGTTTGCACGGGTGGTAAACCTAGGAACTACCACGAAATTGTGTTAACGTAATTTTGTTCCCAAGCCACATCCGGGACACGCCGTGGTAGTTTCCAGGCCGAAAATTGGATAAAGAAAGGTTGGTGTCACTTTTATTTTTGTTTTATTTTACGACTTAGAACCAACAATGGTGAGTATGATCAGGAAATACCACAATCACAAACTGCAGACAACCCCGTGGCATCGCGAGGAAGAGCCGCTCAACCATCACGAGACACAAGGAAGACAAATTAAGTAAAGCAATCAGCTCTCTCTTCCCCATCAAGATGATTGCAATACTACAACAATCACAGACTCCCACAATGGGAGTAACAATAAACAAAAAGCCAACAACAACAGAACCACCGCCTTAGAACGGACAGCAGCCTAAGCCACAGGGGGGCTTAAATGCATTTTACTGGTACCAAATCTTCGCCCTAGATTCTGCTGTTGTTGAAGTACAAGAAATGTTCAGCTCGCATGGAGGCCATCTAACTTATGCAATGTATCATCATGGAAAACACTCTAATCAAATTAACACTCCATGATGAAACAAAGAAAAGGGCTCATGACTCACAGATAGTCAGAGCTAAAGAAAACCTCAAGTTGAGCAACGGTGGGTCCAGCTACAGATAAGCATCAGGCACCAACCCACTGATTAAAGCTTTACGTCAGAGCCGTCATAGAGTCTGAGGCCTAACCCACCGTCGTGCAATTAAAGAGGAAACCATAGCTATAAACCGTGATTGGGTTTAAAACTAGGCATGCAGACTGTCGCATGATATCCAAATTATACTCAACCCTTATATAACGTTTTACTATCTTTTTGAATTGGTCACTAAAATAAGGTTTTCCGACAATTCATTTGAATTTATAGACTAAATCACCATAAAATATAGGTTCTGATATGCCTTGTTGCAGAAGAGTTTTTAAACCAATGTTGTATTTAATAATTAACTCTGAGTGTCTGTAGTAGAATTTAGAAAATGCTTTTCGAATTTTATGATATCTATAACCTTGTTTTAATAATTTAGCAGTTAAAAATAAGTTTCTGTTGTTGAAGTCATCAACATTAGAGCACACTCTAGCAAAACGAATAAGCTGAGAAATATATACACCATAGGAAGGAGAGAGAGGAATGATAATATAGCGTTTCATTAGGGTCTACCAATTTATGATGACAAATGGAAAGAGAATGTGACAAATGTCATCGGACTGGTGGACTAAGGTTTTACAAATAAACTGTGCCAATATCAAAGGCTCTAGACACGCTCACCAAATGCATTGCTGACACTGGTGAAGTCCTGTACTTGTTTTAAGGGTGTTTCGCCATCTTCAACAGGTACAGTGGGGATGCGATCCTCTGAACTTTCTCATTCAAAGCTGATGAGCAGATAACTGAACTGTAGTGAATATCCTTAACAATCGTCTGCGAACAGAGGTCCTGACATTATAATGTATGTAAATAAAATGACTATTTCACGTTAAATTCTTTTAAAATTTAGACTTGAATATGCACGGTAGTTTAGACTACACTAATAATATATGTTAATAGATCTGTTTGTTAGCTTGGCATGGCTAAGGTAGTGCCTAAGTTCATATTATCAAACTAGAACGCGCAGTAGATGGGGCGCCATCGCAAATCCCCACGCTTAAGTTTTTTACCCCCAGCACCCCAAGGCCCATCGCTGGAGCATGATCACGGCAACAGAATGAACATTATGTTCAATATGTTTTCTATCTTTTATTTGTGAGAACGTACACACATAGTTTGGAATAAAAAATGCAATTGACATGGTAACCAAAATTTAATGATATTTGACCTTTTGACCTCACCCCAAGGTCACCAGTTTGACCCTAGGATGAAAATTTTATATGCAATTTGTTCTGCTCGTCATCCCCGTCGATTTGATATGCCAAATGACCATGTTTGATTTTTTTTTTGATCTCCCCCCCCCCCCCCCCGGGCATCCCCAGGCCTCCAAAGTCCCACCCCTTGGGCATGACCAAGGTGACAGAATCCTGTCTCATATATTTTGTATCTGTCATTTGTGAGAACACACACAAAGTTTGGTAAAAAAATCTTTGAAATTGAGATATTAACCAAAATTTAATGATATTTGACCTTTTGACCTCACCCAAGGTGACAAGTGTGACCATAGGATGAAAATTTTACTTGCATTATGTTCTGTTTGTCATCCCCGTCGATTGATTTGATATCCCACATGATCATGTTTGAATTTTTATTTAAACCCCTCGTCACCCCAAACCGTGCCCCAAGCGCCCCAAAGCCCACCCCTGGGGCATGACCCAGGACGACAGATTTAAAATCCCGTCTGATATGTTTTATATCTTTCATTTGTTAGAACAAACACAAAGTTTGGTATAAAAGTCTTTGAAATTGACTTTGTAATTGGAATTAAATGATATTTGACTGTTTGACCCCTCCCCAGGGCCCCAGGGGGCGGGGCCAAAAAAGGTTTTGCCGTTGCACGCCCCATTCATGTGAGTAACTCACCCACCAAATTTCGTCAAAACGATTAAGGAGGAGATAGCATAATGGACAGATGGTCGGATATATAATATCATAATCGGATTTTTGATTAACGTGCAGGTGCAAGGGCATCATCCACATCAGTGGGCCCCTTTCCAGGTAACTGGCTAGCTGCACGCATAGCAGATCTCACACCTGATCTCCAGGCGCTCCTTTCTTGAGGGTTAACCGTGGTGAGCCTCCACTCACGGCAGTCTCTCTCCGTCAGTTTCTTCCATGTTTGCTTGGGCCTCCCTGCCCCCCGCTTGCCGTCAATCTGCATATCATATGCTGTTCTGATTGCACCACTCGAACGCACCACATGCCCAAACCAGCGAAGCCTTCTCTCTCTCAAAATGAGGTCGAGGTCCTCTAGCTGAAGCTTTGCCAGTAGCTCGCTTGACCTTACCCTGGCAACATCCTCTGGCTTGATACTGCAGATCTGTCTGATCATGGCCCTATCATTGCGTTGCAAGCGCTGCAGGTTCGTCTTGGTAAGTGGCCAAGTTTCACTGGCATGAAGCATGGCGCTCCCCACGCAAGAGCTGTACACATGGCCACGGGTCTTGTAAGAGAGGTGGCGGGAAGTGAGAACTGGTAGTAGCTCCCTGAACTTCTTCCAGGCGGTTTTCACACGAGTATTGACCGCCATTTCACAGCCTCCACCAGCAGAAAGCATGTCACCTAGGTAGCAGAAGGAAGCTACCACCTCAAGCTTATCAGGTCCGACCTGGACTTCACTCTTTGGTCTGCCGTCAATAGGGCGAGCATTTCCCATGCACCGTGCACACCTATAAACAGGATTTGGTGTCAGTCGTTGTAGCCCACTGCATTTCTTATGCACCCAAAGTTTGCAGCCATTGCAGTAGATGCTGTTGTTGCCTACTCCTGTACGACAGACAGCGCATGGGTACTGGCCTGAAGTCTGCAAGAGGTCCAGGCCTGTACCACAGATCATGACCTTTGTCTTTCCTGCATTTACCCTCAATTCCTTCTTCTCCATGGCTTCTTTCCATATCAAGAGCCTCCTGACACATTCCTCTAGGGAGTCAGCAATGATGACAAGATCATCTGCATATAGGTCCTCCCAGGGAACACCAGCCCGAAACTCACGTGACAAGGCCTCCAGCACAATGATGAAGAGCAAGGAACTGAGTACGGATCCCTGATGGACCCCGACCTTCACCTCAAACTCTTTGCTGAAACCCTCGCCAACACGAACCCGGCTTCATGCATTAGCGTACATTCCCTGGACTAACCGCACAATCCATTCCTCAACGCCTAGCTTTCTCAGGGCCCACCAGATAACCTTCGGAGGGACACGGTCAAATGCTTTCTCTAGGTCCACGAAGGCCATATAAAGCCTCTTGTTCACTGCTAGGTATTTCTCCTGCAGCTGTCGGACTACAAAGATTGCATCTGTAGTGCCTCTTCTTGGGACAAAGCCAAACTGGGAGTCGTCAATAGACAACACCTGTCTTATGAGACCATCGACAATCCTCTCTAGGATCTTCATGGCCTGCTCAGTCAGCTTGAGGCCTCGATAGTTGCCTCTATCCAAAGCATCACCCTTGCCCTTGTAAAGGCAGACAATGAAACTTTCCTCCCCGTCAGTTGAGACCTTGCCATCACGGATAATCGCAGTAGCAAGATATCGGATCATGGTGGCACCTGTATCACCTGCTGCCTTGATCATCTCCACCACTATGCCTGATGGACCTGCAGCTTTGCCCCACTTCATCTTTGAGATGGCCTTCTTCACCATGTCAATAGTGATTGGGATAGGCGGGCCTTCTAACGGAGGTTCATTGGACAGGTGATCAGGGTCCCAGTCAAATTCAACGTTGAGAAGCCTTTCATAATGTTCAGCCCATGCATTCTGCTTTGCCTCCTCGCTCATTGACATTTCCCCAGTGTCATTCTTCACTGGCTTGTCGCCTACAACATCAACATTCTCTTTCCTCATCTGGTTGGTGAGGCGAAGATATCAGACGACTTGTAGTCAATGCCCTCATAGACCACCTTGTCTGCTTCGTGGCGTGCATGGTGCACCACACGTCTGGAGATGCGCTTGGCAGTGTTATATGATGCTCGTGTGCATTTGCCAGCCTTCCATGCTTTGAAAGCTTGGCGCTTGGCTGTGATGGCATCATTTACTTCCTTATTCCACCACCAAGTTTCATGTTTCCATCGGTGGGGCTTTGTTGTGCCGCACACCTCCTCTTTTGTCTTCAGCAAACCTGTTTTGAGTTTCGCCCAGATTTCCTCAGTAGTAGTAGCCGCTTCAGTTTCTACAGCGGGCACATGTGCCTTGAAGACTTCTTGGAATCGGCTACATGTTTGAGGATCTCTGAGCTTCCACACTTTTGGATGTGGGGTGAATTTGCGCTTGATTTGGGGCGGCATATCAATCATCATGTCGCACTCAAGGAGCTGATGCTGCAGAGCAACCTCCTCTCCAGGAATCACCTTCACATCCATAACAAGTTTACGCAGGCTCTTTCCAAATAACATGAAGTCTATCTGGGTTGCTGTATTACCGGACCTGTATGTGATGAGGTGACTGTCACGTTTCTTGAAACATGTGTTACCGAGGAACAGGTCATATGCTAGTGCATATTCCAGGATCCTCTCACCCTCACTATCAGGGTCTGGCTTACCATACCCATAGCCTCCATGAACTTCTTTGTAACCGGATCCTGTACTGCCTACATGGCCATTCAAATCACCACATGGGATGAGGAATTCCGATGCTGGGATCATTGCAGTCATGGCCCTAAGTTGGTCGTAGAATAGATCCTTTACAGAATCACTGAGACCACACTGTGGGGCATAGACAGACAGAAGACAAAGAACCCGCTGACCGACTATGATCTTCACCAGGATGATCCGGTCGGAGACTCCCTTGACCGCAAATACCTTCTCTATCCACCTCTCCGCCACAAACACTCCAACACCAGCAGTACCCTTGTACTGCTGAGGCGATTACAATATCCCTTTTGCTTTTTTTAAAAACGCTTTGGGATAAATATTGTAAAATTCCATCAATTTGTTCTCAAAATATTGAGCGGAAACAAAATTAAGTAAATTTCTCTCTTGAGTAACTCTTGATCTTGTAAACGGTACAGTTGTCTAGTGTGCTTTATTCTGGAAATCGTTTTGAAACCAGTCTAAATTTAAAATTTGAGAATATAATTTTGAACGAACTTTAAAGAGCCATTAACGCTTTACGTATAAGTATTGCGTGTATTACATATATTTGTTTGATGAAATCGACCGAATAAAATATTATCAGACTATGTGTTATATTTTTTTGATTTCACAGAAAATGTTACGTATTTCTTTTATTCAAATTCGTTAAAAACGAACAAATAGTATCAATTGTAGTTTTTGATTAACCCCTCAAGATGGTTGACAACAGATCCATACGAACTCGGTTCTGAACTGCAGACATTTATCCCTTTATTCACGAAATTCATGGTTAGATATGTTGTCTTTCGTGGCACAAACACTCTTCTAGGATTCCAACTATGAAATTCCTAGTGTGAATTATATTCAGTACCTCGCAAATGTGTTGAAAATTTGTATTTATTTTAATTTTGATACATAACAAGCAAAGGCTTTTTAAAACGAATTGGCTCCGGATACGGTACCGTACCTCTAGACCTGAGGGCAAGGAATACGGTACCGTATTTAGTGCCGTTTTACTATTTATTCACTATATATGAAGCAATAACACAAGGTCAGCTATTTTTAGAATCTGTATCTGTCGCAATTCAAAATCATTCAACATTAAATCCATAATTCCTATGAAAAAATGTTCGCATTTACTAAACTCTTTCATTCTTATGTCAATAAACCTTTCAAGCTTTCTTTCTCTTTCTTTCTTTCTATCTTCACTGGTTCGCTCATATATGAGCATTACACCAGGGAGTGCGAATTTGGAAATTTTGATAAAATAAAAAACACAAAACACAAAAAAACAAAACAACACAAAAAAACACAAAAACTTTTGGCTGAATTTTTGTTTAAATAAGGAGTGCCCTAAACTCCTCTGTGGACTGGGCATTTGCCACAGAAGGAGGCAGACTATTCCAATGTGGAATAGTACGGGGGAAAAAAGAATTCTTCAGGGCATCACTGTATGTCTGGTGTCTGCGGTATTGAGCACTATGTGATGACCTGGTAGTTTTCAAACTATGAGCAGGGGTCATATACTTGTCTTTTTCAATAGACACTGCTCCACAATGAATCTTGTGAAAGAGAAGCAAGGAGGACTGGTCCCTACGGGCCTCAAGAGATGGCCAATCAAGCTCATCAAGCATTTCGCCGACGCTACTGGTGTTTCGCCATCTCCTGCAGGTCCAGCGGGCTGCTGTCCTCTGAACTTTCTCAATCTGATTAATCTGAAGTTTCAAGTGAGGGCTCCAAATGGGTGCTGCATACTCTAGTTTAGGCCGAACCAAAGTTTTGTATGCAACTTCCTTTGTACTCCTAGGTGCAAAAGCCAAATTCCTGCGAAGGAAACCAAGTGTCTTAGTTGCTTTGGAAGAGATTTCAGAGACATGCTGACCCCAATCCATGTTATCTGTAATAGTGATACCAAGGTATTTTGCCGACTGAACATTTTCCAAAGTTTGATTGTGTAGTGAGTAGTCGAAAAGAATTTGTTTGTGATGCTGATGCCGAGTCACTCTCATTGAGTGACATTTGGCTACGTTAAATTTCATTTGCCAATCGGCTTCCCACTGTCCTAAGCTGGTGAGGTCTTCTTGCAAGGTCAAACAATCCTGAAGTGAATGTATATTCCTATACAGGACACAATCGTCTGCGAACAGGCGAACAGAAGACCTGATGTTATCCGGCAGATCATTTATGAAGAGGAGGAACAGGACCGGACCTAAGACCGATCCCTGGGGCACGCCGGATAGCACTGGGACTGGATCTGAGGCTTGGCCATCTAAAACAACTTGTTGAGTGCGCCCAGAGAGCCATGAGTTGATCCACTTGTGGGTGGATCCTCTAATCCCATAATATTCCAATTTGTGTAATAGCCTCCTGTGTGGAACCTTGTCAAAGGCCTTTCAGATTAAGTGTTTTTTATACTTACAAACGCAGTCAAAAAATTACAAATTATTGTTTTCAATCACCTCGCAAAGCGCATCAATTAAATTTCTGGACATGTCGGCCATGCTTTTTCCATGGACAGTACCCTTATTTGAAGAATGCGGGTCAAGTTGGCCCGGGTCAAGTCGGCCTGGTCAGGTCTTGGCCTGGCCCCATATTAAGTCTACTTATAGCATGCTGGTGAGAATGAGTTCATAAAAAAGAGTTTGTTCGACAAATGTTGGAGGAAGGATGTCTGATACTAAGAAACATATTTTATGCGGCCCACTTACCGCACCAGGGACACTATATCAGTTGATATAGAGTGTCCCTGATCGCACTTATCATATTTTTTAAACAATCAGCACCTTTCATGTTATTTGCTTTGATCAGACTTTTAATTTACTAATTTAGTATTCAGAAAACATTAATTGCCTTGTTTGCAAGGTATGGAAACTCGGCCCGTATGACAAAAAGAGCGAAAACTTGCATTAGATTAAAGGCAGTCATTACCTTTAATCCCCGGCTTAAATCATGCCGTACGTTCACCTTTAATTAAATCCATCAAGAGCTTTATTGCAATGTTTGTCAATTAGAAAATATGTTTTCATTAATTGTTGGCCAAACATTTTTTTCAAAGGTTACAATACCGGGCCACGTAGCGCAGTCGGTGATGTGTCTGGCTACAGATGCATGTCTGACTGCAGATCCAGGGGTCGTGAGTTTGATCCCTGCCCGGTCCCATACTTTCGTGGAGATTGATTATGAAATAATTACTGCGGTCATTCTCCTCCCTTCTGCTGATTCATTCAAGAAGGGTTGTTGTCAGTTATAAGCGAAAGTATGTGCACGAATTACTGGATAACTGCTTGTTCAAGTCTGCCCAGGAAAAAGTGTGGTTAGGTGAACTGACCGTCCCGGCATGACCATAGCTGTTGACTTGGGACGCAAAGCAACAAACAAAACAAACAAAAAGGTTACAATGAAATCTACACCAGGCTGAGTTGACCCAGGCCGAGTTGACCCAAGGCCGACTTGACTCGCGGGCCAACTTGACTTTAGGCCAAGTTGACCCGCTACCTATTTGAATATATATTAAATTCAATGAAAAGAAAAACAGAAATAATTTTGAACCAAACAACTGAGGATAAATATAGAAATGAGATCATGCTAAAAAAATCAGAAATTTTTGGCAAGTCTCGAGGTCAGAACCTCGCTGAAAGATTGGTCAGACTTTGAGGTTGTTTTTTTTTCGTAAATTTTGCTCACTGCAGAAAACTATTACCACAAGGTGAAGATGGTTACCAAGGCAGGGCTGTGGAAATACCATGCCCAACTTGTCCGACCTGGTCCCATTTTATTCAGGACAAGTTGAAAATTTCAATTTACTTGTCCTTGGACAAGTGCAAAATTTGTATAAAGTTAATAAAATTTTGTATTTCATATTTTGATTTAAGAAATAGATCAGCTCCAGCAGTGAATTGTTGAGTAATTATTCACTGTTTGGAGGTCAGTTGTAAAAAAGATCAAATCACGAGCGCGCAGGCCTGGCGTTTGGGTCCAATCTTTTGCAAAGGTCATGAGTAGGCGGCAGTAGTAGGCAATGAGTTAACATGGCTGCCAGATGTGGCACATAGCTGCTAAGGGAATTTTAAAAAATAGATTGTCACTAGGTGACCAGTTACCTTTTTCAAAAGGTAGTTTAAACCAATATGATTCGCGAAAATGTCGATGAAAAGAGACAAAAATACTGTTCAAATAGTCCATCACACCAATTTTATTTAAGATAAATTTCAGTGGCAGAATATCGGAGCCTATAGCAAAGCTTCATCACTTTGGTGCATGAACTTGCTCTTTAGGAGCTTTTTTTGTTAATGCATGGCTATGCCCCTGATTCATACGGACTGGCTGACGTAACAGCCAGTGACAGCCCCCATATTGTTTCATCTGCGAGGTAAAAATCTTGAAGCACTTTGGTTTTAATCACAGGATTTAATCATATTCAGAAAACTTCGATTGACAATAAATCAAAAACCAGCCAAGAGAAACCCACAAACAATGGGAATATGCTGGAGGAAGCAACTTTTATTTAAAATTCTTTAATGTGAGAAAATTATTAATTCGGTAATATTTTAGCTAAAAGTTGGCATCTTTAAACACCCAGGTGAACCGCATGTCTAGATCTCGGAGGGTGTTGGCTATCGGAGGTAAACATTGAGATCGTGGATGGATAAGGTCTGTATTTATCCATTTTTATTTCATATGGAAAGTTTCTTGGGGACGAATGCAGCAAACATGTTGCTTCTATATTGAGTGATAAGGACTCTGAATCTGTTAAATACTTTTGATTCATGTCCGTAGGATTCAGGGCGACTTTTCAAACGGCGAATGTGAATTTTTCAATGAAAAAAGGCTAGTGGTTTGATCATAGCTGGACTTATATCAACCTTTGACACTAATTGCTTGTGCTCCTACCATTCTATATCATTCTCCTGCATGACTTGTAAGTGGCATGTCCAAAACTGCTATTAAAACTTCAAATTTTGAAAATCGCTTAAGTTGCTATCATGATGATGGTTAGCAAAATGTTCAGAGGACTTACCTCCGAATAGAACGCTATCCATAAACATGACACCAATGTCATAAAATTGCAAATAAATAAGTGTTGTACACGTCTGTTTGAATTATATTGGACTGATACATTTTAAAGAGAGGTAAACATTGCAGCGGTAGTTATGAATCAAGAAAAAATAAAATAATACATCTAAATATTAACTGATGAATTCGAAATATTCGTTCAAATCACCGCATTTCCGAATTCAAATGCGATTTAAACTAAAACAAATTCAGTTTAAAAACATGCACTGCTTTCAGAATTCTTGTCATTCTATATACTATCGGCTTATATGTTGATTTTATTCCTTAATGTGGTTCATTATGATATAAAACCATCTCAAAGCAGACCATGTGCAGCCCAAAACTCCTTTGTTTACCTCCGATAGCCAACACCCTCCGAGATTTAGACATGCGGTTTACCTGGGTGTTAAAGGATAAAGGCCGAAGCTAGTACCTCCAATTAACTGCACTAAGTTGCGTATTAGATAATTGTTTGTGGTTTCTTTTGTCAGAAGAATCTTCTTGCATCTGCCAGTGCCTACATTCTTGCACACCAGATAAGGATATCTGAGATTTAACCATGGGATGGAAAATCTTATCTTACCCATGCTATCTTACCCAGGACGTCAAGTAATGTCATCCTGTGAAATTGCATCTTAGCGTATTCAGGGACTTCTGTAAGCATATTTTTAAAAAAAACTAGAACACATTCAATGGTGCGCCTTCGCAAATCCCCACACTCTCATAGAAATCTAATGTTATTTGACCCCACCCCAAGGTCACCAGTTTGATCCTAGGGTGAAATTTTTCAGTGTAATAAAATATGTATATGACACATGACCATGTTCAGAAAACTGAATTTTTGACTCCCCAGCACCCCCAAGTCCCACCCCTGGAGCATGACCCAAATGAAAATCCCATCTGATATGTTATATATTATTCATTTGTGAGAAGACACACAAAGTTTGGTTTAAAAATCTTCGAAATTGAAATTGTAATTGAAATTTAATGATACTTCACCTTTTTTGCCCCTCCCCAGGGGGTGGGGCCAAAAAAATTTTTGCCGTTGCACACCCGATTCATGTGAGCAACCCACACTCAAAATTTGGATGGATTTCATCCAATTGTTTAGGAGGCGATAGTGTGACAGACAGATGGACTGACCCTCTTACATTTGGATACTTCTTGGGTACTTGCAGTGTTAGAAAAAGTAGCCAAGAAAGCGTAATTAACCAACAAATCCCAAATAATTTTTACGGAATAAACCTCATTTTGAGTAAATTAGCTCCTTTTATTTGCAAATAAGGTTTATTCAGTAAATGATTTTTAAAAACTATAAATCGAGCAATTCCGGAAATTTAAAGACCTTTTTTAAAAAAGTGTTGGGATAATAAATAAATAGATAAAAACAGTGGTGAGCAAGAAAAAGAATCCATTATTCGTTTGAGGGTAGGATAGAAAAATCAGTCCCTCAGGATCACCATTTGTCATCACTCGGCAAACCTCGTGATGCCAAACGTCGATTCTCGCGACAGATTTTTCTATCCTACCCTCATATCACAACCATTATAAATATGTTGTTTTCTTGTTTCAGATTGCAGACAAAGGGAAATAACTGAGACTGGTGTAGTTTCTGTGATGTACAGGGAAATAACTAGTTTTGTCTTATCACAATGCGGATCCGGAGGAAATTCTTACTGCCGGTTATTGTATGTTTTATCTTCTTTGTTTCCTATAAGATCTTAGAGCCAGAGATTAGAGGGAGTAACTTTAAAGACTTGGAGAATATTGAATTAGAGAAACTCAATGTGAAACATCATATTGAGGGAAAGCATGGCTTTAAAACACACCAGCACAATGAACAGCCTTCAATCAAGAAAGAAGATGTGATTGAAGAACTTGTAAAGAAATACAGGGTAGACTATAACCAACCACTGAAGGAATCTCCATGGAAATTAGCAGGAAATTGGGTCTCTGCTGGAGAGGTCCATCCTGAATACACACCAGAATTAGGTAATGATTTCTTACCAAAATAGGGAGCAAAGCGGCTCAGTGGTAGAGTGCTTGACTCAACACAGATGGGCCGCGGGTTTGAGCCTCACCGGCTTCACTGTGTTGTGTCCTTGACATTAATCCTAGCTTAGTACTTGTTCAACCCAGGAAGACCCGTCCCTTTATAACTGAAAGATTGTTGATGGGGCGAAACACAACTTACAAAAACATAACCCCTTGTCCTGCTGATTTCCATGTCTGTCGCATATATTCAAATGCACTTTAGACTACTTTTAAGGAAGCAAACACTATGAACCCTGATCAGACTGCTCCTAAGGGAGCAGTCTGATCTGGGTCCATATTGCTTGCAATATAGGCTACCCAAAAACCAAGCAGATGAGATAGCAGGCAACAAAAGTTGTGACTGGTAGGAAAAAAATTAAAGAATCTCAACAACACACTTAAAACAAGCACTGTAACAAATGTTTTCATGGAGTAAAGAATTTACCATCACCATATCACCTCTCTTCTTCTTATCTGTCTTAGGTAGCCTATATTGCAAACAACATGGACCTTAATCAGACGACTATTCCCACTGCAGTGCAGTCTGATCAGGGTTCATATTGTTTGATTCCATGAAAAAATCTTCTCTGAAATGCACTGAAGATAAGAGTTATAGCACTCTATTTTGTAGCTTGCTTGCTTCAAAGGGGGGTAACTAACATGTTTAAAATTTGGTATCTACATGTTGGGTTACTTGATGATTATATACTAATAAAGATGATGTTCTGTCCTGTTAATAAGACAACATGAATTTTAACCCTTCGCCTGCTACAAAAATGCTTCTGAAAATGTCTGCTGAAGTGGCCTCCTGCATGTAAACGGTAACATCAAGGACAGGCAAATATTGTCGACTCAGATCAGACTGCTCCTCAAATGCAGTCTAATCTTAGTCCACACTGTTTGCCACAGAGACGTTTTAAATGGACTAGCAGATGATACAGCAGACAATATTTAGTCACAATTAGCAGCCAAAGAGTTAAAATAGTTTCACTGACAGAAAGGTACTTATCAGTTACCACATCAGCAAGCAGCTAAGGCTCAGACCAGCATGTGTATCTACAGGCGCAGTCTCCTCAGAGCCTTTGCTGCTTGTATACACAAAGTGCGGCAGTAGAAACAGACTCAGACCAAATATCAGGCATCTACATTGTAGCCCGGGTAGCCCCACTTAACATGCATGTTAAAAGGGTGAATTAATGCATACAATGTCATGTGATAAGTACCAAATTCTCATGAACTGACATGTACCACATTTACATGTACGCTTTTAAAATATTTGGACACTTCAACTCTCAAGTTAATTTAGCAACCTGATAAGTTTTTAACCTCACATGAGCCATGGGCTCAATCCTCTGTCATTACGTGTAAAAAGCTAAGAATGTTAATCTGTGTTAGACACTTGGCCGAAATTTACCTGCAAAAAAGTTGATCCTCCTAATCTTTCAACGAAGTTAGGCGAAATGATCATTCAATGATATGGTCTTTTGACAATTTCCTATTAGATGAATATAAACCTTTCGATGTAATGACCAATGGGTCAAAGTAATAGTTAATTGGCACTTATACTAAGGTAGATAATGCAATTATCATTTCACGGAAAATAACATTAGACTTACTTACCCATCATTATCTTTAGTGAGGAAGAAATCCACTTCGTTGAGTTCGGACACCCGAGAGTGATCATGATCATCTCCACTGTGTTTCCTCTTTTGTATGACAATACTTGGCACAGGGCTGTATTGCTGGTTGGAGGTCATGTTGGAAACTGTCATTGGTAGCCTGAATATAGAACATGAAAAACAAAAACAAGTGAATATGACCAGCAAATGCCACAATCAGATTACAGAGCAACCTAGGGCACCACGAGGAAAATACACCAGTACACAGACAGACATACATTTCGAGACTCCGGCGTCACTTCGTTATGTCCTTGAGCAAGACACATTATATCTAGCTTAGTACTGGTTCAACCCAGGAAGACCCGTCCTTACATAACGGAAAGATTGTTGATGGGATGTAAATTATCAAATCAAACAAACAAACAAAAAATTTGAGACTCACCGCCAGCATAGTCACTGTGTTGTGTCCTTGAGCAAGACACTTTATCCGCTGCTTAGTACTGGTCAACCCAGGAGGACCCGTTCTGGCATGACTGAAAATTGTTTACTGTGATGTAAAGAATCAAATCAAACAAACAGACAAACACACATTTCGAGACTCACCACCATCGTAGTCACTGTGTGTTGTGTCCTTGAGCAAGACACTTTATCCGCTGCTTAGTACTGGTTCAACCCAGGAAGACCCATTCTGGCATGACTGAAAAATTGTTGACTTGGATGTAAAGAATCAACACAAACAGACAAGATACACATAAGCAAAGTTTATCATGCTCATAAATGTTAAAATGTTGGCATTTTAACATTTATTAGCATGATAAGTACAACATCTGAGAGTTTGAAAGCGAGAAAGGTCTTGATTTTTTAGCATTTTTGATTTTATAAGCAGATGAAGTCATTCTCTGAGTTGAGTTGAGCATGAATTTTTTTACAATCTTGTGGCCAGATTTCTCTTCCTTAGTGAAATGATTGCTAGACCCGAAAACCAGAACTGAATATTTTTGTATGATAGAATAAGAATATCCGAGATTTTAGCCTGGGGTAGAAATTATTTTTTCGCACACCGGATAAGGATATCTGAGATTTTACCCTGTGATAGAAAATCTTATCTTACCCATGCTATCTTACACCCGATCTTACACAGGACGTCAAGTTACGTCATCGTGTAAATTTGCATCTTAGCCTTTTCAGGGACTTCTGGAAGCTTATTATAAAATAAATCAATAATCAATAAATAGATAAATAAAAACAGTGGTTAGAAAATGAATCCATTATTCGTGTGAGGTGATGCCAAATGGCAATCCTCGGGATGGATTTTGCTATCCTACCCTCACACTCATGATAGATTCTTATAATCTTACCCATGTACACCTGAGCCGAATGCTCAAGAGTACACCAATTCCTCTGGCATCTGTTGTCTGTCCATCCGTCAACATTTTCAAACAAATTCTCTGAAATCATTAGGTCAGTTGAATTCAAATTACATAAAGGAGACTCCTTAGTCCTTACGATCATTAGAGGATATGGTTTTCCTGCATATTAATGAGGGCACCCGAGTACCCTGTACTTAAATTAGGAAACCCTGTACATCAGTGAGGGCAATCAGCTCATCAGTGAGGGCAATCAGCTAATTAGTGAAGGACACCTCGCAAATGATCAGGTAGAGTAGCCAGAATGTCAAGAGACACATCATACATCAGTGTAGAGCCTATCTGTCTGCCAGGGCTCACCACATTATAGAATAGTTTTAAGCACTAAAAATGTTAAAACCCTTAACATGCTAGTGTCTTCTGCTTATAACATTTGCAAACAGTTTGGTCCCAGATCAGGTCTGCAAAGTGTTTGTCCTGTCTGATCTGGATCCAAACTGTTTGACACTCTGATTGTATTCCTAATATGTTAATTTTGAAGGAAAAAATTCAGCAGAAGACACAAAAGCATGCAAATGTACCCAGCTTGCAATGAGTTAAAGAGAAGACGCCTTGTCATTTATTTACCAGTTTGCATTGACATCCTAGAACTGCAATGAAATTGTTAGCTAATCATAAAGAAATCCCTTAGGAGATAACTGAAGCTATTTTAATGTGATGCCCTTTTTAAAAATTCATGAAGTGATCTGGCTTGCAGAAAACAGAATGCATACAGGAGCATTCCATCATTATGTAAAATGTCACAGGAGGACTACTACAGTAACAAGACCAAACTCTGCTCTGGACCTGCGTCGCGGGTGCATATCGGTGTGTGAACAGTCTATATGCAAAGTTCAAATTTACAGGAATGAAATCAGATTACACCAAATTACACAATGTAATCTACAGTAGGTGACTTAACAATTTCGAAGTTTAACACTCAAAAATGTATTATCAAATGTGTAAAAATATAGGGTGTACATCTTCAATGAGTGAACAATCATAATACAAAGTTTGAATATAAAGGAATGAAAACTGCTTGAGTTACAGATTACACAAACAAGACACTCCCTAAGCATTTCGGATGGGAAAAAATGTCTAAGTTCAACAGCCCTAGAAATAAGAAAATATTTATTAAATAAGCACAAAATGGGAGGTGCACATCATCAATATGTGAACAATCATTACGCAAAGTTTGAATATAAAGTAATGAACACTGTTGGAGTTACAGATTACACAAACTAGGCACCACCTAAGCATCTGGGACGGAAAAAATGTCTAAGTTCAACGCCTGTCAAAAATAGAAAAACATTTATTAAATGTGCACAAAATGGCAGGTGCATATCTTCAATGTGCGAACAATCATCATGCAAAGTTTGAATATAAAGTTATGAATTCTGTTGGAGTTACAGATTGCACAAAATAGGCACCCCCTAAGCATCTCGGAAGGAAAAAACGTCTAAGTTCAACACCTGTCAAAAAAGTTTGAAAAATTATGAAACGTGCATAAAATAGGAGGTGCACATCTTCAATGTGTGAACAATCATTATGCAAAGTTTGAATATAAAGGATTGAATACTGTTGGAGTTTCAGATTACACAAACTAGGCACCCCCTTTGCATTTATGATCGATAAAATGTCTAAGTTCAACACTCGTAAAAAATTAGAAAAAAAAAATGAAATGTGCACTAAATAGGAGGTGCACATCTTCAAAGTGTGAACAATCATTAGGTAAAGTATGAATATACAGGAATGAATACCGGTACTGTATGAGTTACAGATTACACAAACTAGGCACCCCCTAAGCATTTCGGATGAAAAAAATGTCTTAAGTTCAACACCCCTCAAAAATGAAAAAAAATTATGAAATGTGCACAAAATAGAAGGTGCACATCTTCAATATGTGTACAATCATTAGGCAAAGTTTGAATGAAAAGGTAATGAAAACTTTTGGAGTTACAGATTACACAAACTTGGTACCCCTAAAGTGTTGCGGACAGACGGACGGACGGACGGAGTGGACCCACTACTAGACCTGCTTTCGCTAAAGCGACGCAGGTAAAAATTAAGTAATATCTTCCATTTTCAGTATTTTTTTCTGAAATTGCTGGTCAAATTGTCATTATGGGATTATAGGAATGGCCTTCGTCTGCGGCGAAGTGGGAATTACAGGAATACCCTTTGTCTGTCTGTCTGTCCACCGGTAACACTTTCTTCAGGGCCTGAGGGGTGTGGAAATAGCAAAATATTATACTTGCCCAGGGACAAGTAAACGGCCATAATGTACAATACTTGTCTGAAGAAAATTTTACTTTTCTGGACTGTCCCAAATGGCAGATAATGCACAAACACCTCAGCTTAGCCCTTTCTGTGCTGATTCTAAATGTAAACTTTTATAAAAACTGTATGAAACCAGAAACTCAATTAAAAACAGTGTAGCTAGCTCATTCTGAAGAAGCAAGCTGGACAGGATTCACACTTTTTTTCCAAACAACATGCTAGTTTAAAATAATCCAATTCGAAGCACAGAATTGAAATACGTAACTTTATTTATACTTGTCTCAGGACAAGTAAATAGAAATTTCTAACTTGTTCTGAATGAAATGTGACCAGGTCAGACAAGTCGGGCATTGTATTTCCACAGCCCTGTTATTGTTCGCTCCATATCTCCTGAATCCATTGAAAGATTTTCATTAGACTTCAAAGGTCAAATGTTCACATAAGTGAGATGATGTGCAGAACCCATGACTCAGCTATGCAGACTCGAGGTCAAAGTCGGAGGGATATAGTTCTAGAATTGTCCATGTGTCCGTCCGTCTGTAATTCTTACATGTCTGTACAGAACCATATCTATGTACCTATCAGTCATGCATTCTTTGTACAAATGATGATTTACATACCACTATATATCCTATAAGTTTCACCAAAATCAACTCATTAACACATGATTTACTGCCCTTGACTTGGTTAGAATACTGGTAGGAAATCATAGTGTAAAAGCTATATCAGCTTTTTGTGAAATGAACTTCACATTTCCTCAAAACTGTTATATAACAACTTCTCACAATGGGCCGTGATTGCCCAGTGCCTGTAGATACCCATAACTGTGTCAAAAGTTTACCCCTACCCAGAGCCAAAGGTCAAATATTCAAATTTTACAATTTTTAACCAAAATTTTACGTGCATACAGAAGAACAATAGATACAGAATATATTAAATGGGATTTTAGTTTCAAGGCCTGAGTCCGAATCCCTGGGTGGACTAAGGGGGTTCGACAGAGTCCAAATTCAATGTTTTCAGAATATGGTCATGTTGCATATCAAATTAACAGGAATGAAGCGTGCAACAACATGCTAGCAAATATTTGCTCACACACATCCTTGACCTCTGCGACTGGGTCAAAAAGGCAAAACATCTTTTAATCCCCCAGTGAGAAGCCGAAGGGAGGTTATAGGAATGCCCTTTGTCCGTCCTTCCGTCATTCCGTCCATAACACTTTGGTGTCCGCTCCATATCTCCTGAATCCTTCAAACGATTTTCATTAAACTTCACTCAAATGTTCCTCTCAGTGAGACAGTGTGCAGAGCACTTGACCCAGCTACCTAGACTCAAGGTCACAGGTCATCTCAGTGAGGAGGTGTGCAGAGTACTGAACCCAGCTACCTAGACTCAATGTCACGGGTGAATGTCAAGGATTAACCCTTGAATTTCATGTCCGCTCCATATCTTCCTTCACCCAAATGTTCTTCTCTGAGCCGATGTGCAGAACATATGACTCGGCTACATAGACTCATGGTCAAGGTCACACATGAAGGTCAGCCGGGCCGCGTAGCGCAGTCGGTAACGTGTCTGGCTACAGATGCGTGTCTGACTGCAGATCCAGGGGTCGCGAGTTCGATCCCGGTCCGGTCCCATACTTTCGTGGAGATTGATCATGAAATTATTTCTACGGTCATTCTTCTCCCTTCCGCTGATTCATTCAAGAAGGGTTGTTGTCAGTTACAAGCGAAAGTATGTGCTCGAATTACTGGTTAACCGCTTGTTCAAGCCTGCCCAGGAAAAAGTGTGGTTAGGTGAACTGACCGTCCCGCAATGACCATAGCTGTTGACTTGGGACGTAAAGCAACAAAACCAACCAAAACCAACACATGAAGGTCACGTGATTTACCCTTCAATTCGTGTCAGCTTCATATCTCATGAAACCTTTTTCAATTTCATTAAACTTAACTCAAATTTTCCTCTCAGTGAGACAGTGTGCAGAGCATATGAACCAGCTACCTAGACTTAAGGTCAAGGACACAGGTCAAGGGATTTACCCTTGAATTTTGTGTCCACTCTATATCTCCTGAACCTTTTGGGTGATTTTCATTAAACTTCACCTAAATATTCCTCTCAGTGAGACGATGTGCAGAACTTATGACTTGGCTATGCAGACTCAAGGCCAAGGTCATACATCATTGTCATGTAATTTACCCTTCAGTTTGTGTCCACTCAATATTTCCTGAACCCTTTTAATGATTTTCATTAAACTTCACCAAAATGTTCTTCTCAGTGAAGCGTGTGCAAAACCAACAGCTCAGCTATGCAGACTCAAGGTCACACTTCAAGGTCATGGGATTTACCCTAGATTTTTGTGTCCTTCAAATCTCCGCAACCATTTGTTAGATTTTCATTAAACATCACTCAAATGTTCCTCACAGTGATTTGGTGTGCAGATCCCATGACTTTGCAAACTCAAAACTCAAAGTCATACTTCAAGGTCATGGGATTCTGTTGCGGGGGATATGGCTGTCCTTCAGACTGCTGTCTTGTTTTTATTAAAGTGGTCATGTTTCATATCAAATTAAAGGGAAAGAAGTGAAGAACAACATGCAAGCAAAATGTTTGACCTTACACACACCCCTCACCTCTGGGGTTGGGTTAAAAGGTCAAATGCTGAAATTGGGCAGATAAGTTGGGCATATTTTATTTGATATAGCATTGTAACACTAAAATAAAGGGTGTACTACATAATTGACAGGCTTTAGCTATGATCTGAATGATGCCTTATGCGGATTTGGGGGGTAGAGAAATGGGATTTCTATTTTGTGATTTACTTTTTATACCGGCGCCACTTTAAAAAGTGCAGGGTATTATGTTATACCCTCCATTCGAAAAATTGCGTTTAAGCGTCTGAACGTTCGTCCGTCTGTTCGTCAGCGCATCATTTTCACTCTCTGCTGGGAGCATTTTTTAACCAATTTTCTTCGAACTTGCTATGAGAGTTGATATTGGGAAGGAGTGTCCAGGGATTGCAGATGGGTAAATTTCGGTAAATAAGTACAGAGTTACGGCCCTTGATTGATGTTAGAAATTGGTTTTCACCCTCTATTTTTGGCATTCCTTTACCGATTTTCTTCAAACTTGGTATGAGAGTTGATATTGGGAAGGAGTGTCCTAAGATTGCATATGGGTAAATTTTGGCAAATAAGTACAGAGTTACGGCCCTTGATCGACGTTAGAAATTGGTTTTCACTCTTTATATTTGGACTTTACCGGTTTTCTTCAAAATTGGTATGAGAGTTGATATTGGGAAGGAGTGTTCTGGGATTGCAGATGGGTAAATTTTGGCAAATAAGTACAGAATTACAACCCTTGATTGACGTTAGAAATTGGTTTTCACTCTCTATCTTTGGCATTCCTTTACCGATTTTCTTCAAACTTAGTATGAGAGTTGATATTGGGAAGGAGTGTCCTGCATTTGCAGATGGGTAAATTTTTGCAAATAACAGGGTTGCCACGGTCAGGGAAAAAGTTCTGGAAAATGAAAAATTTTCCAGGTCAGGGAAAAGTCAGGGAATTACATTTTCAGTCAGGGAAATTTAAAAAAAAATGAAAAAAGTCAGGGAAAAGTCAGGGAATTTCAAAATTTTCCTAAAAAGGTGCTAGTTAACAGGCTTCTGGAAATTTTAGTTTCCATAATTTGAAAGCAATATTAGAAAAGGAATGTTTCTGAACATAAATTGCAAGCAATTTATGTTCAGAAACATTCCTTTTCTAATATTTATGGTTTAAGATTTTTCTTTAAAGATCAAATCAGCAAGTTCAAATATTTGTGCAAAATCTTCGAATAGTCGATGGATGAAAATGGATAAAATTGGCCTTCCAAAAGGGTCTGGAAAATGGTTGAAAGTCAGGGAAAAGTCAGTGAAAAGTCAGGGAATTTTGAAATGGATATTGAGTGGCAACCCTGAATAAGTACAGAGTTACGGCCCTTGATTGATGTTAGAAATTGGTTTTCACTCTCTTTCTTTGGCATTCCTTTACTGATTTTCTTCAAACTTGGTATGAGAGTCAATATTGTGAAGGAGTGTTCTGGGATTTTAGATGGGTAAATTTTGACAAATAAGTACAGAGTTATAGCCCTTGATTGACATTAGAAACATTGAAAATATCCCGTGGTGGGGTATGTTGCATGCCTGCAGCGCTTTTATTTCTCTAAAATAACCCTTCGCCCCGGCTGGGGATAAAAATTTGATGTATTTGCTTTGTTAATTTTAGATTCACCTGAGCCATAGGCTCAAGGTGAGCTATTGTGATCCTATGATGTCCGTCATCCCTATGTCCGTCCGTCCGTCCGATGTCTGTCAACAATTTCCTTTAAAGAACATCTCCTCCTAAACCACTTTGTCGTTTGTCACCAAACTTCACAGGAATGATTTTTGGGTGGTCAGCTTTCAAAGTTGTTCAAAGAATGCCATTCCATGCAGAATTCTAGTTGCCATGGCAACCAAAAGGAAACATAATGTTCTTGTCAAAAACTACAGGTCGGATTTTAAAGGGTCCAAAATTAATGGTCCTTGGGTTACCCTTTACCACTGTTGTTCAAATTAATTTGAGTGGTTGAAAAACATGTGGCCCATATTTACTTTGTTATTATAGGAACCTTGTAAGGGAGACAGATCTTGCAAATGTGGTTGTCTTGTTTGTAGAGAGTTTTTCCCTTGATTCTGGGAAGTCTTTTGTACAAATAGCCACATTAAGGATGGAATTGTCCATCATATGTTTTAAGGGGTCACAGGGTAGACTTTCATAATATATATAGTCTTCTGTCTTTGAATATTGCATTTATCATAGCAAACAGTGCAGGCTGTTAATCAAGTTATGCCCCTGGGGCCAAAAGTGACTCGTCCAATAGGTCACATGTTTAGGCTTATATAGGAAAAGCATAAAAAATCTTCTTGTCCGAAACCACTAGGCCTAGAGCCTTGATATTATGTTTGTAGCATCATCTAGTGAACCTTTACCAAGTTTGTTCAAATTATGCCTCTGGGGGCCAAAAATGGCCCTGCCACGGAGGTCACATGTTTTACTTGTTGAGGTTCTATATACTGTTAATTTTGTCAGCATAACCCAAATGAAAGTGCTGATCAATCAAAATTCATGGCTGGATTTTCAGTGAAGCTATGCTTTCCTATACCTTTATAAACAGTCATTCACAGGTGAGCGACCAAGGGCCCTCTTGTTTACTTTCTAGTGAGCTTGTATTGTGTAGAATTAGTTTCTCCTTATTAAAGGACAAAACATGCAAGTCTGTGCCTTCATTGTCCAAGTATGCTATAAGTGACATTTTCTCACTTGACTGATGATATATATGTAGGCTCAGCTGGTTGGACTGTAGATAATGGCTTAAAAGAGAAGATGTTTCACAGAACTTTACATCTTTTTCAACATTAGAAAACATGATCTTGATATTGAATAACAAAATCCAGGAAAAAAATCTTAACTGTCAGGCAAAGTAAATTTACCAGTATTTCATCAGGCAAATATATATTTTGTTAAGGTAAACAGTGCAGACCCCCACCCATAATTGTGATACAGCCTTTTGAGCCTGCTTGTATGAAGCATTAGTCTGCATAGGCATTCCCATCACCCCGCATTAATTTTTTTCTTGACAATGATTAAAAAGAGCTACATGCATTAAGGGGCTTTTTTGGGCCCCCTATGAGGCTAAAATATAAATTTTTAAAATTGTTTTTCACCAGTTTGTTCCTATGTGTTTATTAGAACAATAACCAAAGTGTAAAAGTCTCAAATTACTTTGACGTTTACTGTTGCTATGGTAACAAAAATGGCCACCAAAAAGGCTAAAAATAGGAAATTGACCATTTTGGAGCAAATTTTATAGGTTTGACAGAGAATTTAATATGGAGCACAAGCAAATACCAAAAAATATATTAACAGAAGATGAGAATTACCATGGCACACAACATAAAAGTTTTTTTGGGTATTTAGCTGTGCTGATATCTAATTCTTAAAAAATCAGTCTCCAAAAGCCTTAAATTTGGTTCTAAATGGCAATTTCTCTGTTTTAAGCCTATTTTGTCGGCCATTTTTGTTACCATAGCAACGGTAAAATTTAAATAAATGGCGAAATTTTACACTTCAGTTATTCTTCTAATAAACCAATCAAAAGAAATTGGTGAAAAGCAATTTTCAGTGGCTCTAGAGGGGGGCAAAATCGTCCCTTAATGCACACCCCCCTTTCCAGAAAGCATTCATATTCAGAACATGGGTGTATAGGACGGTGTTCTGTGATTCAATAAGATTATACCTCCCCAGGGTTCATGCCCCAGGGTGGGGCTAAGGGTCAAAAACTGAAACACGTTCATAAATTGCTATTATGCTGTGTTAAAGTGTTCTAGCTCACCTGAGCCATGGGCTCAAGGCGAGCTTTTGTGATCCTCTGATGGGAGATTTACGTTTGAGCGGATCCATAATACGAAAGTTTACGAAATAGCGGAGAAACATTAGTCAAAAGAGCGAACGATTTTATCATTCAAAAGAGACCTTTCCCAGGTAATGACCAGGTAATGACCAGTCAGGTAATCATGAAATAGGCAAATGGCTGAAACACTCTTTTGGGCTCCATTTCTTGTGTCCTTCTGATGTAGAAGACAGTTTCTGTGAAGATGTACATAATGTCTGCCCTGCCGGGAGATCACGGCTGTCCAAAATATGCAGACTATTTATTTGAATTTAAACTATGTAACAACTCACTCGAAATTCCCCCCAGAAATGTGGGCTTAAATCCAATCAAACAACAAAGATTAAATACTGCGGCAGAATTGTTCATACACATTTTCATGCACAATGCTACACCGCCCTTCCAATTTTTTGGTATTTCTTGACAGTTTTAGCTGGAGGGGGGGGGGGGGGGGGGGGGGCAAAATATAATAATATTTTATGTTGTTATATTAACAGAAGGGGCCATTACCTGGTCAAACCTGGTCATTACCTGGAAAATTCGCTCATTTGTATGATTTTTCAATCCGCTCTTTTGACTGTATGGTTTGCCGCTCATTTCATACTCTGTCACGGCATGATTTCCGCTCAAACGTAATTCTCGCCCTCTGATATCAGTGTTGTTCGTTCGTCCATTAGTCAATAAGTCAGTCAGTCAGTCGACATTTTGCTTTAAACTACTGGGTAGAATTACACCCTACTTCTCATGAACAGACTCAATAAAACCGAGTCTGCTGTTTTCTATTATTGTTGGTTCTCTCTATCTCTGAAGGATCTGTTTTTCCGGATTAATCACAGGAATGATCCTTGGACGGTCCCCTTTCAAAGTTTTTCAAAGATATCAATTCCATCCAGAATTCTGATTGCCATAACAACCCAAAAAGGGAGAGCAGTGGCTCAGTGGCAGAGTGCTTGACTCGAGACGGAGTGGCCGCAGGTTCGAGCCCCACCGGCGTCACTGCGTTGTGGTCTTTGAGCAAGACACATTTATCCTAGCTTAGTACTGGTTCAACCCAGGAAGACCCGTCCCTCTTTAACTGAAAGATTGTTGATGGGATCAAACAAAACAAAATAACAACCAAAAGGAAAAACTTTAAAAAATCTTCTTGTCTGAATCCTTGGACGGTCCTCTTTCAAAGTTTTTCAAAGATATCAATTCCATGCAGAATTCTGATTGCCATAACAACCCAAAAAAAGGGAGCTCAGTGGTAGAGTGCTTGACTCGAGACTGAAGGGCCATGGGTTCGAGCCTCACGGGCGTCACTGCGTTGTGTCCTTGAGCAAGAACATTAATCCTAGCTTAGTACTGGTTCAACCCAGGAAGACCCATCCCTTTATAACTGAAAGATTGTTGATGGGACGTAAGGAATCAAATCAAACAAACTGTCCGAATCCATAAGGCACAGAGCCTTGTGTTTGGTATGTAACATCCCCTAGTCAATCTCTACCAAGTTTGTTCAAATTATGCCCCTGGGGCCAAAAATTGACCCTGCCCCGGGGGTCACATGATTTACATAGGCTTATATAAAAAAAATCGTCATGTCTGAAACCACAAGGCCTAGAGCCTTGATATTTGGTATGCATGCAGCATCTAGTGGATCTTTACCAAATTTGTTCAATCTTTTGCCCATGGGCCAAAAATGGTCCTGACCCAGGAGTCTCCTGTTTTATATAGGATGATTATAGTGCAAAAGCTATATTGGCTTTTTGAGTTTCCCCAAAGCGTGTTCCACTTCCAATGCAACTTTATTTTTTCCTATCATCTTTTAGATCTGCAAATAATCTTTCATGTCCAATTATTATCTGAACGACCCATATTTTTCTTGCTGCATTATCAAATCCAAATTTTCAATGCACATGTGGGAATACTTGCCTCGTGGCACAAAAATGCATTTTTCGTGCTTCACATGTCCAGGCTCGTGCTATTTTTAGCCAAACTGAACATTCTGATTAATTTTGGTTGAGGGCATCACAAGGACCCATTTCAGTAAAATTATTTTGAATTTGGATCAGTGGTTCAGGAGCCTGGAGATGTCATTTTTAAGATATATCTTATCTAGAGGTCTAGCAGCACATACCACATTGTTGTAAATCTCATGTTGCCGCTCATATGTCGCCTGCTTGAATCTTTTGCTGCATATATTAGCTTACATTATTGACAAATGTAAGTGTAGAGGCAAACAGTGTGGACCTGGATCAGAATGCTCCTACAGGAACAGTCTAATTTGGGTCTGCACTGTTTTTCAAAGAGGCTTCTAAAACATTTCAGCAGCGGACAAACAGATGACTTGTTGTGATTGAAACTTTACGGTGTCTTCTAGTAGTTCAATCTTGGTAAAAGTCAATACACTGATAGTATCCAGCTCTTTTCATTGTCTGCTGATTTTCTAAAGAAGTAATATCAGTGGTAATTATTGGAACCCTGCAGTAAATTAGATCTGTCAGTGAGAAAACTTTCTAGGGCATCTTAATTGATCGATGCAAACTCGGATCAGCAGACAGTCTGGAACATTTAATTAGAATAATTGTTTTCCTGGTCTACTGTACATACCCAAAGCTCATAACTGCAGTTGCAGTTATGAGCTTTGGGTATGTGCAGTCAGATCAGATCATTTACAGTTTGTATATGCATATAAAAGGTTACCTGTGGTCTTGGCAATAATTAGAACCGGATTGTTCCTATTGATTTTATTTATTGTTTAGAAAGCGATCAATACTTTATCAGCAATTCAGCATGTCACTTGGATATTGACAATTGTTCAATTAGGTTAAGGAAAACAGTGTCTCAGAACATTATTGACCCTGCGAAATGGTCTGAAACTGTTCTGTAAAAATTCTAGAATTAGTTGAGAACTATGGCCTAGAACTGCTCTGAAACTGTTCTAGACAGTTGCAGAATGATATATGGGACAATGTTTTGGTCTATATTTGTTCTAGCAAAGCTCATTAGGTTTCTTCTAGAACAGTTCAAGGACAACCCTCAAGAACTTTTCTGAAATTGTTCTAGAAGAAACCTTAAGAACTTTTATGGAACTGCATGATCAGTTATTATATCAAATGGCACAAGAGTCTACCAGAACAAGATGATGTGTCAATATGATCCAGGTCTGTAGGGTCAAGGTCAAGTGTAAAATCTGTTGCTGCATCCTGAGTCCAATTATCAAGTTACTTGGCACTTGTATCCACCGTAGGAAGACCAATTGCCATATATATGATCCAGGTCTGTATGTCCAAGGTCAAGGTCACATGCCAAAATCAAATTGAAAATTCATTTACTGATCATATTCTTTTGCACAATAGTCCACCATAACAATGTATGTGGAATATGACCTAGGTTTGTATGGAAGTTCAAAGGTCAAGGCCAAGTGTAAAATCTATTTCAGAAACATAACTTCCAAATCCTATCAAATGACAACAGCAAAAACAACAGCAACCCCAGCAAAATTACCCTTGAAAACCTCAGAAACTGTGGCGTCAGGTGTACTCAATGTGTCAGCTAACAGGTTGTAGCCGTTGAAGCCCACCCAAAAAAATGGAGAATTAAGAGATGTCTGACCTAGTTGCGTTACTTTTCAGATAGCGAATAACAAATAACAAAGGCACTGATCAGACTGGGCAAATGCACAGGCTAATCCGCACCTTAGTTGTTCCCCCTGCTTACGCGCCTGGCTAACTTACTATCCTGTTTGCCAGCTAGAATTTTCCTCACAATTATTATTTTAATTAACACAGTCTTTAAAGTCCTTTCATTTCTGTCAGCCATGTTTTTTCCAGTCATTCAGTGAAATTACATTCACTTTATTTTGGACAGTGAAGTTTAAGTGTATATCAGTAAAATTCCTTTAAAGTTCAGTAATATTGCATTAACTTTTTCAGTAAGGAAACAGGAAAGACCACCCTGATTAGACTGCTTCATGCCTGTGCTGTTTATATAGTCTTTTTTGGCTTGCATTGTTACTAGTGTGTATGAAATTTTAGAACATATATGGTAAAGTTAATTCCAGTATTTAACCAAATCATATCACATGACTTCGCGTCTGGAAGTGATATAATGTCATGCATTAAAATCAACAAACCACTTGTGGTTTACAGATTTTGTAACAATGACGTCTATAGCAAAGTTGCGTATTGAATGACAAATTCTTAATGTTTCCATGCCAACAACGCAATATTTTTTGTTTTGATTTGATTTGATTCTTTACGTCCCATTAACAATCTTTCAGTTAAACAGGGATGGGTCTTCCTGGGTTGAACCAGTACTAAGCTTGGATAAATGTGTCTTGCTCAAAGACAACACAGTGACGCTGGTGAGGCTCGAACCTGCGGCCTCTCGGTCTCGAGTCAAGTACACCGGGCTGCGTAGTGCAGTCGGTAACGGTCTTGCAACAGATGCGAGTCTGACTGCAGATCCAGGGGTCGCGAGTTCGATCCCGGCCCGGTCCCATACTTTCATGGAGATTGATCATGAAATAATTTCTACGGTCATTCTCCTCCCTTCCGCTGAATCATTCAAGAAGGGTTGTTGTCAGTTACAAGCGAAAAGTATGTGCACAAAGTACTGGTTAACTGCTTGTTCAAGCTTGCCAATGGAAAAAGTGTGGTTAGGTGAACTGACCGTCCCGCAATGACCATAGCTGTTGACTTGGGACGTAAAGCAGTAAAACAAACAAACAAGCAACTTTCAAGATAAGGAACTGAAGCACACTATGATATGAAATAAAACAATGCTTTCAAAAGCAGATAACTATATGAACGAGTGATGTTTTTAGTCTGCTTTTTCGTGTGGTAAACACCCATATATTGGTGATATATAACTGCAAAAATCTTTGATATTGCTTTATATTCCATGAAATACTGAGGCTGCCATTTTGGTAAAAATCCACGTTGATGCCACATTCTCTGGCATTCCATTGACAGAGTCGTTTTTGGGTGAACGATTACATAGCGAACATGTATATCATGTAAATCATTTTTAACATTTCTTCTGGTTGCTTTGATGTTCGTTTGCAAGTAATACAGCCATTTTTGAAATGTCCATATTTAATCTCACTCACAAAGAACCCCCAAATACGTCAAAATAAAAAAATCACATTATAAAAGAATGCCATCTCTAGCTTACACTGAAATGGATCAGACGAAATATCGCGTTTCATCGATGTTTGCATTCGTATGCATTATTTAGACATTGTTAGACGTATTTACATGTAAATAATCTGGCTGGCTAATTTCAGACGATAAAATTATAGGAATTGAAAATGGTATACCACTCAGATGAGATACCCCTAGATATTGGTATAAGTTTAACTGGGCTGCTGCCTATGCACTGTATGTATTGAAACTTCGATACATTCAACATTGTCCCTTGGACCCTTCCTGGTACAAAGCCAAAATACCGGTTTTCAAGAACCATGGTATTTATAGTGTTACGTCCAATGCTTTAAACGACTTCAATGTAAGAGGGGGTAACATAACACAACCATTTACACGAGAAATCGGTACAGGTCAAAAGTTGTATTGTTATAGTAATTAAAAGGGAAATAAGTCCAAAAACTACGGATATGTGATTCCTGCATGTTAAATGGTTGTTAAAGCATGCCTTGTGTTTAATGGCTGATAGTGCATACTTTGTGAAATCAACTCCTCCTAGAGTCTTTGGTGTATCCTTTTAATACTTTGCAGGTATGTTACAGACATATTGAAGATGTGCATGTGGAAATGTAATGGTGAAAAATGATTATTGATAAATTTACAGCATTTTTAACTTAGCCAATTCTTGACCACTGCACATATTGTGTAATGGCTGATAGTGCATACATTGTGAAATCAACTCCTCCTAGAGTCTTCAATGTATCCTTTTAGTTCTTTGGAGGTATGTTACATACATATTGAAGATGTGCATGAAGAAATGTAAGGATGATTTTATATATATAAATTTACTGCATTATTAGCTTAGACATTATTGAACCATTACATATATAAAATGACAGTTAATAGTGCACACTTTGTGAAATCAATTCCTTTTACAGCTTTAAGTGATTCCTTTGAATACTTTGTGAGTATGTTACAGACATAGTGAAGATGTGCATGAAGTAGTTTGGTGGCATTTTTGTGATAAATTTATAGCAGTTTAAACTTAGCCAATTTTTGGATCATTGCAATGCAATCCTTGTTTCAATTGTTTTCCATTTTAGTTTAGAGGGCAGGAATATATATATGATTTTGATTGCTACAGTTCCTTGTCATTTCTTATCATCTTATTTTGGTTCTTCTTATTTTGGTCAATTAGGGCTTTGAGTGAAATTAAGGAGGAACATAATGTTGCGTGGGGTATACTATAAGCCTTGCTTGCAGCCCAATTCTTGTTATCATATTGTGTTTCCAACAAATGTTAGCATTAATTGTTAATGAAAACTAGTGAATATGCAGTGCAAAGGCTAATATTCGTATCAATTGATTCCAAAACGAGGCCCATCCTAAATTTAGATCACATTGGTTTCCTGTTTTGGTAGCTTGACATTATAAAACATTGGTAAAATGGAACCAGGCGTATAATGTCATATACTAACGAGTATGTCAAGTTGAACTTTTGTGCTTGTAACAGATTTTTATACAACAGTGAATCATCAATTTGACTACTGCAAGGACCAAAAAAAATATAGCGAAAATATTGTAGTAAGTTGACTGTAGCATGAGTACTTTGATAGACTGATCTCATATCTTTGAATCACACTGGATGTGAGATATTCCTATGACATGAGCTTATCCACCCCATGTGACAGTGATACAGTCTGTCAGATCAAGTTACTTTTGTAAAAAGGTAAAGATACAGTTGAGGTCCCTTTTAAACGCTATGTTTGGGGTCCATAGGTATGAACCGTGTTTTAAGTGAACCTTGTTATAAAGGGACTATTTTACAAGTTCATTTAAAAGAATCCACAGATGACAAAAAAGCTTGCAAAATAACCTGGCTTGCTAAGAGATCTAAGCCTTTGCAGAAACAGTTAGAAATAGAGGATCTTACATGAGTGCTTATGTTTTATTGATTTTATTAAACGAGTTGGGGAAAAGAGATGAAATGCGAGGCTTGCCGACATAATCTCATATCTGACGTAAAAACATTATAATTTTTGTCGTAAGAACGCAACATTGTTATGGACGTTATAACGTTTACCGAAATTCTGTAAACCACTAGTGGTTTATCGATTTTATTGCATGGTGTTATTTCACTCCTAGACACACCGTCATATGATAAATAGATTTTTAACAACACAACTTGAAGACTTTTGACTAGGCTGTAAGATCATAATGGAAATAAAATTTAAATGAATGAAATAATCCCAAACTCCTCAGACTCTACCATTTATATGTATAAACTTTCCCATATTTATGAAAAACCTCAGTGCACCCATTCTGGTGATATCAATTCCCATATAATAGACATAACAAAGCGACTAGTTTAAATGTCGATGTGGAGAGGTCAAACAGAATGGACCAGTTAATGTTGGTGTGGAGTCTCAGGTGGAATGGAACATCACATTATAAACATTACGTCTATTAAAAACTAAACTTGCTGAATGTTTATGATGCTCAACCTGGCTAAGTTCCAATGTTCAGCCTACGCCACCTCGCCAAGATCGTTTGCGGCAAATTGATACTTTGCATTTATCTTTTCTTGTAAGATATTTGAAATTGTATGGTGTTATATATACAAATTAAAATGTATTGGCCATGACAACTTGTCCCTACCTTTCACTTCCTAAAGTGAACCTCTAAGTCTCCAATATCACTATATAAGGGCACCACTCCGTTTCAACATTATCCACCTTGTTTCACTAAGTCAAACACCAGAAATCCAGTTACAAGAATAAATATATTTTTCTGAATTAATCACAGATCTTAACCTTTATCCTGACAATATTAATGTTGTAGATGCCTTCTTACATCTGCTGCATATTTTCATATGCATCCCAGAATGTTGTTACCATGCAAGCAAATTCTATGTACCCCGATCAGACTGCTCCTTTAAGATCTGGGTTCATGGTGTTTGCAACATAGGCTAACAAAACACAGTGTCCTACTCCTTTAAGATCTGGGTCCATGATGTTTGCAACATAGGCTAACAAAACACAGTGCCTCCGATGAGACTTGAACCAGCATCCCTCAATCTCAAGTGAAATACTCTAGCACTGAGCAACTGCGCTGCTCATACACTATGTATACTCACAAGAACAATCTCAAAGAGATAGTTGGTTCTTTTGAGGACCTAAATTGGTATGTTTTGTTTTAATGATAAGAACAATAAAGTTTGTCTCATGTGACACTTAAAGTGCCAATCACAACAAATGTTGGCTTTTGAAGGTATGGATCCAGATCAGACTGCTCCTGTTGGAACAGCCTGATATGGGTCCACATTGATTGCCTCTTTACTTAAAGGTTAGCATATATATGCAGGAGATGACTCATTTTTTGATCACGTTTAAGGGTAAATTGACACAATTTTTACTTCTTAATTTGTACTCCTGGATTTACCTTTGTGTATCCTCTCAATAATAGTCATTACTCATTAGTCCTATATTTGGTCAGAAAAAATTAAAAAGAATACATTTCAAAATGAACTTTCACAACATGTAACACTTTCAACTCTTTTGCAATTAACTCGGATTCTTGCATATTGTGAGCTGTTTTAACGCCTTGCCTTTGTCATCCGTTGTTAACCTTTGCAAACAGTTTTGACCAAGAGCTGGCCTGATCTGGATCCAAACTGTTTGACACTCTGATAGTATTCCTGAAAGAATGTTTTAAATAAATTGATTTTAAATTAAACCAGCAGACAAAAAGCATGAAAAGTTACCCATTATGCTAAGACTTAAATTATAGTATCGTCAGTATTTGCCATATTTGCCACTCATCCAGTATCACCTTCAGCAACACCCCTTTTCAAACAATCTACCTGATCCACATTCAGTTTTGGATAGTCTATCTCATAAACTGAGGGGTGAGCATCTTATAGTAGGTTCAAGAATATAGTATCAAGCTCTTGTGTGATCTAGAATTAACAACAAGCATTCTATTGAGTTAGATTCAGCTGTTGCCCTATTGCGCTAGCACTGTCATAAACAAATTCGGAAAATCAATTTTTAGATCTTTTCTTTACCGTACAAGCTTGCGATTGATTTCAGATACGTACAGTGTATTGATGATGTCATATGGACTAAAGTTCTGTTTTTCCTGGTTACCTCCAACCCCAGATAAGAGGACATATGTATGCATAGGTCCAGATTAGCAAAAATTGTGATCATATTTTTGTCTGTGGGTTCAATAAGGTTAACCCTTTCATGGGCAGATCCAGAAAGTTTTGCCAGAAGGGTCTAAATTTGGCGTTTTTTTTTCTTTGTTTTTTTCTTTGTTGATGAGGGGAGAGACGATCCAAATACCACCATAAGCGGGCCAACATCGGCCCACCAGCGAAAAGCCATTTAAATGGCATTTCGCTGTCATGCCGATGATGGCCCAACATTGAATGCTGGCTTGGTAATCATGTAATTTTCAGGGGATCCGGACCAGTATTGCTAGGAAACCCTATATTTTTGTGATTTTTCAGTGGGGGGGGGGTGTCGGAACCCCTGTCCCCCCCCCCCCCCCCCACCCCCTCTGGATCGGCCCATGCCTTTGTATATTAAAGTGGAAACCCCTTAAATGGGTACTTTGGCAAACAGTGAAGACCCAGATAAAATGCAGCATAATGCTGCACTTCATCAGGGTCTGCACTGTTTGCTAAGATTAAAGCAAGCTTCAGGGACAGACGCAATTATTATTCATTATTTAGAAAAATCTACCTTTGACCCCTTAAAGTACACAATGAGCAATCCCATACTGATTGTATCAATATGTATGGGAAAATCCATCAGAATACAAAGGGTTAAGCCATTCTGAGTGCTATAGAGATATGCTCAAAGGGCCCTTATCTCATGGTATGGTTGGATTTTGCTTTCAGGTGCTGTGTTGAGGTCTATGGCTAAAAGAAAGATAATCTCTGCAGATGTGGGATACAAAGGGACACAACTCAAGATAGCCATTGTGCTGGAGGGAGGACAGAAAGCGGTGTTTAAACCAAAATGGTATGAATCAATTAAAAAAAAGTAATTAACTAATTCTTGACCAGCAGATTCTGCATTTACTTTAAATCCGGAAATGTTCGCGATAATTTTATTTTCGCGAATAGCGTTAAAATACATATTTGCGACGCTAAAAAATCGCGACTAGGGCATGATTTACCTATATCAGTAAACGACAGAGTGATTTCGGCATTTCCCGAATATTTTATTTTCACGAAACTTCGCACATGCGAAGTTTCGCGAGAATAAAACCCTCGCGAAAATTTTCGAATTTACAGTATTCTGGTTCCAAACTGTTTGCAACAGTTTTCAGCAGATGTCACTTAACAGTTTTACAGGCAGCAGAAGACTGTGGTTAGGTCTCAACATGACCATAGCTGTTGACTGGGATGTTGGTACAAAATGGCAATGAATAGGCTTTTAAAGCGTTTGTAGACATCAAAGATGCATATCACTAAATTGCCTGTTTGCATGTTTATATGAGATACCAATTTGATATGATGCTGAAGAAAAAGGCTTTCAGTCTATTTGGCATTAGATAAATAGAGGATCTTACATTCTGAGTGCTCCTGCTTTAATTGGATTTTATTAAACAAGTTGAGGAAATGTGATAAAATATCGCTTTAATGCAACGAGTTTAATAAATTCAATAATACAGGAGCACGAATGTTAGATTCTATTTAATATCACATGACATTAAAATTAATTAAAAATCAAATTTTTGGCGTGAAAATTCAAGATTTTGTCATCTTTTACGCAACATTATAATGGACATCATTACGTAACATTAGGAACGGTTTATCAATTTTAATGCATGGTGTTATATTACTCCCAGACGCGTCGTCATGCGATAAAACATTTTTTTGTCAAGAAAAATGATGTTTTTTTATAGCTCAATGAAAATTTTATGATGTTACTGACTGGAAATGTCTGACTCTCATTAGATGCATGTACTTCTAAATAATACCATAACATATGTTTTATCATGCGATAGGAATATGATGGTTTGAATTGGATGGGCTGATCACTATATCCAATAGGGCAATCTGAAATGTGCAGTATTGCTCTGTCATACTTATTGCCTACTGAAGCCATTGCTTGCATGTGCGGATCCAGAGGGGGGGATAGGGGGTCCGGACCCCCCTGGAAAATCACAAGTTATATGGGTTTCTATAGAAATTAGCATTTATACCCCCCTGGAAAAGTTGAACCCCCTCTGGAAAATGTTTTACCCCCTCTGGATCCTTGGAAAAGTATAGTTTTCTCTGTGAGGACTAAAAAATGTTGTTCAGGCTGTTTTCTGGCCATCGGGCCTGGATCCCCCCTGACAAAAATTCCTGGATCCACGCATGGCTTGTTAGTACAGACAGTGAAGGCCCTGATCAGCCTACACAGATGTGCATACTGATCTTGGCCTGCACTGTCTCTTTATGTCTAAAAGTTCTTTTCCAGAGACAAGTTAAATTGATAGCACTTTTGCTGATACCGCTTTCTGTTTATTACATAGGGTCTGTAATAAAATGGTATTAAGTATGTATGACATGCAACAAGAGAATAAAAACTGTATGCCATATGTAGACAACTAACATTTTTGTCGCTGCCTAATAAGATGTTTTGTTGTATGCATGCTAATGGATGATATTACCTGAAAGGCATAATAATTGAGCCACGACATGAGATTTCCAACAATGTGGTATATGAGACCAACAAAGGCTCAGATCAGCCTGGCCCTGCACATACACGCAGTCTGATCAGAGCTTTTGCTAGTTGCTTGAATATTCTATGACTGTTAAGCTACTGACCGAACATTATTTGGAGCTTCTAAGCTTAAAAGGAGGCTGCACAGGCTAGTCTGAGTCTACACTTATCAAAATGCCACATTGTTGGAGGAAGCGCAGTGGCTCAGTGGTAGAGTGCTTGATTCGAGACCGAGAGGTCGCGGGTTCGAGCCTCACCGGCGTCACTGCGTTGTTGTCCTTGAGCAAGACACATTTATCCTAGCTTAGTAGTGGTTCAACCCAGGAAGTCCCGCCCCTGTTTAACTGAAAGATTGTTGATGGGAATTAAAGAATCAAATCAAACAAAACATTGTTGGAAATGACATGTCGTGGCTCATGTATGAGTAACATGCATAGTGGTGCTTCGTTGTGAGGAAACCTGACTTTGTTGTGAGAGATCAACAAGGTGCAGATCAGCTTGTGCATCACACAGTCTGATCAGCACCTTTGTAATTCTCTCTCTGGAAGGTATAAATAGCTAAACTTGCTACATGTGACATTTTAATATTCTAGCTAGTCTTTGTAGCTGAGCAGACTGGTTTGAGTCTTACTTTGTCAGAAATCACAGAGACAGGGTTTCTCATGAAGATCACAGTCCCCATTTGAGAAAAAAGAAGCACAAAGATGAATCGTTCAAAAAATTAGCCCTTAAAGTGCCAATCACGACTGCAGCAGACGACAAATTTTACAACATCTTTCCTAATTTCGACAAAAATAAGGTGTGATATTTCAAGAGAATCGTCTGCTGGCAGACAATTCTCATGAAATATCATCCCTTATTTGTTATTTTTGAAAAAACAGCAAAATTTGAAATTGTCGTCTGCTGCAAATTATAGGTGGGGCTTAGATACCACCAGTTTATGTCTCAAAAAACTGTACATGGGTACCACAGGGTAATAGTTGGCTCTATTACAGTTTGGTCTCATAAATATCTAGTAGCGGTTCTATGACATTTTCAGATGAATATTTTCAGGTTTTCAAGGTCACATGTTATTGAAGGGTTGTATGCTGGAGGGGACAGACATAATGGTGAAATCGCAGCCTATCATCTTGGAAGGTAACAACCTTATAAAATGGTTGTCATTTTGACTGGTATAATATACAGCCATGATTTTTGTCATATCTGCTATCTTAGATATTTGGACCAAGATAGAGCAAAGCTGAAAATATTATGTTGTGGCTTAGAATCAAACTTTTGTTGAACAAGACTCTACGGTAAATGTTCTAAAATTTCGAGCAGTTGTCTATTGCAAAAGCCTAGACAAACAGGGCAGACTGAGAAGCAGTCTGATCAGGGTCTTCTCTGTTTGCTTTTCTGACAAGCATATTGTGAGTGCCAGCCCTGATAACCAACATTTTATTTGAAAACAGAAAGAGAAAAAGTGTTTGAAATTTTAGAACATTTACCCTACCCACTGAACCAGTTGACTCTCTGATGAAGTTGTCAAACATTGTACAGTAAAACCTGTGTAAAACGGCCACTCAAAAATAGACTAAACAAAGGTCTTAATAACAATTTGTAGCTTAATGAAGGTCCAAAGTATTGCAGAATGCATTTTGCAATACTTTTGATCTGCATTAAGCGATAATTGGTATTGAAAACCAATTTTTGGTCTATTTTGGAGTGGCTGTTTAACGCAGGTTTTACTGTATACCGTATGTAATAGTTATACAATGGTTAGTCATAGAAAGTCATGGTATAACTATACCACCTACATCAATGTTGACCTTGCACTTTGGGACTTTTTTTGTCGTCCACTCTCTTGTCTGCATTTGTTCTAAGATAGCCTCTATTGCAAACAATATGGACCCAGATCAGACTGCTCCCTTAGGAGCAGTCTGATCAGGGTGCATAGTGTTTGCTTCCATGATAAAATCTAGTCTGAAGTGCATTTTAACATATGCAGCAGACGTAAAAAGCAGACAGCATTTTCAGGACAAAAAGTTGATGATATTCTGAACTGATCCATGCATCTAGTACATTCTTTTTCTTAAATCAGATACGGGTCTAAAGTTTTAGCCTGGACTCCTTCTTTGCACAGGAGTAATATTTTCGTTTTTCACATTAAACCTTTGTATACTTATGGTTTGATACAATAGATTTGGGAAAGTCCATTGTCAGGGTGGGTAGTCACGTGGTTTCTGTAAGGATACACTGTACGGATGTTCGAATACACTGTACGGACATTCTGATCGAATGTAGGTAGATTTCTCTATGTTTTCTCATCTAAACCCAGAAAGTTAAACACCATTTTCCAGCCCACATTTTCCCCTATCAAACGCTACCAGGATAGCAGCTTTAAGCTTCTTACTTTGAGTACTAACTCTGTCACAAATGTTGTCAGTACAGCTTATTTCCGAATTCAGGACCGATCTTCACCGCTTAAGATTTTGTGACAGAGTCTGTACTCAAAGTAAGAAGCTTTATGAGGATATTCTGGCATCGTTAGATCGGGAAAAATGGGGGCTGGAAAATGGTGTATAACTTTCTGTGTAAAGATGAAAAAACACGCAGAAATATCTACTTACTTTTGCTTAAAACATCGGTGTGGAAAGAAGTCCGCCATTTTTCCGTACAGTGTATCCTAACAGAAACCACGTGACTACCCACCCTGATTGTACATATCTTGGGGTATCAGGTTATAATTTAAAAAAAATATTGTATTTTTTTGTCTGAAGATCTTTTTTACCTTTACAAACAGGGTGGACCCTGATGAAATGCCACATTTCATCTGGGTCCTCAATGTTTGTAAAAGTACCCTTTTAGGGGTTCCCCATATACACAGGTAAACTGATATACCTCAAAATGATTTTCCTCAATTTGATTTAGGGCACACTTTAAAAGTAATTCTTTATCAGTTTCTTATGGTCATTCTATTACTGATAGTACTATACCCGACAAAAAAAGAAACACACCACTAAGATTCTCCCATTAAGATCTACATTTAATATGAATTTGTTAATTGTCATGAAATATTCATTTCTTATCAAAATCTTACTAAATGTTGAGTGTGACGTAGATGAGTATCTGTACTTTCCCTGTGTAGGCACAAAACCCATCAATGCGAATGGTCAACAAGTTTTGGAAGCGTTAATTCAACGCTACTGCCTGCAGTAGTCACAAAACATGGGCTACCTAGAGTTCAATTATTGCGTATGATGTATTTAACAGGGATGATAAAGTTCAGGATAGATCAGGATTTTTTGATTGAGCGCTCATGCATTTTGGGTATGAGATCATAATTATTATTTCTTTAATTTTGTTTTAGAACCTTTTAGTCAGATACGAGGGTCATCCAATAAATAGAGAGAATTTCCTTATAATATAAAAGTTTGTACCACTTTAACATCACAAATATAACCATAAGGTGGCATAACTTGTTGTGTGTGCAACAACATATCTTAAAGTTTGACAGAATGTGATGTTGCTTGTTGCTTAGCAACGCAAACACGTACTTAAAGCTTACCTGGCCGGATGCCTTAAATTGGTTGCCATGGTTACTGGCATGTGCAGATCAGTTCCAAAAAGCATATATTCTATAAACTACAACATACGGCAATTACTCTGTAAAATTCATTGACTTCTCAGAAAAATGTCAAATTGATAGGTACATTTAGCATAAAAAAGCGACAAAAAAATGCAAAATTGTGGAATCAGAAATGGGGGTATGGGTACTGAATTTGCCCTTGAATTATTGTTGGTTGGTATATAAGTTTTAAATAACCCTAAAATTATTAAATATATTTTATATTTTAAAACAGTATCGTTAACAAACATGTATTCCATGTGTCCATTGTTGCCTAGCAACAGAAAAATATAGGCTTAACAAATAGTGGTTGCTAGGCAACCAAGACTAACTGGTACATGTTAATTACCATAGTTCATATGAAACATTGAAGACAATTAAACTATAACAGATTTAAGGACAATCTATGTTCAGATAAATGATGATTATTTAATGTCAAACTCTGTTTCTTTAGCATCAGGTTTTTGCATGTGGAAAATCTGGCCAGGCTAGCTTTAGTATCACTTTTTCGTTGCTAGGCAACAGGCGACCTCATTTTCCAACAACATTTTGGATATGCTGCTGCATGCCCAACACATTATGCCATCTAATGATTACATTTGCCATGTTCTAATGGTACAAACTCTTGCATTATAAGGAAATTCTCTCTATTTATTGGATGACCCTCGTATTTACGATAAAATATGCATAAAGTGATTGTGTTCTATTGATATTTTGTTCTGTAAAGCATTTTATTGATGATTTAAGAACTTTTTTGGCTCATTTCTGGATTCAGTTGACAGATATTCCTGATTGAGATTCGTAGACTGTTATCACCACTGATTTAAAGATAGGGTTTGCAAAAAATTAATGTTTGTGTACAATTTGGTCTACTGAGATGATTCCAATTGCTAGAACATATCCAGCAAGAGAGCATTATAAAAACGCTAATTTCCTGTGACTTTACAATTTGACCCCCACTTTGTTCATGACAAATTTTCTTCAACACAATTTCGACGCCAGATTGCAAAAGATGTGTAACGCAGCTGTACCTGCCATACCTTTGCACTGATGTAAACTAAACTGGCCTATCACTTGTGATCTTCCTGAGAGTTGAACAGTTCTAATTGGTGCGTTTCTTTTTTTGTCAGGTATATAATCTATATGTTTTTCTACAGCTATTGTATTTCACATTTTTGTTGACCTGATTGATTTTCCCTGGCTTTGATTAAAAACATGAGAACAAAGGCATGCACTAAAGCAGAAAGAGGAGACTTGCCTGAGGTCATTTACCCAATTGATTTTACCAAGAAATTTTTAAGATCTATCTTAAATTAGCCAAGAGATTACTGCAGGGATAATTACTATTTTTAGCTCACCTGAGCACTTTCACAAATTGCTCAAAGATGAGCTTTTGTGATCAGCCTTTGTGTGTCTTTCCTGCCACATTCTTCGTATTTTTATCTTTAATTGTTTACTCTAGGCTGTTTTTAGATCATGACATCATTTTCTATTTTTAGACAATGTTGAAAAAATTTAATAAGAAATTTAAGCGAAGTTTTGAATACTTTTGAAAATATTATGAAAAATGGAGCATTTGCTCTTTTGGAGCAAATGCACCATTTTCCATAATATTTTCAAATACGTGATATTTCAAAGCTTTAAAAGGCGTTATTATGGTTATGGAGTAGAGGGTTAAATGGTGAGCTTTTTCTGAACACAATGGCAACCAGAGCCAAAAATAGAAAAAAGCTGTAAATGACATTTCCTGCACTCAGCCTGCCAAATTCAAAATAATTTCATACAAAAGTTATCCATAACACCCTAAAAAATATTGCCCAAACTCTTCTGCTGTGCTGGATAAAATGGCCACCAGCACTAAAAATAGAAAAAAACCCTCTAAAACCTAGTATCCTGAACAGCTGGCACAAATTCAAAATAATTTCACAAAAATGTTTTCCATAACACCATCCACAAAATTGCTCAAGTTGTCCTGGCGGCCCGCTTTGCTGAACAAAATGGCCCCTGGAGCTAAAATTAGACAAAAACATCTTTATTCAACATCTGAACCACTGTCCCATTTATAAAATAAGCTCACACATATGTAACTCCTAATGCCATTTACTGATAATTGTACAGAATGGATGCCAAATTTTAGCTAAAATATGATTTTAAATATCTCATCCTGAACTAGGACTTAGGTGAATGATCCAGGGCCTTATGGCACTCTTGTTTCACTATTTTGTATTTAACATAGAGCTTTCCCCGCTTCTGTGTTTGCTGTTATCATTTGCAAACAGTTTCAACCTCTTTTCGACCCATATAAGGCCCAACAAAAAAGTAAGACCTGAGAAGGATGCAAACTGTTTCACACTCACATTATTACCTCACCTGAGCCATACGCTCAAGGTGAGCTTTTGTGATCCTATGATTTCAGTGGTCCTTCAGTTCGTCTGTCCGTCCCATATCTGTCAAAAATTTGCTTTAAAAACAACATCTCCTAAACCACTAGTTGAATTGCACCAAACTCCACAGTAATGACAGGGCTCGAAATTTTTTTGGGGACCTACTCATCCTGTGGGGCAAGTGGTCTAAATTTTTCACTCGTCCTTATTCCAGTTGAACTCGTCCTTAAGTCTGGTATTTTAAAAGAGACAAAACACATAATTCAGTAACTTATTTACAATTGGTTTTAGGAGACATGTGACATCAACTGACTAGTAATATATGTCAAAACAAATAAAACTGTGGCTTACACTATTCCCTTTCAGCCATCAGACTATTCAGTCATCTGCATCAGACTGAGGTGCAGCAGCCTTTGAACCCCTCGGACCAGTACATATGTGCCCCTTAATGTGTCTAGTCCCTTTACATGTACCACTGTTTAGCCAGTTTATAACGCTTTCTGTGGGATTGTATTCTATAAGATCAGGACAATCAACCTTAATTCTAACAAGACTAGACAAAGCTTCCTGTTTCATGCTTGTTCTTGCAGTGGTTTTAATATTGTTAACTGAGTTAAAACCTCCCTCACATTCAGCAGTTGTTGGTGAGATTGTCAGCATAATGAGAATAAGAATCATAATATGCTTCATGTGCTGCACCTCAGCAGAATTCATAAGTCCCACAAGAGTTTCATATGCATCAATAACTGCTCGGTGTAAGTTATTTATTATATAATGCCTACTCCATGTTATAATATGGTAAATTCCATTGAAAACGCCAATATCAGGGGATCCTGCGGTATCCTCTGGTAGTCTGCGGTATCCTGCGGTAATCAGACTGACCCCGTTTTCATATACAGAGATAAAATCCGGAACGTCGGCTTTATACTTTCAAAACCCTGAGGCGAAATTGATTTTCCAATGTGTCCCGGAATTTAGTTCAAAGATTACAACCAGATTTTACCGGGTTGCATTTACTGCTGACTAGTGTAAACATCCGGTCACATTTTAGTGATATTTTAAACCTACCAAATGATCTTTCTTCACTGTGTTTGCATTGCTTTTGCAGGCTGTAAAACATGCTAGTTAGTTCTTTTTTTTTTCCTCAAAAATAATTACAAAACCAAAAAAATCTACTCGTCCTGTCGGGCTAGCAAATGGCAATTTCCGCTGGCCCTTACCGAACTTCCACTCGTAAATACGAGCGGACGTGTACAATTTTCGAGCCCTGAATGATCCTTGGTGGTCCCCTTTCAAAGGTGTTAAAAGAATTCAATTCCATAGAGAAATCTGGTTGGCATGGCAACCAAAACGAAACACTTAAAAAAATCTTCTTGTCAAAAACTATCGGTCGTATTTAAAGTAATTTGATACAAATGGTCATTGGGTGACCTTCTACCAAAGTTGCTGAAATTATTTTGATTGGTTGAAAAACATGGCCACTAGGGTGTTTGGCCTGTTTTGCCTATGTTAATATGGGGAAAACTTTAAGAAATGGAACTGTAAGGGAGACAACACTTGCATTTTAGGTTGACTTTGAAATAGTGGTTATCTTTCTTGATTAGTGGATAAAGTAATAAGAGTTTTCTCCCTTGATCCTGGGTGGATTTTCTTAGATTTTAGTGTTTAATTCCCCATTATCAGATGAGTTCACAAGCAACAGCTGAATATACCAAACTGATAAAGACATGGACCATTATTGAACTTGAAGAAGACATCATGGTACTTAACAATGTGACCAAGTTTGATAAAGAAAAGCAACTTTAAGTTTGAACTCAAATTACACAGAAACTTTTTCAGATACTTTCACACAACCATCATGATGATAAAGCTTAATTTAGGATGAAACATTACAAGCTAATTATCAGTTTGAGTTTTGACATGTACGTGCATACAGCAGCTTGTCATGTCGTACCCCTTACAAAAAAAATGACAAAATGCTTCAAGATTTATGTCCATATCGCATATTGCCTTCAGGAGTTATGGTCTTTTGTTCATGAAAATTCACCATTTGAAACGATGTCCGATCTCTAAGTTGAAAAGTTTTGATCAGAATTTTTTGAAACTTGGTCACATTGTTTAGTACTATAAAGTTTTAATCAGAATTTTATGAAACTTGGACACATTGTTTAGTACTATAATGCCTTCTTCAAGTTCGATAATGGTCCATATCGTGCCATGCTTTCAGGAGTTATGGTCCTTTATTTATGCAAAATTCACAGTTTAAAACGATGTCTAAGTTGAATAGTTTTGATCAGAATTTTATGAAACTTGGTTACATTGTTTAGTACTATAATGTCTTCTTCAAGTTTGATAATGGTCTATATAGCACCAGACTTTCTGAAGTAATTGCCCTTTGTTCATGAAAATTGACCATTTTTGATGGGGTCTGGTCTCTAAGTCCAGTAATTTTGATCACAACTTTTTGAAATTAGTTCACAATGTTTAATACCATGATGTCGTTATCAGGTTTGATAATGGTCTATATGGCCTTATGTCATCATGATTCATTGCCCTTTGATCAGAACTATATCAAACTTATTCACAATGCTAAGTATCAAAATGTCATTCCCAAGTTTTAACATAGTATATATCAAAATATTCCTTCAGAAGTTATTGCCCTTTGTTCATGAAATATTGCCATTGTTTGCGATGTTTATTCTCTGACTCAAGTAATTTCAAATGGAACTTAAAGAAACTTAGACACAATGCTTAACATCTGAATGTCCTGCTCAAGTTTCAAAATGATCCATATAATCTTGTGGCTTCCAGAGTGATTGGCCTTTGTTCATAAAAATGTCTTTTTTGCTTTTGTTTGTGAGAATATGCAAATTATGCAACAGCCGGGCCATCTGTGTCCCCTGGACACATTTCTAGTTCTTTTTTTGATTGCAGGATTCTGGAGTTTCGAAGAAGTCCTCATGCAATTGGTCGTTACATTGATCTAGACACAGAAATCAAGCCAGTCGCTATGTCTCATCTTCTGGAAACCTTCTATCAGCGTGACAACAACACATGTTTCTATGGAAAGTGTTTGTATTGTAAGGGACAGGACACAGGAGTGTGTGCAGATGGACACATATTGGAGGGTGTAATGATACTATGGCTCCCAGAGACCCTGACATTAAAGAGGCATAAACACCCTTGGTCAAGAGTTTATAAAACACAGCAGCCAGCACAGTTAGTATTCCTTAGTACAGTGCAGTCCCATATACTGTAAATTTGGAAATTTTTGCAAGGACATTATTTTCACGAAATTTCGCATATGCGAAGTTTCGTGAAAATAAAACCCTCACGAAATGGCAAAATCACTATGTTGTTTATTGATATAGGTAAATCTTGCCTTAATCGCTAATTTTTCACATCACTAATATGTCTTTTAATGCTATTTGGGAAAATAAAATTCTCGCAAAAATTTCTAAATCTACAGTAACACAACTTATTATAACACAGATTTGGATGTGACTCCCAAACTTTTTATGCCCCCAACTTTGGAAAAGTTGAATGGGCATATTGCTTTTGGCTTGTGCGTGCGTCCGTCCGTGCGTCTGTAACAAAATTTATTAAGATACAGTTTTGAAATTTCATATATGGATTCCTCATCAAAAAATAATTGACACGTATTTTGTTTAAGTCTGGATTATCCCCCTTTGTGGAGTTATGCCCCTTTTAAAGGGTCATGAAATTTTGTAATCAAGATATCTCAAAAACTATAATAGCTATGAGCTTCAAACTTGGTCAGCTAATAGAGCATAATGAGTAGATAATCTGGTGAAAATTTAAAAAAAGTTATTTTATTTTTTTTAGTTATTGCCCTTTGCAAGTTTGGACATAGAAAATTTGATATCTCAAAATCTATAACAGCTACGAGCTTCAAACTTGGTCAGGTAATAGTGGATAATGAGTAGAAAATCTGGTGAAAATTAAAAAAAAGTTTTTTTTTTTTTTTGAGTTATTGCCCTTGCAAATTTTTGGCCTTGAAAACTTGTAATCAAGATATCTCAAAAACTATTACAGCAAGTAGCTTCAAACTTGGTCAGCTGATAGAAGATAATGAGTAGATAACCTGGTGAAAATTAAAAAAATATATTTTATTTTTTCGGTTATTGCCCTTTGCAAATTTTGGCGTTGAAAACTTGTAGTCAAGATATCTCAAAAACTATTACAGCAAGTAGCTTCAAACTTAGTCAGCTGATAGAAGATAATAAGTAGATAACCTGGTGAAAATTTAAAAAAAAGTTATTTTATTTTTTTTTGAGTTATTGCCCTTTGCAAATTTGGTCATTGAAAACTTGTCATCAAGATATCTCGAAAATTATTGTAGCTAGGAGCTTCAAACATAGTCAGTTGGTAGAAGATGATGAGTAGATTACCAGGCGAAAATTGAAAAAAAAGTTATTTTATTTATTTAAGTAATTGCCCTTTGTAAATTTGTGCATTTAAAACTTATGAACCCTTCTTGACAAGCAAAGGGTTGGGGGCATAATGTTTCATAAACATCAGTTCTAGTTTTCCATGGAATTTTACAAATAAATTACAGGAAAATGCCCATAAATTGGTCATTTTCCTATAATTCCCTTGTAAAATATAACACAATTCACTTATAACGTGATCCTTTCATATGGACCCCAAATATAGTGTTATAAAGGGACTGCACTGTATTTCTTATTTAGAATAAGAGTAAATGAGCTGTGGCATGAGATTACCAACAATGTGGCATTTTGACAAGTGTAGACTCAAACGAGCCTGTGCAGCCTCCTTTTAAGCTTAGCAACTCAAAATGATGTTAAGTCAGTAGCTTAACAGTCATAGAATATTCAAGTGACTAGCAAAGGCTCTGATCAAGCTAGTGCTGACGTTTTATGCCTGCTGATAACATTTGCAAAAAGTCTAGACCCAGATCAGGCAAAAAAAAACTCGGGTCAAAATTTCTGGGTCCAAAATGTTTGATACTCTGAAGAATTTCCTGAAAGACTTATTTTCAAAGTTTATCCATTAAAGCGCCAAGAAAAAAATGCATCTGAAAATATCGTCTGATGAAGTCATCTGCTGCAAATAATTGCCTAGCATTACTGACGAATTAAGTATAGAAGCAAACAGTGTGGACCCAGATCAGACTGCTCCTATGAAGCAAACAGTGTGGACCCAGAACAGACTGCTCCTATAGGAGCAGTCTGATCTGGGTCCACACTGTTTGCCATAGAGGCCTCTTAAACATTTCTGCAGACAAGGAAAGCAGACGACTTTTGTTGCGATTGGCGCATTAAGGGTTTAAATGAATCCATAGACGATAAAAGAAAGTATGAAATTTAAGGATTAAAGATGCAGATTAGCTTTAATTGATTACAGGACGAGCATTGATGTAACTTTCCCTCTGAATGAGCTTTTTAATCATTGTCTGCCATGTAAGTCTGAATTTAAAGAATAAAACTGGTCTGATTCAGTTGAGTTGCTTTCAGATGTACAGATTGTCTGATCAGGTTTGACAAGGGTCATTCATTACAAACCGTAAGCTCCAACACTTCTGTTATTGATATGGATTTTGAGGCACACATTAGACGATTTTCTAATTGAATTTTTCTTTATCTAAAAATGTCTCCTTTCTCATCTGACAGGCCTCCAGATAAGAGTGCATATCAGAAAACTATTTTCCATATTTCTCACCCAAAACACATGTTTAAATTGATGGGTAAGAAAATATTTTCAATTTTGCGCTCATAAATTACCTTATCTGGATCTATGTCTGGGTCTACACTTTTTGTCAGTATGTTTTCACTAGCTCTAGCCATGAAGGTGGTAACAGGACTTTGTTATGTAATGGCCACGCCCCCTGGTGCCATGTTTTGCAATGGATCAATATGATTTGAACAATCTTGGTAGAGGGTCACGTGACAAGTTATTAATAAATTGGCCCAGCAGTTTTTGACAAGAAGATTTTTAAAGTTTTTCCTTTTGGTTGCCATGTCAACCAGATTTCTGCATGGAATAAATTTTATTTGAACAACTTTGATAGAGGACCATCTAGGGATCATTCCTGTAAAGTTTGGTGAAAATTTACCCAGTGGTATAGGAGTATTTGTTGTTTAAAGCAAATTGTTGACAGACACCGGACGGACAAACAACTGACATCATATGATCACAAAAGCTCAACTTGAGCCTATGGCTCATGTGAGCTAAAAAAAGGCTGGTATTTGGCTGTAGTAATAATATAATAATATGAGCCGGGGTATGTGATTTTCGACAATGTGGCATTTTGACAAGTGTAGACTCAGATGAGCCTGTGCAGCCTCCTTTTAAGCTTATAAACTCCAAATGATGTTTGGTCAGTAGCTTAACACTCATAGAATATTCAAGTGACTAGCCAAGGCTCTAATCAGACTGTGCATATGCGCAGGCTGATATGAGGCTTTGCTGGGTGCACATACCACATTTTTGGAAATCTCGTGCACTGGCACATATAGGCGTGTTGCTGAATTTCATATGAGGCTTACTTTTTAAGAAAACTTACCTCATCGTCATAAAGGATGAAACTGGTCTCAAATCAAAACTAAATGCCTCTACTTTAATTTTGATTGGGTCGTACATTCGAAAATTGGTAGCGTCATATCTAAAAAAGGGGAGATAACTCTATCCTTGCAAAAAAGGGAATTGTGAAGTACGAATTTCGAAACGATGTTTTGCAGTTTTAAAACATTATTTTTTTGTAAATTATTTTATTTTTTAAAATCAATTTAACTTTCATTTATTTTTAAATCAAATTTGGCTCATTTTCTTCATTTGCAGATATAGCTAATGAGGGATAACTCTTACTACCCTATAAAATAGAATATTTCCCTCGATATCGTTTCTAATAATACCTTTATTTTTAGTAAAAATGCGTAAAACTTGATCAATTCGAAGAAAAATATAAAATTGCTGTTCAAAAACATGATTAACAGCATTCTGACATGCTTGACGGCTCGGAATATCGCTTGCAAAGTTGCTACCCCCGTGTGAAAAATACTCTGTTTTCGTGCATTTCACCAATACACTTGATATACTATTAGGCGCAGTTTCTGAATGTTTATGAGAACATTTACCTCATCGCCCTAAAAGATGAAACTAGTCTTCAATTGAAGATACATGTCTATACTTTATTATTGTTTTTGTCGCACACTCAGAAATGGGTAGCGTCATATTGAAAAAAGGGGAGATAACTTTATACTCGCAGAAAACAGAATCACGAAATACGAATTTTAAAAGTATCAAGTATGGACTTTTTTCTGAAGACAAAGGGTCTGGCACATTTCTTTAAGGTAATTTGGTATGCTTAATCCGAAAACCAGTGTTTGCAAGCTGAGAAATGGCGTCTAATTGAGCTTATTTGCATGTTTTCAAATTGGCCGCCAAAATCATACAGAATCTTACATTGTTGTTGATTCATTGTTTAATGTACCTCGGAATATTTGTGGGGGTTCTGTGTTGGTCTTTGTTTTATTATGCATCTCTTTGTGTTCTTTCTATTTTTGTTAATACCTCGACGAGGAAGAGAATGATAGTTGCTTTGCTTAATTGTCTTCCTGATGTCTTGTGACTGTAAGTGTTCTGTTCCTCTTCCTCACGATGCCGTTTGTTATTGTGGTATTTCCTCATCATACTCTCACTTACTATATATTATCTGCAGTAGTGAGTGTGGTTTTTCCTGTTTATACTAACTTACTTTTTGCTTATCTAGTGTCCAGCTATTATAATGAATGTTTCATTCATAGCACTATTTCGAACTAGATTCAAGCTTTAAAAGTGATAAACGAGAAATGAGTTTTGAGAATCGACAAGTAGCTTTGATTTAACTGTCGTCATAATGTCCATTCTTTCTAGCAGTACCCACAAAATGTGTTACACTATCTATATATCAGAATTAAAAGAATTTAATCCATTAGTACCCAACGGTCGAATTAGACCAGCCTTGCGTCCTCAGGACCACTTCTCATGGGCGTCAAATTGTTTTGTGAGACCGCCTTCAACAGGTAAAAGTATTGCCCTGAAATAACCCCATTTGAGCTATGTGAAATTGCGTGCTTTCCATGGTAACAAAAATGCGCTTCAAAACAGTTGGGTATGCCCCTACAAATTACTTATATCTCAGCAGAAACTCATCCCAAAGTACAAACTCGATACAAAATAAAACGAAAGTAAGACATAGCAGCTTTATTCAGCGGTAAAGTATGCTAATGATCAAATTTGCATATTCATGAAAATTAATGAATACATTAGGAAATCGTAAAAAAATAAAAGGGTGTTCCCACAAAGATACTTACAACTCAGCTGCGAATTATTTTAGGTAACCACTCTTGGTACCAAATAATGCCAAAGCACTGCACTTTTACCAAATTGTCCATTTAACAAATTTTCTAACATTCTCACTCATAATTATTAATCAAAATATAAGAAATAAGAGAAAATTATGGGAAAATTAAAGGGGTGTACTTACAAAATTACGCATATGTCATTTGCTAGTTCTCCTATTCTCAAATTAAAGCCTAGAACTAATTTTGATCATTCTTTGTTCTTCTTTCTTTTTAATGTTTTCTTATATATTCAAGAGTATGCAAATGAGATCATTTGTATATTCATCATTGGATCAACGAGCTATATCTTAACTTTTATTTGGTACCATGTTTGGTAGTGCAGGATATATGGCAGCTGAAATATAGGTTATTTTGTAGGTCAAACCACTTTAGTTTTCTACTATTTTTGACTTATTCTTTTTAATATTCGTGAATATGAAAATAAGATATTTCGAATACATATAATCATAGGGCCACATACCTGTATCTCAACTATTATTTGGAACCAAGTTTTGTAGTCTAGGATAGTAAGCAGCTGGCGTAGAGGTAATTTGGTAGGGGTACCACCTTAATTAATCTACCAATTTTGTCTTATTTGCTATGTTTACATTGATATATATGGGTATTTGAATTAGTTAATTTGTATATTTAATCATTTTCATCAAATGAAAATTTCTCAACTTTTATTTAGTACATAGTTTTGAAGTTAACGATAGTTAGCAGCTGACTTAGTGGTTATTTTGAATGTAAGTCACCTTATTTTTTCTACAAATTTCCTATTATTTCTTAAGTATTCATTAATATTCATGAATATTCAAATTAGATCTTAATTCGTAAATTTAATTATTTTGGTCAAATTCAATGTCTCAACTTGAATTTGGTACCAAGTTTTGCAGTCTACGATAGTTTGCAGTAGACATATAAGTAATTTTGTAGCTATACCCCCTTAATTTTTCTACCTATTTTCTCATATTTCTTATGCTTTCATTCATATTCATGAATATTTAAATTAGAAAATTCGTATATTTTATCATTTTGATCAAATGGCTATGTCTCAACTTTTATTTGATACCACGTTTTATAAGATAGGGTAGTTATCAGCTAGCGTCTTGTTAATTTTGTAGGTATACCATCTTAATTTTTCTACCAATTTTGTCATGTTTCTTATGTTTACATTAATATTCATAAATATTTAAATTAGATAATTCGTATATTTAATCATTTTAGTCAAATGGCTATATCTCAACTTTTATTGGGTACCAATTTTTATAGTCTACGATAGTTAGCAGCTGGAGTACATGTAATTTTGTAGCTATACCCCCTTAATATTTCTACCAATTTAGTCTTATTTCTTATGTTTACATTTATATTCATGGATATTTTAATTAGATAATTCGCATATTTAATAATTTTGATTTAATGGCAAAGTCTCAACTTTTATTTGGTACTAAATTTTATAGTCTAGTCTAATTAACAGCAGTCATATAGGACATTTTGTAGGTATACCATCTTCATTTTTTCTACCAATTTTCTCTTATTTCTTTTTTTACATTAATATTCATGAATATTCAAATTAGATAATTCGTATATTTGATCATTTTGGTCAAAATACAATGCCTCAACTTTAATTTGGTACCAAGTTTTGTAGTCTACGATAGTTAGCAGTAGATATATAGGTAATTTTGATGGTATACCACCTTAATTTTTCTACCAATTTTCTCTTATTTTTTATGCTTTCATTAGTATTCATGAATATTTAAATTAGATAATTCGTACATTTCATCAGTTTGATCAAATGGCTTTGTCTCATATTTTATTTGGTATCAGGTTTTGTAAGATAGAATAGTTATCAGCTAGCGTCCTGGTAATTTTGAAAGTAAACCACCTTTATTTTTCTACAAATTTTGTCTTATGTCTTATGTTTACATTAATATTCTTGAATATTTAAATTATATAATTCGCATATTTAATCGTTTTGGTCAAATGGCAATGTCTCAACTTTTATTTGGTACCAAGTTTTGTAGTCTAGGCTAGTAAGCAGCAGACATATAGGACATTTTGTAGGTATACCCCCTTAATTTTTCTTCCAATTTTGTCTTATTTCTTACGTTACATTAATATTCATGAATATTTAAATTAGATAATTGGAATATTTAATCATTTTAGTCAAATGGCTTTGCCAAAACTTTTATTGGGAACCAAATCTTGTAGGATAAAATCGTTAGCAGCTGGTGAAGAGGTAATTTTGTAGGCATACCCCTTAATTTTTCGACCAATTTTCTCTATATCGTATATTTTCATTAGTATTCATGAGTATGCAAATTAGATAATTCGTATATCTATTCAGTTGGTCATTTTGCCAATGTTTCAACTTTAATTTGGTACCACGATTCTTAGTCTAGAATGATAAAAAGCGACATATAGGTAATTTTGTAGGTGACACCCTTTAATTTATTCTACAATTTTTCTCATTTCTAATGTTTTCATTAATATTCTTAAATATGCAAATTAGATGATAATAATATCTAATAAGAGCGTCATATTTCTGTTTCTGAAATTCTTTTTAATCTATTCAAGAAAGAAAGGCTAGATATTTCAAACAGATATACTTTGTGTGAAAAAAGCAGAGAAGCAATATTTCAAGGAGGTACTTAACGACGCTCATCTATGCTGGTTTTACATTATTTCTAGTAACAGAGTTACCTCCCAATTTTATGAATGACGATACTCGATTTTAACGTTCGATCCTCGCAAATTGATAGTTCAAATATTTTTATCTTTAATTGAGGCATGTATCATCATTTAGGACGATAATGTAAGTTTTCTCCAAAAATAAATCAGCGAATCTCCTATGCTCGTATCAAGTGTATTGGAAAAATGCATTAGAACGCTGTTTTTTTTCACACAGGGGTGGCAACTTTAGAAGCTAATTTCTGAGCCGTCAGGCATATCAGGATGCGGCAAATCATGTTTTTGAAAAGCTAAAAGACAATTCTTTTAGAAATTATGAAGTTTTGCGGGTTCTGATTAAATATAACGGTATTATAAGGAATGATATAGAGGAAAATATTAAATTATATAGGGTAGTAAGAGTTATCCCCCCAAAAATACTATGTTTAAATTAATAAAAATCAATTAAATCATACAAATATTAATGACAGTAAACTTACTTTTAGAAAATAAAATAATTTGCGAAAAAGAACGTCATTTTGTCAATAGAAAATCAGTTTAAAAACCGTACTTTACGTTTCCGTTTTTTGCAAACATTGAGTTATCTCCCCATTTTTTAATATGATGCTACCAATTTTTGAGCGTACGACCCAATCAGAAATAATGTAGAGTCATTTATCTTGAATTTAAGACCACTTTCATCCTTTATGACGATGAGGTAAGTTTTTTCGAAAATTTGAATTTCAGCAACGCGTCTAATATAATGATTTTGGATTTTTACCCTTGTCCTGCTGAACCTGGATCCATCCCTTTTGAAAACATTGCAGCTCCAAAAGCCATTTGATCAGGATCCACACAGTTTTTCATTCTGATTGAAAGGCCATGCTTACAAATGGAATGCTGAAGCTTAACAGGATAAAAATCATGGGCGGATCTGGGGGTCCGAACCCCCTGAAAAATCACAAAAATTTAGGGTTTCTTAGCAATACTGGTCCGGATCCCCTGAAAAATCACAAAGCTACCAAACCGGAATTCAATGTTGGGCCATTATCGGCAATCGGCAAGCCAGCGAAGCGCCGTTCCGCTGGCGGGCCAATGATGGCCCCCGTATAGCGGTATTTGGATCATCTCTCCTCTCATCAACTAAAAAAAAAACCCCAAAAACAAAAGTTGGACCCCCTCTGACAAAAGTCTCTGGATCCATGCATGAAAATTGGGAATAAGTATAGTCAGCATGACAATGGTTAAACACATAGAAAGAAAAGCTGTAATTAGAAGTGCTGTAGTGCCCTATTTTCCTTTCTTTTCTTGATGTTTTTAACAAGTTCCTGTCTTGAAGTTGTTGATTACAAATTGTCTTTGTTGCTGTCTAGTATGTCTACTCCTACTCAATCATTTATTCTTTCCTTGCTAACATGACTTTTGTCATCTGCTGATAACTGCAACTGTTTGGTCCGGGATCAGGCCTCAAGGTTATAAAACTTTTTTCCTGCTCAACTCAACTGAGCATGAAATTTATCCTGCTCATAAATGTTAAAATGCCAACAATTGTTGGCATACATTTATTAGTAGTATAAATACAACATCTGAAAGACTTGAAGCAAGAAACTTCTTTATTAGTCGATATTTTAGTTTTTATGAGCAGTTGAAATTTCCTGCTCAGTTGATTTGAGCATGAAAGAAGTTTTATAACCTCAGGGCCAGGACTGACAAAATGTCTGTCATGATCTGGATCCAAACTGTATTGACAATCTGATAGTTTTCCTGAAAGAATTTTTGGAAAAGTTAATTTTGATACATGTCAGCAGACAACAACAAAAGTTTGAAATATTACCCAGCATGTGATGAGTTAATTCTGCCAATCATAACTGTTGATGATGACAAATTTAACATCTTCTTTAAGTTCAGTATTAACAAGACTTCATGTTTCATTTTAGCCCATTACTCTTGTCTACAAGTGCCGTCTGCTGATAACCTTTGCAAACAGTTTGGACCCAGATCAGGCCCGACAAAATGTCGGGCCTGATCTGGATCCAAGCTGTTTGACACTCTGATAGTGCTCCTGAAAGAATTTTTTTTAAAAAAAAGTTAATTTTGATAAAAGCACACAGACGACAACAAAATCATGAAAAGTTACCCAGCATGCAAAGAGTGAAGGATTAATTGTAAGGCAATTTCTCCAATTTTTTCAGGTGGCAAGTAGATGAAGGTTATTGTAACAACACAGTACTGAGGATGGATATGTACAGGCAGGGTTATCTCCTCTTAGATATAATAGATACTATGGTGATAGACTACCTCATAGGCAATGCTGATAGGCATATGTATGAAACAATCAGTAATTTCCCCGATACTGAAACTATGCTCTTACTCCTCGATAGTGGCAAAAGGTATTATTACACAATGGAAAGTGGATACTTCATGGTACTCTGGGTTCACAAAAAGGCCAAATAGAAAAAAATCTGAGTTTAGGGTAGCCCAACCCTACCTAAATTTACTGGTGAAACCTAGGATTTTTTTTAGGTTTTCTGGAAAAATATATAATTTTATACATTTTGAAAGGCAAAATGCCTTTCAAAATGCATAAAATTATAGTTTTTCCCAGAAAAAAATATAATAAAATAAGTGTGCCTACCTTACCTAAAATTTTCAGACCCGTTACCCGAAACACACTTATTATTTTATTTGGCCTAACAATAAGGATTTTCATTCTGATGGATTTATTTATGTCCCTGAAGATTACTATACTTGTCACTAGAAAATCACAAAATATAATAAAACACTTATTGACTATTCTTTTATTGAATATGAAGTTGATATCCAGCATTGAATACCAATATTGACCTCGGCTATCACCTCGGTCAATATTGGTATCCTCTGGTGGATATTTAGAGATTATCACACAGAGTTTTGGTTATCAGCCTAAGTATCAACCCGAGACTCCATTATCAACCCGAGAACTTTAGCTGGAGGGCTGATAATGGTTGAGGATTGATACTGAGGGAGATAACAAAAACTCAGTGTTATAATATGTTTATATCATATTCAAATTCACCCTTTTTACATGTTAGACTTACAAAAATGTAAGTAAAATAGAAGACTGACTTAAACATTACGTCACACCACTTGTTTACATTTGATGTCATCTTGTGAACAACAGCTCATCTCTGGCATGATAACCTCTCTCAATTCAAAATACATGACTTCCAGTTGTCATCATGGCATGCAGATAACCAGTTTTGTGGGAAAGTGCTTATCGCATATGCAGACTTTGGGTTATCGCGGCAAATAGTGTCCAGAATATGTGATAACATGTCATATCCAATAACAAAATTGTCAAATACCAGTATATTTCAAAAGTTATATTTCCACTTGTGATATATTATATAAGTCCTTCTCACCTGTGAAACACAAATTGTGGGTTTTCAGTCCCTGTTTGCTGTTCATGGTATGTCGTCCTGTACTCATAAACTTATTTTAAATAATCTTCTCCTGGTCGAAACCTTAAATAATTTCACACATATTCCCCATAATGCCTGCAACTAAAATTGCACAAACGGTTATGCTTTAAGCTGAACAAAATGGCTGCCAGAGCTAAATATGGAAAAAGCTTAAAATGACATCTCCAGTCCAAGAACCACTTGGCCAATATGCAAAATAATTTCACACAAATGTTCCTCTTTATGGCCTTTACCAAAATTGCACAAAAAATTCCGCTCCACTGGCCAAAATGGTCACCAGAGATATAAATAAAAAGAAACACCTTTAAATATCATCTTCTCCTGAACTACTTACCCAAATTCAAAATAATTTCATACAAATGTTCCTCATGCTCCTTACCAAATTACACAAATGGATCTGCTCGGTTTAAAATGGACGCCAGAGCTAAAACAATCAGAAAAATTCTCCTGAACATCTAGCTCGGATTCAAAATAATTTCTCTCAACTTTTCCTCTTAATTACCTATTCAAAAATTGTGCAAACAGATATACCGGGCCTCCTTGGTAGTGAGTCCATCTGCAGATCCAGGGGTCACAAGTTCGATCAGAGATGTAAAAAGAAAAAACAGCAACAAAATATTTCGTGAAGACTCACTAGTCTAAATTTAAAATAATTTCACACAAATTATTTACATTATGCCCATTTCAAAAAATTAGATCCATAGAACAAAATGGCCACCAGGAGCTAAAATTAGAAAAAAACCTTTAGAAAACATCTGAACCACTGGCCCAAGTTTAGTTGATTTATCACAAGTGTTCCCCATAACGCCCACTACCAAAAGTGTATAAAAACAACATACTCGGGTCATGACATATCAATGCATGAAAAAAAAGCAAAACAATCACAATATTTTACTCAGACCTCCAGATAAGAGAGCGTAATTGATTTCTTTTCTTATTTCTCAACCAAAACATATGTCGTGGAAACTCAAAAGAACAGTCTCAATGAGACGGTTCTTTTGAGTACCCAAACATATGTTTAAGACAATGGGTGAGAAAATAATTACCACTTCATGTTAAAAAATTGTGCTTATCTGAACCTATGCTTACTGTTTATTTCAGTTTTGGTAACCCCTATCATGATGAAAAGTCCATCTTAGCTCCATTATATCAGTGTTGTAGGTAAGTCTACAAGCTTTGGCAGTATTCAATATTAATGTGAAGCTACCATTGAAATAGGAGGCTGAGCACAGTGGCTCAGTTGGTAGAATGTTAGACTGGGGATCGAAGTGTTGCGGGTTCAAGTCTCGTTGGTGGAGTCACTGTGTTGTGTCCTTGAGCAAGACACTATCTGCTGCTTAGTACTGGTTCAATCCAGGAAGACCTGTCCTGACTGAAAAATTATTGACTGGGAGGTAAAGAATCAAACCAAACATTGAAATAGGAGAGGAAATGAGCACAGTTCAGTCCCTTAATAACACTATGCTTGGAGCTTAGGGGAATGTGCCGTGTTATAAGAGAACAATGCTATAAAAATTGACAGTTTTACAAAGGAGTTATAGAAAACTCACCAGTCTTGCCTGGGTTTGTGCTGTTTGATTAGGCCTATTTGTATGAATTTTAAAGGTAAATAAGATATTCTTTGTAGCTAAGCAGCATAGTGAGTCCTAAATACATACTTTGGCAAACAGTGAAGACCCAGATGGCATTTCATCAGTGTCTACACAGTTTGCTAAGAATGATAAATAGAAACTTCAGAGAAAGAAATGCAAATTATTTTGAAATCATAACCTGTGACCAATCAATATATACAATGGACCATCCCAAGTTAATTGTATCAAAGCAGAAGGAAGAGAATCCATTCATCGCAGTCGGTAACATGTCTGGCAACTGATGCGAGTCTAACTGCGAGTTTGATCCCTGCCTGGTCCCATACTTTCATAGAGATTGATCATGAAATAATTTCTACTGTCATTCTCCTCCCTTCAGCTGAATCATTCAAGAAGGGTTGTTGTAAGTTACAAGCGAAAGTATGTGCACAAAGTACTGGGTAACTGCTTGTTCAAGCTTGCCCAGGAAAAAGTGTGGTTTAGGTGAACTGACCGTCCTGCCATGACCATAGCTGTTGACTTGGGATGTAAAGCAACAATATAAACAAACAAAGAATCCATTCATGCATAAAGGGTTAAACTCACATTTCTGGTATCACATAGTGGAAACTCTGGTTCTGTGTAATGTAACCTATTAATAATCAAATATTTACATTTTCAAAGCAAGCCTTTAATGAATCTTTAGATTTTTGAAACTGTTCATAGCCTCATGAATAACATAATTTTGATTGACAGCTGCCAAGCTCACTTGCCTGTGCAATACGCTTCGAACATCAAATTCATTTTCCAGAAGTGACACTGGTGTTGTGATTGACAGCGAGCCACACCTAAGTCGCACATGCAAAACACGAGCCACACCTGAGTGGCATGTGCAAAAAAAGACTTGTTTGCGGCATTGGTTGTCAGTGTTCACACTGGCTGTTCCACTTTTTCGTTTTACACTCCATCAAAACCGTTAATACGATTACATATTAAATAAAAAACTGTTTCATTTCCTAAATTATAGATAATTTCTATATTTTAGATATTTATAATACAATGTCAATATAAGCAATGAATTCAAATTTTGGTCTGTTCATGGAATCATGAATACTTCGGGTCTCTTGCAAAGTTAACATGACTTTGCAAGAGACCCAAAGTATTCCTGATTCCATGAACATTCCAAAAGTCAAATTCATTTCTTTTGTTTTTGTTTGTTTGTATTGTTGCTTTACGTCCTAAGTCAACAGCTATGGTCATTGCGGGACGGTCAGTTCACCTAACCACACTTTTTCCTGGGCAGGCTTGAACAAGCGGTTAACCAGTAATTCGTGCACATACTTTCGCTTGTAACTGACAACAACCCTTCTTGAATTAATCAGCGGAAGGGAGGAGAATGACCGTAGAAATCATTTCATGATCAATCTCCACGAAAGTATGGGACCGAACCGGGATCGAACTCGCGACCCCTGGATCTGCAGTCAGACACGCATCTGTAGCCAGACACGTTACCGACTGCGCTACGCGGCCCATTTCTTAAATAGCTTCAGAGTATATGAGACACATTATGAGAAAACCTGTCTCCAGGAGATACAGAAACCAAGAGTTAAAGGAATCAGATTGTAAATAATATAAGCATATTTGGGCCTTGTGATGAGAAAACCTGATTTTTTTTTGCATGCAAACAACAAAGGGGCTGATCAGCCTGTGCATCTGCAGAGTTATTCACTCTCTCTAAAGTATAATGGCTACTCATGCTACTTGCAAAATATCAAGCTGGTCTGTGTAACTGTGCAGACTTGGTTGCAAATGACAAAGGCATAATTCCTGGCATTGAGGCCCATTTAGTATCATAAGATATGGTATGGGCGATTAAAAGAGTCGTCTCATTGAGATGGCGTTTTTTAACCAACAACATCTCTTGTGATTAAAAATTATGAAATTGATTAAGAAAACATACTCAGATCTGCTGAACCAAAATATCCCATGTTTTACCTAGAGCTATCCTGATTTGTCTCTTGTTTCGCTGTATTTGAACCAATATATGACATTTGGTACTTACTGCATTTTTGAGCAATGAAGGCTAAAGTGAGTCTGCACATTGTGCAGACTCACTAGAGCCTTCCTTGCTCCTTAAACAAACGTATGGATGAACATCATGATGATTTAGACCTCTATTCCCGCTGGATATGTCAAATAAGTCAAATAAGTACCAAAATATCTTGAACTGGCCCATATTGTATCATTTCATCTCCTCCCTAATCCACTTTGTATTATTGCAGGATTCGAGAAAGCACATGGCACCGATTGTTGGTAGTACAGGACGGTATATTAGGAGAAGTTTTGAAGAATGTTCTTGATGATGATCCTATAGCTCCAGTAATCACTGACCTACATCTCGCAGCAATAGATAGACGCTTGAAATATGTTCTACAAGTCGTCAAAGACTGTATACTTAAATCTGGCACTGAGAATGTTTTGATACAAAACAGATGACGTAGGCAGGTTTTAGATTTCTAGTAAAGTATTTATAGATCATGTATATGACCAGATAATCAAATTTTTTGAGTATAAAATTGTAATTATTTTCTTACCTATCTGGAAATGATGCTGAAAAATTGCATTTTCCATGAGCCTGTTATTCCTTGTTATAATTTATAGCATTTGGCATTGTTTATGACATTGAGTGTCTTCACATAATTATATAAACTTTGGATACTGTCTTTTAATCATTAAAATCTTATATTTTCAAAAAATTGTGACATTTTTTGATTTTGGATGGTTGTTTACAGCCCTATAGTTTAGTAAATGTACTAAAGGCTCATATAAGATGAATAAAAAGTCCATTTAGGGGTTCTTAACCAATTAGGAAATATTCTTATCACTATGGCCATTGCATAACAATGGTTCTTTGTCATATATTACAATTTTGATCCTTGAGCCTAAAAAAATTTGAGGAGTACTTGATTTTGAAGATCATTTATTCTGTGACAAAATATTTAATTAAACATCCCGTTTATTTCTTATCAAGTGAGTCGACTTTAAAGAACTCCTGACTTTTATGTCATTAGACACATTATAGCTAAAATAATAGGAACATACTTTTTTGCAGAAGAACTTTCTTAACACCCTTTGTATATGTGAAGACAGTGTTTTTAACATGTTTGCACAACCTATATCTAGTGTCAGAGGCTATATGTTTGAAATTTGGTGGGATCCGTTATCTATGTGCCAACATTGTGTATGTGAGCAGTGAAGGCTCTGGTGAGACTGTGAGATGGATGTTGTGGAACTGTCCTAGATAAACAAAGTGAATGGATGTAGAAAGACATCTGAAATTGGCAGAAATAGTATAAAAGTTCTACTAACCACAATAAGAATCTATCATGAGTGTGAGGGTAGGATAGAAAAATCTGTCCGGAGAATCACCATTTGGCATCACGAGGCTTGCCGAGTGATGACAAAAGGTGATCCTGAGGGACGGATTTTCTATCCTACCCTCACACGAATAATGGATTCTATTTCTCGCTTACCACTGTTTTTATTTAAAAATAAGCTTCTAGAAGTCCCTGAATACGCTAAGATGCAATTTCACATGATGACGTCATTTTAACATAACAATGACGTTACCTGACAACAATGTGCGTGAGTTCCAATACAACCAATGTATGTAGCCATTACGTGACAGCCTGGGTAAGATAGCATGGGTTAGATAAGATTTTCTAACCCAGGGTAAAATCTCAGATGTCCCTATCCGGTGTGCAAGAAATTTGTATATCAAAGTTGCCAAATGTTCATTATGAAATAGCAAACCTATTTCATATAGTTTTAAATGATCTTGTATATGTCAGAAACTTCACCACATTTTATCATAAAATGCAGTTTTTGTCATGGAAATTTGGTCAATCTTATGTATATTGCTAAGTGGTGACCGGGCTTCAAGAGGCTCAGGTGAGCAATCCAGGGCTATCAAGGCCCACTGGTTTACATGAACTGAATTGTTTATTTATTTGGAGACTTGTATCTCAATACAAACTGTGTTATCACATGACTTTATTATATCTACTGTATTAACTGTATGTACGAGGGTCATCCAATAAGTTCTGACAATGACCCCATAAAACAAAACCTATTATTCTAGGATGTGTTTCAGTAATCTCCAGATGTTATTTAGAATATAGGGAATTGAATCTACCAGTTCAAATAGTTTCCATGTTGCAATTGCAATGGTTGCTAGGCAACTAAAGAACACAAGGTAAAGGGCCATGGACGGGACACTATATGTGGTATACATGCCCAAATTTCTAAGAAATTACAAACTCCTCTTAAAAACTTTTTAGTTAGATAAATAAAGACATTATCTATGTTGATTCTGAACGTCATAGATAATCGTTTAGCTTGTGACTTTGGTGTTAGCAGGGTTTTGATAATGACATATCACCGATTTTGCAAGAAATATTTTACTTAAAAATGGGTTGTTCTAATAGTGTATTATATTTGGTATACTTAAGGAATAAAGAAACCCAACAAACACTTTGAGTCATTGTAAGTATACAATATGATGCAAGTTTTTAGTGCAAATGATATCCGTCCATAGGAGCAGTATGTGTCTGTTAAATTACAGCAGGTTCAATGTAATTATTGATAACCTAACCATTTTGGCATGCGTGTAACCAGCCTGACCCCCCGTAGTAAACTGCTGAAACAGGGTCAATAAAAGCAAAGTTTGAATCAACCATCGGTTTATTGTTTTAAAAAGTCTTGGCATAGATTAGGGATCAAGCAAATGATCAAATGACGTTGTTTCTGTAGGATTCTTAAACGGCTTAACGTCATTAACGTCAACTCTGAATACTGCGTGAAACGCATAAACTTTCTTTTCTGATTGAGATTTATTCATTACAAGGACGTTTTGTTCAAGAATTATGACTTGAGATCTTCAGACGTCAAAAAACTCAACTCTGACGTCAAAATTCGATATCCTACGTTATAATGGTTTCCATGATGTTTATGTGTTTTTTCTAATGATAAAATGGTACGGGGACAAAGTTTAAGTTACAGTTAACAAGTTTGGTGTTCACTCTCGGCATGTAATCGGATGTTTTCTCTTGCATTATGCCGTGTTTTGTTTGGCTAACGTCCTATAGAAGGACTATAGAATTAGATCATTTTTAAGTATTATCGGCATGCACATGGCGATTTATGTCAGCACTTAGGAATAGATTCGAGTACCGATCTGGATGATCGGTACTCAAATATATTCCTAAATGCTTTCATAAATCGCCATGCACATACTGAATACTTAAAACTGATTGAAGTCTATAGTCCTTTAGGCATATGGCATGTTTTTCTATATAGTATTAACACCAATATCTACCACTTCCGGTCTATGAAGTACCGGCAATACGCGTAAATACCACCAAATCGACGTATACATTTACCAGTGTGATTTATTGAAAGTTATTATTTTCTATGGGTTAGGAAGACTATACAACAGATTTATCGAAACATGTATGTGTTAATACACATATTGAGTGTAAATGCTTTTATTAAGTTTTCAAAATATACTATTTTATAATTAACGCTTAAAGTGAGGCAAAAATGTAATTTTCTGTTGTTGCCTAGCAACCAAGAACGTTCAAAGCAACTAGGTTAATGCCATTGTGGTATTTGCTTTTATGGGTCAATTGTGTATTCAGACAACATACACCAACAATTAATATAACTTTCCAAAGAAATATATTCCATCTTTATCTAACTCTACCCCCAGCAAAAATTAGTTAAAAACGTGATTTTTCGTGGCCACGGACTCTCGCAGTGTTGTCAACAAATTTGTATAGCATAAGATTAGTTTGTGATAAAAACTCCAAATTTCAAACATGAATAGGTAACACTCATGGCCACATGCAATGGGTAATAGAATTCTGATTACAATAACAGTTTCTGAGATATGAGACTGTTGTCAGAACTTATTGGATGACCCTCGTAACAAGTTCATTTCTATATATTAAATTTACATATAAATAGGGAATTTACCCTTTCAATATGGAATTTACCATTAAATGTGAAATTTGTATTTTAAAATATGGAATTTGAGAATTGCAATAACAGCCAGCTCTTGGTTATACATTGGATGACAATAGCCAAAATGTTTCATTAAAAATATTTGACATATCAATTCACATTTTTGTGTTTTCGAGAAGCTGTGCAGCACACAGGTTTACTGTATTTATGCACTAAACCTGTGTGGCACATAGTTCTCAAGCAAATTAAAATAATAATGGCCTCTTTTATGCGTATTAAAAGATTGAATATATTGTCATTCATTTTTAGCAAAAATTTGCTTTTGGAAAATTTCTCATGACCTTGTATCTCTCAAATTCAATATTAAAATATATACTCCTATTTAAAAAAAAAGCTTGTACAGTAAAAGCTGCCTTAAGAAGCCACTCAAAAAGAAGACCAAAAATTTGTTTTCAAGACCGATTATTGCTCAATGCAGGTCAAAAGTATTGCAGAATGCTCCAAGGGGAGCATTCTGCAATACTTTAGACCCTCATTGAGCTAACATTTGTCTTTAAGACCTTTGCTTTGTCGATTTTTGAGTGGCCGCTTAAGACAGGTTTAACTGTATTACAAGATTGGCATATTGTCATTCAAATATAGCCCAAAATTGACTTTTGGAAAATTTCTCATGGCTTTGTTTCTCTCAACTTCCATATTAAAATATTAAAAAAAATATAGCTTGTATCATGTTTGGTATTTAAGATGAATAGAGTATATCTTTGAGTGTATCTAGTCTCAGAATTTTTGTTGAGCTTTGTTAAACATTATCAAATGGGCCTTGACGCGACAAAACCTGTCTTTGAGGTTTCCAACTAAGAGAGATTCAAACCAGTTTCCTCAGCTACGGAGCTAGCTAGAAAAATAAAATTTCACCTGTAGCAAGTTTACATATGATACTTTCCAAAAAGGGAATAACAAAGGCGCTGATCAGACTGTGGGGATGCGCAGGCTGGTCTGCGCCTGTGTTTGCAAGCCCCCAAGGACGCCGAGGCCCAAATTATATTTACTTATTATAAGAGGATATGTTATAATGCTTAACCCTTTGTGTTCTACTGGATTTTTCCTATTGATTTGATACAATAAAACTGTCATAGTCTAATCAAAGTCCATTGCAAGCATCGAGGAGTCACTGACTATATTTTCATAATTTATTCTTTGCAGATCGTTTTTACATAGTAACCAGTGCAGGCCCTGATGAAATGCAGCATTATGCTGCATTTCATCTGTGTCTTCACTGTTTGCATAATGCTCTTTTATGTGTCTCCAGTATGCAAAGGGTTAACTATCCTGCTCAGTTAATTTAACCCTGGCCCCGAGGTTTTAAAAAAATTCATGCTCAACTGTACTGAACTCGTAATTTATCCTGCTCATAAATGTTAAAATGCCAACTTTTGTTGGCATTTTAACATTTATTAGCATGATAAATACAACAACTGAGAGGCTTAAAGCAAGAAACTTTTTCATTTTTCAGTATTTTAGTTTTTATGAGCAGTTGAAATTTCGTGCTCAGTTGAGTTGAGCATCAAAAAAGTTTTATGACCTCGGGGGCCTGTATGACCCTTTGCAATGGCTCAGAGTTAGACTGCTTGACCTCTGATCAGGGGGTTTCTGGCTCGAGCCTCACAGGAGGCACTGTGCAACACTTTATTCTCTACTTTTTACTGGTTCAACCTAGGACTTCCTTTCACATGACAGAAAAATTGTTGACTGGAATGAATTCATCAACACTGTAAATTGTTGACTGGAATGAATGCATCCACATTGTAAATTGTTGACTGGAATGAATGCATCAACACGTAAAATTGTTGACTGGGATGAATGCATCAACACTGTAAATTGTTGACTGGTATGAATGCATTAACACTAAATTGTTGACTGGCATGAATGCATTAACACTAAATTGTTGACTGGTATGAATGCATTAACACTAAATTGTTGACTGGGATGAATGCATTAACACTAAATTGTTGACTGGGATGAATGCATTAACACTGTAAATTGTTGACTGGTATGAATGCATTAACACTAAATTGTTGACTGGTATGAATGCATTAACACTAAATTGTTGACTGGCATGAATGCATTAACACTGTAAATTGTTGACTTGCATGAATGCATTAACACTAAATTGTTGACTGGTATGAATGCATTAACACTAAATTGTTGACTGGTATGAATGCATTAACACTAAATTGTTGACTGGCATGAATGCATTAACACTGTAAATTGTTGACTGGCATGAATGCATTAACACTGTAAATTGTTGACTGGCATGAATGCATTAACACTGTAATTGTTGACTGGCATGAATGCATCAACACTGCCAAACATATTCCATTTTAGGTTTTTTTGGCAATATTTTGTAATACAGGTCAACCTTGTTATCTCAAAGTCCAAGGGAATGGAGAAAATACTTCGAGTTATCCGAAGTTCGACATAGCCAAAATGTGACGTAACCAAAATACAGTATACATGTTGAATTTTGTTGAACCAGATTTCCTACGATATACATTTGCAGTACAGACGTAGTAAAACTGTTTCTACTCAAAACTGGATAGAAATAAAGACAAAAGAAAACTCTTTTGAGTTGTTTTATTTCCATTTTAATTACATAATAAAATAAAATAAGCAAACATCAAACAAAACAAGTTAATATCTCCATATACGAGAGCATATAGATAGCTAAAACGGAGATCTTTGCAGCACACATCACTGAAAAAACGTCAATTTTGTAGGAGCAGAACCACAGATTTTCTAGCTGAATCAGATTAGGCTGCACTCTTGCAGTCTTATCAGAGTCTTCACGTGAAGGTATATTACACCCTTTAATATCGAAATATCTCACAGCAATCTAAAGACTGTTAAAACATCTCTCATCAAAAGACACCGATGAACAATATTAAGTCATTAAAATTTGAAAGGGACCGCTAATTTTCTGATGCTCCAATCGAACACACCTGACCGGTCATGTCAAGGTCAATCGGGTCAATTATCTACACAAACAGCTGATCAATTAACAACACACTATAACTAATTGGCGATTACTTGCAACAATGGATTATTTGGTCTGAAATTAAGGCTATTGTTCGATCAATCAGGTAAATTACTTTGTCATTGGACCGTTTCACTTTTTGACCACTTCGATACAAGCAGTGGTAAACAAAGGGAAAATTGGCTTTATGGAATGAAAAATCGCTTCGAAATAGCCGAGTTTTCATGATAACCGAGTTTGACATAAGCAAGGTAGAATTACAGTGCAATATAGGGGAAAAATTCGGGAATGGATGATCACTTCGACATGGGCCGTGTATTCGAGATAGGCAAGTTTGACATAACGAGGTTGACCTGTATATATTTTTAAACCTTCCACTGCCAATTAAGTCATCTGCTTTGTTGTTTGCTGGTGTACTTTGTTAGTCTCTATAGAAAACAGTGTGAATGCATATTAACACTCTATTGATCAGTCTGGTATTGATCCTTACTATATACATGTGCAAGTTAGATTTTATTTGAAATGTTGAAAATGATGACATAAGCATACATATTTTCAAGATATTGGGATAGATCTGGGTCCAAAGTGTTTGACACACTGATGGTATTCATGAAAGAAATTTTTGAAAAAGATCCTTTGAAAAAAAATTTGCAGGCAAAAAATGAAGCACACAAAATTCCCCCAGCATTCAAACGTTATTAAACAATATAGATCTGGATCAGACTTTACACTATGAAACCTGGTCTTGGTCTTACCTGTCTTCAAAAGGTCTCTTTAAATAGAGGATCTTTCCTGAGTGCTCGCATTTTTATTGAATTTATTAAATGAGTTGGCAAAAAGAGAAACAATGTGAGGCTTACCAAGCATTTTATTGCTTTTTGGCAACAAGCTTAATAAATTTAATAAATAGGAGTACAAATATTGGATGCTTTTTATCATATGTCACTAATACCACTTTGAAAATTGCAATTTTGGCAAGAAAACTTTAATATTTTGTCATTATGGATGCAAAGTTGCTTTTGAAAATATTACTTAACATTAGCAATTATGTAAATCACTAGTGGTTTATCAATTTTAATACATCACTTCCAGGCTGGATTTCACATGATAAGGAGCATTTGGTCATTTCTGGCCCTGAGGTTATAAAACGTTTTTCATGCTCAACTCAACTGAGCATGAAATTTCAACTGTTCATAAAAACTAAAATGCTGGAAAATAAATACTTTTCTTGCTTTTAAACTCTCAGATGTTGTATTTATTATGCTAATAAATGTTAAAATGCCAACAATTGTTGGCATTTTAACATTTATGAGCAGGATAAATTGCAATTGAGCATGAAAAAAGTTGTATAACCTTGGGGTCTGGTTTTCTATATGAAATTGGTGACAACTTAGGTTGATGGTAGGGAAGTCAAAACTTAATATTTCATGCGATTCATTTGCTGGCAGACAATTCACACAGAATATCAAACATTTTATGCTTTCTTCACTCCTTGAGTGCTCTGTATTTTTGCATGATTTTTTTTATCTGCTGATTTGGATCTGCCAAAGAGCCAGGGGGCATGATCAGGCCCTGAGGTTATAAAACTTTCTTCATGATGATGATGAGTTGGAGTTTAACGACGCATCAACCCTTTTTGGGTCATTAGCGTCATCAAGGTTAGGTTAGAGAAGTATTACTGAACATTAAAACTATAATAGATTAGCTAAAATAGTAACAATTTAACACCATAAACATATGAGTATATCAAAGACAATAAAATAGTAACCATTTTACAGCGAAGATCGTGTACAATATCTGACAACAACATAGGCTTATCAGTTGATTATACATGTTCTTCTCCTGCAAAGAAATGATATGTTGCAAGCAAGTTAAAAAATAAATAGTTCAAAGGAAAATAGCTACAATTTGTTAAAAAGATTAATCTCTTTTAAGAATAAGAAGACATTATCAATAGGTACATCATTAAACAATTGTTTGATTTTATCAACATGAAAATATTTGTTTATGTGAGAAAAATCACCACATTCAAGTAGAAAATGGCGGACTGTAAAGAGTGCATCACATCCAAAACAATACGGTGGTTCCTCTCGTGTTAAAAGATATGAGTGTGTGATCCTTGTATGACCGATACGTAAACGAGCAAGCACAACTTCTTCTTGTCTGACATTTCTAACTACTGGTTGAGATTGTCCAATTACAGGTTTAATCTCAAAGAGTTAATTACCAACACTGTTATTCCATAAAATTTGCCACTTGTTTACAATGTACCCATTGATAAAAGATTTAAAATTTGTATAAGTTTATGGAAAGTTTGTAGGGTGTAAATTCAATGAATCTTTTGCTTTTTGATCCACACTTTCATTGCCAGCAATGCCAATGTGGCTAGGGATCCAACAGTAAACTATTTCATTAATTTCTGATAAATCATGATGTTTTTCAAGTAATTTTTGAATTTGGGGATTTTTGGAAGAAGTATGATCTAAAGATTTTAAAACTGAAAGGGAGTCTGAAAATATAACAAATTTGCTAGTAGTTTCACAATCGGCAATAAGATCTAATGCTAAATCAATAGCTTTTGCTTGCTCAACTCAACTGAGTGTGGAATTTCAACTGCTCATAAAACTTAAATACGACAAATGAAGATGTTTTTTGCTCTAAGTCTCTCATATGTATCATGCTAATAAATGTTAAAATGCCAACAATGGTTGGCATTTTAACATTTATGAGCAGGATAAATTTCGTGCTCAGCTGAGTTGAGCATGGAAAAAGGTTTATAACCTCGGGACCAGTTTTCTTATGTACCTAGATAAAAAGTGTCAAACTTTTAAAACATCTGAAACAAACAAATGGTCATATAGATTGGTCACCTAGACCTTTAAAACACTAAAATTAACTTTTTCATAAAAACGTAGCCAGGAGGCAATGTGGCTGGGACCCTTTGTATACTAATGGATTCTTCCTTCTGGTTTGATACAATAAACTTGGGATAGTTCATTGTATATATCTAGGGGTGTTAGGTTATAGTTTAAAAAAAAAAATGTAGGGAGCGCAGTGGCTCAGTGGTAGAGTACTTGACTCGAGACCCGAGCCTCACCGGCGTCACTGCGTTGTGGTCCTTGAGCAAGACACATTTATCCTAGTTTAGTACTGGTTCAACCCAGGAAGAACCGTCCCTATATAACTGAAAGATTGTTGATGGGATGTAAAGAATCAAATCAAACAAACAAAAAAACAAAAAAAAATGTATTTTTTTGTCTGAAGATCTTTTTTACCTTAACAAACAATGTAGACACTGTTGAAGTGCTGCATGATGCGGCATTTCATCTGGGTCTTCACTGTTTGTAAAAGTACCCGTTTAGGGGTTTCCCCTTACACAAAGGGTTAAACCACTATAAAATCTTAAAACATCTTTTCCAATACTCAAAACAAATGTCACTTCTTTTCTCATCAGTTGATGTAGTTTGATAGCAGCAGTTATTGCAATCAATATGGACCCAGATCAGACTGCTCTATTAAGAGCAGTCTGAGCAGGGTTCATAGTGTTTGCTGCCATGACAAAATCAGTCTTGAGTACATTTAAATTTTTGCAGCAGATGAAATAAGTAGACAATATTTTCAGGATAAAAAAATATGGTGCAGGACAAGGATTTCTTACACACCTGATAAGATTTTCTGGATTTTACCGGTGTCAACAAAGCTTTCTCTTTTACCTGTATGAGTTAAGATAGTAGGCCCAGGGGGTGGATAAGAATGGGATTGGCATGTAACCTTGTCAGAAGTCCATTGATATCATTATTATGTTAATTTGGTGTCATCATAATGTTATGTCGCATCTCATTGTATTCATTGACAAGAACTTCTGGGATTTTTACAATAAAATTGTGAAATTTAATGGCAAGCAAGTAAAAGAACTCATTATTTGAGTGAGGATGGGATAGAAAAAATCCATCCCTTGGGATCACCATTTGTCATCTTTCAGCAAGCCTGGTGATGTCAAAGGTCGGCATTTGGGACAGATTTTTCTTTCCTAGAAGATAGATTCTTCTAGATCTAATTTATATTTTGCAGATCTGCAATTTTAGTGGCAGGATTGATGACAAATAGATCTTAGGTGCTGTAGTTTTTGTTCTGGATAGAAATAAGAAAATATTTTGTTAGATATTATTTTGTTATAAAGATTAAAATATTTTAATTTACTGAATGTTGAAATTTATTTCATCTATATTTATGTATCCACCACTGAATAGTGGAGTAAATAGCACCAGCTATCTCACTACTGCTTTTTAGCAGGCATTCAGTTAAGAGTGTGTACAAAAAAATAGTTTTCTTATTTCTCAACCAAAACATATGTTGTGGGTGCTCAAAATAACCGTCTCACTGAGACGGTTCTTTTGAGCACCCTAAACATATGTTAAAACTGATGGGTAAGAAAGTATTTACAATTTTACATTAAAAAAAATTGTGTATCTAAACTTGTTTCTTAGCAAGTCAGTTTGAGTTGATGCTTTACACCTCAGTCAACAATTTTTCAGTCATGTCCAGCTGTTTTCTAGGGTTGAACCAGTCAGGAAATCAGCACTAAGCAGTGAGCATAGAGTGTCTTGCTCAAAACCACAACACAATGGCTCCAGTAAGGTTTGAACCAGCTACCCCCTCTTAAGTTGAGCATTGAGCCACTGCACATCACAGGATTCATCATGGATGTATCTGTAATGCTTACATTGTCAGCAAAATATCTCATAAACTATTAATGCATTGAAATTTGGTCTGCTTATTGGAGATTATGGGTGGAATACAAAATTGCAAAAAATATCCAAAGTTAAGGTCTGTTTCTTGTGTAAAGAAGAACACGTCTTTATTGACAAGCATATGAGCCAACACATGCAATTTTGGTACTTATCAAATGTTCATGCCAACAAAGGCTCAGGTGAGCATGTCAGAGCCTTGGGTGCTCATAACCACAAAGTATGGGTGAAAATGAAGACTCGGATCAAAATGTAGGCTTCTAACCCTGCTGGATACTTCATCATGGGTATTTTATGGAGGGTTTTGTGCATATTATGGGAGAAGCACCTAAATCTCAGATACTAGATCTCAGATATATGGGTTTGAACACAGTGTTGCACAACATAATTATATCCCCTGCAACCTTTGTGGTGGCATATACTGGTTTTATGTTGTTTCTCTGTGCGTGTGTCTGTCCGGGACATTTTGATTTTTCCACATATCTCGGATTATGATTATATTTCACACTATGTCCTCAATGAGAATACTTCAGCATGAAGGTTTCAGACACTCTGGTTCAAGGTCAGCATAACAGTGTGAGGTCAACGGATAGATGCTTGAATTTATTTCCATTCCATATCTCCTTAATCTCTAGTCCAATTCTGAAAATATTTCGGATACATTTCCACATCTGAGACAATCTTCAAGGTCCCCGGCTTCAAGGTTATAGAGCAAGGTCTAAGGTCACATGAACAGAACTTGTATCCACCCTATAACTCCTGAATTCCAGGTCTTATTCTTAAAATATTTCAAACACATGTCATCCTCAAAGAGACATTATGCAGAGGGAAGGTTTCAGACAACTTATGTCAAGTTCAAATTTCAAATACACATAATATGTGTCTGCTTCATATTTTGCACATACCTGCTCTGATTTCCTCTTCATTGAGAAGATGTGTAGAGTGAAGATTATGCCGGTCTCAATGCTAGTCAAAGGTCACATAATGAATAGACTGTGTCTGCTCACTATCACATGGACACATGCTGTGATCTGAAAGTATTTCACACTCATGTCCACTTTAATAAAGACTCCATAAGGGGAGGTCGAAGCTCACAAGATATGGAATTGGTGTATACATGTTATGACTGCTAATTTCAGATTAATGACAGCTAAATATGGAATTGAAAATGTGGAAATGGGTAAATATGTCTATAAATATTACCCCGGCATCCAATTTAGGTTACCTTGCACCCCCCAGGACAATTTTTCATGGGTGACAAATTGTTCATTGGGACCCCCTGAATGGGAAACGAAGGTGTCCTAAAAAAATTGGTTTGGGCTATGTGAAATTGCATGGTTTCTATGGCAACCCATAGCGAACTTGAGAAGGGGGGTCTGCCTACAAAATTGCACATATCTCAGCTGTTACTTATCCTAGACTACTAAACTTTATACCAAATTAAAGCTTAGACATAGGCCTATGATCTCCTTGTTGCATATGCAAATTATCTATTTTGCATATTCATAGATATTTATGAAAACATTAAAAATGTGGTTCACGAATGGGGGTATACGTACAAAATTAATAATATCTCAGCAGCTTTTAGTCGTAGATTACTAAAATTTGTACTAAAATAAAGCTAAGACATAGGCCTTTCATTCCATGGTCAAATAGGCAACGTTTCATATTTGCATAATTTGCATATTTATGAATATTAATAAAAACGCTAAAAAATAAGGGAAAATCATTACAAATATAAATAGGCTTATTTCATCCCAATATTGTCATTGTTGCATGTTTTAATATAATCAATGTTACAATTTGACAGGTCCATTAATCCAGTGGTCCTATATGAATATTATCTCATTTGAATATTCATGAAAATGCATGAAAACTTAAAAAAATGAGGGAAAATCACGTAAAAACTATAAGCCTAGTGGAGGGGTTAAGGTATGATCTATCCTGCACTCCTAGGGCCTTTAAAATTTATGCCAAATTGTTCAGTGGGACTCTCAAAATGTGAAACGAAGTTCTCCTCAAAAGAAATTTGGTATGGGCTACGTGAAATTGCATGGTTTCCATGGCAACCTCTTATATGATTCTCGAGATTGGGTGTAGGCCTACAAATTCAATCATATCTAGGGTTCTACTAATCCTAGAGCACTAAAATTGGTGCCAAATTATAGCTAAGGCACATGTCTTTCTTCCTGTGGTCAGATTTGTAAATCATCCAATTTGCATATTTATGAATATTAATCAAAACCTACAAAAATGAAGTAAAATCATAAAAAACAATATAAATAAACATATTTCAGCACAAAAACATCATCAAACCACCATTGTTGCCAGTTTTTATATCCTCAGTGATTATATTTAATAAGTTCTTTCATCCAGTGGTCCTATATGAAAATGATCTCATTTGCATATTCATGAATATTAATGAAAACTTTTGTAATGAAAGAAAAGATCTTATAAAAATTAAGGGATGTACATATGAAATGACAAATGTTTCACCTACCATGTGTTCTAGTGTATCAAACCTAGTGCCAATTCAATGTTTGGACATTGTACTTTTACCATAAGGTATCATATGAAAAAAATTATCATGAATATTCATGAATTTTAACGAAAACAGAATAAAGAATGAAAAATTGCGGAAAAATCAAAGGGGTGCACTTCCAAAATTACTCATATCTCAGTAGGTAACTGCCCAATAGTGCCAAATCTGATTTTAAGTTAATGCTTAGACACAGCATGTTTACCAAAATGATCCAATTCATAACACATCAAATTTAAATTCTCATGAATAATGATGAAAACATGAGATATTAGAGAAAATACAGTAAAATTAAGGGGGTATATCTATAAAGTGATTCATATCTTAGCTTGCGATTGCCTAATAGTAACAGGCTGGGTACCATATCAAACAACATAATCCTAAGTTTTGTTTAGTAAAAGAAAAAAAAGTATAAGATTTATAGCAGCTGAGATGTGAGTAATTTTGTAGGTACACTGCTATCAATTTGTATACATTTTTTTCTTGTACTTTTAAAGTTTTTATTAATATTGATCTTAAACAAATTAGTTAATTCTTATATCGTCCCACTAGGTAAAACTGTTATGCATAGACTTAAATTAAGTATATTGTTTGCTACTCTAGGGCAATTAGCAGCTAAGATATTGGTAATTTTGTAGGTATACCCCATTCATTTTTCGGCGATTTTTCTCCTAATTCTGATGTTTATATTAATTTTCATGAATATTTAAAAGAGACAACTGGCAAATATTACCATTGAGACATTGAGATAGATGTCTCTGTCATAGCAATAAGTTGGCACCTTGTTTGCTACGATAGGGCTATATGCTGCTGAGATATGAGTAATTTTATAGGTATATCCCCTTAATTTTCAAGTATTTTTCTCAAAATGCTCATGGTTTCATCAATATTCATGAATATTATAATATGACCATTTTGAAATTTGATAATTTGTTAAATATACTTTTGTCTTAGCATCAGTTTAAAACCAATTTTGGTACTCTAGGGCACTTAGCAATTGAGATATTATTAGATTTGTAAGTACACCCCCTTGATTTTTCCACAATTTTTCATTTATTTCTTCTGTTTGAATCAAAATTCATAATTATTTATGTTAACTATTTTTCAAAACTGACCTTAAGTTAAAAGTATTATGTCTAAGCATTGATTTGGCACCAAGTTTGATAAACTAGGACGCATAGCAGCTGAGATATTGGTAATTTTATACGTACAACCCTTAATTTTCTGAGATTTTATCTCTCATTTCTAAAGTTTTCATTAATATTCATGAATATTGATATTAGATAATTTGCATATCTAACTGTCAAATTAAACTGCCATGTCCAGGGATTAGTTTGGTACCATGTTTAGTAATCTATGATGAGATGTTGTTAAGATATGAGTATTTTTGAACCTATACCCCCATTCTTTACAGTCGCATAATGGGTTGCCATGGAAACCATTAAATTTCAAAAACCAAAGAGCATTTATTTTTGAGGATATTTTTTTGCATTTAAGTGGTCCTATTGGACAAATTTATGCCCATAATGAAATGTCCTATGCGTTCAATTTAGGTCTGATTACCCCCTTGCATACTATAGTTTACTCATGTTTTTTTCCCTCTTTTTTAAGATTTCATTAATATTCATGAACATGAAAACGAGATTTCTATATAGGACAACTGGATGAAAGAACTTATCAAATTGAATCACTGAGGATATAAAAACTCGATACAATGGTTGTTTGATGATGTCTTTTGTGCTGAAATATGTTCATTTCTGTTGTTTTTTTATGATTTTACTTCATTTTTGTAGGTTTTCATTAATATTCATAAATATGCAAATTTGGTGATTAACATATCTGACCACAGGAAGAAAAACATGTGCCTAAGCTTTAATTTGACACCAATTTTAGTGCTCTAGGATTAGTAGAACCCGAGATATGATTGAATTTGTAGGCCTACACCCAATCTCGAGAATCATATAAGAGGTTGCCATGGAAACCATGCATTTTCACGTAGCCCATACCAAATTTCTTTTGAGGAGGACTTCGTTTCACATTCTGAGGGTCCCACTGAACAATTTGGCATAAATTTTAAAGGCCCTAGGAGTGCAGGATAGATCATACCTTAACCCCTCCCCTAGGCTTATAGTTTTTGCGTGATTTTCCCTCATTTTTTTAAGTTTCAATGCATTTTCATGAATATTTTAATGAGATAATATTCATATAGGAGCACTGGATGAATGGACCTGTCAAATTGTAACATTGATTATATTAAAAGATGCAACAATGATAATATTGGGATGAAATAAGCCTATTTATATTTGTAATGATTTTCCCTTATTTTTTAGCGTTTTTATTAATATTCATGAATATGAAAATTATGCAAATATGATACGTTGCATATTTGACCATGGAATGAAAGGCTTTATTTTAGTACAAATTTTAGTAATCTACGACTAAAAGCAGCTGAGATATTATTAATTTTGTACGTATACCCCCATTCGTGAACCACATTTTTAATGTTTTCATAAATATTTATGAATATGCAAAATAGATAATTTGCATATGCAACAAGGGGATCATAGGCCTATGTCTAAGCTTTAATTTGGTATTAAGTTTAGTAGTCTAGGATAAATAACAGCTGAGATATGAGTAATTTTGTAGACAGACCCCCCTCTGCTCAAATTCGCTATGGGTTGCCATAGAAACCATGCAATTTCACATAGCTCAAACTAATTTTTTAAGGACACCTTCGTTTCGTATTCAGGGGGCCCCAATGAACAATTTGGCACCCACAAAAAATTGTCCTGGGGTGTGCAAAGTAACCTAAATTGGATGCCGGGGGTATATACTTAAATGCAAAAGAAACGCAACCGTTTTCAATCCACTTTTTCTTCAACATGGACCACATGAGGCTTATTTCTTAATTATATCCTGTGTTCCTGCTCATTGAGTAATGATTTGCAGTTAAATGGTTTTGATAAAGATTTCCATTCTGACATTATAATGACGTCAGTTAATTTCAACATATGGAGTCTAAAAAAGTGATGTCTCATTCGATTTGAAAACAAACAGATTTAACTGATAGCCAGATGTCTCAACTAAAGTAAAACGCTAAAACGGTTTGGAAGTTATTGATTATCGACGCTAGCCGTCGCTGCGTTGCTGAGTTTCTTTATTGATGTCAACCGACTTAAAAAAACAGTAATTACAGACGCATTTTGTTCGATCACGTTGCGATACTTATGTCTTCTATGCAATGTATTGAGGGCTATATGGTGACATTAAACGTTTTCGGTTATTAATATTCGTTTGGATAAAATGGCCAATTACCCCCAAAAAAATTGAAGACGCCATTTAGACAAAATGAGCGATGACTGAAACATAAAAGTACCTGTTTGGATTTTATATATCCTTTTGCTTTCAAAAACCAATATTTGTTTAAAACGTTTTTTTCGCAAAATAGGCACAATTTTTTTTTAACTTTGTGACTTTAAAAGTAGGGGTTGCCTTGCATTTATTGTTGCAGCTCGCCAACCATCGGTCTGGTTTTGGTGTTGTATGCAAGGCAAGTAACGGTACTTAGCGATTTCATTATCGTTGCCTGTATTTTTTGACAAAAAAGAAGAAACTACCATTTTTGAAAGAGTTGCGTTTCTTTTGCGTTTAAGTATAAATGATTATAATGTCTGATAGCGTTTGATTTAGAGACTATCAGCCATGAGATAGTGGTAAGGCAACAAAATCTCAGGCAAGCTTATACAAAAGATCAGACTTTTCAGAGCATTTGCTGCTCTTATACACAAAGATGACTCCAACATAAATGTAAAGCTTAAACTGATACGCCTGTTTGGGCGTTTAAATGACGTTTAAGCACATACTTGTCTTATATAATTTCATAGAGTAGTAGTATGTCAGCATACGGAAATCCAGGTGTTTGAAATGTATATGATTCATGTAATGATAGCAGAACCAGGTGATTAAAAGATGACAAAACACAGATCCCAAATAAACCTACTATAATGGAACAAGAGGAAGACACACACTAACACTTAACACGGATCCCTGTAAGAATCAAAACAAGTTGGCCACGCTATGTATGTGATTTTCATAATTTTTGTGTACATGTCAGATATCACCCAAAACCTACAGAACATGTGTAAAATTCTTCGATTTGTACATCGTTACTATGGAAACAGAGATTATTTGATCCTGTCAAAATGGCACAGAAATTGACACGAAAAATTGCCAAACCTGTCAAATTGTTCTGCTGTTTTCTTTTCATTATATAATTTTAATGCAAGTGTTGTATGTGATATTGAAATGACTAAGTTGGAACGCAAGTACACCGTAATCTTATACAGGCGTTTCACACGTGGGTCCTAAAAATGGGGAAATTTGGCAAAACGCCAATTTTGTGAAAATTGCAAAATTTTACATATTTTAAGCTGTTGTTATGAGCTTTTTGCAACGGTACTCAAGAAAATCATTAGCATGCTTACACAGAGCAACATTTCAAATATTGAAAGCTAAAATAAACTGGATGGAAAAATTAAAATATGAAGGTCAAGGTAAAAAAATCTCTATTCTCAAAAATGTAAAAAACAGGGATTTTCAGTTTGGACCAATTTTAGCAAGTTTTGCAGAAGATGATAAGTAAATAAGTAATATGATTTGAAAGGATGATGTATCTACTATTGACAGCAAAGCCAAATTGGATCAAGAATCTAAATCTGAGGGTCAAGGTCACAAAATATCTTTCTTCAAAAAATGGAGAAAAACTGGTATTTTAGCTGGTTTGAATCAATATTGGTAAGTATTGCACAAGGTGATAAATAAAATTGATAATATGGTTATAGAGAATTATGTATAAACTATTGACAGCAAAACCAGATAAATCTGAATGTCAAGGTCACAAAATCTCTATTTTCGTAATTGTAGAAAAACCTGGATTTTCAGCTATTTTGAACCAATTAAGGTAAGTATTGCAGAAGATGATAAGAAAAAAATAATATGATAATAGAAGAAAATGCATCTACTATTGACAGTAAAACCATAATCGATCAAGAATTTAAAATTGAAGGTCAAGGTCACATAATCTATATCTTCAAAAATGGAAAAAAGAACAGGGATTTTTAGCTGATTTGAGTCAATATTGGTAAGTATTGCAGAACGTGATGAAAATATAAATATGGTCACAGAAAATTATGTATACTTTATTGACAGCAAAGCCAAAATCGAAACGCAATTAAAATCTGAAGGTCAATGTCACGGTCAGAAAATCTCTATTTTCATAATTGTAGAAAAATATTGATTTTCACTATACTGTTGAAAGCAAAACCAGAATGTATAAAGAATAATTTATTGAAATCTGAAGGTCAAGGTCACAAAATCTCTATTTTCAAAAATGGATGAGGAATTTCTAGTTAATATGGACCAATATCGGTAAACATTGCAGAAGATGATACGAAATTAATAATATGGTGATAGAGAAAATTCATGTTCTATTGATAGCACAACCAAAATGGATCAATAATTAAAATCTGAAGGTCAAGGTCACACAATCTCTATTTTCAAAATTTTAGAAAAACAACAACAACATGATTTTTAGGCTAATTTGAACCAGTGGTGCAATGTTTGTATGATTTCTGATATTTCATCCAAAAAGTAATGGCATGCATACGTCAATGATACGTTCACTTTGTATTTTTAAAATCAATACACATTCAAATGAAATTTGAACCTTCTATCAACATCTTTTCTACTAAACACGACACCCCTCTACACCTGCTATATGTCTGTGTAGGTGGGAGACAGTGACATTTATTAATATATGTCTCTGTCGTCATCAACCGCTTATTCTAGTAGTACTCAGATCAGAGTCTTCGATGGGCGTTCTATGGGTAGGCACGGGTCCAACGTTTCTTCAAGCGTTAAACTAAGACTGATCGATTATGCGGATGTGCAGACTGATTGGAATCCTCGCTGTACGCACATGCCAATTTGTACTTTATGCTGGATGACGGGTAAAATATCATTCTACGCATTAAGAGAGTTCCCTTGGTTTCCGAGGTTTGGGTAGTATTGTCATGCTTCTGTTTTTTTTTCATACGAGGGTTGCTCGAGATATACCTTAGTTCCACAGCCAACTCAACTCTCAGTTCAAACTTAAATGCTTATATTTTGGTTTAAGTCGATTAATTTGTAGTTAGGCATAGATGTAGCCAAGCCATCTCTAGAGATAACCTGCATGTGAACATGACTCGTTCGCCTAAAAGTGCATCTGCAATGACGTCGGCAACATCGTCAAGTGCTGTTGTTGCCATAAAAACGACCGATTTACGGGTACCAAAACCAATGGCGATTCCTGACATACATAGCAAATTAAGACATTTCAGTTCACGTACACTCACCGGGCGATCTTTCAAGATTCTGAACGTGTGCATTGTTTTGAAAAACCATAAGCCCGTGTACGTGAAGCATGAAAATGCATTTTACCCCGAGGCGAGCAACCGCGCATGCGCACTAAAACATAGATTTGATAATGCAGAAAGAAAATCGGGTTGTTCATATAATAATTGGACACAAGAGGTTTCAGATTATTTGCAGATTTAAAGACTCTACTGCAACAAGGCATATAAGAACCTCTATTTTATGGTGATTTAGTTTATAAATAAAAAAAATGTTGGAAAGCCTTATTTTATTGATCAATTTAAAAAGAGTATATTAAAGGTTATGAAAAAGGTGGGATACCACATGGATATCATGCGATAGTCTGCATTCCGGGTTGTAAACCCAATCACGGTTTATAGCTAGGGTTTCCTCTTTAATTGTATGACGGTGGGTCAGGCCTCAGACTCGGTGACGGCCCTGACGTAAAGCTTTAATCCGTTGGTGGGTGCCTGATGCTTGTCGTTGGCTGGGTCCATCGTACATATAGCTCAACTTGAGGTTTTCTTTAGCTCTGACACTATCTGTGAGTCATATGTATTAAGCCCTTTTCTTTGTTTCATCATTGTGTGTAAATTTGATTCGATTGTTTTTCTGTGATGATTCATTGCATTAGTTAGGTAGCCTCCATGCGAGCTGAATATTTCTTGTACTTCAACAACAACAAAATCTACCAGATTAACAAAAAACAGTACACTTACAAACGGCCGAGCGATTGCTAAAAGTTTCCAATTTTCAACCAAAGGCAATTTGCGAACTTTGTTATCGTAGAAAAGACATGGTGCACTATTTCAAGTCAGTTATTAGGAAACAATATATAGCTAACCAAACACGGTAGACGACCTGTATTTACTAATAAGGACAATGAGCACAAAGAAGGTTCTCTGTGATATATTCTCATGTGCCACATAAGTTCAGGTACCAAAAAGTGCAAAAAGTGTCACTTAACGATGTTACTGTGATGTGGTACTGAGAAGCCAGAAACGACTAGTGACAGGATTTCAATATGTTTGTCTATGGCATGATAATGCCCCAGCACGTCCAGTGACAGGATTTCAATATGTTTGCCTATGGCATGATAATGCCCCAGCACGTCCAGTGACAGGATTTCAATATGTTGCCTATGACATGATAATGCACAGAACGTCCAGTGACAGGATTTCAATATGTTGTCTATGGCATGATAATGCCCCAGCACGTCCAGTGACAGGATTTCAATATGTTTGCCTATGGCATGATAATGCCCCAGCACGTCCAGTGACAGGATTTCAATATGTTTGCCTATGGCATGATAATGCACAGAACGTCCAGTGACAGGATTTCAATATGTTTGTCTATGGCATGATAATGCCCCAACACGTCCAGTGACAGGATTTCAATATGTTTGCCTATGGCATGATAATGCCCCAGCACGTCCAGTGACAGGATTTCAATATGTTTGTCTATGGCATGATAATGCACAGAACGTCCAGTGACAGGATTTCAATATGTTAGCCTATGACATGATAATGCACAGAACGTCCAGTGACAGGATTTCAATATGTATGCCTATGACATGATAATGCACAGAACGTCCAGTGACAGGATTTCAATATGTTTGTCTATGGCATGATATTGCCCCAGCACGTCCAGTGACAGGATTTCAATATGTTTGCCTATGGCATGATAATGCCGCAGCACGTCCAGTGACAGGATTTCAATATGTTTGCCTATGACATGATAATGCACAGAACGTCCAGTGACAGGATTTCAATATATTTGTCTATGGCATGATAATGCCGTAGCACGTCCAGTGACAGGATTTCAATATGTTTGCCTATGGCATGATAATGCACAGAACGTCCAGTGACAGGATTTCAATATGTTTGTTTATGGCATGATAATGCCCCAGCAAGTCCAGTGACAGGATTTCAATATGTTTGTTTATGGCATGAAAATGCCCCAGCAAGTCCAGTGCCAGGATTTCAATATGTTTGTTTATGGCATGATAATGCACAGAACGTCCAGTGACAGGATTTCAATATGTTTGTTTATGGCATGATAATGCACAGCACGTCCAGTGACAGGATTTCAATATGTTTGTTTATGGCATGATAATGCCCCAGCACGCCCAGTGAAAGGATTTCAATATGTTTGTTTATGGCATGATAATGTCCCAGCACGCCCAGTGACAGGATTTCAATATGTTTGTCTATGGCATGATAATGCACAGAACGTCCAGTGACAGGATTTCAATATGTTAGCCTATGGCATGATAATGCACATTACGTCCAGTGCCAGGATTTCAACATATTTGTTTATGGCATGATCATGCCCCAGCAAGTCCAGTGACAGGATTTCAATATGTTTGTTAATGGCATGATAATGCCCCAGCACGTCCAGTGACAGGATTTCAATATGTTTGTTAATGGCATGATAATGCCCCAGCAAGTCCAGTGACAGGAATTCAATATATTTGTCTATTGCATGATAATGCACAGAACGTCCAGTGACAGGATATCAATCTGTTTGTTTACGGCATGATAATTCCCCAGCGCGTTCAGTGACAGGATGTCAATATGTTTGTCTATGGCATGATAATGTCCCAGCACGCCCAGTGACAGGATTTCAATATGTTTGTCTATGGCATGATAATGCACAGAACGTCCAGTGACAGGATTTCAATATGTTTGTTTATGGCATGATCATGCCCCAGCAAGTCCAGTGACAGGATTTCAATATGTTTGTTAATGGCATGATAATGCACAGCACGTCCAGTGACAGGATTTCAATATGTTTGTTTATGGCATGATAATGCACAGCACGTCCAGTGACAGGATTTCAATATGTTTGTTTATGGCATGATAATATCCCAGCACGCCCAGTGACAGGATTTCAATATGTTTGTCTATGGCATGATAATGCACAGAACGTCCAGTGACAGGATTTCAATATGTTAGCATATGGCATGATAATGCACAGAACGTCCAGTGCCAGGATTTCAACATATTTGTTTATGGCATGATCATGCCCCAGCAAGTCCAGTGACAGGATTTCAATATGTTTGTTAATGGCATGATAATGCCCCAGCAAGTCCAGTGACAGGATTTCAATATATTTGTCTATTGCATGATAATGCACAGAACGTATAGTGACAGGATTTTAATATGTTTGTTTATGGCATGATAATGCACAGCACGTCCAGTGACAGGATTTCAATATGTTTGTTTATGGCATGATAATGCCCCAGCACGCCCAGTGACAGGATTTCAATATGTTTGTTTATGGCATGATAATGTCCCAGCACGCCCATTGACAGGATTTCAATATGTTTGTCTATGGCATGATAATGCACAGAACGTCCAGTGACAGGATTTCAATATGTTAGCCTATGGCATGATAATGCACAGAACGTCCAGTGCCAGGATTTCAGCATATTTGTTTATGGCATCATCATGCCCCAGCAAGTCCAGTGACAGGATTTCAATATGTTTGTCTATGGCATTATAATGCCCCAGCAAGTCCAGTGACAGGATTTCAATATATTTGTCTATTGCATGATAATGCACAGAACGTCTAGTGACAGGATATCAATCTGTTTGTTTATGGCATGATAATGCCCCAGCACGTCCAGTGACAGGATTTCAATATGTATGTCTATGGCATGATAATGTCCCAGCACGCCCAGTGACAGGATTTCAATATGTTTGTCTATGGCATGATAATGCACAGAACGTCCAGTGACAGGATTTCAATATGTTAGCCTATGACATGATAATGCACAGAACGTCCAGTACCAGGATTTCAATATGTTCGTTTATGGCATGATCATGCCCCAGCAAGTCCAGTGACAGGATTTCAATATGTTTGTTTATGGCATGATAATGCCCCAGCAAGTCCAGTGACAGAATTTCAATATATTTGTCTATTGCATGATAATGCACAGAACGTATAGTGACAGGATTTCAATATGTTTGTTTATGGCATGATAATTCCCCAGCACGTCCAGTGACAGGATTTCAATATGTTTGTCTATGGCATGATAATGCCCCAGCAAGTCCAGTCACAGGATTTCAATATGTTTGTTTATGGCATGATAATGCCCCAGCACGTCCAGTGCCGTGATTTCAATATGTTTGCCCATGGCATGATAATGCACAGAACGTCCAGTGACAAGATTTCAATATGTATGTTTATGGCATGATAATGCCCCAGCACGTCCAGTGCCAGGATTTCAATATGTATGTCTATGGCATGATAATGCCCCAGGACGTCCATTGACAGGATTTCAATATGTTTGCCTATGGCATGATAATGCCCAAGCACGTCCAGTGACAGGATTTCAATCTGTTTGTCTATTGCATGATAATGCCCCAGCTCGTCCAGTGACAAGATTTCAATATGTTTGTCTATGGCATGATAATGCCCCAGCACGTCAAGTGACAGGATTTCAATTATGTTTGTGTATGGCATGATAATGCCCCAGCACGTCCAGTGCCAGGATTTCAATATGTATGTCTATGGCATAATAATGCCCCAGCACGTCCAGTGACAGGATTTCAATATGTTTGTCTATGGCATGATAATGCCCCAGCACGTCAAGTGACAGGATTTCAATATGTATGTCTATGGCATGATAATGCCGCAGCACGTCCAGTGACAGGATTTCATTATGTATGTCTATGGCATGATTATGCCGCAGAACGTCCAGTGCCAGGATTTCAATATGTATGTCTATGGCATGATAATGCACAGAACGTCCAGTGCCAGGATTTCATTATGTATGTCTATGGCATGATAATGCACAGAACGTCCAGTGCCAGGATTTCAATATGTATGTCTCTGGCATGATAATGCCGCAGCACGTCCATTGCCAGGATTTCAATATGTTTGTTTATGGCATGATAATGCCGTAGCACGTACAGTGCCAGGATTTCAATATGTATGTCTATGGCATGATAATGCCCCAGCACGTCAAGTGCCAGGATTTCAATATGTATGTCTATGGCATGATAATGCCCCAGCACGTCCAGTGACAAGATTTCAATATGTATGTTTATGGCATGATAATGCCCCAGCACGTACAGTGCCAGGATTTCAATATGTATGTTTATGGCATGATAATGCCGTAGCACGTACAGTGACAGGATTTCAATATGTATGTCTATGGCATGATAATGCCCCAGCACGTCAAGTGCCAGGATTTCAATATGTATGTCTATGGCATGATAATGCCGTAGCACGTACAGTGCCAGGATTTCAATATGTTTGTTATGCTTGTTTGTTTTGATTCTTTACGTCCCATCAACAATCTTTCAGTTAAATAGGGACGGGTCTTCCTGGGTTGAACCAGTACTAAGCTTGGATAAATGTGTCTTGCTCAAGGACCACAACGCAGTGAAGCCGGTGAGGCACGAATCCGCGGCCCCTCGGTCTCGAGTCAAGCACTCTACCACCGAGCCACTGAGCCACTGCGCTCCCAATATGTTTGTCCATTGCACGATAATGCCCCAGAACATGCATCTGTATTTGTCAAGCGATTTCTAAAGTCAGAGAAGGTAACTGTCTTGCCCCACCCACCGTACTTTCCCGATCTAGCCCTCTGCAACTTATATCTGGATATACCTCCAGACAAACCATTGGCTCAGCCGCCGGCTATACCCAAATCAGCCTACTACGACGCATTCCGGAAGTGGATTCACAGACTGAAGCTATGCATTTCCAACCAGGGAGATAAGAATACTTTGAATGGATGTTAAAGTTAATTTGACCATCTGAGTGGGTTCATTTTAACCCATAAAGCGCCACCTAGAATTTGCAGCAGACGACAATATCAAATTTTGCCACTTTTTCAAAGATAGCAAATAAGGCATGGTCTTTCACGAGAGTCGTCTGCTGGCAGACGATTCTCGTGAAATACACCTTATTTTTTGTTCGAAAATTAGGAAAGATGTCACAAAAGTTTTCGTCTGCTGCAGTCGTGATTGGCGCTTTAAGGGTTAAGAATATGCACAACACACATTACATAACAACTACAATCAGCTACTAAATAATTGTGCATGGCTTTTCTAGCTTTGCCCTATTTCGGAATAACATAAAATGGACTTTTTTTTATCTTGATGAACCTACACTTGGGTGTTTTATAAGTAAGTATAGATGAAGTGCAACTTATCCTGTTTCCAAAATGAATGTCAAGAGGTGTAATACCACCATTTCACCAAGGATTGTTTTGGTCCCGAGAGTACCTGATCCCTTTTTTTTTTGGTAGATCGGCCGCTCTTTGCAAAAATAATCGGGAACTTGCGCGCACTGTCCTATACATTCGGGGGAAGATCTGGAGCGATCGCCTCAGTCTTCCGAGGGTCGGGTAGCAAAAAAAGTGGTCGGCTACTGTTTTTGAACATGTTCAAGAACAGTAGCCGATCAAAACAAGTCGGCCCAGGGTCGTCTTGGTCGGTCGAAAGTCCCCTGAAGATTCTCTTGTCTCGCCTGCCCTCTGGAGCTTTCGTATACCCTCTGCTGCTCTTTTCTACCCTCTTGAGCTTTCGTATACCCTCTGCAGCTCTCTGCCAAGGATCGTGCGTACGATGTTACAAAGAATCAATAGTAACTAAATACAACAGCAAGACATAGTTCTATATTTACTCAAAATTATTATGAATTATAATAAATTTACAAATTAGTACCAATATCAAAGAATTATAAACCAAATCTAATAAAAACTGCACACTTTTCTCAGAAAGGGTACTGAAACTAAACACAAATGAAAGCTCTTTAAAAACTCACAAAAGTTTACTTCTTTTTGGCATATTTTTCTAGGCCTTCTCCCCAGCATATTTCCTAATGTACTAACATTTTGCTGTGCTATAGCAGACCAAATTTGCAGTGCTACAGCAAGCCCCAGCACTGCTTGTAGGTCCATTACCTTCTCTGGCTTGTCAGAAAATGATGAACCGCTTCGATCTGACTGATTTAAAGAGTCGTGCCATTGATCTCAGGCCGATCTAGGCCAATTTGATCGTCTGAGTAACGTTCGAGGATCGTTTAAATCGTCTAAAGATCGTTTACTTTCGGCCACCTGCGTCACCAAACGCACACTCTCGGCCACTCTCGCACGAAAAACGGCCGAAGAACGGCAGAAATCGGCCACACAGCGGCAAAAAGCGTCCTCTCTCGAGCCGGGATCGTCAATTTTCGACCGAAGAACGCCCGAAAATCGCTATCTTGCGTGCGAGAAGCGGGTCTCTATCGGGCCTTTGTCGTATACCTGCGCGAACTTTCGCGCCTGAAACGTGTCATCGCGCGAGGAACGTCCGAGAATCGTACCTCAACTATGGTCCATTGCTCGGGGCTCAATCTGTTTAAAAAAAGGGGGGCGATTGGAGGCGATACAGGACGTCAATCGGGCCGATCAAAACAATGATTGATTGGAGACAATCTGGTCAAGGTCGGGCCGATTGAAAGAAAACAATCCTTGGTGAAATGGGGGCATAGCCTGGCTAAACAAGAACTATCCGTGAGTTAAGGCCATGTTTGTTTGTTTCATCGCAGTAAGCTTAATAGATTTGATTATCTCCCTGTGATGAAACATTGTATAAGTTAGGAAACATTTACTCCAGCAAAACAATGATTTTCTAGCTTTGACAATGGCGTAGATTTGGCCAGTTTATATAAATCTAAGCCCCTGGTGGTCTTGGCTGCTTTCCGTTCGGAGCCGGCGTTCTGTTGTTGTTGGTTCATTGTCGCTGCTCCCATTGCGTGTTGGAGTTTTGCAATGGCGTAGCCAGAATGCTGAAAAAATTACGCACATCAAAGGGAGACTACTGTAGCAAGCAATGATTCTCTACAATCACGTCCCTTTTCAAAATGGGAACTTCTCTTAAAGGAAAGAATTTGCTCCCAGAGGGAGCGAATTCTTTCCTTTAAGAGCAGTTCTTTAAGGTATGGAAGTAAGAAAGAGGGCAAAGATCAGGAATCGATACAATCAGGCACCACACCTAACCCAGGATACCAATGGGAAAGTGACAACGTCACAATTAGACACCACAAACGAGAGCCATTAGGTAAGCTATTTCCCAGCAGGTGACCACAAGGCATCATCAAACAGACGTGCACGAAAGCATAACAAAACAAGACAGAAATAACATAAACGATAAATCACTTTTATCACATTAGGTGATTTCCATTGAGTGTTACTCTTTTTACTACGCACGTGCGTATACTGCATAATTGGCGCTACGCCAATAATTTGTGTTGGGTCCTTGTATTGTAATGAAGTCCTTAGTCTTTCTAGTATTGCAATACTCTTACAGAGGAAGAGAGACCTGATTGCTTTACTTTAATTGTGTTCTTGCTGCCCTGTGGCTGTCTGTGTCTTCCTAGCGGCGTCTGAGATTGGCGCGTGATTTTAAAGGAATCGAGGGTGAAAAGTCGTACATCAATTCTGGCAACAAAATATGTTCACACATTTTTTTAAATTTCAATTTCAGCTGTTCAAGATAATATTTAATCAATGGAAAACATATATTAAAATCATTAGAAGTTTTGGGTAATCACATGAAATGGAAAGTTCTTGACTCTCCCACGCAAAATAATCGGATGTCATTTTTATCGGTGAAACTGGTTGAGAAACCGTTTACCGATAAGATTATGTTATCTATCCAACTTGGCGCAACCTTCTTGTGTCCAAAATTTCTCCATGTTTTTGGTTTAGGGCCCTGGTCCTCTCTGGCGTTTAAGTTTTTGACATTTGCCACTATCAAAGACAACCAGCAACACGAAAAGTACCACAGTACAAAGTATGGTAAAACTTAGCCAGATATTTTGTGAAGTTTTCGTGACTTTCATTTATTTTTATTTTAAAACTGACGTTAGTCTAAAATCGACAAGACGTGTGTGAATTCTGGTGGTATGACACGTTTAAAAATCAATTTATCGTCACTAAACTTCTGGTAAGGCTCAGGCTAATTCTGGTGGTACCTTCCACTGTATACAGAAAACTTTCCTTGAGTAAATTAAATTTCTACTATGGACCTAGAGTAGATCCATATCCTCAAGTAGCTTTGTTTCAATAGCACTATCACTTCCGCGTGTTCTAGTGAACGGATTTGGTATTTTATTGAAATACGATCTGTTTGCTAGTGTTTCGCATTTTCTCAGTATATGTAACTCAGGCGAATGTTCTGGAGTGTCAAATTTACTGCCGTCATTCCTGTGTTTCATGTCAAAGTGTTTGGTATAAGAATCAATACACTGAAAATTGGTTCCATTTATTTTCAATTCTTCATGGATTTCTCTGTATAGCACAGTTAACGTGCAATCAGTTCTAGGATGTGTAACTTCAGTGGTCACGTGCTTAGCTTGTAGTTGAATTTCCCTGAAGTGGTTCCGACATCGTCTCTGCGTTTTGGATACTGACTTCGGCTTCGTTCGGTCTGTCATTATAATACGTTCTTTTAAACTCTTCACTAACCTAGATAAGAAATTTACAGATTAGCATACAGTCTTGGGCCACCATATATTAGCATACTATACAGCCTTGGGCCCCCATCAGCCCACCAGCGAAACGCCATTGAATGGCGTTTTGCTGAAATGCTGATAGTGGCCCGCTTTCATATACTTTCTGTGTAGTTTCTGTGGTCTCAATTGAAATCTTGTTTCTCTATGAAAATGTTTTGCGTGATGAAGGTCGAAATTTCATGGGGCTGCTCTCATTTTTGTCTTGCTACGTAGGCTTGGACCCAGCATCTACTGTTTAGCCCTATCCTACCCCCAAATAGATAAAGAAAAATCAGAATATCAGGCATACCCAAAAACATATTTGAAATTTTAGACACACAGAAAAGCACTGCTTTTTGATGCTTTAATTGATTAGAAATATCAAAATAAGACGTAAAGGTGTATCCTTTGTCCGAATAGCACCTGTTGTCCAATGTTGTATTCGCCTATAATGCATTAATTTAAAAAAGACAATTGCTTTGAAGATAAACAACTTACATATTCCGCGAGGTAATGTTTACACATAATGTATCCATGGTCTAGTTACGGTTGACGGATGTGCATGGTAATGTTAATGGTAACTTTACTCTCACCTTTGACTGAAGCAGTGCATGTGTCATAGAGCTGATTTGTTCATAAAAACATATCAATTTAATTCACATACTTCTGCAGAGGATAAATAGTGCAAGTTACAACAATGTGGCTGTATCTTATAACAAGAAATAGAACATATCTCGCAGATCAGACATACAAATTCAAACTTTGTTTTCCGATCAGAGGGCAGATTTGATTTACAAAACACCAGCGACCGGCCCCATAACAAACCATCTTAATACGTCATTGCCTTTATTCAAATCAAATGTTCCCCCTCATGAGTAAACTTAATCTTAACCTGTATCTACATTTGAATATTTGTTAGTTAAACACCAGTGTCAAGTCTCGGAGAGTTTTAGAGAGTGTAATTGATTGACAAAACCCCTATTTGGAGTGTAAGTCATAAAAATACAAACAGTATGATTATGAAACATACATACTGAGAGTACCATTACAAGCAACTTACCAACTAAGTCAGACACCTATAAAAAGGTGCGAAATTAAAAATCTTTTACATATATAATTATTTCTCAACCAAAATATATGTTGTTGGTATTCAAAAGAATCGTATAAATGATTAGTAGAGGAGCCAGGGTTCAAAAATGTCAAAAATAAGCATTTAGGTATGCCCCCTTTTTAGCAGAATTTTCACTTGTTTTATCCTTTAGTACATAGTATAGGCAGTATGAAACCAGATATTGCAATCAATTTAAGTCTTGCAAACATACCTATAACAGTGTGTTTAATACGTTACCCCTCATTTTCTTAAAAACAAAATATGCAATCAAGTCTATTTAAGTAGAAGTTGAGATGTTTAAATGAACAAAACATTTATGCAATCTGTAAGAACATGCTATTCTCTACACATATTGATGTTTATAAAAGTTGTTTGGTTTCATTATAATGTCATTTACGTTACATTTTCAATAATACCCTTAAAATTATTGATATTTTGTTAAAAAGTTTCATTTGACAAATTTTTCAATATGTGTTTAACTTCAGGATACATGTATTTAAAAGAGCATTAACTGACCATTTCAAAACTGCAGACATATACCTTCTAACATAAATACTTTTTCAGTTATAAGTTGTTTAATTAGATGACCATAGATAAAACTTTATATAAGTTTAGAACCTCTTAAGTTTGAAAATAAGCATGCAATTTTTTTCTGTTAGCTTTTAAACACCTTATGATAATTGTTTTGATATTACCGACTTTAGAGTAATACTTAACATCATTTCTGAGGTAAAATATCATTTTGTTGTTTGATTTTCAATATGTAACGTATAAAACAAAATTGAAGACAAACAAAAATTGCTAAATACCTTAAATTATACATCACTGGAAAGTTTATTTCATAAAAAGGGGATGGGGCTGTGTTTGATCGGCATAAAAAGAGCATTAATTTTGTTCCAAAAGAAGAAGTTATCAGTACTAATTAGGAGACTGTGTATATGGTTGTAAACTTTTCTTTTAAGAAATGGTATACTTCTTGACTTAAAAACGAAACACAGTGTTTGCTAATTTTTCTATGTTATGTTATGCAATTTATAAACTTATAAAATGATGTCTGATGCAACATCTCAACTAGGGAAACTTCCCTTAAGCTTGTTCAGTCAAATTTGCTAAAGTAACATATATAACTATAAATAAACGAAATATATGTCATGATTATATATTTGTCTCAACCGTTTTCCATATACAACTGAGCCTGAAAACCTAAAACAAGTTTAGACATTTGCACATTTTTTTCTTTCGATTGAGCAAAACACTTTAATAAGCTTTTCAGAAGCAGCCAAAGCTTTGTGTCGAACCTTTTCATACTCATCTTAATATATAAAATAGTAAATAACATTCTATCAAATCAAATTCATTTCTGATAAAATATCTAAGAAATTTGTGAAATGATGTGAGGATGTTGGAAACTTTGTTTGTTGTTGTTCTTATTGGTTGTGGGAGTTTTGTATCGGGCCTTTGTTTTCTAATTTGTTTCTAGTTCAGCAATCACCTTGACAAGGAAGAGAGCTGGTTGATTCACTTTAATTATATTGTTGATATCTGTGTTCCGTGTCCCTTAAGGTGCCGTGGGTCAGTCAGGAGTCTGTGATTGTGACATTACCTAGTCATGTTCACTTATAGAAAGAAGACGTTTGCTGGCAATCTAGACAGCATCACTCCTTTATGAATATATAAAATAAAATGTTGTTTACGTTACATTAAAGTTAAGGAAACATAAGTGTTTGTTGTCATTTATTCTTTAAGAGAGTGGCTCTGCTATACAAATTGTTTAAGCCACATCTATTTATGCATATATCAAAACTCAGAAGGCGACTTTTGAATTCATTCTAGCTATGAACTTTAATTTCAGCTCATTTTTAACATGGCTATCTTTGTTTGATTAATGAAACTGATAGTCCTTTTAACTTAACACTACTCATCATTTGTCAAAGTAATGCAAACTTTAAAACTGAATGGGTTATTCAAAATGAATTATTGCCGTTGAATTTGGGGAAATCATCAATTAGGATGGGTTTTACATGGCAAGGCAGTGATCATTTCCAAGAAATCTAGATTTCTTCAGTTGTAACTTACGATACCAAATTTACTTAATAAAATTTCAACAGAGAGAAAATGTTTAAGCCAAATTTAACTAGGACGCATTAAAATTACCGTTTAAAAGATTATTTACGTTAATCAGAATTTTGATAGGAATAGCAATATCGTAGATTAAAAAAGCAGTCATAAGATCAAACTTAGTTTTATCAATTAGTGCTAATATAGCTGTTGTTAAGTTCTATCATAATACCATAGCAGTCATTAGACCCCATTTTAAACAAACTGTCCGTTGATTCCTTTTATGTGCGTTAAATAAAAGATGAGTTGTAAACACACCAGGGTATAGAGACAAAAGGCATACATTAAATTATCTACTGTGCTAATAAAATAATAATTATATGGACAACAGAGAAGGCACAATAGTATCATTACTTACACAAATAATAGATTTACATGATATGCTAAGAAAGTATGCATAAACTTAACAATTAGTATGTATGCATGTTTAATTTGTCTGTCGCTCTTTTTTATCACTCGTCTGCATAAGAGGTTTTATTTATTTTGATTTATAAAAGTATCATGATACATCACACTTAGTGATAACATTTTCTCTATTGCCAATTGCACTATATGTAAGTATGATACAGCATAGCATTCGTTGAGTATACTATCTGAAAGTATTCTTTGAAAGTAGCATACGTATGGATTTTGTTTCTATTACATGAACTATCAATATACAATGAATATAGCATCGTTTAACAAGTTGGTACATGTTTTATGGGTATTAATTAGTTTGATTTAAGGACTCAATGACGGTTGTTATGATTACTTATTGTGAGTGTAAAAATAAATAGTGCCCTGCTGATTAAAACAAACAATAAAGCAGATTCTATCACATCACGTATGCTGATAAGCTATATAGCTAAAAAGCAAACGTCTGCAAGCGTTCTGGAATATATGATCAATCAAGTCCTATTCTAGAAAGTTGTTTGCTCAAGGTTCTGATTATCGAAGTCTAATCATTTAGAAATGCTACAATACTAACAATGCAGGGGAGCTTTTCCAACTTATCAAAAGACATGTGTCTGTTTCTAAAGTATTAAAATGGTAATTTAGAATAAATGCTGACCTGTTTCGTTGCTTCACAAACATGTAGGACCAGGCAACACAGTGATTAAAGAAATGATCTTTATATTTTTTGTTATATACGTTACCAACATAAATAATACTCTTTTTCCAAAGCAGACACGCTGTAGATACTAAAATATTAAAATCCCAAGGATAGCTAAGGCTGGTGCTAAATCAGAGACAGAAATCATCACAATTTTCACAAACTTCAGTTTTGTTTCATATAACACCGATGAACGTATTTTTAATGTTTCACCTCTTGATTTGGACTTCTGCTTGGAATATCTTACATTTTTTAGAGTTTTAAGGTATATTTTATTTGCCTTATTGTTTTAAATATAGCTGCTGTTACAGTAACGAATAACTTTACAAATGCATATATTTAAAGGCTTTTACAATGTGTGATGGATCTGACTATGTTACTGCGTGCTTTTTATTTGTTCATTGAGCTGTTGATGGTGAATGAAAACGTATTGTATAAGTCATTTAACGCCATTATATGCATAAAAAGAAGCAAATACATGGTAGTGGCACAGATTTTAAAGAATCAATTAAGCTTTTTTTAAACAATTTAGTTATGAATTATAAATATGTATCAATCATCCTATTTACTTGATTCCTAAAACATATACTTAATGGCATTTACGTGCTTTATTTTCAAGTTTTCCCCTTTAAACCAAATTTGATTTTGTTGATGTTGCATCTCATTCATATTAAATGTTAAAAATACAATAAGATGGTAGTCAATTTCATTTTCACCTACTAGCTGTTTAAACGCATATACACATAACATTGCACAAAATATTGTTTTAAAAGAAAGTAACGTATATAACAGAACTTCCAGGCGCCTAAACTAATATCATTAATCTGCTATTTAGCTGCATCTAATAAAAATATCAATCATAACGATATAGAAGAAAACGATGCAAATGATAATAACACTATACTAGGAGTTTCCTTATCATCAAAAGGTAACGTATTAGACTTGGCTATTCCATGGTAAATGTACATGTTCATCAAAAACTAACAGACATTTTATAATATATAAAGAGGCTAAGAATCTACATGTACAAAAAGCTCCCTCCACAAGTCTTTTGACAGCCCATGGCCAAGTAAACAATAGTAATACATTTTGAAAGTAATATATTTGAATTTGAATGTAAGTAACGTATTTAACAATTACGTAAGCGTAAGTCATTGAAACTTGTTGTCAATTTGGTGATTTTAATTAAATTACTGTAAAGCAATATGCAGATAGTAGGAAATATGACCTATCTGCTCTAAATAACTTTTCTTTTCAGTAAATTAGCGAACAGCCTACTACATGAAGCCTGCATGAGGGTAGCTATGGTTACCCTATAGTTAAACATCTTTTGCAAGACTTAAAATTTGTGCAATATCTGTTTTCACACTTCTGAAACACCATACTAACTGAGGATATAGTCTAAAATTCTGCTACTTTCCGGCCACTTTTTTTTTCAATTTTTGAATCTCTGGCTCCCCTACTAGATATGGTTCTTTTGCGCACCCAAAATACGTGTAAAAACTGGTGGTAGAAGACATTTTACATGAATTTGAACTCTTTTTACTTTCGTATTCAGTATAAATTATTCTGCGTAATAGCCATGCGATTTGAGGAGTAAAGAAAATCTTAATTGCAGTTACACGTCACAGACATGTAATTGTAAAAAGGGCACTGATTGGCTCAAAAGGTGGGTGGAAGCTCAGCACAATATTTAAGTTGAAAAGTGTTTCGTGATTAGTCAACAATAAATTTACGAGAAAGAAATCACATTCATTAGACGGATATATATATATATATATATATATATATATATATATATATATATATATATATATATATATATATATATATATATATATATATATATATATATATATATATATATATATATATATATATAAACTAATTAAAATGTCCCAAAACAAGTAAATTTTAATTTACTTGTTTTGGGACATTTTAATTAGTTTACATATATATTTCCTGGAACAAGGAACAGAAGCCATGGGAAGGGGCAACAAGAGGACGAAAGGAGATGACAGTAGCTTAGAAAGTTCTCCATCTAATTCTGTGTCTTCAATGTTACAGACTCCTAAGTCAAGTAAACAACTAGACGAGATAAGTACTAAACTTTCGCTTATTCTTCAAGCAGTAACTGATCTCACTACAGCTGTGAAAGAATCAAATCAAGAAATTGCGCAGTCAAAAACAGATACAGCGATTACAGAACTCCCAGCTGTATTAAAATCCATAGATGAAGAGCTAAAAAGAAAGACAATTCCTAATAACACTGGAAGAACAAAAGATCAGAGAAACGATGGTGCAAATGGTTTTGAAAACAAAGCAATGCGTATAAAAGCAAGCATTGGTGGGATATGGGAAAATAAACTTCAAGCAAGAAAGAGTGCATACTGGGGTTATGTAAGAAACAGTGGAAACCTCAGATTTCATGAAAAATGGATGTCCGCTGATGCTGGTATTGTAATACCAAGAAAAATACAGAAATTCGAAATAAAAAATGAAAATGATCAACAAAGAGCGCTTCGTGAGAGGTCCGTTTTATATGATTTTAAGAATGAAATAGAAATGGAAAAACTAAAGATTGAAGCATGTATCGAACAGTACAGAAGAATAGATATGAAGATAGAAGATATTATTTTTTCGAAATGTTCTGGCCAAGAAGCAGACTATCTCTTTGAGCAATGGCGGATGATAGTACAGCAAAATGAGCAAATATCACATAAGAGATGGTTAAGCAATGAAAAATGGCTACAAGCATACGAAGAAGAATTTTTAAAAAGGTATGCAAATTCAAACCCATTTTTCAAAAAAGGAAAAGAGAAACCAACTTACGCTGAAGCAGTTAATTCAAAACAAAAACAATATCACCATCATCGCCAAAACAGACCAGTTAATGAATATGTTAAAAATGTACAACATAATCAAAGAAGATATACACCAAATGAAAACAGAAATACACACACTTTCAGAAGATATTATCAACATACAAATACGAACAGACAACAAGAAAGAGGCTTTACGCCAAAATCATCTTTCAAAAGAAAAGACAATAGACAATGTGACGTTCCATCTCTTCTAAATGGACCCTTAATGCCAAGAAAACACCATAATGGAAGGGGTAGAGGACGCCAAAACAACATATCGAACAATTCAGAGTGGTTGAATGATGAAGAGGCAGTCGCACATGACTCTCTAAATTCTTTTTTGTCGATGGACAGAAATTGGACCTACCAATTATAAATGATGGCAACCTAGCTGAAACAGGTAAATTATTCACGAAAATATATAATTTGTCAAATCGTAAACTAAATGATATAGAAAAAAGTGTTTTAATGATGGGTCTCAAATTTACTCCTACACCAGAAAAGAATAACCCATACGAACTTAACGATGATGTAAATGAGTTTTTAAGAAAAATAAGATTATGGGAATATTTTGACGGTGAAGAAAATAATGATGAATCACTAGTTAAAAAGAAATTAAATTTCACTCCACCGATTGGACGTAATGAAAGTTTAGATATATATGCAACAGCCACAAAAACTTCCTGTGCAATTGCTTCTAAAGAGAACAAACACATTAAGCATAACATTACTTTAGAGCAACGAAATGCAATAAACTCATTAGCACAAGATAATTCTATTGTAATTAAAGAGGCTGATAAAGGGGGTGGCATTGTTATAATGAATACTGATTTTTATAAAAGAAAAGTATTAGAAATGCTGACAGATGATTCATATTATCAGCCAGTCCCTGACAATAATAGGAGAGAAATATTTGGCAAAATTGATGAATTGATAAAGAGTCACAAAAAATTAACAAAAAAAGAAATAGAGTTTTTAATTAAATTTGATTGCAAGACAAGCACATTCTATGGACTGCCAAAAATACATAAGAGTAAAATTATTCATGATATTTGTAATGAGCTTAAGTCTGAATATATCGAAGTATTAAATCCCAATGACATACAGCTTAGGCCTATAGTTGCAGGTCCACGATGTGAAACAAGCCATCTTAGTTCTTTGCTGGACATTTTACTTAAACCATTTCTTACAAAAGTGGAGAGCTATTTAAGAGATGACATACACTTTCTCAATTTCATACCAAAACAAGTATCAGAACACACACAACTTGTTTCTTTTGATATTGTCAGTCTATATTCAAACATCCCACATGATTTGGGTCTAGAAGATTTTTCGTTTTCGTTAGATAAATACCCCGAGTTAATAGCAAATCGTTATAACAAAGCATTTATCACTGAAGCTTTGAAAATTGTATTAGAAAACAATATTTTTTAATTTAACAATAATTATTTTAAACAAATAAAAGGTACTGCTATGGTGACTAAAGTGGCCCCTACCTATGCTACACTTGTTCTAGCATTTTTAGAAGAAAAAATGTATAAAACAGTTAAGATTGAAAAGGGTGAAATCTTCGCAAAATATATTAAAGAACAATGGAAAAGATTTCTAGATGATTGTTTCATATTTTGGGAACGATCTATGACTGACTTTACTTATTTTGAAAGTGTTTAAAACTCCTTACATCCAGATATAAAATTTAAAGTGCAGAAAAGTGCTGAACAGCTTCCATTTTTGGATATAATGGTGATAAAATGTGGGACTTCTATAATAACGGACATTAACTTCAAAAGCAACGACTCAAAACAATATCTTAATTTCAATTCTTGCCATCCCAAAACAACTAAAGCAAACATTCCATTTTCACTTGCACGTAGAATTTGTACTATTGTTTCTGATTCAAATATACTGAAAATACGCCTACAAGAACTTGCTACTACTTTAAGGAGCAGACACTATCCAGACCAAGTCATTAAAACAGGCATTTTGAAAGCTATTAAAATTCCAAGAAACACTTTATTAAACACACATAAAGAGGTAGGAATAAACATCACTCCGTTTATTTCTACATATAACCCCAAAAACAGGGAAGTATTTGGTATATTAAAAGCAAATATGAATATTTTTAAACAAGACAATACAATGAACAGAATAATGAAAAATACCAAATTCATAAAAGGCAAACGCCAACTTCCAAATCTAAGGCGCATTTTAATGAAATCAGAATTTACTGAAAATAATACACCACCTTGTGTGAGCAAATGCAATGAGCCAAGGTGTGGTCTTTGTAAAAGTATTATTGAGGGATCATGTTTGAATTTAAAAGATAAAACTTTTCATGTAAAAGAAAATATGAACTGCACTGTAAGAAATGTTCTTTATGTATTAATATGCAATGGTTGTAAAGAGTATTACATAGGCCAGACAGGTGATAAGTTAAGGAACCGAAAAACGGTACACAAACAACAGATCAGAGACCCATCAACAAGACAAATGCCTGTCAGTAAACATATTGATAACTGTTGTAAAACACAACCGAAATTCTCTTTATTTCCGTTTTATAAATTTCAAACTGATGATGTTTCAGCTAGGTTAGCCAAAGAACGTTATTTTATTGATGTATTTTCTCCAAAACTAAACATGTTTTGATGACGTTACAATTTATGCGTATTTGCGTACACATATTTGTGTACGCATGTGTACGCATATTTTGTTAATGACGTCGCTAGGAAACTACGCATATTTTGACGCCATTAACGTTAAACATATTTTGATGACGTTACAAATATAGCGTACGTTGTGTACACATGTGTACGCATATTTTAGTAGTGACGTTGCTAAGTAGCAACACATATTTATTGCCCTGAAGATAGGAAACCGGTTGGCAATAATAAAATAGTAAAAAAATCATCCATGTGCTTATGTTGTTTAATTTTTTCTTATATATATATATATATATATATATATATATATATATATATATATATATATATATATATATATATATATATATATATATATATATATATATATATATATATATATATATATATATATATATATATATATATATATTGCTGCACTTTTTGAAACAACACCTCTCTGCTTTTGTTGATTAGGTTTACTGGTGTGGCTTAGAAAAAAAGGACTTTGCAGTTTGGTATTTTTTTCAATGAAATTTTCATCTCATGTAGGATGCCCACCTTCAAGGGCCAAAAAGTGGTAAAACATGGCGGTCACCAGGGTATCTCATTCTTGTTTATAGATTGAACTAGGGTCAATCTGTAATTCTATGGCAGCCTCATTGTGCTTTAAGTGTTTAGAGGGCCACAGTTTACTTAAAGGCTATATTGGAGGTCAATGGAAAACATTTACAGGTCTGTGCCCTATTAAAAGTTATCTATTTTATTCGTTACAGTGTGCGACTAGCTTAGCATTTGCCTGGAGGTGTTGTCTGCTGATAACCTTTGCAAACAGTTTTGACCCAGATCAGGGCAGACAAAAATGTTGGGCCTATTAAATTCACTTTTGGTGGTTTCCTGATTTTTGTGTGAAAAAGTTAAGTTTTAAATTATCAGCAGACGACAACAAATAATGAAAAATTACCCAGCCTGCGTGGATATCGATCCAGTTGTCATTATTATTATTATTATAATTATTATTATTATTATTATACCTATTATTATTATCATTATTATTATTACTATCATTATTACATAACCCGTATTGTCAGGAGACAGCAAGAAAGAAGAAACAATATACATGTACAACATTTTAAACTGTTTTGAAATAACGGAATTACTTACCGTTCAGGATTAATCAAACAGCCACAAACTACTATACTAAATGCATGTAGAGACATATATGGAGTATTTAAAGACGTGCTATCGATTAGTAAATGCTACCATACTTACCATAGCAACATATTCTATTACCTTAGTTATTGACCATGACAATAGATAATAAGCCTTAGAAACATGCCAACTACTGCCAACTTCAAGTTTTTTTTTCTTACTGTGCTATTGTGCCACTGCTAACTTCATTCACAAGTCTTGCAGCATTAACTCAGTGAGAGACAATCTGTCACCAGAGTTTGCGACCAGCTTAACCCTTCAGGCCCCAAGAAAAAAATGCATCTGAAAATGTCGTCTGCTGAAGTCATCTGCTGCAAATAATTGCCAAACATTGTTATAGAAGTAAAACGGCGTTGACCCAGATCAGACTGCTCATATGAGCAGTCTGATCTGGGTCCACACTGTTTGTCATAGAGGCTTCTTAAACATTTCAGCAGACGAGAAAAGCAGACGACTTTTGTTGTGATAAGTGCTTTAATTCATTTTGCCTGCCAGTGTCGTCTGCTGATAATCTTTACAAACAGTTTGGACCAAGATCAGGTCCGAGAAAATGTTCCGACAAAATGTCGGGCATGATCTGGATCCAAACTGTTTGAAAATTTGATGGTATTCCCGAGATTATTGAAAAAAAGTTTTTTTGAAAAATATCTGCCAATGACAAAAATCATGAAAACTTACCCAGCGTGTAAGGACTTAACCCTTAACCCCATAGAGACGCCTTTTAACACTTTTGCAAACATAGCAGACCCAAATTAGGCAGCTGTTGTAAAGCTGCCTGATCAGGGTCTACTCTGTTTGCTTATGGAAATATGATATATCTGATACTACACTAGTGGATCTGACAAATAATGTCTTTGTGTATGTATCAACATGAAAGATTATATAATTTTTCATAGTGGGTGGAGCTTAGCACGAATATCCATGAAGGAAAGGGTCAAGCTAGAATCTTGAAATGCTGTCCGAGCAAGTAAATGTTCAGATGATCATAAGAGCAAACAGCATACTCTGACCAAACCGCGTAAATTCACGATAATGCTACACATTTGGAGAAGTTTGCACTTCTTTTACAGTCGAGTAAGAGTCCTGACCTCATACCGGAAGACGAAGATACAGTAACGAGAAAATAGAATTTCTTGACACATGGGTTCACCTGGAAGAAGGGTAAAGTTTACACTAGTCTCTACAGAAAGCTCTACCAGGCCCAGATGTTATTTTTTTTTGATGCTCATCTCACTTGCACATGGAATTTCAACTGCTCATAAAACTAAAATGCTGAAAAATATAGGCATTCATTGCTTTAAAGCTCTCGGGTTGTGCATTTTTCCTGCTAATAAATGTTAAAATGCAAACAATTGGCATTGTAACATTTATCAGCAGGATAAATTTCACGCTCAGTTTAGTTGAGCATGAAAAAAGTTTTATAACCTTGGGGCCTAGACAAGACATCAAATCATCAACCTAGCACAAGATCAGGCCTAGCTTATGGACTCGGATGAAGGCTGTGGAGAATTTGTGAAAAACAGTAGGACTCTCAGGTCTTGTAACAGAAGAGAGTTGAAAGTCCAACTGAGCAAGAGAGGGTACAGTGGGAAAGACGTCGAGAAGCAGCTGCAGAACGTAAATACACTGAAACGGTAGGACCTTCTCAATGTAAAGAGCAAAGAGAAGAAAGAGTACCCTTTGTATTTACGGCACCATCCTACTTTTTCGCGACACATGGCGTACATCCATAAGATAGCTAGGATACACCTGCCTCTTTTACATAGGTCTGATAGGATGGCAAGCGTGTTCCAAAAAACTCCACTTCGGGGCAAGACACTGGATGATACCCTTGTCTACGTAAAGACAAATAAGGCATTGAAACAGAAAGACAGCACATTCTCCTGTAGGGCATACAATGTCATGCAAAGAGATAAGAAATGGAGTTCTAACAAAGACGTCAAATATAAGACAGCTGGGAATGCGAGTTGTAGCGATAGGAATGTTATCTATGCATCCATCTGCTGCAATTGTGGCAAGACCGTGTATGTTGGTAAAACTAAGAGGATGTTGAAGGAGCGAATAGACGAATATTTACGGGATGTCTGTCAGCAAAGCTGAGAAACCGATCATGAAAAATTTTGAAGCCCATAAGGAAGAACATGTAAAAGTAACCATCTTACAAAGAATGTTTCGAGAAGGAAATTAGTGTCTGAAATGATAGAACAAGCCGTGATGGCCATTCTGGTATAGCTTGTTGGGTGAAACTAGGGGAGGTTAAATAGGAAGATAGGAAGGTGGTCTTTATTAACAAAAACTGGACACATGCATACATGATACGTACATGTACATTAAAAATATTTGAGCCAGTACATGAAACTTAGGTACTTTCGCAACGGGAAGCAACTAATTCTCAGACTAGCCTGCGCATCTGTGCAGTCTGCCAGAGCAATCGCTGCTCATACCCAAAAGAGACGAAGTAGACAAAGTCTCAGATCAACAATATCACTCTGTACCAACTAGTTAGATTTGCATGCATGCTTTTAAAGTGACTTTAAGCAAGTACAATAACTAACAAATATTCCCGTGCTGACCCATTTAATCTATCACATACAGATATAAATGCTAACAATACAATTTATTTAAAGCTTGTCATGTTCCCAGGAGAATATGTGACAAATGTCTACCCAACGATGATATGTGACACTGATGGCGAGCCTGAAATAGAAAGACGTAAACAAAGGTAGATGTACTGCCCTGCCAGCCAAGAATGACAGTGGCGTCATGTTTGTTTACAAAGTTTTAGGGACTTATAATCGATAGATCACTTGTGTATTAATCCTATCCACAAGATATGATTAATGCACAAGTGATCTATCGATTCGTGTTAGCTCAAGTGGAGTGTACAAGCTAATATTTTACTTAACAATTGTAAACAAAATATTACGTCACTGTCACTTTTGGTTGGCACGACAGTAACGCATTGTGTGCTGGATAATAATACTAACCACATCAGATATACAGTAAACCCTGTCAAAAACGGCCACTCTCAAAATTTGGTCCTCAAGACCAATTCTGCAATCATTTTCCGACACTATCAAGATTGATCTGATAACATGTTTAACCCATTTATACCAAATAAAAATTCCCACCGCTATCACTTGGACGAGTCCATTTCAAATTAAAGGATTGTTTGGTATAATTTACATTTTTATATAAATTTTATAAGTGCACTCTGTCAGCAAAAATGCAGAACCTGATCAGATGCCGCGTTTTGCGGCGTCTGATCTGGTTCTGCACTGTTTGTCCTTGTCCCATTAATAGGACACTAGACTTATATGGGTTAAAACGGAAAAAAAAATCTTAAAATATTATTTGATAATTCTCTTTCATATGCAGTCATGGGAAATATGAAACCTTTGGAATATGCACCTTAATTGTGTACTTGCTGTCGTGTTTAAGTTTGGTTTTATTCTTTACATCCCAGTTGACAATTTGTCAGTCATGATGGGATGGGTCTTCCTAAGCAGAGGATAAACTGTCTTGCTCAAGGACACAACGCAGTGTCTTAGATGAGGCTCAACCCCACAACTCCTCGATCCAGAAACAAGCACTCTACCAATGAGCCATCGCGTTTGTGGCTATCAGTGTTCTGTGTCTTTTCCCTCTGGGTGTCATGGGTTTGTCTGCGGGTTTGTACTTACAATCAACTCATTGGTTGGTCCAAAGTACTTACTGTGTGAATCAGAGAGTTGTATCTGTATTTCTAAATTATTTTTCCCCAGGACAAATGTTTCTGTTTTCAGTATATTGCCACCATGTCTCACTTTCACTTGATATGTTCCTCGAAATCCACGTATGTGAAGCTTATCTGTTCCTCGAATAGTAGATGTCACGTTTGTTCGCCACTGTTCTTTAAATAATTGTTGCCACACTTTACCAGCTCTGTTGGGCTGCGAAATATAGGTCAGGCCCGGTGGTTATAAACTTATTTCATGCTCAACTCAAATGATAATGAAATTTCAATTGCTAGTAATAGCAAAAATATTGATAAATAAAGATTTATTTCTGCTTCAAACACTCAGCTGTTGTATTTATACTGATAATTAATGTCAAATTGACAATAAATGTTGACATTTTAACATTTATAAGCAGGATAAATTTCATACTCAGTTGAGTTGAGCATGAAAAAGTGTTATTACCTCAGGACCTAAATCAGAGCTTGTTAATTTCAATGACTGGGTTCAACTTGATAAGATTAAAATGGTGAATAACTGTCACAAAAAGATTTTTGATAGTTTGGTCCTTTTTTTGTATTGTTTTAGACATATTCACACTGGTCAATGTAAACGCACCGGTATAGCTACAACGAGCTGGTGGTTGCATTTTTCAGCACCGGTGGTGGCGTAAAAGGTAAAAAAATCTATACCTGTTGACTTTATTATTTATTTATTAACTTGCATTTATTTTATTTGTGATGACACCTGGCGCACAGACCACCGGTAACATTGCAGTTTATGGCTCTGCCAAGCAATTGGTGATATAATTTATGGTTTGGACTGCAAATCCAACAAAGTTCTGGAGTTTTGCCGTGACAGGTGCTTTTTTCTAGTGTAACTGCCTAAATTGAGTGAAATCTGCATGTCTAAGCGCAGCTGTTGTCATATTCCCATGAAATAACATCCAAAAAACGATTACTACTTTTGGTTTTTTTTCTTGGTAAACTAGCAAATGTTTTATTGAGGGATTTTTATTACAACGCACTGGGAGCATTTTTTGACGCATTGATACAACGCACTGATGGTTGCACAGAATTCCTGTGATTGCTGGTGCAGACTCACCACATTATTCGCTGTTCACATAAACGTTGCAAAAATCGCCATTTCAACCAGCACATGATATTTCGATACTGTATAGAAGGCTCAGGCGAGCCTGTGCAAACGTGCATACTCTCAAGAGCCTTTGCTGCCAGCACAAGAGATTTTGATATTTATTAAATTGTCCAGTGACGGCATGCGCAAATATGCAGATTCACCAGAGTATTCGCTGCTGGCGTGAATAGCACACAAATCGCCATTTAAGGCAGCACAAGAGATTTTGTACAGTGACGAAGGCTAAGGTAAGCCTGTGCAAATGTGCAGACTCGCCAGATTCTTCGCTGCTCGCACAAAATGGCATTTAATAGCCATTTGAGTCACCACATGAGAATTTTAAACTGTGACAAAGGCTCAGACTAGACCAAGCAAATGTGCAGACTCGCCAAAGCCATCGCTGTTCGCGTGAATGGCACCCAAAAATAGTGAGTATCACAATCATAAACTGCAGACAAACCCATGGCACTGAGAGGAATAGCCACACAACAATCACGAGACACCAGGAAGACAAACTAAGCAAAGCAGCCAGCTCTCTCTCTTCCCCATCAAGATGATTGCAAAACAAGAATGGACATAAAGTAACAAAATATAGAACAATTACAGAATCATGTAATGGGAGTAACAATCAACAACGAATCAACAACAACAGAATCACCGCCTTAGAACAGACAGCAGCCTATATCTCTGGGGTGCTAAAATTGCATTTTACTGGTACCAAATATTCGCCCTAGAATCTGCTGTTGTTGAATCACAAAAATTTTAAGCTCGCATGGAGGCTTTTTAACTATTGTAATGTATCATAACGGGCAAACAATCTCATTAAATTAAAAGTTTTGGGACCAATCTAAAAAATAGGCGGAAATACTCTCAAATTGCGAACAGGGCTAGCTCTCTGGTGAGGCTACACATTTGCAGAGTCACGCTTGAGCCTTCATCAGTGTAAAAAACCACAAAATCTATGCCTATTGACTGTATGATTTCTTTATAAGCTTGCAATTATTTTACTTTTGATGACCCAATGCGCACAAACCGTCAGACATTGCAGTTTATGGCTCTGCCATGCAATTGGCGTTTTAATTCATGGTTTGACCGACAAAAATCCGACACAGTTGTGGGGTTTGACAGTGACAAGTGCTTTTTCTATTGTGACTGCCTAACTTCAGGAAAATCTGCATGTCTAAGCACAGCTGCAGCTATGTTATCATAGTCCCATGAAATAACATCCAAAAACGATTACTACTCTCTGTTTTGTCTATGCAGAGAAGGCTCTGGCGAGTCTGTACATTTGCACAGGCTCACCTGAGTCTGCGTCCTGGTACTGAAATATCATGTGCTGGCTCAAATAACGATTTATGTACCGTTCATAAGAACAGTGATTGCTGTGGTGAGGCTGCACCAGCAACCACAGGAATTCTGTGCAACCATCAGTGCGTTGTATCAATGCGTCAAAAAATGCTCCCAGTGCGTTGTAATAAAAATTCCTCAATAAAACATTTGCTAGTTTACTAAGAAAACCCCCAAAGTAGTAATCGTTTTTTGGATGTTAATTCATGAGAATATGACAACAGCTGCGCTTAGACATGCAGATTTCACTCAATTTAGGCAGTTACACTAGAAAAAAGCACCTGTCACGGCAAAACTCCAGAACTTTGTTGGATTTGCAGTCCAAACCATGAATTAAATCACCAATTGCTTGGCAGAGCCATAAACTGCAATGTTACCGGTGGTCTGTGCGCCAGGTGTCATCACAAATAAAATGAATGCAAGTTTACAAATAAATAATAAAGTCAACAGGTATAGATTTTTTTACCTTTTTACGCCACCACCGGTGCTGAAAAATGCAACTACCAGCTCGTTGTAGCAACCACAGGTGCGTTTACATTGACCAGTGTGATATTGGGCCGATTGCATGACGAAAGTTTATTTTAGACTCGACTAAGGCCTAACACGGTGCTTGCCAGCCTCCAGTTTAAATCTGGTTTGCATAACGAAAGGTGACCTTGAGTTTAACTATCCCCAGTCTAACTATCCGAGGGTAAATTATCCTTGAGGTTAAATTAGTCCAGAAATATTAGTCTAAGAGTAGGACAAAATAGAAGGTTATTTTCTTAAATGCACCGATTCCAGCCTAACGGACGAGATAATTTCCAATTATAGGGATGTAGGGTTATTTTTTTATTCAAATAAAAATAGCTTATTGTAAAAGCAACCAGTAGAGTCCCTGATAAGATGCCACAATATACGGCGTCTGATCTGGGTCTGCACTGTATGTATACATGCGCATGCGTACTTCCGCGCGTGTGTGTATGGGTACAAATGTGTGTCTGCGTGTGGGTACATGCGTGCATACATGTATGTGCGTGCTTGTAGCGTGTGTCTGTCCGTTTAGTATGTGTGTGTATGTATTCGTCCGTGACTATTCTTATGTCTTACTTCTAACGTCAAATGTTGGTTGGCTTACATGCGTTCGCATGTACGCCAATAGACCAACATAGATGTAAGATTCTAGATGTAATAAGTAAGAGGTTAGACAAAAAAGTAACGGACATACGTATATACATACATACATACAGACGCACGCACGCACATGCATGCATACATACTGTAGAAACACATATACAAACATATATACATACATACATAAAAACAAACATACAGACAGACAAACAGACGGACAGACAGACAAGCGCATGGGCGCCTGCGCGCTTGTACGCACGCGTCATACGTACATTCATATATGAATACACATACTCATAAATACATGTATGTACATACAGACAGATATACGCATTGGTGCCTGCGCGCGCATACACACGCATGCGCGAGCGCATGCACTACAAAAAACAAACATCACATTTAGAAGTAAGAATTTAGATGTAAGAAAAGTCAGGGACGTTTAAATATACACACATGTATGCAGGCATGTACCCACCACAGACATACACTTCATACCCATACACACGCGAACGGATGCACGCACGCAAGCGCATGCAGACAGACGCACGGATGCCTGCGCGCATGCCGAATGCATGACTACATTCATTCCTACAGACAAGTACAAGGCGGACTGCCTGCGCGCACACACATACATACATACATACATACATACATACATACATACATACATACATACATACATACATACATACATACATACATACATACATGAGCCACTCTTACAGGGAGGGTCTATGCTCCTTTGCTCCCTAAAAAGAATGCATTGCTCTCCCCCAAATTCATGAAATAAATTCCTCAGCTCCCTGAAAGTATTTCGTCTGTGCTCCACAAATAAAATCCCTAAAATTAATTCAGCTTCTCCCCAAATCCCCCCACCCCAAATAGAGAATTACATACCAGGCGCTTAGGTAGCTCTGTAACAATGTGGTTTCACACTCGTACTATGGGGGTCCGGGAGCATGCTCCCCGAATTGTTTTTATAAAAAACGGTGCGATCTGGTATATTCTGAGTATTCCAAAGCATGTAATATCAACCTTAAAATCAACAACGTTAAGGAGTATAAATCAACAATAAAATTATTGACCATATATTTTTTCCAACATAAAAACCAAGGTTTTCGCATCTTAGTATGAAAGTGAAAATAACTACATTTGCATTTTACAAGCGGGGTCTGGGGAGGCAACAGCCCTCACCCCCCCACCCCCCCATCCCAGAAGCCAAATATTTTTTTAAATCAAACAAAATGGAGGCCTTTATGTAGCGTTCATATGCCAATAAATTGTGTTCATACGTTATTGGATTTGCTGTTTAAACATATCACAAATGTTTCAGTTTTACTTTTAGGAGAAATTCGATGTGTTAAGAATGTTTCGATTATTAGTCAGTTCAAGATACCGTCGTGTGAGAAAAATGCAACTCTATTTGGCTTTATTTGCTTTATTTATTTATACAATATTTAAAGAGGATAATACACAAGTCATTTGTATCCACGGCCCCCACCTACGGGGATAGCCGTGGAATAGCCGGGGGAAGGTGCTTGACAATTACTTTTTGATTGTCCCCGCAGTGTTGGGGAAGTGTGGGGGTTATAACATTGGGGCACTTACCCTGCTGGGATTTCCTGTTGTGTATGGTGGGGCAATGACCAGGGTTGTTACCATCAGCTTGTCCCCACAGGGGCGGGGGGGGGGGCTAATACCAGGGCTCTGGAAAGTGAAAATCATTATCCCCGCCCATCCCCGTAGGTGGGGGAGCAGTGGAAACCAATTACTGGTGCATAAATGGCACTTATAGAAGCTGTTGCAGCAGTACTAAGTAAATATATGACTATCTGGCCAAGAGAGGTTGACGAACGTAGTGCTTGAGACTTATACATGTACTGATGATCCATGGCTTCTGAATGTCACAGGCTCTGCGACAAACTGCGCGAATATCTGCAACGGAATGCGCGTGTGCGTTAAGTTGTTTCAATTGAACTGCTGGTGACAGTTTGACTTAGTACTGCGCAGAGCTGGACAATTGAGAACCTCTTCGTAATAGCAAAATAAACGTCTTGTAAATGTATAAAACGGGTTTGGTCTTCAATTGTTGACGGACTCTTCTAAATCTCTGTTAAGTTTCTGAAGGGAAATGGCTCAACCGAGGTTATCAATGGCTACAAGAGGTTTGGATTCCCAAATTGGAGGGGGGGGGGGGGTGTAAGATAGAGGGTAGACATATTTTAATTATTGCTCTGTCTGAACACCACGTTGATTACATGAATCGTAAAGGGTGGTCATTCCGTTATTATCCAGGGGGAACATTTTCACCGATGTGTAAATCTGATAGCATGATCTTGTGCATGGCGCCAGGGTTCTGGCAAACTCTGATTTCCATTGCTGAGGCTAGGAAGAGATATAGAATCGTGCAAATAGAAGCCCATAGACCAGAAACTCCAGTTGTTCTGCTTGGCAACCCGGCAAAGATGATGAAGTAGTGACTACAGAGAGAAGCCATGACCTCAAGTTTAATAAAGGGACTATATATATATAGTTATTTTCATACACATGTACATGTTCACATAGAAAATCTAAGCTCAAATTGTACATATGTGATAACAAGTTGCGTTCATGTGCACAATTTGCACCCCAGGGCAAATGTGCACCCGGGTGCTTATTTGCTCCACCGAATTTGCACCACCTACAAAGGTGGAGCAAATTCGCACCCGGATGCAAATTTGCACACGGGTGCATTTTCATAAAACACCGTTTATATGACCAAAATACACCCCAGGTGCAAATGTACACCCCGGGTGTATATTTGCACCGGGTGTATATTGTGCATACAAACGAGGCTTAAGACCTAACACTGGGCTTGCTAGCCTCCAGTTTAAACCTGGTTTGCATAATACAGGGTTGCCAATTCTTGAAAATAAGCCTGACAGTTTCAAAGTTTACCCCATCCCCTGACTCCTTAGTTGGGTTTAAATGCCAATCATTTAAATTTCTCAATAACTAAGTCCATTATCAATATTTTTACCGAATCTTTCCAGTGGTTTAGCAGGTAGAGGAATAATAGATATGAAACATATTAATGGGATTTTAGTTTGAAGCCCCTGGTTTGATCCCTGCGGTGAACATAGGGGGTAGAGTTGAGGCACAAAATTCAACTTTTTCGGAATATGGTCTTGTTGCATATCAAATTCAAGGGAACGACGTATACAGTAACATGGAAGCAAATATGTGCTGCCATATTCAAGAACTTCATAAAAAATCACCTTATCCTTTAGCTTAAACTACCCCCTGGCAGGTTTAAATTTCTCGAGGTTTTTGGATAATTTAAACTCAAGGTTAGCCAAAACTAGTTTTATGCAATACATCGGTTTAACGGCTTAACCTGAGACTTGTTAAACTTGCTTCATGCAATCGACGGCCAGTAACCTGGAGTTTAAGCTTAACATTAACCTGAGACTTGTTAAACCTGACTTTATGCAATCGACGGCTGTTAACCTGGAGTTTGAACTCAAGGTTATCTTTAAACTTTTGTCATGCAATCGGCCCATTGGGTTCTATCAGAAACAAAATACCACCTAAGGCAGAAATAGGGTCATGGGAGTTTGCAACCTGGAGTTTAAGCTTAACATTAACCTGAGACTTGTTAAACCTGACTTTATGCAATCGACGGCTGTTAACCTGGAGTTTAAACTCAAGGTTATCTTTAAACTTTTGTCATGCAATCGGCCCATTGGGTTCTATCAGAAACAAAATACCACCTAAGGCAGAAATAGGGTCATGGGAGTTGTTGCTATTCCGTTATTTGTCATAAACATAATGAAACCCAGGCATTGGGAGTTGTTGCTATTTCCGTTATTTGTCATGAACATAATGAAACCAAGGCATTGGGACTTGTTGCTTTTTCCGTTATTTGTCATGAACGTAATGAAACCCAGGCATTGGGAGTTGTTGCTATTTCCGTTATTTGTCATGAACGTAATGAAACCCAGGCATTGGGAGTTGTTGCTATTCCGTTATTTGTCATAAACATAATGAAACCCAGGCATTGGGAGTTGTTGCTATTTCCGTTATTTGTCATGAACATAATGAAACCCAGGCATTGGGAGTTGCTGCTATTTCCGTTATTTGTCATGAACATAAAGAAACCCAGGCATTGGGAGTTGTTGCTATTTCCGTTATTTGTCATGAACATAATGAAACCCAGGTTTTGGGAGTTGTTGCTATTTCCGTTATTTGTCATAAACATAATGAAACCCAAGAATTGGGAGTTGTTGCTATTTCCGTTATTTTTCATGAACATAATGACACCTAGGAAAACTCAGCTGTTTTTAAAATTTTGAAGGCTCCTTTTATAACAAAATAATGTCTTCTCTCAATGTATTGTGGCTATTTGGTAAAACTTTTGCAAGTATTTATACTACAATTCTAACTATGTACATTCAATCGAAAACGTTAATACTATCAACGAACGTAGATCAAAAATAGGTTGAGGTAGATGCGACAAATGACAATAGAAAACACTGTTTCTAGCGATTTTGATCCGCGTTGGTCGATTGTTAAGAGCGTTTTCGATTGCCGTCTACCGGTGTGAAAATATACCCATTCAAATTAGAGACATAACTGTATATGATGTTGAATCTATTCGATAGTAAGGGGTAAAGCTTTTTTGGTAATATATCTGTTATCAGTTAGAAAAGTAATTCCTAAATTGAACTTACAATTACATCCTGGCCATGGAAAAGTGCTGCACTTTTATCATGAATTTCACCATCCCAAAATCCCCAGAGTAACACACCTTCCACTGAAGGGTGACTGAAATACACGTGCATGACGTCAGAGAGAATAGATGCTCGTAAAATATCACCTCCAGCAGAAACAGAGAGCTCTGAATAAAAAAGAAGGGACAAGACGAACGACATTTTATCAAGCAACATTCTATCAATTTAAAATCAGGACAGCTTTTCGAAAAAGTACAAATTCAATTTTTCAAGATTTACATGACAGTCAATAACTTTTCAGTCATGTCGGGATGATTTCCTTTCCTGTGTTTAACCAGAACTTAACAGCAGATATAGAGTCTGCTCAAGGATACAACACAGTAACACCGGTGAGTGTCATACTTGCGACCCATCGATAACTAGTCTAACACTCAACCAAAGCAAATATAATTAATGCTACAACTGAGCCCTTTGATAGTATATTATCTGCTGTACAAAAATTTAAGGTTCACATACTAAGTTACCACAAATGGTCAAATGTATACAGTATATATTATGATCATAAGATTATAGCTACCTTACAAAATGTCTTTTTACAAACAGGATTTATATCAATTTCTCTAAAGCGACTGTGTCCATAAGTGAAAGTTAGAAAAAAGCCAAATTGTTGAATTTGAAATTTATTTTTTATTTTCTGTTTGCCCACCAAATTCTAAAAATCAAGTTATAATGATAAAATGTCTTAAGATTAACCGAAGTTATTATAACCTAGCCAATTCAGTGATTTTAGATTGAATTTCTATTGAGACCCCAGTAACAAATCCTTAACTTAGGAATAATGCTGAAAACTGTTACCAACGTATGACTATTTCTTACCTGTAATCCAGATTGGAAGACCAGCCTCAGCTACTGTATCTAAACGAGCCTTAAAATAAAATACAATGGGCCAGCACATGAGATTTTGGTACATATTTTCGAACAACAAAGGCTCACGCAATTTGCTGCATGCATTTATGAAGTATACTAGATTTAGATAAAGACTTAAGTAAAAATCAAGAACCTATTCCTGCTGGATGCATCATCATGGGGGTTTAAAGGAGGCTCTTGTGGATATGTAATAGTGCCAAAATCTCACGAGTAAATTATAATGATTTGATCAGATTTCAGTCAATAGTAGACAAGCTGCAAGGATTATGGCTTTGGGATTTGCAAAGATAACTACATGTTTAGACACAGCCCAGTCAGCATAAATCTCGGACCATTATCAGCCAACCAGCTAGCGTCTTTTGAATCTAGGCCATTTACAGCCAGCCAGGGAAACGCCATTCAAATGGCGTTTTGCTGGATGGCCGATAATGACCTTCTATTATTTGCTTACTGGGAAACTTTACCAGAAATCTTTAAATCTTGTATGTTGCAAGTGTAGTGAAAAGTGTAATTATAATGCTACACGAGCATTTAATTACAAAATGTGATGTGCCGATAAAGCTGCAAACATGCACAGGTTGTTCTGCATATTTTATGCTCTAGTAAACTACACTTACACATATACTGACGGAATTTAAAAACGCTACACAAGAATAGCAGCGGTAATGTACGTCTCAAAAAAGAATGCAGCGCAATCAATTTTATTGTATATTAAAGAGTGTGCATTTGTGAGTAACACATAAAAGCCATCTCGACTTCAAATTGATTTAAAGCATTGAAAATGAAACTAATCGAGATAGGGGTCAACCTTTTCGTTTAGCAAAATTTTATAAATTAAAGATCCCTACCTCTTTAAATCAAGAAACACGAGACGCATCAAATGTGTGTCATAAACTTGGTTAGTCATCGAGGAATTGCTTTCATTTTTATTGGCCGGTCTTAGATACAACCGGTTTGCTTTTTTGACGTTAATCTGTGTGTACACGTTTATTGTTTGACTTAAAAACTCCGTTACTGAAATCTTTCAGTGACTAAAACTTTACGAAGCAATAACGTCGTCGAGTTTAGTTGTACAATTAAAACTTAAGTGTTGACTGAAGATGCCGCGTTATGATGACACCATCGAAGCAAAGGAAGTTCACATTCAACCGTCTTTTGAAAGATATAAAAGGAAGTGAGTGTGGCGTTTTTAAAGTATATGAATTGGTTTAACTAATTGATAGAATGAGTAGTTTTAAGATAACCTGTGTCAATCAAGAAACGAGAGGATATGACAGCAAAATTTCATATTCACGAATCATAAATCCTAAACAACAACAACAACAGCTGCATTCAGGGTCTCTACCGTTCGTTGACATAAGTTCTTTAAAAATAATAATAAAAACAGCTACCCTAAATTGGAAATGGACTCGCCAATCTATAAGGATTGTTAAGTCCATTCGTGTTTAATAGGTTAATCATGATACAGACTGTACCTTCAGGCCAGTGATATCCACACGCCCATGTAGATGACTCTGAATTCCAACACCATAAATAGGTACACCAGCAGTTCGAAACCTTTTAGCTTGGTCCTTTAATGCCTATAAAATAAGAATATGTTTACCCTTATAAGCATCAAACATAGACCACCAGTGCCCAACAACATCAGACAATACAGAATACGGTGTCTGGTCAGGGTCTTCACTGCTTTCTTGTAGATTTTTCTATTTAAGTTAAAGTAAAAATGAAAAATATTCCCCACCAACCCTCAAATTAAAAAAAAGACTCATGCAATTATTAAGTTAAGGGATGAATACTTTATCAGTGAATGGGTTCAAACAGCGTAAAACATTTGGGGTGAAAACGTTTTTATCATATGTGAACACTGAAAGCTTCGTTATAGCTTAAATAATCTGGAAAACGGATCCTTCAGAAATAGAGATAACCTACAATATTAGAAAATAGCAGACTCGGTTTAGTTGGGTCTGTTCATGAAAAGTAATGGAAAATGCAACAATCCTCCCGTCTCAAGCGGTATTCTGCTTTCCTTCTGAATCCAATATTCCCAAAGGACCAGAATATGAGCATTACAAACAATGCATTTAACCCGAACCACGCTGAACCTGGATATATCCTGTTTTGAAAACAATATAGATTCAGATCAGCTGTTTTCTGGAAGAAGACGGCTGTTCAGGATCCACACCGTTTTCAACTCTGTTGTAAATATATGATTATAACAGCGTCTTCTTACAAATAAATGTGGAAGGGAATGTAATAATTTAAACATCCATCAATGAAAGAGTTTAAATGTACAATTTATACCCACCACAGCTTTGTTGGCATTGACCACTATTCCATAGTCATTGAGGAAGAGCTTTGGGTGACCATCTACAGCATGGACTTGTCTGAACATATCCATCGTAATGTTAGGATTACCAGTATGCCTCTCATAGAAGTCACCATTTAAGTTTTCGTTATTGACATCCCAGTGTTCAAGTCTAAAATATATGATCAGAGTATTTCAGGCCTAGTTGCAGTATAACAGTAATAATACAGCCTGTAATCTTAAATAATCATATGACATCATGTGCCGATCCAGAAGGGGGAAGGATGACCGGACCCCCCTACACCCCCAGAATAATAATGAGCATTCAATTGGAGTTTCGCAAGCGGGCCAATGATTGCCCGCTTATTGTGCTTTTTGGATCCTCTTTTCCCTCATCAACAAGAAAAAGATAAAAAAATGTTGACCCTCTGACAAAACTTTTTTGATCCGCGCACTGTGGACATGGGCCAATATATAATTATCATACCTCATAACAGACTCACAAAATACTGATGGCTGTTAATTTTATTATGACTCTACCTTAGGAATGATAGTCATGGCCTGTTTTTTTCAGCTGAAGGAACTTTATTCTATATGTATATTTATTGCCTTTGACGTGGGATTAGTTGCTGCTTATTAGACCTGCTTTACCCACCTGCATATCTTATTATATTTTTATATATGTGTTATGGAATTTATTTAACAATATTGGTAATAGAGAAAATTGTGAGGCTTGCCGAGCATCTCGTCGTGCTTTTTTGCAACGAGTTTTATAAATAAAAAAACAGGAGCACGAATTTTCGTGAGATATTAATCATTTTTAACGTATACCCTCATTCGTGAATCACACTTTTAATGTTTTCATAAATATTTATTTGCGACAACGGGATAAAAGGCCTATGTCAAAGTTTTAATTTTGTATTAGGTTTAGTAGTCTAGGATAAGTAACAGCATAGATATGAGTGATTTTGTAGGCATACCGACATTCTCAAATCTACTATGGGTTGCCATGGAAACCGTTCATTTTCACATATCCCAAACAGGCTGATTTTAAAGTACAGCCTTGTTTCACATCTAGGGGGTACTAATAAACAATTTGGCACCCATGCAAAATTGTCCTGGGGGGGGGGGGGGGGGGGTGCACGGTAACCTAAATTAGATCCCGTGCTAATATGATAATTTAATAGTTACCTCTCATTATTAACTGCATTGTTGCACGCTGACCTGATAAACGTTGGCTATCTTACAGCATGTGGGTTTATCAGGTCATGATGACGTTGCGCTTTTTGAATGACGTAGCCAATGACGCTGCATCGACACGAAAATTGATAATTACGTAAAAGTCGCTAGTTTGAAGAGTGCATTATCTTTCGATAATGTGCATATTTAAAATACTGACCTATCTAATTTGAGAATTGTAGGTGTATGCGACATATTTGTTTACCGAATGCGTCACCAAATCATGTGATCCGCCTGATCGGTTGATTCAAACGTGTCATCAATCTGGGTCATCACGTGTACTGAAACCGCTTTTTTGACCTGGCCATGTGGGAACTGTTTCCAAAAATGTTTTAGTGTAGAAAATCTTATCATTGTATCGCTTAATACTGTAATACCAATCATTGTTAATTTTAGGTACCAAAGGTTACTTGATGTCTCCACAAATGGATTATTTATAGCCATCTTTATTAAAGCTGCATAATCTGTAACTTTTGATATTTTCATTTTAAAAATAATGTTTCTATTTTATAAGAACACAGTAAAAATACTAAAATTCAGGTATACATTTTACCTTTTTCGTAATAATTAACAAATTATTAGTGCCAAAACAACAGCATTTATGTTATAATTACAAATAAGAGAAAATATACCTGTTTTTATAAGATAATTCACTTTTTCATGCAGTTTTCAACTGTAGAAATGAGATTTATTGTGACAACCTAACTTTATTCTACTTTTGCAAATGATTTAAAAAGAAAATATTTTTTTTCGAAAAATGTTCATAGTTACAGAGTATGCAGCTTTAATATAGTGTTAGGTTAAATCATACCGCGTACTGACACAAAGTCGTGAAGTGCCTTAGCAGACAGGTAGATTCTTTGAGTATAGCTCCTGTGCGAGACAATGTGAAGAGTGAACCAGTGGGTAAACTGTTAAATAAAATACAAATTTCACGTCTTTTGATATCAAAGTAAGAAAGGCGGCAAAGATCAGGAATCGATCCAATCGAGTACCACACCTGCCCCAGGATACCACATGGTAAAGTGACAAAACATAATTAAGTATCGCAAACGAGAACCAAGAGGTCAGCCCTTTCCCAGCAGGTGACCATATGGCAGGAATGAACAGACGCGACAGCATGACAAACTCAAGATATAAATAACACAAATGATCCACAAAAGAAGAATCTCAAAGCCTTGCCTGGTAGACTTGATATCAGAATACACCCACCAAGATATTTATATCCTTGGTAGGAATTTCTAATTGAAAGCTGAAATTAAAAAAAATGTCACAACCAAATATGGTATTTAACTTTTTACAAACATGTATCTTTTTATAACACTCACAGTCCTTTTGTATGTCCGATCACCCCTTTGATACGTTTGTCCATCTCTGTAAGGAGATCTTGTTTAGATAAGGCTTGAACCCAAGGCTGAACATTCTTGTCTACTCCCCAGAAGACATTGTGTCCACGAATCTTTATACTGAAAGTTTGAAATCAATTATCTCTAGAAAGGAACACAATTCATATTCTTTAAGTGCTTTATCCAAATATGAGCTGCGACATGTGATTTCCAACAATGTGGCATTTTGACAAGTCTAGACTTAGACGAGCCTGTGTAGCCTTTTATGCTTAGAAACTCCAAATGCTGTTCAGTCAGTAGCTTAATACTCATATTATATTCAGGCGACTAGTAGAGCCTCTGATCAGACTGTGCGTATGCGCAGGCTGGTATGAGGCTTTGCTGCTCGCACATATTAGTACCACACTGTTGGAAATCTCATGTCGCGGCTCATATATATAGCCTAGTACCATTTCTTAGGGAAAAATAGTCTGATCAGTGGCTCTACTGCTTCTGTTTGTTTAAAGAGTTACCCCCACCCCAAACAGCTATACACTTGGAAATACTTTGCCAAAATATTGAGGAATGGAAAGCATTTGTATATTTTTGTATATTTCTGTATGCTACCTTTATACATGTAATTAAAACATGCCTTTAGATTAGAGTGTGTAATTAAAAGTTAAATTTCTTATTTCTCGAACAAAACATATATATGCTCTGGGTACTCATAGAGATGGTTCTTTTGAGCACGCAAAACGAATGTTTTAACTGATGGATTACCAATTTTATGCCAAACAGTTTTGCTCACCTTGGCCTATAATTGCAAGCAATTAAATCATTGTTTTACAAAACTGCTTAAGATACTTACCCTTTATTTCGTAGTGCATTGATTGCTGTCAGAGCTGTATGATAATTAATTCTACCCTACAACAAAAGATAACAAATAGTATAGCTGAAATCACATTAAGCTCAGCACAAATTTCACATCAGAAAATGTTGGAAAAAAGATTCAGTAAACAAAATGCAGGAGAAATGAAATGTCCATAAAACAAAAGAACTTTACTGAAGAAAATGTGAGTTTGAAAGAAACCAAAGCAGACCATGACTCCCTAAGCCATATTTCTGTTTACTGCCTAGAACACATTGTAGAATAATCAGATTTCACAAGGAAGGCTTGCCAGTGCATCTGAACGTTCTGAGACCACCCTGCACCAACAAGGGGGTGGGTATGGCTGATTCAGTACATTTCAATGATCGACGGTCCTTTGTGCGCTGTATTATTATACATATCACAAAGACGGTGTATTATTTAGTATTTACACATTTCCTTAAATATTGCAACAATCCCCGACCCCTATCCATTTCACGACACACTTGCGACCACTTTCCAGACACAAGTTTGATGGAAATAGATGCCCTCATTGATAAAAAAAAATCAATATATGGTCAACGCTTGGCCTCATAAAAGTCCTAATCTGCTTTTCCAATTCAATTCCCATGACTTTTTTTTCTCGTTCACAGTGTTATCGCTTAGTTCAATTTTGTTCTTTTTATTTTAAAAGTTTTTTTATAAACAACAAATATTGTTTAAAATACAATTTTGCACAAGTTCGTACACACTATGACATGAGAACATATACATATGGAGATCATTTTAACAGCTAGCATTAATTCGGAACTATAAAAATAAAGAAAGGGCCCGGAAGGGGGTGGGGGGAGGTTGAGAGGGGAGCAGGCTTGTTTGTGATTGGTTGATCTGCAGAATTGTACAATACTATAGATCATGTGAAAAATAGCTGGACCACTTTATGGTGCGAACAAAGGTCTAGTTCGAGACTAGGCTCCTGCATAGCCTATGTTCTAAAACAAGTTCGCCGCTCATGATAGATGGCTGGTAGACTACTCAGAGAGAGAAAAAACGAACAACAACAACGGCATCAAAACCATTTGGTATAGCGGAAATCTCACTCTTCTGTCACATTTGGGAAGAAGTAATTATACAGAGGAGACCATTTCTTAAAGAATTTATTTAATTTATTGTTAAGGAACTCGCTTAGCATTTTTTTCTTTAAGAGACAAATCAAGCCTTGGATATTAATGCAAATAAAGAGCTTTGCAAGAGCATATATGTAATTTACTTATTTGTTTATTCCACTGTATTAGAATAGTATTTCCCTGTCTTCAAGATATATTTCTGTTATTTAAAAGTTTACCGACCCCTTTTCCGACATGTATGTTTGAATCCCTTCCCAGATTTTTAGTGAGCACCCCATCCCAGACACTCTGAAAAAAAGACTCCTTTGATTGGCATGTCCAGAACCATACTTATATAGTGTGTGCTCCCTCTCTCCGGGGGCACATGCATACTGTGAGTAATGGCCGCTTCGCCAATGCACATGCCCATTTGTGATTGTGAATGTAGCTTATTTCCAATTCGGCCTACAGAGGACTCAGATCATCCCAATGCAGTTAAATTACTTTTGTTAACAGTTTATAGATCCTTAAACCTTGTAACGTATTTATATCTATAATACTAAATAAACGAATTACCGCATCTATAATACTAAATAAACGAATTACCGCATAAACTGAAAAATCGAGGTCATTTTCATGCTTGATTTCTTTACTGTTACTTTAAGATATTGCTTTCATTGATAATCTCGGTTAGGATGAGTTTTCATTTAGCATAGATTTAGAGAATTTTGGAATTAAGTGTGTTTTCTAAAAGAACTGCGCCCTCTGGCGAATGTTTCTATATTTAGTGTATGTCACGTTCATGGTCACGCGTCACTATTTTTAGATCGATTGGGTTTCCAATACAAACTGAATGGAGATGACCGAAGCGTTCCGAATTTTTGTGTATATGTCATATGTATATGTGTATTATGCTGTGTCAAGTCGGCCATATTATAAACAACAATGGGGAAAACGCCGCCAAACTCGCCAAAGAAAAAAAGATATGGCTGTAATTTTAAATAATCCCTTATCAAAACTGATTATTAGTCGCGGTAATCATCACACCTTTCTTCGACACGCGCTTAATAATCCTAAGTGTCAAGGTCGCTGCGCATAATGTACTGTTTACATCGATTGGCTTGGTCGTACCACTTATATCACGGTAGGCAATGACGCTATCAAATATTATTAGTAAAAGGCGCCTCGCTGAAGTTTTTCTGTGATTTTCTTGACGAGAAGAAATAAACATAACCGCATTTACAAGTATCAGCTTTTGTAAAAAGAAAATAAAAAAAAAATCGTCGGTTCCGGGTCATTTCGGCCCATGGTCATTTCGGCCCAATAATCCCTTTTTGGTTCTTAGAAAAAAATAAATCTCACTCCTAAAAAATTTGGTAAAATTGGTCCGCGCGGTAAATGCGAGCAGAAAATAACCATTTTAAGGGCGTCGCGCGCAATCTCACTCTTTAAGATTTCAAAAAGTTGACAGGTATGCAAATAACGAAGTAAGAACTACACCAAAATCACCACCTTAGAACGGTCAGGTGCAAGCTACTGGTGAGGGCTTGAGGTTGAATTTGTTTTTAGCTCACCTTAGCAGCATATGTCAGCTTATAGGTAGGATGCCCATGGTCCGTTGTCGTCAACAATTTCAAACATCTTCTTCTCGGAAACCATTTGACCAATCAAAGACAAATTTTATGTGGAGCCTCTTTGGGTAGGGGGAACGAAAGTTTGTTTGTTGCATCTGGGTCACATGACCAAGATGGCCGCCACGCCCATATATGGTAAAAACCCTTCAAAAATCTTCTTCCCCGGAACCGGTGAACCAATTTCCACGAAACTTGGTATGTAGCAGTGGTGACTCTGCCCATCATACTTTGTTCAAATGATGACCTACGGTTGACCTTGACCAATTTTACAACAAGGTCAAATTTGTTAACTTAGGCTTTTCTACAGGAAAAAGTGAAAGCTGTTGATTTTTTCACAAATATTTCAGCCTCTGACCTGAAACCAACTGAAATAATGAAGAATTGTGAGTATTGAAGGCCGAGGTCATTTCTTGACCTTGGCTAAAGGTCATTTACGTATATGAAAATTAAAACTGGCTTTTCTCGGAAATTGATGGGCCAATCAAACCCAAATTTTATATGTTAGCTTTCAGGTACAAGCAGGGTTCCAGTTTGAGGGCAAATCGGCGAAATACTTCGCCCCAGACCGCTCCGTTTCGCCTATAATGGTCGTAAAAAGGGAAGTGTATTTCGGCATATGGAGGCGCGGTGGCTCAGTGGTAGAGCGTCGGACTCGGGACCTAGAGGCCCCGAGTTCGAACCCCACGACCGCTGTGTAGTGTCCTTGAGAAAGGCACTTTCACCTTCCCAAAGTACTAATAATACCCAGGAAGAAGTGGCTCCGTCTCAACATGACTGAAAAATTGTTTACCGGGACGTAAAACACCAATCAATCCAAACCATTTCGGCATCAGTGTTCCTTTTCAGGCCATTTTGGGGGGCGAAATTCGGCCCCACTCCCAAAGGCGAAACACCTCCTTTTTCAGGTTCGAGCCTCACCGGCGTCACTGCGTTGTGGTCCTTGAGCAAGACACATTTATCCTAGCTTAGTACTGGTTCAACCCAGGAAGAACCGTCCCGCATAACTGAAAGATTGTTGAGTGGACGTAAAGAATCAAATCAAACAAACAAAAACCTCCTTTTTCCCAATTGGCACAGTAAAATTCCCAATCAGAAGTTGGAAGAAAAATAAGGAGAAAAAGTTTGTTTTTTAACCACGAAAAGTAACGACATTTCCAGGTTTGCCTTTGAAGAAGATAATTTGGTATACAAAAATTTCCTTAAATATTGTATTTCTTTGCATTTTGAGTGTGAAAACCACTCATTTATTGGTTTGGGCAGCTACCACTTAAAAAATTGCAGACTAATTTTTCCGACATTGTCCCTATTTTTGGACAGTACCAGTAACCAACACAACACTAAACTATAATAATCAGCAGACCTTAGTATAAACTTAAATTGACACTAGCTTTAAACAAGTACAGACTTTTTGGGGGGGGGGGACTCACAAAACAGTAACAAAACAAACAGAACTTCTATAAAATAGTTAATTACTACCATTGATGGCAACTAGAGTTATGAAAGTTCAAGACACCTTTCTCTGACTCACGCTCAATAATCCTAAGTTTCAAGGTCGCTAAACAGCTTACATTGATAGGCTTGGTCGTACCACTTGACGCAGTAGGCAATGACGCTATCAATAAAATCTGTTTAAAAAAGTGCATTGTTCAGAAATAAGAACCTGGATTTGAGCGATTTTTGGCATTGTTTGGAGGAAAACAAATATAGTAAAAGTCACCTCGCTTAAGATTTTTAGTGATTTTCAAGATGAGAAGATATAAGCATAATCATGTTTACAAGTATCAGCTTTTGTAAAAAAAATTAAAACTCGCCGGTTTCGGGTCATTTCGGCCCATACCTATTTGGGCCCATGGTCATTTCGGCGACTAGAATCGCCAATACAAGTTTCAGATTTCATAAAGCTGTGAAAAATTAACACACATGAAAGGGGGATACAAGTTTCAGCTTTTTTAAATGCAAAATAAAGGTAAATTGACAATCATGAAATATTTCCGCGCTTGCGTGGGCTCTTTTCTAGTAATCTAGAAAAAAATATTCTGGAAATAGATAGTCACTGCTAAAGAGAAACAGAAGACTCAGATTTACTGAGTCTGCTCAGATGGGAAGCTAATGGAAAGAGCAACATCGCTCATGACCCATAACACCCACTCAAAAGCTAAAATGTATATTTGAGCCACGATATGTGATTTCCAACAATGTGGCATTTTGACAATTGTAGACTCAGACGGGCCTGTGCAGCCTCCTTTTAGGATTACAAACTCCAAATGATGTTCAGTCAGTAGCGTAACACTCATAGAATATTCAAGCGACTAGCAAAGGCTCTGATCAGACTGCGCTTATGCGCAGGCTGATCTGAGGCTTTGCTGGTCGCACATACCACATTGTTGGAAATATCATGTCGCGGCTCATTTGTATATTACTATGTAAATGGAAATGTTTAAACCAAAAGCTTGGATTATTGCATAGACACTTACCCTGTTGTATTCCATTGTAAACCATTTCAGGAAATTGGTGAACACTGCCCACTCGAAATTGTCAAGGAATGCATTCATATAGTTGGTCTGCGATGGTTCTACAATCTGGTTGGCTCTTACAGCTGTCCCGAAACCAAATTCATGTTTTATCTGTGTAAGCTAAATAATAATAATAATAATAATAATAATAATAATAATAATAATAATAATAATAATAATAATAATAATAAAAATACATTTGACTTTCATAAACTCGAGGTCCAAGGAACTATTGTTTAATTTAGGTAATCAGAATTTCGAGCTAAACAATGGTTGGTCCAATAAGTGAGTGTTTTCGTTACAAGCATTTCTGTGAAAATATGCATTGTAAGAACCGTCAAACTAAAATCTTAGCGCTTTGGTAATTGATAAAATTCCATGGAAGCCAGTTTTTCTACAAATAAACATAATCTTAAGAAAGAAATATGTAAAAAAAAAAAACAATCAAGCACGCTTAAAGGATGATTTTGCATCGGATTTAAAGCTAAACCTATGCTTTCAGGTAACATGCTGCTGTGTGGTGTGGTATACTGGGGTGTCTTAGGGTTATCAGACAGACAAATGTGCCATACTTAAAGACAAATGCCGCAACGTTTCTTTAAGATAAGAATACACAATGTACTCCTCAATATTCTTGCAACATTTAACCAGTCTTGTTTGTCAAGTGTTCGTACGTTCATTGTCTGTCTGTCTGTCTGTCTGTCTGTCTGTCTATCTCTATCTCAATGATTCAAAGAAAGCGGATTACTAAATGTATTCACGCAGAGCATTTCTTATACGCATTGAAGTCATAAAACCCCTACCTCAATGTCTAAAGAGCTCGAGCTGATTCCGTGTCCTTTCAAACTGAAATAAAATCAAATTATAATGAGCAAGCTGTTTGTAGCTTGCGTGATTCCAATAAACCACAATAGAAGAGCTTACATAAGTTAGATTTTAAGCGCTGATATGTGAGCGTTCAAACGATCATATCACACCTTTAACGCCATTAGGCAGCTGCGTATCAACGTTGAAATAAAGACTTTACACATATGACAAAAATGCCAAAAGCTGATGGGTAGTCTGACCAATGGTCCAGAACATCTAATGAGCCATGACATGTGATTTCCAATAATGTTGCATTTTGACAAGTGTAGACTCGTACGAGCCTGTGCAACATCCCTTTAAGCTTAGGATCTCCAAATGATGCTCAGTCAATATAATATCTTATATCTCATGGAATATTGAAGCGACTAGTAAGGCTCTGATCAGACTGCGCGCATGCGCATGCTGGTCTGAGCCTTCGCTAGTCGCATATACCACATTGTTAGAAATCTCATGTCACGGCTCATATTGCTTTATATAAAGGACAGGTTGCATCAGAACCAACATGAAAACTTTCGCATAATAAGGGAATAACTAATATGACACCACCAGCGTCTTAGAATGGATGGTAACTTAAAGCACGATTTTCTTAAAATTTATGTGAAGAAAACGCTAATTGAGACCACAGGGGCTTGAATCATGGTTTATGAGAGTGAAAAATATACTACATGTATATACTGAACTACAAAAGAAACCTTACACTTTTTACTTGCTTCAAACTCGTAAATAACAAATTAGAGAGCTAAGCCGATAAACTTATTTTAATAACAAGACATTAGAAAATATTCTTTGAAAAAATATATTCATCAAATATAGAACATGACGTCACGACGTCAAAAACACTGTTTTTATCGCTTCTGCCTTGGGAATGTAAGTCTAGATATTTTTTTGAAAACTTTTTTAATGTATGCAATGCCAATACCAGTACAGACAAAAGTGCATTTTAAAAAATTTCAGTTACTTGCTGTAACGTATGATATGGGGTTTTTAAATTTTGCTTTTGACGTTGTCTAAACGGCAGTGTTGTTTTCCTTTGTTTAAGCAATTTGTAGAAACTGAAATGACTTGGAGTCAACCAATCATTTTAAGAGAATGCATTTTCAAAAATAAGACCTTATGTTTCGCGTCACGTTTGATGGTAAAAACGGAATAAACCAAGTCTAACGTCAATTAAGGAACAACGTAAACTATGGATAATAACCGTTTTTTTTCTTTGTCAACGTATATCGGAGTTTAGTGTGTGCTGTCTTCTTTGTTATAGTGCCAATTAGCTACACTTAACTTTAATCGCGCATGAATTTCAAGCTTTGCAGTATACACATATCAGCATGTCATTGTAACGCTTGACGTCGCTAAATGGACGTAGGCAGCATCTACGGAGTTCAAAAGGACTGAATCATTGTCAAAATGCATTCCAAACATCATACAAAGGGAACAAAGTTGATAAAGTGGCAGTGCTCTTTAAAAGCTCATAAAACGCTGAAAACGAAAAAAAAATGACGTTAAGAAAATGAAAATATGCTTATGGGTTAAACAACACTTGCATGCTTTATTTGAATGTCAAGAAGATGTCAATGAAATAACAAATAATCACAATAAAGCAGTTTCTAGTGAATTTTGTGTGATTTCTTTGTTCTTGCGAAAATTGATTAGATGGCCTCCATGCGAGCTGAACATTTTTGTACTTCAACAACAACAGAATCTAGGGCGAAGATTTGGTACCAGTAAAATGCATTTAAGCCCCCCGGTGGCTTAGGCTGCTGTCCGTTCTAAGGCGGTGGTTCTGTTGTTGTTGACTTTCTGTTTATTGTTACTCCCATTTGGGAGTCTGTAATTGTTCTATGTTTTGTTGTACGTTACTTTATGTCCATTTTAGTATTGCAATCATCTTGATGGGGAAGAGAGAGCTGGTTGCTTTGCTTAATTTGTCTTCCTGGTGTCTCGTGATGGTTGAGCGGCTCTTCCTCACGGTGCCACGGGGTTGTCTGCAGTTTGTGATTGTGGTATTTCCTGATCATACTCATTTACTAATTTAGGGGTTACCTGACGTTTTGATAGCTGACGTCTGAAATTAGTTCATCTTTTCAAAAAATCTCAGTGGATCTTAGTCTACCTTTGTTCAGCTTTACGCGATGGAAAGACAAGTGTGCATCGTATTCATTTACTACCAACAAATTAACACGCAGTTTGTGTCAGGTTTCTTTAGTAGTTAAGTATACTATTGAGAAATGTCTTACAAGCCCATGTGATTGAGAAATGTGCGAAAAATAAAGCCAAAATTATCTGCCCGATGGAAAAGTTAAGTGGCTTTATACAACATAACCCTTGTCTCACCAAACTCGGATTTATCCTTTTTGAAAGCACTGTAGATCCATATTAGATGGCTTCTGATGAAACAATTTGAAAGGATCCACACTGTTTTCCAATCTGATTGAGAATATTCTTACAGCTGGAATGCTGTATGTTTACAGGATACAAATTCGGGATGAGTGAGGTACATAAAATATTTGAGCCGTAGCATGTTATTTCCAACAATATGGCATTTTGACAAGTGTAGACTCAGACGAGCATGTGCAGCCTCCTTTTAAGCATAGAAACTCCAAATATGGTTCAGTCAGTAGCTTAACACTCACAAAATATTCAAGCAGCTAGCAAAGGCTCCGATCAGACTGCGCGTATGCGCAGGCTGATCTGAGGCTTTGCTGGTCGCGCATACCACATTGTTGGGAATCTCATGTCATGGCTCATTTAGCAAAACAAGTGCTAACAGCTTCATGCGGCAACTGAAGTCAACAATATACTGACAGACATAGAAGGTTCTAAATTAAACATCTTAACCTGTGTCAGACTGAATATGACATCATTTGAAAATCACTGATGCCACACCAAAGCAAATTAAATTTATCAAGCATCCCCAGCATATGGAACTGACAAATCAGCAAATATAATGGAGACATTAGCGTTGATTTTCTTCACACATCCCCTTGGAAGAGTTTGATGAACAGATTTGAATAATCAGCACTGTTAGCGAAACTCTGTCAAATCTATGTGGACTGTTCTTCTCAAAGTCAGTATACCTGATAGTAATATTGGATTTTCGTATTCTGTCAATGTCTGCGTCAGCCTGTGCTTTCCAGTTGCTATTTTGGGTGATCTCCTTCATACTGGCTTGATCCACCAGATAGTTTACCCCTCCGGTGGTCTGGAAGTACATTCTGCAATTGTGGCTACCTGGATTAAGGAAATATAGTTGGATTGGAAATCTATAAGCTCTAAGCGTCCGTTCTAATCCTATAAATTGTTACAGTATGTTTATATGTTTGCATGTCAATTTGAAATAGAGAAACAAAATGAGCCGCGACATGAGATTTCCAAAATTTCTTTATAATGTATATCCCATCGGATGGAAAGAGACAAATTGCTCGATGTTTGGTGGCTTTATACTACATAACCCTTGTCTCACCAAACTCGCATGTATCCTTTTTGAAAGCACTGTAGATCCAGATTAGATGGCTTCTGATGAAACAATTTGACAGGATCCACACTGTTTTCCAATCTGATTGAAAATAATGAGCCGTGACATGAGATTTCCAACAATGTGGTATGTGCGACCAGCAAAAGCTCAGACCAGCCTGCGCATACGCGCAGACTGATCAGAGCCTTTACAAGTCGCTTGAATATTCTATGAATATTAAGGTATGGACGGAACATCATTTGGGGTTTGTAAGCTTAAAAGGAGACTGCACAGGCTCGTTTGAGGCTACACTTGTCAAAATGCAACATTGTTGGAAATATCATGCCGCTGCCCAAATATGTTTTAACCAAAATACAGTGGAGCAGAAGCGGGTCACGTCTGGAGAAACCCTGTCACAGTGATAGAGTGCTCGACTTTAGATCGAAGGGTCACTGGTCCAAGCATCTCTGGAGACAATGTGTTGTGTTCTTGAGGTAGACACTTTAGTTTTGGATCAACATTCCCACTTACTGAAATATCGTTGATTGCACCATTAACTCTCAAAAGTATGCAAGCATGGATAAAAAAGTTTGCTAAAATTTATTAGAATTACACGATAGAACTTAACCCTTAAAGCGCCAAGAAAAAAATGCATCTAAAAATGTCGTCTGCTGAAGTCGTTTGCTGCAAATAATTGCCTAACATTACTGACGAATTAAGTATAGAAGCAAACAGCGTGGACCCAGAACAGACTGCTCCTATTGGAACAGTCTGTTCTGGGTCCACACTGTTTGCTATAGAGGCTTCTTAAACATTTCAGCAGACGAGATAAGCAGAAGACTTTTGTTGCGATTGGCGCATTAAGGGTTACTATGACAAGTAATCTTGACCTCCAGCTTTTGCTAGTTTCATATGGTTTTCCGGGTACATCAAAATAAAGCATTTGTATCTTCCATGAATCTAAAAATATTTGACAAAATTTCGACAAAATGTCAACAAACTTTGATTATCATGGGTACATATTTGAATTTTTATTACTACTATCCGCAATCAGTTGGTATGCAAATATACTTAACTAAACAGATGCCAATAGTACATATTCGACAGTCAGCACGCTTCGTCACAGCCCAACCACGGATTATATCGTTTCTTTTAAATAATTCGACGTGGGTCAGGCATAACTCATAAAGCCATATTTTCTATAAAATTCCAAGTCTAACCTACCTGTGGGAAGCTGTTTAGTACCCCCTACTTCATACCACTCATTGTTAGCTTGCATCATTGGTACTGAACCGAAATAGTTGAATTTCTGATGCCCTGGTGTAAAACAAAACATATTTTGTATAAGTGTGAAACAATTGAAGCAAATGTATGCTTACCCTCAAACTTAGCCATTTCAGAGTAAATGAGAAAATGGAAACCGCGGAAATGGACTTTGTTCATAACAGCTCTACACTTTGCTCTTGTTTATGAATAAAAATGTTACCCATTTGACATTCCAAAATCTAAATCTTCGTGTGCTGATTTTTTATTTCTAACGAAAATGATTTTTGGATTAAAATATTGTTTATTACCCAAAATATTTTTTTAAGTTTTGTCACAGAAATATTGTTTCTGTCTCCGCAAATACGAAACCAAAACCCAGACCATATTCTGAGTTCTAGTTTGAGAGATATTTCTCTTTAAAAATAGTAAGTGAGTATGATCAGGAAATACCACAATCACAAACCGCAGACAACCCTGTGGCACCGCGAGGAAGAGCCGCTCAACCATCACGAGACACCAGGAAGACAAATTAAGCAAAGCGACCAACTCTCTCTTCCCCATCAAGATGATTGCAATACTAGAACCGACACAAAACAACATACAACAAAACATAGAACAATTACAGACTCCCACTATGGGAGTCTAATAAACAAAAAGTTTAACTTCCTTTGATTAGAATAGGCATGGCCCTTATCAAAATTTTAGTAGTATATGTAGTTTTAAGGGATGCCTTAAAGACATAGAAATTTGAGCAATAATACTGGTACCACTCATTATGACTCTCTCCAGGGGTCATACTGGGCAGATCAAAGGGACAGTCGTAATGAGGTGATTATGACTTCCCTATAGGGGCAATAAAGTGGTCCAATGAAGGGATTTGGTAATTTATGATAAAATATTGATCTTATTCTAAGTTTAAGAAATTGTGTTGCATACAGGTAATTCCCCACTTGAGGCCCCCTTAAATTTTTGAGATATTGAAACTGTCCCTTATCAGTTAAAGAGACTAAGTCTGCAACTATGAACATTTTTTCAATTTTTTTTTTATTTTCTTTTTAAATCATTTGTAAAAATAGAATTAAGTTATGTTTTCAAAATAAATCTGTTCACTATAGCTGAAACTGCATGGAAAAGCGAATTATCTTATAAAAACAGGTGTGTTGGTAATTATTTGCATCCCTCCAATAATTTTGGGCAGTTAATTTTAACATAAATGCTGTTGTTTTGATACTGATAGTTTGTTAAGATTTACGAAATTGGTAAAATGTATACCTGAATTTTAGTTTTTTAGTGTGTTCTTGAAAAATAGAAACATTAGTTCTAAAATTAAAAGATCAAAAGTTACAGACTATGCAGCTTTAACGAATATGTGTTAAGTAACTTAACATAACATAACATTTCTTTATTGATCAAGCTCAGATAAGATTTGTTACATATGAGCGGCTATAGCCTAAATAAGAGGCATATGCGATAAGTACCGAAGTCCCATGCTGACGTATCGTCTAATATTATGCCTGAGCATTCATCTACATCAATACTTCGTTTGATTTGATTCTTTAGGTCCTATCTATAAAGGGACGGGTCTTCCTGGGTTGAGCCAGTACTAAGCTAGGATTAATGTGTCTTGCTCAAGGACACAACGCAGTGACGCCGGTGAGGCTCGAACCCGCGGCCCCTCAGTCTCGAGACAGGCACTCTACCACTGAGCCACTGCGCTCCCATCTATACTTTGTGTATGCAAGCAGCGAAAGCTTAGGCGATAAGTACCGAAATATCGTGCGCTGGTCTCATATCAGGTGATAAAGCAGGTATATGACAAACCATCAAGGTCAGCTATGCGCCTTGCGGAGACTAAGACCACCCTGGGTATCAACGATATCGTATTCGAATTTTCGCTGTGCCTTCAATGTGTAGGAAAATGGGCGTATGTACATGATGATCTGAGTCTCTGCAGGACGAATAGGCTATTCATTGCGTTGTACATAAAATGATTTCCTAAACAAATAGCGATACCCACCCATCCCGCGCTAATGAGATAAAGATGAAACAAACCGTCTGAGCTAGTACAAGCAACTATCGTCTCCACCTCCTCGTACATATGACCTGAGCCAACATTGAGAAGCTTCATGTAGGCCGTGAGTTTGTAGATTCGTCCTCCCTGTACATCTAGGTCCTGTGTAAGCCCTTTCCAACGATGATCCCTGAACAATTACAGTACAATTACACACCTTCTACAATCGTTTAGTTTTATTTGATTGTTTCTCTATGGTGTTAAATTTGATAAGTTACTGCAGTGCCAGCCAAGAGTGACAGTGACGTCGTGTTTTGTTTACGATTGTTAAGTAAAACATTAACTTTTACACTCCACTTGAGCTAATGCGAATCGATAGATCACATGTTTATTAATCCTATCCTGCGGATAGTTTTCATGTGTATTAATCATATCCTGCGGATAGGATTAATGCACAACTGATCTATCAATTCTAAGTCCCTGATAACTTTGTAAACAAAACATGACGCCATTGTCACTCTTGGCTGGCAGGACAGTGGGAAGTCTCAATAAGAGCAAACATGTTTGTCTTAAACAACATAATCTAGTGCGAGGGAAATATATTTAACCCTTATTTATAAGCCTAGCGTCCTTTTTAGGGACATCGGCAAACAGTGCAAAGCCAGATCAGACGACGCGAAACGCGGCGCCTGATCAGGGTTTCCACTGTTTGCTTACAGAAGTTTCTTTTAAAATTTGAATAAAACTGAAAAATACAACCCAACAGCACTAAAATTGGAACTGGACAGGTCTAATTGATACCAATGGGAAATTCCATTCGGCATAGATGGGTTAAGAATGACTCCCTTGTGGCGGCAGCTGCTCTCCGTTGTAAGGAATGATTCTGATATACTAGGTCGTTTGGATATTTTGGTTGTTTTATTGTATGCAGGAGTTTCGTGTAAGTTTTGGTTTTGGGAAGTAGTTACTATTTCTGAAGTCAAACCTTTTCTGGCTGGAAAATTGTGCCAAGTCAATTTTCAAAATTTAGCTCCTTGGCTATAAGTTCTGGTTTTGGGAAGTAGTTATTTGTATCATTTCTAGTCACTGAACTGCTTTGCGTATTCTTTTTTATTTTAACTCGGCTATAAAAATATGCTACCATATACAAACTAATTACCACACATATGCTCCTGCCTACAAGTCCACTTTTAGTAGTTTATGAGTTATTGACACTGTTTAACAAGAAAAAACTAACAGATTTACTGTTCTGCCAGCCAAGAGTGACAATGACGTCGTGTTTGTTTTACAATAGTTAAGTAAAACATTAAATTGTACACTCCACTTGAGCTAATGCGAATCGATAGATCACTTTGCTATTAATCCTATCCTGTGGATAGGATTAATACACAAGTAATCTATCGATTCTAAGAACCTTATAATTTTGTTAACCAAACATGACGTCACTGTCACTCTTGGCTGGCAGGACAGCAGAACCGATTACCAGACAATCCAGCGACGCAGTTTCATTTTAATATGGATTCATGTGGATGCTATACTGACTGTCTAGATCCTGATCAGCTGACTTCAATAGACGCCAGCTGATCTGAGTCAACACAGTCTTCAAAGCGTTAATTAATGCCATTTTGTTAACACTATAAAGAATCTTCCTCTTGATACCATAACCTGTGTGTGAAAAGCGCGGTGGCTCAGCGGTACAGTGAAAGCCTAATTTTAGTGGCCAATTTAAAAAAAATAAACGTTATAAAAGAGTGGGATACAGCATGGATATCATGCGACAGTCTGCATGTCTGGTTGAAAACCCAATCACGGTTTATAGCTATGATTCCCTCTTTAATTGCACGACGGTGGGTCAGGCCTCAGACTCAATGACGGACCTGACATAAAACGGTAATCCGTTGGTTGTAACCTAACGCTTGTCTTTGGCTGGGCCCAAATTAGCTCAACTTGATGTTTTCTTTAGCTCTGAGTATCTGTGAGTCAGGAGTCCTTTTCTTTGTTTCATCATAGTGTGCTGATTTGATTAGAATGTTTCTCTGTGATGTTGCATTGCATTAGTTAGGTAGCCTACATGCCAGCTAACCAATTTTTGTGTTTTAACAACAACAGTATCTAGGGCGAAGATTTGGAACCAGTAAAATGCACCTAAGTCGCCCTCGGTAGCTTAGGCTGCTGTCCGTTCTAAGACGGTAGTTCTTCTATTGTTGATTTATTGTCTTATGTACCCCCATTGCTTGTGGGCTTCTGTGTTGGTCTTTGTTTTGATATGCATTACTTTACATCCTTTCTACACTCAGTGGCCATAAGTGAGTTCCCAAATCAGCTTACAAGAATTTGACAAAAAATATGGCCTGAAACAGTGGTCTTTTCTAGCCAATTAAGACAATTTCCCCAAATGATAATTGCCTTGGATAAATATACACGTCATCACCAAATTGTATGATGTCATCATCTGTTGCTATAAAGATATTGTGTATCACAAATATTGGCTCCATTTCTTCAAAAAAGATAGCAGGAGTTGAAAAATTGCTGTAAAATGCCAGATTGTAATATTTTTATTGAAAATATGCAGAAATATTTAAAATGTCCTGGGAAACATTCTGTTAAAGTTCAAATTAGAATAGACACTGAAAATAAAATAATGCAGAGCAGAGAACTGGACGGAAAATAATGCTATGAAAATGATCAGACTGCAGTATACTTTAACTGTAAAAATAAACTAAATAAACAAATGCAGGAATATGGGGTATGTATGTTTTGTGAGGTATCATAACAGTGTTCAGATTGAAAATAATAATGTTGAATAAATGTTGATGGATATAAGCTATGGTTGGATCCAAAGAAAATCTGCTAATTTTCACTGTCAGTCCCGATAATGGTACCACAAGCAGCATAACCGGTGATATAATATTTGTGTAATAATTATTTTCAGTTGAAAGTACCATTTGGGGTTACATTTTTTACAGAACATTTATTATTTTAAGAAGAATCATCCTATGCTTTCGTATGAAAGTTTGGGTAAAATTTGACCAAGTGGTTAGGTATCGCTGGGTGCTGTCTTTTCGATTTGAAAGAACGAAACATTTAAAGACTAATTGCTTCAAACACTGGTATATACACCCTAAAAAGACTGATGCTTGTTTCTAAGTTACCATGTGGATTCATTCAATAATTTAGATTTTTAGGTCACGGGTACAAATACCCCACCCACCCCTAATATGACGGTGTATAAATTAGGAAGATGTGAACACATCTTATTCACAGCTCACGATTATAACATATTAGCATCATTATCATCAAAAATATACAGAAATTAAGCAATAGCTAAAGCAATGTAAAAACGGAAGAAGTTTAGAATCCACATTAAATTTTCAAACTGTTTCAGAAATCAGGGGTGGTTGAAATGAATAACACCCACGAACTCTAGGTGAAATCATTTCTATAATTATAAAGCATTCTTAAGTTGAAAAGTAGCAAATAGAGAATGTTCAAAATTTCAGATAATTTGCATTCCTCTTTTTGAAATTATACAAATTTTAAATGTGCTTAAATTTTTGCAAACGAAACAACGTTTGCCATTTTGGGAACTCACTTATCGCCACTGAGTGTAGCTGCGCAATAATCTTGACGAGGGAGAGAGAGCTGGTTTGTTTGCTTTAATTGTCTTTCGGATGTCTTGTTACTGTAAATGCTCTGTGACTCTTACTCACTGTGCCTTTGGTTGGTCTACAATGTATGATTGTCATATATCCTGATCATACTCACTTACTTTTTGCTAACTCGGGACTCGCCGAAGGCACGGTGTCGTGTCCTTGAGCAAGACACTTAATCTCTTGGTTAGTACTGTTCTAATCCAGGAAGACAGGTACACGTCCCAACATGACTGAATAATTGTTGGATGAGACGTAAAATATCACAATAAACAAGACCTGTGATATGTGACAATTCCTGATCCTGTGTTGTTTGCTTAAAACCAGTTCCACTTAAGAAAGGAATTCAATTGTTGGAATGTTCCCGAAGGGCTTCACGTTAACTTTGCAAAAGACCCGAAGTATTCATGATTCCATGAACATTCCAAATATAAATTTTTTGCTTGTATTTACATTTTATTATAAATATCTAAAATGTAAAAAATATAATTTAGGAATGAAAACAGTAGTTTTGTATTTAAAAAAGTATCGTCTAACGGTTTATTCGGACTGTAAAATGGAAAAGCGGAACAGCCAGCTTGAGTACGGACATTCAATGGAGCAGACAAGAGGCTTGTTTTTGCACGTGCGACTCAGGTGTGGTTCGCTGTCAATCACAACACCAGTATCACTTCTGGCGAATGAGTTCGATGTTCGAAGCGTATTGCTCGGGCAAATGAGCTTGGCAGCTGTCAATCAAATTTTGTGTAATTCACGAGGCTATGAACGGTTGCAAAAATCTAAAGATTCATTAAAGGACTGCTTCGAAAATGTTATTGCATGGCCACCATAAATCTGAAATCCTCCTAGGTTCACACGACAAGTGTGAAAACTGAGATGAAATATACCACTGACCTGTGTGAGACTTTGACACTGTGTGATCCTTCATAGCTGTCAGAGTTCAGTGTCAACGAGCATCCTCCAGCACAATACCAATTTCCATTGAAATGACTCGATTCAAAATCGCTATTTTTCAGCACTTCGACTGTGCCATTGGAGAAATTGATACAGCTAATCAACGAAGCTAAGTAAAACCAGAAATTAACTCGATTCCACTTCATGTCAGACAAACAATACCGCCGTGACCCGGTTACGTTTATCAAAATGAACATGGTTTCTAACCTTAAATAATTTCTTATCAATTTTAGAAAATTGGGCACCAAAGAGAAGAGATCGACAAGAGACATGTGGGGAAATCGTCGGGTGCAGAAAATCACTATAGGCGCAGGCAATTCAACCAAAGAAGTTACCAGAAAAGCGATCATTTATGGCAAGAAACCTTTGAAAAGTTCGATCTCGGTATGAAATGTGTACAATGTATAGTGTTCATCTCCCAATTAAAGCATGACCCAGCACTATATAAAGGTTGGATATAACTTGGATATTATGCGACAGTCTGCATGCCTGGTTTTAAACCCAGTCACGGTTTATAGCTATGGCTTCCTCTTTAATTGCACGACGGTGGGCCAGGCCTCAGACTCTATGACGGCTCTGATGTAAAGCTTTAATCGATGGGTTGGTGCCTGATGCTTATCTGTAGCTGGACCATCCGATAGCTATAACCCGTGATTGGGTTTAAAATCAGGCATGCGGACTGTCGCATGACTTCCAAGTTATATCCAACCTTTATATAACGTTTGATAATCTTTTTGAATTGATCACTAAAATCAGGTAAAATTGGGTAAGGCTCTGACGTAAAGCTTTAATCGGTTGGTTGGTGCCTGATGCTTATCTGTAGCTGGACCCACCGTGGCTCAACTTGGTTTTTTTTTAGTTCTGACTATCTTTGAGTCATGAACCCTTTTCTTTGTTTCATCATGGTGTGTTAATTTGATAAGAGTGTTTCTCCATGATGATACATTGCATTAGTTAGAAGGCCTCCATGCGAGCTGAACATTTCTTGTACTTCAACAACAGCAGAATCTAGGGCGAAGATTTGGTACCAGTAAAATGCATTTAAGCCCCCCACCCCCGGTGGCTTAGGCTGCTGTCCGTTCGAAGGCGGTGGTTCTGTTGTTGTTGAATTTTTGTTTATTGTTACTCCCATTTTGGGCGTCTGTAGATCTAATTGGTCTATTTTTGTTGTACGTTACTTTATGTCCATTCTAGTATTGCAATCATCTTGGTGGGGAAGAGAGAGCTGGTTACTTTGCTTAAATTGTTTTCCTGGTGTCTCGTGATAGTTGAGTTGCTCTTCCTCGCGATGCCATGGGGTTGTCTGCGGTTTGTGATTGTGGTATTTCCTGATCATACTCACTTACTATTCATGATGTATTTGTTTGTTTCGCCCGAGTCAACAGCTATGGTCATGTCGAAACGGCCAGCTAACCTAATCACACATTCTTCTTCCTGGGCAAGCTTTAACTAAGCGATTAGACAGTACTCAGTGCACTCACATTCGCTTGTAAGCGACAGCATCCGTTCTTGAATCGACGGAAGGAGAAGACTGACCGCAGAAAATATTCATATTAAATTTTCACGAAAGTATCGAACTCACGAATCCTGGATCAGCAATCGGACTCGCTACTAGTTGTGCTACTGATGTATTTGGTGAACAGTAAAGGGCTAAAATAGAACATCTCCCCAAATTATCAAACCTTTTTCTTGCGCATAATTAACTGAGCGTGGAATTTATTCTTCTCATAAATGTCAAACAGGAACTCAGGCTTAAATCGCTTAAATCATAGGCGGTTTTACAATGGTCTATATTTGTGGGTTCACCTGGGTCGATAGCAATGTTAGTGTACAGGGACTTGAAATGAAAAGATTATTTAAGTTTCTCAATTAAATTTATTTAAGTTTATCAGATTCTCAATTCAAAGCATTTATCTATATCTTAAGGCACTATCAGACATGTAAAAAAGTGAAATGAGATCGTACTGAGGTAACCCTTAATTACAATAAAATATGCAAATGCATGCTAGGGTGAAACCTTACACGAAGTGATGTAAATACAGGCTAGGGTAAAACCTTATGCATACAAGAGGAAATTTGTATATGTATGTTCAGGCAGGGTGAAACCTTATATAGGCAAGGGATAAATCTTATACAGGCAAGGGATAAACCTTATACAGGCAAGGAAAAAACCTTATACATGCAGGGGATAAACCTTATACAGGCAAAGGGTAAACCTTATACATGACCTTATACAGACTAGGGATAAACCTTATACATGCAAGGGTGAAACCTTATGCATTTATCTATTAAATTTATATATTAAATAAGTGGTTACATATAGAGAAATGAACCGTCATTTATACCACTCTTACCAACTTCAGCACGAAATATCTCGTGATGTGCAAGGTCTACACTGATGTAGGTGGTATAAAATAGTTATACCATGTTTGTCCACCTGTACGTAAGATAATCCACTCGCTAAAGCTCGTGGATTATCTCTACGTACAGGCGAACAACCCATGGTATAACTATTACATAGTAGATTGATTGGTCCAAAGAGTGAAAGTGGTCTTAAAAGATAGTTATCTTTTAAGACAAAGTTCCCTGTAAAACCAAATCTATTTAGCTTTATAAGGTAAACTCAGGTATATTTGGATTAATATTCCAACTGTCATACAAGAGCTACCCAAATATGTAGATTACCTTCAAATTAGAATGTGCACCCAAATCTCAATAATACCTGAATCTGAAATGCACCCAAATCTGAAGTGCACCCAAATTTCAATATGCGTCCAAATCAAATATGCACCCAAATCTCTATATGCATCCAAACTTAAATATATCACCCAAACTTGAGTAAATGAAGGACAGCATTTACAGTAAATGCTTCCACCAAACTAACAGGGCGTTGACTCAACGTGCCACAAAACCTGACTTCGGGGCTTCTTACAAAAGCAAGACTCAAACGAGTCTCCTCAGCTACAGAGACTAGCTAGAACGTTGAATTTTCGTTTGTAACAAGTTTAGATATAATACTTTCCAAAAAAGAATAAGAAGTCGCTGATCAATTTGCGTGAATGCGCAGCCTATTGGTCTACGCCATTGTTGTTCGCAAATCCCGAAGACAGATTTTTTCGCGTCTATGCCCATATCAGTAAATTTATTCTTTTACCATATGTTTTCAAATTTGAACTGTCTCAGTTAATGGTGCTGTCACATTTTTAAACAAATTCTCCTTCACCTAACACCATACGATGCTAGTATCATGGAATAGTTAAAAACTACAGTCTAAATTCCACATACATATACAGTAAACCTGTCATATGCGGCCTCTCAAAAATAGACAAAACAAAAATCTTAATGACAAATGGTAGCTTTATGAAGGTCGAAAGTATTGCATAATGCTCCAGTCGAAAGTATTGCAGAATGCTCCAAGGAGAGCATTCTGCAATACTTTTGACCTGTATTAAGCGATAGTTGGCCTTAAAAATAAATTTTGGTCCTTTTTTGAGTTGACGCTTAAGACAGGTATTACTGTAGTTTCATGTAAAAGACGTTGATTTTACGTTAATTCGACATTTAGGTCAGTGCATGAGCCTTTGGTACTTATTGCATATACACAAAGGTAACGCTGACATATCAAGCTGAGCTAGAGGTCTTAACTTTGGTATGGATCTTCATCTACGTCCGTACTTTGTGTATGCGAGCAGCGAAGACTCTGGAGAGTCTGCGAAAACGCCTGCGCCGTTGTTGCTAGACTATAAGATATGTACCAAAATCGCATGGTTTTGCTCATCTAACCCATTTCTGTCGAATGGAATTTCCCACTGTATTAATTAAGTCATTTCTGTTTTGAGGGTTGTTGGGTGGTATTTTTGGCTTGGGCTCGAAGGAGGTCAAGCCTCAGTATTGATTCGAATATCTACATCCGGTAAATTGTTACGACGAAAACCAAGTATACCGCATGACAGGAACAAAAACGGAAGGACGATACGGAAGTAAGACCGTATGCCATTTTATTATGAAGAGTAGCAGACGTCCCCAAGTCAAAGTGCCCCAGTAAAAAGGGTGCACCTGATTACCCTAGGACACCCCAAGATATCACAGGCTCATTATATTGTAATGTTTACTAGGTACATTGTAACCGTATGTAGAGTTTGTCATTTATTTAACATCTCATAGTTATGTAACTTAAATGCAGTAATTATGTCTCCCCCTGGAAGGATGGGAGACATATTGTATTACCTCTTGCGTCTGTCTGTCTGTCTGTCACAAAATCGTGTCCGCTCTATAACTTGAAAACTGAAAGAGATATTTTGACGAAACTTCATACATTGGTAGAGCACATTCAAACGGCGTTTCATGCACAACAACAACAACTCTGCTTTGGATATTTTTGGAGTGATTCCCCTTCGATCATTTGCAATGCTATTTTAAGTCCACTCTATAACTTGATAACCGTTAGATATATTTCAAACGTCATACATTTTTAAAGCACATTCAGACGACGTGTCTTGCACAAGAACCATAACTCTGCTTTGGATATTTATGGAGTAATTTCCCTTTTATCATTTGCAATGCTATTTCGTGTCCGCTCTATAACTTGATAACCGTAACAAACTTCATACATTTGTAAAGCACATTCAGACAACGTGTCTTGCAAAAGAACCATAACTCTGCTGTGGATATTTTTGGAGTCATTTCCCTTTGATCATCTGCAATGCTGTTTCGTGTACGCTCTATGACTTGATAACCGTTAGAGGTATTTCAACGAAACTTCATACATTTGTAAAGCACATTCAGACAACGTGTTATGCATAGAACCATAACTCTGCTTTGGGATATTTTTGGTGTTATTTCCCTTCGATCGTTTGCAATGCTATTTCGTGTCCGCTATATAACTTGATAACAGTTAGAGGTATTATAATGAAACTTCATACATTTGTAAAGCACATTCAGACGACATGTAATTCACAAGAACCATAACTCTTGCATGTTCATTTTTAAAATTATTCCCCTAGTAACATAACTAAATGCAATTTTGTGTCCGCTCTGTAAGTTGAACTCTGTTTAACCTATTATGTCGAAACTTCAAACACTCTACAGCACAGTGAGACAATGCGTCGTACACAAGAACCATAACTCTGTTTACGAATGTATGAAGTTTCGTTGAAATACCTTTAATGGCTATCAAGATATAGAGCGGACACGAAATAGCATTGCAAATGATCAAAGGGAAATTACTCCAAAAATATCCAAAGCAGAGTAATGGTAAACCACATTCAAACGACATGTCATGTACATGAACCATACATCTTGCATGTATATTTTCCCCCTTGCATCTGTTTGTGGGTCTGTCTATCACAAAAGTGTGTCCTCTCTAGAATTTGATAACCGTCAAAGATATTTCAACAAAACTTCATACATTTGTAAGCCACATTCAAACAAATTGGCATGAATGAAAACATAACTCTTGCATGTATATTTTTCAAATTGTACCCCTTGTATTATAACTAAATGCAATTTTGTGACTTTTTTATTCTTAAAAGGGGGAGGCATCTGCTTTTTCGTTGAAAAACAATTCTAGTTAACATTTGTTTCTTGTTGCATTATTTCCTTCACTCAAACAAATAGTCTCTATATATCAACATGTCCCATGTCATAAAAAATAGTATTTTGCTGATGCTATAAAAACTACTCAACATTTATAGTAACTGTACAAACAATCAATGTTTCTCATGTTATAACTTAGACATTACAATTCATTAACTTCTTAAAACCTAAATTAACTTAGACATTCCAATTTGTTTACTTCTTAAAACTTAAATTTCAAATAACTGACCATTGTTAATGTCTCAACTCATATAATACTTGTCTATAGGTTGTGTTGTAAGAAAACCTGTCTTGATGGTTTTGGCTAGGTCATACAAGGCCAGAAGATGATTAAAGTCTTGAAATTTCACATATTTATATTAAAGACTTATAATCTGTATGTTGCAATCACAAAAACGCATCTTATTTCCGCCATCCTTTATCATTGTACAGGTAAACATCAGGTTATTTTAAGGCATAATCCATATTATATGTCTGTTGCACACTGCATTGTTCTCTATACACAATATTTTTATGTTTTTTATGTTTATTTTTTCTTTTAAATGTTTTTAGTTGTCATATTAAATTTAAAGGCTTGTAATCTGTATTTATTTTATATTTTTTATCTCTCACTTGTGAAATGTCCACTCAAACACAAGGAAAGCAAATACAATGGTTGAACAACAACATGCTCTAAAGGTATAATCACAAGCAAATAATTGTTCAGCATGAAATCAGTTGCTGGATCTTATCATCAGGGCAATGCTCTCATTTTTGGCAGCAATCAATTTGCTGGGTATCAATGTACAGCAAATGCTCTGGTGGCGTTGATTTTCTCATCTTTGTTTACAGTTTCCGAGTGGAGAACCCATGATGTAGATTAGATTTTATTGTATTGTGATTTGCTCTTCTCGAATGTTATACATGATAGGTATCAAAGAAATCAGTTTTTATGGCATCAGATCTCCCTCGATTTGCAAACTGTCATTACGCATGCAGTATCAATTTGATAATCCAACATGTGGAACATACTCTGTATTTGATTCACATTCCAGGGATGTTACAGGGAATCCAGCACCAGAAGCAGCAGCTTTACTACTTATCTTTGATTAGAGTGAAGACTTAAGTCAATATTAGTTGAGGCTGTACCCAAATATATTGTTTAATTAAAACTTCAATTTACACATATCATGAGCTGATTCATGAGTAAACCTTTTTTTACAGCAGGCTAACAAATCATTACAGATTTAACTACAATACAAATCATTGTCCTTGTTTTCACTATAAATACAAAACAAAATTACCAGTTAATCAGTCTGAAATACAGAAAACAAGTTTCCTCCTAAGTCAGCTCATATGTTATTTTTCAACATTAAAACATTCTTAAATAAATACACGTGTTACTAAAATATTTTTTTTTACATTTTTTACCTGTCACTTGTGAAATGTACACTCAAAATATTTGTAAGTTACTTTTAATATGAATTTTATAATATGAATGATGTCTAACTTATCTTTTGCACACACTACTACCCATTTCATAAACAACACAAACATTAGCCGTACCTCAACTGGTCATGGCAGCGCAGTGGCTCAGTAGTAGAGCACTTGACTCAAGGCCAAGGGTCGATTGTAAGAGCCTCACAGGCATCACTGCATTGTGTCATTGAGCAAGAACATAAATCCTAACTTAGTACTGGTTACACCCAGGAAGACCCATCCCTATATAACTGAAAGAGTGTTGATGGGACGTATAGAAACCTCAACTGGTCAAGCCTTTCCTTTTAAAAGGAAACTTTATATTCATTTGATTCAAATTTAATAGAACATTCTGCAAGAAAACAGTGGAGACTCTGATCAGACGCCGCGTTCTGTGGCGTCTGGTCTGGGTCTTCACTGTTTGCCTATGTTCCACGCTTAAAGGGGTTAATCAACGTATGTGTACTGCAGGGAAGAGGATAAAAGCAGGGAAGACGATAAAAGTGATTAATGTTAGTGTCCAAATATTCATAGATTGGCTACGATATGATGACGATGCGGAATCAACTCTGCTGCTGTGTTGTTTAAGTGTGGCGGTGGGTGGGCGTGTTTTTTTCTTTGTTTCTGTTACAGTTGTGTTCGTTGTCGATTCACTAGAAGTAGGAAACCAAAATTCGGTGACGTCTTTTTCTGTTGTTGTCCTATTCTGTGTTTGTGCTGCAAGAAACCATGAAAAAAACTTATACAAACCTACACATTCTTCTCAATGTTTACTAGGTGAGGCGAGATTTTGTCACTTTGAATGATCAGATTAATCTAAACCAATGAAAAGAGAGAACCAAAGAGCAGTCTCGGTTTCATTTAGTTTGTTCATGAGAGGTTTAAGGAGATAGTCTGTAAATAATACATAAGACTATTATTTTTAGACCATTTCAGCAAAATGGACTTTTCCATTCTTACCAGTTAGACAAGTCTATTTCCAATTGTAGGGTTGTTTGGGAGGATTTTTTCATGTTTATTCGAGTTCTTAATAAAACATCATTAAGCAAAAAGTGGAGATCCTGTTCAGACGCCGCGTTTTGCGGCGTCTGATCTGGGTCTCTACTGTTTGCCTATGTCCCACAAAAAGGACGTTATTCTTAAATTGGTTAATATTTTCATTTTCTTACATAATAAATAAGAATAAATTGAGATATATAGAGTGTCAAAAAAACCCACCCATAACACTTTTAAAATGCAATAACTTCTTTACTGGTAAAGATATAGTGTTGATATTTTACAAAAATGGTGGTCATTGTGGACATTAGGTAATGAACCAAGAAATAAATCTCAAACATATGTATAAATGAAGTTTGAGTATGCGAATATAAACTATGGAAGTATTATTTTTAAAAATAAAAATGTTACAGCGTTTTAATGTGTTATCGTTTTTTGGACACCCTGTATTCTCCTGTGACAGTATTTACCTGATGTCTGGACTGTAAATATCATTGTGTCGTTGCCATGTTTATTACTGGCCATACATTTGTAATGCTTTTCACCTGTGCTTTTTTGTCTCAATACATGGAACTTGGATCCAGTGATACCAGTAACTGAAAGAAACCCATAAACAACTATCATTTAAGTTAACAAAAAGGTAGTTGGGTGTGAAAAAACTACTGGAAAAAATGTTGATATATAACCGGCAAATTGACCTGGGCCGCAACGCGAGAAAACCTGTCTTCGGTGGTTTGCGAACAACAAAGGCACAGACCAGCCTGCGCATCTGCGCAGTCTGATCAGCTCATTTTACAGCTGAAAACATATATATAACATAAAAATGTGTCATGGTCTAGGTTTTACTCTTTTATGTTGATGATGAAATAATTTAACATTAGCTACAGCTAGCAGAAGTATTTGCAAGAATTCCAATGAATTGTACTGACTCTCAATATTTAGGCCATGCTCTAACTGGATATACACTGAACAGCAGTTAGAGCATGAAACTGCCAGATACGAGGGGTGCTCAAATAAGAATGCTAGTAGCCTTATAACTTTTCTTACATATATGCTACGACAACATGTTATACCTTTCTGGAAAGTACTATTTGTCGCCATTAAAATGGCACCAGACATAAAGAAACACTCACTATATTTCTCGAGTTGCAGACGCTTATATAAAGGCCATCCTGTATACTGAAGTTTTCTGAAGCCAATTACAAGATGTACGGATATAGTGTCATATATTTGTTAGTTTGAAACAAGCGAGGCACCACTTATAGCAACTTAGAACCTATTTATGTAAAAATTATAAATCTTGCCATTTCATTGAATGAGTAATTTGCATATGTATATATTTAAATTTTGACGACATCCACGTCACTGATTATTTTTAGCGACCTCAAAGGCCAGGGTCAGGTATGATATGTCGAATAAACAATCAGTAAGTTTTGAAAAGTCCATACACTTTATTTTTCACTATTTTAAATATTCTCTTCACCCTTTCAAAGTAAGTAAGGGGGCAAAGATCAGGAATCGATACAATCAAGTACCACCCAGGATACCAATGGGAAAGTGACAATTGAACAGTTAGACACCACAAACAAGCCAAGTACTGTTTTGGGGTCTGGGGTATTCAGTACTTACAAGATCTATGTTGTGTTTAATCTATAAATCTTCACAGTTTTGTAACACCGGACATAAATACGAGGTAGCAATAACATGCGCTTTTAGGCGTAGATTTCGTCTTGAGAGCTCATTTTAGCCCTGTGAAATGCTCTGAAACCATTTTTTCACCCGAGGGCTTGACTCCCTGACCCCATATAAGGTCGTACCCACAGACCCCTTTAAGAATGGGTATCCTATAAAATGCCTCGGGTACGCGCCTGAAGGTACTCTGAAACATTATTTTGTCAGAATCTTTTGAAATGCACTGCTACAGGAAAGCCGTATTGCCAAAAAAATAAAGTCAGCAGATGACAAAAAACAAACAAACAAAAAACAAAACAAAAAAAAAACGACTTGTCAGTTGAGAATTCTGTGAAATCGTATGCTATTGTCTTTGGCTACTATGTAATTTATTTTTAAGCTTGTGGCCTCTCGTCACAGCCAACTGCCTTTGTAATCACTGTGACCTCACCGACTGCCTATCAATGCAATTCATAGCTTGGCTTTGGGTAACAGGACATTTGTGTATACCCTTATTAACAGTCACCCTCGTGTAAGTGCCAAGGGCCCCCTTGTCTAAGTTATGAGATTTCCAAAGACAAACCATTTTCACAACAGCATATATATGAAAATGTTAAATGTTATACTCTATGTCTTTGGTTATTACATGTAAGATAAGCAGCAACTTCTTATTCAACGAAATAATTAACGATTATACTTTTTTTGAATTGATTCTTTATGTCCCAGTCAACACTTTCAGTTATGTCCAGACAGGTGTTCTTGGGTTGAACCAGTACTAAGCAAGGACTGATTGACGATTGAACAGCAGACAGCAAAGATCAGGAATCGATACAATTAAGTATTACTTATGACAAGGGATATGAGAAAGTGATATAACACACAAGGAAACATCACTCACAAGAGAGCAGAGAGGTCAACCCTTACTCGGCCGGCAACCACAAGGTTGTGTGGAACATCAAGACAGTATAGCAAAGACAAAAGTGAAACAAATAACACAGAAGCACTGCCCTGGAATGGTCAGTAAAATCACTGCCATTTTATCTGAGACCGATTATCTTTTTAAAAGCTATTTCTTGTTTTATATAATCCTGTTTCAATCTCCAGTAAACAGACCGTACGTTTGTGACGTCATTAATTTTATAATAAACGTCATTTTGAGTAATCTACTGGCGATGTAATAATGAGCATCGCTGTATCTTTTTCTTTGTCTTTTGATGAAAATATCTCATAAGGGCGTTTTTTAAACGCACCGTCCTCTATTACAGTTATCCTTTTTTATGTTCAATCTGTCTGGTGAGTAGTTTTATTGTAGATTATCATATGACGTCGCGTCTGAGAATGAAATAACACCATGCAATAAAATCGATAAACCACTAGTGGTTTATAGATTTACGGGAAACGTTATGACGTCCATAACAACGTTGCGTATATGATGACAAAATCATAACGCTTTTACGCCAGAAATGAGACTTCAAAGTATTTGTCATATGATAAATAGAATCTAACATTCGTGCTCATGTATTATTGAATTTATTAAACTCGTTGCGAAAAAGTGATAAAATGCTCGGCAAGCCTCGCATTTTATCTCTTTTTCCCAACTTGTTTAATAAATTCAATAAAACATGAACACTCATGTAAGATCCTCTATCAATGCCCTTAGTGGTCAGACTTAAAGTTAACTTTCAAATTTAGAATAAAAAAATAGTAAGTGAGTATGATCAGGAAATACCACAATCACAAACTGCAGACAACTCTGAGGCACCGCGAGGAAGAGCCGCTCAACCATCACGAGACACCAGGAAGACAAATGAAGCCGCCATGTTATGAAAACAAAATTAAGTATACTCATTTAGGGCATTTCTGACTTGTTGAAAATGCGTTTAAAAATACCCACTATCGATCAATAATTTGCAACAGCTCGGCATGAGCGACAAGCATATTGTTTTTTTTTTTAGTTTTAACTTGTTTTAATGTTGCATCGTGCATTTTATTAGAGAAAAGTGCAACTGAAAACTGAAAGGTGGTGTTGTGGTTTTCATTTATTTGCATCCATAAAGAGACTTTGGTGACTTTTGAGCGGCTCTTCCTCGCGGTGCCACAGGGTTGTCTGCGGTTTGTGATTGTGGTATTTCATGATCATACTCACTTACTATTTTTAGTGAAAATGATTCGATGTAATATAACAAAAACAAGCATGTTGAATTTTTGCAACTTTCAGAGAATCATTTTACAAGAACATTCTGAAAATGTGACTACTTGCTTAACAGAGTTAGCTAAAAAGCACGTTCCAAACAAAACAATAATTTGCAGGCCACCGGATCCACCTTGGCCGACTACATATATAAGGAAACTAATAAGAAAAAGAAAACAACTCTTCAATAAGTTCAAAAAATCTCAAAATGCTACCGATTTCGATAATTACAAAACATTTAGAAACATGGTCACCAATGAAATACGCAAGTCAAAAGAAGGAGCAGATTGACAAACTCACTGAAAAGATTAATAATAATACAAATTGTTCTAAAGATTGGTGGAAGACACTAAAGACTTTTATCAAACCTAATCAAGCATCATCCATTCCTCCACTCAAAGTAAATGGCGACATATACTCTGATAATACAGATAAGGCAACTATACTAAATAATTATTTCACAGAACAATCATCACTTGATGACAGTAATGCCAATCTTCCTGTAGATCTAAATATTCCAGATTTCACCTTAAACTCCATATCCATAACAGCTAACCAAGTTGAATCAGTCCTAAAAGCTCTTCAAACAGGTTAAGCCTCTGGTCCTGATGCTATCAATAATAGAATTCTAAAAGAGCTAGCCAAGCCCTTATCATTTCCTTTAACTGATCTTTTCAATGCCTCCCTTATCAAAGGACAAGTCCCAGCTTTATGGAAGCAAGCCAATGTAACTCCAATTCATAAGAAGAATGACCCTTCAGACATCACAAACTATAGACCAATATCACTTCTAAGCACAGTTGGCAAAGTACTTGAAAAAAATGTTCACATATATGTCTTCAATTTTCTAATGGATCATGAAGTCCTAACTACTCTTCAGTCAGGCTTTATTTCTGGACATAGTACTGTAAACCAACTTGTAGACATCTCATTCTGTAAAGCAATAGACGAAGATAAAGAAGTGCGTGCAATATTTTGCGATATTAGCAAATCGTTTTAACGAGTATGGCACAAAGGTCTGCTCTACAAATTGCAAACAGTAGGAATAACAGGTAATCTTCTACAATGGTTCACTGATTATCTCAACAACAGGAAACAAAGGGTAGTATTGCCAGGGGTCTTCTCACATTGGACGGACTTAAAAGCAGGTGTGCCTCAAGGTTCCATACTTGGCCCTTTACTCTTCCTTATTTACATAAATGACATTGTACGCAATATTAACTCATCCATACGCCTCTTTGCTGATGACACTAGCCTCTATATCATTGTCGAAAATCCAATCCAAGCAGCTACTCTATTAATAAACTCAGATCTTTCACAAATATACAGATGGGCATCAAACTGGCGTGTTACCTTTAATCCATCAAAGACCAAGCCATTACTATTCTCACGAAAACTCTTTAAACCACTTCATTCAACCCATTACATGAATCAGTAAGACATCATCACTGTCGAGTCTCACAAACACCTGGGCCTAGCCTTTACAAATGATCTTTCATGGCATGAACACTTAAACAACATCAAAACGAAAGCTTGGCATCGTATAAATGTACTGCGAAAACTTAAATTCCAACTTAACAGAAAATCACTACAGATCATTTATTTTTCATTTATCAGACCGTTACTTGAATATGCTGATGTCGTATGGGATAACTGTACGCAATACGAGGCAAATGAATTAGACTAAAATACTACATGAAGCTGCACGTATTGTCAGTGGTGCAACTAAGCTAGTTTAATTAAAAATTTTTTTAAAAGAAGTTGGTTGGGATACTCTCTCTTGCCGACGAAAAAAAATAAACAAAGCTATCTTACAAAATGAGAAATGAACTATGTCCTGATTTCTTGTCTTCACTTGTTCCCCCTACTGTTGGAAATAATACAGCATATAGCCTTCGTAATGCAGCTGATTACAAATACATACGTTCAAATACTCAGTTGTATTACAATTCTTTTCTTCCTTCAGTAGTACGCGATTGGAATGGACTACCCCATACTACTAGAAATGCACCAAGTATTAGCGCTTTTAAACGCAGTCTTAATTCTACCCAAATCAGTCTCCCTTGTTTCTATCTGAATGGCAAGCGCAATGGTCAAATTTATCATTCTCGACTGAGAATGGATTGTAGCTCTCTTAATCACCACCTCTTTTCATAAAAACATCATTGACAGTCCGCTTTGCATTTGTGGTAGACCAGAAACTACCAAACACTACTTGTTTGTTTGTAATAGTTTTAATAACTTACGCAAGGAAATGATGCAATCAATATCTCAACTATGCGAACCAACATTGAATGCTCTTTTATACGGAGCCACAGATCTTTCCGACGAGAAAAATAGGCAACTCTTCATCATCATACAGGAGTATATATTAAGGACAAACGATTCCTTTAAGTAACTACTCTTTGACCTTGAGCTTTACGATTATACATTCATAATCTGCTTAAACGTTAAAAAATGAAATACTCCATCCCCGTGGAGCCTCTTGCTATATTACATATAACTGAAAAGTTTCCAAACTCGTAGTACATTTAAGTACCAAATTTAGCATTGGTACAGAAATGGTGTTCTCTTCAAATCTCGATAAAATGAGTAAAATGATATTTTAAATGGGATACAGATTCGTATAAGTCTAAAGACTTTCTTCTGAATCCCATTTGTATACTGTATATCATTGTATGTCTTTATATGTTGTTCTATGTACATAGTATACAAATAAAATATATGTTTAAACCAAGAATATGGGGATACCTCCTTAAAAATATCAAGAAAGTTTACCAGTATATCGAATAATAATACGCTCGTCTATATCGTTGTTATATGTTCGAAGCATTGAGTTTGTTAGTATACTAGAGTGACCCTCATTCAAAGGAATATAACTCGACAAGTATAATGTATTTTCTTTAAGTTTGGTGCAAGTTTAAAGGTTACTTATAGTCCTTTATAGAAACGTTTAACATTTTGTCGTAGCATGTATGAAGCTACTTGCATTCATATTTGAACACACCTCGTATGATGTAATGCAAAAAAGGGTTCACATGTCAGCGCAGAAATGTCAATGCTGAAAACGAACATTGCGTAATATTATAGTGCCCTTAAATGGTGATCCTCAACAGCTGTATATTGTGGGACTTCTTTTTCTTAAGATGATGCCACAGCTCAGTTTCAATATTCATCTCTTTTCCTATAAAGATAGACAGCAGAATTAATATTGGAAAAGAAATATAGAATCATGTGTACACTCGTTAATACAACCGGTCCCGATAGCCTAGTGGATAAGGCATCCGCTTCGGGAGCGGGAGGTCGAAGGTTCGATTCCCAGTGTCGGCGGCAGTGGGGTTTGTTCTGATATGGCTTGATGGTGAGCCGTCAGCTAGTTAAACGAATGGTTACCAATTCCTAGCTAATCTGGTGCCTGGAAGTAAATGTGACAAGTTGAGGTGTCCCATAAGTCAGAAATGGCTGGCCCTTTCAATAGGGGTGACACTAGAATAAACAAGCACTTTACTTTACTTTTACTTTTGCAACAATTTTCACAAAAGCAATGGACCTTATCAGTATCAAAACTATTTGACGCTTTAGTGGTATTCATAAATGATTATTTTGAAAACGCAAATCTTAAAAAATAGCAGACGTCAACCAAGGTATGAAAAAATAGCCAACATTCAAATTGTCAATGTAAAACATCGAAGTCTAAGTCCTTGCAGGGGCGGATCCAGGATTTCTGGCAGGGGTTTCATATGTTTAGAGGTGTAGGGGTTCGGTTTGCTGATTTTACCTCACATTTTTGAATATCCATGAATTGAAATAATTTGGTCTCACCGATTATTTCGTTTTCATAGGTTATTCAAAAAGGGAATCATGGAGGAGGGTTCAAGCGAACCACAGGAATCCCCTCTCGATCCGCGACTACCTTGGTGAGCTTTCTCTTACATAAAAGTTCTCTTCTTGAGTCCAGTGGTTCAGTATACCATCTCAATATTGGAGGTGGAATACCCGTGGGCTTGCAGACGAGAGTCACTTGCTCTCCAACAGTTCTAGATACAACACTAACAGGCTCGACAAATGAGGGTGGAGCTGAAATAGGTGGATAAAAAGACATTTATCACACATGATCACGATGAGCGAGTGCAGCATTTATTTTACATAGTGTCAAAGTAAACAAAAACATATGAGCCGCGGCATGAGATTTCCAACAATGTGACATTTTGACAAGTGTAGACTCGGACGAGCCTCTGCAGCCTCCTTTTAAGCTTAGAAACTCCAATAGTGTTCAGTCAGTTGCTTAACAATCATAGAATACTCAAGCGACTAGCAAAGGCTCTGATCAGACTGCGCGTATGCGCAGGCTGATCTGAGGCTTTGATGGTCGCACATACCACATTGTTGGAAATCTCATGTCGCGGCTCATATTAATCCCAATCCCTTATTTCTGTTCCGGTTTTGCAATAGAATCTGCTCAAGAACATCAGCAGATGACAGGCACACGACAGATCTTGCTATTTCTGAAATCTTTGGTGAGAACTAGAGGACCATGTCAGTTTCTTTAGACATTGAATGCCTTCACCTTGTCTGGCTTGTCTGCTTAACTCGAGAATAAAGAGCCGCGGGTTCGAGCCTCAGCGGCGTCACTGCGTTGTGGTCCTTGAGCAAGACACATTTATCCTAGCTTAGTACTGGTTCAACCAAGGAAGACCAATACCTGTTTAATTGAAAGATTGTTGATGGGACGTAAAGAATCAAATCAAATAAACAAACAAACCTTTACCTTGAGTGGTTGAAGACAGTGCGCATAGTGTACATGAATTGTTTTGTTATTTATTATCCCTTAAAGCAATCATCATGGTATTTGGGCTCCGGCAAATACATATGACAGGAAAAATTCCAGAAACTTGGTTAAAAGGTATTATAAATCCAATTCCGAAAGCCTCTACCAGCGATCCTAGAGACCCACTATCATATAGGGGCATTACTTCATCACCCGTCACATATAAAGTGTATTGTACAATTTTGAATGAAAGACTAGTAAGTTGGAATGAGCAGCAAAATATTATTGTTGATGAGCAAAATGGTTTTAGGAAAAAACGAAGTACACTTGATTATTTGACAACCCTAACCAGCATTATTGAAACCAGGAAAAAAGCAAGAAAGTCAACATATTGTGCCTTTATAGACTTCAAAAAAGCATTTGATACAGTGAATCGGGATACTTTATGGCATAAGTTACAACATATTGGCATTAAAGATAAATTATTTTCAGCTATTAAAGGGCTTTATGATAAGGTTATATGTACAGTAAGAATAAATGGTTTCAATACTGACTGGTTTACGGTAAAATGTGGCTAGAAGCAAGGCTGTCCATTATCACCCGTCCTGTTCAGCTTCTTCATAAATGATCTTGCTTTGAAATTGAAAAATACAAATGTTGGTGTCGTCTGTGGGGATGAGAAAGTAAACATTCTGCTTTTTTGCGAATGACATTGTGCTTATAGCTGAAAACCCAAATGATTTGCAAGTTTTACTGAATATTTTGAGTGCCTGGTGCAAGCTTAATGGGATGGTGATAAATGGAACAAAATCAATTATAGTTCATTTCCGAACACCCTCAGTTCCTCGCTCAGATTCAGTTTTTACTGTTGGCGGTATCAACGTAGATGTGGTCGAGTCTTACAAATACCTAGGACTCGTTTTAACTGAATTTCTAGATTACTCAAAAACAGCTAAGGCAGTAGCTAAATCTGCAAATAGAGCTTAAGGCCTGATTATAGATAAATCAAAAGCTTTTGGTGGTTTACCTTATGATGTGTTTTATAAATTATATGAGAGTATTGTATGTCCTGTAATTATGTATGGAGCCCCAATTTGGGGGACAGAATGTTTTAGCTGTATACAGGCAGTGCAAAATCGAGCAGCTAGGCATTTCCTTAATGTTGGTAAATACACTCCAGTTGCAGCTGTAAATGGTGACACTGCATGGTACCCAATGGAGTGTAGATTATGGAAGTCAGTTTTGAATCATTGGTGCCGTTTAGTGAACATGGACAACGACCGTCTGAACTAACGAGTCTTTGTCTGGTGTGATCTAAAAGGAAATAACTCGTGTAGAAACTGGAATTTTAGAGTAAGAAAACAATTCCAAAAGTATAATGTACAGGAGCATTACCAAATTTTGCATTACATAGAGCCAAATTATATTTGTTCCCTTATTGTGGATAAAGTATTTGAAGATTTTTTTCAGAAATAGCATTCAGATTAAAATAGAAACTCTGCAAGAAGTGGCACGGGTGGAAACAAATTCCGCACATATAGACTAATGAAAAATGACTTTCATGCCGAACCATATTGTTTTGAAATAATGTCTAGAAAGCATAGAGGATCTCTAGCTAAGTTTAGATCTGGAACAGCCCCAGTCAAAATAGAAACTGGTCGGTACCAAAATTTAGACTTGAGTGAGCGGGTTTGCTTCCATTGTGCCTCTTGCATTGAAGATGAAGAACATGTACTGATGGTATGTCCTAAATATGAGGATCTTAGAATGAGTTTAGTAAGTGAAGCAATGTTGGTAAATCCTGCCTTTGGTGGCTATAGTGATATGCAAAAGCTGTGCTTTCTTTTGTCTGATTCTAGAATGGTGAGGTCGAGCTCAAGGGTATGCACACTTATACCTGAGCGTAGGAGAAATTTTCTAAGTCGTGTATAAACTATAATTGAAATTTCTGATAAGTAATACTTGCTTATATCATACAGTAATCACAAAATTTGCCAGCACAGTTAATGTATGTTCTCTTGTGCATTGGTATAATACATGTGTTTTGTTTAAACATGTGTTTACTCATGGGAGTTGTCTCATGAGATGATTCCCACGTGTACCCACAACATAGGATTTCTGCCGCCAGATATGAAAAGGAAGCGCAGGTAATGGAGGTTCTCCTGTACACTGGTTTAAACATGTGCTTTGGGAGCTCGTGGGAGTTGTCTCATCGAGACGGTTCCTTTGAGTACCTACTAATGTACATGTGATACCTACTAGTGTACATTGGCTTTTGCATGTGGTTTGGGAGCTCATGGGAGTGGCCTCAATGAGATGGTTCCTTTGAGTACCCTTTGAGTATCCATATGTGATATGTGATAGGAGAGATTAGCACAGATGATAGATCCTTGTGCATTGATTCGGACCTGTGTTTTGGGAGCTCTTGGGTATCTCCCCCATTGAGACGGCTCTTCTGAGCACCTGCAGCATGTGATTTTGTGTCCAGCATGACAAAAAAATTAGTACATATCATGGGTATATTCTTGTGCATTGGTCTTAACGTGTGTATTGTGCGCTCAATCGAATCGTCTCTTAGGGGACGGGTTCTTTGAGTGCTCACTACTTGCGATTTTTGTCGACAATTGAGGAAAAGTTAGCACTGAAACTGATTTTTTTTCTAGAACATTGGTTTAGACATGTGTTGTGGCGGCTCTTGGGAATCGTCCCATTGAGACGGTTCCTTTGAGTACCCTCATCATGTGATTATTATCGCCAGATAATATAGATAGTACAGGAAATGTATACTTTTCTTTACATTGGTTTAGGTATGTGTTGTAAGAGCGGCATAGGAACACTGGGTGGAAACGTACACAGGATATTGCTCCAAAATGAGCCGATGTTTACACTGAATTAGGAAAAAAACACACAACGAAGGTAAGGAAATCAGGAATTTCTCCTATTTAATTCTTTTTTCGGTACTTGGCGTGTACCAATTTAGAATCGCTATATGTATATTTAGCAAATTGTATGCATGATTTGGCATCAAACACTGAACTTGATAGTGAAAATCACAAAATGAAAGTCGTGCTCATACCAAAATTTAGACACCTATCCCCAAAAAGGAATAATATTGAACCAAGAAAGCAAACTATCAAAATTCTGAATCGGCCATTTTTTTGCAATTGCATTTAAATATCAATACTAAAAATTTCAGCCTCGTAGGTTGAAACTTGACGGAGATATGGCTCAAAACTAATGGTCAGTTAGTCTCGAAAAGGGTACTGGGGATTGGGAAATCTCAGTTTTAGTGTACGGGAGTATTGTTTTTAGTGTACTGGGTATTGAATTGAAGATTAAAGAATAAAACAGAGTTTGGTTGCTAATTGGAGCTCTTCATGATATGCCGATATGGGATGTTGTTCCAATGATATCCCTTACCGAATCTGAACCCCCATCAGCCACAATTTATCACTAATCTTATGGTACTAGTTGTTTATATGCACAAGCGCATGCAATGGAGGCTCAGCTGACTCTGTGCAAAGGCATTACTTTTTCAGATTATTTGCTGCATGCACATACAAATTACAATTTTGGACGGACACACAGGCATAAATTTAGGCGTCTGGTACCCCTGGCTGGCTGCGCATGTATTTTAAGGGATGAATTTACGAAAATATACACTAGGTCACATAAGATGAGCTTAATACATGTACATATGATACAGCGTCCAAAAGCCATACACGTTTACAGCTATAAGAGCGTTGAAGAACCTGTCAAAGCTAAAAAATGCACAATTTCTTCCATATATTTGCTGTTTGCAAACATAAAAAGGCTTTTAATTAATGCATGGGTCGAAAGTTATGGGTCTGATCTCACTGGATAGCTGCGCTTGTACATGTAATGTTAAGGGATTAATTTAGCGAATTCATGCATGACCTAAATAATAATTGCGACGGGAGAAAGCCTATCTTCAATGTAAGTGATCAGGCAAGTCTGTTTGGCTTCAGAGACTTGTATATTGACTTTCCAGAGATTGAACAGCAAAGGTTTTGATTAGTTTGTGCGCATTCACAAGATTGTCTGCACCTATGTTGTGGGCATGCAACAAAGTCAGGATGTTATTATTTGCAGTGGGCCAATATAGCCTCTAAAAGCCGAATTGCTGGTATGCAAACAAGGATGGCTCTGGGGAGCTTGCAGAAGTGTACAATCTTGATTGATTTGTTTGTTTGATTTGATTCTTTACATCCCATCAACAAGTTTTCAGTTATATAGGGACAGGCCTTCCTGGTTGAACCAGTACTAAGGTAGGAATTATGTTCTTGTTCAAGGACACAATGCAGTGACGCCTGTGAAACTTGGACCTGTGGCCCCTCGTTGAGTCAAGCACTCTACCGCTGAGCCACTGCGCTCTTGATTGAGGCTTTCCTGCTTGCTGAAATTAAGGCGTCTGGTTTCACTTGATGGCCGTGCATGTGTTTTAAGGGATGACTTAATACGCATATGCAACAGATTGTGATTTAGTTTGATGCTACAGCCGTTAGGCCCTGGGATAGATATGGTGTAACCACACCCTCCCACAGGCTGAATGTTGTAGACTATGATTTCCATAAAGCCTAATATGTTACAAGTTTTGTTTTTGAAACATGTTAGCCATCTGGAAACGGTCACGTAAGCCTGTAACATCCTGTTACACGTGTTTGTTTTGTTTGTTTTGATTCTTTACATCCCATCTAAATTTTGGTGTGAGCATGACTTTCATTTTGTGATTTTCACTATCAAGTTCAGTGTTTGATGCCAAATAATGCATACAATTTGCTAAATATACATATAGTGATTCTAAATCAACACACGCCAAGTACCGAAAAAAGAATAAAATAGGAGAAATTCCAGCATGTCTCTCAGTTATATAGGGACGGGTCTTCCCTGGTTGAACCAGTACTTAGTTAGGATTAATGTTCTTGCTGAAGGATACAATGCAGTGACGCTGGTGAGGCTCGAACCCATGGCCCCTCGGTCTTGAGTCAAGCACTCTACCACTGAACCACTGCGCTCCCTCTGTTACACATGTTACCTATCAAAAATTGTTGAAATGACATGAAATGTACAAAAGTCAAAATGTTATTAGAGGCATATAAATGAGTTAAAGTTTTAAATTTTCATATAGCCCAATCATAAACAACAAAACCTTTTTATTTAAAACAAAATTATACGGTCCACTATTTTACGGATGTGACATTTTGCATCACTACCCTATTTCTTGGAAATTATTGTGGCTGTCGCTTCTTCTGAAATGTTTATTATTTGTCATTGGGTCTGGAGTTTGATGCTGCCACAAAGACGATAAACTGAACTATCCAAACTCCAAAGACCAGCTTTTTCTTTACAAATTATCTTTTGTAGGCATTTGAAAATGGCTACCAGAGTATTAATTTTCAATAATAACAAATACATTTTTTGCTAAAAAACATAGATTAAGTCATGCAGTTTAAAGAAAGCCCAAATATATTCAGCTGGCGTGTTATGAGAGAGATTAATAACAGTAAATTATACTAGAGTAGCGTGCTCATCATGAAAACATAATGCAAATAATAACATATATAACATCCAAAAATATCTGTGTATGGACCATCGCATTTAGTTTTTTTTGTACACTATGATTTTCTTAAGATATATTTAATGTTTAGAAGAATATAAGATGCAAAATGGCTCAAATAAGGTTCAGGCAGTTAGGGCTTTACTTTGTTACAGTCACGTTGACTCTGTTACCTTTTAAAAATCCCTAATCCTATAGTGCAAATACAAAGTTGAATCTAATTCTTATTCATCAAAATACTAATTGCATCGAAAGCTCTTAAATACTTGCAGCCAACAGCTAGTATGCAACAAAATAATCTACAGCTATGATAATACTGTTATATACGTTACTTAATAAAATATATTACTATTTAGAACAGTGCTTTCACTTGACCATTGGCTGCCAAAAGACCTCCAAAGCATTGTTCATTATGATTCACTACAAACTCATTATATAAGCCACAAAGTAATTTAGGCCATGGGATACATATGGCTTTGTCTCTCCCAGGGGTAATTTTGCAGACTATGCTATTCATATAGCTGAATGTCTAATAAGTTTTTTGAAATATGTTACCCCTCAGACAAGTGTCGCGTAAGCCATGTAACACCTGTCATGTACGTTACTCTCCAAACTTTATTCAAATTACATGGACTGTTAAAATGTCAAAAATTGTATGAGACATTCAAATGAATTGAAGTTTAACGTTTCTATATAGCCCAACCATTTAGCAACAAAACCTTATTATTTTAAACAAGATTATGCTATCCACTATGTTACATGACATTTTTCATTGCAACCCTATTTCTGGGAAATAATTATGCCTGTCGTTTCTTCTAATTACTGACAAAAGGGTCAAGGTTTTGGTGTTATCAAAAAGACAACTTACTGACTTATCCAAAATTGTTAAGACCAGCTCCCTAGCTGTTATAGAATATTTTTTGTAGACATTTGACTTGATAAGTTTACAATAATAACACACACATTTTTTGGCTAAAAACATGGAATAAAGACATGCAGAGTAAAAACAAATATATTCAGCTGGCATGTTATGAGATTGGATACCAGCAGTAAATTATACATAAGCGGCATGCTTATCTTGCAACCATAGAGCAAATAGTAACATACATAACATCCAAAAAATAAGCTTATGGAAGCCCTCTCCCCATTAAGTAGTTATTTAATACAATATGATATCCTTAAACTGCATCAAATGTTTATTAGAATATAAGATGCAAAGTGGCTCATGTTAGCTTCTGGCAGTATAGGCTTCACTGTGTAACAGCCGTGGTAACTCTGTTACCCTATAATAGTATCTAAATCTATTGTACAAATACAAAGTTTAATCTAATTCTTATTTAACGACATGCTCATTGCATTTAAAGATGTTAATAAATGCAGCCAACAGCCAGTATGCAACAAAGCAATCTACATTTATGATAAAACTGTTGTACACGTTAACAAATATATTATACCACAGCTGTATTAAGTACAGTGTCATCACTTGACCATTGACTTTCATATTACCTCCGAAGCTTTCTTCGTTATAGTTTGCTACAAACTCATTATATAAACCACAAAATTATATTCGTTAGCTCATACACAGTTAGGAGATTACCCTGCAATATCAAAGTTTACTATGTTACCCTAATAAATAAGAGCTTCTATAGTAAGATAGAAACTTCTTTAGTGATAATATCAAAGTATTTCTTATTCTTACATGTCAATATATTTTTCTTATTGAAAGCAAAGGACTAGAAATATGAACTATTTTTGCTTTCTTTTTATATTTATCATTTAAGTGTAATAAAAGCACTATATGAGTTTAAACTACTAGTTGATATAAATTGCTGCCATTTGAAGGCCCACTTATGCGAAATATGATGAATAGTGTCCTTATTAGTATAAAGCATATTACTGAAAAAAAACTGATTGAAGCATGGGTGATTTAGAGGAAGATACTTGAACTTAAAGCACATAAACTACCATAGAAGTTTTTTGTATCAAATATGTAATCAACATTAAAAGAACTGCTAATTTTAATGGTCAAATTACTTTTCATAAAATGGTTTATGATATTGTTTATCTGAGTCGTAAAAATTCAGTCCACGTTCGACAACCTTCATGCCTACCCCTATAGTCATCATCTATTTTTTTATCTAAAGCATGTCCAATTTGGCTGGATTTAATGTGAAAAATAAAATCAAATAAGCCAGCATAATTGATTTTGAGAGGGCTGGTTGCTTTGCTTAGTTTGTCTTACTGGTGTCTCATGATTGTTGTGTGGCTCTTCCTTGCAGTGCCATGGGATTGTCTGCAGTTTGTGATTGTGGTATTTCCTGATCATACTCAATATTTTTTAACGCAAAATCAATCTGAACCATAAATATTCCATATATTATGTCATCCATTGTAAAATAATTTTATCAAAAATTAAAACACTAATATTTATGAAAATGAAAGTAGAACTTTATCAATCAATATTTTTTTCTATCAGAACTGGATTGGTTGAATGTCTGTCATAACCTCTAAACGGTGTTATGTGACTTTTTAGTAACTGTAAAGGCAGCACCTCATGAATGCGTAATAAGGACTGGTCAACCTTACACATAGGTAAAAGCTGAAAATTAGGCGCCATTGCCTCAGATTAGACGCAAAACACGTTCATAAAATGCCAGCAAAATAACTGCATCTGAAAATGTCTATTTAACATAAGCATAGGGGCAAACATAGTGGACACAGATCAGACTGCTCATACAGGAGCAGTATGATCTGGGTCCTACAGGAGCAATCTGATCTGGGTCCACAATGTTTGTCTGTGAGGCTTCAAATATTTTAGTGGATGGCAAAAAACATACATTTTGTGATTAAGTGCTTTAAGGGTTAATAAATGTGAGTTCAGAGTATATACGGTTAGGATTTTCATGAAATGCACGCTTGTTTGCGTGTCCCAAAAAGCTGATTAACTCTTTACCAAACTATAAATAAAAGGTGATTTCCCTTCCTTAGCAGATGAAATAGCCAAACCTAGCCCAGATATGAATATTAAATTGCCGCCTTTACAGTAAGCAAAAAGTCTATTAATACAATCATTTAGGCAAGATCTAGTTTGTAACTAAATTAAACTCCTGAAACATTTAGCAATGGAAGTGTGGGTCAGTATATATACATGTACTTCAAACTGCTTTTATTGCCAAAGCAAACACTATGGATCCTAACCAGACTGCTCCAAAGATAAGTATTATCTGGAAACATAATGTTTGCAAATAAGGCTTCCAAAGTACACCAGCAGATTAGAGCAAACATTTAGTCTGTTCTGAGTCTAAGAGGAGCGTAAAGTCAATTGTAAGTTTGTCAGGACTGAAAGGTAGAATGGCAGAGAGATGTACGGACGGAATCAAGCAATTCTATAGTACTTAAAACTGACTTTGATTAGTAGGGTGCTAAAAAGGGCTAAAAATTACCTGCCAATCCTCAGTACACCAAATTTAGACAATATGCATTACCCAGTACACCTTTTCCCAATCCCCAGTACCCTTTTCGAGACTAACTGACCATTAGTTTTGAGCCATATCTCCATCAAGTTTCAACATACGAGGCTGAAATTTTCAGCATTGATATTTAAATGCCATTGCAAAAATTTGGCCGATTCAGAATTTTAATAGTTTGCTTTCTTTGTTCAATATTATTCCTTTTTGGGGATAGGTGTCTAAATTTTGGTGTGAGCACGACTTTCATTTTGTGATTTATACTATCAAGTTCAGTGTTTTATGCCAAATCATGCATACACTTTGCTAAATATACAAATAGTGATTCTAAATCGACACACGCCAAGTACCGAAAAAAGAATTAAATAGAGGAAATTCCAGATTTCCTTACCTTCGTTGTGTGTTTTTTTCCTAATTCAGTGTAAACATCGGCTCATTTTGGAGCAATATCCTGTGTACGTTTCCACCCAGTGAGGAAGGTATCATAGGAATAACGGTGATATAATTTAGTCTAATGTCCGAACAGAAATACAGTGAACATCGTTTTTCTTTTTTAAAATGTCTTTAATGATAAAATTTTGGACCAGAATTTTGCACATACATATAATAAAGTACCGCCTAATATACAATTGCATTTTTGAATATTTATGATAGGAAAATAAGTCTGGAATCTCTTGTGAAATAAAATAACTTAGTCATTTTCGATTTAGAAAAATCCTTATTTTCCCTCAGTGTATTTCATAAGGGTAGCACGTGGTTTATACAGTTCAATGAATACCATGTTTACTTTCGTATATGATAAAGAAAACGGTCACCAGCAGGATAACTCTAGGTTTGTCTATATATTCACTGAAAATGCTTTGAAGAGACTGCACAAATTACAATTCTGTCTGAGTTATCATATTTCACGATAATCAAATGTCGCATCTTGTTTTCTTATATGTGTCATGGTTAAATGACACATATAGCAATTAGACCACGACTGAGATAACCTGTCCAGTGATTTGTAACAATAAAGGCCCAGACCAGCCTGCGCATCCATGCAGTCTCATCAGCAACTTTGTTGTCTGCTTTTTGAGAAGAATCATCCCTAGACTTGCCTCGTGCGAAAAAAATACTATTTTCTATCTAGCCTGTTTAGCCGAAGGGACGGGGTTTGGGACTCGCTTTGACGGAAACCCAGAAGACAGGTTTTCTCGCGTCGTGGTCTGTGTTGCTTGTTCGACAGTTCTGAGACAAATATTTCAAGTGCAACAGATAATAACATTAAGAACAAATATAATGAGGCTGTTCATCGGATATATTAACGGAATCACATTATTTGATTGCGCTCTACATCGTCTATTACACATTCATTCGTAACTACGGCCCACAGAGCCGGGGAACGGCGGGGGCTTTGATTTTCTGGCTACAGGTCTCTGGTATGACCTTGTACTAACAGCCCATTTGCCCGGCTTGTGCGTGGCTACAAATGAATGGTGCACATAATTTATTTCGTCTTTATGCAACTGTCATTTGTGAACACCCCAGCTCAGAGGAGTTTCGAGGACTATGACTTTGTGTCTGCAGTTCCCTATAGTAACCACCATATTGTGGGGGCAGCTAGCTGGCAAAACCATGGCAGTTCTCCCCCGCAGTCTGTTATTATACTGCACAGCAATGTTTGTCTAGGTGTATCAAACTCCTACATTTCCTCCGCATTGTGGAGACAACGTAAAAGTAAAAACACAGCACATTATATCCCCATCCTGCTCAGAGGCTTGGATGAATGACTGGTGCATTATTTATAGCCTATGATGCACTTCGCAAGAACATTTAGTTCTCAGCCACCCGAAAACATATTGACCCCAAACACAAAATATGACATCTGCTGATATATTGTTCAACCTATTTCCAAGCACATTCCCACCCCATCACCAGTCAAATGCATAACCCCCAAAAGTTAAAAAAATATATCACTTAAAGAAGTTAATTATTTTTGCAACAAAAACAAAAGTAACCTGTCTGAGTGAAAGTGTCTTTTTTCATCTTCATATTCTGGAGTTACAGCAATTTTCATGGCCATGTGTGTAATTTTATCTGAAAGATGATTACATACCTTAACGATTGTTCAATAAAATTCTGTACGCATCGTCTAAAAAATGTACGCAGAGTCATTGAAAATCAGAAACTAACCTACTTTTTACCTTGAATAAATTCTATTTTTGAGCTTTAAAATTTGACCTCAGATATAACCTATATTAGTTACTTTCTGTAGCCTCGCTTTGAAATCATTGTTGTTGAAAATACGAAATTTTAACTTCTTCAGGTGATTTATATTTTAACTTAAATAGGTTAAGCCCCTGACTGATCACTAGTTTCCCTTTCCGACCTCAGCATTATGTTTATTGGTACATGTACTTTATTTATTTTTTCACTTGAATCACACCTGACAGATGAGCCCTGTGATTATTTTATCTTATCACTAATAGTTGTCCGGAATTACGTTTTGGCATGAATGTTTTGCATTGTCTGGTGTCAACAAATCAGTATTTGGAACAAACAGATAGAAAGTTCAATTTTATTTCATAAAACAAGTTTGATTTTTTTAAAAATCTGATGATCAGAGAAAGAGCAGAGAACACAGAAAATCAAGATTTTAAATTGAGGAACAGGGGAACACAGAGATTCATTTCATAGGAACAAGCGGACGGGTACCCACTGGGAAGGCCTCAATATTTTCTCGCATGCCAAAATTCTGTGAGCCCAAACTATGGCCATAATTCGCATTTGATTTTGATATGATAAGAAACCCTTCTCCTAACACGTTACTTCGTCTTATAAAACCATATAATTATTTATCGATAGTAAACTAAAGGCAGTGATCCGTACAAAGGTGCATTTAGGGTAAATTAAAAAATGCAGATGCTCAAATGAGGACAAATTCCATCATATCACAGCCCATTTGACAATACATTTTGTAACGAAAAAAATATCACCAATTAGGCGGTTCATATATGTATTAAATTCTGATGGTCATTGTGCGATCAGTCCGCACATAACGAAATAAACGCAAAAAAGCGTTGTTCACTGAATTCCTGTACGCACTATAGTAGATGGTGAGTGTCATTATAGGGAGGAAATCGCTAGAACCATTGAAAAACCATTGAAAAATTAAAATCCACTTACCACCAACATAAGCAGCCAAGGACCCCCCCCCCCCCGATGGGCAAAAATTCTTAAGTGTAATATTGTAGATATATTATTCTGGTGTTTTAGTTTTATAAATTGTTTTGGATGCTCAAATGAGCCATCTCAAGAGATGGTTCTTTTGAGTGTCTCCAACATGTGTTTTAGATGCGAGATGGAAAAAAGCGCATTCCATTTGAAAGATTTGATCATTCTTTGCCAAAATCCTTTTACATCATTTTACACCAATCTATACCAATATACTGCTATGATTTTACCAGCACAGATACAGGTGTTTATGGAACTGCACACCTGTTTACCATTTGTAATTGTGTTTGTGTAAATAATGTGTACATTTGGGACCCATGAACTATGACGTGAGAAAATCTGGCTATACGATTTGACAACAGTGCGGCTGAAAATGATTTCATGTGCAACTTAATATTGTCGTCTTAATAGTTTAACTTATAGTTTAACTATAAGGCTAATCTCTATGACAGTTTTTCTCATGGCAGGGCTCATGTATATGTATTTTGAAATGGTTTTAAAATTGTAAATATCTAAAGAACTTAAATTCTTACTGTCTCTCACAATTCTTTTAGAATGGCAGTTGTATATGTACCCATGTATTTTAAATGTAAGATATGTTTTACTGTATACACTGGTGAGACAAAAATAAACGATACTTACTTACTTACTCTGACAGTTTCGACTCTATCATTTTATGTCTGTGATTCTTTTTATCATTAACCATCATGTTTGATTCTTCAAGATTGCCAAAAGCACTGAAACCTGGCATACTGACTAAATTCGAGCTTTAAGGCAACACTTTTTCAGTATGCCAGATTAATCATACTTGAGCTATCTTTTTTGCCTTCATTATGATATATGAGTCGTGGCATGAGATTTCCAACAATGTGGTATGTGCGACCAGCAAAGCCTCAGATCAGCCTGCGCATGCGCGTAGTCTGGTCAGAGCCTTTGCTAGTCGCTTGAATATTCTATGAGTGTTAAGCTACTGACTGAGCATCATTTGTAGTTTCTAAGCATAACAGGAGGCTTCACAGGCTCGTATGAGTCTACACTTGTCTAAATGCCACATTGCTGGAAATCACATGCCATGGCTCAAATCGAATCAACTGACAGTAGTATGCACTACCCACGTTGACTGTTTTTTGAGGACATTGGTTGGACTTCATATTGCCTGTGATTGGCAAGATCTGTCATCCACCTTTCAAAAAAGGAAAAAGACAACCCACCTTGATAATCTCGTTTTCTTGGCAGTCTCCGTTCTTTGAGGGACTGTCAAAAATTCAAGCTGAAATCCAACTGGTGTCGTATATCATCTAGGGAGTCGGCTGGGGAGTCTGTGACAAAAACGTCCGCACAAAGATTGCATTTTTCTGCATTTATAAGCATGGCAAACATACTCCAATGTTTGAAGTCGAATGGAGCACCCATTTACCCCATATAACGGTACAGAAACCGCAAGTGCTAAATTTCAAAAGGTACTGTTTTCGTGGGCTAAGAAGCGGGAAGACTATTTTGTGTACTAAAGCTTTTTAAAACCCCTTCTATTTTCAAAATATCTTTTCAATGCGGACGGACGGAAAACCACGACACAGGAGTAGCTTTTTTAAAAAGAAAATAGACACTAAAGTAAGTAATAGTAATAATAGTAAGTTTTCTATCATACAAAACCTAAATATTCTGATTTCACCGTAAATTATGACTAAGTAAGACCAGATCTATTGATCCTAACCTGGGACGACTACACAACAAAGTAGCATAATTATATCCTTGCAACAAGGGAGCTATTTCACTTAAGTTGTACAAAGTATGCAAGGGTCTTGGGATTCATAAAAACAAGTCCTGGCGAAGGCCTAGCCATCGTTTAGCATACCTGTGTCCTGATAATGTTGAACTGTTTAGTATGCATAATTTGATTAAAATATATCATGAGGTTCAAGAGTTCTGAGCATTTTACTAAAAGACCTCGACCAGTCAAAAAAGATGTGGGAAACCCTCGTTACGGTTTTGCATACAAGTGGTAATAGTGCAGACCCAAGGGTCGTGCAATACCCGAACACCCTTATGAATAAGGTCTCTTTCAGTCTAAGACTACATGGAAACTTGAGCTCTCTAACAGTACTCAGAGATCAATTATGTATAGTAGCTTGCTGTGGATCTCCAATAACTTGTTACTACTGCATGTCAGTAGTTAGGGAATGTTGAAATGCATATGTATACAAAATGTGATCAAAATATACCATGTGGTTCAAGAGTTATGAACATTTCACTAACTGCTAACAGACAGACTCATTTTGTGATTACAGTGCAGACCCAAGGGTCGTGCAATCAGAGAAAGTCTGTTAATCAAAGGCTGCTGGTCAATGCGATAAATAATATAAACTCATGTACTGGTTTGAATAAAAAGGGCCTCGACGAGAGAGAGCCTGTCTTCGGTGGTTTGTTAACAACACAGGCGCAGATCAGCCTGCGCATCCGCGCAGTCTGATCAGCGCCTTTGTTACTCTTTTTTGACAAGTATCAAATGTAAACTTGTTGTAGGTGAAATTTCAATTTTCTAGCAAGTCTATGTAGCTGAGGAGACTGGTTTGAAACTTGCTTTGTTGTAAACCCCGAAGACCGGTTTTGTCGCGATGAAGCCCAAATAGTAAAATGTCAGTTTGCAAACCTTCTACTGTCAACTTTGCCTCTGCAAAGGTGTTGTTCCTAGCCCGACATCTGTAGGTATCGTCATCATCAAGTTCAATGTCACTTATCTTTAGACTCCAGTTAGTATCTCTATGATGCTTAATTTCAAACCTATATGACTTCATTAAGACAGTCTCATCTACAGCTATTACGCCAAGTTTCTTACTCTTCCACCTCACCTGTAATCATACACATTCACATTAGAGCTTAACTGTACTCGAACAGCGCAGTCATCGCACGCTGGTCGCAGTCGACGAGTGCACAGAATAATGTAACTAGCTGTTAAAAAGGGTAATATTTTGGTCAATATTTTACTTCTGAAAATGTTTAAGTCTAATTATTGTCACTTATAAATTCAGCTGTACATTTGTTTAACAAGATTTATGTGGAATGAGTGATAGTCGCATAGCGCCAGAGTTATGGCCAAATTTGTGATTTTTTCCTGAAAAAGAGGATGAAAGGATTTTTCGTTTATGTTCTGTAATTTATGCTAACTGATTTTTCAAAGATGCATAGTAATGAGGCGATTCTATATTTCTTATAAATAGGTAAAGAGGACGTATTCACCACCACGTGCATTTGAAGTATTCTGTGGTAGGTTTATTATAGCTGTAAACCCGGACTACCTGTACGCCCCGAAACAAGGTAAACTCGCCAGTGTTTGTTAACAACAATTCTCATCTATCTTAGAAGCATCAGTACTTGCTATAAAACGCAAAATACAATTTCTTTGATGTGCACAAAGTTCGAAATCTGAGGGCAGAGCATTGTCATACTGGAAGCATAGTTCTGTATATTCGGTGTTCTGGCACAGAAGTTGAGGATCTAAATAAAATCAATATGTTGCTGTCGACGGACTGATCACTCGGTCAGACCACCCAGTATACCGACCTTTGCGTACAGTATGAAAAGCTTAAATACCATTAGAATATTTCAACCTCAGATTTCGAACCTTTATCTCATTAAGTATTGATATTTTGTAGTTTAGCTAAAGTAAGCATAAATTCCAGGACATAAACAAAATGCCTATAATCCCTTTTTTCAACGAAACTCACTTTTTGGCATTACTCAGACGATGTAACTCACATAAATCTTGTTAAACAGATACAAAGCTGGATTAATAAGCGACAATAATTAGCGAAGATTATTTTCAGAAATTAAATATTGACCAAAATATTACCCTTTTTAACAACTTGGCATTCTATGATTTTATTAATTTGAAACAGGCGCATAATCTCTTTCTTGTGCCGTACGAGGGATGATCCTAAAGTCCTGATCCAGGCAGGATCTCTTTAATCCTGAAAATTACACCAAATACAAATACATTCTTTGTCTATACACCACTCTGACAAGTTTTGTGTAACTTGAAGGAGCTTCCAGAAATCTACCCCGAAACAGCCATACCCTCAATGCACTGACCTATCAAGCAGACTATGCATATTAGAGACCTCACTATTCAGACAAGAGCAGTCTCAGCAGTTAGTTTTCATGGCTACTCAATGTTCATCCAGTAAGCCAATATGTCATGTAAACAAACGTCGAACTTTCTATCTGGGTTTCCTAGGCACTTAAATGTATGGCTATGCAACTGTCAGCAAAAATCAAATTTTGGACCACTTGAAGTTTTGACTGGCCCATTCTGCCGCAACAGCAGCTGTATTAAAGGTAAAACTATTTTTAGGCAAGCTTAGGTAAACTGAATTTTGTCTGATGCAATTATAAATAGTCGGTATCATCGGCGATTGATTGTAATTAAAACGAGTTAGGTCAATATTCGATGGTACACGTATTTGCAAATAAAACCCAATCAATTGTCCAAAGGTGTTCTAGATCATAAAATGATGCAATATGGGTTTGAATTGAGCCCAAAGCATCCCTCTGAAACCAATAACAATTTTAAAATTGGTATTTAAAATCAATCATTTTTGGTAAAAGATAAAACTTTTTACAATATTCCAATTAAGATTAAGACATTTTGAAATACAAATTATATTGGTCTGAACTATTTTGCCGATATTAAGTTCAGCATGTTTTTAGGCCAAATTGATAGACAAAAAAGTGTAACAGTATTGGTAGTATGGTAATTAAAGTACATGTCAACAATATAATTTTGATGTCCTAATTAGGGTCCTAGATTTGACACTTCTAGAACAAGGTCAGTATGTAATACTCATAATAATGATTATGCGTACGTCATTCTAAGCATATAAACTGATGCGCCTTTGATCATGTCAAAAAGTAAAGAGAAAGTAAGCAAAATTGATTCAGAAATTATGTAGAAATTAACAGAACTATTTTGAAGTACAAATGTAATTCTAAAAGACCCTGAGTCAAATTTCATGCCATAAAATACAAAACCCCCTAATAATTTTCTGCACAAGACTGTGTCAAAGTTTCTCCTCGGTTTGCTGTAGTCAAAGACCCTTAGTCAAATTTCATGCCGTAAAGTGAAAAATCTCCGCATATTTTTCTGCACAAGACTGTGTCAAAGTTTCTCTTTGGTTTTTTAATACCTCTATCAACAGAAGAAAAAATGGAAAATTCTCCCCGATTGGGTACACACTTCAGGTGTTCGAAGTAATCTGGAAAACTGCAGCGAACCCAGGAAAAACTTTTACACAATCTTGTGCAGAAAAATATGAGGGGGTTTTGCAATTAACCGCATAAAATTTGACGGTTTTCCTTACCTGAGACGTCCGATTATTGGTTCGTATAGTCCGTGAACCTGATCAGGCAGACCACGTGATTGGCCACCTTGATTAACTCCAATGAATTTGAACCAAAGAAATGTGCAAGCTGTGATGTTCTCTTAGGGTATTTTGGTATAATGGTTAAACCAGATAATTGCTTGCCCCTATTTGATATGACAAGTGACCAAAATAAGGATATAGAGCTTCTGGAGCTCAAAACAATACATGTGCATGGAGAACCTAGTAAAGAAGGACAACGCAAATATCGTGTTGTAGATAAACTAGTGTATTATTTGACTGACCCTGATGGTGTACTGCTTTGAGGTTGTATGTTCCAAAACTTTTAAAGGCTCTTGTTGTTAAGCAGTATCATGATGATAATGGACGCATGGATGTGCAAAGGACTTTTGATTGAATTAGGCAGAAGTATTTTGGCCAGATTCGTTTAAAGAGTTGTAAGTATGTTTCTGGTTTGCCCAGATTCGATATGACAAGTGTCCAAAATAAGGATGAAGAGCTTCTGGAGCTAAGTTTGTCAGACTAGATCGCTTCAGAAGATAAGGCAACCTCTGCAGAAAAAAGACTTACCATCTTATCCTATGGCAAAACTTTCATTTGATTTGTCATCCTAAAACAATGTCCAGCAATACATACATCATTGCTTGTGTGGGTTGGTTCAGTGGTTGGCCCTAGGTTTGCCCAGATTTGATATGACAAGTGTCCAAAATAAGGATGAAGAGCTTCTGGAGCTCAGTTTGTCAGACTAGATCGTTTCAGAAGATAAGGCAACCTCTGCAGAAAACAGACTTACCATCTTATCCTATGGCAAAACTTTCATTTGATTTGTCATCCTAAAACAATGTCCAGCAATTCATACATCATTGCTTGTGTGGGTTGGTTCAGTGGTTGGCCCAAGGCTTTTGCGGTTCCTGATAAGACCGCTGACACTGTTGCACATCTGTTGATTGAGGAAATATTTGCAAGATTTTGATGTCCTTTGCAAATTGTAACTGATAATGGGTCAGAAAGTGTTAATAAAGTTGTTCAAGGAACTATGAGGTCACTCAATAAACACCATGTTCAAACTAGTGTGTATCAACCTCAGAGCAATGAAAAACTGGAAAGGTTTCATTGAAAATAGTTAGTGAGTATGATCAGGAAATACAACAATCAAAAACCACAGACAACCCCATGGCACCGCGAGGAAGAGCCGCTCAACCATCACAAGACACCAGGAAGACAAATTAAGCAAAGCAACCAGCTCTCTCTTCCCCATCAAGATGATTGCAATACTAGAACGGACATAAAGTAACGTACAACAAAACATAGAACATCTACAGACTACTACAATGGGAGTAACAATAAACAAAAAGTCAAGAACAATAGAACCACCGCCTTAGAATGGACAGCAGCCTAAGCCACCGGGGGCTTAAATGCATTTTACTGGTACCAAATCTTTGCCCTAGATTCTGCTTCATGATGTTCTTTCAAAGAGTCTGTCTGAGAACCAGCAGACATGGTTTGATTTTTGAATAAGGCTTAGGCTGCTTTTTGGTTTGACATCAGTGTTTCTTCTAAGTTTTCAACTTTCTTATTGCTGTATAACAGAAATGTTGTCTTACGGGTTGTTAATCTCATAAAACCTCTCCAGAAACATCAAGGAGAAGAACTCAAACTGATAGACCCTCAAGAACAACAAAAATATTTATTTAGTCAGAAAATATTTAAAGAATGTTAAAAAACATAGGTCATATACGCTGATTGAGGAGCAAAGAAGATTAAGTTCCAAGTTAATGACACTGTCCACTGAAAGAATAATTAGAGAAGAGGCAACATTGACTGTAAATGGAACCCCTATTATCGCATCATTGAAAAGACTGGGCCAGCAACCTATGTCATCAAGAACCAGCTAGATAGATCTACCAGTATATACCATGAAGAAGTGCTAAGAGCTGCCAACAATGATGAATCGGTTAATGTAATATCCATCTATAGAAGGCCATTCTGCAAAATAGCCTATGCCATTCCACATGAGGATTCTTCAGACGAAGAAGCTAGCACTACAGACCAAGAGGGTCCATATGATAAGCTTTTCAAAATATCAGAAAGAAAGAGATCATTCAGACAAAGAAGACAACATTCCATTCATGGAATTAGCAGAATGTTTGAAAGCTAGGGATGTCATGAAACAGGAAGAAAATGATGAATCAAATAGAAATTCTAGTGTTGATGAATCTGGGGATAGTGTAGGAAAATAATTGATTTTGACCCTTAGGTAGATTCTGGTTCTGAAACTGAAACCTACTGTGATGCTGATGATGCAATGGCCTTGAATGGGGATGAAACATGTACTTTAAGTAACCTTGAACTTTGGGACAAAGCATCGCAAGAAACTGATAGCGAAAATTAAGTAAACTGTGAAAAGTAAACAAGAACACCATGCCACTATTTACAGCGATATTTGACATTCAATTACTACTAAGGCTTCAAGAATCATAAGCAATTTGTATATGTGGCTTTGATTATAATGTTGTCAGGTTTAGTTACTTGCAAATTGTTAAAGTAGGTGTTTTTTCCTACCAATTTAAGGATTTGACTTCTGCATGTATTTTCAGGTTGTAACTTCAGTTGCAACCATCAGTCACACATTCTTAACTACTTTTGCGCTAGTTGGCTACACCTTATGTTTAGTAGTACATGAAGATGTAGTTTTTCATAAAACTAATGAAGTATATTCAAACCATGCGCGTTGGTTATTGACATCCATTCATGATTTAAGGCCTTTGAGGTTTTTTATAAACAAGATAAGCAACGTCTTGGAATCAACAAATGCAATTATGATTGCTGTGACGAACTGGTATAGACAACATAATTTTACGATATGTCATTCTACTATTAAAAGCTTGAATGATGAAATAGGTTTGTTGAATGATACATATAAGACCATACAATACAATTTTGATGACTATCAATCATTACAATCAGATCATGAGAGGTCTAAGCGTTCTTTATAACTAATTGTGGGTCAGGCAATGAGTCTATTATTTAGGACAGTCTCTGTTTTGGATTTAGAAATTATTCAAAGGTCTGTCCTCGACCTTGCCACAAGTCAGGAAAGTACTATTCATAATCTTGAACAAAGTAGGACACTATCAAACCTGTCAAGGATTCAGATAGCTGAAAATCGTTGAGCTATTATGTTTTTAGTTGAGCGGTTTATGAACCTTGATGATAACATAAAAAATTGGCAACTTGTACAACTACTCACTTTCTTAGAATAGAACAATTCCAGAACACATATTTTCAATTTAAATTAATACTTTAACTAATAAGACAGTCAATACAAAATGCCTTCATTTATGTAGAAAATCATCGAACTGAGTTGAATGTGCTATCTTTAAGTCATTTATAACTTAGTACTATTTCACAAAGGAATTTAAGGGCATTATTTTGGATGATAAAGACAAATCACTTGTATCTATGCATCTTCCAGCAGATCATGAAAGCAATAGTAACTGCTTCTATAAAACTCTGACATACACAGCATATTAAGACAAACTTAAAATACTAATCGTTCTTGGATTGCAAGGACATTTCTGAAATTTGTTAAATTCATAATTTAAATTCATAACCTAAAATTCAGAAGTTGACACCAGAGGCTAAAACCTATTATATTTCTGCTGAAGCATTGCTGATTAATGAAAAAAAGGAAAAAATACACTTTGTTGTCTGACAAAGATCATAATTCATGTTACAACAGATACATGCCATTTGTAATCCAAAAAGTCCATTTTATCAAATAAATTTGAGTAAGTCTTGCGCTATCACTTTGTTTTTTTTTCAATGACTAAGTAAGGAGTCCAACGTGATAGTAAGAGTATGGTTTATTTGAACTCTCGATTGCCAATTGTAGAATACTTACACTAAGGTGTGTGGATTGTTGCAACTTCAGATGCTATGAAATTTACCGCTCTCTGCCTAGGGCCAACTTTCATGCAGAGTGAAGCTGTTGTGAGAAAAAGGTTAGAGGTCAAATTCAGGATGCTTTGTATTGGGTTCACTTTCAAATTTGAGAAATATATCAAACGTTTCTCCTTGGGAAAACTTTACATCTAATTTCCCTACTTTGACTTCAGTTGAGATTCCAAATGACTCCAATTGCCATGCCTGCTTCTATTGATTATGTGCACAACTATAGGAAGGTAGATGGGCACAGTATGCCAATTTCTATTTGGTCATTTGCTGTGATTATTTTCGGCACATGTGTTTTGATTTTGATACTAATTTTCATGTATAAGAAGTGTTTTTATGAGAAAGTGAATGTATATTTTGGTGATGTGGTTTTATACTCATTTTTGGAAACAATGACGAAGAAACAATTGATTTTATTGCACCATTTGGAACGTATTGCATCTGTTTAAAAAATATACATAGATCTTATCATTAATCGGCGTGCAAAAGAATTTAAAAAAAATATTTTGTTGCAAAAAGCAAGAGCCATAAGCAAAAAAAATTCAAACTGGCGATATGGAAATAAGATATAACTGTGCTAAACATTACCATGTTTTGTATGTAAACTGTTCTAAAGGTATCATTTTCGGACTGGTAACTGTGCTTAGCGCTATTATATTTTTACTCATTTGCCTTCTTCTTTCTTCAATAACTCGGTAAACCTAGGAACATGAGGACTGTCGTTTGGCATAATAGAAGGAAAGGGGTTGAGCTTTTATCATGCAATAGGTAATGTATATTCCGATAAATGATGTTTCAATGTGATTTTGAGCGAGATGTTTTAAAGAAATATTTTTCCTTGAAAAAAATGTACATTTTACGATTAATTGCTCATACACCAAAGGGCTGGCAAGAGCCCAATTTTGTATGGCGGTAGACTAACTAATACCTAATTAAGATTCCCCGTTGGTTTGGGTCAAATTCTGCGGAAACTGTTTAAATCAGTTCAATGCTTACATTCTTCAAAAACGCCCTCGACCCACGCCATCTGTGCTAAACGCATCATCTGTGCTAAACGAATCGGGTTGGATGGGCTGAGTAAACCTCAGACTTCTTCAGGTAATACCGGATTTGCACCCTGATTTGCATCTTTGCATCCTTACTTACTTTGGGTATAAACTGTTTGCAAAATTTTCAGCAACACATGGCAAAATCTGAGACACCACCTTCTGGGATGCGTGTCTTTTTGGTCCCCATATAGTAAGTAAGTAACGTTTTCCTACCTTATATGAGCCTAATGGTGTTTCACATGACAAAAGAACACTTCCTCCTAAGACAGCAGTTTCATTCCATTTCACTACGTATACGGCACCAACTCCAGAGATAGCCAAAACTGTAAAATACTGTTGTGTTACAACGTAGCATACCCAGTTCTTTGAGACGGGTATCCGTTTATTTGGCCTTTAGTTAAGAGTGCGTACCAAAAATAACTTTCCTATTTCTTAAGGGGCCTTATGCCCTGGCCTGACATGTAGTAACACTTTTCACCGTCGCTAGACATTGCTTCTCAAACATTCACATGTAGTTTTATGATAATTTTGTTCTGTGGAATTGGTATGATACACACAAATAATGCAGTCTTAACATTACATATTTTTATTTTGTGATAATTGCACTTCAGTGACCTTTGACTTTGGACAATCATGGGCTCAGATCTTGTCTAGATTATGTAGTTTATCAGTCACCCCTAATATTAAATGAATTGTTTCAACATTACCTAATAAACGTTTCCTATCTCACGGCATGTTACCTTTATCAGTTCATGATGACGTTGCACATTTTGAATGACGTCGCTAATGACGCTGAATCAACACAAAAAAATACGCCATAATCGCTAGTTTGAAGAGTGTTCAACAATGGGTAAACTGATAAATAGAATACCAGGTTCGCGTCTTTTGATATCAAGTTTACCAGGCTCGGCGTTGAGAACGCTTGTTGAATCGCTCGACAAGCCTCGCGATGTCAACAAGCGTTCTCAAAGCCTTGCCTGGTAAACTCTCACACAAAATAAAGTGGTAAAATAAATACCCACGATCTATGCTTTAGAGCAACAAATGTGAAAAGGGTAAACCTTTGTAAACCCCAATTTAACTGTATAAAAGTGGGGTTGAAGGGGGCATAACTGCATGTGCCATACTATACACTGCGTCAAAAGTTAAGCACCGCCTAAATATTTTCCTAGCAAAAACAGTGAAGCTTTCGAAACATTAATTTATTCTTGTTACATTTATGAAAATAGATAAACTGGTGACCCTTTGCAGCATATTTTGTTTCGATTATCATTAAGGTAAACGACTAGGCATGGTAAATGCACACTTACCCCTAAAATTGTCCCTATTCTCTACCCCATTTTGAACTCAGTCTGTCTGGCGCTTTACACAAGTATATGATATTATAGTAAATGAAAGCGTCTATGAAGTCTATTCAAAATTCGGAATTCAGAATTCGGAATTCAGGATTCGGAATTCAGAATTCGGAATTCGGAATTCAGAATTCGGAATTCAGAATTCGGAATTATTATTGACATTCAAAAGTTACTTCCAATGGTATATAGCCCTATCTTACAGTGTAACTCTTATCTATACTACTAAAGGAGCCCTTTGCGCTCAAAAACTCGGAAACGGTATATTTTACCAGCATTTTTTCTACACCGAGTTATTCAGATATTGCCCCCATTGATAACTTCGATCTAACCTTCTTTTACTTTTATTTCGTTTTTGAGGTTTTTGATACAATTCAGTTTTAGATTCCATAATCTCCCATCAATTTTGACAGGGTAACGCCTTCTTTATCAACCAATGATAATGGACGATATCGATCTATGTTTTCATATTCTCCCAACTTCTACCAAGAAAGGCTGCAGCGATTGGTCGTAAGGTGTATTTCCATATGTCGCGCGGTCATACGTCACTTGCAAGGGTCAAAGTTGACACGTGATATGATGGTTATGAAAGCCGTGACCGCATGGTGCTGCCGTGTCCGATCTGCCGCGCCAGAAATCCATTTCCCACAGAACAAAGAGGTTCAATTCTCTATTCATTTTTGCTCTATCCTCTGCATAAAATATTTTCTCATTTGCAAAATAAAAAGGTACGTAATAATGTTTTTTTTTTTTTACATAAAAATAGATTTCTGGCACGGCAGATCTGGACCGGTCATGGCTTTCATACCCGATAACATAAAAAAAACAAAGATGGCTGCTGTCAGCTGGGGTTTTTTTCCACAAAAACAACAAGAGTGTTTCAGCGAAGATCATTACTGGTTTATCTCTGTCGATTCTGTCGGCAGAGAAAGGTCAAAACTTTTTCAAGTTGTGGTGCTCATTTTAGAAGCGGCGATAACATTTTTTCTGTTCAAATTGCAACGACAACAGTGTGCATCACTCGAAAGATGCATTTGTATAGACATTTAAGCAGATTTCTTGGCCGATCACTTGACTTTTCAAGTGTTTGAGAGGGGTCTTGAATTTGAGCCTGTGGGTGGGGAAATTTTGTTTGGGGTGGGGGGGGGGGTTAACGAATTCCAAGTGATTATTAGCGTGCATAGGCTATCATCCTGCACCACAGGAAGGGACATAGAAAGGAATGACAAAGTCTGTCAAAAGTTCATTGGTTTTATTTCAAAATAAACATTATCATTAAGTCTATGTCATGATAAAAAAGTTTTGAAATTGATTTAGATTTGAAGGGTCCGTAACTTACCGAATCTGGCCCAATTACTGAATCGGACCCAATCAAGCCCGAAAATGCCATGTTTTTGTGTTTGTTGATCTGAGTGGTTTATTTTACTAGAAAGGTGGAAATGAACGAATATAATGGTTCTGAGTTATTTGGTATGCATTATAATATATTTCCCGGCTGTTGTTGTTGCATACGTCCAACGTATATTGTGGCGGTCAGACAAGTGACCATGTCATTCACATGCGTAGGCTAGGACTATCGTCCTGCGCCACAGTAAGGGACAAAAAAGGAACAACAAAGTCTGTCGAATGCTCATTACTTTTATTTCAAAATAAACATTATCTCTAAGTCTACTGCAGCATTTGTATTGACAAGGATTTAGATATGGTGGGGGGTCTGTACGGAATCGGACCAAAAATGGCCCGAAAATGTCATATTCTTTGTTGGCCTGAGTGGTTTCTTTTACTAGAAAGGTGAATATAAATGAATAATGGTACTTAGTTATTTTGTATGCAATAGAATATATTACCCGGCTGTTGTTGTCTGCTGTGTTGAATTCCATACTTCCAGATAAACAGTGTGGACTAAAAGGCAGTCTTATCTGTGCCTACACTACTTGCCACAGCAGCATTTCAAGTCATCAACAGATGACACAGCAGACGTCTTAAAATTTGCAATTAGATGATGTGGGTAGCATCAGTTACACTAGGCGCTTAAATTCATGTTCCAATGAGCGCCTTGACCTAACATGCCCAACCCTCACCCCCACTCCCCCCCCCCCAAAAAAAAAAAAAAAAGATAAACAAGCTAATTGACCATTTTCAGGCTTGATTCGGTAATTGGATCCAATTTGGTAAATTTACAGCAACATGTCTATTCAAATACACCATTTCTCAACAGTCTGCCAAATAAGGTTCCAGTCAGATTCTTTAAGTATTTTTTGCTGCAGTTCAGTTCTTGCGACAAAAGTAGTATGGCATTTAATTACCCCACGTGTCTCAAAAAAATTTACCTCACCATTAACAACTTATTTTAATATTAACTACATATATACATGTATGAGGGAGCACAGTGGCTCAGTGGTTGAGTGCTTGACTCGAGACCAAAGGGCCGCGGGTTCGAGCCTCACCGGCGTCACTGTGTTGTGTCCTTGAGCAAGAACATTAATCCTAGCTTAGTACTGGTTCAACCCAGGAATACCCGTCCCTATATAACTGAAAGATTGTTGATGGTACGTAAAGAATCAAATCAAACAAAATATACATGTATGTATACCCTGCCTTTCGCTCATTTTCTGGATTGTCAAATTTCTGAAAATGAATAAAGCAGAAGGTTTTGCTTGGAACAGGAAATGCATACTTTTAGGGGTGAAACAACCAGGGTGTGTGGTTTCAATACTTAGTTGGCACCTAAAGTGTTATTGATAGTCTATTCCCGGCTCTTGCAGACTTTTTCTTACCGACTTGATCATCATACGGGTACCTGTCAAATCAAAACGTAAATAATCCTCACAGCCTATAGGCAAATAAGATAAAACTTACCTGCCCTGAAAGCAGAGTTTTGAAAAAAATGCTGACCTACAGGCTACAGACCCCTTATATTTTGGGTGCTCAAAAGAAAAGTCTCTTGAGACGGTTTTCGAGCACCCACAACATATGTGGACTTATGTTTTGGTTGAAAACAATTAATGTGTATCATACCGATTTTTAGGCGTTTCAAAGATAAAAGCTTTACAGTGGTATCATCTATTATAATGAAAGAAGATAGTTACAGCGAACCCGCGATTCGACGTGTAGAAATGCCGTGTGGCCCAGAACACACCAAACCACTGGAAACTCGACTGTTTTACCGAACCACACCTATTTTTTGCTTTTATGCACAAATCATTTGCAACCATGCCCCGCTTTTATGCACATGTCATTTGCAAAATTGCTACCATGGTTTTATATTTTGGGTGCTCAAAAGAACCGTCTCATTGAGATGGTACTACATATTTTTAGTTGAAAACATTTAAAGCGTATATACCGATTTCTTTTTTGCGTTTTCAAAGATATAAGCTTTACAGTGGCAAAACTCGATTTCTGGAATTCGTGTAAACGTTTACAAAATCGTAAAAGCCCTATTTACAACCATGGTTTTATATCTTGGGTGCTCAAAAGAACTGTCTCATTGAGACGGCACTTTTGAGTACTCACAAGATATATATTGGTTGAAAACATTTAAAGTGTATATACTGATTTCTGTTTTGCGTTTCAAAGATATAAGCTTTACATTGGTAACATTCGATTTCTGGAATTCGTGTAAAAATTTGTAAACATGGAAGTCCTTTTGCAACCATGGGTTTATATTTATGGTGCACAAAAGAATTGTCTCATTGAGACGGTACATTTTAGTACCTACAACATATGTTATTGTTGAAAACATTTAAAGTGTATATACCGATTTTTTTGTGTTTCAAAGATATAAGCTTTACCGTGGTATTATTCGATTTCTGGAATCCGTGTAAACGTTTACAAAAATTGTTAACATGGTAGCCATATTTGCAACCATGGTTTTATATTTTGGGTGCCCAAAAGAACCGTCTCATTGATACGGCACTTTTGAGTCTCATACTTTTTTGTATTTCAAAGATATAAGCTTAATTTACAGTGGTATCATTTATTATGACGAAAGAAGTCTGTTGTTGTCTGGTAGTTACAGCGGATGTATATACCGATTTCATTTTTGCGTTTCAAATATAAAAGCTTTACATAGGTATCATTTCTTATGAAGAAAGAAGTCTGTGGTTGCATGGTAGTTACAACGAACCCGTGATTCGATGTGTAGAAATGCTGTGTAGGTGCGTGTAAACGGAATCATTTCGATTCTTGGAAATCGTCTAAACCTTAACAAAATTTTGTAAACGTGTAAGCTCTATTTGCAACCATGGTTTTATATTTTGGGTACTCAAAAGAACCGTCTCATTGCGACAGTACTTTTGATTACCAACATCATGTGTGTGGTTGAAAACATAAATTTAAAGTGTATGTACCCATTTCTTTTTATTGTAATAATCACTGTCCTCATCAATAGTCGTGAAAGATAACACAATTACCAAAAGAAACTGCCATGAAATTATTGCCCAACTTTTTGGACAATTAGGTATGGTCAAACAATGCAGACCCACATCAGACTGTCTCTAGAGAAGCAGTCTAATCAGGGTCTTCACCGTTTGCAGTTCTGTCAATATCTTTATTTGGTATTATTCTACATGTATAAAAACCCTTTTGGTTCAATTTTTGGCATATTCACAGCAAAGTTTAGGGAGTCATAAAATTTTGGATTATTACAGTAGACATTTTTCAAAACTTTGGATTTAATGCCACATTCATTATTGCTTTAACCATATACACCACTCTTAACTGATAGGCTGCTTAACTCAATCAGTAGAGTGTTACTATCAACCAAGTGGCCATTGGTTCGATTCCTGGTCTTTCTTTCATACAGAATGAATTTGCTGTATTCATTTTATCAATTATACTAATCTATACAGACAGAATAGAAAACTTTGGCCTATATTTCCTGCAGTCACAAAATTTCGTATAATTTTTAATTCATCTGAGCCGAAGGCTCATAGATGAGCTTATGGTGTGTACAGGCATCTGTGGGTCTCTCTTAAGCTGTGAAGCTCATTCCATATTTCACTTATAGTATCTAGCCAGCACAAGCATGAGTAAGACATTAAAATATGACCAAAGGTCTGCATCCCCTCAATATCTGGTCATCTCAGGGGAATGAATAAGCATTGGAAAAGGGCTAAAGTTGATATGACAACTTACAGTTTTCATTGGCATACATATACGTTGGTTGTCGTACGGTACAGTCACTTCGATTAACACTATAGTAGTGCGTTATGCTACATGCGTTGTTTCGATCAAGATTCACCCTTGGGTCGTTACCGCCTTATTTTTGAGTTAGGTTGATAGAAATAGATAATATACTTTATAACAGAGTTATGGCCCTTGATTCATATTAGAATTTCGTTAGTATTTATCCTACTCTTAGATATTGAAATGCTAACAATTGTACTCAATTTTAATATTTATGAGGACATCTGCCATGCTCAGCCGAGCTCAGAACACTTTTCATCATAACCCGCGCTTGCGCGGGCCCGTTTCTAGTGTACATAATAACCCTTACTGCACAGATTACCATTCTAGACAAGGGTGTACTAGTAACCAATAAACACCCATGCGTGCCTCCTACTCTAGGAAGAACCTCTACTCTACAGAGTACCTCAACCCCCATGGAGTATCTACAGAGAATACCCACTCTACAGGTAACACATATTCCCCATAGCGTACTCTGTATTGTAGGGAGTACCGGCCAGAAGAAAGGTGCCTACTTCAGTAGGGCTAAAGCGCTTGCGCAGGAGGTACTCTATGGATTATGCGTTATTCTATGTGCAATAGGGAGTACCCTGAACTCCACACAGGAACTTCTACTTCACAAAGTACCCCCTATTCTACTGAATGAACCCTTAAGTAAGGGTAGGGTGTACTCACTCTGTCTGGCGTTTTACACAAGTGTATGATATAGTAAATGAAAGCGTCTATCAAGTTTATTCAAAATTCAGAATTCGGAACTCAGAATTCAGAATTGTGAATTGTCACTGAAATGAAAAAGTGAGCCATTTGGGCCATCGTACTTTACAGTTGCCAGCCTACTCAGGCTGTTACATATATGAGCTATTTGATAAGGGTCCACACTCTATACAATTTTGACTTGTCTTGTGTTTGCTATGTCTTTGTGCGCGTCTGTTTATATGTGCTTTGTGGTCACCTGCTGGGAAAGGGCTGACCTCTTGGCTCTCGTTTGTGGTGTCTTACTGTGAGTTTGTCACTTTCCCATTGGTATCCTGGGTCAGGTGTGGTACTTGATTGTATCGATTCCTGATCTTTGCACCCGTACTTACTTTGTAGAGTATAACAGCACAACTTAACTGGGCATAGGCAATGAAAGTGTTAACTATTTGCTTGCTAGGTTAAACATGTACACCTTTTTGTAGTCTCAAAGTATCATTTTAAAAAGATACTATCAGAGTGTCAAACAGTTTAGATACAGATCAGGACCGACGTTATGTTGGGCCGAATCTTGGTCATACTATTCAAGTCGCCAATCCTATCAGCTGACGGCACTGTAGACTGGCTCCTGTCCATAAAACAATTTTTCACCAATGTGTGATATCATAAACTTGTAGCTAGTCTTACTCTGATGGCTCTGTTTTATGAACTCTGATGGCTCTGTTTTTCATAAAACAGAGCCATCAGAGTAAGACTAGCTACAAGTTTATGATATCACACATTGGTGAAAAATTGTTTTATGGACAGGAGCCAGTCTAATGGGAGTTATTAAATAAACATTATTTACCTATCGCTATGCCGAAAAACTTCATCTTCGTTTCTCAAAACGTAGCTACACTGAACTTGATGAAAATGCAAATATGTTTATATAGCTTTTTATCCAATCGAAACCCGAAAAAGAATTAAAAATGGTTCTGCTTAATTCTGAAGACTAAGAAATTTGTTCACGAAAAAAAAGTTACACGTTTTGTAAAATAATTTTGAATTAATCCGACTCTCAATGAATGATTAAGTCACTTCAGATCTGCATTGTTTTTATAATACAATGACAAACCATCACATCGATAGAAAACCTACTTATGTTCTCTTATGTAATACGCGAACAACAAATGTGCAGATCGGTCCCCATCAGCCAACGCCTTTGTGTTACATGTACAAAGATTGAGTTCCGAATTTTTTTTAGACATTCTTTGTAGCTTGATGGTGTCAACACCAGACAAAAGCACAGTCTCTTTTAAAGCTATTCTTATTTGTTCTCATTCTAATTCTTTACATGATGGGTAAATTGCATTCTCATGTGCCTAATTTTTTTTTAAAAATAAAATTTCTTTTCAGAACTACATGTATCAACAGAGTGTCACACAGTTTGGATACATATCAGACCCGATAAGTTGTCGGGCCTGATCTGAGTCCAATCTGTTTGCAGGCAATAAAAGTCGCCACTTGCATGGAAGGAGTGAAGCAATAGCTGTTTTTTTCTATCCCAATCCCAGTAACATTGACAAAACAATGGTCATTCTTATTTGTATTTCTTCAAGAATATAAAGTCGGGAATCATCACAGATTCTAAAATCTACTGTCGTGCGAACCAAGAGTGACAGTGACGTATTATTTTGATTACAACAGTGGATAGGATTAATACACAAGTAATCTATCGATTAGAGGCCCCCGATAATTTTGTAAACAAAACATGACGTCACAGTTACTCTTGGCTTGCAGGACAGTAGGTCCTCATTTTGACTGGTTGGTTAATCACATTGGTGTGCAGTGCAGGCCTTTATCAGCTCTACACTAGTGTGCAGCTTGGCCATTACATGATTCATTGACCTTACTTTGCATCGTGTCGTGATATACATATTATTAAGATTATTTTCCGCATTATAAGGAAGTATGGACTTAAATATTGACCAGTCTCATTTTGATTTTGTTTTATTCATTCAGAAATTCCCGGAACCGGCGTTTCCATTAATCACTTGAATCGATTCAATAACGTGCATTAAGCGGCTATTTTACGCTAAAAACTAAAAATGTTTCACCAATTTCTTCTTGTTAATTTATTAGAACAATAGCCCAAGTGTAAAAAGTCTGACATTAATCCTACTCTTACCGTTGCTATGGTAACCAATAAGGCCACCAAAATAGGAAAGTGGACATTTCGGAGCAAATTTGAGACATTTGACAGCAAAATTAACATTTAGAGCACAAACATATACCAAAAGGATATTTTAACAGTTGATGAAAATTATCACGGCACACATTATGTTAAAAGGTTTTTTTGGTATTTAGATGCACTGATATATAATTCTTAAAAAATAGGTCTCCCAAGGCCTTAAATTTGGTCCAAAATGACAATTTCTCTGTTTTAAGCCAATTTTGTCAGCCATTTTGGTAACCATAACCATATAGTGGCAATGAAAACATATGGGCTACAGATCTATTAGCCCATGAATGTCCCCACCCAATTTTATCCTGTTTATCTGCAGCATTCCAGTCTTAAGTATAGATTTTCAACCAAAGTTGAAAAATGTGTGGATCCTCAGTGATCGTAAAGCATTTTCTAAATTCTACCGAAGACTCTGAATACAATGTTGGCTTGAAAACTCTTCTACAACAAGGCATATCAGAGCCATTATTTTAGGGAGATTTGGTATATAAATTCAAAAGAGTCGTTGGAAAGCCGTCTTTTCCTGATCAGTTTGAAAAAATAATCAAACACTATAAAAGAGTGGGATATAGCATAATAATAATCCATCATGAGAGCAAGGGTAGGATAGAAAAATCCGCCCCGAGGATCGCCGTTTGGCATCACAAGGCTTGCCGAGTTCTAAAGTGGTGGTTCTGTTGTTGTTATTCATTGTTTGTGGTGTTCCCATTCTCCCATTTGTGTTAGGTCCTTGTATGTTTTGCAGTTACTTTGTGTCCTTTCTAGTTTTGCAATCATCTCACAGGGAAGAGGGAGCGTGTTGTTTTACATTTGTTATGTTCTGAACGTCATGTCGCTGTTATCGTTCTTTGGAGCTTCCTCATGGTGCCGTTGGCAGTACTATAGTATGTGGTTGTGGCATTTCCTGGTCATACTCACTTTCTTTTTTATCAGATGACTTCGTCAGACACCAGCTGATCTGCATCTACAGTGTTTTAATAAAAGGATGAATCCGGGTTCAGCAGGACAACGGTTAAGACCGAAGCAGTGGGTTTGTGGTAGAGTGCTCGAATTGTATCGAAAGGTCACTGGTTTGAGCATAGTTGGCTGCACTGTGTTCTTGAGTTAGACACTTTATCCTCATTTTATCCTCACTGATTGGTTCAACATGCGTGGATCCAGAAAGTTTATGCCAGAGGGGTCCAAATTTGATAACGTTATTTTGAGTTGATGGTGGGGGGGATAGAGGCTCCAAATACCGCTTTAATTGGGCCATTAAAATGGCGTTTCGCTGGCGGGCAGATGATGGCCCATCATTGAATGCTGGCTTGGTAGCTTTACGATTTTGCAAGGGATCTGGACCAGTATTGCAAAGAAACCCTATATTTTTGTGATTTTTCAGGGGGGGGTCGGACCCCCTGTCTTCCCCCTCTGGATTCGCACATGTTCAGTAAAGGCTTCTCTTGGGGCAATATAAAGATAATCGAGCCATGATTTCCAACAATTTGGCATTTTGACAAGTGTATAGACTCAGATGAGCCTGTGCAGCCGCCGTTTAAGCTTAGAAACTCCAAATGATGTTCGGTCAGTAGATTAACAATCATAGAATATTCAAGCGACTAGTAAAGGCGTAAAGGCTCTGATCAGACTGCGCATATGCGCAGGCTGATCTGAGGCTTTGTTTGTCGCACATACCACATTGCGGGAAATATCATGTCGCGGCTCATATCTTCTTGTCTGAATCCACAAGGCCTTGATATTTGTTATGTAGCATCATCTAGTAGACATCTACCAAGTGTGTTCAAATTATAGCCCATTTGCCAAAAAATGGCCCCACCTTCGGCGTCAGATGTTTGTTGACTGTAAAGAAAAGCAACCACTCAAACAATCAACACAGAACTAGAATGGCTCATCGAAAACAATCACACTTGCATTAAAAATACGAGGGACGTTTTTTATGTTCGTAGAAAGGTAGATTTAATTAAAACGGCGAAAGTAAATGCATATATCATGCATATATTTGGAAAGATTGAGCTTTTATCTATACATGCAACCTAAAATTATTTCAAAATGCATTAGTTTAATGTCTTCTAAGAGGCAAAGACATACCTATATATCGCACACTAGAAATATGGCAGAAATATGACATTTATGGACTTAGTCTCTGACAGAACGTTAGAAACAATTTCATGAAAATGGGTCCATAGCCATACACAGCTTCTGAAAATATGGCTCCAGATCAAGGACAACACGTGCTACAATATTATATAAACATTATAGGCATATACGCAGCAATTATTGGATATGGAAGATTTATTTGGAACCTCCACAAATTGTACAGTAGGCATATAAACTTTTATTGTAAAAAGTTGACACAAGTGGAAGTTGGATACGGGCTTTTGAATGTAGTTCAATATGTTAGCTGTAAAGTAGTATTATATTTTTTCTTGTTTATATGGTAGATGGAAGTGTTATGGTAACTTTCATCCCAATACTTTTGTTTTATTAGAAATGAACTGCAGAATAAATAGCCTAGGGGGTGCTAAAATCCCTTAGCTTGTATATAAATGACGTCATGGAGCGTTAATATATTTAGAAAATACATTAAAACTGTTTTGTGCCACTTAACATGTTTTGAAATATTTGCAATAAGAAAATTGTGCAGATCCGATTGCTATTGTGTTTTTTACGCGGGGTTGATTTACCCCACCCACTTTTCATAACATGGGGGTATGCCAGTACCGGAAGTTGCCAGTTACACGCTTAAATCGATACATCAATACAACTGCTGACGAATGATTGAGTATATCATGTGCTCTGCAAAACCAGAAGAAATTTTAAAATTTGTTCACAATCGTAATTTTAACAGACGTGATAACTAGCACTTGACTGTGATTATTTTGGTATATTGATGGGTATTTTAAAATTGTTATAGAAGAGCAAACAGCATGCTTATAGTTTTGCTGCACCTGTCTACGATTAGCATTTGAATAATTTATTTTGATGGTGCAAAGAAAAAATCGGCATGAAAAATGCTTATATCACCATAGCGAATGGAACTTAACAGCGTCTAATTTCCTAATGGCTGCGTGGTTAAAATGACACGGATTTCGGCCAGTGTCCTTTTTACGCCCTATTCAAAGCTATATATCTTGAGCGAACTAAGCGCTAATGATGTAAAATTTATATCAAGTGATAAATAGGAGATAGACCTTTCAAAATATATGTAGTTATGGTACCGTAAATTCTATATTTGTGGAGATACAGCCCGATTCTACGAACATAAAAAATGACCCTCGTAGTTAGTGAATATACAGAAAATACCACAATCACAAACTGCAGGCATACCGATGACACCGCGAGGAATAGTCACACAACAATCACGAGACATCAGGAAGAAAAACTAAGCAAAGCAACCAGCTCTATCTTCCTCATCAAGATGATTGCAAACCTAGAATGGACATAAAGTAAAGCACAACAAAACATCGGACAATTACAGAATCCTACAATGGGAGTAACAATAAAAAACGAATCAACAACAACAGAGCCACCGCCTTAGAACGGTCAGCAGTCTAGCCACTGGGGGCCGAAATGCATTTTACTGGTACCAAATCTTCGCCCTGGATCATGTTTTTGTTGAGGCACAAAAATGTTAAGTTCCAACGGAGGCTTCCTAACTATTGCAACGTATCATCATGGAGATTAAATCTAATCAAATTAACACACTAAGATGAAATAAAGAAAAGGGCTCACACTCACAGATAGTCAGAGCTGAAGAAAACCTCATGTTGAGCCACGGTGGACCCAGCTACAGATAAGCATCGGGCACCATACCACCGAATAAATCTTTACGTCAGTGCCGTCATTGAGTCTGAGGCCTGACCCACCGTCGTGCAACTAAAGAGCTCGCGGAAACCATAGCTATAAACCGGAATTGGGTTTAAAAACAGGCATGCAGACTGTCGCATAACATCCAAGTTATATCCAACCTTTTTATAACGCTTGATTATCTTTTTGAATTGATCACTTTTTCAACAATTCTTTTGGGTTTATAAATTAAATCATCGTTAAATATAGGTTATGATGAGCCTTGCTGCAGAAGAGTTTTAACACAATATTGTATTTAACAATTAACTCTGAGTGTCTGTGGTAGAATGTAGAAAATGCTTTTCCAATTTTATGATATCTAAAACCTTGTTTTGATAACTTAGCAGTCAAAAATCGGTTTCTTTTGTTGAAATCATCAACATTAAAACATACTCTTGCAAAACGAATAAGCTGTGAAATATACTCAGCGTCAATGAAAAGTTGCCAGTATCGAAATTTCGATATTTCGGAAAATACAGTTCTTTGACTTCTGTTACGTTCATGTTTCTGGTCGACTACAAGCTGGTTTGAAGAGATAAAACAGTTACAAGAGCCCTGGAACTATGGTGCACGTGATGCACGTGTATTTTATGTTTTTGGCAGTTTTTAAGAATTTGAAATTATCATTTTCAGAAGACAACATGACAGGACATGCCCTAGGCATTTTCATTGAAAACGCCACCAAAATGGTTTAGGTTTTCCCCTTAAACGCGAAAAATGTTGATCAAGCTTTAAGGTAGCACTAAAACTTTGTACTTTCCTATACAATGCAATGGAAACTACAGGGGTCCATGAAGGAATGATTATAATGCATTCGGGTGTGATAGATACCGTTTTCCATAGTGGTAAAGCATGGGACTCTATGCCATAAAATTGAGTGTTGAAGTATCCGCCGTTCTTCGTACAGAATGGACTAAATATTATCCTATGTTAAGTGTATGTGATTTACTGGTAACTTTTCACTGACGTTGAGTATATACACCATAGGAAGGGGAGCGAGGAACATCTACATTAAGAAAGGGAAATTAGCTATTTCAAAATTAAAATCGTCTCGCTTATCCTGCATCTTAGATGAAACTATGACATTCGGTATGGGCAAGTTCAGGTCCAAGAATGGGGCTTCAGTATCAGAATTCTTCTTATTCAACTGAAGTTCAGTGGGATATATGTCTGACCTACCATTTGTTAAAAATAAGGATTATCAGTATCAAGTAAGCCATCTAAATATCTGGAGGTTGAGTTAAAGCTTCAACGATATCAGTTTGATTATTGTCTTACAGAGACAACGTGGGCTCTGTCGGAAAGCAGAAAAAACCGCTTAAGCCGGTGCTAGGGGGCGGGACAAATTTTTGCACTGTCCATTAGTTCTCATGAACAGACTCAATAAAACCAATTCTGCTCTTTTCTTATATTGTAGGTTCTCTTTATTTCTGACGGATCCGCTTTTACCAGGTTATTTAGAGGTCGCAACAGCTGTCGTTGAGCCGCGTGGCGTTGGTAAAACTTCTCAACGTACATCGATATAGTGTTGATATTTGTTCATATTTTGGTCCTTCAGGAATAATTGGGTACTGACGTAAAGCAGAAAACCGCTTAAGCCGGTGCTAGGAGCGTGGGAATTGCTGCACTGTCCATTAGTTCTCATGAACAAACTCAATAAAACAGAGTCTGTTGTTTTCTTATATTGTAGGTTCTCCCTATTTCTGAACGATCCGTTTTTTTACATATTACTATAAAGTCTCTCTCATAACAAAACAGGATTCAAAAGGCAGTGCCCCACTCAAGAAGGATGGTAAGTTGTACTCGGACACTGTGGACAAGGCCAACATTCTTAACAACCAATTCCAGTCAGTGTTCACACCAAAGTCACCATTGAAACTGAGACAATTAGCATACATGACTGTGCAGGACCTCTCTGACAGAGGAGCAATAGATCCATCTCAAGTACAAGGTGAGATTCTTAGTAGTACATCCAAAATTGAAAGAATCTCTGTCTCCCTTAACAGCATTGTTAAATTATTGAAGGACCTTAACCCCCATAAGGCAGCAGGACCTCATCAGAGCAAGCCGCTGGTTCTTCAAAGGCTCCGTGATGTCATAGCTCCTAATCTCCAGGTAATTTTTCAACGGTTCCTTGACACCGGGAGGTTACGGAAGAATTGGAGTACAGCCTTTGTTTGTCCCCTTTTCAAAAAGGGAGATACCAGCCTTGCTTCAAACTATAGGCCCATTTCATTGACTAGTATTCCATGTAAAGTGTTAGAACATATCGTTGCTAAGAATGTAATCTCCCACATGGACAAGCACAATCTGCTTTTGACCTTCAGCACGGCTTTCGTAGCAAACGATCATGTGAAACCAACTTGATTCTCTCATAGAAGAGGGTCTGGATGGGGGGGGGGGGGGTCTGATATTCACTATTCATTAAAATTTTAGCCCATTATTCATCTCATTAAATTTTTGGGTTATTCATTAAAATAAGACCAATTATTCATTAAAATTATCCATTAAAATACAAATATTTCTTCAGACGAGGCATTGGTCAAAATAATGCTTATTAATATAGTTATGTTTTAAGATTCGAGTGAGCGAAGCGAGCGAGGAAAAATTTCTGTATTTTTATCGCGTAAGTGACATTTTAGAGTGAAAAAGTAGGGATAGTAGGACAGTAATAAGAAAAAGTAGATAAATGTAGGAACAAAAGGAAGAGTAGGGCCTATCTCAAAGCCTGATTAATCAATTTTCTATCAAAATCAGCATGATAAAAGTTGTAAAAATAAAACCACCAAATCAGAGTAACTTTTGCAAAATGAGAAACTAAAGCCTCGTTTATATGCACAATTTGCACCCTGGTGCAAATTTACTCCCTAGTGCAAAATTGCACCCGGGAGTAAAGTTGCACCCCCTTATGTAGCATTCATATGTCAATAAATTGTGTTCATATGTTATTGGATTCGCTCTTTAAACATATCACAAATGTTTCAGTTTTACATTAAGGAGAAATTCGATGTGTTATGAATGTTTCGATTATTATTCAGTTCAAGATACCGTCGTGTGAGAAAAATGCAACTCCATTTGGTTTTATTTGCTTTATTTATTTATAGAATATTTAAAGAGGATAATGCACCAGTCATTTGTATCCACGCCCCCCTCCCCCCTACGGGGAAAGCCGTGGGATAGCTGGGGTAAGGTGCTGGATAATTACTTTTTGATTGTCCCCGCAGTGTCGGGGAAGTGTGGGGGTATAACATTGGGGCACTTACCCTGCTGGGATTTTCTGTTGTGTAGGGTGAGGCAAAGAGCAGGTTTGTTATCATCAGCCTTTCCCCGCAGGGCGGGCTTATACCAGGGCTCTGGAAAGTATAAACCCATTATCCCCGCCCATCCCCGTAGGTGAGGGAGCAGTGGATACAAATGACTGGTGCATAAATAGCCTTTATAGAAGCTGTTGCAGCAGTACTAACTAAATATATGACTATCTGGCCAAGAGAGGTGTACGAACGTAGTGCTTGAGACTTATACATGTACTGATGATCCATGGCTTCCGAATGTCACGGGCTCTGCGACAAACTGCGCAAATAGCTGCAACGGAATGCGTGTGTGCGTTAAGTTGTTTCAATTGAACTGCTGGTGACAGTTTGACTTAGGACTGCGCAGAGCTCTCTTCGTATAATAGCAAAATAAACGTCTTGTGAATGCGTGAAACGGGTTTTACGTCCATGGTAAACATGTAGGGGTCTTTTATGCAAACCAAATATCTATGTGTCTTGATCCACATCTGAATAAAGGGTGAGGTTGGCGCGCCGTTAAACCGGTTTAAGCCCTCCAGTAAAATATCTTACTGACCGTTCCAAGGCGCTACTTCTTTTGTGGATCTTTTATGTTTTTGTTCTGTCTTGTGTTTGCTATGTCTTTGTGCGCGTCTGTTTAATTGTACTTTGTGGTCACCTGCTAGGAAAGGGCTGACCTCTTGGCTCTCGTTTGTGGTGTCTATCTGTGAGTTTGTCACTTTCCCATTGGTATCCTGTGTCGGGTGTGGTACTTGATTGATATCAATTCCTGATCTTTGCACCCTTACTTACTTTGTCTTCTCTTCTACATCTCTGTTAAGTTTCCGAAGGGAAATGGCTCAATCGAGGTTATCAATGGCTACAAGAGGTTTGGGTGCCCAAATGGGGGGGGGGGGGGGGGGTAAGATAGAGGGTAGACATATTTTAATTATTGCTATGTATGAACATCATGTTAATTATAGTTGGCAATCCGAATCGAAAAAAGATGCATATTTTTGGTTTTGTTGGCATTTTTGAGTACATTTGTTAGACCACTTTTAACATAATCTTTAGCATGTGTACAAAGCCCTAGGGGTGGATGCCAAGTCTGAATTTGCATATGAAGGCCAGAAATTAGGTCAAAGGTCATTGAGTGCAAAAATGAGAAAATATGTACTACTGTAAAACAACTTTATCTTTTTATATGTAAACATATTTCATTTCAAGCCAAATTTGGTATGCTTATAGTTATAAGTCTGAAAAACATTGAGAAACTATTTTTTTATCACTAAATGTTCATATGTCGACTTTAAAATGGGATCTAAGGTCATCAAGTGCAATAATCCGGGCATTTTTACAAACTGTTTCTTTTTTTTTCTCTGGTCAAACAACAAGATGTTTTTTAAACTCTAAAAAGGGTAGAAGTCTTTCAGAAGGCTTAAATTAACATGTTTATTATTTAAGAAACCCTTTTGGAAGCATCCTTTTATGGATTTTACAAAGACAAACATCGTAAGTTTTGTGCAATTCTGACGGAAATTCTCCCTCAATCGGGCTAAACTGAGATATATGGGCTACTTTGAGAGTTTGCTGCACCTCTCAGAAAGTATTTTTTTTTCAGTTTGGGACATGTCTTGGGGCCTTAGAAACCCATAATTAAATAACTTTTATGTGGTTATTTTTCCATAAATCACCTGTAATCAACGTTACCCTACTGACATTCAAATAACAGTACACACAATACAAGGCTTATGTTGATAATAGTATTAGTGAAAAAGTTTAAGCATTAAATGTTTAAACTAGACATAAAAATCAATTGCATACATCTGTGATATGTATTTCTGCTCGTCAGCGATACTTATGTTACATTTAATACTAAATTGCAGATAATGGCTTTACAAATTACATTTATTAGAATAAACCATGATACCTGACCTGAGATATACATGATGTTGATCTATATTCAATTTGAAAATGTTCATTTTCATATATTTGAAGTTGTTTATAACTTTTAACATGCAATGAAGTGAAATCAAGTAAATATTTAAATATGCTAATTAGTATGTAATTTGTACTGGCTCCAGCATGTAACGCGTAGCTGCTTACAGATTCATTTTTCTATTATTTACAATGCATTGGAATTGGCAAAATATATTTCATAATGAAATCAAATTATAACTATATTAACAATAATGGAGATCTTAGATTGCTGCACATATATTAATGAGGTAACGTAGGTAACAAACGGTGCCTTACATAAATGAATAAAGGTAGTAAATTGTTGTTAGGCTTATATAAAATTTGGGTCTGCTCTCCACAATGCGCTTACATATACTACACACATTTTATTCTATATAAGACTTAATTTAAAAGAGTGCTATGGGTTGGTCTGCAATATGTGAATGTGGCATTTCCTGGTCTTACTCAATTACTTTTTGTAATTTGCATGGTTCTTTTACATTCATATTGCAGTTTTCAGATTCCTTCCAATGGTACATAGCGATAAACATGCGGTCTACATCATGATTTAAATATTGACTTAATATCAATAATTTACTTAAAATAGCATAGCAATATTTCATACATCTAGTGGCAAGGCAGCAATTAAGGCAGGGGTAGTGCTGAGTGTCTTCTATCGCAGGTATAGGTTTTTGAAGATTGCAAATATAACATAAACCAAAGCTTTTGTAGTACAGAACCAGCATGGTTTATGTCCAAAAATAGGATGTAACATAGATATAGTATTTAAGATTTTCCTTGTATGCTGAAATATTTTAATTTTCACTTTTCACTGTTGACAATTACATTATAAAATTAGTTTATCATCTGTCCCCATTAAAATCTTCTATGTTTTGTTGAACTAGATTTCATAGCATATTGTAATGATGATTATCTTATTATATTCTGCAGCAATTCTGATAGTAACTATTCTGCTTGTTAATTATCTTAGACTAAGGTTGGCTGAGGTAAGGTTACCTGAGCCATGTAGCAGTCTTGTAAAACATCTGAACATATTTCATGGTAACATAAACAACAAATCATTCGAACGTTTGTGATACTTTATTTTAAAGATCAGTTGACTGTTTTATTTTTAAGCATAAAACAAAAACATGACTCCCAAAATTCACTAGTATGATTTGCATCTCAGAAACTCACAGATTAAACTGAATGTTGAAAAAGTAGTGTCACTAGCAGCTGATTTCTTTGCTTTTCTTATTCACAAGTTAGTTTCTTTTTAATATTGTTTATGCACTATTTGATTTTGTTGAGCTATTTGTAACCCTGTTTTAACATGTTTTATATATGTCCTATGAAAAGTGAGTTATGGTCTGTTTGTTGGTTTTAAAAGGTTTACTAAATTAGGCCTATTGTGATAGTCTTAAATATATATGCAAAACCATCGAAAATATGAACAACATTGCTGACAACAGCTTTCAGAAAGCATTTTAGGCATAAAACTGCTCAAGTGAAAACTAACACTGTCTGAGAACTGTCTTGTATATAGTGAAAGGAAAGAAGTTCAGCTTTATTTCAAGAGTAATGCCATATTAAAACTACACATTTCGAGTATGTTACCAGTTACAAGTGCTATCCAATCTGATATATTGCACTTGTATCTACGAGCAGTAGATGTTTACATTGATGTAAGTCACCTACCCTACATGCAATCAATCCCTGTCTTAGCAAATTGTCATAGTTAACAGATGGATTCTATACTAGAACAGGCGAGTTAACTACCTTAGGATCTTATATACATCAAGCAAATCAGAGATGTTAAACCAATTGATTATGCTAGTACACTAGAACAGGCGAGTTTACTACCTTAGTATCTTATATACATCAAGCAAAACAGAGATGTTAAACCAATTAATTATGCTAGTAAATGTACATATTAGATAACCATTTCAGGACACATTTACTCTGAATACTAATTACCCCAAACTGATAGAAAACTATGAACACAATCAAATCATCAGGTGTTCCAATATGGTGAATGCCTGTGTTCCCAAGAAGTCACCAGACATCTGTTTTAAGGAAAATTAATTTGGAATAAAACTTGCATTGGCATTTTACAGTTAAAAAGAATAACATAAAGACACCCATGCCAATAACCTCATAGCATTTGATCTCTTATCATCATTGCAAAAATAATAAGCAAATTATGTTTAATAATGATACTTAGAATTAAATTTATCGACACTGAAAACAATTACAATGTATAAAAAGTTGCGCTGTGAAAGACATATAAACTATGCACAATAAGTTTAGCAATTTCTTATGTTTTGCATATTTATGTGCGCATCTTTGTGCAATGTCGAACAACTTCAAATGCAAAGACGAGAACAGGATCTTAGGCAAATGAAACCACGAATTTACAGATGCCATCCTTTAAATAGGCATTTGAGGACAGCAAGAATTGCAGGAGGGGTCAGAAAGCAAAAATGGCATCCGTTGTAAGTTATGTTAAATGATAAGCATGTGATTTTTCGTTTGGTGGTCTTACATCTTCCTCATGCATCATACGCCTATAAAACTATTGGTTGTGAGACAGATGTGATAGAGATTTCTTGCTGAAAAAATCAGCTGCCATCAATGACGTCAAAACCTAGTCATCATTTGATTACACTTCTAATGTTAATTGGCGTGCCAATTCAATAGAGACTCAGTTTACAAAGACGGCATAGGCTTACAATGTAATTGGTCTTATGGTTGATTAAAACCTTAAGTTGCCGTAAAATGGTGCGACGCATTTGCGAGATAATGGTGATGTTAGATTTTATCTTTCGGCACGTGCTCTATAGCCATGAAGATGTTTCATTCAACATTATTTTTCTGAGTGTGTTGGAAGGCATAAAACAGTCTCACTTGTCAATGTGGTTCAAGAAAAACCGACTAGAAACACCGTTTAAACACTCCTACAACTAGGGTAAATAAATAGATCAGATCTGATCAGGAGTTCATAGCAGCCTAATGGAGTTCTATTAATAGCACATACCCTAGTCCTAGGAGTGTAAAGGTGATAACGTAAAAGCATTAATAAAAACGTCAAAACTGGTCCTTAATTTCTCTTTGACAGTTCAGAAAAATGCATCATTTGCTATGCTTTTTTGGTTTCAGTGACCAAACAATCGCTTGAAAATATTTTTGGCTTCATCCAATGATCAGAAATACCCACGTTACCCGCTAGCCTTAAAATTTAACGTCACTTTAGCAAAGCTGCTGCGTTTGTTTATTCCATATTATTTAAAATGGAAATTCTTGTCAGATGTTCGGCGATTGTATCTTCATGACAGCAAATGAAACTTGAGATCTGATGTGGATGGGCTCACTCATACAAAACAATTGCTAAACTTACTGTGAGTAGTATATATATATATATATATATATATATATATATATATATATATATATATATATATATATATATATATATATATATATATATATATATATATATATATATATATATATATATATATATATATATATATATATATATATATATATATATTTTTTATGGTATCTTAAAATTAGAGGGTACCTTTAATATCATATTTATACTGCTTCTATATATGGATGAATACGTTTACACAAGCAGCCTGATTTCAAAGAAATGCGGCTTTTGAATCAACATCATTTCTTTAATATGTGCAAATGAAAGGACACCCCTACAATTCAATATTAAAAAGTTATATGGAGGATAACCATTAATGTCCGGGCTATTTCCATGATATACCCCACAAAAAGTTAACAATGTATTCACTGGATGGTCATTATTAGAAATGTACCTGTATTTTAGCTCTATGTTATGTATGTTACCATCTGGTAACAGGCCGATGTGAAGACCAATGTGAGGATATATTACTTCCAGTACATGTATATGGTATTTACCATATTCTATCATAGTTGCAACACGCCTGATGTTTTATGAATGGAAGCGTGGTCTTTGTGTTTTCATGAAGCTATGCTTAGTATATGCAATTAGCAGGTAGTGGCCTTGTAAAAAGTGTTTTACAATTACTCATAGATGGGAACAAAAACAAAAAATTGTGAAATGTGAAAAGGAATATATTTAGTCCTATTAGCATGAGATCATGGCCAATTCCTTCATGAAAGCTGTAGCTAGGAACATATCCCTTTGAGAAATGACTCAATCTTAGATGGTAAAATGTAACGTAAGTAACAACTTAAACACAGCTTATGTATAAAAGGATGGATAATTGCATATAATGACATATTCATACAAAGCATTAAGCAAAAAAAAAATGTTTCTTTAAAATGAAATGGTTATTCTTAGTTGTATTACATTTTAATTGATTTTATACAGTTACGTACTTTACATGCCTATTGTGAATATTTGACCACGGGAAACTTGGTAAATCATTGCTTTCCAAACATGAAAGACACACACCTAGCAGGATATCAATAAAAAAAATCTTCCATTAGGATAGAAGGGAACTTAAAATTTGAATTTTGCCCCTATATGAATAAAATATTGCTACAATTTTCACCGATTTTGCACTTAAATGACCTTTGATCCAAACACACATCATGCCTTGATGATGCTGTTTGTTTATATAGTATGCCTGTATTATCCAAAAGAGATTTTGCATTATTTTGAATCATAATTTTGGATAGCTAATTGATAAAAATGCTAAAATCTGACGTATATACAAGAATTTGCACTCAGTTGACCTTTGACCTAATTCTGGGACTTTGGGGCGTTTCCAGACTTGGCATCCACCCCTATCCTTCTTAAAACACATCAAGAAACACATTGAGCATGGATGCCAAAATGTACTCAAAAATGCCAACAGATTTTTTTTCAAGCTCTGGATGGCCAACTATTACATGAATCGTTAAGGTGGTCACTCCGTTATTATGCAGGGGGACCTTTTCACCGATGTGTACATCAGATAGCATGGACTCGTGCATGGCGCCAGGGTTCTGGCAAACTATGATTTCTATTGCTGAGATTAGGAAGAGATATCATTCGGAAATAGAATCGTGCAAATCGAAGCTCATAGACCAGAAATTCCAGTTGTTCTGCGTGGCAATCCGGCATAGCCGATGAAGAAGTGAATACAGGGAGAAGCATGGCCTTAAATTTGATAAAAGGACTATTTTCATACACATGTACATGTTCATATAGAAAAGATGGGTAATTTATCAAAATCTAAGAACAAATTGCGTTCATGTGCCTTAAAGCCTCGTTCATATGCACAATATTCACCCCAGTGCAAATATACACCCGGGGTGTAAAAATGCACCTGGGGTGTATTTTGGTCATGTAAACGGTGTTTTAAGAAAATGCACCGGGGTGCAAATTTGCACCCTGGTGCGAATTTGCTCCACCTTTGTAGGTGGTGCAAATACGGTGGAGCAAATTAGCACCCTGGTGCAAATTTGCCCCAGGTGCAAATTGCGCACATGAACGCAACTTGTTATCACATATGAACAATTTTATCTTAGATTTTGATAAATTACCAATCTTTTCTATATGAACATGTACATGTGTGTGAAAATAAACTATATAAATAGTCCCTTTATTAAACTTAAGGTCATGGATTCCTTCTGTAGTCACTACTTTATCGGTTATGCCGGGTAGCCACGCAGAACAACTGGATTTTCTGGTCCATTGGCTTCGATTTGCACGATTCTATTTCCGAAGAATATTTCTTCCTAACCTCAGCAATAGAAATCAGAGTTTGCCAGAACCCAGGCGCCATGCACGAATCCAGGCTACATTTTTTTCCGATGTACACATCACATCGGTGAAAAGGTTCCTCCTGCATAATAACGGAGTACCACCCATTACGATTCATGTAAACAACGTGATATTCAGACAGAGCAATACTTGAAATATGTCTACCCTCTACCTTACCCCCACAATTTGGGAATCCAAACCTCTTGTAGCCATTTATAACCTCGGTTAAAACATTTCCCTTCGGAAACTGAACAGAGATTTAGAAGAGTGCGTCAGTTCGTCAACAATTGAAGACCAAACCCGTTTCGCATATTCACAAGACGTTTATTTTGCTATTACGAAGAGGTTCTTAATTGTCCAGCTCTGCGCAGTCCTAAGTCAAACTGTCACCAGTAGTTCAATTGAAACAACTTAACGCACACTCGCATTCCGTTGCAGCTATTCGCGCAGTTTGTCGCAGAGCCCGTGACATTCGGAAGCGTTGTGTCATCAGTACAGGTATAAGTCTCAAGCACTACGTTCGTCCACCACTCTTGGCCAGATAGTCATGTATTTACTTAGTACTGCTGCAACAGCTTCTATAAGTGCCATTTATGCACCAGTCATTTGCATCCACTGCTCCCAAACCTACGGGGATAATGATTTTCACTTTCCAGAGCCCTGGTAAAGGCCCCAACCTGTGGGGACTAGCTGATGGTAACAACCCTGCTCTTTGCCCAAACCTACACAGCAGAAAATCCCAGCAGGGTAAGTGTCCCAATGTTATAACCCCCACACTTCCCCGGCACTGCGGGGACAATCAAAAAGTAATTGTCCAGCACCTTACCCCGGCTATTCCACGGCTATCCCCGTAGGTTGGGGCCTTGGATACAAATGACTGGTGTATTATCCTCCTTAAATAAATAAAGCAAATATAACCAAATGGAGTTGCATTTTTCTCACATGACGGTATCTTGAACTTAACACATCGAATTTCTCCATGAAACTGAAACATTTGTGATATGTTTAAAGAACAAATCCAATAACATATGAACACAATTTATTGACATATGAACGCTACATAAGGGGGTGCAAATTGTGCATATAAACGAGGCTTAAAGATAAGAGTTTAATTTATAAAAACGGAGTGAGCGAGGAATTTTTTTAACGATTTTATTGGAACAATTATAACATGCCCCCCCCCCCCCCCTGTTGGGAAGCGAAATTTAATGAAGACCCCCCCCCACCCTACTGAATGGGCCTGCTCCTTTATTCCCCAAAAGATAATAATATGCCTGCAAAAACTCATTACATTTTTGTGTTCTTTGGAATTTAAGCACATTCTGCAGGGGCCATTATCGGCTTTTGAGAAGTGGTACGGCCATGGAACGTCGTAGGCGTTCCCCGAGTGTCGGAATCACACGTGGGGAGGGAAGTATATCCCTTCTGTTAAGGGGGATTTGGGGTCCTCCCCCAAGAAAATTTTCTGATACAATATGTCTTAAAAAGCGATTCTAATACATTTTGAGGCAATTTTGTCCTGTGAATCCAAGCTTATTTTACAAGCATTAAGCTATGTTTCAAATGCTTGTGACAGCTTTTTTGAAGCCCGACCAGTAATGTCAGTATTAACAACTATTTCGACCCCTCGGTGGATCTCATCAGGCGGTGGCTGGTGTTGTTTTTTAAGTTGTTTTGGGTTTTTTTGTGTGTGTGTGTGTGGGGGGGGTCCAGTTTCATACATACAAGTAAGCATTTCATTCATATGAACCTGGGCAGTCAGCAGCCAGGTAAGAGAGCGTAATTAAAAGTAGTTTTTCTATTTCTCAGCTGAAACTTATTTTGTGGGTACTCAATTGTCTTAGAACTGTCTCAATGAGATGGTTCTTTTGAGCACCCAAAACACAGGTTTAAATCTCTACCAGAACATGTGTTGTGGATACTCAAAAGAACCATCTAAATGAGCACCAAAACTAATGTTAAAGCAGATGGAAAAAAACATTCACAATATCACGCTGTTTTTTTTTCTTATCTTGACTAGATAAGAAAAAAATCCCAGCGTAATATTGTGATTCTATACGAAGACTCAAATCCGGCTGCGCTGCGCATTCACAACATTAATATGGGTAAACGTACATGAAATAATGTTTAATTGAAATGCCAAGTTACATTGTGGAATACAGCATTATATTTTTTTCTGTTTGCTTTATCGATTATAAAAAAAGAACATTGATGCAGGCTCACGCCAAACGATAATTCTTTAACATTAACTTTGGTGTCAGTTTCTTAAGCTTGTTTTTATAATGACCGCCTTTTGCACCCTGGGACAGGTGAAATTATGACATATGCACACGCCAGTCAAGCTTTGATCATGGTATAAAAAGGCTAGAGCAAACTGACCCGATCAAATATGTTTTTTTAAAAGTGGTCCGGCTACAACCTTTTTTTGGCCAAGAAAAGGTCCGTACCGTCAATGACGGCCTTGCTCTGGACCTACTTCTTTCTTTCAAAATTTTGCAATCAGTATCATAGAATGTGAGCATAACAGGAACCACATGATTACTTCCTGTGTCTTTTTCTTGAGTTTTTGGGGACTTTTCTGTTTTGATCTCGATTTCAGCAGCTCGCTAAATTGTGTCCCTTAAGCCTCGTTCATGTGCACAATATACACCCCAGTGCAAATATACACCCGCGGTGTACATTTGCACCTGGGTGTATTTTGGTCATGTAAACGGTGTTTTATGAAAATGCATCCGGGTGCTAATTTGCACCCGGGTGCGAATTTGCTCCACCTTTGTAGGTGGTGCAAATTAGCACCCGGGTGCACATTTGCCCCTAATTGCGCACATGAACACAACTTGTTATCACATATGTACAATTTGATCTTAGATTTGGATAAATTACCCATATTTTCTATATGAACATGTAAATGTGTATGAAAATACTGTCCACAAAAAGTAGGGATATTGGGACAAATCTAGAAATTAAAATCCTAATTTGTCGCATAAATAATTTTTTCCTTGGATTTAGCAATGTGTAAGCCAGTTTTCCTGCATAATTTGAGGACTGAAAATTTAGTAATGTGACTGTAAGGGCGTGCCAAAGACACTTGTGGTCAAGACCCAAATTTCACAAAAAAGTATCAATTTTTTTTACATGCTTTCGAAAATGCATGCTAAAGATGCATTTTGGATATCTTTGTTTTTTTTAAGATTTTTTCATGTACCATAACTTTTTTTCTAGGAAATAGGGCGGTGACAAAAAAGTAAAAAATGGCCAAATTCACTTAAAAATGACAAATTTTGGCCCGACATTCCTAAAATTGAGGAACAAGAGATAAAAAACAAATTCTAAACATAAAAAAAAATGAATAACGGATATTTTCTTTTTAAGAAACATAGCCGTTTCATAAGCCGTCACCGTGATATTCACGTGTTGGTTGGTTGGTTTTGTTGCTTTACGTCCCAAGTCAACAGCTATGGTCATTGCGGGACGGTCAGTTCACCTAACCACACTTTTTCCTGGGCAGGCTTGAACAAGCGGTAAACCAGTAATTTGTACACATACTTTCGCTTGTAACTGACAACAACCCTTCTTGAATGAATCAGCGGAAGGGACGAGAATGACCGTAGAAATTATTTCATGATCAATCTACCCTTGGTCTAAATACGGTTGTCTCAGGAACTCGTGACCAGATCAATCCTAGAAAATTTTATTCATATTGTCAGCTAGATGACTTGGCTAATTAATACTTGCTGTTTCAGGTTTACGACATTAGTTTGGTCAATGCTATGATTTACAATATTCGAATATCCCCTACTTTTTGTGAACAGTATATATAAATAGTCCCTTATCAAACTTAAGGTCATGGCTTCTTTCTGTAGTCACTACTTCATCGGCTTTGCCGGGTTGCCACGCAGAACAACTTGACTTTCTGGTCCATGGGCTTCGATTTACACGATTCTATTTCCGAACAATATCTCTTCCTAACCCCAGCAATAGAAATCAGAATTTGCCAGAACCCTGGCGCCATGCACGAGTCCAGGCTATCCGATGTACACATCACATCGGTGGAAAGGTTCCCCCTGCATAATAACGGAGTACCACCCTTTATGATTCATGTAATCAACGTGATATTCAGACAGAGCAATAACTGAAATATGTCTACTTTCTATCTTACCCCCACAATTTGGGAATCCAAACCTCTTGTAGCAGATGATAACCTCGGTTAAGTCATTTCCCTTTGGAAACTTAACTGAGATTTAGAAGAATTCGTCGGTCAGTTCGTCAACAATTGAAGACCAAACCTATTTCATACACTCACAAAACGTTTATTTGCTATTACGAAGAGGTTCTCAATTGTCCAGCTCTGCGCAGTCCTAAGTCAAACTGTCACCAGCAGTTCAATTGAAACAACTTAACGCACACGCGCATTCCGTTGCAGCTATGCACGCAGTTTGTCGCAGAGCCCGTGACATTCGGAAGTCATGGGTTATCAGTACATGTATAAGTCTCAAGCACTTCGTTCGTCCACCACTCTTGGCCAGATAGTCATATTGTATATATATTTACTTAGTACTGCTGCAACAGCTTCTATAAGTGCCATTTATGCACCAGTCATTTGTATCCACTGCTCCCCCACCTACGGGGATGGGCGGGGATAATGGTTTTCACTTTCCAGAGCCCTGGTATAAGCCCCGCCCTGTGGGGACAAGCTGATGGTAACAACCCCGCTCTTTGCCCAACCCTACACAAAAGAAAATCCCAGCAGGGTAAGTGTCCCAATGTTATAACCCCCACACTTCCCCGGCACTGCGGGGACAATCAAAGTAATTGTCCAGCACCTTACCCCGCCTATTCCACGGCTATCCCCGAAGGTGGGGCCGTGGATACAAATGACTGGTGTATTATCCTATTTAAATATTGTATAAATAAATAAAGCAAATAAAATCAAATGGAGTTGAATTTTTCTTACATGACGGTATCTTGAACTTAACACATCGAATTTCTCCATAAAGTAAAACTGAAACATTTGTGATATGTTTAAAGAGCAAATCCAATAACATATGAACACAATTTATTGACATATGAACGCTTCATAAGGGGGTGAAAATTTACTCCCTGGTGCAATTTTGCACCCGGGAGTAAATTTGCACCAGGGTGCAAATTGTGCATATAAACGAGGCTTTAGTTGACTGTAGAATTACCTATCATTTGTGGTTGTTATGGTGTAGTCAATTTCAAAGGGGAGCAATCTAAAAAAACTGAGTCAATATTTTACAAGTATATAGGCTTTAACAAATGCATTGGTGATTTTTTAAAAATCATTATTCATTAAAATCTGATTATTCACTATTTATTAATTTTTTCTTCTCTTCATTAAAAAAATAGGATTATTCATTATTTTTTAGGCCCTCATTATTCACTATTCATTATTTTTGGGCTCATTATTCACTATTCATTATAGAAAATGGCCATTATTTACTAATCATTATACCCCATCTAAACCCTCATAGAAGACTTGATGCGGAACTGCACAGCTGGTAGTCAAACTGACCTAGTCTTATTTGACTTCTTGAAGGCGTGTGACAAGGTAAGTCACCAGAAACTATTCGGACTCAACAGATATGGAATTAGAGGCCCTATCCTAAAATGGATTCAAGCATTTCTATCTGATCGGACCCAAACTGTTGTCTTAGAAAATGAAAAATCAAACATTGTGCCTTTCACATCTGGGGTTCCTCAGGGTTCTGTCCTGGGCCCCATTTTACTTCTCATATATATAAATGACCTACCTGATTCAACAAAGTCTAAGGTACGGTTGTTTGCTGACGACACGGCCATTTACTTGGCAGTCTCCAGCTTGCAAGATGCTCAAATTTTGCAGCAGGATCTTGATCACCTCAATAAATGGGAGTTGGAATGGGATATGGAGTTCAATCCTGGTAAGTGTGTTGTAATACACATTACCAGGTCTAGAACTCCAATCCCAAGCCATTACCTGCTGCATGACCAAGTTTTGGAATCACTTGATCAAAATATTGACAAACTTGAAATGATCCAACGTAGAGCAGCCCGTTGGACTCTAAATAACTATTCCATATATGCAAGCATGACAGATATGCTTCAATCTCTAGGCTGGCGATGTTTTGAGCAGAGAAGGTCCGACTCCGGACTATGTCTGTTTTATAAAATCATATACGGTCTTGTAGCTATTGACCTGCCTCCGTATTTTGTGCACCTATCGAGTATCCTCAGATACTCACATAATCTCTGCTTTCGTCAAATTCAAACCACTGTGGATTACTACAAGTTCTACCCCCTCACAATCGTGCGATTGAATCGGTTGCCGTCACACATAGCACTTCTGCCCACTTTTGAGTCCTTTAAGAGGGCAGTGTGCGCAGTCACTCATTCAATGTCATATTGTTGTTGTTGTTGTATCTTAGAGCTCCCCCGCTTATTTATTCGGGGCACAAGTCCGAAGACCTTAAGTACTGGCTGGTGTTTAATAAAAGTTCGGTGCTGGTGATGATTATATACACTTGGTGTAGCAAATATATACAGTTGCTGATTGCTGTCTTCATTGGTTCACTGGAGCTTTCTCAATGCCACCACTCTTTTCACATGTAGTCTGTGCAAGTATTCCCTAGTGTAAAGTTCGAATGACCCCAACTCCTCACTATGTCGATACACTGTGACACATCAAGTGTAATCTGTGTAAGCAGGTCAGGATTCCTAAGTCGAGAAATATGGTCGCCCGACAAAATCGGGCTCGTTGACAGTTTCTCTATGTAGACACTTCTCTCTGCCTCAAAGAAAGCACATTCACCCGCAAAATGCTGACTTGTGAAATTTTAGATAAACTTAAAGCTAGAGATTTCAATGCGACCAGTTTGTCTACTTATGATTTTTCTACTCTTTACACTACTTTACCTCATAATTTAATTAAAGATAAACTTATTGATCTTATTGAAAGATTCTTCCAAAGAGAAGGCTCTCCTTACCTTGCATGTAATGACAGAAATGCATTTTTTACTTCAGAAAAACCTAAAAAATATCATGCATGGTCGTGTCAAAATGTATGTGATGCGCTGACCTTTTTGTTGGACAACATTTTTATTCGATTTGGCACCAAGCTCTATAGACAAGTAGTTGGGATTCCTATGGGCACTAATTGTGCTCCCCTGGTTGCAGATTTATACCTGTTTTGTTATGAGAGGGACTTTATGATGTCTCTTTCTGATGATAAGCAGGCTGATGTTATTGATGCGTTTAACACTACTTCCAGATATTTGGACGATATTTTAAATATTATTAAAGTTTATTTTGATAATATGGTTAGTCAAATATACCCTTCAGAGCTCCAACTTAATAAAGCCAATGCCTCTGATACCGAAGCCGCATTTTTAGTCTTGCATTTGTCAATTTCTAATGATATTGTTTCTACTAAAATTTATGATAAACGTGACGACTTTGATTTTGAAATTGTCAATTTCCCATTTTTAGATGGTGATGTTCCTCGTTCTACATCCTATGGAGTCTATACTCTCAACTCATTCGTTTTGCTAGAGCATCTAGCTATGTTGCTGACTTCAACACTCGCAATAAATTGTTAACTCAGAAACTTCTTAAACAAGGCTATCGGTATCATAAACTTCGCAAAACATTTTCAAAATTTTATAGACGATACTATGATTTGATTTCTAAATTCCAAGTTGGACTTAAATCTCTCTTGTGCAAAGGACTTTCGGAACCTGATTTCTATGGTGACTTGATGTATAAATTGAAGAAGATTGTTGGCTCTAATAATTTTTCAGCACAGTTTATTAAAATAATTTCTCATTATAAAAAGATTGGCTATAACATTAATGTATTGCAACAGACTGCATGCTTGGTAGTCAACCCAATCACGGTTGGCAACTTTGCTTTCCTCTTTAATTGCACGCCGGTGGGTCGGACTTCAGACTCTATGATGGTTCTGACTTAAAGACTTATCTAATGATGAGATGGTAGGGGCCTGATGCTTTGGCTGTTTGTCGGGCCCACCGGGGTTTACCTGTTGGATTTCTTTTGCTCCAGTATTCAGTTGAATTTACTGTTGAGTCCTTATCCTTGCTTTATCTCCTTGCTATATCTTGATTTATATGTTTTAGGAGATGATGCATTGATAAGTTAGGGGTCTTTCAAGCAAACCAAATATCTATGTGTCTTGATCCACATCTGAATTAAGGGTGAGGTTGGCGCCGTTTAACCGGTTTAAGCCCTGCAGTAAAATATTTTACTGACCGTTCCAAGGCGGTACTTCTTTTGTGGATCTTTTATGTTTTTGTTCTGTCTTGTGTTTGCTATGTCTTTGTGCGCGTCTGTTTATATGTGCTTTGTGGTCACCTGCTGGGAAAGGGCTGACCTCTTGGCTATGTTTGGGGTGTCTTCTGTGAGTTTGTCACTTTCCCATTGGTATCCTGGGTCAGGTGTGGTACTTGATTGTATCAATTCCTGATCTTTGCACCTTTACTTACTTTGTCTCTGGATCTCTGCAACACAGTTTACAGGTTGGATTTACAGAATATTGGTTAAAGGTAACCCTATTTGCCTGTAATATATATGTGCCCGTCAAAATCTTACATTTAATTTGTGCCCATCTACTATCATGTATATTATCTCTTACAGTGGACCATATATGATGACTACTACCAACATTTAGTACTAAGGGGTTTAAGTATTTTTTGGATGACTTGCTTTCAATATCAGCTTTCCAGGCTGCCTCTACCATATCATGAACCTTGCAGTTGAGTAAAAGTTTCCAAGCCTCCTAGGATAGGGAATTAGACAATAACTCGAAGACAGATGGCAAATCATAGTGACTCAAGATATTTTGAATATATGCGAAAATGTTCTCACTTGGTGAGTCCTTCATTACCACCTGCCTTCGGGCTATTTCAAATTCTATTGAGCTTTCATTCCTAATCATGTTAACAAACATATTCAGTAAATTCTTGTTCAATATGTCCTTAATAGGGAGTATACCCAGGAGAGCCAAGCATGCAGAATTTGAAGTATTATCAGGGATTCCTTGGATTTGTTTAAGACATTTTCTTTGGAATTTTTCTAAGCTATCAATATCTTTCTGTTTGAGGAGTAATGCTTCAAGGCCATAAAGTAGCCGTGGGATGACAAAGGTAGACCAGATATGCCCACCCAGGGTCGCCTTAAGCCCGCCACCCCCATGTAGCCCTGCACCCATCAAGGAATAAGCAGTCTTCCTCCCAAGAGATATTTTTCCCATCTATGTCTGCCCTCCTGTTAGTATTTCTGACAATTCCCAGATGGACAGTTGTATCAGGGGTATCTACACGCTCTCCGGCTTTGAAGATATCTCGTTCTGTCTCCCTCTTTTTTGTTTGGGAGGCAAACCGTAAGGTGTGACTCTTAGTCGGATGTATGCAATATCTTCCCCGTCTAGCATTGTTATCTGCACCCCAAACCATCACTAAGGTGTCAGGGTGATCTTAGGCCAATAGCGCCACGTTGTCAGCGACAGTCACGTGTGGGATGCCGGTTGCACCTATTCTGATCCCAGTGAATCTGTCCTCAAGTTGCAGCAGAAACGGGTTGTTATATCACTTAAAGTGACCCGTTGAGATAACTCCACCCTGTCTGATATTAATGGGGTGAGACAATTCACCAGCCCACTTGATATGGGAGGAGCAGTCAGAGTAGAGATCTCTCAACAGCAGCCAATCATCACAAGGATGCCATCCAGATATAGTCTCCTAAGAAGCGAGTTCTGGTCCACCGAGTGTCGTAACAAAGACATCAGTTTTATTTTTCCCAGCCTCGAGCAGACATTCAGTCAGGATGAGTCATAAATGTCAGCGCGCTGTTTTTAACATTTTAGCTATCAATGTCAGCTAACATTTTAACCCTATCATCTCTTACTTAACTCCCACTATCAAATTTTACGGGAACTTTATTTTATAACATTCCTTCTACCTAACAACGCACAGACGCGCACCTGCACGTAATCCCCGCGAGGGGTGATGCAGTATGAAAAGATAGATAGATAGATATTTCCGTCAGTGACCAGTCCGTTTATACTAGGTCCGAGAACCAAGGTATTTTGCTGACTGAACGTTTTCCAAAGTTTGGTTGTGAAGTGAATATACAAGGAGAATCTGTTTGTGATGCTGATGAGATTTAAAACAGTTTCATTCAAGCATCCCAGATTATGCCTAAAATTTCATAGAACATAGAATAAAAAATCATTTTGGGGACGTTTTGACCAACGTGTTATACCATGGGGACGTTTTGACCGATTTTTGGGGACGTTTTGACCAATTTGGGGACGTTTTGACTAGGGATTGTTTTGACTTGGGGACGTTTTGACTGTTATCCAATCAAGCACGCCCTTATTTACTTCCTGTAAATGCCGGGTGTAAACAAACAATGACAAATTCAACGTGTTGTGACTAATCTCGGATTGTTATCAGTTTGAGATGGGAAAACTCTTCAGTAAGAAGAGAACACCAAAACACAAGTGTGTATTACCTGATGACAGTCGCACTTTCATAAACAAATTCATAAACTTTTCCCGAAATTGAAGTGACAAACTGGCTTGGACACTGAATTCAATTTTGATTTTATTTGATTTTATTTATTTAGCTGTTTAGTTGTGATAAGAAAGTCCAACTTTTCTTTTCGTCGATAGATTCTCCTCTGTTAGGAGAACCACCTCTCAGTGTTGATTGATGTGGTATGAACAGAATTCTTTCTTTCCGCTCTCGCTTTCGAGCATTATTGGCAGGTGTACATTGTACACTCCAGGTTACAGGATGAAAGCCTACAAGTTACCATATCAAAATTACCGTAGGGTTCTTTAACCTGCACAAGGGGTGACTTTCTCTGCACAGGGGCATCCAGTTAACATCCCGATCCGAAGGACGATGCGCTTATCTAGTGTCATCCCTGCAAATGACACTAGAGAAAGCGTGTTCGGACTCTGAAATTTTCGTCGCCGCGAGCGGGGATCAAACCTGGGACCTCTAGCTCCAGAAGCAAGTGCCCTAACCACTGAGCTAACACTTTTTTTTTTCTCTAGATAGTGTTGACTTCCAGACTTCCATCAGTCAGGAAGTTGGGTACTGGTCCAATTGAAACTTGATTTGTACATATGTAAGCTATTTTCAGTCAGTACTTGTAATTATTTTTGTATCAGATCTACTAAAACCTGCGACGAACATTATGTCCGCTATGGTATTGTCACGGGTTTTCTTAGAACCTGTACATGTCTCATGTTGTCACAGGCAACTGTCACAGGTTTTTATTGATACCGTCTGGGCCATATCACTGAAATATTTTAGCTATATTTGCTAGGGATATAATTTCTTGGGGGAGATATTGAGATTTTTGCTCATTTTTCTACTAAAATTATCATCTAAATTGGATAAATGCAGAAAATGTCATAGCTAAAATTTCTCAAAGAAAATTCAAAATTTCTGGTCAGAAAATCCAAATTTTCTCGTCAGTTTTGGCTGGATGAGATATTTTCTTACATGATATGCTGCATCCGGGCTATCCCTGTATTTGCTTTCGTCACGGGTAATAATGCCATGGAAAAATGGACGATCACTGATGATACATTTAGAAAACCTCTGACCCTCCTAGTCACAGAAGATACTTCTAGAAAACCTGTGACGACCCTCAGAGTGCTGACCATTCATGGCCCTGCTGGCCCTGTTTGGCTTAGGGTAGGATACATAATTTTAAAGGATGAAGAAAGGAGCATTCTGTATTTACCAAATGCTTGGCTGAATTACCAGATAATTGTCACCACAATGGTTATTTCCCCCCATATGCGCAGTCTCACCAGAACCTTTGCTGCTGGTATACAAAACGTAATTAAGTGTGCAGTAGACAGCTGACTTCTTCATCAAACTAGTTGTATCTGCAAATGGAAAAAATATGTAGACCCCCTTTGTAATTTATGATAAGTAAATAGTAAGAATTGTTGCAAGAAAACCAAATTTTGTTGCCAGTGAACAACAAAGTCACAGTCTGATCAGCGCCATCATATGAACTACTTACATCTAAAATGTTGGCAATACAAGCCATACAGACAAAATTTAAATATATTGGCGTTTATCTTGGAATCAAAGATCATATCTGAAGTCCAAATCCATTATTGACATCTACACACTGTAGGCAATCAGTGTACAAACTATTAACCACATACATCAAACATGTAAGAGATATTTGCTTTAACAGCCATACAATTCAACCAGAATTTAATAATTTAGACTTTCACCTTCACTTTTGACTCAAGGGTCATGCCTGAAATCCATATAATTTGAATTTCTTATCATCGAAACACCTCAGGCAAATATTGTGTGAAATATGAAAATCTTCTGTCATAAAAGTAAGAGGAGTTGGCATAACAAGCCATACAGTCTGGTTATATTATATGACCTTGCCCTTTGACTTTTGACCCAAATGTTTCATCAGTAATTCATCTGGAACCTTTTTCATCTACGCACCATAAGCAGTCATTGAGCCTAATATGGACATCCTCTGTCAAAAAATGAGAGAGTTGAGTTCGTAAGCAGTAACACATATATTAAGTACATTTGACCTTGACATTTGACTCCAATGTGATTTTGGAAATCTGAAACCTTCGTTGACATCTACAGAGAAAAAGACAATGATTGTGATAAATGCGGTTTCAGACAAGATTTTTTTCATGTTTTCCTATTTAGCTCATGTAAACCATGTGACCCCTGGGGCAGGGGCATTTTTTGCCACAGGGGCATAATTTGAACAAATATGGTAGAGGATACCAAATATCAAGGCTCTAGGCCATGTTGTTTCAGACAAGAAGATTTTTCATGTTTTTCCTATATAACAATAAGCATATGTTAAACATGTGACCCCCGGGGACTGGTCCATTTTTGGGCCCCAGTGGTATACTTTGAACAAACTTGGTAATGTGTGACCCCTTGGGTGGGGCCATTTTTGACTCCAGGGGTAACATTTGAACAATTTTGGTAGAGGTCTTCTCGGTGATGCTACATACCAAATATAAAGGTTCTAGTCTTTGTGGTTTCAGGCAAGAATTTTTTTTTCACTTTTTGCCTATATAAGCCAATGTAAAAAAATTGACCGCTGGGGTTGGGCCTTTTTTGGCATCAGGGGTATTATTTGAACAAGTTTGGTAGCGGTCCACTAGGTGATGCTACATACCAAATATCAAGGCTCTAGGCCTTCTGGTTTCAGAGAAGAAGATTTTTAAAGTTTTCATCTCGAAAATCTATTTTTAGCCTCTGTGACCTAGATATGCAATGTACCAGAACTATTTGAACAATTTTGGTAGAGAGCCACCCAAGGATCATTTGTGTGGAATTATTTCAAAATTGGACTAGGGGTTTAGGAGAAGATGTCATATAAGTCCATTGTTAATGGACGACGAATGAAGACCAATCTCAAAAGTCTACCTTGTCACTGCATATCATCAGGGTCTACACTGTTTGTAAAGGTAAACAAGATCTTCAGACAAAATAATACAATATTTTTTGAAAATTATAACTTGATACCCCTGATATATACAATGAACTACCCTAAGCTTATTGTATCAAACCAGAAGGAAGAATCCATTATTAGTATTATATACAAGGGAATAATGGGTTGTGTTTGCATGATCATCATCTTTCTGTTTGATGGTCTAATAAGGTAATCCGTAATATAAACTTACATAAAGATCACATCTTATATACCTGGGCCCCGGCCAAATCATTAGAAAACCACTCTTCAGAGTTTGTGACAAGATAAGGTCAAATAAAAAATACCTGTGTTTAGGGTAACCTGGCCCTACCTAAATTTACTGGTAAAACCTAGAGTTTTCTGGAAAAAATATAATTTTTATGCATTTTGAAAGGTGAAATGCCTTTCAAAATGCATAAATTTATGTTTTTTTTCAGAAAAAATAATTAGAAAATATGTGTACCTAACCTACCTAAAATTTTCAGACCTATTACCCGAAACACGCTTATTTTTTATTTGGCATAAGGCCTGCTCAGCTACAGAGGATAGCTAGAATATTGCTGTTTTGTGCACAGCAAGTTAAGCTATTTCACTTTACAAAGCACAAACATCAAAGACGCTGATCAGTGTGCACAGGTCAGGCCTCCAGATAAGAGTGCTTAATTGAAGATTACTTTTTCTTATTTCTCAACCAAAACATATGCTGTGGGTACTCAAAAGAACCGTCTCGATGAGACGGTTCTTTTGAACACCCAAAGCACATGTTTAAACTGATCGATAAGAAAATAATCGCAATTTTGCACAATTTTTTTGGCTTAACTGGCCCTATGACAGGTGTTCAGTCAGACCTGCCTGTTAGTTGTTTGCAGGTTTTCTCTCAATCAGGCACTATATGTAGTCATAATCATTGTAAATATACATGTAAATGTTGGAATAGTTTGCAGGGATTGGACTTAAATTTTGCATATACATGTAGGTTTCAAAATGCTTTTATAACAATTTGTAGATTTTCTGATTTTTTCAAAAATATTCTTTTACACTCATATGTGCATTTGATTTACATCATTGCACAATCATCTCATTCTTTTGACATTTTTACACCAAAAATGTGATTTCATTAAAATAAGCCAGCTCTTGCCTTTTTGGGGTCTATTGCATTTGCGATGAACGGGTATGTGGATGAGCATCCGCTCCGTACTACTGGAGCTTTTGAGTCTTGTACACACCATGCATGATTTTATATTCAGGCCTAAATTAACATTTTATTTGTTTCCCCTTACCCGACCACCCCTGAAAAAGGTCCTACTCTAAAAATATTTCAATTTTCAGTCGAGATTATTTTTAAAATTTCAATGCAAACTTAAAAAATTGTCCAATGTAAACAGTGTTATCTTAGCAAATTATTTGTGTATTTAATTTTATTGCCTGTAGTAGGACTATACAGTAAAACCTGCCAAAATGGCCACTCAAAGATATACACAACAAATGTCATTAAGACAAAAGGGCGCTAAATGCAGGTAGAAAGTATTGCAGAATGCTCCCTGGGAGCATTCTGCAATACTTTTGACCTGTATTACGCGATAATCGGTCTTGAAAAAACAAACAATTTTTTGTCTTTTGTTGAGTGGCCTCTTAAGACAGGGTTTTACTGTAACAATTAAGTTTAATGGGTATCCAATTTGAGAAGTTAAAAAAAAAATCCAACCCACCGACCCATATCGGTAAAACAGGGTCAGGTAAGGGGAAACAAAAATAGTTTTAAGGTTGGCCTTAGTTGCCATGCAAACTGAAATAACAGAACTGCCCGGTGGATGTGTGTACTTTTCAGGGTCGTTTGTACAGCACGTTCGCAATAGGTTCCATTTTCATAGGAACTGAGCACCCCCCCCCCCCCCCCCCCCCCCCCAGGAATTAAAACACAAAGAAAGGTGTATGTAGATATAACCTTTATGATCTGACAATGGAAAAGAATGTTATATATGTTATTATATGTTATATTTGATACATGTTCGATGGAAACATAAAGTTATAACAAAAGAAAAAAAAATGATTTGAAAGTTATTTTAATGTCTTAAAATGAGTCTTATGATAAATAGAATCTAACATTCATGCTCCTGTTTTATTGAATTTTTTTAGCAGGTTAGGGAAAAGTGACATAATACTGGGCTAGCCTTGCATTTTATCTATTTTCCCTAACTCATTTCAGTTTAACAGGAGCACTCAGACATGTAAGATCCTCTATAGGCAGTTCAGGAATGCCTTTATGGGTGAAAATAAAATCAAATTTGTGTTACAATGTGAGACCACATCCATGCAAGCAAATTTCATGAGGCAAAATCCTTAAAATGTTGCCATGAAATCCAAAAATACAAGTACACATGTATATTGCATACAGTAATGTTCTAAAATTTCGAACACTGTTTTCTTGTCAAAATGGACAAAAAAACAGTACAGAACAAGATCAGACTGCTTCTGTTCTGGGTCTTCCCTGTTTGCTATTCATTCTGGCAAGCATTTTGTGAATTCCAGTGCTGATAACCAACATTTTATTAGGGAACAGAAAGAGATACATGTAGAGTGATTGAAATCTTAGCCCTTAAAGCGCCAATCACGACTGCAGCAGACAAAAATTTTGCAACATCTTTCTTAATTTTCGAAAAAAAATAAGGTATGATATTTCATGAGAATCGTCTGCCAGCAGACAATTCTCATGAAATATCATACTGCCAGCAGACAATTCTCATGAAATATCATACCTTATTTGTTATTTTCGAAAAGGCAGCAAAATTTGAAATTGTCGTCTGCTGCAAATTATAGGTGGCGCTTTAAGGGTTAGAACATTTACTGTAGTCTGGTTTTATGTTACAGTTCTCATAGAGGATTTGACAACCTAGAGGATACTGGTGCTCACAACAAGTCTAAAGACATGGACAGATATGGCTCTAGTCAAGGTGGCTTCATAGAAGCAGCCTCATCCTTGATCCATTCAGAACCAGTCATGAGTCTAGCTGCCATACAGCCTGGTCTCTGTCTATCAGGAAGCAAGGATAAGGTTAGTGCCGCCCCAGACCATATCTTTATTTGGTATGCTGATCACACAGGGCAGATGTGCATACTGGTCTGCACCTTTGTTGTTCCCATGCAGCTAAATTTGGTTTTCTCATGGCGGGAGGCACAATATAGACTGTTTTCCATAAAATTGGGACAATATACATTAATTTGGACAGCTTTAGCAGGGGGAATCCAGGATCATGTGATAGGGTGTTCAAATTTACATCGGGGGTTAGATTTGTAAATTTTAGCTGACTATTGTGTCACCTGCACATAGTGATCATGTTTAGTCGGCGTCGTCCGGGCTTCACACTTTTGGTTTCCGATCAAAAGTTTTTGAAGGGAGGCATCAATTTCATTCAAAGTTTACAAAAGGGTAAAGCATCATTAAATACAGGTCAAGTTAGAAAAAGGAGGTCATCTGCTAAATTTTGACTGAGTTATCGCCCTTTTTATACCCCGCCACACTTAAGTGTCGGGGTATTATGTTATACCTTTCGGTGTCTGTCCGTCCGTCTGTCCGTCCGTCCGTGCTCACCATTTCCGATCGATAGCTTGAGTATTTATTCACGGAATTTTTTTCAAATTTTGCATACATATTGTTATCGGCGATGAGTAGTATGGGATTGTTAATGGGCAAAATCCGTCCATTTTTAACGCAGTTACTGCCCTTTTTTGTATTGGAAAAATGGTTTCTGGCCTGTTATTCCTTTACTGTTCATGATATCTGAATAAAACTTCACAGATATGTTGCACATCAAAGGTTACATATTGTGACTAAGGACCGTCACTCTGACCTTCCCAGTTTGTGAGTTATCCGCCCTTGATAGGTCTGAAAAAAGGTTTTTGACCTATTGTTCCTTTACTATATGGAATATCTGAATATAACTTCACAGATATGTTTTACATCAAAGGTCACATATTGTGACTAAGAACCGTCACTCTTACCTTTCCCGTTTGTGAGTTATCTGCCCTTGATTGAATTAAAACATGTTTTTTACCCGTAGTTCCTTTACTATGTGGAATATTTAAATGAAACTTTACAGATATGTTTCACATCAAAGGTTACATACTGTGACAAAGAACCATCACTCTTACCTTTCCAGTTCATGAGTTATCTGCCCTTGATTGATCTGAAAAATGGTTTTTGACCTGTAGTTCATTTACTATATGGAATATCTGAATGAAACTTCACAGATATGTTGATCATCAAAGGTTACATATTGTGACTAAGGATCGTCACTCTTACCTTTACAGATTGTGAGTTATCCACCCTTGATTGATCTGAGAATTGGTTTTTGGCCTGTAGTTTCTTTTACTATATGGAATATCTGAATGAAACTTCACAGATATGTTGAACATCAAAGGTTACATATTTTTAGTAAGGACCGTCACCCTTACCTTTCCAGTTCATGAGTTATCTGCCCTTGATTGATCTGAAAAATGGTTTTTGACCTGTAGTTCATTTACTATATGGAGTATCTGAATGAAACTTCACAGATATGTTTCACATCAAAGGTTACATATTGTGGGTAAGGATCGTCACTCTTACTTTTCCAGATTGTGAGTTATCCACCCTTGATTGATCTGAGAATTGGTTTTTGACCTGTAGTTCATTTCCACCGTCCGTGCTCACTGTTTACGATCGATAACTTGAGTATTTATGCACAGAATTTTTTCAAATTTTGCATACATATTGTTATTGGGGATGAGTGGTATGGGATTGTTAATGGGCAAAATCTGACCATTTTTGATGGAGTTACTGCCCTTTCTCCCTTTAAAAAATGGTTTCTGGCCTGTTATTCTTTTACTATTTATGATATCTGAATGAAACTTCACAGATATGTTGAACAGCAAAGGTAACATATTACAACGAAGGACCGTCACTCTTACCTTTCCACTTCATGAGTTATCCGCCCTTGATTAATCTGGAAAATGTTTTTGACCTGTAGTTCCTTTACTATATGAAATATCTGAATGAAACTTCACAGATATGTTGACCATCAAAGGTTACATATTGTGACTAAGGACGTCATATCACTGTCTATCTCAGTTCTGTTGCTATTTAGGCATTATATATCTCACAAAATAACTTTTGGTGCCCCCAGCAGTGGCGGGGTATTATGCAGTGCTTGCGGTGCTTTTATTTTACTTAGATTTTGGCTAAATTGAAGTTTTCGATCAATTACTTTTGAAGGGATGCACCGATTTCATTCAAAGTTTTAGAAGGGTAAAGCATCGTAAAATACAGAATCAAGTTTGAATTTAGAGGTCATTCATAAAATTTTAAATGAGTTATGGCCCTTTTTTTTAATTTAAGTTTAGGCTACTGCAAAAGCTTTATTGGCTTTTTTGTGTGATAAACTTCCCATTTCCACAAAGCTTTTATATTTGACATATTCTCACTATAGGCTATGATTACCCAGTGCCTGTAGCTAAGCATGACAATGATTAAAAATTTACCCTATCCCCCTGACCCCTTAGTTGGGTTCAAAGGCCACATATTTAAATTTCACAATAACTCAGTCAGTTGTCAAATTTCGTCAATATTTGTTACTTAAATTTCGCATGCAGACAGAGGTAGAATAAATATGAAACATATCAAACGTGATTTTAGATCTAAGGCCTGGGTCAGTACCCCTGGGTGGACTTGGGGGTGTCGAAAGGTCAAAATTCAACTTTTTCAGAACATGGTCATGTTGCATATCACGAATCACGAATGCAACAACATGGTAGCAAATATTTTGCCTTCAGACCCCCTGACCCTGGGGTGGGGTCAAAATTCAACTTTTTCAGAACATGGTCATGTTGGGTATCAAACTAAAGGGAATCACAAATGCAGCAACATGGTATCAAATATTTTGCCCCCAGACACCCCCACTCCCATGGGGGTGAAAAAGGTCAAAATTCAACTTTTTCAGAACATGGTCATGTTGCATATCAAATCAAAGGGTTTCACGGACCCCCCCCCCCCCCCCCCCCCTTTGCAAATAGATTGGACCCATCTTGTCTTAGCAAGGGTTGGGATTCACTATCTTAACCCTTGGCCTCACAAGTAAAGAGTTTTCCGATTGTGTGTGCCATAATACACATGTTGATTGAGGACAACAGGCCTCCAGATACAAGTGATGAATTAACCCATTTAAGTAGAATGGAATTTCCCACTGTTATCAATTGGAACAGTTCATTTCTCTTTAAAGAGATTTTGGATGGTATTTTTCATTTTTATTCAAATTTTTATAAAACATTCTGCAAGCAAACAGTGCAATCCCAGATCAGATGCTGCATCATGTGGCATCTGGTCTGGGTCTGCACTCTTTGCCTACGTCCCACAAAATGGACACTAGGCTTATATGGGTTAATTTGCATTCATTTTTCTTATGTCACGAAGAATTGTCATATTAAGAAGATTCTTTGAGCACCTAAACATAGTTTTGAACTGAGGATAGAAGAAAAAGAAATAATTTTACTTTCGAAATCTTCACTTATCTGGACTTATGGAGACTAACATTCGATGTTGATAACTTGCTACGATAAATCTGATTGGCAGGAAGGGATTTTTAGAAAAATCCTTCCTGGCATTTTGATTGGTCGATTAATTGACGCTAATAATAGATTTAGCCGGTCGTGAGGCAAAGGGTTGTTAGAAGGTAAATACTGACGAATCCTTCCCTAGAGAAGATGGATTGGACCCAGATCAGGCTCCACCTTTTGTCGGGCCTGATCTGGGTCCAATCTGTTAGACACTCAGATTGTATAATATACTATTCCTGAAAGATTTTTCTTTAAAAAATCAGCAGACGACATAAAAGCATGAAAATTTTTCCAGGGGGTGAACCTTGCTCTATATAAGGAGTTTTTCAAATGTGACAGAACATAATGGGTAAAAACGAAAGAGATTGATGACTGCTATTACTGCACTTTTATTTTAATTGAAACAATGAACTCACAGTGTTTGTTTCATTGTCTGGTCAAATCTGATTCATCAGTTTACTTGTTATAGTCATACAATTCAGTCTTATTTTTGTTCCTTGTCTAGTCGGTGACTCATTTATGTTAACCCTTAAAGCGCCAAGAAAAAAATGCTCTGAAAATGTCGTCTGCTGAAGTCGTCTGCTGCAAATAATTGCCTAGCATTACTGACGAATTAAGTATACAAGCAAACAGCGAGGAACCAGAACAGACTGCTCCCATTGGAGCAGTCTGATCTGGGTCCACGCTGTTTGCCAAAGAGGCTTCTTAAACATTTTAGCAGGCGAGAAAAGCAGACGACTTTTGTTGTGATTGGCCCTTTAAGGGTTTAACAAGCCATTTACTGTATACATATGATATAATAAGCATACTGTGTACATGACTTTAGTTAAATGTGGGTAACAGTAAAATAATTTTCTTATTTCTCAGCCAAAACATATGTTGTGGGTACTCAAAAGAACCGTCTAGATGAGACGGTTCTTTTGAGCACCCAACTCATATGCCAAATATTATGAGTAAGAAACTATTTACAGTTTTACGCTGAAAATTTTTGTTTATCTAAACCTATGTGTGTACATAGCTTTTTTCAAGATTGATTATATACCTTGTTTTGAGCCACATCAGCTGGCTTTTGATAAATGGTAAAATGATGGAAGATTTGACACATTAAAGGGAGATTACCTATTGTGGCGGGGTTTTCCATGCCATAAGTGGCAGCAGCCCTAAAGGACAGAACAATTTACATTTATCCAAATGTTTGATTGCAAGTGAGTTAGCATGTTGCTTAGTAAAGCAGCATGAGATTTCCAACAATTTGGTATGTGCAACCAGCAAAGCCTCAGATCAGCCTGCGCATACGTGCAGTCTGATCAGAGCCTTTGCTAGACGCTGAAGTATTCTATGCTTTTTAAGCTACTGACTGAACGCCATTTGGAGTTTCTAAGCTTAGAAGGAGGCTGCAGAGGCTAGTCCGAGTCTACACTTGTCAAAATGTCACATTGTTGGAAATCTCATGCCGCGGCTCAAATGATATTAAAGTTTACCTAGCCAGGTTAGCTTTAAACATTGTTTTATTGCTAAGCAACAAGCGACATCATTTTCCATCAAACTTTTGGATATGTTGTTGCATGCATGTTCAACAAGGTATGCCACCTTATGGTTACATTTGTGATGTTTAAATGGTTCTAACTCTTACATTATAAAGAAAAACCCACTATATTTATTGGATGACCCTTGTAGATAATTTATCATACTCATATTTCATTCTTTGCAGACCCTAGCATTATATGATTATCACAACCACAAGATATTAGACAGATGGACAGGGCATGACAGGGAGGTAACTAAGGTGAGTCTCGTCAAATTTACCATAACTTCCCTATATTCGGAGCCTGCAAATTTTTATCATTTTTAACCCTTATAAATCCACATTTTTTTGTCTTGAAAATGTTGTCTGCTTTTACATCTGCTGCATATATTCAAGTGCACTTTACACTTGATAGAAGCAAACAATATGAATCATGATCAGACTGCTCCTTCTCGGTCCATATTGTTTGCAATATAGGGTGTCTAAGAACATTCATTAAAGCAGAAAAGAGGTGCAAATGACAAAAGATTTGACTAGTGGGTTAAGGTATAACCCTTGCATCCAGAGTAATTGTGCATGTTTTTTTTTGCTGTCTGCTGATTTTTTTTCAAAATTAACATATTTTTTTAGAAATATGATCAGAGTGTCAATCAGTTTAGATCCAGATCAGGCCTGTTGTGATGTTGGGCCTGATCAGGATCCTACTGTTTTCAAATGTTATCAGCAGCTAAAAAGTTTTATGCAAGTCTATTTGATTACCTGGTGCAGATTGTTTGTTTGATTTGATTCTTTACGTCCCATCAGCAATCAGTTATATATTGACGGTTCTTCCTGGGTTGAACCAGTACTAAGCTAGGATAAACGTTTCATGCTGAAGGACCACAAGGCAGTGACACCTGTAAGGCTCGAACCCGCGGCCCTTCTATCTCGAGTCAAGCACTCTTCCACTGAGCCACTGCGCTCCCTGGTGCAGATTATAAAATGTAGAGTTGGAGAGGTGACCAGTGTAAATCCTGTCTTGCTAGCGGCGACTCTCATCATCTGATGATAACTTGCAAACAGTTTGAATCCAGATCAGGACTGACAGAAGGTACATGTAAGTCCTATCAGGACCAGCAGAATATTGTTCCTGATCTGGATCCAACTTTTTTGACACTGTGATAATATTTTAATGTTCTTGAAATAAGTTTTTGAACAAAAATCACTTTGAAAAATGTCAGCAGATGACACCATTAGCATGAAAAATTTCAGTATCAGTTTTCTTATTGACAGGTGTGCTATGGAGCGAGTTGTGGTGGTATATTTAGTGCTTCCAGAGATAAGTCTGTGAAACTATGGCACCGTGGTAACCCCCAGTATGTTAGAGAGTATACCGGCCATGATTTAGTAGTGTCAGCTATACATGTTAATCAAGGTAAGAATAGGCCTAAGATTAACAAACAATAAGCATACAAACAAATATCAGGCATACCAATCTTTCTCCTTAACCCTTTACCCCATTTGCTTTGTTAGAACATTGCATCATTTTCCATAAATAATTCAAAATTTTCCAAAAATATTTTTTACATTTCAATAATTTTGAAAATATAATGGGAAATGGAACATTTGCTCCTCAGGAAATGTTCCATTTTTCAAAATATTTAAAAAAGCTTACATTTCAAAGGCGTCCAAAGGCACTTGTGTGGAGTTAAGGGTTAAAATCAATACTATGTTATGAAGAAGAGATTTGTTTCCTATGAATGAGATGATCTTTATTTCAACAAAATTGTTAATTATTTCTGGTCAATAGACAATTTTAGAATTCTGGAAATGCCATTTGAACCTTTGATGTACTTTAAATATTGTGACCTCAGACATAGACTGATTCTAGAAACCTGTGTTGAAGATGAAAAAAGCTCCTTTTCTTCGTTAAAAATGTTTCAAACTGTTAAGAAGAATATCCTTTTAAAACCATTATATGTGTCCAAAAGTTCAATGAGGGTCTCATCCAATGGCGTAGCCAGAACCCTGATAAAGTTACACACATCAAAAGGGAGACTACTGAAAGTTCAAACTAACTTGGTCTTTTCGATAAAGGAGTTGTATTGGTAGGTGTGAAATAAGCAAACATACAAAAGGGAAAACAAAATAGCTTCTGACCATCCATGAGTAGTGGCTTATGCTGCAAGATATTTTGAAGCTTTGATTTTTACATTTTTTATTTAGGCTGACACCTTTTGTGGGATTGATCTTACTTTCTTAAGTCTGCCATTGGCGTCTGCTGATTACCATTTCAAACAGTTACCTGGCTGCCTTGCGCAGTCGGTAACGTGTCTAGTAACAGATGCGAGTCTGACTGCAGATCCAGGAGTCGCGAGTCCCGGCCCAGTCCCATACTTTTGTTTGATTGATCATGAACTGGTCATTCTCCTTCCTTCCGCTGAATCATTCAAGAAGGGTTGTTGTCAGTTACAAGGGAAAGTATGTACACAAAGTACTGGTTAACTGCTTGTTCAAGCTTGCCCAGAAAACAAGTGTTGTTAGGTGAACTGACTGTCCCCCCATGACCATAGCTGTTGACTTGGGACGTAAAGCAACAAAACTAACAAATTTTCAAACAGATTGGTCCCAGATCAGGCCCGACAAAAGGTTGGGCCTGATCTGGATCCAAACTATTTGACACCCTGATGGGATTTCTGTGTTTTTCGAAAGTATTAATATTGAAAAACATATCAGAAAGCAACAAAAAAACAGGAAAATTTACCCAGCATGCAAAGAGTTAATGGTAGCGTAAAATATGTAAATATTTTTCATGTACTCATAGTTCTTCAGTAGCACCCATTTGTATTATTGTTTCTATAAATGATTTACATTATCTTACACAAGTAGTCATTCAATATAAAATTTATGAAACAAGCTCTAAGTGCATAAATTTCATGTGATATGACCATCAGTGTAAGAGTTTGTTTTGTACAAGGGGTGTTTTTCGTTTATTTGAACAAATTTAAAATTTTAGTTATGTGTTTATTTCTCATTATATTTTGAAATATTTAATGTAAATTTGTTAGTTTACTTGGAAAATAATTTTTAACTTTTCCTGGTTTGTAACAGTTTCTGAAGATGAGTTGTCAAATTTTAATCATTTAGATTAAAACAAGGAAGGTGCATATCAGACTGTGTGCAGCACTAGCCAAAAATTTAATTTTATTCACCAACAGCAGGGAGCACTGTAGGTCTAGTGGTAGAGTGCCAGACTTGTCACCAAGAGGTCCCAAGTCCTAATCCCACCAAACATGCAATGCTGTGTCCTTTAGCAGAAACTTTAACCTCATAGCACTGACCCAAGCCATGAAAATCTCCTCACTTGAATGAAAAATTATTGAACTGAAACTAAACTTTATTAGGTATGAACAGTCTCAGACCATATGCAGATGTCATATGAAATGTACTGATATATATACAACAATAAAAAGTGATGGCAATGGCATTCTTATTCTGATATGTAATTCATGAAGGTCTCAATGGGTTACCTTTGAAATATCTAATCAGTAAAATTTGGGCCCCAAAACAGCTAATCAGTAAAAGTTTGACCGAAAAATTGCTAATCAGTAAAATTTTGGCCCAAAAATCAGTATTAGCCCACAAAATCGGTAATCAGTAAGTTGTAAAAGCGAAGTGGAATAACATTTTTTCAATCAAATTCGCTAACTGTTAAAACATGCCATTCCGGTATTAGGTAAAGTTTTGGCCCAAAATTGCTAATCATTATATTTTTAGGCCGAAATTCGCTAATCACTAGCACCTCTCATTCTGCTAATAGGTAAAATTAACCCTAAAAATTTGCTTACTGTTAAATTTTAGGGCGAAAATTCGCTAATCATTTAATTTTAGGGCCATAATTCGCAAATCAGTAAACCCCATTGACACCCTCATTCATCAACTCAAAACAAATAATTGACCAATCAGTTTTAACAAGTTCCATGTTTTCCAGAGAATACATTCCTATGTAGTGGATCCAGAGACAATACAGTAAAACTGTGGGACATAGAAACTGGCGACTGTCTCAGGGAAAATAAGACTTCCAGAAACTTGGTAAGATACTCGTACAAGTACGGTGCAGTCCATTTATAACACACCTCATTATAACACCAATCTGGATATAACGCGGTTGTGTGGCTCCCAAAACTTTTTAACCATGGAATTTTACAAAGGAATTATAGGAAAATGACCCAAAAATTGTCATTTTCCTTTAACTCTTTTGTTAAATTGTCCCATCATTATATGATTCACTTATAACACGGTCCATTCCTATAGACCCCAAACATAGTGTTATAAAGGGACTACACTGTATACAAACATCACAGAGAAAAGATGATTTACTTCAAAATGCAATTTAATGTGAACAATCTGTACTGTCTATTGCAAAGTTTTATCGTATAGTGCAGTTGACAATGTGAAGGTACTCGGCTCTAGTTAATGACATACGGTGCGATCCCTTTAAAACACACTCCATTATAACACCAATCTGGATATAACACATTCATGTGGCTCCCAAATTGTTTAACCATGGAATTTTACAAAAGAATTATAGGAAAATGACCATAATATGGTCATTTTCCTATAGTTCCTTTGTAAAATTGTCCCATTATAAAATGATTCACTTGTAACACAGTCCATTCCTATGGACCCCAAACATAGTGCTATAAAGGGACTGCACTGTATATAAACATCACGGAGAAAAGATCATTTACTTCAAAATACAAATGAGTCGCGGCATGAAATTTCCAACAATTTGACATTTTGACAAGTTTAGACTCAGACGAGCCTGTGCAGCCTCCTTTTAAGCTTAGAAACTCCAAATGATGTTCAGTCAGTAGCTTGACAGTCATAGAATAATCAAGCCACTAGCAAAGGCTCTGATCAGACTGCGGGTATGTGCAGTCTGGTCTGAGCCTTTGCTGGTCGCACAAAGCAAATTATTGGAAATCTCATGCCATGGCTCAAATATTAATATGACCAGTTTGTACTAACTTTGGCAAAGTTTTATGGTAAAGTGCAGTTGTCCCAACTTATTCAGGCCTTTAGATAAGAGTGCATAATTGAAATGTGAAAATTAACTTTCTTATTTCTCATCTATTACGAATGTTAAAACTGATGGATAAGAAAATAACCATTATTTTACGCTCAAATGTTTTGTTTATCTGGGTCTCTGCATAATGGAAGCTTCTCAACACTCCTCTTCAAATATCCAATGAGCACTGCATCAAATGTTGTTTGGACAAATTAGAATTACAGTCAACCCTCTTAATAACGACACTGTTTGTTCCAAGCTATCTTTGACGTTAAAGTGAATTTGCTGTTATAAAGAATTCTGACCATTTCCAGATTTCAACATAATAATCATTTGGTAAAAGATAATATTGTACAAATTAATTAAAATGCTATTTTTCCAAATGTATACATCAGTTCAATTTCATATTGCATTAAAATGCACATAGTTTCCCACTTATCAAGTAAGACAGAAACCTGTTCATGCAAAAAAAACCTTGTTCTGATCACAAAATTGTCTTACACATGGTAACAATTCTGTAATAATGATTTTTTTTCAATAGAAATTGTATATCTGTACCCAGAAGTTACTGTCGGTGTCGTTAAGTGAATATTCTGTTATAAAGAGGGAATTTTAATGGAAACAGATCCGTTCCCAGCAATTTCATGTCAGATATTGAATATTCTGTTATAACGAGTGACGTTATAAAGAATTTTGACTGTATATGGGCTTACACGAGAAAACCCATCTTCCTGGGTTTGCTAACAACAAAGGCGCAGACCAGCCTGTGCACCCGCACATTCTGATCAGCACCTTTGTTATTAGCTTATTGGAAAATGTCATATCTAGACGTGCTATGAGCGAATTTTCCATTTTCTAGCTAGTCTCTGTAGCTTAGCAGGCTGGTTTGAATCTCTCTTTGTCGGAAAATCCGTAGACAGGTTTCCTCCCGTCGCGGCCCATGTAAGGCAGTACATGTGATTTTGGTACTTATCTCATGGGCAGCCAAAGATTGTTCAGACATCAAAAATGTTTGGCCTGATCTGAATCCCAACTGTTTGACACTCTGGGAGTGCTCCTGAAAGAATTTTTTGAAAAATCAGCAGATGACAAAAATCATGCAAAATTTTAGCATGCAAACAGTTAAACAAAAGAAAATTATTGCAATGTTCCTGGATAACTAGAACACAAGATTTTGGAACTGATGCATCGGTGAGCAGACAAAGCTCAGGTGAGCCTGTGCAAATGTGCAGACTCGCCAGAACATTCACTGCTTGTACACACAATGAAAGTAGATGAAGGCTCAGACAAAAAAAAAACTCTATCGGCATGGAGGCTTTTTCAAATTTTGGGATGTAAAATCTCATGTGTTTGCTTATTTTATCAGGTGACAGATGTGAAGTTTGTTCCAGATTCTAACTTACTAGTACAGACGGGGGAAGATAAAGAAGTAAGGTACGTCTTGTTAGAGCCAAGTGATGGGAAAATCTCACAGGTTTAGATGAATAAAAAATCAGCGTAAAATTGTAAATATTTTCTTACCCATAGTATTTAGCATATGTTTTGGGTGCTCAAAAGAACCGTCTCATTGAGACAGTTCTTTTGAGTACCCATAACGTATGTTTTGGTTGAGAAATAAGAAAATTATAATTTCTGTTATGCACTCTTAACTAAAGTCCTGAATCTATCTTTTGGTTTTTGACCATTTGAGCCGGTGTCCAGCATAAGGTACAAGTTGGCATGTGCATACAGGAAACATTGAAATCAGTCGGCGCATTCTCAAAGTCTGTTTAGAGTCTTAGTTTTCCACCTTGCAATTGGCTAGCCATAGAGCACCCATTGAAGACACTGATCAGACTGTGCTTTTTTTTTTTGGAACAGGCTCATTTCACTTTCAAGCCAATCTGTACATCTGAATAGACCAATCATGAAAGCCCGGCACAATTCAAGAATCAAATCAAGCCTTGGGTGTAAGTAAGGCGCATTACCCGTAGTGCTATGTACGAAAAAGCTCCATTTTGTTAGCCTGAAATGGTGTAAGGAAAATTAGTTCTGTAGCATGTGGGTTCAGCCCTATTAAAATCCATTGTTCTGATTACCCAAAAAGGTTAATCAGCAGAATAAATGTTTATGTACTTTTCAATAAAATATCGCTATAGAATTATTTTATTGAAGAAAAAAAACCTTCACTTAATTAATAACCAGTTGTTTTGCTGCAATCACACTTGTTATTGTGTTCGCATGGTTTCTGTGATGTCCTTGTCACGTTATGTAACCTCAGCATCACATTATCAAAGTAGATCCTCAATGTACATCCCAGGTCTGATTCCACGGAATTGGCCGAGGCATTTCCCATTGTTGAATAGACTAGCTAAAATTTTCAAATTTTGGATGTATCAGGTGTAGTTATTATACTGTTTTAGTGGTATATAGAGTTGGCCTTTGAATAAACTGTAAAGTAGCACATGCTGATCTGCAACCTACCTGCTCTAGTGGTTTGCGCACACAATAAATGAGTCAGCACACATATGCACAAAAGTCTCCAATAATCAGCCATGCTGACATATCCAGTAGACTATAGGTCTAATTTTTGGTTTGGGCCTTCCTCTGTTTCCATACTTTGTGTATGGGAGAAATGAAGGCCCAGGCGAGACTGCACATATACAGGAAGTGAAGGCTCAGGTGAGACTGCACATATGCAAGAAGTGAAGACTCTGGCAAGACTGCGCATTTGCAAACAGTGAAGGCTCTGGCAAGACTAGGCATTTGCAAAAATGGAAAGCTCTGGTGAAAATGCGCATGTGCGAAATATGAAGACTGCGAATTTACAAATAGCAATGGCTCTGGCAAGACTGTGCATATGCAAGAAGCTGCACATATTCATCTCATATGGTACAATGAGCCTGATATGGTTCATTGTATACATCAAGGGGTCACAAGTTTTGAATTTTCAAATTACTTCAGTCCCCTACGAAAGTTTTTATCTTAACAAATAGTGTTAACCCAGATGAGATGCTGCATTGTGCGGCATTTCATCTGGGTCTTCATTGTTTGCCAAAGTACCAGTCTAGAGGTTTCCACTATACAAAGAGTAAATGAGGTAAAATTGATACTTTACAGGTTGTTTGATACGAGGACTATGTCAATATCCCATAATTTCCCCCGTAAACAGTATATACAGATGTGTTGTGATGTGAGCTCTGATGGTAATTACTGCCTTACCTGTAGTAATGGCTTTGGAGGCAATGGTTGTGAAGCAACTGTAAGTCTTTTATTTATTTGAGGCCCGACATGCGATTTCCAGCAATGTGGCATTTTGACAAGTGTAGACTTGGACGAGCCTGTGCAGCCTCATTTTAAAGTTAGAAACTGCAAATGATGTTTAGTCAGTAACTTAACACATAGAATATACAAGCGACTAGCAAAGGCTCTGATCAGACTGCGCCTATGCGCAGGCTGATCTGTGGCTTTGCTGGTCGCACATACCACATTGTTGGAAATCTCATGTAGCAGCTCATTGATTGTGTCACATTTTTAAATATATTTGCCAGCACATAAGATTTTAGGTACTTATTAGATAGATGAGCATCAAAGGCTCAGGTGAGCCTGCAAATTTGCACAGTTCTGAACAACAAAATGGCCACCAGATCTAAAAGAAGAAAACAATCTTTTACTGATAGCTGATCCACTGGCCCAGATTAGAAATTATTCAAACAAATGTTCCCCCTAATAGTGACCCACTCCAAAATTGCTCAAACAACTTCTCTCATTGATCAAATCCTTCAATATTACTCCAGGTTCCTTGTATTGCCCTCTACCAAAGTTGCTCAAACGATTCCATATAACTTAACAGAATTACTGTAATGGGCTAGATATTTAGGTGAGTGTTCCAGGGCCTTCATGGTCCTTTTTAATTGACAACATATGTACTGGGGATATCTAATAAGCGCTTTTTTCCTATTTAAGTATTAGCTCTTCGCCTGCAGGTGTCATCTGGTGATAACCTTTGCAAACAGTTTGGACCCAGATCAGGCCTGACAAAACGTCAGGCCTGATCAGGATCAAAACTGTTTGACACTCTGATGATACTCCTGAAAGAATTTTACAAAAAAGTTAAAAAAAAACAATAACAAAAAAAGAAACAACAGATGACAAAAAAACATGCAAAATTACCCAGTAAGCAAAGTCACGCCTACCAAACCCTCGAATGCTCAACATCTGGTTGAATATTAAAAAACAACTGCTCTATGAAGAAAATCAGAAAGTGGGGAATGTCATGCAACAGCCTATGGATTCCTGAGTTTGTGGTATAAATACAAGCTCAGAAAGTATTCTCATTAGGTCATATTTACTTTTCGCGCAATAAACACAATCTTGTCAAATTCTGGTACACCTATTTTACGCGAAATGTAAATCTGACAAAACGAGAGAACTTTCTGACCTCAAATTTATACCACAAACGTAGGAATGCAAAGTCTGTTGTATGACATTTCACGATTTTTGATTCTCTTCCTGGAGGAATTGTTTTGAATATTCAACCAGATGTTGAGCATTCGAGCGTTTGGTAGGCGTGAAAGTGGTAAAGTTTTCTTGAATTATATTTTGCAGCTATGGGATCTAAGAACATTGAGTGTGATACAGGAGTATAAAGGCCATGCTGAAGCAGTGGAGGCCTGTATATTTCTACCTTCCTATGGGAGAGCTCTTCTTGCCACATGTTCAAGGGACAGCACTGTTAGAATCTGGGATAGAGATACCAAAGGTATTTACACTTCAGAAGATAGGATGCTTTGCCTGCTTCCCCCAATGTTTTAAGCCTTGGCCATGAAAATGGCTGACGAATTAAGTGTTACTCTCATCTATCCATCTGCATGTACCTTCGTACATCAATACATCAGTTGATACATCACATTAATTATTCTTGAGAAGGTTCAACTCGTGGGTTGGGAGCGCAGTGGCTCAGTGGTAGAGTGCTTGACTCGAGACCAAGGGGCCACGGGTTCGAGTCTCACCGGCGTCACTGCGTTGTGGTCCTTGAGCAAGACACATTTATCCTAGCTTAGTACTGGTTCAACACACGAAGACCCATTCCTGTTTTAATGAAAGATTGTTGATTGGACGTAAAGAATCAAATCAAACAAATCAACTCGTGGGCCATGTTTATTTCTAGAACTGCATTTTTTTCCTAAAATAAAAATACAATGTTTAAAATAGCCTACCTGCTGATATCCATAATATGCATAAAGTTGCCTTTCTATAAATATCCATATGCTCTTTCATAGGTTTAGATAAACAAAATTTTTCAGCGTAAAATTGTAAATATTTTCTTATGCATAACTTTTAGCATATGTTTTGGGTGCTCAAAAGAACCGTCTCATTGAGACGGTTCTTTTGAGTACCCACAACATATGTTTTGAGTGAGAAATAAGAAAATTATTTTTCTGTTACACGCTCTTAACTAAAGGCCTGCACTTTAAAATTACTTTCTATAATTGGCTGACAACATGCTTGAAAAATGAACTGCTTATAATGCTTATGATATTTCTATTTCACTATCACAACTAAAGGAAAAATGAAAATATGAAACCTAAGCAATATTACTAATATTTTATATTTTGTGTTTTTTTCATACTTTTAGGATAAGATTGCATACTTGAGAATCATTTTATTCATTTCGCTACCAAAACATATGTTGTGTGGGTAATCAAAAGAACTGTCTAAAAGAGACAATTGTTTTGAGCACCCAAAACATATGTTTAAACTGAAGGGTAAGACAAAAAATGTCTGGCTTTGCTGACTGTTTTACTGTTGTTTTTTGCAAAATTTGTTAATGATTTCATTAATACACTGCAGTGTGTTGAAACTTACGACAGTTGACCCTCAAGAAAGTAGCACCTGGAGATCAGGTGTGAGATCTGCTATGCGTGCAGTTAGCCAGTTACCTGGAAGGGGGCCTACTACCTGTATGTTAATCAAAAATCTGATTTGATTATGATAATATTTTACACTCTCCGACTGAACATCATTTGATATAATGATTCCGATAGCCTAGTGGTTATGTTCGGAAACGGGAGGTGGAATGTTTGATTCCCAGTGTCGGCGGCAGTGAGGTTTGTACTGATATGGGTTGGTGAGCGGCCAGCTAGTTAAACGAATGGTTACCAATTCCTAGCCTGCCTGGTGCCTGGCAAAAAGATGGGTTTTGGGAAGTAAAGGTGACAAGTTGAGGTGTCTCATAAGTCAGAAACGGCTGGTCCTTTCAAAAGGGGTGACACTATAATGAACAAGCACTATATTTTACTTTTCTTTTTTTCATAAAATTTCTGCTTGCGTTTCATTTTAGAAGAGGTAGCTCAGTGTGTTATAAGTTGTTCCGGACCTTTGACATCCTTGATAGCCTATGATGACTTCAGGTAAGATACTGAACAGGTCCATTAACACTTTCCATTCTAATGGATTTTCCCACTACATATCAATTGACACAATAAGCATGGAATTTTTAGGGGTCACTGGTCAAAATTTCTGAATTTAACCCTTAAAGCGCCACCTTTAATTTGCAGCAAACAACAATTTAAAATTTTGCTGCTTTTTCAGCAGACGATTCTCATGAAATATCATACCTTATTTTTTTTAAAAATTAGAAAAGATGTCGCAAAATTTGTCGTCTGCTGCAGTTGTGATTGGCGCATTAAGGGTTTAGAATGTTTCTGTCCCTGAAGATTGTTTTCATCTTAGCAAACAGTAAAGACCCTGATGAAATGCCGACTTATGCGACCATTTGGGTCAACACTGTTTGCCAAAATACCAGTTTAGCGGTACCGAGAATGAAAAGGGTTAATACTAATGATGATTTGGGCCAAGCCTGGGAAAAATCTGTGTTTTGGTTTAGACTCAGATAAACTCTATAAGAATCTATCATGAATGTGAGGGTGGGATAGAAAAGTCCATCCCGAGGATCACCGATTGGTATCACAAGGCTTGGCAAGTGATGACAAACGGTGATCGCAAGTGACGGATTTTTCTATCCCATCCTCACACAAATAATGGATTATTTTTCTTGCTCACCTCTAAATACTCATTTTATATTGGAAAAACATGAAAAAGACTTCCGGAAAATCATGAATACGCTGAGATGTGACATGTTGACATCATTTTAACAGTACAATGATGTCATGGATCAATGTGCCGCCAGCGTGCGGCCGACATGAGGCTGTTCGATTTTTATCTTTCCCTAGGGCTGGTACAGGTATGTGAGATGGAATTATCTCACATAGGTAAAAACAACGGATATCCCGATCTGGTGTGCGAGAAAAAATAGTCTGCTCAGCTACAGAGGATAGCTTGATTTCTAAAACTTTGCCTGTAGAAAGTTAAGTTATATTTTCCAGAGAGTGAATAATAAAGATGCTGATCAGACTGTGTGGATGCACAGGCTGGTTTGTGCCTTGGATGTTCTGAGGCAAACAAATCAGGGTTTCCACAAGGCCCATCACATATCTTATTAATTCTATCCTTTTGTATTCTAACTCATCTATACAAAGTCAGTTCTTGTTGAAGTTGACATCTAAACATTAGAAAACTGGTATTTTTCAAAATCAATGAATAAAGTTTGTGATTTAGTTTTTTTAATGCCTTTCATTTTATAACTAAGCGAATTATGTCTCTTCCATTTTCCCCATGTGTTCATCCGTCTGTCTGTTAACTGTCTGCCCGTCTGTCGGAAAATGGTCTTATAAAATCGTATCTTCAAATTTGAATAGATTTATGCCTCCCTCAGTTTATCCTGTGCATCACAAAATCCTGTCTTTTATACTTAAAGAGAATTATGTCTCACCTGATTTCCCCCTGCCTGCCTGCGTTTGCCCGTCTGTCCATTACAAAATTTGTCTGCTCTAGAACATGAAAACCATTTGAGCCGCGGCATGAGATTCCCAACAATGTTGTATGTTCTACCAGCAAAGCCTCAGATCAGCCTGCGCATATGCGCAGATTCTTTGCTAGTTGCTTGATTATTCTATGACAGTTAATCTACTGACCAAACATCATTTGGAATTTCTAAGCTTAACAGGAGGCTGCATAGGCTCATCTGAGTCTACACTTGTTAAAATGCAACATTGTTGGAGATCATGTGTCATGGCTCATTTGTAAAACATGATGAGATGACATGTCAGGCACAAGATCCATAACTCGCAGGTTCAATCCCTGATCTCCACTCTTTTGGATGAGACTTTACAATGTGGTTTTGTCACCATACGACATTAGCTGTTGATGGGACATTAAACACAAATGCATAGATACAATACAAATAGAAGAACCCATGAGTATAAAAGGGGATGAAACATTTATGATTCACAACTCTAAAGACATAGTATGTGAATAATTTCAGTGATGACCCATTTAGTCAGAATGAAATTTCTAAGCATACTGGGTGCTGGTCAAGGCAACTGATATTTGACATAAACAGATTGATTGCTTATGTTGTTAGTGCTTGCATATTAACTCATCTTGTTACAGTTTTTACTGACATGCTTTTGTCACTTGCAGATTTTAAAAAGAAAAAACTTTTTTCCTAAAAAAAATCTTTGAGGAATGCCATCTAGAGTGTCAAACAGGTGGATCCAGGTCAGGCCTGACATTAAGTTGGGCCTGATCTGGGTCCAAACTGTTTGCAAAGGTAATCAGGAAAGAGTTACATGTTGACCTGCTGATAAGGAATTCATGGGCTGATCCAGAGGGAGGGGGGGAACAGGGTGTCAGGACCCCCCCTCCCCCCCCCCTAAAAATATAGGGTTTCTTAGCAATACTGGTCAGGATCCCCTGAAAAATCACAGAGCTACCAAACCAGCATTCAATGTTGGGCCATCAGCGGCACGCGAGTAAAACGACATTTAAATGGCGTTTCGCTGGCAGGGTGATGATGGCCTGCTTATAGTGGTATTTAGATCCTCCCTCCCCTCATCAACTAAAAAAAACGTCAAAGTTGGACCCCCTCTGACAAAACTTCCTGGATCTGCGTATTTATCTGAAATTTATCCATTTTTTTTCTTCTAACATCTCACTGTTTTCCACTCTTAATAAAAATACATGCCTGCAATTGGAATCCCACAGGTTAGAAGAGAAGAGCAATACATTAAAATATTTAGCATGAAAAAATTAAGACCTGATATCTGACCTAAATTGCTTGAGCTAAATTCTTATTAGGAAGCTTAGTCATTGTCATGTCACTACTAATTCAGCTTTATTCTGTATTTCAGTATATGTGTCTCCAGTTTTAATGAAGGAATTCACCAAATGTCTTTCTCCTTAGCCAACCAAACCCTTTCACAGAAGCTGAAATTTTGAAGAAGTGCTGATGATTGCATTACAATGCATAATAGAATGACAGATTGTGTCTAGTCTTGTTTGCTGTATAAAGATTATATTGACATATCTGTTGAGGGGGGGTGTCCAGCAAAAGGTACAAGTTGGCACCTGGGCCCATCGAAGACTCAGATCAGACTGCACATATGTGCAGTCTGATCTGAGTCTTTGATGGGTGCTCTATGGGTAGTCAAGGGTCCAATGTTTCTTCAGGTGGAAAGCTCTCATCATCAGATTTTCTGGTTTCCCAGAGTGATTTCAAGCTTTGTTGTGTGCACATGCTAACTTTTTAATTATGCTGGGTACTGGCTTCATTGGTCTTGTATTGTGTGTTACAACATGGGCCAAGTTGCAAGAGAATCTAATTTTGTTGTATGCAAACTACAGAGGTTCAGACCAGCCTGTGCATCTGTGCAGTTTGATAAGCACCTTTGTTATTTGCTGCCTCCAAAGGATTATGGCTGTAGATGGCACAGCAAGAGTTTCTATTTTAACTACAGTAAAACCTGTGTAAAACGGCCACTCAAAATAGACAAAACAAAAAATCTTAATGACAAATGGTAGCTTAATGAAGGTACAAAGTATTGCAGAATGCTCCCTTTGGAGCATTTTGCAATACTTTTGACCTGCATTAAACGATAATTGGTCTTGAAAATCTTTTTTTTTGGTCTTTTTGAGAGTGACCATTTTATACAGGTTTTTATTTTTCACTTTAACCCTATTGTCCATAGAAAGGTCAAAATTCTATTTAGTTTTGGCCTTTCTGTTCACAAAAAGGTTAATGTTTTAACCTTTCTTAGGACAGTAGAGTTAGATTTGGCCTTACTGAGGACAAAAGTGTTAATGGTATGGAGTCACTGGCCCACAGAGAGTAAAGTTATGAAGATTTTGGCCTTTCTGAGGTCAAAAGTGTTATAGTTATTGATTTTGACCTTTCTAAGGGCAAAAGGGTTAAAGGTACCTGATGAATGTGTAAAACATAGAGTTGGAATAGCAAAGAGGATAAACCCTTATCAACCTGCTTGTGGAGGGGAGGTTAATCTGGGTTTATGCTTTTGAATAGGCCTGTCTGTCTGTTTATTTGGGGTGTATAAAGTACTCTAGATAAGTGCCATACTGAAGCAGTTGGTAGAACTTCACACATTCCATGTTTTAGATTAAAGGAGAAATATCCTATTACTTCAGGCCACGAGGTTATAAAAAATTCATGCTCAAGTAAACTGAGCATGGCATTTAAATGACTCATTTAAACAAAATTGCTGAAAAATAAAGACTTTCCGTGCTTCAAAACTGTCATAGGTTCATTTATCATGCTAATAAGTGTTAAAATGCCAACAATTTTGGCATTTTAACATTTATTAGCGTGATAAATTTCATGCTCTGTGAGTTGAGTATGAACAAAGTTTTTATTGTAACTTTAGGGCCATGTTCTGATGTGTTAAATGCATTTAATTGTACAATCAACCAATTACTACATTTGTTTTGAGTTATGAAGTATTTTAGATGTTTTATTGGTAATCAATTTTAATTACAACTTGGACAGATTTAAGCCATGCTCCCATTTATGCTTCGCAGCAGACAACATTTTCAGATGCATATTTTCATAGCAGGTGAAGGGTGAAGACACAAAATGCTGAGTGATGAAATATAGCACTGATATAGTCTGAGCTGGCTGGGTGTACACTTTCTGTCACAACATTTTAGATAACTCATTAGGCACTAGAATCAGTTGAATTGATGATTTACATCCCAATCGACAGTTTTTCAGTAATAGTGGGATGTCTTCCTTGGTTGAACAAATATTGAGCACTGAAGAAGAAGTGTCTTGCTCAAGGACACAACACCACACTGCCAATGGCAACCTCTTTGTCACGTGTCAGGTACTCTACCCATTGAGCTGATTGCTAATGGTAGTATATCTATGGTATGGTATCATGGTGTCTGAATAATTATGGTAAACATGGATTTGTCATTATGTCTTAATCCTAGTCATGTTGAATGAAAAATCAAAGCAAAATATCCAATTTTCAGAAGTCATCAAAGTTTGTGTTCTAAAAGTAGTTGAATATTAGTTAAAAGTGCATATTTATTTAGGTCAGCACTTGTTTTAAATGTTAGAACAAAGAATAAGTAAACAAGGAGTACAGGATTTCAGATAAGAGTGTGTAATTGAAAATCATTTTTCTTATCCCTCAACCAAAACATATGTTGTGTGTCTCAAAAGAACAGTCTCAATGAGAGGATTCTTTTGATCACCCAAAACAAATGTTACAACTAATGGGTAAGAAAATACTTGTAGTTTAACGCTTAAATGTTTTGTTCGTCTGAACCTTCGGAATATGAGCAAGAAAGGTCACTATCATACTATGAGAAAGATGTACAGTTGATTCTTCTTAATTCAAATTCCTGAGAGCCAGATGTATTACTTCGAATTACATAGGTTTAGATAGACAAAACATTTTAAGGAAAAATGTAAAAACTTTATTACCCATCAGTTTTAACATATGTTTTGGGTGCTCAAAGAATTGTCTCATTGAGACGTTTTTTTTGAGTACCCACAATATATGTTTTGGTTGAGAAATAAGAAAGATATTATTTGGTACGCATTCTTAACTAAAGTCCTTGAATTTTGAGTAGTTCCAAGGTAATTAGTGATACAATATGGGTCAGCACCTGAGATTTTGGTACTCACCACATATGCATGGAGGCCTCCTTTTAATGTTCATGCTGACGTATTCAGCAGGGCCAGTTGACATCCATACATTATATATGGGAGCAGCTTAGGCTTTTGCCAATCTGTGCCTTAGCTTTTATTGCTCGACAGTCCATAAGTACCAACTTGTGCTGCCTCGTATATTTTGTAAAAAAAAGGATTATTTTCATCATTTCTATTTAAGCATATGTGTTTTGAGTGATAAAAAGAAATATCTCTAGAAGTTTCTTTTTTATGACACCAAAACACCCCAGGGTAGGGCTATGAAAATACCATGCCCAACTTGTCCTGATGCTTTATTATTTGGGACGAGTGACACATTTCTAATTATTTGTCCTTGGGCAAGTACAGTTGATTTAATTCTGGTTTTGAGGTCTGGGGAGTACTTTATTAAATTTATATTATTCATAGTTTAAACTGTTAAACAAACATTTTGAGCATAAAATTGTAAATTCATGTATTTCATTAGCCATCAATTTAAACATTTATTTTGGATGCTCATAAGAATCATCTCATTGAGATGGTTCTTTTTCATACCCACAATATATGTTTTGGCTCAGAAATAAGAAAAATAATTTTTAATTACGTCCTCTTAATTAGATAACTGAATTAGTCTCTGTGTTGAGCAGGCTTGATTTAGCCCTTTCTAGGTGATGAACCCATGAAGAAAATTTTTCATGAAAGAGGCATATAACACAGGCCTCGTCGCAAGAAAACCTGTCTTAGAGGTTTCTGACTTAGTAAGACTCAAACCAGTCAGCTCAGCTACAGAGACTAGCTAGAAAATTGAAATTGGGCTTACTGCAAGTCTAGATATGATCCATTCCAATAAGGGAATAACAAAGGTGCTGATCAGACTATGCTGAAGTGCAGGCTGGTCTGTGCTGTTGTTGTTCGCAAACCCCCTAAGACAGGTTTTCTCTTGCATTGAGGCCAATAAAGCAGATGGCAAAAGTTTGTGTCATTAATTTGTTTTAGTATCTGGGACCAATGTGGTCGTGCAAATAAACCTTGCTATCATGAGTGAACCATTTGCTGGCAGACAATTCACATATTATAGCAGGGACTCGGCCAAAATTCAGACCACTAGTCCCACTAGATCATTGTCCATTCATGTTTCCTTACCAAAATATTATGAACTTGACCACTCATTGTAAAAATTGTCCTCTATAAGTGCCTCAGAAAAGGGTATTGGTTGTATTAGAATGTTAGACAGTAAAACCTGAGTCTAGATATGATCCATTCCAATAAGGGAATAACAAAGGTGCTGATCAGACTATGCTGAAGCGCAGGCTGGTCTGTGCTGTTGTTGTTCGCAAACCCCCTAAGACAGGTTTTCTCTTGCATTGAGGCCAATAAAGCAGATGGCAAAAGTTTGTGTCATTAATTTGTTTTAGTATCTGGGACCAATGTGGTCGTGCAAATAAACCTTGCTATCATGAGTGAACCATTTGCTGGCAGACAATTCACATATTATAGCAGGGACTCGGCCAAAATTCAGACCACTAGTCCCACTAGATCATTGTCCATTCATGTTTCCTTACCAAAATATTATGAACTTGACCACTCATTGTAAAAATTGTCCTCTATAAGTGCCTCAGAAAAGGGTATTGGTTGTATTAGAATGTTAGACAGTAAAACCTGTCTAAAACGGTCACTCAAAAATAGACAAAACAAATGTCAAATGGTAGCTTAATGAAGATAATGCTCCAAGGGGAGCATTCTGCAATACTTTTGACCTGCATTACGCAATAATCGGTCTTGAAAAAAAACAATTATTAGTCTTTTTGAGAGTGGCCATTTTAGGCATTATGTAAATATCTGCTTTATCACTGCATTTTGCTGTTATTACATTGGTGTGTTGTTTGTGTCATACTTTTGTGTGCCTTAATCTTTATATGGTTTCGTAATTTTAATTTTATACCATTCCTTGTTGCTTTTATTTGTAGAACACTTTTTTGACTTGCCAGAATGTCTTTCATCCTTTAGATAACTGTGGTATATTGGGTATGTGTTTTTCTGATCTGTGTATTATTATAACCCTTTTTCTGTGAGAAAATTCAATATGGCAGATTCACTTCTGTTTTCCTGCCAATTCAGTTGTTACTTTCAATTAATTCAGTGGATTCTGTAGCCGCATGGAAAACAGTGCAGATCTTGATCAGATGGTTTTGCTAGAAGCCAGTTGATCTGGATCTAGACTGTTTTCTAAAGGCGATATATCCACCCTCAGCAGAACAATGGATAACCTATATCATGACATTTATTTTGGTCCTGAAATTGTTGTCTGCTTATTGTGTTTGTTGTTTATATTCAAATGCACTCCAGAATGTTTTAATCAAGGGAGCAAACCCTATGAACCTTGAGAAACCAGTCTAATGTGGGTCCATATTGTTTGCAATATAGGCTACAAAATTACATAAGTAGATGAAAGCAGATGATATTTTTTTAATTTTTGTGAATGAGAGTGGGGGGGGGGGGAGAGGCTAACATTTTATAGTGTATTGCTTAACTGAATATGAGCCTGCATATTTTGTTGTACTTTTCACATAAACAAACAGGGAAGACTCAGATCAGCTTGTGCATGCTTGCAGCTGTGCCAGACTCTTCCTTGCTATATACATTTTACTACATATTTAAGGGACCATGTTCTCAAGTGATATGTAAATAGATTATGAGGTAATGTCTACAGCTGTATAACGAATGTTAGAAAGCCATCCATGCTTACTTAGTATTACTTTAGTGTTTTCTGAAAGTGTTCTAACATGACATATCATGACTTTTAAATAAAGGGATAATAAGAAAACATATATTTTGGTTATCTTTTCTGAATTCATATAAATAGCCTGATCATCTAATGAGTATGACCAGGAAATGCCACAACATATTTTACTACCAAACTACACCATTTTTAAAAAACATTCAGGCAATTTGAAAATTTGGTGTTTGTAATTATGTCAACCAGGGAAAATATAGGCCTTATTGCTAGAACTTCTTTAAGTAGTTGAAAAAGTAAGTGAGTATGATCAGAAAATACCACAATCAAATACTGCAGACCAACCCACGACACTGTGAGGAAGAGCCACAGAATACTAACAGTAACGAGACATCAGGAAGACAATTAAAGTAAAGCAACCACCTCTCCCTCTATTCAACGCCAAGATAAATTGCAAAACTAGAAAGGACACAAAGTAATGCATACAATTACAAAGACCAAACACAGAATCCCCACAAACAATGGGAGATATATAAAACAATGAATCAACAGCAACAGAACCAACAACTTTGAACGGACAGCAGTCTAAGCTATTTGCCGGGGGGGGGGGGGGGGGGGGGGGGGGGGGGGGGGGGGGGGGCTTAAATGCATTTTACTGTCGCCAAATCTTCGCCCTAGATTCCCTTGCTAAAATACAAACCTTGCTTAGCTAGCATGGAGGCTTACTAACTACTGCAATCCATCATCACAGCGAAACAATCTAATCAAATTAGCACACTATGATGAAAAAAAGAAAAGGGCCCATGACTCCCAGATAGAGCTAAAGAAAACCGCAAGTTGAGCTACGGTGGGCACAGCCAACGACAAGCATCAGGCACCAACCAACGGATTAAAGCTTTACCTTAGTGCCGTCATTGAGTCCGAATGTGGTTGTTTAGAGGATGCACTATATCAACATCCTAAAGCAAGAACTTGGCAGCGCTAAAACCTATGTGCATAATGTGTTGAATGGGAGGTCTGTCATTGATAGGCATCAATGTCATATGACTGCTAAGTTTGGTGTGTTTGTTGATGACAATCATGGCAAGCTTCCTACTTTATACTGGTTGATTACCTTTCTACCTTCAAAAATGCCAGTTAAATCGCATTTTATTGCTAATTCTAGCTCGTGTACTACTACTGAGCTATCTATACTTAACCTCTTGTCTCACTACGATTAAAACACTGTTATAACATATTGTGAAAAAATCTTTGAGAGGAATGGTAAAAATCTATTTTGGTCTATTAAAAATTCAGACGAGGTTCTTAATGACTTAAAATCTGAAGGTTTGTGATATTATGATTTTTTACTCGCTACACTACTTGTCTCATTATCTAATCAAAGAAAAACGTTCAGAATCATTTGAACAAACTTTTATTAGAATGGGCTCAGTTTATTTGACTTTTAATAAGAAACACGCCTAGATTCAAAAATATATAATTTATGGTCATGTCAAAAAGTTTGTGACTCCCTTCATTATCTTTTGGGCATTATGAGATTTGGCTCTAAGTTGTATAGACAGCTTGTAGGCATTCCAATGCATGGGTTCTAATTGTCCTCCTCTTGTTGCATATTTGTTTTTGTTTGGTTATGAGAGTGACTTCATGTTGTCTCTTTCTGACAATAATCAGGCTGATGTTATTGAGCCGTTCAACTCTAAGTCAAGATATCTAGATGACATACTAAATATTAATACTCCTTATATTGAACAAATGGTAAGTCAGATATATCCCACAGGACTTCAGTTAAATAAAGCAAATTATTTTGATAAGTAAGCCCACTTGTTTGACTTGGACTTGTCCATAATGAATGGCAAAGTGTCATCTAAAGGTTGGGTTTAGAAATAGGTAATTTTCCATTGGTGAATGGGGATGGTCCTGGTCGCTCTTCCTATGGTGTATAAAATAAGTTACTAAAACAACGCTATCGATATGGTAAACTTTGTAAAGCACTTTTTTAAATTCTACCTAAGATGCTCAGAGTTGATCGTTAAATATGATGTTAGCTTGAATATTCTTTTGCAACAAGGCATATCAGAGCCAGTATTTTATGGCGATTTAGTTTATAAAATCAAAAGAACCGTTAGAAAGCCTTCTTTTCCTGATCTGTTCAAAAAGACCACCAAGCATTATAATAGAGTGGGATATAGCATGGGTGTTATGAGCGTCTGTATACCTGGTTATAAACACAATCACAGTAATGCTCTGGTTTCCTCTTTAATTGCACGACCATGGACCAGAGCTCAGGCTCAATGACGACCCTGGCATAAAACGTTCATTGGTGGGTCAGTGCCTGATATTTGACTTTGACTGGGACCACCATGGCTCAACCTGGGGTTTTCTTTAGCTCTAGCTGTCTTTGAGTTGAGAGTGCTTTTCTTTTTTTATAATGGTATGCTAATTTGATTTTATTGTTTCCCTTTGATAATACATTGGATAAGTTAGGAAGCCTACACAAAATTTGTGTTTTGACAACAGCATAATCTAGGGCGAAGATTTTGCCATTAAATTAATTTAAGGCTCCCAGTGACTTCTGGTGCTGTCCCTTCTTAGGCGGTGGTTTTGTTGTTCTTGATTCATTGTTTATTGATGTTCCCATTGCTTTGTGTTTGGTACTTGTTGTTTTTGTGCAATCTAGTTTTGCAATCATCTCGCTGGGGAAGAGAGAGTTGGTTTCTTTACTTTAATTGCTTTTGATGTCATGTAACTGTGTGTGGTCTGTGTCTCGTCTTCAAAGTGCCATGGGCTGGTCGGCATTGTGTGATTGTAACATTTTCTGGTCATACTCACTTACCTTATCAAAAGGGAAACATAAATTGGAGATACTATTATTGATGGATTGTGAAATCAGTATAGAAGATACAGAAGGAAAGAGTTTATGAAGCAATTCATAAAGGTAGAATTTAGAGGAAAAAACGGCGTTCATACCAGTAATTAATAGCACTATAATGCTACTAGAACTGCTAATAACTATAGCATACAACACATAAGTAAGTAATTAAGTAAGTAAGTAAAAGCTATATTTATAGAGGGTTACATCATTTATAGTATACATAGATACACGTAGTAGTTAAACTTGCATTGGGCCCAAAGCCTTATACAAGTACAAAGCCATCTAGGGTAATTATTGCTTATACAAAAGATATGAACGATAGTCTTCACCACTCCTTAAATGAGGTATGTCGATATATGATTGCTTTGTGCAATCCTCATGATCTGACTATAAATTATAATAACATTAAATGGATGCACTGGAAGACCGTTTAAAGTAACCACGCAGCACATACACTACAGCTGTGGCATAAAAAATGAGAAAGTAGGAAATGCCACAATCACAGACTAAACCATGACATCATAGGGAAGAAACATAAGAACACAGACAAACAAAGATACACACATAAAAGCAAGAATATAGTTAGAGTAAAGCAAAATAGCTCTTCCTCGGTGAGATGATTACTAAACTGGAACTAAATCAGAAAACCAGGAATAAACATAAAGCTCCAAAATGTAATGGTAGCAGCAGCAAACAATGAACTAGCAACTGTTACATTGAAATCATAAGAAGTGTCTTCTTTTTTTTAAAAAACTGTGTCAACACAAGTTTAAACCATTTCTAATTTATGTTCATACAGAAAAGGGAATATGACTAGGCACTGTCACATAAAATTCAAAAGTTACCTTAAAACAATATAAGTGAAGCGACCAGCCTTCTCTTCCTCAGTGAAAGTTGAATGCCTTGTTGTTTGAGTATATAAGACAAATGGTTGGCCTTATAAAGGTAGCCAATTTGTTCATATCTCTCTAGATAAACACTGGTGAGGGAAAAATAAAGGAATTTATCAAATTGGTCAATGAAAAAAAATTCATCAAAAAATCCAGGAAACAGTCATGGACTAAGGTCTAATAATCTAACTTTAAGACTTGTATCATATAGCAGGTAATATGAATCCTTAAAACGTGATAAATGTTTTCTTTCTTATTTGTGGCGGTGCAAAGTTAATTTGAGAACACCCATGCTGATAGTCTTTGTTTTTTTATTTGTTTGATTTGGAACACTTTAAGGGTTTGCGTGACAAAATCTATAAAATAATCTTTGTTCCTAGCAAAAGCTCAGTTTAGGCTTACATCAATCCAGCCAAATGAGAGTCTACCCTGAGTGTACGAATAAACTATGAGTCCTTAGATCCCTTCTGAGCACAGAAATGGGAGGTTAATGTTCAGTCTGGTCTGTTGTTATATTTGTTGTTATAATAGGGTTTATATCACCTTCAACAAAGTTTCAGTCATATCACAGCAGTAAGTTATAGTATTACACCTTTCCTGGACAGGCTGATTTAAGTGGTTTGCATGTACTTAATGTATGTATACTTTTGCGGGTTACCGAAAACTGCCCTACTTAAATCTGCTGTGGGAAGAGAAAAATTTCCATGAAATTATGTGGCTGGAGTGAGGTTTTAACTCACATACCTCTGGTTGTAGTCCGTAGAACTAAACATGGGCAGATCAAGAGGGGTGGATAGGGGGTCTGGACCCCCGGGAAAAACACATACATATAGGGTTTCTTAGCAATACTGGTCTGGATACCCTGAAATATAAAAGCTACCAAGCCAGCATTCAATGTTGGGTCATCATTGGCACGCCAGCGAAATGGCCCCCTTTTAGTGGTATTTGGATCCTCTTTCACCTCATCAACTAAAAAAGAAGTCAGAGTTTGGACCCCCTCTGACAAAACTTTCTGGATCCGCCCATGCTAAACTTAGTAATTCAACTCGCTATTTGCCTGCACTGCATGATGCGTCATCACTAAGCCTATTCTTAGGCGCATAGGTTATCTTATTGTTTTATTTTTATACACTGGCTACATTTATAATTAATATGATTGAATTAAACAAAAGCATGCAACTCAAAGTTATTCAACCTTATTCAAAATAAAAAGAAACTATGGTCATAGTTTATTATCATACAGTATTGTTTAAAGTAGCATACTAGTATAGGAGTGCAGTGGCTCAGTGATAGAATGCTTCAGGAGATTGAGGGGTAGAGGGGTTCGAGCCTCATTGGAGGCACTGTGTTGTGTCCTTGAGAAAGACACTTAATCCTCTCCTTTGTACTGGCTAAAACCCAGGAAGACCCATCCCGACATGACTAATAAAATGGTGACTCGAACGTAAAAAAAACAACAAAAGCATACTAGTATACACTTATAGGTTTATGACTTCAGTATCCAGTCAATTTCCCAGTTATTCATATTGTATTTCATCTTATTTCTGTCTTTACTTCTAACGACACTTCGCCTCTTTCTTTCATGAGGGATGGTTTGAACTTTAAATGGCGTCACAACAAGTCTACTCCAGTGAGGACACACAGAGCTGGACCATTCTTCTAATTTCCTCTGAAGTGTATTAGTCACGTCTGTTTCGTCTATATCTGGGTCAATGTGGAAGGTGACTTCTGTGACATTCTTGTTTAATATCATAATGATCTAAAAATGTAAAAAAACTCGTATTAATAAAATACATGTATGAGTCACACTCTGATTTTGTGTTGATATTTTCATCTATTCCTGCCACAAGGTTGTAAAACTCTTTGCATGCTCAGCTCACATGAGCATGGAATATGTACAGGCCGTAAAAATTAAAATGCCAATAATAGTTGTCATTTTGAAATTAATGTTCTGTGTCAAAATGCTTCATTTGTTTGTATATTATTTTTTATTTATGAACGTTACCAAAACAGACCCTGGTAGTTCAAGATTAGTGGACAAAATGAAATTTTGGTACTTATCGCATTGTAAGATATCTGCAGACTCACTAGAAGCTTCGCTGTCCGCATGCACAAAGTATGGATGCAGATCAAGACTCAGACCAAATTTTAGATTTCTAGCTCCTACCAAAAACTCATGCACAGGCTCAAACGTTTTTTTAATAGATGTAAAGTACTATTTCAGAAGCTTTGTACCTTCAAAACATTTCTCAGTGCGCTGATGTCTCTAAGCCCATCGATGAATACATCAACATTTCCAATAGCTCTCCAAGCTAACTCTTGCTCAACAATCTCTAACAATGGACTTGGGTTATCTCCTCCTCCAAATATTAAATCTTCTGTGTTGTCACGTGTATATGTTGCAGTCATCAGTGGTACTAGAATAATAAAAAGTATATTATACAAAAATGCATTTATCCTGTAAAGTTAATTTATAACTATTTACAAATATTTATCTTTGATTGGGATTCCAACCCGGGACTCCTTCGATCTAACGACGCACCTATGCTAGATGAGATACCTCAAATGTCAATTGGGTAGAGTGATCACAACTGTAACACAATTCACATAATTATCAAACCTTCCTGACAGTGGTTAGCTGGTGATTCTTAACTTAAGATAAACTGAGTCATCTCACTTTAATTTATTCATGCATAAAGGCCAACGTCAGGTGAATTTGTCTGGACAAAATTCCACTATTATCTGACTTATCACTTTGAGTAAAATAAAATGCAGTCATTCCGTTGGACACATTATTATTTTATTGCAAAAAGTAAACACATTCCCTGACATTTTGGGTGAGAGTTCATGTAGTCGCAGGTTTAAGTGCCACATTTGATGTGAAACCTGTCAGTGATAAGAATGTGACCAGCACTTTGGTCAGACATTTTGAAAAGCGTGTTTGGAGAACTCGTAATCGAATGTAGTAAAAAAAACTATACCCTTTTAAGAACATATTTTCTTTCTATCTGAATATCAGATTTAAATAGAATTGACAGGCTGACTAAAGGATCAATAAAGAAGAAATGAAAGTTGACAACTTTGATGCAAGGAATTAAGTACGAGACACAGGGCACTGAATTATGTCCTTGAGCAGGACGAAAATCCTCTGCTAAGTAGTGGTTCTCCCCCGTAAGCACTGTCCAGACATGACTGAAATGTTTTTGACTGGGATGTAAAGAATCAAATCAAACAAACAAAACAAAAAACGTAGTGTGTATTAAAGCGGTTAGATAAACTGAAAATACACGGTGAAAACTGTCTATGTACATAGTTACTTGCTCATGCAAAGAAAGGTTTCTTTAAAAAAACACATACAAATATTATATAAAAGCAATATACATATCTACAGAGCATGGAAAACATCTGCAAAGTTTAAACAATGGTTGGTAGAAATATATCCGATTTGTAGTGACAAACTACCCAATGTCTTTACACTATGATGGCATTTGGTGTCTAAACATTCTGAGTTTATAGAGCTGAATATGAGATTTAAAAAAAGATTATACCATAGTCACAGGCACAGCTACATGTAGGTACCATAGAGGTATGTGAAAACTGTTGAAGAAAAGATAAATGATCTACACACTGTTCATACTCTATGCTACCAGTTCATAAAGTTGATAAAGTGAGAAAAATAAACAAAAGAGTAGACCAAAATGATATGTATATCTAAAACCGTAGAGAAAAAGTGAATAATACCCTATCATGACACAATAGAAGACCATAAACCAACACATCGCTTCATAATTGCAGCTCAATCTGACTTATGGAACAGAAGGAGGTGTCCAAAATGGGAAAGCTAACGATTAATGGCTGACTAAATGTCCTAAATCACAAGCTTAAAAAATAAAAAAAATAAAAAAATTATGCTGAAGTCAAGGAAAACAAAAGAAGTTCAACATAAACGGAAGGATGATAAGGTGAAATGTTCTTCGCTGTGAAGCTTATCAAAATAGAAGAGGTAAAAGTCAAGTCAAGAATAACCCTTACCATTTTTAAAGATGGGGCTATAATTACTGACAAACGAAATAACTGTAATAATAGATGTATCGCAAAAATACAAGGCTAAAGAATATAATATGAGGTGTGACATGTGATTTCCAACCATGTGATATTTCAACATGTGTAGACTCATGCGAGCCTGTGCAGCCGCCTTTAAGCTTAGATACTCCAAATGCTGTTTGGTCAGTAGCTTAACAGCCATAGGATATTCAAGGACCTAGCAAAGGCTCTGATCAGACTGTGCGTATGCACAGGCTGGTCTGAGCATTTGCTGGTCGCACATACCACATTGTTGAAAATCTCATGTCATGGCTCATATGTATATATTTATTCTTGTGTGTATAGATATGCTAGATTTTTCAGGTTTGTAAAATAAAATACCTACGTAACAGAGCATATATTTGGGTATTTTCCACACATATTCTACCATCATGACATGCCTGTGAATGAACACTGGAGGCCGTGTTTTCTGTGTTAAAGATTGACACTTTGTCATTCAAAGGCTGGAAAGGCACACTGGCTCTAGACAGAAATTTCAGAATCATCTTGGTACAAGAGATAACCTTCCGTTTCCAGATATCACCTGAAGAGAAACGTTTTAACGACAACAAAACTATTTGTAGCCTGTGTCCATAAGTATAAATTTTATAAAACATGTGCAAATATTACATTGCCTGTATACGATGTACTTAACCTGCATCCCTCTATTTATGACGCAAGTTAATGCTTTATTATCTGTTGATCTGCTTTGTTGGGAAACAAAATGGATCAGGATTATATAACACACTTATGAGCCTTCTGAGAGATAAACTAATTTTGAGCTGTTACAGCAGTGGAATCTTGGAAATTCTTGGCTCTGGCTGCTGTTTGCTCTCAGGGGGTGGTGCTACTGGTGTTTACTAATTGTGTATTGCTGTTGCTCCCATTCTTTGTTGTTTTTTAATGTAAGAACCATGTTTTGATATGCAGTAATTTGTGTCCTTTTTAGGTTTACAATCATCCCACTTGGGAAGAGAGGGCTGCTTGCTTTGGTTTTGTAGTCATCTTGTTGTCATTCTTCCACTCTTTCTTATGGTGCCAAAAGTAGGTATAGTATGTGTGATTGTTGCATTTCCTGGTCATACTCGCTTACTTTTTCATAGTTTTGACCCCCTTAATAATATAAAGTTTTAGCGCATTATAGTATATGTTGCAGGTATTATACATATATGCTATATGATTCTCTGGAGCTGATACGTGTACATTTATTTGGGACAGCTTTTATCAATAAGAAATTTCATTTTATTAACAAAAGTAAAACAGAGTTTGCTGAAATGCCTTTATTGCTGTGATTCTTTAAGACGAATGTTATTTGTACATAAGTTTGATAAAATAAGTCAGGACAGTCCACTTTATATATTGGGAGGTAACATATTATTTTTTCCAAAATATTACATTTCTTTCTTTAAATATCTACGTATTTTTGTTATTGTAAAGAGTGTAGACCCCGTTGAAATGCTATATAATGCGTTTATTAGAAATGCAGACAATCGAATATTATTCGTGGTGTATCCTACATTTTTGACAATATATTTCATTGGCTGGGAAAGTTTGTTTGCCATGATTCTTCTAAATTTATAAACCAAATATTACTGGTTTGATAGATAATTACGCAAATAAACTGGTTGAAACATAGATGTGACTGTGCTATAGTAATTTATTCAGTGTGACCAGTGTTAATTACTTTTGATATGTTAAAATGAAATGCCTGTAGATACTTTGAAATCCATAGTGTCCATAGAATGCACCACAATAAATTATCTGGCTAGGCAGGTGACGAGACTGATATGAGTTATCACTGAGCACACACGTCACTTTACTGAACGAGTCAGAAGGCTGCTGAATCTCACCTGATAGGCGGCATTCTAGAACGTTAATACTATAGATGGACGTAGATAAAAATCGTCTCCAAACAGAGTTTTTGATTGGCGTTTGTCGCTTGACTGGCGACGAATCACAATCTAAAAGAGAGGTTCTTGCGATTTTCGATCCTAGTTCGTCGATTGTTTAGAGCGTTTTCGATTGCCACCTATCAGGTGTGTGAATGTTTGGTGTAAGATTGAGATATATTTCTACCTGCATCAGGGCAGCCTCCACATACATTCACTATACAGTCTTCTATCTCAGGCTTAATATCTGGGCGTGGCAGTTTACCACTTCCGGCAGCTGAGGTCAGGCTGATCTGAAACTCAACACTTATATTTTGACGTTTCTCAAGTGTCTCAGAACAAAAATCGTCATGTGCAGTCCAGCAGTATCTAAAATATAAGAAATATTATAAGAATCTATCATGAGTGTGAGGGTAGGATAGAAAAATCCATCCCGAGGATCACCATTTGGCATCACGAGGCTTGTCAAGTGATGGCAAACGGTGATCCCAAGGGAATGAGTTTCTATCCTACCCTCACACGGATAGTAGATTCTTTTTTCATGCTCACCACTGTTTTTTTTTATTTCAAAATAAGCTTCCAGAAGTCCCTCAACACGCAAAAGGTGCAATTTAACATGACGACGTCAATTTAATATACCAATGAATTCACTTGACGACCATGTGCGTGAGTTCTAATACAACCAATGTATGTAGCCCTCACGTGACAGCCTGGGTAAGATAGCCTGGGTAAGATAAGATTTTCTATCCCAGGGTAAAATCTCAGATATCATTATCCGGTGTGCAAGAAAAACAATTGCACCAGACAAGAGATATTGCCCCTGATTTAATGTTCTAGGTAATTAGGTTAACTATCAACACATTGACCTTATAAAAACACCAATACTCCAAAAGTATTTAACATCTTTTGCAGTCACCTTTCAGAACACCACCTCTACTTTAGCTCTCTGTTTGACAGTGTCGCCTGCTTTTAACCTTTGGAAACATTTGGGTCTGATTTGGATCTGATCTCTATGACACATTGAATATATTCATGAAAGTATTTTTCAAAAAAGATGACTTTGTAAAAAGTCAGCAGACGACAAAACGCATGAAAAATTACTTAGCATACAACAAGTTGAATAATCTAACTTTAAGGTCAAGCTCAATAAGTTGTAGGAGATTAAAAGCATGCAATTTTGTTTTAGGACCAGTCATGTGCTAAGTTGTCGTTGCATTGGCCAGGTATACTCTATTAGCTAACTTTGGAGTGAAATTCTTGGTGTGATTTGGGAACGTCTATTGTTTTTTATTGTGAGTTTTTTTTCATCTTTAATAGCGGCTACATATATACTCATTGAAAAAAGTTGGGCGGGTTAACCAGATCTATTTATTTGACATGGGACACTATCAGTTACAACTGAATCTTAATTAGACTGTTTTAACACACCTACAGACTATTTAAGTATCAAGAGTCATATTTCATGTTTGTTTGAACAAATTTGATTTTCATTTTATGCTGTTTGCATATAAATAAAACAAACACATTTTGCTTTCTCTGTCACTTATTAGAAAGCAAAATGTGTTTGTGGCATGGTCCAAAAGACAAATAGCCATTTAAAGTATAACCATAGCTTGGATATTCAACATACACACTCATCCGCTTCAGATTATTTTTAAGGGCTAAAATGGGTGTATCGTTCATGAAAATTTGCGTTTAAGTGTGCAATATTGTTTTAAGTTTAGAGGAACATTCAATCTATTTTTTAAATGAAAACCATCTCCTTAGAACTTTGCTCTACCGTATAAGTACCCTAATGGGTATTCCTTGAATAAAATTATCCAGAAGGAAATTTGAAAAAAAACAACGCTCTAAACATTAAGCACCTGCTCAAGTTTCTAGATAAGTTAAGTGTACGTCGCTAATAAAATTGATCATCCAATATTGCATTTATGATTTGGTATAACATTTATGATTTGGTATATAATTTAGTGTTCTTTTTGCAACTGTAAACCCAATATGTGTGTCCAATTAGTTTCCAGAAAGTAAGTATCCAAATGAATTGTTTGTTTTCTATTAGAATTCACTTTATTCATTTTTAAGAGATTCCAAGAAATAAACTTCATCCATTCCAGGGAAATATTCAGAACCGATCGAAAAGCATTTCATTTCATAGGGCATTTTTAAACACTTAGAATTTGACTACTGATCTTCAGAGACTGTTGCAAATCAGGAAAAAAAAAAACAAGTTCAGAGCTATTTTCCTGGTGATTGCGTATTGTTTGTGGTCAGATTAACCTATATAAATTAATTACTACGAAATATAGTGAGAAATAAATGTGACACAACAATTTCAAATATGTTCAAATAAACATATATACATTTTCAAAGCAAACTTTTTATCAATCTTTAGATATTTGCAAAAATTCATAACCTCATGAAAGACATGCATATGATAGAAAGCTACCAAGCTCAAGTGCCCTTGCAATACGCTTTGAACATTAAATTCATTTGCAAGAAGTGAAACTGGTGTTGTGATTGACAGGAAGCGACACATGATTTGCATGTGCCAAAAAGCCTCTTATTTGCTCCGTTGGCTGTCCATTTTTAAGCTGGCTGTTCTGCTTTTCCGTTTTAGACTCCAACAAAACCGTTAATACAATTGCATATTTAATACAAAACTGTTTGTTTTCTAAATAATAAATATCTTCTATATATTAGATATTTAAAACAAAATGTTAATATGAATAATGAATTCTGGGAATGGAATAAGAATACTTTGGGTCTCATGCAAAGGCACTTTGCAAGAAACCCAAAGTGTTCATGATTCATTGAGTTAGCTTTGCAAGAGACCCAAAATATTTATAATTCCATGAACATTCATAATCGAATATATTTTTTAAATCTAAACACCTCTTGTATGAAATATGTTTGTCTGCTGAAACTTAATTTCTTAATAAACAGCTAGCTATCTAACAAAACATAAGCATACGGGGGTTATTGATATTGATAATGGAATATCTTGCTTTCAATATGGTTGAAATTGTTCTTTTTTATCCTGACACAGCTTACGTTTTACAAGATACATGAAAATCTGTTTATTATTTAAATTGCCTTAAACATCCTATTATGCACACATCGAATGTAAATTACGTTTGGCTTAAAGCTGATCATAAAATCTTAAATGAATAGCTTCACTTAATTATTACATATGAACTTAAGCTGATATGATGAAATAATTAACACTTTAACACAAGCAAGAGTAACTGTTTTATCTAATTAATCCTGACTACTTTTGGAGGAAAATGGCCAATTAGATATGCATTCGAAGTGCCATAGATATAATAGAAAACGGTGGCTTCAACCAGCTTTTTAAATAAGGTGCACAAGCATAATGAAGAAAACGATTTTTGATTAAAACTTGCCCAGGTTTCAGTAGTGAACTTAAGACTACAGAAGGCATACATGATCTGTATGATTTTTAAGCATAATTTGAAGTAATTATTAAAAAATGTCATCAGGTACAATTTTTTTGTGATTCTTATTTCGCAAGACTTTGTATGGTACAATTTAGCTTACCCTCCCTCATTGAGTTCAAATCCAAAGTAGAATGACTCACTGCTGATAATGGGTGCTTTGCAAACAACATCATCTGGTTTAGCCGTAATGATAAATCCACCTTTAAGAAAGAAGAGATGATCATTAAATCAATTGAGCTATGACTCGTGATTTCCAACAATATGGCATTTTGACATGTGTAGACTCAGACGAGCATGTGCAGCCTCCTTTTGAACTTAGAAACTCCAATGGTGTTCAGTCAGTAGCTTAACAATCATAGAATATTCAAGCGACAAACATAGGCTCTGATTAGACTGCGCGTATGCGCAGGCTTATCTGAGCCTTTGCTGGTCGCACATACCAAATTGTTGGAAATCTCATGCACTGGCTAAATTATAAAAGATTGCAATCATCAGCACCTATTCATGCATAAAATTTGCCCTTTGCTCGGCCCACCATGGCTCAACTACAGGCTTTATTTAGCTCTGCCTGTCTATGGGCTACCAGGTATTTTCATTGTTTCATCAAAGTTAGTATTCAGTTTGACTGTTCTTTGTGATGATACATTGCTTAAGGTAAGAGGGGTCAATGTAAGATAAACAATACGTTGCCTGATAAACGTTATCTTTCTCAATCAGGTCATGATGGCGTTGCAATTTTTGAATGACGTCACTAATGACGCTTAATCAACACAAAATCGAAAATTACGTCATAATTGCTAGTTTAATAGAATACCAGGTTCGCATCTTTTGATAACAAGTTTACCAGGCTCAGCTTTGAGAAAGCTCGTTGAATCGCTTGGCAAGCCTCGCGATGTCAACAAGCGTTCTCAAAGCCTTGCCTGGTAAACTTGATATCAAAAGACATTCACCTAGTATTCTCTATTTCAAGCCCCCACCCCCAAACCCGCCCACAAGTAGCTGCAGCTGGTGTTTGTTCAAAAGCGATGATCCTGTTGCTGTTGCTAGTTTGTTGTTTTCTGTTACTCCAAATGTATTGGTCCTTGTTTTTCTATATACTTTTTTGTCATTTCTGGTTTTATAATCATTTTGCTGAGGAAGCGAGAGCTGATTTCTTTGCATATAAATTATATTTGGGCGTACGTCTATTCCTTTGTTTGTCCATGTTCTAATCACACTCCCTCATGATACCATGGGTTGATCTATGGCTTGTAAATGTGGCTTTCCCTGGTCATACTTACACACATTTTGACACACAGTAGCATCTTGATCACTCAAATCTTGATAACCCAATGAGCTTGTTTAGCTCATTTATGTCCAATAGAATTACCCATCCGTATCAATTGGACGAATCCATTTCTAATCCAAAGGTTGCTAGGTAGTAATTTACAATTTCATTCACGTTCTGTAAGCAAACAGTGCAGAACATGATCAGACGCTGCATTCTGCAGCGTCTGATCTGGTTTGCACTGTTTGCTGATGTCCCTTAAAATGGACGCTAGGCTTATATGAGATATGTTAAAGCAACGTAAATATGGGAAAGATTATCAAAGCTATTGGCAAACCTTTGGAAACTTCATCTTGTATGCTGTGCAACTTCCTATAAAGTACAGCGTTGCCACTATTCCAGACGTCTATGGCCTCTTCTTCTGTCTCTACAGTGAGTGGTCTGATATGGAAGTACAGCCTATCTTCCTTAGTGCCAATACCTATACCAATTCTCTGTGTGCGAACCGTCCTTCCAGCTTTCATCAAAGCTATTCCAAGATGAAACAAACTTTCATCATTCACACGTCTATTGGGTTTCAGTTCCACTGCCTGTCCCATTTCAAAGCGATACTTTTCTTTATCAGGTCTAGTCTGGATATTGTTTAAGTTGACAGAATGAGGTCTATATGCCGAACCAGGTGTGATGTAGAATCTATCAGTAAAGTCATCGTATGCCAGTTCGAGGAGATTGATCAATATTGGATCAAGCCTCAAAAATCTCACTCCAGGACTTAGAAACATGTGCAGTTTGAAATGTTCTGATATTTCGTTCGAGCTGGTTGTCTTATCAAAAAGAAGTGGCTTCCTCGGTTCATGAATATGTTCAGCAGGATAAGTAAACTCATCTTCATCTTCCGGTGGTAGTGGTACAGCCAGAAGTGTTGTGAGAGGGAAATGGACAATCTGGGCTTCTAGACCATCCTGCAACTTGACACATACTTCTATCTGATCTGGTGCGGAGAATTTTACATAATCAAATCCTGCAAGTTTTGCCTGGGCAGTGAGTGACTGGAGATTTGTTGATGATCCAGTTGGAGTTCTTAATCTGGCTGCTCTGTAATGCAAATATGATAGACCATGAGATTATAATAATCTATCATGAGTGTGTGGTTGGATAGAAAAATCAATCCTGAGGAATACTGTTTGGCATCACAAGGCTTGCCGAGTGATGACAAACAGTGGTCGTGAGGGGCAAATTTTTCTATCCCACCCTCATAAAAATAATGCATTTTTTTTCTTGTTCACCATTAAAACAGCTTTTTTATATTTACAAAAAGCTTCAAGAAATTGCTGAATACGCTGAAATGCGACATATCACTTTGACGCCACTTTAACATAACATGATGTCCATTGTCTTCGGACTGTTTGTTTTTCTCATGAGTAGGTACAGAGTATCTGAGATAGAAATATCTAAAATGTGTAAATACAGCAAATATCCCAATCTGGCGTGCAAAAAAAGTGAAATGAAACATACACATTAAATGGGTCCATATCCCGCATACCATACAGCAAATTTTCAGAACAAAGCCTGTATTTGATCTTTGCAGCCAATTAAGATTCATACCCTACCTGCTCAGCTACAGAGATATATGGTCCAGTAAACGAGATTTTGGTACTAATCAGCGTGATGGATAGGTTATTGACACTTTCTTGACAGTGTCAATAAGTACATTCAGGTTTCATCCACAAGATTTGAAAGAAAACATAAATCAGCCCTTTTATCGTATTTGATCTTCATCAATTTGCTCTGAATTGGATTTCCTACACCCGAGTACATGTAACACATTTTAGTGCTATACTCAAGAAGCAATACACATGTATTCACATTTGTCAATTTGAGCTGAGTTAATAAAATAAAAGTAATTAACGCTTGAAATGATTTATTCAATTATGACTGACTGCTGAAATCTAATGAGTATGTAACTAGATACCTCCCTTCTCTGTATAGCGTTGATAAGCCACTGGTTAGATTTGAAGTAAGTGCTTTTTCAACCACCACTGAAAGAATAATTTTCGTCTAATAAACTATAAATATAAATCAATTAAACTGTAAGGATAATACAACAAATTTGAAAATCCACAAAGAATGTACGGACTGTTGGGGCTTGATTTTTAAAAAAACTGGTTAGCATGGAAAAAACTTTCAGCTGTGCAGAGATGAAACTAGGTGCATCTTTAAGCTTAACATTGCAGAAAATTAATTAATGATACAATGTAAGTTCTATATTTTAGAGAAATTCATATGGCAATCATATGATATTTGTTTTATCGGTAATGTATAGAAGCATCCAACAAGCGCTATGCTGACGCATCTAGCAGGACAAGATATCTATCTTCATCTTTATCACGTGCTAGGTATATAAAACAACTATTAAATACCAATACTTATATGATCAACTGATGAATAGTTTGCCAACATTTGAAAGCTTATTACATCACAGCAAATTATTACAATTCATTATAACTTTACATCAAGAGGGCCCCCGGGATCAGGATCATTCAACTGTGCCCTGGGCTTTAGGAGAGGGCATTATGAGAAACATTTCTGTAAAATTATTTTGACTTTGGACCAGGAGGAGACATTGAGTTTAAAGATATTTATTATCTACAACTATGGCAGCCCTTTTGTTCAGCAGAGCAGAACCGTTTGTGCATTATGTATGGTAGAAGGCATAAAAATTACATTTCTATGAACTTATTTTGAATATGGACCATTGGCTCAGCAGGAGATGTCGTTTAAAGATATTGCTTTTCTACAGCTATGGTGGCCATTTGTTTTGCGGAGCAAAAATATTAAGTGAGTATGATCAGGAAATACCAAAATCACAAACCACAGACAACCCAATGGCACCTCCAGGAAGAGCCATTCAACCATCACGAGACACCAGGAAGACAAATTAAGCAAGGCAACCAGCTCTCTTTTCCTCATCAAGATGATTGCAATACTAGAATGGACATAAAGTACATAAAGTATACAACAAAACATAGACCAATAACAGTCTCTAACACTGGGAGTAACAATAAACAAAAAGTCAACAACAACAGAACCACCACCTTAGAAAGGACAGCAACCTTAGACACCGGCAGGCTTAAATGCATTTTACTGGTACCAAATCTTCGCCCTAGATTCTGCTGTTGTTGAAGTACAAGAAATGTTCAGCTCGCATGGAGGCCTTCTAACTAATGCAATGTATCATCATGGAGAAACACTCTAATCATATTAACACACCATGATGAAACAAAGAAAATGGCTCATGACTCACAGATAGTCAGAGCTAAAGAAAACCCCAAGTTGAGTAATGGTGGGTCCAGCTACAGATAAGCATCAGGCATCAACCCACCAATTAAAGCTTTACGTCAGAGCCGTCATAGAGTCTGAGGCCTGACCCACCGTCGTGCAATTAAAGAGGAAACCATAGCTATAAACCGTGGTTGGGTTTAAAACCAGGCATGCAGACTGTCGCTTGATATCTTAGTTATATCCAACTCTTATATCACGTTTTACAATCTTTTTGAATTGATCACTTAAATTAGATTTTCAAACAATTCGTTTGAATTTATTAACTAAATCTCCTTAAAATATAGGTTCTAATAAAACCTTTGGTAAAAGGCATTATGAAAGATACTTCTGTGATTTTATTTTGAATTTAGACCAGCTGTTCAGGAGATGTTGTTAAAAATATTTCTTATCTACAGCTCTGTCGGCTATTTCGTTTGGCAGAGTGGGACCATTTATGCAATTTTGGTATTGGTGCTATAAGAAACATTTCTGTAAATTTACCTGTATTTTGAATTTGGACTGGTGGTTAAGGAGATGCCATTTGAAGATATTTCTATTTTTCAAATTTCGCAGCCATTTTATTTGAAGGAGCAGAATCATTTGTGCAATTTTGGTAGCAGGCATTATGGGGAACGTTCATGTTAAATTATTTTAAATGGACCAGTGGTTTACAAGGAGATGTAGTTAACACATTTTTTCTATTTTTAGCCCTGGTGCCCATTTTGTTTTGCAGACAAGTTTGTGCAATTTTGGTAGAGGGCATTATGAGAAACAATTCTGTCAATTTAATTTGAATATAGACCAGCAGTTCAGTAGGCGATGTCTTTTAAAGATGTTTCTTATCTACAGCTCTGGTGGCCATTATGTCTGGTGTATTATTATTGTAGCTAAACGTAGATTATTTTATAGTTGATCTTTATCATCGTCAGTCTTTGCTGCAATTTCAAATCGTCATTAAGTTCCCATAACTATTTTCTGCATGGATGCAACATGTTTAATCAGACAAAGTGTTGTGCCATTTGTGCAGTTTTGGAATATATCATTATGTGAAACCTTTCTATGAAATTTGATTTTGAACTAGTGGTTAAGGAGATGTCATTTTAAATATATTTATATTTTTCCAATCTGGCAGCCATTCTATTAGACGGAGCAGAATAATTTGTGCATTTTTGGTAGCAGGCATTATGGGGAACATTCATGTTAAATTATTTAAATGGACCAGTGGTAAAGGAGGAGATGTAGTTTCTATTTTTAGCCCTGGTTGCCAGTTTGGTTAGCGGAGCAAACAGATTGTGCAATTTTGGTGAAGAAACCTAGGGGAACATTCATGTGAACTTATTTAAAATTTGGACCAGTGTTTCAGGAGGAGATTTCAATTAAAGAATTATTGGAGAAAATTAAATTTTTAGCTCTGGTGGCCATTTAGTTTGGTGGAGCAAAGGTGTTTGTGCAATTTTGGTATGAGGGTTCTATGAGAAACTCTCAGGTAAACTTATTTTAAATTTTAACAAGTGGTTCTGGAGGAGATGTCATTTAACATTTTTGCTGTCAAGCACCTCTAAAATCCAATACCTCAGTGCCAAGCATGTTTCAAGGACTCCTGAATATTGAGGGTATATGGTTTCAACACAGAGTATCTCCAGAACCATTCAACCTATTGCTGTGACACTTTCACAGAATGTTGCTAATATAAAAAACTTTTATTTGGATTTATAATAATGAAATAGTCACGTGACCTTTGGCGGCCATTTTGGAATCCATATTAAAATATGAAAAATGCCTATAAACAACTATTTTAAGCAAAAAAGATAAACATCCATCTACACCAAGTATCAAACATAAGAGTTTATTCTGAAATTATATTGTTTCTTCAGAAATAAATAAAAATATAGCAGTTGAAGGGCTTAATGCGTCCTGTATGTCATTCCCTTGGACGCGTTTTCGTTGTTTTTGACGTCCACGAAATCCAATGACATAACTAATATTTTTGTAAAGGCATTCTTGTACAGAAATTTGCGTATACTTCCATATATGATATTATTATGTCCCCTGAACATTTTGAAATAAAGAACAAAGAGTTATGTCCCTTATAACGGTTACAAATAGACAGCTATCAACTGTGCCTTTAAATTTCGACTATAGTCGCGTTATGCAGTGAATGGTAAATTCCACTACAGTCGCGTTTGGCAGCGAACATGTTAAAGATTTGTTTTTAAGTCAGGTGGCCACTTTGTTCAGCGGATCCAAAACCATTTGTAAAAATTTGGTAGAGGTCATTATGGGGAACATTCATGTGAAACTATTTTAAAAGATTGGAACAGTAGTTTTGGAGATGTCATTTAAACAAAGGTTGATGGACCGACGAGCGGCACAGGACTACAGACAAGACTGATCCCAATAGTTTGTTTGTTTTGTTGATTTGCTTCTTACGTCCAATCAACAATCTTTCAATTATGTAGGGGTTGAATCAGTACTTAGCAAGGATTAGTATTATTAGTAGCATTATGCGTCATTTTATCAGGATCTTCACTGTTTGCTAAATTACTTATATATCCAGAATGGCAAGAGTTAAATTCTAGAAATGTAAAACACTGCATCTGCGGAATGTTTGTATCATATTCCTACCATTTCCGTTTGTTAAAACAGCCAGTCTTTGAAGGCGTGTAGCCATACGCATGCTCATTGTCCGTGTTCCACACCAGCTCCAGTGGTCAATGATACCCGAGTCATCTACTGCCAGGGAACAGTTCTGACATCGTCTTGTCTCAACCCCACACCAACTGTTTGCAGGTCCTTCGGGTGAGAATGTGATGTCATCTAGTGGATACTGGACTAACCTTTGGAAATTGATTAAAAAATATACTTTTAATTTGTTACGATATAGAAAATATAGATGTAAATAATCCAAACCTCTTCTTAAAGGTTGTGTTATAATACATTTATACTATACCTTAAAGCAAAGTTCCAAAATTCATTTACTGTTTTTTTTCAAGGGGATAAAAACTGTTTTGTAACTTTCTTTTATCATTGCTCAACTGTTGTTACATATATTAGTTGTGTCAGACAGTCTGTTAAACGGGTAAGTAAACCTACTATAACTTACACTTAATTATCTACTAAAACAGCCTTTGGTGATATTTATCCGTTAGCGCTGCAGTTATTCTCCAGGCCCCAAAATTACAATGCCTCCTTAAAGTTAAGGAAGACTTAAGTTAAGTATTGATTTTTAGGATGCGAAAAATGACGTTTCAAACAGGATACTGGAAAACAGGTACTTTGGCAAACAGTGTAGACCCACTCAAAGTGGCATTTCATCAGGGTCTGCACTGTCTGCTAAAATAAAACAATCTTCACGAGGAGTTGGTAAAACCTCTCACCGTGCAGCGATATAGTATTTTTTTTCATATTCCGGTTCTTCAGTTATATTGGGTTCTTATGGAAAGCAGAAGGGGCGTGAGAATGTTTGCACTTTCCATTAATTATCATTAACAGACTCAATAAAACCGAGTCTGTTGTTTTCTAATATTGTAGTTTCCTGTTTGGGACACATACACACAAGATGATTGCAAACAAGAAAGGACACACTGAACAACATCATAAAAACAGGACAAAAGACAACTCTCATACTCACAGAAACAGAATCCTTGTCTCTGAATGTACATCGATTGTAGCCATCTGAGTGCTTTAAGATTTTCTCATACACATCAATATAATATGTATGAGATTGCCCAATATATATTTTAGGGGATATATTAGAGGTATTTTCAGGAAGAAGTTTCTAAATTGTGATGTATTTCTGTCCCTGAGGTTATTTTGTAGTAGCAAACAGTGCATACCTTGATGAAATGCAGCATAATGTTGCATTTTATCTTGGTATTCACTGTTTGCCAAAGTAAACGTTTAGGAATTTCCAGTATACAAAGGGTTAATATATACATTTTACAATACATAACCTTAAACGTGAATAAAATGAAAATTATCAGCCAGCAACCCTTTGAAATAAACTCATTTATTCATTAGGAAAGTCCCTTTGGCTGCAAAGGGTTTAATATGTGAGACTTTCAATGAATTTGACTGAGTAACCTTTACCTTTCCATTCTATGATTATTATCCTGTGATACAACTCCAGTGACGTCACCACAGGCTCTCTCCATAGAGACTCCACTTGGATATGATGATCCGACAGCCAGCTCTGAAGGCAAGGTGACACTTGATAGGGATGAAGACAAGGCTGATCCTACACACAAGTTAAGATGGAGAAAATAATATATGTAATTGTATACAGCAAATCTGCACACAAGAGAAATTGCAGAAAATGACACACTTACAGTATAATTGTGTACAACTAATCTGGAAAGTTAACGAGATAGTAATGGTTTGATTAAGTTTTATTGGCCAAAATGTATACTAGAATCTGCTGCTGTCAAAACACATGTACATGTTTATTGTTTAGCTTAACGTGGGTGCTATCTAATTTCACATTACGCTTATGATCCGTGGCACGAGATTTCCAACAATTTGGTATATGCGACCAGCAAAGGCTCAGACCAGCCTGCGCATACGCGCAGTCTGATCAGAGCCTTTGCTAGTCGCTTGACAATGAGTATTTTTTTATTGTTAGGCTACTGACTGATCACCATTTGGAGCTAGTAAGCTTAAAAGGAGGCTGCAGAGGCTCGTCTGAGTCTACACATGTCCAAATGCCACATTGTTGGAAATCACATGCACAGGCTCTTATTTGATTTGAAAGTTTCCCTGTGATGTTAGATTGCACAAGTTAGTAAGCCTTTTTGTGAGCTCAGCCCTTTGTGTGTATAACAATTATAACAGAACCTAGTGCGAATATTTGCACTGTATAATAGATTTAAGCACATCATGATCAGTGGCCTCAATTGTTGTCTGTTTAAACCCTTAATGCGTCAATCGCAACAAAAGTCGTCTGCTTTTCTCGTCTGCTGAAATGTTTAAGAAGCCTCTATGGCAAACAGTGTGGACCCAGATCAGACTGCTCCTATAGGAGCAGTCTGTTCTGGGTCCACACTGTTTGCTTCTATACTTAATTTGTCAGTAATGTTAGGCAATTATTTGCAGCTGACGACTTTAGCAGACGACATTTTCAGATGCATTTTTTCTTGGCGCTTTAAAGGTTAAAAAGATATCTATGTGATTCTATCAGTGTTGGTTCATTATTTTTTACTGTGTTTGGATTTCATGTTTTTTCTCCTTGTTTAAATAAATAGTCCGTTCAAGTTTTGGTATCATCACGCTGAGAGAGAGAGAGAGAGAGAGAGAGAGAGAGAGAGAGAGAGAGAGAGAGAGAGAGAGAGAGAGAGAGTAGATTGTTTTAATCTAATTGTATTATTGCTGTCACGTGGATTTCTGTATTGTGCGTCTAATGTTCGTAGAACATTGGATTGGTCTGTGATCTTTGCTTGTAGCATATCCTGCTCATACCAAATTGCTTTTTAATCCATTATATTGTTTAAGTACATGTTGAAGCGTTCAGTAGCTTCATCTGTATGTTTCATTGCTTATCAATGTACCAGTTTGCAGGTGAGTAAATCCTTAAATTATTTATGACTGCAGCAGATGGTGATTTTTGTGATATATTTCGTGGTCTCTGTTTGCATAAATTGCATACATAAGATAATTTATATAAATACAAAGCTTTATTTTGTTGCCTTAACCTTAAAGCGTCAAACACAACAAAAGTAGTATGCTTTTGCCATATGCTGAAATGTTTGAGAAGCCTCTTGCTCAAACAGTGTAGAGGCTTGCCTAATGTAAGTGTAGAGGTAAACAGTGTAGAACCAGATCAGACTGCTCCTCCAAGAGCTGTCTAATCAGGATCTACACTGTTTGCGCAACACACTTACATTAGTCAATAATGTTAGCAAACATATGCAACATACAACTTTATCAGACAACATTTTCAGGTACACTTATTATGATGCTTTTGAAACAGTTAAGATGAGACCAAAGTCGTCTGCTCCAAATATCAGTTATTTTCATTTAAAGTCAAATTATGGATGACCTTTTCGAATGCACGTTATATAAAAGGAAATGATACTCACCAACTTTCATCAACAAATGCTTGACGCTCTGATGATGCACCTCGCCTGACCTTCTCTTACGTGACAAAAGTGATCGCTTCTTTACATGTTTTACAGACTTCTTAGCAACACAAGCGCCAATCAAATGTTTTTCTGTATCATATGACACTTTCTGGAAGTTTGAACAGACTGCTAATTCATTAAATCGATCAAGAATCTCGCCGTTGGTTTCCAAGTGGACATCTGGAGATGTGGACATGCTCGTTATGGGCTGAGTGAGTGCTATAAAGGCTGCTCTACCATCATTAAATGCTGAATTATTCCCGTGTTTGCCCTCTTGGAACTCGGATGTTGGCTCATCCCAAGCTTCTACCACATATACTTTTCCTTCAATGGAAAAGGATTAATTTCTTACTATTTCATCTTTGAATACTCTAATCAGTCAGCACATAGGATTTTAGTACTTATCACATTTTCAAAACCCTCTGCGAAAGGCCTATGCTGATGTATCTGGACGGAGGCCATAAATATATTTTTCTAACGTAACAATTATGTCCAATGGTTTAATTGAAGCACGAAACCTCATCAAATTAAAAAAAAAAAACGCATGTTAAAATCATCTTTCAAAAATTTCCTTAACCAAAGCAAAATACCAACAATCTGAAAAAAGCATCGTAAGCACCATCTTTAAAAAGGTGAGAAGAAAAGTCTGGATGGTATCGACCAATCAGCCTTACCTCTGTTTCCTCTATACTAATGGAGAAATGCAATTGTGAACCATGTGAAAGTCAACAAACTATTGTCTAAAGTGGAGAATATTTTTATACAAGGGAGGCTATGCATAACACACATTCTTGAGTTTAAGAGGTCGTTACCCAAGTAATTCACAATAAGGATAATGTTTATGTAATAGTTTTACACTTTTGTAAAGCATTTGACAAAGTGCCACAAAAAAGGGTAAAAACTTGTACATGTATGGTTATGGCATCAACGGTACATTATATAGTTAGTTCAGAAACTGTCTGATAGGAAACAAAGAGTAGTAACAAACGGTACAGTCATCCTGACCTCGAAGTTATAAAACTTAAGTTCATTCTCAAACTCAAAATAAAGCGCAATGATTGACTGCTTGCGGACACGTGTCCGCAAGCAACCAATCATTGCACTTTATTTTGAGTTTGAGACTGTTTTATAACCTCGAGGCAAGGAAAGATGTTACGAGTGAGATTCTTCAAGACAGTGGCATTGATCTATTGTTAGTCTTAATCTTTCTGATTGATCTGCCAGATTTAATTGATGTGCTTATAAAATTATTTGCAGAAGATCTGTTACTGTTTACCCAAGAACACTATTGGAAACAGAGTCCAGAACGGATTAAATAGAGCAGTCGTGAGGGCGTATGTGTGGAGAATGATTTTTAACATTATCAAATGCCCCCATTTATACATTGGAAACCATGACACAGATACCAAATATACAATTGAATCGATAAAAATCAAGGCTGAACCTTTGTGCATAGATATTTAGTCATCAAGGTGTAAGTAAATGGAATAAACCCCCCTATATATACCACACAGCCAAGGAGATTTGTTGATATATTCAAGACACATAATTAGAAGTAAGAAGGAAGGCAAAGATCATAGGGATTGTTCAGAAGTTAAGCATGATGAGTTATGGTGAGTTATAAATTGAGATTAAGATTTAATCTTACATTGGATGAAGCAAAAACCATGTATTACCATTTACATGGTCTCCTGGAAACCACCAGGGCCTGCCATATGAGCCAGCATATGAGGTTTTGGTTCTTATTCTATCATAGAGGAATGAAGGCTCAGGAAATTTTGCATACATTTACATACTCACCAAAGCCTTATATGTAACCTCTTGCATATAGAAAACATGGATGTATATGAAATGTATGACAAATGATTAGATCTCTAGCACAGCTGAATATGTCTTGCTGTGACTGGTTGAGGTAGCAAAAAACTCATCCCATCAGCTGCGTATGGGCTAATTTGATAAAATTAGAGGGTAGCCTTCAATTCTTAGCCCCAAATACATTATGTGGCCTTTAATACTGTAAATTATTGTTTCTGTATGTCTGGGGATGTTTGAAATCAATACGAAGCATTTTCTTGCAACTAAAAATACTCAAAATACTAAACGTGGCTATCCAGCCTTAATACAAAAGTGCTGCTGGGGCAAAAATGTCTAGCAATTCAATATTCAATGTTGACATGCACACGTATGCATAATTTAATCAAAGTATACCATATCGTATAAGGGTTATGAGCATGTTCATTAACTGACCATGGAGGGACAGACCAATGGGCAGACTCACACTGTGATTATAGTGTACACCTACGGGTCATACAAATCACATTAAATGGATACACATCCTTCGTACTGATGTTTCAAAGATGCATAATAATAGGACTTTACTATTTTTCATTTAAACAGTTAAATAACGGTAAATATATTACTGCAGTTAGAGTTAGTTAAGGATATATACCTGTATAAATAACCTATTACCTGGATTAGTTCATATTTTTGTTTACAACGATTCTCATCTACCTTTGAATCAACAGTATGCTGGTACATTTGTATCTGTATTGACAAACTAACTTTTGAACGGTTTGGTCTGTTTCCACGTTGAGAAAACGATGTCTTAAGCCTTAATGCGCCAATCGCAGCAAAAGTCGTCTGCTTTTCTCGTCTGCTGAAATGTTAAAGAAGCCTCTATGGCAAACAGTGTGGACCCAGATCAGACTGCTCCCATAGGAGCAGTCTGTTCTGGGTCCACGCTTTATGCTTCTATACTTAATTTGTCAGTAATGTTAGGCAATTATTAGCAGCAGACCACTTCAGCAGACAACATTTTCAGATTCGTTTTTTTCTTGGCGCTTTAAGGGTTAAACTGGTTTACTATTAAAGGAAAGAATATGCTCCCCATAGGGGGCATATTCGTTCCTTAAAGAGTAGCCCCTATAAAAATAGAATACTTTTAAAAGGCATCTAATTGAGAAGCCACAAACATTAAACTATGCCAAATGTTGATGCTACAAATATACAGTGTTTTACAGTACGAAAGTCTCATTTGCAGGTCCATCTGTGGTCATTTAAGAAATGAATTCAATATTTTGAAAGTTCATGGAATCATGCATACTTCGGGTAGACCCGAAGTATTCATGATTCCATGAACATTGTAAAAATTGAATTTTTTGCTTATATTCACATTTTATTATAAATATCTACAATATAAAAAAATAATTTCAATTTAGGATTTAAAGCAGTTTTCTATTTAAACTATAATCGTATTAACGGTTTAATCTGAGTGTAAAATGGAAAAGCCGAACAGTCAGCTTGAATACGGACAACCAATGGAGCAAACAAGAGTCTTGTTTTGCACGTGCGACTCAGGTGTGGCTCGCTGCCAATCAAAACACCAGTATCACTTCTGACGAATGAGTTCGATGTTCGAAGCGTATTGCACAGGAAAGTGAGCTTGTCAGCTGTCAATCAAATTTTGCGTAATTCATGAGGCTTTGAACGGTTGCAAAAATCTAAAGATTCATTAAAGGATTGCTTCGAAAATTTAAATATTACATACTATCTTTCCATTCCGCTTCAGTGTACTTTGCCAGTCGGGTTAAAGAGGAGGCCAGGTCTGAGTGAGCCAAACGAGTCGCACACGCTTCTGTATCACCATCCCCAACTGTCTGTCTTAAACATGAAAGACATTTCCGACCTGAGCGCCCACACCATGTATCATTGTCTGAGCCTTCTGGCCCGAACCAAATGTAGTCACCCCATAGTTGTTGTAGTCTACAATGAAGAAATCAAACATAACTTAAAGCTGCATACTCTGTAACTTTGAACATTTGTCGAAAAATTTTCTTTTCTTTTTAAATCATTTGTAAAAATAGAATTAAGATATGTTTTCACAATAAATATGTTCAGTACAGCTGAAAACTGCATGGAAAGGTGAATAATCTTATAAAAACAGGTGTTTTTTCTCTTGTAAGTAATTATTTGCGTCCCTCCAATAATTCTAGACAGTTGATTTTTAACATAAATGCTCTTGTTTTGATCGTTATAATTTGTTAAGATTTACGAAAATGGTAAAATCTTTACGTGAATTTGAGTATTTTTACTGTATTCTTGAAAAATAGAAAATTTACCTCAAAAATTAAAAGATCAAAAGTTACAGACTATGCAGCTTTAAACGTTTATCAGTATGTTGTAAATGCCTATTATTCTATACTCAAGGCCACAGCTTACGCAACACTTACTCTATGTTATATAAATTTGAGAAGTGTTTTAGAATTTTGTTCAAATTGTTAATTAGAATAAGTTAACACATGATACATACTTGGCAGAAACTTCTTTTCAATCGATTGACTAATAAATTCAAATCATAGCAAATAAAAATATCACACCATAAATGAGCCACGACATGTGATTTCCAGACGAGTCTATGCAGCCTCATTTTAAGCTTACAAACTCCAAATGGTGTTCAGTCAGTAGCTCAACACTAATGGATTATGCAAGCGACTAGAAAAGGCTCTGATCAGACTGCGCGTATGCGCAGGCTGGTCTGAGCCTTTGCTGGTCGCTTATAGCACATTGTTGGAAATATCATGTCACGGCTCAAATAAAAGTCACAAAATCATATAGTGGCACCAATTTGTGTTGAAAATCGAAAGTTGCTTTGTAAATTATGGCGAGGAACTGGCTCTGCTTTTTTAATTGCGGTGTAGAGCAGATAATGGAGTGATGTCAGCTTGTAAAATAAAAAGAAACAAAAACAGGAGAGTAACATCTTAATTTTATTAGCCTCCATATGTGCTTTAATCTTTTGCATTCTGTGGGTTCTTCCACATGAAATGATACAATACACATGAAATGGTTTATTGCATACAAAAAGGGGTCGCCGGTTATGATTTCCAGATAATATTGATTTTTCAAATGCATTTTACAGGTGCAAATCTTCGTCCGTTGTTGTTAAAACGCAAAATTAGTCTTAGCTCACATGAAGGCTTCCTAACTAAAGCAATGCATCCTCGGGGGGGGGGGGGGGGGGTAACTACTTATACTTGACATAGTAAGGATGTGCGTCCCAAATAGTCCCCTTTTTAGCGCCACCAGGTATATGATAAACCCCCTTTTTTGTATGAAAGGGTGTATTAATTCAAAGGACAGGTCAACTTTCAGTGAAATCAGGTATATGAATGGGCTGTTTCTTTCAAAGGCCAGGTATATGATTGGGGTTGGTTTCAAAATACAGACTCGCACACCGTACCAAAATTACCCCAGAGTTACCCCTTCCCCCCGAGAATGCATCATCACAGAGAAACAATCTAATCAAATTAACACACTATGATGAAACAAAGAAAAGGGCTCATGCTGCATTTAATCTCGGTCTTCACTGTTTGCCAAAGTACCCATTTAGGGGTTCCAGAATACAAAAGTTTCAGTAACATTTACTCTGAGTATTAACAATAGTGATTTAATGTGTTTAAGGGTAGATGATGCTTGTCAGTAGATGATATACTTGATTACTCACATATGTCCAGATTAACAAAATTTTGAACGGAAAGTTGTGAAAATACGTTCTATCGATTTCAACATTGAGATATCCTTCTGAATACCCACAGCATATGTCTTGATTAATAAAAAATAAGGAAAATAGGTTTAACAAAGCTCTCTTATCCCGATGCCTGCAGTCAGTTAGCATATGATGTGACAGTCAGTTAAATACAATAACTACAATTAAGACATTATAGGTTCGTCAATGTGCGTTGAAATAAAGTAACAAGTGTAAGTTATTGTATGGTTTGTGAGTATGTATGGGAAAATAATCCACGAGCTTTAGCGAGTGGATTATCTCCCCTACATACGCACGACTATACAATAACTGCCTTATTGCACCCGCATGCATGTGTACTTTGTGCATTGTGAGATATCTGATTTAAAACATTAGAATATCACTCAAAGGTGTAATAATGGCATATACTTACCTAAAGGTGAGTGAATCCCTGTGCTGTTTAGTGTTAGTATTGTTTTTTAGTTTTATTGAGTCTCAAGCAGACCATATATTGCTTACTTATTTACAAATGTGTCGATGGTAATTACATAACATGTATGTGCCATGTGGTTGTCTGCGGTTTGTATTTGTGGTTTTTCCTGTTCATACTCACTTACTATTTATGGCTGCATAGTCTGTAACTTTTGGTCTTCTAATTTTGGAAATGATGTTTCCTTTTTTCAAGAATACAGTAAAAATACTCAAATTCAGTTAACATTTTACCTTTTCATAAATCTTAACAAATTATAACTATCAAAACAACAGCATTTATGTTAAAAATCAACTGTCTAGAATTATTGGAGGGACGTAAATAATTCCTAACAAGAGAAAATCTGTACTGAACTTATTTATTGCGAAAACATAACTTAATTCAAATTTAACAAATGATTTAAAAAGAACATATACGTATTTATCGAAAAATGTTCATAGTTACAGACCTAGTCTCTTTAATTCAAAACTTGTATAAAACCTGCACATTTGTCTTTTTTCTGCATCACTGGAATTTGCTTGAAGCTAGTTTTGCACTTTTAATTCCTATCAAAAGCCACAATGAGGCATATCAAAGCAATAGGTTAACAGACAAAAAATAGCAGTGTTAATTTGGACCAATTCATAAGATGCATAAAATCAAATTTGGTCTGAGCTTTCACCCATTTCCATACAAGGTTATGCCATCACTGCACAGATACAAAATCTAAAGGGCTGGTTAAAATCACCTTTTAAACCTTTCATCTCCTCTAACTATCCTCTCTCCTGAAACACCACAAGTATGCTCCATTGTCTGATTGTTGTTTTCCTGGTGATCAAGGTGACAATCAGCTCGGCATGTGTGCATCATAGGACGATGGAGTACATTCATTTTTCTTGTAAGTGTATCCATAAGTTTCACATTCCTGTAAAATTAAATACAAGTCATTGTTTATAATGATAGAAAAGAACAAAATGGCTATCTTATTCACTCCAGTTTACATTGCTGTTGACTTAACCCGTAAGCCTAGCGTCCTTTTTGTGGGAAGTAGGCAAATAGTGCAGACTCAGACCAAACACCGCAAATCAGAGTCTCCACTGTTTGCTTGCAGAATGTTCTATTGAGATTTGAATAAAAATGAAAAATACCAACCAACATCCCTTAAAACAGAAATGGAATGTTCCAATTGATAACAGTTGGAAATTCAATTTAGCTTAAATGGGTCAAACACTATTTTATTCTGAAATATTCATACAAAAACATTGACAGTATCAATGGACAAGAATCTGACAGTCAGCCAGAAGCTTACACAAGTCTCTTCCTGTAAGTGTTGTTACATTAACAACCAAATGTAGAGAAAATATTTAATCAGTACAGTAAAACCTGTGTAAAAAGGACACTCTCAAAAAGACCAAAACTGTTTTTCAAGACTAATGATCGCTTAATGCTGGCCAAAAGTATTGCAGAATGCTCCAAGGGGGAGCATTTTGCAGTACTTTCGACCTTCATAAAGCTACCAATTGTCACAAAGATCTTTGTTTCGTCTATTTTTGAGTGGCCTTTTTACACAGGTTTTACTGTACAATGTATTTGAACATGCACATGCGATGATGGTATTTATTGCATACGCTAGCACCAATGGTTAAAAAACCCTATACAAATGCACAAGTTATGATTTTCTCATTGGCTGGCTTATCTCAGCGACAATGATAGAAGCTACTGCATAAAGTAATGTTATGATTTTGTTCCTATTTGTTCTTAGGGTTTCCTTACTCTCAATTAGGATATTTTCTTGTAAGATCCTAGTTTTCTGATATGATGGCTTTTGTACTTTCAAGTTCGGCGTTTTCGAAGCCGCAGCTCCACATTTTCGGATATTTATCTGATCTTCGGTGAAAATAAGGTTTGACGCTTCGTCTGAATCACTTAACAACAGAAGATGACTTACACCAATCATTATGCTCGTTTAGGACTTAACAGCAGGTCTATATTTTGTAAGAATTCATCTAGCTTAAGCTATCTTTTTACCATTTTTGAATCGATTGTAAATTAGGCTGCTGTCCGTTCTAAGGCAGTGGCTCTGTTGTTGTTGATTTATTGTTTTATGTACCACCCATTATTTGTGAGGGTTCTGTGTGTTAGTCTCAGCTTGATATGCATTACTTTATGTCAATTCTTGTTTTGCAATCATCTTGAGGAGGAAGTGAGAGCTGGTTGATCTGCTTTTATTGTCTTTCATATATCTTTTTACTGTAAATGTTCTTTGGCTTTTTCTCACGGTGCCGTGCATTGGTCTGCAGTGAGTGATTGTGTAATTTTCTGATCATATTCACTTACATTTTTTTACTATAAGCTGCTCCTACTTAAAGAAGGACAATATAAATTTGATAATAAATTTGCTATAGCTTAAACAAGCATAACATAAATTCGAATAGAAATTTATTCTTTTGAAGCAAGTATTGTATTAATTAAAGTCTAAAGCCGTTTCGTAAATAAAGTTGCTTCAATGCCAGTCTAAAATTACTCCTGCTAAGGCACATACTCGTATGATATTTCAAGTATGAAGTGGCTTCTGCTAAATCGTGTGACAAATATATGTAAAGTTGTTTGCACTTCACCTGCTACGACAAATTGCATCTGAAAATGTCATTTGCTGAAGTCGTCTGCTGAATGCAAATGCTTATGCCAAGACTGATTTTGGCATTCAAACAAACAGTGTAAACCCAGGTCTGGGTCCACAATGTTTGCTTCAGAGAGTTTTAAGAGAACTAGCAGACAGCACGCAGCAGATATTAGCAGCCAAAGAGTTAGCATCAAGACTATTTCTGGGACAGTAGTACTAACCAGATATGGAAGCCGAAAGCATCAACACTGAAGTCTGTCTCTGCTACAGTAACATTAGTATCGACTGAAACAGAACTTGAAGCACATCGAGCAGTACCATCTGACGTTGATATCACGTTCACCTTTGGTCGAATACTGTAGAAAAAAAGAATAAATCACAATCTTATCCTTATCAATATCAGAGTGAATTAAAACCCCTCCCCCAATGGTCTCGGCGACTGTCCATTCTAAGGTGGTGGTCCTTTTGTGGTTGTTTCGTTGTTGCTTTTGTTGCTTACATTTGGTGCGGGGTTTTGTGTGATGGGTTCTTGTTCTGTGGTGTGGTTCATAGTGTCCTTTCTAGATTTGCAATTATCTGGCTGAGGAAGAGAGACATGGTTACTTTGCTTTAAATGTGTTCTTGCTGTCGTAATGCTGCCTGTGCTCTGTATCTTTTTCTTCTGGTGCCGTGGCTTGGTCTGTGGTCTGTGATGGTGGCATTTCCTGGTCATACTGATTTGTTTTTGTTTTTACAGTTTAAAGCGTTCTATACAGTATAGGATATAGAAAAAACAAAGTCTTCACACATCCATCAATTTTATAGATGGCGAATTACGAACCGTTACTACGAATTCTGAGCAGTGAACTGTGAAGTGAGAACAGCGAAGTATAAAGTATGAACTTTGAGGTATGAAATCTGATGTTTGATTTGTAAATTTTATCATTTATCACGTATTTGTGAATATTTTAGTGGATGCTAAACGTTCGGACGAAGACCCATTATCTTTCCAGTAAGCAAATAAAAGTCAGCAACCATCGGGGGCCGTTTCTGAAACTTCATCTTGATGGCGTTTCTCTGGCGGACCTGTAGTGACCAGAGATTGTTTGCTGACTCGGTTATTACTACTGCTTCAACACAGTAAAACAGTAAAACGTATCGACAATACTATAATATTGTGAATATGGACCCAAAGAATCAACTCAAAGAAACAAAACAATCAGGCAGGACTTTAGTTAAGAGTGCGTAACGAAATTTAATTTTCTTATTTATCAACCAAAACATATGTTGTGGATACTCAAAAGAACCGTCTCAATGAGACGGTTCTTTTGAGCAACCAAAACATATGTTAAAACTGATGGGTAAGAAAATATTTACATTTTTACGCTGAATGTTTTGTTTATCTAAACCTGTGTAACCTTATCTTAACTGGTGGTCCAAGGTTGACGTCAACGTCTTTCTGTGCCCAGGAGATGGCTGGAGATATTGTCAGGTTTTGGAAAAATGCAAATGTGCTATTGGCTGTGCTGTTTGTATCAAGATGCTCCGTCGTTGAGTCTATAGTCCAGTTATAAGCCGTAACATCATTAATGGAGGGTTGGCCTTTTTCATAAGTTTGTGCTGCAAAAGACATCACATAGGGTAAAGTCGGATATATTCGGACAGACAGCTAAATTCGGACAGTGACCTTTCTTGTTTCATACTTCAAATATTGGAATAAAAAATAAATTAACTAAGCAAACAGTGAAAATCCTGATGAGACGGCTCATAAGGAGCCGTCTCATCTGGATTTACACTGTTTGCAAACGTGTGTCCGAATTACCAGATGTCCGAATTTACCCGACTTTACCATATTCATATGAAAATATTACGCATTGCTCGATGACAGAAAGACCAAGACGAGCTTGCTTTTTTCGCACAGTCTCGCCTTGGTTTTCGATGTGGGAGTGCAAGAAACATAGCAAATTTGTGCAGTTGACGGACGTGCAGCATGTATTTTTTATACAAATTTTTATTTCCGCCAAACATTCTCAGCTTTTATTTGCAATCTGCAAACATTTGTCTTAGAATTTTAATAAGAAGTTCATGCGCGGGTCCAGAAAGTTTTGTCAGAGGAGGTCCAAATTTGATAACGATTTTTTTAGTTGATGAGGGGATAGAGGATCCAAATACCGCTATTAATGGGCCATGCAGTTATCTAGTAGGCTCTAGTTTTATTTGGGATTTTGGGAAGCTACCCTTTTCCTTCATAACTCGGAAAAATATCATAACATAGGAAAATAAGTACTAAAATACATGAAAGTGAGAAAATAAAGGCTATTTTTGGATTACTAATGACTCCAATATAAGCGTTAAATAGCCAAATAAAATCACTGGTAGGGCTAGATGTCTAAATTTCGACCCCAGGTTTCATCTATCGCCAGTTAGTTAAGACATTTATCAGTCACCCCTAATATTAACTGCATTGTTTCAACATAACCTAATAAACGTTTCCTATCTCACGGTATGTTACCTTTATCAGGTCATGATGACGTTGCACTTTTTGTATAACGTCGCTAATCACAAAAATAAAAAAAAAACGTCATAATCGCTAGTTTTGCGAGTGTTCAACAATAGGTAAACTGATAATAAGAATACCAGGTTCGCGTCTTTTGATATCAAGTTTACCAGGCTCGGCTTTGAGAACGCATGTTGAATCCCTCGGCAAGCCTCGCGATGTCAACAAGCGTTCTCAAAGCCTTGCCTGGTAAACTTGATATCAAAAGACACTCACCTAGTATTCCCTAATCTTACCTTAGCTGCATGAATTTGCAGTAAGTACCAAACTTTCATGAGTTGGATTATATCTACAAAACGCAATATTTGCTCAAATGAGCAGGTGTTCAGCAAAAGGTAAAAGTTGGCATACCCGCCCATCAAAGACTCACATCAGCCTGCGCATCCTCGCAGTCTGATCAGAATCCTCAACGGATGCTCTATTGGTAGCCAGGGGTTCAATGTTTCTTAAAGCGAAAAAGGAAGACTCAATGAGACTAAGCAGATGCTGAGACGGTTTCAGACTTCGCGCCTATGCCAACGAAGATATGGTATCAGTAAAATGCACTTAAACCTCCCCCATGACCTTGGCTATTGTGCTTTCTAAAGAGGTGTTTTTTATGCTGTTGGTTTATGATTTATTGATGATACCATTGTTTGTGGGGGTTCTGTGTTTAGTTTTTTTTTTGTTATTATGCACTTAGTGTTCTTCTAGTTTTGCAATTATCTTTAATAGAGAGCTGGTTTTACTGATACTGTATTTGAGCCGCGGCTTGTAATTTCCAACAATGTGGTATGTGCGACCAGCAAAGGCTCAGATCAGCCTGCGCATATGCGCAGTCTGATCATAGCCTTTGCCAGTCGCTTGAATATTCTAGGAGTGTTAAGCTACTGGCTGATCATCATTTGGAGTTTCTCCGCTTAAAAGGAGGCTGCGCAGGCTCGCCTGAGTCTACACTTGTCAAAATACCACATTGTTGGAAATCACATGTCATGGCTCATTTCTGGTGTCTTATGATTGATAGTGCTCTGTGTCTTTTACTCATGGTACCGTGGGTTGGTCTGAAGTGTGTGACTGTGGTATTTCTTGATTCTACTCACTCAATTATTTGAGCCGCGACATATGATTTCCAACAATGTGGCATTTTGAAAAGTGTAGACTCAGACGAGCCTGTGTAGCCTCCTTTTAAGCTTAAAAACTCCAAATGGTGTTCAGTCAGTAGCTTAACAGTCACAGAATATTCAAGCGACTAGCAAAGGCTCTGATCAGACTGCGCTTACGCGCAGGCTGATCTGAGGCTTTGCTGGTCGCACATACCACATTGTTTGAAATCACATGTCGCGGCTCATTTGTAGGTAAGTCTGGTTTCAATCTTCGATGTACGCGCATGTCAACTTGTACCTTAGGCTGGATACCGGCTAAATGACCCTAATAAAAAATATTGTGGATAGTTTACTTATCACAGTTTTTCCTTTAGCAACGAAATTCCCAGTATAGTGTGTTTCATTCTTCATCATTGAAGTCAGTTCCAAGTTTTCCTGAGTAGCGTAGTTCACTCTCAGCATTATGGGCGGAAACGTCTTGAACACAGCTATAGGAGTTTGGAAAATTGGTAAGGATTGTTCTTCCGACAGTGTGGAATATTTGGTGAGGGTTATCTCCTCTTTTGTGTCAATGTTGTAGTTCTGTACGATTGTCGAATCAAGCTCTAATTGCATCATATATTTTATAACTTGGGCTCTGTTGTTAACTTTTTTCACCCGGAGTTCACTGGAAAATGCACAAACAAGTCGACATAATCTTAGATTCATTTTGATGGTAAAATATAGATGCCCAAAAAAACTGAATACAATAACAAATCTTATTATATACCTATAACTGATACGACTTTAGAACTGTCTGTTTTCTGGCCATCTGATACAGAAAGCCGGATCAACGAACTGAGGTTTTCTGAATCCATATCACTATCCTTTAAAACGAGGCTAACGTCGGTTACCTGCTTTTGCGGCGACGTCATGTAAAGTAAATTGCAAGCATGGAACCAGAGACGGAAAATATGTTGACGTGACGTCAAGAAACGTAACGTTATGGCAAACGTTCCCGCAAAATTTTCGGGATTAAAGACCAAAACAGGTTTAAAAATCAGAAATAATGTCAGAAAAAGGCATATAATAAACATATTATCATAATAGTAACTTGACCTGGCGTACAGCATCACGTCTCGTGGATGAGGCCATACCATTGGATCACCCTCGACGCTACGCGTCTCGGGTGATCCGGTGGTATGACCTCATCCACTCGACGTGGTACAGTACGCCAGATCAAGTTACTATTATGATAATGTGTATATATCGTATTCTAATGCACTTGCTCTTGTAACGCGACGTCTGGTTGGATAACGTAAAAAATTTGCGACAGTATATCCTGCGATACACTGTAGGAAAAAGTTTCACGTCATTAATTATATCACATAATCGTTGGATGACGTGTGCATTATGCGGCTTGCAACGCTCTTATTTGAGACGAAATTGAAGCAGTGCATTTGAATGAGGAAAACCATATTCAAAATTTTCATTTGGGGAGGTATATCGTCGAATATACGTTCGGAAATCACGTTAAGGGCTCTGATCACGCGTCGCCGTAAAACTAAATTTCGACCATATACCTCCTCAAATTAGAATTTTGAATACAGTTATCCCCTAATTTCAATCAAGAAATATTGAGGTTTATGTCCGTTCTTAGGCAGGGTGTCTGATACTATACTTTTTTAAAGTTCTATTGTGTGCAGGGGTTTTATCCTTGTTTTGTTTTGTAGTTCTGCGTGTGTTTGCTGGTTTGTTTCTTTGCTTATTGTGTTCTACTTATTTACATATGTGTATGTGTCGTTTGTTTGTCTGTGTCATAGGTAGTCTACCTCTTTGTGCCATAGATTGGTTCATGATCTGTGATCGTAACATTTCCTGATGTTATTTACTTGTTGTTTTTCTTATGCTGGTAAGGGATACTTTCTATAGCATATGTTAAGCAACACATAAAAGTGGAGTGGATAATGATCTACCTAAACTGGTCAAAATAAGTTTAGCCCCATGCCACTTTTTTCCATAGCCATAATGTTAAAATCCCAAAGTTTAGTTGTTTATTTAAAAAATATCGAAGGCAGATGAAATTTTAACTCAACCCAAGTTAGACAACAATATCTTGGGTGTAATTACACAAAGCTTCAATGAAAATACCAAACTTCTTTGGGTATGTGCTAAATTTTCCAAAAGTATCCAAATTTGTGCCAATTTTACTATAGGAATGATAGGGAACGAAGCGGGACACTTACTGTAATGTGTGGAACTCTATGGAAAATTTATCAATAATAATGAAACCTTGCACATGTTGAGAAGAAAATTTGCTGCTACTTCGCTGAAAATTTTATGGAAAAATCTTAATTCAGTAAAATGTTATGATAAATCAAACATGAATGTATTTACATTAAATCTATTGGAAAATTATTATAAGACTTACAATGCATAAGATATCTGACTGTGACCGTGGCATGACACACATCTGAAGAGGAACTGTTTGTCATCGTAGGTGACATCCTTCATGGTATCAACACTTGGCTCAGCGACGTTTTTAAGCTTGTATACGTTAATAGGTCGCTTCTCCTGTATAAATATCAGATATAAATAATTCCTAATAATTGAGCCGTGACATGAGATTTCCAACAATGAGGTCTGTGCGTCTAGCAAAGCCTCAGATCAGCCTGCGCATGCGCGCAGTCTGATCAGAGCCTTTGCTAGTCGCTTGAATATTCTATGACTGTTAAGCTACTGACTGAACACCATTTGGAGTTTCTTGGCTTAACTGGAGGCTACACAGGCGCGCCGGAGTCTATTCATGTCAAAATACCACATTGTTGGAAATCACACGTCACGGCTCATTATGTTATTAATTAAGTGATTTCGTACTGGTTAAGTTACTGATCCAAGGGCAGCTGTGTTGGCCTTCAACCTACGACATTGGGCCAATACTCTGACTGTAGACCTATAACTGGGGAATAACTGGGCCAGTACGAAATAACGATTAAATTATACATGTGCTTTCTGATTTAAACAAAGAGAGATTAAATGCGGACACTTTATGATCAACCACAATGATTTTTATGCATGCGCTTTCTAATTTGTCACATAGAGAGTTAGTGCATTTGCTTTCTGATTAACAACATTTGGACTTTCTCCATACATTTTGTAAGGTAGTAGTTGATTCTAATCTTCAAGTTCGCGTTGTGTTTTAAAAGTCTCTTTAGAATTTCTAAGTCTTTTAAATTTCACCAACAACTTTCACAATTTTACGATTTTATTAAATCTTCTTAAGTCCAACTAAAATACTTCTACAAACTAACAATAACCCAAAGTTCCAAAATCTCACCAAAGTCTAACTAAAGTCTATGTCCAAATGTTAACCAAGGTCTGAAGCTCTGCCACTGGGTTTCATCTTATATACTATGAAGTCACGTGATAGAAGCTAACCACAGCGCCACCAAATGACATCATCACTAACCAATCATATTTCAAGTTTACTATAATGCGCCCTCTATATAGGTAAGCTTCGATTTATATCAACCAATCAGAAGATACAAAAGTGACCCATAGTCACTCCAGTTGCGCAATATGATTAAATGTATTGCGCAATCCTGCCAATCAATGTCAGAATTGACACATCTATTTATCTGGCTTATGTAATTTTACTAAACTAAGTAACATATGTCATCATGACCTTTTGAAAGTGTTAGAACATCCCATCAAAATTGACAGGCTAATAAATATGACATTTGAAAAACAATAACAAACTGGTGTCAGATTTCCCTATAAAAACATAAACATGTCAATCATAGATGTCAACACCGCACCTGGCTGAACACCTGCGTCCTACTCAAACCAAGCATTCACAAATATTGTAAATACCCACAGGCAATTCACAATTATTATGAACCCTCACAGATGAAACCAGTGGTTATTTTATACACGCCCAAACCTTAAGAATTTGACTTAATTGGTCAATTAAGTGAAATTCTCCAAGCTCATCTCTCATACACCGTATATACAAATACATCCACACACACTCTCACACTCACTCACATACATACCACTATACTAAACATAGAAATAAAACACTAGCAGGCACAAATCCTCCTAAAACGACTAAACATAATCAATACATATGCATCATCAAAGTACTATTTACAACAAACATCTGCATGTGACAGCGCACTCCAGAGAACCTTGTGTCCACTCAATGGTTGGCCACCCCATCCAGTGTGCAGCTGTACCAAACTCCCAAGAGCACACAGACGCCACAAGCAAATTTACAATCAAAATTAATACCAAGTGAATTCACAACACAATGTCAAATCTTAACTAATTATATATACACATCATGAATCTCATGCACAATAAGGTCAACTGTCACTCCACTGCATCTTCCCATTAAGTTAACATATACATGCCTCCCTACATATTGCAGAGAGAGACATATGCATGCCAAGCTTTTCCAATGGAGCACATCATGAAACAGCCCAATGCCTACAAGATGGTTGATCAGACCACAAAGCAGACAACGGCCTTGAAGACCCCATTCTGCATAAAATCTCATATACACAAAATCAAAAACATGCACCACACATATAATAATCCTACTCTCCGTCCATCAAGTAATACAGTCAATATACAATAAGGTTCATCTTCACTCCTCCGCGTCTAGTCTATCTGTATTGGATCATCCTGCTCCCCAGTTCCATGGTAAAATACAAAGTTATTATCCTCCTGTCTGTTACATTCAGTTGGTTCCTCCATAGGAGTATATTTCAAATGAACATTGTTTTCTGCTTGCAATTTCCAAATTATGGTGTCGTCTAAACTCTGTTCAATTTCGCTCAAAAGTTTAATTGCTTTGCTGATATCCAGTACATAGAATTTAGTCTGATGTCAAAAACACTCTTTTAGTTGCTGAATGTCGTATAGATTATTATGTTAATGTTAATTTTATTCTTTGGAATAACTGATTGGTAAGTCTAAAATGTATAAAATCCAAAGTTCATTAGCTGTTGTTTACAAAAGTTCACTATGTATAAATGTCACCAATTGTTTGACATTTAAAGGTCACCGTTTCAAAGCTGTCAACAAAATCTTGATTTGACCTGTTATCTGTCATCACTTTGGAAACTGGTTGGATTTTAAAGGTCAATATGTTTCATATAAACTCGATGATACTTGAGGTGAAAAGGTCCCTTGCTGTATTCCTTCTTATACATCTCAAAGTCATATACATCCTTCTTATCAGTCTTTACAGTGCATATTTTTGTACACATCATAGTAAGCATATTTATATCTTCACCAGCCACCAAACCTTATATTAAATGACTGGACTTACACACATTATCAATAACTATTTACATATCTTCATATCTCTACCATGTCACTACCATGGACTCATAGTTAAGTTTTGTGTACACTTAAGTCATATAGTCTCCATGTTATTCATGGCCATCTCTCTCTCAAAATACATCTTATTTCTTCATATTCTCTAACAAAGCCAATAACCTCTTTGCTTCCTTCTGGTCTGGTGCGGAAGTAAAGTACCTTCCCGATTTGCTCCTAACAATCTCGTCATATTCCGACAATACCAACCCATCCTCAACAACTGACAAGGAACTTGTCACAACATTCTTATCGCTACAACAATCAACTAACCTCTTACCAAAACATACTTTCACCTTCTCATGAAAGCATTTTATACTTGAAAAGCAGTATCAAAATAAAAACGCATGTGCCAAAATCATCACAACAAATAACCAAATAGAAATTGACCTGCTGTGCTCATCTACTTTCCTATAAATTTTGACAAATAAGGGAAATTAGATGTAAAATTTTCCCAAAGAGAAAAGTGTGTAATATTTCTGAATTTCAAAAGTGAACCCCAAGCATACCGAATATGACCTCTAAACTTTTCTCATAACATAGGGATAAACACAAATAACCATTTGCAGCCCCTCAAGCTATATTCAATCTTATCACACCAAGGGATGGATACACAACCTCATTCTGAATGCCTGACTTATCTTGGCAAACAATGGTAAATTTCAACCATCAGAAGTTCTAATAATCCACACACCTGAGTGTACATACTCTGCACTTGACAATCAAGGGTTCAAACAAATTATGATCTCATGTATTACAAAACAAGAGGAACAGCTAATTGACACCCTAAATAAAATAAGAATGCTTGACCACCTTGTAACCACCGTTACAACAACACTACATAAAATACATAAATTGGTAGCGTAAACCATCTACCTAGCAACTTGCAAGTAATATAACCTGAAGACTTTTACAATAAAAGCCACATATACAATTGCTCATACATCATGATCCCAAGCAAGTTCTCATAACATTAACCAACTGTAAACTTGGGTCATCACCTCCTCATCCCAACGCAAGGAAAATCACCTTGCAAGCTATACAAAATAGCTTTTCTAATCATCAAAGACCTTAAGTCTTTCCACAACTCTTATCAATATCCAAAAATCAAAGTCATTATATTCAATCCAATCATTTCAAGACTCCTACAACCTGAATTTTGGTCTAACAAAAATAAAAACCAAATCACTGTTGTGAATCTTATCCATTAAAAATCCATCTTCTCAACAAAAGAAAAACACCAAATAAAAAAAAATATCTATCCATTTTAGAAAATCTTCAGAAATCCATCAGGCAATGAAGCAGTGTGAATATCAGAATCTCTCATGGGTTAGGGAAACACACAACACCCTTACAACCCTTAATTTATTCACACACAAATCACAGTCTGATCCACAGTGAAGACCTTATAAAAAATAAACCATTTCTTTCTAATTTTATACAATACTGAAAATTTTTCTACTATAATATTAAGTTACTCAAACACCTTATAGGTTACAAAACCATTCAATTCTGATTTGCAAAAATATGATGCAAACTCCACAAAATTGCCAATGTCTTCATCATAATCCAGATACATACCAAATGGTACAATACATAAAAATAAAAGGGGAGAAGGGCAAAGCTCTTCTATAACCACCCAGAGCGCCATATACAATATGACAAACACCCAAACCATGACCGAAGACATTCTCAATCTATTGAACTACCTCACGTTTGGCACTCATTAAATCTTCAACATTTTCAGAGGACTTTCAAAATTAGCTTGTCTTTAAAAAGAAAAAACAAATCATTTTTTATACTTTCTCAAATAAATTTTAAACATGAATTAAAACTAAGGCGTTTAAACAATAATTAATGAAATACATTAAAACCCTATCAATTCCAATTACATAAACATAAAGTAAAACACTACTAAAATGTCAACGTCTTCATCATAATTCAGAAACGTACCACATGGTACCACAAATAAAAAAATAAAGGGGAGAAGAATAACTCTTCCATAACACCCCACGTCATATACAATATGACAAGACATCTGAATTATGCCTGAAGACATCCCCACATCATAGAATTAATATTCTTTTAAAACTCTTCAAAAATAATTTAGCCTGGTCCATAATTTCCTTAAAACTTTAGTATTTCTCCTATAAACTTTTAATTTAAATAAAATACAGAAATAAAAACTAACAACAAAAAGAGAAAAAAGTTTTTGAATCTACACTAAAATCAACAAGCAAAAGTTTGTTCTGAAGCGATAAGCCAACAGATTGCCAAGTTTCATTTGAATTACCAAATCTCTGAAACACTTTGGATTATAATCATAACAGTGCACAGTCTGTGAGATAGCCTGTGCATAAAATGCAAATGAGACCTCGGTTATTTTCCTAGCCAAATGCTGAAACATATTTTCGACACCTGCATCATTCATCCCTTCCATAATAATTAATTTCAAATATGGTTAGCTGACTGTTACTTAAATAAGCATAAAATGACAAGTCCTACCGTGTCAAGAAAAATTCACCAATCACTAGTTAACTATTTCTTCAATCACAATCTGTTCACAAACTGTTCCTGTTCTTCTCTGTTCTTCACAATGTGTCCACGAAAACAAAGTTCAATATCCTAGTCTTGTAGGCACCAAAAACGTCCCAGATGTAAGGTAGTAGTTGATTCTAATCTTCAAGTTCGCGTTGTGTTTTAAAAGTCTCTTTAGAATTTCTAAGTCTTTTAAATTTCACCAACAACTTTCACAATTTAACAATTTTATTAAATCTTCTTAAGTCCAACTAAAATACTTCTACAAACTAACAATAACCCAAAGTTCCAAAATCTCACCAAAGTCTAACTAAAGTCTATGTCCAAATGTTAACCAAGGTCTGAAGCTCTGCCACTGGGTTTCATCTTATATACTATGAAGTCACGTGAAAGAAGCTGACCACAGCGCCGCCTTATGACATCATCACTAACCAATCATATTTCAAGTTTACTATAAAGCACCCTCTATATAGGTAAGCTTCCATTTATATCAACCAATCAAAAGATACAAAAGTGACTCATAGTCACTCCAGTTGCGCAATTCCCCAAAGGACATATGATTAAATGTATTGCGCAATCCTGCCAATCAATGTCAGAATTGACACATCTATTTATTGGGCTTATGTAATTTTACTAAACTAAGTAACATCTGTCATCATGACCTTTTGAAAGTGTTAGAACATCCCATCAAAATTGACAGGCTAATAAATTGACATTTGAAAAACAATAACAAACTGGTGTCAGAATTCCCTATAAAAACATAAACATGTCAATCACAGATGTCAACACCGCACCTGGCTGAACACCTGCGTCCTACTCAAACCAAGCATTCACAAATATTGTAAATACCCACAGGCAATTCACAATTATTATGAACCCTCACAGATGAAACCAGTGGTCATTTTATAATTTTCTAGTTAACCACAGAGAGATTAAATTCATACAATTTATGATTAACATAAACATGGTGTCTTCTGTGAGTTTGTCACTTTCCCATTGGTATCCTGGGTCAGGTGTGGTACTTGATTATATCGATTCCTGATCTTTGCACCATTACTTACTTTTATTGCATGCAATTTATAATTAACTAAAGCGACTTTATATACACGCACTTTCTGATAAACCACAGTTATATTTCACGCATTCACTTTCTGACTAACAACACAAAGAGAGATAACGTGCTTGAAATTTCAAATTAGCTACATAGGGATTTAATGTACGCACTTTCTGAATAACTAAAGCAAGATATCATACAGTCATGCGCTTTCTGATTCACCACAGATGCAATCTTGGATAAACCACATGATTACCTAAAGAGAGATGTTAGGTATGCTATGTTTAATTAACAACTGATATTGCAATCATACACTTTCTAATTAACTCAAGCCGGATTTAATGTATACACTTTCTGATATCTGAATTTCAAACATGTATTTGCTAATTAACCTCTGAGAGTTTAAGGCGTGCATACTCCGATCAACCATGTCGAGATTTCATGTGTGTGTTTTCTGATTGATCACATCGAAATGTCAGGAATGCGCTTTCTAATTATTCACAGAGAAATTCCATGCCCGGATCTAGAAAGTTTTTTCAGAGGGGGTCCAATTTTGATAACGTTTTTTTTTAGTTAATAAGGGGATAGAGGATCCAAATTCCGCCATAAATGGACCATCATCGGCCCACCCAGCAAAACGCCATTAAAATGTCGTTTCCCTGGCGGGCCGATGGTGGCCTATTGAATGCTGGCTTGGTAGATTTGTGATTTTTCAGGGGATCCGGACCAGTTTTGCAAAGAAACCCTATATCTTTGTGATTTTTCAGGGGGGGGGGTCCTGACCCCCTGTCCCCCCCCCTCTGGATCCGCCCATGGATTCCATGTATGCACTTTCTTATTATACATGTAAACCGCGGAATATTTATTTCCACTCACCATAGAGCCCATTTCGTTAAATGGTATGCTGGATATAAAGGAAGCATTCCAGTCCACGTGATTCAGGGCTTCCCGCAGTGGGTTGGACAGATAACGTCTATGCCTGAGAGGGGCGTGGCTACCTTGGCCATAATGAACTTGTAAAGTGGCTTCCTCTAGCATGTCAAGTGGCCTGAGAAAATAAAAAAATATGATGTTTAAAGAGACTAAGTCTGCAACTATGAACATTTTTCGATTTTTTTTATTTTCTTTTTAAATCATTTGTAAAAGTAGAATTACAATAAATCTGGTCACTATAGCTGAAAACTGCACGGAAAAGTGAACTATCTTATAAAACAGGTGTGTTTTTCTCTTGTTGGTAATTATTTTCGTCCCTCTAATAATTATAGACAGTTAATTTTAACATAAATGCTGCTGTTTTGATACTGATAGTTTGTTACAAATGTTAGATTTACGAAATTGGTAAAATGTATACCTGAATTTCTGTTTTTTTACTTTGTTCTTGAAAAATAGAAACATTAGTTCTTAAATTAAAAGATAAAAAAGTTACAGACTATGCAGCTTTAAAGTATTCAAATCTTTTCTGGACCTGGTTCGAATAAAAGCATCTAACCAGGCATCAGCTAGCCCCGCGTATGTATTATTAATTTCCCAAATTCACAAACTTAACGAGACTATTTTCAGATTCAGGGTTCTTTGGCAGAAACTTTTGTTATTTCTATTTCGAATCAATTGGAAATTCGTGAGAGACGATCGAATGCCATGTTCTGTAATATCCAATCTTGATATGTACTATTTGTATCTGTCTCTTAAATATGAGACGCTGACATTAATGGGTTTATCATGCTTAACATGACATATTCTTACTAAAGACTTCAAACTGGGTGTCTAAAATAAAGTTTAACCTATGTATGCCTAATAAAATGTTCCACCCTTATCAATTTTACCAATCTCTTATTGAAGTTAAACTAGTGTTGTTAGGTAGCAAATTTGATTCAACTGGAGGGGCCCAAGTTCCATCTCCGGTTCCACCAGTCTGTCGGGTGATAATCTAAATCACGGCCTCGTCTTATGGCCTAAGCTGTTGGTGGGACGTTAAACACAAACTCACTAAATCAAGTATATAAAGGCAAATTGTTCTGCTAATCCACCGTAAGCGTGACTATACTCACCCAGCTGATGTAGAATGTAGTTCAATCACATGTTCCTTAGGGTGTTTAACCTCTTCTACCTTAGTATATATTGTCTTGGAGTCTGGGTTGTTAGCGTTGTTGCTACACTGCCATTTGTCACTACCAATCACCAACTGACCAACCTTCCACGTTATAGATGGTACGTCCTTCTTCAGGGCGATCAATATCGTACTTCCCTTGCATAGAACTCTCTGTAAACAGAAATGAGCCGTGACATGTGCTTTCCAACAATATGGCATTTTGACATGAGTAGACTCATACGAGACTGTGCAGCCTCCTTTTAGGCATAGAAACTCCAAATTATGATCAGTCAGTAGCCTAACAATCATAGAATACTCAAGCGACTAGCAAAGGCTCTGATCAGACTGCGCGTATGCGCAGGCTGATCTGAGGCTTTGCTGGTCCCACATACCACATTGTTGGAAATCTCATGCTGCGGCTCAAATGTCAAACTATACTCAGAAAAAAACAATTAAAGGGATGTTTAGATTCAGTCCCTTCTCTTACATTCAATACAGTAAAAGCTAAACTAATTATGCATGCATTTCATAATTCAAGATATCTACAATCAAAATGGAGGCATGATTTCATTTACTATTCAATGATTTAAGTACAGTACAAATTCAATTTTTGAAACCCTCTATACTGAAATGTCACAAGCGCTCGAACATGATTGAACCCCATAATAATCGTTTGTATTCCATAATGAGCGGCTCCAAAATCATGGCTGGCCCTCACCTAAAAGTATGGCACCTAGTTTTTTGTTGTTGCTGTCAGTGTTTTAATGCCGATTTGTTGTCATATTGGATCGAGTATGCATTATCTGTGCTTTTTTGTTGAAGAAGTTACCCCAGTTTTAGGGACACGGCTGATGAATGGGTGTGAACACTTGTCTGTAGTCGGTATTAGAACATAAGCAATGACCAGATAATGGTTTCAGCAAATATTATAGGAGCTAAATGTATATTTTGTAAACTTTGGGTAGAGAGGGTTAATAACCAATATCGTAACGGGTAATAGAAATATACGTATAAATGAGTTGAGGCTAACCATTTAATATACTCCATACATTATAATACAAATGATGCTCAAATTTTAATGTTCACAGCGAATGAGTGGGCGCGTCGAGCACTTGCGGGTCATCACTAGTTTTGGTTTGATGTCCTGATATGTGTTATTGTGTCCTTCGCACCGGCGCTATTTGTGACTTGCCGATGTTACCCCTTAAGAAATTCCCCATGCCTCATGCAACAGGCGATCATTAATGTAACCCCACTCCATCCCGTCTACCGCGATTTCTCGCATGTGCTTGTGGCCCCACCACGCTGTGACATATAAAAGCATCACCCAAATCACCAAATCTGCTTGTATTAACAAATGTATTTCATGTTCATTATTCCTCTTTTTCTTTCTCTTCTTCTTACTACCTACATTTCTTCTTCGTGCATTTTAGTTCTGTCTGATACCAGGGTAGCACTTTCTCTTATGAATATGTACCATTTACACAAGGCTATATGTATACATTTTCATATCAGCGTTTCTCCTAGCCAAATGGAAACTGGTAGGCAAATCAATGGTACTCCGGGCTAGCTGTTAAGGCTTTTCCTGATTTTCCTAGATCTCTTATTAACACTCCATGACGAAACGTAAGATCAAATCGGATGGCCTTGGCGGCATGCTTGGAATATCTCAAACTCTTGGACTTGGTGTAGAAAAGAGGCTTATGTACAAGAAATTTTATCTGCTCATCGTATCGTTGCTTGTTTCCTATCATATAGACAATTATACATACAACATACATTGTTTGAGTGCTATGATAATCTTACAGAGGACCAATGAGCTATATAAATCAATACAGAATCCCTACATTAAACTGAAACCAAATGCATACAAAAACACAAGTTTCACGCTATACTGTATCAGCGTACTCATTCTTTGTAACTTTCTCCTCTGGCTATCAACATTACTTCTTTTATCTGGGGACATTCACCCCAATCCCGGTCCAGACTCTGTCGAAACTGACACTAGTATATCTAGTATATCTAGCTCTTTAAGCTCATTTGACATGCTACCTAGCCATTTGAGTATCATGCATCTAAATATACAAAGTCTTCTTCCAAAGATTAATATTATTAGGTGTGAAGCACACGCATACGATGTACTTGTTTTCACTGAAAGCTGGTTGAAACCGCAAATATCAAATGACTCAATACTTATCGATAGCTTCGCACCACCGCACAGGACGGACAGGCATGACCGTCCTGGCGGTGGGATAGCTATGTACGTACGCGACTTTTTTTACATGCAAGCGCAGGGCAGACTTAGAAATACATGGGCTAGAAGCTGTTTGGTTGGAACTTCAAGTCCAATCTAAACAGATTTTAGTCGGTGGTTTCTACAGGCCCCCGAACAGCGGTGCCGAATACTTCAACTTAGTCGTTGAAAGCATAGACAGAGCTCATAACACCAACATAACCGACCTCATTATCTTAGGTGACTTTAATTATAACATGTTGACGAACGACAATAACAAAATAAGGGATACAATGTTACATTATAATTTATCACAGGTAATTAAAGACGCAACGCACTTTACAGAAAATTCATCATCACTCATCGATCTGATCCTTTTACTTAACACTGCAAACATGCTAACAAGTGGCGTTATTGACAACTTCTTGCCAGATCAAATAATGTACCACTGTCCAATTATCTTTTTGTTAAAGTTTCTACGCCCATCAGTGAAAACATACAAGCGGTGAGTATGGCTCTATCCCCAAGCAGATTTCACCAGATATCGCGAACTTCTATCTGAATATAACTTTGAAGAGGACATCGAACGCAATACCGACCTTGAACATAACATGAAATGCATAACAAATGCACTCATCGAAGCAAGCGAAAAATCAATACCAAACAAAATCGTAACTATAAGGCCTAAAGATCACCCTTGGATCACGTGTGGTATTAGAAACTTGATTAGGAAGCGCAAGCGAATGTTCAGAAAATATAAGAAAACTTATGACAATAATCTAAGAGATAAATTCAAAGCAATTAGGAATAAAGTGGTTAACGAAATTCGGAAATCAAAAAAGGAATATTTTGACAAACTTGAACAACTCCTATCAAATGAATCAGCTAGTTCCAAAATATTTTGGACAACTTCTAAGCAAATCCTTAATCTAAACAAAACATCAACAAATATACCAACCCTAATACTTAATGATGAAACTGCTGAAGACGATTACCAAAAATCTAATATGTTGAATAATTATTTTGCATCGCAGTCGCACATTAATGATGATAACAAAACACTACCAGCTCCAACCCAGATTCAACATAAAGAACTAGCGCACATAGACATTACCCAACAAGATGTAATTGATGTCTTAAGCAACTTGAACGTTACCAAGGCATGCGGGCCTGACTTAATTAGCCCTCGTCTCCTCAAAGGAGGTGCCTCCGTCATCTCCAAACCACTTACTATGATCTTCAATCGCTCACTACAACAAGGATACTTCCCAGCAAGTTGGAAAGAAGCAAACGTTACACCAATCTACAAAAAAGAAGATAGATCTTCTCCTTTTAATTATAGACCCATCTCCTTACTAAGCTGCATAGGAAAGACAATGGAACGCTGCGTTCAAAAACACCTCTACAACTATATCAGTCAAAATAATCTCTTAACACCCCTTCAATCTGGATTCATTTCTGGCGATTCCACCACTAACCAGCTGCTTAACATCTACCATATGTTCTGCGAAGCTGTAGATAATGGGAAGGAAGTCCGTGTTGTCTTCTGTGACATCAGTAAGTCTTTTGACAGAGTCTGGCACAAGGGATTACTGTTCAAACTGGCCGCTATTGGCTGCTTTAAATCTCTTCTTCGTTGGTTCACGAGTTATCTATCTGGGCGTAGACAAAGAGTTGTCATAAATGGAATGATATCAGACTGGGCCTCAATCTTTGCTGGAGTCCCACAAGGCTCAATTCTGGGACCACTACTTTTTCTTATCTTTATCAATGACATAGTCAACAACATTCAATCAAACATCCGTCTCTTCGCTGATGACACTAGTCTCTATATTATTGTAGAAAACCCTAACACAGCAGCACTCACTCTTAATTCTGACTTAGGGACAATACACCACTGGGCTGACAATTGGTTAGTAGACTTTAATCCTACTAAAACTACCTCTCTTTTGATATCTAGGAAAAGAATACCTGAAACACACGCTACTTTCAAAATGAACAACACAGATCTCTCCGAAAAAACAACACATAAACATCTAGGTATAACTTTTAACAACTCATGCACTTGGTCAGATCATGTAAAAACATAGTAGAAAAAGCATGGCCGAGACTTAACCTGCTTTGAGCTTTAAAGTTTAAACTACGCAGATATGCCCTTGAGCGATTGTATATATCATTCATTCGACCCTTAATAGAATATAGCGATGCTGTCTGGGACAATTGCTCCACAGAATCCAAAAAAAACAATTAGATCTCATTCACCATGAAGCAGCTAGAATAATAACCGGGGGGGGGGGGGGGGGGGGGGAGACAAAATTGTGTAGCATCCAAAAACTCCTATCTGAGCTGGGATGGGAAACTCTGCAAGAAAGAAGGTCTAAACACAAACTCGTTATCTTCTATAAAATAATAAACGGGCTCACTCCTGACTCTCTTTCTGATCTCCTACCTCCTATTGTCCAAGATAACGTTACATATAACCTTCGAAATGCCAACAACATGCGACCATTACGAGCCATCACAAATCTTTATTTCAACTCCTTCTTCCCCTCGACCATTCGTGCCTGGAACGAGCTACCAGATGAAATAAAGGGAGCAAGCACTGTATCTGCATTTAAATATCAGCTAAACAAGCATAAGAAGCCCCCACCAATGTACTTTCATGCAGGCACAAGAAAAGGACAGATACTACACACGAGAATACGCATGGAATGCAGCTCGTTAAACTCTCATCTTTATAGTAAAAATATTATCAACAGTCCGTCCTGTTCGAGTGGAGGCTTTGAAAGCGCTTATCATTTCTTTTTATATGCCCAATATACAGGCACACAAGAAACATATATTTGTCTGATGTCTTGCAAACGCATAAAACGCATGAATTACTATATGGTAAGGAAACTGCAACAGACCTAGAAAATGGAGCTCTTTTCTTAAAAGTTCAAGATTTTATTATACACTCAAAACGATTTGACTAGTATACACGAACTGGAATTCAATGTGTACCCTGTATCTCTCTCTCTCACACACACTCTCTCTCTCTCACTCTGTCTGTCTCTCTCTCTCTCTCTCTCTAGAAAATGGTTTGAATTTTACACTGTTCACATATATTTGCTGCTACTGAATGTTATTCAGGAAACGACTCGTATAAGCTATTAGCTTACTGTCAGATCCTGGCCCATTGATTATGTAAATTGTTAAATATTGTATGTATATAAAGAAATAAAATACTGTTTAAACCAATATCGTAACCAATGACCCGCAATTTGCTGAATTGCATATTGGTTGTTCTATCAGAAAAAATACTTTGTTTGAACATTATTTTCTCAAATGTTGTAAAGTCAAAAGAATTTTAATATCCTTCAAAAGACTAATGGTTTTTCTGAGTATATTAACCCTTTGTGTATACTAACTAAAGCATTATTCCTTCTGGTTTGACTCAACAAACTTGGGATAGTACATTGTACATATCTAGGGATGTCAGGTTATAATTGAAATAAATATTGTATTCTTTTGTCAGAGGATATTTTTTACCATTAGAAACTGTGTAGACCCTTATGAAATGCAGCATTATGTTGCATTTCATTTGGGACTTCACTGTTTTCAAAAGAATTTGTTTAGGGGGTTCCTGAATACAAAGGGTTAAACTATTTGGTCAGCATATGCAATTTTGGTATATGCATAAAAGTAAGAAAGTGGGCAAATATCAGGAATCGATACAATCAAGCACCACACCTGACCAAGGATACTAATGGGAAAGTGACAACTTCACAATTAGACATCACAAACGAGAGCCAAGAGGTCAGCCCTTTCCAAGCAGGAGACCACAGGGCATCAATAAACAGACGCGCACAAAAGCATAACAAATACAAAACATCACCTCATCTGCTTGCCTACTTACGCTTTTATCAAAACATAATATGTTTGGCTTCTATTTATGTCAAATAGAACCCGCATTCTTTAACAATTCATGCAGTTTATACAGCCTATTATCAAATTAAGGGGTTGCATGTGCATGTGCTATAATTATGATAAAAATATTCAGATCTGACACATTGTTCGTTTTACATAGTTGGACCTAAAGTACTTTTTCCTCAAAAGATCCATCGCACAATATAGGTTCTGGTTATGTATGCTTTATGTGATGTTGTTATTTATTTAGCCTCGCAACACTGGATAGGTTTATACTACACCTCCACAAAACGTTTTAGGTGTGACTGAAACGGTTAATGAATTGAATTAATCAAGGGTCATTACTTAGAGGTCTTGGTAGATTTATACAATCCCCTCGTTTTTTGTCCAACTTACTCAAGGATTAAAGTTCAAAGACGAACAGCTTAATTCTCAGCAAGAGCAGAGGGTACGATCACTATTGAATCAAGCGCATGTATCTTTTTGTTGTTATTTTTTTAATGCCATATTATGCAGGAATTGTGAGAAAACAGACACACTAACCTTTCAGTAACATCTATTTTCATTTGCAAAATGATTGCAAACTTACTCACAGCCTACATATTGTATCGTACATTGCAATTAAGTGAGTGGTCTAAGGAAAAAAAGAAGAATACTCCGTTATTTTAAACTGCATTTTGATACCTGCGCACATTGTTATTAATGTGTTTCCAGAGTTTAAGTGACTCCCGTTTTTCTTTTTTTAAACAGCTTTAAATAGAACCTAGAAGAACGGCACTTAGCATGTGGATTTAAATGCACACCGCGTAACTAAAACTTATTTTTGGGAGACGCCCTTATTTGTAAATAAAGCCCAAATCCCCTGTACTAAAGAATAACTTAGTTGTTTTTCCCTACGAATATACCCATGTGTACCCCAATAGATACACGTGGTATATTTGCATTGCTATGATGACATATACTAGCCTACAGGAATATCTTTATCCGCTGATTCAACGAAAATCTATTCCGCAAACCTCACTCGTCATCACTTTGGCGCACACACGCACGCACACACGCAATTGTAAAAGTCTATATGGGTCCTAGACCTTGCCGTATTGAAAGCAGGCAAATATAAGGCTTAAGTATGAAAAATAGTAAGTGAGTAAGTAAATACCACAATCACAAACTGCATGCAGACAACCCCGTGACACCGCGAGGAAGAGCCGCTCAACCATCACGAGACACCAGGAAGACAAATTAAGCAAAGCAATCAGCTCTCTCTTCCCCATCAAGATGATTGCAATACTAGAATGGACATAAAGTAACGTACAACAAAACATAGAACAATAACAGACTCCCACAATGGGAGTAACAATAAACAAAAAGTCAACAACAACAGAACCACCACCTTAGAACGGACAGCAGCCTAAGCCACCGGGGGGCTTAAATGCATTTTACTGGCACCAAATCTTCGCCCTAGATTCTGCTGTTGTTGAAGTACAAGAAATGTTCAGCTCGCATGGAGGCCATCTAACTAATGCAATGTATCATCATGGAAAAACACTCTAATCAAATTACTACACCATGATGAAACAAAGAAAAGGGCTCATGACTCACAGATAGTCAGAGCTAAAAAAAACCCTCAAGTTGAGCCACGGTGGGTCCAGCTACAGATAAGCATCAGGCACCAACCCACCGATTAAAGTTTTACGTCAGAGCCGTCTCCATGTACATGTAGCACCTTCCGTTTCAATTATTCGACTCTTTTTGCCTATGAGGTAATTTGCCATGGTTTTGTCGTCTGCTTATATATTTTTTTCAAAATCAGTTTTGTTGTTGTTGTTGTTTTTTTTTCTGTTTTTTTTTCCCGGTAATATCAGTAGAGTTTCAAGCAGTTTGGATCCAGGTCATGCCCGTTGGGTCTGATCTGGGTCTAAATTGTTTGCAAAGGTTATCAGCAGACGACACTAGTAAGTCAAGAGTTTATGACGAAAATTCAAGCAAATTAGAGAGTTGACGAGAAATAGCGAATCGGGGATATACATTAAACTTCAAGAGCATCAAATATTTGCCTGCTTAAGATATTTCGCTGATAAACTTTGTCAACAGCCGAAACCAAGCTCAGGCTAAAATGTTGGGCATTATCTGGATCCATACTATTTGAAAACTTACTTGTATTCCTTAAAGACATATTTTTAGAAAATGATTATCTCGAAAGAAAATTCAGCAGAGGACAACAACAACCCAGCATTTAAGGTTTAGACAATAACAAAGGCCATTTCAATGCATCGGTTCTAGATGTATGAAGTATATAAGTCAGTATAAGCAGTGAATCATAGCCTAATGCGCAAAGATTGGTCCAATTAAGCAATTTAAGCGTGAAGCTGCGACTGTCTTCGTCAATTTAAACACGTGTTTTGGGTGCTCAAAAGAACCGTATCATCGAGACGGTTGTTTTGAGTACACACCAAATATTTTTTGTAAATATTTTTTGGCTGAGAAATAGGAAAAATAATTTTCTGTTACGCACTCTTATCTGTAGCGTTGACGAATTACCCCCACTGACCCGTATAAGCCATGTTTTATTTCTATCGTTAGGGCGACTTGGGGACTAATTCAAAGAGGAGCGGCAAAAACACACCAAAATTCCATCTTATCCCAGCCTATACAAAAACTCACATTTATGTGGAAAAATTAATTCAATTACGCGGTCTATATCTAAATTCATTTCTCTAATTCATTTTTCAATTAAAATCACCATTAAAGAATAATTAGCAAAAAACGGGGGTCACTTAAGTCCTGGAAACACTATAGTTAAGAAATCCGCTGCAACAACAGGCACTTAGTTTCCTATTCATTATAAGGCTTTGTCATTATAACGCATTTGTTTGTATGTTTGCTTGTTTGTTTTGATTCTTTACGTCCCATCAACAATTTTTCAGTTATAAAGGGACGGGTATTCCTGGGTTGAACCAGTACTAAGATAGGATTAATGATTTTGCTCAAGGACACAACACGGTTACGCCGGTGAGGTTCGAACCCGCGCCCCTCGGTCTCGAGTCAAGCACTCAATTACTGAGCCACTGCGCTCCCTTATAACGCACTTGTTAACTGTTATCAAATGCGTTGTAACTACAAAGTTGACAAAGACGTTGAATTGGTGCAGGGTCTTTCTATAGGGAGTCCCTAATTGGTAGTGTTGATAGGCTGTGAAGTAACGACGTTTTTGTTTTGTAAACGCATATAATGTGGTGCATGTGGTAAAATTTAAAAAAAAAATGATCCTCAAACCGCTAAAAATGCATTGGAGAAAATTTGGTCGGACATCGCATTTCTAAACTTATACATTTAGCTACAAAAAGAAATTTTGTTTCTTAGACTCAGATGCAGCTGGTTTGGGAAGATTCGTGCTTTAAAAGTAGTAAGTGATTATGATCAGAAAATAAATACCACAATCATAAACTTCAGGCAAACCCGTGGCACCGCGAGGAAGAGGCGCTCAACCATCACGAGACACCAGGAAGATAAACTAAGCAAAGCAACCAGCTCTCTCTTCCCCATCAAGATGATTGCAAAACTAGAATGGACACAAAGTAACGCGCAACAAAACATAGAACAATTACAGAATCCCGCAATGGGAGAAACAATCAACAGCGAATCAACAACAACAGAACCACCGCTTAAAACGGACAGCAGCCTAAGCCACGGGGGGGGGGGGGGGTCTTAAATGCATTTTACTGGTACTAAATATCTTCGCCCTATATATAGATTCACGACTCACAGATAGTCAGAGCTAAAGAAAAAACCTCAAGTTGAGCCAAGGTGGGCCCAACTACAAACAAGCATCAGGCACCAACCCTACGATTAAAGGTTTACGTCAGAGCCGTCATTGTCTCTGAGACTGACCCACCCTCGTGCAATAAAATAGGAAACCATGATAGCTATTGACAGTGATTGGGTTTTTAACCAGGCATGCAGACTGTCGCATGATATCCAAGTAACTCTGCATAAATTGTTTAATCCACTACTAAAATTAATCAAACAAGATAAAAATGACGCTTGCAATCATATCAGTAAAACCCCTATCAGAGATTTTGCTGTCCCTCCGAATTATCAATGTATAGTCGTGGATTGTTCAGCAAAGATTTTGATCAAAGATGACTGATTTGAGTATTATATATTGGGAACATTATTTACACTGTAAAAATGTGTAAGTAAGCACCAAAAAAGTGGCAACGTTAACTGAGCTGAACTACCACACCTTTTGATGTAAACATACACTTTCTTTCCTATTAAAACAATATGTGACCAAAATTTCTCCAATAAATATCACTACCTGTTATTGTACTAGTTATTCTCCGGATCAATACGGTCACACATATCATAGCTTTAACCATTTACCTCATAGAGACGCCTTTAAACGCCTTTGCAACCAGAGGAGACCCAGGTCAGTGTCTCCTCTGTTTGCTTATGGAAGCATGACATATCGGATCCTACATTAGTAGACCTGGCAAGCAATTTCTTTGTTCTATGTACCAACATAAAAGATTATTTAAAAATAATTCATAGTGGGTGGAGCTTAGTATGAATACTCATGAAGGAAATGGTTAAAGTAGTTAAAAATGGCAACAAGATCAGTAACAGTTCAGCTGCCACCAAATTTGATGAAAATGTTCACTTATTATTTAGAATGCATTAGTATCGCTTACCTTTACACAATCCGTGCTGTCCAAGTCAACAATTTCCGAGAGTTTGCCCTTGCTACTTAACCGCAGCGTACCTCCAGTTTCTTCCTCAGTCAGTTGAATATCATTGTGAAATTCTTTCTCCTGCCCATCAACTGCAGCTGCAGCAACTACACAACTGACCAATAGCAATACAAACTGCATCCTGCTTACATACGATGCATTAATGCAACGCTATTCTTTGTCGTTGCAGTTGAAGCCCGTCTAAAATACTCAGACGATATGGCAATAAATTGCCAAAATTTAAGCAATTTACTTTTACATATCTTAAATCAGGAAGTTTTGAAAATGTAGGTACTTCTCCGCGGTGGTAAAAGATAGGGTTTTCAAAGATAGATATGCCTTCGTCCAATAAAAATGGTGCTTTTAAGTGGGGATAAAGTGATTTGACAAAATCTCAATCAATATCTTTTTTCTAATCTCACATTGAATGTTTACGCTTGGACACGACAATTGCGACTTGGGATCGGTACCGAAGAAGTTGATTATACCAAAGCAGCAGCGAGTAACTGTGATGAAAGTGAAAGCATGATTCTTTTAGTGTCGCAGCTATTGCTGCTTCTGTGCGGCGCATGCGCGTTCTTCTATGAAGAAGGCTTCGACCATCACTACACTTATTCCTCAGAGTCGGACATTCTGGGTCTACACAATGTAACAACTGTTGTTAAGGTAAGAAGTTTGTTTATAAGAAGTCAACACATACTATAAAGAGAAAAAAATTGTCATTTTGGACCAAATGTGAGACTTTTTACTGATAAATTAACATAGTGCACATGCAAATCCAAAAAAAAAAAATAAAAAAAAAAAAAAAAAATCAGCTGATAATTAAGCTTTTTTTACTGAAAACATAAGACATAATAGTAGTTAAGTTTTTTTCGTATTTATTTAGCTGTGCTGGTATCAAATTCTTAACAATATCACTTCGAACATGGTCAAAATGGATATTTGTCTATTTCAAGCCTATATCGCAAGCAATTCCCTGTTACCAAAGCAACATACACTTTGGCTATGTTCTAATACATCATGCAGGTGGAACTGGTGAAAAGCAAATGTTTTAGTTTTAGAGGGGACCAAACATGAACTCTGATGCAAGTTGCTCTTTCAAATAGAGCGCCAGCTTATTATGATGGGCATACTCGTTAACATTCCATGTAGGCGTAACCCATTCCGTTACACTGGGTTAACGAATGAAATGCAGTGCAACGATATGGGTTACGCCTGGGTTAACGAATGAAATGCAGTGTAACGGAATGGGTTACGCCTGGGTTAACGAATGAAATGCAGTGTAACGGAATGGGTTACGCCTGGGTTAACGAATGAAATGCAGTGTAACGGAATGGGTTACGCCTGGGTTAACGAATGAAATGCAGTGTAACGGCATGGGTTATGCCTGGGTTAACGTATGAAATGCCGTGTAACGGAATGGGTTACGCCTGGGTTAACGAGGATGCATCATGGCGTGCGTTGTATTGTGTTTTAGTGGATAACTTTTATATAAGATGTTTCAATAGGTTTTGTCAGATATATGAATGACGCTAGATGTGGAGACAATACACGAACATTACATTTATATCTTAAGTATAACTGATGTTTTCCGGACATCACTCATATTTCAGTCGAAGATTTCAAGACGTCGTAAGCAGCATATCATAGACAAATACAGTCTCCACACCTTACACTAGGTCAGCTATGAGAACAGATAGAAAATGAGCATTTTGAACGCAATACATGCACATTGCACTTCATATTGTCGCACAAGCGTATATTCACCCCGTGACATGCTAGGTAGCTATCTAGTGGTACTAGATGCCTAAAGTTTGGCCTAAGCCTACGCCTACATGTATATGCGTGCCTAAGCGAAGGAGTATACCCAGTCTAGTATGTGCCTTCGCTGTTCTCGTATGTAATAGGTACCGTCATCTCTCGTGCTTGCTAAACCAACAAAAAACACAGCTAAACACGGAAAAGTACTCATCATGAAAGGAATTATTTTTCTTTCAGTTTCGCATTCGCAATGTGAACTCATCATCTGTAGCAGGCTCTCTTAATAAACTCATGGTGGACAGCTTTGTGCAGCACTCAGAGAAAGGATACTGTGAGTATAGTGTTACTTATCATGAGCGGATCCAGAGGTGGGGACAGGGGCTCCGGACCCCCCTGAAAATCACAAAAATATAGGGTTTCTCTGAATCCCTGAAAAATCACAAAGCTACCAATCCAGATTTCAATGTTGGACCATCATCGGCACGCCAGCGAAACGCCATTTAAATGGCGTTTAAATGGCGTTTCACTGGCGGGCCGATGATGACCCGCTTATAGAGGTATTTAGATCATCTCTCTCCCCTCAAACGCTATTAAAGTTGGACCCCCTCTGACAAAACGTTCTGGATCCGCGAATGCTTATCTTACCAACTTTAACACGAAGTATCTCGTAATATGCAACCGTCTTAGCTGATGCTGGTTGTATAAATGGTAACAACATTATGAAATGTAAGCGATCTTGTGTCTCCATGTTGCTCCGGTGATCCTGTAATCTTTTATGGTGTTGTTTAAAAGAATTTCAAGATGGCTGTCATGGTAACAATTCATTATGATTCTTTGCAATTGAGAAATTTACATTTATAATCAGTTTCATCGTTTAAATTCGATTTGTTCGAAATGAGTAAATGCAGAGATTCGCATAAGTCGACATACTTTCTTCTGAATCCCATGTGTATACATATATTGTTATTGTATTGTATGTAAGAGCGTAGATCCCAATGTTTCCTGCTGAGCCATCTGGTATAGGTCCATAATGTTTGCATTTTAAGTATTGTTAAAGTGAAAAGCAGCATTTTTAGGTGCGTTTTTGACTGGTATTAATAGTAAAAGTAAAAAGGGTGTTCTCTTTTTATTTCAGTTGCGGATAATCCGATGAAATGGAACCTAGACAGAGAGTAAGTTTTCTGAAATAAAACAATGTGGCCTAACCGCTGGTATCCGCTATGTGGGTAACTTTATGTTTTTGCTAAGGCACAGTAGAACACCATGTGCATGTTACCAATACAGTCAGGAATGAACTAGTGTGCGTAGAATGTCCGCGAGTTCTCTGTTTTTTTGTCAAAACCACGATAAGTAAGTGTCACTGTACACCAAAAGTAAGTGTCACTATACACCAAAAGTGATGACAGCACAAGTGCCCCCTGTTTAGGTGTTCATTTACACGCATATTTTACAGTTCACGATGATATGCCGACGAAAAAAGAACCTTCTGAAATGCAAGCGGTAGCTCTACTTTGCTGACACACATTGTGAAATATACAAAATTAAAATAGGTTTAATTTTTATTATTTTTCACGCAATCCCATTTAATATTTTCAGAGTATCCTTTGGAAGCAAAGACTGCACCAAAGAACTGAAACTAGAGTGTGCATATTTCCTGGGCCAGACTAGCTAGTTTCTACTGTGTCTGTGTCCTTTTTATGGGATAATGGCAAACAGTGCAGAACCAGATCAGACGCCACAGTATGCTTAAATACAAAATGTACTTTTAAGATTTAAATGAAATTGAAACTTACTACCAACAACCTTTTAACTAAAAATATATACCTATAACTGATAATGTTGGGAAATTCCATTAGGAATAAATGGGTTAAAAGGTTCGATCAGCTTATGTTAATTCTAGCTTCAGTTCAAGGTTGGGAAATTGTCCAAATGCATGTACATTACATGTACAGTAAAACCTGTCTTAAGCGGCCACTCAAAAAGACGACCAAACAATGTTTTTTTCAATACCGAGTATCGCTTAATGCAGGTCAGAAGTATTGCAGAATGCTCCAAGAGGAGCATTCTGCAATACTTTCGACCTTCATTAAGCTACCATCTGTCATTAAGATCTTTGTTTTGTCTATATTGAATGGCCGCTTAAGACAGGTTTTACTGAACCTGTCTTTCTCTAGATTTCTCTTCAACGTCGATGTGGATGGACTGGTAACTTTGGTGCATCACCACCCAGAAGATGAGCATGAGATACTCTCGCTGAAAAAGGTTCTGGCAAGCACTCTGTCCGCAAGAGTTCAGGTTCGTAATACAGAAAACTGACATTTGCAAATGACCGATCAATCTCTACAGACAGTAAGCCATGTCAATAACATTCTATTCATTTGTAACATAAAATGAGAAAATAAGTGATTATGAACAGAAAATGCCACAGCCTACGGCACCGCGAGGAAACGTCACAGAACAGAGATACCCACACGACAGCCAAATTGTGTCTTTTGCTGGATACCTGCTCAAATTAATACATACAATTTCCTGAAGAAAGCTATGATATGGTGCTACAGAACGTGATATTTATCAGGGTCAGAGCTGTTTACTAAGGGATTAACAATACAGAAGCAAAACGAAACATTGTGTTTGTCAAATCGACGGATAAGATAGCTACATTGGGCTATGTTGAGCATATAATATATTATGATATGTAGGTAGCTATGCGATGAATGTGAAGTCTAATTTTTGTTGTTACAGATTCAAGACCAACCACGATGGAGCTTCACCTCAACAGAGCTAGATCACACAGGTACATATACCCCGGCATCCAATTTAGGTTACCTTCCACCCAAGGACAATTTTTCATGGGGTCAAATATCTCATTGGGACACCCAGAATGCGAAACGAAATTGTCCTAAAAACATTTTGGTATGAGCTATGTGAAAATGCATGGTTGCCATTGCAACCCCTTATATGATTCTCGAGAATGGGGGGTAGGCCTAGAAATTCAATCCTATCAAGGGTTCTACCTAGAGCACTAAAGTTGGTGTCAAAATAAAGCTTAGACACATGCCTTTTCTTCTGTTTTTAATATGTAAATCATCTAATTTGCATATTTATGAATATAAACGAAAACCTTAAAAAAGTGGTAAAATCATAAAAAAAACCGTATTTCAGCCTCGGAACATCAACAAACCACCATTGTTGCATGTTTTTATATCATCAGTGATACAATTTGATAAATCCTATCATCCAGTGGTCCAATAAGAAAATTATCTGATTTGCATATTCATGAATATTAATGAAATGTGATAAATGAGTGGAAAAAACATTTGGCAAACTAGTATTCAAGGGGATAAACAGACCTACATTGAACACATAGGACATTTCATTATGGGTGTTTTGTTTAATAGGACCACTTAAATGTTAAAAATATTGTAAAATAAATGAGCTTTGGTTATATGAAATTTCATGGTTTCCATGGCACCCATTATGCGACTTTAAAGAATGGGGATGTAGTCATATTTTAGCAGCTCATCTTAGAATGTTTAACATGGTACCAAACTAATCCCCGGACATATCAGTTTTATTTGGTAGTTGTTTTATTTCTAAAGTTTCATTAATATTCATGACTATGGATATTAGATAATTTGCATATCTAAAAAATAAAACTGCTATTCATGAATATTAATGAAAACTTTTAAAATAAGAGAAAAATCTTAGAAACATTAAGCGGTGTACGTATAAAATTACCAATATCTCACCTGCTATACGTCCTAGTGTATCAAACCTGGTGCCAAATCAATGCTTAGACATACTACTTTTATCTTAAGGTCAGCTGTGAAAAATGTTTGAATTTTAATTAAAACAGTTCAAATGAATGAAAAATCGCGAAAAATCGACGGATGTACATACAAATCTAACAATATCGCAATACCTAAGTGGCGTAGAGTACCAAACTTGGTTTAAATTAATACTAAGCCAATATTATGTTTAACAAATGATCAAATTTGCAAATGATCATATTATAATATTCATGAACATTGATGAAACCACGAGAATTTTGAAAAAAAAGCTTGAAAATAAAGGGGATATACCTAAAATTACTCATTATTTCAGCTGCTTATAGCCCTAGAGTAGCAAACGTTGTGCCAACTTATTGCTACGGCACAACCATTATTCGAAATGGTGATATATTCAAATTGTCTCATTTACATATTCATAAATATTAATATAAACAATAGAATGAAGAGAATAATCTCCGAAAAATAAAGGGGTATATCTTTAATATTACCAATATCTCAGCTGCTAATTGCCATAGAGTAGCAAACGTTATACATAATTTAAGTCCATTATTACACTTTTACCTAGTGGGCAGATATAAGAATTATCTAATTTGTATAACATCAATATTAATGAAAACATTAAAGATACAAGAAAATATGTATACAAATTTATAGCAGTGTACCTACAAAATTACTCATATCTCAGCTGCTGTAGATCTTAGACTTGGAAGTGCACCCCCTTGATTTTTCCGTAACTTTACATTCATTTCTTCTGTTTTCAATATAATCCATGAATATTCATGTTAAATATTTTTCGTATCTGACTTTAAGGTAAAAGTACAATATATACGCATTGAATTGGCATTAGGTTTGATACACAAGAACGCATAGTAGGTGAGACTTTGATAATTTTATACGTACTTCCCGTAATTTGTCTAAGATTTTTTCTCCATCGCGCTGACCATAACAGACAATATTGCAGTCAGGTATATGATATGATAACATTGGTCAAATGTACTGAAAAATTGAAACAACTGTAAATCGCGTAGACCCATATCAAACTCCACATAATACGGTTTTTGATCAGAAACTACGAGCTTTGTGCTTTAATAAAAAGCATTAAAATCTTAAATAGAAATAAAACAACAACAAAACCATACACCTGTTAAAATTCGTGTGATTGCAAAATTAAATGTTGGTTATGGTCGGTAACTGTGATATTTGAATGTTGAGATTTCAAAAAAACGAACAAGATGCTTAAACAAAACCAGAAACATGACACATTAATTTTGTGAACCATACAGACCCACATCGGACACCACAGAATCATATCTGCATCTTTTAGTCACTGGCAGAACAGACTTTCTGATCAGGAACTGTTATATTGCCAAGTACCCCGACTCATTCCACCAAGTAAATATCATTTTTACTTGTTCTTTAAAGCCCCTGTCACACCAAGCCGCGTTTCTATTGCGTTTGCACGGAGTTGTTGTTTAAATTTCCAGAGCGCCTAGAGATCGCAAGCTTATCTTCATATCCTTCGCGGAAAATGGCCTATCACGGTATCCTTACAGCGACTATGGCGTTGCTACAAAGCTCGCATGGCGTTCTATCGCGTTCTTATGGAGTTCTCGTGGCGATTCTCTGTGCTCTTACGACGCCTTCACTGCGCTTTCACGGCGCTCGCAATGTGTGCACTGTGTTTTCACGACGTCCGCACTGTGCTGGCGGTGTGTTGAAGACGCGGTGTAGGGATTTTCTAACCTTTTGAAGTTTTGGCCAGGGATATGTCGAATTTGGGAAAAATATTTGTGCCATCAAAATTTGGGTATATTTATTCTGTCTAAATGAACACGATCTCCATACCGAATCACAAATTATTAGTTTATAAATTTACGTGTACTCTGAATATTTGCATCAAGATGTGAATTAAACATCTGTAACTTTCCTATATTTGGCCGGATTTTCACGAGTTTTCACCAAAATGGGGATTAGAGATATATTTCATCCATTCGGGAAGTTTTTGCTCAACTTTCAATTGGAAAAGGGCCGATATTCGGCCCAAAATTGGCATAGGAAAATCCTTCAGTGACATCTCAAATGCCACGGGTGACCACGGCGTTTGCACAGCGACCTTTGTGCGCAATCGCGGAAGTCTTATTGAGTTGTAGTAGACCTTACTGCGCGGCTATGGCAACCCCATTGCGCTCTTTAAGAGCGACATTGCCACGCGTTTGTTTTGAGCATGCTGAAAGTGCGCGCCGTCGATCGGCGTTCTATTCGATCCCTCAGCGTCCAATGGCGATGCCACTGCGTTGCTGCAGAGATGCTTGGGATCGTACTGCGCACACCTCGGCGATCTGCGTTTTTCTTGGACACCTTGGGATTGCCGTGAGAACAGGGAGTGACAGGGGTTTAAGTTTATATCTGCCATGAACTCAAGCTGAGATATTCTGATCACAGTGCCCGTCATCCGCCCTGAGACATGATCCATATTAGCATAAGGCTTATACAGTGAAACAATGAATTTTAAATCGTTTCTGACACCAGTGCATGGGTAAATAGCACTCCCATGCAGCCAGCATAATCCCAGGCACAATCGGCCCACCAGCAAAACGCATTGAGATTGCGTTTAGTTAAGGAGTCGTTTGTGGCCTGCTTTTATATGCTTACTAGGCTTGTTTCAGATTAGATTTCTTCTTGCACTTAATATTTTTCTGGAAAAGTCCGTTCAAAATTGACAAATCTATGGAAGCTCATATATTCCCAGTACACATCTAAAAGCGAGACACCATCGGTCCGCCAGCGAAATGCCATTTGAATTACGTATCGCTAACGGGCTGATGGTAGCTCGACATTTTATGCTGGTTGGGTTTTACATATACCTACGTGGCGAAGTATAAATTGCGAGATTTGGTGATTATACTTTCAGGAACATTAGAGCACCAGTATGAAGGCGCCAAGACAACAGATGGGCTAAGATTTGTCCGTACACACAGAAGTAGCACCGATGTTCACCGACTTCATACTAAAGTACGTACAATGGATGAGTCAAATCCTGGTAACTCAACGTATTTTGGTCAGTGCACGAGATTTTGGTACTTATTGCATAAACGCAAATGGGTCTAATAAACGTACATGCTGACGTATCTTGCAAAGCTAGGTCCAAAGAGCTACGTGCATTAAGGGTCTTTTTGGCCCCCTATGAGGCTAAAATATAGAAATTGTTTTTACCAATTTGTTCTTATAAGAAATATTAATTAATATTAGTTTGTTTATTGAACAATAATCAAAGTGAAAAAGTTTAAAACTACTTTGACTTTTACCGTTGCTATGGTAACAAAAATGGCCGCCAAAATAGGCTGAAAATAAGAAATGGACCATCTTGGAGCAAAATTGGGAGGTTTGACAGAGCAATTAACATAGAGCACAAGCAAATATCAAAAAGATATTTTAACAGAAGATGAGAATTACCACAGCACACAACATATTAAAAGGATTTTTTGGTATTTAGCTGTGCTGATATTTGATTCTAAAAACATCGGTCTCCAAAAGCCTTAAATTTGGTCCAAAATGGCAATTTCTCGGTTTTAAGCCTATTTTGTCGGCCATTTTTGTTACCATAGCAACGGTAAAATTTAAATAAATGCCGAAATCTTACACTTGAGTTATTCTTCAAATAAACCAATAAAAGATATTGGTTAAAAGCAATTTTCAGATTTGGGCTCTTGAGGGGGCCAAAAAAGCCCCTTAATGCACGTACCCCTTTTGGTCTGAGCTTTCATCTTTATCTCTAGTTTGCGTGGCTCAGGCGAGTCTGCGCATGTGCGTTAAGTAGGGAAAGCTCACACACTCGATCATTTCTTATATTGGGGTTAACCGATACATTCCATCTGTTCCACGACCAAAGGCCACTATATCACCATATAAAACATTTTGAAGAAATATAATGTACATAATGTATAATGTAGATAAAACTTTTATTGAATCACTTTGGTTACCCTTTCAAAATAAAGAATTTACTTCCTTACTTATTATCTACAAATGTCATTATTTTGGCACAGTCACCTTGGTAAACATGTTTAGCGTATATCAAAGGACACTTCAGACAACCGCCCTTTGAATAAATCTATTCTCAAAGATGCGTGATCCACACATTCGCGATCGCACGTGCTGATATAAGCCTTGGGTAAAGACATCTAAATGTCAATTTTCTGAAAGCAATGACCCCTATTTTTATACTTGTATAAACGGATCGTGAGAAAGTAAGTGGGTATGACCGGGAAATGTCACAATCACAAACTGCACACCAACCAACGACACCGTGACGAAGATAGCAACAACACAGACAGCCACAACACAATTAATTAAACAACCCAGCCCTCTCTTCCTCGGCAAGATGACTGCTAAACTATAAAGAACACCAAGAACTACACCACAAAACAAGGACTCAACACAAAGCCTCAACATGCTATGGGAGCAACAACAACAACAACAACAACAACAACAACAACAACAACAACAACAACAACAACAACAACAACAACAACAACAACAACAACAACAGAATCACCACCTTCGAACAAACAGTAGCCTAGGCCACTGCGGCGTTGGGGCTTAATGTATTTTACAGGGTGTATCTTCGTTATTGTCGATAGAGGCCCGCTTTTATATTAGCACGATAAGCGTTTAAGGTCACATTTGGTCAATAGATAAGGTTTAATACAGTTGGTCTGAACCGCCACTTGACATATGATTGATTTGCCAAGTATTATCGATGGATTGTATTACTTCCTGAAACTAAATCATGCTTACATAAGAACTTGAAAGCCAGGCAAACAGACCCCATATCAGTTCAAACTGTCAGCAACATCTACATAAGATTAATAATGTCTACAATACAAATGTGGCCATGTGAAAAGAGTCTTTACTGCAATGGACTAGTATAATTATTATATTTAGTCCGGGAAATGCTTATGAATGAATGGACCATTTCTGTTTTTATATGTTTTAAGGTCTGCTGATTGTTTTTAAAAATCAACTTTTTCAAGAAAACATTTTTCATGAATACCATCAGCGTGTCAAACAGTTATGAATACCATCAGTGTGTCAAACAGTTTGGATCCAGGTCAGGATCGATGTTTTGTCATGTTTACAGTAAAACCTGTCTTAAGCGGCCATTTAAAAATAGGCAAAATAAAGGTATTAACGGAAAATGGTAGCTTAATGAAGGTCGAAAGTATTGCAGAATGCACCCCATGGAGCATTCTGCAATACTTATGACCTGCATTAAGCGATAATCGGTAATGAAAACCAATTTGGTGTTCATTTTGAGTGGCCGCTTAAGGCAGGTTTTCCTGTAATCAGGTTCTAAATTGTTAGCAGACGAGTGTTGAAAATTAACATACATTCATGCATAGCGCCCCATAAATGGGCCATTAACAAACAGTGCATACCCAGATGACTGTGTGATTTGAAGACTAAACAAAATACATATGCGGATATATAGCATTTTCGTTAGAACGTGCGGGTGTATTATAACATTTTTCTTATCATTAGCGTGCACATGAGATTTTGATACTGATCACATTGTCAAGCAGCGAGGGTTCAGCATGTGCAAAAGCGAGGGCTCACCAAGCCTTCGTTGCTGGAAAACACACATTATGAATATACATGGAGACATAGTCAAAATTAGACCTCTCTAGCCACGCTCGGTTCGTCGGAATGGTCGTTTAAGCGAGACTTTTGTGCATACGAGATAATAACCATGTGCTGCTCTACATGTACCAAATACCGACCTCAGATCATTGGTTATAACTGGGAATTTCATGGACACAGCCAATTCTATTAAATATATTTATATTTTAATGAATCTTCATTTTTTTGCAACCGTTCATAGCCTTATGAAAGACAAACATTTTATTGGCAGCTGCCAAGCAATACGCCAGAAGTGTTGTGATTGACAGCGAGCACGTGCAAAACAAGCTTCCGGTTTGCTCCATTGGCTGTCCGTGTTCGCATCGGTTGTTCCGCTTTTCCATTTTACATTCCAACAAAACCATTAATACGATTAAATATTAAATACAAAATTGTTTTGTTTCCTTGATTGTAGATAATTCTATATTTTAAATATTTATAGTAAAATGTAAATATAAGCAATACATTCAATATTTGGTCTGTTCATGCAATCATGAATACTTCGAGTCTCTTGCAAAGTTAAACTTACTTTGCAAGTGAGATTTCCATGAATATACCAAAAATTGAATTCATGTCTTAGTTGAAAGCAAATGAGTATTAAAGTTTGTAAAAGGCTTTTTTTGAGTGGCATGGTCCATCATAAAATCTAATATACTGATCACTTCAAACAGCAGAAACGTCCAAGCTGTCCCATAAAATATAAGAAATCAACACGGGAAACAAACACTTGTTTGAAGTATTTTATCTGGTAAATTCTACTTATAGATATAGTATCTGCCAACTAGAACTCTTATCTAAATAAAACAGTAGATATAAATTGAAATTCAATATCCTAAAACGCTGGTCTGATTACATGAACTTTGATTTAGCAAGTCGATGTCAAAAATAATGAAAAAAAACAGGTAAATTGTCTGTCCAAATTTATCATTTGAGCCAGTCCATGAGAAAACGGTATAATTGACCTTTTTGTTTGCTGTAAAGGCGGCACCTCATGAATGCGTAATTAGGACTGGTCAACCTTAGACTAGGTAAAAGCAGAAAATGAGGCGTGGTTTTATTCAAAAGTAACTGTATCATCTTGCGTCATGACCACCAGCACATTATTTAGTCCTTAAAACACCTGCAAAATAACTGCATCTGAAAATGTATATTTAACAAAAGCATAGAGGCAAACATTGGGGACCCAGATAAGATAATTTGGGTTCACACTGTTTGTCTATGAGGCTTCAAATATTTTAGTGGACGACTAAAACATACATTTTGTAATTGTGCTTTAAGGGTTAATTAATGTGAGTTCACTGTGTATATGGTTAGGATTTTCATGAAATGCACGCACGTTTGCGCGGCCCCAACACCTTATTTATTCTTCACCAAATTATAAATAGAACCTGATTTCCCTGGTTTAGCAGATGGAAAAGCCGAACCACGCCCAGATATGAATTTTAAAGTTGCCGCCTTTACAGCAAGCGAAAAGTTTATTCATACTTATCTCATGCACTTTACTCTTTGGGTAATTTGTCATATTATTTTTTATTTTGTTGACTTGAAAATATTATTTTTTCAACATTATTTTTTTCAAAATATTCTTTCAGAAATCACACCAGAGTGTCAAACAGCTTGGACCAAGAATCCGACCCGACGGAATGTCGGGCCTAATCTGGGTGCAAACTGTTTGCAAGGGTTATCAGTCGACAACAGAATTCGCGGCTACATGTACACACCGTCCAAACCGATTCGTTAAGGACAAATGGTGCGCTTATATGTATTGACCAGGTTTTAACAATCCCCGCAGGTTTTGATCCAATCCCCGCAGGTTTTGATCCAAACCAATGGTGAGTCTCAATTAGGTATGTATAAGTCTACCACTATACCTGGCGGTGCCATGGGTTGGTCTGCAGTGTGTGATTGCGCTATTTCCTGATCATACTCACATATGAAAATAATTGATTCTATTGCACTTTTTGGAACGTATTGCATCTATTTGGTAAATGCACATATATCTAATCTTAATGAGGCGTGTAATAAAATTTAAACGATTGATTTTGTTGCAAAAAAGCAAGGGCCATTAGTAAAATGCTTTTCAAACTGATGATATGAAAATACGATATGCCTGTACTAAACGTTATCAACTGTGGTAAAGGTGTCCTTTTCGGATTGTTAACTGTGCTTAACGTTATCGTTTACTAGGCCAAAAAAATCACGCCAAAACAATAATTAAAAATATTGTGTGTTAAATGAGAGTGGCAAAATTTCATCATCTGTCTATGTTTTGCTATTTTTCTTCCGCACATTTTCCCTATTGATTTATTGAGGTGTGTCAATCAAAACCAGTGTACTGACCGATTTTTCATTTTCCTGTTTTTTACGTGCACACTAAGTCAATTCAGATTAACATGTGTACTAACTACTAAAATCTCTAGTCGAACGTCCCAAACGTCTAAAAACATTTAAAAAATTTGAATTTTAAGATTACACATTGCTAATTTACGGTGACAAAATTGGCACATGTGAAACGTGAACGTGCAATAAGAATGTTAAAAGTTAACGAGACGCCATTTGTAGTAGCAAAATAATTTCGGTGCCATGCTAGGACGATTGGACGTCTTAAGAATTGGGACAACGTCACACCGTCCACGTCCAGGGCGTCGACGTGTGTCGACGCGACGTAAAGATCGAGACATCAAGACGTCTCATTTGTGCAATCGACTTCATCTGGAGTCAGTGGCAGCTAGGACATCCCAAGGAACTCATAATCCAAAAATCAGGGCGAATACTGTGAGAAATCGTTTCAAGAGATTTGTTTAAGACCCCCACCTCCCAACGTTTAGCGTAACTTTACTTTGGTGCAGTATTTAAGTCAAATTAAGGAACCCGCGGTAGTACCAACGTCTTAATGATTTGAGAAACTGGCAAAGAGCATTTTCTAGCACAATATTGCTATAATTTATGTAATACCTGCATTTTTAAATGAAATACATAACTAATACAGTTAGCACTTTTCATACATAGCGGCGTTTCTTTTTGGCCTAGTATATATACTTAACGCCAGTAAAAAACGCAACTTTTACAATAAAACCTTACCCTATGTTTAAAGCTTTTTTAGCATTCTTATAAAATAAATAGCACGAATCTATGATCGCAATAACAAGGCAATACCCTAGTGGTGCTTATGAAGCAGTCCAGATAAGCCAAGCTGTAGTTTTATACGCCCGTTTTGAAAACAATTGGGATGTATTATGGCATGGCGCTGTCCGTCTGTCCGTTCATACACAATCTTCAAGATATCTTCATGGTATCTTAAGAAAATGTATATTAGGTCAAGGCAAAGTGCCCCACACACGAATGATTGTTCCCCCTTTCTTAGTTTCTGAGTTATGCCCCATTTGCAAATCATAAAAAAATCTTGTATGTGCCATAACTCAGTAACCGTTATATTTATCTTCATGAAACTTTATAGGAATGTGTATCAGGTCAAGACGAAGTGTCGCATATAGTTATGGTCACTTTCTGGATTTCCTTTTTAGATTTATGGCCCATTGATTGTTTTTATGCTTATTTTAAGTTGTACACCCCAAAACTATGTTACTGTTTGGTATATCTTCATGGAACTTTAAAGGAATGTGAATTCACGACAATGTGTCGCATTTAAAATGATTGTTTCCCCTTTATTAGTTGTTAAATAATGCCCCTTTGAATAACTTTGTTTTACATTTTCCCCAATTCTTGTACGCCCCATAGCTCAGTAACCCTTTGGGAAATCGTCATGAACATTTAAAGGAATAAATATCAGGTCTAGAAGTTGTGTTGCATACAATTACTGTTGCTTTCGCTTGCTTTGTTTAAGAGTTATGGCCCTTTGATTGTGTTTGTATGCTTATTTGTGTAATTTACATTGTTGTACACTTCATAACTCACTCACTGTTCCTTATGTCTTCGTGCAATTTTAAAAGAATGTGTATTAGGTAAAGACAATGTGTAGCGCACACGAATAATTGTTCCCCCTTTCTTAGTTTCCAATTTATGCCCCTTTGATGATTTTTTCCCCAACACAATTATTGTACGACCCATACCTGGATAACCGATTGGGATATCTTCATGAAACTTTACAGGAATGTATATCAGGTCAAGGCAGTGTGTCACGAACAATAACGGTTGCTTTAGCTTCTTTGTTTCAGAGTTATGGCCCTTCGCTTGTGTTTTAGCTTATTTTTTGTAATTTACATTTCTGTACACTCTATAACTCACTCACTGTTCATGCTCGTATTAGGTAAAGACAATGTGTCGCGCGTAAGAATGATTATTCCCCCTTTCTTAGTTTCCAAGTTATGCTTCTTTGATGATTTTCCCCAAAAAATTCATGTACAAGCCATAACTCGGTAACCATTATGGATATCTTCATGAAACTTTATTGAAATGCATATCAGGTCAAGATGATGTGTTACGCACAACTACATTTGCTTTTTCTTTTTTTGTTTCAGAGTTATGGCCCCTTGATTGTGTTTTTATGCCTATTTTCTTCGTAATTTATATTCTTGTTCACTCCATAACTCACTTACTGTTCATGATATCTTCGTGTAATTTTATAAGAATGTGTATTAGGTAAAGTTGATGTGTCTTGCGCAAGAATGATTGTTCCCCCTTTCTTAGCTTCTAAGTTATGCCCCTTTGATGATTTTCCCAAAAGTTCTTGTGCAACCCATAACTCAGTAACCGTTTGGGATATCTTCATGAAACTTTATAGGAATGTATATCAGGTCAAGATAATATGTGACGTACAATTACGTTTGCTTTAGTTAATTTGTTTCAGAGTTATGGCTCTTTGATAATGTTTTATGCTTATTTTGTGTAATTTACATTCTTGTTCACTCCATAACTCGCTTGCTGTTCATGATATCATCATGCAATTTTACAGGAATTTGTATTTGGTAAAGACGATGTGTCGCGCGCAAGAAAAAATATTCCTTCTTACTCAGATTCCAACTTATGCCCCTTTGATAATGCTTTCCCCAAAAATTCTTGTACGATCCATATCTTGATTACCATTTGGGATATCTTCAAGAAATTTCACAGGAAAGTATATCAGATCAAGACGATGTGTTGCGTATAATTACGGTTGATTTCCGTTTCTGTGTTGTGTTTAATGCTTATTTTGTGTAATTTACATTCTTGTACTAGCCATAGCCATAACTCACTCACTGTTCATGATTGTTCAATTTTATAGAGATGTATATTAGGTAAAGACGATGTGTCGCCTGCAAAAATGGTTGTTCGCTCTTTCTTAGTTTCTAAGTTATGCTCCTTTGATTAATTTTCCAAATATTCTTGTACAGTAACCATTTGGGATACCTTCATGCAACTTTATAGGAATCAGAATTAGGTCAAGATGATGTGTCGCATACAAGAATGGTTATTCCCCTTACTGAGTTATGCCCCTTTGATTATTGTAAAAAAAAATGTACTTACCATCACTCAGTAACCATTACATATATTTTCATGCAACTTTATAGGAATGTATAAAAGGTCAAAACGATGTGTCGGGTACAACCCTTTCTTAGCTTCTGAGTTATGCATCTTTGATGATTAAAAAAACTACGCATCATAACTCAGTAAGCGTTATATATGTCTTCATGAAACTTTATAGAAATGTGTAATAGGTCATGAAGATCTGTCGCGTGCAACTCTTTTTCTTAGTTTCTGAGTTATGCCTCTTTGATGATCTAAAAAACCGTATGCATCATAACTCAGTACCGTTATATGTATAAAATTTTATAGAAATGTATAATAGATCAAGAAAAAAGTGTCGCATACAATTATAATTACTTTCCATATTTTCGTTTCAGACTTATGACCTTTTGATTGTTTTTTTTGTGTGCTTTGTATTAATAAATCATGACCATAGGTTAAGACCGTACAACTAAGGCATACCCATTATAAAGTGATTAATTTCTTATTGAAGCTTTAGTAATTTCTCAAATTTAGCGAATATTTTGCGAAAAACTGAACTTTTAAACATTAATTTTACGTCATTTCCGCCAAGAAATTCAGTTTTGTATTTCGTATTTTTGGTGTTCGGGTAATGCGCAATACATTCACACTGAAATTGAGTAGAATTTCAAGATTTAACACTTTCGCTGCCAAGCGCGACTGTAGACGAATTAACCATTCACTGCCAAACTTAAAGTCGAAATTTAGTGGTTCAGTTGCTAGCTGTCTATTTGTAACCGTTATAAGGGACATAACTCTTTGTTCTTTATTTCAAATCTTCAGGGGACATAATATCATATATGGAAGTATACGCAATTTTCTGTACAAGAATTGACTTTACAAAAATATTTGTCATGTCATTAGATTTCGTGGACGTCAAAAACACTGAAAACATGTCCAAACGAATGACATACAGGACGCATTAAACCCTTCAACTTATCAGAATAAATCCTTATGTTTGATACTTGGTGTAGATGGATGTTTATCTCTTATTTGCATTAAAAAGTTGTTCAAAGCATTTTTTCATATTTTGATATGGCTTCCAAAATGGCCGCCAACGGTCAGGTGACTATCTTTTTATCATTATTGGTCCAAATGAAAGTTTTATGTATTAGCAACATTCTGTGAAAGTTTCACAGCAATAGATATAATCGTTCTGGAGATACTCTGTGTTGAACCCATATACCCTCAATATTCAGGAGTCTTTGAAACATACTTTGCACTGAGGTATTGTTTTTTGAGGCGCTTGGCAGCGAAAGTATAAAAGGCCTTAAGAAAAAATGTGTAGATTTTGTCATTTTGTTTTCAATTTTTAGAAGAATTGCGCAATGGATCTTAAGTTTTGCTAAAACGTTCTCGTACGAGAGGGAACCTTGGTAATACATAGACAACATGTATTACACTGCTTATAAGAATAATAACATTTGTATCAATTGCATTTTTAATGAATTTAAGTATATTTTAACTTATAGGCCATCTTTTTTCTTCAATAACTCTGTAAATCAAGGAAAATGAGGACTACCGTTGGGCATAATGGAAGGATAGGGATGAACTTCTCATGCAATACACTGTAGGTTCATTTCTGATAAATGATGATCTGAGCCCAATTTCGTATAGCGGTAGACTAATCAATACCTAATTGAGATTCACCATTGGCTAGGATCAAATTCTGTGGGAACTGTTTAAATCAAGTCAATACTTACATACTACTAAAACGCCCTCGACCCGAGCCATCTGAGCTAAACACATCATCCTCGCTAAACGAATCGGGTTGGACGGTGTGATGTAGCAGGCAAAGAATTAAAACGTATATGCATGACATACAACTCCAAGCGCCATAGCCTCTTTTAAACACCCATACTGACGTAACAGGCGGTGCTAGACATTTATACTACAACCATACTAAGTGTATGCGAGCTGCGGGAGCTCTGACGAATCTGGGCAAACTTCACCATCGCTGATCGACTATGCGATAAACACCAAATCTCTTGAGCTGGCTAGTATACCTACCAAATTGGCAATGGAGCAAACGGACAGATGAAACCATTGAAGGCTTAAATTGCACTCGTCCGCCATACCCTCAATAGAACCACAGGGACCAGTCCAGTGTTTACAGTATGCCACAAAGTAATCTAATTTTTATATTATCAACTTTAGCAAGAAATATCTCGTGATGTAGGTGGTATAAATAGTTATATCATGTTTGTCCACCTGTACGTAAGTCGGTTCACTCGCTTAAGCTCGTGGATGGATCTCTACATACAATCCGGCAAACCATGGTATTCTTTGACTTTTCGCTTACTGTAAAGGCGGCGCCTCATGAATGCGTAATTAGGACTGGTCAACCTTACGCATAGGTAAAAGCTGAAAATGAGGCGTAGTTTTATTCAAAAGTAACTGTATCATCTTGCGCCATTATCTCAGTATAGATGCAACACACATTATTTAGTCCTTAAAATGCCAGCAAAATAACTGCATCTGAAAATGTCTATTTAACATAAGCATAGAGGCAAACATTGTGGATGCAGATCAGACTGCTCCCTGTAGGAGCAGTCTGATCTGGGTCCGCACTGTTTGTCTTTGAGGCTTCGCATATTTTAGTGGACGACAAAAACATACATTTTGTGATTATGCGCTTTAAGGGTTAATAAATGTGAGCTCAGTGTGTATACGATTAGGATTTTCATGAAATGCACGCACGTTTGCGCGGCCCAAGCAACTTACTAATTCTTCACCGTATTATAGATAGAACCTGATTTCTCTTGTTTAGCAGATGAACTAGCTGAACAACACCCAAATATGAATATTTAAGTTACCGCCTTTACAGTAAGCGAAAAGTCTATTAATATAACTATCACAAAATTTATTTCAGTACTATTTTAGACGGTGTATTACATGTATTAAGCTGGACTGGCCCCTGCGAATAGAACCAGTTATAATAACACCAGACTAAATCAATTCTGAAAATTACTTCAATTTACAGATTTTACACCTGGATGGCAAAAGTACGCCGATGCATGTCGAGGCCCTTGACAACGTCACATTGCGGTCAGAACCTTCACAAATACAAAGGTAAGATAGCGGTAAGGCGTATATTTTCCCTAGTTGGCATGATTACAAACACTAGATTTTCAAATTGCCCTTATATTTTTTAGAAATTGGTTAGGTTCGGCAGTAAAATATGCCTAGTATGCAGCAAAATACGTTTCAAAACTATTCATCATTTACAAAGTCCATGGAACTTGCGTTCTCATTTTACGGCTTTATACTGGGTACCGTTTAGACCAGACTTTGAGTAAACGCATTGCAAGTTTTCAAAAAGTAAAAGTGATAAAATATTAAGGATTGAAGTGCTCTTTATTTTCAAAACCTTACGGTATTACTTCTGCGTATGCGTACAAAATATATTTAAAATTGTGACGTTTGTCATTGGAAAGATGAAACAACTGGCGTCTTTCAGTTTGTTTCGAGATGCTTCCCCCTCCCCCCTTGACCAAAGATGCCATTTAGACAATTTAGCGTCGCTATATACAGGTACACCATATACAATGAACCATTCTGACTTAACTGTATCAAACCTTATGGAAAATTATATTGGCCTTAATTAGGTTAAAAACACGTATGCGCAGCTCTTCCATGTTGCAAGATTTCCAGCTTCTGGGTTGAGACTTCCTGACTTTCATACTTTGTCATGTCAGTAGAAAGGGCTGTTACGAGGCTGTGTTGTTGCTTCTTGACAACGCGATAAGTTTCAAACTTTTGCGCTGGCTCCATTGAGATGTATTGTATTGGAAAGCAGTGAAGGCCTGGACGAGCATATATATCTATGCAGTCCCACCTGAGCATTCACTGCTCGCATTCCATAAAAGTATGAAAGTAAATGATGAAGACACAGACAAGGGTTAGGTCTCTAGCCCCGCTAAGTAGCTGTGTGTACATATTTAAAGAATGAATTTATGCATACCCATAAGTATCAATTTGAAAGAGTCTCGTTTGTGGCTCAAATAGCAAAAAAAAAAGTAAATTGAGGGGTATGACTTTTCATAATCCTGCTGCTTTCTCTTTTCACATAAGCATGATATAAACTGTTTTTTGTTTTAATTTCAGAAAGTCGGTTGAAGGCGAAGAAGAAATTCTTGATGAACAATCTGGTGGTGAGTGAATGATAATAATAACTCCCAATTAAACAAAGTTTTGTATGGATAAACATGAGAATTATATACTATCATTTTATAGAATGACCAGCCTTACAGGCGAATAAAGCCGTGTTTATATGCATATATGTATTGATAAGAAAATATTAACATTTTACGCTCCACCTCTTCTTTATTCAGATCTATGTAATATTACTTCGATTTTAGAAAACTATACATAGGATCTTACATAAGTGCTTTCCTTCAATTGAATCTTCTAAACGAATCGAGGGAAAGCAACAAATTGCTAGTCTTGTCCAGTATTTTTTTCTCCTTTTCGCTACGAGTTTAATAAATTTGATAATACAGGAGCACACATGTTAGATTCTATTTATCACAGGACATTAAAAGTACTTCAAAATCGCATTTATGAAGTCAAAATGTCAATATTTTGCCCCCTTTTACGCAACGTTATGATGAATTTAAAATTGCTAAATCTGTAAGTCACTAGTTGTTTATCTATCTCATTGCATTACGTTATATCATTTCCAGACGCAACGTCATGTGATAAAATAAAACAAAAAGTTTGTTTATACATTAAACCACTCAATCAAAGTGTTAATTCAGTTGTCTCACGTCGACCTGAATCATCATCTATTCATTAAAGTGTCTGGGGAGAATGAGCATACACGCAAGCTATAAACTACCCTGGTTGTCTATGCAATAGGAACGAATGGTCCATATGCTGTCGTATCTGCTCTTACTCAGTAAATGTAATATAGCTGCAGGGCAATGGGAAGCTATTTTAAAACCATTTAAAACCTCTAGTACTCATCTTAGCAAGAATTTATATCGATTTTTATAACCCAACCCCATATTGTCCCCAGCTTTTTGAAGAAAAGGGAGGGGACATAGTATTTGGCATTACGTCTTTCCGTAATTCCTCCGTCCTTCCTTCCCCCTTCAGGTGGTTGGTACTTTGTGTTGGCAACTCCTCCTATAGTTTTATGCCAATTCCTTTGAAACTTTACATGTGTTTAGGTCATAGTCTGAAAATGTGCATATTGTTAGGATATAATACTCAGATTATTTTTGTCACTTTTTTTCATTTTTCTAGATACAAGGTATCTTGCGTATGCAACTCCTCCTACAGTTTCATGCCGATTCTGTTGAAACTTTAAAGTTTTTAAGGTCATGGTCTGATATATGCATATTGTTTGGATATAATCCTTATTTTTGTCACTTTTTTCACAAAATGAACTTAGTCGTTTTTCTGGCTAGAGTGAAAGATACTAGGTGTCCTCCTACAGATTTATGCTCATTCCTTTGAAACTTTACAGGTATTAAGGGCATGGTCTGAAGATGTGCATTTTGTTTATATATAATCTCAGATTATTACTGTCACTTTTTTCTACAAAATAAACTAAGTCATTTTGCTGGAACAATAAATAGATACTAGGTATCTTGTGTGCGCAACTCCTACATTTAATGCTGATACCTTTGAAACTTTACAGCCGTTTTGGTCATGGTCTGAAGATGCACATATGTTTTGTATATAATCCTCAGATTATTTTTGCATTATCTTTTACCAACTTGAGTTAAATTAGTCGCTTGTTAATGCATTTATTACTAAAAAGATATGAATGTGCATAGAATAAAATTCTCAGATTAAGTTATTTTTCTGTTTTATGTACTTTATCAGTTTTATTTTAATCGTTTCGTGAAAGCTCATATATTAAAAGACAATCATTGAGTGGGAGACATAAATTCTCTGACTTTGCTTGTTTAAATGTTTCATGCTCAACTCAAATAAAAAGGCATGCATTTAATTCTGCTCATAATTGGTAAAACACCACTAGTTATCATAGTGGCACTTTACTTTTATCAGCAAGATAAATATATTAACTGAGAGTTTTAAAGCAAGATGAATTAAAATTTTCAGTACTATGGCTCCTTTGAGGAACTTTTAAAATCTCCATGTTATATAACTATAAAATCTTTGATAAATAATTGCGATGGTACGAGTTTATGTACAGCTGTAAATTGCATCGTCGGTGCCAGCTTAAATAAATCAATATATGAATTCTTAATTGACTTTTCAGAATTTCCCAAGATTTCGTCAATCTCAAGGAGTACAGTAAAACTCACCGCTAAACGGTAAGGCTAACTACATAAAATACAGTGACAATGTTTTTTATGATGGGTACTTCGAACTGCTGCATTTCCCCGCAGGGTCTATACTGTTTGCTAAGTGTACGAAAACAAACTTCAGGGACAGCAATATATCAGCGTTTGGGTACTCTAGCTTGTTACTCTCTGATAATTAAAATGCATTATTAGTTTATGAAAATATCTTATGGTTTACAAAGGGAACTTATACTGGTGTATTCTGATAGCTACTGAATATCACTCTATATTCTAAGTTAAGTCCTCATAAAATTAATTTATTCAGCGCAGCTCAAAATAGTACTTTTGACGCACATGTACATTGTACAATGTATATTGCTTGATCAAAGGTATTAAATATGATCTTTTCAAATAACCATGGATTTCTTTCATCCAACTTATTCAAACAATATTTGAATTTGCAAAATTTCTATCCAAGTTATTTACGAGTACAAATTAGAGACAGAGAGGTTATTTTTGATTCAGCACATGGATTTTTGATACTCATCATGTTGTCAAGCAAGTAAGGCTCAACCGAGCATGTGCATATATGCAGACTCACCAGAGCCTCCACCGCTCAATAAAACAAAATATTGATGTATACAAAGACTCAGACCAACTTTTAGACCTCAAGCCACGATGAATACGCCAGCATATGCATTGCAGAGTGGCTTTTCTCAAGTGTGGTCAATAACAACGTATTATGTACCGATCCATTTATGCTTCAGATGGGGAAGTAACATACGTATGACGCAGTGACATCAACAGTGAATTACCATAGACAAGAATGTAAATGATATTTTCTCCACCTATTGGGTCCTAAGCAAATCTTGAGAAAGTAATTAAGATTACTGAAGACAATTAGGTTGACAAAAACAATGTGTTTCATTGGAGCCTTCAGATCATCTGCTCCTTTATGTTTCTGCCTCTTGAATACTGCATTTAAAATTGATGTAATATTTTAAGATTAGCATCAGGAAACAGTAATGTTCACCGAGACAAAGCTAAGCCTCAGTGAACATCACCATTCTTGGGTTGACAAATCCTGATATAAATCAAAATAGAATGCACCAATTGTTTTGTTATATGTCACTGCATGTCTCTCTTTTCCTAGGTTTATATAATGTCTTTTAATATTCATAAATTTACTCAAGTCGGATGTTCCTTGTGCACTGAAAACACAATTATTGCAACAATGCTTTTCAATTGTCTGAAACTCTAATGAGATATGCAAAAGAATTGCATTTTTAAAAAATTTACTGCTCTCATAACATGAACAAATTCGTTATTCAAAACATTAATAAATGATTACTCTAGCTCTTGAGTCAATTTATCCATAATTATTTTTGCTGTCAGACAGCAGTGACAAATCCTGATGTCGCCTATCCGGGGTAAATTTAACTAATCACTGGTGGACATCAAGATCTGTCACAACCAATGAAAACTAGCTTCTGCCACTCAGGGGCGGTCTGTTATAGGAGTCGTATAACAATAACTTTTGATAAAGATGTTCTAATAAAATTCAAGCATTTGTCACCAAAGACAGACGAAGATAATGAAAAGATATTATACACACCTCGACTAGGTCATTTTTACAGGCCAATATCAGTTTAAATATGCAACATTTAATACAAAAACAGCAACGTAGCACCACTAAAGCATCACAAAGAAAACCCAACACATAAATAATCCGCAAAATTTTCCTATAAGGGTTCTACTAAAACAAGACTAATTGTCTTTTCTTTCATATTCTAATCCATAATATCGAATGAATATTTGACTTTTTTGTTGTAAGAAAAATGCCTATTATTAACGAATTTAGCAAATAAAAACATAAGCTTCATGTATATTAATTGAATGATGATATTTGTTTCAGACACCGCCCTGATTCCAGCTTTCTTCAAGTCAACAATCTATTGACAGATTCACTGTTTGTTAAACAGGTAAGGCCATATAAGAGTGGGACTCATACCAACCAAAAAGTGTCACGTTAGAATTTTCGTAACCATGTGTAAGAATTTAGTTCATGTGCAGCAAAGCAAATACAGATTAGAATGTGATCAATTGATGAGCGGACCCATCACAAAAATCTGCATTTACAAAACATGTCACATAGTATACCCTACGGGGCAGCGTAGCGCAGTCGGTAACGTGTCTGGCTACAGATGCATGTCTGACTGCAGATCCAGGGGTCGCGAGTTCGATCCCGGCCCGGTACCATACTTTCGTGGAGATTGATCATGAAATAATTTCTACGGTCATTCTCCTCCTTCCGCTGATTTATTCAAGAAGGGTTGTTGTCAGTTACAAGTGAAAGTGTGTGCACAAATTACTGGTTAACCGCTTGCTCAAGCCTGCCCAGGAAAAAGTGTGGTTAAGTGAACTGACCGTCCCGCAATGACCATAGCTGTTGACATGGGACGTAAAGCAACAAAAACAAACAAACAAACATAGTATACCCTATATGTTGGAACTTGATCTTTGTAATTGGGAAACCCCTAAACGAGTGTTTTTGCATACAGTGTAGACCCAGATAAAATGCAGCATAATGCTGCATTTAATCTGGGTCTACACTGTTTGTAAATGTAAAACATATCTTCAGACAAACGAATACAATGTTTCGAAAGGAATAACCTGGGACCCTTAAATATGTACAATGGAGTGGTTCGAGTTTATTATTAAACCAGAAAGAAGAATCCATTAGTTTAGAAAGGGTTAAGGTAAAAGCAGCAATCAAAAATCTTTGTTTTCATATACACAACATAGTCAATCATTGCCCCGAGTCAGAACCATTTACATCTAAAAGTGTTACAAGTCATATAGACATACCGTATTTTGAGCATTTAACCTTGAACGTTAAATCAAAGGTCATACCATCAATGCGAAACAGTTGATGCCATCTACACACCTTAAGCAGCCAGGGTGCCAAACATGAATTGCCTACATCTAAACAGGTGAGAAATATTTGCGTAACAACCCACACTACTAATTTAAGTATTTTGACTTGGTATTTGAACCAGAGGACCATACAAGGAGCTCAAAAACGTCCTTGCCATCTAAAAACCTTAGGCAAAAATTGTATAGACTAACATATTCAAAATAATAGTTGTAAGAGGAGTTGACATGACAATCATTACACTCCATACACCCTGATTTTTGTAGATTTGACCTAGACGTTTGACTCGTAGGTCATATTGGCAATTTGAAACATTTGTATGCCATAGGCAGCCATTATACCAAATTTAAAACATACTTATTGGGAACTGCAAAAGGAGTTAGCATTTCAAGCCAACAAGACACTTTCCAAGTATTATTGACATTGCTTTTGACGCTAACGTCATATCAGCAATCCAAAAAATATACTTAACTGACATTTAACATCCAATGAAAATCACTGTGCTAAAATGCATCCATCAAAAGTATAAAAATGAGTTGACGTAGATAGCCAATATTTTTAGTTTTATTTAAACTTAACCATGGACTCCAGCGTCATATCAGCTATTCAATACTTTGTTGTCATCTACAAACCCTAAGAATTTAATGTGCCAAATGGGAACCTTAGTTGAAAGCCATAAAATGGATTTGCAGTATATTTGACCACGTCCTTTGTCTCGAATCTGATATTGGCACTTTGAAACCGTCATTAACATCTACACACGATAGGCAAACATTGTGTCAATAATACAAAATATGAACACCTTCCATTGAAAAATACATATATACATGCATGTACGTTCGTACATACATACATAGCAATTAACTGTGGGACAGTGTAGCACAGTCAGTAACGTATCTGATTAGAGATGCAGGGGTTGCAAGTTCAATCCCAACCCAGTCCCATAGTTTCGTGGAGATTGATCATGAAATAATTTCTACTGCCATTCTCCTCCCTTCCGCTGATTCAAAAAGGGTTGTTGTCAGTTACAAGCAAATGTATGTGCATGAAATATTGGTTAAGCGCTTAGCCAAGCTTTCCCAGAACAAAAGTGTAGTTAGGTGAAATGACCAACCCTACATGATCATAGCTGTTAACTGGGACATTAAGCATCAAACCAAACATACAAAACAGCAAAGAATTCCCTAGTTACTATCTAAAAGCAAAAACCAATGTCAACAAGTATAAGACCTTCACGTATTTGCTAATTTGTTTGTACTTTCATTTGTTTCAGAAAGCGGCTAAAAGAGTTTCTATAGACAGTGTCCGTATTGATATAAGTCGCCTTATAACTTGTATACACAAGTATCCTAACAAATGTAAGCCAAATACTTTTACCATTTGTTTACTGATGATTCCATCTGATTTGATACTTGTAACGAAGTTGGGATTATTTTTTGTTAAAACCGAGCGGTCGCAGGTTAGACGTATCATATTAAGATGTACTTCAGTCCCTTAAGAGTATTTTATCTGGGCAAACAGTGCAGTCCATAATGAAATGTCATATTGGGGACCTTTCATCTGGGTCATCACTGTTTTTGACGATTCCAATTTATGGAATTCTAGGATGTAAGGATAATTTATCTTTTTTATCCTGTATATATATGAACAATTGTTTTATCGAGGTTATTTGTATGTTCAGGTGGTACTGCTAGTCATTTTATATATCTATAAGGCATTGATTTAATGGGAGGCTAGATGGATTATTGCCAGATTTAACTGCCCTTTATTTGCATATTTGCATACAAGCAGAGAAAGATTTGGTGAGCATTGTGGGTTATCAATGCTATTAGGCATGCATTTAACCGATGTAGTTACGATGTAGTTAGTGTGTCTGTATAGCTCTATACTATAATTCAAAATTGTGTGAATTTAGCTTATACTTTACAAACAGTGGCTAGAGTAAGCTACAATCTACTCTATGGATGGACTCTTGTAACTTTTGATGATCAATCTGAGGTCAGTACCTGACCAAAACATGAATGATAGTCTATATAGAAAATATAATTTTAAACTGTAACTAGAGCAGCAGTCGATTGTACACCATCGCAAATACCCGCTTTTTTACTATAACCTTTACCTTGGGGTCAAGGTCACACAAAATGTAGCTCAGTACCTTCTACATTATGTGACCTATGCACCTGTGAAGTTCGAAGTTGCTATGTCCAATGGTTAAGGAGGAGATGCATTTACAAGAAAATACATTATATGACATTGACCTAGTGGTTAAGGTCACACAAAATGTTGTCCAGTACCTCTAAATCATATGACCTATGCACCTGCAAAATTTGAAGTTGCTATGTCCAACAGTTTAGGAGAAGATGGATTAACCAAGAAAGTACATAATATGACCTTGACCTTGGTGTCAAGGTCACACAAAATGTTGCCCAGTAGCATTCACATCATGTGACCTATGCACCTGCGAACTTTGAAGTTGCTATGTCCAATGGTTCAGGAGAAGACGCATTTACAAGAAAATACATTATTTGATACATGAATACATGAAGTGTTGCCTAGTACCCTCTACATCATGTGACTTATGCACAGTCAAAATTTAAAGTTGCTGTTTCCAAAAGTTTATGAGGAGATGCGTTTACAAGAAAATACATTATTTGACCTTTGACCTTGACCTTGGGGTCAAGGTCACACAAAACGTCATCCAGTACCCTCGACATCATGTGACCTATGCATAGGCAAAATTGAAGTTGCTACTTCCAAAAGTTTATGAGGAGATGCATTCACAAGAAAATACATTATTTGACCTTCACACGAAATGTCACCCAGTACCATCTACATCATGTGATCTATGCATCTACAAAGTTTGAGGCTGCTACTTCCAACGGTTTAGGAGAAAATACAATTACAAGTATTGTGACGGACGGACGGACAGACGGACAGACGCACGGACGGACGACGGACCGACTTTGGTACGAAATTAATATACCCTATTTTTCTAACGAAAAAGCGGGTATAATATACAACAAAAGTATTTTGAGTTATTCTATTGTTGCACAAATTCGGTTTTGTGTTGCCCCCATTATACGGGGATCAAATTAAGTCCCGGTTTTGTGATGTATTGCATAACTGTCTAGTATGGTAGCCACCTGACTAAGAAAGAGCAATGTGGTTTTCATGTCCTCTTGTTTGTATATGTGTCATGTGTGATGGACCCTGCATTTTTGACTCTTCCTGTAAGAGTTTGTACTGGTGTATTTTTCTTGCATTGAATTATTTTTAAACTATAATGGAGTAGAATAATAAACGCATACACAAACATTATCACGACTGGGCCGGCTGATTTTAACCTTATCCTGCCATAATTCCGTCCAGGGTTTGTCATCAAGATAGCTTATGCACAAAAGGTCAAAACTAGTAAGTAATTATGATCAGGAAATACTACAATCATAAACTGCAGACAAACCCGTGGCATGGTGAGGAAGAGCCACAAAACAATCACGAGACACCAGGAAGAGAAACAAAGCAAACGAACCAGCTCTCTCTTCCCCATCAAGATGATTGCAAAACTAGAATGGACACAAAGTAAGGCACAACAAAACATAGAACAATTACAGTATCCCACAATGGGAGTAACAATCAACAGCGAATCAAAAGCCTTGGAGCGGACAGCAGCCAAAGCCACTGGGGGGCTTAAATGCATTTCTTCGCCCTAAATTCTGTTGTTGTTGTTGTTAAGCTCGCATGGAGGACAATCTTCACCAGGACCCAGAAAGTTTTGTCAGAGGGGGTCCAACTTTGACAACGTTTGTTTTAACTGATGCGGTATTGAGGGAAGAGACGAGAGAGGATTCCAATACTACCATAAGCGGGCCATACTTGGCTGTCAGGAAATTTGCCATTGAATGCTGGCGTGGCAGCTTTGTAATTATTTAGGGGATCCGGACTAGTATTAGTAAAGAACCCTATTTTTTGTTCAGGGGGGGGGGGGGCGGACTCCCTGTCTCCCACTGGATTCGTTCATGCTTGGGGGATTTAGTTACTAGCAAACAGCAACACAATCTTCCGCTATTTCGAGCAGAAGAAATTATAGATTCTAAATTATAAACACCTGTGTCATGACAAGAGGTATTTTATACTGGGGCCTTACATTTACCAATTATGCGTTTATTTCATTTCAGTTGAGAGAAACAGAACTGAATGTGTTAACAATTTACGGAATCTTCTAACATCCTTACATTTAACTGATTTTCTCAAACTTAGTGAAGAAATGCTGTCTAGAAACTGTGGTGTTAATGATACAATATGCAACGATGAAAGGAACCTATTCTTTGACTTAACAGCGACTGAAGGAAGTCACTCGTCCCAAAAGCTGTTACTTGACATAATAGTACTAAAGTCTAATGTTACGGAAGATGAGATCAGACGTTTTCTGTTTCATTGTATTGCTCTCAAAGACCCATTACCAGTAAGTTAATCTGTTGTAGCTAAATTTGGACTATGTCTTGAGATAATGAAACTTATCAAAAAAGCGTTTATAGATATTTAAAAACGTATAAATTTGCGTAAGTTGTGGTGTAAAAATGAAATATAATGGAAGCAACTGTTTAGCCAATAAGTTGAACATTTATTGCAATTGTATTATAAAAATCTCATTTTCTCCTAAAATAAGCATAAATTTTTCAAGTGACAACTGCATGATTTTGAAATTATTTGCCAAGTTATAGGACTGTTCCTAAATAATCTGGAAAACGGATCATTTAAGCACTCCAGCATCCTCAATACCCATATGCATTGACCTTCTTACTGATTATACACTAAAGAAGTTTTATTTCTGCTTTTTTGTTTAAAAGCAATTTTTAACGTAGCTTATAACTTCTTTGATACAACAAACCACAACTTCTCCAGAAAATAATGTACTATGCACAATAAGTTTAGCAATTTCTAATGTTTCGCATCTTTTTTGTGCTCATCTTTGTGCATTGCCGATCAATTTCAACTGAAAAGACGAGAGCAGGATCTTAGGCAAATGAAACCACAAAATTTCAGACGCCATCCTTTAAATAGGCATTAGGGAAAGCAAGCAGTGCAGAAGGGGTCAGGTCAGTAAGCAAAAATGACATCCGTTGTAAGTAATGCTAAAATATAAAGCATGTGATTTTTCGTTTGGTGGTCTTTCGTCTTCCTCATGCATCATACGCCTATAAAATCTATTGGTTATGTGACAGATGTGATAGAGATTCCATGCTGAAAAAAATGAGCTGCCATCAATGACGTCAAAACGTAGTCATCATTTGATTAAACCTCTAATATTCATTGGCATTTCAATTCAACAGTGTATCAGTTTACAAAGATACCATAGGCTTACAATGTAACTCATCTTATGGTTGATTAAAACCTTAAGTTACTGAAAAATGGTGCGATGCATTTCCGAGATAACGGTGACGTTAGATTTTATCTTTCGGCTCGTGCACTGTAGTAGTGTAGATGTTTCATTCAACAGTATTTGTATGAATGTGTTAAAAGGATTCAAACAGGTTTACTTGTAAATGTGGTTCAAGAAAACCCGACTAACAACACTGTTTAAAGGCGATAACGTAAAAGCATTAGTAAAAAGGTCAAATTGTGAAAACTTGGTCCTTTATTTCTCTGAGAAAGTTTAAAAAATTGCAGCATTTGCTCCGCTTTTTAGGTTTTCAGTGGTCAAACAATCGCTTTAAAATGGTTTTGGCTTCCCTCAATGATCAGAAATGCCCACGTTACCTGCTAGATTTAAAATTAAACGTCACTTTAGCTCGGCCACTGCGTTTGGTAATTCTGTATTTTTTTAAATGGAAAATCTTGTCATTTGATCGGCACTTGTATTTTCATGACAGCAAAAAAAAACCTCTAGATCCGATGTGGATGGGCTGATCCATACAAAATAATTGCTATATTTATTGTGCATAGTATAGTTTAGCTTGCTACTTAATTATGTTATTTATTTTGCAAATAATCAGATGTATTGTGTGTGTGTGTGTGTGTGTGTGTGTGTGTGTGTGTGTGTGTGTGTGTGTGTGTGTGTGTGTGTGTGTGTGTGTGAGAGAGAGCTGGTTGCTTTACTTTAATTGTCTTCCTGATGTCTTGTGACTGTTAGTGTTCTGTGGATCTTCTTCGCTGTACCATTGTATGATTGTGGTACTTACACTTCTCTTTCACAATTTTACTAACGATTATTTATTGACAGGAACTTGTGCAAGTTGTGGAAGACTTTTGCCATAGTGAGAAAGAGAGAACGTATAAAGATGGTAAGTAACTGACTGATCAATGAGCTGCAGAAACTGCCAAGTAAGTATATAATAGGTAGCCACTATTGACCCCAGTTTCACTTATGTCATAATAGCGGCCCAAAATTGTAAGATGGTAGGGTGAGAATAAAAATATATATATATATGATATCTATCCTAATGATCACTGTCTTGCTGAATGATGACAAACGATGATCCAGAGGGAGATATTTTCTGTACACCCCTAACAGCAGTGTATATATGAGCCAAAACATGTGATTTCCAACAATATGGCATTTTTACAAGGACAAGCCTGTGCAACCCCCTTGTTAGCATAAAAACTCCAAATTGTGTTCAGTCAGTAGCTTAACAGTAATAAAATATTCAAGCGATTAGCAAAGGCTCAGATCAGATTGCGATTATGCATAGGCTGATCTTAAGCATTGCTGGTAGCATGTACCACATTGCTGGAAATCTCATGTCACAGCTCATATTTTTTCATTGCAAACCTTTTCATTTCTGCATTTTTTTAAATAAAAAACTACCTGTGGTTCCTGAGATCTCGATGACCACACACTACCTGAAGTTGTCGCATTGGCATTGGATAACACCATGTGGTTGACCATGTTCCAGAGAAATGTAATCAATGTACAGACTTCACGTTACGTTTGGTTTGAAATAACATGAATGAGATATTAACCTCTATGCAGAATCTCAGATATCTTTATTTTGTGTGAAAAAACACATTGTACCAGTCTTTTTCATTTGAGATTATTGTCAGTATTTTGTTAAGTATAATTTTGCAAGTTTGGCAAACGTCTTCAATCCTACAGTCTCTTACTTTGCACAATGAAACTTTAATTAGTTGATTCTTATTTAAAATTATACCTAGTATCTTCTGCAACTTTTCATTACTTATAGATTTTATTGTGATTCTATTGGTGTATACTTTACTGCTGATTCTAGTTACGATGCTGTAGGTTGGTCTGAAATGTGTGTAATGGTATCCACTGATCATTCTGACTTACTTTTTTCCATAGGTACGCTCTGCTAGATGATTGTAGCATTCCCTGGTATTCATACCCAGCATATAAGAAAAAACGCATATACAATGAATACTGAACAAACATAGAAACTTTATACACCTTTTAAATAAAAATTTAACCAATATAACACAAACTCATTACTTTAAAAAGTATGTTTATATAAAGGCCACACATCTGACAAGACAACCATGCAAAAAAATCTAACTTGATCAGGCATAAATGAAAACGTTGAAAAGACGTCAAACTGCATTTTAAGTCTGGTAGATTATCATTACTATATTTTGAATATGTAAAGACACTATTTGGGATTCTCTCGAGTCAGAACATCGAAATTGAACAAATAAAGTCCGCGAAGTATACTGTACTAATGCTACGTGTGCACCAAAATGGGCGTAAGAAGGCTTTTGACAGGTCGCCGCCTTACCAAGACTATTATATAATAAATAAGCGCGGCAAAGATGTTTGGTTGCTCTCGCATTATTGCTCATAGCTTCGTGAGACGGTTTGAGCAGACAGGGATATTCATCTATGCACAGGATCAACGCCCTAGGAAAACAGGTCCAAGACAAGATTGTTAATTTACACGCAAGCATTGACATAAGCGGTCCTAGACGGCAACTGTAGTTGCTACATACCTCAACGTTTCATACCAGACGATAAAACAAGAATCTTAACAAATGATTTTTGATTTGTAATTTTTTATTTTGACCCTTTACTTATTCTGAACGCTACCAGTCAAACACACGATGTTGCAGTTGTGTTTCAAGTACACAGATCTACTGAAAACTAAACACACAAAATTTGATATAATTTGTTTTTACATAAGATAGGTAATGGGGAAATATTACTAATTAAATAAGTGTAAAGTTTCTATTTTGTTCAGTATAGTACATGTACAGTTGTTGACACTATAACCAATTAAGTTTTTCCAATAACATGTTTATTGATCAAATCAATTGGCAAATATATCGGTCACAGAATGCATGATAATTTTGTTTTTTTCAACTAATACACAGCTGTTCCTAAACTCTCCCCTAAATGTCATATTTGCTATAATAAACGATGCCTCATGTGTATCAGCAAATGGTATATGTATAATGTGCTTTTCATTGTTGTGAAATGAAATTCTGAAACAGTTTCAGCCATTATCGTGCTGATTGTTAGTTTAACCATCTGAATTCAATTTGCTTCTTTACTGTCAATAATATGTTTATTTGAAAATAGTAAATGAGTATGATTAGGAAATACCACAATAACAAACCGCAGATAACCCTATGGCACCGCGAGGAAGAGCCAATCAACCAGCACGAGACACCAGGAAGACAAATTAAGCAAAGCAACCAGCTCTCTATCCCCAATCAAGATGATTGCAATACTAGAATGGACATAAAGTGACGTACAACAAAACATGGAACAATTACAGACTCCCACAATGGGAGTAGCAATAAATAAAAAGTCAACAACAACAGAACCACCTCCCTAGAACGAACAGCAGCCTAGGCCATCGGGGGGGGGGGGGGGGCTTAAATGTATTTTACTGGTACCATATCTTCGCCATAGATTCTGCTGTTGTTGAAGTACAAGAAATGTTCAGCTGGCAGGGAGGCCTTCTAACTAATGCAATGTAGCGACATGGAGAAACAATCTTATCAAATTAACACACCATGATGAAACAAAGATAAGGGCTCATGACTCACAGATAGTCAGAGCTTAGGAAAGCCTCAAGTTATCGGCTTTGATATACAAGAAGTCAGTTTTGCATTGTTTGCAGGGTTCGTTGTTTGGTCCTTGTTTTGTTTGACAGTACTTAGTGTCCTTTCTAGTTTTGCACTCATCAGAGAGAGAGAGAGAGAGAGAGAGAGAGAGAGAGAGAGAGAGAGAGAGAGATGATTGCTTTACTTAAATTGCCTTCCTGGTGTCTTGTGGCTGTTAGTGTTCTATGTCTCTTCCTCACGATGCCGTGGTTTGGTCTGCAGTGTGTGATTGTGATATTTCCTGGTCATACTCACGTACTGTATTGCATACTTACTTCAAATGTTCTAGATAAGTTCCATTTGCATTTGGCCACTTGGACACCAATTTTGATAAGGTATGACAATTAAAAGACATTTTAGTTCAATGTTACTCCCAAGCATGTAATTAACTGTGCTAGGACAGCTAAAACAGGAACTACTAGACATTTGGTTACCGCGTATGATTCAAGATGAGATAAAACATTAAAGCATGATTATCTAACTAGCTCTAGGTGCATAGATCCTGGTCTCATTGCTTCGTTTTATGCTATAATAGAGTAATATTACTGGCACAGTTTTTGTGATGTTGTAAACTGGCCACCATCTGGTTTGATGACAGTTTAATTATAGGTCAAAAGAAAATATTTCTGAAATAAATGTCAAGACTTAAACGCCCCATAAAATGCTTAACAAAGTTTGTTTTACATCTACAACATTCAGAAGTATTGATAAGTTTTTACTGTATGTGCATTGCCAGGTATGTATATTCAATTATATCATAATTTAGTACAAAAGAATGGTATTGTATACAAACACAGTATAGACTTGCCATAGCCTCTGTAATTCTAAAAAGACAGCTGCTTCATACACAATTAGACTGTTCATACACTATTTACAGTAAAGTGTTAGAAACACAACGCAAGTGAGTATGACCAGGGAATGCAACTAAAGTAAAATAGCGTTACTACAGATAATGGAGTATACCTGATTGAGCACCAGACAATCCAGTCACTTTACTAGGACATGGAATCCATAGTATTCTGTGAGAGACGCTCATCACTTTGTTTCTGCATAGCCGCCATTTGCATAGATCTTCCGTCAGTCCTCGGGCATTTCCGTGGTTGTACTACTCCCCAGGAGCGGGACATGTTGGTCCCGCTAAGGTCACATCACACAATCACAACACAAAAATCACAGACCGATGACAAACCCATGGCACCATGTGGAAGAGACAGAAAGTCTCAACAGAATTAAGTTAGATCAACTAGCACTTTCTTCCTAAGCAAGATGGAGGATAAATTGGAACTGGCAGCAAGAACCACACCACAAAATAAGGACTTAACACCTACCCCTACACCCAACGGAGCAACAACAACAGAAAAAGAAAAAAAACAGCCCAGGCGACATGGGGGCCTAGCCAACTCTTCGCCCTAAATTCTGCTGTTGTTAAAATGCGAAAATTGTTTATCTCACATGGCGTAACCGCATAACGTCAAAGAAATAATCAAATCAGATTAATATACTATGATGAAATTTCTCTCACAGACGGTCAAAGTTAAGAAAACTCTAAGGTGCAATGCAAGCATCAGGCACAAACCCATCGATGGTTGTTTTAGGTCAATCCCGCAATTAATAAAATACTACACTTGTAACATGCAATTTGTAATGTTCACACTGCTGTTTGTAGATTTAGAGTCTGGTTTGACTTTAACCTGGTCGCAAAATCCGTAGACAAGTTTTCTTACTCGAGGAAGCTCAGGCTATAATAAGCTGCAGGACTTTAGTTAACAGTGCATAACGGAAATTAATTTCCTTATTTTATCAACCAAAACATGTGTTTGATTAGACGGTTCTTTTGAGCACCCAAAGCATATGTTAAAATACAATTGTACGCTGAAAAATTATGTTTATCTTACGTGTTAAGCTGGCTTAACCAATTTAAGCTGAATGGAATTTCCCACTTTTATCAATTGGACAGCTCCATTTTCGTTGTAAGAGTTGTATGGTGTCATTTTACATTTTTATTCAAATTTCAATTGAATATTCTGTGAGCAGACAGTAGAGATACTGATCAGACGCCACTGTTTGCCTATGACCCACAAAAAGGACGCTAGGCTTAAATGGGTTAATAATAAATTAGGTCAAGTGTTGATACATGTATTCCAGTGCTAATTGCAAATGAGTGAGTCATTCTTAAAAGAGGTATACCTAGCTATTTAGCAGTAATGTCTGCCTTAATTTGATCTGATTTTAGCCTTTATTCAGTTCTGTCATGTGTGTGTGCGACCAACATAGGCTTTCGCCAGACTGCATGGATGCGCAGGCTGCTCGCATATGCAGTTATTGTCATTAATTCATGAATTAGCTCTTATTTTATCATTTCAACATTTGAATGACAGGTGTTCCGGCATTGACGAAAACTAGCAAGAGGGCGTGTCTTTCACTGGGAGCTTTAGCTAAGACTTTACATGAAACTGACATCTCCGAATCTGACAGAGTAGTTAAACGCCTGGAGACATGGCTAGAGCCTTATAATCATGGTAAGATATTATTATGTTTACAGAAACGAATTTTCTTTAACAGCATGCTCGATTGATTTGGGTTTTTTTTTAATTTGATTTGATTCTTTACGTCCCATCAACAATCTTTCAGTTACAAAGGGACAGGTCTTCCTGGGTTGAACCAGTACTAAGCTAGGATTAATGTGTCTTGCTCAAGGACGCAATCATGCTCTTTTGAAATATATTGGTTGATCTTTGGAAATTGTATGGATTTCAGGTCCAGCATGTTATCCTGCAAATGTTCTAACCAATGCAGACATTGATGTGTCCCACCTTGGTCTTTGTTGTTTTTAAATTATCAAGTGTTAATTTTAGGAATAAGCCTTTCATGGTTTTAGGGAAAGTGACAACATTTTTAAATGTAGCCTGCTGCAAAATTTAGGTGGCGTTTCATGGGCTACTATAGGTGATATATATAGTTTGGCAACTGCATGTGTGGATCCAGAGGGAAGACAGGTGTCTGGACCCCCTCCCTGAAAATCACATAGCTACAGGATTTCCTAGCGATTCCTGAAAAATTAAAAAGCTACGAAGGCATCATTTAATGTTGGGACATCATCGACCCGCCAGCGAAACGCCATTTAAATGGTGCTTTGCTTGTGAGCCAATGATGGCCCACTTAAACGGTATTTGGATACTCTCCATCAATTAAAAAAATGTCAGCATAGTTCCACGCATGAACTGGTTTTTATTTGTCTTGTAGATGATACTAAGTCTCCCCATGTTACTATAGGGATACCGTTAAAACTCATTATACTTTAATGTTATCCCCGTTAAAATTGTATAAGTAAATAGATGAAAATCAGTTAAAGAGCCTTCGAATACTTGAGATTCAATGAGATACTTACTGAAATCTAAATTCGTGCATATATAGAATATTTGAAAAAGCGATCTGGCTAACCTCAAAATAAGTTTTTCTCACTTACAGCAAAGACGTCAGAAATAGTCAAACCGAGACAACGAAGATCAATAGCAGAGTACGACCACGCATCACGGAAGCATGTAGAAACAAAGATGGTTCTCTTACAAAGTCTAGGGAATGCTGGGAAGAAGAGATCTCTCAATCATATAACATCATATATGGAGCCAACTGTTTCAGTGTCCGCATGGAGGCGTGCAGCCGCTCATAGTCTTAGGCATTTCACTTGCAATGAAGTAAGAACATTTTAGTAATTACTGTAAATCAGGAAATTTTCGCAAGAATTTTATTTTCACGAATAGCGTCAAAGACATATTTGTGACCTTAAAATATCGCAACTAGGGCATGATTTACCTTCACAGATTATAAGCTTACCTATGCAACGGAAAGGGAGAACCTCTAGAACGCAAAGCATACAACCTCATGCACACACAGAAGGAGTAAGGTTATAAACAGAGCAATAAGCAATCCCATCCTCAGCGAGATATTAGAAACACCTATCCCCTGTTATTTTTATATTGATCACAAACAATAAAATATAATATGATACCATTAATAAAACTAAGAATTAAATATTAATTATATAAATACATATAGAAATCTGCTCAGATGAGTGTTGGGGCCTTCTGGTAAAATAACCATCTTTTGTTTGACTCAGGCTTCTACAAATGAGCCAGATATTGATACTTATTGCATTGCTCAGCAACTATGCTCTGTAAGCCTGCGCATATGCACGGACTTAATTGAGGCTTTAATGTTCGCAGACACAAAGTATGGTTGTAGATAAAAATACTCCACCTGTTTAAACTTTCATATTCATCACTAATTCAATATCTTTTGATATAATTAATAAAATAAAGAATTAAAACATTGATGATATAAATATAGAACTCTGCTCTTATGAGTGTTAATTATGTCAAATAAAATATCTTTTGACCTAGGCCAATTCAATGGAAATTCATGAGATTATGATACTTATTGTATTGTTCAGCGACAAGGCTCTGACGAGTCTGCGCATATTGACAAATCTGCTTGGGGATTTGTTGCTCGCAAGCACAAAGTATGGCTGTAGATTAAACATTCAGACCCCAAACCCAGACTGCTAAATCCATTGGATACGACAGGACCGGTGTTTAGTGGAAGCATTTGTGCATAAGCGATTAAGTATAAAAGTTCATGTACTGGCCTATTAAAAAAATATTTCAAAACAGTATTTGAACGGTAATGGAAACAAGGAGATGTTTTTGATTCGACATGCGAACCTGTTGTGGGACTTGATTGTATCTATTCCTGATCTTTGTCGCCTTTCTTACTTTGTTGTAGAGCGCTTCAGCACTGCTGAGAACTGCCGTGCAAGATGGAGACATAACAGTCAGACAAGTAGCTACAAAGGTCTTTGGTAAACATCCAAAAAGTCAGAATGTAACAAAAGACCAGGAAAATATTGTTTTAAGGTAAATATATGCACAGGTACACCGACTATTTATTTGATAGGGCACTACCAACGAATGTTGATGGAGCTCTATTGTTTTTGGCTTGTCCATCTGTCCGTCTGTCCATCTGTACCCACAAATAGACACTTGAAAAAAAATTTGTGGCTTTTCCTGTGCAGTAACCAGTACGTGGCCGGGAGGGTTATGATTTGTGTGTATATTTTATGACAGGAACACCCAAAGGCTCAACCAAAAGAGATTCTGGAGAAGCCGGGATCAACGCTTGTTGGCTACCTTGTAATTCTGAAAAATCTCCCAAGCCCAAACACCCTAATAGTTTCTTCAAATGTATATACTGAGGGACTTTAAAACGCACCATTTATAATTCTCTGTCTTTTCCACACGATTAATTTGAGGATGTTTTCTTTATCTTTTTTATCTTCTGGTACATCTGACCATGATTTGCCATGATTTCGATTTGCTCATGCTGTTCATTCTGACTTAATATCGACATAAGTGTTTTTCAACAATTGTCGTCTAACAAATGTGTATTTGATTCAATTTGAAAACAAACACTTTTAGGTGGTACCCAGATGTCTTAACAAATGGAAAAACACAAAAGTGTTCAGAAATAATCGTTTTATTACACTCCAACTCGCAGCGTTTCTTTGCTAACGTCAGTCTTAAATTTTCAAACATCAATAACAGACGGATGACGTCCGCGCATGTCGCGATATAATTGTCTTTAATGCGACTGGTTGAAGAGTATCTGTTGGCAACAAAAATATTTTGATTATTCCTGATCCTTAGGATATAAATGGCCAATTACGTCAAAAATCAATGACGTCATGTAGACGTCATGAATGTTGCCAGAGTCCTAAAACTTTATGATTTGATTTTGTCTTTCCTTTTGCTTTCAAGAACAAACATCGGTTTGAAAACTTTTTTTCGTTCATTATGGACGGTATGGGTACTCTGTGACGTTTTGAATTTTAGTTGTCTCAGAATTATCGCGACGTCATGGCAATCATAAGCCACAGAGTTTCGATTTTTTTATTGAATGCAAGCTAAATGACGGAACTTGTCAATTTTATTTTTCACATAATGAAAATGTCCAATTTTCGACATAAGTTAGCATTCAAGCAGGTGGTGCGTTTTTAAAGTCCTTCAGTATATTTTTTAAAAATCAATTTTGGAATAAACCTCTTTTGCATATAAAGTGAGCTAATAAACGCACAATCAGGTTTATTCCGTGAATACTTGTTGATTTTTTTTGCTTTGTTGGGTACTTTTTTTAATATACTTATACACAACTTGAATCTTTTCATGAGAACTCCAGTCTGTCCGTCCCCTGTTGGGGTCACTCTAACTTGATCATTTTTAAACAGTTTTCTTCCAAATTTCATATATGGATTGCTTCTATTTGTAAAAATCTTGTTCAAGTTCGAATATGGATTTTGCCAAACGAAGGTTAACTAAGATGGCCAACAAAATGGTTGCCGCCTATCAGTTTGCACTTGTGGACACTCTACCTTAGTCATTTATTACCTGATTGCTTCCTAATTTCACATGGATTACTTTAATCAAACTCTCACCCAAGTTTGAATATTGGCTGTCGCCCTTAACCAAGATGGCTGCCAAAATTGCCGCCAGTTGTCGCCCGCTGCTATGGTCACTCTTACTTATTCATTTTTAATCTGATTTCTTCCAAATTATATAAATGGATCGCTTCCATCAAACTCTGGTTCATGTTTCAATATGGGTTTTGTTCAAAATGGCTATCGCCTATCAGTTTGCATTTGTTTGAATATGGGTTTTGTTCAACGACCGATAACAAAGATGGCCAACAAAATGGCTGTCGCTAACCTTCGTCATTTATTATCTGATTGCTTCCAAACTTCATATATGGATTACTTTTATCAGACTCTCGCCCACGTTTGAATATGGGCTGGTGCGTTTTTAAAGTCCTTCAGTATATTTTTTAAAAATCAATTTTGGAATAAACCTCTTTTGCACATAAAGTGAGCTAATAAACGCACAATCAGGTTTATTCCGTGAATACTTATTGATTTTTTTTGCTTTGTTGGGTACTTTTTTTAATATACTTATACACAACTTGAATCTTTTCATGAGAACTTCAGTCTGTCCGTCCCCTGTTGGGGTCACTCTAACTTGATCATTTTTAAACAGTTTTCTTCCAAATTTCATATATGGATTGCTTCTATTTGTAAAAATCTTGTTCAAGTTCGAAATAGGATTTTGCCAAACGAAGGTTAACTAAGATGTCCAACAAAATGGTCGCCGCCTATCAGTTTGCACTTGTGGACACTCTACCTTAGTCATTTATTACCTGATGCTTCCTAATTTCACATGGATTACTTTAATCAAACTCTCACCCAAGTTTGAATATTGGCTGTCGCCCTTAACCAAGATGGCTGCCAAAATTGCCGCCAGTTGTCGCCCGCTGCTATGGTCACTCTTACTTATTCATTTTTAATCTGATTTCTTCCAAATTATATAAATGGATCGCTTCCATCAAACTCTGGTTCATGTTTCAATATGGGTTTTGTTCAAAATGGCTATCGCCTATCAGTTTGCATTTGTTTGAATATGGGTTTTGTTCAACGACCGATAACAAAGATGGCCAACAAAATGGCTGTCGCTAACCTTCGTCATTTATTATCTGATTGCTTCCAAACTTCATATATGGATTACTTTTATCCGACTCTCGCCCACATTTGAATATGGGCTGTGTAAGATAACCAAGATGGCCCCCAATATGGACACCACTTGTCTGTTTGCACTTGTGGACACTCTAACTTAGTCATTATCCACCAACTTCTTCCATATTTCTAATACTAATTGCCTTTAACTCTGGCCAAAGTTCGAATATGGGTTATGTCTGATGAACAATAACCAAGATGGTCGCCAAAACGGCCACTTATGGAGACTCTAACTTATCATTTGATTTCTTCTAAATTTCATGCATGAATTACTCTCGCCAAAGTTTGATCATAAGTTTTGTCCGATGAACGATAACAAGATGACAACCAAAATGGCTGCCCCTGTGGGTTTGCACATGTGGACATTCCAATTTAATTATTTTTCACAAAATGTCTTCCAAATTACATGTATGGATTACTTTTATCAAACTGTGGGTATTGTCCGATGAATGCTAACCAATATGACTGCACAACTGCCCTCTGTCTGTCAGTTTGCACGTGTGGACACTATAAATTGGTCATGTTTCACCAATTTCTTCCAAATCATATATGGACTACTTTCAAAGTATTGAACTTTCAAACTATTTCTAACATCTAAATATGGGTTTTATCTGATGTACGGTAATCAAGATTGTCACCAAAACTGATACCCCCTTTTCACTGTAGGGCATTATGTGGGCCCTTTGCTGGAGGCAGACTGTTTTAATCTGAATCAAATCTCATAAGTCTATTAACCCATATGCATAGGATGTTCATGGTATTTTGAAAAAAAAAACTTTCAAAATGGGGTATGTTCGTTAATTTGGCCCTGCCTGTCACCTTAAATTCTCACTATAAACGTTGTTCATAAAAACAAAGCATACTGCTTTAGAGCAGTCATAACTGGGCTTAATATTTTACTAGCCAAACAGGTTTCCTAGATTCTGTGTTAAACAAATCACATTGCATTCACTTTTAAGGTTTCCTTACTTACACAATGTATCATCACAAATAAACATTCAAATACAATTTCATAACAACTCTGAGGATACACTACCAGACGAACTATTTGATGGTATATTTCAGTAAAAACTATACTTATCCAGTGGTTGCCCGAGTACGTCGTGGTCTGATGCAGACATTGACAGAAGGAATAAGTGTTCATATAGAGCCACCAGGTATTGAATGGGATAAAGTGATTGGTACAGATAAAATTGGAGCTAGTTTCGGTTTACATATCAGAAATATCCTGGATCTTAAACTAGGTAATTTTATATTGTTCCTTATCCTAATATGACGTCGCGTCTAGGAGTGAACTAACGCCATGCAATAAAATCGATAAACCACTAGTGGTTTACAGATTTTCAGGAAACGTTATAACGTCCATAACATCGTTGCATACATAATGACAAAATTATAACGTTTTTATGGCAGAAATGAGATACCAAAGTAATCTTAATGTAATATGATAAATAGAATCTAACATTCGTGCTCCTGTATTATTGACTTTATTAAAATCGTTGCAAAAAAAGTAATAAAATGCTCAGCAAGCCTCACATTTTATCACTTTTCCACAACTTGTTTAAAAAATTCAATAATCATGAGCGCTCATGTAAGATCCTCTATTGAAACTATGTCCATAAAACTTATAGTTGAGAATAGTCTGGATTAGGTTTAATAGCTGGAGAATAATGACCACAAATTTGTAATGATTAGAAAACTAAGAGCAAAAATGATAAGATAATTTGAGGCTCCAAACATAAAGAATTTAGCTATCTTTTTTTAACAAATGGAGCAAAAATAAATAATACTTATTAATAAGTTTTAAAACAATAAAGAATAAACCAAATATGTCTAAAATTGGAAAGTTGAAGAGCATTGAGTAAAGAACCAACCTTGTTGACCTAAGATGGAAAACAAGGGTAGTGAAAACTCTTTCGGGTATAGAATATTTGATAATATGACATATCTATACGACATATCTTTTTTAATCAATAATTACAGTGAGCCACTTTAGTTACGCACCACTTTTTCGGGGCCCACATTTTTTGACAAAAATGCTGGAATTGAACATTCGCTATGATTATTTATTTATTTACATTTTATCTGTTTGATGACATCTTAAAAAATATTGGAATCACTCATGCGAATCATTCTTCTACGTCAAAGGCAATTTTCCAATTTTGACAAAAATGCACGTGCAACCTGAACGACTTTATTTTCTATTTTTGTTTTGAGCTACGCATTATCCATGGTGATCGTTGTGACAGAAAAACACCAAAAACAATTATTTTATTCAAGTAAAACATCTTTTTACGGTCGTTGAATTTAGTAACACCGTTATATTTTGAAGAAATGCTCGTTTTGACGTCATATTAACGTCAGTTACAATAATCAAACAGGTTTTTCATCGCAAATTGTTTTATAATGAGTCACTTGTTGACATAGAAGTATCAAAACACTAAAACATCTTATCATTGGCACGTCTTATAGCCTTGGTAGTAATGACGTCATCACTAACGTCAACACCACGACGCCAATATCTCCATTATTTTTTTTACGAAAATAAACGGCGGATACATGGTTTTTTTAAAAATTAAATTCTAAAAGAAGTGTTTTGATGACAAAGTTACTCAGAATCATACGAAATTTTAACTAACTTTAAAAAAGGACTAAAACCAACCTTTTTTAAACCTTGGCCAGCTGGGAACCAAAATAGTAAAAACATTAAAAAAATAATGAAGTTAACAATCACAGTCCAGTCTTAGATATTGCCAAGAATAGATTGGCTCTTATCTCTGGCATAGCAGAAATTCGACCCTGAAAAAAGTGCAATGTGATCTGAGTTTCATTCGAGATAATGCAATGTGAAATGGTGTTTTGAGGGTAGTGCACTTAAAGATCCATTTTCTCATTCGTTTCTGAAATTTCAATGGCTAATGCAAATAAAGGTGCGCTTTACGTTGGTATTCTCAGAAAAAGAATATCACATTTCCTTTCCGAGTAATTTTACATTGTACAAGTGGTGCGTAACTAAAGTGGCTCACTGTATATTTATTTCAATGAATAGGGGAACATTTTAATGAGAGTGAATTATGGGCTAATTTCTAATGAATGCCCTACATCTATCTAGACCATTATAGTTGTTATAGCAAGGATCTGCAAGATGATTTACCAGTTTTTAGCCAAAATATTGTGTAAATCAATACACCATCTAGAATTTGCTGCAGACAACATTTTCAAATTTTGTCACCTTTCTTAAGAAAATTGTGTTTTGTGAATTTATTTTAGCAGACAATTCACATGAAATTTCAACCATTTTTTCCTAACATCAAGATAGGTATCGCTCAGTTTGCCACCTGCTGCAGTCATGATTAAGCTTTTCTTGCACCTCAGATCGGGATTTCTGTTGTTTTTACCATGTGAGATAGCATACCCATACCAGCCCTAGGGATAGATAAAAACAAACAGCCGCACGTTGTCCGCACACTGGTCGTCGCACGTCTAACCATAACGTCATTGTAATGTTAAAATGACGTCGCAATGACGCATCTTAGCGAATTCAGGATTTTTGGGAAGCCTTTTAGGTATTTCTAATAAAAAATGAGGTATTTATGGGTGAGCAAAAAAGTATCCATCACGAGTGTAATGTTGGCATAGAAAAATCTGTCCCTCAACGTCACCCAGGATACCACATAAGAAAGTGAAAAAATCACCATTAGACATCACAACAAAGCCAAGAGGTCAGCCCTTTTTCAACAGGTGACCACAAGGCTGCAATGAACAGACGCGAAAGTATGACAAAGACAATACATAAATAGCACATATGATCCACAAAAGAAGTACCGCCTAGGAAATCTCAGTCAAAATATTTTACTGCAGTGCTTAAACCAGTTTCATGGCGCGCCAACCTCAAAAATAGTAAGTGAGTAAGATCAAGAAATACCACAATCACAAACTGCAGACAACCCCGTGGCACCATGAGGAAGAGCTGCTCAAAGCTGGATGATTTATAAATAGTCACAGATGCAGTTTTGACCGGTTATATATACATGAAAGTCTCCTTCTTTACCCTGATACCTGTGGCTACTGTCTGTCATAAGGCAGTTGTTTCATTATTATAAGTTTTTCAGCTCGTATTTTGTCTGTTGTTTCCTTTCGAATTCGGGTCTTGACACACGAAAACCTGTTTTCTGGGTTGTAAAACAAGAGTGCAGACTAGCCTGCGCATCTGCGCAGTATGATAAGTGCTTTTAATGTTCACTTAAAGGAAGGTATTACATCTATGCTTGCTACAAGCGAAATGGTTTAGCTAGTTTTTTAGTAGAGGAGCCAGGGTTCAAAAATGTCAAAAAAATAGCATTTAGATATGCCCACTTTTTAGCAGAATTTTCACTGGTTTTATCCTTTAGTACATAGTATAGGCAGTATGAAACTATACATTGCACTCAATTTAAGTCTTGCAAGCATACCTGTAACAGTGTGTTTAATACGTTACCCCTTATTTTCTTAAAAACAAAAATATGTAATTAAGTCTATTTAGGTAGAAGTTGAAATGTTTAAATGAACAAAACATTTACGCAATCTGTAAGAACATGCTATTTTCTACACATATTGATGTTTTTAAAAGTTGTTTGGGTTCATTATAATGTCATTTACGTCACATTTTCGCTTATACCCTTCAAATTATTGATACTTTGTTAAAAAGTTTCATTTGACAAAATTTTCAATATGTGTTTAACTTCAAGATAACATTTATTTAAAAGAGCGTTAACTGACCACTTCAAAACTGCAAACAGATACGTTCTAACATAAATACTTCGTCAGTTAAAAGCTGTTTAATTAGATGTCCATAGATAACACTTTATATAAGTTTAGAACCTCTTAAGTTTAAAAATAAGCATGCATTTTATCTGTTAGCTTTTAAACACCTTATGATAATTGTTTTGATATCACCGACTTAAGAGTAATACTTAACAACATTTCTGAGGTAAAATATCATTTTTTTGGTTGGTTTTCAATATGTAACGTATAAAACAAAGTTGAAGACAAACAAATATTGCTTAATAGCTTAAATTATACATCACAGGAAAGTTTATTTCATCAAAAGGGGGAGGGCTGTGTTTGATAGGCAAAAAAAGAGCATTTTTTCCAAAAGAAGAAGCTATCAGTACTAATTAGGAGACTATGTATATGGTTGAATTTTTTCATTTAAGAAATGGTATACTCTGACTTGAAAACAAAACACATTGTTTGTTAATTTTCTATGTTATGTTATGCAATTTATAAACTTATAAAATGATAAGTCTGATGCAACATTCCAACTAAGATACATTCCCTTAAGCTTGTTCAGTCAAATTAGCTAAAGTAACATATATAACTATAAATAAACGAATTATATATCATGATTATTTATTTGTCTCAAACGTTTTCCATTTTCAACTGAGCCTGAAAACCTTAAACAAATTTAGATACTTGCACATTTTTTTCTTTTAATTGAACAAAACAATCTAATAAGCTATTCAGAAGCAGCCTAAGCTTTGTGTCGAACCTGTTTACACTCATCACAATATATAAAATAGTAATAACATATCTGTTCTATCAAATCAGATTCATTTATGATGAAATATCTAAGAATTTCTGAAATGATGGGTGGATGTTGGAAACTTTGTTTGTTGTTGTTCCTATTGGTTGTGGGAGTTTTGTATTGGTCCTTTGTTTTCTAATTTGTGTCTAGTTCAGCAATCATCTTGAAAAGGAAGAGAGCTGGTTGCTTCACTTTAATTATATTGTAGATATCTGTGTTCGGTGTCCCTTCCTGAAGGTGCAGTGGGTCAGTCAGGAGTCTCTAGACAGTATCATTCCTTTATGAATATATAAAATAAAATGTTTACGTTGCATTAAATTTAAGGAAACATAAGTGTTTGTTATCATTTATTCTTTTATAGAGTGGCTCTGTTATGCAAATTGTTTAAGCCACATCTTTCTATGCATATGTAAAAACTTAGAAGGTGCCTTTTAAATTTATTCTAGTTATGAACTTTAATTTCAGCTCATTTTTAATAAGGCTTTCATTGTTTGATTAATAAAACTAATAGTCCTTTTAACTTAACACTACTGATCATTTGTCAAAGCAATGCAATCTTTAAAACCAAATGGGTTATTCAAAATGAATTATTGCAGGTGAAATTGGGGAAATCATCAATAAGGATGGGTTTTACATGGCAAGGCAGTGATCATATCCAAGAAATCTAGAATTCTACAGTTGTAATTTACGATACCAAATTTACTTTATAAATTTTCAACAGAGAGAAAATGATTTAGTCAAATCAAACTAGGACGCATTAAAATTACTGTTCAAAAGATTATTTACGTTAATCAGAATGTTGATAGGAAAAGCAATATCTTAGAGTAAAAATAACAGCCATAAGATCAAACTTAGTTTAGCAATTAGTGCTAATATAGCTGATGTTAAGGTCTATCATAATACCATAGCAGTCATTGGACCCCATTTTAAACAAACTGTTGCAGGAATCCTGTCAGTTGATTCCTTTTATGTGCGTTAAATAATAGATAAGTTGTAAACATATAAGGGTATAGAGACAAAAAGGCATACATTAAATTATCTACTATGCTAATAAAATAATAATTTTATGGACAATAGACGAGTAGTATACTATCTGAAAGTATTCTTTGAAAGTAGCATAAGTATGGATTTTTTTCTATTACATGAACTATCAATATACCATAAATATAGCATCGTTTAACAAGTTTGTACATGTTTTATGGGTATCAATTAGTTAGTTTTAAGGACTGAATGACGGATGTTATTACTTATTGTGAGTGTAAAAAATAAATAGTGTCCTGCTGAATAAAACAAACATTAAAGCAGATTCTATAACGTATGCTGATAAGCTATAGCTAAAAGGCAAACGTCTGCAAACATTCTGGTAAATATGATCAATCAAGTCCTATTCTAGAAAGTTGTTTGCTCAAGCTCCTGATTGTCGAAGTCTAATCATTTAGAAATGTCTACAATACTAACAATGCAGAGGAGCTTTTTCAACTTATTAACAGACATGTGTCTGTTACTAAAGTATTAAAATGGTCATTTAGAATAAAAGATGTCCTGTTTCAATGCTTCACAAGCGTGTAGAACCAGGCAACACAATGATTAAAGTAATGATCTTTATATTTTTTGTTATAAACATTACCAACATAAATAATACTCTTTTTCCAAAGTGGGCACGCTGTAGCTTCTAAAATATTATAACCCCAAGGATAGCTAAGGCGGATGCTAAATCAGAAACAGAAATCATCACAATTTCCACAAACTTCAGTTTTGTTTCATAGGACACCGATAAAGGTATCAAATGTTTAACTTTTTGATTTGGACTTCTGCTCGGAATATCGTACATTTTTAGAGTTTAAGGTATATTTTGTGCCTTATTGTTTTAAATATAGCTGCTGTAACGAATAATTGTTTATAAATGCAAAGACTTGATGGCTTTTACAATGTGTGATGGATCAGACTATGTTACTGTGTGCTTTTTATTTATTCATTGAGCTGTTGTTGGTGAAAGAAAAATGTCTTGTATATGTCATTTAACGCCATTTAATGCATAAAAAGAAGCATATACATTGTAGTGACACAGATTTTAAAGAATCATTTAAGCTTTTTGAAACAACTTAGTTATGAATAATAAACGAGTATCAACTATCCTATTTACATGATTCCTAAAACATGTACTTAATGGCATTTATGTGCTTTATTTCAAGTTTTTCCCTTTAAACCAAATATGATTTTGTCGGTGTTGCATCTCATTCATATTAAATGTTTAAAAATACAATATTTCCAATCTTATTTTGAGTACTAAGATGGTAGTCAATTTCATTTTCACCTACTAGCTGTTTGAACGCATAAACACATAACATTGCACAAAAATATTGTTTTAAAAGAAAGTAACGTATATAACAGAACTTTCAGGTACCTAAACTAATATTATTATTCTGCTATTCAGCTGCATCTAATAAAAATATTAACCATAACGATATGTAAGAAAATGATGCATCTAATGGTAATGTATTAGACTTAGGTGTTGCATGGTAAATGCACATGTTCACCAAAAGGTAACAGACATTTTATAACATATAAAGTAGTTAAGAAAATCTTAATGTACAAAAATTTCCCTCCACAAGTCTGTTGGCAGCCGATGGCCCAGTAAACAATAGTAATATATTTGAATGTAAGTAACGTATATAACAATTACGTTAGCGTAAGTCATTTAAACCTATTGTCAGTTTGGTGCTTTTAATTACGTTACTGTAAAGCAATATGCAGATAGTAGGAAATGTGACCTATCTGTTTTTATAACTTTTCTTTTCAGTAATGTAGCGAATAGCCAACTACATGAAGCCTGCATGAGGGTAGCTATGGTTACCCCACAAATAAACATCTTTTGCAAGACTAAAAATTTGTGCAATATCTGTTTTCACACTACTGAAACACCATACTAACTGAGGATATAGTCTAAATTTCTGCTACTTTTGGGCCACTTTTTTCTATTTTTTTTTTAATCTCTGGCTCCCCTACTTTTTGTAGTTAAACAGGTTGGTTAGAATCTCATTTTGTCGGAAATCCTGAAGACAGGCATTTTCCAAGAGAAAAGAGGGTTTTGTCTTCGCACGGACTGTTATTTTATTAGCTTTGAGCATTTGGTTAGCGTAAGTTCATGGGCTAACAGACCAGGCAAAGCAAAGCTCTGACAAGTTTTAATGTATTTTTTTCTATTCAAACAGGTCTATTGAGTGGACATTTTCTCATTGACGTATATGATGGCGCTTATGCTGAGGCTCACGTTGGATTGTTGAATTTTCAGGTCGACATTGTGAAAGCCTATATCTGCTTTAAAGGCCACATTGGTTACAATCTAAATGTTCTAAAGGTATTGCATTTTCTAGAATACAAAGAAAACAAACTTCCATCATTTTGTTTTATCTTTTTGAATAATTACAGGATTATATAACGGCAGATTTACAGGTTTGAAGTCAGCTGTATTTGACTGAGGCTTAGGACCATGACAGCTGATCTGGGATCTGTATCTAAGTCAATACAAAATCACTTGATTAATGACATTTGTATTATTTAATCAATCAAATGTCTCTGTGTCATACTAGTTGACCTACCCTAAATAAAGCTGAGTTGAGACCATACTGTCGTACTTGGTTGTATAGATTTCTGATCTTTTCCTTTTTTCTTACTTTGAAGTCAATTTTGATTGTCCTTCAATTAATACTGAAATCCATGCAGTCTTGTTAATTTATACATCTTTATGTGACGCTAATTGTGATCATGGTGATCAGGATCAAGTGCATAATAATAATAATAATAATAATAATAATAATAATAATAATAATAATAATAATAATAATAATGATAATAATAATAATAATAAATAAGCCAAGTCATGAAGGTTTTATATATGGTGCATATACGATTAGTGGAAGGTCAGACACGCTAGTAAATTGACCAATCTTGCCAGAGCCTTTTCTGCTCACTTACAAATGTATGGTCGTAAATAAAGACTCAAGCTAAGATATAGACAACTACCTTTACATGTAATTCATGCGCGGATCCAGAGAATTTAATTCCGCCTGGGCGTCCTGACAACATTATATAGTCTTCAACATATTTCACAGAGGCATGTATCGACCTCCTTCTCGATGAGATTTATAAGAAAACTTATGGCCACTTGTGATTTTCTGTGGGGATCAAGCCTTGTTGTTGTGAATGCATGTTTAAACAATGATTATGCACATATTTCTATAGGATAATATAATATGTACCAACTTTTTGAAAATTAATATTTATTGATAATTATATATATATCGTCTGTTTTGAGAGAAAACCTGCTTTGAGATTTCTAACAATTAAAGACCCACGCTAGTCTGCTCCCCAAAAACAAATAGCAAGAATATGGAACGTTGCATATTGCAATATGAGCTGCCCATCCACTCGGACACTTATTTTAGTTGACAAGGGGAGAGAGGATCGGAATCCAACTTAAAGCGGGCCATCATCAGCCCACCAGAGAAACGCCTTTTAAATGTCCCAACATTGAATGCTGTCTTGGTAGCTTTGTGATTTTCTATGGGATCCAGACCAGTATTGATAATGGGATCCTATAACTTTATGATTTTCAAGGGGGGGGGGATCTGGATCCCCTGTCTCCTGCTGGATCCACGCATGAATTTTCATATTCATCAGAGAGTGAATAACAAATGTACTAATAAGATTGCACAGATGATACCTTTGATTTTTGCATGCACAGATGTCAGGTATTTTCACGATGGGGCCGTATTATGCTACATGTATATATATTTTCAGGACTTTGGTATCAACAGTGTTCAAGATCTAGTACATATATATGATAAAATTGTGGCCAAGATTATAGATCCCATCAAAGGAGCTGTGAAAGCTTTCAATGATATCATCCATCTTTTTAAAAATGGAGGAATAAAGAAGATTTTTGACACACTTGTTAGCACAGTAAAGAATTTACCCCATATTTTGGGGGAAGTCACCAAGCGATTAAAAGACTTTGTAGATGAAATATTTAGTATTGCTGGATCTGTTATCATGGAAGAAATAAAACTAATAGTTGGACATGTTCGGGCTTTCGTGGATGGTGTTAAACAAGACATTCTAAAATTTTACCACGTAAGTTCACATATAATAAATAAGGTTTATTTTACTTTAACTCTTTGCACGCTGGGTAATTTTTTTAGCTTTTTGTCCTCTTATTAACTTTTTTTTATTATTTTTTTCCAATATAAAAATATTGCAAAAATAAAACAACCTATTGTAGTTTTATTAAAGTGGTCCTCTTTTATAATTGTTTGAATTATGGTCCTGGAACTAAATATGGTAAATATGGTTCCACACTTGGGGTCACTAGGAGACAACATCAGGTGAGGTATTCAGGTCTACTTGACCCACTTATTTAAAAGATGTTTAAGGGCAAAAAAAACCGAAACTGCAGCCTTCGTTCTAACCACACATACTCATTACATCATAACAAGAAACTTTAAACATCCTGGATTTCACTCAAATCGATTTTAAATGAACTTAGTCATAGGTTATTTTATTTTTTATAATATGTAATATAACCAAACTTGATTAATCACCAGCTTTACTTTGAAATATATATTTGGAAATAAGGTCAAATAAGTGTGTTTATGGTAACGGGTATGAAAATTTTAGGTAAGATAGGTACACATTTTTTTAATATATTTTCTTTTCTGAAAAAACCCAAACTAAATTGAAAGGCATTTGGCCTATCAAAATGCATAAAATTATATTTTTTCCAGAAAACCAGAGAAAATTCTAGGGTTTGCAAATAATTTAAGGTATGATCGGACTACCCTAAATACAGGTATTTTTTATTTGATCTAAGTAAGACTAGGCTGGTTTTCAAAAGAGTTCTCACTAATATATTTTTTGATCTAATTGTCATTTAAGAATTGAAACTCATTTTTCTGCGTTTCATTGAGGTATGAAATGTCTGGAAAATTACATCTATTTTGCATGAAAACCGAAGGTTTTAGATGTATTTAAACGACATTTCACACCGCAGTGAAATGGAGAAAAATAACTTTCAATTCTTATAATTACAACTTCTTTTGATATTCTTTCTCCTAAGTATTTTTTAATTATGTCTCCCTTAAAATTATTTTTCCATTTAATAACTTTTTGCGCATTTAGACAATAACATATACTTATGACGCGTACGTCTACGTCATGACGTTAAAAAAAACAAGATGGCGGCGAGATAGCAATAGACAGATGATCAGCACGAATTATGTTAATTTAAGTGTCGTATGTCAGTTATTCTTTGCTTTTCCACCTACCTGAAAATATCTGTGTAAGTGTAAAGTAAAGAGTAAGTACTTGCCGACTGTCCATTTCTCTTCATAGAAGCAATGCAAAGTATCACAAAAAACTCTGCTGTGAAAGTCCCCACCCCTCATAAATACGAACCTTTGTTCAATGAGAACTAAAATACAGGTCAGTATGATCAGATGACCGTTCTTGACCAATCAGATTAACGGATCTCAATAAATGTTATGACAGTTGTAATTAATGTAAAACAATTTTACTATTTTAAAACAAATAAGCTGGTTGATATGTGATGTAAGATTGCGGCATTTACATGTCATATTCATTTGTCTTTTTGTGTATGTCTCTGATAACGGTTGCATGTACTTTGGAACTGCAAAACATGTGAAAGTAGGCACAGTGACGGTGACTGCACTTTACGGATAGGATATGATCAGACAAACAAGTGAGTTTGATCAAAAAATGATGTAATCACAGACTAAAGCACAGCCAATGTCCTGTATTGATGAACAAACGCCATTTTCTGATTAGCCATGTTGGGCAAAATTCGTCTGATGGTGCATTTGGGAGTCTCTTTAGCAGGCAGTACGGACCAAGGTCAGAATGCTCCACACGAAATAGTCTGATTAAGGTCTATACTTTTGGATATGCGAGTAAAATTTAATATGTCATGTGAACACTTCAATATTAACCTTATGATAACTGTAAACATATTCAAACAGGATGTTGTTGATCCTGTTACAATGGCGCTTCCATACATTGGAAAGAAGATAACTGAAGCATTCAATCTGATCGTGAATGGATTTAGACATCTACTGGACAATCCAATGCAAGCAATCACAGGAATGAGTAGAGCCATAACAGAGTAAGTACATGTTGGCCACAACGCGAAAAACTATCAATCGGCTTTGCGACCAGTCCACATGGTTATTAAATTCTTATCATGCTCAAATTAACTGGGCATGGAATTTCAACTGTTCATAGTGAAGTTAAAATACTGAAATGTCCTGAACTGTCTTGCTTCCAAACGCTCAGATGTTATATCATGCATATATATGTTAAAATGCCAACAATTTTAGCATTTATGAGCAGGATAAATTTCATGCGCTGTTGAGTTGAGCATGTGCAAGTTTTATACCCAATCAAGTAACACACCTGACCCAGGTCACCATATGGAAATGTGACAAAACACAAGGAAACATGACACACAAAAGAGCCAAGAGGTCAGCCCTTGCCCAACATGTGATCACAAGGCTGCAAGGAACAGGCAAGACAGTGGAACAAAGAATAATACAAACCACAAATAACACCGGTTTCATTGGCTACAGACACTTGTCAAGTAAGAATTTTGATTTTGTATGTATCAAATTAGACTATTATGCTTTACAGTAAAGCTGTAAGAAGTCAAAATAGATGCACCTGCGTTTTTGTTGTTTGCATGCATCAAAGTCAATTTTCCTTGTGTTGAGGCTCATATACAATTTAAACAGTTCTTGAGATTTCATTAACTGTTGTGTATGCCTGAATTCATTCCTAATGCATAACACACTCATTTACAAGTGTCTTCAAGTGCAGCCTTGTGGTCACATGCTGGGAAAGGGCTGACCTCTTGGCTCTCTTGTGTGATGTTTTTTCTTCTGTTTTTGTTACTTTCCGATATGTTCCCATATGACCATTCCAAGGTGGTACTTCTTTTGTGGATCGTTTATGTTTTTCTGTCTTGTGTTTGTTATACCTTTGTGCGCGTCTGTTTATATGTGCCTTGTTGTCACCTGCTTGGAAAGGGCTGACCTCTTGGCTCTCGTATGTGGTGTCTACTGCGAGTTTGTCAATTTTCCATTGGTATCCTGGGTCAGATGTGGTACCTCATTGTATCGATTCCTGATCTTTGCACCCTAACTTACCTTAATCCACACCAGAACTAGGGGAGAGGTTGGTATCATTAAACATGTTTATGCCCTCCAGTATTTTTCACTTTTTGAATACAAAAAAGACTTACATATTCGTTTATTGCATTTTGTTGGCAACCAATTGAGATGGAAAGTCTTACAGCACTTCCTTGTGCTAAATATTTGTTTTGTTTTGGTTTGGTACTTTACGTCGCAGTCAACATCTATGGTCATGTTGATATCTATTGATTATATCATATGCATAGTATTAACGAATCACGATAATTGATGAAATTGTTTTTAATAACAAAATATGTGTGTCAGGGTGTGTTTTGCTGGGTTTTTTTTCTCACGGTGCAATGCATTGTTATATAATCTGTTATATAATCTGTGATCATAGCGTTTCCTGGATATGTTCTTTTCTTTATGAAAGGATCATTGACAGTTTGGGCCTCATACGCCTATGTTTCTGATTCCAAGGACTCTGCTTTTGAGCTTCTGGTGTGATGCATGTAGTATCAGTGCAATAATTGAATCTAATGGCAAGAGCCAGCTAGCAAAATAGTTTTAAATTTCCTACGCACTCAGGAGATATGGCGGGTAGAAAGGGGAAGGGGTCTGAAATTTCATGACAATGAAAAGTGATTAAAAAATGATTTCTGCACTTTTTCTTGTTTATTTGGTAGGCATGTTGATATCTATTGATTATATCATATGCAGAGTATTAACGAATCACGATAATTGATGAAATTGTTTTTAATAACAAAATGTGTTTTGTAATAAAATGATTTTGGGGAGATAATTTAGAAGTTACCTGTACATTTCTTACTACATATACCGTAAATAATACAAAACTGAAAGCTCAACAAAAGAAATAAATACTTTTGAAGGAATGAAAGTGGCCCATTAAGCTTTGGAAAGTAAAACGGATTCAAACAAGCTCCTTTGAATATTACTTTTGCTTTGTTTAAAGCTGCATAATCTGTAACTTTTGATATTATCATTTCAAAAATAATGTTTCTATTTTTCAAGAACACAGCATAAATACTAAAATTCAGGTATACATTTTACCTTTTTCGTAATAATTAACAAATTACGAGGGTCATTTTTTATGTTCGTAGAATCGGGCTGTATCTCTACAAATATAGAATTTACGGTACCATAAGAACATATATTATGAAAGGTCTAGCTTTTGTCTATCAACTGATGTAAATTTTACTTCATTAGCGCTTAGTTCAGTCAAGATATATAGCTTTGAATAGGCATAGAAAAGGACACTGGTCGAAATCCATGCCATTTTAACCACGCAGCCATTAGGAAATTAGACGCTGTTAAGTTCCATTTGCTATGGTGATATAAGCACTTTTCAAGCCGATTTTTCTTTTGCACCATCAAAATTAATTATTCAAACGCTAATCGTAGACAAGTGCAGCAAAACTATAAGCATGTTGTTTGCTCTTCTATAACGAGTTTAAAACACCCATCAATATACCAAAATAATCACAGTCAAGTGCTAGTTATTATATCTGTTAAAATTACAATTATGAACAAATTTTAAAATTTCTTCTGGTTTTGCATAGCACATGATATACTCAATCATTCGTCAGCAGTTATATTGATGTATCGATTTAAGTGTGTAACTGGCAACTTCCAGTACTGGCATACCCCCATGTTATAAAAAGTGGGTGGGGTAAATCAACCCCGCGTAGAAAACACAATAACAATCGAATCTGCATAATTTTCTTACTGCAGTAATTTCAACACCTGTTTAGAGGCACAAAAACAGTCTTAATGTATTTTATAAATATAGTAACGTTCCATGACGTCATTTATGTACAAAATAAAGGATTTTAGCACCCCCTAGGCTATTTATTTTGCAGATAATTTCTAATAAAACAAAAGCATTAACTTTGTTTTGACATGAAAGATACCATAACATTTCCATCTACCATATAAACAAGAAAAATTATAATACTACTTTACAGCTAACATATTAAGCTACATTCAAAAGCCCGTATCCAACTTCCACTTGTGTCAAATTTTTACAATAAAAGTTTATATGCCTACTGTCCAATTTGTTGAGGTTCCAAACAAATCTTCCATATCCAATAATTGCTGCGTATTTGCTATAAAGTTTATGTAATATTGTAGCACGTGGTGTCCTTGATCTGCAGCCAAATTTTCAGAAACTATGTATGGCTATGGACACATTTTCATGCAATTGTTATTAACGTTCTGTCAGAGACTAAGTCCATAAATGTCATATTTCTACCATATTTTCAGTGTGCGATATATAGGTATGTCTTTGCCTCTTAGAAGACATTTAAGTAATGCATTTTAAAATAATTTTAGGTTGCATGTATAGATAAAATCTCAATCTTTCCAAATATATGCATTATGTATGCATTTACTTTCACTGTTTTCAATAAATCTACCTCTCTACGAACATAAAAAACGTCCCTCGTATTAGCGCCAAAACAACAGCATTTATGTTAAAAATCAACTGTGTAGAATTATTGGAGGGACGCAAATAATTATAAACAAGAGAAAATACACCTGTTTTTATAAGATAATTCACTTTTTCATGCAGTTTTCAGCTGTAGATATTAGATTTATTGTGACAACATAACTTTATTCTACTTTTGCAAATGATTTAAAAAGAAAATATTTTTTTTTTTCGAAAAATTTTCATAGTTACAGAGTATGCAGCTTTAAAGGATAGCATGTTGAAATGTTTTTAAAGTGTCGGAATATTTATGGTATACATATACATGTATAATGTGTATATCCAAGTTGGAGGTAATATATTGAACACTAAAGTATTTATCTGTTATAACTCTTAGCATGCCAGCGGAGAAGTTTGTCGTCTGCCAATAGCCTTTTGCAAACAGTTTGCACCCAGATGAATTCTGCTGGTTTTTATCTGGATCCAAACTGCTTGACACTCCGATGGTGGTCCCAGGTGGTTTATTCGTAAAAACTTAATTTTGAAAAAAGTCAGTAGACGAAAATGAAAACATTAACAAGTCCCTAGCATGCAAAAATAGATAGGTACAGGACGTTTGCAAAAGAATGTGTCATTAAATAACAGTGAGTTTTTTCTTATGAAAAAAATGCATAACCTTGCTAATTCTATTTTTAATCTTTATGTACTTTATATAGAAATAGCACAGAATACAAAGCAATATAGGAGGTTGGTTCTAGAGAACTACATTACTGTCATTCATTTCTTATTCGGTAGAAAAGGCATTTTATGGGCTTAGGCCCTTGGTTTTTGGGCTGCTGAACATCTTCCCCGCTTGTGCTAGTAAGCCACTTCCATACAATGTGTAAAAAATTGTAACACATATACAGGCAAAAGCTTTTGCTGGCACACGGGGGGGGGGGGGGGGGGGGAGTGGGGAATGATATTTAAAAAAAATGTTTTCTGATTTCTATATACGAGGGGTATTTGAAAAGTTCTTAACATGGCATCATAAGTCCACAATGCGTCGATAAAATGCTATCAAATCATACATTTTTGAAAACTAGAATTCAACGGCTACTTGATGGTGTAATTTTTGTTGAAAAAGGACTTGGCTTGCACGTGCAGCACATGCTCAAAATGAGTAAGGGTTTATATACTGGCAAACATTTTAAGCAAAATACTTAGAAAAAAGGAAAGGAAAATTGGGGACCTTATTCGAGATCTTGATTTGACAAATTAACGATTTGGTGCCAACTTATTTTTTATTAAATTATATTATGCGATCACTGCTTGCACGATAACCACCTTTACATTCGGCAAAATGTTGACTAATAGAGAAATGGTAAACTTTCAAAAATGGGACTTTTTTCGTTTTTTTCTTTATACTTTTACTATAAATTGTGTCACTGCAGGAGCACGAAAAATGCCTATTGAGTATATGTTTTGCTTTATTTGTAGCGAACAATCCATAAAAATCATTTCGTTGGGTAAAAAGTTTGGCTTGTTTAGTTCTGTATTCAAGGAAATTATTCCTAATGACACTACCCATATTTTTCAAAAAGTGGGTTGGGTAACTTAACCCCTCACATTTTGTTGATGGCATAAGAACTTTTCATGGTATCGCGTTAGCTATCACAAAATTGATTGATTTCTACTCTCAAGGTATTTTTACTTTTTTATTGGCCACTGTTTTAATTAAAATGAACCAGAACGTCAGCTCATAGTTAAACTTACGCTGCTCCATGGTAAGATTATACGAGTTATCTTCCCTTTGTTCTGGTTTACAAAATTTATTTTGGTTTCAATACAAAGCGCATAAAGTGTACTTGACAAAAATACCAACGGAAGGCATTTTAAACTATTGTCGGTTATATATTTTCAAAATATGTGCATTGTAACATGCGATTTTATTCGAAAAAAATAGTTCATTGCTTTGCTTTCTAGATGGTTTTGGTATTGCTGTATTTAGTTATTAGAAACATCTAACTCGGTCATCATTTGTATAATAACTGTACCAGATTGTGGCCTACTAAATGGTACAAAAGTAGCGAATTTTATGAACTATTGTTAATGTTCTGCACACTTTTCAAAAGGTAAAATGTTATATTTTCCTCTGAAATTTTGCGTTTTCCAGTATACAAACAGTACATGTATTCCCAATAATATTTTTCGTGTCTGCATTTTAATATCCTCATGAAATGTGTGCCATAACATGGAAGAAAGATAGCTCTTTAAAATGATACCAAACATGATAAGGTTTGTAAATCAGTTACTGAGATAAAAGACGATGCTAAGAACTTTCCAAATGCCCCTCGTATTTTAATGTAAAATTGATTGTTCTACCCAAAATTTTACATCTTTGAAGCATATAATATCGAAAATGGATTCCACTGCCATAAAGTACTCAGGTCAGGGTAGCTTCACGGTGAAGAAAAGGACGCCTGACAAACTTTTATTTTTACTGAAAACCATAGGCATTTACCCATAGCAAGTGTCAATGATCCTTTGATGTCTAAATCTGTGTTGCATTTCTGGATCTATATGTCAACTTTTCTCATAATTGGCTGGCTATTTGTGTTTGAAATAAACTTGTATATAAGCAGAAAATCTGACATTAAAATGTTCTAGGCTTTATCTTGGCTGACACAGTTAATATCAGACACGTCCGCCAAAGATTAATCAGGTAAGTGAGTATGACCAGAAACTACCAATCGCACACTACAGACCAACCCACAACAGCATGTGGAAGTAACATAGAACTCTAACAGACAAAAGAAAGCATGAAGGTAAAAAAAATTAAGTAAAGCAACCAACTCTGTCTTTCTTAACGAGATGGTTTGAAACCAGAAAGGACATATGCATAACAAAACAAGTCCCCTCCTCTAAAAACAAACAAACGTAAAACGATAGGAGTAGCAACAACAAAAACAACAAAACAACAACAACAATAATAATAATAATAAAAAAAATTCTATGCATCATTTTTGACACACTTGTAACAAAGTCATGGCCCTTGAATAATGTCAGAATTTCGTTTCAGCTCAATATTTTGAGAACAGATGGACAAAATTACATCAAAATTTATATATGCATGTGTATTGACAAAATCTAGGTTGGTATTGTTACATGTCATTTTGCTCATTTGTAGAACAGTAATGGTCCTTGATTGATGTTTGTATTTTGTTTTTGCTCAATATCTTCAGAACTAATAGACAGAAGTTGACCAAACTTCTTATATGTTTTGGTTTGCACAAGATCTAGGTTTTGAATGTTACCTGTCATTTTTCACAAATTTGTAACTGAGTAATTGTCCTTGATTGATGTTTTAACAGCACGAAAAGCGCTACAGGGGGGCTATAGTCAGATTTGCTGACAATTCGAGTTTATACAAAACACAAAAATATAAGTTTGAAAACAAATAGCATTAAATAATGTGACCCAAAGGGATCCATAGTGAATAAGTTTTTAAAGTTTACAATATAAAACAGCAAGAATCATCATTTAGCAACATATAAATTTGAAACAAACTAGTGCATTGTTAACTATGAGTAAGGTCATTTGAACAATTTTGAATTCTTAAATGATATGCTTCATAAATTATATTTCAGGATGAAACATGTAAGACATTGTTATGTATTTCCAGGATTAAGATGGCTGTCACAATGGTTTTTGATGTCAAGGGAAAAATTGTTGATGCATGCATGTTTTTAAAAGGTGAGTTGTATACACAGAGGCTGCAATTTATTCCCTAAATATAAAATTTGTTTACCAAGAAATGTGACAAGCCTGTTTCATACTGTAAACTACTGTTGAAATCAAACGAAATTCATTAAAGAATAAAAAAGTTATTACAATTACAGCAATAAAAAAACGTCAACAAACGAATAAAAAAAAACCACCAAAAACCCAGCAAAAATCAATTACAAATGTATCTGTCATTCGCAATGGAATGCTCCACACGCTAATATCTCTATTTTATGCAGTCCAGGAACCCCACGAATCGTTAAGAATCTATAGGTATTAGAATTTTTGGGAAATTGTAAATTTTTAAGCCCAATCGTGATGCTCTACGATACAGTCATGAAGAAGGTAAGAATGCGTTAGGAATATTTATGGGATTCCGCTTGATTTAGCTTGACTCACACAATATTGTGACGAACTCGCTAGGATGTGCAATACTCTATTTTAAATTACTGCAATGAAGCTAAGAATCAGTCACGAATTTTTTAAGGGTACGCCAAATGCATGCACAAATAGTGTATGAATTAAAATAAATTAGTGACTTTTCTTGATAATCCATGGGATTTTTCATGATAGGTATTAAAAGCCCCCATCCATGCTTCGAGGGCATCAGTTCCAAAAAAAAAATTCTACTTATATGTAGAAGAAAAATGCTTCATAAACGAAGGAGAGACCCTAACCCTAACTATTTACTTGGAAAAAAATGCTAGTTGAACATTAACCACATTACCAACCAGGAGTCACTGATTGATCCTGACTCTGCTCCCGAGTTTGCCACAACTGTTACTAATTCTGGAAATGTCTCATCTACAACTGGAGGGGTGGTTACTCTGGGGGATTGTTATTTTCATCCCTCTTATTTGGTTTTATATCTTGTCTTGCCTCTCCATAATCCTCAAAATAGTTAAGACTACTTACGGATGCATACGAGCAGCTCTGAATCAATTATAATTCAGTTAAGGTGTCTAATATAGTAAGTGAATATGATCAGGAAATACCACAATCACAAACCGCAGTCAACCCCCTGGCATCACGAGGAAGTGCCGCTCAACCATCACGAGACACCAGGAAGACAAATTAAGCAAAGCAACAAGCACTCTTTTCCCCATCAAGATGATTGCAATACTAGAATGGACATAAAGTAATATACAACAAAACATAGAATAATTATAGACTCCCACAATGGGAGTTACAATAAACAAAAAGTCAACAACAACAGAACCACGGCCTTAGAACGGACAGCAGCCTAAGCCACCGGGGGGCTTCAATGCATTTTACTGGTACCAAATCTTCGCCCTAGATTCTGCTGTTGTTGAAGTACAAGAAATGTTCAGCTCGCATGGAGGCTATCTATCTAATGCAATGCATGATAATGGAGAAACACTCTAATCAATTTAACACACCATGATGAAACAAAGAAAAAGGGCTCATGACTCACAGATAGTCAGAGCTAAAGAAAACCTCAAATTGAGCCACGGTGGGTCCAGCTACAGATAAGCATTAGTAAAATGCATTAGTATGGAACGCCTCGACTGCCTTATAATGTGTACATTCTATTCGTCATGTACAAGGGTCATTTTGTTATGTACAAATTTAATTCGTTATGTGCAAAATGTATTTCGTTATGAGCAAAAAACATTTCGTTATGTGCATAATGTATTTCGATATGTGCACAATGTATTTCGTTATGCGCAGAATATTTTTCGTTAAGTGCATAATGTATTTCGTTATCTGCAAAATGTATTTCGGTATGTGTACAATGTATTTTGTTACGAGCAAACCACATTTCGTTATGTGCATAAGGTATTTCGTTATGTGTATAAGGTATTTCGTTATGCACAAAGGGTATTTTGTTATGCGCAAAATATGTTTCGTTATGTGCATAATGTATTTCATTATGTGCACAATGTATTTCGTTATGTGCATAATGTATTAGGTTATGTGCAAAATGTATTTCGTTATGTGCATAATGTATTTAGTTATGTGCATAATGTATTTCGTTATGTGCACAATGTATTTCGTTATGTGTTCAATGTATTTTGTTATGTACACAATGTATTTCGTCATGTGCAAAATCTATTTCGTTATGTGCATAATGTATTTCGTTATGTGCAAAATCTATTTGGTCCTCTGCCTTGTCATTAAACAAGTTGCTATGTAAATACTGTAACCGATCTTGTATAAGTATCAATTTGTCTGGTACTCAAAACAATGTTGACCAAATGGTTTGTCATGCAGAAATGTTTCACGATTATGTCCTGTCAATTTCACATTGCGTGCTGTCTTGATTTCTTTATATGATATGCAAACTTCATGATGATGATGATGATGATGATGATGATGATGATGATGATGAAAGTATCGTCAAAAACAGGACTTGGTTTGTAGCTTCTATAGTTTTCCAGGAATATTTTTTGCAAAAAAAAACAAACCCTGGAAATATACTGTTGGGGCCCCTAGGGGTTTTGGGGATCTGGGGAGAATGGCTATTTATTTTCAGGGAGCTGGGGGAGCACTGGTAATTATTTTCAGGGATTTGGGGAGCAAGCTCATAGTTTTAGGGATTTAGGGAGCCCTGCAAAAAAGTAAAAATAAATCTCACCTTAAAGGAAAAGCCTTCATTTCGTTTGATTTTTAAAAAAAAATTCTTCGGCTTCTGAGGGTAGGCCCCCAGACCCCCCTTTGAAAATCTAAATGTATTCACTTCAGTGCTAACATGCTAATCTTAATTGGTATTGGTGACTGATACGGCGAATAATTTATACTATTGTGGAAAATTATGCTTAAAATTGTTGATTTTAGGCTGATAATAACGTATTTTGGAACACTCAGAATGCGCCAGATTGCACCATTTTAGTAAAAAATAAATCCGGGGGAGCATGGCCCCCGGATCCCCCTAGCACGAATCTGATTCCACATCATTACAGGGCTATAAACGCGCCTGGTATGTAATATTTGATGTAAAAAAGGAAAAGCCTATATTTAGTCTTTGTCTTCGGGGGCTGTTTCCCCCTAGACCCCCCTTGTAAAATGTGAATGTATTTATTTATGTACTAACGTGCGCATCTGGATTGATCTTGGAGAAAAATATGGCACGCAATTTGGGTTGTTGATTTATTACCCAAAAATTGATGATTTTTAGGTTGACAATAACATACTTTGGAACACTCAGAATGCACCAGATCGCACCTTTTTGTCATTTTTTTCCGCACAGACCCCCCCAGCACAAGTTGATCAGATATACTCTTACTTATTGAAACTGAAGTTAAAACCACATGGTCTAGCTACCCCCCAAAAAAAAATCAAATTTAGAGAGCGTTCCTCCACTCCTACTCTACCAGGTACAGCAACAGAATTTTAAGGATGGCCTCATAATTTGAGCTATATTTCATGCATTTCATTAAAATAATTATATATCATGTATTCCATGGCTTAGCCCTATCTTTACGCGTATAACGTAAAATATTAAGTCCACTCGTGTATAGCTTCATAGTTTTTAATACATGTGAATTTAATCCTATGGAAAGAAAAATACATTTTAGGGCAAATTGGCTTATATTTTGGGGGATTTGGGGAGAAGCTGATTTAATTATAAGGATTTGGGGAGCAAAGGAAAATATTTTCAGGGAGCTGAGGAATTTTCTTTCATGCATTTGGGGAGATCAATGCATTATTTTCAGGGATCAAGGGAGCATTAACCCCCCCTGGGGGCCTTACTGTTTTAAACGGCGACGTCATTAAGTGACGAATAATTTTGTCCACCATCTGTACTGTTGTTTTCTCTCCAAATGCACTCTTTATAAGAAAGCATGCCAGATCAGTGATCGCATAGTAGAAAAACTATTCAGAGATGTCATACTTTTCAGAGATATCATTCAAAACAGATATGATACGTGTTGTAGCCTACCCAAATAACGCAACCCTCCGGCCCCCTTCTACGTTGAATGCTCCATGCATTACATCAAAAAATCGCACCATTTTGAACATGTCCGATATAAATGGCATCTTGTCTTGTTTTTTGATTATCAAAGGACATGGATATTACTGAGGGATATTATATATATAAAAGGTGCTTCTTTACTAGACCGTCGCAGATTGATCAGGTTTACCAGTGTGACTTATTGCGAGTCACAACCTACGTCACAGCGCGCATGCCAAAATGTTGTTGTATACACCGACACTCAGGAAATGGTTAAAGTTACACCATTATTTCCCAGTGACATGATGCACATTCATTTTGGGACTCACAAAGTAGCGAAGTAGCCAGGCCAAAAAGCCTATTTTAAAAGGACGTTTAAATCTATTTTCCCCCTTGTATTATTTAAGTCATGTGGGGCACTTCAGAAAACCATCATTTTCTGCAAGGGCCAATTCCAAGCACCCCCCCCCCCCGGTTCTGACAATACTGTCATCAATCACCATCATCATAATGAAGTTTGCACATCATATAAAGTAGTCACAACAGCACGTAATGTGAAATTGACAGGGCATAATCGTGAAACATTTCCACATGACAAACCATTTGGGCAACATAACGAATTGTTTTGAGTACCAGACAAATTGATACTTATACAAGACCGGTTATAGTATTTACAAAACAACTTGTTAAATGACAAGGCACAGGACCAAATAGATTTTGAACATAACGAAATAGATTTTGCACATAACGAAATGCATTGTGCACATAACAAAATACAGTATGCACATAACGGAATACATTGTGCACAAAACGAAAATATATTGTGCACATAACGAAAAACATTATGCACATAACGGAATACATTATGCACATAACAAAATACATTTTGCACATAACGAAATACATTATGCACACAACAAAATACATTGCGCACATAACGAAATACATTATGCACATAACGAAATACATTATGCACATAACGAAATACATTATGCACATAACGAAATATATTTTGCACATAATGAAATACATTGTGCACATAATGAAATACCGCTTGCGCATAACGAAATACCTTATGCACATAGCGAAATGAATTTTGCGCATAATGAATTACATTGTGCACATACCGAAATACATTTTGCACATAACGAAATACAATATGCACATAACGAAACATTTTTTGTGCATAACGAAACACATTGTGCACATAACGAAACTCATTTTGCACATAACGAAATGTATTTAGCGCATAACGAAATAGATTTTGCACATAACGAATTTAATTTGTACATAACAAAATGACCCTTGTACATGACGAATATAATGTGCAAATTATAAGGCAGTCAAGGCATTCCATACATTAGGATTGTGAAGCAAATGAAGTACGATTTTTTTGGATTGGAAGTTCATGGTCAAAATTTTAGGCAGTTCAAAACTTTAACCGCAAATGGTCAATATGCTCAAAAATGCAAGAACTACATGTAACTATTTAGTTTCAGCTACGAATCTAAAAAATAGAAAGTTAGGGTGCAAAGATCAGGAATCAATACAATCAAGTACCACACCTGAACAACGATACAAATAGGAAAGTGACAAACTCACAGTTAGACTCCGCAAACAAGAGCCAAGAATGTCAATTCGTTGCAATTAGTGGGATTCGTGTTCTGTGTGTAATAGGGGTATAAGAAAGACTCAGAAATCCACATACTTTACCAACAATCAAACACACACTAATTACTTTTTCAGTGGCCTCAACTTTTAAAATAAGTCGTAGGTGTCATTGAATGCTAGAAATGACAGTAACAGGGCATTTCCTTAGAATATGCAGCAGCTAAAATAAAAAAGATAATATAATATATTTACGTGCAAACTTTGCACCAAAATGCTTAATCAAAATTATTTTAGAGACGTCATATCTTGTTAAGCTTACTCACAATAACAATATCTTAGTAATCTTTTTTCACAAGTTAAAATGTACATGTTTTAGATAGAGAATATCATAATGAGCACGAATGAGCATTCTATTCTAGTCTAAGTATTTCACAAATTAAATGGCTACAGATTATCATGATTTGTGTAATCATCTATGTGCACTCTAATTAATTATGGTCTAGATACTTCAAATATTGCAGCTATATGTATCCTAATACATCATGAATATTTAAGCATTTGCTCCACAACCATAAATAATTAAGACATGATATCAGCCAATTTATTAGTCAAAGCTGTTGAATCATTGAATCATGTACTGGCACTCTTTTAGAAAGTAAATTGTGTGCCTTATTTTACGTTGTGCTACCAATTAACAAATTATCAGAAGTAGTATTCTTTGATCAATTATTGATTTTATTGATAATTGTGCCAGAATCTAGAATCACGATCTGTTACGCAAATTTATTAACTTATTAATGACATCTGGCAGGGCATACGGGGGTCACAATGTATCACAGTCTGAATAAAAAGTTGGTCAAAGATTTCAATCTTCATATATACGTTCGCTGTTAATCCTGTATTATGATATTGCATTTAGGTTCCAATTAAAAAATATATGTAAGGCTTTAATATATGGGTTATAATGGTCATTTTACTGTTTTAGAATATAAAAAAAAATAGAAAATATTTTGAACATGATTCCCCCTCCACCACCTTGAGTCGCAACAAATCCTTTTGCAGGTAAATGTATTTTTTATATTTAACATAATATATGTGAATATAGTGCTTGGACTAGGTGTGGGGAGCAGTACTGTATAGCCAAAAGATTTGAAGTCTTGGCACATCAGAACATTAGTATATTGGTCTTTTGTGTGTTCTATTGAAAAATCGTTTTCCCAATAATAATGCTATATTCACATGTAATACTAGTTAGCCTCTCTATAGCCTCAAAGTAATGAAATACAACAACGTTTTGGACATATATCTCTTTACATTGTGAAAATGGTCATTCTCTTTATTCTGTTTGTAGAATTTTTACATATACTGTATCTACCCAACAAACATTCACAAAATAAATGTACTTTAAGTATGGATAAATAGTTAGAGCAAATTGTTGCATAATATTTGACAAGGTAAACATATTATTATCAAGGTAGTTGAACTTTATTTTTTTAAACAAAGATAAAAAAACACATTATCATTATAGTACTTTTGACTTCATTTTGTATCAAGTAATGACATTATATTACTATAACACATGAACAAATTGGATTATTAAATGCTTTTGGGAAGTCAAAAAATTGCATCCTCTTTCTCATTTAGCAGCGTTTCCTGTTTGCGAATTAAAAATTGTGTTCAATACATTAAACGTTGTATTAAAGAGAATACAAGTAAAATCATTAGCATAAGCATCTTAAAAAATAGGCAGATACCATATCAACGTGTCAGAGGTCATAAAAAGTCAATCACAATAGAATAATCTCGAAAAGTGCCAGGCAGTATAGACAGTTGAGACACAACTGATTGGTATATCATCAGGTCTTGCAACATGTTAGATTTAAAAACACTGAATAATTCTGTAATTTACCATGCAACCCATTTCTTTGAAAACTCTTTCTTTGATTAATACAAGTAGAAGGAAAGGTTATTTGGTAGAAATTTATTAAAACCCTATTACTTTGGACTGTTGGCTGTAGTAATGCGGTTATTGTTGTAGCCTTATCTTATTAATGGTTTGCACCTTTAGAGGTACATACCTCAACGAGCATGTCTCAATTCCATAGGTCCTGAGGTTATAAAACTTGAGTACAGTCTCAAACTCAAAGTAAAGCACAAGCAGCCAATCATTGTGCTTTATTTTGGTTTTAGAATGAACTCAGGTTTATTAACCCCAGGGCCTGATTTCCTGTTATATGAGCTGCTAAATTTTAATTGTGATATAATACTTTGTTTTTAAATTGACACTAATGTTGAACTTATTTAGTAAAAAATATGTAATGTCAGTCATAACAACACACGTATATTAATGGCAAAATATTTGTTTGCTAGGCTGCATAGTGCAGTCGGTGACGTGTCTGACTCTAGATCCTAGGGTCGCAAGTTCAAAAATAGTAAGTGAGTATGATCAGGAAATACCACAATCACAAACCGCAGACAACCCCATGGCACTGCAAGGAAGAGCCTCTCAACCATCACGAGACACCGGGAAGCCAAATTAAGCAAAGCAATCAGCTCTCTCTTCCCCATCAAGGTGATTGCAATACTAGAATGGACATAAAGTAACGTACAACAAAACATAGAACAATTACAGACTCCCACAATGGGAGTAACAATAAACAAAAAGTCAACAACAACAGAACCACCGCCTTAGAATGGACAGCAGCCTAAGCCGACGGGGGGGGGGGGGGGGGGCCTTACAAGCATTTTACTGGTACCAAATCTTCCCCCTGGATTCTGCTGTTGTTGTAATACAAGAAATGTTCAGCTCGCATGGAGGTCTTCTTACTAATGCAATGTATCATCATGGAGAAACACTCTTATCAAATTAATACACCATGATGAAACAAAAAAGGACTCACAGATAGTCAGAGCTAAAGAAACATCAAGTTGAGCCACGGTGGGTCCAGCTACAGATAAGCATCAGGCACCAACCCACAAACTAAAGCTTTACGTCAGAGCCATAATACTATCTGAGGCCTGACCTACCGTCGTGCAATTACAGAAAACCATAGCTATATCCCATGATTGGGTTTAAAACCAGGCATGCAGACTGTCGCATGATATCCAAGTTATATCCAACCCTTATATAACGTTTCACAATCTTTTTGAATTGATCACTTAAATTAGGTTTTCCAACAATTCGTTTGAATTTATAAACTAAATCACCATAAAATATAGGTTCTGATATGCATTATTGCAGGAGAGTTTTAACCCAATGTTGTATTTAACAATTAACTCTGAGTGTCTGTGGTAGAATTTAGAAAATGCTTTTCGAGTTTTATGATAATTATAACCTTGTTTTAATAATTTAGCAGGTAAAAATAAGTTTCTGTTGTTGAAGTCATCAACATTAGAACACACTCTAGCAAACCAAATAAGCTGAGAAATACATACACCATATGAAGGGGAGCAAGGAACATCTCCATCAAGAAATGGGAATTTTACTATTTCAAATTAAAATTATCCCATTTATCATAAATTTTAGAAGAAACTATGCCATTTGCTATTGACAAGTTCAAGTCCAAACACAAAGCTTCATTATCAGAAGGGTTCGCCTTATTTTACTGAAGTTCAGTAGGATATATCTGACCTACCATTTGTTCAAAATAATGATTATCAAAATCATCTTAATATCTGGAGGTGGAGTTAAAGGCTTCAATAATATCACTTTGATTATTGTCTGACAGAGACAACATAAAGTCTCTATCATAACAAAACAAAAACAAATCTGCAACAAGAGGAGCACATTTAGTACCCATTGGAATACCTACAATTTGTCAAGATAATTTCGAGCCAAATCTTATGAATATATTGTCCAAAAGATAATTGAGAGCATCACACATTTTCTGACATGACCACAAATTCATATTGTTTAAGTTGTTCAAAAGTAAAAAAGGCATTTTTATCATTACAAGCCAGATACAAAGAACCCTCTCTGTTAAATGTTTGTTCAATTAATTCTGATTTTTCAGTTTTTCTTTGATTAGATTTTTAGGCAATGTAGTAGAGAGGGTAGAAAAATCATATGTATATAAACCAGATGCTAGAAAACCCCTAGACTTAAATTTATTAAGAATTTCACCTGAATTTTTTAAAGACCAAAATATTTTTTTTCATTTCTTTCATAAACTGCTGTGCAAAATTTAATGTCATGGTTTTTAATTGTACTGAGGCAAGAAGTCAAAAGAATAGACAACTCAGTAGTTGTACAAGCACTAAAATTAGCAATAAAATGCGACTTATAGGGCCGTTTATGAAGTTTAGGTAACCAGTATAACGTTTGAAGCTTGGCCCATGTTTTACTTTTCGAGGGATTGATCATGAAATAATTCCTACTTCCATTTACCTCTCTTCCGCTTATTAAAGAAGGTTGTTGTCATTTACAAGCATAAGTATGTGCACGAAGTCAAGCTTGCCAAGGAAAAATGTGGTTAGATGAACTGACTGTTTGGACATAACCATAGATGTTGACTGGGACATAAAGCATCAAACCAAACTAAGTCATATAATAATATAATCTAGCAAATTTGCCTCTGTATTATTAAAGGCATTGATCTTTTTGGAAAATGTGATAATGCTCAACAAGCCTCTCATTTTATCTATTCTCTTTACCTTGGTTATAAGGTTAACAAAACACAAATAAAGAATAAAGTAAGTGAGTATGACCAGGAAATGCCAAAAACTCACACTGCAGACCAACCTATGGTAAGATGAGGAAGAAACAACCAACTATAAAAGCAACATGACATCTAGAGGACAATTAAAGTAAAGCAACCACCTCTCTGTTCTCCAGGGTAATGATTGCAAACTAGAAATGACACAAAGTACTGCATAACTAAACAGGGACGATAAATAATGTATAAACAACGGCAGAACCACTCCAACCTTAGAATTGACAGCTGACAGAGCCATGGGGATGGGGGCATAAATGGATATCACTGGCGAAACCTTTGAAGGCTATTGTCCTTTGTATATTATATAGGTCGTGCTGCTGAATGGTTTAACACCGCAAAGGAAATACCCAAGATCATTTCAAGACTCCAGAAAGCCATCCAGAAGCTGATAAACTCTCTGATCCACCGTAGATCACTGACAGATGATATGGAAAACACCTTTAGCAATGGAGTGCAATCAATGGTATTGATTTCAATAGGTCGAGATAAGCGAATATGTTATGCAAATAATTTTGACTGTCATGCTTTATCCTTTTAATTGTCTCACTAAGATGAATATTTTAAAGACCAGCAGCATATAATTTGGTTACATATGTTTTGGTGCTAGAAAGAACCATCTTATTGAGATTCTATTTGAGGTTCCATCAATATATGAGCCGCTACATGAGGTTTTCAACAATGTGGTATGTGCGACAAGCAAAGCCTTAGATCAGCCTGCAAATACGCGCAGTATGATCAAAGCTTTTGCTGGTCGCTTGAATATTCTATGAATGTTAAGCTACTGATTGAACATCATCTGGAGTCTCTTAGCTTAACAGGAGGCTGTACAGGCTGGTCTGAACCTACACTTGTCAAAAGGCCTAATTGTTGGAAATCACATGTCGCTGCTCAATTATGGTTTGATTAAGAAATAAAAGTATGGATTTATGGACTGTGAGTTTGCCACTTCTCCATTGGTATCCTGGGTCAGGTGTGGTACTTGATTGTATCGATACTTGATCTTTGCATCCTTACTTACTTTTTTAAATGAGCTTCTATTATCGTTAGGCCTGTATTTCTCTAAACATAAAGAATAAAATGCATGTATTTAAAAATAATTCTTTGCTTATTATGTAAGGGCTAGGCGATGGGACAAATATATTTCATGCATGGGCATTATTTAACTATTCAAACATATCAGACTAGCTAACCAGCGATTTTAAAGTCTTTTAAGTGTTATAGTGGTAAAAAAAACTACCATTTGTGCTCATGTGTTATTGAATTGTTTTAAATCCATTTCACAAAAGATAAAATGATCGACAAACCTCGCATTCGAGGAGGCCCCAGGGGTTTCGGGGAGCTGGGGAGAAGAACTATATAATGTCAGGGAGCTGAGGAGCACTGAAAATTATTTTCGGGGAGCTGGGAAGCAAATACATACTTTTGGAGATTTTGAGAGAACTGCAAAAAAGCTAAGGGAAACATTATTTTAGGAATTTGGGGAGATTAGAGTAGTATTATTTTTATGGATCAAGGGAGCAAAGAGCTTACTTGTGGGGCCTTTTTTGATCTATTACCCAACCCATATAAGATACTCTACATAACAGTAAGCCGCTTTTGGTATTCAGTGCATCAGAATGCTGGTGTTGCTTACACTGTTGAACTACATTTTGCACTTTCACACTTAGCCTGCCAGTGGTGGTTCTAAATAACTAGAAAGCATTAATTAGCTTTATAACACTTTTTAAAGGGTTTGCTTTAAATGAGACGTAATGTAGAGGAAAGCGGGACAGTACATGAACTTTAAACCAATATAGCAGTGGCTATGTGGACAGGTTCTAAGATTTGGTTCAGAGAATGTAAGTGTACCCGTAATAACAAATGAGCCACGATATGAGATTTCCAACAATGTGGTATATGCGACCAGCATAAGCTTACACCAGCCTGTGTATACACATATTCTGACCAGAACCTTGCTAGTTGCTTGATTTTTTATGAGTGTTAAGCTACTGACTGAATGTCATTTGGAGTGTTTAATCTTAATAGGAGGCTACGCATGCTCGTATGAGTCTACTCTTGTTAAAATGCCGCATCGTTGGAAATCACATGTCAAGAGAAATCACGTGTTAATGAGTTACTAGGAAAGGCCTCAATTATAATTGAAATAGCAAACCATGACCCAATGGGTACATTTATGAGATATTATAACACAGGCCAAAAACGAACATATAATAGAATTAATAAAATTAAAGGAGAGCAACTAGTTCTAGGTACCAGTATAATAGGCCGTCAATATAATACTCTGTAATAACAGCATATTCAAACAATGAATATGAAAGTAGCACAATGACAGAAAGGGGTTATTAGATATATTTAAGATCATTATCAAGTTGGAAAGCAAAGAAAATTGTTCAAGCATATTGTAAGCTCATTCTTTCAAGTATTGAAAACATGCATCTCTAGGTTCACCGCACAACTTATTTAGAAAGGTCAATATACCCATATTATGGATAACAACAGAAAGAATGGTTTGAACATTGCAATTTTATTGTAGCAAAGTCACATTTTATTGCAGAAAACATAGCTTGTGTTTTAAAATATTTCAAGCATTACAGAAGATGGCATATTATAAGACTATTGGGCCAATGTAAAGGAGGTACCTCATGAATAGGTAATTAGGACTGATCTACTTTAGACATAGGTAAAACTAAAAGCTGAAAATGAGGCGTGTTTTTTTTTCGAATATACAATACATCATTTTGCGCCATAGCACCCCTGTATAGACAGTAAAGACAAAAAACCTATGATTTAACCCTAACAACGCCAGTAAAATATTTACATCCGAAAATGTCTGTTTATTGGTTAACATATGTATAGAGGCAAACAATGTGGATCCATATCCAGTCTGATCTTGATCTACACTGTTTGTCAAAGAGACTTCAAATAATATTTCAGCAGACGACAAAAGCATATAACTTTTTGTGATACGGGCTTTAAGGGTTAATAAATGTAAGTGCAGTGTATATACGTTCAGGATTTTCATGAAATGTACGCACATTCAGACTCTTTACAAATTATAAATAAATCCTGAAATACCCTATTGAGCAGATGAAATAGCTGAGTATGAAAGTTGCTGCCTTTACAGTGACCCTTTATTATATCGCCATATTGATGCCATCTCTTAACTTGGGTACCACCGTCTCATTAGCAAACCTTTTGGTATTCTGATAGAAGTGTACAACTTCACAATGTATAGCTTTATGTTCTTCAGTATTCTTATACAGACACAATAAAATTGTATGTTTTTGTTTGATTTAAAAAGCAACACTTGGATGACTGATGTTATAAATACTGACACCTAGACATTTATGTTGATAAACAGTTTAAAACCAAGGATATGTTATGCGTAGATATTATTTCTAATTATTTAGAGAGACTCTCTTCTGGATCTGAAGCAAGATTTACAGGCTAAATGGAATAATGTGCTTGCTCCCATAAAAGGCCTTATAGATGTAGCCAAACCTTTCCTGGATGAGTTCAAGTCAATTGTAGATCTCATAAAAGGAATCAAATGGGCATACAAGAAACTGAAGGATGTGTAAGTAAATGAGAATTATTCATGACCTAGCCCTGAGGTTTCTACTCAACTCAACTCTGTATGAGTTTTATCCTGCTCATCCATGCGTGGATCCAGAAAGTTTTGTCAGAGGGGGTCCATGTCTGCAACTCCGACAACTCTTTTTTTCGGGGAGAGAGGATTCAAATATCACAAGAAGCGGGCCATTATCGACCCGCCAGTGAAACGCCATTTAAATGGGGTTTCACTGGCATGCCGATGATGACCCAACGTTGAATGCTGGCTTGAGTATTCCAGGGGATCCGGTCCAGTATTGCTAAGAAATCCTATATTTTTGCGATCTTACGGGAGGGGTCCCCACCTCCTGTCCCCTGCCTCTGGACCCGCGCATGTCATAAATGTTTTAGTGCCAATGACCTAACAAATATTAGCATAAACACACCATCTGAGTGTACTAAGCAAGGAAAGGATTTACTTTTAAGTATTTCAGTTTTTATGATCAGTTGAAACTTCATGCACTGCTGAGGAGAGCACGAAAAGTTTTATAACATTGAGGCCTGGCGTTGACATTAAAACTCTCCAAATTTCCAACTCTACAGAGCATGAAATTTTAACTGCTTTTGATAATAGTGTGAAATAAATTTATTTGTTCTGCTTAAAACACGCACATTATTTTAATACCTCGAGAGACGGTTTAGCGCAGAAAAGTAACCATAGAATTGCTGGTTTACAATATAATAATCACTGTGATACTATTAGACATTGTTCTGTTGGCATTGTAATAGCCTTCGCTAATACATATTATCGCATATTTTCTTCATACAAAACACTGTGCTCATATTTCACGTCTTGGTTGTTACAATTTATACAGAAAACAATGTTCAGAATCATATGGAATATGTTCTGGTAGAACGTGGGTTTATATTGAAAGCATTATAAAGGAAATCTGTTTTATTTTTATTACTAAAGATGGGAAAGCATTGCATAAAGGAATGATCAGCGTTATTAAATGATTCTGTTAATAGTGATTGCTTCAATTATATGTGTTGGTTTGTGCGTTTGGTCCTTGTTTTTCGATGTAGCCTTCAGTGGCCCTCAAAATTTTGCAATCATCTTGCTAAGAAACAGAAAGCATAATACGAGAGTTCATTCTCAAACTCAAAATAAAGCACAGTGATTGACTGCTTTATTTTGAGTTTGAGACTGTATCCATGTGTTATAACCTCGAGGCCTGGTCATGCTCACTGGTTGCTTTACTCATTTTTTTTAAAGTACTCTTGCTGTTGTGTGAGTTTCTGAGTTATGTGATACTTTCTTGCAGCCCACGGGTTGGTCTGTAGTCTGTTATTGGTGCCATTTTCTGGTCATACTCACTTTTTAGAATGTTTGCAAACAAAGGTCATTTTTTTTCATATCATCCAATAAAGAACACAAACTTTTTTCTGTTTTATTAGCAATTAATAAGCGTTTTTATATGGTATCACGAGGAACCTAAAATTAATGACACAACAGGCTTGTTTTACTATAGCAAATATCTCCCAAGATGTTTAAACACAACTGCATTGTATGCAAAAAAGGTATCCATAGCAATAAGCATCCAATGATATTACTTTTAAAATATCATACCAATCTCTTTTTTAATTCAATGGTGAAAGAAATTGGTTTTATTGGTGCTATCCCATTGCAGCTTTCTAAAACACATTACCTATTTTCTAATTTAAATATATATAATAATATGGGCCACAATGCGAGAAACTCTGTCGTTTGTGATAAGTGAACAACAAAAGCGCAGACCAGCCTGCGCATCCTCACAGACTAATCAACGCCGTTTTGTTCGCTAATGGAAAGTATAATATCTAACCTTGCTACAGGTAAATTTCAACTTTTTAGCTAGTCTCTGTAGCTGAGGAGACTGGTTTGATTCTCGTTTTGTTGGAAACCCCAAAGACAGGTTTTGTCGCGACGAGGCCCATATGTTATTATTTATTTTAAAGAATCCATACCAGTAAAGCTCTTGTTCAGAAAGTGTTTGGGCCTAAATTTGATAAGAAATTTCCAACTGATAGAAGAGAAGAGAAAGGAAGGTGTAAATCTGGTGTATGGCCTACTACAACAAATAATCACTATCAAACTACTGGTGTCGATCTTACACTTGGGAGTGGGCAGTCTGTAAGTTGTATCCATGGTCTTAAATTGCACGTTGTACTATAGTCTACTTGTGTTAACATAGCATGGATTGGAAACGAAAAGACACACACTACGTGAGAGGTGTCCATTATAGACAAAGAGTCCTCAAGCAAAATGTTAATATATCTACCTTTACTTGGAAACTATTACAGATAAGATATGGGACACAAATATCTAGCCTTAAGATTGCACTGCTTTTAATACTCGTATGTTGGTTCACGACATTATTTTTGATATGCATCAAGAAAAACAACAAATCAAACATTCGTTAGTTTTTACGTTTTACAGTTTAATTAATGATACCTTAATCATAACTAGTCATACTAGTAAATGCTTGATTGGCATTTTAGTAACGTTTCACCAAAAGATATTCACCCATTAAACATTTTATTTTATTGTATTGCGTCTGTGAGTGATATAAAACCATTTATTACCCAACCGTCTACATTGTATATACGGAGTAATTGTCTATTTTTTGCTATGTCATGAGTCACTGAACTATTCCACCGGTCAATAAATATGATTATAGACTGGCACTATACCATGGGCCTGGTTTCCCTCTTCCCTGTTAAAAACACACAGGCGCTTATTATTATGCGCGACGACGATGCGCGTACGGTTCGTTTATGAAAGGAGACGTTATGCTACAATGGTGAAAATGAGGCATGGTTTGGAAACTTTAAACTCCATAACTCCGTTGTTTATGGTCAGAAACATAAAGTGTGTGTAGTCGTTTTCTTAGTTAGAACGAGCGGAACATTTTGAGACCAAAATTGAGCAGATTTGGTGAAATTTTACGTTTTGCAACAAAACCGCATCGTCTACAGCAACTCCATTCAAGGAACGCTGCTAAGTATTTCATCAAATGGGTTGGGTAATAAAACAGTTATTTCATGCCTGTTTGTTGTATAGTCAAACTATTACCCCTCGGTACCGTGGACGACCTGGATCACTATTGCACTCGACCTTTGGCCTCATGCAATAGTGCATCAGGTCGTCCACGGCACCTCGGGGTAAAAGTTTTGACTATACTACAAACAGGCATGAAATAACTGTATAATATTAAATTGTTAGACTTCTTGTGATTTAATCATATAGTAATATTATGCAATTTAGTCAAAACCAAAGCAGTGTATGTTTGGCAAAATTTCACATTTTTTATGCCAAAATGTAATGTAATTTTGGTGTCAATTAATAAAGAACTCAAACAGTTGTGCTCCTGTAGTATTGAATTTATTCTACAATTTTAATGAACTTTATCTGGATGAACTAAAATTTAAGTATGAAACAATAAGGTTAAGAAATTATCCTTATGGAGCCCCCTATCCTGATATCAGCTTCTAGACCAATAGTTGTATTGTACAAAACAACGCTATATTCACATCCCACAGTCTGTAAATATGTCGAATGTCTGCAGGAATGATCTCTTATCAATAATTGTATTTATTACAGATCATGTTAGAAGTTTTTTGTTAAATGCTCACACATGTTATCGTTTGCATTTAATCCTAGTTTCATACAGAATGGAAACGTAAGTTGTCTTACAAATGAGTTATGCGTGTACTTGTTAAACACAGTGAAACCTGTCTTAACAGTCATTCAAAAGTGGACTAAACAAAGGTATAAAAAACAAATGATAGCTTAATGTAGGTCAAAAGTATTGTAGGATACTCTCTTGGAGCATTCTGCAAAACTTTTGACCTGCATTAAGTGATATTTGGTCTTGAACACCAAGTTTTGGTCTTCTTTTGGAGTGGTCACTTAAAACAGGTTTTACTGTAGATTAGAAGTTAGATTTATTTTAGATTGCAGCCCCAGTCGATGGCATAGTGCATGTTAAAGCTAAAAAAAGAGTTGTGTTTGAACCAACAGATGTTGAGTTTAGTGGAATGGAGATTGTCATAGAAAATATAGAACCTGAAAGAAAGGCTGACAAAAAACGATTCAAATCTGGAAAAAGGATAGGAAGAGCATCAAAAGTGAACATATGCAAACCAAATTTCATTCACGTTTCTGTAAGAAAGGCACAAAATGCAACAACAGCAGATGCAGATTACGACTATATAGACCCATCCCCGTTTTTAGATCGGTTAGTTCCAATTCCAAAGTGGATTCAAGAATGTAACGACCATGAATTTAGGTAAGGATAGTGAAATGAAACAACACCCTTTCATATATTATGCTTTCTATCCTTCATAGACTGAAAATGAGTTTTAAATGAAGATGCCAGCAAAATAAGTGTTTCATCATTGTCTACCTTTTTTAAAATGAGAACGTGTCTGCGAATGATATAACACAATGTTTAACATTGATGATACACTAGTAGCATTGTAATAGTTAACTTAACTAATCTCATATTGCTGGCAAGAGTAAGGTTCACAGTGATTATCAGAACCACTACATAATTTATATACATTTTTATCACATGACGTTGCGTCTGGGAGTGATATAGCGCCATGCAATAAACTCGATAAACCACCAGTGGTTTACCAATTTAGTAACCCAACATAACAAAGTCCATTTTTACCTGAGTAAAGACGACAAATTATGCACGTTTTCAAGTAAAAAAAAATGCAATTTTAATTTTAACGTCAAGTGATACATAGAATCTAACAATTGTGCTCTTGTCTTATTGAATTAATTAAATTGTTGCGATAAAGTGGTAAAATGCTTGGCAAGCCTCGCATTTTATCTTTTTTCCCCAACTCGTTTAGTAAATTCAATAAACTTTAGCACACACATGTAAGATCCTCTACTTATCAAAAACAGAATACTGGATAAGGTTTGGTTAATAAAATTTAGTTCCTCCCCTTAGTAGTAAGCGTTTCTGTCTATTTCAAGATGACACTTCCAATTTACTAATTCAATTTTCTCCCATTTAACTTGTAAAATGTTTATTTCCCTAAAACATGTGAGCATAACTAGGAAATGCCACTATTACAGATCAAAGCTCTGCCAAAAAATATTAAGTAAGTTGTATCAGGAAATACCACAATTACAAACTGCAGACAAAACCATGGTACTGTGCGGAAGAGACACACAACAATCACCAGACACCAGGAAGAAAAACTAAGCAAAGCAACTGCTCCATCCCAAATACTGATAAAAGTAAAGGTAGATATACAGAGAAACAGTAATTTAGGGGACCCTTTAAACTCCTTAAATGAACTTATTATGTATAGAACCTTCCAACAGTCAAAATAATTTGATGCTCTCATCTGTTACTAATGGTCAGAGGGCAATGTGTATTGATCATTGGCTCTACCTGAATCTTTATGATTAACCTTATGAAAATATATTTTTAAATCAGACAACCTACACAATTTGAAAATACCAGACTGACAGACAGCAGAATACTGCTTAAGCCGGTGCTATGGGCGTGAGAATTGTTGCATTTTCCATTAGTTTTTATAAACAGGCTCAATAAAACCAAGTCCACTGTTTTCTAACATTGTATGTTCTCTCTATTTCTGAAGAATCGTTTTTTCCAGATTATTTCAGATTGCAGCCAAAGTTTAGGGCATAGTAAACAGCTGTCGTTGTTTCTGTGTGGAGTTGGTAAAACTTATCCAAATGCATGAATAAAGTGTTGATATTTTTTCTAATTATATGACTGGAGACAATCATGTCTTCTGATTGGCCCAATTTGGCCTAAATGTGTATATTGAATGTAACCCAGCTCAAACTAGTTTCCAGAAGTTAGTAATTTTTGACACTGCTCCAATATCACCCTCTAGAGAGCTAAATAGTATGACGAATATGAACTAGCATGTGCTGCATGAAAATTGACATGATTTTCTGTTTCTTCTCCCAACAGGTAATTAAAAGGATTTACTGAATTTTAACAACAGTTTTGTTTTGATGTGTTTGTTTACTTTGCTTTGTTCTAATTAACAAAATGTAAAAAAGGTACTTTATGATTAAATTTTACAGTCCACATTCAGAAAATGTATGTATATATTTCAAAATGCAAAATACCACATTAAAATATTTTAATAATAGTTTCTAAAACGTGTGAGAAAGACTTTAGGTTGAACATGAATTCAATTAGAAATTTTTTATTCATAGTTGAAAAATCATATAACAAAACAGTTATTGACTTTAATTGCGGTAGACATAAGGCTTTATATACCCTTAAAAGTGACATTAACCACATCATTACGGCCTTGGTGAATATCACTTTTTCGGGTAGATAAATTCTCAAGTCTACCTCATTGATATCAATAATTGTATAAGATTCTGATCCTTCAGGAACATTGGGTACTGACGAATATCGCTTAATCCTGTGCTAGGGAGCGTGAGAATTGTTGCATTTTCAATAAGTCCTCATGAACAGACTAAATAAATAAAAGCCTGCCGTTTACCTTTTTGTAGGGTCTATCTATTTCTGAAGGATCCATTTTTCCAGATTATTTAGAGGTCGCAACAGCTGGCGTTGTTTCTGTGTTGAGTTGGTAAAATTCCTCCACAAGCATCGATATAGTGTTGATATTTTTCATATTCTTGTCCTTCAGGAATATTGGGTTCAGGTGGAAAGCAGAATGCTGCTTATGCTGGTGCTAGAGGGCGAGAGAATGGTTGCATTTTCTCATGAAAAGACTCAATAAAACCGATTTTGCTGTTTTCTTATATTGTAGGTTCTGTCTATGTCTGAAGGATCTGTTTTTCTAGATAATTAATTTGCTTTACTGAGACTTTTTTATGAAAGTACAACAGCTCTAACTGGCTTAAGATGTTCAGTTTGCATGTGGCGCCTATTCTAATACAAACTCAACTGACTTTCTTTAAATGCTGATTGCTTATGTTTCATTCGTTAAAATGCAATTCTAATCCATTTTCAGTTAATACCAAACAAACAAACTGAAAAAGTCAAATCAAACAAGAAACTGCAAGGGAAAAAGTTAGGTTGTGCTTTTCATAGTTACGGTTGAGAATTAAAATAAAGAAAAAATTTCCTTTTTTTACAGTAAATACCTAATCTATTTTATCTAATTATGCAGTGACAAAAATTAGCATTTCACTGGTTCTACGCACATATATATATGTTATCACACTTGATGAAATATATATAGGATTCACCACCAAAATTAAATATTCTCTCTTTATTTCGCTCAACATACTAGACAAATCAAATTGTCTAGATTTCTATTTATCACAAACTATCGATAAAGTGTAGGAATATTTAAGCTTTTATTTGCAGCTTAATTTATGTTAAATGTTAATAACAAAAAGTAAGATATATTCTCAGGGCCTGGTTAGTTGAAAGCACAATGAAAGAACTGTATAAGTTTGTCAGAAAATCTAAAAAGGCTTAGAGGTCGCAACTGAGCATGAAATCTCAAAATTCTTATAAAAAGATAAAACCTAAATGCCAAAATCTTTTTTATAATTTTAAAATGCCCAATATTGTACTCCTCTTGCTCATAAACGTTCAAACATGGTTTATAGTTATTGTTTTTCCTTTAAATGCACGACCTTGCAGCTGGCCTCAGACTCAAAGACAACCCTGATCTTTAACTAAAATTGGCGAGTTGATATTTGATGCATGACGTTGGCTGGACCCACAGTGGCTAAATTTAAGTATTTTAAGCTGTGACTGTCTATGAGACTAGTGCCATTTTCTCTGTTTCATCACAGGATTTTAATTTGATTGTTTTCCTGTACATAACATAAGTTAGAAAACCTCCATGTGACCTAAAATATTGTTTTGAACAATAGCAGAATCTATGATAAAGGTTCCGGTGGTAAAATAGATTTAAGCCATTTGGTAGCCTAGAATGCTATCTCATCTGAGGTGGTATTTATGTTGTAGTTTATTCATTGTTTGTCGTTGCTCTTTGGTTCCTTGTGTTGTAGTGTCGGTTCTGGTGCCCTTTCTAGGGTAGCAATTATCTATTATCTTGCAGGGGAAAGAGAGAGCTGGCTACTTTACTTTAGTTGTGTTGTGGATTTTTCCCTTATGTCTTCATTACATTGCCATATCAGTCTGTAATTGAGGCCATTCCTGTTCATATTTATTTAATTTACTTCTCTTTAATAACCAAAAGATGATTTTACATACTTACAGATACATAGGCCAGACTTTTGAAACCGGTGAATCAGCAGATGGGGAGCCAGAATCTTCTTCTGACAAAATTAAGAGAGCATTTGAAGATTCTATAGGGACTGCAGATGACCTTGATGCAAAGATGGGAGATGAAGACACAGCATATAGACCCGAAGATGAAGGACTCTATGATTCAACATCGTTTGGTGATAGCATGAAAAATAGCTTAAAAGAACAAACAAAGCAGTTTGCTGAATTCTTTAAGACAGCTTTATTTTCAAAGGATGGGTAGGTCAATATTTGCTAGTCAGAAACTAAATAAATATGCCCACGCCAAAGAACAAAAACCCTGACCTTAACTTATTTGGCCCATGACATGAGATTTCCAAAATGTGGTAAGTGTGACCAGCAACACCTCATATCAACCTGCGCATACGTGCAGTCTGATCAGAGGCTTGGCTAGTCGCTTGAATATTTTATGAATATTAAGCTACTGACTGAACATTATTTGGGGTTTTTAAGCTTAAAAATTGGTTGACAGACTTGTCAAATTGCCACATTGTTGGAAATCACATGCGGTGGCTCATTTTATATTTATACATTATGGTAGAATATAGGGTGAAGATTTGGCTAGTAAATTAGTTTGAGTCCCGCAGCCTCTTTGCATGATTTTCCATTCTAAGGTGTGGTTCTAGAGTTTATATTGTTGTTCATCCCATTGATTTTGTTGTATGCCCCCAACTTTGAAAAAGTTGAAGGGGCATATTGCTGTGGGCTTGTCCGCACGTGCGTGGGTGCGTCTGTCCGTGACAAGTTTAAGATAGGGTTTTGAAATTGAATAGATGGACTCAGCATAAAAAAATAACTGACTAATAACAGACTCAATGACTGCCTTGACGTAAAGTTTTAATTCGTTGGTTGGTGCCTGATGCTTGTATTTGGCTGGGCCCACTGTGACTCAACTTGAGGTTTTCTTTAGCTCTGACTATCTGTGAGTCATGAGCGCTTTTCTCTGTTTTATGATAGTGTGTTAACTTGATCAGATTGTTTCTCTGTGTGATGATGAATTGTATTAGTTAGGAAGCCTCCCTCTGAGCTAAACAAGTTTTGTGTGTTTAAACAACATAATCTAGAGCAAAGATTAAGTGCCAGTAAAATGCATTTAAGCCCCCCCTTGGTGGTACAGTTATTGTTGATTCTTAGTTTTATGTACCTCACATTGTTAATGCAGGTTCTGTGTTGGCCTTTTTTTTGGTGTTTGTTTCTAGTTTTGAAATAATCTTGACGAGGAAGAGAGAGCAGGTTACTTTGCTTTTATTGTCTTTCTGATGTCTTATGGCTGCTAGTGTTCTGTGACCCTTCCTCATGGTGGCGTGGGTTGGTCTGCAGTTTGTGATTGTGGTATTTCCTGATCATACTTACTTACTATACTGATATTGAATCAGAGCAGTCCTACAACTGTGATCATGACAAAACTGAACATTTCGATGGAAAATCTCAGAAACCTGAGACAATGGAGAAATATTTTAGGGTAATCGCTAGGCTCCCTGTCATCTCTTAAAAACAAAAGGAATGATTCATATAGCATGCATGATGGCTATACAGAAGCACCACAAAGATTCTCCAGGTGTTTGTAAAAGAAAATGAAGCAGTTGACAGAATAAAAACTGTGATTTGGGAGAGAATGATTAATCAATTTCAGACACAAATCTCAACTGACCTATTTAACATGAAAAAGTATTCCCACTTGAGCTTTTACTACTAAAGAAAATGGCATGTAAATCTTGAAAGGTGTTCAGCAGCCGGATGCTCCAAAAGGGTCCTGGATTCACATAGACATTTTAGGACAAAAAAGCAATGAACACAGGCTTTATTGAAGAGATTGCAGAGATCATATAAAGATGACTCCTCAGTTGCTGCGAATCTGATTCGTTTTTTCTGCAATGTCTTACAGAAGAGAAACAATAGAAGCACCAAGTTATAAATATCCATCATCGCTGTTTAAAGTAAGTAAGGGTGCAAAGATCTGGAATCGATACAATCAAGTACCACACCTGACCCAGGATTTCATCGGGAAAGTGATAAACTCACAGTTAGACACCAAAAACGAGAGCCAAGAGGTCAGCTCTTTCAGCAGGAGAACACAACGCACATATAAACAGACGCGCACAAAGACATAGCAAACACAAGACAGAAAAACATCAAAAAGTACCGCCTTTGAACAGTCCGTAAAATATTTTACTGGAGGGCTTAAACCTGTTTAACGGCGCCAACCTCACCCTTAATTCAGATGTGGATCAAGACACATAGATATTTGGTTTGCACGAAAGACCCCTAACTTATCAATGCATCATCTCTTGAAACATATAAATCAAGATATAACATGGAGATAAAGCAAAGCTAAGGACTCAACAGTAAATAAAACTGAATACCAGAGCAAAATAAATCCAACAGGTAAACCCCGGTGGGCCCGACAAACAGCCAAAGCATCAGGCCCCTACCATCTCATGAATAGATAAGTCTTTAAGTCAGAAACACGATGATGAATTGCTGCAAGACTACATAATGCAAAAAAAGCTTCAAGTCAGTATTTTTTATACTGCAGTGAAAACTAACCTTTCATTTGCCTGGTCTGAGATGGAAGAACTATCTTCAGGACAAAGGTCGGTCTATATCAGCGATGGCTTTCATTCAGAATCATAAGAAGTTATGGTGTACTACATTTGACAAACTTCAGGAAATGTACTTTGATAAAATCATCTATTGGGAGCCAAAATACCGCACAGTAGTAAATTTTGTTGGTGACAGATATGATTTAAGCTATCAGTAAGCCTGAAACAAAATGAACATGAACAACGGGTTCAATCTGGATCTATTGCCAGGAAAGAATATAACCCCCAAGATACATAATGCAAAAAAAGCTTCAAGTCAGTATTTTTATACTGCAGTGAAAACTAACCTTTCATTTGCCTGGTCTGAGATGGAAGAACTACCTTCAGGACAAAGGGTGGTCTATATCAGCGATGGCTTTCATTCAGAATCATAAGAAGTTATGGTGTACTACATTTGACGAACTTCAGGAAATGTACTTTGATAAAATCATCTATTGGGAGCCAAAATACCGCACAGTAGTAAATTTTGTTGGTGACAGATATGACTTTAAGCCATCAGTAAGCCTGAAACAAAATTAACATGAACAACAGGGTCAATCTGGATCTATTGCCAGGAAAGAATATAACCCCCAAGATACTGTTCCAGGCTGGGACCTGATTTCACAAAATATGAGGTAAAAAAAACAATCTATTGGACTACATTGGCAATTTGTGGATGAAAAAATAATGCTCGCTTGCCATCGGATCTACAGGTTGTGATTGGGGGTCGTTTAGACATTTGAGAATACCAAGTCTAGGTGTACAGAGTTATCAGGATTATCATGCAAAGAGCGTGAGGAGGCTGATACCGCCTACTGTGTTGAGAAATATGGTTGTAATGTTGTGGTTCTTTGCGCAACAGACGCAGAAATCTTTGACAATGCAATGTACTATTGCGTTCGAATAGCCTTAAAGAGCTGTTGGTTCCGAAATTTAATTGCATACCAATCCATAGCATTGTATCAGCTGTGTATGAAGTATGACGCAGACTCTTAAGAACTTAAGATTGTATATATCCTCAAAGGTTGTGACACAGTGAGCTGCCCATTTAATAACCATTTAATAACGGCAAGAAGCGTGTGTTAGCTTTAACGCTTAGTCATCTAGAAGATTTATCGGGTCTTAGGTCAATGGGAGAACCCAACATAATGTGGCCGATATGTTACAATGATGCTAATATCAGCAAAGCCAACAGTAGTTACTATAAAGCCTTCTTCTGCAAGAACAAGAAAGGGAAGTGTGCAAGTAGAGGAACAGGAAGTGTCTTTGCAGCTGTTCTTGTGGGAATCTTAACATTTGATGCACTGTTTCTTGCATCTGTATAGCTAATCCACATATGTGTGGACAGATTACATACAAAGCTGTCAGAAATTAATGGAGACTCATATAGCCTAGACTATTAGAAGCATTCATTTTACGTAGTAATGTCATTATTCTTACCTAACAATGTTACCTAAACACCAACCCCTCCTTACACCCCACTTTTACATTGTAAACTTGTGGTTGACAGGACTATGCAATGTTTTCTTTTTTTCTCTGAAACATAGATTGTGGGTACACCTAAGATTCGCCTTATTTAAACAAAGATTGAGGGTACCTTAACTGCCTTGAAATAAGGGAGTGTTGAAATAAGGCACTGATCTAAGGTGTACCCTCAATGTACGTTTTGAGTAAGTCTAGGAAAAATATTACAAATTTTTTGTCTAAAAGTTGTATTTTTACAGCCATTAAATTACAATATATTAAATAATGTAGGGCGTGTCAACGTGATGCTACTTTAGTAATTCATCACAGTTAGGGTTTCAGGTCAGAAGAATATTTCATATTTTCTTTTTTAAGGACAAACAAATACCACACCTGACCCAGGACACCATATGGAAAAATGACAAAAACACAAGAACACATCATTTACAATGGAGCCAAAAGTCAGCCATTTCCCAGCAGGTGGCCACAAGGCTGCAATGAACAGACAATACATGAAACACAAATAACATAAAAGATCCACAAAAAAGCACCACATTGGAACGGTCAGTAAAAATGAATTAACTGGTGGTCTCAAACATGTTTGACGGCATCAACCTCACCTTTATTTCTGATGTGGATCAAGACAAATTGATGTTTGGTTTGCATGAAATATTCCTGATCTATCGATGTAGCATCTCCTAGTGAATGCAATCGAGATATAAAAAGGAGATGAAACAATGAAGCAAATGGTCCTTTAATATGTAGTTTTTGTGTATATGCATACTTCTATACATATGACAGTAACAACATTTTAAGTTAAAACGCATATGCTTTAAAGAAGAAGAAATACTGTTTGGCCATTTAGTAGCCTTTGTTAAATTGCCGTTGCAGATACTGAGCTTTGCAGTTTGGCAAAAATCATCAAACTGTTTTATAATACAATGTTTTAAAGTATAAATAATAACATCCTAAGTAAACTTATAGAAACAATTGACTTTAGAGCATCTAGCCATGTTGCTGACTTCTTTTCTCGCAATAAATTGTTAACTCAGAAACTTTTTAAACAAGGTTATCTGTTTCATAAACTTCGCAAAACCTTTTCTAAATTTTATAGATGATACTATGATTTGATATCTTAATTCCATTATTCCTGGCAGTGAAACCGGTTTAAGCCCTCCAGTAAAATATTTTACTGACAGTTCCAAGGCGTACTTCTTTTGTGGATCTTTTATGTTTTTGCTGTCTTGTGTTTGCTATGCCTTTGTGCGCGTCTGTTTATATGTGTTGTGTGGCTGTGAGGTATTGGGACCCCGTGTAAGATTTATATGTCACTTTTTATCCTTCATGAGTATGAACAACGATAATCCAATGTAACGTAAACTTTAATATGTACATAAATTTGGACATTGGTGGATATACACATCTAGTAGACTCTGCAAAATAGTATCTGCTTTATCTTCTCCAATTGATGTTCATATAGAGGGTAAATAAAATGTTATTCTGGTAAATAGCAGAAATGGAGAATGTCCGTAAATAGGTGTTGATGATGTCATACACGAAGATTCTTGTTAATAATACAAAAGGCGGGGATCCATAAGCCTAGAAAAAAAACAAAAAAAAACCTGAGTCCCTGTATACATAATACATCAATCTGATAAGGTATACAGAATACAAAATCTATCACACTGAGCATGACAACAACATGACAATACCTTTTACATAATACAATAAATGTAGAGGTTCCAGACGCAGGCATATTTCTTACCCAATACATTTGTAAAAAAATGAAGTAACTCAAATTATCCAAATTGGCCAAGACCTGAGTACAGACAAAGCAGACAGCAGACGGCAAAAAAAAATGCAGACGCTCAACTGTTTAAAGTATCCATGAGCAATAGATAATAGGTTAACTTACCATACATGCTATTCAAATACAGTATCCACATCAAAGTATCATCCTACTCCAGACTACCAAGCTCTACACACACAAAACACTTTCAGTCCTTTTCAATCAGCCCAAAAAACATCACTGGCCCAATATAATTAAAATTCACTCACCTCAGTTAACTGTTGGGCAGTCTTTAACCTGATACCAGTGAAAAGGGTGAGAAAATGTACCTTATGCTGTCCAGGTAAAATACTAATCCTCTTGGTACTAGAGAAAAAAGGGGGAGAAAAAGTACCTTAGGTAACAGACTGTTACAGTGGCCACCTGATGGGAAAGGGCTGACCTCTTGGCTCTTGTTTGTGGTGTCTAACTGTGAGTTTGTTTGTCACTTTCCCATTGGTAATCTGGGTCATGTGAGGTACTTCATTGTATCAGTTTCTCATCTTTGCACCCTTACTTACTTAAATCTCTCTTGCGTCAAGGACTTTCAGAACGTGAATTCTATGGTGACTTGGTGTATAAATTGAAGAAGATTGTTGGCTCTAATAGTTTTTCAGCGCATTTGTTTTAAAAATAGTTTCCCATCACTAAAAAGATTATCTTTAACATTAATGTATTGCAACAGATTGCATGCTGGGTGGTCAACCCTATCAGGGTTGGCAACTTTGCTTTCCTCTTTAATTGCATGCTGTTGGGTCAAACTTCAGACTCTGTGAGGGTTTGGACTTAAAGACTTATCTATTGCTGAGATGGAAGGGGCCTGAAACTTTGGCTGTTGTCAGGTCCTCCGGGGTTTACCTGTTGGATTTATTTTGCTCAGGTATTCTGTTTTATTTACTGCTGAGTCCTTAGTTTTGCTTTATCTCCTTTAAATATCTTTATTTATATGTTCTGGGAGATGATGCATTGATAAGTTAGGGGTCTTTTATGCAAACCAAACGTCTATGTGTCTTGATCCACATCTGAACTAAAGGTGAGGTTGGCGCCGTTAAACCAGATTAAGCCCTCCAGTAAAATATTTTTACTGACTGTTCCAAGGCAGTACTTCTTTTGTGGATCATTTGTGCTTTTTTTCTGTTTTGTGTTTGTTATCCTTTTGTGCGTGTCTGTGTATTGATGCCTTGTACTAACCTGCTGGGAAAAGGCTGACCTCTTGGATCTCGTTTGTGATGTCTAATTGTGAGTTTGTCACTTTACCATTAGTATCCTGGGTCAGGTGTGATACTTGATTGTATCATTTACTGATATTTGCCCTCTTTCTTACTTTCAGAGGCATGTTTACTTTCAAATTTAGTTTCATCATTAGTGCATGCATCTACAGTTGGTGGAGTACTTTAGTATTCTGCCTTACAATGTGGTGAATCATAACATGGTTTTATGTTTTGCTTATAATGCTTATGCTTGTTAATCATATGTGTTAAAGAGAAGCTTGTCAATATAGTATTATTATCACCACGCTTTTTTAAAAAAGCAAAGGGGATGTTGTTATTGCCTCTATCCATCGGTCTGTCCGTCCATACATCCGTCTGTCCGCTATGCTATCTCCTCCTGAAATCCAACCAAAGTTGGTGTGTGAGTTACTCACATAAATGGGGTGTGCAACGGCAAAACAATTTGTTGCCCTGCCCCCTTGGTCCCTGGGGAGGGATCAAAAGGTCAAATATCATTAAAATTTAAATAACAAAGTCAATTTCAAAGATTTTTATACCAAACTTTGTGTGTATTCTTTCAAATAAAAGATATAAAACATATCAAACATAATTTTTGTTCTGACGCTTGGTCATGCCCCAGGGGTGGGATTTGGGGGTCGTGAGGTGCACAGGAGCTCAATGTTTTTGAATATGGTCATGTGGCATGTTATATTGATGGGAATGATGGATACAACAGAGTGCAAGTAAAAATTTTACCCTTTTATTAAACTGGTTACCTTTGGGTTAGGTCAAAAGATCAAATATAACTAAATTTTTATTACAAAGTCAATTTTAAAGATTTTTATACCAAACTTTGTTTGTGTTCTCACAAATAAAAAAAAATGAAACATATCAAACACAATTTTTATTCTGTTGCCTGGTTCATGCCCCAGGGGTGGAACTTGGGGGTACTGGGGATCAAAAACTGGAGTTTGGGGATTTGCGATGGGGCCCCATCGACTGTGTGTTCTAGTTTAGACTTATATCAACTTTCATATCACATTGATTGCCTATTATTAGAGAGGGTGGGGTATATCCACATGGCAAAGAACCAAACTATTAACACATTTTGTATGCTTTTAAGCTTTTTGTGCTTTAAGTTCATGCCAGTTTTTAATACAAACATGTTAAGTCCAGCATGAAACCACAGGTAAATCAGAAAAGGGCTCAAAGATGCAGTACAATGTATTGATCTGTATATTGGATTTGAAGTTTACCAGTACCTAAAACATCATTGAGTTAAGATAATCATTCCAATAAAATGTCCAGAGCAGTCCACTTGATCCATCATTCGGAAGGCTAGGCCTAGCCAAATATGAATTCAAACTAACTAGAGCAGATGATGTCACCTCAAGCCCTAAATATGAGTGATACAGGAATTTTAGTTCTAGACTAATACTTTATTTTTTATGTTTCTTAAATTCAGGCCAAAAGTTCCCAACATACTGGAAATAGTAAATGTGAATGGAAAGTCAGTGAACTGGATACTGGATAAGCTTGACAAGGGCTCAGATGTGTACAACAAGTTTACAGGTGTTATAGAGTCTCTCTCAAATGGAATGACAGAGATACCATCAGGAAATCCTGCCACACTAGCAGTTCCCTTTATGAAAAGACTGCTCAAGTTGCAGGGTGTAGACAAAATTAGTGGAGGAGTTGCAGATATGGCAACAAAACTTGCCAGTGCAGCTGAAACAAGTAAGCTTATAATTTAAACATAGTAGACATTATTTGATCAAGTGAAGTCAACACCAACAATTTGCTTTTTGTGGTGAGCAAAGGCTCAAACCAGTTTGGGTCAATGCCATGTTTAATTTGAGTCTTTGTTGTGGCCCAATGGGTAGATCTTGACCAACAATTTTGCACAGAAAGCACATAAAGGGCTTTAATTGTACCAGACAGATTTTAAGGCATGGTCAAAGTTATTGCTGGACACAAAGTCAAAGTGTTTGTTTTATCCATCATACATAATTGGATCTTCAAAATAACTCTCATCGTAAACCACTTGCTTAGGTCTGCAGTATGTGACTGTGGTATTTCCTGATCATACTCACTTACTTTTTAAAATGGATGTTCCCCATAATTCCCCTGTCAATAACTGTTGAAATGAGTTTGGTCACCTCAAGAACTAAATTAAATAGAGCAATCTTTAAATGGCATATCCTTTTGAGCAGCTGTCCTTTTCCAGGAAATATGCTCATTCTAGTTCCAGTTCTTTGATGCAGTCTTTGCTTCCAAAGGATACCCTTTTAAGAACATAATTCATACTTTACATAGGTTTGCTTTTATGTATAACCTGCGATTGGTTTGCATTCAAAGGTTATGCTCTGCTAAACAAATCACCACTCTCTTTTGAGTAGTATTATTAGTACACTATGCCCTACTGATGGGACATGGGTAAATCAAAGTAATTTCACCCAAATATTCATCATAAGGTCTTTTACTAAAATAGCGAGCAGAGCTTGCATTGAAAACATTTTGAAATACATCTTATCAACCGCTTGTCAAAACTTGAAACAATTTCATAATCCTGAATCTAAATATGACCTCTAACGATATCGCTCAAAAGATTGATTAGATTGTTTTCTGTTATGATGCAGTTTATAAGTTAGGAAGCCTCCATGAGAGCTGGGTGATTTTGGTGCTTTATCAACAGCAGAATCGGGGGCAAGGATTTAGAGCTAGCAAAGTGCAACCCCTCCACGGTGACTTAGGCTGCTGGCGGTTGTACATTCATTGTTTGCTATTGCTCTTAATGTGATTGTTTTGTGTATTGGTTCTTGTTTTGGTATGTAATCAGTGTCCTTTTTTAGTTTTGCAGTTGTCTTGCAAGGGGGATGTTTGGTTTCCTGATGTCTTGTGGCTCTTGGTGTTCCGTGTCTCTTCTTCACAGTGCTGGTCGTCAATATAGGATTGTTTTTTTCTGGTTACATTCACTTACTCTCTGGCTCTGTTGAACAAAATTTCTATGAAAAAAATAAAGGATATCTCCTCAAGAGTCCTTGTCTTAAAGTTAAAATTGTTTTCGACAAAAAGTACACAATTCCCCTTATCAATTTTGTGATACAAACTGTTCTTCAGTATAGAACATTTTAAATAAACAACTTCTTCCAAATTTTAGATTAATTCACAATAAGCTCTCCTTCAATGCCACCATCAGTATTACCAGGGGTCTCTATATAAAAGCGACTAAGTATCATTTTATATTTACATTTTTTTTTTGTATTTTTAGTCATATATAATCTTTATGGTTGTATTTTTACCTAAGTCAATAGTAATGTATTACTTCAAGTACACAAATTTGATTGTATTATTTTTCACCACAAAGTCAAAATCTATAGTAGTCATTTTAATTTTGCATTCTAACTCGTTTAATCATTTTCAATGGTAAGCGTTTTAGATACATAACTATAGGTGTTACATTTGGTCTTAATAACTAAAAGTGCTGTCTACAGGCACAGTGCACAGAAATATAAAGACATACACCAAACAATCAATTAGTACAGATATTGTCTTAAATATGTGCCCTAAAGCAAGACATTTAATATACACTGCGTACTATCAGTCAAACCCGTAAGGGGTCCATATGTGACTGAAAAAAAGTTTTGAATGGAATGTTAAGCATCAACTGCAGTCAAACAATATTCTAAGCAGTTAAACCAGCATTTTATGACTCATGATGCAGCTGACCCTTTGCTGCAATTGTTGTCTGTTAATAACCTTTGCAAACAGTTTTGGAACCAGATCAGGACCGACAAAATGTTGAGCTAAATCTTGATCCTAACTGTTTGACTCTCTAATGGTGTTTAAGAAGGAATTACTCATGAAAATATCAAATAAACCATTGTCCTGCTGAACCTAGATATATCCCGTTTTTGGAAATAGTGTGGAAACTGATCAGCTGACCAGGATCCACTTTTGTGCATTCAGTTCATGGTCTAGCCAAAATTTAGCTTTAAGCTTTGGGATTGTTTTGCTCAGTAGTACAGGGTTTAACAATGTAAATTTGATAGTTTGTGTAAATTTGTTCTATTTTGTGTGTGTACATATTATTTATTTTGAGGGCCTCATGGAAGATTAGTTGTTCTACTAAATGTTGTCACCCTCTTTAAATAAAGACTTTACTTACTTACTTACTTACTTACTAATATATCACTTATTCTTTTATCAATACGTCCTCATTATTCAAACAATTTATATATCTTGTTATGTACATTATATAGCGCGAGATGGTTAGAACTAACGCCATGCAATTACTGTTTGTGTTTATATGTTGATATTATTCTTCAGAATGTCCATTATTTAAAGGAGCTATTGCTACTAGTTTTGGTCATCTATGTACAGCACGCTGTGATTGTTTAGGACTTACCTGCAGCTTGGCTCTACCAAGTGGCCATAAGACAACATATATTAGAATTGAAGTTACTATTGACGTCGACAAAGGAGAACTAATGATGCAATACAATGACAAGAAGTTGACCACTGGCACTGATGGTAAGATTAAGTAATATATAGTAGGTATGGTGTAGATGAAGACTCAGCGCAAAGTTTAAGCCTTCATCTCTTATAGAGATATGGGCATGCATGTTTGATATGCGATATGTACCTTGATATTATTAACTAGCGTTTCTCAGCATTCATTAGATGGATTGTTTCAAGTGACAACAAAAGAAGATGACATATATTATGATTATTTATTTAGTAAATGAAAGAAATCGTTACATAGGTTATTTAAAAAGATAATTCCAACACAATAAAATGAAAATAATGGAAGGTTCTATTTTGAACCAGTGAGTTATAGTGTTATTTAATATATTGTACTGATTTGAAATGGTCACATATCCTAAACCATCATTGCAAAACAAAACAAAGCCTAGTCTTAATGCTGTTGCTAGTATACTAGTGAGTGCTCTTTCTTAAAAATTATTGTATGAACAAAATCTGATTTAAAATAATTATAGAGAAATGAATTGTTAGAACTAGCATTGTCGAGTCCATTTAACAAAAAGCTAAAGAACACTTGTTTTACCAATATAGTGTTGATATTTTTTCATAATCTGGTCCTTCAAGAATATTGGGTTCTGACAGAAAGCAGAATACTGCTTAAGCCAGTGCTAGGGGGAGTGAGAATCGTTGCACTTTCCATTAGTTCTCAAAAACAGACTCAATAAAACCGAGTATGCTTTTTTCTAATAATATAGGTTCTCTCTATTTCTGAAGGATCCGTTTTCCAGATAATTTAGAGGTCGCAACAGCTATCGTTGTTTCTGTGTGCAGTTGGTAATTGGTAAAGATTCTCCTGTACATAGGTATAGTGTTGATATTTTTCATATTCTGGTCCTTTGGGAATATTGGGTTCTGGTGGAAAGCAGAACACTGCTTAAGCTGGTGTAACAGATTATCTTGTCCCCTGCGGTATCTTGTCAGCGAGGACACTTCAACCTGGGTTCCTACCCTGGTCTATCTTGTCCCTGGGTATACTTTACTCCGTGGTAAAGTGCCCCTATGCCCCCCCCCCCCCCCCCCCCCCCCCCCCCCCCCCCGGATAAACATGTTATTTGCACGTCTTTTATTAGTGTTTTGTTTTTAACTGAGTTTTTATATTAAATATTATAAGATTAGTGTAAAGTTTCATTGAAAGGGACCATTATTCAAGTATTGAGTTTTAAAATGTTGTAACGGGGTCAAGTTACACCAGGGGACGCTTTACCTAGGGTAAAGCACCCTCTCTTACCTTACAACATGGTATCTGCTTTTTATAACGGTTTTTATATTACGTAGGATATTAAGTAAGATATGTTTCAATGAAGGGACCCCAATCCATTCTAAAGTGTCTAACTCTGGTATATCTGTCCCCAGGAACACTTTATCCCAAGGTAAGTGTCCTCCATATAGCATTGTTTGCATGTCTTAAAACTGTTTTGTGATTTAATTGTGTGTTTTATATAAGTTAGGATAAGACTCTTATATATTTTCATGAAAGGGACTTGAATATATTGTTTAAGAAATAACTTGTAGCTACCCTCATACACGCTAAAAGGGTCCGTTTAGTCTCCAATAACACATACACGGATTTGTAAGGTGAAGACACTTTACCCCGGGAAAACTGCCCCCACAAACTCAGATACATGATTCACACCATAGCCAGATGCTTAATTGGCCAAATTAGCCCTATGTGATCATAAAGCTACCCCAATAAATGCAAAAGGGTCTATGTAGTCCCTTTTGTCACATAAGCTGATTTGTAAGGTGGGGAGTAAAGTGTCTTGGGGACAAGATAGACCAGGGTTGAACACTTGAACCCAGTGTAAACCGGTACACTGGTGGTTGGGGCGTGAGAATTATTGCACTTTCCATTAGTTCTCATAAACAGACTCAATAAAACCGAGTCTGCTGTTTTATAATATTGTAGATTCTCTCTATTTTTGAAGGATCTGTTTTTCCAGATTATTTTTATGGGTGCTTGTAGGTGTTATGGTATCATTGTTGCCATAGCAACATCACGTATACATAATAAGACGCTAACTAGACTATGCAAGTGTGTCCCAGAAATAATTTACTATCAATTTGTCTTTTTATGGCACAATTACAAAACATTACATTCAATATAACCAGTTTTGTACTCTTTCGTGTAGTTTTCTTCAATCAAACAGGTCCAGGGATGGTAGCCTTGGCTTCTTGATGCGCACACAAGACCACAATTTGTTTGTACCAATACTAAAATTGGATGTAACGAGCCGTTGTGATATTGGAGATGGATAAACCTGTCAAATCACGTTCAGTAACAAACCGTTAGCATACTGCAGACGAACAAACCTTTCACACTCTGTTTAGTGAACGAACCCCTCTGTGAATGGACAGTTTGCACCATTACTTACTTCTATTGATTTTTTTGTGCATGCACAAAAATTGTCGACGTACTTAACCAATAACAATATACTCAAACAATCTTAGACAAGTTGATATGGACCTTTAACCGTTGAGCTAACGAACTTAAACATATACCAGCGTGTGTCAACGAATGTCAGACTATCGCTAAATGGTTGCAATCGCTGAGCCAATTTATTAAAGTTTAAACGTTGCTTAAAAAGCCTGCTGTATCAAACATATTGTTTATCAACTGTGCCATAAAATCACAAATTAACAATATATTTCATTTAGAACAGACCTGTGCAGTGGAATGTGTCTTGGACCTTTGACCAAATGGCTTGAGTATCATTCCAGTTGCCGCTGGTTGTATCCTTTGTATGATGTTCTTTGATCTATGATGTTAATTGTTTACAAAATTTCCCTTGAAAAAGATGTTACAGACGAAGCTAGTTGGTAATAAATATTTAAAAAGGAGCTTGAAGTTTGATCTTGTATTGATAAAACTACCATGTTATCAGTTTGGGTATGAACACTTTTTGCAGAGTACATGAAGAGAGTGCGTACAGCACGTTAGACGTTCGTTGAGAGATCACTGAAAATATTTTCTGGTTCGCTTATATTCAATGTTGGTCGTTGCTTGTACGTTATAAAATCGTTTTGGATTCTTTTCTAATTCGTTTCCAGTTCAAAAAGTTAAGCACTTATGATTATATTCATACGAATTTTCAGCGTGTGTATGCATATTAGAGGTTTTTTCATATTCGTTTTGCAATCCGTTGACATCACATTCTCTCAATTCGTTAAAGTGTAAAAGCCCATTTAAAGCTAAGGGTAAGCCAGCTCCTAAAAACTTGAACAGATTTAATTATAAACAATATAAATTCCAAATAATTGACCAAGCATTTAAATTCTATCATAGAAGAACAAAAGTAGATAAGAAGGTAACAGTTGATCATTACAAAATGCAAAAAATTTGTTTCTGTCTATCAGACTGGAAAAGTTAAGGTAGCAAAAGTTTGGGTGTAACATGTGAAGGTAATTGAATTATGAAAGCTTTTAATAGGGAGGGGGATACTGTTTTGCTAGCAATTCGTATATTGTTTGCTCCTACCACAATAAAGTAAATAAATTTATATCTACAGGCGTTTTATGGTTAATCTTCCTTACAATATATAAAAATAAATGCCCTGGTTACAAAAAATTAGCTTTTTCAATAACCAATCGTTGATTTGTATTTTCTGATAAGTGTTATAAACTGGCCTCATCTATAGGATTCCTGGCCAAGAAAGACTAAAAGCAACCTGACCAGCTATAGTTTAGAGGATATTGAATTTAGTAAGTTTGACTAGATCTGCTATATTTTTCAGAGGGAAAATAACAAAAAGATGTCAATTATACTATGTGGGAGCACATGCTTGTCTGCGCCTTTGTTATTTGTATGCAATGTAGAAATATTTATTAGTTACTGCTTGGTTAAGTTGCTTTTTCAGACAAACCTCTGATGTATGAAATGACTGATACTTTAAAGTAAAACGATTCAGATACCTTTCCACAGAGGACTGTTAAAACAAACCAGTCTACCTAACTTTTGACCTTTACAAAATTCTAGGAGAGGATCATGAGATGGATTTATCTGTTAGTTTCTATGGTATGAAAGCGTCTGTTGTTGGCAGCATGGTGTTGGAAGGTGACACATTTTACCTGACTCTCGAAGCTAAATTGTGCTCTGAATTACTGATGGCATGTTTGCCACCTATAGAAGTACTTACAGACATAAGGTTTCCAACTGCGAAACCGAAAGGTGGGAAAAATTACATCAGTTTATACGTTTATTATGTCACATTAACACAAATAATGCATAAAAACTATAATATATGAATAATTATGCCTGCAACTTTAATATTTATCACAAACTAACGTCTACTGTTTTTGGAATCTATGCATACTAGGTAGGCATTTGATTCAACCAAAGCTTCTTCATTTATTTACTATACAACATTTGGTAGGTATTTTAATCTAGCGCTCTTTATAATAAAACAAAAATAGGAGACTGCAAAATATAGTTTTGAAACGAATAAAACAATAAGAAATAGATGGACAATCTTATATGTTGGTATATCTGTAGCTTTATCAATTAAACAAATTTAGCATATAAGATCATGTTCCATCTAGAGAAAAGCCTGCCTTAAAGTAAATGGTTCCTCTTCAAGAAATCATATGCTCCCCTGTGAGAGAGCATATTTTTACTGTAAAAGTAGTCCCAATGAAGAGAAAGCTAACTTTGATTAAACGTCGCAAATATGTTAGTCGTTTAAAATTGCCATATTTTGATGTCTCAAATATTGAGTGTTTTACATAAGTATAATATCTGGCTTGTTGCAGAAAGTCCAGATTGCAAAGCAGGTGGCCAAAATACTGCCTCTTTAGAAGTCAGCACAGAGATACAGACTATGAGTATTCCAACTTTCATTAACCATCTTGGTGATTATGAGCGATTGACTCATAATGCTACCCATGTTTTAGAGAATGTTCGAGGGGCTGTCGTAAAACAGGTAAAGTTCGACTAATTTTTATAATTATTATGAATTAGATAGCTTTTATCATGCTAAAACCTTTTGGTGTTATAACAACATTAGAATCTAGGATGAAGATTAAGTGCAAGTAAAATACATTAAAGCCACCCCCACAGTGGCTTTAGCTTCTGTCTGTTCTAAAACGGTGGTTTTGTTGCTGTTGATTCATTGTTTATTGTTTCGCTCATTGTAGGTGGGGACTTTGTGTTTGATACTTGTACAGTTTTGCTGTGCAGTATTTTGCACATTTCTTAGTTTCTTTTCTAGTTTTGCAATCATTTCGTGGTGGAAGAGAGCTCATTGCTTTAACTTTTATTCTCTTCCTGCTGTCATGTGGTTGTTAGTGTTCTGTTTTCTTCATCAGGATGTTATTGGTTTTCAGTATATTGAAGTGGTATTTCCTGGTCATACTCACTAACGTATTGTCGTGAGAAACATGTGTTTAAGAGGAATAATGAGCTGGTTGAGTTCTGGCTGTGATGTAGGTGTCTGTTTTCTATGTCATACCCTCATAGTGCCATGGGTTGGTCATTGGTCTTTGAGTGTGTAATCTCCTGGCCATACCTATTCGTTTTTTGGTTTGGAGACAAATTTTGCAACGTAGTCTGATCAGTTACGGAGACATACTAGAATTTCGAAATTGTACTGATATCAATTTCAGGTTTAATGATTTTAAGAAAAAGAATGAAAAAGTTGGCAATCTGACAGTTTGTATGCACATGCTTTTCTGCACCATTGTTGTTTGGTTGCAACAAAATCAGGCCTTAAGGTTATAAAAATCAAGCTCAACTCACTGAGCAAGGAATTTATTATGCTCATAAATGTTAAAACATTTATAAGCATAATAAATGCAACATTTGAGCGTCTAAAAACAAGAATTGGCTTTATGTTTTATAAGCGGAAGAAATTTTATGCTCATTTGAGTTTAGCTTTAAAAGAAGCTGTATAACCTTGAGGCCAGATTGTCTTGTAACGCAATACAAATAGTCCATATCAGGAAGACTTGCTATCTACATATATAATGGTATTGATTATTGTTTTATACTGGACGAACTCTTGAAATAAAATTCAATCAAAAGTGACATCATATTTACATTCATTTCATGCAAAGATAAAATAATTGTGATACAGTTTGATTCCATACTCTTTCTGCTGCATGTTTAAGAACAAAGAACTTAATATGTGCCTTTGAAAACCTTGCTGTAAGGAAATTACACAAGGAAACGTCATGATTTGTCATTACAACTGTATTTCTTAAATTCAAAGTGGGACACATTGGTTTTGGTGCGGATCCCATTGGCGTAAACAACTGCATAGTTTCTTTCCATACTCATCTTTTTAACTAGTTGATTGATTTTAACTAAACTTGCATAAATGCATTGCTGGGAGAAATAAATAGTTGATAAGCTTTTGAAAACCTTGGCATTATCTTCAAGGTCACAACAGTAGATTTTATCTTCAATGTCACCCCAGTACTTTGAAACGTCAATCTCTGACGAAAATAGAGTTCCTGCATGGTATCTCTTGTATCAAATGATGTATTCTAGTTTAATTTTACACCATTGTTACACAATAAAGGGTTTATTAGATTTCGATGACATTGACCTAATTGCCAAGGTCGCCATCATAAGGACTATATAATCAGCATTTCCCACACTCCATTTTCTGAACTACATGTAATAAATAGATTTTGATCAAACTTTTATATATACCAAGTTGAGAGGGAAGAAAGAATTAATATGGTTTTAAACCAGTTTAAGCCCTCCAGTAAAATATTTTACTGACCGTTCCATGGCGGTACTTCTTTTGTGGATCTTTTATGTTTTTGTTCTGTCTTGTGTTTGCTATGTCTTTGTGCGCGTCTGTTTATATGTGCTTTGTGGTCACCTGCTGGGAAAGGGCTGACCTCTTGGCTCTCGTTTGTGGTGTCTACTGTGAGTTTGTCACTTTCCCATTGGTATCCTGGGTCAGGTGTGGTACTTGATTGTATCGATTCCTGATCTTTGCACCCTTACTTACTTTAGTGACATTGGCCTTATTTTAAAGGTCACATCAGTGCATTTAAATGTCACACTGTCACCTAATAGCATGTGATATATTGAATGGAGTAACTGATTCTAGCCAAACTGTATATATTGTATCATTGTAACATCATGGAAATTTATGAGCAAAGTAAGGAAAAATGCAAAGATCAGAAATCGATACAATTAAGTACCACATCTGACCAAGGAAACCACATGGGAAAGTGACAAGCAGAAAAATTTTGCAATTTTCCATTGTCAAGCAGCGAGGGCTCAGACGAGCGTGAACCTATTTGCACACACACTAGACCTTTGCTGCTCACAAACACAATGTTAAGATGTAGATAAAAGCATTGGCAGCAATTCAAGCCCCTAACCTCAAAATATATGTCAGCATTAATATTTAAAGGAAGCATTTGGCTTTATCTGATAAGTAGCAAAATATGATTTGCTAGCCCATTCATTGTTTCATTAGAAGTATCAATCAATACCATTTGTCTAGACTCCTCTGATGAACATCAAATGAAATATAAGCATGAGTGTTGAACTATGTATTAAAAGTATGAGTGTTGCTAACTTAATCAGCTTTAACTCTCATCGTATGTGCGATAAAAATTCCTGACAAAAATTCCTTTAATATCAAAACAGATCTAGGAAACTTAAATAGAAATAATCAATAAAGTTAACTGCTTAACTCTATTGTCTTTTTATATATATTTGGTATCCTGTGTCAGAATTGGTACTTGATTGTATCGATTTCTGATCTTTGCATTCTTCCTTTAAGTTACTGTGCTCATATGTTTCCATATGCGAACAATAAAGATATGCATGTTTGATATCTTTTCATCTGAGGTAATGATGTTTTTACAATTTCAGCTGATGGAAGACGCTGTGGATAAAATGGGAGAAATAGTCAAAGAGTTTAAAGACAAGGTTGACTTTTGTTTAAGTGCAAATGTTCCAGTTCCACCATTTGATGTCGAGTTTTTTAAATTACGATCTCATTTTCTGGTTGGTCCTGTCCCTTTATCGCTAGGTAAACTAACTACTCTCTTAGGATATAAAACCTATTGTCATATGCCATGCTCAACTCAAATGAGCAACGCTTAAAATGTTAAATGCTGAAAATAATGATATTTTTTGCTTTAAATCTTTCATACAAAGTACTTATCCTGCTTATAAGCTTTATAATGCCAAAATTAACATTTACAATGTATGAGCAGAAAAAAATTGTGTGCTTAGAGAAATTTTATAATAAAAAGACCTGCCTCTGTACATTGTAAGTATGTTGCTTATCACATTCGGTTAAAATCACCCTTTAAAAGTCCAGACTGGCATACCCATTGGCATAAGAGGTGTTAAATTATGGACCTTTGTCTAATTTGATTAGGGTTTCTAGTGAAAGGGTTGACTGTTTCCCTAAAGGCACCATTTGGTTTTTCTTATATACCTAAAGCTTCAAACCATATTCACCATAGTCATAAGACTGGCTACCCTCAAACTTTTTCATGATGTTGAGAACAAAAAAGACATTTTCTTGCTTGATATAAGCTTCAGGTTAGATGAGAATAAATTTTTTTTAAGTCTCTTATACGTGCTATTTGTAGAACTAGAGATGAAAAAACTACTTTGACCAAAGTAGATAATTATCCTAGCACGCACGCACATGTTGATTTTACATATTTGTAAATATTATGACTATTGTAAAATTAAAACTGCACATTATACAAAGCAGTCAACGTTTGCAAAGTGTCTTTTTTAGCAGAACAACCCAGTTTCCTCTAGAATCAAGATGTCATTTACATTATTATAGTATGTACGTATATTGCAACATTTTGAAATTTGGACGCAGTCTAGTAGATTATGCACTCATGCCCTGGAAGGAGGTATTGCACTTTAAATAATGAAATATCCTTCTGTCTTTAATATCTCAGCACTAGTAACAGTACATCCCCTCATTATGCCTCGGTTACATTTGCCTTACAACGAGTATACGATGCCCGTACGATGTCCAAATTACTGTTTCCGTGCGACCTCCGCAGGGAGACCTTGCGATCATCGTATGGATTTACGGGCATCGTGGCCTCTACGATTTTGTTTTACTCTGCACAATGACAAATTCGAAAAAATCGTAAGCCCGTAGCCCGTAGACACATCGTAGTGACATCGTACGATCACCGTACGGACACTGCATGGTGATTGTGAGGACAACGCAGGGTTTTAGATTGTTATCTTGGCCCAAAAATGATCGTAGATTATTGCGATAGTCGTAAGGAGTCCCCAAGGTCGCTGCACGATGCCTTTGCAGGGCCTATAAAATCGTACGGACATCAGACGGTCATCCTGCGGTAACCACAAGGCGATGGCATGATGATCGTGCGGTCGCCTTGCGACGTTTCAACAATTTTCAGACTTACCATTAGCTGTTTGTTTTATTTCAATATTTGTCTTCAGGTTATGTCTCTTATACCACTACTCAGTGTGACTCAATATGGACCCAGTTAAGTTTGCTGATGGAAACAGTCTAATCGGGGCCCATAGACTATGCTTCCGTGATAAAATTGTCTGAAGTGCAATTCAAAATATGCACCTAAGTATATAAAATGCTGGCTGGATAAGGGGTTTAATAAAGTAGATAAGATTTATAAAAAGTCCAGATATGTTTTTGTGACTTATAACTCTGGGATTTGAATTTGAGTATTACTTCAAGGAATAAAATACATGTATATGGGTCTCGTAGTGAGAACTTGTGACTAGTTCCAACATTGAAATTTGAATGAATGAATGTTCTACAAAATGTATTTTACTGAAAACAAATGGCAAATGTGCTGACAAGGCCGGGTGGAAGAAAGCGCATTCTGGTCAGTACTTTTGTTGTTCGCATGCATCGACTTAAATTTGCTTATAACGAAGATTTTATGTGTTGCTGGCCGTAGAGTGCCTTTGGATGATTTAACTGAATTAAACCATAATAAGCGTTTTAGTCTACGCCGATACAATTAACGCATCTTTATATTTTCAATTAAAGTGATTCTTTTCGAATTTAAAAGTGTACTATAAAAAGGGATTATAATATTCTGTGATTTTAACTTTATGAAAACTGCAGAACTTAGAAATTGACATTAAAATATACACAAACGTATCACGCTGTTCCATACCTTGGAACCATGTTCAGCGAAAAACACTAGCCTCTTCATAGCACGAGTTGTGATCACATAACTTCAAAACACAGTTCAAATGGAATGCAAAAATGAACGTGGATAGCCGTTTACATTCATGCACATAATTACACGACAATTGAACAGTCAGCGTACCTACTCCTTGCGACTTACCCAAGGTCATCGTACCGGCATTGTGCGATTTATATAGGGAGGTCGTGAAGATAACACGATGATTGTACGATAACCTTGGGGTTGTCATACGATATCCGCAAGGTCTCTGTAAGGTTTCGTCCTAGTTTGGCGCCGAAATAAATCGTAATGTGATCATAATCAATGTAACCTCATACGCCGTAGCTTTTAGCCGCCCACAATGCCAAAAAAATCGTAGAGAAAATCGTAGACAAATAAATCGTACGACGACCCTGGCAAATGTAACCAAGGCATAAGATAAATGAAAAGGTAACCGTTTCGAAGACGTTAAAACGAGCTGTGAGAATACAAAAGAAAAAAAATAGAAAAAAATATATCCCGGCCCGGTCCAATACTTTTGTGGAGATTGATCATGAAATAATTTCTACGGTCATTCTCTTCCCTTCCGCTGATTCTTTTAAGAAGGGTTGTCGTCAGTTACAAGTGAAAGTATGTGCGCGAATTACTTGTTAACCGCTTGTTCAAGCCTGCCCATGAAAAAATGTGGTTAGATGAACTGACTGTCCCACCATGACCATAGCTGTTGACTTGGGACGTAAAGCAACACAACGAACAAACAAACAAAGAAAACGAAATGTAAAAATCTTCCATGCTTTAGAAATAATGAGCGGCCACAAACATGTTTTGTATTCCTTATGAAGCATTATCATTTCTACATCCGTCTTTGCCAGTATTGTTGGTGTGGATAGCAGCAGTATCAAACATTTGGTTCTGGTCATTTACTTATGAAAGGATGTAACAATTTCATTCAATTTTTAGGGGTAGAGGGTAAATCTTTGTACAGTGCAAGTCAAGTTTGTACATTGTATTTGTAGATCATCTGGGAAAAAACAAGACTGAATATTTGTTTCCAATTGATAGCTAAACTTTACAATTACCAGCTGCTGGGTGCTTTAAGCAGGTCATGAATCCAATTCTTGGAATTCTAGCTATAGATAGCATTATAACACATTGATTTTTTATAATGATTGGGAAAGTTTGAAAAAAAGAATGTTCTAATTTGTGGATAACTAAGGAAGGCGTTTGATTTATTGCTATAAACCCACTGAATGTTGGAGCAGTGGTGGTTCTGATGAAATTGCAATAATTGTAGGCTTGTCTGAGTCTGTAAATAAACGGAAAATAAACACCATGTCATTTACTGTTTTTGGGTGGACATAACCTTAGGAGTGTGCAACATATGAGAGCTGAGCAATTTTGACCAGGTTTCATATTTTGAAGTTTTCTGCCATTGTTCAATGAAAACAATTTATCAGGATTACAATAAAGGGATAACACATAATGGAATTCACATAATGTGAAACAAATCCAGTGTTACGACTTCATAAAATTTGTTAAAAGCAGAAACAGAGATAACAATACTGACCTTGGTGAAGTTGTTACTTTCCCATTGGTATCCTGGGTCAGGTGTGGTGCTTGATTGTATCGATTACTGATCTTGCCCTCTTTCTTACTTTGGACAAAGTAAAAGAGGCGCTAGATAGAATTAGACAATACATATGGTTATTTCTTTTTTTCAGGATTCGGAGCTGGAGGCTCTATTGGTTTAGGTGTAAAACTTGGCTTCTGTGTTCTTAGTATGACTGCAAAGGTAAATATTTAGTCTACCTGTTGTTTCTAGGTTTTTGTTTTTGTTATACGTCTGTTTAAAAAACGGATGTATTATGGCATGGACTTGTTGGCCGCCCATCTGAAAGCAATCTTCAAGATATTTTCAATATATTTTATGGAAATTTATTTTAGGTGAGGACAAAGTGTCTCACACAAGAATGATTGTTCCTCCTTTCTTAGTTTCTGAATTATGCTCTTTTGAACATTGTAAAAAATCAGTAACTGTTATATATATTTTCATGAGACTTTATAGGAATGCGTAGTAGGTCATGGCAAAGTTTCAAATACAATTATGATTACTTTCCATTATTTCAGTTCAGCGTTATGGCCCTTTGATTATATTATTTTTTAAGTTTTTTCTTTTCATTTTTGTTCACCTCATAACTCTCACATCATGAAATTTTATAGGGATGTGTATAAGGTAAAGACAGTGTGCTGTCTGCAATAATGATTGTTCTCCCATATTTGGTTTCCAAGTTATACCCCTTTGATTATTTTTTTTTCTATTTTTTGTACGCCCCATAACTCAGTTTAACTTTTTAAGAAATCTTCACTAACTTTTAAAGGAATGTGTTTCAGGTCAAGAATATGTGTTGCATACAATTAGTGTTGCTTTTATTTCTGAGCTATGGCCTTTAATTGTGTTGTCATGCGTATTGCATAATTTACAGTCTTGTACATGCCATCACTCACTCAGAACTTATTATTAGTCAGAATAATGTGTCAGGCACAAGATTGAAGGTTCCTCTTTTCTAAATTTGAAAGTGATGCCCCAACTGTCTTAGCAAACGGTCGTATATTTGGCAGCTGGCAGAGCTCTAGTTACTCTCTTTGTATGATTGTTTCTTTGGTCCTGATGCAATGTTGGTTTTCTAGTTCAGATGGGTAACATTTTTGCGTTTGCTTCATAAATTAGTCCAGCCACCTTTGCATGTTAATGTCTCTTTCTTTTGGTATCAAATTATGCCATCAGTTAGTATTGTAGCATATTCAGGTCATTTTTATTAGTAACTTGACTATAGGACAGACCTCAGACACAATGACAATTCTGACCTAAACTTTCATCTATTGCATGATGCATGTTATTGATTAACATGGCTTAACTAGTAATTTGCACGAACCCAGGTTTCTTTGTGCACAACAAACATATTCTGTTTAAATGTATGTTTACTTCAGCTTGGCTGTTCCTCTAAGGTTATTGATTATGTGGCACAGCCAATACACATGATAGTTATATCTAACTAAGCCCACATAAAGCATGTATGGTTGCTGTCAATTTTATGGCAGCGATTTTGTTGTTGATAGTTATGAGATGTGCTAATTTAATTGTGTATGTTTTTTGTGTGTATAGTAGTAAGGTTTGGTGATGCAATTCTTTGTGTCATTTGTACACATGTTAGTTAAGCAATGATCTAACAGGCTGCTTTCCTCATTTAGTATTACCTTGTTTATTTATAAGGTTGGTTTACCTGTGCTGTGGTGTCCATTTCGCTTGGTGAATTAAGTTTGTGTAAGATACACCATTGCAGTATAAATTCCTGGTTGCATTTACCTTTTTCTTGATGGACATTTGATAAGAATTACTAAGAGAGATTAAGATGTCGATTTTTCTATTGAATATATGGGCTATATGTGTTATTTTGTATGATATATTATGTGCTAAATTTAAAATATAGTCAACTCCATACCAAAAGTAAGTGTGCAAAAATCAGGAATCGATACAATCAAGTACCACACCTGACCCTGGATACCAATGGGAAAGTGACAAACCCACATTTATACACCACAAACTAAAGCCAAGAGGTTAGGTCAGCCCTTCCAAGAAGGTGAACACAAGGCACAAATAAATAGACGCGCACAAAGGAATAACAAACACAAGCCAGAAAGATTCACAAAAGAAGTACCGCCTTGGAATGGTCAGTTAAATATTATACCAGAGGTGTTAAACCCGTTTCACTTGGCCAACCTTACGCTTAATTAAGATGTGGATCAAGACACATTGATATTTGGTTTGCATGAAAGACCCAAAACTTATCAATGCATCATCTCCCAAGTCATGTTACGTGCTTCATTACGATGGATAGTCTCATCTTTATGATATTCCTCATAAGTTTTCACATATCAGTCTAGAGATAGAAGTCCAACACTTTCTTCACTATAAATTCATCAATGGTTCTTGAAATTTCATTTTTACCTTTTGCATGTTCTAAATGTCATGTTGTTGTGATCGTTAGTTGACTCTTCCTTAAGGTGCCATGGGTTGGGCTGTAGTATCATTATTGTGGCGTTTCCTGGTCATACTCAATTACTTTTGAAATACCAAAATACCATGTAGAGCTGAAGTATGCAGCGGTACTTCACAAACCAGAAAAAATAAAGAAATAGAGATGGAGGGCGCTATGAGCCACTGTTATTAAAAAGAATGAGGGTTATACCAGTAAATCGTAGACTTTTATTATAACATGAGACTGTGTTTCATGTTTTATATGAAATGTGTACGATATGTTTGTATATATCTAGAAAAAAATGAGTTAATCAGGAAATACTATAATCACAAACTGCAGACCAACCCATGGCTTTGAGAGGAAGAGCAACATGAAGTAACAATAACAAGGCATCCAAAAGTCAATAAAAGCAAAGCATCTAGCTCTATCGTCCATGTTAAGTTGATTGCAAAACTATCAAAGACATAGGCAATGCATACCAAAACAAAGACCAACACAGAACCCCCACAAACAATGGAAGGTGTATAAAACAATAAATCAACAACAACAGAACCATCCCCTTAGAACGAACAGCAGCCTGAGCTACCAGAGGGCTTAAATGCATTTTACTGGCGCCAAATCTTCACCCTAGATTCTGTTGTTGTTAATACACATAAAATGTTTAGCTCGTGTGGAGGCTTCCTAGCTAATCCAATGCATCATTTTAGAGAAACAATCAATCAAATCAACGCGCTTTGATGAAACAAAGAAAAGGGCTCATGACTCAGAGATAGTCAGAGCTAAAGAAAACCTCAAATTGAGCTATGGTGGGCCCGGCCAAGGACAAGCACCAGGCACCAACCAACTGATTAAAGCTTTAGGGTGGGGCCATCATTGAGTCTGAGGCCTGACCAACCGTCATGCTACAAAATGAGGAAACCATAGCTATAAACTGTGATTGGGTTTACAACCAGGCATGCAGACTGTCACGATGTATCCATGGTGTATCCCACTCTTTTATAAAGTTGAATTATATTTTTAAATTGATTACTGAAAATTGGGTTTGCAACTATTGTTTTAAATGTATAAACAAAATACCATAAAATGCAGGTTTTATTATGCCTTTTGCCAATTGTCACTAGTCGGGCAACAAATGGCATACTCTGTTAGTAACTACGATCGTTGAAAGTATTAACGTTTTCGATTGCCACCTCTCTGGTGTGATCATTTAATTCCTTTTCCAGGTGACATTGACTCCATGGGTAGGCGGAAAAGTCTGGGGAGATGCAGCTATTGATATTGGATTTGCACGTGGCGGCATTCGATTGATTGGTCATATTATGGAGACTAGATTTCCTATCACTATAGAATTGGTGTTTTCAAAATACCCAATTGACCTAGGGTAAGCCTTATATCTTTATTATATTTAAGCAATATCACTATAAACTAAATTTGATTTTGTAAGAATGAGTTTGTCATACACTATTTGAACCAATTCTTAAGCTTTTTGGTCCCTATCTCTTATGCGAGCAGGAAGTTTAAGAATGCACATTAGTTAAGTACCAACATCTCACAAACTAACATTACTTGTTTTCCACAACCAATAGTATCACAATTAATAACAAGGACCAGGTCATTGTGTAAATGACCATCATTATTAAGTGCCCACAGATATAAAAACATTTTAATGCTCAACTAAGCATGAAATTCCAACTCCTCCTAAAATTTAAATTTAAATGCAGTAAATATTGAATGTTAAGTGCTAAAAGTATCAGCTTGAAAATTGGTATTTATCCTGCAGATGAATGTTAAAATGTCTATTTATCATATGATGTCATGTCTGGTAGTAAAATAACACCATGCATTATAATTGATAAACCACTAGTGGTTGGCATATTTTGGTAACGATTTTGAATGACATCAATAACAACAGTGCATACATTATGAAAAATCTGAACTTTTTTATGCCAGAAAAGAAATTTTAAAGAAATGGTAATGTCATACGATAAAAACAATACAATGTTCATGCTCTTGTACTCTTAAATTTATTGAAATCTTTGCAAAATAAGTGATACAGTGCTTGACAAGCCTTGCATTATATCGTTTGTCCCCTGAATTTATTTAATAAATTCAATACAAAATGAGTACTCATGTAAGATTCTCTCTTTATTGCTGGCATTTGTTGGCATTATAACAATTATTAGAAGGATGATTTTAATGCTTAGTTGAGTTGAGTGTGAAATCTTTTAACCTCATGGCAAGGTCATATGACTTAATTCTATTTAGAATTTCAAAATATCATCTCAAGCCAATTTTCCCTCAAAATATAAACATTCTTTCTACCTTATTTGTGAACGTTTACACAGCTACTGTCCATTCTAAGGTAGTGGTTCTGTTGTTGTTGAATCATTGTTTATTGTTTTTCCCATTGTTTGTGGGGGTTCCCTACTTTGCCATTGTTTTGTTGTTCAGTACGTTGTATCCTTCTCGGTTTGCAACCATTTTGATGAGAGAGCTGATTGATTTACTTAAATTGTCTTCCTGATGTCTTGTGACTGTTATTGTTCTGTTGCTCTTCCTCATGGTACCCTCTGTGGGTCTGAAGTCTGAGATTGTGGTATTTTCTGATCATACTCACTTACCTTTTTTAATCAAACAAAATCAGCATGTTGTAATAAAACATCTCAGACCTTAATTCACTGCCATAATTAGCCATGGAAATTCTTTGCTGTCCACTCTATTGCACCAAAAAGAATAGGTTATTTTAATTATAACCCCACACACTGTACTTAGGGGATATTGTTTTCACTTTGCTCATGTGTACATGCAAGCATGTGTACGTCCATATGTCTGATAGGTTTTCTTTCCTTAATGCATGTAAGAGTCATTCAATTTTTATTGCTGGAATTTCATCACACCTTGAAATTATAATCATATTTTTAAGACAAATATTTTACATGGGCTGATCAACTTCTACCCCAGAATTGATGGAGCAATTTGATAATTCGCCTTAACAACATAGACATATTGCAAATATACATTAAAGAGTTTGGTTCAAATAATATATTTTGACAAAATGACATCTATGAGAACAATTTTCCCTAATAAGGCTTTTGTATTAACAAAGATAATGCATTCATGGGCCAATCAACTCCTACTACAGCTTTTGACGGAGCAATTTGATACTTAGTCATCACAATTATAGTGACATATACATGGAGGAGAAATTAACAAAATAACATCATTGAGAACTTTTCATGTATACTTGTATATTCATAGATAGTACCTTCATGGACCAATCAATTCCTACCACAGCCATTGATTAGTTAATACAATATTTCACACACACCATGTAGCTATATTAAACATATGCATGAAGGAGTTTGACGCGAAAATATGGTATTACAAAATAACAGCTATGAGAACTAAGACAATTTTCGTATATAAGTGCATATTTAAAGAACTTTAAGATGTGATACTTAGTGTGTATTTTACCTTACCAAATGAGCCAGTGCACGAGATTTCCAACAATGTGGTATGTGCGGCCAGCAAAGCCTCAGATCAGCCTGTGCATATGCGCAGTCTGATCAGAGCCTTTGCTAGTCGCTTGAGTATTTTACGATTGTTAAGCTACTGACTGAACACCATTTGGAGTTTCTAAGCTTTAGAGGAAGCTGCAGAGGCTCGTCCAAGTCTACACTTGTCAAAATGTCCATTTGTTGTTTGAAATCTCGTGCCGTGGCTTAAATGTTACAGGTTGCCAACTTGAAGATCATCTGCACTGATTCTACTGGAACCTTTTCAAAACTAAGGTCTGCTGGTTTGAACACTCACTTGCCAAATTAAGTTGTTTTTCACTGAACCTTACTGTGCGAGGGTATCTAATAAGCATCGGTATTGACTCTTTTTTCACTAGAGTTTTGATTTGATCTTATAAAGAATTTCTAGCGATAAGGCGAGCAATCTCCCTAAACGAGACTTTCGTTTTATTTTGTTGAAATAACGACTGGAGAAGCTAGGCACATTCAACAAATATATATAGATGGGCCGTCAATGCACCATTGCCCTCCGAATTTGTATATTTATAACGGGATTTCCTTAATGCATGTAATAAATCTACTTCTTATTGAATGAGAATTTATTTCGATCATCAACTGTACTTGTTATTCAGTAACATATATGGGAACTAGACCGTTAAACAAGGGTACCAATCGTCCTATCACGCTATGTGCAGTAAAACTATTTATACAGTTGATGTACAATAAAAACGACCATCTTGCAAAGTGGTCTTTTTTTGTCAGATATTTGATGTCTTCTTTCGCTTATACAAACCCTTTCCCCCCTAGACCCAAGACGCCCTTTGCATATGTTATATATTTGTATAGCGACATTTAATTGTCCAAAGGGCATCTTGGGTCTAGGGGGGGGGGAAGCATCTAAAAACAAACTGAAAGACGCCAGTTTCATCTTTTCAATGACAAACGTCACAATTTTAAGTATATTTCGTACGCATGCGAAGAAGGAATGCCACAAAGTTTCGAAAATGAAGGGCACTTATATCCTTAATATTTTAGCACTTTTACTCTTTGAAAACCTGCAAAGGATTTACTAAAACTCTCGCCTAAACGGCACCCAGTCTAAAGACGTAAAATGAGGGGTGGGAGTAGAAGGCGCAAGTTTTAACGGTTTTGTAAATGATGAATCGCTTTGAAACCTATTTTGATGCTTTCTATGTAATGTTTACTACCGGAACAGACCAATTTTAAAAACATAAGGGCAATTTGAAAATTAAGGTTTTGTAATTATGTCAACTAGGGAAAATAAACGCCTTATCGCTAGAGCTCCTTTGTTAACAAACAACAAGTGATTATGCCTAAAATACCACAATTAAAGAGCCTAGTCAACCTTTTTTGAATATATCAATATATTAGGAATGGAATAAACAAACAAAAGGCGAACCTTCGCATCTCGTTAAAGTTCTAACCACCTTTAGCTGCCTAGTCTGGGCAGAGTTTTGTTCTGTCTACCAGAGATAAATTGCATGTCTTGCATATACAGCTGTTATTTGGGCGTATTTAAATGGTTCTTGTGGTATATGCATAGTCATTCTTAAACTTATCAACTAAATTGTTCTGAGACTCTTTACCTACCACCTTAGCGTATCCATATAAGCTTTTTGACACTAATGCCTATAGACTGCAGCCTTCTTTAAAGCTGCATAGTCTGTAACTTTTGATCTTCTTATTTTAAAAATAATGTTTTTATTTTTCAAGAACACAGTAAAAATACTAAAATTCAGGTAAACATTTTACCATTTTCGTAAATCTTAACAAGTTATCACTATCAAAACAACTGCATTTATGTTAAAATTCAACGGTCTAGAATTATTGGAGGGACGCAAATAATTACCAACAAGAGAAAAATACACCTATTTGGTAAGATAATTCACTTTTCCATGCAGTTTTCAGCTGTACTGAACATTTTTATTGTGAAAACACAGCTTAATTCTACTTTTACAAATGATTTAAAAAGAAAATAATTTTTTTCGAAAAATGTTCATAGTTACAGAGTATGCAGCTTTAAGTGAAAGGGTGATTGTTGATGGGCATGGTTGTCATACAGCCCTACATTTTGGTGTCAAAGCTAAAGAAAATCAAGACAAAGTTCCTACGTTGTACTGGTTACCTAAACTCCATAAAAAACCCTATAAAGCAAGATTTATTGCAAATTCTAGTTCTTGTACGACAACAGAACTTTCTAAATTGTTAACCTCGTGTCTTACAGCTATTAAAAAAATGTTATCAAATATTGTGAAAAAGTATATGAGAGATCCGGTAAAAACCTATTTTGGTCCATAAAAAATTGAGGTGAAATTTTAGATAAACTTAAAGCTAGAGATTTCAATGCGACCAGTTTGTCTACTTATGATTTTTCTACTCTTTACACTACTTTACCTCATAATTTAATTAAAGATAAACTTATTGATCTTATTGAAAGAACCTTCCAGAGAGAAGGCTCTCCTTACCTTGCATGTAGTGACAGAAATGCATTTTTTACTTCAGAAAAACCTAAAAAATATCATGCATGGTTGTGTCAAAATGTATGTGATGCGCTGACCTTTTTGTTGGACAACATTTTTATTCGATTTGGCACCAAGCTCTATAGACAAGTAGTTGGGATTCCTATGGGCACTAATTGTGCTCCCCTGGTTGCAGATTTATTCCTGTTTTGTTATGAAAGGGACTTTATGATGTCTCTTTCTGATGATAAGCAGGCTGATGTTATTGATGCGTTTAACACTACTTCCAGATATTTGGACGATATTTTAAATATTAATAATGTTTAGTTTGAAAATATGGTTAGTCAAATATACCCTTCAGAGCTCCAACTTAATAAAGTCAATGCCTCTGATACCGAAGCCGCATTTTTAGACTTGCATTTGTCAATTTCTAATGATATTGTTTCTACCAAAATTTATGATAAACGTGACGACTTTGATTTTGAAATTGTCAATTTCCCATTTTTAGATGGTGATGTTCCTCGTTCTACATCCTATGGAGTCTATATCTCTCAACTCATTCGTTTTGCTAGAGCATCCAGCTATGTTACTGACTTCAACACTCGCAATAAATTGTTAACTCAGAAACTTCTTAAACAGGGCTATCGGTATCATAAACTTCGCAAAACATTTTCAAAATTTTATAGACGATACTATGATTTGATTTCTAAATTCCAAGTTGGACTTAAATCTCTCTTGCGCCAAGGACTTTCGGAACCTGATTTCTATGGTGACTTGGTGTATAAGTTAAAGAGGATTGTTGGCTCTAATAATTTTTCAGCGCAGTTCATTAAGATAATTTCCCATTATAAAAAGATTGGCTATAACATTAATGTATTGCAACAGACTGCATGCTTGGTAGTCAACCCAATCACGGTTGGCAATTTTGCTTTCCTCTTTAATTGCACGCCGATGGGTCGGACTTCAGACTCTATGATGGTTCCGACTTAAAGACTTATCTATTGATGAGATGGTAGAGGCCTGATGCTTTGGCTGTTTGTCGGGCCCACCGGGGTTTACCTGTTGGATTTCTTTTGCTCCGGTATTCAGTTTAATTTACTGTTGAGTCCTTATCCTTGCTTTATCTCCTTGTTATATCTTGATTTATATGTTTTAGGAGATGATGCATTGATGAGTTAGGGGTCTTTCATGCAAACCAAATATTTATGTGTCTTGATCCACATCTGAATTAAGGGTGAGGTTGGCGCCGTTAAACCGGTTTAAGCCCTCCAGTAAAATATTTTACTGACCGTTCCAAGGCGGTACTTCTTTTGTGGATCTTTTATGTTTTTGTTCTGTCTTGTGTTTGCTATGTTTTGTGCGCGTCTGTTTATATGTGCTTTGTGGTCACCTGCTGGGAAAGGGCTGACCTCTTGGCTCTCATTTGTGGTGTCTTCTGTGAGTTTGTCACTTTCCCATTGGTATCCTGGGTCAGGTGTGGTACTTGATTGTATCGATTCCTGATCTTTGCAACCTTATTACTTTAAAAGAGATGTGGCATGTTATTTCCAAAAATGTGGCATTTTGACAAGTGTAGAATCATACGAACCTGCGCAGCCTTCCTTTTAGCTTAGAAACCACAAATGATTTTTAGTCAGTAGTTTGACTTTAATAGTGTATTCAAGTGACTAGGAAAGGCTCTGATCAGACTGCGCGTATGCACAGGCTTATCTGGGGCTTTGCTAGTTTTTATTATGTAATAATAATGTACTTTTGTTTTTAAGGTCTAAAATGGACTTACTTTTAACGCCTATTCGGCTTGACTTAAAAGCATTTGCTGAGCTAAACCTACTTTTTACAACTGTCACTGTGTTTGAGGGTACACTTTGGAAATACAAGGCACCTACTATCCACAAAAATATATTTACAAAGCATAAACGTGATGATGATAAATCACCTCCTGACATTCAGCCAAATTCATTGAATATGAGGAAGAAACGTGAAGGTCACAGAGGTTGTGTTGTCCAACAAATACCAGGACGTCCTTATCATGACACTGCATTCAAACTTGAAATGTCTGCAGAAGATCCAGTTAGTGATGTGAAGCTATCCTATGCCGTTGGGACTCACATGGGAGGGACAGATCTGATAAACTGGACAGAAATGGGCGGGACATCATTACTTGTACCTGCAAAATTACCAGGTGGTGTACCAATATACTGGACAGTTAAAGCAAAAAACAGCCAAGGGCTAGAAGCTACAACACAGTGTTTTCTAAATACTTATGATAACACTTTACCAGATGGGCGGGTCGAACATTCCTACAGATTTTCAAGTCACCCTACAAAGCTTATTGCATCAGTAATTGCATTTGAGGATAGTCCATTGGTAAATAAGCACTTTAAGGCAGTTGGCTACAGTGCAGGAAAGTTTGGTTCCCAATTTATTGGTTGGCAAGAGTTACGCCTGGACCATTCTGTTGATCGAATAGGAGCTACAGGAAACTTAAAGAAATTTACAATACCCAGAGAAGGCAAACTAGTCGCAGTTATATTGAAAAGCCAGAAAACAGGGACACCAGAGGAATGTGCTGGACTGTGTTTAAACTATGGATCCAACTGTGTTTCCTTTGATTACGAATCACATTCTGAAACATGTGATTTGCATGATCTTGTACAAGGAGCAAATGCATACCTGCGGCTTAGTGGGACATACAGCAATTATGAACGGCTCGGTACAGGATACCATACACCTATAGAATACACTAACTTACCTCTCACTCATGGTACAATCTATTTTATAAATGCTAATATCAGAAATGTACTTGGCTACGAGGCATTCTTGGTTGGAGAAGGTACTATGGTGGATTTTACAACACCAGAACCTGGTCCAGTGGGGCTTGTATCAAAGGATATCCTCAGGGCAGATAACTGTACAGCTGCTGTTACACAACGATGTTTGGATACCACGTGGTTGAACAATCATAGGTTAGTGACATGTAGTATGTAGTATGTATATGCAAAATACTTATAGCACATCAGTTAAAATTGTTAAATATATGAGGTTCAGCCTGTCATTCAACTTTGCAATTGGTCCATTAACTGTATTTTAGAAACCAAAAACAATTTTGCTTAAGTTGAATATTTTAACTTGAAATATTACTGATGTACTGTCATTGTCAAAGAACAAGTTAAACTATAAATTCGTTATTCAGATAAGTCGGATTTAAGTCAGTGTGATTTTTGAACCAATTGTAGCTGATTGTAAGTGTAAGATCAATTGGGCTTGCACAAGCGATTTTGATGTGCTACTATTTGTGTTGTGGTGCACTGACGCGTAGGCGAGCGAGTCTTTGATTATGTGTAGACTCACCAGAGCCTACACTGCGTATACTAACAGTATGGATGCTGATAAAGCCTTTGACTACCATTTAGACCTATAGCACAGATACGTCAGCATAGTCGTTTTTTGGAGTCTTTTGCCAATATGTGATAAGTATTCCGAATCGCATGTACTGGCCAATATCTTTCCTAATTCTTATTATTTTAGTTCAGTGCAATGCGTATACATCATGGAAAGCATAAATGAAGAAAAAAAGATACTTTCTACATTGCGTCTTTTAAATTATTTATTAGACCTTTTATTTAAAGTAATCTCACTAGTTAGACTAATGACCCAATAGGTGCTATTATATTTGATACAGGAAACGATCATACACATCAATCTGTCATTGTTGTACAATACAACACAAAGAATATAAAGTAGCTGCATCCATATAAACAATAAGGTGAAAATAGAACATAAAGAAATCACTTTGTTTTGTTATATATTTTTTATTCGAAATTGCATCTGTACAATATATGAGCCGGGACATGAGATTTCCAACAATGCAGTATGTGCGATAAGCAAAGGCCCAGACCAGCCTGTGCACATGCGCAGTCTGATCAGAGCCTTTGCTAGTCGATTGAATATTTAATGAGTGTTTAGCTACTGACTGAGCATCATTTGGCGTTTCTAAGCTTAAAAGGAGCCTGCACAGGCTCCTCTGAGTCTACATTTGTCAAAATACCACTTTGTTGGAAGTCACGTGTCAAGGCTTATATGTATCACAATTTAAGCATAGCAATATATCAAAGATGGCACAATATTTTATCAAAAAAGTAAACCAACATGGCAGAGGAAAATTACTTGATATTCAGATGTTATTATTATATATTTCAAGAATCATAATCGACGGACCAGGGGCTGGTACAATATTCAATGGACACAAACCATTGTATGATGAGCTATACACCTTAACAAACCACTATATTTCAGGTAAAGTAAATAAACCACCTACATATGGGCCACGACGCACGCAAACTTGTCCTCAGAATTTCTGACCAGGTCATACCACAACCAGCCTGCTCAGCTACATAAACTAGTTAGAATATTGAAATTAAGCTGTGATATGAGTATTCCAACAATGTGGTATGTGCGACCAGCAAAGACCCAGATCAGTTTAATCTCAACTTTTTCATAGCGACAGCGAAGATTCAGATTGAGCTGATGATTATGCTGATTGGAGTCTCCACATGATGCATAACCACATTGTTGGTTTTCTCATGTTAGGGTTATGTATAGAGCTAATAATAATGTTATGAAATATTACCCAGCATACACTCTATGCATCCACAACAATCCAGTTCCTTCATAGCATAAACTATCTGTATCCTAATTTTAAAGCAGAATTTAGAAATCAGGCAATGCTTTTCTATGAGGCACTGATTAAATGTTTCACATTGATAACGTTTTTTAGTGTATGAACTGTTTTATAGTGAAGACAAATGGCATTATTTCAACTTCAATACATATTTCAGAATCAGTTTATATGAAAGGGTACACTGTTTAAGGTATGCCAAGGGAAAACATTTTTCGGATTTCAAAAATTTTGAATCTTTTAGAAAAAAAGTTACTGAATCTTAGGAAACAGGAAACAGGTCACTCTTCTTCATAGCGCAAATTGATTTTATTCTATAAAGAAACTGGATTGGCTGCTGTAATATGGGTCTTGCAGCAAAAAACCTTGTGTATGGGATTTACAAACAGATAGGTTGTGATCCAGCCTGGTCAGTTTACAGACTAATTAGAATGTTGTTTGATAGATAGGTGAGATATCATAGTGTTCTGAGAACAAAATACAAAGTTGTTGACTAGACTGTGCAAATAAATCAAATTGTCTCACGATCTAGTGCATCACAACACCCAGAGCTGGATAGGATTAGATAGACATCATATTGGCCTCGACGCGCGATAAACTGTCTTCGGTGGTTTACGAACAACAAATGAATTGACCAGCGCCTTTGTTATTCGCTTATTGGAAATTAGCATATGTATATTTGCCACGAACGAAATTTCAGTTGCTTAGTTAATCTTTGTAGCTGAGAAGACTGGTTTGTAATTTGCACTGTCGGAAACCCCGGAGACAGGTTTGGTCGCGTCGAGGCCAAATAATGATTATCTCTCTATCGTTTTTTTGATGTTTCTCCGCTTCAAAAATTCATACTACATCCCACTGAAATACAAACACAAAATGAGCTGCAGCTGTATTAACGTACTCTTTCGAAACAAAGTAAGGAACTTTTCGGTCAATACAGTTTACAGGGAATAAAAACCCTAGTTTGTCCCAGTGAATGGCAAACATAAGATATGGACCCATCAATAAAAGTTTTACGTCATTGTTGTTATTGAGTCTAAGGCCTGACAAAGTATCATGCAATTAAAGAGTAAACCAAAGCTATAAACTGCGAGAGCTACTTTGTGCCCATGGTTATTTAACAAAGCTGCGAACAAATATGATATGATTCTGTTAATGCACATGGTGATCCAAGTCCTCCAAAGGAGCACGTGCCAATTTAAATGTTTTGCCATTAGCTGGTTTATTTCATATGCTGTATAAAACTAGGTTATTCTGTGATAATATATTTATGACACATCTAGATATGCACGCACAATAAAAACCATAAATTATATTGACATATATACACAGCATCTAAAAGTTAAGCACCACTAATCTAGTAGCTAATTTTTTTCAGAGCAAGGCTATATGATGCAAATATATCTTATAAAGATAAATGCATCAAATAGAGATAAGATAGTGAAACAATCATGCTATTTTGTCAAAATATGTGATGGTGAGTTCAACAAAAACACACAGGGGTCAACCTTTTTTCATAGCAATTTTGTCTACATGAAAAAAATGTTGAATATTTTACATGAAAATAGCGCTAAATGTGTTTCAAGATGCTGGGGGTTACTTGTTGAAGATTTCAGGGCGATATGGAGAAGTTTTGATAAGTCGCTAAAATCCAAATATCACACGTATTTTTAAACTTTCATTTAAATATTTATACAGAGTTTCACTACAGAATAAGATTTTCCAAGTTCAATTAAAATTACTTCATGGTAGTTTGAAACTTGTTTCAGTAAAAATTTAGGTGATGCTTAACTTTTGACGCTGTGTATAAATTGTGCAGCATTATGTTCTTTGTATAATCTGCAATGCGATGATTTTGTTTCGCAAAACACAATATGGCTCTGACTACATGTGTTTCCTTCTGGTGTTATAATAAGTTTAAACCATTAGATTAACCTTGCTTCAATGCGTATGGAAGAATACTTATTGTTTCTTCTAACCACTTGATTCATCATGGTTGTTTCTTTCAGCCAATTGGTATGGTTTTCATGACGATGAGAGTGGAATCTGGGGGTATACGTGGGCAGTAGGACGACACATTTGTGGCACTGACGTACTTTTGTATACCAATCCGTATGCACATCTTACCAATAAAAAGTTTTGGACCGATTCTGGATTTGAGAAAGGGTTTCACTTGGCAGATGGGGCTTACTATGTAACAGTGCAGGCATTGAATGGTGCTGAGCTGGGTGGTTCTCTCGTCACCACTGTTTGTCACGCTATACCATTCAAAGTGGATACAACTCCACCAGTATTCAGTGGTGTTACAGATATCATATATGATGAGGATTTTGATTTAATTGCAATTTACTATCAGGCAGATGATGATATTTCCAAGATAGCAAAGACAGAGTTTGGTCTGGGTAAAACAAAGTATGATGTACAGCTTAAGTCGTACAGTCTTCATAGTGTTATGGAACGAGATGATCCATTCGTTTCCCTGAAAGATCTTGGTCTAAAGGAAGGAATAGCAGCTTGGATACGCATTCGAGTGACAAATAATGGTAAAGTCTTTAGTCACGACTAAATGTAGTTTCAGTTTCAGATGTAAAATTTTAAAATCAGAACATGATAAATAATTCAAACCTTTTTGTTTGTTACGCTGGTAATAAACATTGACTATATTTATTAGATCATTCTGATATAATGTTGATTATTTGTTCTGTCCAAACAGCTTACTATCTGTCAGCTTAGTATCAGTCCGCCCATTTGTTGCCATTTATGGTCACAATAACTATAATCATTCAATAAGCTATACATTTTTAATTTTATAAATGCATTAATTCTAACAATGAAAATGATAAAGTTTAAATGTGTTTTGTCCCATGTATGGTTTTCTATAGCTGTCCTTAGAAATACAGGTACAGACCCACTGGAGAAGCAATTGGACCTCGCTTCTCGTCGGAAGTTTGTTTTGCCGTCTGTGAAATATGTTGATGACTAAAATAGCTTGTCAGGACTCCCCTGATAAAATTTTCCAAATTATAAATTAAAAAGTGGTTTCTGCCTGTATTACAATTTGATAAACAAAAAAAAACTACAATAATTATAGAGATTGGCTAGTAAACAAGAGTTTGGTATGATCTCATATGTACAAAGGTAGCCAATACACGCACATGGGGACGTATCCAATGTGGGATTAGAGGTCAAAAATTTGGTGTTAGTCTTCATCTATCATGACTATACCCATACTGTATGTATGCACGCAGCCAAGTAAAGGCCTGTAAAATATTATATATTTGACTGAGTCTATATTGCTCAACAATGCTATAAGCATTCTTAGTTGGCACAAATTGCTATTTTCTGATCACACTTCTTATATAATGAAATAGTTTGAGTACCAATAAACCATGTTTTGTTTGAAAAATAAGAAAAAAAAATAATTTGTAAATATTAAGTACTCAAAACCAAAAATAACTTTATACATTGAGCTATCGAATTTACCTTTACTGCTTTTGATTTTAACCAAATAAAATATAGCAATGAGTTGCTGGTACCCACCCTGACCTGATTCACGAAAAACAACTTAGGCTAATTAATCTGCTTTCAAGTTATCTGTGCTTTTATTAAAAGCATTAAATCAGCATATTCTAGCAAAATCCAAATTAAACCTAGGATTTGAACACTCTTTTTTAAGGGCAATCGATTGCCCATTAAAAATACTGTTGACATTTTGTCTCTGAAGTATAGTAAGTTTTTGACAGCGTCTTAAAGTTGGTTTATTGGAATTATCTTCCTTTTTTAAAACTAAAGTAAACTTTGGCCCCTGCTAATTTTTTTTATTTCAGATTGCATTTGATTTTTATAATCAGCAATTGTTTGGACTTCTACCCTGAGTATGTGGCAAGATAATCTGTTAAAAGTCCAATTGGAAGAAAAATGGCAAACACTTTCTAACGGAAAATTCCCCAGCAAACATGCCCATATGGGACCCATATAGGGAGTGCAACCAGGTTCCACATGGATCCCATATGGGTTAGCCCATATGCGGGTTGCCCAGATGGGTCCCATATAACAGTCCCATAAAGAAAAAAGAAATGATATAATCATCTTTATATAAACTTATTTTCTTGTTTATAATGCTTGGCTAGCTTTTACAGTTGCGGATACAGAGAGGTTTCGTGTGGTTCGCTTGAACCCCCATTTGAGACAAAATTATATCATTTTTATGAAGAATTTCAAGCAATATCAGCATAAACTATCAAATAATTATGTACAGTTTTCAAATCGAAACCTCCTTTGTAAATCTGAAACCCCCTAGCAGGAAATCCTTGATCCAGCACTGCTTCTACAATTTATTTTATGTTATTTACATAAACCAGCCCATATGAGATCCATATGGAATCTGGTTGCACTGCCCGTATGGGTCCCATATGGGTACCCATATCGCACCCATATTGATTCAGTGTAGATTGCTAGCGGGGTTCATTGAAAGCACTGAAAAGTTCACAGAAAGGGATATGGACGTAAAGCCACCACTCTAATTTGTGTTACTCGAAAGGTGATCCATGCCAATTTGAACTTAATGCAATTTAATTCGATTTGAATTAAATTCATTTATTATTGAGAAATCACGCTTTAATTCAATTGGGTGGCAAACGTTAAAGAAGCGTACACTTGTTTCATATATCTGTTAATAGACAGGCCGCAAAGATATGTGCATACACATGTTTATCTGCCTTCTTAGTTTCTGCTACGTAACGAACAGCATGGTATTCGAAGGAAGTTTTGTTGATTGGAATCCTATGTAGGATAAGTATTGATATGTTATAGTTTTGCTTATTATAATTATGTGAAAGTGATGTTGTTGACTTTTGTAGAAGGGTTCACGGGAGTGTTGCTCTTTTTTATAAGTTGACATTGGGTGTGTGAGTGAAGGTTAAATAGTTGTTGCGCAAAAGCAGTTGTTGCGTTAATATTTCAATTATACAATTAACATGCCTTATTACATTTTAATATAGTATTTGTTATAATACTACTACTACTAAGTTTACTTGACCTGTATACATGCTTTGTTAACGGGACAAGCAAGAGCGGATCAGGTGATCCCAATCCACTACTTGGGACAAGCGATAGTAAAGGTCAGTAAATATGCTCTGAGAGCGATGAAAAAATTCTCAGCTCAGATATTCGATTAAATTCAATATATGCATAATTATATAAATTATTGCTTTGTTAATTTTTAAATGTACTGCATTTTAACTATATTTGTTTTGGGAATGAGACTCATTTGAGTCACTGTGCTGTGTCTTTGAGCAAGACACACTGCTTAATCAGCACTCTCAAATCCAAAAAAAACGGGAAATTGTCCCCAGATGACTGAAAAATTGTCGACTTGGCCGCGCAACATCGACACAAACATGTATGACTAGCAGAATCTTATTATGTTGCTTAAATTCTATATTTGCTGTTGTAAGGGTGATTTTATCTAGACTTAGCATTTGCTGTTAGCTGAATTATTTTACACATTGCAGAGGCCCAGGAAAAAGGTGAGGTATGTATATTTATCGCAGCTAAACAATGAAACTGGATCGCTAGATCTGGTTTATACGAAGCGTGGGAGATTACACACTCTGGCAAATTATAAAATACTTACTGGATTGAAGAGGGATATGCAACTTTGTACTGCTATTTATATGCATTAAATGATCACCATAACCACCACAACCACCACCAACAACAACAACAACAACAACAACTACTACTACTACTACTACTACTACTAATAATAATAATAATAATGATAATGATAGTTATAATAATAATAATAATAATCTAATTACATGTAAAATAGCAAAGCCAATTTTAAATCTGTGTTTAGGTCATATTAATCAGGAGTGCATGTTAGTTCAATTAAAACATCCAGTCTAACCATTGTTTATTTGATTTTCATATTATCCATCAACATGACGGCAACTGGTAAAAAGCCACAAAAGAAGATACCTTCTGAGATTTGGGAAGACTCATCAGACTCTGTAGCTTCTACAAGTCAAGTTTAATCACTGTTGAGGAAGCAGGTACAAGTATTAAGACACACACTTTATCGCTTGTGCGTGATAATTTGTATCTGTATGCCAGTCAGGCAATAATAATAATAATAATAATAATGATAATAATAATAAAAATTATAATAAAATAAAAAAAATATAAATAAAAAATAGAGATGCGAAATAATTGGTATTCCAATATAAAATGAGACTGCTTCTATAGCATAGGGAATCTACACTAGACTTATGAAATTCTCGTACATAGCTAGCATGTCACATTAGTTTTCAGTCACTACATTTTTGTGTCTAAGATGACTTCAGTTGTTGTTGGAAGGCAAATTAGAAGTCTAAGCCCAATGTTGCTGTTGCCCAAGCAACAGATGTAGAATAAAACTGTTACAATGGCAACGCGGACAGGTGTTTACATAAAATGAGTGAATCTATTGCTGGATTCACGAAATAAAGAATACATACTTAGATATTTACACCGAAGTAGCACGCACATTATTTATTTGAAATAAGTATGGATTTTTAATGGTTTGTGGGTAAGTAAAAAGCATTCAGAATATGGCCATGTGTCTTTTAGCATTTATACAAACTAGATAATTAGTATTGCAACTATACAATAATAAAACAATGGTTTTATTTTGAATCAGGACAATGTCAGTGCCTTTCACAAGACACATTAGTTCTAGCCTAGCACTGGTTCAACCCAGGAAGACCCGTTCTGACATAATTGATAACATATTGAATGTTACGTAAAAATCCAATAAAACGAACAAATATCAATTATCAATAGATTTTTTTATAATGTTGGTGCATATTATTGGTGTAAGCATCCTGTAACAATAGATATGATCCATTAAGGCAATGGCACACAGACTGCCAGAGTGGGAACAATTTACAAACAGTAGTGACTCAATAAAATGAGTTATCGATCTTAAATCAGGGCATCTATAGAAAGCGAATTTTTGATTAATTTATGTATCTCAAAATATTTTATTTATCAGTCATCATCGCTGTACACCAGTAAATGCAGTTCTTTTTATTCAATTTTAAAAGGTTTTGTTCTAAACTCATTTGCAATTTATAAATGCGACAAGTGCCAAAGTAATCTACTCTACATTGACATGTTTTACTTTCAGAAGTTTGCAACCTGTTGCCCAATGATCATACAACAACTAACCAAGACTAACTAGAAGCTTGGAAACTGATCACATGTTTTTACTTGCCATCACGTATTTTGAGCTTGTACCAATAGTCTTAACATTTTGTACAGAGGGTGAATGTTAGAACGTAAAAAGTATAGTGCTCAGGTCTAACAATATGGTAATTTTGGAAACATTGAAATAATAATAATAACAATATGAAAAGATTGTTACGTCCCTCATTTGATATTAAGTATTGTTTTGTTGAAAAACGATATTCAGGTCAACTCAGATCATATTTTAATAACATTATTAACATATCAGTCGTTTTCAGTGGTAAAATCTGAGCAATCTACTTTCAAAGACAGGTTCAAGGAATCTTACTCTTGACTCCAAAGAATTCTGTCGTCTTTTCCGTCTGAAGAAGACAACGCTTTCACAACACAGCATTTTAATTAGTACACTAGATACTACAAAGTTTGTATAACAGCAATTAATGTTTGTAGAGGAGTGCATGAATTATTACAGAGATTGGCCAAGGCACTTAACCATATTTTAAAAAATATTGCATATTAATCTGTCAATGAGGTATTCTGACAGAACAGTAAATTGTCACTTGTCCGCCATCATTTAGTTCTGTAAGATATACAAGTACTGAGATTAAACTCTATACGTTTCAGCAGGTAAACACTAGAAGGTATCAAAAGAACCCTAATTGGAGAATACTAGATTTCCTGCATCATTCAATTTGTTTTTTGGTGTATTATCAAGTATCTAGCATAAATGCTCAACGCAGATATAGTACGAAGCATCAATGTTTTCTCTTGCTTACCTTTTGGTATTTCATGTTTATTTCGAGTTAGAAAACTCAGGATAAAAAGTTGTTGATATAACTTATGAAAAAACTGAGTATTCAGCTATAATTACAGAGATGTATGTCACAATTCTGAAAATCTTGGACTAGGGGAAAAACAAAAAACAAAACAAAAAAAAAACATACTTATCCTTACTGATTGTTTGGTTGATAAGTTTGTAAATCATTTCAAACTGAAAATGAAAAAATAAGGGTCTGCTCTTTGTCATTAAAACAGTTCTCAAAAAAAAAAAACTATTTATGTTTGTAATACAATACATTATTCTTCACACTCTTATTGTATAGTAGAAAGTTTAAAGAAAACAAAAAAGCTCTATAGACATAACGGAGATAATGTTATACAATGGGGTCAATGGAAAAATAATACATGCACATTGAATATTATGTTATAATATAACATGTCGCCGTTCAATAAGGGGACATGATTCGTAAAACATAATGTAAAAATTTAACATAACTCATTGTACTTACATATTTTTGAAGACTTTAGGTAATCACTATTGAGTTCCATCATTATAAGGATTCAAACGCTGGGACACAACTGATGCTTGATTGTGTACATTTAAATAGTTCCACACTAGGGGGATACATACATAACTTGGGATCATCAAGATGGAATGAGTATGTTAGTTATATTTCTTAGAATATTCTTTTTGTTAAATTCTAGGATGCAATCTCTATCTCTTTATTGCAAAGGCAATGATATTGGTCTGTTTTACTTCCGTGTTATATTATAAGTAATACCGAGAAACATAAAATGCATAGTGACATATCAAGCATGTACATACCATATGATAGGTAGGTTGTCGTTTGGTGTGTGAAAATAAATGGTACAAGGACCATTCGTTACTGCTATTCAATGACGAATATCTTTTTGTTTAATATATATTATTATTATGGGGATACGCATTTGTCATGCATTGGCAATGACAACTTTGGTGTTTTGACTCAAAATGTATTTGATTTGTAATTTAAAATACAAACATACAGAAATTTTTGGTTTGTTTTCTGATGCGTCATATTTTTTTTATTTCCCCTGCATGTTAAGAGATTGGCTTGGTCATGACGTTAAATAAGTAGTATGCTATATATGGCGGTGAGCGAATCAACTATTGCACAGTTGGTCCGCTCATTGGCGCGAATGCATAAATTGATCTGGAATTTTGGAATATTGCGAACATGTTGTATGCTAGCTTTAGCATGCGGCCGTCTCAATCAAAATTGTAATATGGTTGGAACCCCTCCATATTATCAAGTCTAACTCAAAAGTGAAATAGACAGAATATTAGAATAATATTGAGTGATATTGCTATAACTTGAATAATGATGATGTTTGTGTGAATTGTTATTGTTGATATTGAACATTGAAAAATGTGTGAACTTTGTGAATGGTTAAATTTTGTCTTGATGTTGAAATAATATCTTTTAAATTGAAGTGAAACATTAGCAATTGTAATACAATGTCCGTCATGGCCAAATAAAGCCAATATTAAGTAAGCATTGTAGTTTCTTATCATTATAGTACATTTTACAAAGATAAGTCAGCAAAATAATTGAGACATTAGGTCTTTGCATTCCTTAACATATATCTAATAACACAAAGCCATTCTTGCCAGTAATCTTTTTACATCCTTGCGCATAATTTCTTCAAGAATAATGCAATTTAATTCGATTTGAATTAAATTCATTTATTATTGAGAAATCACGCTTTAATTCAATTGGGTGGCAAACGTTAAAGAAGCGTACACTTGTTTCATATATCTGTTAATAGACAGGCCGCAAAGATATGTGCATACACATGTTTATCTGCCTTCTTAGTTTCTGCTACGTAAAGAACAGCATGGTAATCGAAGGAAGTTTTGTTGACCCTCCCATTCGACCCTCCCCTCAAATTTTGTGTTTGTTTTCTGCTGTTTTGTTGTATATTTCAGGTGTTTTACGTGATAACCAAGAAATCCAATACTTTGTCATGACGGACACTTACAGCTGCTTTAGAAGAATGCCACAGTGCGACAGAAATCACATTAGAGAACATTAATGAGCGTTGAAGCAGGATGCCCTCTTCAACAAATGTTGAATATGGCTGGTAGACCTCCCTAAATCATACAAGAACATTATTGCGATGCGGATCCTTTTTGCGCACGAATGTATAATGTATAAATGGGCAAACATGTAAGACTGTTGAGGCTGGAAGCCCTCTTCAACAAATGTTGAATATGGCTGGTAGCCCTCCCTAAATCATACAATAACATTATTGTGATGCGGATCCTTTTTGCGCACGAATGTATAATGCATAAATAGGCAAACATGTAAGACTGTTGAGGCTGGAAGCCCTCGTAACAAATGTTGAATATGGCTGGTAGCCCTTCATAAATCCCTGTACAACTTTATGATCTAATGGATCATGTTTGCACATGAACACATGAAATACTGTTGAGGCTGGAAGCCCACTTCCACAAAAAATTGAACTATGGCTAGAAGCCTTCCATATTTCATGGTAGAACATTATGGTGTTGTGGATGTTGTTTGCACACAAATGTTTAATTCGAAAATGGACAATCATAAAAGACTGTTGAGGCTGGAATCCCTCTTCAACAAATGTTCAATATGGCCGATAGCAATCCATAAATCTAAAAAAAAAAAAAAAACTATGGTGTTGTGTATCATGTTAGCTCGTGAATGCATAAATTGAACTTCAATTTTTGAATTTGCAAACTTGTTACTGTTAGATTTAGCCTGAAGCCATTAAATAATGGCGCGAATGCATAAATTGATCTGGAATTTTGGAATATTGCGAACATGTTGTATGCTAGCTTTAGCATGCGGCCGTCTCAATCAAAATTGTAATATGGTTGGAACCCCTCCATATTATCAAGTCTAACTCAAAAGTGAAATAGACAGAATATTAGAATAATATTGAGTGATATTGCTATAACTTGAATAATGATGATGTTTGTGTGAATTGTTATTGTTGATATTGAACATTGAAAAATGTGTGAACTTTGTGAATGGTTAAATTTTGTCTTGATGTTGAAATAATATCTTTTAAATTGAAGTGAAACATTAGCAATTGTAATACAATGTCCGTCATGGCCAAATAAAGCCAATATTAAGTAAGCATTGTAGTTTCTTATCATTATAGTACATTTTACAAAGATAAGTCAGCAAAATAATTGAGACATTAGGTCTTTGCATTCCTTAACATATATCTAATAACACAAAGCCATTCTTGCCAGTAATCTTTTTACATCCTTGCGCATAATTTCTTCAAGAATAAAAGAACAATTTATTAGCTTGCCCTTCAGACTGGTTCTTTAAATGTGAAAACTGTCCAATCCCAAAGCTACAGTAGCACATCAAAAGTGATGCGTTTTGTAAACGTTTATTTTGCCCCCTTGCCTCCTCTTTCATTAGAGGATTGTGGTTGCATTGATGACACCAAAAGCATGAACATTAATTGAACTCTAATATAAATTAAACACCTTTAAAATACCACTAATCAATACTGAGAAAAGGTATATATATTAACAGTGTAAAGTAAGAAGGACAGCAATGATCAGGAATCAATACAATCAAGTACCACACCTGTCCCAGGATACCAAATGGGAAAGTAACACAATCACAATAAACATCACAACATGAGTCCAGAGGTCAGCCATTCCCTTTAGATGACCACAAGGCAGCAATGAGGAAGCAAAAGCATGGCAAACACAAGACGTAAATAACACAAATTATCCACAAAAGAAGTACCGCCTTGGAACCGTCAGTAGAAATATTTTACTATTTTTAGTTTGTGGAGGTCTCAAATACCTCATGTATTTATTCAAATGAGCAAGTCTCTAACGAAAACACATTTCACAAGTATAAGAGCGATTGAATGACAAAACCAAATAAATGAGTGTTGCCCAGCAAAGACTCTAATCAGATTGGGCATCCACCTAGTCTGATAGGAGTTTTCCCTGTGCTCTCAGTGGGTAACAAAGGATCCAAGATTTCCTCATGTGGACAATATAGACTGATCTTATCAGGACTCACAACCACATCGCTGAATCGCTCGTGTTGCAGTTCATGTTGTATATTTATTACCTACAGTGGATCTGTTTACGTCTGGACATGGTGATGAACCTATCTTAATTGATACGTCTCCTCCTTTCCCTGGTAATGTTCTTGATGGTGATAGACTCCAAACAGACCTGAAATATCAATCTAGTGCTAGACGTATCTGTGCTCAGTGGGTCGACTTTTATGATCCAGAATCTGGAATTGATAGGTATGTTTGTGTTAATTAAACAACACTGACCTATTTTAAGACGAATGCAATCTGCCTTACTAATCAATTGGACAAGTGGATTTGTTTAGAGTTGTTGAGTTTTAGTTTTATAGAACACTCTGTATGCAAACAGTGAATATACTGGTCTGATGAGACACTGCATTCGCGGTTGCATATGTTATAGGTATATTATTTCTGTCTATGAATAATGAAAAGGACAATTTATATGGGATACATATATATAATTTAATAAAACTATGATAAAAGATATATTTATAAATTATATGCCATGATGTGATTGTAGGTTTGGATGCTTTACGTCACAGTCAACACTTTTTGAGTCATTTTGGGATGATTCTATATTTACCTGGGTTTAACCAGTACTAAGCAGAGGTTTAAGTATTTTGCTCAAAGACACAGGACAGTAACCTCACTGTAGATGAGTCTCAAACTAGCAGCATTTCGATCTCCAGCCTAACGTTCAACAAACTGATCCAATGTGCTCTGCAAATGTGGCGATGTGCAGTAATGTGGGTAGATACATTTTATGTTCAGCTAACTTCAAGTGAAAAAGTGATTTACATCGTTGGTGTTTTTTTATTGCACTTATTTTTATGCAGATAATTTCAATGATGATAGCACATTTTTACATCAATAAGTGCATTAGATTATACAATTATAGATGCAGTACTCACTGTTAAATATCATCATTATGTAGTAGAGGTAGTTTATCAACACCCGTATGGCCTTGGAGTACAAGCCAACTTTATTGTGAGCTGGTAGAGTGTCTGATTTAAGACCCAGTGGCCTGGGTTTGATCCCCAGCCAGGGCATAGGCCTTAATCATTTTCCACCTATTAAATTCGGTGCCCAAAATTGCTAATCACATTTACCCAGGCAGGAGATCAAAACATGGGTGCTTGGTCCAAAATCAGACACTCTACTGAGTCACCAAAATCACCGGCTTGTACAGCAAAACAGTAGAAGTGCTGATAGACTTAGCTCTATTACAATTATCTGTACAGTGTTAATAAATTGGCATTGCTTTCTCATTGGTTATATTGTGGATAATACAAGTTGTTATAGAGAAAATTAAAGACTTTAACAACGTTCCTATCGTATTGTATTGATCATGACACTATTGGTTTAAAATGTAATTTAATTGCTATTTAGGTATTAAAACGTCATTGGGAACAATTTTATAATCATCAAAGAACTGCCACAGATAACTATGATGTAGTGGATCAAAGAATAATCTATCCATGGGCGAATCCTAGCAGGCCTCTAAATATCTAAAAATAGGCTCTTGCCCTGCATCACAAAATTTATTGGCATACAAGGGGGAAATTTAATTTTCAGTAGAAATATCAAATATTCACTTGCCCTGCAGCCTGAGACACTCGTAAATACAAGCGGACAAGTACTATTTTCGAGCCCTGCCTAGGAGTACAATTGCTTCTGTGGGAGGTCCGTATGACCTTCTGTGAATTACATTAAATACTTAAAAAATGTCAGAACCCCCCTGACGAGATTTTCAGAATCCGCATATGCTATCTACGTAGTTGAAAGCAGCTGATTATGGCAACACATGCTGAAATCACAATAAATAGTTTATACATGCACAGATAGGGCATAGATGAGATAAACAAAATACTGAGTGTGAAATTGTGTTTTTATCTTATCCATCAGTTTAAACATATAATTTGGGTGCTTATAAGACTTGTCTTAATGAGACAGCTTTTTTGAGTACACACAACATATGTTTTGGTCTAGAAATGTAAAATTTAATATTAATAAAGCATTCCTATCTACAGGCCTGACATGCCACAAGATAAAGAAACAATGATCAATAAAAAATGTTTTAATGCTCATTATATTTTGTAGGTTTATATGGGGTGTTGGAACAAGCCCTGGAATCGATGACATTGTTCAATTCAAGAATCTTACGCAATATGACAAATCAAGTTGTTCCCCAGCTGTAATGGAGCATAACCAAACATATTATTCAACAGTGTTTGCATACAATAATGCTCTCAATTCAAAGGTTACTAATGCATCATCTGATGGAGGTGAGTCTTAATCACTTAATTTTAAGCTATTTTCAAACACAAAATCTCATTAATATAAAAGGTGTTTAGACAATGGGTTTCATTGTTGAACTTTGAAACTATTAGAGGGTCACTGATGAAGCCTAAATGGCAGAAACTAGCTAGTCTGGCCCAGGGAATATGCACATTCTAGTTTCAGTTCTTTAGTGCAGACTTTGCTTCGAAAGATACCATTTTAAGAACTATAAACATATTAGAAACAATTAGTATGAAAAATGAAAGTAAGTAAGGATGCAAAGATCAGGAATCGATACAATCAAGTACCACACCTGACCCATGATACCAATGGGAAAGTGATAAACTTACAGTCAAACACGACAAACGAAAACCAAGAGGTCAGCTCTTTCTTAGCAGGTGACCACAAAGCACATATAAACAGACGCGTTCAAAGACATAGCAAACACAAGACAGAACAAAAACATAAAGGATCCTAGCTAACCAACAAGATGTTTATGGTATTAAGAAACACATTTTACACATATGTTGTTTTTGGCCAAGTCATTTATGGTATTGAGAAACATATTTTACACAATTGTTTTGGCCAAGTAGTTTTTAGTATTAAGATATACGTTTTACAAGTGTGATGTATTTTGCCCAAGTAGTTGATGATACTGGGAAACGCATTATACACTTGTGTTATTTTTGGCCAAGTAGTTTATGGTACATTATAAACTGCCAATTTAAAAACCTGAACCGGAACAAACCTATAAATTGTCTCAACCATTGTTGGGTAGTGGTCCCTGCCAAAACACTATATAATTATCAAAATCATATTTTGGGGTCAGTTTTAGAAACAATGCAAAATTCACTTGTTAAAACTGTTTTTATCAAAACACAGACAAGCGTTTCAGGTGAAACATACTGGCAAATCCTTTTGTTATCTGATATGATGCGGTACACAATAAGACCAACCCGATAATGATGACATTGTTACCTTTTGTTGTTGTGTAAGATCACATTGGTGAATGCAGCTTATGGCTAATCAATAGTATAACTCTTTGCATGTTGGTAATTTTGCATTTTAATTTTGTTCAAAATTTTTTCTTTGCACAATTTAAAATCGCTGACTGAGCATGCAAAATGCAGAATAAATGCTCAAAAGATCAAAAAACTATCAGCAGCTTTACAATAAAAGGTAAAATAAAACTAGACTCATTTTAAATCGAGCTCTTTTGTAACATATCCCATACAGTGAATACCTTTTTGGTTATTGTTGCAAAATGCTTGTCCGTGAGTGCTTTGAGCACTTCATTGATTCGAATATGTCAATACAGGCACATTCAAATAAGCTTGCTTTTTAATATATAACGTTTGGCCTTAACAGCGACTTCAAATATGAAAACATGTTAACATGCCTTTAACAATTTTTCATTACACCCCTTTGATTTAACACACCATCAAATTGCTAAAAAACAACATTTTTCGGTGATCCCATGGTATGTTGGCATTGTCAGTTTTTACTTTATTGAGAAACACATTTGACACATGTGTTGTTTTGGCCAAGTGGTTTATGGTATTGAGAAACAATTTACACCTTTGTTGTTATTTTGCCCTAGTAGTTGATTGTACTGAGAAAAAGTTTTAACATATTTGTTGGTTTTTTGCCAAAAACAAAGACGTAAAATGTGTTCCCCAATACCATAAACTACTGTTTGGAAGTTTATGATTGAATAAGACGCAGATTGACCTAGACAACTGTGCACTCCAAATAGTTATGCTGTAATTGGCCCTCTGGAAAGTATAATAGGTATATATTCTAGTTTATTGTTTTGAGATTATATTAATCATAGTAAAATCAAGCTAATTGAGCATAGGAATATCATTTTTTGCTTACCTTTTCTAACAGTATGCCATTTAATGCTTTCTTGCTCAGCTACGTACAGTATGTTCAATGCTAGCTTTGTGACGTTGAATGTGTAGCAATCATGACTGTCGTTGAAACTCATTCATAGTTTGCTTTAAACTGTATCACTAGTTAATTAATGTAAACCATAATATCAAATCTTTTAGCAAGGGGTGTTCTATGTAAAAGTGGTTTAGATTTGGCTTTTTAGATAATCCGTGTTATCACAATGCTGTGTCAATGAGTGGGGAATATCCAAAAACTATGTTGTAAACATATATTGGCAGTAACTACACTGAAGCAAACTTATAAACGAACAGGTTAAATTTTTTATGCTAGCTCAGAAAGTAAATATCTGTCATACAACATTTTAATTCTATAAATAAACCAAGGATTTGCGGAAACTCTACAAGTCATTTCATTTCAAAATGTCTAGTTCGTCTTGCACAGACGAAATCCGAGTACAGGTACCCTCATTTAAGGAAATAACACTTTTCATAACAATATTAAATATTCCACAGAAACATAACCCATTTACATATTTGATTGTTTGAAGATGTTACTGACTGCAATGATCTTATATGAAATTAAATCAAAAGTTTTGACACAATCGAAATCGTCATTTCTTTTCCGTAATAACATAAAAACAGGCGCTGGCAGCAGCTTAATCTAAGAAATTTCGGCTTTAAACATGCACTTTGGGTATAAACTTTGTACTGCTCTCTCCACTTTATTATCTGCTGTACGGCAGTGACATTTTCAGTGATTATTCAATTTTAGTAGAAATCACTGTTCTTTTTTAGAAAATCAAAAAAAATCTTTGACAAATGCCATCAAATTAATTGTTAAAATTTCACAATGAAACCGGAAGTGTGGAATAGTAGTAAAAGATTTACCGCTGCAGAATAATCTGATCGAGTTCTGTAGGTTTTTGCCTACCAAGTTCAGATAGAAAAAAGCATACAACGACTGAAACGTGTGCTACTGACGATTTTCAAAATTCTCGGAAAATGTGATTTTTTCCATTTTTTAAAAATATGTAAAAAATCTGCCGTATATCAAATTTCGAATGTTTGGTGTTTTTAAGTCACCCGGGCCAGTTTCGTAAACACATGCACTTCAATTTATTAAAAATGCCATCAAAAATATTTTTTCACAAAAAACGTTGATTTTTACATTTTTGAATCCCAAAAATGTAAAATGAATGAAAACTATTCTGAAACACTTCTAAACTTTGGTCCATTGAAATGCTCATGATAAGGTCAAAAATTCATTCAATTTTATTGGTGCCTTAGTCAGAAAAAACGAGTTTGTAAAGTGTTCGTTTATAAGTTTGCTTAAGTGTATATCTGAAATCAATGTAGCACAAAATGATTTTAGGTGACTAGATAAAAGAGTGCCATGTCTTGGACTGCATTATGTGATTGTAGTATTTCAAGATCATACTCACTTACTTTTTTAGTACCCTTCTGGTCAATTACGGATTTGGTGCATCTATAAATTTGCTTGATTCTATCTGTCCATCTGTTTGTCCATCCTGGTCTTGCGGGTTACATTATAGGGTTCTGCAATCTGTATGGACATGTTTAGTGAGGTTAGGGTTAGATAAGAGTTATGTTATTTTTTGGTGTTATGGGGTTAAAAAGAACTTGTGGAGAAGGTTAACCTATGAATTTGTAATGGCAATGGCCCAATGGTAACCTCAAAATGTCCATCCTGTAAGTATGTTCATGCCTCTGTCCATCTTGGCAGCCACCTGGTACATAATAGGGCTATGCAATCTGCACAGCTTTGTTTAGTGAGGCTAGGGTTAGGGTAGCTTGATGTTATGGAATTGAAAAGGAGCTTGTGGGATTACCCTTCTGGCGTATAAACAAAGTAACAATCTTGTATGCTCCATAATTCAGTAACATCTTCATGCAATTCTATTGAAATATGTATAAGGTCGATACTATGTGCCACACACAAAAATGATTGTTCTCCTTTTCTTAGTTTCTAAGTTATGCCTCTTTGATTTTTAAAACTATTCTTGTACGTTCCATAATTAAGTAATCATTTAAGATATCTACAGGCATATTTATAGAAATGTGTATTAAGCTAAGACGACATTTCAGGTGCAATTAAGCATGCTTTCTGTTTGTTTTCAAAGTTTTGTCCCTTAGAGCATTGTTAACCTATTTTGTATATAAATTCTTGTACACTCTCTAACTCAGTAACGATTTGTGATATCTTCAATTTTATAGAACAATGTAATATATCAAGATGACGTGTCGCGGACAAGAATGATTGGAATGTTCCTTCTTATTAATTTCTAAATTTATACCCTTTAGATTAGTTTTCCAAACATTCTACGCCTCTTGAAACTCAATACCTCAGTAATCATTTGGGATATATTCATGCAACTTTATAGGGATGTGTGTTAGTTCAGGATGACCTGTAACACATAGGAATTATTGTGGATCTTTTTTTATTTCAAAGTTATGCCTCTAAGAGTATATTTTTCCAAACATTATTTTACAGGCTGTAGCTCAATAACTGTTAGGGATATCTTCATGCCTCTTGATAGAATGTGTGCTGGTCAGAACAACATGTAACTGTTGGTTTACACTTAATATTTTGCTTCAGAGTTATGTGCCTTTGATTGTTTTCCTCAGTCCATAACCATTTTTGTTTTGTCCATAACTCTGTGGTTGTTCATGATATATACATGTACATGCAATTTTATAGGATTAGGAATTTAGTCAGGACGATGAGTCTGCACAATAATGAGTGTTCCTCCTTTCTAAGTTTTAAGTGATGCCCCCACTGTCCTAGAAAATGGGCGTATAATGCACTACTGGCAGAGCTCTTTTTTAGCATTGAACAGCTGGTGTGTTCCTTCACACTAGGTTAGAATTTGTTGAATGTGCTAACAAAACTTCATCAGTAGACTTGTTTTTCCTGAATCAGTGTGATGAGCTGTAGCAGAATGCATATAACACACAGTTTATCGAATCTTTGCATTACAAATATTGATTTATAAGCCAAGAAAGGTGAAATATCTGATAGAGAAACAAGTGTGCAAGCACATATGTGATGTCAATTTGATGTTAACAGACTTAGTTGGTCAGTTATTGCAATAATTAATGCCTAGATAACCAGTTAATGCCTATTAATGATATCGCCTCTAATGTCCCTGATTGACTGGTGAAATTCTCAGTTTATTTGCTGCTTCTGCAGTTGTAGTAATGACTTTGCTTGCCAATTTAAAGTGTGACACAAAAGAATGTACGGTCTTAATATAACATAAACAAGTTAAGTTACATTACATAAACGGGTCTGTACATAAGATATCGACACTTATTACTATGCAAATAGCGATGGCTTAGACAAGCCTGCGCATATGCGGACATGTGCTTTAGATACGTCAATCCAAGCATTTAAATAAAAATGTGCAAGTGCAATAGGTATGAACATATCGTCTGCTAGCCTAATTTTGTATTGGGCTAGGAACATTTTCTTTGTTTCACCAATGTAAGTCAATTTGGGTTCATTGGTTCCATGTGATGAAAGTAAAGAAGCCCCCATGTGAGTAAGACATTTTTATGTTTTATCAAAAACAGAATGTATGGCAATAATTAGACAGTAAGATACGTTTAGTCCCCACCACCACCACCACCACACCAGTGACATTAGCTGCCGTCTATTCTAATGCCCTGATTCTGTTATTGTTGAATCATTATTTATTGTTGCTCTAATTGTTTTTTGTTTGTTAGTTACCCTTGTTTTGTAATGGTATCCATTCTAGTTGGTTATTATATAGCAGAGAACAAGAAAGTTTGTTGCATTGCTTTCATTATGTACTTGCTGTCGTGTGGCTGTTTGTGTTAATTGTTTCATCCATGTGTTGCCATGGGTGGGTCTGTGGTATTATTGTATTTCCTGGTTTTACTCATTTGCTTTACTTATATTTCAGTCTTGGTAGATGTTACACCTCCGCTACCTGGGTTTGTTGTTGATGGAAACGTCAAAGACATCCAAGACCAAAACTATACATCAGAAACTGTTACCAAGCATTGTCATTGGAATGGATATTTTGACCCTGAAAGTGACATTGACAATTATAAGGTTGATGTATACATAAACAATGAACTTAAAGATACGTTTGATGTTGGACAAAAAGAATATTTCGAGGATAAAACAATATCTTTAGAACATGGAGATGATGTGCATTTTTCAGTTCATGGAATCAATGGTGCTGGTTTAGGTAAAGCAGCTGACAGTAACGGTTTTATTGTTGATCATACACCTCCTATAATGACAGAATTATCTGACACAAACACTGGCTCATTATATCAGAGCCAAAAGAATACCATGCATTTAAAATGGAACTTTAGAGATGACGAATCTGGTATTAAGGAATATCGAACTGTTATATATGAAACAAAAGCTGGTGTGAAGCAAAGATTTTGGCCAAACCATAGTCCATACAATCTAACAAATCCTTGGAGTAAGTTTTCTGGACGTATGCATGTAACTCTTGATCAGCTGGATATGAAGGATGGAGGACGATATTCTCTTCATGTTACTTCAGTTAATGGAGCACTACTTTCAACAGCGCATGAATCTATTGGTGTAACAGTTGATACAACACAACCTAATGAGCCAAAGGTAAGTACAAATGTAGCAAATGATAAAGAAATGAGCAATCACAAGAGTTTGATACGTATTGCTTCAGCAACCATCTAAAGGCCCAGACAATCATGTACATCCAAGCAACCTCACATGCATAGGCATAGATCCCTTTATGCAGTTAGGCACATGCGTAATAAAAACTTGTACACATTCAAGGAAATCACACACCATAGAAATGGTATTTTTCCATACCATAAGGGGCTGCTCTTAAAGGAAAGAATTTGCTTCCAGAGGGAGCTAACTCTCTCCTTTAAGAGAAGTCCCTTTTTTAAAATGAGGTGCAAATAATGTGAATGACTGCTAATTTCAGTAGTCTCCTTTTGATATGCGTAAGTATTTCAGAGTCATTACAACTCACTACACAGCAGATTGAAGTAACTAAAAGCCTATGCTAAACATTTGAATCAAGTACATCTATATTGGTGTGGTTTTATGTTTAAAGGCTAAATAGAACTTGTGAACAAGGTAATACTACTGTTAGGACGGTTAGTATTGTTCTAGAGGACTTTGAAAACGCATTACTATATTTTTGCACTTTGCTTGCAAACCGTAGATGCGATTGAAAAGTTACTTGCAGGTTTTAATGTGCAACCCGGAATTGGTATGAATCGGTCGTTAATTTGACTGCACTGTCACGCGACGCTGCTGATGACGTCACATGGGCACATGCATCATCCAGCACCTTTCTGCACATTTAAATGAAACTTTTTGATTATTTTTATGTTGAAACTGTGGCATGTATGGTAACATATCACCAAAAGAGTTTATAGACTTTTTCTAATTACAAGTGATTGATAACTTCAATTTTTCGAAAATAAACGTCAAATTTGAACGTCAATTTATAGCTCCTTTTTAGAAACATCTCCATAAGTAACCTTAATGCACGCTTTCATTACTGATATTGACTGCATAAACTGGCAGACATGTGTGGAAGACGTTTTGATGTAAATAATGGCAGGAGATCTGCTGTCACGTGATCGAGAACGTCTTAAAAAATTACGTTAACGTCAATTGAACAATACAAAAGACACGTGATACAAGCGTAATTTGTGCATAATCTGTCATTTATGGGTGCCCTTAGCCTCTTCCAAAAAAAACGGGCATAAAAAAATCTAAACTTTGAAAGGCCAAAGACGTTGAATTTTATTACCTGACTATAGTAATCAGGGTGGTGGGTTAGGTCGGTATTTTTAAAGGGGTGTAATTTTGAGCATACCAAACTGTCAATTCATTTCTAATCGTTCAATGATGAATGTGAAAGAAGCAAAGGACGCAAATCTGTTGAGTCAGGAATCAAATCTAACGCGTGTTAACTTGCAGCTGAATTTGTGTCCTTCAAAATCGACCACCCCTGTCTTAAAATGGATAATTTTTCAATACCTTAAAGTAAATTTACGACTATGAATTTTCTATGACACACTACAAGCTGGTCAGACTATGATATGCAATAACAATTATCTCGCTGACATTCTCAGCTTTTGTGAAATTAAGGATTAAATCTGGGTGATGCGTTTTCAAAGTCCTTGAGTATATTTCATTTTATGCAATTATATTTTGCTGACATGGCTAAAGATGTGCAAAGTTGGCAGCAGATCCAGATCGGTACTCGAATCTATTCCTAAATGCTTACATAAATCGCCATGTTCATGCTGAATACTTAAAAATGATCAAATTCTATAGTCCTTTAGGGTTATGGCATGTTTGTTATATATTGTATTAACACCAATATCTACCACTTCCCGTCATTGAAGTACCGGCAATACTCGTAAATACCAGCAGATCGACATATACATTTACCAGTGTGGTCATATGATAAATAGAATCTAACATTCGTGCTCCAGTATTATTGAAATTTTCCAACTCGTTGCAAAAGAGATAAAATGCTCGGCAAGCCTCGCATTTTATCTCTTTTCATCAACTCGTTCAATAAATTCAATAAACATGATCACTCATGTAAGATCCTCTATATACATTTAAGGTCCATATTGGCTTATGGAAGGAAGAAGAGGAACGTAATGAAGCAAATCAGATTCTACATGACGATCAAGAGGGCATACGATTATCCTGGAGTGGACGTGACTCTGAAAGTGGAATTAGCAATTTTCTGGTCGCCATTGGTACCACACAATCACCTGAATTATTACTGCCATATACATCCTACGGTACTGAGACTACAGCATATATAAGAAACATCCATTTTGAAACTACAAGTGTGTCAAAAACTACTTATGTGGTGTCAGTCAAAGCAATAAATGGTGCTGGTCTTGAATCTGATCCAGGATTCTCTGGACAAATTTACATTCAAAAAGCAAATGTACCCGGAATAGTGTTTGATGGAAGGTCAGTTTACGAGGATGCATCTTATACTTTTGATCGAATCTCGCTAGCAGCATCGTTTTATGGTTTTGAAAGTGAAAGCTGCAACATTATTGGATATGAGTGGGGAATTGGCACAGAAGCATACAATACTGATGTTCTGTCATTTACAGACTATGGATTAGTTATGGAAAGCGAAACGCATGGCTATATGCAAATTCACACAGAATTATATGAAAATACACGATATTTCATAACTGTACGTGCTGTCACAGGATGTAGGGACCAGTATATATTGTCATCATCTGATGGAATAACACTTGACACGAAACCACCAACTATATACTTTGAAAACAATCCTGATAATGACACAGTAGTAACAGCGTATAATGGTGTATGGTATCAGGATACAGTTGATTCTGTTAGTATTACAGCTAATGCGACAGATAGCAATGGTCTTGTTGTAACACAATGGGCGCTGGGCTCACTACCACATTCATCCAATCTTCACGGGTATGTTGATGACTTCTCAGTCATTTCAACTGCTGTTATGCTTAATCCAGGCAAAGCTGCATACATCACAGCGATATCAACAGACAAAGCTGGAAACACAAACATTTCAAGTTCTTTTCCTGTAATCGGCGATGATTCACCCCCTATCATCAAGAACCTTAATTGTACTAAATATATATCACTCAGACAAGGCTTGGTGACATGTACATGGGACAAAGTGGTGGAGTTGGAAAGCCATGTTGATTCTGTATTAGTTTCAATTGGAACAGAGCCACAGAGAGGAGATATTTTGAATAGCTACAAACAGCCCCTCAACAAACGCTCTTTTATACGGGATTTAACAAATACAATAAAGAATAACTATAATCACACTTCATTTTACTTTGACTTTCAAATTATAAATGTTGTTGGTAGAATCAACGAGTATGAACAACATGTTGTTGCTGATTATTCTCCACCTAAAGTAGAAATCGTCAACATTGTTACAAGAACTAACGACAAACAACCACTTAGACCATTGAAGTGCCAGCTGCCAAGATCTTATGTTGAAGTCCAGATTGAGAGATTTAGTGATGAACAGTCCGGAATTGACCAAGCAAGGTAATACACTGCTCAAAATATTTAAAGGAGCATTGCGTATTTTGCCATATACTACAATACAAATGCAATCGTGGTCTGACTCATAGAGTTGAGTTAATAAAACTTGGCAAAAACATGTGTGTCCTGTGTTTAGTTTGGTTACCTATCAAGGATGATGGATGGTTGTTGATAAAAAGAAATAATCCCTTGCCAGAAGTATCCATGGAACAATTTATTTAAGAATGGAATTTCGATAAAAATACCAATTTTTTCAAAACCAAATTTTAAGACAATTATTTCAATCAAGCACTACAACAGCATCATTTCTGTACAGTCATTAGTCTTTGAATGTTGCAGAAATCATTAGGTTACGCTATTAACAAATTCGGAAGATTCTACAGAGTTCTAGAAAAAAAAAGCATTTTTAAGAAAATCAAAAAATACAAAATTTGAGCCATGAACTTAAGCTGCGATCGCTTTATCGCAAACTTTATCTGACCGAAAGTTTTGACTATCATAGCAAATATGGCAACAGAAACTTGGTTTCTGCTTTATCGTCTAGTGAAATGCATGAATTGTCTATTGGACAGGGGTTAACATTATCACCTATAGAAAATTATCAGGTGATCATTTTAATATTTTAAGCAGTGTATGAAAAGCCAACCAATAGGAAAATAGTGCTAGGCCAGAGGTGTTTAAGCCTTTTCCCGCTATACTCAAGTAAACGTGAATTACTCAGCTGCTAATTAAAATGAGGAACTGGCAAATAAAAAGGACGCTTTGCTTAAAAGCATGTGTTTTTGTTGTTAATTCTGGTAATAACTGTTAAAATGTCAATAATTGTTTACATTTTAACATTTATTTCATCTTTTAAGTTAGTAGAGTTGAGCATACATAAAATGAAAAGTTAATGCGAACAGCTTAGACGTTGACCAACATTCGCAGCTGCATTTCCTTATGGAACATGACAGATTGATTATATTGTAATACAGACCATTCACGTTTTAGAAGCCTTTGAGACAACAGTTTCGAATTGAAATTATTTACAGCAAAATGGGTAATAGTTTCAGTTTCTTTTCCATCAAATCATATTTTTGAAGTGCAAAAGAAAGGTCTCAGTTTTTGGGGGCTTTCAAACTTTAACTATAAGTCCCAAAACATGTTTTATAAGATATTATTAAAATAGTACAAAAATATGGGATGCGTCAAAGCAATTATATTTTTAGCGTTAAAGTACTCATTAGTCTAAACATATGTTTTCTGGGCTCAAAGGACCGACTCTTTGAGATAATTCTTTTGAGCGCCCACAAAATATGGTTTGATTGCGAAATGAGACAAACATTTTTTTTCATTTACACTCTTGTCTGGAGCCTTAATTACCTCTTTTTCTCTGAATACCAGGCACCAGAACTTCATTATCCTAGAGATTGAATTATTGAGTCTTCTTGATTATATTTCTCTTAGTGTCATAGATAGGCTCTGAGACTGTAAATTGTGGCAATTACTGGGCATTATGTCTTTGTTGTTTGTTTTTATATTGACCTGTTTAAGCTAAATGGAATTCCCACTTTTATCAATTGGAACAGTTCATTTCTGTTCAAGCATTGCTGAGTGTTGTTTTTCATTTGATTTACATTGCAATATAGCATTCTGAAAGCAAAGAGGGAGACACTGGTCAGACGCTGCATTATTAGACTTCTGAACGGGAGAGAAATTATTGCCATTGTCTCACAGAAATAACCCTAGGCTTGCATTGGTTAAGTGTCTATAATATGAACCAAACACGCAGGTTTTAGCTCATAGTACTTACACTATATTAGCAATCAGCCAAGTCTCGGACAAATCTGCACATACGTACAGTCTCAACAACAGCTTCAAAGATTTTGATTCTCACAAACGTTTAGTATGGATGTGCTTAACAATTTATCTGCCATTTGTGGTGTTTGCATTCTGCTCTCTGTTCTATAATGTATATCATTGATGGGAGTCAAACCTCGTACAGTATTTTTATTTCCATGCTTTTGTCTGTCTGTCTGTCCGACCGTTATGCTATATCCTCCTAAACCATCAGGCGAAATTAAACCAAATTTGATGTGTGACTTACTTACATGTTTGAGGCGTGCAACAGCAATTTTTTTACCCCGTCCCCTGGGGTCCTGGGGAGAGGTCAAAAGGTCAAATATCATTTAATTTCAATTACAAAGCCAATTTGAAAGATTTTTATACAAAACTTTGTATGTGTTCTCACAAATGTAAGACGCAAAACATATCAGACGGTATTTTAAGCGAAAGCAGGTCTAGTAGTGGGTCCACTCAGTCTGTCCGTCCGGTCGCCTGTCGGTCTGTCCCTCCCTCTGCAACACTCGAGGGTGCCAAGTTCTTTTTTATTCAAACTTTGCCTAATGATTGTTCACATATTGAGATTGTGCACCTCCTATTTAGTGCACATTTCATTTTTTTCTCATTTTTAGGGGTGTTGAACTTAGACATTTTTTCCATCCACAATGCTTCGGGGATGCGTAGTTTGTGTAATATGTAACTCCAACAGTATTCATTCCTTCATATTCAAACTTTGCAAAATGATTTTTCACACATTGAAGATTAGCACCTCTTATTTTGTGCATGTTTCATATTTTTTTCTCATTTTTGAGGGATGTTGAACTTAGCTATGGTTTCCTCTTTAATTGCACAACGGTGGGTCAGGCCTCAGACTCTATGATGGCTCTGACGTAAAACCTTAATCGGTGGGCTGGTGCCTGATGCTTATCTGTAGCTGGACCCACCGTGGCTCAACTTGAGGTTTTCTTTAGCTCTGACTATCTGTGAGTCATGAGCCATTTTCTTTGTTTCATCATGGAGTGTTAATTTGATTAGAGTGTTTTCCATGATGATACATTGCATTAGTTAGATGGCCTCCATGCGAGCTGAACATTTCTTGTACTTCAACAACAGCAGAATCTAGGGCGAAGATTTGGTACCAGTAAAATGCATTTAAGTCCCCCAGTGGCTTAGGCTGCGGTCCGTTCTAAGGCGGTGGTTCTGTTGTTGTTGACTTTTTGTATATTGTTACTCCTATTGTGGGAGTCTGTAATTGTTCTATGTTTTGTTGTACGTTACTTTATGTCCATTCTAGTATTGCAATCATCTTGATGGGGAAGAGAGAGCTGATTGCTTTGCTTAATATGTCTTCCTGGTGTCTCGTGATGGCTGAGCCGCTCTTCCTCGCGATGCCACGGGGTTGTCTGCAGTTTGTGATTGTGGTATTTCCTGATCATACTCACTTTCTATTTTAGACATTTTTTTCCATCCGCAATGCTAAGGGGGTGCTTAGTTTGTGTAATCTGTAACTCCAACAGTATTCCTTCCTTTATATTCAAACTTTGCACAATGATTGTACACACATTGAAGATGTGCACCTCCTATTTTGTGCATGTTTCATATTTTTTCTCATTTTTGAGGGGTGTTGAACTTAGACATTCTTTCCATCCGCAATGCTTAGAGGGTGCCTAGTTCGTGTAATCTGTAACTCAAACAGTATTCATTTCTTTATATTCAAACTTTGCACAGTAATTGTTCACACATTGAAAATGTGCACTTTTTATTTTGTGCACGTTTCGTAATTTGTTTACTCATTTTTGTGGGGTGTTGAACTTAGACATTTTGCCATCTGAAGTGCTTAGAGTGTGCCTAGTTTGTGTAATTTGTAACTCCAACAGTAATCATTCCGTTATATTCAAAATTTGCATAATGAATGCTCACACATTAAACATGTGCACCTTTTATTTTGTGAATTTGTTTCATTTTTTTCTCGTTTTAGTAGGGGAGCCAGAGATTCAAAAATTGGAAAAAAGTGGCCAGAAAGTTGCAGAATTTTAGACTATATCCTCAGTTAGTATGATGTTGCAGAAGTGTGAAAACAGATATTGCACAAATTTTAAGTCTTGCAAAAGATGTTTACTTATGGGGTAACCATAACTACCCTCATACATGCTTCATGTATGTAGTAGGCAATTCGCTACATAACTGAAAAGAAACGTTATATAGACCAGATAGGTCTCATTTGCTACTATCTGCATTTTGCTTTACAGTAACATAATAAAAATCACCAAACTGACAATAGGTTAAAATGACTTACGCTTACGTAATTGTTATATACGTTACTTACATTCAAATATATTACTATTGTTTACTTGGTCATGGGCTGCCAAAAGACTTGTGGAGGGAGATTTTTGTACATGAAGATTTTCTTAGCTATTTTAAATATTATAAAATGTATGTTAGCTTTTGATGTACATGTGCATTTACCATGCAATAGCCAAGTCTAATACGTTACCAATAGATAATAAGGAAACTCCTAGTATAGTGTTATTATCATTTGCATCGTTTTCTTACATATCGTTATGATTAATATTTTAATTAGATGCAGCTTAATAGCAGAATAATAATATTAGTTTAGGCATCAGAAAGTTCTGTTATATACGTTACTTTTATTTAAAACAATATTTTCGTGCAATCTTATGTGTATATGCGTTCAAACAGCTAGTAGGTGAAAATGAAATTGACTACCACCTTGGTGCTCAAAATAAGATTGGAAATATCATATTTTAAACATTTAATATGAATGAGACGCAACATCAACAAAATCATATTTGGTTTAAAGGGAAAAACTTGAAAATAATGCATATAAATGCCATTAAGTATATGTTTTAGGAATCATGTAAATATGATAATTTGATACCTCTTTATTATTCATGACTAAATTGTTTCAAAAAGCTTAAATGATTCTTTAAAATCTGTGCTACTACCAAGTATTTGCTTCTTTTTATGCATTAAATGGCGTTAAACGACATATACAATACTTTTTTTTCACCGTCAACAGCTCAATGAATAAATAAAAAGCATGCAGAGACATAATTAAATCCATCACACATTGTAAAAGCCAACAAATATATCCATTTATAAACGGTTATTCGTCACAACAGCTATATTTAAAACAATAAGACACAAAATATACCATAAAACTCTAAACAATGTAAGATATTCCAAGCAGAAGTCCAAATCAAGAAGTGAAACATTAAAAATACCTTCATGGGTGTCATATGAAACAAAACTGAAGTTTGTGGAAATCGTGATGATTTCTGCCTCTGATTTAGCACCAGCCTAAGCTATCCTTGGGGTTTTTATATTTTAGTATCTACAGCGTGTCCGCTTTGGAAAAAGAGTATTATTTATGTTGGTAACGTATATAATAAAATATATAGATCATTGCTTAAATCATTGTGTTGCCTGGTTCTACATGTTTGTGAATCAATGAAACAGGACATCATTAATTCTAAATTACCATTTTAATACTTTAGAGACAGACACATGTCGGTTAATAAGTTGGAAAAGCTTACCTGCATTGTTAGTATTGTAGACATTTCAAAATAATTAGACTTTGGTTGGCGCCGTTAAACCGGTTTAAGCCCTCCAGGAAAATATTTTACTGACTGTTCCAAGGCGGTACTTCTTTTGTGGATCTTTTATGTTTTTGTTCTGTCTTGTGTTTGCTATGTCTTTGTGCGCATCTGTTTATATGTGCTTTGTGGTCACCTGCTGGGAAAGGGCTGACCTCTTGGCTCTCGTTTGTGGTGTCTACTATGAGTTTGTCACTTTCCCATTGGTATCCTGGGTCAGGTGTGGTACTTGATTGTATCGATTCCTGATCTTTGCACCCTTACTTACTTCGATAATCAGGACCTTGAGCAACCAATTTTCTAGAATAGGACTTTGCTTGATCATATATTCCAGAATGTTTGCATACATTTGCTTTTTAGCTATATAGCTTATCAGCATGCGTGATAGAATCTGCTTTAATGTTTGTTTTATACAGCAGGACACTATTTATTTTTTACAATCATAATTAGTAATCATAACAACCGTCATTCAGTCCTTAAAATAGCTAATTAATACCCATAAAACATGTACCAACTTGTTAAACGATGCTACATTTATGGTATAGTGACTAAGTTTATGAAATAGAAACAAAACCATACTTATGCTACTTTCAAAGAATACTTTCAGATAGTTTACTCAACAAATGCTATGCTGTCTCATACTTACATATAGTGCAATTGGCAATAGAGACAATGTTTTCACTATCTGAGATATATCATGATACTTTTACAAATCGAAAGAAATACAATTTCTTATGCAGACGATTGATAAAAAAGAGCGACAGACAAATTAAACATGCATACATACTATCTGTTAAGTGTATGCATAACTCTTTAGCATAACATGTAAATCCATTTTTTTTGTAAGTAATGATACTAACTATTGTATCATTCTATATGTGCCTTCTCTATTGTCCATTTAATTATTATTTTATAAGCACAGTAGGTAATTTAATGTATGCCTTTTTGTCTCTATACCCTGATGTGTTTTCAACTCATCTATTATTTAACGCACATAAAAGGAATCATGCAACAAGTTGTTTAAAACCGGGTCCAATGACTGCTATGGTATTATGATAGAACTCAACATAAGCTATATTAGCACTAATTGTTAACATTAAGTATGATCTCATGGCTGCTATTTTTACTCTAAGATATTGCTATTCCTCTTTAATTGCACGACGGTGGGTCAGGCCTCAGACTCTATGACGGCTCTGACGTAAAGCTTTAATCGGTGGGTTGGTGCCTGATGCTTATCTGTAGCTGGACCCACCGTAGCTCAACTTGAGGTTTTCTTTAGCTCTGACTATCTGTGAGTCATGAGCCCTTTTCTTTGTTTCATCATGGAGTGTTAATTTGATTAGAGTGTTTTCCATGATGATACATTGCATTAGTTAGATGGCCTCCATGCGAGCTGAACATTTCTTGTACTTCAACAACAGCAGAATCTAGGGCGAAGATTTGGTACCAGTAAAATGCATTTAAGCCCCCCGGTGGCTTAGGCTGCTGTCCGTTCTAAGGCGGTGGTTCTGTTGTTGTTGACTTTTTGTTTATTGTTACTCCCATAGTGTGAGTCTGTAATTGTTCTATGTTTTGTTGTACGTTACTTTATGTCCATTCTAGTATTGCAATCATCTTGATGGGGAAGAGAGAGCTGATTGCTTTGCTTAATATGTCTTCCTGGTGTCTTGTGATGGTTGAGCGGCTCTTCCTCGCGGTGCCACGGGGTTGTCTGCAGTTTGTGATTGTGGTATTTCCTGATCATACTCACTTACTATTTCTGATTAACAAAAATAATCTTTTAAACTGTTATTTTAATGCGTCCTAGTTAAATTTGGCTTAAACAGTTTCTCTCTGTTGCAATTTTATAAAGTAAATTTGGTATAATAAATTACAACTGAAAAAATCTAGATTTCTTGGTTATGATCACTGCCTTGCCATGCAAAACCCATCCTTACGGATGATTTCCCCAATTTCAAAAGCAATTATTCATTTTGAATAACCCATTTAGTTTTAAAGTTTGTATTGCTTTGACAAATGATTAGTAGTGTTAAGTTAAAAGAACTATCAGTTTCATTAATCAATGAAAGCCATATTAAAAATGAGCTGAAATTAAAGTTCATGTCTAGAATAAATTCAAAAGTCACCTTCTGAGTTTTGATATGTGCATAAATAGATGTGACTTAAACAATTTGCATAACAGAGCCACTCTCTTAAAGAATAAATGATAACAAACACTTATGTTTTCCTTAAATTTAATGTAACGTAAACAACATATTATTTTATATATTTATAAAGGAGTGATGATGTCTAGATTGCCAGCAAACGTCTTCTTTCTATAAGTGAACATGACTAGGAATTGTCACAATCACAGACTCCTGACTGACCCACTGAACCTTCAGGAAGGGACACGGAAACCAGATATCTACAATATAATTAAAGTGCAGCAGCCAGCTCTTTTCCTTGTCAAGATGATTGCTGAACCAGAAACAAATTAGAAAACAAAGGCCTGATACAAAACTCCAACAACCAATAGGAACAACAACAAACAAAGTTTCCAACATCCACACATTATTTCAGAGATTTTATCATAAATGAATCTGATTTGATAGAACAGATATGTTATCTACTATTTTATATATTGTGATGAGTGTGAACAGGTTCGACACAAAGCTATGGCTGCTTCTACGTAGCTTATTAGATTGTTTTGTTCAATTAAAAGAAAAAAAATGTGCAAATATCTAAATTTGTTTTAGGTTTTCAGGCTCAGTTGTATATGGAAAACGGTTGAGACAAATATACAATCATGATATATATTTCGTTTATTTATAGTTATATATGTTACCTTAGCAAATTTAACTGAACAAGCTTAAGGGAATCTATACTAGTTGAGATGTTGAATCAGACTTATAATTTTAAAGGTTTATAAATTGCATAACATTACATAGAAAAATGAGCAAGCAATGTGTTTTGTTTTTAAGTCAAGAAGTATACCATTTCTTAAAAGGAAAAAATTACAACCATATACACAGTCTCCTAATTAGTACTGATAACTTCTTCTTTTGGAACAAATGCTCTTTTTATGCCTATCAAACACAGCCCCTCCCCCTTTTTTAATGAAATAAACTTTCCAGTGATGTATAAGATGTATAATTTAAGTTATTAAGCATTATTTGTTTGTCTTCAACTTTGTTTTATACGTTACATATTGAAAATCGAGTAACAAAATGATATTTTACCTCAGAAATGTTGTTAAGTATTACTCTTAAGTCGGTGATATCAAAACAGTTATCATAAGGTGTTTAAAAGCTAACAGAAAAATTGCATGCTTATTGTCAACCCTAAGAGGTTCTAAACTTATATAAAGTTTTATATAAAGCCATCTAATTAAACAGCTAATAACTGACAAAGTATTTATGTTAGAACGTATCTGTTTGCAGTTTTGAAATTATCAGTTAACGCTCTTTTAGATACATGTTACCTTGAAGTTGAACACATTTTGATTTTTTTTTTCAAATGCGACTTTTTAACAAAATATCAATAATTTTAAGGGTATAGTTGAAAATATAACGTAAATGACATTATAATGGACCCAAACAACTTTTAAAAACAAGACTATGTGTAGAGAATAGCATGTTTTTACAGATTGCATAAATATTCTGTTCATTTAAACATTTCAAATTCGACCTAAATAGACTTATTTACATATTTTTGTTTTTAAGAAAATGAGGGGTAACGTATCAAACACACTGTTACAGGTATGTTTGCAAGACTTAAATTGAGTGCAATATCTGGTTTCATACTGCCTATACTATGTACTTAAGGATAAAACCAGTTAAAATTCTACAAAAAAGGGGACATACCTAAATGCTTATTTTTGACATGTTTGAACCCTGGCTCCTCTACTACTTTTGATGGGTGATGAATTTAGACATTTTTCTCATCTGTCCGTCCGTCGCAACATTTTAGGGGTGCCAAGTTTGTGTTATCCGTTACTCCAAAAGTTTCCATTCCTTCTTATTCAAACTTTGCCCAATGATTGTTCACACATTGATGATGTGCACCTTCTATATTGTGCACGTTTCATAAATTTATTTTTATTTTTGACAGTTGTTGAACCTAGACATTTTTTTCCATCTGAAATGCCTACTGTAGATTGCATTGCAAAATTTAGGTGTTATCTGATTTCATTCCTGTTTATTTGAACTTTGCATATCGACTGTTTACACATTGGCGATGTACACCTGCGACGCAGGTCCAGAACAGAGTTTAGTCTTTTCATTCTGTTATCTGTGTCATGCCATAGGGGTGGGCTTGGGGGTACTGAGGGGTCCAAAATTAAATTCGGTCCAGTGGTCTGTCCGTTATGCTATTTCGTCCTAAACCATTGGATTGAATTCAACCAAATTTGGTGTGTGAGTTACTCACACGCATTTGGCGTCCAACGGCAAAAAAATGGCCCCGCCCCATGGGGCCCTGGGGAGGGGTCAAAAGGTCAAATACCATTTAATTTCAATTACAAAGTCAACTTCAAAGATTTTTATACCAAACTTTGTTTGTGTTCTCACAAATAAAAGATTCAAAACATATCAGATGGGATTTTTTATTCTGTCGCCTGGGTGTTGCCCCAGGGGTTGGACTTTGGGGCGCTGGGGGTGCTCAGATGGTCGAAAATTTAACTTTTCAAACATGGTCATGTAGCATATCAAATCGACGGGGATAACGAGCAGAACAGAATGCAAGTAAAATTTCATCCTAGGGTCAAACCTGTGACCTTGGGGGTGAGGCAAAAAGTCAAATATCATTAAATTTCGGTTACCATGTCAATTTCAAAGATTTTTATACCAAACTTAATGCATGTTCTCACAAATGAAAGATACAAAACATATCAGACAGGATTTTTATTCTGTCGCCTGGGTCATGCCCCAGGGGTGGGACTTTGGGGCACTGGGGGTGCCCGAGGGGTCATACATTTATCATTTCAAACATGGTCATGTGGCATATCAAATCAATGGGGATGACGAGCAGAACAAAATACAAGTATAACAAATATCCTAGAGTTAAACTGGTGACCTTCGGGCGAGACCAAAAGTTCAATATCCTTAAATTTAGATTACCATGTCAATTTCAAAGATTTTATACCAAACTTTGTTTGTGTTCTTACAAATAAAAGATAGAAAACATATTGAACACATTTACATTCTGTTGCCGGAGTCATGGGGGTGCTGGGGCGGGGTGGTCAAAAAACTTTAGCGTGGGGATTTGCGATGATGCCCCACCGACTGCGGGCTCTAGTTATTTAATTTACAGGAGGAAAACAGATAGAAGTGACAGATATTGACAAAAGTTGGACAGGTCAAAGCCGAATGCACTGATGTTGCGATGTTGAGCTTTCAATAAAGAATTTTACCATTTTAAGAGTTACAGCAATTTGGTTCAATTTGGTTCACTTGTCACTCTGCTTACGCCCGTTTGAGCTTTTTTGCAAACAAAACATCGTTTCATGATATAACAGTTATATTTTTGTCTGCAAACGATTACCCAAATGTTCGTAGCTCAAAAATTATATTCGAGATACGATATTTAGATGAGATACGTTGTTCTTGAAATCATTCTTGTTAGCAAATCGAATTACGCCTTTTCATCGAGTTCTAATTGACATAGCGGTGCGAGGGTTTGACAGTACGTGTGCCATAAAGATGTTAATCCCGCGTTGCTAAAAGTTTGTTACGAGGCTTGACTTTCAAACGGCGATATATTGCATACATAATGGACCAAGATCCGATTGCTCTCATGGGAGGGCTCAAAGTAATATTAATGTCATATGATAAATAGAATCTAACATTCAGGCTCTTGTATTATTGAATTTATTAAACTCGTTGAGAAAACGAGATAAAATGCTCGACAAGCCTTGCATTTTATCTCTTCTTCCCAACTCGTTTGATAAATTCAATAAAACATGAGCACTCATGTAAGATCCTCTATATTTTGCAGGTTCCAGATAGCTCTTGGCTCAACCGCTTTTGCAACTGATATTGCAGCATTTCAGAGTGTAACGATGAATGATAATAATGTATTCTTTCTCGATGGGTTTACTATACCACCAGGCAACATATTCCATGCAACAGTCAGAAGCTATAACAAAGCAGGACTCTATTCTGATTCGTCTTCTTCAGCTGTAGTGGTGAGCCAGTCACCATATCTTGAAGTTATCGATGGTACAGGTGACCAAGACATTGACTTTCAGTCAGTACCCAATATCATTCAAGGTCGTTGGAAATATTCCGATGCGTGTCCAATACTAGAAGCTAAATGGAAGATACACGATCTTGTTGGTAATATCCTAGAAGGTTATCGACTTATTCCAAATGCTGGTCTTAACTTTTACAACGATGAAGTTCACCTTGAAAATGGAGTGAAATATTTTGTTACTGTATCAACTGTGGATGCATTAAATCGTACTAAGATTGCGACCAGTAATGGCGTCACTGTCCGCATACAACCACCCTATCCAGGACAAGTTCGAGATGGTTTGAGAGAGGATATAAATTACCAATATTCCACCACAGAATTTTCAGCTAACTGGGATTCATTTGGCGATTCGACCAATGATCCAACCCAGTCAATTCATCATTATGAGGTTGCTATTGGAAATGACCGTCGGTATGCTAGCACGCGTACAAATGTTCATTTCTTTGTCAATGTTGGCCTCAATATTTCGCACACTTTCAAACATTTAAATTTAACTTCAAAACTTGTTCGCTATTACGTAACTGTACGTGCGTACAATTTAGCAGGTGGCTATGCTGAAGGTTACTCTAACGGGATTCGTGTTGGCTATCAAGAAGAAATTGTACCTGGACATATTGAATATGATCAATTCCAATCTTCTACAACGAGCTTATCACTATCATGGAGTGGCTTTCAATCAGATATAGGGATAATACAATATAAAGTTGCAATAAGTAGTCACGAAAATTTGCTTACAAACGATACGATTGCTTGTACTCAGTTTGAGCAGAACAGAACTGCATTTAAAATACTTCCATTGAAGACCGTTGGATTAAATGAGTTTGTTAAGATTGACCAGCTTACACTTGTTCATGGGGGTTCTTACTTTCCAACCGTTATGGCTGAGGATGAGTCAGGAATGTGTACTGCTGTTACAGGGTATCCCATCATAGTTGATACAACAGTACCAACGCTTGGAGATATATACGTAAACGGTTTACTAGCTAACTCTCTCTTGTTTGCAAAATCAAGTTCAGAACTTCATATTAAATGGGATTCATTCAATGATCCTGAGTCAGGTATAGAGTCAATCAAAACTACGTTATTTGAATGTCCATCATGTGACACTAAGACGACTTCATCATGCCTAATTCTAGCTGAAGCGGTAGTTCAAAATGATACAAGCGTCCATTTTTATGAACTGGACCTGGTGTCCAGTAAAAGTTACAAAATTCGTTTGGTGATAACAAATGGAGCTGGGTCTTCTGTAGTTAAATATTCATCTAAAGTACTACTAGATGTGTCACCACCAAATGCAGGTGTCGTCAAAATAACAAACAATTGGAACAACACTAAAAGTTTTCAATTCCAAAATAATGTAATTACAGGAAAGTTGGCTATGACCTTATCAGAGGAAACATTTATCTGCTCCAATCAATTGAATTATTTCCCAACGCAAAACACACATGATTGGACTTTGATAGATGAGTCCTACAGTGTAGACTTCAGTAATGTGAATAAAACCGGAGCATATCTAGGCTTAGGATATAATGGGGATTTTTCAGAAATAACAAAAAGTGGTATTTCATCTCCATTCATGGACTTCCTTGATGGTAATTACACAGTTATAATTCGCGCTGCAAGTGGCTATAATATAGTGACGACTGTAGCATTAGTGTCCAGTTCAAACGCTGTACCTTATTCTCTTAATGAAAAACCAATTCAAGAAGAATTTGACTATTCATTATTTGACAACAAGACTGGCCTTTCGCTGCGTGATAATAAAACAGAAACTGGTGGGGATTCAAACATAACAACTGTTACAACAGTTTCTCCAGGTAAATTTGTTAAAACTAATGTAACGGAGGAGACAAACACGTCCAGTCTTGAAGTTGATGGCTTCGGTATTGGGGTTCATCTACTGGGATATAAGATTGGAAGTAACAATATGTATCATGGTTTATTTTGGGCTAATAACAGATTTTCATCAGTCAAACGATGGTTTCAATTAAACTTCAATCCAACAGAGAATGAGCATAGTTACTCCATATCCGTAAAAAGTGTAATTTCTAATCTAAAGACAACAACAGATCTGTCACTGTTTGTTGATGATCAAGAAGTAGTCAGTATTAATGGTTTAAGGGTAGGAAGTGACATGAAAGTTGCTTTATCAACGTGGAATGAAAATGATTACAGACCACCTCTTCCAGACATATTTCATCCTTTTTACACAGAATCTTACATACGTAGTATTGACATACCTGACCCACGAGCAAAACCATGTCTACAAGGAAAACCATTTTATGATGGAGAAAGTGGGATCAAAGAAATCTGGGCTGGTGTATCAGACAAAACTACTGCTGTTGACAACATATCACCATTTCAGAAAGTTTTCGAATTTTGCTTCCCTTGTAAAGAGCCATGTACTTCAATGTGTAAAGACAACTGCAACAATACAAAATTGACAACAGACTATACAGTCATTGATTTGAATGTTACTAACCTTGATCTACAGGAAGTAGCCCTAGACAATGATTGTATGAATGTGACTAGTGAGATAAACTGCAATTCTACAGCATATTATCTTACAACTAAAATTGTGAACTTTGCAGGACAGGCCACATATTCTCATTCCAATGCTATTCAAATAGATAGAACTCCCCCAGAATGTATGTACATGAAGTGCCTGGACCCGGATTACTCTAAAGATGAGCCAACATCTCACATTGGCTCTAGCTCAACTATTGGCTCTTATTGGAACTGTTCAGAGGATATCAGCATTATTGATCATTATCTTGTTCATATTACTTCAGTGGATAATCAGGACATATTGATGGAGCCCACAAACGTTGGAATAAAATCAAAAGTTTCATTTAATCTTGGAAAGGATACATTTGCAGACAAACATGATTACATGGTCCATATGACTGTTGTGAACAATGCTGGACTTTCCAGTGTGTACAATTGTTCTGTACATGTAAATTTGTACCCACCAAATGTGTCGACGACAGATACAAAGCCTTTGTATGCTGCTGATATCAAACAAGAAGATGGGGTTGCCTTGACAGACTCACAATATGAAATGGGAATCAGTTGGACTGGTGGAAATAAAGATATAGAGTTTTATGGTAATATGTTTACTATAAATCTGCTAGATACTTTTGTAGTGCTCCCCCTCTCTCTCTCTCTCTCTCTCACACACACACACACACACACACACACACACACACACACACACACACACACACACACACACACACACTTGGACCTGTTTATTCTTTCATTGACCAGGCATGCACAACAGTCCGCATCATATCTTTTTTTATCTTTTTGTATATGGTGTCAAATTAATGAATTATATCTAACTGCTGACATCCTCACTTGTCCAGAACAATCCGCCCTTTTAGATTGTAGTGTCATGTAAATACATCAAGAGAAAAAGCCTGGCTCACAAATATATTTGCACAATTGCAGATGGATTGGAACTTTTCCAGCATTTACGTAATGTGTGTATGTATAGCCTGTTATAAATGCGCTATCAGCCTTATACTTCAATTAAGAAATAGATCAGCTCTAGTAGTGTATTGTTGAGTAATAATTCACTGTTTGAGGTCAGTTGTAAAGAAGATTGATTCACAAGAGCCCAGGTAGGGGTATAACAGCATATATTTTTTTTTTTTAAAAAATGACGTCATCTATTGAGTGACATCTCACGCCTTACGCGGTTGCCATAACCTTTTCAGTTTCATCGAAAATTTACCATACAGCTAAAGTATTAGGCCAAATTGCAGGGACACATTTTTCATTCTCCTGTGTATCAAGTATACAGATGTATAACTTTACAATCTTAAAATACGCATCTGTATAATAACCTACAATAGTTTGTGCAGAAAATATAACCTTCCCATCATTCTTTATCCTGTAAACTTTACTTTACATAAGGTGACATTTCATCAGGATCTGTACTATTGATCAAGATAAAAGCAATCTTCGAGAACTGAATTACATTATTTTATAGAAGCTCTGGCCAGCAAACCATTATATATTAAATCGGCAACTCCATACTTACTGTATCAATATGCATTGGATAATCTACCAGAATGAAAAGGGTTAACCAAGCCTGAACAATTTGCTTATACAATAACTAACAAATCAAATGCGTTAACTCTAATACCATTACATCTAGTTCTTGATTCATAGATAGATCAGAATTAGGCTGGCAAATAATATTTTGTTACTAATCGCGCAAAACGAATAATCTATATCTAAATGCCCATTCTGACGTATCCTTTGAGGCTAGAAGTTTGAATTTAGTTATAGTCTCTATGATAATCAAAATAATATGAGCTTTGACATGAGATTTCCAACAATCAACAAATATTCAAATCAGATCCTTTGCTAGTCATTTGAATACTCTACGGGTCTAAAGCTACTAACTGAACATCATTTGGAGTTTCTAAGTTTAAAAGAAGGCGTCTCAGGCTGGCCGGAGTCTACATTTGTCGAAATGCCATATTGTTGGAAATCACATGTCGTGGCTCATCCTAAAAATTCCTGGTGAGGCTGTACATTTGTACAAGTTCACATAAGTCATGAGCCTTAATTGTTTGTAAATGCAGTCTGTGAAAACGTCTCACATCAATGGAATAGGTCCCATAACGCCATGACGCACGTGCCTAATAAAATAATAACATTCAAGGGAGGTCACCAAATGTGGTAAAAGTGATTTTCCATGCTATAAGGAACTGCTCAGTTAGGAAAGAAATTGCTCCCTTTGGTTGCAGAATCTTTTCCTTTAAGAGAAGTTCCCAATTTGAAAAGAGACAAAATTGCAGAGAGCCATTGCTTGATTCAATAGTCTCCCTTTGATGTTCGTAACTTTTTCAGCTTACTAGCTACGCCATTGCATATGCTGACTCATTTATCTTACAGAATGGCGTCTAGGATCATACCGAGACGCGGAAGATGTATTTCCACCAGTTAAGGTTGGCGTCAACTCAACAGGATCTGCTGCTATTGTGCATGGAAAACTTGAGCTAAACAAAGAAGATATGAATAAAACGGTATCCGAATTTCAGAAGAAAGACAATTTCACTGCAAGAACACCAACAGAGCGCCCCGCCACAGAGCGTGAGAAAACCTTTTTTTCCTTGGAACCAGGGCGCTGTGTATTTCAGACTCTCTATGCTATTGGTTGGTCGCATCTGAAAAGCAAAATGAAGTCAAAAACTGTTTGTGTTAAACGTAAGTGATATTTAAACTCTATTTTTGTGTGTGCGACTAGGTAAGTGCCAAGCCAGTGTGTATAGCTTTATATACTAGCTAGAACAAGGTACTTTTGCATGTTGAGAGCTAATCTGCGGACAATCACCTAAGAGTAAACAAATGTGCTGAACAAACTATGACTTAGTCAGTGAGTCAGTGTCTTATGATTGATTGTCTTTGGCTTGGCCCACAGTGGCTCAATTAGGAGATTACCTTGCAGTTAAAGCTCGGGTTCAATGATAACAAGCAGCACAGTCCTAAAATTTAAAATCAAATCGTTTATTATAAATTTTAGATGCAAATTATGCCATTAGAGTTATGGATAAGTCCAAGCCCAGAAGCGGCTCCAGTATCATATTATTTGCTTTATTTAACTGAAGTCCTGTATGAAATATCTGACTTACACATTGCTCAAATTAAGGATTACCAGTATTCAGTAAGTCCTCTAGATATTTTGGCTGCCTGTATGTATAAAAATTAAAGTAGAATTTTTAGACCAAATGTTAAGACCTCTGCTCTCTAAAGATATCTATATATGTACTTTTAAGGAATGATTTACATAATTGAGCCAGTACATGAGATTTACAACAATGTGGTATGTGCGACCAGCAAAGCCTCAGATCAGCCTGCGCACACGCGCAGTCTGATCAGAGCCTTTGCTTGTCGCTTGACTATTATCTGACTGTTAAGCAACTGAATGATCACCATTTGGAGTTTCTAAGCTTAAAAGGAGGCTGCAGAGGCTGCAAATGCCACATTGTTGGAAACTCATGCACTGGCTCATATATGTTATGTATTACGGTATTTCATACGCTGGCCTGTTTGTTAATTTGATTCGATTGTTTTTTTTATGTCATTATATATATTCAGGGTCCCAAGACATACAAACAGAAGCAGCTTCATTGAAACATTACCAGCTAATATCCAAAATTAAATCGACAAGAGTATGGCAGCGTGACCGTTTATACTCCCCCAGTGAAGCAGAAATCGTAATTGAGGCAGAAAGTAAGTATATTTGCTCAGAAAGTATTCTTTTACTAAAGATAAGCCCACAAAATAGTTTTAAAATGATGTCAGACATTATATATGCCCACGATGCTTGTAACCTAGCTACATGCACCTTCAAGATGTCAAACTTAATCAGAAAAAGGGTTTTTCTACAGATGAAAAGATAGCTTTGAAAACTGACAATGCATACCTTAACTGTGTATCCATGCTTTTTATAGTGCGGTAGTTGTTCCAAATGTTCTAATCTTGGCGTAATATCTCTGTAACCAGCAGAATGATATGCCTGAAAATTGTATCAAATAAAATATAAAAATTGGGCCTCGTCACAACAAACCCTTTCTTTGGGGTTTCCAATAAAATATCAGTCTCCTTAGCTACAGAGACTAACTAGAAAACTATACTCGCAACTGTGGGAATGTTAGATATGATACTTTCCATAATCTGAATAACAAAGGCGCTGATCATTCAGCGCAGGCTGGTCTGCATCTTTATTGTTAGCGAACCCTAAATACAGGTTTTCACGCGTCGAGTTCCATTTGTTTAAATTCTGCTTTTAAAGGTATGATGAAAATTTAAGGATCGACTGGATATATACCTAGATACAACCATACCGTCAGCACATTGGCTTTACAAGCAGATCGTGCAGTAAGATACCTCATAATTTATACAAGAACAATCAGCCAGTTACCTTCATAGCTCCTTAACGTCCATCTACAAGCCTGAAACTGGCAATCTTTCTATAAGATCGGCTCTTCTGGGACCTCTAAAGCTTTGTTATACAACTGGCAGGTAATGGCAGATTCCTGATAAAATCAGCCATTTGAAGTTTGTACCAGCCAATACTGTCGTAGCAACGACTATATTGAAAATTCAATAAAATTCATAAGCTGAATTGTGTCTGAAGTAGATATGATCAGTCTGTATCATCTGTAACTATTAGTTACAGAAGATACAGGCTGATCATAACTCCTGGAGTTTAATTCAGAAAACTATAACGAGCCCCAAAAGTAGTTAAACACTTAACGCTACGCCAAACTTAATGTACATATCTTTATCAGAACCTATAACCTGTTCAATCGTCTAAAAGATAATGATGACAATATGGGTTTATATTGAACAAAAATAATCGTCTGAAATCAATGATAATTACTCCTAAAATTCTTTATGAGGAATATAAATGGTTTTTAGCAATATTCCTTTAAAGATTAAACTTTTTTTTGTAATTGAAATAGTTCATCTTAAATACTTTACTTGTTCTAACATTATTTTAGTTCAACCAGAGAGACAAAACTAAGATTATTTCGGAAGTAAAAAATGCGACATGAGATACTTTTTAAGTTCGATTTCCAAGGGTGATCCAAAAGTTTGCAGAAAAAAGTAGCCATTTCTGCATCGTTTGATCATTAGATCTGGAATTGCAGCACAAAATACTGCAACACATATGCAGTTGATTGGTCAAAATATGGTTTATGTTAGTTGTCTAAACGCGCTATAGCTGTCGTCAAGGCAACGCTGCATAACGTGAACCGGCGCATTTTACGTTGCATTTTTATGGCTTACTACATAACCAATTAAAACTCAACGTCTTGTAATATTTTGTTTTTCATTGGTAGCCCATATTGCGTTATATGCATATTTAAAAACAAGTTAACTCCTTTTCTATACAAACTTTCAAATATTTGTATCAGTAGGATTAAGTATAAGATCGAAACGAATAACAGAACTGTCAAAAAGTCAAAAAATCAAACTTGTATGAGTGTATAGCCTGTGTTTAATAGTGTTTTCGATTGACGCCGATCCAGTGTGATGAATACAGAGAATTGCACTGACTTAATTGGTAGAGTGTTAGACTTGTGTTTGAATAATTGCCAGTTCCGGACGAGCCAGAATCAATGTATTGTGACCTTAACCCTTAATGCGCCAAACGCAAAAAAATCGTCTGCTATTCTCGTCTGCTGAAATGTTTAAGAAGCCTCTATACTTAATTCGCAAGTAACGTTAGGCAACCATTTGCAGCAGACGACTTTAGCAAACGACATATTCAGATGCAATTTTTGCTTGGCGCTTTTAGGGTTAAGCATGACACGTTATCATCTCCTTATTATTACTCGTTCAACCCAGGAAGACAGGGAAACGTTCAGATAGGGCTGGAAAAAATGGTGACTGGGACATTAAGCATCAACACAAGCAAAATTATCAAACTTTCATGGTCAAGATCTTTTATCAGTTTCAGATGGTAGTTTTATGGCTGGCAGTTTATTGGAGGATGACAAAACCGCAGCGTATGGTACTGCTGCAACAAGTGAATTTAAACCGTATATCTCCGATCCTAAACTGTCAGGATCACAAACAAGCAGGCTTCTTAGAAATCGGTATGTTAATGATTTATTATATCTGAAAGCCTTAATTATTATTTAGCTAGCAAATATGATATGATTACTTTTTAAATAATCGACTAGTGAATGAATAGATTAATCTTACATTAAAAACGGTTGATAGAGATGTACCTGTTTGCATATACAAATATAGGATTTCGGGTAGGACCCAGAGGAAAAATTCTGGACAACTTTCACCATTTTATAGCTGTCTAATAAGGTTTTAATAAATATACTTTGTGAGTATGTGATGAATGCAATTATCACATGGCGTCGCGTCTTGAAATGATATAATCACACACAATAAAATCGATAAACCACCAGTGGTTTACAGATTTAATAACGTTATGTAATGGCAACCATTATAACGCTGCGTAAAGAGGGGAGATTTTGGCGTTTTCATGCCAAAAATGCGACTTTAAAGCGTTTGAAATGTCATGTGATAAATAGACTCTAACATTCGTGTTCGTGTATTTTATATGAATTTATTAAACTTGTTAGGAAAAAAGAGATAAAATGCTTTGCAAGCCTCGCATTTTATCTCTTTTCTCAAACTCGTTTAATAAAGTCCAATAAACATGATCTCTCATGTAAGACCCTTTATTAATTTTGCAGGCCGACCCCTCCACAGTTACCAAACAAGAAAATGTGTAACCATCATTGAAAAACTCGAAACAACTATAGAAGGGAGCGCAGTGGCTCAGTGGTAAAGTGCTTGACGCGAGACCGAGGGGCCGCGGGATCGAGCCTCACCGGCGTCACTGTGGTGTGGTTCTTGAGCAAGACACATTTATCCTAACTTAGCACTGGTTCAACCCAGGAAGACCCGTCCCTGTTTAACTGAAAGATGATTGATGGAGCGTAAGGAATCAAAACTAACAAACAAGAAACAATTATAGTAACATTTAGCTTGATTTTTGATGATGCAAACCGATACACAAAAATACCCCTTGTCACTCTTTTGTGGTCAACATTCTTTTTGCTTTACCTATGAAGCATTGTCCTCCAATAGAAATCATGTCTGTTTCTGTGTTGAATTTTCACAATTTTGATTTTAGATAATTAACTTTTGTATGGATACATCTGTTTTATTCAAACTCAAAGTGTGTCTTCAGATAACATTCAAAACACTTATCAGATTCAATTTGCATGAATGAAATGAAGACTCATTTGCACCATGCATTTTGTTACTCATTAAAATGAGTGTTGACTATGCTTAAAACTTCAAACTACCTGGGTGTTATATTGATTTAAACCTGATTTGCACGACCAATTTTGTGGCCTTATTTAGATAGACAAGAGTAGGAAGAGAAAAAGATTAATCATAGCAAATAATATAATACAGATAATATGAACATAGGGGATCTTATGTGAGTGCTCATGTTTAACTGATTTTATTTAACGAGTTGGTAAAAATTGATAAAATGCGAGGCCTGTTGAGCGTTTTATCGCCTTTTTGCAACGAGTTTAATAAATTCAATAGTTCAGGAGCACTTAATTTAGATTATATTTCTTATATGACATTAAAGATATCTTTAAATTGCCTTTTTGGGTAAAAACGCTACAAATTTACCATATACTCGACGTTATTACTTCGTCAATACATTAACGCCATCAAAATCTATAAACCTAGTGGTTTACATAGTTATATGAATGGCATTATATCCCTCCAAAACGTGACGTCATATGATAAATTACTTTCGCCCTTGTATTAAATCAAAATGCATGTAGGGTCTTTATTATTTTCTCAATATCTCACACCTTGTGATATTACTAAGTGTTAACACGGCCTTTATACACTTTCCAAACTGGCCCAAACATCATCTAATCAGTTGTATATCTCACGTATCTCGAGCTCTTTGTTGATTAGATCCTTTTTATTATTATTATTCTAAAAGCAAATCCGTCTGTTAATATGAGCCGTGACATGTGATTTCCAACAATGTGGCATTTTGACAAGTGTAGACTCAGACGAGCCTGCACAGCCTCCCTTTTAGCCTAGAAACTCCAAATGATGTACAGTCAGTAGCTTAACACTCATAGAATATTCAAGCGACTAGCAAAGGCTCTGATCAGACTGCGAGTATGCGCAGGCTGGTATGAACCTTTGCTGGTCGCACATACCATATTGTTAGATATCCCATGTCGTGGCTCATACCACATTTTAATTTTGTTGAGCAAACAACCATTCTATATTTCAGAATAATCCAGTATTGCAACGTATCGTTTTATATATCTCCCTCACCAGTGACACACTTTCAGGAAATAAAAGTTAACGTCACATTGCCTGATAATTGCAAGGGAACGGCTGACTATCAACCAGCTTTGATGTACTGGAACCCTGGTATGTACAAATGCCATATACTAATAACATATTTGAACCTATTTAAGCCGAATGGAATTGCCTACCCTTATTGGTATGACAAATGCATTTCAATTTTGGGGGTGTGAGGTGGTATTTTCATTTTTTTTTTCAAATTTTTTATTAAGCATTCTGTAAGCAAACAATGAAGATCTTGATCAGACACAGCAGTATGCAGTGTCTAATCTGGATCCGCACTGTTTGCCTATGTCCAATAAATAGGATGCTAGGCATATTTGGGTTAAAATGTCTCTCAGTCCATAGATCAAGATGATAACAATCTTGAGCTTAAAATTGAAAATTCTTTACCCATGAATTTTAACATTTGCTGGGGAGGGGGCCTCAAAAGAACCGTCTCATTAAGTACCACAACACATTTTTTTGGTTGATAAAAAAGTAAATAATTTTAATTATCCAGAGACCTGTACATGTGTATGTAATACTATTATGCATAAATTTGCAGGTAAATGAAATGATTTTAAATAGAGATTATTATATGGTAAATTTCCATATCATACCCGAGACACCCATATCCAGTTGAAAATGTCAGCACGCAGAAGGTTGAGCGATTAGACATTAGTGGACACGAAATGCACGTGATGACCGATGCTCCGAATGGAGTGGTGTGCTTTTATTTGCGTGTGATCCATTATCGCATCCAATTATAATAACCTAATAAGTGTTTACTATAGACATAGACATAGACATAGAAGATTTATTTTACGTCGAATATACATATAACAAGTAACATAAGCCCTGTAGGGCTTTTACTTCGACAAACAAATTTAAAGAGAACAAACATAGAATATATCACAGAGCATGCAAAGTAATATTATAAACATATATATACATTGTAAGACTGAAAATAAACTTGTGTTAAAAAAAACAAAATTATTTAAAAGTTATATCTCTATAAAAAGGTTAAATAGGGGGTTAAGAGACTAGTATACTAGAGTAAAAGCAAGTAGCTCTAAAAGCAAGTAGCACTCAAAGGGTAAAATAAATTCTTCTCTGAAAGACTCAAGGGAAGAAAGACAGTGCGGCAGAGTTTAAGTTGCAAAGTAAGCACACATCCTGTTGACATGTAGGGGCCCTAAAAACGAAAAAGGCGAAAAATAAAAGCAAGACTTTACTCAATGAGGTAGTCTTGGCTGCGACAATTTCTAAGGCTCAAATGTACAAAGGATGGGATAATGGAATCTAGAGCCGTGGCATGTGACTTCCAACAATGTGGCATCCCGACACGCGCAGACCCAGACGAGCCCGCACAGCCCCCCCCCCCCGACTCAGAACCCAAACGACACCCAGGCAGCAGCCCAATAGTCACATAACACTCAAGCGACAAGTAAAGGCCCCCAACCGGACTGCGCACATGCGCAGGCTGGTCTAAGGCTATGCTGGTCGCACATACCACACCGTCGGAAATCCCATGCACAGGCTCAGATTACATTTATTGTAAAAAGCAAAAAGCAAATAACAGCAAAGCGAAGCGAAGCAAAGCAAAGCAAAGCAAAGCAAAGCAAAGCAAAGCAAAGCAAAGCAAATCTAAAGCAGAAAGCAGAAAGCAGAAAATAAAACTAGGCACAACACAGAGGGCATCCACATCCAAGACTATCCCATCTCCGGAGCAGCCCTCGGAACTGCGGGTATGACTCTGCCACCCGCAAGTTGTTTGGAAGACTGTTCCAGATCCGGGGAGCCTCGGACCTGAATGACCTCAGACCATACCTTGTGGTGTTTGCTCTTGGAATGTCAGCCTTTCTCTCACCTCTGAAATTATAAGTGGAGGTCTTAATACTAATCATGTCTTGGATGTATTCAGGTGAGAGTTTATTTACTATTTTGAACACCTCACATGCCATCAGCTTAAGCCTTTTGACATGGAGGGGCTCAGGTTTAGTTTGGCTGAGTAATTTCTTGAGAGATGAGGAGTAGTCGTTATTTATAAATCTCAATGCTCTCTCTTGAACCTTCTCGAGTTTGTTTGTACAGACAATACTACAAAAGTGCCAAGCTAAGGGGCAATAACTAAAATTTGATGATATAAAAGAGTTATAAATGACCAATTTCCCCTGTGTAGTTAAAAATCTACCAAGTCTTTTTAAAACAGCTAATTGTTTTGAAGCCTTTTTACAAATTTCAGTTACATGGTCATCAAATTTCAACATAAAATCAATGTTAATACCCAGCAAACTAACATTATTCTCACATTTAATGTCAGTTTCGCCAATCCTGAAAGTTTCAATATTGTCGTAAGTTTTCTTTCCAATACATATAGCTTGCAACTTGTCAGGATTGGCCTTCATGGAATTTTCTTCAAACCAGGAAATTAGGTTCAGACTATCTGATTCTAAGACAGATTTTAAAAAGTTAAAATCTTTATGAATAAAAGAGACTGTATTGTTATCAGCATAGTTGTAAATGGTTGACCTTAAAACAAAGTAAAATATATCATTTAAGAAAATGTTAAAAAGTAAGGGGCCTAAAATGGATCCCTGGGGTACTCCTTTGAATAGTTTCTCCCAGGTACTGGTGAAGGTGCCTAGTCTAACCTGCTGAGACCTATCACTGAGGTAACTCTCAAGTAGCTCGACCGCCTCCTCTGATAATCCATAGGCTCTTAGTTTTGCAATCAAGAGCCCATGGGGGAGGCAGTCGAACGCCTTGGAGAGATCCATCAGAATTGCGGCAACTCATTCATGATTGTCCAGTGCTTTTCGCCGGTCTTCTAAAAGTCTCAGCAGGGTGGACTGACATCCAAACCCTTTCCTAAAAGCAGCAAGAAAAGGATTAAAATAATTATCCATGAATGAAGATAACTATAGAAACCTGAAGCATTTCAATTGCTGACAGTTGAACATTCTATTTGAATTTAATGTGTCGCAATACGGCTGATCCTTTACTGATCATTGAACAATCAGTGGCCAACGGCTTCATTCTCATTAATACACGGTAGCAGAGGGTTTCATTTAAGTCTGGTCAGAGACATGATGTTATGGTGGATATTTCCGCATACAATTGAATAAAATCATTTGGAACTGTGTTCTGTAAATGCTTGTGCTTCAGAAGAAGGTATATAACAATGAAGATATAACATTCTTTTCTGTGTTTTAACGTTTGTCGAGCACTCGTGTGATAATGCATTGCAGCCCTCGCGGCTTCACGGTTCGGGCCACAACACATTATCACACTCAGGCTTGACAAACGTTAATACAAGGAAAATAATGTTTCATTCTCTTAATATCACTACCCAATGTTGATTTTGGTAAATGTGGATTAATACAGATAATGCACTCCCGAAATGTGATACATGTTTGATAGCAGTGTCACTATAATATGCAAAATTAACATATTTTCTAGTAAATGTATGCTGATGATAATTACGACCATGCTCTTAGCATGCAATGTATCTAGCAATCTTTGAATTTGATGCTTATTGGATATGACTAAGCTCACTCTTTTAATATGCACGCATAGGCACGCACAATAGACATTCGGGTATGCATACGCTACCCAGCTAACACAAAAGTGTTTTGAAAATGTTTTGATAAACGTTATAGATAACGTAACATAACGTTTTTATGGGACATCTGAAAGACATTAATATGGCAAGTTTTTTTTGTACGGCTTTATAATTCCAACTCAATGTTACTATCCTTTTTTGGCGATTTCGATTGGTCCACAGACCACGAGTTGGCAAAATTTAATTGTTTGTACACTTCAATAAAACCCCATGCATATGACTATTTGATATCTGCCTTATTTGCACAGTGCTAAGATGGTGTTAACAATACTAACGAAATGGACATAAACTTTCGAACACAAGTATTGTTGTGTCAGAGATAAACCATTCACCAGTTTAAACATAGTTAAGCATGTTGAAAGCTCATTTGAAAACCCTTATACCGTATGGTGGTGCATCTTTAAAGCAACGAGGGGAAGTCTAAGAAATGAACTGGATGACGAAATTATGTGACGTCACTTAAGAAACAGTCACGTCATTGGAGAGAATCATCAACAAAACAATGTCAAGGCTACATCGACAACGAAATGTTTCAACGCAGTTTGACGGCTTTAAAACGAACATTTTAAATTCACGCTTAGGCACTACTAATGTGGGGATTTTAGGCAGGGACTTGTGAAGGTGTATGTTTTTTAAAACCTGTCGATCTGTAGTGCGTAAGGCCTAAATCTAAAAGTTCTTCAATGAGCCCAGCAAACTGTTTGACAAAAGAAAACAATCTGAAACTAAAGGGAGTTGTTTTTGATCTTATTCTCACATATTCGCTCTCAAATAGAATGCCATTTTGATCATTATTTAGAAAAAACAAAGTTTTGAACTGAAATTTTTTTTAAGATGGCTGCCCCATCTTTCATGGACAGCGGTTACGAACTATTTTTCTTTAGTGGGCTTAACTTTACAAATGAGCTGTTTTGTTCCAAAGTTGGAATTATAATAGGCCTTGGGCTGGCTATAGACCCCCCTCCCCCACACGGGGAATTTTGTACACTATAATTTTCGGAAACTAAATTATATAAGACACAAAATAAAAGATGTAAGCTCTCTGAGAGTTGCAGCGTTAACGTGTAACATCACGTTATATACGTTACCCCCAAAATAGCATTAAGCGTCCCTGATAATGTCTCAACCTTGACAGTTTTGTACATTTTTGCATGCTGACACAGGTTTATGAACTTCTTATAACACAGTTACATGTTTTTAGTATTAATTTTATGAATGGCTTGATCAATTACCGTTGTATACGTTAATTAGTGTTTCCTGCGTTATTTCCGAGTATCAGTATGGTATTTATTGACTACACGTGTATTACATATGTCACAGAATATAGTAAATCTATATGGCTGCTACTTAAATGATTAAAGTTCTTTATTATGGTCGCTTCAACTATTTTTCAGATCCATGTTATGTATGTTACCTTCAAAATAGCATTAAACATTTCAGTTAACGTCTCTAACAAGCCCTGTTTATACTTATTTGCATGCTTGCACAGGTTTATGTTCTTCTTTTAACAAGGTTTACCTACTTTAGGTATTCATTTAATAAACGCCTTGAGCTTAAACTGTTATGCCTGTTACCAAATGATACATATGTTACTCTGAGTATCTGTATAGCAGTTGTTGACTATACATCTATAAAGTCTGTCATAGAATTTAGAAAATTTATAAGGCTAAAATAAATTGAAGTTCCTTATTAATTTATGCATGGTGACTTAAACTAATAATATAATGTGATCCATCAACCTTCGCTGTTTGCTCACATAAAGAGTATAGAAACCATGCATTCAAATCGAAAGTTTTCTTTTTCTTCTTCTTCCCGTGCAAGTGCAAAACCGGTGAATCCAGCATTGTTTTGAAAGTGCAAAAACGGTGAATCCAGCATTGTTTTGAAAGACAGTCACTGTGAAACAGCTCAGTTCTGGGAGAGGTATATGGATATGATTCAGATGGTTTTGACACCGATAAGGGCTACAAGGAAAACAACTTTTAATTGCATGTCATCTCTATCTGTATGCCTTGTTCCCAATGTTCATTTCAAATGATCACAAAAACTACGCACAATATGTACTTGTGTAAGTGATTACACTCATAAATTTGTCTGATACACATCGCAGATGCAAAGAACTTCTTGAACAAAATGGTTTTAGTGTGTCACAGTCATTGGTTCATTGCTTGAGAAATGCTTTTGACATAACTATCAGGCAAACAATAAAGAGGTAGTATAGGCTTCAGCAACTAGAACTACGCTTCGTACTACAAATGGAATGGTGTATTACTCATCACATCAGAGCTCAATATATCAAAACAACTTTCAATGCTCTGAAATGAAATATTAAATCTGCTCAGATGCAAAGTAGAACGAGTACTAGAGGCAGTTCAGGCTCCACCAATCCTTTTAGTTCCAGTTTTGAAGACAATGAATTGTACTTTTTGTCTATCGGTGTGCCTGCTAAGCCTGGCATAGCTAAGGATCTTATTGAGGCTGATGACACGGACAGGAAGGCTGTGGCAGACTTCATTGACTCACTTTTAGTTTTAAAAAATCTGTCTTTCACAACCCCATAAAATGCTACAAGCTAATAAAGTTTGGTGCTTGCGAGGTCAAGCAAGAAGAAATTGTCCAATTTACGAAACGTAAACAGCCAGATGAGAGCTTAAAGGAGCGTCTTTGGTAAGCATGACCTTCTTTCTATTGTATATAATGTTGACCTTGAGCTGACACTGCTGTTCCTTCTGGGACCTTTACCATAGTCACTGTCAACTCCTGATAGAATTTCCACCAAAACTGACAAGTCCAAACTTCCGCATGGCTTGCAATCACACATTGAACCAACATTAGATTTGCCATGTATTGCTGCACATAACGTTGATGTTAATGCTGTAACTACAGAGCATAATAGCTTTTCCTGACACAGTCATGGATCTGATGGCACCAGTCTTCAACCAGGCACTAAAGGCAGAGCATGTTGTTTTTGTCACTGATACATATATACAATGTATAAGCAGCAGTCTATAAAGTCTTACAAACATTCTCGCAGAGGATAACCTGGGTGTTTTGTTCAACAATGGTGTATGCAACAAAAGGTGCACCTTCTGAATGTCAACAACATTGGTCAGAATATGGGGGAAGAGATCTACAGTAATACACTGTTTAACAGATTGTGACACTACCAATGTGCCGATCAAACTGATAGAGAACCCCTCCCCCACTAGTTCATCAACATACTATGTAGGGTAGGAAAACAAATACATAATTGCTCTAGGCACTCATCAGTGATATGAAGCCCTAACATGTGCTGTTTATGTAATTGTGAATAAGCTGAAGTAGACAGGTTTCTGAAAAAAGTACCAAAGCCATACACATATAATGACTATTTCAAATGGCATGAATATGAGCTTACCTCCATTCTGCTTTTTTGTCTTTAAGCTGTACATCCAAAGATTGAACTATCAAGTCTTCCCCATGAAAACAAGTGAGGCTTTCCAGATATGGACAAAATGTGTATAATAAATGGGAAGGAAATCGAGTACCTCTGGGTGAAAGAAAACTTGATTGTACCCTAACAAAAGAGCCAGAGAATTATATTTCACATTTTGTGTGATATGGGGTTACTATGTACAAAACTCAACAACTAAAACCTTATAAAATATAGAAACATAATATTTGCAGTTTCCAAAAGGTACATAAACATTCTTGAATACAAAATGAGTTAGTAAGCACATTCACATTAAAAAAATATCAAACTATATTAAATTCATAAATCATGTTTATAGGAATAATGAAAAAAGTAACATATACGTAACACTTTGGGGTGCATATTTGTTTTCAAGGGTCCATATCTGTGATGCAAAAATAGCTTACTTGGATGATATAGCCAATTTGGAAATTTTACCTTATGGTTTGCACTTTTCATAATTCATGTAGTTTACTTAAATTATCAAAGATGTCGATGGGTAATATATATAAATGGCTGTTACAAGGTAATGGTGCCATTACCAGAGTGCTAGCATATGGCAACATCCTTGCAAGATAAATCTGATAGAGGATTAATAAGTTGTATAGGAAAATTCTTTAAAACCCTTGGATAATATATGAAGATTTTCTCTATAACTTCTACTTGATGGGTATTCTTTGATCTTTTAAGTTGTTACTCGCACATTTCACTGAATGTTACAAGCTTTCCATGAGTATTATGTCAACTATATTTGATGTCTCTATAAAAGAAAAGTGGGTTTATGGTAGTTTATGTTTTGAGTTACTTCCTCAGCAAATGAGCCAGAGTAAAAGGAAGTACATCGACCTGTTCCAGCATGCAAATGCGTACAAGCAGGTCGTTTTGGAGACCATATCTTGAATGTTTAATGGTATTCAGAGAGTAACGTATGTAACCTGGGCTGTAGAATAGTGTAAGACACCATACTTAGGAACTTAAATTCATTTGAATAGCAGCCTTATAGATTTACTGTATTCGCTGACGGATGTAATATATGTAAAGTCAATAACTGCCATACTGATACTTGGAAATAACATATGAAACACTAAGTAACATATACAACGGCAAAACCTCGAGACATTTATAAAATAAATGCTAAAATTATGTAACTGTTCTATAAGAAGTTCTTAAACCTGTGCCTGACTTAAAAAAGTGTGAATATGTCATGTTGGAGACATTATCAGGAAAATTTAATGTTATTTTGCGGGTAACGTACGTAACATGATGTTACCCGCTAACGCTGCCACTCTCAGAGGGCTAACATATTTCATTTTGTAGCTTATATAATGTACTATCTGGAAATTATAGTGCACGAAATTCCCTCTGGGGGAAGTTGGGTCTATAGCCCGCAGGAGGCCTGGAGAATTACACTTTTCATTTGTCTGTGATATGGGGGTATCATGTTCAACATCTAATAACTTTATAAGATAGAAACATAATGCTTGCAGTTTTGAAAAGGTAAATAAAAAATCTACCATAAACACTCCTCATTTTTATCAAGACTGTGTCAGTCTTTGTTCTCAAAACCACGTGCTTAAATTGGTAGGAAAGAGCAATCATGGTTCAATTTGGATTAAAAAAACATATGATAGATTGGGATAAACTGGTGTGTGTGTGTGTGTGTGTGTGTGTGTGTGTGTGTGTGTGTGTGTGTGTGTGTGTGTGTGTGTGTGTGTGTGTGTGTGTGTGTGTGTGTGTGTGTGTGTGTGTGTGTGTGTGTGTGTGTGTGTGTGTGTGTGTGTGTGTGTGAAAAACGTACTTATCACAATAGCAAATTAAATTAGATTACGAAAAATGAATAAGTTTTTGTTACTTAAAACACATTTGAAAAAAATGCAAATTCAGATACGCTTAGTCAAGAACGTCTTTTGGACGTCACTCTGACGTGTGTTTTGTTTTCTTGATAAAACACTAATAATGACCCCTTCCGTGCAAATAAACTCGTTGCTAAATAAGTTTAGACTTTTTTTTTATTGTTCTTACTATTTTTAACCTGATGCAGGCTACAACATTATTACATGTATAAGCAAGTACACAACAATAATGTTATTAATACGTTGCACTGGAATGAAAAAAAACCCCTGACATTTGATATGCATTTATATAAAAAGTTTAAAGGTATTTCAAACGTCGCTTAAACGGTTTTTATTAGATACTTCGATTTCCTAAATTACTACAAACGTTTTTTTTATCTATTTTAGCACGATATAAAGAAACATGTGATTTTGTCTAAATAGTATAAGAAATATAGTAATCAGAGTTTCATTTCAAAACGTTAGGTCCGACCTAACCGATTTCCTAAATTACTACAAACGTTGTTTTTTTATTTATTTTAGCACGATATAAAGGAACATGTGATTTTGTCTAAATAGTATAAGAAAAAATAGTTACGTCTTCAAAACGTTATCAAAACCTGAAGTCCTACCTTACCATTTTGAAACCTTTTGCAAACATTACATAAATGTTATGTGTTAGCTGGGTACATGTACATATAAACAAACAGCTTTGAGGCGATATTTAAATGGTTCTAGAAATATTGGTGTCAGATGATTACTTACATTCTACTAATAATGTTTTTGACACCCACAGGTGTTCCAGCCCGACCTGCTCATGCAGCGCGTTCCGCATCAACCTTTCGAAATGGAATGGTTTAAAGGTCAATACTGAGAGTTCGTGTTACATATGTAGTGACACTAAATGCGTTATTTTTTTCGTGGGTCTTTATTTACTTTCTTACTAAATTATGCGCATGGTGTAGGCTCCGAGAAGACTCCATGAATGTGCAGACTTGTCTGAGCTTTCTCTGCATGCCCATCCAATAAGTACCGAACCCTTATATAGGCCTCGACGGGGTTTGCAACCAACTAAGGCTCAGAACAGCCTGCGCATCACAATTCTTTGATATACGCTTTTTGGAAATTATCATAACTATAAAACATGCTATCAGCGAAATTTAAATTTTCTAGCTAGTCTATGTAGCTGAGTAGACTAGTTTGAGTGTCACTTTATCGGAAACCCTAAAGACAGGTTGCATATGGGCATCGACGCTACAAAACCTGGCTCCGAGGTTAAAAAAAACTTTTTCCACGCTCAACTCAGCTGAGCACGAAATTTATCCTGCTCATAAATGTTAAAATTTCAACAATTCTAACATTTATTAGCATGATAAATACAACTAAGCAATAAACGTCTTCATTTGTCAGTATTTTAGTTATTTTGAGCAGGATAAATTTCGTGCTCAGTTGAGTTCAGCATGAAAAAAGTTTTTTTTAACCTCGGAGCCAGGTTTTGTAGCGTCGATGCCCATATGCTGGTCCTTGTTAACGTGATTTTAAGACTGATCACAAGAAACCCTATCTTTGGTTTTGTTTGTTTAACCCATTAATGCCGTATGTGTTTTTTCCATCCTTAGCAATTGGACGAGTTCATTTCCAATTTTAGGGTTGTTGGGTAGTATTTTTCATTTGTATTTAAATTCTAAAAGAATGTTCTGTTTGCAAACAGTTGAGAACCTGATCAAGTGCCGCGTTTTGCGGCGTCTGACCTGGCGTCTGACCTGGTTTTGCAATGTTTGCTGATGTCCGACAAAGGACGCTAGGCTTCAATGGGTTTATTTTATTATTTATGTCCCAGTCGACAATTGTTCAATCATACGGAACGAGTCTTTCTGGGTTGAACCAGCCCTATCTTTGGTATCTGTGACAGGGTAAGGGTCAATCCAACCTGCCCAGCTACAACCTGCATTTAATTTAGTTTTGATACTACACGCTACAGATCGCAAATAAAAAAAAACCGCTTATCAGAATGCTGGGTTTGTTTGCATGCAACAAAATCAGATTTAGTTGCATGTCCAGGCCCATTTATTGTAAAGTTCATAATAGAATTTAACTTTTAAACGTTTATCAGCATATTTGCATGGCATCACAAAAGCACCTATCCTTGGTATCATAATTTATTAATTGCATGTATCATAGGAAGAATATTAAGTGAGCTGTTATGAATGGACCATCAGCAACTGAAAAGTATGTTCATATGCAAACACAAAACATGTCATGATCAGGGTAATAAATAATCATAATAATGATATATACTCTATTTAGGGACCATGCTATACATCAAATTGAATGGCATGAAAAGTTGATCAACATGCATGCTCTCACTTTCTCCATGGGTGGATCAGAGTGATGGTTAGAGGGCTTCTTGACAACGTTTTAGGCATCAACCTATTTCAAAGAGGCCAACTAACCTCCCTCCAGAAGCAGTCCAATTGCTTCTCGAAAGGGGTCCATGCTGGTATAGCTATGGAAACCTATAGACGCTTTTAATATTCCAGGTGGGGGTGCAGACACCATGTCCCATCTCTGGATCCACCCATGACCTTTCCCCATCTGTCTACCCATAACACACACACACTAACTGCAAATAGCTACCAGGCTATAAAGCTGGAAAAATGTTATAATGTCACTTTTATGGTTTGAGTACTATTTTACATGCCAATTTCAGATGAGGAACAGTGGCAACACGTTGACGAAGGATGTTTTCCCTATCTTACTGCGAGAGGAACAGATGACGTATACATGTCCAACGTAAGGCATTTATATTGTAAAAGTAAGAAAGAGGGCAAAGATCAGGAATCGATACAATCAAGTACCACACCTGACCCAGGATACCAACGGGAAAGTAGCAAACTCACAATTAGACACCACAAACGAGAGGCAAGAGGTCAGCCCTTTTCCAGCAGGTGACCACAAGGCATCAATAAACAGACTCGCACGAAAGAATAAGGAACACAAGTCAGATATAACACGAATGGTCCACAAAAAAGTACCGCACTGCATTGGCATTTAGGTTTTTTTTTAGGTTTACATAAGCAATACTGTAATTTCATTTGCCTTATTTGAGATGAATTTAAGTAAAAATGACCATGTAATGCCACAACGACAGATCTCCGACTAACGCATGGAAGAGGCGAAAAGGGTAAAAAAAACATTGAAACACAAACGGAACAGACACAAATAAATAAAAGCTAGAATGCAATAAAAGTAAAGCAAACAGATCTCTTTCCTTAGCGAGATGACTGCCATACGAGAAAGAACACTAAAAACTATATCATATACATGTACAAAGACCATACACAAAATCTACAAATGCAATGGCTACAAACACAAACAAACAATGAACTTACAAAGGAGCTATGAGTAAATATGTTAATTTTGATATTAGCACAGTTATCAACCCACACCGTTTTGCAATACAAAAAGTGAACTTGCACCTTTTGCCAATAAAGTAAAAAAAAATAGTTAACACACGTAAGGTTAGATATATTTTGATAAAAAACTAAGTGCACTTGGTGGGCCTAGCATTTACCGCTTTCCTGGACTTGTTTAACAAATTTTATCATAATTATGACGTCACGTTTAGGAGTGATATAACGCCATGCATTATAATCTATAAACCACTAGTGGTTTACAGGTATTTGGGTAACGTTATGAAAAGACACTTTTAACAACGTCAAGTATACATTGTATATGGCAAACCCCTAACGTTTTCAAAGTAAGAAAAATGGCAAAGATCAGGAATCGATACAATCAAGCACCACACCTGACTAAGCCAAAATGAGTTTTCAACGTAATTTTAATGTCATATGATAAACAGAATCTAACATTTGTACTCCTGTTTTATTGAATTTATAAAACCCGTTGCGAAAATGCTGGACAAGCCTTGCATTTTGTCGCTTTTTCCCAACTCGTTTAATACATTCAATAAAACAGGAGCACTCATGTAGGATACTCTATTAATAATACATTGGTTCTCATGTAGGATCCTCTATTTAGCATCTTGCCATGTTAAAAAAGTACTTGGCTTCTTATGTAAAATAGTAAATGAGTATGATCAGGAAATACCACAATCACAAACTGCAGACAACCCCGTGGCACCGTGAGGAAGAGCCGCTCAACCACACGAGACACCAGGAAGACAAATTAATCAAAGCAATCAGTTCTCTCTTCCCCTTCAAGATGATTGCAATACTAAAATGGACATAAAGTAATGTACAACAAAACATAGAACAATTACAGACTCCCACAATGGGAGTAACAATAAACAGAAAGTCAACAACAACAGAACCACCGCCTTAGAACGGACAGCAGCCTAAGCCACCGGGGGGGGGGGGGGGGGGGGTGCTTAAATGCATTTTACTGGTACCAAATCTTCGCCCTGGATTCTGCTGTTGTTGAAGTACAAAAAATGTTCAACTTGCATGGAGGCCATCTAACTAATGCAATGTATCATCATGGAAAAACACTCTAATCAAATTACTACACCATTATGAAACAAGGAAAAGGGCTCATGACTCACAGATAGTCAGAGCTAAAGAAAACCTCAAGTTGAGCCACGGTGGGTCCAGCTACAGATAAGCATCAGGCACCAACCCACCGATTAAAGCTTTACGTCAGAGCCGTCATAAAGTCTGAGGCCCGACCCACCGTCGTGCAATTAAAGAGGAAACCATAGCTATAAACCGTGATTGGGTTTACAACTAGGCATGCAGATTGTCGCATGATATCCAAGTTATATCCAACCCTTATATAACGTTTAACTATCTTTTTGAATTGATCACTAAAATTAGGTTTTCCAACAATTCGTTTGAATTTATAGACCAAATCACCATAAAATATAGGTTCTGATATGCCTTGTTGCAGAAGAGTTTTTAACCCAATGTTGTATTTAACAATTAACTCTGAGTGTCTGTGGTAGAATTTAGAAAATGCTTTTCGAATTTTATGATATCTATAACCTTGTTTTAATAATTTAGCAGTTAAAAATAAGTTTCTGTTGTTGAAGTCATCAACATTAGAACATACTCTAGCAAAACGAATAAGCTGAGAAATATATACACCATAGGAAGGAGAGCGAGGAACATCTCCATCAAGAAATGGGAAATTTACTATTTCAAAATTAAAATCATCCCGTTTATCATAAATTTTAGAAGAAACTATGCCATTTGTTATTGACAAGTTCAAGTCCAAAAACGGAGCTTTAGTATCAGAAGAATTCGCCTTATTTAACTGAAGTTCAGTGGGATATATCTGACCTACCATTTGTTCAAAATAAGGATTATCAATATTAAGTAAGTCATCTAAATATCTGGAGGTAGAGTTAAAAGCTTCAATAACATCAGATTGATTATTGTCTGACAGAGATAACATAAAGTCTCTCTCATAACAAAACAAAAACAAATCTGCAACAAGAGGAGCACAATTAGTACCCATTGGAATACCGACAATTTGTCTATATAATTTTGAGCCAAATCTTATAAATATATTGTCCAAAAGATAATGGAGCGCATCACACATTTTCTGACATGGCCACAATTTATATCGTTTAGGTTGTTCAGAAGTAAAAAATGCATTTTTATCATTACAGGCCAAATAAAGTGAGCCCTCTCTGTTAAATGTTTGTTCAATTAATTCTGTTAGTTTTTCTTTTATTAGATTATGAGGCAATGTAGTATAGAGAGTAGAGAAATCATATGTAGACAAACCAGATGCTAGAAAACCTCTAGACTTCAATTTATTAAGAATTTCACCTGAATTTTTAATAGACCAAAATAAATTTTTACCATTTCTTTCATTAACTGTTGTGCAATATTTAATGACATGGTTTTTAATTGCAGTGAGACAAGAAGTCAAAAGAATAGACAACTCAGTAGTTGTACATGCACTAGAATTAGCAATAAAACGCGACTTATAGGGCCGTTTATGAAGTTTAGGTAACCAGTATAATGTAGGAAGCTTGCTATGGTCCTCATCAACAAACAACCCAAACTTAGCTGCCATATGGCATCGATGCCTATTAACGATTGACGTCTCATCAAGCCTGTTATGCTCATATGTTTTTGCAGTGCTAAGTTCTTGCTTTAGGGTGTTAATATAGTATCTTTTTCAAACGACCACAACATTGTTAGCAGCCTTATCTGCAGGGGCCAAAACAAACTTCCTATGGAATTCCTGGATCCCTTTCTTCAAGTGTCTAAAAGTGAATTTAGGTTTAGGTGGTAGAAGATCTAAATTGTTGCAATAAAATGAAATTCTACCATCAATAATTTTAAAAATATTTAGTTTCCAACTATTTAAGGCATTAGACTCAACATGCTCTCGTTTACACCAGCAATTACAAAATTCTTGTAAGGCTCCTGCAATTTCCTCACGGCATGATTTGAAGTCTATTGGCACAGGAAACCTATATTTAGGTCCCTTACATATAATAGAACGAATTCTTGAATCAGTTATGATTTTTAAATCCCCTGTGACTATATGACCAGTGGGTTGATAGCAATACTTAGAGTCCTTACAATCTCAAGAGTCAGGAATAGAATTTTCAATATCAAGTTCTGTTACTAATTTGTTATAGTTAAAAACAGTACTATGAATAGGTTTATTATACTTATAACAAATGATAGTGGATTCCTTATTTTCAAAATAAGTAGGAATAGAAGAGATAACAGATTTATCTTTAAATATACTGGGTAAGTTAATGAATTCAATCCCCTTGTTGACAAATTGAATTTTGATAAAATGCCTAATATGATTAATTTCGGAATCTATATATGGCCGAAGAGCATGTTGAGTGTAACACCGGGTAAGAATTGCTGCATCATAAAATCGATGAGCTCTATCATAGAATTTATTAGCCTCAATATCCAAAGTACTAAGTGAAGATATAGAAAGAGTTACTAAACGTGAAAGGGCCATAAGTCGGCCAGAATGTTTTAAGATGATACTTAATTCTGAAAGAGTTAAAACATGTTTATTTTTGCGTTTTAAATTTCCATTTTTGCGTTTACCATGAGATCGGTTATTGCGTTTACGGATATCTAAAAGAGAAAAAACATCAAAATCAGGTAATCTAGAAATGTTACCCTCATGGTAAATATTATCATTAAAACCAAGTGGATGTGGTGTTTGTAATAATTTTATCCATTTTAATTCTAATTCATGCCTAAGAATATTTCTATATCTTTTAGTGGAATTATCACCATATATTATCTTTTCAACAGGCTGAAAAGAAATACTGCTAGTAGAGTGATTAGTTTGTTTGAAATGCCTATAAAGAAAATTATCAATTTTGCGAGGCTTTTTTGTTCGATACAGTAAAACTGTATTGATGTGACAATTTTTTTTCTAAATTCAGGTCTGCCCTCATGCAAAGAATGACACACAGGGTTCCAGAAAGAGGTCATTGGCAGGAACCATTACAGCACCAAGAGCGTATGAACTGGTTAAGATTTTAAGAACATTTCCTAATAATCCACCAAATATTACTACAACCAAACTAGTTGTCAAGGAGGATGTCCTGTTTACTGAAATTATTCAAACATTCGATCCTGAAAATGATGACCTGGTGTTCGACCTTATTTCTGGACCTCAACATGCTATCTGCTCTCTTACCATGAAAGGAATTTTAAATTGTTCGTTAGAAGATGATTTCTATGGTAACGATCAAATTACTATCAGAATAACTGAAACTGGTCTCCCACAATTTGAACGACCTTTTAGCACGGAAAAGACCATACCAATATATGTCCAACCTGCTCCTGATAAGACAGAAAGGTTCTTTATAGATGAAAATGGACAGATATACCGAGAAAAACGCCCTTCAATGACACAAGTGTTCCATACAGATGCCAACGACACGACATCTTATTTTGCTGGAACCATTATACTAGCTGATGTGGATGGAGGGGAGATTTTCAACCATAGAAGTAGGTTTACAGCTTTGGGTAATTCAACCTACTCACTGAGGGAAACTACTTTGTCCATAAATACAACAACAGATCTCATGGCATCCAAGTACCGCACATTAAAGGCTTATGATGTAAAATTCTCCTATTTTGGAGCTATTAGTGGAAAAATGACTCTCAACTTTATAGCTAAAACTGTTGATTCATATACGCCCAGCGTCACTTTAGACCTGTATATTCTGAAGAATCCGTGTGTACATGGTATATGTAGCCACAGGAAAACAGGCACAGCTGGTTGCAATAATCTAACACGTTCTGTGTCTTTTGACAAGTTTGAATGTATTTGTGCTGCTGGATACACAGGTGAATGGTGCCAAATAGAAGTAAATGAATGCGCCCCTGAGCCATGTGCCCTGATGTTTGATTGTGAAGATCTGGTGAATGGCTACCAGTGTAACATCAATATTCCAAAACTAATGGCAATACTTCTTTGTTCTACAATAGCTATTGCTGGTGTTCTGTTTGTCGTCATGCGCCTCATCAAGCGCCATCAGCGAAGGTACAACAAGGTTGGTCAAAGCAGGTATGTAAATAAGCCACTCAGGAAGTACCCTTTAAACATAGTGGTTCATGTAATATATATTTTCTAAATAAGATCTATTATTAAATGAGATACATTTAGCTAGTTTAAGCTGCATTATATGTACATTACATTTATATATCTCGAAAGCTAAAATTCATATCATTCCCTACAGAAAAAGTGGCAAAACCTGTACCACTTGACTCTTGTCAGCACTAGGACCAAATGCCCATCATACACTTGTAAATACGCATAACACCCCATATACAGTCAGTTCATATAATAATAGTATTTTGCACAAGCAAACAACAAGCGTGTGTATTTGTAGTATCATTAGAGTTAAAATTGGTCTCACTTCTTTTATTTTCTTAGATCATATGACGTCGTGTATATGGGAGTGTAACAATGCAAAGTATGTAAAACAGAATGCACTAGTGTATATATTATACAACGCTATACACACTGACGTCCATAAGAACGTCATGTTTGCCAATTGTGATTTTTTGATTGTGTGGTACTTGATTGTATCGATTCCTGACCTTTGCTTTCTTTCTTTCTTCAAAGCAATCGTAAGATCACTTGATATTATGTAGAAAATATGATAAGATGCTTATCATAGTCTGGCAGTTCTTTTTAAATCATTTTGCTTAAACTTGTGTAATATATATCAAATACAAATAAGCGCTATTATAATATTCCATGTAAGATATATTTTGTGGATACCTTAAAGAACAGTCTCACTAAGATGGTTCATTTTAGTGTGCAAAGTAGATGTGTAACAATACGTAGGACTATCAATATATCGCCATAGTAACCTTGGCAATATTACTATATCGACAGCAATGTTGCAACATCAATAATATCTGCAATAATCATTTCATTTGTGGATGCTTAAAAGAACTATCCCACACAGCTAATTCATTTAGTGCCAGCCATAGGAATGTAGTATTATACCAGAATATCCATATATCGCCATAGTAAGCCATACAATGTTACTATATCGACTGTCATTAGTATTGGCAACAGTCATTTCATTCATAGACACTTTAAAGAATCGTCTCACTGAGAGTTTTTTTGGCGTCCTTAAAAAATGTTTTATAATATATAAGACTATCAATATATCGCATTGTAACTTTTACAACATTACAATATCAACGTTACAGTTACATTGTCAATAGTGGCAACAGGTCATTTCATTTGAGGATACGCTAAAAACGGTCTCACTGAGTTGGTTCTTTTTATGGTTTACAATAGGGATGCAACAATACATTGGACTGTCAGTATTACACCTTAGTAAGACATGCAATGTTACTATATCATCAGCAAATTTGCAATGTCAATGTAATTTCAGCAATAGTCATTTCATTTGTGGTTACTTTAAAGAATCTTCTCACTAGGACTGCTAAGAAACGATGTAACAATACATCAAGTATTCAATATATCACCATAGTAACCTGCTCAATGTAACTATATCAAGATATACCTGTGGACTTGTAATAGCCATTTGGATTATCGCTTGCATTTGTTATACCTTCCTTTGCACTGGTATTCAGTTTTATTTACTGTAAAGTCCTTATCTTTGCTTTATCTCCTTGTTATATCTTGATTTATATGTTTTAGGAGATGATGCATTGATAAGTTAGGGGTCTTTCTTGCAAACCAAATATCTATGTGTCTTGGTCCGCATCTGAATTAAGGGTGAGGTTGGAGCACAGTTAAACCGGTTTAAGCCCTCCTGTAAAATATTTTACTGACCGTTCCAAGGCGGTACTTCTTTTGTGGATCTTTTATGTTTTTGTTCTGTCTTGTGTTTGCTATGTCTATGTGCTTTGTGGTCACCTGCTGGGAAGGGGCGGACCTCTTGGCTCTCGTTTGTGGTGTCTAACTGTGAGTTTGTCATTTCCCATTGGTATCCCGGGTCAGGTGTGGTACTTGATTGTATCCATTCCTGATCTTTGCACCCTTACTTACTTTGCAACATAAATTGTATACATTGAACTATCAATATATTGCCATAGCAATCTTTGAACAGTTACTACATTGACAGCAAAATTACATTGTCAGTAGAATCGGAAATAATCGTTGCACTATCCTAATAGTTTTAATAGTTTTTAGACCAAAGACATTTTACACTAAACTGTTTGGTTTGGACACAAACGGAAAGTTAAAGAGCATTAGATTGTAGTCAAATAAGGTCAAGCATTCAATGCTTTTCAGCAAAAAATGGTTGAACTTTAACAATAGTCTGACCTTTTTATGTTAGTACCATACGAAATTGGTAGAGGAACATACAGAAATAACCTTTGAATGTTGTCATACTCTATATGTTTGCTTGAGTCACGCACATATATTTCAGTCTGAAGCGTCAATGCTTTTGCTATGATAGTGTACAACAGGAATAGTATTGTATTTTTTTCTGCACTGTCAATACTATCACAATTATAGTTATTTTGGGTCTATTGTTACATTCCACTCTTTGATAAATAAGAATTTTCCTTTTGATTTAATCATGTTCATTTGACAACCAATTAACCTTTTCTAGACCAGAAACCCCTAAATAGGTACTTTGGCAAACAGTGAAGACCCAGATAAAATGCATGAGGTGATATTTCATCTGGATATACAGTGTTTGCTTAGACACAATCGATCTTCAGAGAGCAAATAAATTTCCCAGAAATTATAACCAGTGACCCCTCCATATATACATTAGTCCACTCTGTCTATTTTGTATGTAGCTTTATGGAAAATTTCATTGATTGATCGACGGGCCAAACTGAGATATATGGGCTATTTTGCAAGTTTGTTGCTTCCCCTTAGGAAAAAAAACTTGGTTAGTATTTTCAGTCAGGTACGAGGGTTAGTCAAAAATAACTGAGCCCTACTTTATAACGTTTGATTCAAGCAAAATGGACATGTATTTAAATGATATTTCATCGCAGTTATATGTCATCTATTCAATGACCTAATTTTTATCTGTTGGTAGGCTTTATTTACTTGTTGCTAGGCAACCGAACATGACCTGTCGAACTGGTGCGTTCACGCTGTTATACATCAATATCTAAGCGTTGCCATGGAAACGATAATGCCAATGTAATGCTGCATTCACTGCCGTTTGATACCTATTACATGTACCTACTCAGTGCCACAGAAAAGAAAACAACTGACCCCGAATTAGAGATGCTGTGGTAGTTTGATTTCAGAATTTATCAAATTTTTACGTGCCTCAAGTCCTATAATTTACCCCAACCACATTCTTTTTAACACAATTTTAATAAAAATCGTAAAATATTAGCCCAATAATGCTTTTGCAGTACTGCATACACAAACTAATCCTCAGAAATAGTAAACTCCTTGTTTTGAGTAAATGATTCTGTTTCCATGGCAACACAATCCTCATATATTTGAAAATTAGTGAAATTTTGACTTATTTTGTTGCTAGGCAACGCATGCAATCAGTTTCACCTAAACATTTACGAACCAAGTATAATGAAAAGACGATATGACATATGTTATTCAAATAAATGTCAAATATGTCTTTCACAAATACTATCAAGCCCACAAGCTTTTTAAAGACATACTGTATATTCCTGGTGGCGGAGATCATGAACGCATTGCTCTGACTGACAATCTTTAGTCGCCTAGCAACCATAAACGAAGCTTCATCGGGGTAATTATTTTGGGTCAAAACGTCAATGACATGTTAAACTTATAAAAGAGAATCACATTTCTTGTCTACAATGTGAGGCTAAGATATAATGAGGTAGGGCTCAGTTATTTTTGACTAACCCTCGTACATGCCTTGGGGCCTTAGAAACCCATGTTTTACTAAGTTTTCTGTGGTCAATTTTGTGTAAATGGCCTGTAATCAACATTACCATACTAACCTTGAAAATAGCAGTACACAAAATACAAGTATAATAGGATATTTTACAATAGTATCGATGATATTATTTGAGCTTTAAATGTTTGACCTTGTCATAAACATCAAGTGCAGACATATGTGAGATGTATTCCGCTCATCAGCGTTACGTATGCTACATTTTATACGAAATTGCAGATAATGACTCTATAGATTGCATAAAAGAATGAACCATGTTCTCCAACCCATGGCAGGGACATGTCTTGGTGCCTCAAAAAACCCAAGTTTTACTAAGTTTCGTTTGGTCTATATTCTGTAAATGGCCTGTTATCAATTTTACCCTACTAACGTTGAAAATGGCAGTACACAAAATACAAGACTAATAGGATAGTTTCCAATAGTAATAATGAATGTTTTAGCTCTACATGTTTGAGATAGACATAAACATCAATTGCAGTCATATGTGAGATGTATTTCTGCTCATCAGAGTTACTTATGTTACATTTTTTTACGAAATTGCAGATAAAGACTATATGGATTGCATGTTAGAATAAACCGTGTTCCCCAACTTTAAATGTGTGATAAAGATCTCTATTAAACAATGAATTTCCATTTCACAAGTTGGAAGCTATTCATAACTTGTATCTGGCGATAGGGTGTAGTAAATAAGTATTTTAATATTCTAATAAGCATGTCACATCTAGTGGCGTACAGATTTTTTCTATTCAACCATTTACATTACATTGGAATCAGCAGTGTCTTCTTTTTTCTCTGTCACAATAAAATCAAATAACAACTGTACAAACAATTTTAACTACCATGGATATCTAACGTCTGTCAATATATAAATAAGGTAACGTAGGTTACAAAAAATGTGTTTTTCATAAATGGATAAAGATACTAAAATTTGTGGAGAGTAGACTAAAATTTTACCTTAGCCTGACGACACACCATGCTCAGGTAAAATTTGTGTCTACTCTCAACATATGTTTTAATAACTTCAATTATAGACAAATTATTCTAAATAACCTCTAATCTAAAAGAGTTTTGTAATTGTGTTTGGTTATGTTACTTTGATATGACAAGTTGCAGATTTTTTATCAATGGTTTATAGCAATAAACATGATATTTACTTTATGATTCAAATATTTGACTGAATATATTGTACATCAATATATATAAAAGCAAAGCAGTATTTCCTGCATCTGGTGCCTTTTTCCTGCATCTTGTGTCAAGGCAGGGGGATAGTGCAGGGTGTCTTCCAGAGCAAAGGCTTTCTGTTGATTTTCCACAGAAAAGGACACGTCTTGAAATTGTAGAGTTCTGGTTAAGCTAATGAGTAACAGATTAGTCAAAATTGTGAATTAGCTGTTAAATACTAGTTATTAATCCTTTACACTAAATGCATGTATTTGTTAGGTAAGCCATAATATATGTAACAGCGCATTATATTAAATTAGCTTAAGAGTGTGTTTCCTGCGACTACTGGCTCCTTTTTTGCCATTAGAAGTATTTTATCACGCTTGAAAAATACTATGTTTGCTAAAAGATGAGCATGATCAGGAAATGTCGCAATCGCAGACTGCAGACCAACCAAAGGTACCGTGAGGAAAAGACACAGAACACTTTAGGTCTTGACTGCATTTTGCTATAATCTGAAATTCCGTATAACATTTTAGAGATTGCAAATATTATATAAACTTGATAACTTATCAGAACAGAAGTAGCGTGGTTTATACCCAAATGTACCTGATGCTTTGTAGATCTAGCATTAACGGTGTGTCTTGTATGCTTAATACATTTAATTTTCACTGTTGAAAGTCATTTTGATAAAGCAATGAATCACCTGTCACAATTGCAATCTTCTATTCTTTTGTTGGACACTATTTCATTATAACATATTGTAATGCTTATTATCTTATCATATTATACAAAAATTAAAAAAAAAAAATTTGTTTGTAAACTAAGGAAGTTTGAGTTATACTCATATACTTATGGCATATTACGTGGTAACATTAATTACAAAGCTATAAGAATATTTCATGGTACCATTAATTGCAAACTTATGTCAATTAGTGAATCTTTATGTTAATGTCCATTTTCGGGATCTATTCCAAAGCTTTAATCATAAACATGACTCACCAATATTCGTCAACATTGTTTGAACCTCTGAAACTCATGGAATAAATTGTCAAATGAGTGTCTGTTGAAAAATTAGTGTCACGACTCACATGCAGCTGTTGGCTTTCTTACATTGATCACAAGGTAGTTTTTGTATTTTTTTCGATTTTGCACCTTTGGATTGTCTAGAGCTATTTGTAACATTGATACATGTTTACACATGGTCTATGAAATAAGATTTATGAGACTTATGATTAGTTTGTTGGTTTCAAAGATTCACCGAATTATGCTAAGTGTATGCAAAGCCTTCCTAAAATGTGAACAATAATGTGGACAGCTGCTTGTAGACAGCACTTTAGTCATAAACTGACACATTATTGTACCCATATCGTTGTAGATATTTGATAATACTAACATCGTTTGAGGGTTGTCTTGTCTACAGTGAAAGGAAATGATTTCAGTTTTATTTTAAGTGAAATGCCATATTAAGATTACAAATTTTGAGTATGTTGTGGGTTACAAGTGCTGACTAATCTCGTATATTGCACTGGTTTATACATGTAGTAGATAAATGTAATGTAAGGAATCACTGTTTTGGCAAACTGATATGGTTCAAAAAAAAGATATACTATATGCAAGGACAGGAGAGTTTCCCACCTTAGTAATTTTTTTCTACATCAAGCAAATCAGACATATTAAACCAATTGATTTTGCTTATAAATTCATATTAGATAAACATTTCGCAATGCAATTTCTCCAAACATTAGACATAACCTCTAATTAACTGGTGAAATACTGGGTGTACACTCCAGCTATCAGCTGCTCCAATATGGTGAATGACAGCTTTGTGCGTAGCATGTATATATCATTGAATTATCGTGTTTAGAGCCTTTGTCACCAAAAGACTAAACAAGACACACTTACATAACAGGATATTTTCCAATAGTTTTAATGAACTTATTTGAGCTTTCGGTCAGGTGTGGTACTTGATCGCATCGATTACTGATCTTTGCACCCTTACTTACTTTAAATGTTTGACCTAGATATAAACATCAATTGTAGACATCTGTGAAATATGCTTCCGCTCGTCAGCGTTACTTATGTTACGTTTAGTGTTACTTATGATACGTTTTATACAAAATTGCAGATAATGACTTTATAGTTTGCATATTAGAATAAACCATTTTCCCCAACCTTAGATATATGATGTAGATCTTTATTCTAATAGTAAATTTCCATTTTTACATATTTGAAGCTGTTTATAACTTGTATTTTAATTATGTTCATCAGCATGTACAAAACTATTAAACTTGTACTGGCTTACACATTTTCTATCCTGATTTTACATGGTAACATAGTTTAAAGGCCTATTATGAAAATTTGACAACAAGAAAAATTGTAAAACATTCTGCCCGATATTTGAGATCATGAAGTAGATATATTGTATATTGTTATGAACAATTGGTAAAAAAATGCAAACTATCATATCAAAGTAACAGAATCAATCAAAATTACAAAATTCTCTTAATTTAGGGTTTATTTAGATATATCCACAATTTTGTCTGCTTTAACGAATTATTTTGAACTGCTAACGCTGTCTTTCCATCAGCGGGTTAAACTAGGTCTCCACGCTTCTCACGTGAAGTTATGCATTGTTGTGGATAAATGGCTACGGTTTAAATAGGGTCAAGTTTATTACGTGTTGTTATTACTTTAGTAAGTCACGTGAGGTAACCCGATCTGCAGTTATTCTTTCTGAAACTATAGGTAGTGGCACAGTGAGGACCATGAGGCGTCGCAGTTGGGTCCCTACTGTCCATGCACTATCCTGGAACACTTCATTAGCTATCACATGCTGGTATATATATTTTACTACTAATTACTTGAGCATTGAAACACATTTGACAACTGTATCGTGAAAAGTAAATAAGGTTTAGGCTGGCCGCCAGTTGACTACGGCAATTTTTAACATTAAACCATCAAACCAACTGTCGAATACACCCTTTTATAATAAAATTCTAATGCCTAGCGCTGGGCGGCGTCATTCCAGTTTCGAAGATACCTGACTCGACTTCGCCTCGTCGCTTTGCGTTAGTAGCGGACTATTCTTCAGCTTGTCGTGCATCGAAACATATGTAATTGATAATGTTCTCTCTGTGAAGTAAACTCTACAACGTATACTATTCATACTTCTTATGAAAATTTGCTCATGCTCCCATGTTTATTTGAATTGTTGATATGTCACTACAAATGTTTTATAGTAATATTATGGCCCATATGCCATCTGCGTAAGGCCTGGGCAAAAAACTATATTTAATAAAGTTCAGTTCAGTTTAGAATAATTTGCCTATAACTGAAGTTATTTAAAAAAAACAGTTAATAGTAGTCTCAAATAAAACCAGTTTTAACAAATTTGAGTTCTTTCCACACTTTTTAGTATTTTTATCCATTTATGCAATGGACAATGTTGTGATATACGATAATTTATTTATATATTAACAGCAACAAACTATCAATCGTGGTTGAATTTGTTAATATAGTCTTTAATCATCTAATTTAATTGTGACAGAAATGAAAAAGACATTGTACATTTCAATGCATTGTAAATGGTTGAATAGAATATCTATTGGCCAGTAGTAGTTACATGTCAATAAGCATATTTAAATATTTATTTTACTACTTCTATCGCCATTTACAAGTTATAAATAGCTTTAAATATGTGAAAATGGAAATTCATCGTTTGAATAGAGATCTTTATTACACATTTAAGGTTGGGGAACATGGTTTATTCTAATATGCACTCTATATAGGCATTATATGCAATTTCGTAAAACATGTAACATAAGTAACTCTGAGGAGAAGAAATACATCTCACATATGTCTTCGATTGATTTTTTGTCTAGCTCAAACATTTAAAGCTCAAATAATTTCATAATTACTATTGGAAACTATCCTATTAGTCTTGATTTTGTGTATTGCTGTTTTCAATGTTATTAGGGTAACATTGATCACAGGCCATTTACAGAACATTGACCAAAGAAAACTTAGTAAAACATATGTTTCCAAGGCTCAAAGACATGTTTCTGACTGAAAATTGAAACCAAGTTTTTCTACCTGGGGCTGGGGTACATGGTTCATTCTTATATGCATTCTATAAAAAAATAGTAAGTGAGTATGATCAGGAAATACCACAATCACAAACTGCAGACAACCCCGTGGCACTGCGAGGAAGAGCCGCTCAACCATCACGAGACACCAGGAAGACAAATAAAGCAAAGCAATCAGCTCTCTTCCCCATCAAGATGATAGCAATACTAGAATGGACATAAAGTAACGTACAACAAAACATAAAACAATTACAGACTCCCACAATGGGAGTAACAATAAACAAAAAGTCAACAACAACAGAACCACCGCCTTAGAACGGACAGCAGCCTAAGCCACCAGGGGGCTTAAATGCATTTTACTGGTACCAAATCTTCGCCCTAGATTCTGCTGTTGTTGAAGTACAAGAAATGTTCAGCTCGCATGGAGGCCATCTAACTAATGCAATGTATCATCATGGAAAACACTCTAATCAAATTAACACTCCATGGAAGTCATAATCTGCAATTTCGTATAAAATGTAACATACGTAACGCTGACGAGCTGAAATACATCTCGCATATGTCTGCAAGTGTTGTTAATGACTAGATCAAACATTTAATGCTTAAATGAATTCATTGATACTAATGGAACATCTATTATTAGTATTGTATTTGTGTACTGTTAATTTCAATGTTAGTAGGGTAATGTTGATTACAGACTATTGACAGAAAATTGACCCTGAAAACTTAGTAAAACATGGTTTTCTAAGGCCAAAAGACATGTCCCTGACTATTAGTAGTAGCCAATTTTTTTTTCCTTGGGGTGCAACGGAACTTAAAATTTGTGATTTGGCCCCTAGACCAGATCTGAAAAGAGTTATGCGAGTATTTCCAGCTTCATTATTTCTGGTTTCTAATGATTTAATGCCATGATTGGTTTATTTCAGTATATCTCTAATGAATCAAAATGCGTCTGAAATTGAACAATCGATGAGGCCTCGTAGTAGTGGATCTGTGTTGTTAGAACCAACAGGAAATGGAATTCCACTATTTGGTACTTCCAGTCAAGCTGATATCTGGGAGAATCCGGCGTTTGATACAAAACGTAGACACAATATTGCTGAACCTTCCATTGAGCTTTCATCCTTGTCGATGTTTGGACTTGGGAAGAAGGGACCAGCACACCACATGCATATTGCCAAAAGCAATCGTCAGAACAAAACCGATGTAGAGGAATCTAATCGAAAGATGGAATTGCTTCTGAAGAATGAGGGTGCTTCGACTTCTGCGAGTCCAAAAGATAGTACATCAAATGTTGTACTTGAGGAGATGTCACCTAGTCGCATGACAGACATTGAAGTGTAGAATTAGAAACTTTTCTCTTATAGGTGTGCTTGCTAGTGAACTTCCAACTTACGTGTTAGCTATTTTTGTTTGAAAGAAGCAGTTTATATTCTAATAAATGAGCCAGTCGTTCAGACAATGATTCATCTTGCATATGGTTAAGTCACTCTTTGCATAGACATGCTTTCATTCTTAAGTAGTGGGTGTCTGTGTTATGTGATTAATTTAAGGGATAACTATTTTAAAAATAATTATACCCCCGGTACGAAGTATATAGGGGGTACAGTATACAGTTTTTGCCTTTTATGTAACTATGTTTGTCGGTTTGTTTGTTTGTTTGTAAACTTCTTTTTCTGTGAAAGATTTCTCAGCAACTATTTGACCTAGGATTCTGACATTTGGTACACAGCTTGATAGTGATGAGTTGTATTGTGTATCAAAAGCAGCAAAATATTGCTTATCAGTCCTTTTATTTGTTCATTGTTCTTCAGCTCCAATGAGCATTTCTGTCGCAGATTTCTCAGCTCCTATTGAAGCCAGTGTTTTCAAATTTTGTGTACATCTTCAAGTAGGCTAAGTTTATTATGTATATAAAAAAACAGCCTTATATTGCTTATCAGTCCATTTGTTCATTTTTCTTTCCTTCCAATGAAAATTTCCGTCACAGATCTCTCAGCTCCTATTGAACCCAGTTTTTTTTTTATAGTTTTGTGTACACCTTCAGGTAAGCTAAGTGTATTGTGTAACTGAAAAAATGATGCTAAAGCTCATTTTGCCTTCTTTTTCAAATTTTCACATATTATCCTTCTGTCACTCCTATATAACACATATTGACATTTTTCGTCCAGTTTTCTCAGCAATTACTTGATTTAGGATTATGCAATTTTGTGTACACCTTCAGGAAGGCTAAGTGTATTGTGTAAATGAAGATAAAGATGCTAAAGCTCATTTTGCCTTCTTTTTCAAATTTTCACATTTTCCTTCTGTCACTCCTATATAACAGATATGGAAATTTTTCGTCAAGTATTCTCAGCAATTACTTGATTTTGGATTATGAAATTTTGTGTACACCTTCAGGTAGGCTAAGTGTATTGTGTTAATACAAATTAATATGCTAATCCTCATTTTGCATTCTTTTTCAAATTTTCAATTTTTCCTTCTGTCACTCCTTTATAACACATATGGACATTTTTCGTCCAGTTTTCTCAGCAATTACTTGATTTAGGATTATAAAATTTTGTGTACACCTTCAGGTAGACTAAGTGTATTGTGTTAATGAAAATTGATATGCTAATCCTCATTTTGTTTTCTGATTTCAATTTTTTCTTTCTGTCACTCCCATACAACTTATATGGACATTTTTCATCAAAGTTTTCTCAGCAATTACTTGATTTAGGATTATGAAATCTTTAACCCTCTCATAATTTTGTTTTTTTTTTCTGACTGATGGCTACCGTCGGGGGTATGTGAGCTTTGCTCACTTCTTGCTATGTTTATCTGACCAGGTATAATGCTGGATATATGGTTGAAAATTAAGTTTTATGGTCAGGGTCACTAGAGCCATAAAACGTACTTTTCAACCCTATATCCAACGTCCCCCATAAAAAAATTTGAATATGGTTATCCCCATTCAAATTCAGACGTTACAATTTTTGCGTAGCGTTGCTTGTGTAGGATAATTGATTTTTATCATTGTCATCGACCGGAAGCATTTTATCAAATACTGACCTGTCTGATTTGAGCACTGTGGGTACATGTGACATATTTGTTTACCAAATGCGTCACAGAGTCATGTGATTCGCCCGATTGGCTGATTCAATATTGTTTATCAAGCGCGTCATCACGTGTCACTGAAACGGTTTCAATGAAAATGCCATGCGGAGAATGTTTTCAAAAATGTTTTAGCGCATACAATATGATCAGTCTATGGCTGAATACCGTAATACCTATCATTGTTATGATTTGGCTACCAAAAATGACTAGATATCTCCATTGGAAGATTATCTATAGGCATTTAACGCTTGTTACTTTTTAACGTAGGTGTTATGAGTAATGCGTACCGCGTAACAGCACAATTTTTCAGTCGTGATGTCCCATAGCAGACAGGTCGATTCTTTAGTATCGCGCCTGCGTAAGACAATGGATTTTTATAGATTTTGAGACAGATCAAATGCAAACTGTGGTTATCATGGCAACAGAAAGTACATAGACATAATTGGCAAAATGTTATCCACGGCATATCACCTTTAATTAGGCTGGAAACTTCTTTCAATGTGCAAGTTTCTAGGGCAGACATAACATCTCAGTTGAGTTTGAATTTGGATCGTTTTTTTTCCATTCTGAGTCACTGGCCCTTGAGCCAAACTTTCCCCTATAACTTATAATATGGAAACTGTTGTCCTGGATATATCAGTATTTTTTTCTATTGTAATGGAGCCAGTGCATGCGATTTCCAACAATAAGGTATGTGCGACCAGCAAAGCCTCAGGTCAGCCTGCGCATACGCGCAGTCTTATCAGAGCCTTTGCTAGTCGTTTGAGTATTATATGATTGTTAAACTACTAACTGAACATCATTTGGAGTTTTGAAGCTTAAAAGGAGGCTGCAGAAGCTCGTCTGAGTCTACGCTTTTCAAAATGACACATTCTTTGAAATCGAGTGACATTGCTCAATTATATCATAATAAAACTTGCTGATAACAAGGATATGTATAAACTCAGGATCCAGTTCATAATTCAGCCATATTGTTGCAATTAATCTAAGAGTTACTTCTCATCAGTGCTCCAAATCCCAACCTGGCTTCGAATTATAAAACTTTTTTTCAACTCAGCTGAGCATAAATTTTCAACTGCTAATTAAGCTAAAATGTTGAAAAATAATGCTTTTCTTGCTGTCAAACTTTTAGTTGGTGTATTTACCCTGCTAATAAACGTTAAAATGCCAACAGTTGTTGGCATTTTAACATTTATGAGCAGAATAAATTTCGTGCTCAGCTGAGGTGAGCATAAAAAAGTTTTATAACCTCGGGGCCAGACTTTTTTCTAGGCATAGCCAATTAACTTTTATTCGAACTTAATGACATTTACAGATAATCAGGTAACCATAAAAATTAAAAATAAAAGATCCGATTAGGGTTTACTTTAACCACTGATCACCAAATAATCTACCCGTGAGTGGTTTTGACCTACGGCAAGACATAGCCAATTATTTTTAATGCAGCTTTATGAAATTTACAAATACTTGTATCCGCTATAAACATAAACTCTTGGACAAAATCGAGTTTCGGTACAATCAAATCACTGACTACTGAATAACCTTTCCTAGAGTATCTAAATAGTTCTATTGACTTATAATGGAGGAACCCCTCAACAGTTTGTCTTATAACTTGAATACTATTTGATGTATGCGCATGAAGAACTATGATATTTGTTAAGTATAATTACATTTTTTACATCAAAATAAAGGTAGATCACTGTGACATTTAGTTTAGTATTTTTGCCTTATAATTCGAAGATAATTACAAATTTTTGCAAACTACGAGGTTCGTCCAAAAATTATCAGACTGGGTGGATAACTAAAAAAATTGAGTTTTTGTATTATATTACGTCCACGTTTTGAAATTAAACACGAAATATGAACCAAGAAATCGATGCAGGGAGCACTTTAATACTTTGACATTTTTGGCATTTTTATAATTGCTCAATACTGAGTAATTATCCAGTGTGGAGTGCTATTAATGTGAAATGACGTAAAAGTCACATTTACGTATGTTCAACATGCATGGAAAAAACTGATGTCATAACGTAAACCGTTCTTTCACAGTGCAAGTTTAATTCGAAATGGCTAGCTGCAGCAGTGATGAAAAATGACGCTAACTGAGCGTTTTGAACAGCGAGCTGTGATTAAGTTCTGTGCTAATAGTGGTATGACTTCACGGAAACATGGGAATTTTTCAGTAGCAATGATAGTGTGAAAAAGTGTTCCAGAACGATCGTCTTTGACTGGCACAAGCAATTTTGGGATGGTAGGATGGTTATCAGTGATGCTTTACGGCCTGGGAGACCCCGTATTTCTGATGGTGCTAAGAGCGTTCAGGACGCGATTTCGGAGGCCAGGCGACGTTCAGTCAGAAATATAGCCGATATAACAGAACTATCACTTGGCATTGTGCATGATATTTTGACTACATAGCTTGAAATGAACAAGGTTTGTTTCTGATGGGTTAATTAACCGACGACGTCAGAATGACGTTCCAAAGTGTTCCGTGCGCCTGTACCTTCCTATTTTTTTTTTTGCACAATATAGAGTCAGTATAAATTCTATATTTATAATGTTTCACCCAGTAATAGGGGGAATGTTCATCTTTTATCATGTATAATTTCGTTTGTATCCGACAAGTGACATTTAAGTTATGGTGGTAGTCCTGGAACTTTTTGAACGAGCCTCGTATTCTGGGATAAAAGTTCAGCATAAGTGGACATTTGATCCAAAAATAAAGTAAATCACAGTTACCTATATTTCATCGTTCAGTAATTTTGTTTAATTTTATTTTGAATATTTGATGCATGGATATGGTAGCTTGTGATAATTGGTCATACGACAAGATTGTTGACATCAAAATAAAAGCAAATCACCGTGACCCTATACAGTAAAACCTCCTAAATTCAACTCTGGTTTTTTGAAATAGTTGCTTATTCGAAATAAATTTTGGACATAATGAACTCAGAAATTAGGGCTTATTCAGGGCTTACCTCTTGGCTCTCTTGTACATTATGTTTTCTTGTGTTTTGCCACTTTCCCATGTGGTGTCTTGGGTTAGGTGTACATGAAGTACTTGATTGTATCGATTCCTGATATTTGCCTTCTTCTTACTTAAAATAATAAAAATATATCACAGCGATTTATGTTTTATGGTTTAATCCATTTGAACTTTATCTTTAGGATTTTGATGTTTGAACATTGATACTTCACATTGTACATTAGCATGACACAAAATTAAGGCAATCTGGCCCGACCTTGTTTCACGCTCAACTCAAATGAGCAAAAACTTTATACTGCCCACAAAAACTAAAATACCATCAAATGAAGAAGTTTCTTGCTTTAAGTGTCTCAGATGTTGTATTTATCATGCTTATAAATGTTAAAATGCCAACGATTAATGGCATTTCGACATTTATCAGCAGGATAAGTTCGTGCTTAGCTGAGTTGAGCATGGGAAAAGTTTTATAACCTCAGGGCCTGATCTCTATTTTTTTGGTTCAGTTTTTTTCTCTTAACCTGGAAGACCATAATATGAATGAATGTGAATGAATGTTTTTTTTTGTTTGTTTTAAAATGTGACAGTGTGACCCAACCTTTGACATATGTATTGCATTGTCTAGTGGTTTTGCTTGATTTCTGCAAGGTTATGATTTGACTGGACATCTTAGTACAGTAAAACCTATCTTAAGCGGCAACTCAAAAATAGACAAAACAAAGGTCTCTAAGGCAGGTGGTAGCTTATTGCAGGTCAAAAGTGTTGCCACGGGAGCATTCTGCAATACTTTTGACCTGCATTAAGCAATTATCAGTCTTGAAAAATTAAATATATTTAAGGGGCTTCTATTGAGAAGCCGCTTGATACAGGTTTACTGTAGCTATAATGTATTAAGTATTACGAAAGATGAACACTGTAGAATATTATGTAGGTATTCTGGCTTATTGGATCTAGAAAGTGGTTGTTTCCGCTTGGGTCACTCTGCCATGCCGGGTACATGTAGCTTAATTATTTTTGACTGCACTAAGCCTTTGCGAATATCCTTCCAAAAAGGCTGGGTCCGCAGTTTCTCTTAAACATCACATCCTTGTTTGTTTGCACTTTTAACAGAGTTTCAGCCATTTTGAGTATAGATTTTGGACATAAAATGTTTGTGCCACTAACTCCTTGAGGAAGTCTTACCCTGTTTTCTTTTATGCAAGGTTGGTTTTGCTATCATATGAAAACGTGTATGTGACAATTTTCTCTGTTTGATAACTTCTGTCATGATGACGCTACAGCCGTTTGTTACTCTAAAGGAGCTCTAGCGATAAGGCGTATATTTTCCCTAGTTGACATGATTACAAAACCTAAATTTTCAAATTGCCCTAATGTTTTTAAAATTGGTCTATTTCGGTAGTAAATTATGCATAGAAAGCATCAAAATAGGTTTCAAAGCGATTCATCATTTGCAAAGCCGTGAAAACTTGCGCCTTCTACTCCCACCCCTCATTTTACGTCTTTAGACTGGGTGCCGTTTAGGCGAGAGTTTTAGTAAATCCTTAGCAGATTTTCAAAAAGTAAAAGTGCTAAAATATTAAGGATAGACGTGGTCTTCATTTCCAAAACTTTGCGGTTTTCCTTCTGCGCATGCGTACGAAATATACTTAAAATTGTGACGTTTGTCATTGAAAAGGCGAGTTTGTTTTTAGATGCTTCCCCCCCCCCCACCCCTAGACCCAAGATGCCCTTTGGACAATTGAATGTCTCTATACAAATATATAACATATGTAAAGGGCGTCTTGGGTCTAGGGGGGGGAAGGGGTTGTATAAGCGAAAGAAGACATCAAATATCCGACAAAAATAGACATTTTTGCAAGGTGGTCGTTTTTATTGTACATCAACTGTATAAATAGTTTTGCTGTACATAGCGTGATAGGACGATTGTTTCCCGTGTTTAGCGGTCTGGTTCCCATATAGGTTACTGAATAACAAGCACAGTTGATGATCGAAATAAATCATCATTCAATAGGAAGTAGAGTTATTACATGCATTTAGGAAACCCCGTTTTAAATATACATTCGGCGGCAATGGTGCATCGACGGCTCGTCTATATATATATATTTGTTGAATGTGCCTAGTTTCTCCAGTAGTTATTTCAACAAAATAAAACGAACGTCTCGTTTAGGGAGATCGCTCGCTTTATCGCTAGAAATTCTTTCCAGACAAAGCATTTTGTTCTGCAATACGAGTTGTTGCACTGGGGTTGTGTAAGACTCATTATGAGACCCACCAATATTTGGGCCTCGTCGCGACAAAACCTGTCTTTGGAGGTTTCCGACAAATCGAGTTAGGTGCTGATCAGACTGCGCGTATGCGTAGGCTGGTCTGCGCCTTTGTTGTTTGCAAACCCCCGAAGACAGGTTTTCTCGCCTTGAGGCCCGTTATTCATTGCAACAGGATAATGTGTTCTCTTGCTACAAAAACTAATTTTTAGATTAAAATCCAAGGCGTGAATGAAAGATCAGTAGACATAGTTGGGCTTAGCCTGTATACACTGACAAATGACACTGCCAAGATCTCTTTTAGACTCATAGTGTAGGCCGCTGTGTAATTCCGTGTGCATTTTTTGGTAAAAGTGTCAACCATACACTTTGTTGTAGAAAAATGTGTCCTGTTGAAGATAAAAGATGTTTACAATTTTTCTTTGGCGTTTTAACGTCACAGTGACGTCACAAAGTGACGTACCCATTTCAGCTTATTTAAGGCTTGAAAGTGGAGTGTTATGAAGTCCAGCAGGCATAAACATGAACTGTTTGATCAGTTGTGGTAATTTTACTGGCGACATGTTGAATTCTGGGCATAGGCCCTGACTCTGGATTTTAAAGAGGTTACATTAACTTCAAAATGATGTCTGAACATGGAAAAGTGACGTCAGTACCAAAATGAAACTTCTGTGATAGTGAAAGCTCAAATAGCTAGACCCTCCTCTCCACACAGCAGGGAAATATTGTTCACTATACTTTTCTGAGACTATATTATATAAGATGAAAAATGACATACGTTAGCTCTCTGACCTGTATTTAGACAGGTATGTTGGCTACGTTACCCTATTATAGTTTCAAATCCTATTTTGCAAATACCAAGTTATACTGAATTATAATTTATCAACATGTTGTTTGCCTTAAAACATTTTTAAATGAAGGAAACAGCCGGTATGCATTTGGACAATACATCGCTATGATGTTACAGTTATATATGTTACTTTAAATGTATAACTATTTAATGCATTACTGTCAAAAGACATTGGACTACCAAAATACCTCATAGGGCAGTTTTTTCACTACAATTTTCTAAAACCACATTCTACAAGCCACAAATTAATGTATGTTACTCTTTAGCGGTTGGGGTGATACCACGCAATAGCAAAATTTTCTACGTTACTGTAAAATAATTGGAAATCTTATCTAATTACTCCTTATTCTTACATGACAATATAACCTTTTAATTGTAAGCAAATGACTAGCAATATGATGTTATCAAAGTAAAAGGATCTGTTACTACTGTGATATACGTTACTTTCTTTTAAATGCATATTTAAATTACAAAGGAACACTATTTAAGTTTACACTGCTAGTGGGACATTTATTGCAATTAACCTGCCATTAATTGTCAATAAAGGAAAATACAAACAACGCATGGTTGAATAAAAGAATAAAATTTGAACTTTATTTCCATACAACGTTTTTTTAAAGTCTGTGCGTTTTATTAAATATGTAAACAGCATTTTACTTTCTGAAATTCTTATTAAATGACATCGTTTATCTCACTGACACTGATATATTTGTCTCTTTTATACGTGAAATAATATATAAAAGACACATATAAAGCCATCAAACATATCAGAAAAAAATGCTAGATGCTCCTCAGGAAAATTAATGTTGTTGTTTCACTACATTAGTGTGTTAACTTATTGTGTAGTTTATAAACTTTGTTAAATGTTTAATGCTCAATAAAATATATTGTTTTATATTATATCATATTTTAGATAACACAATGATATTAAGCATGGGCTAGCTTAGTAAGATTTATCACATATTGTATACGCCAGCTATTTATTCCAACTACTATGCTTATACCATTCAGGAATAAAAGTCTTATCAGAATTTGTAATTGTAGGTCAATTCAAGCATATATCAAAATCGGGAATTGAGAATTTAAAACAGTCCTTTATCCTTGTCTTTTGAAAAAAATAAACTGAAATTATTAAAAAACTTTACGATTTTTGCCCAAAGGTATGACACATGCCAAGCCTATCCTTATGGTTAAAACTGCTTTATATCAGAACGATGTCCAGTTTGAAGACAAAAGCATACCTTGAAGATGGTAAAATGCATAACAAGATAATTTTAAGGACATATTGCACTTATCATCTGTTCTGTCTGGTTCTAAACTATTGTGAAGCATTCAAACAGAACAAAATTTGTTGTAATGGTTCATTTTAGTCATACATTTGAAAGATATAAGTTTATCACCTAGAAAAGCCCCCAGGCATTGTTAGTATCAATGTATATTGTAGCCATTGATAAATAGCTGACTCACAACAGATTATTGCTTTTAATAAATGATTTGTTTTGCATTATTTTATCAATTAGACCCATTAGTCTTAGAGTTGAATTTTGTTGCAGATAATATCAAATTGATATTAAGCATGTCAAATGTTAACATTATCGTTGATACAAAATTGCAGCCTAATAATAAGCTTTGCATAGTCCAAATCAAACAAAAAGGATTCACTAGTAACGAAAGAACACATCAAAGGAATAAGCCCATTTGATCTTGGTACTTGTCGCAGTGTTTAGCAATGAAGGCTCAGGTGAGCCTGTGCATATTTGTAGTAAGACTTGCCACAGCCTTCGTTGCTCGTATACACAAAGTAATATGGAGGTTGATGACCAAATGTTAGAACGCTAGCCTCTCTGCATCATCATGAGTGATAAAACAATGCATTTGCTAGTCCAAATATTTATTTATGAGTTACAGTAAAAGAGTCAAAAATATGTTCATCTAAAAGCAACGTGCTTTATGCTTGCGCTACTGTCAAAGAACATATGTGAAATATAGCATTCAGCATTTCGTAAACTATTCCATACACGCATATTACACAATTGACAATGAGGCACTGCTAAATCAACCTCTGAGATTTATAACAATATCCTGTACATTTAAATGAAATGATTTCTTTAAGAGATAACTGATTAACAGTATACACCGCAAATTAAATATGCATAAGTTCATGCATTTTTTAAACTTTGCATGTGCGACTATCTTTGGTGACAATTTCGATACTGAGAAGAGTGTCATCTTAATGCTGAACAGTTAGCATTGTGTATGCTCCTTTTGAATCTATGTCCTGGCAAGTTAGCAACTTATTCTAATCGTTAGTACAAATATACATGTAAAACATTGTTATTGATGATTACATTAATCATGTTTGCGAGGTTCCTGTACTATATATATATATATATATATATATATATATATATATATATATATATATATGGAAATTAACATCAGGCATATTAACATTTATTGCTAAAACTAAATCAGATCTAATCGCTTGACTACATTTTTTTATTATCTCATATTTCTATCCAGCAATCCAAAAACATTGTAAAATCTTCTTAACAATAACTTGAATGTCACCTGTTAAAATTTAGCCGGATACAATTTTAGCTGAGTCTTTATTTAAAGTCTTTATTCTAATTGGCATCGTAGTAACAGCTGGCATATTTCCTTGTATATGACCATATCTAATGTGGCCTTAAAGTAAAACTCAACACTATAACCAACTTTCTCTATTTCCAGGGATATGCATGTTTCTCATCAATAAAGCAGTTCTTTAGATATTATTGGTTGAGCAAGTGATCCAAGGTTTTTACTTAATGTGATGAACAGTAATGTTGATTGCACAACGAAAGCTAAACTGTATTTAAACTAAAATTAATTTCAAAGCTTCTTTAATGCGTAGCCATATGCATACACTGTGACAGCTAAAGGTCAGGATACAATTTGATTTCAAGACAGTCACTTTAAACAATAACTAATTACAGACACTTAAAATAAATGAATAAAAGTACCTCAATTAAACTTAGAATTCTTTTGAAAACTATAACAAAACTCTAAATTTAAATAATATATTAGCTTTCCTGGCTTAATTATATCGTCTTTGTTAACATTTTGGATAAACATATGGGAAAGTAATTTATTTTGTACAGTACTATTATGTTATTTTAACACATTTGACAGAAAATTGAAATGTATCCTTCAAAGTGCTGTTACTTGAGTGTTATAATTACCTGTGTTTATGAATTTTAAAATCTATAATTTTGGGCAAATCATTTCTTTGTAGATGTAAGAAGTTCAAATATATACTATATAAATGTGCATGGATAATAAGTAGGAACTTAAATGCAAACTGATACATCCATTTTTTCAGACAGACTGGTATTTTGATATCTATTCAACCTGCATAGTCAGTTTTGAGATGAAATAAAGTATCCTCTGACGTATAATTTACGGAATAAAGCAATGTATATGCAGTCTTGCCAATTGTAATATATACGTTACATGATGTCGTACAAACAAAACCATAACTAATATTTTACACTGGAGTGGAAGTTAAGCATGGCTTTTCACTCTTGCTTATCAACAGAATGATCCTATTTGGTGTTTAAAGATTTTCCAATTGAATTGAATGCTGGATTAAAGAATGAACTTTTTGTTCAGGGTCACTATATTTAAAAGTTTATAACTCTAAAAGTATTTGTGATACAAACAAACTGTTTGCAGCTACATAATGGTCCATTACTTATCTTTTGGAAGGTATACTTAAAACCTGAAAGTTAACTGGGAAGCTTATCAAAGAAAATTATTTAACAGAATTTCAGTGATTTTAAATGGAGTAGCTTGAAATGTAACATAAATAACATTACAATGGGTCCATATAACTTTTATAAACATAAATATATGTAAGGAATAAAATGTTCTTGTATGATACGTGAATGATTGTCCAATTGATATAATTCAAGTATTACCTTAACAACCATGATTACATTTATTTTGTTTAAAAATGTAGGGTAACGTAGTTAACACGCTGTAGCAGCTGAACTCCCCAACCATCATAGAGCTAACTTGTTGCAAAAAGCTAAGCCAGGAACATACAGTTAGGCTTATGTCTGATTTTAGTCGCAAGGCACACGTGAATTTCCAGAATTAGTTTTTTGTACGCAATGTGTTTTTCCAGCACATTGACGTCAAATCGACGTCAATTTCATGTAAAATCGAAGTCCATATTGGATCAAATTTTCATTTTAGTGTTACTTTCGACGTTGTTAACCATTTCAATGCAACAAACATAAAAATAAGATTATTTTAGGTGTGTAAGTAACCCCACTTCATATAAGCTCTTTGATGCAAGTAAAAGACGGTACCCCCTTTTGTGACGTCACTGTGAAGTTAATACTGCAAGAAAAAATTGTAAACATCTTTTTTCTTACACTGCATATATTTATCTAGTTGAAAATCGATAAGAATCACTTTTACCAAAAAATGCACACGGGAGCCCAAATTTCGACACAGGGGCCTACACTACATACCGACGTCTGGAGAGATTTTCAGTTTTCAGTGAAGGAAACAGGAACGTCACAGGGACTCAAAACTAGCGGATTTGGCAGCTGTACCTTAGTTATCGTTTGCAGGAAATCCCAAACAAGCATCACTTGTGAGCAGCCACATTTTCATGAATAAGGCACATGCCCTTACAATCGGTTGCAGGTTTGCGTTTCTCATATTTGTTTAACATTATGGACAGCATTTTGGTTTTATAAAATTAACATGTAACTGTTCGACCCTTCAGCACTTAAACTTGAACAATGGACCAATCACAATTCGAAAAAAATGGCATATGAAACTTTTCCGACGCTTTTTGCGATGACATGCCTAGCTTGGTCTTTGCACAATCACTGCTTATTATTGACGCATCTCTTTAGGGTAAAATTCATATATCCAGGTTCCATCAAATTTAAGTAGTTCTGATCTTCTAGGATTGTCACATTTTGAAACTTTGTTTAAAAAAGGTGGGAATTTCCACACGGGTAGCCTTTTATTCTTTAGTCAAGAGATGAGGGTCACATTGAGCACAAATCTTTTCAGCTGCCGCCATCACTATGAGCAACATCATTCCCTGTAAGTCTGACTTCTTGCTTAATCAGATCTGCCACAGCAGCAGCTTAAGCAATGGTAATACCAGTTTTAGGCTGACCAGGATGGGGAACATCATTTTGTTCAATGGAATCAAGTTTAACTTTCCTAAGAGACCTAAAACAAACATGCTATGACACTGCAGATGCCCCATGTAGCTGACCCCATTCCTTATATGTATGCGAACCTAAAATGTTCACATTAATGCGACCTTTAACATAAACCCTGGCTTCAAAACTTGCTTCCAGATATTTGGACGATATTTTAAATATTAATAATGTTTATTTTGATAATATGGTTAGTCAAATATACCCTTCAGAGCTCCAACTTAATAAAGCCAATGCCTCTGATACCGAAGCCGCATTTTTAGACTTGCATTTGTCAATTTCTAATGATATTGTTTCTACTAAAATTTATGATAAACGTGACGACTTTGATTTTGAAATTGTCAATTTCCCATTTTTAGATGGTGATGTTCCTCGTTCTACATCCTATGGAGTCTATATCTCTCAACTCATTCGTTTTGCTAGAGCATCTAGCTGTGTTACTGACTTCAACACTCGCAATAAATTGTTAACTCAGAAACTTCTTAAACAGGGCTATCGGTATCATAAACTTCGCAAAACATTTTCAAAATTTTATAGACGATACTATGATTTGATTTCTAAATTCCAAGTTGGACTTAAATCTCTCTTGCGCAAAGGACTTTCGGAACCTTATTTCTATGGTGACTTGGTGTATAAATTGAAGAAGATTGTTGGCTCTAATAATTTTTCAGCACAGTTTATTAAAATAATTTCTCATTATAAAAAGATTGGCTATAACATTAATGTATTGCAACAGACTGCATGCTTGGTAGTCAACCCAATCACGGTTGGCAACTTTGCTTTCCTCTTTAATTGCACGCCGGTGGGTCGGACTTCAGACTCTATGATGGTTCCGACTTAAAGACTTATCTATTGATGAGATGGTAGGGGCCTGATGCTTTGGCTGCTTGTCGGGCCCACCGGGGTTTACCTGTTGGATTTCTTTTGCTCCGGTATTCAGTTTAATTTACTGTTGAGTCCTTATCCTTGCTTTATCTCCATGCTATATCTTGATTTATATGTTTTAGGAGATGATGCATTGATAAGTTAGGGGTCTTTCATGCAAACCAAATATCTATGTGTCTTGATCCACATCTGAATTAAGGGTGAGGTTGGCGCCGTTAAACCGGTTTAAGCCCTCCAGTAAAATATTTTACTGACCGTTCCAAGGCGGTACTTCTTTTGTGGATCTTTTATGTTTTTGTTCTGTCTTGTGTTTGCTATGTCTTTGTGCGCGTCTGTTTATATGTGCTTTGTGGTCACCTGCTGGGAAAGGGCTGACCTCTTGGCTCTGTTTGGGGTGTCTTCTGTGAGTTTGTCACTTTCCCATTGGTATCCTGGGTCAGGTGTGGTACTTGATTGTATCAGTTCCTGATCTTTGCACCTTTCCTTACTTTCATTCTATCCGTTACCTCTCATATTATCTGCATTGTCGCACGTTGCAGGATAAACGTTGTCTATCTCACGGCATGCGCCTTTATCAGGTCATAATGACGTTGCACTTTTTGAATGACGTCGCCAATGACGCTGAATCAACACAAAAAACGAAAATTACGTCATAATCGCTGGTTTGAAGAGAGAAACAATGGGTAAACGGATAAATAGAATACCAGGTTCGCGTCTTTTGATATGAAGTTTAGCAGGCTCGGCTTTGAGAACGCATGTTGAATCGCTCGGCAAGCCTCCCGATGTCAACAAGCGTTCCCAAAGCATTGTCTGGTAGACTTGATATCAAAATATACTCACCTAGCACTTCTCTATTAACACAAAGTGTTCTAACTAGTGTATATCGACTTCAAGTGTATGAAAAACGCTTGTGAGAAAAAAGTAAGTGAGTATGATAAGGAAATACAACACTCTCACACTGCAGACCAGTCCATTATATCCTGAGGAAGAACCACCAGACATCAGAAAAACAATTGAAGTAAAGTAATCAGCTCTTTATTCCCAATAACACCAAACACTGCATACTGAATCAAGGACAAAACAAGGCCCCCCGCAAAAAATGGGAGCAACGAATAAACAACGAATCAACAACAAAAACACCACCGCCTTAGAATGGACAGCAGCTCAAGGAATTTTAATAGCTTTTTGAAACATTAAACAGATTCGAACACAATTTCATTCCGTTATTCAAACCACTCTCCCGTGACATTACATCAATTCCCACGAAATGACGAGCCTACACAAATGTACATGTATATACAGCCTCGCCAGCGCCTTCGCTGCTTCTTGAAATTAGATTCTAGTAAAACGAAAAATCTGCCAGATAGCAACTTCGACATTTGTAGAGCCACAAAAGCTTAGGCAAGCCTGTAATAATGTAAATCTTGCCAGAACATTTACCGCTCAAAAAATGAGATAGGAAATCGGGAAATTTGGTTCTTATCGTATTTTGAAGCAACGAAGTCTCAGTCGAGTTTATGTCATTGCATAGACTCGCCTGGGCTTTCACTGCTCGCATAATCAAGGCAACGAAGGCCCAGTCAAGTTTATGCCAATGCACAGACTCACCTGAGCTTTCAAATGAGACATAAATCGGAAAGCTTGGTATCTATCGGATTATCAAGCAACATAGGCCCCTGCTAGCCTGTTCCAATGCACGGACTCATCAGAAACATCGCTGCAAACATGTTCCAAAATAAGAGTCTCGACAGAGTCCTCTCTGTTCGCATAAATGAGAAATACATGTGAAAGAAACCTTTTCCGAAACGCCATAAAACGTTGGTCAATTTAAATGCATATATTTCGGTTAAATGCATTTCAATATCAATAACGCTTGGCCAGAAATGAGCATGCAAAGTGTTCGTTTATACTAGTTTCTATTATTGGATACCTTTAAAAACGAAACTTAGCATGTACGTGTCATTTGAAAATGTAAGATAATTCAATGGCATTGCCAATGATGTTAACCTCTCCGAACATTGACCATCTTCTGCTTTTATAGCCGTCTATAAATCCAAAACTTCTACGAACCGCCCCTTATGACATGTTATATAACATAACATGTTATACTTTTCTTGTTATAGTGTAGATCTATATGCTTTTGTCATACCTGTACATGCATTTGCTTACAATATTGCAGGTGTGCAGCAGTCCCCCTTATTTGTAAAATGCTGGAACTAACTTTAAACAGAGACCGGTAAATTGCAGTTGTCGCTATCATTTAGAGCGGTGTATTACCAGGTTGACCATAATATACTTGACAGCAAAAGAAACGCATAATTTTCATTATTTATTTGACATTTGAAACCATAATAAAGTTTACCCTTTATAACATTAATATGTTTGACAGGAGTCATACGCTAGTTCCAGGCCACTTTATTCCTCGTTACACAGTAAATTAAAAGTTTTTTAGATAATGTAAAAAAAACACACCCAAAAAGTGCTGCGCGTTGAAAGAGCCATGTTTTGAATCCGAATTTACCTCATATTGCCAGAGAACAATGTACCAAATAAGGAAACGGTATAAAACTTTTAAAATTATTGCTGTATGAGGTTTACTGCAGATCCAAAAATCTTAAGATTTTTCATTTTTACACTGATCTCGAAAAGAGTGCGAAAAACATTGAGATGCTAGGAAGTCTGTACATTATGCATGATATCAAGTGAGGTACTGTCCAACAGAATCAACAACAGTTTTGATGATAACGTGCCTGTCTAATACACACTACCGGTTTATTGCTTGGCAATGCAACTCGTACATATTGGTTTGTCTTGAACAATTCTGGACAATTTAATTTTCAGAAGTAGCCTGTATGGCCTGATAAAGATTTAGAGTGATTTTCATTAAAATGCGCTCTGTGGTTTTGGGTATACAACATCTCGAAGTTAGCGTTAATTATGATTTTTCTTATAACGCCCAGAATTATCTCCCTTTACTAGCTTTGCTCTGAAAAGCCAACGGTTTACGATGCATGGGTTTATACACATGTTCCACGCATCATTGGTACCTTTCATATTATTAGATTATTTTTAAAGTCCATTTTATACAAAACACACAATATTCAAAATATGCGTTTCTTTTGCTGTTCAGTATAAATGGCAGTATGCGTATTATAGACCCTACACTAGATTAGAGGTTATCAATCGAGTGACCGCCTCAATATGATCGTTTGTAACATTCATATATGACTACGTGTTAAAATATAGGACTATTTGTGCAAGACTATTAAATATTCTGCTCTAAATAGTAGTTGTTTAGACCGATTCAAAAATGCTTAACCACTAAGCGCCATTTACGAGTCATTCTGTGATGACTTCCCTCATGTTTGCGGAAAATTAAGAGACATTGCAGTTCTAGTTAATTGTCTTCCATTAGACGATTTGCCTGAAGTTTCAAGTCTTATTTGTGTTTTAAAAGCAGAGAAACAGCTTTAAAATATACCCGCTGCAAATAGTTGATGGCCCTTTAATGGTTAAAGGCAGGAGTTTGTATCTTTTCCGGCAGCTTTAACATGTCTTGTTGGTGCTCAAAAGAACCGTCTCATTGAGACGGTTCTTTTGAGTATCCACAACACGTGTTACGTTGAGAAGTTTTAATTATGCACACTTAATGAGAGGCTGATGGTTATGATACGTGGTTCACGGTCGGATGTAAAATTATACAGTGCATGTGTGGTGGAAAACTTCAATAATGGGAATACTGAAGCAATCAGTGATACTTGTGATATTTCTTGCCGTTGTCATTCGTCTCTCCAAGGTCTTTGATCCCAGTCTACCCGTTGTTGTTGATGGGTTTTGTCGGCCGGATTTCAAGGAGGTAGAAAATGTGTTTCGGTAGGTATAACTGTCATGCATTAAGAAATGGTCATAATTCCCATACCGGTTTCACCGGTGAAGAAAGTAGGTTAACTCTCTGTCCTTCCGTCTGTCCGCCTGGCGACACAAATCTGGATTCTACTCTTAGACTAATAGTATAAGAAATGTGCATTGAGGGCGTATAAAATGTGCACTTTATTTTATTTATCGAAGTGGCTATTTACAATCAACTGTAAATAGCCAAAGATCGTTAAAATGACTATTTACAGTTTTTTGGCTAATGAAAGTCAGTGTCGATATTTGTTTAGGATACAGGGAAAGTTTATTATATACGTTAATTTACTTAATTATCCATTTATTTAGCTGAAATGATGAAAGAACGTTTCGAAGGTCAATTTAAAGAATTGACGGGCGAATAAAACATGCGCATAGTGGCTTACATACTGTCGCCGAATAACCAAATGTGAGTCGCAGATGCGTACCATAAGATGGGTTTCCAAAGTGCCATTCAAATGTATCTAAAAGACAGCCAATACAGTGGTTCCTTCTAAAAATTTAAATCTCAAAGGCGTTGGTCTCTGTATCAAGAACACGCGAGCTTGACCCTCTAACAGATTGATGGACTGACCTAAATGAGCCACGACATGAGATTAACAACAATGTGGTATGTGCGACCAGCAAAGGCTCAGACCAGTCTGCGCATACGCGCAGTCTGATCAGAGCCTTTGCTAGTCGCTTGAATATTTTATGACTGTTAAGCTACTGACTGAACATCATTTGGAGTTTCTAAGTTTAAAATGAGGCTACACAGGCTCATCTGAGTCTACACTTGTCAAAATGCCACACTGTTGGAAGTCTCATGTCGCGCCTCAAATATTGTTTCGAGATTCAGGGAAACCAATCATTAGCAAAAGATTCGTGTTCACGTGCCAGTCTCTGTCTCTCTGTCTGCCTGCCTCCTTCTGTCTGTCAACACACGGCATAATGAGGAAGCGACACAGAACACAGCCACCCACATTACATGTACAATTAAAGTAAAGCAACCAGTTACTTTGAATTACTTATGCGACCATGCTGTATAGAGATCTAAAAGGGAAGACTGCTATCAACGTTGGAATGACTTTCTCCAAACCACCAGTTATTGTGACAAACTTACGAACAAAAAATCAAACTGCTTTTCATGTGACTGCCAATCAATACTCGAATGTTTGGCCTTTTATCTTTTCTTTATCTTGTCGTCAAATGCAAACCATATGGTGAATTAATCCAATACTTTAACTACATGTACGCACTGTATAAATATTAAACACATGCATGAAACAGTTTGGTGCAAAGAAATTACAAAATGACAGATATAAAAACTTAGTTTTTATCCTGACCTCTGGCCTAGGCTTTTGAAAAATCGTGACAAGGTGTGTCCAGGGTTGTCAAATAACTTTCCTAAAATGTCTTGCATGCCAGGCGCGTACTTTTGGAGCATTGGTCATGAAATTTTGACATATCCTGTTTGCTCTATACTATAATTGGTCCGGCACTAGCCCGAGGCTTACGATCCAGCCAAAGTCAAAGTCAAAATTATTTTATTTCCCTGGTACAGACTGTATACAGCCAGAGATTCAACATAATATATACACATAACATAGCATATTTTAGAATATAGAGGACACATGAACGTGTATCATAAGTAATAGCATATGATATATATGTATAAACATACTGATCTATTAGAAAATTCTTGAACATATTTTGGAATGTTGATTGAACTTCCTTGGGAGACTAAATATATTTAACAATTTAGTCAGCACTGCAAAATAAGTGCATGTCTCGAGCACATTAGTGCATTTGAGTTTTAGTAAATATAATAATCAGTTTATCTATTTCATATGTGACTAAAGGATTTATTACTCATTTTGCTAGTATCATTTGGTATAATTTTCAATAAAGCACATGTTGCGTTTGCTAGACATCGCCTTGAGAGTCCTGTATACGCAAACAGAAGTACCCTGATCAGTCGCGCATTGTGTGGTGTCTGATCTGGGTCTGCTCTGTTTGCGTATGTCCAACAAAATGTTTAAATGGGTGGGTCTGTAAAATATTAATTACAGCTTTTAAGGCTATCGGTATCATAAACTTCGCAAAACATTTTCAAAATTTCATAGACGATACTATTATTTGATTTCTAAATTTCTAAACTCCAAGTTGGACTTAAATCTCTCTTGTGCCAAGGACTTTCGGAACCTGATTTGGTGTATTTTAAGAAAATTGTTGGCTCTAATAATTTTTCAGCGCAGTTTATTAAAATAATTTCCCATTATAAAAAGATTGGCTATAACATTAATGTATCGCAACAGACTGCATGCTCGTTGGTCAACCCAATCACGATTGGCAACTTTGCTTACCTCTTTAAATGCACGCCTGTGGGTCGGACTTCAGACTCTATGATGGTTCCAACTTAAAGACTAATCTATTGATGAGATGGTAGGGGCCTGGTGCTTTGGCTGTTTGTCGGGCCCACCGGGGTTTACCTGTTGGATTTCCTTTGCTCTGGTATTCAGTTTTATTTACTGTTGGGTCCTTATCATTGCTTTATCTCCTTGTTATATCTTGATTTATATGTTTTAGGAGATGATGCATTGATAAGTTAGGGGTCTTTCATGCAAACCAAATATCTATGTGTCTTGATCCACATCTGAATTAAGGGTGAGGTTGGCGCCGTTCAACCGGTTTAAGCCCTCCAGTAAAATATTTTACTGACAGTTACAAGGCGGTACTTCTTTTGTGGATTTTTTTATGTTTTCGTTCTGTCTTGTGTTTGCTATGTGCGCGTCTGTTTATATGTGCTTTGTGGTCACCTGCTGGGAAAGGGCTGACCTCTTGGCTCTCGTTTGTGGTGAGTTGTCACTTTCCCATTGGTATCCTGGGTCAGGTGTGGTACTAGATTGTATCGATTCCTGATCTTTGCACCCTTACTTACTTTAACAATGATAGAGTATATATATAAATCACTTTTTCAAAATGGATGCAGCCTTAATATAGCCTACATGATTATTTAGTTTGCTTATGCTTACAGCAAATAAAAACGATTATACTTATATAAACATAAATTTTTAAGAGTATAAAATATAATAGTACAATATTACCTTCTCGAGCTTTCAGGGGGCATCAAAATGACACTGAAGGGCTTCGCAGAAATGTCATTACATCAAGACAAAAAACGACAATGCCTCGTTGTTGGAATGCCATCGTTGTGATGCCCTAGTTATTATTGGGTGGGACAATAAACTTTTTTAATCCTAGATCTGTCCCCCAAGTTCTTGCCGAAACGAAATGCAAGACGAATTTAGAGAGGACAGTTCAGATGAACATTTTGTATATGTTAATAATTAGAGAGGTACTTTATATCACGTTTAAGCATGGTCAGGTAGGACAATCATATAATCACAAACAAAATACATATTATTAATCAGGGAATAAGAAAAGAAAGTATCAGAATTGTGCGTTCGTGCGTGCGTGTGTGTGTGTGTGTGTGTGTGTGTGTGTGTGTGTGTGTGTGTTAAACTGCGTTTACAGTTTTCATAATAAGGTTTATGAATACACATAATCTTTTGAGTTCTCTTTAGTTTGTTGCATTCATTAATTGTTCGAACTTAAAAATATTAGGATTTCTGTAATAAAATGATTTGATGTACTTGGTTCTTGGTTCATGAAATGTTAACATACTAGTTAAAAATGGAATTCATCACCTATGTCATCATTACAATATGTACATTGTCGTTCATGTACTGCAATCCCTCTCCATCTACCTACTTCAACAGGTAGGCGATGGTTCCTTGTTCGAAAAGACAGCAATGTTTTAGTATGGTATGGGGATAATTGTGATATATATGAATTTAGTTTTCATAATTTTGTATATATTGCTTGATGATGAAGCTTCTATTAATGCGAAACATTCTTGGGTAAATATACTCTTCAGTTTCTGGTTGCAAGCTTTAACAAACCAAGTTTTATTTGTAAAACCATATACCTCCGAAGCCAAGTGAGCATATAAGGTTTTTAAGACTATCTATCCATTGAGATTTAAAATTATTGGTATTTTGGAGGTTATATACTAATTTATAGATCAGTGTCCATTTTCTTCAATATCTGCAACATAAAGAGAGTTGGGTGCTTGCTGAAGGCCACAAATGCTTTTCATTATCACCGTCAAAATACAAAAATAGTAAGTGAGTATGATCAGGAAACACCACAATCACAAACTGCAGCAAAACCCATAGCACCGCGAGGAAGAGCCACTCAACCATCACGAGACACCAGGAAGACAAATTAAGCAAAGCAACCAGCTCTCTCTTCCCCATCAAGATGATTGCAATGCTAGAATTGACATAAAGTAACGTATAACAAAACATAGAACTGTTACAGACTCCCACAATGGGAGTAACAATAAACAAAAAGTCAACAACAACAGAACCACCGCCTTAGAATGGACAGCAGCTTAGCCACCGGGGGGGGGGGTAAATGCAATTTACTGGTACCAAATCTTCGCCCTAGATTCTGCTGTTGTTGAAGTACGAGATGTGTTCAGCTCGCATGGAGGCCATCTATCTAATGCAATGTATCATCATGGAGTAACACTCTAATCAAATTAACAAACCATGACGAAACAAAGAAAAGGGCTCATGACTCACAAATAGTCAGAGCTAAAGAAAATCTGAAGTTGAGCCACGGTGGGTCCAGCTACAGATAAGCATCAGGCCCCAACCCACTGATTTAAGCTTTACGTCAGAGCCGTCATAGAGTCTGAGGCCTGACCAACCGTCGTGCAATTAAAGAGGAAACCATAGCTATAAACCGTGATTGGGTTTAAAACTAGGCATGCTGACTGTCCCATGATATCCAAGTTATATCCAACCCTTACACAACGTTTTACTATCTTTTTAAATTGATCACTAAAATTAGGGTTTTCAACAGTTCTTTTGAATTTTTAAACTAAATCACCATAAAATATAGCTTTTGATATGCCTTGTTGCAGATGAGTTTTTAACCCAATGATGTATTTAACAATTAACTCTGAGTGTCTGTGGTAGAATTTAGAAAATGCTTTTCGAATTTTATGATATCTATAACCTTGTTTTAATAGCTCAGCAGTTAAAAATAAGTTTCTGTTGTTGGAGTCATCAACATTAGAACACACTCTAGCAAAACAAATAAGCTGAGAAATATATGCACCATAGGAAGGAGAGCGAGGAACATCTCCATCAAGAAAATTTCAAAATTAAAATCATCCCATTTATCATAAAGTCAAAGTCAAAAGTCAAAATTTATTTATTTCTCTGGTACACACGGTACACAGCTAGAGATTCAACATAATCTATACATAAAATATATTTGCATATTTTAGAATATAGAGGGCACATGAACGTGTTTCATTAGTCATAGCATATAATATATATGTACAAACATACTGATCCATTGGAAAATTCCTGGACATATTTTTGGAATGTTAATTAATCTTCCTTGGGAGACTAACTATTTATTTAACAATTTAGTCAGCACTGTAAAATAAAATGCATGCCTCGAGCACATTAGTGCATTTGGTTTTCAGTAAATAAAATTATCAGTATATCTATTTTACATACAACTAAAGGTTTTATTACACATTTTGCTATTATCATCCGGTATGAGTTTCAATTCAGCACATGTTGCGTTTGCTAGACATCTCCATGGTGCGTCCCAGATACGCGTAGCATTAAGAATCCTGTATTAGCAAACAATGGGTACCCTGACCAGTCGTTGCATTGTGTGGTGTCTGATCTGGGTCTGCTCTGTTAGCATTTTATTACAAAAAGAACGTTAAGTTAATTTGGGTAGGTGTGTAATATATTAATTACAGCTTTTTATGAGTCGACAATGATAGGATAGAGTATAGAAACCTGATTATTGAGTTTGCTTATGTGTGCACCAAATAGAAACGATAGTATTAAAGATAATAGTACCTCCCTATGACACCGAAGGGCTTCGCATCGATGCAAAATCGACCATGCCTCGCTGTTGGGATGTCATCGCTGTGATGCATATTGATTATTGGGTGGGACAAAAGCTAATTTCATACCGAGTTTTCCTGACACGTTCCCATTAGCTCCGAGCCCTACCGAATAGAAAAAATATTTGGCCAATCAAAAAGCATTCAAACAGCGCGACTTATATTTAAATAAGCATTGCAGACACCCAATGTTGACAAGTGAAAACGTGTGAGTTTATGTAATTTTCGTTTATATTCGGAATTTCTATCGCCAAACTGACTTGATAGCTCGATGCCACATTGCCAATGATGTATTTAATGAGTTTTGAGTCAATCTTTAAGTGGCGAAATGTTTATATAAATATCAACTCAGTCAGTGACACCGATGCTGTGGCGTACTCAATGCTGACGTCAGAAAGTAAACAACGACGGGTACAGATGTACCACGACCTCTGGCCAATGACCTTTGGGTCTTTCTATTTCAAACGATTGGTGCAAAATGCGTAAAATAAGCCAGTCCGTCTGGAACATATGTGTATGTCAAAGCTTTTATAGTAAATTAAATAAACGCCTGAAACTCTTTTTTTCTAGAACAACATATCAATATTGTAAATAGAGTCACGCTTCAAAGCTACTGTTTGAAATACATACAATTGGCTTTCGAGGTAATAAAAAACATACAAAGCGACGCTAACTGGCCCTTTAGGTCTCACAGTACTATTGCATTTTCCTATATAGTTTAATGCTCAAAATACACACATTATTTCTACAGGATATCCCCTTGATAATTAATCAACACTTATTCCTGTTCAAAAACTCAAGAGAAACAAAATAAACAGTTAAAGCCCAGGTTTCGCCAGATTGATTTTCTAAAATATTTTAGAGTTTGTCGAGACCGTACTTTTTTCAAATTTTCCTGCCGCTCCGGCCCAAGAATACACTGACCTTGAAAAATACTTTTCCCAAAGTGGAAACAATACAGAATTAACTAAAACTTACAGGAGCTGTCTTGCTAAAGGATAGCTTCTAGTATGTAAAATAGATCATGATCAGGTATCAGCAGAGCAAAAATTGGGGTTGACCAAAGTACGCCTGTACTTGTTTCTAATGCTCATAAATCCTATTGCAGCCACACTCACGGTGCCAAACCGTACAGTGATATCTTTACAACCAGTCCTAAATTCGCATGCAATTATACAAGCCTGTTTGCTTACAAAACAGAATTTCTTTTGGTAATTTTATGCTGGCCTCGAGCACATGGCTGCTCGGTCTCGTGGTAACGGAACGCATTTCGATTAGCTGAGGTAGTCATGTGATATAAGTGCATGTGACTTGAGTCCCAAAAGAAATCCATAAAAGCATGGAAGCCCTATGGAATCAGCTATATACTTTGTTTTATCCTCGATCCTTACTTTGCAAAAAGAATACCAAGATATTTATACTCCTGAGTTATTTCAATTTCTTTCATACTAATTGTAAACTGATAAGCATTAGCTTTTCTTCTTTGTCCAAGGAAACTTATTATTATTGTCAACATTTCAGATCTAACATCGAAGAGGGCTTAGAGCGCGGAGCAGCTATAAGCGTCTATTATAAAGGTGAGAAGGTGGTCGACTTGTGGGGAGGATATGCGGACATTGAGGCTCAAAGACCATGGACCCGGGATACAATGACGCAAGCCTTCTCATGTACGAAAGGAGTCGCTGCTGTTGTGGTTGCAAAGATGGTCCAAAAGTGAGTAGTATTAAATGGGCCTCAACGACAGAAAACCAACCAGGAAAGTCAGGCACCATTCGAAAATCGAATCAAGCCTCAGGTGTACGTAAGGCGCGTTACGCGTAGTACTATGTACGAAAAAGTTCCATTTTATTAACCGGAACTGGCGTAGAGAAAAATAGTACTATATAGCGACCACTCCTATTAAAGTCCATTATTTTGATAACCCAAAACGTTTGATCAACAGAATAGACGAATTTAATGATTTTTCAATTTTATTTTCAAATATAACCGTTTGGTTTGCTGCAATCACACTTGTTATTTTGTCGGCATGGTTTCTGTGACGTCAGCATCACGTTATGTAACGTCAGCGTCATGTTATCAAAGTAGATCTTCGATGTACATCCAAGGTCTGATTCAACAGAATTGGTCGAGGCGGTTTGGATTAAACAGAAAACCTGTCTTCGGGGTTTCCGACCAAGTAATGCTCAAACCAATCTTTTCAGCTACAGAGAATAGACAAAAAACCAATATTTCGCATGAAGATAGATTGAATATTAATATTGTACAATCGAAAACGGGAATAACAAAAGCGCTGATAAGACTGTTCAGAAGCGCCTTTGTTGTTCACATGCAAATTCAGATTTTCTCACGTTGAGGTCAAAAGCGATAAATGCGCGTATGGTTTATGATAAGGCCTGTTGTTCAGAGGTACCAAAAATCTAGCTACATGACAAAATGAATGAAATGATTGACGAAAATGTACATGTAATTATCCGATAATACATCACCATTCGCCATCTGAAAAAAAGTCCACTAAATATCTGTATTGAGATAGCACTATTATGTTTTATTTCTTTACTAGGATCACATTTGTCTGTAGCCTTACAGAGACGTTATAAGGCGCTGGTGTGCCCAAAATTTCTCTTAGCTCACATAAGTACAACGTGCTCAGTGTGAGCTATTGGGATCAGTCAATGTCCGTCGTTCTCGTGCATCGTCAACAATTTCCTTAAAGTGACAAATCCTTCTATACCACAGGGCCAATTTTTAACCAAGCTTCACAAGAATTTTTCGTAAGTGACCCTCTACAAAAATAGCTAAAGAAAAAAAGAACCATTATAAAATTGTCTGCGAGGGTGCGTGGCTTTTTGCGGTGAAGCAAATTTATAAAACCTTCTGTCAAAATTCAAAATAATTTGGTAGAACTTAACACTAAATTAGCTTCTACCAAAATTAGCCCAAACACGTTTGATCCATACAAAAACATGTCCACTAGGGGGCGTGGTGGCCAGATTCTCATGTGAGCAATCAAGGGTCAACTTGATCCTCTTGTTTTATGATAGTCCGACAACTTTGTAAAAACGATTAAATCTGATAGTATTTTATAAAAGCAAAACAGTACAGTTACTTTTTAAATGTTGCGTTACAAAACTTATAAATATTGTATTCCTTTGAATTGCATGACCTGGTGTTCACTAAATACAGTATGCCCATCCCTCTGGCCGCTATAAGTTAAGGAAATAAACTATACAAAATAAAAAAAAACTGGTTAGATAGTTCGGATCGTTTGTTACAAAGAGATGACCACAGATTTATTTAACAATACCGATCTGGAACCCCTGGAAAATACAAAGCTGCCACGGTAGCATCCATTGTCCGTCGATCAGTGGCCAGCTAGCAATTAAACCGCTTCTGATTTTTACTAATTATTGGTTCACTCTATTTCTATAAAAGGATCCAATTTTCCAGATTATCAATAGGTCAAAGAGCTGTCGTTTGTTCCGCGTGGAGTCGATATAACTTCCAGCTACATCAAAGGTACGAGGGACGTTTTTTATGTTCGTTGAAAGGTAGATTTAATGAAAACGGCGAAAGTAAATGCATAATTCATGCATATATTTGGAAAGATTGAGCTTTTATCTATACATGCAACCTAAAATTATTTATAAATGCATTACTTTAATGACTTCTAAGAGGCAAAGACATACCTATATATCGCACACTAGAAATATGGTAGAAATATGACATTTATGGACTTAGTCTCTGACAGAAGGCTAGAAACAATCGCATGCAAATGGGTCCATAGCCATACACAGCTTCTGAAAATATGGCTGCAGATCAAGGACACCACGTGCTACAATATTATATAAACATTATAGCAAACGCGCAGCAATTATTGGATATAGAAGATTTGTTTGGAACCTCAGCAAATTGAACAGTAGGCATATTAACTTTTATTGCAAAAAGCTGACACTAGTGGAAGTTGGAAACAGGCTTTTGAATGTGGCTTTATATGTTAGCTGTAAAGTGGTATTGTATTTTTTCTTGTTTATATGGTAGATGGAAATGTTATGGTAACTTTCATCCAAAAACAAGGTTAATACTTTTGTTTAAATAGAAATGAACCCCAAAATAAGTAGCCTAGGGGGGGTGCTAAAATCCCTTATTTGTATATAAATGACGTCATGGAGCGTTACTATATTTAGAAAATACATTAAAACTGTTTTGTGCCTCTTTAAAGGTTTTGAGATAACTGCAATAAGAAAATTATGCAGATCCGATTATTATTGTGTTTCCTACGCGGGGTTGATTTACCCCACCCACTTTTTATAACATGGGGGTTTGCCAAAATCGAAATTTGCCAGTTACACGCTTAAATCGATACATCAATATAACTGCTGACGAATGATTGAGTATATCATGTGCTATACAAAACCAGAAGAAATTTAAAAATTTGTTCACAATCGTAATTTTAACAGATATAATAACTAGCACTTGACTGTGATTATTTTGGTATATTGATGGGTGTTTTAAAATTGTTATAGAAGAGCAAAGAGCATGCTTATAGTTTTGCTGCACTTGTCTACGATTAGCGGTTGAATAATCAACTTTGATGGTGCAAAGAAAAAATCGCTTTGAAAAATGCTTATATGACCATAGCGAGTGGAACTTAACAGCGTCTAATATCTTAATGGCTGTGTGGTTAAAATGACACGGATTTCGGCCAGTGTCCTTTTCACGCCCTATTCAAAGCTTTATATCTTGAGCGAACTACGCGTTAATGGTGTAAAATTTATATCAAATGATAGACAGGAGCTAGACCTTTCAAAATATATATAGTTATGGTACCGTAAAATCTATATTTGTAGAGATACAGCCCGATTCTACGAACATAAAAATGACCATCGCGTTTTCATGGTGTTAGCAGACCCCATTTATATGCTCTTGATACGAAGTATTCTCGGTGTGATTCGTTGCCTTATGGCCCAGTCAACACTTAATCATGATTACGCTAGCACAATTTCTCCAATTTGGAAAAATAATGAATTTAAGGTGTGTACGACATCCTTCAGCAATTCTGTACCTGTAATTTCAGAGGCTACCTGGATTACAACAAACCAGTGAGCTATTATTGGGCAGATCTCGCTCAAAACAACAAAGGGAATATCACAGTCAAGATGCTACTCAGTCACCAGGTAATGTCATGCTGTTCAGTTATATACCTTTTTGGCACGGTATATTTAAGACCTAAATGTATCCTTAAAGTGATACCATACTACACCCACTATGCGCTATGCCAGGCAGTTCAAATGACTAGCATAATCCATGCATTGGGATATTAAAGAGGTCCATTGAATGGTTTAGGTATTTTCTGATAAAATATTGATAGTTTAGTCTTGTGAGATATTAAAATACAGATACGCGAGATGTAATTTACCACTTATCAGTTAAATCCGCTAATGACCCATATAAACCAAACTATATGTCATTGCAAGTGGGTACTTTGGCAAACAGTGACGACCCAGATGAAATGCCGTTATGCGGCATTTCATTAGGGTTTGCATTGAAACTATTCATGACAAAAACATCATAATATAAAATGTCTACCTGTGGCCCATTGAAAGACAAAATGGGCAATTCCATACTAATTCCATCAGCATGCAAGAGAGAATTCATCAAGATAAAAATTTGCTAAGATCAGAAACACGACTACAACAGACTGCTTCTGTAATAGATTTTATCATATGACGTCGCGTCTGGGAGTGAAATAACGCCATGCAATAAAATCGATAAACCACTAGTGATTTATAGATTTACGGGAAACGTTATGACGTCCATAACAACGTTGCGCACATAATGACAAAATTAGAACGTTTTTTACGCCAGAAATGAGATTTCAAAGTATTTGTCATCTGATAAATAGAATCTAACATTCGTGCTCTTGTATTATTGAATTTATTAAATTCGTTGCGAAAAAGAGATAAAATGCTCGGCAAGCCTCGCATTTTATCTCTTTTCCCCAGTTCGTTTAATAAATTCAATAAAACATGAGCACTCATGTAAGATCCTCTATATTTCTTTATGTTTGGGGAAAATTCTACATTTTACACGTAAATCGACTGTCAGCAAAATTGTTATCCCTTATCCTGCTGAATAAATTAACCCTTAAAGCGCCAAGAAAAAATCATCTGAAAATGTCGTCTGCTGAAGTCGTCTGCTGCAAATAATTGCCTAGCATTGCTGACAAATTAAGTATAAAGGCAAACAGCGTGGACCCAGAACAGACTGCTCCTATAGGAGCAGTCTGATCTGGGTACACACTGTTTGCCATAGAGGCTTCTTAAACATTTCAGCAGACGAGAAAAGCAGACGACTTTTGTTGCGATTGGCGCGTTAAGGGTTAATATTGCACCTTCAATTCTGTTTTCCACCAGTTCACTTGCGTGATTTCAGTAAATACAGAGGATTATGAGTTTGCTGGAAAACAGTGCATGTCCTGATTAGTAGGCTGCTTGTTGTATTTTTCAACATTATGTTTCAACTTTACCAACAAGTACTTAGTCAGCATAAGCGGGCCACAATCGGCCCGCCAGTGAAATACATTTTGAAATCTGATAGTGGCTCGAGAGGTACGTACTTGTATAAATATTGACACTACCTCTTAACCCTTTGTCATCTGATGGATTTGCCCATATATATTGATACAATAAGTATAGAACAGCCCATTTCGTATTAAAAGGGTTTATACATATATAGGTAGACGTTTCTTCCTGTCCATGAACTTCGGATTGTTCTAATCTTAGCAAACAGTGAATACCCTGATTAAATGCAGCTGTTTGTCAAAGTACTCGTTTAGGGGTCTCCAGAATACAAATGGTTAATTTATTATGCTATATGATATCTTTGCATTTGTTATCTTAAAGGCCGCATAAATATAATGGATAAAGATACATTCTTTATTAGAGTCTCGTCTTTGTACAAAGAGAATACTAGGAGAGTGTCTTTTGATATCAAGTTTACCAGGCAAGGCTTTGACAACGCTTGTTGATATCGCCAGACTTGCCGACCGATTCAACATGCGTTCTCAAAGCCAAGCCTGGTAAATTTGATATCAAAAGACGCGACCCTGGTATTCTATTCATTGTTTCACTCTTCAAACTAGTGGTTATGATGTAATTTTCGATTTTTGTGTTGATTCAGTGTCATTAGCGATGTCATTTAAAAAGTGCAACGTCATCATGACCTGATAAAGGCACATGCCATGAGATAGACAACGTTTATCAGGCAACCAGCAACAATGCAGTTAATATGATAGGTAACTGATAAAACATACTATTAACTTTTTAAGTACATAATACAGCTGAAGTACAGTACAAAGTCATCCACATAGGAATTATGAGACTATCACAGTTTCATATTACATATATCACATTTAAAACATTATTTACATTCTTTAGCTTAAAATTTGAATCATTGCGACTTATACACCGTGGTACATTTGCAGACAACTGCAGACTGTTTAAACTTTTGGAATAAAATAAAATCACAAGTCGAGCATGCGTAATATATAAACCTGTCCCGGTTTCACATTTCTTAAATGTTTAACGTAGTACAGTCGCCCGCCACCAATGAGTATACGTTTTGGTAGAAAATACGAACCAAATTTCGTCATATGAGAAAATGCATGCTACCTGTATATGTAATAACAGCAAACTGATCGGTGCGCCTAGGGAAGACTTACGAGGGGTGATCCTAAAGTTCTGATCGTCGCGTGATATATCTGCAACCAGCGATGCAACATACCTGAAAATTGTACCAAATACAAATACATTCTTTGTCTATACACCGCTCTGACATTTTTGTATAATTCGAAGGGGCGACCAAAAACTACCCTGAAACAGCCATGCCCTCAATGCACTGTCATATCCAACAGACTGTGCATATTAGAGACCTCACAATTCAGACAAGGGCAGTCTCAGCAATTCGTTTTCATGGCTGCTCAATGTTCATACGTAAGCAAATATGTCCTGTAAATAAGGCGAACTTTCTATACATTCTGTGTTTGCTAGGTCCTTGAATGTATGGCTATGCAACTGTCAGTTATAATCAAATTTTGGACCTCTTGAATTTTCGACCAGCCTACACTGCCGTAAGAACAGCTGTATTAAAGGTAAACATATTTTAGTCAAACCTAGACAAGCTGACTTTTGTCTGAAGCAATTATAAATAGTCAGTATTTTCGGAGACTGCTATTAACCCACATAAGAAAATTAAAACGAGTCCACAAATTAGGTCAAAGTATGGTGGTATACAAATTTGCATGTTTATATCTAAAGATAAAACCCAATCAATTGTCCAAAGGTGCACTATATCGTAAAATGATGCAATATGGGTTTGAATTGAGCGCAAAGCATCCGTCTGAGACTAATAAAATTTTTGAAAATTCTTATTTAAAATCAATCAGTTTTTTGGTAAAAAATTAAACTTTTTACAATATTCCAATTAAGGTAGTGCGGGACCCATGTCAAAAGATAACCTTACTTTTACTTAAAAGTAAGAGTGTAAGAGTTATCGTTCCTGAATCTTGTTTTTAAAAGAGAATACTTATTTTCTAAGACGGTAGATATTATTCTCCCCTGACAACTCTTTGATGCTTGAAACGTAATTATGTAAGTATTTTGCTTTCACAAAAAGAAGGAATGCAAGTATTAGCTTTTAAAAACATCACCCAGAGTATGAAGTCATTCAGTATTTTGATGGTTAAAAGTTGTGGACCGTATAAATATACATACTATATACATGTCTCGGTTGCTATTTCTGCATGCTGCCACTAACCTAAGACCCTCCCCACCCCAAAAAGGGGGGGGGGGGGTTGTAGACGTGCACATGCCTTGTATGTGACATTCTCATGTTTTAGGTCCCATGGAGGTACTGGGTCACTAATGTTTTATGGAGAAATGACGTAACTATTTCAACTACCGTATCACACCGGATAGGCAGCAATAAAACAGTCTAAACAATCGATGAATGCTGATAACAAATTGCTAGAAACAGTGTTTGTGATTGCCATTTGTTGCCTATGGGACTGCAAACAACAATCCAAAATTCTGTTACTTACAATATTTAACTACGTTCGTCGATAGCATTTACGTTTTCGATTGCCGCCTATCTAGTGTGTTTTTGATATACTGAAGACGTAGCCAAAACAATCTGATATAAGGGCTAGGAGTTATTTAATGTTTCTGTTGAAAAAATTATTTTGTTTCGTTGCATGTTTCATGATGATAAAATGGACATTTCTGCATACATTTTAATAAGATTAATTGGAACTGCATGTGCCTGAAAGGAAGATATATGACAATATAACATTCTTTTCTGTATATTAACGGTTGGCAAGCATGGTACAGATGCGCGGATCCAGGAATTTTCATCAGGGGGGGGGGGAGGGTCCAGGTCAGTCTGACAAAAAAGTTCTGACAATGACTTTTTTAGTCCTCAGCTTATTTTACAGAAGTCAAATGGTCAATTTCAAAGAAATCTATCGTTTTTTAAGGCTCCAGATGGGGTCCAATTTTTTCCAAGGGGTCCAACTTTTTCCAGGAGGTGTCCAATTGCTTATTCCCTATAGAAACCCAATTAATTTGTGATTTTCCAGAGGGGGTCCGGACCCCCTGCCCCCCCCCCCCTCTGGATCCGCACTTGGTGCAGCCATCACAGCTTCATGGTTAAGGCTACTATACATTATCTCATTTGGGCTTGGCAAACGTTAATAGACAGAAGAATGTATCATCCTTTTATTGTTATATACCTTATAATAAGTGTTTACTATAGAAACTTGAGGTGTTTCAATCGCTGACAATTGTACATTTTATTTAATAATGTGTCATATTTTGGTTGATCGTTGACCAATCACTGACCACGGGCTTTATTTCCGATAAAACATGACTGCAGAGGGCTTAATTGCCATTTCAACCTGCTCACGGATATCCTCTGTGAGTTAAGATACCATCGCTTATGCTTTATTGAGAAATGACCAAAATATTCAATTATCATAAGATACGCTACTTTATTACATCGGAAAGGCGACAATCGAGAAGGCTCAGTTTAATTTACTGTTGAGTCCTTATCCTTGCTTTATCTCCTTGTTATATCTTGATTTATATGTTTTAGGAGATGATGCATTGATAAGTTAGGGGTCTTTCATGCAAACCAAATATCTATGTGTCTTGATCCACATCTGAATTAAGGGTGAGGTTGGCGCCGTTAAACCGGTTTAAGCCCTCCAGTAAAATATTTTACTGACCGTTCCAAGGCGGTACTTCTTTTGTGGATCTTTTATGTTTTTGCTCTGTCTTGTGTTTGCTATGTTTTGTGCGCGTCTGTTTATATGTGCTTCGTGGTCACCTGCTGGGAAAGGGCTGACCTCTTGGCTCTCGTTTGTGGTGTCTTCTGTGTGTTTGTCACTTTCCCATTGGTATCCTGGGTCAGGTGTGGTACTTGATTGTATCGATTCCTGATCTTTGCAACCTTACTTACTCTGAACAATCGATGAACGTGGATCGCAAATCGCTAGAATTTTCCATTTGTCGCCAGTCAGGCAAACAAACTGCAATCCAAAAAAGTCTGTTTCTGAAGGTATTTGATCTACGTTCGTAGATAGCATCAACGTTTTCGATTGCCACCTATCCGGTATGTGTATTGATACAATGAATACGTAACCAAAACAATCTGAAACAAGAGCTAGGAGTTATCTACATTTTTCATCATGTTTCTGTTGAAAAAAAAGTTTGTTTCCACATCGGATAGTGAGCAATCGAAAACACTGTTAACCATTGACGAACGCGGATCAAAACTCGCTAGAAACAGTATTTTGATTGCAAAGTGTCGCCTGTTCGATGAGTGATGGTAATAAAAAAAACTATGATTCTAACTATTTTTGGTCTATAATCGTCGATAGTATTGATGTTTTCGATTGCGCCTATAAGGTGTGGTTTTGTTGTATGCTTCACGATGTTACAGTGGACATTTTTTTTTAGAAATGCTTTTGCTTGAAAGGAAAGTATTCTAGAACTTTTTGGATACTGTAAAGGCGGCACCTCATGACTGCCTTATTAGTCTACTTTAGACATAGGTAAAATCTGAAAAAGAGGCGTTATAACTACATTCGAAAGTGTTTGTTTATTGTTTAACATTAGTATAGAGGCAAACAGTGTGGACCCAGATCAGACTGCTCTAGGTTTTGTTTGTTTGTTTGTTTTGTTGCTTTACGTCCCAAGTCAACAGCTATGGTCATTGCGGGACGGTCAGTTCACCTAACCACACTTTTTCCTGGGCAGGCTTGAACAAGCGGTTAACCAGTAATTCGTGCACATACTTTCGCTTGTAACTGACAACAACCCTTCTTGAATGAATCAGCGGAAGGGAGGAGAATGATCGTAGAAATCATTTCATGATCAATCTCCACGAAAGTATGGGACCGGACGAGCAGTCTGCTCTAGATCTACACTGTTTGTTTAAGAGGCTTCATAATATTTCAATAGACGATAAAAAACATTCGATTGTGTTAAGGGTTAATAAATGTGGGTTCAGTGCATTAACGGACAGGACTTTCATGAAATGCACGCAGACCTGCGCGGCTCAAGCAACGTTTAAACGCTTAACCAATGGATAGAACCTGATTTCCATTCTTGAGCAGTTGAAATAACCGAACCACGCCCAGATATGAAAATTAAAGTTGCCACCTTTACAGTACCCAAAAAGTCCTATAATATATTACAATGACAATATAACATTCCTTTCTGTATATTAACGTTTGTCAAGCCCTTGTGCGATAATGTGTTGCAGGCCTCACCGCTGTGTTGTTCTGGTTGCAACACATCACATTCAGGCTTGCCAAACATTAATACAAGGAAAAGAATGTTTTATCCTCTTATTGCATATTTGTAAGTTTATTCTTTAAATGACATTTAGATCTATGCATCAGGAATAAAGCTATAATTTTTAGCTTTTATCTACATAAATCCTACGTGTAAGAAAGCATCAAAGTCTCAAGACATGCTATAGCCATGCTTTAATGAGAATCATAATGTAATGTGCTAGGTAACATATGCTAGGTCAAAATCTTTTTTGTCATTTTCTACGCCCATTTGTCAGTGCTTAATCAATAATAGCTATGTCTCCGCCCAGTGATATACAATAGGGCGTAGACAAACAAAAAAATTGGTTCAAAGGGGAGACAACACTTATTATAGTCTTTATTTTTTTCAGGATTTTTCAGAAAAGTCACAAAAACAAAAAAACGAGTACGGTGACACATATTTTTTATTCAATCATTAGATTCTTCATGAAAATATCTTTGTAAAAACATGTTTTTTGTTGTTCCAGTTACATTCTCTGATATGTTTATTTTGAATATCAATGTTTTTTTGGCATTTATTCGTTTGACTTGATTAGGATTTTGCTTAATAAATTGTGTAAATACATGTTATTTCACTATTTTTTGTTTTTATTTATATCTCTGGTGTGAGTAGTATTTGTTCTGAAAAAAACTGTATTGCGTTTCTTGTTAATTTGTTAACAAAATCTGTGTTTGTTTATTTCAAAAACCTGCGATTTTGCAGTTTTTGACATCAAATAACTTTTTAAAAAGAACGGTGAGGTATTGTTTTTTGTCTTAGATTATAAGTATAAGTCTATATTATAATATATTAAAAGATAAAACAATTTTGGACATATGCCGGTGAGTCCAGTACTACCTTAAGATTAAGATATTTTGTAATATGAATACTATTGGTCTTAAATATTTTGCCGATATTAGGTTCGGCATGTTTTTAGTCAAAATTGATAGACAAAAATAGAATATTCTCCAAAATGAAAATTCTGCAATGTATTGAAAATGACGTAGTTTTCAATTTCAATGACGTCATGATGATTGCGCGTTGTGCCTTAAATATTGAATCGACACAACATGTCGCCATTCTTACATTTGAATGGATATTTTTAGTAACAAAAAGTAAAAATACAATGCAATTTTATTTTGTGGTTCTAAAGATGCCGGACTTGAAAAAGCCAGATTAAAATATTATTATAATTCTATACCATGAAAACAGGCCAGTGGTATGGAGTGAGTCATATATAATGTGCTGTAATTATTAAACGAAACAATACAGCGAGAAAATATTAGCATCATTATAAAGGTAAAAACTCTGTCTTTGAAATGGTGCATAGTATGCCTCTCAAAAATGTCTCTGGAAAAAGCTACAAGGTAAAGATCAGAACTTTTGGATCATCCCTCGTATATCAGGATCAGTATGCAGCAAAAGCATACCATAAAACATAAAACCGTAAAACTAAACCTCCCTAAAGGACACGTTTGAATACAGTTATCCCCCTATCCTAATGCACTTGCTTTCATAACGCGACGTTTGATTGTATAACGTCAAGCATTTTCGACAGTATATCCTGCGATATACTGTCGGAAATAGTTTGACGTCATTAATTACGGCACATTTCATTTGATGACGTGCGGCTTTATGCGTCTTGCAACGCTAAAATTGAAGACGAAACTGCAGAAGTGCATTAGAATGGGGATAACCATATTCAAAACATTCATTTGGAGAGGTATATCGTCGGGTATACGTTCCGAAATCACGTTTACCGCTCCGTTCGCGCGTCACTATAAAACTTAATAACCGACCGTATATCCAACGGTATACCTCCCCAAATGAAATTTTTTAATTCAGTTAACCCCTAATTGTTAGATGTAGGTTGTAAATTAACTATTTGCATGTTGTTTAATTTTTCACGCTTTTGTTTTGTCTGTAGGCTTTCTTTAAATTAACTATTTAAAACCTATATTTTAGGAACACTTTTAAAGTGTCAAACAGTTTGAATCCAATTTTGGGTCCAAACTGTTTACACAGATAATCAGCAGACAGCAAAAAGTTGCCGCTTGCAAAAGGAGTTAATTCTACAAGAATATCATGTTGTATGGTATTTGTTTCTCCTGCCAGGCAGGCCTAGTGCTGCTTAATAACCAACTTCGCCTTGAAGATTTCAAGACTAACATGACTGAAGTTCAATCTACTTTAGCCTTTCAACAAACTGTATGGCCAGCAGGTAAGTCCTTGTAGCTACACATAAAGCCTACTGCCCTAGGCCTACACGTGTGAACCCAATTGTTTGCTTATGTTGGGTTTTTTAAATTTTAATTGAATTGATTTAAAAGATTATGTGACTTATACTGTAAGAAAAAGGAAGATTGTCTAAGACCATCTGTTATGCTTACTTTTATGATCAGACAATCTATATTTAAGATCTTCAACTCTATTTCTGATATTAAAAGTTAAACATAAGGTCTTAACATACTATAATACTATACTGAAGATGGCCGCCAATTTGAACTACAATTTTTGCATATTTTCATAATCTTAAAAAAATCCATGATTTTTTACAGTACAGTTCACAGTAAGATATTTGAGTGATTATTAATTTTGGGGATATATATTCAGTCCTCATCATCAGAATCGTCAATTTCATTTATCACATAACCATCATTTTCATTACAATGGATAGGCTGCATACAAGGTTAATATGAAGACACATTTACCATTAAACAGCCATCATTACAATTCTGCAAGCAACTATCTCATTGATATTATTCGGTTCTCTTCAGAATCATTATTAACTGCAGCAGACGGTTTTGCAAGGTTATTTGGACCTTAGAGGATGTAACATACGTTACCTGTTTACATTAAATCCACCAAATGGACACTTTAGTCAAAAATAGTCACCATGTCAAAATCTATATGATGTATTATTTCAAATTTGGTCCATACTTTATATTTAGCTAATAGAAAATCGATTAAACTTTCACAAACTGCGACGACTCGTTCTCATTAATTGCAAAGTCATCTTCATAATCGTTGTCAAACTCCTATTAGTAGAACAGGTCATCATCGTCAATTAACTCCTTTGGCATGCAGTCTCTGTCAAACCAAAGGGTCACTACACAGCTGTTGCCATCTGTCAGCCATACATGCACATTTGTTGGCTTTGAAACTTCTATTATGGGGGATACCTGTCCTCCTCCAAATGTCCATGATACGCATGTTACTATTGCGAGTTGTTGTACATGAAATAGAGATTAACTATACTTAATCCAAATTCGAAAAGTAAATAAATTTAAGGTATTTTAATTGATAGAAATGGAGTGTCCTCCTCAGATTTATTTTGTTATACAATGGATAAAGCTGGAACAGGTAAAAGTGGCTCAGAATATGCAAATGCTATTTTAATTTACCCTGAAGTTATTAGGTTTGAAGTTTAATCTATTTCGTGTGCTCTTTTTATTTTCAATGAGATGTTTCTTCTTCAAACATTTATTATCCCACCGAAAAAACAACAACAATAAAATGATAGTATCTAAGACATAGACAAAAAATAAGATAACCCTTAAATCATCAGTACCACCTTTATGTCTAATTGTCTAATTAATTTGTTTTCAGCATTAACTATGTACGTGGTTTTAATATAGTTCAGAACACTATTTTACACCTTTTACATTCTCATATTGGTGGCAGCAGATAGGCATTTGTGAATTTCACTGATAGTTTTATGTCCACACGCGTGCATGTAACATCCACAACAAACATCTAACATACCCATAACCTACCCTTAGAGTAGGGCACTAGTTCGGGGAGGGTATGAGACTAGTAGGATTTAAGTAGCTAACCCAACTCTACCATAATAATAGCCTACCCGTACCTACCATACACTTATGATACTAATTATGGGGTCATGACATCTAAAGATAAAGCATATTGGTATAGGTAGATATGCGAGGAGGTAAGGGTTGTATTTTCTTTGGGGCAGGGTAGGGTTTGCGTTCGGGCAGTTTAAGGTAGGTTAGGAGTTTGATAATGGGTAGGGTATGAGTATATGCTTAGGTAGGATAATGCGTAAGTAAGAGTAGATATAGCTAAACACTAGGCCAGAAGGACAGGTCGTGATCGTACAAGAAGAATAGAGAATCCGAGATTATGCCTCTTTCATATTTGCTACTAGGTATAAACTAGGAAACTATGTAATATGAGACATACATTTCGGGCATATTTCATTTACTTAAACAAATATTGGAAAATTCATCTGACATAAGAGTATTTGAACACTGTATTGATCAGAATTCGTAAATGTTCAAAAGACAGGCGAAATAAACATTCGCAATTGATTTCTGAGTTATCTGACGCAGGAATGCAGCGTATGAGACTTACCCGCATATGTATTAAAAACTAACGCAGGTATACGGTAAAGTACGTTAAATGGCGGTCTAACACGCTGCATCATTGAATGCTGTTTGTAGGTTCCCAGTTTGGATATCATGCTATAACATACGGCCTTTATGTGGATCGACTGATACAGTTAGCTGATCCAAAAGGGAGAGATACAGAAACATTCTTCCAGGAAGAAATTGCACAGCCTTTCGGTAGGTGAAGTGTACATTTAACCCATTTTGCCAAACAACAATGTCTATTCTTATTATACAAGTCAATAAATAGAGGTTTTGCATGAGTGCTCATGTTTAATTAAATTTATTATACGAGTTGGGGAAAAGAGATAAAGTGCGAGGCTTGCCGAGCATTTTATCTCTTTTTTCCAACGAGTTTAATAAAATCAATACTACTAGAGCACGAATGTTAGATTCTATTTATCATATGACATAAAGATTCTTTTGTTTGTTTGATTAGATTCTTTACGTCCCATCAACAATCTTTCAGTTAAACAGGGACCGGTCTTCCTGGGTTGAACCAGTACTAAGCTAGAATAAATGCGTCTTGCTCAAGGACCACAACGCAGTGACACCGGTGAGGCTCGAACCCGCGGTCCCTCGGTCTCGAGTCAATTCCTCTACCACTGAGCCACTTTGCTCCCTATAAAGAGTCTTTTGAAATGTCATTTCTGCCTTAAAACGTTGTAATTTTGTCATTATGTACGCAACGTTGTTATGAACGTCATAACGTTTCCCGAAAATCAGTAAACCACTAGAGCGATTTATCGATTTTATTGCATGTTGTTATTTCACTCTTAGACGCAACGTCATATGATAAAATACAATACAATACAATGCAATACAAATATCTTTATTTTTACTCTGGTCATACATAATTGACACACGAGGAACAAAGGCAATATTATACTAGGTAGTATACAGCGAACAGACAGGAGAGAGAGAGAGAGAGAGAGAGAGAGAGAGAGAGAGAGAGAGAGAGAGAGAGAGAGAGAGAAATGGAGGTCAAGTAAAGAGATATATACATACAGCAACAGAATATATTAAAATGGTTTTAGGTTTTGCCATTTAGGCTAGTTGGTTAGTTTTTCAACTTACCCTTGCGTCATACACTTCTGTGTTTGGTAGTCTGGATAGTTTGTACATGTACAGCATTTAATGCCTTTTTGGAAGCAGACTGGTTTAAAGAGCGTTTCTAAGTTTCACTTCTTTGTATTTGTGAATTCATCATTGTTCACTGGAGTTAATAATTTGTAGATGTTTATATTATCACAAATATATGGCTGGAAGAAAACTGTTTTCCGAAATAATCTGAAAAAAGGAGACCCTTGCGGAACAATAAGAACCTACAATGTCTGAAAACAGCAGACTCGGTTTCACCGAGTCTTTTGATGTGAATTAACCCTTTATTCACTATTGGATTCTTTCCTATGATCAATTCAATACACTTGGGACTGCCCATTGTATAATTTGAGGGGTCATGCGTTACACTCACCAAATAAAACTTTGAAGACCGTTTTTTGTCTCAGAAAACAGTGAATATCCTGATGAAATGCTGCATCATGCTGCTTTTCAGCTGCGTCCTCACTGTGTAGGAGTAACTTGAGTATTTATATGAAATTTGTATAAAAGGTTAACCCTTAAAGCGTCAATCACAACTACAGCAGACGACAAATTTGCGACATATTTCCCAATTTTCGAAAAATAAGATGATATTTCATGAGAATCGTCTGCCAGCAGACAATTCTCATGAAGTATCATGCCTTATTTGTTATTTTTGAAAAAGCGGAAACATTTGAAGTTATCGTCTGCTGCAAATTATAGGTGGCGCTTTAAGGGTTAATCAAAAGTGCAACAACTCTCACACCTCCTGGCAGCAACTTTAGTGGTATGATGCCATTATTTCAAAAGGACAAAAAAGGAAAACAATATCAACAATATGTGATTAAATGTCGATTTAAGAATATATCATGTGAGCTACAAGGGTGGAATCGAAATATCTGTCCCGAGGATAGACGTTTGGCTTCATGAGGTTTGCTGAGGGATAAAAATGGTGATCCTGAGGGATGCATTTTTCAATCCCACACTCACACAATTGATGGATTTTTTTATCTTGCTTCAAATTCGCGCTTTTATTTGAAAAACGGCTCTTAAAAGCTTCTAGATACGCTGAGATGCGAGGTTATCCGATGACGTCACATTGACACTATACCAATATCGTCATTTGACGACCATGTTCATTCTATTGCAACCATTGAACAGTCCACACGTGATAGCCTGGGTAGGATAAGATAGGTGCCGTAAGATTATAAGAATCTATCCCAGGTTAAAATTTCAAAGATTCTTATCCGTCGTGGAAGAAAAAAGGATATTGTTGACGACCAGAACAGGAAAAATTATGACGTACATTATCTTTTCGTATATTCTCAGGTATTGATTTCCATATGAACAGTCCATTGCGCGAGTTCCACAGAGTAGCTCGATTGTATCCACGTGCAAAATGGCAGCTTTTTATCGACGCCTTTTCATATCCAAGATATCTCAAGGCCATCTACAATCTGATATTTTATCCTGAATCTCTTATGGCAAGATGCATGTCTCCTATTAAAGAGTTTTCAGGGGTGAGTAATTTTTCATCATTTATTATAATACAATATTAGTCGCTTTCAATTTAATCTGAAAAGTTTATTATGTGGGCATATCCGTGCTCATATAGTGTTTCATATGTTATAAAAGTTTATCTATGCTTTTAATACACAGTATTTTTGTAATAAATAAATTAAACATATAAACACTCTATGAAAAGAAAAAATAAGTTTTGTGTCAACTGAACAAACGATGATATTTTATTTTTAAATCTCCATAGAAGAACAATACTAGATTAAGGGAGTCTCACAAGATTTTGGATGATATCTTGCTATTATCGCATATATGCGCCAAGGACAATCTTTGTAAATGTTTGCTAAGATATATAGTGTGACTGAATGCCTTGAGTTTGGAATGAGCTTTTTTCTATGTAAATTACGTTTTGTGTGTGGTTTACACTGATTCGACTAGTACGACAAGTATCATCATATTATGAGCTTGCTCATTTACTCTTCATCTACCTCTTCATGTTTCACGCTGCCGCTAATCTTGACTTGTTGAGAAAAAAGAATAAGGAAAAAAAGATAGAAAGATTGGCAGTGAAAACAATAAACGGAGGTAGAAGAAAAAAGTTTGACCAGATGCATTTCATACCTTCAATCCTGTCTAGTCTAGCTACCTTGGAGGTGCCAGGGTGCACGAAGTCCCCGCTAGCATAGCACAAGGACATCGCTAGGTCTTACTTACATCTGGCAGGCCCTATAGAGTTTAGAATGATAATTTAGAGAACTCCCAAACAAATATTTGAACCCTATATTTAGTAAAGTAGTAAAGATACTTCCAGTGTGCACCGCATGTTTGAACCCCATTTTAAGTAAAGATGGTTCCATTGTGCACCACATGTTTTAACCCTATATTAAGTAAAACTGCTTCCAATGTGTACCAAATGTTTGAACCCTATATTAAGTAAAGATGCTTCCAGTGCGCACCACATGTTTGAACCCTATATTAAGTAAAGATGCGTCCAGTGCGCACCACATGTTTGAACCCTATATTAAGTAAAGATGCGTCCAGTGCGCACCACATGTTTGAACCCTATATTAAGTAAAGATGCTTCCAGTGCGCACCACATGTTTGAACCCTATATTAAGTAAAGATGCGTCCATTGCGCACCACATGTTTGAACCCTATATTAAGTAAAGATGCGTCCAGTGCGCACCACATGTTTGAACCCTATATTAAGTAAAGATGCGTCCAGTGCGCACCACATGTTTGAACCCTATATTAAGTAAAGATGCTTCCAGTGCGCACCACATGTTTGAACCCTATATTAAGTAAAGATGCGTCCAGTGCGCACCACATGTTTGAACCCTATATTAAAGTAAAGATGCTTCCAGTGTGCACAGTGGTGCACACTGGAAGCATCTTTACTTAATATAGGGTTCAAACATGTTTCATACATTAACTTTTGGCAGGTCCCAATGAGATGTTAAAAACCGAGGGACCTGGCTATTATTGTATAAATTATGGAAATATTGATGTGCTGACCCATTTACATCATGTATACTGACGGATACTTTGATTAATGTCTCGAGAACGAAGGCAAAACGATCATTTCGATGGTAAGTTAAAGAGTTATCATGTGTACACTATATGTAACCCATGAAAAACATACCCAACTAAAATAAACCTAATGCATAAAAACGTTTTGAGATAGTGGACAACTGTTTCATGTAGCAAAATCACCTCTGCTTTCTTAATAAAGAAACACGAGAGAAGCATGTTTCAATGACTAAATCATACGAAGCAGTAACGTCGTCGGCTTTAGTTGTACAGTTAAAATGAAAGTGTTGGCTGAAGAATAATAAATAAATGTTCAATCAACTGTCTTTTGAAAGATATAACAGGCGGTGACTGTTGCATCAGTTCGTATAATATCAAAACTTTTTAACTTACAGAGCATGAGTGTTCTAAACAACCCACAGAACCGAGATATTACAGTGTCATCGCTAACTGGAACGGGAACGGCTCGAGGCCTGGCAAAACTTTACGGGATTGTAGCTAACGGTGGTACAGATAATCAACACAAACTCTTATCAACTGATATGATAAGAGAGCTATCCACACCAGTTGTGTCAGGTGAAGATATGGTTTTGCGAACTGGAAATTTTTCAAGAAATGGACCCGGAACAATGTTAATGAGTAATCCACTGGTAAGACATTTGTTTGCATTGATATTAACTCATAAAGCGCCACCTACAATTTGCAACAGACGACAGTTTTAAATTTTGAAGGTTTTCAAAAAACAAATAAGGCATGATATTTGATGAGAATCGTCTGCTGGCAGACGATTCTCATTAAATATCTTTTTTTTTCAAAAATTAGGAAAATTGTCGCCATATTTGTCGTTTGTTGCAGCAGTGATTGGCGCTTTAAATGTTAATTTAAAACACTTTAAATGCTGGGTAATTGTTCAAAGATTTTCAAAAAAAAAAATTTCATCAAAGAATTCTTTTAGGAACACTATCACAAAGAAACGTTGAACCCTTGACTACCCATAGAGTGACAATTGAAGACTCTGATCAGACTACGCAGGCTGATCTGAGTCTTCCTTGAGGAACATCAACGCGTATGAGCTCGTATCAACGCAGCACAGCCAATCCAAAACGAAGTTTTGAAAGACGTTAAATGTGATTTTTAAGCGAGATAAAGTATCGAGATAAGAAAAAATGCTTTACAGGCGATCATTTAGTCTATATAATAATACTGATTGTAAATTTGCTTTACAAAAACAATGGCATCTAATACTTCCAATTTTATTTTTTGGAACAGGGAGAAGACACAGTTGGTCACTCGGGTCATGGTGGACAAGTTGCACTTGCTGACATTTCTAACCACCTAGGAATAGCTTATCTCAGTAATCATTTGACTATACATGGAGTCGGTGATGATCCAAGATTTACAACTCTCGAAACTGCTATCTATAATTGTGTCGCGAGGCTAAAACAGTCTTGAAAGTATTTGAAATTAGATTATTGTTTATGCTTATTTGGTCAGTACTACTGTCCTGCCAGTCAAGAGTGACAGTGACGTCATGATTTTACAAAGTTACCAGGGACTTGGTCTCGGAATATTACTTGTGTATTTATCCTCCTATCCACTGTTCTACTTAACAGTAGTAAACAGCATATTACGTCACTGTCACTCTTGGCTGGCATGACAGTAGACGTACTTGCATGCTGGGAAATATCGCCTAATGATTGTTTCTGACAAAAAAAAATGTTTTCAACATGGCAGATATCTTAAACATTGATTGTTTCCTAAACCATTTATCAGATCAACCTAACATCAGGGTAGGAAATTGATTTTGCCTTCCTCTACTGACCCCGAGGTTATAAAAGGATGATCTTACATGAGTTTACATGTTGTAATGACTTTTCAAACAAGTGAGGCTTGTATAGGGGTTTAGGGATACAGGATATTTGCCATTTTACTTCCAGGGATATAGGATACTATCCATTTTACTTCCAGGCATATGGGATACTTGGTTCAATATTTTTGTTACTTCCAGGAATATTGAAAATTTAGGAAAATTAATTATGGGGATATTTGCCAATCTGTAAGGGATATTTCCCTGTTTACTTCAAGGGATATGGGATATTTAGTACCCCCTATACGGGCCTCACAAGTTGGGAAAAAGCGATAAAATGCGAGGCTTGCTCTTACACCATGAATTGTTAGTGATTTAAGAGTTCATGTAAATCAATCATTTTGTTTATTTGTTTGTTTCATTTATTGCTTTACATCCACGGTGAACAGCTGAAGTCCTGCCAGGACGATCAGCTACCGCAATGGCGTGAGCGTACGGTAAAATTCCAAAACAGTCAAACGCCAAATTAGCCGTGACATGTGATTTCCAACAATGTGGCATTTGGACAGGTTTAGACTCAAATGAGCCTGCGCAACGTTCTTTTAAGCTTAGAACCCCGAATGTTGTTCGGTCAGTCTTATAATAATTTAGCGACTAGCAAAGGCTTTGATCAGTCTGCGCATATGCGCAGGATGGTCTGAGCCTTTGCTGATCGCGCATGCCACATGTTGTTGGAAATAATTTGGCTGATTTCATCCCAATATTGTCATTGGTGCATGTTTTAATATCATCAATGTTACAATTTGACAAGTCCATTCATCGAGTGGTCGTATATGAGTACTATCTCATTTGTTTATTCATGAAAATACATGAAAACTTAAAAAAGAGGGGAATCACGTAAATACTTTAAGCCTAGGGGATGGTTTGAGATATGATCTATCCTGCACTCTTAGGGCCTTTTAGATTGTTGTCAAATTGTTCAGTGGAGCACTCTGAATGCAAAACAAAGTTCGCCTTAAAACAATTTTATAATAGGCTATGCAAAAATGCATGTTTCCATGGCAACCCCTTATATGATTCTCGAGAATGGGGGGGGGGGGGGGGTGGGTTAGGCCTACAATTTCAATCATATCAAGGGTTTTACTTATCATAGAGCACTAAAAGTCGTGTCACATTAAAGCCTACTTAAAGACATATGCGGCTATTTCCAATGCGCACCTTTCCCGCGTCTGCAAGCGGGGAAAGTTGTCTGGGTCCTGTCTTTCGACCCTTAACGGATTCGGATCAACACAGCTTCCGATATTCTTATGTTATATCGGTGTTCCGATATTTTCTTCACAAAATAAATGATTAAAGTGTGTTCGAAATATCTATTGACATCTTTTCAGAACTGATCGTCTCAGCACTAAAGACAGATAAATGTAGCTCAGTCGAAATCAAACGACGTAAACAATAACCCTGGTTACGAATACGATAGTGGCCGAGTCTATACTATTTGTATGGTTATTCAGAGCGGCGCACGACCTGACCTCGTGGCCTAGTGGTTAGCGTGTCTGGGTACAAAGCCAGAGGACCAGGATCGATTCCCGGATGCGCACATATTTTCAGTGTGTTTTTTCTTTCTTTATTAACAATTTAATGCTAAATTACTTCATATACTAGTAAAATGGCATCATCAAAACGACCGAAATGGTCATCCCCGAACTTTTTATATTGAATTACGCATGAAACCTATGGGGGTGTGGTTAAATTTGGCCCTCTAGAAAGAGAATTAGTTCGGTGACCCCAGATTTTTGTTCTTTTTTCTGAAAGGTATTATATTAGTCCATGAATTAGAAATAAATTTTCAAGATTTTCAATATCAGATTTTTTAATACATGATTTATTCTAAAAACGAATTCCATTTTTCGACGAACTGCCAAAATATATCATGCAGTATCTTGTCACAGCATGGGATAACAAGTAAGCATGCACATTTTCTTAAAAGTTTGAGGTCATGGGCAGTAATTTAAGTTAAAAGAAAGAAGCTGGCTGAAGATTACAACCGTTTTAGCTCGATAATTAGGACTAGTGTTATTATTTTATATTTCTAGAAAATTGGTCAGATGCTGTAAACTTCAATATGAGATTCTAAAAAAATAAGCACGGTGACATATCCTTTTTATTTCATAAATGGATAGCCCATGCATAAAACAAACTGTATGCAAAGTATTGAAAATATTTCAATATGGGAAGTATTTAGTAGCATATGTCCTTAATTGTTTTTCTTTCTGTGGTCAGATATGTAAATCATCTAATTTGCATATTTAAGAATTTAAATGAAAACCTTAAAAATGAAGTAAAATCATAAATTACCCATAAATAAACATATTTAAGCCCAAAAGCATCATCAAAAAAAGTAAGTAAGGGTGCAAAGATCAGGAATTGATACAATCAAGTACCACACCTGACCCAGGATACCAAAGGGAAAGTGACAAACTCACAGTTAGACACCACAAACGAGGGCCAAGAGGTCAGCCCTTTCCCAGCAGGTGACCACAAGGCACATATAAACAGACGCGTACAAAAGCATAGCAAACGTAAGCCAGAAAAAAAACATAAAAAGATCCACAAAAGAAGTACCGCCTTGGAACGGTCAGTAAAATATTTTACTGGAGGGCTTAAACCGGTTTTACAGCGCGCCAACCTCACCCTTAATTCAGATGTGGATCAAGACACATAGATATTTGGTTTGCATGAAAGACCCCTAACTTATCAATGTATCATCTCCTAGAACATATAAATCAAGATATAGGAAGGAGATAAGGCAAATATAAGGACTCAACAGTAAATTAAACTGAATACCGGAGCAAAAGAAATCCAACAGGTAAACCCTGGTGGGCCCGACAAACAGCCAAAGCATCAGGCCCCTACTATCTCATCAATTGATAAGTCTTTAAGTCCAAACCGTCATAGAGTCTGATGTCCGAACCACCGGCGTGCAATTAAAGTGGAAAGCAAAGTTGCAACGACCACCAAGCATGCAGTCTGTTGCAATACATTAATGTTATAGCCAATCTTTTTATAACGGGAAATTATTTTAATGAACTGTGCTGAAAAAATATGAGAGCCAACAATCTTCTTCAATTTATACACCAAGTCACCATAGAATTCAGGTTCAGAAAGTCTTTGGCGCAAGAGAGATTTAAGTCCAACTTAGAATTTAGATAACAAATAACAGTATCGCCTATAAAATTTAGAATAGGTTTTGTGAAGTTTATGATACCGATAGCCTTGTTTAAGAAGTTTCTGAGTTAACAATTTATTGCGAGTGCTGAAGTCAGTAACATAGCTAGATGCTCTAGCAAAACGAATGAGCTGAGAGATATAGACTCCATACGATGTAGAGCGAGGAACATCACCATCTAAAAATGGGAAATTTACACTGTCAAAATCAAAGTCGTCACGTTTATCATAAATGGTAGAAACAATATCATTGGAAATCGACAAATGCAAGTAAGTAATGGTGCAAAGATCAGGAATCGATACAATCAAGTACCACACCTGACCCAGGATACCAATGGGAAAGTGACAAACTCACAGAAGACACCACAAACGAGAGCCAAGAGGTCAGCCCTTTCCCAGCAGGTGACCACAAAGCACATATAAACAGACGTGCACAAAACATAGCAAACACAAGACAGAACAAAAACATAAAAGATCCACAAAAGAAGTACCGCCTTGGAACGGTCAGTAAAATATTTTACTGGAGGGCTTAAACCGGTTTAACGGCGCCAACCTCACCCTTAATAAGTCTAAAAATGCGGCTCCGGTATCAGAGGTATAAGCTTCATTAAGTTGGAGCTCAGAAGAGTATATTTGATTTACCATATTGTCAAAATAAATATTATTAATGTTTAAAATATCGTCCAAATATCTAGACGTAGTGTTAAACGCATCAATTACATCAGCCTGCTTATCAGAAAACTACATCATAAAGTCCCTCTCAAACCACTATTGCTGCCAGTTTTTATATCGTCAGTGATTCAATTTTATAAGTTCTTTCATCAAGTTGTCCTTAATGAAAATTATGTCGTTTGCATATTCATGAATATTAATGAAAACTTAAAAATGAGCGAAAAAACAATGTGTAAACTAGTACCCAAAGGGGTAATAAGACCTAAATTGAACACATAGAACATTTTATTATGGCTGTAAATATTCATCAATGGGACCACTTAAATGCAAAAAATATTGTCCTCAGAAATAAACGCATTTTGGTTATATGAAATTTCATTGTTTCCATGGCAACCCATAATGCGACTTTAAAGAATGGGGGCGTACATACAAAACTACTCATATCTCAACAGCAACTCATCATAGAAATCTAAGCTTGTTACCACATTAATCGCTGTACATACCAGTTATAATTAGTGGTTGATATGTAAATTATCTAATATGCATATTTATCAATATTATAAAAGCTTTAAAAATGAGAGAAAAAAATCTTAGAAAAAAGGGGTGTACACATTAAATTCCAATGTCACACCTACCATGTGTTCTAGTGTATCAAACCTAGTGCCAATTCAATTCTTAGACACTGTCCTTTTACCTTAAGGTAAAATATGAAAAATATTTAACATGAATGTTCATGAATTTTAATGAAAACAGAAGAAATGAATGAAAATATACGGAAAAATCAAGGGGATGCAATTCCAAAATTACTTATATCTCAAGTGTCCTATAGTGCCAAACCTCATTTTAAATTAATGCTTAGACACATCATGTTTACCAAATGATCCAATACATAACACATCAAATTTAATTTCTCATGAATATTGATGAAAATATGAGAAATTATAGAAAAATACAGGAAAATCAAAATAATTCATATCTAAGCTTCCAATTGCCCTAGAGTAGCAAAATTGGTACCATATAAAACAGAATACCCTATTTATTGAGGAAAATTAAGTAAAAAGCATAAGATTTATAGCAGATGAGATATGAGTAGTTCTGTAGGCACACTGCTTTCAATTTGTATCTATTTTTCCCTTGTATTTTTAAGATTTCATTAATATTGATCTTAAACAGATTAGATGATTCTTATATATTCCCTCTAGGTAAAAGTGGAATGCATAGACTTAATTTAAGTATAATGTTTGCTACTCTAGGGCAATGAGCTGAGATATTGGACATTTTGTAGGTATACCCTTTTATTTTTGAGCGATTTTCCTATTCATTGTAATGTTTATATTAATATTCATGAATATGTAAATGAGACAATTTGCATATATTAACATTGAGAAAAAAGAGCTGTGTCATAGCAATAAGTTGGCACTATGTTTGTTACTTTAGGGCTATAAGCTGCTGAAATAAGAGTGATGTTATAGGTATCTCCTTAATTTTCAAGTATTTCTCTCAAAATTATCATGGTTTAATCGATATTCATAAATATTAAAATATAATCATTCTAAAATTAGACCATTTGTTAAACATTATATTGTCTTAGCATCAATTTGAAACCAAGCTTGGTACTCAAGGGCATTTAGCAATTTAGATATTATTAGATTTGTAAGTACATCCCCTTGCTTTTTCTGCGATTATTCATTCATTTCTACTGTTTTAATTAGAATTCATAAATTCATGTTAATTATCTTTCATAGCGGACCTTAAGGTAAATGTATTATGTCTCATCTTTGATTTGGCACCAAGTTTGATACATTAGGACACATAGCAACTGAGATATTGGTAATTTTATATGTACATCCCTTAATTTTCTAAGATTTTATCTCCCATTTCTAAAATTTTATTTATATTCATGAATATGGATATCAGAAAATTTGCATGCCTAACTACACAGTTACACTGCCATGTCCATGGATTAGTTTGGTTTCATGTTAAGTGTCACTGGACATTTAGGCCCATAACAATTTCAGCCCATGTCAATTTCGGCCCATAAACAAATCGGCCTATACAATTTCGGCCCACAGGTATAATAATGTATAATTGGTATGTTTGTCTATAATTGGTATAATTAGATCGGCTTACCTGTAATTATCCTCACAAACATAATAATCAATGAGAATGGTTCATTTTAATTGATAGGAATTTGTATGTTAGAGTAGAGTGCATCACACAGGCAACGAGCAGCCAGGGCTCAGACGAGCCTGTGCATTTGCGCATACTAGCCAGAGTGTTTCCTGCTCCTATCTGAAACGCAAGCGATTCTTTCTTAATCCAATTATTCAGTTTAAATCACTGAAGAAGTTGTAGATCTATTTCAAAGTTCTAATGAAAAATAAATGTGATTTGTGATACCAGTCTGAGCGTTTTCTAGTCGTTACTAGTTTGTAAAGTCAATCTATTTTCAGTTTTTTTTCCTCAATATAACTCTATTTATCAATTTTAAATATTTTCAATAATATATCATTTTTTTCAGCAATCCAGGTTGTCAAAATTTATGGACCGAAATTGCTATGGGCCGAAATTGACATGGGCCGATTTTGTTACGGGCCGAAATGATCCGGAACCCATGTTTAGTAATCAAGGACGAGTTGCTGTTGAGATATGAGTATTTTTATACGTATACCCCCATATTTTAAAGTAGCATATTGGGTCGCCATGGAAACCATGAAATATCATACAACCAAAGAGCATCTATTTTTTAAGAAATTTTTTTTTTGCATTTAAGTTGTGTTATTGAACAATTTTACACCCATAAGGAAGTGTCCTATGTGTTCAATTTAGGTTTGATTACCCCCTTTGGATAATTTATGGTTTTCCCAATGATTTTCCCTCATTTCATGATTTCATTAATATTCATGAATATGCAATTGAGATAATTTAGTACCACTTGATGAAGAATTCATCATATTGTATCACTGATACAAGTGGTAGTAGACAAGTTCCCAGATTGGAAAAATATCATCAGCAAATCGAGAATTCATGAACAAAGTGACACTGACTATAATATAACATACAATGAACCGTTAAACCTGAATAGTGCTATGGGGTTCACACAAGAAATAGCTGAGAAAGAACATGAAAGTAACGATTCTGATGATGTAGTATCCATGCAGAGTGCTAGGTCGAGATCAAGAAGCATTTCACCAGAGAAACTGAACACAAAAGAGCTAAAAGAGCCAATAACTGTTGATACACAAGTAGGTCTTGAAGCTGCTGATAGTAGTGAAAAAAGTAACACAGAGCCAAATGCTGTGAGAAGTGAGCCAAATACTGTGGTAACGTCCAAACCAAATAGAGCAAGATCGTGTCAAAAAGAAACAAGTACGTCACAAAAAGACAAGAAACAACTGTGAAGCACAGATAGCCAAAATACCCAAGAATCTAAGGGCCCTCTTACCTACGATGAGGAAATGAAACACTTACTAGATGGTGTGGAGAAAGTCCGACAAAATCGTGCAAAACAACCAGTTCGTTCTTCAAGTGAAACCCGCCCCAGGAAACGTGACAGTGAAATAAACCTTAGCCAGAATGCTCCTAGCCAACAGCCATAGGGACCCGTGAGAGGAGCAAATAACAATAAAAATAAACATCTTCAAAGTAATACAACTGAAATTAATGAAATTGAAAGTGCCACAACAAATGCATACGAAAAGCAACTATTGATAGGTACATTAAATGTATGTGGTCTAAAAAGAAGATCCTTATACCCAGAATTCGTTGAACTGATTAACAAATATGACATTTTTTGTGCCCTAGAAACTAAATTAGACTCAACTGACAGTATCACTCTTCAAGGGTACCAATTCATTAACTGCCCCAGAAAACAATCTTTTATAAGAAAGTCTGGTGGTATCGGACTTTTTATAAAAAGTTCATTTCACATGTGGAATCCCAATCAGATTTTTTGACTTGGCTACACATTTCTAAAAAGTACACAAAAACCCAACAAGATATTATTCTAGGGGTCAGTTATGTCCCCCAACAAAGTTCTAAGTACTACAATGAAGATGATTTTGCTACCCTTGAGGAGGAAGTGATGTCAACATGCAGTAAAAATGAATTTGTATACTTAACTGGCGATTTCAACGCACAGACATCGAATGTTAGAGATTTTACATCTTCAGACAGATCTCTTGATAAATATCTCGATTTTGACCAACAAACTATTGACTACTTTGATCAGGAATCTACCTTCCATAAACATAAACTATTACTAGATCGTATATCCAAAGACAAGAAAACAAACAATGCTGGCTTTAAGCTTGTCGAGATATGCAAAAACAATAACCTATTTATTATAAATGGTAGATTTGGCCAGGACAAGGCCAAAGGCGAATTTACTTTTAGATGCCAATCAGTTATTGACTATTTCATTAGTTCAGCAAAAGGCATAAGTCTTTTAACTGATTTCAAAATACAAGAATTGGACAGGATATTTTCAGATGGTCACTCCTTAATTGAGTCAGTTCTTGACCTGGGCTTCAATGCACAGATAGGCAATACAAATACCCAGACAAAACAGGCCCCAAACACCAAACATCAAAATTGGAACCCAAGATCTATCGAACAGTTCAACATAAACTTATGCAAAACTAAAATGGATGAAATCAACACTTATCTTAATACAATCAAACTCCAACCGAACCAAGATAAAATAAATTTAGCAACTGCACAAATTACACAGTTATTTACAGATACAGTGCAGAAAACGTTTACACCAGTTACTACATGCCGATACTCAGGAAAGGCACAAAACAAACCATGGTACGGCATTCAATGTGCAAAGGCTAGAACTAAATACACAAGAGCCAGAAAACGATATCAAAACTACAAAAATGGCGCAAATAGAAATTCACTGAACCATGAAAGCAAGCAATATAAAAAAATAATGAATAAATATATAAATAAATATAAAAGGTCACAACAATCCAAACTGCGAAAAATGTCTAAGCATTCACCTAAAGAATATTGGAAATACCTGAACAGCATCAACAAGTCCCAAAATAAAGAAAAACCATCTATAAATACCTTATTCCAATTTTTTAAAGACCTAAACCATGACACAGACACAGGCGATCTTGACTTAAACGAGCATATATCAGCTGAAATAAACTTACAGGATGACGACCCTTGCCTAAATGCACCCATAACACAGGAAGAAATTTCTAAATGTATCAAGAAGCTAAAAAATTCCAAGACACCAGGTATAGATGAAATTCTTAACGAACATATCAAGTATACACTACAGCAGATGTTACCAATATATACAAACCTTTTATAATATTATTCTCCAGACAGGTATAATCCCTGAACAATGGGTCCAAGGTATGATAAAACCCATATACAAAAACAAAGGTGATCCGTTAAACCCTGAGAACTACCGGCCAATAACCCTGCTTAGCTGCCTATGGAAACTATTTACCTCTATAATTAATGAACGTTTAAATCTTTTTCTCAATGAAAACAATATACTCCTAGAAAACCAGGCAGGATTTCGAAAAAATTTCTCTACTAATGACCATATATTTGTCCTCTACTCATTAATTGAAATTCTAAAACAACAAAAGAAAAAGTTATATTGCGCCTTTATAGACTTTTCAAAAGCTTTTGACAGTGTTTGGCGAATAGGACTTTGGAAAAAAATGCTACAAAATTCTATAAATGGTAAACTATTTCAAGTTATATTTAACCTGTACCAAAATATAAAGTCTTGTATCACCCTTGATAACTCAAACTCCGCTTTCTTCGAAAGTTTCATTGGCTTAAGGCAAGGCGAAAACCTCTCACCTGTTCTTTTCGCAATATTCCTAAATGACTTGGAAGCTTTTTTGGAATCAAATTTTAACTCTGGAATCGAAATAGAATGCAATACTGATGAAATATACGTGCTCACGAGACTGGTTGTACTTTTATATGCAGATGACACAGTACTGCTAGCAGATTCGCCTGAAAACTTGCAAAAATGTCTTAATGACTTTATGACCTATTGCACAGACTGGAAACTAAATATAAATAATAACTGGCAACCAACTAAAACTAGTCAACATACTTTACCAAAAACTCCTACACTCGAACGAACAGTTTAAATGGCTAAATAATGTTAAATCTATACTTCGAGAAACAGGAAGAAACGATTTATGGGAAAATCAAAGTGTAAACATGCATACAGGGGTACATCATTGCATTAAAAATATACTTAAAGATCAATTTATTCAACGTTGGAACCAACAGCTAAGTAACTCATCAAAAGGTCTTAATTACAGCCTGTACAAAACTGAATTTTCGTTTGAAGAATATCTCAACATACTACCCAGAAACAAATACTTACCACTGATTAAATACAGAACTGCCAATCATTATTTGCCCATTGAAACATTGCGTTGGCAAAGCATTGACGTATCTGAACGAAAGTGTCGGCTATGTAATGCACAGGACATAGGCGATGAATTTCATTACCTATTTGTTTGTGAAAACTTTAAAGACGTAAGACACCAATACATCAATACGTATTACTTTAAACACCCAAATATTTTAAAATATAAAGAATTACTAAGCTCGAAATCCCCGTTAAAATTATCAAAACTGAGCAAGTTCGTAGCTATAATAATGTCGCAATTTAAGCGCTAATTTTATTAAACCTCACACACCAATTCTAAACATTCCTGAAACAAGTATTTTACTCCCCAACACACAATGCTCCTTAGCCACTCGCCCCACTTCTGGAGTACCAATTGTCTGCATGCAATATCGCCAAAACATTGCCTCTTTGCCTCCTTATAGAAACACTAATAGCGTGAAACGGTAAGGCTAAAATGTCGCAATACGATGGTGTCCCGACGTGGAAAAATACTGTCCTGTAACTCAAACATAAAACCTACCTAAATCAATATAATAAAATGAGACGATTCTGACTAGCGTGCCTTTTATGCAACTGAAATAGATGGCCGTCACTACCAAGAAAACTAAAGCCAAAAAAAAAAAAAAAAAAAAAAAAAATACGCAAATTATAATGAAAACAGTAAAAGACTTTAACCAGTAATATACTTGGGATGCTGATTAGGGCTGTCTCAATGAGACGATTCTGATCAGCATGCCCGGTATGCAACTGAAATAGATAGCCGCCATCACCAAGCAAAAAATTCATGCAAATTATCATGAAAATAGCTGAAGACTTTAACCAGTAATACCTGTGATGCTGATTAGAACTGTCTCAATGAGACAATTCTGACCAGCATGCCCGGTATGCAACTGAAATAGATAGCCGTCAATACCAAGACAACTAAAGTAAAAATATCCATGCAAATCATCATGAAAACAGTTAGTCTTTAACCAGTAATACCTGTGATGCTGATTAGAACTGTCTCAATGAGACCATTCTGATCAACATTCCTGGTATGCAACTTAAATAGTTAACCGCCACTTACAAGAAAGCTAAAGCAAAAAAAAAAAGAAAAAAAAATCCATGCAAATTCTCATGACTACAGTTAAAGACTTTTAACCAGTAATACCTGTGATGCTGATTAGAACTGTCTCAATGAGACAATTCTGATAAGCATGCCCAGTATGCAACTGAAATAGACTACCAAGAAAACTAAAGCAAAAAAAATCGACGCAAATTATAATGAAAACAGTAATAGACTTTAACCAGTAATATGCTTGGGATGCTGGTTAGGGCTGTCTCAATGAGACGATTCTGATCAGCATGCCCGGTATGCAACTGAAATAGATAGCCGCCATCACCAAGCAAAAAATTCATGCAAATTATCATGAAAATAGCTGAAGACTTTAACCAGTAATACCTGTGATGCTGATTAGAACTGTCTCAATGAGACAATTCTGACCAGCATGCCCGGTATGCAACTGAAATAGATAGCCGTCAATACCAAGATAACTAAAGTAAAAATATCCATGCAAATTACTGTGAAGGGGAGTTTCATGATGAACCCCGTTTTTCTTTTTTAGATTTTAATAGACTTGTCGAATCGCTTCAAAATTTTGAATATGAATATATTTATAGAAAGCGTAGCTAGTTTTAAGTTTTGTTTCTAAATGGAGCTCAGCTTTTTACTCCAGTCTCTTGTAAATATAAATAACTTAGAAATTTTCACTTCATATTTACCCTCTTATTACCTCAATAAATGATGTGGTTAACTTTAAGTGTGCAGGTAAAATTCGTACAGGTAAATTGTTACATATACCAACTAATAAGTCCAAACATAATTGCCATCTTTTTCTGAATTACTAAGGATGCAGCTAAAAATTAGAGGTGTCCTGGGCTTTGAACCTGAGAAATTCACACACTGCTTAACCCTTTGTGTACTAATGGACCTTCCTTCCAGTTTGATGCAATCAACTTGGGATAATCCAGTATACATATCTAGGGGTGCCCTGTTATAAGTTTAAAAACAATATTGCATTTTTGCCCGAAGAACTTTTTTTAAACCTTAACAAACAATGTAGACTCTGATGAAATGCGAATACTGCGGCATTTCATCTGGGTCTTCATTGTTTGTAAATGAAGGCGGCTCGTGAGGCTTCTTAAATTATTCTTGGGACCAGTGATTATAATGGCTTCTCAGGTCCTGGCTAGCCTGGCTGTCTCTCGACATTATAGTAAACGGACACAATTAAAATGGGTCTGTTCGCCCGTCTGTCGGAATATCTGTCTACCAGAGCGTCCACCAGTGTGTACTTTGTGAGCTCAGTCCTCTTACAGATTAATCCATTTTTTAACATTTGCATATTATATCCGCTGTGTGTTCTGTGTGAAGCACATGTGAAATAAGCAACGTTCTGCTAGCGGAGGGTCAAGTGGTTTATATTCATAATCATCTTTTTTTCATAGCGACATTAGCCTGCATTCAGAATAATAATATAAGTGGGCTGCTAAATCCGAAGCATGTGCGGATCCAGTAAGTTTTGCCAGAGGGAGTTGATTTCTGAAAAAGTTTTTTTTTATCTGACGAGGGCACAGACTAACCCGAATAGCGCTAAAAGCGGGCCATCATCGGCCCGCCAGCGAAACGCCATATTACGCCAGCGAAACACCAATTAAACGGCGTTTCACCGGCGGACCGAAGATGGCCAGACATTGAACGCTAGCTTTGTAGCTTGTGATTTTTATGGGGGTCCGGACCAGTATTGCTAATTGTGATTTATCAGAGGATGCGGACCCCCTGTCCCTCTCTGGATCCGCGCATGTAAAAACAAATACATTTTGTTGCGATATCATGCTGTGGTCAGAATATATTTAAGCTTGGTATATACATTTTAAGGTTTCGTGGACAGTTGTTGAACCTTACAGTTGTCATAAAGCCACGCCCTGTTTAGGTACAAATAGGGAATAGTGAAAAATAAGAATTGGTAGAGTGATAAAATTTTCATCCTATGACACCTATTTCTAAATTCACATAAAAAATGAAAAAAAATATTTTCAAATACGCTTTTTTAATCCTTATCTATTTTGCTAAGAAAAAGTGAATTTGCATCAGTAGATAAGAAATTATTGTAAAAAAACGGGGTTCATCATGGAATTCAATTCCACAGTATCATGAAAACAGTTAGTCTTTAACCAGTAATACCTGTGATGCTGATTAGAACTGTCTCAATGAGACCATTCTGATCAACATTCCTGGTATGTAACTTAAATACATTTGTAGTTAACCGCCACTTACAAGAAAGCTAAAGCAAAAAAAAAAAAAAGAAAAAAAAATCCATGCAAATTCTCATGAAAACAGTTAAAGACTTTTAACCAGTAATACCTGTGATGCTGATTAGAACTGTCTCAATGAGACAATTCTGATAAGCATGCCCAGTATGCAACTGAAATAGACTACCAAGAAAACTAAAGCAAAAAAAAAAATCGACGCAAATTATAATGAAAACAGTAAAAGACTTTAACCAGTAATATACTTGGGATGCTGGTTAGGACTGTCTCAATGAGACGATTCTGATCAGCATGCCCGGTATGCAACTGAAATAGATAGCCGTCACTACCAAGCAAAAAATTCATGCACATTATTATAAAATAGCTGAAGACTTTAACCAGTTAAAAACTATTATAACCAGTAATACCTGTTATGCTAATTAGAACTGTCTCAATGAGACATGTCTGATCAACATGCCCGGTAGGCAACTGAAACAGATAACCGTCACTACTTAGAAAATTAAATTAAAAATCTATGCACTTTGTGCAAATTACAAAGAAACATTTTAAGACTTTAATCAGAAATACCTGTGGTGCTGATTAGAACTGCCTCAATGAGACAATTCTGATTGGCATTCCCGGTAGGCAACTGAAAAATATAACCGTTACCACCAAGAAAACCTCTTTCCCTTGCAACACCACCTCCGATAGCTTATAAATATAACAAGAACAAAAATCTTATTTTTTGGTATAAGCCGCTGGAACAACCGACCGACTTCACCTTATTTTTTCCGTAAACTTTTCCATTTCTTTCATAAGAAACTTTTCTTGATGTTTATTAAAACATCTAAATGCATACATAGTTATCTACCACATAACAGCCCCTTGGACAGAACACTCAACAGACTTTTGAACTACTATAAGAAGGATGCATGCATTACTTTGTATGGGAAACCAATACCTTAATGCCTATAGCCCTCTTATCGCATACTACATGTATAAACGTGCATATTAAATAAAACACGTCTGGCTAGTCAGTCGTTCCACAGCTGAATGACCATTTCAAATCTTAAACTCAACTTTCTCGTGATTTCTTAACACGGCTACTTACCTATCGGAGCATAGCAAAACAAGGGAAATCAATTTTCGACTAATTCATTACATTCAAACATCGAAAATTTCATTTCCCTTGCAACACCACCTCCGATAGCTTATAAATATAACAAGAACAAAAATCTTATTTTTTGGTATAAGCCGCTGGAACAACCGACCGACTGAAGCCAAAAGAACGGGCTGAAATGTTGCAATACTATAATTAATCTCAAAATGACTGAGAAACGTTTAACCTTTCGTCTACGGAGTCTCATATAACTGTCCTTGGCTGATATATACCTTGCCACTTGAAAAATCTGTCATGAATGCATCAGTCACAACCAGATCTCAATGAGTGCAAACAGTACTGATTCATATCAGTGTTGTGTTTACGAGATCTAATATTTCATATTACTATGACATTTTTTTTTTTTTTTTTTTTTTTTATCTTTGCTTGCTTAATAACCAGTTTTGGTTGCACTCAGATGAGAAATCATTTAAATATCTGAATCCTCGGCAATATTTGCCCATAGGAAATATCGCTCCAGTTTCAAAAACGGAAAATTATTGTACAATTTCTTGCTATTAGAATCCATGTACCGTCTCTGTATTTGTCTGTCTTACTAGACAATATAATAAACAGACTCATGCATGTATACACTGTTAAACACCACATCGCTGCATTTAAAGGATCATTGACACTTGCTATGGGTAAATGCCTATGGTTTTCAGTAAAAATAAAAGTTTGTCAATTGTCCCTTTCTTCACCTTGAAGCTACACTGACCTGAGTACTTTATGGCTGTGAAATCCGTTTTCGATATTAAATGCTTCAAAGATGTTAAATTTTGGGTAGAATAATCAGTTTTACATTAAGATATATAGAAATCCAAAAAGATTTTTTAAAATATCATTCCCCCCCGTGTGCCAGCAAAAACTTTTGCATGTATGTGTGTTACCATATTTTACACATTGTATGAAAGTGGCTTGCTGGCACAAGGGGGGAAAGATGTTCAGCAGCCCAAAAACACAGGGCCTAAGCCCATAAAATGCCTTTTCTACCAAATAAGTGACCAAATTAATGACAGTAATGAAATTCTCTAGAACCAACCTCCTAAATTGCTTTGTATTCTGTGCTAGTTTAATATAAAGAACTTAAAGATTAAAAGTAGAATTAGCAAGGTTTTATGCATTTTTCATAAGAAAAAATCTCTCTGTTATTAAATGACACATTATTTTGCAAACGTCCTGTACTTATCTATTTGCATGCTAGGGAATTGTTCATGTTATTATTTTTGTCTGCTGATTTTCTTTAAAGTAAAGTTTTTGAAAATAAACCACACAGGACCACCATCAGAGTGTCAAACAGTTTGGATTCAGATCAAGACGGACATTCTGTTGGTCTTCATCTGGGTTCAAAATGTTTGCAAAAGGCTATTGGCAAACGACAAAATTATCCACTGGCATGCAAAGAGTTATAACAGGTAAATACTTTAGTGTTCAATATATTGTCTCCTATAGGGATATACATGCATATGTATACCATAAATATTCGGACACTTAAAATACATTCAACATGCTATGCCCTTTAAACAAAGCAAAAGTAATATTCAAAGGATCTAGTTAGAATCAGCTTTACTTTCCAATGCTAAATGGGACACTTTCATTCCTTCAAAAATATTTATTTCTTTTGTTGAGTTTTCAGTTTTGTATTATTTACGGTACAAGTAGTCAAAAATGTACATGTAACTTCTAAATTGTCTCCCCAAAATCATTTTATTACAAAACATGTTTTGTTTTTAAAACAATTTCATCAATTATCGCGATTCGTTAATACTCTGCATATGGTATAATCAATAGATATCACCATGCCTACCAAATAAATCAAGAAAACGTGCAGAAATCACTTTTTTAAGCACTTTTTATATTCATGAAATTTCAGACCCCCTCCCCTTTCTATCCGCCATAACTCTTGAGTGCGTAGGAATTTTGAAAATATTTTGCTAGCTGGCACTTGGCATTAGATTCATCTATTGCACTGATACTACATGCACCACACTAGAAGCTCAAAAGCAGCGTTCTGTGTCTCAGAAAAATAGGCGTATAAGGTCCAAACCGTCAATGATCCTTTTAACAGTTCATGACTCTTGAGAAGATCCGAAAAGGCTATCAAATAATGCAGAAATCATTCTCTGATTTAAGACTATTCTCAATAAATAATTTCTATATAATTTCAAAAGCAGCTCACTGTTTACAAGTATAGGTGCTTTTTCTTAATAGACATAGATCATTTCCATTTCTCTGCCTCTAAAATATTTTGTTCTAATTTAGATTCCGTAGGAGACTTGAAAACAAACATTGCATGAGCACCCTTAATACTATAATATGCGTTTGTTATGGAACTTTGAATTCAGTATTAGCAGACTGAACGAGATATACTATAATATCAAGCCATATGACACACCGAGGCGGCCAACACATCCTTACTTTCAAGTCCATAACTTCTTTAACGGTTAAATCCTCGCTTATAGGATGCCTTCGTCCTATCAGCTCTTTCTTTATGAGTAACTCGGATAGCAGGGAGACCCTTGCCGCCGTGACGCCAAGTAGCTTCTCTATTTTAACTGCTAGGCTCTGAAAAAAAAATAAACGCACTGTCACCCTAAATAGCCCCTGTACCGTTTCCAGTTCACCTCGCTCTATCAAATGCATGCAAAAAGTAAGCAGACTCATGACGTCAAAAACAAACGTTATATCGACGTCGATTACATCTTAGACCAACGTCGCCATAGGAATACAAATGTTGAATAACACAATCGCTTCAAAGAACAGATTCAGATAAGAATTCACCTCAGAGGAATTATTATCCGGGTCTTCTCTTTGTAAGCTACCTTAATGTGCCATTGAAATTGTCAGTCAGACATTGCAATAATCAGTGTGTATTTTTCAAAACAGTATTTAAAACTATATGCACCTATGCACACAAGACATATTCGCCTATACCAGCAAATAGAAGGGCATACGCCATAAACCCCTCACAAAGCGGGACAACTCCTACACATTGTCTTAAAAAAATAAAAAGTATAACAACATATAACATGTTAATTTTTAAACCATATGCACTGATACCGGCACACAAGACATATTCGCCTATACCAGCAAATAGCAAATAGAAAGGCATACGCCATAAACCCTTCACAAAGCGAGACAACTCCTACACATTGTCTTAAAAAATTAAAAAGTATAACAACATATAATATGTTGATTTTTAAGCCATATGCACTGATACCCGCACACAGGACCTATTCGCCGATACCAGCAAATAGAAAGGCATACGCCATAACCGCTCAACTAAGCGAGACAACTCCTACACGATGTCTTTAAAATTTACAAGTATAACAAATATGCTGAATGTTAATGCGCCGATTAGCGCACATACTACATAATTGCCGATACTAGCAAATAGAAAGGCATACACCATAACCGCTTAAAGAAGCGAGACAACTTCTAAACGATGGCTTCAAAATTATAAAAGTATAACAAACATGCTAAATGCTTAAATTTAGAGAATGAGCCGATACCCGCCCATACAACCTATTCGCCAATAACAGCCAATAGCAATTTATAAGGCATATCCCATAACCGCTTAACGAAGCGAGACTACTACACATTGTCTTTAACATTTTACAAGTATAACACCGTATTACATGTTACATTTGCATTACGAAACATATCAACCCCATTTAAGTATGGTATGAAAAACTGCTTCTCTTTAGGCAAATACACCAAATATACCATGAAAGAATGCACGCTTCCTTCTTTTATGCCAAAGGTTGACCGATTACACTCTGGAAATATTAAAACGCATTTAGCCTTGCACCTCTCTGCTTTTCTTAACATTCTACTGACCAAAATAATAGGTGAGACAAACGGTACAAAACATTCTAGTCCTACATCAAAAACGTAAATGCGTTCGCCACATTTTTTTTTTTTTTTTTTATTATTATTATTATCATTATTATTATCATTAAAATGCCAATTAAGTATCATGTTCCGATACAAAATATTTAATTAACCCTCAGTCATATCTTTCTGTGACGTATGATAAATAATCTACTCTATCAAAACAAATCTGCGGCAGCCAAACGATTTTTAAATGAATGGCATGCCTGACGAAAATCTGAAAAACTGCATGGCTAAATCTTGCAATTCTGGATTAATATATACTTTATATACCATGCCACTTTCTGTGAAGCATTTGCACTCTGCTTGCTCAAAATTTGCTTTGGTGACTGTAAAAGTCTAATAAACATCACACAACCACTTCAATCAGAAAACTTTTAAGCTTTTTAGCACAGGAGCCATACGACACCCCGTTTAACGTACAAACACATCAATATGTCTATTGAATGTGAAAACTAAGTACATTTGAGGAAACTTGTCTTTTCCCAGAAAGGATACAGTTCAAGGTTCTCTTGTGAAACCATGTCAAATTCAAGGTTCTCTTGTGAAACCATAATGTAGAAATTCCATGGCCTCGCCTTATTTATGTCAATACTAATGTACCTTGTCATAATTTGCGAAACAGATCCTTTAACTGTACTCATATAATATTTTGACGCCACAAAGTTTGCAACTTACGTAACAGGGATATCTCGCAATGAAGACTTTCGCTTATCAATCCCTCTTGAGGTATGCTAAAAGTAAACCCACAGAGTTCAAAACGGTCCCAAGCGACTCCAAAATATGTACTGATCCCAATAAACATTTTCAAACTAAGCTCTTGGTATAACACCTTTAGCAAGCAACCTCTTTTGCCATTATTTTGAACTGAAGCATTGAATGGAATTAGTACAAAACATTTTCACATTTTTAAATCCGACCTTTTCCAAAATATAATAAACTGCTTCATGTACAAAAGGACTTTCTTTTAAAATCAGACATAGTTTTATGGTAATGAATTCCATCCTAAATGGATTGTCTTGAACCTGCCAAAATCAATATGATAGTTGGCCCCGTTCAGATTTTATTTACTCATTTTTTCAAAATGAAAAATACAATACTCATCTTAGAATTCATTGGGCTTGGAATCCTCCATAGAGAAGGTCTCATTTCTCTGGTAGTTCGTTCTTGGTGAATGGGCAGTTTCTTCCGATGTTAGTCGCCTCTCTACAAACAATACCAGGGCCGACGATACCTCGTTGTACGACTGTTGTGTCTGAATAAGCTCAAAAGGAACCAAAGCTGGTGCACCGGTGTGTGTGTGTATCTCTGTTCAAGAAATGTTCATTGGGCCTGACCTGCCCCACCTCAAATACGTTGATTAACAGAATCAGAATAACCATAAGTACATGGCTGATACTTTGGCCTATGGCTTTTGAACTTCTGCTGGCTCAAACAATAGTTCCCTCAAATTTCCACCGATGTCAATTCTGTACATGTCCGTTATTCACTGCCCGTAGTGTACTATATAACGACATAGTTCTTCTCGATAAAACACGTCTGGCTAGTCAGTCGTTCCACAGCTGAATGACCATTTCAAATCTTAAACTCAACTTTCTCGTGATTTCTTAACACGGCTACTTACCTATCGGAGCATAGCAAAACAAGGGAAATCAATTTTCGACTAATTCATTACATTCAAACATCGAAAATTTCATTTTTCTGCATTACACGTATCAGCGTGTTAACGAATATTGTCTTGGATTATTATAAAATTGCCTCAAAGAGACGGTTCAGCTGAGTTTCCCTATACACACAAATCAACCACCATGTACCTAGCAATTCGGGTATATTATCATTGATAACTACCTGTGGTGCTCACCAGGATCGTTTCGCAAAACAGTTGTGATGAGCATACCCGGTAGGTGACTCATACCCTTATTTATCATAACTGCTCTAAACGTCTACATTATACAACTAGACAGGTATATATGATGAAATTGAATCGTCTCGTTGAGAAATTTTTGTAGGCCTTGTTGTTAAGATAGATGTGTGTGATGACTGTGTAACAAACTGCAATGTGTCTTGTGTGCATCTTAAAACTATTATTCAGAGTTTTCACTTGATATTGATCAGAATAACCTCACCGAGGCGGTTCAGATGAGAGTATCCGGGGAGTGACTCCAACAATACAAAGCCATGTGATTTATGTGCTTATTACATTGCATTGGCCATTTTTGTTCCTTCATTTATCACGACCAAATTGCATTAATCTTATAATTTGTACAATAAGCTGGGACCCCATGCCCATAACTGACGCACGCTACCTGAAATATCTCAGAAATGCCTCAATGAGAATTGTGGGGCATCACTACCATTATATTTTATTCAGAACCCGGAACACTTCTCAACCCATTGCCAACTAGTTTGTCCTGCTGATGCTAGTTACAAACAGCTCGGACCCAGGTCAAACTCTGCAAAATGTCGGGCCTGACCTGGATCCAAACTGTTTGACAATCTGGTAATAGTTTGGAAAAAATACGGAGAAAGATCGTGAAAAATGTCCTAATGTAAATGTTGAGGACTGGTGCGAAATGATTCAAAGAATGTTTATTTACTAACGTACAACACTTACCAATCTTTACGAGAATTAATATCCAAAAAAACTACTGCACATGTCAAAACTTGTTGACACACTACGAAGTGATGAATGAAGGTAGAACTAGGCCAAGGTTGAGTAGTATATTGCACGAGATCTGCAAGCTTTTATAACACCAGGTATTGTTATGTAAATTTTCCCCAATCCATTGAGACCGGTTTACCTTGCTGCTTTCGGCGGCTATAGCTGAATTTTTATCGGGTCTCAATCTGATTTAACTCTTGGGGCGCCGGACACGACAAAGTCGTCTGCCTTTTGCGTCTGCTGTGTTTTCCTTGCCATTTTCGGTCGAACGTTGTGGGTCCGTGTTGGGCTGCTCCTTAAGGAGCAGTCTGATCTGGCTCCGCAACGTTTGCAGATATATGCCAATAATGTTAGAAGATATATGTGACAGCGGTATGGGCAGCGGTCTTTTCCAGATGTATTTTTCCTGACACATTGGGGTTTAGAAATGTATGCATACAAGCAACGAAAATGGTTATAACACTGCATTGTAATACCTTTATAAAGTAAATCAATATATGCTGATTTGCTTCTCTCTCTCTCTCTCTCTCTCTCTCTCTCTCTCTCTCTCTCTCTCTCTCTCTCTCCGCCATGATGCCACTACATGCTGTATTATGTATATCCGCTCATATGTAACACATATTGTTATCTGAGCTTGATCAATAAAGAAATATTATGTTATGTTATGTTATGATTATATAAAAACTGGCAACAATGGAGTTTGGAGATGTTTTTGGGCTGGAATATTTTTATTATGTTTTCTTATGATTTAATTTCTTTTTTTAAGGTTTTCATTAATATTCATAAATATGCAAATTAGTAGATTAACATAGCTGACCACAGGAAGAAAAACATGTGTCTAAGCTTTAATTGACACCAATTTTAGGGCTCCAGGATAAGTAGAACCCTAGATTAATTGAATTTGTAGGCCAACCCTGTTTCTCGAGAATCATGTAAGGGGTTGCCATAGCCCATACCAAATTTTCTTTAGAAGAGAACGTCGTTTTGCATTCAGAGGGTCCCACTGAACAATTTGGCATACATTTAAAAGGTTAGGAGTGCAGGAAAGATCGTACCTCAACCCATCCTCTAGGCTTATAGTTTTTTTACGTGATTTTCCCTCATTTTTTTGAGTTTTCATTCATTTTCATGAATATGCAAATGAGATAATATTCATATACGACCATTGGATGAATTGACTTGTCAAATTGTAACATTGATGATATTAAAACATGCACCAATGACAATATATGGATGGAATCAGCCTATCTATACTTAAATGATCTTCCGTTATTTTAGCGTTTTTATTAATATTCATGAATACGCAAATTATGCAAATATGATAACTAGCATATTTGACCATGGAATAAAAGGCCTATGTCTTAACTTAAATTTAGTGCTAAATTTAGTAATTTATGGCTAAAAGCAGCTGAGATATTATTGATCTTGAACTTATACCCCCATTCGTGAATCTCATTTTATATGTTTTCATAAATATTTATATTTATGCAAATTCAATAATATGCAACAAACAGATAATAGGTCTATGTCTACGCTTTAATTTGGTACTAAGTTTAGTAGTCTAGGGTAAGTAACAGCTGAGATATGAGTAATTTTCTAGCCATACTCCTATTCTTAAATCCCTTATGGGTTGTCATGGAAACCATGCATTTTCACATAGCCCATACCATTTCTAGAGCAACTTCGTTTTGCATTCAAGGGGTTCCAATGAACAATTTGGCACCCATGAAAAATTGTCCTGGGGGTGCAAGGTAGCATAAATTGGATGCCCGGGTATATTTTGTCCAATGTATATCCAGATGCACTATACCCTTGATTTCACGAATACGCTAAGAATATGTTAAATCCTTTCTATTCTGAGATTGCATGTGCGGACCCCCCCCCCCCCCCCGGAAAATTACAAAAATATAGGATTCCTTAGCAATAGTGGCCCGAATCCCTTTAAAATCACAAAGTCACAAAGCTACCCTTGAATCCAGCATTCCATGTTAGGCCATTATCAGCCTGTCAGCGAAACGCCATTTTAATGGCGTTTCGTTGGCGAGCCGTTGATAGCCCTCTAATAGTGGTATTTAGATCCTTCCTCCCCTCATCAAACAAGAAAAAAGTTGGGCCCCCCTCTGACAAACTTTTCTGGATCAGCGCATGGATCGTCCCATACATATTGTTACTACACGTTTGGTACTGCCCATTGTGCACTTTAAATTTAAGGATCACAGGACTGGTGTAAAGTTTTCTAAACTATAATGTCTTTCTGTCCCTGAAGATTGTTTTGATCTTAGCAAACAGTGCAGACCCTGATAATATGCAGCATTATGCTGCTTTTCATCTGCGTCTTCGCTGTTTGACAAAGTACCCGTTTAGGGGTTTCAAGTATAAAAAGGGTTATAAATATTATGCACATGCTAGTGGTAATTTACTTTCACAATCAATGAATTGTATACATTTATAAGGGTGTGAAATCTTTGCAATATAGCACACGTTTCACATGCACGGACCCAGAAAGTTTTGTCAGAGGGGGTCCAACTTGGACAACTTTTTTTTCAGGCTGATGAGTGGAGAGAGGATGGCGTTTCGCTGGCGTGCCGATGATGGCGAAAAATTAAACGCTGGCTCGATAGCTTTGTGATTTTCAGGGGATTCGGACCAGTATTGCTAAGAAACCCAATAGTTTTGTGATTTTTAAGGGGGGTATCCGGACCCCCTGTTCCAACCCCTCTGGATCCGCGCATGTTTCATATATTAATCAGTTCAAGTGGCTTTACGCGTTTTAACCCTTTCAAGACCGATCGACTTATTCCATAAAGATTGATACAGTGAAGTCAGAATGGTCCATTCTATATATTTTGGGCCACAAGCTATAAGTTCCAAAATATATTGCATTTCAACATTTTTATACCCCCAGTATACGAAGCATATAGGGGCATACATATTTCGCATTTTCAGTTAGGTTGTTTGTTCATCTGTTTGTCTGTCTGTAAACGGTTTTGCGTCAAGGTTTTCTCAGGAACTACTTGACTTAGGATTTTGAAATTGTGTACAAACATCAGGTACTACAAGTTGTACTGTGTATCAAAGACTCGGTCACATATTGCTTACCAGTCCCTTTATTTGTCCATTTTTTTTCTGTCTAACAAAATTTTCTCAAAATTTACTGTCAAAAATTTCTCAGGAATTACTTGACGTAGGATTTTGAATCTTGGTATGAACATCAGGCATTGCAAGTTGTACTGTTTATTAAAGGTTCAGCCACATAGTGCTTAATATTAGTCCCTTTATCTACCCGTTTCCCTTTTCTATCATGCAGTCCAATTTAATGCATATGGAAACTTCCGTCAAAAAGATTTCATAGAAACTCTTTAACCTAGGGTTTTGTACTTTTGTACAAACATCAGGTATGGCAAGTCGTACTGTGTATTAATGAATCATCTACATATGGCTTATCAGTCCCTTTATTTGTTCATTAATATTCCTTTCCTGTAAATGTTTCCATCATACCAGCTCAGCAACTATAAGTGCTAGAGTCTTCAAATTTGTATACATGCTGAGGGCAATCATGTGTATTTCTGTAAATAAAACCATGGTACTTGTAATTACGTTGTCTTCTTTACTCCTTTTTCTTTCTCTCTCTCTCTCCATAACTGATTATGGAAGTTTTTGTCAAAGATTTCTCTGTAACTACTTGACCTGAAATTGTGATTTATTTTCAACTACCAGATATGACAAGTTGTACTGTGTATGGAGGAACCGACTACAGGTATGTATTGCTTATCAGTCCCTTTGTTTGTACATTTTTCTTTCTCTCTCCAATGTAATAATTATGGAAATTTTCGCCAAAGAGAAGTGCATCAAAACAGTGTTCGTTCTGAGGCCATATATTTAATAGTGGCTCTTTTCTTTGCTCTGACCGATGGCTACCGCCGGGATTATGTAAGCATTGCTCACTTCTTGCTATATTTGTTTTAGCGAACAGTGTAGACCCTGATGAAATGTCGCGTTCTTTCGCATTTCATCTTGCTAAAGTAGGCATACGCGGATCCAGAGTGGACCCCCCTCCCTGAAAAATCACAAAAATATTGGGTTTCTTTGAAATACTGGCCCGAATCCCCTGAAAAATCACAAAGCTACCAAGCCAGCATTCAATGTTGGGCCAGCACCTGCCAGCCAACAAAACGCCATTTCAATGGCGTTTCGCTGGCGGGCCGATGGTGGCCTATTTATAGCGGTATGTGGAACCTCTATCCCTCCATCAACTAAAAAAAGTATAAACGTTATCAAATGTGGACCCCCTCTGACAAAACTTTCTGCATACGCGCATGATACGCATTTAGGAGTCACTAGTACACACAAAGGGAAGGACTTTCCGCCTATCACATTGCTCCAAATAAGTTGTATGTTCTTTTCAAACAGGTCTTCAACAGCAAATAAATAAGTAATGTGTTTATTTTATTTTTACAAAACAATATAATATAGGAAGCAATTAACAGAGCAGTTTATAACGAAGATACAAATGTTACTCTTTGCCTGCTGGGTAATTCTGCATGCCTTTTTGTCACCTGCTGATTTAATTTTCGAAATATTCTTTCAAAAATACCATCAGAGTGCCATTCAGGTTGGATCAGGATCAGGCTTAACGTTTTGTCGTGGCTTATTAGGTTCCATGCTATTGTCATATAATATCAGCAGACTACACTAGTGGGCAAAGAGTTAATTTGTGCTGTATCTTAATCTACCTTTAAGCCAGTACATGGAAATTTGGTTCTTAGCGCAAGGGTGAGCAGCGAAGGCTCAGACGAGCCTTCCTGTGCTCGCACGTTCAAAAATGATGTAAAGATAAAAGCTCAGGCAAACATTTAGGGTTTTTGCTCATTAGATAGTTCGAATGCGTGTTTAAATTGTGACTTTAGGCATTTATCACATGACGTCGCGTCTGGGAATGATATACATGTAACGCCATTCAGTTAAATCGATAAAACCACTAGTGGTTTACAGATCTAATAACTATTATAACAGTTGCGTAAAAGATGGCAAAATCTTGATTTTTTCACGCCCAAATTTCGATTTTAAGTTTTAATGTCGTTTGATATATTGAATCTAACATTATCTAATTTATTTAACTCGTTGCGAAAAAGCGATAAAATGTTCGGCAGGCCTCGCATTTTATCGCTTTTCCTCAGCTCGTTTAATAAGTTCAATAAATCACGAGCACCCATGTCAGATCCTCTGCATACAATAAAATATATATGCGACTGGTACTAAAATCTGATGAAGTGGCCCTTATGTACTCAATGTATGAGGTGAAGGCTCTGGCGATGAACCAGAACAAATGGAATGCATTCCTCTACCAAAGCGTTGATCAATGCATGTAGTTTGGGTATAAAAGATAACAGAAACCAATATACAAAAGGTGATGTTATATAAATGAGGTAATTGTTAATTGACACATATTAACTAAAAAGTCCTATTTATTTCAAAAGAGAATTAACATTGTGAAAGATGTATTTTAAAGCATGACACTTTTGAAAAGAGTTGGTCAGTGGACATCACTGACCAAAATACGATCTTCAGAATTAAGAGGTTTTCTTTACCCATTGCACTACCAGAAAAATAGTTCCGTGATATCACCGGCTGCACATGTTAACATTCACAGCTGTTGATTTAAAATTCGCAGGTTAAAAGTTTACACTCTGATCAGACTGTTCCACAGGGAGCGGTCTGATATAGGTCCACGCTTTTATAAACATTTGCATCCTATGCAGAGCAGCTGGTACCACTGCATACGACTGGGGTATGCCCATTAAAGCTTTATATCCAATATGAACTATTAAAGCAATCAAGTGTCTAATATTATAATTTTGTAAGACTGGTGCTACAAAGATAAAATGGTTGTCGTGTGAATTATATGCATATTGTAGTTAAATGTATGCTGTAGTTAAATTTCTCAAATAAACATATGCTGTGTGTACATAATAGAACTGTCTCAATGAGACGGTCCTTTTGAGCACCCAAGCCACATGTTTAAATTGATGGACAAGCAACTTATTACAGATTTACGTTAAAAATTCCGTTATCTTTACCTATGGAACTTTTACTCATGACGCCAAAAAAATGTTTAAATCTCCAAAGCATGGCCTGTTTTTTTTCTTCAAAATCCTCTAAATGGAAGAGCACCCTAATCCAACCTCCATCTGATTTTTTTTTTATGTTTTTGTGTATTTTTTACAATTTCAATAATTTCTTCAAAGTTCACAAAACATCTGTAGTTTATATCGAAATCACTATTAAAGCGGACTGTGCACTAAAACATTCCAAAATCCATGCCCATCATCATAGCTGGAAATCTGAAATGGAATCATAACAATTAAGCCTTCACATGTGATTTCCAACAATGTGGCATTTTGACAAGCGTAGACTCAGACCAGCCTTTGCAGCCTCCTTTTAAGCTTAGAAACTTCAAATGCTGTTCAGTCAGTAGCTTCATAGACATAGAATATACAAGCGACTTGCAAAGGCTCTGATCAGACTGCGCGTATGCGCAGGCTGGTGTGAGCCTTTGCTGGTCATACATACCACATTGTTGGAAAGCTCATTTCACTGCTCAATTAAACATGTATATGGTATCCGAGACCAAAACCACAAATTAATTTCTAAAAGCAGGCATAAAATAATAACGAAACACTTTGGTGGCATCCACGTTTTACATGTAGCACTTATATATTGACCTTTTTCTTTTCACATGTTACAAATGAGACTAAGTTCTATTACGCTTAAAAATGATACCATGCAATGCGCTACCAGTTTGATATCCACTTAATACAATACAAATCATCATAATTGGTCAGATTTGGTAAATGTATTCTCAAAATAATAGTGCATTAATAGTATGTTCTCTTACTGTAAAGAAGGCAACCTTAATATTCATATCTGGGCGTGTTTCGGCTATTTCATCTGCTAAGGAAGGGAAATCAGGTTTTATAAGAGTTAATGAGCTTTTTTGGCCGCACAAACGAGCGTGCATTTCATGAAAATCCTGAGTTTAAATAATTAGTCTTTACTAGGGTGTTGTGGTACAATGAAACAGTTACTTTCGAATGAAATTACACCTCATTTTCAATTTTACCCCTGTCTAAAGTAGACCAGTCCTAATTACGCATTCATGAGGTGTTGCCTTTACAGTAACCAAAATGTCCTATAATACATAATGAGGAGCCTGCCAACAATGCGGCTGTGTGTCACGAGACGACTCTTATCAGCCTGGGGATCGGCTCAGTCTGAGCAGAGTCTTCAGTTTCTGCACAAAGAAAGGTTGGGTCCTTAGTTACTTTTAGTTATCTGTATTTGTTTTGTTGGTTTTGTCATGCCATTTATCAATTATTTTTGTCTAAAATTACATGGACCCAGAAGAGACATTTTCCTACCTGTGTCTTTCAGAATGGAAAATTAAACCAGCAAATTAGAACCGAAATCAAAACAATAGATGTGTTGTTTAACCCATATAAGCATAGTGTTTCCTCTTAAGGGACATAGGCAAACAGTGCAGACACAGATCAGACGCTGCACAACGTGGCGTCTTATCAGAGACTCCACTGTTTGCTTTCAGAATTATCTATTAAATTTTGGGGAAAAACAGAAAAATACCAACTAACGCCCCTAGAATTGGGCTCATCCTACTGATAGGGGTAGGCAAGTCCATTCGGCTAAAATGGGTTAAAGGGCGTATTCTATCATTTTAATGATACGCCGTGTTATCTCATGATGTCACGTCTGGGAGAGATACATAATAACGCCATGCACATAAATCGATTAACCAGATTTAGTAACGTTACGTAATGACGTTCATTATAACTTTGTGTAAAAATGACAAATATTGTCGTTTTCACGCCAAAAAAAGCGAGTTTTAAGCAATTTAATGCCCTGTGATAAACGTGCTCCTGTATTTTTGAATTTGTTAAACTCGTAGCGTAAAAGTGATAGAACGCTTGGCAAGGCTGGAAGCCTCGCGTTTAATCTCTTTTCTCCAACTTAATATATGAATTCAATAAAACATGAGTCCCATGAAAGATCCTCTTTGTAATATGCAATGTTAAAACTCTACGCATCATTGCCATTGTTTTATAATTAATACTTACAGGAAGTTTTCTGCTCCTGAAAAATAGAAAATCAGTAAATTAGAATTTGATGCCAATTTGTCTTAAACTTACAAAGATATAACACTATATCCGCACATGTATCAAAACGTGTGTTGCAATTTGCTTCAGAAAAATCTTAGTATACAGAAGCGACCTTCCTATAAATGGCTGTAACTCGAGGGGCGTATTGTGTGTTTCTTTATAGCTGGTGCCAGTTTAAAAGCGACAAATAGTTATTTCTAGAAACGTATAAAATTTTGCATTGCATGTATGTGAAGAAAATTATAAGGCTTGTTGCATTCATAATTGAACACTCCTCTTATCAGTTATTCCCTGTAAATCACACTGATGCAGCAATGTTTCGTCACCTGTAAACTCGTTTATCGTAGCCTTGTATCTACAAAGCGCAAACAATGAAGGTGCAAAATATTTTAAAACTTGTTTGCCTCCTTCTGATATGCCAGAACAACTGGCAATTTCTTTCACCATGAATCTTGAATCCTTACATCCTGTCCAATCAAAGCTTTAACAGGTGCGATTTTTGTTTTGGTAATAGAGGGTTAAGGTCTATCAGAACAAGTATCATCTACTACAGACAATTTGTACAGCTTCAAAAGCCTTATCAAATCTCTTCACTCATTACAATTTGATTTCACATGAGCTATAATATGGGTAAACACCAACCCGGAAAGTCCGGCACAATTCCAGAATCGAATCAAGCCTCGGGTGTACGTAAGGCGCATTACGCGTAGTACTATGTAGAAAAAAGCTCCATTTGTTATCCGGAAAATTAGTTTTGTAACATGTGGATTCAGTCCTATTCAAATCCCCGATAAGTTTAATCAGCAGAATAAATGTATTAGAACATGAACTTCATTAATACCTGTTTATTTTGCTGCAGTTACACTTGTTATTGTGTTGGCAAGGTTTCTGTGACGTCAGCATCACGTTAGGTAAAGTTAAAGTAGAGCCTCGATGTACATCCGAGGTCTGATTCCATGGAATTGTCCGAGGCAGTTCCGATTGGGTCAGCACATAAGATTTCAGAAGCTTATCGCATATTATAAATACCCACACTGACGTACATGTAACCAGCGAAGCTACATAAGAGGCCCGAACTTTCTACTGCATCCCAACTTTCGATAGCTGATGCGATAAGTACCGAAACCTCATACACTGGCCTATTTAATCCAAGAAACAATTATTTTAGGTCGAACAAAATCCTTGTGTGTTTCAGGTTTCCATGGACTTTTGAAATAGGGACGGTCGGTAGATACATATTTTATTTTGTTAAACATTTCTACATAGGGGAGGGTGGGAAACAATATGGACAAATGGGGAAATCCCTGGGAAATCCCCTAAAATGCTTATAGCACTTTTTATTGATATTCCAGTATTTTACGTCAAATATCTACATATGTAACAATGCACAAAATGCAAATGCATACTGGTGCAATAAGAAAGTTATTGTGTAGTGGAGATAACCACTCGCTTAAACTCGTGTTTCGTTTGTTTTGTTTGTTTTGTTGCTTTACGTCCCAAGTCAACAGCTATGGTTATTGCGGGACGGTCAGTTCACCTAACCACAATTTTTCCTGGGCAAGCTTGAACAAGCAGTTAACCAGTACTTCGTGCACATACTTTCGCTTGTAACTGACAACAACCCTTCTTGAATGATACAGCGGAAGGGAGGCACGGTCGGGTAACCGGAAACACATAATAATTGAGCCGCGACACGTGATATCCAATAATTTGACATTTTGACAAGTGTAGACTAGGTCGAGCCTCTGCAGCCTCCTTTTAAGCTTAGAAACTCCAAATGGTTATCAGTCAGTAGCTTTACAAACATAGAATACTCAAGCGATTAGCAAAGGCTCTGATCAGACTGCGCGTATGCGCAGGCTGATCTGAGGCTTTGCTGGTCGCACATACAACATTGTTTGAAATATCAAGCACTGGCTTGATTATTTGTTTAGGCCTAATTACCTGACTGTCTTTGTGTTTGCTGTGGCATTTGCTGTTGCATCTGTTGTTGTGGGTAACCAGCTCCGATGATACCCCCTGAACCAGCTGCTGGTAGCTGTGGTACTGCTACTGGTGCGGTTGGTGGTTTAAAAATACCAGAAATAGCTGCTGCTGGGAAACGGATAGAGCTCATCTCTAAAATGATAAATACAACATCAGAAAAAAACATTGTAAATAAAAGCATTTCGTCCAGGTTCTATTGTGAAGAGATTTTGAACATAGATTTTGGTGAAGATAAGAGGAAACTACCAACAAAATCATTTCTCAAATATTCAAGAAAGTTATCAACCTACCCCTAGCCTAACCAAACTTCATTGTCAAATCAAAACCTTGTGATAAGTTAAAGAAAAACATATTAAAATCTTTCCTATGCTTGCCAGTTAACTTTATAATCCTTCAACGAATATGAATGGTGAGTTCATAGTTTGACAAGAGGTTTAGAAGAAACGTTCAAAATGGTTTGTATGCATCTCTGTCTGGATAAGCTGTAAGATAGACCTTTATAAAATACTTGATCAAAACATTGGTAGACCCTTCAGGAACTGAAGCCTGTTTCTATTATGGCGTAAGTTAATGCTTGCATTAGGTAATGAGATTGTGTTACGCATCGCATATATGCATAGTTATGCTTTAACCATTTGTGTACTAATGAATTCGTCCTCCTGGTTTGATACAAAATGCTGTGGAGGATTCATTGTATATATTGAAGTGCCGACTGGTTAACATTTCCGAATAGATTTCTTTGAAGGTCAGTTGCGTCGTAGCAAACAGTCTATATCCACATTATGCGCATACGGGACATGACTGTTTGCCAAAGAACACATCTATAAGATCTATTAAGGAGTACCCAGTATACAAATGCTAAAATGTGCATTGACAGCTCTCTAGTGACACCTGAGGTCTAATGGTTTGTTGGAACACTGTTCTACTTCCATACTGTATTTATATAGACTGTCAACCAATAATCTGGCGAGGCAGCGCATGTGTTCGCTATGGCTCCTCCCCGCTGCGATACACATACATGTAAGTCCCAATACGTTATATGCTGGCTTAAAAGCTTTAAATTAGATATTACAGATGTTGATTCATATGCATAATTTCATCTTAAATATCTCATCCAAGCCCAGAGGTTATAAAACTTCGTTCATGCTCAACCGAACTTAGCACGCGATTCGAACTCCTCAGCTGAAAAATCAAATTGTTAATTGTTTTAGAACTCTCAGATATTGTATATATCCTGCTTATAAATATTAAAATGCCAACAACTGTTGGCATTTTAATATTTATGAGCAGGATAAATTTCATGCTCAGTATAGTTGAACATATAAAAAAGGTTCTATACCCTAGGGGCCAGGCCGATACTCTATATACATTGTTATTATGTACCAGTTTATCTGCCTCTACAGTAGATGAGGAAGGGCCTACTATTAACAAAATGAATTTACAATTCATCACATTCTTTGTTCAGGTGTAAACTGTATATATTTTAGACTTTCTTTTTGTGTTGAGCATACTATAAAATTATTTACGTATACTTACTGACACACACAGAGCACCCACGTCCTTGGCCTTTAACCATTTCACAGAATTTTGGTTCTAATTCGGCACAAATACCTGTGGATGTACAGCCGGGTCTCTGAAGATTTAGAAAAGAAAAATATATGTTAGCGGCATAAACAGTGTTTGTAAGTATAAAATTAAGGAAGAAGACAAAGATCAGGATTCGATACAATCACGTATACAGTCCATGAAAATGGTAGGAAAGTCCTTTAGAAGTCCTTGAAAAGTTCTTGAATTTTACACAAACTAGCACAAACTTACACAAACTTGCCTGTATGAACATTGATATGGTTCATTGTAAATTTCAAGGGCTCTCAAATTAAGATATAATTCAGCCATTTAAAACTGTCTTTGCAAACAGTGCAGACCCAGATGAAATGTTGAGCCATTACTTTATTTGTAAAGAGGGTGGTTTAAACCCTATATCGGCCAAGTTTTATATTCCGCTAAAATTGTCCAAATGCTTGCTTGATGAAAATAAGCAAAGGTAATCTATTTTGTGGGCCTACAAGTATTAAAAAATTCCAACTTTTAGAATCCGATCTGATATTAGATTGCCATCTTCTTGAGGATGGCAATTATAGTGAACTAATTTTGTAGCCTGTATGGTTACATCGGCTAAGTGGTGATAGATAGCATGAGATATCCCCTTCTATAAAAATTACATGAATGTATTGTCTCATAGTGTCATAATATTATAATGACATACCCAGCTACTCGGGTGATATGGGTGTGCCATTACTTTCCTTTGAGACAGTTTTCAAATTGCTTTTGTACTTTCAGTCAGTAGACAACAAAAAACTTTAGTTAAGTGCTGAAATATGGCAAGCATTTTTGAAAAGCTCATACTTGTTATACTGTATAAACAGCTATTGATGGTCCTTCCTAAAAAGCTATCATTTGATAGTTTATGACAAATTGGATATAAACATTCATATTTTATAATAAAATGGAGGTAAATCTTACAAATCGTGAAAAGATTTGACAACAGCTGTAATCACTTTTAATTGTTCTATCTTTCAAAGTGTCAACTTAATTGTCGTACAGGCAGAAAGCAATGTCATGTTTGAGTAACGTTGTGAAAAAAGATTTTCGTAACTGCTATAGTTCATTGTTGACAACTACAGTACGTTAATGGCAATGAAAAAGCATACGTTAACATCAACTTACTGCCTAAAAATAGTTGCAAATATTTTGCAAGATTATTATTATAACTACACTTGAGCATACGCGAATCGATAGATCACTTGTGTATTAATCCTATCCTGTGGATAGGATTAATACACAAGTGATCTATCGAGTCTAAGTCCCTCATAATTTTGTAAGCAAAACATGACGTCACTGTCACTCTTGGCTGGCAGGACAGTAGTCAAAGAGTTCTTGAAAAAGCACACCGAAGAGTAAAACAAGCACAAAAATATACACACACAATATCGAATAAAACATATTGGGGGATTCATGTGCCTTTCATATCTTTAAATCATTCGCCAACTGAAATTCTCTAAATCGGAGTCACTGTGACTGAAAACCCAGATGAAATGCCGCAGAAATTGGCATTTCATCAAGGTATACACTGTTTGCTAATCAGAGAAAGAAATACAATAATTGAGCCGTGACATACGATTTCCAACAATGTGGCAGTTTGACAAGTGTAGACTCAGACAAGCCTGTGGAGCCTCCTGTTAAGCTTATCTCCAAATTATGTTCAGTCAGTAGCTTAACAGTCATAGAATATTCAAGCGGCTTGCAAAGGCTCTGATCAGACTGCGCGTATGCGCAGGCTGATCGGGGGCTTTGCTGGTCGCACATACCACATTGTTGGAAATCTCATGTCATGGCTAATAGTTTATGGAGTTTATAACCCATAACCCTTCATTATATACAATGGTCCATTTTGACTTAACTGTATCAAATTTTATGGAAAAGTCCATCGGTAGACAAAGGATTAGGTAGAAGAAACATTTTGATGAAGGCTGTTTAGAGGTATATCATGCAAGTAGGTGTGTATACATTAATGCTAGACATTTTGCAATATGCTACACAATAGCAATTAATTTACTTTTAAGCGGTGCTTAATTTAGCTACTTTTTACACCGATGATGTTTACGTTTCACGTCCCCCACCCCTCCACGTTTTTTCTTTGTTTTTTTTTCGTGTATAGTTTATGTAAGTAATACCGGGTGGGGGTATTTTTCAGCTTTGGGAGTATCCATATACTAGATAGAGACTTCCTCATACTAAAGCTTGTAGAGAAGATCAATCTCGGACAACCATCGGCCTGCCAGCGGAACACTTTTATCACATGGCGTTGCGTCTGGGAGTGATATAACGCCTGCAATACATTTGTAGTGCTTTACATATCTAGTAACGTTACGTAATGACGTTCATTTTAACGTTGCGTAAACGATATCAAATCCTTCGTTACTATGCCATAATGCGATTTTAAGTAATTTAATTGTCATGTGATAAATAGAATCTAACATTCGTGCTCTTGTAATATTGAATTGATTAAACTCGTTGCGAAATGCGATAAAATGGTTTTCCTCAACTCGTTTAGTAAATTCTATAAAACATGAACACTCATTTAAGATACTCTATATAGATGGTAACTGGGATTATACTTACGCATCCTTTGAGTTCGTATTGAATGGGTGGAGCTGGTTTGGTCATTTGAGAAGGTGGTCCCTGGCTCTGGACCTGGCAGCTGATTGCTGCAATACAGCTGGCGAACACCTGAAATAATCAAACAACATGATTAACCATTGTCCTGCTTAACCCAGATATATATCCTGTTTTGAAGACATTCGGGACCCTCAGTGTTCGCTAGTTGCCTTGACGATAAACAGTCCAGTACATAGTTCCGGGCCACCATCGGCCCGCCAGAGAACCGCCATGATCCCAGTCAGCATGCGATCTCGGGCCACCATTGACCCAGCAGCGAAACGCCATTGGAATGGCGTTTCGCTAGCAGGCCGATAGTGTTCTGCTTTAGCGTGCTTACTGGGATTAAATGAAGTTTTAAGGGCGTGCCAAACTCGTCCCGCTTTTAGATGTTCACTGGGTAAGTACCAACATCATACTTTGAGTTGGCACCATTCTCAACGTATTGCATCGGTTTTGTGCTGTGTTTTATCAACACTTTTTTTCGAATCTCAAAGGCCAGATCTCCTAGACAGGATACATGTAATATTTACCTACCGAGTATCAGCATCAGTTGGAAGTTAGATCAAGTCCCGTTGCATAACTCTGCATACACGTCAAGCAATTTGGTAAGTAAGAGTGCTCCTAAAGAATAACTTCCCTTTACAATTACGAGCAACATATAAGAACAGACGGGTACATGCCAACTTGTGGGAGCGCAGTGGCTCAGTGGTAGAGTGCTTGACTCTAGACCGAAGGGCCGCAGGTTCGAGCCTCATCGGCGTCACTGCGTTGTGGTCCTTGAGAAAGACATATAACCTAGCTTAGTACTGGTTCAACCAAGGAAGACCCGTCCCTGTTGAACTGAAAGATTGTTGATGGGATGTAAAGAACAAACAAACAAACATGCCAACGTGTCCAATAGGGCAAGAAGTCTGCACTTTGGTATTTCATCGACATTCACACGGAGAAGGCTAGCCTAAGCTCTTAATGCTAGACAATGCAATACGGACCAAAGTATTAAATTTGAGCCAGTGCATGAGTGGCATTTTGACATGTGTAGACTCGGACGAGCCTCTGCAGCCTCCTTTTAAGCTTAGAAACTCCAAATGGTGTTCATTCAGTTGCTTAACAGTCATATACTAGTCATGCGACAAACAAAGGCTCTGATCAGACTGCGCGTGTGCGCAGGCTGATCTGAGGCTTTGCTGGTCGCACATACCTTGGAAATCTCATTCACTGTCTCAATTATTATGTTATACAATATGAAATAGCGGTCTCGATGCGAGAAAACCTGTATTTGCTGCATACGAAGAACAGAGGCGCAGACCATCCGCTACGAACTCACACAGTCCGATCAGCGCTTTTGTGACTCGCTATCTGGAAGGTATGGATTTTATTCTTTCTCCATGCAAAATGTCAGGATTTCAAGCGGAGCAAATTGGTTTAAGTCTTAATTTGTCGGAAACCCCGAAGACGGATTTTCTCGCATCGAGTGCTAATTATTACGTACATGTAACTCGAATATAAATATAGTCATAACTTTTTCAGTTATGATTATATTTGAGTTACCCAATTTGCCAGCCCATATTGAATGACCTGAGTGAGAGATCAATAAATTAAAACTGAGTTCCGCATTTAGTGCTTTTATCCAACCATGCAATTTACATTCATGTAAGTTCAGGTGATATCGGTCAATTAGTAAAATGTACGAATCTAAAAGAACAAAAGAACTATTCTATCCGATGACAACAAACTTGATCTCACAACGCCATGGGCAATTCATGATGTCGAAGATTGACAGATTATTATAATACGGCAAGAAAATCATACATACAGATATATAAAAACGACAAAAATATAGGGCACTCAAGTTATATGTTAGCCGCTTAGCAGTGTTATTATCGTATGTACATGAACATTTCATGTTGTATAAGCCACCGTGTCTATTGGTCATACAATGTAATAGTTATACCATTGGATGTCCGCCTGTACGTGGTGTCAATTATCTTACGTGCAGGTGGACAGACATGGCATAACTATTTTATACCACCTACATAAGTGTAGACCTTGTACATCATGCGATATTTCGTGCTAAAGTTGGTAAGGGTGGTATGAACATGTATGATGCTCAGCCTCCCGATAAACGGAGGAATTAAATTTTAATTTTCTTATTTCCCAACCCAAACATATTTTGTGGGTATATGTACTTTAAAACCGTCTTAAATGACTTCCGGTTCCGCGGCGTGAAGTGTATGTTTGTTAAGCTATTATTTTATTACCTGCATATAATATGCCGGCTTTTTATTGCAGGAGATGATTAGTATAAATATTAATGCTTCTTTACAAATCCTGTTGATCTGTTCTCTGTTTATCATGCTATTGTATACTTGTAATTGGATTGAAGTTACTAAGCATTGTTTACACTACAACCGTCTTAATTTTGAGTATTTTTCGATTGATTGATTATTGGTTGATTGATTGTGTGAGTGAGTGAGTGATTTAGGCAGCAACATTTTAGTCATTCCAAAACTGCTGCCAGAGAGAAGAAGGAAAAGAAGTATGAACTAACAGGCTCCAACCCCACCCAAATTTTCCCAAGTGAATCAAATTTCATCCTGCCTACAGACCAAATATGAAAGGGCCTCTTCTCTGAAAGCTGCAGCAGCGAGTGTTCCATCCTACCATCACAAATCAAAAATAATAATTTAATGTTTTAAATGATGATGAAGAAAATATTCACCATTTTATGCCATAATATTTGTTTATCTTGATGTATGAATTGTTAGTATAATTATTTGATAGTTTATATACTCAAACAAAAAAGAAACGTCCGATTTTTATGGTACTGTGTATCTTTCCACCCAGCTAAGATTTTGCAACAGAAATAAAACCAAAATGTTAATCAAACGTCCTACACACAAAAAATGGTAATTATTTGAATTTAGCTTCTGATCTTGAAGGGTTATTAAACCTAATGTGTACACAGCTTTTTCCGTTATCATCAGGAAGTTAGTCAACAAAACGTGACACATTTTACGTTAAATGGCAACCAGAAGCGTCCGACGATGAAAAAACATCTAAAAATCCCAAGTCTGCTTATTGAACGAACGAAATTACAGTTCCAAATCTTTCATTTACAAAATTATCTAAAATTACCTCCCTTTGAATTAAACGAATAACAAATTAAGAACTTTCAAATCTCCTTAACCTAACATCATTTAGAGACCGTTTTTGCTTTAATTTGTTGTGTTTGTTTACGACAACAATTGCACAATGGAGAAAAACAAAATACTATGGCTGATGTCGGGCATCAAAGGTTCACTAAATTTGTGTTTTATACCCCACCCCTTCCTGCAAAATCATCGGAGGATTTCCATTATCAATTGTTTTGATGCTGATTAGTCTTAATTACTGTTAAAATGCTTGTGACGACGAAAAAACATCAAATTTGTTCGATTTTGTTGATAATCAAAATGTTGGACCAATAATGAATTTTCTGAGTGTTTTCACGCACGCTCGTGATCGATGTTTTGTGACGTCAGAGTATGTTACAAACAAATGACTGTGGGGGAAAAGCAATGAATGCAACTAGCCAGCTTATCTTACAACATAGTTTGCTCAGTGATGTTTAAATGTGCTTGAACGGTTCGGGATTATGATAGACACACAAGCTATTGATGTTGTGACTTTTGATTTTAAGGGTACTCGTGTTCGCTACTTTTTCAGCGGCTCTCCTGAATATCAAATGGATTACTCTTGGGTGCAAATCATTTCGAAATGGTCAAAATTTGTAAGGTGAAAATTTGAATGAAATGCGTTCATCCATTTGGAACTGGCAGACATAAACGTCAAGCAGACATAACTTTATTGTTTCAGTATACATCGTCACATGATGAACCCTTTGATTTCTGATGGATTTCCCCATTCATATTGATAATAATAAGTAAGGAATTGGCAATATTGTATTTTAATGTGCTTCTAAATTATGATGAATTGCTGTTCCTGAAGGTTGTTTTATCTAAGCAAACAGTGCAGACAATGATGAAATGCAGTATTATGCTGCATTTCGTCTGGGACTTCACTGTTTGTAAAAGTACCCCTTTAGCGGTTTTCAGTACATAAAGGATTAATTTCATTTCAATTAGTTAAGCAAATTATAAACTTAGCAAATGATTGAAGTATTTCATCTGGACATAAACCGTTTGCCCAAGTACCAGTTTAGGGGCTTCCGTAAATGCTAGAACAGCTATTTGATATCAATTACCATCATCTTACTTATTGAGTTTCAATTTATTAAAACACTAAAACCAGCTACGTCTGAACCTTTTTATACAAATGAACTCTTCCTGCTGGCGTGGAACAAAAACAATGAGGCGGTTCATTGTGCGTATTAAGTAAAGGGATCACAGGTTATAATTTCCAAAAACGGTTCATTTCGTCATGAAAATCTTTTTTTTAACTCAGCAAACAGTACCGGTCCTGATGAACTGCCTCAAAATGCTATACAGTAAAACCTGTCTTAAGCGGCCATCCAAAAATAGACAAAACAAAGATCTTAATGACAAATGGTAGCTTAATGAAGTGTGAAAGTATCGCAGAATGCTCCCCTAAAGTGTAAACAATTAACCATTACAGGTTCACTGTAGTATTGCCGTGTAGATGGAAGAATTCTTTAGTACTGTTGTGCCAACCAAGAGTGACAGTGACGTAATACTTTATTTACAATTGCTAAGTAAAACACTAACGTGTACACTTCACTTGAGCATACGCGAATCGATAGATCACTTTTGTATTAATCCTATCCTATCCTGTGGATAGGATTAATACACAAGTAATCTATCGATTCTAAGTCACTGATATCCTTGTAAACAAAACAGGACGTCACTGTCACTCTTGGCTGGCAGGACAGTAGTCAAAGAGTTTCTGAAAAAGCACATCGAAGAGTAAAAAAAAGCACAAAAATAGGGGAATCGCTTAGTTTTACTACATTTCAGTGCTCTGAAATTGGGGTTACTTTTGTACGGCGATGCTTCCGTGCTATATTAGTCGGTTAGTCCTTGATTTTGCAGATGCCCTGAGGCGCAATAACTAACATTGTAAACAGGTTTGTTTTACTTGTAAAAATGTCATTTACTTAGATGGTATGCATAAATCTTCACAACAATTTTCAACTTTTTTTTATTGGCCTTGTAATTATAATAACACAACGAACGAGAAGGTCAAGACTAAATTAAAAAAGGATAAAAACAACAAATAGTCATTTTGAATGAACTCTCGATGGCCATAGTGGTGGTGTTTCTGTAATAGTTATATTGTATAACATAGCACAACTTTTATTCTCTCAGATTGCATGATACAATATATGCTAATCAGCTAATGACTTTTCTACAATTTATAATATAAGGTGCATGCTCAGTTATCAAAACTTGCTGAAATAAACCTACTAAGTTGTTTTATCAGTTTCAATTTTTCAGTAGACATCATTTATTTGATATTTTAACACATTCACATGCCGTAAATATATTTTTTTTATTTATACAATATTTATAGAGGGTGACACATTTAGCTTTGAAAGCTAGTCTACCTTATTATAAGATAACTACGCATTAATCATGTTTATATATACAGAAATTTACATTAAAAGAATTGTAGGTGTCATGTTATATCACACATACATATAAAATACATGCACTTGGGCATATAAGATAGTTTAACCAATAATAATACAGCAAGATTAAAACACACACATTAGTGTTCTCTTTAAAATGTTGGAATACATGTACTGTGTCCCAATACAATGACATAATACTCCAAGCAATACAACTTGTTATAACATCCATCCCGCACACGAGAGGATCAATGTAAGGAATCAGAAATATATCACATGCTGGCTGAGTGAATATTAAAAAATAAAAGATTATTACAGTCTTCCAGCAAAGTATTATTATGAACAGCTATATGAGCCACCCATAGTATATGTTCGGAAACTCCTCTGCGGACTACCTCCCATCTTTGCATAAACGGAGTGCCTGCAATAGCGAGGAGGACTAATGTGTGTGTGGTGCGTGTGTGTGTGGGGTGTGTGGGGGGGGGGGGGTTACCAATCGTGCAAATGCTATAAAACTTTTAATAAATGACTATAAAAATTACAATTTCCTGCTGTATTTAGCAAATCGTTCTTATGTTTCTTTTAAAATCACTTAGTGTTGAATTCATATCTAACTTCTTGGGGAAATGAGTTCCAGAGTTTGGGAGCTGAACAAGAAAATGCACCACTGTATAGCGAAGTACGTGCTAACGGTGTATATAAAGTACCATTTTTCCTGACCGTAGATTTAATGTGTGCCTGGGACATCGGTGTAAGCATTTTTGTTATTTAGTCGGGTGTCATATTGTTTAATGCTTTATATTATAAGAACCGCTTTGTTAAAGTTTGTTCTGCTTCCTACTGAAAGCCAGTCAAGCTCCTTAGACAGCAGGGCAGATGAAGTATCAAAGTCTGCTTTGAGTATTATCCGCGCTGCTCGTTTCTGTAATTTTGGTAACCTTAAGTTTCAATGTTGGCAGTAGATGTTGACCACCAAGTGACAGAACCGTAATCAAGTAACGGAAGGATGTATCCTTGGTAAAATTGTGTTTGAACTTGAAAGGGAACATGCTCAGCCATCTGTCGTAGCGGTGATATTTTATAGGAAACAACCTTACAATGATAAATAGAATTTGGGTAAATATTTCTTTCTTTCTACATTCGAACAAATAGTGGAACTCGTCGCCCAACATGTTTACCGTACACAGATTACAGAATCGTTGGGACGTTCAACATTTTCCCATCTTCCCAGTTCCACATATAGAGGATCTTACATGAGTACTCATGTTTTATTGAATTTATTAAACGAGTTGGGGAAAAGAGATAAAATGCGAGGCTTGCCGAGCATTTTATCTCTTTTTCGCAACGAGTTTAATAAATTAAATAATACAAGAGCACGAATGTTAGATTCTATTTATCATATGACAAATACGTTGAAATCTCATTTCTGGCGTAAAAACGTTATGATTTTGTCATCATGTACGCAACGTTGTTATGGACGTAATAACGTTTCCCGTAAATCGATAAACCACTAGTGGTTTACAGATTTTATTTTATCACAAGCAGTGAATTCAATGCATATCAAATGTTAGTAAAATTGGTATTTTTCTACAGTGAAAAAATATCGTATTTTTTCACTAGTGACTGATACGATTTATATTTTCACTGTAGAATAGAATAGAACTGTAGCAAAACAAGGCTTTCTTGGCAATTTTGTGACTGGGATTTTTTAACATAAGGTTTTAAGTGAAGATTATTTGTCAAAAATAACGCTACGCATGTTGTGACGTTAACATCAAACATAATGACGTCACGGTTCGACATGGCGTAGCGCCAGTTTGCACGTGACGCCTACAGTAAGGCACACTCAATAGACTTTCTTTAAATGCTGATTTCTTGCGTTTCATTCGTTAAAATATGATTCTAAGCCATTTTCTAGGTGCAAACTATGTTTACACCCTATGTTATACCCAATAAACACACTGCAGAAGTCGAATCGAACGAGAAACGACCAAGTAAAAAGTAATGTTGTGATTTCTGTATTTCCGTTGAGTATAAAATAAAAAGAAAATTTACTTTTTTACGGCAAATACAAAATATATTTCATCTCGTGCGGTGAAAATATCAGCATTTTCACTCGTGCTACGCACTCGTGAAAAATACTGATTTTTTTCACCGCACTCGATGAAATATATTTGGTATTCACCTCAAAAAAGTAAATATCCTCTATTTATTGCATGGCGTTATTTCACTCCCAGACGCGACGTCATATGATAATTGTTGTTAGTGATAAAGAAACGGGGTTTAAATTTGTTATGAATATTCTCCAATTGATGCATTTTAGGCTGAATTGGACATCGGAATTCCACTTTTGCACGAACTGCATTGCAAGATAATCTTTTACTTCTCTGCAAAGCCAATTTATATTTTCTACATTGTTACTTATCCATATATAGTTCAAGCCAAAATCTTGTAGCGCTTTCTGTACTTTCTTGCACACCGGATAAGGATATCTGAGATTTTACCCTGGGATAGAAAATCTTATTTTACCGAGGACGTCAAGTAACGTCATCATGTGAAATTGCACCTAAGCGTATTCAGGGACTTCTGGAAGCTTGTTTTAAAACAAATAGATAAATACAGTGGTGAGCAAGAAAAAGATTCCATTATTCGTGTGAGGGTAGGAAAGAAAAATCCGTCATTCGGGATCACCGTTTGTCATCACTCGACAAGCGTCGTGATGCCAAACGGCGATCCTCGGGACGGATTTTTCTATCCTACCCTCAAACTCATGATAATATTCTTATATTCTTGTCTTTTTCGGCGTTATACATGCACCATGGTTTGTCCACCTGTACGTGGAGATAATCCACGAGCTTTAGTAAAAAAAATATGGTATTACTATTTTATACCACCGATTTACACCATGATAAGTCGGTAGGTTTATAAAGGTTGAATTATGATGCAAAACATGAAACATATATTAATTAAATATTTTCTTTTTATTTCTTTTTTGGACATGCATTAGTTTGGGTTGTCAATTTCAACCGTCTCGATAAGAAACAACAAAAAACAACAAAAAACAAAAAGCAAAAAAAAAAAAAAAAAAAAAAAAAACACAAAACATTCAGGCCCTAGAGATAAGTGTTTTTTAATTAAAATATATTTTATCAAGTTTCTGAGATTACCGTACTTAACAAGAACTGCCTCAGACAATGCTACGATTCTTTTGAACACACAAAACAAATATTTTAACTAATGTATAAGAAAAAATATTAGCATTATCACGCTCAGAATTATGTATAATACATGTATACAGAGTGAATAAAGTTGCAAGGACAATTACTCGGCGGTCTTGCTAATAACATTTTTATGTCATAAATTTGTCAGTACTGATGTTTACTTGTCAATCTGACAGATGATTACATATTACCCTGGCTTACATGACTATCAAACTCCGTGTATGTAGTCGTCTTTGTAATAATCTTGTATCCTAATAATTTGACCGTGTACCTGCTATAAATCGACCAATTACGCATTTATCAATTGCACGGCATGACCTTGAGAGGTAGAAGTTTTGGTGTGCACTGGGAGATTTACGTTTGAGCGGATCCATAATACGAAAGAGCAGATTTATTTTTACGAAAGAGCGGAGAACCATATGGCAACAGAGCGGCTGTTTAAACCATTCAAATAAGCGAATTTTCCAGGTAAACATCACGGTGCAGGGACGGATCAAGGATTCCTGGAAAGGGTTTCATATGTATATTAAGATGTTGGTTTCGCTTTGTGGATTTTATCTCATTTATCTTAAATATTCTATGAAAATGAAATAATTTGGTCTCGACGAGACCAAATTATTTCATTTTCGTAGAATATTTAAAAGCGGGAAGGGTTGGGCGAACCCCCTGAACTCTCCCTGGATTCGCCACTGCAATGCGCTCCAAATCACCTATTAAGGACTGAGCAATGTTAGCCATTACACGTAATACAATTGAGCGAATACTTATTTAAAGGTCATAGCCTGGAAAATTCGCTCATTTGAATGTTTTATCCATCCGCTCTTTTGACTGTAAGTTCTCCGCTCATTTCATACTCCGTCACGGTATGATTTCCGCTCAAACGTAATTCGCCCTGTGCACAAAATACTGGTATGTCCTAGTCTAGTCTAAGTATGCCCATCTGTGGTCAGTATCCCACGGCTGTCGCTTTTTCATAGTGTGCCTGAGAGGGAATTAAGCGTTCCGGTTCCCTCCCCATACAAGGTCACACTGGTAAATGTATACGTCGATTTGGTGGTATTGACGCGTATTGCCGGTACGTCATAACACGGAAGTGGTAGATATTGGTGTTAATACTATATAGAAAAACATGCCATATGCCTAAAGGACTATACCATTAGATCGTTTTAAGTATTCTGCATGCACATGACGATTCATGTAAACATTTAGGAATAGATTCGAGTACCGATCTGGAATATCGGTACTCGAATCTATTTCTAAATGCTTACATAAATCGTCATTCACATACTAAATACTTAAAAATGATCTAATTCTGTAGTCCTTTAGTCCTTTAGTAAATACCACCAAATCGACGTATACATTTACCAGTGTGATGGTTTTGTCTCACTGTGCATATTTATCTCTTCTTTGGACTTCTTTAAAAAGTTTAATGTGTAGTGTTTGTAAACTTTAACAAATTACTGCATATTTAATATCATACGAGGGGCGTTCAATATGTTATGAAAATAGTCCAGTATACCCCAAAGTTTTATATTTACACACTTCATTATTATTTTTATTAAAAGGTATGTTTCTTGGCTAAATAAATGTAAAATTGCAGTTGTCCAGCTTCTTATCTAATTTACACAAGCCACTTTCAACATAGGGTACTGAAGTACATTGCTATATGAAAGAAGTAAATAGGAAAATCACTTTAAATAATGCCATCTCTGGCACTGAAATGGATCAGACAAAATACCGAGCTTCATCGATGTTTTGCATTCAGATGCATTAGTTGGACATTGTTACACGTATTTACAAGTACATAATCTGGCTTGCTAATTTCAGACAATAAAATTATAGGAAACGAATATTGTATACCACTCAGATGAGATACTCTAGATATTGGTTTCAGTTGAACTGGTCTGCTGCCTATGCACTGTGTGTATTAAAACTTCGATACAATCAGAAGTTTCTTTTCCTATTAAAACTACATTTCCGATTTTCAAGAACCGTTCGTATTTTAGTGTTACGTCCATTGCTTTAAACGACGTCAACGTAAGAGGGGGTAACGTAATAAAACCGTTTGCACGAGAAATCGGTAGCGGTCAAAAGTTTGTATCGTTATAGCAGATAAAGGGGAAATGAGTCAGAAAACTATGGATATGCGATTCATGCATTGTTTAAGAAAATACAACATGCCTTTCTACCTTTGTTAAAATGAGTCTTTACAATTCTGAGGAAAATATATGCAGTGTGCTTTTTAAAAAGTCTGTAACTTATTAAATTTGGAAAGATAAAATAATGTTTCTTGCACCATTATAACGGCGACGCATTGATCCTTCGTTTGGCAAACGGCATAAATTCCTAACGCGTTTGTGGATGAAGTTATGAATGGATTTTCTATTCATATTGAACCCTCCTCGTATAGTACAAGTTTGATTTATGGCAGTTGTCTAGGAACGCTTACGAGGATAAGCATAGAATAATATATTGTACGAAATAAAAGTTACTTCCTTTTGGAAATGTGCCAAGCGAGCATTAACACCATGCATGTACTCTTTTGAAGAGATTAGCACATGCGACGAAATAGAGAATCATCCGATTCATTAAATGACCGAGGAAAAGAGATCTAATGTGGGACTTTGCAAAACATATTTGCAACTGTTATAATACATTCAACAAGCAAATTCGACAGCGAATTGCTATCCTCCACCGAAATTATGTGAGATTTTTTCATTGAAATTCAGTCAATTCAAGAGCAATAACTCCTGTATATCTTATGACATTCTTATGAATAGTCATCAACCCAAATATGTTTATATTTAGGCAATCAAGGTCAATAACTTCTCTAAACCTGATGACATCCTCATGAAAGTTCACATGCATCATCACACTATGGTCATATATATTAAGTATAAGCTTCATGAAATTCCTTCTTAGACCTATTGCTTGCTAATTTATGGCTTAAGACAGAAAACGTGAATGAAATTTTGAAAATAAAAGGGCACTTACTCCTCTATTACCAAACAAAACTATCCTGACAAAACTTTATGAGCATTACCATATTATGGTTATATATACTCAGAACAAAATTCAAGAAATTTTATCAATTGCTTACTAAGCTAAGGTTGAGGGTGGAACAAGTTATTTGAATTTAAGCAATCAAAGGACAATAACGCCTCAGTTACTTACGATATCATGACAAACGTTCGTATGTACAACCATGCTTTAGTCCTATATGCTCGGTATAAGTTTCATGAGATTCAAAACATTGCTTACCAAAAATAATTGAAATTTATGCAATCAAAGAGCAATAACTCCTCTATTACTGATGACATCCTGATCCTTGTGTAACTTCCAAAGCATGACCAAACCATGGTCATATATATTCAGTATAAGTGTAATGAAATTCCATCCATTGGTTACATAGGTATGGCTGAAGCGGAAGAAATCTTTAAAATTTGGGCAATCAAAAGGTAATAACTCTGCTATAACTGAAAATACCCAAATAAAATTTCATGTGCATAGTCTCATGATGGCCATTTATATTCATTATAAGGTTTATGAAATTACATCCATTGTTTACCTAGTTATGGCTGATGACCGAAAGTCGGCGGACGGACAACGCCAAACCTACTTCCTTTTTTTTCATGTATATCTTTATTTAGAATAGCATTTAGCCAAACCTACTTCCTAGCAGCACGAAGAAAGTAAGTATGACCAGGAAATGTCACTGCGAGGAAGAGATAGCGAGTACAGACAGCCACATGACAGGTCCCAGAAGGATATGCAGCGTAAACTCAAGGCAAACATTATGTCCAATAGAAAAAAAGACAAACTGACCAAAGACGTTCTTTCAGCTCTAATCTGGTTGATTACGTTTAGTGTAATGGTCAATTTTTTCTTGACCTCGCAAGCTGTAAAAGTTTTAAGCTTGTCACATTTAATGGGGTTGTAAAAGACAGACTTTCAACTAAAATTGAGTCAATGAAGTCTTCCACGGCCTTCTTTCTGATTTCTCGAGCCTCAATCAGATTCCTTAGCCATGGCATGCTTAGCAGAACACCCGAAGACAAAAAGTACAGTCATTGTCTTCGACACTAGAACTGAAAGGGTTGGTGAAGCCAAATTCTGCCTCCAGTACTTATTTCACATGATGCTTACTACTTTGAATCTGAGCAGCTAGGATATTTCATTTCAGTGCATTTAAGCGTTGCTTTAACATACTGAGCTCTGATATGACGAGTAATACACCAGTCCATCTATAGTACGAAGTGTAGTTTTAGCTGCTGAAGCCTATGATACCTGCTTGTGACTTGACACGATGGTTTATTGTTTGCCTGATAGTTATGTCAAAAGCGTTTCTCAAGCAAAGTACCAATGATAGTGAAACACTCAACTTACTTTGTTTCAGAAGTCCTTTGCATCTGTGACGTGTATCAGACAAATTCAGCTGTGTACATGTAATCAAGTACACATGTACATAGTGTGCGTAGTATGCAAAGAACATTGGACACAAGGCATACAGATAGAGTTGCTATGCAATTCTAATTAAGTTGTTTTCCCTGTAGCCCTAAATCATTGTTAACGCTATCTGAATTATATCCATATACCTTAAAAGCCCAGAAATGAGCTGTTTCACAGTGACTGTCTTTCAGAACATCCGATTTGAATGCATAATATTATTCAACATAATTTCTCAAGTCTACAAATCAAGTGCTTTTCTCAGGCAGTATGATCAATCAGTGTTCCAGTATTCATAAGAGGGTTCTTTGGCTGAAGGTTTCCCATCACCTACTGTTTATGTGAGTAAACAGCGAAGGTTGATAGATTCTTTTAAAATGATAGGTTAAGCGATGATAATAAGGAACTTCAATTTACTTAAGCCTTATGAATTGGCTATTTTCACCGACAGACTAAATACATATATAGTCAACAAATTCCATACAGATACCCAGAAATAACGTATGTAACACTAGGTAACATATATAATTGTCATAACTCAAGGCATTTATACAATGAATACTAAAAATGGGCAGCTGTGTTCAAAGAAGTGCATAAACCTGTGGCAGCATGCAAATAAGTATGAACGTTTCGTGTTGGAGACATTCTCTTGAATGTTTAATGCTATGTTGAGGGTAACGTACGTAACATGGGCCTGTAACAATATTTTAGCAACCATAATAAGGAACTTATATTCAATTAAGTAGCAGCCTTTTAGATTTGCTATATTCGATGACAGATGTAATACATGTATAGTCAATAACTGCCTACTGATACTCGGAATTAACGTAAGAAAAACAAAGTAACGTATACAACGGAAAAAACTCAAGACATTTATAAAATGAATACTAAAATATGTAAATGTGATATAAGAAGTTCGTAAACCTGTGCCAGCATGCAAAAAAGTGCGACCATGTCATGTTGGAGACATTATCTGGACCGTTTAATGCTATTTGCGGGTAACGTACGTAACTTCATGATTTACGTTAATACTGCCATTCGCAGAGGGCTTACATACTTCATTTTTTGGTTTATATAATGTAGTATCAGGGAATCATAGTGTACAAAATTCTCCCCTGATGGGGAGTGGTGTCTATAGCCGGCTCAAGGCCTTTTAAGATTCATCTGACAAGTTTCAAATAATAAACTTCTTTAAAATCATTTGATAGTGCCATTTCACTACATTATTTCACTACATTTGTAGTTCTTTCTTATTTAATACCGTTTGTAGTCTGAGCTAGCTTATTTTAATTGAAACGAGTACAGTCGCTATAAAATGCACAGGTTTAATATTTTGAGCATTTCCCGCGGCTGAACAACTTCAGTTTTAAAACAAAGTGATGCCACCTACACAGACGATCGGCCAAACTTATGAAGCCAGAGAAATAGGCACAAGAACAAATACATTTTAGTAAGAGATGGGGGACATATATTCAGGCCTCCCAGTAGCCCGCTTGCAAAATACAGGTTTAATATGGGCTCCTTTTACGTTTACCTAAAACATAGGGTTTTATAGGGTGTTGATAAAAAATGAAACAGGGGTGTTTTTTACCATAAATGTTTCACATTTGCCTTCATAGTGGAATGCCTTAAACCGATATGGTAGTTTTACATCGGAGCCTAAACCCCATGGATATGCATAAAGATTTACCTGGGAGTAATAATTTTCGCTACTTGTTGTACCCACTGCAACGCTCCAATGCATTCGCCATATTTGTTTTGTTGTCAACGTGTATCGTTGACAATACTTAAAATATATTTCTACTAAAAGATCCTTTTTCATTGAGTCTTTTTCAAGTATGTGAAAGTTCAATATGTTATATTTTAGAAAATGTACCATAGGCATATGATACATGTTGGAAAATAGTCATTTTATAGGATTTTATATGTCGCCCTATTCTGCTAGATATACATGTACTCATGCGTGTTAGACAGGTGTAAGTAGCTGTGTACTTATGCATAATGTAAACAATGCTTTTATCATGACGATCAGCGATTGCATAGTTGCAGCTCGCCAATGGTGATCTGCTTCCACTAAACGCTCCAAGGCATTCGCCGTATTTGTGTTGTTGTCAACGTAGATCGTTGACAATACTTAACATATATTTCTACGGAAAGATACTTTTTCATTGTGTCTTTTCAGTCTACAGACAACATAATTAAAATCATCATCTATCATCTATCGTTGTTTTTGTTTGGTCCATAGAATCCAGATATATTAAAGTACCCAAGATTATACTCTGTTACAAAAATAAAAGTAAATTTGATCCGAAAATTCAAAAAGCATTTTCGTATTTCTAAAACAGATACCCGGAGTTAATTGTTAAATACAATATTGGTTTAAAAACTCTTCTGCAACAGGACATACATGTATCAGAACCTATATTTTATGGTGATTTAGTTTATAAATTCAAAATAATTGTTGGAAAACCTAATTTTAGTGATCAATTCGAAAAGATTTTCAAACGTTATAAAAGTTGGATATAACTTAGATGTCATGCGACAGTCTGCATGCCTGGTTGTAAACCCAATCATGGTTTAAAGCTATGGTTTCCTCTTTAATTGCACGACGGTGGGTCAGGCCTCAGACTAAATGACGGCTCTGACGTAAAACTTTAAACGGTGGGTTGGTGCCTGATGCTTGGTGTAGCTTGGCCCACCGTAGCTCAACTTGAGGTTTTCTTGACCTCTGACTATCTGTGAGTCGCGAGCCATTTCTCTGTTTCATCATAGTGCGTTGAGTATATTGTTTCTCTATGATAATACATTGCAATAGTTAGAAATCCTCCATACGAGCTTAACATTTTTGTGCTTCATCAACAGCAGAATCTAAAGCGAATAGTTGGTACCAGTGAAATGCATTTAAGCCCCCCAGTGGCTTTGGCTGTTGTCCGTTCTAAGGCGGTGGTTCTGTTGTTGTTGATTCGTTGTTGATTGTTACTCCCATTGTGGGATTCTGTAATTTTTCTATGTTTGTTGTGCGTTACTTTATGTCCATTCTATTTTTGCAATCATCTCGATGGAGAAGAGAGAGAAGGTTGCTTTGCTGTGTTTGTCTTCCTGGACTGTCTCATGATTGTTGTGTGATTCTTCCTTACGATGCCATGGGTTTGTCTGCAGCTTGTGATTGTGGTATTTCCTGATCTTACTCACTTACTTTGTTTTTGTTTTTATACACACTACAAATTAATAGCACCTATCTTCTAATTACTGAAGCTCCTTTACGGTGAATCGCTCTTATTCCAACCAAAGTAATTAAACTATGATTCTGGATTCGGCAATATATTTTCTTATCTGAATTTGTATATAAAGCACCCATAAGGTAAATGACCTCATTTTCAGGTTGATATTTGCATTTTAAATAACATTTTGATGCTTGTAAACTTTGGTCCCGGGTCCCCGGGTGTTTGTCCCGGCTTTTATACTTTCCCAATAAACTAAAGAATTCCTTTCAAGTACATATACAAGAAAATACACATTATAATTGCTTTACTAAAATAGTGCGCTGTCTTCCCTTATTATTGATGTAATGAATTTATTCGAAGTCCGTTTTCGTAATTGAATAGTGATCCGCAAATTTAACTTTTAATTGATTTATGTAAAAAAAGCAAAAAGCAAAACGAGAACGAAACTCCGGAGATGAAAGACACAGCAACAATTTGAAAATCATCAAAGTAAGCACGGCGCCGTGCTAGTGAGAAAACACGAGCACAAGCAGCATAACTAAGAATACATTTTCAATACATTAATGAGCCAGTGCATGAGATTTCCAACAATATGGTATGTGCCACCAGCAAAGGCTCAGACCAGCCTTCGCATACGCGCAGTCTGATCAGAGCCTTTGCTAGTCGCTTGAGTATTCTATGAGTGTAAAGCCACTGACCGAGCACCATTTGAGGTTTCTTAGCTTACAATTTGGCTGCACAGGCTCGTCTGAGTCTACACATGTAAAAATGCCACATTGTTGGAAATCTCATGCACTGGCTCAGTTTTACAAGCACCCAAAAACAAAACTTGTCATAAAAGTCATCTGATAGGCTTTACTGCAAATAATATAGGGGATTAAAGGAAAAAGGGTTATCTATAGGTTTTTGGAGTAAAAATATGATTATATTACTCTAACAAAGATTTATAGGCTACTATATGTTTTGCAGTTTTCCCTATGATGCATGTATATGTCATACACATGGATATAATTAGCGAATTAGGCAGGCGAGACAGTTGACACAAAACACTATGTCCCCAATCGCGAACTAAATACCAAAACACCAGGTCATGATTTTAACAAAGAATACACTCACCAATCCCGAACCAAACACCAGGCCGAGATGTAATTGACGAAAAGGCATTACCTCACAACACGAACTAGCATACGTTATGGGAGGGGTAACAATATAAACTAACACCAATACGAACTATACTCAGAAAAACAATTGAATGATATTAAAATTCGTTTCAATTTATGACATTTGAGAAAGTAATTTCCAAACAAAGTAATGTTGATTTGATGGAACTATCAATATGCAATTCAGTAAGCATGGTAAGATACAATATGAAATTGACGGGTCATTGGTAACGATACAGTATCACACCAAATGTACCAACCCTCAATATCCAAAGTTCACAAGCAATACCTTTAAGGTTTATATTTTTCTGCAACCTTTACCTGGTCATTGCTTATCACAGACAAGTTTTCACACCCATTTATAAGTCGCTGTCCAAATTAACGCGACAACGTTTTCAACAAAAAATGCAAAGATATGGCATACTCGAGTCAACATGACAACAAAACGGTAGTGAAAAACTGACACCAACTTCAAAAGTAGGCTTCATACTTTTGACGGAGAGCCAGCAATGATTTTGAGCCAGTCATTATGGAATAATAACTATAAAAATGGGTTTCAATCATTTTTGGATGTTTGTGGTTTTTTTTAATATAGAGGGTTACTCCATTTGTACTTGTACTGTACTTTAACAATGGAAGCATGACTGAAATCAAGCATTCGTATTATTGCAGATATCTTGAACAATGAAATGCGTGCATAATTAATCTATTTTTTTATTTTATTGAATGCTAGGGATGGATCTGAATATAAATATCCTTCAATAATTTTCTGAGTAATAATTACCTTGCCGTCATGTAATCTCGCACCTCTATACAGCCCGCCGGCGAAATGGCGTTTCGCTGATGGACAGATAGTGATCCGCTTTTCGATATTTATTGGTTGCTACAGTTACTGAAAGGGGCTTAAATAAGCATGTCTTCTACAAGTTTTCATCGTAAAAGATCATCAACTCTTTGTATTTGTCGTCTTTGCTGATAGCTTTTCAAACGGTACAGACTCGGTCAAACCAGACGAAAGGTCTTGATCTTGATTAAATCTGTTTTACACTCTTATGACATAACTGAACGATATTTTTTTTTTTAATCTAACACACCTCGCCTAAAGAGCCAACGGTAACGAACCGTGATATATCGGACAATAATTCACAGCTAAAGTATGTGATAGCTGACGTAACTGGAAAATGACGTCATTCATGGCGTAAGACGGTGTAACGTCGTATTTACGCTTGAAAGACGTTACAATTACATGTAAACGTATGCGACGTAGTCTAAGTATTGGCGGGAGTCGTTCAGTGCAATGGCGGAAAGTTGGAAGAAGCTGAAGACTTCGAATATGTTTTCGTCGTTTATTGTGTGTTAGAATCGAAATAGATCAGCTCCAGTGCGTGACTTGTTGAGTAATAATTCACTGTTTGTCGGTCAGTTGTACGAAGATAAATCACTCGCGCTGCGCGCTCGTGATTTGATCTTCTTTACAACTGACCTCCAAACAGTGAGTTATTACTCAACAATTCACTGCTGGAGCTGATCTATTTCTTAAATATGTGTATTAATTTTGATAAAAACACAGGAGTTGCCAAAAGAAAGCATGTAAAATAGCAGAGTTTATGCCTCCCACTTGATAGAATATTCATCCGGGGTAAATAAATACATAGTGTACTTACAACAAGAACAAACTGCATGATGCCTGTATAAAGTAATGTTCCTCTGATCCGCTCTAGTCCGTAAATGACGGCAAGGTGTCAGACTTGACGTTTATATAAATGACGTCATTTAACGCATGCTCGATTGTCAAGACTTTCTAACAAGATGTGCGTTTAGTTGCCCCACAGTAAAAGTGTTTTTGTTTTCATGTCACGATAAACGTTAAGTACAGAACCACAGCATTCAAGGATAGCGACATGCACGGATCACGAAATTTTGCCGGACAGGCAGAGAGGAGGTCCAATTCTAACAATAGGATCCATACGATATAACGGTCAGTTAGAAAATTCTGGAGGGATTTAACATGTTTGACGGTACCAAACTCACCCTTATTTTCTGGTGTGGATCAAGACAAATACCTGTTCGGTTCGCATGAAAGATGCCTAACTCTCCTAAAGCAAATTGTAGTGTACTTCCTACTCTAAAAAATAATTGTGTCTTAGAAAACACTACAAACGTAGATGAAATCCTGCGCCCTGATGCATTTTATCCGGGTATTCACTGTTTGCACAAGTCCACAAATAGCTGTGCATGCATTCGCCGTCGCTACATGTACCTTAAGTGTCAATTGAGTCATAGACTTTGGCCCGAGCCTTTCGATACCAACCTACTAAGTGTGTACGGACAGCGGAAGCGTAGGCTCGTAGAATTATAATCTCGCTGCACTCTCATGCGATATGTATCTGTCATCTTGCTGGGAAAGAAAGAGCTTGTTTCTTTACTTATATTGGCTTCTGGGTGTTATGTGGCTGTTATAGTTATTTGACTACTCCTCACGGTGCCATGGGTTGGCCTAAAGTGTTTGATTGAGGCATTTCCTGGGCATACTCACTTACAGTTTGGTCCAAAGGTTTCTAATCGGGGATAACCTTTACATCCGAAAAGCAATTACTTTGGAATATTGTAACAAGCTAAATTTGAGCTCATGGTTCCCCAGATTAAATGAGCCAAAATATGGCAAAAGGTACCTTATGGTTGTGATAATAAAAACCTAGCTGATGCTTGGTTTGTAAAATACTACCTCTTAAGAGCACTTTCTGAAAATTTGAAGCAATTATCTCAATATTGACGATTATATGGAGGTTAGAAGCGACCTATGCAATCAGATTTGGAACGTGACGTCAAGCAGGACGTTCACCCAAATATGACGTCACATTGCTGGTCTCCATTTGCTTGTTGGTTATTTATGGCTCAGTATAAATATCTGAGAAAAAATATTCACATGCATTATCTATGTTATAATGTAAATGAAAATGAAATTGCATGAATTTATACTATTAAAGTCATTTTATATACATTCAAAGTGACCCACTCTTCATTATGAGCCCTTGTTGGTGGTTTGGCCCGATTGTTGCCATGGCAACATCACTTATACAAAACCTTAAATACAATCAGAACCTTTTGCTACTTTGATGAAATCAAGCTATAGAACCATTTTAGTGGTAGTATAAAACTTAAATAATTTTGCATTTTTTTGTGTTTTTTAAATGTCTCTTATGTAATAATTGCTTGGATGCCTTAAGGACCCTTTTCTCAGATCCTCGCTCAAATCTATATATTTTTGTGTAATAAAGTTTGGAAAATTGATTTGGCTTTTCTTTCCATCACTCGAATATATAAAATAGGTCGACATATTGACAAACAATGTGGACATCGTGCAATAATTGTTCTATGCAGTGCATGTGACTAGTCAACATTCAACGAATAGACTAATAGTAGTAGTATTATAGACTTTTGTTTGAACGTAAAATACACTTTTCACTGCATTTTTTTAAACTTACATCATCATGATAATCTAGTAGAGACCGTTTACACACCGGGGGGGGGGGGGGGGGGGCGCCTATCGAAAACGTTAGTACTATCGACGAATATAGATAGAAAATAGATAAAAAAACAGAATTTTCGATTGTCATTTGTCGCCCAACTGGCGACAAATGGCAATCGAAAACACTGTTTTAGCGATTTTGGATCCGCGTTTGTCGATTGTTAAAAGCGTTTTCGATTGTCGACTACCCGGTGTGATTTTCTAACCGTTATATTATATCATACATATACATATATTCAATCACATTTCCAATCCATTGATAGTATGCCATGTTGCATTTACCATGTTTACAAAACAAATATTTGTTTTCAAAAACATCGAGACGTCAAACATTTGATAATAAACATAGTCTTGGCCGATTCTATTGGGGTTCAAAATTTGAATTTCGAGGAACCCTGGGGTTTTAGAAAAGATGATATCTTTGGGTGTACAGGAATTTTGTGTGTGGAAATTATTGTATTTGCTGTTCGTAATTGGACTACTACTTAGGTCATTTCTACCAAATTACTAATTAGAGTTATCCAGGTTAAGCGGAATATGTATGTAATGGCAAACAGCACTGCATTGCAACCAGTACACGGTGTGTTTTTTTTTATCCCATTCTAGGAAAACCACAATATGCATTGTTCTGACCTGTGTGCTTGCTTGCATGTGCATGTATACCGCTTATCCCGGCTGGTAACTGATGAGGCTTAATAAAATGGCAGAAACTAGCTAATTTGGCCTTGAAAACACGTGCACACTCTACACAGTCACTTCTTTGGTGTGATCTTTACTTCAAGAAATAACCGTTTATATATATAATTCTCAAGTTTATATTGCTATCATCCTGTTTTATTCATAACTTGTATACTTAATCAGATTGTATATGTTAAGCCATGTTGATAAGCTACATTCTGTATGTATATAATGTAGGGGAAGGGTCGTAACTAATGTTGTGAGAACTTGTGACCCAACCCCATTGCTGTATCATATTTGGCAATAAAATAAAATATGCTTAAACTAAATAAGCGTTTTCTTAGACATATTTTACTCAATATACCCGATTTCGATCAGTATAGGAACATTTGATAGGGAACATGTGACCTAACACTACAATAGAATCCTAGGTTATCTGAGTTCGTGTCTCATGACCTTTTTGCTGTACGTCATTTTGACACATACACATCAGTTCACGCCAAATCTGATCAAAAGGAACGTATCGTCTTTTGTGAATGGGGCAGCAAATGCGCGGATCAGTCTGCATTTGCGCATGTTCGCATCATCATTTTATAATTACATGTAGCTGTATATAAAGCACAATGACTGTGCCTGGTTAATACTTTTATTCTAGATTTTAGTAGTCTGCGCCGCAGAGCAGATAAGATAGAGTTTTACGTGGCCTGAAACCCCTAAGAGTGGCTTTCATGCGACTTGGCCCAAGCAAACTTAGTACCTTATTTTACTACGCTCCCGTCCCTGTCACACTGTAACATTTTAGCCAACTTATGCAAACATATGAATAATATATCTACAATTACTAAGCTGGCATACGCTGAAATCGAATTAAAAAATCAGAAAGTTAGGACATAGAACATGTGTCTTAAGGCCCTGTCACACTATAACGTTTTAGCCAACGTATGCCGACGTATGAAAACTATATCTAGTACGCTGGTATACGCTGGCATACGCTGCCATCTAATTAAATAATCAGACGAATCCTCCTCTGAACTTATGCAAAGCGTACGCGAAACGATCATAGAACGTATGTCTTATGCACAACGAACGTCTAATGTATGCTGAATTGTACATAAAACGTACGTTAACGTATGCATGACTTACATGTAGCGTACATCTAACTTATGCCAAACGTATAAAACAGAGCAACATTTTGTGATCACTTTGCCATATGCCAACGTATACCAACGTACTGTAGCGTGTTCGTGACGTATTGAAAACGTATATCTTCAGCGTACACCAACGTACTTGGTTAATTTCAAACGTCATCATGCGTTGGTGCTAATGTACCTTAACGTATGCATAACTTACCCGTTGCGTACATCTAATTTATGCCTAACGTATAAGCAGTGCGTCGGCATACGCTGAAGATTTTTGTATGCAAGAACAAATGTTTGAGATCTATTCGACGTATGACAACGTTTACCAACGTACAGTAGCGTGTTCGTAACGTGTTTAAAACTTATCTCTAACGTATTTAGCGTACACCAACGTTCTTGCTTCATTTCTAATATGTCGGCATACGTTGGTGAACGTTTGCATAACTTATCTGCTGCGTACATGTAGCTTATGCCTAACGTATAGAAGCAATTTACGCATGCATACGCTGTATTTTTTTATGGATGCACAAAATGTTGGACCTCTTGGCCGTATGTCAACGACAGCGTACAGTGTATTCGTAACTTGTTTAAAATTTATTTCTAACGTACTCAGCGTATACCAACGTACTTGCTGAATCTTTCATACATCGGCATACGTTGGTGCTATAGGTCGTAGTGTGACAGGGCCTTAACGTGTGAGTAACTTATTCACAGCTTATTCCTGGCGTAAAGGCCCTGTCACACTACGACGTATAGCACCAACGTATGCCGACGTATGAAAAATTTAGCAAGTACGCTGGTATACGCAAAATACGTTAGAAATAAGTTTTAGACTCGTTACGAATATGCTATAGTACGGTGGTATAAATTGACATACGACCAAGAGGTCCAACATTTTGTGCATCCATTAAAAATTACAGCGTATGTGAACGTACCGCTTCTATACGTTAGGCATACGCTAGATGTACGCAGCAGGTAAGTTAAGCATACGTTAAGGTACATGTACCACCAACGTATGCGGACGTATGAGAAATTAAGCGAGTACGTTGGGTACGCTGAATGCGTTAGAGATGAGCTTTAAACACGTTACGAACGCGCTTCTTTACGTTCGTATACGTTGTCATACGGCGAATAGATCCCAAAATTTTGTACTTGTATAAAAAATCTTCAGAGTGTGCCGACGTATTGCTTATACGTTAGGCATAAGTTACATGTAGGTGTACGCAACGGTAAGTTATGCACACGTTAAGGTACGTTAGATGTATGAAAATTCACAAAGTACGTTGGTGTACGCTAAATAAGTTCGAGATACGTTTTCAATACGTTACGAACACGCTACAGTACGTTAGTATACGTTGTCATATGACAAAGTGGTCCCAAAATTTTGTTCTGTCTTATACGTTTGACGTAAGTTGGATGTACGCTACATGTAAATATGCGTACGTTAACGTTCGTTATATGTACAATTAAACATACGTTAGACGTTCGTTGTGCACAAGTTTCTCATAAGTCAAAAAACGCTAATGTCGTAAATAGTGAGCAACATCCATAGCCTGTAATTTAACTCTTTGTAGGCTGCTGACTCCTAAACGATACTTTGACAAAACCGTAAATACCCTGATGAAATGCCACATGACGCGGCATTTCATCCGGGTCTACACTGTATGCTTAAACAAGTGAACTTCAGAGAAAACAGTACAATTGATTTAGGAAGTATGACCTGCGAGCCCTCGATGGACCATCTCAATTCAGATGGAAGGAGCATTCTATAAGCACGTAAATAGTTAAGGAGACATTTCACTTAAAAATAGTGCTCATCGCACTATGTGACCGCGAGGAACTCCGGTCAGGCTGCGCCTCCACTGACCACCCACAAAGTAAAGCAGATGATGATGCACCAGACAAAATCCTACTGGAAGTTCTATGGCGTAATTAGTGTGAGACACACATTAACATATTAGCTGTCTCATTAAGGTTGTTTTGCGTTTATATGATATCTATATCTTTCATTTTGACACATACATGTCAATTCACCTGATGTAATTACTAGGTAAATAAGACGGACAATACAATTTTGACAAAACGTTCTCACAATGTCATATAGGTTCACCGTAGACCCTTAACTCTCATTAAGGGCATATCGTTGATGTCGTGCAGTGTTTTACAAATGCTTTATTGCTGTATTGTCAAAAACTGACTTTCCGAGCACAAGCATGTCTTCTTTCTTGAAATTAATCTACATATAATAATCAAACAAGAAATATCTTTAAAAAAGAGAATCTGGCTCAGATAAAATGGAAGTGATTTTGCTGACCTATCTAGGGCAGTGCTTCTGTACTATTTGCTTCACGTTTGCCTTGACTATACAGTCATGATGTTCCTTACAGCCTTGTGGCTACTGGCCGGGTAAGGGATGACCTCTCTGCTCTCTTGTGAGTGATGTTTCATTGCGAGATTTTGTCACTTTCCCATGTGGTGTCCCTTGTCAGAAATAGTACTTGATTTTATCGATTCCTGATCTTTGTTATCTTGTGTAAAATTGTTGATTATGTAGTTTGATAAGAAGTTGCTTATTTTAAATGTAATACCCAAAGAAATAGAGTATAACATTTAACATTTTCATAATTATGAATGTTGTTGTCTTTGGAAATCTCATAACTTAGACAAGAGGGCCCTTGGCACTTACATAAGGGTGACTGTTAGTAAGGGTATAGACCAATGGACTTTACCCTAAGGCAAGCTTTAAATTTTGATTGATTGGCAGTTGGTGAGGTCAAAGTGATGGTAAAGGCACATAGGTAATTGGCTCCAGCTTGAAAAGCATTTCCATAGTAGCCAAAGACAATAGCATACGATTTCACAGAATTCTCATCTGACAATTTGATTTTTTTTATCATCTGCTGACTTCATTTCTGGCAAAATGGCCTTTCTGTAGCAGTACGATTCTAAAGATTCTGATAAAATAATGTTTCATAGTACCTTCAGGCGCGGACTAAATCATTTTATATAATACACACACTCTAAACGGGGTCAGTGGGTACTCCCTTATATGGGATCAGGGAGTTAAGCCCTCGGGTGGAGAAATGGTATCAGAGTATTTCATAGGGGTAAAATGTGCTCTCAAGACACACAAGTACACACTGTTGACTGCATTTTCTTCCAAAGACCAGTTAAACAGGGACAGGTCTTCCTGGGTTGAACCAGTACTAAGCTAGGATAAATGTATCTTGCTCAAGGACCAAAGCGCATTAACGCCGACTCGAACCTGCGACCCCTCTGTTCACATCTTACAATAGTAATAATAATTGTTATACAGTTCTAATAGTTGTGTGTTACTCATTCTCATGCCTTTCATTATTCAGTGTATGCACAGACATGTATATTAATATGGTGTGAGTAATATTATCTTTTTAAGTATTTAAAGTTACTGAGAAGATTTATTTTAACTAAATAAGATAATAGAAGGAAGAGAGGATATCTAGAGGGAGTACATGGGGTGTGAGCGCGAAACAGGCTAGAGACTGCTGAGTTTTATCTTATTTCCTTTTTTTATATATAATTTTAAAAAAAAATTAGTCTGCCGTTATATCTAATAAGTTAAGTTATTTTGCCAATTAGTTTGGGAAATTTTCATATTTTCCTGTTGAAATGGACAAGTACATATATGTTTGGTATAGAAGTTTGAGTCTATGCTGTAGCACTGCGAGGTTTGTGTTGCTCTTGCTGTATCTTGCATAGTATATATAAAATTTTATTTCCATAAGAACTAGATTATTTATATCACTTTCTGATCTGGATCTTTTCCGAATATGAATGATTTTTCGTTAATGTTATATGTACACTCACACAAACTTCTAAGCGGTCACCTAGCAATTCCAAAATTTCGACAAAATTTTTAATCATTTTTAACTAGTTTTAATTCCATGTTTTGACATATTGTATTTAGAAATGTCATACAAAAAACATTCCATGATGATTCACGTGAAATTAATGAAAAACTAAATGCCCGTATTAATAGGACAAATACATGGTGATTTTAAGGTGACCGCTTAGAACTTTGGGCAAGTGTATACGATGTTGAATGAGCCATGAAATAGTTTCATTCAAAAATTGTTTGACACGTTTACATTACCATAAAAGATGTTCTATAGTTTCGTCTTTTTCATTGCAAAATGTACATTTTGGGTCTCCAATGAGTTTAATTTTGTATAATAAAGTGTTTGTTGCTACAATCTTATGATTAATTCTGCTTTGAACCATTGAAATATACTGTCTTTGGTAATTTGAAATGGGTCAGAAAATAATTTTTCCCCCACGCGTCTTACTCAATTTTTGTTATTCCCAAGAGTTTTATTCCCCAGCGGGGATACCTGTTGTTTTGTTTAGTAGATTGTACATGTCTTGTGTACTTTTTTGCTTTTTAAATATATTTGGATTGAAAATGGTATGATAGGGTTTACCTCTTTATGTTAACTAGATTTAAAGTTTTCTTCCAGGCAAGAAATGATCTTACCAGATCTGAATATTGTAGAAAATTAATCGTGACATTAAATGTTGCCTTTAGTTCACCATATGTATTATACTACCATCTTTGTTGCATTTAATGGCATTTTCAAAACATGATTTATAATACACAGTTTTATCCCCTATTTTGATGTTTTCATTGGAGAAAATTGGATCTGTTTGGAATTGTTGCATCTCTGTTGGGGATTTTCTTTGTTACTAATTGTATATGAGATGAAAATACATCTCTCTAAAACTTTTTTTATCTTATTTTTTGTAGTATTTTTTCCGTTATAACGTGTGTCCCTAAATTTAAAACTTTTTTGTATCGGTCATAGACTGTAGTGTTATACTCCATGGGCTGTTGTTATCTGTAATGATCTTTCTTAACCAAGTTGTTTTAAGAGCAGCAATAAAAGCGTTTATGTTGACCATTTTCAAACCACCGTTACATTATTCTCAGCATAAATCTGTCGTTTGGATTCTAATAGTGCCTGTCCAGATAAAAGTTAAAAAAAAGTTCATTTAGGTCTTTAAGCAGTTTTTCATTAGGGTTGGGGAGTAAATGAATAAGTAATTACAACTTGAAAGGAGAAGAGATTTTATGACAGTTATCCTACCTATGGGGTGAGACTTCTACGGTTCCAATAATTATTTTTTTTATGTTTGCTATCTTATCTGTAAAATTTAGAGCCAACCTTTTGTCTAGATCAGTGTCAAATGTTTTTCCTAATAGTTTAAATCTGTCTACTCCCCAATGTAGTTTCCATTTAGTTTTATAGAGTCAGTGCTATACTTCTTTGAACCTATACATACCACATGTGTTTTTGAGAAATGTACTTCAAGTCTGAATATTTTGCGTAATTTCTAGCTCGCTTAATGTTTCATTTAGAGATTCTTCTGATCCATCCAGTATGACTGATGTGTCATTCGCGTATTGAGTTGGAATGAATTCTTGATTTTTATCCCTTTGATTTTGTTCGTTATTCTTCATTTTATTGCTAGAATTTCTGCACAGAGTATAAGTAAATATTGGGAAATGTGGTCTCACTATTTACAGTCTCGTTCTGTGTTAAAGAAGGAGGAGAGATTGCCACCTTTTGTTGTAATAGGTTGATATCCACTGAATATTGATGGACCAAAATTAAATGATTTAAGTACGTTTTTCATAAATGACCAAGACAGTGAGGCATATGCCTTTTTGAAGTTTATTGGCAGTAATGGTCATTGAATGTTTTTCTCGTCCACAAACTGCATCAAATCATAAACTATTCATGTGTTGTCTCCAATGTACCTACCCGATATAAAGCCTGACTGATCTTTACTGATAAGTTTGTCAATGACCGTTTTTATGCGACTAGCTATTTGGGCAGAGGCTATCTTGTATACTGTATTTAATAGATATATTGGCCTAGATATTTGGGCAGAGGCTATCTTGTATACTGTATTTAATAGACATATTGGCCTAGATATTTGGGCAGAGGCTATCTTGTATACTGTATTTAATAGACATATTGGCCTGTACTTTTCAAATACAATTGATTGTCTATTGATCTTTACTCGACATATCATACCTGACCCTGACCTTCGAGGTCGCTAAAGATAATTTTTATATAATCTATAAATAAACATCTCCTGATTGGCCCAGATGCATATCCACTCGAGTCAGTATAACTACATGTCGCATGGGCTGTGGGATTTCCCCATTCAATATTAGTTACTAAAATATACTTCATAGAAACTTTCCGTAAAAGGTGTGCTTTCAGCATGTAACTTACATGATGTGCTGGAAATACAATTCAGTGAGTGACAGCAGCACGAAATTCACAAGATTTTGTGTTTCATCATACACATGTAATTCAGAGCTTTTGAATATAGCTATTAAATGAACTAATGCGTTCTTCCTTCTGGATTGACGCAATAATAAAACTTGGAATGGTCCATTGTGTAAATTCAAGGGTTGCTTTTTTGTTTAGAGAAATAATATAAACAATTGTTGACTATTGAGGCATTGGACATGATGTAATGTCGACCTGAGGATACCAATATTGAAAGAGGCTCCGCCTCGGTCAATTGGTATCCTCATGTCGACATCACATCATGTCCAATGTCTCTATAGTCAATAATTGTATAATAGTAACGTGGATGTCGTCAAAATTTAAAAATATGCATATGCAAAATATTCATCCAATGATGAAATGGCAAGATTTTTATATAGAGGATCTTACATGAGTGCTCACGTTTTATTGAATTTATTAAACGAGTTGGGGAAAAGAGATAAAATGCGAGGCTTGCCGAACATTTTATCTCTTTTTCGCAACGAGTTTAATAAATTCAATAAACGAGAGCACTAATGTTATATTCTATTTATCATATGTCATTAAGATTACTTTGAAATCTCATTTCTGCCGTAAAAACGTTATACTTTTCTCATTATGTACGCAACATTGTTATGGACGTCATAACGTTTCCCGTAAATCTATAAACCACTAAACTCCAGCTTTTAAGTTTTTCGACTCAGTTTTTCGCAATAATTTTTTTGTCTTCAATTTTAGCAAAATGTGTTCGCAATGATAAGTATTCAGGAACATCTCCGCCAACTTCTCCAAATGGTTCCAACATCCTAGATGCTGCAGGTTCCTCTGTGCTTAGATGCACTCTTTGAATATTTTAAACAAAGCGCAAATAAACAAAGCCTAAGATGTCAGTCACAAATGTACATTGCACCGCCCTAATTCAATTACTAAAGCGATGGATGGCTTGTTCAAGTATAATAGAAATCGCGCCTGATTCGCTCGGTCATCTCGAAACCGTTCATTTCATGGCACGTGCATAAGAGAAAATTTCACGTAATGCGATAACCCAGCCTTTGTTCCTACAAATGAGCCTGCTTTAAGTTGATTCTGCATATGCACGGTAAATTCTGAGTATGTTAACGGCAGTTTTATGTTATGCACAGCCTTTGAAGAACGGGATATGCACCGCTTCCGAATATATTTTGAAACTACCCCTTTCTGTCACGCCTATACGAATTATACCTGTCAATAAAAAACTAAGAAATTTAGGACGAATTCAATTTATTTCAAATTCTTCCTCTATATACATAAAAATCTGCTTGCGCCACAAGCACAAGACCTTTTGGAGAAGTTGGCGGACATTCTCCTCTACAACTTTCATCGCGAACACATTTTGCCAAAATTGAAGACAAAAAAGTTATTGCAAAAAATTAAGTCTAAAAACTTAACAGCTGGAGTTTAGTGGTTTATCGATTTTATTGCATGGTGTTATTTCACTCTCAGACGCGACGTCATATGATAAATTAACCTATATAATTTGTACATCAATAGGTTCTAAGTTGCTAATAGTTGGGCTTCGCCCCCCCCCCCACCAAATAAAAAAGAAGAAACTCTGCAGTTTTCTGATCACAATTCTAAACTGCCTGTCTTATTGTCTGAGCCAAATTAGCATTTATATAATTTGGGAGACACCCAACTGTAAAAATGCAAGATTATTTAATACCCTCTCTTAACCCTTGTTTGAGTTATCGCAATAAGACATTTTCAAGCCACATCAGTACAAGTTAACTCTGTGCATGCGCAGAAGGAAACATTTTTCATCATGATAATCGTTGCTGTTTAGTCACTAAGCAAATCTACACATCAAAAAGTTGCCGTTTCTGTAGTATTGTGTGGACTGTCCCTACACGTTATTGGTGTGGTGGCAGTAACCTGGATATAATCTGTTTTACAATGAGTTTCATTTGCCATTCCAACTTTAAACTGAAATCCTGTGAATATTGGCCCTGAAAGCACTTTTCCTACAGCTTTAATTCGAACACAAGTAGTTGTTGTTTTATGAACAATTTGGAAAAACTGCCCTTTTAAGTGCCCAAATGAAAAAAATGACAATGATTTTTTGGTGATTCAGTCAGTTCTTAATTTAACTTTGCTGCTGCGAAAAGCATGGCATTTTAACCTTCAAATTGGATTTTAGTAGAAAATGACCCCTCTAGCGTTTAAAACATCATATTTACATTTGTGAAGCAATCCTTTGATGAATCGTTAGATTTTTTTTTCAACCAATCATAACCTCATGAATGACACAAATTTGATTGACAGCTGCCAAGCTCACTTGCCCGTGCAATTAGCTTTGAACATCGAACTCAGGACATTTTTAAGACAAACATCGAGTTTCATCAAACTCTGGGTGTTTAGGAAGTTCTCACTTTTTGTCCTATACGCAGGACAAATAAATCGGTGTCCCAGCCGCTACTTTTGTACTAAATTGTATACATGTACTAACGATGGCTGCTGCTTTTCAAGTGATATTGGATGCTGGAGAGGACGGTAATCGGCCGAGGCTAAAATTCTAGTGTACAGAGATAGGTATATTTACTTTACAATTATGCTTTTGACTGACCTGCATCTGTACTGTCTATCAATTTCGGAGTTGGAAGCATACCCCAGGCCCCCCTCCAATATCTAGCTCTACTTGTCGCCACATAGCCGTGCCAGGATTGTTACAATCTTAATTTCATTCACCATTATATGGCATTGTCGTAGATATTGCCGGAAAAAAACCTTTCAGTATCGCTCTATATCTTTAACGTAGCACGGCGATGGTTGCGGTGGTCGTAATTTCCATCACACCAACAGTTAAGGCCGTACAAATACAAAAAGAAGGCTGTAAGCTTACCCATGATCCCAAAACGTATCAGATCAGTGAACTTAAAAATTGTAATTTCAACACTATTTTTGTTGCTAATATCTTTTGTTTGTTTGCTTATTTGTTGGGGTTTCAATTATAAATGCGTATTGAATACGGCTTGATGTGCTGCACAGTGAAAAGGGAATTCCACCACCCGCAGGTGTGTACTATTATCTCTGTGTGAGTCTGTCTGTCAAAGCATACATTTGCAGTTCGTGAAAATGCTTATTACTCTTGAACCATATGGTATAATTTAATCAAAGTATGGAACATTCTGCAGGCAATTAACAGTTCCACACATTCCTTCTGACGCTGAATACTGATTAATCTACGTTCACTATGTGTCGTGCACATGACTGTATGTTGATTTTGAGCTATTTTTGCTCAGAGAAGGCTAGTGTCGGTCGAGGCATCTGCAAAGTCGGGCCAGAGTCGATGTAAGTTGGTAGACCAAAGAGACAAATGTGTATTTGTGTGAAGAGAAAGCTGGTTGCTTTGCTAATATTGCCTTACAGCATTATTGTTACATACTATAAATGTTCTGTAGCTCTTCCTCACGGTGCCATGGGTTGGTCTGCAGTATTAGGTTGTGGTATTTCCTGATCATACTCACTTACTCTTTTACATCATAATCTATATAAGATGGCGACTTTCCGCAACATCTAGTTTCTTTGCAGGAAGTGAACTATAATAAGTTTTTTGTAACGTGTATATGGTATCGCCTCACGTAGATTCAAAACTATCCCATTACCCATTCTTCCGTTTAACTATGGAATAAAATTTCCGCCGATACTCTATGCATACAAGTTTGTTTTTGTATGTTGGTAATTTCATTTTACTTTGTAAATTGTGTCATTTTATTATGCAAATTGTCATTTAGTAGTCGTTTCATTCGTATTTAGATTCAGATTATGTCATTTCTCGGTTTTCAAAAGGCAGAACTAGGTTGTAAATAGGCAGAACTAGGTTGTCATGAGGCAGGACTGGATTGTCATAATACAAAGGTAAAATGCTAAGTTTTTGACGCCAGAGGGCGCACCGAATTATCGGAAATTAATAATTTCTCCCAAACAAGTACCACTCGTTGCAAACGGTGTTATGGATGATTTCTTTTACCTAGAAATTGCCCCTATGTATTTTTTTTGTTTGATTTGATTATTTACGTCCCAGTCAACAATCTTTCAGTTAGGTGTGGACGGGTCTTCCTGGGTTGAAGGATAAATGTGTCTTTCTCAAGGACACAACGCTGCGACACCGGTGAGGCTTGAGAAAACTTCGTACCGTCCCGCCAAGCTCGGACACAAACAACATATGTAGATCTATTACTGGGTCATTCATTCATATATATTCTTAACAACAATTGTGTGATAATATACGGGAACTCATCCTGGAAACTAACCAACCAGCCCGCGAAAGGGAGGCCAAACTGATAAAACGAAACATGGAAAACATTTGGTATAGAAAATTAAATGATAGGAGAAAGCAATTCTGGCGAAAACTACGCAACGAGAATCAAGCGAAAATATATGAATCATGGAGAAATCAGACCCCTATCATTATACCCCAGCAACTACAGATACATAATATAAATGGAGAACCGGATGACCAACAAAGAAGAAGAGAGAGACAGGTATTGGATAACTTTAAAACCGAAAAAGACCTATTGGAATTAAGAGCCCAAAGTCATGAAGAGAAACACAAGAAAACGGATGACAAAATGATTGCAATAATCTCAGAGAAAGCAAATGGAAGGTGTAGAGAAATACTAACCACACTATGGTATGAAGAAACAAAACGAGAAGAAGATGTATCAACGAAAAGATGGAAGACAAAAAATGAGATATGGCTGAAAAAATATGAAACAGAATTTGCAACAAAATATGCAGAAAAGAATCCCTTCATTAAAGAACAAGGAGATTATGAAGAAACACCTAGAATTCGAGGACAAAATAGATTTTCTCAACCTAGAACAAGGAGCAGTAGTCCCAACAACCAAAGAAGAGTGAGAAATGATACTCAAACGAACAACAGACAAAATAATGAGGATAGACCATTATACTCCAATGTAGTTCAAAGAAATAGGCAACAAAGAGGAGCAATGGGGCGATCAAGGCAACCAGGACCACCAAGATCAATGGAATCACGAAGACCTCAAGGAGAAAATCAAGACTACGAAAATAATACTACGTTCATAGGGCAGCGATTTCAACAAAGAAATAGATCACCAGACTTGCCACCATTCTACAGAAGCCGTTTCAGAGCCAACCCATCACCAAGAGAAGAGAGACTCGACCAGCATAACTCTTACAGGTATAGGTCAGGTCAGAACAGAAACAGACAAAGGGATGAACAATCTTATAATAGATTATCAAACCAGGACCAGAACCATTTTTTAGAGCAGGACGATCAAATAACGCAAGAAACTTAACTGCAGAGACTACAAATAATGAAACCTCTACAAAAATTATAAATTTATCTCGAAAAAGATTGACAGGTTCTGAACAAAAAATATTAGAAAAAGGCTTAAAATTTACCCCGACCCCTGAACGGGGAAACCAACAAGAATTAAAAGAGGATATATTTGAATTCACAAGAAAATTACGCCAAGCAGAATATTTTTATGGCACAGAAAAATAACAAAATGCAATAGACCTAATTGTGGGGTGTGTGATTACTTAATGACAGACAACGAATTTTTGTTTAAATGCGGTAAAACGTTTAAAGTAAAAACAACTATGTCATGCGACGCTAAAAACCTTATTTATGTAATTAAATGCAAAGGCTGTAACAAAGAATATATTGGGGAAACAGGTGACACCCTACGTCATCGCCTTACTGTCCATAGGCAACAAATAAGAGATGCCAGAGTTCGTATACTGTATGTCAGTAACCATATTGCGAACTGTGCAAGATTTTAGCCTGTTAAATTTTCAATTCTGCCACTTTACAAAATGCAGACCGATTGCGTCTCCGCACGCAAAATAAAAGAAAAACATTTTATTGGCCTTTTTAAACCAAAATTAAATAAAAGCATTTAGAATTCTTAAATCTGTCAATCTTTTTCACAACATTGCTACCTATTATTACATTATAATACTTGTGACGTCACTTCCTGTATTTAATAACGTTGTTGCTATAGACGCTGACGTTTAAAATAATGTCTTCTGAAGATCTACACAGTAGTGAAACGCGTTAAGAATTAAACTAGAAGAAAAAACAAGGCGAATTTTTATTCTTTATTTGAAGATATAATTTCCTGTATTGTGGACTTTCTTTTTTGGATATATATATATATCCATTCTTGTCTTGACGAACTTTACCTCCCTTTATTTTTCAAGCTGACATATATATCGTATATCTATTTTTTTCATGTTGTAAAGCTGATGCATTTATAAAGTACATTTTTCTACATCTAAATTGACTGTTTATCTATATGAAAAAAAGAAATTTCACTCGAAATGAGAATAAAAGGCGTCATCTCAGTCAACTCATATATATTTGAAAAATCATAGTTAATTTTTTTTAATGTAGCCGCCGCGGTATAGTGTATAGTGAATAGTTTTCCGTGTCTGTCGGATGAGTGGTGTAGGGAATAAACCTATGTCTTATAAACCAGGAGTCGCAGGTTCGATTCCCGGCTTCTCCCAGTCTGTCAGATGAGACTTTAAGCTGTTTCCCCGTCTTCTGAGACGCTTTAAAACCAGAACCACTGCCGGTTGAGCCTTCGGGAGTTCCTGGACATAGAACCACAAAAATTATAAATCCACTCGGCCAGTACTGGTACAGCAAAGGAACACGGCCACAAACAAAATGTCTGTCGTATGATAAACCTATGTCTTGTAAACCAGGGGTCGCAGGCTCGATTCCAGGCTTCTCCCAGTCTGTCGGATGAGACTTTAAGCCGTTGCCCCGTCTTCTGAGACGCTTTAAAACCAGAATCACTGCCGGTTGAGCCTTAGGGAGTTCCTGGACATAGAACCACCGGAAGCATAAACCCAACCGGCCAGTACTGGTACAGCCAAAGAACGCGGCCACAAAAAAATGTCTGTCAGATCATAATTTAAGCCAAGGCCGCGTGTTCCAAGAGGCTTTATACCACCCTTACCAACTTTAGCACGAAATATCTTGTGATGTGCAAGGTCTACACTGATGTAGGTGGTATAAAATAGTTATACCATGTTTGTCCACCTGTACGTAAGATAATCTACTCGCTAAAGATCGTGGGTTATTTACACGTACAGGCGGACAACCCATGGTATAACTATTACTTAAACCCAGAAAGAATGCCAGTTGAGCCTGGCAGTTGGGTGCTCCTGGGATATTAAATGAAAAACATAAACCAACCCAGACCAATACTGGTTACAGCCAAGGAGTAGCCACAAAAACAGTATCATCCAGAAGGGTGGGCTCGACAGAGACTCCTGACATGGAAAATCATAAGATGTATAGGTTTCCATAGGAATAAGCAAATGGACCCCTACCCCCAGGAAAAAAATGAACCGGCCCATATATTTTTTTTAGCTTCCTTTAAGATAGACAAATTGGACCCCGCCCCACCCCCCATCCATTGTAAAATAAGTTAGACATAATTATTAAAAGAAATAACAACACCAAATGAACGGATTTGTGCCTGGTGAGATGTGTCTTTGGTGGTCGTAAATGCGACAAGTACAAAATGAGGGTGTCAATAGGGTTTATTGATTAGCAAATAATGGCCCTAACATTAATAGTGGAATGGGGCGTTTCAACGGTTAGCGAATTTGATGGAGAAAAAAAAATATTCCATGTCGTTCTACAGTAACCCGTCTTAATGATCTATCCGCAGTTGTCCGATTGCCCTTCAAGTTCCATCAATTATTATGAAGTATGGAAACTTTATAGACGATACATGTACCATTGAGCACACAGCGAAAACTGGTCAGACTTGGTTGATACAGATCCAGGCTGATCTACTGGGTGAAAGTTTCTCTGATTCATAGATCACTAAACCCTGAAGCCATTGATTGATGTATCAGTTCGTGGCTTAGTTCGCCGTTAGTGCTGAAAAAAAATAAGTCGAATTACCGTTCAAGCACGTTCATGTGACAGTAACATACTTTTAATGATTTGGCAACGCATTTAACCCTTTGTATACGAGAAACCCCTAAATGGATACTTTTATAAACAGTGAAGACCCAGATGAAATGCCACATTATGAGCCATTTCATCAAGGTCTATACTGTTTGTTAAATAAAAAAGATCTTCAGACAAAAAAAAAACAAACACTACTTTTAAAAACTATAACCTGACACCCCAAGGTATGTACAGTGGCCTATCCAAAGTTAATTGCATCAAACCAGACGGAAAGATCCATTTGTATACACAGTAAACTGTTGGAGGTAAGAAGTGGCCGGCTAGCCATTTATAAGTAACCATGGAGCAAATATATCTGCTAAAGTTATCTGCTGCATATAAGCATACATGCAGATCGTGTGGACCCCGATCAGACTGTCATTTGCATCAAGTAGTCTTAAATATTAGTTTATATCGCCCAAATGGCATGTCTTCTAAGATATTTTACAGATTTTGTCAAATTTTTGCTGATTACTGATTTTGGGGCCATTTTTCTCTGATTAGCGATTTTGGTCCTATATTTTACTGATTAGCGATTTTTGGGCCTAAATTGTACTGATTAGCGGTCTGTGGGCCTAAATTTTACTGCTTAGCGATTATAAAGTACCCCATTAAGACCCTCCATAACCCCTTGTGCAGGCTTATTAGGCTCCAGAAACAGGTCAATTCTCGATAGTTCTAGGCATGGGTGGATCCGTAGGGGGGATATTGGGTAGGGGAGAGGGGTCTGAACCCCCTGGAAGATCAGACAGTTATAGGGCTCCTTAGTGATACTGGTCACCCCTGGATATCACAAAACTTCCAAGCCAGCATTCTTGATGTTCGGCCATCATTGGTCCACCTAAATGGCGTTTTCCTGGCAATTTAAATGGCGCTTCGCTGGCGGGCCAATGATGACACACTTTTTATGGTATTTGGATCTTCCTCTCCTCATCAACTATAAAAACAAAGTTGTCAGAGTTGGACCCCTCTGAAAAAAAGCTTGATCTGCGCATGCGGGATTTTTTCTTCAAATAGTCAATAGTTTGAATTAAAGTCATAACAGTTTGAATTAAAGTCATAACTGTTTATAGTATATGACCATCTTCATCTTAGGGATGAACCATCTACAATATTTAGTTTGTCTAGATGCCAAAATTCTGAGCTTTCATCGACGTCCATTCGGTGAGAAGGCTCTATCGAGATTCCACATGTGCACAGACTCATCTCAGCCTTCTTCGCTCGCTATTGTGCTAAGTTCTAAATTTCATGACATCAGATCCTGGTGTTGGGATGTAAATAAATGCTAAGAAGGTGTTCCCTTTTTATACATGTAGAAAGGTTTAGTTTCATTGTTTGAAGACAGATCATATGGCACACAAGCCGTCTTCTTAATATGTTGTGGGTACCTCCTTCATGCGCGCATCCAGTAAGGGGGTGTCAAAACGGCTCCAACTCTGGCAACTTTTTTCAGTTGATGAGGGGAGAGAGAGAATCCAAATACCTTTTTTCAGTGGGCCATCAACGGCCCGCCAGCGAAACGCCATTTAAATGGCGTTATGTCCTTTCGCTGGCGGGTTGATCATTGCTGCTGGAATAGTCTCCTTTCATCATTCATATATGTAATCGTGTCCGCCTTTATTTGGAGATAATCCACAAGCTTTAGTGAGTGAATTATCTTACATACAGGTGGGCAAACATCTTATAGTTATTTTATACCACATACATCAGTGTAGACCTTGTACATAATGAGATATTGTGCTGTTAAAAGTCGGTATAATGGGCTAATTTCTAATCTTTTCTTAAAATTTTAACTTGTATTTCCACTAGGTTGTTTCCCTTTAAACTTAAGACATTTTCATTTTTGTAATGTTTTCGTTGATATTCATTTTTGTTAAGGTTTATTTGAATGAGTTTACATTTACGAGATTCTACATGGATGTTTAGCAAAAAATTTATCTTGCATCCTATAACAAACGTTTAACAAGAGGACAAAAATTGAAACGAACAAGTCTTGATTTTTTCGATATATTTATCTTAAAATAAGCAAAAAGTAAGAAAGAGGGCAAAGATCAGGAATCGATACAATTTTCGGATAAATCATTTAGTCAAAATGACTCCTGGCACCGTTTTCCGAAATTAATCGATGAGTTCCGAAAAAGGGATATACTATAAATTATAAATGAAAGCGCGCCCTCTGGCGTCAAAATTTTTAGCATAGAAAGAAGCGCGGTATTATCGACAATATTCAATGCTTCAAACGCTTGTTTCATGCCACTTTATAATGTTGTTGATGCTATTTATAGTTTACTTTGTATTTTTTTTAATTCTTAAGCAACATCCGTTGACCAAAGCTGTTATAATAAGGCAATTCACATGATACAATGACATAATTTGAGAAATAAAATTGCAATCTTAAAAAACAAAAACTTAATTGGACACAAAGAATTTCGTCGGATAATCCCTTCCATATTTAACAACTAACCCACTTTTTTCAGAAACAATATTTTTCATATAATTTTGTATTTTAAAGGCTGAATCCAATAAATGACTTTAACGATGGGGAACTTATTGCCAAGTACCGCTCAGTCGGGGATGTATATTGGATTTCCTGGAGACCATTGTCCTAGACCAACTTAGAACAACCCACCGCAACCAATAGCCCAACATACAACAGCTTTGCAATTTTTCTCAACTGACAGCTTCCAGCGCGAGTGTGTAGATTTCCATGGCCTTTCAAAATCATCCGTGTGTTTTAAATGCAATCACAAACAGATACGGCATCCTCTTTCTTACCTCCTCAAGAAGGACGGCAACTTCATCCCCCGTCCAATTTTCCTTTTTTATTTTCAAGTTTGTTGACATTTTGTGTGTTCTACTTTACACATCTATAATCAGTTTGGTGTTTTGTGGCCATTTGTGGCCATTGCAAAAAAAGAATAGGACAAATTTGATGAAATGCAGAATTATGTCGTTGGATCTTTTTAAGACGTTTTGATGAAACCGACCTACGCGTATCCTAGAAAATGTCCCATCCGATACTTTTATACTTAATTGTATAAATATACATGTACTAACGATGGCTGCTGCTTTTCAAGTGATATTGGAGGCTGAAGAGGACGATAGTCAGTCGAGGCTAAAACATAAGGTGTTCAGAGACAGGTATATTTGCTTTTCAACTATGCTTTTTACTGACCTGCATCTATACTGTCTATCAGTTTTGGAGTTGGAAGCATACCTCAGCCCCTCCCCCAACACCTGACTCTACTTGTCGCCATATAGCCGTGCAAGGAAAGTGTGTTCTCTTAATTCCATTCACCATTTTCTGGCATTGTGGTAGGTATTACTGAGAAAAGTGTTCAGTATAATTCTACACGTACCTATGCACATAACCACAATTGGTGATGGTTGGGGTGTCCATGATTTCCGTCTGACCAACAATGAAGGCCATACAAAGACAAAACCTCGATTTTAAGTCTCTCCAGAAAGGCGGAAGAAGGTCAAAAGCTGACCAATGATCCCAAAACGTATCAGATTAGTGAACTTTAAAATGGCAATTAATATACTACTTTTGTTGTTAATAATTTTTCTCTTTGTTTGTTTGCTTATTGTTTGTGTTTTATTGGTAATAAATATATATTGAATACGTCTTGATGGGCTGTACAGTGAAATAGAATTCCACCACCCGCAGGTCTGCACTACTATCTCTCTGTAATCTACGTTCAATTTGTGTCGTGCACATTACGGCCAGTTGATCATGGGCTATTTTCGCTCAGAGAAGGCTAATTTTGGTCGAGGCATCTGTATAGTCGGGTCAGAGTCTTCGCTGGTCACGTGATGTAAGTTGGTAAACCAAAGATTGGTTTATAGACTTACTATCATCATCTTTAAATGGCGACTTTACACAGCATCTAGTCTCTTTGCAGGAAGTGACCTAAAATAAGTTTAATGTTCAGTGTATATGGAATTACCTCACGTAGATTAAAAATATCCCATTAACCCATTCTTATGTTTAACAACTTACCCACTTTTTTATGGAACGATATTTTTGTTCTATTTTTATATTTTAAGCCTGAATCCACTAGATTGCTTTAGCGATGAGGAACTTATTGCCAAGTACTATCTCAGTCGGGAATGTATATTGGATTTGCTGGAGACCATTGCCCCAGACCTACAAAGAACAGTCCACCGGACATATCCTATCCAACAAATAGTCCAACTTACAGCAGCTTTACAGTTTTTCGCAACTGGCAGCTTCAAGAGAGAGAGTATGCATTTCCAAAACATCCGTGTTGGGATGTATAGGTGCAGTCTCAAAGGGTTACAGCTTTCTCTTTTCTACCTCCTCAACTTCTTCCCCTGTCCAATTTTCCTTTTTTGTTTTCAAGTTTGTTGACATTTCGTGTGTACCACTTTACACGTCTATAACAAGTTTGCACGTGATTAAGTACGTGGTGTCTTGTGGCCATCTGTGGCCATTGTAAAAATAAATAGGACAATTTTGATGAATAAATGTTCAAAATGTGTTTTAAATGTGTTATTACATAAAACTAAAAGGACGAAATGCGCTAAACGCAACAGCTATTGCCCTATGTGCATCTATTTATGACTTAGATCAGCCTGAGCATTCATCTGAAATATATTATCAATTGCTTTCGGCTTATTGGATACCCTAGGACATTTACTTTTTCACGTGAGCAGCGTAATAAAAACTTGCGTATATTCCAAAATGATCATTCACATGTGCGCATGCATTTGTTAGAAGGCAGAGTCAGACACAAAAGCTGGATGTTTGACAGATTAGTGACGGAGAACGACTGAGTTTGTTATATATTTGATCACCTTTAATATTGTGAGGGTTCAAACCCAATTTCCATTGCGGTCAATGTATTTTTGGAAGATTTCTGACCCATGTTAAATTTAAATATGACGCTTAAATCGCATATAACCCACCAATTCATTTAGTTCTGTGTCTTGAGAAACAATTATCTAGTGTGTCATAATTTAGCCTTTTGATTGGCATATCGTGTTGCCATTCGTTATGGTCAGATTTAGGAAAGGTTTTTTCTTTGGAAATCTCCATCGCATAGTTATCACATTGTATTGTGATAAAACATCAAATTCTGTTTTTTACTTACTCACAGATAGAATGACTTTGATAAATAAACAACAGTTTGCAGGCTTAAATTGAATTGAGTGCCAGAAAAGGGAGATACAAGGCAAGTAATCTTTTATGCAGAACTTGTTCCAAATAGGAGAGGATGGTATACGGCTGGATTTGCGCTACCATTACCTTAACAACTGGCATGTTGTACCATGTAAACCAAAATAAAGTCCCATAACTTCAAACATTTTAGCTGTGACTATAGTCTGTACAGAAATTAGTGAACAACGTTTTTCTTTTTTAAAATGTCTTTAATGATAAATTTTTGGACTAAAATTTTGCATATACATATAATAAAACACCGCCTAATATACAATTGAATATTTGAATAGTTATGATAGGAAAATAAGTCTGGAATCTCTTGTAAAATAAAATAACTTAGTCGTTTTCGATTTAGAAAACTCCTCATTTTCCCCCAATTTATTTCATATGTGTAACACGTGGTTTATACAGTTCAATGAATACCATGTTTACTTTCGTATACCAGGCTGTATTATAAAGAAAACAGTCACCAACAGGATAACTCTTGGTGTGTCTACATACACACTGCAATGCTTTGAAGAGCCTGCGCAAATTACAATTATGTCTAAGTTATCATATTTCCCTTGTTTTCTAAGCATCCATGGATAGCAATTGGACCGCGACTACGAAAACCTGTCTTCGGTGATTTGTAACAATAAAGGCGCAGACCAGAATGCGCATCCGCGCAGTCTCATTAGCAACTTTGCTGTCTGCATTTTTAGATGAATCATATCTACACCTGCTACGAGAGAAATTTCAATTTCTAGCAAGCCTGTTAAGCCGAAGAGACTGGTTTAAAACTAGCTTTGTTGGAAACCCAGAAACAGGTTTTCTCGCGTCGTGGCCTGTGTTGCTTGTACGACAGCTCTCGGACACATACTACATAGTACAAGTGCAACAGATAACAATATTTAAAAAATGATGAGGAGGCTGTTCATCAGATATATTAACGGGAGTCTCATTATTTGATTGCGCTCTTCATCGTCTAATACACAAGTCATTCGTAACTACGGCCCACAGAGCCGGGGAACGGTGGGGACTTTGATATCCTGGCTGCGGGTCCCTGGTATGAGCCTGTACTAACAGCGCTTTTGCCAGGCTGGGGCGTGGTTACAAATGACTGGTGAGCATTATTTTTTTCGCCTTTATACACTAGTCTTTTGTGACCACGCACCAGCCCAGAGGATTGTCGAGGACAGTGACTTTGTGTCTGCAGTTCGCCATAGTAACCACCACAATGTGGGAACAGCTAGTTGGCAAAACCATGATAGTTCTCCCCCGCAGTCTATTATTATACTGCACTGTCATGTTTATCTAGGTCTATTAAATCCCTACATTTCCTCCGCATTGTGGAGGCAATGTAAAAGTAAAAACACAACACACTCAACATGCCATGGATATCCCTGTCCTGCTCAGGGGCTGGGGTGAAGCAGTGGTTACAAATGACTGGTGCATTATTTATAGCATATAATGCACTTCGCATGAAAATTTAGTTCTCAGCTACCCCAAAAACTATATTGACCCCGAAACACAAAATATGACATCCACTGATATATTGTTCAACCTATTTCCAAGCACATTCCCACCCCATCACTAGTGTCTCCTTCCGACCTCAGCATTATTTTTATTGGATGAGTCCTTTTTCACTTGAATCACACCTAACGGGTGAGCCCTGTGATTATTTTCTCTTATCAATTATAATTGCTTGGAATTACGTTTTGGCATGCATATTTTGCACTGTCTGGTGTCAGCAAATCAGTATTTGGAATAAACAAGTTCAATTTATTTAATAAAACAAGTTGGAAAATGTTTAAAATCTGATGATTAGAGAAGAAGGGAACACAGAAAATCAAGTTTTTAAATTGAGGAACAGGGAACACAGAGATTCATTTTATAGGACCAAGTGGACGGGTACCCACTGGGATTAAGGCCTCAATATTCTCTCGTGTGCCAAAATTCTGTGAGCCCAAACTATTGACATAAAACAATTTTGATATGACAAGACACGTTACTTCGTCTTATAAAACTGTATAATTATTCATCTATAGTAAACTAAAGGCAGTGATCCGTACAAAGGTGCATTTAGGGTAAATTAAAAAAATGCAGATGCTCAAATGAGAAAAAATTCCATCATATCACAGCCCATTTGACTATACATTTTGTAACGAAAAAAATATCACCAATTAGGCGGTGTATAAATGCATTAAATTTTGATGGTCATTGTGCGACCAGTCCGCACATAACGAAATAAACGCAAAAAGGCGTTGTTCACTGAATTCCTGTACGCACAGTAGGCTAAGCTTGCAAACATATTTAAATATTAAGTCACTCTTTAACTCTTTAACGATCCGACTTCTAAGTGTCACTTCAAATAATGTTCAAAATGCGTTTAAAATGTATTATTACATAACAACAAATAGAAAAAAGGCTGAACGCAACAGCTATTGCCCTATGTGCATCTATCTATGACTTAGATCCGCCTGAGCATTCATCTGAAATATATTATCAATTGCTTTCGGCTCATTGGATAGCCTAGGACTTTATTTTTTTTACGTGAGCAGCAAAGGCTGAGGTCCCATTTGACTTATGCCAAAGTTGACGAGTCTTCGCTTGGCGTACACACCACTTTAAATGTGGTCCAATGTTTATTTACTGTATTGTCCGCGTTTTACATATAAATTAGAAATAGAGCGATAGATTATGGAGTGTATTATGTTCTCTTGTCATAAAGCCCAGAATTTCATCTTTATAAGCACTGCTGTTATGTATCTCATCTATCTGTGACTTCGAGCATAATCACGATGTTTGTACTGCAAAGGCTTCAAACAACGTCGATTTAGTCACAAAACGTTAAATTGGTCTTACAAAGTACACCCTGTCCAACCCCTGCGGTCGGTGAAACGGTCCTAACACCGGTAAAATGGCGTTGTAACACCGGATAAGTGCCGATTCGTATAAAAAAACGATGGACAAACAGACATCCGGTAAGAAATAACTATTTTCTTTGATGTTATTTAAACGTTTGCAATAAAAGCATTAGTGCATTCGGTGGAGAATTGACGTACCTTTACAACTGTATTTGAATGGTTAGCTATTTCTGGCTGATTTCTTCAAACATTCAATCCCAAGTTGGAAAAAAGTTTCGTCCATAACCTGTTTGGCGGATTCGTACACAAAGATCTCGTACTTTTGAAACTATGCAGAAAATATAAGCAAGCGAGCTGTATGCAACGACTTTTGGAAAACACTGTTGGCCGTTTTTATTGTTTATATATAAAAAAAATATGTAAAAAAGGTGTGATAAACATTTTATGCCAAAAAACAAAAGTAGCATCGATTAAAACGTTACAATAAATCGCTGCATTTCAACCTCTCATCTCCTTTTCAGCTTTTAAAAAGACTGTCCATCGTCCACGTCGTCTGTGTGCCAAGCTGGAGGTACTCACAAGCTTTCATGATACGTAGGCTTGACCCCAGCACCTACTATTAACCAAAAAATATATATCAGGCATACAAAAGAATATTTTAAATTTTATCAACTCACAAAAAAAATCCCATTCTGTACCTTGACATTACGAAACGTTCATAAAATACCTAGGAATGACCTCTAAAAATAATCCAAAAATCTTCTTACCTCAAATTATATTCATTTTCGATCCCCTACCCACCAAAATCATATTAAATTTTAAAATTTTGAACCCCTTAAAATTGGTTAAGCCTCTCTATGTTTACATCAGAGTTCCCCCAGCCCGTGGGGTCCAATGGCGTAGCCAGAACGCTAAAAAGGTTACACACATCAAAGTGAGACTTCTGGATCAAGAAGTGATTCTCATCAATTGCGCCACTTTTCGAAATGGGAACTGCTCGTAAAGAATTTGTTCTCAAAGGAAGCGAAGAATTTCCTTTAAGAGCAGTTCCTTACGGAACGTCTCTTTTACCACATTAGGCGACCTCCCTTGAATGTAACTTTTTTATTACGCACTTTCGTAACTCCGTAATGGGAGCTGCGCCAATGAGTCTGTGTAAGCAGTTCGCATTTTTAAAAAATGTAATTTAAGGCTGTCTGTCTAATGTAAGCAACTAAACATTTTGTGTGTTAACACCAATTGATTCTAAGATGAAGATTGGTATCAGTAAATTGCATGTAAACTTAGGCTGCTGACTATTCTTTGGCGGCGGTTCTGTTGTTAATTCATTGTTTATTGCTGCTCTCATTGTTTGTGTTGATTCTTTGTTTCTGTGTTTGGTCTTTTGTTATACAATTCATAGTGTCCTTGGGTTACTGTGACCTTGATCTCTGACCTAGTTTCTAGAATTGACATTGAGTCGGTGCGTATATCTCCTATGTTGTTTGAGGTAGGAATTGCAAAAAATGGTGTGTGCATGCATGTTGGGATGATGGAGTGTCACATACCATTTTGGGGTTACTGTGACCTAGACCTCTGACCTACTTCATAGAATAATCTTGTACAGAGCATATCTCTTGTATTATTTGAGATAGGAATCCCATATTTGGTGTGTGGGTGCATCTTGAGATGCCGGAGTGTCCAACACAATTTTCGGGTCAATTTGACGCTGACCTATGACCTAATTACTCGAATAACTGTGGCTGGAGGCTTTTGCGCTTATTATTCGAGGTAAGAATCCCAAATTTGTTGTGTGTATTCCTCATCATGGGATGGCAGAGTGGTGCATACCATTTTAGGTCACTTTGACATTGATTCCTGACCTAATTTCTAAGTGTTTTGTATCTGGAGCATATATTCTATACAACAAATAACTTTCCTCAAATGTGTCTTATGCTAGACCAATTTCTTTGGGGACATTCGCCACGTTACTGTGACATTTCTTGTTTTTATATACGTGCATATGAATTTAAAAGTAATGTTTTCTTTTCTTTTTTAGGCACTACTCAGATGCAGTCATAACATAAACTCACCCATGCAATATACATAGAACTTACTGCTATAAAATGATACGTTTTCCTCATTTCTTGTCAGAGACTATCTTATGGGTGTTCATTAGAACCACCTCACTGAGCTGATTTTATTGAATATGGCAAACTAAGCCAAACACTAAGATTATGTTTATCCCCTTTAAAAATATAATTGAATAAAACTATTGGTTTTGGTGAGTCTGTATTTTGTTTTGGTGTGTGTGTATTGGATGGGCGTGTTAACATTATGACCTTTTAGTCTGAACTTATATAAAGCTACATTTTGTGTCATTTCTTACAGAATATAAGAGGAGCGTAGAAAATGTGAAAAAAGTCAGGATTAGCCATTTATGTTTCAAAAACATTAAAAAGGAAAAGGAAACATCCAGCTTTTCAAAAATACACCCCTAAAAGACTCTATACTCAAGAGAAAAATTACCCCTTTAAATAGGTTAACAAGACCACCAAATAGACCAAAAAGCCCTTTCTCATCAAAAAGGATAAATTTCTCCCCATTCAAGCCACCAGAGACAACTAAGAAGATTAAAAGCCCCTTTTCAATAGAAAGAAGACCAGTCACGCCACTTGCTAAAACTCCAAAGAAAACTAGAGTTGAGTCTTCAGATTGGATTCATGTTGATACAGATAGTATATTTTCACAAAACTTTTTCACGTGATTAAAATCTACTGAGCATGACATTTGAAGCTCATTATTTAAACTTTGCGTGGAGGTTAGTAAAAACCGTTAAACCAATTATTAACTATGCTCAAATATTATGTAAAAAGTTTTTTGGCATTTTTAACATTTATGAGAAGGGTAAATTTCAGGTTCAGCTAAATTGAACATGAAAGGAAAACTCTACTACCGCAAACAATAGTATGCTTTTTTATTAAGATCATCTGCTTTTGTGCTCACTATAAGTTTTTCTTTGAGCAAAAAAATGTGCACATTTGTCACACTGATATCTTTTACCCTCATGTCTGTATTTATTATGTTCTCGCAGGTACTTTAATTTCAAGAAACATGTTACCACACCGATCACATTTAAATTGGCGCTTCCTTTCATAATCTAGGCATTTCATCTTTAGTCTGGTGTATGAAATTCAAATAGGCCCTAAATAAGGAGAAAAATACACCCATCATTAGAAAGGATGAAAATGGTCTGAAATTAAAGCTTATTATCACTACTTTCAATATCCGCCTGTTGACACTTCGAAAAAGTGTAGCGTCATAGTGTAAAATGGGCAGATAACTCTATACCATGCATGTCAGAAAGTTGCCAGATAGTCATATAAAAGATAAAATCGACACGTTTTCATTTTTATTAAACCCCAAATGTTGATATTTTTTGAAAGTTAAATCAATTTTAAGGAGACTCACAATTTAAAAAAAATCATTGAGGTCATCTTGACGTTAATGACGTCACGATATGTAATTCAACCCTCCAAAATCGTTTAAATATACTTTTTCACATAAATTTCCTAGCTGGATATTCAGTATTCTATTAAATATTTTTTCATAATCAAACCCCAAAATGTCTTTGCTTTGTAAATATATAAACGGTTGATTCTTACTATTTATACGCAGAAAGTTATGACGCTTTAAAGATACCGACACCTAAGCAGGAAATCCGCAATATTTGACGTGTTTTCATAAAAGACAAAACTTGGCGATGTCAACCATCCTGCATAATAACGCCAAGTATTACATATTTAAAGTAACAGAAATGGTGTGTGCTTTTAAAACTCTCGTGAGCATCTAAGATTATCGTTTTGACGTTTCTGACTACAAGATACGATGGAAGACTAACTTAACTTAACTGTTAGTTACATAACGTAGCGCCAGTTCAGTAAAACACTGAACACCTGAAAACGAATTTCATAGCAGCTTTCCTGTATTTGCTTAATGCAGAATGTGATTGGAATATACAGCATATGAGGAGTGAATTCTCGTAGAAATACAACAATGCCATAAAGCGAACCGCACATGCAGAGCTTACTGATTCTTACCGAATATCTACATTTAATATGGCGTAACGCAGCTAGTAGCCTGTGGATTTCCAAAGTTGAGCATCGTTTTTTGCTGCTCTCTTTTTGGTTTAAATATGAAGGCGGTATTCCATTTGGTTCATTATATACTATTGTATAATGATCTGTCCGCATATATGTCTGTCGGTAAATACACATACGCATGCGTCCGTGCATACGCATAACTGATCATGTCTCCGTATTGGGTATACTTATATCATCAGGAAGAACGTCTACCAAAAACAGCAGTTCCTATCATACAAGCCATTTCATATTATACTTAAGGTCTTTGAAAACGCATCACCAAGGTTAAATGCTTCATTTCACAAACCCTGAGAATGTCAGCGAGATAATTGTTAATGCATATCATAGCCTGACCAGCTTGTAGTGTGTCCTAGAAAAATCATGGTTGTAAATTTACTTTAAGGTATTGAAAAAGGATCCGTTTTAAGACAGGGGTGGTCGATTTTGAAGGACACCAATTCAGTTGCAAGTGAGCACGCGTTAGTTTTGAATTCTGATTCAACAGATTGCGTCCTGGGTTTCTTTCACGATTGCACATTCATCATTGAACGATTCTAAATGAATTCACAGTTCGGTATGCTCAAATTTACACCCCTTTAAAGATACCGACATACCCCACCCACCCTGATTACTATAGTCTAGTAATGAAATTCAACATCTTGGGCCTTTTAAAGTTTCGATTTGTTTACGTTCGGATTTGTTGGAAAAGGCTAAGGGTATACAAAGATGACTGATTATGAATAAATTACGCTTGTTTCACGTGTATTTTGTATTGTGCAAGTGACGTTAACGTAAATTTTTAAGACGTTCTCGATCACGTGGCAGCATATCTCCTGCCATGATTTATATCCAAACGTCTTCCCCACACGATTATCAGTGTATGTAGTCAATATCAGTAATGGAAGCGTGCATAAATGTAACTCACGGAGATGTTTCTAAAAAGGAGCTGTAAATTGATGTTCAAATTTGACGTTTATTTACGAAATATTGAAGTTATCAATTATGTTTAATGAGAAAATGTCTATAAACTCTTTTAGTGGTATTCTATCATACACGCCACAGTTTTACACTTAAAATAATCAGAAAGCTTCAACTGACTGTGCAGAAAGGTGCTGGATGCTGTATGTACCCATGTGACGTCATCAGCAGCGTCGCGTGATCGTGCAGTCACATTTACGACTGATTCATACCAAATCTGGGTTGTACAAAAATATGGTGATGCGTTTTCAAAGTCCTCTAGTATATACTTCCACAGAAACATATATTAGAGGACTTTGAAAACGCATCACCATATTTTTGAACTTTTTTTGCAAACCGTATATGCGATTGAAAAGTTGCTCGCAGGTTTTAATGTGCAACCCAGAATTGGTATGAATCAGTCATTAATTTGACTGCACTATCACGCGACGCTGCTGATGACGTCACATAGGTACATACAGCATCCAACACCTTTCTGCACAAATTAATATAGCTTTTTGATTATTTTCATGTTTAAACTGTGGCGTATATGATGCCAAGTTACCAAAAGAGTTTATAAACTTTTTCTAATTAAAAGTAATTGAAAACTTCAAAATTTCGAAAATAAACGTCAAATTTGAACATCAATTTGTAGCTCCTTTTTAGAAACATCTCCATTAGTTACCTTTATGCACGCTTTCATTACTGATATTGATTACATACACTGACAAGCATGTGGGGAAGACGTTTTGATGTAAATCGTTGCAGGAGATCTGCTGTCATGTGATCTAGAACGTCTTAAACAATTAACGTTAACGTCACTTGCACAATACAAAAGACACGTGATACAAGCGTAATTTATGAATAATTTGTCATTTGCGTATGTCCTTAGCCTCTCCCAATAAAACCAGACTCAAGAAATCGAAACTTTGAAAGTCCCAAGACGCTGAATTTTATTACTAGACAATAGTAATCAGGGTGGGTGGGGTATGTCGGTAATTTTAAAGGGGTGTTATTTTGAGCATACCAAACTGTCAATTCGTTTCTAATCCTTCAATGATGAATATGCAATCATGAAAGAAGCAAAGGACGCAAATTCGTTGAATTATGAATCAAAACTAACGCGTGTTAAATTGCAGCTGAATTTGTGTCCTTCAAAATCGACCACCCCTGTCTTAAAACTGATACTTTTTCAATACCTTAAAGTAAATTTACAACCATGAAATTTCTAGGACACACTACAAGATGGTCAGACTATGATATACAATGATAATTATCTCGCTGACATTCTCAATGTTTGTAAAATAAAGAATTTAATCTGGGTGATGCGTTTTCAAAGTCCTTTGGTAAAGTTAGTCTGGGAACTTATTCGACTTACCATGCATCCCAGGACAAGTTTTTCATGGGTGCCAAATTGTTTATCGTGACACCCTAAATGTGAAAACAAGTTGTCCTAAAATAAACCTGTTTTGGCTATGTAAAAATGCATAGTTTTCATGTCAAACTCTAATGTGATTCTCAAGAATGGAACTCTACCTGCAAACTCATTCATGTCTCAACACTTACTTAACTTGAAACCAAAGTAAAGCTTATCGCATGATCAGATATGCAAATGACATTTTTATGTTTAATTTGCATATTCATGAATATTAATGAAACGTTAAAACAATTGTGGAAAAATCATTAAAAGCATTGAGCGATGCATTTAGTTACACAATCGATGATACAATATGACAAGCCTTTTTTTAACAGGGGTAGGGGGTAGGTAGACCTACCTTGCACACCTAGGAAAATTTCTTATGGGTGTCAATTGTTCAATTGGACCAACAAAAAGAAACTCGTTATGTTGAAACACATGGTTTCCATGGTAATCAGTAAGGCAATCCTAAAGAATTTGGTATACCTACAAAAATACAAATAGCTCACCAGCAACTCATTCTATGATACAAAACTCTCATTCTATGATACAAAACTTGGTACCAAATTAATGCTATGTCGTAGTACTTTTACCTGCAGGCTCGATTTGCAAAGTATATAATTCGCATATAAATGAATTGAATGAACACATTAGTAATGAGAGAAAACTTGTAGAAAAATCAAAGTTTGTACGTACAAAATTACCTTTATATATCAGTCTACCAAGCTTGGTACTAAATCAATGCAAAGACAATACGATCTTATATAAATGGTTTGATATGCAAATTACATAATTTGAATATCATGAATTTTAATGAAAATAAAATAACTGAAATGAGAAAAATTGCAGAACAATAAGGGTTTGTACCTATAAAATTACTCATATCTTATTTGCTAATTGATCTAGAGTATTAAGCCTGGCACCAAATCAATGCTTAGTTATCCACTGGTTTGATATGCAAATGATCTAATTCTTATATTCATTAATATTCACGAAAATATGAGAAATTAAAGAAAATTGGAGGACAGTTAAGGGGGTGTGCCTACAAAATGTCTTCTATTTCAGTTGCACATTACCCTAGAGTTCCAACTTGGTGCCAAATATATGCTTAGGTACAACCATTTTAGCTAATGATTAAATATGCAAATTATCTAATTATTATATTCATGAATATTAATGAAAATATTAGAAATGAGAGAAAATTATAGAAAAAATGGTGTGTATCTACAAAACTACTCCTATCTCAACTGCCACTTATTGCAAATTTCCAAACATGGTACCTTATCAAATCCTAGACAAATATTCCTTTCTTCTGTCATTTGGTAAGCAAATGATCTAATTTCAAAAAGGCATGCATGTTAATGAAACCATTAGAAATGAAAGCAAAACTTGCAGAAAAATAAAGGGGGGCAACTACAACATTTCTATTATCTTAGCTGCTAATTGCCCTAGAGTACTAAACTTGGAGCCAAATTTATGCTAAGACATAGTCAATTTACCCAAGGGACTTATATGCAAGTTATCTTATTTTAATATCCATGAATATTAATGAAAACTGGAAAACTGGAGAAAAAAGTAGGGGTGTACCTAGAAATTTTCTCATATTTCAGTTGGTAATTGCCTTAGAGCTCCAAACTTGGTACCAAACAGATGCTAAGATACAAACCTTTTATCTGTTGATATGATATGGAAATTATCTAACTATTATATTCATGAATATTTATGAAAACATTAGGAATGAGAGAAAATCGTGGAAAACATGATTGAGGGTGTACCTACCAAACTACTAATATCTAAATAGCTATATATAATAAACTTCGAAACTTTGTACCTAATTAAAGTCAATGTAATGTTATCTGTTATTTGATATGCTAATTGTCTGATTTAAATATTCATGTATGCGAATGGAAACGTAAAAAAAAGGACTTATTTGAAGTCATATTAATGGGAGTGTACTTATAATATCACTAAGATCTCAATTGCTAATTATCTAATACTACTAAAAGTGAAATAAATAATTTTGTTATGTCTTAGCATTAACCTGGTACCAAATTGGTAGTATAGAACACCTCTCAGCTTAGATATAGCTAATTTTTTTAGCATACCCCTTTCATTTTCTAGGTTTTTCCCTCTTATTTCTAATGTCTTCATTAATATTCATGAATATGTAAATAAGATAACTTGCACATTGGACTATTAACTAAAGGTGTAATTTCGTAGCATTAATTTTGTACCAAGTTCAATCATAAAGTATAATAAGCAGCTGAGATATAGGTAATTTTGTAGGTACACCCCCTTAAATTTTCTGCAATTTTCTCTCATTTCTATTGTTTTCATCAATAGTTATGAACATACAAATGGAACACTTGCGTATATGACCTATTAGGGAATGAAGTTTAACCTTTAATTTGGTACCAAGTATAGTAAGTATTCAAGGATGAGATACTGCTGAGATATGAGTATCTTGATATTCTCATTATGAGTTGCCATGGAAACTATACATTTTCACATAGCCCAAGCAGGTTTATTTTTAATAACAGCTTTTTTTCTCATTTGACATGCATGACAAAATGCCCTAAGGGTGCAAGTTAGGTCTAATTACCAACGGTCTCGCCCCAGGCTTATATATTTTATATGATTTTCCCCCTGTTTTTCATTTTATTTATATTCATGAATCTGCAAATAAGACAATATTCAAATAGGACCAATGGATAAATGGACTAGCCAAATTGTATCACTGATGACAAAACAACATGCACCAATGATACAATGGGGTGAAATCAACATGTTTATGTTTTTAATGATGCTTCCTTATTTTTAACGTTTTTCTAATATTCATCAGGACTTCAGTTTAGAGTGCGTACCAAAAGTAATTTTCTTATTTCTCAATCAAAACATATGTTGTGGGTACTCAAAAGAACCGTTTCAATAAGACGGCTAAGTTGAGCACTCAAAACATATGTTTAAACTGATAGGTTAGAATTTATATGCACTTTTATGCTCAAAAAATTTGCTTATAAAAACCTATGATTCATGAATACTCAAATTATGCAAATATGATGATCTGTATATCTGACCATGAAATGAAGGCTTGTGTCTAAGCTTTTTTGGTAGCAATCTTAGTAGTCTATGATATGTAGCAGCTGCAGTATCATCGATTTTGTAGGTACACCCCCATTATTTGATCAATATTTTAATGTTTTCATAAATATTTATGAAAACACAAATTAGATAATTTGCATATACGACAAATAAATAAAAGGTCTATGTCTAAGCTTTAATGTGGTATGAAGTAAAGCAGTCTAGGATAAGTAGCAGCTGAGATATTAGTAATTTAGTAGGCACACCCCCATTCTTGAATCTGATATGGGTTGCCATGGAAACCATGCATTTTCTAATAGCCCAAACAGTTTTATTTTAGGTTTAATTTTTGGACAACTTTGTTTTGCATTAAGGGGGTCCTAATTAAAAAAAAAATGGTACCCATGTAAATTTGTCCAAGAGTGCAAGGTAAGCTAAGTTGGCCCCTGGACTATTTGTAAGGACCTCTTTAAATATAGTTTTTAAGAATTAAATGGCCAATAAAATTACAGATGTTTTACCTTGACCCATTTTAAATTTTGGAAGATCGGTTAAGGCAAGATCCAAAAAGTATATTTATTACTTTTTATTATGGAAATAAACACACAACATAACATAAGTTCTTCAATGGGTTTGCAAGATTGCATTATTTTTCCTCATAGATTCCGAATATCATAGTAACGAGTTATCTCCCCATTTTACACTATGACGCTACACCTTTTCGAAGTGACAATACCTGGGTATATACGCTTTAAACTGAGACAGTTTGCATCTTTTCGAATGAGTGGTGTATTTTTCTCATTATTTAAGGCCAATTCGAATTCCATATACATATGAAATCATGCCAAATATGGCGAATTGCACGCAAAGGGGTTGGTATCTTTAAAGCAGTATAACTTTCTGCGTATAAATAGTAGGAAAGAACTTTTTATATATTTGCAAAGCTAAGACATTTTGGGATATGATAATGCAAAATATTTTATAGAATATCAAATATCCAGCACAGGAATCAATGTGAAAAAGTTTATTTTAGCAATTTTTTGGGGTCAAGTTACGTAACGTGACGTCATTAACGTCAAAACAGCTTTAATTATATTTCTAAAAGTATGGATCTCCTTTAAATTGATTTTACTTTTGGAAAATATAAACATTTGGAGTAAAATAAGAATGAAAACATGTCGATTTTATCTTTTAAATGACTATTTGGCATTTTTCAGATATGCATGGTATAGAGTTATCTGCCCATTTTACACTATGACGCTACACTTTTTCGAAGTGTCAACAGGCGGATATTGAAAGCAGAAATGATTAGCTAAATTTTGAGACCACTTTCATCCTTTCTAACGATGGGTGTATTTTTGACTTAAAAAATCGAGTCCGTACACCAGACTATTGTGATCATCCAATCTTTTGAATGTCTTATGACACCAATTGCACTCTTCTGGTAGCCAATGCCCCTTCTGATGCCTTTTCATTGCAAATTTGGATGCAAACACCTTGCTACACAGTGAGTACTCAAATGCCTTGTGCCTATGTACCATGTTTCTTTGGTTATAAAGGGAGCATTTGGATTTAAATTTCATCCCATACTCGTAACAAATTAAATGATCTTTATCCGTGACTTCATGAGTCCTCATATGCACCCTGATCTCGTCTTTCCTGAAGAGTGATTTATCGCAGGACAAGCACATTTGACGGTTTGCCGCATGCCGTTGCAGGTGCTGCTTAAGGCTATCGTTTGTGGGAAACGTTTTCCCACAAACGAGACATTCCATTTCTAAAAAAAGAGAGATGGATTAGGTTTGAACATCAAATACATTAGGATTCCAAATATGGTACTCAAAAGAACCTTCCTAATGAGACGGTTCTTTTGAGCACACACAGCACATGTTTAAATTGATGGTAAGCAACTTATAACAAAATTAAACTCTCACAATATTTGCTTAGCTGGATCTATGTTGAGGTACAATTAATGAACTGACATTCTCAACATGATCATATTTAATAGCTGTTGACCGGGACACAAAAAGGTAAACCCCATGGTAACTGCAGTATGATTGCATGGAGTGAGATAATTTACATTCACCAGACGGCACTTGTCCTGGACAATATTGCTAAGGAATTATTCATACCACCAAAACTCCTAACAAAATAGTCACAGTGGCCCCTTGGACGCTCGTCTGAATTCGTAGCCTTGGATGCACTTTGGTTAAGCATAGTGTTAGGGCTTGAGTAATATAAGGAATGTGTACTATTGTAGATCTTGTGCAAATTTGTATTAAATTCCATCTGATCATTCATTCAATGACGGGTAAAAGAAACGCATGTTTTTTTCAGGTTAGACATGTCGTTCACAAGCACAAGCTGCACAGACTTACCATTACCCAGAATATAGATTAATAATAATTGAGGTTATTTTATTTTTTCGAATTTTGTTTATCAAGCATGTTAGCAAAGATACAGGAATACTTGAAATGTCACTAATTTTTCTTTCTTCTAAGTAATTTACCGAACATTTTGCATGTAGCGTTTCTTTTGCCTATCAGTTTAGGATATTGAGCAGAAATGAAATTCTGACATGAGTGTACCAGTCTGTTACTTAAGGTACTTTTTCTCCCCCTTTTCTCTAGTAACAAGAGGATTAGTATTTTACCTGGACAGCATAAGGTACATTTTCTTATCCTTTTCACTGGTATCAGGTGAAATACTGCCCATCAGTTAACTGAGGTGAGTGAATTTTAACTATATTGGGGAGTGATGTTTTTATGGCTGATTGAAAAGGACTGAAAGTGTTTTGTGTGTGTAGAGCTTGGTAGTCTGGAGTAGAATGATACTTTGATGTGGATATTGTAGTTGAATAGAATGTATGGCTTATGGATCCCCGCCTTTTGTATTATTAACAAGAATCTTCGTGTATGACATCATCAACACCTATTAACGGACATTCTCCATTTCTGCTATTTACCAGAATAACATTTTATTTACCCTCTATATGAACATCAATTGGAGAAGATAAAGCAGATGCTTATTTAGCAGAGTCTATTAGATGTGTATATCAATCAATGTCCAAATTTATGTACATATTAAAGTTTACGTTATATTGGATTATCGTTGTTCATACTCATGAAGGATAAAAAGTGACATATAAATCTTACACGGGGTCCCAATACCTCACAATGGTGGCAGCGGTACACTTACATCCTATGAGTGAAACACAAGAGAGAAGATGTTCTTTGGTACAACGTGAGAACATTGATGGTGTGATTCGTCAAGACTGGTGTTTGTTAACTATTACAGGAGATTAAGGATAGACGTGACTATAGCACTTATAGCTGAAATATTAAAACTGTGGTTTTGCTTAACTGTGTTTTCAACAGTGAACGATCTCACATATACTGAAGCCTATCTAACCAAAGTAGTGAACTGTTTTTCATTTGATTAATTAAGGGTTTAATTGAGAAAATGGCAGAAAAACATGACTTGATAGCTCAATTGTTAAATAAAGGCGGGGATGTTGAACAATGCTTAAAATTATTGAAAGAAGTGAGAGAGTCGGACGAAAGGTAGCAGAGAGAGAGGAGAGGAGAGCAGAGAAAGAGAGTTAGAAAAAGCCAAAATAGAGAAAGAGATTAGGCTTAAAGAGTTAGAAATAAAAGAAAAAGAGGTTTCTCTTGGTACAAATAGCCTGGTAGAAATGTCAAAAACAAAACCCAAAGTACAATTACCAAAATTCAGTGAGGGTGAAGACATTGAGGTGTTTTTGACATCCTTTGAGAAACTAGCTATATCATACAAGTGGGTGAAGTCAGAGTGGGCTATTCGTTTGGTTCCACAGCTGACCGGTAAAGCTCTAGAGGCGTATTCTAGAATGTCTTCTGTGGATAGCAATGATTTTATAAAAGTAAAACAAGCAATCCTAGAAATATATGGGTTAAATGCTTTGGCTTATAAAGAGAAATTTAGACTTGCAAAACAAGATAGGACAGAGACATTTAAGGAATATGCCATTAGAGTGGAAGGTTATTTAAAACATTGGGTGAATGCTGAGGATGTCAAAGACAATTATCACAAACTTTATGACCTGGTGATGCGTGAACAATTGATGTTTACTGCTTCACCAGATCTCCAAGTTTGGCTACGGGAAAGAAACCTTCATACCTTTTTGCAATTAGTAGAGATGGCAGACACATATCAGTTAGCACATAAGCAGTCTAGTTTAGGAGCATAGTATCAGAAAGAGAGTATAACGGGTAATAGTTCTGTACAGAATAATACGAAATTTGGTCAATCCATGGGTATATATCAAAAACAGTCTATAGATAATGTAAGGAGATGTTTCTATTGTGAAAGCACAGAACATTTTATTTCAAACTGTCCAGTAAAGAAAACCAAAGAAGGTAAAATGTATTTAGCAGGAAATAGACAGGGTAAAGATGGAAATTCAACAACTCATACAAGTGCATTGCTTTTATCACCAAAGAAGATAGGAACAAATACCCATAAGGTAAGTCTCCCACTAACAGTAGAACTAAACTATGATGAGATCAGAAAATTAGATAATGGTTTAAAGCTTGTGAAAGGTTACGTTAATGGTAAGGAAGCGTGGATGTTACGTGACACTGGGTGCACCACGGTATGTATCTCTAAGAAATTTGTCAAGCAAATAAACTCAAAGAAACAGGAGGAGAAATGGGTGAGTCCAGCAAATGGTACTGAGTGCTTATGCTATGGAGTTGAAGTTGATATTGAATCACCTTATATATCAGGTACTGTTACTGCTCTTACCATGGACTGTCCTTTTGCTGATGTCATTTTGGGTGAATCAGCATTTGTTAAAGAATGCAGTATAGATAAGCAGTTTAAGATAGATTCTAAAATGAACAATGACAATTGTGCATCAGGCAAGACGACATATAGAAATTTAACAGGTAATAAATCAGAGATGAAGCCAGAAAATCTGAAATTTATCACCCAATCTGTAAGTACTGTGGAAACTAGAAATATGAGAGCTAAACGGGAAGAAAAAGAGGCACAAAATGAAAAGGTTGAGTATGACTTTGTAACTGAGAGAAATATAAGGCAAAATAAAAGTCAGGCAACCAAAGGAAGCTTAGTAGAATATAACAATGGTACAAATGTAAGTCAGAACTTAAAACATGAACAGAAGTCTGATCCAAGATTGAGGAAGGTAAGGGAATTGGCAAATATTAAAGAAGAAAATAAAGAAGAGACATGTTTCTTTTTTAGAAATGGTATTTTATACAGGAAATTCAAAATGCAAAATGATGAAATATTAGAACAGATAGTTGTACCAGAAATGCATAGAAATCATATCATGCATGTAGCACATGACATACCTTTAGGCGGTCACTTAGGCAATAAAAAGACAAGAGAAAAAATCCTATTTCATTTCTACTGGCCAGGGATATTTCCCGATGTAGCTAAATTTTGTAGATCATGCAAGAATTGCCAGAAGTGTATACCCAAAGGTAGAGTACCCAGAGCCCCACTAATCCCTATACAACCAATGGAAGAGCCTTTCAATCGCATAGCGATGGATATTGTAGGACCATTAAATAAATCAGGTAGAGGTCATAAATTTATTTTGGTTCTTTGTGACTATGCAACAAAATACCCAGAAGCAGTGCCACTAAAAACAATTGATAGTGAAACAGTCGCCAATGCAATGATTGAAATCTTCAGCAGAGTAGGTATACCAAAGGAAATCTTGACTGACCAAGGATCAAATTTCATGTCATCCCTTATGCGCCAGCTATGTACATTGCTTGACATTAAGAAATTAAACACTACCCCATACCATCCTCAAGCCAATGGTCTTGTCGAGAATTTTAATGAAACCCTTTAAAAGATGCTAAAATGTTATGCCCAAGAAGAACCTACAGACTGGGATAGGCGCATACCATATGTGCTATTTGCATATAGAGAATCTCCTCATGAGACAACAGGTTATTCACCTTTTGAATTGTTGTATGGCAGGCAAGTGAGAGGACCACTGCAACTAATGAAGGAGAACTGGGAGGATGATCAAACTATAGAAGAGGAATCACTGGTAAGTCACATAATTAAAACTAGAGACAGACTAGAAAAGTTGCATGAGTTAGCTTCGTTCAAGGAGATGGAGGCAAAGAGAAAGCAAAAGAAGTACTTTGATGGCAAAAGTAAGGTAAGAGATTTAGAACCAGGTCAAAGGGTTCTTGTTCTATTATCAACATCAAATAGCAATCTACTGGCAGAATGGAAAGGCCCATATAAGGTCATTGAAAAGGTAAGCCCGGTTGATTACAAAATCCAGATTAACAGAAAAACTTCAAAAGTCTATCATATCAATATATTGAAATTGTACTTTGAAAGAGAACAAATTACACAGGAGAGAGAGGAAGCTGTACAATGTCTAGATAATATATGCAGCCTAGGCGAGGAGTTAGAGGAAGATGAACAGGTGATTTGTAACCCTTTATTAGTTCAAATTGAAAGAATAGATGATGTTATTATTTCAGACAGTCTTGAAACTGAAAAAGCAAATGAGATAAAAGGTTGGATAAAAGAATATGCAGATGTTATAACTAATGTACCTGGGAGAACATATCTAGTAAGTTATGATATCAAACTAAAAGATAGACAACCAGTGCTAAAGAAGCCATATTGCTTACCCTTTGCACTCCGATCACAGGTCAAAAAAGAAATAGATAATATGAAGCATGCAGGAATAATAGAGCCATCACAGAGTCCTTGGGCTGCTCCCATAGTCTGTGTCCCGAAGAAAGATAAAACATTGCGGTTTTGTGTGGATTACAGAGGCCTAATTAGTAAGATTGTGTTTGATCCAAACCCATGCCCAAAATTGATGATATACTTAACAAACTAGGTAAGGCTAAGTATCTGACTAAGATAGATTTGACGAAAGGGTATTGGCAGATCCCACTTGCAGAACAAGCCAAACCATTGAGTGCATTTGTTACACCTTTCGGACAATACCAATTTCAGGTAATGCCTTTTGGAATGATATATTCAGGGGCCAGTTTTGTTCGTTTAATGAAAAAGATCCTTGAGGGTAAAGATGAGTTTTCGGATTCATTCATTGATGATATAATGATCTTCAGTGATACATGGTCAGGCCATTTGCATCATGTAAAAAGTATCCTTAGTGAACTTAGGCATGCTCGTCTTACTGCAAAACCATCAAAGTGTTTTTTTTACATTTAGACAACTAGAGTTTTTAGCACATATAGTGGGAAATGGAGAAGTTAAACCAACAGAAGATAAAGTAAAAGCAATTCAAGATATGCCTGTACCTACAACCAAACTGAAGGTAAGATCACTTATTGGATTTTTGAACTTTTACAGGCGTTTCATACCACCCTTTTCAGAGATAGCATCCCCACTGACAGATTTGACAGGGAAATCAGCTCCAAATAAAGTCATTTGGACAGACCAACATCAACAGGCGTTTGACACCTTAAAAAAGGTAATTATAACTTATCCTGTCTTGAGAAACCCAGACTTTGACAAAAAGTTCATTCTTCAAACAGATAGCAGTGATAGGGGTATTGGTGATGTACTTTTACAAGAGTTTAATGGTACAAAATTGCCAATCTTATTTATTACTAAGAAACCTCTGTTCAGAGAGAGACAATACAGCACAATAGAAAAGGAATGCTTAGCTATTGTCAGAGCTGTGTCCCAGTTACGTGAGTATCTGGAAGGGAAGCAATTCATAATAGAATCTGATGATTTCCCTTTGCGATGGTTGAACAAAATGCGTGGACAAAACCAGAGACTACTGAGATGGAGCTTGCTCTTACAAGAATTTACATTTAAACTGCAGCATATCAGAGGGAAAGATAACAAAATTGCTGATGTATTATCAAGAGCTTTTGAAAGTGTTGAGTAATTTACTTTTGATAAATAATGATTTATCATCTGTTTGGTGGGATGGTTGAACAAAAAGCGTGGACAAAACCAGAGACTACTGAGATGGAGCTTGCTCTTACAAGAGTTTACATATAAACTGCAGCATATCAGAGGGAAAGATAACAAAATTGCTGATGTATTATCAAGAGCTTTTGAAAGTGTTGAGTAATTTACTTTTGATAAATAATGATTTATCATCTGTTTGGTGGGAGGTATGTAACAGTCTGGTACTTAAGGTACTTTTTCTCCCCCTTTTCTCTAGTAACAAGAGGATTAGTATTTTACCTGGACAGCATAAGGTACATTTTCTCACCCTTTTCACTGGTATTGGGTGAAAGACTGTCCATCAGTTAACTGAGGTGAGTGATTTTTTAACTATATTGGGGAGTGATGTTTTTTTGCTGATTGAAAAGGACTGAAAGTGTTTTGTGTGTGTAGAGCTTGGTAGTCTGGAGTAGAATGATACTTTGATGTGGATATTGTAGTTGAATAGCATGTATGGCTTATGGATCCCCGCCTTTTGTATTATTAACAAGAATCTTCGAGTATGACATCATCAACACCTATTAACGGACATTCTCCATTTCTGTTATTTACCAGAATAACATTTTATTTACCCTCTATATGAACATCAATTGGAGAAGATAAAGCAGATACTTATTTAGCAGAGTCTACTAGATGTGTATATCAATCAATGTCCAAATTTATGTACATATTAAAGTTTACGTTATATTGGATTATCGTTGTTCATACTCATGAAGGATAAAAAGTGACATATAAATCTTACACGGGGTCCCAATACCTCACAATGAGTCAAAGGCGATAGCTCTTTAGAAGATTGCACAAATCAACTAAATTGAATCCCGCTCAAATCTTGTCAATATCAATGCATATACAGCATCCTCAAAGTATTGATTAGGAACAAAATGACTTGAATAAAGGGCCATAACTACAGATTGGTGAGGACTAATGGCTATGGCTAAAAATCCAAACCTAGGCCTTGTCAATATGAATGCATATGCAGTGTTTTGTCGAATTCCATCACTCCGTTCTTAAAAATATTGGGTGGACAGACAAGAGTGATGTTTGTTTCTTCGTTGTTCTTTTGTGTAACATCCCAGTCAACAGCTATGATGTCGGGACGGTCAGTTCACCTAACCAAACCCTTTTCCATTTGCAGGCTTGAACATGCGATTAACCAGTACTTCCTGTACATACATTTGCTTGTAACTGACAACAGTCCTCTTTAAATGCATTAGCTGGAGGGAGGAGAATGACAGCAGACATTATTTCATGATAAATCTCCATGAAAGTACGGGACTGGGCCAATGTCAAAGTCCCGATCCCTGGATCTGCAGTCAGACACGCATCTGTAACCAGACACGTTACCGACTGGGTCCCCTATACAAACCCCTCTTGAAATGGCCTAAAACAGCAGATGACAAAAAGGGTGTGCCGATTACCTATCAGACCGGTGTATTTGCTCATTTTTACACGAATTTTGATGATTGAAAAGATTAAGAATAATATAGAAGGTTATCAATTTTTAAAAGTAACTCAGCGCCGATAGATCAAACAAGTACCGCACATCAACACTGGGTTGATGGCGACAGGAAAATTACGTAGTGTCTGTGCAATGGCAAAATTTGAAAAGAAAACAATATAAAACTGTTGATTGAAAAAACACCTCATCATGTGGCAAATTAATAACGTGGATAATTAACCATTAACGGATTTTAATCACTCAATCAGGTAAGTTTTTGGTTCTTTTGCACATGTTTTTACTGATTGATTACATTTCCCTACGTAAAAGCTTGCTAAAAGGATCTATTGATAGAGAAGTTGAACATTGATAGTAATAATGCAATTTGTTTACCTCTAACTACTAATAACTCTAAACGTTTTTGCCCAGTCTATGGAATTTAAGGTATGGAGAGTAGTCAATTATGATATTCTCCATAAGAGGTATATATCTCATTGCGTTTTCATCCAGCTTAAACACGGTCATGGAACACCCATGGCCATACAGAAAAGTACATTCATATGCGTACTTGGGGGAAAAAGTCCGACCCCCGCCCCACATGAAAATTCACAAGTTATATGGGTTTCTATTGAGAATAGCATTTGGATCGCCCTCACCCTCTAAAAAGCTGGACCCCCCAGAAAAATGGTGGACACCCCTTGAAAAATGATGGACCCCCGGATCCCTCTAAAACCTTTGAAAAATAATTTTCTCGGAAATAAAACGATTGATAAACAATCTACCCCCCTCTGTAAACTATAAAATAAATTGATGAAAAAGAAAAAAAAAAACGTTGTTGGGGCTGTTTTCTAGCAGTCGGCCCTGGACCACCCCACCCCCAACACAAAAAAATCCTGGAGCCTAGCACGTGACATTGGCTTTAATCCTTTTGTGACTGGCCCAACCCCTCCTTCAAAAAGTCCAAATGACTGAAATTTCGTCAAAACATCCAATTTTTCGTGCTCCGTTATTTTTTAATCATATTTGCGTAATACACCAGTCATTAGTAACCATGGCTCAAGCCACTGAGCAGGGCGGGAGATAGCTGGGCAATTTCGCTGCATTTATACTTCTCAATTGTCTCCACAGGGCAAGGGAAATGCCAGGGATTATTAAATCTAGGCAAACATGGCAGTGCAATATAAAACAACAGACAGCGGTGTAAACATCCGTGGTATTATCAGCTAACTGTCCCTGAATGTGGTGGTTATAGGTAGGATTTGCTGATGGCCGAAAATCAAGTTTCCACTGTTCACCGGGTCTTAGGTTAGGGGCGCGGTTACAAACGACTGGTACATAATAGAATCACAATAAGATAACTGATTTTTTTGTCAAATAATTGTTCTTCGGCAATTTGCACCCAAAAGGCATAAAAATAGAAAAAATTGATTATTTTTGCAATATAATACCTTTTTAGTCTTTTTTAAAAGCTGGAAATGAGATGAGAGTTGAAATGCAGCGATTTATTTGGAGTACTTACCCAACAATAACGTGTTCTTTGAAAAAGGACGAAAATTTGTATTTTATAATCAGTGATTTGTTTTACAATATACCTGAGTTTATTGTATCTGCTTAGGAATTTCACCCTTGATATGTTTCACCATACCATCTGATAGTGCCCAAATTAAAATCGATCTTCTTCGATTTTTACAATAGTGTATGCTGGCTTGTACAGGCCACACTTGCATTGATCCCTAAAGACATGACAAATTACAAAACCGCTATATTTGTTTGCGATTTGTAACTATATTACAAACCCATCAAACTGGAATTTTCTATTGTCGTGAATAAAAATCAGGATTTCGAAGACTGTAATTCTCTAATCTGGTGATTCTATGAAGCAAGATTGAGAAACAACAAGAAAACCCCATAGACTTTTTACCTACGATGGTTTGAACAATTCAGCTGCACTCTATCTTCTGAACCAATGCACAGAATTCAGACATTTGGAGGACTGTGACCGTGCCATATAATGTCACTAGGGTTAAACAACTACGAAGTGGGTGGGAATCAAATGTTTTCTTCTGACCTCTCTGCGTAAATAAATACACATACACTTTTAACTTTATGACTAAAATTTTGTGCTTAAGCATTTAAAGTATTCAAGAATGTGTAATAGCTTGACATGTGTTTACTACTGTTACTTTAGAAGTTACATGTAAGTTATATTGATGGAAGTCTCCTTCAAGTTGTTGACTCATTTTTGTTAATTTTTACGATACGTAAAAACCTGTAGCCTGATTTGTCAATATTCTTCACCATGTGTCATTAATGTGTAAAGAGAGGTGATTGCACATCATGACATATAATTCTAAGGGAAATGCTGACTGTAGCATACCAACAAATAAATATACCAGCTTGGCTTTTCATGCAGTCTGATCAGTAAATTTATTGTTCACTCTCTGGAAAGTGTAATAGCTTAAATTGGTAAATCCAATATTCTATCTTATGTCCATAGCTGAGCAGGCTGAAATGAGTCTTGCCTTATCACAAATCTCTATTACAGGCTACTGTATGCAATAAATAAAACCTGTTAAGGGAAGTTTCATAAATGTACCATTAAATGAGCATTTGTGTAAGTGCCTCTTTTTAAACACAGACTAGAAAATATTAATCAGTGACGAAACTAGTAGCAAAAATAATCTATTTTGTACTTGAGATAGTATTTCTTGTATACAGATGGACTGAGCCTATGTATCTAAGGCTTGCTTTATAATAAGGGCGGTCATAATATCTTCGAAAGTATGGCAATGTAGTACACCACCAGTCAAATGGATAATAGACCACAGTTGTACATGTGAATGTTTTTTCCTCTAAGCAAATTCTCTGACAATCTTCCGCATTTTTAATCCGATCATATTCTTTTCTTTGTAACATCCAATACACATTTTTGTTGTTGTGATACACAGGAACATCTCCAAAACGGTAAGTAAAGCTATCCAGGAAATCTGAAATATAAATGTTTCTTTATGCTATTAATGGACCCAACACACAGTTGTTTTGTATGTATCACATCACCAAGTAGCAAAGACACTGGTGAGTGGGGACCCATGCGCATACTCGCCAAATTGCTTCTTGCATACATAGATGGACACAGAAAACAGACTAAGACCAAATATTAAACCTCTTACTCTGCTTGATTCATCAAGATGAGCGCAGATTATATGCTTTTGCGCACATGCGATACGCATTTAAAGCTGATACGCTGGACATTCGTCTACACTGTATATGAACTGTTTCTTGGTAAAATCTGTTTTATCGCAAAGATTACCAAAAGGTGCACTCAGCATGTGCATTTACACTTATCAGCGCTTTAAAGGTCCAACCAATTGATTTTTTTAAACTTCTCAGTTGTGAGAGAAATAAAACATAATGCCAAAAACCTCATAAAAATCAAAATAGTTTTAATATTATTGTCGCAAGGTATGGATATTGGTATTGCCAGGGATCTCATCGACAGATGTTAAGGTTCAAATCTATTTTACAGCAGTAAAAGAAAGGGTGTCCTACAATACAGAACAAAGAATGAAACAGTACAGACAACACAGACAGACACATTAACAGACACAGATAACGCAATACATTGCACCCATATACAATACATGTTTACAACACAGACAGACATACAATCAGACACGGACGCCAAATATACTGCAACTGGCTTGCAGTACAATATTGTGTATGCAAACACAATTCGGTTGGTATGCATGTCATGTCTATTTTAGACACGGGGATTTGCGGTGATATGTACAAAGAGATTCAAATGTAAAACTACTCTTTCTGTATTTAACTAACATTATATGTGTGAGTCAAATTACTAATTCTAACATATGCATTATCCCTTAAGAACCAAACGATGGCCATGCCTACAAAAAGACAGAATACAGCGAAAGCAATGCATGAGGTTAAACTACATGTACTTTATGTAAACTGTCGTACCGAAATATTATGTGCTCTATGTCACAGGAAGTGAACATAATGTAGTTCCTGGTGAAAACGCCCTTTGGTGTCTTCATCAGAAACGACAAACGGTCACCTGTATCATAAGTACAATATAAATCAATATACCGGCTGTAATAATTTCAATCCATATTATTTCCGTGAAGGAATAATACTATGATATAATTTATATATGTACGTCTACAGTCTGTGGGTTGAAGGACTCAACCCCTTGGCATACAAATATGGAATTACTTTTTTCCAGTAGCGCGCAGATGTAATTCTGAGGTTATGCGCATGCGCAAGTAGTCCACGGTGGTGTGTTAGTTAAAAACCAATCATTCATCGTCTTACATTCATATATCTAAATAAAACCCCTTCTGATTGGACAATACAATAAAGGTAGTCAGTTTCAATATCCCCATTATAACAGGAATTTGAAACAGGTAAAACGAGTTTCCTAACTTGTTAAGATTATGTAAATATCAATACAGCCAACTAGGAGACAAGGTGAATTAAGCATTGAACAAAATAATCATAAAGTTTACCTCTGTGGCATTATGAAGGTTTTGATTTTCAATTAGATGAACATATGCAAGAGATTCATATATATAGTCACATGAAATATTAAATTTTATATGATTAATATCTTTAATGTATTTTATAATATTACTAAAGAAACATGGCTCCTATCGCTTTTCAATGTTTTGGATGTAAAATCTAATCCCTGCCTACTTGTCTTTTCCATGCGTTTAAGTTAACTATGGTTGACGCACAAAAAACCTATCTCTCTATCGCATCGCTAAAATGCGTGTCCAGAACTGCAGATGGTTAGTCTTCTAAAACAATCCCTCCAATAAAAGTATTTTACTGACCATTCTAAGGCGGTGCTTCTTTTGTGGATCATTTTTGTTATTTATGTTTGGTGTTTGTCACTTTTTCTTGTCTGTTTATTGTAGCCTTGTGGTCAGCTGCTTGGAAAGGGGTGACCTCTTGGCTCTCTTGTATGTGATGTTTTAATGTTTTTTGTCACTTTTCCATGTGATGCCCTTGGTCAGGTGTGGTGCTTGATTGTACACATTCCTGATCTTTCTTTCTTACTCCAAGAACGCAGTCTGTAAGCCGCAACGTCCAGCCTTAGATATCTACTTGCTTGTTTTTGTTTTTATATGCTTCTAGCTGTTTTAACTACTTTAAACTTCCTTTTGTTATTACCTCCCACTTTCTCTTAGGTGTACATTTGTGTTCTTTCATTGACGTTTTGTGGACATCCAAGTTAAAGATACGTCCATGGTTCAACCAAATAGCCCCCATTCATGTGTTAACGAAACTTAACGAAAGTTAAGGTCATCAGTGTTTTATGAGCTTTGACATTACACCGTCTTTTTAGGTACTCTTTTCACTTTTGGGACGAATGCAGTTCAACAATGTTCTGGTCATTTTGTACTTCGTAGCAATCGTACACACCCATCTATCGACTTTAAGCGTTGCAGCTACATACTGATTTTGAGTATACTGCAAAGCCTGAAATTAATACACGATTCAAACAATGTGTTGTCATTTGGCATTAAAACAAAGTAAACAGTCAAGGGGTCCAAACCCAATTTTAAATCCTGTTACAATCGCATAAATATATTTTATTGCTTTCCTGTATTGGGTATGCGTCTATCATGCTTAGAAAGTCATGTTTCAGTTAGTTTTTTGTGTGCTCAACATGTGATAAGTGAACCGTTAAGTATGTTATCGTATAAAACAATTAAAAGGAATAAGTCTAAGATTATTCATTTCATTGGATGAATGTGTCATTGTATGTTATTAAATATATTCTTATATGTACGATATCCTTAAGTTGTTTTATGTTTGGTTGCCAGCTGAAACAAACACATAATGTATGTTGAAATGGCCGCTTAATTAACGACGAGTTTGGCTATAATATATTCACAAGATATGACGATTACTTACTACAGACATAACAATTTATGTAATAAAGCATAATACACATTGATTTTAAAGTTAATGAGCCACATCAGAATTAAAACAGCATGGGTGAGGGAGAAAAGTAAAACTTTTATATCCACACCCATGGGAGATAACTACAACCTTATATTAAAACTAAACAACCACACACTTAAACCTAACAAAAAGGGAGGGAGTAATGGGTGGGTAAATTTAAATGAAAGACAAACTATTACAATACTTCAGTGTATGCGGATTGCTTGCGAGAGACTAACTGCTGTTACCAGAGAATGTAAGCTAAAATTAGAACATAGAAAGCTCATCATAATATCGAGCCCCCGACATAATTGTACCTAAGCTTCTGATCTTGAATTTTGTAATTATGGTGGGTTGCCAGCAGAAACAACAAGCATAATGTATGTTGAAATGGCCGTTTAATTAACGACAAGTTTGGCTATAAAGCATTCACAAGATATGAGGATTACTTACTACAGACAAAACTAGTTATGTAATGAAGCATAATACACATTGGTTATAAAGTTAATGAACCACGTCAGAAATAAAACAGCATTGGTGAGGGAGAAAAGTACAACTTTTATGTCCACAGCTCTATTAAGGAAAAAGTTGTTATACTTAATGTCACCCCATGCAGCAGACCATCAATAACTGCACACGCCTCATGCTACTTGTACGCATACAATGTAAAATAATTATACTCACTAATCATTAGAAAGGATAAGGTGCAGTTATTCTTTTTTGATCAAAATTTATATTCTTCAGTTTACAAAACATATACGTAGTGTTCCTAAGTACAATGTAACTGCATAACTCTCTTTGTATGTCTTAAAGAGACTAGGTCTGTAACTATGAACATTTTTCGAAAAACAATTTTTTTTCTTTTTAAATCATTTGTAAAAATAGAATTAAGTTATGTTTACACAATTAACATGTTCAGTACAGCTAAAAACTGCACGGAAAAGTGAATTATCTTATAAAAACAGGCGTTTTTCTCTAGTTCGTAATTATTTAAGTCCCTCCAATAATTCTAGACAGTTGATCTTTAACATAAAAGCTGTTGTTTTGATAGTGATAATTTGTTGAAATTTACGAAAATAATAAAATATTTACCTGAATCTGAGTATTTTAACTGTATTCTTGAAAAATAGAAAATTTATTTCTAAAATTAGAAGATCAAAAGTTACAGGCTATGCAGCTTTAAGCAGTAATAATTGCTTAGCTTAACACGCTTATAATGACAACAAAATGCACTCAACATGCGTATGGAGCGCAGTGGCTCAGTGGTAGAGTGCTTGACTTGAGACCCAGGGGCCGTGGGCTCAAGCCTCATCGGCGTCACTGCGTTGTGGTCCTTGCGCAAGACAAATTAATCCAGCTTAGTACTGGTTTAACCCAGGAAGACCCGTCTCTGTTTAACTGCAAGATTGTTGATGGGAAGTTAAGAATCAAATCAAACAAACAAAACAAAATACTCAATATGCATATTACGTACACAACAAAAGTATAGGCTCTTATTAATGCGTACATGGTAATACAAAAATGTAACAGCTGGATGTCCTAAATCAAAAATAGTTAGTGAGGAAATCAGGAAATTCCACTATCACAAAATGCAGACAAACCCGTGGCATGGTGAGGAAGAGCCACACAATAATTACGAGAAACTAGGAAGACAAACAAAGCAAAGCAACAAGCTCTCTCTTCCCCATCAAGATGATTGCAAAACTAGAATGAACACAAGGTAACGCACAACAAAACTATTGCAATGTATCAAAACTGAAAACACCAAATCATTGTTATCAAATTTAAAGACTGACATTATGTTAGCAGTGAGATGCCTTGTAACATATCTGACTGATGCAAGATAATGCTACAGATATTACCCTAATGGAATATGCGACCGTTACCATGGACACAAATAAAAGTTTTATAAAGCCCTTACACTGTGCAGATGCCTCGCATTATACATGGCGTTTATAGATGGTTCATATCTGACAAACTGTAAGGCGCCCTGCACCATTATAGATAGCATAACGCTACCGATTTACTTAATCTGCATTGTCTCGACTGTTCATTCAGTATGGTACCACATACTTCACAAATATAGACAATGGTGATCTTTTCAAATAAACTCGGATAATATTGAGCTGTCAATTGCTGCAAAGAACAGTATTTTGTATCCAAATGTAATTCTTATAAACGGAATTCGATCCCCATCTATCCATGCACTGCTTTACATAGGGCTGTAAATTGTTTTATGGCACAGTTTTTGTTTAACTTATCTCAATGAAATTCTTATATGTGGAATCTGATCACCCATGCGCTGTATTACATAGTGCTGTAAATTGCCCCATGGCACAGGTTTTTTTTAACTTATCCAAACGTAATTCATATATAGGGAATTCAATCCACATCTACCCATGCGCTATATTTCCAATTCTGAGTAATCAAGACCATGGACTTTGGTTGCAGCCCCTCTTCTAAAAGAGTGTAATTTATGTAACATAGCCAAAAAACTCAACAGCTCCTTTAAGACCATACAAAACAAGAGCGTCTTACCGCTTTGTCTGGTGGGTAAAAAATCAAAGGCCCAGACTTGTTGCACCTTATTGACAAAAAAGAAAATAGAGCAGATACTGGGCAAAACTTGCTCTTGCTTACATTTGAGCAATTGATATTATCCATGACTGTTTTTTTTTTCATATAATGCATGACGCCATATTTCTATTTCCAAACAATTGCATGCTACGAACTTGTAACTGTACAGTATTCTTAGTTATTAATTTGCAGTGATCTCCCCTGAAAGTGAGGACATTTTATTAACGTATTATTATGTTAAGGTTATGTCAGTTATAAGCTGAGATTTACGTGTGGCTTAACGGATATAATGTCATTGTTACGTTGGTTGCTATTTGAACATGTAGAAGCAACGGGCGAAGCAGAATTAGATTGCTGAAACTCGTTATAGGAGTTTTGTTTTAATTTTGTACATCTTCAGTAATTGGGAAGCATCGCAAGAACATAATTTGGTAGCAAAGCGAGTTTATATCATCGATAACAGTTGATATATAATGGCAACATCGAGAAATGTCAACGTCGCCAGATTGGAAATGGAATTGAAAAAGGACAAATGCTGAGGTAAATCAAATTTTAATCGTGCAAGGAATAAACTTTTGTCCTTGATAGATAACCGTGAAGGGTCCAGCCAACGAGCCCTTGAGGGGGCTTGCAGGAAAATGGACAGTTGCATAAACATTGTGCTAGAAGAACTATACAATTTCTCTGATTTCTATCTGGAAGATAATGATCTACAAAAAAGTCAAAAAGTAGTCTGGGAAATTGAAGTTATTTAAGAATAGTTTTATTCAGCACACAGGCTGTGATGTATATAGGGAGAACTTGAAACTCACTAGGGATGTCGTAGTGTCTGTAGAAAGAGTCAGAATACCGTCAGGGAGGCTGTCATGTGTTTAGGAAGAGCCTAAATATCACAAAGAAGGCAGTAGTGTCGATTGAAAAAGTCTGAATACCACCAGGGAGATTGTAGTGAATATAGGATGCGTCTGACTACCAACAGGGAGGCTGTGATATTCTAGTGGCAGAGTCTGAATATCACAAGAAAGGATTTTGACTTCTATAGAAAGAGTCTGAATTCTACCAGGGAGGATGCAGCGTCTATAGTAAGTGTCTGAATACCATCAGGGGTATTTATATCAAAAGGAAAGGTCATAATACAACCAGAAAGTCCAATATTTACAAAGAAAGAGCCTGAATACCACCAGGGAGGTTACAGCGTCTATTAGAATAGTCAGAATACCATCAGGGAGGCTGTGATGTCTATAGTAAGAGTCTGAATACCACCAGGGAGTCTGTGATGTTTATAGGAAGAGTCTGAATACCACCAGAGAGGCTGTGATGTCTATAGGAAGATTCTGGATACCACAAGGGAGGCTGTGACGTCTATAGGAAGAGTCTTAATACCACCAGGGAGGCTCTGATGTCTATAAGAAGAGTCCGAATACCACAAGGGAGGCTATGATGTCAATACAAAGAGTCTTAATACCATAAGAAAGGCTGTGATGTCTATATTAAGAGTCTGAATACCATCAGGGAGGCTGTGATGTCTATGGGAAGAGTCTGAATACCACCAGGGAGGCTGTGATGTCTATCATAAGAGTCTGAATACCATCAGGGAGGCTGTGATGTCTCTAGGAAGTTTTGAATACCACCAGGGAGGTTGTGATGTCTATACGAAGACGCTTAATACCACCAGGGAGGCTGTGATGTCTATAGGAAGAGTCTGAATACTACCAGGGAGGATGTGGTGTCTATAGGAAGAGTCTGAATACCACCAGGGAGGCTGTAATGTCTATAGGAAGATTCTGCATACCACCAGGGAGGCTGTGATGTCTATAGGAAGAGTCTAAATACCACCAAGGAGGCAGTGGTGTCTATATGAAGAGTCTGAATACCACCAGGCTAGGCTATAATGCATTTAGGAAGAGTCTAAATACCACCAGAGAGGCTGTGATGTCTATAGGAACAGTCTAAATACAATCAGGGAGGCTGTGATGTCTATAGTAAGAGTCTGAATACCACCAGGGAGGCTGTGATGTCTATAGGAAGAGTCTAAATACCACAAGGGAGGCTGTGATGTCTATAGGAAGAGTCTAAATACAATCAGGGAGGCTGTGATGTCTATAGTAAGAGTCTGAATACCACCAGGGAGGCTGTGATGTCTATAGAAAGAGTCTAAATACCACCAGGGAGGCTGTGGTGTCTATAGGAGGAGTCATAATACCACAGGCTAGGCTGTGATGTCTATAGGAAGAGTCTGAATACCACCAGGGAGGATGTGATGTCTATAGAAAGAGTCTGAATACCGCCAGGGAGCCTGTGATGTCTATGGGAAGAGTCTGAATACCACTAGGGAGGCTGTTATGTCTATATGAAGAGTCCAAATACCACCAGGGAGGCTGTGATGTCTATAGGAATTCTGAATACCACCAGGGAGGCAGTGATGTCTATAGGAAGATTCTGAATACCACAAGAGAGGCTGTGACGTCTATAGCAAGTGTCTGAATACCACCAGGGAGGCTGTGGTGTCTATAAGAAGAGTCTGAATACCACCAGGGAGGCTGTGACGTCTTTAGGAAGAGTCTAAATACCACTAGTGAGGTTGTGATGTCTAAAAGAAGAGTCTTAATACCACCAGTGAGGCTGTGATGTCTAAAGGAAGAGTCTGAATGCCATCAGGGAGGCTGTGATTTCAATAAGAATAATCTGAATACCACCAGGGAGGTTGTTATGTCTATAGGAAAAGTCTGGATACCACCAGGGAGGCTGTAATGTCTATGGGAAGAGTCTGAATACCACCAGGGAGGCTGTGATGCCTATAGGAAGAGTCCGAATACCACCAGAGAGGCTGTGATGTCTATAGGATTTCTGAATACCACCAGGGAGGCTGTGATGTCTATAGGAAGAGTCTGAATACAACCTGGGAATCTGTGATATGTATAGGAAGAGTCTGAATACCACTAGGGAGGCTGTGACGTCTATAGGAAGAGTCTAAATACCACCAGTGAGGCTGTGATGTCTACAGGAAGAGTCTGAATATCACCAGGGAGGTTGTGATGTCTAAACGAAGAGAAAAAATACCACCAGGGATGCTATGATGTCTATAGGAAGAGTCTGAATACCACCAGGGGGGCTGTGATGCCTATAGAAAAGTCAGAATACCACAAGGGAGGCTGTGATGTCTATAGGAATTCTGAATACCACCAGGGAGGCTGTGATATCTATAGGAAGAGTCTGAATACGACCAGGGAGGCTGTGATATCTATAGGAAGTGTCTGAATACCACCAGAGAGGCTGTGATGTCTATAAGAAGAGTTTTAATACCACCAGGGAGACTGTGGTGTCTATAGGATGAGTCAGAATACCACCAGGGAGGCTGTGATTTCAATAGGAAGAGATTCAATACCACCATTGAGGTTGTTATGTCTATAGGAGAAGTCTGAATACCACCAAGGGGGGCTGTGATCTCTTCAGGAAGAGTCTAAATATCACCAGGGAGGTTGTAATGTCTAAACGAAGAGACAGAATACCACCAGGGAGGCTGTGATGTCTATAGGAAGAGTCTGAAAACCACCAGAGAGGCTGTGATGTCTATTGGAATGGGGCTAAACACCACAAGGGAGGCTGTGATATCTATAGGAAGGGTCTAAATACCACCAGGGAGGCTGTGGTGTCTAAAGGAAGAGTCTTAATACCACAGGCTAGGCTGTGATGTCTATAGGAAGAGTCTGAATACCATCAGGGAGGCTGTGATGTCTTTAGGAAGTTTTGAATACCACCAGGGAGGTTGTGATGTCTATAGGAAGAGCTTAAATACCACCAGGGAGGCTGTGATGTCTATAGGAAGAGTCTAAATACTACCAGGGAGGCTGTGATGTCTATAGGAAGAGTCTTAATACCACCAGATAGGCTGTGGTGTCTATAGGAAGAGTCTGAATACCACAGGCTAGGCTGTGATGTCTATAGGAAGTGTCTGAATACCACCAGGAAAGCTGTGATGTCTATAGTAAGAGTTTGTATACCACCAGGGAGGCTGTGATGTCTATATGAAGAGTCTGAATTAACACAAGGGAGGCTGTGATGTCTAAAGGAATTCTGAATACCACCAGGGAGGCTGTGATGTCTACAGTAAGAGTCTGAATACCTCCAGGGAGGCTGTGATGTCTCTAGGAAGTGTCTGAATACAACCAGAGAGGCTGTGATGTCTATAAGAAGAGTCTAAATACCACCAGGGAGGATGTGATGTCTTTAGGAAGAGTCTTAATACCACCAGGGAGGTTGTGATGTCTATAGGAAGATATTCAATACAACCAGGGAGGCTGTGACATCTTAAGGAAGAGTCTGAATACCACCAGGGAGGCTGTGATGTCTAGAGGAAGAGTCTTAATACCACCAGGGAGGATGTGACGTCTATAGGAAGAGTCTGAATGCCACCAGTGAGGCTGTGATGTCTAAAGGAAGAGTCTAAATACCACCAGGGAGGCTGTGATGTCAATAGGAAGTTTTGAATACCACCAGGGAGGTTGTGATGTCTATAGGAAGAGCCTTTATACCTCCAGGGAGGCTGTGATGTCTCTAGGAAGTGTCTGAATACCACCAGAGAGGCTGTGATGTCTATAAGAAGAGTCTGAATACCACCAGGAAGGATGTGATGTCTATAGGAAGAGTCTTTATCCACCCGGGAGGTTGTAATGTCTATAGGAAGAGATTCAATACCACCAGGGAGGCTGTGACATCTTAAGGAAGAGTCTGAATACCACCAGGGAGGCTGTGATGTCTAGAGGAAGAGTCTTAATACCACCAGGGAGGCTGTGATGTCTATAGGAAGAGTCTGAATGCCACCAGTGAGGCTGTGATGTCTAAAGGAAGAGTCTAAATACCACCAGGGAGGCTGCGATGGCTATAGAAAGTTTTGAATACCACCAGGGAGGTTGTGATGTCTATAGGAAGAGCCTTAATACCTCCAGGGAGGCTGTGATGTCTCTAGGAAGTGTCTGAATACCACCAGAGAGGCTGTGATGTCTATAAAAAGAGTCTGAATACCACCAGGGAGGATGTGATGTCTATAGGAAGAGTCTTAATACCACAGGGGAGGTTGTGATGTCTATAGGAAGAGATTCAGTACCACCAGGGAGGCTGTGACATCTTAAGGAAGAGTCTGAATACCACCAGGGAGGCTGTGATGTCTGGAGTAAGAGTCTTAATACAACCAGGGAGGCTGTGATGTCTATAGGAAGAGTCTGAATACCACAAGGGAGGCTGTGATGTCTATAGGAAGAGTCTGAATACCACCGGGGAGGTTGTGATGTCTATAGGAAGTTTTGAATACCACCAGGGAGGTTGTGATGTCTATAGGAAGAGCCTTAATACCAACAGGGGGCTGTGATGTCTATAGGAAGAGTCTAAATACCACCAGGGAGGCTGTGATGTCTATAGGAAGGGTTTAAATACCACCAGATAGGCTGTGGTGTCTATAGGAAGAGTCTGAATACTATAGGCTAGGCTGTGATGTCTATAGGAAGAGTCTGAATACCACCAGGAAAGCTGTGATGTCTATAGCAAGTGTCTGAATACCACCAGGGAGGCTGTGATGTCTATAAGAAGAGTCTGAAATAACACTAGGGAGGCTGTGATGTCTAAAGGAATTCAGAATACCACCAGGGAGGCTGTAATATCTACAGGAAGAGTCTGAATACCTCCAGGGAGGCTGTGATGTCTCTAGGAAGTGTCTGAATACCACCAGAGAGGATGTGATGTCTATATGAAGAGTCGGAATACCACCAGGGAGGATGTGATGTCTATAGGAAGAGTCTTAATACCACAGGCTAGGCTGTGATGTCTGTAGGAAGAGTCTGAATACCACCAGGAAAGCTGTGATGTCTATAGTAAGAGTTTGTATACCACCAGGGAGGCTGTGATGTCTATAGTAAGTGTCTGAATACCACCAGGGAGGCTGTGATGTCTATATGAAGAGTCTGAATTAACACTAGGGAGGCTGTGATGTCTAAAGGAATTCTGAATACCACCAGGGAGACTGTGATGTCTACAGGAAGAGTCTGAATACCTCCAGGGAGGCTGTGATGTCTCTAGGAAGTGTCTGAATATCACCAGAGAGGCTGTGATGTCTATATGAAGAGTCTGAATACCACCAGGGAGGATGTGATGTCTATAGGAAGAGTCTTAATACCACCGGGGAGGTTGTGATGTCTATAGGAAGAGATTCAATACCACCAGGGAGGCTGTGACATCTTAAGGAAGAGCCTGAATACCACCAGGGAGGCTGTGATGTCTAGAGGAAGAGTCTTAATACCACCAGGGAGGATGTGATGTCTAAAGGAAGAGTCTAAATACCACCAGGGAGGCTGTGATGTCTATAGAAAGAGTCTGAATACCACAGGCTAGGCTGTGATGTCTATAGGAAGAGTCGGAATACCACCACAAAAAAGATGTGATGTCTATAGGAAGAGTCTGAATACCACCAGGGAGGATGTGATGTCTATAGGAAGAGTCTTAATACCACCGGGGAGGTTGTGATGTCTATAGGAAGAGATTCAATACCACCAGGGAGGCTGTGACATCTTAAGGAAGAGCCTGAATACCACCAGGGAGGCTGTGATGTCTAGAGGAAGAGTCTTAATACCACCAGGGAGGATGTGACGTCTTTAGGAAGAGTCTGAATGCCACAAGTGAGGCTGTGATGTCTAAAGGAAGAGTCTAAATACCACCAGGGAGGCTGTGATGTCTATAGAAAGAGTCTGAATACCACAGGCTAGGCTGTGATGTCTATAGGAAGAGTCGGAATACCACCACAAAAAAGATTTGATGTCTATAGGAAGAGTCTGAATACCACCAGGGAGGCTGTGATGTCTATAGGAAGAGTCTGAATACCACCGGGGAGGCTGTGATGTCTATAGGGAGTCTAAATATCACCAGGTTAACTAATTAACTATCTTAACTAATTGGCACTAGCTTAAAGCACAGTTCATTCGGTAATGCAAAGCTCACAAAATATGTATTGCCATAACAAACGGTACCAGAACATTATGATGGAATTCAACAGATTAAAGATCAGTTCATTTTGTAATGACAAAGCCCACAAATTATGTTTTGCAAGAACGAACCCGGGAGGGGGGGGGGGTACTCTGATATTTTCATACATACGTAGGCTCAGGTCATTTTTGGGGTTCAAAATTTTGAATTCAAATTTTTTTTAGGTTCTCAGAAAAATAAATATTTTTTGGGGTATGAAGATTTTGTGGATATCACTTTTGGGTCACCACAAAATTGGAGTATATATTAAGGGGTTATTTCTATGTATTTTAGGGTCTTTTCTTAAGGTCATTGTATAGACTGGGGATATTTTTTGGGTTGCTAAAATTTCAAATACTTTTTGGGGTGCTCGAAATTCCTGATATTTTTTTGGGGTGAAGGATAGATGCTGGGCCTGAGCCTACGTTTAAAGAAAAAAATGAGAGTACCCCCCTTGGGAACAAACACTACAAGAACATAATCTTGGAAATCAACAGATTAAAGCACAATTCATTTGGTAATGACAAAGCCCACAAAAAAGGCATTGCCAGAACAAACATCACAAGAACATAATCTTGGTATTCAACAGATTAACCGTTTACGTATCAGCAAGTGAAATGACAGCCTTTTCCAAAGGGAGCGAATAATTATAGTGAAGTAGAAATTTAATTGGCTAGCATAGAAGTTCTGAATATTAAAATCACACAAAACGTGAGTCAATGGAATGCAGCAGATGTATCCTATTCCTAATCATGTATATATTGCATTTTAACTGGCTGAAGAGCTATATGTATGGAAACACAGCGAGAAAAGCTTAAAATATGCAGCATTGCTCACCATAGTTATGTTCTTTCATTTTGAAATAATCTATGGATAGTTAAGAGACAGTTTTATGATTTAGGCAGCACTTTAGCCCATATTTCAGTCACATACATTACGTCTTTAATGTCTTAACATCATCAAATTGTGATCATGTATACAGCAATTTATAGGTTATTCAAATTAGTGCATACACCAGAACAAGGATCACAAGGTTTTTTTGATAAATGTCATAAGATGTTGTGTTCAAATATCCTTGCAAATTTTGCTTTGAGATCAAAATTTTGGTCATTTCGTTATAGTATTATGTAAATGTTTCAAAAACTTGCAAACGATGACATTTTAGAAATTTTGTAAATGATACATCATAAAGGCACACAGAAAGTAAATGCATAATCTTACAAGGTCAACCAATTTGTACATGCACAGGTGTTTAAATGACATTTCAAACGAAGACACCAGCCCCAATTACTATGGGAAATCCTGGGGGATATCACGATGCATATCTATAAGGTTTCTTTACCACTTTACCAATAAACAGAGTATTGATAACATCTTATGAAGACAACACTCGATGAAAGCTGTTGTTCTCATACATCCATAATCGTTTTCTTGGCCAGTTGTGGTTTAGATGTGGATAAAAATACAATAATTGTAAAACATGTAACATCATCAAAGTTGTCTATATCACCCCTACTTTAAGAGGCAAATAGTTACAGCAAAAAGTAAGAGTCACCTATTTATGTCTGTTGTACAGAACAATATGGTCCCCACGCCTCAAGGTAGCATTTGCATGCTGAGGCTATTAACAGGCTCTGGACAAGATTGGGTATACGTTAAATTGGTTTAATCACACAGTAAGTGTAAATCTATGACCATCCTAAGGTGGCAAGTTTTCTGTGGTTTTCTATGTTAGTCGTTTTGGTGTTATTTTCTTTGCTATTTTAGACAATGTATCAATTAAGATGATTTTATAAAATTTAGTAAGGTTTAAGAATCCAAGTATCCTACTTATTGGAAAGAGGCTGGCTTGGTCAACATTCTCTTTGTGTTATGTCTATTTGCTATCTTATTCCGATCCCATTTTGGTTTTTAGGGCAGAAATTTTGTTCTGATTGAACCAGTTCCTGGCCATTGCTTTCCTTTTACCTTTTTTAGTAGTGCAAGCTAAGTAAGATGAGTGTTCAGATGTGCTACAGAATATTAGAAACTATTAAAATCTCATAAAAATCAATTATCCACTACTTTTCCAGTGACTGTCACAGTGTTTGTTTAGGAGTATTGGTTGTTTTGAATTATTGAGCTATTTACACATATTATATATTAATGTTTTGTTACATACTGCTTTATCAAAATTTGCTATGTAATCCATCGACTTAAGACTTGTTAAATTTAATTAATTGTTATTCATCATTATTTGACACAATCTATCAAAATATTGCAAGTTAACATAATATTTTAATATAAGTAGATCAGGTAACGTATACAACAGAACATGTATTAAAATATATTACAATGCTTAGTTTGTTCAGTAAAGTCCAACAACATAAAGCTTTAAAAATATATTCTTAATTCAGCAAACTGATATCCATAATTTGACATAATCTATCAAATTATTATCTATTGACATAAGTAAGTAGGGTAACGGTGATAACAGAAGCTGTATTAAAGAAGATATTTCAACGCTATGAATTCAGATATAAATGATGTTTTTTTTAATTTGAAAGATTACTTGCATGACTAAGGTCTGCATAGTTCATGTTTGAAGAAGGATCTTTGCAAGCTAAGGTATATTCATACTGTATATGTGCCATGGGAAAAATAATATATCACCAGCATGTGCAAACTCCACCTCATCCTGAAAACCATTTGGCATGCTTTTCAGAGTGAGGTGAGGTTTGCACATGCTGCTGATATATTATTTTTCCCATTTAAATTCATTTATCTGGCATACTGAATGAGTGTCAGACATGATATTTCAAACAGGGTATGTACGCTTTGTTTTTGAACAAGAAAAAGAGAAAACATGTGTTTGGTTATTTACAAATCGTATATAACTAAAGAGAGAAAATTGTGATAACGATGAAAGTTTCACCCTGTAGGTGGTTCTTTGTAAGCTTTTAATGCAAACCTATTTCGCTGTATAAGCTATGTGCATAAATTGTAGCACAGAATTGTTGTTTACTGTATTTTACAAATTTCTTGAGAATATATTTGTGCCGTGATGTCAATTACCCCACCTGCCAATGGTAAGTGTCATTGTTGTTTTCAAAAATTAAGCAACAAATACTGCTTCTAAGCTCTTGTAGGATATCTTTATTATATTTCTTGCATATGTTTACCATCATGATGTTATTTACTAACTTTAAAAAAGAAAATACTTGCGGTTACCGATAATTGCTGTACACAAAATGTGGAAAACCTTTTCGACTACCGTACCTCTCTATTTGCATGTTTACAAATAACTGCACAGGTTTACAGCTTGACAACATCGTTCATCATATTCAGCACACTTTCAGCTTTAAAATGATATATAGGAACCTTGGTACCTAGGGGGTGCAACCAACTCCTTAATTAGGCCACTTATTTCATTTCACCTAACGAACTATTTTCGTTCTTTGCGTCTTCATCAAGGTGCAATGGGTTGATCTGTAGAGTGTGACTGTGACATTTCAGTCTTGGTCATACGCTACTACTGAGTGGCCAATGTATAGATATGGCAACAAAAAAGAAAATGTTTTATATATACAAACTTACTAAATCTTGTATTCATATCAACGACAAATTCCTGGTCTCGGATATATTTTTCAACTGTACTATAATACATCATTCGTGTGTCTCGCCGCTCCAGATCCACTCTTTTCACACGCCACATTGGGGTCCCCAGTGGTCTCTTTATCAAAACGCTATCTACCTGCAGAATAATCCATATAATTTGATAACCATCGCAAAAAAGTTCTACACATAAAAATTCATCTTGGCACCCTCCTTTGCCAAACTGTGGAATCAAACAAGTTACATGTTTGTTATTTTAGAAGACTTCTGTATGTTGACTAATATTGGGGCGAATCTACAATAAAATAACCTACACTCAGAAAACCTAAATATATATATCAGTTTCAGATGTTTTGAAATATATTTTGGTAAAAGCGTTTAAAACTTGCCAAAGCCTTATGTAAAATGCACTGCTTAAACAATTAAAAAGAATACTTGAACGTATTCCACAGGTATTACCATTAACACCTGCCTAAAAGACAGACTGCTCATTTTACTTGCTGATGAGATAGATGTCCAGTGGTTTTGGTCTGTTTTTTACAAGGATTTAACGTTTGAACAAATTACAGTTTGAATAAAACAAACGCAGACCAAGTCCATTGGTAAAATTTTGTAAATTTTGATTTTCTTGAAAATTAAGGTGTTTGTCTAGAAGTCTGTGGTATCTTAGGATTTGATAATATAGTAACCTAGGTATTCTGCTACATACAACTGCAGCAACTAGAATTCCTAGAATTGGATGTGTCGCCTGGAAAAAACAGAAGTCAAACAAAGCAATTACATGTATGTCGAATATATATCCCCCACCGAAGGGTTATTTTAGAGAAACCAAACATCACAAAACAATCATCCCATTTCTTCAACCCTAAGTTTACTCTGGGTATCATTTATATCATAGTTAAAATCCTATCAACTTTTTTCCAGTGCTTAGGTCAACGAAAAATAAAGTTATATGAACAATTTCAATATCTGACCTTTCAACCTGACTCAGTGGTCAGCGGTGTGTGTAAAGTGGTCTCTTTTATGTTGGTCTATACTTCATGACCACATTCATACTTTTTTTACTTTTTGCAAGGACCCACAGGTTGAGGGTGTGTGTAAGGACAAACTATGTGCTTGCATGGTGCTCTATGCTACATTCCCATCAATCTGATATGCAACATTACTACTCTCAGAAAAAATGTTTTAACCCTTGCATGGCAAGCCAAATGCACATAATTCTTTAAACCTAAGTTTGAACTTCAAACCTAGGTCTGAAAATCTTAACCTAAGGTTAAAAACTTCAAACCCCGGGCTGAAAGAAAAAGTGCGCAACAATCCTTTAAACTAGGGTTTAAAGCTTCAAACAGAGGCTTTAGCTGGCCAAATGCACATTAATTCTTTAAGTCTAAGCTTGAACTTTAAATCTAGGTTTGAAAATCTTAAACTTAGGTTTGAAAATTTCAAACTAGGTTTGAAAGAAAAATGCACATCAATTCATCAAACTAGGGTTTAAAGTTTCAAACATTGGGTTTCAGCTGGCCAAATTCACATTTATTTTTTAAACCTAGGTTTGAATTTCAAGAGACAGTTTGAATATACAGGAATAAAAAAAATGAAGTCACAGATGTCACAAACTAGGCATCCCAAAGAAGATGACTGACGGACAGACGTTATGCATGTTAGCTGTATGCATTGATGTTACGGCCACAACCATAAATCTGTAACATATTCTGACGTTACAAAACATCGACTAAGAGCGTTCGTGAAGACACTCAGAAAATTCATTGTTGGTCCAGCATTTTATAATTAACAGAGTCGGTCTAAGCAACATATACTGGAATAGAATTCCACAACAGTCGGGACGCGTAGTGAAGGCGTATGAATATTATCAAACATGCATAGCAACTAAAACGTTCGAATTTTTCGGCTTTCTCAGCGAAGCGAGGAACGACACCCCAAATTTAACCGCTTGTTGCACGAATGTCCTAAATCTTATTCTGTTAAAAATGGCCACTTGTGTTCGTCGTTTGTTCAAGTTTTCCCATAGCGTATGATTTTTAATCTACGTCAACGCTCTTAAACAACGAGATGGGCGAAACAGAAAACTTGCAAGATGGATGTGACTGTAAAAAAATGGTTCACGTTTGATATCAAATTTCTCATTTTTTCGACTTGGTCCCGCTGTGGCATATATGTCATGAAAAAATATAGGGTTTCAACTACCTATGTGCCAATTTTTATCGAAATTCGTTCTGGAGACAAAATTCGTTCCATTATCTTCGAGAGGTCATACGGTCTTCAAACGGCCAAACTTCAAAGATGGCGGAAAACGAGGATTGGGTGCGACTGGCAAAGCCAGTTCATATCGCGCAAAACCAATCTAGACCATAATAAATGTATTAATATTTAAATGAAAATATAGATCTATTTAATATATTGGATATCTAGGCCTTATTTACCTCGGATAAATTCATGTTTCACTAATATTCTCAATAAATGACAACGTTATCTTTCCTGACCGTCTGGTTAATGACGACAACATCGATAAATAAATGACGTAAGCAATCTTTTTTAGTGCACACGGTATAGAGAGCCGTTCCTGTTGTCTTATTGATTTTCAATAATCTTGCTTACAATCAGGATTCAAATATAACCCGCAGATTGTTTCTATGTGGGTTGATAAAACTTGGGATAGTCCATTTTACACCCAATTATGCACTGTAGTTAATAAATACTTTACAAACCTACTGATGAGGCCCTCCCAGGGAGGGAAGATGGTACCTGTTCCCTTGTCCCCCATATTTTCCCAGTTCCCCAATGTTTCCCTTCCCCTCAAAATTAATTGGGCACTTTGTTCTCCTGTTACCCTGAGATGAATGTTCTTTTCCCCCTGTACCACAACCCCTGGGAGGGCTTCAGTGATGGACCCCCCCCCCCCAAATAACACAGTTGTTGAATCGACATGAAAATAGTATACTAAAACATATTTGATTTCATTTTCAGAACAAGTTATGTGTAAGCTACAACGTTGTTACAGTCCCTATTATTAAAAGTGACCCAGAGTTTTTTCTATCTATTTTGGGAACATGACCCAATCCCCAAAATTGGGAATTTTTCACATAGTTTTATACAAATTGGGGAAAAACTCACACCATATATTATAATCAAATCAAACAAAAGTTAGCTAATAAGAACACTTCAACATTATGAATTTAACAGGTACTATTCAATAAGTATTCATTGGGGTACATTGTCACAAAAAAGTGACATTTTTTTGCTTCTTAAATTGGGAATATTCTCCTTGATATTGGAAAAAACAAACTTTTTTTGCAATTAGGAACATGACCCAAAATTGGTCTTCAAAATGTGCCAAAAAACCCTGTTTAGTTTATAAGAAATATCAAGAAAACAATTACATCTGTATCACTATACATTCTCTAGACAGATTTACATTGCAAGACAAAGAATTTTCTGGTCCAAGTTACTGCCTGATTCTTTAAAGAGGATGAATACCCATGCCCTAATCATATTTTAGTGTTTACCTGACACCAACAAATACAAAAGTTATATGATCCAAATATCATATAAACATATGACACTGTGTTTAGGGTGCTCTTTGAGACGATTCTTTTGAGTACCCACAACATATGTTTGATTAAGAAATAATTCAATCACACATTAATAGTCTTATCTTGGGGATAGGTGCTTTGGGGAGGGAATGCTATAGAAGCTTGGGGTATAAAGTATCCTTCATAATAAGCATACTTAAAATCATTTAAATAGATACATGTCTTTCCTAAATGAAAAAATCTACAAATATTTTCTTCCTAGAGTTTGATTTAACTCAAAATATGTGTTACACACCCTTTTTTGGACAAAACAAACTCAGTTTACTCTTTAATCATCTTAATCCTTTACTTCATAGGCTATATTTAGATCATGACATTATTTTCTATTTTACACAACACTGAAAAAATTCAAGAAAATTGAAGCTAATTAGTCTTGAATTTGAAAATATAATGGAAAATGGAGCATTTGCTCCAAAAGAGCAAATGCTCCATTTTCCATAATATTTTCAAATACATAATATTTCAAAGGTTAAAAAGGTTAAAGCTGGTTAGATCTTTCTCAAATTTGAGACCATAACTAGTTGGCATCAGTTTTTGATTCCTATGACCAATTTCGGGGGTCTCTGACTCTCAGAAGCACTGTGTAAAACCAACAGATCATTGAAAAAATTTAACAAAACAGACTTAATACTGATATAACAGACTTATTCTGCAATTTGCAGTAATTGAAAGTAAACAAGTTATTTTGACATCTCATACCCTCATAGGGCCAGTTAAGCACAGAAAATTTGCGAAAAAATTATGATTATTTTCTTATCCATCAGTTTAAACATGTGTTTTGTGTGCTCAAAAGAACCGTCTTATCGAGAGGGTTCTTTTGAGTACCCACAACATATGTTTTGGTTGAGAAATAAGAAAATAAATTTCAGTTAGGCACTCTTATCTGGGGGCCTAAAGTCTCTTATAAATATTGGTGATAGATGCTGTGGGGAGGGGGGCTATAGTAGCTTAAGGGATAAAGTACCATATTTTTCATAATAAGCATACTTTTGTACAAATGAAGTAACTATTTCAATAATGAGGGAACTTGGTTTTCCAGACCAGCTGGCTTCATTCTGATTTACTGTAAATTTTACAATAACTTCATTCTGTGTAAACAAACATCAGATTAGTTAACAGCTGATAAAATCTCTCTAAAATCTGAAACCAGTGTTAAATTATACTGTCATCCAGTTTTTGAAGTTCAATGCCAATTAATGTTTTGGATTCTGACTAAGAATTCCTGTAAGACAGTTAAAAATTCTTATTTTGAATCCTTTATCATTGTTGGTTTATAATAAGAACATGTCTGCTTATTACATGTATATAGTGGTTGGTATGCTGCAACTTGGAATACATAAGTTAAACCACTTTTTATCCAGATTGAAAGCAATCTCAGTCTACACTTTACAAAAATGATATTAATGAGGCCCAGCCAGTTATGTTTTCTTACTAAAGTTGTCTTTGTTCCAAGCCCCAAGCACCTCATTTTTAAAAAAAAAAATAAAATGAAATAAAATGAAAATAAAGCAAAAACATTTTTCTCTTATTTAGGGTTAGGTCTAGTTTGAAGGTTGAATATTGTATGATTCAATATTAATGATGTATTAATTGGGGTGTGGGTCATAATGGGATGCTTTTATCAATAAATTGTATTTTAATTTCATATTTAATAGCAAAGTTCCCACTGGCTCTGAAATAAGGGGTATACTGGCTCGGAGTGGCTCCCATTTTCTTGGTTTTGTACACCCCAATAAAATGTGACCTCTGCTATTAGGCTTTTTATAAAATTTACTTTGGGGGGGGGGGAGTATATGAATGGGTCAACTTTCAGTAAAATCAAGGATATGAAGGGATATTTTTGTATATGATTCGGATTGGGGTTGGTCTGAAAAAACTGGCTCGCACACCCATATCAAAATTACCAACAAGCTACTCCCCCATGCCCACACCCCCTCCCCAAAAAGAGATTTATACCTTTCTAAAAATGTTCCCTAAAAGTAAAGTTTTCAATTATCAAAAGAATCAATGGTTATTTATCTAAGAGAAAAAGATAAAGTTAAGAAAACAAAAACAGAGATAATCCTTGCCCAAAATGATGATGGGCCCTCAAAATGGGCCAATGACCCATATATCCTATTCAAAGTCATGCAAATTTCAGAATTTTAATGGGCCTTTTAAAATTTTTATGGGCCCTTTGCAAAATTTGATGGGCCCAAGAATCCTTAAATTAATATCCACATTAGAGCAAAATTGACATGAAATTTGAATGGTTTATATGGGGCCAAGCCAAAAGTAAAGTCCATTTTCTAAAAGCAATAAAACTTTCTCACAAAATGGATTAGGCCAATCCAGGATTATCCCTGCAAAAATAAAGAATATTGGGGAACAGCTAGGAAAAAAAGAAGACATAAGAGCAAGAGGAGGATTGAGGGTGGGGTGTATGTTAGTAGTTGGTGAGGCCTTCCATGGGTTTTGGGGAACGGTAAAGGGGCATTTATTTCAAGGGAACAGAGGAGGTAAGTGCAATTTTTGAGGGGAACAAGCAAACAAAGAAAATGTTGGGGAACATGGAACCCAGGAAAACAAATATTCGATTTTTGGGGAACAAGCAAATTTATTTCAGCCTCCTTCCCCCCCCACCCCCGTGAGGGCCTCGATGGTTAGTGGATAATTCAGCCAAGGTACAGACATAACCATATAGTTCCTTCTGACATTGGGTGAGCCCGGGGGTGAGCGGTTGAATGGTCAATGCATGCGCAGATCCAGATTTTTTTTGTCAGAGAGGAGGAGGGGGGTCCAAGTCCAACGGCGTGAAAACAGCTTTGATTTTTTTATGTTTGTTTTTGGGTTTTTTAGTCCAAAATTTTCCGGGGATGCGGGGGGGGGGGGTCCAACTATTTATGGGGGGGTTCCAAATGCTAATTTCTATAGAATTTGATAGAACTTGTTATTTACCAGGGATGGGGGTCCGGACCCCCTACCCCCCCCCTGGATCCGCACATGCATGACATTTAAAGACTAAAGAATAAAGTCAAAAGGGGAAGAATCGGCAGCCCGGGAAGAAGGGAACATTTAACATTTCTCATTTCAAAGTAACGGGAAAGCCCATTTTCAGGCGAACGAAACAAATTAAAAATGAAATCTGCAAACCTAGGATGCATATCTGAGTCCTAGAGATAAGGTATTTGAACATCACAGTTCTTCGCCGTTTTACAGAAGAATATGTATTGGCATTATTCCATTAGAATCACATTTTTATAGATAAAACATATCGATTACAACACGTTTTCTCGTAATATTGTGACGTAATTATGGGGCAACTTTGACAGGTGACTACGTCACTTTAGAACTTTGTCCCGCATTTATACTCAGCTAAAAGATGGACGGGGCAAAGATGAATATGTTTATATTTATTTCATCAAAATCGGTTCTGGAGACAAAAAACGTTCCATTATATGCCAGAGCATATATTTCATTTCTGTTTTTAAGCGCCTGATGGTGGTGCATTTCAGAGCTTGATTTCATTGCAAAGCAATATATCATTAAACACTTTCAAAAAAGGAAATTGGCGATTAAAGGTTGCAGAATCTAAATATATAGCGAGAATACACTGTCATTAATTACAAATTAAGAATAAAGAGTGTTTAAAAAAGGGAATTTCGGGTGCCATTTTTCGGCCGCCATTTTGAGGGAATATTTTGCGTCGCGCATTTTTACAATTTTAAAATACTTTAACTCAAAATACGCTCTTTGCGTTCCTACTGCAAAGGGATGGTGCGGGGGAAAACTGTATTAAGTGAATCTGTAGATGTATGGTACTGTCTGTACTTCTTCGAATGTGCAGATCTTAACCTGGATGCTCATTTGGTCAGGTACTCGTCTGCTGGTTTGTCTATCATATCATTGACATTTTTGTACAGAGGGGTCAGTTGAATTTTGGAAGGCCTTGATTCAAGAGAATTCCATTGAAGGTGATCGAGCATCGGAGATATGCTGCTGGTATTCCTGTATCGGTTTGTTGTGTACTGGTCAGCTCCACTTTGTATCATCTCCAGTTTCCGTATCTGATCCTTCTGGTGAGGGTTCCAAACAGAAGAGCAGTATTCCAAGTTTAGGCGGACCATGCTGAAGTTACTGTAGGAGTTGGTTTTGGTGTCCTCACTACAAGACCTGAGGTTGCGTCTTAAGAACCTGAGCATGCTGTTGGTCTTTTTGAGATTCTGTCTATACGTGTCTTCCAAGATAGAGTTGTCTGGAGGTCAAATGTAAAAGCCTCATTTTATTGTTACTACGATTGTTCACTAGGATTATTCTTCTGGGTCAAAACATCGATGACATTTCATACTTATAGAAAATAATCATATTTGTTGTCTACAATACCAATCTAAAATGTTATGAGGTAGGGCTCAGTTATTTTTGACTGACCCTCGTATATGACAAACAGCATTATTATTATACATGGGCAAATCCAGAGGGAGTTGGGTTGAAGGGGGTCTGGACCACCCCTCCCCATGGAAAGTCATAGGTTATGTTTCCTTAGAAATGGGGGTAGGGACCCCTTTGAGAAGCAGGTGGACCCCTTCTCAAGAGAGATTTGTACGGCCCTCTGTAAAATACATTTAAGACTAAAACCGTTGTCAGGCCCACCTCACCCACGAACCCCGGACATAATTTTCTGGATCCACCCATGTTAAAGCCCATTTCATACAGAGTATTCCTGAAAGGTTCAGATCTGCTCTGTGCACTTTCCCTCCAAATATAATCTGACCAGAAGTCAAACCATATACCAATTACGTGACCTTCATTGACATAAACGTTTCAGATACTAAAAAATGAAAAGTGTATAAAAAAAAAATAGTGAGTATGATAAGGAAATACCACAATCACAAACCGCAAACAAACCCATGGCACTGCAAGAAGAGCCACACAACCATCACGAGACACCAGAAAGGCAAACTAAACAAATCAATCAGCTCTCTCTTCCCCATCATGATTATTGCAAAACTAGAATGGATATATGGTAACTTACAACAAAACATAGAACCATTACAGACTACAACAATGGGAGTTACAGTAAACAAGAAGTAAACAAAAACAGACAAGCAAGTTTGTGTTATTTATAGACACGTTAGGAATTTACATAGCTACTTTGACCTTTGTGATACTTGATTGTATCGATTACTAGTCTTTGCCTTCTTCTAAACTCTGATAAGAAGATGGCACAGAGCCACTGGTGTTTTTGTGAAAAATTGGAGCAATTCTTCCAATGATGATTTTTATAAGACCATCAGCTACACTGAGCATTCAAGTGTGTCAATTTACCATAGTATAGCCTGTCAGTATTGACCTTAAACTGTTTAAATTTCGCCAACTATTCAATTTTCGCCAAAATCGTTGTGATATTTGTGCGTTTTCGTTAAGTACTACGCCCTTGGTCATGACTTTATCAGAACTATGAAGATAATGACAATTCGTTAATTTAAATGGTTTGATATCCTAGTGGTTAGTTACCAACGTGATACAGATCACCAATATCTTGATAAAATCTTGGAAAACCTTTTTTTCTTATAAATAATTGTCAAATTGCATTCTTTCTTAAGACAAGATTGTTCTTATATTTTATGTCATCTCAGGATTAACTTAGCATCTTTTCATTAATTGTCTAAGCCTCAATTGTATTCATTACTCCCTAGATTTCCTCACGGGTCTTTACAATCCCCTCATATGAGTTGGATACAATTAGCCTAGCATTAATTTTGATGCAGGAGACAAACATCCCATGGTGCATATGTCTGCATACTGATGACAAAAAGTGTTTTTGTTATGGACTAAAGCTATGAGTAGGATTTGAAATCAAAGACCTTATGAAGTGCCCCTTTGCTTCCCAACTAAAAGACCATCACCTGTTACAGTATATTTCCGCTGGCGTTAATTGTGGCATCTTCCAAACATTGTCCAATTGAGAAAATGATACAATGTCTTCTTTCATGAAAATTTTAAACAAATTGACGTGTATAGGAAGAACAAGAAAAAAACCGTTGCAGTAAAACAATGATCTAGATCTACTCTGATAGAACTTTGCATTGGTTACTGGTGTGCCTTTAATGATTTACTCATGGTTTTTAGACAATTTGGTTGCCGCAACGGGAGTGTAGAGTTCATACAAACTTCTTTGGTAGCAAGTGTACAAAACATGTATGATAGAGGGGTGATCTCAAAATGTTCTTGGCCACTTGAACTTCAGGCTACCAGAGAATAAAAATTGGACTATTACTTTTTAATATAATCTCTATTCATAGCAATGCACTTAGCCCATCTCTGTTTGAGCTTTTCTATCCCTTCAAAATAGAAGGCCTTGTTCTGGTCCCCAAAGTACTTGTTTACTGCCTCTATGACGCCTTCATTGCAACCATACTATGTTCCACGAAGATGGGATTTTAGGTTTGGAAACATATAAAAATAAGAAGGAGCCATATCAGGAGAACATGGGGTATGAGAAAGGATTTCAAATTCACATTCAGTCGCAGCAGTCATGGCAACTTGTGACGTGTGGGCAGGGGGTTGTCCCGCAAGAGCAGAACATCACGAGTCAGTTTTCCTCGCCTGTTTCTTGCGATTTCCTGGAATAGCCACCTCAATTAGCGTGCGTAATATGCACCCTTTATCGTGCGACCTTCCACAAAACAATCAATCATGATCACTCCTAGACTATCCCAAAAGATTGAGGCAATCATTTTCCCTGCTGAATGAACCATCTTAAATTTCTCAGGAGGGGGTGAGCCAGGCTGCTTCCATTGTTTGCTCTGTATTTTTGACTCTAGGTCAAACCCATGTTACATCTTGGGTTCCAACTCGCTCTATAAAATCACCTGGATCATCTTCATAGCAAGACAGGAACTACCTAGAAATATTGAGCAAAGTCCTTTTTCTGATCATCAGTCAACATTCGAGGCACCCATCTTGCGGAAACCTTTGACATACCTGTTGGAAAGGATTGATTGTACTGTCCCATATCTTATGCCCACATTGCTCCCTATGCTTCGCAGGTCTCACAGGTCTCGCCACGCATCACACATAACCAGGGTGTCGACGACCTTGACATTTTCATCAGCGATGGCATCTTTGGAACTGCCAGACAGCCCATCATCCTCAACGCTCTCTCCCATCCTCTTTAGCTCTGCTGCCTATTTTTCTTAGTGATATAAGAAGGAGACTCCTTCCTGAGTGTTTCCATGAAATATTCATGAATTCCCTTAGGAAGCATTCCTTTCTTACAGAAGTACTTGGTAACTCCTCTGATTTCAAGTTTCTCTATTTTCCAAATGTGTCGCAGCCGCCTCTCTTATTAGTGCCTTAAATTAGCAACCAAGCATTACCACATGTTTTCACACTCCCAATGTCCTTCAATGAGATCAAATGCCAGACTGACAAAGAGTATAGTTCAATGAATCTCACCTACACCTAAGCATATCGGACAGAGAACTTTATGATCACACATCATATTATAATTTTGATAATAAAATCATTGTTTTTAACTCAATCCGTTTCAGGGGATATTGCTTTCAAAAGCTCTTACTTGTATGTAATTTTCCTGTAAAAACAAAAATGGCTTTTTTATCAAGAAGACAGATAACTTTGGCCATATTGTTTTATGAACACTTTATACATTTCACATAGATCACTTTACACACCAACATACAGCTTTTGAGCAATCGGTAGCATGCTTATCAGTCATTTTTGAGTTAATTCCTGGTTTACCGCTTGCAATATTGTGACTTGCTGCGTAAATTTTAGAAAACATATTTGCTTGAACATGTACTACAATTAGCTGACTACAATTTAAAGAAGTATTCTCGCCCAAATGAACTTATTTCTGTAAGAAAAATGTATTTTTACAATTGTTGCTTATGAATTTTCATGGTATTAATCAAACATTGTAAATAATACCAGATATACATATATTTGGGTCAAAATACTTTTATATATTGTAGTTTCATAAATGTAGTTCTTGTTCATGTTAACCTTATTATCTTAACTTGACCCAATATGCCACAATATTGCACATGGAATAGAAGCAGGATGTGACTCAGCAATGACTGATAAGCATGATGTCGTTTGCTCAAAAGCTGAGTGTTTAGGGCGTAAAGTGTTCTGTGTGAGTTGCATAAATTGTTCATACAACAATATAGCCAAAGGTATCCATCTCCATGATAAAGAAAAAAATTCTTGGTGCAGAAAAAAGTAATACAAATAAGAGCGTTTGAAAGCAAAGTCTCCTTATTTGAGGTTACACGTATAAGAGCAAACCTGTGGAAAATATCAGTCACATCATAAAAATAAATTCTGGGTGGTCTTTAAAATGAATATATTCAACTGGATGTACATGCTTACCAAGACTGTTTTGTATCTGCTAGAAACGGGTAATCACTCTCATGATGTGACTTGTGTTTACCTGATGAAAAATAAAATTACTTTTTCAATATTCTCTGCTTCAAATGAGAATATGGCATGATAGGAATTCCATTCTTTAAATGGTTCGCCAATCTGTGATGCAATCTGATATGATGTTTTGGATTGCTGTCCTTCAAGTTTAACCTGCAACTTTTCATTAAACTTCTTTGGTATTCGATACTCCTGATTCAGGGTCGTTAGGATATGCAAATAGTATCTTCTTTTTGGAGAGTCCATGGAGGCTAAAATAAACAAAATGGAATATATAAATATTACGCTGGACATAAGGATACGTTCTGTGTAAGTACACCTTGTAAATTGGTCAGTGCTTACTGTAAGGATCATTGACGGTTTGGGCCTTATACGCCTATTTTTCTGATTCCCTGAACACTGCTTTTGGGCTTCTAGTGTGGTGCATGTAGTATCAGTGCAATAGGTGAATCTAATGGCAAGCGCCAGCTAGCATTATATTTGCAAAATTCCTGCGCATTCGAGAATTATGGCGGGTAGAAAGGGTAAGGGGTCTGAAATTTCATGAAAATAAAAAGTGCTTTAAAAAGTGATTTCGGCATGTTTTCTTGATTTATTTGGTAGGCATGGTGATATCAATTGAACATACCATACGCAGAGTATTAACGAATCACGATATTTGATGAAATTGTTTTAAAAACAAAATATGTTTTGTAATAAAATGATTTGGGGAGATAATTTAGAAGTTACCTGTAAATTGTCGACTACATGTACCGTAATTAATACAAAACTGAAAACTCAACAAAAGAAATAAATATTTTTGAAGGAATGAAAGTGTCCCATTTAGCATTGGAAAGTAAAACTGATTTTAACTAGATCCTTTGAATTTTACTTTTGCTTCATTTAAAGGGCATAACATGTTGAATGTATTTAAAGTGTCCGAATATTTATGGTATACATATGCATGTATATCCCTATATGAGACAATATATTGAACACTAAAGTATTTACCTGTTATAACTCTTTGCATGCCAGTGGATAATTTTGTCGTCTGCCAATAGCCTTTTGCAAACAGTTTGAACCCAAATGAAGACCAAAAGAATGTCAGTCTTGATCTGGATCTAAACTGTTTGACACTCTGATGGTGGTCCTTGGTGATTTATTTTTAAAAAAATAATTTTGAAGAAAGTCAGCAGACGAAAATACAAAACATGAACAATTCCCTAGCATGCAAATATATAAGTACAGGACGTTTGCAAAATAATGTGTCATTTAATAACAGTGAGATTTTTTCTTATGAAAAAATGCATAAAACCTTGCTAATTCTACTTTTAATCTTAAAGTACTTTATTTTTAACTAGCACAGAATACAAAGCAATTTAGGAGGTTGGTTCTAGAGAACTTCATTACTGTCATTAATTTCTTATTTGGTAGAAAAGGCATTTTATGGGCTTAGGCCCTGGGTTTTTGGGCTGCTGAACATCTTCAACCCCCCCCCCCCTGTTTGCGAGCAAGCCACTTCCATACAATGTGTAAAATATGGTAACACATATACATGCAAAGCTTTTGCTGGCACACGTGGGGGGGATGATATTTTAAAAAATGTTTTCGGATTTCTATATATCTCAATGTAAAACTGATTGTTCTACCCAAAAATTTTCATTCTTGAAGCATTTAATATCGAAAAAGGATTTCACATCCATAAAGCCATAAATAGTCAGGGCCCTTAGGGACAAAAAATAGGTCCCGTGGGAATTGTGTGCCGATTTATGGTGACCTATATCAAAACCTTTAGTGGAGTCTTACCTTTAATTTAAAGGTGGTCACCCATCTCAAATCCGCGTCTGGGGCTAGTTATTACGTCATAAAGATGGCGACCATAATAAGAAACTGCCCGTTAATAAAAGCTATAGTTTGTGTTGGTATGGTCATATTTATCCAACACGAACGCTTTTTTTAACATAATATCAATTATTTTAGCCATATGATGGTTACATCAATGCTTTACCTGACTTTGACAATGAATTATTTATCGATAACTATATTTTGCATGTAAAATACCATAGATTTCATAAAAATACCCAGCTTATCGGGCCACCTTTAGACTGATGGCTGAGAATAATATTGCTCTCCCTGGGGAATTATGCAAGCTTATCCTATCTAAAAGAGGATTCCAAGCTGCGTCTTTTAATAGATGTTTGCACTATGTTCGCCGGGGCGTTAGTCTCTGACAGCCTGTTACATATGTTACCATATTAAATTTAGAAAAAAAAGAAAATTAAAAGTTTGAGCTACAGAAAGATTGCTTATTATTTAAATTACTCATATGGTCTGTATATTGTCAACTTTGGCTACATATAAATTCTTTTGGAGCAAAATTACAGCTTCCTGTGGTGTTATGTACGTTACTTTAATTAGATTACCCTTTAAACATGAAACTTGTGACCAATATCATTTACTTTTAGGCTGATATGTGCATTTTCCAAAATGTTTTGATTATTTTGTACTAACAAACTCATTTTGGTTAGAGAAAAATCTAAAGTTTGCTTTTATACTTTAAATATAGTGTCTTATACGTGCAATTAAACAACCCAAAGGCTATACCCAATTTTAAGGAGCCGAGTTTGGTAGGCATCATTTAAGTAAAAATATATGAAAACATTTGCTGCTGTTGGATATCTTGCATATTTTGGATTGTCTTGCTCATATTATTAAAATTATAGAATTTGCAGGTTTAACAACAAGATTGAAGCACTTGTTAAAGGTTGTAACATATGTTACATGACATAATTAATGAGCAAGGACATTGACTTGATGTAAGAGATGATATCTCAGGATAAAATTAATATATTTCGCATGTTTTCCTAGCTAAAGTCTCCAGCCTCTGGTGCCTAAGTCTTAGGTATTGATGATAATTAAGCCCCTGTACCTTTGTTACATATGTTATGAATATTTGTTTTCAATATTTCCTAATATGAATAATTCTAAAATAAAGATACATCCTAGAGGAACATAGAAAATAATCGTTTCACATTTAAACAGTACAATTTAGTAAATGTCCCTTTCTAATGTAAATATTCTAAACCATTCCTTATCCAAGTCATATACTATATCGATTACTATTTCTGCTTCTCTGGTAAAATAATTGTCCTCCTCATCTCATAAAAAACCAGAATAATCATCAAACAAGATTTTGACTGCAAGCTGAGTATTGACCTGCTCCATCCCAAACTCTTTTAGATATACTCTATCGTATGTACCAATTCAATGTGCATCGAATAGGAGATGTTTGCACACTGTAGGCATGGGTGTTAGCCTGTAACAGCTTGTTACATATGTTACTTAATCAATTTGAGAATAAGAAAATTGAAAGTTAGAGCTACAGAAAAAAGACTTTAAAACTAGCCAATCAATGAACATTCTAATAGCCTGCAAATTACTGGATAACTTTACTATATATGACAGCTGTTTACGGCTACATGTTGTATTATGTGCGTTACATGAACTTAATTATAATTAAAAGGTGGTAATTTTGGCTATCGTCATTTAGTTTAACGACTGCTCTGAGTTGGTTTCAAACGTTTTAGATTAGCATTATAATTTTACTCTTAATTCAATATTTCGGCCAAAGGCCATTATCAAGAAAACATGCACTTCAATGTCAACTACAAGATGGCGGAACAGAGACTATGTAGTTGACATTGAAGTGCATGTTTTTCTTGATAAAGGCCTTTGGCCGAAATATTGAATTAAGAGTAAAATTATCATATGTGTTTAACATTGTTCCCTATGGAATATAAATGAATATCGTTTTAGATTAGGTTTAACAAACCTATACTCAATTGACGAATACAAAAAACAAAGTTTGCTTTTCTATCTTAAATATTTTATCTTATATGAGCTAATGCACAACCCTACTCCCAGTTTTGCAGAGGAGTAAATTTTGTTTTCGCCGCTTAAATAAAACATATAGAAAACAATTGCAGAGTGTTGATATTTTACATTTTCTTAAACAGTCTTGCTCATATATCATCAAGTTTCTAAGATCAGAACACTTATTAAAGATGTCAATGTGGCATTGGTGATGTCGCAACCAGGGCTCTGATCGAATTCCATGCACTTTCAGGTGCTGATATTAACTAGTTCAATGTCAGGAAAGATCAAGAAATCATATTGGCAGGCATTTAGCTATGCTAGAGACTCTATCCACGAAGCATTCTTCACCCATGCCCAGTGCCCTTAGAAAGCACTGTGGCGGATTCACTAGAGTAATATATTTGTAAATTGTCCTGACTCCTTAACTCTCGTCTGTGATGTCTAACTGTGAGTTTGTTACTTCCCCATTGGTATCCTTGGTCAGGTGTGGTACTTGATTGTATCGATTCCTGATATTTGCCGTCTTTCTTACTTTGTATTAGCCAGTCACCGATATTGTTCGACTCACTGCGTTGACGTAGTGGATATTTGGGAGAAGAAAAAAAGCTGAATAGCAAAAACTACCACTTCCAAGAGCTGTGTTTCTCGAAGGTGTCAAACGTGCGCAGTACCAGTGCATCATTTGGAAAACCTCATCTGTCATTAATCCTGACAAATCAATGCCTGACAATTATGGTTAGAAGCGAGACTGTGATAAATATTATTCCGTTATGATGACATTGCCCATGTGCGGATCAAGAGGGGGATAGGGGGTCCGGACCCCCCCCCTGGAAAATAACATGTACGTACATGGGTTTCTAAAGAAATTAGCATTTGGACCCCCACCCCCCTGGAAAAAGTTTGACGCCCCCCCCCTGGAAAATAATGGACCCCCTCTGGATCCTTGGTAAAGTATAAGTATAGTTTTCTCAGCAATAAAACCATTGGACCCCCTCTGTAAACTGTAAAATAACCTGAGGACTAAATAAGACTGACAAAAATCGCTGGATCCTCGCATGTTGCCTCCTGCCCCCGAAACCCCTCTGCAGCTGATAAAATGTAGTTGCAGCATGTCTGTATGCGAAACTTCTCGGTGTAAGTACAAAGTAAACCATTTATATTGTACTGATTTGTGTTGCCGTGGAGCAGAAGAGGACTCATGTAAAATATTGCCAGTGGTCAATATGCTTATGCCTTTTGAACAACTATTTTCATGTGGATTCAGATATTTCTTTAGCCGTATCAACAAGAATGCCTTATTGTCCGATTTTGACCTTTGAAGACGATTCTACCTATAAGCATGCGAAAGATAAATCAGATTGTAACAGTTTTCTATTGGCCATGCTATCGAAGTGCAATGGGTAACTTGTAGAGGGTTTATCCTTATTTCCATATCATGAACTTACTACTAAGTAGACTCTTCTAGCTTGATCCTTCAGGGGTCAAAATCGGACTATAATGAGTTTGGTTGATAGTGTATGCAAATGATAATTACTACTAATTTTTCTTTGAGTGTAGGATAAGCAGCTACAGATAAGCCAAAAGCTTTTGAGCGTGTCTCCATTTATATTGATATGTTGTACTAGAAAAAAAAGGTTTTCGGGCATTTATTTACATTTACTATAAAAGCTTTGACATACACATATGTTCTACCCGGACTGGCTCATTTTACGTATTCTGCATCAGAGGTCGTGGTACATATATAATATATATTATATATATATATATATATATATATATATATATATATATATATATATATATATATATATAAGCATAAAAGATTATATTTACACCGTTCATTATCGTGTTTTTCATTCACTCCACTGTCTTTATATTCGTAAATCGTGACGGCATTTACGTCCCACCCTCGAACTGACTTCACACTATCTGAATATATTTTGTATGTTACGATTTAAAAGAGTTTGTATTCAGATATGATAAGGCTGCCAGTTCATTAAAGGAATATTTCCATGCGTTGGAAATGGACAAAACGCATAGTGGTATTTACATATTAGGCGTCATTTCAATGACGTCATCTTTTTGTTCTGATGTGAAAACACTATGGGCGACATGTTAATCTTAATTATTAACCTCCTAAGATTAAATTTGGTGCATTTCGACTGAAATTAGCAAACAAAATGCAAGAAAGTCCTGATCGCCATAGACTACAATGACATACCGTTTAAATTGCACTGATACAATATACGTTATTTTGATGACGTCATAACGACGCCCAGACGTAAAACCCAGATGGTTGACCAGGTGATTTTCATAAGTTATCCCCTAAAGTTTGATTTGGTATAGGTCACCATAAATCGGCATCAAATTCGCACGGGAGTCCCGATCGCCCCTGACTCAAAGTACTCAGGTCAGGGTAGCTTCAAAGTGAAGAAAGGGACGATTGACAATCTTTTATTTTTCCTGAAAACCATAGGCATTTACCCATAGCAAGTGTCAATGATCCTTTGGAATATGACGTCGCGTCTATGAGTGATATATCACCATGTATAAAAAATGATAAACCACAAGTGAATATTATGTAAAATTTTCAATGACAACCATAACAACGTTATACGTACATAACGTCAAAAGTATTAAACTTTTCACACCAAAATAGCGATTTAAAAGATATATTAATGTCATATGATAAACAGAACTCCTGTATTATAGAATCAATCAAATTTGTTGCAAGAAAAACGATAACATGCTTGGCAAGCCTCGCATTTTATCTCTTTTCTTTAACTCGTTTAATAAATTAAATAATTCATGAGCAATCATGTAAAATTCTTTATTTGGAACATATCCGCATTTAACATTAGTGACAGAGAGACAATTTAACCAAATACAATACTGGCAAAAGTATAAATCGTACTGATATTAAAGACTTAAATACATTTGCTGCTAATTCTCACGTGCACTATTCTCCTCCATATATATCCATTATTAATGTTTGCTGCTGCAGTTAAAGATCAATATAGGTTTTCAGATCCTCTAATGTCAGATTGATTTTCCAACAGTTTTTTGACAAAACAAATTTCAAAAAGATGTGTCTGAAATATACTTAAGAAATAAAGAAACCACTTATCCCTTCCATTCATTATAGACATAAACTATGATACAAGTTGGTTGTGAGATGATGTTATGTTATTAAAGCAGCATGTATCCGTCACATTACAGTAGGTTAAACCACTACGTCGATTACGTATGCCAGCTAGCATGCTCGTACTCATCCTGACCTCCTTTAGAAAACTGTGAAACACATCAATAAAAGTCTTATTTCTATCAAATAACTGGTTTGCGTGTTGTTTACATAACCTATATAATAGATTTGTAAATCCAGGAAATAATAAGCTTGCAACCTTACGTTATGATTTCAAACACTTGAAGGGAAAATTTACACTTTGTCCAAATGCATTTATTAGAAAGCTTACAATATGGCAGGAATAGTCCTTCATTAAATGTTTGTGAACGCTCTTCAATTAGCTTTTAATTAATTACTTTTGCTGGTTAAGGGGGTCTGGCTATTTTCAGGTCAACGAGTCTACACAAGAAAACTGTAAGCACTTCCATCTACTTATACACTACACAAGCAAAGTTATTTATCATTGATAATGTAAAAAAAAAACAATGTTTCAGAGTAATATGTTTAGCAGTGTGTGCATTGATGAGTATATTTTGATACCTGGCCAATATTTGATAGTTATTTCTAAAATTTAACCCTTAAAGCACTTATTATTACAATTATTACTATAGCAGACAACATATTTTGTAACAATTTTGTAACAATTTGCTTCATTTTGGGTTAAAAAAGACAGATTAAAATCAAATGAAACTTATTGAAAATAAACTACTTTTCTTTTGAAAGTTGTATCTTTCTAATTTGCATTGATCTGACGTTTGATTGCAATTAAAACAGAATATCCATTATCCAATATTGAAATGAAGAAATTGACTGAAGATGCTTCTTCAATCATTTAACTGACCTGCATAAAGAGGTAAACCCAGCTTAATATGTGTCTGTTGCTGTAGGATGGCTGCTGCCAGACGTTTGCATAAAGCTGATAAATAGTCCTGTAATTAACTAAGCAGTTAAATAAATGATCTGTGAGAATTAAATCAGTACATAATGAGATATTTATTTTTGACTCAAGTAAAATGTTAAAAGTCAAGAACATACACTTCAACATCAGTAACGCCAAGACCAAATATTGCGTTAATTGCGGTAAAATTATATTCCTCTTGAGTTTTATTCAATAAAAGCACATTTACTGCAGGAAATATGACTGTAGAATGTTTGACAGCAATTAAATGTGTAATATTACGTCAAATTCATTATTCTGCACTTTAAAGGCACCATAAAGTTAACGCATTTTTCTGATGAGAGAAAGTCCAAGTGGCAAGTAACGGTTACAGTTAGCAATTTTAATGATTACTTCCCGCATATAACAGGTTGTTTTAGCTTGAGAATTTGTGCTGCGCTCTGTTTGACTAACGCCAATGTAACGTCCCGCTGACACAATTTTATGGGTTTTTAAGGTAACTTTTGCGGGCAAAACATGTCCTGTTTTCTTTAGGTTCAATAAATAACGTTATGCACCAACGGCCTCGACTCGACGGCATTAAGTGACGTTAAATGTTCCTTCTTTGCCATTGTGTATCATTGCATTCAATTACCTGGATGTGAAGCAATATTTGACTGACCTTTCCGTAGGATACGAGGCTTTCTTTGTTTGCAAATTGTGGAGTCGACGCCACGTAACAAATCATAAAGAAGATTGGGGTTCATGATCTTGTTATAACGTCCAGGTAAAATTTTTACGTTTTTAAGTGTTTTCATCTGTGGATTAATTTTATCGTTAAGGTGACGTTTTTGTATTTCATCACATGTCATTCATAGTCGGTAAGCACATTTTAAATGAAATTTAATCAAAACCTTATATAACTACGCAAAAAAGTTGTTTTCGTCTGTTGCGTATCTTTATTCCTTAAGTACATGTGTTGATCTGTTGTAAGAACTAATTATCTCACTACCAGCAGACAGATCAGAATAAATGAAGCTATTTGCATGATTTTCATGTTTAAATCATCTTTACAAATATGAAAGTAGCTTACATACTGATTTTGCCTTCTATATGCATGTTTATTGAGAGCTGCAGATGAAATAAACCTCATGACGCAGTGGTTAGCATGTCAAGGAGCCACTGAACCTCAAATGATTCCTGGGTGGGTAACCTTTTTTTTCTTTAAGACCTATTGGTATTGAGGCAGGGAAAGGAAGAGTGTGTGCATGTATCAGGGATCATGACTGAATCAGTTTTTGATGGTGTTGTTCGTTGGTCTTTAGTTCGTGATTGTAGCATTTCCTGGTCATACTTGCTTACTTTCTCAAACCAATTCCTAAACCCTGTCTAAATTCAACTACTTCTGTGTTTTGGCTCGCCATTGCTCTGATAATTGGATTGCATCAGTATATACATATGAGTTGTTGCTTGAAATTGATTTTATTGCCCTAGGCATATGTTTTAAAGCAAAATTGTTTCATACTAGTAAAAATCAAAATGACAAAACTGGTTGCTCAAATATAGTAATAAAAGCATAATAGATCAAATCCTGTAGCGTGCATAAACACCAAATTTTTGCACCAAAGGGGTATACAGCTGGATGTGTGTATACTGATAGTCTAAATTGCACTTGATATATAACCACTGTATAACAATGCGACTAGAATTGCATTTATCAGAAAAAAAGCATTGTGTATGCCCGCATATGGCAAGTTAAGCAAACTTTTCTAGCATAGAAATTGCGATTTACCCCTAATCAACTAGTTTAAGTGTAAGCGCTTGGTCTTCTCATTTAAAAAGTCAATTTAAGAAACCATAACATATGTTTTTGTTGAGAAATAACGAAAAATAATTATCCATTTATTTCCACTCTTATATGGAGGCTGGGTATGAGAAGCCGTTCGGCTGTCCAATAATACAATAATACACTATCATATTCATTTAAAAGTATAGGCAGCCGTTGTGCACCAATTTAGTCTTCCAAGGGACATATTGTCTTTACAAAAAATGTGATTAGATTACTGCATCTCAAACGGTTTCATATAGGTTTTATGGTGATATAATAATAGTTACACAAACTTTTTATCTGTATTTTACCGCTGTGAAATAAAACTAATGTCTTAGGCAGAAAAACTCCCCTTTGTCTCTACAATTACCCTCTGCATTAAAGATTTTGTAAATATTGAAGATAGATATCCTTTAAACTTAAAGATTTATGAATTAAATTGTTCTTATTTAACTACAAGCAAGCTGACATGGACTAAATTATTAATTATCAAATTCTCATAGTTTCATACTTTTAAATTTCAGCTACCTTCTCTAGTTTTTCATAGAAAATAAAATAAATTGTCTTGACATTATCGTTGCCAAACGCGACTGTGGTCGACAATTCCATTCACTGCCAACCCGCGACAAGTCAAAATTTGCAGGCATGGTTTCTAGAGGAATGTTTTAACAACGTATATGGGAGTCAACTCTTTGCACTTTATATCAAATTGTTCAGGGGACATAACACTATAATATAAAGAAGTCTGCAGATTTTTTACGTTAGACAAAGCCATGTAAAGAAAGAGATATGTTCAATAAGATTTCAAAACATCAAAAATAAGTAATATCATGTCCAGGGAAATAAAAAAACAGGACAGAAGAGGTCATTGACATATCCTTTAACTATTCTGATTCATATATATATACATACTTTATCATCAGAAATTGATATTTTGGTCTCAAACAGGTCAGGCACAGGTGAATTGGACAATCTGCAGGTCCAACAAATACGACAAAAAGAACAAATCTCCCTCACGAGCCCCTTGCAAATCTTGTGAAGTAATAGTAATAGTGTTTACAGGGGCTTTGAATGGGAATATTATAGTTCTCAGGATCCCTATGACCCTGACAGGCAACCAAGCTATCAGAGACGATATTATTTTCAGATTGCGCAATCCATTAATTATGAAACAGCCCTCGAAATGGTGAATAAAACCCGTTTATTACAATATTATGTTTTATTTCAGATGGAACACTATATCAGAATTAACCATGATCTTAAATACCAGGTCCCAAGGTTATAAAACTGTTTTTTATGCTCAACTGAGCACGAAATTTCAACTGCTAATAAAAAATAAAACACTGACAAACAAAGAAGTTTCTAGCTTAAAGTTTCTCAAATGTTGTATTTATCATGCTAATAATTGTTAAAATGCCAACAATTGTGGCATTTTAACGTTTATGAGCAGGATAAATTTCGTACTTCAGCTGTATTGAGCATGGAAAAAGTTTTATAACCTCGGGCCTGGTGTAAATATATTGTTTTTTTCTATTTTTGAGTAAAAAGAGTTGTATATAGATTTTTTTTCTTATTTTCAATATGGCTTCAAAAAGGGCTGTGACGGGACTATTTTTTTTAATTAATTCCAAAGATAGTTTAATATATTTGCAACATTCTGTGAAAGTTACACAGCAATAGGTTGAATGGTTCTGGAGATACTCTGTGTTGAATCCATATACTCTAAATATTCAGGAGCCCTTGAAACATGTATGGCACTGAGGTATTGGTTTTTGAGGTACTTGGCAGCGAAAGTGTTAAAGGATGTCCAAACTGTTTGTCTAACTGTATGCAGTGATTAAACGCATACACTTTAAAATGTATTTATTTAAAAAAATGCAGTGCAGACCTATTTAGTGGGAGGATAAAAGTAAGTATGTAAGCACACAATGTTTTAAAGAGAAATGCTTCTAAGCAATAGATAAATATTAATCAAACACATTCCTCGACAATACATTCAGTTTTAATGACATTTGAAGCAAAGAAATCTATAAATTTAATTTCAAAATTAGGATGCCCAAATCTACATGCTTTAGAAATCAATAAGCAGTATTCTTAAATGACTACCACTGCTTCTAGGGTCTAACACAGATGTTGTTTTATTTTATAAACTCAATATTTTCCAGTCCGAATCTTTTTTGATAGAAATATGTGACATTTTGAAAAATAATATTGTCACATGATAATGCTGGGCTTCCATAGAAAATGGACTTCTCTAGTGTTATGAAAGTCGAACGAGTCTGCTATACAGCGGTTTCAGATACACCATAAAATTACGTTTGCAACCATTCATAATTCAGCTGAATACTTAAAGGTGCAAGGGTAAGTGTTTTTCCTACCTTGGTTCCCAAACTGTAATTAGGTAGAGAAAATGAACAGAGGCATGCCAGAGTATCTAATGATAATTTGAATAAAAATGAAAAATACCACCCAAACAATCCTTAAAATGAACTGTATTCACCCATTTGAAAAGGGTGAGAAATTACATTAGGCATAAATGGGTAAATTGTTGTCGTCTTTGTGGTCAAATTAATCAAACTATAGTTTGCCACAGTGTTAAAAATGCAGTATGACTTCATCGCATATTCAAGGCTCTACAGTGGCACCGTGTGTTCCTTTAGTAAAAGTAAGTAAGGGAGCAAAGATCAGGAATCAAGTACCACACCTGACCCAGGATACCAATGGGAAAGTGACAAACTCACAGTAGACACCACAAACGAGAGCCAAGAGGTCAGCCCTTTCCCAGCAGGTGACCACAAAGCACATATAAACAGATGCGCACAAAGACATAGCAAACACAAGACAGAACAAAAACATAAAAGATCCACAAAAGAAGTACCGCCTTGGAACGGTCAGTAAAATATTTTACTGGAGGGCTTAAACCGGTTTAACGGCGCCAACCTCACCCTTTATCCTCTGCTTTTAACTGGTTAAACCCAGCAATATTTATGAGAATGTCCTAACATGACTGCCATTTGTTGGCTGTGATGTAAAGCATCAACACAAACATCAACATTAACACAAACAACAAACATGACAGCGCTTTTGGCAGCATTTTATTTATAGGGTATCGAACGAAACTACAAGAAATGTTTCATGTTTATTTGAACAAATTTGAAATCGATGTTACTCATTAATTTCATATCATTTTTTGTAATGATTTATTTCTATAGGTTTGTCTAATCCCCAGAATTACACAGTCACCAAGAAAATAGCTCTTAATTTTATTCGCTGGTTTAAAAGTCCCTGAAGATTAGTAGTCAGCTTTTAAGCATTTAGAAATACTGTCTAAAACAAAATGTTCAAAATCATTTCCAAACGATTTCTCTTAAAGGGGTGGAGATTTTCTCTAGGAACTGATTATTAATTGTACATAAATAATAAAAGTGAATTCTGGTAGACAATAAAGTATTTCATTAGGATATTTTCTTTTTGGAAGCAACTTACCTGTTGGATTTCTTTTGCTCCGGTATTCAATTTTATTTCCTGTTGAGTCCTTATCTTTGCTTTATCTCCTTGTTTTATCTTAATTGATATGTGTTAGGAGATGATGCATTGATAAGTTAGGGGTCTTTCTTGCAAACCAAATATCTATGTGTTTTGATCCACGTCTGAATTAAGGGTGAGATTGGCGCTGTTAAACTGGTTTAAGCCCTCCAGTAAAATATTTTACTGACCGTTCCAATGTGGTACTTCTTTTGTGGAATTTTTATGTTTGTGTTCTGTCTTGTGTTTGCTATGTCTTTGTATGCGTCCGTTTATATGTGCTTTGTGGTCATCTGCTCGGAAAGGGCTGACCTCTTGGCTCTCGTTTGTCGTGTCGATCTGTAAGTTTATCACTTTCCCATTGGTAACCATGGGTCAGGTGTGGTACTTGATTGTATCATTTTCTGATCTTTGCACCCTTAATTTCTTTAAACATAAAATTTAAGGGTTTTAAGTTTGCAAGGCAACATCACTTTGTATGCATCGTATTTGTATGAAATATTAGGTAATGATTTTTATTAGCGAAAAAACTTAAAATATCCAAGAACTTGAGTCAGCTGTGAGTTGAGAGAATTTGTTTTTTACAATTCTTCCAGGACACATTTTATACATCGAATAGCCATTTGGGCACTTGCATACTAGATTTTATTAAGCCCAGTTGTCAAGCAAAAACGGGCGCACAGAAGATGAATTTTATTTGAATATTGGACTGGATGTTCTTCTAAACTTAAAAGAAAATTGCATACTTAAATACGTATTTACTTGATAAATGCCTACGTTTTAGCTTTTAAAATCATTTAAAGGGGGTAGGACGTGTATTTCAGATTGTTTTTAAGGCCATGCTTTACATTGCCATTTTGTTTATTTGACCATACCATGGACACATCCGTTATTTCTGAGAAAGCAAAATATGTTTGTTCTATTTAGTTTGGACTCCTTATTCTGGTGTTTGTTTTGTAGTATTTAATATAGCCATGTTGTATGGGATAGCTCGGTATTGTACAAGGCACTGAAACATAAGAATTATCATGTTAACACAAAAGTCCTTTATGCAGTAATGAAGTATTCCATTTATTTAAAACAATAAATTTGGAATAGTCCATTGTATAAATTGTGAGGTTACAGGTGTAATTGAATATCATAGTGTGTAGACTCCAATCAAATACTGCATTATGATGTGGGTCCTCACCTTTACCAAATTATGCAGTTAGGTGTCACTGGTATAGCCAGAATAATAACTTAAATTAGAGTAAAATGTGCATTTGGTTATCTAGGAACTTTTACATGTATAAAGACGTCTTTTATATCATTTGTATTGCTACGAAGGAATGCCATTATTTATAGAGAAAGACAGGAATTTAAAATTTTCAGATTATTTTGTTAAATGATACACCAATAATTATATAAACCATCCTAAATGGTACATATCCAAATCCAAGGTCATATGCTGACTAGGTCTGGTAAAGATCTTTTAAAATTATCACATATGAGCAGTAGGCGAGAGATGGTGGATTCAGGGATACCTATTGAAGGTTGGGAAGTTAAACTAAAAAAAACACAATGTGAAACATCTCCCAAGCCCAGCGATGGTTGTCTGTGTACCCGTATGGGTCCCATGGCGACGCAAATACATACATACCCAACAAGAGGCACGACTCGTCCCGGGCAGATCCGTGATTTTATTTTATTTTATACATGTTGTGTTGTCATGATGGACCTCTGGTATGGGCTATAAAAAGCTTGCAAGTCCAACAATTATTTCAATCTGTGACATTTGAGAGTCTAACCGCTGTCTGCCACGGCTTTGCTATATTAAATATAACGTTTATACATACATGTACCGCCGTTTCAGGCATGTTAACAACGGGAGCAACGGAAGCGGAATGCAGTTCAATGGTCGATACGAGTGTATGGAAAATAAAAAATAAAAATATTATAAATATACATATCTATCTATATATGGCTTTTATCTTAGTCTTCTTATATTCATGTCTGATAATTCTGAATCTGTTACAGCGCTCCAATTATAAAGAAAAATCATCCAAACGCATGGGCCAAATTGCAAGAAACTCTGATTTCGTTGCATGTGCACAAAAAGGACCTGATGGGCCAGCACATCGGTGCAGTCGAGACGTGTGCCATCTGGCGCTATATAATGTCACTGATCTGGTCGAAGTCTGCAAACCTTGCAGAACTTAGATATTGTTCATTTAAACGAATAACTTAGCCAGGCCTGTGCTTTGTTCAAAGAGACGTTAAGTATGGTTTTCTTTCTGTCTTAAATTTCGTTAATTATATTACTTTGGCTATGTAGCTATAATGTTGAAAAAATGTACAGTAAGAACACAGAGCAAATCGCTTTAGGCAATAAGGTCTTATCAATTTTTCACACCTAAACGCAGATGAACGACTCCTATGTGTCATGTAGAGATCGTCACATGGTAAAACTTCGGAAGTCATTTGGAATTTATCCGGAAAACATCTACTAATCACATTGTTGATAAAACCATCAATTTCGCTTCATTGGACAGAAACTATTTTTATATTTACTTTATTGTTGGCTATGTTGACCATGTGAATAAACTTAAGTTCTCATATCCTAAGAAATCTTAGTATGAACTTTGAGTTTAATTGACCCATTGGTTTCAGACTAGAAGATGTTTGAAAATGTTTAACAGACAGACAACCGATGGATGGCAGATGCTGGAGTAACTTGTATATTATTAGCTCACCCATGAACCTTTGGCTCAGATTGGTTAATAACGCATAAAGCTTGTTAACTTAAGCTCTTAATGACTTGTAATTTGAAAGGTCTACACTAATGTAGGCAGAAAGGGGTATACCATAGTTGTGGATATCCATGTATGAGCGGAGAAAATTATGGTAAAGTTAGCTTGGCCGTCCATACAATTAGTTTATCTTTGATTTACTAAATTAGTATTATTGCATTAAAATAAGTGTCACCTTCTATTAAAACCAATATTTACTGGCATAAAACCATGTCGTTATACAGAAGACCCACGTGCTGTTTCAAAATATTTTTATGATGAACAAACACTTGTGTGCGACTTCAAAAGTTTACTGATTAATCATGGATGACTTAGCCCTAGAAGACGAATATAACTTAAAGTATCTAGCCCCATGTTAAATGCAAAATGGTGGAATAACATAGCTCTTTATCATATGACGTTGTGCCTGGGAGTGAAATCACGTCATGCATTAAAATCGATAAAACACTAGTGTTTTTTAGATTTATTGGAAGCGCTATGACGTCCATAACAATGTTGTGTACATTATGACAAACTTATCAGGATTTTACGCAGGTAATGGGATTTAAAAACAATACTTTTGTCATATAATAAATAGAATCTCACATTCTTGCTCATTTATTATTGAATTTATTAATTCCGTCGCAAAAAAGAGATAGTATGCTTGGAAAGCCTCCTATTTATCTCTTTTCCAATACTGGTCTAGTCAATTCAATAAAACATGAGCACTCACGTTAAATCCTCTATATATTTTTCTCAAAATGTGGTTAATATATACCTACATCTATACTTACCTGTATCTTATGGTGATTTTTTTTTCAATTTCAAAGAATGGTTGGAAAACCAAACGTAGTTTTAGTGATCGATTTAAAATAAAAATAAAAAATAGATAATAAATCTATACAATAATAGCGACCATACATGAATGTTCAATTCATTGGCCAGATCACTAAGGAGATATTGCAAACATTGGGCTTTGTCCTCAGTTTACGTTAACTTATGATTGATTCTTGTATTAATGTTCCATTAATTAAGAGACAGTGCGTTTGCAAGTTAGCTACTTACATTCCTTGCACTGGAAGATTGGATCCCATTGTCCTTTACTGCACACACCGTACTTCTGGTCATCTGGCACATTTTGACCCCTTGTTAATGTCACTTTGTAACCAACATCACAGTCAATGAAAACTTTTGTACCACTTTCAACATCTGTCTGTTCAGTCAAATTTGTTCTTATACCATCTTTGTTTATAGTCCAGAAATGAGAAGCTTTCTTCATTGAAAGAGGGCATGGCTCTAAATTAATGGTAAACAGGGATATTAGAATGTTATTGTGCAGTTTGCAATTATTGAGTGAGAATGACCAGAAAATGCCAAGTTTCGCAAAGTAAATACTAATCCGTGCATCTTCACACACACACACACACACACACACACACACACACACACACACACACACACACACACACACACACACACACACACACATGGAAGTCAAATATGATACAAGCAAACAACCCTTTCTGGCTTCGTCAGCGAAAAGAATGCAAATCTAGATAGGAACCAAAGGACTTAATGAATTAAAATCTAAAGGTTTTCTAGCAATTACAAATAATGTCTCTAAAGAAATCATAGGTATTGCTGTGGGTACCAAATGTGCTCCTGTTGTTGCAGATTTGTTTTTATTTTGTTATGAGAAACTTCATGTTGTTTCTTTCTGACAATAATCAAGCAGATGTTGTTGAAACATTTAATTCTACTTCAAGATATCTAGATGACTTGCTTATTATTGATAACCCTTGTTTCAAAACAAATTGCATATCATATTTATCCCACTGAACTTCAGTTAAATAAGACAAATTCCTCAGAAACTGAAGCCCCCTATTTAAATTTGGATTTGCACATAATAAATGGCATAGTTTCTTCTAAAATATATGATGAATGCCTTAATGGACGATTTTAATTTTGAAAAAATAACTTTCCATTTCTTGATGGAGATGTTCCTCACTCCTCTTCCTATGGTTCATATATTTCACAACTTATTCGTTTTGCGAGAGTATGTTCTAACGTTGATGACTTCAACTAGAGAAGCAGAAGTTTGACTTTTAAGCTATAAAACAAGGATATTGATTTCATAAACTTCATAAAGCGTTTTACTAAATTTTATTACAGACACTCAGAGTTGATTGTTAAATACAATATTTGTTTAAAGACTCTTCAGCAACAAGGCATATCAGAACCTGTATTTTGTGGTGATTTAGTTTATAAATTTAGATAGAATCATTGGAAAACCTAGTTTAAGTGATTGATTTAAAAGATTATTAAATGTTATAAAAGAGTGGGATACAACATTGATATCATGCGATAGTCTCCATGCCTGGTTGTTAACCAAATCACAGTTTATAGTTATGGTTTCCGCTTTAATTGTACGACGGTGATTCAAGCCTCAGATTCAATGATAGCCCTGACACAAAACTTTAATCTGTTGGTCGGTGCCTGATGCTTGTCTTTGGCTAGGCCCACCCTAGCTCAACTTGAGTTTTATTTAGCTTGATCTATCTGTGAATCATGAGCCATTATCTCTGTTTCGTCAAAGTGTGTTAATTTAATTATGTTGTTTCTCTATGATGATGTATTGCATTAGTTAGGAAGTCTCCATGCAAGCTAAACAGTTTTGATATTTAACAACAGCATAATCTAGGGCAAATATTTGACGCCAGTAATATGCATTTAGCCACCTGGTAGCTTAGGCTGCTATACGTTTCAAGGTGGTGATTCTGTTGTTGTTGATTTATTGTTTTATGTATCTCCCATTGTTTGTGTGGGTTCAGTGTTGGTCTTTGTTTGGTATGCATTACTTTACGTCAATTCTAGTTTTGCAATCTTCTTGAGGAGGAAGATAGAGCTGGTTGTTTTGCTTTTATTGTCTTTCTCATTTCTTGCAACTGTAAATCATCTGTGGTTCTTCCTCACGGTGCCGTTGGTTGGTCTGCAATGTGTTATTGTAGTATTTCCTGACCATACTTACTTTTTTACTACAAATCTGGGACCACACTCAAAGCTGCAGACATAAAGGGAGCTACAACAGAGAAGTTACAACAGACAACAGACAAACAACGACAGACTCCTCGCCCCAGCATTTACACCAGCAAAGGCTATTGAATATTTTTCATCAGCAACCCTTTAATCTGGAAGCTGATGTTGGTACAACATTTAAAATTTTGAGCTTCAATGAAAGCTCCATAACTCATTTTTGTCACAGAAACAAATTTACAATGATAGAGAAAAAAGCAGAATTTCAGAGCAAAAGACAACAAAAAGCTTTCGCTGACATTAACCACAAATATGTGCTAAAGTGTCTACATCGTTAAGTGTTTTTGATTTGTTTGATTTGATTCTTTACATCCCATCAACAATCTTTTAGTTATAAAGGGACGGGTCTTCCTGGGTTGAACCAGTACTAAGCTAGGATAAACGTTCTTGCTCAAGGACACAACGCATCGTTAAGTGTCATAGCCTATTTATAATTGCAGGGAAACACTATCAAATCGAGTCAGAAAAAAGTTAAGGTAAATAAAAGGTATGTTTAGAAGGAAAAAATATAACATCCTGCCACGGTGGTGTCAAAACAAGCAAACTAAACATACACGTTTTCAAATCTTACCTATCAAACACAACTGCCCTAAGAATTGCCTTAACTAGAAAGGGCGCCAAGAATCAAACCACAAGACAAGGAGCCAACATACCCAAACGAAACACACACACACACGCGAATGCACGCACGCATAAAGTGGGGGCAACAACAATGAGCAAAGAAACCACAGAATCTCAGCTCCAGATTGGACATAGGACCTAAATATATTCTACTGGATAATTCTTCACCCTAAATTGTTTAGCTGGAATAGAGGTTCCCAAGTTTATGCAATATGTTCTTTCTTAATGTGTTGCCACAGTTAAACAAACACATCAAATTAACTGTTCTTTGATGAAACAAACCAACCTCTTAATGAATGCTTTAGTTCAGGGTCTTCATTGAGTTTGTGTTTATATAATTTATGAATGATCATTAAGGACAATCAATTTGCAAATATGGCGTGGTGGCTAAAATCTGGGGATGCTGCGAATGTCGACCTGTAACAAATATAAAATGTACTTTTCTCTGATTTTCTGAAATAATCACAAGATATGCGTAATATCGTGTATATCTTGTTGTAAAACGAAACAAAACCAAATATTAAACACGTTAAATATTACCTTGAACTTAGTAAGTGTTTGCTTTCGAAATACTCCCATTTTCCTTCATCAGAAATTTAAAATTTTTGCACGAACATGTAGTGTAACAAGTGATCTAGCACAGCCTGAATTTAAATTATCCAAAATGTATTTCACAAAGTCACTATCTGCTTATTAGATAGCTATTAACACACATTGAAAGCTGATCAGCCATAATGTACATGTATATCTACACCACCTAAGAACAGGGCTACCAATCTATCTTCTTCATAAGATAATACAAAAAATACATATTTATAAGTGGGTATTCCTATTATAAACAAGTGGAATTTGATTCATGCAGGTAACATGGTATCCTGTTTTATTTTGCCCCGGCTGTGATGCCTGTGACGATGGCCTTGGCATTAAATGTTACTCCATTCATATGTATGTCTATCCCTTTGCATATAACACCGCCATCGTCCAAAAGTTTTGATTAGAATTTCATGAAACTTAATCACATTATTAAATAAATAGAGAATAGTAAACTGTGTTTCAATGATATGAAAATTACGTCACGAAGGAATGGTGGTGATTCGGTAAACATACAAAGAACCCTCATATTTAATGAACCGCCCCCCCCCCCCCTGCGCCAGGTGCATGGTAATCAATTGACAAGGAAGTTACTTGGCCCCGCCTACATGACACACGTAGCTGAAACGCTCAAGCTTTGTCTCTAATATTTTTATAGTAGTAGCAGCAAAAGAAATGTAACTGTCTAGCGATATCATTGTTTTATATATTTGGGTTGTTTCCCTTACAACGTAATGTGTTGCAACTGAGCCTATAGCCAAGGGAAAGCACTCTAAAAGCCTGTCGCTTGACAAAAACAGATACATTTGAGGATTGAAGATTGGGAGATCCACTTCAATCGTTTTTTTTTGCCTTTCGCTAATCTGTTGCTGGCCAGACCAGACGTCAGTTTTGTGAGGAGTAAAGTGAGAGGAGATCAGAGAATTGGACATGCCGCAAGCGCCATGACAGGGAGAAAAAATACAGCTTGTATGTAAATATTTGACTGGTGTCTGATCTAGATATAATAACATCGGATCAGCATTGTCAATTTTTATGAAGAATGCCGTAAAATCTTCAAACATCCCAAATTCCTCTACACAAGACCAGGATGGATCAAATATGGTGAGTGATTTTCTACTCATAAATATTTTGTGTATATGTGTATTGAAAAAAGTAGTTCCGACAAAAAATATCAACACTACCAGTGATGATATCAAAAACTGATATCATCACTAGTGAAATATTTCACTCCTCAAGATATGAAAACTATCTTACTGCAAAACAATAGGAAATTAATGCTAGGTATATAATATAATTATGTCTTCTTTTGCCATTTTTTGTGACGAAGGGTCTCTAACGCAAGTCATTTACAATTAACATTTACAAAATTTAGACACCATGATTAACATCAAAATGTCTTGCTTTTGTCCAAGAATGGGCCATTTAGGCTCTCTCTCTCACATAGATCGTCTGTGGCAAACCTATTAAAATGCATAAGCTTGCAAGACTATTTGCTCCTCGAAAATCCACACTAAATTTCCCCAGTAGCGCTAGAAAGCCTATGTGGCCGTTCAAAGGAGGTTTTATGTATAAATGAGTTAAGTATAAAACACTCCTGTAAGAATTGACTAGGACTAATCAGGAATTCTAAACCTACCACAACGTACTCTTTGAACATTACACGTAACCCTTTAAAGACTGGCACTAATGAAGAATGCCATATAATATGAGTCAGGGTCAGAACTATCTATGTTTACCTATGTTGATTCTGAATGCAGGCTGGTGGCCTCTATGTTCAGATTCTCTATGTTAAAGGACAGCGTAGTTTAAGTCTAGTCGCTCAAAATGATGTTCAGTTAGTAGCTTAACAGTCACAGAATATTCATGCGACTAGCAAAGGCTCTGATCAGACTGCCCGCATGCGCAGACTGATTTGAAGCTTTGCTGGTCGCAAATACTACATTGTTGTAAATCTCATATATGGGCTCATTATTATTATGTGCTAATATATTCTTTTTAAGCATAGCAAAGACTCTAATCAGAATGGGTGTCCTTTGCTGCATGCACAGAGCATCTTGGTGACTGCGTCATGCTCTAAATAAAATGACATTCAATTCCATCGTTCCTGTACTATATATGGGTCAATGCACGAGATTTTTATCACTTGACTTACCGTATCTGCGAGCAGCAAAGGCCAAGGCAAGGCAATGCATATGCGTAAGAGCCTTTGCTGCTCGTATACACAAAGTATGGACCGAAACATTGAAATAAAGAGATTAACTATAGACGTGCAATTCAAAAACATTTCAGAGTTATTGTGTTTTCTGCTTGCTGACCATGGACGGACTAACCTGCTGAGTATTGTGCATGTATAGGAATTTCTGTTAGATTCTGGCAATTTTAAAAGTTGGGTTTGAGAGGTTTCGTTACTGTTGGTATTACCTAAACATCAGTTTCTATTCTGTAACTCCATATTATCATATTACGTCGAGTCTGGAAGTGAAATAACGCCATGCAATAAAATCGATAAACCACTAGTGGTTTACAGATTTACTGGAAACGTTATGACGTCCATAACGACGTTACTTATATGATGACAAAATCATAACGTTTTTACGCCAGAAATAAGATTTCAAAGTTTTTTTCATATGATAAATAGAATCTAACATCCGTGCTCTTGTATTATTGAATTTATCAAACTCGTTGCGAAAAAAGAGATAAAATGCTTGGCAAGCCTCGCATTTTATCTCTTTTCCCCAACTCGTTTAATAAATTCAATAAAACATGAGCACTCATGTAAGATCCTCTATGTATCAATATACATACCTGGTTCACAACTTAACACTCTCGACCAGCTGCCTTTTAAACAAGAGGAATAACTCTCTGGGGTAGTTTGTGTCAGTGGTTTCTTATCAGCATCAACCAGTCTATACCCTGGTCTACATTCAATCTGAACGTCCGTTCCACTCTCAATATACATGTTTGTTGTAAAAAAATTTTCTGTATTCAAATCAGAATATTTTGCACCTTCACCAATCCTCAGTCTACATCGTTCTGAAAAAATACTACACACATATTATTTATATCACTAGTCAAGCTGCTTGTTGTGCCAATATCAGGGCTGACAGTGAAAATGAGAAGATTTTCTTAGGATCCAACCATAGCTTATATCCATCAACATTTATTCAAAACACATTATTTTGAAACCAAAACGCTGTTATGATACTTCACAAAACATGCATACCCCATATTACTGCATTTGTTTTACAGCCAAAATATGCTGCAGTCAGATCATTTTCATGGCATTATTTTCCATCCAGTTCTCTGCTCTGCATTACTATTTGTCAGTGTCTACATTAATTTGAACTTAGTAAAAATAACGTTTCCAGTACTTTATAGCTATCTCTGACAATTTGCAATAAAAATATTTAAAATCGGACATTTTACAGTATTTTTAAACACTGCTATCTGTTTTAAACAAATTTAATGGAGCCAATGTTTACGAAATACAATATCTCCATAACAACAGATAATGACATCATACATATTGGTAATGACATAAACATATACCCTGTATAATTATCAAGGGAAATTATCATTTGGGAAAATTGTCTTAATTTGCTTGAAAATACAACTGTTTCAAACCGTATTTCTGTTAATTTCTTGTAACCTGATTTGGGAACTAACCAATGACCACTGAGTGTATAATTGACCGCAGCATGTGATTTCCAACAATGTTGCATTCTGACAAGCATAGACTCAGACAAGTCTGTGCAGTGTAGTTTAAGTCTAGTCGCTCAAAATGATGTTCAGTCAGTAGCTTAATAGTCACAGAATATTCATGCGACTAGCAAAGGCTCTGATCAGACTGACCGCATGCGCAGACTGATTTGAAGCTTTGCTGGTCGCAAATACCACATTGTTGTAAATCTCATATAGCGGCTCATTATTATTATGTGCTCATATATTCTTTTTAAGCATAGCAAAGACTCTAATCAGAATGGGTGTCCTTTGCTGCATGCACAGAGCATCTTGTTGACTGCGTCATGCTCTAAATAAAATGACATTCAATTCCATCGTTCCTGTACTATATATGGGTCAATGCACGAGATTTTTATCACGTGACTTACCGTATCTGTGAGCAGCAAAGGCCAAGGCAAGGCAATGCATATGCGTAAGAGCCTTTGCTGCTCGTATACACAAAGTATGGACCGAAACATTGAAATAAAGAGATTAACTATAGACGTGCAATTCAAAAACATTTCAGAGTTATTGTGTTTTCTGCTTGCTGACCATGGACGGACTAACCTGCTGAATATTGTGCATGTATAGGAATTTCTGTCAGATTCTGGCAATTTTAAAAGTTGGGTTTGAGAGGTTTCGTTACTGTTGGTATTACCTAAACATCAGTTTCAATTCTGTTACTCCATATTATCATATTACGTCGCGTCTGGAAGTGAAATAACGCCATGCAATAAAATCGATAAACCACTAGTGGTTTAAAGATTTACGGGAAACGTTATGACGTACATAACGACGTTACTTATATGATGACAAAATCATAACGTTTTTACGCCCGAAATAAGATTTCAAAGTTTTTTTCATATGATAAATAGAATCTAACATCCGTGCTCTTGTATTATTGAATTTATCAAACTCAACTGCTAATTTTGATGAATGAATAAACTTTAAAAGAAGAATTGAAAAACATTAGAAAAAACAAAATGCAAGGGGTCCTAGTAAGATCAAGGGCAAAAATCATTGAAGAGGACGAAAAACCCACTAATTTTTTCCGTAACCTTGAGAAGTATAACTACACCAGCAAAATAGTACCTAAAATAGAAACAGATGATGGGAAAATAATAACAGACCAGCATGAAATTTTAAATGAAACAAAAGAGTTTTATGAAAACCTCTATGCCATCAAAGATACCCAACTGATTGACATTGATTTGCATGAATTATTTAAAAATAATGATATTAAAAAATTTAAATAAAGACGAATCTGACTCTATAGAAGGACCAATAACATATCATGAAGCAGCTTTAATTCTTAAGGCCATGTCCAACAACCAAGCCCAGGATCAGATGGTTTTAGCGCGGAATTTTTTAAAATATTTTGGAAGAAGATCGGTCATTTTTAAATACGTTCTTTTAACTATGGGTTTTCTAAAGGTGAATTATCTATCACTCAGAGAGAAGGAATAATAACTTGCATACCGAAAGAAAATAAACCTCGGCACTTTGTTAAAAATTACCGACCTATTTCCCTACTTAACTGTGTATACAAAATAGCTTCTGGAGTCATCGCACACAGAATAAAGGGTACACTCAAGTCATTGATACATACTGATCAAACAGGATTCATCGCTGGCAGATATATAGGAGAAAACATCAGACTAATTTATGATATTATGCAAAACACTGAACAAAATAATATACCAGGGCTACTGCTTTCTGTAAACTTTGAAAAGGCTTTTGACTCAGTGTCTTGGTCTTTTATATATAAGTGGCTTTGGTAACTCTATCATCTCTTGGATAAAGACATTTAACAACAATATCAAATTAAGCGTTAACCAATGTGGTAATTTGTCATCTTTTTTCGGTAAAGGCCGCGGCTGCCGCAAAGGCCATCCAGTATCAACTTTTCTATTTATCCTTTGTGCTGAGACTTTAGGTTTAATGATTAGAAATAACATTAACATAAAAGGCATTGTTATAAATGACAAGGAACATAAACTATCTCAATACGCTGACGACACACTATTTCTTTTAGATGGAACAAGCCAATCTCTAAATGCTACGCTCAATATATTGTATGAATATGCACAATTTTCAGGTCTAAAAGTTAACTTTGAAAAAACTCATGCTGTATGGATAGGGGTGAACAAATATAGTACAGCATCTATTAAAACAAGGTGGAAACTATCATGGGGGAAAACAACCTTTAAACTACTAGGGATAAACTTCATATTGAGTGAGATCAAATGCAACAAGTAAACTTTAATGAAAAAATACAAAAAATCAGATCATTGATTAAACTTTGGAACAGACGATATCTTACCCCATTAGGTAAGATAACAGTAATAAAAACACTTCTACTCCCAAAATTAAATCACTTGTTTATTTCAATACCAAATCCATCAGAACAAATAATTAAAGAACTAAATAATATATTTTTTTCTTTTTTATGGGATGGCCCAGCAAAAATCAAACAAAATGTTGTTGTAAAACAGTACTGCGAAGGTGGACTAAGAATGATAAACCTGAAAGCTTTTATAAGTAGTATGAAATTAACTTGGTTAAGAAGAGTTATTCTATCCAATGGTCCTTGGCAATCTGTGGTAAACAATACAATTAACTTCAACAAATTATTTGTATCCGGAAGATGTTATGCTAATGATGTTCAAAATAAGATAAAAAATAAATTTTGGATCGATGTACTTCGGGCATATTCAGATGTTCTCCAGCTTAATGGTGAGAACACTGAATATTACATTCTCTCAAGTCCGATTTTCTATAACAATAACATCACAATTGGCAGCAAACCAATACACATTTAAGACTGGGATCAGAAAGGAGTTAAAAATATTAATGATCTAGTTAATGATAATGGTGAATATCTCTCGCAAGATGAATTTGAGCACGCTTTTAATATAAAAACTAATTTTGTTCAATACCTAGGCCTAAAGCGGGCAATAGTGTCTAATGCAAGAACACATAGTATATTAACCTTTTCTAAAAAAACTACATATGTCATTACTGCCTGCACATATTCACATCCTAATTAAATCCAAGAAGGGAGGGAAAGATTTCTACACAATCCTTAATCAAAATTTAGATAAACCTACATCCCAGCATAAATGGAACAATGTTTACAATATTGAAGAAGAATCTTGGAAAGCAATCTATTCTTGTCCTTTTAAACTTTCTTTAGGAACAAAAATGCAATGGTTTCAAACAAGAATAAATTATAGAATTCTACCAACAAAAAAGTACTTGTATAATATGAAGTATGTACCAAGTCCCAGGTGTAGCTTTTGTCAAGAAGAAGAAACAATAGATCATATGCTCTGGCAATGCCAGGAAACTCAAAATCTACTTAGAGAGTTCAAAATATGGCTAAATAACAACAATATTAATCTGATATTTCTTGATGAACTATTTATATTTAATATAGGGAGTATATACTCATCAGCTGATTTGCATATTTTTATTATTGTCAAGTATTATATATTTGCTGCAAAACGTCTCGACCACCCCCTATCCATAGTAGCACTGCAAAAGAAACTAAAACACTCTTTCATTCTAACGCAACATACAGCTTCAAGAAAAGGCTATTTAGAAAAATTTGAACATACATGGAACAAATACAAAGACCTGATAGATACAATACATTGAGCATATAAATATAACCCTTGACTAAAGCAGATTTTTATTGAAACAAAATAAAATTTATGATATAAAAGTTAAGCCAAAGTGCTGCCATGCTGTGAGAGCAATAGGTTGTCTGAGATCAACTTTTTTTTTCCTTGTATTTTTTTTCTTTTTAAATGTATCTTTTTTCGCTTTACACACCTGTCATCTTATGCAAGGCACTAGTGGTATTTACCCTAAATATTCAGACACAACAATTAAAACTATTTACCCTTAAAACTGCTGCCTCTGAAAATATCGACTCTTTAAAATCAGGTAACGGGGCAATTGAAAAGTGACAGCAAATTGAGATGCAATACAGACCCTGAACCCTGTATTGAAATTTGAGCAATTAGGTCTGCATGCTTGAATCAAATCATGTGTCTGGATGTAGAGGGTGGAAACAATATTTCTTTGGTTGTATCTTATATATGATGTTTCCTCTGGAACACAAGCAGGATTGTGCCAATTAACATCAACCAAACACACACATAAGTCTGAAGTATCTTGCTAAATTGAATGTAGTAATTTTAAAGCTTTTTCAAATCATTACAAGGATTCACTATCAAACTGGCACAAAATCTATCAGAAAACTAAAATGCAATGAAAAAGGCACCTTCGTGGTTGTGTACAGCTGTTTCGTTATTGCTTTAAAAATGCATGATAGATGAACGAAAGATGTGAGCAAGGAACCATCAGAATACCATATTTGAAGTGTGTAAGGCATGCAGGGGGATGGCCCTCCCCGACCCCCTGTATGTCAGATGACGGGGAGAATAAAGTGATAAAAGGTAAAAAAAAAAAAAAAAAAAAAAAAAAAAAAGAATTTATCAAACTCGTTGCGAAAAAGAGATAAAATGCTCGGCAAGCCTCGCATTTTATCTCTTTTCCCCAACTCGTTTAATAAATTAAATAAAACATGAGCACTCATGTAAGATCCTCTATGTATCAATATACATACCTGGTTCACAACTTAACACTCTCGACCAGCTGCCTTTTAAACAAGAGGAATAACTCTCTGGGGTAGTTTGTGTCAGTGGTTTCTTATCAGCATCAACCAGTCTATACCCTGGTTTACATTCAATCTGAACGTCCGTTCCACTCTCAATGTACATGTTTGTTGTGAATTTCTTTTCTGTATTCAAATCAGAATATTTTGCACCTTCATCAATCCTCAGTCTACATCGTTCTGAAAAAATATTACACACATATTATTTATATCACTGGTCAAGCTGCTTGTGGTGCCAATATCAGGACTGACTGTGAAAATGAGAAGATTTTCTTAGGATCCAACCATAGCTTATATCCATCGACATTTATTCAAAACATTAGTTTTACAGCCAAAATATGCTGCAGTCAGATCATTTTCATGGCATTATTTTCCATCCAGTTCTCTGCTCTGCATTACTATTTGTCAGTGTCTACATTAATTTGAACTTAGTAAAAATAACGTTTCCAGTACTTTATAGCTATCTCTGACAATTTGCAATAAAAATATTTAAAATCGGACATTTTACAGCATTTTTAAACACTGCTATCTGTTTTAAACAAATTTAATGGAGCCAATGTTTACGAAATACAATATCTCCATAACAACAGATAATGACATCATACATATTGGTAATGACATAAACATATATCCTGTATAATTATCAAGGGAAATTATCATTTGGGAAAATTGTCTTAATTGGCTTGAAAATACAATTGTTTCAAACCGTATTTCTGTTAATTTCTTGTAACCTGATTTGGGAACTAACCAATGACCACTGAGTGTATAATTGACCGCAGCATGTGATTTCCAACAATGTTGCATTCTGACAAGCATAGACTCAGACAAGTCTGTGCAGCGTAGTTTAAGTCTAGTCGCTCAAAATGATGTTCAGTCAGTAGCATAACAGTCACAGAATATTCATGCGACTAGCAAAGGCTCTGATCATACTGCCCGCATGCGCAGACTGATTTGAAGCTTTGCTGGTCGCAAATACCACATTGTTGTAAATCTCATATAGCGGCTCATTATTATTATGTGCTCATATATTCTTTTTAAGCATAGCAAAGACTCTAATCAGAATGGGTGTCCTTTGCTGCATGCACAGAGCATCTTGTTGACTGCGTCATGCTCTAAATAAAATGACATTCAATTCCATCGTTCCTGTACTATACATGGGTCAATGCACGAGATTTTTATCACGTGACTTACCGTATCTGCGAGCAGCAAAGGCCAAGGCAAGGCAATGCATATGCGTAAGAGCCTTTGCTGCTCGTATACACAAAGTATGGACCGAAACATTGAAATAAAGAGATTAACTATAGACGTGCAATTCAAAAACATTTCAGAGTTATTGTGTTTCTGCTTGCTGACCAAGGACGGACTAACCTGCTGAATATTGTGCATGTATAGGAATTTCTGTCAGATTCTGGCAATTTTAAAAGTTGGGTTTGAGAGGTTTCGTTACTGTTGGTATTACCTAAACATCAGTTTCAATTCTGTAACTCCATATTATCATATTACGTCGCGTCTGGAAGTGAAATAACGCCATGTAATAAAATCGATAAACAACTAGTGGTTTACAGATTTACAGGAAACGTTATGACGTACATAACGACGTTACTTATATGATGGCAAAATCATAACGTTTTTACGCCCGAAATAAGATTTCAAAGTTTTTTTTCACATAATAAATAGAATCTAACATCCATGCTCTTGTATTATTGAATTTATCAAACTCAACTGCTAATTTTGATGAATGAATAAACTTTAAAAGAAGAATTGAAAAACATTAGAAAAAACAAAATGCAAGGGGTCCTAGTAAGATCAAGGGCAAAAATCATTGAAGAGGACGAAAAACCCACTAATTTTTTCCGTAACCTTGAGAAGTATAACTACACCAGCAAAATAGTACCTAAAATAGAAACAGATGATGGGAAAATAATAACAGACCAGCATGAAATTTTAAATGAAACAAAAGAGTTTTATGAAAACCTCTATGCCAGCAAAGATACCCAACTGATTGACATTGATTTGCATGAATTATTTAAAAATAATGATATTAAAAAATTAAATAAAGACGAATCTGACTCTATAGAAGGACCAATAACATATCATGAAGCAGCTTTAATTCTTAAGGCCATGTCCAACAACCAAGCCCAGGATCAGATGTTTTTAGCGCGGAATTTTTAAAAATATTTTGGAAGAAGATCGGTCATTTTTAAATACGTTCTTTTAACTATGGGTTTTCTAAAGGTGAATTATCTATCACTCAGAGAGAAGGAATAATAACTTGCATACCGAAAGAAAATAAACCTCGGCACTTTGTTAAAAATTACCGACCTATTTCCCTACTTAACTGTGTATACAAAATAGCTTCTGGAGTCATCGCACACAGAATAAAGGGTACACTGAACTCATTGATACATACTGATCAAACAGGATTCATCGCTGGCAGATATATAGGAGAAAACATCAGACTAATTTATGATATTATGCAAAACACTGAACAAAATAATATACCAGGGCTACTGCTTTCTGTAAACTTTGAAAAGGCTTTTGACTCAGTGTCTTGGTCTTATATATATAAGTGGCTTTGGTAACTCTATCATCTCTTGGATAAAGACATTTAACAACAATATCAAATTAAGCGTTAACCAATGTGGTAATTTGTCATCTTTTTTCGGTAAAGGCCGCGGCTGCCGCCAAGGCCATCCAGTATCGACTTTTCTATTTATCCTTTGTGCTGAGACTTTAGGTTTAATGATTAGAAATAACATGAACATAAAAGGCATTGTTATAAACGACAAGGAACATAAACTATCTCAATACGCTGACGACACACTATTTCTTTTAGATGGAACAAGCCAATCTCTAAATGCTACGCTCAATGTATTGTATGAATATGCACAATTTTCAGGTCTTAAAGTTAACTTTGAAAAAACTCATGCTGTATGGATAGGGGTGAACAAATATAGTACAGCATCGATTAAAACAAGGTGGAAACAATCATGGGGGAAAACAACCTTTAAACCACTAGGGATAAACTTTCATATTGAGTTAGATCAAATGCAACAGTTAAACTTTAATGAAAAAATACAAAAAATCAGATCATTGATTAAACTTTGGAACAGACGATATCTTACCCCATTGGGTAAGATAACAGTAATAAAAACACTTCTACTCCCAAAATTAAATCACTTGTTTATTTCAATACCAAATCCATCAGAACAAATAATTAAAGAACTAAATAATATATTTTTTTTCTTTTTTATGGGATGGCCCAGCAAAAATCAAACAAAATGTTGTTGTAAAACAGTACTGCGAAGGTGGACTAAGAATGATAAACCTGAAAGCTTTTATAAATACTATGAAATTAACTTGGTTAAGAAGAGTTATTCTATCCAATGGTCTTTGGCAATCAGTGGTAAACAATACAATTAACTTCAACAAATTATTTGTATCTGGAAGGTGTTATGCTAATGATGTTCAAAATAAGATAAAAATAAATTTTGGATCGGTGTACTTCGGGCATATTCAGATGTTCTCCAGCTTAATGGTGAGAACACTGAATATTACATTCTCTCAAGTCCGATTTTCCATAACAATAACATCACAATTGGCAGCAAACCAATATACATTAAAGACTGGGATCAAAAAGGAGTTAAAATATTAATGATCTAGTTAATGATAATGGTGAATATCTCTCGCAAGATGAATTTGAGCACGCTTTAAATATAAAAACTAATTTTGTTCAATACCTAGGCCTAAAGCGGGCAATAGTGTCTTATGCAAGAACACATAGTATATTAACCTTTTCTAAAAAAACTACATATGCCATTACTGCCTGCAAATATACACATCCTAATTAAATCCAAGAAGGGAGGGAAAGATTTCTACACAATCCTAAATCAAAATTTAGATAAACCTACATCCCAGCATAAATGGAACAATGTTTACAATATTGAAGAAGAATCTTGGAAAGCAATCTATTCTTGTCCTTTTAAACTTTCTTTAGGAACAAAAATGCAATGGTTTCAAACAAGAATAAATCATAGAATTCTACCAACAAAAAAGTACTTGTATAATATGAAGTATGTACCAAGTCCCAGGTGTAGCTTTTGTCAAGAAGAAGAAACAATAGATCATATGCTCTGGTAATGCCAGGAAACTCAAAATCTACTTAGAGAGTTCAAAACATGGCTAAATAACAACAATATTAATCTGATATTTCTTGAAGAACTATTTATATTTAATATAGGGAGTATATACTCATCAGCTGATTTGCATATTTTTATCATTGTCAAGTATTATATATTTGCTGCAAAACGTCTCGACCACCCCCTATCCATAGTAGCACTGCATAAGAAACTAAAACACTCTTTCATTATAACGCAACATACAGCTTCAAGAAAAGGCTATTTAGAAAAATTTGAACATACATGGAACAAATACAAAGACCTGATAGATACAATACATTGAGCATATAAATATAACTCTTGACTAAAGCAGATCTTTATTGAAACAAAATAAAATCTATTATATAAAAGAAAAGCCAAAGTGCTGCCATGCTGTGAGAGCAATAGGTTGTCTGAGATCCACTTTTTTTTCCTTGTATTTTTTTTTCTTTTTAAATGTATCTTTTTTCGCTTTACACACCTGTCATCTTATGCAAGGCACTAGTGGTATTTACCCTAAATATTCAGACACAACAATTAAAACTATTTACCCTTAAAACTGCTGCCTCTGAAAATATCGACTCTTTAAAATCAGGTTACGGGGCAATTGAAAAGTGACAGCAAATTGAGATGCAATACAGACCCTGAACCCTGTATTTAGATATGAGCAATTAGGTCTGCATGCTTGAATCAAATCATGTGTCTGGATGTAGAGGGTGGATACAATATTTCTTTGGTTGTATCTTATATATGATGTTTCCTCTGGAACACAAGCAGGAGTGTGCCAATTAACATCAACCAAATACACACATAAGTCTGAAGTATCTTGCTGAATTGAATGTGGTAATTTTAAAGCTTTTTCAAATCATTACAAGGATTCACTATCAAACTGGCACAAAATCTATCAGAAAACTAAAATGCAATGAAAAAGGCACCTTCGTGGTTTTGTACAGCTGTTTCGTTATTGCTTTAAAAATGCATGATAGATGAACGAAAGATGTGAGCAAGGAACCATCAGAATACCATATTTGTAGTTTGTAAGGCATGCAGGGGGATGGCCCTTTCGGACCCCCTGTATGTCAGATGACCGGGAGAATAAAGTGATAATGGGTAAAAAAAAAAAAATAAAAAAAAAAAAAAAAAAATTTATCAAACTCGTTGCGAAAAGGAGATAAAATGCTCGGCAAGCCTCGCATTTTATCTCTTTTCTTCAACTCGTTTAATAAATTAAATAAAACATGAGCACTCATGTAAGATCCTCTATGTATCAATATACATACCTGGTTCACAACTTAACACTCTCGACCAGCTGCCTTTTAAACAAGAGGAATAACTCTCTGGGGTAGTTAGTGTCAGTGGTTTCTTATCAGCATCAACCAGTCTATACCCTGGTTTACATTCAATCTGAACGTCCGTTCCACTCTCAATGTACATGTTTGTTGTAAATTTCTTTTCTGTATTCAAATCAGAATATTTTGCACTTTCACCAATCCTCAGTCTACATCGTTCTGAAAAAATATTACACACATATTATTTATATCACTGGTCAAGCTGCTTGTGGTGCCAATATCAGGGCTGACAGTGAAAATGAGAAGATTTTCTTAGGATTCAACCATAGCTTATATCCATCGACATTTATTCAAAACACATTATTTTGAAACCAAAACGCTGTTATGATACTTCACAAAACATGCATACCGCATATTACTGCATTTGTTTTACAGCCAAAGTATTCTGCAGTCAGATCATTTTCATGGCATTATTTTCCATCCAGTTCTCTGCTCTGCATTACTATTTGTCTTACTCAGTTTGTTACAGTGTTCTACAACTTTGTCAGTGTCTACATTAATTTGAACTGATTAAAAATAACGTTTCCAGTACTTTATAGCTATCTCTGACAATTTGCAATAAAAATATTTAAAATCGGACATTTTACAGCATTTTTAAACACTGCTATCTGTTTTAAACAAATTTAATGGAGCCAGTGTTTACGAAATACAATATCTCCATAACAACAGATAATGACATCATACATATTGGTGATGACATAAACATATACCCTGTATAATTATCAAGGGAAATTATCATTTGGGAAAATTGTCTTAGCGTAGTTTAAGTCTAGTCGCTCATATATATATATATATATATATATATATATATATATATATATATATATATATATATATATATATATATATATATATATATATCCAAAAAAGAAAATCCACAATACAGGAAATTAAATCTTCAAATAAAGAATAAAAATGCGCCTTGTTTTTCTTCTAATTTAATTCTTAACGCGTTTCACTACTGTGTAGATCTTCAGAAGACATTATTTTAAACGACGTCAGCGTCTATAGCAACAACGTTATTAAATACAGGAAGTGACGTCACAAGTATTATAATGTAATAATATGTAGAAATGTTGTGAAAAAGATTGACAGATTTAAGAATTCTAAATGCTTTTATTCAATTTTGGTTTAAAAAGGCCAATAAAATGTTTTTCTTTTATTTTGCGTGCGGAGACGCAATCGGTCTGCATTTTGTAAAGTGGCAGAATTGAAAATTTAACGGACTGAAATCTTGCACAGTTCGCAATATGGTTACTGACATACAGTATACGAACTCTGGCATCTCTTATTTGTTGTCTATGGACAGTAAGGCGATGACGGAGGGTGTAACCTGTTTCCCCAATATATTCTTCGTCACAGCCTTTGCATTTAATTACATAAATAAGGTTTTTAGCGTCGCATGACATAGTTGTTTTTACCTTAAACGTTTTACCGCATTTAAACAAAAATTCGTTGTCTGTCATTAAGTAATCACACACCCCACAATTAGGTCTATTGCATTTTGTTATTTTTTGTGATTCTTGTATTTCCGCAAATTTTGCTCTTGTCAATAGTTTTTTTAGATTCCAAGGTTGGCGTTTACTTTTTATGATTGGATAATTTTGCATTATTTCTTTCATTGTTTCATCTTCATGCAAAATAGGTAAGTTTTGTCTTATTGTATTAAACATTTCAGGGTTTTTGGGGTTAAATGTGGAGACAAATGGTATTAGGTTTTCATTTTTCTTCTCCCTAACCACCCTTAAATCTTCCCTGGTAACATTCATAGCTTTCTGGATTCCCTTGTCAATGACATTTTTGGGATATTTTTGATTTATTAATACTATTCTTAATTCATCCATGCTTTTTTGTAGAGTTGCTTCATTTGTGACAATACTTCTTATTCTGCGTGCTAGTGAGAATGGAATACTAGTTTTGGTGTGTTTGGGGTGACAAGAATTAAAAAGTAAATATTGTTTGCAATCTGTTGGTTTATAATATATATCTGTTTCAATTTTAGTGTTTTCTCGTTTAACTAAAACATCCAAAAAGGGTTGCTGCACATTACTATATTCCATTGTAAATTTTATATCTGGGTGTAGGTTATTTAACAAATTGTTTAATTCAAGTAAATCTGACTTTGATTTAGTCCATGGAATAAAGCAGTCATCAAGAAATCTTTTCCAGTTATGTATAAACTCTTCTGCATATTGACTGCCATATTTTTCATGTATCTGTTTATATAATTTTTCCTCTAAATATCCTATTACTAGGGTTGCATAAACAGGCGCAAATTTTGTCCCCATTGCAGTTCCTTTCATTTGACGATAATTTTTCTCATTGAAACAAAATGTGTTATTTTTTAATATAAACTCGATACCTTCTATAATGAATTTTTTGGGAAATCTAGATGGGGTATCATTTGGATATTTTCTGAGCCAATATTTGATGGCTTCAATTCCAAGCCCAAGTGGAATATTTGAATATAATGATTCGACATCAAATGATGCCAGAAGTGTATTTTCGGGTACAGCAGAGGGTAAATGATTCAAGAAATCTGTTGTATCCCTAAGGTAACTTTTTACTCGTTTTGTTAAAGGGCAGAGTAAAATGTCAATTAAATTGCCCAAACGATGAGTTTGGCAGGCTGGTCCCGCAACGATTGGTCTAAATTTAAGATTGGTTACATTTTCAACTTGTACATAATGAGTATCAAATTGATCACATGCATTTCTTATTTCGTCACTTTTGTGAACTTTAGGTAAACCATAAAAGTTACTAGGTTTTCTTTCAAAATTTGACAAATAGTCAATTTCTTTTTGTGTTAAATTATCTTTATAGTTCTTAATAAATTTGTTGTATTTTATTCTATCTGTTTTTTGCGGGTCAGTATCTAATTTTTCATAATATTTTTTGTCTGAAAGCATATTTTCGACTATTTCTTTATAGAGTTCCCTATCCATTATGACAACAGCTCCACCCTTATCAGCTTCCTTAATAATAATTGATTGGTCATTTGCTAGAGATTTAATAGCATTTCTTTCTGCTAAAGATATATTGTATTTATTGTTTGAATTAGATTTAATGGTAGGTGTATTTTGCACATTTTCAATATACCTATCTAATGCTGCATTACGATTTCTTAGAGGAATAAAATCACTTTTGTTTTTAACTAGAGAAATATCTGGGTCTTCTGTGCCATAAAAATATTCTGCTAGGCGTAATTTTCTTGTGAATTCAAATATATCCTCTTTTAATTCTTGTTGGTTTCCCCGTTCAGGGGTCGGGGTAAATTTTAAGCCTTTTTCTAATATTTTTTGTTCAGAATCTGTCAATCTTTTTCGTGATAAATTTATAATTTTTGTAGAGGTTTCGTTATTTGTAGTCTCTGCAGTTAAGTTTCTTGCGTTATTTGATCGTCCTGCTCTAAAAAATGGTTCTGGTCCTGGTTTGATAATCTATTATAAGATTGTTCATCCCTTTGTCTGTTTCTGTTCTGACCTGACCTATACCTGTAAGAGTTCTGCTGGTCGGGTCTCTCTTCTCTTGGTGATGGGTTGGCTCTGAAACGGCTTCTGTAGAATGGTGGCAAGTCTGGTGATCTATTTCTTTGTTGAAATCGCTGCCCTATGAACGTAGTATTATTTTCGTAGTCTTGATTTTCTCCTTGAGGTCTTCGTGATTCCATTGATCTTGGTGGTCCTGGTTGCCTTGATCGCCCCATTGCTCCTCTTTGTTGCCTATTTCTTTGAACTACATTGGAGTATAATGGTCTATCCTCATTATTTTGTCTGTTGTTTGTTTGAGTATCATTTCTCACTCTTCTTTGGTTGTTGGGACTACTGCTCCTTGTTCTAGGTTGAGAAAATCTATTTTGTCCTCGAATTCTAGGTGTTTCTTCATAATCTCCTTGTTCTTTAATGAAGGGATTCTTTTCTGCATATTTTGTTGCAAATTCTGTTTCATATTTTTTCAGCCATATCTCATTTTTTGTCTTCCATCTTTTCGTTGATACATCTTCTTCTTGTTTTGTTTCTTCATACCATAGTGTCGTTAGTATTTCTCTACACCTTCCATTTGCTTTCTCTGAGATTATTGCAATCATTTCGTCATCCGTTTTCTTGTATTTCTCTTCATGGCTTTGGGCTCTTAATTCCAATAGGTCTTTTTCGGTTTTAAAGTTATCCAATACCTGTCTCTCTCTTCTTCTTCGTTGGTCATCCGGTTCTCCATTTATATTATGCATCTGTAGTTGCTGGGGTATAATGATAGGGGTCTGATTTCTCCATGATTTATATATTTTTGCTTGATTTTCGTTGCGTAGTTTTTGCCAGAATTGCTTTCTCCTATCATTTAATTTTCTATACCAAATGTTTTCCATGTTTCGTTTTATCAGTTTGGCCTCCCTTTCGCGGGCTGGTTGGTTAGTTTCCAGGATGAGTTCCCGTATATTATCACACAATTGTTGGGTTGTTGTAGTCGAGTTCTCATTGTTAACTGGTTCAGTAGCTCTCTCAGTTGTACGGTCTACAGAGTTTGTCTGTGGCAAATTAACTTGTGTAAATATCAAAGTGAAAATCTTACCTACATCGTCTGAGATATTTGTTAACTTTCCTAGTACTTGGTCCATTTTTTGCATCATCTCCATAAAATTTAATTGTACTGCAGAGTTTTCAGTTGATTCTGAGTCCGTAACAGTTACACCAATACTCTCCTCCTTTTCTGGTGAGTTCCTTTGCTGTCTTGTTCTTGGCATTTTTCCGCTGTCTTTGCTGTCTTGTTCTTGGCATTCTTTGCTGTCTTGTTCTTGGCATTCTTTGCTGCATAGACAACAAATAAGAGATGCCAGAGTTCGTATATTGTATGTCAGTAACCATATTGCGAACTGTGCAAGATTTCAGTCCGTTAAATTTTCAATTCTGCCACTTTACAAAATGCAGACCGATTGCGTCTCCCCACGCAAAATAAAAGAAAAACATTTTATTGGCCTTTTTAAACCAAAATTGAATAAAAGCATTTAGAATTCTTAAATCTGTCAATCTTTTTCACAACATTTCTACATATTATTACATTATAATACTTGTGACGTCACTTCCTGTATTTAATAACGTTGTTGCTATAGACGCTGACGTCGTTTAAAATAATGTCTTCTGAAGATCTACACAGTAGTGAAACGCGTTAAGAATTAAATTAGAAGAAAAACAAGGCGAATTTTTATTCTTTATTTGAAGATATATATATATATATATAAATTTTGACCATGATCAGGACCGACAAAACGTCGGTCCTCATCTGGATCCAAACCAATTGACACTCTTATAGTGTTTCTGTAAGACTTTTTGAAATAGTCCATTTATAAAAAAAGTCAGCATAAAAGCTAAAGCTAAAGAGTCCAAAGACATTTAATCTGTTAAAATGATTATATTACATGTTTGGCGGGAAAATACCATGATTTATCAAACAAATAAATTCGGTAATTTTGTTTTTGCCTAGAAAGATTTATTTCCTCCAGGGAAATAAATCCCTTTAACGGGAACTCCTTTTTCCTGACCACAGGTGACCCTAGGCATCGATGAGATGAAACGCACGTCATATTCATGTTTGTTTTATTATTTACAATTTTTAAACAAGCATAACGCTTCTCTGCACTTTTGACGTCACAAACATTAACACATGACGTCATTTGCACATGCGATGACGTTGCATAACGTTTCTGTCTTCCAACACTGAATCTGGAGAATCGAGGAACAAAGACGAAATATTCTAGAAAATTAAAGTTAATTTAGTACCAAAATGTTCGTTACGATCTAACTAAGAAAATGACTACCCACACTTTATGTTTTCGTTCACTAATAAAAAAGTTACAGACATTTAAAATTCTGAGGTGGACTCGATGAAGACGATTTCCAAAATGGCGGAATTCCAGGGAACAGCTAGCGGTTGTATTACATCTCGTGTTAGAATTAGACATGGCTATGATCCCGCATCGCATACCGTAGTATTTCCTTGATCAGAGCAAGCAGTTCAAGCAGAATACATGTAATATACAGTTTATTAAATCGTTCCATTTAAAATATGCTCGGGAGGTGGTAAATCCGATAAAGAAACTCGTGCACAAACGCACTCGTTTCTTTATCGGATTTACCACCTCCCTCGCTGTATAAATCCCATATTTCAAATGGAACGATCAATAAACTCTATCTAATTCGCCGGAAACTGTATACTAACTCAATGTCACCATTGAATAGCACATTGATGCAATCCATTTACAGCAATAAAATGCTGTCAACCCATTTTAGCCTAGCTTCCTTTTATCGGGACATAGGCAAACTGTGCAGATCTAGACCAGACGCCACAGTATGTGGAATGTTATGTATGACCAGGCTCTCTATTGTTTGCTTACAGAATGTTCTATCAAAATGTGAATACAAAAGCCACCCAGCAACCCTTAAAACGACTACCTACTCTAGATATACACAATTTGTTGTATCATAACTGGAGAAATGATACATTATACCATCCTCACCAACTTTAGCACAAAACATCTCGTGATGAGCAATGTCTACACTAATACTGATGTAGGTGGTATAATATAGTCATACCATGTTTGTCCACATATACGTAAGATAATCCACGTACAGGCGGACAACCCATGTTATACATATAACTTAGTATGCAAAGGTTTTAAGTGATTGTCCAAATAATAAGTGAAATGCAGCACTGACTGTTGTAAATTTCGAACATACAGTATTTGATCTGCCCATTAAATGTCCAACATAGTCCTTAACTTGACAATTATACAGGGATCCAGAAAGTTTTGTCATGGGAGGTCTAAAGTTTTGACAACATTTTTTTGTCATAAAATTAAACACTGATCTTACAGAGGCAATAGGGATAAATACAAGTATTCCTATGAAAACTATACCCAGTAAACAAAGTGGCCACCACAGGCCTGCCAGCGTAACGGCATTTATATGGCGTTTTGCTGGCAAGCCGATGATGGCCAGACACTGAATACTTGCTGGGTAGTTTTGGGATATTTCAGGGGTGGTCCGGATTCCCCAGTAAGCCCCTCCCTCTGGATCCACCCATGGCAATGTTCACTAGAATACTCACTTTCTCTACATATTGGGAACCTTTGTTTATTCCAGACTCCATAGTTACACGTGGCAGAGAACTTGGCTAAGTAGGTATCCAGATAAAGTTCATATTCGTCTGCGTTATTAACTTCAAAAATTACCTGTGTATAAGTAAAAATATTTTTATTTCAGAAAAGATCTGCACAATTGATATATACATCAGGGCTATTTGATGAGTCATAGAAAAATCCGAAAACCAAAACCAAAGCAAATACTACTATTGCTACTTATGCAAATACCAAAGACTAGATGACTGCACGTTTCCATTTACTCCATTCAATGGAAGAGTGTGTTACCACTGAATGATCTCTGACAGTTTCCTATACAATCTGCTAAAATATTAGAAGCATGTGGCATGGATATTGTAAATTATTGACAATTGTATTTTTAATGCAAATCACAACCTTACATTAAGTGCACGTAGCAAAATAAAAATATTTGGAAAATATTGCATATTAATGCCAAGACCTTACAGTTTAGGGGCCGGCTGGGTTATAACCAAATGTAATTTCCCAGAAAGCCAACGTTTCGTCAGGCATATATCAATATAACTGGAAATATAATGTGTGAAGCCTAAAATTTGAGACAAATGTGATGAGTTTGCATAAAATTCGGGTCTAGAATATGTCATTTTTTGTAAATAAGTATACTGTCCTTGACTTTTGATTATTTCCTTTAAATATCGTATAAATAGATTATGCTTAAAACAAAAAGTAAATTTACACTTTGAACTACCGAATGCGTCTTTACTGGTTTTGATTTTAATCAAATTAGATATTGTAATGAGTTGCTGGTACCCGCCTTTACATAATTCACGAAAAACAATTTAGTTAAAATAATCTTCTTTCGAGTTATCTGTGCTTTTATTAAAAGCACAAAATCAGCTTTTCTAACAAAACCCAAATTAAACCTAGTATTTGAACCCGTTATTTTAAGGGCCATCGATTGGCCATTTACAAACAAAAATGTCATACATTTTCTCTCTGATGTATGGTTAGTTTTTTGCAGCATCTGAACTTTCGTTCACATAGAAATTATCTCCCTTTGAATTACAAAACAAACAAAAGTAAACGTTTGGATTTTAATTATCGGGTTAATTTTAACTTTAACCCTTTTATGCCAGTTGAATTTTCCCATCTTTATCAAATGGACCGGTCAATTTCAATTTTAAGGGTAGTATTTTTCAATTTTATTCAAATTTTAAAAGATCGTTCTCTAAGCGAACTGTGGAGACCCTGATCAGACGCTGCCCTCTGTGGTGTCTGATCTGGGTCTGCGTTGTTTGCATATGTCCCGCAAAAGGGCCGATAGGCTTATATGGATTTAAACAATTCGATAGCCTGTCTCTCAGACTGGTTCTTAAAAGTTGAAAATTGTTCGATCCCATAGCTACAGTAACACATCAAAAGTGATGCGCTTTGAAAAAGTTTATTTTGCACCCTTGCCTTTTTCATTAAGGCCTTGTGCTTGCATTTATGAAAGTAAAACCATGTAATTCAACTGTCATATGAAAAATTAATTAAAATTTAGTATGAATCAAAAATATTTAAAATACCACTCACCAATACCCAGAAAAGGTACATATACTGACATTTTGTAAAGTTACTTTTGGTTTTAAGTGTATAAATGTTCTCTTTCAAGTTCAATATATCTGACTTGTTCACTGAGGTGTATCATAACTGCATATTGTATACAAATTGTAAATTACTAGTTAACTACAGGCTTTTACAAAAATAACGAATAATGGGCTTCGTTTATATTTGTTTTTGAGCATTATTGCAGCCCTCTCCCTTTGACCAATAATTCCATTTTTATATTATGTGTTTGTCATGCACAACTACAGCTGCAGGCAAAATGATTAGCTTGGTCACTGCGGGAGAACTGCAAGACCATTTTTCCAATTCATATATATTGAGCAGCAAATATTGCTTTTTCAACCCATATTTCTGAATCGGTACTTGTCCGACGAGAAAAGCTTTTTGCGGATAATTTGAGGTCTGAACCTACAACCTTTTCCATATAACTCTTTCCGAA